>OU744302.1:12600085-17600085 GCA_916610205.1 Griposia aprilina
GTTCTTTTATTGTTATTATGTAGAATTGAATTCTTGTTTTGTCTCAGTATTATTAAAACTGCCTTTTGTACATTTTATTTAGCCTTAATAAAGTACTGCAAAGAAGCCTGTATTTCTCGGTAAAGTAGAGATAACGATCTTTATTTAGCTTTAACAATTCCAAAATATAGTACAAGGCGTTAGTTCGCCCAGGCTTAGCCCAAATTCGATTCAAATGATTCAATCCCACGCTGGAGAGATTGAAAGGATTCTAGTGGATCTGATTGGATGGAGTGTGCCATATCACTAAAGACACGTGTAGGTAGGTATACACACTAGTTATTTGTGTATAGCTTTTACAAAAAAACAGGTGTATTGTGGGACGATTAGAATTATTTCTAATCGTCCCACAATTCACGTAAAGTATAAAATAAATAAACGGTAGCTGTATTAAACACTTTTTATTGTTGGCGTTACCGAAATGTCAAATTAATATGCAGTTTTAAACCTTTTTGGTACTACTTACATAGGCTTTAAGACCATTTAGATTTGAAAAGATTTTGGGCATAAACAATATTTTTTGCGCTATTATTTATTACCACAAATAAACAGTTACGTTATTCTAGGTGTAGCAAATAAAGACGTTAATAGATCTTTGATAAGTTCTGTGGCGTCTGCAAGTTGTTTACGTCGAGTTTTCAAGCCATACACCCGTTTAAATGGTTTATGAAACATTATTTCCTTCTGAACTTTTATCTCTTATGTGCTAGACGTAATAGAAAAATAACTGCGGCGCCACTTTAACGAGTTAAAAAGGAATACATTATTTATACATGTGGGAAAACAACTTTGTATGTGGGGCTTGTGGATAACTGGCTCCAAGGGCTGCCACACGGCGCTTGCAGCGACCAGTAAAAGAGTTGGTGACCATTATTACCCATCAGAGCATTCGAAAGCATGTAAAACCGCCACGGGTAGTTAGAAGCTTTAAATACTGAAATTCAGTCACATACATGTGCTCTGTGATCTTGTTGGAAAAGCTACAAATGGACTTTAAAAAGAAATAAAAAATTGAAATTGAATTCATTTCTTGTTTCTCAGATATTGCAGTTACATGTACATGCTACAATAGAACGAGAGACAATCACCGACATGCGACAGTGTGCTTTGTTATAATAGAGAGGCACCGAGACTGCAAAGCTTTATCTATGCAAAACTTCACGATGAAGAATTAAATTATACTAGAGCTGCACTCGTACGTGTATGCTAATTTATGAATTGTAGTTCTCGACGAGTTTTAATAATTTTAAATGACAAAAATAAGTTTGAAGTTATATTTTTATTTTACTTGCAACAAAGCTTTCAATCTTTTTACATATTTTCATACTGAACAAAGTAGCCACTAGCTAGTTGCTGTCAAAAAATTGAGCGAGGCCATTTATATTTTTGTCGATTTTAAATGTCTTTTATTTATTCATTTTTTCCACCTAAATTAGCCAGTGGCATCAATTTTTTTTTAATTAAATCTTTTGACCTCAAACTCAAAATATGATGCAAACATCATTCTAAAGTTTTTAACGTAAAATACATGATGAAGAAAGGCGGGTGAACCCACGAACCTGTTGTTGTAAATTGTCGTTGTAATTTGCTCCACAGTATTTCCTTTGTCTACACGTGGTACAAAAGGCACATTAAAAGGTACAAAATCTTTTATGTATTTGCCGAGAAATAAGCCAATAAAAAAACTTTTAACAAAAAAAAACAACGGACTTCCAATGTAATACTAAAAATGTGAAAAATAACTTTAATTTCGGAAGTCGGTGTCTTTGGCTTTGTATTTTTGTTTTTTGCCACCGTCTTCCAAAATTAAAGTAATTCTTCACTTTTTTAGTGTTTTTTGGAAGTCGGTTGTTTGTCGAGTTGTTTTTTGTAAAAAATATTTTATTTTTCACTTATTCGTTTTGGTACCTACCTCACACAAATTCGTATATCACTACTTGATATGTTAATAATAGTGACAGGAAAGTATTAAAACATCATCAATATAAACTAAGTGGAAGAAATACGCAGTATTAAGGATAACATAAAAACTACTGGTCAGAACTTGATTAAATTTATATGGGACCACATGAAAAACACCAGCTTTCAAATAAAAAAAGAATCATCCAAATCAGTTCACGTAGAAAAAAGTTCTTAGCTAACCCACATAACAAAAATAAAACACACTCGAATTGAGAACCTCCTCCTTTTTTTGAAGTTGGTTTATAAGAACTGAGCGACCTATTACGTGAATTGTCAAACAGCAACTCATCGATATAGAAGATGATTCAAACGGCAGATCGCTTGGCGTTTTATAGCTATATATCAGTAGGTCGGTACGTCGCTTTCATGGTTTTTCTCACCATAAAATGCTTCCAGCGTGATTTATATCGAAACCTTTACGCATGAGACTACCCTCATTTTAGGCTTCAATGAAAGTTACCCTCGTATAAATTGCTTGGTATAAAAAAAAAATTGTTGCATTAAACTTTTTTTACGTAGGTAAATATTCGATTAAAGAAAGATTTTGAAACGAATACTTGTACATATCAACGTATGCCTATTTTAGTTAACTGTGAGATAGGAGCAAAGAAAACAAATTTTCAAATCACGTAATTATTTTGAGAATTGGTATAATCGATCAAAGAAAATGTATTAAAACTTATATTTGCAATAAAGAATTTTATTTAAATAACCATACCTAATAGCTTTTTTTTTTTTTTTTTTTTTTTTCCTATTGGGCAGCTCGTAGTTTTGACCACTAAGGTCCTGGCTACTTAACCGGGCAAACCTGTGGGTGCCTTAAGCTACTAACTTAAAGCCTCCAGCCAGGGGCGAACAATACTTAAATTTAGGTGACCGCACGCTAAGGGCACCCCCTGTGGGGTACGAACCTCGGCTTAGGGCGTCACTGAGGGGAGGGCAGCAAGATGGGACAGGCTGGATCTAAATTATATTATTATTATACTGGGGAATTTAAAGCTACAGGCTCAGCTACGGCGCGGGCTGGCGCGTCGTCGAGCAAGGGTCGGGGGGGGGGACAATTACGTCGGGGGCGTCGCGTAGGACCTCGGCGGCGAGGTCGGAACGATGGCGGTCTGTGTTTGTGCACTGTACTGGTGGCCCTACTGCTCTCCTGGAGGAGGGTTATGGGGTCATCGGGGTCGGTCAGGGCATGCCTTGGACGGCGGGTACGACTAATGCGGGAGGGGGCATATCTGGCAGCCTCGACAACCACAGGGTTGCGATGTGAGGCCGCGGAGTCGAAGAAGCGCTTGGAAATGCGCTTCATGAACTGACGGATAGTGGGGATTTTAAGGTCGAGATGGAGGATCTCGTTCCGAACGAACCAAGGGGAGCCGGTTGCCCTACGGAGGAACCGGTTTTGGAGGGTCTGCATCCTATGGATGTGGTGGGGTTTCGAGTGTGCGGAAACCACACTCGCGTAGGTCATGATGGGACGAATGCACGCTGTGTAAATGCGCAATTTGCACTTGAGTGACAATTTGCTGCGTGCATTCAATAGGGAGTGGAGTCTACCGAGAGCGAAAGCGGCGCGCGAACGCGCCTGCTTTATGTGCTCGCCGAAAGAGAGTCTGTGGTCCAGAGTGACACCCAAGTATTTGGCTCGCTTCTCCCAAGGGATAGGCTTGCCGAACATGGTGATCGGACGGGGAGGGGTGGGGTTGAGTCTCGGTTTCGAAAATAGAACCGCTTGACTCTTATCGGGATTGACTTCGATTCTCCACTTCCTAAACCAGTCACCGAGTTGGTTGACTGTGGTTTGGAGAGTGCTAGATATCGCGTCGGGGCTTACGCCGGTGTAGTAAATGGCCGTATCGTCTGCGAACAGAGCCAACTGAGCCCTTTTACTCTTGGGGATATCGCTGGTGAAAAGCGTGAAAATGAGAGGGGCGAGCACGGAGCCCTGAGGGACTCCGGCGCGGATGGGACGGGGGGAGGATAGCGCTCCTTCGATGCGGAATCGGAAGGTGCGGTTCGACAAAAAGTCACGCAGGATGAGCACGAGACGATCTGGCACTTTAAGTTGGTATAGCTTATATAATAAGCCATTGTGCCAGACTTTGTCGAACGCTTTCGCTATATCGAAGAAAACAGCACCCGTCAACGAACCACGTTGGAAGCCAACGCTTATGTGTTCGACGATACGGTGGACCTGTTGGACGCACGAGTGTTGGGTTCGGAAACCGAACTGCTCGTTGGGAATGAGACCTTTCGTCTCGGCATAGTCTCTGAGACGCTTATAAATAAGCCTCTCATAGATCTTGCCGATGACATTGAGGAGACTGATGGGGCGGTAGCTGGAGGGAGCGGATTTAGGCTTGCCCGGCTTGGGAATGCCGATGACAGTGGCCTGTTTCCACGCATGGGGGAAGATGTTATTGCTCATGGCACCATTGAAGATGGTGGTCATTAGCATGATCAGGTGGGCAGGGAACAGTTGGAACACCTTATTGGTCATTCCATCAGAACCGGGGGCTTTACGGGGCTTAAGGCCCTTTATGAGCTCTTGCACTTCGTCGGGGGTGACGGGAGGCAGAGGGCACTCGGGGTCTTCTACGGGGGGGAGGGAGGCTCTCCTTTCGACTTCGGCGTCGACCTCAGAGAGGTGAGCTTGGTCTACAGGTTGAGAGCTGGGCGAACATTGGGCCTCAAGACTGTCGGCTAGGCACTCGGCCTTGTCGACATCATCGAAAGCGATGGTATTGTCTGGGCGGATCAAGGGGGGCATAGGGACTACTTCTCGGGATTTGAGTTTCCTCTGAAGCTCCCAGAATGCTAGGTGGGTAGGCTCAAGTTCGCTCAGCAACTCATCCCAGCCCGTTTCCCGATGCTCCGCTACACGTGTCCTTACAGCTCGCTGTAAGTAGCGCATATGGGCTCGGTTCGCGTCGCAGGGAAAGTTGCTGTACGCACGGACAGCCGCGTTCTTCTCAGTCATCAGTTCACGTACATCGTCCGGCAACTTCCAGCGACGGTCGTCCCTTGAACAATCGTTCAGGACTGATTGTACGTGTCCAGTGAATGAGTCGATCGCAGCCGTCGTGTCAGCGATAGAGTCGAAGAGGTCGGGGACCTAATAGCTGGATAATATCTTGGTTATATATGTATACGTTTTTAAATAAGTACTGACAGGTTAGTCAACCCAGACATTCTGTGAAGGCACACGCAGGCTTGAACTAAACACGAAATACGATAAATTTCGTGTGCTAATAAGATTCCAGTACCTACTGCTTTTCATGTTCTGAGAAAGCTTTTATAAAGCGCTTCGCGACGCGTCAACGTAATGGGGGTTTAATAAAAACGTTGTTTAAAGTTAAGTATTTAATGATTATCTGCTTATCTATGGCTTAACTGTACTTTTTTGACGTTGAAACATATTTTTTAACGAAACCCCACACGTAAAAACCGGCCAAGTGCGAGTCGGAGTCGCACAAGAAGTGTTCCGCACCACCGTAACACTACAAATATTTGTACCACCGTACAATATTTAACACTTTTTTTTAAACACGATTCTTGTATAAATTCCTTTAATTTTTTATTATTAGTGTTATAGAGGCAATAGAAATACACACTGTGAAAATTTCAACTCTGTCTACCTATTACGGTTCATGACATACAGTCCGCTGACAGACGGACGGACAGCGGAGGATTACAGTCGGACTTAACATTACCTGCAATAAAATTACACTTCTTACTGTCATTTTACTAAAGAAACAATAGTTTAAACAATCAAGTGGTGACACATAAGCTGCCATTAAGCTGTCATTTTACTGCAGCTAATTAAGTCTGCCTATAGTAATAGAGTTCCGTAGGCCCCCTTTGGGTACGGAATCCTAAAAACTACTATGCAGTGTCCACCAATTATCTTTGATTATTTATCCATCGGGGTAATTGAGTAATACACTAACAGTAGTAGAATGGGTTTCATTTTGACAGTTCTACAACATTCATTGCGTGATTTACGTTGTTGAGCAGACAAATTTTTCGAACATATGAAGCAATGCACTAGGAATATCTTTCAAAATGATTCAAATTGTGACTGATAGTGTGTTACAATTAAGGTGCAGCACGAAAAGAAAAAAAAAACAGAAATTCTTTCCTCTTTTTTGATTATTTTGTCTACTTTCGGCAGAATAAAGTAATTTGCTATGTTATGCGTCCCACCGAAATGTTATTTATAAAAGGTAAATTGTCAAAGTGATGGCGAGCTTTGAACGCGCCAGTCAGCAAATTACTCTCGACCGCCATCAGCCGTTTATTAATTCATTTTCCTTAGCTCGTGTTGATGGAAACTATTTTGTTATAAAGAAAATTTAACGATTCTTAAATTATTTCCTCCGATTAATGAAGAATTCTGCGTAAATTGAAAAGGATTTTCATTTTAAAGACCAGCAATTAAGTACACATAAAGATAAAACCAATTGAATAAGGTCAAGAATTCTGACACAAATGTTGGAAAGAAACTAAAAAGTCTGAAAAGACTTCATTGTCTTCACGTGGAATACAATGGAGGAGAACAATTGCACTTCCATTGGAGTCCCAATCTCGACTTAATTAAGTGGAAACGTCACTGAAGGTAACAAACTGACTACGTAAGTACTTAGTAACATCGATCGAGGACTGAGACGAGTAGGGGACCACTGTGCATAGTATGCCAGTCACCGTAGACACATAAATCGCGTTAGGTCGCAAACAATTGCACTGTAGGTACTGATTTTTGTGAAACATAAAGCCTCTTTTGGTTTTTTTCCAATTCTATTGCAGTAAATAAATTTTAAAAAAGTATGAAATTAATCTCCATTAAATTATCTCGACAATAGTATGCGAAATATCTTGATTCCGTGAACTAACAAGGCTATAATAATAAAAATAGCCGCCAAAATGAGGCGAAAAAATTTTTTCGATCGTAAAGCACTCTCTGATGCTTCGCATCATGAGTCGTGCAATAGTGTAAAACCAAGTTTGCAGCTTCGAAACACCTATGCTAACTGCGTGGTGCTCGAATGGCCTCAAAATTTTCGAACTTTTTTTTTCAGTTTTGTCTTTGAACTTCTAAACGGTGCATCTTACGGAGATAAACATCATTACATTTGTAAAGTATTCAAAATTTGGTACAATTTCAGCGCAGCCGTAGCTCTGTGGGTTCAATAGAACCCGAGATACAGCACTTCAAACATTGGCCATTTTTCACAAAAAGTACAAAAACGACTTTTTTCAGTTTTTGTCTTATAACTTCTAAAAGTAGAAGTTATAAGACATAAACTGAAAAAAGTCCGAAAATTTTGAGGTTTTTCGAGCACCACGCAGCTAGCACAGGTCGTTCGAAGCTGCAAACTTGGTTTTAAAATATTGGTATCTATCCTACCAACACTCCAAAAATCAGTACAGCGCAATTTTTTGCGCCCTGCGATGTATTTTATTAAATGACTGAACAAAGTTTAGGGCGACTTAGTAGGTACAGTGGGTTTCCTTTACGTGTGACTTATTTAGTAATCAAACGCGGTAGGAAAATCATGACCTTTCGCATCAATCACAGTCTTTGGATAGGTATGAATCGTCCTGTTTTTTTTGTAAGAATATATAACATAGATATTATGTATTACACATTTAAACAAAAACTGTTACTTCAGTTTTTGTATTCTTAAAATAGAAATCTCAGGAGGTACGCCACTTTTGTTTACGAAATAAGTCAAGTAAATAAAATACACTTCACGTAAGTTGGCGCAGAGTAAGCTCAAACACAAAGCTTGAGGGTTACATTATACAATGTACCTCTTGGTTTCTAATCTGATAAATGGTAGACATAAATGTCTTGAAAGAATTAAGAGCGCGGCTTATCTTCGGAATTAATAGATGTAATGAAGCTTGATTTTATTAAATTAGAACATTTATCATCTTAATTTTATGAAATTATCATATTATCATCATCGTGATCCTACTGCGCTCATCCCCAATTTGGGATCCAAGTAGTTCCTACCTTAGTCTTTTTCTTCTATACATCTCTATCAGCCGTTATTTCAGTGTTGAGTTCATTCCTAGATATTTGTTTATTTATATAAAAGCTACAATAATTTATTCATAACAGCCGAACATTTGAACAACGTAATAACATTGTATTTTTTCATCAAAAACTGAGTTATTTCCACGTGATACTCATTGTTATACTGACATATTATCGTGAAGATAATATCATTAATCATTATCAATACAATGTACTGTAAGTAAAACAAAAAGTAGTTACCATATTTTTTATTCGTCAAAATGATGGCGAGTGTAGGACTTAACCCGCAGAAGACGTCCTCATTTTTTTTTTAATTTGTAGGTCCTCTTCTGAATGCTAATTAATTTTTACTGGTATTGAGCTACATTCGGTTAGAATGCAAGTCGACCCCAACACAGTTTGGAAAAAGCTAGACAGGTGATGATGAACTGAATGCTTTATTTTTAATTCTTCAATTAAATATTCCTGTGTTATGAACTTATGATTATGGTAAACAAAAACATCGATTCTTAAAACAAACAGCTCACCAAAATATTTATCCTGAATCGCGGCGGGGATCGAACCCTCGTCCTTGACCTAGGGCGGACACTCATGTCGATGCACCGTAGGTCGTAGTCTTGGAGAGACTACGACCTACGGTGCTTCGCAATCAAAATATTCTATTGAAATAATAATTATGTAAGTAATGAAATTAAACTGAAGAGTTTGAGTTGAAAAATTAGATAGCAGTAGCTATAGGTACTCAAAAGTCATTCGTATTCTCTCGTAGCCAAATTCAGGGTCGAAACAATTTAGATTACCATCATATTCTTATTTTGACAGCATAATAATGTCCCGTTGTGAGACTGATACACATAAGGCATACGTTCTTGTACATAGGTATAACTCGTACCCATTTCCATCTTTTCCGCATCTTTATTGCCATGTGGGTGGTTCTCAATAATATGTGATCTATTGTAGAGTTGACGACATTAATAAATAAGATGTAGGTAGGCACTAAGAATTTATTTCTGTACTAAGCTTTAATTTCCATCACTAATTTATGATATAAAATACGCGGGTCAATATTTGTTCGACTGGTTTAAAAATACGAATATCGTTGGCACTCGATCTCGTATGACTAATGGCGGAAATCCCTATGGAATTGGAATTTCACGAGATAAGCCTAAATCGATTGACAGATAGACAGATAATATATCGAGGACTTAATTGTTCTGATCTCCGAATCAGTTTTGGCATCGCTGATCCCTCGTTTAAACCGATTAAGTGGAGATTTACTGGAGTGCCAACAATGGCAGCCGCTGGCTCTCTCATATAGACAAAGGGATGTTTGTGAAACTGTGTGTATGTATGTTGAGTGCTTGAGATCTTAACAAGTCCGTCACAATGCAGGCACGCCTGCATAAACTAAGGCTCCCCCTTCTATTAACGGGCTTACAAGAGCTAAAGCGCGGTCACTGTCGGATTGCATAGAAAAGAAAGAGACGCGCGATGGCACAACGCTGGTAATTTATTGCAAAATATGAAGCAATTATGGATTTACAAAAATTCTATTCATTGGACTAAAAAATTAAAACACTATTACGTTAGTATGTTACTTGTAGAATAATCTGACAAAAAATCTGAATGTTTGCATGTATATAAGTATGATTTAAAATCGTTAAAAAAAAAAATTGAGGTATCTTCGTGATTTTTTTCTATCATATCATGTTAATTGTATTATGTTTTCAACACACTATCTAACTAGCATATATCCTGCAGAATATCATATATTTTTCTGATTTTGGTTACTGCAGTGGATCATATATTTTTAGGCATTATAAATTTGCGTTTAGGTCATGTAGTCCCCTTAAGGTAGCGGCATTACCTGTTAAGCTCATTGCCAAACTTGTAGGAGATATAATAAAGCCTTAACGAGAGAGAAGTTTAGTTATTAAATAAGCTTATTGTTTAGACAGAATATTAGAGAATTTGGAGCCTAATTGTGAAATAGGACCGTCCTTGGGGATTCGAGTGAGAGACGAGATTTATGATACAAAAATAATGTTAAATTCGACTAGCGTGATAAAATAATTATGATGTATCTTCGCGAACAAAAGATTTTCTTTTTTGTTGGTTAAAAATAAACTGAGGCATGATAATGATGATGAATTATTAGAAAGCGTCATTTTCTAATGACGCTTTTTAATAATTCAACTAATCTATTTTTAACTGCCAGTCTTTCCAGACTGGCAGTTAAAAATAGATGGTATTGGATAAGAAGGGGTGGTGGTGGTGGTGTAAACTAAAGAAATAAGCGAGCTTCAGGCCCGAGGGAGAACAACAAATGGAGGTAAACAAGAACACGAGTTATTTGCTGTAAGTGTAACGACTCATATAATTGTAGACTTCATCATCATTATTTCTACGTAAAACAGAGGTTGTGTACAGAACAAGATGAAACGTAGTTTTTGTCCGAATATTCATTTTGCTATATTGTCTTCAAGTAGTAAATTTAATATACCGACTTTTATTAATGTTGATGTTTCCATAGTCTAAATTGCTCCTATAAGAAAATATTAATATGTATCTATTTATCTATCAAGCATTAAAATCAGAAAAATACACACTCAAATATGAATGGACTTAAGATTTTTAGGAAGTAGATATTTTTAATTTAATTTGTATATTGATTCCATTGAATAAGGAAAACCATCCTTTGACAAATCGTTGTATTAGATTTACGGCAGTGAACACAAGGCATGTAGTAATTCGACCTCCATTCAATTGTAATATCCGACTTACGGCATCCCATAGACACGAGTGCTCTTGTTTGCCAAAAGAAAATTCGCAATAATCGTCCAATCGTTCATGTGGAAACCCGATAGCAATTTGGACGAAGACAATGTGTGTCATCAGCACATTCAGCACGTGTAAAGAAAACTGTTTTGGACAAATCCTTTGAGAGATAAATGAACAATGGGAAAATATTTTCGTCAAAAGAAGCATTGTCACTGGTTTGATTTTTAATGATTTTTTCACGAGGAATCAGATTCATCCCAATGCGTAAGGAAAAACTCCCTATGACGAATCTTTGTATTAGATTTCGGGCAGTAAACACCCGGCATGTAATAATTCGACTTCCATTCAATTGTAATATCCGATATACGTACGGAATCCCACGGACACAAGTGCTCTTGTTTGCCAAAAGAAAATTCGCAATACTTAATCGTCCAATCGTTCATGTGGAAATACGATAACAATTTGGACGAAGACAATGTGTGTCATTTAGCACGTGTAAAGAAAACTGTTTTGGACAAATCCTTTGGGAACATGAACATTGGGAAAAATGATTTTACTCAAAAGAACGTTCAATTGTTGGTTTTCGATTGCGGCACAAAATATTGTTGTCTGTTTTATACCTACTCGACCTTAGTAAATAGAGGAAACATTAATATATTTACCTTACTATATACTTTATTTACTCTTTCGATTAAAATCAATACGTAAGTATATCTTTTTACCGGCATTGTTTTTCTTAGTAATGAGAACATTTCGGTCTAAACAAGATGGATGACGCTACTGCTATTTAAAGTGCTTTGTTCTTAAGGTATTATATATTGCAAAGAAAGCTTATGTTACGTCGGTAAACAAGACCTCAGAAAGCGGAACTTTTCTAAAAGCAATTTTGAGAAACACCGGTGCAATATATTACAATGAAAAATGTTTGAAAGATATTTCCGTTACTGTGCCTTTATTTTTATGACGTCCTAGACATGTAATCAGAAGAAGCCTTCGCCGAAATAATAGCGGGACGGTTGGCAGTAAGATAACTCACAACTTTATTATTAGAAGTCATAACAGGCACGTATTTACCTGTAGCAACTTAATGGAAAATTCACATAACGCCGCCAAGTGATGGTCCGTTACTTTTTACTGCCGAGCCCATCCCTACAGTGTTAATAACCAGTACATAAACAGCTTCACTACCTATATAAGTCCGACAGGCTGTGGTGGTGGGGGTGCGCTTGGCAAAGACGGAGCGTGTTTATCTTGGCTCCAGGAAACTTGGCGCCTTCAGCCGTCCAACACAGAAATTTGTTTACTAGATGACAATGACCCAGTTTTTATACCTGTCATAATAATTTTCATTTGGTAGGAGAACATAATCTGCAAACCAAATAGTAAGTATCATTTTCGCCATTTTTGGGGTCTCTTTTTGTTATATTTCTAGCGTGATTTGCATTTTCTATTCAGCACAAGTCTAGGCTATACAATTGTGATTAAGTTTTGGCACAATGCCAATAGCATCTTTGCCACGGTCTACAGGATATACAGATATTTTAAAATAGTTTCTACAAAATGCATTGTGTCGCCAAAGTGTGCATTGCAGTTCACATTGACGAAAATATCATCTGGAAAATGACTTACTTGACTTTGATCTTTTTTTAAGTCGCTCAGTGATCTTGAAATTACCTACGTACATAATGGACGAAGTATCATTGACCCTGATAATTACAGCGAGATCTTTAATACTTGACACGTTCAGTTTACTAATTGCTCAGGCTCAACATTTCGTCGTTGCCTTTCATCTTGGAGAGTAACAAATAAATGAGAGCAATATGAAAACATAAAGAGGCATTAATAAGATCGTATCATATTGTATTCTGCGTAAAGATACCTTGTAAAAAGTTTGTATTTGATGTTCGACGTTCAAACGGATGAAACAATAATTTCGGAAGTCGGTGGCCAAACACGAAAATACAAAAACTTTTTTACAAAAAAACAACCGACTTCCAAAAAAAAACACTAAAAGACGTGAAAAATAACTTTAATTTCGGAAGTCGGTGTCCTTGGTTTTGTATTTTTGTTTTTGGTCACCGACTTCCGAAATTAAAGTTATTTTTCACGTCTTTTAGTGTTTTTTTTGGAAGTCGGTTGTTTTTTTGTTAAAAAGTTTTTATTTTTCACTTTTTAGTTGCGGACCCTACCCCACACAAATTCGTATACCACTACTTGGTGTGTAAATAACAGTGACAGGAAATTATTAACACATCATCCATATAAACTAAGTGGAAAAAATCTGCAGTATTAAGGATAACTCAAAAACTACTGGTCAGACCTTGATCAAATTTAAATGGGACCACATGTGAAGCACCATCTATCAAATAAAAAAAGAATCATCCAAATCGGTTCACCCAGAAAAAAGTTATGAGCTAACACACATTAAAAAAAAAAAAACATACAGACTAATTGAGAACCTCCTCCTTTTTGTGAAGTCGGTTAAAAAAGGAAGCGTAGCGAGGGAAACCCTACAAGTGTAGCCGGAAACGGAACTAACGAGCAATTTCGCCTCTCAAGCTGAACCGCACAACTGTTATTGGTACCTATCTACGATATACCTACATTTCCACTAGACTAACCCATATCGCACACCTAGCTAAAGAGTGGCATAACTCAAAATAATCCCTAACCGAGTTATTGAGATTATCGGATCTGTATGATGTTGTATATTGTTTTGCTAAGATATTAATTGAGCAAATTAATAAACATACAACAAAAAATTATATCGGTCAAATAGAAAACGGTAAAACGTTTTTTGCTGAAAAAAGACGTATTTTGAAATGTGCTACTCTTTATCTAGGTGTGCAATATATGTTACAGGTTGTTAGCATGACCCATATGTTCATAGCAAGTTGACATATTTGATTGTCGCAAAAGTATTGTACTCAGCTCGATTCACATTTGCATACCTTTGTCAGAACCGCAGAACGTGTATACATATTAGTTTCAGTTTGTTATTTTCCAAGTTCAGGCAAAGAGGAACCTCAAGGGGAGAAGGGACGTGCATGGATCGCAATGCACATTAACTTACGTACTGCATGTTAGCAATTTGCTTAAGAATTTGTTTTCATCATGTGAGTGATGAGTTAGATTAAGTTCGAAATATTCAATAAAAACAATCAAATAAATAGATTTGATTTGAAATTTATAGTACATACTAACCCAATAAACATTTTGGCGTCAATTAGAGCTTGTTTTAGAACTTGACGAGATATAAAGGCGCTACAGCAGCAGCACTTACAACTTTTGGCGACAAAAGAGCGTAGACAAGCAAAATATTTCACTTAGAGCCATACCACTGAGTTACAAGGGCGATAACAGGGTGAGTTTAACGGTTCAAGACATACAGCAGCATTTTTTAACACTACAATACGGGCAAAGCAACTTGTGTTATAGCTTTAAGTGAATATTACAACTATAAGATCTAAATAAGAAGTAAGCATTGACTACAACTCCCCAAAGTGCTGTGCAAGCGATAATAAACTCTCGTCAAGAACCAAAAGTTGCACAAAAGCAATAATTACCACTACCGGTTCTACAATGGTGCTCATAAACTCTTTTGTACCACCAAATGCCGAAAGATGTACAAAACTCTCTTATGTTACTTTAAGTCGAACAGTAGGAACATTTTTCACTATCATAGAACTTCTAGTGCTTAATGTGACTTCTGTATTACTTTAGGTAGAGTAATAGAGCTTAATACCACTTCTGTACTCCTTATTTGTTCACTTGTTGTTGATATGAATGGCAACACAAATAAAAAAAACGAAAAGAGCCAAAAATGTTTCGAAACGTAGGACTGGTGGAAATAGACGAAAATTGTTGAGAGAATATCATAATCTTTTAAACTACTCTGTTTCTGTTGAGGATCCAAAAAGGAATACAAGAAAATGTGCTTGTGAGTGATAGTAGTACTACAAGTAGTCAAGCAGGAGTTTTCGCCAAAAATGTGGAACTGGGTTCCGTACATGATTTTACAGAATATGTGTGTGAAAGTGGTGCTATAAGTACAAGCGATCGTGAGGAAGTACAAGCGATCGTGAGGAAGTACTTTGCGAAAATGGAGATTGAGGTTCCGCATACTCCGCAATTTTGATTAATATTGAAGAAAATAGTGACAGTGAGGACGAATCCAATGACGTTTTAAAAAATCTTAGTTTTCGTGAACACTTGAGAGTATGGGCTATAAAATAAATATAAAAGATTTGCTGTCAATCTTAAATGAGAGGTTTTGTAATATTCTTCCAAATGATCTTTGCACTCTTTTAAAAACACTTAGAAATATTTTAATAAAAACATTGGAAAATTATGGCGAATATTGACACAACGGCATTGTCAATGTTTTCTAAATATTTTAGAAAGCATTGACAATTTACCTGATATTATTCATTTGAATTTTAACTTTGCCGGTCTACCCATACACACTTCGAAAAAATAATTTTGGCTATGTTTAGCTAATATTCATCAAGTTGACGCGGCTCCATTTGTCATTGGTGTCTATTTCGGAATTGGAAAACCAAAGAACTTAAAAGATTATTTAGATGAATTTGTCATTGAGACTAAATGTCTAATACAAGACAGCCTTGAAATAAAAAACAAAAATATTTCTGTCAAAATCAGACGTTACATCTGCGATTCTCCTGCAAAAAAATTGATCTAATTTATTTATTTATTTACAAATAACTAAAGGCTTTGTATTAACCTAGTAGTACTGACTGATTCATACAATAACAGCCATACATAACAATAGTTGAACAACTTCGTTTTGGCTAGCTTGTTTACTATTGGTGACTCTTGTCTGTTCATTGGTAATCTGTATCAGCAAA
Organism: Griposia aprilina; assembly: GCA_916610205.1. Classification (NCBI taxonomy): domain Eukaryota; kingdom Metazoa; phylum Arthropoda; class Insecta; order Lepidoptera; family Noctuidae; genus Griposia; species Griposia aprilina. Next base: position 12,615,779 of record OU744302.1, read on the forward strand.
TAAAAATCTAATTCGCGTTCAGCTTCCTCATAAGTTGGAATATTTCTTCTTTTTACTTGACACTTTGTGTCTCGCCAATGAGGTTGTGGTAAGGTGTTTGCGGATTTCACAAGTTTTAACGCATTGTGTTTAGGCCATTTTACTATATTATTACGTTCCTATGGCGAAGGAGCTATCCAGTGCATGTTTTTTCCTTTCTTAAAAGTTCGTACTGTACGGCATTCTGAAATTAAATTATAAGTTAATTTACTAACAGAATATGAAACACCTAATTATGTACTTACATAAATACAATCAATATTAGGTTCGTGGGTTGCGGCTCCAGTAGCTTCCTCCCCCGGTTCATATAAGCCCGTGTCATACCTACTACCCCAATTTTGATTTAATAAAAACCCTCACAATTTTTTTATTTTCTATCGAGGGCAAAAGTGCTTTGCTGTTATTAACAGTTTTCTAAATTTCCTTAACTTATCCTGCATTAGATTTATATGCTTGTATGATGAATATAGGTATATTAAAAAAAAATTACTCTTAAATTGTAAAGTATAACTATGTACATACTCGATTTGGTTGTGGTTTTTGGCAGTTACTACAGATCCCTAAATTCATTTGACACCATGTTTAGGTTACGAATTGATTTGACTAAGGTTAGAAAAACATAAGAAAACACGGTTTAATTGAAGTGTTTTGCTTCATTGTGTTTTAATACTACTAGCACGATGCCTTAAACTGGAATAGAAAACGTTTTATTAGATTATTACAAAAGTTTTAAGTTACTCCATATCTAATAAAATATTTATTTTCAGTAAATAGACAACAGACATAAGGCGCTTGAATAATTTGTTAATAATACATATATTTATTGACAGTGTACTTACCTTCGCAGTAAAAAGTCAACTTCCGTGTCCACTAAGTTGAAACTAAAAGATTACCTTTAGTTTAAATTTCCTAAACGAATGGCGGCGTTTTGGATCTGACAAATATTAACATACGCACTGTTTGAACATAAAAACGAGGAGTTAATTATGTTGATGAAATATAAAAACAGCCTTAGATGTTAAAAATGTTAGCACCTGAGGCCGTTTTTATAGCCTTTTTGGATCTATATTAAAGCTCAAACCGTTAATAATCACCTATTTGTCACCCTCTTATCACTTAAAAATATAGTGAGCGACATAGTAGTTCTACTGTACCGCTTAAGGAGTTAGTATTCACCTATTTGCAGCCCTCTTAGCACCCAAAGAGTAATAAACGATATTTTACTCTATTGTACCACTAAAGGAATTAATTTTCGCCTATTTACCACGTTTTTATTCCTTGTAGTTCCAGTTATCGCTATTATAGCTCTCTTATTGCTTTATTATACCTCTTAACCAATTCTGTAACTCTATTATACCGCCATTAAACAACCTTAGGTGATAAAAAAAGTGTGCCCAATTCGGGGGTATAGTAGAGTTATAGCACGCTCTAACTCCGAATGCGTAACACTTATTTATAACTTTCAGATCTGGTTAGCGCTCTAATAGATTTACTATAACTCTTGTGTTAGTTGGGAATTCCATGCTTCGAAATGACACGACGCTGAAAACGTCATATCTTGTTTGAACCGAACTTGGTACTAAAGAAGTGGCAAATAATTGTTGTGTCAGATCTATACAAGCAGGATAATATCAGTGATCAGAACAGCTCAAATGGCGTTTTTAATTATTACATCACCATTGCTCTCGAAACGGTGAAGGAAAACATCGTGAGGCATGTCCTAGAACCAAAATATCCGAAGATATGTGACATCCACCAACCCGCACTGGGCCCTCGTGGTAAATTATAGCCCACTCCCTCTCACAGAGAGGGGGCCTGTGTCCCAACAGTGGGAACATTATAGGCTGATTATATATTAATGGCGTACACTGATAGACCACTACTTGGGAAGTTGCGACAACAGTTAGAAACCTTGCTGACTGGCTTATGTTCGCATCACAGCATGATATATACTCCTATATAGCACATGACACGGGAAAAAAGAGCCAATACAACAAATCGTTCAGGATAGACGTTGACGTCATTAGTGGAAACCCGAAAACCTCATATGAAAATCCTTTACCTACTGTGCAGTAACAGCATAAACCTGAATACAGGCATACCAACATCAGCAGAGCAAATAAAACAAAGTACCGATCTCGACATGCCTAAGGCCAATCAAGTTGAAGCTGCATATTTTACATGTTTGGCTCCACAAATAGGAGCAGCACATCGTTCCACCTCGGTGCTGACCCAATTCCTTGCTGCTACACACGATGCGCCAAGTGACCACTATGACCAGTTCATATAGCCTGCGTTCCCGGAAAGGAATGCGAGTGAACGTTTTATTTATATGTGACGTCATTTTACTCATAGTAATACATGGTGTATTTATTTGCATAACTTAGAAGGCGAAACGATTTTGAATGAATTTGGAATAGATTTTTGAAGATTTTATCGTTTTGGTTTTATCTACAACAATATCTTGGGCTTATGCCTAGTTATTTAGGTGATTTAAATTTCTATATATTAATACTTGTATTATGAAATGATCTGTTAATATAAATCGTTTTTACCGTACCTATCACGGCTCGTATGAATATTCGAAGCTCTCCCAAAGGTTACTACAACATTGCTATTCGATGGAAATATAATGCTTACAGCACTGTATTCAATATTCAGGGATAATACTCAAGTAGGCTTTTACTGGCATTAAGTAGGTTCCTTATGTTATACAGGAAAATATATAAGTAATAATATCACATTTGTAACTTAGTTTAGGTAATGTGGGTGATAATACGAGTATTTACCATGCGTCACCTTACTAAACACCATAATATATTTTGAGGAACCAGTAGGTACCTATCACTGTTGGATCTATGTAGAATGTGATTTTTACCGTTTTATGAGAGTTCCGTAGTAAACAAGGAACACTTATAGTTTCGCCATGACCGTCTGTCCGCCTGTCCGCAGCTTAGCTCGGAGTCTTAGTACTAGAAAGCTGTAATTTGGCGTGCATATACATATTAGTCACGCCGACAAAGTGGTAAACAAAATATTGGAAAAATGTTTTTAGGGTACTTCCTCTACACGTAGTCACGATGTTTTTTTTTCTCGTCTACCCCATGGTGTGGGGTGCCGTTAGAAAGGGCTTTCAAAAATATTGCGGGTTTGTGCAAACAATTTATATACAAAGGCATCCGTTTGTGAAATATTATGCTTTAAAGTGAAAATTTTGGTTAGAGAAAAGTGTCCCCCCCCCTGCCAGTTAAATGGTTGTTTTTGGGATATGTGAAAAAAAAACACATTAGTAGTATTTAACTTCGTTATATTATAACGCGCCTGCTACGTGCCATTATTTCATATATCCACCCAAACAAATATCAAAAGATTAACGAGGAAAATAATTTCTTAGTATTATTATTTATTATTTTCACATTCCGTATTCTATTTTGAGATAAATGATCGTTTATAAATCGTTTTTACCGTACCTATCATAGGCACGACATAAATAACACACACACACACACACACACATATTATCGGAAACTGGTAACGCTGAGTAACTCAGTTAATCTGTATTAAATTGTGATATCGATTAAACTATCAACGTTATATCGACGGCTCGTATGAACTCTATTAACTTGGACGTAATATTCGAAGCTCTCCCAAACGTTACAACAATATTGCTATTCGATAAAAATATAATGCATAAAGTACTATAGTATTCAATTTTCAGGGATAATACTCAAGTAAAGTCTTTTACTGGCAGTAAGTACGTACTAAAGGTAATACAGGAAAAGATATAAGTAATATTATCACATTCGTAACTTAGTTTAGGTATATGTAGGTGATAATATTTACCATGCGTCACACTACTAAACCCCATAATATCATTTGAGGAACTTTTTACCGTTTTATTAGGGTTCCGTAGTCAACAAGGAACGCTTATAGTTTCGCCATGTCCGTCCGTCCGTCGCGCGTCAGTCCGCATTTTAGCTCAGAGAGCATTTTTAGTACTAAAAAGCTGTAATTTGGCGTGAATATACATATTAGTCACGCCGAAAAAGTGGTACAATAAAATATTGGAAAAATGTTTTTAGGATACCTCTTCTACACGTAAAGTCAGGTTGTTTTTTCTCGTCTACCCCATGGTGTGGGGTGTCGTTGGATAGGGCTTTCAAAAATATTGCGATTTTTGTGCAAACAATTTATCTACAAAGGAATCCGTTTGTGAAATATTATGTTTTAAAGTGAAAAATTTTGTTAGAGAAATGGGAAATCAAAATTGTCCCACCTGCCAGCTAAATGGTTGTTTTTGGGATAAATGTGAAAAAAATCACGTTAGTAGTATTTAACTTCGTTATATGTACATATTATAATGAAGTTAAAAGGAAAACTACTAGTTGATAGTTAAAAACAACAAAAATGCAATGCAATGTGCAAATGTATGGGAGAACATATTAGGTTGGGGAAAAGTCTTTTCGCATTATAGTATGTATGAACTTGTAATAAAATCTCTTTGGCTATACTATTTGTATCTGGCTGGTTTTGATATCATTGAAATTTTAAAGAACATAATTCCAAATTCAAATTAGGAAAATGTGTGATTTTCATTTGTTTTTCGTACTGTCAAGATGAGTGAATCTAATGAAGAAATTCGATACATTTTAAAATTTTACTACCAAAAAGGTAAAAATGCAACGCAAGCCGCGAAAAAAAGTTTGCGATGTTTATGGACTTAGTGCAGTGTCTGTGAGAGTAGAAAAAATTGGGTTTAAGCGTTTTCAATCCGGAAATTTTGATGTCAAAGATGCACGTCGCTCTGGTCGCCCTATTACGGATAAAATGGATGCCATTTTTGAAAAAGTGGAGCAAGATAGATATCAGGAGTTACGACGTAGCTGAAGAACTGGGAATTGACCACAAAACAGTTTTGGCACATTTGAAAAAAACTGGGTAAGTACACAAAAAAGCTCGATATTTGGGTACCTCGCGAGCTCACTGAAAGAAACCTAATGAACCGTGTACTCATTTGTGATTCTTTATTACGACGTAATGAAACCGAACCATTTTTGAAGAAGCTGATAACTGGTGATGAAAAGTGGATCACGTACGACAAGAACGTGCGAAAAAGGTCGTGGTCAAAGGCCGGTCAGGCTTCACAGACTGTGGCGAAACCCGGGTTAACTCGCAACAAGGTGATGCTGTGTGTGTGGTGAGATTGGAAGGGCATTATTCATTATGAGCTGTTACCACCAGACAGGACCATCGATTCTGAACACTACTGCGAACAACTGATGAGATTAAAGCAAGAAGTTGAGAGAAAGCAGCCGGAATTAATCAACAGAAGGGGTGTGGTTTTTCATCATGATAACGCTAGACCTCACACATTTTTAGCCACTCAGCAAAAATTAAGAGAGTTTGGCTGGGAGGTGTTAATGCATCCGCCGTATAGTCCTGACCTTGCACCTTCGGATTTCCACCTGTTTCGGTCTCTTCAGAATTCTTTAGGCAGTGTCAGGTTAACATCACGAGAGGACTGCCAAAACCACTTGTCGCGGTATTTTGATCAGAAGTCCCAAAATTTCTATAACAATCGGATCATGTCCCTACCTACAAGATGGCAAAAAGTTATCGAACAAAATGGTACCTACATACTTTAGTTAAATGTAAATAAACTATATAAAAAAATGTTTTGAATTTTCTTAAAAAATGCGAAGAAACATTTTCCCCAGCCTATTATTTTTCAACTACAATATTAAGATTTTCTTGGAATAAATTCATCCAACTACAGAACCCTTCATTGTGGGTGGTCCGACACGCACTTGGCCGGTTTTATTACTAACATATAAAACACAAACAACCCTATAAAATAAATAATAAAGTGCCTGAAAGCTAACTTCAATTTCCTTTACATGAAGAAGCAAGTAATAATATCCTGACATAACATTATGAAAGGCCATATTGTTAATATTATCTCTTGACACAGAGACTCAACAGCTGCTCCGAGAATAAAGAAAACCAAATCAGATCAGGCGGTCATCAAGCTTCATTCACCGCAAGGCATTGTCTACCACATCAACGAACGAATCGGTCATATTTCCTGACGCAGAAGATGTAAGTTAATGGAAAAACGCCAAGACCTTTTCACGGAAAACTTCACGGAAACTATATTAGTTCGATAGCAAAACGAACTTCGTTTGGCTACGAATATGTTATTAGAACGTACTGTATATCAATACGAACCGATATGAAATACGTGTTTCTGATATCAACGAATAAGTTAAGTGAGACGTAAATATACAGTTTTATTACAATCAATAGCGGATCTGTTAGCAAAACAAAGAGTGCGTAAACAAATATTTATTGTAGATTTCACAAAGATTCGCTATCCATTAATAAAATAAACAATAACCCATCGGAGCTTGTAATTGGGGCAAATGGACAATTTAGTAAATGATGCTCTAAAAGACGTGGAAGCGATAATTCGCTTCCACGTCTTTTTAACCGACTTCAAAAAAGGAGGAAGTTCTCAATTCGTCTGTATATTTTTTTTTATGTGTGTTAGCTCAGAACTTTTTTCTGGGTGAACCGATTTGGATGATTCTTTTTTTATTTGATAGCTGGTACTTCACACGTGGTCCTATTTAAATTTGATCAAGGTCTGACGAGTAGTTTTTGAGTTATCCTTAATACTGCATATTTTTTCCACTTAGTGTATATCGATGATGTTTTAATAATTTCCTGTCACTGTTATTTACATACCAAGTAGTGGTATACGAATTTGTGTAGGGTAGGTGCCGCAACTAAAAAGTGAAAAATAAAAACATTTTTACAAAAAAAACAACCGACTTCCAAAAAAAAAACACTAAAAGACGTCAAAAATATCTTTAATTTCGGAAGTCGGTATCTTTGTTTTGTATTTTCGTTTTTGGCCACCGACTTCCGAAATTAAAGTAATTTTTCACGTCTTTTAGTGTTTTTTTTGGAAGTCGGTTGTTTTTTTGTAAAAAACTTTTTAGAGCATATTTTTGGTAGGTCAGAACACTTTATCTTTTCAAGGTTAGAGCGTCAGGAAGTTCAGCAACAACACAACGTTTGTAAAAACAAGAAGTTTCTAACAACAAACCATTGTTTGTGAGCCCAACAACCCAACGAAATTGTTAAGAAAATAAATTAAGTTCAAACGGTAAAGGTACCTAAATCACAATTTGTAAATAAAGGAATGCCCCAAGATTATATTAGAAAACTTTTCCCAAAAGTTATAAGTAAGTTGCAGTACCACAGAGGTTGTGGTGTTTCATCTAATTTAATTTTAATTAAACCCGAGAATTTCTTGAAGAGAATATTTTTACTTGCGCGCATCTGCTACGTGCCATTATTTCATATTTCCACCCAAACAAATAAATATCAAAAGGTTAACGAGGAAAATAATTTCTTAATGTGTCCTCTCGCTGGATATTATTTGCACATTCCGTATTCTATTTTGAGATATTTTCACTTACTGTAATCTCTCTCAACCGAGTTTGTATGGGAGCACTCACTCGCGCGTTTTTCGGCGAAAATGCAACAAAACATTTTAAATTTCGAGTGGTGCGGAGTGGCCGCTTGACCGACTGAAGCTGACTGATTTGTAGCTAAATTAACAAACAATCAATAGTTCATTAAAATGCAGGACCCCGTTAGTCCAAAAAGGATATGGTAGCCTATATTATGACGTCACAGATTAATGACACAATGTAGTCAGTCACGCACAGTTATCGACTGAATGTGTTACATGGAATGTGTATAGATAGGTACATAAGTTACATAACAACCTAATTGAATTCTGTGGCATATTGTACAGATTTTCTGTGCAGTCATTTTATTAACTACATTGGCGTTTTTATAGTTGTTTTTAATGGGAGCGTTCTAACTTTCGCCTTTAGAATTTGATTTCCAAAGTGTGTTTTATTAACCCGTGGCTGCTAACGTGACATTATGAATTCGAAATAACCCTTACGCAGGTTTTCCGTGATATATATATATAAATATTGAATGCCGTGAAAATGTCTCACAAGTTTATGCGATACGTAATTTACCTAATGAGGCGTGGAATAATGTTCAAATGTCAATAAAATGTTGTGATAATTACATTTTATCTTTAGGCAATTATCATTTCGAGACATGGTACTCACTATCAGTTTTGTTCGACCACTAAATAGGTTTGTCTTTTTGATAAAACTTATAATGACTATTACAATCTAATAATCATTTTAAGAGGATGCAATGTATTGATACCAAATTATCAGGTGTGTAAGATAATTTGCGAAGTGCTACGTGTATTCTGTGTAGAACAGTTCTATAGGGATTGTGTACTTCAAATATATAAAGGCGCGAAGCGACAGCACGACACAAAGGCACCGTTTGTCGCGCGGCACGCGGTGCCTTTGTGTACGCTGTCGCGTCGCGCCAGTGTGCACGAGCCTTAATGCGTGTGTTGAATCACACCCGTGGGACTCTCTTATAGACCACTTCAATTAATTGAAGTAATCTCTGTCTTGCTCCAGTCTATTTTTAGTCGGAAAACACACAGGTAGCCGGAAATCCCACGGATTTGAGCAAAGGCACTTCCTAATGTCTTTCATTAGGTATTTTTGCGTTAACTCCAGTCAGTGAAGCAGTAGAAACAAACAAAAAAAATCTAGCCACATTACAATTATCGCTAACTGATATTGTGTTTCGTGTTATTAAGGGCAAACAAAGGGATTATTGTTGAAGTGGGTAGGTACTTCTATTGAGCCATTTTCTTCGGTAGAAAGGTCAAGAAATCACCTCTAAACGTTCTTCAGCAACCTGAATAACACAATGTTTACTCGGTACAAAAATGTCCACAAGTGGACATAGACCTAAACTTATTTTATATCATTTCAATAATGTACATTTCAGTGAAATGCTTGTCATTATAAGGTTGACATCGTACAGAAACGTGAGCGCGTTTTCCTGTTTGCTATTAATGTAATCAGCCTATAATGTTCCCAATGCTGGGACACAGGCCTCCTCTCGGTGAGAGGGCCATTATCCACCACGCGGAGCCAGTGCAGGATGGTGGATGACACATGTCTTTGAATAGGTTTTCTCACGATGTTTTCCTTCACCGTTTTGAGAGCAGTGGCGATGGAATTAAATACACAAAGTAAAGTTCCTGCCTGGGTTCGAACTCACGACCTACAACTAGTAAGTCGGGGCAAATACGACTGGCCACTAGGCCACCACTGTTCACAACATTTACCTACTGCTTGGGAGATACGAAAGACTTTTTACCAGTAAAAAAGGAAACACCATTAGTCACACACTCGCAATAAAACTGTACGCGGATATTGCTTGGAGGATAGTGCAGGTAGTGGGTAGTGCCACCTGCCACGTAGCAAAGACCCGGCACCACGAGGGTAATAAATGGAGCCCCAATCATTTGTCTCAATTAGTTCCACCTTTGCTAGTCACTTGCTTGGAAATGCTTTTTCTTTTATTATTTTTACCTGCGGATATTTTCTTGTAAATAAAGACCTTTTCATAATTTTTTCCTCGATTCGTTTTTTTCCGACTTAAATTAAAGTGGCATTAAGTTTCACCAATAAAGCGTTATATTTTTTTAAATAAAATTTCTGTATGTTATGTCGTATTTTTTTAAGCGAATGGTGTTATTTTCATATGAAAATCATTTAAGTAGACATACATTTTGAGTTTAAGTAATAAATTGGTCCTCAGAAAATAAAGTTTTCTTTGCGCCGTCAGGCTACAATGCGTACAAAATTTAGGATCACATTAGGACCCTCGACCCTGACTTCCTACCGGATTAACACTTTTTGAGCCTGAGTTTTGTAGATTACAACGATAACTTTTTATTTTGTTGGAAAGCGTTTTCTTTAGATAAATGATTTTATTAAGTAGGTTTGTACAAACACTTTTACACGTCAATCATATTTTTTAAACTAGATGAGGTCGGCGTTTCCTATCTGACTACTCTGAGAAGAAAGGCCGAAACAAACTCAGAGGTCACAGTCACTTTTAAAGTCCAGACATAATCTTGGTCAGATCATGTGAAGACCATGTAGATTGGTATATGAAATGGTCTTTTGAGGAAAGAACCACACAGATTGAGTGGACCTGTCCAGTCAGTGCACGCATTTGTCAGTAATCGTGCAGCTCAACTCAGGAAGTCAAGACTTAAGGAGCTCAACGATTCGACGAACAATACCAAAGAGAGGACATTTGGGTAGGCCGCATAAATTACTCAAACTGCCAGATCATGATTAAAATGAGATCACAAGAATGAGATCTTTTGATCACAAGTATAAGAAAAAACATTGTAGAAACACTTTGTTACAGGAAAATCATCAATTATGCCCGAGTCCCAGCGATGTCCATGGGTCTCTGGAAAATGTCGCTTCATTTTATAATCCGTAAATAAATCACTTCTGTTTGTCCAGGACCTCTTTCACGAATATGTTTTTATTTTTAATCCGGGTCTATGAACAATGGCGGTATATTTTCAGTCATCAAAAACACGTCAAAGTTTTTAGGGTTAAAACGGGTCCATTGTTCACATTCGGAAGTCCCTACAGTTGTCAAGTCAAAAGTTCAAGACAATTACGTAAATGATATGTACGAGTGTAGGTATTAACTTGTGAACCTCCATTCTTGTCAAATTGTCAAATGTAGGTAAGTAAATCCAAAACCGTTCTTCGTGTGTCTGGGAGAAAGGGTTCTTGATAACATCGAAGTGCTATTATTGTGTTCCCGTACTGTATGGTCATGTTAACTGATTAATTATATCTGGCCCAAAGAGACCCTTAGTTTGAAGTTTCTCATTTGATGTAGCTAATGGAACAAGGTTCGTTATAATTAAATTCAGCCAACACGTAGTTTCTAGTTTACCTATAATAGAGTCGAGACAATTTACTATGATATAAAAGCATCTTACAGAGATTAATTAAGTACCAATTTTTTTTTCGGTTTCTTTGATTGACATGCTTAAGTACTTTTTCTATGGGAGTCGTAAAATAATTCAAGGTTTACCTATGTTAAAAGATGCACCTCTTTTTTCTAAACAAATAGTTGGTCATAGTAGACCATTTATTTGTTTGCCAAGTTGGGTAGGTAATTATGGAAATATTACAGCGCGACTTTTAATAAAAGATAATGAGAAAACCCACGTTTTATATGGAATGTTCATTTAATGATATGCTTAAGCAAATAAGATAAAATTAAACACACTTGACATTCGGATAATGAGCGATAACGAAGAGTTGCTACCTAACTCTTTGCAAGTTATGAAAAAATTTAATAATGTAAGTACCAACATTTCCAAGCAACACAGATCGGAGTAATAATATTGAGCGATAAAAGCTCAGTGGACAAAGAACCGCTTATCCATCATCCCGCGATTCATTGGTTTTATATCCATTTGGGTTTAAAGCAAGCGATTTTGTGAAGAAAATGAAGTGGAAAATAACCTGAAGTGTCGGGGTCGGGGGGTCGATGCCTCTGTCTGCCATTCCACCAGCAGCCACAACAAGGCATCCCGGTGCCTCACACCACCACTGTAGTTTAACTTTGTCTTCGCATAATGACACACAACAGAGTTTACCAACAAAATCTTATTTAAGCATTGTTCGTAACAATCACTATTATATTCAATACAACTCTACATTGTAACCATTAGAGAACGGATTTCTATGTTTATTTTGAATATTCAAAAATTGTCTAAGTATTTATTATCATACGAGATAAAACTTTTCCTTCAGAAAGTTTTTAATTTATCAGCTTTAGTATCCGCAAAGTTTATGATTTGACTGCGAGTTTATCATTCCGCGTGTGGAATGATAAATAGTTGATGTACACCACGCTAGCTGACAAGCATACGACATACTAATTGCCACTTCACTTCACCCGCATAAGGAAACTAAAGCGAATTAGTATCGGCATTTTCGAGGGAAGCGGCACGGGACGCGCCCGCCCTCCGCCGAGTTCTGCGCTCAACTGCGGAATATGAATGAAGTCGATGACGGTTTCTCATTTCCAGCGTCCTGAAAAAATTGCTAAATCCTCATGTTTATTGGGGTCCCGTGAAGGCCAAAAGGTTCAATGAGGGTACTTGTACCCTTCATGATTGCGTATCAACTCAATTGCCAAAATAGCCTTCAATATCACGGATTATGGATCATAATGACGAAATAGTGTGCGATTGTAGCCAATTCACACCAGACTTAATCTCGTCGACCCTTCAACGTTTGTCTTAATAATGGGGAGATATAGCGGTGTGGCAAGTTTGTTTATTAGAGAACCCTCCAATCGATTGAACTACTTTCCGAGCGTAATTTAAATATAAATACTTTAGTAGACGAACGATCTTTTACCAGTTACATAGCTTTAATTGCTAAAGTTGTCGGTTAGATGGAAACAGTCACGAATATCGTTAACTTTAGAAGGTCACAATACGAATGAATTGCAAAGTTAGCAACGTTTGTTTATTTCACTTCGAGGGGTGGTAACGAAAAACAATATAATTTATCCTCCTCTGGCAGTTTTTATCTACTCTCTAAATCAAGCATATAAAACGTTGAGTTGATGAGTTTTTTTGTAGTTAGTAGGTACCTATTTGGTTACAGAGGATTAATTCTGTTATTTATTTAGAAATAGCCAAGTATTGTTCATTAGATTTTAAAATTACTCGGGTAGGTAGGTATATAGGTATAGTATCACATTAACGCTATTCACTGCAAAATTATACCTACCCGCTGAAATTGATATTTGAATTTGAAAAACCTGCTCAAAGGTACAGCTACGTCGGCCGGGGTAGACCGTAGGTATAGCCCTGTACTTTTCAGCAGGTTTTGTTGGCAGGTTTCATTTCATCCCCATACATAATAAATCTGAAAGCCTGATAGGCTATTCGGTTTGATCTATAGTTTAATGTGCGTTAACTTTTATGATCAACTGTGGTCAATGATGTACTAACTAAAGCCAGTTTTACTTAAAAATATTTGACTAGTTTATAAAATGAGATAGCAATATTTTGAAAGGGCGAGTAGATAATTGTAAAGTATGTACCTACGTATGTCGGCAATGAAACGATATTTTCTCCAAAATGCTGACGGCCTAGCGGACGCTGCCCCAGAGAATATTTTAAATCGAGTATATTTAAGCGGATTGCGTTGCAAATGAAGTTAAATGGCACCCCGGTAAGTTTAAATCTTTTCTCCAATAGGTTTAAATTCTGGAATATTTTCAAAAAAGACGTCTTAAAATTAAGTTAGTGCTATCTGTGAGCATTCAACTTATTTCTTTCTATCAAGGAGACTACTTAACAAAGTTTGATTTACATTAGATCCAGTGAAGCTGGAAAAGCCGTGGACCAATTAGCGCCGGCATTATTCCTATCCCGCGCCATATACTGAATGTTGGACTGGTAAAGAAATCGTTTATATTGATTAAATATCGATCCTGTGTCACTGGATTCCAGTGCTGGAATGAGATACTGGAACAACGTAAATCAGCCTCGTCAGATAACTGCGACTGTGATCTGTGCTTAAAGCCTCAAAGAGTGACATGCAATGGCCGGTCAGCCTTGCAGCCAACCTCTTTGGATGGCCCATCTTTTATGTAAACCCCCGACGTATATAGAGGGGCGTGTTATAAGTTATAAGGGGCCGGCTCTGTCGTACTGCGTATTTATGTTTCTGTGTCTCTGTCTGTGGCATCGTAGCTCCCAAACGGCTGATCTGATTCAAAGCGGTTTTTGTTAGAATGCTTGTTTAATAATCCTTAGCTTTGTTGCAACATGAACTTTTCTCGTTACACGTTCCAACAACAGAAGAAAATAGACGTTGACCATTCATTAAGGATTTCGTCGGTGTGTAAAATTATTAATTACACACGTACAAGTGTAGAGTTAAAAGCCCATTGCATGCTTAATCAAACATTCGGCCACATTTTTGCACGCCTCATAAGCGAAGCGCGTGAAGTAGTGCTGTACTCTCGCCTTACAAAGAATAAGTAATTCCTTGAGCTAAAAATGTCTCTATTTACTTCATATCGCACTTGTAGAATAATATTCACACACAAACGTCAAGAAAAAACACTAGTTTCAACACTCATGTTATTTTCAAACGACATTTTGCTATTTAAAATAACGAAAAAAAACTGTTTAAAAAAAATATTCTGTGAACGTCCGTGTGTCTGTATGTATGGATCCTGGCGTGGTCACGATAACTCCCGAAAAACTTAACTAATCGAATCCATTTTTTTTTAACGCTTCTTTACCTATTATCGAAAACTAAGTCCTTTCGAAAATCATGGTCTAAAGGCTCGTGCACACTGGCGCGACGCAACAGCGTGACACAAAAGCACCGCGTGCCGCGCGACGGGCGGCGCCTTGTGTCGGGCTGTCGCGTCGCGCCAGTGTGTACGAGCCTTAAAGGCAGACAGGCGCGACGTGACAGCGTGACACAAAGGCGCCGCTCGTCGCGCTACGAGCGGTGTCTTTGTGTTGCCGTCGCGTGTCGCGCCTGTTTTTAGGAGCCTTAATTCAATGTAGTTTAAACGTAATTAGCAATAAAAAAATACGACTGGACATTTCGTTCGTTGTATATTTTTTATACTTAGAATCGAATGAGACTAAGAGGCGTGCACTTTTGGATTTTCCAATTTTTGATGGATTGCAATGGACGGATTACACAATAATTAATACGGCTCATACTGTGCGCTACAACATTTACGACGTTCATTTAATTAGGAAACTGTTTTAAAAGCCAAACAGACGCGACTCCGGTAGAACAATTTCTATGAAGTTTTCATAGAGATTGTTCCACTGAACTCGCGAGTAACTTAACTTTAGATATGTATATGGTTCGGAAGTTATTTGATTATACTGGGTGACAAACCGGTTGTTTCATGTGAAATTTAATGCGTATGGTCAACAACCGCAATTTATAAAATAGAATAGAATACTCTTTATTATGTACACCATAGAAATTACAGATATAAATGTAGAAATTTTACATAGGGTGACACAATGAGAGGTCTTATCACTAAAAGCGATCTTTTACAGACAACCTTTGGATGGATTCAAGGGAGAAGAAGAGACAATAATGCAGGTAGTCAGTGGTGTACCATTTACATATACAATAAATACATACATACATAAAACATAAGTAAAAAAAAAAGTAAATACTTAAGTATAAAGCCCTTAATATATTCTATGAAGGTATTAAAAGGTAAGTTCATTTGATTGATTGGTACTTATTTCGGTTTCACCATAAAACCCAGTGATGTTATATAGGACTAGATCAGCAGTGTACGGCGCCGATGCGTTGCCACGTCGTATACATATGTCCGCAAGCATATCTGACTTCAGTCGTCAGCTTGACGTCAAGTGAGCGATTGCTTAGCGCAAAAAAAATACAAAATGGTGAAATATGCGATTAATATTTGTATGACACGGTCTGAAAAGATCAATAAAGCAATTGGTGTTTCATTTTATAAATAAGTTTGCTCAATTTTATTCAGATTATACAAAAAAACATTACGACACGAAATAAATTTATCAAACATTGTTTTTACCATCAGTGTTACCAGTAAAAATGATTTTGATTTTGCCAGACTCTTGGGAGTTTAGTGAACGACGAATGTATGTTTCCGGATGTCTAAATTATTATTAGTCTGTTTGGTATAAACATATATATTGTACAGTACATATATATTGTATAAATGATTGTACATAGAAATAATATCATTCCATTTTAAACAAAAGTAAGTTGATACAATCTTAATAGTTTTGAAATATAATATTTACGTTTACGCATTTGTTTTTCTTCTTCCTATATGTACCTAATCCTTGTCAGTTTCTTTAAATCTTTAATCTATTGAAAGTTCCATAGTACAAACTATCTATATAGTACCTAATTGATTCAATAAATACGTTAATTCATACTGGGGAAATTATGTTGATCATTGGCAACTCTGGCCGTTTTTCGGATAACAACGTCTTGTCTCATTTCTATGTAATTAGTTTGACGATAGAAGAAATGAGACAAACATAGATTTTTTTGACAGATTGACATAATAGTATCCGTTTCAAAGCTATGACTTTAAACTCGTAAGTGGTTACGTTTTTCTGATTTTTTTAGTACGACGTTGCTCCTCTAGTATTATATAACCTCATTGATAAAACCTATAAAACGCATAGCTCGTCCCTACAGAGGCATCACTAATCTATACTAAACGTCCAAGAGGCGAAAACTTAAGAGCGCATACACGGGTCCACTAGCGCCACTCCTTTAAAAAAATATTATCTCGTGACTGAGAAGGAATTTTGAAAAACGGCTCAATAAGCGACCTCGGTAAGTGTGTCAAGATTTTTCTAATACCTTTTATAAACTTTCATATTGAGACACGAAGTAACAAAATACGATCTAAATGAATGTGGCCGCTTTTGTTTGGAACTATCATATTATCTAGATAAGGCCGAGTAAAAAAATAATGTTTAATGCAAAGTTATTTGACTAGTTCGTTCTAAAAGATTAGGAAATTGTTGGTTGGATTGGTTTAGTATTGTCATTTTATATTTATTTTCCTAAATAGTAGGTACAGCGTAATTGTCGTGGTGCTGTTATCATATTTAGTTTGTTATTATATTAACATGGAGTAAATGAATTAGTAACACATTTATTTTGTTGTACCTATATCTAAGTTTATTCTGTGTTCTTCTTAGATAAGCATATTGCAGTAAAGTGGGAAAAATATCAAATGTTATGGCAATTTTGAACTAAAAAGTCTAGTACCTATTTAAAGTCTAAAGGAAAAAATATAGCTTTATTGTTGACATTGACAAGCATTGACAGTTTACAACTCTTGACCAGAAGCTTGCGCTCTGTCCTATGTTGTTCAAAAGTTCAACACTGAATATCTGTTAATCTTCGCCTTCTCTAACGAAAAATCTTACACAAACTAGCTCAGAAAATGACGCTGAGTTTTATAATGTATTTTTCATTTAAAGACGTAATAATTTAATTTCAAATAAAACAATGTATGGGAAGCTGCTATTGTTCTTTCTCGCCGTATATTTAAAAAAAAAATTGCTCTGCCATACATTTTGACCGCGTACGTATTGTACTTTTCTATGAAAGAGGGTTTTTTTTTTTGATAACCGGTGAAAAATTTCTACTCCAGGAGGTCTAGAACAAAGAAATATTATCTATGGTCTAGAATCATGTGTTGAATTCATGGTTTCAGTTTGCGCGTCGATGTCCCTGCCGCCCTGTATGTTTAACGCAAATAAACGTATTTTATTTCTTTTCTTTTTTCTTTTCATATCTTAGATTGACATTTATTTATTCTTCTTTAAGGCTCGTGCTCACTGGCGCGACGCGACAGCGAACACGCAGGCACCGCGTGCAGCGCGACGGGCGGAGCCTTTGTGTCGGGCAGTCGCGTCGCGCCAGTGTGGACGAGCCTTTAAGATTATTATTCAATAGACTTCTAATATTATTCATTAGGTTTTCAAGGTTTCTAAAAGTTATATTTTTACATTATCTCCAATATTTATCATCTTGCTAAATAAATATACATTTGTACCTACATTATCTATTATTATCTATATATATATAAAAATGAATCCCTATTTCCCTTGGTCACGTCCTCACGCGTGAAAGGCTGGACCGATTTCACTAAAAAATAAATTGTTGTGTTCGTTATTGTCAGGAGAAGGATCATATGAAATAAAAAAATAAGGAAGTTGATCGGAACGTTACAAAATTTGAGAAACCTTAACGCTATAATTAATTTTACATAACTATCAGTTGTTTGAAATAACTGTCAGTGATTGACAGAATGCGCGCTGCAAATATCGTATATCACAGATCGGTTGATAAATGAGTCGATAGTTTTAGTTTTAGTCAATAGTCAAAACTAAAACTAAACGACATATGACATTCATAGTTAAGACAGGACAACGTCTGTCGGGTCAGCTTGTTTTAGTATAAAAATCCACTTTATTTACAGTGTTTGTGAGTTTCTGTTACAAGCTATCATTTATAATGATTATTACCAAAATTAAGATTAATATAGCCTAACCCAGGAAGGATCGGTTTCAAACGGATGGCTTTTTTAATTATACAATTTGGAGGCAAGGGAAAAAATTGCTTCAGCCTTATTATGTACTAGCTTTTGCTCACGGCTTCGCTCGCGTTAATTTAGAATTTGACAATCAAGTCGGGTTGTTCGGGCAATTATAGTTAGGAGGATAAAAAACAGGGCTATCGACACTCTAGACTCACAAAATGTATTAGGTACTTAAATCAAAAATAAAAAACCTCTTAACAAAATACTAAAGTTTCTATATTAATATAATTCAATCATGATTCGAAAGACATGTGGCGCCATCTATTATCATAAGAACATTATTGTTGTTTTCCTCGGGAACAGTACTTTTTTCGGGATTATCCCTATGTCCGTTTCTGTACACCTGACAACGTATTTGCAAAATTTCAGGATGATCGGTTCAGTGGTTTAGGCGTGAAAAGGAAATAAACAAACAAACTTACTTTCGCATTTATAATATTATAATTATATAGTTAGGATAGTTAGGATTATGTGGTTAAGATTAATGATCTAATTGAATATTTGAATTGTTTTGTGTTTTCATTACGGACGCTTTTAACGTTCTGCATCGTTCTCACATGCATAATTTCAACATGAACGATGTAACCAATATTTTGTAACCTTATATTGATTTAAAAGAGTGTCCATGGTAGATAGAGTTTCTTGCCCGTTCTTCTCAATAGGTACTTACTATGCTTTGGAATGGACAACTAGCTTCATCTTTCTGACTGACCGACCCCTTGACAATTCAAAAGTGCCTGTAATTGGTTTATTTGAAATAAATGCTTTGAGTTTGAGTTTTAAGTTTGATGAACAATGAGAGAGCTCATGTAAATATCTATAATACCTACCTAAACCTATTTTGGTCTTATGTAATAATTCTAGTAAATATCGCTTGAATACATGTAACAGAAAGCGAGAATAGAATACAAAATGTAAGCTTTTATTAAGTTTTCATCCAAAATGTGATTTAGTGAGTAACGTGCCTAGAATGTTATATTTGTGGGGAAAAAATGTTCAGAATAACCGGCGCAAAGGTAAGTACATAAATTGTTAATGAATTTAATTTTGGTATGTCTTTTGGTATCGATATTATCTAAGTACATATGTACCTACCACAGATATGCATCTATGTCTGTGGTACCTACTTTATATGGTAAGTACCTTTACCCATTCGTATTTAAATAAAGAGTAATTTCCTATGAACCTGTTATTTTGTTACTTATACATTAAATAATATCGGCAGTCTAGCTTTATCAAGCTATTAATTGTGTTGGTGTGAAGATCGCAGCGCGCGATGCATCCATATTGACGAACCTACTCGCAATCTCGTTGCCTGCAGGCACTTATGCAACCCTTTCCTCAATACGGCTGCAAACAGTATACAGGCTGTAATTTTAAACACCATCAATCTCTTAAGGGGTCATTGACTCATCATTATGAACAACTTTTACTCGGGGATAAAACCTAAAATCACGAATAAAAAATCAGCTGTTCCCTACATTTTGACGAGTTATGCGAACATAAATGTAGGGACGAGATGTTTTATTTTATTTTTAAACGACTCATGGTGATTATTATCTATATCTATCTATACAGGGTTAGTTTTCAAAGACCAGCCAAATTTAAGGGTGTGGTATAGACCATCAGACTGAACAATTTTCTCCTTGGGACCAATATCGTAATCGCGAAAAAAAAATCAGCGGTCCTATACATTTGGGTCGAGTAGGTATTGAAGTTTTGTATGGGACAGTTTATAAATTTTTCGCGATGATGATATTGGTCCCATGGAGAGAGTTGTTCAGTTTGATGGTCTGTACCACATCCTTAAATTTGGCTGGTCTTTGAAAACTAACCCTGTATTTATATAAAAATGAATCCCTATTTCCCTTGGTCACGTCACGCCATCACGCGTGAACGGCTGAACCGATTTCTCAATTTTTTTTTTTGTTGTGTTCTTTATTGTCAGGAGAAGGATCTTAGGAAATAAAAAAAATAAGGAAGTTGATCGGAACGTTACAAAATTTAAGAAAACTTATCGCCAATATTAACTTTACATAACTGTCAGTTGTTTGAAATAACTGTCAGCGATTGACGCTGCAAATATCGTTTAACACAGATGGATCGGTTGATAAATGAGTCGATAGATTTAGTTTTAGTCAATAGTCAAATCTAAAACTAAACGACATATGAAATTCACAGTTATGACAGGACAACGTCTGTCGGGTCAGCTTGTAAATAAATAAATATAACTAACATTGTAGTAATTATGGTCATGTAGTAGTGGAGAACTTAAGGCTGCTCTCTCGAAAAAAGCTTGAAAAAAGCATGCAGTTGAAGCGACTTTTCGTCGGCATTTACAGAGAAATTACATCTGAATTTTTTTATCAGTAATCTACATGATATAATACGTAATTTGGTTTAGCCATAATTTTTATATCGGTATCAAATAATTAAAAAAAAAAACACCAAATCACCTCCAAATAATGGTTTTGAAACCATTTTACTCCTTAATTTTTGATCAAAAGAGTATTAAAAAAAATATCTACTGCTTTGCAATACAAAGGAAAATAATTTGGTTTTGTTACTTTTTTTAAATATGTGTTATTTTTATTATAATAAATTAAAAAGGCGTCCGATTAAGGACTGCGTCTACATCACCCCCGCACTCGTCCATAAATTCAGTGCGGGGCGCATCGTTTTGCTAGGTGGACGTATGTCGCGTTGCGAGAGCTCAGCATTACGAAATAAAATCGTAAAATATTACTGCAGAAATTGAATTTTGTAAATAGTGGAGTAGGTTTTTTCTGATTCTTGTAAATAAGTAGTGTTTTATAGTTATATTAATTGTACAGTTTTATTAGTTTTTAAAACATGGGGAATAAGCAGAAACGAACAAAGGGGGGTCTAAAAAAATATTACAAACAAAAGGGTATACATTTATCAAGGTAAATTTAAAGTTTTATCTACATTTTCATTACACACTATAGCTTTACTTATCTTTCTTAGAAGTAGATAGCACAGAGTAAACGGACAGACGGTAAGCTTCATACAACCGCGCTGTGATAGGTACACTACTACAAGCAAGCCGCGTGTGTGCGCTTCGCCTGAACGAGGCAACTGGCTGAGCCAATATGAACCTGCGGGGTAGTTACGTAACGCACTAATAGTAGGAATGAGTTTCATTTTGACAGTTCAACAACATTCATTGCGTTATTTACGTTGTTGAGCAGTCACATTTTTCGAACATATGAAGCAATGGAATAGCAATATGCTTCAAAATTATTCAGATGGTTATAGATAGTGTGTTACGTAATTAGGGTGCGGTGTCTCTTCGCACGGACGAAGCCGCCAGTGGACGCGCCTAATGCTTGTAGTAGTGTACCTATCATAGCGCGGTTGTATGAAGGCTCCCGCAGACAGGCGCGACGAGACAGCGCGACACAAAGGCGCCGCTCGTCGCGCGACGAGCGGTGCCTTTGTGTCGAACGCGATTCGCGTCGCGTACTGTTTATAAAATACCTACCTCATTCAAACAAAGTCGTAAGTATAACGCTTCTGTGTCATATAGTAGTGAACGATCACAGAAGGTCCACGTCCACGCAATGACTTTCAGCCAATATTACAAATTTTACTTTTCGGTACCTAAGTTATTCTGATTCGTTGCGATTATTTGTGACATATTTTATTATTTTTCATGTCTAGTTTACGAGTAGATACAACTACAGACGAAAACTTTGCCAAAACTGAAAATGCTCCTGAAATAGGTATTAATTATGATTATAGGTTAAGTAGGTAGGAAGATTATAGGATAGGTACTTGCTAATAATTTGTTAGTTTATTGATTACTGGCGTAATTATTTTCAATTATATTTATACAGGGTGGAATTTTTTAACCTCACCTGGAGAGAAAGTACTCTAAATACTGAATACGAATAGGTATTAAATATGTATTACTGTGTGTTGCGTTTTTTTTTTTACTTTTGTCGTAAGAATGGCGGTTATCGTCGATTTTGCTAACAGACGTGAAATGTATGCAGATTTTAGTACAAAAGTGAACCGTTTCTGACGGTAGTAACATCTACCCCCAATACAGAACGGTTGAACTTTAAGATACTTTTCATAATACTAGTAGGATCATGAATAGCTCAGTTGGCAGATCGGCTATATCCAGTAGGTTTAATGTCGAATACTTTTTACTCGACTTCTATCGGGGGTGATATCAATCAATCAATTAAATCAGCCTATCGCAATCCGCTGGTGGCACAAACTAGATACAATAAGAAAAAAAAATGGCAATCATATTTTTATTATAATTATCACTTTCATGATTATCCATGCGGGCTAAAGCGGGGCAATAATATTTAACTAATCATATATATTTTTTTAGGAATGTTTTGTTGAGTTAAATCAAATTAAAAATTCACTACCCATACTCAGTGAATCAGTTAGTTCTACCAGAGAAGGTGAAGGTGATTCTGTTGATTTGGATGTGAATGTCAGTAATTACATTTTTTTACAAATTATGAACATTTTTTATTTATTTTACTTGTAAATTATGTAGAACTGCATTCATTTTAGGAACAAGATGATTTGGGCAGTCAAAAACTACGTTCTCTACCGGATGACATGTTGACTCACAAGCATCTTGTAAGGTCTGTCGAGGAACTTGAAGATTATTTTAATATTTAAAAAAAAATACTGAATTGGTCCAGGCATTCTTCAGTTTTGCGCTTAGCAGCCCATTTAGCCATTAATTTTAGTTAAAAAGATACATCAAGTTGTTTACCTCACGTTGCAAACCAGGCTGATTTATACTAAAGGTAAAGCTTTTACTCAAGGCCTCGAAAGCTTTTAACAATTTTATTCGTAATCATAGCCCGAAAAGTACATCCCTATCAATAAATAATAAATAAAAACAAAATTGGACTACTTTATATGAGGTTCACATATAAAATAATTTAACTTTCATGATGACTTGACCTTCTGTTATTTCGTTACTCTGTGACGAGCCTAGGCGAGGCAACGCGTGGCGGCGCGCGGGCCGCGCCGCACGTTTTCTGTTGCATGCGGGTAGCGGAGTGGCGCGGAGAGGGGTCGTTAGCTCCGCCCAGATGCTCAAGGTTATTGGCATTATTACAGGCCTTAAATATAAGCATATTATAAATAATTGAATGCCTATCACAAGTGATGTAAATCGTCATTGTGATGATAATTGTAATCTTTAATATTGGACAAGGAAAATAAATAATTGAATAATGTAATGATTAAATATAAGAAATTTGTTTAACTGTGACTGATATTTGATGTATAAGTGTAAAAGTTAAAAATCATTGATTCAACATTAATAATAGTACCTAAGATATTTGCACGCCATGAGAAATGGGAAACATGTCGTGAGCAACTCTTATTTAAGATCTTGCATGTATGTATTATTTTAATTCTGTATGTATACACATGTTCGAGCAAATAAAATATCTTTATTTTTTCTTTCTATATTTACAGCGCTATTGCTGAAATAATCCATTGAATACCGCTGTTAAAAATAAGCGTCCCATGTCCTTAAGAGTGGAAAATAAATAAAAATAGTTTAAATAAGGATCAGACAATGTCAGGGGAACACACGTAGGAAAGCCTTATAATGCTGTGCTAAAAAACCGTAAGTATCATCATTAAGTCTCATTCGCCAGTTTTCCCGCGATTGCATAAGACATACGTATTTGCACTTCACCGCTAACCAACAACGAATAAGCATGCTAATTGCTACAGCACTTGTTAAATATATCACTTACCGGTAGCCGAGCTACTGTTCACCACGTTGTTCGTCGCAGCATTTGTCGTCACTGGCTTCGGATTCGGGTTCGGTAACGAGTTGGCTGACGACGTCGGGGAAGTCTTCACGCATGGCGACGTCGGTAATGATATAGGAGAGGATAATCTTAGCGGTGACGTAGGGGTGCCCAAATTGGACGGAAGTGACATTTTGGAATCCGAGGAAATGAACGAATTCACTTTGATGGATATATCGGATTTGTCTTCGGAAGGCTCGGGAGTACAGAGGACTGTGGGCAACGATATTTTTCGCCCCTGCGCCCTTGCTGGAGAGTCGTCCATGTTACTCTGAAATCAAAGAAACGAATAAGTGTTAAGTACATATATGAAAGCGATAAGTAGGTATGTGGTTTTACGGAGTCTGGCATATTTATTTTTTAGTAACCAGAGTATAATTAATTATAGCATGGTCTATTTTGAGGCTGTTCACATAGCGTGATGCGAAAACATATGTTATTGTGATTAATTTGTGATATATGAAAGCAGTGAGTGAAATACAACGGTCTGTCCAAACAGAAAACAGTAGGAACCTATCAATGGATACTTTGTTCTTTTAACATTCAGAATAAATATAATTATTCTAATGTTTACAACAGTTTAAATGCTTTCGAATTTGGTTTATCCCGCTAGAGAACAAAGCGGTGTAAATATTTAACACGTATTCAGTATTTTTATAGAAATGCTGGCCTTTCAAATAATGTATTGATTCGAAACCTTACAGTCTCATCCAAAGCTTTTGACAATATATAATATACTGCTGGCACAGTTACAAAATTAAGATGAGGAAGTTTATTCCCTAAACGCAAAATTAATCGTAGATACTTTTCCAAAAACAGCTTGTTTTTCGATTTTGCATTTTCATGCCTATGAAGATAATTTAACGAGTGTACAAAGACACTTAACGAAGCCGAGAGTCATTTGTACTCCCCATCATTGTATCAATCATTTCTTTTGTACTGGACCATACCTGGGAACCTTCTAGTTACGGAGATATTGAAGGTCAAAAATAGAACTTTTACTGGCGTTTTTTTACGAAAACAAGTTTTTTATGTCATAACTTTTATAACACAATTTTAAATACTTCCACGCACTATCCCTGTACCGTTGCATGCACCCATAAGCGCAATGTTTTGCGTGTGTTACATTACGCACTACCGCAAACATCAAATTTTCACATCAAAAATAAAAGTCGTTTCCAGTAATTATTTTTGTGCAATAGAACTTAGTTTGATGTACCTACAGAATGCGTAATCGACGGCTATGTGATGGGTCTTTTTATTCCACCCTGTATAAGACATTCACCACAAATAAATGACGTGGCCTCATAAAAGTTTAGAAGTTCAATATTTACCATTTAGATTTGCATTTTAATTTGTAACCGGTCTTTCTATTTAAGGCCGATGATGGTCTAACTTTAGAGATTATTTGAGAGCAAACAACTCGGTCTAATACGGATCTTCAGAAGAATGTTTTGCGGAGGAATATTAAATTTTATACAAAATAACTAACGTTGTTTTGATAAAAAGAGTTCCAGATTAGCTAGTACAATTTCTTATTGGTTATCAATTTATCATAATTATTACCTATTGAAAGGTTTCTTCACTTTTGCTTCGCAGGATATTAATTTGTCTACATCAAGACAAGATATCAAAGCTTTTTTTGGTCTAAATTAAAACCTCATTAAAAAAAAAAACTTGACGTTTAAATGTCAACTGTCGGATAAGCTCAAAATACCTCGAGCACAAACGAAATCAATGCTCGACCAAGAAACACAGTAAA
This sequence comes from Griposia aprilina, assembly GCA_916610205.1. Lineage (NCBI taxonomy): Eukaryota > Metazoa > Arthropoda > Insecta > Lepidoptera > Noctuidae > Griposia > Griposia aprilina. The sequence goes on from OU744302.1 coordinate 12,641,552, forward strand.
ATTATGGTAACTGTCACCAAAAGCTATATTATCAAGAAGTTTTGAAGTTGAAGCGGTTCGGCATATATTAGGTATATATGACTGTTGTTTTATATACCAAATATGCCGAACATACCTACATCAGCTACTGCTGATGTAAAAAGCAAGCTTTGACAGACCAAGAAGTGAACAACAATCAGCAATACAGTCTGTGTTGCTGCGTTCACAGGTAACTTAATTGATTTAAGTATTCGTTAACTGAAATCTCTTCCTGTCTGTGCCTAACCTTATAAGACTTGTAATTTCAGTTGAATGTTTCAGGAAGCCCTCTGCATCTTCCACACTAATGATCGGATAATTCTACAGAAATATAGAACGAAAGCATTCCACAAAAAATAATCGTAGCGATTAGTATAAAGCCCAATGTCCAACGCATGCCTTCATTTTACAATCCTTCGTCACACAATTTACTTCGATTATAAAAAAAAGTGATAAAGAAAAGAACGTGCACCGAGTGGACTGGCCGGCAACCCGGCACGCCAGTGAGGAGCCGTACGAGGACGCCCGACGCGAAGCCGTCACTCGAACTACTGCGCCAGAGCGAGACGGCAGCACTGACGTAGATACAAGCTGATGTGTCCTCGGTTTATATCGCTCATTCATTGAGTTGAACAGTTCATTGTATGTATAAGAGCGACACAGGCGTTGTCGCAGCTTGCTTGCCGTCAAAACTTCAACATTGTTTTCAAATAAAGTGTGCAATAGCGGTAACAACGATAGTTTCTAAGCGCAAAGTTTATAAATAGCAGTGATTTAAAGTTAACGCGAATATGTCTACCACCGAGATAGATAAACCTGTGGGACTTAAACTGAGAGTGCTACATCAAGTGAGATTAATAATTGCGGGTATCGGGAAGTTTTTCTTTAGTTTATATTATGGAGCTGAGGGAGAGAAGATACCACCCATACACGATGATATCCTAAAACAGCCAGCTATTACAGTAGCAGAGAAGATTCGGAATAAAGAGGTTAGTTTTACTTTTAATAAGTTATAATATTGTAAAGTTAGTAAAGAGAGTAAACATATTTGGTTGTCCCGTTATGAAAGATTTTTTCTAAACAGACTAAGCTTGCAAACATCTGAAGTATACAAAGTTTTAAAGTAAAAAACAAATGTACACAAACATGAACATGACAACGGTGAGCTAGTAGGTACCAGTTTATAAGCTAATGATGTAATATTTAAAGAGGAAGCACATGATGCAAGTAACCAGTGCGTGTTTCTACGTAACGAGGAAATTGTGCTCCTACAATTTGTCCAGACGGTTTTAATTCGTAGTGCTACGTATGTTGATTTTCCTAACCCATATGTAGTTCAATGCCATATTTATACAAATTGATAACAGTATCCATGTCTAACTCTATTGCTATGCGTTTAAAAATACACTTTAATAACAAAGCGTTGATATCCAGCAATAGATACAGTAACAAAGTCCAAACTATAAAAATATGACTCATTATGTGCACGATCTTATCTGGAACTAGCAAAACGATTAAGTAGATAATTGCGAAATATTCTGCCCTTTTCCGCTGCAATGGCTATAGTAATTAAATCCTGTAAAAGACACTATAGACTTGCATTTGCTTGTTCAATTTTTAATAAGGGTAAACATTTCTGACATACTTCGTCATATGATGTGTATGTTTGACTGAGATATTCCTCAACAGTATCCTTTCTATTTTTTTTAGTTCTACTACGGTAATAGCTTCTGTAAATACTCGTACAGCCGTTTTACTCAGATGCCTACACGTCACTTTTTTTATTTAGTTTATCATCCTATTACTTAATGCCAACACATGTAGGTACCCAAAACTTCAAGTTCAAGTTATAACCTTGGCATTAAACATGAGTATGAAGTATACCTACATAGTTGGTACTCGAAGCTTACTTACATAACTTTAGAATGACATTCGGAATCAATTATCTGTCGCCTCATGCAGTTCATGTAAATTTCTATATATAAATGTTAATTAGGTCAATTAAAAATCTATCATTCATTAGTCGTACGCGTTAACGATGTCATATAAATAGACTAGGTAAATATTTAATAGAAGACTTATCAAGCTGGTTATGACTCAAATATAAACTCAGTGTTACAAAATGCTTTTGTTATGTTGAGAATGAAACTACTTACCATTGTCTCCATTTTAGAAGGAATCCTGTACGATTGTAATAACATCGAAAGTATTTTAATGTTGTCTATGAGGAAAAACCGATTGTAATTCTTGAACCGCAGGACGAGATTCATATTTTTTTGTGTAAGCTTTGTTGTATTTTTTTTTTTGTTTATGAGCTGGGGTTTTTTGGGCAAGGGTTTCTCCTGCCCATAATCGGGGCAAATACAAAAGCAAATTTGATTTGGCCTTGTCCGGGATGTCCTGCAATTTCTTCGTTGAGAGAATATTTAGGATGAAAACAATTTTGCCTCGTGGCTTTCGTTTGAAGGTCAGAATTTAAGTGTTTAATTAGAGAATCCGCTGGACAATGGAATTCTTCATAATCTTTCCTTTAATAGTAGTCAAGACGTTGGCTTAGCACTAGAGCCAAGATAGCATCAGAGACTAAATTGTGACGAAAAGTTATAAAGTTATAAACGATTAAGAGCCTGATGATGAGCCTAGGTCCAGCATTGAACGTCTTTAGTCTGAGTTAATAATAATGATGATGAAGAGCCTGATAACTTATTTTATGTACCTACGACATCAAATTGTCTAAAAGCTTATTAATTCAGGATAAGATTCCTCATAATATCATGGTGGTAGATCGATTTAATTATTCTGTATTGATCAGGTTATGCATATTTAGCTTGTTTTCGTTGCTCGTTTTATTCTTCGAGGAACATTGCAAAATCACATTTATTATTAAGTATATTTATTTATTAAAAAACAGAGTTTGTAAAAAATCTTAACTTAGAAACTATGCCCCGCAAAACCGTTTTCACGGTAACTGTTACTGGTTATAACCATATTATTCAAAATTAGAATGAAGGAATCTTCAGTGCATAGTTATAACAACAACGGCGGCTAAATTATTGGTGTTGTAGCTAAACAACAACAAACTTCAATGCTATCATAATAGTTCGACGTAATAAACAGCAGGAAACATAACACCCGATGTTGATTGATCAACTGCGTAACATAACTAGTAATTCTCAGTTTAAATGGACTCACAATGCGGCACGAATTGGCTGTAAGCATCACGAACCGAATGAAACCGTGAGCTGGTACACTTGGTACCTACACGCTTTGTTGGAAAAAAAGTATGAATATATATCATGAAAGGGTTGATTCGTTTTATACAAAATCTTCTGGGGATAGAGAAATGACCATTGAATATACGAATGAGATTTATAGCGTTCCTGAAAGTAAGGTACTGACGGGAAGTTTATGTTTTGTGTAGAGGCAGACTGCGGCTTGAACTATCATACAACAGTTTATTGATTTAATCTCATATGGCAACCAAGTTAGTTCGGTAACTCAAGTGATTCGTATCCATTAGGTATCTATCTTAAAGTAACTATTCTAAACCCTGTATTCAAGTCTGCTGGGTAAACTTTACCTGTAGCTTTATTATCTTAAAATTACTTTTGATTCAGTTCGAACTTTCGAACACAAGCCTACGGCTAAGTTTCAGCAAATTGAAAACGAAGCTTCGAACGTAAGTTATAGATAATTGCGGTTATGTACTTATAATTAAACTTGGTAATTATTTTGTAACGATTGCTAGGCTTTGGATCGAAGTGGCGACAGCTTGTCTTAATTCCGTACTTACAATGATCGTTAGCGGAAACGTAAAGTTTGACTTAGGTAATGTTTTAGATGATCTAAGTATGTTAAAATTAGATAAAAGAGTATTGATAAATTTACTAAGGAAAATTATGAAATATCGGTTCGACTACCGATAAAGTTAATCCCAATGCATGTGGCTTTAATAACATCAGCTTTTGGCAGGGTCTGCCGAAAATTGAATAATAGTAATTTATCGTTCGTTTTCGCAATTTTAATAGCGGTCTATGAGGAGAGCATTATTTAGCAGTTATATTATGTAGGTGATGGGTGACATTATTCATATTCTGTGATGGTATCCGACATCGCTACTGTTTCCATGATAAGCTGACCAACAAGGTCAACAGCAAAAAGAGGCACCATTTTTTAATAAAAACAGGCTAATTAAGATTTTATTATTTTTATAAATGCTGAGTAAAAAACTATAATCCAAGGCCGTTTTTTTGGTTTTCTAGAGTTATCAGTTATCACATCACGTGAGAAGCTTGAAACAATTTTTGTCATTAATTTACAGATAACCAGCGTGGAAGTAATAGAAGCTTGCATCAGGAGGATTAAAGATGTCAATTCCGCGCTCAATTGCTTTGTGGAAGATCGATTTGAAGCCGCACTAAAGGAAGCACGAGAGGCCGATCACCTCGTCCGTAGCGGCTTGAAGTCGGCCGCTCAGCTAGAAGAAGAGAAGCCCTTCCTCGGAGTCCCTTTTACGACCAAAGACTGTATAGCAGTTAAAGGTACGATAAGACTGAATATAGTTGTATAAGGATTTAGTCCGAGATAACAAAATGGCTGCCATGCTAACGAACCTTTGGCCTTGGCATCATCAATTTTCGATACCACTGTAGGTACCTTTTTTATGATGACTCTACTTTTATCAGCGTTGATTCAAGGATTTCTTGTATTGTCTGTTAAATTCAGATCTGCGGTCTAAGATTATGGTGTCTAAGTACGAATGATGAAACAATGTGTTGTAGGTACCTAGGTACACATTAATCGATTTAAAAAAAAAAGGTCGGTTAAACGGTAAATTACCTTTATCAATTTTTATTTCAACTTAATTGGCAATACATTATGGTTTGTTGCCAATTACCTAAGTGTACCTATGAAGTTAACTACTGTATTTTATGCTTTATACCTAATTGAAACGCATGGAATGTTTTGGCTCTATCGAATTCGATTTTAGGGATCCGTACCCAAAGTATGCCAAAGGGGTATTACTAAGACTCCGCTGTCCGTTCGTCCGTCCGTCTGTCCTTCAGCGGGCTGTATCTCATGAACCGTATTAGATTGACAGTTGACATTTTCACAGAATGTGCATTGAATATTAAAATGTAAATAAAGTTAAAAATTAAAAGGGGTCCCCAAACAAGAAACGTGTTTAAAAAAAAAAAGTGTAAAATTTATTGTACGGTGGTCCGGAACCCTTCGTGTGCGAGTCCGACTCGCACTTGAGCAGTTTTATTTTAGAAATATTTTATACAATTTATCTCAATGTATTGTAATTATATGATAAATACATATTGTTTGATAGGTGTACAATATTCATGAATGAAAAATAAGTATAATCAAGAAAAAAGAAACGATCATTTATAATCATTACGACTGGAAAGGAAAGACAAATGGCCAGTATTATTTTCCATCGGTGTGATTTCAACTGATTCACTACTTATGTACTCACTGACCACAACGACCGATCCAATCATTCTTTTACCTGTAGGTAAAGTAGGTATACACACGCGATCGCAAGTGATGTAATCGCTTTAAGTCGTCACCCGCGGTAAAAGGGACATAGGTAAATTGTTTTTCTTTTCTAAGGATGTTTTCCTATCTTCACATTACAGGTTTACATCACACAGCCGGTGTGGTTCTCCGTAAAGATGTTATTGCTGAACAACACAGTGATGTCGTCACGTTGCTAAGTCAGAAGGGCGCCATTATCATTGGACTCACGAATGTACCTGAATTGTGCATGTGGTAAGTCTAGATCAAGTCAAGTCTAGATCATACTAATATTATAAATTCCAAAATAACTCTATCTGTATGTTACCTTGCCAAGTAGATAGATGGCATCCTCGGGAAGGACATAGGCTACTTTTAGTCTCAAAAATAGTTCTATTAGGGGGTGTTATAGGGGATGAAAATTTGTATGGGAAACTTAGCATTTCTTAAGTTAGGGACACGAAAATTTAAATTTATGGTTTTGGTAAGAAATGAAAACTGATTTGTTTTAGCGTTTTTGTAAAATCATCCCCCAAGGGGGTAACATACGAAATGATTTTAAAATTCACATGACTATACTCGAAAGGTTTGGGTAGTTAAATAAAGGTAAACAAATCGTAAAAAGGGTTTTTTATAGTTGACACTTTCTTGTTTAAAAATACTTTTCAACAAAATTAAAGTTATTTGTAATTTATAGGATAGTTTCCTCTTTTATTAATGTATGTTAAACTTTATCATATAATCGTAAACTATACTCTTCGTACATGTAATTGCTTGAATCATAAAAACCTGTTTAATAAAATAAAAATATCTGTCTGTCTGTTACCTTTTCACGCTTTAATGGCTGAATGGATTTGGATGATAGGATACTATTTAGCCCGGTAGCATGTTCCCGTGGGATAATTTCCGACATACACGCGAGCGAAGCCGCGGGCAGAAGCTAGTCTTCTATACATGTAAAAAATATCGTGGCTAACAGACAGACAACACAGCCTAAGCCACTGAAGAAACAAACATGAGTAAAGTTGCACTGTCATCAACCCGCAAGGGATTTAAACTTTATCTACGCTTGAAATCCAAAATGAAGTCACGGGCAAAGCCCATAAAATATACCTATTCAAAAATTTTGTTTTCTACGATATTTGATGCCTGATAATATGATGTCCATATTCCAGGTGGGAAACCCACAACCACATCCATGGCAGAACGAAAAACGCTTACAATACCACAAGAATTGTTGGAGGTTCATCTGGCGGAGAGGGATGCTGCCAATCAGTTGCAGGCAGCGTGTTTGGCATAGGTATGTACAACGTACACTTCTTGAACATACTTGCAAGGATATAATGGTCTACTGTGTCAGACAAACCATATTGAAACTTGACCTACTAGGGAATGTCTCTCGAAGGACCGATTGTTGTTGAAGCTGACAATTCCTTGAGTGGAGGCCGCAAACGCTAACAGTCATGTCGTAGGAGAACCTCCGGTTATATAGATCGTCAACCATAAAAGGAGACTGGGACATACTAGATGTGGAAGACGGAAAACCAGGAGATATGCTACAACTTGGGAGAGGCTTATGTCCAGCAGCGAACGTCCTTCGGCTGAAATAGAATAGAATACCTACTCTTTATTATGTAAACCATAAAAAATACAGATATAAATGTAGAAATTTTACATAGGGTGACACAATGGGCGGCCTTATCACTAAAAGCGATCTAATCTGATCGAAATGATGATGATGAGAGTTGCGCGAACGCCCTGCTACTCTATTGAAACTTGTTGATTAATTTTCAGCGGTAAAACGTAGGTAGGTAGTGTTTATTTTATACTATTTTTCTCGCGACTTTGTCTGTGTTTTTTTTTGTATTTTATCATTGTTTAATACAATTAACCAGGATAAAAAGTCACCTAAAAGTAGCCTATGTCCAGGCTACCTGTCAAATATCATAACGATCGGTTCATTGGTTTGGGCTCGAAAGGTAACAGACATTCAGATTTACTATCGCATTCATTATTCTATGGCATATATACATACATACTTACGTCTTTTTGCGCAAGTAATTTTGGTAATGTTTTACTTCAAGTCACCACTTAGCAACCTTATAGCTCAATATTAGATCGATAAGAGATGGTTTATTTTCCTTTTATTTATGATTGTACCTAATACAGTGATTGTTTTGTATTTAAAGGTTCTGACATCGGTGGGTCGATACGGATGCCAGCTTATTTCAACGGGGTTTTCGGTCACAAGCCGTCTCGTAACATTGTTTCAAACACTGGACAGTATCCCATTCCTGAGACGGATTTACTGAATTCATTTTTAGGTAAGCAACTATAATCATAATAATTATAAGCATATTCATTAATTGAACATTATATTCATTAATTGAACATTATATATCAACATTATTCTCTTGCCCTTACCCTAATTTATATGGGGTCCACGGAACATGCCTTTTTTTCCATTTTATTTATAATCTCAAAACCTGCATTTTAATGTGCATCTTTAGTGCGAAAGCCAAACAAAAATATGAGCGCAATTTACAGTTTGAGTAAGGATAATCTAAACTTATATATTTATATAATTATTTTCTGTTCAGGTATCGGTCCTATCACTAGACATGCGGTGGACTTGAAGCCTCTTATGAAAATTTTAGCAGCGCATAACGCCAACAAACTCAACTTAGATGAACCCGTCGATGTCAAAAAACTCAAGTATTACTATCAATTTAGCACTGAAGCGCCGTTGGTGGACCCTGTTGATCCAGAAATTATAACAGCAATGAAAATGGTCACGGAATTTTTGAAACAACAATATCAAATTGACGCTGTAGAGAAGAAAATGCCACTAATGCGCAAGTCAATGGCCATTTGGTTTGCAAACATGAAGGGGACCAAGAGGTTTGGCCAACGAATAATGACCAACGATAGTATAGGAAAGGTCTTACTCGAAATCGTGAAAAATATGTTTGGGCTCTCTGGAAACACGTTCATTGGTTTGGTTACGTCTCTATTTGACTACGGAGGTGTGAAAATTGGCAGTGAAAAATACAAACACTACCTCAAACTACGTGAAGATCTAGAGAGGAGCTTCTCGAACTTGCTCGGGGACGACGGTGTATTCTTTTTCCCAACACACCCTACAACGGCGCCCTATCACAATGAACCACTAGTTCGACCTTTCAATTTCTCTTACACAGCTATTATAAACTGTTTAGGTTTGCCTTCTACGACGGTTCCACTAGGGTTAAGTAGCGAAGGTTTACCGATTGGAATCCAAGTGATTGCAAATTACAATCAGGATAGATTATGTTTTGCAGTAGCAGAAGAATTAAATAAAGCATTTGGAGGATGGGTAGAACCTCAGAAATCATAAATGATTTAGCGTCCAAAAATGTTTGGGTTAAATGTGATAGTGCCGGTTCCATTTTCCCTTTTGAGGTACGGAATACGAACAATTAAAAGAATAACATATTGAATCGGTATATAGTTTTTTTTTTTGTTTGGCCAGCACTTTCATAATTTAGAGCAAATTCAACTTTTGTCTTTTACTTTTACTATGACATTTACAACCATAATCATGTCTTAAGTGCATACTGCAGTATGTCACAATATTTTTTTGTAATTTTTAACATATTTGTACAATGCCTTAAATGTTTATAAGTATGTGAGAAATAATTGTTAACGGTATTTTTGTAGTAGGTAATCTTGTTGGTGTGATATTGATACTACTTCTACTGGGAACTAGGCATAGTTGTAACAAGACTTCTTGCGATGATTAATTTTGTTTTCTTCTCTATAAAAAGTAGTACGTATGTGGATTGATACTTTGAATCTTATCGCATAATATACGTTTAAAACTGAGGGAGCATATCTTTTCTGCTTAAGAACAATTCGTTATCCAATACGGGTAAAAACATCAAAGTGGCATTTGAAAACTCAGTCATTCAAATTAATGTTATAATTTTTTACTACCTTATTTTTAACGGGAACAGCAAATTTGCAACAACGTGTTATTGTTGCTGAGATTCCAATAATATAAATTACTTAATTGTTTAGATTGAGTGGCTATCAGACAGAGTCCTCAAGTTTACTACATAGTAGCTAACTGGTATGTGTACTCCTCGATATCTGTTTTCGATAGTCTAGTACTAAACAGGAAAATAAAAAATGTAATAAAACTATCTATAAAATTTTCAATCGTATTATTTAATTACCTATCACGTAACTACATAGTATTTTAGAAGGATCATGAACACACTTTCACCTCTCATTTCCTTGTTGAAGTTACTACCTCTGTTGTACTACCGGGTTGAAGAGTTGAACATACTACCCTACTCCATAAGTGAAGCCCTAGCCGTGTAGCCCTTTAATTGAACGTATTGATTGGTTGACTGTATTCATAACTGATTGGGTATTTGTATTTAGTGACAAACCATGGGATGACGACCGTATACAAAATCATAACAATTTTGCCATAGCCCATAGCATGGAAAGTAGGTAAAAGGAGTTTAAGTGTCAAGTTTATCCTATTAATTAGTCTATACATTATGGAGCATTTTTCTGAGTAATTCCACTTTGCCCCACCAAGCCCGCCACCCTGGTGTGGCAAAGTGGACTGCCTAAAATTTTGCAGTGGAATATGCCCCACTATTCTGATTTGATGGGGCGGATAACACTAGCATAAACACTTTGTGGATTCTGCCCCACTAGGGTTGGCACCTCAGGATTTGTGTATGAAGGTTATCATGTATTTTTACATTTGTTTGTAAAAAAAATAAAAAACAAAAATTGTTCCCAGGTATTTGGTACAACTTGGGGCACCCCGACTCGGACAGGTTAGGTTAGAAGGGGACGGCGGGGTCTGAAAGACCCCGCCGTCCCCTTCGTGGTTATTTTTTTTTAAACCGCCCAGAAGTAGGAGTCCCGCGAAGCGGGACTCCGTCGGCTACGCCTCATTAACCTTCATACACAAATCCTGAGGTGCCAACCCTAGTGGGGCAGAATCCACAAAGTGTTTATGCTAGTGTTATCCGCCCCATCAAATCAGAATAGTGGGGCATATTCCACTGCAAAATTTTAGGCAGTCCACTTTGCCACACCAGGGTGGCGGGCTTGGTGGGGCAAAGTGGAATTACGCATTTTTCTTTGACGTCAAGACCTAGATATGTCAGTTGTATCAACATGTTATGTGGCTTCTGGCTCAATTTAAGGGTGGACAGTGCATACATGAATCGTCATGCTTGGCTTGTTAAGGTGTCCTACAGATTTGCTCTATTTTTGACGATAAACACGTGTGTTCAAACAAAATCGAGTATATGTGTGGTTAAGCAACAGACGAACATCGAATTTTTTGTCGATCGATCGCCACTATTGTAGATCGTTTAATGTAACATGCTCTATAATATGGTCATTATACACCACTTTAATAAACGTAACCGAATGACAGCTGACCGTTTGGACGACTTAACTCTTTACCGGGTTTGTACAGTCGATGTTTTGAACAATAATCTCACCCAAAATAACAGAGTTGGAGGTCGGTCTCATGGTACATGGACAAGGACTTGGGAAAAGTCGCCATAGTAAATATTGTTCCTCTTGGTAAGACCTAATCTACGACACTACAAATTGCTATTGGTGGGGGGTACCAAAATGCCTATTGTCCTTTGCTAGATTTTAACCTTCATATCTATTGTAGTAACGATTGTTAACAGGCGACAGTAACGATCGATAAAATCGAGCAAATATTATCTATTTGACAATCTTCATAGATCGTCAAAACAGCATGACAATAATAATCGTCAAAATCTTGTGACGATCATTGGCTGTCTAGCAAAGTCTAATTATAACCCAGAACTTTAGCGTGCGGACTTCGGGTCGAAAGTGTCGATCTACAGAAAACTGAAACACGAATTCGTAATGCATAAAAAATACCTACTTACGGTTACTGTCGCGTCACAGATTTTCGCGATATCCCGAAGGAATAGGCCTAGGCAATACGCAGAGGTGTAAAATTTTAGATCTTAAACGATATGGATTTCTTATCCATATTTCAACACGTTTTTCGTTCAACATTTACATTCTATTCTACAATTTAGATCAAAACAGAGCTTAAACATCATTTTGTAAGTCGATTCAGATCCCTAAACCAGTCCAGCAATGTCTGGCGGCAAAGCCGCACTCCATTTTGCCATCTATTTCGTTTATAAGCAACGGACAGAACAACTGCCCATGTGGAGCATGTAGATCAGAATGGTATTTAGAATTTTGTAAATTGAATCACAAAAATTCACTCACTCACTATTCACTGGGCTATCTTTAAAAATACCACCAGATAAGGTGAGATTGTTCAGAGAAAACTTAAAGCCAATAAAACAAATAAAGCCACAAAAAATTTAGTAAAAAAAACCAATTGGTCAATATAATTGATTTAAAATTTTATATTAATAAATTACTTTAACAAAGCACATCAGTAACTATTACAACATAAACATAACAAATTATTCTGAGCTAGCCAGGCTGTAAATGACTTTTAATATTTCTTTCCTCTTGGCAGAGGGGCTTATCTTCTCATGCATTTCACAGCTGGCTATCTCTCCTGTCTGATGAGCATGCTCAGCTAGCCTTTCAGCATTACATATGACATACACCCCACAGTCATACCCATTGCCCTGTTGTAAACAATCTTTGTTCACAAAGTTGATTTTACCTGAAAACAGTTCCAAACATTAACATAATGATCAAGTTGACACATTTGTTAATTTATAAACTGCAGGATTGTTATGAATATTCTGAATGTTTCTTTTGTGAATTGTGCTCTTATTTATAAATATCCTTTTAAAACCCATTATAACAGAATTCATTTATTTATTTACAAATATATTCAATTTAAATTTGGAAAATCATCATACTGAATCTGATTATAAAAATGTATTACTTACCCTTGGATAGGTATGGAATAAGATGGCTTGCAAACTCCCATGCAGCTTTATGATTGCTCACATATGACGAATCCAAATGGTAAAAACAGCTTTCCGGTTTTGAATAAACAAGAAGACTCCAGTGTGAGCCGCCAGCCATGTCTGGTGTATCATTATCGTTTAGTGCAAAGAACACAAACTGTCTCTTACTAACACCAAGAGGTTCTAGAAATGTAGCTATTTCATCTTCTTGAACCAACTTTATACATTGAGTCACCTCTGGTGATACAAACAGTAATTCTTTTGCGTTTCTGAATATCTTTTTCTCTAAGTATTCGAAATAAAATGATATGATAGTATCATTCAGCCAGTATGGTCCAGACAAAAGATGAATATCTGACTGATGAATTAATATACTATGGAAGCTTAATACAATTGCAGCTTTGGCCATTTTCAAGTTATTTTAACTTAATGATCTCCAGTAATTCAAGCCTTTAACATTTAATGCTGATATTATCTGGTAAGTAAGAAAAATAGAACTAAAATAAAATATAAGCACTTTTTATATATTATCAAATTCAAGTGTCCGTCAACTTTAAAACAGGTGTCTGAAATAATAAAAAAATTATCGAAAAATTGACTAAAATAATTTGCATTGAGTTGATTTTGGTCATATTTTCACAAAATGCTTTCTTGTTTCCTATAAGTGATATCAACAAAAATTAACATCAAATATTAATTACGTTTTATTCATAATTAAGAGGTTGACGTACACTAGTATTTAATGTATTTTTATTAGATTTTTGATCAAAAGATGTAAACGAACTCACCATAGCCTGATAAAGTGCGAAAGCATTTATTTGAGTCACGTTTCGAATAATTTGGATTACCACTAATATTTTTAAACTATTGAACTTCCATGCTGTTTTGTTAATTTATTACAGATAAAATATTACAACCATACGCAATCGTTCATTTCATTGAGAAATTGTTGGACGTCCATGAATTCCATGATTCATGAAACATCAAAAGAAAATCGACGTCACTGAGAGTGTGACAGATGATGCGTTTAGTTCCAGTGAAAATAAGACTAAGTTGAGCAAGATACAAGAGTGATTCGTTTTGTTGTCAATACAGAACACACAAATACGAGTTAAAAATAAGTTTTCTTTATTCTAGTCTTGGAAATACACCCACGTGTGCTACAGTAGCGTAACTTCTAAGATGTAAAGTGTTGCGGGGCGAGCCCGCGGTGTTTGGGGACCCACTCAGTATCCGGGCTGGGAGGTCTCTCAAATCAACAAGGCACAGGCCTTAGTCAGCTAATGAGTTATAGAATAACAAGTTAAGCTATGAAAAAAGGGCATCGTCATTCAAAAAGGCATGTCCTCCTCTATTCATGCTATGAATGATTGGATAAAAATCTAAACAATCCCAGGTAGGGTGCAAAAAAATTCGCACTCACTTCGCTCGCTCTTGCAACGTAGCAACCTAGATTCTATTAATTCTTAATTTTTTCTGATGTCGACAAAAGAACTCTTACTTATGTTGTGGTTTGGTGTGTTATGTGGTTGAAAAGTTTAACCTGTTCGCAGCACACAGTGTTGCCACCGTCCGATTTTGATTTTCCCCGGGCTCGTCGTGAAATTTCCCTAAATTAGGCACTTTTAATATTTTTTTCCCCTAAAATTTATTTTACGAATAAAACACAAATTTAAGTGAATTATTCTTATTTATTAAAGTAGCCTACACATCTACGTCCGTACCCGTAGCATTATAGTAGTTTTATTACGTATTATTTTGTAATTTGTGTATTTTATCTATAGGCCTCAGTTGCCTGAAAATAAAATAATAATAATAATTATTATTATTTTTATTCGTATTCGACATCTCCCTTCCGCATACACAAATCTATCAACGCGAAAGAGAAAAATATATTATAGAGAACGGTACATCATAACATCAGCACACCAAGTTACGTTCGGATACACGCAGTCACGCATTAAATTCTTTTGCGAACTTAAAATCAAACTTTCACTAAAAAATCCCCTAAAAATTTTTTTTCCCCTTAATATTACCCTAAATAATTTTATACCCTAAAAAATCCCCTAAACGTACAAAAATCCTCTAAATCTAGGGGAAAATACCCTAAGGTGGGCACACTGGCAGCACAGTGCTAAAATAAACGAGCTTATTTCGCTCCCTCATAGAGCCTAGGTTCTCTTGATTTTTAAACTTTTCTGCATTAGTCGTCAAAGTAGCTCCTATTCCCGTATGAATGCAACAAAAAATGAGGTTACTTTGGCATCCAGGGTGCTCTTACTAAATACGTAAATTCACTGACATTAATTTGACAACTTCAGTTTGAAAAATCACGACGGGGAGCCAAACGTAAAGGTGAATGCGTGATGGGCAGAGTATATAAGTTCTGTGGTGGTTTTTTTTTTCTGTGCCGATTTTCCACTTTGTACACACGACGAAATATCAAGCTATACAGTTTTAGCTGACCTCGCATTAAATAGGCTTTTTGTACAATGAGAAGTCAGCTTATACTGGAAATGTTTAGCTTGGTATGTCGTCGTGCGTACTAGGGCCTCATAACTGAAATGCCTACAAGCCTGCACAAGGACCTCGCCACCTTTAATATTGATTTTGTTAGTTTCAATTAAAGCGCACACATTATCCACTCATGGAACAACTGGTAGCTAGCGACAGCCACCTTTCATACATTTGGAGAGCAATCTCGTTGTCGTTGCCCTGTGTTGTGTATGTTTAACTACTTATAGGGTGCAGACGACAAAGCATTGCGCCTGAGTCCCGTCTAACCTGTTTTGCGTAATCCTTTTATATTTTGTAAGTAGGTAATAGTCTAAGGTAGTTGCGCTAAGGTGCTATGTAGGCAGTGGCGTAGCGTAGTGGGGGCGCACAGTGGGCCCATACTGAAAATTAGTGGACATAGGCAACAAAGTTCCAATATCGTTGCGATTTTTTTTTTGATGCGTATGATGCGTTATGATATTCCTGACAACTTTTTTTCTTATAAAATTTCTTCTAAAGTTAATAGTTTGTCTTGAAAAAAAATTATTAGATTTTTTTGTATGGAGCGAATCACGTTTAATTTTTTTTCTTCAATTGTGCTAATATGTTGGGTGTGTGGCGAGTATATGATAGCTAGGGTCATTCTCTATCCACGAAAAAAAAATCAGCGCCGACCATCTGCGGCATCGCGAGTAATCATTCGGTAAAAAAAATATATGATTTTTTTTTCCGTTTAAAATAAATTCAAAGTATACTTTTTGTGTCATTAGGTTGATTGACCTTCTCTTTATTAAATATAGGGTTTTAATAGCGCATAGGTACTTATAACCAATTATTCACCAGAATAATTAGCTAACATAACTAACTAACATAATAGATAACAAGGAATAATTAGCTAACATAATAGATAACATAGCAATACTAACTAAATTTCTACCAAGAAATTTAGTTATTATTGCTATGTTATCGGTAGAACCTGCATTGTGATTGATGACTCATTTGTTTGTAGGCTCGGCTAAGCGCATAACAAACGAGTCACCGAAAAATGCTTGTCTCTGATTGGCTGTGTTATTTTTTTAACTACACGATCCTTAGATACTCCTTTTGCCTCGTTTACGTTCAAACATCTACACGCACGCCGCCGGTTGTGATTGTGAGTACTACGCACCTGACCTTTCTGAAGAACATCACCAATAAGGTCACTATAATATGTCTTCCTAGGGCGTCCCCTCCCTCGGAAGTGTTGTACCCAATCCCATAAACTGAATACGAAAAGATGTTGAAATATTAGCAAACACGGACATTAAATTATTGGAATTGTAATTTGGTACGTCGGCGTCGCGTCGAGTGGAGTTGTGTCCTTATTTATAAAAAATAAAGGCAGGAATTCTAACTCATTAAGTAAATAGATTTTCCCTGTTCTAAATCCGATTTACTTTCATGTGTTAACTTTTCTTCTAAGTTAACACATGTTAACTCCACCACCGACCGAAACACTGTGCCTAATTTAGGTCTCTATGCAATTCCCTCCAATTCTCAATGTTTTGCAAAAATAAATACTTGTCGTTGTGTTATAATAAATCGAATCTTTCATTTAATTGTAATACCACCGTGTCAACTAGAAAAAAATAAGAATTACTTAAAATTTTGTATTAGGTCTATTAAGGGCTAATCTGCAGCCTCGTAATTACTTAAAATGTCTTTTTCGGGGATATGAACGAACAGATTCAGTGAATTCAGGTTCACATTCTAAGTCTTCCGAAATTAATTTTGAATCAAGTAGCTAGCAAGCAAGCAAGTAAGGTAGCTGCGGTAAATAAGAGCCTGCCAAAATGGTGAAGTTGAAATAAAAATCAGGAATATTATCAAACATTATTTATTTGAGGTCTTAAAAAATCCTATATGGCTAGGTTTTAAACATTTTTTCAACAAAAATAAACATTTAAAAATCCTTTACTAATGATCTTAATAAAATCAGATAGTCTATTAAGGGCAGAGATAAAAATTAAAAGAAACTAAGCAGATGAAACGTAAACTAATTTGTTTTCCTCTATAACTCAACATAATTAACATTTTCAGACAAAATAGTTAACAGTTTACGATAACAACAGTTATCAGTTTTAGTTTAATCATATTAAAAAAATAACTTATCCGTCCTTAGAAAACTCAAGTAATAAATATTTTGTAACAAAAAGTTGTTATTTGTGTAAAATCAATAAATTTATCCTATTTTTAGGTAAAAACTTCTTAATCAAAAATATAGCTTAACAAAAATTTAAAAATAAATGCTTATTTTTTGCCCGGGAAATGCCATGGCCTTTATTCAAATAATAAAATAGTAACAAGCACGAAAAGACTTAATAGAATTATGCGATCAACAAATATCAGTGGTCGGTGGATTCGCAGTGTTATCATTAGTATAATTATTAACATAAGTAATCAGTTCTAATCAAATGAGATGAGATCCTTAATTTCATGATAATTTGGCCCTTATTTACTTCCTTCCAGAGTACCTTATTAGCAATAACGTCACTTTTACAAAACGAGATTTAAAAGTTGGCAAATATCAACAAAATAAAAGAACTTACCTTGATTCGACAGCTCTAATGTCCACTTTACAGTAATTGGGTGTTCGATTATTGTAAAATACGCTATTTTCGTTATAGTGAATGTTATTGCATCGGTATTTTTAAAACAAATGTGACGTCGACCATCCCCAGTGAGTTACTCGGAGCCATGGTATAATAATATACTTCGCCAGGTATAGCACTCCGTTCACGGGGGTGACACAAGCCTACGTCATCACTGCTGTGTTACCAGCAGTATGTAATAATAACTCTCCAATCGCCTTTATTACCGGTGCGATTCCGATAAAAAAAAATAGCTTTTAACTAACAATTACGTTGGTATATGTTTAAATTGATTTGTTTCGTTTGGTTAGAAAAATGAAACGACAATTTAAATGGTTAATATATATTTTTTAACAGAATGGTGACTAAAAATGTTTCCATAATTCGTGTTTTGTTGCAATAAAGTGGCAACTGGATCGTGATTCGTGACGTATGCATGTGTCACTCCCGGAATGCTAGATCTTGTTTTTTTAGACTATGCTCGGAGCTACTGACAAGATGATGGCGCGCACGGCAACACGCGCGCTTGAGGTTTCAATACTATTGGTCCTTTTTATGTATGCATGAGATCCAACCTATAAAAATATTAAATGTGCGTTATTTCTCTGATGGTCCTTGATAGCCGCTGGCCCTTATTTACTGCAGGTACCTTAGTAGCAAGTAATTTTATTCAAATGCACTTTCTGTGCGGTATCTTTTTTGACCGCCTCTGAAAGAGTAACGTCTGACTTTTGCAGTTTTGCTTACAGTAAGTATAAAATTTTGGTAAAATGTTGCATCTTATAATATTATAACTGAACATACGAATTTATATCTCCAAGCGGGCGAAAAAGCGTGCGCGTTCACTTGTAGCAAGCTTTCTTTGAATTTGCCGCGTGTGTTTGTTGGAATGTTAATTTAATTTATGTAGTAATAAGATGTAAATTGGCTTGCACATCGCACATTGCATTGTTCTTAAGTTTTCTACGTTCGACCCAGAGTGGCGTAACCATAGAAATATAATTCTTATATCTATGGGCGTAACCACGGAACAGAAAAAACAGTGGAAGTGCAATGCAACCTCAGAACAATAACTAAAGCAATGAAGGAAGGCTAAACTAAAAATTCAGTAACTGCTTTTAGTCTCGTTCTATCTTATGCCAAGAAAAATGATGTTAGAATGAGATAAATGATACACACTTTGTTTTATTTTTTTGGGCTTGTCACAAGATGACTTGTCATTTGGTTCTATTGGTTCTATTTCAACCCGGCCAAATTCGGTAGTACTTTGCTTCGGAGTGTGACAGGTGACAGTACGGTCACTGAACAATTTGACTTGTTCACGTGTTCATTGTTCATGAGTTTGTAATCTATAATCAAACTAGATTCGATTGCCAAGTAAATTCCACTACCCGACCATAGATGGCGATTTTCTTAGTGGTCGCAATTATATACTTCAAAACGTTAAACACAAGGTTTACATTCGCGTGATAGGTCGTTATCTACTGCTACTCGACCAGTGAAGAACATGTAGAATTTTAAATTACTTTATCGATATCGATGGATAATCGATTTCTTGTTTAATTCGAAAAAAATAAGACTCGTTGGGAGTTCAGTAAAACTGTAGGACAAATAACGTAGTACGTATTATTTGAAAATAAAATGTTTAAGTACTAATATAAAATAATTACTTTATATATATTAATGTGTTTTACCTAAATTAATAAATCCAAATTAAATAAATACTTACGCTGAATGTTTTCAGCGTAAGTATATTACGCTGAATTTGTATTGTAATGTTTATAATAAATATTAAATTAATTATTTTCTTTTATCGATATCAATCGATAAAATCAACACCCGACCAGACTACATCACTAATTGAGTAGCGAAGAACTTTTGAGAACAAAATAATGAATACATTTGAAAACGCGGGAATCATCGAATTTGGCGGGCGTGATTTTTCTTTCGTTTTCATAAAAATTATAAAAAACGTTTGCGATTGGAGATAAGTTGTGTAGATTTATGTAAATATTCATTAAATTAGATAGTGTAATTATTTGTAAATATATTTCTTCATATTTAGGGTAAGTCTTATTTTTATTTTTTCTGGCCAGTGGGCATAATGGACAATGAACCGCCTGATCCGGGGGGCACAGTCCCCTCGGTTGGTCATAATGTTATTATTTACGAATCCAGTATGGATACAGACTCGTCCTTAACCAAATCGGAGCGGAAAAGGACTAGAGCTCCACGCAAAATATGCAAAAATTGCAATAAAAGAAGACGAAATGGTCACTCAACAGGAATAAATAACTCCGAAACCAATTGCTATTGTGATAATGACTCGGTAGTCACATTCAGTCCAAAAATAACATCAGACGTACCGGTACATTCATTTTCAGTTCACCAAGAAGCCACTCCACGTTCTGTGGATGGTCCCCAGACTGAAAACCTCTTAAAGTCAGATCTTCCTCAGAAGGCGCCACAGGTTGCTAGGGCTTTGTACGAAGCCACAGACCTGTCACCATACGTTGTACACATCCAAAAAAATGTTGATACACCAAACTCGGCTCAATCATTACACCCAATAACTATAGGGCACTTTCTTAAAAAACGCGGGTTTAACAACATCATTAACGGTTCATTAAAACGCATTGGTCGAAATAGAATATCACTAAGCTTCTCCCGTTACGTAGATGCAAACTCTTTTCTAAATGACCCAAGTTTGGCTAAGGAGAAATTAAAGGCATTTGTTCCATCAATTAATGTGTGTCGTATTGGAATTGTTAAAGGCGTACCTACCGAATGGTCTCCTGAGGAAATCATGGAAAATATATCTGTCCCCGCTGGATGCGGGAAAGTCATCAAAGCTAGGCGTCTTAATTACAAAATACACGAACCGACCCCTGTGTGGAAACCATCCCAAACAGCCGTGCTCACCTTTGACGGACAAATTTTACCAAAACGTGTGTTTTGTTGTTACAATTCCATGTCAGTGGAATTGTATACATTCCCAACAATTCAATGTTATAATTGTTGTCGTTTTGGCCATACAAAGGTACAATGCAGGTCGAACCCTCAGTGCTTCAAGTGTGGGGAGAAACATTCTGCTGATACTTGCGGTATTGAAGACGAGACTAATAGTAAATGCTGTCATTGCGGTGGCACTCATTACGCCATCAATAAAAAATGCCCAGAATTTGAGAGACAAAAATCAATTAAGCATTATATGGCCCATAGCTGCGTGTCGTATGCTGAAGCGTCGCAGTTACATCCACCAATCTCAAAATTGTATGCAGATGTGGTAACATCTGCCCCATCACATACCACAAAAAATTCTTTCTTTTCACAACCTTTGCCCCAATCACTTAACACACCAATTGTCTCCTCACAAAGAAAAACGGTATTTCTGAAACCTCGGGATCCTCCAAAAACAGCTAAGGGGTATGACCGGGCAGCTCATCAAGCATTAATCAGTAATGAAGTTTCTGTGTCAGGGAATGGTGTTGCATTCCAAAATAAAACAACAAATAATAATGAGAGTCAAATTTTAAATTTAATAATCATGTTAATTAATACCTTATCTAAAAATAATAATATTGAACCGTCCAACATTGCCACTGTAATTGATACACTGTCTAACTTATTCAACCATCATAATGGATCCAAATCTACCCAAGATTGTCCAGTGGAACAGTCGCAGCATTGTGAATAAAAAATCTGATCTGTCCTACATATTGAACAAATACGATCCCTTTGTAGTCGCTCTCTGTGAGACATGGCTTAAACCAGGTTTCTCTTTTAGAATTCCTGGCTATGCGTGTCTAAGAACAGACAGAAGCGATGGGTATGGCGGCGTCGCCATACTTATTAAAAATAACTTGTCTTTTCAAGCTTTTTCTCTTCCAAGTCTCAGTGACGACATATCTGCTGTTGCTGCAATTGTAAATAAAATCTGTTTAGTATGTATATATTATTCTCGTCCCACTGTAAATATTCTTTCTGAAATAAGTAATGTTCTTTCACTTTTACCTAAACCATTTTTGGTAATGGGCGACTTTAATACACAACATCAGTCCTGGAGTAGTTCTAGTTCCAATTCCTATGGGGAAAAGTTATTAGAAATTCTAGACTCTAATAATTTGTGTATTTTAAATACATGTCTCCCAACACGCCAATCGAATCCAGATGAGGGAATAAGTGCCCCTGACCTCTCAATCTGCACACCTGAGTTAGCATCGACATTATCCTGGTCTCCTTTACCGTCTTCTTATGGTAGTGATCATTACCCTTTAATCATTTCTTTTCCACCTAAAAAACCAGATGCTTGCAATCCAACACCACGATTAAAGTATAGACTTCAAAATGCGGATTGGGATACATACAAAAATTGTGTAGAAGAAAGAATTCTTGCTTTAACTAACTCCTTACAACTACATGATCCTCAGTTATTATCTAATCAAATAACAAGAACTTTAATAGAGGTGGCTGATAATACTTTCCCTATTAAGAATGGTGCTACAGGCAAAATTCCTTCACCACCTTGGTGGGATGCTGAATGTACTCAGGCCATTAAAAAAAGAAAAGAAGCAGAAAAAAATTATGGCCATACTATGACTCGTCATAATTTTGAGATATACCTAGATGCTGCTCGTACAACTCGTAAGCTCCTTAGGAAAAATAAATTTGAAGGTTGGCAAAGATTCTGTGCATCTATCTCACCAGAAGTTAACGCATCTCTAGTATGGCAAAATATTAGGAGATTCAGGTCAGCATTCAGTGACACAACAGCCTCAAAACTCCCATTAGAATTAGCCAATGAGTTTATGGATCATTTAGCTCCTCCTTCAGTCCCAGAACAGAGATCTTTAATGCACTTTCCCTATGTTCCTATTCCTAATTCTGCGTTGAATTCTCCGTTCACACTAAGTGAGTTGAAGGGAGTCCTTTCACATGTTAAGGATTCAGCTCCTGGTGAAGATGGTATACCATATTCATTTATAGTTAATCTGTCCGACTCTGTTCTTTTAATATATTTAAATCTCATCAATACAGCTTTGATATCTGGCAACATTCCATCAAGTTGGAAGTCTCAAACAATTATTCCTATTCTGAAACCAAACAAACCTTCTTCCAATGTTACTTCGTACCGACCAATTGCACTTTCTACAGTTCTTGTTAAAATTGTTGAACATCTCATTAAGCATCGTTTGGAGTGGTTTTTGGAAAGCAAAAACTTGCTAGCTACATCACAGTTTGGTTTTAGGAAGGGTAAAAGTACGATGGACAGCCTTAGTGTGTTCACAACTGATATTCGCTTAGCCTTCTCTTCTAATAACTCTGTAATTGCTGCTTTCCTTGATATTAGCTCAGCTTACGATAATGTCCTGGTATCAGTCCTAGAACAAAAGCTGAACTCATTACAAGTTCCAACAATGCTGTCTAAGTTCATAATTAACATGCTTTCATGCTTCATATTGAAGGGTATTCATTTACCCGTTTAGTATGGAAAGGTCTCCCTCAAGGTTCTGTACTTAGTCCAATTCTCTACAATATTTACACTTATGATTTGGAATCCTCTCTAAATGAGTCAGTACATGTCCTTCAATATGCAGATGATTTACTTCTTTATTTATCTGGTAACTCTGTTGCAAATATTTGGACTTCCTTAACCTCTTCTTTATGCTTACTCAAGACTTGGCTAGAAACCAATGGTCTACACCTGTCAATTGATAAAAGCAACATTGTGTTGTTTACTAGAATGCGTAAGCCTCCTATAGTTACCGTAAGGTATAATAATATCCCTATGCCCGTTAAAAACCAGGCTAAATTTTTAGGCCTTATTTTGGATACACATCTTACTGGTTTACCACACTGTGATTATATAGCTGCTAAATGCGAACGAAATATCAACATAATTAGATGTATTGCTGGTGTTTGGTGGGGAGCACATCCCTTTTCATTAAAACTACTGTACAACACCTTGATTAGAAGCATATTGGATTATGGGACTTTTTTGCTGGAACCTGCTAATGTTGCTGGTCTTAAGAAACTGGACAGTGTTCAGTCCAAGGCACTTAGAGTGGTTTCAGGTGCAATGAAAAGCAGTCCTATTAATTGTCTTCAGGTGGAATGTGGATACCCACCACTTCATTTGCGACGTCAATATTTGGCTGATAGATTTATGGCTCGGTGTTTTCAATTTACATATCATCCTTTGCGAAATAAACTTTCCACTCTCTCTGAAGAAGTAATTTCATCCACTTACTGGAGGCACAAAGCTACTCCGTGTTTAGTTAAAAGTTTTAGAAAATACAATTTAATTGAAGCTCCTTGTCACCAATCTGAATTTCTTCCTATATTTCACTGTAATTACAGTTCATTAATTATGTCACCAAATATACATTATAACCTTAGCATTTACCGAGATGACGTATGTCATAATCTTAACTTCAACTTCACTATGGATAGAGACTGGAAGGGCTGTCAGCTCTTGTTTACAGATGCTTCGAAGCATGGAAGAGACTCATGTGTGGGAGTAGGTGTATACCACTCCCAATATAATATTGTCCAAAAAATAAAGCTCCCGCCCGAATCATCTGTATTTACGGGAGAATGTTACGGTCTATTCAAAGCTGTCGAATATATACTTGTGATGGGGTTACGGAATTCACTCATATTAACTGATGCAAGGAGTGCCTTGCAATCTTTGGCCAGATTCCCTTTCTATTCTCATAATCCCTATATTATATTTGAAACACGCGAACTCCTATATAGGTGTTCTATTATGGGGTATTCAGTGCATTTTGCGTGGATACCCTCGCATTGTGGCATTCTAGGTAATGAGAGAGCTGACCAGTTAGCTAATGATGCCGTATTGTGTGGAGACGTTTTCCCGTACAAAAATAACACCCAAGATCTGGCAGCTCTGCCCAAGGTTTATCTACAGGAATCCTGGGGTCAGCTTTGGTCCGGGCAATCAGTGAAAGGGAAATTTTATCGTACTATTCAGCCATCCATTTTTGTTAAACCTTGGTTTAGCAAGTACAAGCTAAGCAAAAAGATTACAACAATATTCATACGTATGCGATTGGGTCACGTGTGCACTCCTGCTCATCTTGCCAGGCTTGGCATTGTACAGAACCCTGCGTGTGAATGTGGCGCTGAAGTGGGAGATCTGAACCACCTTATTTTTTCCTGCTCCCTCTATGACCACTCCTCACTATTCCAAAGTCTTGTTTCCCTCCGAGTCCCTTTACCCAGTTCGATCTCATGTATTTTATTTAATTTTAATGTAGATATTTATAAAACAATAGCTCTTTTCCTTGTAAATAATGATATAGCTATTTAAACACTAATAATAGGTCTTTACCTATGAAATTGCCGTTTTGTATGAAAAAATTTAAACGAATTTTTTTCATGAATTTTTTATTTGTATTAATCGAAGTAATCACCCATGCAATCAATGCATCTTTGCCATCGCAGTGGCAGTTTATTGATGCCCTTCTTAAAGAAATCAGCTGGACGGGAGGCAACAAATTCTTCAAAGGCATTTTGTACTGCCTCTCGGGTATTAAATTTTTTTCCCGCCAAGAAGTTATCCAAATTCTGGAAAAAGTAGTAGTCTGTAGGCGCAAGGTCTGGTGAGTAGGGCGGATGACGGAGAGCTTCCAACCCCAGTTCTTGCAACTTGGAGACCGTCTGCTGTGCAGTATGAGGTCGCGCGTTGTCGTGCAGGAGCAGCGGAGACGAGCGATTGACCAATGCTGGTTGGAGATGCGCCAGCTTCTCCATCATTGTGTTCAGTTCTTCACAGTACACATCTGCAGTAATGCTCACCCCGTTTGGTAAGAAGCTGTGATGAATCACACCGGCGCTAGACCACCAAACAGTGACCATCACTTTTCTAGGGGTAAGTTTTCGTTTAGGGCATTGTTTAGGTGCTGAACCAGGATCCAACCAACTTGCTGAGCGCTTACGGTTATCAAACAGAATCCATTTTTCATCGCAGGTAACAATGCGGTTCAAAATTCCTTCATTTGTGTGTCTGTTGAGCAGTGCAAGGCACGTCTCGACGCGTACTTCGCGCTGGCGATCATTGAGTTCGTGGGGCACCCATTTGTCAAGCTTTTTTACCTTGCCAATTTGACGCAAATGGACCAATATTGTTTTGACGCTAACGTCGAAAGCTGCTGCTAATTCAGCCGTAGATTGTGTATCATCAGCTTCCACAATCGCCTTTAATTCGTCATTGTCGACCAAAGTCTTCGGACGACCGCGAGGTTCATTTTTCAGGTCGAAATTTCCAGAACGGAAGCGAGCAAACCAATAACAGGTGGTGCGTTGGTTTGTAGTGTTAGCTCCGTAAACGTCGTTGATGTTGCGTGCCGCTTGTGCCGCGTTGCTGCCACGACGGTACTCATATTCCATAATTACTCGAATTTTTAACGTATCCATGATGACGAAAAAGATTGAAATGCGATGAAAATGTAACACTAATCAATAAAGAAATGACTACTTTTAGAAAAAAAAAACCATGTTTTTAAAATAAAATTAATTTGAAATTAGAATTCTTAGCCAAACAAAAATTATTTTGATTTGAAATGGCCAGTACTGCAGAACGGCAATTTCATAGGTAAAGACCTAATATAAGTACTTACTTAATTTACCATGTAGTTCTAAGTTTTTGCACCAAGTCGGCCTTTTTGTTGGGCCACCTGGTGACGTTAAATGGTTACAGTTTTCTGTTGTATTATATTAGGTCTTTACCTATGAAGTTGTTTAGGTCCTTACTAACAATATGGATTGTACTGATCTGACAATAAATGATATTATTATTATTTCCTCTAATTCATTATTTACATATAAATTACATTTTTATTATTATTATTATTATTATACCTACTTAAGTAATTTGGTCCTTGTATTTTAGTTTCGAATATTATAGTTTCAACGACTATTTACTTGAATGAAGCATAATTCACAGAAACATAATTCAATGAATTTTATAGTCACAAACTTAGCAAGCACTAAAAATATTTTTTAACTAATTGTGTTTGTTTGGATGAAATGACAAAAAAAATATGTGAAACGAAATTCTGTAAGACTGTTATCTAGAACATCGGTTAACTATTTTCCAGGCGACTATCAACTTAAAGGGCGACTAACTATTTGCTACTAAAAAATACTTGGCAGCGATTAAATATTTTAGCAATAATTATATTATATGAGCTTCAAAATGCAAGGAATTATAAAACTAAATAATGGTGCCGATTCTCTTGTCACAAAACTCTCTAAACTAGACTAAAAATCACTAAAATTTGGTTAATTCCTGTCAAACAACGATTTCTCATTCTGAAATAGACTAAAGTGACACAACTTAACTATATTTTAGTTTGACAGCACTAAGATGGTACTGAATTATTAGTTTAGTGAAAATGCCAATTTTGCTATTCTGAATTTGACGTTGTTCACCTAAAATTTTGGTTGTCTAACTAAATCTAGCTATTTTTAATCGCGATTAAAAAGGTGTGGAATAAAATTAGTTGTCATGAAATAAAATTCACCACAACACTTCGACTTCAGGTGCAAAAAAAGTACTGTATCTTTTTTTTTATATTTTTTTATTATATGTCGAAAACGGTGTGTCCTATCGCAAAAATAATGAAAATTTCGACCCCCTTTATGAAACCCTTAAACCCCTAAAACTCTACACGTACGTAATTTTTTTTTATATTTTCCGTACAAAAAGTAAAATAATCTGTAGAAAATACGTCGAGGCTGCCCCCATTATGCGTGCCTCCGGCTCTAAAAAAAAATCACGGGCAAAGAAGTACCTACCACGTGGAGACGCGATTGTCAAATTAAATTTTAGTTACGTCAAAATTATTTTTAAATTTAGAGATATTTTTTTTGTAGAATAGCTGTAAGAATCTCATAGCCAAAAGTAAGGAATTTTAGTGACAGTTTAGCTAGTTTAGTTCGGTGTACAAGAGAATCGGCACCAATGGATAGCGAACATATTAAACAATGCCAATGGAAATCATAGGCGAGGTACCCACTACAAATAATGACATGGCGACTAATATTAACAGTGCGATAGGATGCAAGAGGGAGCGAAGTGAACTCGGAACTTGGGGCACCCCGACTCAGACAGGTTAGGTTAGAAGGGGATGGCGGGGTCTGGAAGATAGCGCCACCCCTTTCGTGGTTATTTTTTTTAAACCACCCAGAAGTAGGAACCCCGCTATACGGGGCTCCGTTGACTACGCCTTATTATTATTGCCATTCAGAAATAGGAGAGGTTTAGAAACTGTCACTCGATAAAATGTTTTTCTTGGTAATAAGTTTTATATTAACTAAACAATATGGGGCTATAGAATGTTTCATTTGTTGTTCTATGATATGAATATTGAAACAATTTTTTTTATTTGTAAAAAAAATCAATTATTGATTTTTTTTCAGAGTAGGTTGATACATAAGTATTCTGCGTAGGTATTGAGTAAGAAATGATAATATGAGTTTTTTTTTATATGAAATAAAATTCTATAAAACTGTTGATCTATAAAACAACTTAGGTACAACCAAAATACATAGGTACGTAAAGTTAATTTTTTTTTTTTATAAAATTAGGTATATTAAAATGTTAGGTTACTTCTGAGCCCGCAGCCTCTCAGGCCGGGGGCCCCGTTCGGGCCGGGGGGCCCGTGGCATTTTGCCAGCCCTGCCACCCTATAGTTACGCCACAGACGGTCAGCGCTGACCGTCTGTCGAGCACTAAACCCAGCGGCGCTCATATCAAAACTACTAAGGTTTTTAAAAAGTGACGTTGATTTTAAATTAAGTACATTACTTACTAAGTTGCGCATTTTATGATGCTTTTACAGGCTCGTGCACACTGGCGTGACGCGACAGAGTACACAAAAGCACCGCGTGCAGCGCGACGGGCGGCGCCTTTGTGTCGGGCTGTCGCGTCGCGCCAGTGTGAACGAGCCTTTATTGCAAGAGTTTTATGCCCGCTACTTCGTTCGCGTGGAAGTTGTAAGAAATCACAATAAGCTAAAATAAGAGACACATTTCCCGCCCGCACTACTGCGTTTTTTCTTAGCGTTCTTTCTGACTCTTTTTTCTTGTTGCTCGGCTCCTAAGGGTCGCAGCGTGATGTTGAATAGCCTTCCTCAAGAATTGGGCTATTTAACAGCAACAATAATCTTTCAAAATCGACAGGTAGGTAGTTCCAGCCAGAGATTAACGTATTCAAACAAACAAGCAAACCACGTCCACCACGATGCCACGGTTACCACGGTCTTGCACTTCATAATGACTTTTATTTTATTATCTCGTTAATTATTGTAGGTATGTACCTACTACCTACGCTAAAATTTTACAGGTTTAAAATTGAACTAGTTAAGTAACTAATTATTGAAATAGGTATCATTCAGTTTATACAATACCTATATCCACATACAGGTCTATCGGTGGAGTGCAACAAATTTAAAAATGGGGCAACAATTACAGAAGCTGGGCAACTATACTCGAAAGGTTTAGGTAGGTAGTTAAATAAAGGTAAACAAAAAAAACCACGTGACTCATAGATGTTAAACCTTTTATTTCAAATGTTAAAATCATATTATTTTGAGTCCCATATTTATAGGCTCTATTCTGAATCTGAATTTGAGGAACTATCTGTCACATTAATAATAAAGCGTTCAGTGGTATCATCAATTATTTTGTCTAATTTAAACATTTTCTATTCTTCTTTTATGACATGACCTTCGCAACTTTTCCAATTCTCAGCAGTCACATTAGCTAAAGCCTCTGGCAAAAGAATGTTTAGGTCAGACATTTTAAAAGTTTTATTTTTCTCGGCTACAAACCCTTTAACTTGAGCCCATATTACCTCAATTGAATTGCGCTCACAGCAGTGGTATGGTGGCAGCCGCAATACAGTGACACCATATAACATTTTTTCTAATTCATCCACAACTTAAGACATCTGGTTAACCGACTAAACGTAATACCTGCTACTTCAGTTGCCATACTACGTCATTGGTGTACTCTTCAATTTAGCAACGTTATATAATTCGTTGTATTTTGTAAAAGGTTTATGGAACCTGTCTTTTTGGGCTCATTACAATAGACAGATTACAAAATATTATACTATTTCATATCTAACAAAAAAAATGTACTCAAGCAATTACATGTACGAAGAGTATAGTTTACGAATAAATGATAAAGTTTAACATACATTAATAAAACTTTTTTACAAAAAAACAACCGACTTCCAAAAAAAACACTAAAAGACGTGAAAAATAACTTTAATTTCGGAAGTCGGTGCCTTTGGTTTTGTATTTTCGTGTTTGGCCACCGACTTCCGAAATTAAAGTTATTTTTCACGTCTTTTAGTGTTTTTTTTGGAAGTCGGTTGTTTTTTTGTAAAAAAGTTTTTATTTTTCACTTTTTAGTTGCGGTACCTACCCCACACAAATTCGTATATCACTACTTGGTGTGTAAATAACAGTGACAGGAAATTATTAACACATCATCCATATAAACTAAGTGGAAAAAATATGCAGTATTAAGGATAACTCAAAAACTACTGGTCAGACCTTGATCAAATTTAAATGGGACCACATGTGAAGCACCACCTATCAAATAAAAAAAGAATCATCCAAATCGGTTCACCCAGAAAAAAGTTATGAGCTAACACACATAAAAAAAAAAAAAAAAAAAAAAAAAAAAAAAAAACATACAGACGAATTGAGAACCTCCTCCTTTTTGTGAAGTCGGTTAAAAAGAGGAAACTATCGTATAAATCGCAAATAACTTTAATTTTGTTGTAACGTATTTTTAAACAAGAAAGTGTCAACTATAAAAAACCCTTTTTACGATTTGTTTACCTATAGCTAACTACCTAAACCTTTCGAGTTATAATTATCTCTATCATACTTAAGACTATTTTCGCGACATTATTTTGCTGGGATAAAGCACACTTCAAAATGTTTCAGATTGTGATTAATATTGTGTTACGCAATTAGGGTGCTGATTGGTAACAATTTAATATTGACAGCACTTTACGTCGTAGCAGTAAAGGCGAGTTTCTTAGTGAAAGTGGTACCACTGATTTGCTGATTTTATGTAGCTTTAGGCCCTTTGATCGTTTTGCTTGCCGTAAAAAACTATGGTTGAAGGCTCCCACAGACAGGCGCGACGCGACTCTTGTAGAACAATTTCCATGACGTTTTCATAGAAATTGTTCTAAATACCTTCTCAAGTCGCGTCGCGCCTGTTTACGGGAGCATCGATTCGCCGTGTAGGCACGGGCGTCAGCGTTGTATGGATCACTATGGAAGGTTGTTGGCTTTCACGGCAGCACTACGGCACGGGCGGGGTCGTCGCCGTAGTGCATATACAAGCAAGCTCATACGATTATTCTACGGCACGGCACACATTTTTCTCGCCTTACTGTAAAGAAACCGTGCCGTGTACCACGTGCTTTAGGGTGTGCCTCAGTCCAGAACCGACACGACCCAGCATAAATAACTGAAAATAAAATAAAGCAATACAACATCAAATTTAGGAAAAAAAGGTGCCAAAAAATCAAACTAATAATTAACCTTATTTATTAAATAATTTTATTAATCACTAATTAATAATTGGTAACAATTATCCGAAATTGATAGTCAACACACACTGGAAATACGGTGATAAAGAAGAAAATAAATAGTGATTTGCGTAGAACATTCACAAATGAAAAGCTTCAGGGGGCGTCTAGTTAATAATTTAATAAAAGTAAATCCACTCACAACATTATCAAAAGAGTATATTCAGTGATATACTCCACACTGTAACTTGTACTCACATAATTGTATTATAACAGCTAAGAACATGACTGTGAACTATAATAAGTGTATCACGCAATTAAAAATTGCATAATACGATTGATGATACTGATTGGGCTAAAAAATACGAAGTAAATTCCATAAATAAAATGGAAAATGCCTCTTATTTCAAACAATTTTTTCCTATGTCTTCATAAATCTACTTTGTGGCTTGTTTTAGGTAAGCGATGAGGTCAGCACGCTCATTGGGCTTCTTCAGACCAGCAAACACCATCTTGGTGCCAGGGATGTATTTCTTGGGGTTCTCCAGGTACTCAAAGAGCGTGTCCTCACCCCATGAGATACCTAAAAAGAAAAAAAAATACATATTATCATTACATAATTCTTGACATTGTAAAATATCAGTATAACAGTCGGTGTTGTATCATAGGCGAATGATAACTGATAGCTAATCAAAGATCGGCATTTGTCGGAAGTGAAGTCTTTGTAATATTTCGATTGACTGAACAATGCAAGCGTTGCACGATATTCACGAGATTATAAAATACGGTGAACACTGACAATGGGACTTTGACCATGATGTCATCAACAGTAGTACTATTACAATGTAAATAATCAAGTACCTACAGTACAAACACAAGTACTATACTATACTGCACATATGTACATTACAACTATTTTCTTAATGTCCCTTGGGAATCATTGCATTTCCGAATACAAACAAATGCTAATTTAGATGTCCATCAATTATTAGATTTATCGTTTATAATAATTTGAATTCAGAAATAAATACATATATAATTTGAATTCAGAACTAAGTACTTTATTAATATGAATTCAGAACTAAGTACTTTATTAATATGAATTCAGAACTACTTAGTTCTGAATTCAAATTATTATACACGATAAATCTAATAATTGATGGACAATGGAAATTAGCATTTGCTTGTATTCGGAAAAGCGATGATTCCCGAGGGGCAATAAGAAAATAGTTGTACTGTATACTCATGTTCAGCAAACAAAGTAAATATAAATCATTTATAGTGGTCAACATGATTAATTTCTTAAGATTTATTGATTTCATATCTTATGATTATGATAAGTTTTGATGTGGTAGATTTGAAATCAATGAGCAAATTGTAAAATCCATGTAAGTTACCTATAACTCAAAGTAAGAAACTAACCTTTGGACTTGTTGGCATCTGAGTATGAGAAGCCAGCTGCCTGGCCAGTCTTACGGCCCCAGAACCCGTTTAGGTTGGGTCCTACTTTGTGTTTGCCACCAGCTTCAACCTGTAACATGGAAAAAATACTAATAGAAAACAAGAGCTTTTGGTTAAGAAACTCATAATTACAGATTATGTTAGTGTATATTGGCAGAATGCAAAGTAGTTAGAAGATTTTGTTTGATAGAAAAATAAAAAGTGTCAAAATAAGAAAGAGTTATCAGTCATCTATAATACAAAAAAAAATAGAAATTCACATGTGATTGTCATTATGTTAAATTGCTTTAGTTATTGCATGCTTGACACAGGTGTAACTGGTAACTTCTATGATACTGACATATAGTTCAAATTATGACTCATTGTGAAATATTACATACTAGGTACTTAAAATGCAGAATGTTATTGGGTTTTACTGATTAACAGTTTGACAGGAAAATCCAAATTACTTTGTTGAATCATAAAACATCTTTAAAAATTTATTTAAACAGTCATGCCAGAAATAAAGTTTCAATGTCATGAGTGACAATGTGATGGACGTGATGGTGGTAGAGATAAGAATGAATGACAAGTGAATGTACTTACGGTGTGGCACTGGGCACATCTTTGAACAAAGATTTTCTTGCCGTTTTCAGCGTTACCAGCAGGGACTCCCATTGTACTAGAAAGAATAAACAGGAAAAGTTAGAAATAATAAAAAAAATAAGCTAAAGGAAAAGAGCTAGAATTAATTATAACAATGAGGTTATGTTAAGATCATGATGACTTCAAGGTCATGATTCAAGTTATGCTTCCTGCACTGTGAGTTAATTATTTCATAGAGTAATTTATTTAATAATTTTATAAAGTAACTACTTAATAAGAAGTTAACATACATTATTTTACTTAAACCGGTGGGAAACAAGGAAAAATGTGGGTAAAATATGTACCTAGCTCTTTGAGCAGAATCTTGCGAATACTATCTGCAATAGTATTTGTAATAAACATAATTACAAAGCAAGTAAATCATAAAGACGTTTATTATCAATATTGCCCTGGAATTTGCTATTAGGTACAGGGTCAGGATCAATGTTAGCAGGGAGTTTCAAGGCACAAGGTGTCGTAATGTCATGTTACGTAAGTGCATGAAATACTTAAATGTGGAGCAAATCACGTCATTGATATGCTTAGTGCTCCTTGTTACAGTCGTTGATTACTTTTAAGCAGTCGGTAAAT
The DNA here is from genome assembly GCA_916610205.1 of Griposia aprilina. Classification (NCBI taxonomy): domain Eukaryota; kingdom Metazoa; phylum Arthropoda; class Insecta; order Lepidoptera; family Noctuidae; genus Griposia; species Griposia aprilina. Next base: position 12,675,445 of record OU744302.1, read on the forward strand.
TCACGTTACAAACTTATATTCGCGAAACACTTGTCCAAAGTTAAAATTAACTTTTGGGTGTCTAACGCAATCAATACTAATATTACATTAGTAACTCTAATAATAAAAGATAGATTCTACAATATGCTTGTAATACAATAAGAATCTACTTACGATTTTGTGTTTTTGAATAATTTACAATTTACCGCGACGTTCGCTCACCACAATTTGGACTTTTTCAATGACGAATTCGTTCGTACGTAAAGTCAAGACACAGAACCGTGCGTGTACACTCACACGACAACGAATGAATGAACTGCGAGAATAATGTTGCCAGTTGGCTCAATGTGCCAGCCCGCCCCGATCGATACCATAAGTAAATTCCTACGTAATCTGTGACGTGCGTTGGTCAGGTCCACAATGGAAATTGGAACTGGAAGTCCATTCACCAACAAAATAAAATTCAAAATAAATTCCACTTTATGTATTTTACTTTTTGGTCACGGTGTGTTTTATAAGAATTGGATGTTATGCGTAATAAATGCGGAAATTGCTACATGATACGTATTTATTTAATTTTTGATAAGATGTTTTTATTGCTCGTCTAGGTATTACTGTTGTTAATCAATTCTGATTATGACACTGATGAGTGAAGTACCTGGGTCATGCTCATGGCACGGTATCTACATCAAAATTTCTTTGCGTCATCCTTACCACCAAATCTTCAGTGGTACCCATAGTTCAGTTAACAAATGGCCCAAAAGGGGGTGTAGACTGCGTAAGCAGCGATGCGAAGCGATTCCTTCAGAAACTTCTTCAGGGTGCTTAGGAAGTAAATATAGCGGGAGAAACTCCGCCCATGGGCTCCGCCGCTGACGCAGAGTCTCCGGCACCAGCTCGTGGAGGGCGTGGTTCCAGCGCGAGGCGAGGGCGTACGCCAGGAAAGTTTGCGAGCCATTGATTTTCCTTTCGAATTCACTGACTGTAGCTACGGGACATGTAACCTAAGTGCCCACAAATTAATAAAAGACTCAATGTATGACCAAATTGTGCAGATATTAAAAAAGGCCGCTATTCTAACCAAGGGTAGAAATAATGGTAAATGTCGAAAAAGGTTCTGTGTGGCTGCAACAAGCTCATTGGGAGGCCAGGCTTAGGTTTAAGTCGTGGGTTTTTCATAATCGACCATGGGTGGGCATAGTGTACGAGCAAATGTGCGAGTCTCGTGAATTTTTTAAAGACAGGCTAAAGTGGTGTCGAAAGAATCAAGACCAATTGAAAATGGACGTGATAGCGAAGTGTCGAGCCACTAAAAACTTTTCTCAGTTTTGGAAAGCTACACAAAAATTAGATGTTAGGCCTGGCCTCCCGGCGAGTGTGACCGGCTTAAGCGATCCGAGCGAGATCGCTAATATGTTTGGCAACCATTTTAGAGTTCGGTCGCCGATCGGTCCTACTACTGCGATGTTTGGCACTGTGCCCTGCAGCCAGGGAGAGGAGCCTCTATTGCGTTTCCCAGCAAGTCAAGTTAGGCTCTTATTAAAGGAATGACCAAAGGCAAATCTCCTGGGCATGGCGGACTCAGTGTCGAACACCTGAAATATGCTGGAGTGCACCTCCTGAGGGTCCCGTCTCTGTTGTTTACTATGTGCATCAGTCATGCGTACCTTCCAGCTGACCTAATGAAAACCACAGTGGTGCCCATAGTTAAGAACAGGAATGGTGACATCTCGGATAAGGATAAATACCGCCCGATCTCCCTCGCGACTGTGATAGCAATGGTGCTGGACGGTTTGTTTGATTCTTGCTTGCAAAAGTATCTAAAACTACACGATGCGCAGTTTGGGTTTCGGCTCGGACTATCTACTGAGAGCCCAATCTTAAGTCTCAAGAACACTGTCCAGTACTACACAGATCGTAAGTCACCGGTGTATGCCTGTTTTCTGGATCTCTCCAAGGCCTTTGATCTCGTGTCTTACTAGTATTATCAGGATCTATACACGGGTGGTGTATCATATGGGTTAGTTATACCAAAAAATCATTGGACACTTTGCGCGTCCAATACAATAACATTTTCAGGATGATGTTCGGAGTTCCCCGTTTCTGCAGTGCCTCCGAGATGTTCGCGCAGGCTCATACTGACGATTTTCATGTCGTTATTCGGAAAGAAGTCGTGTCACTTATGAGAAGGGTGCGGGGGAGTCACAACAGCATCCTGAAAACTATAGCTGGAGATGTACGTGTACCTGTGTTGAGGCATTTTGTTCGTCTGATGATCTTTTAGGGAGGTATCCTCCCTATTGGTTATCTTGACGAGGCGGAATGTCTCAGCACAGGGGCATTTTGTGTATAAAATGACATGTATTGAGGAGTGTTGTCCTTTGTAATTGTATTTAAGTACTAACATTCGTTTTCTAAGTTTTTGTATACTAACCTTTGGATCTAGTTGTCCCAAAATAAATAATTTTGAATTTGTAACCAATAGTTTGTAACAATATTTTGATTTAGAAGTGTGTCCATGGAATTTCTTGCCCGTTCTTCTCCATAGGAACCTACTATAGATTGGCTATAGATTGGGCAACTATAAGCCGACAAAATCGTTGGTAGCAGTCCCATGGTGCTAGCATTCGTAAAATGTTATCTATATCTACCGATTATATTTACCGATATCACAAATTTATTTTTAGTTGTATTCGTCATTGTCAGGAGAAGGATCTTATGAAATAAAAAAATAAGGAAGTTGATCGGAATGTTACAAAATTTAAGAAAACTTAACGCCAATATTAATTTTACATAACTGTCAGTTGTTTGAAATAACTGTCAGTGATTGACAGAATGCGCGCTGCAAATATCGTTTAACACAGATGGATCGGTTGATAAATGAGTCGATAGTTTTAGTTTTAGTCAATAGTTAAAACTAAAACTAAACGACATATGACATTCATAGTTAAGACAGGACAACGTCTGTCGGGTCAGCTTGTAAACATATATTATATATACAGGCTGGATTTTTGAGATGGGGCTGCAGGGGCAGCTACCTACCTTAACCGTTATAGCAACAGGAAAACGGTCTTAGGAGACTTTTCTTAACTTTTTGAAAAATTTGGGTTGCAATCACAGATTTTGAAAAAAAAATACAGCCGGCAGCAAAATGAGCAATTTTCACCAAAACTTTTTTTATGCCAATCGATCATGTTCCATAAAAGAATCAAAAACCTCTATTGGACCAACTGAGTTTTGAGTGTTAGAAAAGCATCGCTTATCGCAAAAAACTTTTCCCATATGTTTCGTAGGAAATGGGACTACAGTTTTTGAGTTTTGTGTACAGAGTTTTGAGTTTTGTTTTTAGTCTTTGAGTTTTGGGTACAGTTTCACCAAATAAATCGGTGTGTTTTTTCTGTGCTATAGGTACTTATCTACTTATGAGGACTATTAGCCCACGTTCCCACGGACGTAAAAATATCGCGGAGGGATTTTATCGCATTCTGGATTTTCATCGGTGTTGAGCCGAGCAAATCTAACAGAACGCATCCCGGCAGCGCGTCAAAAAAATACACTGTTGGATTTTCAACTCTCGGCGCTACGCAGTGCGTTGAATATCCAGTGCGCAGAAAAACAGTCGCGGCGGGAAAAAATCGCCTGTGCTACCTGGGCTTAGCCTTTACTAATTCTCTCTTACTTATTTGGTATATACGGGGTCAAATTAAATTAGCTAGCGAAATTCCGCAGACGTGATGGGTATCGATATCTGAACAGGAATAAATTATAAAAAAATAGGGGTCAACGACCGCTGGTAGTATTTTTATAATATGAAGTATGAGTTAAAAAAATTATGTATTATCATGTTTAGATATCGGTACCAATTACGTCTGTGAATTTTAAGTACACAAAAAAACGAATTATTGAACTGCGGTCGATAAACCCAAATAAAAAAAATCATCGAATAATATTTTTTTAAATTTCATCATGCTTTCATAATGGATACCCATGAAATCTGCCGAGTTTCGCTAGCTAATTTAATTTGACTTGTATATTTATCGTCAAAATTGCGACAAACGTATCTGGTCTTTTGTGATAGGCATATACTAGTGGCAGCACAAATATGTGACATCGAATGAACTCCAAAACTATCTGACGAGACATCTTAGAATGCATTAATATCGGACATGTCTTGCGTTACAAAAGTCTGTCTATAGATAAGTTAAATTCAGAACATTGTTATAGGTAAGTCGCCGAAGTTGTGATAAAAGATATCTGAAATCACTTTGGCAGCATAAAAGCCTGATAGTATAGATAATGCTTTGAGTTTTCTTATATATCGCAATCAGTGCCATCTTGATGACATATTAATGTATGAATCATGAAATCAGATATTATTGCCGAGCTGTCCATAGTAATATATTTATGCTCGTGACTGTACCACGTTTTGTACCTACTTGCGTGAAATAATTATAATAAAAAAAAAATCCTTTCCCGTTTTTATTCAGGAAAAAATACAAAATTTCAATGACGTTTCGGAAAGATTATTCCAAATTAACATGCATTCGGCCATAACCTTAATCCGTCACTGCTGTTTCGGCCCTAAATTAACATATTTCCTTCGTGCTTCTCATTTATGGAAGCACCCTCACCTTTTAGACAAAATGGACCAAATTATCCGGCATACATTAACTTCGATTTTAAATGTGGCCCTGGACGACCGAGCTTGGACACAAGTTACTCTTCCCATTCGTATGGGAGGCCTCGGCGTCCGCAAAATTTCTAGTATTAGTTTACCGGCTTTCATATCCTCGGTTTACGGCACCGAGAAATTAATCAGGAAAATCCTAGCCTCCACACTGATTGATTTTGATGTGCCGTGCTTCACGAGGCTATGGATGCTTGGCGTCTCGCTTGCCCGAATTCAGATCCACCCGACAATCCATCTTCCCAGAGACGGTGGGATGAGCCACTCTGCAGAGTAGTACAGAATAATTTAATTGACACGTCTGCTACTACTGTGGAGCGTGCGCGCCTACTGGCTGTGGATAAGTGGGAGTCGAACTCAAACTCAAACTCAAAGCATTTATTTCAAATAAACCAATTACAGGCACTTTTGAATTGTCAAAGGGTCAGTCAGTCAGAAAAATGAAGCTAGTTGCCCATTCCAAAGCGTAGTAGGTACCTATGGAGAAGAACGGGCAAGAAACTCCATGGACACTCTTTTAAATCAATATATAGTTACAAAAAACAAATTGTTTACATCATTCATGTTCAAATTAAAAATGTGAGAACGATGTAGAAAGACGTGCACGTTTAAAGTATCCGTAATAAAAAAGATAAAAAAACAATTCAAAAATTTAAATTAAAATAAGCCGTGGCAGCCAAGAGTTGACCAGTCCCTACTGACGGCGCCCGTTCACGAACATGACGCATGGATCAGCACCATTCAGCTCAACCATTTTGAAGGGAACTTAATGATCCAACACACACGCCACCACCAGCGAAACATTTGAGTGAGCATGACATACTCTCAGCCGCCAGGGCACATTCAAGTCAACGAAAGACGAGCCTAGTAAATGGTGGCTTTATAGTAGGTACGAGTCTTTGGCTTCATGCACTACCATCGTCGAACATAGGCACTTTGTTCGACGACACAACTTTCCGCCTCGCTGCTTCCCTGCGACTAGGAGCTCCCTTTTGTTCCCCTCATCGCTGTCACTCTGGCGAAGTTGTCAACAGCCTCGGACACCACGGTCTGTGTTGCAGCCGAAGTGCGGGCCGCATACCGCGGCACGCGAACATTAATGACATCATCCGACGAGCTCTTGTTACCGTCGGCGTTCCAGCTGTATTAGAACCTAATGGCTTGGCACGCGACGATGGCAAGAGACCGGACGGCATGTCTTTATTTCCATGGAAGGTGGGTAGGCCTTTAGTGTGGGACGCAACATGTGTCGATACTCTTGCGCCATCCCATCTTCCTGTCTCGGCGTGCTGTGCTGGCGCCGCTGCTACGGCTGCGGAAAACCTCAAGCGGCGTAAGTATAACAACCTTATCGGTAATTATATTTTCGAGCCGTTTGGGGTTGAAACCCTCGGGCCGTGGGGTCCGAGTGCCCTTGTTTGGTTCAAGGAAATCTCCAAACGCCTGTTTGACACTTCCCGTGACCCAAGGGCTGGATTTTACCTTGGCCAGAGGCTAAGCATTGCAATACAACGTGGCAATGCCGCCAGTCTCTTGGGTACATTACCAGTCGACAGCGATGCGGAGGAATTTTTTGACGCCATCTTTTAATTTGTTATTAGTTTTAGTTAGGTTAGGTAATTATATTTTAATTGTAAATATTATTGTGTTTGATAAAAAATGTATATAAATAAGTATGTAAATAAGCTCTTCATTCAATAAACCACTTCTGTATAAAAATAGTGATTGTAACTTGGTCTTTTCAGTGCAGGTATGTAAGTGATCATCAGGAAACTTATAAAAAAAAAATACAAATAAAAATTAAAAAAATAGAAATTAATGTGTCTTGCATAACATTCAAGTGCCTACCTACTCATTAATTTGAAAGAATATGCACGAGACCGCGTGACACAGTCACACGTCGCGTCGTTTCATTCGGCAATGAAAACGGCAGTGTTTACGAGTAAAATCTAAATTGGTACGACTAAAAATAATAGCCACTACGCATGTCAGTCTGTAAGTGTGCTAGTATAACAAGAACAACAACTAGGTACTTACCTACAAACTAATTTCTAGGGAGGTACCTACAGGTTTAGTTCAGGTAGGTAGGTATATAGGTACTATCACAGTAAAATCGAAAATGAATTTTTAAGGTGTTGTTTTTGACCTTTAATTTTTGAAGTGAAAACCTCTTTAGGCACACTGCGTTTTTTCGGAATAGTGAACGGAACTGCATCGTCACGCGTGGGTCGGTGACGCTGAATCGGGTATACTCGGCTCCAATCAGTCGGTGACGCTGAATGCCCTATACTCGAGTCCAGTCGTTATCAGATTTTAAAAGTAGAAAATCATATAAGTTTTCGCTTGTATCGTGTGGTCATAAGCACACATTCCCTTTTTAGGGTTAAGAAAGTCGACCAAGCACACATTAGACCCGATTTTTATAGGTCTAAACCTAAGTATTATAAGTCTAAACCACATATTAGGCCCAAATAGGCATACATACCAGTACTTTTATTATATTGTTGTTCTGTTTTATTTTTTTGTATGTACTGCTGTTGGATTACCAAATAAAATAAATAACTTGATGAAAGCACATGAAATTTTAACCTACCCAGTTGTCTATCGTGTTTCTAATGTCTCTATAAGTACTTAAACCTTCCATACTTTGTTCAATTACTCATAAATCTCACTATAAAAATATTGAGTTGTTACAAATGAAGATTGCCTTAACAAAACGGAGTTGCTAAATAAGAACTTAACACAAAAACCTGATACGCTATACACATTACATAATTGCATTTACCTACGTGCTTAGCTGATAATTACATAAAGTAAGTATCCGATAGCTTATCCTTTACTACACTCCACCTAAATGGCTGATTTATTTAACAAATAAGTGGATAGCACTCATTTATTTTAGGACTCATTGAAAGCGTGTAGCAGTTGTTTTTCAAACGACTTCACAAAAAGGAGGAGGTTCGCAATTCGTCTGTATGTTCTTTTTTTGTTTTTTTTTTATGTGTGTTAGCTCATAACTTTTTTCTGGGCGAACCGATTTGGATGATTCTTTTTTTATTTGATAGCTGGTGCTTCACATGTGGTCCCATTTAAATTTGATCAGGGTCTGACCAGTAGTTTTTGAGTTATCCTTATTACTGCATATTTTTTCCACTTAGTTTATATTGATGATGTGTTGATAATTTGCTGTCACTGTTATTTACATACCAATTAGTGGAATACGAATTTGTGTGGGATAGGTACCGCAAATAAAAAGTGAAAAATAAAAACTTTTTTACAAAAAAACAACCGACTTCCAAAAAAAAACACTAAAAGACGTGAAAAATAACTTTTATTTCGGAAGTCGGTGGCCAAAAACGAAGATAAAAAACTTTTTGACAAAAAAAACAACCGACTTCCAAAAAAACACTACAAAGTGAAAAATAACTTTAATTTCGGAAGTCGGTGTCTTTGGATCTTTATTTTAGTTTTTTGCCACCGACTTCCGAAATTAAAGTTATTTTTCACTTTGTAGTGTATTTTTTGGAAGTCGGTTGTTTTTTTTGTCAAAAAGTTTTTATAATATAAGAATATTGTCCTCATAGTGCTTGTCTGATTTCTGCTTCGGTTTTTCACTTACAAACCGTGAGAAAGCCAGCAAGTAACTGGTTGTAGGTATATCTATTTTTACAAAACAACATAAGTAATCGGTATGACTTTTGTTCCAATTTAATAACAGCTAAAAGCTATAGGTGCGTCAACTAGTATATAATAGTCCATTAGTTTTATGAATGTTTTCTTATAATATGGAAAACTTTATGTTCTATGGTAGTACTACCTACAGCCGCAAGCCGATCAGTCAGTGTACGACTCTGCCTAACAATTCGGGTATTACAGACTTGATGTTATGTAATAGCACTATATCAAAAATGTTTCAAAATATTTGAAGAAGAAGAAAGAAAATACAGTTAGTACAGACTACAAAGCCCAATATATATACAGAGTGGTGGGGATAGTACGACATTAATTGAAACCACATACTGGGTATCGCGTTAGTGGTACGTGTACCAAAAATTATCAAATTATAATCAACTGTATAGTTGCAGGTTTTTTTTTACTTTAACCATTTTAACACATGATGTGAATACATTTCGATTTCACCACGCAAGTTCATTAGGTCATTCACATCAAAACAATTTAATTTACCTACATGCGTAAAACACAACCAGATACAATGTGCGGCTCGCTACTCAAAATAATACAATATTGTATTGAATTGCTGATTGAATTTAGACCTAATAACCATAACGATAAAATTCTTATTATCATAAGCAAACAAAGTTTGCTGAAGCGCACTATTCGTTTCGTAAACTGAGAAGATAGCGACGTTGTCAATTCGACATTATTGTCTAAACAAAGTAAGTGTAGGCAAAAATAGTTCGTAATCACTTCCGCATTCGGAAGATTTATTGTGCAAGAAAAGGAAAGAAATACATCCAGGGTTTTTGCTGAAGTTTGTTCCGCGCGCCATTTTTTTTAGATTATTGTTACCTACATGAATTAAACTTTACCCACACAAGTACCACCAAATAAATGGTGCCTACTACACATACTGTTTATTTACACTACACGTAAGTGTTGTGCCTACAGGTCAGATGAGGTTAGTAAACAATATTATAAAGACTGTTGCGTTTAATTTAGATTATTTTCGCATTTAGAATGTTTGAAAAATTAGATTTTTGAATTTTGGTGTAATACCAAAGGTCAAAGGGGAGGGACGGGGGAGGGGGGAGGGGAGGGGGGGTGCTAAAGGGGGGGGGGAGGGTTTTGGTTAATAATTTTAAAGTGTTATGATTAACTAGTGGGGATCGTATTTTCATTTAATGTCGTTATGTCGTCACCAGTTTGTAGAAGTAAAAAAGAAAAATAAAACAAATACATGTAAAGTACGTTGTGAGAAATTAGCAGGAAAGTGTGCCTCGCGGCTGCGCCGAATTGGTCTAGTTCATTAAAAATGGTTATATTTCGGTAAGGTACTTATACAGTTGTACCACAGTGCGGACAGGGCTTAAGAATATGTATACCCGCCACATAATATTATCATTAAATTTAATTGATGGATTTGTGCTTTACAGAATTATGATAATACCCACTAAAAGATAACGGAAATAAATTCCACCATTTTGGAATTAGAACTACTATCATACATACGTCATTGATACATCATTCAACGCAAAACACGAATAATCAATCAACAAACCACACCCAACCAGAGTTTTATTGAAACGTTCAGCGCAGCGTAGCTTGAATACAATCGTTTTTATTATTAACTAGCGGACCTGTCAGACGTTGTCCTGTCAAAATTTCAATAATTAATATAAATTCTCTTAGAAAATTAAGCTTCAGTTCTCCCTAGGGTTTGAATTTTCCCGGCAACTTTTATAATTTTTCTTTCCGTATAAACCTGATTAAGACTTTTTTCCCGAACATTTTAAAACAATTTGCCAAATTGGTCCAGCCGTTCTGAAGTGATGCGCTTACCATTTTTATTATATAGATAGATGATAAGATGCCTCCATCTTGCGGCTACAATTTAATTCAATCAACATAACTTCTATTGGTTTAAAGTAAAGCGCAAACTGAATAAAATTATTATTTCCAGGCGACAGAGGCGCCCTCTATTGGTGTTTCATATCAACATTTACTTACTTTACTAAACTCCGGTCCCAGCCATTTAGTTCGGTTGTTACGGAAACATCCAGTAGATGAGGTTTCGGTCTTCTGCCTCTAGTAGGTAAAATATTCCAATACCTATATAATATCTTAGTAATGTTACAATATAATGTAACGCTTTTTCCTAGCTTCTAAAAGCGCTAAAACTTGTCAAAAACTGATTTTGGGTGATTCTTTGAACATGTGCATATTACGCGGCCCTCCCCAAATAACTACCTGTAGAGATATAAAGTTATGTTTTTTTTTATTACACGTAATACGTAGTTCCAGCATTATATACAGATGTAGATAAAATATTCCTATTGTTATAAACAACTATGTTATATTCATAAAGTTTCCTCAAATCTCATCACCATTGGTGTCCCAATTTCCAAATTTTAGCAGTTAATGCTCGAAAAGTTATAAATATACCCCAAAGATCGTATTTTATTGTAGTAATTTTGATAGTACACGACATGCTTTACCAATTAGCAAAACTACACACATTAAAGAACACTTTTAAGTAAATTGTAACGACTTTGAAAATTGTCCCAACACTTTATACTCATTACCATTTGTTCATACAGACGCAGGGTTAATTTTTTTCCGCGTACGTTTTGGTATCTGAAAGGGTAACTCAGCGGTAGCGCTCAGTTCCGCCTCACGACTCGTGCGAGTCACACGTCAAAGAGTGTTTTGGCGCCAACTGTAGCCTACCTTAATCGCCCAGAAATCGTGTTTGGCAAACAAAAATCTCCTTACCGTTCGAGTTTCCCGTGGTAAGTCTATTATTCTTATTTATAATGTATATGCACTGTAATAGTCGCCATAAGATACTCTTTGCTTTGATTAAGTTCCCAAGTTATTAAGTTCTATAAAGAACGTACAATGTGAGAAAGTGTACAAATTCCTAATTACCGTTTATATAATTACCATTTTTCCCGTTCGTATTTTAGCGAACGGTAATGAGAAATTGAAAATGGTAATTAGAACCAGTATACGCTGGCCTCTTATTATATTTAAACTACTTACTCCGCTAGGCCAGCTCAAGGTCGATGTGTTACTAGCAACGCGTGATCGATTGTTGATCGTTCGGTGTGAACTGACACTTCCGCAACAAAATAAACCTACAGACCGTTTATTTTTTCAGATTAAACATGCCTCGGAAAAAACAGCAATCGAAGGAGGAAACATTGGCTAAAGCCAAAATCGCACGCCGGAATCGATACGACAAAATCAAAGCTGACCCTATTTTATACGCCCTTGAAAAAGAAAAAGAAAGACAACGATACAAAAAACGAAGAGAACAGAAAAAACTTTTGTCAGTTGATGAAATGACGCCAAGAGCTAGAAGGCTACAGAGGAAGAAATGGAGAGAAAACTTTAGAAAACATTTTCAAAAAAAGAAATTAATCAACGAAGGAATTAAACATATGAATGAAAATACACCAAGTTCCAGTGACAGCGAAGATAATAGTAATAATAATGAAAATAGTCCCAGAAGACTACACCCAATTTGCGACAATGAGCCACAACCCTCTACATCTAACGATCTATATGAACCATTAGTTAAGAACTTAAGAAGCAAATTGAGAAAGATGCGTTACATAATAGAAAAAAAAGACCAAATGTACAAATCACAATTAGCATCCCTGCAACGAAAAAATAATGCGTATAGGAAAATAATTATAAGACTGAGAAAACGAGTGCAGAGTCCTAATTCTAAAGTAACAGCACTACTTAAAGACAAAACCAAAGTAGAAGAAGCTAAGAAGAAAATTTTATTTGGAGAAGCAATGAAGAATACCTTACAAACAAGTTATAAAAATAAAAAATCAAAGAAAGAAAAAAGAGAATTTAGTGATGCTGTCATTGGTGATAAACTGATTTTGAAAGATCTCAAGGTTCTATCTGAAACGAATAATTTCCGAGTGAGAGAGATGAAGAGCACTAACCAAGGAAATGTCGAATATGAGAAAATAAAACAAGACATTCAAATGTTTTTTGAACGCGACGATGTTTCTAGAGCAACATCAGGCAAAAAAGAATTCATTACACAGAAGAAAGAAAGAAAGCAAAAGAGGTATTTGTTAGATACTATGAAATACCTTCACAAAAATTTTGAGACTGAATTTTGCAAGGTAAGTTACTCTTACTTTTGTAAACAAAGGCCATTTTGGGTACTTATACCTAATGTGAATCAAAGAGATACATGTCTCTGCAAACTGCATGCAAACATGGAACTCTTGATTCAAGCGTTGCACAAAAAAAAGATAATTAAATACAATAATTCTAACGACTTAATTAACGGTCTATGTTGCCCAAAAACTGAATGTTTACTAGAACGATGTAATATATGCAAAAATAAAGTAGTTGATTATCAAGAATTCGATAATGATGATCCATTATCATTCAAAAAATGGGAAAACTCGATAAGCACTTACGTAGTTAAAGGCATAGAGAAGACTAAAAAGATTATATCAAAGACCAAAGTGACCACGTCACCGAAACGAGCTATTGAAATATTAGAAAATATAATTCCGATATTCCTGAAACATGAAGGAACCCGTAGGTGGCAATTTACTGCAATAAAAGATCTGAAGAAACATCTCAAGGACAATGAAGCTATAATTCACATAGATTTTAGTGAGAACTATGCTTTGAAATATGAATCGGAGGTTCAAGCCTTCCACTTTGGAGGAAGTAGGCAAGAGTTAACACTTCATACTGCAGTTATATATATGACAGATAATACAAGAAATTTGACAAACACATCATTTTGTACAGTAAGCGAAAACTTGCGACATGATTCTGCTGCTGTATGGGCGCACATTATCCCTTTACTTGAATTTGTGAACTCTGCAAGTAAAAAGATAGACACTTTACATTTTTTATCGGATTCGCCAAGTAGCCAGTACAGAAATAAAACAATGTTTTATGTTATGTCTAAATTATGTTGGTATTTTCATGGGCTAAAGATGGTCAGCTGGAATTACTTCGAATCAGCTCACGGCAAAGGTGCCGCAGATGGAGTAGGAGCAGTTGTTAAACGCACTGCTGACACTGCTGTAGCGCAAGGTAGAGATGTTGTAACATTAGATGGATTTTTGAAAATAGTAAGGCAAAACACACAAAAAATTAACCTGGCAACTGTTGAAGAATACCAAATAATAGAAAAAGATATGTTGATACCTTCAGAACAGCTGAAACCATTAAAAGGTACAATGAAAGTCCATCAAATACTGTGGCAGAAAGAAAAGGACCACCTGATATTCAGGGAAACTAGTTGCTTTATATGCTTGGACATGGAGTGTAAACATACTAAATATGTCGGAAAATTATGCTATGAAGACAAAAATGAATCTACACATATTACAAATAAAGAGAATGAAAATAATAATATGAATGATGCGACCACAAATGTAATACCTAAAACTCACGGAGCACCTAAAACTACACCGAACAACAGGACTATTAAAATCTTAAGTAATGTTTTACTAAAGCCAAAACGCAAAAGAGACGAAACCACTGTTAAAATGCTGTCTGATTTAAAACCTGATAATAAATTACACTTGGACCCTAATATACAAATTGAGAATATGGTACATCAGTATAATATTTCTGGCAGTGGCAGTGATATGAATTTTTCGGGTGTATTTCAAGACTACGTTCAATCTACATTGCAACTAAGCGCAAATGAAATAATTGATGGCCAGCCTAATGTTCTTGGATCATCATTGCTGTTTGAGGATGTTGCAGATCCACATGAGACTGCATTTGAGACTACCTGCGAAGTTGCTGGTCGTGAAAGTGATACAGATTCGAATTCAAGTTTAAATATTTTTTTATTTTTGTAACTGATCTCATTATATTTAGGAAATATTCAGGTGAAACTTGTATGGTGCTGAGTTCTATTTACACAGAGTTTTGAACTGGTGTTTTAGTTGATTTTATTTAGATTAGTAGAAAGATAATTATGTTTTTGTTTTGAAATCCTGTGCATTTTGTTGTTATTTTCTTTAATTTTTTAAATTAGTCAACGTCCATTTTTACCAAAGTTTGATGGAAACAGCAAATCATTTGTATTTTTCTGTTTATCATTGCCGTGATAATCTTGCAGATCTACTTAAGACTGAATTATTTTATGATTAAGTACATGCTGGGTTTCTGGCCATGAAAGTGAGACTGATTCAGATTTAAGTGTAAATATTTTTTAAGACTTTGTATAAGATCTCATCGAGTTCAAGAAATATATATAACATGGAACTTGTATAGCTCTGAGTTCTATTTACACTGAGTTTTGAACTAGTGTTTTAGTTGATTTTATTTAGATTAGTAGAAAGATAATTATGTTTTTGTTTTGAAAACCTGTTCATTTTGTTGTTATTTTCTTTAATTTTTTAAATTAAGTCAACGTCCATTTTTACCAAAGTTTGATGGAAACAGCAAATCTTTTGTATTTTTCTGTTTATCATTGCCGTGATGATCTTGAAGATCTAATTAAGACTGAATTATTTTATGATTAAGTACATGCTGGGTTTCTGGCCATGAAAGTGAGACTGATTCAGATTTAAGTGTAAATATTTTTTAAGATTTTGTATAAGATCTCACCGAGTTCAAGATATATCTTACATGGAACTTGTATAGCTCTGAGTTCTATTTACACTGAGTTTTGGACTAGTGTTTTAGTTGATTTTTTTTAAATTACTAGACAGATAATATTATTGATTTTTAGGAAAACCGGTTGGTTTTTGAGTTGTTTTTTTTTATTAAATCAGTTTGATATATAACTAAGTTTGATGTCATTTATTATGCCACGTAAAAAATATAAAATAAATGTGATTTAAGTATATCCTTCATTTTATTTATAATTACCAATCACGAAGCATAATTACCATTTTTTAAATACTAATTCCCGTGTGGTTCATATCTCATCACCGTTCGACGAAAATTTTCAGCTTCAGATTCAGACCTATATAGCAGTTCAAATACTGTGCGTTTGATTTATATCGTTAATCTGCACTATAAACTTTACGTTAAATCGATAAAAGTTGTAATTGGAAGTATTATTTGAACTTATTTTACGAATCTTGAATATGTCTATCTGCAAATATTCACCCTTTTACCTACGCGCCTGTAAAAATATTTCACTTAAGTGTGTGCCCTTATTGATTACTTCGTTCATTTTCAGATAAGTCATAATCAAATGATAAGTAGGTATAATTTAAGGTAGAATTTATTTAATTTGTAACAAATGAACATCGTTACTATTGATTTCTACGTCATCTTATGGAAAGTTAGGTTAACTGCGGTGGTTATTCGAGCTGTCGAGGACAGACAAAGTGAGCGTTGAAAATATTATGCTGACACCGACTAGATGGCGGCTCTAGTATTCACAGATATATTATAGATATAAATGGACGCAGACATGGAGATAAGATTTAAAAAAAATGTAAGATAACAATACTAGTACGTTGTACGTAAGAAAGGATATGGATAAAGTTTGGCTCAACACAGACAAAGAGTTATTAATTAATAACTCTTTGTCTGTGTTGAGTTATTATTTTTTAATATAATTAGGTATATTAAAAAATAATAACTGATAATATTTGAGATCCCACCACAGCTTTCGTTACTTGGCAAAGCTTTGCAGGAAATATTTCAATTTAAGGGGACTACATGACCTAAACGCAAATTTATAATGCCTAAAAATATATGATCCACTGCAGTTACCAAAATCAGAAAAATATACGATATTCTGCAGGCTATATGTTAGTTAGATAGTGTGTTGAAAACAATACAATTAACTTTATATGTTAGAAAAAAATCACGAAGATACCTCTAAAAATTTTTTTTCCAGTTTTGAAAATAAGATGGTAATTGGGACATGTTTATGATAAAGCTACAGGATGATTATTTTTCTCATGTAACGGGTTCGATTCCCGGTTGAACCATGTAATCATTTAAATATCTATGAATGCAGTTTTAATTGTTTGTTAAATTCAAATAATGTCTTCTTTCAGTAAAAGGTTCCATCTACAATATTCAAGGTACTTTCCCTCCATGTGGCATATCCGTGGGACGCCCTGTATATGTCAATAGTTATTTTTTGAGGTAGACACTAGACAATGCCAAAAATATGATTTATGACTGTAATTCATTGTCGCACTGTTGCATACACACTTTTTAGCATAAAACCATTGTAAACAATTGATGTTCAACCAATTAAAATAAATAAATGACTCCAGCGTCATAAGTCATATTTTACTGACATGTTTATGCTTATCTGCTGGCAAATTTGCGTGCCTAGTGTGGCTCCGACCTGGTCGTGCCAAGTACGTAGACACTACCCTAAATGAGACGTGTCGGATAATATCAGGCTGCTTAAAACCAACTCCACACTATAAGCTCTACCCGCAAGCAGGTATAGCGCCACCTGACGTACGAAGGATGTCGTAAGCGCGCCGGAAAAAAAAAACAAGAATCGGATTCCCAACATCCCCTGGAGGACTACATGAGTAATCCGGGCAGGCTAAAAAGTCGCAAGCGCTTCTTACGCACAACTCAGGCAATCCAAGACAGGGCACCTAAAGAGTGAAGTAAATTGTGAGAAGAGGTATACACCACCTCAAGACTTCGTAACTCCCAAGAACACTCTCCTCCCAGTCGCTAACTGCAGACAGATGTACCGTGGAAACAAAATGAAGTGAGATTTTTGGAATCGTCTCTTTGAACCCTTTATTTTAACATACTAAAAACTTTTTTCACGACTTTAGTTTATTGAGTTGTACTGTTCGCCATGTTGATTTTTATGAAACGTCACCTGTCGCCTATTGGATTAGCAGTTTCCATCAAAATCTTTCGGATTGCGATTGAAAGTGAAATGCGTTACGCTGGGCGGTCGCCACAAACCTAACGACATGTAAATCATTAAAATGCATCCAGACTTCTGGATGCTACCAGAGAATAAATAATCCTACATACATACTGTTATCTTGTTATTCATATACTTATATTTTTTTTGAAATTTTAGGCCGTCACCTTTTGTAAACAATCGTGTCAATATTGTTAATAACTAAGGGAAAGAGCGAGATAGCCCCAACACAAGTATTATTTATCAATTACTTACTGGGGATATCTCATTTATAATATTTGTAACTGTTTTGGGACTAATATCATTTTTCATTTTCATTTTCATAGGCTAATAACATAACCCTTCTTGTCAGTCGGGTAATAAGTATTGAGGATTTCTATTTTATTTATAACTCTGTGATGTCAGTGTTTATAACTCTGTCAGTCAGCATCATGAATGTTTTGTTATGATTTCTTGTGATTTATTCAAAAATATAATTGGCTGTGTTTCTGGTTATCTTTTTGCATTTCCTAGTGACTTCGACTTTCTTGGACTATGGATCTTGGCATTGCAGTTTACTTCGGCTACAATAAAAATACCTATAACTAGCATCTCGGACCACTTGCACTCTGATTTTGCCAGCGGGCTTAGCATGACGCTGTCTATTTCTTCGAAGAATAGACAACGCTATTTCCATACAAAGTAACATTTCGTTTCTCAATTTTTGATATCGCACCGTAAAAATCCTTCTAAAATCTGTCATTTTGTCTTTCGTTTCTACCGATCGTTGTCTAGGTCCTTTTTAATGGAGACTATTTCAGAAGACAGTTGTCTAAGGTAGTGAAGACAATTTGATTTTTTAATCGCCTTGCTATCTTTTGCAGTAGAAAACTTTTACTCGCCGGCCACAAATTATAAAAATGGAATGGAAAAATGGATTATTTCACTTTTTGTATGGAAAATGTGAGAAAATGATTACCTACATGTTGAGTATTAGGGGTTTAAGGATTTGATAGAGGGTGTCGAAATTTTCATTATTTTTGCGATAGAACACACCATTTTCGAGATATAAGCAAAATAAAAACGTGAATAAATTAATGAATTTCGTAAAAAGTGCAGTTGACTCGTTCTACTTTGCTGCCGTCGTACTGTCTTCAGGAAACGTCATTTTTGCCTATTCTTCCGTCGACAAAACGGTGCTTGTGCTAAGCCTGCTGGTTTCCAACGGAGATCCTACATTCTATAAACTGGGGCTTAGCAAATGAATCATTTGGGATGCAGTCATTAAAAAATGAAATTCAATCTGCTGGAAGACAGTGGATTACTCCGCGATCGACAGGTTTGAATTTCTTTTTTGAAGTCATCAGATTTGGGAAGTGTCTTCACCAAGTTTCACGACTAACATAATTATACAGCTAATAAATAGCTATCAGTTATTATAATAGCTTCATAATACATTTTGTTTTATTTGTGTTCAATTTTGGACTAAGCTTGTATGGGACGGTTATCCATCTCCTTTGTCACTCACAAGTGAGCAACAAAAATGTCTTGCAATAATCACTTTGTCTAGTGACTCACGTGAGGACTTAACCAGTTGTCTGTTGAATGGCCTAGTGACATGAAATGATTTTTCTTAGGTACAAATAAAAATAATTGCGAATTAAGCTGAAAAAAATACCGGTACCCTAATAATTACCTACATGTTAATATCATAAACTCTTCAGTGAAGCAACATTGAAAAGAAATGTATTTTTCGGTTGTACAGATAATTCTATACAGGGAATACATAGTATTTGAATGTGTCGTAGACGCGCTACGTAAATATTGCTACAACGCTACGACTTTCATAGACCTCGTAGTCCCTCAAATGTATCGCTACGTGACTGCGATATTCGTAGCCGCGTAGCAACACCCTCGTAGCACCAGTATCAACAATGCGATTCTATTAAAATAAGAGTAGATTCTTTTTGTTTTTTTATTTATATTTTATCTTATGTTACTACTCTACAAATTTTATTGAACGAGTTCATAGATACCGAATGTATTAACATTTTAATTTTGACGTTTAATTTTCTGAGTAAGGGTCAGGGTCAGGGGGGTCAGGGGGGGGGGTGAGTCTGGGTAAATATGGGTTGTTTCAGTACATTATTTAAAGTTTTCTGTTTACCATCTCTGTTCTTGATAGATAAAGATAGATGCCTTTGGCCATGTAAAAGAAAACGGTGGCCGAGAAAGACCAATAGGATCTTTAAGCTAGTGAAGATAATCGTTAGATCTGCAATGTAATATTTATTATCTTTGTGGTCCTTCACCAGTAATTGTACCGTTTTTGACAAGGGTTCGTCTCAGCTGCGGGAAATTGATTTACTATCGTGGTATTTCAGCAGCCTTTGTTGAAATATTCACTTGTCTTTATGAAATAGTCATATTAATCAGGTTTAATATTCTATTTATTTTATATAAGCGACCCGCCTCTGCTTCGCACGGTTTTTCAAATCAATCAATCAACTTAGCCTATCGCCGTCCACTGCTGGACAATGGTTTTTATCTTTTAATAAACTATCGAGATTTCTTTATTATTTGTTAGTTTAATAGTAATGTATGGACCGGATTCCGGACCATACATTACTATTAAACTCCGATCACCAGAATAAATTCAATAATATAATTATATACATTCTCTAAATGGTGAAAACTGTATCAAAATCCATTGCGTGGTACAGAATTGAACAATGTGATCACACAGACAGACACGAAAAGTGCCTTTATATTTTTATAATATACCTAATAGAAGACAGTCAAAATGACGTAGACGAGTGGCAATCTCTTTCAAGGCATTTCGTATTTCTACGACTTTCAACAGGATTGACCTAAGCTTTTCGGTAGCTTATGTCAGTCCTATACATTTTAACTTTTCCATCATCGTTATCGCTGATAGAGTATCACTTTGTCGAGGCCTTCAGGTCCCTTTACAGTATAGATTTGAATTGTCATTGTTTTTTTGGAGTTCTTGTAAATTCAATACTGCATGCTGACCCAGTTGTTACATATGGCAGTAAAACGAATTGTTTCATATAATTTCAGGCACCAATTAAATATAAAAATCTATTTCTGCCCCTAAGACAACCCACTGACTGAATAGTGGAAGATTTACGGTTGCTTGGAATATTGAGCCGAATATAGTACATATTTTTTTCAAATTCTCGCGTAATATTGTCAATAGGATGTAGGAGGCAAGTTCTGCAAAGCCGAATCTTCTAAATCGTTATGATTTCCCCGGGGTAACTAACCCTGTTATTTTTACAAAACGCATGTATTTCTGTGTTGTGGACAATTTTATTTGTTTATAACCACTATATTGTTCCGACGGCGACGTAGTCATCGTAGGTACAGTCAACTTTTTTAAATCTTCGTCCGTCAGTTTTCAAATTCTTTCCTATAATAGGTCAGGACAGGACCTTTGAAGCTACGTCATTGAGCAGCCTAGAAAACTATATTTGATCACTTGGTAACAAAGATCAAAATACCAAACACCTTAACGTAACGCAACGAATGTACGTAACGTATTTTCTTTCTTTCTTTCTTTGACCAATGTCGAGTTGACATCAACTTGGCTTGGTTTGGCTTGGCTTGGTTGGCTTGGCTACCTATGAAATATAAATATTTAACGGCGCAGGGATAGCCTTCACCAGAAGTGGTCAAAGTATTAGTAGTTCAGCAGCTTCAATATCATCAGAATGTTGCCGGAATATAGCAGTTCATCGCGGTGGACGTGGTAGGACAGCGGATTGTACATTAAGGCCCACTTGCGTGCTCATGGGTTATCCTAAATAACTCGGAGTTAACAGCTAAGTCAGGGTGTATCAACTAATTCATCTTCTACCACAAAGAGTTAGAGGTAAACCTGGAGTTAAACCTTTAAATATTAAACCCACCTATGTGGGAGAGTTAAGTCGCTAAACTCTGGGTTAGTGTTAGTAATGTCAAAATAAATTGACTTTATGAGGTATCGCTGATATTTGTATTTTATATTGTTCGACGTTGTAATAAGTGAAAATTTGGTACTATATCAGCAGGCAATATATTCATGAACTCATTTATAAATAAATGGAAATTATAAAAAACTTAAAAACATATTCTTCCTTATAAGTCAATCAATAAACTACTGTCAGCATTTACGATAACGACACCCTAAATCTCCATGGAAACCACATACAATACGAATTAAATGAAATGTCATGTTATAAAATTCAAACACAAGAAAGTGTTATGTAACGTAATGTAGTGTAAAAGATACAATTTACGTTCATCTTTCGTTCATACATTTTTGGTCGGATTACTTATCACGGCATAGACATTGCAATTCTTTTTTATGTTTCGTCGATTGACCTGCAATGTTTCCAACTCAAAAAATTCAAATATCAGGTTTACTAACGTGGTGTTACTTTTTAGTGGCGCAACGCGCAATACGAGTTAAAAGATAATTACTTAACTCCGAGTTTATAAACTCTATATTTATTCATTTAACCCGACTAAACGTGCCTAAGTGGGCCTAAGGGCCCGTTCTTTGATCAGTAGTTAAACATACTGATAGTTAAAATGCGTTAGTTAAACTAACAATTAGTTAAAAGTGACATAAGTATGTTGTTTGACAAATGGTTAAGCTAACTATAGTAAAAAAAAAGTTAATTTGCTATGAAAGTTAACCATGCGCAGACAGAGTAGTTAAACTTTAACTATTGTCAAGTGACTAATTGTTAAATTGACTGTTGGTTATTTTTAACTATGTATCAAACAATGGGCCCTAAGGACTCGTTGTTTGATCAGTAGTCAAACATACTAATAGTTAAAATGCGTTAGTTAAACTAACCATTTGTTAAAAATGACAGAAGTATGTTGTTTGAAAAATGGTTAAGCTAACTATAGTTAAAAAAAATGACAATTTGCTATGAAATTTAACAATGCGCAGACAGAGTAGTTAAACTTTGACAGCTTTTGACTATTGTCAAGTGACTAATTGTTAAATTGACTATTGGTCATGTTTAACTATGTATCAAACAACGGGGCCTTAGTGCGTTATAAAATGTATTCTGTGGTGTCATCTGAAGACAGCCGCCTCTCAACCATCGATGCGACGCTCTACTAGAGTGATTGTCACCAGCCAGTGTCACTCTTATCCGATCTTTTTGGTGATTGCAGTACTTCATAACAAAACGAGGCGGCGCCACTTGCTGCGCCGTCATATTTTTTTAACATTGTTAGCGTCTGTTAGTGTCACAATTTTAATTCGGTCTGACATGTAAAAGAAGATGGCTGAATATCATTCTGCGGCATTGACATTACGACGAAATATATAGTGCTGAATCGCTAAAGTAAATTCTATCGTGTAATGAGCGGAGAAAAATAGCCCTTAATGTGACGAACATATTTTGGATGTGACCGTAGCTACGTTCTCTTTGATATAGGTGTGTAAGTTGGTAGGTACGTAGAAATATTATCTATGTAATACCTAGTCCCAATTCCCTCACATATGAATTTTAGAGGTTTAAATTAACAATGTGGCTTACTGAAACAAATGTCCGCCACAAATGTTAAATAGCCCCTAGAATAAATCTCTGAAACCTTAACATTCAAATAAAGGGACAGCTTTGTTTGGATTTTCGATTTAAATCGGCTTATGAAAAGTTTTTATTATACTTAAGTAAGGGACAGACTTCGTTAGGAATCAACTGGCTTACTTTTGGGATTTTCGCGAGGGAAATTGTATAAAAGAGTGGCTGTGAAATGCTGTCGGTTGCGTATTTCGCGCTTTGATTTTAGTCGGTCTGCGCTTGGCTGGTTCAATTTGGTGACGGGCACATTGGCAGCCATAGTAGCCAGTTTCACCGCGAACGAATCCTGTTGAAACTACCTGAGCTATGCGAGTATGCGGTTTGCGTTCAACCCCGTGAATGTTCATGAACATTTCGAGAAATTGCGAGCTGACAAGCTCCCGCGACTTTGATGCACCGCGCGCTGATTCTATTTTGTGTACTTTGAATTTTGTTTTCCGGTTTTCCTTTACGCCTCTCTTTGGATTCGTTCTTTTATAGAGTATTGACTGTTGTTTTCGTTTTGTGATTGTATTTATTTGTTGGTGGAATTTTGTAAGAAGCAGTTACTTTTGAAAGGTTCAATGTAACTTAATTTCAGTGTGGTTTGAAAGTTCGGTGCACCTGACCAAGAAAAGGTCAAGCTAACAGCTATCCAATTCGCCAGCCGAGTGTGTTGATTTTGCAATTTTTGTGTAGAAGCGGTCATTGTTTCAGACGTTAAGGGGCTGCTATCACAGGGGGCTTTAAGCTAGATAAATTAGGAGCATCAATTACAATAACTCTTGATGTTCAGTCACCGGCCATTAAATTAAAAATACATAGCTAAAGCTAAAAGCTGCTTTACGTACAATTTATGGTTCGCCTTCGTAAGCTCTAATAACATAAATGGCCGTAAACAAGTCTACTTTTAGTGAGATATATAGGGAAGTGTTTATTAATTCACATTATGGCTCCACAATGGCGATTATTTCAGCAATAGAATTATCATCGAGGAGAAAGGAATCAATGGAACTCTTTATTCATCACGACCGTCGTTATTATCATAATCAATATCAGTGAAGGATTTTCATGCATTGCAAGCGTTTAGGTACAGGTGTAATGACTGAGATATATTTTTTGTAACTTTCCAGCAAGCAACTGCCTGGCACAATACAAGAAATATACCTAGGCTACCGACAGTGTTTAAAAATTATGCTCCTATTTAATTGAATTTCTCTGCAATTTTATAAACAAATGAAAAATGTTAATTACTTTGAAGCGCACATCAAACATTTTTGCCTGTGAATAAGTACTTTATCAGCAGAGCAAGAATTTGAATAAATTGTTGCCGACGCAGCTATTAAGAGGTATTAACTCAAGCTTTACGATCTGGATCGTTTGATAATTGTCCGCAGTAAATTCACTTTTGTTATCTGTTTAATCTAAGGTGCTCCTGCCCTTCTAATTGTTTTTAAATCTTCCGAATGTTTTATTGACACACGTTTTGAGCAAGAAGAGGGATCTTTTGGTAGTAATTAATTAAGTCGACCCTAGGTAGCTACGTTGATTCTTTGCATATTTGAAGCGTATTCGCATTGTGACATTTTTTCGCGTTCTTTCTCTTTCATCGTGTTGTACCAATAGGTGAAGACAGTATTTTGTTTTTAGTTTGAGTAACTACCTATCTTTCTTTGTGGAATTAATCATTTTGATTAAGCAACCAGAATAATATACGGTTGTAGCCTAACAAAAGATAGTTTTTCAAAATAGGAACACGTTAGTTCCTCATTCGTGTTACCATTTCATGTAGAAGATATCGTCGAATTTGCCGAAGGACAGTCGGTCACCGTGCACATTGTCCGATTTACAATAGATCAACGACTCGGGTACTAACCGCTGGCGTCGGGTGCGAAATTCTATATGCTCACAATATCCTATCTTTTGATATATGTTGAATTCGCTTCGAGACAAGGAACCGCTTGGTTAAAGGATTACTAAGGTTGGTGCACCTGCTATCAGGCGAGACAATTTAAGGCGGATGCGGTAAGAGATCGGGAGTTGTGGTGGTGCTATGTGGTGAGTGGGACTTTTAATGGCTAGAGTTAAATCATTGATTATTAATTGTCCAATAATTAAATATTGATAATGAATATTTAATTATTAATGAATTATAACAATTAAATATTAATTAATTGTCCAATAACCAATTGGTTATATTATATTAACTAGGAATATGAAAGTAAAAAAAAATGGTAACATTAGTGGACCTGTAATCATCTCACGACAGAACAAAGACTACTTTATAACAACGCTTGTACCTACCCTACTAATTGTAGGTGGATTTGGACATCACCATCACACAATCAAATCAATGTATCATTATATTGCAATTAAACATTATCCTACCTGCTGGCTGACCTGTTTTAACGAAACCAAGCTTTTTCTGAGGCACCAAAAAATTAAAAAAAAAAAAACGATGATACAGTTCAAGCTCATACGTCAGAAGCAGGACGAATACCTACTACGCAAAATGGTTTCATACCTCCATACATAGTCAAGGACGACCGCGACACAGAGAGA
Source organism: Griposia aprilina (assembly GCA_916610205.1). Taxonomy (NCBI): domain Eukaryota; kingdom Metazoa; phylum Arthropoda; class Insecta; order Lepidoptera; family Noctuidae; genus Griposia; species Griposia aprilina. The sequence goes on from OU744302.1 coordinate 12,700,808, forward strand.
CACTACAAAAATGTATGTTCCTAAAAAAAATCAGAAGATTGATGTATGTCCCTAGCTTATGTTACATGACATGTAATGTAACTGAAACTGGTGGTGCTGCGAGATGATTGCTCCCCAGCCTCGTCACTGAGATTTCAGTAAGTTTACTTATTTAAATATCCGTTGAGGTAGGTAATTTTTTTTACAATAAAAATAGGTAGCATCATATTTTTACAAAAATACATCCTTGGAGTGCGTCACTGTAGCGCGGCCAGGGAGTATCACACTCCAGTATCAAATGAACGATTGTACGATCCGTCAAACAAATTTACACCTTTTCTAATGATGTATCGACGACCCTAGAGATAAGATTTCGCAACCATTCACCGATTGGAGTGCTCGCCAATGTTTTCCATATACATGAATAAACAATATTCCCCCTAGGGCTAACTCGAACGCAACCTTGCTCTGTTTTCGCCACATATTGAATTCCTATATAAATATTTTATTACCTAAACAAATCAGTGAATAAATTCCTTGTGGTGTACTAAAAAATGTGCAACTTATTGCTTTTGCGTTTATAAAAAATATTTGTTTAAGCTTTTGAGCTGTTGTTTAAGTATTTACCCTCTTTGGTGAATTGCCCATCTCCACAAAGCTAGTAGCCACCACAATAAAGGCTCGTGCACACTGGCGCGACGCGACATCAACAACGTGACACAAAGGCACCGCGTGCCGCGAGACGGGCGGCACCTTTGTGTCGGGCTGTCGCGTCGCGCCTGTTTGCGGGAGCCTTAACGGGTTTTCTCCGACACATACATAATAGGATTTTTTTATTATTCCATTTACTTTTCTACCTCTCTGAAAAACGGCCATTCATTTCGCAGCCAAATGCTCAATAAAACCCCCAAATTGAAAATCCCCTTTTAATCTGCAATCGATCTTAGTACCTATCAAAAGCCGAACAATTCACTTGTAAGAAGCTGTCGTGTCGGGATTGGGTACCCTATTCAAAGTGTACAAGTAATTTGTAGACCTTTATTAAAATAAGGTGAACATATCAAGGTTTAGACTGACCTTAAGGAGAGAAACTAGTTAACTACTTGTAAGGTTTTACATGAAAATATAAATGGTCCGTAAATATTTATAGCAGTGTGTGACCTAAGCCCGCACACTTTTTACACCGTGCGAAAATCAATCAGCTAACCTCGCAGATGCTTAAACAACGAAATATACTTTTGAATGCTCGTTGACACTTAGAAATTCACAGCACACAAATGTCAAAAGAGGGGTAGGTTAGCATTTCGCCTAAAACAGTTCCATGCTGTAGATAAAGTGACAACGCAATTTCAGAAACGCTAACGTAACCACTTCTAGGTTTGGTTTTCAGTTTGTAAATATTATCTTAAACCAGATTGGTGTTTGTGAATAACCATATTTTTTCAGTGTTAACACTGTGATTTTAATAAGAAACATTCAGGAAGTGAATTAAGTGAAGATGAGAATGGTGTCATTGTCCCAGAAGCTATTAGGGAAATGGCCAAAAACGTAACATTCAATTTGTTGCCTAATAAATCTAAAAGATTGTATAAATCAGCATACAACACATTTCATCATTTATTCATCATCATACATTTTTTTTTTCCATTTATTATAACGATGGCGGGTTTATATCACACCAGCCATAAAATTGTATTCGATACTCGTGACTTAAGTAAGTCTATTAATGCACGGCTTGCAATAATGGTCTACTTAACTCACACGTATCGTAATGTACTTTAAACCGAAAATAATTTTATGTAACGTCTGAGTTTTCATACACATACTTATATTTTTTAAAGTTATAATCTTCCATAATAATTTACTTTTACGTAAGCTGGACACAGTGGACACACAGAACTTGCTAATTGTATAAAAGTCTTTTAACAAGAAAATATTTACCTTATTAGACTTCGCGACAGTAGCACAGGATTATACAAAAATGCAAAACGGAATATTTTAGTAACGGGTCAAGTTCCACAGGATTGCAGCACAATGCATACTGAATAATTAATTAAATATCTCTGTGAACGATGTTATGATTAACATGGAGTTTGTTTACTGTTATTATTTTAATAATAATGATCGGTCATACCTCACCCCTCCGGCATTTTCGATTCAACATTCCCATGACGGCCACTTACGTGGGGAATTCCGGTCAAAAGGAACGTGATCTTTTGAAGGGCTTAATGTCCTGACCCACACGTTATCACCACTTATACTTCAAAGGGAAAAAGAAACCAATGCTATACAAATATTATATTTCAATCAAATTTACAAAAAAAGTACCTGCTTTTCCCAAAAACCCAGTTTAGTGCTTTACAAATGTTTTAGTAAAATACTTCTTCTTTTGCAAACCATGTAATTAAGCCAACAAAATGTTTGTTACTATCAGCTTTATTGAATACGAAACGAATCAAACTACCAATTAGAAGAATGTGTTCGCTTCCATATCGGAGCCATTGTACTGAGGAAAGGGGAACTTGAAATGTGAATAAAGCTGTATCTCCCTTATCGTTTGCATTCAATCAGAGGGAATATATAAATAACTCTCTGCAGTTAACAACTAACAAAATGAAGGACTAAATGTCTAATTGAAATATTTTACTACAGCTATTAAGATTAATGCAAATATTATGCTATGCCCATTGATGGAGAAAGCACCGTTGCAGAGCTCTGAGTGGCACATAGAGCAGGATTTATATCTTGGCATTAATTCTGCCGTGTCAGAGTCATCGCAGGACTTTCCGCAGTCCCGGATCAGAGTAAATGTACCTGTAACAAATGAATAATATATTATTATTCACAAATACTTATAATGATTGTGTTAAAATTCACTTCAAATAATTAAATTACTTACTTCCCTGTCCGAACGTTTTTGTCAAGCAAGCGTTATTTCCTTTTCGACAGTACTTCACTGTGGTCCTTCTGTCCGGAGCCCAGCACGACGGGTTGTTGGCCGTACTACATGCGTAACATATTCTCTCGCTCTGCATCAACATCAGTGCTGACTGCCCCATCATCCCGGCTCCCTTGGTAGGTTCAATCATTTCACGTCGAGCTTCATTAAACTGTGGCCGGACACGTGACACTGACTTTTCATAATGTGGCAACTTTGATTTATCTAAACTTCTAAGGCCTTGATCTTTATGTGACTCCGGAGTGTTTTTTTCTGCATTTAAAACTGACGCCAACGCGTTTTCGTTTTCAACGCGGGATTCAATGTACGGATCATTGCTGTGTTGAAGGAACTCTTTATCGTTGCTCAAAATGTCCTTTGCATTGTCTTCATCATTATAACTGGACATGGATCGCCTTGAGTGTCCTATTAAGTTAATAGGCTCTTTGTCATGCGAGCACTTATTTGGCAATGCAGTTGCTTCGTTTTGATGTGAAAGAAGTTTAGCTATAAGAGCAGGCGGAATGGTTTGAGTTTCTGGAGGATCGAAATTAGCGGGGAATCCTGGGAATTCACTTTTATCCAAAGAAGGCTTATTTATTTGTGTTGAACGAAGTCCATTAGGTTCAGAAGCAATAGCATTACTTGGCTCAGAAATGTAATGATTTTCTGGCTGAGCACCATATTCATTGTCTGGTGCAATAGGTTGCGGCTGGTCTCTTCTGCCAGTTGTAGATTTAACTATACTAGTCGACACGGAAAGAGAATCACTGGTTGGCGCTGAACGCATTTGATCTGATGGTTTAGTGTTATGTTCCTGTATTTCATTATGAATGGGTGGTATTATTTCATGGTGCATTTCTTCAGTTGAGTCTATGACAGGATTATTTATTGTTAAGGAATTCCTAGTTTTCAATAACTTGTTGCTATCAATTGTATGCTGCGGGTCCGAAAGTGGAACTTGGTTGACAGTTTTTTTAGAGTCGTATTCGGCATTTCTTAAAGCCTGTGGCTTGAGGGGAGCGGCAGCGCTTCTCAAAGTTTCAAGTGTTGAAGTTAGCGGAGGACTTAGTTGCTGAGTAATTGGTTCACTTTCTGAGGGACTACGCCGCGAACATGGTTTTGGAACAACACTTCTTTGGGCTTGACCATAAAAGTTACCTTGAATAGTATGGAAGGTTTGTTCTGGCCAATCACTTTTGCCGCCATCTGGTTGAATCAAGTTATAATCATCTACATTATTTGTCTCCTGTAGGTGACCTGAAAGTAAACTAGTATTAAGACTAAGTATAACAGCAAGAACTAGATTTTTTCTTCTTAAACCAACCTGATGAAAGCAGATTACATAAAATAGTTAATATTAAAAATTTCATGAGTCCGTCTTTTAATTTCTCACGGAGAAAAGTACAACTTACGGAATTCGAAACTAGACTAAAGTGGTTTCACGTAGGAAACACACAAATATATTGTACGATAGCAAAGATATTTTATCGTTAAAAGCTGTAAACCAATATCAGTCTATTGTGAATATGCGCTCGATGGAAAGATATTCCATGAAAACAATAGGCGTTCCGCAAAAACGGTTTCCATTGTTCCAAACTACATTCTCGTCGATTTCTTGTTCACTGTGGGTGGAGTATGTAATTATTTTTAGTATACTAACCTTTCAATACATTTCATAGGAGAAACCTAGATTTTATCACTAAACCAAATGCAAAGGTTTAATTATGACTAAATTTTGATTGCAATGAACAAATCTATAATAATGATATCTTCAGATTCAATAAAAAAATAAAATGACGTGGTACTACAAACTCTGAAACCAACTAAAGTCGCCTATTGATAGTTTTTGTCAGTCGTCAACATAAACTGTCCCACACGAACATGGAGAAATTAATGTTACAGAACACGTAAAAACACTCTTAGTCGTTATTCATATAAATGTTACCCTTTCAATTTCGGTCACAATCACTGTCATGAGAGCCTGAGGGTTTGTGACAAAAACATGGTAGAGAGAAGAACTTGGCTCGCTTGTCACCGGCAGCCCGCAGCCGGCCGGCGGGCTTGTCTCTGCATAAAATATCAAGTCCGCTCAATAAAATTCGCAAGGCGCGTTGTTGGAATGTAACACCGAATATGTTATTGTTTATTTTTCTTGGCGACCGCACTTGGGGTTTTTAATCTTTCTTGTTTCTTCTATTTCTATTTTGTGTTCAATTGTGGCTCGATGTGTCATGTGCTGTGCGTAAAGTTGATAGGTAAATACATAATGTAATTGCCTTGACAATTCAAAAGTTACTTTAGTTTCGTTGAAATAAATGCTTTGAGTTTTTTTTGCGTTTTGTGCGATATTTTGTAAGCTTTTTTTACGGCGTCTATTAAGTTTGATCCTATGCGATTGAGCCCTAAACTACATTTTACAAATGCATGGTAATCTATTTAAGTACTTAAAAGTTTAAAATTACTCTCTTTAAAAACCAAAAACCCGGTAACTATCTAAATCCCGAAATAATGTTGATGTGCTGTTAACCGTTAATGGAGCACGAAACTTGGAAAAGAGGCACCTAATGTTCGAGACGGTCTATCTATTCTCGTAAATTGCTCTTGTTCCCTCACTTAGCCTTTATTTGCTCTTTTATGTATTATATCCGGAATAGGTTATTAAGTAGTTGGTAAGACCTACTAAAAGTTGTCAAAGGGAGATTTGGTGCAGGTGCGAGGAGATCACTTAAGATGGGTTCGGTGAGTTGTCAAAAATTGCGCAGTGACATAGCTCTGTGGAGGGTGCCATCCCGTCAGGCCCTTTGTACACAGACGTTTTTCTCGCCGTGAAAACCTACGGTTCTTTCGCCGTGTGTAGACACGGTCGTCAGTGTTTTATGGATCACTATGGAAGTTTGTTGATGGACACGTTTTTCTACGGCGCGGTTTATACGCAGAATCGTAAAGAAACCGTGTCGTGTACAAAGGGTCTCATGCAAAAGAAAACATCGCAATCGTGTAACTACTTCTGTTGATGAAGAAACCGAAGTGAGTTTTTGGAGGTTTAACAAAAAAATACACGACGTACACGAAAGCTAAATCTTTCGTGTATGTCGTGTATTTTTCCAAACGGTCGTTTTCCTAAGCATTTTCGTGGTAATCTGTCATGGCCCACAGTGTATTTTTGGGAGCTCGCAATAGCCTAATGAGCCGAAATTCGAGTTTGGAACTGAAATGCATAAAGTCACATGCAAAATGATTCCAACAAATTCCTCATAAATGATAAATTTAAAATATTCAAATGAATTAATTTCGCAAAGTGTATTTTTTTAAAGTGCTTGTAATCTTCAAAACTCATATTTATTTTAGTATATCAGATTACGAAAACGCGATACAATTCCCTGAACTGTCCATTATTAATTAGCGAGGGACGAGCATGACGTCACGGTATTAAGTACTAATTAACTTTATGAATGTTTAGCGAGCGCTCGTCATCATTAGGTCTGATGAAGTGATAAGAATGTTTTCGGATTTATACAAGTGATTTGGTTTTCAGCTATGTTGTTGTGTATTGAAATAATTATTGAGGCTGGAACTAATAGTTACCAAGTGTGGCGGGGAGGGGGGGGGGGGGGTCTTTGGTTCGATTTCCTAATTAACGTTAGGCTTTCAGGGGACTACATGACCTAAACGCAAATATAAAATGCCTAAAAATATATGATCCACTGCAGTAACCAAAATCAGAAAAATATATGACATTGTTCTGGATATAAGCAAGTTAGATAGTGTGTTGAAAACATAATACAATTAACTTGATATGATAGAAAAAAATCACGAAGATACCTCTAAAAAATTCTTTCAACGAGTAAAAACCATACTAATATACATGCAAACATTCAGATTTTTTGTCAGATTATTCTACAACTATAATACTAACGTGATAGTCTTTTAATTTTTTAGTCCAATGAATTGTTTTTTTGTAAATCCATAATTGCTTCATATTTTGCAATAAATTACCAGCGTTATGTCATCGCGCGTCTCTCTTTTCTATGCAATCCGACAGTGACCGCGCTTTAGCTCTTGTAAGCCTCTTAAGACTTTTATCTAAGCGCCGGAAACCCAGGCTTTCAAACACCGCAGTGGTCACCTCAGTAGGCCGCACCTAGCTTCGTTCCCCACAAACAGTTTGAGTGAACAATGGTAGGTACAGATTTGCCCTACCCTTTGGGAAATAGACATAGCAATATTAGCTACAACTTGTCTGAGGGGAACCTCATTAAAACTTCATATAAAAAAATGACAGTATTTTTTAAAGGATAATGCTAAATAAAAGTTGTGAAGGCTTAATGGCCGCTTATAAGAGGAACGTAAGGATAATAAAGTGTTTTTATTGCTGAGATGACATAATACGCAAGTGACGGTTAGGAAGAGGGCCCTTGACGGTGTTTTCGACTAATGAGGACGGTAAACAGTATTTTAAAACCTTCGTCGTGAGACCTTATAAGTAAAGGTACGTAGATTGGCATTCTATTTTCATATCATTTTTGTATCGAGACCATGTTTAACATTGAATTGTTTTTTTCATTGATTGGCGATCAACCTGTTTCATTGTATTTTCCTCATATTGTTCCAATAAGTACAACTATTCTTATGAAAATCATAGCCTAAACTGAATTCTGGCCTCATATTTCAACTGCATATCTCTTGTTTCCCAAAGCCAACTGTAGGTACGTACCCAGCATTTAGATTGTCTGCGTACTTCATCATATATACCTAAGGGGTTTGATCTCCATATTATTATTCTCTTTGGGTTAGATGGTATATGAAATGTATGCCGACTCTGTTTTTTTAATCAGTAGGTAGCTTCCAATTTTACCAGATGCGACGGACACTATCTGTTAACTAAACCATCTAATTAATGGGAGAACCGATAGTCTTACAACAGACTTTATCCGACTTGTGTTGGGTTCTGAATGACCAATTACGACTGTCAAAGCTAGAGAAGTCTCGTAATTCTTATTTCAGTTTTTGTCACTAGTTTTGTAAGTCATATGGTTTGTTGTTTTCGTTCAACATTCGAGTCATCTGCATTGCATTCCGTTGGCTAGTTGCCAAGATTTGCTATTTGTGTTCCTTGATACTTCTAGTTACGATTTGCATTGTTCTGTTTTCAGTCCGAATTTTGTTCAATTTGGGTTTTGTTTTATTAACGAGATCTGGGCGCGGAACGTTTTCAATGGCTGTTTGCCACTGAGTATTAAAATAAAATCTGTTTGTATTCACATTTTCTAGGAGCATCTTCAATTTGTTTCGATCATCTCACACATAACGTTACCTAATAAAATCACGTGGACCGCGTAACTTAATAATTATAACAATGAACATTCTACGAGGGGCTTGTGGCTAAGTAGAAATACCCGCACGGGTCGATCGATCAGGTTAAGCTACGCTTGCCGCGGTTGGTCCGTGGATGGGTGACCATCTTTACACCAAGACCTCTGCGTGCCTCAGAAAAAACGTTAAGCCATTGGTCCCGGCTGTCATTAGTGGATCTTTAACAGTCGTTACGGGTCGTCAGAAGCCCGAAAGTCTGACAACTAGTCCTACTAAGGGGTATCATACTACCCAGTAACTGGGTTGTGGAAGTCAGATAGGCAGTCACTCCATGGAAAATACTGGTATCCAGCTGCATCCGGTTAGACTGGAAGCCGACCCCAACATAGTTGGGAAAGGCTAGGCAGATGATGATCTACTGAGACATTCTACCTCATTTATAATGAACGAGTTTACTTTCATTTCACGAAAGACTTTATTTTCCATAAATGTGTGAATCAAAAATCAAACAAAACGATTTTTTATTTCTCGAGTGCGTTACTATAACCTACATTAATATTTACCACACAAAACCTCCCACAATATAATATGACATACGTCTGATTGATTTTTGCATCCGACCGCTCTCCCAAGATTCGGCAGACCAAGATAAATTAAGGAAGGGATAACCATCAATTAGGCAAGTAGTGTGTACGTCAAGCGGGAACCCGTATTTTACGCTACAAGAGGAACTATTTCAAGCAAACATATTGGCATTACTCGCTTAGCTACGTGTGTTGGCGGCCTCTGGCTTTACTTCGTTATACCCCGCGTTTACGATACCTAAATGTTGTTAGCTACTGTACCTACCGTGCTTGTAGCGGAATGTAAATTGATTATGAACCTAAATCCCCGAATCTAAATAGGGTTCAAATATTGTTTATTAAAAAAAAAAAACGAGAATAACCTCATACTGTAGAAATCCGTTTCACATATTACCCATTTCTTATTGATCTTTTCTAGCAAGATAATTGGGACTATGAACAGTTCTCTGTTTGAATTCACTGTGATAGTGATAATGAAGAAGGTTTATAATGTAAGCTAATTCAGAAACAAATCTAAAGTCTTGCTTGACTTGATACCAAATATATAGTGCAAATGTTTACGTAACAAACTAAGTTTTACATCTCGTCTCGATAAACTTGATATTTGATTAAAGCCCTGGCAAAATCAAGAAACCGGCGATCTCGAAATTCGAGACACACATTTTACATTAGAAATTCGAAACTAACGATAACGATCCTCACACAATCTAATTTCACAGTTATATCCAAACAAATTCACACTCGACGAGTTTTGTTATCCCTTACTGAGTTAATATCTATAACTTCGCGGTACTCGGCCAGAATATTACGATGTTAACTTGTTAAGATCGTCGTTTGTTTTCTCACACCCCTGCAAGTTATATTTGTCGTTCCCAGTAATCACATTCAGTTGAGACAAATTAAGCCCCAGAGCGTTTTAATTTTAGGGCCCGAGTTCGAGTTAAATAATCCCGCAGGTGTTGAATTGTGTTTGCAGTTATTCCAAACGTTAGAAAACTTTTTAAAAGAAGGAAGTTCGGAAGTTATGTTGTTCGTTCTTTTTGGTTCTCCCTTGTTGAGCCAATGAACAGCGCGCGGTTAGTTGGTGAGTATTATAAAAGTTTTATTGAAAGGAAGCATCTAAAAATTAATGCATTTCGCTTTTGAGTAGAGAATATTTAAGAAAAGACGGAACAACATTAAAGTTTCTTGAGAATTTTCACAACAAGTAAACATGAAGCTCAGTGGCAAAAAAAAACATAGTTCGTTTTATGCAGCAGAAATTTTCAAAACGAAAAGTTTGACACGAAACTTCGAACTGACCCGCTTTCTCCTGTCACCTCTCGTACTTAGGTTTACATTCTAAGGTGGTACGTTTACAAACTCGCCGTGTGTTTGATTGGCAGTCAGCGAGGCACTAGGCCTACGGTTCCTAACCTGGGGGTAATTACCCCTGCATGGGTAATACTGGTATTCTCTGGGGGTAATAAGCTGGTAACATAAAACAAAGATTAGACCAATAAGACCGAATCTATTTCGCCGGTGCATTTCATGCCCTAGCTGTGTAATGTGATTGTAAGACCTTACTCAATATTTTTGTGCAATTTCTATGTGTCTAATAAAGTCAATTTCGAATTGGTAACATGAGGGGGGGGGGGGGGGTAAATCATATTCCCTAGCTAAGTCATACGGGTGACAAGATCGAGAAAAGGTTAGGAACCACTGCTCTAGGCGCTGCTTAGCCAAAAGCTTGACTTAAATGAAGTTGGACGAGTGCGGTTATCGAGCGTGCTTTCAGTGCGCAACTCCTGTACTTACCTTTAACTCTTAGTTTAATTGGGATTTGCAAACAGTTGTATGTTTGTTAACGATGTTTAGTTTTGTAAGCCTTTTATGTGAAGTGTTTGTTTTAGTAACTGCGATGCATTCCCTTATTGTTTAGCGGATACGTTAGAGTTACATTGTTTAACGCAGAACTATGCTTACTACAAGCGTAGTTCTGCGATAAACAATGTTAGATGTCCAAGATACAGACTAACGTCTAGTTTGGAGATCACTGTTCAAATTACTATGTATGATGTACTTGATTATGAAAAAATCATTTCATTTCATGTATTCCACCTATATGTTCAAAGATATTTAGATTTATTTATCTTTTCTACAATTCATACCCCACTTCACCTGATCAGGTGTTCTCAAATAATATGAAAATCATTCACACACAAGCACAACAGTTGGTATGAAATGTGTGCGTTGCACTACAGTGCAGTATGTTGCACGCATCCATCACTATTGAGCACGGTGCCATTTTTCTCATGTCGCATGTCCCGGTCTATACCGCTTTTGTGCATTAGTTACGATGACAAATTAACCCCTTTGATTTGAATTGGTCAACAAATACTACCTGCATGAAAAAATTGTGATTTTTTTTGTAGAATACCACGTTTTTCAGAGGTTTGTAGAGGGCTTTGTTCAAAGGTTTTTAATAAGACCGCAAAAGCTATTGAAATTCTTTGTTCGGCTCTTAAACAGGCTTGTGTATAAAAACATAGTGCTTTTTTAATAATTCGTACGGACTGTCCAAAATGTAGATAATTACATAATACTTTCAACTGTTATCTGTCACTTTTCATAAAGTCACGATAAAAACGGTCGTAAAAACATTCGCCCAATAAATCCACTAAAGTATTCAAATCCCAATTTTATATTGGCAATGATCAAGAAGCGAACAACGACGCTATAACTAAGGCAATATCCCAAAGTTACATATATTTATGAAAGAACTCCTCTTTTATAGATCTTGTGGCGGTTACATTTTATGTGTAAGCATACAATAATACGTTTTACATTTTAATAATTCATAGAAAATCGAGGGCCTGAATGTCTATCTGTCCATGCAGTGGTCAAAAATATTATTCAATTTATGTGGCCCAAATGTAATCTATCAATTCGGGTTACCCGCGGGATCACTTATTTTGCACTGAAAGTGAATATTTTTCCTATGCTACCAATATATATCACGTAGGTCCTACACTACAACGTTATGTGAGGATATATTGAACCCGAATGGAATTTAATAATCCCTGTGAATTGCAGCAGCGTATTTAGGTAATATTTTTGAGGATATAATATAATTTTATATTTCAGAAGCCAGTTGATTTGTCTAAAAGAAACTACCTACCTGCCACTGACTGGGACAAAAACATACAAAGAAAAGACTATCAATTTGAGGGTTTTGCTAGAAATTAACTTTTTATGAACATGCAAATTAAAAAGGCTCTCAGATTATCCCTGAATTTAATAACCCAGGTATCACTCTAGTCGTTTCAAAAGGACCTATTCTTCTGAATTTCCACCTGAGTTCTACAATTAGGGACAAAATTATCGAATGTCCCGAGGTTGAAAATGAATTATTAATGACTGAATTGGGCCTCAGCTGCCTTTAATGGGACCTATATTTGCTCTGTATTCATGAAAGTACTTTTCTGTCAGTAGTTAACGATCATTACAAGCCAATAAAGGCTTTCGTACTTTTGTACAACTTGCTTTGTTAACAATTTTCAGGAGTGAACTTGTGACTCACGACTTTTAATTGAGGGTTAACTTTGAACCAATTTTGTTACTTTACAATGAAAGGCTTTTATGATGTCAGTAAAAGTGTTTAAGTGTTTTCAGAACAAGTGCTTGTGATACTGTTAACGTAGTTTCATTAAGTGCTAAACTGAGTCGTGAAGATTTCTTATTTACAAGTAAATTTCTGAGCTGTTATTGTAGTAGCGACTTATCTTGTTTTTATCTTACTTTTCTCACTAGCTGTTATACATATGACGTATAAGATGTGATTGAAGCGATTACGTAACTAATAAAGTGTGTGCAATATGATTTGAACTCAGTGCAAGAGATAACAGACCTTTATCTGCCGTGCAACACTCAGTCACGTGTTCGAGTACTGAAAGCACCAAAGGCAGATTAACACTTTATCAAGTTTCAAGAAAGATTTCATAAATACAATTTGCTGATTATCATCATTGCCTAGTTTTTATAATTATTTAAGAGCAGATAATAGTTGGAAGACTAGCAAGATTAGGAGTATAATATTTCAAATCAAATCAAAATATTTTATTTCACATAAGCCAACATGGGCACTTATGAAACGTCAGAAGCTTGGTGCGCGGTTCCAATTGGTTGTTTCCTATGGAGAAGAGCCTGCAAGAAACTCCACAGTTACTCTTTTAAAAATAAGGGGCTTTTACAATGTTTCCAATTAAAGTGTTGATAGATATGGGAGGACAGTGTAGGCCAGTCAACAAGTAACAGGTACTCAACAAAATATAAAGAGGGCCACAAATCTAAATAATCTAATCAAATTAATTTAAATCAATAATTAGGTTCTATGATAATAGAAATCTTTTAATGATCCATCGACTTTTGTCGCTGACTATACAATCCTTATCTGCAATAGTGCACATGCAGTGATAAGCGCTCTGGTTTATTTTTTCCAGATTTGCATTGAAACTGAAAGCAGAAATATATTTTCCTAAAAATATATGACACTCGATGCCTGTCCAAGTTTGCATATTAATTTTCAGTGGATAAAATCAAGCTTTTATTTTCATTTTCGTGATTGTCATTGTGAAACTCGTTGGGTTTTCACTGATGGATGCAATTCATCCCGTGAATACTTCGAGCAAAATAGTGGACTAACGAACCCGCATGTATGCATAATTTCTAAAACGAGTTTTTCGTTTTTCTTTTTGTGTAACTGTAGGTAAGCCAAAGATATGTATGAATGTTGGTGGAAATTCCCTCATAGGTAACCTTGTATGAGCGTTGCTTTGGCACACTAACGAGTTGTATAACGTTTTTCCGGCTATCCGCAAATACAATGTTTCAGTTCAAATATTTGAAGCTCGTGTGCTACAAACACATCCATTAAAATCAATAGTGGATTCTGTATAGGTACATGTGGGTTTCAAACAGAAAACATTGCAAAACATTTTTTATGGAGAGTCTCATGAATTTAGGTGTACCGAAAACCATTTAACAACATACTTATATACCTACAAGATTAAGTGGATATTTTTGTGTTTACATTGCAGCTTAATTAGGTATGTATTTATCTCGGTATCCATGACTAACTCAAAAAAAAAACACATTGGGCATGTATTTAATCGAACCTGAAATAATTCCCATTTCGCTTTCCTAAAAATATTATTTAAGTAACACTAATATCATGATTGCGCCTCTTTTTGTGTAACTCAATTAATTCCTATTTTGGGGTCCTAAAATACTTACCTAATAGCATCATTAGAAGGTCAAGTTTTTAGAGGATCAGTTAAATATTTCGCAAAAAATGTTGCTGTTGAAATATTAAAAAGGCTTTCACTTTGCAAGTATTTGAGCGAGTTTAACCGACGTTAATCAAAGTGAACCTGGCATTTATAATAATTTATGAGACCCGCAGGTGTCGTGACAGTAACAGTTTAAGAAGTTCAGGATCCTACAAGTTGGAGCACCTAACATAACCGTAACTATAAGGCTTTAGGTCACAAAACTTAACAAGTAAAGTTAAATTGTTAAACGCGCCGACATTGAGCCTTAAAAATTACTTGCACAAGTACTCTTCCTTCGCAAGTTTGTTTTTGTTAAAGTGTATTTAATAAAAATTAAGTTTGTTATTTTTTTGCAGGAATATTTGCCTTATTGCTTTGTGCAGGATTTTCATTTCGGTAACAGCAGTTTTAATCATGGAAAACGATTAAAGAAAAAATAAACAGGAATTTACATTTTTTTTTTTATTTTATTTTAAATGGGTTTGCTCTTGACTCTAGTCTAGGTCAGAGATGACAGAGACAAAGTCGACGATGGAGTGAGCTTACCCAGAAGAAGCCTGTTCACACTCACTTTGAAGAGATTTGGGTTGTATGCGGTCGGAAACACAGGCGCAGGTAGAGAATTCCACTCTTTTGCTGTGCGCATTATAAAAGATGTTTGGAAGCGCTTAGTGCGAATTGGTGGAATAGCAACTAGGTAGGGATGGTAACTTGCAGTGCGCCTAGATGTCCGATGGTAGAAGGGGGCCGGAGGAATGAAGTCGTGGAGTTCTTGGGCACACTCACCGAAGTACAAACCGACCAGTACCGAGGCTTTGAATTTTTCACAAATGAACAAATTTATTCAATTTGTTTATCCAGAGCCGTCCGTCGCATGTGTTTTGTAACAAAGAACCTTTGTAAATAAGTTGTTTATTTCATTACCTACTGGGAAGTGGAAAAAACTTATTTAGCGAAAAACAGTTACAGGTAATAATTTGTAGTGCTCATTGCATTCTTGTCAAAGTTTCATTTGCCCGGTCAAATCGAAGCCAGTCAAGCTTTAAGAAATCATCATATTCATTAGTTGGATATATTAAAGTCTCTTTATAAGCTAATGAAGAAGCTTGGGTCCTTCAGCAATAATAAATTAAATGGAGGGACTTCGAGTGTGTCTGCAGAAATTATTCGAACTATAACTTCAGTCTTAGACCCCTTTTTGTCTTAGCGAGATTGGTAATTGGCGCGCAGGACGTTCAGTATCTTCCCTAATAGCATTTACTGCTGGCACTCGGTTGGGCCACGTGCACGTGATCGTGGCCCAACCAAACGCCAACAATAAATGCTATTAGGGTTATAACTATATCGGTTTATACATGACGTATGAAATTTTCAAAGGCGTATAACAGTTAAAAATAAGGCTAAATAGTTCCTATACGCAACCTATTAAATATGGAGTTATTTTGAACGTAAATCCAGTGATTGTAACAATCAGCCACACAGAGGCAAGGTTTAATGCCACCTGCAAAATTTTTCCATTAAAATGACACAAATAATACTTTAAAGGACATTAAGCGAAATCGAGTGCAACCCTTCGTGGCGAGCCTCGGGCTGCCTTGGGGAGTGTCGGCTCACGGGAAGTGTGGTTGGCCGCCTTTTCATTCCGCACGCACGTGCCATTGCCATGAGGCGTAAAACCTTTGTCAGTCGAGCCAACAATGAAGCCTTTTAGCAGTGATTTATTATGGCCCAGTCTGCCCCACACCACGGGGAGAAACGGGCCAGCTAGACCTATAAACAATTACGCTAGATTAACATAATGGGATATTCAGAGATAAGCAACTCACTTTGTTAATCTTACGGTCTCGGGATTGCGATGGAGCGATACAAAGCATTTATTTAGCGTAGGCTATCTTAATCCATAACTTGATAGAACTTGGTTTGGGTCTTTACAAATTAGTTTATATTTATGCTGACTAATTTGAATATGACCCTATTCTGTATATTAGTTGAGGTTAGTGGTGAAACTAAGTAAATAAAACATTCTTAGGTGATAAGGCTACTTATCTACATACACCATAATAATATGTTTACACAGAAAATATTATTTGTAAATTACAGCGTAAAGGAGCCCTACTGTTTAAACATACAGGAAAATCTTTAAGTAAACAAAATACGAGTACATACTTGATGCCAGTGTCAATGTAGGAAACATTAAGTATGACCAGTCAAAGAGCTTTTGCTATCACCATCCAGTCGGTAGGTGCGTACCTACGACCATTTCAATTGAAAATAAACAGTTTGTTGCATGTACATTGATGTTTTACAGAACCATAGCACGGCCGTCGATTGAGCTGATACTTAAAAATAGTTTTTATTTTTCACTTTTTAGTTGCGGTACCTACCTCACACAAATTCGTATTCCACTAATTGGTATGTAAATAACAGTGACAGCAAATTATCAACACATCATCAATATAAACTAAGTGGAAAAAATATGCAGTATTAAGGATAACTCAAAAACTACTAGTCAAACCCTGATTAAATTTAAATGGGACCACATGTGAAGCACCAGCTATCAAATAAAAAAAGAATCATCCAAATCGGTTCACCCAGAAAAAAGTTATGAGCTAACACACAAAAAAAAAAAAATACAGACGAATTGAGAACCTCCTCCTTTTTGTGAAGTCGGTTAAAAAATAGATTAAGTAATTTTTTTTTTATAGTATGAATATTTATAAGTTCCCAACACCATTCTTACCTAGATATGTAGGTATTGTGCGAAATAAATTTACCACTTATACACGTATAATTTATTATGATTAAAAATCGCATCCAAGATTAAGTTTCCTGGACCTTGACGAACCGCGGTCTCGAAGTATAGCAGACCTCGACGGAATCGCAGGTGATACGACGATCATGTGACGTGGATCATAAAGGGTATGGCCGGTCTGGAACTTCAGGGATTCTATGCGGCTGGCAAAAGCGACACAATAGAATCGCAATCCTGGTGAATAGTGCGGTACGCGGAAAAAGACCAGAGGCAGCACTTTTAACTGTTTCTACACCTACAAGAAATAAAATGGGGTATTACACCGGAGAAAAAAGGCTAAGACTTCCGCTGAGAGAGAAAATCAGGAAAAGTACGTACCTACCAGATTGGTAGAATGTCGTGCACAAATTGTGTGGCGACTTGGTTGACCATAAAAAATTGCAGTAATTGGATAAGGAATTAAGATCTGTAATATTGAAAAAACTGAAAAATTATGGAAATCGACTCGTATTGGTTTCTATTTTTCCACAACTTTATCCATAGATAAAACACTAACAGTATCCTTCAAATTTTTTGCGTGTCAACGTCAAAATATGAAAACTTCTGACTAAAAAGATTGATGACCAGATATATTAATCAGAAAAGTAGGTTGTAACCGCAGAGGTCACGCTGCAGTATGTTTTATTTATGAATAAGTTCACGCTTAAGAAACAAAATTGTAACTCACCCGCGCTCCTGTGACCGCTTTTCGTAAATCTTAACGACTTCGTAACCAGCTGTTTAGGATATAGCTCTGTTCCTATTCCCGTGGCATTATCCTGGTAAGCCTCGGGAGTTCTATCTTATACATATTTGAATGTAAAAGTTTCTTACCCTAGGAAGAGAGAAGGGAGAAAATCCGATCAGTCTAGAAAAAATCCAATCTAACTTAGGAAGGGAGATTAGTGTGTATAAAAACTTCACCTCTTTGTTATTAAGAGCAACATTTTCATAAGGGCTAATAGAATTGGGCATGATGATCTGGACTTTTGATGGCTGCTCTTGACGTCGTGTTGCCATGTTTACTCTCCTAGGTACCAACATAAAGCATGTATGTTTAGTGTACCAGAAAGGCGACTCTATTGCAAGCCTTATCGTGTTTTCCCATCTGACCAACGCGTCGCACAGTGGAACTAATGTATAGGAGAGGATGGACATAAGCATGTCTAATTTTGTAAAACGAATAATGCTATCGTATTTAGTTATCAAATGCCTCCAAAACTTTTTCTGACAATTCTTTTTTCTATTTCTATCTCTCGTATTTCGGGAGTTATTTGAGAAAATGTGAAGTTTTACTATGAAAATTACTGTATCGAGCTCTCTTCCGCCTGAATCCGGCCTCGTTTCAAGTTGTGATATTTACTGTCATAATAAGCAAAGTAAAATCTACATTTACTTCTAAGACAGAAGGTGCGCCAAACGTACACCACGATTGACGCACCATGTGTTTTAGCACTAAATGCAGCTCTTTATATGCGTATTATGATCTGGTAATTTAATAAACAAAAAAAATCGCCAGTTTTATTTATTTATCAACTTTATGTACACATAGAAGAACACTTAAAAAACTAATTTTAATCATTTTCCTCATCATTATCTTGGGCATCATTATTCGTATCAGATTCGGAATCTATATTTGCTAAATCATTGACATCAACAAATTCGGTGTCATTCTTTTCGGATTCTTTTAGGTCATAAAATTCCGTAAAAGAAGTTTATTTTACGAACTTATTTACTGTTGGACGAATGCTTGTAAGCAGTGGATCAGACGATAATAAAAGATTGTACATAATATCTTCGTTACATGAGACACTGCTGCATTTTCGAGAATGCCCGTCTCTATATTTTCGAGAGTCTTTGTTTCTAGCTTCAGATGCTTCTTCAGATAGAAATCCAATGGGTATAATTGACAAATTCTGAACTGTGTCTGGCCCGTGTATAGGAAGTTTATGAAGAGAAGAAGACATGTTATACCGTGGGTACAAATCTACTTAAAGTTTAGCAGTATCAAAGCAGAAATCTCTGAATTTAATGTCATATTTTATCTTCGGGCCTGATGAAATACACTGGAAGATCTTGCAGGTTTTTCTCAATAGCTCAGTGTCTATTCCCGTAACTTAAGCAGATTTAGCGTATTTTTCAAAAAACCGCCTTGCCGATTTGCCATTGTTGGTAGATCCACTACTTTGTTTCACAACATCGAGAAGTTAGCCCGTTTCTCTTCTTACAGCCTCTTGGATCCTTCTTTTCCTCTCATCAACTTTTCTTTTAGCCACTTCACCCTTCGCTTGCCTTGCTTGCTTGACTTTATGTCTAATTTATAGGAAATATGTAGAAAACATTCCATTGACCGAATCCAAGCGTGAAGAGAGCTTAAGCCGTATTGGTACATGTCCTCGTTTACTGGTTTCCCTTTTACCAACTCCAAATTATTAATTTCTTAAGGACTAACCTTGCATATGTCACACACTGAAGCTGCTATATCAGATATAATAAAATTAATTTTACCATCAATCATTTTCAACAGCAGCTGGTGTGTAATACTAATTCCATCAGTGATGGTAGATGCCATTAAGAGCTTAATCTCAGCTTCAATTGCAGCCAGCTCTTTCTCTACATTTTCTTTAGATTCTTTCATAAATTTAAATATTATGGAGCGGCAAAATGACATTGAGGATGGTCGATACCAAGTTATAACATCGTTTGAGGCAAGCCGCACAGGCACAAGACAGTTTGAGGTTACCAGATACTTAGCCAGATTACTTAGCTAACTTCTACTCGTCTTTTAATGATAAACGCTTTGGCTGGATGATCCATCAAATCCCCATTTGCTGGTCAAAACGAGCTGTTGATTGGTATCAACATAAGTTATTAAAGAACTTAAAAGGCTTCTCGTGATCACGTTCATCAGAGCTTGTAATTTGATTTCTTGCAGAGTTTTCTATAACTATCAGATATTTTTTTGCCTGGATAATACTTCACTTTTTCTTTAACCAGCATGTAGTATCTGGGGTATTTTAAAACTCCTTCTTGATTGTTAAAATCTCGAAGTTTTTTGTAGCACCATTTTGATAAATTCATCGATAAATACAGACCCAATTCTTTCAAAGGTATCATTTCCCTAACCTGAATTGTATTCCCATAAGTAAAGTCTTTAATTTTGGAGGCCTCTTCTGGATTTTCCATTTGTATTTCATTACATCAGTTGTGTCGATTTCTCCTGCTTTTTATAAGCGCCCTTTCAGTCGAAAACACGATTTCAATGGTGCTGCTCCTACCGCTACATCCAATAGCATCTTCAGTGCGTCTTCTTTTTTACCGGTTACCAAGATCCTCATTTCATTTACGAGGACTAGGTTTTGTACAGGTTGAAGCAACTGATTTAGCCGGGGGAATCATGTACTCGATAATTATCTTCCCTTACAATTTGTGTAGAAGGGTCTACATTTTCGTATTGTTTCGTTGGAAATTCTGGCCACTGAATTGCATCTTGCAGCCACTCTTCGTTGGGCATGCCACAATTGCGGCGTGAAGTCCCCTCTTTGAGGAGTGGCTTGAGAGGCGCCACGGCGTCCTCACCTTCCGCCTGACGCAGGTCCTCACCGGACATGGCTGTTTCGGGAGGTTCCTGTTTCGGATAAGGCGGGAGGAAACGCCCGGGTGTTGGCATTATGTGGATCGACCGGAGGATACGGTGGAGCATACGGTGGAGATCTGCCCAGCTTGGGTGGAGCACCGCCGTGTCCTCGTGGCGGCGATCGGCGGCGGCGATCTCTCGCGTCCGGCCCTGGTACAGGCCATGGTACGGAGCGAGAGGGAATGGGAAGCCGTCACCTCCTTCTGTGAAGCAGTAATGCTCGTGAAGGAGGAGGCGGAGCGCGTGAGGGTGCGGCAATCGTTGCGCCCTCACGCCCCTAGTCGCCGCAGGAGGAGATACCCTGGGCGTCGGGAGTCGATAGCCGACTCCCGACCACTGTAGGCGCGGGCCTGCGGACGGCGAGCAATGGGTAGCTCGCCGTCCGGTAAGGACCAGGCCCGGATCGACGGCGCGTTGTGTTCCACGCGCGCCTCAAAGAGATGTCAGCATAATTGACGGGGTCCGATAGGGCCGATGCCCGCCGGGGTCGCGGATTGTTCGAAAGAGTTACCGTGGCCCTGGCGCACAGGCAACTGAAGGAACACGGGTGGGTTTTAGTCAGTAAGAGTCTGACACGCCCTTCCGCTCCGCCCAGAGCGGGAGAGGTCATTTGATGATTACCCAACCAAAAAAAAAAAAAAAACACTTTTCGTATTTCTTACGGAACTTATCCATGCTTCTTCCAGATTGTGTCTTTTAAACTTGATTTGGAACTATTACATAGTTGTACAGAACTATTCTCTTTTAAAACACTGAACAAGTAGTTATAGTAGCGTAAACAAATCTTTATGTGCGCGTGCACATATAGCATCGTAAATATCAAGATTCGTGGTAAAATTTGGAAAATTCATTTCGAGATTAGCGTGCAAATCAATACTGATTTTAAAGCTTACATACACATACATACATAAACTCACGCCTTCTTCCCATGGAGGTAGGCAGAAACTACAGAACGCCACCTGCTACGATCCTTACATACTCCTTTTGCCTCGTTTCCGTTCATACATCTGGTCATACACGCACGCCGGTTGTGAGTACTACGCACCTGACCTTTCTGAAGAACATCACCAATAAGGTCACTATATGTTTTCCTAGGGCGTCCCCTCCCGGCGTTTCCACTCACATCTGCCTTGTAAATACCTTTTATTAATCGCCTTTCAATCATCCTCTCAACATGACCAAACCATCTTAGCATACTGTTTTCAATTTTTGTCACTACATCTTCTTTTAAACCGCACCGTTGCCTTATCACATCAAAGCTATTTATGGTGACTTATTTATACTATGTCCAGGTACCCTCATTGATTGATGAATATTACACGGTCCTATTTGCTGATGAAGCATGGTAAATTAGTTTATTACAAGCAGTTTGTTATTACTTAATGGTTTACATAGAATAACTAATGCAGTAATCTGCATTAGCTATTCTGTGTATACCATTAAGTAACCATTTCCCTAATTACTTTTCTTAATAACATATATCTCTTTTAATTGAGTTGTCAGGAATGTTATATTTTGAATCGATACTCTTAATATCTATTCCACAATACAGTCCACGTGTGAGTCATATTATTATAAGTCTAAAGAAACCAGTATACTTAAAATAATAAGGACAAAATATGTTTTTTGTTAAAAATATATAAATCTACCTGTATGTCAGAAGAATAGAATAGAATAGAATAGAATACTCTTTATTATGTACACCATAAAAATTACAGATATAAAAGTAGAAATTTTACATAGGGTGACACAATGGGCGGTCTTATCGCTAAAAGCGATCTTTTACAGACAACCTTTGGATGGATTCAAGGTAGAAGGAGAGACAATAATGCAGGTAGTCAGTGGTGTACCATTTACATATACAACAAATACATACATACATAAAACATATACCTATCTACATAATATAATATATACAATAATAAACATGAAACAAGAGTAAGGAAACTAAATGTAATGACAATGTTTAAGGAGAGAGGAAGTGTTTTTTAACCAGAATTTTAAAAGTGGACAAAGATTGAGCACGCCTTATCGACATGGGCAAGGTGCACGTTAGACGTACCATGTGTCTTACCACTAAATGCAGCTCTTGGTATGTGTATTATGGGGTGTGTAATATATGGCATAATAACAGATAGTATAATATAACTTGAAATAACGTTCACATGATATAATTTTCCTAAGCTATAAAAACAAATAACTGAATTTCATGTGATCTAATATTGTATTTCATGTAACCTTCTTTTGCTCTAATAACATTTAGTATAACGTTAATTTCATATAATTTTCAATATATCTAATGCTCTTTTTGTATAACGTTCAATTGACCTAATTTTCATATTTACTCATTTTCAGCCTAAATTTTGTAATGATTATGTAAATATCAGGAAACATCATACTGTTATAACCTCATCTAACCCAAATGATTCACCAACAGTAGAGGAGAACTGGCGTTAATGGTCTCTGTTCTAACCTAACCTAACCTAAATGATTTAAAAACTGCTCAGTTTTTGCAAAACTATATAGAAAAAGTAGCCGTTTCTGAATTATATTAAACATTACAAACGTTACGTTACGTTTGAACATTATAGTAACTGGATATTATACTAATTGAATGTTAATTCGAATGTGCATTATAGAAAATATTCTTTATACCTTATAAAATTAGGTATAATGAAATTATATTAATAATTCATTATATAATGTCATCGTTGTATTAAAAAAAAGATATTAAATGAAATTAGGTCATATGATAATTAGAACTCTTGTTATTTTTTTAAATGTTACACACCCCTGTATTATGACAGTAAAGACCACAAGTTGAAACAGGACCTGATTCAGTAAGCAGAGAGCTAGATTCAGTAAAATAATACATCACCCTATTTGCCAGACGGTGCACGTTTGGAGCACCATGTATCTTAGCACTGAATGCAGCTCTTGGTATATGTATTATGATAGTAAATACCACAACTTGAAATATAATCAGATTCAGGAGGCAGAGAGGTTGATTAGGTAAAAAAAATGAGTTATGGGCCAAAAAAAGTTGAGGATAGTCGTGCCAGCGACAAGAAGAAGAAGAAGTAAAAAATACATTACCATGGGATAATGTACACCCCACGTAAGTGGGTGGGGTATGTGTGTGTGTGGTGGCGTACTAGGACACCTAGTGCGCCAAACGTGCACTTTCTGACATATGGATGTTTTCTGACATCCATATGTCAGAAAGTGCACGTTTGGCGCACCAGGTGTACTAGCAATAAATGTAGCTTTCGCTATGCGTAATACGATAGTAAAGCCTAGAACTTGAAACAAGGTCGGAATCAGGCGGGAGAGATCTCGATACACTCATTTTCATAGTAAAATTTCACATTTTTTAACCGACTTCAATTTTTTTTTTTTGTATGTTCGGGCATAACTCCCTCATATATCGACGGATTTTCAAAATTATTTTTTTGTTTGAAAGGGTATACTCTCGAGGTGGTCCCATTGTCACCAAGTCAGAATCTGATGAAGGGATCCCATGGAAATCGAGGGAAATCTTCAAATTTTACAGGCACGCCTATAGCGATTTGGGTATTTTTTATAGTAACTCGTGCATTTTCTCTCGGAAACCACCATTCGGTGAACTGGAACTGATAATGAAGACCAGAGGTGGCCACCGGAACTACTCAATTATAACTATTTCACGGGTTACGATTCGATTACTTTAATATGGTTGCTTAGCAATTTATGCTCGTCACAATGAATATGGTGAAATGGTGCTGATAGTGGCTTCACCATCAGCTCCAGTTCTTTGGTTCTTACCAGGAGAACTCCTCAACAATTAACGTCTCTGCATCGGGAATAGAAATATTTTGTAAAAGGTGATGAGTAGTTGACATTAGGCTATTGTAACTTATATAAATTAATAGCTGACTCACTAAAAAGTGACAAATAAAAAACTTTTTTACAAAAAAAAAAAACAACCGACTTCAAAAAAAAAACACTACTAACTGAAAAATAACTTAATTTCGGAAGTCGGTGGCAAAAAACTAAAATACAGATCCAAAGACACCAACTTCCGGAATTAAAGTTATTTTTCAGTTTGTAGTGTTTTTTTTTTGAAGTTGGTTGTTATTTTTTTTGTAAAAAAGTTTTTCATTTAACTCCCGAAATACGAGAGATAGAAAGAAGTTTGTCAGCACAAGTTTTGAAATTTTGCTAACTAAATACGATGGCATTATACGTTTTTGAAAATGAGAGTGTTTCTTATGGAAATGCCTATGTCCAACCTCTCCCATACATTCTTTCCACTGTGCATTGCTGCTGTACGATTTCATGAATGCTTATTCGCTTTAATTTCGTTCCACATTTGCATTTTGATGGTAATCTAGTTTTAATGCATTTTTATATGTATCCTTTTGGGTGACTCTCGCCCTTGTACCTATGTCATTGTAAATATTGTAAACAATCTCGAGGGAACATCCATTTTAATGACTATATTTTATAGGAAGTTATCTGATCAGTTAGTAAGGAAGTAATTATAGGGCTTTGTCAATATGAAATATGGTTTCCTTACGTTAGTAATATTCGCAGAATTTATGTTTATTACTCTGACAACTTTAGCGTCAAAACTAGAGTAATTAAGGCAGTTGTATAGTCGTACGCTTTGTTAATTAAGCTGCGAAATCAATTGTGTTAATAACTATAGTGAATCATCTTGATATTCGTATTACAATTTGTAATGAAATACATTATGTTTGATAAAGTCAAATGTACAATAGCATCATATTTATTGGAGTAGATGTATCTCCCTAATATCTCTGACAGTTATTTCTTAGAAAAAATATATCCAACGATTGCGACAAAAAATAACAGTAATGAGAAGACAAGATTGCCAATTTGTTTAGTACATTGTATATTATAGCGATATATTATTGGAGGATAAGCAATATAATAAAACGTCTATATTTTAACGCAAACCTATATCCAGTTTAGCAGATATTTAAGGATATCATTACATCTGTTGGACCTTCGAAATGTTTCCATTGTGTTCATCTTACGCGGAGAAATGGTGGTCCCTTATTTAATGGTGTTCGAAATGAGCCTTCGCCAGGATATATCGCGGTTGGCAATCGAGAGGGCACATACACAAATGTAACAAACAAACGAACATTTAGTTTTTATTGCATCGGTTTTTTTGGGATCTCTTGTGGGAATGTTTCCAACAATGTGAGACTGAATACAAATAATTCTTAAGTTCGTATTGTTTTTCAAATATATTTTTTATACAGTTTAAAGTTTTTTAATTGAATTGTAGGTACAATACGTGGTTGTGTTCTTTGAAATCCGAAACACATTTATTTGTAACATTTTGCTGGGATCACAAAATGTCATTAAAATGTAGAACAATATTGATAACATCTGCAATACCTCATGTTCATTTTGAAGAGCGATAAACGATAATTTCGACTGTGACAGTGGTTTGTAAAATAATATTATAATTATAGGTAATGACTACGTGGAATAGCCGAAATTACTACATTTGGTTGATTATATTTGACACGCGAGGCAATAGGCGTTTATGTGTCTGTAGAAATGATATATTTATTAATTTATTAGTTGACCTTATTGGTGATGTTCTTCAGAATGATCGGGTACCTAAGTATTACTTGCAACGCACGTGCGTGCTGACCAGCAACCAGTTTGCGTAATACACTACGAGTATCTCTACATACTCGTATCTGTCACAATCTGAATCATTTTGAACCCTATTGCTAATCTATTGCTTCTTATGTTCGAAAAAATTGTCTGCTCAACCACGTAAGCAATGGAATGAATGTTGTTGAACTGTCAAAATGAAACTAATTCCTACTGATAGTGTGTTATGCAATTACTCCGCTGTAATGACCATGTATAAAACGAAACAAAATGAGTAGGGTATGTAAGGATCGTAAAATAACGTTCTCCAAAAAAAATACCATGGAAAAATCACGTGAGTTTATGATTGTAATTAATTCTTCAAGCTCTTTGCTCTTTACCTTATACATGAACATGACATGATAAATCTCAACCGAAAAGCAGTTATTAGTCAAACCCACAAAGACAACAAAATAAGTATTTCATTTCTACGGATTGGAATAAGAAACATTACTTCGGAAATAGTCGGAAACGGTCGAAGTGGGCCATTATCTGCGGAGGAAGGAAGGACGAGTGCCTATCATCTATTTCAACGCACGATTCCTAATCTCTGTTGTTTTACTGCGGATTTAGAGCAAAATTAATCACATAATCAGCTTAAATGCGAAACAAGGAACACGCCGTTTTAGTTTTCTTTGCAAATTCGGATTAAGATTGTTTCTGTATTTCTTTCAGTAAAATTGTATTTGTTATAAAACGTTTAAAAATATAATCGCTGTAGGTACCTACTCGTCTATTTTTTTCGTATCAGCACAAGCTGTACGAAAATGCCAGTCAGCAACTTTAGTAGCGAGAATCGAGACTGACCGGTAAAGTGCGCTGAACGTATGGTACCTACTTACATCGTCACTCCTGTGGACTAAAAGGTTTTAACAGAAAGCTCTCGTTGACAGTCAACATCCCTAATTGTTATCCCCAAGATATTACAGCACTTTAAGACCATTATCTAAATAGACATACTTATCTTACAGTTGATCCAAGAACATCCACAACAACAATCATTGTATGGGTTCAGCAGGAATTAGCTGTAATAAATGTATCTCTATTGTATGCGGAATTATATTTTAGACTAGGTTTTGCCCGCGGCTTCGCCCGCGTGGAGGTCGGCACATATACCACGGGAACGTACTACTAGGACAAAAACTAAATGTCCTATGTGTTACTCCAGATTACAAACTATCTATATGCCAAATTGCATCCAAATCCGTTCTGCCGTTTTTGCGTGATTGATTAACAAACATCCAAACAACTAAACATCCGAACATACAAACTTTCACATTTATAATATTATAGTATGATTAAAAGACTAATGCTCGAATACTGAAACGTCCCTCAAATATTTAAGGGCTGCTTAAATGTTTGAGCAGCTCTTAAACTTTAATTTCGTATACCCAATCGTCACTTTTGAGTATCTACTCAAACTTAAGTGCTTCTTAAATTAAGTTGTGCTCAAACACCACTCAGTTTAAAAATCGTATACTGGAACGCTACTCAACGTTATTTAGCTGTCAAATCAACTGTCAAACTGATTTGAGCAGCCCTTAGATCTGAGAGTGGTCGTGAGGTCCCTCAAATCAAAATAAATCTATTGAAACTTTAGAAATAGTGATAAAAATGTCTCTATCGTCCTTGTCTTCACTTTCGGATCACGAAAGGCCAACTGTGTGGCGCAAAAATGAAGAAAAGTTGAACGCTTTTGAAAAGTACAACGACAGGGAGTTTGTTTCACGGTTCCGCATATCGAAAGAAACTGTGTTGTATTTGGACTCTGTACTCGGTAGCAGTATTAAACCGCTAACTAAAAGAAACCGAGCCATACAGCCAGTGGACCAAATCCTCATAGCGCTCCGATACTATGCGACAGGCAGCTACCAACGCGTAATAGGGGATATTTTTAAGGTTGAACAACCCACGGTGCATCGAATAGTGCATAAAGTAACAGCCAAAATAGCCAGTTTGAAGTCAGAGTTCATAAATATGCCAACATCTGAAGAATTTCCAGCTGTGGCAAATGAGTTCTTTGCAATAGCAGGATTTCCAAGAGTTGTGGGCGCTGTGGACTGCACTCATATTAAAATAAATTCTCCAGGTATGTACTTACCAATTTCACTGTTAATCATGTGCTCAAATTTTATAATGTCTGATTACCAGTAATATTACACAGTACAAAAAATAAGAAGTCTTGTGTTACATTAGTTACAACCTTTTGTAGAATTATTTCTTCAAAAATATGTTAATAAGTACTTTAGTAAAATTTATTGCCTCACAATACAACTAGAATTTATTTTCAGGTGGTGCCCAATCTGAAGTTTATCGGAACAGGAAAGGCTATTTTTCTTTAAATGTGCAAATGGTGTGTGATGCAAGACTGCGCATAAGGAATGTTATTGCAAGATGGCCAGGTTCTGTACATGACAGTACCATCTTTAATGATTCACCACTGTGTGCTCAATTAGAGCGTGGGGACTTCAGGACAGGTATTATTCTTGGGGACAGTGGATATCCGTGTCGGCCTTATCTGCTAACTCCATTATTGCATACAAGGACAGCGGCTGAAGAAGCTTATAATCGATCCCAAATAAGCACCAGGAATCCTGTGGAAAGACTCTTCGGTGTTCTTAAAAGAAGATTTCCTTGCCTACAAAACGGGATGGGGCTTAATATTAAAAACATACCACCGGTCATTGTAGCATGTGCAGTGCTACATAATATTGCCCTGTCACAATCTGATGAACTTTTGGAGGAGGATATTTCTTTACCCTATGTTGAAGAGGAATCCACAGAACCTATAGGACTTGAGACTAACCAGAACTTCATTGTAAGGACTAATTTAATAAATACACATTTTTCCTCTTAGATATAGTTTATTTCAACGCAATTTAGATTTTAGTTTCAGCAGTCTAAATTTCCAAAATTCCATTTCTACTTTATACTTATTTATTTCCATTTTGTTTTTGTTAATGAGGTATCTGGTTTCTAATTTTGCATTTCTCAGTTTTGTTCGAAAATATTGCTGTTTCATTGTAGGTTTCAATTGTCCTGAAAAATGGTATTAGTACAATATTAATTAAAATTTTATACCATTAGCACAAAGAACAATAATTATATAATTTAGTACCAGCAGAGGATGATCTTGGCTGTTTATTTTTTTGTTGAGGTTTGATGACCATTGCAGCTTGCTGGTTATCTATTAAGTAAAAGAAATGCCATTATAGCTAAATTTCAAATTAGTTTACCATATAAACTTCTACAGTATCAGAAAATGATTACCAGCTATAGTTATTGATGTTACTGTGCAAGGTTTGCTATTGTCTGCTATGTAGGCCATAGTTGTGTCTTGGTGTTCTAAAAAAATATCCAAATATTATACTACAAAATGAATTAGGGAAATAATAAAAAATGAAACTATATTTACCAGAGGTCTGGATTATGGGAGATGATGATGATGATGGTGAAGATATAACTTCATTATTTGTTTTTTTTGTAAAATTGATTTCTGGTTCTGTATCACCTATAAATTAAACATTATTATAATTATTATTTTGTGATGTCAAAGTATAAAGATATACATTTTAATATTACACAAACCAAAATATATTGCAGCATCATCATAACAATTAGGTAATGGTTGAACTTGAGGAGCAGCCATGGCTAAAATCTGAGCATCTTGTTCAGAGAGAATGCTTTTATAGGTTCCACCACCAGTGCGATTGATTTCTTTCTGTAAAAATAAAAATTGCAATCGCAAATATTCTGTAAGGACTACTTTTCCAGAAATATTTAATTTATACAAACCTTATCTATTGATGCCTTCTTTTGTACCTCTCTAGTGGTCTCGTAAAACTGTAGACGCTTAAAAAATATTTAAGAAAATTTGAAAATAAAGAAATATTATGATAAAATAAATACTATAAAAAAGAAGTCTACATTTGCTTTAGCTAGGTTCTTTTTAGACCTCTGCTTGAGGTTTTCATAGAGGTGACGGAGTTGTTGCCACGTCCTTGTGCTGCTCACAGCGATAGCATTATACTGCTGGCATATTGTATCCCAAGCCTTTCGCTTCTTCAAAATCATACTAGCATTGGTTTCTTTATTTTCTATAATATTTTGATACCTGAAAATATGTAACATTTAGTATTTACAAATTAAACTTAAGATCTGTGAATTGTTCAGTTGAATATGTGTAAATGTGCATTATCTGGTTGTATTCATACTTGTAGGAATAAAAGTGATTAGACATAAATCGTGTATTTATTCTGAACCTTTCAGATGGGAAGTGGTGACAATTTTCAGTGGGTAAGTATGTACTTGATACAGACGACAGTTGCCCTGGCTATGTATGTTATAGGCATGTATACTAACAAGCTATTACATGCACTAGGGAATTGCGGATATATAAGTACAAAATACAGTATTTCATTGTTCATGTAGGTACACACGGCTACACATCAAGCTATATATTTCCAGTATAAGCTGGTCTCGCATCAATACCATCTCGTATAGGATTTCCGTACCGAGCGAGATGAGCATACTTACTTCTTTATCAGTTCCAAGAGCATATCTTTCTCAGCAGGTGTATAATTGCATCCACGTTTCTTCTTGTCCTCCATCGTGACTCAATTATAAATTATATTTTAAAATAATCGCGCGTAAAATGTCAAGTGTAACGTTCCAATCTACGACAATTATGTCAAGAAATTTTCATTTCTTCTTTTGAAATTTATTTGATATTTATTTAAATAAATACATAATTTCAATCGTATTTCAAGCCAAACCTACAATGCGCTGTTATATTTTAACTGATTATTAGTTATAGAAAATATTTGTTCAAAGAAGACTGCGTAAAACGAAAACGAGACGTAAACTAAATTATTTTGTAACCGAGAACGTGCTGACAATAATTTTTTAGCAGGATGTTGCCATAATGTAAACATTTGAGGACTGCTTAGCTAAGCGTGGTTTCGAATTGCTTGAGTGGCGTTTGAGAATCCCATTTAAATTTGAGGGATGCTTAAAATTAAGTAGCTTTTAGATGATTATTGGATTTGAGGGACGTTTCAGTATTCGAGCATAAGTCCAATTATGTGCTGCCACTAATTTAATGTTCATGTACAGTTATAATTATTGCTATAATTCATAAACTTTTGTCTAGATTAATCCGCTATTATCTAAATTTGTTAACCGACTTCACAAAAAGGAGGAGGTTCTCAATTCGCCTGTATGTTTTTTTTTTTTTTTTTTTTATGTGTGTTAGCTCATAACTTTTTTCTGGGTGAACCGATTTGGATGATTCTTTTTTTATTTGATAGGTGGTGCTTCACATGTGGTCCCATTTAAATTTGATCAAGGTCTGACCAGTAGTTTTGGAGTTATCCTTAATATTGCAGATTTTTTCCACTTAGTTTATATGGATGATGTGTTAATAATTTCCTGTCACTGTTATTTACACACCAAGTAGTGGTATACGAATTTGTGTGGGGTAGGTACCGCAACTAAAAAGTGAAAAATAAAAACTTTTTTACATAAAAAACAACCGACTTCCAAAAAAAACACTAAAAGACGTGAAAAATAACTTTAATTTCGGAAGTCGGTGGCCAAAAACGAAAATACAAAAGCAAAGACACCGACTTCCGAAATTAAAGTTATTTTTCACGTCTTTTAGTGTTTTTTTTGGAAGTCGGTTGTTTTTTTTGTAAAAAAGTTTTTATTTGATATTGTTTGCAGTTACAATGCAGAAACCATTTAAATTTAAAATCTGTTAGTTAAATGCAGTCGTTTCACTAAATAATTAAGTATGATAAAAAATATTTAATCGTATGTATTGTGTAAGTGAGTGATTCATACATTAATTGGCATTGTTATGGAAGGCACATCATCGCGTTACTAATATTATCATTTAGCATCGCTCTCTTGTTAATTATGAAACAATGGTTGTATATTCAATGCAAATGAATACGATTATTGAATTAACGTTTTAATTAATTATGAACATGGTAATCCACAGAAGTTGTATTTATTTATCCATGATTTAAATATGTTTCTATCCCTCCTTTTTTTTGGTATTCTTCACCAACACTGCTCTGTATTACGATTTTTCCTGAAATATGTGAATGTAGTGCAATCGCAGACAACAAATTAGGCACCTTTAGGTAAAAAACTCACAGCCGAAATATGTACTTACTTCGTAATACATTATTTAAATCATTTATTCAATTATTTGGTGGGAATCGCACTCAGCCGCAGCAAGCTAAATGGTTCACTCACTAACTTAAATACTTTTATTAAAAAACGCTTATATCTACAAAGTTTTCTACGTAAGTCCACATTAATTTAGATCGAGTGTAGATATCACAGTATTTCTTCTACCATGAATAGTGACGTGTTTAGGTGCGACCCGAGACAATACAAATATTGGGGAACAGTTTCCTTTACACTCGCGTTTCGCGTTACGAGCCGCTCCTTCAGTCATACATTATGTATGTACGATTCATGACCGTATATAACATTCGGGTAACGTTATCTTTAAATAAATAACGCATTACGCCTTTCTTCTTATAAAGGAGTAAACAGAGGTGTCCTTTCGTTAACCCGTATATTTTGTTTGTTATGGTTTTTAGTCTCCCCCCCCATTGATATACTAAAAACTATGTAGCTCCCCCTGTGGGGGAGTTACATACTGTGGGACGGTAACTATCACAATATTTTGGTTGCTACAGAAAGTGCCTAAGCAATTTTTTAAAAGTAATTTGAGTCTTAAGTGGCTTACAAGAGCTAAAGCGCGGTCACTGTCGGATTGCATAGAAAAGAAAGAGACGCGCGATAACACAACGCTGGTAATTTATTGCAAAATATGAAGCAAATATGGATTTACAGACAATCTATTCATTGGACTAAAAAATTAAAACACTATTACGTTATTATGTTACTTGTAGAATAATCTGACAAACAATCTGAATGTTTGCATGTATATTAGCATGGTTTTTAATCGTTAAAAAAAAATTTTTTAGCTGTCTTCGTGATTTTTTTCTATCATATCAAGTTAATTGTATTATGTTTTCAACACACTATCTAACTAGCATATATCCAGAAGAATATCATATATTTTTCTGATTTTGGTTACTGCAGTGGATCATATATTTTTAGGCATTATTAATTTGCGTTTAGGTCATGTAGTCCCCTTAAGGTAGTTTTAGATCAAACGAATGCTCATTCTATCAAATTCTCTCTATGTAAACAAATCATTCTGTCTTTGTTATCTCGATACTAAAATGTCAACAATAACTAAAAAATAATGCTCTGAATCCTGCTCTGGTTTAAACCCACTTTTAGCAGGCGCGCTTGTCACTTTTAGAACATTGGTTGAACCCTAATGATAACATTAATGTTATCGTTTTCATAAAAAAACTACCAGTAGTAGTTAGTAGTAGTCAAGGTACGGAGGCCAACCTTGCGTTATATAATGAAGCGGCCTATTTTTGCCTGATAATCTTTAAGCCAAAGTGTTTACCTTTTATCTCGGTTATCTTGTCAAAGATTGTTATTCAGGGAGATGAATGAGGCTGAACGACACAAAAGTCCCTTTTTGTTCATATTATATTATAAATTGTTTACCAGCAGTTCCAAACAAAGTTATATAGAATCTCGTTGAGCAGGCGATATTAAGTTGTTAAGTCCACAAAAACTTTGTAACTCCTTCAATATCTTCGAGTTATGAATCTATGTTTTATGTTATCGTAAATTGTTTTGAATTTACTGTATTAGTCAATCGTAATGAGAGAATTTATGGCTTCGATGATTTTGTATACGTACCTCATTTATTTTATATATTTATGTTACATATTTACAATCGGCTACTCGACGGACCAGCTAATATAAAGTGGCCCCTTCCGCCTTTATTGGTTTACCTTCGTCATTAATTCGAATTGTAACGCTAACAATGTGGCGATGGAATCTTTCAGACAAAGTTGAAAAAGACCGCGGTCAAACCGACGCGATGCAGATTGGCGGAATAAATAAAATTGTTGATAGTATTTCCCTAGACGACGCTTTTCACAGTCAGCTCCACTATTACCTGCTACTACATACTAATATTGTATATAGTTCTTTAACTTTCATTTAAAGTTAGTAGTTAGTGGTAGTTTTTAGTTGATATATGTTTAATGTATGTATGTATTTGTTGTATATGTAAATGGTACACCACTGACTACCTGCATTATTGTCTCTCCTTCTCCCTTGAATTCATCCAAAGGTTGTCTGTAAAAGATCGCTTTTAGCGATAAGACCGCCCATTGTGTCACCCTATGTGAAATTTCTACATTTATATCTGTAATTTTTATGGTTTACATAATAAATACATAATATTCTATTCTATTCTATGCTTATAGTCCTAATTAAACTAATACGAACAAAAACCATCAGAAACTAGCACAAAAGTTGCCTTTTAATTGAAAACAATTCAAATATGCTAACTCAGAATTTTAACGACATTTTAAATATTAATCGAGGAGAAGCGAACAGTACTTACAGAAACTAATTCAAAAGAGAGTTTTGTGCGGTCATCCGCAATGCAGGCCAAGATTCGGAACGCTACGACAACGCTACGGCTACGAAACTGCTACGCTGCTATGTAGGCACACTCCTTAGATTACTGTGAGTAATCGACAGATGTATGTTTTCATCTCGATGGTTACCGATGCTAAATAGTTTTAGAGGTAGATTGTGCCTTCCTAGGTCTGAACTTTATGTACTTATGTATTCCTGAATACCTTCAATTTCGTGATGAGACTATAAACAACTTTAGAGCAGTGGTGGCCCAGTGGTAACGGCCCCGACTTACGATTTACAGGTCGTAGGTTCCAACCCAGGCAGGCGCTTTACTTGGTGTATATAATTTCATCACCAACTCTCAAAACGGTGAAGGAAAATATCGAGAGGAAATCGACATGTCCTACAACCAAGAATTTCAACGCACTGGGCCCGCGTAGTAGATTACAGCCCACTGCATCTCGAAAAGAGGAGGCCTGTGTCTGTGTCCCAGCATTGAGAACATAATAGGCTGATAATGCATTACACTGTAAACAATGCCAATTCAATTACTAAAGGTGGGCACTGTACTGTCAGTACTGAGCCTTGTAAATGATCCTTGAGTAACTACAAATAAAAATAAACCAGGAAAGATTGGATTTCAGAAATAAATAATACAAATCCTCTTCCTAAAGATGGAATAACCATTTAATACCAAATAATGTTACGAGACCGGTGTTATCGATAAATTCGATATTGACATAATTTCCAACGTGCGGTGAAATGATGTCCAGAATTGATATGAATTATGACAGAATTCAACTGACAGTATGTTTATTACAATCCGCCAGAATTGCTATAGTAAATTAAAACCTTATTGGTCAGCACCAATGATTGTTAATGTTCATGATTCTTTAAATAAATAACAATGAATCAATTAGAAATATTAAAATATAATATAAAACAAAATACCTAAACACAGTGTAGGTAGACAGTACATAGATTGGTACATAGTAATTCCATGGTAGGCAATCATTTGTCATGCTGAACTTTGACATCTGAGTGACAACTAACGTTCTATTTTATTTATTGATGTGTAAACATCTTAGCGCTCGGTCTACGGTAGGAGCTAGCTGGGACTTCGAGTGTCAGACGCGTAAGCGTAAGACTTCGAGCGTCAGATGACGTCAGCGTAAGACCCGTGTCTATGTGAGCGCGTGAACCAAACTGATGCGAGCTCACACATAAATTTTCGTGAGTGCCAAACCAACTTACACCGATTTTTTAATATAATACTAGCGGATACCCGGCGTGTACTACTACGCTAATAAGAAACATTACAAAAAATAGTAGTCTAAAATCATTTTTGCATTATTGCCTTTATGATGAATCCAGTTTTGAGCACATCAATTGGATGGTTTCGAAGTCTATAACGGACATAGGTAGAAACATCTTTTGTGTTTTATTGATTACTAGGGACCCGCTTCACCACACGGTTATGAGTTAGAAAAAAAAAAGTTTAATATTAATGCAATACACACATAAACATTCCGGAATAAATTCTCCGAATGATGGTGAAAACTGCATCAAAATTCGTTGCATAGTTTAGAAGAACAGCGCGGTCATATAGACACACATGAAAAGGTACTTTGTTTATACACTAGCTGTGACTAGCTAATGCCAGACATGCTTTGCATTGCCTCTCTTTTTTTCTAACCACCCCTGTAATAGAGCGAACAAAAAAAAAAAAAAAACGAATAGGTTAAGCCGTTTTTGAGTTTTAGCGAGACTAACGAAATGCAATTGATTTTTATATACATTGTATAAAAAGAAAAAAGATATGTAAAGATGTAGGACACTAATTTCTAGAGATGATAGATCTAACTATAGTAGATATTATGGAACGTTAGTGTTTGAAAAAACATCAAACTTGGATTAATGGGAGGACACTTTACAGTAGGTAATCCCTATTCATTTTTTATATCTCTATATATCTATATATATTTAAGGTGTATCTATTCATACACGGAATATTCTATGAGATACACCTATAGCTGGTACAGAAGCCATAGAGACAAATTATTTTTATTTAAGTACGTTATTTAAAACATGATTTTTAATATATTTTAATTGTAAATACTGTAATTAATATTATAAAGAGAAAATATTTTATTAAAAAAATAAAATACATGACACACATAATAAATACTGGCACCTTCTTATTTTTTAAATCCTACTCTAAGTATTTACTATCATTGAAGCGGGCGGCGGCATGGCGGCGCGGTAGGACAGCGCACGGCTTTTATGAATGAATCTAAAGAGTAGAACGTGAACGCGCGCCGCCCTCCCCCGCACCTCTTCAGTCTCGCACGATCCATGGTCTAAAAAAACAGATCCACGTGTTGCACCGCACGCGCCTTTGCTAACACGCGTCGAGCTTCGGGCAACAAAGTATCATAGGGAGGTACTAAGTACCTACCTCGCGAGTGCCCACCCTGATGAGATTCCTCCGGTTCGGTTGGGCAACGACATTGAGTTTTCTGTAGGTAAGGAAATTCTCAAAAACAGCGTGTAGCTACAGTAGTAGGTACGAGTATGTCCACGACTGCCTATCTCTGGTAAGTTTTTTGATTACTAAATCAGCTGAGGGATACGACTCGACGGACTCGTATCCTCACAGAGGTAATTAACTTATGCGAATTTGAGTTGCACCTGTCAGCTGTTTATTAGTATTTACCTAGTTTAAGATGTGTAGGTACTGTAGACTAGGTTTTTTTTTTAATCGCGCCTTGGTTCCTTTTCGTAAAACTTTGAGGAGGGAATTTAATAATATACCTGCTAAGGTTTAGGTGGTTTTGTATTTTAAATTGGGAAATTATACGTGCGGCAACAAAAGTTTTCTTTAGCACCTGCAACCTAGCGTCTTTTTTTATATGTAGGCGACGAGTTCAATTATATTAATTCATCATCTTTACTATTCCAACAGGATATCAAAAAACCAGCGTCAATTTACGAGCGTAAATTAATATGACTCAGAGCTACCGATAAATATATTTACTTCTGAATTGATAACTCAAGTGACTAATGTTGTAAGTGAGCTACTAAGCGAGCTCGGGACTTAGGGCACCCCGACTCGGACAGGTTAGGTTAGAAGGGAATGGCGGGGTCTAAAAGACCCCGCCATCCCCTTCGTGGTTATTTTTTTTAAACCACCCAGAAGTAGGAGCCCCGCAAAGCGGGGCTCCGTCGACTACGCTTGTCATTATTCATAATGCGCGGGCATTATGAATAATGCCCCTATTTATTACTTGGTCCATAACGTTGCTTAAGAATTATCACCATGCTGCGTCATATTAACAGTAGCTCGTTTTACAATATATATTCGCTTGAAAACCATTTATTAGACGCTAAAAGTTTGTCGCTTACCTATTAATTATTTAGACAACTAAATATATTTGAAGACGAGAATGACATTTTAAAGAAGCTGCCTTAATTAGCACCCTTTTAAATTTACATTTATTTTTAGTGTAAGCGATAAGCTATTAAAATAAACCAACGTAGGTAGACTTCGTAACTCGATCTAGTTACGAAGTCTACCTGCGTTGGTTTATTTTTAACTTTATCACGCCTGCATTCCTCGTAGAGATAGGCAGAGGTGTATTTTCGTACGGTCACCAGTGATATTGTCAGGTCCCATGTAATAGGAGGTGAGGGCAAGTATTTGCGTCCGGCAGCACACAAACTTTGGAGTGCGGTAACCGTCAGGACGTGAAATAGCTACCATTCTTGCGCGGTCGCGCGGAGACATGCATGCGAACACAACCTCATCAATACGCTGCTCAATACAGCCCGCCCCGCCGCCCTCGCCGCGTGGGCGGGTCATTCATACATAGAATATGGAGTATGATGTTTTATGCAAAATGTCTCAATCAGGTTTTAAATTATATTAATTACGTAAATTAAACTACAATTAGATAAAAACAAAATTTTCGTGTCTATAGGTTCTGTACCAGTTAGAGGTGTATCTCTAAAAATATTTCGTGTATGAATGTTAAAAAAGGAAACCGAAATTGACTGATCTATCAACACATAGCTCAAACCACTGAACGGATTGGGCTGAAATTTGGCACACAGATAGTTAATAGAACGTAGGCTAAGAAGGGGTTTTTGGAAATTCGACCTTTAAGGGGGTGAAAAGGGGGGATTTTGTTTGAATGAAATCTTATTCCTTGAGTTAATAAACTTAATATTATCTAAGTAAAGACTAGTATTTTCTATTTTTCTAAACTACCCCCGAAACGGGTATTGGCGGGTTTCAAAGTTTGTATGGACGAATTTTATCGCGCGCTCCGATTAACTCGAAACTCAGTACTTATATTTAAGACCAATAAAAAAGAATAACGTGTATCAAGGTTTTTCGAAAATCGTCCCCTGAAGGGGGGCCACTCGGGTTATTAAAATTTTAAGGGGAGGATTTAACTGCGTGGCTTGATTAACTCAAAAATTGGTATGAATAATCTTTACTTTAAGACATGGAAACATCCCCAAAGTTTTTTCAAAATGTCACCCCTTTGCGAGGGATAAAGAGGGATACAGTTTATATGAAAAATCTTATTCCTTTGGTTAATAAATTTTGGCAATATATTCCTCAGTAAATACACACATCAACAGAATCTAGGGATACCTTAATCCTAAATTATTTACGAATTTATAGTTTAAAATCTTTTTAGTTTCCATAAAAGTTCTTATACAGATTGAAACCTCTTTTATTCTATATTCAAATTTTAAAAATGAAAATAAAAAAACAAAAGAAACAACAAAATACGGCGGCAAAATTGTTAGTAATTTGTTACGATAAGGAAAATTAAAATTGTTTTATTAGTATTAATTATTGAAAAGGGATTAGATTGTTCTTCTTTTTTAATTTAACGTGCCGTGTGAGCTTTAAGAGTCATGTCACGTCGTCATTTGAGTCGAGATGAAATGTTACGAGCCGTGGGCATGTTAGAAAATGGTGCTATTCAAAGCGTCGTTGCTGTGGCCCTGTACATCGGCCATAACGTGATATCGAGGTTGTGGTCACGTTATCGCAGTACTGGGGATGTGGCTGAACGGCACACTGGTAGATATCGTGTTACTACGCAGAGACAGGATATTTTTTTTTTTTTTTTTTTTTTTTTTTTTTCTCCAAATGACCGCCAGAAGACAACGCAATATCACAGCGATGCAACTAGTACAAAGGCTCCAGGAGGACCACCAGCTGCTGGTAACCGACCAAACCGTGCGAAGGAGGTTGCATTAAGTTGGTCTTCATGCTCGAAGACCGCTACGTGTTCCAGCATTGCGACGTGGCAATCGCGGTCGGCGGCTTTCGTGGGCTCGGGTGCATTTACCATGGAGTGACGGACAATGGTCTTTGGTGCTGTTCACCGATGAATTTCGGTTTGGGTTTCATCCCGATTCACGAAGAACACGCGTTTGGAGAAATCCAGGGAGAGTTAGCCGTCTACGGCTCCTTCAGGAGGTCCACTCATACCAAGGCGGGACAATCATGGTGTGGGCAGGAATTCGTCTTGGCGGACGAACCCACCTCGTTTGGATCCAAGGCAACATGACTGCACAAAAATACCACGAGGAGGTGGTAGAGCCTGTTATTGTCCCACACAGAATACAAATGGGCCAGGAATTTCTACTCATGCACGATAATGCTCGTTCCCATACGGCGCGGCTAGTGTCGGCCGCTCTCCGAGACCACGATATTCAAGTTTTGGATTGGCCTGCACAGTCGCCCGACTTAAATCCTATCGAGCATGCCTGGGACATTTTACAACGAAAAGCTTTGAGAGATTTCCCGCCAAATTTGACGACGGAACAACAACTTTACGAACAGTTGCAAAGAACATGGGACCTCATACCGCAGCAAGACATTGACAATTTAATTTTAAGTATGAACAATCGATGTCGATGTGTAATTAATGTAAGAGGTGGCAGCACTGATTATTAATAATTAGATTTTATAAGATTTTTTCAATTTTAATTAAAATTTATAGTTTTATGAAGAAATGAAGTTTTTTCACCATACAAATATTTTACGGGGATTAAAAAAAATAACATTATTATTTAAAACAAAAAAATCACGAATTATTTTTTATTTTTTATTAAAGACCTTAAAATAACCTATCATTCTTCCATTTACTATATCAGAAAATTCTTCATAGATTTATAGATATTTGATGAAATATAAAATATCCCTAGATTCTGTTGATCTGTGTAATAAAGATTGGCACTTTTAGTTTTTTTTAAATAGCACCTTACAGAGGATTGATAGGGTGTCGAAGTAAGTAAGTAAAGGCACTGTCAGATTTACTCGAAACTCGGTATTTAATATTTAAAATAATAATTATGTAATTCAGGGTTTTTCAAAAATCAGCTCCTAACGGGGTGGAAGAGGGTAATAAAGTTTGGATTTTACTGCTTACTTCAATTAACTCGAAAATGGGTACATATAATGTTAAATCATACAATGGAAACGCTCTTATAAATAAAAAAGCCCTTTCGTGGTAAAAAGACACTGTCTATTTGAAATAATATATCCCACTGATCTATTAACTTACAAAAATTGGCCCGAATACTTATTTATCTAAAGCATAGATTCTCAACCTTATTTTGTCCATCGCATACAGTTTTCTTTTTTCTAGAGCACCCCAATTTTTTTTTAAACACGACGTCTCTAGTCTAAAACAGCTATTGCCACGATTGTATTTAAACGTAATATAATATAGTCGTAAGATTCCATCTCCACGCACCCTAGTTTTCTCTGGGTCTTCTACTGCCCCCCCTGAAAGTCTAATACGCCCATGAGGGGGCGTTATCACCCACGTTGAGAACCTGTGATCTAAATGTAGACTCATATAATAAAGCTAGAGGGTTTTTTTTTTTGTTTAAACGTGATAATCTCTGGAACTACCAGTCAGATTTGAAAAAAATATTTTTGCTTTTGATAGCCCATTTTTGAGGAAGGTTATAGGCTAGTTAACATTATGCTACGACACTTAG
This sequence comes from Griposia aprilina, assembly GCA_916610205.1. NCBI lineage: Eukaryota > Metazoa > Arthropoda > Insecta > Lepidoptera > Noctuidae > Griposia > Griposia aprilina. Next base: position 12,742,623 of record OU744302.1, read on the forward strand.
GAGCCATCAAAGGGCAAAAGGCAGAAAGAACGGTAAGCGAAAACGAAATAATAGCGCCGGCAGGCGATGCGATGCGACGGAGTGGGTCGGGGGAATAAGAAATTTCATGCGCACGAAGTCGCAGGCGGAAGCTAGTATAATATGTATGAAACCATTCTGGAAGTTCCTACCTAGAGTATGTAATGATATAATATAGGTAGTTAAATCGGTTGTCATAACGACTAATAGAGAAGTATGAAGAAAAACACGGGCTGACTCCAAATAAATTAGGATGAGGGCAGGAGAATTATGAGGTAGGTATATCATTTTTTTACATTTTACAACGCTAAAAAGCAAACTGCAATGGAATACCAAGCAAAAATAGAAACTCTTTCATATCATTAAGAGGCTTACAAGACCTAAAGCGCGGTCACTGTCGGATTGCATAGAAAAGAAAGAGACGCGCGATGACACAACGCTGGTAATTTATTGCAAAGTATGAAGCAATTATAGATTTACAAAAAATCTATTCATTGGACTAAAAAATTCAAACACTATTACGTTAGTATGTTACTTGTAGAATAATCTGACAAAAAATCTGAATGTTTGCATGTATATGGTTTTTAATCGTTACAAAAACTTTTTTGATGTATCTTCGTGATTTTTTTCTATCATATCAAGTTAATTGTATTAGGTTTTCAACACATTATCTAACTAGCATATATCCAGAAGAATATCAAATATTTTTCTGATTTTGGTAACTGCAGTGGATCATATATTTTTAGGCATTATAAATTTGCGTTTAGGTCATGTAGTCCCCTTAATTTAAATAAAAGTAAAAAAAAATAACAAGTTATTATCTTCAATAAAGTCATATAAAACTTTCTTCTAATTCAACTATCTTTTTCTAATTTCTAATTTAACTATCTCTTTGTTGTATACCGTATACTAAAAAAGGTAAAGACTAGAAAGCTAATTCAATTAGCTTTTACTTCTTTTATCTTTTGGTTCAAATGCTGAATCAAAGAGAAATCTGTGCTCTTAATAATCTATTTAGTTCGGCTGCGATCAATTTCAGTTGCATGCGCTTGGAAGCTTGCATTAATTAGATGTTATCTAAGGACATGAAACGTGTATTAGTGCTATTAGAGGAGATAATATCAATATCACCTATGCACTAATGGCAAACGTAACTTATGAATAGGTACTGGTCTGTTTAACACTTTGTCTGTCCGAGTAGCAGACGACAAACCACATAATCGCAGTGATTGTTAAACAACAATCACTGTGATTATGTGGTTCGTGGGACAGGGAAAGGGTTAACAATAGTTTCTGAAGAATATTTTAAAAACGATATAGGTACCTATTTTTTTAATGTAAAGCTCTATCTAAACTAGCTAGGAAGAAGAACAATAAAAGTACTCCATACCTACTACTCTGCAATTTTAAGAAATAAAATAAAATCAATGGATTCAATCTTATAAGTAATTCAAAAAGGTTTATACTAAAATAAACTACCTACATACCTACATCAAGACTAGGTTAGTCAACAAGAGCTGTCCTGTTTTAAAAGTACCACAAACGTATACCCACGTTATATAAAGACCAAGAAATGTATACAGCTATCGACAGTCTAATCCGAAAATGATACGTCACGGTAAAGTACATCATTTGAGGACGGACCCCCCGAGTGAATAGCTCACTGAAGGATGGCGCATCTTATACTGGGATAAGTGGAGAAAGTTTTTATTAAAAAATGTCTGCGTTATCCGCTGTCCCGCTCCTGAGTCTTTAGGTTGTGGTTAAATATTTTTATTTAGTAAATATTACGTCGATTTGTTTAGAGTTGCTTTCGTAGACTCACGAATATCATAAAAAAAAACATGTTGACAAATGTGTTGCATTTTTTCTTTATTTATCATGAAATAAAGAATGTTTGAATAAAGAATAAGGAATCATTGTCTGTCTGTGTGTACATTTTTATGCTGTATACGTACTTATAGTTAGTCTCTTGATAATATCAGCTAAGCTACTGCATAAAGCTACATAAATAATATAATCAATTTAATTATGATGTCAGCAAAGATATTTTATGCCTTCATTTTGAAAATTGATATTGTACGTAGAAGGTAGATACACGATAGAGTTGAAAGGTACAGTCGCAAATTGTAATAAGCATAGGTACATAAATATATGTTCGAGTATAATTACTCAATCCCTTTTCAAAATCTCATCTCGTGTAACAATAAAATGATCCGCAACGATTTAAGTTTATTTAATGGTACCTCTGAAAATTACACTAAAGATATAAATTATGGTAACATGATGAAAGGTTGGTGTCTGAAAACTCAGTTTCATATGATGAAAGAGTAACTAAATGTTGAATTGCTGTTATTCCTTATGATTGCCTGAAACGACGAGTGCCGAGACGTACTCAGACTTAGTAAACATGAAGAGTTATAAAAATAATACAATAAAGAGAGTAATAAGTTCAAGTTCAAGTTATTTATTTCATAACAAAAATACATTTGTGTCGAAATATTTGCAGAGTAGGTAAACAAAAAGAAGCAACATAAACAATTATAATATAAGTAACCTCGTTCCTCACCCATCATCGAAGTTAGAACGTCTATCCACATTCAAAACACTAACTTTACAAACATTTACATTCTTATTGATCATATAGAACAAAGTCCCTAGCAAAAATAAGAGATATAGAAAACTCGTATTTTATGTACACTTTCGGGGGTTGGTTTATTTGTTTGTTTTCCAGACTTCACGCCTAAACACGCCTGCCGACCATCGTAAACGGGATTAGCTACATATTTAGTATCCAGATTAAATTATTACCTACATTCCCAATGCCAGGTACTTAAGCTAAAAAGCTAGGTAGTGCATCAGCGAGGACCGGATTATCATTCGGCTGTTGCATCTTGAGGACAACAAAACTTCAGTCTTTCAACAATCCTCACTTACACCAAATGCACTTAATTTAGACTCAGAAGTTTTCTAGTTATTCTCTTAAAGCAGCAGGGAACAGAAAACGTAAACCGTGCCTTTCAAGTTTGAGTGTATGTACATATGTAAGAACCAAACTTAGTTCATTGAAAACTTGACTTAAATAGGAATCAGTTTGTCTACGATTCAGTTTTACATACGTTAGTTAGAGAATAACATTGTTTTTCCATCACTGTTATTTGAGCCAATTTCAATGTGCAACGATGAAATTAAATTATAAATAATCCTACTCCTATATCCTAGAAAGAGACTAAAGAAAATTATAGTAGCCACGTATAAAAAACTTTTTTACAAAAAATTAAACCGACGAAAAAAGAAACTGAAAAGCAAAAAATAAATCTTTCAGTCTAACTAAGCTCTTAAATTAATGTAAATTACAAATTTTGAGTCGGCGCCAAACAATCACCGCAGATCGATTAACGACGATCAATCAAGCTGCCATAAGTTTTCATGGCGCCTTGTATGTTTGGCGCCGACTCAAAATTTGTAATTTACATTAATTTAAGAGCTTAGTTAGACTGAAAGATTTATTTTTTGCTTTTCAGTTTCTTTTTTCGTCGGTTTAATTTTTTGTAAAAAAGTTTTTTATTTTTCGCTTTTCAGTTTCCGTTTCAAATAAATGAACTTATTTATTTAGGACTACCAACAATAGCTTACACTACAGATGTCTTTAAAAAAAACATGAAGTTAAAACTTAGTACAGTGGATTAATTAGGTAGTTTAAGGTAAACACCACATTACGTATTTAAACGCCTACCAGAAAAGTGCCTATTTTACTACCAACAAATTCGAAATACCTGCCAGAATGGATAAATGCTCACCAAATTGTGTTTCATAAAGTATTGTAGAAATGAACCTATTTTCCTTTATATTCTATGCCATAAAGATTTATAAAAGTCTTTTAATTTCTTACTACCTGCCAAGATAGCTCGACGGAGCCCCGCTTAGCGTGACTCCTATTTCTGTAACCAACCAAACCTCGGGGTGCCCCTGACGTCGACCGGCGTGGGTTAGGGTTAATAAGCAGGTCGACGGAGCCCCGCTCCGCGGGGCTCCTATTTCTGTCTAAAGGGTTTAAAGGAACCTAACCAACCGAACCTCGGGGTGCCCCTGATGTCGACCGTTTATGGTTAGATTTGGTGAGCATTTATCTATTTTGGTAGGCAATAAGAATATAAATACAACACGTACAATTATTCTGATGAGTGTATAATTATTTTGGAACTTAAGGCGTTGTTCTTTAGGCACCTCGTTATAGAGAGGGTTTATTTTATTTGAAGTTAACATATTTTACTTTGGTACATAGTCTTAGAGTGATATTTTCTAGAACTGTTTGTGGTACGTACTTGTAATAAGGAGTGCTCATATCTTGTATGAGTTTATATTTGAGTACTAGTTTTTGATGGATGACTTTTGCTACCTGATTGTGTCTATGTGTATAGTCTGTTTTAATATTATTATTATTATTACTTTGCCTTTAATTATAAGATTATTTGTTCCTGTATATTTAACGTAGTAACACTTCATTGAGTTCAAATACTTTATTTTTATTTTTGCACCATTCATCATCATCATCATCAGCCTATATTTGTCCACTACTGGACGTAAGCCTCTCCTAGTGAACGCCATTGAGCCCGATCCTTGGCTCTCGTCATCCAGTGTCTGCCAGCCTCATTTCGCAAGTCGTCAGTCCACCTGGCCGGCGGGCGCCCCACACTACGTTTGCCTAAACGCGTTCTCCACTCTTGAACTTCAACGAGAGATGTGACTAGCCCATTGCAGCTTCAGCTTGCTTAGTCTTTGGGCTATGTCGATTACCTTGGTTCTCTGGTGGATAACGTCGTTTTGGATTTTATCCTTCAGAGAGACTCCAAGCATAGCTATCTCCATAACTCGCTGAGTGACTTTAAACTTATGGACCAATCTCACCGTAAGTGTCGACGTTTCTACTCCGTAAGTCGTAACCAGTAGGACACACGCGTTGAAGACTGTCGTCTTTGGGCACTGCGGTATAGACGAGCAGAAGACCTGATGAAGTTTACCAAATGCTGCCCATCCCAGCTGAATCATACTATCGGCTTCCCTCTCAAAATTGAGTTGGGCCTATAGTTTTTATGTTGAAATTGTTATCCCATTTATGTATAGTCACCATCTTTGCCACTTTCCATTTTATAGGGAATATGCCAGAAGTTAAGGATTTGCTGTTTATAGCTGTAATAAATATTACCTTTATTAATTTATAAGCTTTTGAATGTTTTGAGTATGCTCTCACTGCTAATATTTAGAACTTCCCTCGACTGCCTTCCGTACCCAACATCACATCCTCTATGACAGTCATACTCCAGCTAGGCTTAAAGTTCTCATCAAGATGAATGAAATAAGCCCAAACACGATCTAACTGCTGTAAGCTGTCGAGGAGCCCTCTCGACTGTCTTCCGTCTCCATCATCAGATGATCTTCAGGTCTCTTTTTTGTTGAAGCATCATTAGAACTACGTATATGTGCCAAGTTTCAACAGAATCGGTTCACAAGGGAACATTCTGTAGGTAAAAAATCATTTAACCCCTATTTTTCTACCCTTAGGGGTGGATTTCGTTTTTCAAATTTAAATGGGACCAACTTTGGGGTATACTCTTTCCATTAAAAAAAGAATCATCAAAATCGGACTACTCGGTAAAAAGTTATGCGTGGTCATACATAAAAAAAAAAAAAAAAATACGGGTCGACTTGAGAACCTCCTCCTTTTTTTTTCGTCGGTTAAAAAGTCAAATCATTTATTTCAAACAGCCACATAAAGGGCACTTTTTAATATCAAAATTTACGAAATAATATAATTTATACGAGTACTAGTCGCCCCTTCCAAAAGGTATTTTCGTATGAAAACGAATGGGCAAGAAACTCCACCGTTAGATACTCTTCTAAAATGCTTTACAATATTTTGTATAGACAGGTGTCCCAGAAATCAACGTCAAGCCGAAAACGGGTGAGTCGTGACAGTTATCAGAAAAATATTTAAAAAAATCTCATGTACCTACTTTTCAAATTATAAGCAGAAAAACTGATAGCCCGTGATATCTTTCAAGTCTTGTGACTATGGGCACGCCACAATTGCGGCGGTAAGTCCCCTCTTTGAGGAGTGGCTTGAGAGGCGCCACGGCGTCCTCACTTTCCGCCTGACGCAGGTCCTCACCAGACTTGGCTGTTTCGAGAGGTTCCTGTATCGGATAAGGCGGGAGGAACCGCCCGGGTGTTATCATTGTGTGGATCAACCGGAAGACACGGTGGAGCATACGGTGGAGGTCTGTCCAGCTTGGGCGGAGCATCGCCGTGTCCTCGTGGCGGCTATCGGCGGTAGCAATCTCTCGCGTCCGGCCCTGGTCCAGGCCATGGTACGGAGCGAGAGGGAATGGGAAGCCATCACCTCCTTCTGCGAAGCAGTAAGGCTCGCGAAGGAGGAGGCAGAGCGCGTGAGGGAGAGGCAATCGTTGCACCCTCACGCCCCTAGTCATCGCAAGAGGAGACACCCTGGGCGTCGGGATTCGATAGCCGACTCCCGGCCGCCGTAGGCGTGGGCTTGCGGACCGGACCAGGCCCGGGTCGACGGCGCGTTGTGTTCCACGCGCGCCTCAAAGAGATGTCAGCATAATTGGCGGGGTCCGATAGGGCCGATGCCTGCCGGGGTCGCGGATTGTTCGAAAGAGTTACCGTGGCCCTGGCGCGCAGGCAACTGAAGGAACACGGGTAGGTTTTAGTAAGTAATAGTCTGACACGCCCTCCTGATCCGCCCAGAGCGGGAGAAGTCATTTGATGATTTCCAACCCAATAAAAAAAGAAGACTTGTGACTACAAATATCTTTTTCTGTAATGTAACCATGAATAATCCCTCTGTAAATCACAGTTTGAAATTACGACATAACTGCCTCAGTTTTAAATAAAGTGTAGTATTGCCCAACATTGAATTCAAAATAATTACATCACCCAACTTTAACCAATTGTACTGTAAAACACATTTTCTACAATATTTTGGCAAGTGACTTTAAAAGATTGCGCGTATAGTCTGGATTGACTTGCTAGATTAGGTACTCCTTAATTGTGCAAAACATTTTTTTTTAATGAAACCATATTTCATGCCAATTCTGTTTAATTAGGTGAGATGTTGGTAGTGCAGCCTTTCATTTAAATACAAGGTATTTTATTGTAACTTTTAACACTGTACTTCATAACATATAGTAGTCCGACTCAATAGTCGACCGATATATTGTGCTACAGTGAGTAAAAATTCAGGTTCAGGTTTTATCATCCCGAAATCGTTCGATCGGTTATCTACACCAAATACAATACAGAAATAGGTAGGGTAAACCGGAGAGTGATTGCCCAGGTCCACTTTAAGGAAAAACAATATTTTGTGTAAGCTATTATTAATTCACAAAAGACAAAAATATTCACAACTAGCAACACTTTAAAAATAATAACAGTACCTAATGGCGGATTTTATGAAGACGAGTGCACATACTACTCAAAAAGGTATTTTAATTATTTCCCTAAGGAGTGACTTACCTAAGAGTTATTTTTGAATGATGTCTAATAAATATATTAGTATTGTACCATGTTCACGGTAGTGAAGTGTTTTCTTTGTTTCTAATTGAAAGCTGTGTTAGTTTTAAACTCGTAACGGTCATTTTAGACGTGGGCAATTACTGAACCTGAATTTGAGTATCATCAGTTATTGGTGCCGATTCTCTTGTACACCGAACTAAACTAACTAAAAACTATCACTAAAATTCCTTACTTTTGGCTATGAGAATCTTAGAGCTATTCTGCAATAAAATATCTCTAAATTTAAAAAAAAAAATTGACGCAACTAAAATTTAATTTGACAATCGCGACTCCACATGGTACCTACTTGTTTGCCCTACCACGTGAATTTTTTTAGAGCCGGAGGCGCGCATGGATGGCAGCCTCGGCGTGTTTTATTTGGATTTTTTCACTTTTTGAACGGAAAATATTTAAAAAAAAAATATATACCTTCGTGTACAGTTATATGCGTTTAAGGGTTTCATAAAGGGGGTCGAAATTTTCATTATTTTTGCGATAGGCCACACCGTTTTCGAGATATAAGCAAAATAAAAATAAAAATACAGTACTGTTTTTGCCCCTGAAGTCGAGGTGTTGTGGTGAATCTTAGTTCATGACAACTAATTTTATTCCACACATTTTTAATCGCGATTAAAAATAGCCAGATTTAGTTAAGACAACCAAAATTTTGGGTTAAAAACGTCAAATTCAGAATAGCAATATTGCCATTTTCACTAAACTAATTAATCAGTACCATCTTAGTGCTGTCAAACTAAAATATAGTTAATTTGTGTCACTTTAGTCTATTTCAGAATGAGAAAACGTCTTTTGACAGGACTAAACAAAATTTTAGTGATTTTTAGTCTAGTTTAGAGAATTTTGTGACAAGAGAATCGGCACCATTGCACATCTTGATTTGAGTTATTGCCATGTGGTAATGTCTTTATTGCCCGGACCATATGCTATGCATAATTAGCATTGAAAACCCTTGGACAATACCTACATTTTAGTTTAGTCGATAGGTACTCAACAAAATTGAGCCATTTCCGTGCTCAGATCAATTTATTCACAAGCCGTATTTCTAAAGTGCAGCCAGAGTATCTACGATAAGTGTCCCGTAGTAGGTGTCCTTTTCCATTTCAAATGGAAAAGTTACCAGAACACGAGATATGGAACTTTATACATTTTGTGTTGATACCACATTTTCCCCAGTTAGCATTGAAAAAACTGGGATCACAAAATGGCGTAAAAATAATGTTGACATCCAATTAATTAATTATTGACAGCATTATCGACATTATTTATTGCCTTATTAAAAAAGGTGGCTTACAAACATTTATCTTTTCGCGCCGATAACGGGATGATTTTATAAATTCACTGAAGGCAGTTTTGGGCACGTTTATATAAATGATGAATGGAAGGATATCCGACAGTCCGGCCTCCGGTGCTTATCTTGGAGATAATGCATGATATTGCCGATCTCAGGTGTTTTGGGGATACAATAGTGATGTATTAGCATCATGGGAAGCATATATACTCGTAGGTAGGTACTACATAAGCCTACGCAGTGATAATTCACATTCAGTCTTATTACAAAATATGGTTTTAAACCATCTAGTCTGTTTTTGAAATAAGAACCTAATAGAAATCGAAATATAGTTCCTTTTACAAAACTGACATCTTAGTCCGGTCTTAGGTTGTCAATTTTGTATTATGAACTTTACAAAAGTCGGCATAAAGTTCGAAATACAAAAACTGTCTCGAAGGTTTAGGTTCGGGCTAAAGTTAGATCGTGTTTTGTAATAAGACGGATTGAGCTTAGGTTCTATCATTCCTTTTGTGTTCGTCCAATCACAAATGAGTCCAGCTGACCTATTTGTAATTTCTATTGATTCCTTCAGACAAAGGCAGTTCTTTATTAATTTTAAGTCAACTCTTGAAAAGGAAGCTTAATTAACTCTTTTGTCAAACTAAGCTTTGTGTAATTTACAGAATCAAAACGTAAGAAATAATATAATTATTATTTAATGTGATAAATAATAACCCGTCCGTCCGTTATAACAACGGATGTGTGTGTGTTTTGATTAAAAAATATATTACTATGATGCATCATAGTCTGCTTATTTTCTCCGGCAGCTGTTGAAGGAAATTAAGTGTAATGTAACTGGAGCTAAAATATTATAAGCTACTAAGTACTTTATAATATTTTGATTTCACATAATCTATATTGGTTCCTTTGTATTTAAAATCTTAACTAAGTATAATGGACCCATTTTGTAGCTCATGTTCCATTTCACTTCATTTTCTTCAACAGCTGCCGGAGAAATAAGCAGATGATGCGTCAAAGTAATATATTTTCCTTTCATTCCGAGATACCGAAGATTGCATAGAAAATATTAACGTTGAAATTTTCTCCTTTGGCAGTCTTCATAATATCGGAGTTTGAAACTTGGTAATATCGTTGACGTTATTCATCTTCATTGGTGCACTGTGCGGTAGTTTTTTTTTAATGTATATGAAATATATCCTATAATACACATTTAGTGAAAATGAAAAACGAAAATGTTGCATAAACAACTAATTCATAATACCAAAAACTTATGAACGCATTATAAAAAACCCCATAAAACTATCGACGAGTCTATTTTAAGCTATTAATTCAGATAATACTTATAAACCAAAAATCAAAACCCATAAAACTGTTCAGGAGTATATTCTATGCGATTAATTTGAACTGAGCAAAAACAATAAATCTACTAAAGTTGTCAGAGTATAAATTGATAGTGCAAGGTTTAAAGTTTATTCCAATAGTTGCCTCCCGTCGACAGCGACCGAGCGGGCGGCGCGGGCGGCGCGGGCAAAATAATAAATTTCAAAATCAATGGGTTCGTACTACTTATTCACATTCAAATCTTTCTGCTTTATAAGCAAGTCCGTCTGAGTTCCCTATTATTGGACCTTGCCTTTTTGCTTCAATACTTGTCTTTAATGCAGACAGAGTGGTTGGCTACACTCAGTATAATTAATACGTGGATATTTATCAAATGTCATTACTTGATCAGTCGTGTGGAGATCTCTTTGTCTATGTTGTTTTATATTTTCTTATAGAGCTGAGAAGATTATTTTCTTATAGGCTTTATGTACAGTGAAGGAGCCCCACATAGCGGGCGAATGTTACATTATGTACGGTCAAGGAGTCCCACATAGAGGGCGCATGTTACTTTATGTACGGTCAAGGAGCCCCACATAGCGGGCGCATATTAGTTTTCCGAACTGAATGAGTGATTTTCACAATAAAATTTGGTAATGACGTATTCGGAAAAATAAGGTGCAAGTAAATATTAACTTTAAGGTGCTTAACTTATTTAGGTGCCTAGACTGTATTTATATCTGGCCTTGGATATAACTTAGGCTTGCTTTAATTACAATACAATGTAAGTGCTAATATAACTTCATCTTATCGGCACGTAGGTAACTGACGGTAATGGACAAAAAATGTTTGCCATTAATATGATGGCATTTGGAGATTAAACTCATTACTATCTCTAAAGTAGCAGCCCGGAGTCTGGATTTGTGCCCGGTTGATGGCAATAGGCTCGCCCCCTATTACATGGGACTTAAACATAACTGGCGAAATGTGGGTGTGCTATAGGTACACCTCTGCCTAACCCTTCGGGGAATACAGGCGTGATGTTATGTATGTGTATCTCTAAAGTAGGTAAAAAAACCGTTATTTTTAATACCCAGAAAGATTATGTATTTATTCATTATAAATCTATGGTTATCTGCTTGTATTTAATAGTTAAAACAGTGATTTTATCACAATAGTGTTAAAGCATCAATATTATATTTTCAATGTAAATTCCTAATGAAGCCACTAAAATGTTTCTCAATTCAATTAAGTAATATATTGTGACTATTAGTTAACCTATAAATTGTTACAGAGCCGCAGTGCGTGCGATTTGGTTTCATTAAATTAACATAATATTAAATAGTTACACATATTCAAAGCCAACCCAGATGCAGCCACAATCCCCGAAGTGCTTGTTTCAATATATTATATTAAATTAGAAAACTGGATGTTTGTATCTTTATGACTCTATTGATTTAAGGCATAGTTATAATGTCATAGGATTACTACGATGGTCTACTTTTATACTTGGTATCTACTTATAGGCAATTGCCAAGAGCCTATCCCACTGAAGTCATTGGTTAAGGTGGTAGCGAAAACACGAGCTTAAATGTTCTGTATGGTCGCCTGTGGAAGCCTTCCCATTTTAATCCACAGGTGATTTGAAAGTGTTAAATAATCTAGGTATTATCATACTCTTTTCATTAGAATGGGTATTTTCATGGTGAAAAGATAAAAATTTGTCAGTCAGCAAAGTGGTGCCCACGATGGGCTTATTTTTTTTTTACTTTTATTTGAGATGGGTTTGCTCTTGACTCTAGTCTAGGTTAGAGATGACAGAGACAAAGTCGACGATGGAGTGAGCTTACCCTTATCATGACGACATAATTATGATCATTCATAGAGGCTTTTTCCTTGTACCCCAATTTATTGATAAAATATAGGTAATAGATTTACTGCATTATGCAGTTTAGATTTTATTTACTTTTAAAGTATTTGAATGTCCCTGTAGTGTCAAACCATAAATCAGACTACCGATTGCTGACTGACCGTTAAATAAGCGCGTAAGCTAAAATAACCACGATAGATTTAATTTTCTTTTTGGCTAGTCCCCTTTACAGTTCGAAATTGGAACTGGATAAACGGCTCACACGCACTAATACCGGTAGGTACTCGGCTCGGATCAAGTACGGGTTTCTGCAAACTGACTGTGAACGTTAGTAGTATGAAAACTAGGAGCACCTGGGTCTACCCCTAGGGGCATAGCCATCGGAAATTCCTGGTAAGTACAACGGTTATAAATTGTACGTAATATTTATATTTAAACTCGGGCTTGGTAAAGTGCTAGTTCTAAAGTCTCCAATTTCTAGATTATTTTCCATTTCACCCCTTACCTGCTGCTCGTTTTATAACACCCGTAAAGCCCCTTGCATTATTCATATTTAAATATTAAGTAGAAGTGAGCTTCTTCCACGTGTATCTTTTATATTTACTATCGAGCATAGGACGTGAAACTCGTGTGTATAAAAATAATGGAATATATCTATTGATACATAGGTAGTAAACATACCGTAAATGTTCCTACTAATGTCTCTAATTGGATGATGGTCGATTCACTGAGTGATGCGATCAATTGGTTAGCCACTAGGCAAACCAATTGATTTGTGCACTACGCATCCCTCGTCAATATACACTCGAGAGCAATGAATCCGGGTCACTTAAAGAATGTTAAAAATCTCGGAAACTAAAAATGATAGGTTAATGCAATAAATTGTATTTAATAGACAATGTAATACTCCTTAAATGAAAGTAAAAAAAATATGAGTCACCATACATTTTATTAACACAAAATTACATAAAGAAAAAAACTGCTGATCTCTCCTTAAAACAAAAATAGGAAACATGAAATTTTTGAACTTTATTACGATTTTCTTGAATTTTAATACTTCGTATAGCCTCCTCGTGCTTCCATTACTGCGTTTACGCGGTTTGGCATGCTGTACACCAAGTTCCTTATACGATTTTGGGGAATATTCTCCCATTCCTCTGTGAGAGCAATTTTGAGCTCACGAAGCGTGATTGGGGGAGGGTTTCGTTGTTTTACGCATCTGCCTAGCTCGTCCCAAGCATGCTCGATCGGGTTGATATCCGGGCTGCGCGCTGGCCACTCCATACGAGTAATGTTCATCTCTTGAAGGTAGTCATTCACAATCCTACCTGTATGAGGTCGGGCATTGTCATGCATAAATATAGCATCCTCACCTAAATTGACCATAAATGGACCAACGTGATCATTGAGGATTTCTTCCACATATCTTACGCTAGTTAAAGAGCCGTTTTCTATGATCACCAGCTCTGTGCGACTTTCAGAAGAAATTCCGGCCCACACAAGTACAGACCCACCACCGTAGGCTACTTTTTCTTCGATGCATGCTTGCTTGAATCTTTCCCCTGGTCTTCGATACACTCTGTGTCTTCCATCGTGCTTGTAGAGCATAAATTTTGATTCGTCGGAGAACATAACTTTTGACCAATCTTCAATACTCCAATTTACGTGGCTCTGGGCATATCTTAGTCTTGAAATACGATGCCCACGCTCCAGTTTAGGGCCGTTTGCAGGTCTAAGGGGTTTTAAGTTAGATTCAGCAAGCCGACGTCTTACTGTCCATGCACTTGGGTTACTTCCTCCGAGGCGTCGAAACTGATTTGTGAGTTCAGTTCCTGTGAGAAAGCGATTTCGAAGCATGGTGTTCACCAAGTATCGGTCTTCTCGTGCTGTGGTACACCTGGTTCTGCCCGTTCCTGGTCTGCGTAGGTTAGAACCAGTTTCTTCGTAACGTCGGAGAACTCTTTGTACTGTTGACAGCGACACACCGACAGTCCTGGCTGTATCGCGCTGACTCCGGCCGGTTTCCAGCATTGTAAGTATTCTGGTGCATTCTTCAGGCGTAAGCGACATAATTTCAGCTTGAATAATGAATATAGAGCACTATCAACATGGTTTATGTACCCACATAAATGACAGATTACAAACAAAAGCAAAACCAAATGCTGTAATTTCGTAGTTCCATCTTCGAAAGTGGCCCTTTTTCAAATTTGATTTTTTTATGATATAACTTTACAATAACTAAGAAGTTTTAATACCTTCATTTAAGGAGTATTACATTGTCTATTAAATACAATTTATTGCATTAACCTAGCATTTTTAGTTTCCGAGATTTTTAGGATTCTTTAAGTGACCCGGATTCATTGCTCTCGAGTGTATATGACACATATATGGTTGTTTCGGGTTTGCATGATTTTGCATTGTGTAAGATTTGAGACTGTACGGGAGAAGAGTAAGAAATCTTAGGGCAACAAAATTAATAGGTACCTATCCACATTTAATCAATAAAAAGTTCAAACACAGATATACATAACCCTCTCATATTATCTTCCGGAAAAAGATAAAACGGTACCAAAGCCATCACAATCTGGAGTAACTCATCCATTATAAGTAAAAGGTAATAAATCATAATTAACCGGCGCGGGAGTCGTATCCCGAAACTTGAGGACATAAATTAACCCTCCACCCATTAAGTACTTAAATATTAAAATGGCTAAGGATTAAGCAACGTAGTATTCATATTCTAGCTTAGAGAATACTTAATGATTCCTTAGAATATGAAATAATTTGCAATATTTAGTTTTGTCCTTGGAAAATTACCTTTGTAATTAGCTGACCTGCCTCGCCTTCACTACAGTGGCCTTAGTTCAGCTAGAACAACTCATAATGTATAAAACATTTAAAGATTTTCAGAGGAAAAACATTGTTCGAGAATAGCATTTTCAAAAAAACGCTTTTCAAGACGCGAGAAAAAATAACATCACCGTATTCGCCTGTTCACGTGCACCGTTGAATATGGGGTTTACTGAACCCTTATTATAAACAGTCATGGGAAAATATTGCCGCGATCATTTGCATGACCGAATTTAGTTAAAGATGTTCTATAGAAGCATACTTTTTCCCATCCTTTTGACGAAATCTTGTGCTTACCTTTTAGGAAACTCACAGCGTTTATGGTCCCAAAAACCAAATCAGTCATGATGGAATGGTGTGTCAGCCATTTTCAAATAACTGAATAGAACCATAGAACATATGAGTACAAAGACGTATCCACGAAAAATATTTAGCTTACAAAAATGTAGGTGAATAGATGGCCGATCGACAAATCCTTCAAAACCAACCAAAAACCTTTCAATTTACCCTTTGAGGAAAATTCGCTTTGGAAATGATCAACTTTCATACGAAGTTACCTTTGTTAAATATAAGGGATTGAATACCCTTAGCCCGTGTAATGTTAGCCGCAAATATGTGCGTAACCAAATAATTACTGGCCCACTGGCCTTAGAATGTGGCCACATGTGGGAACCAAAATGTGGTTTAGGCGCAGTACCAAAGTATGAATAGGCAGTAAATTTCTCGCACGCAATACGTACATACTCGTATATTACCTTTAACGAAGTACACTTCCTTTGTTCTTGTTTATATGTTTAATGTGTTGTTATAACCACTGAAGTGCTTTTTCCTGAAAGAGTATTTGGGTACTTACTCATGTTTATTTTACATATTTACCTGTTGGAAAAACTGGGAAAAGGCTCATTGCTCAATATAAATGCCTTCCACCACTTTCGGTTTTCGTGGTTAAAATAGTATTCGTTTGATTATTGGAAAATGAAAACACTACATACATTTAGCTTTATAATTTAACTGTTACAGCCGTCGTGGTTGCCAGCACTTAAATCTTTAATCATCGTTGGAGCCATTTGTGTCACTGCTGCACTTGTTAGGGTTCCGTAGCCAAATGGCAAAAAACGGAACCCTTATGGATTTGTCATGTCTGTCTGTCTGTCTGTCCGTCCGTATGTCACAGCCACTTTTTTCCGAAACTATAAGAACTATACTGTTGAAACTTGGTAAGTAGATGTATTCTGTGAACCGCATTAAGATCATCAAACCTTGCCTGTGGGGTATCTATGGATAGGTCTTCAAAAATTATATTGAGGTTTCTAATATCATTTTATTTAACCTAAATAGTTTGCGCGAGAGACACTTCCAAAGTGGTCATATGTGAGTCCCCCCCCCCCCCCTGTAACTTCTAAAATAAGAGCATGATAAAACTAAAAAAAATATATGATGTACATTACCATGTAAACTTCCACCGAAAATTAGTTTGAACGAGATCTAGTAATTTTTTTTTTTAATACGTCATAAATCGTAAACCGCATATTATGTTACTTGCTGCTACGGAACTCTTCATGGGCGAGTCCGACTCGCACTTGGCCGCTTTTTTTTCAATATGATTTATATATTACATAGACCTTTAAAACAATCGGTGATTTATGTTTAGGATTATAATTAAATATGCAATACAATCTATAGGTTGTTGGCTTCCTCCAAACATCATTGAATATTCAATCGAATCATTTATTTCAAAACTAATTGATTCGCAGTCGTTTTGTGAATCAAACACTGTTCTATTGAAAACTTGAATAAATAAAAAGTAGGTACCTATAGTCAGTGTCCTAGAGAACCCTTACAAAATTGTCGTTATAAGAAGTGAGTGACACAGTCACAGTAATGCAATTGATAAAATTAAACACAAACGAACGTCGGCACAGCTCATTAGGCAGCACGATGAATCTTTTGTCATGATTTGTGATTAATCCTAATACGTTTGTAATTTAATGTTCATGTCAAAGGTTTTCACACGCATTTACAACCTTCACCTCTGTTTGAGAGGTTCTGATTCTATCTGGTAATGTGCTCATTACATTAAATCCACAAAGAGTATTCTAAAAACCTGCCAATTTCTTTACATTTTTTATAGATACAATTATCCAACTTCCTTATTCCATGTGTTTCTTGTATTTCCAACCAGTTTTAAAGAAAACTCTAAAACTTTAATTATATTTCCTTTTTATTTTCCATGTAGGAACATGCTAACACCAATATTAACTCTGCTATATTATGTAACATAGTCTGATATTATGAGCCTTGTCGTGATAACGCCTAGAGAAAAACAATTGCAATGTGCTGCTAATAGTAAATAATTGCTCTGTTATCGTGGGCAACACTCGCGGTTCGTATTTTCACTTTTATCTCAGTAAAATAACAAAAATAATAGTTAGTTGCTAATAGAATGTCTGTCGAGAAGGATGACTGAAGGTTAAATATCATTTATACCTACTTTGCTTACGACTTTTGTAGTCATTTGTAAATGAAGACAGAGTAGCAACTCCTTTCTAAAACAGCGTTTTATAGGGCGTCGTGCTCTTTTTATCTTCATGTATAGTTTTGTATAAACTGTTTTGTGTGTACACAAATAAACAATGTGGTGCGAACGAAACAAAAAACACAAGACATGTGAAGACATGTGACATCCACCAACCCGCACTGGGCCCGCGTGGTGGATTACGGCCCACTCCCTCTTACCGAGAGGAGGCCTGTGTCCCAGCATTGGGAACATTGTAGGCTGGTTATGTAAACAAAAAACAAATATTCATATCGGTTAAGTCGTTTTTGGGTTTTAGCGAGACTAACGAACAGCAATTGATTTTTATATATGACGGAGAAGGTACGTTTCTCAAGTTATTATCGGCCATATTTTAATTACTGTGGGCGTACTATGGAGAGTGTTGGTTATTGCGCAATAGAAAAACCTTTTGCAGTTCAAATCCAATTATAATTTACGAATAAATTAATCATACTAGCGAATCACACACTGTAGGTACACGACACAACGATACGGAATGCGCGACCGTTTCTAAACGTGTTCACTGCTTAACCTCCAACAACAAACTCTGCTTTTACTCTAGTCAAGCGTTATGTTATAGACTCTGTCGAGCGCCACCTGGTGGCGCTGTTGTCCCGATTAGTCAAAGTCAAACGATTGATTTAACGTATTTTCGATTTATATAAGATACTTATAGATACCATATGTATTGTTTCGTTTACTTTAGTTCTTCAAATAAAATACACACATTCGTGTCCAGGGATTACCTAAATACGTTTTTGCTAGATACCTACAAAAAAACTGGTTTTTTAATTATATTGTTTGTAACTCATATGGATACTTTTCAAATTAGTAAAATTTCTGCCATAATTCTGACTGGAATCAATACAAAAGAACGTTATTATGGAGAGAAGACGTCATTTGAGCCGAGAAGATATGATCGGAGCCGTGGGTATGTTGAAAAATGGTTCTCGACAATGTGCTGTAGCAATCGTTTTGGGCACTACGCAGAGTGTTATAAGTCGACTTTGGACACGTTACCGCATCACTGTCAGCGTGATAGGGCGACATGGAGGACGAGCTCCCTTCACAACACGTAGACAAGATCGTTACATACAAATTACCTACAGCTCGACGAAATCGTACAATGACCGCGATGATGTTGGTTACGATGCTTCATAACTCTTCAGGGATGTTAATAAGCGATCAAACCATATGAAATCGCTTGCATGAAGTCAATATCAGTTCCCGAAAGCCGCAACGTGTACCACCTATTGAGCCCCGCAATTGCAGAGCCCGTTTACAATGGGCTCGTGAATACAGAAATTAGGCAGAAGAAGACTTGCGTTTTGTGTGTTTTTCTCACAAATCTCGATTTGATATGAGGCCAGATACTAGACGTACACGATGTTGGAGGACCCCTGGACGCCAAGAACGTTTCAAATCATACCAAGAAGTCCATGCATACAGCGGTGGAACAATCATGACTAAGCGGTTATTTGGATCGGCGGAAGAACCGAACTGATTTGGATCAGAGGCAATCTCAATGCACAGATTTACGCTTAAACGATTGTATCCGATGTTGTCATTCCTTTGTGGACCCAATTTGGTGTTTAATTTCTGCTTATACATGATAATGCACCTCCACACACTACCAGAGTCGTTGCAAACACACACTTGCCGCAGCTAATATCCACATCCTACCATGGCCTGCTCAATCGCCAGACTTGAATCCCATTGAGTACGCATGGTATATGCTTCAAAGAAGAGTTCTGCCAAATATGGATGCCGTACACACCCCAGAAAATCATTTCCGCTTGATACAACGGATGTGGGCGGCCATTCCGCAACGTGATTTGGATGAACTCATATGTGAGTAAACGCTGCGATTGTGTTATACGCGTTAACGGCGGAAAAACAGACTACTAATTGTTTATTTTTACGAAATAAAAACTTTTATTTTTATCTTTTTATCACATTTTAATCGCCGGTCGCGGATTGTTCGAAAGAGTTACCGTAGCCCTGGCGCACAGGCAACTGAAGGAACACGGGTGGGTTTTAGTCAGTAAAAGTCTGACACTCCTTCTCGCTCGGCCCAGAGCGGGAGAAATTATTTTATGATTTACTAACCCAAAAAAAAAGGATTAACTAAGGTGAAAAATCCAGCATAAGCAAAAATCGCGAAGCCTTTATTAATGAAAAAGCAGAGAGTACCTACTTCGTGGATCTAAACATACGAACATATTTTTAATCAATCTAAATATACATTTTTATTTCATTTCAATAGGGCAATTAAATATATATTTTAAACAACTTGATCCCTTTTGTTGTGTGTACTTGAATTTGAAATATTTTATCTATCCCTTAACTATACGTTTTGGATTTAGCAAATAGTTCTAAATTAATTGCTTCCAGTATTTGGTAGACTTTAACCGTAAACAGAACCGAGCTACCTATATTGAGTGGTGCCAGAATTCTAAAAAAACAAATAACGTTATTTCTGTAGGCTCTAATTAAAATAAAAACAATCATATTATTTAGCTTATCATGTATTGCCAATTTGAAATTCAGAGCAGGCAAGTCCTGAAAATATTTAAATAAGCAATGTAGAGCGCCTACTCCTCCATATGTAAATACAACCTACAGAATAATTGACTAAATAGAAGTATTATATTCGTGTTTAAAATGATTAAATTTATATATGACTAGTAAACATCTTTCGTAAACGATAACTTTATTTTTTATTACTAAGACATAAAAAATAAAACAATTGTGTTTAAAGTAGTACTAGTAGATTAGAGCTTTATAATGGAGTTGGTCTGGGGATGTAGTACTTACCAACATACTATACAAGGTGTAACAGAACAAAACGCAAGTCTTGAAAGTAGTATGTTCATAATTGACTACTCAATCGATTTCAGTAACTTTTAATAAAAAATTGTATTTTTTTCAAAAAATATCTTTTTTGCCATTCTGACTGCCGATTGAGCCAAAGAAAACTAAATCTTGTTTCAAGGCAATAAGACTCATTTTTAAATGCATAAAGTAATGCTAGGGTCAACACGATTATATTAGTTAGCTTTAAAAAAAATAAGTTTTGGTCATTGTAATATGGTTTTAACTGAATACTTTAATTGTGGTGTATGAGGTCTTGCGTTAATATGTTACATATTGTATACCTATATCTGCAAGTGTTGATGCGTTCCGGTTAAAGGCTCGTGCACACTGGCGCAACGCGACAGCGCACACAAACAGCAAAGGCACCGCGTGTCGCGCGACGAGCGGTACCTTTCTGTCGTGCTATCGCGTCGCTCCTGTTTGTGGGAGCCTTTATGAGTCATCATGGGTGCCGTATCACTCACCATCAGGAAAACTACTAGTTTATTTACTACACAAGTCGAAATGTGTAGGTACGTAGTGTTGAGAGGTATTTTATGGATCGAAAAGATAACACATATTACATATTGAAAGATATATTCGTAATGTCAAGGCAGGAACGAAAAACAAAAAGAATGTTATAAAAAGTAAAGATTCAGAGAAAACCTCCGTTAACACGTAGTAGCTAGAACAGACGTGACAAATGTGAAAATTGTCAAAGCTAGTGTCCATCCATAAGATGATTTATGAAAACGATAATGGTGGCGCATCCTCTGGCAATAATGTTCTTCCAGCAGTACCAGATGTCCCCAATGCACGTTAAACAAACGATTATCCTACGAGGGACTTCGATACAATCGTTTGACTTCCGCGAGCTTCATTCGGAATTTGAATCCCCGATATGTATATATAACGACACTTTTTTTTGTGTGTGGCATCAGTTTTAGGTTAAATTGAAAACCCATTCACGGAGCCCATTGAGGACAGCTGGGGCCATTATCAATAAAAATATATCGTTAGAAAATGTAGGAAGCATTTGCTTGGTTAGGTTAGAGCTACAAACATCAATATTGTAATGCCCCATAGTATGCTAAGTTGGAACATCTATGGACATTGAATGCACACAATACCAACCGTTATTTTGTTACATTACACGTTCGCTAAACATACCAAATTAAAGTGAGTACGAATTAGCGAAGTAGGTCATAGTCATAGTCATAGTCATTTATTCATTAACAAGTAACTTGTATCTGAATGTACACACAAAATTACAACACAAGTTACACACAAAAATTACACAATTACAGTATAAACAATAACATAAATTACATTTGAATTTCGTCTAAACTACATCAACAATTTACAAATAATAAATTTACATTACGTCAATAGAATTTAGATATTAAATTAAACAATATGGCTAACACCTCAAAATTTAAAATAATAACAATAAAATAATTAATTAAAGACAAATTAGCATAGATTGATAAAAAATATATTAAAATTACAGTTAGATCAATAAATCAGTATGAATATAATCCAATAAAATCTAACATTACAGTTCTTCTACAGTATATAGACACTTATTCAATAGGATTTTTTAAAATTTTATTTTGAAATCACTACTGTAGACAGCACTTTCAATAAAGGGTGCAATTCAACTCTGATCGATTACACTACATCCTAAGCAAAAACTTCCTATTTACCAAAATACTCATTACGAATGCAAGAAAACTCTGACTACATAGCCAAAGACCCTTACTTATGAAGAAACTGACGCACTTCTAAAACCAGTTATATAAAAATCATATAAAAAATTTACTTACACGAGGAGTTAATGAAAAATTGGACTAATTAATTAATATACAATGTCTACCATATTCTTGACACTAATAATATGCTTTTGGTTTCCCTTTCTCTTTTCCTCACTCACACACACGCACACACACTTACGCACACACGCACGCTCGCGCGCAAATACACGCATACACACATACTTACACTCCACACATAACTATACTTGAAATTGGAATCCTAACTTCCTAATCTTAATATTATAAATGCGAAAGTAAGTTTGTTTGTTTGTTTGTTACCTTTTCACGCCTAAAACACTGAACCGATCATCCTCAAATATTGCATATACGTTGTCAGGTGTACAGAAACGGACATAGGGTACCTTTCATCCCGAAAAAAAATACGTTTCCCGAGAAAAACAACAATAACGTTCTTATGATAATAGATGACGCCACTAGTCTTTCGAATCATGATTGAATTATAACCCGAATTGATTGTCAAAGTCTAAATTAACGCGAGCGAAGCCGCGGGCAAAAGCTAGTGTTGTATAAGTCTGTTCCTACCGAACCTAATGTTATGCTGTAATTATAAATACATAGGTAGAGATCGTCTAATATAAATCATTACGCCCCTCCACTAAACAAATAAAAGTATAACACTAAACGAACATTTGAAATGTGTATGCAACAAGCAGTTTTAAACTGGTCGATCTCTACATAAACCTTAGCCAAATTGGTATCCAACACAAATAGCCGTTTTTTCCAGTAGCATACAAATTTTTAACCCACTTCAAAAAAAGGAGGAGGTTCTCAATTCGACTGTATGTTTTTTTTTAATGTGTGTTAGCTCATAACTTTATTCTGGGTTAACCGATTTGGATGACACTTTTTTTTATTTGATAGCTGGTGCTTCACATGTGGCCCCATTTAAATTTGATCATGTTCTGACCAGTAGTTTTTGAGTTATCCTTAATACTGTATAATTT
This sequence comes from Griposia aprilina, assembly GCA_916610205.1. NCBI lineage: Eukaryota > Metazoa > Arthropoda > Insecta > Lepidoptera > Noctuidae > Griposia > Griposia aprilina. The sequence goes on from OU744302.1 coordinate 12,765,757, forward strand.
TTCCACTTAATTTATATTGATGATGTGTTAATAATTTCCTGTCCCTGTTATTTACATACCAAGAGGTTACGAATTTGTGTGGGGTAGGTACCGCAACTAAAACGTGAAAAATAAAACCACTTTTTACACAAAAACAACCGACTTCCAAAAAAACATTAAAATTCGTGAAAAATAACTTTAATTTCGGAAGTCGGTGGCTAAAAACAAAAAATACAAAACCAAAGACACCGACTTCCGAAATTAAAGTAATTTTTTACGACTTTTAGTGTTTTTTTGGAAGACGGTCGTTTTTTTGTAAAAAACGTTTTTGTTATTAGGTAGTCCATGCCGATGTAAACAATAACGGTTCCCAAAATTGCTTTTAATAAATCTATTCAAATTAAGTCAGACTTAAGTTACTTGGAGGTAAAGTATACAACGGCTCAATGGTTCAATTACGTAATATTAATTATAGACATTATTCACGTATTCAGTTTGTTGGTAACATCGGCCACTCTAATTGATGAAGTTCCATTTCAGTGCTATTTATTTAATGCGATCTGCATCAGCGATGCTTTCAGGCCGGCACTGAAACTTGGGTGAAAGGGAACCGGCAAATACGGAGATACGTCCAATCAAAACAAATTTCGTTTCGTCAATGAAACTTGATTAACGATATTTAAGAATTCTGGGGAAGTAAGCTCGTTTGGAACGAACATCAGCTCTGAAAGAGTGAACTGTGTGGAAGCTTTTCTTTTCAGTCTTATTCTAAGGAGATTACAAACTTATGTCCACTTGGTTTATTTAGATCAGAAAAAGTGACAATAGTTTATGTTCAAAATTACACAATGTATTTTGATGTCGTTTTTCACCATCATTTAGTGCATTTATTCCGGAAGTTTTATGTTTTATTCATATTTAACTTAGTTAAGGAACGAAGATGTTTTGACATGTCGCCATTGCACATGTGCGAAGCAGCGCTAGTACCTATTACGTAAAATATTCATATTTATGTTGTCTTTGTGTGTCTTCGTTCCACTTACTTACAAAGCCATCTTTTCACAAGTCTGCTAGTAGAAATTTCTTAGAAACCAGGAGATCCTTTGTATTTTTATTTCAGTAGGTATTCCTTTACTTCCTTATAATTATGTTTTCTGCATAAATGCTTAAAATAAATATAGGTACGTTTGAAAAAATCACATCACGGTTCGTAAATTGAAATACCTACATATATTATTGAGTTGTGTATTCACCAATTTTATCCTTATAAATTTCTTAATTTATGAAAAGTTATACAATATTGAAGCACTATAACAGTTCAAGCTATTGACAATACAGAATTCGCGCCTCCCGGTGCGGCGAACGCACTACTTTGTGTAATTTATAACACCGCGTGCCATCTGCCGCTGTCGATTCTCAATAGACATTATTTATACAGAGAGGTTACCATCATCGACACATTTATGGCTTTTTCATTGACTAGAATTGTTATTATACGATATAAACGTTTGTGAAAGTTTATTCTCCAGTTTTTTGAGGCCGGAAGAACGGCGATTCAATTGACATCGAATTTCTTTAGAAATAACTGCGATTTTCAACAATCATGTAAAATAGCAAACATGAGATCATTTTTTTCCTTTCAGCCGTAAACATTAGCATGCAGACATTCTGTTACAAAAACCAACAGAACTGACACAAATCAGACCACCATGTACCTAAACACTCTTTTTATGCTTATTTTAAGTTTTAAAAATGTATCCTAAATTGTATAAAATTGTTAACGGAACGAGGGAGCCTGGACCTCACAACACAAGGAGGTCTAGGAATTCAATCCACTTGAATGTAAACTTAGCAAATAAAATTCTTATTCTTAGATATTAAAGACTAACACTAATATTTTTTTAACCTTCAGTTCAAAGTTACGTAAAAATACAAAAACAATAAAATTTGTAGGTATTATTGTGTATGTGAGCTGAACCCGTCCCATAAAAACTACTATTTTCTGAACAAACGTTTCTGTGAGCGAGAAAACTTTTTCAGGAAACAAATATTTTACGTGTGTATTCCTTTGTCAAGTTTCATAGTATAAATCATAAAAATAAAAGGCTTTAGGAAATCTAAAACTATACAACACATTTGATGTGAAGTTGCGATAAAATTAAGTTTTTTAATAAACAGGCTTCGTGCTCTATTAAATTTAATCCTTCACTATTTTTGTAAACCTATTTTTGTTGTTTTAGTATTGTTTGATTTAGATCTGATTGTAGGCTTTGGTCATAAAGTAGAGTTATAGAATATTATACCTCTATATGCTGCCACGGTTATAAAATAAACAGTGAAATAAATAATATAGTTCGCTCTTAAATTATGCATGGATTTATTCACCTATTCAATTAATTTATGGAAGATTATTACAGACCACAAACTGAATATCTATACTTATTTACTCAATATACTTACCTTACCTCCACCGGGACCTAAAAGTTGAGTTCATCGAAAAAGTGATCCAGAAACTTGCAGAAGCTCACGATAAGAGACTTCATCAGCATGTGAACGTCGAGGCAATCCAGCTTCTCGACCACACAAACATAGTTAGAAGACTTAAAAGAACAAAACCGTTCGAGCTGGTGTTTAGTGTTAGTGAATAGTGTAAAGTACAAAAGTGCCAAACAAACACACGAACGAAGTGTATTCGCCTTAATAGAGACAATAAGAAAAGTGCTATAGGACACATTCTTAGTAAAGACAATTTAATAGCTTAGGTTATAATTAATTTACTTACTTTTATAATTAAATTAATATAATTAAATTACTTATTAGTCTATTTATAAGGCTAGATTGTAATAAGATTAGGGTCCATCCTATTGCTGAACCCTAGGATAAGGAAAAAAAAAAAATATAATATACTTATTTTGGATAATACAAAAGCATCGATAAATAATTAAGGAATTATGAAATTTGCGATAAAGTAAATGTATCGGATAACCAGTTTTCAGTATTATTTTGTCGAACTTAATTATCGCTTTTTCAGTTTGTACAAGGCTACAACTAATTAACGTCCGTAGAAATAAAATAATCAATTAAAGTTTCCTGTGCGATTATCTGAAGTTAGGAATGAACTCCCTGTTCATTGGATATTCTTCGAATCATCACTGTTCACAAACTGAAAACTTCTACATTATTACTCGAAAGAAAGGTACTGAAAAAGACATCAAAAGGACAAAACTTAATTTTCTCCGCCATTTCTTCATTTTCAACAGAAACTACTGTATACTTTAAGACCACAATATGTACAAAGTTTCTTTGTCGTTAACAGCCAATCGTAAACTAAATGCAACAGAATGAAGGGATCTCTAAAAGTGTGTAGTTTTATTGGATGAAAGAGCTACAGAAGGAAAGATTGGTACCTACTCTTCGTCTGTAACAGGATAAAAGAAAAAAATCCAATCGCCATTGGACGTGATCGGGCGCGGACATTTGGATTAATGGATTGTAGGGTAGACAGATAAAACGCTGTTCAATCGCTCAGTATAAAAATTAACAGTAGGTACAACTGTAATACGCGTCTTTCTTTGAAATTCGTCTTTTCTTCGTGCCACAGACTAAAGTAGAACGGTGTGTACATTTCACAAATTAATTTCGTGTATTAAGCTTGAGACTTCGTTGGGAGCTGCAACTGCTGCAGCTTAGCAAACTTACATTATTATAGTAAGCAACTTGGAGTTCTACAAACTGCAAAATAACCACGCTATTTTCTGTAACAAGAAAATTCAGTTTTTCTGTTAATCTTCTTAAATTTCAATTTATAATAAAATAACAAAAATGGTTGATTTACAAAAAGCCTATCACTTCCCATTTCTTGGCACGGAACGAAGCCGCAATAACTTGAGGTATCTATTTCAGATTCATGTTCCTTGGTTGTTTTCCCTCAGTTTTTCATTTTATGTTTTTTTTTTTTTTGGTTTTCAGTTTTTCTCGTAGTTACACTTTTTTTTTCTTTAAGTTATCATAAAAGCATATAATGGCCCAGTTTGCTTACAAGGAAGAATATCATTCATAGCGTAGCCATAATGTCATAAAATAAACTAAACTTAAAGCTGTAAACTGCACTTATACGATGTGTAATAAGGCCAAAATAAGGTGCTGTACATAATAGTCGCATGAAAGTGGCTGAGTTTGCCAAGCGCCTTAATATACAAAACACACCGCCCGTATGGTATGAATACCGCTTTTAGCACATAATAGGGATTTAATACCGGAACGTAACCGCAACATTAATAACACTTCAAAGCAATCTTGTACAGACGACAATATCGTTTACTTCGGGCATGCTGAACAAGGAAACCGAGGAAAATTGAGGGAAGCAAGAATCGAAACGTCGATAGAAGTTAACTTCGGTGTAAGTGTAATATTGGTAAGTAAGAACAGGTATCGGAGGAAACTAGTACCTAGTGCTATGTTCATGTTCTCGTTAAGTCGCAGATATACGACTTTTAATGATTTCAAATTGAACATCACGTCTAAACGAATAGTCTTATTTGTTTGAAAAAAATATATGATAAACTAAACAATTTTTTTCGTAATTTGTTATGTGAATATTTGAAATTATATTTTTATAACATAGTGTAATTAATTTGTAAGTAATGTCTATCGCGAACACAAAAACCGAACTTCGATCTAAACAAAAGCGGCCACATTCCTTTAGATTGTATTTTGTTGCTTCGTGAAAAGGTATTAGAAAATTCTAGACACACTTACCGAGGTCGCTTATTGAGCCGGTATTCAAAATTCCTTCTGAGTCACGAGATAATACTTTTTTAAAGGAGTGGCGCTAGTGGACCCGTGTGCGTCCTCTTAAAGAAATTTTCAAAAACAAGCTTTATACCTACTGCATAATTCATGCTGTGGCAACCTATAAATAAGTCTACACTTAGCCCTATATTTGTATAGAGTTTGATTAAAGATTGTTTTAGATAGATGTATCCGAATTGATTCAACTAACCAATCCTTAGAAATTCAGGTTTCAATGTAAGAGTGATAAATAATATATCGAAAAACTTTCTCCAAGTTCACATCCTGAAAAGCAATAATGTTTTATGGTGTTTGAAAGTAGAAACTTATTTGTGACTTCAGCATTGGTTTCATCTACTAACTTTTACGATACGTATCGACGAGTAAATATACCAATACTTATAATAAAGCTGAAGAGTTTGTTTGTTTGAACACGCTTATCTCTGAAACTACCAGTCAGATATGTTTTTTTTTTTAATTCGATAGCCCTATATTTGAGAAAGGTTAACACCACGCTACAAGCCTTAGGAGCCGAGCAAAAAGAAAAAAAGCGGCCAAGTGCGAGTCGGAGTCGCCCATGAAGGGTTCCGTAGCAGCAAGTAATATAATATACGGTTTACGATTTATGACGTATTAAAAAAAAACTACTTACTAGATCTCGTTCAAACCAATTTTCGGTGGAAGTTTACATAGTAATGTACATCATCTTTTTTTTTTAGTTTTATCATTCTCTTATTTTAGAAGTTACAGGGGGGGGACACACATTTTACCACTTTGGAAGTGTCTCGCGCAAATTATTCAGTTTAGAAAAAAATATATTAGAAACCTCAATATCATTTTTGAAGACCTATCCATAGATAACCCACACGTATGGGTTTATTGAGAAAAAATATGAGTTTCAGTTCTAAGTATGGGGAACCCCAAAATTTGTTGTTTTTTTTCTATTTTTGTGTGAAAATCTTAATGCGGTTCACAGAATACATCTACTTACCAAGTTTCAACAGTATAGTTCTTATAGGTTCGGAAAAAAGTGGCTGTGACATACGGACGGACAGACAGACAGACATGACGAATCCATAAGGGTTCCGTTTTTTGCCACTTGGCTACGGAACTCTAAAAAGTCAGAAAGAACGCTAAGTGCAAACGGAGTAAAATTCGAAAATTCGATAATGCGTGGGAATGGTACGGAGGAACAAGAAATTTCACGCGGACGAAGTCGCGGGCAGAAGCTAGTCTACTAAAAGGGCAAACATATTGTTCTGCTTCTCTCTTCCGATACCTTTTCTTACTTACCAATATTACGCTTACACCGAAGTTAACTTCTATCGCACGAACTGTATGTGAATAAGTCATGCCGTGGTAAAAACCGGCCAAGCGCGTGTCGGACTCGCACACGAAGGGTTCCGTACTACCGTACAATATTTAACACTATATATATTTTTAAACACTTTTCTTGTATGGTTTTAACTTAATGCTTGATGTGTAACATCATTCCACTCGCTTTCCTGCAATCTGTGAGATTGATTTCGTGAAAAGGGACGGAAGTGTGTAACAGGAAGCCAGGGTAGCGCGCGCTATTTGATTTGACCAATGAGCGCGCGCGGTGTAGAGTTGGCCGTAAGTAGGAAAAAGACCCATTTTGCAAGAGGTTCGTACTGCCAGCCAACAGTGTGTGCGTGTGTGTGATGAGAAAGGGAAAGGGAAATAGAGAAGTTTAATGAATCGGTTTAATGACTGCATATGCAACAATTAATTTAAATAAGATATGTAACGTTATTTTATATTTGCACGCCGAAATTAAAGGCAGAATAAAATATATTTTTTACATTTTACCAACCTTCTGTACCTTATTTATGCAAATACTTTTTTTTTTCTTTTTTAAAGGTTCGCGTCATCTGTGCGCTTAACCTACAGTATTGTGTATAAAGTGTGTTGTTATATAAACTAATTTATATGTGTAAAGTATATTAATAAATGTATTTACTGTTGATAATCAGTGTCTGAAAAAAGTGCAGATCATTGATCAAGAATGCAATTGAGTAATAATGAATGATAATTATTCGAATAAATATTTCAGTATTTAGCTTTTAAATTTTGAGGTTAATTCTGTCACTGCTCAATGAAGAAGTTTCCGTACTTTTTTTTTATAATGTTAGAAAATCGTACTACGTATTTAATGAAGCATGGTGTTTTTTTTAAAATATCTGCATAAATGACGAAGTTATGATAGTTATACCTCCGCTAGTTTGATTATCACCACGCCGCTGCTGTCTCCGCTCTCCTCCAAATTGAACAAACTGTCTTCAATAAAATTTACGTTAATCCTAGTGTTAATTGAATAAAATACAATTTTCATTAAAACTAATTATTCTTCGTTACGAAAAATCGTTTCAAGTAATACCTGTTTTTTTTTTTCAGGATATAATGTTAATGTTGCTTATTACCAAGGTGAGATGTCAGATGTTACACATCATATGCGACTACTCGCTCGTTTTTTTGTTAAAGCAGCCATCGTAGTACACACTCTGTCAAAATGTCAAGTGTCTACCTATTACGGTTCAAAAGATACCGCCCTGTGACAGACGGACGGACAGCGGAGCCTTAGTCGTCGGGTTCTTTTAGCACCCTTCCGGTATGGAACCCTAAAAAGGGTGTTAGGTTAACCTAACACCCTTTTTAGGCACACCTTTTTAGGTAAGCACTTCATTCCCTTAAGGGAGTGAAGCGCTTACCCATAAAAAAAATTAACAGCCTTTACTATTGGACCAGCACTTAAATATAAAAAAAATCTGCTGTTTCCTACAAAGTGCAATATCTACGTTAAAAATGTATAAGCTGGTCAGGAAGATGTTAGCGGGCTGACTTAAGGCGTGCTGGACGCACGTTTTAGTGTCGCCACTTATGCAACCCAACATATTGTTAACATAACCGATACTTTATGGTGAACAGTTTAGTTTTTGTGTTCGAGCTCTTGGCTAAGGAGGTCGTTCGAGGAAGCGACATATTGCTATTTCTACAGACCAGCAGCGTTACAGTGGTCTGCGAAGTAATTGGGTAACACACTAACAGTAGGAATGGCTTTAATTTTGACAGTTCAACAACATTCATTGCGTTATTTAAGTTCAAGCAGAACTTTGTTTTCGAACATATGAAGCAATGGATTAGCAATAGGCTTCAAAATGATTCACCTTATGATAGATAGTGTGTCGCGCAATTAGGGTAATAATTTGAAGGGTGTGAAGTACATGAGACATTTGAGTTTTGTCTCTGGGATGGCAACTCACCTGCGATGCCTCTGATATTAAATAATAATAATACAAATCTTTATTGCAGACCAAATGATCCATAAAAAAACACACAGATGGTGATCAAAAAAAAAAAAATCTTTCTTTCTTTTTCTTTCACTTCCTATCAGACTGACCGCCTACCTACGAGTATTTGCCACTTATACAGGCTAGCGATTTAATCACCTGCATCCGTCAAGGGTGTGATTTAACCCTTCATTTTAAACAACTTTCGCTACGAAACACAAATCGGATTTCTTAAAAAAAAAAAAACAAAGTCCTATACAACATTCGACAGACTATTTCATGCATGTATAAAAAAGTTTATTTTTTAACCGATTTCAAAAAAAGGAGGAGGTTCTCAATTCGAATACAGTATGTTTTTTTATTATTTTTTGTGTGTATTAGCTCAGAACTATTTTCTCGTTTAACCGATTTGGATGATTCTTTTTTTATTTGATAGCTGGTTTTTCACATGTAGTCCCATTTAAATTCTGACCAGTAGTTTTCGAGTTATCCTTAATACTGCATATTTTTTCCACTTAGTTTATATTGATGATGTGTTAATAATTTCCTGTCACTGTTATTTACATACCAAGTAGTGGCATACGAATTTGTGTGGGGTAGGTACCGCAACTAAAAAGTGAAAAATAAAAAGTTTTTTACAAAAAAACAACCCACTTCCAAAAAAACACTAAAAGACGTTAAAAATAACTTTAATTTCGGAAGTCGGTGGCCAATAACCAAAATACAAAACCAAAGACAAAGATTTCCGAAATTAAAGTTATTTTTCACGTCTTTTAGTGTTTTTTTGGAAGTCGGTTGTTTACAATTATGGTTTGAGTTTCATAGCGAAAGTTGTTATGATGTCGTGTAGAGTCACCCCCTTGATGGATGTAGGTGACTAAATCGCCATCCTGTATAACATTGCGAAAATACACAATGTAGTCAAGCTGTAGACTGGTTCCACAAATTAAGCAGAGTCTAAGCTAATTGTTAATGATAATGGTTCCGTACAAAGGGTCCTCGTATATTACAACGTATATGGTCGGGATCACTAGTGCTATTAGCCGTTCAATTCAATTTCCATATTTATGTAGAGAGAGACATGACCCTTTGTTGTTGTGTTTTGCACAGATTATAATACTGAATAGGACCTTACAACTACATCTCAGAAAATAATAAGCGGTTTTTAGTATTCTAACCATTAATATAATACCTATATATAAAACACGAAAAAATACGTATATATGCCAACTTTCATGGTAATCGGTCCAACGGTGTTGGAGTTTAGATGTCAACCTTATATATAGGGTAACTGATAATTAGTGACCGATACTTAAACACATATGTAATTGTACTCACCATAACAAAAAAATCGGTGTGAGTTGGTTTGGCACTCACGAAAATTGATGTGTAAACATGTGAGCTCACATCAGTTTGGTTCACGCGCTCACATAGACACGGGTCTTACGCTGACGTCATCTGACGCTCGAAGTCTTACGCTTACGCATCTGACGCTCGAAGTCCCAGCTAGCTCCTACCGTAGACAGAGCGCTAAGATGTTTACACATCAACAACTTTCCCTGACTTCGGATTTATTATCATTTTGTATTAAAAACCAAAACACCAAAACAAAGCGGGAATGTAAATAATATATATTGATTGCGTCATATAAATCCGGAATATAAATCCAAATATTGTTGTGAGTCCTTTTTTCATAATTCATAAATACTTATTAGATTTTGAACAATGATCCGCAGACGAATGTATGGAGCTCTGCGAGTCGTATCCGAATGTCGCTCGACAATATGATTGGCAATTTACATTTTATTATCTTTTCAGGCAAACCGTAATTGGCTTTCAGCCCTTTTACCGTAATTAAACCTATATGAACGCCTGCCGGCGTTTGCATAAAAACAAACAACGTATCAAATAACGAATTAGGATACTGTTTATTACTTTAAGGCTTGTTAATGACTTAATTTCCAGTTATGAGTCTCAGAAAGGTTTTTATATTATTTCACATGTCAATGTCATATTGTGACCAACTTTTTCTGTACTTACGGTCTTACTGCCTAAGTTTTACATTACCCATAATAAATTGTATATTTTACTAGCTGTTGTCCGCAACTTCGATAGCATACAAATTCCCCGTTTGACCCGTACAGTGGTTAAGTTACCTTTCCTAGTGCACCTCTCTACACTATCAAGAAACTAATATCTTCATTCTTTATTTTTATTTCGAGAGGTATAGGCTAACCGCCTTTACCTCTTGAAATAGAAATATGAAGATATGAGTTGCCTGTCAGTCAGGACGCAGCTATTACATACTGCAGCGTGACCTCTGCAGTTACAACCTACTTTTCTCATTAATATGTCTGGTCATCAATCTTTTTAATCAGAATTTTTAAAATTTTGACGTTGGCAAGCAAAACATTTGATGGATATAGAAAAAAATGCATGCAAATATAAATCAAGATGAGTCGATTTTCATATTTTTTCAGTTTTTTCAATATTAATGGAATCTTAGTACGGAATTTAATTCCTTATCAAGTTGCTGCGAATGTTTTACAGTCAACCAAGTAGCCACACAATTTGTGCACGACATTCTTCGAATCTGGTACGTATTTTTCCTGATCTGCTCTCTCAGCGGAAGTTTTAGCCTTTTGTCTCTGGTGTAATACGCTATTTAACTTGTCGTAGGTGTAGAACCAGTTAATAAGGCTGCTTCTAGACCTTTGCCGAGTGACTATTTACCAGGCTTTTTTATTTTTTGGTTTGGTAATCATCAAATGACTTCTCCCGCTCAGGGCGGAGTGGAAGGGCGTGTCAGACTCTTACTGACTAAAACCCACACATGTTCCTTCAGTTGCCTGTACGCCAGGGCCTCGGTAACTCTTTCGAACAATCCGCGACCCCGGCAGGCATCGGCTCTATCGGACCCCGTCAATTATGCTGAAATCTCTTTGAGGAGCGCGTGGAACACAACGCGCCGTCGACCATGGTCTGGTCCTTACCGAACGGCGAGCTACCCATTGCTCACCGTCCGCAAGCCCGCGCCTACGGTGACGGGGAGTCGGCTATCGACTCCCTGCGCCCAGGGTGTCTCCTCCTGCGGTGACTAGGGGCGTGAGGGCGCAATGATTGTCTTTCTCTCACGCGCTCCGCCTCCTCCTTCGCAGAAGGAGGTGACTGCTTCCCATTCCCTCTCGCTCCGTACCATGGCCTGAAACAGAGCCGGACGTTTGAGATCACCACCGCCGATCGCCGCCCCGAGGACACGGTGGTGCTCTGCCGAAGCGGGACAGATCTCCACCGTATGCTCCACCATGTCCTCAGGTCGATCCACACAATGATAACACCCGGGCGTTTCCTCCCTCTTTATCCGAAACAGGAACCTCCCGAAACAGCCATGTCCGGTGAGGACCTGCGTCAGGCGGAAGGTGAGGACGCCATGGCGCCTCTCAAGCCACTCGTCAAAGAGGGGACTTACCGCCGCAATTGTGGCGTGCCCTGCGCTGGGTAGCGACAGTCACACTCTCCATGCCACCATGAGATCCCGCCGGAGTTCTGTCCGCTGTGCCGCGATTTCTCGCGGCAGCGGAGCTACGCCCCGGCGTTTCGCCTCCTCGCGCCCCTCCCAAATGTGCGCGAGGACTTTTGCCTCCAGATCCCATGACGGCAATCCGGCTACGGTTCCGGATCCGGCGGCGTTAATTTGTCGTAGGTGTAGAACCAGTTAAAACGGCTGCTTTTGGCCTTTTTCCGCGTATCGCACTATTTACCGGCTTGCAGATCTATAATATTTTGTCCCTTTTGCTAGCTGCATAAAATCCCTGAAGTTCGAGACCGGCATGCCCTATATGATACACAACACATGATCGTCGTATCACCTGCGATTCCATCGACGTCTGCTGTACTTCGAGGCTGCGGTACGTCAGGGTCCAGGAAACTGTCACCTTTATCTATTGTGGTGTGCTTCGAGGCCGCGGTTCGCCAGGGTCCAGGAAACTACCACCTTTATCATAACACTTACGAGTTTAATACCTTAAAGCTAGTCAATTTTTAACCATGACTGTTTTTATCGGGATAAATTAGGTAATCTTTATGAAATAATGGTGCCAATTCTCGTACACCGAACTTAACTAAACTATCACCAATTTTTTTTTTTGTTTAAGACACTTTTAAAAGGTATTCTGCAAACAAGATTCTTTAATCTTAAAAACAATTTTGACACAACTAAAATCAAGTTTGAGAATCGCTAAGTTGAGTAGACCATAGACCTAGATTTGTCGGAAATAAAAATAAAGAATGAATGGAAAGTGAACGAAATGATCAGAAATGAAAAAAAAAAACCTGAATAAAATCAAATAATTATCTTTAATTGTGTATCAATAATGATTTAAATGAAACACAGAGAATATCGACGGTGTAAAATTATATTGTTGTTATATTTTAATAAATTAAGATATAATAACCTGTATTTGTGATCCTGCTAGGGTTGTACACCCAAAACGATTTAGAACTTTGGCGATATTTTTTCGGTTTTCAAATAAGAAAAAAGCCTTTAATTTTGTTAAAATCGACAAACTACAGCATTTAAAAATTGATTCAGGTTGCATGATTCTCTTGCTATTTATTTCAGTGTAATAAAGCTAATTTACTAATAAAAATGTGATCTCGAGAAAATAAAATCCGGTTTTTCGTTCAGTAATTTGAAAATCTCCGGTATTCTCGTCGCCGTAGACAAGCCTTATCAAGAACATCTTGAATTTGTTAGAGTCTATATGTATGGTCCTGGCAATAGGTGCAACGAATGCATTTCGTATTGTATTCTAATAACAATAATTTTATTGTTTATTTTTCTGCCGAATCGACAACAGCCGCAATCACATAAGCTTCCATAATGCTTTCCAAACTCACAAGCATCCAAACTTTAAAGAACTAGAGAAATGTGCTTTGTAAATTCTAGTTCATAACAACTAATTTTATTCCACACCTTTTTAATCGTGATTAAAAATAGTCTGAATTAGTTTGACAATCAACAATTTTGGTGATAAAAACTTTTTTACAAAAAATCAACTGACGTCCAAAAACAACACAAACAAACGTGAAAAATAACTTTAATTTCGGAAGTAGGTGTCTTTGGTTTTGCATTTTCGTTTTTGGGCACCGACTTCCGAAATTAAAGTTTTTTTCACGTTTTTTTGTCTTTTTCTTGGAATTCGGTTGATTTTTTGTTAAAAGTTTTTATTTTTCACTTTTTATTTGCGGTACCCACCCCGCACAAATTCGTATACCTCTACTTGATATGTAAATAACAGTGACAGGAAATCATTAAAACATCATCAATATAAACTAAGTGGCAAAAATATCCAGTATTAAGGATAACTCAAAAACTGCTGGTCAGAACCTAAACAAATTTATATGGGTCTACATATGAAGCACCAGCTATCAAATAAAAAAAGAATCATCCAAATCGGGTTTACCCAGAAAAAAGTTCTAAGCCAACACACATTAAAAAAAAATCATACAGTCGAATTGAGAACCTCCTCTTTTTTTAGAAATTAGAATATCAAAATTACCATTTTCACTGAATTGAATAACTAAATGACATCAGGTGATGTCAAACTATAATATAGTCAAGTTGTGTCCCTTTAATCAATTTCAGAATGGGAAACGTCGTTTGACAGGAATCTCAGAAATAAACAAAATTTTGTTGATTTTTGTCTCTTTTAGAGAATTTAGTGACAACAGAATTGGTACCAATATTAATTTTAAAGCCTGCGTAATTTATTGGTAACGAGTCTAAAAACCGATTTCAAACGATTGCCTAGTTCGTAAACCAGCGCGGCGTAACAAAGATTTACCATTATAATATACTTTAAGGTTTCTCGTATTCTCTTTAGATTTTGGCCGACTTACCTGTTCCGCAACAGTGTTTTTTATAATATTTAATTTTAACACTTTATACTTAATTTTCGATGCGATTTATAATAATAATACATTATACGTGTAAGTGGTGAATTTCCTTTCTTACATACATACATACATACATTAAAGTCACAATACATGCTACAATACATACATACACTAACGTATTTTTCTCACGGGGGTAGGCAGAAACTACAAAACGCCACGTGCTACTACTCGTACAATCCCTACATACTCCTTTTTCTTCGTTTACGTTCATACATTTGGTCATACACGCACGCCGGTTGAGAGTTCTACGCACCAGCTACCTTTAAGACCTACTAACGCAACTAATAATATATTCATATACATAGATATAACTCAATTAATAAATAGGTAGGAATTTTATATATTGAAATATACCTCAAATACGCTTTATTTTTATTTACTTGCGCTACAATTATATTGCAGAATGAATTCGGTGGCAGGCGTCGAACTAAGACGTTTGAATGACACTTGAATGTTCCTGCTTATGTTGGAAAGTATTCACAGCTCAAGGTGTTTTCTTTTAATTACTTGCAATGACGTAGCGTTTCTAGTGGCTTCATCAACTTCTTTTTTTATTTAATTGAAAAGAAGGTATAACTCATTCGATTAGTAATAAACTACCTCTTGTTGGGTTTAATTGGACGTTAAAAAACAGATTACGAAGTTAAAATGCTTTTCGGATTATAAAGCTATCTAGGGTCTATGTTCGAATGCAATGTTATACAAACACAGTTAGCTTTTGTCTTCCTTGTCGTTACCATTTTGTGGAAACGTTCCAAATTAAAGTAGGTGTAATTTGAAAAAAGATAAGCTTCAGTTCAAACGATTTTCTTGAGATTCCAGATTCGCTGAATCCGCTGGAACGGTGGCGGCGAACCGTTATTGGACCAAAGGCAACATAATCAAAAAAGTTGGATGCCCAAAAGTTTTCACTCCCAAGTTATCATTTGATGGTAAATATACATACAAACTTGAAATTGCATTCTTGGTTACCTCTAAACGTATGAAAACAGCCGTATTCAAATTTCTACTTAAGATGTACGCCAGGCGAAGCGTATTGAAAAATTCAAAGTTAACTTTCTAATGTCGGTCGGAGAGAATTTTAATAAAATATTTCAACTTTTCCCACTCCAAGTTTACGAAGAGCGGAGCAAATAGCAGGTTTTATTTATGTTGCTGCTAACTTTGATGGGCCTAATTAAATGAAATATGTATATAGCTGTGTACCTAGCGGAAGTATCTAACTTTCTACCTACTTGTGTACATATATTATGTAAACGGTAATCCCCTCAATATGTATCTGTATTTGGGTGTCGTTTACAGAGACAGGCACAACGACATGTGTCTGTTACGTTGACATAGGGACAAACTACGAAAGTATACAAATCTACGAGGCGAGGGTAGTTCTGATTCTTGTTTGGAAGTACAAGACATTGATTCTCGAGAGGAAGCGAGGCCTTGATAACAATTTCATTTAAATAAGCCGTCCAATTGCTGCCAACTTTGTTCAATATGAACGCATTGAATTAAAACACGGCAATATTTTATTGAACAGGTCCACCAGCTTGTTAGTGGAGCTGTGTATCCGACCCCCGATTTCCTGGAAAAAGGCTTTTGTTTAGTTCTCGCTTTTGGTTAGAGTAAAATGAAATACAGGGAAAAAAGGGTTGAGTGATTTTCTATCAAAGCTCGTTCATTTCACGAATTTTGATATAAAACGTTTTAAAATCGAGTTATTATTGACAATTTTTTGTATTTAAACTGACATTATTAACCACTTTTAAGCTCATATTTGTGTAAATACGATTTGTGTTTGATTTTGTAACAAGCATGTGCCATTTTTGTGCGCACACCAAAGTCGGTCACAGTGCGAAATCCATTTCCTGAATTAAGTTCACTGGTGATTTTCATGTAACGCGATTTCGTTATAAATTGAATTTCTCTATTCTTGAAATCTCTTAATCCTATTCGGGATGAAGTTTCAGAACAAAGAATTACAATTTGCTTTCTGAGTTTACTTAAATTCAGAAAGCGAATTGTAATTCTTTACAAATTCTTAACTGTCCTTAATAATATTGTATTTTTTTTAAACGAGGGTGGTTCTTGTTCTATTAAACCCAGTTTTGAGTAAACAATTTAATATTGCACCTGTAACATTCTGGCACGTTTCATTGGTGTCACAGATGTAATAAACTTTTGGCAACCCATTAACAATAATTAATACCCAATTACATCATTATTTCTATCAAATATTCTAGAAGCAAAATTAATCCTTTACGTAAGATTTTACAAAGTTACATATTACGAAGTTAGCTAATATAATTTGTGAGTTAGCGAGTTGTTCAAGAATATTATATCAACCTCTTGTCAGATATAAATTCGTGTTCATTTTGGGCATGTGTGAGTTTCCCCGGAGATAACACGTCTACGGTGTAGTTTCATGGAAAACCCACGGTATTGGCTTAAGCTCATTGGCAGGGGATAACCCAATTGGTGATAGCGAAAGGGTATAAAAGTTATAAAGGCTTTTATTCGTAGATCGTACTTATGATACTATGAAATTAAATCTTCCTGGAAATCGTAGCATGTCGTAATATTCGTGTTAACCCGTTTATATTTTCATGTATGAATCATCCAGGATTGTGCGATTTTTACAGGTAGTTATAAGATATTGTAGCGAAATAAAAAGAGGATTCACAACATAAAACCTTTTAATTTTGATAAACAAAAAATACACCAATATAAAAAAGTAAAGAGAATAATCAAAATTTTAAGGAATCAAATCAGAAAATTGCAGAAAGTATTGTCGATATGGCTTCTTATATAAAAAATAATTACACGAGAAAAACTAAGACGCGCAAGATCGATAATACCTTTACTCTAGTATTTGCAATACGTCCCTAAAAGCCTGATTGCAACCAGTATTCTAGGACACGCACGTTAAATATAAGGTTTCTATTGTCTAGCTCTAGGAGACGGCGCTAAGTTAGATCTTGGTCATGGTACGGACTGAAATAGAATACCTAATAATCACACTGGATAATCCGACTGATTACGGTTAAATCCGCATAAATATTGTACATATATTACTAGAGGAAATTTTGGCTTAAAAATCATGAAGTACCGGTCAGTTATAAGAAATTTTCTGCAATAACAACCACTGTAAGAAAATTTTGCTTTTCAAAACGAAGAAGTACTAAATTCAAAAAAAATAAGAATAACGTTAATTACCGGTCAAGAAAAGTTTAAAACAGGTTGAATCTTTTTTAAAACGAAAGAGGTATATAACGAAAATTTTAATACAAGAATATGATGCTGTAGTATGTAAGACTTAGGGCCCGTTGTTTGATACATAGTTAAAAATTACCAATAGTCAATTTAACAATTAGTCACTTGACAATAGTTAAAGTTTAACTACTCTTTCTACGCATGGTTAACTTTCATGGCAAATCGTCAATTTTTTATATATAGTTAGCTTAACCATTTGTCAAACAACATACTTATGTAATTTTTAACAAGTTGTCAGTTTAACTAACGCATTATAGTAGTATAACTATTAATATGTTTGACTACTGATCAAACAACAGGCCCTAAGTGTTAGAAAAACAATACTGGAATGAATATATGGTTAGTTTTTCAAGAGAGGTTGTTTATAAGACAATTTTCATAAATGGCAATAACCCTACACATTTTCAAGAATTTTCAATAACAATAATTTTCAATAACATACAAATTTTCAAGAATTATCAATAACAATAATTTTCAATAACATACAAATTTTCAAGAATTTTCATAAATGGCAATAACCGTAGCGGCAACCTATACGAACAGGGCTGGCAAACTAACAGTCATCACGGCGTTGCGTCGTCGCCGCGTCGGTTCAATCTTCATCCATTACACCCTTTAGTTAAATAGGAGGACCAGGGGCGTATTCAATAAAACCGACTGGCGATCACTTAAGAATTCTTTTGAATAAACGGATTATTGCTGCGACAATGCAACAAGAGTGACTAATTCATTTGCTACATAGTTACCTCGGTTGCATCTTCTTTCTTTGCCTGGTACTTCGCAAATCCTTGACCTAAAAAGCTGAAGGTTCTATGTTTCTGTGTTATGTAGATAATTTAATAAATTGATACAAAACAAATTGCAGTGCCCTTACAGGTGCAAGTCTGAATACTGTGTCATGAAATTTTAATGCATGCTTACTAACCAGTGTTTTACATGTTAGCAAATAAATAAATAAATAAACCATCATCCTCGTTATGACTTTCTTTGTCCCTTCTTCGACCTCGATAGTGCTTTTATATTCTCAAAGTGTACTAAAGATTTTGTAAAATAAACCTGGAAACACCCATTAAAAAAATCATTAGATTTATATGAATTTATGTTAATAAATAACGTGCCAATAAAAACAAACTGTCCATAAGATAATATTTTTTCGTCATGTTTCAGGATTACATTCCAAGGCCTGTAAACTAGACCGCTACGGCGAGGCTGTACAGGTCGTGGTGCGCGTAAGCGGCCGGGCGATCCCTCGCTCGGGGGCGGGAGCGACCCGGGCCGACTCTAGTCCCGCGCCGGCCGCCGCTGTGAACACCGCCTCTAGACTCCGCACGCCGCGGAGCGCAACTTTCCCGTACTTTTCCACGCACGCTAGTGATGTGAAAATATCCGCGATCCGCGTAATGCACACTATTGTTTGTGACACTGCCGTGTTGTGAATGAGTGACAACTTTTATGTGCCGCCTTTATTACTGTTCGTGAATTTTATTGGCGAATAAATACGTTTAGTGAGTAATAAATTACTTTTTAACGTTGTTTTGTTCTTGAATATTGGAATTGGGATTGTTTGTATTTTTTTTTTTTGTTTCGATATTTACATTTTGGAGGTGGTATAAAGGGAAAGGATAAATGTAACCCGAGGTTTGTGCTCATATAATTTACGGATTTCATAAAATATTGCACAAAATAATGTTACTTTCTGTTGTTGTGTCTATTAAATGGCTTTCTAATTAATCCTTTAAGAATACCTAATCCTACGTTGGCATCTAGGTAGGTTATACTAGTAGTCTTTGAAATATAACAAAGAAAAAGGTCCCATCATTAACCGTAAGAAAATTTACAAAAACAAAACATCTCAAAATAAGATAAATACATTACATTAAATAGATTAACCAAAGAGCGTTTTAACACAACAGGATCTTTAAATCAAAATTTATCATCTAATTTATTTACGCCACTGTTCGTAAGTGTACCGAGCTTAGCCGCTGAAAGGACTCTTAAGAGAAGAAAAGGAGTGAGAATAATTTAACAAAAGATAATGAACCACTCTGTCAACACTCAGGCAACGTCTCGCACACACTCACACAGGCATTACTTAGACCTGAATGAAATTGAAGACTCCTCATTACCACTACTCTTTGCTGTCACTTTTAGCAACACCCTTTAGAACATCCCACAACTCTGTCACTACGGTGAACATATCCGAGTCGAGATTCCGTGGTACCGCGAACGCAGTGCGAACGCCGTCACCTTCCGTAAGCGGCAATATCCCGCTCTCCCGCTGAAATTTTCAGCATGTTTTGGCATACATTTTTATCTCGTAACGCCGCTAATATTAACGCACAATTAGTAGGAGATGTTTAATTCACTCGTGCTTAAAAGGTGTCTGTCTCTGTTTAAGAAAAGTGGGTGCTTTACGTACTTAGTAAGGTAACATTTATTATTCAAGATCTGAGATGTAAAAGGGTTGAAAAGCATGTTTTTACTTTACTACATATCCGGATAAAACGAAATGTTGGTTTGCTTTATAAATAAAATAACAATTACACCAAATTCCCCTTAACGCTAGAAGCTGTCCAATTTATTGCTTAGCGGATCTGGCAGCCCTAGATGTAGGTATCTAGTTACCTACATTACGCACATGTGTATTGGGCACAGGCACATACATTTCACTCATCCAACTACAAAAGTAGGTGAGTAAACAAATTGAATATGTATGTTAAAATAAATCTGTCTGCGATAAATATTTCAACGAATTGATTGTCCAGAGCACTGGATACTCTCAAATAGAACGTTGTAGATATGTGTCTATTTATTTATACAGAGACGTTATTTTGATAATAAATACCATTTTATTTTGAAAACCTACGTCAGTATATACCTACTAACATAATATTGTTAGAAAATAGCAATTAATATTTTAATTATTTTTAAATCTTCGCGAAAAGAAAAAAATATAAACATTTCGACAAATTAGCGAGCGAAACTCCCTGACCGAATGAAAAAATAATGTAATTCTGCTGCGGTGAGATAGAAGCTTCACTAACGTAATATCGCAGTTCTATAAACGTCAGAAATTTTATAATTAAATTAATTAATAGAATTGAATAAACCTCTCTAATTTCTTTGAATCGTGAAATCTTACAAAGGCACATCGTAATACTATTACGCTTGGTTACAAAGGGGCTCAGTTTATTCGATTATTTTATTATGCCTTCATTAATAATTTGATATTTTATTTTGTTATTCGCATTCGTTACGTCTTATTATGTTAGTCAGATCATATTTGGATTATATTTATACACGGTTGATATTTAAGAATTCTATGTAATTTTAATCGGACAATTTTGTCGTTTTATTTCGCAGGGTACTGTAATATCGGTTGTAAAAATAGAAGCATTGATAAATGATAAATGATTATTATATTCTATACTGGATAGCGTAAACAATAGAAACCATAAACCAAATGTTTAACCAAAATTAAACTAGGGGCTTGTAATAGCCATTTGTTTTAATTGTAGTTCAGCCAATAAATTCAAATAAATGTGAACCTACTATACATTTTAGGGGCATCTCTAGCCAACAATAAACAGGCCGCGATAACCCCATCTCTATTGCCGTAATTACTTCTCAACTTATTCGCAAGTTATCTGTTGGCCGTATTATGAATTGTTCAACTTCACTTATTAAAACCGCGAGCCCAATATTGCGAAGCTTTTAAACAAAATGCTATGAATCATTCCATTAGATGCGATGCTGAAAAGCCAACGTTCGTTACTACGTTAAGTTCTTGTGTACAATCTGACAGTTTTTGGCGAGTAATAAATTGGCGCGAATATTTTTTTCTTTCTCTCTGGGGTTATATTTTTAAAGTCAAGATTTTTGTCGTTGATTATTTATTGCATTGAGCATAAGAGCTTGCATTTGTCTTTTGTTTCAAATTGCTTTTTTAAATAGGAATAGCGCTGCAGGCAGTTGGTAGATATAGAATTTATTACAATCACTTTCCATATTTGATTTTGTGCCAAATTGAATATGATATTTTATTCATTTAACTTGGTTTACCATAAAAGCCACTATTTGAAACAAGGAAATGCAATAAAGTATTGAGTATAAATCAGAGTTTGGACATCTGCAATTAGAATGTTTTTATTAGTTCGAAAGATCTTTTACATAGATAAACTAATTTCCATCTAATCACATAACTATGGCACCTACACCTTTTTTATTTATTTCTAAACGTTTTTATTTAAGGGAGTCTTAGAAACTTTACATGTAAATAATGCTCTTCTTCGTTACAATATTTTCCTTCCTTTCCTATATACTTATTCATTCGCAAGTACGCTTCTATTTGTTGGAAAACTATGTAGATATAAAAACATCACGCCTTTATTTCCCGAAGGGTTTCGCAGGGGTCGATAATTGCCAAAGACTATGATAGTTTTGGCCATTTCCGAGTACCATATAGTTAGGGCAAGGGCCAATTTCAAAAGTCCAGGTTGCAGATGAAATTGTCGTACTAAAAACTCAATAACACTTTGCTTGACCCAGGATCAACCCCTGGGGACTTCTTGGGGACAACAGCCGCGATTTCGAGCGTAATACCTACGAAATACTCAATTAATAATTTTCCTTATCCACATACCAACTGATAATATGACAGCAAAGATAAAAAAAATTCTCCCTTTAATCATGCAGTTTTCTCGCTCCATTACCCGAGCTTCGCGGTAAAGCTCGCGCTCATTAGGGAGATGACTATAGTTTCTTTATCTTGCGTGTAGGATGGTCATACTACCTCTCTTACTTTGAGAGATCATGGGGGTTATGTTTCTGTCACATATATCCACCTTAAATAATCCCTGAATCGCTTCTTACGACTCCTAAGGGAAGATATAGGGTCACCTGTTCTAAACAAGAGGTAATAAAAGTAATTAAACAACCACCTAATTTGGTAAAATAACTTGAACTTTTATAAACGCACGAAAAGTTTCCGTACCTAAAGGATAAATAATTAGTCTATGCGACGGAGGGGATAGCGAAAAAGTCACAGGCACGTGCGAATCCTATTACAGGGTGACCAGCCCCTGATTTAAATATACTATTAAGGTTATTTACTGCCCGCATTTAGAAAACAGCCTCTTCGCTCCCGGAATTTTGGCAACAGATGGGGAGGCTAGGAATTTCTAATACCTTCATAAATTCAAGCGTCAATAGTAAGGCGTTGAGTGACGTTCAAAAGGCTGTACGTTCAAACTTTGCTATATTAATCAATCGTGTTGAGGGCATAGAGGTCTAAAAGGAATATCAATCACAGTTACGTAGGTATTTTTTTGAATAACTTTATAAAACACATGTAGGTACGTAGATACCTACTTATCACTCATTACTATCATGCCTGTTCACAGTAAGCATGATATTATTGTGATGAAAGCAATTCGGTATGTAAAGAAAAACTGTCCTACGCTGATTTCAAAACCATTTCAAGCTTGTAGGTTTCTTAACCTAATTTTTCTATGTTCAGTGCTTAAAATTATAAGGTGGAGTTTATTTTCACATAAACACATGAAACCACTTGACTTTCATTTGAACTCCAAGTGACGTTTAAAAGTAGGCAGATTGGGAATACTTTCGGTGTCTCCCATGATAAAAAAATCAACTTTAGGGATGATCATAATTATAATGCAGTCGTGTGAAAAAATCGGTCTTTGAATCGATTCAAATCAAACGTTGAAAATAGAGTTTAAAGGTTTGATTTGTCACACAAAAAAACTAAATCCCGATGCCTGAATGATCGTTTATATAAGATAGCTTAAGAAAATCCATCCCCTATAAACAAAAATCACTATAAAATCATTCGAACTATTTTGAAACTACTAATGGTGAAGAAAACTTGCAAATATAACTGCTACTTGTTGATTGGTTTGTTAATAGTTTATAAATAAATCATTCACAGTCGTGCACCACATGGTAGATAGTAGACCTAGATAGGAACTATCCTTCTTCACTCGACAAGCCTACTAAACTCGTATTTCTAACGACTAGTAAGGATAGATTAGTAATACAAAATTAGTAACTATAAATCGATTAAACTGTTTATCGATTCGATTCGGTGATTGATTCGATCGATTACTGAATCGAGTGGTACTAATTTCATAATTGATCAGTTTAAAGTATTAAGTAAATATTCGATTATGTTGATCAATCCCACCTCTAATTTCATGTGTCCATCAACCAACTGTAATGCTTGAAGTTTCTGATGTCAAGCAAAATCAGTCACATTTAGGATTTTTATTATTGTGTTATTTGGGCAAAGATACCGAACTCTTCAGCCTACTTTTCGAAGTAGAATTTAGTTTTTCTTTCTAATTAATGACTGCTCGGAAAACCAAAATATTGAAATCAGTTGCTTTAAATAACTAATTTTATAAATTGAAAATATAAAAAAATATCTGAAAAAGACTTTACATAGGTACTGAATACATTTCCAATTCCGCATCAAACAATGTGAAGTTTCAATCCCGGCTAAGAGAATGTTGTAACAAAGAATCCCGAATAAACTTTTCTGTGACCCAAAGAACTCAACACTCGAAAGGGTTGAAGTAGTTTCAACCTGAGTACCGAAGTCCGATAGAATCAATTGATTTTAAACACGCGACTAAAACTATTTACTCCGCACACAATAGCCACTTGGTTTCGGAAGTCATTCCGGATTCCGATACATACTCGTACTCGTAAATCTATTATTGAAGTAAGCAGATTGGGAAACTGCAGTTCGCAAACAAAGTGCCACTGCACTGTTCCGAGTTTAATGTAACTATGAACCAGTGAAATTCTGATATGGACTTTGAATGTTCGGAATACATTATTGGTATTTGATAGTAACTTTTGCATAGTATTTTGTTTGCTATCATCTTGCTATTTTCTTATGCAAACAAAACACCCCACGCGGTTTGTTTTTCGTATGGGAAGTTCTTTAGTGCATATTATGTCGGTATACCTATAGGTAATTTGTCAACGAATCACGGTACACTTAAGTAAGTTTGTGTTCACAAAGAAATTGCGTAGGTATAGGTACCTAACCTACCTACCTATATAATTTATCACCAACGGCTGAGAAATGCTTTACAATTATTTACATTGATTAGTCACGTCGTCGTTGTCGCGTTCTTATAATATATTTCGTTCGCTCTATTTCCTCACAATACAACATAGGTTTTATAATAACGACGTATGACCTCGAATCCTGTAATTTATATGTAGATTGTAGGTAGGTATGAGCCATCGAGCCAACATGTTCGTTGAGCCTTTGTCAAAAGTGACACAGGTAAAAAATTACATTCTTTTGAATTTGCCTAATTGCCTTGAATTAAATTCTGTCTAATTTAAACCCTTTGTCAAATTTATACCAACGTTCCGTAATCCGATTCATCTCGTGCATTTGTCCAGCTTTATAGGCTATCTTGTGTTCAAGGATTTCATAATGGGGATTGACATGAATACCTACATGATACCCAGAACCCACTCGGTACAATAAGATGGAGCTTCGAGTCAATTCTCGTTATTGTCAGACCAAACTAACATGGTTTTCGAACAACAAAAAGTAAAACTGTTTATTTACTTAAATCCTGAATTAATTATTCGGCGAAGTTCATCGAGCTTTAATTACTGCACGAGGTATTTCCTGTATACTATTCAGTACCTAGTAGTATAATTAAATTAGTTTTCAGCAACAATAAGCAGAGAGCCAGTGAACCAACGTAACCGACATAGCCCAAAGACTAAGCAAGCTGAAGTGGCAACGGGCTAGTCACATCTCTCGCAGAACCGACAATCATTGGGTAAAACGAGTTCTAGAGTGGAGACCGCGTTGAGGCAAATGTAGTGTGGGACGCCAGCCGGCCAGGTGGAGTGACGACTTGCGGAAGGCGGCTGGTAGAGACTGGAGGAGGAGAGCCAAAGTTCGGGCTCAGTGGCATTCACTAGGAGAGGCCTACGTCCACAAGTGGATGAATATAGGCTGATGATGTTGATGATGATGATGAACAATAAGCAGGTTCAAAAGCATTATACCTACTTTATATTTCTATTCCAATGTCAGTAACTTACTTAACAGAATATGCCTCGAAGGACAAGCAGATGATTTATTCTGAGATACATCTCGTATATATTTCATGGCTATATCATCGTAAGAACAAATAATCCTACAAAAATCTCAGGTGACCCGGGATCTTAGGGGTGGTTTATAACGTCAAAATGGTGGTAATAAATATCTGTTATTGCTGCGTCACCGACACGCACAAAGATCGGGAAAGTGTGAATGATATAATGTAGTGTAGCTGGTATAATGCTGTGGTTATGTACATATATTTTTTATTGGGCTCTTGGCCAAGTTATTGGCAATAGAAGTTCACATCTACGAATGCTTCTCGATATTTATCTGTTAGGCACAAGAACCTATTTGTTATAGCACCTCTATGGAGAAAATAAAGGCTGCCGACACTTTTTAATATGTTTTTAAAAATAGAATAACTAAGAATCGCATTTGAATGCAGAAGCACGAGTAGTCACGGTAGCGACTTGAATATTTTAACAAGTAACGAGAGTTAGCTATTAGCTGTTCTTAACTTTTAAATGCAAATCCTCATAACTTTAAGCTGAAATACTCAAACCTTGCCTAAGTACGCTTTCGACGGTCTCTTATTCACAGCAATTTTGATTCATTACAACGGATTATCTTAAAATAACACGGTAAATAGGCTCAACATGAAAGCAAATTGATTTTATTAATAACAGAGCCTGAGGGCGAAGTGTCCGCCCACGTTACTCCGGCAAGTAGATATGTGTGACAATCTAAATTCACAAATGAGTGATTAAATTCCTTCGCCTTCTGACACGGTTTGTCGTAAATGGAATAACAAGAGCGAAATTGCTCGAGTTAATATATACAAAAGGGTTGAGGTGTACGAAGAATTTGTGCAATTTTTGTCTTTTAATATTTGGGACGGTTACATACCGCATCTGTTTTCCTTGTTTTAGATGTAGACTTGTCACTCGGAAATAGTACTTTTAAGAAGGAAGATTTGGCCTCAGTTGTAAGTTGTTGGAGATAAACGAATACTTTATGCAGCTTAGAAATTACGTAGGTACTCGACTGTTCTTATTTTCAGGAATAAGGTTTGGGTAGCCTCGTGCAAACAAGATCGAATCCAGCGTTTTAATTATGCAACAGTAGAGACAGTTGTGCAACTCTTTCGTTTCATTGCAATTATTGGCAAAAAAAATTGATGCTGGCTGACAAAACATACCAAAATGAAAATGATTTTTATTTTAGTGGGATTTTCAATGATTACAATAATAATGTGCTGAGAGAAATATTTATGCTGTGGCGGATACTACAAAAGGGACCCATGGGTCCGCGGGTAATGCGGTAGGAAGACCAGCAGGTAAATACCCTTATATTAAACTTACAGCAAGAAGAAAAAGTTAGAAATCTTCCATAGTGATGCGCTATTCAGATTTCCCCCGGGTTCTGTAATCCTCTTACCCGGTTTCAATTTAAAATTTATTCTCAATTCCAACACGTTTCAAATCATGGATATCATGACACGGGCACGTTTGAACTTAACATTTTCTGCTCGGAAATGATATATAGTATTAGCATAAGCGCTCATCTTGTGGAGATTTACTTTATTCCGACGTTTGCTATATGAGTATATGAGACTGTGACCCTCTAGAGAAATGTATTTTGGAAGCTCTTGGAAATACATTAAATGGAAGTTATTTTATGAGCCCATAGGATTCTTATCGCTTATTTTTAGCACAGACCTATAAAGCCGTTTCAGTGGGTTAAATTTTTACAACTTCCGCTCTATCTAGCACAAAAATCAGTATTGAATTGCTGTCAGTTTCTCTGAATTTTTCAACTGATTGTTATTCCACGTTAACGTAAAATTTGAAGCTAGCCTGTATACAATTCCCAGGAACGTTTTATTGCAATCAATCGGAACTGTAAACAATTTACAAGAAAGATGCTTTTAAAAAATTCCATGAATATTAAATATTAAACGCGAGGTAAATTAAACGCTTTGCGAGTTATTAAATGGACGCAGCATAATGTTGTTCTAATTTATATTACACTTTGTAGTAACCGTTCCGGATGAGTATCCTGAATGCTTACTATGAAACATCACTTTATTGTTATAATATGGAATTTTATAACAGTGAATAAAGTAATAAGGGTTTACATAATGACTTGGTTTGTAACGCAGAAATAACGCACACTTGAAATCGTAAATTATTAGTAGGTATTAGTGGAGTTTGATAAACATACATGCATACATAACATCACGCCTGTATTCCCCGAAGAGTGAGGCAGACGTGTACCTGTAGCACACCCACATTTCGCCAGTTATGTTTAAGTCCCATGTAATAGGGGGCGGTATTTAATATGTAAACTTATATATAATCGACGGTAGCATAAAGCTACATAGATAACGCTACAACGTATTCTATCTTAACACCTACCTTTTCTTCTGTAAGCACATAGCCAATTTCCTCAAATGCCTAAGCCGAGGCAAAATAAACATAGTAAATAGAGAATGACACGTTAGTTCTCAAAAAAAGGGCAAAAATATTCAATGAAAGTGGAAATAAAGGAAAGGCACCGTCATACGTACTCTTATATTAGTGAAGGTTTCGGCGTATGCCGTGGGGGCGAGATAACGTCGGCGCCCTTAAGAGCCTATAAAAATGCTAATAGGACGAAGGTGATGTGTTTGAAAAGAAAAGGAAAATTGGAATTGTACGCACATCTTTGATTCCTTACTCATACCAACATTTGGACGTCGATTTAGACATCTTGATTGAAAAAAGGGTTCTACTACAACTGAAAAAGAACATCACAGACCACACAACATCACGCCGGTAGGTATACTCCGTGGGGTAGGCAGAGTTATTTAAATAGTATAGACACATTGCGTCAGTTGTGTTTTTTTACAAGTTTTCAACAAGAGTTATGGTTTGTCTTTCCTCCAATTTTGACACTATTTAACATTCAAGTCTACTCATGTTAAAACTATTTAAATAGGCATTTGAGCTGTCAGAACTCTTTCATATTAGGTAGGACGGTTAAGCTTCTCTGGTAGAGAGAGATACACTCACTCTTTCACTTAACGATAAGACCGCCCTTTATTCATGTATTAGTATGTCCTTTATTCATATTTAATGTGTCTACAATGAAGCATTATTATATTCATAAGTCTTCTGATAGTTTTGCCTACGATAACTGTTACCGATATTTTGTTATATACGTCCACGAAGCAAGTAGGTGTACACTATCTGTTGCATCCTCTTCGTGTACCTTTTTAGGGTTCCGTACCCAAAGGGTAAAACGGGACCCTATTACTAAGACTCCACTGTCCATCTGTCTGTCTGTCTGTCCGTCTGTCACCAGGCTGTATCTCATAAACCGTGATAGTCAGACACTTGAATTTTGCACAGATGTTGTATTTCTGTTGCCGCTATAACAACAAATACTAAAAAACAGAATAAAATAAATATTTAAGGGGGCTCCCATACAACAAATGTGACTTTTTGCCGTTTTTTATAGATAACGGTACGGAACCCTTCGTGCGCGAGTCCGACTCGCACTTGGCTGGTTTATTTATGTAGGTAACACTTCAATGAATACACTAAAATAATAACGTCTAAAACTCTAAATAATGATATTTCTGAAAATACTTAAATAAATGTTTCATAATTAAATCCTCATTTAGAGAACAGAAACGAGAAATCCTTTGTTCTTATAAGAGAATAGAAGGTAAATAATACAAACGTAATTGGAAATATTTGTTTTCGAAAAAACTTAATTACGTGCTAGCAAACAAACAGACCATATCAGATGTTCCTGAAGAATAATTTTCCACATTATTTTTTAATTAACGAATTGACCTTTTCGCAGGTTTTCTGGTACAGGCATCTACTCCAATAAATTTTCTTTTTTTATGAAAAATTATCCCTTTGTTTAATAGCTTGAAACTTTTTCCGGGAGGGACCAATTGTTTTCTCTGAGGGAATTGGGTAATTAATACACGGGATTTTTACCCAAGTCCGTTGGCAGGGCCACACACTGGCCGCGGTTTTGTGGGGTCTTTGTGCATCTGTATTGTGTATCCCGTTCACACGGCATATGGCCAGTACGATGTTTTACGGAAAAAAAATTGGGATCACACGCCAACATCCCAGTGTTCATACGGTTAAATACAATTTCAGTATGAAACTGCCATCTCTTTCCAAAATTATTCAGTAAAATATCATACTGATCATAGCCGTGTGAACCAGGCCTTTGATTGCGACGCGGTAATCGCATTTTTTTTTGTTACCTTCGATTTTCTATCAATTCCACAAGAAAAAAAAGCATACCGGTTATGCCTCCGCCCGCTTGGTGTGTCTACTGTGTTGAATCATTTCTATCTTGATCATCATTATCATTGGCCGCCTCATTCTACCTACTTCTGAGTATCATTAGGCCTCCTCCCTTTGGTATACCTGATAGGTAATACTAAACTAAATAATTCGATGATTTTACTCTAGGGGATGCTGTAACCCATTGTATAGTTATCAAGTTAACTTGGTATCCATGTCTTTGATTGATAAGGACTCCAGGGATCAGTCCCCTGGACGCATTAACCTAAGTTTACCGCGTTCGTAATTTTTGTGGAAGCACGTAATTGGAAAGTACTTCCTCTACGTGACTGTGTGCACTTGTTGAAGTAACCTATTTATAAAATGTGTGTTTTTTGATGTGAAACATCTATCATCTAGTTTAAAAATATGATTGACGTGTAAAAGTGTTTGTACAAACCTACTTACAGAAATAAAATCATTTATCATTTATCATTTATATCCGCGGATAAACCGATTGTTAGCGTGACGACGCGTCGCCACGCTATATTTTCTTTACTAAATAGTTTTTGATGTGGACTGTGAACATAGGGTAAATAAGAATGAATTTGCAATGTTAAGCTTCGACTACTTTGATTATATCGAGTTTTAACTTGATTAACTCGCAAAAGTGAAGCCGCCAGGTTAAGCAGCGCTTGCCAAGGTCAGTCTTTGGATGGGTGACCATTTTAATTATATTGTGTTTTACATTGATAAGCTCGCAACAGTGAAGCCGCTAAGTTTAGCAGCGCTTGCCAAGGTCAGTCTTTGAATGAGTGACCATTTTGATTCTTACAGCTTGAAATAGTGAAGCCGCCAGGTTAAACAGCGCTTGCTAAGGTCAGTGTTTGGATGGGTGACCATTTTGATTAAATAATGTGTTTTACCTTGATTAACTCGCAAAAGTGAAGCCGCCAGGTTAAGCAGTGCTTGCCAAGGTCAGTCTTTGGATAGGTGACCATTTTTAATGTGAAACATCTATAGCCGCTGGTAAAACCGATTGTCGGCGTGGCGACGCGTCGCCCCGATATACGATGGTATGTTTCACATCTGCCAGGCGTCCCGTGACGGCTCAATTTGTTTTCGTTTTAGCGTTTACTTAACCTTTTCAGGGTCATGTTTGTTAAGATATTGCGTCGTCATTAGGTACATATAGTTTATCTACGATTTGGTTTGCTAGTAACAAGCATAGGCATGACACCATGAAGTGATGAGCCTTACAACTCGTTTCTTCATATCTTAAAGATATGAAAGTGTTTGTCGAACTTGATTCTATACAATCAAACAGGTATAAAAACAACTACAAGTCATCTATGTTAAATATTACAGCCGGTGTGGCCCACGGATTAACTTTGGGCCCTTTATAAACTTTTACCGTACATCTTGTAGTCTTTGTGGATAACACAAATGCTACAGTTGCAACTAACGACATCCAAAACCTTATTGCAGCTCTAGAGAACTTTCATTCTTGGTTTAGCGCGAATACGCTTATAATAAATATGACTAAAACCAACATTAACTTATTTAAAACTATTGCGTGTAACAAAGATATTATGGACATTGAATAAGATAAAGTTAAAATTGAGCTTGTCAGGAAACTCAAGTTTTTAGGAATTTATACTGATGAATTGTTAAACTGGAAGAAAGAATTAGCAGCATTGGATTCATCTATCTATATCATCTACTTGCTATGCTTTTTAAGAACTCTGAGGGATGAACTGAGCATAAAACATTTAAAAATGGTGTACTATGCGCTGAAAGAGTCCAAACTGAAGTATAGCATACAGTTTTGGGGAAATAGCTACCATTACAACTGACATAAATTCATTCCATTCATTCTCCAAAAAAGAGCGATCCGAACCATTTCATTTTTCGGTCCGCATTTCTCAACGAGAATCCTATCCAAGGGCGGATCCAGTATTTATTTCTGAGAGGGGCACATGGTCCAGACTGGTAACAGCGTCCGCCACACGCTGTTTTTGCGATTCATCCTTTTTTAATGATATATAAGAATAACTACAAAAAATAATACAATTGTCGATATAGGTAGTAGTTTAAGAATTAAGAGAACCTGAGCTGAATTTTAGCACCACATCTCGGATTGGTTTGGATAGTTTTTCTTTTGCCCATTTAAATATTAGCTAAAGATTTTTCATGAGTTTAGGAAATCTGCATAAAGTTTGTACGTGCAGGGGGGCGGGGGGTTTACCCTGTGCGAGCGTAAAGAGCAGAAAGATCGCTCGGCAGTGCTGGTTGCCTGCTAGTTTTTTTATTTAATTAAACCTTCTGGGGGGTATGTGCCCCTGTGCCCCCTCCCCCTCGGGTCCGCCCTTGGTCCTGTCGACCATACTTTAAAGAACTTGGTTTGCTCACAATACCTAGCCTTTAGGTAGTTGTACTATTAAACACTTAATAATATGACTGCGAATCAGACGAAGACAGGCTGGTCGGGAAAAAACGTGTACAAAAGACTTTGGAAACAAAACTTGAGTTGAAAATATACTGTATACAGGCTCACTCAAGACAAGGCTCAAGGCATCCCTGTTAGAAAGATATCTCTACTAATATGATTTGTAATATTCTTATTGGTCTTAAAATTGACATCTTCATTATTTGTCTGTGGTTTTATATTGTCTTCCTATGACTTTATTTTATTATTGTTACCGTTTAAATTGGATTAATTTTTGATAGTTGTTTTTTTTTTCTAATTTCTAATTTTAATTGAATTGAATTTAAGTATTCTTATATGTTTGTACATTTAATACGTATGTTTCATGCTGGATTATATTCGAACGCAATATGAATTGTTACTGAATAAATAAATTTAATTGAGTAGATCATCTAAGCTATCAATACTGGCTAACTGACCGACAGACAAAGACAATGCATAGCCACTGAAAATAATTAGAAACATTTCTAGAAGCTACAGGTACGCTCTTTAAGAGGATTTGGAGGTGCAATAAGAATTGTTTTATCGAAAAGCAACCAGTAATAAACTCAACACCCCGTTGCACTCCACAACGGGGTTTTATGTTTTTTGTGAAAATCCGAAATTCACGCAGATGAAGTCGCGAGCGTAGTATGTAATAATTCCACATGAATTGATATTGTTGCCCACACAACTTACATATAATTTTATCTCCATAATGTAGCCTAAGGTCGACCGACGCCCACATGTTTCTAGAGTAATGTCACCTATTATTATACGTACTTTATCACTAAATATACCTAATATACATGCCTAAATTTAGGTTAATAAGACATTACTGTAATATCATAGCAAACACCTTATTTCTATACCGTGAAAACGAACTTTTTACTTGATTAAAAACATCTGAATGGCTCGATAAAATAAATGGGGAGAGTCGTTTAACAAATTCATTTTGTGAGCAAATTCAGCCACGTAGTCAACCGGAAATGTGAGATAAGGTAATACTAACATTCATTTGTCAAATAGATAAATTTTGTGTTTTCTTTTTGTTTGTTACGTTGAGATATAAAGAGACACAACATTATAGAGAGACACAACATTATAGAGAGATACAACACTATAGAGAGACTGAACATTATAGAGAGACACAACATTATAGAGAGATACAAGACTATAGAGAGATACAAGACTATAGAGAGACTCAACATCATAGAGAAACACAACATTATAGAGAGATACAACATTATAGAGAGACACAACATTATAGAGAGACACAACATTATAGAGAGATACAACACTATAGAGAGACTCATCATTATAGAGAGACACAACATTATAGAGAGATACAACACTATAGAGAGACACAACATTATAAAGAGACACAACATTATAGAGAGACACAACAATATAGAGAGATACAACACTATAAAGAGACTCAACATTATAGAGAGATAAAACACTATAAAGAGTCTCAACATTATAGAGAGACACAATATTATAGAGAGATACAACATTAGTAAATAGGTAATATAGTTGGATAACTTTTGTCTTCCTCGTTGATCCAGTGGTCGCAAGCACTACTGCTGAGCATGAGGTCCTGGGTTCGATTCCCAGGTCAGGTAAAGTGTTATTAGGTTTTTTTATCAGGAATTTCACAGTACTTAGCAGCCCGGAGTCTGGATTTGTGCCCGGTTGGTGGCAATTATCTCGCCTCTTATTACATGGGACTTACTACATACTGGCGAAATGTGAGTGTACTATAGGTACACCTCTGCCTAGCCCTTCGGGGCTTACAGACGTGATGTTATATTATGTAAGTTTTTTGAATTATTTAAAATTAAAACAAGTTCTCATCCAAAACATGACTAGTATTTAAAGCAGTATGGAGACTGAAGCCTTTTAATGGTGTGGTGTGTGTTGTGGTGTGGTGTTCTTTTAATCTCGAAGACTGTTCAAAAGAAGATAATTTAAGTATATTACTTCCTATTCAGACATTCATCAGGTCTAATAGGCAAAAATTAAGGCCCTAAGTGTCCTCTATTGTTATGTACGCATCAACCTAGACTGTTTGGACTTTGCACTATTAGAAGTTGAACGCTGCGAATCGTGCGAGAGGGTGCGATATGTTTTTGTTATTTCGACTCACTCACGCTCGTCACCTGCGGGAGCGCGAAGCACGCGCCACCATGCAGCATGAGGCGCTCTATTCTTACTATACTGTACCTATAAATACGTCTAATTTTTATTATGAGCTCGTTGCGTTCAGTTGTAATAATATGGGTTTTTGTTTTTCGATTTGCGCTGCGCCTATATGTGTGCACCAATACATCCATGAGGTATTATTATCAATTATTACATACTAGCGACCAGCCCCGGCTTTGCACGGGTGCAATGTGGTGTCAGTGTGGAGTGATTAAGAATATTCTGTTACTAAATACATAAATAAAGGTAGCGATCAAGTCACTTTTATTTATATATTTAGTAACATATTGGATTGATTTATAAATATGCACGCACCGCGGCCCTGCCGGCGCCGGCCGCTGCCACCCAGGACGGACGTACGTCCCAACGACCAATCTGCCCCCGCATTTTAAATCTCTAATATTTTCTAAGATATTCATTTTAATGATATGCTGTAAAGGGCAATTATGATTTAAATTAAATGCACAGCGCATCTAACGTGTTTAATATGAAAAGGAATAATACTGTATTGTTTAAAATAGCTTCGTAAATAACCGATTATTTTTTTGTAATATGTAAAAGATGTATGACATATACTATTGTGGATTTTTTTGTAGATCCTTTTAAGATATATAATTTCGTAGTATATTATTTTGATCTATCTTGTAAGGTTTAGCCAGCGTTTGCAATGTAAGCGCTCAAAAATATGTTTTTTACGACATCACATTACAAATCTTTGAAATTCTCGGGTTTCTCTATATGCACGTATTATACATATAAACCTTTCTCTTGAATCACTCTGTCTATTGATGAAAACCGCATTAAAATCCACGTAGTTTAAAAGATCTAAGCGTACAGACTGCGGGAAGCGAGTTTGTTCTATACTATGTAGAGATTTCTAGCTTTTTCCCATGGTTAGCACGAGTGTAATGCGGAAATCTACTTCATTTCGGATTTTCATACAAACTTTAAGCCCCCATTTTACCACCTTATGGGTTGATTTTACAAAAACACTGAAACATATACCTACTTTTATACTTTCAACCAAAAAGCTAAATATGAACTTTCATACACCTAACTTCAAAACGATGGATTTTCATACAAACTTTTAATCCCCTTTTTTACCGCCATTTTTTATTATTTGTAAACGTTGCCCCACACTACGAATTTCTCCTGTATTGTGTGTGCGTTTACAAACATTCAAACTGACATATACAAACAGCCAGACCCGGAACAACTATTTGTAGATCATACAAATATTTATTCAGTGCGGGAATCGAACCTGCGACACGCAACGCAGCACTCAATCGCTTGCCACTGCGCCAACCGTGCCGCCATTGATTTTATAAAATCACTGAAACACCTATTTCTTTATTTTTAACTAAAATAATCATAATATTTATCATACATTTTAAACTGTTTTTCCCTTCTTTACGATACAACGAAGCAATCAATACATCAACGTGATTGTGCATAGACGATTGATTTTGGGTACTGACTGGCATAGAACAGAACATTGAACACGAGTGAAACTATTGTAGCGAAAATTTTTGGCAAAAACAGTGCATCTGTGTGCGTAAGCGCAACGCAGCAAATGGTGCGATTGGCCAATGCCACGATACTCAGTCCCTTTCCTACAATCCTCTGTATTGCTGGTAGCGTAGTTATGGGTATATAGGGTGTCTACCTTTGGAGGAGAATAAATTAAGAAACCTGAACTTACTAAAAACACGTTATATGCAGACAAACAAAGAATGTACACATATTGTTAGACCACACAAACAATGCGAGTATGTATGTACATATGTTCGAATATGTATGTACCAGTGGTGATCCTTCCATACATGCTCTGGTAACTTCTAGCCCCAGATTAGTCTTCAACTCAAGCGAAGGGATAACCTCTGTGGAACCATATAATTATATAAACATATGAGGTTTCCTTATTAGAATTGAATATTATTTAAGTAACAGTAGCAGTCGCTTAGATCCTTTCACGGGTATTAAACTTTTTTTCTTATGTTTAGTAAACTAAGCTGTGCGTAGACTGTCAGTCATGTGACTGCTTTATACTTACATTTATTAAGAAATAAATCGTTCCAGTAGTCAGACAACAACCAATTCATAATAAATCCCCAAATCAGGTTTGCGTAAATTCAGTAAACCAAGGGAACCGCAATGTAAACGAAAAAGCCACGTATTTTAATTTGAATATTTATGAGACTACAGCACTTTTATCTAACCTTCTCTTCCGATATTAAGCATCGTGGACACCTGTTGAACTAAACTTTAGGAATTGAATTGTTATAAACCTTATTCAAGTGAAGTCCTCTCCCTTTACGTTATTATTAAAAAATAAACTTTTAACAGTATCCGTGACCGACCGTGACAGAAGCTTAATATATAAAAAGATGATTTTATTTTCTTACATCTAAATAACTGTCAAGCAGAAACTGGCCATAAATGTTTAAATTTTAGTGATGAGAAATAAAAACGAGAATGATAATAATCTCTGAAGGCACGTACCCGTTTAAATGGCAGCACAGCTCGGAGACTGACACGTAAAAGTAAATCTGCCGTAAGTGTTCACTCACACGTCCTTCCTTTATTATCCTTCAGTTTATTTTCACTCCTAAGCTAACGAGTGGAATGACTGTGACGAGAGTGTATATGGCACTCTTCGTCTCAGCTGACAAATATACACAGACGCCTGGAGACAATGACTCTGCTAGACCTCACTTCAAGGTTAGTTCGTACATCAATCGGACGAAAGCCACGTTCGACACTTTGAATTCAAATAAATGGACCACAACTTTTATTTGGGCCAATAAACTTTTTATTGGCTCAAAAATCGCTGATATCATCCTCTTGAAGTGTACGGTTAAGTACAGGATTTATATTTATTTTTTCGCAAAAAAAAAATTTCATTGTGTATGTGAAGATTAAGATATGAGTTTAATGCTTCGATAAGAATATGAAACACCTTCGGAACGCAAAGAAATAATTGATGCGGAACATTCAGATTCTCACGCTTACCCCATCGCCCGCGCTGCCGCGCGCTGTATACTTGGCACGTAGGTACTCGAATCTCTAAGCAATTACTTTCCTTTTTTATTTTCACCGTCAAGACGTTTAACACAAATGGTGTTCACAACACGGATTGTGTTTTAAGCCCACAACTAAGTTTGCGACGAGTGTAGCACAATTTTCCCCAAGAGGAGTTTGGAACAAAGATGGAAAGGAAACGAAATTCCGCGCAAACACAATAAAGACCTTTCACAAACTTTCACTTGCAAGTCGGAGGAACTATAAGGAGGTTTCTTATCTATATGCGTTGGAATATCCGATACAAAACTAATCTAGTTTCATTAGGACTTCAAAAATGTATAGAGCGAAGTAAAAAATGTACGTTGGCAAACTTTTTAAATGTTGCGACATTTAAGCGAGGAATGAAAAAAATACCTGTTTCCTAATGATGAAAATATTACAGACTCAATGAGGAATCCAAAATATAACAAGCAAAATGGGCTTACGACATCAAACATAAAACAAAAACGAATTTTTCATACACCACTCAGGTATTGACATGAGCGTGCACAAAGTAACTTGTTACATTATGTCCTATTCACAGGCAGTATAGAAGCCATTCACAGTACAATGTTCTCAGTGGATGCGGAAATCCACTCACGATATGACTGCCGCCAGGCAAAACGAAACATAGGCAGCAACTAGGCACCTATTGTGCGACTTGTGCGGACCACCACCGCTAGAAAACGATGTAGTGCTACGGTGCTACGAGATGCTTTTATTATGTAGCGCACTGTCCTATTTTAACGTCATTAGCATAATCATTTGCTACGGCGTAGGTAACTTCCGCTACGGCGTAGCATTAGATGGGTAGGATTATTTTCATTGATTTTAGGTCGTTGAATGATGGTATTAATATTTATTTTGGTTAGTCAATTACTTTTTGGTTTCCGCAACAAATGGAACAATTTTACTGGAATAAATTAGAAATAGAAAAACCATTAGCAAAATTATTACAGGTAACGTGAAGTTCTTCACATTATTATTTTATTTTACGAAATATCTATAAATATTTGCTGATTATTGGTGACGAGTATTTTATTTTAGATATATAACTCGACATCAGTATCTGACATGAAATTCTTGAAGCAGATTACTCTAATATTGTCCTACTAAACGTATACCATAGTAATAATAATTACTTTGATCGTTACCATTTATGTACCGTGTACGTACATTTATTGTTACACAGTAATTAATAGTCGGGAAGCCAATATAAATTCTAGGACGCACGTGTAAATTATGACTGGTATTAGAAATAACATATCGCGGATCACTCTATGAGGTGTGGCTGACGATCGATATTATTATTGTTTTACGACGTAATAGTTATTAACGGGTTTATTGTTCATAATGTGTATTAGTAGTTTCGGTATTTTCAGTGAAGAGTAGGGATACTGGGGGGTACTGAGGTGGCAAAAGATACTTTATCCATGGTGTTCTATCCATAAGAACCTACTTTGCTTTGGAATGGGAAAACAGCTTCATCTTTCTGACTAAGTGTCTGTAAATGGTTTATTTGAAATAAAAGCTTTGAGTTTGAGAATCTTCATTATGATATTAGACAGAAAAAAAAAGCATCTTTATTTGCCAAATCATTATAACAACCTTGCACAATTCAAGTAAGTTACAAATAAGCAAATCCAAGCAACCCTAAAGGATCAGCAAAGTATTGTATAATTTTGTAAAGATCACTTTTGGCGTTAAGACCGCCCATTGTATCACCCTATGTAAATTTTCTACATTTATATCTGTAAGTATAAGGTGGACATAATTAAGAGTATTCTATTCTATACAATGACGTAACGTTTAATAATGTATGCACACAAATTTCCTTTTTTTTATATATATTAAAAAATCCAGATATGATTTCTAGGATAATGTCATTTTAGATATTGTATCTGTGTTACTGGCTAGTTTTTAAAAAACCTTAATCTGTGGAGAACATAGTGGGTAGCATAATTGTTTAAAATAGTTTAACTAAGATATTTTGACTGTTTTTATTGTGCTACTGTTTGTTTTTCCTTAAATAAATAAATAAATAAGGTAGGTTAACATTTTTGTTTGGTATCTATCGGTATCTACTTTCTTATTATGGTTATTCGCACGGAACTGATTCACCCTGTTAAATTAAGGTAGGTATATACTACTTCTAGGTACCTAGAAGTAGTTTATAGAAAGCTTTGTTTAGTGTTAATTTATGCATTGACTTAGAACCCAGTTACATAGAAGGCCCTTATTAATAATTCAAAACCTAAATCGAATAGGAAATCGATACCCATAGTCCCATACCCAGAACTTCACGCATCCAAAACTGTTT
Source organism: Griposia aprilina (assembly GCA_916610205.1). Lineage (NCBI taxonomy): Eukaryota > Metazoa > Arthropoda > Insecta > Lepidoptera > Noctuidae > Griposia > Griposia aprilina. Next base: position 12,805,517 of record OU744302.1, read on the forward strand.
AGACGCCTACCTTCATAAGCTATTTATTTGCATCTGTTGTCTTTCAACCCTATCGTAACTACCTCAAGGGACTTGTGACACAATGATCAATCATATGCGAAGGCTCTCACGCATTGTGCTCCAGTGGCAACCCTCATGAATAATCAGTGGCACAGAATAGGCAGGTACAGAAGGTCGACTCCATACAACCAGCAAGAATAGTTGCATGCACACATAAACGCATATGGCGGTCTTAAACAAATGCCAGTCGCGAGTGCGCCGCTTGCACTCGCTGTACGTGAACCGTGTCTATGTGTGCGTCGCTTATTATATGGAACTGAGCTTCTATACCAATCCATGCCGTGTCAGTAGTTAGTCTCTTTATGACAATATTACGTTAACACTTTAGCCACGTCATTATCATTGTTATTAAGTATAATGTTTGTGTGAAGACCACCCAACCAAGTGATGTTTTACTAAGCCTGTTTTTGTTTCCAAATATTAATATAACAAAATAATGTTGACTGTTTATTAGTCTGTTGTATTTTAGTCCCTTTCTACAGTTTTATTGGGTGGAAAAGGGACCGTTAATGTTTGTAATACGAGGTCCGATTAATCTTACATAGGTAATTACATCTAAAATTGCTAATTTATAATTATACTTTTCATATGTCGTGTAGGACGGCCTTTTTAATATATGGTGCTTTGAGATATTTGCTTCCTATTCCAAGAGTTAGTTTTAGTTTGACTAATCTTAGATCTATTTCTAGATAGATAGTATAAAGTATGTCTGTCTATCAATCATCACGATATGCTTGTCTAGACACTAGATGCGATGACTGCAATAGTTATTAATCTTGCGCCTGCACATCTGCTTCTGTCAATATGAGGCATGTCAAAAATAGATGACTGTTCTATGAAACACTGGCATGTGGTTTGTTCTATTATTTTAGGAAACAATTCGTATAAATTCCAACGTGTACTCGTATTACTGTCATATTTTAATGAAAAAGAGTAAAATAAACAAAAAGAAATCAATATTAATGAAAGTCTTAAAATATAGTTACAAAAAAAATACAAATATATAAACTGCCAATGACGTGTTGACTAAGTACCACTTTGACGACCTCCTTCTTAAGAATAAGCACTTAAGCGGATGCCTAAAGAACCTTTTGTGTGATGAGGCCTTGAAACTGCCGGCTATGAGAACTTGGCACCAAACTGCACTCCCAGCTGATACCGTGCACTTATACAGAGGCTAACCTAATTTTCCTTCATAAAAATCAGAAGTGTCGCATTTTACGACCATAGTTGTACTCTTTTACTGCAAGAGTTTTAATGAAACCTCTGACAAAGAGCAGAGCACACATTTAACTTTATTTTATTTTTTTCTGCCTCTGAAAAATATAACGTTTATAGCTATCAAACGTTAAATGAGCTCTGCAAAGGAAATAATATTGAAGAGGAGGGGAACACAGGAAGCAAACCGTGTAACCAAGAATTAAATCTGATAAGTCGTGGAGTATAAATCTCCTGAGCGCGCACGATGCAAAATCGTAGAGATCTTCCTTACTGTTCCATAATAAATCTCTTTGATAATGCATCAAAGACTGACAAAAAAGAAACAAGCCAGTAGAGATAGTAATGGTTTCCCGAACAGGGGTCGACGCTGGAAAATGTCTGCAATGCTGACGGAAAATGTTGCATTACCTGTTCTCTGCGAACGAAATGTAGTGGAACGAGTGAATACGTCGTCGTTCATAAATAAATAATTTCACACCTATGCACTCGTGCAGTTTTATATACTATTCCTGAGAACTACTGAGAGGGAACGCCGCATCACGAGCGTTTGTGGAATTTAACTTGGCTAGGAAGGACACGTATTTTGGCTACAACATCACGTTTTTAACCTTCGGATTTTTGATGAAGGTTGTTGTAATTAGCTATTCATTTCGCTGTAAAAAAAAAACCCATCACTGATGGAAAGTTAACTGATATCTTTTATCACATTCTCATATGGGGAAATGGAATTTTCATAAAAGGGTTTGTGACCTAAATTGTATTACAAATAACAGTTATGCCATAAAATTTACAGTCTACCAGTTTATTCGGAAGTCGAGGTACCTAATCCCTAATGTGAGCTAGAACATAAACAAGTCATTTCGACTTCCTATATAGAAATCCGTGCTGCAGAGAACTTAACTTACCCGCAGATATATATAATATACATTTCGCTCGGTTCATTTGTGCTTTATTAAGTGGAAACGTAGTTCGATGGTGCGGCATTGAGCATCAGAATCAGAGATTCTATCTCGCCGTTTATGTGGCGAAAAATTACACCGAACGGTTCGAGTTGGCGACAGCCCGACATTGCAAATGTCCGATGATATTGGTCGGTTATTTCACTCTTCACCTGCTCCACCGAGTTCAACTGGCCTGTCAACGCCTGTCCTTTACCTCTCGGTATAAATAATAACGCCCTTTCCCACTGAAGGACAGTTTGCAAAGCAAAAACATTTCTGGAAACTGTAATCATTTCCACAAAATTCTAATTTCCTTACGCCCCCAACGCTATAAAAGTCTATCCTACGGAAAATACCTTTTGCCGGTCAAAGACTGGGGCGTTTCAAGATGGAGACGAAACGCGACAAAATGAGATGTATTGCGAACAGAATAAATAGTGAATAAGCTTCGGACAGACTACTATATAGTCACATAGAAGGCGCGATAAAATTGTGATTATATAGTCCAAGAGATTGGAACAGTGCCCGAGTGCGAAATAACTGTTACTGTTACCTAGCAATGTGTAGGACCTCAGGCGTTTTGTGAAACTCACACAATAAGCACTTGTCACTGTCAAGACGTGAGTTTGGAAGTAATTAGTCAGTCAGTACCTCATGACCATACATTTTGGGACGCCATTCATTATATCGGGTACAATCGCACCGTAAAATTGATGTCAGGGACATAACGTAGTGTTGATCGAGTTTACACGTTTAGAATAGTAGTAGTTGCTACTTATTGTTTCGTTTGCGTCTCGCGGTGTAGGTAAATATCGTGCTATTCCTGGTGCCTAAGTGAGTAAGTGTAAGTATCTACATGTTTCCGGCAATTTCTTATTCTGACTTCTAGTGCCTAGTTACATAATGTCTAAAAAATATCCTAAAATGGTTAGTAGAAAATTTTAGCTTTGGTAATCCGTCTTCATAAACATATTAGATACCTGAATTACTAAGCGTTAAATTGCTCTGGATGTCATGTATTAAAATTTTTGTATTACCACTGGTATTGCTGTGAATTAAATCATTACTATATATCATTATATAAAGAAGCTTAGCAGCGAACCGAATTATGTTTAAAGTTCCCAAAAATAGAACAGTTTTCAGCTTAATGTAGCTGTATTAAATAGATGACATGTCGTGCCTACCGTATCGACCTTTATTATTTATTTATTTATTTAAACTTCTCGCACATAATAAGGTACAAAGGCGGACATATGTCTTAGACATTCTCAACCAGTCAACCAAGGGTGGTGTAGGAATAAGACGGCAGGTGCTGTGTTTGAGAGGAATATTATACCTATATATTATATGTATTTTTAATAACGAAATGAATGAAATGAATTATCATCATATCATTATATTATCTATACATTTATGGAGAATTACGAGTACCTTTAGATAGGTACCTACATAATATTTGCTTTAGTAAACAGATGCTGTAAAGTTTCGCGTTTGTAACTGTCGTTGATTGCAATCGTTCCCTCAGGAAATTCAACCTCGAACCAGTTGCTTGATTAGATATTCCACAAGTAAAATAACTAAAAACTTTCTCACATTTATTTACATAAACTTGTATCCAATTCCGTTAGTTTTCACTTACTTTAAGTTTTAAACTTTCGTCCTAAACCTTTTTTATTCACGAACTTTGGTATATTTTTTATTCTATGTTTTGGTAAATTTCTGGATGGTAGGTCGAGCGGCGATTTCCCCTTGTTGCGTATCACAAGGGATGTTCGCAAACAGTATTATAAAGGAAAAATGGTTTGCAAAATTAGGGCTGTTTGTTGCAGACACTTTCATACAAAAAGGGGATTATCCCGAATTAGTCGGTTTTTCCATGGAATAATTAAATTTTCTCTTTAATTACTTATTCTATGTAGTAATATATAGTAATAAATGAGTAACTACGTTAATGACATAATATTTAATGTCTTTAAAATCACTTTGCTGTGATATTAGTTAAAGGACGTGCGTTCTATTTATGCACAGCAGACCGTAAAGATAACCAACACGGACCACATGTGAACCCGAAAAAAAAGTGATATTAAAAACACATCCCAAAATTAAAACAACATTTATCATTTGACCATTTAACGATAGAATCACATATCAAAAGGATGTTTCTGAATGGGACCACGGACACGCACATATACCTATCAATATATTCTAGTTGATACATATATTATGTGTATGTCCATGACACATACATCCGTGCGTCCGACCCCAGCATCCGATGTTGATACAGATTGTGGGCTATAACTGACGTCACGTTACATATCGAACGGCAAACAAGGATTTGTAAGGCTTGTGTCTGTGCCTACAAGATGTTACGTTTAGATAAGAATGAGATATTTTTGTAAAGGATGTTCAAAGAGTAGGTAATATGAAATATTATTAGAACTTCCTTTACTTTATAGAGGTATGAGGAACAGGGTGTAATGCTCACTCATACTCTATGGAAAAGGGAGGATCCTCCGACCCGACGGGTGTCGTGTTTGGTGGGCCACTGCCCGACTGTTGATGTCGGGACGTTGTATATATTATGCTAGTCGCGCGGTAAACTCTGCTTGCGCGATGCAGGATTTGCGTGACGTCAGTATGACGTGAAGCTCGCATGTGGCGATGTAGATACCGCTACAACTTTGCAGGGCACGCAAAATATGATGAAGTGTCTCTTCATTTGCAGAACAGCTACATGTTGGCACAGTTTCTCTTTCTTATTGTCATCAACACATTGTTTGATATAAATATTTATGACAGGGGTAACAAATTGCTTCTTCAGGATTTTTAAATTCAATTTTCACGACCGTTTTCCTTTCGTTTCCCTATTTTAATTGAAAGTTCCCACAATTGAAGACATGATTTTCCAATTAAGAAAATACCTTCAAAAGGAAGCTTTCTAAGTTTTTGTCTCGGAAAACCCGACATTGCAACTGAATTATGAAACGAGTAACAATCTTGTGTGCGAAAAACCTCACACTTAACTTTTATTTGCACTTTCTAAACCCCAATTTGGGGGTAGGAAGTTACTACTAACAATAATACCTTTAAAAGTTCTGTTTGAACAAAATGCAACTACGATGTGTACCTACACAAACTAATATATTTTTATCTACCGTTCATACTTGTTGTTTGCAAACTAGTGTTCAGGAACGCGACAAAACATTTTTAGAGGGCAACATTTCGTTCCGGGTTAGTATTCTACGGCCGATGAAACTCGATCCTAAAATTTTGTGCTTCAAAAATAATGCTCGATACCAGAGTTTTATTTTTGAAAACAGAATTTTAGGCTGAATTGTTGGGCTGTAATTTGGATTGTTAGGGAAAAATAACACGTATTACGGTTCGTAATCTGAATCATTAATTAAATGTACTAGGTTTTTAGATTTAGAGTACAGTCGCCAGCACATCAAGTTACCACAAACTGACTGATTTTCTCATTCGATTTTGAACTTAAATTTCAACGTTTTAAGGTTTAAAATCGTTTGGAGAAATTTGACAGTTTCGTGTAGCTTGATCTGCTGGCGACTGTACATTGTTACGTTCTAATAAAATCAGGAAAATCCGGACATTTGATTCCGATTTTGAGCGTAGCATATAGCTTTAGCGTATCAGTGTTAGAGGATGTCGTATTATGAAATAATAAACCGAACCTCCAGTAAAAGAAAAATCGCAGAGAAAAATGAAACTACATTCACGAGATCAATAAGCTATTACCACAATTTAATGGGGCATGGGATCGTCACCCATCACGTAGAGCGCAAAACGACGCGACGGGGATCAGTATATCGGGTGCGACAGCCATCCACCACAATGACCACGGTTTTTTTCTGTTCCGTGACAATGACTGACACGTGATTTAGCAACTCACGCAACCCCAAGTCGGTTAAATTGTACCTATTATTTAAAACTATGGAGATTTATTTGAAACAACATTAGGTTGCAAATTTTCGTTAAAAAAAGAACTTTAAATTGGACAGCGATGAAATGGTCCGATCTATCGAGCCTCGAATGAAAGATAAAATAAGGAGAGTAAAAAATATGGAATAGAGAAATATTTATTTATGTCCGCCTCAGGAACGACATTACTCAGATCTGTTTCTACGAAGGGGAAAAGATGATTGCTTAGTAACCATGTCCGTCTAGGCACCAGGATACAGGATAATATTTATTGACACTGTATCGTAGTATTTACTAAGGTAGCCTTGTTCTAATTTATTACGTCATTCTCATTCATGATCATTTAGGTATTCCCTTTTCTAGATTGAAGATTCCCTTGTTGTTTCTCTTACTTTAACATTTAAATGGGGACACATTTAAATGTTAAAGTAAGAGAAACAATGGAAATCTTTAAATCCTGCTATTTTAAACCAGGAAAGCATATAGATATGTAAGAGCCATCTTTCTAAACTGTCTTCAAGCCCGATGTCTTGAGCATTGTAAAGGGGTTTTATTTTAAAGCATCAGTGAATCTGTACAACACTTAACCGAGCAGAGAAAACAGCTGGCTTTGCTGTAACAGTACCCGAAACGAACGAATAATATATTAGGTAGTATTGGAGAATTGTGTAAAAAGAAAATAGCGCAATATTGTTCGCGGGTCCGCTAAACCTTTTACATGAACACAACAAGTGTGCGGAGGAACAGACTGCCAACGCTAGTCCGGACATTTCTATAAACTTCGAGAAATGTTTTAGTGTTACGAGTTGTTCCCAAGACAATAGCTGGAGGAAATAGTTTTAAATAAGCTGCTAGTAAAAGTACCTACTCCATTAAAACTCCGTACTGAATTAATATTACAGGAATGCCATTTCGTTGCCGCCTCCCTCAGGACTGTTACAATACACAGTATGTTTCTATTTATATATTAACGTAGTCACTAATTCCCTGCGGTACGGATGGCGTTCGGCGCGCAGCCCGCATTTGGTTCAATTGCGCCATGTATCCCCGATCCGTCACGCTGACACCTCGGCGTCACGTCGGAACACCGCATCTATCCCGGAACGTGTTCCAATCAGACTAACACAGCTGACTACATTATATTTGTTCTGCAGCTCATAGCGACGATAATATGCATCCGCATGCTTCGTAAACATACATCATTTAATACAATTCGTTGAGTGAAATACGCGCAGCTATCGGCTAAGTTTGCTCCTGACAAACAAGCATTTGTATACAAATGAACCAAGTGTGATTGTTACTGTTGATACATAAATACCGATTTTCCAATCCCATTTCTCCGGTTTTCACTCATTATTACAAAATTTCTCGAAATTCTCTTACAAAAATGCTCATTTATTTTTCTCTAATTCTATGAATCCAAATGTAATGAGCCCCGGTTTAATATTAAGTTTGAATTCTGTTGGCAACTTCAATTAAACTAATTAAAGTGCAGTGAGACAGGTGTAAATTGAACAGACATTCTGTGCGCGGTGACGAGGCGAACAGTTACCGGAAAAGGGACTCGCATTCGGAGTTAACTAAGCACTTTACGTGTGTGTTGCGGCCGGAATTAGCAGTTGTATCAACAGGGATAAGCTCAGGAAGGTATATAAGACTATGGAATATTAGGGGAATTGTGTACGTAAATGAAAATGACGTGGGTTATGAAGGTATTTGTCTTCGCGCGTGACAATGTGGCCGCGCAGTCGTTACGTGACCGGCGCGTTTCTCTTGTTTATGTAGTACACTCAAATATGCAGTTGACTCATTCCGCCGGAACATGTATGTTACGTGAATGTGCACGAAATTATTTAAATTTTCATATTTATTGGCTCATTTTCAGTTTTAAGTGCTCAGTTTGTCATTCGTAAATTTTTGCTTTCTTTTTGGACTGAATTCTTGAGGGCTTATCTTTGAAAATTCTGTGTTATGTTTTTATATTCCACGTGTTTACTCACTTTTTGTGAAGCTATAACGTTATCTTTCAAGATGAAAAAAAAACATCACATTTTGAACAGATAACAGGCTAAAATATACCCATCGGATTAAATCCATTATGATAAATAATAAGATTATAATTATCATCAATATTCAAAGCGTAGCGCGAACCAATCAATGATTCCCTGAGCCCTCATTCAGAATATAGATTGTGTGTTGGTATCCCTCTAATCTGCCAAACCCAGATCCGTCAGTTATGGTCCTTATCCGTACTAATGTACATAATTAATTGCACAATGGTATAATCATGTTGACATGTACTTTGATATACCTCTCCGTAACAGATCAATATTTAACCAAAGGTACCTAGGTGTGGTAACGTTGAGGTAATCGCTCCGAATTTTGTTTTTATATAAGTATTGTATTTACAGCTAATCATGTCTTTGACATTAAAGTGTTAATCGTCGTTCACTGTGTAAGGCCAAGATAATTATCAGTTCCAATAATTCCAAATGTCAGTCAAAAAACAGGGTCTTCGATACAATACGAATAATTCCCGACGCACCTTTCTTTTACGTGTTTGTAATTATCTCATGTCATCGCGATAATTACTGGCCATCTCGCCAAATAAGTGTGTATCACGCAATCATAAGGAAAAAAAAACAAATGCTTTCATAATCTCTTCGCTAACGCTCGTTTAGCTTAATTAAATGAAAAGTTACATTGTTTAAGCAATAAAAACTGTTACTAGACAGTTACACCGAGGAGCGTTTTGTTAAGGCTCCGTGCTGGAAAAAGAACATCTTTTGTCAATTTCTTATCTAATTACGAGAAAGCTTGAAAAAAATTAAACATTAAGTCTGTGTGTCTTGTTATACTTAACAGACTTTATGTTTCAAATACAGTTTTTGTGGCGCTAACAGTTTCATCATTTTTGCGCTCTCGAAAATATAGTTTATTTCGCCATTGATTTACTTAATGAAGATATTGTATTATCATAAAATGTATTATTCATTTTAATTCAAGGATAAAAACGAATGTGTGATTATTAAATTTCTTGAAATGGTTTGCAAAATATGTAATAGGGAAAAATACATTACTGATAAATGATTTTATTTCTGTAAGTAGGTTTGTACAAACACTTTTAAACGTCAATCATATTTTTTAAACTAGATGAGGTCAGTGTTTCCTATCTGACTACTCTGAGAAAAAAGGCCGAAACAAACTCAGAGGTCACAGTCTCTTTTAAAGTCCAGACATAATCTTGGTCAGATCATGTGAAGACCATGTAGATTTGTCTGAAATGGTCTTTTGAGCAAAGAACCAGAAAGATTTAGTGGACCTGTCCAGTCAGTGCACGCATTTGTCAGTAATCGTGCGGCTCAACTCAGGAAGTCAGGACTTAAGGAGCTCAACGATTCGACGAACAATACCAAAGAAAGGACATTTGGGTAGGCCGCATAAATTACTCAAACTGCCAGATCATGATTATACTTAACTGAGAAAAAAAAGCAATGACCCACATAGCCCTCACATTCACATTAATTAAAATAACATAATAGTTTACAAGTAAATACTCATGTCATTGTATGTATAAAATTCAACAATGTCAAAGTGTTTGTAAAATTCGGACATAATGTTTGAGAACCATGTAGATTTGACTGGGGTTTTTCGAATAATAGGTTTTTTCAATATTATATTTCTGCTATAATTATTTTGAATGAAAGTTGAAAAATTGGTCTAGTCACGTGTAAGTAGACCATACATATAATGATGTTGATTATTTTATTTAATGTTCAAAATCAAAAGTAGTTTCTTGTAAAATGATGATCAGAAGTCAGTCTCGCGTAATTTTTTGGAAAACTAGTTGCGAAAATCAGTGATTTTCCATGAATTTGTGATTTTCAAAAATTCCTTTCAGCCGCATGGAAAAAAAAGAACTCGACTTTTCAAATCTCTATTAATTTTGTTTAAATTATTTTTCCCTTTCTCACAAACAATGAGCAAAATTGATCAAAGTCGATTTCGTGCACGGCCCTTTAGTTAACAGGTTCAAAGAACTCGCTAAGTCAGCAGATACTTAAGTGCAACTTAGGGTTACCTGCTTAATTTGAGTTCAGTTAGCATGCAGGGCTGCTACGGAATATTGTAAGTTCCATAAGTCCATTAGCAGCAGGCCTTAACTGTCAGTGGACATTAAGAGTTTCTTACTTATGAATTGAGGGTTTCCGCGTTGACTCGCGGTTAACAAACAACGATTAGCTTTAAGGCGGTACCCCGACCAAAACCTTGCCATAGTGCGTTATTCAGAGGCTATTAACTCATTCACTATGGGTCATAAACTACATCTAAAAGCACATTATTAATGTTCGATATACTATCATCACATTGCACGTTCTTATTTGTCTTTATGTGATATAAATACATTAAAAAATTATTGATTGCATGCATCTTTTGCTAAAGGTGATGTTCTATTAATTTGAGGATTACACTAATGGATAGATAATTTAAAAATCTAAATACCTAATTCACGTTTTATTTTACTTCAAAACATCGCTTGTCTTTTTTTTTTTTTTGTGAATTCTATGATAAATGAGCGTGCGCAGGGAGCGAGACAGAGCGAGACTCAGCGACGGGACAGAGAAGGACCGAACGCTCAAGGTCGTTTGGTCGGGGAAGCGCCTTAAACAGCGACTTTCTTCTTAATCGTGGTTGAGAAAGCCATTAAAATATTCTTCTGCAATTATTCTCTATAGTCGTGAACTTAAAATAATAAGAATGTTGTATTATAAAGGATTTTATGAACAATATATTTTCATGTTTAAGGTGTCAAGTTCGTAAACTTTAAGACAACTTCGTGGTATCCCTAATAACACAAAGCGACATAAACCAGAAAATTCCTTTTGATCGTAATTTTCCAAAGTCTTTAACCTCTTGAATCCTGCATAATGAGATATAATGAGTATCAATTGTGTCTCGCTCGATATCGCTACCTCGGGACTCAAAGAGTTAGTGAAGCCCGTAGAACTAACGAGTTAATGAACTTTCTGTGCATTAGCGACCAAGTTTAATAATGCCAACAGCTCGCCTCACCTCGCGCCTTCGTTGCCGCAAACCGTTTATAGAATTTTAACTTTAGATTATCAATTTAACCCCAGAAATGTTTTCATTTAAATCATTACAAAGTTAAATAGGCATTTTATTTATAGATGAATGTAATTGGTTTCTAAGAAAGTGTTCAATTGATTTTCTTTTCCAGTAAATTGGTTTTGGAAGTTCCGTTTGAAGTAGATTGTGATAATTGAAGCGAATCATTTCTCTTTTCATCAGTCTTTGGAGTGATGCAGAAGTTTGTTTTATTGCTGTGAGATTTTCACGTTCTTGACGTGCAATATTTTCTAACCCGTGATTAACAAAGTATAGTTATAATAATCGTTTGATCGTCTTAATCATTCGTTAATATTTATAAGAGCTTAAAACAATTGATAATTTTTATTGCAAAGTCCACAAAGATTTGTCACGTTTTTATGTACAAAATACCTTTATTGTATGTGCGTATGTACGTATTACACAAGCCCCATAATTACCTGTGCCCAAATATTTCAACGAAAATGAAACATTACTATATTAAAAAGACACGTAGTCTAAAATGTTTCGAGAATAATACGGTTTTGTTAATTTTCTCTATTTAAGACGGAAGAAATAAAAAAATAAACGACTTCCTTCATAGCTCTAACCTCACTTTAAGGACTCGGGTGTTATTTATACAGAAAAATACGAGTATGGGGTCCTTTATTATCTGGGGTTGTCGTAAGATGTGATGTAATCTCGGGATTCCACACTCCGTCATGGCACCTTGAATCCTTTACTAAGTTCATTGTTAGTTATCACTATCAGTGTGTTCAACCTACAGTCCTACCAACTTATCTGTGAACTGAAAGAGGATGGCACCGTCGATTCAGTGTTGCTAATTATTATAAGGTGCCCAAAATTGAGTAAGTTTTCAAGAAGGAAATTTCACATTAGACATAATCGTTTAATAAGAATTACTGTTTTTACAAATTAAAAACAATGATACCTATATAAAAATAATAAAATGAAAAAAAGAATTTGATCATTTACAGTTACGTAGGTACGCTAACAGTTTAGTCTCTCAGCAATAAACAATGGCTTTATCTAAAAAGTAATCCAATGAAGTGGAAATTCAGCAGATAAAATGTTCCACGGGGGGATACAACTTTCATTTAATGCGAAGTTAAGTAGGTAGGTACACTACCCTGCAAGAGGTACCTGGATGTCTAGCATTTAGTTATGACCGTACCTAACCCCTAACACCAGATTTGACTAATTATAATTAGCAGTGGGACCTAGTGGTAGTGTAGTGTAATAAAAAAAAAAAATTGCTTTACTATAATTTATTGAAAACCAGGTTTACAGTAATTGTGATCTTTAGATGAACCTGCATACACAACTTCATCCTGGTTGTGAGGCCATACTCCGCTTATTTCCGTACCACTATTATCATTATCACTATCGCTCTCGGTTTCAGTGTCACTTACCACTTCTTTAATAAAAGGTTTATCTAAATACAAATCATGTTTTAAGTATTCTCCTTCTAACCTGCGATCGTGTTTACAATGCTGTGCCCACTCATGAACTATAATAGCGTCAAAAACTTCTCTAATTAGGCGGGGAATTTCAGCATTTTTTTTTTCTGCATACAAGTACTTAGCTCTCCAAGCTGATATTTCATTACGCTCCATAAGAACCTTCCGATTGGATTGAGATTTTTTAAAACGAAATCCCAGCTTGTGAAGCAGCTTTCGCAGACTCTCTCGCAATCCTGTGTAATTTATATCTGTCTTTAAGACCTCTAGAAGCTTTTTAACAGTAGGGACCTCTTTTTTAGCAGAATAAAATTCATGTACTTTCCTCCGTATAACTCCCATGTCAAAATCATCAACATGCACAAATCCACTTTTACGTTTTCTCTCCTTGCCTGGTGTCCGAATTTTTGTACCAGTTTCTTCTGCTGCGTGCCCTTCCTTAACTATTTTTGAAATTAGTCCTTGACTCACACCTGAAATATAAGATAATAAAATAAATGTTAGTAGAAATTTGAAATCTGGCAGGTTAGTTGGCTCACTCACTTAGCAGGTTACCTAATAGATGTACGTTACCGTTACGCTAACCTGCAGCAAGAATAGAAACGATTATTTCGTGGACTTAAATAATTAGTGAAGTATCGGGTAATTTATAACAAGAAAGTTGACAACACTAACTTGTCGCTGCCGAAATTCGTTTGTATATGTGATTAAATGGAATAATCGGAGACCCCGCCCGAGCTTCTTCTTCAAAAAAGGTTTTAACCTTTAGAATAATGTTTCGAGCATCACTTTTAATAGCTTTCGGAATATTTAACTTTATAAATTCAGCAATATCACGACAAAACAACCAGAGAACCCGAATGTAGTAGACACGGAAAATCGAATGACATTTCAACATGACGGCCGTAGTTCCAATTTTCGCCATTTTACAGATAAGTTGGTAGGAGTGTACTTCCTTCATAAGGAAGTATAAACGGTGATTCCATAGATAACCAAACTCCTTTCGTTTTATATATTATTGTTGCTGTATTTTATATACGTATTGCTGCTGGCTTTATTTTGTATCAACTTACTTTTTACTCGAATTTGAAATTGGAACCCAGAGTTAGTTTTGGGAACAATCAAATTAAAACTTTCTTTGTGAAACTGAAAGTGGAAATCAGTTGAGTAGCTAAGTTTTAAACATTTCAATCTGAGCGTAATTGAAATCACTAAGAGGCGTTTTAAAAATTGTGACTACCGTAATTAAAATAAACTTTAGACGATCTTATTAAGTCCAGATAGAGAAGAAGAATTAATTGTGTTTGAGTAACAAACCAAATATAAATATTTTCTTGTTCGAAATCAGACAATCAAAGTTAATTCTTAAAAAGCTGCGTCTCAGCAATACAAATAGAACACTTAAAGGTTAAGTGGAACGATTCTGGGTACACGTACATGGCTGCGTAGGAGTCGCCGGCGATACATTGTCTTCCGGAGGCGGGGTTAGTCCCGCCCGTCATTCAAATAACACCCATTGTACACTTTTATAGGAGCAATCTTCGAGTTGTTATTTTGAGAGCTTCCTACGTGTGTCACTGTATAAAATGTTTAAAATACATTGCTGGATATAATAAGCGGAACACAAAAAGGGCGGTTAAGGATTGAAGACCGGTTCCTATTTTTAGGCAGATAACATCCAAGCAGAATAATATTTTGGTCCATCTATGGCTACTATGTGTATAATTATTGACACGCAAAATAGTCTTTAGGTATACTATGCAGTTCCAAAAGTTTCAACTGGTTTTAGAATTGAAATGGACTAGTAACTGTAACATAGAGAATATTCCGTTGTATTTTATTTCCAATTTTTCACAATATTGTCTCTGTTCCACAGGAAACTGCATCCGATATTTAATTTCAAGCCACAAATTATGTCCATTTTTTTGTGCCACAAATTGCACCCACATCAGCATAAAATACATTTAAAAAACTAGTGCTATATTATTAAACTAGCGTAAAATCCGATGCCATAATGTAGCCGATCATAAATTATGGCGGACGACGTAACTCAACAGTCTGTGAATACCATATGGCATGATAAAATACGTACCTATATATATTTATTTTTAACATTAAATTGCAGATCAACATGTAAATGACTAAATATTTCGGAAGCGGCATCGTAATTTGCACTGGGGGCCAAGTCTACTAATTGACAAACGTCACAATGGTCTCACAATGGTCACAGATTTGCTATACAAAATGTGTAAAAAACTAACAATGCAGAGACCATTGTGACGTTTGTAAATTAGTTGACTTGGCCCCCAGGACTGTAACATGTAGGCAAAGTTTGAGTCATAAAGAACATAAGGCGCAATTTGCTTCCGTAGCATGTGCAGTCCCTACACACGCTGCAGTGGTCATCACGTAAATTAAAACTCAGATAAACGAAAAACAACTTAAGAGCGGGTAGTAACCAAAATGGCCTATCTTCAATTTGATTTTTCATGAAATTAATAAGACTTAGGTATAAAATAAAAATAATATGGATACATGATATTTTCAAACTTTTTGTGGAACAGAAACACAAAATATACATTTTTTCTCGATAAACCGATGTCACGAAGTTACCTCTAATTTTCTCGTATTTTCAATTTGTACTTAATATGCTAATGACTAATAGGATAAAAATTAGATGATTATTTGTATTAATACAAGGCGAAAAAAAATGTAGAGGCGTTTTTTAAAATTCCTTTTATTTTTAGTTTTATTACGACTACAAGCTTTATGCACTTACGACGTTTTTAGTTCATGGAAGAAGTCATCTTCCGTCGCACGTTGCGGGAACTTCCGAAAACTTATTATTTCCGGGAACTTATTTTTGTTTCACAAATCAGTCGCCGTCGCTCTGTTGAGACGAGAGGACTGCGCTTCATTTTTCAGCTGCTCTGGGATATAATTTATATACTTAAATAATATTTTCGTAATTTATCACATTGTAGGAGACTATGAAATAGAAAACATGAAAAAACCACTAAAACCACTTCCGAAACGATTATTAAAATCGTTAAGAATTGATAAACTAAATAAATACCGCGGCTAAACTATAAAATAAAAATATTATATTAATTCAATGTTGATATTTGAAAACTCAATATGACATACATTTATTTGACAGATTTTTGACTGATATAGTACAACTAGCGCCATTGCTCTGCATTTCGGTAAATTTTCTTGCGGAGAATATTTACAACATAGTTTGTGCTGGAGATTTTAGATCGTATTGGTAGTAACTCAAGATCCAAATTCGTTTACTCCCACTTTCGTTGACAAACTCCGGTTAAGGGTAACCTTAGACGAACCATTTCGACCGACTTTCGACCAACCCCCGAATGAAGTTGAGACTCGAAATTGAACATATAGGTAAGTTATTGGTCTAATAATATTAGTGGAGTTAACAAAATAAATAAACCGGAAAACTAAAACAGGTAATGGGTATATTGCGGGCAAAAGTACGAAACGGTGTGCACGAGATATGACATTTTTCATACGGATAGTGTTTTCGTGACTAGATCCCTTTTTATAGTGGGGATGAGTAACGGTTGTGACGGATCACAATGTTTGGGATTGTCGGTTTGCTTTTCAAAGTTAATGTTTCAACAGTTACAAAAGTCGAACCTAATAAACTTTCGCCTTTCTTTGGCACGCATTTATATGTATATATGCCAATTATTTTGTCGGTAAAGCCCACTAATGTCCTATTTGTTCCGAAATTTGCCTATTCTTCACAAGTGTTTTAGGCAAGGACTTTTTTCTACTCGCGCTCCGCGCAGGATAGGTTTTCACGGTTTTCATTACACATGCTATTTGACTGCACAATACAGTGCAAAATCCACAATATCATTATTATTTTTTTACTTGGTTAACACTGTTTTCCACGAAGACGTCGTGAGGTCCAAATTGTAGAAGGCTAAAATTTGGTTACATTGGAATTTGAACTTTGTCACGTTAGCATTGAGTTTCTAGTTCCAAAACATGACTATGATCTAAGATCCTGAATTCAAGCTTAGCGTATAGTATAGGCAAAATAAACAGATGTTTTTCCTACTGAAGAATTTCATTATAAATGATAAATTATTTTATTTCTGTAAGTAGGTTTGTACAAACACTTTTACACGTCAAATCATTGAAAAATAAAGGGACTGGACAATGAACATATTTCGTTTAAATATTGTAATTGAAAAACCATTCGAGGAATAGGGTTGCTGATCATAACTGTCCAACAAATTTCCTTAGATGATTGCTGTTTTTGTTCAATTGATTTCATTTTCTCAAAGTAAAAAAGCGGAAGGTAAGTGATGTAATTATAATTACTCGTATTCGCTTTCTTATCGTCAAAAAAGCACGTTTATTGTCAGTTTGTTTTCATCATCATGTAGGTAGTATCATGAGTATGTAGTATATGACTTTGATGGAAGTGCTTTGCTTTTTAGTGTTCCGAGCCTCAAAAGGAAAAATCGAAACACTATAGGATCCCTTTGTTATCCATCTGTCTGACCCCTTTTCTCAGGAATGCCCGGGGGATATCAAGTTGAAATTGATATGAAATACTTAGAACTGCCTTACTTTGGAGCTGTAAAAAAATCGAGCTTCTAAGACGTTGACTTAGAATCTTGGCATAAATTGCCATTCATTTCGCATATTTTGACACTCGCAAATAAATTAAAACCCATAAGATATATAGGTACGGTTGACCTAGAATCACGAAATTTGGTAAGAAGCAAGGTCTCACAGTACAAATAGGTACAGGAAAATATCTGGAAATCATTCATTTGTAGTTATGACATAATGTAGGGGATCATATTTTCTCAACTACAACGTTAAGTTTGTCTTTCAACTCGGAATCGAATATTTATAGGCCGTATCTTGAATTAACATTAAGTCTTTATTTCATTGAAGTCAGTCTACCCTCCAATCTAACAACCCACCAGAATCGGTAATACTCGTAGATTCAGGGACATACAATAATATTCAATAATAGACCTACTTTTGCACAGCAATCATACATCATGGTACATTGAATAGAGCGGTTTCATTTGATTATTTCGCGTACACACAACACACAAAACAACACAACACAAGACAACACAACATAAGATTCAAATTCAAATGCCTAGATATACGCCGGGCGAAACGTTTCTGCGGGCGGGAAGGGATTGTGTTTTGTTTCCGTCGTGTTTGATGAGAGGGGTAGACAAAGAGGCGCGGGTGAAACTTGGTTTTTTTCTGTGTTGCTGCGCCCTCTTAAATGAACGATGACTGAGTTTGCAAAAAAAAAAAAAAAAACCATCATGATATACACAAAATCGCTCACCGCATGCGGGTGCCCTACCACAAGCGCTCTTGACATCCCAAATTATCCCAAACCGTAAATACTCGCTGAAATAATCATCTCGTAACATTCCATACTTAGTATTCATAGAACAGGGTTGAATGGTTCAATAAACCATAGAATAAATTAGCAAATAATTCTGAAACGAGAATATTACTTGAATGTGCACGTTTGTACTGCAAAGGGCTTAAAACCTTAGTAATTTAAGAGACATTCGGTTACACCGCGGGAATCAGCCAACTGAAAGTGTTATAGTAAACTTGTGTTTTAACTACTGTAGCAACAAACTTTACTAACGTGAGTGCTCATAATTGTGTTTAGTACTCGTAAGTTCGTGGAAACTCATAAACTTTAAACTGTTCCAGACAGTTTTCAGATATCCGTGTGTTCCTGGTGCTGTAGTAAACATAGGGTTTTAGGGATAGAGTCTTTAGTAACTATATGAACAAGAAAACTTGTCACGGTGTCATTTTTGTTTGTGTATGAACAAAGAAACTTGTCACGCTTTCTTTTTTGTTTGTGTATGAACAAAGAAACTTGTCACGCTTTCTTTTTTTGTGGACAGTTGACTTTTATGATGGCTGTCACCAATGTTTTCTTCGACGTATCCATAGATTATCCATTGAAGAAAATTACTTTCCCTCAAGAGATCTGTTTGACGAATCAGCAGAGTAAGCCGACAATACTTATCTACTACAAGTTATTGACCCCTCATGAAAGAAAACCTGACTTAACTATTAATAAAATTGATCAAGGAAAAGGCATTTGGGAATATTATAAGCATATTTTTGTCTACGGTGCTAAAACAAACTCATAAAGTCACAATCAAAAAGGCATAAAGTCACATGAAATTCAGGGATATTCAGTATTACTGAAGTGAATAACTTACCAAGTTGGGACAATCGCGGTATGTTGTAGCTATATGTGTAACATAAACGGTTGATAGTGTAACATATAAACTGGCTTTATGACCTTAATTCCGTTTTTAGCTGTTGTTGACAGTGTGTAATTTAGGGAAATAGTGTCATCTTGGTTCAGATGGGTATTGACGATTATAAAAGAAAGTTTGATGATGAAATAATAAGTTCTTAAAGCTGTACATCTTGTCATTCATTTCCAGAAAGTGCGCTACTTAACCAATATTAGTCAGAGTAATCCATAATTATGTTAATTACTGACATACCCAAAGATAATGACCCTGTTGATCACGATAAAAGTCGACCATATGCGATATAATCAGCCCTAACGGAGATGCAAAAGCCACATAATTTCCCGGCTTAACCACAAAACCATGGATTATGGTGTTGCGTCCACTGAATTTCAGTCCAATAATGTGGACACATTTAGAGGCACGTTGAATACCAATAGAATAGATGCTTATCTAGCCTAAATCATAGTTAAGTAGGAACCCCTGTTTATGTAAAGAGGACTGCTGCTCATACCTAGTATGTATTCAGCCAAATAATGCGACTGTAGGTGGATACCTAAAAGACTTTGTAAAAAAAAAACACCCTTAATTATGTAACGGCACATTCAATCGTAGGACACTGGAGTCCTTTAAACCCTCAAATAAAGCGCAGAAACATGCTTAAAAGAGTGCGTTCAACATTAATATAGATAGATATGATTCTAAAATATTCGTTAGTCCAGAAAATAAAACAAAAGCATGACGCTTTCCTTAATTTGACATATCTACCAGCGGCTTTTTGGAAGCTCTCCCAAATGATCGCACTGAGCCAAACCCTTTATCGCCAGCATAAAATTCTTACATACACTTACATACAAAATAAAAACCTAACCCTCTTTTGGCTTCATCGTAATCCAACAACAAAGATAAACGACATAAATGACGTCATAATGCCTGCCCGCGTTATGCAAATGTCTTGGATTACATTGTCATTTTCCTCGAGATAGCTTTCTGGTGCGGAACTGCAATTTAACTTATGCGTAAAACTAGTGTTCGTAAAAGTTGATGAGTAACAAATGTTGATTAATATAAACGTAAATGAGACCTGCCTTTCATTGAAACAAGTTGAGCATTTTAATTTATGTCATAGTTATGTACTCATGACAAAAAGTAAGTTTTCAATGGTTTTCAACAACACTTTTATACTATTATTATTAGATCTTTTCCTGAGTGGAAAAGAAATCGGCTTAATATTTGAGGTATTGTGTATGTACCTATACGTAAGTCATTACAACTAAGTATCTCTATGTACAATAATTATTTATGTACGATGGCAGTTATAAAGTTATGGGTCAGTAATTCGACATTAAACAGACTTTCCCTATCATTTACTGCGTCTGTTGGGTTTAATAATCATAAATTCTGGTTATAACGCGCAATATTAGATATCTTAGCGATTTCATACGTTCATTACGGAGCTGCGCAAACGCACTACGGAACGTTATTACTGAGCTTTATCTGTTTTATGTCAGGAAACGACTTTATTATGTCACATTAAATGTTCACATTATTACATAATTCGTAGGACTACGGGTACTAAGGTTATTTTTAGTTGTTCCTGAAAATCATTAGAATTTCAGGATTGTTTGTCAGTTTATTTCATGAAAACAAGACAGATCTCAAAGCTCGCCAGAGTTTAAATGTGATTTTCGCGCGCTTTAAATATGTAGTATAATAGTGAAACAATAAATATAATTTCATGCAAAAACTCGATTATCAAAGTTCACTCTCTTCCGACATTGAAAGAATATTGGATTGTATGAGCAAAGGATTTTTAGAAAAATTGGATAACTCGTTCAGCTGTGAACTGAGCTATCGCAATAACAAACACAGTTTTCCAATACAAACTACTCTTTGTTAACCTAACAGGATAAAAATGCAAACACCACGGTTATAACATGTAATAAGTTTGTTAAGAACTCGCTAACCCAATGTTGTCCCCGCGTCTCCAACTTTTTATTTACGAAACTCTTTTCATGGTGCAGAAAAACTTTCCACAAGACGAGCGTTCAGGGAAAAATCCTCGAGCAAAAAGTGGCCACGTACAACGACAGAAGTGTCCCAGTTTTATCATAAAAAGCAATACTTCATCAAGACAGTTGACAACTGGAATACCTCTTGTTCTTGTTAATCGGTGGTCCCATTAGGGAACGTCTTACTCGTGGACGGAATGGCATCCACAAATCATAGAAACTATTAAGGTTAACGAGGCAAGCATTTGAATGAAGCATGGTGGCCAATTATTATTAAAGGGGGCTACGGAAAAAGCTAAGCGTACATTGGCATGCGTGACGTTACTCCGGCGCCGTCCCCGCCATGAATAATGGCTTCAATAAATTAACCTTGCGTCCAGATGTCTTGGAATGACCTGCAGGCTACAGATTAATAGTTACAACTTTGTGTACACATTCATAGATGATTATTAAATCTGTGAGATTTTTATTCAGACTCTATCAACATAATAAGCAAAACAAAATATCAAAGTGACTCAGCACTTATTTAAAATATTTGCAGAAAATTACACTGCTGCACTCGTCGCGTTTAATTACTGAATAATCTCGCTAGTAATAAATGTACGAAATTGTTACTAAAATATTTAAACAGTGAATTACCTTGTTATGTACCGTTAAACAACAAGAACATGCAAACGACATTGATAAGTATTCCTTTTAGAACGAATTCCGCAGCTGTGGAATATTTAAATAAGCTCTTAAAGAATGCTTCCGTGCAATGAGTATTCATAGAACACGGCATGAATGAAATTGCTTTTACATTTATGCTTTACAGGAGCATCTGCTGATAACTATACGTATAGATATGATCTAGTTAGTTTCTGTATGATAAGAACGTACCCAGTTCCAAACGCCGGGCGTGGACGCCCTAGGAGGACATATAGTAACCATAGTGGTGATGTTCTTCAGAAAGGTCAGGTGCGTAGTACTCGCAACCGGCGTGCGTGTATGATCAGATGCAAAAGGAGTATGTATAAGGATCGTAGCAGGTGACGTTCTGTAGTTTCTGCCTACCTCCATGAGAAGAAGGCGTGATTTTATGTATGTATGTTATGAACCCATTTCTTGCTTCTCCTTGCTGAAATCCATATTAAATCCAATCTTGGATGCACTCACGAGGTTTCAATTTTCTGAGAAGACAGCTTCTTACTCCTTTATAGGTACTTTTCCTATTACATGTCGTGTGCCTTCGATACTGAATAGGACTGTGCCATCTGCACGTCAAAAGATACTAGGAAATGTAATGGCTTGGATGCATTTACATTTCCATTACACTTTCTATCAACATTTTTTATATTTTTTTGATGTAGCAATGTAATTCAATTTTAATTTCATTGAGGACTAGCTTCTGCCCGCGACTTCGTTCGCGTGGAAGTCACAAGGCACCAAAAATATACTAAAATAACAGCCACATTTTTATAAAATATCCCTAAAGAGAGTCAGGAATGGTAACGCGGGAGCATCCGACGTACAGTTGTCCGTGTGAGAATGAGAAGCAGTTCATCTGAAGGTCCACATCCGCAGGCTTCAGTAGTAATTTCCCATTGCTTGCGAAGTGCTTTTTTGGTTATAATGAATGAATGAACGCCTGCGTTCCTGCATACACTTCCTAATGGCACAGCAATGATTCACTGACTGATGCATTCTTACAGACTATTCCTGACGAACAGCTATCACTAAAATAATATAACAGTAGACTGTAAACACCCGGGAGTTCTCATTAAGAGTCACCTAACCATATATATTTACTTTTATTATAACCAAAGATGACAGAAGAGGCCTAAACTTTATGTTTTTCTATGTGCGTTCTATGAACTATCATATGTATATAAGTATGGCGGAGAAGGTACATGTCTCTCATTGTCATCGGCCATATTTTAACTACTATGGACGTACTATGGGAAGTGTTGGTTATTGCGCAACAGAAAAACCGTTTTCAGTTCAAATCAAATTATAATTTACGAACAAATTAGTCACACTAGCGAATCACATACTGTAGGTACACGACACAACTATACGGAATGCGCGACAGTTCCTAGGGTGGAGGTACTGAGCAGAATGGTAAGTGTCCACTGGTCCCAGCGCTCCTCCTTCAGCCAGGCTCTGTCATAGCACGAAGTTAGCCGAGTATGCACGTCATCGCGATGGCGCTGCCACCTTCCGGAACTCGTGCTGTGCTTCGTTTAGTGTCCAAACTAATGACCGTCTCCGACAAGTATAACAAAATCTAAAAAAGCGGCCAAGTGCGAGTCGGACTCGCCCATGAAGGGTTCCGTAGCAGCAAGTAACATAATATAAAAGTTCTTGTAGTTCGTTGTAACTTTGATCGATGTTTTAATAATAGTGTATTTTTTTTAAATTAAGTTTTTTTGCCTTTTCCATCTACAGCGACATCTGTTCCTGGACGTCCGCCCGTAAATCTTTTTGATAACACAGCTTTCAAATTAGTTAGTATAGTTTATGTTTAGTTTATGTTTATGTTATTTGAGTTGATTGAATGAAAGGTAAATTGCGGTTTACAATTTTCGGTGGAAGTTTACATGGTAATCATATTTTCTTCTCATTTATTTTGTTCTCATATTTTAGAAGTTACAGGGGGGGGGGGACACATTTTACCACTTTGGAGGAGTCTCTCGAGCAAACTATTCAGTTTAGAAAAAATGATATTAAAAACCTCAATATCATTTTTGAAGACCTATCCATAGATAATAAATAAAAATTTGAGTTTCAGTTCTAAGTATGGGGAACCCCCAAAAATTATTGTTTCTTTTCTATTTTTGTGTGAAAATCTTAATGCGGTTCACAGAATACATCTACTTACCAAGTTTCAACAGTATAGTTCTTATAGTTTCGTAAAAAAGTGGCTGTGACATACGGACGGACAGACAGACAGACCGACATGACGAATCCATAAGGGTTCCGTTTTTTGCCATTTGGCTTCGGAACCCTAAAAAGGAAACACAAAAAATATCAATTGTTGGGAATCAAACAATTGATAATCGAATCGTTGGAAAAAAGTCGTCGAACTTATAAGCTATTCGCTTTGTTGAAAGTTGACTAAAATAGACGTTCTTATATTATGTCATGATTGACTGCTTAGCTCCATAAAGGTAAAACGTGACGATAATCAAAATCTTAAATCTGTAACTATCTGCTATATTCTTCCCTGTTCAGCCCAGTGAAGCAATGGAATAACTTGACTGTTGTCATACATATGGTATATTGTGTTCTCTCTCACCTCAGTCTCATTTCCTACGGAATTTATAGGAAGCTTTTTGCGATTTATGACTTTTCTAGTACTCTAACCTCAGTTGGTCCAGTAGAGTTTTCTGATCCCTATAAGAAACATGACCAATTAGAATCAAAACGTTTTTTGGAAAAATTGCCCATTTTCTAGCTGTTTTTTTTTTTTCAAAATCTATGAATGCAGATTAAATGTTTCAAAAAGTTAAGAACAGTCTCCTAAGACCGTTTTCTTGTAGCGACAACGGTAAAGGTACCTGCCGTTATTGCCCCATCTCAAAAATCCATCCTGTGTAATTATGTCATGATTGACTACCTATCTGTAATTATCTGCAATATTCTAACCTATTGGCTCGTCTTTATGCAATTTGCGGTAAACTATAGAAGAATACGAACAAATCGCAATATTGCTCATCCCCCATAGCAAATAGCGTGATAATTTATAGACTACAGACCGACAAGACTTATAGGGTATATCTATGCAAAATTTTAACAATATCTATCTGGTAGTAATTGCGAGATGCTGGATCATACACACAGACAAAAATTCTGAAAATAATATTTTTGGTATTAGAATCGTTCCCAGACCTCGAAAGATGTGTAGATAAAAACTTCCTCATTGAAAATGCTCTTAACATTGTTGAAGCATCTAACAATAAACAAGTCAGAAATCTGAGCGTACAGTATGTATACATTTGACGAACTATTGGGCAAGGCAGAAAGGTTGCAGCCGACGAAAATGTATTCATGAGTCGGTCCGTAGAGTTTAGCATTGCGATGAGCTGCGAACCGCAATAGTGGTGTGTACTCTCCTTAAAAATACCTTTTCATACCGACGCGCGACGCCGACGGCGGCTGGAAAGTATGCAATATTGAAATACCTAATGCATTATGCTCATATTTTATGCAATATTGATGGAACCTTTCATAGTGAAAACCATATAACCGCATAGACGTCTCTCGTTAGCCGTTGAAATAGCAAATAGAAAATAAGTTACTTAATTCGAACCCATGGAACCCCACAATATGGCAAGAAGGCGTGAGTTTATGTATGTGTATGTAATTCGAACATAATAACTGACTATCCATTTGTGACTAAAGTTAATTAACTGTTCCATACCTACTGGTGGGTATACAATTTTCTAAGTTCTATTAGTACAAAATTGAGTAAACTAGAAATGTAAACGAAGAAGCATTTAAAAAGATATTAGGTTTATTGTGTTTCTAGACGTATGTAGCAGTCGATTACATGCCAATTTCCGTATCGCTTACTCAACTAGTGGCACTCGGTGCGGTTACGATCACCCTCAATCGCCTCGCGGGCCGCGGCACATTCAATGAAAATTATACTTCAACCAACAACGAAGCCCGCTCCGCCCCGCACGTACAACCACCTTCCATTACATTCAAATTTTAGACGCACACGTGATAAAATAAACGTCTCATCTAATACAACACGTAATATAGTCGTGGATCGCAACATTCTCCGATTTCGCGGCTAAGCAACTGTGAATAACTCGTACGTTAAAGAACATTCTGAATAATAAAACACCCCTTTTTCTGCTTCATAAAGTGTTGGACAGAATACAGGTTCTCCTTACGTTTTTCATTTTAATCTAAAAGGTAAAACTCACTGACTCATTCATCGTGGTATCTCACGAGCCGTGTGGAATTTTGCACAAGCGCTCTCTATTGGGACGCAAGGGATAAAATGGGATTTCACAAAATTCAACAGCGATCAAAGATGCTGGGGAAAGGCTACGTTAAAGGCCGAGGTTATTCTGAACACATTTATGTTTATCTTTCGAACCAAATGCACCATTCCCGCATATCTCTAAAGAGAATAAAGCATTACCAGCATTATTATAAGTATTTTCAAATAACAACAGAACAATATTTTTTTAAGAACAAAACAAAGCACTATGATACCCACAGTATAATAATCTAAGTGCTTTTCTTTCTTTTACAGATATGTCGGAAGCATGCGTTTCATCTGATAATCATCTCTAAACAAAACCACAGACGATGCCGAAAAGCGAGCGGACGCTTTAAAATGTGTGTGTGAATGTGTTTGTTAAAGCCACACTGAACAATAAGATCGTGAAAAAGTATGCCAAAAACAAAAACTTGTAGTGTGGGACGGAACAGTGCACAGTGAGCGTCGTATATGGTGTGGACAGAGCATGCAACAGTCGAGCGCTTGAATAAAGCGGTAAAGCGGCTGTAAGGGATGCGGAGGCGTGGCGTGTGACGCGCGGGCAGCTAGCGGCACCGCGGCGGATGCGGCGCGCCAGCGTGTACAGTGTGAGCGAGGGCCTGGAGCGGTGCGCCTGTGCTAGGTACGACACCTTTTGTAATATAATTCATTCGTATACAAACATAAGTGTCATGCGGATTTTCTCACGCACGCGGAATTGGCCCGCATGCGGAATACGCATCACGCATCACAATAGAAACATATTTGAAAAGTACCCAACGTGTGAACAAATCCACATGTTCCTCAAAGCGGCGTTAGAATACCTACGCTTATATCTCTGTGTTTAGTGGCTCAAGCTATACGTTGTCTCTCAGACAGTCACTTAACTGTTTTATTTGTCTACAGACCCAATTGTACCGTACCACCTACACAAAACACGACTAACACGCTCATTTTACATTGCTTCTGACATTAAAAGACAGTAATTACAATAAAGGTATACCATCTTCTGGTTGATGTTAAAGACACCTAAATACAGGCATACTCCCAGCTGTCTTTTGTAAATATGAATCCAGAACACTGCATTAACAGAGGATATTGTAAGAAATCGATAGTTGTTTAAATTAACTAGACTGTCATTCAGAATTCTAGGTCAACAAATCAATTTTAATGTATCATTCCATTCGCTATATGAATGCCAAATGGCTGATTGTTTTTACGCAAAATATACATATTCCATGATACACATTTTCACTTTCCAACGTTGTCACATTATACGAATAATTTCGGTACATCAGACAACTTTTGCATCTGAATCGAGCGGTAAGTATTTATTTTATTGTACCATTCGAAATATACCGCGGCATACGCATTTAAACACATTACAATTAAATGCACAGCCGTTAAATGCTCTTCATTGTAAGATTTTACTTCTCGTTTTATCGTATCAGGTCACGTCGTAGAAAATTCAGTGAGCTTTTAGTAAAGGCGCGTTTACGTTAGGTTGAATAAATGGTCTAGTTCTTCAGTACTGAAAATGTAGGTACAAGTGTAATAATTTACATCGGTAGTGTAAGTAGTCTGTATACGTGAGAGCTGGGCTTACCTATTTCCATTAGGCCAGAATTATTGAGCTAGTAACTCTCCCAATGTAATCACGTCCTAAAGGTGCTTTAGTTTTGTGGTTAGTCTTTATTAAGCCGTACAGCGCAACGTATAAGGTCTTATAACGCTTGCTTCATTGGAAAGTTGCACGCTGTTATCCGTATCTTAATTGTCAGGTTATCCGGGATTCCTGGCGAACGCTCTAATTATCCGGTATACGGACGTGTTTTAAAATTATTATTAAACGTTTAATCTCACTTCAGTTGGTAACGATTCATTAAAATAGGAGCACGTTTTATCAATGGCGTCTGGCGATGTTGAAACTACCGTCAATACAATTTAAATGGAACTGGTGGCCATTTACAAGGTTTTTGTGATCGGGTAAAACGTTTAAAGGTTATAAATATCATGTTTTATTGGTGCAGATCGTTTGTTTTTATTTATGTTATAATAATAGTCATTTGTATCAAAATTAATAAAGATTAATTGATACAGGAGTCGGCTTTTATTGTTATAGGTATCCATTTCTCATTTAGGTTAGCAAAGATATTGTATTTTTGCTTCTGACTGTCGTAATCTGTTACCCTTATCACATAGGCTTAATACCTACCCCTTATTTTTATGAGGAAAACGAACGAATCACCTAGCTAGGATTATTGCTTATTCTCCGTTTTAAATATCTCTTCCAACATTCCCAAAGCATCCACTAATGAATTTGCTGTTCAAAATTGGTTTAACTACAACTCATTTGCATTTCCTTTGACTGGGATTCTGAATAGCTCCATGGTGTTAGCACAGGCGACAGTTCGTATCTCCATACAGTTTTCAAAATAAGCATCATCGAAATGGCACTTGGAAACATTTTACAGTTAATCAGAATAGGGTGAGTTTCAATAAACTGACGACAGCTGAAAATAAACAATCAACCAGCCTAATTGACAGTCTCGAATTTTATTTCGTCATTTCGCATACATTTCAACGCATCATCTTCATTATCCACCTATGTAGATGTTACCGACGTCTTTTCCGTCGCCTGTTTCTATTTCTATGAGCGTTGTTGGCGTAAATTTCTGAAAATATAATTATGGTTAAACTCGACGTGTGACGTTTTCTTGGGAGTCCTGCGAGCGCCTCGCTTGTATGTGAGAAAAATTCTCAAGTTTCTTCGGTTCCGTACGTGCGTGGCAAACTGTATATTTTGTATGACTGTATAAGTGGTTTCAGCTTGGGACCTCTTATTTATTTATTTCTCTAAGCTCTGTAACTATTAAATATTGAATATCAATATTTTATCAAAGATGCCTTCGTCTTAATAAACAAATAATATTTTGCATTGAATTAAAACCTTCTCAGAAGATTCTTATAATCGAATAAGCAGTCAGACGTAAATAAGCAACTTTATAAAGTCACTATTCCAACTTATTGTTTTTATGTAAAATTCATTAAAGATTATAACGTTGTTATAAAGATTACAAAGGTAATTTAATGCAAATTGCGAATTCTAATTAATTTCATTAACATTCCGAGCATGGCGTCCAACGAGCAAAATTACAGCCACAAAACAGAGTTTTCTACTTCATTTTGGAGAGATTTTCCTATGTAAACCGTATTTTATTTTTTATAATTCTATTGTATTCACATATCAATGCCTACTAACGATGCAGCGATCATTAAAATAACGAAGTGTCGCTCTCCAAATTATTGATTGGTAAAGTACGTTTTAAATAGATGTTTTATCAGTGTGTAACTATGACGTAATGGCTTGAATGTTGTCCACCAGTCCCCAATTAAGTAAATGAAGAACACTCAATTATGACTGGTTTCTTAAATCGCCTTTATTACCACGTCTAACGTGTATAAGTTAAAGTGTTTATACATGGGTCATAAGGTTCATACTTCGTAGCTCTGTTTAGGTAATGTTCTGTTATTATTTATTTAATCCGGTAAGAAAAAGGGTTAAGGAACTTTCCAGCCAGAGATTTCTCGGGTTCCGTGGATTGATTGTGACTTCAACAAAAATCTAGTTACGATTGCTTTAAGACTTCGTTCCGGACATATTCCTACGAAAAAAAAATATTATTTAAGAGGGCGCATTATGACAGAAACAAAACAAGTTTCACCCGCGCCTCTTTGCCTACCGTTCTCATCAAACACGACGAAAACAAAACACAATCCCTTCCCGCCAGCAGAAATTTTTCGCCCGGCGTATATCTAGGCATTTGAATTTAAATCTTGTGTGTAGTATGTATACGCAAAATAATCAGATGAAACCGCTCTATTCAATGTACCATGATATATGATTGCTGTGTACCTACAAGTAGGTTTATTATTCAATATTATTGTATGTCACTGAATCTGTTACCGATGCTGGTGGGTTGTTAGTTTGGAAAGTAGACCGACATCAATGAAAAAAAGACTAAATGTTAATTCAAGATACGGCCTATAAATTTTCGATTCCGAATTGAATGACAAAGTTAACGTTGTAGTTGAGAAAATATGGTCCCCTACATTATGTAATATGAAAAACAAAACAAATGAACGATTTCCAGATATTTTTCTGTACCTATTTGTACTGTGAGACCTTGATTCTTACCACATTTTGTGATTCTAGGTCAACCGGATGTATCTTAGGGGTTTTAATTTATTTGCGAGTGTCAAAATATGCGAAATGAATGGCAAGTTATGCCAAGATTCTAAGTAAACGTCTTAGAAGCTCGATATTTTTACAGCTCCAAAGTAAGGCAGTTCAATTTCAACTTGATACACCAGCACATTCCTGAGAAAAGGGGTCAGACAGATGGATAACAAAGTGATCCTATAAGTGTTTCGATTTTTCCTTTTGAGGCCGGAACGCTAAAAAGCAAAGCACTTCCATCAAAGTACTGTACTACATACTCATAATACTACCTACATGATGATGAAAACAAATTCGATAAACTTGCTTTTTGACGATATGAAATCGAATAATTATAATCGCAGCACTTACCTTCCGCTTTTTTACTTTGAGAAAATGAAATCAATTGAACAAAAACAGCAATCATCTAAGGAAATTTGTTGGACCGCTGTGATCAGCAACCCTATTCCTCGAATGGTTTTTAATTACAATATTTAAACTAAATATGATCATTGTCCAGTCCCTTTATTTTGAATGAAATTCTTCAGTAGGATAAACATCTGTTTATTTTGCCTATACTATACGCTAAGCTTGAATACAGAATCATAAATCATAGTCATGTTTTGGAACTAGAAACTCAATGCTGACGTGACAAAGTTCAATTTCCAATTTAACCAAATTTTACTAAAGGCCTTCCATAAGTTGGACCTCACAACGTCTTCGTGGAAAACAGTGTTAAACAAGTAAAAAAATATAAAGGTATATCGTGGATATTGCTGTGCAGGATCGTTAACAGTCAATTAGCAACCGTGTTACCAAGTAAAAAATAATATTGGTATCACCATACCAATATTATTTTTTGCCATGCCAAATCCACCTATTTTGCACTGCATTGTGCAAAGTCAAATGGCATGTGTCATAAAAACCGTAAAAACGCACGGAGCGCGAGTAGAACAAAGTCCTCGCCGATAACATTTGTGTAAATAGGCCAATTTCGGAACAAACAGTACATTAGTCGGCTTTCTGACTAAATAATTGGTATATAATATATACAAATGCGTGCCAAAGAAAGTCGAAAGTTTGTTACGTTCCTCTTTTGTAACTGTTGAATCCTTAGCTTTGAAAAACAAGCCGAAAATCCCAAACATTGTGACCCGTCACAACCGTTACTCATACCCACCATAAAAAGGGATCTAGTCATGAGAACACTATCCGTATGAAAAATGTCATGTCTCGTGCACACCATTTCGTAATTTTGCCCCTTCGATCAATAAAAGTAAGCCGATAAGCGCTTCAAAAACTGCCCGAAAAATAAGAGCACAAATACTATTGTGCTCTTATTTCAAATTAGTACTGCCCAAACACAGCCAACGTTAAGTCGTCTAAGAAAATTTTAACATTTTGTGTTTCTGTTCCACAAAAAGTTTGAAAATATCATGTAGTTACTCATATTATTTTTATTTTATACCAAAGTCTTATCAATTTCATGAAAAATCAAATTGAAGATAGGCATTGTGATGACTGTGGAGTGGTTGCTGACGTATTTCATATTCTGATGGAGCGTGTTCGGAATGAAAATAGTAGATTTGATGTTTTCGGACGATATAAAAGGTATGATATTGGCTTTTGTAATACCATCCTTGCTTTTCCAGTGTCCGATAAAGCAAAACAATTGTATAAGTTAGTTATAAGGTTTGTAGTAATAAACAATCAAATATTTTTCTGCACTGGGCGATGTGGTCGCTAAGCAATAAAGCCCTTTAAACAAATAAAAAACAAAAATAAATGATGAACGATGCGAGTATACCTCTATGTGACCTCCGTTTGTCTATTCGATTCGTATGAGTTAACCCATGACTCGAAGTATCTACCCTTCCGCAGGGCGGCGAGGCTCTAAAGCCGTTTGTACACTGCTAGTGTACTGTTTCTCGTGGTAACTGAGCAACAGTTTAACGTTTCGTTGCGGTTAAGTTAGTGTGCTAACCACATGAGGGTAAAGTTTCATCTTCATGATGCTTCATGATTTGTGGAACAAAGCGAAGTTACATACATGTCTCAACATCCTCTACATATCCTTTTCATAGATATTGCTGTGGATTTTGAATGTGGGTAGTCGAAGTGTAGGAAATATGTCGTATAGTGGCTCTTAAAAACTTACCAGGACTTCACGTTCAAATGAACCGCATGGTGAAAGCCAATTTCATATGTTTTGTCGCTTGGAGTCTAGCTTTATACAGGTTTTTTTTTAGTTTAAACGAGTTTAAATAAACATGTTTTTTATTTTGATATCTTGAAGATGATGAAGATGTTTACTTTGTAACTGATTTTATGGTCATTCAACCGGCGCGTAGCGCAGTGGCACGCATAGATACCAATCAGCTGTCCGCTAGCTCGATGCGCCGACGCAACGTAGGTATCCCTACAATCCGTGCGAATTAAGGCTCGTACACACTGGCGCGACGCGACAGCCCGACATAAAGGCGCCGCCCGTCGCGCTGCACGCGGTGCCTTTGTGTACGCTGTCGCGTCGCGCCAGTTTGCACGAGCCTTTAACTAGACACGTGCACTGAACAGTGCTGTACGAGTTACGTTACCAGGCCAGGTGCCTAGTAACTCGCACGTGTTGTACACGGGTTACTGACTGTTAATTTTATCAGGCTCGAACTAGACTTTTTTAAGTTTAGGCCGTGACCCGTAGTTATTAGTAAAGTAATTCCAATTTCACTGCCTCTCACTGTAATTTGACTGCCTCGTTGGTCTAGTGGTCGCAAGCGCTATTGCTGAGCATGAGGTCTCGGGTTCGATTCCCGGGTCGGGCAAAGTGTTATTGTGTTTTTCCATCTGGAATTTCTCAGTAGCAGCCCGGAGTCTGGATTTGTGCCCGGTTGATGGCAATAGGCTCGCCCCCTATTACATGGGACTTAAACATAACTGGCGAAATGTGGGTGTAATATAGGTAGGTACACCTCTGCCTAACCCTTCGGGGAATACAGGCGTAATGTTATGTGTGTTATGTAATTCCAATTTTTCCTTCATACTTGACTTTGATTGGCTGTTAAAATGCTCCTTTCATTAGGGACCGCCGCGTTACGGATCCCATTGCCTCGCATACGAGGTATGCTCTCCCTCGCATACATTCTTCGAGCTGCTCGTAAGATTTCACCCCTTAAAATCAAAACGTCATTTATTCAAATTAGGCTGAGAATCAGCACTTTTCGAAATTCAAAATTATGTAAGACAGTCCCCCAAAGCGTCCGCCCTTCACCACTTCCTAGTGCTTTAGCTGGGGAGAAGAAGTGGCGCAACAAACGCCCCAAGGGTAAGAAATACACTCTCAATATATTTGTCATATTTTAAAATATATCTGCATGTGTGTGTGTGATATTTGTGAAAAATAAAAATGTACCTAAACACGCACAATTGGCGGGGCTTTGAATATCAAAAAACTTCATCACCACTTGAACAATGGATAAATTTGCTAGTCTCGACCACCACTGTCATCAAAATGATGATTGTCGCTTTACAACACTTGGTAGGTAAGGTAAATTAATAAACTTGCCCGCTAAATATGAAAGATTTAATGGCGCTGATATAATATGAGCTATTTATCCAACTCTTATAATTAACGCCCATTCACAAAAGATTTGATTGTTAACATAAGAATATAATTAACATAATCAATTCAAGGTGACGTATACCGTCATTCTAGGGTCCATTGGGAGTCACTAACGAGCCGGCGGAGGACCGCGTGCTCGGGTCCAATCGGGGGCGCTTCGGAACTATACCACCAGCCACCACCACCACTACTATACTTGGGCCCAGTAGGAAGCCACTTTTCTAGTCTTCGTGTAAATCATATTTGTTAATTGTGTTCCCAGGTAGCGCGGGCGCGGGTGCGGGTGCGGGTGCGGGTGCCATGGCCGGCTGATGGAGCCCGGCTGGTGGTCGCCCTCGCCGTCGGCCTCGCCGCCGCCGCCGCCCCGCGCCCCGCCGCCGCGCTGCCGTTGCCGACAACCCTTCTCTTCCAGCTACACCTGCTTGCCGCATTATGGTATGTACTAGCTGTTACTTACCGATCAAGTTTATATTATTATCTGATAGCAATCCACCCCTGCTTCGCACGGGTTTTGCGACCTGAAAAAACTTCGAGATTTCTTTATTATGTGTAAGTTTGTGCACTACATGTACTAGCTTTTGCCCGCGGCTTCACCCGCGTGGATGTTGGAAAATATCCCATTTATACATTGTTTTTATATAACTCTACGCGGCGCTCGCCAGTAAAGCGTGAGTCGGCATGATTTTTTCGACATCTTCAGCAATCATCATCATAGTTCAGCCAATTTACACAAAACCCTAATGAATGATACACCTAAATCTCCCTCATGAATCACTCCGCCCATTTGTGAAAACCGTATCAAAATCCGTTCGGTGCTTTTTGAGTTTATCGCGTTCAGACAGACAGACAGACGCGGCGGTGGGACTTTGTTTTATAATAAGTAGTGATTATACACCTCCCGGAATAAATTCTCTAAATGATGGTGAGAATCCCATCAAAATCCGTTGCGAAGTTAAGAAGAACAACGGGGTCACACAGATAGACACGAAAATTACTTTAATTTATAATATGTAGGTATAGATTATTAGACAAGTTTCAGTCATGACGGCATCGTTAAAAATTCGATCAATTATCTGAAGAGACGCGAAGACGGAACCTGAGATGATGTCCAGCCGACGACACCACATTCTATACAGTTGTTTAACTGTGTTGGTCGGCCAAGAGTTCGTTATTTATTGAGTTAATGAATTTAGCAGTTAAGCCCTCTTAAATAACAGGTAGGTAGGTTTGGCCCAATCATCACGCTGCCAGGAAGCGTGAGTGTCCCATCAGAAGTCCCTTGGAACTAAGGGGCCTCTCAAGCCCTCTACTGCGGGGCTAGCCATCACAGACAGGTGAAGTTAACCTTTGAACTTCGGAAGAAGTAATATGTTGTCCGATTCCCCGTGCCTCATTCCACCCCATTAAATACTTTCATGTTTACAAGAACATATATTAAAGTTACTGCCCTAAAAACGTCGCTTCCGCAATTCTTCCGCGCAAATAAATCTTGAATCTCTTTGTAAAGATTCACAATCTCCGCGGTCTAAGCCAGGCAAGGAAAAACACATGGTGACGGCTACACGTTGAAAAAACTCTGCGCGAATTTATTTCTCGACAACAACGGTCAACACAATTTTTATTCTAACGAATGTATTGTTCCTCCGCCGGATGCGAAGCACTTAGCCGCTCGGCTGCTTCCATGCGAACCTTACATTTAAGAGATCCTTTTCGAGTTGTTTTGTCTCCTAAAAAGATTTATGCTGAATGAAAATATAGCTGAATCGACACAGTTAAACTTACGTAATATTTACAGTACTCTTTTGCACGTACGTTTGCCATGTAATCAGTTTTAGCGATTCGGAGCACACAATCTAATTCCTTTGGGTAACGATAATTGAATAACTTTTGTCTGCCAATCATTGAAGTTCTATCTTTTGTGAGATTCTGAGTTAATTCAAAGGGAAATAATAAAACAAAAGAACAATTTGTGGATGTTGTCTTAAGATTCCGTTAGAACGCTTCTTTTATCGAATTGTTTTCTTTTTTACTTACTTTATTAAGATCTGAAGAACAGTACCTTTTTTATAAGGGGGTGTCAAATGGCTTGTTCTGAGTCGTAAAATAAGTATAAAAAACTTTTTTCAACAATATCAGTATTATCGAATTCCGCTTTGATGTTTATTATAAGGTTAACAATTGGTTACACTCGCCTTCACTAACCTCTGGCAATTTGTATCGAGTTCACGTAAACTGAAATTGTTAAGAGGTATAACGCTATATAAAAATAAGGAAATGACTGCCGCATAGTGTTACGCATTGTTTTATTTCTTTTTTTATGTAGAGCTTTTGTTTAAACTCACATACATATAATAAAATCGTAAAAGTAGCGAAGTCAAAACTACATTGATCAAATTATTTTTTTTGTAAATTTTGCGCGGTCTGGGAACGATTCTAATGCCGACAATATTTTTTTTTGAACTTTTATCTGTTCGTCCGCTTCGGTTTGTCTTTTTTTTTGTGTGAGAAATAAACAAATGACCTCTCCCGCTCTGGGCGGAGCGGAAGGGCGTGTCAGACTCTTACTGACTAAAACCCACCCGTGTTCCTTCAGTTGCCTGCGCGCCAGGGCCACGGTAACTCTTTCGAACAATCCACGACCCCGGCAGGCGTCGGCCCTATCGGACCTCGTCAATTATACTGACATCTCTTTGAGGCGCGCGTGGAACACAACGCGCCGTCGACCCGGGCCTGGTCCTTACCGGAAGGCGAGCTGCCCATTGCTCGCCATCCGCAAGCCCGCGCGTACAGTGGTCGGAAGTCAGCTATCGACTCCCGACGCCCAGGGTGTCTCCTCCTGCGGCGACTAGGGGCGTGAGGGCGCAATGATTGCCTCTCCCTCACGCGTTCCGCCTCCTCCTTCGCGAGCAATACTGCTTCGCAGAAGGAGGTGACTGCTTCCTATTCCCTCTCGATCCGTACCATGGCCTGAACCAGGGCCGGATGCGAGAGATCGCCGCCACCGATCGCCGCCACGAGGACACGGCGGTGCTCCACCCAAGCGGGGCAGACCTCCACCGTATACCTCCACCGTGTTCTCAGGTCGATCCACACAATGATAACACCTTGTCTGTTTGTCTGAATGTATGTTCCAGCATCACGCAAAAACTACGAAATAGATTGTGTTCAAATTTTTCATAGATATTCCCTATAAGTCAGGTCAGTCTGTCGGCTATTTGCTATGGAGGATGAGCAACATTTCAATTTTTTCGTATTCTTCTATAGTTTATTGCAAAATGTATAAAGAAAACCCGTAAGGTTAGAATATTGCAGATAGTTACAGATTTAACATTTTGAATGATTATCATCCTACAATACCTTTAAGGAGCTAAGCAGTCACTCATGACATAAGACAGGGTGGCAGGGATCGACGCACAAACTGTTCCGAAATAACTTCAATGCAGGGGACGTTGAAATTATTCGTCGGTTATTAACAAAAAAAATGCTGTTCCACACATTTTGATCGCGTAGGTATTGCAACAACTAAACTATAAACTAACTACAATAACTATAGACCTATTTCTCTAGCGACGACAGTCGCTAAGGTGTTGATAGTCTGCTTGATACATAGGTAAAGGAATGTCTTGTGCTGCACGATAATCAGTACGGGTTTCGACCAGTACTTTCTACAGAAACTGCAGTTCTGTGACTCAAACAGGCCGTCAGGCACTATACAAGAATAAAAGCACCTGTTTTCGCTTGCTTCCTCGATCAGTTATGCTTTTGATCTGGTTTCCTACGGTATACTATAGAAAAACCTTGAAACTACAAGGTTGCCCATCGAGCTTATACGCATCTTCAAGCATTGGTATGGAAACCAGGTCAACAATGTTCGGTGGGCAGGTGTGCTGTTGGAGCCATATCAAATGGCGTCCGGCGTGAGACAGGGAAGATTGCCCTTCCTTGCGCTCTTCAATTTTTATTTAAATGCCCTGATTGAGGCGCTTAGCAGTCATCATGTCTTATTGACGGTGTCCGTGTCAGTAATTTAAGTTACGCGGACGACATGGTGCTGCTGAGCGCGGTAGGTATTTCAATCGGCGGTATTAGGACACTATTGGCCACATGCGAACGTTACGCAACTGAAAATGGGTTATTTATTGTGTAACGTTCACAAAAGTCTGTACGTTGTTTTTGAGGCGCCGACCAAATACCATCTTGATGTGCCTCCCATGCAGCTAAACGGTGTTCCTCTTGAACGAGTGCAACACTTAAAATACTAAGATACAACTAAAAACAGAATTAAATTTTCAAGAATTTTGTTCACAATGTACTTTATACGCAGATGGATGGCCAGAAGGCGAGGAAGAATCTTCGGGAGGTGCGTTGCGGGAACGCGAGTTGCGTTCACTGCACCGCACCGTACCCGCGCTGCGGCGCCGAGAGCTCGACACCCGCGCCATCAAGCACCACTTCTACCCAGAGGGAGGATGGGGGTAAGTAGCCACAACATCAACTGTCCATTTACCTATTTTTCTTTCTTTCTTTCTATTTATAACAATAGTCTAACAAATTATATCAAAATATCAACAGTAATGCAGAAGTTGTTGACTAATCTGTGGGGAAAAGCTGACATAGAATTTCTTCCATAAACGTGCAAGAGTAAATATCAGTTACCTACAATTCCTCAACAATTAGCCACTGCTATTTATTAACCCGGTATGCAGCTTATTAGCATCATATAGACTGGAACAGCTGAAAGTTAGCGTTTATAATGCTCGAGCACTCTCTATTGGCTGTAGTTAGGTTAGGGAAAAGTTGGACTGTTCAGCTAGCGGGCAACTTCATTAACTTCAGTTTGAGTAATTTTGCACCCACCAAATGAAATATCTGACCAAGTATAAGGCAGCAAGTCTAGCATAACGCAACGATTATTGTTTATTTATTTATTTATTAGCTTTATTTTATCCGATCTACTGTTTTGTGTTGTGTACTTATTTATTTGTTTGTTAGTAATGTTAGTTTTGTACTTAAATCAGGTTAGTATTGTTAGGTGCCACCTTTTGCGGTGAACGCCTCCTTCAAACTGCAACGGTTAATATTGACTTTAAAATAAAAACGTTATCTAACATAGAGCCTTTGACATCCAGCAGTGAAAACAATATATTACCGTAAATTTAGGAGCGCGCAACAGGGGCATGAAAACAGAGCATACGCGAGCAAAAACTAACACTAAACCTGAAAATTGTCCGACGAAGAATACGGTACAAAACGAAAGTCGAAGCTCGCTGCTATAAAATTCTACGACTGGCGTTAACCATGTTCATCAAACAAACTTTTGGAATATCAAGAATAAGTGCCTACCCACTGTTTTATTACTTTTTTCAGCTCTCCTATAAAGTGCTTCGATCTATATTTCTTATCACATTCGAACCGAAATAAATTGTGAAGTCAGACGAGTAACTGAATAAGAAAAACGGAAATAATCGCCATTCATGATTGGTTTACTTTGACGTTCGTTTATTATATATTTACGAGTATACCTGTCTGTTTACTTGAGCTTACAGATAACATGACCAGTTATAATAATAACTCAAAAGAACAGGATACTTACCATGTTTTACTTCTTTTGAGTGACCGCCATACTTAGTTGGTGTTCAAAGGTTTATTAGATGACAAATCAAAACAATCTAAAATGGTAAATATCCCAACTTACCTGGTTAAAAGTTGAGCAGTTAAGTATATAGAGCATTAACCAATAGCACCAGGTAGATGTGTAGCAGTAAGATATCCAGAGCTAAGATTAAGCTAAGTCCTTTGGGATTACGCAAGCACATCCAATATCACAGATTAATTACGGATTCTGAACCATTTCTGTGTATTGTAGTTGTATCAATTTCTCTAAATAATACAGTTGAAATAAACAATACATAAGCATACTGTTTTTTTGACGAATCATGAAATTGTTGAATGAATTATTCATGTAATCTAATCATTCTTATTCATGTATCTTGCTATTGTTTTACCTCAACCCTCTAATAACATCGAATATTATTCTCATACAATATATTATATAAGATTTGATGTACCACTAGATACGACATGACACCTCATAAGCCGTCTTCAGTCGCAGATAAATGTTCCGACAAGCTATGAG
The DNA here is from genome assembly GCA_916610205.1 of Griposia aprilina. Taxonomy (NCBI): domain Eukaryota; kingdom Metazoa; phylum Arthropoda; class Insecta; order Lepidoptera; family Noctuidae; genus Griposia; species Griposia aprilina. Next base: position 12,845,528 of record OU744302.1, read on the forward strand.
GCACAATGAACACGAATCTCGAATTTCCCCCGAGTTCGTGACGAGACACAAGATGAAGACATATCATATCATCATCAGTCGTGAGGCAACTTTATTCCGAGTACGAGATAAATTTGATGCGAACACGAGGTACAGTCAGCAGGGAATTCGTGAATCTGATACGAACATAATTCGACGGTCTCATCGAACGTTAAACGAATTTATGTTTCGGATATTGACTGCGTGCCGCGGCTATTAATGTGCAGGTTTCTGGCGCTGACAGTACCACTCCTCCACAAACATGTTAATAATGATTTAATTTTAAAATGGGTTTTCAGAAGTATGATGTTTTTCGCAATTGGTCCGAACAGCTGAAATAATTAAATTGAAAAACCAATTTGTTATTATAATTGACAGTAATCCGTATCGAAGCTGTTATATTTAAATATTCGTAAATGGTTATGAATATAATTCACAACCTTTTTCTACGTTCACCGTTCTTTTGACGGATTTTCACAGAATGTCGCTTTCAGGAAATCCAAAGCCATGACAAAAAAAAAAAGTTCTTCATACGAGGAAATTGAATGCTGAGATTTTTCCAACGAACATTGAAAAATCTTTTTGCCCCATCTTCACATCCATCTGGGTGTCATTGAATGGCTCTTTGAAAATGTCTCACATTGAATGAAATTACGTTTCAGGTAATTTGCTAAGAAATTTGTTCCTGATTTATGAGTGTCGTTTGTGTGCTTACATAATATATGTGAAGTATATAAGGTAGGCCACTTTGTGTCCCCAGAGTGTCCCACCTTTAAGGTAGTAACGAGTGTATTAATAATTCACACTACTAATTGCTGCAATAGAGGTAAGCCTTAAAATACGGATTACTGCGTTAACTTCCTGCTGACTTACCCGAGCTTCGCCGCGAGAATTATATTGCGGCGAAATAATCGCACCGATTTAATTACGTCGCGGGCTTCAGGCTTCACAAGCCTCGCGACATGGATCCCTGATACGCTAGAATTTAGACGTAATTTACATGCACGACAGAACAATCTGGGTGAATCAGCCATGTGTTACTGAGGTCTGAGTGAGAATTCGTAATTTAATAGAAAATTACCATTGTCTAAGCTTGGGATTGTTTCCAGATGGATCGTGTGCGGGGCCGCATTCCTGGCCCATCTGCTGTCCACTGGGCTGCAGCTAGCCTATGGAGCGCTTCATGTGTATGCCCTGAGACACCTTGGACCCTCCGCTGATCATGCTGGTAAGAGCTTTTAAACTTAACGCTTTTTAAACAGAAAATCTTCCAAACAATGTAAATCAGTTTTATCTAATCTAATGTATACTCTCTCTCTACTTTTCAGTCGCCTGAACAAAGTTTGCGTTATTTACGTTGTTATTGTACGTTGAAATACAATCGTGCGTAAAATAAGAAGAAATTTTGCTTGCATTAGGATTGTATTAGACATGACAAATCATAAATAAAGTAAGGACGAGGAAACAACAATATACTCTTAATGTCATAACTAAACGTAAGATTGAGGAAGAAAATAATTTTGAATGCGTAGCCGAGGCCGACGAGGGACTCAGAGTAGAAAAGTAATCTATCAACGGCAACCCTCCGGATATAATACAGGCAACGACGAAAAAATATTTACGACGCAAAATGAAAGCGTAACAGCGTTACAGCCAAAATAAACGAGTTCACCTTCACAACTTTTAATTACTATCATTTTGTAAACTTCCAATTTAATAAAGAGGCTCGTTGCTCACTTGTTACAACTTTGTTCGGCTGTTAGCATTTGTAACATTTTTCGTGTCTGTACTTAGTCGTAATTCGCGTGAACAAAGCCAAGAGATTCTATTTTGACAACTACAATTTAATATTGGTTATTAAAAATGAACTTTCAGTGTCACCGGTATTTGTGGACCAGGTTGATTTATTGAATTAATTTTCCAAGATTCACGACTGGGGTTGAATATTAAGAGGCAGAAGTAATTTCGGTTATGAGCACGGTCTTTGTTGTCAGTGGTGGGGGCGGGGCGGGCGGACATAACTTTGTCAGGTTCGCCATTTGCGCCGCTTTCAAATTGGAATTTAGCGACGTTAACGAGTTGAGGTAGAATCGGTGAATGGACAAGAAGATATTGAACACTGCACTTATTAATACGGAATCTTATTATACTCTGGCAATATTACCGAGCCTGATTGCAGCCCTCAACACCGCATGATCCCAACAAAATTAAAATCTTTAATTAACCTTAATCCAGTCTTACGGTGACAATAATTAAAATGCAATAAGATGCAAAATCAGGCCAAGCAATTATAGCACTTAAGCACAAGATAAAATCGTCACAATTTTATGATCCCTTTTAGCCTAAAGGCTAATTTAATTAAGTTGGCTTTAGCTTCGTCAAACGATTTCTTGGTACATTCTGAAGGGAACAATAATGCGTACGACAATATTTGTAACGGAGAACGATCATTCGGGTAATCGTGTTAAGTGAAATCTCGGAACGATGGGAGGATGGCGGTATTTCCCAAATTACTACTGTCTCACATCCGACTAATGTGTTTTACGTCGACCGCACTATCTTAACGGGACCAATTAAAGCTAAAATAAGAATTTATCTGCAATTCTGTTCGTATCGAACATGACATTGTGTGGAATACAGTGGCACTATTGTTTGATATCATAATGCGTATCTGATGACGTAAAGATGTGTGTGATATTATCTATTTAATGTTCCATTGCAGTTGGCAATATAATTACGTTTCTTCATGGAGTTATCTTAACTTGCAATTGTCCTGGGGTTATAATGCATAGGCACTTCTTGTCTGTTGTCTGTAAATTACAGTTATATGTAAATAAACTTCTAGGTGGATCCCTATGGTCGACCTTTTGGGTTACATTTTCTTTGTTTGCCTCCTATCAACAATAATCTAAATGTGTTTTTGTTGACGTGATACTCAAAGGTAAAGAGTTTTCTCGTGACACTGGTAGGGTTTTATCGCTTAGATTTTATTGTACGTTCGTCTATGTCGGGGACGGTCATGTCCCTAAGGAGGATTACAGAATGTAGAACAATTCCACTCTAATAAAATAGAGGAAAATGCAAAAATATTTCTTTAGAAGATTATTTGTACATTGTTTGTAAGTTACGCTAAATTACAATGGAAAACAGATTTTTACAACAAAATAATGTAACATAATCACAGAGTTTTGAATTGTATTTTTCATAACCATTTTCAACTTCTCAACTTTACAAAAAAAGGGATGTTTTATAACACGTCATAATCTGAAATGTACGGATATTATACGAAATAATTTGACTGAAACACAGCTTCCAATTAGCAGAAATTCAGCCTGAAAGTTACGTTGTGTTCTCAATTTCGCGCAAAAAATATTGTCCACACAATTTTTTCCGACTAGTTCCCTCGTGGGAACATCGGGACGATCCACTGAGCCATTAATTCTCCTGTAGAAAAGTGATTTGACACCTTGTTTGACAAAATTGATCAAACCGTTTTCGAGTTGCACGGATAAATGAAGGCATTAGTGCCGTGCTCAAAGTCTGACGCTTTGCCAAATTATGTACAGTCCTCAAACTTGTAGAAGCAACACTCTGTGTGTGTGTTCCTCTGTTAATATCAATCAAAATACGACATGAGATTAATCTATTCCTAAAAGTTGTCTAACTCCCTCACATAGCAAGCATGGCTCGCATAACTTTAATCCACCGAATTTGAATTGAAACGTGGGTCCTTCGTCAACGAGAGCGCTGAAAAGCTCGCTAAACTACTAAAAGGTCAACAGGAAATGTAAAGTGTTAAATTAAATAAGCCTTATTGGATTGCGTGGTTGGTAGGGACATATGAAAAATTAGTAGGTATGTAAATCGGTTTTGATAGCGCAAAATACATATGCAATTAAAAGTGTAGTTTTTTTTTTGTAAAGTCACAAGACCAGTGGTATCATAAATTATTATTATCAAATCACTTCATGTAGTAAGAAAGTAAACACTCTAGGAATGGAGGATGAAAATAACCAAGACAGTCATGGAAGGCCGGAGGAGATTGCTGCACCGCATAGTGCGTTTCATGGAACTGCGCCTTGTGGCCTCTAACGTGTGTTTTTCCCTTAGTTTGGGCTGATGCGATATGCGTGGGAGTATCACGCACCGCGGCGATACGTATAATGTCGCCGCGCCTTGTGGCACTCCTCGGTTGACTACTGTCTGTTCAATACTATAACGACATTATGTCCCTCAGTTTGGGCTGGAGCGATATGCGTGGGAGTATCTCGCGCCGCCGGTGCCTTTGCAGCGACACGCAGGAAGTCTCCGCGCCTAGTGGCACTCCTTGGAGGACTGCTTCTGCCCCTCGCTTGCCTCTTCACTTCATTCGCCACTCAGCTTCATCAGACATTGCTTAGTTACGGTAAGTACGGTTACCTACTTGACAGTATTAATAAACATTGAACATTCCTCACTACAATCAAAAACTTTTGAAATCGAAAGGCTCGATAACCTTAGGTTATAGTAACGAATGACTAGACTACTTAACTAACTACTTGAGAAAGTCTGAACACGATATGGTACATCTAAAAACTCTTAACGATGGAATGTGATCTACGTTAAGCTTTTGAGTCTGTGAAGTTACGAGAGCGTTACTTCAACCGATAACATTTGCTAAAGCCATAAACGAACCGGAACTCTTCGCGTTCGAATTCAGCTGCAGTAAATTCCTTGTGTTATCTTTCTAAAACAAAGGTGTAAAGCTAAGTTTTGTATTAAACGCTTGTTCGGTTCAATAAGTTACCTATCCTCTCCACACAGTGCGGGTTCTCGGGATATTGAATCAAGCTCGCTTGTTAGTTTTACTTACTATTCGAGGATGCTTGCTAAGCGTGATATCGTTACCATACGTAACGCTTGATAGCGAGGGTTCAATATTTTTTTACCAAAATCATCGTTTTATTTGCAAGGACTTGTATTCAGAAATGCGAGACAAAATAAACGAGACAACTGCTGTGTTCTTTTTTGTTTGGCATCTTTTCTATATTTTGTCTAACTGTAAGTGTTCAGAGTTCTGAAGATTCTAAAGGTTCTTTAGGTTTTCTAAAAAACTTTATTCGTACCTACATATCTTGTCCGACTTGCTAATTATACCTGTTACCGGTTATAACAACGTCAGATAAGCAAAGATAGGAAAAAACGCACAACAATTTTTCTTATAAAATATGAGTCGAGAAAATTCTTGTATACACTTTATATTTTGCTGCTTCGTTGATCTAGATGTTCGATTTTCAGATTGGACAGTATTAATGGGATGTAAAATGAAACTCTTAGTAACTAGCAGTCCAGAAGTTGGAATTGTGCCATATTGAATAAGACTTAATACTGTCACTGTTGATATTATGGCTTCTCGAGTATAATTCCTGTAGAGTACATAACTGCTAGCCTTTTCGGGAAATTCAGGCGGGATGTGTATGGGCTTAAATAGTGTCGTATTTCTTGAAAATTAATAAACATTTTTATAGTGAAATCCTAATGGAATTCAACCTTTTACGCCTCTCAAATAACATTGTATTTGGTTTCATACAATATTACAGTTTCACCACACTTGACCCAAAATGGTAACCCTGGGACCCAAGTGGTAAATCAATCACGCGTGAATTTCGGTACTTTAAGCCACAAAAATTACGCAAATCCAGTCCTACATTTACCTACGTATTTTAATTGTGATATCTCCAACCTAGGGGTGGTGTTGGGTGTGGGTTGTGGATTCGTCAGAGAATCTGCTGGTCTGGTGCTGGGCGCCTACTTCAGGAGACGGAGGCAGTTCGTCGAGCTGGTAGCCCACGCTGGGGGCGGGGTAGGCATCGCACTATTCAGCGTCGCCTATAAGGAAGCCGTCGGGTATGCCATTAAATATGAATATTAAAGTCTCAACAAATTAATTCTCAAACTAATTCATAAAATATGTTACTATGTGTTGTATGTTACTTTCGAAATTGATATCAATTCGGTAAATTGAAGGCCATTTCTCGACAGAGAAAAAAAAAAAAAAACAAATTGCTCCTCATTCGGTTTAGTACGAATAGAATAGAATTTGTTACGGATACGAGTATACCTAATATTTTACGCCATAACAAAAGAAAACTTTTAATAAATGTTCACTATTTCTACCAGGAAACTAGGCTGGCGTTTGGGCTTACAGGCAGTAACTGGTGTACTCGTCCTAGCTTTCTTCCTAAGCGCCGTATACCGCAGTGCATCTCTATATCACCCCCAACGACGCGCCATACTTCACCTCAAGAACCAACGTCGAAAGGTAAGGCCGGTAAGACTGAAACTTTTTACATTATTCAATCAACACACCGATGTAAATCTAAGACAAATTATTTTCCCGCAATTTGTATTCAACGGAAACTGACACTAATTGATGTAAGAAACATTTCATTTAGACTTAAGTCCTTTTCTCAACTTCGTGAAGCAAAGTTACTCTTTAATTAATATTTGGCAATTTGAAGATGTTACGACCAAGTTTAATTGATTAAGCGTAAGCATAAGAATAATCAGCCTATAATGTTCCCACTGTTGGGCTGTTGGGACACAGGCTTCCTCTCTATGAGAGGGATTGGGCTGTAATCGACCACGCGGGTCCAGTGCGGGTTGATAGACGTCATTATGTCTTCGATTTTTTGGTTTTAGGACATGCCGGTTTCCTTACGATGTTTTCCTTCACCGTTATGAGAGCAGTGGTGACGCAATTATTTACACAAAGTAAAGCGCCTGCCTGAGTTCGAACCCACGACCTACAACTCGTAAGTCGGGCCCGTTACCACTGCTCTCTGTTTAATTGATTGATTATAATTAAATGAAATCGTTTGTATTTGTGTTAGGTAAAAGAAAAGAAAGGCCTTAAGAGAGGAGGACCAATCTTCGATTTAAGCCCTCTCCAATCTCGGCCGGCGAAAGTTTTGTTGCTGGCCGCCGGTTTAGCTGCTTTTGGGCTTTACACTCCCGTCTTTTTTTTGGTAAGTCTAATTGCTAAAGTTTTGGGAAATCAAAAGTTTTCGTCATTAATATTTAATATTTGTTTTTTATTATAGGCTTTACAAGGTTTTCAAGAAGGCTTAGAAGAGAGTGCTCTGGTGTTGTTACAAACGTTTTTGGGGTTCGCTGCGGTGCTCGGCTGTGCCGGCTTTGGACTCGTGCTGGTGCGACCGTCAGCGCAGTGCCTCGTCTCCAAGCAGTATCTTTGCCAAACAGCTATGGTGGGAATAGGTACACAATTAATCAATATTTTTCTTACGTTCACTTCCATGGAAATTTTTATACATTTCAGAAGTAATAAGGAAGAATGTTTCCAGGTATTTCAATGCTTGCGCTAAGCAGCGTGGAAGGCTATCACGGATACGTGCTGTTTACATGGATGTACGGGCTTTGTTTGGGAGGATTTTTATATTCTATAAAGATGCTCACAATGGAACGTGTTCGAGGACGACATTTTGCTAGAGTTTGGGGTAAGAATATTTAATGCAGTAGTAGTTTTATATGTTTCGCTTTAAAATAGGATGGTTAAGAGATTTTTTTATTAAACAGGGTTCGTGCAAGGCGCTGAAGCTATTCCAGTCATGGTGGGTGTGCCAGTGACAGGGTACATCAATCAACAAGTGCCACGAGCAGGCTTCTACTTCTCGTCCGCGGCGACGCTGGCTGGCGCTATGCTGTTGTTTTTCGTTGGGTTTTCTAAGCGGGAGCCGGAGCCGCCTCCGCCGGCGCCTGCTCCTACATTGGTGGAGGCGTGTCCATGTGTGTCTCCGCCGCCGCGTTGCGAGCCCACATGGTGTGCTTGCAGCGCCGGTGGGGCCACGGCCTACTGTGCCTGGCCTGGTCCTACTTGCGGCACGCGCCTGTCCAAGTCGCTCTCATACGCGGCGCCGCTGGACCGCGCGTGCTGCTCGGCCACGCACTGCCCTGACTGCTACCGACGCGCGCCGCCGCTGCGCCCGTCGCGCTCGGTGCCCGAGGGGCTGGCGACGCGCGGCAGCACGTGGGCGCGCGGCGGCTCGTGCCGGCCTGCCTGCCGCCGCCGCGAGCATCACCTCATAGAACAGATCACCACTTCCGTATGATAGTGCGATAGAGCGCGCAGTTCTCGTGATGAAGAGCTCGCAAAGAACATTTTGTTTTTTTAGTGACTAATGAAGGAATTGTGTAAATAATTGTTTCCGTAGAAAATTATGTATCTACTAATTGAAGTGAAAGTTGAAGTGATAGATTTATTGAGAAAGCAATAAACTGAAATAAAATAACATTTTATCCTTCTACTACCTTCACAAACCAGTGGACTGAAGGTTTTCTATTGTCTTTTTATTCATATCGCGTACAATAAAATCATTGTTATTATTTACCAAACGGTATATATCCGATAGCCGCCCAGCTTTGGGTCGTAACCATGTTTGCTTGGTAACCAACAATCCAAATATAACTTCGACGTCAAAATGAACAGTAGAATGTTAACTGTAAAATTAAATAGCTAATTTTTCCTACTTCTTAAAGTACTCGTGGGACCTTTGTCGTAGTTAAATATTCATATTTTGTAATGTAGAGCCAACACTTTTAAATCATAAATTCTTCAATCTATAAGTCATATTTACCTATCTTATCTGAGACTTTATAACATAATGAATTTATTTTTGTGTTTTTCTGAATAAATGATAAATTGAAAACAGAAATATTATAGTACTGTGAAGACATATATATATATATACATATGTTTGTATAAATCAATAGTCTGTTTGATAAAAACAAAGTCAATTTTAGCGATCAGATAACTGTTTTAAGGAGATGAGTTAGATAGTTTTGTTCTATTATTGTTAAGACTATTGTTTAGAGGTAACATTATATTTTGTCGTTACAAGATTTGTTGTTTTTGTACCAAAGTGTGATTACAGTTTTGGTGATAAATAAAAAATTAAGAGTTTAGCATACCTACTGTCTAATTTCATTACGAATTCCGTTCTCGAGTGTACCTTCCCTCATAATTTTATTTCGGCTAAACGAGAAGGTTTAAATGGTGCCCGTGTTTCAAACATTTATATATTTGCCAACAAAAAGATATATTGAACTCAAAAATTAAATTTTACTGCTCCAGGGAAAACGCACAGACAACATTGGGGTTGCTTTTTCACAGCCGTTCATTACATAAAATGTATTGTTTTATACTCATGGGATATGTATAATAATAAAACTAACTTTATTTATAGCTACGAGAATATATGTAGAGTCAACCGAAACGTTAGATAGACAGGCACAAATATTCATGTTTCCACTAGCTAGACTGCCAGTATTCATTTTTATTATGATTAGATAGTAACTTTTTAAGCTTAGATTAATTTAGGGGGCAGCACTAGGCTGCCTGCGAAATTCAAATTATCATATGTTTTTAGAATTTGCAGGCCAGTGTCAGGTTTTATGTTGAACTAAATATTTATTAAGGATTATATGAACTTTAGAGGGTTTTTAATAATTATAATTCTGTAAATACATACTAGTTACGGTCGCAAATCATATTTTGTTCAACATACAACCTGACACTGACCTGCAAATTGCGAAAAACGTAAGAAAATTTGAATTTCGCGGGCAACCTGGCGCTTCGCCTTAAGGAGTGATGTAAATAGGTAATGAAACTCAGATTGTTTTGATGTTTGATCTTACAACTGTCTTGGTAACTGGAACGGACTTACACCACTCAATATCAATGAGAACTGTGCTTGATAGGATTATGCACAATTGGATTGCAGCCAGTTTATGCGCCCACAAGCGCTTCTTGGCTCGGAGCTCTGATTGAAGTCGCTGACGGAACTGTCGGTAGACATACGCAGATTCCAACGGCCAGCTTCAAGAGGTTGGAAAATGGCCGACGGCAATATTTCGATACCTTGACCTCTCCTCTACTAGGTATTTAGTTAAGACAATGTTATCACAAAATTTCCTCACTTATAGGTACATCTTTTTATCAATTTATTATCCTTTTGCTACACTTATCTATCTTTTCCGTTGGTTTTTCAAAACATAAGATTTAATATTTATTTCATCCTCACTACATTTATGTTTTTTTTATAAGCCTTTTACGAGATTGCCTGAAATTAGTCTCCACTACTGACAGTTTAGAAAATGTCATCAAAGAAATCCCATTTGATAACCCCAATTCCATCCCCACTTCGAATCAAGATGGAACCCGAAAATGAGTTCCCAATTTTATTCAGTAACTCAACGGAATTTTCAAATAACGACGCGACGCCGTATCTTAATCTCATTCCATACGTCATGGAGTGCTGACTTTATGTCCGACGACCACAGCTGCTGGAATTTTAAAATCCATTTATATGGTAACCGGTGCCATGTTTGAGGTTTTAAAATCCCAAATGCACTTTGTAGATACAGAAACTCGTGTACATTTTATATTTCTTCCCAATGCGTCCAAAGAATTAAAGACCTTTGAAAGCTTTAGCTGCAATTTTTCTTCCAAGTTAACGGCAGCTGGAGTAAATGTTTTAAACAATGAACTCGACTTAAAATATAGCTCACGTTTTCCGTGACTTTTACGATATTGTGTGTATTGTCGGGTGAATCACGTTTCGTGAACAAAGGACTCACACTAGTCAGGACGACATAAATACTTGTGAAAATAAAACCAAAAAATATAACATGCTAGAGAATGGGGACAGATAAACTCGTGGGACCTGTCTGGCGTTTGAATTTCACTGAGAGATTTATGTCAAATTATGTAGAAATATGTTTAACTTCATTAACCGGAACTTGCATAATAATACAATAGTAAATAGCAGTTTGGATGCAATTTATGTGCAGTTTATATAGCTGAACTGAAACTCGATTTTCCTGTATTAAAAACTCTGGGGATCTCAAGGAACCTCTCCAAACTGGAAACGCGCGGAGTGTTATGTCCGACTTCCATCAATAAAAACTACACGGTAGCGAAATTCAGCTTGAAAATATTGCAAAATTAGCAAAATAATGCATCTTTATCTTCGTCCTCTTTAAATTTTCTTCGTCTGTCACCAAACGGCATCAGTAATTTTCACTGACTTTACCCGAACGAGTATTTTCATTTAGGTCTTCAAAAATACCACTCTAAAAGTGGCTGGCATTGCTGAAAAAAAGGGGCAGCCCTTTAATTTAAAGGAAAAAGTTTTTGTTTTTTTTTTTTTAATGGTGCCTGTATATTTTTTGGACGTTTTCAGCCAATCTCTACATAATTTAGGTCCCAAAAATGGTTAACGTTTTTTAAGGTCCTAGAAACCGGCAGTGTTAGTCGGACTCGCATACGAAGGGTTCCGTACCACAAGGCAAAAAACGCCGAAAGAAACACGATTCATGTATGGAGACTCACTTTAACTTTTAACTTTAAAAAAAAGAAAACGTTATTATAGCCGCAATAGAATTAGGTACACCCTGAAATTTTCAACTGCCTATATATTTAGGGCTTAGTAATAGGGTTCCGTTGGTACCTTTTGGGTACGGAACCCTAAAACTACAAAGACAAACAATGGCCATACCTTATTAGCACAAAAAAAAACATTATACATACTAAAAAAAAGATTGTGAGGTTTTATGAAACCACGGTAAAAGTGAAACTTTTTTTCACATTATAAACATTTAACTAAAAAACTCCTTCCTTTCACTTTATCCCTACTCCGCGGCCAACCGTCACGCGACATGCAACACACAGACGAAAAAGTTTGAGACGATGTAATAAAAGTTTCACTTTAAAAAGAACCTACTATTATATTTAACACCCAACACCAAAATTATCAAACCTACCCAACGGTACATCCAGTCTTTTATCTAAACACAAATAAAGCCAGCAACAGATAATCCGGGCAGGTGATCGGCTTTTGAATAATTTGATTCAGTATTCACGGAGCGGTGCCGTCCGTCACAGGAGCGCTCATAATTAAGACGAACAACGGACACCGCCGCGTGCGCCGCATATATTTGTACGGGATTATGGTAATGGAACGGACTGGCGCTTTCCTTTCCTTGTGTACGGGCTATGTGTTTTAGGTGGAAAGGTAATAAACATTTATACCTGTGCTTGTATAGTCTTATTGTTTTATTGATAATATAATATTATGATATTTATGAGGTTTTTCTTATTGTCTTGTAACTTGAAACAATTTTGAATACGAGGCTTTTGGCAAATTTTTATTAGTTTATGTATTTTGTCTATTATTATTTTTGTAATGTACGTCTTGTCCGTGCAGAATGATCATTTTTTCTTTCTTTTCTTTTTTATTATTTAATGCGGTTTTTTATGGTTTACTTGGTTGTATGTTTATGTTGTAACTACTGGCAAATTTTGGGTATACTATGGGTAAACCTCTGCCTAACCCTTCGGGAAATACAGGCGCGAGGTTTGTTTTTTTTTAAGTTTACCCGCATTTTCTTCTATTCGTTTTTCCAGAATCAAGGTAAGATAGCACTTACCTTCGTTCCTACTTTTCTGATTAACCCCTAGTACGAAGCTAAATATCCTTGTAATTAAAGTTTGTTCACGTTAATTCTGCAACGGGTAGGATTGAACTTCAAACTCACGACCTCTCTCTGAAGTCTGCCGGTTAATTAAAAGTAAACACGCAACAGTCTTATGTTAGTCTCCAAAATTGTACATAGCAAGCTACTTAGTAAAACTTTAACCAAACTGACTAGGTAGATAAGTACCTACCTATCATCCATAAAAAGAATACCGATGAACTGTCATCAAACAGGGTTCATTGAACATGAATGGCCACACGGACGCAGATGCCTAATACCCTTGGATTGAGTACTAATGTTCAAAGCTAATAACGCCAATTCTCAATCATACGTGTTTGTTCAAATCAATTCACAGAGCTTCTAATTACAAATTATTGCATATTCCAATGTGGAGAGATGTCCCCGACCTGGATCATAGGTACGGTATGGACTCCGGGAACATTGATATAATGCATGAAAATTATTTATTAATTAGCAGTACTCAGCTTTTCCTTGTACTTTAAATTTAATAAGCTTATCAGATTATCAGAAATCCCTAGGTTAAACCACACTCTAAGGCTCCTTCAAACAGGCGCGACAAGCGACGCGATACAAAGGCACCGCCTAGGCTGTCGCGCGACGAGCGGTGCCTTTGTGTCGCGGGTCGCGCCTGTTTGAAAGAGCCTTTATTGTATTGCTTTGATACCCAAATACACTTTATACGTATAGGCAGGTATACTTAGAGTAACAGCATATTATTTTTGCATTTCAGATTTAAAAATACTTTTGCTAATCAGATTTTGAAACCAGGGTTTAGCATTTAGCCAATGTTATAAGTACTACCTACAAAATAATTAACGATGTAGGAGTGTCAAGTGAATTGTTTAACAAAGCATAAATTCTCGTAGATAGAGTTACATTAAAATATACTTAGCATGTGATGTGTCTTGAATCTATCTAAACCCCAGGAATTGGTATGCAAACATGCAATATTCATAGTAAGAAACTTTCGAAGATTCTGAATACCTTTATGACCAGGCAAAGTCTAACAAAGTTCTCCATTCTCCATCATGTAGCCTGAATTCAGAGTGTGTTCAAAATGTACCTTTTATATAGGCAAAATATCTTTTTAAGGGCCCGAACATACGTACCACAACCACACCACAATGACAACACGTAGACGGGCCCTAATTTTTATGAAAATTTATAGTTTATTCAGACGGACCACATTTGGCCGTCAAAATCAAACGTGTTGTCGATACCTACCACATCAAGGCCACGTCACAGCCAAAACGCATCCACCAGCGAGACCGCGCACTGTTATAACGATCTGTCTGTCTGCATACACTAGCCACAACGTAAACACAACGCAACTACTAGCGACAACGCTATCACAATGCAACTGCAAGAGGTTGCAGCGACACTATTTACACGTTACCACTGCTTGCCCACTTTTTTCGTTGCGATGTGGTGTGTTTGTGTTTGTTTGTTTGTTTGTTTATTCATGAACAATAATAATTGTATCTGAAATTACATGGTATAAAAAAGAAAGAAAATTAAATTACATAAGGAAAAATAAAAAATAAAAAACATGTGAAATATTACAACAATGCACAAATACAACGTATACAGGAATTTCGTTATAGATCTTCAACGGCATAAAGACACTTATTCAATAGGAAACTATTAAGTTGATTTTTAAAACGTGTTACGTGTGAATGGGCCTCTAATAAAGTACACCTCACATACCTACAAACTGGCAACTGGATAGTCGTGGTCTACGTAGGTATGTGGTGTAGCATTAGGTACAGTTGTTGCATAAAAGTCGCACCTTATGTCAATTACATAGTAAGTCACATGACGAGGGCTCGTGATTTTCAACGACTATACCTGTACCTATCAATCAAAATCCGAATCATTTTGAAGCCTATTGCTAAACCATGCTTCATATATGTTCGAAAAATATGCCCGCTCAACAATGTTAATAACGCAATGAATGTTATTGAACTGTCAAAATGAAAGCTATTCCTACTATTAGTGTGTTACGAAATTACCCCGCTGTTACTATAATTTATCAAAGGAGTCCCCTGAACGTCGGGACTATGGTAAAGAAAAATCACTTCCTGCCGCACCCAAAATTGGTTGCTGTCCTCATTATTGCTACAGCAGTGGCACTTGTATAGTCCAATTATTACTCCTATGACGGTATTTTTATATTAATTTCTGGAGGAAAACTCACTGAAGAGAGAAAAGTACTGAAAATAAAGCTGTTGTTGCGTTTTGCGGAAGCTGTGGAAATCACTAGGGGAGAAGAGTTAGTGCTGCTAATGGAGCGTGACCAGCAGTTTGTACAGCGACGTGTATTAGGGAATACTGGTTCCGTTTCTTTTGTTACAACTGTAGTGTTTTTGTCAAACACAATCGTAGCTTGAAAGTTTTTGTATCAAGGAATAAAAATATAAGGTATGTTGAAACAATGTGCCACTAGTAAAGGCGTAGTTTTCACTACCGTTGTATAAGTTTTGCATAGGTTTCTATTTATAGTGGTGAACGTGCTACGCCTTACTTTTGGTTAGTGCAGTGCCGAAGTTTTATTTACCAAGCACAGCACGGCAATTTAGTCTGCAATTATTAATCTGGAAGGAAAATCAATCTATTTCACCCTCACAATTACATTTACACTTTATTCAGTGAAGCTAATGAAATAAGAAGGAATTAATATGAACGTTGCTAACAACGATAAAATAAAAAGAAACTTCGTAAGTATAAAATAAAATGCTCCTTCATGAAACAAAAAAGCTTATTTCCGTGTAGGTGAAAGTTAATTTTTTGCCTTTTGTCTCTGAATAATTATTTTGTAAACATTCTAATAGGATTTTGTTCGTTAAATACAGATCGACTTATCAACGTCCAGTACGTTCTTGCTATAGGCGTTTCTTTAGTAGAGTTTTATTTTAAATTCGGAAGAGTAATGAGGCGAGCGGCTATTCAAATCAAGTAAGATATATTGTAAGGAATTAGGGCGACTCAGTGAATACGTAGATTCTTCTTTGTCGGCTCGGCGCGGAACGTTCAGCTGAACATTACCCGGATTTCTCTACATAAAGGTATTATTTAATTTTATGATGCAGTGGTTTACAGCTTTGCCTTGATATTACACAATACTTAAACAAAAGCCTTTGGTTTATAAAAAAAAAAAAAATGTGTTAATAATTCCAAAATCCTGAATATTGAAGCTCTGTTTTTAGAATTTTGGATTAAAAAATCAAAGAAAATAATTTGAATACCTATCACGTCACGTTCTCTAAACTCCAAGCAATTTCAACTATTGAAATTCCGAGAGCTCCTAAATATTCCCGGAAACGGCACATCACTAGTCGCACATAACTTAGTTTAACTCCACGTTTATCTTTCAATCCCAAATCAACGGTTTGGATGAAATAACATTCCAAATACGTTGAACAACGTGGAACAACTTTTATGTATTCTCAGAAAATACATACTTAAATATATATCTCTCATATATACCACGAGGGGAGGCCGAAACAAAAGTTCATCTTTACCTATAGATGAGATATACTCTGCGATTAATCGTAGAATAATAACTGGAATTCTAAGTTATCATTGTCTGCGGTCGATCTATTCTGTAAAAAAATCACTGTGAAAACTTAGGTAAAGTGAGTTTGGAGTGAGCTGTCAACCCCTAGATTCCCTAGTGTCAGATGATGGGATGACAGTTACTGACGCTAGGAAATCTAGGGATTGACAGCTCACTCCAAACTCACTTCACCAAATTTTTCAAGGTAGGATTTTTACAGAATTGACCAGCTGTCATTTCATCTGATGCTAGGAATTGACATACTTGACACTATTGACAGCTCACTTCAAGCTCATTTTACCTAAGTTTTCATGGTGAGATTTTTACAGAATAGACCAGCTGTCATTCCATCTGATGCTAGGGATTGATACACATGACACTATTGACAACTCACTTCACGCTTACTTCGCCTAAGTTTGCACGGTAGGATTTTTACAGAATAGACCAGCTGTCATTCTATCTGATGCTAAGGATTGACACACTTGACACTATTGACAGCTCACTTCAAGCTTACTTCACCTAAGTTTTGACGGTGAGATTTTTATAAAATAGATTGACGGGTCACATAATAATCAATGACATTAAGGCAAACGTTATATTTACAACTAGCATCTGCCCGCGACTACGTCCGCGTGAAATTTCTTGTTCCCCCGACCCACCCCGTCGCCTACCCGCGCTTGACTTCGTTTTCGCTTGGCGTTCTTTCCGACATTTTTTGTTGTTTCTCGGCTCCTAAGGGTCGTAGCGTGATGTTGAGTAGCCTTATAGCCTTCCTCAAGAATGGGGCTATTAATTACAAAAATAATTTTTCAAATCCGACCGGTAGTTCCTGAGATTAGCGCGTTCAAGCAAACAAACAAACAATCTTTTCAGCTTTATTATTAGTAATATATAGTATATATAGTATAGATATAAGATATAGATATAGATAGATATAGAAGATATAGATAGAAGATTATTATCTTACTCGTACGTAGATCGATTTCTGAAGTGTTAAGTAGAGCCCGAACGATACAACACAATGTTTTCTGTAACAGCGCTTGAAGCCACGCAGAACAATTTTAATAATGGATTGGATACAAAGCTTATAAGCATTAAGTATTATGTTTTTCCGTCTATCATAATACAAAAAACACGTAAAGAAGACGTAATATACGAGCTTTATAGCTTTATTTATTTTATATAGATAGACGGTAATTATGGATGGCATGGAATATCGACGCGCCAACTGTAACCATGAATCGAACACCTGATTCTAGACTCCCTAGCGGAAACTTATCGTCGGTTATCAAAAAAAAAAGAACTGCTATTTCATATAAAAGTGCAATACCTACGCGGTGAAAATGTATGGAACAGCTAATTATGTTTTAAAAATCCCACGAAAATTTCAAGGCAGAGAAAAATTATCGTCGGTTATCAAAAAAAAACAGCTATTTCATAGAAAAGTGAAAACCTACGCGGTGAAAATGTATGGAACAGCTAATTATGTTTTAAAAAATCCCACGAAAATTTCAAGGCAGAGAAAAATTATCATCGGTTATCAAAAAAAAAACAGCTATTTCATAGAAAAGTGAAAACCTACGCGGTGAAAATGTATGGAACAGCTAATTATGTTTTAAAAAATCCCACGAAAATTTCAAGGCAGAGATTCAAGGGGTTCAGAATCATGTACTAAATTCATAGTAACAAGTTGAGCGTCGATGTCATGCCTCCTGTATATAAGCTAAGGTATGGTATAAGTTTTTGTATGAAATGGGAACAATAACTATTTCTAAATTGTCACAAATAAGCTTAGTTTTGTTTACCCTAAACCGGAAAAGAGGTCGTTATATTCGTTATTATGAACCAACTTTGAAAACGTGATAAAAATCTTGTCGAGTGAACATTTAAAATGTAGATATGGATCAAATGCCTTTTTTAGGCTGATTTGATAGAGGCGACAGATTCTAGGAATGAACATGAAAGATCAAACGTAGGCTGTTGGTACAGTCAGTCTCAAAAAGAAGTACCTATACATGGAATAAGATTACACTATTGTGTAAATTTCTTTTTCATTTCTCCTGTCGCAGGTCTGCTGGAAGAAATTTACCTTTGCACTCAATACTAATATGCCGTATCTGTACCTATTTTACTGTGTGTACATAAATAATAAATAAGATTAATTTAATTGTCCATAATCTATGTTCCACATTATTGTATCAATTTGTGACTACGATTAAGTACCCAATCTACTTAGTAACAATATTAAATTCATTCTTTCATTTACTGACAGGCCTAGAAGCAAGAAGTTTTGCATAAAAGTTTTAATTTTTTTTATATACAGTCTTAATGCAGGTTCATGTTTGTTTTGTACCATTAAACCAGAAATGGTATACATAAGAAACGCCACTTCTTTCTATGAATTAACATAGAAAGACGGTTATTTAGTTTATTAAAACCAATTTCGGTTTATTTCTTATATTACAAAAGTATGCAGCAGCAACTAAAAAGGATTTTTGAAAATTCATTCCCTAAAGGGGTTAAATAGGGGATGAAAGTTTGTATGGAAGTATGTCATTTTGACCGCTGGGAAATCCCGTCGAGCACACGGCTTGTGTGTAACATGTTTTGTTGCTCCACATTAATATCCATATTTTATGAAACAAAAATTGTAGACAAATCATTAATCTTTGTCGGTGTACAGAAAGAAAGAAACCATGAAAGAAAAAAAATTGAGACAAGCATAGGAAATACAAACAGTAAAAATAAAAAAGAGCATTAAAAATAACATTAAAAACAACAATAAACAAATAAAAAATAAAAGACCTGTGCAATGCCATAAATCTCCTATCTGGGCATAATGTATAGGTAATGTGTAGGCACATCTTTTTGAACCTGACTGTACCTACTACTATCGATATATTTGTTTGTAAGTGATATTTCCACGAAAACGACATTGTTTTTTCATATTCACATTTTACCAAAAATCTGCGGCTGCTATAATGAATATCGGCACACGATATGGTAATGCTTCTAAAATAATCGTGACGTACAATATCGTTTTCTCAGAATATCGCTTGAACCCGTATTTTATATAAAAGTTTAGGTACAATAAAATATACTTATATAATAATAATACCTCAGACGCAAATAGTGAGACTGTAAACAAATAATAAGAAAGAACAATTTTTGCTTTTGCTTGCATCCAAGAGAATTTCATTATTTTATTTCTTGTTCGCATAGAATTCTCACAATCCAATGCTAAGAAGACAAATACAGGTTAACTATTTTATTATGTTTTCATGCTTTCTATTCAAATTTACAATGATAATATAAATTTACAAATAACGAACACATTATTTGTGTAGTAATTTTAATGTCACAGAAAGTATCAGCCTCCGGCGGGGTAGTTGCGTAACACACTAACAGTAGGAATGGCTCTCATTTTGACAGTTCAACAACATTCATTGCGTTATTTACGTTGTTGAGTAGACACATTTTTCGAACATAAGAAGCAACGGATTAGCCATAGTCTTCAAAATGATTCAGTTTGTGACTAATGATGTGTTACGCGATTAGATTGCTGTTTTCAATTTCTAACTATCATTGATAAATGTATTTTTTTCCCTTTCTTAATAAGAACTAAAGTTCTCAGTAATTTATTACAATCTAGCCTAATAGACTAATCAGCAACTTAACTTTAACTTATTATTTTACAAGATAGTTTACGTTACAACTAAGAATAGTGTCCTATTGCACTTTCACACAATTTCGTAGCACTTTCTTAGAGTCTGATAAATTAATTATAAAATAAACACTTTGTTTACACATTATTCATCACAATTTATACACTACACTAACTCAAATGGTTTAGTTCTCTTTAGTCTACGCACTATGTCCGTGTTGTTTAGCAGCTAAATTGCCTCGACATTCGCATGAAGGTGAAGTCTGTGTTCGTGGGCTTCAGCAAGCAAATTTTTGGATGACGGTGGTGACGAGTTCCATTTTAAGGCTCGTGCACACTGACGCGACGCGACACCGAGACACAAAGGTACCGCGTGCCGCGTGACGAGCGGCGCCTTTGTGTCGTGCTGTCGCGTCGCGCCTGTTTGCGGGAGCCTTTAAGATCACGGTGGAGGTCTTCATTTCTAATGTACTATGGTGCATTTACAGCATCCCTGAGTACTTTATTTTGGAATTGTTAAATGATAAATGATTTTATTTCTATAGTAGGTGTGTACAAACACTTTTACACGTCAATCATATTTTAAAAACTAGATGAGGTCCGCATTTCCCATCTGACTACTCTAATAAGGCAGGCCGAAACAAACTCAGACGTCACAGTCTCTTTTAAAGTCCAGACATAATCATGGTCAGATCATGTGAAGACCATGTGTCTGAAGTGGTCTTTTGAGGAAAAACCACACAGAATGAGTGGACTTCCAGACAGTGCACGCATTTGTGAATTCGTGCAGCTTAACTCAAAATTTCTATTCATTATGTACACACCTCCAAATAACAAAAACCGCTCAACAGAAACCGTGCCACGTGTGTCAACATCCTACACCTACATCTTTTCGCCACCTATATAACATAGAATAGAATACTCTTTCTTACCATAAAAAAATTACAGATAGCAATGTAGAAATTTCATATAGAGTGACACAATGGGCGGTCTTATCGCTAAAAGCGACAACAATAACAACATACCATTACGCCTGTAATCCCAAAAGGGTCAAGCAGAGGTGTACAGTACACCCACATTTCCCCAATGTTGTTTAAGTCCCATGTAATACAGTGCGAGCCTATTGCCATCAACCGGGTACAGATCCAGACTCCGGGCTGCTACTGAAAAATTTCTGATGGACAAACCCAATTGTAGTGTATCTATTTAATAGATATGTAAACACTGTCTCATTCACACAAGCGGGATCGTTGCTGTCACTATTGTCATCTGTCAGTCACAAGAAATGGCGGGAAACAAAGAAAGTGAGCGGGGTCTGCACGATAAAGCTGGGTGTGGTAGTGAGCCAGTGAAGTGATAATATTCAACATAAATATGGAATCAACAGGATTCTCCAATTACACTTTGTACGACGTGGGAATCGAACCCAGGACCTTATGCTCAGCAGTAGCGCTAGTGACCACTAGACTTGATGCACTAGAAATGTTATAATCACTGAAATATTGAAGGAACAGCCATTTCGCGACCGGTGAACGTGGTAGAATTATGACAGTTCTTGAAGCGTCAACTTGAAACTGCACCTTAATTACGTAACACACTGTGAGTTATCACAATCTGAATCATTTTGAAGCCTATTGCTAATACATTGCTTCATATGTTCGAAAAATGTGTCTGCTCAACAACATAGATAGCGCAATGAATGTTGTTGAACTGTCAAAATTAAACCCATTCCTACTGTTATTGTGTTTCGCAATTACCCCGCTGCTGCTCTCAACATTGCGTTTTGGGGCGTTATCACAAGAACCGGTATCAAAAAAAAAAACTAACAATTAAATTAGAATCTCTTTATAGATAGCTGTGATACAATTTAGATAAATTTTTAGCTATCATCAAATGCTATATATAGTTTCTGCCTACCCCCATGGCAAGAAGGCGTGAGTTTATGTATATATGTATCAAATGCTAAAAAAGGCTGTGGTATCTCTTTATGTATACAGGCACTACCTAATTAGTTACTTCCGGCCCTTAAAAAGATACAGGGCCACAGCCTAACATGGACGTTCAAAAAGATTCAGAGACCTGAAAACGGTTTTGAATGGTGACAGGGTTTTCTATGCTAAGTGATGAAGACTACGAGTCGATGTTGACAAAGATACAATCATGTATGGAATTGAGAATTGAAATAGAAATGATTACTTAATATTATATAATAATATAAAACGTTTATTTTCTCTACACAAGTTATGTACTTACAGCTAATATTCGACGAACAAGGAGCTAACTTTGTGAGAGACTGGTGCCTGAAGTAGGTTTATATAAAAACTTGTATTACAGGTCACCAGGGCCCTCCCGTGGCTAGATACCTGTAAATTGGACCATCATAGCAATGCAGTAATACTTAACTAAGGTTGAATTAAGAAACAAACAACAAAAAATAAAAAAGTTCAAAAAAATTGTGGAAATACCAGACTGTGTGTTAGTAACTAGAGAACAGGTTAAGAGTGATATGAGAGTGAATGTGAGAGGTTGCTTGAGTGAGTGTGGTGCGAGTATGGTTGATGGTATGTAGAAGAAGCAAAGGTAGAGATAGTCTATCTGAGAGGGATCAACAAATTCTCAATTACCCGATAGTCAAGAGTTTTCAAAATATGTAGTGACTGAAATTTAACATTTGTGTTTAATTTGAGGATATATATTTAGGATGTTATGTCCGAGAAAGAAGAAGAAATTACGCGAGTGTGCAAAACTGGAAGGTTGTGTTTGGCATACTCTGCCTTTTCGGCACTTGTCTCTATACAGATTCGGATCGTATTGTAACAAAGAGTGTTCTTTAAGCACCGCTCGCAATACGAAGGTTTGCCTAACAGTGAGTATATCCCAGTTATTAAAAAGGTCTACAGTTGGGGATAGATAGGGGAGACCGGCCCCAACTTTGAAAATGGCACGCTGTGCCCTCTCAACTTCAAAAAGGTGGGTCTTGACGGCACCTCCCCAGGATGTAATGCAGTACTCTATTAAGGATTGGTATATACCATTTTAATAACTTTTATATGCAGTTGAAGGTCAGGAGTTGGTCTATAATAATACCAAGGTATTCTATATGATCGACTCTTTGGAGAACGGGACAGGAGCACAAGGAGGTGATGACAGGAATACAAGCATGACAGTAAATACTTAGATACGATTGAGGAAGGTGATTAGATCTAGGGGCAACTGTCACATAGGTATTTAGATTTGTTAACATTAAGCGTTAGAACATTCGATCGGAGCCATTCGCAGACTTGGATACAACCCTTTTGATCAGTGCCAAAGACGGCAAAGAAGGCAGTACTATCAGCAAAGGAAAAAAAAATGCCCTTGATTATGAATTAAGGATTATCCATTCTGACACAAGGTCGTTTTTCCAGTGAAATAATACATGACCGTATTAACATTTTGATTCATATTAATTACTCTGAAACCACATATTCCGAACAGCAAATACTGGGCCACTATTTATATAGTACTCATAAGTGGATTGTCGAGCAGTCACAATTAACTCAGTCACTCGCACAAAGTGCATATTTTATGAACAACATAATTTAGTTGGGTAGTAATTAAAACGCTTTTCAATTACGTCGCCGGTGAAATACCGTTGTTTCGTACTTATGGGCCACACACATGTACATACGTACAGTCAAGGTCACAAATATGTACTTAAACCTATCTACTTATCAAAATTCGACAACAATTTCCTTCTAACTAAACTTTTGATTGAAACTATAAGATAGTATTGTAGCGGCATCTACAACGCCACATACGAGCTACAAGTCACACTAATTTCATGCAAAATCTTGCATCGCGCAAGCAGAGTTTACCGCGCAACTAGCATAATTATATACAACGTCTCGACATCAATCGTCAGGCAGTTGCCCACCAAACACGACACCCGTCAGGTCGGAGGATCCTCCCTTTTCCATAGAGGATGAGCGAACTTTACACCCTGTTCCTCATACCTCTATAGTATCATCGGACCCATAGGCTACATTTAAACGTTTTTAAATTTATACCGATAATCTAGTAGAAGCTCGCTTTTGAATTTTACAAGTGTCTACATATTTTTTCTCTTGACTGTACACGTCTTGTTGTGTCGGCGTTTGTGTCGACAGATGACAATCATGTGCTCGGCGACACACGATGTCACGACACTCGAAACAATGTTTTTCTTAATGAATACAATGTATATTGAAGAGCACAGAACTGTTCGTGGAATTTTGGGTTTTTTTCCCGTTGTAGTACACACGGCGACATACCAAGTTATACATTTCCAGATTTAGCTGCCCTCGAATTGTATTGCCCTACAGTATTGGTATGGGAACCAAGAAAATGTTGTAAGGTGGTCCAATGCACTCTCTGAGACATATAGCTTGGAATGCAGCGTGAGACAGGGTTGTCTGACATCTCCTAGGCTATTTAGCACATATATAGATGGCCTAATCGTGGACCTCAGCAATATGCGTGTCGGATGTAGCACCATGGTATAAAAATAAATAGTACCAGTTACGCTGATGACATGGAGTTGCTGGCGCCGACGGCAGGTGCCGTGAATGAAATGCTGAGGGTCTGTCAGGCGTACGCTGCTTCACACTGACTTTTTTATAACGTTAAAAAGTGCTAATACTTTGTCGTTGGGGCCGGCGGTGAATGCGCAGATCCTATACCTGACACTACCATCGACGGCTTGAACCTCAAAAGAGTGAAAAAATTCAAATATCTAGAGCATTTTCTCGCTGATGACCTTAAGTACAATATTGATATTGAAAGGGAGCGTAGGGCAATGTTGGCCCGAAGATTCGCTCGATGTAGCAATCTAGTAAAAGTGACACTTTTTAAGGCATATGCCAGTACATGGGGAATCTTTGGGTCAACTATACCGAAAGAACGCTGGATGACGTACGCGTACAATATAATAATATTTTTAGGCTGATGTTGGGACTGCCACAATGGTGTAGCGCTTCTACTATGTTTACGCAAAACCGAAGTGACGGCTTCCTCGCGTCATTCGCAAGAAAACCCCGTCGCTGTTGTCAAGGTTGCGGGCGAGTGGTAACAGCTTTATAGAAACTATGGCGAAGAATATGCACTCTCCTCTTATTAAAAGCTTTGTGAGACAAAAATTAATTTGGGGATGTCCTTTTCACAAAACTCTTTATTCCGTCACCTTCTCTATTGTATTTTAAATACCAACACTAGTAATAAGACAAAGTTACAATATTGTTTACTAACACGCTGGATCATTGTTGTCCGAAAATGAAGAATATTATTATTATTATTGCTTTTCGTACAATGAGAAGTCAGCTTGTACTGGAAATGTATCTAAGCTTGATATGTCGACGTGCGTAGATACCTACAAGTGTTTATTCACTGGCCTAGTGGACAGTGGCTGGCGGAGACAAGTCACGGTTACTACAAGCTCAGCCGCGGTTGCGAAGCCTCTATTAGTCGCCGCTTTTTATAAAAATCTTCTCTGCGACCTCTTGACCATTGCCAAGCCACAATCTTTGGGGGTTGTGGCTTTGTCGCGGCGACTTGAACGCTAAGTGTACGCACTGCGTAAGTTTCACACACAATGAGATATCGAGCCGCAAACGTCCTCACACCATATCTCGACCACAACATTAATTTATTAAACTTTGTGCACTATAAAAAACGAAGGCGCACATTCTCTTTTTCAGACTCTAGGACTAAGCATCGTCAGAGCTTGAATTAATTAATTCCCACTATAGAATATGTTTCTATTCTATTGTTGATCTCGATAAACAAAAACTAATAGTTATCAGACGACATTACACAATAAAATAACGAGTCAGAAAGGCAGACTGAAAGACTTAATCACTCAGGTCCTAAATCTTATAATTAAAAGTACATAATCACAGACATTGGCATGTTGCTAGCCAAAAGAAATAAAGCCGTAAGTTCATAATTTATCACCGAACAATTTTCCGAAATGAATTCATTCGTTAAGATAAATAGCTATCACTATATGTATTTTTCCTTTATTCCCACGCTAAGAACCAGAAATATATCCCTACAAATATTTTACCATGCCGATTTAATTCCACCATGGACGTAGGCGCGCAGACGTTAATAGAATCAGATAAGAAGATCCCAAATAATGTCTGACGATCGTATAATTAGAAGCTAATAATATCATCATAATGCTGTCCGTAACTCCGTTAATATTATATTAATACTTAATAAGTGCTTCGCACGAATAAGTATGAAAGTTTGATCACATCTCTTGGGGTGTTGTTATTTTTATAAGACGAAGATTTTCTACTATTAATTAACCCTGTATTTGGCAGAAGGCCAATTTGTCACTACCAAGATTACTTAAGGAGACACGAATGCATTAATAATAGGCATTATTGTCTGCTAATAATTTATTTTATACATAAAATGCAGAGAGCAGTGGTGGCCCAGTAGTAACGGCCGCGACTTACGAGTTGTAGGTCGTAGGTTCGAACCCAGACAGGCGTTTTACTTTTTGTAAATTTTTTCATCACCACTACTTTCAAAAACGGTGAAGAAACAAATTCCGAAGCCACTAAAACCCGCACTGGGCCCTTGTGGTGGATGACGGATCTCTTACCGAGAGGAGGCCTGTATCCCAGCAGTGGGAACATTATAGGCTGATTATGCTTATAATTATTATAATGCGTTACCTATACTCTACTAGGTATTAATTCTATGGACATTAATTCACTACACAGGTCACGGCTCCACGTCGTATTAGCGATACCCAAACATCTAGAACGTTACCAAAATCATTAAGTACCATTTAAAATCTGCACGCAAACTATCCCGCTAGGAATTCAGATATATATTTATTGGTATACCATTTGTAAGAAAATCACGTAGTACTTATGTACGTAGACACACCATAAAGGCCAACACCGCATGATCTGATTGCTCACGCGAGCAGAAAAATCGTTCTGAACATTCACAGTTCAGTTAGCACCGATTAGGCTACGATAATAATACACGCGCCTAAGAATAGTCAACACAATGACGTCATAACTACCCGAATAGATGCGAATAATTTAGCGAATACCGTCTAGACATTAATGGCCCTGGAATTGGATTAAATGAGTATAATTTGATAACAGGAGTAGATAAATTTAGCTACACTAAATAACTAAATTCATGTTACATCTGCTACAAATACTTGTGAACTAAATACTGAATAATAAATAGGACAGAGACTCGGAAATATCAACGATCAAGTTAATCGATGTACCGATTTGAGCCGTGTTTTATCGCTCCGAACAAACTTCGAGTGCCGATTAAGAGAGAATAGCGCGAGCGAGTTTAAACAAAGTTAAAGGCAAGTTTATGACCGTTTACTTACTGAAGCTTGGTACCTATGTATTCCTTTGGACTTTATTACATTATTGACTAGTTCATAACAATGGGGAAGCATATTAAATGATTTGTTGAAACTCCATTCAGAGAAAACAACGTTTTATTATAGAAAACGCACCTCGAGTCTGTAGAAAAAGGAATCAAGAGAAAAACTTATCAGTAGCTCCAGTGAAATACTTATAGGAAAACATTTCTATTTTAAAATTCACAAAACCAAAGATTCTATGACGTAGGTAAAGACACTACTGAATGCTAATGTTGCCACTAAAATTATTAGTAAAATCATTTATATTTAAGTGATGAATTGATGATAAATGAAATACTAAATCAAATAAAACCACCACACGACGTCGTCCATGCCGTACTTATCGCAGCAAAAAACCCTCACAAACGTACATCGACAGAGAACACAGTGTCCACAGTATCTCAGCATGAATCACTGTGGTTACTTTCCTGTTGGTCTTGTTCCGGCGGACGAACGACGGATGCGCATGGTCGTAAGTGTCGTAACCTCGGACCTCTGTCAACTGATGCCGCCTCAAATGTTTTACTATCCTCCTGCTTGCATTAGCATTAAATTTATGATAAGCGCCCTCGTAACATGCAGTCATGAATAGTCTACGACTCAATAATAAAACTGCACCGTTCACTTCAAGAAAATGAATTAAAGGATTTTTTGTACCGGCATTATCTCCATTTCAATTTATGTGAATGTGTACGTAATGTTTATCGCGTAAAACTTTATTATGCTATTTGTATAACGGCTCCCTTGAATTCACAAGAAAATGTAATTATTTGGCCGTTTGTTTCGGATATTACGAAGCCACTTATCTTATCTCCCGGTCCCGACGATGGTCTTGACCTAGCGGCCCTTATAACTTCTCTTTTTCTTTTTTCTCAAACTGTACTTAGATCAGTACCGGATTAAGCAAGCGCGGGGCCCTTAGAATTCTATCGAGGATCCTTGATCTGCTATGGGTTCTTAACTATAAATAAAGTGGTAAAACAATAAATACTCAATTCGTTCATTTGCCATCTATAGGTTACACGTTACACACGTCAATAATTCTCAAAATCATTCTTTTATCTTTTGATGTTTTAAAATGAAGTATTTTATCGAATTAGCCACAATACTGCGATCGGCGAAAACAATAACTAACACAGTAATAAAACAAACTTCTTTGATGAATGGCTCACATCGTGTGTACACATATAAAACTTACAAAATAAAATATTCATCACTTTCTTATTGGTTGGTAGCTAGCAGAACTTTATTCTAATTGGCGGTATGTTACGATACTCGATGACAATGTCAGGGAATCCCCCGTTAAGGCGGTACCCCGACCAAAACCTTGCCATAGTGCGTTATTCAGAGGCTATTAACTCATTCACTATGGGTAATTAACTACATCTAAAAGCACATTATTAATGTTCGATATCCTATCATCACATTGCACGTTCTTATTTGTTAGTATGTGTTATAAATACATTTAAAATCTCCTTGTAAAAAAGTGACTAAAATTATTGATTGCATGCATTTTTTGCTAAAGTTGACGTTCTATTAATTTGAGGATTACACTAATGGATAGATAATTTAAAAGTCTAAATAATTCATGTTTTATTTTATTTCAAAACATCGCTTGTCTTTTTTTATTAAAATAATTTCATTTTTTTGGTGAATTTTATGATAAATGAGCGTGCGCAGGGAGCGAGACAGAGCGAGACTCAGCGACGGGACAGAGAAGGACCGAACGTTCAAGGTCGTTTGGTCGGGGAAGCGCCTTAATTTTGCGGTGTGCCCGTTGCTAACTTTTAGAAATATATTAATATTTAATGTTGTGGCTTTTCATACCATCGTCTATCCATTGGCCGATTGTCTATTGTAGCGATTGGTGGTGGGATACATATCAATGGTTTAAAAAAAACATGCGTGATACTCTGGAGCCTGAGCCCTAGAATTTAAGCTTCTTTCGTTCTGGAAATAGTTTGTTTTATGCATTGCTCTTTTTGCATTTGGTAATAACGATCTTAATATGTCAGAATAACGAAATGGTAATCTGTCTTAAATTAATGTTTTTTTTTTTTTGTTTATTCATAACTTTTATAACTTACAAGTATATAAAAAATGGTATATTTTTACTTAATTATAATAGAAACAATGTAGACTGCAAGTCTTACAAACAAATAGACAATTTTATTTTGATTCGAGCCATTTCAATTCTGCTGCGCGTCCACATTGAGTGTCGAGTAAGGGTGCACACGTCAGACTTTTTGTAGAGCTGATTATCGGGACGATTTAAATTATATATATTTATACGAGCGACTTTTTGTAGAATTTGTACGTTTCCCGTATGAAATTCTGTTTTATTTTCGCCAACGAAATGATCGGTTACCGATTGTGTGACGTGGATTGTCTTAGTCAAAAAAGGTGTTACATATTTTCACGCTTTTGTGACATCAAGTAAATTTAATAAACCACGTCTTAAAGTTTCACTAAATGAATTACGCTCAGGCGGAGATGGTCAGGATTGGATACGCGGGGCCCCCTTTTGCGCGGGGCCCGTGGCAATTGCTACTCTTGCTACGTGGTTAATCCGGCACTGACTTAGATACAAACCTCGGAGGGCTAACCCACTTCAACTGAGAACTACGACTACATCTCGAGAGGAATACCTCGAATTTATTTCGTATCCTTCTCCTATTACGTATTCACTTGCATGAACTCGTATTTACGTATTCTGCATAAGTTATCAACTCGTGTTATTACGTAATTTTACTGTTATTACTCCTCTCGGGATAAAATAAATCATTTATACAAATATTAATATTTATGTTGACGTATCAGAGAGTCGGGATTGGCTCAATAAAATAAACGATTCTGAACATCAAAGAGCAGATAGGTGTTAGGGGAAGCAAAATAAAATAGATCGTTGTACGAACGAGTCCAACGGGCCAGGTGAACGCTCTCTAATCCCACGGCGCCGCTCTAATCGAGGCCTTTCAGTATAACTTTCTCTTATATAGGCTATATAAACACTGGTATTCGATAAAAATAAATGTTATTGACTCTGTTCCGTACGATTCTCTAACTTGTGTGTCTTTCTCCAATACAGTGTGTATTGGAGAAAGACACAGATGTTAATGTTTGAATTAGATATGTTGGTACTTGAATCTAAGTGTATTGCTTAAGCATACTCTCACGAGGTAACCTCGTGTATCCTGTTAAGAGGCTTACAAGAGCTAAAGCGCGGTCTCTGTCGGATTGCATAGAAAAGAAAGAGACGCGCGATGACACAACGCTGGTAATTTATTCCAAAATATGAAGCAATTATGGATTTACAAAAAATCTATTCTTTGGACTAAAAAACTAAAACACTATTACGTTAGTATGTTACTTGTAGAATAATCTGACGAAAAATCTGAATGTTTGCATGTATATTAGTATGGTTTTTAATCGTTAAAATATTTTTTTTAAGGTATCTTCGTGATTTTTTTCTATCATATCAAGTTAATTGTATTATGTTTTCAACACACTATCTAAATAGCATATATCCTGCAGAATATCATATATTTGTCTGATTTTGGTTACTGCAGTGGATCATATATTTTTAGGCATTATAAATTTGCGTTTAGGTCATGTAGTCCCCTTAGACAATTGATAAATATGCTGGCAATTTATAGGTATAATCATTAAAACAGGCGCGGCACGCGACCCCACGTAAAGGCACCGCCTGTCGCACAACGAGCGGTGCCTTAGTGTCGCTCTTGTTTGAAGGAGCCTTCAGGGCGACAGTTATCAAAAGACCTATTTGAAACTATGATTACGTTTCAGCTATCGCAATAGGTACGCAAACATTCGCACTATGAAGTGAGTTTGTTGAATCTCTTTAATTAACGTCTACCGTCTTTTGTTCTAGTAATGAGCAAGAACTAGGTAAATACGAAAAACAGGAGAAGACTGTCTGGCTATAAAAAGTAAAGAACTTAAACCAGTCTTGATGGTACTGTGGCTGGAAACTTAATTTACTCGTGGCTTTCAGACTAGGAAAAGCCAACATTGATGCAATTAGTAATTGGAATACTAAGTAATCGTAATTACAATGTCTTCCCTATGACTGAACATTTTTGCTTACTACTTTTCTAATATCAGCTCCAGTTCTATTTATTTTACAAAGGAAGTTTTCAGAATCGATATTGACGAGCCATAATTTAAGCATGTGTCAGTGACTCTTAAATCATTTCACACTTCACATCACTCGTGTTAAAATTCATTTCACACTTCACATCACTCGTGTTAAAATTCATTTCCCACTTCACATCACTCGTGTTAAAATTCATTAGTTAACTGAAACTATTATCATAATCTGTTTCTCAATTATGGTTCGCCAGAGTATGTATTATGGTGATGATAGACACACACTGAACATTTATGTAAATCAATGTTCCCGGAAGAACAGGATAATTACAAAGGGGCTAAACATTGTGTTCAACTACGTATGTTGAACATTTCTGCCCGACTTACCAAGAAGGCATATATATTCGTGAACGGTATCGATTTTCGACCGTGATTGGCCGAGCTATAAAAACGGGCATTTCTTGGGATATTCCGTTTTATGCGACCGTGCCCCGTTTACTTGTCTTATAATTTTTTTTTTTTTTGTGTATTTAGTATTTTCAATGTGTTACACTGCATCTAAAACAATGGTTTCTCTGTCAGCAATCATGTCGTTCAAAGTTTTTTTATGTCTTAAGTAAACAAAATATATGTACTTCTGAAAACGTATGAACTCGACGTTGAAAAAAATCTATATTCGGGTCACGTATCTGTCGAGTCTGTATAAGTTGTGCTTCGGATCGGATATGACAGGGATAAGCCAATTGTGGGCGCATCTCTCCTAAATTGACAGCTCCGCCGGATAGACCCATATTTTGCGAGCTTTATTCAACTGATTACACTAAGGTCCACCTCTATATTACCCACGCCGTATCCTACTTGAACAAACTAATGAAACTACCCCTATAACCAAGAAGTTAGACGAAATATTAGGGTACCTAATAAACTCTCTATTCGTAAAACGTTAGCTTTGGTGCCAGAAATCTACAAGCACGGATGTCGGTTTAAATATTTGAAAAATCCTAGATTTGTAAGTCGCGTACTTACTGCACCCACTTCAGGTGGAATATTTTATGTTTGTAGGTACATTAGACTAGGAACTGCAATGTTTACTTTTCATGTTTACGTTTTCCGTCGTATATAATCCCGAAGATTGACGAAATTGCACACCCGGACCTAGCAGCAGGCTGCATCAAAGATTTACATTTGTGGTTGAATCCATTTGAGAAATGGAGGTTTCCAAGTTGGGAGTGCTTCAGAACTCATTCTATACAAATCATTCACCGAACTTGTTATAAGTACGAGAGTTGTATTGGATTTTTATAGCATCGCCCTTATAACGTAGGGGGGTTATTGTCGTTTGTGAATACTGAAAAGTTTACGAAAGACAAGCAATTTCCTAACCTGACGATGCTATCTCGAATTTTTAATGACATTCATTTGAAGGCAACGCTATAATTGAGAACAGCAGAACATTCGAGTGCTTTTAATAATCGTCGGTCGAGTGTTCGTCGCATCAGATGCTGCATTTCCATCTTGTTTTCAGTATCGTGTAATGGAAAGAATGACTAGACAGACATAATGAGGGCGTTTCTGTAAGAAAAAATGCGTCTTTCTCTGCGTTATTTTTCATAAAAATGTCTTTATTTTTGTATCTTTAGAGGCAACATCAAGAAACATAGTCCTTTGTGTTCCGGAGAAAATTGATACAAACTAAAGTAAACGGGGAAATAATTATTGTTTGTCTGCTTTACTGGGTCATTAAACAGAGGGTGAAAAAAAGATATTTTTAGATTCTGACAATGGGTTCAATTGTTATTAAGAACACAGCAAGGGCCCACTGCGGACAAATTCTACTTGCACAAACTTCACGTTTCATACTTTTCTTTGCCTCCCATTCTTATTCCGGAGACGTCAAGACATACCGCCAGCATTTTAATGAGATGCTGTTTGAAAAGTTTGCAAAACTAAAGGTCCTCAGAATTAATTTAGCCGACTTCGATATCAATTCAGAAGAAATACTTCATTAGAAGGTGGCTGGCGTGCAGATCAGAAAATTATGCATTTGAAACAAAACACCGAAGTCTTATTGGTATCCTTGTTCTACGTACGTGATGTGAATTTAGAAGACTAAGCAAACAAAGGACAAACCTGTGTTTCGAGACTTTACGTGATGGTATTCTCTAATATTTGGTTTCAGAGCAAACCAATCGTAACCTAACAGTAATTTGGTACAACTGTAGCGGGCTCTGCATCAAACAATTTTAGCATCGGTACATTCGGTACTGACTTACTGGGAGCCACGTACGAGCCGGATATCTAGAACTTAATGATACGTTTCAAGTGACGCTCTACGTCAGGGCTGTCCAAGACTTAATACGAGTAGGTACCTCAGGGACTAATATACATAACGGACAAAATTGGCGGGGCGGACCGGGTTCGTTTTTTAATTTTCCGGGATGGAAAGTGCCTACTCTATGTCCCTTCCCGGGCAGTAAAGCTATCTATTCGAAACTCATAAAATTGTGAAAACGTAAAGCCAGGGGAATGAATTGTTAATCAAATTGACTTCCGATTTAAATTGTCCGTATATTCCAATTACAACTGTCAGTCTTGACAGGTGTATGAAATGGATATAACACGGCAAAATGACGTGTCAATTTGATAAATAATTAATTTCCCCGACCGTGCTAGGTAAAGTTGCCACTAGTAATACATTTTCACGGCTAATTACATTTGTGTGTGATTAGATTACACTGATTACGTACCTGTTCGAATTTATTTGTCGACTGGCTCGCTTTGTGACGTTGTAATGAAGTTGGTATTACAAGCCCCGTACGTTGAGCAGCCCTACCCGAAGAACTAGTAACCATGTGAGTAACATAATGCTTCTTCCTACACATGATAGTTATCTCCTTGTTACGCTGATAACACAAATATTCCTTATAATTAACTGGATATATTGCGATTAATCCTACTTCTAAGAGTTCTCTTCTTAATTATGTGAAAATTGATACGATGTGTGACGTTTTCTTATTTACTAGTAATTTAATGTAACCTAACCTAACCTATATAAGTAACGACTGCCGTGTGACCCTATTCTGCTGATATTATTAACAAAACGTCTTTCTGTATCATCCCTCCACGGACAATTTCATTATAAACTTATGTGGTGGACGGAAAAATACCTCTGCCAAGCCACCCGTCTGGCAGAATAAAGGCTTGGCATGTATTGATTACTCTTCGTATGCCTGTGCTCCTAATACTCCAATCCCCATTCCTAATATAGGCTCGTTCTTAATTTAAGTTTTTATTTTTAAAGGCGATCCCAATCATTCGCCTACGCCGATATTTTTTCCAATTACGTAAAGTGAAAAACTAAATTCGTAAAAAGATTGACATTGGACCAGTCCTCAGCGTTCCTTTTAAGATAATTTGTATGATTTCTTTTCACTTCGGCCTTCTGGCGCAAGTCGCTTAACGATTACGTATATATTATACGTAGATAGATTCGTTCTGCTGAAAACGGAAAGGTTTTTTTGAGTGACGTGGAATCATTTGTTATGTGCTGCAACGAAGTACTTATTTATTTTTTTGTTTGTGATGTCACACACAAAAATTAATTCCTCCTACAATTTGTTAACGAATGAATAACTTTGTAGATTAAATCAAATTAATTGTACCTAATTTAAAGAAAGCCCTTAAACCTTATAAAAGCTCTCGACTTATCTTTTTTAGGGTTCCGTACGTCCTTATAAAAAACGGAACCAACCATTTAGGATCACTTTAGTGTGACTGTCTATCCGTCTGTCACAGCCAATTTTCTCCGAATCTACTGGACTGATTAAGTTGAAATTTAGTACACATGAATTTCTTTGACCCAAACACGGACGTGTAACGTAAATAAATTAATCTTGATTATTGTGGTAATTTTTGGGGGCAAACTAGAAAGTTAAAAACAAAAGTTTTGCAAACTGTACCGTGTGATATATAAAATGAAAGAGCTTATTGTGAGGGGTCTCAAAAATATTTTTTGTATAATTTTAAAATAAACGATTTTCAAGTTATTTGTTAAACTGTTGTTAATTAAACTTATAACACCCCTTTGTTTCCGTCGAGAGTTAAAAATAAATAACCTTTCGAAACGCTCTTTCATTCAATTGAAGTTAACAACTTTCATTCATTTTTGTTTCGCGAATGGATTCACTGGTTCAAGTTTGTTGTAGGTGTTGTACTTATAGGGCTGTATGAGAGCAATATAAAGCTATCGATTATGTAGATAGAACGGTGTCGTTAAGAGATTACATGTGAGAGGAGTGGAGGAGTGTAGTCAGCGTCGGTTTCTGCTGACGCGGCTCGTCCACCGCGACCCGGCGACATTGTCAAGTAGCACTAGCACCAGGGTTGCTAGCAAATTGTTAAAATTTTAAAATAAAATCTCTGACGTACAGAAATTAATTTCTCAATCAAATTGCAAGGCAATTTTAATTAAGTATGTACCTACTTATTGACAAAGTTCAGTGCGTTTTCCTGATAATTATTGTCACGTGTGTCAATTCGTCTTTATTGTGTGATTGGGTGGTCTACTCACCCATAATAGACTGACAGCGAACATGATCGTTTTATTAGAGTTTCACAAGTTTATGTTTCGGTAGTACAAAACTATGTAGTTTCGAAACCGATCAGAATATTTCAAATTATACGTTGCAAACGTCACTCCAACTAAAATGTTACTACTTACATTTCCCAACGAAACGATGAACGTAATATTTTGTGGCGAAATCTTTTTTATTAAAAACACACTGATGTAACGCTGCACGGCTGACGTCACATGCCGTGCGAGTACGTTATCTGATACCTCGCAAATAACGCAGCAGCTTTTATGAACATAATTTTTCCGACACGAATTATGTTTCCTACTAGCTGCGCCCCGCGTTTTCACCCACATAAGCCTCTATCCCTTGGGAATATCGGGATAAAAGTAGCATATGTCGTAATCCAGGTCATGGTCAACCCATGTGCCAAATTTCATCCAAATGTGTTCAGCCGTTTTAGCGTGAAAGCTTAACAAACAAACATAAATTTTCTTTTTTCTCTTTATAATATTAGTTTATATGTCCATTTGTTTCAAAATTAAATAGTTACAATATAGTAGGTAGGTTTATGCATGTTTTTTGCTTTGTAATTTCCATGTCAAAAATGTGACAAGGAAATTGACTAAAGATATAATAGGAAATTAATCGATTACTTTCTCAGTAGCAGCCCAGAGTCTGGTTATTTCCCGGTCGATGGCAATAGGTTCACCCCCTATATAACATGAGACTTAACCATAACTGGCGAAATGTGGGTGTACCTTCTATAGGTACACCTCTGCCTAACCCTTCGCGACCAATGTTTACTGATGTGATTCGAATAATCACAGCAGTAAAAACTGACTGAAATAACAACAGCCTATCAAATTGCATGACTTGAGTTTCACAGGCTGTCAGCAGCTATATACGTTTTGTGGTGCTTTTCAGACACCGGGTGTATGTCTTCCTCTTAAGGGGACTACATGACCTAAACGCAAATTTATAATGCCTAAAAATATATGATCCACTGCAGTAACCAAAATCAGAAAAATATATGATATTCTGCAGGATATATGCTAGTTAGATAGTGTGTTGAAAACATAATACAATTAACTTGATATGATAGAAAATAATCACGAATATACCTCTAAAAAAAATTTTTTACTATTAAAAGTCATACTAATATACATGCAAACATTCAGATTTTTTTGTCAGATTATTCTACAAGTAACATACTAACGTAATAGTGTTTTAATTTTTTAGTCCAATGAAAAGATTTTTTGTAAATCCATAATTGCTTCATATTTTGCAATAAATTTCCAGCGTTGTGTCATCGCGCGTCTCTTGCTTTTCTATGCAATCCGACAGAGACCGCGCTTTAGCTCTTGTAAGCCCCTTAATTACCGTAATAAGTAAAAGCTATGTCAAAACCACGCTTGACAGAGGAAATGGTGTTCGCCGTATTTTATTGTGATCAAAATGGGATTCTGTGGAGAAAAGCGCCCCCCATACTCATTCCTCCGACATAATCCCTCACTTGCCAGGAAAAAGTCCCTCAAATAAAGACAAATGGGCAATTTTCATAATCATAGTGAGAAAAAATATTTATATCGTACTTGACAACCTTATGAAACTCTCCATTAACTCTCTAATACTTATTGAGTGTTATATAATGTCGAATATGAATATTCCAGCAAATGCTAGGGTTGTCCCTAAATGTACGTACCTATGTCAGAATACATTATATATTTAACTATACTTTGACGGAGGTAGCAATGTGTGTGGCACTTGGTAAGCAACTTGGACATTTATATTAATACAAGCTGTTCGTGCCCGGCGTCGCCCGGGGTGAATTTCATACAAAAATTGCATCCTTTCTGACTTTCCCGGTGGATTTTCCGAAAACTTTCTTCCATACTTTTTTTTTGTTAATTTAAACATGTCTGTTTTTTTCCCTTCATCAATATTTAATTTGTCTAGAGTTTGAAAATTTTCCACTGCAATGTTAATTATATTTAATTCGGGGTGAGAGCCTGGCGATCCGTCACACAGGGTATCCTAGTATGGACGCCAGTCTCTCACAAAGGATCATATTATGTGTATTGTTGTCGATACGCTTGTCTCTATGTTTATAAATATGTAAACCTTTGTGAAGAGATAAAATAAAGATATATATTATTATATAAACCTGACAATTACAAACATAACAAAAAAATAATGAGCCAAATAGGTGCCGCCGTTTTGAAGTGATACGCGGTCAAACATTTTAGGCAATCGATTATTATTTATATAGATTAATTGATTGATAGGTACTTTGTAGGAGTAGATAAAGTCTAACTGATCCTCCGCATCGGACATGAAGTCCATATTTTTCTATTCGTGAATAAAAACTTTAAAAAATTATAACAAAGCGATTTTGTAGAGAAAAGTTGTAATGCACAGTAATCTACATAAATAATGTACGACCGCCGACACCTTAGGAGCTAATTTGGTTGATAAAATACTAACATAAGTAAGTATGTAAGTAAGTAGGTACTCTGTATGTTTGAATGATTCATTAGAACGACTAAGTATGTACTTCATTCCACAATTTATTAAATGGAGTCGTATATTATACACGTGTCACTAAGACACGCTTTACTTTCGCTAAGGCAAAGAATTTGCCGTTTGCAGACGCTTTGGGCGCATAAACATTGTAAAAGAGAACTTCTCATAACTTGTTAGCGCCTACTAACCTATTTCTCTTACTTAGGCTACTCGCCTTAATAACTGACGCGGCGAAATAAATGAAAGACACACTTTACCTTCTTCATTTTTTCAAAGCAGCATGAAAATTGTCTTATGTACTGTGAAAGATATTAGAATATTTTTCATATTTATCTAAACGTGAAGGCGACTAACAAAATTTATTTACAAGGCAGATGTGAGTGGAAACGCCGGGACCGCCCCAGGAAGGCATATTGTGACATTATTGGTGACTAGCTGCTGCACAAGGCTTCGCCCGCGTGGACGTCGGAAGTTATCCTGCAGGAACGTGCTACCGGGATAAAAAGCAGCTATCTGCCAGTGCAAGTCCCGTCAAAATCAGTCCAGTCTTTTCGGAGATTAGCCGGAACAAACAAACAGACAGACAAAAATTAAAAAAAAAAAATGGTATATAATATGTACCGTATATACATCCATATGCATTTAGTAAAAAGCGGTTATTTTAATATTACAAACAGACACTACAATTTTACTTATCTGTATAGAGTATAGATATAGGTGTATAGATGTTCTTCAGAAAGGTCAGCTGCCTTACTATGACGTGCTAATGCCATCATGGTTCCATTGAGAAAAAGGGATAGTGCTATCGGTCATAGATAACTCCGTCTCTCTTTCACGCTGGAACAATGATGGCTTTAATACGTCATAGTACGGCCTCAGGTGTGTAGTACTCGCAACCGGCGTGCGTGTATGACCAGATGTATGAACGTAAACGAGGCAAAAGATCATAGCTGGTGGCGTTCTGTAGTTTCTATCTACCCCCATGGGAAGAAGGCGTGAGTTTATATATGTACGAGTATGTATCTACACATGAGATTATGCGAGCATTCACGATAAAGCTAAACAAATTACTGTTCTTCTTGTTTAAGTGTATTGCGGTATAAATATGTCACTCCACCACCCTTAATACAGTGGCTAACCCAAACCTGAAGGATGTGTACCTAATTTAACTTCGTTAACCTTCGTAATTTATTCGTCTTCACTCAGATGGCGGTATGGGACTAACGACTCCTTTAATAAAGTAAATAAATCTGCCGCGACAGCGGAACAGAAGCCAACGACAGTAAATATTTCGACCGAAGATCAAATGGTGTAACGTAGTAATCTTTCATCAGACACTTTGATTATA
Source organism: Griposia aprilina (assembly GCA_916610205.1). NCBI lineage: Eukaryota > Metazoa > Arthropoda > Insecta > Lepidoptera > Noctuidae > Griposia > Griposia aprilina. The sequence goes on from OU744302.1 coordinate 12,885,305, forward strand.
TTATGCTGGGTATTCAAAACAGCGGTAATGCGGCGGGAAAACACGTTGTCAGTGTCCAAAGAGAATTTAATTAAGTTTTTATTTAAAATAATTGGTATTGAATATAGAAGGAGGAAACATAGCGGCTTCCTTTATAAGATTTGAGTCGTGTTGTTCGTTAGCGTCACATTCCCATGCGGCGGACACTTGTTCACGCCTCTCGACAGCCGGCCCTGAATTTATTCGCTTTGATCTCGCCTTCATATTGTTTTAAATTGCCGAACGAAACGCGGTTTATTCAAAATACATTTTCTTTTTTATATGTAACAATCCATATTTTTTTATTCCATTCGTTAGTTACGGCTGGAATGTTTGGAATAAAAGAAAAACGTTGGGAAATATAGGCTTTATAGATTCAAAATTGGGACAGCATTTATTCAAAACAAACGACACATTTCACTGCGTAGCGTGTTTCAGAACTATTGAAATGTTATGAAACTTCAGACAGATGTCTAAAAAGTAGACATGCTATTACAAAAATGCTTTCATAAGAAGAGAAATAACTTTATCCGCAATCGCATTGAATACTGAAAACCCAGTATGATATCATACGGTAAACACCTATTCAAAATCTAGATACTCTATTTACATATCAGCTTATGCGATAATTGTCGCGACAATCACAAATGGACACAACATAATACTTATAATTTGATAATGAATACTGCACAGTGCACAATAATCACTCGTCTAGTGAGAACCTAAGGCAGGCACACACGGACGGATAGGTACATATCGTCTTACTCAACTACATACGGTACTAACTAAGCGTTCGCTATCAAATAATCCCCAGTGTGCACTGTATATGTTACGCAAATGCAGCACGGGGGGGGGGGGCATGGGGGCCTTGGCCCCCCCTCAAAAGACCCAGGAATGGCATATTTTAGATATAACAAGCATGCACATACTTAGGATTTCTAGCAAATAACCCTACTCGCAACCACGTCCACTTGCGACCTTGAAATGAACTTAAATCCTTAAAAATGCATTTTTTACATTCTTCGATTGAATTTATAAAAATGCTGTTTACGTATTTTTTTTCATCAAGCAATAGGTTAAGTACCTACCAATTTTCAAAACTAAGTAGGTAGGTAACAGAATTTCTATACCTCAAGCTAATAAAAACTAAAAAAATTGTTTATTTGTGATTTTAACTCCGAACCTTGTCAGAATGGCCCCCTCCAAAATGAAATTCTGGATCCGCCACTGCACTGCTAAGTAGGAGTCTATAACTATCTGATATTTCCACTGTGTGCGACCGCAGTGTGTGAGCATCGATATGTTTCGGAGATACTCTGTTTAATTAATTCATTGTTGAAGACAAATCAAAATGTATCCTAAGTTTTCGTTTGAACACCTACAAACTTCAACTTCAGTAATTAGGTTCAAGGGTTGACTTGAAACGTTTTAGATTGCGCTTCTACAACTCCTTTAAGCAACATTTTTTTTTCAATTTTATTAGTGTTTTAATTAATTTCGTTCCTTGATCAACTGACTGATTAGCTCTAAGTCATTCGAGATGACTGAGAGCCAATCCTAGAAATTGTAAAGACCTCAGGTTGTATTATTTCATAAATCAAAAAGCTTTGCAGCAATTGATCTTACTGCGTTTTCTGTGAATACCTAAGTACAATGCGTCCGATGAATCGTGGCTGGTGCGAACTTTGCGCAAAACGCTGCGCAATAACATTTTTTAAGAACCACGAGGCGAGTCTGAGTGAGGGAACATGCGCGAAAGCTCGGAAAGCCTATGTTCAGACAAGCCATGATTCATCGGCCGTATTGTATGGTTGTGTGAAATGTAATCTAATGTAAAGTAGCGTAAAAATTACTAACTCTATTGAACAGAAACCAATAATTTTAAGGAAATGTCAAAATTCTCATTTCAGGAAGCATGTCGCCTTCTGGTAATTTTCTGTAGTTTTTTTCAAAATTAGTAGGCTTAGTAGTTTCTGAGATAAGGGGGGGGGGTAATTTTCATATATTTTCTTAAATAACTTCGCAACTGTTTATTTTAAAATTATACAAATATATATTTGAGACCCTCACAACAGCCCTTTCATTTGATACGTCACGCGGTACAGTTTGCAAAACTTTTGTTTTTAATTTTCTAGTTTGCCCCCCAAAGGTGACCCCATATTCAAAATTCATTTATTTACGCTACACGTCCGTGTTTGGATCACAGAATTTCATAATGTACCCAACTTAATCAGCCTAGTACATTCGGAGCAAATTGGCTGTGACAGACGGACAAACAGACAGACACACGAGTGATCCTATAAGGGTTCATTTTTTTCATTAGGGCATATGGATCCTAAAAACCAGGATATAATAACGAATTCACCAATACTGCAATTAAATTCATAACACATAAACATGATGAAACCAAAATACCAGATGTCATTCCTTAATTCTTCAACCAATATCCAGTGCCACGGGTCGTAACGCACGTTTTATATAAAATCAATTATAGTAGGAAGCCTCCACCGCTTGCGTTATGGCTTTGATTAATGAACTTTTTATAGGAACGGTCTGGCTTGTCGCCAAATCTATATTGACATTAACGATTTCAAAGGGACCAATAAGCCTTTACATAGCGTTATAAAAAATTGTATACGATTACGCCATGTTTTATGTTACCATATCTGGCGTGAAATTTCAGCATATTTGCTAAAGGTAGGATTATATTTCATAAAGTATAGTAAGTATAGGTATGTATTAAATTGTAACCGGAAAATTATGTCGATACCTACAATTTCCGGGCACAGTTTTCGCCGAATTACAAATTTCAATAAGGCTAGTGACAGAGCATCATTTGAAAGCAAAATTCTACGAAATGAACCAATAATATTCCCCAGTTGGTTACTGAATTCCTAGTAAAACTGTGTACAAAATATTTGAATACAGTCTAAAATATGATTCGCGTTACTGCTATTTTTAGCCTTTAACATTTCACTGCTAAAGAACGGCCCTCTTTAGTTATTTTCTGTACGATTTTGAGGGTTCACTTTATAATAAACCTTTTAATCATGAAATTACGCAACCTCAAGACGTGCTTATTTCAACATATACCTACAAGTTACTCTCACACTAAAGTTTTACAAGTGTAATTATGAATATCCCATAAACGTAAACCTTTCCTTAAAAGGCCGTTGTGGTACCAATTAGCCTGAAGCTGAAAGCTCTACTAGTAATTACAACTAGCCATTGAGCCCAACAACACGCGTTGATAGTGTGGCACACAAAGGCACACGTGATAGGGTAAGTTATTATTAGACTTTACTAGGGAACTTGGAATTACGCGACACAGGTCTTACTTGTACCAAAAATAATACATTAATATTTTATTACCGATTCCTTAGGTCTTCTCATAATAAAGATTGTTTATAAAAAGTTGTTTATTTAAGCTAATCTTTCATTCACAATTATTTTAATCTTTCAAAATAGGAAACAGGTGTTAAATCCAGTTAAGCATACTTTAGACACCGGACTTAAGAGAATTGAGATTTACCTACTTTTTGAGGATTGTACTCATAGGTACTTATATAGAATTCTAATTTAATTTTTTTGGAGTCTGGATTTGTGTCCGGTTGATGGCAATAGGCTCGCCCCCTATTACATGGGACTTAAACATAACTGGCGAAATGTGGGTGTGCTTTAGGTACACCCCTGCCTAACTGTTCGGGGAATACAGGCGTGATGTTATGTGTGTGTGTGTGTTATAGAATTTTACAGAAAAAAACACATCCTGTTCTTTTGGCCAAATATTTGGAAATAGACTATACCAACGAAAATACAGGAAACGCCCGCTACGTTTCGAATCCAAACAAACAAAAGGGATCTTCTCCACGAAAAAGATCTAAATCACATTTGTTATGTTACATCGTTAAGTTAATGAGATTGATCGAACCTATGGGATAATGTCGTTTACGGCAAATGAAGGATTGATTTCTACGCAATAAATGTTATGCGAGGATGACAATAAATACCTCCATATTTGGGAGCAGCTTTGTTGAAAAAAATGAAAAAAAAAAAAAAAAAACGAATGGGCCGCAACTCTCAAGACGTCCGCCTCCAAAGCAAAAATCCCTTACCTTAGGCCACGTACTTCTGGTCCAGCTGTAGTTAGCTGGGAGCTCCCACGCTTGGTCCTTGTTGATCTTGAACAGTCGCGATTCACCTTCTCTTTGAAGAACATTAACAACACAGGTCACACACGCAAGTTTTGGAGTTCCTTGTTATTTTAATTTTTATTAAGAACTAGCTGACCCGACAGACGTTGTCCTGTCTTAACTATGATTGTCATTATGTCGATTGGTTTTAGTTTTGAGTATTGACTAAAACTAAAACTATCGACTCATTTGTCAACCGATCCATCTATGTTAAACGATATTTGCAGCGCGCTTTCTGTCAATCGCTGACAGTTAAGTAAAATTAATATTGACGTTGAGTTTTCTTAAATTTTCTAATGTTCCGCTCAACTTCCTTATTTTTTTTCTTTCATAAGAATCTTCTCCTGACAATAATTAACACAGCAAAAAAAGAATTAGCGAAATTGTTCCATCCGTTCACGCGTGATGCGATGACCAAGGGAAATAGAGATTCATTTTTGTATATAGAATTGCACGTGTAGGTAACAGACATTACAGATGGCGCTGGCAACGCAACCAATTAATGCTCGTGATTGGACAAGACTTACATATGAAGTGTGAACGTTGTCATTACGCTCTGCCATTTTGGTTCCAGTTTCCATTCCGGAATTAGAACATTCGAATGTGCTCAAACGTTGCTAGCCATTTGATTTATGAAATATTGGTGCCGATAAATGAATAAGTACCTACGAATTGTGATTATGAAACAAATGTGCTAAATTTACTGCTTATACCTACATAATTCACATCTACATTGTTCATCAGCAACTTTCTGCCTTTCTATCATCGAATGACCTTCTTAGTCCTTTTCAATCTGGTTTTCGACCTGGTCATAGCACACTAACGACTCTTTTGAAGGTTACTGATGACATCCGCTAGGCTATGGACCACAAATCTCTCTCCTTACTTGTACTTCTGGACTTTAGCAGTGCCTTTAACTCTGTCGATTTCGATATCTTTCTCGGGATCTTCAAATCTTTCAATTTCACTTCTTCTACTATTGGTTGGTTCGACTCCTATCTTAAAGGCCGCTCGCAGCGGGTTTGTCCCGAAGAATCTTTTTCTGACTGGTGCTCTCTGACCGTGGGTGTGCCTCAGGGTGGCGTTCTCTCTCCTCTTCTCTTTTCTATTTTCATTAACTCTGTCACCAGAGTCATCTCTTCCCACTTCCATCTCTATGCCGACGATCTGCAGCTTTACAGTCACTTCTTGACGCATGACGCGGATGCCGCCGTGTCTGCTATGAACAGAGACCTGGATTTGATTAGTGAGTGGTCGCGGTCTTTTGGACTGCAGATCAACCCTAAGAAATCCCAGGCCATAATTATCGGTGGCAGGTATATGCGGAATAGGCTCGATGTTGCGTCGCTGTCTCCACTCTGTCTGAATGGAGTTCAGATAGAATACGCAAAAACGGTTAAAAATCTGGGGGTGACCATGGACTCTTACTTATCGTGGACTACCCATGTTACTCAAGTCAGTCGCAAAGTGCACTACACGTTCCATTCGTTGAAATGCCTCTAGAGCTTCTTGCCCTTGAACACCAAAATCTCTCTTGCTCAAACTCTCATACAGCCCATCATAGACTACGCTGATGCCAGTTATTTGGATGTCACCGAGGAGCTTTTAAATAAACTTGAGCGTTTGCAAAATATCTGTATTCGTTTTGTTTTTAACCTTAAAAAGTATGATCACGTCTCTAACTTTCGCAAGATACTCAAGTGGCTCCCTATTCGACTTCGCAGGAACTCTCGGATATTGTGTCTGCTATTTAACATACTTCACAACAATAAAACGCCGTCCTATCAGCGGGAACGCTTCTCCTACGCCCGTCCATTTGATGCGCCCTGCAGGTCGCATCTTAGAAATCTCCTCAAATCCCCTCCCCACTCAACCGACTTCTACTCCTACTCTTTCACTGTGCACGCGGTACGGTTGTGGAATTCACTTCCACCAGGCATTAGGAACTGCCAAACTGTTGGAGTATTTAAAAGTAGAGTAAAAGAACACTATCTTTCCACTTTGTCATAGTTGTTTATGTATTTATTATTTAAATTACATTATATTTTTATTTATTTTAGAAGTATGTATGTATGTTAGTATATTCTCTTATTGTATGTTTATATTTAAATTAGAAAATTATTTTAGATTTTATGTATTTTGTTTTCCCTTCTACTCTCACACACGTTGTCTTCATCTCTTTAATATACTCTCCTATCGCAGGTATGCTGGAAGAGATTTCTTTAGAAATAAGCATCACCTTTGTACCTATTTTTCTGTTCCTCTCTTGTTGTCGGTTTATATATGTGTGTACATAAATGGTTAAATAAATAAATAAATAATATCCGTGAGGCGTGTACCTAAACATCAAACCAAAACAAACGTAGTATTTAAACGAGAGTTTAAAAAAAAAATTACGATCGACTGTAGTTCAATATTAGGTACATTCAACAATTCGTATAAATGTTATGCAAAGTACAAAATAAAAGCCAGAAAATCAGTTCAAAACAATGATGATACACAGATACCAAATTGAAACGAAACGTACGTAAGCTTTTGCAATTTGTACGCAATCTTAGCCGAAAAAGAAAGGAAACAATTCCAGTGTTCCAGATTCCAAGAGTTTTAATTAGCAATGAAAAAATCTCTGGTAGGCACGTCTAGCAAACAAAACTAAGCTTTATTTTACTTTCACTTCCCTTCTGTGCCAAATAATGTAACGAATTAGTATTCGGAAGACGTTTGGCCAAGTAAAGGGAAGTTCTCCGTCCACAAGCTATCGATGATCCCGAATTCTTCCCGTGGGAGGCACGCATACTCACGATATATCTACCTTTCTACTCAAAGGGCAAAGGAACTGTCAAAAGGTCACTTAAAACTTCGTATATGTTTAGGCCTAATTAAATCCAACATACAAAACCCGTGTGACATTATCATTGTCACGCAGCGCGGCGACAAACCATAATGCGGTGTAAGTTGGCGACTGTGTGACGAGCCCACAGATGCGGGCGCGGAAAACCGTATTAAATTAAACAGATTACTCCCCGGAGGTTCCCCGCGAAGCGTCTCTTAAATACCGCGTTATTCAAATTAAAATAGGTATATTATGAAGTCAATTTTGGCAGAATTCAAAACGACCTCCCGACGTAACTGCGCGATTCTTCAACGTTCCTCATTTAAATTTATGCATAGCCATAAAACCGCAACCATGGAGTGATTAGGTGTACAAAGTGAAATAAGTTAAATATTTACCTACTGAGCTAATGCTGCTAGTGCTTTCGGCAATAAACGTAACTTTTATGTGGATTTCGCGAAAAAGTTGTTTACTAATTACTTAAGTCGATCTTCAAATGAGTTCATCTGCACTTCGTAATTTTGTACGTGCGATACATGCAAAAGCGAGTACCCCATACCCAAGTTATAGAATGAATCAGTTTGAAATAATATTTCCGGTTGCATTGGCCAGCGATTATATTTCCTCTGCATACAAATAAGCGGTCCATTACCTAAGGTAACTGCAAAGAATTTCTGTTAGTTCTTTGTCAACAATTTTACCGAGCTTTAATTTAGTTCAGTCAATCTTTACCTTTGTGAACGAGCTTTTATCCCAAGCGGCGCTCTCTTGCTCGACGAATTAGCATAAATTCGTAATTAAAATTTTCATATTTATCAACTTGTCCAAGTTCGCTCCACTCAAGGTTTCATCACAGTGACGGTTATTATTCAACGCATTATTACTAAGATCGAAAAATAATGAAATATCTGACGACTCGTCCCGAAAATTGTTCAGCGTTTGTACCGTAAAATGATTTCAAAAATAAACAACAGATAAATCTGGTAGTTAATAACAATTTCCAATGACCGAGACTGCTAACGTTTTTGTTCTGGAAGGAAATTTTATCACTATGAAAAAATTCTTTGACGTTATAATGAACTAGGTAACACGGAGAAATTTGCTGAAAATTATAAACAGAAATTAAAGATATACCAACATATAACTGTGTAGTGGGTAGGTATCTACTACAACAAGCAGAAACAACTAGGATCAAACAAAGTACTACAGAGAGACCTTAACATCCCAAAACGTTAAACCTGAGCGGAACACCACACAAGCTAAATGTAACAACAATTAAGCACAGTAGAATGAGGCTGATTTTTTTAAGGGTCGACCTGACCATGTAGTAATGAAGTTGTTGTACGCACAATCAACCCAGTCCGGTAGGCCCCCAAACTTTACCGACCCACAAAGTCCCCTAAACAATTACACGGCAAGATATCGCTTTGATCTCGTCAACTAAATTATTTACTTTCTGATTGACGACCTTTTGTTCGCAAAATTCAAAAGAGGACAATCCCGCTAGCTTGAATTAAATTTTACGGAATTTGGCTTTCATTTGCTCGGAATTTTTTACAATGGTGCCGATTCTCTTGTCACAAAATTCTCTAAACTAGACTAAAAATCACTAAAATTTAGTTTATTCCTGTCAAAAGACGATTTCTCATTCTGAAATAGACTAAAGTGACACAACTTAACTATATTTTAGTTTGACAGCACTAAGATGGTACTGATTTATTAGTTTAGTGAAAATGGCCATTTTGCTATTCTGAATTTGACGTTTTTCACCAAAAATTTTGGTTGTCATAACTAAATCTGGCTATTTTTAATCGCGATTAAAAAGGTGTGGAATAAAAGTAGTTGTCATGCACTAAGATTCACCACAACACCTCGACTTCAGGGGCAAAAACAGTACTGTATTTTTTTTATTTTGCTTATATCTCGAAAACGGTGTGTCCTAACGCAAAAATAATGAAAATTTCGACCCCCTTTATTGAACCCCTTAAACCCATATAACTCTACATGTAGGTATTTTTTTTTTAAATATTTTCCATACAAAAAGTGAAAAATTCCATATAAAACACGTCGAAGCTTCCACCCATGAGCGCCTCCGGCTCTAAAAAAATTCACGGGGTAGGGCAAACAAGTACCATGTGGAGTCGCGATTGTCAAATTAAATTTTAGTTGCGTCAAAATGATTTTTAAATTTAGAGATATTTTATCGCAGAATAGCTTTAGGATTCTCATAGCCAAAAGTAAGGAATTTTAGTGATAGTTTAGTTAATTTAGTTCGGTGTACAAGAGAATCGGTACCAATGCCCTATTATATATTATTCGTTAGTTTCTTTATTATTGCTCGTTAGTCGTATTTTAAAGTTTACAGGAAAAGTCTGCTTGGTTATTAAGAGATTGTGACTGGCCATTTTCACCCTTTTTAAAGCGCAAAGCTTCCAAGCGATACCGACAAGATGTCGGTAGTTAGCACAGGTCAAAGCCGCAAGGAGAAACATGCTGCATTTAAAACTTCCATGCAGGCAATTTGCTGGCATCTACGACCAACTACATTTAAAAAAAGAAGGTAAAATTCTCTCGTGCCAGTTTTAATGCTAAACAGTCTGCGGTAGCAATTTTTTTGTTCAGTCTAGTCGTCGCTCTTCGGGGAAAAAAGTTGGTTTTGCCTGGATTAGGAATTCTTTAGAAAAATATAAAAGATAGTTTGGAAACTTGGTATACTTGCAAACCAAACGTAGACGTATCTACATTTAAAAAGAGAACTCAAACTCAAACTCAAACTCAAAGCATTTATTTGAAATAAACCAATTACAGGCACTTTTGAATTGTCAAAGGGTCAGTCAGTCAGAAAAATGAAGCTAGTCGCCCATTCCAAAGCGTAGTAGGTACCTATGGAGAAGAACGGGCAAGAAACTCCATGGACAGTCTTTTAAATCAATATATAGTTACAAAAAACAAATTGTTTATATCATTCATGTTCAAATCAAAAATGTGAGAACGATGTAGAAAGACGTGCACGTTTAAAGTATCCATAGTAGATTACATTTTATTATAGAATTGAATTGTTATCAAACCTATGAAACGCAAAATTATTATAATTAACAACATAGGTCAACTGTAGGCTTAGCACAAGCACCGTCTTGTCGACGGAAGAATAGACAAAAATTACGTTTCGTGAAGACAGTACGACGGCAGTAAAGTAGAAAGAGTCAACTACACTTTTTACGAAATTCAGTCATTTATTCACGTTTATCTTTTATTTTGCTTATATCTCAAAAATGGTGTGTCCTATCGCAAAAATAATGAAAATTTCGACCCCCTTTATTGAACCCTTAAACCCCTATAACTCAACATGTAGGTAATCATTTTTCACTATTTCCATACTAAAAGTGAAAAATTCCTTTTTTTTATTTGCATCTTTATACTTTGTGGCCGTCGAGTAAAAAACTTTTCTACTGTCTTAGCATGGCGATTAGAAAAATCAAATTGTCTTCACTACCTTAGACAACTGTCTTCTGAGATAGTCTACATTACAAAGGACCTAGACAACGATCGGCAGAAACGAAAGACAAAATGACAGATTTTAGAAGGATTTTTACGGTGCGATGTCAAAAATAGAAAAACGAAATGTCACTTTGTATGGGAATAGCCGTGTCTATTCTTCGAAGAGATAGATAGCGTCATGCTAAGCCCGCTGTAGTGACCCCAGTACTTGAGTGAACAGGTAAAACTGGAGTTATGCCAAGATAAACTGCCATTCCTTTAACAGCACAAGTTGCAAATATTCTAATAATACATACACTAAGGTCTGCCCCTTGGTTTCCTTGGCATACCATCAGTAACCTCACTGATGCTCAGTTCTAACTCAGATATTACTTCGGCCCGTCAACTCATCCAAACCACAGTGTAACGGCTGAGCTATATACATACATACGTAAGACTAACGTCTGACTAGCCATAAATATGTCTACGCAAGTAATAAAACTACTACTGAAGGTACTGAATACAGACAATACAAATAATAATCCAAAAAATTTAGGAATTTAAGTACATGCTATGAGTATATATAAAAAATTGTATCTAATAGGTCCGCGTTCGTAACAGCAATTACATAATCAGCCTATAGTGTCCCCACTGCTGGGACTCAGGCCTCCTCTCTTTGAGAGGGAATGGGCTGTAATCTAACACGCGGGCCCAGTGCGGGTTGGTAGATGTCACATGTCTTCGAATTTTTGGTTCTAGGACATGCCGGTTTCCTCACGATGTTTTCCTTCACCGTTTTGAGAGCAGTGGTGATGAAATTATTTACACAAAGTAAAGCGCCCACCTGAGTTCGAACCCACGACCTACAATTCGTAAGTCGGGGCCGATACGACTGGGCCACCACTGCTCCGTATTTAGCAATAATAGCAACAGCAACAACAATTAGCTTTCGACTAATCATGGCGACTAACGAGCCGAGCAAGGAAACCGTGAAAACGGTATAGTGTATGCTCTGCCCACTTCTAGCTATTATTTATTCTAAAACGTAAAACATGTCCGTACTAAATAAACAAGCGAAAACACTCCACACAAAATAAAGCCTTTCAAAAACCCTGTCACAACTACTTTTGGGACTTATCCGGTTCCAGGTATTCTTTAAAACTAAAAGGATACTGTGAATCCCCTGTAGAATCGGAATAGACCGTGCAAATAAATTCCCCTGCTAAATGCAATCGATTCTATGTCATAAAATATGGCCCGTTTATTTCAATAACGGTGTCAGAGTGGATTGAAACTTAGAGCCATGGGTTGGTGGCTTTCAAAGCATTGAATTTAGAATTAACTGCATTAGATTTTATTACGTCGTCAATAAAATACCAAATATCGTAATTTGTGTATTGAGCTAAGTAGCCTAGAAATACAAATACAGTAAATCAGAAGAGTAGGGTAGGAGCAATGATATGATGGAGGGTTGACTTAAAACCTAAAAGACACAAACTTATAAACTACGAAGTATGTAGGTACTTATATACATGGGTCATGTTCGTGACCGGGCGCCGTCAGTAAGGACTGGTCATCTCTTAGCTGCTACGGCTTATTTTAATTAAATGTAATAATTGTTTTTTTTTTGTCTTCTTATTCTTATTACGGACGCTTTTAGCGTTGTGCATCGTTCTCACATGAATAATTTCAACATGAATGATATAACCAATATTTTGTAACCATATTTTGATGTAAAAGAGTGTCCGTGGAGTTTGTTGCCCGTTCTTTTCGATAGGTACCTACTACGCTTTGGAATGGACAACTAGCTTCATCTTTCTGACCAACTCACCCCTTGATAATATTCAAAAGTGCCATTTTTTATTTTTTTGGGTGGGAAATCATCAAATGACCTCTCCCGCTCTGAGCGGAGCGGAAGGGCGTGTCAGACTCTTACTGACTAAAACCCACCCGTGTTCCTTCAGTTGCCTGTGCGCCAGGGCCACGGTAACTCTTTCGAACAATCCGCGACCCCGGCAGGCATCGGCCCTATCGGACCCCGTCAATTATGTTGACATCTCTTTGAGGCGCGCGTGGAACACACCGCGCCGTCGACCCGGGCCTGGTCCTTACCGGACGGCGAGCTGATTCAAAAGTGCCTGTGATTGATTTATTTGAAATAAATGCTTTTAGTTTGAGTTTGAGTATATACAACAGATTTTAGTAGAATTTTTTAATTGTACCTATGTAGTATTTCTTTTATGTTGTAAAAAATATTTCATGTACATGCCAGCCTTAAGGGCACTTTTCCTGTCGACAGCTATGCGGACGAATTATTTGATGCCCTCTGATCCTTTCCGATCCTTTTTTTTATATATAAACATGTACATATTATTATTATTTTTAGACTGTTAGCTTAATATTATGTTAATATTATCTTACCCGGTACATTATATAAATTGTACAAAGTATATAAATGATTTCCAATTACTACCTGAAAAACAATCCCTGAATAGGTACGAATAGTGTTTCTTTCAACCACTAACAGTTTGTAAGTGATAAACAAATCCCTGTAAAAACACACATACTTATATTAGGTAGCGCGTTCACCCTTATATTGATTACCAAAGCTAAAGCCTTAACGCTCTTATTATATTATCAATTCAGGTGGTGCCATACAATTTATTTCCGAGAGAGCCTGATCGTCTCCAAATTGTAGCTATTAACTAAATTAGCAATTTAGCTTCAAGGTGCCGGGTCTAATTGATTACTCTGAAAAATATCGGTACGTGCCTATTGGAAAACTCTCTTGTCTTGTACCTTCGAGTACCTACTCCTGCGATAATTATTTTATGAAGGAGATTTACCTTCGGCAGGTGTTACTCCGTAAATTATTTTTCGTAGACTATTAGGTTTTAGTATATAACACGCAGCCTCACTATTAGGGTTACCCTCCTAAACTAGTTTATGTAGGATTTATGGCGGTGTGATAGATTTTATTTTGTTCCCACTATTACTTTTACGGTATGCGAAACAAACAACCGAGATAAAATTTAAAAATAAAAGGTGAAACCTTTTTCATGCTCAAATTGAGAATTAAGTGCGATACTAAATCAAAAGCGCTCCGAACAGCTGAATGCTGGATCCGTAGAGATAAAAAATATATAAATTACGCATCTAGTACGTGATAAGGTTCGCTGTGAGTACATTCCAAGATTTACTGTCTGTTCGCAAAGATAATAGAGGGAAACGAAGCTTGAGAATGGCATTACCTCGTTGAGCTCGTAAAATGTGCGAATCTGCCAGACTAAGATCTCAGGTCGCGAACATTTGGACTCGCCGGGTAATACAGCCAGCTCGTAAAGCTACGCAGTTACTGCTCACTCCTAGCTCTTTAAAACTCCGTCATTACGCACGTTTCTTGATTGCAACGTTGTCCTTGATAAAAAAATACGCGTGACGGAAATACTTAGACATCACTTCGCATATCGATACTTTTTACTTGACGTGAAGGAAAATACCTTCTGAAAATATTATGGTATGAGTCTCAGTAACTTCTTTAACTTCCCAAAATAGTTATAATTTTGGCAAATATTAACCGAATGAATCGATTAATTTATTTCTCGCTCCCAGAACAATATAAATATCAGACCAATCAAACTAGAACTTATATATAATATTCTTTTTTTATAATTTATTATTTTTATGCGGACGTATTTTTTCATGCCCTATGAGCTGTTCCCTTTGTTTTGTTTTTTAAATTATATACTTATACATATTATATATATTTTAGTGTTTGCTTGTATATTGTTATCTATTTAATATGGATTGTTATAAAAACTTGTAATTGGAATATTTTTTTCTTTAATTAAATTTATTTATCGGAGTTTTACGGAAATATGGAAACTGTCAGCCTCAATTAAATACAATTAGCGTTCCGAAACTACGTCGTCATGCAATAAGTAAATTAGTGAAATCAGTTGTTCGCCAACGTACAAATGGTTAATTAATAAGGGTATTCGGGACAAAGTGGTCGACACAAACGAACCGAGGAGCAGCTGGGAATTCTACCGGATACAATTTAATGAATACAATCATTATTTTCTGAAATGACAGTAAACAAAGAGCTATTGCTCTTTGTTTACGGAAATTACTGAGACGTATTCTGATAAATTTTATTAAGTAGTTACGGGATACGGAACCTTTGTAGTCTCGACACAAAAGAACTTTGCGCAGATTTTACTCTATGTCAGTATCATATTTTATGGCGATGCCCTTGATCTTTATTGTAATAAAATGAGCCCCAGCTTTGTGATTGGCCTTTGTCTGTTCATTTTTTTTGTGCGCCAACTTTAAAGGCTATCTTATAACCTCATACTTTACTTTATTTTGCCTCCAACTTATTTCTAAACCAAGAGAGACAATGACGAGAGCTCTCTTGCGAGTGATATAACATGTCATTAAAAGATCACCGTTCACACACTACAACTTCCACTCTCCGAATTACCTACTCATCTCAGGGTTATTAACACGCCACCCTCGCTATAAATTAACAATTAATACGTTGTTCATTAACCACATGAGATGTAAAATTACCGCTGAATTTCAGCTAATATAGCCGGATACGCAACACTTCCATTTACGAGTGATTATGAACTCCTTTTGTCAATAAAGACCAATATGGAAGATACAACCGATATTACCATAGTAAACCTACATTTAAAGTACAGAATATAAAACTACACTGAAGCTGATTTAGCATAATTTGAATGTAGTCGTTGATTTTATAAATAATCCACAAGCATTCGAAAGCTAGAAAGCTCCTGAATTTCGTGTCACTTGAGATTTTGATTTATGATTTTCAGAAACTCAGATAAAGATTTCACATTGTATTAGTAATTCTCCTTGGTCTGTTGCTTCTCCGACCGGTTACCTTACTAATGGTGTACGCAGTAATAGTGACTTAATATTTCAACGCGTGTCTCTCGATCTTTCCAGATAGGGCTAAATAAATATAAATATTTATTTTATTTTATTGTGTTTGGGTGGCTTACAGCTATCATTACAGAAGTAATAGTGAGGTGATTCATGACGAGCCATTTATAAGCCTCCACAGTTAGCAATAGAGTATTTTTGGACAAGTTTACAAATTGAATAATATTCACTAAGATTAACACAATTAAATATCATACACGGAGTCATTGACCTCGACCACACAAAAAGAAACTTGACGCAATCTACGCTTCTAAGATTCTAGTTTCAGGCTTCTAACTACCCGTAACAACCGTAATAAGTATTCATGTGCAATCAGCATAATAGAACCGCGACGATCACTGGTATCCACGCGCAAATCTATCGATAACTAAATCAAATAATTAACTACCTTCCTCTTACACAATTTCCTGCACTATGAATAAGCGAGATAGGACTATAGGAGCCAGCCAGACACACTGATTACATCGACAAAGACGGCTCGCCGCACAATGCATGTGGTAAGTACGCACCGACTGCTATGTAGGTAATTGAATGTCGTACACAGCTTGCAGAATCGAGCTCTTCTGTATTTCACGTAAAACTAGCACGAAATTTGATTTTGTTGGTACACTTCTAACATCGCAATTAGAGGAATGAGGTCATTATAAGCACAAAACAGCTGCTTTGATTTAATTTGCCAAACCACACTTTTTAATTGCTTTAAATAACCAAAGTAACCTACTTATTACAAGACTCGGCGGACAAGACTGGAGCCCGAAGTTCCACCCACATAAATCTTGATCCCGTGGGAATACCGGATTAAAAAGTAACCTATTTCCTAATTCAGGTGATGGTCTATCCATGTGCTAAATTTCTTCCAAAGCCGTTCATCCGTTTTAGCGTGAAAGCGTAATAATTAAACATACAAAAAAACAAATATTTTCTCTTTATAATATTATATTATATGTAGTTTAGACTTTAGAATACACTTAGAATACTTAGTATTCAATAAATAAATAAAAGAAAAAAATAATTTTGATAAATGCTAACTCTGCATTTAAACAAATATTTAAGATAATTTTATTTACTTTTAAATAACTATCAATCTTTCTACAACAGCAGCCCAGTGACTCTAATTACAATATGTTTAATCAATTAAGTCACCCCCAGTTAGGGGGTACCGGGCTTTAAAAAAACTGGAGATGTGTGTATTCTGTTCACCACACCCCAACCCTCCGAGGAATGCTAACGTGATATTATGTTATGTGGTTCGGTAGTTGAATACACTCAATCCGATTCAGTAGTCAAACGACTTAGCTGATCCTGCGACACGTGGTATACCAACACGACATCGATATCGACGAGTACATGCATCGTGTTTGCAAGAGTACGCATCACCTGCTATGTAGGTAATTGAATGTCGTATACAGCTGACACTGAGCTGTCTAGCAAACATCCAGTTTTTGGTTCACCTAGTTTTGAGTTTAAACTTTCTCTGCTGATATCCGCATGCATGAACAAGGGGAATTTCCATAATCACCACACACACAAAATTAGTAAACATTAAATTATTTATAATTGAACACAAACGAATTAGAGTTGGAACCTCTAATTAATATTCAAATAACCACACTACCCGCACGGGAATTATAACGGAAATATTATCTAAACTACGTAGCTAGGCCGAGTACATACATGCCCTATTTATGTCAGTTTTTATTCCGATACAGATTTATGGGTATATCCGACATGCGCTAGACGTGGGCGGCTTTTAGGCCTTAGCTGACGGGTTACATGCAAATACTGTTTTTTTTCCTCGCATTCTTCGTCGTAGCGCCTACGCCGTAGCGCCTACGCCGTAGAATTTTACGCGGCTACGAGTGCTAAGAAGTGGCACGTGCCTGCTTTATCAATGTTATGGCTTTTGGTGTTTTATTTTTAGTGTGCGTAAAAATATATGGAAAGAAGAGCTTTTGTACTGAGCTTAACATAAAAACTAAGGTTCGTGCACCAAGTGAAAATTCCCAAAAAAATAAACACGAAATAGCCAGTGGGCTCAGCTAAATGAAATACGAAGAAACCTAATTTGTTTTGAGCTCATTTTGTTATTTTTTTTCGTTACCTGCACATCGGTCACCGGCGACACGATCCGTCTTCGTTAACTGCCACTCTAGAATTCTTCCCGACAACAGCCGACATTCATCAAGGAAAACTTCACACCTGCACGGACTCCATAAAAAATGGTATAAATTGACGACTGTAATATTGTGATGAGACTGAAAATTTCCATGAAAATCACTTGATATATAGCATCGTCTACTAAAAAGGTGGTGGCTATTTCATCACTTCCTAATTTGAATGGAAAATAGACATTGGAATATCCGTCATATTGTATAACAGTAATGGTCTAGTGATCATTGCATAAGTGTACGACCACATAAAACAATATCCATAATGTTCTTGTGACTAATCCACTTAATAGTTCACACAACCATTAATATTAATTTATTTTGGAAAACGTTGATGTCAGTACCTCACAGTAATTATAACTACTTAGCTCTGAGTCTCGTCCATGTGCTGTCATGGTTTACATAATTTTGCATCATAAATCAAAATAATTTCGTTAGACCTCACAATTGCCCTCAATTTGACATTGTGACCCCAGACGTCAGTTGGAAGGATTTACGACAAGAGTTTCCCCATATACATAAATGTATAACTACAAAAAAACCTGTATATTGTATAATCAATTAGTTGTCACAGACAGCCATCCGCCGTCCCAGCAATTTCTCAGGAGGATGTCTAAAATCGCGAGGGTTATAATTGGATCAAGCATAATTGACACTAGTCCGAATCCCGGACCCTTTGCCCACATAATTTCATGTAGCAGCCTCAAAATCTGCATTTCATTCCCAAACTGGCACATGGGAATAATTAATTTAATACGAACAACATTTTCCTTAAAAACGTGCCTAACACAGAACGGGTTTCCTAAAAAAACTTCGATATCGTGTATTATGAAAGTATGAATATGAAATCTCTTACAACAATAAACATTCTACATAAAATCACCTCACTGAGCTTCGGTTTTCATCTTTATATTATAAAACGTAGCAATGGCTTTACTAAGCGTATCCAACGACCTAGATGAAACCTTTAATATAGAATGTCACATGTTAGTCGAATCTCTTGAAAAGTGCAAGAGTATCCTAAATGCTTCCAAAGACAATATCAAGGTGCTAACATACATACAACTGAAGTTATCAGATTTTTTTTGACGACTTTGCAATTGCTCTAAATCGGTCAGACTCGAATATGGACGTTATCGTGCTCACAAGTTTCGTTGTCTGAGTGCTCCATTATATAGGACCTACAGGGATATGCTCTTACAGAACATCTAAACAAGGAAATAAAAACGGGGAATTATTATCTACACAAGAACAGCTTGAAGCAGCAGTATTGTTACTGTAAAATCTAACCTTGCTAACGCTGACAGTATATTAATAAAAACTCAGAAACTTACGTAACAAACAAGACATTTAAGGGACCCAAAAAGCTTTGAACGGCTATAAAAAATATATGTGGAACTAAAACTCGTCAAAATTCATCATCGCACCTAACTGCGTCCCTAACTTCATCACTTGACCATTGCAATCGATATTTCGTCTCTGTCGGGGAAAAACACGGAGCCAAGATCCTAGATAAACTTTCAACTACTCACGACTCACTGATGGAATGAAACCTAGCTCCGAGTTCTGTCTCACAATCTTTCTATCTGCATCCGACCGATGAATAAGAATTCTCCATCATAATACCACAACTCCAAAATAGACAGCCACCAGAGCGATTATTGCCGAGAAAGTATAATCAAGCCACTTCATCATAATCAGCCTATAATGTTCCCACTGCTGGGACACAGGCCTCCTCTCTTTGAGAGGGAGTGGGTTATAATCAGCCACGCGGGCCCAGTGCGGGTTGACAGATGTCACACATCTTCGAATGTTTAGTTCTAGGAAACCGGCTTGAGTTTTGAGAGCAATGGTGATGAATTTATTTACACAAAGTAAAGCGCTTGCCTGGGTTCGACGCCACGAACTACGACTTGTAAGTCGGGGTCGTTACCACTGGGCCACCACTGCTCTCTGCAGCCCTATCAAACCACTTACGCACATCTTTAAGTTTAGAATCCCTTTTAGAAAGTCTTTCCCGATTCCTGGAAAATTACTGCAGTGTCTCCTATCCACAAAAGTGGTCCCAAAGATATGCCGGAAAACTATAGATCTATCGCCCTATTGAGTAATGCCTATTTTTTTTTTTTATTGTATAGGTACAACTGTTTGGTAAATGTTGTAGCGAAGCACAACATTGACTTAGAGAGGCAGTTCGAATTTCGTCGGGGGAGATCTACCGAAGACGCGGTGTCACTTTCAACAAATCAAGTTTCCCGGAACATAGGAAATGGAGATTGCAGTGTTGGTGTATTTCTTGATTTGGCAAAAGCATTCGACACCGTGTCACCTGGACTGCTTTTGAAAAAACTTGGGGCAATAAGTCTAGGAGGAACACCTCTAGAGTGGTTTCGCAGCTACTTAACATAACGGTATCAATATAGGTAGCCACCAAAGCAAGTCGCTCCCTATCACATCGGTGTTCCGCAGTATAGTCCCCTTGGCCCGACGTTGTTTACGCTGTACATTAATGACGTAGTAAATCTCCCTCTTAGAAACGCTACTGTGATATCCTACGCTGACACAATCATCGTTTTCTACGACACGTCATTGGACTGAGTGTATAGACTAGCGGAACAAGGTCTCTCTCAGATAGCACAATTTCTAGTCAGTAACCTACTGATACCAGCAGGCTTAGCCAAGTTGACACTCTACAATCGACAACGCTAATAGAAAACTAATCAAATGTATAGGAATGACATCATGTCAACGTTAAGTCACGTGGTCAGAACAAACGAATAGAAAATTCGTAGCCAAGTTTACAACTTATCAGATCGTTCAAAATGTTAGAATGAAATGTGATAATTTCTACAACGTTGATCACTACATATGGTAGCCAAGTTACAGTTTTGACAAGCGCTAACGAAACGATATCGAAGTTTTTGACCGATAGCTAAGCGATCGCCGAGACCCAAGAGTTAACGATAATTAAATGGCGTCTATATGATACAGCCGTGTTGAAACCGAGAAGTGTTTTGTTTATTTACCATTATTTTGGACTTTATTTACCATTTAGCATTTAAAATGCATACTTTAAATATGTTGTCGTACGATATTCTGTTGGGGGGAAATACCGCCGATATTCAGACTATTTTTGTTTTACAAAAAAGGGCAATTCGTTCAATTAATAAATTAAGTCCCATACACTTCCCTAGAGATAAATTTTAGGACATTAATATAATGACTGTGCCTTCTTAGAACATTTATGAAAAAAATACAGTGATATCCATAATAATAAAATAGTATATTGATTAAGTAAAGGGTCAAACACAATTGTTCTGTTTGTTTCGTAAGTGGCTATATTAGTTCATGACGCGTACCACGTCACTGTTTATGTTTCAAACTTTCAAGTGCCCCAGTATAATAGACTTTTAAATAACAAAGGTTAGTTTGACGTTTGTAGGAACGCTCACCATAGACTAAAGTATAGGTTTTTTCTGATGACATTGTAGAACGAGCGATTGAGTCAATCGCGTCAACTTGGCTACCAACTTATCGTTTTCTAAAATTGCTTACGCCAAAGCGTTAACGATTGCAGAAAGAGATTCGATACGAAACGTTGGCAAAAGTAAATATATTGCTGTCTCCAAAACGAGCTCATTCAGTGCCTCTCAAACTATGCCATTAAAAATACACACATAGCTACAGGAACACAATATTGCCTCACACCACCCCTGCGCAGGCATAATCCTTGAACGTTCTGACACAATCAAATTTCTCGTAATATCCATAGACAACAACTTAAAACGTACAAAGCCTACATTTATGCCATTTCCTCCAGAGAACAAAAACTAATATACGTCTTGACAAAACTCCGCGACCTTTTGATATTTTGCCAATGGTCTACTTCGCACTTTATCAGTCAATAATAATAATAAATAATGTTTATTTTATCTCCACAAATTACATTGTAGTTAGGTTAAATATAATAAAAACGTTTATTTTCTCCACCACATAATGAAAAGTTAATGCAATACATAATTGTGTATACAAAAATACATTAATGTTCTGGAGACTGGAGCCTGTACTAGGAATACCTGTGTTACAGGTATCCTGGCCTCCAAACTACACGGACAAGTCACACTGATACAACGTCGACTAACAGATGATAATAGGATGGAAATAAACCAAAATAATGAAAAAAGGAAATAATTCATAAATTACACAGCAAAGTAGGGTGTGTGGGTGTGTGAGTGTGGGTGTGTGGGTGTGGGTGCGTAGGGAGTGTGTGTGTGATATTCAAGACTTTTCTTAAAATGGTATTCCTACTTAGGAACATACGAGCTGCTTTTCATGAGATGACTACTTCCAAGAGTCTCTCAGTGGCTTCATAATCGTAAGATTGATGCCAATTTCGGACTTTATTTTTGCAATTGAATATGGATAAGGAGTAGATGGAAATGGCTTTATTGACTTTATTGTAAAGGTAATCTCCTAGGAAACAAAAGAATCTACGGCTGAAGCTAGTTTTGAAGGACCTCGATTTACAGACTGCGTGTTTGCGTCTCTTATTAAGGATTTCGACAGGATTGTATGGAAGTTGAGTATGTCTACGAATGATAGTGCTTAAAATGAATAATTGGCGAACTGTCAGTACTTTGCACTGGTGGTAAAGTTCTTTCGTTGGCAAGAGAAAGGGAAGTTTACGACTAACTTTAAGAACAGCTCTCTGAGCCCGCTCGAGCCTCAGCAAGGATGTCTTTGGGGCTCCGCCCCATGCCGTAATGCAGTATGATAAGATTGACTGAACTAGTGCATAGTATACGGTGTCAATGGTCTTAGTTTCCGCCACGTGGCGGAGATTCTTGAAAACATATATCAATTTTCGCGTCCTCGCTGTAAGTGCGTCTACGTGCGGCTGAAAACTAAGACGATCGTCAATCTGAATACCCAAATATTTGATAGCAGCCGTTTTTTTGAGCGTAGGACATGAGCAAGGATTGTCTTGCAGGAAGGAGCAAGTGTGTGATGTTATTGAAAGATTTGCATATGATGGGGTTGCGTGATTTTTCGTCGTAAAGGGAATATACATAGTCTTAGACACGTTAAGAGTAAGTTTGTTATTTTTTAACCACTCTGCGACCATGTCAAAACCGAGCTGAACATTTGAAAAGACTTCTTCCCATGAGTCCGCGTGGAAAAGCAGAGCTGTGTCATCCGCAAAGGTGATGATCCTGCCACCATGCAATTTGAGGTTACAAAGGTCATTGATATAGGTCAAAAATAATGTGGGGCCAAGGATGCTACCCTGTGGTACCCCATACGTGATGTCAAGATCATCACTGCACATATCACCAACCCTTACTCTCTGCATGCGATTTGTAAGATAATCAGACAATAATTTAAGTTGGATGCCTCTCACCCCGAACCTTACTAGGTATTACTAAGTTGACATGTATCTTGACAAAATTTTGTAATTTGTTCGAGATCCGGAGTCTAAGCTAAGCCTAGGCCAGGGCCGGCAGTCTCGACAAGATAGCGACGCTGTCGCAAACTACCGATCGCTAAATAACAAGGCTTGTAATAATGCCAATAACCTTGAGCATTTGGGCGGAGCTAACGACCAACTGAATCTAAGGACGAGTGCGGGGGTGACGTAGACGCAGTCATTAATCGGACGCCTTTTCAATTTATTACAAGAAAAATAATACATATTTAAAAAAAGTAACAAAACCAAATCATTTTCCTTTGTATTGCAAAGCAGTAGATATTTTTTTTATACTCTTTTGATAAAAACGAAGGAGTAAAATGGTTTCATCTCAATGATTTAGAGGTGATTTGGTGTATTAATGGAATTTCTCTGTAAATGCCGACGAAAAGTTGTTTCTTCTGCATGCTTTTTTCAACCTTTTTTCGAGAGAGCAGCCTTAAGGTGAATCCTCAGTTGTAACCCGCCAAATTCAAATTTTCTTTGAATTTGACGATTGATATGAAATTGATGATTATTATTCGATTAATATATAATTCCCACAGTCGAGAATCGAATTTTGATCAACATACGACGTAAAACAGAGCTGCAATTTGCAAAAATCTAAAGAAATTTTGAATTTTGCGGGCTACAACTGAGGATTCACCTTATATTTAGCGATCGGTAGTTTGCGACAGCGTCGCTATCTAGTCGAGACTGTTGGCCCTGCTATTTTTAACCGACTTCACAAAAAGGAGGAGGTTCTCAATTCGTCTGTATGTTGTTTTTTTTTTTATGTTTGTTAGCTCATAACTTTTTTCTGGGTCAACCGATTTGGATGTTTTTTTTTTATTTGATAGGTGGTGCTTCACATGTGGTCCCATTTCAATTTGATCAAGGTCTGACTAGTAGTTTTTGAGTTATCCTTAATACTGCAGATTTTTTCCACTTAGTTTATATGGATGATGTGTTAATAATTTCCTGTCACTGTTATTTACACACCAAGTAGTGGTATACGAATTTGTGTGGGGTAGGTACCGCAACTAAAAAGTGAAAAATAAAAACTTTTTTACAAAAAAACAACCGACTTCCAAAAAAAACACTAAAAGACGTGAAAAATAACTTTAATTTCGGAAGTCGGTGGCCAAAAACGAAAATACAAAAGCAAAGACACCAACTTCCGAAATTAAAGTTATTTTTCACGTCTTTTAGTGTTTTTTTTGGAAGTCGGTTGTTTTTTTGTAAAAAAGTTTTAGAATTCAAGTTCGTCTATTATATCACATAGTAAAGGTTGTCAACGTGGTTTAATTGCGAGTGGCTGACGGTGTGTGAGTGTACGTGTGTGAGTTTGTGTCTGTGAGAGGGTGCGTGTATGTATGCCTGAGTATACGCCTACATTTATTGTACATAAAATATTTCATAAATATATAATATGATTATATACATCTGGTTAAAGAAAATCATACAGTACTGTATCTGCATTTGGGAATGCGCTGGTAAAAGCAAACGTATAACGCTAAAGAGGGCACAACGGGCACTGATCAAGGTTGCACTAAAAAAACCTTTCAGATTCCCCACCTCATCACCCTCAGGAGAATTTCAGACCTTGTCTACCATGATTTTCAAGTCCTCAGGGTACAACAAATATTCGTACTTCAAGCAACTCTTAAATATCACGCAACAATATGAAAAACGGCCTGGCTATAGTGACACTATAAACAAGCGTGTCTTCAGAGTACCCATACCAAATGCTAAATCCGAACTAGCTAGACGCTGTACCCATTTTTCCCATTCCAATTCTTACAATAAAGTTCAAACAAAGAGCAAAATCTGTAACCTAAGAGACTGCTCAACTACGACCCGTAAGAAAACACTAACTTCAGCTCTTTTAAATGGCTCTATTGGATTGGGTACCTTAAACTATGGATGAACTGTGTCCGCTACCTGACCAATGTTATATAATAAACACGAATAGGGAGATAGGCTCTGTGGGGGTGCTACTGCCCATCAGCTCCCCACATGCTGCCTTGCGAGTTTTTGTCTCTCTTGGTCTGGCTCCACACCAAACGTTCCACGTCAACGAAACCACCACGTTTAAGTTCGGCATAGTACCGGCACCGACCTAGAGTACTTACATAGGAGCGCGCAAGCCCCACCACGACGCCGACGTCAACGTAGGCATACGGCAGTGGGGTAATTTTTACGGGTTTCAGCCCGCGACTTCATTCGCGTGGAAGTCGTAAGACACCACAGTATACTAAAATAAAAGGAACATTTTTATAAAAAAAATCCTGTATACTAGGTACGTTTGTAGATTTGGTCTCGCCAACCAAAATATGAAAAGAGTCAGTACTGGTGACGGAGCCAGCGACATACAGTTGTTTGTGTGAAAAGCAGCTCGTCCTGAGGTCGACACCCGCACTCTTCAGTATCTAGTAATTTCCCATTGCTTGCGAAGTTTTTCGTTTTTAGTAAATTAATGAACGCCTGCGTTCCTGCATTCACTACCTAATGGCACAACACTGATACACTGACTGATGCATTCTTACCGATTATTCCTGACGAACAGCTATCACTAAAATAATATTATAACAGTAGATTGTAAATGGGATTACTTATTAATGGTCACGTAACCTAATTTTTAACCGACTTCCAAAAAGGAGGAGGTTATATGTTCGATTGTATGTATGTTTTTTTTTTTTTTATGTATGTTCACCGATTTCTCCGTCAATTGTGGACCGATTTTGAAAATTCTTTTTTTGTTTGAATGGGTATGCTCTCGAGGTGGTTCCATTGCCATCAAGTCTCTCAATCTCAATCTGATGAGGGAATCCCATGGAAATCCTCAAAATGTATAGGCACACGTATAGCGATTTGGGTATTTTTTATAGTAACTCGTGCATTTGCTCTTGGAAAGCACCATTTGGTGAAGTGGAACTGATGATGAAGACCAGAGGTGGCTACCGGAACTTCTCAGTAATACTTAAGTATTTCACGGGTTGCGATTCGATTTTAATATGGTTGCTAAGCAATTTAAGCTCGTCACAATGCATATGGTAAAATGGAGCTGTTGGTGGCTTCACCATCAGCTCCAGTGGTTTTGGTTCTTAACAGTAGAACTCCTCAACAATTAACGTCCCTTCGTCGGGAAAAGGAATATTTTGTAAAAGGTGCTGAGCAGTTGACATTAGGCTATTGTAACTTAGATTTATTAATAACGGACTCGGACTAACGGACTTTTTTACAAAAAAAAAACAACCGACTTCAAAAAAAAAACACTACAAAGTGAAAAATAACTTTAATTTCTGAAGTCGGTCCAAAGATAATAGAAGAGGCCTAAACTTAATGTTTTTCTGTATACGTTCTACGAACAATCATATAATAATATAACAAAAGATAAAAAATAAGCAAAAAAACATATCAATTGTTGGAAACCGAACACAGATTTGCAAAGCAGTCTTTGAACTTTTAAGCTAAATGCTTTGTTGAAAATTGACTAAAATAGCTGTCATTTTATTAGAATAGGGGAGGTAGGTACTGCTCGAGTTTTGCTACCCATTTTATACCGAATCTAATTTCTAGTGGTTTCAATAATCATGAATGTCAGAGTCAGTTGCGCACCTAAGGAGGTATCCAAAGTTACAACAAGTCAATATTGTGAAAAGAACTTATAAAAAAGTCATTTCATACCGTGCCAGAACCTTATGCGAGGATTTTAGGATCATATTCAACCCAAAAAAATTGTCAGCTGCATGGAAGTGGGGGGGATATAATTGTCAGTCGCGTAAATAAACATGATTGTTGCGATGGCCATCGGCCTAAGCACATAAAAGGTTTGTTGCCGTCGCTCGAAACAGTGATTTCCTTTGATTAGTTTACCGCATCACTTAATTTTTTATTGTGGTTACAGGCAAAACAGGAGGTCAACAGGCATCTGTGCATGTAAAAGTACACGAAGCCGACGAATACTCACTTACTTTAATACGATTCATTTAAGAAAACAAGCTCACAACCAATTAGTATCTACTATCTGCAACAAATTAAAAAACTTTGAAATTGAAAATAAAACAGGTCCTTACAGGTCTTCGATCCTCTTTATTATCCTGCAAATTGAAAGAGTGCAGTGAAGGAAATAAGTTTCTGTACTAACAAGCTTTGCACCGGTTCCTTGTTACAGGCGATGTTGGCACAGCTTAGCCGGATTCGAGTCCAATCTGCTGAGGAAAAACCGAGAGGATACAAGGGTTCCTCAAACAAAAATAGGAAATTAATACGTTAAGACTTTTTTAATTAATAGCTCTAGACGAGGTGAACAGTTATTGTAACACTTGTATAGGAATTGTAACAACACCATGTGTGTATTTGGAAACTTCCGAAAGAGAATTAGTTGACGAAATACGAGGACATTCACAACATTCACAGTTCTAGTGCCCTAAAATGAGACATATTTAAGGCGCACTACTGTAAACGATTCATTCATAGGTAGTCCATATTACCATTCGGAGTTAGGGTTGCACACACAAATCTTATTTTCGAGTGTTCAAAACGTGGCTTTCGAAAATTGTTAAAATAACGAACTTTACCAGCACCCTAATTACGTAATACACACTCTGAATCATTTTGAAGCCTATTGCTAATCCATTACTTCATATGTTCAAAAAAATTGTCTGCTCAACAACGTAAATAACGCAATGAATGTTGTTGAACTATCAAATTGAAACCCATTCCTACTACTAGTGTGTTACGTAATTACCCACTGGTTTCCTTCTATGACAAAACTAACAACTTGACACACTGTATTATTAGGTAAATTACAACGACCGAGTGGCATAAAACGTCAATGTTGATGGAAAACACACATCTTCGCAACTGCGCCTAAAGACAATACACTGTAGCTCTCAACTTAAAGCAATGTAATCACAAGTAGGTACACAAAAGAAGAAAAAATATGGTGTATTTGTCACAGAAACATCTGCAAACAAAAAGATAATTAACTCGAATAATAAAGAAAAATAAAATAGATCTATAATCACGAGCACAAAACAGAAATGGTCGACCGCTGCACGACATGACTGTGACACGAATGCACTGCACAGTTAGGTAAGAAATACTATAGAGAATTTTCAAAACATCTTTTAAACTTGTAGAGCTATAATTCACTCGCGGTCAAATAACACGGGCCAAAGACGAAAATCCCTGTAATTTGCAAGTTAATAATGGGACATGCATGCAACTAACTTTAAATTACAGAGAATAAAATCTTAACAGAGCTACAAATTAATTAAAAAAAGTAAAAAACATAAAAAACCTCGTTTTTGGAAATAAATTCAATTCACGGTTATTTGATTTTGGCTTATTTTCTCACTTTTGTTTTCAATCCGTCAAATCAAAATTATATAAGGCGGTCATTGTCGTCTTTCACCATCATTATTGAATTACTATTATGTCGCTAACACCCGAAGAATGTACACGTATCGTCACCATGGACCTAAAATACAAACTGGACTGAGCTCTCCAAAAATCGTATCATACAAAAATGAACCACAACTGCTACATACATTTTAGGTTTACTTTTGTTAGGCTATCTTAGCCGAGGCAAAACGAGCCGAGAGAGATAGTCAAAGCCGAGGCTATTTGTCCCTTTTTCTCAATTGTTAGAAAATAAAAATGTTATAGATGGTAGAAAATATTTCACCAACTGCAAGTAAAATAATATTTTTAGCTTTTAGATTAGTTTTAAATAATTTTATATAAAGGTTTACAATCTGTACATAGTAGTAAATAATTTAATTTAAATAAAATAATCAAAATAATAATTGTTTGGTAGTTATCATAAAAGTACTCTTGTAACTAAAATCTGACATGCGAATGACTTTTCCTGTAATTTTGTGTTATTTAAACTTTTAGCTACTGTTATTTTGTAATTTTTATGCCAGAACTGGTGAAAAAGTGTTGTATCAAGACATGTAAAAGTGTATCGTATGCTGGTTGTGGCATTTCATTAAGGTAAGGTAAGGAATTACAAAGTATTTGCTTAATAACAATAAGTAGTATGACCATGCTCTAGAAGTTTTGTAGACGGAAGAAACCAACGCTTTAGTGTATTTCTGATTAAAACTATTAATATAATGCGTATAATAAATACAATTTGCACCTATGTATCGCATGATTGAAATAGCATTATTTTTATGTTGGTTACAGTATCCATCAAAAGGAGAAATGAAGCAAAAATGGTTGGATGTAATTCCCGAATCACAAAAAATTACCAAAAATTCTGTTATGTGCAGCCTTCATTTTTTCAAGCGGGCAGATTTTTATATTGGTTTATTAGTAATTGGTTTACTTATTTGAAATAAATGCTTCGAGTTTGAGTTTGAAACACACACTTATTTTTATTTCCCTTTGCTTCATTTAAATAGCTTGCCTACTTCATCATAAACCACGTATACGTGATCATATTATTTGATGATTTGACACAAGACTTGTGTCTCCTCAACAATATTGTAGCCTAAGTATCATAACTTCTTTTTTAAAACATGGGTACATGCACGATTCAACACCGACATAGTATACAACAGGCACACGCTAGGAAATAATAATTTCAAAGGGTCGCCGTTATCGAAATCGATAAGGAGGACTATATATATAGTATACAACAATGTCAGTTTCAAATAATCAGCTTTCGAGAAAAAGTCTTTTCCGATATGTAGTTTTTAAAGTTTAATTTTCATTTTTTTCATAAATTATTATTTCACTATTTGAACATCAAATAGTGAATTAATAATTTACTACAAAACTATTGAAATGAAGTTACTTACAATGAAGTTAAGTAAGTTACAAACTATAGAGGTATGAGGAACAGGGTGTAAAGCTCACTCATACCTCCATAGAAAAGGGAGGATCCTCCGACCAGACGGGTGTTGTGTCTGGTGGGCAAATGCCCGACGGTTGATGTCGGGACTTTGTATATATGCTAGTCGCGCGGTAAACTTTGCTTGCGCGATGCAGGATTTGCGTGACGTCAGTGTGACGTGTAGCTCGCATGTGGCGGTGTAGATACCGCTACAAAACAATAATTTGAAATCATTTAGTATCAACCGGACACAAATTATCTCTTTCAAAACGAACTTTCCTGTCTGTTATAAAAATGTTTGGTCACCCTATTAGAAAGAGATAAACAGCCTCTGTATGCATTATCTCTCTCTGCTCGTTTTTTTGGTACGAGAGCTCAGTCCAGTTTCTATATTAGGTCCATGATCGTCACTATGTTAGAAGAAGGCAGAAGTTAGCAAAGTACAGCAAGAACAATAGGCGTGTCTCTTTCTACGGTGCAGTGAGTCGTCCAACGTTTCCGAAAAACTGAGCAGAACATAAGAAGACCAGGAACCGGCAGACCAAGAAGTACTACGGCTCGAGAGGATCGATTTATTATTACGACTTTCCTCCGAAATCGGCACCTTCCAGCAGTTGAAGTAACAAATCACCGTCGGGAGACCCGTAGAGACGATGCGACGTAAGCAAGCGGACTGTAAGGCGGCGGCTCATTGAAGCAAATTTGGACCCACATAGACCCGCAAATGGTCCAAAACTTGAAAGGGCCTTGTGTGTTTTTCCCTGCGTCATGTTTACCGCAATTAAACGTATTTTCTTTCTCTCTAAAGGGAACATCAGGTACCAAGATTACGTTAAACCCGCGAACACGCAGTATGGGGAGACGAAGAATGGGCAAAAGTAATGTTTTCTGACGAATCCCGATTTATACTGTATGCACATGATGGGCGGCGAAGAGTCTACGACCGCCAAGGGAAGATTTTGTTCCAGCATGTTTTGGGGAAAAAGTGCCATTCGGCGGTGGATCTGTTATGGTTTGGGCTGGAATCTCTTTAGAGGGTCGCACGGAGTTATTGCTGATAAAAAATGGCACGCTAACGTGTAAGATATGTAGAAGAAATTCTTAATGAGCATGTCGGCCCATATTTTATTAATATGGGTGAAAATCAATATTAATGCATAACAACGCCAGGCCACATACAGCTCAAATTGTAAATGAGTATTTTCAGGACGTTGGCATCAATCGCATGGACTGGCCTGCGAGAAGCCCGGACCTGAATCCAATTGAATACGCTTGGGA
Source organism: Griposia aprilina (assembly GCA_916610205.1). Lineage (NCBI taxonomy): Eukaryota > Metazoa > Arthropoda > Insecta > Lepidoptera > Noctuidae > Griposia > Griposia aprilina. The sequence continues at coordinate 12,916,545 of OU744302.1, forward strand.
CGAACTTGGGATTTGTATATCAATCAATCAATCAACTCAGCCTATCGCAGTCCACTGCTGGACATAGGCCTCTCCCATGCTGCGCCACATCACCCTGTTCTCCGCCTTCCGCATCTAGTCTGTCCCAGCCATTTTTTTGAGATCGTCGGTCCATTTAGCTGGGGAGCGTCCCACACTACGCTTGCCGGTACGCGGTCGCCAGTCCAGGACTCGCCTGTTCCACCGGCCATCGGTCCTCCGACAAACATGACGAGCCCACTGCCACTTCAGCTTGCTTACTCTGCAAGCTATGTCGGTAACTCCGGTTTTTTTCCGGATAACTTCGAACTCGAACTTCGGATTTGGGTAAGAAATCGAAACCCCAACCCAGCTAAAGTTCGAGACCGGAAACATGCGTTAGTGGAAGAATAGACCAATATCCGGCAACATCGTATTAAAAAATTAAAGCAAAGTATTGATTTTGTTCTAAAGTTTGTTAGGGTTCCGTAGCCAAATGGCAAAAAACGGAACCCTTATGGATTCGTCATGTCTGTCTGTCTGTCCGTCCGTATGTCACAGCCACTTTTTATTCCGAAACTATAAGAACTATACTGTTGAAACTTGGTAAGTAGATGTATTCTGTGACCGCATTAAGATTTTCACAGAAAAATAAAAAGAAACAATAAATTTCAAGGGTTCCCCATACTTAGAACTGAAACTCAATTTTTTTTTTCATCATACCCATCCGTGTGGGGTATCAATGGATAGCTCTTCAAAAATGATATTAAGGTTTCAAATATAATTTTTTTCTAAACTGAATAGTTTGTGCGAGAGACACTTCCAAAGTGGTAAAATGTGTGTCCCCCCTCTGCAACTTCTAAAATAAGTGAATGATAAAAATAAAAATAAAATATGATGTACATTACCATTTAAACTTCCACCGAAAATTGGTTTGAACGAGATCTACTAAGTAGTTTTTTTTGAATACGTCTTCAATCGCAAACCGCAATTTACCTTTCATTCAATCAACTCAATAGATAATGGTACGGAACCCTTCCTGCGCGAGTCGGACTCGCACTTGGCCGATTTTTTTTGTGTTGTAGGTATGTGAGGTACCAACCATTATTTTTTCAACGTAATTATTTTGATATTTTGTTTTTCTATGTAATTTTGACAATTAAACTAATAATGTTTCCAACATTTGGTGTTGTTTTAATAACTCGTAAATTATCTACACCATAAAGTTTCATTCATACCGCTACCTGTATATAAGTATACTCGTATAAGTAAGATTAATTTTAGTTTTTCGTACTGACCCGTATTCTTTGTCCGCGAGTGTAGTTTATCTTTCCACACAGTGCTTTGGGGATAGTTCACAAGCAATTGCAGCTTCTAATCGAATGATCACTAGAATCGATTAATATAAGGCGCGGTCAAACAGCAAGAGGTAAGCGACACAAATGCTCCGCAGCCTGACGCGCTAATGCCATCTGAAGGCCTAAACAATTGGCAGTCGCTTTCAAAGCATTTCGTATTTCTACAACGACTTTCAACAGGATTAACTAGTCTATGAACAGGATTGACATAAGCTTGTCGATAGCTTATGTCAGTGACTGATATATCATAGTTATATGACGGAGAAGGTACGTCTCTCTCGTCATCATCAGCCATATTTTAACTACTGTGGACGTTCTAGGGGAAGTGTTGGTAATTGCGCAATAGAAAAACCGGTTGCAGTTCAAATCAAATTATAAGGTATTAAAAAATTATGCACACTAACGAATCACATACTTTAGGTACACGAAACAACTATACAGAACACGCGATAGTTTCTAAACGTGTTAACTGCTTGACCGCCACCGACCAACTCTGCTTTAACTCTGGTCGAGCGTTATGTTGTAGATTCTGTCGAGTGCCGCCTCCTGATGGCGCTGGCGTCCCGATTAGTCAAAGTCAAACGATTGATTTAACGTATTTCCGACATATATAAATATGTCGGAGTTGGTTATCAATTACAATTGTGGGTAGTCAACAGAGTTTGTTATATCCTGTTTTTCTTATTATTTAAGTAATTTTTACTATCAATTATTATTGTCTAATAAATCTGAACATAATTTATTAAGTACTCCGTGTACGCATTAATTGCTTTTTGGCAACTTATTTCGATAATTGTAACCGATGGTTTTGTTCAAAACAATTGATGACATGTTACTTTAAATTTAAAATGATTTACTTTGTGAATTCACTATTGTTTATTTACAACAATTATTCTTGCATTATTTGATTACTTTATAATGAAAGTCTTATTAGATTTAGCACATTTTAATGCTTTGTATCAAGTAAACACGTGACGTACTTCCGTGCGTCATCGGACAGAGTTGTGGAGGTATTGCAAGGTGGGGGCATAGTCTTATAAAAGAGCGTGCCCTCGGTGTGCGAGTTACCCCCCCCGACCCTTGCTCGACGACGCGCCAGCCCGCGCCGTAGCTGAGCCTGTAGATTTAAATTCCCCAGATAATAATAATATAATTTAGATCCAGCCTGTCCCATCTTGCTGCCCTCCCCTCAGTGACGCCCTAAGCCGAGGTTCGTACCCCACAGGGGGTGCCCTTAGCGTGCGGTCACCTAAATTTAAGTATTGTTCGCCCCTGGCTGGAGGCTTTAAGTTAGTAGCTTAAGGCACCCACAGGTTTGCCCGGTTAAGTAGCCAGGACCTTAGTGGTCACAACTACGAGCTGCCAAATAGGAAAATAATAAAAAAAAAATGTGCGAGTTAGTCGATCTTCGGATTCGACTCGATAAAGAGCCCCTGTTTCCGACAAAACTGTCGGTTTACCTGGTACAGCGCTACTGTATATTCACATAGCTGTATTGACTTGCTTGGATACACTTTGTTTTTGGATAGCTTGGCCACTATACGAATTAAGACCTTAAAAGTCTGTTCTATTAACTAATTGTTTTTGTTATTACTCCATCTTGTTATAATTACCTTTTGTATTTTGTTATTTTATTGTGTAACTATTACCTACTATAATAAAACCTCTGTAATTATTTATACAGTCCTTGTTTATCGCTATAAAATGGGAACTCCAAATCCTGACGATATGCCACTCGGCAATCCTGATCCTACAAATATATAAAAGTAAAAAAAAATGGGACAGTCCCATTACTTTTTTACTTTATCATGGTCATTATGGCTAAAAGAATGTCATTTCTCTCTGCCATCTGGCCGGACCAAAAACTCTTTTTTGGACTACAACACACTTCAAAGGTTTGAGTGTTAAGGTAAATACTCGTAAATAAGATAACGACCGCGTACCAAACAAAAGTCGTAACACCGTTCCGATTTTGTGGAGCACTATATTTCCAAAGAGGAATAGCTAAGTCACCGTAACGGACAGTTTTTAGTGAAATGTAAATGTTTCCCAGGTGCGCTAGCTTTCACGAATTAGTTCTGATGTTACTTGAAACTTTGCTTTAACTTAGTGATTTAAGTTTTCCAATTTTCCTTTTAACTTTATTTGAGTAAGTACTGAGAGTATGCCATGCTCACTCAAATGTCTCGCCGTTGGTGGCGCGTATGTTGGATCAATTAGCTCCCTTCAAAATGGTTGAGCTGAATGGCGCTGATCCATGTCTTATATTCGTGAACGGGTGCCGCCGTTGTTGGCTGGGACTGGTCATCTCTTAGCTGCCACGGCTTATTTTCATTATTTTATTTTTGAATTGTATTTTTTTGTTTCTATTTGCTGTACTTTGAATGCTTTACGTGCACGTCTTTTTTACATCGTTCTCACATATAATTATAAATTCAACATTCATGATGTAACTAATATTTTGTAACAATATAATTTAAAAGAGTGTCCATAGAGGTTCTTGCCCGTTCTTCTCCATAGGTACCTACTACGCTTTGCTATGGGCGTCTGGTCGGAGGATCCTCCCTTTTCTATAGGGTATGAGTGAACTTTACACCCTGTTCCTCATACCTCTATACTGGTGACCCGGAACATGAACGTCAGCGCAGCCTTCGTGCAACTACTTCATCAGGACGTCATTATCACATCATCATCACTTCCGCAAGCTTTAGAGCGGCGAGTCACACAGCCAGCCAGCACCCACGGCTTCAACGGGTATCCTGACCACCAGCATGCAGCGACCGCGCATACCTGGTCATCACCCTCAGCCTCATCAACAACCTTGGCACAGCACACTGCACTCTCGGCCGGTCCACAAGCAGAGCCTTCAAACCCTCTCCTGGTCGACGCCAGCAGTCAGCCTCAACCCGGCGCTGTACCATATCCGACGCACTGGAGCATAACGCAGCGCCACCCCGACGCACTGGGGAAAACCTTCGCAGACAGTACCGACGCACCGCGAACTATGCGACACCCGGTTCCGACTCACTGGAACCTCAACTGGCATTGGCAAGCATCGCAAGATACAAGACTCAGCCCTCTATCGACCTCCTGTCTCCGGGGGGGAGTGATGTAGCGGTATCAACATCGCCACATGCGAGCTACACGTCATACTGACGTCACGCAAATCCTGCTCGCGCAAGCAGAGTTTACCGCGCGACTAGCATATATACAACATCCCGACATCAACCGTCGGGCAGTTGCCCACCAGACACAACACCCGTCTGGTCAGAGGATCCTCCCTTTTCCACAGAGTTTGAGTGAACTTTACACCCTGTTCCTCACACCTCTTTAAATGTAGTTCAAAAAACACCAATATCTTAATTATGAAAAAAATTAAATGTTTACATATAACGAAATTAACGTATACATCAAATTATGCATTCCCAGAGCATAATAATTGTGCATTCCCAGAGAAATTCGACTGCAAAAATATTAATGATCATTAATAATAATAATAAATGTGCATTATTAAATCCTCATATATTTATTTACTTTTGAAATGGCTTTTCTCAGGCTGCTTAACCGAGCTTTCCTGTGGGTATCTAAATAAATTAAAGCCTCCAGCCAGGGCATAAAACTAAAAAACTACGCAACTACACGCTAAGGACTACCCCCTGCGGGGTTCGGACCTCGACTTAGGGCGTCGCTGGAGGAGGGCAGCAAGGGGCAGGCTGGATCGGAGCTACAGGCTCAGTGGCGTAGTTAGCGGCGGCGGTCTGTTTAGGTACTTACGTACAGTGCTAGTGGCCCTACTATTCTCTTGAAGGAGAGTTGTGGCGTCGTCGGGAATAGAGAGAGTATACCTGGATTGGCGAATCCTACTTATGCGGGAGGGAATGTACCGGGCGGCCGCCGCAATCATGGGATTGGGGTGCTTTATAGTAGAGTCAAAGAAACGCTTTGGAAGGCGTTTCATGAACTACTGGATGGATATCTTTCTGAGATCTAAATGAAAATTCTCATTGCGGATATGGAAGCGAGCTCCCGTGACCTTTCTTAAGAAACAGTTCTGGAGTGTCTACATCTATGGAGATGTTGTGGCTTAGCGTGTACGAAGACGTCGCGAGCATAGGTCATGATGAGACGGATAACCTCGGTGTAGATGTGCAACTTGCACTTGCGTGACAATTTGCCGAGGGCGGTCGATATGAAATGAAGCCTACTGAGGACGAAGGAGGCGCGCGAACGAGTCGCCTTTATGTGCTCACCGAAGGTAAGGTGGTGGTGGTGGTGGTGGTGGTGGTGGTGGTGGTGGCGGTGTCGCACGAGGCGGCGCGTCTGCCTCGAGCGCGCACGTCTCGCAGGCGCGGCACAGCGCCTCCACATCGTCGTCGATACACGGCCACCATACGCAGCTCCTAGCCCAGCTCTTTGTTTTAACTATGCCCATGTGGCTACTATGTAACTGTTTCAATACAGTCTGCCTCAAAGTTTCTGGTATAATCATTCGGTAACCCCACATAATACAGCCGCCTTCAATGTATATCTCATTTCGCCTAGTGAAAAATGGTTATAGCTCCTCTTCGCTACAAAAATACGGCCAGCCTGATTCTACGTAAATTTTAATTTTAGTAAGTAATACATCCCTAGCAGTAGCCCTCCTGACATCAGAGTTAGTTATTGGTAAAAAGTCTTCAACGAAATTTACATACGTTATCTCTCTAACATGCCGCTCGCTAGCCACTCTGGACGGTAATCGCGATAAAGCATCGGCGCAATTATTTTTAGACGAAACATACTCAATATCATAATTGTAGCCAGATAAAAGAACGGCCCAACGTTGCAACCGAGACGCCGACATAACTGGAATGCCTACCTTGTTACCGAATATATAGGTCAAAGGTTTATGATCTGTTCTTATGGTAAATTTTCTTCCGTACAAGTACTGATGGTATTTGCGTATTGCATATATTATTGCTAAAGCCTCTCTATCAATCTGCGCGTAGTTACGCTCAGCAAGTATGAGTGAGCGTGAGGCATATGCGACAGGCCGCTCGCCGGCTGCCGTTAGCTGTGACAGCACCGCGCCCACACCGACACTGCTAGCATCCGCCGTCAGTATCAGCGGTAACTCGGCAGAGTAGTGCATCAGGACTTCACTACTCGTTAGCATGGCTTTAACTTCTCTGAATGCCCTTTGACATTTACTATTCCAGTCATATTTCGTCCTCGATCTTAGCAACTCATATAAAGGTGCTAGCACTGTACTTAATTTTTGAAGGAACTTTGAGTAATACATAATCATGCCTATAAACGACCGAAGTTCTGCTACGTTCACGGGTGCCAGTGTATCGATAATAGCCTTTACTTTGTTGGGGCACGTATGTACGCCCTCTTCACTAATTACGTACCCTAGATAGGTAATCGACTTTGCAAAAAGGTCACACTTCTCTTTTTTAACTCTTAAACCATACTTTTCCAACCGTTCGAAAACCTTGTGTAAGTTTTCTAAATGTTCGCTAGCCGATAATCCTGTAATTATAACGTCATCTAAAAATACCCCTACTCGTGGTAAATCCGCAAATAATTCCTCTAGGCGTCGCTGAAAATTTCCCGGACTTGATGACAGTCCATATACGAGACGATTGTACACAAACAAGCCTTTATGGGTATTAATAACAGTATACTTCTTAGACTCATCCAAGAAAAATTGTGCATAGGCCTGTGATAGATCAATTTTACTGAATCTTTGGCCCCCGTGCAAGCGAACCAGCAAGTCTTCTACACGTGGTAGTGGATAACGGTCAACCTCTAAAACTTTATTTAACGTCAATTTATAGTCTGCGCAAATTCTTATGTTACCGTCCTTCTTCACCACTGGTACGATCGGCGTAGCCTAGTCGGAACGCTCCACAGGTATGCCGTCCCGCACGTGCTGTTGCAGAGCTCGCTCCACTGGCTCGCGCAGCGCATACGCCAGCGGGCGCGCGCGCATGTACACAGACCGCGCTCCCTCCCGCAAGTGAATCACAGAACACTATATACCCTGAAGTGAATGGTCACCGGCGGGCCGGTGAAGCCGCCCAGTCCCTCCGCGAACACATTATAATATCTGGAACTGAATTCCTCGACATTAAACTCCTCGCCCGATAGTTTATTTACTGACGTTAATTTAACAGTCGGCAACTGAATACCTAATTCTAACATCCATTGCCTACCGAGCAAAGCCATTTTACCCTTTCTTACGATGTATAAATCGAGCTCTCTAATTTTATTATTATACATAAATGACGGTGTTATTACCCCCACAGGGTACACTAACTCTCTCGTATAATATCTTAAAACAATGTTACATTTGTTAATTGTTAAATCACTAAATAGTTGTTGGTACATTTTATAACTAATGCATGACACCGCACTACCTGTGTCGCACTCCATACTTAAATCTTTATTATGTACCTTCAATGACATCATAAACGGTTTGCACTGACTTAACGTTAAAAGATTTAAATTAATGTCAATTACCTCTTCGCTGTGATCACTTTCACAATCCACACCACTATTTATAGTTTTCGATTCCATGTAATCTTGGTTCGATATTATGTTTGGGCATACACGCCGCAGATGACCTGTCTTGTTTACATACGCGGCATACGTATCGGCCAAATCGACAAGTGGACGTTTCATGGGCTCCGCCACACGCTTGACATTGATGTCGGCGCCCCGATTGTGCGCCCGACGACGACGTCGACGGCGCCATCCTCGTCCCGCTACCATGTCGGGGTCTGCGGGCGCCGTGTCCGCCGCGCGGCGCGGCCTCGCGTGCCGTGCCCCTTGCGTACTGCGTGGCTGTCTTCTCGCCTGCCCCACTTGCGGTGTCCCTCCTTTGCCATCTTGTACCTTCTATTGCTAGACAATCGGCCGCTGTCGCCTCCCCGTTTGCCCTTTTATGACCTTGAACTACGGCCGCTGCATCTTTTTCCGCTGATTCCAAGCTAATTGCTAAGCTATAGGCTCTTGAAAAATCTAGCTTGGGTTCAGCGAATAACCGTTGGCGTATCGCCTCACAGCTGATACCACATACCAATTGGTCCCGTAAACTTTCTTCAAGCCCTGCCCCGAACTCGCACGTTTTGGACATTTTCTTAAGAACCGCGATGTACTCAGCTATTGATTCGCCACTTTGTTGAGTCCTCTTCCTAAACTTGTACCTCTCTGCAAGCTCACTAGGCTTAGGTTGCAGATGTTTTCCCATGATATCCACTATTTCTATAAACGTCTTAGACTTTGGTTTGTCTGGTGTGCACAAACTCACTAAAAGTTCATAACTTTCCGCGCCCATAAGCGTTATTAACGTCGCGTCGGTACAAATAGCTCACTTTTCACCTCTTTCACTACGAAATACTGTTCTAAACGTTCGATATATAACCGCCAATCGTCTTTTTGCACATCGAAGTCTGCTATTTTACCGATCGTCATGCTTGATGGAATTAATTATCGCACGCTGAATTTATATTTTAGTACTTGTCGCCACTGAACTGTTTGCTAGGTTTAATAAATGAAACGACGTGTTCACGGTACAAAGTATAATCTTGGACTGACCAACAGATATTTAATTATGCCGATACCGACATTACAGTGGTCAAGGATCATATATAGATATTTTGCTCGATCACGCATACATAGTGATCGGATTGGTGAGGGGGAAGTGATACGATGCGGTCTCGAGAAGAGGACCCCCTGACTTTTATTGGGGTTAACCTCAAGTCTCCATTACTGGAACCAAGCGCCTAAGATGTTTGCGGAGATCTGGAGAGTGTGAGCAATAGAGTCTTCACAGCTACCAGTATAGTATGTAAATAGCAGCCTTTTTACTTTTGGGAATATCGCTGGTAAACAGCGTGAAGATGAGGAGAGATGCAAGGGAACCCTGAGGAACTCCTGCGTGAATGGAGTGAGGGGAGGAGAGTGAACTCTCGATGCGATAGCGGAAACTACGATGCGACAAAAAGTCTCGTTAGATGACCACGAGACGGTCAGGCACTCCGAGTTGGTAAAGCTTATATAATAAGCCGGTGTGCCAGACTTTGTCAAATGCCTTGGCTTTGTCAAATAGTAACACGCCTGTCATCGCGTTACGCTGGAAACCAGCGCTTAAGTGCTCCACGATGCGGTGGAATTGTTGGATGCACGAGTGTTGGGTTCGGAAACCAAAGTGTTCGTTGAGAATGAAGATCTTTGCTTTGGCATAGTCTTTGAGACGCTAATAAATAGGCCTCTCGTAGATTTTTCCGAAATAATTGAGTAGATTAATGGGATAGTAACTAATGGGTTCAAACTTGGGCTTACCTGGCTTAGGGATACGATAACGGTGGCCTTTTTCCACGCTTGCGAAATGATGTTGTTACTGAAGGCGCCATTGAAGATGGGGGCCATGAGGAGAGTGGGGAGGAATTTGTACACTTTATTAGTGATACCGTCCGAACCAGGGGGTTTTCGAGTGTGGAGCCCTTTAATGATTGATGTCGATCACTTCGTCGGGAGTGACGGGAGGCAGAGTATCATCAGGTGCTTCAACGGATGGGAGGGAAGCTCTACATTCGACTTTAACGTTCACTTTGGCAAGGCGCGGTTGGTCTACTGGTTGAGAGCTGGGAGAACATTGGGACTTTAGGCTATTGGCTAGGCATTCGGCTTTTTCAGAGTTGTCGAAAGCGACACTCATTTCGGGTCGGATGAGAGGTGGTATAGAGACCTCTTCAGAGGAACGCAATTTCTTCTGCAGATGCCAGAAAGCTTAGTGGGTGGGCTCAAGTTCGCCAAGCATCTTGTTCCAACCCTTGGCAAACAGCTCCACTATGCATTTCTTTACAGCACGCCGTAATTTGCGCCTATGGGCTTTGTTTGCGTCACAGCGAAAGGAGTCGTAGGCACGAATGGCCGCATTCTTCTCGGTTATCATTTCACGCACGTCAATCGGTAATTTCCAACGATGGTTGTCCATCGCCGGAACTTCCCGTGAACAATCCGTCAATACGGATTGTACGAGTTCTGTAAACGAGTTGCTTGCACCTGTCTTGTCTGCGACTCACACTATATGGTTGGGGATGGTGTGCAAGTGAAGCGACGTGGTGAATTTCAGTCTTCTTATGCTTACTTTTCTCCAGTAGGTTATCACATTGGTCGGAAAATGCTCATCTTCTTGTAGGTTGATTTTATACTGCCACACGTAACAAAACCAAAGCGAGTTCTAATTCGACGCCAACGCCATCTATCGAGCTTGGCGTAACTAAAATATTTTCAAGTTATACAAGAAAAACAACTTTATAAACTGACTTTTTATGTTTTTGATGTTATGAAGTCGTGTTAGGTAATGCATAATGTAATATTATTATTATATGAACTTTAAAAGAGATTTTGACCGCTGAGTTTGTTTCGGTGTTGTTTAGTGGTGGTGGAATGGTGGTGTGGTGTAAGCAGCCGGCTAAGGAACACCAGTCTTATAAAAAATATTGACGTGTAAAAGTGTTATTTTCGACAAATTTACAAAAATAAAAATTATGATATATTTCATCTTATCTACTTAACGTACACAACTTTACTTCATTTAAAGGATAAGCATATTAAGTATGTATTTGATCATTAAATCTTTTGTAAAATCAAATTAACAAATACAAACCTACATACAAATAATTATGTTGACCCGGGGTAACATGAATGCGTACTCACTAATTCCATGCGTGAATGTGTTTCATGCTACTATTGAAATAAAACAATTGATTGACAATATAAACTTTAATGTAATGAACTCCGTGGTAATGAATCATCGAGACATCAAATGTTACATTTATTACTCGTAAGTAGGTACAATTCAAAAGTACAATTCATAGGCCTAGAGCGGGGACAACGGGCTCTAATAAAATTAATGTACTTCAAAAACCTAAGGTACCCTACACAAAGTCTTTATCAAATAAGTAATTTACACTCTGTTCGCAAACTATATATAATTAAAACTATTCTCAGGAAACATAAAACTCTTAATTTTGATCCCAGCTTAACCTTGAAAAGAAGAAAGGATATAATAGTTGAAGTTCCTAAAACTAAAACCAAGCTCGCCCGTATTCAATACGACAAACGCTCAGCTCAGCTTTACAATCGAGTAAACAAAGAGATCTACATATACAATAAAAAATTAACTGACAGTAAAAAAATAGTAACTAATTGGATAAAACCACTTACATACGATGACACGGAGAAGCTACTGGAATAAAATAAAACCTTACACTTAATGCTCTCATCTTTCGTACTTGTCGTATACAGTCTGATTCATTCATTGCCACTTACACTCACTCTGTATTTTACATTACATTTAACAAACCCTCACACTATCACTTGCTTCTTGTCTAGTTTTAAGTTTCTCTTTTTATTTTGAATCGCCTGTTTTTATAACACTTAAAACAAGTAATTTTATGTTAATATTTTATGTTTTGGAGGAGCGGAGTCTCCTAACACAGGCTGTTTTGCTTAAAAGGAGACTCCAATCACTAGTTGTTAAATTTACTTGTATAACAAAATAAAACATTTCATTTCACAAAACATTTCATTTCACAATTAAAGGACATGTTTTGCCTGAAACGCCCTTTGGACTCTTTTGTGGAGTTTCTAGCCGGCTCTTCTCCATAGGAAACGACCAATTTGAACCGTGCACCTAGTTTCTGACGTTTCATCAGTGCCCATGTAGGTTTATGTGAAATAAAATATTTTGAATTAGATTTTTTGGTTTTGACCCTTAAAGCACAAATGCTTTGTTTTTATACATTTGCGTTGGACAGGTCTGATGATGTCAATGACGATGATGCTACAATTTTTTATTGTACACACATTGTAGTTTACTAAACAGAAATAAAAAAGAAAAAGAAGAAAAATCTTAGGCTCATGCGTCAGGGTCAATAATCTTCTGGAACTGCAGCAATATGATGAGGTAGGTGACAAGGAGGCCGACGAACTTGAACGGCAGCGAGATGTCAATATCCAACATGCGCAGAAGTGAGAACGAGAGGTCTCTCGTCTCTGTCCACGCCAGCAGCGCCCGCGCCATGCCGCGGCTGCACCTATCTGCAAAGTTACTTATGTCATTAAAGTCTTAAATAAGTGACAATTATTTAAAACACTGTACAAGAAACTAACCTGTGGTATGTGAAACTGAAGCCACTTTGTACAAAACACGGAATTTCGAGGAAATTGCCCTGTATGGTGAAGAGCATTTGCTGTAATACGCTCTTGTGTCCACACTGATATGCTCCGATTACCAGTTTGTAAAAATACAATTAAAAATCATACCCATTTGATTCTCATAAATCCTTGCAGACAACAGTTCTCGTAATCTTGCAACTTCGTAGTGAACTTGATCTCCGAGCAAGCAAGGCGAAAACCACGACAATGTTAAACCTCCCGAAAGTAGCATAAAGCTAAGAACAAACAAAAAGGTGTTCTGGGGACAAACGTAATGGAAATTAAAACAGCTCCTATTTAATGACAGAAACTAGCCCAAAATAATCTCATATAAGATAGAGTAACACTTACATCCTCATGTATAACACTCAGTGAAACATTATAGGAGCCCATCAAAATGATTAAAAACGTACATACTAGGGTGACCAGCAACTGGAAACAATAAGTAATTATTATATTTTAGTTCAAAAACACGTTTGAAAAACTAACCAACCCGCTTGCTCGAACATTTGCTCTTATTGCACCGATTTTAGGTTCACAATGTAGTGTATTTAACACGCGTGCTTTTTATTTTGCATTGCACGGGAATGCGCGCCCCTGAAACTATGTACCTACTGGTCTGAAAGGTAGTTTATTTTTAATCTCGGAAAAGAGCCTACATGCCTGTCTATGCTTAGAAATTTTGTGAATATTTAGACAGTGTAAATATAATATAATACTTAAATAAACATTATACTTATTTCATCAAATAATTATTGATATATGTATAGAATACAAATCCACACGAAAAAATCCGCGAGCCATTTTTCACAAATTGTTAAGTTCATTTATTTTATTTTTTATACTTGTATCAAAATATACTATTCAGTTACCTGCCATTTAACTGCTTCCACCAAATAATTGTGTGCTGTTATCATGCTGTGGTACAGATTCATCATATTTTCCATTTCACAAAGAGTATTCTTTATGTCAGCTCTAGAGTATCCAAACTCTTCTACGTTCAAGGTTTTCGTTATCTTTCTGTTTGCCAAAGACAGCTCCATGCAGTAGTTTATTAAACGCATCCTCGGTATGAGAAGGGTAAGTAGATGGCCATAGTAACGTACTTCCTGAATAATACCAAGTGTAAAAGGCATTGCGTTTAAATACAGATTTTGCAAGGCATCTGTCATCACAGGAAGAGCAAATGTAGTCATCATGAATAGCAACAAAACAACAGTTTCTATCAAGTTTTTTATTGACGCTTTTCCAATCCTAGGTCTGCAGCCAACTTCTTTATCAAACACATTCAACTCGTTGTAATAACGCTTCAATCTCTTGACTGAAACTAAATTAAACATGCTAGTGAAGACCCACTGGACATAATGTGTACCAATAATTAATACCAAATAGGGAATATGTAAAATACTACAGAAGAAAAAGGAATAATAACACATGAAAAGAAAGGTGGATAAGAGTGAAAATATCAGGAATACAATATGAATGTTGCCGAAAAGAGGAATTCTATTGATACCAAAAAACAATCCACCAATAATGAAGATCTTAGACACACAATCTATTAAGGGCTTATCATTTGGTTTGACATAAGTGTTCACGAGAATCGACGGGCGCGTCATGGCGACAAATATATATTATGTGTTTCAAAATGAATTTCCGACATCTAATGCGACATTCATAATATGTTAACGGTGACGACGGTCTATAATTGTGTAATTCGATCAATTCTGTTCATAGACGACAGGAAGCTTAAGACATTACAATAATTGATTGTAAATATAGCGTTATATTTGGGAACACGTCAAGAACGCTATAACAAAGTGCTTTCAATAAATTAATCGAGTGAGGAACATTTTATAACAAACATCTGCCAGCCTCTTTTTTTGAATTAGTAATAATTTACACATTAATTGGAAATACTCACTGATCTTTGCAAATCTTTTGAGCAGAGTGTGGTTTTATCTAAGAGCGCCTTCACACTGGCGTTTGTCCAGCGTAGGCGTTCGATAAACGTATGCGCAGCGCAGACGCCGCGACAACGCGGCGCAGGCGTCCCGTTGTTGCGGCGTTACCTCTGGAGTCAATTGAACGCTGCGCTAACGCGGCGCAGACGTCACATAATTGCGTTATCGTTTCGGGGCGCAGGGACACGCGGCTGCGGGTGGCGGGGAGAGGTCGAATGTGAATAGGATTGTACATGACTCCGCAGTAACGCGGCGCATGCGTCGCGCACCTGCGTCGCTAACGCAGCGTATTCATTTACCCTTACACTGACGCCGCGACCAGGCGACGCCTGCGCCGTGTGGTCATGGCGTCTGCGCTGCGCATATGTTTATCGAACGCCTACGCTGGACAAACGCTAGTGTGAAGGCGCTCTTAGTACTTTCTATCTGCCTATTTGGCGCAGCCGTGAGGCATCATTACTACTTAAAGTTTTTCTGTTTTTGTCTGAATATTGTGTGCCTTAACCTGGGTCAAATAAATTTATTTTCTTTTTTCATTCTTTTCTTCCTTTATTCTTTAGAGCGAAATGGCAAAAAGTTTTTATGAGACTACAAAAATTTTGGTGACTACATAACATAACACGCCTTATTTCCCCAAGGGTTGGGCAGACATGTACATAAAGTACACCCACATTTCGCCAGTTATGTTTAAGTTCCATGTAACAGGGGGGCGATCCTTTTGCCATCTACCAGGCTCAGATCCAGAATCCGGGCTGCTACTGAGAAATTCCAGATGGAAAAACCTAATACTTAACAGTTTGCCCGACCGGGAACCAAACCCAGGACCTCATGCTCAGCGATAGCACTTACAACCACTACACCACTGAGGCAGCCACTATATTCTTATACTTAAACATTCACCTTTTTCACAAGCAAATATGAGAGTGTAAAGAAATAAATCGCATGCCAGACAATGGTCACAGGCACTCTCCAAATTGTGCCTGCAATACATTTCAATGTGGAAAGCTCCTCATCCCTCATTCTAAAATACGAAAAAAAAGGGAAATTGTTGGAATGTTTTCTCCAGAATATAAAGGACTAACCTTAGCTTTCTTCCCGATGACAATAGATACCTCTTACCTCTGTAGAAAATGTCCTTTGTCTGACACTAAATCTGAGCAAAAATAGCTAAGCCGCTTACGGACTATTTTTAGTTAAAATTGAGTTCATAACTCCTTAATACTTTGCTTACGTGGGCATTGTATAAGTTAAATTATTGTTTTTTAGATTTTTACATTTACATTCACGTTATGGTAATTTTTGAGTTTCAATGATGAAAAAAGCCCTTAATAACAAATATTAATCTTTCCTTGAACTACGTAAAAAACTACTAAGAATAACAAAACAGGTTTTGCCGCTACGGGGATTTAACATCTACCCACACACAGAACTGCAGACATTCTAAGAATTCTAGAGATACAAAATTCAATTTTGTATTACAGTGGCAGTTCCGTGTAGTCTAATACCTACTATATTATACTGAATTTGCATGCTAATGATCTCTCGTACGACTGAAATTATTATACAAAACAGATAGAAATTAAAGATTACCATCTAAAGTAGGTTTTCTGCAAACGGGAGAGGAAAACTTTGTAAAATCTAGCACATTTTTGTGTTACTGGTTACTCTTAGCTTGCATCATCCCACTGCTGGACAAAACTAACATTTTTGACTGAATGTTTTTTCAAAAAGTTTCACATGTTTATTGTAACACACACTGAACCAGTCCGTACTAAATTGGAAAATTCCCTACATTTGTTAATAAAGCTGTCAACCACCGCATTCAAATTACCAACGAACTTCAAACTTTTATAACAATTGTTTTCGCTGTCCGCCATTACTAAATAATAAAAGGAGATATAAAGAGACTTTAAAATTAACTCGTAAACTAAGATTTATCGACAATATTATTTTACGCAATCTTACTTGTTTATCTCTTGGTCGTTTTGTTGTTTTTTGTGAGAAACTACTTCAAAATAGCACACAGCACTACTACCATTACACGTACTACTACTACTACTACTACTACAAAATAGCACACACAGCACTACTACCATTACACCTACTACTACTACTACTACTACTACTACTTCTGCAGCATGTATCAGAAATATGTGGTCATATTTAAGGGAGAGAAACAGTCAATCCAACTGAAAAACTCTCTCCATGGGACCAACATCGTAAACGCGAAAATTTATCAGCCATCATTGAAAGGGAGATGCCCATATTTGGCCATAAAGGCACAACAATTTACGTTTTTGTAAAAAAAACATCGTAATTTCTATTTAATTAACATGATATTCATTTCTCTGAACAAGATTGCAACGTTTTTGCACAAATAAAAAGTACCGAAAAGACAAATGAATTAAAACTCACGTTTGTGTCTAAAATCAGCAGTGTTGCCAATAATTAGATATTAATTTCGTGCACGAAATAATCGATTATGTTTTCATGGATTTTTTATATTTATAATATCACATCCGTAATGCTTATTATTCGATCTGATATATTATATACAGTGTTCTGCTGTTACTATTGATATTAAATTCAATGAACAAGCGAATATTGATAGTTGATAATATAATATCGAATGCATAAGATAATGGCAAAAACAATACCACACATTTTAATAATCATTCTTAATTTGTTCAGCACAATAAAAACAGAATATGTTAAATAAAAATATATTCACAAAGACGTACATAAAGTCTTAAGAGTTTCGGTGATGTTTATAATTTTGAATTAAATTATGATTCGAATAAAAAATCGATATCGATTTATCAATTTTTTGTGTATAGTATGGCAACATTGAGTTATGCCGGCCGGCTGTCAATTGTCAAATTACAACTAATCTACTTTTATTGTTGTTATATGCCTCAATAAGTTTCGGCGGGCACATCTATTTTGTGAACTACAATTATTATGTACCATCGGATTGTAGAATCTATTATGTACTAATTGTATATGATACAAATGATGTATAAGATCATAAAATATTAAATTAAGATGATTGTAAAATAGTTGTTTGTGAAAATTAAAAACTATTTTATCTTAAAAACCCGATCTATTTTTTAAACCAATTCCTTGATCAGTTCATTTTTTAAATTGCATATTAGCCTAACCATATACTTTAAAATGTGTGCACTTGAGGCCGAAGTGTCTATGGATGGTGGGCATTTCCCTTTCGTATGGCACAGTTGATAATTTTTTCGCGATTACGATGTTGGTCCTATGGAGGAAATTGTTCAGTTTTATGGTCTGTACCACTATGTACACTACCTACCATATATGACCACACCTTTCTGAATGCTGTGTACTTATTAAGTTAAAATTTATGTCTGAAAAAAGACAACATGGTATTCGTCAAGAACATAGTATAGAAGATATTAAAGGCGCGGGCCCACCGCGGTGTACGGAGAGGCTACGCACGTGTATCAAGCTTCGCTTTGTAAGAAAATGTATGTGGTTGTCTCCACTGCAACCCACGGAGAGGCTACGCATGAATTAACGTCATTGATACATGCGTGGGTTGCTCGAATAGGCGGATACATAGCTCAACGCTGTCGACGTGGGTCTACGTTTCCACTGGAGTACACGAATATGACCCATGACTATGTACAGCTCGCTTATTGCAGAGCAGTTTTCAGTCGTGTCCGTGGATTGCAGTGGCACGTGTGTAGCCTCTCCGAGCGCCGTGCCACGCTATACATAGTCGTGGGCCTTCGTGTAGGTACTCCAGTGTACTTAATACCAAATTAAAATGTGTTTACACCACATAAACATATCATGCTTTAACAATTAAGTTGTATTCACAACACACAATACCTACATTTCACATTAATTTTATCGCTATGAGACAAAATAGCAGAAATGGCCAAGTTTCAAAGTAAGTTGGTAGGCCATTTATTAATTTTCAAAGAGATTCAATAAAATCCATTTTGCATACACTATATCATGTTTTTATTTCAAGAGACCTTGAAGAACAAGAGGTCAGTTATACATGTAGGTATGATACCATTAATAAAAACGCATTATTAATTAACAACACAGCTGACACATAATAAACATAAACAAGAAACAACTCATTTCAACGCCAAATAACAACATTAACATAATTATGTACCTATATTAAAATCCAAAACCACAAGAGCGGTGTTCTAGTTGCACTCAAGTAAATATTTTTATTTCACTCGGAAAACGTGCAACTTGCATAAAAATGTCGCTTGTGATATAAATATTGCAACCAAAAATAGCATTTTCTGTACTGATAAAAATAACTGAAATAAAACCCTCAACAAAATAGACCGGATCGAATAGGGTTCGTTTCCACCACCAACCACTGAATGCGGTTGGCGTTAAACATATTAAAAAACATCATTCTGTCTCTCTCATCTTCAAACGATTGACAGAAACAGAACAATATTTCAAATGCGCTAAACGCATTTAGTGATTTGTGGTGCGAGCGGGCCTAAGTATATGTATATTATGTTTCATGTCACGATTTAAGGGTTAATAACTTTCTGGAACTGCAGCAATATGATGAGGTAAGTGACAAGGAGGCCGACGAACTTGAACGGCAGCGAGATGTCGATGTCCAACATGCGCAGGAGTGAGAACGAGAGGTCCCTTGTCTCCGTCCACGCCAGCAGCGCCCGCGCCATGCCGCGACTCGCCTTATCTGGGAAGTGAACATCGCCAGTAGTAGAAACGCCATTCACCTAGTCTTTTCTTATCTATGTTAAGTTCAACGTCCAGCATGATCCATCTTTCTTGATGTCACAAGCTGTAAGGAAAAAGAACCCATCAGCAAGGCTGCACCATTTGAAGCACTAAAGTGAACATACCTAGTTGATTTTCATAAAGCCTTGACGCAAGCAGCTCCCTAAGCCTTCGAACTTCGTTGTGAACTTGATCTCCCAGCATGCACGGTGAGAACAGCGGTAACATAATACCTGCCAGCAGCCCCACATATGTGATCATGAATGACAATGGCACCTGAAAGAAAAAACATGAATAGAACAGACAAGAAAGAAGAGACCATAAAGCTAGCTGAAAAGAAAAAAATCCTAAGAGTTGTAGTGGCTTCAGCCGTCATAGGCGCGCAGATCACACACGGTAACGGTATTGATTTTAGTGAGATCAGAACTGAAGATAGAACTTACCATGTATGCCATACATGGTTAGTTCTTACTGCAGGTCTGATCTACCATAGACAGTAGGCATTTAGAAAGGCGATAAGAACTAAAAAGACACGTTAACCATAACGATTAAACTACCTTAGGTTGTTATTGCATATACATGTGTATGTTTTTGACAAATATTATTAAACTTACGTCTTCCTTGATAATAGTCAAAGACACTCTGTAACAGCAAGACAAAATGTTAAGGAACGCCGAGACGATAGTGACCAGCAACTGAAAATAAATTATCATGTTATAGCTCAGGCACTAATTGTTTGCTTTTAACCAGATCATAAACCAATATTCTTACCTGCCATTTAACCGATTCAATCAAATAATTGTACGCTTTGATCATATTGTGGTACAGATTCATCACTTTATCCATTTTACAAAGAGTCTTGTTACTGTCAGCTTTCGAGTATCCAAACTGTTCTATGTTCAGGTTTTTTGTAATTTTAGTGTTTGACAGCGACAGTTCCATGTAATAGTTTATTAATCGTAGCCGCGGTAAGAGAAGGCTCAGCAAATGGCCACAAAAATTTACTTCTAAAATATGAATGATCGGGAATGGCATTATCCCCAAGTAAAGGTCCTCCAGGCTAACAAAGATGAAAGGCAGCGCAAACACAAACACGACATATATTATCATACAAATTGTTAACATCAAGTTATTTATTGATGCTTTACCAATCCTCGGTCTGCAGCCAACTTCTTTATCAAACACATTCAACTCATTGTAGTAACGCTGCATTCTCTTGATTGACACTACATTGAATATCATGAAGAAGATGCACTGGAAATAGAATATATAAACGATGATACTCAAGAGCTCCACATCTTGCAGCGTGACCAGGACAAGCGCATAGAGTAGCGCCAGTAGGAGTGAGTATATAGCGGACAATATTATGAAACCAACGTGTACGTCCCCGAGGAGTGGCAGTCGAATTATACCAAAAGCTAGTTTACTGATTATGAAGATCTTTGATATAGGGTCGATGTAAGGTTTGTCACTAGCGCTAAAATAAGTGTTCACGAGAACCGATGGAGGCGTCATGTCGACTTCTAGACTTGTATACAAATGAGCTTTTAGCACCTTACGACAACACTTTATAAAACATAACGGTGACAGGTAATAATCTAATTCAAATGACAATATTATCTATAGCTCATATCAGACGGAATATACCATTAAATTTATTAGAAGGTCCGTTGTCCGACACAACTTGACACATATCAACGTTATAAATGAATGAATATAATGCATTACGAAATAATCGGTAAATACAGTCACAATGTCCTTGTCACAGCCTAAATAAAGCTAAATAAATAATAGGGAACCGCGCTGCGCGGGATAGGTTAAATTAATCAGTCAATCAAAATATTTTATTTCACATAAACCTATATGGGCATTTATGAAACGACAGAAGTCCATATTTATACTGTGTCAGAAGCTAGGTGCACGGTTCCAATTGCTCGTTTCATATGTAGAAGAGCCGGCAAAAAACTCCCCGGTTACTCTTTTAAAAATAAGTGGATTTTACAATGTTTTCAAATTACAGTGTTATTAGGTTTTTAGGAGGACAGTGCGGGCCTGTCAACAAGTAACAGATACTTAACAAAATAGAAAAAGGCCTACAAATAAACAGTCTACAAGTTTGGCCTACAACGTTCTCACAACAACAAATATAGAAGACTAGACATAAACGATAAATAAAATAATTAAAAAAAAGCCTATTTAAACCAAATGACATGACAACTGTAACAAATCTGAATTAAAACCCTGTTTACAAAAGTGTGGTAAAGAGTTGAAAGAAGAATTGGATGTATATAATGTCAATTAATGAGAAGATTAGATCAAAGAAGAATGTAAAAAGGGAAGCTACAATAAAATCGATTTATTTAGCGTAGAAAGAAAGAAAGAAAGAAAGAAAAAGTATTTATTGAGACTCGCACAGGATTATTAGAAACTAAACACACTCATAAAAACAAAAAATATAAAAATAAAAAATAAAAACAAAAGTAAAATGAAAATAACAACAGAAAGTCCTGTACGAGGCCAAAAGGCCCCTATCTCAGCATGATGCTGCGACATTTAAAAAAAAAATAAGTGTCGCAGCGCTGGTATTCTGATAGGGCCCGCTGCTGTGGTGTCACGGACAGATACAGAAATAAATATAAATACAAAAAACAAAATAAAGATAAAATAAAAATAGCTATTTATGTGTAACATAATTATTATAAAATAAAATAAAAAATTCCGCGTGTCAGCACCCGACGTAACATCAATTACTTGTCTACGGATTTAGAGTCTGTGGCACAATGGCATCGCTGTGACAAGTAAAGAGACGCAGGCGCCGGCACTTGGCAAATACAATTACAAAACTATACGGCGAGACGAGAAGATTATTAATTGATTACGGCTGCGTAATGCTCAATATTGCTGTGATTACTATAACAAAGACTACTCTGTGGTGTTCAATTAACGTTATTTGGAGAAATAAGGATAAACTAATTTAATGACTATAATAACACAAGAATTTCAATTTACAAATGACAACAACGAGAAAAAAAAGAAAAACAATCAAAAGCGAAATAACTGCTGACACTGCTTGTTGTGCCTGCTCTGTTTAGCGAACAATCGCTGCCACTAGCTTGCCACCATTACAAGCTGCGCGCAGATCAAAGGTAAGTTCAAAGTGTGGTACATTTTTGAATGTGTAGTAAATGCTGTTTAAATTTGATTCTAAATGTACCAACTGTCTTTATAGCACGAAAAGGAGGAGGCAAGTCGTTCCAGCAACGAGAGGCAGCAAATTTGAAACTACCACGGAATGCAGCAGTTCTGTGCGATGATGCTAACATGAGGTACGAAGATGCTCTAGTTTTAATCTTGTTAACATCGCGCGACCAAGACAGTTTTTTAAATAAATATTCTGGTTTCTTTGTGTCTTTCTTTGCGTAGATTATACTTCGTGAATATGATAAATAAATAGCTGTTCAAATCTCACAGAATTCGTGTTCCACTAATCGTAGCGCAATTTCAAACTAGACATTATGCCTTTTATTTCTTTGGGCGCTCTTAGTAGACAAAGGCTTTTTTTTGGGTTGGAAATTATCAAATAACTTCTCCCGCTCTGGGCAGAGCGGGAGGATGTGTCAGACTTTTACTGACTAGAACCCACCCATTTTCCTACAGTTGCATGTGTGCCAGGGCCACGGTAACCCTTTCGGACAAACCCGCGACCCCGGCAGGCATCGGCCCTAACGGACCCCGTCAATGTGTGCTGACATCTCTTTGAGGTGCGCGTGGAACACAACACGCCGTCGACCCGGGCCTAGTCCTTACCGGATGGCAGTAGACATAGGCCTACTGTTCTAAAAAATGTTTTAGTCAATCGTACCAAAGAATTATATAGCCTGTTTAGTATCCAGCACTCTAATTGCGTAACACACTTTTTAAGGATATTTATTGCTAATCCATTGCTTCAAAAATCTGCTCAGCAACGTAAATAACGCAATGAATGTTGTTGAACTGTCAAAATGAAAGCCAATTACGCAATTACCCCACAGGTATTAGGTTGCGTTTAAACGCATTCGAATGGAATCCATCACATGTAACATAAAATCACGCCCGTATCCCTAAGGGGTTAGAAATAGGTGTTTACGGTATCCACATTTCGCAAGTTACGTCCCAAATACGAGTGGGTGAGCAATTTATAATGTTGTACTGTGTTAGATACTCGTATAAGGTTGTAATTGATGGTTACGTTGGTTTAATTTCAATTCAGAGAATTAATTAATACTTTCTCTATAATATAATCGATTTTAAAGAGTCGCACTTAGATTAAAAATAATGAAGACCAATAATTTTTAAGCATGATAACAGTACTTAGGTATTGTGTGCGGGTTCATTACTAATTACGTGACGCGTTTGAAGAGAGCATTCGTCGTTGGACTGAGAGAGAAAGACTGACCTGGAATACTGGTGTGTGCGGTTTAGCTAGCTGGCTCCACGTGGCTTCATTAGTCGGTAATACTTACGAATAATGTGCACTCAAAGTAAATAGGTTGCAGTGTTAGCAGCCCTACATTATGGCGGTTATAAAAGTTCCAGAAATTGCGTGCGCACACGTAAATACGGAAGTGCGATTCCAGCGGTGTCTTGATGCGCAGTGTGCTTCGTAGAAATATGTCGTCGCTCAATCATTATGGGTAGGGAAGGGCGGATATAGGAAATGACCTAAATAATCTCATAATAACAATCTTAAACATTTTATAGATTAATGAATTTGAGTACAAAGCTTTTTAGACTATACGAGTGAAATTATTTTATTTCACATTTTTTGGCGTCAACAGACTGTGTTACAGTTCGCCCAACACTATATGAGCTCTCGGAAGTTATACGCGAGTGCCTGCGGAGTATGCATAATATAGGTGTCTGAGGGAACTCTCACTCTCTCACTCTCACTCAACTGTACTATACGCGGTATCGTTCTCGGGCTTACGTTCAGAAGGCTCATAAAGTTTTGCGCGAACTATACCATGTTCTCAGACGCGTCTCCGAGGTATCGGTGGCTTCAGAATTAATCTTGGACTGTCTTTACTAGATCGATAGATCAGTGCGGCTGTAATTTAACTGTGAGTTCTTCACATGAAAATCTGAATTAAACAAAGTAAATAAAATTACCTGGCGATACTTCACAGATGTGATGGTTAATGATGACAAAATAGAGTAAATCAGATTTTCAATACTCATAATTTCAAGAGCTGTAGTTTTTAATGATTGAATGATGAACGATGAACAGATTTTGATTTTGTTTTATAATCATTAGATATCAATAGCCATCTTGCTAGTTCATTTATTCAAGCGTTCATTTTCTGGAACGGCTTATGCTATCGGGCCAGGTTGAATGAAACGCACGCAAGGCAGAGCACTGACAAGATGGTCAGACGCAATCCAAAAGGCTTTTGGAGGCACCATTTACCGAGCGGTCCGCACTGCAGAAAACCGCGTAACTCATTGAGAGCATAACGAAGAAAAAGAAGATGGAAGCATACATGCAGAAATTTTACATTCTAGTATTCAGTCCCATTACCGGATCTATAGAAAGTTTACATTCTACTATTCAGTCCCATTACTGGATACATAAAAAGTTTACATTCTACTATTCAGTCTCATTACCGGATACACTAACTATGCTCATTTTGTGGAATCTGTTCCAATATGTAGGTAAGTAGTCAAAGAGATCGCAACTAAAGGATGATTTCCACCAAACGGGTCGCATCGCATCGGAACAGAAAGGATACGAATAGATTCGGCGACAACCGATCACGTCCGGCAGGATGTCCACGTATACGATCGGCTCCGTACCGCCGCTTGCGAACGTATCCTTTTCTGCGGCTAGACAAATAGTTTCATTCCTACCGTATTGATGTGTTCTAATTCGGATGAATGTGTGATCGGATACGACGACAGGTGAACGGAGCCGATCGTGCCTCGCAGCATACTTTCGGCTTCAATAGCGTGTCGCGGAAGAACCCCGCGGTCAAGCTACTGTGCGCGGCTTGGTAATACAGACCTTAAATTAATAGTGTGTACACGATTTAATATCGTTTGTAGATTATAAAGTTCGTTCCGATCCGATGCGATGCGAGCCGTTTGGTGGAAATCATCCTTAACTTACATCTGGAAGTTAAATCGGTAACAATAGGTTTGAGTTCAGTTCATTCCCCGAGAGAGCAGACACGTAAAGATCGATTTAGATCAAACGAACATAGAATCATTACAAGAGTACGGGCACTCTTTACTCGATTTCCTTGATATGTTAGTAGGAGTAGAACTACGAAACAATGCTCTTTCCCTGTTTACATAAACAGCCTTCTATGTTCCCACTGCTGGTACCCAGGCCTCCTCTCTTCGAGAGGGAGTGGGCTGTAAATCCACCACGCGGGCACAGTGCGGGTTGCTAGAAGTCACATGTTTTCGTTTTTTTAGTTCTAGGACATGTCGGTTTCCATAATCTATATATATATGATAAAATCGTATCGCAGTCAAAACAGTGCATAGAATATTTTTGAAAAATGGTAATTGGTACGAGCTCTGGGAAGGATTCGAATGTTGAAAATATAGTTTTCAGACTTTTTCTCTGTTTGACTGAATGTATTTTCCAGCATCACGCAAATGCTACCGGATAAATTATGTTCAACTTTTTCAGAGATATCCACTATAAGTCTTGTCAGTCTATAAATTATCACGCTATTTGCTAAAGGGGATGAGCAATATTGCATTATGCTCATATACTTCTATAATTTAATCATTATGTCTGAAAAATTGTCTTGATATTAATTTAGGAATTGCTGATATATAAATATACCTTCAGCAACTTCTGAAAAAAAGAGAACAAATAAATAGGCCAAAATTATATGGCTGAGTCTTGCCGTAGCATAAAACAACTATTAAGCAAAGTTGCAATGGGACATTTTTATACACCATAAAGTATTATAAAGAACAGGGTGGGCCGGAAAATAAAGACATACTTAATGAACATACCCAGTTGATTCTCATAAAGCCTTGAAGCAAGCAGCTCCCGAAGTCTTCGAACTTCGTAGTGAACTTTGGCTCCCAGCATACACGGTGAAAACAGCGGTAACATGATGCCTGCATTCATGATCACATACGTGGATATGTGATCATTAATGTTAACGGCACCTGAAAGAAAAAACATGAATAGAGCAGAGATGAACCAGAGTTAAACAAGAAAGGATTGTTGCCTTATAATTACACGTCACGAGAAGTTCAACAGTGACGAGACAGTGTTTTGACAGAATAGCGCAGTGCTATCGGTCGAGTGTTCATACTACACTCCCTAAAACTTTGTGCAGTCGTTCACCAGATTTGACACATAGATTTTATTAAACTTACATCTTCCTTGATAATAGTCAAAGACACTGGTGTAGCAGCAAGATAAAATGTTAAGGAACGCCGAGACGATAGTGACCAGCAACTGAAAATAAATTATCATGTTATAGTTCAAGCACTAATTAGTTGATAATAATCAGAGCATGGACTAATATCAATATCTTACCTGCCATTTAACTGATTCAATTAAATAACGCTTACGTACGTTTTAATCATATTATTGTGGTACAGATTCATCACGGAAAATAATAAAGCTTCCGAAAAACAAATTAACTTCTAGCGATCTGTGGATGACTATAATACTAACTAGCTATGTTAAAATGAATTACCGAAACATTAATACAAAATTAACCGACAAAAATGTTGTATTTAACGAACAAACATGAACTTATTCAAATTATAATTCTACGGAAAATAATCTATACTTTCAAATAAAATAAACTAAATTTCCAAAAAAAAACACGAAACTTCCGAAAAAATTACTAAGTTGCCGAAAACATATAATATGTTCCCGAAAATCCAAACTCTAAACGGTCGACGTCAGGGGCACCCCGAAGTTCGGTTGGTTAGGTTCCTTTAAACCCTTTAGACAGAAATAGGAGCCCCGCTCCGCGGGGCTCCGTCGACCTGCTTATTAACCCTAACCCTAGCCGGCCGACCTCAGGAGCACCCCGAGGTTTGGTTGGTTAGGTGTAAGGTTGATTCTAAATTTATAATAGGTAAATTACAATAAAAATGACTACCTGTAGATTTTGGTAAAACGCAATTTAAGCTGGTGAAAAATATTACGTCAGCAAATATTGTATTAATTTTTCGGAATTTTCAGTATTTTATTCGGTCGTTTCTTTATTTGTATTCGCATGTAAGTTGTCGGAAAGTTAGTATTTAAAGCAGTCAATTTCATATTTTGAGTACGCTCATATTTTAATTCTTTTTCGGAGCTTTTATTAGTACCCATTCATCACCATACATTTTACAAAGAGTCTTGTTAGTGTCAGTTTTCGAGTATCCAAACTATTCTATGTTCAGGGGTTTCGGTATCTTAGTGTCTGTTAACGACAGCTCCATGTAATAGTTTAATAAACGCAGCCTCGATAAGAGAAGACTCAGTAAATGGCCACAAAAATGTACTTTCAATTCTGAACTATTGGGAAAGGCACCATCCCTAAATATAGGTCCTCTAGATTAACACAGGCAGCGCAAACAGAATCAGAATGTATAGCATCATAACAATTGTTGACATCAAGTTCCATAAAGACGCTTTTCCAATCCTCGGTCTGCAGCCAACTTTTTTGTCAAATACATTCAACTCAATGTATTAACGCTGCATTCTTCTGATTGACACTACATTGAATACCATAAGCAAGATGCACTGGATACAGAATATGCAAAAGACAATATTCAAGGGATATGCGTTCATGTTGTAATCCACAACGTATCCATAAGAATATGCCAGTAGGAGTGAGTACATGGCTGAAATCATTATGCAACCAAAGTGTACGTCCCCAAAGAGTGGAAGACGAATAGTACCAAAAGCCAGTTGACTCATAATGAAGACTTTTGATAAAGGATCGATGTAGAGCTTATCATTGCCACTAAGATAAGTGTTCACGAAAACTGACGGAGGCGCCATGTCGACAACTAGACGGGTCTAGAGATGAGCTTTGAGCACCTCACGGCAATAAAACAGCGGTGACAGGTAATAATCTAATTCGAATGACAATATAATCAGTACCTCATATCGGACGCAAAAGGTACCATTAAATTAACTAGGTGGTATGTTGTTCTACATAACATACTGATGTAATGATTGATGTTCATGTATTACAAAAGTACCTGTCAATAAATATTTATTTACGTACAGAAAAATATATAAAAGCAATTTTAAGACGAAGGCGTTGCGTGGAATATTAAATTAAGAAAGCTGTTACAAATGCAACATTCGTTTGTAGTGGCGCAATTCGACATTCGAAATTATTTCATTCTTCTTTTTTTCCCTTTGCTGACATTCCTAATAATGTTTTTAAACGACTTCAAAAAAAGGAGGAGGTTTTCAATTTGACTGTACGGTTTTTTTTTATGTGTGGTAGCTCAGTACTTCTTCCTAGGTGAACCGATTTGGATGATTCTTTTTCTATTTGAAATCTGGTGCTTCACATGTGTTTAAGTTCTGACCAGCAGTTTTTGAGTTATCGTTAATATTGCGTATTTTTTCCACTTAGTTTATTTTGATGATGTGTTAATAATTTCCTGTCACTGTTATTTACATATCAAGTAGTGGTACTCGAACTTATGTGGGGGTAGGTACTCGTACCACAACTAAAAAGTACAAAATAAAAAAGTTGTACAAAAAAACAACCGACTTCCAATAAAAACACAAAAAAACGTGAAAAATAACTTTAATATCGGAAGTCGGTGGCCAAAAACGAAAAGACAACACCAAAGACACTGACTTCCGAAATTAAAGTTATTTTTCACGTTTTTTTGTGTTTTTATTGGAAGTCGGTTGTTTTTTTTGTAAAAACGTTTTTTTGTAACTCGGTTAATGTTTAGATCTATTTACATGTCATGGTTGAAGGCGTTCAATTAGTATCTTTCGTGGAATAGAAGGTTAAGTTTAAACCCAAGAGCCAAACTTTGGTTAATCTTTTAATTTTAAATATTTATTGCCTTAAATTTTGATCCAAAAATATTGTTGCGTAAAGATAACCTACGTTATAGATGTTAGCTTGGTTCCTCGTATTTTTTAAAAAATGCTCATACCTTACCAACACCAAATGCTAACCCATTACCTTATTTTACGACAAGTGGCAAAAATACTAACTTTATTTCTGGACTTACAAAATGTATGACTTTAATCCTTTCTTCCTGTTTTGCTATTTATTTCCACCGTCGTATTATTTGTCACAGTTGTATCTCATAATGTTTACTCACTTTACAAATGTGATTATACTCTTTCTCTTGCGTCAGAAAATATGATGTTGTGTCCTCTCTGCTCTCATAATAATGAGGAATAAAAAGAGTGTCCTCCTCCACCCAGCTCTTTTTACCCCACTTCAAATTAACTACAAAAAAGTTATAAAAGCCTTTGTTTGTCCATGGGGCGAACCCGCCCGTTGTCACCGTAAACTTATTATGTCGCTTTCTACAATAATGGAAGGCAAAATTGTTTATCTACTCGAAATAAGTACCCTTTTGATTCCCTGATGAGATTACATTACATTTTTTAGATTATTTTCTTTCTTTTGGCAATTGTCTGCGTCGTTGGGCTAGTTGTCGCAAGCGCTACTGCTGAGCTCGATTCGAGTCCTGGGTTCGATTCCCGGGTCGGGGAAAGTGTTATTGGGTTATTCCATCTGGAATTTCTCGGTAGCAGCCCGGAGTCTGGATTTGTGCCCGGTTGATGGCAATAGGCTCGCCCCCTATTACATGGGACTTAAACATAACTGGCGAAATGTAGGTGTGCTATAGGTACACCTCTGCCTAACCCTTCGGGGAATACAGGTGTCATGTTATGTTATGTTTTATGTGTCTTTAGACAAAACAAAATTTTTCGCTTCCGTTTTCGTATATCTTGTGATGATTTTAGGTTTCATAAATTAGCTTTTATGTGCACTTTTGTTTAATAATTTGTGTAAAAACTATAATTTGTTACGTATCATGTAATTGCATTTCTCAAGTCCCCTGAAAATATAAACCCTTTTATCAAAAATGTTAACAAATATTTCAAAGAAAACAAACGCTACACTTGAATGCAACAAATAGCAGAAGAGTTTGCGCATACGATGTCCTACATTGTTACTTTGAAACTGATCTGTTTGTGCCGTAAGTAAGTAAGTTACAGTGAACCAAGCGGATACAGCGTAGCTTTAAATTAAATATGAGCCAGTCCTAGAGCACTCCACGGCAGAATAATATACAGATGAGCTACATTTATAAGCTTTACATGTAAATCTAAAACTATACAATCGAATATAGATGCAGAGAGAAAGGTCAGACAGTGCTATTATATCGTCAACCGCGCCTCCATGGTAACAATTTGACATTGATAGCTTCTTTATTTCGTAGCAGTAAGAACGGTTTTCGCAGTTCAAGTTTCACTTCTAACATATGGTTGACAGTACACAATGCGGGTTTCGGCTTTGCTAGCGGGATTTCGTTATCACTGGCGCTTACCAGCTAGCAAACTTTGCGTTTTCATATCATGAACTAATATATTTCTGATCTGTAATTACCAGTGATCGGAGTAGGTAGATTGATTTTTAGTACTTGTATCATAAATGCACACAGAAAGAATAACATGGATAAGCCATTTTTCCGGAAAGTAATTCCGGTATTTCCGGATTTAGTATTTCCGGCGGGCGTACGCATTGTTCTGATAACCGGTTATTGTACCACCCATGATCCTTTGTTCTGATTGGTCGTTGGGTTTTGTCAAATCGTAACAAAAAAAAAAATAGGAAGAATAATAAAGAATAAAATTGCTCATTTTATTACAATTCCTACCTTTTTTTTGAGGATGGCAAATCATCAAATGACTCCTTCCACTCTGGCAGAATACAATTCCTACATAAGTTCCGGTTTTTTTTTAATAATCCACCAATTCCGGAGGAATGTCCATAGTAATATATACGTTTCGGATCAATGACCCCAGTTCAATCTACCTACTCCGATCACTGGTAATTACATAGAAAGCAGTTCGAGCCAACACTCAGCCACTAAGTTTGTAAATACGTTTTTTTATTAAAATATGTAGTTGTTTTTAAAACACGTTTTTTAGAGCATACAAATGTGCACCAATGTATGACTTATGAAACAGTAAGTAAAAAAAAGAAAAATGTAATTAATTAAATGGTTAAATAAATAAATAAAACAGCGGATTACAAATTTGTCTAGGAATACCTTCGCAGGAGCTTCATAGTACTTACTTTCTCAGTAGGTTACATCCTACTAATATTATAAATGTGAAAGTTTGTGAGCATGGATGGATGTTTGTTACTCTTTCACGCTAAAATTACTGAACGGATTTTGATGGAATTTGGAACACAGATAGTTTATAACCTGGATTAACATTTATAATACTTTTTATCTCGGTAGTACGTTCCCGTGGGACAATTTCCGACATCAACGCCGGCGAAGCCGTGCGCAAAAGCTAGTACATTATAAAAGTAAGAACATAACATTTGCCTAACAGACAGTCGTACCTCAGATTATTATATGTACCAACAAACACCACTGCTGTTTACCAATACATAATTCATTTTTATTATTTACCAACTCGAATTTTCAGCGGAACCTTATATTTACATAAATCTAAAACAGATGCCGAGAATAATATTATGAATCATGTGAATTGAGTTACTTGGATATAAACATACAATATGTATGAGCTTGCCATACAACAAAGGTGAAAATACATTGCAATGATTTTTTAGGCGCACGGAACATCAACAGAATGTGAAATTGAAAATATGCTGTCATAGAAAACAGTACTACCTAATTCAATTTGTGACTGAAGAAATAAAAATGAAATGCTGTTCGCTAGTAAGCGCATCACATGAGAACAGCTAGACCGATTTTGCTATTTTTTATTCTAAAATAATTCGTATTAGTCCGAATTAGGTTATACCGAAATAAACTTTGGAAAAGTTTCCCGGAAAATTTTCAAATCCGACAAAACTGAAAGTCCTTTTTTCTATGGTATTTTTGTATCAATTATTGAACAGGACGACATCTGATAAAACACTGTGTTGCCAAATTACATTTAGACTGATTAGTCCACCAATCATTTATTAACTCACGGCTGCCTTCGTTCCATGGGGGTAGGCAGGAATTACATATCGCCACCTGCTACGATCCTTACATACTCCTTTTGCCTCGTTTACTTTCATACAGGGTCATACAAGCACGCCGGTTGCGAATACTACGCAACTGACCTTTCTGAAGAACATCACCAATAAGGTCACTATAATTATGTCTTTCTAGGGCGTCTCCTCCCGGCGTTTCCACTCACATCTGCCTTGTAAGTACCTTTGTTAGTCGCCTTTCATTCATCTTCTCAATATGACCAAACCATCTTAGCATGTCCTTTTAAATTTTTGGCACTAAGTATATCAATAGTGCAATTATTAAATAACGTAAGTGACATTTAGTTGAAAATGAGTTATATAAGTATACCATTCGACTCAGAATTTCCTGCTCTATCGATTGGTATATATTTAAAATCTTGATATCTCAACAAAAAAAAAGTTCCTTACATCACATATTTTCCATAGGCATAGACAATATTTTTGTTAAATACTTGTAAATAAACCGACGTACTAAGTCTCTTTCCGTACAGTATTTTGTCTATACATCAAACACAATCGAGTACATTTTAACAACACGTCACTTAAGTTACTCGATAATTTGAGTATTTTTTAGTTTTGTTCCATACTTTAGTGTTCTCTGAGCAGGTAAAAATAGCATGTCCCTTACGCTATATATTGGACATAAATTATCATAGTCATATTGACCCTTACGTAAATTATTCAGCATTGAAAACGATTTAACTGTGCTTTACATCACAATGAACTTAAATAAGCCACCGCAATCCGTCGCATACGTCAACGACATTGTTTGATACGGACACAATTAAACTTTTAAAATAATAAACATGTATCTATAATTGTTGTAATTTATCGTTCCTAGTTATTTATGAATACTTACTGGATTTGAGTTTTAGAACGCTAACTCTTAGGCTCACTTGCACCGCCAATCACTAAACACTTTTAGCGATAAACGAGTTTAAAACAAAATTCTGTTGCTGTCAAATTTTTGAGATGACAGAGAGGGACTGATATTTTAGTAGTGATAAGTGGGTCTGACACTATGCACGTCCGGGGTAGGTTAAGAAGTGTGAAATCATGACAAGGGATAAGTAACAAAACAATATTATGATTCAATGAGCCTCAAGAAACTTAACAAAGTCTATACCAAAAATATTTACTTCTTTATTAATTTCATACGCTTTTACAGCCATTTTAACCTCTCATACTTAATAACACACATGTTGGAATATTGTAAATCAAATTAACTTTGGAGTTTTTTGCTCCGTAGGAAACGACCATTTGCAACCGTGTGCGTAGCTTTTGACGTTTCATAAGTGCCCATGTAGGGTTATGTGAAATAAAATATTTTGACTCCCCAAATATACGAACTCACTTACTTGCTCTACACTCTTATCATTTATTTTCACATCACACACCGATACATCCTCTTCTCTTTCAAACACCATGACCTTCGGCTTATTCACATTTATATTCAACCCTTTCATCTTATATGCTTCATCAATCCCAGTCACCATTTCTGGCAACTGTTCTGCTGACAATGCACGTAGAACTTGATCATCTGGATAGAGAAGGCTTTTGACAGGCAACTCATTCACCGTCAATCCACACTCTCTTACAAATCTGTCAGGCAACTATCCACGTACAAGTTGAACAGCCACGGTGATGCTTCACCGTGGCTGTTCAACTAACACCCCTCGAGATGCAGAACCCGTTCGTGTATGCCTCATGTATCTCAAGCACTGGAATCCTTGTATAAAAACTTAAGTGCCCCTACCATAAGGATAGTGTCGACCACAGTTCTTCCCTCCACACACTGTCATAGGCCTTTTCCAAGTCAACGAAATCACATTAGACTTTCTCGTGCTTTGCCAGATGTTTTTCGGCTATGCACCTTAGGGAGAATATCTGATCCATACAGCCCATTTCCTCTCTAAATCCTGCCTGCATGTCTTATATTTTCTCAAATGTCACTCTTAACACTCTATTTATTAAAACATTCGCAAACAGTTTGCCGACAACTAACTCCAATATCGGATGAAAACGCACAACACGGAAAAGACCAATGCCACGGTAGTTTTTACACTCCTGCTGAGAGCCTTTACCCTTATATAGTGGTACGATAACAGTCTTACACCAATCATCACACGGCCATATCTCCAACACATATTAAAGATCCGACTGATTCTGATTGAATTTATCTATCTTCTTTCCAGATTAGGTATATAGAAAAGTAGGTTAGTGACTGCCTATCAAGGTCAAGGACAAATGATGCAGATTGGGCTACAGTTGTTTATGAGAAATAAAGATCTTGAAAAACAAAAAAGCAACCGACTTCCACAAAAAACACATAAAAAGTGAATAATAACTTTAATTTCGGAAGTCGGTGTCCTTAGTTTTGTATTTTCGTTTTATGCCACCGACTTCTGAAATTAAAGTTATTTTTCACTATTTTTGTGTTTTTGTTGGAAGTCGGTCTTTTTTTGTAAAATGGTTTTTATATTTCACTTTTTAGTTGTAGTACTTACCCCGCACAAATTCGTATACCACTACTTGATATGTAAATAACAGTGATAGGAAATTATTAAAACATCTCAATATAAACTTAGTGGAAAAAATACGCAGTATTAAGGATAACTCAAAAACTTCTAGTCAAAACTTGATCAAATTTATATGTGAACACATGAGAAGCAACAGCTTTCAAATAAAAAAAAGAATCATCCAAATCGGTTCACCTAGAAAAAGTTCAGACCTAACACACATTAAAAATAAACAGTCGAATTGAGAACCTCCTCCTTTTTTGTTTTGAAGTCGGTTAAAACGGTAACAAAATAAAAATTGGTAAAGTAACAACGCGCTAAGCTAGTTTATTACAACAGAAACCTCGCACAAAACTACACTACCACAATGTTTAGACAAAACAACAATCAAATGTACATCTAAAACCGATTACTGAGAACCCAATCAAGAGATAGCAAAGCAATATAGTAACGAAATCAAGCGAAATATGATGATACACGATACGACTAAAGGCGGTAACAAATGGACAGTTTCCTATCGTTCTGGCGGCTAATTCGGGAAACAAGCACTTCTAATCAATCATGTGACGCCATGGAACACCCCTATAAGATGAATCCTGAACAATCTATAGCGATTACTGCGTATAACTACAGACGATACTACCAGAATATGATTGGTTTTCTCTCAATTAAATTGGGTATTTAAAAATCCTACTTAATTACTTGATGACTTGTTCATAAAGAATAAAGGCTCCCGCAGACAGGCGCGACGCGACGGTGCGATGCGATTCTGGTAGAACAATTTCCATTTCAAAAAGTTTTCTAAGTAATTCTTCTACTATAGAGTCACATCCCGCTGTCGAATCGCGCCTGTCTGCGGAAGACTTACCTAATTTGTCACTTGAAAAAGACATGGACAAAAGAGTACATTCCATGTTCACATAGTTATAGTAAATATATTGTACATTATAAGTGAATTATTAATACGTAGTTTTGAACCCTTCTGAACTTGTCAGTTTTTATTTCAAAATATAAGTAATGCAAGATGAATCCAAAGTACCATTTGTCAACTTCCGCCATAATGGACCATGGAGAAATATAAATATAATAATGGACATTCCTCACCATGAATGTAGACATGCGATTTGGATGACAAATGCTCTTATTAGGAACATTTTATTCATACGAAACTGTCTTTTTTTGTACTTTTTCCATTTAATAATATTGTTTTTTCATATGTTGATGCAAGATAGTTTTTTTTTTTTTATATTTCATAAAATAACAATTATAAAACGGAACTTGTTTACGTGTTTGACTTGACAATGTGTCATAGTATATGTCAATGTCAAATGTGAATGTAATGTTATTGCAGTTTCTTCGTTGCGTAGTGTGTTTGAGTTTTTGCGATAATTTTCTAATATTTTTGACCTCGGCTAATATTTCTACGTACTGTTTATGCTCTAAGACGGACTGTGACCTTCTACCACTCAATATAATACACTCAACTGCGGAATTGCCATGCAAAGGTTGCAAAGACATCTCATATCCTCGCTTTCTGCACACCATCAAACAAGACTTTCGAGAGCCACCACCGTTACCGCCTGTTCAAAGAGGGCCACTTCGAAGGGAAACTAATACTATATAATGAGTTATCTAGGTAGGCATTTAAGATATTATTATATTATAATCCTACAAAATATTTTTAATTATTTTCTCTATTAAATAAATAAATCATTTTGTTTTGTTGTATTTTGTGTTTCCCTTTTTAATTGGTATATAACTATAAAGAGAATATAAGGTTTTCCTGTAAATTAATGTACTTTAAAGAAAAACATTAGTTTCGAATATACTTTGTTAATATTGTCACATTTTTGAGACTATTACCCAGTTTAATAAATGTTCATCAATATACAGTTTGAAATCCTTGATTCAGGTAACCATTAAGCTCACCGGACATGGCTGTTTCGGGAGGTTCCTTTTTCGGATAAGGCGGGAGGAAACGCCCGGATGTTGTCATTGTGTGGATCGACCGGAGCATACGGTGGAGGTCTGCCCGGCTTGGGCGGAGCACCGCCGTGTCCTCGTGGCGGCGATCGGCGGCGGCGATCTCTCGCGTCCGCCCTGGTTCAGGCCATGGTACGGAGCGAGAGGGAATGGGAAGCAGTCACCTCCTTCTGCGAAGCAGTAATGCTCGCGAAGGAGGAGGCGGAGCGCGTGAGGGAGAGGCAATCATTGCACCCTCACGCCCCTAGTCGCCGCAGGAGGAGACACCCTGGGCGTCGGGAGTCGATAGCCGACTCCCGGCCACCGGAGGCGCGGGCCTGCGGACGGCGAGAAATGGGCAGCTCGCCGTCCGGTAAGGACCAGGCCCGGGGATGTCAGCATACTTGACAGGGTCCGATAGGGCCGATGCCTGCCGGGGTCGCGGATTGTTCGAAAGAGTTACCGCGGCCCTGGCGCACAGGCAACTGAAGGAACACGGGTGGGTATTAGTCAGTAAGAGTCTGACACGCCCTTCCGCTCCGCCCAGAGCGGGAGAGGTCATTTGACGATTTCCAACCAAAAAAAAAAATATATATAAAAAAAGGTGGCCATTAAGCCGCGATTCCATTAGGCACGTTAATTTTATGTAAGTTGAACAAACCTGCATACAAGCTACAACTTGTATGAGGTAGTTTGAACTTGTACATTTATTATTCAACATTAGTTGCATGTTTCGGATGCTTCTTTTTTTATTCAATCGGTAATATATTATTATCTCAGAAATGACTCGGCAAGCAGCACCGACCACAGCAGCACGTCTTCAACCCATGATGTCCTACTCAATTATTGAACATCTCCATTTGTATGCAAGTAAAACCTATTTGCAATTTGCACACTCTCGAAAAAATGTTTCCAATGCAAGGAACTTGTACGCAAACGTGACGTCATACTTGCACGCAAGACTTGCGTAATGGAATCGTAGCTTAACTTTGTTTAAATGCCTATTAATACTAAAACCATATCAGTTAACCGTAATAATTCACAACTGTTCGCTATTTTAAAGCGCCTAAAGTTTTTTAATAGCAAAATCATAATCTATACATTTATTTTCAGCGACATGATTCAAATGTTTAATGAAACTGTTTACATCTAGTCTGTTGTAATGTCAAGTTCTTTGAGTTCTTTATTTATAGCAATTTAATGTGCCAATATTCACGAATATAAAACTCCAAAAATCATTGGTGAACACTAAATTCGATAACTATGCCAACGTTCATTCATATATTGGCCATCACCTATTACGTGCATTTTATTTATTTCATAGAAGATTCATTCAGTTTTTATATAATGTAGTTATTCTATGTGAATGTAGGTAAACTAACAAAATAACTAGGAACCTAGGTCTTTTAAAAATATTAAGACTTTTAAAAAGTAGAGGGGCCTCCCTCTACTTTTCAAAAGTCCATTGCCCAGGAGTGGGAAAGCGTATGTAAATAAAAAAAAAATACATTGAATACTGTCGGTTGCTAGCTCGGCATGATACCGGTGGTCATTTCCACCTTTTTTAATAGTGCCCGGAGCAAAGCAATAGACTAAGACCTGTGTATTTACTTCGTGACTGCGATACCAAAGAATAAAGTACCATCATAAGTATTATTTTGTCATAGTTTTTACCCGACTGAGGCAAATTGAAAGGGGGTCATGATATTAACAGGCTATGTATGTATGTTCATCTGTTAACTCATAACTCCATCGGTAAGTATCATCGCTATTCGTATAACTGGAGTCATACGTTTTTACTAAATAATTATCCTTTGACTAAGGCAATACGAACACCGATACCGATCTTATTGTATTACTATATCTTGTATACACCCATTTAGTTGGCGTTTTTGTCGTAGTTTGGTTTTCGCGCGGCGTTGTAGCGACGTTTTTAATAAGCTGATTTTCAGACTAGTTTTATATGTATACTATGACGTAATGGATTTTTTACGTTGGTTTAACATTAAAACTACTTATATCAATCCTAACGTCCTAATCATAACTAACATTATAAACAAGCTGTTCGAGCCCGGTTCGCCCGGGGTGAATTTCATAAAAAAATAGCATCCAAAATTCCCATTTATAAAATTCCGGATTTTCCAAAAAAACTTCCAACAAACGTTATCCTGACAATAATTGTCAGGATAACGTTTGTTGGAAGCTTTTTTTTTTTTTTTTTTTTTTGTGTTAGTAATTATTACTAACACAAAAAAAAAAAAAAGCTAAATAGGTGCAGCCGCTTTGAAGTGACGCGCGGACAAACATTTGTGGCAATTGATTTTTATTTATAGGTATAAAATGCGAAAGTAAGTTTGTTTGTTTGTCCCCCGACCCTTGCTCGACGACGCGCCAGCCCGCGCCGTAGCTGAGCCTGTAGTTTTAAATTCCCCTGTTAATAATAATATAATCTCGATCCAGCCTGTCCCACCTTGCTGCCCTCCCCTCAGTGACGCCCTAAGCCGAGGTTCGTACCCCACAGGGGGTGCCCTTAGCGTGCGGTCACCTAGTTTTTAAGAATTTTCGCCCCTGGCTGGAGGCTTTAAGTTAGTAGCTTAAGGCACCCACAGGCTTGCCCGGTTAAGTAGCCAAGACCTCAGTGATCAAAACTACGAGCTGCCCATTAGGTAAAAAAAAAATGTTTGTTTGTTATCAGGGGGCCAAGTCTACTAATTTACAAACGTCGCAATGGTCTCTGCATTGTGAGTTTTTGACAGATTTACCATACGAAATCTGTCAAAAACTAACAATCATGAGACAATTGCAACGTTTGTAAATTAGTAGACTTAGGCCCCTGTTCACGCCTAAACCACTGAATCGATCATCATGAAATTTTGCATATTTTATTTTGTATTTTGTGAGTCTAGAGTGAACTCCACCACCGAGAAGGATTTACAGAATATTTTTTCAACCTCCACGTGGGCGAAGCCGCAGGCAAAAGCTAGTGTAAAATAGTAATGAAACTGCACATAACACTGCGGTAGCCGAAACCACCGAAATCTACTACACTTATTTTCTCACTGCGTCGTTGGTCTAGTGGTAGCAAGCGCTACTGCTGAGCATGAGGTCCTGGGTTCGATTCCCGGGTCGGGCAAAGTGTTATTGGGCTTTTCCATCTGGAACTTCTCGGTAGCAGCCCGAAGTCTGGATTTGTGCCCGGTTGATGGCAATAGGCTCGCCCCCTATTACATGGGACTTAAACATAACTGGCGAAATGTGGGTGTGCTATAGGTACACCTCTGCCTAACCCTTCGGGGAATACAGGCGTGATGTTATGTTACGTTATGTTATTTTCTCATATTTATTATCATGATTTTGTTACACAATAAGTAAATTCCGAACGCGGACAAGCTCACTGTCAGAGCTAGTATACAATACGTGCCCAGAGCTGTAGGTATATGTAGATACATTTAACATAATCACTTTATCGACGTTGGATTCGTGATTGATGCACATTTAGAGCGGGTAGATATCGGAAATATATATAAAACATTTCGGTTTGGCAGAGTTTAATACTGAATCATGAATCGGGAATCAGAGGGAAATAGATACGGATTTAATTACTTGGCCATTGTGAGTATTGTGACAAATGGCTGTGTTATATTTTGTTTTGACTCTGAATATAGTAACAATTAAGTTTAAAGGTAGGTAGATATATGGTAGGCTTTTCTGCAAAAAATCTTTAATACGTACCCCTAAGATATTAAGGGCGCTTTAGATACTATCCGACGGGTTTATACCCAAGTAAACCAAGACATAAAAACCCCGAGCTATATTACAAACAGGCGTTCCACGTGAAAACGGTGCCACAGAAGAATACGCCACTGTATTTCATTGTGCCCTTTGTGTTGGTTTTGTGCTCTGAAAAATAACAGTTAAAATTCCCATACAAAAACTCCATCATGCGAACAGAAATTCGCCTAAACGCGTCCTTGACTTATAAACACTTCGAATCCAGGTGAATAGACTGCGGCGCAATAAAATTTATCTTTAATAAAAATCGAAGTCCAATTATGTGGGTATTATAAAACCGTATTCATACTGACAGCGACCCAGCGCTGAGCCAAGGAAATTGGAACGGCAAATAAACATCACAAAGTGTGGAAATTGGAAACCGTAACCAAAATTTTATGTTGCCACCCTCCGATACCAAACATAACATGTCGGTCGTACAAAATAAATATGTTTTCCGCAAACAGAGAGTGGCGATATTTGACACCATACGTCTTTCAATCAACAACACTTTTGACTTTCGCTTAAGGGAAGGAAAAGGATCATCCATTATCAGGAAGTACTCGGTCGTATGTTTCCTTCTTCCGAATCTACTTTCGAAAAGTTTGTAGCGAAACAAAATTTGTTTCAAAGGGGATAATGAATTACTTAAAATTACTTTCATGCTCGTCTAGATGTCTACTGAAATAGGCTATTTCATCTAGATATTAGCATATATGTTGACGCCTACTGTTGGTTACACTAAGTACTGAATAGCAGAAAAGTAATAAGAAGGATTTTACCCAATCTAATTTCAGTCTCTACATAACATGAACTGACTGATTACATGATGATGAAACTATCATTAGACTATCCAGATTTTGAGTGTGAAATATACATTTTGTAACAAATTAATTATATCATGTATTGAAATAACAGGCTTAAAAATAGCCGCCGTCAAAAAAAAACAATAAGTCCAAGTTAATTAAGTTAATAAAAATGTATAAATTGAATTAAAAAAAGGTCCCATGTAAGTAAAAAGCTTCGGTAACTTCGGACAAGTTGTGCCAAACTTATGAAAAAATTAAGATTAGTCTGAACTTGTATAGCAATCTCGAGTCAACGACATGAATATTCAATCAACGTATCAATATAAAATATACTTAGTGAAGTATTTTCATAATGATATTCGTGTTACTTAATAAAAAAAACTTTTCACTCAACGACCGCCTAAAGGCAACTAAAAAGATTATAATTAAGAATTTCTAAAAGAAACCTTTGTCAACTTTCACGCATACATAGTCAATTCCTTACAAAAGGCGAGTTTTATCCGTGAACCGTGACCCATATATTATGCATACCATATGCACAAGTAGGTACAGAAGAAAGCATTTCTTCCGCGTTGTGTTGCCCCAGAAATGCGATCTGTTTACCACAGAACGTGACAGTGGCGCGATGAACGAATGCCGCGGGCGAAATCTCGCGAAAGGATTTTTCCTAAACTTCGTACACACGGTACATCGCATACACACAAGCAATTCATTTTACAGAATCGTTTAGCGAGATAAAGTTACCGTTGTTGTTTATTTTTTAACCGACTTCAAAAAAAGGAGGAGGTTCTCAATTCGCCTGTATGTTTTTTTTTTTTTTTTTTTTTTTTTTTTTTTTTTATGTGTGTTAGCTCATAACTCTTTCCTGGGTGAACCGATTTGGATGATTCTTTTTTTGTTAGAAAGGACATACCTCAAGGGTGGTCCCATGATAAGGAAACCAGGATCTGATGATGGAATCCCGGAGAAATCGAGGGGAACCTTCGAAAATCGTAGGAGCGCCTAGTGCGTTTGTTAATTTTTTCATTAAGTATTTTGAAGAACTACAATTTAATGAAGGTCTGGAATCGATCTGATGATGGAGCCGAAAGACAGTCGAGGGAATTCCTCAATGATTTACAGCAGGTACCTTGTGTTTGGGCTTGATTAATTTGTATTTATGAGAACTTTACACCTGAGGAGTTGTGACTGCCATAAGGGGTCTGATGATGAAGACGAAGGACAGTTAAAAGAACTCCTCAACGGTTTACAGTAGCTACCTTGTGATTCGACTTAATTCATTTATATTGATGAGAACTTTGCACCCATATGGGTTATAAGTGCCATTACAGGTCTGATGATGGAGACCATAGACAGTTGAAGGAATTCCTCAACGATTTACAGCAGTTACCTTGTGTTTGGGCTTGATTAATTTGTATTGATGAGAACTTTACACCTAGATCGGTTGTGACTGTCATTAGGGGTCTGATGATGAAGACGAAGGACAGTTAAGGGAACTCCTCAACGGTTTACAGTAGCTACCTTGTGATTCGACTTAATTCATTTATATTGATGAGAGCTTTGCACCCATATGGGTTATAAGTGCCATTACAGGTCTGATGATGGAGACCATAGACAGTTGAAGGAATTCCTCTACGATTTACAGCAGTTACCTTGTGTTTGTGCTTGATTAATTTGTATTGATGAGAACTTTACACCTAGATGGGTTGTGACTGCCATTACCTCTGATAATTAATACGAAGGACAGTTAAGGGAACTCCTCAACGGTTTACAGTAGCTACCTTGTGATTCGTTTTAATTCATTTATATTGATGAGAACTTTGCACTCATATGGGTTATAAGTGCCATTACAGGTCTGATGATGGAGACCATAGACAGTTGAAGGAATTCCTTAACGATTTACAGCAGTTACCTTGTGTTTGGACTTGATTAATTTTTATTGATGAGAATACTATACCTAGATGTGTTATGACTGTCATTAGGGGCCTGATGATGAAGATGAAGGACAGTTAAGGGAACTCCTCAACGGTTTACAGTAGCTACCTTGTGTTTGGACTTAATTCATTTATATTGATGAGAACTTTGCACCCATATGGGTTATAAGTGCCATTACAGGTCTGATGATGGAGACCATAGACAGTCGAGGGAATTCCTGGCATCACCATCAGCTCCAGTTCTTCTGGTTTTTACCAAGAGAAATCCTCAACAATAAACTCCTCAATTCCTTGCATCGGGAAACGAAATATTTTGTAAAAGGTGATGAGCAGTTGACATTAGGCTATTGTAACTGCGGTACATTATTGTCTAACCCACTAAAAAGTGAAAAATAAAAAATTTTTGACAAAAAAAACAACCGACTTCCAAAAAATACACTACAAAGTGAAAAATAACTTTAATTTCGGAAGTCGGTG
This sequence comes from Griposia aprilina, assembly GCA_916610205.1. NCBI lineage: Eukaryota > Metazoa > Arthropoda > Insecta > Lepidoptera > Noctuidae > Griposia > Griposia aprilina. The sequence goes on from OU744302.1 coordinate 12,960,534, forward strand.
GAAAAAAACTAAAATAAAGATCCAAAGACACCGACTTCCGAAATTAAAGTTATTTTTCACTTTGTAGTGTATTTTTTGGAAGTCGGTTGTTTTTTTTGTCAAAAATTTTGTTCACATAATTTCAGACAAGACTCCGTTGGTATTTACCTACATATAATGCGCCGAGATGACAACTACTCCATGAAGGACACACAGCCAAGAGGTAGAGGCAGACCACCGGCCACTTGATGGTCAACTGTTGCGAAGGACCTAAAATCTAAAAACTTATCACCTGAGACAACCTAGAACGGACGTTCCTGGCGCAAATGCACAAGGTGGCCCGACCCCAGATATACTGGTAAAAGGGCAGGAGGAAGAAGACATACAACATGAGGACGACGACACGACACGACGACGACAACGACGACGACACGGGGGTATACGACAGTTTATTAGAAATATGGCGTGCAAAGGCAGAAACCATATTACACATATACAGAAAACATATTACACATGACACAGGATATTTCTTAAAAAAAATACTTCCAGTTTAGTAAATCTCCAAGAGAAAAATCAAATATGTAGTAGTAGAAGTAAGTTGGGCTGGTGTTCGCAACTCAACGTCCAACTTCCAAGTGCGTATTTTGCGTACGGTAGATAACATAAGAGACATAAATATATAACTTACGGACACAGAATAATTGAGCATATGTACGAGTATGTACCTATACAACATATAAAAACATTTTTACAAAAAAACAACCGACTTCCAAAAAAAAACACTAAAAGACGTGAAAAATAACTTTAATTTCGGAAGTCGGTGGCCAAAAACGAAAATACAAAACCAAAAAAGTTTTTATTTTTCACTTTTTTGTTGCGGTACCTACCCCACACAAAAACGTATACCACTACTTGGTGTGTAAATAACAGTGACAGGAAATTATTAACACATCGTCCATATAAACTAAGTGGAAATAATATGCAATATTAAGGATAACTCAAAAAGTACTGTTCAGACCTTGATCAAATTTAAATGGGACCACATGTGAAGCACCATCTATCAAATAAAAAAAGAATCATCGAAATCGGTGCACCCAGAAAAAAGTTCTGAGCTACCACAAATAGAAAAAAAAAAAACACAGACGAATTGAGAACCTCCTCCTTTTTGTGAAGTCGGTTAAAAATAAATAACATCAATAAATGTGCTCCAAGCAACAGATGTGGTTTAGATAAGCGGGCGTAGCATTGCAGTGCCATTGGCTTGTAGATTGATCAAATTACTAAGAATTTTAAAGTTGATTTCGAAATTACTATAAATTAAGAATTCTAAACACACACAGACTGAATTTTCTTAACCTCAAAAGACGTGTCTGTAGCAATAAATTGAGATGAAACTGATGAGAAAGTAGCTGTAACCGAAAAGCTTATTAACAAAACAAAAAGTCAAATTTGATGCGAAGATAAGAATCTTCTATCTTGCTCCGTTTAAGTGCTTTCGATAGACCATTAATCTTGTAAGGCTTGTTGTACACACGCCATAAATAATAATGCAGCGTCCCAAATTCACGGCGGACAATACCTAAGTGTCGTTGCTCAAGTTTGATTAATGAACACTCAATAACCCACACAAAGAGCTCTTCGGGAATAATATACACAAAACCCAATATTATCGCAGACTTTTTGGAAAATATTTTATAATGACGGAGAAAAGGCCTGTCGTCGACCATTCATGCGAGTAAAACAGCAAGTAACTGTTAAATTGTGAAACGTCGGATACAATTTGCGAACTGAATATACTGGCAACATTCATTAAGTAGGGACCTGCCGGTACGCACTCTGTTGCGATAAAGTCAAGTGCCTTATTTGGACGGACCGCCGCCCAAATGGATACTTACCTATTTATTTTTCCACAATACATACTTCATATCCGATTAACTGAAAGCCTACACAATACAATACCTACGTGTATATAATCACCAGCTGTTTTCCGCACAGCGACCGATGTGTTGCCTTGACATTTGATGAGACTATAATACATTTCCATTAACCTTGGTTATACCTGTTAGTGTGAACGTGAATATTGCTGTGACTATACGGTCAGGACCCACGGAACACCGGATTTGAATCGAAGTGCATCCACACCGGCCATTGTTACACAAAGATTCATGAAACTAGATTGCGGCTGAAACCAAAGCTACATATCGCATTTTCGGTAGGACAAGGGGATAACTGCACTTTTAGAGATTTCACAGGATAGTTAGTCATTTAAGATCTTGTCACGTCAAGATAGTCAAAAAAATGCACTAATACGATAAAGGCACTGTTGCGCTCTGGCGGCATTAAGCTGATATTGATACGGATCTTTGTTCCTCCGGATAAAAGAGACTTTTTAAAGCACAAGCCAAACAAGCCAACCAAGCTTTTTAAGTCATATTTCGATTTTTTGTCAGTTATGCCGTTGTCCTACCGAAAGTGCGATAATATATGTCCAAAGTACGTAACATATATGATAGGTACATTCACATGTATAGTTAATAGCCCCAACAATTGTGCTCGGTCAGGTGGGGTAGCACGGATAACGGGTTACGGGTAGGCTCTCTGGCTCTCCGCCACCGCGGACCGGAACCGACGACGACTTGAAACGGGAGCCCTTTGGCCAGTTTCAAGATTTAACTGCAGACCTTTCCTAATTAAGTGACCTTTTAATGTGTGTGAGCAAAATGAGGGTTTAAACCCACTCGGAAACGACTAAACCTTTATAATTACGCAGATATATAGAGCTTGAAAAATCTAGGTCAGCATCTTAACTTCCTCGTAGCTACCTAAGGGGATGGAAGCAATATGTACCGTACTTACCGTTAGTGTTAGGAATCGACTCCATAGTTTCCTCTATTACTAAATAAACATTCACACTGTTGACGATCGATAGAAATTGTAATTTAATTATTGAGCTTCCTCCAGTAACCGTTATTAAAACCGTTCTTCGGTTGCCTAAATTAAAAACAAAACTTAGTCAGTAGTAAAACCACGGGGATGTTACGTAATTTTCATTTTAACGGCACCGCCTTACAATGAAAAATGCTAATTTATTTAAGTGGTGTCTACTGTACTTAGCGCAGCTCAGCTCAAAAATACCACATTTTAGCTCATTTCGTACGAATGTACTGGATAATGACGTTCTGCCACTCGCCGAAAACTTCATTAAAATAAAAACATTTTTCATCGACAACTTTTACTGACAGGTGTTACTGATTTCAATTTCACACATATTTCCTGCCTTTTTTTTCTAAATCTTCCTTTTTCACAATATGCTAATAATAAAAGAGTTGAAAACTTGAGCGGGAACTTTGTAACGTAACAGGAAACCATTTTATTTTTTATTAAAATCAGTGTTCGCTGTAAATTAAAATTTCGCCGCGACTCGTCGCACTTCGCGGTGGCCGACAGCGGGGAGGTGGTGGGGGACAAGGGGAAGTCTGAAGTCGACCGCCACTGAAACGCGACACTTTTCTTTTCCATTCTCATCTCAAACGGGCGCCGTCCACGAGACACTTCTTCATATTTTCAAAGCCCCCGCAGATAACTTTGAATTATGACACTTTGTTGTTGTTTGACGACCCTACATAAATATAAGCAACAACTTCAATTCTAAAACTCTCAATTCAATTGTCCCTTCCTACTGTTGCTCCACGAAATGTGAGTAATTCACACTCCTCTCCTCCCTTTTCGTTCCGGCCAACTTAATTAGCAAAAGTTTTAAGTAATGTCACCAAATACAATTGAACTTCCTCGTTTTCGTCGAATTGGTTCGTAATATTGGAATAAACTTAACATTAATATTTTGCCTGGCTTCAGTCTTCGAGGAGAGCAAAAATATTCAATAAAATACTGAATCATTAAATGACATATACTTATGCAGTTCAATGTTTTTCCCACTACATAATACTCACTTCAAATTGTCCTTTCTTTAAAACAAAAATACTGTGTCCAAAACTTTTTGCTATTCCAAACCAGATCAAAGCATTAATAAAGCGTAACTTGACCGTACTTAAATTACATCACAGCGAGCAGATCGCTAAAGTACAGATCAAGTGAGAGAGTTGTTCCAACTTTAGCAGTCAGTTGCTCCGGAGACAAATCCCCAAAGCCTCGGATCGAATGTTACAACTTGCTACAAGTGTAGACTGTAGAACTTCGATTGACAGCTGCACCTGCATCTAGAGATTTATGTTCTTGATTCTTAAGTTGAGAATTAAATTTTTCAAATGATGGGTAGTTGTAAAATCGTTATAAGTAGAATAAAGATGATACCTACTAGGAATTAATAAACTGATCAGTCATTCAAGAAGCTTACCAGCACCCTAATTACGTAACACTATCTATCACAATCTGAATCATTTTGAAGCCTATTGCTAATCCATTGCTTCATATGTTCTAAAAATGTGTCTGCTCAACAACGTAAATAACGCAATGAATGTTGTTGAACTGTCAAAATGAAACCCATTCCTACTGTTAGTGTGTTACGTAATTATGCCGCAGTATGTGCATTCAAGACTATAAGAGTGACCTCAGAGTTCTTTTTGATGTTTGTTCTCAAAAATCTCTGGTTAGAAAACGCCTAAATACATTATGTAATAAAAATAAAAATATTGACGTGTTACCTACGTGATACCACCAATTTTCTGAATAAACAGTATAAGATATGACAGCACAAACATCTGATAATTACTCAATTCTTTTGGTAAGTAAATAGCTCAGTATTCAAAATAAAATATCTGAAACATGTTCTGTATCTACAACGTTAAATACCACAACATTACTTCCAAAAGGGGCTGTTTAAAAAACTTTTTGACAAAAAAAACAACCGACTTCCAAAAAATACACTACAAAGTGAAAAATAACTTTAATTTCGGAAGTCGGTGTCTTTGGATCTTTATTTTAGTTTTTTGCCACCGACTTCCGAAATTAAAGTTATTTTTCACTTTGTAGTGTATTTTTTGGAAGTCGGTTGTTTTTTTTGTCAAAAAGTTTTTATTTTTCACTTTTTAGTGGGTTAGATAATAATGTATCGCAGTTACAATAGCCTAATGTCAACTGCTCATCACCTTTTACAAAATATTTCGTTTCCCGATGCAAGGAATTGAGGAGTTTATTGTTGAGGATTTCTCTTGGTAAAAACCAGAAGAACTGGAGCTGATGGTGAAGCCACCATCAGCTCCATTTCACCATATGCATTGTGACAAACATAAATTGCTTAGCAACCAACGAAAGAGCATTGCTAGAGATGACGCGATTACGCAACTTAAATTCAGTCTCAAATTGACGCATCAGCATGACTAGTAGGTAGTGGTTGCCCTATGAAAAACTTCAATCTTAATTGGGTATTATTTTTGTACGACCTGAATATTTTGGAATATTGAACCGTATGAAGTAAGACCAACAAAAGGTAACTGTTGTAAATCGTTGAGGAATTCCCTCGACTGTCTATGGTCTCCATCATCAGACCTGTAATGGCACTTATAACCCATATGGGTGCAAAGTTCTCATCAATATAAATGAATTAAGTCCAAACACAAGGTAGCTACTGTAAACCGTTGCGGAGTTCCCTTAACTGTCCTTCATCTTCATCATCAGACCCCTAATGACAGTCATAACACATCTAGGTATAGTATTCTCATCAATAAAAATTAATCAAGCCCAAACACAAGGTAACTGCTGTAAATCGTTAAGGAATTCCTTCAACTGTCTATGGTCTCCATCATCAGACCTGTAATGGCACTTATAACCCATATGAGTGCAAAGTTCTCATCAATATAAATGAATTAAAACAAATCACAAGGTAGCTACTGTAAACCGTTGAGGAGTTCCCTTAACTGTCCTTCGTATTAATTATCAGAGGTAATGGCAGTCACAACCCATCTAGGTGTAAAGTTCTCATCAATAGAAATTAATCAAGCACAAACACAAGGTAACTGCTGTAAATCGTTGAGGAATTCCTTCAACTGTCTATGGTCTCCATCATCAGACCTGTAATGGCACTTATAACCCATATGGGTGCCAAGTTCTCATCAATATAAATGAATTAAGTCGAATCACAAGGTAGCTACTGTAAACCGTTGAGGAGTTCCCTTAACTGTCCTTCGTCTTCATCATCAGACCCCTAATGACAGTCACAACCCATCTAGGTGTAAAGTTCTCATCAATACAAATTAATCAAGCCCAAACACAAGGTTACTGCTGTAAATCGTTGAGGAATTCCTTCAACTGTCTATGGTCTCCATCATCAGACCTGTAATGGCACTTATAACCCATATGGGTGCAAAGTTCTCATCAATATAAATGAATTAAGTCGAATCACAAGGTAGCTACTGTAAACCGTTGAGGAGTTCTTTTAACTGTCCTTCGTCTTCATCATCAGACCCCTTATGACAGTCACAACCCCTCAGGTGTAAAGTTCTCATAAATACAAATTAAACAAGCCCAAACACAAGGTACCTGCTGTAAATCATTGAGGAATTCCCTCGACTGTCTTTCGGCTCCATCATCAGATCGATTCCAGACCTTCATTAAATTGTAGTTCGTCAAAATACTTAATGAAAAAATTAACAAACGCACTAGGCGCTCCTACGATTTTCGAAAGTTCCCCTCGATTTCTCCGGGATTCCATCATCAGATCCTGGTTTCCTTATCATGGGACCACCCTTGAGGTATGTCCTTTCTAACAAAAAAAGAATCATCCAAATCGGTTCACCCAGGAAAGAGTTATGAGCTAACACACATAAAAAAAAAAAAAAAAAAAAAAAAAAAAAAAAAAACATACAGGCGAATTGAGAACCTCCTCCTTTTTTTGAAGTCGGTTAAAAAGAAAATGCAACGTGGAAATCAACGAGAGCTTTTTGTGCTGTCAAAGGAGATTGCAAAACAAAAGCTGTAGTTCGTTATCTCGCTCCTTTACCACACCACCACCGCCATACTTGTGTGTCGTGTTGTCTACCGAGCTTACTAAACAACACTTCAAGATATGTTACAACACTATTAGCAACGTTAACAACTTCTGTTAGGACGTCCTTATTACATTACAATACGCTTTACAAAGTAACCATTTTTATTAATGCATGAAAGACAGTTATATGAATAGAACAGTTTAGTTCATATTACTTATTTAAGTACAGCTTTTGAAGTGGTTTGTGATCAGGGTTGGAAAAAAAACAGTTTCTTTTTTTATATTTCATAAAACAGTTCAAAATGTTTTTTTTTCCTAAGTTAGTTATCATCCATTTTTAATTGATTAAGCCTGATATAATTCACTTCAAAACTATTTTAAAAACTTATCATAATACAATACATCCTGTATGTTCCGACGTTCATTTTTAGTAGGGAAATCACCTAAACTTCTCTTAAAATAAGGGGAATACCCAAAACAAGTTTTTAAATACCTAAATAAAAAATAAAAAATGTTGTCTAATCTAATCTGCTTATTAACGACCAAATATGATTGTACGTGGTCGTTTTATAATAAAAATTGTTAACTATTTCTTAATTAAGGATTTTGAGTATAAAAAATTGTACACCTTTAAATGTCAAGTTAAAAAGCCACTTTTTTTTTTTTTTTATTGTTTAAAGTTGATTCAATAAAAGAAATAAGGAAAAAAATAACTAGTGTTCATTTATTTTTGCAATTATAATTTTGTTTTAAACCCTGTTTTTTATAACGTTTTAATTTTCAAACAACTAATAAAAAACGATGTTTTATTTTAAACTGTTTTAAACACATGCAGCCTTATTTATAAAAATCTCACTAATGACTGATTAGCCGCTGACTAGATAACTAATTAGTTAGCTCTTACTCAATGATTAACTTTTCTTTATTTATAAACGCTAGTTAGCAGGTGATTAGTTGCGAAACGAAATAGAGGTGAAATTATGCGTTCGGCACAGATTATATACAAAATAGTCGACTCAAAAGCATAATTTTAAGAATTTTGTCAAACACAAGATTTTTGTATCTGTCGTGACTTTGACAGACAAAAGTCAAAAAAATATCGGATTATTTGAACTTGAATAAAATGATTTATTGTTAGGTAGAAAAACTAAGACACGAAACTCTTTTCTTCCTAACACTCCTCCTGAATTTCATTCTTCTAGACCCATTCCTTCCGCACACCATTCATACTTTCCTCTCAACAAAGCTTTAGTTAGATTGTCAGCCACCATTCGAGTCGTCTCCACATACTCTATCCTAACATGCCCATTCTCAATGGTTTCTCTAATAAAGTGGTGGCGTACGTCAATATGCTTTGTACGTTGATGGTGCACAGGATTCTGTGCCATAGCAATTGCAGATTGACTGTCGCTGTAGATCTTGACAATCACTTCTGGTAGACCACTGATCTCTGCAATAAACCTTTTAAGAAATATTGCTTCTCTTGTAGCTTCAGATATTGCCACATATTCTGCCTCTGCAGTTGAAAGAGCTACTGTTCTCTGTTTCTTGCTCTCCCAGCACACTGCTCCTCCTTTCAATAGGAAAACTACTCCGGTGTATGACCTCCTATCATAGCATGTGGCATGGCTTGCATCTGCATAGCACTGTAAATCATTGCTATTATTATTCTTCTTGTACTTTAGGCCAAAGCTTTTAGTACCCTTTAAATATCTGAGTACCCGTTTTGCGGCCGTCCAGTGCTCGTCACTGTGGCAACTATTAAATTGACTCAGATAATTTACTGCATGTGCTATATCTGGCCTCGTGCAAACAGACAAGTACATCAGAGAACCAATTAAATTTTGATACGGAATGCTCGGATCCGGTTTATGTTCTGGTCCTGGCTTCTCCAGTCTTTGACCAGTAACTGATGGTGTTGTAGCGATTTTGCAATCATCTATCCCGAACATCTTCAAAACTTTATTGACATACTCGTATTTCTCTTGGTCAACTTTGATTTCTGTCTCGTTCTGCGTTATTTGCATCCCGAAGATTAGTTCTGCCTTACCAAGATCCTTCATCTCAAAGGAGAATGGCGAGAGTGCATGTAATTTGGGACCCATCGTTAGAGGTAGCGTATATTATGGAAACTTGTGAATAGTTATAGAACGACATAAGACTAACAAAAAAGCAAATGGGAAGTAGTTTATAGAAGATGGGAGAAAAAAGATATGAAAGGTAGAAGATTATAACCTAAAATAATCTAAAAGTACTTTGGGCATGGAGTTATTGGTTATTATTTAGAAGTAAAATAGCTTATTTATAGGTACATATTTACCTAAACTCACACCAATATCCCGTGGGGGTAGGCAGACACTACAAAACGCCACCTGCTACGATTCTTACAGACTTTAGCTTCGTCCACGTTCATACATCTAGGTCATAAACGTGCGTTGCAAAGTAGTACGCACCTGACTTTTTTAAGAACATCACCAATATTGTCAGTGGGTCCTTCTAGCGTGTCCTCGCCTGGGCTATAAAAATGGTGCCGAATCTGAATAGAAATCTATCGATAGGTAGGTACCTATAGGTTTCTTCTACATCTGTTTAGCCAGATAAATCTGGTGTATACGACAAGATTCCCTTTGCATACTGCTGTGGGCGAGTTGCATCGCTGGTATTTTTGGCAATAACTAGGTATACTTAATGCTGGTTTTCGTCTTTATTCAAACTCGTATACCTACACATCTACGTTGCCATCTAATTGATGGTTCATAAAATCGCCAGCATGCATCATCTACATTAGGGCACTCTATAATTGCCTTAATATAAAAACTATGCAATATTGTTAGGCTAGCATTACTTATCCAGAAACTAGATAGTGGTCAGATTAAACCAAACTGAAAGAAGCATAGGTAACAGATAAAGTGGTTTTATCAGCATCATCCTCCTGCGCATCCTTTCATTCAACCTAGGGGTTTGTTAAATAAAAAACTCGTTTATTCTCATTATAATTATTTATAAAATATTCAAGACATACAATCGTTGTACATAATTATTTCTTATAGCAAAAAGATACACAATTTCTTCTTTATGTGCGGGACTAAATAATAATAACAAATTAGTTTACGAATATACTTACATCATACGGGTATCCGTATAGATGGGTGTATCCCATCTCTGTACTCTTTCAACGATCTGATTACTTTCGTCAGACAAACGATGTCTCCATAATCGAGCAATGCGCAATTGAAAATCAACACAACGAATTTTAACAGTTGACAAAGTCCAAATCACTTGCAAAACGTTATCGCGAGGTTGGTGTGCAGAATAGCCAGTCCAAAGGTAAAGCCAAGTCCTCGAGAATCCATAAAATCACAAAAATAGAATTTATAACCCACGTTAGCCGTTGAACACAAACAATGAAATGAATTGATTTGATATGACAATTTGACACTGACGTTCCATTTTCTGTTCCATGTTTTCAATGCCGTTTATAACACAAAATAATTTATATATTTCGACGGTCTGTTTACACTGTGGGTACTTCTCATGTTTCGTTTTATATGTTTTTAGTTTATTTATCAAGATGTAAGTACAAAAGAAGGAAAACCGCCAAGCGAAAACGTACTTATGTGTAAGAAGGTAAATCATTACTGTAGATTGGAATGTATCAATGTAATTCACAACAAACGATGCGTTCGGAAACTGCACCATGGCTTATTTTTTAATAAATTAAAATCATTAATAACTTTTAATTCCCATCTCCTAGTGACTCAATATTTTTTATATAGAATTCTTATAAACTTGTTATTATAATTAATATAAACTAGCCCGTGAACGGCGCTCTGTTAATTTTTAAATAACGTGGGTCCAGTCTCGCCATCCTTCTTTAGACATGTGGTCTTTTTTCACTTTTTGCAACTCCTGTGCGTCATTCCAGAATATAAGCATGTCATCCACATATACCGCTAGAATGATGACCTTCTTGCCTTTGGATCTTGTATACACGCATGGTTCATTTTTGGATCGTTGAAGCCAAGATGTAACAACTCATTATTTAACTTGCTGTTCCAAGCTCTAGGGGATTGCTTTAATCCATAAAGCGATCGATTAAGAAGACACACATAATCTTCTTTTCATTTCTCCTCAAATCACAGCCAGCTGCCCACACACACAGCACACAGCACACACACAGGCACACACACACACGCACAGGCAGCTGCTGGTTGCTTCATATAGACAGTCTCAAATAAGTCTCTAAGTTTTCACGTCCATCTGATCAACATTAAAGCCTTCATGAGCAGCCATCGCTAAAAGGACTCTAAGTGAACTATGTCTAACAACTGGAGAAAAAGTCTCGTCATAATCCACCCTATATCTCTTACAACCAGCCTCTTACAGCTAAAGCTAAAGCCTCTTACAACCAGTCGAGCTTTATATCTCTTCTTACTTCCCGCCTCTTCTTTGATTCGATAAAGCCATTTCGAATCACTGTACTCAGGTCACACTTCATACCTGACCATTTCTCTTCTGGCGTAACTTTTTTCACCGCAATCGTTGGTGATCTGTTCTTCAAGAACACTGCATGATGGACAGTCTCTGCCCAAAAGCTTTTCGCCAAATTAGCATCTTGAAGCATGCTTCTTGCTTTCTCGCAGATAGTTCTATTTGCGCGTTCAGCGATGCCCTTCTGCTCTGGCGTATATTCCACTGTTAGTTGACGCTGAATTCCGAATTGCTTCAAATAGTTATCCATCCGTTTGTTGACGAACTCGGTGCCGTTATCGGTGCGTAAGATCTTCAGCTTCTTAGCACTTTGTTTTTCAGCATACTCTTTAAACTCTACAATTTTTTCGAAAACCTCACTCTTTTGTTTAAAAAAATAAAGAAAAGTGTTTCGCGTAAAATCGTCAATAGAGTTATTTATTACTAGCGTGATAAAAATATTAACATTTATTAAGTTTTTTTCATTGTGTTCGGGATGGTAGCAATAAAAATAATAAGCTCCACTACGTGGAGTAAACAGGTAAAGGTAATTTATCTTTGAATTTATATCTACTTGCTAATGTAAACTGACCAAATGAATGTTAAAGCAATAGCCGATAATAGCTATGTATTTTCCTTGTATTTTCATGTCCTATACGCCTTTTAACACGAATATACTCTTTTAGAAATGTATGTAGGTACTTGTGCCTATTTTATATTACTTCCTATTGCTTTTGCACCAGGGTTTCAGTGTCTTTTAATAACAATTATTATGGTTGTTTACAGGTACAAGTTTGACTGCTGCTATGAAAGCCACTCGCACCTAGCACCAATACTATTCAACTATTCGCAAAAACGGCGAGGGACGAGACAATGCTACGTGAAAAAGATGAGGAATGAGTGGCATGAGAAAGAATGGCACGGTCCATGTCTTTGGAGGAAGAATATTAGAAATCAAAAATAATGAATTTATGACAAAAATGTAGCTTTATTATGTATCAAAATAAATTGCTTCTCCAAGATGTCTTTTGTTTTTGTGTGTGATTGTCACAACGTGGCTTTTCTTTAGTTCTGGGCCTTAAAACTGGCGTCATAAGATGAGGAGCACGTGGCATAACACATTGGATAATCACAATCTCCCATGAGTTCGTTCTGAGCCTCCTCCTGATTGAGCTTTTCCTATAGATCCTTTCATTATGTGTACCTACTTCGAATGAAGAATATGTAAAACATTCTCGTAGTGGATTCAAACGAAGTTTGTTGGTCTTCTTCCGTCTACTTCCCGTCGGGCGTCTCAAAATTATTTAATTCTTTGCGCCGTTCTGAAATCCCGTAAAAGATTGTCGAATTCTATATTTACTAAGGTACAACTCGATATTAGGAACAATCTAGCCTAGAAGCCCACAATGATCGTATTAAATCCATCAGCTGATTCATATAAGATCCGCCATCTTGCCACTTAGCATCCTCTTAACAGTGCACCGGTGGTGCTTAATTTTGACAGCTACTAATCAATTGCTTAGCGACCTCTTAGCGCTAAATAGCGTGTAAGAATAAGAATTTTGCTAATCAGTTGCTTAGCAATTGATTAAAATTTAAGAGGCGTTTATAAATAAGACTGATGTTTTAATCAACTTGTTTTAAACATGTCAACCCTGTTTGTGATTACTGATTACGTTAAAATAAATCCTATTTACTGACACAGTAATTTTGATTTTAATCCTTGAATTTTGTGCAGTTAAGTAAGCAAATATTATTTAATAGCTGCTGCCTGGGACTTCGTCCGCGTGTTTGTTTCATTTCTTGTTTTACATATTATACATAGAAATATATCCTATAACACTCGGCAATACTGCAGCTTCCCTTTAGTCAAAAAAAAATCGGAATCGGATCAGAAGTTCCGAGGATTACCCCTACATACAAACAAACACCTATTTATAGCATTAGTATAAACAAGTAGCAAGGTACCAACAAGGTACCGACTTAAACATAAGGTACCAAAAAGTCTCACAAACAGTTTTAGCAGTCTGGTAATGTTCAAATTAGTCTGTACTTAATTGCTTCGGATCATTAGGTAGATAAACTTCGGCACGGCTTAACTGCTATAAAAATGTTTAAAGTAGTCTGTTTACATAAAATTCAAATTCAAATTCATTTATTAATTTTGTGAACATAGGGTAAAAATGATACAGATGTTATTTAAAAAAATGTTGATCCATACTATGTCCCGCCAAAGGGCATACAAAATCGCTTAAGTAATCGAATGTCAATTAACAAAATAGAAACAAAAATAAAGTCAATAATTACGTAGATGTCACAATTTCATGCCAAACACTAATAGTTAATAATATTTCAATAAAATATAGACGGCACATAAACAAATAGGAATTAAATAGTCACAATTTCGTATAAGCACAATAACAAATGCAATAAAAATGGCAATAAATAATATCATTGTCATAGGGGAGCAACATTTTAATTATATAATATTATTTTAATTTGTCATTAAGATATTCATTAACAGAATAATACCCCTTGTCATTCAATAATTTAAAAAGCTTACGTTTAAACTCATTCATATTATTGCTTGATACAATTTGATCAGGTAATTTGTTATAAAGTTTTGGAGCCATTGCATATACACTGTTGTAGAGAAATTTGGTTTTTGTGCACAATGGGTGCAACTTTTTTGAACGCCGTTGACTTTCGACAGATTTATATAAAAACATGTTGTTTTTTACAAAGATACAGGCTTCATAGATATAAAGTGATGGTACAGTCATTATTTTTAAGTTTTTGAAATGTGGCTTGCATGAATCTGTTCGTTTTATTTTACATATAGCTCGAATACAGTTTTTCTGTGCTATTAATACCTCCTCTACCTTAGTAGCATTGCCCCAAAATATTAGACCATATCGCAAAGCAGAGGCGACATATCCATGATAAGCTGCTAAGAGCGCTGTCATATTCACAATTTTGCCTAGCATATAAAGAGCATAGGAAAACTTACTGAGCTTCCCACACACATTATCAATTTGAGTCCTCCATGACATATCGTTATCAATAGGCAGTCCGAGAAATTTTGTAACATTCGTTTCAAGTATTTGGTCACCTTTGTAGTTTACCTGAGAATGTGACAGAGTTTTTTGCCTAATTTTAAAATTCATAATTTTAGTTTTTGTTAGATTAATTTTAAGGTTATTAGCGTTCAGCCAGTCAATAATAGGAACAAGACTAGTGTTAATGTCATCTTCTATATCTTTATTACTGCCAGTATTATATATAACCGTGCTATTGTCAGCAAATAAGGACATTTGGTGCATAATTACTTGGGGAAAGTCATTTATGTAGCAAATGAAAAGCAAGGGCCCCACCACAGAGCCCACCACAGATCCCACCACAGAGCAGAAAAGATATTTAACGTAACATGCTAGCCAAACACCTATTTTTTACAGGTAAAACTAGCAATATTCGTAGCTGCACATCGCGTCCGCGTCGTCGAGATTGTAAGCACTTTAGTATAAAAATGGCTTTTAAGAAAATCAAATATCGTCGTGGAGAAAGTATTATGTTATTCAGGGGCACGAAATAACGGCGAGGTGAGAAGTATAATATGAAAAATGTTTAAAGTTAATAATCGATTTCGAAAGCAACAATAGTACTGGCCAAAAAGCGTAGCGCTCATTGCTTACTAACAAAGTAAATTGTAAAGTCACAATCATTTTGACATCGCAGTGACAAAAACGAATTCAGAGTTGGTATCATTTGGTATTAAAATAATAATTAAAGATTCCTTGTTCAATAGAATTAAACGAAAATGAGTATTAAGACATTTACCTCGAAGTTACTGACGCTCTTGGAATCGAAACGTAGGTTGGACCACATGGAGCCTATAAAAGAGGTGTCGAATGAAGGCCTCCAACAGGGAGCGGACCTCCCCAACAAAAACAGCGCGTACTTGCTCGGAGAAACCCAGGAGAGTACGCGGAGCATCGTCCATGATTGGGATGAGGAATACTCCATGATCAACTTTTTGCGCAGAAGTAACTTGAGATCAGATTATAGACAATCAGGTACCTATCCTATATAGGTTTTTATGCTAAAGTGTACCAGAACCAAAGATATTTAAATATACTTCTTAAATCTCTTTGACCAGGACGTAACTATTTCAATAAGATGTCTTGCCTTTACAAGAGTATGGCATAAGTTGACAAAGCAGTTAGTTGCAAAAATGGAACATAATAATTGTGAAAACGCTTGGAACGACTTCGATAGTGTTGCGTTAGGTCGATAGCTCGATTTTAGGTACAGTTATGTACTGTAAACGGGCTATGTATCGAAAAACATGCAATGTATAATTGTATGTAAAATCACCAAAAGAGATAAGCAACCAGGATCGTCGGATATGGTTGACGTTTAGTAAGAAACCGATGGATGTTTTCGAATGAAATTTAATTTGATAAATTACCTGTTTGTTTTCTATTAATTCAATTATATTTTATTCGAAAACATTCATCGGTTTCTTACTAAACTTCAGCTATATCGACGACCCTGGTTACTTATCACTCTTTGTGACCGTACATTGTATGTTTTTAGATACATAGCCCATTTTCGTAAAACTCGAAACTATACCTACTTCAATTAAAAAAGGGTTGTGTTATTTAATTGTCAGGTTTTTACAAATATAATAGTAGCCAGCCTATGTTGAGAGGTATTAGATGGATCAAAAAAATAACACGTATTTCATGTTTAAAGATATATTCGTAATGACATAGTAGGAATGAGAAACAAAAAGAATGTTATAAAAAGCAAAGATTAAGAGAAAACCCCCTTTAACATCCTCCCTTTTTCGATAATCTTTATCGTATAAGTCCCACCATTCCTGAAATTAGTTCCAATCTAGGTTTATGCACAGGCTTAGTCAAAATATCAGCACACTGGAATTGTGTAGGAACATACTCCACTTGACGTTCTTTTGCAGTAACTAATTCCCTAACATAAAAATGTCTAATGGAAATGTGCTTTGTTTGACGATGTAGCTCTGGGTTTTGTGAAAGCTTTACAGCAGCATCGTTAACGACTTGTAACGTAAGGACTTCTATCAAAGTAGTAATTTCATTGAAAAGTCTCTTCAGCCAAACAATCTCACAACCCGCTTCACTAGCCGCAACAAGTTCTGCTTCGGTACTTGAGATAGCTACAGAAGTCTGTTTACGACTTGCCTAAGAGATTACTCCTCCTGCATACACACATAAGATTCCAGAAGTAGAGTGTCCTGTATCAAAATCTCCATCATGATCAGAATCATTAAAGCATTCTAAGATTCCAGTTTTGTATCCTTTTTTGTATACAATTGGTGTATTTAGGGTTTATTGAATGTAACGAATTACAATTTTTTCTGGATACGACACTAATAGTGTATAATATGTCCGGTCTAGTACCTATTTTTAAATAAGCTAGCGCACCGACAGCTTCACGATCAGGAAATTTTATCTCATCCTCCTTTACTGAGCACGGTTGTGCTTCTTTGATTGGAGTACTAACGGCTTTACAATCACTCATTCCAAAGCGTTCCAGCATCCTTTTAGCATAGTGTTTTTGAAAGACTTTAATGGAATCATCGTTGTTGTTGAAGATTTCCAGTCCCATAAAGTAAGAGGCTGGTTTTGGGGTTATCTTGAACTTCCGTTTCAATTCTCCCAAAATAAAAAACAGATTCCTTTGGGTTCATTAAAGCTATTAGACCGTCATCAACATAGAGTCCAAGAAATATTTTGTTGTTTAGTCGGTTTCTAATGAACAAACATGGATCTGTGTCACATTGTTTGAATCCTAAAACTTTCAAATAATCAACGATATATTTGTTCCAACATCTTCGAGCTAGTTTGAGACCGGTTAAACTTCTCTTCAACTTACATATTTTAGTCGTATCATCATTGTATCCTTCTGGTTCATTCATGTAGATATATTATCTTCATCTAATGAACCATTCAAAAATGCAGTTGCTACATCAAATTGTCTGAGGATTAATCCTTCCTTTACAGCGATGCTAAGAATCGATCTTACTGTGGCCATTCTAACAACAGGACTAAATGTGTCACTAAAATGCCAATTCCTTTCTTTTTAACCGACTTCACAAAAAGGAGGAGGTTCTCAATTCGTCTGTATGTTTTCTTTTTTTATGTGTGTTAGCTCATAACTTTTTTCTGGGTGAACCGATTTGGATGATTCTTTTTTTATTTCTTATGTGGTGCTTCACATGTGTGGTTCCATTTAAATTTGATCAAGGTCTGACTAGTAGTTTTTGAGTTATCTTTAATATTGCATAATTTTTCCACTTAGTTTATATGGATGATGTGTTAATAATTTCCTGTCACTGTTATTTACACACCAAGTAGTGGTATACGAATTTGTGTGGGGTAGGTACCGCAACTAAAAGGTGAAAAATAAAAACTTTTTTACAAAAAAACAACCGACTTCCAAAAAAAACACTAAAAGACGTGAAAAATAACTTTAATTTCGGAAGTCGGTGACAAAAAACGAAAATACAAAACCAGACACCGACTTCCGAAATTAAAGTTATTTTTCACGTCTTTTAGTGTTTTTTTTGGAAGTCGGTTGTTTTTTTGTAAAAAAGTTTTTTGTGTAACCTCATGCTACTAATCTTGCCTTATCATCTGTCAAGGCTTCCATCAGAATTGGTTTTTACTTTGAACACCCACTCACAAGTATTACGAGTCGTTTAGTCTCGATTTAAACATTATCAGTAAGATAAAATAAAATGCGATCTCAAATTCAGTGTCTTTTCATTTTTATCCACCGGACAGAAGTGACGTCTACATACAAAACAAATGACAAGGTTTCTTTGACACACACTGCACTAAAAAAAGTTTACATACTCAGATTTTAGTAAAGGTTGCGTGCATTAACTCACCTTCTCTCAATGTAGTCCCATAATATCCACATGCTAACGAAGCCTAGGTCTAGGCAACGGCTTGGTAAGAAGATCCGCTTATTGAAGTTCGCTTGTTACCTTCTTTATGAGCAACTCTTCAGTAGTCACAAGCTCTCTTTCGAAGAAGTGACGTGTACGGATGTGTTTGGTGCATCTGTGAAACTCTGGATTCTCAGCTAACTTTATTGCTTCTTCGTTATCCACTAGTAACGTAGGAAGACCCTTAAGTTGTACGAGACTTCCTTTGAGCCGAGTCAACCATACAATTCTCTCGCAGCTTCACTGGCAGCGATCACTTCAGCTTCCGTTGTCGAAATAGCGACACTTTGCTGTCTCTGACTCATCCAGGAGACTGGTCCTCCGGCATACAGGCAAAGTATTCCAGAAGTCGATCTTCCAGTTCCAATATCGCCTGCGTAGTCGGTATCACTGTATGACTCTATAATTCCAATTGTATAGTTCTTTTTATACATAATGCTGACATCAAGTGTGTACTTTAGGTATCTCATGATACATTTTAATCTGACACAATCAGCTTGAGTCGATTTCTCTAGACTCCTTGACACTACACTGACTGCGTATGGAATGTCAGGCCTTGTTCCAACCATCACATATGCAAGTGCTCCAACTACTTGCCTGTAGTTTTTCAGAACGCACTCATCGTTCTCGTTTTGTGAGACTATATTCTCCTTGGTTATTGGTATAGTCTCAGGTTTGCAGTCCTGCATTCCAAACCTGTTCAGTACTTTCTTAACTTATGATGTTTGATGTATTACTACTCCAAGTTGGTTGGTTGAAATCTCTATACCTAGAAAATAGGTAGCTGGTTTGACCCGACCAATCAATCAATTATAGATCAGATCAATTTATTGAAGAGCTTTTCAGCTATTCAATAAATTGATCAATGAGTTCTTGATTAGTTCCAGCTACAAGCCCATCATCAACGTAGAGAACCACAATTAGTTTCCGGTTGTCTTTTTCTCTAACAAATAAACAGGTATCGGCTTTACAGATTTTAAAGCCCGCTTCCTTGAAGAAATTAAGAATTTTCTGAATCCAACATCTCGGGGCTTGCTACTTTTCTTCAGTAGGCATACCCTTCCACAACCATCTTCATAGCCTTCGGTTTGCATAACATAAAAATCTTCCGAGAGTGTTCCCTATAAATTTTTATATGGAACACTCTGGAAGAAAAAATTCGAGACATTAAATTGACACATCTTCATACCTTCGCTTGCTGCAACGCTAATCACAGTTCGGACAGAGGCCATTTTCACAACAGGACTGAAAGTCTGATCATAGTCCTCTCCTGCCTTCCGGCGAAAACCCTTAGCAATTAGTCTTGCTTTGTATGTTTCGAGTGATCCATCAGCGTTCAGCTACACGCGAAAAATCCATTTACATAGTATTGCTTTTCTCTCTTTAGTTAACTTTTTTAGAACCCATGTTTTATTCTCGTTCAGAGAATTTATCTCGCTGTCCATTGCTTTCTTCCAAAGTTCATTTTTGTTAGAGGATACTGCGTCTGTTATAAAGACGCAGTATACTGTCACCAACGGATGACCATGACATAATCATTGGACCTAGCCGGACGTCTGATTAATGATCGATCTTGGAGTCTCAATCACTCTGTGCGTTAATCAGTTCCTCAAGGATAATCTACATCTTCATTAACATCATCATTTCCAATCATCTGCTCCAGATCACCATTATCAAGATCGTCATTTTCTCCCCTTGGTTCAATTGATTCTTCATGAGTCGATACAGCATCATCGAAATTGTCTTCTTTGATGACAGGTGTATGACTATTCAATTGACTATTCATTACGTTATTGATCGTTACGAATTGATTATTGATCGTAGCGGGTGTCACTACTTTGTCGTACTCTTTTCGTACCTGAACGGGAGTTTCCATTTCTGTGACTTCCTCATCTGGTTCTTGGAATTTCGTTTAGAAGCATATCATAAGATAGATATAGTAAGACGATGCTTATTTTGAGGGCTAACATGTCGGATGTTACTTTATAAAAGGTCATGAGATAGCCAACAGCCAAACAGGATTGGGATGAATTGCATACTTTGTTCTGAAGACAAAAGCTATTCACTATGCCACAGTTTCATTTGCTATAAAAAAAATCCCTCAAACGACATGTCAATGCATATATATATCCAAACTGACAAATATATGGCATGATTTTAAAGTGGAACTTCAAAAAGGTTAAACGAAATATGATCTTCCAGAGATATTATTAATCTGCAAGATCATGAAAACTTTACCCGACGAGAAATACTTCTCTTTCAAGTCTAGTTGGATGTTGATGTCAAGAAAAGATCGAAATATAGACAATCTGACAGCACAAGTATTTGCTTACTAACGTTCACTTTTGACTAAAGAAGATAATACTGATAATGCTGATGTACAAGCTCTAGTTGTACAAAATAAGTATAAGTACAAAAAAGTGTGGATATTGTGGACTATATGGACTGGAAACCTCCTAAAACACATGTAACATCGACAAGTCAAGCTAACAATACCTGTTTAAAAATTTGACTGTGTGATGTATGGTATGTTCCAACAATTAAGAAAAACTTATTTTCCGTACTTGCTGCTCAAGATAAACTTGAGAAAAGTCTTTTCACATTTGAAAGATAATTTTGTCAATTGACAGCTAATGGAAAAAAATAATTTAATTGGCACACGAGTCAAGAATGGAGGGCTCTAAAAATGAAATGTAAAGACTATTATTTAAATTCATCTCCTGAATTGAACTCACTGTCAACGAAAAAATATTTTACTACTCTATCAAGAAAGATTTGCTCACCAGAATAAAAGACACGTGAATCAATTGATTGAAAAGCGACTTGGTATAAAAGTCAAACTCGATTCTGAATTATGTTCGAGATGTGTATTTGCTAAAACACATAGATATAAATTTGGAACAAGAGAGCGAGCTAAAGCACCAGGAGATATCATTCACACTGATGTATGTGGCCATTTCCCAATTCAGTCAAAAAAATATGTTATTTTGTATTATTTAAAAATAACTTAAGTAAGTGTCGATGTGTTTACTTCATCATGCACAAGTCTGAAGTGGAAGATAAACTGGTTGAAATGATAAACGAGACAAAGACTACTGGTCATATTTTATAGACAATTCTCAGTGATAATGGAGGAGAATTCCAAAATAAAGCTGTGAAGAAGATCCTGGTGTAGTGAGAGAGCTAATCGTACTTTTATGCACTCTCACGAAGAACTTCCACTCTCCTGTTGGTCTGAGCTTTTCAACACAGCTGCTTATATGCCGAACAGAACTGGACCGACTTCTAAAGAAGGAAAATAACCATTTGAGTTATGGTTTACAAAGAAGCCCTCAATCAAACATTTGAGAATTATTGGCACCGAATGTTATGCTCATGTTTCAAAAGAAAAGAGAACGAAAATGTCCAGAAAAGCCCAAAAAATTATTCTTATTGATTATGATAGTGATAATGGTTATCGATTACTGAACTTAGACAATACATCGAATCCAACATTGACTTGGTCAAGAGACGTAATATTTAACGAGTCAGTTATCAGATTTATGGGATTGGAGTCGGATGTCTCTGAAACAAAAGAACAAAGTCCAATGGTTGAGATGGAGGTTCATTTTCCTAAAAATAGAGAAAATCATCCAATATTAGATGCAAGGGAGGATATTTTACAAAACGCAACTATTTCCGGTGTGCCTCAAACATTGAATGATGCTGCGAGTTTTGAAGAAATAATTCTCAATTTGGCTACAATATCGGATGAACTTATTAAAATGAAGAAGAATGTAATGAGTCCTATATAACGCCTGAATCATCAGATGTTGATGATAACGAACAAGAAAATTCTGTGACAAGGATACTGAGAGATAGATCGACATTACGATAACCACAACGATTTGAAGAAGTTATTCAGTCTTCTACTATTGTTAGTGATTTTGATGAACCCAAATTATTCAAAGAAGCAATGAAAAGTTCTCAGAAAGCAGAATGGTTAAAAGCAATGGATAGCGAACTAAAATCTCTAAAAGAGAATAAAGCTTGGATTTTGGTGGATAAACCAAAAGACAGAAAACTGATTTCTTGTTGATAAAGTTAATACATGCAACCTGTACTAAAATCTGAGTATGCAAACTTCTTTGAGTGTAATGTGTGTCACCGTAAAGAAAGCTTGTCATTTGTTTTGTATGTAGACGTCACTTCTGTCTGGCTGATACATATGAAAAGACACTGAATTTGAGATCGCATTTTATTTTATATTACTGATAATGTTTAAATCGAGACTAAACAACTCGTAATATGTTATGGGTTCAGACATATTCACTTAAATATTTGTTGGAAACTAAGCATGGAGCTAAGTAAAATACAGATATGTAAGCTTGATGGAAATAACTGGATACAATGGAAGTACCGCATGCCTGCTATGTGACGGGGCATGGACAGAATTTTGGACATTATTCAAGGAAAATCTCAAAAACCGAATAAGCCTGTAGCTGAGGGCGGTGATGCTGGTACTGCGTCCACAGTGGCTTTGACGGAGTATAACAAAAAGTTATCGGAGTATGTTCGGCTGGAAAGTAAAGCGTTATTACTGGTTACGAACAACATATCAGATAAAATCTTAGACAAAGCGATTCGATTCTCTCATCCCAAGGACGTATGGGAGGAACTGCATAGACTCTATGACGGTGTCAGTGAAGACAGGTTATATGAAGTACCTAATGGAGTTCTTTAAATTTCAAAAGGATACTGCTGATGACATGGCAACTCATGTATTGAAATTGTACAATATGTGGCACAAACTGAATCAGGAATTATTAAAAGCTAAAGAAAGTCAGGAACTACCAGAAATACTTTTGCCAGAAAGTTATTTTTCATGTAAGTCGAGTTGGACTTTAATGTCCAAGAAGTCGGTTAAAAAAGATAACAACTGTTGAGAATATTACCAGCCAAATTTGTGCGCATGAAAAAGCGCTGACAGCAAGCAAGTAAGGCACGTCTAGTGAAGCGCTTCTCACAAAAACAAGTAAGAGCGGTGTCGAGAAACAGAAGGAACAGATATCAGGGAATAAAAAAGTTACCAAGTTCAGATGTCATATCTGTATAGAGGTTTGTCAATTTAGGAAAGATTGTTCAAATAAAACTATTTACTAGGGAAGATAAAAGGATTAGTAGTGACAGCACCAATATGGCACTACTGAATGTGACTGAATGCAACCAAGATGGTGAAGAATGATCTGTCGATAACACATCATGTTACTATGAGAAGGGATTTATTTGAAAATTTCGAGCACTTGAGTAAACCTCACACAGTTACTACAGCTGATGGAAATGTATTAGAAGCCTTAGGAAAAGGGATAATTAGAATTAAACCTAATGTTGGAAAAGAGTTTTTCCTCAGTGATATCTGGCTTGTGTATAAACAAGAATCTTTTTTCAGTGCTAGCGAAACAGGACAAGAACACAAACAGTTTATTTCAGTCACGAGTAAAGTTAAAGCAAATGCTGGCAGAAGCTAGAGTAGAAGGACACACGATCAAAGAGTTCCTTAGTGATAATGGTGGAGAGTTCGACAATGAACTAGTTCGGAAAGAATAATTATTTTTTTTTTTTTTTTTGTAATTATAATGACTAGGTATTTGAAAACCTCTAAGATTTGTACGCCTTCTATGGTATAGCATGTAGCACGTCCTTGTATTTAACACCATTGCATGCATCTATGTATTGTAATCTACTCATGTTAAACAAATAAATTGATCTTTATCTTTAATTACCGAAATACGGAATACACCAAAGACTAATAATGCCGTATACGCCTGAACAAAATGGGTGTAGCGAAAGAGAAAACCATACGATCATAGAGTCAGCTAGAACTATGATGCATGCACATGAAGAGTTGCCTCAACAGTTGTGGGCGGAGTTGGTACAGACGGCTGTTTATATCTTAAACAGAACAGGATCAACTTCCGTGGAACACAAGACCCCATTTGGGCTTTGGTTTAAGGAGAAACCACGGATAAAGCACCTGAGAATTATTGGCTCCGTTTGCTATGCACATGTTACTAAGCAAAAACGTTTTTACACAAAAAACAACTTACTTTAAAAAAAATCACTACTAAGTGAAAAATAACTATAATTTCGGAAGTCGGTGTCTTTGTATCTGTATTTTGTTTTTTGCCACCGACTTCCGAAATTAAAGTTATTTTTCACTATGTAGTTTTTTTTTTGAAGTCGGTTGTTTTTTTGTAAAAAAGTTTTTATTTTTCACTTTTTAGTGAGTCAGTTAGGTATTAATAAATCTAAGTTACAATAGCCTAATGTCAACTGCTCATCACCTTTTACAAAATATTCCTTTTCCCGATGCAGGGACGATAATGGTTGAGGAGTTCTCCCGTTAAGAACGAAATGGAAATGGAGCTGATGGTGACTTCACCATCAGCTGATGTGCTATGCAATTATATAATGCTAAAAGATTAAATTCGTCAAAGTCGTCAGATTTAGGAAGAGCCCACAATTTCTTCATCAGATTTCCCTATTTAAGTCAAAAAAAGCAAAATGAACAGTATGTCGATTCCGTACGAATCTCATCGTAAAAACTTGCGTGGAATGAGCCGTCAGTGTCATTCTACTGATGCTAGGGCTACCAAGCATAACATTTACAATCATAATCGAGTTTTTTTTTTTTTAATTTTGCTAATTTTATGTCATTTTATTTTATTTCAATGCTACTATTTAGGTGTCTAAACGTTTCTATTGTAGGTTTTTTCAAATGAAACAGCAAAACAGAAATTCAGTCAGAAACACATTTTTTTTTTATTTCTATCTAGATTACTTCCTATATAGCCTGTGCTGTGGGGCAAGCGCATCACGCACGAGTAATTAATAAAATAAAACATGCATGCTTAAGCTAGCAACTAAATAAAATGCACATGGACATTGATAAATGATAAATGATAAATGATTTTATTTCTGTAAGTAGGTTTGTACAAACACTTTTACACGTCAATCATACTTTTAAAACTAGATGAGGTCGGCGTTTCCTATCTGACTACTCTGAGAAGAAAGGCCGAAACAAACTCAGAGGTCACAGTCTCTTTTAAAGTCCAGACATAATCTTGGTCAGATCATGTGAAGACCATGTAGATTGGTATCTGAAATGGTCTTTTGAGGAAAGAACCACACAGATTGAGTGGACCTGTCCAGTCAGTGCACGCATTTGTCAGTAATCGTGCAGCTCAACTCAGGAAGTCAGAACTTAAGGAGCTCAACGATTCGACGAACAATACCAAAGAAAGGACATTTGGTTAGGCCACATAAATTACTCAATCTGCCAGATCATCATCAAAATTAACTGCGGAAAAAAAAGCAATGACCCACATAATCCTCACATTCACAATAATTAAAATAACATACTACTTTACAAGTAAATACTCATGTCATTGTGTATATAAAATTCAACAATGTCAATGTGTATATAAAAAAATCGGACATAATGTTTGAGAACCATGTAGATTGGTGTCTGAAATGGTCTTTTGAGGAAAGAACCACACAGATTAAGTGGACCTGTCCAGTCAGTGCACGCATTTGTCAGTAACCGTGCAGCTCAACTCAGAACTTAAGGAGCTCAACGATTCGACGAACAATACCAAAGAAAGGACATTTGGGTAGGCCGCATAAACTACTTAAACTGCCAGATCAAGAATATAACTGAAACAATGACCCACATAGTCCTCATATTCTCAATAATGAAAATAATATAATACTTTTTACAGTAAATATTCATGTCTAAAATAGCTAGCAAATTAAAATCAACATTCACCGTGTAAATTTATTGGAGCAGCTCAATCCCAAGCCTTTTTGTCCTCAATATAGTCTTTCACAGTATAATAGGCTTTCTGGCATAGTTTCCGTTTTATAAAAGATTTGAATTTATTAAAGCTTAGATCTTGAATGTGGCTAGGAAGTTTATTATAAAAACGTATACATTGGCATCTAAACGAGCCACCTATTTTCTTGAGCCTGGTTGTAGGAACAATAAATTTGTGTTTTATACTATCATTGTTTGTTACTACGAACCCATTGATAGCTGATTAAATAAACGCAATCCCAAAACCCAATCGCGATTTGTTTTGAAGAAGCGATTGTCGATCGAGTCGAGTTACTGTACGACGTTATTCAGCGTTGTTATTAAGAAGTCATTTAAATAAAAATACGTGTGAATTATAAGTAGGTACCCCAATATTTACTGTAGATAAATACTTACTTTTTCTCACTATTGGCTTTAGCACCCTCAACATAAAGGTGATAACCAATTTTTTGGTGACGTTTAAATAAAAAAAAACACTGAATAAAAAAAATTGAGCCGTCACGGGACGCCTGGCAGATGTGAAATATACCATCGCGCATCGTTTAGCGTGGCGGCGCATCGCCACGTTATGCATCGCCATGCCAACAGTCGGTTTTAGAAAGAAAGAAAGAAATCTTATTTGCTCGAACATGTGTATACATATAGAATTAAAATAATACATACATGCAGGATCTTAAATAAGAGTGGCTCACGACATGTTTGCCATTTATCATGGCGTGCAAATATTTTAGGTACAATTATTATTATTAAATCAATGATTATTAACTTCTACACTTACACATTAAATATTAATCACAGTTAAACAAATTTCTTATTTTCAATCATTACATTATTCAATTATTTATTTTCACTGTCCATTATTACAGATACAATTATTATCACAATGACGATTTACATCACTTTTAATAGGCATTCAATTATTTAAAATATATAATTATTTCATACATAACATATATTATAAAATTATTTAAATTATATTATAGGCATATTTAAGTTCTGCACTACTACATAACTATATTTACTATTAGGTCTTTACCTATGAAATTGCCGTTCTGCAGTACTGGCCATTTCAAATCAAAATAATTTTTGTTTGGTTACGAATTCTAATTTCAAATTAATTTTATTTTAAAAACATGGATTTTTTTTTCTAAAAGTAGTCATTTCTTTATTGATTAGTGTTACATTTTCATCGCATTTCAATCTTTTTCGTCATCATGGATACGTTAAAAATTCGAGTAATTATGGAATATGAGTACCGTCGTGGCAGCAACGCGGCACAAGCGGCACGCAACATCAACGACGTTTACGGAGCTAACACTACAAACCAACGCACCACCTGTTATTGGTTTGCTCGCTTCCGTTCTGGAAATTTCGACCTGAAAAATGAACCTCGCGGTCGTCCGAAGACTTTGGTCGACAATGACGAATTAAAGGCGATTGTGGAAGCTGATGATACACAATCTACGGCTGAATTAGCAGCAGCTTTCGACGTTAGCGTCAAAACAATATTGGTCCATTTGCGTCAAATTGGCAAGGTAAAAAAGCTTGACAAATGGGTGCCCCACGAACTCAATGATCGCCAGCGCGAAGTACGCGTCGAGACGTGCCTTGCACTGCTCAACAGACACACAAATGAAGGAATTTTGAACCGCATTGTTACCTGCGATGAAAAATGGATTCTGTTTGATAACCGTAAGCGCTCAGCAAGTTGGTTGGATCCTGGTTCAGCACCTAAACAATGCCCTAAACGAAAACTTACCCCTAGAAAAGTGATGGTCACTGTTTGGTGGTCTAGCGCCGGTGTGATTCATCACAGCTTCTTACCAAACGGGGTGAGCATTACTGCAGATGTGTACTGTGAAGAACTGAACACAATGATGGAGAAGCTGGCGGATCTCCAACCAGCATTGGTCAATGGCTCGTCTCCGCTGCTCCTGCACGACAACGCGCGACCTCATACTGCACAGCAGACGGTCTCCAAGTTGCAAGAACTGGGGTTGGAAGCTCTCCGTCATCCGCCCTACTCACCAGACCTTGCGCCTACAGACTACTACTTTTTCCAGAATTTGGATAACTTCTTGGCGGGAAAAAAATTTAATACCCGAGAGGCAGTACAAAATGCCTTTGAAGAATTTGTTGCCTCCCGTCCAGCTGATTTCTTTAAGAAGGGCATCAATAAACTGCCACTGCGATGGCAAAGATGCATTGATTGCATGGGTGATTACTTCGATTAATACAAATAAAAAATTCATGAAAAAAATTCGTTTAAATTTTTTCATACAAAACGGCAATTTCATAGGTAAAGACCTATTATAATGCTAGTTATATTTATTTATTAATATTATATTAATAAATAAATATAACTAGCTATATTTATTTATTTACTAACTAGTTATATTTATTTACCCGTGGCTATAGATGTTTCACAACAAAAATGGTCATCCATCCAAAGACTGACCTTGGCAAGCACTGCTTAATCTGGCGGCTTCACTGTTGCGAGCTAATCAATGTAAAACACAATAATAATCAAAATGGTCACCCATGCAAAGACTGACCTTGGCAAGCGCTGCTTAACCTGGCGGCTTCACTGTTGCGAGCTAATCAAGAATCAAAATGGGCACCCATCCAAATACTGACCTTGGCAAGCGAAGCTTAACATTGCAAATTCATTCTTATTTACCCTATGTTCAAGGTCCACAGCAAAAACTATTTTGTAAAGAAAGCGTGGCGACGCGTCATCATTCTAACAATCGGTTTACCCGCGGCTTTATATGTTTCACATCAAAACCAATATAATGTTAATGACAGCGCCTCACGCGCGACGTGTTCTTATCACTTCACCCGATTCTCGTAGGGTCCATAGCAACCACTCGCGCCGAAGTGATTAGACTAGGTGAAGTGAATCGGTAAGTGCGATGCGTGAGTGTCGTGATCACTTCACCCGATTCTCGTAGCCATAGTAACCACTCGCGCCGAAGTGATTAGACTAGGTGAAGTGAGTAGGTGAGCGCGATGCGCAAGTATCAGTCGACCTGTTAAATTTTGTAATGTTATGATGATGATTTGATGAATATAATTTTATTATTGGCAACGATTGGGTAAGTAGGTAGTAATCTATCTACAATAAAATATTAGGTGTTTAGAATCCGCACGTCCTTTTATTTAAATGACTTAGATACACACACATCGTTTAGTTAGGTTCCTCCATAGTTTGTGTGGGGTTAAATTCTATGGTCCGTCAGCCAGGCACACTTTTATCACTCGGTCACTTGACACGCTCAGTTATCTCTTCTTATTGAATAAAGGGTTAATAACAACGCTCACAAACGCTTTGGGTCAAAAACGTGTGCGACGTTTTTAACGTATTGAGTTACTGTACGACGTTACAAACGTCGTACAGTAACTCGATTCGACCGACAATCGCTTTTTCAAAACACATCGCGATTGGGTTTTGGGATTGCGTTTATTTAACCAGTTAACAATAGAACAATTTCCATGCCCATTTATTTAGTAGCTAGCTTCAACATGTATGTTGTTCGTGCGTGACTCGCTCGCCCCACATAATAGAGGAAAAGACTAGAAAAAGTAAAAATATAATTAAAAAGAACAAAATTGAGTTTCTGACTGAGTCTCTGTTATGCTATTCTATTTAAAAAACCCTTATTAGTAATGTTTAGACCATGTTTGGACACTTAATTACTAGCTTTCAAGTAATATAAGATGGATCAAAAGAATTTGCATTTTTTTAAAATTAAAATCTCGATTATGTTTGTACATGAAATGCTTGGTCGATCCCTAGCATCAGGTGGTATGACACTGATAGCTCACTCCACGCTCACTTCACCTAAGTGTTTAAGGTGAGATTGTTACAGAATAGCACTACAGCTCTGAAGATCAATTTATTTTTGTTTCCTGTTTCAAACTCAAACTCAAAGCATTTATTTCAAATAAACCAATTACAGGCACTTTTGAATTTTCAAGGGGTCGGTTAGTCAGAAAGATAAAGCTAGTTGCGCATTCCAAAGCGTAGTAGGTACCTATGGAGAAGAACGGGCAAGAAACTCCATGGACACTCTTAAATCAAAAATATGGTTACAAAATATTGGTTACATCGTTCATGTTGAAATTATGCATATGAAAACGATGCAGAACGTTAAAAGCGTCCGTAATAAAAAGACAAAAACAATTCAAATATTAAATTAAATTAAAATAAGCCGTGGCAGCTAAGAAATGACTATTCCCTAATGACGGCGCCCGTTCACGAACATGACGTATGGATCAGCATCATGTAGGTCAACCATTTTCAAGGGAACTTAATGATTCAATACACACGCCACCACCAGCGAGACATTTGAGTGAGTATGACATACTCTCAGCCGCCAGGGCACTTTCAAGTCAATGAAAGACGAACCTAGTAAATGGTAGCTACGAGTATAAAGTAGGTACATTGTGCTCACACATGTGCTATGTAATTATACATTATTAAGAGATTGATACAATGCAAAGATAGTTTTCACAATCTTCAGTAGCTCTAACAATATTTTCGAATGCTAATCAATTAATTTATGCGCCCCTGTGGAGCAGGACCAGCGTTGAACCAAGCATCTTTGTCAGCGATGTAATTCCCAAACTTATAATATGCTTGGCTTCATAGTGTGCGTTTTATACAAGATTTAAAATTCGTTTCATTCAGTTGGAGTATGTGGGGAGGTATTTTATTGTAACATTAAAAATCTGAACGTAAACTCCTAACCACGAGGCTCCTATCTTAAACATTTCAAATATATTTTCGGTATTCTCTCATCGTGCCGCACCTACTCAGCTATCAATTTTTCACCCTGCATATGCATGCTCAAAAACCCTCAAAAACCATAATTAATTCCCATAAAATACACTTTTTGTTTTGTTATTCTGTACTGTCCCACTTCTGGGCAAGGGCCTCCCCCAAATCCTTCCAGTACTCCTTCCAGGACTCCTTCCAACTCTTTTCCCGCGCCACCTCGAACCAGCCCTCGCAGTACGCGTCCAGGTCATCTCACCATCTCTTTCTGGGCCGGCCTCAGCGGCGCCGTACATCTTCAGGCACCCATTGTGCGGAGACTTTCACCCAGCCATTATAGTACATGCGGCTGATGTGACCCGCATAATCCCATTTGAGTTACATCCAGTATGCTCCTTTTGGAGCGCAGCGTGGGTGTTTCGAAAAAATACTCTCTAGTAGGCAAAAGTTAGGAAAACCAAATAGGCTTACTTTTATGTATCGCCAACGCTACGTATCATTACATACTTATATTTTGAAAGCGTCTGTCGCGGTTGTAACATAAATATTCAATACGTTTGTTAATATTTCAGTTATAAGTGAATTGAGACGAAGTATAGAGCCAGTTAAAGCTTCAGAAGAAAATTTAGATAACAAAAGCGACGAAGACCTAATTAAAGAGGAGGTATCTGGATATATTTTCTTATTTAATGTTAACATAAAATATTTAAAAGTTATTACATCGTCTCTAACTTTTTCGTCTGTGGGTTGCATGTCGCGTGACGGTCGGCCGAGGAGTAGGGAAAAAGTTTCACTTTTACCGTGGTTTTATAAAACCATACAATCCTTTTTTTACAACATGGCTTTTATTACACGCTTTCTTACAAGTAAATACGTCGCCTATTTGTGCCGTGCCATAATTAAACAGCAATTTATTTTTACAAGATGTTGTACAAGTTATATTAAATTCCGTCTAACTTTAGGGACTACAAACTCCAAGTTATTCGTTAATTTTCGATGCAAATATTTATGAATCTACTTAAAGCAAATATTTTCGTCAGCAGGTGCCCTTGTTACATTTTGGGCAGTTAATAAATTGCTATAAATGCAATATAATCGTGTAATGATGCAGGTAGAAGGTAAAAAGTAGCGGTGAAACAGACTCTCACAACCGCACATTTAATGAATGGTGTTCCCCGGAGAGGCGTCACATTTCGTCACGCCTCTTTAGTAGATATTTCCCAGAAGTGAAGACATTTCACGAGACCTGTTTCATTTTTATGTGACGTAAAGCTACAGTGATTTTTGGACGAAACACGATTATTTGTATGAAGATAAAATATTACGAGTAGGTTATATATTCTGTAATAAAATTTTCAGTTTCCTTTACACGTGACGAAGCTCATGGACGAAAGTAATTACTGGGGGTGCTTCTACAATTTTCCTGAGCTTTATGCAGATATATTTTCGCCAGTAGTCCGCATTCGTAACTTGGGAGACGTGCCGGAGCTCGTGGGCGGCGAACTTACCAGAGACATGGTCACCGCTTGTCTCACTTATCTCAAACGTACTCCTATTCTGGGAGATCTTGTTTACATCAAATTGAATCTTTCGTCTAAGGTAATAATCATATCAAATAACCAACCCTCAGTTTCTTGAAGATTGATGAACGCCCACTATTTTTGTTATTTTTGGAAAAGTCGGCGACTAGAGCGCAACCTCCCTTCACTACAAAAAAAATGTACGACTGTAACTGCTGCTGCTGTGCTGTTGTGTGACTGTGTGTGTGTGTGTGTGTGTGTGTGTGTGTGTGTGTGTGTGTGTGTGTGTGTGTGTGTGTGTGTGTGTGTGTGTGTGGGGGTAAGGAATGCGTTAACATTTATGACCTTTCTATTCATAACAATGTTAAAATGAACCTGCCCTTAAAATGAACGTCAATTAATTGTCATTTTGATGTATGTATGTATTCAAGAATATTTAGAGGTTTTACGTAGTGAAGTCTTCTCCACAATAGTGAAAATTTTGTTTATTTACAAATCCTCTGGGACCAAAATGGAATGAGTTACTCATACTGATTTGTTTAAAAAAATTGAGTCGTTTTTCCACCCGGTTAGGAACTTTAGGAGAAAATTCCTGCTTGTTGTATATAGCTGTCCTTAACCATCGTTCCATATGGTGTTAGTTTATAACTCCTTCATTTTATTATTCCAGCATCTGCAGAATATTGATGTGCTAATGCACTACAAGTTCTTGGTGTATCTGGATCTGTCGTCAAACTTGCTGACAACGCTGACGGTCCTGTCGAGTCTTCCGTACTTGCAATTCTTGTCGGTGGCGTTTAACAGGCTTAGCACAGTTCTGGAATATGAAACTCGTAACTATTTTACACTAATTATTTATTT
Source organism: Griposia aprilina (assembly GCA_916610205.1). Classification (NCBI taxonomy): domain Eukaryota; kingdom Metazoa; phylum Arthropoda; class Insecta; order Lepidoptera; family Noctuidae; genus Griposia; species Griposia aprilina. The sequence goes on from OU744302.1 coordinate 12,993,936, forward strand.
ACGTTTTATAAGGCAAACAAGTCAATGTGCCTAGCTGCTGCAATACCACAACTATCGCAGATGCGTTGCCAGCATGGGCTGGCAACGCATCTGCGATAGTTGTTCATGGGAACAAAACTGGAATGTGTCATGACTCTCATGAGCTTGTAATAAGAAAGGCACCCTTCAAACTGCGGGCTTAGCATGACGCTGTCTATTTCTTCGAAGAATAGACAAGGCTATTTCCATACAAAGTGTCATTTCGTTTCTCCATTTTTGACATCGCACCGTAAAAATCCTAAAATCTGTCATTTTGTCTTTCATTTCTAGCGATCGTTGTCTACGTCCTTTTTAATGTAGACTATTTCAGAAGACAGTAATTTTCTAAGGTAGTGAAGACAATTTGATGTTTTAATCGCCATGCTAAAGACAGTAGAAAACTTTTTACTCGACGGCCACAAAATATAAAAATGGAATGGAAAAATGGAATCTTTCACTTTTTGTATCGAAAATGTGAAAAATTATTACCTACATGTTGAGTTTTAAAGTTGAGGTCGAAATTTTCATTGTTTTTGCGATAGGACACACCATTTTCGAGATATAAGCAAAATAAAAGAAAAACGTGAAAAGACTACTGAATTTCGTACAAAGTGCAGTTGACTCTTTCTACTTTGCTGCCGTCGTACTGTCTTCACGGAATGTCATTTTTGTCTATTCTTCCGTCGACAAGACGGTGCTTGTGCTAAGCCTGCTGGAATACAACGAGCTGCTTGGCAGCAGATATGTTGCTCGCGATTTCATTGCATCCTTATCATCTGCCTGCCTGTTCCCAACTATGTTGGGGTCGGCTTCCAGTCTCACCGAATGCAACCGAATACCAATAATTTACATGAAGCGACTACTTATCTGACCTCCACAATCCAGTTACTGGGTAATACCGATACCTCTTGGTAAGACTGGTTGTCATCAGACGTTCGGGCTTCGGACGACCCGTCATGACTGCCAAAGATCCACAAATGACAGCTGGGACCAATGGCTTAACTTGCTTTCCGAGGCACGGAGGCGTCTTGATATGTAAAGATGGTCACCCATCCACGGACAAACCACGGCAAGTGTAGCTTAACCTGATCGACCGACCTGTGCGGCTGTTATTACATAGCCACAAGCCCTTCATCGCATCCTATGGGAACGAATTCATAGTATAAACTAGATACCTGGATAAGAAGTATCCTAAATTTGGATCCCGCATAAATTCCCTTCCGACTCAATGTAGATACACATATACAGCATGATCAATGTTTACGTTTGCCTGCAGCCATTCTACAGTCTGTTTCACATTCCACACAAAGTTCAACTGTTTGCGCAAATGTAGACGAAAACTCTTGGCACATGTTACCCTTTTCACTTTTCAGCTCAATGGTTTCTTACTGAAGTGCATTATAGATATAATTCGGTGAAGATAATTAAAGATTTGACCGTGTTTTGGTCGTTAACTATACTGGATCTGTCGCATAATAATATCAAGTGTATTACTGGTCTGGAAAATTTGAAGTAGGTATTTTTCTTGCTTTTATTGTAGTGTACCTGCCTAACCTAAGCTACCGGGTAGGTTTAGATTTAAGATTGACAAAAAACGTGTGCGGTCGGGGACCCCCGTTAGGAACGAAGTTCTTTACGCCATCGATACTCGCACGCACATACACATAATCAGCCTATAATGTTCCCACTGCTGGGACACAGGCCTCCTCGTTGAAGGGTGTGGGCCGTAATCCACCACGTGGGCCCAGTGCGGGTTGGTAGATGTCACATGTATTCGAATTTTTGGTTCTAGGACATGCTGATTTCCTCACGATGTTTTCCTTCGCACACACGCACTCATACATACCTAACAGAAAGAGACAGAGATAGAGAAAGTCGCATAAAGTTTTTTCCTAATGTGACAAATTCTACCGCAGTCAACTCCTACCGCAAGTCCAATTATAAACTTGTAGTAGGTATTTTCCAGAGTATATTATATCTAAGATTCTGTTCTCTCAGGTATCTTCGGCAATTAGACTTATCGTTTAATCACATACAGCGTCTTGAGAATTTGAACCACCTGCGTCTACTCTGGCTAGATGTATCTTACAACAATATATCAAGCTGTGAGTTCAGCGCGAACGCCGGTCTCTGGACATTGCTACACCTCGAGTACCTTAACTTAAACGAAAACAGTTTGACTTCCATGAAAATGTTCTCGTATTGTACCAGGTGAGTAGTGCAAGTAGTGCCAGTACTAATGACTTCGCCACGTTTTCACCACAATGCCCAATCCGCGCTGATTCGACCGGTGCGCTAACGAATGAAACAAAGGCACACATTACGTTTCAATACTATAGAGCCGGAAAGATAGGAACAGCAATAAATTATGTTTTTGACATGATTAATTATCACGCTGAAGTTTGTATTACAAAGGAATTAGAAATTAATAGTATAAGTTTTGTTTGTAATTTATTTTGCATCTCTGCATAAATTTTGTATACAACCTACTTATGAATAACCAAAACTGGCTTAGATACTCATGCTTGTTCCGTTTCGACGCAAATAAATGTGGTTTTCGAAATGTTTTATTTACGAGTATTTCACGTATTCAATGCCTCACTGCCTCATAATATACTTACGAGTAAGCTGAACTACAATAACTCGTGTGTACAGAAGTTGCAAAGATTACGTCCCTTTACTAGGCTTTCCACGTAAAAATTTGGCGAATACACCAATGATCCTGATGGAAAGTGGTTATTGCCGCCAATAGACACTTGCAACACCAAATGCATTCCCGATGTTTTTCTAACAATCTAACAATATATTGATACAAAGTTCAAATACCTCTTGTGCCTTTCTTTCCGACGCAGGGTACCCATACCATTCAAACCGAAACACAGCAATGCTACTTGGCGACAGAAATAGGTAGGGGGTGGTACTTTCCCGGAGGTCTTTTAAAGGAACTCCAAATAAAAACGGTGATGTGTTTTGCTCAGACTCCGCGAGCTCCACCTCCGGAACAACCGTCTGAGCATGATGCTGGAACTGCCGATCTATATGCGTCAGATGCGGCGGCTAATCGTGCTCGACCTCCGCGCCAACCCTATTTGTTCGACGCCCGGCTACAAAACTGTCATCATCAACACATTCAGGATTCTACTCTGTTTAGATGCAGTGGAACTTGACCCGGTTGAACAGGTAATGAGATAAAACAGCTCGGTACTACTTTGGTTACACCATTATTTTATATCTTACGCAGGTATAATTGCCTACTAATACTACTATTGGCTGTATATGGTAGGTACTTCCCGTCAAACAAGGGAATGGTGCCGCACGTGAAGGTTAGTGACACCAGACTTGAGACTAGAACAACCGAACAACTAGTCGCGTGACTACAGTTGACTCAGATTTTCTGGATCTAGAAAAATCTGGATTTCATAAATCGCCTAATTACCTCTTCCTATATGGCAGGAATTCAATTTGTTACCTATTTAATTGTAAGACTAGCCTTCCCAAAACCCTTCACCTAATTTTATCGCCTATATGTTTTCGCAACTTCCCGTACTTTCAGCGCACGTTGATGATGGATATGGAGCCAGACCTAACTGTGCACACTACTCGCAAATTGCTGCAGTTGATCTACATCGAGCAACTGTCGAAGGCTCGGGTCTCTCTTTACGTACCGCCGGCGGATAACACCGACGTACCTATAGTTGTGCTTGTGGGCCATGAGGGCGTCGGCAAAGGTTAATAAAAGTTTTAATTACTTCCAAGAACAGGTCTAGAGGAACTTGGAAGGTATAAGGTATGGTAATATCAGATATGCCTTCGATCAGGAATACAATAGATTCAGGATTAGCACCACAAAAAGGGCCCGAAAAATAAGGCACCGCGGCCTTATGTTGTGCGATAAAGAAAAAGTTCAAATTACCAAAATCCTTTTCCCAACTCAATTGCTTAGTTTTTTTTTTATATTTTGGAATAAATATTTTTTCATTTTTTGAAATTAGGGATCGGCCCATTTTCCCATGGGTGCAATGGCTACATATCAAAATATCGAGATGTTTGCGATATATATCTAAGTTATATTCATAATTATTATACACATAAACCTTCCGGAAATAATGCTTTAAGGGGGATGCGCCAAATTAGCTCGCGAAATTCAATATTTTCTTAGGTTTTTTGCAATTTGCAGGTCAGTATCAGGTTGTAATTTGAACTAAATAGGATTCGCGGCCGTATCAAATATTTATTTATAGAATTATAATCATAATAAAAATCATCAATACATCTCTCTAAGTTCTTAGTACCGTATTGAATGACAATTTCATGAAATCATGACATTTGACGCCAATTCTACTTAAGGGGACTACATGACCTAAACGCAAATTTATAATGCCTAAAAATATATGATCCACTGCAGTAACCAAAATCAGAAAAAAATATGATATTCTGCAGGATATATGCTAGTTAGATAGTGTGTTGAAAACATAATACCATTAACTTGATAGGATAGAAAAAAATCAAGAAAATACCTCTAAAAAAATGATTTTACGATTAAAAACCATACTAATATACATGCAAACATTCAGTTTTTTTTGTCAGATTATTCTACAAGCAACATACTAACGTAATAGTGTAAACATTGTAAAAGCAGTTCCAACACACTATCTTACGGCATGCAAAAGTAAAAAAATAAAATTATATCTACTCAATTAACCAAACTGCTATGAAGAGCTACTGCAGCCTTTCTAAATAAACTAAACATCAAAAACAACAATCTTAATTCTATATTTTACAAATGATTGATTAAATTGGTTATTTTCCAATTACATCAACATAATTTCTCTGATGCTAATCTCATCTCTCTGAAAGTTTATCTTCTCTCGCATCGGCACGAACTATCCTATATACATAATGGCAGAAAAGTTCATGTGCCGAGATAAAAAATACTGACTACCCAAGGAACCCCAAAAGTAGGTACCTAAACGTAAGTATTGTCGCTCGAGATGACCATTTGGATTCACCTTCTACGTCAATGAGATGCGTGAGATAAGATCAAAACAATGTTGTTGCAGGAACGTTGTCGCGCCGGCTCGCGGCAGAGTGCAGCTCAAACATTCAGCTCGCGCAGCAACATACGACCGCTAAGTACCACTTCTCAGACCACTACAGAGAAATCACTAGACAAAATTTTGATGATATGCTGCTCTCAGGGGACTTCCTTACTTACTCTGAAATGGATGGAGAGTCATACGGCCTAAGTATACTTAGTTCTATTTTTAGTGTGCGACGGAACCAAGTTGTCTTAATAATTTGCCCCAGCGTAACCACCATCCACGGATGGGGGCAGATGGTGTATTTTTTTAACCGACTTCACAAAAAGGAGGAGGTTCTCAATTCGTCTGTATGCTTTTTTTTTTAATGTGTTTTAGCTCAGAACTTTTTTCTGGGTGAACCGATTTGGATGATTCTTTTTTTATTTGATAGGTGGTGCTTCACATGTGGTCCCAATTTAAATTTGATCAAGGTTTGACTAGTAGTTTTTGAGTTATCCTTAATACTGCATATTATTTCCACTTAGTCTATATGGATGATGTGTTAATAATTTCCTGTCACTGTTATTTACACACCAAGTAGTGGTATACGAATTTGTGTGGGGTAGGTACCGCAACTAAAAAGTGAAAAATAAAAACCTTTTTACAAAAAACAACCGACTACCAAAAAGAACACTAAAAGACGTGAAAAATAACTTTAATTTCGGAAGTCGGTGGCCAAAAACGAAAATACAAAACCAAAGACACCGACTTCCGAAATTAAAGTTATTTTTCACGTCTTTCAGTGTTTTTTTTGGAAGTCAGTTGTGTTTTTGTAAAAAAGTTTTTTGTTAAATATTATCCATTCCATCCTATCACGCATCACTGCTGCGTGCACCGGTTCTACCGCTAGCTACGTAGCCCGCAGCACGCACCTGAGTTTAAATCAGCCCTATTTCTTAAAAACAATAATATTTGAATTTCATTATTTATTTATTTCACCAAAAAAATAACAACGCATTACACACACTTATAAGTCTAGTACTTGGGGGAGAAATTATTTATTAAAGTGTATTACGCAATTACACTTTTCCTGTATAATTTAATATCAACAATACTCTTTTTGTGGCAACTTTCAGCCCTATAATGACATCAAAAGCTCTGTGTTTTAGTTTTTAAACAGAACCTCATGCACCTGTAGGCACTACCAAAAAATTTACGTTAGCACTCTAGAAAATCATAAACTCCAGGGCTCAACAGAATAAGCTAAAACATGAGTCGAAGAAAGCCACAAAAATGGGCAAGGTTGCGTATGTTTTACGTAAATACTTTTATTCCGTAGGTCGCGAGGAAGCCTTCGTAATAGAAGGGAAAGTGAAGGTCGTGTGTTTGGATTTACCCGCGGCTTTGATGCTGAAATTACGTGGTTACCGGCCATACTTGATTCTCACAAGGAGATTAAATACAGAAACCCTAGCAAACATACAAGCGTTTCGTAAAATGTACGAACACCTTTCTCAACATATCTTTTGTCAAAATATTTTAAATTTTTTTGTTTGTTAATTTCACATCTTTCGTGCATTACTAAAAATAAAACATAGGTAAGGTAGTCTTTTTTAAAGTATTTTCATCTCAACGAGAATTGTTTCAAATAACTATATAGCAATTAATAAATGGCTTCATAATCATCCGCCTTCTCCCTATACTAAAGAAATATAAATTACTTCAATACGTTATTTCTTGTACAGTCACCGTACGTGCAACCGGGACCCCTCGTCCATTGGCGCGCCGTCAGAGTTCTCTACATTGCAGGTTATGCTCTCCGGCCGGATTATCATCTCTGGCGTTATTAACGAAATTATTATGGTAATTATCATTATCATTCTTTTACTTACAAACAAAACATTCCAGTAATTTAAAAAAATATAGGGTGTTAGGCCGACGGTTGAACATATGAAAATAACGGATCCGTGGAGCCGTCGTTACGTGTTTAGGCCCAATAACAAGACCCAGGCCACACGCTTTTTTTTTAAATTATTTTTTATTCTAAATTCAACGTTGCTCAAACTTCAAACTTCAGTAATTTCTTTTAAAAATAACAAACATTTTTTTTTCATCTAGAATAATTGTAGAATCTTATAAAATTCGTATTTGACGCAAATGGTTACTAGAAACTTAAATACGAGCCCTTAAACTACGAACAAATGAAAAAATATACCGCAAGCCCGACTCTGAACTGCGTTTAAAAAAAACTAAGAGAGATAGAGCAGTTCTATTTCTAGGAAAACATCTTTGGTTCATGCCCATTCTAACGGTATGCAATATGCTCAAATTATTTTAAAACAACTATAGAGTGATTCATCAATTTTAACTGCCTGGGCCATTTTTCACGGAATTACATTTAGGTACGAAAACTGAAATGATTTACTTAAACAAGCAAAAAAATATTTGATGTGTTTGTTTAATTTAAGGGTTTTGGTAGGTATGGAAAATGTTGTTTCTTCAAAAAAACATTTAACCGTTTTGGTAGGTATCGAAAATTTTGTCTCTTGTAACTTAATGTTTTCATTTGGATGGGCTTTTCAGGTAAAAGGTAGCTAAAGCTGTTTGCAGATAAAATTTTCTTAGTTAATAATATTGTTCTCATATTTCAAGATCCATCGCGATTTTATCATTGCTTTTCCATGAATGGTCACATAATTTAATATTCTTACCTTTGCTGTGCATTAGGACAGTAATCCCCATTTTTTTTTAGCCGGTCTGAAGTCAGCGCGACCGCCATCTTGCGCCAACTGCACATGGTATTTTCCCAACTGAAACCTTAATTATGCATTCTGCGCAGCGGCTCGCGCCTATGTTTAACCCGGCCGAAAAGATTGGGGACTACTGTAATTAAAGCGCAGGTGCATCAAATAATAATTGTTTGTAGCAACCAGTTGTTGTTTATTGTTGTTGTTTTTTTGCTTATTTTTGTTCACTTGTTTTGTTTTGTTGGAAATGCGAGCGTTATTTTGACAACTTTTTTGGAGACAAATCGAAAATGCTGTACTGATCTTTCATGCGAGCAGCAGCCGGCAGTGTTAGTATGAAAATCCAAATCTGTTATGTTCAGCGGCCGAATAAATTACTACCTATGAAAAATCACTATCGTGTAATTTCAAAATGGAATGTACTTTTTACTTCGAAACATGGCAAACAAGAAGGTGCATAACTTATCAGATTTTATTTAAATTCGAACTGGCTTTTTAAAATTAAAATTAAATTTTTAATTTTAAATGTTAAATTTAAAAAAAAATGGCGCGTGAAAAATTATCGTTGTTCGTCATTGATTCTAGAATTTATAATTAATCTAGTTAGTTAGAATTTCCGCACGTTATTAAAAAAAAGTACTACATATTACAATAGTACAATAGTACTTTTTCCTAATCCTAACTCCTGGATTGGTCGGGATGGTCCGATTCCCTGGCCTCCGCGGTCACCAGACCTCACCCCGATCAACTTCTACTTGTGGGGTATACGCAAAGACTTGGTATACGCAACCGTGGTTCCTAGTCGAGAAGAGTTGATATCTCGATAAATGCAGCATTCTTATCAATGAAAGCGGATATGCTGCTACGAACTACAACGGTAGAAATATGAAACCGGTGCCGAGCATGCATAGCAAATCAAGGGCAACAATTAAAATTGAGTATCATCTTGAGTTTTCTTGGGTGTATTATTTTTAATAACTTTACGTGTATTTATTTGGTTATGCCCTTTATGCAAAAGTAGAATATCGTCACATCTCACACTCTTCAAACCATTTTGACATTTTTGCATGTAATTAATTTCACTTTTCGCAAATGTAGAGTTCCGTGAAAAAAGGCCCGAGCAGTTAGTTATAATTGACGAATTACTCAAGTTTAAAAGTGTATGTTGCATACCGTTAGAGTGGGCATGCACCAAAGATGTTTTCTTAGAATTAGAACTGCTCTATCACTCTTTGTTTTTTTTTAAACGCAGTTCAAAGTCGGGCTAGCGGTATATTTTTTAAATTAGTTTGTAGTTTAAGGGCTCGTATTTAACTTTCCAGTAACCATCTGCATCAAGTACGAATTTTATAAGATTCTACAATAAATTTTCATGAAAACTAAAAAAAAACGTTGCCAGTTTTGTTATTTGTAAAAGAAATTATTGACGTTTGAAGTTTGAGTAACGACGAATTTCGAATAATTTTTTACAAAAAAATTTAGAAAATGCATGTGTCCTGGGACTTGTTATTGGGCCTAAAAACGTAGCAGACGGCTCCACGGATCCGCCATTTCCGTATGTTCAACCGTCTGCCTATCACCCTGTATATGTCGCAACATGGGTGGCCGAGGTGCGAAACATCGGATCTTCTTTACGCTCCGACACAGTTTAGGTAGGTGCGGGCACTGTAGTGGGTACTCAAACGAAAAGATAATTCCAATTTAAAATAACTTTAATAAACTAGCGAACGAAATAAACATGTGGGACGGAAACAAACTCGTACGTTGGTACTGAGCGTTTGCCAAGACCGTCCGAGCTCGACTGTCGACTGTAGACCGTCGTAAAACTCGGTCTCTCCGTCAGTCCTCGCTGCATCCCCTCTACCGACGATCGTGTCCAAGCGGTAGGGCTCACTTGTGTTTCCGGTCACATGATTATTCGAGTATGATTTTACGAATCAAATTGTTAGATAGCGCTGTCCGCTCTATTGTGGCGCCATCCATCCATGACACGGCCATCCGTCGATGACACGACCCGTCCTTCGCTGTAGTACCTGTAGACAAAATATGCTTAGAGAGTAAACTAGCTCGGCTATCATCCTGCCAATACCTAATAACTAAGGTAGCTCGGCTAGCCTGCCAATACTTTAATAACTAAGGTAACTCAGCTATCCTACCAATACCTAATAACTAAGGTAGCTCGGCTATCCTGCCAATACTTTATAGAGGTTTGAGGAACAGGGTGTAAAGTTCACTCATACTCTATGGAAAAGGGAGGATCCTCCGACCAGACGGGTGTTGTGTCTGGTGGGCAACTGCCCGACGGTTGATGTCGGGACGTTGTATATATGCTAGTCGCGCGGTAAACTCTGCTTGCGCGATGCAGGATTTGCGTGACGTCAGTATGACGTGTAGGATGCATGTGGCGATGTTGATTCCGCTACAACTTAATAATTAAGGTAGCTCGGCTATCCTGCCAATGCCTAATAATTAAGGTAGCTCGGCTATCCTGCCAATGCCTAATAATTAAGGTAGCTCGGCTATCCTGCCAATGCCTAATAATTAAGGTAGCTCGGCTATCCTGCCAATGCCTAATAATTAAGGTAGCTCGGCTATCCTGCCAATGCCTAATAATTAAGGTAGCTCGGCTATCCTGCCAATGCCTAATAATTAAGGTAGCTCGGCTATCCTGCCAATGCCTAATAATTAAGGTAGCTCGGCTATCCTGCCAATGCCTAATAATTAAGGTAGCTCGGCTATCCTGCCAATGCCTAATAATTAAGGTAGCTCGGCTATCCTGCCAGTGCCTAATAATTAAGGTAGCTCGGCTATCCTGCCAATGCCTAATAATTAAGGTAGCTCGGCTATCCTGCCAATGCCTAATAATTAAGGTAGCTCGGCTATCCTGCCAATGCCTAATAACTAAGGTAGCTCGGCTATCCTGCCAATGCCTAATAACTAAGGTAGCTCGGCTATCCTGGCAATAACTAATAACCAAGGTAGCTCTGTGTTCCTGCCAATACTTAATGACCAAGATAGTTCGGCTATCCTGCCAATACTTAATAACTAAGGTAGCTCGGCTATCCTGGGAATAGCTAATAACTAAGGTAGCTCGGCTATCCTGGCATTACCTAATAACTAAGGTAGATCGACTATCCTGCCAATACCTCCTGGATTAAGTAAGATAAAATTAAGTACGTATACGTTGTACGTAGTTTAAAGTACGTATCTAGGGCCTAGATACGTAAGTAGTACTTTAAATGTTTTGGTAAAACAAATAATCGTAAAAAATATATTTCTTTGTAGAATAGTGTTCAACCGAAATTAATCAATAGCTAGTTACATAGCTAAGTAATAAATAAGAAGTGTTCAACCGAAATTAATCAATAAAGAGACATTTGATATAATATACAATAAATAATTAGATTATCCTTTCTGTTAGGTACCTCCCTATTATAACATAAATTACTATCTTATAAACTTATTTTAGTATCTAACTATGTATTTACCTCTCTATCACTTTCACACCTAATAGACCGCATACAAGAACTTTTTACGTAAGTACATATCTAAGTAGATGAAAGAAATATTCGCAAGTTTTCAAATCGTATTATACTCATTTTTATGAATGAACGCGTAGTAATATATAGTCACTGGCATTAACGCTTATCGCATTATCTAACTATTCTAATATGTACTTAGCTAAATATTTTCCTTGTAATTCTTCTCGGGGAATAATTCCGAATACTACTCAATACTTCCGAATGTTTCGCGAATAATACGACGGGAATACTTCGGAATAATTCTCTCCGGCAACGCTAGCCTTGACCCCGTTCAAGGCGTATAAAACTTAATACAAAATAGTAACTTTTATAGAAATGAATACGATTTTACGCAATAGCAAAATGTATTATAAGAAATTAAATTAAGATTGAACAAGTATTTTATTAAGTTTTCGATATCTAGTGTTTTGAGACCAACAATCAACTCGATTCCAAATAGATACATCCTCGACTTATATAAAAAATCAAAGGAGATGTTCCAGAAATGTATGGAGCCTGGCCTAGCACCATGTACACTATCTGTAAATATCGCTATACAAAATAGTAACTGTTTTTTAATATCAATTTGCTATTATTTTACTTCGTTTCAATGTACATTCAAATTAACTTTGTCAAGGAGAGCAACACAACGTAAATATGGTGGATCAGTAATTTGCGAAATGTCATTTTGACAATGACATTTGATTGACGTGTTGGAATATCTACGATAAAAAAACAACACACGAATTCCGAAAATACTTGGGTTTTGTTATAATAATAAAATAAGACTACAGGATATTCTACTCAGTTGCGGCAGCAATAATAAAATAAGTGTAACCCTAGTGCAACTTGTCGACGAAACCCAAATCTCAGGTGAATCAGAAACCATATAACAAGGCTGGGATCAACAGAGAAGCAATCAATCAATGTCCTTAGTAGTAAACTGGGTCGCAAAACAAAAACAATCACAAAAATCTCCGAAACACGTCCAATTCAAAGTCAAAGCAAAGAAAGACGTCACTTCACGAAACTTAAAATTGTCAAAGTCGTCAAACGTCATGTAAAACACAACTGTCATGGCTAACCTATAGATAGGGTTATCATATTAAAAACTTCCCAAATTATCATTTTTGTACGCCTGTACTCTTCTTCAAATTAATTTGTTAGTATTTTTATGAAAATCCCTTATTTTTTTCCTATTTAACTATGTAGTGTACACAGCGGTAGCCCAGAATCAAACATATCCTTTGTGAAGACTTTTATTACAGTATCACTCCTCAATGGCTGAATGGATTTGTATTCAATTCAGTAAAGAGAGAGATAGACCGTGTCTTCGATTAACTACTGATTTCGATAGCACATAGAAAATACGGACAAATGAAGTAGGTTACCTAAAGCACGGAATCTAGAATGCGACAGAAATCGCCATGATATTGGTCAAAGGGGAAATTGCTATAATTATCACTTAGAAACAATCAACTTGAGAGACGGATCTCGCAGTTTGATGCTATAAGCAGCGGGGTAATTGCGTACCACACTAGGAATCAAACTCAAACTCAACCTCAAAGCATTTATTTCAAATAAACCAATTACAGGCACTTTTGAATTGTCAAGGGGTCGGTCAGTCAGAAAGATGAAGCTAGTTACCCATTCCAAAGCGTAGTCGGTACCTATGGAGAGGAACGGGCAAGAAACTCCATGGACACTCTTTTAAATCAAAATATGGTTACAAAATATTTATTAAATCGTTCATGTTGAAATTATGCTGTGAGAACGATGCAGAACGTTAAAAGCGTCCGTAATAAAAAGACAAAAACAATTCAAATATTAAATTAAATTAAAATAAGCCGTGGCAGCTAAGAAATTACCAGTCCGCACTGACGGCGCCCGTTCACGAACATGACGCATGGATCAGCACCATTCAGCTCAACCATTTTGAAGGGAACTTAATGATCCAACACACACGCCACCACCAGCGAGACATTAGAGTGAGCATGACATACTCTCAGCCGCCAGGGCACATTCAAGTCAATGAAAGAAAAACCTATTAAATGGTAGCTTTATAGTAGGTACTTAGTACTCACACATGTGCTATGCAATTATACAATACTAAAACATTGAATTTATACAATGCAAAGATTTCAAATGCTAATCAATTAGTTTATGCGCCCTTGTGGAGCAGGACCAACGTTGAGGCAAACATTTTTATCAGCGATGTAATCCCCCAACTTATAATATGCTTGGCTGCATAGTGTGCGTTTTATACAAGATTTGAATATAGTTTCATTCCGTTGAAGAATAAAGGGAGGTATTTTATTGTAACATTTTAAACAGTGCCCCATGAAAGATGAGTCTACTTTAGCCAGCCTGAAACCTGGTTGAACTAATTGATCCCTATTTCTAGTGATATAATTGTGTCTTTCACCTCTTTTACTAAAAACATGTAGATTTTTCCATACGTGCATGATGTTTTCATAGAGATATTGACAAGGTACCGTCATGATGTTAATATCTTTAAACCGTTCCCTTAGAGAGTCGCGCCTGCGGAGGCCATATATGGCTCGGATGGTTCTTTTCTGCAGAGAATGCAATAGGAATGGCTTTCATTTTGACAGTTCAACAACATTCATTGCGTTATTTACTTACGTTGTTGAGCAGACAAATTTTTCGAACATATAAAGCAATGGATTAGCAATAGGCTTCAAAATTATTCAGATTGTGATTATAGTGTGTTACGTAATTAGGGTGCAGACTGGGATAGAGTGCACTCTAGCCTTAGCGGCTGTTATAATATGATGCTAGGAGACAGCCACCTAACTGACTAATTGTATCAATGTTTCAGGGCTTACCAGACGAAAAAGAGCAAAGCGAATTCACAATGGAATCTGAATGTTCGCTCATGATGGACAGCGAGACTCGCCATGCAATGAAAGATACCGGCAGAGACTTCAACATACTAGCTCTCTTGAATTCAGTAGGTCATCCACCTCTTCATTACTTACTGCGCAAAGTATAATGATACGTCACCATCTACCTATTCTTTATCCAACTATGTTGGGGTCGGTTTCTAGTCCAACCGGATGCAGCTGAATGATGCAGCGGCTGTTAACTTAGCCACGAGCATCTGTTTTAATTTTATGTTATGTTTAATGTTATTAATGGACTATTATTAGTTAGTAGCTTCTGCCGGCGACATCGTTCGCGTGAAAGTCGTAAGACACCACAATATATTATACTAAAAAAATAGCCACATTTTTATAAAACATCCTTCGTTTGTAGTTCTGGTCTCAGCAGGCAAAATATAGTCAGGAATGGTGACGCGGGAGTAAGCGACGTACAGTTGTCCGTGTGAGAAGCAGCTCGACTTGACGTCGACACCCGCAGGCTCAGTATTAATTTCCCATTGCTTGAGAAGTTTTTAGTTTTTTGAATGAATGAACGCCTGCGTTCCTAACTACTATATACTACCTAATGGCACAACACTGATACACTGTCTGATGCATTCTTACAGACTATTCCTGACGAGCATTAACAGTCTCCTAACCATATATATTTATTTTTTTAGTAACCAAAGATGACAGAAGAGGCCTAAACTTTATGTTTTTCTGTGTACGTTCTACGAACTATCATAATATTAGTAAAACAAAATGTAAAAAAAGAAGCACAAAATATATCAATTGTTAGGAATCGAACTCGGTTGGCAAAGCAGTCGTCGAACTTTTACGTTATTTGCTTTGTTGAAAGTTGACTAAAATAGTCATTCTCATATTAGGTATATCATGATTGACTGCTTAGCTCCTAAAAGATATAACGGTAAGATAATCAAAAAGTTAAATTTGTAACTATCTGCTATATTCGTTCCCTAATCAGCCCAGTGAAATAATGGAATAATTTGACTGTTGTCACACCAGTTTCCTACGAGATTTATGGTAAGGTTTTTTTTTTGCGATTTCTGACTTTTCTAGTACTCAAACCTCAGTTGGTCCAGTAGAGTTTTCAGATCCCTCTAAGAAAACAAGATCAATTGTCATTAAAACATATTTTTGTGAAAATTGCCCATTTTCTTGATGACCGTATTTTTTTTTCAAAATCTCTGTATGCAAATCAAATGTTTCAAAAAGTTAAGAACAGTCTCCTAAGACCATTTTCTTGTAGCGACCACGGTAAAGGTACGTCTGCTTTTATTGCCCCATCTCAAAAACCCACCCTGTATATGTCATGATTGACTGCTCAGCTCCATAAAGGTATAGCTTGATGATAATCATTTAAAAGGTTAAATCTGTAATTATCTGCAATATTCTAACCTATTGGCACATCTTCATGCAATTTGCGGTAAACTATAGAAGAATACGAACAAATTGCAATATTGCTCATTCCGCATAGCAAATAGCGTGATAATTTATAGCCTACAGACTGACAAAACTTGTAGGCTTAGGTGATTCCTCTTTTCAGAGTTCCTCTTCTCTTGACAAGGCAATAAGACAGACTCAAGACTCGGAAGAACGAAGTCTATACTCCTTGTTCAAAGGGTCGCAGAGCCCCGTTGATTATGCAAGTGCTCTCGGCCAGCACCAATCATCTTATCAAGAACGCGGCTCTAAGAGGTAACTATGTATTACTGGTTGTCTTTCATGCATAACAAGGTATAACAACAACCTATTATTATTGTCCTACTGCAAGACAAAGGCCTCTTCTCATACAGTGAACGTAGAGCATTGATCACCACACTTGCTCAAGGTGGATAACCTAAACATGGTCAAATTAACTAGTTAAACTTCACGGACGTCATGGTTATCGATATCTTAATATGATAAAACAAAAAGTATGATTTCCTAAACTACATAGGTATTATGATTTCCTACAGTAAAAAAATCTCAGTAGCAGTCCATGTGCCCGATTGATGGCAATATAGGCTGACCCCCTATTACATGGGACTTAACATAACTGGCGAAATATGGGTGCACTTTAAAGGTACACCTCTGCCTAACCCTTCGGGGAATACAGGCATAGTGTTATGTTATGTTCATTTTGGAACTCATCGTTTTGAAATGTCGAAAATCCTTATATCCTTCACCGTTTTCAGAGCAGATGGTGATTTAAAAAACCTAAAGCTACTAAATGATGATGATGTTGACCATTCTATTACAGGGACAATCAATATTCACATTCAAAATATGCTGATAAGCATTCTAATCATTCTCGTAAGTATCAATTTTACTTGTTTCGCTGATATTTCAACAACAAAACTCATTACTTAGAATACTTTAAAAAAACTGGTCGATTTTGAGGTTGTTTGACCGGTGCGTGGAACGCTTGGAAAATGGCTTGTCCCAATACGGATTTTCCCGACAACCCGTCCTCCTAGAAGCGGTGAAACGTGCCAGTCTGCAGTATGATGCGGAATAACCCTGGTAAACACGTCACCAGATACTGTTGAGCGTGCCCGTCTGCTGGCTGTTGGGGAATGAGCAGGTTTGCGGCTTCAGGCGCTCTCGTCATCCACCTTAAGCACTATGATGGACAAGTCTTTGTTTCGGCTCACTTCATGTCTCCGCTTGGGTGCATCTTGTGTTGCTCCGCATCGGTGTAACTGCAGTCGACAGTATCGGGCACCTGGAAAGCACGGCAAGCCAGCAATAACGATATATTATTTGCCGAGCCTTTATGACACTGACGGTGTACCAGCGATATTAGAACCAAACGGCTTGATACGTGACGAAGGGAAGAGACCAGAGTGCATGCCGTTGTTGTCTTGGAAGGAGAGTAGACCTCTGGTGTGGGACGCAAACTGTGTAGACACCTTTGTACCATCTCATGTTCCAAGCACGGCGGGCTGTGCTGGCGCTGCTGCTGCGGCTGTTGAGACCCTCAAGTGACGCAAATACTGTATACCTTACCTTATAAGTAACTACAGTTTTGAGCCGTATAGAATCGAAACGCTCGGGTCATCGACTCATGGGGCCCGAATGCGCGTCTCCTTTTTAAGGAATTTTCTTGCCGACTAGTCGACACTTTACGTGACTAGAGGGCTGGCTCGTCCTTTGCCCGAAGAATTAGCATTGCCACTGAACGTGGCAATGCTGCCAGTCTTCTGGGCACGAGTAGGTACCTACTTCGACCCCTAAGCCTCCTTTTTAACCGACGAAAAAAAAAGGAGGAGGTTCTCAAATCGACCCGTATATTTTGTTTATATATAGTTAGTCAATTAGTATCTAGTGTAAGCAATTAGTTGTGTAATCTTTACTAATATAATAAAACTGAAGAGCTTATGTTTGTTTGAACGCGCTTATCTCTGGAACTACAGTTCTATGGAACAAATTCATTTTTACATTTGGTAGCCAAATTCTTGAGGAAGGCTATTTAATATCACGGTACGACCCTTACGAGCCAAGCAAAAAGAAAAGAAGTCGGAAAGAACGCTGATCGAAAACGAAGTAATAGCGCGGGCGGGCGATGCGATGCGACGCGGAGGGTCGGGGGAACAAGATATTTCACACGAGCGAAGTCGCGGGCAGAAGCTAGTAATTGTATAGACAAATTGTTTAACGTTCTAATTGAATACTATTAAGTACATAGGTAGACGTATTAGATACAATGCGATTCAATCTTGCTATAGAACCTACGTACACACGGCTACATATCAAGCTACACATTTCCAGTATATGCTGATCTCTCATTGTACGAAAATCCTATACTGTACAATGAGAGATCAGCTTATACTTGAAATGTATAGCTTAATATGTAGCCGTGTGAAGCAAGTCGTCCTCTTGAGTTTTATTGCTCGATAAACACAGGTTTCCGCGTACTAACCAGAGATATTATTATGACAGTTGGTGTAGATTATTTAAATTTGGAATCGCAATACCCCCAGGATTTGCACCTATACAAATCAACTCCAAGTCGAACTGCAAGTCTGTGTCTTTCAATTATAAAGACGATCGCGGCGAAGAGGATCAAGGCACGACGTCGGGGCTGATGGTCGATCCTGTAAGCGATAGTGAGTATTATATACATGGAACGCGTAGAGATTTTCTTAACTGCGAAATAAACTGTAGGTACCTCCGTACTTACAGTCAGCAGCAAAACTTAATTAGTAACTCATTATGATATTTTAGATTAAGGTCTATTACAAAATACAATAAAAAATACAAATGTTTTATTATTATTTATTCAAACATTTGTATTTTTTTTGTCAGTTATAAACTTTTCTTTAGAAAAGGTTATGACAGACAGTAATTTTATATAGACACAAATAAGTTGATACATCACATTTTTTTTTTTGACCTTTGATCCCCAAACTAAGCAGAGCTTTTATCGTGGCGGTCGGTAGGCCTGTAAGGTAGGTCTGTAGGTCCTGTAAAAATACAGAAAATGGCAAACAATTTTTTTTGCTATTTTGAGTTTTTATTAAAAGGACTTTTTTAATTCCTCCTAACTATTATTATGCTCTAAAAATTAATTATGGTTACAAAATACCTTTATTTATTTATTTTATTAATTATGTACCTACACACAGTAAAATAGATACAGATACGATATTAAATACAAAGGTACTGCTTATTTCATAAGAAATTTTACCTTTTACGAGATTAATACTGGCTATTACGCTCATCTCGCCATTTTGTATTCATCACTGAAAATATACGTTCAGTAAAAGCTGTTATAGAAACAAGAAACGATACCTATCTACTAAATATTTTGAAAATTTAGGAAAAGTCAGAATCACTGAGCAGCACTTGTTGCCATTTTTTCAGCAGTAAATTTAGTAGCACAGTAACACGTTTTGGTTAGAAAGAGCAATAGCCAAAATTTTATTAAACTGTATTACCTACTTCTGAATACAAATTTCAAAAACTGATTTAAGCTACGTTTCGTTTTACACTTATTTTAATACAATAATAATAATTAAATTTTCATAGAAAATATGGTAGTTTCGCCTACAATTTTTTTTAAATATAAGTTTAGTTTATAGCCCCTTCCGTAAGGGGCATCCGCAATTTGATTTTCCTCAACGAGAAAAAGTTCACATGCCCAAAGTACCGTTTTTTTTTTTTATTTTCATGAGCTTCGTTGATTGTCTTATATATCTTAAATATATCCTATATTTTTCGATGTCCATTTTATATTTCAAACGCACGACGGCGGGGACGCGGACGGCAACGAAATAACCCAACAAGTTAGGATCTACTTTGGATGTCGTCTGTACAATACGCCCGCATGCTACGTAGGTACGATTAATTAGCATCCGGTGTGTTAAAATATTAACTACAAGTAGAGTTTTAGAGGTTTAAGAGTGTCGTAAAGGGGTCGATATGTTCATTATTTTTGCGATAGGACACCGTTTTCGAGATATAAGCAAAATAAAATAAAAACAAGATACAGTACCTACTGTTTTTTGCACCTGTAGCCGTACTATGACGTGCTAATAACACGTCATAGTACGGCCTCTCAAGTCGAGATGTTGTGGTGAATTTTAGTACTGTTCATGACAACTAATTTTATTCCACACCTTTTTTATCGCGATAAAAAATAGCCAGATTAATTAGACAACTAAAATTTTAGGTGAACAACGTCAAATTCAGAATAGCAAAATTGTCATTTTCACTAAATTAATAATTCAATGCCATCTAGTGCTGTCAAACTAAAATATAGTTAAGTTGTGTCACTTTAATCTATTTCAGAATGAGAAATCGTCGTTTGACAGGAATAAACTAAATAGTGAATCGGCACCATCATGTTTTGAGTGTGTGTTTGTACGAGTGTCTGCGAGGGTGAAAGTATGAGAGATAGATGTTGTTTGCTGGCACCTTGGCTTGTTGACAAATGGTAGAGAAATGATTCTGTTTCGGTTTAAGGTAGTTCCAGAAGCCATTTCTTTACCTAGTACAGTTTTTAGTCGAGCGGTTAATAATTCTTTGATATCCAAAGATTTGCAAACTTTGGTAAATGTGTGTAGGTGAGAGTAAGCTGGGCTCCGTCTAGCGAAAAGGGACTTCGTAGGCTGTGTTAGGATTCTGAATACCCACTTTGACAGAAGTTCGCTATAATCAATCACACACAATGGTTTCTTATACATGAGTTTCAGAAGTGCCCTCTGAATTATTTATGAACAATTTTCGCGTTAGAACTAGAAAGTGTTAAAATACATCTAAACTAGGTGATTGTAAAATAGGGCAAAAAGAAGCTGACGGTACGTGCAATTATCCATGATCATATCATGATCTCTTAACTCCAAAAGCCATAGGTACTTACATGGAAATCGCGTCAGAACTTAAACGCATTTAAATGCGCCTTATCTATGTATGTGATTGTAAAATGCACCATAAATATAAAATCAAATTTTGCTGATTTATAGAGATCGATCCGAAGAGGATTGGGAAGAGGTGCCTACCACAATCTGCAATAATTATGTCACCTACAAGAATAACTCAAGTCATGGTCAAATGTTCATGGCTCACCGCTTTGGTTACCCTAATTAATGCATAAGTACTTCAACCCTTTCTACAGACCAGTCGAGGCCGAAGGCGATGCTCAATTCAATCAGCACGAGCATCGGATGGCCGTTAGCCGGCTGGCAGACGCGGCGGGGCTCGCACGTCTCCTTAGACGAGTCGGATCTCTGGCTCTCCTTTCTCACGGAAGGTGGATACTTGCAAGCTAGCGACACCGATGCGATCCAGAGTAAAATTATATTATTATTAAGTAGTACCTATTTACCTAAGTATAGAAAGAGACCTACCTACCTAACCAATTAATACCTGCCATGAGTTTCATGAAGTAACCAACGCGATGATAATAGGTAGGCATAACTTTTCCGGTACCGCCGGTCGCGACTCCGGTTGACACAAGTCAGTTTACCTACCTCTGGGTGCTCAGAGAGCACTCTGTCGGCAAGCATAGCATCGACCGATGATCAAAGAAACCATAGGTACAATCATTTCATTTCTTCAGGTTCCACGTGTGCTCTATTAATTTAGAAAATTATGTTTAATGTATTTTATCTATTTACAGCCGAAACCAACAACGCACAACATGCTATGAAAGTTGAGGATGATTGTACTCCATTAATAAATAATATGGTAATAGTGATACTACATTTACATGTTTAAGATGTTGAGGTTAGCCATTCAGGTTGGTAGCTGGACTGATAGCCCAGTGTACACTGCCGCCGCCACCATGACACTTGCGTTTTGAAAAAGTAGGTACCTACATGTTTAACCCATTCCCTGTCCCATGAACCACATATGGTTCAGGTTGATTATTTAACTATTGTGTCTACTTTGTGGACAGTAAATGTTAAACGAGAGTTCGTTAACACCATCGACCTTTTTTCGTACTTCCTTAAAGAGGAGTACTGCTGAGGGGCTAGGGGGAGGAAAGGGTGACCCTTTCCTCCCCCTAGCCCCTCAGCAGTACCTATTACATGCATGCATAGCTAAGGCTAGCCGCACGCAGATGCGGCTACGGCCCAGTCCGATCACTATGTATGGCACGCTGATACCTTGAGAGAAGCCATGGTATAATAATATAGGTACTTCGCCAGGTATAGCTTTCCGGTCACGGCCGGCGGTGACACGAGCCTACGTCATCACCGCTGTGTTACCAGTAGTGTGTAATAATAACTCCCCCAATCGCCTTTATTACCTGTGCGAATCCGTTAAAACAAAGAGGTGTTAACTAACAATTACGTTGGTATTGTTTAAATTGAATTGTTTCGTTTGATTAGAAAAATATAACGACAATTTAAATGGTTTATATATTATATATTTTTTAACAGAATGGTGACTGAAAATGTTTCCATAATTCGTGTTTTGTTGCAAGAAAGTGGCAACTGGATAGTGACGTAAGCATGTGTCACTCCCGGAATGCCAGACCTTGTTTTTTTAGTCCATGGGAGAAGCGAGCTAAATACCTAGGTGTGATCCTCGACCACCACCTTACCTTCAGTGAGCACATAAGGATGGCTTGTTCGCGCGCCGCCTTCGCTCTCGGTAGACTTCACTCCCTATTACTCGTAACCGCCCGCAATAAATTGTCTCTCAAATGCAAATTGCACATCTACACCGCAGTCATCCGTCCCATCATAACCTATGCCTGCGTTGTATTTGCACACGCAAAGCCCCGTCATCTTCATAAGATGCAGACCCTACAGAACCGTTTCCTCAGAAAGGTTACGGGAACCCCCTTCTATGTCCGAAATGTGAATCTTCACAAACTTTCGAATGCCCCCCATCCAACAGTTCATGAAATGCCTTCAAAGCGTTTCTTCGACTGCGGCATAAAACACCCCATTTCCCTGATTAAAGCAGCCGCCTGCTACACTCCCTCCCGCATTAGCAAGATTCGCCGCCCGAGGCATACCTTAGTCGACCCCGACGACGCCACTACCCTCCTCCAGGAGAGTAGTAAGCCACCAGTACCTTAAAGATACACATACACAGACCGCCGTCCTTCCGTCCTCGCCGCCGAGGTCCGCCGCAACGTTCCATTCCACGTCCGCCCCGACCGTTGCTCGAGGCCGCCCGCGCCGCTGATCTTGTAGCTTTAAATTCTTCGCCTAATAATAATAATTCCGATCCAGCCTGTCCCTTGCTGCCCTTTTCCAGCGACGCCGTAAGCCGACACTCGTGCCCGCAGGGGATAGCCCGTAGTAGTCGCGTAGTTTTTTAGTTTTATGCCCTGGCTGGAGGATTTAATTTATTGAGGTACCCACAGGAAAGTTTAGTTAAGCAGCCTGAGAATAGCCATTTCTAAAAAAAAATAAGTGCCTTGAGCGTGTTGTAGACTAGTTTGTAAGTTTTTCATGCCCTAGCTGTGGGCCTTAATTTATTAGGGCAACCACATGCATGTCCGGTTAAGCAGCCGACAACCTCCTAGGTTGACTTGCGAGAAGACAAACACAAAAAAAAAAAAAAGGCGGCAGCAGCCGCAGCCACACGACGTCCTAGCTGGGCTGGCCAATAAAAAACTTGAATTTAGTATAGAAAATGTATTATACCTACTACCTATTTGTTTTAGAAATATTCATGTAAAGCTCCTACAATGAGCCGAAGAGATACTTATGAAAGTATACATCGTACATGCCCTGGATTATTCTGGGACACAGTAAGTCACCATAGTTCAATTTCATTTTGTTAGTACACATGAGACGTCTCAGTTTACTATAAATTCATTTTCTTGATGGCAGGTCACCATGGATGATCCTGAAGAAGCATTTATCAATGTGCGTAGAATTATTCGGAATATTGTGAACTCCCAAAAGAAATTAAGACCCATGTTTGACATTGACTTTGTGCACTTAAGTGACTATCCCACAGTTGAGAGAAAACTTATTAATATTCGTGAACAAATAGCACCTCAGCAACTCTTCTACTAAATAATAATTTAAAAAATATGAAAAAGTGCTTTATTTTAGTTCTAGTACATAAGTAAATTATAAGTATCATACATTCAATAGATAAAACTGTGAGACTGGATTCATTTATTACCACTTTACTATATGTAATAGTACAGAAGTCTCACATGGTGCTCATTTGAACACCATGGTGTCGAGCATCGCTCCTAGACCCTGCACTATGTTGTTGGACATCAGGACATCAACTTTCTCCTCTAAATGCCTCTTGGGATCCTGTTTACCTACATTCTTAATGGCTAGCTGTTCTGGGGTCATTTTCTCTTCATCTTCTAAAGCCTTATTGTAATTTTTAGCTAAGTCCAACATATCTGTAACTGTGGTTTCATTGATTGAACAGTGTTCCTTGTAATCTGATAAGGTGAGTCCATCCATCCAAGACTTTTTGTGCAGATTCAGCAGCATTTTCTGCTCCAGTTCATTCTTCCTGTAGTTTATGCTGATGGAGTAGTAGTGACGGTTGAGTCCATGGATGAGGGCCTGAACGGATGGTTTTTGAAGGTGGCCCAAATTTGATGTGGTTTGCCTTGGCTCCTGGCCGAGCACCATCATGTTAGGGTTGATGAGACGGAATGCATCAATCACTACCTTGCCCTTCACTGACTGAATGGGGTCTACCACTACAGCAACTGCCCTCTCTGACAAAGCTTCAAATGATTGCTGAGTGTTTATGTCAACACCTGATAACCAACAACCAAAGCCAGGATGAGAGTGATACCTGAAAGTTAAAAATAAGTATAGACAACACAAAGACAAACCATACTATATTAAAAAAACCTGTCCTAGTAAAAAAATTATAGAATATTAAGATAAAACATAAAAAAGTTCTAAATAGTTTTGCAAAAGAAAAAGAAATTGCAACCCAAAATAGATTGGGATACGGGCAAGAGAATGGTGATGAGGTTCATAAAAATGTTAAATTTAGTTTTGCATTTTGTTATAATATCATGATCTACCAACATTCCTTATTAGAGGAAATCTTGAGAAACCTTTGTCAGAAATCCATGCTTTTTTATCAGGACAGAGGGCCTAGACAAATGGCATTCGCTTCAGAGCGATTCTATTTCTAAATTAGCTAGCGCTTTCGCTAATGTTTCCATTCAATCTAAAACTAGCAATCAAAATGCTTGTCAAAAAGTGCCACTTGGCTACGCATCTCTATGCAAGTAATCGTTTGATGTTGTCGATTTGTTTCTTGGGACTGAATGATGTTAACATTGTCTAGCTAATTTCTATTTGTTGACCTATGATCACTTGACATTTCGATAGCTTATGTCAACCCCATACATTTTTGGATGTTCTACGAATGTCAACACTAATCAAATGTTACTTTGTCTAGGCCCTCAGGACTGTCTGCTAATAAAATAATTTACCTATCTATCTGCATATGAATGGTTGTTTTATAGTATACTAATACTTTCTTTAAGGTGACCAAAAACTATTTAAAAAAAACATGATTTAAGATAATTTTATACTGACCACCCAACCACCATCTCAGGCCTGCCAGTCTGCTTTAACATGTCCAACATTTTTGCCTGGAAAACAGGGTCCACAGCTTCTACTGACACACCAGTACCAGTCTGGGGCATGGCAAACACATCAATCACACGGACAGTGTAGTCATCCACAAATTCACCTGGAAATTACCACAATTTTGTAAATGAATGAGCTTATTTCAAAAGACGAGCCTCAAAATCTAACTCAGGCAAAGTCTAGAAACAATGGGAAGTTTTACTGAAACAATAAACAAAACAGCCAACATGATACAGCAATTTTGTTTTTTTTTTTATGTTAAAGTTTTTTTATGTATTAATTACTAACCTAACATGAGCCCCATAACTTCCATGGGTACGCCAGCACGACCATGTTTTAACATCTTCAGCAGTGCCAGAGACGAGATGTATACTTGTTCGGCGGTATCAACAGCAGGTGCGTCGGTTGGCGGCGGCGCTTGCGACAAGCCAGCCATACCTCCTCCGAGACGTAGAAGACGATCCATTTTACACTTTCCTTCTACACTATAGAAAGCAAACTCAAGTTAGCATCACACTGTCACACAAACCATGATACATCAACAACTATCTGTGAACAGCATCGAAGATTTATTCAGTTTTATTCAATAGAAATAAATGCATTTACATAAAGCAAATTACTTACACAAGGAAATAACAATCATTTACACAATTTCCGAAAAACTCCGGCCAGAATCCAAAATGAACAGGGTTTGAAACAAGGACCGAATGATTTCAATCTATGGAATGGAAACGATAATGACAGCCCACGTCGAAATTGCAACCTCATGAACGTGTGCTTATTTTAATGTCATTGATCTCAACATTGCCAATCGTTTCACTTTTGACTTTTGTTTGTTTCTCCCATATCATTATCTACACTCTTTGGTATGTTTAGTTCTGTACGAACAATAGTATTCAATTTTAATTCAAATAATTTTGTTACAATCATGAAATTATAAAATACTGTCGTACAACCAGCCACCAACCAGCCTTAAAAATAATTTAAATAGGTCTTCGTTTTCAAACACTATACAGCAACCCTATGTGATTTTGACAGATTTAACAGTTGCAACAACCTAACAGCAACCTTATTATCTCGAGTTTAAAGATCACTGTGATATCGACAGTGATGCCATATCAGAAGTAAAATAACTGCGAATAGACTGTAGACAGAAGCGGCCTACGGTGGCGGGCGTGGTGGCGTTCTCATATAATGTACATACTATCTGATATGTCAAATAGACGCGTACTCTACATTTCAACTGTCCGCCACATTGAAACATGTAGTGGACAACATGTTGCATGATTCATAGAGAAACATTTTGTTATGAAATGGGGATAAAAACTGCGACTCACTTCAGATGTCGCTACTGTCACTAGCCCAAGAGTTTGACAGCTAGCTGTCACTATCTATACATTTTCTGTAAGCAAGTGACTTATTTTACGCATAATTTAATTAATATGCCTCATGGTCTAGGAATAATAGTGTTTCGGTGCCCACGGTGTAGCTGTTGACTGAAAATTTTGTGTGTACCTGTATTTCACAAACATGATAAAAGACGAAAACAGTGGGAGAATGCTCTCCAAAAAAAATCGGAAACCCGATATTTCGTCGAGACTATGTGCTATGCTTAGACTTATGGGAGAAATTGGTATACAGGTGGTGCTCCCAAGAGAACTAAATCGCCTTAATCACGATACATCCCAGCTATACGTCCGCTCAAGGCAGCGGTGCTGGACGTAAGATACACACTATTGTGCACGCATCCAGTGTGCTAGATGTAATCAAACGAATTAAATGAGCACACGTGTTTTATATATTTTAAATCAAAATGCCACCAGTTTTTAACAAAATGACAAAATATGGAAATTCTTCTGATGCTGTCTGTTCTGTGTGTTGCAGCAGCAAAAGAGAGGAAAAGAAATAGGAAGAGGTTTTGGATGTTATTTTTTATCATAAACGTGCAGAGTGTACTCAAATGAAAAATTAAATGAATGTCATTCCACATACAAGTGTAAGACTTATATCTTTCAATAAATCGTGAAAGTGTTTCACGGTCTATTTTGATATGCAGTCACCTTCCGACGCATGCTCCAAATGGAGAATCTGCTGTACAGCAAGTTTATACACGATCGCTCTGACGTACGCACGAAGACATACCTATCAAGCTATACATTTCCAGTTTATGCTGACTTCTCATTGTACGAAAAGCCTTTAAAATGCGAGGTCAGCTAAAACTGGATATGTAATGCTTGTTAAGTAGTTGTGTGTACGTCCGCGTTATTCACTGAACTGCACGACCCTCGTGGTGGTGGGGGCGCTCGTTTCATGCAAAATTCGTCGTGCAAATCCAGCAAGCAATTAATAATAATATGATATAGATATATATCGTTCCTTAAATACAAAAGTCACACATTTCAAAAAATATCAAAAATGTTTTTTTTGCATAAAATGCATCTAAAACGATGAAACTTTAATGTTTCGCTAAAACAGCCGTCGTTTTATGATCAAAAACACCCATACACGCACACACGTTAGTTTTGTTTTGTACCGTTTCTGTAACTGAGTTCCGCGCAAAAGTACCACATTGTCAGTTGTCAACAGTCATTTGGCACGAGTACACGCATTTTTTGTGAAAAACTACCACATTCCAAAAAACTGCTATAAAACAGGTGAAATTATATATTCAAAAGTGCCACATTCTAAAATATATTCGTATTGCAGATCACATTCACGTAAGTGTCATAACATTTTTATGTGCAATAGTACAATATTTCGAAATAGGTTGGTTTTGCATTTATAAATTTAATATTTTGTCTTATTTTTGTATGCAATACTACCATATTTTGAATTATGTTAGTTTTGCAAAAATTAATTAGAATTATTTTCTTATTTCTTTATGCTAAAGTACCATATTTCGAAATAGGTTAGTTTTGCATTTATTAATCTGATATTTTCTCTTATTTTTGTTTGCAATACTACCATATTTTGAATTAAGTTAGTTTTGCAAAAAATAATTAGAATTATTTTCTTATTTCTTTATGCTAAAGTTTGATTCTTTATGTAAAAATCAAATTCATGCTGGCAATGTACCAATATGCGACTCAAGAATTACCGAACATCAATAGTATTACTCATAAGTTCTTAATAAAAGGACATACTCAAAACGAAGGAGACTGTGTTCATTCTGTCATCCAACTTTACATTACGAGAGCATTAAAATCATCTCCAATTTACGTTCCAGACCAACTAATTAAAACAGCAAAGAAAACTGGAAAGCCTTATACTCGTACTGTTGAAGAACTGACACATAAGATTTTTTTTGACCTCAAACCTCTGTGTACAGGGAACTACAATATAGATGACGATGGCAATAAATTCATATGGACAGATATAAAGATTCTGAAGGCGGATAAAGTAAGCAATGGCATATTTTTCTTTAAAACATCCTACGAAGAGGAAGAGTTCAGGTCGGTATCTACGTTGAGAAAACGCCGCACCAAGTCGAAGACAGTGTCTAGTAATAATTTGACTCTAAACCAACTTTACACTGAAAAGCTTACAGTTCCTGAAGCAAAGAAGCAATGCATTCTAAAGCTAATCCAAAAAAACGTCGTGCCAAGATTTTATGAATCTTTTTATGCTAATCTCTAAATTAGTACATAAGTTACTGTTGGGAATTGATTTTTAATGTTTTAGTTTAAGTTTTTTTTAATACTTTTACGAGCAGTACGCTCAATGTAGTTTTAAGTAAACGTTTTATAACAATATTTTTGTAAGAATAATATTTTAATAATATAATATTTTTATATACACCACTTTTATGTGCTTTATACGGTTGTGATTAGTGTAGATCATAGAAATAGTTAATTTTGAAGGTGTCTCACTCCTTAAGTGCCTTATTTTATAAAACCATAACTGCTAATACTATTTTAAGATAAAGTTACCTCTGTTTCTGAAACGTAATGTTATGGACCAAGTTGATTAACTTAGCTTTAATATTTCATTTAAATTGTAGAAAAGGAGTAATGATCTTATCGTAACTCAGTGGCGAAACAAGGTTTTATTTAACTGCGAGACACTATTTAGATACGAGTCATTATAGTTTAGACAGCTTAATATTAGGTATTTTTCATTATTGTACTGCATTCCACACACCTGTGATAAGTAAGCTAATACAGCTTTTAAGAGAAGATACTCAATGTTTATTGTGTTTATCTAGGGCGTGTCTACCCCGGCACAATACAAAACATAGGTTTAAGTCCTGTAACGTATAAATTAGTCTAGTTTCGTTTTAGGTTTGTAAAACAATACAAAATAGTAAGTGTTATTCTGTTTAAAAAGTCTAATTTGATCGTGATTATCAATGATATTATAAGTAAAAAAAGAGGTAGATAGGTTATACAGGCTTCGCAAGAGTAACGTCAAAATTTGACTAATTAGCCACATTTTCTTCGTCTTGTCTCTTTTTCGCTCCCGATAATTACGACATGCTGTCCTACTTACACGTGTCATCTAATAGCGTGATATTGTGCCGTTTTTGAAGAACGAATGTACGGTAGGTAACCTATCTACGTCTTTTTACTTAAAATATCATTGGTGATTATGGCTTAATTTTTTTTTTATTAAAGTATAGTTATTTTTTAGTTATTGTTTATTTAATCATTTGTCCAAAAAGGTTTCAGTGAACGTTAGCTCAATGTGAGAATAATTATAAGTACCTATATTGTTGTAACTGAGAGCTGTTATCTTTTAGGGAGCCAGCTAAATACCTAGTTAGTGTATTTATTTTTACAATAATTCTCATGTTTGTTTTGTTAATTCTATGCAAAAGTTTTGTGCATCTTTGTTTTTATAGCTTAAAAGGTTTGTTTCGTTTTTAACTTACAATTTATTACTCTTACCTACTAATATAGGTAATATTAATTTTAGACTTAATTGATGATCTCATGATAAGATTTAACTATTTGTTTTCCCTTAGCAAGTTTACAATGTAGTAAGTTAGTATGTGCCATTTTTTTTTTTAAATTAACGTTTTGTGCGGTTGACAACTGAAAATAAAACTCAAATTTTCCTAATAATGGTGGTTTAATTTTTAAAATTTTAATGTTCTCGAAGTCAAAGTCTATATACAAAACTAACTTATTTGCATTTTTTCCAGAGTCCATTCGAGGTATGGTTAAGATTGCTTTATTGAAAAATAGGCTATTTAATTACGCATCTTTTGATACAAAAAAAGTCTACGTAATACACATAGTTTATACAAAAATCATAAAATGATCCAAATTATTTTTACAAATGCCGCTCCTGTATAATTTGCTTATTTTGACTTGTGGTGCTTTTGTATTTAAGGAGCGATATATATAATATGATATGAATCATCACACAAGTCTCGGATCAATAAGACCGATATATTTACGGGAACCATGTTCACCAAACAATTTGATTGTCAATCGTGCTTGAATTCGCCGTTATAGCCGCTACTGCTTATACACAAGCGAAGGTCTAACCACTGACGTGCGGCCTACTGTACTTACACAGTTATTATTTCATAACATATTCGATGCTCATGAGTTACGACCTTAATCTAGAAACTTAACCCAAAATCGAATCATTTTATCGTAATTAATTTAAAGTTTGCGATAAACTTAGCAGCATGAAACTGAGGAGTTACATGTCCTCGAATTTTTGAAAGCTGTATAACTGAAGTCCCGTTGTTATTTGCATCGTAGGTAAGTCTTCAGGAAGTAAGTGATTTCCATAGTTATTTCAACCGATTTGAGATTTTTCAAATATTTTTAAACAAATTTAATTTGAGAGCAAATTACATTTTCCGAGTGTCAAAAGAATAGCCACCCGTAGCAAAAGATGTCATTTTCCTTCCCCATTTGCGAGTAAATTATCAATCGAGTGGCTTTAAACTCATTTGCCAAAGTCAGACTGATGGACATAGGTATGTCAATATGCCACAAAAGGGAATCGCGTACCGTACCATTGAGATAGTCGCGTACTTATTAATTCCATAGGAATCGGCCTGTTTCCAAGTTGCCAGTTACATATCAGTGGTCACAGCATTTTTTTTTTTATAAGTATTTTTACGGCCTGGTTCTCTGACCTCAGGCTAAGATCTTTTATCCAAGTCTTTAGTTTATTTAATTTCCTTCACTAAATAAATTGTTCACAGCTCAACAGTGTCCACAGTGTCAACAGTCCACAGAACATTTATCTCTTCCTGCCCTAACTGTCCGATTCTTTCAGCCGAAATTCGTGCTTTTCGTCCGCCTGAGAAATAAGACGAGTACTGTCACTACCTTTACATAAAAGTCACAGAACATAAATACCCCGACGGGTATAAAAGTACTCTGTGGTCACTACTGTCAGCGGTAGAATAGAAATCAGAATGTGGAGAACGAAATGAACAAGGAATAATTGTAGTAAATCGCAGGAGTACCTTTTTATGTGAATAAAATTCGTTGAATCAAAATGACTGAAAAATCAGTGCTACCAAATAAACTTTCTGAAGGTCCTCACGGCTTAGGTATAACACCGTATTTCCAATTCTTTGATAATAATCATTTTGTACCCATGGTACCCTTAAAATTATTTTGTGCTAAGTAAATAATATTTCTAGGCGATCCTGATGACAGAAGCTTGAGAAGAGTAGAAAAAGACGTAATGATACCAAAGCTTATAAGAGACAAGGCTAAGAAGGAGAAATGTACCAAGGAAGTAGCAGACTTTGAGAATTGCTGCAAGCAGTCATCTCTTCTAATGGTTGTGAAGTGTAGGAATCAGAATTCAGCCCTAAAAGATTGTTTAGGCGATTGGTACAAAAATGAAGAGTTCACGAAATTGTGCACTGAAGAGTATTTAGCACAGAGAAGTGAATACAGAAGAACTGGGATTAGGAAACCCATTAAGAGAGCTTAACTCGCTATACCTAAATGTTGCTAATGTATTGTTATTAGATTTGTGTAAATATAATTAAAAATCAATTTAGTTGTCTTCATTTATTGTTACGGGTAAATTCCTGCTTAACAATAGTTCCCGAATGCTGAAAAGTTTCAGGTCCTGGGGTAATTTCACATGACTTGCACTTGGTTTGATAACTTCTACAATTAATATTTCCTGAAAAAAAAAGAACAAGTTAGTCTCAAAACTTTTGAATAAAGTGAAAAGTTGTCAATGTTAGGAAAACATTTAATAGGTTAATGATGTTATATGCACAGCAATCAGCTTTTCAAAAGAAGCTTAAATGGCAGCCATTTCACATGTCTCTGACAGTAACTTGTGATATACATTACCAAATCCCCATTCTCAATTGAAAACATACCTTCACAGTTGTATTGGCCATTCTAACATGGCCAAGTGTAGCAACCCAATTATCCATTCTGTCTTCAAATTTTATAACAACTATGAAGTCTGCATGGGATATCGCAGGACCCTCTTTATATAGTACTAAAAAAGATAAAACCATATATATTTGAACAGTGAACTGATTGCACAGTTAAAAAGTAATGTTACCAGAAAAGTTCTTACAATAATCTCCACCAAACTTTATTCCTGGTTTGACAACATAGCCCTTCGACCTATAGTAATGGTATACAATATATTCAGTAACAAATTTTTTATCTGCTGTTGTAAAAAGGTCCCAACATTTTTCAATATTTAGCAAAGTGTTGTCAATGCTTACTATTTGTAAACATCCCAAACCGTAGAGTAGAAAAAATGCTTCCTGCGGGGTCAGCATAAGCTTTTCTTGTAGTTTAACTTTGTTTAAACAGCACTTTGGTTTCATTTTTGCAAAATAATTTTCTTCCTCAGATTCACTGTTAGGTACTATCACCACTATGTCCTCTTTGTCATGACTATGAAATCTTTCAGAACTATGAGTTGAGTTGGTCTCTTCTGCATCATCCTCATCGCTGGATACCAAATCTATGACATCCTTCTGAGTTCTTTTTGCACTGTCACCAATTATTTTGGCAGTTAGGACATCAATATCCTTCATGAAACTATCTGCTTCGGCTGTTCCTCTGAACCCACCAAATTTCTTGAACCAATAATTTCGTTTTAAAAACTGTCTTTTTCGCATAATACGCGGTGTAACGTCGTTTTGAGCGGCTTTCGGTTGCGATCGCGATGCTGATCCTTTTCCAAAACATCCCATATGATAGAGCAGTGCTATCTCCTCCACAGACCTTACTTCCACATTAAACCCGTTGTAATATCCAGTAAACACAATTCGCATTGAATTATCTAATGGAAAACTTAAAGATTCAATAGCCATCGGAAATGAATCATTTAAGTCAGTAGTTTGACAATCTTCTGATGGTATACTAATCATCATGTTACGATGATAATATGATAGACACAGATAACTTTACAATAGGTTTTATGAATTGTTGAATGAAGGCCAGTTCATAGACTACGTAAAAAAATGAGCTATGAGATGAGGGCCAGTTCAGTTCCGAGGTTCCGACCATATGTGTCAAATGTCACTATTGTCACTTTTAGGTGAAGACAAGATGTAGGAGCGCAAATCTATGACCCAAACTATGTTAACCCTAAAGTGCTGACAGTGATAGCGCACAGTTAGGCTTATCAAAAAAACTGACTGTATTTTATACGATAATGTGCAGAGCGGTGAATAAACGAAGTTTATTCAATAACATGTAAAATCGATAGTCAACTTGACACGTTGTTGCTCGCTAGTCTAAGTCCGTATCACGAAAGCAGTCTCGCATTCGCGGCGCCACAGGCAAGCAACGGAATCATAAATATTAGGTAGTTAACAATCTAAACAAGAACATCATATTGGGGGAAGCCTATGTCCAGCAGTGGATGTCTTTCGGCTGAAATTATGATGAAGCTGATGAAACATTTAAATAGACAAAAGTATCTGAGGTAGGAGGGTCGTTGTAGGAATTTTGATAACTACATAATAATAATTAGGTCCATTAATTACCGCGGGACCTTATTCATTAGACGAAATTGAAATTGTTTTTTTTTGTTTTTTTGTTCCATTGATGCACAGTCGCCAGCACATCACGTTACCACAAACTGTCAGATCTTGTCATTAAATTTTGAACTTAACAATCAACATTGTAAGGTTTAAAATCGTTTGGAGAAATTTGACAGTTTCGTGTAGCTTGACCTGCTGGCGACTGTACCTACACAAATATTTATAATATTAAGGCCCTATACTAAAGGTATATTATCATTGGAACTAGGAACTAGGACCTGAACTAGGAATAAACCTGTATCTCAGGTATCTCACTCAAGGCATATATAGAAAATATATAAAATTCCTTAACTACTTATACAAATATATACAAATACTTAGTAAATGACATAACTGACTATAAACTATACATTTATTCAAATTAAAATAGTTAGCTTACTTAACAACTTTTCTGCACCGTTGTCGGTAAATAAGATATATTTTGCAACGATGTTTTATGATGATTTTTGCAATTATGCAATTTTTAATAAACATGTTTATGTACAAACAAGATCGCTTTTATTTGGTTGTACAGAATTTGCCGTGTCAATAAAATGTAAGGATTGCATATTTACAATTTGTAATACGAATTGTATAAACTAAAGTTATTTTTGACACATTTTGAGACATTATACTTATGAGTTAAGAATATAACATAAATTAAAAAGGGCTTAGAAATAAACGTCGTCGGTACACTAAACTAAAAACTAAAACTAAACTAAACTACGCGACCTCATTATAATCTATAGAGTCTACGCTATTTTCTTTGCAGGGCATTCTTGATCGTCTGTTTTGTGATTGCTCGGTTTTTTAAATCGCAAGCATGTTCACTCATTCGAGCACTCATTCGACTGGTGACTGTTCTCCACTATGTATATGTATAGGCAGCCTCCCGACAAGTCTTTGCAACACGTCCATACTGTTGACATTTAAAGCACCTGGTCACAAGTGTGAAGGC
Organism: Griposia aprilina; assembly: GCA_916610205.1. Lineage (NCBI taxonomy): Eukaryota > Metazoa > Arthropoda > Insecta > Lepidoptera > Noctuidae > Griposia > Griposia aprilina. Next base: position 13,029,132 of record OU744302.1, read on the forward strand.
CCTCACTGGGCAAGATGTCCAATTGATGAACACTCTATTTTGGTTTATGAGCGTCTTTCTTATGCTCGCAGTTACTTCAAGAACAAAATTGCACGGGGGTCCCTCTTTTCTACCCGACTTGTGACTTAAATTTAGAGAGGCCATAAAAAAGTCACGACGCAAATTAGGCAGTTTGTCGGCTATATTTTACTCATAGATGCAATCGTAGACTTCTTGATCACTTAAACTGATTCTCTTTTTTTGTAGTTATAGAACTACAATTCTTGGTCTTCTCGTATGGGGCTTTCCACTTTCAGGCCGGAACTAGTTAGATAGGATGATTTCCTATGTTTTTCAATGTCGTCTTTTGTGTCCGTGCTGATAATAACGCCCCCGTTTTTTGTTTTTAGCAATCCTCTAACGTGCAATTTAATTTGTTCTGGGCAAATATGTTTTGGACAAGGGATTTAGTGTCGCCACGAGATTTTAATTTATCCGTTGGATATAGTGCAATAGAGCTGAGATTATTGGGGCGCAAGTATTTATATTTATCGGTTTTTACCATGTCAGCGAACGAAACTTTTCCTACAATTTGGCCTACAGTTTTGCGCAGTTTTCTTGAATGCTAGTTTGAATTGTCTTCTGGAAATTTTCTTCTGGCAATCTGTGAGGGCACGTTTTTCTCTAAACATTAGAACAGAGTTTTGTACTTCTTTGGCCTTGAGCTTCAAGTCCTGGTAATAAACTGCCATTTGTGATACGCCGTGTCCTACCTTGCGCGATAGGGAATTGATCCCCAGCTTTTGCTCGGAGTTCAGCTTTCCTTTCTGAGCAATGGTATAGACTTCATTCAGGCATTTTTCGATGGAGATCAACCAGTTACTATATTTCACTGGTGTCCACTGCCTCAATTATTCCTTCAGCCGCATGGTACGGTGTTTGAGCTTTGCCCGCAGGGCTGCTTGGAGGTGGGATACCCAGAGGGCTGTTTTCAATATTTGACGTACTTAGTTCTTATATGTTTCTTATAATTATTTGGTATTCATTAAAGTTAATCACAAACTTAGCAGAAAAATGCGCGATTGGTGTTCTAGGTCACAGAACACTCGGATTATTTTAACGTCATACTACGTCGACTAAATGTTTTTATGTCTAGGAAATAAAAGACTTGAGTTTTTATACAGTTTTTTTTGAATAAACACTTTTTATATAATTTTATACTAACTATTAAACACTAAATAATATATGCCTACTGCGTCGTTGGTCCAGTGGTCACTACTGCTGAGCATGAGATTCTGGGTTGGATTTCCGAGCCGGGCAAACCGTTATTGAGTTTGTCTATCTGGAATTTCTCAATAGCAGCAGGAGGAGTCTGGATTTGTGCCCGGTTTATGGCAATAGTCACGCCCCCTGTTACATGGAACTTAAACATAATTAGCGAAATGCGGTACTATAGGTGCAACTCTGCCTAACCCTATGGGGAATACACGCGTGATGTTATTGAATAATCCTACTAATATTATAAATGTAAAACTTTGTGAGGTGAGGATGGATGGATGGATGGGTGGATGGATGGATGTTTGTTACTCTTTCACGCAAAAACTACTGAACGGTTATGTAAGGAATTTGGAAGACAGATAGTTTATAACCTGGTTTAACACGTAGGATACTTTTATCCCGGTAGTACATTCCCGTGGGATAATTTCCGACCTCCATGCGGGCGAAGCCGCGGGCAAAAACTAGTCATTAATAATAACGTCGCAGTGTCTTCGTTGGTAATTGTTATTGTTTGTTGTTTTTATGTTGTTGTTGTTGTCTAAGTGAATATATGCACATTTTAAAATAGTTTTTTTTAGATTCTAATATGTATTATTTATCCTAAAAATAATTAAATCTACGAAAATTACAGTCAAATTTCCGCTGTATAATCAAAACAAACCAAAATGAACGAAGTACCTACTACGCTAGAGCTAGACCCTTAAACGTGTGCGGCTGTGTGTGTGCGTAAATTTGTAATGTGACCACAATGTTCTTCCACAATCAGCAGGTCCCTTTAACTCATTTAAAACAATATTTAATAAATAATAGTAAAAATTCGGTGTAGGTATGATGATTATAAAAAAATATTCTAATTGTGGTGCTTGGTGGTGTGCGTTAATATCGGGACATCTTTTATACGTACGGTACAAATTGACTACCTACTCGTTGCATTTTGTGACACTTCGGTAGTATTATGGAAAACCTGAATTTCATGAAAATTATGGGCTGTGATTTTTTTACTATTTTTCCCAACATTAGGAATTTCTAGTGTTTATAATCAGCCTATTTACTACTGAACAAAAAAATATGCACTGTAGGGTTAAGTAGGTACTTACTGCGATTAAAGTCAATTTTTTGTATTCATTTACGTACCCATTTGGTTTGAATCGTAAAAACATAATTATATCTAACGTTCGGTGATTTAAAAAACAACTCTTACCTTTCCGTTAAATACTAAATACCTAGTATTTACCTAAACATGCAAGATTGGGGGTCATTTAAGATTCAACGCGATAAATCAGATAAAGAAGTAGAAGATACAGGCGCCAAAGGAACCTCCAAGCGCTCAGCCAAACAAGCAGACTCAGAAGTTGAAAAATACAATCGTAAGTAGGTACGAAGTGGCATACAAATAGATCTAGGAACAATGATTCATACAAATTATTTTTAAACATTCGAGTTTTAAAATATAAAGGTGCACTGCGAGTGAGTAACTAACTGTGAGGGTGGTGCACGCAGTGAATAAAATAAAAGTACTTAAGGTGAATCCTCAGTTGTATTGTAGCCCGCCAAATTCAAATTTTCTTTGGTTTTTTGCAAATTGCAGCTCTGTTTTACGTCGTATTTTGTTCAAAATGCGATTCGCGACTGTAAGAATGATATATGTACTTATTAAATAAGAATCAACAATTTCATATCAATCGATAAAGTATAGAAACATGTTCCAACAAAAAAAAAAACAGAATATTTCATATGAAAATTCTTAGGTGGAACAAATTTCCAATGTTTGACGATTGATATGAAATTTATGATTATTATTCAGTAAATATATATCTATATATATATTTCGCTCCTAAGCCACGTATACATATAAGTTGTTTTCAAGAGTCGTCACGGATCGTCTAGCGCGAAGACTCGACGAGTTTCAGCCACCGGAGCTGGCCGGATTTCGAGGAGGATCCAGCACCATAGACCACATCCACACAGTGCGGCAAGTTATACAGAAGTCCGAAGAGTATAATTGACCCCTGTGTCTTGCGTTTGTGGACCATGAGAAGGCTTTTGACTTTATTGAGACCTGGTCTGTTTTGGAGTCTCTGCAGCGTTGCCAAGTCGACTGGCGATACATCCAAGTTCTGAGATGTCTTTATGAAAACGCGACAATGACCGTCCAAACCCAGGACCAGCAAACCGAACATAACCTCCTGCGTCGAGGTGTGAGACAAGGGGACGTTATTTCCCCGAAATTGTTCTCTAACGCATTGGAGGATGTATTTAAGACAAAACCCAGGTTATGTTCAACGAGCACGTCACTCTGGGACCGATTGCTGTCAATGGCGGTGCTCTCAAAGTTGTTCGAGAATACGTTTACCTCGGGCAAACTCTGCAGTTTGGTAAGAACAACTTTGAGAAGGAGGCTAACAGAAGAATTCGGCTGGGCTGGGCAGCATTCGGGAAGCTTCGTCGAGTCTTCTCGTCGCGTATTCCGCAGAGCCTAAAGACTAAAGTCTTCAATCAGTACGTCCTGCCTGTTATGACCTACGGAGCCGAAACGTGGACACTCACAATACGGCTGGTCCATAAATTCAAGGTCTCTCAGCGAGCTATGGAACGAGCTATGCTTGGAGTCTTTCTGAGGTATAGAATCCGGAATGAGGTGATCCGGCAGAGAACTAAAGTTGTCGACATAGCTCACAGAATAAGCAAGCTGAAGTGGCAGTGGGCCGGCCATATTAGACGTAGAATCGATGACCATTGGGGTAGACGTGTTCTTGAGTGGAGACCGCGAATCGGCAAACGTAAGGTAGGACGCCCTCAGGCCAAGTGGAGCGTCGATTTTCGCAGGGTGGCTAGTAGCAGTTGGATGGGAGTTGCCGAGGATCGAGCTAAGTGGCGTGCAATTGGAGAGGCCTATGTCCAGCAGTGGACTGCTGTAGGCTGATGATGATGATGATGATATCATTCCTACAGTCGCAAATCGCATTTTGATCAACATACGACGTAAAGCAGAGCTGCAATTTGCAAAAAAAAAGAAAAAATATTGAAGTTATGGATCCCCCTTAATAAAAATAAATAATAACCCCACCGCCGTATCTCTATGTTGACGTCGTGGTGGGGCTTGAGTGCTCCAAACTCTAGGTCTGTGCAGGTAAAGTTTACTTTGTCGAAACAAGTCTAGGGTGAGGAGCCAGACCAAGAGAGATACATGCAGCATGTGGCGAGCTGTTGAGCAGTAGCGACCCCACGGACCTTATCTCCCTGGAGAAGTCGTGTTCCTCATCTCTGGCTGGCTTGGAAGAACGTTCCAAGTTCCTTCATGACACACAATAGATATCTGAGGTCATCGGAAAACTTAAGACTAGAGATGCCGATGCATTCCACCAGTTACAGTTCAAGCAGTATAGTTATGGAATGCCTTGCCCGTGTCGATAAGGCATGCTCAACCTTTGTTCAGTTTAAAAAAAACACCTCTCTCCTTAAACATCATCATTACATTTAGTTTCCTTGCTCTTGTTTCAACTTTATTATTGTATATATTTTATGTAGATAAGTAGGTATATGTTATATGTATTTAAGTATTTGTTGTATATGTAAATGGTAAACCACTGACTACCTGCATTATTGTCTCTCCTTCTCCCTTGAATTCATCCAAAGGTTGTCTGTAAAAGATCGCTTTTAGCGATAAGACCGCCCATTGTGTCACCCTATGTAAAATTTCTACATTTATATCTGTAATTTTTATGGTGTACAAAATAAAGAGTATTCTATTCTATTCTTGCCTTTATTGGCGGGTTGGAGTGAACACTGACGAGGAGCTGAGCTCCCACCTCATTCTTGCCTTTATTGAACGGCTTGAGTGGAGATTCTCAAAAGCAAACATGCTCGGAGGAAGGAAGTATTCCAGTAAGATGTTGGTAGTATCTTGACCGTACTTCCGGGATTGTCCTGATAGCCGTGGAATACATCTGCACTTCTGAAGCACCTCAGAATATGTTACCCCCTTGTAGTTACGTCACTATGCGCTAGCAAGCCTATTATAGAGTGCTCAAATCACCCCCTGCCATTTTATCCATGTATATATAAACATTGATCAGGCAGGGGTCGTGTCCTTCCATAGTTCTTGGTAACTAGTCCACTTTAGCCACCCAGAACCATAGACCAATACTTTTTTTTCTTATCCTGCAATAGTCCAACGCCAACCGGGGGTTGTCCTTGGGTGCATACACGTGCACAGTGCATACAGGGATAATCGCCGGTTTGTGCTTCATTCCCTTTACTTACTTGTACAGACAATATAATTAATTCAGATTCCCAAGTCGCCGCGGCCTTTGAAAATTTCTTTGCTGATGTTCCCGTATCCACTACTAAATCTCTAAACTCATCACCCACTGCTGCAGAGTCTTTACTTAAGGAAAACGTTCCTTTAATATGTGATTCTGAATTTCATTTCCAATATGTCACCTGCAAAGATATAATTAAAATCGTTCACACATTAAATGTTAAAAAGACCGCAGATCTATGGGGTAATTCTGTGGACGTTGCTAAGTCCATAATAAACATTGTAGCACCTACTTTAGCTGTTATTTTTAATAATTGTATTGATCGTGGTGAGTTTCCTGATCTTATGAAAAACAGTAAAATAATACCGTTATATAAATCGGGTAGTACATCAGACCCTACTAATTATAGACCTATTTCAGTACTACCTACCTTAAGTAAAATTTTTGAAAAACTTATTTTGAATCAAATGCAAGGATTTTTTAATAACCACAAATTACTGCATAACAAACAGTTCGGTTTTACGAGGGGTCGTTCGACCACTGATGCCGGAGTTGAACTTTTAGGACATGTTTATGATGCATGGGAGGACAAATGCGATGCTTTGGGAATCTTTTGCGATTTTTCCAAGGCATTCGATTGTGTTATTCATGAAACATTGATCAGGAAACTGCACCACTACGGAATCCGAAACGCCTATCTGGATCTTCTTACTTCTTACTTGAGTGATAGGATTCAGAGAGTTGATGTTAATGGAAAAAGATCACCCGGATCGGTAGTAAGAATGGGGGTCCCCCAGGGCTCAATTCTTGGGCCATTTTCATTTCTTATTTATATAAATGACTTGCCTTACCTCATAAAGGATAAACATGATATAGTGTTATTTGCAGACGACACTTCACTTTTATTTAAACTGAAACGTCAGCAGCTGATTACTGACAATGTAAATAGCGCCCTTGCAATAGTAGTTAACTGGTTTAATGTTAATAACCTACTTCTTAACGAGAAAAAAACTAAATGTATTAAGTTTACGATACCTCATGTTAGACAAGTAGAAACTAGTGTTCTCATAAAGGGTGAAGTGCTGAAACCCGAAAATACCACAGTTTTCTTAGGCATAACTTTGGATACCAAGCTTCAATGGGGCCCCCACATAGATAAATTGTCAAAAAAGCTTAGCTCTGCAGCATACGCCGTTAGAAAAATTCTTGGTTTAACTGATTTAGAGACAGCCCGTTTAGTATACTTTAGTTATTTTCATAGTGTGATGTCGTACGGTATTCTGTTGTGGGGAAATGCAGCCGATATCCAGACAATTTTCGTTATACAAAAAAGGGCAATTCGTTCTATCTATAAATTAAGTCCCAGACACTCCCTCAGAGATAAATTTAAAGAGATTAATATAATTACTGTGCCTTCTCAGTATATTTATGAAAATCTTTTGTATGCACATAAAAATATTAATCTGTTTAAAAAATACAGTGATATCCACAATATAAATACTAGAAACAAACACAAATTTATTGATCCTACAACCAGGCTCAAGAAAATAGGTGGCTCGTTTAGATGCCAATGTATACGTTTTTATAATAAACTTCCTAGCCACATTCAAGATCTAAGCTTTAATAAATTCAAATCTTTTATAAAACGGAAACTATGCCAGAAAGCCTATTATACTGTGAAAGACTATATTGGGGACAAAAAGGCTTGGGATTGAGCTGCTCCAATAAATTTACACGGTGAATGTTGATTTTAATTTGCTAGCTATTTTAGACATGAATATTTACTGTAAAAAGTATTATATTATTTTCATTATTGAGAATATGAGGACTATGTGGGTCATTGTTTCAGTTATATTCTTGATCTGGCAGTTTAAGTAGTTTATGCGGCCTACCCAAATGTCCTTTCTTTGGTATTGTTCGTCGAATCGTTGAGCTCCTTAAGTTCTGAGTTGAGCTGCACGGTTACTGACAAATGCGTGCACTGACTGGACAGGTCCACTTAATCTGTGTGGTTCTTTCCTCAAAAGACCATTTCAGACACCAATCTACATGGTCTTCACATGATCTGACCAAGATTATGTCTGGACTTTAAAAGAGACTGTGACCTCTGAGTTTGTTTCGGCCTTTCTTCTCAGAGTAGTCAGATAGGAAACGCCGACCTCATCTAGTTTAAAAATATGATTGACGTGTAAAAGTGTTTGTACAAACCTACTTACAGAAATAAAATCATTTATCATTTATCAGTCCAATGGGCCTCTGCGAGTTGGTTTTGGCCCCTTGTATGCCTGCCAAAAGGTTGGGGACCCTATGGTACTGAGATATGCGAAAAACTTAAAAGGGGGAAGCGCCAGGTTGCCTGCGAAATTCAAAGTTTCTTACTATTGTTTTATCGCCCACAAAAATTTGTTTATTTTATCCATAATCCATAAAAACTATGAAAAACATGGTTATTCCTCGGTTGTAACCGAAAATATCTCAAAAACTATTGACCTTCATTTCAAGTCACTTGAAATATCATTATTTTTTTAATTGCTCGATTCTCTCTGCCTATACCCTAAGGAAAAACGTAATGATAGATTAGTAACAGATAATTACCTATGTAGTTTTCATGATAAAATGTGATTTTTTAGGGTTTCGTACCACAATAGGAAAAAACGGAACCCTTATAGGATCACTTCGCTGTCCGTCCGTCTTTCTATCTGTCTGTCTGTCTAGACACTTTTTAGGGTTCCGTACCCAAAGGGTGCCAACGCGAACCCTAATAAGCCTCCGCTATCCGTCCGTCCGCCTGTCTGTCAGCGGGCTGTACCTATCTCATGAACCGTACTAGGTTGATAGTTGAAATTTTCACAGTGTGTATTTCTATTACCGCTATATCAACAAATAATAAAATTGAATAAAAAAAATTAAAGGGGGACGGTCTCCATATAAGAAACGTTTATTTTTCGGCGTTTTTGCCTTGTGGTACGGAACCCCTCCTGTGCGAGGCCGACTCGCACTTGGCTGGTTTACCAGGTCCGTCTGTCCGTTCCACCAGGTTAGATGTAGCAAAAGCCAGTGAGTCGGCGCACTCGTTGCCACTTAGAGGTACCCGAATAACTGGGAACCCAAGCTATTTCAATGTTTAAACCGTTGCGTTGTTCGAACAAGTGAATTGTACCTAAATTAAGATTATCAAAAAATATTTTGCTGCGAATTTTAGATTTAAGTTGGTGTTGAGCTAAAGCTCGAATGCTACTGCGAGAATATGAGAATATTACTGAATGTTTAATACATATTATGAGTTAAAATTATATTGATGGCTTCTAGGATATGTACCGATGCATTCCCCTGTAAATACTGAAGCCTCTGGTGGACATGGGAATAAAAGACCATTTTTTATTTTGGAAATATTATGTCGAGCAAAAAGTTCTTTCGTAAGTATACAAATTCAAGACTAAGAGCTCGTGTGGCACCCAAATATTGAACTTTTTTGTATACCCAGACTTTTTCAAATCGTTTAAAACTCTTTTGTGGTCAACCCTTAACTCTTCAGCTATCTAGTAACTATTAACATACGCTCCACTTCTACTTCGTCTTGCTCCACTTTTTCAAAAATGGCATCGTCTTTATCCGTAACAAGGCGACCAGAGCGAGCTGCATCTTTGACATCAAAATTCTCGGACTGAAAACGCTTGGACCAACTTTGTGCTACTCTAACTGACACTGCTTTAGTCCATAAACGTCACATCTTTTTTTCGCGGCTTGTGTCGCATTTTTTCTCTTTCTTGTATTAAACTTCAAAATGTATCGAGTTTCTTCGTTAGAATCACTCATTTTGTCGAGCGGTTTACTAGTAGCCGCTGAAGTGTTCCACTATTCACCTCCGTGCTCCATCATCAGACCGTCAACACCAATTGAAATCTGTTGGACTCATCAAAACAAATATTATGACCCAAAAGTCGAAGTACTTAATTATTAGTAGCCACTGAAGAGTTCCACTATCCATCTCCTGGCTCCATCATCAGACTCTCGTTGCCCAAGCCCAATTTGTTGGACTCATCAAAACGAATCATATGTATGAACCCAAAGTCGAGAGGTTTTCTAGTAGCCACTGAAGAGTTCCACTATCTACCTGCTGGCTCCATCATCAGACCCCCGTTGCCCAAGCCCAATATATTGGACTCATCACAACGAATAATACGAATCCAAACTCGAAGGTTTACTAGTAGCCACTGAAGAGTTCCACTATCCACCTCCTGGCTCCATCATCAGACCCTCGTTGCCTAATCACAATATATTGGACTTGTCAAAGCAAATCATATGAGCCCAAACTCGAGGGGTTTACTAGTATCCACTGAAGAGTTCCACTATTATTATTGTTTTCTTTTTTTACATGTCATCTATGTATTGATATCAAACCAGCCAGATACAAACAGTACAGGCGTACAGCCAAAGAGAATTTACTACAACTTTATATTAGGTCTTTACCTATGAAATTGCCGTTCTGCAGTACTGGCCATTTCAAATCAAAATAATTTTTGTTTGGCTAAGAATTCTAATTTCAAATTAATTTTATTTTAAAAACATGGATTTTTGTTTCTAAAAGTAGTCATTTCTTTATTGATTAGTGTTACATTTTCATCGCATTTCAATCTTTTTCGTCATCATGGATACGTTAAAAATTCGAGTAATTATGGAATATGAGTACCGTCGTGGCAGCAACGCGGCACAAGCGGCACGCAACATCAACGACGTTTACGGAGCTAACACTACAAACCAACGCACCACCTGTTATTGGTTTGCTCGCTTCCGTTCTGGAAATTTCGACCTGAAAAATGAACCTCGCGGTCGTCCGAAGACTTTGGTCGACAATGACGAATTAAAGGCGATTGTGGAAGCTGATGATACACAATCTACGGCTGAATTAGCAGCAGCTTTCGACGTTAGCGTCAAAACAATATTGGTCCATTTGCGTCAAATTGGCAAGGTAAAAAAGCTTGACAAATGGGTGCCCCACGAACTCAATGATCGCCAGCGCGAAGTACGCGTCGAGACGTGCCTTGCACTGCTCAACAGACACACAAATGAAGGAATTTTGAACCGCATTGTTACCTGCGATGAAAAATGGATTCTGTTTGATAACCGTAAGCGCTCAGCAAGTTGGTTGGATCCTGGTTCAGCACCTAAACAATGCCCTAAACGAAAACTTACCCCTAGAAAAGTGATGGTCACTGTTTGGTGGTCTAGCGCCGGTGTGATTCATCACAGCTTCTTACCAAACGGGGTGAGCATTACTGCAGATGTGTACTGTGAAGAACTGAACACAATGATGGAGAAGCTGGCGCATCTCCAACCAGCATTGGTCAATCGCTCGTCTCCGCTGCTCCTGCACGACAACGCGCGACCTCATACTGCACAGCAGACGGTCTCCAAGTTGCAAGAACTGGGGTTGGAAGCTCTCCGTCATCCGCCCTACTCACCAGACCTTGCGCCTACAGACTACTACTTTTTCCAGAATTTGGATAACTTCTTGGCGGGAAAAAAAATTAATACCCGAGAGGCAGTACAAAATGCCTTTGAAGAATTTGTTGCCTCCCGTCCAGCTGATTTCTTTAAGAAGGGCATCAATAAACTGCCACTGCGATGGCAAAGATGCATTGATTGCATGGGTGATTACTTCGATTAATACAAATAAAAAATTCATGAAAAAAATTCGTTTAAATTTTTTCATACAAAACGGCAATTTCATAGGTAAAGACCTATTATAAAATACGAAAAATGAGGGCGCACAAGGGTCCACTAGCGCCACTCCTTTAAAAAAATATCATCTCGTGACTGAGAAGGAATTATGAATAACGGCTTGTAAGGACCCTCGGTAAGTGTGTCTAGAATTTTCTAATACCTTTTATAAAGTTTCATATTGACACACGAAGCAACAAAATTCGATCTAAAGAAAAGCGGCCACATTCCTCTAGATCGTATTTCCGACCGACCGATTATCCAACCTCGGCTCAGAGTTTTCCCCGGGAATCCTGAGTTTAACACTACGATCTCAAAAAAATGCTGCATAAGATTTGACGAATCCTAGCCGGTATTTTCAGATGTTGCATCTTCTACCTGAAAGTGAAACTCGGAGGAGGACAGAATCATAGGCAGCTGAAATGTCTAAGAAAACGGCGACCAGAGACTCATTCCTGCTAAGGGCCAGTCGGATCTCTAATGTGTGGGTACCCACAGTATTAGCTGTACCCAGACTTTTCCTGAAGCCGAATTGAGTCGTTGGAAGCAGTTTCCTGCTTTCTACAAACCATTCTAGACGGTTTTTAATCAATGCTCTAAAATGTTAATAAGTATGGACGATAGAGCAATAGGCATATAAAGACAATGATCACTAGCATCTTTGCCGTGTTTTATATAGGGATGACGACTTGAACCTTCCAATCAGGAGGAGTATAACCGGAAGAAAAATAATAGTTGACTGAGTCCAGATAATATTGATGGGTCTTGTCGCCCGCTTTAATAATAAAGGAGTATAGGAGGAGTCCTTTCACTCCTGGAGCAGAATCCTGTACATGTAAAGGATATGTATTTAGGATGTGTAAGGTTACAGGAATTTAAATCCGATTCGATCCTATATAAATTCCTGTAGAGTAAATGGCTCATCCAGAGGGTCATCTGAAGCCAGCTGAGAGCTCGTAGTGACATACTCATCCATACCAGGAACATAGACTCGGGCGAGCTTAGAAAGAAACTGATTAACCAGATCTTCAGGTAGTATGCTCCCGTACGGGGGCCGCAAACTATTCCTGAACGACTTCTGTTTACACCACGCTGCTGACGCTGGAGTGGATGGACTCAGCGAGCCGCAATACTTCCGCCAACCTTCTCTCTTCTTATTCTTGAGCAATTTTGTGGACTTAGCCAAGGTATGCTGAAAGGCATTGATGTTATCCAGGTTCATGTCGGAGTTTAATTTTTTTTCGGCCTCATTCCTGGCCCTGATCACGGCTGAGCAATCCCTATCCCACCATGGTGGGAATGGAATTTTCCCCGTTGGCAGTTTTTTTGGAGAGAAGCAATTTTTCTGTAGAGGAAAATCATTCCTGAGCAGTCTCAGGATGAATGGATGGAAGGGAAGAGACACTCGTAAGTCTAAAATCCCAATCCACTAAGTTTAGCTGGTATTTTAACAAAGGAGGGGAAATTTTGACAGGTATAGTCTTAGAACGGATCTTAACCATGATGATATAGTGATCACTCCCATATACTCGTATCATATTCAAGTGACTTCAAATAAAAAGTGAGCAGAATGTTAGATCAACACAGCTGTTATTCTGTCCTGGCGCAGACCTACGTGTGGCACGGCCATCATTAATCATACATAGGAATTATATTCACAAGGCCTATACCAAAGTTATCTCAGGTTTCTGATCCTCATCTATAATGATGGGCATTAAAATGCGCCTAATAAGTAAAGGACCTTGAACATTACTCAGCAAACTTTTTATTGTAGTAAGATCTTCAATTTGTGGGTAAGCAATATATACACTATAGATATTTATATAATGAACAAAGCACATCGTCCATATCCATCTGATCTGTCATGGCTAACATCATTGAAGCACGAGATTCTGAAATTACTATCATAATGAAGTCATGTTTCAGCGATGCCGCAGATCGATGGTTTAAATTTGTTAATAAGAAAGAGTAAGTCAGGATTCCTGGGAGTAATACTCCTCACATTCCATTGAAGGAATGTCAGGGGATGGAACGTTATTTATATAATTCACGATTGATGACAGTTTGTTGGCAACGTGGTCAGGTAAGGATTGTGTAGGATTAACTAATACTGTAATTAGCATATTGAATATAATATTAAGAATATTTTCGGACCTATCAGGATTGCTTGCACCTTCCCTGGAGTAAGCACAGTCATTTTGGGAAGGAGAGGAAGTGTAATCCTGAATAAGGGCTTGATGAGCCTGCTTGATATAACTAGGTGAAAGACATTTGGGTTTTAGAAATACCGTTTTACGGTATGATTTTGTTGTTTGGGAAGCTGGACTGGGATACTGGGGCGCGCTAGGTATTGGTTTCGATTTTTGGGATAGGTACTCTAGACACTTCAGCATACGATCTTGAAACCGGAGGGAAAACCTGACTTGCCTCCGCATAAGAGACAGATTTCTCGGCCATAAGAGCTTTTAAGCCCTTCTGCCGACCAAATTAAGGACAAGCCTTATCGTTAGCATTGCATTGCTATAACATGATAAACAAATGGCGCAATCAGTGGAAACTTGGCATGCATCACTTGGGTGGTCTTGACCACATTTAAAGCAGCGGGGTTTTGAACGACATACTGCAGGTACGGATGTGACCGAAACGACAACAAATTGAAACATTGAATAGTCGAGTACATAATCTCTCGACCGAAAGGGCAGAATAAAAACAAACTCGCATAAGTAAGACTTGCCCATCAAAAGATAAAACTACAATTTGAGTGGGTTTCCACTCTGTAACACCCAGAGAAGTCACATTTCGGCTCATTCTTCTTGCCTTTATGACGGGGCTGCATCCAACAGGAACCTTGATATTTTCAATGAACTCATCCTCTTGAGTATTCACTTGGACGTAGGTAGTGTAGGTACCAAGTGAATGGTCAGAGGATGACGTCATTTTTAGGGGTCCCAATGCGTAAAACAGGACCCTATTACTAAGACTCCGCTGTCTGTCCGTCTGTCACCAGGTTGTATCTCATAAACCGTGATAGGTAGACAGTTGAAATTTTCACAGATGATGTATTGACATTTGGACGTATGGCATCCAACTTTGGGGCTGTACTAAACGAAGTAACGTCAAAATAATCCAACAATTCCAAAATAAAGTACTCAGGGATGCTGTAAATGCACCATGGTACATTAGAAATGACGACCTCCATCGTGACCTTAAAATGGAACTCGTCACCACCGTCATCCAAAAATTTGCTGAAGCCCACGAACACAGACTTCACCGACATGTGAATATCGAGGCAATTCAGCTGCTAGACAACACGGACATAGTGCGTAGGCTAAAGAGAACTAAACCATTTGAGTTAGTGTAGTGTATAAATTGTGACGAATAATGTGTAAACAATGTGTTTTTTTATTATTAATTTATCAGACTCTAAGAAAGTGCTGCGGAAGCGGAATTGTGTGAAAGTGCAATAGGACACTATTCTTAGTTATAACGTAAACTATCACGTAAAATAATAAGTTAAAGTTAAGTTGCTTATTAGTCTATTAGGCTAGATTGTAATAAATTACTAAGAACTTATGTTCTTATAAAACAAAAAACAAAAAAAAAAAAAGATGATGTATTTCTGTTGCCGTTATAACAACAAATACAAAAAAAAACAGAATAAAATAAATATTGAAGGGGGCTCCCATACAACAAACGTGATTTTTTTCTCGTTTTTATAGATAATGGTACGGAACACTTCGTGCGCGAGTCCGACTCGCACTTGGCCGGTTTTTTATCTCTGACGAGACCCAAAGGTGTAATGTTATATTGAGGAATTGTAGCGATGAAGTTATTCTGGACTAATGTACCTACGACTTATCAAGAAGCTCTTTGCATCCTGGTGAGACTTAAACTCAACTGAAATACGGTTTCTGCCTAGGCGTTTGACGTTACCTAAGAGATGTTGCTGTGTCAAAAATATTCCAAATATATCCGGGTATGTGTGTCTTGCCATCTTTTTAACCGACTTCCAAAAAGGAGGAGGTTATATGTTCGACTGTATGTATGTTTTTTTTATTTTATTTTATGTATGTTCACCGATTTCTCCGTCAATTCTGGACCGATTTTGAAAATTCTTTTTTAGTATGAAAGGTTATACTCTCTAGGTGGTCCCATTGCCACCAAGTCAGAATCTAATGAGGGGATCCCATGGAAATCGAGGGAAATCCTCAAATTTTATAGGCACACGTATTGCGATTTGGTGTATTTTTTATAGTAACTCGTACATTTGCTCTTGGAAAGCACTATTCGGTGAAGTGGAACTGATGATGAAGACCAGGGGTGGCCACCGGAACTTCTCAATAATAAGTATTTCACGGGTTGCGATTCGATTTTAATACGGTTGCTAAGCAATTTATGCTCGTCGTGGATGCATATGGAGCTAAACCGGGATTTAGATGTCGTTAAAAACTGGTCTGATCGATTTGGCGTGGCGGTTAACCCCACCAAGTGTCAGTCTATCATAGTAGGGAGCTCCTACAGTATGAGGAAGCTGAATGGCTTAACTGTGCCGCCTGTCATCTTTGACAACTCAGTCATCCCGTTTAGCTCCGAAGTTAAGAATCTAGGTCTGCATGTCGACACTTGTCTTGAATGGCGAAAGCAGGTCACGGCTGTAAGTCAAAATGTCACCAGAACGTTGCGGTCGCTCTATCGATTGAAAAGCCTTCTCCCGTCACACATAAGGGCAATGCTTGTACAGTCTCTAATATTTCCCATAATTGACTATGGTGATGTGTGTTACTATGACCTGAATGCAGATCTCCTCAATAAACTTGACCGCCTTCTCAATAATTGCATTCGATTTGTTTTCAATCTTCGTAAGTATGACCATGTGTCTGAGCACAGACTGCTTTTAAAATGGTTACCCATTCGTCAGCGCAGAGAGTTGAGGGCACTGTCCACGTTGTTCTCCACTCTAGATAAACCCACTTCTCCGTCTTAACTGACTTCCCAAATTCAATATTTATGCTCTGCTCATAGTAAAAATATTCGTTCCACCAACAATCGTCTTCTACGATGTCCTTCTCACCGTTCTGGCTTCATTCATTCTTCTTTCTTTGTCCAAGCGGTTTTTCTTTGGAATGCGCTCCCTCTGAACATCAAGATGGCAACCAGTCGGTTATCTTTTAAAGTGAAGGCACGTGAGCATATCCGCCAGAAGTTGGCCGAATCATTTCAGCGTTGATTTGCTGGATTTGTTTTCTCCTCTACCGATTATTTCTCCTGACAAAGTTTATTTTGTTACGAATACATACATACATATAGTATGTATGTATTCGTATTTATTTATTCATATTATGTATTAATATTTATTCTTGTATTTTATAGTTATTTCCAAGCTATCTATCCCGCATATTGCACCTGCCATGTTTAGTCTCTGCATCACCCTAAGGTTGACTAGTAGAAAATGCCTCAGGCATTAAGTCCGCCTTTGTACAGTATTTTTTTACTTGTGCTTAAAGTTTTTAATAATTAAAAAAATGGTGAAATGGAGCTGATGGTGGCTTCACCATCCAGTGGTTTTGGTTCTTAACAGGAGAACTCCTCAACAGTTAACGTCCCTGCGTCGGGAAAAGGAATATTTTGTAAAAGATAATGTGCAGTTGACATTAGGCTATTGTAACTTAGATTTATTAATAACTGACTCAGTAAAAAGTGAAAAACAAAAACTCTGTTACAAAAAAAACAACCCACTTCAAAAAAAACACTATAAAGTGAAAAATAACTTTAATTTCGGAAGTCGGTGGCAAAACGTGAACAACATAATATGGCGGATTATTTCTTACTGTGTAAGTAAGACCGTCTTCCAATTTCTTTTTGGATAACTTTGGAGAATTCCTAACAGTTAGTCGAGGGAGAAGTAGCCAGTCTTTTCATACTTGCAGATGCGGAATCCATTACACTTAGCTCATTGTCATCGAAGACAGAAATCGTTAACACCGGAGTTATAATCAAAGGGAACAGGAGGGTCAGGGGTTTTTTTGGTATCCATGGTGGATACGGGGTAAAATCTTTAAAATATAAAAGTTATTATTAAAACGAACCACTACAACACAAACAGAATTTTAAAAGTTCACACTTGTAAAATTCACTAAAATCGAAAAAATTCGTAAGACAAACAAAAGCCACTAAGTACCTACGAAAAAGGTTAAGTTCAAATTACCCAATTGAATTACTATTTCATGAAATGGAGACATTTTAGGTAAATTTTAACTTAAATAGTTGTTCATTCTGTAAATACGTAAGTATGAACGTTACGGTCGCAAATCATATTTTGATCCATACGACCTGATACTGACCTGCAAATTGCAAAAAACGTAAGAAAATTTGAATTTCAGGGGCTAGCCTAGCGGATTCACCATAACATAATAAATATATTACTTTTTTTCTAGTATCGACGTTTTATTCCTACTATACTCAGTAATACCACATGTAGTTTTATTTTTTCAGGCGCACTTTTTCAAGAGCTACTTTTAAAGCTCCCACAAAACAAGCGCGACGCGACGACACGGCACAAAGGCGCCGCTCGTCGCGCGGCACGCGGTGTCTTTGTGGCACGCTGTCGCGTAGCGCCAGTATGCATGAGCCTTTATGAGCCACAGTCTACTTTATTGCAGTATCGGGTTAACCTTGTCTATAAAAACCATTTAGCTTCTGAGAAGTATGGTACTACGACGCACAGTTTCCGAGAAATGTGCCTTCTAATATTTTACTAAATATATTTCTGTAAACCATTTTTTTTTTTTAGTAAATCTTTAGGTTTTCGCTTCTATCGTATAGACACTAAAATGTAATGCTAAAATCGTCTCGGTGTTTCTTGTCTCCAATCAGCCGTTTTTCGCAAAAATGATGTGGAAGGGATCATTTTTAACCAACTTCAAAAAGGAGGAGGTTACCAATTATAAATTTAATTATATATATATATAGATATCCCTATACGGTAAATGTTGATCTGACGCGACTTCACGCGAGCACTTTGTTGATCCGAAAATGCATGTTGATCCAGCGGCGCCTTTTGTTGATCCAATATGCATTTCTGGTAACTAATGTGGCTCCGACCGGATCAACATCTACACTCACGGCACTGCTTGCTAGCGTTCGCCAAAGTTGGTCCAATATACAAATCCACCTTGCTACTGTTGATCCGATTTAAATGAGCCAATCACAGCACAGCAAACGATAGGTTTGGCTAAAAGCAGCCACGACATTGCCGTTTCGTATCTTTGGCCGTACACAGGTCCACCACTGAGCGCTCCACCGCCCGCGTTCAAAACTGACAATGCCGCCCCCTCTTTAACTTACTAGAGACTTACTAGGTTTTAGAGAGGAATTTGATGTTGGTTAAGTTGTTATGGAAGTGTATAAAAAAAAATGAGCCTTCACGGGACTGCTGGCAGATGTGAAACATACCAGCATATAGCGTGGCGACGCATCGCCACGGCATGCGTCGCCACGCTAACAATCGGTTTTACCTGCGGCTATCGATGTTTCACATAAAAAATGGTTACCCATGCAAAGACTGACCTTGGCAAGCGCTGCTTAACCTGGCGGCTACACTTTTGCGAGTTAATCAAGGTAAAACACGATATAATCAAAATGGTCACCCATCCAAATACTGGCCTATTTGGATGGGTGACCATTTTGATTCTTGATTAACTTGGCAAGTGTTGCTTAACCTGGCGGCTTCACTATTGCGAGCTAATCAAGAATCAAAATGGTCACACATCCAAAGACGGACCTTGGCAAGCGGTGCTTATCCCGGCGGCTTCACTATTGCGAGCTAATCAAGAATTAAAATGGTCACCCATCCAAAGACTGACTTTGGCAAGCGCTGCTTAACCTGGCAGCTTCAATTTTGCCAGCTAATCAACAATCAAAATGGTCACCCATCCAAAGACTGATCGTAGCAAGCGCTGCTTAACCTGGCGGCTTCACTGTTGCGAGCTAATTAATGTAAAACACAATATAATCAAAATGGTCGACCATCCAAAAGCTGACATTGGCAAGCGCTGCTTAACCTGGCGGCTTCACTGTTGCGAGCTTATTAATGTAAAACACAATATAATCAAAATGGTTGGCCATCCAAAAGCTGACATTGGTAAGCGCTGCTTAACCTGGCGGCTTCACTATTGCGAGCTAATCAAGAATCAAAATGGTCACCCACCCAAAGACTGACTTTGGCAAGCGCTGCTTAACCTGGCAGTTTCACTATTGCGAGCGTATCAAGAATCAAAATGGTCACCCATTCAACGACTGATCTTGGCAACTGCTGCTTAACCTGGTGGCTTTACTATTGCGAACGAATCAAGTTAAAACTCAATATAATCAAAATAGTCACCTATCCAAAGACTGACCTTGGCAAGCGAAGCTTTACATTGCAAATTCATTCGTATTTACCCTATGTTGAAGTTCCACAAAAAAACTATGATGGTAAAGAAAATATAGCGTGGCGACGGGTCGTCGTAACATAAATGCGTCATTTACTTGGACTAAGTTGATCCGGAGCCAAAATTGACGAATAGGTACTCGAACACAAAGCGGCAACGTCACGTTCTGCGTGTGACAGAGAACCCAGTAGACTATTTCGTTAGAGTATTAAGTAGTCACTTAGAAGTATAAGTCAGGTTGCAACAAGGTTCCTATGTTATTATGTTTTTTAATGAATATTTTTTTAATTTGTTTAATTCTAGTGCCTAGCGACTTATAAGCACGACAGGTTGCAATGTTATTGATTATGTTTCTTTGATAGATATTTTTAGTTTTGTTTGTGATTAATATTTTGATAACTATAGTGAAACAGTGTTTTTGTTTTTCAAGTGTTTTAAATTTTATTTTGACTCCAAAAGTCGTTTTACAGAACTTAAATAAATAACAAGTAGAAGATTTGTAGGATCTTGATTTAATTTAGTAATCTGTGTGGTATTGTTTTTCCTATCCACTATTACTTTGTATTGGTACTCGTACATACTGCTTGCTTATGTTTAATACTTGCTTAGATAAAACGGCAACTAAATTCATTAACCTGTGTTTAATTCATAATAATTAATATACTTACTAATTGGTGGGGTTAAATTGAACAACTATTTGATCTATATTTTTTGTAAAAATGCTTAAAAAAATTAAATTATAAAAGTCACAAAACAAAAGTTCTGTTCAGTTTGTCCCTAGTACCAATAAGTAGCCAAGCGGATATTCGGTAAAATGAATAACCTCGTAGTAACATCTTTATGGTCAGTATCGATACTCACTTACTAGCCACACTATTCCGCACTGTAACCACCTGTCCTTAACGTGAGCCCCACTTGTCCTCACGCTGTCCCCACTGCACTACACTCCAGAGCCTCCGCCTCCACCTCCACCACCGCTCCAGCTCTAAGTCTTCGCTCTCCACCTCCGCTACCTCCGCCTCCACCATAAACTCCACTTCCGCCATAAGTCGTGGCGTTGTCGAGTTGTTGAGTTATCCGTTTAATCTGTAGCTTGCATGGCCAGGCCCACTGGGTGCGGGCGTGCAGGGCGTGCACCGCACAAGGGCGGCACTTTCAAGGGGACGGCAAACATAGAAATCTTCTTATTGAACACATTGTTTTATATAGAAAATTAACGCAAACGTTTGCAGGTTCAAACCACTTAGGGCCGGTTTTTCAATCGCCAGTTAAGTTTTATCCGACGAATAAGTTTTTCATTCTGACAGTTTTTGTTTGGACAATCTGTGAAAACGTCACATTTATTCTTCAGGTAAATGATATCTAATTATTGAAAAATCAGCCCGTAGATAGGTAATCTCTAAGAGGGTATTCCCCTGTTATAAATATAACCCTTCATTGTGCGTGGTCCGACACGCACATGGCCGGTTTTTGATATGAAACATCTATAGCTGCGGGTTAACCGATAGTTAGCGTGACGACGCGTCGCCACGCTATATTTTCTTTACATAATAGTTTTTTTTGTGGACCTTGAATATAGGGTAAATAGGAATGAATTTGCAATTTAAAGCTTCGCTTGCCAAGGTCAGTCTTTGGATGGGTGACTATTTTGATTATATTGAGTTTTAACTTGATTCGTTCGCAATAGTAAAGCCACCAGGTTAAGCAGCGGTTGCCAAGATTAGTCGTTGAATGGGTAACCATTTTGATTCTTGATTGGCTCGCAATAGTGAAACTGCCAGGTTAAGCAGCGCTTGCCGAAGTCAGTCTTTGGATGGGTGAACATTTTGATTCTTGATTAGCGCGCAACAGTGAATTCGCCAGGTTAAGCAGCGCTTGCCAAGGTCAGTCTTTGGATGGGCGACCATTTTGATTCTTGATTAGCTCGCAATAGTGAAGCCGCCAGGTTAAGCAGCGCTTACCAATGTCAGCTTTTGGATGGCCGACCATTTTGATTATATTGTATTTTACATTAATTAGGTCGCAACAGTGAAGCCGCCAGGTTAAGCAGCGCTTGCTACGATCAGTCTTTGGATGGGTAACCATTTTGATTGTTGATTAGCTGGCAAAATTGAAGCCGCCAGGTTAAGCAGCGCTTGCCAAAGTCAGTATTTGGATGGGTGACCGTTTTGATTCTTGATTAGCTCGCAATAGTGAAGCCGCCAGGTTAAGCAGCGCTTGCTAATGAACTGAACTGAACTTGAAATGAAGTGAACTTTACTTTCGGATGTCGGTGGCAAAAAACTAAAATACAGATCCAAAAGCACCGACTTACGAAATTAAAGTTATTTTCCACTTGTGTTTTTTTTTGAAGTCGGTTGTTTTTTTGTTTTTTGTAAAAAAAGTTTTAGAACGTAGGTTGCAAGAGCGAACAAAGTGAGCTCAGGATTTGGAGCACCCCAATTTGGACAGGTTAGGTTCGAAGGGGATGGTGGAGTCTAGTTAGCGAGTGAAGCGAGCGAACAAAGACCCTACCATCCTCTTCGTGGTTATTTTTTTTTAACTATTCAGAAGTACCTATGTAGCGGTATCAAACATCGCCACATGCGAGCTACACGTCATACTGACGTCACGCAAATCCTGCATCGCGCAAGCAGAGTTTACCGCGTGACTAGCATATATACAACGTCCCGACATCAACCGTCGGGCAGTTGCCCACCAGACACAACACCCGTCTGGTCGGAGGATCCTCCCTTTTCCATAAAGTGTTCCTGTTCCTCATACCTCTATACCTATTAGCCCGCTAAGCGGGGCTTCGCCGGCTACGCCTTATTATTATTGCTCGGGAGCAAATTGATATATTCCTAAGAGCTCCAAACTCCGAAACGGTGCGTCAGGGCCATGCTTCTTAGAACATATTATATAGTTTCTATCAATGTCTCTATTGTCAAGGTTAACCCGATACTATTGTACAATCAAATGGGGAACGCAACTGTCAAAATGGCGCTGTCGTAGCTAGTTCCCAACACAAGCTAATAATATATGGTGTGAGCAATGGGCATGAGGTGGTTTTATTTTATTTTTGCGAAAATGATGCGTTGTTGAATACGTTCTAAGTACTCCGAAATTGGAGTCCACCATTTCTCGAAAGATCCTAAAATTTGAAGATTGTGGCTTAAAGCTACAAAGAGATTTTTTTTTAAATGAACAGTTTTTTCAAAATAAAACCAAACTCATGAATGAACACGAAATGGAACGAATGAACGAAATGCAACATTTATTGTAGGCCGTAGGGACCTAGCTGTGATCACGCCATCTACAATTAGCTTTGCCCGACCTTCCACATCAGATTTCCGAAAAAAAAAAACACGAGAGTCCCAAAAATTATATTTAACAAAAAATAACATTTGTTTGCTGCTCATAGTGACCCTAAGCGTATACTCCAACTCCTACAACCCCACCCCTAAGACGACTCACTGACCCTACTTATTAACATCGTGTTTGTAATTTTTTTTTCTCTAAAATATTACATTTTATGTACTAAAACAGTACAGTATCTGCCAAACTGTAAAACAGTTTCGCGTGTAAACAGAATTGGTAGTTTTTGTGAGTACTGGCCACCGCACAGTCGCTAGTATTCACATCACGGATATCGGATATCTATGATTCACATAAAAACCTAATGTCAGTAAGACATTGTTGTGTCATGAACGTAGGCATTGTAGCAACACGTATTAATAAAATAATATTTGTAAACTAATATGTCTTTCCACGTTAATTAACCCCATCAATTGGTAGCATCGCGTGGTTACCGAAAATACGGCAACAACAAAAAGTACGTAAAATGACATCGACAAATTATCGCATAGAACCGCTAACGAAGTCAAACTATGACACATGGTGCCTACAAGCGCAACCTGTTCTGATAAAAAATGATTATTGGGACATAGTAAGCGGCGAAAAAGGGTTATCACCAAACGCGGACGCGGAGGCAAAATCGGCATTCATCAAAGAAGACTTAAAGGCAAGAGCAGAAATATTACTTCTCGTGTCACCGTCAGAATTGAAACAAATAAAGATCTGCACGTCAGCCAAATCCGTTTGGGACAAATTAAAAGCTATTTATCAAAGTACTGGACCCGCAAGAAAGGCAACCTTATTAAACCAGCTAGTTCTCAAGCGAATGTCAAATGACGAAGATATCCGTGATCACTTATATAACTTCATGGACATCGTTGACAAGCTCGCCGATATGGACATAAAAATACCTCCAAAACTGCTCAGTATTATGCTGTTATACAGTCTGCCAACATCATTCGAAAATTTTCGAATAGCCATAGAGTCAAGAGACACATAACCTAATCCTGACGATCTAAAAGTGAAAATTCTAGAAGAATATCAGGCCAGGAATGGCAGTGATCAACCTGAAAACTTTGAAGCATACCTTCTCAAGAAAAATAAAATCAAACCATTATGCAAGAGCTACAAAAAGAAAGGTCACACTACTGAGGCCTGTTGGGGCAATAAGAAGAGAAACAAATGAGAAAACGAGCGGACATCGAGGTGAACTGAAAAAGAACTTCAAGGTGTGCTTGAATACTGAAAATTCAAATATCAATGAAAACGTATGGTGTTTAGATAGCAGCTGTTCTTGACATATGTGCGGCGACAAGTCGAAATTTTCTAGAATAACCCCTGAAAATGGTATCCTGAAGTTGGCGTCAAACAAGTATACAAGCAAAATTGCAAGGAAAGGTTTCAGTTACCATAGAAAAAGAAGCTTACAACTTTAACGATACCTTACTTGTTCCTGGTGTATCAGTCAACTTACTGTCTGTAGGCAAGATAGCAGATAGAGGTAACAAAGTCATCTTCGAAAAGGACAAGGCCTATATCGTAGAGAAAAACGGTGAAGTGACACTGACAGCACGGTGAAAAGATAGACTGTACTACCTTGAATTTAACAAGAAAGAAACTGCAAACTACACACCAAAAGGAGAAAAAGATGATATCGTGGAATGGCATCGTAAACTTGGCCATATAAATGAAAAGGATCTGATCAAGATGGCTACAGACGATCTTATGTACGGTTTGAACTTGAACGGCGAAAAGTTGGAAACCTGTGAAACCTGCATTAAAGGCAAGCTGTCAAGATTACCTTTCACGAGACATGATGATCTCTACACGACGCAAGAGCTGGAAATAATTCACAGTGACGTCTGTGGACCTTTCGAGTGTGAGACACTATCAGGCTCAAGATATTATGTCACATTTATAGATGATTTCACCCGATACTGCCACGTCTATTTTATAAAAAAGAAGAGTGACGTATAACGATTTTCAAACAATATAAAAACGAAGTCGAGACGTTCCACAATAAAAGGATAAAACATGTGTGTGTGTGTAACAAGGAGTTTGGCGACTTCCTCAAACTGCATGGCATTCAAAGAAGATTGACCACATTTTACACCCCACAACAAAATGGGATCAGCTAGAGAAAGAACCGGTCCTTACTAGATTAAGTCAGATGCCTGTTGATTGAAGCAAATGCCCCCAAAAAGCTCTGGGCAGAAGCAGTAGCTACGGCAAACTATCTCATAAACCGTAGCCCTTCAAAAACATTGAACGGTGACATACCATTCACGAAGTGGATAGGCCGAATACCGTCCGGAAATCACCTCCACGTTTTTGGCAGGAAGACCTTCATCCTAAAAAAGAACAGATGAGGAAAGCTGACACCGAAAACTAAGGAGGGTGTATTCATGGGATACTCGAAGGCTACAAAGGGTTATAGAGTATTTATACCTGAAGATGATGACGTAGTGACGAGCAGGGACATCAAGGTTATAGACAAGGTGTACTACCAAGATAACGACACGAGCTATGAAAACCTTGTAAAGAAATAGAACATCGTAAGCACACACCTGAAAAAGAAAACAGAATTAAACAAAAAGAAATAAACGCAGACAGAAAATAGAAATTGAATTTACAGAGCAGAGAAATGAAATACCTTTGCAAAATCCTGGCAGTCAAAATGACGACGCAGACGAAATTGATTTATTTGATGACGCATCTGAGACTGTAGAAGTACCTGAAAATGGGAGGCCACAAAGAGAAAGGCACCCACCAGCATGGACTAAGGATTTTATATTAGGTGACTCTGAAGAAAGTAACTTACTCACGGGATATCTCATCTCTCTGATGAAAATGAAAATGATGAGTATTGGCATCAGGCCATAAAAGCTGAAATCAAAGCGCAGGTTAAAAAAGGAAACTGAAAAATAGAAAAGAAAAGCAACGATATGAAAGTCGTGGACTACAAGATGGTCTTACGAAATAAAATAGGATCTGATGATAGCGTGACAAGAAAAGCCAGACTTGTAGCACGAGGCCTCACACAGCGACCAGGGATCGACTTTAATTAAACATACACACCCGTTGCGAAGTTAAGCTCAATTAGATCTGTCATCGGTATAGCTGTAGAAGAAGGGTTAAAATTGAACCAAATGGACGTAACAACCGCGTACCTAAACGGTGAACTGGAAGAAAAGATAGTTATGAAATACCCTGACTACTTGGAAGAATACCTGACAGAAATTATGGTCGAAGAAAGTACAACAGATGATTTAACAATCTACAATAAGACAAAACACATGCTAAAGGACATTAAGATCATTCCAAAAGAAAAAGTTTGCTGTCATAACAAAGCATTGTACGGACTCAAGCAGGCAGGGAGGGAATGGTATATAAAACTCGACAAAGAATTAAAACGCATAGGGTTTCGAGTATCAGAAGCTGACCCATGTCTATACATAATGGAGAAAAGAGGAGCCAAAATTATAATAACAATATATGTCGACGATTTATTGATTGCCTACTCGTGTCCGAAAACATTAAAAGTAGTAAAAGATTTACTAAATGCAACATTTGAATTAAAAGTTTTTGGAAAACCGAAACGGCATGGTACAGATTTATCATACAATGGAGATGAAATAAAGTTGAACCAACAAAAATTTATCGAAGATACCCTAAGGAAGTTCAAAATGGAAGACTGCAAAACCATATCTACGCCAATGGAGCCTGGGCTCAAATTGGAAAAGGGAGACAAAATGAAACACAGCATCTCCCATACAAAAACCTAATAGGTACGCTCATGTATTTGGCTGTAGCAACTCGCCCTAATATCATGTTCGCGATTAGCTACCTATCACAGTTTAACGATTGCTACAATGAAGAACACTTCAAGTGCGCGAAAAGAGTACTCCGGTACCTCAAAGCCACCAAAAATGTCGGCTTACATTCGCTAAAACAGAAAAAGACCTGTATGGAATGGCAGATGCAGACTGAGGCGCTTGCAAGCTTGACCGAAAGTCATTTTCAGGCTATTGTTTTAGGGTGTTACCACACCAATCGATCGATCGTCGATCGATGCCATCGATCGATGGTAGAATGGATTAGTCGACGTCGATCGATAGTTTCTACCACACCAATCGATCGATAGCCGATCGATGCCATCGACCGGCCATCGATCGATTGGTTAGTCGACCGGTATCCGTCGACCAATGCCATCGACCGGCAATCGATCGATTGGTTAGCCGACCGGTATCCGTCGATCAATTAAAGCTACCACACCAGTCGATCGATAGTCGATCGATGCCATCGACCGGCAATCGATCGATTGGTTGGCCGACCGGTACCCGTCGATCAATTAAAGCTACCACACCAATCGATCAACGTCGACCGATGTCGATCGATGGCATCGATCGACTATCGATCGATTGGTGTGGTAACACCCTTAAATATGCTGGAACGACTTTAAGTTGGTTGTCGAAGAAACAAAAGAGCATCGCACTTTCGACAGCCGAGTCAGAGTATGTAGCACTAACGGAAGCTACAAAAGAAGCTATCCACTTGAAGAACCTCTATATAGATTTAGGAACTAACTATGAGCGCATAGTTATCTTAAATGATAACCAAGCAGCCATCAAACTAAGCCACAATCAGATGGTGACGTCAAAGTCAAAACATATCGACTTGAAAATGCACTTCATCAGGAACTGTATACAAGAAGGAGCATTATAAATCAGCTATCTGCGAACCGAAGCAGACTTACTGACCAAGGCTCTAGCTGGTCCGCGGTTTATGAGATTGCGTAGCAGCCTAGGACTCCCTTGATAACCGTGATAGTTCCGTGAAGAGGAGTGTGAGTACTGGCCACCGCACAGTCGCAAGTATTCACATAAAAACATAATGTCAGTAAGACATTGTTGTGTCATGAACGTAGGCATTGTAGCAACACGTATTAATAAAATAATATTTGTAAACTAATATGTCTTTCCACGTTAATGAACCCCATCAGATTTCTATTAAAGTGCGCGCAAATTAAGTCTGTGCACGTCCGAAATCAGAAAGAATCGTTTGCCACCATCTCGACGTTTTTATCAGGTGCCAAGAGTGTGCTGTGTTCCGTGTTTTCCACAGTCGTGTTTTTCGCCATCATTATGCCTTGGCAGGGTTTTATTCTTGAAAGTTAAACACGCGCGCAGACTTATGTTGCGCCGTGCGGGTCCTTCTAGACGGCAATGGGACGACACGACGACGTGAAGGCTTTGCTCGAAAGAGTGCCTCGTTTTTCAGCCTTTGCTTAGGTAAGAGTCTTTTAGCGTCGCTCAGTTTTTTTATTTTCGTTTTTTTTTAATGTTTGTTTGTGCCGCAATTTACTTTGCTACCTAATTAGCCGAAAAAAAAAACAAGTGATATTTTCTGAATTTTGCCATCTTGGCATAAAAACAATGTTGCCAACCGTTCCTTAAATACTTTGTCTCTTTCTTTCCAGCCAAAAAAGTGTATAACAGAGAAGGTAAGAATATAATTATCGTTGTAAGTAGCAATAACGTCACTCTCCATAGTCACAAGACCTCTCAGCTGAGGCTGTCTTCATTTTTCTGTTTTGCCTAAATATAAAGTTTTTCGATTCTTCTTTGGCTATAGCAGAAGTGATTATCAATTCTGTAGCCAAAATGGCTCACATGGGAGATGCAAAGGTTAGTCAGCTTATGCCGTCGCTGGGTGATGAAAAAGTCGGTAAGTAACTCACGCAGTATTCCTCAACTAAATTAACGCTGTTCCCTATTCGAAGACATGACCAATATAATACTTTCCAGATATGATTGCGGCAACCAGCGTCTTGCAAATCCGTGCAAGTGATATTCGCCAAACTCAGATCAACTGGTCTTCATATCTGCAGTAAGTATCGATTCTCTTTGCTCAGATCATTGTTTTTCCTATGCCCATATTTTGTTCAAATCTAAATTATCATTATATATTAGGTCCCAGATGATCACGCAACGTGACCATGACTTTATTGTGCAATTGGATCAGGGTGGTCAAAAGGACTTACCTGACAAGAACCCAGAAATGTGTTGCTGTACATTTGTGAACTTGCTAACACACATCAGCAAGGACAGCACCATCCAGTACGTGCTTGTTATGATTGACGACTGCCTTTCTGTAAGTGCCACTTGTTATTTTAATTTATGTGAAACTGTTACCGTCATAGTAGTAAATTGTACACAACAGTTCATACTATTCTTCTCTAATCGTGAAATAAGTTGTATGTGTAATCAAAGAAGTTTAGGCACAGAAGTATTCAGGTTGAAGCCAACAAGACCCCAACTAATTTTAAATAATTAAATGTTATAAAATATTTTAATTATGAAAAATTACAGGAAGACAAGAGTAGGGTCAACATCTTCCGTGATTTCAAATGTGGTCCGAACCCTTGGCAACCATTCCTGAACTTGCTGAACCGCCAAGATGAGTTTGTCCAGCACATGACAGCCCGTATCATAGCCAAGCTGGCCTGCTGGCATCCTGACCTGATGGAAAAGAGTGACCTGCACTTCTACCTTTCCTGGCTTAAGGACCAACTTAAATCAAATGTAAGTAATACAACACTTGTAATTATATTCACTTATTTATCTCATGTACAATGCATTATATGCATGATTTAAAAAAAAAAAAATTTATGCATGTATAAATGCAGCAATATGAATGATATGAATATTTTGTATATGATACTGTTTGAATTTATAGCAATGAAGCATGTATCACTAAAGCTTTGCTGTTAGTTTATACACCACAACATGATTTCATAAAAAAAAGTGAAATCTGAAGTCATTAAGCTTGTCAAATAAAATGCTGCTAATTAATAATCACTAACAATCACCTCCTCAGTAACAGCAAAACAACAACGTAAAAGACATTTGGGTTCACCAGTAGATTAAAAAGAAAAACATAATAAACTAGGAGTTTACCATAGATTGCCTAATGAGTTGCACAAAGAAAATCCTTAATCTTGATAACTTCTGCTGAATGAAATAATGAGGATTTCGAATATTTATTAGACCGATTTATATTACTCCGATGAATAAGAAGATGCGAATGAGATGACGTGAAAGAGATTTACGATCACTCCAGGTGAAGCTCCAAAGCTATGGTAGTCCTTCAACAAACACTATAAAACTTGGTAGTCTCCTGACATTCAAAATTGCTTTTTAATGGCCTGCTTTAAATAAATGATTTGACTTTGACTTCTCCTGCTCCATCCAAAACTCACTGTTTTAGGGGTATCTTCTACAAGTGTATGGTAAAACTTCGAACTTGTTTGAAAACTCGTCAACTGCTAGAGACACTTGCGACACAACATACAACACCTTGTACAACACCGTTGTGTGTGTGTTGTTGTGTGTTGCTTGTTCAACACTAATTATTGTGTCATAATTAGAGACACTTGTGTATACACTGAGTGAATGGTGTATAGTGTCTAGTCTAAACCTAGCTTAAGACATTCATTAAGGGCCCGTTGTTTGATGCGTAGTTAAAAATGACTAATAGTAAATTTAACAATTAGTCACTTGACAATAGTTAAAGTTTAACTACTCTGTCTACGCATGGTTAACTTTCATAGCAAATTGACAATTTTTTAACTATACTTAGCTTAACCGATTGCCAAACGACATACTTATGTCATTTTTAACAAATTGTTTGTTTAACACATTTTAACTATTAGTATGTTTGACTACTGATCAAACAACGGGCTCTTAGAAATGTAATATATCAACTAAAATAAGCAATGGAAAACCAAGCTTTACCAAATATTAAAACAAAGTTTTTTTTTTAAATCAAATTTTGAAACAAATGTTTAAAAACAATTAATTTACCTAGTAAAGAGGCAAGTAGATACCAATATTGGGTTTATTTGAGATATTAGTTCTCTGATTCTTATTAGAGTGGAGACAATAATGGTAAGGTAAAATTCGTTATTTGTTTTTGTCATTATATTGAAGATTATTCTTGTCAAATAAGTATGCACACATAATCTTCACAATGACTTATACCGCTCATATGATCTAGAAACCAGCTACACAATTAAAGTACACAACCCTCCAACAACAGATGCCCCATGTTTCTTAAACACATTTATACAATTTAATTATGTTCAGATTCACCCATTATAATTTCATGAGCACAAGCATTTGCATTTGTCACAATCACCTTTGCATTAGAGCTGCAGCACCATAATACACAACTGTAATGAATCAGACATGATTGCTTAAATAAACAGATGTACATATTTCAAAATAAACTCTACTTCACAATTCAATAGTATTTGTGCGACAATGCTTAGTGCCATATACCAGATTGGTATAACTGTACCATCAATGTGTCTAAACTGACTGAAACTTAACACAATGTCGTGAGTATCACGTGCAAGCATCACGCATCGTTGGGGCTTTGATGACGCAGGTGAATTATCACTGAGCGGTTTGTTTTCTGGTAAGGCGGAGAAAATGTCTGCCGAGTTAGAGCATGCTGAGCAGGTTATGTTGCTGCACGAGAAACCACATATCGCCGCCGATAAACTTCACAAACACCTGAAACACCACCACAAGGAAAAGGAAAATGTGAATGTCGACGCTGGCCCAGAGAAATACTCGAGCCTTTACCGCTCTTTCGATGAGGTGAAGCCACTCGAGGACTTGCCGCCCGGTGTGCACAAGGTACCCTCGTCACACGTAGATGTCGACACCAACCTGAGTGTTAAACAAAATTATTGTCTTATAACAGTGATGACTAACTCTCTTGTAAATATTTAGGTGTTTGCTAACTGAATGTTCTTTCTAACAGAATGTGTTTTAATCATTGATATTATATTGCATGCTTACACTAATCTTGTTCATTACGCTCACAAACTAGGAGGATGTGAAGGTATGTGCAAAGTGCATGCGGGCTTAAAATATATAGCTTCTATTTGTAAAAATAATAGTATTTTATTTAAGTAATACTTTATGATTTTGTTTAATTTAAATTATACATTATTTTCTCCAGTCTACAAATGTATTTAATTTTGATTATACCTAGGCTTAACCTATCTTATTTTATTTGCGAATTTCAGTTCTCAATGTATAATAATGGGTCAATACAGTGGATGCTTAAAACTTGATATTTCTATGTGATGTTACTCACAAATATATTTACTCTGTATATAAACTAAGACCTGTGTGAAAGACTATATGGCTGGAATGGGGGTGACTAGCGTGATGACGACTAATAGAGAAGTATGGAAAAAAACACATGTTGCGCCGACCCCGAATAAATTGTGATAAGGGCAGGAAAATGATGATAAACTAAAACGTTTGGTTTTTATCTAGTGAAATGTAGGTTTGATGTTAATATGTCGAAAGTAAAATTATTCATTTAGAATTCAAATCTGCTGTAATTTTGTAAGATTTGGAGTAAAAACATGGGGCAAAGCTAGAGTCCTAAAGGTTAATGAGCATAGTATAAAACGATATTTTGCACACAGAACAATGACTACATCCAGTCTGTGGCCCGCTGCCTGCAAATGATGCTGCGCATCGACGAGTACCGCTTCGCGTTCCTGTCCGTAGACGGCATCTCCACTCTGCTGTCTATCCTGGCCTCCAGGGTCAACTTCCAGGTAAAGTCAAGTTGACCATGATTTACTGACGGAAGGAAAAGTCTGTTGAATATGCCAATGTTTTTTTATTCCTTTCAGAAAGTGCATTATAACATCTTGTTAATTATATGAATATAATTATTATAATTGTTATTTACTGCCCTGTCGGTCTAGTGGTCCAAAGCGCGACTGCAGATTACTAATGGGGTCCTGGGTTTGAACCTCGGGTCGGGCAGTGCTATTGGGTTTTGGTTTGTGCACTATTCAAATAATAAATGAAACTCATTCGTAAGTGAGAATGAGCAAAACTGGTCCAAATGTCAACCACTAACAAGAACTATGTAACTGAAATACTGAATAGTCTATGAAATAAGAAGTAATCTAAACGTGAAAAAAAAACAATATGCGTGGTGCAGATGATTATTCGACACGAGGCTTCGCCCGCGTGGAGGTCGCTAATTATCCCACGGAAGCGTACTACCGAGATAAAAAGGATCTTAAATGTTGTGTGTTTATCCAGGTTATAAACTATCTGTGTGCTAAATTTCATCCAAATCCTACTAGTACGATAATACTAATAATTGAAATACTATCGCTAATTCTCGTATTTTTGATGTCAGTACTCAGAAATTGAGCACGACTGTCAACAGAATACCATCTTCTATGCATGCAACGTACTACCGAGATAAAAAGTATCCCATGTCCTAAACCAGGTCATGGTCTACCTATGTGCCAAACATCCAAATCTCTTCAGCCGTTTTAGCGTGACAGCGCAACAAACAAACTCAGTTTCGCATTTATATCATTAATTAAGATTACCTAGGTATAAATTATTTTAATTAAATTTAAAAATTATTGATATAAAAAAGGGATTATTTAAAAAAATCTGACGATTTCTCTATCTCGAAAATCTTGAAAACGAGATCTCTCCTGATTGCCGGGCAACACCAGACTAGCGCGTGAGATCTTGAGTTGCTAATCTCAACACGAGATTGCATTCCCAACCCATGAGTGAATTTGATGGACATTTGGACCAAACCACATTTGCTCAATTTCTTTTGGGTGTAATAAATATAACTCTGTACTAATGAAATGTAAGTGCTCTACTGCGAGTTTTTATACTTATTCGATCATGTTAATGTTCACTAACTTCGAATAATTGTGTGCCATCATTGTTATCAGAATGCGGTTATTGAGTTTCAGTACAGTTCGCGCAAAACTTTATAAGCTCTGGGAAGTTGTAGCGAGTGGCTGCGCAGTAAGCATAATATAGGTGTCCGAGGGAACTCTCTCATTCTCACTCAACTGAACCATGTGCGGTTTCGTTCTTGGGCCTACATCCAGAGGGCTCATAATTTTTTTGCGCGATCTGTACAAATGGAAGTTTATGTTGACGCTATCGAATAGGTATTTAAACTTGGGACTAAGGCCACTGGTGTGTTAGTATGTTACTAATAAATACTCCTCATTTCCTAGGTTCAATACCAGCTAGTATTCTGCCTGTGGGTGCTGACGTTCAACCCTCTGTTGGCCGAGAAGATGAACAAGTTCAATGCTATCCCTATCCTTGCCGATATCCTCAGCGACTCCGTGAAGGAGAAGGTCACGCGCATCGTGCTGGCTGTTTTCAGGAACCTCATTGAGAAGCCTGAAGACCCCCAGGTAATTTATCTTATATTGTAGACTGCATAAAGAGAGGGATTTTTGGAAATTGGTGGATAATGAGATGATGCCCAATTTGGAACAATATTGGAAGCCTTACATTGCATGTTTATATGGTCATTGTATATCATCATACTCTGATGTTTCACTAATGGTATTACTATTATTAGGTGGGCCCTAATACCAACAATAATATACCACCCGAAAGATCTTCAATGCCAACCCTTAACAATCAATATCATTGAGGAAATCGTGCTATTGTGCAATAAAATTGATTATCTTGGTTACTAAGACATAATGTTGTGGTAAAATACCTTACTCGACAAATAATAAAATTGCTTGCAGTCTTATTTTATAGCCAAATATTTCATTTTAAATCTACATTGGTAACAAAAACAAAGAAGAATGTTAGCTACAGTTGTAGTTTAATTCATAAGTATTTACTGTTATTAGGTCGCCAAGGAACACTGCATCGCCATGGTCCAATGCAAGGTCCTGAAGCAGTTGTCTATCTTGGAGCAGAAGCGCTCTGATGACGAAGACATCATGAATGACGTGGACTTCCTCAACGAACGCCTGCAGACTTCGGTGCAAGACCTCAGCTCATTCGACCAGTACGCTACCGAAGTCAAGAGTGGCCGGTACGTGTTTTTATGCCAATTTTTTCATTCTTAGATGTTACAACTTAAGAATTTTTGATGTAAGATCCAGGAGGTTTTCTTAATTCAGTTAATGGCTTACTTTATATTGGTAAGAAGAATCAGAAAATTTGGTAAATGACTGCTAATGTATTTATCCTCACCTCCTAAACCTCTTCATAACTGAGGATCGAGGAACAAAGACGTGATGCTATGACACTTATACATTTCACGTAAACTTACCTAACAGTTTTTTGTCGGATACCCATTTTTCTTGGCAACATAACCAAATGTTTCAAACTAAAACAGCTTTGTAGCAACGAATACATCATCAGAGAAGATCAAAATACTTATTAAAGATAACATTTCTAGTCTGGAATGGTCGCCGGTGCACAAGTCGGCTAAGTTCTGGCGTGAGAACGCAGCTCGCCTCAACGAACGCGGTCAGGAGTTGCTG
The DNA here is from genome assembly GCA_916610205.1 of Griposia aprilina. Taxonomy (NCBI): domain Eukaryota; kingdom Metazoa; phylum Arthropoda; class Insecta; order Lepidoptera; family Noctuidae; genus Griposia; species Griposia aprilina. The sequence continues at coordinate 13,064,519 of OU744302.1, forward strand.
CGTACATTGGTTCACTTGCTGGAGAGGAGCTCTGACCCCGTCGTGCTGGCCGTGGCCTGCTACGATATCGGCGAGTACGTGCGTCACTACCCCAGGGGCAAACAGTACGTAATTATTTATTTTTAATATGGTTTTTGTGTGACTTTTCAATTCATATGTATTTTCTGAGTTTATCTTAGACATAAATGACATCGGTGAAGGGAAACATTGTCAGGAAACCTGGACTTTTAGTAATATAAGTCTGAAATCGCCAACCCGTCTTGAGCAAGCATGGTGGTGGTATTTAATAATTTCAGATTAAATATTGGAGGAATTTCCCAAGAACAGTGATCCATTGTACTTTAGTTTATTATAATGTAGCATTGTCAACAGCATCATCGAGCAGCTGGGCGGCAAGCAACGCGTTATGTTCCTCCTCAGCCACGATGACCCTAACGTGCGATATGAGGCTTTACTCGCTGTCCAGAAACTGATGGTTCACAACTGGTATGTACTCTAAACAGTTTTTATTTATATTATTTAAAGTATAGGAAGCCTATGGTCTGCTAATGCAAGGTCAGCTTCTACTGGAAATGTAAAGCTTGATGTGTTGTTGTGTATAGTACGTGTTAGCCTGTTCCTTCGAGAAATAAAGGCGTGATGTAATACTTCATAGATGAAGGTTATATTGATGATCTGTGAACGAATCGAGAGTAGATTGGTGTAACTCAAGTTACTATGTCGAGCTTGGAATTTGAAGAGGTCATGTGTTGAAAGTGAAAGTATATCATATAGCATATCTGTCCCCTGTTTGGGCTTATCGTGACGTATCAATGCGATAAGACGATTACATAATGACTATGTCAATGGCCTTGTCTAGCAAACGCTACCAGTAAACTGTATACATAACGTGTTTTCGTCAGCTTAGACCTATGCGTAAAAAGTATAAATCCCCATTTACTGACTATACAGTTTTTTTTTTGTTTTTTCAGGGAATACCTTGGCAAGCAACTGGAGAAAGAACAAATCGACAAGCAGGCGGGCACTGTCGTTGGAGCTAAGGCTTAAACATGTTATATTTGTAAATTAAATGAAATATTTAAATCGTTGTTATATTATATTGTTGTCTTAAAGGATACCAGGCTTATTTCAGATACAATAGCTGCATTACGTAAAATATAATGTAAATAATGTGCCTCCATTCTACTCTGATATTACTTATAATCTATATCCTCTGTAAAAACATGAAAAGTGTAATTTGAGTGTAGCTATGTAAAACAATAAAATAACACTAAATTAAAAGTGTACACATTCCTTTAAGGGTTTATTACATAACTTATTTCATATATGAATGTGATTATTGAAAAAAAAAATAAGTATGTATTCAATCATTTGAAATTAATAATAGAGTTTTAGTGGTTTGCGATGTGATAACTAACTACATCAGTATTGTGAATAAAGGTCGTCATAATTATGTTGATTACGAGTTTTATTTTAGTTTCGTTCTTTCGGTTTGAGAAGAAACTAAAAAAGGAAATATTTTTATTTCTTTTTAAACAGAGAAACATTTTGGTAAATAGAGTAAACTGTGGAATAAGTAGTTATGCCGCACAAAATGGTGGTTCATACGACGATTTTCCCTCCTATCCTTTCGAAAAGCTTTTACCCGACTGCGGCGAATCTGAAAAGGATTGGCCATAGATCAACTACTCATAACCATGTCCACGCAAAGCAAGCCAACAAAGCAAAGCTACTCTCAATTCGACATGATTTAATTTACAACTACGAATCTAGGATAGTTAGATTGGCTTTTATGCATGGTATGTATTTTCAGTATAGTACGATTCAAACTTAATGGCGGCTCGGAACATGAGGCGAGTCTCTGCGCAGTAACCAATTTACGTGTCAGCGGGGGTGAGGGGTGATGTACTACGCAGCGAATAGCGCACTTCACAGCCGAAATTAAGTTTGAATTGCACTATAATCTGTGGTATCTAAGGAGCAAAATAAAAAAAAAACATTTCAGAGGCACGTGATCAAAGATCAAGACCACACCCCATGGACCATGATGGTCAAGTGGGCACAAACCGGCCACTGCGCAAACTTCTGACTGGTGATAAATGAGTACTCATTTATAATAAAAATACATGCCCTAAATTCCCATAATTTCAGAAATAAAAGGCCTTGAGTGCAAAGGAACCTTCTTTAGCTGATCTGTAACTAAAGACTTGGCTAAAAGGTCTTAGCAACCAGGCCATAAAAAAAAAAAAACATTGAAACTGTCTGTCAGGACAGGAGTGTCAGAAAACTGTTTACTTTTGGTTGGGTATTTTATTTTGTTTGCTTTGGATTTTTGGATGTTGTGGACTTGTGGCTGTGGCACAGGGCGAGAGCACAGTGGCACTGGCGTAGCGTCTGGCAGTGACATTCTTTTTGCACAACCAACCGGCATTAAAAAAAATAAAAGATAGCATAAATAATGGAGAGCGTCCTAGTGCTTAAAGATTATAAAAATGTGCCAGATGTAGTACACGAGTATAGTCCTACACTTAAATTTGGTCATATACCTTTGGTGATAGATAACGGTTAGCACTCGAAATATTCTTAAAGATGAATTAACACTATTCAAATAACCTGAACCTACATTAATTATGCACACTAATGTTTAATTTTAAGGTTCGTATCAATGCAGAGTGGGCTGGTCAATTTATGATGAGCCTAACCTCATTTTCAAAAACCTGATAGCCAGACCTAGGAAGGATAGATGTAAGAAAGATGCCGAACCTCCGGCCACTCCACCAATACAGATTGGTAATGATATCGTGAATATAGAAGCAGTAAGGTTTGTACAAAAAATTTGATTCCATACTTATGACAATAGATTCCATAGTATTATGCGTATCTACGGCATAGAACTAGTTATTTCTTAGATCTTAACCATGCACACAACATTCCCCGTTAAATTGCTAAATCAATTGGCTTATCAAATTATTATCATATAAGTCTAGAACTAGAAAGTATGGAGATTTGTATGTAGACTTAACTATAGCAATAGGGCCAGGGGTGTAGCTACGGCCCTATCAGCAGTATAAATGATACGGGGCCCCCAGACGAAAGTAAGCAAAAATTTGTATAATATCCAAAACCTCAAATTCTTATTGATAACAAGGCCCGTATTGAATGGATACCTAATGAAAATATGAAGATAAATGAATGTAATTCGAATATGGCTCACAAAGGCTTCAAACACAGGTAGTATCGAAATCTCAAGCTCTGGCATTCATTTAGTAAAAATATCACACAGACTTCACTAGCTCTTGCGTTTTCTAAGTAAAATCACAATAAAAATTAACCTATCTCAGTTCAGAATGCTCCAATTACCGCATACAACCATATTTCATAATTCACCTATACAAACATATTCTACAGTGCATTTATCAGCTACTTCTGTTAGATTGGAGGACTGAGCAGGCCCTATTATACTATCATCCATTTTTAACTGTCCACCAAGGCACAAAATAACTGCAGACATGTTCAAAACCTACTTCAATACTCTTGGCCATAGGGTTATTGAGGGTGGTGACTGGAATGCCAAACATACATTTTGGTATTGAAGCAGCAACCTGTTCCAGCACTGATGGACACAATTTGAAATGCTGTGTTGGTGAAAAGAAAACCACTTAAAACCAATATCTAAGGTGAGGCTCCCTACTGGCATAGTGACTCAAAGAAACTGCCCAACCTCCTGTACTTCTCCAAAATTAATGGTATACATAGCTTATTAGTACAATTGAATCGAGTCTAGACAGGTCATCAGATCATACACCGGCGATGCTCCCAATAAACACTAGTCAGCTTACTTGGGAAATAACCGAGTCTCTGATGAATAGCCTAACTGACTAGGATGGATTCAAGGCCTACTTCAATAAAAACTTTACTGCTGATACACTGCTGAAGAACCAAAATGACGTAGATAACGCCTGCAGATCGCACTAACGCTATTCAAGTGTCTGCTTGAATCAATTCTTGAAAGTTTCACCAAACCTTCTCATCCACCAGACATAATGCAAAACATACAAGAAAAGCGCCGACTTGGAAGAATATGACATCAATCCCGTCATACTCTGGGTAAACTCAATTAGAACAAGGCAGCAAAGGAGTTAAAGATCCAGGAGGTGGAAAGGAAGGTCCAGGGGATCCAGGAGTCTACTAACTCCACATTGAAAATGAACCCATAGATGATGTCACCTATGGGGGTTGGCGCGAACTCGCTCTAGAAGGCCACTAAAAACTTAGATAAACCTCAACAATCTTATCCTTCAATCAGATCACAAACTTCTGGGCCAAGAACTGAGTTGGAGAAGGCTGAGGTATTCGCAAAGCATCTGAATTCTGTACCTAATCAGACTGAACGAGAGTGTTGCTTAATGAGCATGAAGTTGACACAGTATTGTGATGTGTATGCCCATTATAGCAAGAACACATAATGAAATAGCGAAGGCAATCAAGCTGCTTAACTCGACAAAAGCCCCGGGATTCGAGCTGTTCAAGATCACGCCTTCTATACTTAAAAATCTTCCCGGAAAATACATTACTTTCCTATCTAGTCTGTTTAACTCCATTTTTCGAACATCTCACTTTCCTGACGTGTGGAAAATCTCTGAAGTTGTCATGATCCACAAATTAGGTAAAACTGAACATAAAGCCTCGTCTTATCGGAAGACTCTCCAAACTGTGGGAGTGGATATTCCGTAACCGACTAAAACCGTTAATGGACGCCAATTATGTTGTTCAGTCTCACCAGTTTGGCTTTCGGAAATCTCACTTAATACTAGAACAGGTTCACCGAGTTTATCAAGCTGGAAGACAGCCTTTTGAATGTAAAAAGTATTGCTCAGCGGCATTTCTTGTACAACAAACTTTTGATCGTGTCTGGCACAAAGGATTGCTAGCCTAAGTAAAGGAAAAACTTCCGCACTAAATGTTCCTGCTCATCCAGTCGTATTTATCCGACCGCTGCTTCCAAGTGAAACAGGGCGAAACAAGATCAATATTGTTTGAGGTGAAAGCTGGATTACCACAGGAATCTGTTCTTGGCGCAGTGTTATATAATATATTTACATAAGATCTACCCATATTAGGTGGCATAACAATAGCAACGTCATATGCTGACGACATAGCCTATTTATCTGTTGATACTAACCCAGAAATGTCCAGCAATAGACTTCAAAAACAGCTAGACGAAACATAAATGGGTCTGTAAGTGGCGGATACGTCCCAGTGCATCCAAGTCTAACCATATGGTTAGACTTGGATGCACCTTCGCACTCAGGCACGGGAACACCCCTCCTGTTAGACTTGCTCCAGCCGATCTATTCTGTAAAAATTTCATTGTGTAAACTTAGATGAAGCTCACTTCACCTAAGTTTTCATGGTGAGATGTTTACAGAATAGCACTACTCCACCACACACAGATTGTGTACAGTAGATATCTTGCTTCAACTTAGACAAGGCCAACGACATAGCCCCTAACACGTAAGCATCACATTATACACAAAAGGAACGAGATAAATCATAAGTTCCGCAACCTGTATTCGCTCATGGGAAGAAACTCTATGCTCTCTGTAGACAACAAACTCCTCATCTACAACTCAATCCTGATGCCAATATGGACGTATGGGATCCAATTGTGGGGCGTTCCCAGCAAAACCAACATACTCTGCCTGCAAAGAGTCCAAAATGGTATCCTAAGAACAATAGCAAATACCCCTTGGTTTGCTAGGAACGACGAGATCCACGATTATCTACAAATGCCATCAGTAAACTCTGAAATCGAGCGGTACAAAAGACAACACAAGGCTCGACTAACCTTGCATCCAAACCCACTAGTTACTGAATTGCTAAACACGACATTGGTGGTAAAAAGGCTGAAAAGGCACCACCTTCTATAAGTGGGAGGCGCAGTACTGGCTGCTCCATCACCACGTAATTTGACATGGAATGAATTCGCTTATGTCCCGAAGACCGATTGCAAACAGAATTTATGAAAAATATATGAGCTATAAAAAAAATGAGACTGACTGTCTGTGACTACCTACCATAAAGACTTGAAAGTTAATAAACAATCATCTCATTTTCAGATTCCAATTGAAGACTCAGTTTGATAAAAATGTAGTGACACATTTTGAAGCACAGGAGCAAGTGTTTGACTACATCTTCTCTCATTTGGACATAGACAATGATGGCAGTGTCCCACATCCTATTGCTATGACTGAAGCCTTTGTAACACCCAATTATTGTAGGCAGTGTATGTATGGAAATATTATATTCATGATACTTTAATAGCTTACCTGAGAAGTTCACTAAAATGCGTCCATATTTGGCGCAAGATCGGCAGTCAGCTTCGCTACCACCTGAATAAATGCCAAATATTTTTCTAAAAACAACAAAAACCATAAATGAAGGCAAACGACAAGCAGCTAATCTCTTAATATTCAAACCTTTTTTCTTACTAACCAACCTTTTGTTCTTTAAAATTGTAAACTTAACTGTAAGTAATATACCTAAAATTGCACCTTTTGAATTTAAACATTTCTTAGGGTCCGTTCACATGTTTAATAGTCATCCTAGTTTTACATAAAACCTATTATGAGCCATACAATACTGCGATACACACTTACTGTGTAAAATGCATAGTATATGTATTGCTGCTAGTTGCCTAAATAAAGAAAATATAATACAATTTTTACCATGGCATCAGCCATTCTCATGTAGTTTTGCACAAAAGAAAAAGTTAAACTTCAAAGTCTGTAGTTAGTTCTTTCTTTTTAACATGTTCATTGTTGCTTCTATGGTGTGAAATTACCAGCCAGGCAAGTAATTTAATTTTTTCTAATTTTCAGTAATGTCTGAGCTGCTATTCGAAGGCTATGGTGTCCCAGGGGTGAGCTATGGCATTGATTCCTTATTCAGCATGTATAAGAATGATATTGGAGATACAGCACTCATTATAAACTGTGGCTACCACACAATACATATCATACCTGTGATAAGGGGACAAGTCATTGCGGATCATGCCAGAAGAATTAATTTGGGTAAGAATGAGATGACATCTGGGGGCACGGTAGTGCCCCCGCCAAGACGAGCCAAGCGAAGCGGAAGGGCACTACCTAGCTTTTCTCGAAGTGTTTCGTCGTTTTTTTTAACCCTCATAGAGTTGGTTTCCGATGTACCAGATAGTTCATATTCTCAGGATATGATGTCAATAATAGACTAATTAAACATACAAAGTCTCAATTGAATAGCTCTAATACTTTTATAGATTTTATTGATATCTAAAATACACCGATTTCGTCACAGACACACTCACTGATACACTGACACACTAATGATCATCAAAATGTTTGGCTACTTACTGAAGTGCTAGAAAGCTGAAATTTGGTATGTAATCTAAGTTTAGTATACAACCAACAAAAAAAAACATAAACTTATAAATTTCGCCCCCCATCCCGTAAAATGGGGGGGTGGAAGTTTGTATGAGACTTCAAAATGTTAGGGTACTACCTGAAGTGCTAGAAAGCCGAAATTTGGTATGTAAACAAAGTTTAGAATTCTACATATCAATAAAAATGTATGGCTTCGCCGTTTCGCTACCATCGTGGAGGTGATGCGAATATTTAGTTTCTGAAGTAAGTAACGAAACAGCCAAGCCATACATTTTTACTGATATGTAGAATTTATGAAGTTAGGGTCGGTAGAGTTAGGCCGTGTAGATTCAGAAGCTTGGCTCTACATGAGATCTGATATCTTTTTCACAGGACAAACCTTATGTGGTCGACTTGGCAACATTTTACATGAAATATTTTTGGTGGGATTATATTTTTCCATTTGTATTTGGTCCAACCCATTGAAAAGGTATTTGTGAAAAGCTTACTGTTAAAGCTCTTATATACTTATATTTCAGGAGGCAGTGAAATGATATACTACTTACACAAACTCCTGCAACTGAAGTACCCAGTACATGTCAATGCAATCACCATGTCTAGAGTGGAAGAAATTCTTCAGGAACATAGCTCAATAGCACTGGATTACCAGGAAGAGATTAGGAAATGGGCTAATGCTGATTATTATGAAGCTAATGTTAAGAGAGTACAGCTGCCATATGTGCAAGCTGCAAGTTCTTCTGGGTTGACTGGTGAGCTACTTTTTTTGTAGTACTATTGTGGCAGGGCTATAAGCTATAACTAATACTCTTGTTAACTGCGGCAACACAACTTAGAACTGAGTTGATTCATAACATTGTCTATGATGCACTTACCTATGGTCTGTTCCAAAAGTATATAATGAAAATGTGCCTGTGCCAACGCGGTTGCCAATTAATGGTGCCAGTTACAAATTAAGTAAATACTTTCATTTGATTATTTGAATACTTAAACCTGAAATTCTAATTTTAAATCACATCAGATGTTTATTTAAGTATTGACAATTGAGGTTAATTTTATAACCGTATGATTTTTCAATCACAATTTAATTGTTGGAAACGGTGGTGAGATCTAAAGTTGAAAGCTTATAAATACAGATGAATGTCTTTCTAATTCCCTTTAGTAAGCGACTGCGTAAGACCTAACCGTAAAGCGAAATTGCAGTATGTATGTACTTTTTAACTCTCTATCAGTCGGGCCCCAGGTGACCTGATAGAGGGCAATTACAGTAGATAATCAATTGTGTCTCATTAGCAGAGATCGGAATAGGTAGAGCATATTTACCTAAACTTCGAGGAAGTAGGTAACATAGAGTGGATAATACCTTTTCTAAAATCCCGGAATCATAAACATGCCGTTAAGTTCCGGGATTTAAGAAATTGCAAATTATTTATTGCACTTTGAATACATTCGTAACAAATTATTATTTCGAAGAATCTTATTACTTTTTTAGGGTTCCGTACTAAAACTGTTAAGTAAATTAAAGTGCTTTGTTTTACATTGTAGGAAAATAAATTCTTAAAAAGTTGGCTGGTTATTGTGTGTATTTACTAGATTATATTGCGATAAAAAGGGTAATATTTAAAATAAAATGCAAAATATCTAATCAAAACAATTTATATTTATGTACAGTCACATCAAGTTACCACAAACTGTCAGATTATCTCATTCGATTTTGGACTTTATCGTCAAAATTTTAAGGTTTAAAATCGTTTGGAGAAATCTGACAGTTTCGTGTAGCTTGACCTGCTGGCGACTGTACAATTACAAAACTTTCTTGGTAACACTACACAAATAACCAGAGTAAAGTACCTAGTTATATACCCTTCAAAATTATAGAACAAAAAATAACCTTGTTTTTTTCTGTCGCGCCGTCCATTGGGTAAGAATACAAATGCTCGTAACTCGTAATATTTAACATAAAAATAAAAAAGTGTTCTTTTGTATTTATTCATTTTACTTAATTGATACAAATAAAAATCAATCAGAAATATCATCATTCATCATCAATCATCAATCTCCACAGAATATTATTCACGAATGCGCTCACACACATTTTATAATAGAAAACGATAGTTGCTATTTTTTTCACACAGCTTTTGCATTGAGTGAAAGAGGTAAATTATATCACATTTTGTTGTGTAACCAAAGATATTTTGAAACAATAGGAACTGACACCATTACCTGTGTAAGAATAACCAAATATCTGGACAGCACAATGTATGTAGGTATGTATTTGAAGCACAAGTTTTAATTTACCTAATATGCACTTAAACAAATAAGCACATAAACCAGCCACCTTAATTAAATTTTACCTACTTATAACAAAACATTTGAATTTGACACAATATTAGAATGGAACCCTAAAAATGTACAATGATTCTTCAAATCCATCATTTGTAACTACATGTATAAAGTCCAAAAAAATCGTAATTTTTAAATCCCGGGATTAAAACGTCATTATCATTACCTCGAAGTTTAGGTAAATTAAATATACTCTACCTATTCCGATCTCTGTCATTAGCGGTGCTTGACTAATTAAATCTCTGTAAATCTAAATGTTGCGCAAAAAAAAATATTTTAAGAAAATGAATATGCGGTCAATCGCTGTGTGAAGACAGAAACGTGAATTATAATAATAGGCTCGAAAAAAAAAACATACAGATGACACTAAATCGCTATTTAAAACGTACCTTGAAGAGATTCCATCATGAAACCATGTAAAACTTATATCAAAAGATAAAGTTGATTGTTTTTTAGGTCATGTTGAGAACACATTTTCTAATTTAGTTATTATTTTTAAAATATAAGTGGTATACATAATCTAGCAGTTCAAGCGCTCGCATCGGCCGGCCAGTGCCTGCCGAGACGCACTACAAGACACACCGCAATACAAGACGGCCTTAGCAGGTTTTGATCAAATACTTTTGGAATAGACATTAGTTAAAGGGTTATGCAAGGCCTTTTGGATATTATTACTTGAAATCCCTGCACCAAATCACCATCATTTTATATTATAACGTTTGCAGCTGAGCAGCAAAAAGAGCGAAAGAAAGAGATGGCGCGTCGATTGCTGGAAATAAACGCAAGAAAACGAGAGGAGAGATTAGCTGAGGACGAGGAACAATTGAATCAGCTTCTTGCTATTAAGGTACAAGGTGCTTTTTGATGTCTGTGTCGATGTTCGTACAACTTTGAACTTTATGGCACTTACAGTGTAGTCTATTATTCAATCAGTTATAATAAAGTCTATTATTCACTCCTAATTAGTCTTTGTAGAGCAAGAACTGAATGCAAACGTGGTGTTAGCTATAGATAGTTTTGTTATAATTACAGGACATGATAGAAGATGGCGATACCGATGAATTCAATGAAGCTATAAAAGGCTTTGACATCAAAAGCTACGAAGATCTTCAGGTAAAACTTTATATCATAATAATTATTATTATTATTTTATTGTCAGGCAACTGAGGCCCATAAAGAAAATACACAAATTACAAAATAAAAAACTAATACATAACAAAACTAAGACTTGTGTTAATAAATATTGCTTAAAACTATGTTAGTAGCACTTCACTTGACTAGCTTGTCCTTGTGCTGACCTGAGGTATTTGCCCACGGAACCGACACCACGTCCTGCGGCCAAGTCTTCTTCCAAGGCGATGACCATATACCTTATCTATCTTAGTTCTACGTTTTTAAAATTATTATTATTAAAACTAGCTCTCCATTCGCGTCATCAGTTACGATTCTTTGCTAGAGCTTGCTAATTCCTTGGTGAATAAATAAATGCTGTTCCAGAGGCAAATAACGAACATAAACATGCGCATAGAGAAGAATAAACAGCGCATAGCCGCGGCTGCTACGGCGGAAGAGAACCTGGAGTCCCGTCCGACTGGCAGAATGAACCCACCTACTGAACCCGAAGCGTTTCAGGCATGGCTCAATGAGACACGGACGAAGGTTCGTACACTTACAAAATATTAAATTTAGTTGTCTATATGGAAATTCTACGTAAATATTATCTAATATGTTTTTTTTTAAGATCTACCATTGTGCCATAGAATTGCGTTCCACAAATAAGTTGGATTGAATAATAGTAGTGCATTTAAGTATACGAATAACCACTAATCGGATATATGCGGACCATCAGAGGTTTTGGTAAAGTTAGCTCATAAGTCCATTTTTCCAGATATGTCTGTCGCAGGCAGATTGCATGATTCGTCATTATACCTATACATACAGCGCCGCCCGTCCGTTTGCATATTGTCGTCGTTATGTATAATGCCTAAAGCAAATTGATGACGCTTCTGATCGAATCTATTTCGTCAAGAGTCATATGTTAGGGTAACCGTGATTAATAACAAGTTCGGATGTTAAAACTGAGCAGATAAATAAATAAAATTAAGTCATAATAACACATATTTAAATGGGTAATTAAATAAATTTGAGCAATAAAATGGCTTAGCGGGCAGTAACGTGTGGGCATTTAACAAATCAAGTTGCTAGGAAATCTAACTTGGTAGTAGCGCTCGCCGGCCGCTGGCGGGGCACCGCTCGCTTCGCTCGCTCGGCTGGCGCACGGTTGGTCACAGTTCTAACCTTACCTAACCCATTTGGTTGGGGTGCCCTGGCTAAATAAACTAAATAACAGTTGTAAAACCGAACGCCAGTATGCAAACGGAAGGCGCCGTATGTATAATTATGAATTTTGCAATCTGCCTGCGACATGTCCATTATAACCATCGATCACTAATAAAGAACTAGATACACAATCCCATACAAAAATTCTCTTAAAACTGTTGCAATTGTATTTACCTAAGGGTGCTAATTAAGACAGCTTCTTTAAAATGTCATTCTCGTCTGCAAATATATTTAGTTGTCTAATGAATTAATAGGTCAGCGACGAACTTTTACCGTCTAATAAATGGTTTTCAAGCGACCATATATTGTAAAACGAGCTACTGTTAATATGACGCAGCTTGGTGATAATTCTTAAGCAACGTTATGGACCAAGTAATAAATAGGGGCATTATTCATAATGCCCGCGCATTATAAATAATGACAAGCGTAGTCGACGGAGCCCCGCTCAGCGGGGCTCCTACTTCTGGGTGGTTTAAAAAAAAATAACCACGAAGGGAATGGCGGGGTCTGCAAGACCCCGCCATTCCCTTCTAACCTAACCTGTCCGAGTCGGGGTGCCCTAAGTACTGAGCTCGCTTAGTAGCTCACTTACAACATTAGTCACGGAGTTATCAATTCAGAAGTAAATATATTTATCGGTAGGTCTGAGTCATACTAATTTACGTTCGTAAATTGACGCTGGTTTTTTGATATTCTGTTGGAATAGTAAAGATGATGAATTAATATAATTGAAGCTGTTCTATTAACTCGTCGCCTACATATAAAAAAAGACGCTAGGTTGCAGGTGCTAAAGAAAACTTTTGTTGCCGCACATATAATTTCCCTTTACCTAATTCTAGTTGAAATAAATATACGTTAATGAAAATTCAACCTTAAATGCAATGCTTAAAGTTGTATTCACAAAGCTATGTACAAACGGCAATAAAAAAAAATACGACCGATACTCGCTGGTCAACACATCTAAACAAATTCAACCTTACACGCATGTTTTAAAGTCAGAATTACAAAGTGCCAAATAAAAGCAATAAAATTTTACGACCGAGGCTCGCCGCTAGGATAAGGGATGAGTGGAGACGAGCTGCCCAATATTTTTTTGTTTATACTGTAATTATAAAAGGTAATATTTTTAAAATTTGTTAAGCTTAATGTATATACAACGCTTTCTTGGGTTGACTTGAAGAATTCTTCGGATGTTTGACGTGCTATTACTGATATACATTCTCCACACCTCACTGAATCTAAAAGAAAGCTAAAAAAAAATCCTTTAATTTTATTAAGTACATGCCCTTAGTCAAAATTAAACCAGAAACAGTAAAGAAGTCTCATTAAACAAAACAAAACAATCAAATTTTAATAATAAAATAAAAATAAACAATAGCGTCTCAACAATTGGATAGAATCAACGCACATAACCGGAACAATTTAAGTGGGCATTCGATAGTATGATTAATACGTTTACTAGGACTCTTTACAATTGAGATGCATTATAACACCTGCGGTTCACTACATCTTAATTTAAAAAAATGTTTTTACGATAATTTCTTCACAAAATACCATTATTTACAATAAAGTGATCACAATTATATATATAATGATAATATTAATACTTACAGAAAATATTTAACTCCATCCTTTTTTAGCGTCCTATACGTGTGATTTTTACAGTTTGTAAATGAGCACTGAGGCGTCTTTACCGTCGGAGCGTTCGAATGCTACTAGATTAAAAGCGCACCCAAATGTGCAAGTGGGTCTTCATTCGGTGAGGACATTTTTTGTCGCTGATTGTGTATCTAGTTCTTTATTAGTGACCGATGATTATAACGTTCTTGCCATCATCGTCTCAGTAAAACTTCTACTGATGGACAAAAATACCCCCCAAGCCTCGCCATGACAACCGATCCCGCGTTTCCTGCATTTATCGATGCATCCCATCCACGACACCTTGTACAAGCCTGCGTACCGTTGCGCGGTTCCGGTTCAATTAGGCACTTAAAAAGCACTTTGAACGACAAAAATTTACAAGAAAAAAGAAATGATATTATTTGCCCCTTCCTAAATAAAGGTAGTTTTGTATGGAGAAGAAACGAGAAACTCCATACTTACTCTTTTATGTTTATATATATTTGTAATTACATAATTATATGTGAAGACGATGTACCTAGAATAAAATTACTATAGGTACCTAAATCTAAACTAATATTATAAAAAAGGGTAAAATTTGTGAGTTGTATATAGGGGGTAATCGATGGAACTACATCTGTTTCGATTCCGCAAAAAATCTTTCATTATAGGGAAGCTACAGTATTATGGAGTGCCACAGGATATGTTCTATGTTAAAACACGCGGACGAAGTCGCGGGCAGAAGCTAAATTAAGAAGCAGACAGATAAATTAATTATGTCGATAGATACATGGTGCGCACATATTTGCGACGACAGATGGACAGAGGTCTTCCTAAGCATCCCCATAACGATTTTCGATCAATCCCATCCAGCGGGATAATTGCGTAACACACTTTACTTTTCAAACCTATGAAGCAATGGATTAGGAATTTTGTTTAAAACCCTCTGATTGTGATTGAAAGTGTGTCATACAATAGAGTAGGGATCTCGACATTTTGTAGCCGACCTGCCGTTCGGTGCGCGGTGTCGGTTGTCAGCACAGTTTCCTCCACAGTACCGCGAGCTGGTGACGCGGCGCGAGGCCCGGCGCGCGCGCCGCGCCGCCATGGTGAAGCGGCGCACGGCCGCAGCCGCCGAGCGCATGCGCGTCATCTCGCGCCTCGCTGCGGCCGGAGACGACTTTGGAAACCAAGACTCTGATTGGGATGCTTATAAAAGGTATTGTCTCTTTTCTCTTTGTGTGTATGTCGCAGATGAATCGTTGAATCCGCTGTTTTACATAACTGCTACCTGTTTTACAAATCAGCTCCGTTATGTAAAACAGCTGAACGACGTTTAGCGATTTTCCATAATTACTAAACTTTAAGGCGCTTCCCCGACCAAACGACCTTGAGCGTTCGGTCCTCCTCTCGCTCCCTACGCACGCTCATTTATCATAAAATTCACAAAAATAATGAAATTATTTTAATAAGAAAAGACAAGCGATGTTTTGAAATAAAATAAAACGTGAATTATTTAGATTTTTAAATTATCTATCCATTCGTGTCATCCTCAAATTAATAGAACGTCACCTTTAGCAAAAGATGCATGCAATCAATAATTTTAATCACTTTTCTAAAAGGAGATTTTAAATTTATTTATAACACATAAAAACAAATAAGAACGTGCAATGTGGTGATAGGATATCGAATATTAATAATGTGCTTTTAGATGTAGTTTATTACCCATAGTGAATGAGTTAATAGCCTCTGAATAACGCACTATGGCAAGGTTTTGGTCGGGGTACCGCCTTAACACGCAGAATTGTAAAAACGTTTTGCATTTATCAATGCAGCGGGTCAACGATTAGAGGTTATGGCAAACAGCGTGAAAGGAAACGTCAGAATGTAGATTTTAGTTCTAAATTTTGTCGCTCGTGGCTCTATGTGTCATAACATCATTAATGGCGTCCGAAACACTAATCAATAAAACAAGTAATATGTGTGAAAATTACCGTAATTCAAGTGAAACCAGTGATTTTAAGGACAATAAACCAATTTGGTTTTAGTTAGTCAGGGGAGCTTAGTTACTGCGACCGATTCAGCATTAGAAGCCACACCAAATGCTTATTGTGACTGTCGATAAGCCATTCTGCATTACCTTTAAACATGGTTAGCAGTTTTGTTAAATATAACCCTATGGCAATCCAGCTGGACAAGATATCTGGAAAGAGATGTCACCATAATCGACGGGGTCCGATAGGGCCGATGCCTGCCGGGGTCGCGGATTGTTCGAAAGAGTTACCGTGGCCCTGGCGCACAGGCAACTGAAGGAACACGGGTGGGTTTTAGTCAGTGAGAGTCTGACACGCCCTTCCGCTCCGCCCAGAGCGGGAGAGGTTATTTGATGATTTCCCACCCAAAATGAAAAAATAAAATGCTGGACGTTATTCAGCTGTTTTACATAACGGAGCTGTTTTGTAAAACAGCGGATTCGACAAATCTGCGACATACTAGCGACCCGCCCCTGCTTCGAAAGATTTTTACGTCTTGACAAAACATCGACATTTCTTTAGTAATATAAGTTTAATACTAGTATATTAATCACATAAACCTTTCGGAATAAATTCTTTGTTGCGTAGTTTACGAGAAGAACGCGGTCAAACAGACATTCACGGAAAGCAACTTCAATTTATAATACAGGGTGGCAGGGACTTCGACGAGCAACCTGTTACCATAGTTTCAGTACATCATTCTGAACCCCCCTGCGTTCAGTGCTTGATGTTTTTTTTTAATTTTCTGATTTCAAAAAGATTTCAAGATTCTTAGAAAATTTAACTAGAAAGAAATTTTGAAGAAATTCATGCAAGCAAACGTGTAACATTGCAGTGTTAAATAACGTTGAATTACTCTGTAACTGGGTTAGACTTTGATGCGCAATTGCACACATAGTAAGGCCAATAGTATAAGTCCACCAACAATAGAGTCAACCCTGGGGGTAGTAGATATTTTTTTGGACCAGAGCCCAAACATATTTGGTCATTCTCCTTTCTCAATATCCATGGCACCTATAATGTTATTCGTTTCATGCAATTAAATACGGACACGAGCTTAAATTTTTAAAGTATGACGGAGAAGATACGTGTCTCTCGTTATCATCAGCCATATTTTAACTACTGTGGGTGTACTATGTGTAGTGTTGGTTATTGCGCAATAGAAAAACCGTTTGCAGTTTAAACCAAATTATAATTTACAAACCAACTAATCACACTAGCGAATCACACACTGTAGGTACACGACACAGCTATACGGAACGTATTGACAGTTCCTAGGGTGGAGGTACTGATCTCCTCGACTGCAGAATGGCAAGTTTCCACTCGTCCCATCAGCGCTCCTCCATCAGCAAGGCTCTGTCATAGCACGAAGTTAGCCGAGTATGCACGTCATCGCGACGGTGCTGCCACCTCCCGGAACTCGTGCTGCGCTTCGTTTAGTGTCCAAACTAATGACCGTCTCCGACAAGTATACACACAAACAAGGAAACAGACAAAAGTAATGGTTTAAGTAATTTTTTATTTCGGTGTTATGGTGCACCGTATTTTTTTGTCACATTTCTGTGACGTGGCGTACAGGTCAAGCTTTCGTTTATCACAATAATATATGACTATGGCGTCCAAAAGGTTAACCTGGGTACATAAATTTATTTACCAGCCTTATTTCTCCTGATACATGTACATTTCTAACATATAACCGCAAAACAAGAATAAAAGCCATTACTGACTGGACGTATCATAGTTACAGCCTCGAAGCTATACGCTAACAGCACGATATTAAATGATGCTTGACATAGGCCTCTGCACACCATTTAAGTCAATATTCATCTACGAAGATCGCCGCTTCAGCTACCATGAGGGCGTCCTACCTTACGTCCTATTTACTAATTACTTTCATCCGATCTTATAATTTATGTCCATTTCTTTTCAGCATAAGTCGCGAGGCGGACTCTGATTCGGAAGCGGATGGCGAACGTCTTCTAGAATTGGAGGAAGCTCTTCGCGAGTTTGAACCACCACCAGCCAATTCGAGTCAGCATCATCAACTGCATCTGGCAATAGAGCCGTTGAGGTAAATATTCAAAAATAAAATAACGAATGCAGCATTTACTTACTATCTTAACGCGTAGGCATAGAGTTTAATTTATAATGAAAATGCAATACACGTATAACGTAAAAACGTGTTTTAAGTACCTGAATGGCAAACTTTATTTCAATTGTTTTTTATTTGCACTTTGCAAGTCCCTCATGTATGTAGGTACTGCAAAACCTTTATTTACCTATATAAATTATATTATACTAGCTTCTGCCCACGACTTCGTCCGCGTGAAATTTCTTGTTTCCCCGACCTACCCCGTCGCATCGCATCACCTGCCCACGCTATTACTTCGTTTTCGCGCCCTTCTGACATTTTTCTTTTTGCTCGGCTCCTAAGGGTCTAGCCTATAGCCTTCCTCAAGA
Organism: Griposia aprilina; assembly: GCA_916610205.1. Lineage (NCBI taxonomy): Eukaryota > Metazoa > Arthropoda > Insecta > Lepidoptera > Noctuidae > Griposia > Griposia aprilina. Next base: position 13,082,736 of record OU744302.1, read on the forward strand.
ATTGGGCTATCAAATGCAAAAATATTTTTTCAAATCCGTCAAATAGTTGTAGAGATGAGCGCGTTCAAACAAAATAAAATTTAAGTAAACACCTTTTTAAAAAGTACTAAATAAAATTTTACGTCAACATAGAAGTTTAATCTTTTCTTAAAAGCTTGAGGCTTAAATTAAAGTGTAAGAAGGACGTTCACGCCTTAAGCTTTTAAGAAAATATTAAAGTGTTATGATAACATAACTTTTATTTAGTATATTGTAGTTTTTAACTAAAACTCGTGTGAGCAATATGTACCTACTATAAAGCCACCATTTACTGGGTTCGTCTTTCATTGACTTGAGTGTGCCTTGGCGGGTGAGAGTATGTCATGCTCACTTAAATGTCTCGCTGGTGGTTGCGTGTGTGTTGGATCATTAAGTTCCCTTCAAAATGGTTGAGCTGAATGGTGCTGATCCATACGTTCGTGAACGAGCGCCGTCAGTAGGGACTGGTCATCTCTTAGCTGCCACGGCTTATTTTAATTTCGGAATGGGTTTTTTATGCTTGTATTTTTTTATTATACACGCTTTTAACTTGCACGTCTTTCTACATCGTTTTCACATTTATAATTTCAACATGAATGCTGTAAGCAATTTATTGTAACAATATTTTGATTTAAAAGAGTGTCTGTGGAGTGTCTTGCTCGTTCTTCTCCATATGTACCTACTACGCTTTGGAATGGGCAACTAGTTTCATCTTTCTGACTGGCCGACCTCTTGACAATTCAAAAGTGCTTTTAATTGGTTTATTTGAAACAAATGCTTTTAGTTTGTTTTAAGCTTAAAAACTTGTCTTTAAAAAGGTTTTTATTTAAATTTTGTTTTGTACTTTTAGCATTATAATCTGTTTAAATATCCGTTATATGACCTTCACTTGAAAGGTACCTACTTGTAAAGACAAATCCAACGAACCTAAACACGCCTTTACACAAATCATGGTGTGAAGCCAACTGAGTTGCACTATCCAAGTCATGCCATGCTTTAAAACGGGCTATCATAATTGTATGCGTATATAAAATTTTATATCTCTGCTGTTGACCGTTGAGGAGTTCCCTCGTCTGGAGCCAATCCTGGGTGCAGCAGCCAAGTCATGGTGGACTTTAGAACGGACTTTCATAATTAAATGCATACCTATATAAAATTTCTTGTCTGTGCTGGTGACCGTTGAGGAGTTCTCTCAACTGGAGTCAATCCTGGGTGCAGCAGCCAAGTCACGGTGGACTTTAGAACGGACTGTCATAATTAAATGCGTATGTTTAATTTCGTATCTGTACCGTTGACCGTTGAGGAGTTCCTTCGTCTGGAGCCAGTCCTGTGTGAAGAATCTGGTCATGCATCATAAAAATGCATTGTCTTTAAAGCATAATCAACATTTGAAATTTCAACTCCGTAGGGTAAGAGGAAGTGGTTTTAATTCAGCTTGCAAGATTTGACCTAAAAAAACTAACTTACATTGTAAGATAAATAAAAGCTTGTAAAAACAAACTCTTTACCTTTGTTGTATAAATATAGATTTAGATAAAAAATATTCGGGCCAATTTTTAAGTTAATAGATCAGTGGAATATTTTTTTCAAATATACAGGGTTCTCCCTTTTTACCACGACAGAGGTTGTTTTAAAAAAAGCGTTGGTACGTTTCCATTGCATGATTTAACATTATTTAGCCCATCTTCGAGTTAATTGAAGCAAGCAGTAAAATTCAACTTTCAAGTTTATTAACCTTTTCCACCCCCTTAGGAGTTGATTTTTTTTAAACCCTGATATTTTACTTTTTATTTTAAATATTAGTACTTACCGAGTTTCCAGTTAATCCGACAGCGCTTTTACCAATTATTCCCGATGTCCACCACTTATTTGGCCACCACTGGAGGACAGCGAAACAACTTTAAAAAATTATTCTCGTTGTCCACGACTATGGATAAACAAGTGGTGGGACATCGAGAATAATCGCGCCTTTACTTTTTAACTGTAACACCCTCTAAATCCTCTGTGTGCTGCTGTTTAAAAAAACGAAAAGTGCCAATATTTATTAGTTACTGAGAAAAATATTGCCAAATTTCAAGTTTATCCAAAGGAATAAGATTATGGCATAACACTAGTGTAGAAAATCATCAGTAATCTTGTTCTGAATTCTAGGGCATCAGAACTGATGTTCCAGCCATCAATGATGGGTAACTTAGAAGCGGGATTGGCTGAAACAATGGAGTACGTGTTTAAACATTTTAGTCCTGAAGACCAGCTGTTGTTAGCTAACAACGTGTTCCTCACAGGGGGCAGTTCCCAATTTCCAGGTTAGTTTGTACCTTCAACACAATTCTAACTATCGTCTTTCGCATTTTTGGCTAAAGTGTATTAATTGATGATTTCTTTATTGTATTTTATTTACCCGATTGCAGCGAAACCTAAGGGAGGGTAACCCTTAATTTATTAACATTAGATCTGTAATTTTGCTAGGTTTTCTGACCGGTACACGTCGTATCGTGTTCGTATTACAGAGGCGCCTGTCGTCTTAATTTCAACTCAGAAACCTAATCTAAAAATTTATGCTGATACCTCTTGCTTTTCAGGTCTAAAAGAAAGACTTGAAAGAGAACTCCTCGAGATGAGACCATTTCAATCTACGCATAAGGTTGTTCTGGCCAAAAACCCGAGTCTCGATGCTTGGTACGGAGCTAGAGACTTTGCGGGCAGCAACGAGTTCGAAAACTGGTGTATTTCTAAAGAAGACTACTACGAGATGGGTGCAGAATACTTGAAAGAACATTATGCCAGTAACAAGTATTATAAAAGCCCAGCACCCATCGTTGATAACACGCTCGCGCCGGCCATCGATGCCAACGTTGTGAAGGAAGAAATAGTTGTGGATTCCTAAATGTGTAAGGTAAATAAAGTTATTTGTAAAAATTGTAGTTGGTTTTCGTAAATTTCGGCCAAATACTAGATTTCACAAAGTCAAGTAGTCTCGTTGTACCACTATTTTACGGACATGAATTTTGGCGACTAGCACCAAATACTAGATTTCACAAAGTCAAGTCGTCTCGTTGTACCACTATTTTACGGACATGAATTTTGGCGACTAGCACCAGGATTCACAATACCTACATAAATTATACATTTATTACCATGGTAGGTAACTTGGGGTAACAGATTGTATTTTTCGTACACATCATGACTTTATGAACACGCACTGCCTTATATCAGAAAATGTACAAGCAACCGCACATCCATGGTAATAGTTTTACATTAACAGCGCTTTTATGGTATGACTGACACTGGCATGGCCACCGTCAGGGATTTTAATTTTGGTAACACAAAAAAAATGTCTCTAGTCTAAATTAGTCGCCAAATATCAGAATTAGTCTGTCACTGGTTCAAAAGTTATATGGGTTTATAGGTGGCTGATCTGGAAAGCGCCTACCCCAGCTTGGCCACATGTATATCTCAAAAACTACGGTACCTAGCGAAGATCTATTTTCTCCCAAATTTGGTTGCTAATTAGTCGCAATTTTTCGCCAAATCGCAGATTTAGTCAAGTTCAATTTTTAAGGCATAGTCCAAGAGGTAGATCGAAGAGTTTACGAAAAAATTCCTAGTTTTTTTTTTCTATTATTATGTGTATATACTTCTAGTTTTATCGGTCTTAAGTCGTTACAAATGGCAGAGAGAGATAAATTCTCAATTAAATACATGTTTTTATGTTTTGAATTACTAGGTTAGATTGACTTAAACTTGTTTGAAAACATTATATGTTGCTCTTAGTCTATTTGGTGTTAAGATGTACAGTCGCATGCAACTGTTTTACCAAAAATTATTATAATTTGGTAAAACAGTTGAACATATCAAACATGAATTTAATTGAGAATTTATCTCTCGACTAATTTTTTGTGTTATCAAAATTAAAATCCCTGATGGTGGCCATGCCAGTGTCAGTCACACGCTTTTATGCAGTAGCAAAAAATGTAAGTAAAAACCTTTCTAAAAACAATATTTTAATGAACAAAAAGTAATAAATAAAACTTACAGTTAACATAGAACTTTGATATTTTCTTATAAGCTTGCGGCTTTTCTTAAAGTGTAAGAAGGACGTTCAAGCCTCAAGCTTTTAAGAAAATATTAAAGTTCTATGTTAACTGTAAGTTTTATTTAGTACTTTTTAGTTCATTAAAAGTTTGTTTTTAAAAGGGTTTTTAATTACATTTTATTTTGTACTTTTTTGCATTAGTTTGTTTCAATATCCGTTCTATCACCTTCTCTTGAAAGGTAGTGGAGAGGGGGGTACAGTGGATCACTTTTTTTATAAGTGGTTCAAATCAGTAAATAAACAGTAAATTAAAAAAAATACGGCTTGATCTATAGAATGGAATGTTAGCTAACGAAATCTATTTCAACTTTAGCAGTAACATCAATAGTTTTCTGGCTGTAAACGTTTTTTTTTTTTTAATTGTGAGTTGATCCACTGTACCCCACATCTGGGATACACTGGATCTTCAAGTGGGGTACAGTGAATCAATACACAAAATTACCATGCTTTTTTTAATGGGTTACAGTGTTTCAACATAAATATGAAATAAAATATTATTTTGTTTAATCAATACATTTATTCACGGTTTTTTTTATAAAATAATGAAGTGGCCGCACACAGCGACCACGCAATAGCGCCAACAGCGCAGCGCGCGCCACATGCGTTTGTTGCGTAGTACAGTGGGCCGCAATCCACTGTGCCCCAAAGTGAAACAGTCCACTGTTCCCGGACACGCCATATTTGAAAATTAAACACATTTTTACGATTAACTTAACCTAAACGACAAGCGCACTACTTAATTTTGAGAGCGTTTTAAATCATTATTTAGGAAATCTAATTATATTAACACAATATCAAATAGTTTTAAGTGTAGAACATTCGATGAATACGGGTAAAAAAAATGATTTAATACTTGCGGGCGGCAAAATGGCGGCTACACGTACTTCCGCAGCGAGAGCGTCAAGGGCACTGGCGCTCGGGAGGGGAAACTATCAGAGCGCCCTTTTCAGCGGTGTGCGGGGTGTGTGTAACCGATAGACAAGGAGATATAGACGTGGATTCACTGTACCCCGCGGTCCACTGTACCCTACTTGTAAAGACAAATCCGACGAACCCAAACACGCCTTTACACAAGTCAGGGTGTGAACACATCCGAGTTGCTCTGTCCAAGTCATGCCATATTTTAGATCGGGCTATCATCATAATTTAATGAGTGCTGATGCATTACACAAGTATATATCAATTACTTCCTGGGGATGTCTCATTTATGATATTTGTAACTGTTTTGGGACAAATAAACATTTTTTATTTTAATTTTTCATTATGCAAAATTTCGTGCCTGTGCTGTTGACCGTTGAGGAGTTCCCTCGACTGAAGCCAATCCTGGGTGCAACAGCCAGGTCATGGTGGAGTTTAGAAGGTACTGTCATAATGAAATACGTAGGTAGGTATATTAAATTTTCGTGTCTGTACCGTTGACCGTTAAGGAGTTCCTTCGTCTGGAGCCAGTCCTGGGTGTAGAATCAGGTCATGCATCATAAAAATGTATTGTCTTCGAAACAGAATCAACATGTGAAATTCTTTCAATTCCGTAGGACAAGAGAAAGTGGTTTTAATTCAGCTTGCAAGATTTGGCTCGAACAATAACATACTTGCATACAAACATTGAAAGTTAAATAAAAGCTTGTAAAAAGGCCGGTTTTCGTTGTTGAAGTCAATACCACCCACCGCCTTGCGGTTGCCCGTATAAGACTTAAAGGCTTGTGTACTTTATTCAGCATTGGTTAAATGGTCATGTACGACAGATTGTGCTACGTGAGGCCTTGTAATTGGCCTATTTAGGGATTATTATCGATTTGATGGATCTTAAAATTTGTTAGAAGGTATTTCGTATTATTACTTATAAAACATAACATAAAAGGTGGGAATTGAAAATAAACAAATAAATAGCCACAAATATCATGGCACGTTTATTTTTTTCCACTACATGGCGACTTCTAAAAGAATCGTGACTTGTTATTTTGCATTCATATAGTTTCATTTTTTTTATTAGAGCTCTGCAAATGAGCACTAAAGAATAATTTTACAATGTATATTTTTCCATAAAATTAAAATATAAACTCTGTATTTTTATTTTGATCTCAATATAAATCACTATGAACTGAAAAAAATTAAAAGTTTTTGTTAGTTCTCTAATTATAATATTGATTGATGAGACTATAATAAAGAGTACATTTAAAAAATCACATTAAAGCATATATATAATGCTGACTACATAATCGCTCTAACAGCCTCTCCCTACCGCTACCACGTTGCAGATTGTATACTCAAAGTATTAACAATAAACAATATGAAGACTCCAGTTCTACAAAACAAACCAATATAATTATAATAATAAATTTATCACAATCATTTCAGACTACAAAAATAACTAAATAATCACCTGTAAAGGAGGCTGTGAGAGCTATAATCACGTGCAATGTAAATGTAATACACCACAATTAACAAATCTAACTTATTTAAAATATAAACTAGCCTAAAAATTTTAACAATAAAGAAAAAACGGTTGTAGTTAAAATATTGGTCATCAAAACTCTGAAGAGCTATAACTAAATGACCGCACAAATTATCATCATGCCATGATGTTTGAACTTTAATAAAAAATTGCACTCAAAGGGATGTAAAATACTCCAAAACTTGGTAAAGTGTGGCTCATAGCCATTTATTTTTTGTTTAGCGTATAATTAGAAATAGTATAAAATCAGTGACTTAGAAATAGCTCTCAGTATATAAAAAAAGTTAAAATCCTTAGGCTGTACTCTCGTATGATTATAATGTAAGCAACGCAATATGTTGGCAAAGCGGAAGTTCACGTAAATCTAACGATACAATAGAACTAAATATGTACCTTAGACATTATGATTATACAAGGCTCACTGTTATTTCATAAATCTACCATCAAGTTTAGTGTAACTGGTCGGCGGCACGCGGCCCCCTAGACTAGTAGTCTGCCTCGACGAGGGAAGTATACGTTATACATTCACGGGTAAGGATATGTACGATTTCTTTAAACAAACTTCAATATAACTGCTACAAGAAACTGGTTGGTCCGTCAACCACAACCACTCCGATGTTAACAACAAAATAACAACAACACAATCTAACACTGCCAATATTTCTCGTGAGTATTCTTTTAACGTTGTGAATTCCTCAGTCTTTACTACGGTTCAAAAAAATAAGTAGACAAAGAGAAAAAATCATACCATCACTTTAGTAATTACGTAAATTCAAGGGTTTCAATATTCACTTCTTAATATAGGTTAACTAACATCGGTATGTAAAATAGTTGCACAATGAAGGTACACAAGTTGCGAGACCAACGTATACATAGCAGCTCTTACAAATCAAGGTGCAACCTGTGACCTTCACTGTTCTTTTTGGGTCCTTTTTCATTACGAGACATATTCATCGAGAAAAGTTTTCCTCTTATCAATATAAATATATGAATGATACTCTTTGAAGGATGAAGAAATCAGAGTACATCTCGTAATGAACGAGAACCGCATGTCCTCGGCTCGCCTACTCGCTCGGCTAGAGTGAAGCAACGATAGGGTAATGTAATAATAAAGATAAAACAATCATAAAGACAGTGAACATAATATAATAATAACAAAAATATATTACTAATCCTAGAATTCAAAAAGAAACAATCACCCTCGGCGAGAGATCGGCAAGCTGAGCGACATCAATATATTCATATATGTATTTATGTACCTAGGTCACTATGTTGGTGTTTCTATTTCCAATCATAATATCTATGGATAATATAATTATATAAGGTAATCAGCATTGAAAGGCACCTAATACGTGTTGTCCCTACCAATGCTGTTACATAATTGATAACTATGGTTTTAAAATTTCAATGGTGATCATTTTATAATGGTAGCTGAAAGATTTATACTACTCTTTAAACCCAAGTTCTAGTTTGTCTAAATAATACTGTTATCAATGGCTTGGTAAGAAACTTACTAAAAACGTTTAAGATTTTATTAATATACGGAAAAGTTTAGATGTTACTCTTAGATTTGTGGGCAACTAAATGCATCCTCATATTATTTTACTTTATCTTAACATACAGTGTACACATTTATTTTAAAATGATAATGAGATATTGGCCTATTTTTTTTCGTGTTTCTTTCAAATACAGAACTATCAAAATATAAAAAAATATTGAGGACTATCAAACAACATTCATATGTATATATTATTATTATATGTATACTTATGTACATCTACAAGAAATTTTGATCTTTATAGTACCCAAAGTATAGTTCTGCGCTAAGTCTAACATTAATTCCAATTATACTCTCAGTTCGATATTCGGTATGACTGTAGAATGAGACATTCCTACAAATCATACACTTATTATAATTTTGAATGGATTTCTCCTCAATATACTTGAATAAATAAACACTACCAATATTTATTTACATTTGCTGAACCAGCACATGGACACACACATCATCATGGAAATAAAATAATGTATCAAAATTAACAACACGGGAAGTTGTAAAACAATGGGTATAAATGTCGGTTTAACACTATGTATTACATATTAGAGCTCTTACAATATTTTATTTCCAGTTCTACCCTGACCTGCAGACTTAACTAAACTTACACTACCACATCATTTACATAGAAATGGCACCAATCTATCTTTGATATCAATAATGGCAAACCATAAGGAACCCCCGCAGCGGACACTTTAGCTGCACGACGCGTGCGCAAGAACTGTCTCAAGGTATTGGAAGACTACTGCACTATACACTATTCATTATTACTATTATTCGAAAAACAGTAATGAAATAAGTTCTGCCTCTTGCCAAAATACGTTTGTTACATAATATATGTATATATATATATATTGCGATATCCTAAATGGGTAAATAATTATGTAACAATGTTTATGATGACTACACTTTATATGAATATTCAATCTCATCAGAAATTGGAAAAATATAAAATGAAGTTTATCAATGGTGTTATGATTGATATTGCCTAATGTCGCTAACCGCTAGAAGGCACACAAAGTTTTAGTAAGAAGCTTCACAAATTATGCTCGTTATGAACCACCCACACATCAGCGCCACTAACAACGTTCACTTATTACTGTAAGACACACTAAAGCGTACTCCGGGCGATGTCCCCACACATTGAACACTGAACATAACTTTATTCTGAACGTAATACGTTTAAAAAATATTGCCAATTTTATGTTGCAACAGGCACTTCTCTGGATTTCTCCAATAAACATCATATTAAAAGTTATTAATTTTGTGAAGCTTTCATATGGCCTCTCAGGACTCTGCTAGTTTATGGGATTATTATTTGTACTTCTTATTTACTATTATTATTATTTTATATGAAACCTGATTTTTATTTAAAGTATTGTTATGGATTAATCTTGAGGAGTATTATCTAGAGTCCTTCCTATTCTTCAGCGATCAAAATACTTTACCACTCATCGGTAACAGTTCTATATAAAATTACTGAACTTCCATATACACTGACACGTTCTAAGTTAAAGCATCGCAATAAGATATTGTTACATTTCACTACGACTAATGAAGGATGGGTATGACGATGACAAGCGAATGACGAACATTAAAATTTAGAATTTTTAAGTTGGAGATTTACCATTTACGATTCCAAAATTTATTACTAAGCAAATTAGAATATGAGATCAAAAATTTTAGGCCTACAATCTATCATGATGAGACTTTTAAGTATTGATTTATGAACGCCACCACGGAAATTAATATAATCATGTGATGGTATAGATAAATCACAGTTGTAGGTATAAATCACAATGCATATATTATCATAGGCGGTACCGCTACGTGACTACTCACTACATCCTCGTCTCTATTGTGATGTCCACCTGGTGTTCTCGAGGGATTCCACAAGCGTAACGAAACCAACTCGATTCCTGCACACTGCCACAGTCCACGCACAGCGCAGCCTTGCTCGCGCTCACACCACGGCCGACGAAATCAACAATGTATAAATAAATAACTCCAAATATAATAAACAAATAAAGTGCATGAGTCCATGCTGACGATCCTAGCGAGGAGAGCCGGTCTCCTCTGCTTACACCATTGTGAATGATAGCTGCTCTTGTTGATGGCTGCCAAATATATAATATTGCACTCTGGCTGCTTGCTGCTCAACCGAGAGCTGTAACAACGTATCGGTAACCATTAGAACTTTGTATTTTATTTATCAATTATAATAGTAAACAATAAAATATTAGTCATCACGTACCTAAACTGGTGATCAGTCTGCAAGATGCATCTGACCAGACATCTGGGGCTGGGGCGTAGGGGTATGCGAGGGAGGGGGCGACGCTGAAAATATAATTATTGTTAAGCAATAAAATACGATTTAATCCGAGTTAATACATAATCATGGAAATGGATTGTTTAGTAAATTGATCTTCAACTTAGATTGTCCATATATTCAAATCACAACGGTCATTATTTATGTGTCGCGAAAAATTGCTATAACACGACAAAACGTACTGTGGCTTCAGGCTTATCTTTTTTTTTTTTTGGGTGGGAAATCATCAAATGACCTCTCCCGCTCTGGGCGGAGCGGAAGGGCGTGTCAGACTTACTGACTAAAACCCACCCGTGTTCCTTCAGTTGCCTGTGCGCCAGGGCCACGGTAACTCTTTCGAACCATCCGCGACCCCGGCAGGCATCGAACCCCGTCAATTATGCTGACATCTCTATGAAGCGCGCGTGGAACACAACGCGCCGTCGACCCGGGCCTGGTCCTTACCGGACGGCGAGCTGCCCATTGCTCGCCGTCCGCAGGCCCGCGCCTACGGTGGCCGGGAGTCGGCTATCGACTCCCGACGCCCAGAGTGTCTCCTCCTGCTGCGACTAGGGGCGTGAGGGCGCAATGTTTGCCACTCTCTCACGCGCTCCGCCTCCTCCTTCGCGAGCATTACTGCTTCGCAGAAGTAGGTGACGGCTTCTCATTCGCTCTCGCTCCGTACCATGGCCTGTATCAGGGCCGGACGCGAGATCGCCGCCGCCGATCGCCGCCACGAGGACACGGCGGTGCTCCGCCCAAGCCGGGCAGACGTCCACCGTGTCCTCCATTCGATCCACACAATGACAACACCCGGGCGTTTCCTCCCGCCTCATCCGAAACAGGAACCTCCCGAAACAGCCATGTCCGGTGAGAACCTGCGTCAGGCGGAAGGTGAGGACGCCGTGGCGCCTCTCAAGCCACTCCTCAAAGAGGGGACTTACCGCCGCAATTGTGGCGTGCCCAGTCTGCAGGTCTATCTGCTAAGTCAATCAATACAATTGTCCGACTGTACATACAATTTAGCTATAATACTTACAAATAGACGCAATAGACTGTGGCGACATCGCTGACATTTTGCTGGTATCCTGCATGGAAACTTGGGTCCCTTGAGATGTCATGTAACGATTCACCATTGGAACGAAGCTGGAAAGAAATTGGCGTCTATCAATCGCTTCTATGGATCTGATCTGGGAGCAATCAATTCGTTCTAAATGCATTATACTCGTATTGTAAGCAATAATTAGAATCATACATAAGTAATATATGGGTGGGGATGCTAACTGCTAAACCGTACCTTGGTACCTCACTTGGAATGCGAAAGGAACTAATTTTAATTTAAAAAAAATAGGGATGAGGCATAAGTATGTCTCCACTTAAATCTACTCAAAGTAGTCATATTTTAGGTAATTAAAACTTTTTATGCCTTGAATATCCTCATTCTTATTTATGCCTTTTCTCATTATAATAATCCGATACCTCAGATGCCATACCTTAAGTCACAAACGCCGGGCGAGTCAAAGTTGCTGTTGTTGGTATTGGTAGCAACACTGTTGATGGTACCGATGCTGTTCGCCGACACGTTACTGTGGTTCTCGCGGTGGACACGGTTGTGGTGTCTGTGTGAAAGAGGAATAAATTCACTTTTTTAAGAGCAAAAAGACAGTTCGACACGGTACATAGCAGAAGTCGTCAGTGATAGTTTGTCCCTGCATCATCCAAATGTGTACCATAAAAAAATTGTGAATTGAGCACATTCAACTGTGATCACAATAATTTTACAATTTATGTGATTTCGGATCAATAACTTCAATTCATTCACATTAAGTTAAATTTTCGCTCAACTTCAATATTTTTATGAAATTTTCAATATTGCTACTCATTCTGAAATCAACTTATTTTGCAAAAGAGTAAAGTTGATATTTGTTTAAGTGGAAAAAAGTGTTTGGAAACAAAGATTTTAATATTTTTCCTGTACTGTTACTTGTTGGCTGGCCAACACTGTCCTCTCATACCTATTAACAGTGTAACTGTTATACTTTGTAAAAGCCAATTATTTTTAAAAGAGTAAGCATAGAGTTTCTTGACAGCTTTTCTCCATTGGAAACGACCAATTGGGACCGTGCACCTAGTTTCTGAGATTTCATAAATGTCCATGTAGGTTAATTACCTTATTAGATAGCTGTCCCTTACGAAGGAGCGTCCACAGACGCTGCACTCGTAGCAGGAGCCGGTGGTGTGCGTGCGAATGTGCAGCGCGAACTGAGACTTTGACGTGAACGACATGGAGCAGCGGTCGCAATTCAGCGGCTTGTCGGCCACGTGAGACCATCTGGAGGCCATTACAAACACCAGGTTTACATACAGTGCTATAACGATATCTTGGGGCCTGAATGACATTAACAGGGTTGAATGATGTTGTTGGTAAAAAAAAATGGTTGCCTGTGAAGTCGGTTTACGGACGATAATTTTACGTAATAACGTCATAAGGAGTGGAAGAGAGATAGATGAGTCACAAGCCGAACGCTTAGGCCGATCGTGCCTCTCTATCGCTTGTTCCGCGCTCTCGCTTGCACGCTAAGCTCAGGCGGAACGTGATAATGAGTCATGCTTTTTCGTGCGTGCAGCCAGCGTTCATCGATATATAAGACATTATCACGTCAAAATTTGTGAAATTATGTCACAGAAATTGTATTGTCAAAACAAGATGGCGACGTTAGTTCCAATTTTGGCCACGCGCTACAATAACCTTCTAGTGTTGTACATATTTATAATATCCTTAAAATATCTCAGTAAACAACTAACTATTCAACTTGAATTCAGGATTATAAGCAATTATCAAGTTTGTGGTTCAAAAAGGGAAATTATATGTGCGGCAACAAAAGTTTTCTTTAGCACCTGCAACCTAGCGTCTTTTTTTATATGTAGGCGACGAGTTAATAGAACAGCTTCAATTATATTAATTCATCATCTTTACTATTCCAACAGAATATCAAAAAACCAGCGTCAATTTACGAGCGTAAATTAATATGACTCCGAGCTACCGATAAATATATTTACTTCTGAATTGATAACTCAAGTGACTAATGTTGTAAGTGAGCTACTAAGCGAGCTCGGGACTTAGGGCACCCCGACTCGGACAGGTTAGGTTAGAAGGGAATGGCGGGATCTAAAAGACCCCGCCATCCCCTTCGTGGTTATTTTTTTTAAACCACCCAGAAGTAGGAGCCCCGCTAAGCGGGGCTCCGTCGATTACGCTTGTCATTATTCATAATGCGCGGGCATTATGAATAATGCCCCTATTTATTACTTGGTCCATAACGTTGCTTAAGAATTATCACCATGCTGCGTCATATTAACAGTAGCTCGTTTTACAATATATATTCGCTTGAAAACCATTTATTAGACGCTAAAAGTTTGTCGCTTACCTATTAATTATTTAGACAACTAAATATATTTGAAGACGAGAATGACATTTAAAAGAAGCTGTCTTAATTAGCACCCGTTCAAAAATACAATATAAGACAAAGTTCAAATTCCATTGCAACCAATTAAGGCCTTTTTTATTTTTATTTATTACAAACTAGCTTTGCCCGCGGCTTCGCCCGTGAGTATGTCGATAAAAACCTATGTCATTCCCCAGGGTTCAAAGTATCCCAATACCAAATTTCATCAAAATCAGTCCAGCCGTTTCGGAGATTAGCCGGACGTACGGAGACAAAAATTTAAAAAAGTGTTTCTTTTTTCATAAGTACCGTATATACTTTCATATGCATTTAGTAAAAAGCTGTTATTTTCACATTACAATCAGACACTTTCAGTTGTATTTATTTGTATTTATGATGGTCATTTAAAAATTAAGTTCAACTACATGACGGTAAATAGATAGTTGATCAAGTGGCAATGGAACTTAAATTATCTGAGAGTCTGAATTCTGGCATTAACGCCACCTAGCAGTGTGTTCAAATCTTAAATGGGGACCCACCTGTGCGCTGTTACGTAGCTCTTCACAGCAAAACGTTTCTGACAAATATCACAAGCATAAGGACGTTCCCCTGAAACACATTTTTTTCTATAAAACAGATACTAAATAAAACAAAACAAATGAAATGAAAGCAATGATTTTTATAAAATCGACGAAAGCCAAAATGAAGGCAAATGATGTTAGAAAGACGGCAAGATGCGATTAGAGAGTGATGCAGTCTGAAATTAATGAATGTAAGCCAAGAAATTATAATAAATAATAATACTGAAACTCAAGTGATGATGCAGCGGATGATTAAAATTATAACTTACAATGAGTTGTCGGTGCCACATCATTAAGTTCAGAATGACAAGTATTTGCCTGCCTTTTAAAGCAATTTGCCGTCTTCTAAACGAACCATAGCTATCTTTCAATCTCGTGAATAATTCACTACTTTCTATTAATAGTAAGCTACCAGACGAAAAACATTATTTAATTGTGACATGCGTCTTTTTATTGGCATCAGAAAAGGCCTTTATTTTGAGCTACTAAACATGCATTAATGTATTAAAGCTTCGTGTATTTTTTTTAAGTATCCATCTTCTGTAATTTTCAAACATTTTTTTTTTTATCTTTGTGGAACTATGTTCCGCTAAACGTCCGCCCAACATGCAACGTTAAAGTTAGAAAATTGCCCAACCCTAATTATTAAATTCCAAATTATGTTAGTATTACAATGTTAGACACACTAAGCTGCTACCATGAATCATTTGGTTACAGACAATGATTCACGTAGTACTGTTACGGCGGCGGCGCTTGTACACACAGCCGTGTCGCTTTGTTTCAACAAACAGATAGCGGTCGCTGTGGACCTACTGAGGTAATACCGTCTTATCAGCACACAACACTAGCCTGGAGCTATTCTAATGAGAAAGTTATTGTGGTCTTAATAGGCGACCGATATTTGTGTGTCAAAATGACACCAAAAATTGGTGTGGAGCCGGTTGTGTGTTCAAAACACGGTTATGGAGGGAACGCGATGTAGTCGTACCGGTATGAATTCGCTTGTGAATGTTGAGCGTGGATTTCTGCGTGAAGCGTTTGTAACAGACATCGCACTCGAACGGCCTTTCCCCCGTGTGCGTACGCATGTGTATCTCCAGGTACGGCTTGCAAGTGAACGCCGCCGGACACTCCATGCATTGGTACGGACGTCCTTGCACTGACCACCCGCGCACAATATTAGTCTTTATTTATTTAATACATGATTATTTTGCATGATACACATCATATGAAAATACTCACACTAGGACTTACGATTAATAATTTATGTGGCACCGACAACTTTGAATTCGAACATAAGAAAGTACATTATGGAAGTATGGCACAAATGTTACAAAATAATTGCAAGTGATAATGAATGTTTCAATATAAAAAAAGCGTGCGCTGAGCGTTGTCGACTGACCTGTGTGCGTTCGTTTGTGTATATTGAGTGTAGATTTTTGCGCGAATCTCTTGAGGCATACGTCACACTGGTAGGGGCGCTCGCCGGTGTGCGTGCGGTTGTGGATCTCCAGGTACTGCTTGCACGTGAAGGCAGCCGGACACTGCAGGCACTGGAAGGGCCGCCCCTGCACTGTGGACGAGCGACATGGTTAGCTCACTGCGGCCCCCTGCCTCCCCGCGTGCACGCACTCTCTAGTAGCCCACATACGTTCATTCCTCCCTAGCGCCGGTGGCTCGCAGGCCGCCCACGTACCTGAGTGCGTCCGTTTGTGGATGTTGAGACTGGACTTCTGCGTGAAGCGCTTCAGGCAGATGTCGCACTGATAGGGCCGCTCGCCGGTGTGCGTGCGCGTGTGTATCTCCAGGTATTGCTTGCAGGTGAAGGCGGCGGGGCACGACAGGCACTGGAACGGTCTGCCCTGGACTGGTGCCCAACACATATATTATAGCGGCGGCGAGCCCGCAAGGACGCTAGACGCCCTCGCTCTACGGAGGTCGCGGCGCGGACCGGTCGCCGCTCGCCGCGTACTCCGCTCCAAATCTTTCACTACGTTAATTACAGAAAGGCTCGCGATCGCTGAATATCGGGAGAGATTCGGAGGAGAGGCGGAGTGCGAGTGGAGAGAGGCGTGGGCGGGCGGTGCCAGTCCGGCCCGCGGGGTCACCCACCTGTGTGCGTCCTCTTATGTATATTGAGGCTGGACTTCTGCGTGAAGCGCTTCAGACACGCGTCGCACTGATAGGGCCGCTCGCCTGTATGCGTGCGCATGTGAATGTCCAGGTAGGGGCGGCGGGCGAACGCCGCCGGGCATTGCCCGCACGCGAAAGGACGCCCTTGCACTGCGCCCAGTGCACACACAAAAGCGAGTAACGCACGTCGCCGACGCATGGCCTGAGCCGTTGGCCGCCCGCCCCCTGCCAATCTCGACCGCATCGAGCGTCGCACGCGGCGACCGATTCGTCCCCAATTTTGTAAACCCAATTTTGAAAGCCAGCACCGTATTAAGATACGATGTTGGGGCGCCAAGAATGCGTCATTGCGGCGATTGCATTACCGCTTTTGTGAATGAATTAATATCCATGAAGAAATGATAAAAATGATAAATGCTAAAACACCGAGTTGTATGCAGAATGAGAGGAATAAGAGGGGCGAATGACCGGTAGATTATTAATAATATGACAGGCGGGAAATTATCAGTGATTGCAGAAGTACGTAAAGCGCGCATTTGAATGAGTTAAAGTAATCGAGATGTTAGTCGAAAGCAACGAGATGGAAGCTATCAAAAACAGGGACAGTAAAACAACGGGTTAGGCGGGCAACGGAAAAATAGGAGCGAAGCATGACGCTAAATGAAATGACTGCATGACGAGTCGCAAGTTAACGCTAATCGTACCGAAAGGAATAATACTGCGGATTATAATATATGTGGGCTACTAACCCGTATGTATTTTTTCGTGCAAATTGAGCGCGCACTTCTGCGTGAAGGACTTGAGGCAGACGGTGCACTGGAACGGCCGCTCCCCTGCGCCGCCAACACACGGACACGGGGGGACAGAGAAACAAAACAAAACCACGATGGACAAATAATTCTACTGAGCTTAGTAACCGAATGCCGATTTCTTCCAACTGACTACCATGAGGGAATTTTAACCACCTTATTTGTCCATCAGACATTCTCTCTCCTATAACTTAACGGAAATCATCACAACGTACACATGCTTTACTTAACTGTTTGTGAATAGTTTTTGAGCGTGTGTAACCTAATGTAAGCTTTATATACAGACTGAAGCCAACAAATGCATCACTTCCAAATCGCTAACCATGTAAATAGGTATGATATTCAAAACAAAAATTTATAGGTACATAATATTATATTAGGTCAGGGAGCCCTTAAAACTATTCACAAAACATAGGTGTCCAAGCCACAATTTTATAAAATTAAGAACAATGATTTGTAAGAGCTATGCATTGTGGCTTCGAGACCGAACCAAAATAAATGAAATATCAAGGGACCCACCGGTGTGTATACGTTTATGAGTGCCAAGGCTGGACTTCTGAGTGAACCGCTTGTCACAGATGTCACATTGATAGGGGCGCACTTTGTTGATCAGCGATTGGATGTGCTCCTCTAGAAATACCAACAAAATTCAGCTAAAACAACGGTCCAGCTCGACGCACTGCTAATGTTACTGCCTAGTAACGTGAGCTAACGAATAATATCAAATTCATTGTCTACTTAAGGATTTT
Source organism: Griposia aprilina (assembly GCA_916610205.1). Taxonomy (NCBI): domain Eukaryota; kingdom Metazoa; phylum Arthropoda; class Insecta; order Lepidoptera; family Noctuidae; genus Griposia; species Griposia aprilina. The sequence continues at coordinate 13,100,886 of OU744302.1, forward strand.
AGGGGAAAATGCCTACCAGTGTGTATTTTCCCATGTCGTCCCAGGCTGGACTTCTGAGTGAAGCGCATAAAACAGATGTGGCACTGGTACGGCCGCACTTTCTCTAACAGGGCTCGTCTGTGCTCCTCTATAAGTTATACGAGTTTCGATATAGCATCTCAGCACCCTCTCAAACAATATTTATTTCATTATATTACCTAATATGTTACATTAATTAAACCATTCACACACATTCAGGGGGAGGTAGGCTAACTCTATAACATAATACACGTTAGTACCGTTCTGCCTCAAGGAAAACGTCACGCACAAGTAGGCAGGAGGTATAGGTAGGGACCCACCGGTATGTATTTTTCCGTGCCGGCCCAAACTTGATTTCTGGGTGAATCTCACAAAGCAGACGCCGCATTGGTAGGGCCGATCCTTAGCCAGCAGCGCACGTCTGTGTTCCTCTGAACGAAACCATCGAATGAGTCAGAATACGGCTTACATTCAAGTGAACGGACTTAGAGATGTCGGGGCTTGAGGAGCCGAGAGGAGGTTGGCAGTACGGATACTGCAGCGATACAGTCGGCACGGGTGCTAAAGATATCAACCCACCCGTGTGAATTTTCTTGTGTCGGTTGAGGCTGGAGCTCTGCGTGAACCGCATCTGACAGAGCTCACACTTGTAGGGCCGGTCCTTCACCATCAACGCGCGCATGTGCTCATCTAGAACCCAGGCCACATTCCAACAACACACGCTCGTTTGTCTACACCACGTTAACAAGAACACACAATCGATTTCCCTGTGATAGTAACGACACAGTGCGGTATGTGTGTACCGCATCATATCCATTGTGAGTTCTTTACCTCCCCCTGTTTACCTCACATCAACGAAGCCTTCCTCACGCCCTGATCTTTTTGCGAAAACACTATTAGCTCTATTGGCACAACTCAAAAACTATTCACATGTCGTATGTTAAGCATATGTATTGTCAACTATTTCAGCGAATTGTGTGTCGCACCAGTGTCCTACTTGGCTATATGTATTTTAGTACTTGTCGTTCATTAGATTCAATATGATAAGTATAATGGATGGTATATAAACAATATTGTATAATATAGGTGAATAAAAGTTGTAAAAGGCTCCGTCCACAGGCCGCGTGCTTATAATTAAATATAAATAAGCACCATGAAATAAAAGAAAAATTTTGTAGGTACTTAGGCAACTTAATACCCAATGAAGTACACGTAATAGAAGAAAGGGGAGACGACATTTTCATCTAATATGGGAAGGTATATAAGGGTCAGTGGGGAGAGACCGGATAGTTTACAAACTTGACCAATTCTTATGAGGAGCGGATCACTATCTACTTACATACATAATATATGAACAAAGAAATATTATTTGTGCGTGGAAAATATAAACGTATGCTTTCCTAGTAAAACGTAGGTATATAGATAAATATGTAGCACATCTAGCATAAATAAAATAATAGGTATGAGTATAAACAAGAAAAAGACAATACATATAAAATACAAAATAGCTCGTTTATCAGGGCGTCAAAACAGGATATTAAAGCCATAATCAACAACAGGTAGCCAATGGAAAATTTAAAACAATAACACAAAATAATTTTTAATATTTCGGTTTCGCGGAAACAGGAGGAGGTCAACTTGAAAATATAAGAATCCAATTTGTTTTATAATAATTTTTGAACAATCCCCTCATGGTACAATCTAAAATGGGAATTTATTATTGAGTTTTTCCAGTTCAGTATAAATGTTAAATGTAACTTCCATATAGATCTCCTAATACCTCCATCCTAAAATCAGTGTTTAAACATTCATCCCTATAAATATTAAAAAAATCTCAGTTTGGGGGGGGGACTCTTTTCAGTGATTACAAAAATGCATATACAAATAATTAAAATGTCCTTTTTTTTTTTGCAAAATGCAGTCTTTTATATTACTGGCAGATAAAAAAATAATATGGAAATTACATTAAATTGCATTCAACAATAATGCTGCAATTATCAGTCATCGTTTTGAGATATCACAACAATTATATCAGCTATCAGATAAATCAATATTTTTCAAGCGATCAATTTTTTCACTGCACATAATGCGATTAATATTTTTTTTTTATGCGAGTATTGAGCATTGGCTTAAACATTTAGTGTTTGAAAAATATTATTTTATGTAGGCGGACGAAAAACAGAACAGTTAAACATTAGTTTATAGAACTTTATATTTTACAAAATTCTGTTTTTCGAATGCCTGTAAACAACACCGAGATGCTTCAGATGCAACAAGTCCATGTTAGGGTTAGTTTACACTGACCTGTGTGAACACGTTTGTGCGTGTTGAGACTAGACTTCTGCGTGAATCGCTTGAGGCAGAGGTCGCACTGGAAGGGGCGTTCCCCTGTGTGTGTGCGCATGTGCACCTCTAGGTACGGTTTGCGGCAGAAAGCGGCATCGCACACCTACGTCAGCGAGGAAAACAAATGGTCAGTGCATTGGTATATTTGCTGGTTGAAACACCGGGCGGTTTCGCTAAAAGATGTAAGGACCTTTTAACAGTTAGAAGTATTTATTTAAGGATTATATAGAGGTACATTACAATTAGGTATCTTTTACAATAATAAAACTAGTATAGGTAATATACATTATCCTGTAATACACACTTTATTATAGGTAGGTAACCCCAGCTAACAAAAGTAAGAATAGTAAGGAAACGTTAAAAATAAATGGTACATCTTTCCGAGAAATTGCCCATCTACTCTTTCTGAAACCATCGAAGTCCATTGCTGGACTTGACACAAAGAGATAAGTATCATCAACTTGTGGTACCTACCCACTTATTAACGATTAGCTGACCTAAATGTATTCCGCCCTGCGCCCCGCACTGAATTCAAACATATGGCGTTTTATGAGTGCGTTTACGGATAAGGGATTTTACACACGTTTGCTTGAAATGGAGCGTTTTTTGCGGCCAAGCCCGCGGACGGCATTGACGCGTCTCACGCGCCGTTTATCGCGGTGGCGCACGCAGCGGCAATTCTCGATGAAGATGACGATACCCGCGGCGGAACCGTCTGCCAGTCTTATTTGGAAATCGCACAACGCATTCGTCATTCATGTGGCAAGCTGCGACACGTGCGGTCCCATCTCTCGCTAACCTAAACTAGTCGGTTTGATTGAGTATCCCGCGTGCTTCGCTACACGCTTGAGGATTCGCCGCGGGCGCAGCGGCGGGCACCACTCTTCCCGTCTCGCATCTCTATGAACAACATCGTATATTGCCATAGTTTGTGTTTATGCGTGCGATGATAAGTCCAGCTCACGCGCCGCCGCACCGTAAACCGAAAAAACGCCAGACGCGCCGCGAGACGCCACGCCACACGCGACGCGCGACGTCCCGCGGTTCCGTAAATGAGGCCTAACTGGCAATATCGCGCGCAGTCGGACAATTATCGTACTGTAGCAGTAGTTTTAACTTTGTGAATTGTGTCTAGTAAAACTTGACGTCTAGTATTGCTTGCAGGTATGTTATTAAATAATTATCTTATAAATTATTATACTTTTGTTTCTTCGTCTTTTAAATCTTTGCAACGTGCACCCATGGCTTTTGTCACTTTTTTCTGCTTCTTTAACTGGGATGGGTCCTATCAAAATCTTTTATTTCACATGGGCAGTTATGAAACGTCAAAGGCTAGGTACACGGTTCCAACGGGTAGTTTCCTATGAAGAAGATCCGGTAAGAAACTCCACGGTATGTAATGTGGCTCATATCTAGTCTTAAATCAACATATTTATTTTAGAAGTAGTCCTAGCTGACCATCGGGACAATTATGTAGGTATATGTTTAATAAACACATATACTTACAGTGCACTGAAAAGGTTTGTTTCCTGAGTGAAGCTTCATGTGGACATAGTAAGAGGAAGCAGACGACAGAACTTTGCCGCAGACCTGAAAGAAGAGATTTTGAAAATAGTAAGTTTATACTCCATCTCAAAAAGACACTGCTTACTAAATAGTACGTCGTAGGTACTTAGAATTTATTTCCCCAGTAACCCATTAATGCGTGGTTTAGTAATACATACTATTAGCACAGTCCACCATATTGCAATTCGGGACTTAACCTTATAGTCAAGCGTGTTTTGAATTTTAATGCAGTCAACTGTGTTTTGTATTGGGATCATTTCAATTTATATTATTTGTGTTTTATAATTATATGTGGAAAAGGAAAGGGGACATCCCTTTCCTTTTTTGCATTGCAGTGGGACAACACCGACTGTTCAACAGTTTAAGACATTTACAGATTAATAATTAAGAAGAGTTTTAGCTTACTTAGTTAAATCGGGCTGATGCAGACTAAGTACCTATAGAAATTATAGGACGACCGTTCGAAAATGAACGAAAAGCAGCCCAACATCGCGAGATATTACAGACAATTCTGTAAATAGCCAGTATTTTTAAACGATTCTAGCTCACCTTACAGGCCTGAGGTTTAGATCGTGGCGTCGACTGACCCCCGTTTGACACTTCCATTTTAGTTTGAACGGATCCCATGTCCACTCCCATACCCTGTTAAAACGGTTGCATTGATGTTTTATTTGTAAAATAATGGTTAGAATGTCGAAAAGTATCGTGGAATTGAACATAGTCTAACCTGAGAACATTGTCGTCCGTCCATATCCATGTCAACTCCTTCATCTTCCATTCCTTTGAAGCTCAGCTGAAAATAAAAAAAAATGGAAAATCCAAAAGTGCACGACTCATAATGCTCATTTAATTATGAAATATAAAAATAAAAAAAACTTAAGTCGTTCAAAATTAATTGCCGAAAAAACAGCTGTAGTAGGAAGAAGGTACTGCACAAGCGCCCCTGGTGGAATAAATGTACATAATATCTATAGATATATCACCATCCATATGTTAATTTTCTATGGATATAAATAGATGTAGTCTTGTAGTTTTCGTTTTTTATTAATTGTAATTAAACGACACTGAATTAATTAGCCATTTGCATTCAGTGACCTACAATTGTCGATTAGAATTAAAAAAAAAAAAATTAACTCAAATAATGGATTTTTTCACATGTTACAGTGTTTCCGGGTTTCACACATGACGGACAGGAAATTTTATTGACCTATTTTGGTGTTTTTTTCCAATTCTATTGCAGTAAATCAATTTTTAAAAAGTATGAAATTAATCTCCATTAAATTATCTCGACAATAGTATGCAAAATGTCTTGATTCCGTGAACTAACAAGGCTATAATAATAAAAATAGCCGCCAAATGTTAAGCTAAGGAATTACTTGGCACTTTACCTGCTCTGATCGACTAAACGCTGTTCCTTGGCCAACAACGCTGAGTACCTAACACTAGAGTTTTCCTTCCAGGCCATATTTTCTTCCTTTAAAGTTAGTGAACTTACCTCGTCGTCTTGTTGTTGCATTTCTTGTTGTTGTTGGTGTTGTTCCATGAGATCTTGCTGATGTTGTACTTGCTGTTGTACTATGAGGCTGTCTTTAGAATCCTCTTGGTGTGTCTGATGATGTTGGTTCATGTTGATGATAGATGCATGGCTTGAATCTGACCGTATTATTGTTGGGGGACCGGAGTGTACGTGTGGATGAGATGTGTAGAAACTGCAATGCAACACAATGCTTCATTTAATATCCATCCCACAAAGTACGTACCTACGTATTCAGCAGATTTTTACTTGTTATTTTTGGTCTTTCAGTAAATGTTGGTAGGTAATCAAAACATAATGTTAGAGTGAACCTAAAAGTTTCCAAAGATTTTTGGTTACCCAGTTCAGCCACATGATGAAGTTGCATCTCAATATTTTGATTGGGGTTGAGCTTTTTATTATTGTAGATTTGGTTTCCCCTCATTGTTCTTTTTCGAACTTGTATTGGGTCAAGTGCTCGTTACAAGTGTTGAAGAACAGCGTATTGTAAATACCTCAAAGAGATACCTACTAACCCAATTATAATTGGTGAGGACACCAGGTGCCTCTCAACTTGTCTTATGGTCGAGTCTTACCTCATGGGTTCAGCCTTGATCTGCTGTTCGAACATGGAGATAGTGGCGAGTAGGTCGCCAGGGGGTGGCACGGGGACCCCCACGCCCCGTGCCACTCCCCCGACGCCTACGCCCCAGTGTGCTGGAAAACTAATGGCGACCTCTTTGCTCCCCCATTTTCAATTTCTGCCACCTGAAAAGAACTTCATGTCAAATTGCTATTAAAACTGCACTTAGCCTACCTGAATGGGAAATTACTACGTAGCAGCTTTATTTATATTTTGTAAAGAACCAGGGTAGTTTCTGGTTAACAAAAGTATCAAAGTGAAATTGAATAAAATTATGATTTCTAGTATTGCGTGTTTGTCAATACGTACAGCAAAACTTCGAATAACGAACTGTTACCGGTGCAACGAGAAAAAATATGGGGTTTCAACCTTACCTGAAGGTAACATATAAAACTTAGGTCAAAGAACTGGAATAGGAATGCCTTACTTTAAAAAAAGGTCAACTAGCGGCTGTAGAAGTGCAATGACAAGACACTTACAGCTCCACCATCTTCCTTATTAAAAATCGAGTCAAATGCAAAAGAAAATTACTTTATTATTACTTATTTCATGTGTAAAAGACACTTAAGGTAAAACAAAAACCGACGATGTTATCCTAATTCAAGTAAAGGATTGACTTCGTTTAAAATTACGTAAGAGATGCTGGGATTTGATGATGGTGACTGAAAACACTTAGTCAAAGAGGACTGAATGCAGGCACTGTCTTCATTTTTCTAGGGTACACTCGGAAGTAAAGATTCAGGTGGACCTGAGACCGGTCTACCAAGTGCAAAGACACCACAGAGTGCAGTGCAGAGACTGCCACGGTTTGATGAGAACCCCTTTTAGAAAATGGTTCATGAAACGCGACATTTTTCGGCTAAGTTATGAGGACGATTTTCTTATAAATAAATAGGCTCTTTTCGTAATTAATTAATCATTTAAGTCAAATGAAAGCATTAACTTGCTGAAATCAGTGTTCAATGGTTTTTATGAATACCTATCAAAAATATAATAAAGAATTAGATGTAGGTAGTTATAACTGAACGACACTATAGTTAGCCCCTTACGAAAATTTTAGTAAGGGAGAACAATGCTTCATTGCTAAAGTAGCAACTGCTTGGAAATAACAATATTCAAAGAGTAGTTTTTAGGGGAGGATGGTTGGTACTATCATACCTAAGCACGTAGGTAGGTAGGTATGCGGAATTAGTCACGCTATTTTTTCAATTATAATTAGTGCCGGTTGGCAATGAGGAATTAAACGTGCCTACGTATTTTGCAAATAAAATTAAAACCATTTGAGCAAAAAAGTTAACAATTTGAAATAAAAAGATTAGTTTTGCTTGAAATAAAAATATAATTAAAACAAAAATGATTATGATTACAAAATCAGGTGGTTACAAATAAACAGAGGCAGATACAGGACAACAACAAAAAAAAAAACAAATTAGGTACAAAGTGCTACGTAACAAATACTTAAACGCATAGTAAATATTAAGCAAACAAAGTATAATGTCAAACAAAAATTATAATAAGGTTAAACAGATAATTCCAAACAATAACAAAATAGATTAGAAATTAAGTACATTATATTGCTGTTTTATTTAAATATTGTTAGGCCGTTGACTGAATACAGTAGATAGGTGCATAAAAAGCCGGAGATATGTATGCGAAACGCAATAGATAGGTATATAGGCATGTATACGAATATAATAGCGTACACTCACACAAGGGCGCTTATCTTTAGCATATTTGTGTAGCATATGCAGGTATGCATGTAAACTTGTTCACATATATAGCGGCAACTCTAATCGGTAGATATACGAAAGTGTAAACAAGAAAACATAATGGAAACAGCTAAAATGTCTAACAAAATATTAAATGGCGGAAGCTCACCGACCGACTGTCTCCACCCAGCCTCCCCCCCGGCCATCAATAAAATGGCCAATTCGTTATTGAATTTTGTCCCCAACTTTCAAGCCGAGGCTGCGCGACGCCGGTTGTCATACGACAAGTAATTTAGTAACCAACCAATACAAGTCCAATGTAAACAAAACGGGTTTCTATTACTTTATTCAACGTTTCGGTGAAAGTTATGTCATATTATCCTGAGCTAAATCTACCGAAAGTACTTTGTGAAAATACTCTTTAGTTACCTACTATCTATAAACATAAACATCGTTTGCAAACGATAGTCTTGTAGCTATTGGAAATACAACCTTTCGTATTGTGTGGAGGGAATGAGATACAAATTTATTATTATTTCTTTTTTATGCAAAATGTTAGGTTTCATCGCGCTTATGTTATTTTATCATTATATATGTATAGCAAAAGTTATATTCTACTCACATAAGTAAAGAAACACCTAAATATAGTAGTGTATACAGAATCACATAAATTATATCACTAATTACACAATTTCGTTAAGATTGGCCATTCGAATTATGTTTTTCTTAGACACCGACATAAAATGGCTGCTACCTCATTGTTCTGCGCGTTCGTTCGTGCGCATAGAAGCCGTGAACGCTTGGGGACGACTTCTCCGCCAATTAAAATTATGGCGCGAAATTTAAGGCGTCGTTAACTACACTTTAATGTTTTATTTATGATAATCATTAGCGGTAGGTGTCAATTCCAATACACAGCGATTATATAACAAAAAACAAACGATGTTATGGAAAGAACGGCGAAGGCAGGAACATACACCAGACTATTACATTCATATTTATTATCTGAATTATCGGTATTCATCGGAGGTGAAAATGTTTTCCTTTGTTGATGGCGAATGCCTTCTAAATGCTGATTTAATTGATTCTCCGAGTTTGTGTATATATGGCATATTGAGCAATAATATTTCTCATATTTTTTATTAGAAATAACTTTAGATTTTCGCGTTTCCTCTGCCATATTAAAATAATTCACCATATCTATAGATAGATATCAATTTATGATTGCAATTTATTGATTATTCGATTCTATTGGAGAACTAGGCCACTTCGTCAATCAATATCCACAATCCACAACGACACTGAGAAGTAATGGATCTCGATCTCGTGACTAAGGAAGTACCTACTTATTCTATTGTCGAAAGTATGATTTTTAATAGATCCGCAGGTAGGATAACAAACACATTTTATTTTTATATTGCTACGATATTTAAGCATGATAGCAAAGTTTAAAAAAAAAATTACCTATTAATTCACACTTGAGTCCGGTACGTATTATCCTGCGGAAGAAGCTTTACATTTTTTTTTTATAATCTTAAAATGCTGTCTCCGGAAGTTCGTCAATTTAAAAACATCATCATTATCAAGTATCATACATTCTATACAATTTTAATACTAGGTACATGGTCTAATAAGGGTTCATTAAAATTCTACGCAAGAACATAATAACTGCAAAACTATTCTAATATTTTGGCAGAAACGACAAGTTACAAAGGTAATGTGAATGACAAAAGATATTATTTCACTCTCCCCTTTTATTTCCTAAATATGTCCATGAAGTCGGGCCCACCGGATAAACTTGCAACAGGGTTAGAAACAAAAACCCATTACACTAAAGTTCTGAACTTTATGGTCCCTGTGAACAAAAGTGGTCCAAGTATATGCTCATTTTGGATTTCTAATTTCTGGCACGGTTCGTAATTTTTCTTTGAATGGGTTGGAAGAATTTTGAATAAAAAATGGACAAAAACATAGAAAGTAGTGTTGCTAACAATGAGTCTTATTCTTTGTAGATTTTTAACAAACCAAAGTAATGTCATGGATACCAAAGGCGTGTTACCGTTTAATAGATGTGAATGGCATTTTATTGTGTCTTTAGAAGCATTTATATATTTTATATAGGAAAGCCGGTTTCGTATACTTATATGACGACGGCGACGTTTAATTGTTTTTTTTTTTTACACATCCGTAATTTAAAGCCATAGCTTGTACGATAGTCAGATCAGGAATTGTAAACAATCGTAATGAAGTAGAAATTAAAAAAAAACTTTTTTTTTTAATAATGTTTGGCTTTTAATCTAAACTTAAATAACTAGTACTCAAGTCACTTAGAAGTTCTTTTTATTGTTTATGTTTCATAATTGACATTGACGTTTGCAGCAAGATTGTTTATGGTTCTTTTTGATAAGTCGTAACCATGGCGGTGGGTGTTTTTGATTTTTGTTTTAATTTATCCATCTGAATCGTTTATATTTTCATAGATTATGCGTGGAAATATGGTTCAATTTCTTTGTTATTTAAATTTGTTTCCTACCGATATCCTATTTTTGGTTTTATCACTGTGAATTGGCCTCAGATTCGGCATAACCTAGGTCTTGTGTTTGAACACAGGGATTATTTAAATTATATGTGTGATAAAAGTGCCAAACGTAAACTAAGAATATGCATTTCAGCGTGTACCACCGCCCGCGTTGAAGAAAGACAAGAAGGAGAAGAAACCTCCTAAAGATAATTCTAAGAATGTTATGAGAAATCTTCACATCAGGAAACTCTGCCTGAACATCTGTGTCGGAGAGTCTGGTGACAGGCTGACTCGTGCTGCTAAGGTTAGTCACTGTTTCATATAGCGTGCCTTTATTTACGCTTTGTATGTGGTTTTTATCATACATAACCCTCAAAACATGGGTACACACACCATGTTGACTACATAAAATTTCATACTTCAGTAAAAAATCAATGATGGCCTTGCCCATTAAAAGTGTACGTAAATTAATGTCCTATTTGAAATAAGCGTGTATGGGGCAGGTGCAGTAGTCATTGCCTGAGTGTAAAGTTTAATGATTTTATTTTATTTCTGCTTCGAATTGGTTTAACAACTTGCAGTGTAGGACTTATATAGGTACCCACCAAATGAGCTACGAAGTACAGTAGGGCAGCATGAACATGTTCAAGAGTAACATAATTTGTGTTACTGTTTGTAAATTCATGCAAGAGCAATATTTCCAATTTGCAACTTCTGAGCACTAACAACTTACTGTTCAGAATACTTACGGAAATAACATTTCAAGCACAAAATAAGTTCTTTGATAGCCAGTTGCCTTACCATGTATCTCTTGTTTTGTTACAATTTTATATGTTCAAGTTTGATATCTAATGTGTAGACATAAATGTAAGAGTAATATTCCTTTGTGTTTTAAACATAAATGTTATAGCATTATTGTTGTATTATTTCAGGTGTTGGAACAGCTTACTGGCCAGCAGCCAGTGTTCTCAAAGGCCAGGTACACCGTCAGATCGTTCGGTATCCGTCGTAATGAAAAGATTGCTGTCCACTGCACTGTCCGTGGTGCTAAGGCTGAGGAGATCCTTGAAAGAGGTCTCAAAGTAAGTCAATGTACTAAATAATCAAATAGATTTTCTTTCTCTAATTTAATAGTTATTTTTATTTACAAAACAATTTTGATTTGAATTACACTTCTGAATTTACTTTTTGACTTGAGTTTGATGAAAATATTTGCCATCACAATTTATTTGTGTATTTTGGGGGTCCAGGCTCAGTATAGCTAGGAGGACTATTTTATTGTTCTCGGTTTTAACCATCCCCTAAAGCACTTTCTACGAAGTAAGAGTAGTCGTATTTTATTAATCTTTATTTAATTAAGCAAGTGGTGCTTCTTAAATGCGAACTGTCTGATTGAAGTTTACATTAGGTAGGTTCTATAATGTATACTATCCTTTGTTAGTATTTACACAAAGTAGGTACAAAGTTCTAGTGTATTTGAGTAAAATTGTTCATGATGCTTGAAAGGCATGGAATTTTTTACACATTTTATGTCTACACATTATTGAAAAATGATATCAAGATCATCTATCAATGATGATAATTATAAGGTTTCAGTACATAAATCAACAAATAATAATTATTATCGTTTTTTGCTTCCAGGTCAGGGAATACGAGTTGAGGCGTGACAACTTCTCTGCCACTGGCAACTTCGGTTTTGGTATTCAAGAACACATTGACTTGGGTATCAAGTACGATCCCTCCATTGGTATCTATGGTCTTGACTTCTACGTCGTACTTGGCCGACCAGGTATGAAATATTAATATTCTTCACACTTTCTATTTTATTTTGTGTTAACCTCTCAATTTAAACACAACATGAGGCGTTTATTAGCAGAGCTTGCAGTTATTAGTTTGTGCATGACTTATGTAATATCAGTCACAAAAGCTTTGTTGAAATAAACTTTCAGCAAATTTTATAAAAGTGAAAGATTTTTATTTTATTTGAAATGCACATCTGTTCAAGGGTGATGAAAACAACACAGCCTCACTCTGTAAAAAATGTGCTATAGTAAAAACCATATTTTAAAGAATTTTAAGTTCAAACCTTATATTCATAAAAATATGGTGCACATTTATAAAAATCCTACCTAGTCTGAATAAAATCAAAGTTTTGGTATTTATTAGAGCAGTCTTAATGTATTTTGTATGTTGTTCTAGGATTCAATGTAGCCCACAGAAGACGCAAGACAGGCAAGGTTGGGTTCCCCCATCGCTTGACAAAGGAGGATGCCATGAAGTGGTTCCAACAGAAATACGATGGTATCATCCTGAACAGCAAAGCAAAGTAAACTTAAGTAAACAAAATTTATAAAGGTTATTGTGTTTTATTTATGAAAAATCCTATTTATTCCGAACACGCAAATACACCCTCACAAGTTAGCGTAAGTGGGCTCTTAGATGGAAGTATTGTAGGTCCACAATCATGTACGTTGTAGGCACTAAAAGTAGAACACCACTCAACTGTAATGTCAGTATAACACAAATATTAAAAGTTGCACGAGTCAAGTTAGTTATTACATGGGACATTACTGGGGAAATGTGAGTGCAATAGTCCTCCATGGCGACACAGGTGAGACTAGTGATGTTCATGTACAAAAAATATCGATATTTTTTCCGATATAATATTAGGTCCTTACATATGAAATTGATGTTTTAGATGGAAAAAGCAAAACTTTTTTTTTTTATCGAAGTAAGGTACCGTTTGATCTATGCCGAATTTCGGCCATAGCGATCAATCACAGTGGAGATTAGCCTTCCGCGCGGGACGTAGTATAATGCCCAAGTGTGTGCGCAGACACAGGTGCATTCTCTCTTCCCTCTCTCAAAGTCCGATGTGACGGCATCGGACTTTATTATATCCACGCTCAGCATTTGCGCTTGCGACCACAAGACCAACGAACGGGGCAGTAGGGTGTGCAAGTACGGTCAAGGAGCAGAAATGCATATCGACCGTGTGCTGCCAATAGCTCTCTAAGTGCTTGGAGGACAAGTTTACACGAGAAAATAAAAAGATGGTAGGTATTCATAAACCCAAAATCTAACTTTATTAATTATACACAAACGAATAATTTTGGTTTTGGTTTGGTTGGTTCTATAGATAAGTCGACTAGAAACGTCAAAAATATTAATTATGGGATTATAATCTAGACGAGGGTCGTGTTTCATAAGTTAGATACTAAAAGTTTTATTCCAGCATGGCTGGCATACTCCCTAAGAGTATATTTGTTCTGTGCATACTCCATGCTACTGGCGGAAAGAACGATGATACCCGCTAATCGCTATTTCCAGAAGTTCTTGTCTGTGTTCGTTTGAACAAACTGCATGAAAACGATATCGATAAGTGTTGGGAGAGTAGGCCATTGGCTCTATGCTCTATTCTGTGCAATTGGTTATAAGATGAGCAAACAGGCGCGACGCGACAGCCCGACATAAAGGCGTCGCGCGGCACGCGGTGCCTATGTGTGGCGCTGTCGCGTCGCGCCAGTGTGTACGAGCCTTAAGATGATTAGCACAATGACAGCTCCGTCAACGGGCTACAGGTCGACAATCTCGTGTGCTTCCATTATTATTATTATATATTGCTCGTGTGCCAAGTCAAGATAAGTAAAAGTATGGTTTAGGTACTCGAGTTCTTTGTCTGCTTTCACGAGATTCTTAATAGGTAGGTACGAGACAGTGATGTCTAGTATCAACAACAGCGGCCTACGTTCATAAGATTAAACACGAGCTGGCTTCGTATTTTCTAAAAACTTATCGTTATGCAATCTGTGGTTATGCGCTTATCGTTTCTTTGCGATCGTAATTAAATTGTTCTTGTAGAACAGTTAAAGATCGTCGATAATAGAAAAGGCTGGGTAAATTCAGCACGCGATGCGGCTGTGGTTGAGTGGTTATAAACTCCTTTGGGGCTACCTACTCACAGATATCAGACATCAATAATCTGCACTGATTAGGTTGGTACCTAATTCTACCTCAAAATTCTACCAGTTGCTGTAGTAACAACAATATTGTTTGGTTGCTATAGCAATGTGCACTTGTCAAGTTTCATTTGGATGGCTTTTTATGTAGTGTATTAAATCGTATTTACTATCGCAAAATACAAAGCATGGCTTCGAGATTCGGGGATGAGGAGGATGATGTCTTGGCGCCTAAAGAACCGCAGGTCACGAGTTCTGACCCTGCAGAGCGGAAAGCAGGTCGGGGTCTACGCATTAAAAGAAGACAGGATGCGCTTAAAAGGTAGGATTATCAACCAGATACCCTAGTTCATTAATTATGATTATAAGCCTGTGCCTCTGTTTGAGTTCTCTTTTCCTTAGTACCTAATGTTGCATGTAGTCTCAACTATGAACACAATACATTACCTAATCTTTTACACATTCACTGGAACTTCAATTCCCTTAAGTCCTGGGATCATCAATTCATCATCCTTAAGTCATTGATCATTATCATTCTAGCATATAAAGCGCAACGTCTGTCTCTTAGACTAAGGGACGGACAACGCACTATAATATTTGCTTAAGATTCGAAAACCGCTTTCCAGCGGGAGCCATGGGCGAAGCTATATTTTTATCTGTTGACCTTCTATTCCTTAGAGCTGACCAGCCTGCGGAGGAAGCGGCAGCGGAGGAAGAACCGAGCCTCGTAGAACAAGCAGCAGCGAACGCAGCGGTGGAACTACAGCGGTTGGCACTAGATGGTGCTGCCAAAGTTACCAATGTTAAGGTCACCACGGACGAGCGCGAGGTCGTTCGACGCCAGCAGTTCTTCAGGAAAATGACCAGTAACATTCTTTTACTTTTGTTATAATATAATATTTTAATTAATAAATAATTTTATATAATATGAAACCCAAATCTTACAAGAGAAGGCTTAAGGACAGGACGAACGATTTGCGAATCTGACCATGAAATGTGTCAGGTAATAAAAACATTATATTACAACATACATGAAAAAAAATACATTCGCCATGCTTAAGCCTCGTCGCGCCAAAACTGGCGAAAAAGAAGCAACGTGGCTTCCTAAAAACAAATAAATTGAAGTGACAAATTCACAACAACCCTGAAGGGGTTTAATGAAAAGAATTTAACTTAACATCGTAAATTTCGACCCCATCGGACGGTATGAGTCGGAGAGAGAAAAGGCTAAGAAGTCGGAGCTCATCAACAAACCTTTTTCAAGCACATACTCCAGAGGAAAAATCTCAAAAGCCTATTCGATCTCACTATTTCAAACTCCATTAAGCATCAGCCAGCACTGATTGAACTGTGGGTTCTCAACAACATTAATTTTAACCATTGATGTTGACTCAACATCCTTTGCAAGAGCTACGCCCCGTTAGCAAAGTTGGTTACAACTCAGAGGCTATTCAATCCAAATTCGAACCGATGGTATCAAAACAACACCCTTTGCAAGAGCTATGCCCCGTAAATTGTGGGCATGCTACGTATACCTAATAATAACTGGGGGAACGTAGAGGTAAAGCAATATATGTAGTATTCTTTAGAATGTAATTATATTTTATCAAGGAATTCATTCATTTTATTCAGGAATTCAGAGGGTTTTTTTCACCGACAGGCCCTAACTCTGCCTAACTACTTCTTAAACAAACTACCATCACCTTTTCCTGCCAAAGCTTATTTTAAACTTGCTTGACTGTTCGAGGCAAACCAGCGATAATATATTTTCAGCCTGTCAACATAAGGTTGACACATGCAGACAACCTCTACAGTAGAATACTGCTTACACACTCACGACGGCTTATTAGTCCGAACCGTGACTGGCTAGCTCTGGAAGCGGGGAGGGCGGGAGCCACACACCCCATTATTCTGTAAGTGCGTCGACACCTTCGTTGCTGGTCGTCTTCGTCGGGCCTCCCCTAGGTAGCTAGGGGTCTTACCTGGCAGGGACTGACCGCCGAAGTGTCGTGAAGAAAGCGGCGCTGTGTAAAAGCGTCGCGGCGCGCCTACAGACACATTCATAGCAACCACTCACATGAGCGTGCACAACTAACGCGCGCGCTCAACGTCCACTGCCGATGAAAGGCAAACACGATGAGGGGCCCGTATTTACGGGGCACCGTGTAGATTCCGCGGCCGGGGGGCGTAGCCCCGACCAGACACGACACCCACCTGGTCTGAGGATCCTCCCTTTTCCATAGAGTATGAGTGAACTGTGCATCCTGTTCCTCATACCTCTATCCTGGTGACCCCGAATATAATCGTCAGCGCAACCTTCGTGCAACTACATCAGCGTGACGACATCATGAGTTCCTTCAAGCTTTCGAGCGGCGAGTCACATAGCCAGTCAGCACCCACGGCATCCAGGGGTATCCTGACCACCAGCATGCAACGCGAGCGCATACCTGGTAATCATCCTCAGTCCCACCAAGCAACCTTGGCACAACACACTGCACTTTCGGCCGGTCAACAAGAAGAACCCTTAAAAACCCTCTCCTGGTCGACGCCAGCAGTCAGCTTCAACCCGGCGCTGTACCACATCCGACACACTGGAACATAACGCAGCGCTACTCCGACTCACTGGGGAATCAACGCAGACAGGCCCGACCCAGTGTGAACTATGTGGCACTCGGTTCCTACTTACTGGAACCTCAATTGGCTCTGGCAAGCATCATATTATTATGTTTCACGACTCAACCCACTATCGACCTCCGGTCTCCGGGGGGTCGTGATGTAGCGGTATCTACAACGCCACATGTGAGCTACGCGTCACACAGCACACTGACGCACTATGGGTCAAAAAGCCGATCTAGTTTGACAATAGTATTTGACACGTATTAATTAGCTCTAAGGTTTGCATCTTTATATGATTTGTTAAAATATAGCAAAAATAATAATAATCAAATTTATTTTTGCTACATTTCACAGTAAAATACAAAAACCAGTATAACTAGACCCTTGCATAAGAAGATTTACTACGTGAAAAGAAGCCTGCTTAAAATACGCCAAATTCCTGGAAATTTATATAAATAAAGAATGGCTGAAATAAAAATACAAAATGGAGACACGCGCTTGGTAAATCTACATACGCATATCTGGGAGTAATTGCTCGTCGCCGTTGCGTACGCGCTGCTCGTTGCTCGCAAGTTTGTTTTTAGTTGCAGTTCTAAGTTTTAGGATTTTTTTTATGAAATTAAGAACGTGACCTATCAACTTATATCTAATCATCTTCATTGTCGGAATCATCAAAACTTGGCAAACTGACATTCCCCAAACTATCTTCATGGCGTATTTTTCTAACAAAGCTTAAAATATTTGGAAGCTTCTGCACCAGTCCGCTTTTTCTAATTTACTTTGAGCAATACTGTATAATGAAACCACATAACAAAGTTGCAGCCATGGTACAAGAAGGTACATGTAGTTTCTGGTCCAAGAAACACAAAGTTCGAACTAAAAATATAATACACACAGACTGCAATTTTTCCGGAAATCGTAAAGGAATTTGCAATATGAATAATGAAAGGTAGGTAATTACCATCAACTTCACGATCCATCACTAATTATATAACCACTAATTTTATACCTACTTTGAAATATCAACTAATGAAGGGCATAAAAGTGAATGATTTCACTAAGCATGCCACTCGTAACAACACTTTAAAATTAATAATTATTAATTTATTGGAGGGTATTTGCACAAAATTATCACCGGAATAGTGTGACCTCGGGAGTAGGTAGGTATCTGTTATCCCTTTTGCTAGTATTCACATTTAGAATATTATATGCATAGTATAATTATTCAGAATTATTTCAGTAACTCTTTTTCTCTTGCTAAATCGGCCTTTACCCTTGCCTTTGCCCACCAGACACGACACCCGCGTGGTCGGAGGATACTCCCTTTTCCATAGAGTATGAGTGAAATTTACACCCTGTTCCTCATACCTCTATAAGTTGGTTCTCATTTGCGATAGTCAATAATCATCAAGCGACGCGAGTGCAGAACTTTACCAAGTGCCAAGTGAACCAAGAACCAAATGGTGTATGGTGTGTGCTGTTTATGCAACTGCAACTTAAAACAAGGAATCAATTGCCTAACCATAACCATACAGGGTTAAAATGAATTAGCTAGCGAAAAGACGTGATGGGTAGGTATTGACATCTAAACATTAAAAACGATAAAAAAAAAAAAATGTAATAATGTTTTATCGATACCAATCACGTCAGTGAACTTTACACAAAAAAAACGGATATTTTAAACTGATATTGAACATACAAAAAAAATCGCCACATTTTTTTATTTTTTGTTTTATCGTGTTTAGATATCCATAGCATCACGTCTGCGGAGTTTCGCTAGTTAATTTCATTTGACCCTGTATTGTAATATTACTGTTTATACTATTATATGGCTAATTATTACTGCCTCGTTGGTCTAGTGGTCGCAAGCGCTACTGCAGAGCATGAGGTCCTGGGTTCGATTCCCGGGTCGGGCAAAGTGTTATTGGGTTTTTCCATCTGGAATTTCTCGGTAGCAGCCCGGAGTCTGGATTTGTGCCCGGTTGATGGCAATAGGCTCGCCCCCTATTACATGGGACTTAAACATAACTGGCGAAATGTGGGTGTGCTATAGGTACACCTCTGCCTAACCCTTCGGGGAATACAGGCGTGATGTTATGTTATGCGTGTGTGTTATGTGAATAAATGAATAATACATGTATTTTAATAGGTTCCATGCAAAAGATAGAGGAAGAAGCAAATCAGGCACAGATCCAGTATGAAGCTATTTCAGCGAATTGGGACCACATGTTGTCAATTAAAGATCCCTTAGACATTGACGCTGAAATGAAGGAGCAAAAGAAGAAATGTGATGACTTGCTTGCTGAAAAAGATGCTCTTATTGCTGAAGTGAAAAGTGATCTGAAAACAATGGACGAGTCTTATTATAAAGATTTGGAGAAACAGGTAGATACCTAGTAACCTATCTGTTGAGGAATGAAATCCCCAAACTATTCAGATTGCTATTCAATTTTCGTTCTTACTATTACAGGATAATGATATAAAAGAATTGTCAGACAGAATTGAAAAGCAAGTAACAATCATGCAAAGAGCCTACGGAAAGCAGCTTAGTTTGATAGCAGAAGCCGTGAACATAGAACGCGAAGCAATGATTGATCATAACAACAAGAGATGGGAAGCACTCTATAAGCAATGCGACAAAGAAGAAATTGCGCATTTGGAGTACAAATATGTTCAGGTTGAAATAATGTGGTTAAAATGGCTGAAAATGTAATAAAACCACATAGGTTACCTACCTACTAATTTGATAAACAATTTCAGCTAGACGAACATAAACTAGACATTGAGGCTATAATGTGGGACCATCACGAAAAATATCGCGAGGCCAAAATAGAACTGGAATCTTTGATTCAGGAGTTGCAACAAGAACTGGAAAAGTTGAAGGCTACGTGTATAATTAATACCGAAAAAATTGGGTATACATATCAGGTGTAAAGATGGGTGATTCATAAGTTAGTTTTATTTTTATAGCTACTGTTATGCTTATAAATTTAATATAATTTTCAGGTTCTAAAAAAACGCGAAGAGGAGAATGTCTTTGTAAGATCGCAACAAAAACGGAAGCTTAATAAAATGTCTGATATCGCTAATTCATTAAGAGCAAAAATTCGGAAAGCGACTGAGGATGGGGCCATAGAGGAAATAAAGGCGGACGCTGAAATCATTAAGTTGATGCAAACTATGCAGGACTTGGAGAAGAAGTCTGATCACTTCGCTCAGGTGAATCATAACAAGTTCACTCAAGTGTGGCGGATGTCGAACGCGAGGTGTCTAGAGTTGAGCAAAGAATTACGCCAAGGGGAAATAGCACTACATGCTCATATTCTAGCCGAGCCGCCTCCCCCGCCGCCACAGAAACCACCCAAGAGTCCTTTGGCTAAATACGGTAATATTCTTGATACAACTAGTACACGTATGGTCTGTTCCAACCTACCTATCAAACAGAAATGTAAACAAACCTTGTTCAGGTTAAGTTCTTACGCAATCAATCACTAAAGCGAATTAGTAACACGTTCATTAGTATAATCAATTTATATTAGTTATTTAGAAGGTTTCAACCTTTTTCCAAGAATAGGTAATTGTTTGAATAACATTATTATATTGTAATTGAAAATCATCGACAAAAATGGTTATCAAATTAACCTCAGTTGCCAAATGAAAAACGTATTTTGGGTGATTTAAAAATATGATATATATATTTTTTTGTTTTATTTTTTTAATTCAATTTTTAAGTGGCACTACAAATTGGCATCCACAGATATGTATCGGATCCTTTTATTTATTTACATTTTACATCAGATACTTTTGGAACAAAATACATTTATGTAACGATATAAAATATCTGATTTAAAGAAAAGCATGCCTGTTTTATTTTCAGAGTCTGAAGCCAAGCTTGCATCGACTGCCATTGAGCATCAAGGGGTTGATCCTGAAGACGAGTTCGCGGAATCAAAAGATAAATTGGTAATTTTATGTTCACACTAGTCAAGCTTCTTGTTTTGTAATTACTGCAGAAAAAAAGTCAAAAAAAGTCTATGAACGCGTCAGTTCTGTATACAAAATTAATAAGAGGGATACTTGGTATCTGACAGCTTAAAAAAAAAAACTCTTATTTCCAGACTACATACGGGCGTATGTAGTCTGGAAATAAGAGTTTTTTTTTTGTGAGACATTGTGTTAGTGTCTAAATTATCTTTTGAACTACGAGTATGTTAGTATACTTATATTTAGAACACAAAAAAAGGTGATAATAATATATCGACCACAGATAGATTCATCAAGACCCATGCAATACATGAAGCTTGATCAACTTACCCATTGTAGCCCCATCCAGCCTTTCAGCAAACACCCTCAAGATACTGTTGGTGCTTCTTCCCACTCTGCATGTCATCGACGCCACCTTAAGCATTATTGCAAAGTACTCGTAAGTGTGCGCATCAGCGAACATACCTGACGCACTAAAGCTACGTGCGGTAGCGTTTTGTTTTGCTTAAGCTAAAAAATGTCTGCTACTTCTTGCTCTTCAGTCTTGGAATTAAAGTTAATCGTTATTTCTCTTCTTATCGGGAATAACGTGGCTGTCTTAGCCTCTTAGGCATGGCTCGCGTCCTCCTATAAAATAAATGTGACTACTCCACAGATTCGTCACATACTACAGCTTGTAGCGGATAACACGGGCTTTCTAGTTGAAGATCGTTTACTCAAACTTATTGAAAAGTACCAATTGAGCTCCAGAAATTTGTGTACGCTAGATGCAATTTTTATGGTAAGTAATGCTTCACTTTTTTTATGTACAGCGCCTTTCCTGTGCGGTTTGCGTGTCCTTGACATACTAAGGTAGGTACACGGCTACATATCAAGCTATACATTTCCAGTATAAGATGACCTCTCATTGTACGGAAATCCTATACAATGCGAGATCAGCTAATACTGGAAATGTACAGCTTGAAATGTAGCCGCGGGTACCTGTTAATTTTGGTAATGGGACAAAGCAACGCGTTCGTAATTTATGATTGCGAATGACAGCTTTAGCCTGGCAATCGTAATTATTTTAAGCTCTCTGTACAGTCACGAGCACTAATATGTATAGCTACACCTAACAACTTTTTAACTTGATTTTCTTCTACTGTAATAATTGTAATTTTATGCTGTTACGAATATAGTATTTTGGAACCTATACTGTTATGAAATAGGTCTTATCTCAAAGTTGAAATCAATGTTCCACGAGAAATTCGCTTTTAAATTTTGCTAAGTGTATGCATATTAGTGCTCGTGACTGTACTTATAATTCCAAGTTGCGTGAGTGCTACAGAGTAAGAAGGTACACTTCTTGCCTACAGCTACCTATTACTGAAGATACTCATAATAGTTTACTATTTATAGGCACTAGAAATTCAAGCGGAAGACGACATAAATCTTTTGTGTGGCACATTTTTGAACTATGCGTTTTGCCCTATTTGCGTGGGTTTGGAAATATCGTCGGAAAATCCGGCGCCGGCGCAGGACCCACAATCACCGGATGCTGTGTCAAAGGCAGACTCCCAAGGCGGTTTAAATAGACGGGGTGGGTAAATCATGCAGTTTTTATGGCTATTGTCACTTATATAGTCACTATTGGTAACGGCTGGACTAAACGTCTCTTCTGTAGTCAGCGTTACCGAGATCACCTCAGTAAGTACCATAGGTCCTTGCTGTATGTGGCTGATAAAGTTTATAGAAGACTCAACCCTGCGTCTCGTCCACAAGACTACCTATATTGCTCAAGCAAGGAAACAATATTTGAATTCAGAATTTAATCTAGATTTAGATCTAGATTATATTAATCCAGTTTTGGAACAATCAACTCAATGACGTAAAAAAGTTAAAATTATTACAATTGGTCACTCAAAAATCATCATAAGTAGGTACTTAGAGCAAAATTATATTTTTAGTTGAGTAAGTGGCGAGGAAATATAAATTATCTGAGACAAGTCATGTACCCGATGGGATTTCCCGTCGGCAAAAAGTACAAACTTCCATCCTTTATTTACCCTAGGAGACAAATTTAAAAACATCTTTCCTTACTCCTTAAAGAAGGTGAGCAACCTTCGTTAAATAAGGACAATTTCATGCTTTTAGCTAGACCCAGCGGCTTAGGCTGGGGGTTGTCTATCGGTGAAGTAGATTATAAATTGAAGTATAGAAAGTTTTAATGTACCTAAGCTTCAAAATAAACTTGAAACTTTTAATTTCGAAACAATTGCACGCAGGCGAGGTCAGGGCACTACTGTTGTTTCTTGGACGAGGCGCTTTTATTACACTTTTAGTCGTTTTGTCGCCACTCCGATGGTTTGTTCAGTCCCTAATCTATTATTTATTACAGGGTGTCACAAGACCCATCCCATAGCCGTCAACTACGCATTCTGTATCAACATGAAACGAACATTGCACAAAAATAATTGCTGGGAAACGACTTATTTTTGATGTGAAAAATCGCTGTTTACGTGAGCGCCCAACGTTACGCACGCAAAATGTTTTTGTTAATTGTAAACATAAAAATTGTGCTAATTATGGTATTTAAAGTTAAGGGGGATGCGCCAAGGTAGCCCGCGAAATTCAAATTTTATTACGTTTTTTGCAATTTGCTGGTCAGTATATATGGTTGTATGTTGATCTAAATATGATTCGCGGCCGTACCAAATATTTATTTAAGTATAGAATTATAATCACAAAGAGCATCAATACATCTCTCTAAGTTCATATTACCCTATTGAATTACTATTTCATGAAATCATGACATTTGAGGCCAATTCTAACATTGCTGATTCTAATGATTATAATTCTGTAAAGCCATATTTGTTACGGCCGCGAATCATATTCTAATCAACATACAACCTGACAGTGACCTGCAAAATTGAAAAAAAAGTACCTACCTAAGTATTTTTTAAATTTCGCGGGTTACCTGAGCGCTTCCCCCTTAAGTTACAACATTTATAACAGTTTTTCATAAAAAATAGTCAGAAAATGTTGGAACTTTGACCTTCAATATTCAGTAGGTTCCCAGGTATGGTCCAGTACAAAATAATTATCACAAAGATGGGGAGAACAAGTGACTCTCGGCTTCGATAAGTGTCTTTTAACACCCCGCGTTATTTTTATGTCGATAGGCGGCCCCGGAGGAGATAGGGGGTCACCAAACAGAGGTCGTACAAGCATTGCTGCCAGAAGTGTGTCGGCAAGCACGTCGCGCACGCTACACATTGGATTCAGGTGTGCATATCATTCAATTCTTTACTAGGCGTATGTGTCAAATTATTCGCGTTACTTGGTTATACAAAATATACTCTATCAATATTATCATCATTGAAATAAAATGGATACGGCGGGATAAGCTGGACTCCTTTAACAAAAACTGGCCCTTAACAAGTTTATGTGGAAAGAGTGTAGGACGGAGGCCTTTACACAGCAGTGGGACATCCCAGGCTTTTAATTATACCTAATAATTATTGAAATAAAGTTGATTGTATTTAGTGATATAACGCGAATATTTGCACAAATAAGTACGCCAAGTGATTTCTCAGCATAATAGGCAAGGACACTCGACTACAGAACACATTTACTCAGCACTCGACTGCTAGGGACAGATTGCACGAAAGACTGAACCAGCAGTGGAGTATAGACTGCGATAGACTATGGTGATTAATTGCCATAGACTACTGTAACTCATCCGTATTGTCAATGCATTTGTTACTCACTACTACCTATATCATTCATTCAGTGCTAATTATGGGCCTTTCGACAGAGCCTGCACAATAAAAGGTCACGACATTGTTGGTCAGAAGCTTGGTATAAGTAGATATTGCTAATGATGTTGCGAACAACACGCCGCGGATGCTTACAAGTTACAACTACAGGGTCAAATTAAATTAGCTAGCGAAACTGTAGACGCGATGAGTATCGATTTATAAACACGATAAAATAAAAATTAAAAGATTTGGTGTTTTTTTTAGGGGTCAACGACTGCTGCACGGGTAAAAACGTGTTTTGTCGACGGAAGAATAGACAAAATGTCAATCTTTTGATAATATATAACTATACTTATTCAAAATAGATGTAGTCAAACTGACAAATCTTCCGTCGACAAAACCTGTTTCTATGGTGGTCGTGCTACGCGTGCTGGTAGTGTTCTTACTTGCAATTGTGAGTTGAGAAAATATGTTTTATCGTGGTTTTGATATGGGTACTAATCTCGTCTGTGAAGATTACACAAAAAAAAAAACAGATTTTTTAAACTGATATTTTATGTGAATACAGCGGCCGACGATCCCACAAAAAAAAATCCTCATGTTAATTTATTTTTTGTTTTATCATGTTTAGGAATTGATACCCATCACTTCTGCGAAGTGTCGCTAGCTAATTTAATTTGAGCCTGTATTATTTATGTTGATAGCAAAATAAAAAAAAACCTGTTTTGTTTAAAATTCTTTTAAACGATACACTGAAGAAAAATTGTGTTTAGGTGATTGGATTGTGAATTTTATTGTTTCTGTTTGTGCCTTCCAGGAGTTTAACTGAACTATCACCGTTGGACCAACTTTTGATGACGGAGGCAGATGAAATAATGCAGAAATGTGGAGATCTCCAATGTAAGATTAATGGTTGTTATTGTAGCCTCAACACTTATGTGGCCGGGGTCGCGGACTGTCGAAAGAGTTATCGTGGCCCTGGCGCACAAGCAGCTGAAGGAACGCGTGTGGGTTTTAGTCAGTAGGTAAGAGTCTGACACGCCCTTCCGCTCCGCCCAGAGCCATTTGATGATTTCCCAACCCAAAAGAAAAGAAAAAAAAGCCCTACACCCAGCAGCCCTTAATCTATAACAGAGCGCAGGTGGTTCCAGGGAGTGGTCCTATATTTGTTCCTTCGGTACTTACATACGGTCTATAAATTTTTGGGCTAAATGTGAAAGTGTGTTTGTAATACCGGCCAAATGAAATAAAAGCTATATTCCAAAAGAATATGTTTTTCTCTTCATTTTTTATTATGGGACCAAACCTGTGGGGCCATTCTCCGTCAAATTACACGAGTTCGAAACTAACATTTCATACTTACTTACTTTTTTTCATACTTATTTGATACGGGTTAAAGGTGCGCGCCGGTGCCTTTATTACCGGCGGCGGCGGTATCGGCGTGTATGGTGAAAATACCACCACTTGGTTAACCAAATTACCCCATAGCTCTTTAAAGTGGGCTCCACTGCGGAGGGAGCTTGTGACTTGCGAGTCTCTTCAACTCCTTCATCCTAGGAGGTACAGCACCCGAGAGGAGGCGAGGCGCAAAGGTTCTGTTCTTCAAAAAATGATGATAAAATCTTGCTGAAGAACTATATAGCCCCATCTCACTTCAAGAGTCACGTGTACCTACAACTGTTCTGGAGAGCCGTCACGAACCGTCTCACCAAGAGATTTGTGACAGGTGACCAGAACAAGACGGGTTTTGAAAAGGCTTCAGTACCGAATACCACATCTATACTGTGCGGCAAATTGCACGGATGACCGAAGAGTACAATCAGCCGCTGTGTATGGCATTTGTAGACAACGAAAAGGACTCCAGGAATCTTCGGCTGCGACCGCGCCTGCGTTATTATCAGACATATTTTAACAACTGTGGGCGTACTATGGGTAGTGTTGGTTATTGCGCAATAGAAAAACCGTTGGCAGTTGAAATCAAATTATAAATTTACGATCAAATTAATCACAGTAGCGAATCACACACTATAGGTACACGACAAACCTATACGGAACACGCGATAGTTTCTAAACGTGTTCACTGCTTGACCGCCAACAACCAACTCTGCTTTACTCTGAGCAAACGTTAGCGTTATAGACTCTGTTGAGCGCCACCTGGTGGCGCTGGCGTCCCGATCAGTCAAAGTCAAACGTTTGATTTAACGTATTTCCGACATATAGAATTAATCTTTGGAACCACCCGCTTTTTGTTATGACTGTATGGACACATTTATTAATACTAGCCATTGGTCACTATAAAGAACATTAGTGATCGATGATACTAGCTGACCCGACAGACGTCGTCCTATCCAAAAGTTCATACAAAAAGCCCATAGAAAAAAAAGGACTATCAGTTTTTTTTTCTTGAAATATGTAAGTAGGTACCTACCTATTTAGGACTATTATGAACATTTTAAACCAAAAAATAGCCAAAAAAGTGATGCACTTACCAACGAACAGCATTTTATTTTATTTTATAAATATAGGTATACTTAGATAAATAGACCTATTGGTATAATTGTATGTACCCGTGCAGTGATACGCGTATGCCTTTGTTTCAGCGACTATCATGATGTCTGCGGGCACGCCGGAGGGCAGCTCCGTGACCAGTCGCAGGCCTGGCGCGCGAGCCGTCACCGTAGCACCACACCCACAAGGAAACGGCGAAAAAACTCTTAAAGAAAACAATCCTTTCCTCTGTCCATGTTAGTTATATATGTCACTGTATACTTATGAACATCGATAGTAGGATCGATCTGTCCATGGCAAACCGACAAACTGTGAACTCGTATCAAACTTGCATGCGACAGATCGCACCTTGCGCTAATACTAAATAGCAAAGTACAATGCGACCAACTTGGAAGTAGCGCTCTCTCGGCTCGCGTGCGGTTGTTCAGTTCAAACCAAACCCATCTAACCCATTTGGTCGGGGTGCCCTGGCTTTGTTACTGCGCCAATTCGGCTACCGCCAAGACCGACAAATCAGGGATGGTTCAGGATTTTACGGGTGATAAAATCGGACAGATTGTGAACCCTGTCGGTAGGTAAGTGCAGGTTCGTTCACAATTTGACGGTTTGACATGGATAGATTATGAACTATCGAAAATTAATACGTTATATTGTAAGCAGTATGGTACAATTCACAATTTATCGACAGTTTACAATCTCGCGAGACAGATTATAAACTAACGGAGTTCACAATTATACGGTGATATATATATATTCGCGAACACCATATTCTTCCTGATTCTCCTGCGCTTCGACTAAACTAAATTAATTATTGCGTTTCTACTGATATACAGGGCGTAAGGGACATCGAACCGCAAACTAATAAATAAACACACACATAACATCACGGCTGTATTTCCCGAAGGGTTAGGCAGAGGTGTACCTATAGTACACCCACAATTCGCCAGTAATATTAAAAAAAAAAAAGCAGGTTACAGAAAAATATGAGACCCTGGCTCCAAAGCTAAGTTAGAGTACCTGTATTTCAGGAGCAAACTGTTATTCATTTCATGCAATTAGCACATGATTTTAGACCGACAAAAAATCAGCTGTTCCATACATTTTAACAGTGTAGGTATTGCACTTTTGTATGAAACAGCTGATTTATTTTTTAATTGTTTATTACCAGTTGGAAAGCCTTAACAAGGCTCTATTGTAAAATCGATATCAGATAGCGATCACTTTATTATTTTGCTAACTAGGTATATTGTTTGTTTTTCAGTGGGTCACGTTTTGGAAATGGAGCCAATGCAAGTTTTGACTGCTTTGAGCGACTTCATATCAATTTTCGTACCACCCGAGAAGAAGAAACTTAACAATATACTGTTAGTATACTGAAAGTTATTATTTGGTGCTTAATTCTCGTAGTGTTTGCTTCTCAAAGCTTGTCAAGTGAACATAATAAACGATCCGACACGCTGGCTCATTGGTGATCCAATGGAATGCTATTCAGTGCGAGCCTCAATCGAGTACAGACGTCGATCCAGACTTTTAGTTCGTTAATCATTCATTACAGAGACAGCTTAAAACCACCGAATTTTGAGACACCATCTCGCAGACTTACTCAGGAAGAAATCCATAACTATTGGTTACAATGGAAAAATGTTTTCCCAGCAGAGAAAGATAAGTTTTGGGATGGTCTGCTGACTGGATTGAACAATTATTTGTCGATATTACAAGGTGGGTTACGAAATGGAAAGGTTATTTAACTTTTAGTATTAACAGTATCGAAAATCGCATTGCCGCACCGGTGTCGCACCCTGTCTATGCGGATAAAGGTTTTCATCCAGTCACACGACTTTGAATCCTCAATTTAGTTGGGGATATGCGCCAGATTCAGGCAACGTAAATGACACCTCGTCCATTTGCCCAATGCGCTTTTGATCATTGGAACCACAAAACAAATAAATTTTAATGTTGAATTTTTAACCCTAGACCTGTTTCGGCTAAGTAAACTCTACCGGTACAGACCTAGAGTTCAGGAGCGCGCCAGCCCCACCACGACGTCAACGTGGCGGTGGGGTTATTATTATTATTATTTATACTTTTACCTATCTCGGCATTGCGCCGGATCTATAGAAATAGAAATAATATTTATTTACATAAAACATGGTACCTATAAAAAGTTGTTTTAAAAGTACATTACAGAGCCTTTATAGAGTACGGGCCGAAGCAAAGTGCTACCTCTGGGAATTGGTTAGGTTATGATGATATGATGATTATTTGCAGAACGCGAACGTATCCATGACGAGGTGGTAGAGTTGCGCCGGCGCAACGTGGCGCTGCGTCAGTTGGTGCGCGGCGCTCTGCCCGAGCTACCCACACCGACGGCAAAGTTCGCGCGTGGCTACCGGAAGGCATTCGTTGCGCCCACTCCTGATATTGCACCCCCGGCATATGCCCGACTTCCACCTATTTAACCTTCAGCACTTCACGAGAAAATATAATTTTTCGTAGTCTTAAATTCCCTGCACATTACACAGGTCAAGTTATTTTATTCCAGGATACGTGAGTCGGTGGAGCATTTCAGTTTAAAATGTTCGTGAAAGTCAAATCGCTTCATCGTGAAATATCATTACTACATGCAGACGTGCGACGTTTGAGCAAAGGTTTTGCGTAGAAACGTTAAGCACTAAACGCTTGCATGATGAGTTAGCCGCGCAATCTATTGGAAGTCCCAGCCCAGAGGGTTTTGAAGCAAGCATATGGAGGGCGAAATGTTAGTACCTGTGTGGTGCGGCATGAGGAGGCAATACCGAAAATATATTGGAAAAGTTTCAGATTTCAGCCCAGTGGTCAGGAGTCCACTTTCAGATTTCGAAAAAAAAAAACAAAAGTAAAGTGATCTTCAGAGCCGTTGATTTTCATATGCTCGTGTGCGGCCTAACCCATAATGACTTAAATAGACGAATTTGACGAAGAAATTGTGGGCTTTACCTAAATCATTACGTTCAAGTGATTAATTTTCAAACTTCTGAATATCGAGAAATTTTCACAAACGTGTCAGCTTCAAATTGAAACAGTAATCGAAACTAATTGGTTCCTTGATGTAGGGATAAATGCAAAATTATGACAACAATTGGTTAATTTTCTGAATTGATGAAACTTCGTCATATTTGCCAAAAGGCTCTATCAATCCGTCAGATATTTATATATTCAGTATTAGGACATGAACACTATTGCACAGAATAACTTTCGTTCACCCTAAACATCCTTTAAAAAAAAAACAAATCTGAGTTTTCAGATTTAGGGAAAGCCCACAATTACTTCGTCAGATTTGCTTATTTAGGTAAGTCAAGCCACACGCGATCATGTGAAAATCAACAGCTTTGAAGATCATTTTATTTTTGGTCCAATTTCGCAATCTGAAAGTGCAAATCTGACCACGGGGGCTCCTATCTGAAACTTTTCAAATATATTTTCGGTGATCCCTCTTCAAGCCGCACAACCGCACTAACTCAGCTATCAACTTTTAGCCCTGGATGTACGTTTGCTCAAAAACCGTCTGGGCTCGCCTTCCAGATTTACTATGAAAATTCGCAATATCTCAATGTATCGTTGCATTTCATGGTGACGCGGGCTGCTTGCAAAGTACATTAATTTGATAGAGCAGCAAGCTTTTCTGGCTTTAATTGGAACTAACGAAATTACCATGAAACTTGAGTCTGTCATTTTTTGGTCACGATCATCGCCGCCGTCACCGAGCCAGATAGGCTTGCAGCACTAAACTAAACCTAAATTCAAAACTAGTACCGGTAAAACGGGGTGAATAGGAACGCAGGGGTGAATCGTAACGAAACTTTAAAAGGGATTTTAACATTGAAATATTATAGTCTGTCGCCAAAAAGGACTCTAACGTGTATACTGTATTATAATTAACCGATTACGTGTCCCTGTTGGCAACAAATTATATTATTTAAATGTTAAAATTCCTTTTAAAGTTTCGTTCCTATTCACCCCGTTTTACGGTACCTATTCTATGTCGTGTCCAGTACAAGCGCAACGCAACGGACATACTTTTGGTTATGGGCCTAACTAGTACCTAGTCTATTTGTAGTAATACGTGTTTTCTATGTTTAGAGGTAGTTTAAAAATATTTGCCCAAGTTTTATATTTGAGACTGTATCGGAAAGATTGAAAGGAAAAGTTTTTTTTTAATATTGTGTGATCATTTATTATTTTACTAAATAATAAAGCTTCCGAAAAACAAATTAACTTCTAGCTATCTGTGGTTGACTATAATACTAACTATAAGCTGTGTTAAAATGAATTAATTAACCGACAAAAATGTTGTTTTTAACGAACAAACATGAACTTGTTCAAATTATAATTCTACGAAAAATAATCTATACTTTCAAATAAATTAAACTAAATTACCAAAAAAAAAAAAACACTAAACTTCCGAAAAAATTACTAAGTTGCCGAAAACATATAATATGTTCCCGAAAATCCTAACTCTAAACGGTCGACGTCAGGGGCACCCCCAGGTTCGGTTGGTTAGGTTCCTTTAAACCCTTTAGACAGAAATAGGACCCCCGCAGAGCGGGGCTCCGTCGACCTGCTTATTAACCCTAACCCTAGCCGGCCGACCTCAGGGGCACCCCGAGGTTTGGTTGGTTAGGTGTAAGGTTGATTCTAAATTTATAATAGGTAAGTTACAATAAAAATGACTACCTGTAGATTTTGGTAAAACGCAATTTAAGCTGGTGAAAAATATTACGTCAGCAAATATTGTATTAATTTTTCGGAATTTTCAGTATTTTATTCGGTTGTTTCTTTATTTGTATTCGCATGTAAGTTGTCGGAAAGTTAGTATTTAAAGCAATAAATTTCATATTTTGAGTACGCTCATATTTTAATTCTTTTTCGGAGCTTTTATTACTACCCTTTAAGGGCAGATTTTTCAAATTAATTTTATAAGATGTGCATTTCTATGTGCATTATCTAGTCTTTTTATTATGGAATCAAGTTTTTCGAAGAGTGGCTATCTAAAAACACGTTCAGTATTATTACAACTTACTTTCGTGCTGGGGTTATGGATATGTCGTAGAATCGCACAACATAAACTATTGTATTGTATTGTTGTTGTTAACGGGTTGGAGTCCGCAACTCCACGTCCAAGCGCGTATGTTGCGTACATACATAAATTATTTATATAATAAATACACATGTATCTAAATGAATAAAATTTTATTGTTATCTAAAATTGCATTTTTCATATTTTGAATATTCGCCCATTGGTACATAAATACGAGGGCGGTTTGATAAGTTTCCATAATTTATTTTTATCTATTCTATATCTATTCTGCTTCTATAATAAATCTGTAGACGAGACCTTTCTGTACATTGAAAATATTTCCAAAAAACATATTGGGGTGTAAGGGTGTTAAAGAATAACCAACAGATGCCATTTCTACCATATTTTTGAAATTTTGTCTGTTTGTCTGTTTGGATCACGTAAAAAGTACGAAATCGATATGGTTAACTTTTATACTCAAATATTGTGTGTAACTCGGGAGTAATATTTAGTTTTCTTTCATCGCAATCGCTTAAATCTATCAAAAGTTATGAATTTGTTTCAAGAAGAACTTTTCATTACTTAATGTACATACACGTAGCGACATCTATTGACGCCAAATGGTACTAACGAATATTAACCCTATTGAATTATGTAAAGGCAATGGGCATGTTTCCCTAGGAAGGATATCATCGCGTCGGAAAATATCGATACATGGAATTACTATGTACTATTAAGGCGGAACCTTCAGGGTAGCCCGCGAAATTCAAATTTTCCTACGTATTTTGCAATTTGCAAGGCACTGTCAGGTTGTATTTTGATTAAAATATGATTCGCGACCGTAACATATATGGCTTTACATAATTATAATCATTAGAATCAGCAATACATCTCTATAAATTTATATTACCCTATTGAATGACTATTTCATGAAATCATGACACTCAAATGTCATTATTTCATTTCATTTGAGGGCAATTCTAAGTTAAGGAGTTGTATTGCTGATTCTAATGATTATAATTCTGTAAAGCCATATTTGATACGGTCGCGAACCATATTTAGATCACCATACAACCTGATACTGACCTGCAAATTGCAAAAAAACGTAAGAAAATTTGAATTTCGCGGGCTACCTTGGCGCATCCCCTTATGCTCCTTGGTTCGATGCCGTATGAATATTTCAACACTGGTAACTTTTTCCCACGATTTGTTATCTGTTTCCATACGTATTTTAAGAATATTAAAATACTAATTGCGTTACTGTTAAATTTACGTAGCTGTTATTAAAATTTATAAATAACAGTGGCAAATAGGGTATTAACATTATAAGTATATTTGGCGGTTGAATAACAGTGGCGGGGTGGGTTGTTAGGAAACATTATTTTGTGAAATTGTATTGAAAAAACAATATAATAATTTATATTACTTGATAACTGATCTAGTGGTCGCAAGTGCTACTGCTGAGCATAAGGTCTAGGGTTCGATCCCCAGGTGATAAATAGGTATAAATGATACATTAACTGACTAACTGACGAAACTAGATGGCGGCATTAGGTCCACTTTGGGCCACGCGCCAAAATATTCTTGTACAACTACTTTAGTAAGTTATGGACAGCTACAAAAACATACCATACGTACAGCGTGACGACGCGTCAACACGGCATGCGTCACCACGCCAGCAATCGGTTTTATTTAAATAGATGTTTCACATCAAAAATAATGCGTCAAAGTACCTGATACCTGTTCCGTTATTTTAAACTATCTGTTACGCCCACGTTACACCCCTACTACGTCAAATAAAAATGTCATGATGATGTCAGCTATCAGCTCATCATCATCTCATCCCTAATCCATCATTCATCTGTCATTGGTCGGCGTAGTCGATGGTTGGTTGTAAATTCGCGACACGCCAAAAATGCCGATGTGAATAATCAGAAAAATATACAGCAAGAATACAAGTCAAAAGTCTTCTCTGACTGTTGTGTCTTCAACTGGAATTGTTAAAAAGCCGAGGAACAGGTTAGTATGTCTTCTAAGTATCATTCACGAGTTCCTGGTTTTTTCTGAAATATTAGGAGTCTATTTAATTTCAATGCCACTTGCTTGTTTGTGTTGTCCTAGATTGTTATTCAATAGCCTTACTAACTAAGTGTTCTTTTACTTGCAGTAACTTCAACCATGTTGAGGATATTATTTCATCTTTTTGGAGCAATCCAATTTTTCTATGGATGTTACTATGACTACGTCTACGTCAATATACCAATAACTTCAACAGTAACACCTTATGGAGGAAAATTCAAATACTTAACTTACTTAGATGCGGTAAGTCTTATGTAATTTTATTTATGCAACAGAAACTGATATTTACCTCAATATTTAATCATTTCCTCTGTTTCAGATGATACAAACAGCATACTTTACACTGGCACTGCTCAATGATATATTTGGGAACAATGAACCGTCACCATCAGAGAAGCCACTTATAAGGAAAGTTAAGGACACAGTTTTTAGTGCTTTAGCTTTCCCATTAGCAATATTTGTAGGAGTATCATTTTGGGGGATCTATGCTGTTGATAGAGAATTGATTCTACCCAGAACTATGGATGCATATTTTCCACTGTGGCTAAACCATGTGATGCACACAAACATAGTAGTGTTTATACTGATGGAACTTCTTACATCCTTCAGGATGTATCCTAAGAGAAAAGTAGGTCTTTCTATTCTGTCTTTGTTTATGATTTGTTATTTAGTTTGGATACATGTTATCTATTTCAACTCGGGTGTTTGGGTGTACCCTATCTTGAATGTTCTGAATTGGCCTATACGAGTTTGTTTCTACATATTCTGCCTCATATTAGCCTGTGGTGCATATTCTCTAGGAGAAAAAGTCAACAAAGCTGTTTGGTCTACTGAAGTAGAAAAAACTGTAAGATCTGGAAAGAAAAAGGCCAAATAATAATTGAGATAGTAACAATTTAGATAGCATACATACCCTAGTTAACCTCGCTTCATGTTTTGAGGTTTGTAAGTAGTTTTAAGTTGTTCCAATGGGATGATGGTTTAAGAAGTAAGGATGCAGTAATGAAGCTTTTGGAGAAAATAATTTAGATTTAGGAATTGAAAATGGGAGGGGGGGCAACATTTTGGCCAGTGAAGATCATAGATACAGCAGATGAGAAATTTTAAAATCTAATTAGTTTCATTTATCATTGTTTGATGTTTAAGGAAGTGACAATATAATAACCCCATCAAAAATATATACGTAACTAACTACTTGAAATTAAAAGATAAACCAAGAACACTTATATTTGGTTCCTACTCTTTTACCTGTATCTGTAGATATTTATAAATATAATTTATACACTTTAAATCATTTGTATAGTAATTATACCTAATCACTATGCAAAAGATATTTATTTAAATTATTGTTTTTCTATGTGTGGTTGTTATGCGGTATAAAAGAGGCAATTCAGTACCAAATAATTAACCCAATTAAAAGTGTATCTTGAAATTTTGTAAACACTGATATGACTGAACAATGCAGCTGTTGTAATGCAATGTTATAATATTATCATTCAATGTACTTTGTAGTTGTAGATATCTTCTGCCCATTGTAAATGTAGTGTTAATTATGTTCTTTTCGTGGCCTAATTGTAAAAAGTAAATGCATCCGAATTCAGGTGTTCCACTTAAAATCACTGACATTTTATTGATAAAACGATTTCTACCTACATATAATTTTATTACAATGCAGTAATACCTAAGTAATTAAATACTGTTATGAGAACAAGGGACCGCTAATCGAGAATTGTTCTCAGTGCTACTTGTTTCTTGATAACGTGGTAACTAATTGAGATAACCGATGTTGCCGATAACGTTACACACATACATTGGTTGTGAATGAATTCAGCAATAATTATACAATTTGTTCGAAAAAGTTTATAGTCATTGCCTGTAGGACTAATCTATTTAGCTAATGAAGGCATTTTGTACTTGTAATGTAACGTAAAAATAAGGGTTATGCATTATAATTCATTAATTAAAAAAGTAGTAGGTATCGTAATGGTTACGTAACACCAAATCCTGCTTGGTAGCATGACCTGATTTTTTACGGATGATAAATATTACTTCCGTTTTTCTTGATAATTATTATATAAGCATTTATTTGTGAAGATAGCTTTAAAAACAAATTATATAATCGAAATGTAGGTATGTAGGAATTGCTTATTGGCCTGAATTTTATGCAGAATGTGTAAACGTTTGTTAACTTAAGATTTTACTTAAATAATCGCAAGAATCGTTCTTAATTTTCAAATGTTGATCGATTTAAGCTGAATTAGATTCGTAAATATTGTAATTAAGGAGGGATTCGGATACTCTGTAATAGTCACAAACTGTTAAAATATTTTTAAGTAAAATATTTTATCATAGTAATATAAATGATAATTCTTTGGTACAAAGCATTCCAAAACAAGATTTAATTAGAAGTATTTAACTTATTATTTTATTGTTATCTGATATTTATTTGTTTTGTTTGCATTATTACTTTATTACCCTTGAGTGACAAAATACTAGGTAGCGATTGCAACTTGTGCCGCAGATTATTAAAAGCCAAAGTATCCAAGTTATATTAATGCAAAATACCAAACACTGTAATATCTAATTATATTTCTGATAAACTAAAAAACTTCGTTGAAACAACGTTCTATGTAATTTTTATAGATGTATAAATCTATGTAAATGTAATAAATAAGAGCTCTCTATTGGCTAGTCTCAAAATTTTAATATTAGGAGTGCTGGCTTTATCATTGAGTGCATCGTTTTGATCATGGACCTGAAAGTGGATAGATTGGTAATGCGCACATTCTCTCTAAAACCAATCACGCCTTATCTACGAGGTGTGCAGGGAAATCAAACATCTTATAAAATTTCAAGTTTCGTACTTAAGTCAAACGGATTTGGGACAAAAAATATTGCATTCATTTGATTATTTCTTGAGAGAAAAAGATGCCGATTTTCGAATGTCTACAGAATTGCTTTGGCAATGAAAAGTCACCTCTAAAGTTGTAATGAAGTACGTACAATGCTAAATAAAAATTGTACCAATTTTGTAGACAGTTAAATAGTATCGTGTGCATTGTTGTTTGCCCTTTGGTGCCTATTTATTGTGGTCGGGTGCCTATTTTGCCTAAAATAGTCAATGAAGTGTTAAATCACCTATGTGTACGAATGAACTTTAGCGACCGATCACTATCGATAAGAAAGCAATAAATTTTATATTAAATAAATTGTTTATATCGGTATTGTGTGTTTTATTACGGTCTCTAATGGGAATAGGTACCTAACTACTTGCAGGTTGCATGTCATTGTTTTCTTATACAATCATAATTACTAGTTTCCTCCATTACTCAGTATTGAGGTCAGGTGCTATCGCTAGTTAGGATCATTATCATGCAATAACAAACGACTTTAAAGCATAAATGCGATTTTATTTTCGAACAACTTAAGTAGCTAAACTCAAATGATAAAATACTCTTCAAAATCACAGTAAAAATATGATACATAAACAATACAAACGCAATAGTGTGCTAAAATCTATAATATTATCACTTATCACGACTAGATTATTCAATTATGAAAATATTAACTAAAATGTCTGGTCACACTAACGTCTTGCCATATAATGACGCCTTAATTAATACAATACAACGAATACAATAACTGTAACAATGCAATACTATACTTATTATAATACATAAAATAAGGCAAATCTGATTTATGGCGAGAGTATGGATAAGACAAGTTATTTCGAGATAATTATATTTGATTTATACTCCTAACCCTTCGGGTATTGATGTTATGTTTATAACAAAATAATATGTCAAGTATGTTGGACTTTGGACACCGCGGTATTAATTCTGTGAAACTTCTTACTAATGCCGCGGAAAAACTTGTCTTAATATGTCGCAAAGGAAGCCTACGAAATTAAATTTTCTTGCTTTATTTTTCGCTTTCTTAGCTCAGTATTATATTTTTATCAACATACAATGTAAGGCCGACGCGCAAAATGCAAAAAAAAAACTCAAGAAAAATTGCGCGGGATACCTTCACAGCGATTCAGTAGAGCGTTTCTTTATCTGCATCGCGACTTATGCGCGTTTGTCGCATTTGCAACGCGCGACAGAAACGGTTCAGTAGCGATACAATCGCATGGTATCGTTTTAGGATCGCTACTAAAGCAGAAACAAAGGCAACGCGATCAATGTTGTCTCGACTGAGTCCATCTTGCAAGTGTAGCGTCCACAGGCGTGCACAGGTAGTCACTACAGCGTACGATTGTATCTATACGGGATCGCGTCTGTATGAATTGATGTAGAATCATGGTAATATAGATATACGACCAGCGACAGCACCGCGGTCTTTTTGTGATTGTGTCGCTACTGAATCGCTGCGCGACCGCTCTTAGCGCCTTAAATGCAAATATACAGAATAATATTATATTTCAATATAAATAAAAAAGAGGAATAACATACATACATAACTCACGCCTTCTTCCCATGGGGGTAAACATAAACTACAGAACGTCACCTGCTACAATCCTTACACACTCCTTTTGCCTCGAGAGGGGTGGGAATAAATTCACAAAAAATACAGTCCCTAATTCGCGAAAACATAATTATGTAAATAAAATTATCCTTATGTCTACTTCTAAAAAAATCTCTTTACATAATTTCTATAGAATTCATGACTACTTTTATAGATTTACAAATGATTTGATACCTACGATTTGGGTAACATTTTGTCTATATAATAACAATTTTAGACATTTTGAATCCGAGCCAATTTCAATACAAAAAATATATAATACATTAACAGGGTTTCTATCTTGCCAAATATATTCTTTAATTACTCGTATATAGGTTTTGTGCTTGCAATGTGCTCATATCTCTTAAGACTCCCCAATATATGGGAACAAATACGCAAATAAATGAAACTAACTTCTAGCATATAGTAACCCTCTTTATGTAACGTTTATAAGTAAAAAACCTATCCTAATCTAAATGCTACAATCTATGTAATTATGTATACAATTTATTCATAGCCATTTTTTAATGATAATTGGAGTGTTATTTTAGTAAGTCGTATTTAATCGAGCGAAAAATGATTATTTCCTATTTCATCATCAAGGAAACGGGTACTAAAATTTATATTTTGGCGGCTAATTTCGAGCCTAATAAAATCACAAAACTGGCAGTACTTATATTTATTTAAAAGCCGATTTACACGAAGCAATTTACGTCCTTCTTAACGCA
Organism: Griposia aprilina; assembly: GCA_916610205.1. Lineage (NCBI taxonomy): Eukaryota > Metazoa > Arthropoda > Insecta > Lepidoptera > Noctuidae > Griposia > Griposia aprilina. The sequence goes on from OU744302.1 coordinate 13,140,378, forward strand.
ATAAGATGAATTAATAATACTAGCTGTTGAATCTAAACGGTGTTTAGATAATGCAAGTCATTTAAGTCCAATTTTATTGAATGCAACAGCCAAGAAACCTGCGTCGTATAAGTGGGCCAACATTAGACCTGCCTTATTTCATATGACCAGCTAATTGAAATATTTTTAGTAGCCTACTTAATTTATTCAAAACTTCTTCATGAAATTAGTTATTATTGTAATCTATCTGACCCGATTTGGAACGATAAATAATGTACTTAGCTTATTTGATTTATTAGTTGCTCAGAATAATGTTAAGATGCTGCCAGTTCATTTAATACAGGTGCAATTTTAAATATTCTGTACTTGAAAAAACTTAAATTGGTTGTGTGTGTCATGGCGTTTAGAGGAGACAAAATATCTATGATAATTCCGTTTTTTTTTATTGTACCGAAGTGCTGCTATTGAAATTAGTACTTAGGGAAATTTGGCTGCCGGTCATCGAAGTGTATCGCATAGTTAAAGTGGTGACAATACGGCGTGGCCAGTTCGCATTACCGACAGTCCTACATCTAGCATTCGACTGCGCTATGCTGATGCGACAGGCACATACTGCATACGCGATATTACTATAATAAATTACACAAATAAATAAGCAATTTTCGTTTTCCGTACATACACATCATCCGGTTCCTTACATCTAAACATGAACGATAAACTAGGCTATTATAATTCACTCTAGCATTTGTTCAAAACTATGTGAAGTCACAATATTTGTCGTGTTTATACACAAATTGGAATGGCAATGTGTCTTAACGAAATTACCGTTATAGTGTGGAGGATTATTTTGTTAACTTACAGTGACCAAGAGCTGACTTAATACGTAGGCAGCTCAGGCGTATTGCGATGAGCTACGTCTTCACTTTGCGTGAGGTCTTGAAGTGTCCGTTCTTCTTCCATCCATTGCCCTGCGACGCTTCGCCGTTCATGGCACGAGTCGCGAACGATGTCGTCTTGCTTTTCGTTTCGAACAACACGTCTGAATCAGTCTCAGTTTCTGATACGTCTTTACTTGTGACTGTGAAAATAAGATAAGAAATTAGTTGTTTTCCTTGTATGAATTTATCAGTTTATAGGATTTCTTTTAACTTTTTTTAATGGGTGTTTCATAAGCGTTGAAAGAAGGCTGATCAATGGAAAATTCAAATTGGCTAACAGGCGCGGTACGATATTAGGGTTGTTTGTTAAATCTGAGCATGATGGTAATAGCATTTTAACATGAAGTCGGTTAAAAAGATGAGTTATCACGGAATCTGGTTTGACACACCGCTGTATATCAGACGACCAATGGGCCCGTCACTAAAACACAAAAAACGGTCACATCGTCATCGACAGGCCCAATCGGAGATGGTGGAATAAGCTGAACTCTTTTTTAAGTAGAAACTTGTCGATAAGAGAGTAGGGAAGCCTTGGGCTTACGGTAGGGCAATACGGATCTTTAATAATAAAACATTGAGAAGGAATAATAATAATGTGAGGCAGGCAGTCGTACAATATTTACATGGTTTCTCCTCGTTGTCAGCGAGCGGCAGCAGGCGATACTTGGGGCGCGCGCGCGGCTTGCGCGGCGCGCAGGCGCGGCGCAGCGCGCGCGCCGCCGCCCAGCAGCACGCGCACGCCGCCAGCAGCGCCGCCACGCCGCCCAGGCTCGCGTACACCACCGACCATTCTGGAATACAACTTATGTACATCATGCGAACATTGTATTCTAGTGTTAAGAGCATCTACGCACTAAGCGTATGTCTAACGTAGGGTTTGACACCGCGTAGATATTGTATTGACACTGCGTTAACATCCCGTTTGCGCTTGATCTCACTCCGGTCTAGTGGCGTTCCTTTAACTAAAGCCGAAAAGCCCGGCTTTCAATGATACGTAAGCCTATCAATAAAAAAATAAACAAACTACACGTCATGTAAGCTTGTAAATTAATTAACTCAATCATGTCACAAGAATTGATAACAATAATTAAATTAAAAATAGCGCGTCTCCGCGCAGCGCCGCGCCGGCCGCGTGCTGCAAGGTTGCTAAGTTTACGTTTTCATCATGCACCGCTGCCAAACTATCTCCGATGGCGCAGTGGCACAGTTGCGATCTCGCTCTAACGCTATAGCATTAAACAGGATGCGCGATCCGCGAGATCGCGTCCATGAATGAAAACGACACACACACGCACGATGTATGTGGACATTGCATATGCTTTCTCGCTCACACGCGCTGGCTTCTTATGGCGGCTTCTCTAACCTCTCATTTTTTTCAAAGAAATTGTTAACGTTGTTAATAACATTGGTATGTACTTATATTATTATTGGTATGAATGCCTATCGCAACTTGCGAGCGAGTGAAATGTGAATGTTAATAGATGGCGCTTATACGTCGTAACATATTTTTAATATAGGTATGTCAGCTTGTCGTTTTTTTGAACCCTAGGCACGCCATTGCTCCGGTCGTGTCGGATTACCGTCCCATCGCACTGAGTGAAGACAAAGAGAGTGCATCTGTGTCTGCGCACGAACTTGTGCACTATAATAATTATCTCACGCATCGATGGTTTAGTCTCCGTTGAGATTGGCCGCCATGGCCGAAATTCCGTCGGGAGGACTATTATTATTAACATCCCGTTTGCGATCAGCGATAGCCTACGCTCAACAAACGCCAGATGCGAAGGTACCGTTGAAAGAATGTGTACTAATCCATCTGTAAATTTTGTCTAGCAGTGTCCACAGTATGACATTTCATACTGTTAACATTATAATGTTAACTACCACAGTCGGCTGCGTGCTTATCGCAGTCGGGCTCCGCGTCAGGGCCAATATCACCAGCAGGCTGTGCATCTAGAAGGCGTCGCAGCGACACGTGCGCGAGGCATGGTCGCACAAGCCGCGCCCCGAGCTCGTGCTCAGACAGCGTACTTACCGCAGTCGGGCTGTGCGTCAGGGTCGAACATCACCAGCAGGCTCTGCATCCAGAAGGCATCGCAGCGACACGTGCGCGAGGCGTGGTCGCACACGCCGCGGCCCGAGCACGTGCTCAGACAGCGCAGCGAGCGCACGCGCCCGCCACCCCACGGCTCCCAGCCGCCACTCGCGCCGCGCACTAGCGATAGTGCGCGCACGCCCTCTACTGCCTTGTCCTGTAAACAAGAAGTACAATAAAAATAAAAGGAAAAACTAACTGTCTGACATATCATCGCTCAGCCGAAACAACTGGGGCAAGAAACACGAAAATTTGCAAAAGGCTTGCTTTTACAATGTAGGCGAGCACCGAGAAGGGTTTTTTGGAAATTCAACCTTTAAGGAGGTGAAAAGGGGGATTTTGTTCCTTGCAAATCCAAAGGAATAAAAAAAATCATACGAACAAAATACACTTTAAACTTGGCACGAATACTTGTCTAAGTAAATAATAAAGTCTGCCATTAAGATTTTCCACTTGGCCCGAATACTTATCTAACATAATTTACTAAAAATACCTTTTAAAAGAGATCCGTAATACCGTTGAAAAAATTTGGAAAAAATACGAAATCCACTCGAATTAAGTCGCTGGGTCCATTCAACGGTAAAGCATTCATAGCGATAAGTGCAAGTTAAAAAGGCCAATTCAAAAACTAAATTCCATAACATTTTGGCGCTAATAGCTTGCGCAGGATGTCCATTTTTAAAATAAGCACAAAATGGGTCATTAACTAGTGGCGAAAAAAACAGTTCTTACATACAAGCATCGGTGTAATAAAAGTATCATTGTAAGAAAGAATTTCCGAATATTCCATACCTGTTCAGAAAGGTAGAAAATCAGCTGCGTATTTCCTGAATCAATTTGTCCATGGACTTCAGTAACGTTGACTCTAATATCATCTTTGAGGAGTAACGTCATCTTTTGTACTAATGAGTCCAGTTGACTTTGAGTGAAAGTCGATATTTGAATGTTCAGGGTCAACTCCATAAGGTTCATTTCGAGGGGGTCTGGCTTCACTTGGACGCTAACTGTGTCTTTGTCTGACTCCCCTTGATCGTCTGTCACTGTGAGTTCGTAGACGTAGCGTCCTGCTTCTATGTTTGTTAGCTGTAAAAGTAAAGTTATGCAGATAGTGTGAGCTTTTGCTCTTAAAGCTAAAGGGATTAATTACTTTTAGATTTGGTATACTAGTATTATTTTTGCAAATATCGATGTTTTTTTATATTTTTTAATTTACTTCGATATTTTTGACCAAAGTTAGCCATAGACAATCAAATATAAAATCTTAAAAGCCCGGGATCGACACCATGGAATCTTCATTATATACAATGCTACGAGATTATTTTGTCGCGTGGCCAAAATCGGAACTAATGTCGCCATCTTGTTTTATCAATACAATTTCTGTGACACAATTTCACAAATGTTTATCAACAACGCCCCCCTGCCATTCTCATTCAGGTGCCACATAATATCTTTATAGCACTCTACCTGACGCAATCGTTAATGTTTTTTTCTGGTTCAACAGAAAAGGGTTTTTATTTTTGACTCAATACTTTTCCTACCATGTAATTAGCATACAACCTTCATTCCAGGCCGTGTTGTCCGACTGCAGGGCAAAAGCTTTACCCCCTCTTTTTTCCATAAACATACACACTGCTAATAAACGAGTAAATGATTGATTCAGCAGCGAAATTCACAATTAACCACCATTCACTTACCATAAGCACAGGTTGAGTATCAGAGTTTAGTATGACAGTGCCGGCGGCAAGTCCAGAAGGCGATCGTGTCCACTTCCATGCAACGATGCGGAAGTCGTCCGAAGACTTGGATCCGTTCAGTATCAACACGGACACCGGCAGGTTCAGGACTAGGTCACCACCTGCGTCAGCCTTTGGAGGACTGTTCTTGTCTGTAGGTGGAACGGTTATTAGGCCAAAAATTCTTCGAAGAATGTAATCGTTTGAAGAGCTACAATACAATTAGATATTTACCCATAGTTACGCCCTATAGTATTATAATATAAGGTATAGCTAATACAATACACGAGTGCGCATCATGTGACTCTTATCTTTTAATAAAACTCTCTCTCACTCTCTCTTTTCTCTCTTTTTTTTTTAAATTGAAATGATGGGCGTCATTCGTGAAATGCAAAATCTGTAATAAAATTGGACAAATCTACTAAAATCTATAATCTCCTGAAAGTCACACAACATTCAAGTAGGCACATTATTAGTATATATCCTAACGAAGTTCCTTCAAACTCATGCAATATTTAATGCAAAGATGTTTAATTTGAGGTTTGCACATGCAGGATTTTTCACTAGGTTGATTCGGGAGTGTGCATTGAGTATAATTTATTTAAAATTAACAACATAACTGTACAGAAATCTCGACCCTATCACCTAACAATGAAATATGCATTTCTGCAATGAGTTCAACAGTGATTTTTACAAGAAAATTATGTATGTACACACTTACTTTGAGTAACGGTGACGGTGACATTATCAGATGCAGAGTTCCCGTTATCATCGAGTACAGTCAGCGAGAACACGTATTGCCCCTTCGTCAGACCCGTGGCATTGGCCACGGACTCGTTAAAATTTACAATGTTAGAGTTAGTGGGACCGGAGAGACAACGCCAGGTGTACGCGACTATCCTATGGTCATCGTGCGATGCCGAACCGTTCAGGATGATCCACGTTTGAGGTAGTGATATGAACTGCAAGTATATTTCATTACAACTATCGCAGCTGTCATTGGCTAAAGTTATAGTTGCTGCATTTCGTGAACGCGCGTCAATTCTTGTAATTTAAACCTTATATCAATGAACATAAAAGTCACATGACGCGCGTTCGAGATTTGCGCCAACTATACTATGGTTCATTGTGATAAATACAGTCATTATATATGTTCGAAAACCGTCAAAAAATTACATAATTCAAATAACGATACTTCGTAGAGGAATTTATACAAATTTAATCAGAGTTTTACTGTGCATTATTACAAAGGACCATTATTTCGGATATCCGTTATGATAACTTGCATAGATCGTCGATAGTGACATGCAATGATTTCTTATCATACATTATACGCTTCCCCCACAATTTAACATATAAGTATAATTTGTTTTAGTAACCATACACCATGAAATCAGCATGCATGTTTACAAGATGGAAGGTATATAGCCCATTAAATTCGATCCTCTGGATAAATGTACAGTAGTTAGTGAAAAAATACGGCCGTGCATATTAATCCTGTATTAATATTTTACATGTTTGCAAATATAGGTACTATAGTCCAAGTTAATACGAGATTCAAGTAAAATTTAATATTATTTAGCAAACTCTACACTCTCACCCCCTATTGCGTTGTCTGCCATAATTATGTGAAAGTGGCATTTAACTACTTCAGCTCAATTTAATGTGTGTGTGTGTGTTGTTGTTTGTTGTTGTTGTTTGTTGTTTTATCGTAGCGCTTTCGCCACTTTACTTTTCCAGCAAGTTCTTTAGCATAGCAGCAACTTTTTTTCCTAGCTACATGTTTTTTTCAGCAATATTTTCACAAGCTATCAGCAATTTGATTATATGGACTGTTTTATTTATTTATTTTATTATTTATGTACACACAGTAAAATAGATACAGATACGGCATATTAGTATTAAGTACAAAGGTAATACTTAAACCGGTCCGGGTTAACCGGAGGATTTTAGGTAGGTCTTACTTTTACTTGGTAGGCTGTTTTAATAAACCTTGCTCAAATTATTTTTAGTTACTATCCCGATAGCAGGTTACAAAATATTATACTCTATGATACTATATTGTTTGTTAAATTGGTAAACGATTTGCGTGAACAAATCTGAAACGAATTGATTTTGAACAGATTATGTGAACATTTGAAAACTCATATCCATTTTTAAACATGGCCTTGACTATATCAAACCATTGTAAGTACTAATAAAATCGGAAATTTGTGCTTAGCTGTATTCGAATTGTTTGTAGTACTTACGGCTTCAGCCTGTGCATCAGCTACAGGCGGGGTGTTGGTCGGTGGTTTAACGAAAACATGCACATCGGCCGTGGAAGACTGGCCCGAAGAATCCGTCACTTTTAACACGAATGTGTACACCCCTTCTGATAGATTCGACAACTGGAATAGTATGAAAACGGCGTTAATTAATGATGTTTTTTTTTTAAATAATTGACGAGATATTTTCTGGTACGATATAAACTTTTATTCTTTGATGAGCATTTTGATCAATGAGTGCTAAACAATGTGGTGCTAAGCTTTGGTCTTTCAAAGTGTACAAGAAGTAATTTAGGAAAGATCCCAAAGTAAATGCCTCTCAAAGGACACATAAAACATAAGTTCTAGGAACGAATAACAAGTACAGAATATTTTATCTCTAGGAATGATTAAGTATATGTATTTCGAGAGAGCATCAATTTGTTCCCTACATGCAATTAACTAGTTATCTATGTACGATCGCGTTATTTCTAATCGTAAACAACTCTAAAAAACATTAATCGTTGACAAACAATTGAAATAGGGCAAAAATGTTCATAAAAGGAGGAAACATTGTTAACACACCATGCGCTAGATTGATAAGTGGCGATAACAATGAAAGGATATGATTATAAACCTCGTTTTTTCATTAACCGTTATCTATGGTATTTTTTTTATGTTTATAATAATAGCGAGTAGCGTTGAACGGAAATAATTGGCATATGAACGGAATAGCTTTTATAAGCTATTTTACACAAGCTAGCGTGAATTAAGACCGTGTTTGAATGTTATTTTTTTTTTAAATAAACAAAGTGTTATGTAACGGGTTGGCGAAACATCGCAATTAATGAATAAATTATGATTTTTGGAAAAATCTTTATTTTATTGCGTTTTGGTACCGATACCCTATGAAGTTTGACCAATTAATGAAAAAGCCCTGCATTTTAATGAGGTAATATCTGGTGGATCATAACAATAGCTGTCGAAATCATTAGGAGTTAGGACAGATGGACCAGGGTCCTTAGGTACTCAGTGGGCACCGGATTCACCGAGTCCTAGGAGGCCATGGCGTAGCGTCTTGTATTCGTTTACAACGTATATAAATTCTATGGATTATTCAGCAGTCGGCCTGTATAGATCATTTAAATCTTACTTGTAAATAAGGCGAGTGTGTATTTTGCATATCCACAGCTTTGTTTTCATCTTCAGCAGATTTCGTCCATTCCCATGAAGTGATCTCGTGGTCGTCCGTCGAAAGACTTCCGTTTAACGTCAAGTTATTGTTTGGCAAATATATTATTACGTCTTGACCTGAAGAAAATTACACATAACATCACTCCTGTATTCCCCGAAGGGTTACCTATAGCACACCCACATTTCGCCAGTTATGTTTACTCGTAAGTCCCATGTAATAGGGGGCGAGCCTATTGCCATCAACCGGGCACAAATCCAGACTCCGGGTTGCTACCGAGAAATTCCAGATGGAAAAACCCAATAACACTTTGCCCGACCCGGGAATCGAACCCGGGACCTCATGCTCAGCAGAAAATTACACAACAATTTAAAAAGCAACTACTCAAGTGCAGGATCAACGCAAGGTGAGCGTAGCTGGAACGATGCGTTTATGTTGCGTTGACAAAAAAGTATATCTAAGAGAGTTTGTGAATTTGAGTGTTTGTTAATTAATTACACCTTAACTGCTAAACGGATTTGGATGGAATTCGTCACACAGGTATACCATGACCTGGATAAGGACATAGGATGTTTTACAATCCTGCTAGTAGTTTCCTGTGGGATAATTTAAAAGATATTTTTGTCTAAGTAAAAACTAGTATCTAAATAAAATATGCATTAAACTCACCTGCATTTGCTTCAGGCGGATAATCTGTATGATTCAACACAGTAATGTTAGCCGCTGTAGAGTTCTTCACATGGTCTGAGTCCTCAACTGTCAGCTTAAAAGTATAATTGCCAGGCTGTTTGAGGTCATTCAGTACTAATGTAGGTCCATCTTGTAATGGAGGCTGGTAGCCAATGGGACCAGATGTCAAGTCCCAATGCCAGGAGATGATAGCGTCGTCATCCTGTAGTGGAAAACAGTTAAGATAAATTTCGTGAAGCAAAAGATTTGCATTTGTACTCGAAATTCTTTATCAGTTTTACTTGCTCAACATCTTAGCACATGTGACCTGGCGATCCATAGTTTTTGTATATCTCCGTGATAAAAACTAGTAAAAGGGGGTGAGTTAGGCCCTCATATTTCTTGCGATACAAAAGGTCTAACAGGGCTAGTTGCATATTTGTCTATCTTAAGAGCATAAAGATACTTGGATTCTCTGCTATTAGATGTTTCGAATATTTTTAGGTTTTCCTATGAATATTGATATACTCGTACCACACAAAATAATGACAGATTGTGTGAATTAAAAAAAAAACAAAACCATCAATCAATCAATTCAATTTTTTTTTTTTTTTATTATAATAAGAACATATTTTGCGCCGATACCAAGTCACATGGAACAAGGGCCGGCAGATGTTAAAATGATAATTTTCATACCTTGCTAGCACTGCCATCAAGTACAGCAACAGTGTTCGGCAGCTTCACAGTCTGCGTTTGTGGCGTGATGACGACTTGCGGCGGTGTGTTCACGCGATGGGGCGGCAACACCGTCACGTTGGCAAACCCCTCCCCGTAGGAGCTGGTGCCATTCACCGTCACCTTGAAACGGTACTGGCCTTCTGTCAGATCCGTTAGCGTCACTTTTGCTCCGTTTTGATTCATATTGCCTGTGATGAAAGAAAAAATTGTGTATACAGATAATGTTTTGTTCTTTGTCATATTTAATGAATTAAGACAAAGTTGGTTTGGTCATGTTGAGAGGATGTATGAAGGGCGACTAACAAAAGGTATTTACAAGGCAGATGTGAGTGGAAACGCCTGGAGGGGATGCTCTAGGAAGACATTTGTGACCTTATTGGTGATGTTCTTCAGAAAGGTCAGGTGCATAGTACTCGCAACAAGCATGCGTGTATGACCAGATTTATGAACATAAACGAGGCAAAAGGAGTATGTAAGGATCATAGCAGGTGGCATTCTACGTGTAGTATCTGCCTACCCCCATGGGAAGAAGGCGTGAGTATATGTATGTATGTAAGACAAAGTGTATAATGTGAACACAAGTAACTTTCAATTCAGTTATTGTACTCTATTGTGCACATAAAGTAATGTGTAATGTTATATTTGTAAATGTCTTATTGTTAGGTGAAGTTAACTTGAGATTTTATTTAAGTTCAAAGCTCATATTTTATTTCCCATTCTATTTACAGCATATACAATGTTTTTTATAACTGCTCAATTTATTTATAGCTATTACCTGTAAAACCCCCTTTCGGTTGGTCAACTAGAGTCCATACATAGTTGTAATGGCTCATTGTCGCTTTCTCATCAGGAATTGTGTATGCTGCCAAGGTCACTTCATTGTCCGGCAGTTGTACCTTGCAAATACATTATAGAATCAGTTAGCCTAGCAGTAATATAGTAATCAACTTTAGTTGCCATTCAAAATCTTGGTTGATTGATTAATTACAATTTCCTATTCAAATTATCTGTAATCAATTAATTTGATTAGGAAAGTACAACTTTAAATATTTATCCTCTTGTTATATTAGCCTTTTTAGATTAAAATAATAGAGAAGTAATTACCTGTTTAGATAAAATTGAAACAGTCAAAGTTTGAACACTTTTTGGTGAAGAGGTTTCAGTTTTCAGGGCATCACTCTTTCCTTCACCATCATCACTTTTTTTCATAGAATCAACGGTAGGCCCTTTGGAAAATGGTCTTAATGTCTGAACACAAGCTCCTTCGGCATTCTCTTCTGTACCGGGCACACATTTACATATACCATTCCTTAGTTTTAAGCGCAGTGGTATACACTCAGAGTTGAACGGACAGTCACTAGCACCTACTTCACATGGTATTTTTTCTAGAAAATTCGTAGCATCCATTATCATGTCACTGTCGTTATTGTCTCGGTACTTATCGAAGGATCTTGCTTCATCATCATCTATTGTAGGCAAATTATTGATGAAATGTGTCAAAAAGCTGGAGTCGTCATCATCATTAAGCAGATCATTGCGGTGACTTGTGTACGGAGAATATATTGGTTCTTCTTCTGGTGAAAAATTGTTGTTCACTGGCCTGTAGCTTGACTGATCTAATATGTCTGACCAGTTCTCTACAACAACATAAAATAAATATTTTTCATCAAATCAATAAAACTAGCAATACCTGAGAGATAGTGTACTACCAATTTATTATCATGTAAGGTAAACTATGTTTTTTTAATCAATATAAGCGATCAAGGAAGTGTTAATAATGTTTCATTGATAGGAAAGCGAAATGTGTTACACCCATGTCAATAAACTACAATATTGCCAATGTGCTTAGCATGATTTTGATTTGATAATGGAATGTAATTAATCAATCCTAACTTCATAAGTTCTACTTGTCCTTATTATTTGCACGTTATAGGTAAGCGAGGGCAATACACTACAACATTTTAGTTTTGAGATAAGGCAATGTTTTCAACAAGTTCATGCGTTACCATTAGGCAGGACTGGTTTCACCAGTATCATGGACACGTGTGATGCCTCCCACTTGCGGCTGCCAGTCCTCTGCAGAGGCAGGCACAGCTCATCGCTGACACATTCCACGTGGAAACACCTCAGGTCATAGATGAACACTATGTTGCAAGACTCAGATAGGCAGCATTCCATCACACACTGCTTCAAACCTTTTAGACCTGGCTTCTCTGTATAATTCCCAGCTGTAAGATTTCCTGACAAGAGAAAAATATTGAGTTTAAACAATTTATGGGATAGAGGTGTAAGACTTGTTGTTGTAGTTGTGGTACCTACATGTTGCAAACTAGGACCATTTAAAAATAAAATATCTATAATTTTCCCACTTCATGTGTCAGTGTTAAAGCTTTGAGATAAAACTCAGTACATATACAACTCATCTGTTTTCTTTCAAATATGTAGCCTTAGTAGCTTTTAGTAGTATGTACCTATTTAAGTAGTAAGTAGCATTTAATTTTCTATTACTTATCCTGTATGTTAACAGCTGTTTCTTCAACCACTAGTTTATGATGACACACAGTTTGTGCCTACATAGTAAAAATTACTTTATGAAAGCTAAATTGATAAATACAAGTACAAGAGTGGTATAAACTTACCAACTGGCATATAGTTCAAAAAATTCTTGGGATACAGCTTCGGGCATTTATTATTTTCGTATTTTTCACTCCATGGTTTGTTATACTGCGACAGGCATACTCTTACATTTAATAAAATCACTAAACTAAATAAGTTCAGGCATATGTTATTAATACTGATCATTATGGAATATTTTTAATCGCGATTAAATAGTTGTTTCGTCGCACAAAGTATCACTTCGTTGACAAATACTGCACGGTTTAAGTTATCTCATTCACAGGAACCTAAATGTAATGTAAGAGATATACAATATTTGTGTGGGAGTAGCGATAAAAAGATTTATTTAATGTTGTGTTTTATAACTCTGTTAAACTATTTAACGTAAACATAATCGAATAATCGAAATCCCTCATCGTCAATTGTTAACGTCAGTCAGTCAAGTCGACGACAGAATCACGCAGGTAGAACTTAAAATTACTTGCATCACTGTCTATCACACAAAAATGGTTTTGATTTTCTCTATCAGAAATTTATTTTCATGCTAACAATATGAACTGCATGAATCTCCACGAAACGTGCTGCATGCATGAAGTTTTGACGTTGTCACTTGTCAGTCAAGTTCAGAATAGTGATGCACCAAACCAGTTCAACTAATTTAGCCTACTAAGAAATTGCTGTTATAACGTAGTACTGGCCACATTTTCACGCGATAACTATAACATTTTATATTTGAAAACTGGATATCTTTCGATTGTTTGACTTTCAACTGTTTTTTCATTCCGCTTATCTAATAAAGATGGAGATAGATACATTGAAAATTTGAGTATTTCTATTGATTTCTTAGTACGAGTTCGGACGGTGAACTAACGTAGCAGAAACAGCTCTCAATATCAATGCTGTGTTTATAAAGGATACGGCTAATGAAAGCACCGTGCGTTTTTGGTTTAATCGCTTTCATAGTGGAAACTTCTACTTGAAGAATGAACCCCGAGGAAGACCAGCCACTAAGGTAAATAACTGTATATAATGATGAATTGAATACGATGGTGGAAGCTGATCCGTATCAAACTACCAAGGAATTAGCGGCATGGTTTGATGTTAGCGTAGGTACCCACAATATTGACCCATTTGTATTGATATATATATGTTACTCAATGCCCATTTGCATCAAAAATGGAAAAATGGGTACCCCATGATTTGACTAATCTGCAGTGAAGCGCGCGTTGAAGCTTGCCTTACCTTGTTGAACCGGGACAGAAATGAAGGGATTATGGGGGCGAATTGCGAAGTGTGATGAAAAGTGGATTGTTTACGATAATCGCAAGCGAACAACGCAATGGCTGACTCCAGGTCAAAAGCCACAACGATGCCCTAAAGCAAAGCTTAGCCATAGAAAAGTGTTGGTAACTGTTTGGCGGTTAAGTACTTCATGGTATAATTCACTTCAGCTTCCTCAGATCCGGTCAAGCAATAACAGCAGATGTCTACTGTACAGAACTTCGAACAATGATGGCAAAACTCGCACTGAGACAGCCCCGACTCGTCAACCGATCTTCACTACTATTGCTCCATGATAACGCAAGACCTCACACTGCTCGAGAAATCGTTTTAACACTACAGGACCTACAGTTAGAAACCAACTATCATCCTCCGCACTTGCCGGACCTGGCCCCAACGGACTACGACAATTTTTTACATGGTAAAAATTTTCTTCGCAGGAAGCAATACAAAATGCCTTCACAGAGTTTGTTGGCCCCAGAGTTCTACCGCAAAGGCTTATATGACCTTTCCATGAGATGGCAGAAATGTATTGACAATGAGGTTATTTAAATATATTTTATCTTATAAAAATAATTGTTTGAATTTTTCAGGACAAAACGGCAATTTCATATTTAAACCCCCAATAACTACCGCTAATCAAGGAGCAGCACTTCTAAATCGCGTTCAAGACCTATTAGTGTCAATATTCCATAACAATTTTGACACTCACAGCTCTTGAACGCGGTTTAGATGCGCTGAACGCCTTCAATTTCATTGGTGAAATACACCCTAAGTTGTACTCATGGAATTAGTATGTACTACCTATATAAATATTTAAGCTCCTCTGTTATACCTGGGGCGTTGACTCGGTGGGTACTCGGGGGCTCCAGCACCCACGAGAAGTAAATAGTGGGTTCGTAGCACCCATGAGCTTTAACATCAAAACCGATAAATCAATCGATCGGCTTTAACCGGTTTGATACGATAGGCGTTTACATGTATGCTCGGTATCGGTAAGAAAAAAAACGAAAATTCAATTAAAATTATTTTTATCTTTCAACGTAATCCTGTAATAACCTCAATGCATTTATTACACCTCGAAATTAAGTTTTCAATACCCTGTAAAAAATAACTTTCCTCTTTCGCTGAAAAATGCGCCTTTATTGCGCCCTGAGCTATGTCTTCTTTCTTTCAAAATTACGTTTGAGTCCCAAAATACGTGTGTCCGTGATTTTTCCGGCAGACGGAACGCCTTTGATTTTCTTAGGGGGCGCAGTCCCCTTCTTGTGCCACTGCATGGACTCCTGCTTACTTTCAGTGTCATAACGATAAACCCACATTTCATCTCCACTAACAATTCGATCAAAAATTCTTGATGGAACTTCACAGAGCCCTAAAAATTCTCTACTGAACTCTATTGGCACTTGTTTTTGAGGCGCTGCCGTGAGCATTCGCGGCACCCATCTTGCACTGACTATTGAAAGGTAAAGAAGGTCCGAAGACTTGGATCCGTTCAGTATCAACACGGACACCGGCAGGTTCAGGATTAGGTCACCACCTGCGTCAGCCTTTGGAGGACTGTTCTTGTCTGTAGGTGGAACGGTTATTAGAACAAAAAATCTTGAAAGAATGTAGTCGTTTGAAGAGCTACAATACAATTAGATATTTACCCATAGTTACGTCCTATAGTATTATAATATAAGGTATAGATAATACAATACACGAGCGCGCATCATGTGACTCTTATCTTTTAATCTATATATATATAAATATTAATCTCTATTTCCCTTAGTCATCGCATCACGCGTGAACGGATGGAACAATTTCGCTAATTATTTTTTTGTTGTATTAATTATTGTCATGAGAAGGTTCTTATGAAAGAAAAAACAAGGAAGTTGATCGGAACGTTACAAAATTTAAGAAAACTTAACGCCAATATTAATTTTATGTAACTGTCAGTTGTTTGAAATAACTGTCAGCGATTGACAGAACGCGCGCTGCAAATATCGTTTAACACAGATGGATCAGTTGATAAATGAGTCGATAGTTTTAGTTTTAGTCAATAGTCAAAACTAAAACTAAACGACATATGACATTCATAGTTAATACAGGACAACGTCTGTCGGGTCAGCTTGATAGTTTATAAATATTATTTTATGAATAGGTGTTGCTACAATGCCTACGTTCATGACACAACAACTTATAGTCGACATCCAACTTATAGTCGTTCCAGCATATTTAAAACAATAGCCTGAAAATGACTTTCTGTCAAGTTTGCAAGCGGCCCAGTCTACATCTGCCATTCCATACAGGTCTTGTCCTGTTTTAGTGAATGTGTCAAGCCGACATTTTTGGTGGCTTTGAGGTACCGACGTACTCTTTTGGCACACTTGAAGTGTTCTTCATTGTAGCAATCGTTAAACTGTGATAGGTAGCTAATCGCGAACATGATATTAGGGCGAGTTGCTACAGCCAAATACATGAGCGTACCTATTAGTTTTTTTGTATGGGAGATGCTGTGTTTCATTTTTGTCTCCCTTTTCCAATTTGAGCCCAGGCTCCATTGGCGTAGATATGGTTTTGCAGTCTTCCATTTTGAACTTCCTTAGGGTATCTTCGATAAATTTTTGTTGGTTCAACTTTATTTCATCTCCATTGTATGATAAGTCTATGCTAATAAGCCGTTTCCGTTTTCCAAAATCTTTTAATTCAAATGTTGAATTTAGTAAATCTTTTACTGCTTTTAATGTTTTCGGACACGAGTAGGCACTTAATAAATCGTCGACATATATTGCTGTTATAATTTTGACTCCTCTTTTCTCCATTATGTTACATGGGTCAGCTTATAACTATTTCTCGAAAAAAACAAAAGGCATGGGTTAAATGGAAAAAGTATAATAACATTTCTGCCTATGAATCATTTTCAAACTATAGAAAACAGTTTAAGGATACATGTCTTAGGTGTTTCGGTTCGTACATCAGTTCTGTAGAGTACAGTCTAAGTAAAAATATAAAACACTTCTGGACCTATGTTTCTAATCGTAAAGATAAACCTGGAATCCCATCTAAGCTTGTTTTCAAAAATGCTGAAACAAATGATCCAGGCATGGTATGTAATATGTTTTCTGACTTTTTTTCACACCTTTCAGACATCTCCTTCGCTGCCTCAATGGAAGCCTCCGCAGGACAACAATGCACTACACGATGTCTCTATTTGCGACCTTTCTTTTAGTGAAGAGAACATATTAAATGAACTTGAATCCCTAGATCCAGCGAAAGGCCCAGGTCCTGATGGACTTTCACCTTACTTCCTTCGGAATACTTCGACTTCCATCTGCAAGCCTCTATTTATTATTTATAATAAATGTATATCCGAGGGAGTTGTACCTAAACTTTGGAAGCATGCGTATATTGTGGCAGTTCACAAAAGTGGATCCAAATGCAACTTGGAACACTATCGTCCCATTTCCATCTTGTCTGCCTTGTCCAAACTATTTGAAAGGTTAGTCCATAACGCCACACATAACGCGTCTGTACTCCACAATATCATAATTCAACAACAGCACGGTTTCGTTAAACGGTGGTCGACCAATACTAATTTATTATTATTTTCTAGCTTTTTGTTTGATTGTGTTGACAGCCGTGTACAAGTGGATGCAGTGTATACAGACTTCCGTAAGGCTTTTGACAAGGTAGACCATGAAATACTACTAAATAAAATAGCGTTCAACGGAATCCGTGGCAATCTTCGGAGGTGGTTTACCTCTTATATTACCAATCGCAGTCAGAGGGTTGTAATCAATGGTCACCAATCTAACATCACACAGGTGACCTCTGGTGTGCCTCAAGGCTCTATTCTTGGTCCCCTTTTGTTTATATTGTATATTAATGACATCAGCCAATGCTTTCGCAATACCAAGTTTTTACTATATGCCGATGACCTCAAGGTATATAGAGCCATTCGACAAACAAATGATTGCCTTCTGCTGCAACAAGATTTGGACCGACTATCCTGTTATTGCCAGGAAAATAAGTTGCAACTAAGTTTACCCAAATGTAACTTCATAAATTTCACAAACAATAAAACTAAAATAAACTATACATACACGTTGTGCAACGCCCCCCTGCTTAAAGTGGACTTTATTCATGATCTCGGTGTTCTTCTTGATTTCAAGCTTTGCTTGGACCTACACATAGGAAAGATTGTTAATAAAGCGTATCAACTTTACGGATTTGTAATGCGATCAACAGTCGATTTTAAGAAGCCTTCTTCCTATATCTGCCTGTATAAGTCTCTTGTACGCTCTCAACTGGAGTATGCCGTGTCCGTCTGGAGTCCATACTACAAAAAGTATGTTGAAATGATTGAGTGTGTTCAATACAAATTCCTGCGTACCATGCATTTTAGATGTCATGGATATTATTTGCCTTACCAAGATTTGCTTGTAAAGTATAAGCTCGCAACACTTGAAAATAGACGAAAGTACTTAGAAGCTATGAATCTATATAATATTGTTAGAAATAAATTTGACTGCATTGAACTGTCCAATATGTTATGTTATGCGGTTCCTAGGACAGTCCACAAGCGTAAGGTGCGCGCTGGCAGATTATTTTCGGTAGGCGCTTGTAAGTCCAACTCTGGCATGCGTTCGCCTGTTCGGAGAATGGTCGATTCCTACAATAGGACTTTCGAACATATAGATATTTTTGCATGTGCTCCACGTTCAAAAATCTTATACATAAAGAGCTCTCTTGAATATTTTTTCTATATTTATCTTTTCGTATCATTTCTTTCATGAATACTATTTATATCTTAAACACGGTAGTTAAAAAGTTAGTAAAAAAAAAAAAAAAACATTTAATTTTGTTTGTAAACCTAGCGATTATTATTTTATTACTCGTATTTTTATCCCATAGTTAATCTGTGAACAGCGTTGTGGGCTGCAATATTGTATATTTGTTTTGTGTATTCCATATCTCATGTTTTATATTGTAGCTGTTTGTTGTTCCTTCTCAATAAAATAAAATAAAAAATAAAATAAAGCTTCTGATGCTCGAAACCCTATGCGTTTTAATTCTTTGTCAAGTTTTATATACCATTGCCTCCCTGCCTGCTTGAGTCCGCACAATGCTTTGATAAGACAGCAAACTTATTCTTTTGGAATGCTCTTAATGTCTTTTAGCATTTGTTTTGTCTTATTGTAGATTGTTAAATCATCTGTTGTACTTTCTTCGACCATAATTTCTGTCAGGTATTCTTCCAAGTAGTCAGGGTATTTCATAACTATCTTTTCTTCCAGTTCACCGTTTAGGTACGCGTTTGTTACGTCCATTTGGTTCAATTTTAACTCTTCTTCTACAGCTATACCGATGACAGATCTAATTGAGCTTAACTTCGCAACGGGTGCGTATGTTTAATTAAAATCGATACCTGGTCGCTGTGTGAAGCCTCGTGCTACAAGTCTGGCTTTTCTTATGACGCTATCATCAGATCCTATTTTATTTCGTAAGACCATCTTGTAGTCCTTTTGGTGTGTAGTTTGCAGTTTCTTTCTTGTTAAATTCAAGGTAGTACAGTCCATCTTTTCGCTGTGCTGTCAGTGTCACTTCACCGTTTTTCTCTACGATGTAGGCCTTGTCCTTTTTGAAGATGACTTTGTTCCCTCTGTCTGCTATCTTGCCTACAGACAGTAAGTTGACTGATACATCAGGAACAAGTAAGGTATCGTTAAAGTTGTAAGCTTCTTTTTCTATGGTAACTGAAACCTTTGCCCTGCCTTCAATTTTGCTTGTATACTTGTTTGACGCCAACTTCAGGATACCTTTTTCAGGGGTTATTCTAGAAAATTTCGACTTGTCGCCGCACATATGAGAAGAACAGCCGCTATTTAAACACCATACGTTTTCATTGATATTTGAATTTTCAATATTCAAGCAGACGTTGAAGTTCTTGTCTCCATGTCCGCTCGTTTTCTCATTTGTATTTTATTTATTTTTCTTACTCTTCTTATTGCCCCAACAGGCCTCAGTAGTATGACCCTTCTTTTTGCAGCTCTTGCATAATGGTTTCATTTTATTTTTTCTTCAGAAGGTTTGCTTCAGAGTTTTCAGGTTGGTCACTACCATTCCTGGCCTGATATTCTTCTAGAATTTTCACTTCTAGATCGTCAGGATTATGTAATGTGTCTCTTGACTCTATGGCTTTTCGAAAATTTTCGAATGATGTTGCCAGACTGTATAACAGCATAATACTGAGCAGTTCTGGAGGTATACCTAGTCTTGCCATAAATATTGTGACGAAGAAATAAAATAAAAAATACTTTTACAGTGTGTTAGTTTATTACATAAATATAAAACAATTTAAAATATAAAAAGCTTATTCGAAGTGGTCTCCATTGGCTGCAATACAGTCCTTTAAACGTTGAGGCCAGTTATCAATAGAAGCACGCACTCTTTCCATGGGAAAATTCTTCACTGCCAATCGTATGGATTGTTTTAGGGACTCCAAATTATCATGGCGTTTAGAGCAAGCCATACTCTCTAAAACTGACCATAATTCATAATCCAGCGGATTAAGATCGGGACTAGACGACGGCCAGTCTTCAGCTCTGATGAAGCCCGAAACGTTCACTTCCAACCAAGACTGCGTTGACCGAGCTTTATGACCCGGCGCCGAGTCTTGTTGGAAGGACCATACTTGGTTATTGAACATGGTGTTGTTAAGGGGCTTAACTACCTTCTCAAGAATGGTATCTTGATACACTTGTGCCGATGTTTTGATACCTTTTTCACAAAAATATGGCTCAGTCACTCCTTCATAGCTAACACCCCACCAAACCATTACTGAAGTCGGATAATGACCACGTTGCACTCTGTCGACTAATTGGGAAGCTTCCTTAGAGCTTTGAGCATAAATACGGTAATTTTGTTTGTTAAAATGTTGCTCAATTGTAAAGATTTTCTCTTCCGTAAACAAAATTTTTCTGTGACCTCCCTTTGCGTACCGCTTCAGTAGTTGTTTCGATTTTACCACCCTATTCTTTTTTAAATTATCAGTTAAAAAATGAGCAGTGCGTCTCTTATAGGCTGCAAGTCCTAAGTTATCTTTTAAAATACGCGACATGGTTCTGGGTGCTATCTTCATCTCCCGAGATAAAATCTTTTGCTTTCGGACAGCATTTCTTCGAATTCTTTCCCTTACTGCTTTGGCCACCTTTTTCGTACGAACACTACGTGGACGGCCAGATCTTTTTCTGTCACAAACAGAGGAGGTCTCATTGTACCTATTAATAGCCCGGTACATAAACATTTGACTAATACCAAGCGTATGGAGAGTTTTAAAAATTGCATTTGGCTCCATACCAACTTTGTGTAATGCAATCACAGCGATTCGGTTCTCTTTATCACCCCACTCCATTTTAATATCGGAAAATGTTGTACAATGTATTGGCGCCAAAATTAGAAAACTCAATGAACAATCGTATAAAAATGACAGATTTCAAATTCAAATGTAATATCTTTCTTATTTTTAACTGTAACAGTATTTATGGCCAGACTAAGTATTTATATCCATATCGGCGAGCTTGTCAACGACGTCCATGAAGTTATTTATGTGATCACAGATACCTTCGTCATTTGACATTCGCTTGAGAACTAGCTGTTTTAATAAGTTTGCCTTTCTTGCGGGTCCGGTTCTTTGATAAATAGCTTTTAATTTGTCCCAAACGGATTTGGCTGACGTGCAGATCTTTATTTGTTTCAATTCTGACGGTGACAGGAGAAGTAATATTTCAGCTTTTGCCTTTATGTCTTCTTTGGCGAAAGCCGCTTTTGCCGCCGCGTCCGCGTTTGGTGACAACCCTTTTTCGCCGCTTACTATGTCCCAATAATCATTTTTATCAGAACAGCTTGCGCTTGTAGGCACCATGTATCATAGTTTGACTTCGTTAGCGGTTCTATGCGATAATTCGTCGATGTCATTTTACGTAGGTACTTTTCGTTGTTGCTGTATTTTCGGTAACCACGCTCTGCTACCAATTGATAGGGTTAATTAACGTGGAGAGACATTAGTTTATAAATATTATTTTATGAATACGTGTTGCTACAATGCCTACGTTCATGACACAACAATATCTTACTGACATTAGGTTTTTATGTGAATACTAGCGACTGTGCGGTGGCCAGTACTCACACCGGGCCACCCGAGCGTCATTACTCTATGCCCCTTTTAAATTCACTTGACAACTTTAGAACCGCCGATAACGAAGGTGCAGAATTTATTATACAGCCACCATCTCTTCGCGAATAGTTTTTCTTGGCGTTTTCCTTGTTTGGTAAGGAATTTAATAACAGCGTGATACTCGGATTTTCTTCAACATAGTTACGTTAGTCATTCCAGTTGTCGTTGACTAAGGATAACTAGTAAACTAATGATCACAACTATATGAAAATCTTTATACCCTTAGGTAATGTGAGTACTATGCACCTACTATAAAGCTACCATTTACTAGGTTTGTCTTTCATTGACTTGAATGCGCCCTGGCGGCTAAGAGTATGTCATGCTCACTCAAATGTCTCGTTGGTGTTGGATCGTTAACTTCCCTTCAAAATGGTTGAGCTGAATTATGCTAATCCATGCGTCATGTTCGTGAACGGGCGCCGTCAGTAGTGACTGGTCATTTCTTAGCTACCACGGCTTATTTTAATTTGATTTAATATTTTAATTGTTTTTGTCGTTTTTTATTACGGACGCTTTTAACGTTTTGCATCGTTCTCACATGCATAATTTCAACATGAACGATGTCACCAATATTTTGTAACCATATAGCTTCATCTTTCTGACTGACCGACCCTTTGACAATTCAAAAGTGCCTGTATGTAATTGGTTTATTTGAAATAAATGCTTTGAGTTTGAGTTTGAATTTCATTAATTAATTAATTAATCAAATTACCCACATCATCAGTAAATCACCCTCATACCGAGAATACATTGAACGCCCCTCTTATCTCTTTCACTTAAGGGGACTACAGGACCAAAACGCAAGGTTTATAATGCCTAAAAGTCTATGATCCATTGCAGTAAACAAAATCAGAAATATTATATGCTATTCGTCAGGATATATTATACTAGTAACTAATTTGATACGATAGAAAAAAAACACGAAGATCATCTAGAATTTCTTTTAACGATTAAAAACCATAATAAATGCATGCAATCATTCTGATTTTTGTCAGATTATTCTACAACCAACATAGTAACGTAATAGTGTTTTATTTTTTTAGTCCACAAATAGTTTTTTGTAAATAGACAATTGTTTCATATTTTGCAATAAATGGCCAGCGTTGTGTCAACGCACTTCTCTTTATTTTCTATGTAGTCCGACAGTGATCGCGCTTTAACTGTTGTCAGCCTCTTAACTCGCCGCGTGGCAAGGTGTCTAACTACCTACTTACGTTATTACGTCGGTTGCGTTTATAACCTTTAGCGCGGTGCTAAATTTTTCCAGCTCGCTTCGCTCTCTTATGGATCGAGGATTTTTTTAATTCTAAAGGTTTTCTGCATTATGTCAGCAAACTAATTCCTATTCTCCAGAAATAGATATTTCTCCAAAAATAGGTATTTCTCCAGAAATAGGAGTTTGTATTTTTCTTTTAACCATTCGTAGTGAACTTATACGAGGTATCAAAATTTTTGAGCTCGCTTCGCTTGTTGTCAAGTTTTCCGATTCGCTAGCACAAACTAAGTACTTACATTCACAAAATGCAACATCTTGTCACCCTACATACCTGTCTATTCACTTAATATGAATTGGACGGATTTAGTTGCGATTTTCAGGATTATGAAGGCTAAGTAAGCTAAGCTATAAAAAATGACTGCCCGCGGCTTCGCTCGCTGGGATCTCGGAAAATATCCCACGGGATCGTACTTCCGGGATTAAAAGCACCCTATGTGTTAATCCAGGTTATAAACTATGTGTGTGCCAAATTTCATCCAACCGCAATTGGTTTACGTGGCGCACGCCAGTTAAGCTCGCAGTCGTCATGATTCTTTCCGACATCTTCAACTTTCAGCCAATTTTATACACATAAACCAAGCTCAAGAATCACTCCGTTCATTGGTGAAAACTGTATGAAAATCTGTTCTGTAGTTTTAGAGTTTATCGCGTTCAGACAGACAGAGACACGCGACGTTTGTTTTATAATACGTAGTGATACTAATACCATAATGATCGCTAATAGAGGGGCATGGTGATCATCCAAAAAATATTAAATATCGACAAAATGCAACTTTGTCATTGTCAACTTTGCGCGAAAGACTTGTTTGTTGGTGCGTTTTTCTGACACTAGCGGTATGGGCGGACAGTTGTAATGACTGATACGGAGCCAATCAAACACACGCGGTACAGGTTGCTACTGTCCGCCACCGCGCCCGCCACCGCCACCGCCTGTGTTTAACAACGCAGAATAAAAATATATTGGCGCGCCCCACGCAGGTGCGTTTTATGAGAATCCGCCGCTATGACGACTCTCTGATCACGTGCGTAGTGGAGCCTAGACTCAGTAGAGCGAGCATAAGAGACCTGAGCTCTGTGACTAGCTAGCTGGCCAAAATGTGTCCGTGGTATACGGAAGCCCACGCCTATTAGGTGGTATCTCTCCCAGCAATCCCAGCACACAAGTTGATCGATATCGGTTTGGCGAATATTGGGAATACATTAATTTATGATTATATCTACGGTTATACCTAGGTACTGTTTTATTGCTTTGCCGCCTTATGATTGCATGGCGTCATCGTGTATCGCTGCTACGCGCTACGCTGCAGTGAAATGTTCGCGTAGAAAGAAGGTTGTTATTACATACTTATTTTCGCACGCTTTAGCGTGTTGCTACTCAGATCATTTAATTAAAACTGAAACGCCCGAATAATTTTTGTTTTGATTACCTACTTGCAAGTAAAATAAACACCAAATCATTTTCAGTTTGTAAGAATGACGATGATTACGGGAACTGTATGAAACAACTCCTATAGCGGCTGCCATAAATAAGTTCTTAAAAATGGGTGCAGGTCAAATCGGAGGGATTGCCACTTTGCGTAAATACTCTACTTGTAGAATATTTTATAATAATTATCCGCAAACCTAATAACAATGATCCTTGTAACGAGTTTATCATATAAATTATTACAGTGGACATGGATTTTCAAAATGCTGCTTCATTTCTTGGCAGTAAAGCGGAATCCACAGAGGCCCAATATGTTGTAAGTCTATATTTTTTTTTTAATTTCGCACTTCATTTCTCGTCGCCCTTAGAAATATAGTTTGGTGATCGTATAATTCTAGTACATTACCAACACTGCCCTGAACCAATCGCATCTACGAACTCGTGATCTGCTGCGACAATGTTAGCGGCCAGTTTCTTCCCACCCTCACCTACGGAGCGCAAACATGGTCTCTAGCAAGGCGTCAAAAGTCCACACTTGGAGTCTGCCAACAGGCTATGGAACGCTATACTAGGTGACAAAGTCACAGACCGCATTAGGAACTCTATACTTCGTTCCAAAACGCAAATAGCGGATGCTGCCCGCGCAGCTGCTGGATTAAAGTGGAACTGGGCTGGCCACATTTGTCGCATACAGCAATACGCAAAAACCACCACTCAGTTGATCCCAAATTCCAGTAAATGGCTACGCGGCAGGTCCAGAAAGAGATGGCGGGGTGAGCTGGACTCCTTCTTAAAGGATTGGCCCACAATCGCAGTAGACCGGGAAAAGTGGAAAGAGGGAAGGGAGGCCTTTGCCCTGCAGTGAGACAATACAGGATTATATAATAATAATAATAATTATTATTTCATTAAAAACGTCTAACGGGCCTCTGCGAGTTGGCTTCGGCCCCTCGTATGCCTTCCAAAGGTCCGGGATCCCAGGGTCCCGAGAAATGTGAAGAGATAAATAATAATAATTGAGCTTAGTTTTTTTTTATGCGAAGGATCTACTGCGTCGGGTCAGACTGGCTATCGGCGTGGCTTCGCGTGGCTACGCCAGCAGCCGGTCTGACCCGCGCTCGTAACTCTGCGTTTATCTCGCAGAGTTACGAGCACGTGATACTCGAAACCATCCTTTCATGCATATTTTCTATACAAAATAGTATCGATGTTTTTTGTTTTTACATAATTGTTGTAATGTGTTTACCTAATTATTTAATGGTGATAGATATCGCTCTACCGTCTGTATAACGTCGGCGATCATAATGCTTGTGTAGGGGCGTACATAGCATCGAAATTCGAAGCCCCGCAAACACCAATCTAATCCATAGGCCCACAAAATCTGGTGTGCAATAAATTCTTATCCCGTTCGTTTGTGGTATGTCCCTCACATGACCAAAGGAACGAATTTAAACATAATATATTTGTGGTTTTCTTAGGATATAATGGATTAAAACATAAAACAGTCTAAGTATTACGAGCTTCTGGAGATCCATGTTCAGCGGTGAAGGCCCATGGTTCCAAAAACACAAAGAACTGACGATGATTTCTTGTACTCAGGTCCATTATTTGTCACACGCAATGATGTTTTGCCTGGGCGTTCTGATAGAAGCTCACGTGGTACTCACACCAGCCAGTTGTGTGCATGGTGAGAGATATAAGTTCAATATAGTGGCTGGCACACACAAGTTTCTGGAAAGTACTGGCACCCCAAGACTGGTGAACCATCTTTGTGTTCATAGAGGTATGAACTATTTGCAAGTAGATAACGATACCAGAAGGGATTGCCCTTCTGGTATCGTTACGTACTTGCAAATAGTATTTTTAAGAACGTTCCCATTCTAATCTTAGTCCCAATCTGTAAACAATACTTCTAAACTACATGAATTTTTGAAAAGTTTTTACCCGGCTGCGCGACGCAAAGGAGGTTAATGTGTTTATCTGCCTATGTATGTATGTTTGCTCCTTGGTGGCGTTCTAGAGACTAAACGCGTGGGCCGATTTTGAGGATACTTTAGGTATGTACAATAACAAATTCAATATGGCGACAACCAGACGCCATATTGTGAAAAATAAAAAATGGAAAGTCAACAAACTATGTCAAGTGGGGTATCATTGAATACTGTGAATAGGTTTTTGAAAAAAAAAAATGGTTTCTCTAATAATTTTTCATTTTCTATGACCATTTATCTATAACGATTTAAAGTTGGTTAGCCACCATTCTCACTAAAAGAACATGGAAAAAAACGTACCCACTATGTAGCAAATTGAGACTAGTACCGTTCGACAGGTCTATAGAAATAAATATATATTTTGTATGGCGACAACTCTGTAGCTCACGGGAGAAAAAAAGTTATTCAACGTTGAAATATGTTGAAAACCCTTTGTGAATTCATCCGATGCGCCATTCAACTATTTTTCAATATGTTATTCGAACTACTTATAGTTATGCGCTTGAGACACGGGTAAGCAATAATAAGTAAAGACACAATCAGCGAGCGAAAAGGACAGAAATTCCATGTACATGTTAGTGCATTATATCGTAGGTATTTAGGTTTTGGGAGGCACCTAGATAACTTCGTAGGTCCGGCAAATGCTTGGGATGAAATAATCGTTGCGAGTAACTATATCATTTAGAAATGATGTTTATTTTGTGTACTTACCTTAAGAGGTTTACAAGAGCTAAAGCGTGGTCACTGTCGGATTGCATAGAAAAGAAAGAGACGCGCGATGACACAACGCTGGTAATTTATTGCAAAATATGAAGAAATTATGGATTTACAAAAAATCTATTCATTGGACTAAAAAACTAAAACACTATTACGTTAATATGTTACTTGTAGAATAATCTGACAAAAAATCTGAATGTTTGCATGTATATTAGTATGGTTTTTAATCGTTAAAATATTTTTTTAGAGTTATCTTCGTGGTTTTTTTCTATCATATCAAGTTAATTGTATTATGTTTTCAACACACTATCTAACTAGCATATATCCAGAAGAATATCATATATTTTTCTGATTTTGGTTACTGCAGGGGATCATATATTTTTAGGCATTATAAATTTGCGTTTAGGTCATGTAGTCCCCTTAATAAATAAACAAAATTGATGGCGTTTTAATTCATATTTTCCATAGCAAAAAGCAAACCCTAGGAACCTGGGTCAGACAGACATTGATAAATGTGTTTAAATATGTAGAAGAAACATGGCCCAAAGAGTGTTATCCGTAAACAGACATTGATAAATGTGTTTAAATAATGTAGAAGAAACATGGCCCAAAGAGTGTTATCCGTTGAAAACAGACATAGGTTCAAGACATGACATTTCAAGATATGGGCTCAAGTTAACGGGTTTGTGGCCAAGAAAAGTCAGTTTTATGGCATTTAAATAAATAAATAAAATAAATACTTAAATAAAATAAATAAAAATAAAACTTTTAAATTGGCTGACCTAAAAATCCTTTTGCCAGACGCTTTAGCTAATGTTACTGCTGAGAATTGGAAAAATTGCGAGGGTCATATAATAAAAGAAGAACAGAAAATGTTTCAATTAGACTAAATAATTGATGATACCACTGAACACTTTATTATTAATGTGACAGATAGTTCCTCAGATTCAGATTCAGAATAGAGCCTATTATTATATTACTAAAAGTAATATGATTTTAACATTTGAAATAAAAGGTTTAGCATCTATGAGTCACGTGTTTTTTTTTGTTTACCTTTATTTAACTACCTAAACCTTTCTAGTAATAAAACGCTACAAGGTGGGTACGGGTTCCAAATAAAATTACTACTATTAAAATTACCCATTGTTCTTTTCAAAACTTATTATAAAGCTGTGTTAAAGTTCTTATGAAATCGTATAATAACTTTTTTTTGTTTTTTTTGTTTTCGTGGGAAACCTTCAAAAGGCACCCGACCTCTGGGGACGGAGGTCGGGGAGTGTGGGATTTTTACCTCACTAAAACCACCCAAATACCAATTCCGGAACCCCCACTGTGCAACGCCTGCAAGGCACATCCCTGGGGAGACTGTAAAGGGGCCTCCCCTGAGCCACGCTGTGTTCGGCAGCACGTGACCACTGTACCACCGACTTCCCTGGGGTCAGTAAAATAAAATAAAATAATAAAATCGTATAATACCTAGGTCCTGTTAACATGAAAAATAATTATTATAAAATAATTCAATACTATAATTCAATATTATAATCATTCAAAATTTTATAATTTATTAATATTAGTATAATAGTTTATTTGTACTTTAGTTATAAGGAAATGTAAAAACACTATTTGGTTAAGTACAAAGTAAAAGTAAAAAAAACTTAAAATCGACTGATAAACCCAGAACTTTACTGCTTTGAAAGATAAGTTTAGCGACCATTTCCTAAAGCGTTACATAAACGGTGAGAAAAAAATAACCTAATTAAGAATTAATAAATAATAATAACTAAAAAGAGTAAAATAAAAAAAACAAAAAACACGACACTTTTTTACAAAAAAATAAAATAAGTAACCGACTTTCAAAAAATACACAACAAAGTGAAAAATAACTCTAATTTTGGAAGTCGGTGGTAAAAACGAAAACACAAAACCAAAGACACCGACTTCCGAAATTAGAGTCATTTTTCACGTTGTCGTGTTTGTTTTGGAAGTCAATTGTTTTTTTTTATAAAAAGTTTTTACTTTTTAGTTGTGGTACTTACCCCACACAAATTCGTATACCACTACTTGCTATGTGTGACAGGAAATTATTATAACATCATCAATATACACTAAGTGGAAAAAATACGTATTATTGAAGCTAACTGAAAAACTACCCAATCAAAGTTAATATTTTTTTTATAAGACTGACTACCCCTGAGACATACCATATCCAATAAAAAAAGAATTTTCGAAATCGATCCATAATTGCCAGAGATATCGCGTAACATATACAACATGTTCCTTTTGGTATCCCATAACTCTACGGCATTAATGAGACCATGTCAAAGAATCAACTGATATATTAATTTATACATATAATTTTTTCTTTTTCATTTTTCATACAAAATAATTCGACACACTCACGATTATTTATGTAAAACACCCTTAGGTGAAATATGACAACATCGCATTTTCTTAGCTTTAAAAATGAATGATTGGTTTTAATATGAATGAATGATTAGAGAATACAGTTGCAAGTTATCTGCATACAGATTATACGCACGCTGAAGTTCGGAAGTTATAAGATTAATGAAAACAGAAGAGGAGAAAGAATACCGCCTTGAGGAATGCCAGTTTTCAAATCACATCAGCATGATGAAGACTCCCCAACATGAATGGACTGCTGACGTTCCTGAAGATAAGAGGAGAACCATTCCAGTACTTCGAGAGAGACCATAACATAGGACAAAATGGCTAACAGGATGTCGTGACTGACGGTATTAAAGGCATTAGAGAAATCGACCAACACTAGTGCAGTAACTTTGGTGCCTTCCAGTCCTGCCCTTATATCGCCAGTCACTTTAAGGAGGGTGAAAACAGTACTGTGCCCGGGTCTGAACTCAGATTGAAGAGGGCTAATGAGTGAGTTACGAAGAACAAAATTGGAGAATTGTTTGTGGACAGGCCCCGAACACTTTGGATAGGAAGGGAAGGATAAAAATGGGGCGGAACTGGGTAGGAAGAGAGGGATTAGAAACCTTAGGTAGTGGACGAACATAGGCTTTGCGCTACAGGGAAGGGAATTATCCGATGTATAGGGAAAAAATACTATGTGGGTAATCGCGGGTAGGAGATGATCCAGAATAGTTATAATCATACCACGGATGATATTGTCACATCCCACCGCTTTTAATTTAATGGATAGAATGATCTTATTGATCTCTCCCGGTTCAACTGGGACGAAACTGAAAAGATTAATAAGAGGACGCGTTAGACCAGAAAGTAGGGACAGAGCTTGTTGCTTTGTTAGACGATCCATGGCAGAAAAATTGAAAAAATTACGGTGGAGATCGTTCAAGTCAATTCAATTAGGTCTAAATGTCGCGGTTTGCCGACACCAAGAGTTCCAAGAAATTTGCAGAAGAGAAAGAATTGATATTATCTAGAATGTGGCGGCGTTTAGCAAAGGTATATTACTTATTAAGTCTGTTTTTTTTTTGTTGTAAGTAGTAACCTACCCTACACAAATTTCTATACCACTAATTGCTATTTAAATAACAGTGAATGGAAGTTATAACATCCTCAACCTATACAAAGTGAATTAAATGTGTAGGTTTTTTTTTTTTCAGACATGCAGTCCATATAATAATTACAAAGAAAGTGTTAGTAGGGGTGTGTACTACTAATAAGTAGTACACACAAAAATAAAAAGGTGTTAGTAATTTGTTAGTAAACAAAACACGATACACATTAATAACTTAGCCTATTTCCTATTCCTGTGCAGATGTACACCTGCCCAGTACACAGTAAACGGACCATCAATTTTGCACGCTAACGTTCTGAGGACAGTGTTGGTACTACCACGGACTCTACTCATCATCGACGCAGTTCTTTTTCTAATGATTGCGAAGAAATCATCGATGGAAGCATCCGCAAACATTGCGGAAGCACTGCAAGTAACGGGGCATTTTCACCCTCAGAGCGTCGTTGTACTGAACACGCAGGGCGTTGTAAGCCCGCCGCGTAAAGTTGATCCACAGACTGCACGTGTAAAAAGACTGACAGATGGCTCTGAAAAGTAACAGTTTTACATCTGTGGTACATCGTGCGAATCTGCGGGCCAACATATTGCAGCGGACTGCCAACACCCTCCTTTCCCTTTCTAGGTCTTCGTCATCCTGTAGCCGATCTGTCAGCATGTGACCCAAATACTTGACTTTAGACACTCTCACGAGTGCCGACCCGCCGATCTTAATTGGCGGCACGTTAGAGGGAGCCTTGTTCCCTGCTTTGTATATCATGAGAACACTCTTACTAGCATTGTATTTAACTCCAAAACTGCTCAAACAAAGTTAGTAAGATTTATATGGGACCACCACGCAGGCTACCTCTACCAAATGAAAGAATTCACAGAATCACGTAACGATTTCGGACGAAACGGATAAATCGGTGTACCACATAAGACAAAAAGTTCCCAGACCATAATTATCGGCAGCAGGTATATATGCGGAATAGCTTCGATGTTGCGTCGCTGTGTTCACTCTGTCTGAATGGAGTTCAGATTGAATACGCAAAAACCGTTAAAAATCTGGGTGTGACCGTGGACTCTTATTTATCGTGGAGTGCCCATGTTGCTTAAGTTAATAGCAAAGTGAACTACACGTTCTATACGTTGAAGTGCCTCCAGAGCTTCTTACCATTGAACACCAAAATCGCCCTTACTCACACTCTCATTCATAGACTACGCTGATGCCTGTTATTTGGATGCCACCGAAGAGCTTTTAAATAAACTTGTGCCTTTGCACAATATCTTTATTCGTTTTGTTTTTAACCTTAAAAAGTATGATCACGTTTCTAACTTTCGCAAGATACTCAAATGGCTCCCTATTCGACTTCGCAGGAACTTTCGGATATTATTATGTCTGCTATTTAATTTATTTATTTATTTATTAAAACTTCTCGCACACAATAGTATACAAAGGCGGACTTAATGCCTTAGGCATTCTCTACCAGTCAACCAAGGGTGGTGAAGAGATAAGATGGCAGGTGCTCTGTATAACAGACGTTACTAATAATAATAAAAAATAATAAAAAGATAACATAAGTATTTATAAACAAAATAGGTATACAAGTACCTAAACAGAATATAAACTTATAATACACATACATACATATTTACTATAATATATATCTACATTATACATATACTATATATATATACACAAAAAGGGAAGGAGGTATTTGAGATGACTCTACGCTATTTATTTTGAAAATAACTCTGCAATTTCCGCTTAAGTGCATACCGACTGGTAGCCGTCCTGATTTCAAGAGGAAGCGCATTCCAGAGAAGAATGGACTGAATATGAAAGGAAGAATGAATAAAATCAGAAGTATGAGAAGGACAGAGAAGGAGAAGATTGTTGGAAGAACGCAGATTCTTAGCGTGTGAAGAACATAGATATTGAAAGTGGGACATAAGATAAGAGGGAGGGGTGGGAGAGTTGAGAAACGAGAAAAGCGTGGTAAAAGCGCGCAAACTTCTCCTTTGGCGGATGGACATCCATTTGAGCTCAGTCCTGTAACTCGACACATGGTCATATTTCCTGAGGTTGAATATGAATCGGATACCATTGTTGAGTAGTAAACATAACATAACATCACGCCTGTATTCCCCGAAGGGTTATGCAGAGGCGCACCTATAGCATACCCACATTACATTGTTGAGTAGTCTGTCAAGCTTATCCAGCAAAACCGCATTCAAGTCAAGGTAGCACACGTCACCATAGTCAATGATGGGGAAAATGAAAGTCTGCACAAGCATAGTTTTCGTCTTAGCGGGAAAAAAGTTTCTCAAACGATACAGGGGTCGCAGAGTACCGTTGACCCTTTGACTAACACTAGAAATCTGGCGCTGCCAGCTAAGCATTGAGTCAAGATGCAAACCAAGATCTTTCACCGTAGGGGTAATAGATATGATGGTACCATTAAAAATAAGAGGAGAAAGAGAGCTAAGCGCCACCCTACGCATCATGCGCGGGCTTCCAATTACAATGGCCTGACACTTTAAGGGGTTTACTGATACCCCAGAACTATCAGACCACTTCTTGATAGCAGCTAAGTCTCGGTTTACATCAGCTATAGCGTCCGATAAAACTTCTACCCGCACAGCTGTATACAATTGAAGATCATCAGCATAAAGATGATACGAACACCGAAGACAGTGAGTTATAAAATTGATGAAAATGGAGGATAACAATGGAGAAAGAATACCGCCTTGTGGAACACCAGCATCCAGCTCGCGCCAACTCGATGAGCTCTCATCAACGCGAACCGACTGCTGACGTCCCCGAAGATAAGAAGAAAACCATTCCAGGGCCTCGGGTGAAACCATAAGATGAGAGAGGATAGAAAGGAGAATATCATGGCTGACGACCCTAAAACGCCATCCTATCTGCGAGAAAGTTTTTCTACGCCCGTCCTTTTGATGCGCCTTGCAGGTGGCATCTTAGAAATCTCCTCAAATCCCCTCCCCACTCAACCTACTTCTACTCCTACTCCTTCACTGTGCACGCGGTTCGGTTGTGGATTTCACTTCCGCCTAACATTAGGGACTGCTAAACTGTTGCAGTATTTAAATGAAGAGTGCAATAACACTATCTTTACACTTTGTCATAATTGCATAATTATGTACTTATTAATTAAATTACATTATAATTATATATATGTCGGAAATACGTTAAATGAATCGTTTGTCTTTGACTAATCGGGACGCCAGCGCTACCAGGCGGCGCTCGACGGAGTCTACAACAACGATAACGCTCTACCAGAGTAAAAGCAGAGGTTGGTCGGTGGCAGTCAAGCAATTTATAATTTTATTTGAACTGCAAACAGTTTTTCTATTGCACAATAACCAACACTTCCCATAGTACGCCCACAGTAGTTAAAATATGGCTAACGGGAGAGACACCGTCTCCGTCATATATTTTTGTGATATTTATTTAGGACGTATGTATGTAAGTAGGTACGTATATTCTCATAATAAATGTTTAGATATATTAAAATTAGAGAACTGGTTTTCATTTTATGTACTTTGTTTTCCCTTCTACTCTTACACACGTTGTCTACATTTCTTTTTATCTACTCTCCTATCGCAGTAAGGCTGGAAGAGATTTCTTTAGAAATAATCATCATCACCTTTGTACGTATTTTCCCGTTCCTTTTTGCCTGTTTATATGTGTTTACATAAATGGTTAAATAAGTAAATAAATAAATAAAGTTAAACTGAAGGTTGGTTATAGAGCATGGCCTGGCTGAAGTCTGGAGCTGGTTGAGGCAGAGTGAGATTTTGACATTGCTCATTATTTAGTGTAAAGTAAAAAGAAGAGCAAAAAATTGAACTGCATTTTTAGTTTTAGATATCCTGAAGCCAGGAATCGAACAAAGCTATATACCTTTCGTTTATCGTAGGTTACAACAGTTCACAGCGATGGACAGATTGTTTGACAGACAATTTGGCGCTACTGGTTCTAAGCCAACAATTTTCTTTCCATCAACGCGAGGAAGGCGCCGAGTACATAATTAATCGTGTTCGTTATGGCGTTTCTTCTCCAATAGACGAAAGTATGTACTCGGACAAATCTTGCAAGTATTTCGGTTGGGGCAGTAGGAGGAATGTAAGTTTTATTGTGCTTTGATTAGTTTTTGTCTTCAAAAGTAACATTCAGGAAAGGGAATCCCACCAACAGATTTGCAATCTTTCAATTTTTTTAAGTTCATGCTAATTAGCTAGGTATGTTCTCTTAATAATTATCATCTCCAGGGCTACTTGATCCCGATGTTAATTGAAATCCAGCGCATGGACGTCGTCGTACTACCCAGAAGCAAATGTTTGGCGATGTTTAACTACCAGGAAAAATTTCTTTGTATCCAGCAATCACCGTGCCGGGTAATGCTGCTCATTTTATTTGTTATAATTTTAAAGTCATGAACAGTTTGTGTTTATGTAGATGTTTTATACACTGGCCTTCAAAACTTGTACCACAATTTTAAAATCGCATTGTTTCCTATACTATAGAAGTCAGAGTTTTGAAATAAAAAACGAATATCATCAACTTTCTTTAAAATTATAGTTTATTATACATTAGTAACGTTTTTAACTTTAAAAAAATATTAAAACCAAAAAATAGGCATGTTTAACTTACGTTAACAATGCCTATTTTTTGGTTTTAATAATTTTATTTTTTGTTTTAATAATTTTATTTTTTGTTTGAGTTTTTTTTCCAGTAATGGAATAAAACTCAAACATCATTTATTAGTATGTTTTACGCCTTATTTACATTTTAAAAACTGTTATTGCCTCCTCGGGGTCTGATTACAGCTTCGAGCCGGTTTGGCATACTTATTTTTTTTTTTGAGTTGGTAATCATCAAATGACCTCTACCGCTCTGGGCGGAGCGGGAGGGCGTGTCAGACTCTTACTGACTAAAATCCACCCGTATTCATTCAGTTGCCTGTGCGCCAGGCCCACAGTAACTCTTTCGAACAATCCGTGACCCTAGTAGGTAAAAAAAAAAAAAAAAAATTATGCTGACATCTCATTGAGGCGCGCGTGAAAACAACACGCCGTCGACCCGGGCCTGGTCCTTACCGGATGGCGAGCTGCTCATCGCTCGCCGTCCGCAAACCCGCACCTACGGTGTCCGGGAGTTGGCTGTCGACTCCTGACGCCCAGGGTGTCTCCTCCTGCGGCGACTAGGCGCATGAGGGTGCTACGATAGCCTCTCCCTCACGCGCTCCGCCTCCTCCTTCGCGAGCATTACTGTTTCGCAAAAAGAGGTATGGCTTCCCATTCCCTCGCGCTCCGTACCATGGCCTGGACCAGGGCCGGACGCGAGAGATCGCTGCCGCCAATCACCGCCACGAGGACACGGCGGTGCTCCGGCCGGGTAGACTTCCACCGTATGCTCCACCATATCTTCCGTTCGATCCACACAATGATAACACCCAGGCGTTACTTCCCGCCTTATCCGAAACAAGAACCTTCCGAAACAGCCATGTCCGGTGAAGACCTGTGTCAGGCGGAAGGTGAGGACGCCGTAGCGCCTCAAAAGCCATTCCTGAAAGAGGGGACTTACCGCCGCAATTGTGGCATGCCCAGCACTGGGTTGCGATAGTGACACTCTCCATGCCGCCATGAGATCCCGCCGGAGCTCTGGCCGATGTGCCACGATTTGTCTCGGCAGCGGAATTACGCCCCGGCGTTTCGCCTCCTCGCCCCACTCCCAAATGTGCGCGAGAACGGTTTGGTATATTTAAGACAAGGTTTGGCAGGCCATGTGTTCACGGGCGTAGCGCAGTCTTGCTACTCGATGCCCTCTCTCAAGTTTGGGGCCACTTGCTGGCCTTTGGGGCTTCAGGTTTGCTTCAGCAAGTCAACTTCTCACTGTACTGTTACTAATGTAGACTCTCCGGGTCTGAAGAAACTGTCGCTGGACTTCAACTGCATTGAGGTGGCCATTTCTCAACACAGTGGAGACAATATAGCGGTGTTATCGGGTACTAGTACACCTGGGTCTGCCATTACAAGGTCTCCTCAAGAGTTTCCAGTTTCTTCGTACCTTTGCTTCATCTGCCGGATCCTTCTTACTGATACACCCACCATTATTACAGTACGACACATCCTGATGCCTAGTTAAAGAAAAGCCATTCTTCAAGTGAAAGCAAGGCACATAATTATACGTACTCACCTACGGCGAGAAGAATGATAACTTCATACACAAAAGGCGACCAAGGCGCCACTTATTGAATGCCCCTGGAATCACTTAGTGGCGGGAATTCCAAATATACCTAGATTTTGTTTTCCTTTTTAATATTTTTTTAAGGTTTAGGTATATTTAATAAAATAACAAGGTGATAATAACACAAGTTTATTTAAAAGTTTAAGAATATAAAAAAAAAACATCAATTAAATACAAAATTAAGTCTGACGGAAAAAAATATGTAGTTACATGAATAAGTTCAGTTTGAAATTGAGAGTTGAAATTATATTTCAGTATTGTATACAATGATTTATTAGTTTAGTATACCGTCTAATTATGTACTCCAGACTGCCCAAAAATTGCAAAAAAAATATATAACTTAAACTACTAAGTATATAGTTACGAGTATATAACATTAACTGATAGAGGCATGATAAGTAATGTTTACGTGCTGGAGATACCTTTTTTATCAAAATTTGTCGATCAAAAAATAAATGTGTAAACAAAAACCAAAGAGTATAATAACTATAGGACCAAAACAGAAATGAAACAGAAACAAAAAAAGTCAAAAGTAAGACTGCAATTTGAAAAGGAGTATTTTTGTTTATAAAGTTTTTTTCAGCCATTCCTTTAAAGAAGGTATATCGACTATAAAGTTTTCATATAAAAAATAAAAAATAAATTTAATCCTTTCTATTTCGAAAATATATTTTTTGTACTTTAAAAGTTAGTGCAGTTTTAAAAGTGTGGTACTAAGTAGTGAAGGCTAGTGTAGTCTGCGAGTGTTAGGGAGGTCCATACCTAGGATGCAGGTATGACCGTATGATGCGCGGACGCAGCACAGAGATAAGATTTGAAAGGTACCAGGTACCTGCCATCCCTTTCGAAAGACGAAGGTTTATTTCTGACTTCTACCTTCGGTTTGAAAGACTTCGACCGACTAAATTCATACGATGGCACGTGCCAACTTTTTAGAAGGCGAGCTTTGATTGGTCTCAGCTTGTATGTTCATGAAACTTAAAGGGAACAAACCATAGAGTACCTACGAATACATAGGAAAGAAAACATAGGTGTTTTTGTAGGTAACGAATACACTTGAGTTTTCTAATGACATTTTGTTTCTGGTAACACTAGCCGATCTATTCTGTAAAAATCTCACTGTGAAAACTTAAGTGAAGTGAGGTGTCAGTAGTACGTACAACTATCTTCGTGTGCAGTACAATAACGCTTTTAGGGTGCTGTTGGGGCTCCCGCGGTTCTGTAGCGCATCGGGCATGTTTGCTGAAGCAGATACAGATAGCTTTCAAGCTATTATGCGAAAAATAACATCATCCCTGATGCGAAGGATTCGGGGGAGCACCAACAGCATTTTAAAAGTGATAAGTGAATAAGCTATTGTCCGTTTCTGGGGCACTGGTCCCGTATGCACAGCTGCAGGTCTGGTGCCGCCGGAAGCGGACATAGTTATGGGTTCTTGAATATTAGTTTTATTTTATTTATTTTAATGTGAAATATTACTAACATAGTTTTATAAATGTTACTAACAACAATGTGAATCATCTGTGTTCGATTTAAGTAAATAATAATAGTGTTAATTCCTAGCATCAAGTGTAATGACAGCTCACTTCAAGCTCACTTCATCTAAGTTTTCACTGTGAGATTTTTACATAATAGACCTGCTGTTTTGCAGAAGGAAAATTTTAAATAAGTATCTTGAAAGGTGTTCAAGGTGACTCCCAATTCAATTAATTATTGATCGGGTACAAATTTAGAAAAAAGTAATTGTAGATAATGTGTCCATACTTTTTCAGTCGGAGAAATTCGGAGCTTTGTGTCCAGTAAGTACATTACTACATACTTCTTAAACATATTGAATATTATATTTTTGAGTATACTTACTTAGAAGAGTAGGTAAGTATGGCGGTGCACCGTGCGCCGTCGCGTGTTTGTGTTCATCGTTTGGACAAATACCTTATTGTCCAATGTTCAATGTAGTACCTACAATGCAAATATGTAATGTAATACGAGTACCTACGCGACATGCGCAAACGCATAAAAACTTTTTTACAAAAAAACAACCGACTTCCAACAAAAACACTAAAAGACGTGAAAAATAACTTTAATTTCGGAATTCGGTGTCTTTGGTTTTGTATTTTCGTTTTTGGCCACCGACTTCCGAAATTAAAGTTATTTTTCACGTCTTTTAGTGTTTTTGTTGGAAGTCGGTTGTTTTTTTGTAAAAAAGTTTTTATTTTTCACTTTTTAGTTGCGATACCTACCCCACACAAATTCGTATACCACTACTTGGCTTGTAAATAACAGTGACAGGAAATTATTAGCACATCATCCATATAAACTAAGTGGCAAAAATATGCAGTATTAAGGATAACTCAAAAACTACTGGTCAGACCTTGATCAAATTTAAATGGGACCACATGTGAACCACCAGCTACCAAATGCAAAAAGAATCATCCAAATCGGTTCAACCAGAAAAAAGTTATGAGCTAACACACATAAAAAAAAAAAAAAAAAAAAAAAAAAAAAAAAAACATACAGACGAATTGAGAACCTCCTCCTTTTTGTGAAGTCGGTTAAAAACAGGCTCGACCATGAAAATGGAATATTTCTAAATAAGTACCTACCTTAATACTTACACAAGAATAAATACCAAAAACGTGTCTTAAGTACCGATTGACGTGTAAAATAACGAAATCTGCAATCGAAAAAGGCCACATATCTCATCATCATTATCAGCCTTAAATGCAGATCACTGCTAGTCCTATATGACTCTCCAATCGCACGCCATTCGAGTCGATCCTGGGCCTCCCTTGACTCCATTGTTTCGTGATCCCGCGGTTTTTCCTACCAGTTTTGGCGGAATATGTCGAGTTCCTTCGTGACCTGCCGCGACTGACTCAGGGCACCTGTTACTTATGTGCTTCTTGGTACCACATTTTGATCAGCATGTAGCAGAAATGTTCTGCTCAGTCCCATTTAAGTTGAACAGCCTTTTGGGCCACAACAGCCTTTTGGGCCACGTAAGCTAACTTTGTTTTGGAGCGCACTAGCTCCAAACTACTACTTAAGAAAAAAGCATTATTTTGTCGATGAATAATGGTCTGGTTTCAACCATTTTTGTTTGTACACTTTATCCAGGGACACACTCATGGGCGCCGGGGGCAGGGTGCACTTTCTCCTCCCTGGCTTCAAAATAAAATATACTTAGGTGTAAAAAAATTCAGAACTATAAATTATCTGAAAACGCCTAATACAATAATACAGAAATTAATTTATTCGAGGCAAGGTTCTAAAATGTTCGTGCATCTGCAAATCATTCTGCAATCTCTCAATTCTACAGCTTTTGTGCATTAGTCGACAAAGTACCGAAGTCCTATTTCCGAAAGTCTAATCGACCCTAGGCGGGGTGCTAACATTATCGAGCTTGTTTCGCTCGCTCTTGCATCTAACTCTATCTTAATTTTTAATCTTCTTTGTATTAATCGACACAGTTAGTCCTCTTTCTATATTTTTTGCCCGTTCTTACGAATAGACTAAATAAAACCTGTCCCATTCCAGTTGAGATGTAAAAATGATCGAACTCGCTTCGCTCGCTCTTGCATCCTAAAGCTTTTCTGCACAAGTCGACAAAGTTACATCTTGTATGAATGGATAAACGATAACCTAACCTATCCGAAGTGAAGTGCAAAATTGATCGAGCTCGCTTCATGGAGCTGAAGATGCAATCCCTGAAAATATTCTTGCCGGCGCCCATGGACACATAAAATGGATTGTGGTATATCTATGAGTTTGATAAACTCCAACACCGTTTGACCGATTACTCGAGCACATCATGATTCCGAGGCCACGAGCGCACGCTTAAGCGAAACGCGCTTTGTGACAGCGACTGCGGAGACAACAAATGAAAGTAATATAGAACATGCCACGGTTACCGCGATGCGACTCGCGGAGCGGCGGACGGAAACAGGAGCATGCGGGGGTGAACGGGGTCTGAAAGTTAACACATATGTGTTTTTTAGGGTTAGGTAGTTAGGTTTTTATAGGGTTTTTTTTCGACCTCCACGCGGGTGAAGCCGAGGGCAGAAGCTAGTTTCATATAAACCTACATGGGCACTTACAAAACGGCTGCTCTCGCGTCTGCCAACGATTGACTGTTGATGTTTTGAAATCTTCCTATGTAGGTCAATCGGTAAATTTTCTGAAAAGGTACATGTTCTAACAGCATTCCATTTTTAGGACGACATAGGCTCCGTAATCGTTTGTTCCGGCTTTGTACGTGGAATGATGGTTTCTCGTCTCGTGGATCGGCCGTGTGGTGTAGGCTTCTTGGACTTGAGCAAGTACTCTAAGTTCCTAACCTGTGGGGTGGATGATTCTCGCGACGTTATCGGCAGTGACGATGACGATATTATGGAATTCGTTAGTCCGTCCCCTACACCTGTCATGCAAACCCTACCACCAGAAGAAAGCACTAGTGAGGAGGCTAATCCAGAGGCCAATCCAGAGGCTAATCCAGAGGCTAATCCAGAGGCTATTCCAGAGGCAGCGCCAGTAACAACGACAGAGTATATAATTCCATTTCCTACTACATAAAACGCAGCACTAATATTATAATACTTAAATTGTTATTATGTAAGTATTATATTTTTCCTTATGACTTCTTATTTGGAAAACAAACACGGTACGAAAACCACGACTTTTCACATCAATCATCACGTCACATCAATAGGAGTTACGTCACATTTGTCTACCAAATAAGAAATATACAATTAAATAAGTATATGAATATAATTTTATTAATTAGGTATCACTTCTATCACAATTATGTTTTGTTTGCGTTTTTAAAAATAAGTAAATTATATTTTCTCGGTAAATAGTTTTATTGTTAATGTGGTTACTTAACTAAGAAGTTCTTCTTAAGATTTTCACTTGATGTCCATTAATTGGAAACAGTAGCATTTCTATTTTAAGGGGACCAATGTCATCGGCTTCTATTTTGAATGATCGCACCACGCTTGATAGTATGCTCTTCATTATAAGCATACCGAAGTTACGTCCTGAAAAATAAAAAAAATAACGTGTCAGGCTCTAGCCGTCGTGTTACCCAGTAACTGGGTTGTAGAGGTCAGGCAGTCGCTACATGTAAAAAATACTGGTGTCCAGCTGCATCCAGTAAGACTAGAAGCCAACTCCAACATGTTTGGGACAGACTTGGTACATGATTGACGTTAGCCCTGACATATAAAGAGCATACGAAAATATTAGAGAGAGACACTAGCAACTACAATATTATAATAGTTTCTACTTCTGAAATGAAGTTGAGGATCGCGCGATATCTTATAATTAGGTAAGTAAGTAGTAAGTAGAGATACCTACCGACTTAGTATACCTATATAATAGTTGGATAGGAGGTTTACTGAAGCATGGTACTGCTATAAGTACGATAATATGTAAAGGAATATTTAGTACCGATACAGTTTCTGGATCCATAGCTGAACGGCAGGAAGGCGGCAGGGTGTCTGCTGTGTGATCGTTCGGGCAGGAACCTGTCGGGGTCAAACTCATCAGGTCTGGAGCCCCATGCCGCTGTAGATCGATGTATGGCG
Organism: Griposia aprilina; assembly: GCA_916610205.1. NCBI lineage: Eukaryota > Metazoa > Arthropoda > Insecta > Lepidoptera > Noctuidae > Griposia > Griposia aprilina. The sequence continues at coordinate 13,182,854 of OU744302.1, forward strand.
AAGGCTCCTATCACGGCTCCAGTGCCCGCTGGCAAAGTTACTCCACATGTAGCTGTAATGAGCAAAATATGTTTATAGCATTACATAACATGCTGTCATTTAACAAAAAAGAAATATTTGGAAAGCTCCAAATGCAGTTTTATAACAGTGATAGCGTTGTGGTCTGGTGTATAAAGTTGTTCTAATATTAAACGGGGATCCTCCAGCCAAGGACTTAATATTGCTTAGCGGGTTAAGCAGATTATGGCGAGTTGGAGAATGCACACTGACACTTTTCCCCATATTTATAAACTTTGCTTAAAGTTGAGTAATGACTAGCGTATGTTTAACCATACGTTTTTGAAGTTTAATCGTCTGTTAACTTTAGCAACGTTTATAAACAAGAGGGTTTGTTGCAGGTTTCGCTTTGTAAAATTAAGAGTTATTCTTCATTTTCTGGACGAAGGTGCTAGTACAACGCACAAATCATGACTTTAAACTTGTCGCGAGTTTAACCTTGCAAACGTTATACATTAATTCGATAACGGGACAGAATTATTGTCTGCAAACAAACGTCTTTACTTCATTTCATCTAAGAGATTTTTTGTCCGTTTTTCTGTTTATCTGGATGTATGTTCCGGATTGGCGCAAAAACGGCAGAACGTATTTGGGTCAGATTGTTTAAAATCTGTTTTAACACATACGGTACTTTTAATCCCGGTAATAAGTGGAATATTTGCCGACATCCACGCGGGCTAGCCGCGGGAAAAAGCTAGTTGAAATAGAATAACTTACGTAAATAAGTATCCTTGTTTATATTCCTCGCGATGATCGGAACCACGGTATAGAGCCTCATGCTCTCTTTGATGACTCGCTCTAAATAGTGCATCCTCTGTATGTCTTCTTTAGTAGACCCTCGCTTTTCTGTGCCGAAGATTGATTGTTGCCTGAACGAAATGTTTAAAATAAGTAAAATTGCCTAAATTGATTTACAATAAAAAATCATTAAAGTAAACCCGGGTGTTAATATCACACCCGGGTAAACACCCGTTCGATCTGAGTTAGATCTAAACAGATCTAAATTTAGTTAATACCTACAAAATCTGGCTCCGTCAGGTTACAGTTTGATCTTGTTGTGATATTAACGTCCCGGACGTCCGGGTTTTCTGATCTAAACTAAATCGAAATAAAAGTTGAACTTGACAATTTAGTATTTACTTACCGAACTAAGTTGTCAGTTTTGTATTAAGAACTGTTTTTTGATCACAGTTAGGATATTGTTACACAAACTAGCTCAATGGTTAAGGCCCTGATCACACGGGCCATAACCACCACAACAACAACACGTGGTCGGGCGCTAATTTATATGAAAATGAATAGTTTCTTCACACGGACCACATGTTGGTCGTCAAAATAAATCATGTGGGCGATACCGACCACATCAAGACTAGCGCGCCCGTGTACTAGCGGCTGGCCATCGCAAATACAATGATCTGTCTATCTTGAAACACTAGCCACAACGTAACCACAACGCAACTACTAGCCACGACACAGCCATATCGAAATGTTGTAGTTCTTTACCACAACGCAACAACGCAACTCAAGAAGCTACAGAAAATATTCACACGTAACCACTGTTTGCTCACATGTACTTTTGTCGCTGCAATGTGGTGTGGTTGTGGTACGTGTGATCGACACCAAAGTAAAACCTTGTTTAGTAAAAGGACGGAAATAGTCATATTAACGCTCGGGTACCGGGTAATGTCCGCAAGGTGGTGGCTGGCCACGTTTTAACGGTTACATATTGTAATATCTAAGCGTATTTTAACTATTTTCCAGATAACTACGATAAAAACACCTACAGCTTAAAATGCCTAAAGATCGTTTCAAAGATTTTTGTAATAAGTAGCTAATGAACGAAATCCATAAAGGAGAATTCACCTACGGTTTATTCAACTACAATTTATTAACCTAAGGTTGATTAAAGTAACGGACGATTCACCTACTGTGAATACTACTTCGTAAATATTGAAGTTATCACAAAACGGTTTTTACAGCTTGCGCGTATTGAAATAAGGGGTGTGTAATATATGACATAATAACAGATATGTAGTATAATATCACTTGAAATAACGTTCACATAGAGGGGATCTGGCGATCGTTAATGGTCACTGCTCTAACCACAGCACAGGTTCTAACCTAACCCAAATGATTCAAAGATCAATCCAGCGTAGTAATCAATCAAGTTTAGGCAAGTCGTCCATTAGGTATTTCAAACATAGTTGAAATAACCAATATCGCTCATTTGGACAAACATCGACGTAACTGGTGCTCTACAAATTTTACAGGACAGTGATATAAAATTAATTTTTAGGTTACCATCTCGTTCAGAAATGTTAATAGATCCCAATACATATTAAATAGTTCACGCCCTGCTCCTCTGAAAATTTGTTCGACCACAAATATCGACAACTCATTTTTGGGAAAAATTACATTTATGTCGATGTTTCTCCATATGAGCGATATCTTAAAAAAAACATTAGATTACATAACATAACATCACGCCTGTATTCCCCGAAAGGTTAGGCAGAGGTGTACCTATAGTACACCCACATTTCGCCAGTTATGTTTAAGTCCCATGTAATAGGGGGCGAGCCTATTGCCGTCCGCGGCCGCCGCCGCGTGCGTTGCCGTTGGTCCGTTAGTGCGATTAATTTTAGTTAGTCAAAATTAAGTAAGTGAAACAGTACTTGAGTCGACTAATATGTGTTATGAACATATGTGAATCCACCGTAGTTATCTCGAAAATAGTGAGAATACGCCTATATATTATAGTATGTAACCGTTATAACCAAAGGTTCAAACAAATGGTGATAAGTAGTCAACTGCCAACTTTATCGGGAGTCACGAGCACTAACATCTATCTATAAGTAAGTATCATTTAGCAAAATTCAAAGGCAATGTTTTCGTGGAATTAATGATAGCAATTTTACGACAAGATCTATATTTTAAAAGTAAGGGTAGTACTTTGTTTGTAACAACACAAAATTACAATCACTACTGTAGGTGAAAATCACATTTAAAACTTGCTCGAGACTGGATAAGTAGTAACTTACTCAAGCAGTACTTTCTCCTGTGTATCCTGATGTATTCCGAGGAGGACGAGGGTGTACGCAATGACAAGAGCCGTGGTGTCATTGCCAGCGATCGTGATCGAGTCGATGTGCTCACGAAGTTGTACGTCCGTGAACTCGATCTCTCTACCAAATAATAAGTCAAGGACGGCACGGAGTTTGCCTTCTGAAAATAAATCAGGGAAACATGATAATCGTACGAAACTAACTTTATATGCAGCATCATCATAAAATAAATAGGTTTCGGCATAGATTTAAATATCTCTGGGTTTTGGGGCATGAACCTATAGTCGCCAGCACATCAAGTTACCACAAACTGTCAAATTTTCTCATTCGATTTTCAACTTAACCGACAACATTTTAAGGATTTAAATCGTCTGGAGAAATTAGACAGTTTCGTGAAGCTTGACCTGCTGGCGACTGTACCTAGCTAATCATTAAAGAGACAACGTTAGATATAATTAATTGCGAATATTTTGATGGTATTAAGTTTTTTTCTTCTCTACCAACTATACTAACAAACTTTTTTTCAACATCCTTCATCCATCATTTTAAATATCAAACAACGCTTAAAATCAAATAGGTACCCACAAACGTAAGCGATTACTATAATGTAGTAATTTGCATAAAACAATAGAGATTATGTTAAACTATGATTGATGATGAAGTCGAAACCGAACCTTTTTTTTCTAAATCCAACATTCCTTATACGCATAAATATGCAAATATGTATGTGCTATAGCACAAGTTTAATTAAAAAGTCAGGTTCAAATACACACATCAAAAGTGTCTAGGGATCAAGCACGTTTTTGCTAGTTAGGTACATAAAATCTGTATTGGTTTTTAAATAATATTTTTTGTAACTCTTATGGATACCTTTTTTTAGTAAATTTCGTCATTTGAAAAGGTTATAGTTTTTGAATTTCGGTCAAAAGATGTAAATCTTCTATCAAGTCGTATTTCTATACAATCCTGCAACGGGTTTGAGGCCAAATCAGTAAAGTTTCTGCCATGCGAGAATATATGAGTGGAATCAATACAAAATAACGTTATTATGGAGAAAATACGTCATTTGAGCCGAGAAGAAATGATCAGAGCCGTGGGAATGATGGAAGCTGGTTCTTGGCATCGTGCTGTGGCAATCGCTCTGGGTACTACGCAGATTATTATAAGTCAACTTTGGACACGTTACCGCATCACTGGCAGCGTGGCAGAGCGACGTGGAGGTTGAGCTTGCATCACCACACGGAGACACGATCATTACATACAAATTACAGCTCGCCGAAATCATACAATGACCGCGATAAATGATAAATTATTTTATTTGTGTAAGTTGGTTTGTACAAATACTTTTATACGTCAATCATATTTTTAAAACTAGATGAGGTCGGCGTTTCCTATCTGACTACTCAGAGAAGAAAGGCCGAAACAAACTCAGACACATTCTCTTTTATAATCCAGACTTAATATTGGTCAGATCGTGTGAAAATTGGCAGCCCTGGGCGGTGCATGCGGTGCGCCCGCACCTGGCGCCATTATGGGTCAGAAACAGACAGAAACATGAGACAAACGACGCGACAATCGGTCGAGTTTAGGCTCCCACAAACAGGCGCGACACGCGGCGCGACACAAAGGCACCGCCTATCGCGCGACGAGCGGTGCCTTTGTGTCGCGCCGCGTGTCGCGCCGTTTGTAGGAGCCTTTATGGTCGTTAGTGTATGGTTATAGTGACTAAGACCATGTGTGACAAATGTCGAATTGTATACAATAAAGTTTTGTATTTGGTTGGGCGCCACTTTTAGATCTCGCACTATCTAAAAATCTTGATATGACCGTCACTGCATATGAAGACCAGAAAAGAACCACACAGATTGAGTGGACCTATCCAGTCAGTTCACGCATTTATCAGTAATCGTGCAGCTCAACTCATACTCGTAACTTAGGAGCTCAGTGATTCGAAGAACAATACCAAAGAAACGATATTTGGGTAGGCCGCCTAAGTTATTCATACTGCTAGATCATGACTAAAACTAACTGAGAAAGAAAAAACAAAAAAAAACATAGTCCTCACATTCACAATAATTAAAATAATATAATACTTTTTACAGCAAATATTCATGTCATTGTATAATATTTGTAAAAAGATATAGGCAATAGAAAAAAAAATCGCAAAAAAAACTAAACCTATATTTACTGTGTGAGTAGCCCAAGCTTGTTTGTCCTCAATATTGTCTTTGACAGTATATTAGGCTTTCTGGCATAGTTTCTGATTTGTAAAAGATTCTAATTTAGGTATTATTATTAAATCTTGAATGTGGCTGGGAAGTTTCTTAAAAAATTGTATACATTGGTATCTAAACGAGCCACCAATTTTCTTAAGCCTGGTTGTAGGAACAACAAATTTGCGTTTGTTCCTAGTATTTATATTATAGATATCTCTGTATTTTTAAACAGATTAAAATTTGTATGTGCATACAAAAGATTATCATAAATATACTGAGAAGGCACAGTCATTATATTAATCTCTTTAAATTTGTCTCTGAGGGAGTGTCTTTTTTTTGGTTGGGAAATCATCAAATGACCTCTCCCGCTCCGGGCGGAGCGGAAGGGCGAGTCAGACTCTTACTGACTAAAACCCACCCATGTTCCTTCAGTTGCCTGTGCGCCAGGGCCCCGGTAACTCTTTCGAACAATCCGCGACCCCGGCAGGCATCAGCCCTATCGGACCCCGTCAATGATGCTGACATCTCTTTGAGGCGCGCGTGGACACGACGCGCCGTCGACCCGGGCCTGGTCCTTACCGGACGGCGAGCTGCCCATTGCTCGCCGTCCGGCAATCGACTCCTGACGCCCAGGGTTGATTGCCACTCCCTCACGCGCTCCGCCTCCTCCTTCGCGAGTATTACTACTTCGCAGAAGGAGGTGACGGCTTCCCATTCCCTCTCGCTCCGTACTATGGCCTGGATCAGGGCCGGACGCGAGAGATCGCCGCCGCCGATCGCCGCCACGAGGACACGGCGGTGCTCCGCCCAAGCCGGGCAGACCTCCACCGTATGCTCCACCGTGTCCTCCGGTCGATCCACACAATGATAACACCCGAGCGTTTCCTCCCGCCTTATCCGAATCAGGAACCTCCCGAAACAGCCATGGCGAGTGTTCCGAAACATGTGAGGACGCCGTGGCGCCTCTCAAGCCACTCCTCAAAGAGGGGACTTACCGCCGCAATTGTGACGGGCATACTGAGGGAGTGTCAAAAACAAAAAAAAACATAATATCGGTGGCATTCCCCACAACAGAATACGGTACGACATCACACTATAAAATAAATACCGTACGACATCACACTATAAAATAACTTAAGTATATTAAATGGGCTGCCTCTAAATCAGTTAAATCACGAATTTTTCTAACGGGGTATGCTGCAGAGCTAAGCTTTTTTTTAATTTATCTATAAGTATATGAGGGCCCCATTGAAGCTAGGCATCCAAATTATGCCTAAGAATACTGGATATTGTATCTTTGGGTTTCAACTCTTCACCCTTTATGAGAACACTAGTTTCTACTTGTCTAACATGAGGTATCGTAAACTTAATACATTTCGTTTTTTTCTCGTTCAGAAGTAGGTTATTAACATTAAACCAGTTGTTCAGAAGTAGGTTATTAACATTAAAACGTTCAGAAGTAGGTTATTAACATTAAAACAATGTAAATAGCACTCTCACAAAAGTAGTTACTTTTGTGAGAGTGCTATTTACATTGTTACTGAACCAGCTGCTGACGTTTGAGTTTAAATAAAAGTTAACTGTCGTCTGCAAACAACAGTATATCACGTTTATCCTTTATAAGGTAAGGCAAGTCATTTATATAAATAAGAAATAAAAATAGACCAAGAATTGAGCCCTGGAGGACGCCCATTCTTCCTACAGACCCAAGTGATCTTTTTCCGTCAACATCAACTCTCTGAATCCTATCACTTAAGTAAGACGAAAGAAGTTCCAGAGATGCGTTCCAGATTCCGTAGTAGTGCAGTTTCCTGATTAATGTTTCGTGACGAACACAATCGAATGCCTTGGACAAATCACAAAACATGTTCGCTGAAAGCATCGGATTTGTCTTCCCGTGCATTATAAACATGTCCTAAAAGTTCAACTCAGTAGTCGAACGACTCCTTGTAAAAACGAACTGTTTCTTATGCAATTATTTGTATTTATTAAAAAAACTTTGCTGTTGAATTATAAAAAGTTTAAAAAAAATACTAAGGGTAGGTAGGTAGCATAGAGGTAGATCTATAATTAGTAGGGTCTGATGTACTACCCGATCTATATGTTGTTGGTTACGAGGCTTCAGTGCTCTTTAGGGATGTTAATAAGCGATCAAGCCATAAGAAATGGCTTGCATGAAGTCAATCTCCGTTCCCGAAGGCCACTGCGTGTACTGCCTATTGAGCCCCGCAATCGCAGAGCCCGTTTACAATGGGCTCGTTAACACAGAAATTGGGCAGAAAAAGAGTGGTGTTTTGTGTGTTTTTCTGACGAATCCCTCTTTGGTATGAGGCCAATACTAGACGCACGCGGTATTGGAGGACCTGGATGCCAAGAACGTTTAAAATCATGCCAGAAAGTCCATGCATACTGTAGTGGAACTTTCATGACATGGGCGGGTATTTTGATCAGCGGAAGAACCGAATTATTTGGATCAGAGGCAATCTCAATGCACAGTTATACGCTGAAATGATTGTATCAGCTGTTGTCACTCGTTTGCGGACCCAATTTGGTGTTTCATTTATGCATGATAATGCACGTCCACACACTACCAGAGTCGTTGCAAACACAATTGCCACAGCTAATATCAACGTCCTACCATGGCCTGCTCAATCTCCAGACTTGAATTCCATTGAGCACCCATGGGATATTCTTCAAAGAATAGCTCTGCCAAACATGGATGGCGTACACACACGTTTTTTTTTATCGCCTGTTAAGTCTGACCTGGGCGACCATTCCGCAACGTGATTTGGATTAACTCATATTGAGTATGCCACAATCGCTGCGATTTTATTATAGCCACGCGTTAACGGCAGAAATACAGACTACTAATTGTTTTTTTCTGCAATAAAGACCTTTAAAACTTTTTATTTTTATCTTTTTATCACTTTTTAATGTCAGGATTAACTAAAGTGAAAAATCACAAGCAATAATCGCGAAATGTCTTTAGTAATGCAAAAGCAGAGAGTGCTTCATCGATCTACACATACGAAAACATTTTATTGAATCAATCTAAATATACATTTTTATTTCATTTCAATAGGGAATAAAATATTTTCCAAATACCTTGATCCCTAGACACTTTTGATGTGTGTATTTGATTAAAGTAACTAACTGTGTAAATCGAGACTATATAAAGACTTGTTTTTGTAGTTGTTTAACAGTTTCCTTTTATTAGATGGTCATTTTAGAACGATGATTTTATACAAATATTTTTTTATGGGGCAGGTATAAACTTTAATGCTTCTCGAAACACATATTTTTGTGTCACATTTCTAGCTAAATGTAAACAAACAGTCCACTTTTCCATGAATATTTGTTTTGTGTGTTTAATGATGAGGTGTGAAATCCGTAAAAGGTAAGATAATCTTACCGGGTTGTTCTTTAACGCCATTTTTTTTTTTTTTCATTTCATATTCCAAACGTCTTTTTAGAACTACCTGCAAAAAGAAAAGCCAATCACAAACTCCCGTTCTGTCAAACCAGTAGGTACCGTACTTGTGCTACCGTACAGTGCTCCTCAGACGTGTCAAAAAAATAATTATTATTTTTGTGACACGTGTGAGGAGCACTGGTAGCCCAGAAGTATCGGCTGCTAGAATAAGGTTGTCGGTCGTAGGTTCAAACCCAGACAGGCTCTTTACTTTTTGTAAATTATTTCATTACGTTCTAGAACCAAAAACTCGAAGACATGTGACACCTACCAACCCGCACTGGGCCCGTGTGGATGATTACGATCCATTCCCTCTCACGGAGAGGAGGCCTGTGTCCCAGCAGTGGGAACATTATGAAAGTTTGAAAAGTCTACTCGACAACTAGACCAATGCAATTTTCAACGCTAAAAGCTTATTACAGCGTGTGACCAGAATCGGAACTAACGCTGCCATCATATGGTTGCTCAATGTGACAATTTCACAAATGTTTACCAACGTCCGCTTGTCAATGTTATTCAGGGGCGAAAAGATCCTTACGTAAAAAACAGACTGACAATTAAACAATAGTTAGTGAACTATTGTTTAATTGTCAGTCTGTTTTGAATACCCACCTCATCAGTGAACTTGTGAGTGAGATCGATGTTATCCTTCTGCTGCTTGGCATAGCGGGTGAGGTTGAAAAGACAGTCTGGTTGCAGCCAGACCTTAAACAGGCGCTTGTTGAGGATTTCCATAACGATGTGGCGCGCGCGCAGGTACGGCGTGTCGGGGGAGTGCTGCACGTCCATGCGCTCGCCCATAGCTGTCTCTGGAGATGTAAGATGAGGATTTAACAGCTTCTTAATGATTTTTTAATAGAGCTATCTAAGCTAAAGTTTTCTGGTTTATCGACGAGACTTTTTGAAACCACGAATATTTGATTTCTAAAGTTACTTTGTACAAAAGTGGAAGTGGACAGGCCACATGATGCGAGACGCTAAAGGCAAGTGGAGCAAGGTAGTGCCAGAATGGTATCCAAGGGACGGTAAAAGAAATCGGGGAAGGCAGCCCACCCGCTGGGAGGAAGAAATAAAGCTGACAGCAGGTCCAAACTGGAGGAGAGTACCTCACGACAGACGTCAATGGAAATTGTTAGAGGAGGCCTATGCCACGAGGCACACCGAAATTCGAGACATCTTGTGATTTTTGTTTTGACTATTATTGTTAATGTAATTGTCTGGTTTCGGAATAAAAGGCTTTATTATTATTATAGCAACAGTCCGGAGTCCAAGAATTACTTAACATATAACACGTAGACCCCGCACCTTAATTGCGTTACACACTAAATGACAATCTGAATCATTTTGAAGGATATTGCTAATCCATGTATATGTTCCAAAAAAATTGTCTGCTCAATAACGTACCTATATAACGCAATGAATAGAATAGAATAGAATACTCTTTATTATGTACACCATAAAAATTACAGATATAAAAGTAGAAATTTTACATAGGGTGACACAATGGGCGGTCTTATCGCTAAAAGCGATCTTTTACAGACAACCTTTGGATGGATTCAAGGTAGAACAGACAAGGTAGGAGAGACAATAATGCAGGTAGTCAGTGGTGTACCATTTACATATACAACAAATACATACATAAATAAAATATATACTTATCTACATAATATAGTATATACAATAATAAACTTGAAACAAGAGTAAGGGAACTAAATGTAATGACAATGTTTAAGGACAGAGGAAGTGTTTATTAACCAGAATTTTAAAAGTGGAAAAAGATTGAGCACGCCTTATCGACATGGGCAAGGCATTCCATAACCGTACTGCTTGAACTGTAAAAGACTTGTCATAAAAACTGTTGGAATGCATCGGCATCTCTAGTCTTATGTTGTGAAACTTTCAAAATGAAAGCCATTGCTACGGGTAGTGTGTTGCACATTTCCCCCTCAGCTTTCTAAAGAGCAATTTCCTCCCTCGCGTATAAGACGAACTAATTATACGACTAGTTTCCATAGTACTTCCATAATTACCTATGATAGCTATTCAAGCTTGCCAACCCATGTTGGCAAGCTTGAATTATGAGAGTCATACAATTGTGACATTATTAGACGAAATAGTCCTTAGAAAAGTTGACAAAATCTTGAGTTCTCTAGCTATAAGTAAGGTTAATTCTAAAATGTATCTACAATTATTTTCGTGAAAGGTATTTAATAGACATTTATCACGAACATTCCTTCCATTCCGTAGGTACAACTTACCAAAAACGATGTCCAAGGTGCAAGCAGTGACGTATTTGAGAACATCGAACTTCTTCCCTTCTACCTGTTCATCTAGTCTTTCGATGAGCACATCCGCCTGTTCAGCGATGACTCCCAAGTATTCTTCAACTATTTTATTATGAAAAACTGGTAGTAACACTTTTCTATGCGTTTTCCATAGATTTACTGTAACATTAAAGTAAATTATGTAGGTACTTAGGTATTTTAAATGTTAGGTTGGGTACTTGGGTAAGTAAGTAACTACTATGTTATATTGACGACAATGTTTACAGTATTATTATTCTCTTTACAGTGATGTTTAATGTGCTTTTAGGTCGTATAGTGCTAGTGCAGAGAACATATATACTCTTTATTGCCACAATACACTGTCCCACTCACAGAACATATATATACCCTGAGAGTATAAATGTTCTGTGTTAGATACTCTTCTGTCATCTTTATTTATTATGTCATCCTTATTCGGTTTTCTAAAATTTTTAACACGTGACCATTCTGAGAAAAGTGACAGAGATCAAAGTCAAAACTTCTATATCAACCTACTGTGTAAAAGTAGTTTTATGTACAAACGAAGTAAAGACGCAATATCAAAAGAAATATTGTCTCAGAGACAATATTTGCGAAGTGACAGATTAAAAATTCAAAGATTCGTAGGTACATTTGTTCGCGCTTACTTCACATTTGAATTTAGAATCAAACACGTTTGACTAACGCGCCATATTTACCTGGAGCCACAAACAACCCGTGGCCAAGCCAAGGCCGTAGGAAACGATACACTACATCCTTATCTAGGCAGTTCTCTAACACAACTTGAGCGTCTTCAGGATCAGCGATTGCTGTAATCAGTATTATATAATCAAAAGTAATAAAACTCACATAAATAAAGTAAGAAAATATAGAGAACAGGCGTTGCAGCTAGAATAAGCTAATCGAAAACATGACGTATTGGATATACATATTTAGGTAGGTAACCAAAAGGTACTAAAGGACCAGACCTACCTAAATAGGTAGGTATATTTTGTCCGTGCGTTCATCTGTACGACATAGTACGCAGTTACCATAAAATAGGGCCTTTTGTTTATTCAAGAAATAAACACAAAGTTCTGATATCCGCAAAAAGCACAATTAACACATTCAATTTTAGGCTGTTTAATATCCCAGTCCTACAATTTGATGGTGACGCAAAAACGTGATACTTGAGTGAGAATTTAGTGTATGTACATTATTCTTACTTATTAAACACGTGATATGATAACTTACCCACATATAATTTCGGGCCAAGCCAGATCTTCGCAGACTGTTTATGCTTAAACGCTAACTCCGCTATACTCCAAATGTTCTTAAGTATTTCTGTAAAAAGGGTTATTTGAACTAATCTATTTAAAGAGTGAAGTTAGTCAAACTATTTAAACATGTTGAAGGCGCATCTATGTTGGTAAATATTGTGTAGGTACCTACTTGCCCTGGTAAGTAACTACCTTTGTCAATATAGATGCAGAGCGGTGTAAATAGTTCAAGTGTCACATTTATTTGTACAGACGACGCGTGACGTACCTTTTAAGCAATGGTTCCACAAGGATGCTGAATGAATAAAGTAACCTACATTATGATGGCATTACCTTGACCATTAGGTATTTGTCGCAAAGTAGCTGCGAAATGTCGGGGACACTTTAAGTCACTAGTTAAAGTGGAAAACGATGTAGCTTTAGGCCACTATATAGGATTGGGCACGCCACAATTGCGGCGGTAAGTCCCCTCTTTGAGGAGTGGCTTGAGAGGCGCCACGGCGTCCTCACCTTCCGCCTGACGCAGGTCCTCACCGGACATGGCTGTTTCGGGAGGTTCCTGTTTCGGATAAGGCGGGAGGAAACGCCCGGGTGTTGGCATTGTGTGGATCGACCGGAGGACACGGTGGAGCATACGGTGGAGGTCTGCCCGGCTTGGGCGGAGCACCGCCGTGTCCTCGTGGCGGCGATCGGCGGCGGCGATCTCTCGCGTCCGGCCCTGGTTCAGGCCATAGTACGGAGCGAGAGAGAATGGGATGCAGTCACCTCCTTCTGCGAAGCAGTAATGCTCGCGAAGGAGGAGGCGGAGCGCGTGAGGGAGAGGCAATCAATGCGCCCTCACGCCCCTAGTCGCCGCAGGAGGAGACACCCTGGGCGTCGGGAGTCGATAGCCGACTCCCGGCCACCGTAGGCGCGGGCCTGCGGACGGCGAGCAATGGGCAGCTCGCCTTCCGGTAAGGACCAGGCCCGGGTCGACGGCGCGTTGTGTTCCACGCGCGCCTCAAAGAGTTGTCAGCATAATTGACGGGGTCCGATAGGGCTGATGCCTGCCGGGGTCGCGGATTGTTCGAAAGAGTTACCGTGGCCCTGGCGCACAGGCAAATGAAGGAACACGGGTGGGTTTTAGTCAGTAAGAGTCTGACACGCCCTTCCGCTCCGCCCAGAGCGGGAGAGGTCATTTGATGATTTCCCACCCAAAAAAAAAAATAAAAAAGGCCACTATATAGGATTAAACGCACACGGACGATTTATGGCATACAGCAGATATTTTCTCCAGGTTAAAGCTTATTCTCAGTTTTGTTTCATTGCAGGGCAAAGATGTACCTTTCTTTTTCCAGTTATTGATAATAATGGTAAATGAAGCAAAGAAAATTTGAACAACAGTAAAAAACAATCAATACTCACGTTCGGTATCTCCCAAGAAAAGCGAACCATTTCCAATGAGCGGTAGAGTTGGCAGTACAGGCAGCGAGGCCGTCATGCGATCCATACGGTGCGCGTGAGTCACCCAATATATCCAGAAAATACATACCAGTAGGAATACTAGCGCTAAGATAATCATGGCGAACACCTGAAATTAAGAGTAGGTAATGGGTAAAGAGGTTTCACCATAGGCAGTATACAAAAATAAATATTGTAAAAAAAGACGTAATACAACCGACTTCCAAAAAAAACACTAAAAGACGTGAAAAATAACTTTAATTTCGGAAGTCGGTGGCCAAAAACGAAAATACAAAACCAAAGACACCGACTTCCGAAATTAAAGTTATTTTTCACGTCTTTTAGTGTTTGTTTTTTTGTAAAAAAGTTTTTATGTATTTTCGTTTTTGGCCACCGACTTCCGAAATTAAAGTTATTTTTCACTTTGTAGTGTATTTTTTGGAAGTCGGTTGTTTTTTTTGTCAAAAAGTTTTTGTATTTTCGTGTTTGGCCACCGACTTCCGAAATGAAAGTTATTTTTCACATCTTTTAGTGTTTTTTTTTGGAAGTCGGTTGTTTTTTTGTAAAAAAGTTTTTGTATTTCCGTTTTTGGCCAACGACTTCCGAAATTAAAGTTATTTTTCACGTCTTTTATTTTAGTGCTTTTGTTGGAAGTCGGTTGTTTTTTTTGTAAAAAAGTTTTTATTTTTCACTTTTTACTTGCGGTACCTACCCCACACGAATTCGTATACCACTACTTGGTGTGTAAATAACAGTGACAGGAAATTATTAACACATCATCCTTAAAAACTAAGTGGAAAAAATATGCAGTATTAAGGGTAACTCAAAAACTACTAGTCAGACCTTGATCAAATTTAAATGGGACCACATGTGAAGCACCACCTATCAAATAAAAAAAGAATCATCCAAATCGGTTCACCCAGAGAAAAGTTCTGAGCTGACACACATAAAAAAATAAAAAATATACAGACGAATTGAGAACCTCCTCCTTTTTGTGAAGTCGGTTAAAAATGGTTAAAATCAGTTGCCGCAAGCACTGTGTGAGACATACTACAATCTTGTATTTAACGTCGCTCGTTAAATTATTTGAACTAGGTCATATTCTTATTTAAGTGGTTGAATTTTGAATTAGGTTTAGGTTTAAAGAATCTTTATTTCTCATAAGAACATGATACAGGTCACTTATATGAGATTTAACTTTTAACGTAAATAATCGTCGTCTAAATGACGGAGCATGCTGATGTAGAATTAAAAATACAAATTCACCATTGTCGAGTGAAACCTATCTAAATCCTATTCAATTTTACATTTTGAAAGGTAGTTTCCTGGCATGTAAAGCGGAGCTACTCGTAGTCTCCAGTTAGGTTAGGTAAAACAAAAACAAAAGGCATTTACAAGACGGATGTGAGTGGCAACGCCGGGAGAGGACGCCTTAGGAGAAGGGCATATAGTGACCTTATTGGTGATGTTCTTCAGAAACGTCAGGTGCGTTGTACTCTCAACCGGCATGCATATGACCAGATGTATGAACGTAAACGAGGCAAACGGATTATAGTAAGGATCGTAGCAGGTGGCGTTCTGTAGTTTCTGCCTATCCCATGGGAAGAAGGCGTGAGTTTATGTATGTATACTATATATACTAAAATTAAATTTGAATAGTTGTACAAAAATGGTAAGTATTGTTTTTCATTGGGTACTATATATTTTTAACACGTTTCAATATGTCTGTTCACCTGTATCTATGTGTATTTGCTTGTTAGAAAATCTAGGAATCAAAATTCACCCACTTTTAGTGGTCGTATGTATTTGAAACTTTTGCAAATGATAAAAATACCTACTACAGGTGACAATACAATATTATTGAACCATCTAGCTTGGCTGATGGTGGAGCTGGAAGGTGGATAACGAAACCAGTTTATGACCATTAAATGCGTCGAGTGTGGGCTTATTAGACAAGTCCTATTAACTTTACTTGATGAAGAGGACGGTGACCACTCTAACTAACCTGTATCGTCCCACTGCAAGGGAATGGCCTCCCTTTTCATGTTCCACACACATTTCGTTTTTTCAGATACTGTGATGGTGCGAATGTGGGGTACCTACTACCATAGTAGGTATCTCTGCCTAGGCCGTCGAGGAAAAAGGCTTGATGTTAAGCTATGTGTTGTTAGATGGTGCAGAACTTAGCGATTTTATGTACCTACTTAGGTGCGGCAGCGTCATCGGTGGAAAGGTAATTATGCAGACAGTGGCGGCCGGCGTCGCGGGCTCAGCTAAATAAATTATTATAATCGATAATGTTTTACTACGATCGAATTTATTGTGATATCATTATGTTTATTATTTTTACAGGTGACGTACAAACATGAATTTTCAAACAGATGCAAAAGAAAAATAAAGTTTCAAGGTAAAGGTTATAAATTTAAATAAAATTGTAAGTAGGTACTTCCCTACCTTCCTAATAATTCCCTGATTAACCATAGGGGTTAATCAGGGAATTATTAATTTTATAATTGAAGGAAATAAACAATTGATCATCACGTTACTAATTGAACATAAAACAAAAAGTATGTAGGTGTGTAAAATGGCGTCATCCAAAACCTATTTTACGTAGCTGTAGCTGTCCGAAGAGAATCCGTCTTGAAAAGTGCACACGACATGAAAAGGCACCCGCCTTTTCAAGTCGTGTGCATAAATTGTAGACAATCATTTATAGGTAAACTCTTTATTATGCATCAAATCATGTTCAAGTCTTAAATAAAACTTGTGGAGCTTAAAATCCTCTACAAGCTTTACGAGCTTTGCGAAAAACTTACTTTTGTGACCCTTTTGTTAACCTTGAATATATTTGGATCCGTCTACACAAATGTCTTATGAGACAAGGTCACAAGAAAGTGCTTATGCAAAAATTAAACATATTGCCTGGGTTCTAAACCCTAGAATACTTATCTTATTTTATCACCGCTTAATACTAATGATCGCCTGAGAGGGTGTTATAAAAATTTTACTTAAATTAGAATCTTTAAACGAAGTAACAGGCAAGCATTCCACCTTTCATAAGTTGAAAAAAAATCTTAGAGAAACTTTATAATTACTCCGTATAAATTAATCATAAATATTCCACTTTCCCTTCTGAAACAGCCATTTTTTATTTTATTTTAAATACTATAAGTCTGAGAGTGCTGATTTATAGATGCTATAATATAATGTATGAACTATTGAATACATAACAAATAGCAATTCTAGCTCAAAAATGTTCTACAAATGTTCAGTCATAAATGTACCCGACATAGTCTCTATCTCCGTAACGGTGTAAGTTTGCGGGGCGCGGGATCACCCTATATCGCGTTGCGGGTTACCCTGAGTTGGTAAGAATTAGCAACAAAAAAAAAAACGACTGTTGGCGGCCCTTCAGGCGAGGATTAGTACTCTAGCGTTAATAATCACGACGACATGCGACAGCATCTCGTATTCCACACTACTATCTACTTATACATGTAGGTACCTACAATGATGTGTTTTTAACTTGGGCTCTGATACAACGATAGAAACCTAAACAAGTATCGACGTTTGATACAGATCATCACCGTCATCGATTTTCGATCGTTTAATGTTCGTAATGTTGGTTTACAATGGTATGTACTTGTTTAGTATATCATGTCTCCATTGTGTGTTTACTTAATGATTATAACTCAATTAAACCAGAGTAAAATCAATGAAAAATCGGCAGCAGCGAAGCAAAAATCCGTCATCTTGTTCTAATCGAACCGCAACCATTGGGACAACGCGGCCCGCGACTTTTCGTTATAGAACGTATAAAGCAGAATAAGCACAAGATAATTTCGTAGTAAACTAATTTTATTTTTTATTATTTATCTTAGAAACCAATATTTTTATTGGGCGATTGCAACATGTTCCAACTGAAAATATGACCCTACTGCTAGTAATTAAATCTCATTGCTTAGCTGCGGGCTTAGCATGACGCTGTCTATTTCTTCGAAGAAAAGACAAAGCTATTTCCATACAAAGTGACATTTCGTTTCTCCATTTTTGACATCGCACCGTAAAAATCCATCTAAAATCTGTCATTTTGTCTTTCGTTTTTACCGATCGTGGTCTAGGTCCTTTTTAATGTAGACTATTTCAGAAGACAGTTGTCTAAGGTAGTGAAGACAATTCGATTTTTTAATCGCCATGCTATTAGTAGAAAACTTTTTACTCGACGGCCACAAAGTTTATAAATGGAATGGAAAAATGGAATTTATCACTTTTTGTTTGAAATATTTAAAATTATTACCTACATGTTGTGTTTTAGGGGTTTAAGGGTTCCATAAAGGGGGTCGAAATTTTAATTATTTCTGCGATAGAACACACCAATTTCGAGATAATTATAATCAAATTAAAAGATAAACATGAATAAATTACTAAATTTCGTAAAAAGTGCACTTTACTCTTTCTACTTTTTCTGCCGTCGTACTGTCTTCACGAAACGTCATTTTTGTCTATTTTTCCGTCGACAATACGGTGCTTGTGCTAAGCCTGCTGGTATTACGGTACTGTTTTTAATTTATAAAAAGTATAATATTTAATTTTAAGAAATGTAACACTTATTAATAAAGATTAAAATTGGTGCTGTGAGCAGTAATTTCTGAGCAGAGTACTATTTGAACTTAACTTGTTTACAAAGTCGAAGTGATAATAACTATGCTAGAGAATAATGTGTTTTATTGTTCGTAAACATAAACTTGTACATAAATCTCATAAGTTGACTAGATAGGTAGGTACTGTTTCTGTCGCAGCGCCTATTCGACATAAGACTGTTAAAATTCGCAACAAATTATCTATCGACTGCATCAATTTATTTACTCTTATTAATTAACCCAAACTACTTACATAATTTAAAAAATTAAGGTTTACTTACGTTTTAATGAATCAAAATGTAATTAATCTATAAAATATGTAAACCACGAGATCTCGATCGTTGGCGAGTATCCTCTCTCACGATTACAATTCAACTTGTGGTATAATAGAAGCACGAAACTCGCCACAGGGGAGTTTATTTACTCACGTAGCAGTAAGTACACAGACAACTATTAGGTAATAGTATAAGAAATCGAGATCAGGTTTGAATGAATCCTGTACCGGTTTATGATTACGTACCCTTTAGGGTTAAATTAGGCCTTGAACTGTTACCGCCAAAAGCATTTAAACAAATACAACACCTATTAACCTGCTTTTTATATATGATAGCAGACATGTCTTAAAAATCTAAAAAAAGCATTTGTTTGCTGGCAGACAACGGACAGCCTAAAGGCTCCCGATAACAGGTGCGACGCGACAGCACGACACAAAGGCGCCGCTCGTCGCGCGGCACGTCGCGGCGCGCCAGTGTTCACGAGCCTTAAATCGCCGGGTATAATCGGGTTTAGAAGCATGAAATTTGCACAAGAGTTTCTGTCATAGTGAAAGTGAGCACTTAGGATTAAAAAAAATATAAGGGTTATATATAATGAAAGTTTTTATGAAAGTTCGTACTTTTTCTGATGGGAAATTCCATCAGGCACCTGGCTTGTTATCGATAAATGAGACGACGAAATAGAGTAAATTACACTGTAGTAAAAAAAGAAAAATAATACTTTGAAAGCAGGACAGTCTATAAAAAAAAAACAGTGACGTTCTGTATACATCCAAATAGCCACAGATCAGGTACAGTATCGCATTTTCCATAAGCTGCTATGCTGAGGTAGGTATAAGTACTGTGTTTGTTTATTTATTTACCAGCGTCGGCCCACGACTTCGTTTGCGTGGAAGTCGTAAGACACCACAATTTACTAAAATAACAGCCACATTTTTATAAAACTTTCCTGTATATTACTGTTTCCTGTATAATACTGGTGACGCGGCAGCAAGCGATGTACAGTTGTCCGTGTGAGAAGCAGCTCGTTCTGAGGTCGACACCCGCAGCCTTCAGTATTTATTAAAAGACCAACCACAAATGGTGTTATTTGCTGACGATACATCCTTAATTTTTAAGATAAATAGACGTGCATCAAATCTTGACGACGTAAATAACGCCCTACTGCAGGTACATGATTGGTTCACTGGTAATAATTTAGTATTAAATGGGAATAAAACTAAATGCATAAGATTTGCTTTACCGAATGTTAAAAGTAATGATTGTGACATAGTATTGAATAAAGAGAAACTGGAATTCGTCGATAAAACTGTTTTCCTGGGGATCACGCTCGACTCAAGGCTGCAATGGGGTCCTCATTTAACATCTCTTGCAGGACGGCTAAGTTTAGCAGCATATGCTGTGAGAAAAATCCGTCAATTTACTAATGTAGATACCGCGAGGCTAGTCTATTTCAGTTACTTTCATAGTATCATGTCTTACGGTATTTTACTATGGGGACGGGCTGCAGATATCGAGTCTATTTTTATTCTGCAGAAAAGAGCCATCAGAGCAATATATTGCCTCCGCAGGCGCGATTCTCTAAGGGAACTCTTTAAAGATATTAACATCATGACGGTACCTTGTCAATATATCTATGAAAACATCATGTACGGTCACCAAATGTGATAAGTAACCAGGGTCGTCGGATATAGTTGAAGTTTAGTAAGAAACCAATGGATACTTTCGAATGAAATTTAATTTGATCAATTACCTGTTTGTTTTCTATTAATTAAATTAAATTTTATTCGAAAACATTCATCAGTTTCTTACTAAACTTCAACTATGTCGACGATCCTGGTTACTTATCTCTTTTGGTGACTGTACGTAAGATTTTTTTTTAATCTTTTCAGTAAAAGAGGTGAAAGACATAACTATATGACTAGAAATAGGGACCAATTAGTTCAACCAGGTTTCAGACTGGCTAAAGTAGACTCATCCTTCATGGGGTACTGTTTAAAATGTTACAATAAAATACCTTCCCACATACTCCCAACTGAATGAAACAAAATTTAAATCTTGTCTAAAACGCACACTATGCAGCCAAGCATATTATAAGTTGGGGGATTACATCGCTGACCAAGATGCTAGGCTCAACGCTGGTCCTGCTCCACAGGGGCGCATAAATTAATTGATTAGGATTCGAAAATATTGTTGGAGCTGCTGAAGATTGTAAAAACAACAACATCTTTGCATTGTATAAATTCAATCTCTTAACAATGTATAATTGCATAGCACATGTGTGAGCACTATGTACCTACTATAAAGCCACCATTTACTAGGCTCGTCTTTCATTGACTTGAATGTGCCCTGGCGGCTGAGAGTATGTCATGCTCACTCAAATGTCTCGCTGGTGGTGGCGTGTGTGTTGGATCATTAAGTTCCCTTCAAAATGGTTGAGCTGAATGGTGCTGATCCATACGTCATGTTCGTGAACGGGCGCCGTCAGTAGGGACTGGTCAACTCTTGGCTGCCACGGCTTATTTTAATTTAAATTTTTGAACTGTTTTTTTATCTTTTTTATTACGGATACTTTAAACGTGCACGTCTTTCTACATCGTTCTCACATTTTTAATTTGAACATGAATGATGTAAACAATTTGTTTTTTGTAACTATATGTTGATTTAAAAGAGTGTCCATGGAGTTTCTTGCCCGTTCTTCTCCATAGGTACCTACTACGCTTTGGAATGGGCAACTAGCTTCACTTTTCTGACTGACTGACCCTTTAACAATTCAAAAGTGCCTGTAATTGGTTTATTTGAAATAAATGCTTTGAGTTTGAGTTTGAGTTTGAGTAGTAATTTCCTTTTGCTTGCGAAGTTTTTCGATTAGTGAATTGATGAACGCCTGCGTTCCTGTATATTACCTAATGGCACAACACTGATACACTGACTGATGCTTTCTTATTACAGATTATTCCTGACGAACAGCTATCACTAAAATAATATAACAGGAGATTGTAAACACACGGGATTTCTCATTAACTGTCACATAATCATAGATATGTATTTTTATTTTTACCCACGACGGAACGGAGGCGGTATAATGCGTTTGGGGTTAGAGGTTGCTTGTGTGTATGTATGTCTATTACCATTTTCCTCGAAAACTACTGGGCCGATTTCGATGCGTTTTTTTGCAATAAATATTTATAGAGCACGTTCCTTAAACACGTTGTATAGCTGTAGACCAGCAGAGATTGCTGCAGCAGCCAGGATAGTCAGCGCTTGAGGGCTTCTCAGAAAGTATTCATCCGATTCCGATGCGGTTAATTGCAATAAATATTATATTTAATTTCAGAGCAGGTTCGTAAACATGTTGTATAGCTGTAGACCACCAGGGAGCGCTGCAGCAGCCAGGATAGTCAGCGCTTGAGGGCTTCTTCAGAAACTATTAATTACATTTAAAGGTTTCTTAGCGTTTCTAATTCCTGCAATGCTACCTTGTTGCGTGGTTTATTAAATAATTTTCGTTGGTCTAAGTCACATATTACCACACTATTCAATGACCGAACTCTACTGAGAGCTACGTAAGCTTGCCCTTTGGCAAACATTTTATTGTCCAAATAAACTGCAGCCTTGTCAACTGTGGTTCCTTGTAGCTCGTAGACAATTACGGCACAGCTTAATATAAGTGGTATCATAACCCTCTCAATTTTACCATAGCCTTTCCTACCTTGATAAGTGTCACTCATTGGGCAAATTCCAAGCCACCCATTGGTATTTTTAAAACTTTTGCCACTAGTGCTATCATCAAATTCAACTAGAATCTTTTTAGGAGGTTCCCCTTCTTCCAGTTGATCTCTTCTTAGACCTTCCCATTCAAAGCCTCGAACTACTCCCATACTGCCATTGACAAGCCCGTCACTAACTCTGATATTCATACGAAGCATTACTCGGTGCCCATTCCGATTGAAGTAACGGATACTAGGCCACCCGTGTTATTTATTAAGATCGACCCGAATAGAGGAAGCAGGGGGTTTTTTCCGTATGTCGCGGGTTCCTTTGATTCGTCTCGAGCATGCATTACATACATTTTTTTATGTCTTTTTACTGAGCATTGCGTTATTATATTTGTCGACTAATTTTATTTGTAGGATATATGCGAACTGCTTCACCATCTGCAAAGTCACCTGTTAATGGTACGCGGACTCGGTTTATAAGCAGTGCATACTGCTCAATGTTTAATTATCCAACTCTTAAATTGTTAAGTAAATCAACAAATTCAACATCATTTGCTTGTCTCATGTTTCTGTTAAGCTCACAAAAGCTCCAGCAATAGCCTCCACAAATGTGGTTCACCTTGGAATTGCACAGGCTGCTTGACGTAATACCTTCCCTTTACTGGAACAGTTTACCAAAAACTAGCACGTTAATACACACTCACTACAGCACTCTTGTAATTGCAGATGAATACACCGAAACAGAGATTTCATCAATAATTAAAAAGCCAATGTGTTTCAATTTTCACCTAGAATCCTTAAGGCGTTGGCCTATAAGTTGCCGATAGATAATCGCGGATCCTTTTTAACCGACTTCACAAAAAGGAGGAGGTTCTCAAATGTGTGTTAGCTCATAACTTTTTTCTGTGTGAACCGATTTGGATGATTCTTTTTTTATTTGATAGGTGGTGCTTCACATGTGGTCCCATTTAAATTTGATCAAGGTCTGACGTAGTAATAGTAGTACTAGTAGTACTAGTAGTTTTTGAGTTATCTTTAATATTGCATATTTTTTCCACCTAATTTATATGGATGATGTGTTAATAATTTCCTGTCACTGTTATTTTCACACCAAGTAGTGGTATACGAATTTGTGTGGGGTAGGTACCGCAACTAAAAAGTGAAAAATAAAAACGTTTTTACAAAAAAACAACCGTCTTCCAAAAAAAACACTAAAAGACGTGAAAAATAACTTTAATTTCGGAAGTCGGTGACCAAAAACGAAAATACAAAACCAGACACCGACTTCCGAAATTAAAATTATTTTTCACGTCTTTTAGTGTTTTTTTTGGAAGTCGGTTGTTTTTTTGTAAAAATTATTTTTTCAATATCTACTGATAAAGCACTATGAAGCGTTCGTCCGTTAACAAGCCGTGCAGCCAAACCTGTCACAACAGTAACCTTTACAAAACACGGTCGAAGTAACGTCTCGACTGTTGGTTTATAGCAACTTTTGATTTGTTCTACAACGGCCTTCAAAACAGAAGTTTTTCCGGTTCCAGCTTCTTCTGTAATAAACAGCTTCAAACCAACTCCTGTCTCTGTTCTCTGCAACTCGTCATTAACTTTTTCTGTTATCGTATTTAAAAGATTCTTTTGTTCCACGTTCATGGAAGCTACCATTGCTGAAAAATCTGTATCTGAGATATTATGATCACCTATATCCGGGTGAATATCCCCGCAGCAAATTTTACGTGTCCACGTTGAGAATCGAGGTGTTAAATGATTGGATGTTTCTTTTTTATAGTGAACTACGTAACTTGGTTCAATTAGGGCCACATTTTTTTATTTTTATAAGTGTATATAAATAATCAGGAAAAAAATCGCCTTAAAATTCAAGTTGGGTGGCTTGTCCCAGCTCCATTTTTTGATATAATTGCATTCACCACAATTTAAGGTACAATAAAAAATTAACAATTTCGTTAGTGCATAAGACACATTATCTAAAAACAATTAAACCATATTAGAAAATCTAATTTAAAAGCACAGGATACTTGACCAAAAGTTTGTCCAAGCAAAAATCAAAATTTTGGTGGCACTTGTTCAACTTACTTTATTATGAAGTTTCGTGCGTGTGCGATCAATCGCGTTTTGTTATTTCGCATCTCTAAGTCGTGCGCCGGCTCTTGCGCGTAACAGGTGTATGATTAGTGCTATGATTTCCCGCCAAAAACGTAAGTATCATCTTGGGTGGAACGGGGGACAAGAATTGTTCAATTTTTGGTGGTTCGATTTGCTGTTAATTTTAAAGTGTTTTAATACATAGTAAGCTACACGTTATTTGATTTGAAAAATGCATCAAAAAGGCTCGCAAGAGAAGCAGAATCAAATGCATCACCCCAACATGTACTTTGTGACAGAAATTCTCAACAAGACCTAATTCTAAGTCTACCTAATTGTAGAGTTGTTGATGCGCACAACCCTCTTGCAAGCAGCACGACGAGATCTTCACGATTTCATAATGAGAGCACGCATCAACATAGAAATTTACGTCCTCAAACCTGTCGTGAAATGGTCATGATCTGTTTGCTATTTTATTGAGTCTCCACATTGGATTTAATATTGTATTTTGTTATTGTTTTTTTCAATCATGGTTTATTTGAGGGTTAATTATGTTTTATTTCTTAGTTTTGTTTGGAAATTATTTACAATAAAAACATTAATGTTTCCTATTTTCGTGTTTTTGTGTTATAAACTCATAATTATCATAAATAATAATAAATATGTTTTAACAATATAGAGTTTTATTAACCGATGAAAGTTATTGATAATTCCCAAGAATTTGTGAGATTAGTTATATTGAGCTTTATTAGTGAGATTGAGGTTTGTGGTAGAGAAATCCAATTTTGGTGCCAATGATTTTCAATTTTGGTGGGCACGTTCGATTTTATAACCGCATGCAATGCGATTTTATAACCGCAACATAAAAACCGCTGCCCCTAAACAACTAGCACTCAAATCCCACCAATGCAATTACAGTGTAAGGGTAGCTGCAGCTGCCCCGTTTTTGAACATGCTAATAGTATCAAGTATCTTGGTTTTTACATAGGACCAACACCTGACATGGCGAAAGCAAATCCAATTGCTTATTTCGCGCCTAAGGAAGCTTTTGTACATATTTAAAATACTTAGATCTATAGCTGACAAAGATACTCTCAAGATGACTTACCTGGCTTTATGTCAGTCTGTGCTTGGTCACTGCATAATAAGTTGGGGTTACGCTGGTAAAAGTTATCTAATTACTGCTTAACAAGAACAAAGAGCTATCCTTAAGGTCTTTCATAGATTAGGAATCCGATACCCTACTAGAGAAACGAGAGTGCTTACGGTGCGCCGACTTCACATTTTATCAGTGCTATTTAGATTTCATAAAACAGCAGCTGCCACAGAGGTAGTGGCTCAGCGCACAGGTAGAAAAACTAAGAGGAACAGAGTTTTCTGCAAACTTAAATTTGGTAATAAGGCTTTCTCTCGTATTGGACCATACTGGCATGAAAAAGTTTACAGTTAGCTTAAAATCTTCCCCTTGACAAAGTTTGGGTGCAAAAACAGGTTCAAGATTGGCTGCTTGGAATTAATTATGCTGAAACGGAAAATCTTTTATCATTCAACTGTTGCAGTATTCATCACACACACACTAAAACTCATCAAATACATACTTACACTCATCACATACACACATAAATTTGGTTACCTTTTAGTCCTAAGTTTAATTAATTATACTGAAACCGTTGCATTTTTTAACATAACATAACATAACATCACGCCTGTATTCCCCGCAGGGTTAGGCAGAGGTGTACCTATACACCCACATTTCGCCAGTTATGTTTAAGTCCCATGTAATAGGGGGCGAGCCTATTGCCATTAACCGGGCACAAATCCAGACTCCGGGCTGCTACTGAGAAATTCCAGATGGAAAAACCCAATAACACTTTGCCCGACCCGGGAATCGAACCCGAGACCTTATGCTCAGCAGTAGCGCTTGCGACCACTAGACCCGTTGGTCTAGTGGTCGCAAGCGCTACTGCTCCATGCTGCTGCTGTCCATTTTTTAACATCTTTTATAATATAATATTATTATCTGTCGAAAGAGACTGGATCACTGAACATTTGTTTATGAATCGATTAAACTTTATTATTATTATTATTATTCGTATTATGAGCCAGCGCAGCGTGGGAATTAAAACATGTTTCTTAAACGATATGAGAAATTGCATTTCCTCTGCACTGAAAATTGTAAACGTACACAATTATAAATACAGGTAGTTGGCCATTATACTAATCTACGAAACTAATAGTGTGAAAGAAGTGTGAGATAAGGATGTACTTATTGTGAGGAAAACATGACATTTTCTCATTTCGATGTTAAAATCTCACTAGGATGCTAATTAGGTATATCGATGATACATTATAAGTACAAAAATATTACGTACATCGTAGTATATGGTATGTGACGTGATAAGCTATGCACACAATTGTATAATTCAAGTGTCTGTGTGATGTTATATACATGTATACAGTTGAAGTGCTGTTACGGAAACCATTGTTAAAACCATAGCCTCATTCGTTGGTCTTTCAGTGTAATATTAAACATTATGAAGTGAAGTTCTTATTAGAAACAGTGTATTTTTTTTTTTAAGATATCTAGTCCTCGTAAAGGATGTTTGTCATTGTAGTTATATTTTTACTAGCCGCTTTGTATTATGTTAAATTTAGATGTTCACGTAAGATTCTGTATGAGTTTTCTAAAACTCTGCCTTCTGTGGGTAGCCTCCCGATGTTAGGACATACCCATTGGTTCATTGGAGGGCCTGAAAGTAAGTTACAGTGTACCTCAGTATAATAATGTCTTTAATATCAGAATATACTTAACTAGTTCATATTCATTGGTTTTAAATTATTTTCAGGAATTTTGAATAATATAAGAACTTTGATTCAAAAGATTGATGAAACTGGTAACGTTAGTACCATTTGGATCGGACCTGCTCTTTACGTAGGTAAATGTGATTTTAGTTTTATTAAAATAATATTCATAAAAAGTGTCTATGAATTTAAATAGTAATTAAATACTGCGTTCTATAGTGAAATTGATTAATTTCAGTGACGTTAAACCCGGATGACGTGCAAAAGATTTTGGAAAACTGTCTCGAAAAGGATTACAGTTATAAGTTTCTTCGAGCTTGGCTGGGAAATGGACTTTTTGTCGCTCCAGGTAAATAACTTAAAGTATTTTTATTTTAATGAAAATAAACTCAAACTCAAAGCATTTACTTCAGATAAACCAGTTACAGGTACTTTTGAATTGTCAAGAGGTCGGTCAGTCAGAGAGATGAAGCTAGTTGCCCATTCCAAAGCGTAGTAGGTACCTATGGAGAAGAACGGGCAAGAAATTCCATGGACATAGATGGACTTTTAAATCATAGTATTGTTACAAAAAAAATAGTGAGAACGATGTAGAAAGACGTGCACATTAAAAGCATCCGTAATAAAAAAGATAGAAACGAAAATAAAAGCTATTCAGAAATTAAAATAAGCCGTGGCAGCTAAGAGATAACCAGTCCCTACTGACGGCGCTCGTTCACGAACATGACGCATGGATCAGTACCATTCAGCTCGAGCATTTTGAAGGGAACTTAATGATCTAACACACACGCCATCACGTAGTGAAAGACGAACCCAGTAAATGGTAGCTTTATAGTAGGTAGATAGTGCTCACACATGTGCTATGCAATTATACAATACTAAGAGGTTGAATTTATACAATGCAAAGATAGTTTTTACGGTGCAAGCCATCCCAGAAATGTAATTGCGCCGCTATCTTATAGAATAGTTATTATGTTTGTGTGAGGCATCATGTCACGACTGCAAAATAAACAGCCGCCTAGATACCTACTCAACACCACTGTGCAAGTTCTTTGTCATTGAAGCTAAACAAAGTAATACAACAAACAAGTCGTTAAGTGTTGATGTTGACATTTCCTATAATAATGAATAATAATATAATAATGATATTGTGTAGCTAGACGAGAATGTCAATACAAGTAATAATTATGATCTATTAAAATCTTGTAGGAATATTTGAAAATCAACGGCAGCCCTTAGAATCTATTGTAGAATCCATAGCTCTCCCGTAGGCCCCTCGTAGCGTGCTACGAATGCTACGGGCATCCCCGTAGCCCGCGTAGTCTATTCCACGGTGCCGTGCCGTGGCCCGAACGCTTGCGTAGCGCGTACTCCCGTAGCTCTCCCGTAGGCCCTGCGTAGCGTGCTACGATCCCTACGAGCATCTCAGGACTGCGTGGGCTACAAGGTTGCTCCTAGCGTTCGTAGGGTAACCCTTGGGTAGCGTGAACGTGTAACACACTGCGAATGCTATGGAGCACCCCTTTAGTCAATGTCGATACCTGGTTTAATTTTGGTCCAGCTCTTGCATAGCGGGAAATAATTGAAGTGCCACTAGCAAAATAATAATAAAATAGTAATAAAATTGTAGTGTAACTAGTAGAGATTTATCTGATTTTGCTACAAATTGATAATAATGGCGAAATTTGTTTTTTTTATGTTTAAATTCCTATTAGAATGTTTTAAAAATTGTGATTGCTTTTTACAGTTGATTTATGGAAGGCTCACAGGCGATTACTTCTGCCAATATTCCACAACCGTGTCATAGAGGACTACATAGAAGTGTTTGGAGAACAAGGAGACATACTCGTGGAGAGACTTCAAGAACAAGTCGGAAAGTCTCCGTTTGACGTTTACGAATACGTCACTTCTTGCATGCTAGACATTGTTTTTGGTAAGATCTTGGATTTATTACTTTAATACTTTTTAAGCTCCTTGAATAAGATTAAGTTCTTAACTATTTAAGTTTTTTTGTTAGTGCTAAATGACCTCGGTTTCGAAATTTTGATCCTTAACAAAATAGGTACGTATAGGAATAAAGTATTTACGGAGCAAAAAAAGGTAAGCATACAATTAAAAATTAACACGTATGTAGTCTTCTTCACCGTAGTCATAAAACCGGTCACACCAGTATAGAAGAGCTGATCAGCATCATTGTATGTATATTATGAATACATCAGAAATACATTAAATCAATCGTTTGACTTTAACTAATTGGGACGCCAGCGCCACCAAGGGGCGCTCGACAGAGTCTACAACATAACGCTCGACCAGAGACAAAGCAGGGTCGGTGGCGGTCAAGCAGAGAACACGTTTAGAAACTGTCGCGCGTTTCGTATAGTTGTATCGTGTACCTACAGTGTGCGAATTGCTAGTGTGATTAGTTTGATCGTAAATTATAATTTGGTTTGAACTGCAAACAGTTTTTTTATTAAGCAATAACCAACACTACCCATAGTACGCCCACAGTAGTTAAAATATGGCTGATGATAATGAGAGAGACCTACCTTCTCCGTCATATATATTATGAAGACTTGGGCGAGTTTTGCGTATTTGGTGCTTTTTGTCTAGGTCTTCAATATGATTTGTTTCGAAGCATTCAATTGCTTTGTGGATTGAAGTGCACCACGGCGCTACCTTTCTTGGTTTCGAGCAAGCTCCTGCCATCGACCGACGGGTATACCACAAGTCATAATGGCGACGTTTGAAAACGTCTTTGTAGCGCAGGTATTGCCCGGCCTTTGCACGTTTTCCTTGGGCAAGCTCGAATTTAAAATTGAATTTAGTTGATTCCTATTGAATTAGTACCCTCGTATTTTCTTAGTAACCTAAAATTAAAAATCGTAAAAAGAGTATGTAAGGATCGTAGCTAGTGGCGTTATGTTGTTTCTGCTTACCCCCTTGGAAAAAAAGTAATAGTATTATATAGTTAAATAAATAATAACTGGCGAAATGTGGGTGTACTATAGGTACACCTCTGCCTAGCCGTTAGAGAATTACAGGCGTGCTGTTATGTTAAACACAGAGACATCAATGGGCAAGAAGATGGACGTGCAGCACAACCCGGACACGCCATACCTACGCGCGCGCAAGACCGTCATGTCGATCATCAACATGCGCCTGTTCAAAGCGTGGCTGCAGCCCGACGCGCTCTTCCGTCTGACGTCACACGCCAATGCGCAGAAAGCAAGCATTGACGCCACGCATAAGTTCACTGATGAGGTAATACTAAGATGATGTTGTTAAGTTAAAATGCACATAGTAAACCGTACTGATTTCAGTGTTTACATTTAAAATAACCATCTTTAAGATCTACCTTCACATTATAGGTACTTACCAAGCATTGCTTTTAAGAAAATATTGTACTTACTTGTGCGAAGACAAAGTTACTTTTCCATGTTTGTGTGTTAAATTAACACTATACACCAATTTTGCAATTGACGATTGCAAAAATGTGTGTCTGGTGATGTTTTCATAACCAATTTTGATGATTCCAACTCATATTAGGTCGTAACATAAAACCAAATCGGTATACAGTCCTTACATAGTTAATATAATATAATTTGTAACTAATTTTCTTTTTACAGGTTATACAGAAAAAGATAAGTGACTTTGAGAAACTGAGCTATAGTGATGGTAATTACGAATCACCCTTATAACCATATTCAAATAATTCGTCGGTGCCTCTGAAAATATTATAATGATAACTTTTTCTATCATTTTCAGAGCGAAAAGACATATTACAATTACTTTTAGAAAGAAGGTTAGCATTCAGTAACGTGGAGTTAAGGGAGCACATCGATTCTTTCACCATCGCTGGTAACGATACTACTGCACTTGTGATAGCGTATGTGTTACTGTTACTGGGAAGCCATGAAGATGTTCAGGATGAAGTATATAAAGAGTAAGTGGTATTTTGTCAACCGACTTCACAAAAAGGAGGAGGTTCTCAATTCGCCTGTATGTTTTTTTTATTTTTTTTTATGTGTGTTAGCTCAGAACTTTTTTCTGGGTGAACCGATTTGGATGATTCTTTTTTTATTTGATATGTGGTGCTTCACATGTGGTCCCATTTAAATTTGATCAAGGTCTGATCAGTAGTTTTTGAGTTATCCTTAATACTGCATATTTTACCACTTAGTTTATATGGATGATGTGTTAATAATTTCCTGTCACTGTTATTTACACACCAAGTAGTGGTATACGAATTCGTGTGGGGTAGGTACCGCAACTAAAAAGTGAAAAATAAAAACTTTTTTACAAAAAAACAACCGCCTTCCAAAAAAAACACTACAAGACGTGAAAAATAACTTTAATTTCGGAAGTCGGTGGCCAAAAACGAAAATACAAAACCAAAGACCCCGACTTCCGAAATTAAAGTTATTTTTCACGTCTAGTAGTGTTTTTTTTGGAAGTCGGTTGTTTTTTTGTAAAAAAGTTTGTATCTATCATTTAGTCAAGCGATGTTTGAGAATAGTTCAAATTGTGATCAACTGCTACTCAGCGAAATGCTACTCGTAGAAGTGTGGTTAGTTTAATGAGGGAATCATTACATTTATGTTTTTATTGCCAACTAGTTGCTGCCTGCGACTTCGTTCAGCATGACATTAATAAAAGTAGCCTAAGTTACTCCTTATAACATCAGCTATCTGCCATTGAAAGTCCCGTCAAAATCGGTCCAGCCGTTTTGGGGATTAGCCCGAACAAAAGGTGTCTGTCCTTTTTAACCGACTTCACAAAAAGGAGGAGGTTCTCAATTCGTCTGTGTTTTTTTTTTTTTTTTTTATGTGTGTTAGCTCATAACTTTTTTCTGGGTGATCCGATTTGGATGATTCTTTTTTTATTTGATAGGTGGTGCTTCACATGTGGTCCCATTTAAATTTGATCAAGGTGGTCTAATCAGTAGTTTTTGAGTTATCCTTAAAACTGCATATTTTTTCCACTTAGTTTATATGGATGATGTTAATAATTTCCTGTCACTGTTATTTACACACCAAGTAGTGGTATACGAATTTGTGTGCGGTAGGTACCGCAACTAAAAAGTGAAAAATAAAAACTTTTTTACAAAAAAACAACCGACTTCCAAAAAAAACACTAAAAGGCGTGAAAAATAACTTTAATTTCGGAAGTCGGTGGTCAAAATAGAAAATACAAAACCAAAGACACCGACTTTCGAAATTAAAGTTATTTTTCACGTCTTTTAGTGTTTTTTTTGGAAGTCGGTTGCTTTTTTGTAAAAAAGTTTTTTATTCCGGCTTATTTTCGACAGACAGGCAGACAATAAAAAGTTTTATTTGTTATAGGTACCGTATATTATATACTTTCATATACATTTAGTAAAAAGCTGTTATTTTGACATTACAAACAGACACTTCAATTTTATTGATTTATATGTATTGTGTAGATGAGAGCACACAACTTTTACCTTATGAAATAAAGGTCCCAGGACTTCTTAAGAGGTCTTATGACCACGCATGGCACGTTTGTGGTTATGTCTTATGACCACACATGGCACATTTGTGGTTATGTCTTATGACCACACATGGCACATTTGTGGTTATGTCTTATGACCACACATGGCACATTTGTGATTATGCCTTATGACCACACATGGCACATTTGTGGTTATGTCTTATGACCACACATGGCACATTTGTGGTTATGTCTTATGACCACACATGGCACATTTGTGGTTATGTTCTTTATAGTATGAATATTCTATATCACCACCAAACCCCCAGACCCAGAAAAAAGTTAATATGAACTTTTCATGGAATTATTCAATCACGCTTTTTGTGCCTTACAGAATAAAAACAATTTTCGGAGACTCTCAAAGATCACCTAAAAAAGAAGATTTATCAAAAATGGACTACTTAGAAAGAGTAATTAAAGAGACGATGCGATTGTACACAGTGGTACCTATAATTGGTCGAAAAACAAAACAAGAATTGAAACTTTGTAAGTATTAATTAAATTCTATAGATATTTGCTGTTTGCTTGGTTAAATTAATAAGTAGTTACGAGACTGCAAGCAAACTGTCGTAAAAAAGGTGTAAAATTGCCAATTGGCAACCGCAAATTCACTACCATCTGCTACCGTTTTGACATATTTCGAAAATTGCAAAACTACTTGATGGTCATTCTTTTACGTGATTAGATATTTCTCCTTGATGTTATTAACCGGAACGTGACTTTGTTTTTCATTAATTAGTGACCTTATAACTTGATATCCGAAAAAGATGATTTTCTAATAGCCTCATATTCTATTAGAAAAACATTTTTTTATTCCCAAAAAATCTTTTCTGCGGGGTAATTCTAATTACATAACGCACTAACAGTAGGAATGGGTTTAATTTTGACAGTTCAACAACATTCAATGCGTTCAATTCATTCAATCAAATATAGAGTCAAGCCACTAACTGTACAAGGCTTAACTCTACAAACCTTACATGTTGGTCAAAATGTACGGCTTGGTCGTTATGCGGCCATCGCCGCACAGACACTCCTATGGGCTTATGGTAAGAAATTAAGTCACTAGTCTTTAATGTTGTCTCGTACAATAGTTCAATGGAACGGCCAAGTTCCAAGATGTAAGGTTTGTAAAGTTAGGCCTTGTAGAGTTAGGGGATTGCGTCTACACTCGATCTGATTAGTTTTTAACAGTAAAAGCGTTATGTAAGTCTTGGCAACCTATTTTTAACCGACTTCACAAAAAGGAGGAGGTTCTCAATTCGTCTGTATGTTTTTTTTTTATTTTTTATGTGTTTTAGCTCAGAACTTTTTTCTGGGTGAACCGATTTAGATGATTCTTTTTTTATTTGATAGGTAGTACTTCACATGTGGTCCCATTTAAATCACAATAGTTTTTGAGTTATCCCTAATACTGCATATTTTTTCCACTTAGTTTAGATGGATGATGTGTTAATAATTTCCTGTCACTGTTATTTACACCCGAAGTAGTGGTATACGAATTTGTGTGGAGTAGGTACCGCAACTAAAAAGTGAAAAATAAAAACTTTTTTACAAAAAAACAATCGACTTCCAGAAAAAACACTAAAAGACGTGAAAAATAAGTTTAATTTCGGAAGTCGGTGTCTTTAGTAGGTGTGTTTAGTTGTAGGTTTTGTATTTTCGTTTTTGGCCACCGACTTCCGAAATTAAAGTTATTTTTCACGTCTTTTAGTGTTTTACATGAAATATTTTTGGAAGGATTTTATTTATTTTTGTAGGGTGTGTTTGTATTTCTGTTTATTTTAGCGGTGATATTGTACTGATACACAGACATGTTAAAATCATAACCCTTACTTCTGCCATAGTCGGGTAAAAAAGGTATTTCTTGCACGCCAGCAGAAACTTTCTAGAGAAAAAGAGTTTCTTCTTTGTTGTATAAATACATGCTAATCTAGTTTTCATAACAAATAGAAGTAGGTATACCGATTATCAAAAGTTACATTTTTTTTCCTTGTTTGTGTGCAAATCGTAGCCTGCATACCAAATTTCAGCTTTGTAGGACTTCAGAATATACCCTAAAGTTTATTTTTTATATATAGTTTTATATACTCGTATATAGACCTGCACCCCCATTTTGAGGGTTGGAGAGTGAAAAGGTAAGTAGTGCCCCTGTTTTTTGTTTTTGGCTCGTCTTGGCGGTACTACCATGCCCCCAGATCCCAAGAAAAAACTTGACATTATAGTTGAAAAACATGTTCTCCCATACATTCCAACTGCAGTTGTAAGTTTGTACGCACAATATTGAAAGATTTACCTTGTTATTTTTATACCATAGACTTATTATAGGTTTTCTTGTAATCTGTAACTAAAGAACTAATTTCTTTATTCTTTTCAAAATTTTAGGCTCAGTAACTTCGGAGATAAGGTTGGGGGATAGTCAATTTTCACATATTTTCTTAAATAACTTCAGTTCTCCTTATCTTAAAACTAGCTTTAACCGGCCCGGCTTCGCACAGGTAGCACTAGGTATCTAACACCTACCCTACCTATCCCACCTACCTACCCTATCTACCTGCCCTACCTATCTACCCTACCTACCTACCCTACCTACCTAACCTACCTACTGCAGCGTAGTAGCTTGCTGCTAACACGCCGGGGACTCGAACCCGTGAGGTAGCTAAAAATCAAACACTCATGAAGCAAAAATACGTAAAATTTATTGATATATTAAAAATAATCCGAAAATATATAATAAAAGAAAATAGGCAAAAACAAAATGTGATTGAGTCGTTGGGATTTTAATGTTAAATTACTAACAAAAAATAATCACAACTCGATTTTGAGAGAAAAATCTTAAGAGAATGTTACCAAATAATATACAGTATTTAAAATGTGTTCTGACGAATTTAAATTCGATTGCAATCGTATGTAATTCGTGTCGCTCTATAAGGTTTTTACACAAATAAGGAGAAGATTAAGGTTTTTCGTTACATAATTCGTTAAGAAAACTTTTGAAAAAGATTACAAGATCTGATGAATATGAATTTAGGAAATTACTTAAAAGATAGAATTTGTTGATTAAGATCTAAAGAATGTCTCTCGTCGATCTCGTCTAAAATCGTCGTCTAGATCGTATAATGATGCTAGTGCGTTATAGCGCAAAACAAAAAAATAAATTTAACACCTGATCTCCAAGCACCTGGACTTGTGTCGTCGACCCTGCTGATGCAACGGTCCCGTGGCTCTCAGCACGTTTGGACTTCAGCAGCCGGCAGACGATGGAAGAAGTAGGCGAACAATAAATGGCTGGGTAAGCCAAATACCAAAAAAAGGTGGCCTTTTAATCTAAGGACAAGGAAATCTTCTTAGTATAAAGAACAAGACACAAGTTAAAAGAATACCGAACCAAAGAAGGGATTACTCTACAAAAGAAGAAGAAACAATAAATTCCAGGGAACGTACAGTGGATTAATATATTCCCTGAATACTCACAAAACGTGGTTAAGCATTTAAAATATATTATATATATTAATAAGTAGAAATTAGATTATTTTCATTGAAATTCTGGCGACAGAAAAAAAACATTCAATTATTTTCTTAACAAGATTGTACAGAACGATTGTCAACTAATTAAAATTCAAAAAAAGAAAAATATAAAGGAAACCGATTGACGCGTAAAAAGAATTAAATCGATTTGTGAAAAAAAAGTATGTAATTGCAGGAATTATACTGCACTATCTACCCTACCGACCTACCCTACCTACCCTACCTACCCTACCAACCCTACCTAATCCACCTACCCTACCTATCCTACCTTCCTGCCTACCTAGGTAGGTAGGTACCTACCCTACCCTACCTACCTACCTACCTACATACCTACCCTACCTACCTACCTACCCTACCTACCTATCTACTCTACCTAGCTGACCCGTCAGACGTAGTCCTGTCAAAAAAAATCGTTTGTGTTTTTCCTATTATTTTTTTCTTTTATAGCACTCTAGTAAAGAGGAGAATAAAACAAAAAATATGTATTCAAATCGTTCAAGGCGTTTCTGAGTTTTAGCGAGACTAACGAACAGCAATTAATTTTTATCTAACTATAGATAGATTATACGAAAAATATATTTGAGACTCCCACAACAACCCAATAAAAGTCATTTGATATATCACACGGTACAGTTAGCAAAACGTTTGTTTTTAAGGGGAGGTGAAAATGCGATTCGCGACTAATCATAAATTTCATATCAATCGTCAAACTTTGGAAATTTGTTTGTATATCATTGCTACATTCGCAAATCGCATTTTGATCATCATACGATGTAAAACAGAGCTGCAATTTGCAAAATTCCAAAGAAAATTTTAATTTAGCGGGCTACATCTGAGGATAAGCTGCATCTGTCTAGTTTGCCTCGAAAAGTGATCCCCATAATCTAATTTATTTATTTACGTTACCCGTCCGTGTTTGGGTTACAGAATTCATATGTGTACCAAATTTCAACTTCATCAGTCCAGTAGATTCGGAGCAACTTGTCTGTGACAGACGGAAAGAAACACGAGTGATCCTATAAGGGTTCCGTTTTTTCATTAGGACGTACGGAACCCTAAAATTACGAGAAAAATAGGAGTCGGTAGCTGCACGTTCGTGACTGTGACTAGAAGGCGTCCACTCAGCATGACGCTGTGCTATGTGCCACAGCACTGCGCTGATGTTCAGAGGTCAAACCAAGCCAAACCAAGCCTCGTTGGTCTAGTGGTCGCAAGCGCTACTGCTGAGCATGAGCTCCTCATGGGTTCGATTCTCAAGTCGGGCAAACTGTTATTGGGTTTTTCCATTAGGAATATCTCATTAGCAGCCCGTAGTCTGGATTTGTGCCCGGTTGATGGCAATAGGTTCGTACCCTATAACTGGAAAAATGTGGGTGTACTAATATACACTTCTATTTAATTCTTCTGGGATTACAGACGTGATGTTATGTTGAGTTAAACAAAGTCATGTATTTAAAATTAAACAGATATATAATTATATTTATCTAATTAACATTTTAGCTACATTCACGATCCCGGCTGGCGTGGGGTGTGCAGTAATACCGATGGTGATGCACCGCTCGAAGATACTGTGGGGTCCTGATGCCGACAGCTTCAATCCTGACAGATTCCTCCCAGAGAACTCTTCGGCCAGACATCCGTGTGCTTACATACCTTTCAGCTACGGGACGAGGAATTGTATAGGTGATGTCATATCTATTAGATACCCTAACAACATTAGATAAAGTTAAGAAGTCTGATAAGTTAAGTTTTTAAAGCTTTCTCGCTTCTACTATTTTACTATTTAGCTGTGCCCGACGGGGTCTGATCTCATAAAATGTTAACCCACTGAAGGGCACTGAACGACACACAATAGAAGTTTTATTGTTATCACGTCTGGAGGCATATAATGTCCCGCAAAAGTGTGAAGTAACTACCTAAGTACAGTCACAAGCATAGATACCTTACACTTACGCAAGATTGAAAAGCGATTTTCTTTGAAAATTTTGATTGATCATATTTTATTATGTTTCGCACATAGTATTGTCGAAACCATTCTATTATGAAATTATTAAGTACCTATTTTCTCAAAGTTGTAATTTTGATTTCACGAGAAAATGCTTTTGAATTTTACTCATTGTGGAATACAATAAATAATTGAGTATTGAATAACTATCGAAGATACGCTACAAAGTCATTCATTTGACTTAGTAATTGAGTGTGTATTTCTCTCTTTCAATAAGTGTTGTAGAAGGCAATTCGAGAATACCTACCAACAGTTTTACCTACATAGTACGAGTATACAAGATACATTCAAGGACGTAGCAGTGATTTTTATAGGTGATCTGGGTCACTCATCGCTAATTGTAGATGTAGGTAATCTCGTCTTAGCGGTTAAAATTAATTGACCCTTATTCTGGATTGAATTGGGCTTTGGGCTTAAGATGACTTGGAGCCGTACTATGACGTGTTAATACCATCATGCTTCCATTGCGAAAAAGGGATAGAGCTATCGGTTTTATATAGCTCCGTCTCTCTTTCACGCTGGTACAATGATGGCTCTAACACGTCATAGTACGGCCCCTGGTCCCTCTTGCTACGCCAATATCAAAATATTTCGAGCTAAAAATTGCTCTATACCGTTGCCAATGGGCCAAACTCACGACCCAATGGGTCTCTCTTAAGTCTTAACGATAAGCGACTTCGCGGCAAGCCCAGACGCTGATGTTAAGATGAGCTGGACTCATTTAACAAAAACAAGAAGACATAATTATAGTAGGTACCTATTAGAAATAGGGACCTATTAGTTCAAACAGGTTTCAAACTGGCTAAAGTAGACTCATCTTTCACGGGGTACTGTTTAAAATGTTACAATATAATACCTCCCCACATACTTCAACTGAATGAAACGAAATTAAAATCTTGTATAAAACGCACACTAAAAATGCCTGGCTCAATGCTGCTCATACTCCCAACTAATTGATTAACAATTGAAAATACTGTTGGAGCTGCTGAGGATTGTAAGACTAATCTTTGCATTGTACGAGTATAAACTCAATTTCCTTTTTATATAATTGTATAGCACAGTGTGAGTACTATGTACTATAGAGCTACCATTTACCGGGTAATATGTTTTTCAATGACTTGAATGTGCCCTGGCGGCTGATAGTATGTCATGCTCACTCAAATGTCTCGCTGACGGTGGCGCGTGTGGTGGATCATTTAGCTCCCTTCGAAATGGTTGAGCTGAATGGTGCTGATCCATGCGTCATGTTCGTGAACGGCTGCTGTCAGTTGGGACTGGTCAACATCTCTTAGCAGCCACGGTTTTTTTTTTCTATATGCTATGCTCTGGACGCTTTTAACGCGTACTTCTTTTTTACATCATTCTCACTTATAATTGTAAGTCCAACATTGATGTAACAATATAATTTAAAAGTCCATCCATGTCCATGGAGTTTCTTGCCCGTTCTTCTCATTAGGTACCTACTACGCTTTGGAATGGGCAATTAGCTTCATATTTCTGACTGACCGACTCTTTGACAATTCAAAAGTGCCTATAAATGGTTTAATCAAAATAAATGCTTTGAGTTTGAGAACTGGACCTTAGCAGTTTTAAACAGAGAAGTGGAAAGAGAGTAGGGAGACCTTTCCCCTGCAGTGGGACATCACAGGCTTTTAATAATACATCATTGATCAGGCAGGGGACATAGTTCTTCCATAGTGCAAGGTAACCAATCCACTATAGCCACCCAAATCCATAGCCCAATATGTGTCGTTTCAATGTTCTGCAATAGTCCTGCACCAACCGGGGTGCACTTGCAAAGTGGACACAGAGATAATCGTCGGTTGGTGCCTCATTTCATGCAAATCTTCTAACGGGCCTCTGCGAATTGGCTTCGGCTCCTGTTACGCCTTCGAAAGGGCCGGGATCCATGTTCCCAAGATTTTTAAATATAATAATAATAGTACCTAACCATTTTTTTTTTAATGCAATACCCACTTTAGTAAAGTAATGTTATTTCATTCACAGGTCGTCACTTCGGGATGCTAGCAATGAAAAGTATCCTCACCAATGTACTAAGAAGTTACAAAGTATCATCGACAATATGCGATCGGCTCAAAATAGAAATACTCCTGTTCCCAGTGCATGGACATCAAATAACTTTAGAAAAACGGCTATAATCTTGTAATCTTGTAATTATAAAGTTTTTTTTTGTTGTTGACAAATCTTCTGGATAGGTATCATGGGCTGATTTTAACCGAAATCGAAAAACCCAATTTGGTAGGCTTCTGAGGCAATATTATGGGTATGTACCTAACTAAGATATTTTCATTGAAATAAATTATTAACAAGGTAATGGCTTTTAATGTCAATACGTAGTTGTAATGTAAACCTTCTTGAAACTGAAGGCCTTAAAATTGAGAAACTAGTGTCCCAGACTACCTCCTCGTTCCTGAAAGCTAAATCGTAAGATCGAGTGGTATTTATATTTTAATTTAGGAAAGCACAGCTGCATAGATCACATACATTACACGTATGCTTGAAAAAATCTATGTAACTAAAGGACTAAAGCACAAGTCAATTAAAGCGTACAAAGCGTGCACGGTGCACCACAATATATTTCTGCCTTAAAAAATAATTAATGTACTAAACTAGTTTTAGTTTAGTACATTTTTTTTTTTTTTTAATAACGCTGTTCTGTTTAGACCAGCGTTATTAAAGTAGGTAGCAAACAAACAAAAAAAAGTAAACATTAAAATTAAAAACAAATTGGCAAGGATAGTGTGTTTTTTTTTCCTAAATCTAGGTAGCCTGCATGTTTGAGACTGTATCATTAAATTAAATGCTCATCCTTGGTTCCGATAGTATCATGGCCGTCCACGAATTAATAGGTGCCCGCGTCGCCAATCATAAATAATAATAAATGTTTATTGCATCAACTTAAATAACTTATTGTAGTAATTACAATGGGGAGAATCCTTTTATGCAAATAGGTTGCTTGTGTTAGGATGCTCCGCCCTTCCCCAGGTTATAATTGTTATTAAGTTATTGAGCCTGTACAAAAACAAAAGAATGAAATGGAAACACAGTATTTTTATGAAAGCAAAAGACGCGCTGGAATGTATGTGTTATGTGTGTAGGAGATGGTATGGGGGTGAATGTGTATGTGAGTAGTGGGTGTGAGGAAGTGTGGGAGTGAGGTTTGTACCTACACATTATACATGATGGACATTAATTATCTACTGTAATTTGAGATAAAGAAAAACAAAATAAAAATCGGTTCATCCGTTCAGGAGCTACGGTGCCACAGAGAGACACATACACACACACAGACACGTCAAACTTATAACACCCCGTCGTTTTTGCGTCGGGGGTTAAAAATGCAGATATTTTTTTTGCTAGCTTACCCTACGACTAGTCTTGGGGTCGGAAAATAATGTAGGACATTATCTTCCATTAACTGCAGAAATATACTAGCGTAATATGTATATTATGTGTATTACTATAGTCTCATCGATTGCGCCATATTTTCCACTCATAAAGGCTCCTACTCACTGGCGCGACGCGACAGCGTACACAAAGATACCGCTCGTCGCGCGCCACGCGGTTCCTTTGTGTACGCTGTCGCGTTGCGCCAGTGTGCACGAGCCTTAATATTGTGCATATATGTAGGTATACAAAAAGAGCTAGATGGTCCGGGCGAGTGCAGTATCTAGCAGTCTACGCTACGCCCGCCCGCCCTTCCGCCTGTGATTGCATTCCATGTACCTATGCAATCAATAAATCTGTTTCATCTCCCAGAGTATTTATTTGACATAATGTCAACAACTCAATAACAAAATGCCGAATTTAGATAATGTATTAATTTTGTGTTTTTAATTTTATTAT
The DNA here is from genome assembly GCA_916610205.1 of Griposia aprilina. Lineage (NCBI taxonomy): Eukaryota > Metazoa > Arthropoda > Insecta > Lepidoptera > Noctuidae > Griposia > Griposia aprilina. The sequence goes on from OU744302.1 coordinate 13,225,107, forward strand.
TGCCGCTTCTACAGTGTTGTCAAAAAGTGTTCATAAAATTAGATGAATATCAAATTTTTAATCACACGTTCATCAGGAGCGGATACAGTGGGGGGGGGGGGGTTGGTGAGGCAACTGCACTGGGCTTCGACCAAACTGAGTCTAAAACTCTAAATTCTGCATTAAAATAGCTACCTATATAACCTGTATTTTTACTTGGTATACTAAGATATATGTAGGTAAGTAGTATTCATCCTCGAAAAGGAAGCGCATTGTTGAGTTTAGGGAAAATAATTGCCAAAGGTTTTTTTTTTAAAAAAGCCTAGATCCGCATCTGAAGTTGTCACACAAACGTTACACAGCATCCATAGCAAATCACCGTGTAGGTACTACATAAGCGATGGCCAGAAAGTTTAGTTTCAACTTGGCCAGAAAACTTCGCTATTCCTTTAGGTAAGTAGGTACTAATAGGTAATTTTAGCAACATGAAAAAACTGAACGGCGCTATTAAATAACCGCATCAATTTTTATCAAGCAAGTCTTTTATTATTACATATCGAAACCTTGATTTTCTGGATCTGTATACAGACAGACGGCCGGGTCTGAGCGAGTTACATAATTGCTCTTTAGAGATATAGTGTGATTTACTGTCTTCTTTAAATGGTTTTTGTTATAATTTAAGAAATTCAAAGAAGATAAATAATAAGACAAATAATAAAATTGTATGGTAAAAATCCTGAGCCCAAAACAGAGTTTTTCCTTTTTGTCCCGTTACTGATTAACGGCCATTTTATAATTTAGTACTGTCTGCTTCGCGGATAGTGAAAGCGGTAAGTAAATAAGCTCGTCCCCTGAACCAGCGCACTTAGCTATATAAAGAAGAAAGAAAGAAAAATATTTTATTTGGGACACGTACAAGAAATACAAAGCGTAAATATAAAAAAGGAGCATTTAACCCCGCTTCGCATTTTTAGCACCGCGCGGCGCCTAGGTGTCGCGCTGTCGCGTCTTGCCTGTCTGGGGGAGCCTTAACCCTTCGGGAAAAATAGTCGTCATGATGACATGTACCTTCCAACTCTGTGGTTCATACCAAGAGAAGGCTAAACAAAACAGACTAATTACATCTTAAGTAGGTAGATCAAGCCCGCGCTCTTGAATCTGTAAATACTCAGTGGACCAGGCAAGCCAAGGTATCAACAGCGCGCATGCGTAAGCTTTTCGGTCTAGATTCTAGCATCTGGCCCGGTAGTTAGCTCTAAGTCCTTACGGCAGGGAGTCCTTTCAACGAAAACTTGGAAAAAAGTTAAAGTTGACGGTAAGTGTTTGTTAATCTTTAGGTATTGGGTATTAAAAGCACTCTCATCGAAGTAGTCTCTTGGTAGATCTAGATCAGTGTCTTTAAAAAAAGTGCGTCGCGAAGCCTTTTTAAAATTTGAAGCTCATACATATTAAACTATACTGGGTAGTTCAAAATTTAATACTTTAAGTTAATGTTTTTATTTTTGTTATTTATTAGGAAAAAGTTAACTAAAGGTTAGGGCTCAGATTAACACAAATCAACAAATACCTACAAGTCACAAATGTGACGCGGAACCGGCTGTAATTATTGCGGCTGTTTCTCGTTAACTATTTTTTCCTTTCGCGGATCCGTTTTTGCATAGAATTAAATCATTTTAATTTAGGCAATTTCTCTGTTTACCTTTTATTTGAGCCATCTACGAAAACGTTAACTCGCACAAGTAGGAGGTTGTTAATGGAATCACAACCCCACTTCAAAGCTTCTGTGGTTAATTATAATTGTTCTGTTTAACCAAAAGGTACTCAAAGTGATAGACACGCAGTCGATGTAAAAATATGTCTGTTTTAGGTACTTAATTACTTATACATATAACCGATACCTAATAACGAAAATAAGTAAAAATGATGCACTGATTCAATATTTGTAACAGAAAAAAAACAAGTCAGAAACATAGGTCGGTCGAGAAATATTTTTCCATAATAAGGGGGCCGCGCCATGAAAATGGTTGAAACACACTGATCTAGATGTTATTGATGATCTTAAGATGTTGACTTAATTTTTGCTAATTATAATTTTATTTATCCTCTCGTATGATTCGATCCGTACTTACAGTATGAACCATGCCGGCCGCCGACCGTTACCTAAAGATAGATAAGATACAAATATAATCTACCTATTAGTGTTTCATTGGATTTTATGGATTAAAAAAAAGTTGTTTACTAACAAACTAACATCAAAATGATGTAAGTAAACAAATAAACACAATAAAGGAAACCGGCATCCTTATGGCGTAACACACTATCAATCACAATCTGAATCATTTTGAAGGATATTGCTAATCCATTGCTTCATATGTTCGGAAAATTTATCTGCTCAACAACGTAAATAACGCAATGAATGTTGTTGAACTGTCAAAATGAAAGCCATTCCTACTGTTAGTGTGTTACGCAATTACCTCGTTGTTTAGGTACTTTTTACGATCAAAAAGTTGCATGCAGTTATTTTTATGCTAAACCAATAATATTTAGGTTACGAAGACTTATAACATTTTTTTATTTTTATTTCTTTGTATTAGTTCTGGGTACCCTCAGATCATTACGTACTTGATCTGAGGGTAAAAAGGATCCGAGTACCTACCTAATTGGGTAGCAGGGTCGTCGCGGTCCCACAACCTGCAAGATTGTTGAAGCCGCCGCATCAACAAGGCGCATGTGCAGTTTTTCAATCAATATCATTATTTTTATCATATCATGGTATGATGATGGATTTGATGCGGAGGAATAAGGCAAATGTCATCTGGAAAGTTTTGAGTATGAATGTGGACGGCTATAAGAGTAGAGGAAGTTTTACCTACTTATCTTGAAAGCTTTCCTCTTTGATTTATCAAAATTACCTATATTTTATTAGACACTAGCTTTACCCGGCCCGGCTTCGCACAGGGAGCACTAAGTATCTAACACCTACCCTACCTACCTACCTACTTACCTAACCTACCTACATACCCTACCTACCTACCCACCCTATCTACACTATCTACCCTACCTACCTACATACCTACCCTTTTTTCCTACTTACCTAACCTACCTACCTACCTACCCTACCCTACCTAACTACCTAATCTCCCTAACTACCTACACGACCTACCCACCCTACCTACCTACCCTACGTACCGACCCTACCTACCCTACCTACCTGCCTCTTCTGTCTCATTCACTCACTTTTTGTTAAATTTTCTTAACAAACCTTGTCCTGACAATAACAAATACAAAAACAAAAGAATTATCCAATTTAGTGCAGTCGTTCGGAAGATATGCGCGTACATACATTTCGGCGATTCATTTTTATTTATTTAGATAATACGCGTTTCAGATACCTACAAGGATTGACTACATAATAACAACCATGCTGTTCGCAAAGCTGGCGTGGGATAAGACTACTTCATTTGTAAGTAAATTACTTAATCCTCATGATTTATATTTTCACTAGCTTTTGTCCGCAGCTTCGCCCGCGTGCCAGACGGAAATTATCCGTGGGAACGTACTTCCGGGATAAAAAGTATCCTATATTGTAACCCAGGTAATGGTCTACCTGCCATACATTGAGATCCGGTCAGCCGAGCCGGTTAGGCGTGAAAAGGGTACAGACAGACAAACAGAGTTACTTTCGCATTTATGTAAGTAATACTAGTATGGATGGATTAGAGCGATAGTTATTTAACAGCTGGGTACGTCCAGGTACCCCTGACCTCTTTGTGTTGCCTGACAGCGTACTGCAAAGTATTTTCACAAAAAAGTTGGATTCGATTTCTGGGTAGGAGACCCGTACCCTAATTGCGTAACTCACTATTAATCACAATCTGAATCCTTTGAAGGATATTGGTGCCAATTCTCTTGTACACCGAACTAAACTATCACTAAAATTCCTTACTTTTGGCTATGAGAATCTTTAAGCTATTCTGCAAAAAAATGTCTCTTTTAAAAATAATTTTGACGTAACTAAAATTGATTTTGACAATCAAGACTCCACGTGGTACTTGTTTGCCCGACCCCGTGTTTTTTTTTTAGAGCCTGAGGCACGCATTGGGGCAGCCTCGACGTGTTTTATATGGAATTTTTCACTTTTTGTATAGAAAATATAAAAAAAATATTACCTACTTGTAGAGTTTTAGGGGTTTCAAGGGTTTATAAAGGGGGTCGAATTTTTTATTATTTTTGCGATAGGACACACCGATTTCGAGATATAAGCAAAATAAAATTTAAAAAAGGTACATTAGGTACTGTTTTTGCACCTGAACTCGAGGTGTTGAGGTGAATTGTAGTTCATGACAACTAATTTTATTCCACACCTTTTTAATCGCGATTAAAAATAGCCCGATTTAGTTAGACAACCAAAATTTTAGGTGAAAAACGTCAAATTCAGAATAGCAAAATTGGCTAAACTAATAATTCAGTGCTATCTCAGTGCTGTCAAACTAAAATATAGTTAAGTTGTCTCACTTTCGTCTATTTCAGAATGAGAAATCCTCGTTTGACAGGAATAAAGTAAATTTTAGTGATTTTTAGTCTAGTTTAGAGAATTTCGTGACAAGAGAATCGGCACCATTGCTAATCCATCCTACTAATATTATAAATGTGAAAGTTTGTGAGGATGGATAGATGGATGGATAGATGGATATTTGTTACTCTTTCACGTAAATTTTACTGAACGGATTTGGATGGAACGCAGATAGTTTATAACCTGGATTAACACGTATATTTTATTCCGGTAGTACTTTCCCGCTGGATAATTTCCGACATCCAAGCGGGCGAAGCCGCAGGCAATACCAAATTTTTTTTTTTTTGTTTTAATTCCTTCATATGTTCGAAAACATGGTCTGCTCAACAACGAAAATAACGCGGAACTGTCAAAATGAAAGCCATTCCTACTGTTAGTGTGTTACGCAATTACCCCGCCGTTAACCTATTCTAAAACCGAAAAAGAGATTGCTCATCTTCATATGAGAATTGGTCCAAATGCTGCCCAGGAATGGGAGTACCTGCGCTGGGTTCCTGGCACTAATTTATGTCTTCATACGAAATATTTTTAGAATCTATCCTGGGGTTCCTAATTTATTTACCTATTTATTTTGATGATATAATTCTTTATACTTGGTTTTTTTATTGACGTACTTTTCAGGTTGTTACACCTTTTATGACCACATCCAAAAACATTTTGTATAAATGGACAGTCTTAGTCGTATTGGAAGTGATAGATAGGATTTAAAACAAAAAACTGAAATAGAATGTAGGTATTATTTATTTCAAAATAATATTTAATCGTCATCATTTTCATCAATGTTTCTTATTGTACTATCTAAAAAGACGGCAGGACGTCTGATAGCATCTTGGTGCCTGGCCCACCCTAAGAACCACACTAGACAGATCACATGTGTGCAACAACCAATTGTTCTTCGGCCAGTAAAGCAAGAACAGCAATAATTATTTATTGCGTTTCGTCCTTCCTCGTTTCCATCAATCAGTATATTAACATGGTACAATCTTGTTGATGCGTGTCTGCTTTGTATATGTGCTCGTATTAACTGAACGTTGTTGTGGGGAATGTTAAATGATGCCAGATCGTTGAGCTCACGAGCATATTTTTGTATCAAAAAAGGGCCGTTGCGTACTTGTTCACTATAATAACTTGGCGCGACTTTGATTTGATAAGATCCGACCGCAAATAATGTCAGGTCGTCTCGTGTCAATACTGGAAATGACTCAACATTGTTCGCATTGACTGCGATATATTCAAAAGCTGCTCGAATCCTGTTCAAACCTCTCGAATCAATATATTCGGCCAGATTATTGTTGACGTTTCTCTCTGTTGCTATGTTTATGAACTCGTGAGCATGGGCATTATCTAAGATCACAGGATGAAAAGCATTTGTCAATGCTGCTGCAATTCTTACATTAGAGAACATGTGGCGCATAGCCACATTAAAATAGTCGTAATATTTTGAAGTCTCGTTTAAGTCTCCCATTGACGACCTCTACTGGCCAACGACAGATCGTACACAATCTTGATTTATTTGCTTGGACTGTTGTTAATTGAGAATCACCTCTTGTGACAGACGCTGGCAATATGCCAACGCATCTATGAGATTCTAAGTCAGAGATTGAATCTCGAAAACCTCGGTCCAATATAAAGGTATCGCCGCTCTCAAAAAACCAATGAAGAACACTTTCTGGTCCTTTTAAAAGAGCATTCAAAATAGCGCCATCGGCTTTTATCGCCGCATAAGGACCGGTCACCTCTAATATATATCCATCACAAGTGACGATTAAAATAGTTTTAACAAGTTGCGATACTTGTGGAGACTATATGTTTCTTTTTGGAACGAGAAGTTGCCACTCTTTTGTATAAAAATGTATGTAGCGTCGCATATCACGATGGCTGTATCACCTTCGGCCCGTCTTCACTTCCAAATAAAGCATTTGGAACGGCAAGATTTCTAGCAATAAGTTGCTGCCGGTTTATATGATCAAATCCCAAATGGCGAGGTACGAAGTCGTTTTCCATACTTTCTCTTGCGGTTTTTATGAGCCGATCCAGAGTTTGACGAGATGTTTGACAAAAGGTTGAAAGCCTTTCACTTGAGTCACCGCTTCTTATTTTTGAAAGATAAAATCCTAAAGCTGTTCTTGGATTTCGACAGCGTTGTGCTAGCGATGGAGTTTCTTGTAGTATCCTTTGAAACTCATCAATTGTACGACCAGTCCAATAATGATACGATACTTGAAACTTTGTTGTGAACAGACGTGTCGAAGATTTTATTAAAATAAATAAATAAACGCTGAATCGTGACCTGGTTTTACCAAATAGCCGGTAGTAAAGCAAACTGTGTCATACGTAGGCATGATATGTGTAAATCGTTTTTGTGGAAATGTGTTTAAGTGATATAGAGTAAATAACTTGTATCACAATGGAAACCAGTCCTTTCAGCCGGGGTGGCAGATGTGTTCGGAGCCCACCTCCTACACCTGTACCCTGTGCCTCACCTGCAGCTGCAGGTACACCTGCACCCGACCCCGCACCCGCACCTGTCCCTCAACCGACCAGTAAAAGAGAAGAGGGCAAGATGGAAGTCATACCAACGCCGGAAATCCAGAACTGGATGACATCTATTGAGCAGTGCCTTAATGAAGTGTGCTCTATTTCATCAGAGGGCAAATTAAACATGGAGCAAAAACTGCGTATAAGTACCCTATGCCGGAAAGTTAGTCACGGCACATCCCAGATGGCAGTTCATTATCAGTCCCTTAAGATGAGAGCCCTCCAGACCCACTCCACCGTCCAAACACTCGAAGACCAAATTGATCTGTCGCAGCAACTGCAAGACCTTAAGCTGTCAATCAGAGCTTCAACTAAACCAGTTACGGGAACTTCCTTTTCTGACATGGTTAAAAAAGGTACCAACAATTTTATACAGCCGATAAATTTAAGCTCAGTGGCCATATACCCTAACGACAAACTAAAGTCCAGTGAGGAGACAAAAACACTTGTCCAAAAAATTATATGCCCCGAGCAAATGAAACTTCAGGTAAGAGGTCTACGTAAGACAAAAAATGGCGGTGTCATTATCAGCACTGAAACAAAGGACGATATTGAGAAGGTGAAAAAATCGATGCAGCTATCAAATTCAGGCCTTACAGTAGACGAGCCCCCAAAAAGGAAGCCTAGAGTAGTAGTTATCGGAGTGCCCTCATCCATGCAAGAGATGGAAGTTTTTACTTGTTTGTTCCACCAAAACCTAGCCGAGACCCTTCAGGATTGCAGCCTCGAGACCTTTTTGAGCTCCATTAAGTTAAGCCATAAATCAGGTAAGAAGGACGCTGAAACTTGCAATTATATAATTGAAGTATCTGCCAACATACGTAAAGCCCTGATATCTAAAGACAGAGTGTTTGTTAATTGGTCGTCATGCCCTGTTAGAGACTTTACTCTAGTCACACGCTGTTATAAGTGCCAGCAGTACGGACATGCGGCCAAATCTTGTCGGGAGACCACCTATTCCTGTGGCCACTGTGGTGATCAGGGTCATTCCATTAAGGAATGCACAAAGAAGGCTGAGGAACCAAAATGCGCTACTTGCTTGCACTTTAAAAAGCCGAGCAATCACAAGACAAGCGCTGCTGACTGTCCAGCGAAAATAATGGCTGAAAAGAGGTACATAAATTCTGTTGATTATGGAGGCGCCTAAGAGCGCCGCTAATTACGTATTTTTCTAGTCCTTGTTTTTGTTTTTATAGTTTTAATTATGATTAATAATTTAATTAATGATATAGATAATTTCTCTGTATCTGAATCCCATGTTTGTGACGTTGAACACTGTAAGCAATATCTCTCCTCCCACACTAGTCCACTAACCATACTAACCCAAAATATTCGCAGTATTTTTAAGAATTTCGACAATTTTAGCATTTTTCTACAACGTCTAGACATAAACTGTGACGTTATTGTCTTAACCGAATGTTGGCTTTCCAAAAAATATAACATACCACTAATTCCGGGATATAATATGTATAAAAGTAATATAAACTACAATCAGAACGATGGGGTTATAGTATACGCAAGAAATCATCTCAATGTGTGTGTCGAAGAACCTAATATGCTCGACTGCAATAGATTGCTACTTAAAATTGGCTCAGATTGGGCTATTCTAGCCTTATATCGACCCCCCTCTTTTAGAAATATAAACAATTTCACAGACTCTCTAAACGACACCTTGCAGAACCTGTCATCTTTCAAAAATACCATTTTAATTGGAGACATTAATATCAATATTATTCCAGAAAGCCCTGATGCATTCAAGGAGGAATACCTTAACTTATGTGCCTTCCATGGTTTGCTTCCCGCTCACACGCTTCCTACACATCAAAGTGGCTCCTGTTTGGACCATATAATACTCAAGTCGAATTTCCCTGCACTAGCCCTTGTAACCAATTCAACGATAACCGATCACAGTGCTACCCTGCTTATTTTAAATTGTAAATTATCAAAAGTAGTCACTCGCACCATTTCTAGTATAGATATAAATAAACTTGAAGAAGACTTACGTAATATCGACTTTGACCCAGTCTATTTTTCCGCTGATATGCAGTTTTGTACGTTGTACCTAATAAAAAATGTACAACATGCAATTCAGAAGAACACGGTGATATCACGGCTAAATAACAAAAACTTCAACATAAAACCATGGGTCACGACAGGACTCATTCGCTGTATGAAAAATAGAGATAAATTGCATATGAAAGCCAAATCTAATCCAGATAATTTAATTTTGCAACAGTCGTATAAACGATATCGTAACTTTTGTAATGATCTTCTAAAAAAAGTAAAAAGAAACTACGATAAAATTGCGCTAGAAAAGGCTGGTACTAATAGTAAAAAAATATGGAATTTTATTAAAAGTGTAACGTATAACTCGAAACAAAATCAGTCATCTTCAGGTTTATTACAAGCACACTCATCACAGTTAACATCAGCCAATATTGCAAATACTTTTTTTGTTAATATTGGAAAGTGTTTGTCTGAAAAAGTTCAGGGCCAATCACAATATCTAACAAGCACACCATTTATGTGTAGCACTATTTTATCTTCCTTTGCGTTGCTGGACACTGATGAGACTGAAGTAGAAACGATAATTATGAGCTTAAAGGACGACTGTGCGGTTGGCTGGGATAACATTTCATGTAAAATTATTAAACAGTTCAGGCACATTTTGGTACCGCCATTGACTTATATTTTCCAAAAATGTTTATCTAAAGGTATTTTTCCCGAGTGCCTAAAAAAAGCTGTTATTGTCCCTGTTTATAAATCAGGCAGTAAAGATCAAGTTACAAATTATAGACCTATTTCCTTACTGCCTTCTATTTCTAAAATATTAGAAAAAATTATAAATAAAAGGCTTTACAAATACTTGGAGGATAAATTGATCTTATCTAAACGGCAGTTTGGATTTAGGCCTAAAATGTCAACTGACGCTGCCGTCCACCATCTGACTGACTTTCTAGCACAAGAACTTGATAAAGGTAACCACACAATAGGAATCTTCCTGGACCTTGCCAAAGCTTTTGACACGGTTTCAATTCCTATTCTGTTGCATAAGCTTGAAGCCATAGGTATCAGAGGCACCCAGCTGAAACTATTTAAGAGCTATCTAGAGGACCGTACCCAATGTGTAAGGATTGGTAATGTTCTCAGCGATGATGAAAAAAGCACGTCCTTCGGAGTTCCCCAAGGAAGTATCTTAGGGCCTACACTTTTTTTGATATACATAAACGATCTTTGTAATCTAAATCTAAATCATGGCCAAATTGTTTCTTATGCTGACGACACTGCCCTTCTTTTTTCGGCTGACTCAGAAAAAAATGTCTACAAGCTTGCGCAACACGGATTCAATGTTGTTAATAAATGGCTTCAATGTAATTCACTAACATTAAATGCAGACAAGACAAATTACATTAAGTTTTCGATGCGCAAGCAAACATCAACTAGTACCACAACATTATATGCTCATTATTGCCCAATTCCCACAGATAACCAATGTATTTGTCCCAAAATTAAAATGGCAAATATAACAAAATATCTTGGTGTCATAATAGATGAAACGCTTTCTTTTAAATATCATATAGAAGCTTTAAATAATAGAATTCGCAAGTTGATATTTGTTTTTAAAAAGTTACGCTATATTGCTGACCCAAAAATAGTTAGACAAGTTTACTTTGCTTTATGTCAATCGATATTATCTTACTGTATTACAACATGGGGTGGAGCGGGTAAAACAAGGTTACTAACCATCGAGAGAGCTCAGAGGGCGATCCTTAAAGTGTCTACTTTCCGCCCTTTCCTTTTTCCTACCAACCTCCTATACAAATCTTGTGAAGTATTAACAGTTCGGCAACTATTTATAATGGGCATTGTATTAAAACAACACACAGCTCTACCCTACAGCACTGAACATTCTAATAAAAGACGTAAAGATATAGTCTGCCCACAAAATACAACAAAACATGCTTTTATATCCAAATTTTACCTGTACCTCGGTCCTCTTCTATATAATAGACTAAACGCGAAAGCAAACATTTACTCCCTGAACTACACAAATTGTAAAAGAATTCTCAAGGAGGCTCTCCAAAGAATGTCTTACGAAGATACAGAGAATTTACTAACTGTGTTAAAGTAAATATGTATACTCACCTACGATAAGTATGTATCAAATTTAGAAACTAAGAGTAAGGCTTTTCAACATAAGTATAATTTATTTGTCTATTAACAACTTTTAGATTATTTATTAATTTTATGCTACTATTTTAGCACTATTCGCCTGAAACACAGGATTACCTAGTTCAGGCACGTGAATCTTAGGAGTATAATTTACATTTAAGCAAAACTGTACAAATTTTTATACCTTGTAATTTTATGAATAAATATTATTATTATATTATTATTATTATTAATGCAAATCTGTGTCCGAGGTATTGTTAGTAGCTCAATAACATCTACTGCTTGAGCCGGCTTAAAATCAAAGTGACGATTTGGTGCATTTAGTAGGTCATTTCAAGAGTCTTATAATAAATGTGGCTCACAGACGCGTGCGTTTTGTGGTATATAATAGTTGTGATTCAACAGAAGCAGCACTTTAACAGTTGCAGGGATTCTACGACGAGAAAGGTTTTCGCAACGATGAAACAAACATGCATTGGATGTGTTTGGAGCTCGAGAGTATCCAGAAAGTTGAAATGTAACATTTTGTTGGATTACTATATGTGGTGGATCTCTAACTGGTGGATTTTCCTGGGCAGATTTTCCGCTAAGAGAGGTTCATGTTGTGCAACTTGTTCTGCAATAACTTGAGGTGGACGTGGTAACCTTCCGCGCCGAGATCTTGTCCAGCATTTGTAACAAACCTGCTCTTCATTGTTGACTGTTATCTGAAATCAATCATAACGAACTTACTAAGCTTTTTAAAAACTAGATGAGATCGGCGTTATCTATCTACTTACTTGTTGTTTTGATGACAACAAAACAACAATAAAGTACGTAGTTCTGAATTCAAATTATTATATACGATAAATCTAATAATTGATGTAATTGATGGACATGGAAATTAATATTCGTTTGTATTCGGAAATCCGATGATTCCCGAGGGACATTAAGAAAATAGTTATACTGTATTATCGTAGCTTTGTATAATGTAGTACCGTAGAAAACTTGTAGATTTAAGTACAAAAACTGTCCATTTACACGAATTGACTTTAGTAGGGGTCATAAAAGGTGTAAAAACGTTAAAAGACCATGTCTAAAAAATAATATCTTCAATATAAATAGGTAAAAAGATTAGGAACCCCGCGATAGATTCTAAAAATATTTCGTATAAAGACATAGATTAGTGCCAGGAACCCAGCGCAGGTACTCCCATTCCTGGGCAGCATTTGGACCAAAGTTGGGCAATCTCTTTTAGTTTTAGGTTTTCTTCAAATTTTAGCCTGTTTTCCTTTTTTTTTTTCATTCTTTTACTGTACGAGTGGATCGTTTCAAACATTGAATAGTGAAAAATTTTATAGAGTGCCACACTATTGGTAGGTATAGATTGCAGATGACATATACCTGGGTAAGGGATGAATATAAATGTGAATAAGACGAAGGTCATGGTGTTTGAAAGAGAAAAGGATGTATCGGTATGTGATGTGAAATTAAATGATAAGTGTGTGGAACAAGTTAGTGAGTTCGTATATTTGGGGAGTCTATTTACAAGGGATGGAAAGATTGATGGAGATGTGGAAAGAAGGGTAAATGCGGGAAATAAAGTGAATGGTGCTACACATGCAATTGTAACCAACCAGTTGATGTCCAAAAAAGCACGAGTGGCTGTTCACAATGGTGTGCTGGTGCCTACGCTTATGTATGGAAGTGAGTGTTGGGTGTGGCAAAAGAAGCATGAAAGTAGAATAAATGCTGTGGAAATGCGTTCCTTGCGCAGCATGTGTGTTGTGACTATGAATGTTAGACTGAAGAATGATGTGATAAGGCAACGGTGCGGTTTAAAGGAAGATGTAGTGACAAAAATTTAAAAAGAGTATGCTAAGATGGTTTGGTCATGTTGAGAGGATGAATGAAGGGCGATTAACAAAAGGTATTTACAAGGCAGATGTGAGTGGAAACGCCGGGAGGGGACGCCCTAGGAAGACATATAGTGACCTTATTGGTGATGTTCTTCAGAAAGGTCAGGTGCGTAGTACTCACAACCGGCGTGCGTGTATGACCAGATGTATGAACGTAAACGAGGCAAAAGGAGTATGTATGGATCGTAGCAGGTGGCGTTCTGTAGTTTCTGCCTACCCCCATGGGAAGAAGGCGTGAGTTTATGTATGTGTATGTGTGTATATACCTGTTAATTAAAAAACTGTTTGTTAATTTCCAGGTGCTGATGAATGAGATTCTCCTGACGAAACTTCTGTATCTAACCGAGAAATGTAAGTTTAAGTACAACATACGTATTTATTTGGAAGCCGGATCCTCACTAGCGATCCGTACTGGGCGCCTACTACCTAAGTGCGCTGTCCGTAGTTTCGGCCGAAGTTACGCAGATATCCTACTCCAAATCACTATCGGACATAACATTACTTCTGGGCCCGAACTAAAAATTAATGACAAAACGATTTGATAGTTGTCCTTACTCCCGATGTGTTTTTGCACAATTTTATTTAAATCTGCACCCTAATTGCGTAAAATACTACTAATCAGAATCTAAATCATTTTGAAGGATATTGTTAATTCATTGCTTCATATGTTTGAAAAATTTGTCCGCTCAGCAACGTAAATAACGCAATGAATGTTGTTGATCTGTCAAAATGAAAGCCATTCCTACTGTTAGTGTGTTACGCAATTACCCCGCTGCACCGTAATTGCGTAACACACTATCAATCACAATCTGAATCATTTTGCAGCCTATTTCTAATCCTTTGCTTCATATGTTAGAGAATTTTGTCTGCTCAACAACGTAAATAACGCAATGAATGTTGTTGAACTGTCAAAATGAAAGCCATTTTACGCAATTACCCCGCTGGTTGGTCTAGTGGTCGCAAGCGTTATTGCTGAGCATGAGGTCCTGGGTTCAATTCCCGAGTCGGGCAAAGGGTTATTGAGTTTTTCCATCAAGAATTTCTCAGTAGCAGCCTGGAGTATGGATTTGTGCCCGGTTGATGGCAATAGGGTCTCCCCTATAACATGGGACTTAAACATAACTTGCGAAAGTGCTTGCGAAATGTGGGTGTACATGTACTATTAGGTTAATTACCCAACCCTTCGGTGAAAATAGGCGTGCGATACGTGATGAACATGTCCATGTTACGTTTTATTTTTCAGACCCTAACCTTTTGATGCATCCTGAGGCACACGGCATACTCGCCCAAATCGAATCAACGTATCATGGAAACCTCGAGCTCCTGGACTTTGTCACCGACAAGCTGCAGGAGACGGATCACTCCGCCACATCATCATTGACTGTAGAAGAGGAACACGCAAGCAAAATTAGAGATATTTTAAATCAAATCTATAGCGACACCGATACGAATTAAATTAGTTTTTAGCGATTTCGGGTTTACCTACAACTTTTTATGTATTTTATTTTAGGTTTATATTCGTATACCTATCTACAATGTATTTCTTACGATTTGAAATGTGATACAGGGCCGGCAGTCTCGACATAGGTAGCGACGCTGTCGCAAAGTACCGATCGCTAAATATTAAGGTGAAAACTGAGTGTAGCCCGCCAAATTCAAATTTTCTTTGAATTTCACTATTGATATATTATGGAATTGATGATTATTATTCGATAAATATATAATGCACACAGTCGAAAATCGCATTTTGATCAACATAGGACGTAAACCAGAGCTGCAATTTGCAAAAAACTAAAGAAAATTTGAATTTTGCGAACTACAATTACTGAGGATTCACCTTAATATTTAGCGATCGGTAGTTTGCGACAGCTTCGCTATCTAGTCGAGACTGCCGATGCGGTCCCAGGGAAGCTTGCAATTTTTTTTATACGTACCTATGTAGGTTCATTTTTCTATGTGACTCAAAGATTGCAGTAGGCAGACGATAGGTGCTTTGGAATGCTGATAATATTGTTTAACCATTTAAGTTTCTTTTACACGTACCCACAACTTGCTCTCGCTTTGAAAAATTCTCAAAATTCATTTTATTGAAATAAAACTTTATGACAAAAAATAATTGTTTTAATTAATTCCATTCTCGTTTCACAGGTTTCACATTAATTCGGCACAAAATTCGCGTTGGACCACTTTGACTATTAACATTTGAGAGTCCTTTGGTCCTACGCGAATTTTAAAGTTTTCAAGAGTTACTTAATTATTTTCATTGATGGTCTTGAGACACAATTAAATCTTGATCTTTATGATTAACTAAAAATAGACTAAGTTAATTTTCGCATTTATATCGGTTCAAAGCGAATTTCCAAATTTTTTAACCGACATCAAAAAATCGAGGAGGTTCGCAATTCGACTGTATTTTTTATTATTTGTTACCTCAGTTTTTTTTTCTAGGTGAACCGATTCGGATGATTCTTTTTTTTATTTGAAAGCTAGTGCTTGTAATATGGTCCCTTA
Organism: Griposia aprilina; assembly: GCA_916610205.1. Taxonomy (NCBI): domain Eukaryota; kingdom Metazoa; phylum Arthropoda; class Insecta; order Lepidoptera; family Noctuidae; genus Griposia; species Griposia aprilina. The sequence goes on from OU744302.1 coordinate 13,240,779, forward strand.
ATTTGATCAAGTTCTGACTAGTAGTTTTTGAGTTATCCTTAATACTGCGTTTCTTTTCCACTTAGTTTATATTGATGATGTTTTCATAATTTCCTACATACATACATACATACATAAACTCACGCCTTCTTCCCATGGGGGTAGGCAGAAACTACAGAACGCCACCTGCTACGATCCATACATACTCCTTTTGCCTCGTTTACGTTCATACATCTGGTCATACACGCACGCCGGTTGTGAGTACTACGCACCTGACCTTTCTGAAGAACATCACCAATAAGGTCACTATATGTCTTCCTAGGGCGTCCCCTCCCGGCGTTTCCATTCACATCTGCCTTGTAAATACCTTTTGTTAATCGCCCTTCATTCATTCTCTCAACATGACCAAACCATCTTAGCATACCTACTCTTTTCAATTTTTGTCACTACATCTTCCTTTAAACCGCACCGTTGCCTTATCACATCATTCTTCAGTCTATCATTCATAGTCACACCACACATGCTTCGCAAGGAACGCATTTCCACAGCATTTATTCTACTTTCATGCTTCTTTTGCCACACCCAACACTCACTTCCATACATAAGCGTAGGCACCAGCACACCATTGTGAACAGCCAGTCGTGCTTTTTTGGATATCAACTGGTTGGTTACAATTGCATGTGTAGCACCATTCACTTTATTTCCCGCATTTACCCTTCTTTCCACATCTCCATCAATCTTTCCATCCCTTGTAAATAGACTCCCCAAATATACGAACTCACTTGCTCCACACACTTATCATTTAATTTCACATCGCATACCGATACATCCTCTTCTCTTTCAAACACCTTCGTCTTATTCACATGTAAATTCATCCCTTTCATTTTAAATGATTCATCCATCACAGTCACCATGTCTTGCAACCCTTCCGCTGACAATGCAAGTAGAACTTGATCATCTGCGTAGAGAAGGCATTTGACAGGCAACTCATTCATCGTCAATCCATACTCACCCTCTTTCAAATCTGTCAGACAACTATCCATGTACAAGTTGAACAGCCATGGTGACGCTACACAACCCTGTCTAACACCCCTCGAGATGCAGAACCAGTTCGTGTATGCCCCATTTATCCTAACACAAGCACTGGAATCCTTGTATAAAGATTTCAGTGCCCGTACTAAGCGCCAGTCCACACCGTACAAGGTTTTACAAACACATTTGCTCAAAAAATGCATTTACGAAGCCTGTATACATAGTTCGAAAGTTAAAAAATACGCACCATACAAAGGAACGTGCGGTAAAATACACACATCAACACGGTCTAGGGATATTTCATACTCAATTAAATAACTCGAAAAGTACTGGCCGCATTGGAATCCTTTATACACCGATTTGTTTGTAATTTATCTCAGACTAATTCCAAATTCAATTTTTTTTAAATTCTTTTGTTTCGGTGGCATAAAAATGTCTTGATGTGTAGGTGAGGGAATTTTCATTTGTGCGAAATTTAGAAAACAATACGAATTACGTTTAGTTACAGTTTTTTTTCATTTTTAAACGAAAGATAACGTTAAAATTGAGGTATTGTAGCCATGCAACGCCAACATTTGACGAGGGCGGAGATGTTACGAGCTGTGGGAATGCTGGAAGCTGGGTCTGTTCAGCGTAATGTTGCTGAGGCCATAGGGACCAAAATGTAATTTCAAGATTGTGGACACGCTATCGTGCCACAGGTGAAGTAGCGGAGAGGCACCGAGGGCCAAGTCGCATCACTACCCTCAGACAAGACCGATTTTTGCAAATTACTGCGCGAGCTCAACCAAATGCAACGGCGACTCAATTGGTCCAAAGGCTGCGAGTGGAACACCAAGTGCTTGTAAGTGACCAAACTGTAAGAAGGCGACTGCATGAAAGCAATCTACGCTCTCGTAGACCACTCCGGGTCCCACCTTTACGGAGAGGCAATCGTGGACGACGATTAGAATGGGTTCGGAACCACGTGGACAGGGGCCGTGAGCAATGGTCCAATGTGCTGTTCACGGATGAATCCAGGTTCGGCTTCCATCCAGATTCACGACAGACGCGTGTTTGGCGAGTTCCTGGACGATGGAGCCGTCTTCAGAACCCTCAGGAAGTTCACCCATACCAAGGAGGAACAATTATGGTTTGGGCAGGAATTCGTCTTGGAGGACGGACGGATCTCGTTTGGGTGCGGGGCAATATGACGGCAGAACGATACGTCGAACAGGTGCTGGGGCCCGTAATCTTGCCCCACAGAACACAAATGGGGCAAGATTTCCTGCTCATGCACGACAATGCCCGGGCACACACGGCGAGAACGCTAGCAGCTTGATTACATACACACAATGTTAGGGCCTTAGACTGGCCTGCTCAATCGCCAGATCTAAATCCCATTGAGCATGCGTGGGATATGCTGCAAAGAAGAGCTCTGAAGGAAGTTCTTAAAAATCTGGCTACAGAAGATCAACTTTTTGCGCACCTCAGAAGGGCATGGGACAATATTCCGCAGCAAGACATTGACAACCTTGTTCTGAGCATACCGAATCGTTGCCTATGTGCTATGAACATCATGGGCGCTTTCTCAGACTACTAACTTCAAGTTTATAAACACAAATTAAATGATTTTTCAATTTTTTTCAGTTTTTACTCACAAATTAAAAGTTAATTCATATACGGTTTCCGTCTATGCTTCATTTTTTTTCCTTAAAATCCTGAAATTTTAATCTAAGTACCTTAACCATTATTAAAAAATGATAGAATATTAAATAACGTATCTTTTAAATATATACATGTCATATAAATAATTAACACATTGATAGTAATTCGCTTTTTTTAAAATATCCCTAGACCGTGTTGATGTGTGTAGGTACTCTCACCTGTCTCACCTAAGTACCTGTTTTACCGCATACTCCGTTGTATAGCGCCGTGCATATCCTTTACGGTTTATTTTTAATTTCCATAAAGAATATATAAGAATTCCACCAAGTAGTTTCACATTACGAGAATAAATAAGCTGAATAATCGAACCTCCTTGGAAGCGCTTTTGCTCAATACGTTTGTCGCACTTTAATACTAAAGAGAAAATTAGACGAAAGATGTAGTTCAAATTTTCACCACGCGCACGTGGCGCCATTTGCGATTCGTGCCATTTTCATATTAGAAACGTCAAAGATTGTTGCGACTTTCCGACTGATATCTAAAAACAAAGTAATAGATAATAAATGAGTTCAAGCGAAGAATCCGATATTAATATTATTACATAATCAGCCTATAATGTTCCCACTGCTGGGACACAGGCCTCCTCTCTTTGAGAGGGAATGGGCTGTAATCTACCACGCAGGCCCAGTGCGGGTTGGTAGATGTCACATGTCTTCGAATTATTGGTTCTAGGACATGCCGATTTCCTCACGATGTTTACCTTCACCGTTTTGAGAGCAGTGGTGATGAAATTATTTACTCAAAGTAAAGCGCCTGCCTGGGTTCGAACCCACAACCTACAACTCCTAAGTCGGGGCCGATACCACTAGGCCACCACTGCTCTCATATTAATATTATTGTACCTACTGTTTTCTCGCAAATGTGTTGAAAAACGTTGATAAGACACACGTGCGGAAATTGACAAACTCGTGACTACGGTACATTCGTCTACTCGTTTGTAAAAACCAACTTACCGCACTACTATCATAAATAACTATAATTTCGGAAGTCGGTGGTAAAAAACGATAATACAAAACCAAACTTCCGAAATTAAATTTATTTTTCACTTCTATTTGTGTTTTTTTTGGAAGTCGGTTGTTTTTTTTTGTAAAAAAGTGTTTATTTTTCAGTTTTTCGTTTTTTTTTTTTATTGAATGTCATTGAATGGGAAAAATAATTAAAGGTTTACGATAAATTGGATGTAGAGGTAGGCACCTATGTACCATCTTTCTTTTCCATCCTGTTAGGTATTGTCATTACCTATTGCTGCAAATCACATTATTGCTTTAATTTTTTCGCAATAAGTGACCGAACCAAGCATGATTTTAATAGGTTCATAATCTGTTAGGTATTTTATAGGCGGTTTGATGAGTTTTGCATGAGCTGTTGTTTTATTGTTTCAGAATGCCATATAAATGTTCGGAAGACAGATAGAGGCATGTCTTCGAAATAAACAATTTCTTAACCAGTTTGATGCAAGTTATTAAAGTAAGTAGGTACATATAGGTAGGTACATACTTAGAAATAAATTGATTTTTGTAGGTTTTTATTATTAATGAAAGTTTATTAAAGAAGATACTTATTTGATTAATGTTGCTTATTTACATTTAGGTATTTGTCCGTTTCAATTAAATCTATTTCCTTTAGATCCCAAAAATTACCTGTGTCAATTCTATCTCTACAACCAATCTCGGTGTTAGGAGAGTTGTGCCACGACTCGTTTCAGTTTATGTCGTTTTTAGGGTTCCTTCCATACCTCAAAAGGAAAAAACGGAACCTTTTTATGTTCACTTCGTTGTCCGTCCGTCCGTTGCCAGCCTGCCTGTCTGTCAAGACCTTTTTCGCAGGAACGCGTGGAGTTATCAAGTTCAAATTAATTTTAAATACGTAGGTCTACGGTCCCTTGAATATTTAAAAAAAATCAAGCTTGTCAGTCAACGCAATTAAAAAAATACTTAACTACGGTAATTTAAGCGACATATTTTGATACTCGCAAATAAATCAAAACCTATAGGATTAGGCTACTAGGACATCCGTTGACCAAGAATCATGAAATTTGGCAAGAAGCAAGGTCTCACAGCACATCTAAAGGAAACAGTTTGAAAATTGTTAAATTGTAGTTTTACTAATAAACAAAAAAAAAATGCGTTTAAAAACTTAAATTTGCAGTTGGAGAATTGACCGCGACGCGACGCATATCTATGTGAGAACTTTTATTAACAACAGCTACAAAGTTAAGTTTGTTCTTGAGATAAATTTATCCCATCTGTGAAACCCTGAATTGTTCCGATCTGTCACCCTGCTTTGTCCCCTTTGCTTTGTGAAAGTTTTTATTCCTGTTTGTCCCCTAAAAAAAATGATTTCTCTCGATGTCTGCCACTTGTTTGGCCACCACTGGGGGACAGCGAAACAACTTTTAAAAATTATTCTCGTTGTCCACCACTGGGGGACTCATCATGGTTTGAATAGGTCGAATCTGTCCCATAACCGAGTCGGGGCACCCCCGACTTCACGTAGTATTTTGTCTGCTACCCCTAGAGTGTATATAAAAACCGGAGGCGCGAAGGGAGAGCCACCCCCACCCGCTGTAACAAAGCACAGGCACCCGTGCGAGCCGTAGCGGCTGAGGCTGGTTGCCGCCCAGTGGTGTCCAAACAAGTGGTGGACATCGGGAATAATCGAAATCCTATGGGGTACAAACAGGAATAAAAAGTTTCATTTGTCCCCCTATCACTTGAGGGAAAAATATTAAATGATTTTATTTCTGTAAATAGGTTTTTACAAACACTTTTACACGACAATTATATTTTAAAACTAGATGAGGTTGGCGTTTCCTATCTAACTACTCTGAGAAGAAAGGCCGAAACAAACTCAGAGGTCACAGTTTCTTTTAAAGTCCAGACATAATTTTGGTCAGATCATGTGAAGACCATGTAGATTTGTGTCTGAAATAGTCTTTTGAGAAAAACCCACACAGATTGAGTGGACCTGTCCAGTTAGTGCACTCATTTGTCAGTAATCGTGCAGCTCAACTCAGAACTTAAGGAGCTCTACGATTCGACGAACAATACCAAAGAAAGGACGTTTGGGTAGGCCACAAAAATTACTCAAACTGCCAGACTAAGATTAAAACTACCAGAGAGGGGAAAAATAAAGCAATAATGACCCACATAGTCTTCACATTCACAATATTAAAATGATTATCATGTATTTAATCTAGCCTGCATGCTACTCACATTCACAGACAGGTTTCTCTTTAAATGTCATCAAAAATATCATAGGTTATCATGTAAATCAATGATACTATGTATGTAAATCAATAAAAATGACATTATTAATTCTAAAACACATAATCACAGTATAAAATGGATTGTTGCTTGGGGGTACATTAGTAACTTAATTAATCCCAAGCCTTTTTGTTATCCAAGTGATCTTTAACTTTATTATAGAAACCTTTTTGACAGAGTTTCTGTTTAATAAATGATTTAAATTTTTATTGAGGCTCACTTCTTTAACAAGACTTGGGAGTTTGTTGTAAAAACGTAGGTATACTTTGGCACTTACATGAATTACAAATTTTTTGGAGCCTAGTCGTGGGCACATTATGTAAATCTTTGTTTCTAGTATTTATGTTATGAATGTCGCTGTATTTAGAATATAGATTAATATTCTTTTTTACATAAATAAGGTTTTCATATACATATTGAGATGCGACAGTCATTATGTTTATTTCCTTAAATTTATCCCTCAGTGAATGCCTACAACTAAGGTTATAAATTGCCCGAATGGCTCGTTTCTGCAGCACAAATATAGCCTGAATGTCGGCTGCATTTCTCCACAGCAAAATGCCATACGACATTACACTATGGAAATAACTAAAACATACTAATTGGGCTGTTTCGACATCAGTCAAATGACGGATTTTATAGACCGCGTAGGCTGCAGAGCTTAGCCGCTTCGACAATTTGGTTAGGTGTGGGCCCCACTGTAGCTTCGAGTCCAAAGTAATACCTAAGAACACAGTGGTGTCCACAAGATCCAATTCCGTCCCATTTACTAGTACATAGGTTTATATGTATTGTTTATGTATTATTATGTATATGTACATGTATTATGTACATTAGTAAATAAAATTCAAACTGTCCCCTCGTTGCTAACAGGGGGACAGGTTAGACTTAAGGGGACAAAGCACGGTGACAGACCGGAATAATTCGGAACCCTGTAATGTGTGTGGTCGACACGCACTTGGCCGGTTTTATTTTAATCTGATCTAGATAATTCGTTATTTTTCTTTCAAAATCGTCTAAGAGAATAGAACAAGCTATTTGTATCTAAAACGTTTACAGAGCTAAGAATATTTCAGCTGAGGTAGGTAGGTATGTCCAGTGACGAGAAAATTGTTAATACCCTACTCGGTCTGTCATAGATCAATTATTATTTTCACTTTGTGAAATAATGATTACTAAATGATAAAATGATAAATGATTTTATTGCTGTAAATAGGTATGTACAAACACTTTTACACGTCAATGATATTTTAAAACTAGATGAGGTCGGCGTTTCCTATCTGACTATTCTGAGAAGAAAGGCCGAAACAAACTCAGAGGTCACAGTCTCTTTTAAAGTCCAGACTTAATCTTGGTCAGATCATGTGAAGACCATGTAGATTTGTCTGAAATGGTATTTTGAGGAAAAACCACACAGATTGAGTGGACCTGTCCAGTCAGTGCACGCATTTGTCAGTAATCGTGCAGCTCAACTCAGAACTTAAGGAGCTCAACGATTCAACGAACAATACCAAAGAAAGGACATTTGGGTCGGCCACAAAAATTACTCAAACTGCCAGACTAAGATTAAAACTACCTGAAAGGAAAAAAAAAAGCAACAATGACCCACATAGTCTTCACATTCACAATATTAAAGTGAATATCATGTATTTCATCTAGCCTGCATGCTACTCACATTCACAGACAGGTTTCTCTTTAAATGTCATCAAAAAATCATAATATGTTATGTCATGTAATTCAATAAAAATTACATTATTAATTCTAAAACACCTAATCACAGTATAAAATGGATTGTTGCTTGGGGGTACATTGAAGTAGCTTAATTAATCCCAAGCCTTTTTGTCATCCAAGTAATCTTTAACTTTATAGAAACCTTTTTGACAGAGTTTCTGTTTAATAAATGATTTAAATTTATTGAGGCTCAGTTCTTTAACAAGACTTGGGAGTTTGTTGTAAAAACGTATACTTTGGCACTTAAATGAATTACTACTTTTTTGGAGCCTAGTCGAGGGCACAATAAGTAAATCTTTGTATCTAGTATTTATGTTATGAATGTCGCTGTGTTTAGAATATAGATTAATATTATTTTTTACATAAATAAGGTTTTCATATACATATTGAGATGCGACAGTCATTATGTTTATTTTCTTAAATTTATCCCTCAGTGAATGCCTACAACTAAGGTTATAAATTGCTCGAATAGCTCGTTTCTGCAGCACAAAAATAGCCTGAATGTCGGCTGCATTTCCCCACAGCAAAATGCCGTACGACATTACACTATGGAAATAACTAAAATATACTAATCGGGCTGTTTCGACATCAGTCAAATGACGGATTTTATAGACCGCGTAGGCTGCAGAGCTTAGCCGCTTCGACAATTTGGTTATATGTGGGCCCCACTGTAGCTTCGAGTCCAAAGTAACACCTAAGAACACAGTGGTGTCCACAAGATCCAATTCCGTCCCATTTACTAGTACATTGGTTTTCACCTGTTTAGAGTTAGGTGTCAGAAATCTAATACATTTAGTCTTTTTCTCGTTTAAAAGTAAATTATTAACACTAAACCAATGCACTATTTTAGCGATAGCATTATTTACATCGTCAGTAACTGTCTGTTGTCGTTTAAGCTTAAATAAAAGTGATCTGTCATCTGCAAATAACACTATTTCATGACTGTTCTTTACAAGGTAAGGTAGGTCATTAATATATACGAGAAATAAAAACGGGCCAAGAATTGAGCCCTGTGGAACTCCCATACTAACAATAGAACCCGCGGATCGCTTGCCGTTAACGTCCACTCTTTGGATCCTATTATTCAAATAAGAAATAAGAAGATCCAAGGCAGTGTTTCTAACACCATAGTGATGTAATTTCCTGACCAATGTATCACGAGAAACACAATCGAAAGACTTAGACAAGTCACAAAAAATACCTAGAGCATCATGCGACTTCTCCCAGGCCTCAAAAATATGTGCAAGAAGCTCAACGCCAGCATCGGTAGTAGAGCGACCCCTTGTGAAACCGAATTGTTTACTGTTTAATAATTTATGTTTATTAAAATGTTTTTGCAATTGATCTAGCATCAAATTTTCAAATATTTTACTGAAGGTGGGAAGCACAGAAATTGGCCTAAAGTTCGTGGGGTCTGATGTGCTTCCCGATTTAAACAAAGGTATTATTTTACTACTCTTCATTAAGTCAGGAATTACTCCATAGTCAATACATTTATTAAAATTAATTGCCAATTCAGGCGCTACAGTGTTGATTATACATTTTGCAACCTCTACGGAATTTCCCCATAGATCAGCAGTTTTTTTAACATTTAGTCTATTGAAAGTTTTAATAATATCTCGAGCATTATCATAGTCGAAGTTAAATACATGGTTACAAATATCAACATTTTCTTTCAATAGGGACTCGGCAACAGTGGGTGCAGAATTTAAAGTTTTTGTGGTTGAGACTGGAATATCGGCAAAAATTAACCAATCCAAATCCGAACAAGCCCGTACTTAGGATCATTTACTAGAAAATTACTGGCTCGTGGTGGCTCAGAGCATGCAGCGTAACATTTATTTATGTTGTGTCAATTTAGTCGATTTTATTTCATTTTAGTAAATCTGTGGCGTCGTGCATGTCTCACCACTATCATTTAGCAACATGGCTGATTTGCTTGGCCTAGCATTCCAAATAGGTTAACGTTGTGTTCTAAGTTTTCTGTTTGTATATAAAACATTGTTTGGTGGTACTTAGAAATTTGTGTGTTGTGTAGTTGTGAAGAGCGGCGTATATAATGTTATAGTGAATTTTATAAGTCTAAGGTAAGAATAACAACATGAATGTTTGTCTGATTGGCCATTTTAGCAGATTCTCAATGGTCGAAAATGTAATGAATTTATTTCTTTGATTAGGTATTGAAGTAATAAACCATGGATTTCGGACACCCTCCACCGAATTTGGGTATGCCTCCTCCGGGCATGGGTATGGGCATGGGCATGGGACCACCTATGGGTCCGCCCGGTAGAAACAACATGCGCCATAATTTTAGGCCGTTCAACTACCAGATGCGGTTTCCACCTCAAGGGCCACTGAACATGACTCAAGATGATTTTGATGGTAAACGTTTACGTAAATCCGTTATGCGAAAAACTGTAGATTATAATGCTGCTATTATAAAAGCTTTAGAATGTCGCGTTTGGCAGAGGGACTGGCGGGACAGGCACGCGCTGCAGCCTGATGCTATGTATACCCCTGACTTGTTGCCGCCACCCTCGTATCCCGATAATCCTATAAATGCCGTCACAACCCGATTTGTTAAAACTGCTACTAATAAAATGAGATGTCCAATATTTGCCGTGGCTTGGACGCCGGAAGGTCGTCGTTTAATTACCGGGGCGTCATCTGGAGAATTCACGTTATGGAATGGACTGACATTTAATTTTGAAACAATTCTTCAAGCTCACGATTCCCCTGTAAGGTCTATGGTTTGGTCCCATGGCGAAGGCTGGATGGTCACTGGGGATCATTCAGGATTTATAAAATATTGGCAAAGTAATATGAACAATGTTAAGATGTACCAGGCTCACAAAGAAGCTGTTAGAGGTATTAGTTTTAGTCCTAGTGATTCTAAAATTGTGACATGTTCTGATGATGGTACATTGAGAATATTTGATTTCTATAGATGTCAAGAAGAGCGAATATTGAGAGGACATGGTGCAGATGTCAAATGTGTCCAGTGGCATCCTACAAAAGCACTCATTGTGTCAGGAAGTAAAGACAATCAGCAACCTATAAAGTTATGGGATCCCAAGTCCGGGACAGCCTTGTCTACTCTCCATGCACATAAGTCTACTGTGATGGATCTGAAATGGAATGACAATGGTAACTGGCTGATCACTGCCTCTCGTGACCATTTACTGAAATTATTTGATATTCGTAAGTTAGGCACAGAGTTACAAATATTTAGAGGTCACAAGAAAGAAGCCTCTAGTGTGGTTTGGCATCCTACTCATGAGGGATTGTTTTGTTCTGGAGGTTCTGATGGAGCCATATTATTTTGGAATGTTGGTACTGATAAAGAGGTTGGTTGTATTGAAGGAGCTCATGAATCTATAGTCTGGACAATGGCTTGGCATCCTCTTGGTCACATCTTATGTTCAGGTTCCAATGACCATACATCAAAGTTTTGGACACGTAACCGTCCTGGAGATCTCATGAGAGATAAGTATAACCTGAATACATTGCCACCAGGTGTTCAGGATGACCATGATATGGAAGAACCAGCAATTATACCTGGTATGGGTCCTGAAGATAAAGTGGAAATATTTTCCTCAGATACTGACAAAGTCATTCCAGGTTTGGATTTGGATACCACATTAATTCCAATGGACTTTGAGAAAAAAGTTAAGAAGGTTCCGTACAGCAAACCTATTCCTAGAAATTTCCAAGCTCAATGGAACCATGGACCAAATACTGATGATGCTGCAACTGAAGCTTTGACTCAAGCTCTAGTTGAATCTGTACCAGGGGCTATACCTCTTCAACAAATAACACCATCAGCAATTTTCATCTATGGTAAACTGATTGGAGTAGAACCTGGCTCAAAATTGGAGAAAGCTATATCAGATGGACCTTTGGCATTGAAAAAATACATTGCTTCAGGTGAAATAGAAGAGTTACATGATGTCATGCCTCACTTAGAAGATGATGCAGATGAAGATAACTTCCAACCATTTGAATATCCTGACCCTGAAAATGAAAATGATGGCCCTGATGATGAAAATAATGAACAGGAGGATTATGACAATTATAATCAAGATAATGATTATTATGATAATGACATGGATATTAATGAACAAAATAGTCAAGAAGATGAACAAGGTTTTAACAATGGGCCTGACATGGATAATATGGGCCCTCTGAATAATATGCCTCCCCCTATGGGTAACATGATGCGTCCACCATTACCAATGGGTCCAATGGGATCTCGGCCTCCAATGGGCCCGATTGGTCCAATGGGTCCAATGCACATGCCTCCGCCACCACACATAGCCAACATGATGGGCAACAGGCCACCCTTGGGTAACATGCCGCCCATGGGCAACATGCCACCGATGGGTAACATGCCACCGCGTCCACCTTTTCCTGATAATGGATTTAATAAGCCTCATTTCGATTCTGGGTATGATAATCAACCATACTCACCAAATGATGACGATTACAATGAAGAAGATTCATCATATGATCAAAACTATGAAGAAAACTATAACAATGAGGACAATAATGGAGATGATGGATACAATAACAATAACATGCGAAATCAGAGATGGGATGGCGGTTATAGAGGACGTGGTCAAGGACGTGGCAGAGGGCGCGGCATGAACGGACATGGCGGGCGGAACAACTGGAGAGGGAATGTAGGCTCGCGCGGCACGTCACGAGGGCGGCGGGGCGGCGGCGCCAACAGGAACTTCAGAAGAGGCGGAAAGCCTGTCTCTAACTAGCACACCGCCTTCATCTTGTTCTTAATATTAGGATACATAGACTTTATTATGAATTTCTTACGTTACAATCGAGACTTCGAGACGTGTTTCGAAAGTGTTAAGACAATACAGTGATGTTGATGCAAAAGGTTGTACATAATTTTTATTTACACCTTGTATTTTATTTTGATAAGCTAAACACATAATAAATTTTATATTATGTCACAAAATGTAAGATTTCTGTACAGGTGTGTTTTCTCCCAAATTGCTGAAACCATTGGTAAGTTAATCAGTTTCGTTGTAAGTTAATACTGTTGTTCACAACATTTACATGTTTTTTTTGTTATGGCATCAGGTAATTATTTGGACAAGAATCGCATCCAGTGCGGAGTCGGGCGCTGAAGCAGGTCGCAGAAACTTGCACTTTACGTCCGGCTGATACTCGTCGTGCGATCATCTCGACATCTTCATCATTCTTATAGTAAGAGCCTGGTATTTTTGAATTTGTTTTGTCAATAATAAAGAAATAAAGAATCACGAATAAAGTTTTACCCGATTTCCAATTGTAAAAACTATATTTTGAAATACATGGGGTTGAAATAAATGATGAATAAATAAATAACACCCTCCGTCCAAGGGCTATCCTGTCCTTTTCGTGCCTGTCACTGTCAGTACATGTTTACAATTATTGTTAGGTTTGTGCTAGTATTTTGTTTGGAAAACCCTTTCTGTTATTGTGTTGGTTATTTTTTAATAGCATTTACTTTATTTAGTTACGATGAATTTATCAATAACGTAGAATGTCTAATTAAATTGTAATTAACTCAATTTATAATTATTTTGAATAAAGATAATCTTGATGCACAGAAATATCACATAGTTTTATGGATAAAATGGGAAAAAAAAAGCTTTGGCCATATTATGGATATTTCTCCTATGAAAATCAGAAGCCATTCTTTTTATTCTCATCAAAAACGGGAATGTTTAATGCACCAGTAAAGTTCATGTAGAGGTAGACACAGTCATTCAAAATTAGTGCCTTAATGCTAAAGAAAAACTGTTTTATTTGTTTCGTTATCAGGTTTAGTACTTTATTAGTAGAACAACTTCTTTAATTTCTATTTTGATTGACATATTTAAAAAAATAATTAGTGAAGTTTATGTTTATTTATCTTCAAATAATTAAGCCTGTATCTAGGCTTCATATTGGTGTAGCTAACTTAGATAATAATATTTTATTGTTCAATTGAAACATGATCATGTCCAAATTCAAATTATTATAAACCTAATACCCAAAAATTATAACTAACCCAAAACCATTAGCATACTTAATCAAATACATGTATTGGTGCATCAAATCATGTTAATTACATCAGTTACTGCAGTCTTCAGCTCAACTAAGGCACAGCCATCTCCAAAGCGACAAACTCAGTTTCTTAGCTATTGTGCCTCAAAATCATTGAAATATTGTTCTGGTATGTTCGTTGTTCGAAGAATAATGAGCTACCAACTACCTACAACTTGTATAGGGACCACCAAGGCAGGAAATGTTTATAGATCGTAAAATATTTGAAAACAATGTACTGACTCACACTTGCCACCACCAGACATCCTTTACCCTTGGACAATCGTCGGACTTGGGTTATTAGTTATATTTCAACTAAGTAACCATAGGATTTGAATGAAAACAACAATGTTCAATGAATAAAATTTTGAAAATTGAAAGGGTTTCATTTGATACCGTCGTCAACCTACATTAATAAAGAATTGTTGAGAAATGAAATGTAGTTTTAATTTATTTTTTACTATTTTGCCCTGATATTATTGCTAGTCACATATAGTCAACATTAGTTTCTTTTGTTACAGATGACCCCTTGGCGATGGTTGAGTTGGCTGTTACTGATATTAGCATGTCGAGCGAGTCAATTCGACAACGGTGGTCACAAAAACGCTATAACAGATATGACCGACAATGTTACAGAACGCCTTGAAATAATAAACGGCACGCCAAATTATAGACTGATTAAACCAGACAAAAGTACACAATGGTTCCCGGAGCCGCAGATCAAGCTCGACAGCTGCGTGCGGCGAGCTCGATGTGAGCCACTCAACAGGACGAACTGCTTGGGAGCCAAGTTGCCCTACGCCAATACGAGCGTTCATCTCACGTTTCATGATAATCAGTACCAAATCCAAACACAGCTGGAACTCTATAGAGAACTGATAAACGTGCCAAACTGCTGGGCCGTTATACAGCCTTTGCTTTGCTCCACTTTTATGCCCAAGTGCGATAGAGTTCTGGGCAACGACATGGTTTATTTGCCCTCTTATGAAATGTGCAAGATTACGATGGAGCCATGTTCTATATTGTACAATACCTCATATTTTCCGTCCTTTCTGAAATGCAATGCGACGTTGTTTCCTTCGAGATGCGAGAACGCAGTGAGGGAGCTGAAGTTTAATACGAGTGGGAAATGTCTGCCGCCCCTTATACATACTGACAAACCACTGCATTTTTACGAAGGTGAGTTGTGAGAGTTAATTTGGACCACTTGGTACTACGTTGACCTGATTATCTTGCGTGGGACTCACATTTTGCTTCTCTTGTTCAGGCATATCAGGCTGCGGTCTTCCATGCCGTGATCCGCTATATACTGAAGACGAGCACCAGCAAATCCACCGTCTGGTGGCGTGGGGCGCGGGCGTATGCCTGGCTCTCAATCTGCTGACGGTCGCCACGTTTCTAATCGACTGGCGCAGCGCCAACAAGTACCCTGCGCTTGTCATCTTTTATATCAACGTGTGCTTCGCCGTCGCCTCTATGGGGTAAGTTTGATAACTCCTATATAACTTAAAAGTCTAATTTGCACTTCATAATGTATATCTTTCTTTACGCTCTTAAATGAGTAGTCACGAAGTTCTAAATTGTCCTAAAAAAAATACGTTTCCGAAACACAGACTTACAAATATTTTTTTAGCAATGCTTACATTTTTGTCATCATTTTGAATGTTTGAGGTTATTATGTCATGAACATTTTATTTGAACGTGAACAAAAGTGACAACAATGACTTGGTCCGTATTTTTATTGTCTCATTGTTATAATATTCGATAGGTATTATGCTCTAGTTGAATGTGATGAATACAAACATTAAAATCGCTTTCAAAACATAATTAGAAACTACCGGTCATACATAGCGCATATTAGGTTTGCAATGTATAATAAAAATACACTTTGAAACAATAGTAACGGCCGGCGGCTTAACAAATCATTGAATCAAAAGTACTGTTGCAAAAAGTCGCGCCAAAACGCTTTTTGCTTATTTTTTTATTTATACTGGTGACTGGATCTGACCCGCCATACAAATAACACCCACAAAAATAAATCAAACACTACAAAATATACAATGAGCGGCTTTATCGCTTTCCGCGATCTCTTCTAGGAAACCTTGCTTAGTTTCTGATCAGTGGGAGATTTGTTATTAAGTGTACTAACATAATTGTTCCTCTTTATTATGCTGGAAACACATCTCTCATATCTTACAGACAATTATTTTAAAGATTCGTTGGTCTTATTCTATGTATAAGTGATATTACTGACTTATGATAACTTGTTGCAGATGGCTCATTCAGTTCGGCGTGGGATCTAGAGATGATATCGTGTGCTCAAAGGACGGCACTCGGCGGCAGGGGGAACCTTCTGCAGAGGAGAATCTTTCTTGCGTCGTCGTCTTCGTATTGGTAAATAAAAATGATAGTATAAAATTGTGTATTCCTCCTACAGGCCAGTCACCGTAAACAAAAATCGCGTTAGTCGCAAAAAATAGCTCTGTACTGTATGTACTCAGTACTGATTATTAACCGATTGCGCGACGTAAAGGAGGGTAATGTGTTTATCAGCCTATACAGTATGCAAACCACATAATATATTATGCTATTAATGAAACCACATAGTTGGTGTCGCCTTTGCTGACGATATACAGAAAAAACTTTTTTGCTAAAAAAAAAAAACAACTTCAAAAAAAAACACTACAAAGTGAAAAATAACTTAATTTCGGAAGTCGGTGTCTTTGGATCTGTATTTTAGTTTTTTGCCACCGACTTCCGAAATTAAAGTTATTTTTCAGTTTGTAGTGTTTTTTTTTACGTCGCTTGTTTTTTTTTTTGTAAAAAAGTTTTTTTTTTACTTTTTAGTGAGTAACTTATAAATGTATCTGTTCAATAGTTACAAAAGCCTAAAAATGTCAACTGCTCATCACCTTTTACAAAATATTCCTTTTCCCAATGCAGGGACGTTAATTGTTGAGCTCTCATAGTAAGAACCAAAAGAACTACACCATATGCATTGTGACAAACATAAATTGCTTAGCAACCATAATAAAGTAATCGAATCGCAACCCGTGAAATACTCATTATTGAGTAGTTCCGATGGCCGCATCTGGTCTTTATCATCAGTTCCACTTCACCAAATGGTGCTTTCCGAGAGCAAATGCACGAGTTACTATAAAAAATACCCAAATCGCTATAGTGTGCCTATAAAATTGGAGGATTTCACTCGATTTCCATGAGATCCCTTCACCAGATTCTGACTTGGTGACAATGGGACCACCTCGAGAGTATACCCTTTCAAACAAAATAAGAATTTTGCAAATCCGTCTATATATGACGGAGTTATGCCCTAACATACGAGGGCGGGTCAATAAGTCCGTGACTTTTGGAATAAAACAGATTTTTTGATAAAAAAATAATTTTATTTTTCAACGTAGTCTCCCTTGAGCTCTATACACTTTCTCCAACGCTTCTCCAATTTTTTTATCCCTTCCAAAAAAAATGATTTGTCGAGGTCCTCAAAATAGGCCTTTGTTTGCGAGATGACTTCATCATTGGAGTCAAATCTTTTTCCACCAAGCCATTTCTTCAGGTTTGGGAACAAGAAGTTGTCGCTCGGAGCCAAATCTGGAGAATAGGGCGGATGAGGGAGCAATTCATAGCCCAATTCATGGATTTTTGCCATGGCAACTGCACATGTGTGCACCCTTGCATTGTCTTGGTGGAAAAGAACTTTTTTCTTGGCCAAATGAGGTCGGTTTTTTTTCAAATCGTCATTGAATCGGTCCAATAAGTTGGCATAATATTCCCCATTGATTGTTCTTCCCTTTTGAAGGTAGTCAATGTGGATTATCCCGCGTGCATCCCAAAAAACAGTCGCCATAACTTTATTGGCTGACAAACCCACCTTGGCCTTCTTCGGCGCCGATTCACCCTTAGAAACCCACTGTTTTGACTGTTGTTTGGTCTCTGGTGTGTTGTGATGGATCCATGTTTCGTCCACGGTTACAAAACGGCGCAAAAACTCCTCCATATTGCGATTAAACAACGCCAAACCTTCCTGTGAAGTTGTTACACGATTGCGTTTGTGGTCGACTGTGAGCAAACGCGGCACCCATCTTGCGGAAAGCTTTCTCATGCCCAAGTGATCATTCAAAATTGAAACCACTGAGCCATGCGAGATCCCTACGGCTTCCACAATCTCTCGCACTTTCAATCTTCGGTCGGCCAACACCATATCGTGAATTTTTTCGATTGTTTCGGGTGTAGAGACCTCAACTGGGCGTCCAGGACGTTCGGCATCTTCAGTGCTTGTACGGCCACAACGAAATTCAGTAAACCACTTTTTTACCATTGAAATCGATGGTGCAGAGTCCCCATAGTATTTATCAAGCTTAGCCTTGGTCTCGGTAATGGTTTTTTTTCGCAAGAAATAATGCTTAATAAGCACACGAAATTCACTTTTTTCCATTTTCTCCTCAAATTAGTGAGTATTCTGATAAAAATAGCTGTCAAACACAAACTAACTGACGCAGCAAGTTTAAATTTTGACAGGAGTCAACTGACAGATGCCTGTTGACAGGAGCAGTGTTGCTGTTTCAGTAAAGAGGTCAGAAATTCAAAAAGTCACGGACTTATTGACCCGCCCTCGTACATAGAAGTGTAATTAATTTCATCGCCACTGCTATCAAAAACGGTGAAGGGAAACATCGTGAGGAAACCGACATGTTCTAGATCCATAAATGCGAAGACATGTGACATCTACCAACCCGCACTGGGCCCGCGTGGTGGATTACAGTCCATTCCCTCTCACAGAGAGGAGGCCTGTGTCCCAGCAGTGGGAACATTATAGGCTGATTATGATACATAGAAGAAAAAAAATACAAACATCCGAATTGATAACCTCCTCCTTTTTGAAGTTAGTTAATAAATATTTCCTAATAGTAAAACAGTAAACATTGTTATAAGTTATAACATGTCCACGATTTATTATGAAAAGGAAAGTACAAAACTTTTTTTTTTCCAGGTGTATTACTTTATGATGGCAGCTTGCGTGTGGTTCGTTATATTCACATATGCATGGCATATGAGCTTCCGGGCTTTAGGTAAGTTTAATTCTTATAATATAATAGTAATATTATCATTATCAAAAAATAAATGCACAGAAGTGCACTACTGAGCATATGTTGTGGGCAAGATTTCCTTTGCTTATTTACCTTCATAGTATAGTATTTTTATCTCACTAAGCGACACGCGCTTTATTTGTGTTTACCAAGTGTACAAACACGTTGTGAATGCAACTGCCAAACTATTACATACAATACGCACTTGTAGATTACACAAAGCTACAGACACAAAAACTTGGCTTATTCCTAAAATCCCCCCTGAACTCCCCCCCGGAGGGGGAAAATAGGACTCTAAAAAAAATATGTCTCAAATTCCCCCCTGATAATCCCCCCTAGGGGGGAAAACGGGAATCGAAAAAATATGTTATTCCCAAAATCCCCCCTGAAAGTACTCCTGAGGGGGAAAATGGGACTCCAAAAAAAAATATGTCTCAAATTCCCCCCTGATAATCCCCCCTAGGGGGGAAAACGGGAATCTAAAAAAAAAAAGTCTCGAATTCCCCCCTGATAATTCCCCTAACTGAAATCAATAAAAATCAATGTCCAGAAATCTCCATTGAGGTCATTAAAATGTTGGGAGTGTCTCTGCTACCAGCGCTGGTCGCCGATTTGGTCGCCGGTGCTGGTTGCCTAAATAATTACTGATTCTCTCAGGGGGGATTTTGGGAATAAGCCAAAAACTTCTAGTTATTAAATAAAAACAAAACATTTAAAAAACTTTATGGTTTGTTTTTTAAACCACTGAAATAGGTAGTCAATTCTTAAATATCTTCTTATCCTAAAGGAAAGATCCAAGACCGCATAGACAAGAAAGCAGCGTACTTCCACTTAGTAGCGTGGTCGCTACCCCTCATCCTCACTATAGCGACTATGGCTTTCGGCGAGGTGGACGGCAGCAGTGTGACCGGCATCTGCTTCGTGGGCTACGTCAACCACCCGATGAGGGCTGCGTTGTTACTGGCGCCGCTGTCTGTTGTACTAGTGTTAGGCGGATACTTTTTACTTAGAGGTTAGTTTAACTGTTACTTTCTCATAACCACCGTTCGCCATTGAAGATAGTATTATTATTAATCCCTTTTTAGTAAGTCTATACCCAAGTTTGCTGGGGTTAGTATTCTGTTTGAAAAAACGCCAAAGGATGGTAAAGTAGCCCATTTAATTCCCAGTTTCTTAAAACCATACAATATGTCTTATGTTGATCATGGACAATAAATTGTTGTATTATTTTGGTCAACAAATTACAACAGTAAGCTGGGCTTGCCGCAATGATTATAGCTTGTATAAAATACTTCTTGGTCGCCATATTCAACATTTACTTAAATAATGCACGAAAATGAAGTCTGTTTATAGAAATTGATTTTGTAATAAAAAGTTTACAAGTAAACTGTTTTACCCTTAGGTGTGTTCTCTTTAATCGCGGTGCGTGTTTCAAGCAAAGACGTGATATCTCCGCGCGCCGCTAACAAGATCCGTCAGACCATAACGCGATGTTCGCTCACCGCCGCGCTGGTCGCCGTCTTTATCTGCGTCACCTTCGCCTGTCATATCTACGAGTTCAGAAACGCTGACCTATGGAAGGAGTCTTTCAAGAAGAATATTATGTAAGCTACCAAAATTTATAAGATATTCCTTACACTACGAATATTTAAAGAATTGGTGCGCTCGACAACGAAAAGTGATCTCTTTCTTTATAATAGCACTTTGATAAGGGCGAGATTAATATACGTAACTTAGGTTTAACATTATTTCTGTCAATGTCGCATAACCTGTGAAACAAGTGCAAGATAGAGACGTGAACTGTGACTATGCCAAAGGACGTGCTATGTAACAGTTATCTTTCTCGGCCTTAGTTCAATTTAGTATCAAAACCAGAAGAGATTGTGGTGATTCACAAGAACTGTGTTTTTATTTCATATGCCATTTGTTGTTAAAGTGTGACTATCCTTGAGTTTTCTTAAGTCCTTACGTTTGTAGTTTGTACTATTCGCAATTTCTCAACAGCTGCCGCCTGGAAGCTCTAAAAGCGATGGAGAAGGAGTGTTCAACAGGCGTCCGTCCGTCCGTGTCGGTGCTACAGCTGCGCTTGTTGTGTTGCTTCGCGGCCGGCGCGCTCATGGCGTCGTGGACCTGGACGCCCGCCGCCGCTGCCGGCTGGAGGCGCTACTTGGCAAGGTGTGGTACAAATATACAACATGTTATAACTCTGAGAAAAAAAATTGTGAAGGTGGTGGTAGGTATCGTGATAAGCGTATATTAATTTATGCGGTCATTTCCAGAACAAAATAAAACTTTCGCAAGCGCTACTACTGAGCATGAGGTCCTGGGTTCTATTCGCAGGTCGGAGTGTTAGTGGGTTTTACCATCAGGAATTTCTCAGTAGCAGCCCGACTTCGGGATTTGTGCCTGGTTTATGGCAATAGGCTCGCCCCCTATTACAGTAAGATTCACGAAAGATGACCACGGCGCAGAAGGCATATTTTAGGTCCCTTTGGAGGTGCGAGGTGAGGCGCGGGCGGAATGCGTCAAGACCGGTGCGACGCCATTGGTGCGCGCGCGTCTCGTGATAGGCTGCTCAGTCGCTATTCGTCTATCGCGGCGTCGACGCGCTCACACTGCTCTCGAGTACAGTCGAAAAGAAGTGTTTCTTTGTTTTAAATTGTTTTTTATTTTTTTAAGTTTTCGTTGTTTGTTAAGTTTTTTGTTGAGATTTGTTATTGTGTTGAACTTATTTGCTATTTTAAGCCATCACAATGCCGCGAGGAAAAGGCAATACTTTGAATAGACAGTCGAGAAGTTTGGTGTACAACGTGTTTCAATATTTTTCACAAGATTTTAAAATACTCGAAGCTTACAAAAAAACGGCCGCGGCAACAAAGACGTCTGTATCGACAGTACAAAGAATTATAAAAGAAAGTAAATCTTCACCGTTTTTTGTGGTTTTTAGAACCCCTGGTAAAAAGAGACCGCGCCGTAACCCTGCCTCCGACGTTGACGACTTTGACAAAGGGGTAATTAAGAGATGTATCCATAACTTTCATTTAACTGAAAAAGAATTGCCAACTTTAGAGAAGTTACGAGCAAAATTACATCAAGATATTAACTTTAAAGGATCCAAAACAAGTTTGGGTCGATTAATAAAAAGAATTGGATTTAAGTGGAAAAAAACAGAAAATAACCGAAATATTTTAATAGAAACATCAGCTATTCGGTTGTTACGAATCAATTACCTAAAAAAAACTCCAAGAATATCGAAGACAAAATAGACCAATCATTTATACTGACGAATCGTACGTCCATGCTACACATGCAAAACCCATGGGCTGGGCTGACGGTTCTACATCAGGTCTGAAAAAGCCTATCTCAAAAGGCCAACGAGTCGTAATCGTTCATGCCGGGTCAGAGGCTGGATTTGTGCCCAATGCATTATTAACTTTCAAGTCGGGCACAAAATCAGGAGATTATCATGACGACATGAATTTTGAAAATTATCAGAAATGGATTCGAACTCAATTGGTACCCAATCTCCCACCGAACTCCGTTGTTGTGGTAGACAACGCCCCATACCACAATAAAGAATATGATATGGCTCCCACATCTAATTCCCGAAAATCCGACATGCAAGAGTGGCTTACCAAAAATGGAATCAGCTTTGATTCCAATATGTTGAAACCTCAATTGTACGATATAATAAAAAATAACAAACCTCGTTTAAAGAAATACTCGATGTGCTTACGGAGGAATTAATTATACGTGTGGGAGAATCTGACGAGAGCGAAGATTCGTCAGATGTGGATTTTCCTGAATCATCGGAAGATGAAGACTTTAATATGGAACCCGGCCCCAGTTCCTCAAGTTCCACGATTCCCTCAAGTTCCATGATAGAGGGAATCATGGAACTTGAGAATAGCGATAGCGACTAAATGTGTTTCACATATTTATAATATTTTTGGTTCAATTTATTTTAATAAACATTTAAAATTACTTACGTTTGATTTATTTGCATAACCAGCGTTTACAACATTACACAAATTATTTAATCAACATTAAAATATTATTTTGTCTTAAGTCTTTTCTTCATGAGTGTACGTGCGCAGACGGTCGCCATTTGTGGTCATCTTTCGTGAATCGTACTGTACACGAGACCTACGAATAAATAATACATGAGACGTAATAATGATATTTTATTAATTCAACAGACAACTTACTCAAAAGGTTTAGGTAGTTAGATAAAGGTAAACCAAAAAAAACACGTGACGCATAGATGTTAAACCTTTTATTTCAAATGTTAAAATCATATTATTTTCAGTTCCATAATAATAGTCTCTATTCTGAATTTGAATTTGAGGAACTATCTGTCACATTAATAATAAAGCGTTCAGTGGTATCATCAATTATTTTGTCTAATTTAAACATTTTCTGTTCTTCTTTTATTACATGACCCTCGCAAATTTCCCAATTCTCAGCAGTCACATTAGCCTCTGGCAAAAGACTGTTTAGGTCAGACATTTTAAAAGTGTTATTTTTTTTCGGCTACAAACCCTTTAACTTGAGCCCATATTAACTCAATTGAATTGCGCTCACAGTGGTATGGTGGCAGCCGAAATACAGTGACACCATATAACATTTTTTCTAATTCATCCACAACATAAAAGGCATCTGGTTAACCAACTAAACGTAAACCTGCTACTTCAGTTGCCATACTACGTCACAGGTGTACTCTTCAATTTAGCAACGTTATCTAATTCGTTGTATTTTCTAAAAGGTTTAGGGAACCTGTCTTTTTGGGCTCTTTACAATAGAAAGATTACAAAAAAATAAACTAACAAAAAAAATGTGCTCAAGCAATTACACGTATGAAGAGTATAGTTTACGAATAAATGACAAAGTTTAACATACATTAATAAAAGAGGAAACTATCGTATAAATCGCAAATTACTTTAATTTTGTTGTAACGCATTTTTAAACAAGCAAGTGCCAACTATAAAACGCCTTTTTACAATTGGCTTACCTTTATTCAACTACCTAAACCTTTCTAGTATAGATCTAATTACAATTTTAGATGTTAATAAACAATTTAACACAAACTTAAATTATACTACCGACAGGGTGGTTTTTATAAGATGTCTCATTATTAGGCTTTCGTTAGGCCCATCAGCAATAGCTTTTAGGAGGCTGTTCCTACAGTCCTGTAACCTTGTGAGAAGAGCTGCATTCTTTTTCAGCACTACAGCTGAGAAGCTATCTACTCTGGCTCGACCAAACATTGTAATGCAATAACGTGGCAGTCGCAACAGCGCCCTAAAAGCGTTGTTTTATTATATACGCAACGCATTGGTGGCACGTTTAGTACAACTGATCCATACAGCACTTGAGAACAGGGATGTGCAGTATGACAATAAGTGCCAGCGACTTTGAGCAAGTGGGAGAAGCATGCGAAAGTTTTAAACGAATCAAATTGCACAGAGCGTTAGCGTCTACCCGGAAATTGGTCAGCGATGCACTGCCGCCCGTCGCCCGCAAGAGCCCCCGCTTCAACGCGCATCAAGTTTTTTCACAAAAACAACCCCCCTTGATTTATAAAACACAATACAAATAAAAGCCGTATACAAAAAATTTGGGTTATTAAATTGTCTTTTAGATGGTGCACATTTCATGAAAATACGGCCGATAGTTTTTGCGTGATTATCGTTTTTGTGTTCGCGTTAGACATTACTTTATAAATTAATTACACTATGTTATAAAAATATAACTTCAAATATTCACATATCAAATTACGAAGAAAATAGTCTAGTTTATCATATATTTTTTTCAAACAAATAAGACTATTCGTTTAGACGTGATGTTCAATTTGAAATCATTAAAAGTCGTATATCTGCGCCTTAAAAAGCGTGAATTTGACCGCATATGTACATCGCGCGGACCTACGGGCCAGCATATTCCAGGACCATATCGCACACCTAGATAAAGGGGGTGGCACAACTCAAAATAATCCAAAATCGAGTTCTTGCGAGTATCGGAATCTGTATGATGTTGTATATTATTTTACTAAGATATTAATTGAGCAAATTCATATCTTAGTAAAAATAAAACACAACATCAAACAACAATAATTATAAATCAGTCAAATAGAAAACAAGTAAAACGTTTTTTGCTGTTCCTGAAAAAAGAGGTATTTAGAGTTGTGCTACTCTTTATCTAGGATTGCGATATCATCGGGGTAGCTTATGTTGTTAAGGCGCTTCCCTGACCAAACGACCTTGAGTGTTCGGTCCTTCTCTGTCCCGTCGCTGAGTCTCGCTCTGTCTCGCTCCCTTCGCAGGCTCATTTATCATAAAATTCACAAAAATAATGAAATTATTTGAATAAAAAAAGACAAGTGAAGTTTTAAAATAAAATAAAACGTGTATTATTTAGATTTTTAAATTATCTATCCATTAGTGTAATCCTCAAATTAATAGAACGTCACCTTTAGCAAAAGATGCATGCAATCAATAATTTTAGTCGCTTTTTTACAAGGAGATTTTAGATGGTTTTATAACACATAAAAACAAATAAGAACGTGCAATGTGATGATAGGATATCGAACATTAATAATGTGCTTTTAGATGAAGTTTATTACCCATAGTGAATGAGTTAATAGCCTCCGAATAACGCACTATGACAAGGTTTTGGTCGGGGTACCGCCTTAAACACAACGAAAAGCAGTACTGGTGAAATGTGGGTGTACTATAGGTACCTCTGCCTAACCCTTCGGGGGCGTGATGTTATGTTGTGTTTCCATAATAATATATTTTTTTATTGATTTTTGGTACTGTTATTGCAGTTATTAACTGCCCCTCTCGGATTGGGTAGGGTTTTTGTTAGTTGCTGTATAGCAATGTCTTTTTTTTCACCATAAGTAACTACAATAGGGGTCTTCATGTTCTTGCCATTGTCCCAATTGATTTGCGGTCGGCGCAATGGGTCTTTTTAGTCGTTGTTGTTAGTATTGTGAAGTAGATTGAGCAAGCTGAGAACCAAAGGTAGCACCTTCCATCCTCACCAAATCATCGCAAAATAACTCGTATTTTCCCATACAGGAAATGCGGTTGTTCCGTGGAAGCGGAGGTGACGCGTCGCGCGCGCAAGCACGAGCTCATCGCGCGCGCCTACCGACGCCGCGGAGAGTTCGCCGCTAGAGGGCGCTTGTCAATATCCCTGGGTGGTTCGAGACAGGACCCTGTAGGGCTCTGCATCGACCCCACCTCGCCTGCTGACTACCCGGACGATGCTAAGCATGAGAGGTGAGGCTAGATGTTAATATATCCAAAGTAATCACCATTTTTCGAATTTTCTTACGCTCTGTGCATAGTGCATTTTTTTTTTCATACTACATTGTTAATTCACTGTCCCTTATTTCCTCATGAGTCAGCTCAATCAACTCAACCTGTCGCAGTCCGCTGTTGGACATAAGTCCCTCCCAAGTCGCTCCACAATACCGACCGCCGCATCCAGTCTATATTAAGTACATCTCTTCAAGTTATTGGTCAAGCTGGTGCGGTCTTACTCGCACTTTCTCGTGAAAAATATACTAATAAAAGATTATAATTAAAGCGGAGAGCTGTCGTCATCGTGGGCGGCGACCCTGCCTCGCTTCGTGCGGCGCCGCGACGCGCTCGTGCTGCCGACTCACACGCATCACTCGCTCAGCTCCACGCCGGACCGCCGCAACTCACAGGACTCTCAGATCAGTATCAGTCTACGTCACGTGTCTGTGGAATCGCGCCGCAACTCGCTCGACAGCCAGCTGTCCGTCAAGATAGCCGAGATGAAGACCAAAGTAGGCCGCCGCCGCCCCAAGCACAGCAAGGCCAAGCGCAAGGCGCGCGCCGCCAGCACTCGCAAGGAGAGCACGCCCTCCATCGAGAGCCAAATAAGCCGCTACTGGCTGCAAGCAGTAGCCGCCAACAATGATCCGTCCCGCGAGGAGGTTAAATTCAGCTTCGACTGATACGAGCCATATCGTGATAAATATCCAAATTTGCAACTCATGCATAGCAGTATGGAAACATTGATACTATAATGCAAAGTATCTGTGAATTGTTTACTTATAGTAATTTACACTAACTAGATGTAAGGATAAAAGTTCAAATTAGAATCGCATATGCCCAAAGGACTGCTGACTGTAAAACGAAGAAAGAAGCACACTCTTTTAGCCCTTTATTATTTTAGTAAAGGGTTTGAATTTTATGGGGCAAATTAATTTGGGATTTATCATTGAAGTTAAGGAAACAAAGACTGATCAGAATCTCTAAGGAGTAATGTTTTATATTTCTCCTACATTTAACAATATCCATGACAATGCATTTTTGTGATATCCATGACCTCGACAGCACATGTGCCATAAAAATTGCTATTTGATATATTTCATTTGAATCGACTGAAATACTTTTAGCATGTAAGAATCAAGTTTCTTATCATACATCTATTGTATTAAAATATGAAATGAAGCAATGTTGAAAACTTTTAATGTTTAAATTTTTTACGAATATTGATTGAGCAATAAGAATCTGTTGCTTGTCCATAGAACTTGTGTTCAAGATATGGTTGTGACACCAGTTTTTATTGTGAGGCTATATTTTGATGATGTGGACAATTACATCGCCGCTTATTTTTTACTATGTATTTAGTATTAAATGTTGATCTGCGAAACTTATGCACCTGGCAGCTAAATTAAGAATCACGTTTGTATATGACATTTGTATTTTATTTTTACTAAGTCTGTGCTAGCTTTAAAATTTGATATTAATTTTGTATTAGTTTTACTACCAATAATTTACTTATGGTCTAATTGTACAATAAAAAGATACTTTTTTGATAAAAATTGCATTTTATTTATTAGAATGGTAAATGGCTCGAGTGTGGGGGCCTTTTTCCTGTCACGTGCGTGCCTCACCCGCAAGCTCCCCGCGTCCCGCGTGCGTGGCGCATGCATGACTGGAGAAGTACGTACGAAACTAGGATGCGGGCGGCGCGTGGTCGATAGAGGGGAGCCAAGTTTTTCAGTAAGCATAATTATTCAACACGAAAACTTGTTAGCCGAGTAGGTGGGAGGCGTGATCAAACAAATATTTAAAAGCTCTAAATAAGAGCCCTACGCAAACGGGTCACTTTTAGATTTCAAATAACGGGATGTTCAGCGACATTGATTTTCATCTCGTCGTACGGGGCCTGACGCAAAACGATTAACTTAGGCAAATCCCTAAGGCCGCGTCACAGATTACGTTTATATTGGGCCGCGTGTCCACCGCACGCCGTCACCGGGATGTCACGTTCGGTTCTAATAATCGCGTTCGTCGTTGACGGTGGTGGCTGGACAAACAGTGTTAGGGCAGGGGCACATGGCCAGGCAAGGCGCATGGCGGTTGTCACTATTAAACAAATATCGATCCTGCGATAGTTGAAATAAATTAAAACATGTAGATTCGTATAGGTACGATCTTGGACAAATAATCGCTATGTTGTATTTGGGTGTTCCAAAAATAGGCGCACATGGCGCTTTTAAAACATCCATGAAAAATTTGTCGATGCCGACTTGTGACCTGAAGATGCAGCAGTTGAGGAGACAGAAGTTCTTAATGATGAAGAAAGATGTGTGAAGAGGAGAAAATTAAACAATTAATTAATTATCCATTTACTATATAATTGAGAACCAAAGCAAGCAACTTAATGTCCCAGAAATACTTTATTACCTTGTAATGAATGTCATGTATTTTATTTACTAGTGATAAAATCTATAGTAAATTAAAGTATAAATCAAATCTACAATACCTACCTATTGTACAAGATTTGTATAACTATTGGACGTTAACAATGCTATTAAAAAATAGCTCATTATCACTGCATACGCATTCCTAAATTATAAAGGTAGGATAAGATGCAACAAAAATAATTAATTTGCATATATTAGATCCATGAAAGAAAAATAGCGTATAACAAAATATTATGCAAAAATTATTCCATTCGATATTTTAATACTAAAAAAAAATACTCAAGATTCTAAGAAGAAATGTGAAGTCGCTTTATATCTCTCCAATTTGGCATTAACAGAAAAACATGTTCAAAGTAAATGTTTTTGAAAATTCCAAACTGAAAAGAGTATTGTATGTGATGAAGTGTAAAAGTTTGATATTTACATAAATTATCGAATGGAACACAAGTGTACCTATCCACAGTAAAGGTGAATAGATTTAGTATGCATTGTCATCACTATAAGGTACATTTAATCACAGATGCAACATTATGTGTGGCAAGAATAAATTGATTATATACTAAATCACTTTAAATTGGGTCACATTTCAATATTTGAGTAAACCAAAATAACAATTGAAGATAAATCTAATGCAATTTAACTACGGGATGGATTTTTTATCATATAAAATAATAGGGCCACTAATCTTTACCTCTTTTTCATTTAGAGAGGCACAATTACGTTACATGTGTAACTAAGCAACATTGCATATTACTTATTGTCGTCATTAAAATTTATCTTCAAAGTTATTTGCATTATTATTTATTCATTTCCATGTTGTGAGAGTCTTGGGCAAGTTCTTTTTTTATTATTTGTTACAATACTACTTTTTCTCACGGCAATCTTTATTTTGGAAATGAAGTTAGATGTTAACTGTTGACAGACCATTGTTGATTATTAAGATAATTAATTGTAATTTTATCATAGCCATTCTAAATCAAATAAAATGCTGACCAGCATGCATAGTAAAAAGATAGGAAAACAACACCAAAAGGAACATAATAATTGTAAGTAGGTATATAACACTTATTCTAAAGCAGCACAGGAATGTAACATTTGCCACTATTATGCTTATGTTTAAAGTCAAAATTGCACGATTTTATTACAGAAAAACTCGATCTTTGGTGCTTACGAACTAAATATTTAAAAAATCACAATCTACAAAATAAATTCGGTTTCAAACCTAGCAAATAAAAATGTAAGTAAGTACAACCAAAAAATAACAAACATTAAAAATAACAAAACATAAAAGAAATCCTATAATTATGTGCAAACTTATACCGTTTAAGCTTATGAGTAATGTGCACACTAGTTACTACATTGTAACCTATATGAGCTACCTCTCGTCCCAGACGATAAATAATAAAATAAGACCTATCTAAATAGTAACAAAATTATCTAGTAATAATGTCATATCACACGATCACAGCAGTCTTTCCTACGATGTCCTCGCCTTGCGTATATTCTTCTTTTCTGCATCAGTGAAGCCAAGAATGTTCTCGATGGCGTTGAGGTGTCCCTGGTGGTTCTCGGGATCCGTTAGGAAGTAGTAGATGGCCGATTTTAGGAACTGCAATGTCACTTCTGGATCCACGTTGGTCTTGCTACCCTTCTGCGACTCGACAATGCGACGGTACATTGCCTGTAATAAATAAAGTATTGTGAGATTCTTCATTTTGCTGAATTACATGGGGGCATGCATTCTACCTACTGACACCCGACACGAAACTTATTTAGGCTGAGCTGAGGATGTCTGCTATATGAGACCCATAGAGAGGAGACCTCTGTTAACAACTAAATGTAATTTACAAAAACAATCGATGTGTCAATAGTATTTCGTAGAGATTCTTTGAATACCGTGTAATTACTGAGCGGATCGTGCGCCCAGTTTGCAATAAGCAGCGTGGACAGTGGAAAGCTATCATAATTTTACATATTGTTGTTGAGATTAATGTTTAGTACAAAGTTTAATAAACCTACACACAATGAGCCAAAAAAGATTAGTGTAATGACAAAATCATCTGATTCTATTACGTGGCAGGGAAATCGACGCGCAACCTGTTACCATGGGTATAGCACATGATTCTGAACACCCCGGCGTTGAAATTTTTCTTCAGTAATAAATCAAAATGCTGTTCCATTTCCATACCTACATGTTGACCGCGTAGGTACTTTTCTACGAAACAGCAATTTGTTTTCTATGAACCGACGAAAAATTTTAGAATCTTGTGCTGAATCCATGGTAACAGTTTGCACGGCGATGTGGATGCCACTTGTATGTAAACGAAAACAGTTACTATTCAACAAGGTAGGATCAATCTACATAAATACTAAAATGTATAGACACCTGCATGATTGGATAATTAATTCTCACATTTATATTAAAATTCCTCAAAGGGGGGAAACCAATGAAAGCAGCTGTCCTTGCATTATCAACTTAGAAAAAATAATGAGGGAACCTAATTACCCAAAACCAAAAGAGGCTGTTTCAACCAAATAGGTAACATGCGAAGCCAAGGTTAGGCGAGAATAAACTAAAAACGGGTTAGTTTTTACAATAGTAAGCCTTGCTAAAGAAAGTGAATTAGTAAAAGTTGTAAGCTTTCTATCAATACCACTACAATCTATAAAACTATAAATAAAAGTTGAAATAGAAAACAAAACCTAAACCTACCTATCCAAAAAAAAACGTGAAAGTATAAATTGGAGAACACAAAACCTACAAGACAGCTCAAGTCTAAACTGCTTAATTTTATTTACTTACGTTCTAATGATTGTAATAAATGGTAAATGATTTTATTTCTGTAAGTAGGTTTGTATGAACAAACACTTTACACTACAATCATATTTTTTAAACTAGATGAGGTCGGCCTTTCCTATCTACTCTGAGAAGAAAGGCCGAAAAAAACTCAGAGGTCACAGTCTCTTTTAAAGTCCAGACATAATCTTGGTCAGATCATGTGAAGAACATGTAGATTAGTCTCTGAAATGGTCTTTTGAGGAAAGAACCACACAGATTGAGTGGAACGGTCCAGTCTGTGCACGCATTTGTCAGTAATCATGCAATTCAACTCAGAACTTAATATTACAGTTAATTATATCCAACATATATTTTTATAAAATTAGATTTCTTTAACCTGTGTAGTAAGCAAGGTGTAATATACAAAAATAAAATAAAAAGTGTTCAGCAGTACTGCCATTTGTCCGGTATAAAAATCCAACCTTTCGAGCTCCTAGGACCCATAAAGAAACAGCCTCCTTTGCACTTAGCAGTACTTGTGACTTTGCTGATCGGTCCTCTGTGAATGCCGTGTCCTGGAATGCACTACACGTTAAAGCTGGCACATGTTAATCGCCACTACATGCACACACTAACACTAAATCCGTGTACAATGCTGTGGGTTAATTCGGATTTCAAAATGGTTAATCAACTTCAAAATGGTGACTCAATCTTCTATTTCTAAAATTTTGATATTAGTTTATTTGAAAATGTTATTTGAGAATGATTTAAGAACAGGATAGTGAGAATGTTTATCACTGTGAAAAATATCCTTTAATTAATCAATAAATTTAATAGTTGCTGGATACTATTGCTGGATAATTTTTCAATGTGATAGTAGAATATTTGTAGTGATTTTGTTAGGAATAAGAATAGGGATGATAACTCACTCGAACTTTCTCGAGCTCGGTCTGAGTAATCTGCAACTGCTCCAGTAGTTCTTCTACAGACACGCGGCTGACTTGTCCCTGTGAAGTACCAGGCTCGTTATCCTGGAAATTTTAACATAGATGACTATTAAATAACTGAATAAATTTAAAAATCTACATTAATTTGCTAACAGAATTACGAATTGAAAGAAATTGTATAATTTGAGAATATAATACCTAGATTTCTTTGAAAAGTATTTTATTTTCTATTCAAAGTAATTTTAAAAATGGTTTCAATGTTTTGCAAAATGCATTAATGATGGTAAATGTTAACTCAGGTGTTCCTAAGTTTACATTGCTATGTTGCTATTTAACAAAGTTATATGCAGGTTCTTTTACAGCTAAGACATACAAGACGTAGGGTGTAGAAGATGGCTTACCTTTTCTAGCTCATACTTGGCGGCCTCAACACCTTTGTTGTACATCTGCAGGTAGATGGCGCGGTGCCTAGTCTCCTCCTCATGCAGCTGCTTGCTCAACTCTTCCAGCTGCTTCTCCAGAGAGTGGATCCTCTCCTTGGCTTGCTCATAGTTCGGAAGTAACTCACAGTATCTTGTGTTCACATCTGCCAACTTCTGCAGTAATGACTCCACTTTATCATTATGCTGTTTCTTCAGTTCCTGTGTCTCTCCAACATGAGCTCTTATTATATCTTCTATCTTCTTCTCGTAATACAATATTAAACTACGACGCTCCTCATCACCATCTCCTATATCAGTCATACAGGATGCCTCATGTGTCAACATGTGCACAGATTCTTTGGAATGTAATGATGAATTTGTGAGATCGTCAAAATGACCGGAGTCAGTGAATGAGCCTTGCATTTCATTGCGACATCTAGTTGGTGTTTGGTTTTTGAACAATGGGCTATCAGTGATATCAAATGATCTACAAGCATCCCCATGTTTTGGGCTCTCTTGGTCAATAGAAGCTTCATCAGCATTTTCCCTTATTGTTACAATTTCACTAGAGTTAGATTTTTCATCAGGTGAACATATTGATGCTTTATAGAGTCGTAACTCTACAACCTCTTTTGTAAGTTGGAATATTTCACTGTCTTTTTTATCTAGGTCTTTCTTTGCTTGGCTTAGAAGATTTTTGAGTCTTCGAATTTGTTTCTGTGCTCGCTGAGTGGGTGTTAGATATTCTTCCCCAGCGAGCCCCGCATGTGATGAGCAGTGTAATACATAACGCATGGATCTTCCACTAAATGTTGTGCCATTGAATGGTGCATAACCTGCATCAACGGAGGCAGCTGTGGCAGCGCTTCCGTAACTATGGAGTGATTCATCATCAGGAAGGTCTTCTGGAGAGCCAGGTGGAGTGTGAGCAGAATCAGTCATACTTAACTTCCTGTTTAAACTACTCTCCTGTGGTTTTAAGCAGGATTTTTTTGGCTTCTGTACAGGGTTTGAATTGAATGACTGAAAAGTAAAAAATGCTGTATGAGAACAAGGTCAAACGAAAATACTCAGTCTATTTTTATAACAAGATTGTTTGAAAACAAATGCTTGCCGTCTTGCTGAACATTTTTTTTTTGACAAATCAAAAATAATATACATAATATGTCCAGTACACGTTAATTTCTTAATGACTATCAAAATAAAACTGTTTCACTAAAGTGTTCGTATGATAAAATTAAACATATGCGTGGCTTGGCTACTGTCGCTATGGTAATGTTTTATATATTATTGAAAGAGGTTACTTACATGGCTTCGCTGGCGATGGCCAGGCTCCTGGAGTCGTGGCACATCGCTGCGTTGTTTCTGGTGTGTATTTTCCGTGATTATTGGTATTAATTTCCTTGTTGCCAAAGGCGAGCGCTGCACCATTTTCTCCCCGCGCAGCCGCAATGAAGAGCTGCGCCGGAAGTTCCCGGTGACATTACCCGCGCAGCAATGTTCATCGTGGAAGTCAGCGACCCTTCTACTATAATTTCTGTTCATTTTCTTCAATTATTTACATCAGCGTACCGTACTAAAAGAGAAAACAGCTGTTTGAATGAAACCACTTTGCTGCCTATACGAAACTAAACGTTATTATCGTAATTTGACATTTCAGTTTTTTTTCAGTACGATAAGCGATAATACAGCACAGGTATTTTTGTATTATGCCAAAAGTTGTTGCGATATAAATAAATAAACAATTTCTTCATTTCACATCACTATCACATGTCGTCGTAAACTTAATATACTGTTTTAAGTTAATGCTAACCCAGTCGAATAAAATAGTTGAGAAAAGACTTATTTAATGCACTTTTATGAAAATGTTCACACACACGTGTTAACTTCTGTATGGCCTACCAGCATTTATATGTTAACAATGAGACAGAACTATGTAGGTAACACCAATACCAAATAAACTAATATTTATTCAGGCAGTTCAGAATCTACCTATAATTTAACTATTGTTGTTTTAATACAATAAGTTAAAGTCAGCATTCTCAACACTACCTATTAATACTGACATACAAACAACCACAAAGCGAGTAAGCAGTTTCCCAGGCCGCCAAATGTGGCCTAGTTCCCGCATTCAACGTGGAAAACTGTCCTTCGCGAATATTAACTGCATGTTAGTCGCGCAACACGTTTAGTTATATACCTACCTGCTTCCTACATTTTTTAAATTATGACTCGGTTATGTACCTAGGTAGTTATAGGTAAGTGGGTATTATAGTAATTTGCACTTTAATTCATTATTTAGGTCCATTATTTTGTGGCAATACAGCAACTCAATATACCAATTGAGGATCCTTAGAATAGGTACCAACTTGGGAGGCCCATGTTATGGACCACGTATATCTACCTCGGATACCTACTGAGTATTATCAATCAGTAAATTTTTGCTGACGACGACGTAGGTACCTACCGGCTACCTCACGATGAAATTGTTAATTTGACGATATTGTAATTGAATTACCTTAACGTGCGATATGACAGAAAATATTACTAAATATCTTATAAAGGTTTAGTTTTATGAGACTAGGTAGGTATACAAGTAGGTAATACAATGTAAACGTATATCTACATAACTTATAATGGTCTGACTAGACTAGACAGACGAACTATTACGACATCATTCACCGTTGCACAACGCGCTAACAAATTATTATCTACTTACAAAATATTGCGAGAACTTACGAAGAACGCATAATAGGTATAGATATCTTTATGTATAATTAGCTAAATTAATTCTTCAGAATTATCCGAATTTCACCATCTTTTTACAAGGTCCTTTAACGCTTTATAAAGCTAGGTGTGGGTTGACAATTTAGCAAACCAATTTTTACAGCAATTTAGAAAAAAACGGCTAAGTGGGTAGTTGGGATGACTTTTTCTTAAGAACAAACTTAACATTGTAGTTGAAAAACATGTTTTCCCTTACGTGCCAACTGCAAACCTAAGTTGGTCGACTATTACTCGTTAACTTGGAAGGCCTACTTAGTTGTGATAGTTTTCCTTTTAACTTCGTTATATAAGATGTTTGGAAGCAACTATCGCCCCCTTAAGGCTTTGCACCCAGCAAAGCCTTAAGAGGGTGATAGTTGAAACCATTTAGAGAATTTTAAGCCATACATGTCTGAGACGAAGTCTGTTTTTTTAGTTTTAACTGCTATAACTGTACCTAAAAAAAACCTAGAAATAGCAGTCAAAAATAAAACTAAAATCGACATCGTCTAAGAAATGTATGGCTCAAAATACTTTAAATGGTGTCAACTTTCACCCCCTTAAGGCTTTGCACCCAGCTTCCAAACACCCTGTATATACTGCTACCGTGAATTTTTTCACATACCCAAAAACAACCATTTAGCAGGCAGGGGGAGGGGTGACACTTGACTCTATCAAAAATTAGCACTTAAACCTTAACATTTCACAAACGTTTGTTTTCACAAACCTATAATATTTTTTAAATACTTATCCAGCGACACCCCACACCATGACATAGACGAGAAAAAGAAACATCCCCACTTTACGTTTATAGGAGGTACCCAACCATTTTTTTTTTTTTTGTTAATTTTATTTTGCCACTTTGTTGGCGTGACTAATATGTATGTATATCCATGCCAAATTACAGTTTTCTAATACTAAGCGTCTTTGTGCTAAGTTGCGGACAGACGGACTGACGGACGGACGGACATGGTGAAACTATAAGGGTTCCTTGTTGACTACGGGACCCTAAAAATGGCTGCAATAGGTAGGTAAATGGGCAACCTGTGATTGAATAATAAAATTATTGCCATAATCGCCAAGTATTTACCCAACAGTGCCATTTGGAGGCGTTTTTTTGCTTTTAGAACCTATCGTGGATTGCTGCAGTGATTTATCTGGATATTTACAGAGGACTAAATTCGGACATGGTGTTGATATAAACTAAATTGACAATCCTGACACCTGATAACGGAGTTCGCGTAGGTACTAAGCGCCGCGCCGGCGGAGGGCGGACAACGCCCTCTTCCAGCCCCCCTAAATGGGTCCAGGGACGATGGACTTGGGGACGTCCGTCGCCCCCCATACATCAGGACCCGAGGCGGCGGCGCGTAGTGTTCCACGCGCGCCCCCTCTTAGACGTCGCGGGGGGAGTCAAACACCTCACTCCCCCCGCTCGACCGGACGGGGCCCGCAGAGGCGGGCCGGCACCAGTCGGGGGTTGCGGAAGATTCGTACGTTCCCGCGACCCCCGGCCCAGGTGTGAGATGGAACACCAGGGTGGTTTTTAGTCAGTAAGAGTCTGACAGACCCCTCCGCCCCCCCAGGGCGGAGGACATCCATGAGGATTTTACACACCGGATCAAAAAAAAAAAAAGGTACTAAGCAGTCACAACCACGGCTGGTTGCACGGCCGGCCGCAATGTTGGCCGCACAAACTCCGACCAAGAAGAGAGCTTTGCCGCAACTGGTCAGACGACCAGTCCTGATTTCTTCTTGGTCGGAACTTCTGCGGCCAAGATTTCAGCCGGCTGGGCGGCCGTACAACCAATTGTGGTCGTGGCCGCGTAGCGCGCGAGGTTCCTAAATAAAAAATATTTGTCCAAATACGAGTACCTGAGTACTTAAGTTTTTAGTTCAGTCGATAATAACTTATCTACCTACCTACACTTAGATACATTTTATTAAATTGTTTTTGCTATCATAACAGGTTCCAAAGTACCAAAAAAACAGTGTAACGACTTCTCACCATTGAACTGATTTCCTGGCAGGCCTTTGAGTTTAATAGCTAATTTAGTTCTAATTTGTATGTACCTATTTACGTTTGTTTGCTGGTTTTCTCATAATTTACATTTTCAATGAGCAATTTCTCCGTGTTGTTACCACACAGGCTCACACAGGACCCGCGGACTGTCCGCCGCGGATTTTTATATGATTTATTTACCAGAAGCGCGAGTCGATTTGTCATACACTTATTCTTTTTGGCAATGAACAGGTAAGTTAATAAACCTTTCATGTAGAATAGGGCACATGACTTCTGCGGTTCCAAGCAGCCAGCATGTTTACTACTAGGCTAACGATTATTTTGGATGACTCTAAAGTGTTGCTTAAAATTAAATTATGCAAGTTATGAAGATCCACAGCGTGAAGGTGCACGAAGGTGAGAAACTATCCTACCATGAACAATAATGTTAATGATTTATTTTATCATTTAATTATCTACTCTTTAGATAAAGACTGTTTTAAGTTTTGATTCGAGGTTTGTATTTAATTATTAGATATTATTATTAAATAGTTTTTGTTCATGTTCATAAATGGTATATGTCATAATGTACCTATATAGTGACTAGTAGGGATGGCATTCCCTAAGCCGCGCAGGATCATACACGAAGATACGCGCCTCTACGCACTGCTACGTGCGGTTACGTGTGGCTATTACGCGCGTCTATAAGCGCGGCTAAGCCATGTTACGCTCGGCTACGCGCTGCAACGCGAGGCAACGCGCGGCTACGTGAGACTTTATTTATTGGAGACTAGCTTTTGCCCGCGGCTACGCCCGCTACGCACCACGTTTCAACCGTTGAGGCGTGAAAAGGTAACAGACAGACAGAGTTATTTTCGCATTTAGAATAGAATATTAGAATGGATAGTAAAATATAGATATTGTTATAGAAACGGAGTATTGTAAGAAAGTATGAGTAAACAGATAAGTTTGCAAAAGAGTTATAATGTAGGTACCGACATAATTGGTTCATAAAAAAAAACAATCTATCCTACTTACGAGAACGGAAAATGCCTATGCGTGTTACAAATTCGGACTATAATTCCGGACTTTCAGAAATACCTTATTAATTAACCTGTCAAGTCATTATTATTACGCACACAGTACCTATCAATAGATAAGTGCATTTAATATATAAACACTTTGTAAAATAATTAGACACTTCAAATTAATGAATAACCTTGGTGTTAGAAAGTCAAACACTTCATACTTAAAACCAATTAAATATTTATCTTTATGTATTCACAATTACAATACTTGGTCCCGCTAAACATCCATTAAATAAATTGGTAATTATAAGAACTTACAAAAGAGTTCGTGAAAAAGGTAAGTCAAAATACTAACTAACCTATGTGAGAACCAAAAAAATACAAAGTTAACCATAAAAAAGTTCCTAAACGATTTCATCGTGATCATTAACCGAGACTGCTATTAAATTAAGCAATTAATTAATTTTTGACATGGTAACGTAATAATGAGTAATGAAATAACTTTGTAACCCAATTAACATTGTATTTGCAAGCTAGAACAAATTATTGCAAGTTGAAGTGTAAATAGTAGAACAAATATTCTTTAGGTATGGCACATAGGTAAAAAGTTTACTATTGCAGTTTCTATTTATGTAAGTACCTAATTGATGAAAGTAGGACGACAGTTGAGTGATGTATGTATGCTAGAGTACCTATTTCATCGATTTCTAGATAGTTACTACTTTTCAGCAGTACATCATACGCTTTTTCAAGATACCTATGAGTAGCACTATGAATGCTTCGTGACTTCCACTTCAATTAGGGTTTCTATCATTTCCTGTGTTACCTATTTTTATTCCACTTGGAATTCGACCAACTTAGGGACATGGTTAATGGTAATCCGAGACTCTTTATATTAGGTATTACACTTTTCTATGAAACTGTTTTTTTTTTGGTAACTACCAAAAATTTTCTACACTAAGGGGTCTAGAATCATGACCATGGAATACACATACACATACACAACATCACGCCTGTATTCCCCGAAGGGTTAGGCAGAGGTGTACCTATAGCACACCCACATTTCGCCAGTTATGTTTAAGTCCCATGTAATAGGGGGCGAGCCTATTGCCATCAACCGGGCACAAATCCAGACTTGAGACTGCTACCGAGAAATTCCTGATGGTAAAACTCGATAACACTTTGCCCGACCCGGGAATCGAACCCAGGACCCCATGCTCAGCAATAGCGCTTGCGACCACTAGACCAACGAGGCAGTCCATGAAACCAAAAATAGAAATCATGTCCTGAATTCATACGATTCACACGATATAAGTATTTATGACGTTGTTCTCTGCGTAATGATAATGTCATAACATAAGTCACGCACTTTATCTATTATTAATAATTATGTACTTAGCTAATAAATCAGAAATCATTTTGTAAGCATTCACGTAATCACGTGTTAAGTAATAATTCTCAGTAAATGAACTTAAAATGTAATGTTATGAATTTGTGTGTGTTTGTGTTGCGTATGTTGTGAATTTTAATAAAATTGTAACAACAGTTTTAAGAACGATCTGCTTACAATAGACCTGGGGGCCAAGTCTACTAATTTACAAACGTCACAGTAATCTCTGCATTGTTAGTTTTTGACAGATTTTGTATGGCAAATCTGTCAAAAACTCACAATGCAGAGACCATTGTGACGTTTGTAAATTAGTAGAGTTGGCCCCCTGGAGGCCTACTCTCGATTTCTCGAAGTCCGTCTACGACGATACGGGCCCATCCGAAAGTAGCTTAAAACTTTGGAGTGAACCCTATACCCGATTAATTAACTTTTTCAGACAGGTAAAAACACATCGGGAGTAGGGACAACTGTCACATCGTAGTGTCATTTATTCTTAGATCGGGCCCCAAACTAATTTTATGTCCGTAGGTGATACGGAGTAGGAAACGCCCGTAACGTCGGTCAAAACCACTGATTTCGTGCTTAAAGAGTAGACCCCCAGGTACGGGATAGTTTCATGTGGTTATAGGTGACCTGCATAACCCGACCCTTCTTCCCCTTCTCTTCTTTGTAAGAGGGGTCAGGTAATGTAGAGCACTGGCCGTATCTACAATTGCAGGATACTGAAGTATTCTTATCAGTCTTAATATTAGTGAACCGTAGTGGAATAAGAAATTAGTTGATACTATACTATGTTTTAGTAGTAATTAGACTTAGGCCGGCTTGCACCACAAATTATTAAAAGTACTTATTAAAGTATCCTTATGTTCCTGTCAATCGTTTGACGATGATAAAGACAAAATGATGTTTAGTAAAAGTAGACTGAGAAAAAAGAGGAAAGTTGGGTATACCGTATACTCAACTGTCGTACTATGGTCATACTTGCCGTATCTAAGAAAACTATTGAAATAGTTTACGAATAAAGTACCTATGTTGTTTGTTTTTGTTTGTTTAGTGTTTTTTTGTTTAGTTGTTGAGTTTGTTTTGTTTTTTCTATGAATATTGGCAGACAGCTAGCCTATGTTACCCAACCCTATCTGATAACAGTTGGTGTTGGCCCTTCCCTAAACCTATCTTATA
Organism: Griposia aprilina; assembly: GCA_916610205.1. Taxonomy (NCBI): domain Eukaryota; kingdom Metazoa; phylum Arthropoda; class Insecta; order Lepidoptera; family Noctuidae; genus Griposia; species Griposia aprilina. The sequence goes on from OU744302.1 coordinate 13,281,959, forward strand.
ACGACTTGCGGTAACTGATACGAGCCATGATACAGCCAGTTTAGAGGAAACTACCTAAGTTTCTATACTGCTATACGACAGGGGAAAAATTTGTCTTTTTCCATAGGAAGTAATAAGAAGCCTCGAAGCCACATTTGCTAAAGATATATATTTTATAACATAACATACACGTCTGTATATATATTCCTTGAATGGTAAAGTGGCAAATAGTAGACCCACACTATGCCCGTCACTTAGGTTTAAGTCCCATCATCCCGCAATAGTGGGATGATGGGACAAGAGATTATGGCAATATTATTTCATAATATTGCCATAATATTGAATAAAGTAGGTATCTTTATCGTTTGTTAGAACGTAATGTTATCGATCAATGTAACCACAATGCATAACACTTTTACGTGACAAGAGAATGAAGTGTCCAATCGATTGTTTTGGACAAAGAAATCGCCTTGAAATCAGTTCCCCAGACAAAGACTCTTATTTTACGAAAAGAGATTCAATTTACCTTACGTATTGAACAAGAAGATTGATTTTGAACCTACTAAACAGTGCTTCGTTCGTAATTAATATCAAAGTGTATAAGAAATAGAAATTGTAAACGTAAAAGCCTATAATTAAACAATTTAATGAGCAAAGTTTACGCTCAATCGCCTTTGCATCATTCACGTTGTTTAGATTCCGCACGTTGAAATTATAATAGCGTCATGGACAAGTAGAGTAATTCCATGTAAACTCTCTAAAGTTTTACTTGTTATGGTTCACATAAATTGTTGTTCATGTCTTTCTATGGTTTCGCGATTGGCTTGCTATTTGAGACGTTGCTAAATCTTGCTCAAGGTCTAACGTATTATTTGAAATTAAGTGTAGGTACTTAAAGACCTACTACAATATTATTTGTTATGATGCAGCACAAAAACGAACGTGATTCATACTTAGCGAATAATCTGGAACGAATATCGCGCTTTATTTTTTGTTAAATTGGCAAACTAAGCGTCTAAACTGAGCATCAAGAATGATTTAGAAACAAGTTCAAAACACTTACCGGATGCTCTCATTCACGGAAGGTGTCTCGGCTAACATAATGCCGCCGCGAGTGAAACATTATCTATCGTTAGTTGAAAGTAAAATGAAATCAATCATACTCACTAATTGCATCTTGCACGAATTTTCCAATCTCCATGGAATTCAGAGAAAACATTCTCGTAGTTACATGAGCAAAACACATCGTATACAGCACAGTGGCGGTTCGGAATACGTCACAAGTCGGTCGCACAATCGTTGTCGAAGGGAAAACTTAGTATCAACTCGAACATCGCAAATTACATAGAGTAAACCATCCACGTTAACTTTTACGCTAAGAATGTTGCGGCAAGTTGTCGAGGCCCGGAGCGCAGTGCGTGCTTGGTCAATGTTTGTTCACGGTGTGTTGGTGCCGCCGCCGCCAGCGCCCCTCTGCGGCCACGTTGACGCAACCCGCTTGCTTGGCAAATGCACTCCATTGTAGTCACTAACATTACAACACAATGCCTGCTGGAAACGCATAAAAACGCGAATCGAAGAAATGGACCCGTTACCTTTTTGTTACATCAGTGTGACGATGTCTTGAGAACCTGAGCTTGATGCGCCATCTGGTGCTGTTATGTAGCGTCTACGTCCGCTCTAGTTGTAGTTGCCATTATGTAAGACTTACTACCTGGTAATTCTGTAACTTTATCAAGATTCAGCAAGTATCATATTGTCACGTCCTACTTTTCATTTCGTTATCAGTATTTATGATATCAGGAACAGAATTCGTAGCCCGGCTACGGCGTAGCCCGAAGGAAAGGTTATTATAGCTAGATTAGTTACTGATAATCTTTATCGAGGGTAGTTTGCACTGCAGGTATTCAATATCTATATTGCTAATACTGGCTATTTATCAATTATTTATTAGCGACTGCATTGTCACTAGAGCGCGGATGGATGTGTCGGCGTCGGTTTTGTTCCACAATAATGACGCCATACTCTGATAACGATGAAAACATGTTCCACGGGCAAACGGGCGCGATTGCGTTAAAGTTTCTAATTTGTTTTATTTACCTACGTTTAATTATTTCGCGGTAATAAATTGGGCATTATTGTAGCTGAAGAAAATTATTTAAGAGCGAGAAAAGTGAATATTTAAATAATAATTAGCGTAGAATTTTCTACAACATTAGAACTGCGACTTTAGGCGCGTGCAAAAATACTGACTAGGTAATACGATCTTATTACCCACTGTGTTATTTTTTACATCTATCATAATATTTCATGTATTTCGCCTTGGGCCATTCACTGCGCTAATTGCTTAAGTGCAATTTATTATTACGTATTTTAATCCTTAATTAACACACTTCCTGTGTGATGTTACGATTACTAGCAGTTTATGACCCTCGACGTTGGCAGAGATCCTCGGATTGTGCTAATGATAATACATTATGTACTGAAGATCTAGGATTATTATTATGTTGCTATCTGGCTATCAATGTCTTGATTGTGATCTTCATTAAACTAAGTTATAAATCTTGTGAACAGATAATAGATAAAATTGTCTAAAGATAAATTACAGAAAATTTAGAGTTTCCCATAAAACTGTCACAAGTCACTATACAAACATAAAATACACCAACTAATAGGTCGAAAATAAAAAAGTCTGCATTCATCATTGCCTATCAAAAACTTAGTGCTTCACTAAAACTGTGTGAAAATGTTTATGAACTTTGCCGCCGTCGACGATGTCGCAGACAATCGCTAGCATTACATAAAGGCAGGTAAAATCATTATTAGGCAAATGGCCAATAAAATGAGTACAACATCAAAGAACGGTGCTGAACTGTTATGTAAGGTTGGGGCTTGAAAATAGTTCGTGAAAGAATCGATTTTGTAGGTACTAATAGAACAGTTGGCGCATGGATCGATTCCGAGGGTCTCTGCTCTCTATCACAATCTGAATAATTTTGAAGGCTATTGTTAATCCATTGCTTCATATGTTGGAAAAAATTGTCTGCTCAACGACGTAAATAATGCAATGAATGTTGTTGAAATGTCAAAATGAAACCCATTCCTACTGTTAGTGTGTTACGTAATTACCCCACTGGTCTATAGTACTACGCCTAATAATCTATGAGGTTCTAGTTCTAGGTGCTGTGCCAAGAATGTGTGAGTCTAACCTTTCTTTAATAATGTTTCCGAAGTTGATTTCGTTGCTGAGTTACAAAAAAAAAAAGAACAAAGTCATGAATTAATGATAGTTAATGAAGCATCGGTACTTTGGTTGGTAAGGTAGTAACCACATTCAAGCGGCAACAATGTATTTTTCATAATGTGAGAGCGACACAATTGACCACAATGATTATGGTTAGTACTGATTCAGTGCGTTTGACAAATAATGTGCCTGTGGTAGCTACATAAAGAACAACTCTATCACCAAGTCTACCAAGATTTCCAAGTGACCTTTTGTGACCTTCTTGAAGGGTCTTTCTTCAGCCTTATGTTTAAAGAAGGCTATAATTTTCATTCGGTAAATGAATGTGATATTTCACTCATGTTTCGACACATTATCTTTGAAGGTCATACCATGACCAACCAATGAATACCTTTTCAAAAGTAGTGCACACACCGAAACAAAAGCGTTAAAATAACTTTTAAACAAATTCGATCCAGAACAGAATTCTCTTTATAATTTCGACTGAAAGTTATCGCGGACCCGCCTTTTATGAATAACAAACCTAGTATTACACCGGTTCGTTTTGTATTAATTCATACGTAGGAGAACACGTTTGATTGCGCCAGAATCTAGAGAATTACAAATATGTAACTATTTATTATTATTTCTAAAGCTTTCGGTATAGTTTCAAGCCTAAAAGTAGGTTTATTAAAATAAAATCTTGATGACTCATTGTTTTAATTAGAATTCCGATCGTTTGGTTTCCTTTTTGTATATAATTTATTATTGTAGCAAAAACATGCAATTATTCAAGTTTTTTGACTGAGGTGTCGACATGAAAACGCATTTCGTCATCATTAGTTTTAGGTTGCACCTAAGTAATAGGTAGGTATCGACGATCCTATACCTAAGTATGTACTATCTTATGAAAAAAAACATTTGAAGGCATCGGAAAGCTTCTACAAATGACACTATGGGTTTTGATGATCAGTCGGTAAGGGGGGATTGACTCTACATTTTAACAGACTATAGTCCGTACTATCTTTTTACTACCTTAAACTAGTTACTTGTTTTTTTTTTACAGCGGTTTGAAGCTAAAGAACATTAGTTAAATTCAACATAATACTAGTACGTCAATCCATTTCAGAGAAAAACACGGCACACACACACACGACAGATATACAATAAAGTCATAGTGTTCCATTTTTTCCATAAAAGGTAAGGAACTCTAAAAACATATTTGATCCCATTACAAATGAATTCACTGTTACTGATACCTGCCAGACCAAATCATAAACCAACTTATCCAAAAACCTCACCGCGCTGTGGGACCGCCATCGTCACCCGTCACTACAAATATTTAAAAAAAGATGATTGAAACATTCTCCAATGAAGAAGCTTTCGTTTTGGTGTATTTTACAATGTCATGACTTGTCAGCATTCATATTTTTGAATTGATTGCACGTCGTGTACTTGGAATCAATTTTTGGTTTGGAATAAACTTGATAACTTACTGAGCTAGACGAGGTATAATTTTTAGAATGGTCATAAATTGGTGACCGATTAACATTTCGTGAAATGTAGTTTGACGATAACTTGAACAAAACAATAAAGTAGCGAACTCTAAACTGATTTTTAACCGATTTCAAAAAAAGGAGGAGGTTCTCAATTCATCTGTATCTCTTTTTTATTATTTTATGTGTGTTAGCTCAGAACTTTTTTCTGAGTGAACCGATTTGGATGAATCTTTTTTTAATTGATAGCTGGTGCTTCACATGTGGTCCCATTTAAAAGCAACGTTCTATCTAAGTTTATGTTTTTTTGAGCAATAAGGCGTAACGCTTATGAGTTACTCATTGGAGTTTACTATAAAACATAGAGAATAATCGTATTAAAGTTTAAGTAAAGCAGTTTTTGTTTTAATAATACTTTTTATTAAAAAAAGTCGGCATTTCGTTTTGGCACATACGTTGTTTTATTCCGAGCACACACACATTATCGCCATCCCTTCTTTTGCCTATTAAAAGTAATGTCATCACTCTCGTTCGTTCATAAATCAGTCGCCCGGTGGGGCTGATTGAGGATGAATCTATGTAATTTTTTTGCAAATCGGTGCGATCTTATTTACATGATTTAAATAATTATGTTTACAGAAAAAGGTAGTAGCTTAGCAAGTCAAGGTAATTATTTAATACAATTAGTGTTGAATAGATATTTAGACTATGTGTGTGTGTATTCTTGTGACTGTGAACAATATAACATTCTTTTTCTATTATTATTTCGTGACGACATTCAAATTATTTATGAAAATGGGAAGAAATAAATATATCTTATCTTATCTTAACAGTACCTTCAACGTTAGGAGTATCTGCTGTCTGCACAGGGCAATCAATGTACTCATTCAATAGCAATAAGATGATGATAATAGTGGTCGAATTCACCACCTTCACTGAAGCATTACCAGCAATAATCGAAATCGATCTTGAAGAAAATGTGAATAACTTCCATTTTAATTTTAGTTCATGTACAGTGAGCTATTAAGCTAACATAGAGCCTGGCATAAATAGCAATTTCGTTTTTGTTTTTTTTTTCCAGGTGTACAATACTTTTTGGAGTACCTACCTTATGCCGGAAAATCTTTTTTATCTATTTATTACATACATAATACACTGCATGGAATTACTATGCACTTTATAGTTCAAATGGAATACTTAAAAGCACCGAAAAGTCAGTCTTGAAAGAGAAAACTGAACAAGTAGTGTGTTTTTTTAGTAAGGTGAACATACGTTTACTTGAAAGGTAGGACACGATGGAAAGCTTAAGAGTATGACGTTATTGACGGAATGTATGTAATATTAGGTAAGTGAAAAACAAAAAAGTCATTTACCAAGCCAGTAGGTGATCGGTGAAACAGTGTTGGACTTTATCAATCTCATATATACCAACATCCATTTTATATAAATAAAGAAGATTAATTAACTATTTTTAATTTCATGTTGTATAATATAAGTATTAATATAAATATTTTGTATTATTTGTCTACTCCATAGATGCATAGTGCCAAAATTTCATAGACCGAGATAAATTAACGTTACTTAAAACGCACTTTTTTATTAGATATGTTTCCGTCTTTATCTTGCACTTTTAGATTGACAGTTGTGCGACAGTGACAAGAATAATGCTCAGCCTAAGCCCATGCTAAGTAAGGAACCTTTTTAAATTCCGGTCAGGTTTTTGTTAATTCCACTTTTGGCCACTGGTTCAGGTTCAGATAAGTTTGTAGAGGCGGCGCGGCGGCGTGGCGACCGACCACGGAAGATAAAACCGCCACTCCCCGCGTGCGGGGGTAATAAGCCACGCCCACCAAACAATTATTTATTTTCAAGGTAGGGCCTTAATACTGCATATTTTTTCCACTTAGTTTATATTGATGATGTGGTAATAATTTCCTGTCACTGTTATTTACATACCAAGTAGTGGTATACGAATTTATGTGGGGGTAGGTACCGCAACTAAAAAGTGGAAAACAAAACTTTTTTACAAAAAAAAAAACCGACTTCCAAATAACTTTAATTTCGGAAGTCGGTGCCTTTGTTTTTTATTTTCATTGATGGCCACCGACTTCCGAAATTAAAGTTATTTTTCACGTCTTTTAGTGTTCTTTTTTTGGAAGTCGGTTGTTTTTTTGTAAAAAAGTTTTTTCAAAACATGATTCAAAATTCTCTCATTGAAAGCAAGACTAAAGTATTTAATTAAAGAGCCATACTCAGCTACGAGTAAGTGGTTTTTATTGGGCTCCCAATTACTAATGTACAGTCAATCATCTTTTTTTCCTGAATTTACACAGTTCGTCAGATATTCCTGTAGGTATACTTGTTTCCACCATAATAGTAAACTGTCTTACCTTTTATTGCTCTGTAAAGATTCCAAAGAAATCGCAACATTGTATGAATCCCTACCGTTTTCGCGGTAGACCCCAAACTATAGATCAGACGAAAGTATGCGGTGTGGTGCCTATATTTATCGGCTCTCGGGCTCGGCTGTCCGAACCGGCCCAGCAACCTTGCCGCATGCAGTGGCGGCCACTTTTTGTTCAACTCAACGGTTGCCATTTATTGCCTCATATGTGTAAGCAAAATGCCAAGATTTTCGCCAGTTAATAATTAGTGCACCGTGTCTCATGAATGTTATGATCAATGAAACAAAAGCAATCATTGAAGGCAAGAAGTAAAGGGTACCTGATTCCTTTGTTAAGAACATTGCAGACAAAATCTGTTCTTATGATCATGATAAAGATAATGAAAAAGAAGCGAGATAAAATAGTTCTTCTCAGTGATACATGTGTGTATAACTTTAAGTAACTATTGGCTGACACATCTAAAACTAATTGAAGAAGGTAACAGGGTAAAGGTAAGCGGGGTCTGAATGTGCATATTGGAATAGCACACAGACCACAAAGTGCGCTCACCTCCGACCCCGTCTCAACATCTACACCTACAACACCAGCTACATCCACGTTTGACCCGTTTTGGAAAACCCTTTCAAACTTCAAAAACTCTGTTCTTGTTTTGAAGCGAGTTCCCCGGTTCCCAACTCTACTGGCACAAGACCTAGCAGGTTGCGTTCGTCTCGCCGGCCGGGAGCACTCGCAAAGTGCTTGGGAACACCTGCTCACCTTCCCTCACAGAACAAAAGTATTTGGCAACTAAACAGACATTAACTGCACAAATTAAAGAAAACTGTCATATTTCGGCTCATAATTTTGATTCAAAATTACAGACACAGATATATACCTCTTCAAGGGGTATATGCCATCTGGTAGAATCGAAGTTAGGGGAAGGTGACATAAGCGGAGCAGCAAGGGTTATTTTTAGTAGTGATGTGGTGGCACCGTGTTCTCCAGAAACGCTCGTAGCTCTGGAGAGCAAACACCCTGCCCCAGCGGATGGCCTGTCCTTCCCCGACCCTCATAATCTGGATAACCACCCTCTCACCATTACAGGTCGTGAGTTGGTCACAGCCGTTAACTCCTTCCGGAACACTTCTAAATTACTGTATCGGGACAACTTTCTGGAATCTGCTGCTGGCTGTCAACAAGGTGATCCCCTCGGGCCAGTGATTTTTAGTTTAGCCATTCACCCAATCATTCGACAGCTAAATTCCAAATTTAACGTTTGGTATCTTGATGATGGAACCTTGGGCAGCGATGTAGAAACTGTTTTAAATGACCTACATTTTTTTTTAAATGAACTTCATTCCATTGGCCTTGATCTCAACTTTTTGAAATGTGAACTATACTTAGCGGACAGTACTGACAGACATCTGACACTTCCCAAATTTAACGCGATTGCTCCAGAAAAAAAATAATTGAAAAAGGCTCTTATCGTCTCCTTGGGTCTTCAATATTTGAGAATTCCTTTCCCGTTTTTTGAGGAATTAATTCAAAATTTCAATCACGTTTCGGAAAGATTTTTCCAAATTAACATGCATTCGGCCATAACCTTAATCCGTTACTGCTGTTTCGGCCTTGGATTAACATATTTCTTTCGCGCTTCCCATTTATGGAAGCACACTCACCTTTTAGATAAAATGGACCAAATTATCCGGTATACATTAACTTCGATTTTAAATGTGGCTAGGGCGACCGAGCTTGGACACAAGCTACTCTTCTCATTCGTGTGGGAGGCCTCGGTGTCCGCAAAATGTCTATTATTAGTTTACCGGCTTTCATATCCTCGGTAAACGGCACTGAGAAATGAATCAGAAAAACCTAGCCACCACACTGATTGATTTTGATGTGCCGTGCTTCACCGAGGCTATGGATGCCTGGCGTCTCGCTTTCAGATCCACTCGACAATCCATCTTCCCAGAGACGGTGGGATGAGCCACTCTGCAGAGTAGTACAGAATTTTTTTGTTGACACGTCTGCTTCTACTGTGGAGCTTGCGCGCCTACTGGCTGTGGGTAAGTGGGAGTCGGGTCTTTGGCTTCATGCACTACCGTCGTCGAACATAGGCACTTTGTTCGACGGCACTACTTTCCGCCTCGCTGCTTCCCTGCGACTAGGAGCTACTTTTTGTTCTCCTCATCGCTGTCACTGTGGCGAAGTTGTCAACAGCCTCGGACACCACGGACTGTCTTGCAGCCGAAGTGCGAGCCGCATACCGCGCCACGTGAACATTGATGACATCATCCGACGAGCTCTTGTCATCGTCGGTGTTCCAGCTGTTTTAGAATCTAATGGCTTGGCACGCGATGATGGCAAGAGACCGGACGGCATGTCTTTATTTCTATGGAAGTTGGGTAGGCCTTTAGTGTGGGACACAACATGTGTCGATACTCTTGCGCCACCCTATCTTCCTGTCTCGGCGTGCTGTGCTGGCGCCGCTGCTGCGGCTGCGGAAAGCCTCAAGCGGCGAAAGTATAATAACCTTATCGGTAATTATATTTTCGAGCCGTTTGGGGTTGAAACCCTCGGGCCGTGGGGTCCGAGTGCCCATGTTTTGTTCAAGGAAATCTCCAAACGCCTGTTTGACACTTCCCGTGACCCAAGGGCTGGCTTTTGGCCAGAGGCTAAGCATTGCCATACAACGTGGCAATGCCGCCAGTCTCTTAGGTACATTACCAGTCGACAGCGATGCGAAAGAATTTTTCGACGCCATTTTTTTGTTTGTTAATAGATTTAGTTAAGTTAGGTTATTATATTTTAATTGTAAATACTATTGAAGAAGAAGCTAAAAACAATTTTAATAAACAAACAAGATATTTGATATGAGCATATCAAAAATCTTTAGTTTATTTATTAAAATTGTATTTGCAGCACTGCACCTGCATGACTAAAATGGATCCTATAATATATATATAATAACTATATAACTTACCCTAGCATCTAAAAGAACTTAATATCTACTCTATATGTTAGTGCTGGCAAATGAATTTAATAGTCAGTGTCGTGAGTTGTCTACATCCTACTATTTAATTTCAAGATGGTCAGATGGGTAGACAAGGCTAGATTGGCAGACGAATACCAAAGGATCGTGGGTAAGATCGGTATCCGACAGACTAGGTCAGCATGTTATAGAAATGGAACGTAGAGACATTTTAATACTGCGCCGGAAGATGCAGTGTGGACGCAATCACACAAATGATCACAAAACAAAACACAAAATGTGTGGGCTCACTTGACTCTATGTGAAGTAATGTCACTTTAACGATCGTCGGAATAAAAATAACGCTAGCCTAGCGTGGGCAGCTATCGATAACATTTAATTAACGAGCAATCGAGCTATTTATGTATGTTATCTATGGTATTGACGCAAAACATCAACGCGAGCTGCTTGCTTGAATGCGCGCTCTCACCACCTTTCCCGGGAGCTATGAAGATTTGCATGCACATGCATTTGACTCAATCATAATTAAGCACATCAGATAAGATGATAAATTCTAACCTCATAATGCGCATCGTGGCCGAGGAATTAGATGATCGTGCAGCTAAGTATGGTGCAAGTATTGCGATCATCTAGATCACTGAATATGTAAAGCATTTGAAATTTTGCAGCAGTTCGTGGTTTCGCTTTGTATAGTTATTAGTTTTTTTTATCAGGTGCCTCCTGTCTGTTCGTGTTGAAAGCAATTAATATTAATTTATTTTTAATGATTTGTGGTACCATGTATCTTACGACGTTCACTGTTGTCAACTTTTGAGTTGTGGCGACGTTTATCGTTGTTTTTTGTATCTTAACTTCTTTTGTTTCAAAGCCATACTTAACTGCGTGTTAATATCAAGACATACGTACAACAAGCATAAGCATAATCAGCCTACAACGTTCCCACAGCTGGAATGTAAACAGAATTTAAGTAACTGTTCGCAGCACTCGTATTTAGATTACATTCTAGTATTTATACAATATAAGAGAAATACAGACAAGTCAATGCTCCTTCAAACAGGCGCGACACACGACCCGACACAAAGGCACCGCGTATCGCGTGACGAGCGGGGCCTTTATGTTGCGCGCGATTAACGTCGCGTGGAGGAGAAGAAGCCTTTAAACTAAATTAAACCGTAAAAATATGGAGAACATAATAAATAAATAAAATTGTAACAGACGTTTTGTTCATGAATATCGGTACAAATGTTTTAAATCGACAGATGTATGCAAAATCGTAAAAAGAAATCAAGAAAGCGACTTAATAAACCGGTTTTACAATAGTTTACGCATAATAATCAAGAGCAGTCTGAGTCACAAGTATCGCCTACTTATCTGACATTGACCTAACTACGTATTTGCATATGTTTTCTTAAGAAAACATTTGCATTGCTTCAACGAATTCAGTTAAAAAGTCTTTTAGTTTCGTTTTCTATTTTTAGATGGAAATAGAGCGTGTTTAATTGACAATACCGTCAATGACCATTGTTAGGAAACTCAGTATTTCATTTTCTTATTGAAATGACCTTGAATGCGTGTGTATAGGTTTGTGCATGTGTGTGAATCCTTCGGAAATCCTTTTAGTCATGTACACACCTCTACATATCAAGCTATAAATTTCCAGTATAAGCTGATCTCGCATTGTATAGGACTTTCGTACAATGAGAGGTCAGCTTATACTGGAAATATATAGCTTGATCTGTAGCCGTGTGTACGATATTATTCTATATGGAAAAAAGCTACGCAAATGATCAGTCTCTTATACTGCTACTAAAAATGATTCGGAAACGCGATTTCAGATAAATGACTAATATAATTTACAATCTCGGAAAATAATTAGGCGTTATAAGCGATATCTAATTTCAATCAATTACAGCTAGTTACTAAACACGTTTGCTGGCTTATGGCCACGGGTCTATAGAAGTGTGGTGTAAACGCAGCAGGATATTTGTAATAACCACGGAACAAGGCGATAGATAGCGATAATGTCAGCTTATCATAACTTATCTATGACAATCGATAATGCGACCGCGTTTTCATAATAGGAAATGCCTTTTTGGAGGAGTATTCAACAAAAAATAAATACGGATTGTTTAAGTACCTACTTTGAAATACTTAAACGTTGTGGTTCCGGTAGCAGGATGAACTCTACGTCATATTTAAACGTAAATATCACTGAATGTATTCATTGTTCGAAATCAAACAAAAGAAAACACAACACAGAAAACAATTGAAAGCAAAGAGTTACAAAATGGCTCGATGAAGTCCATAGAGCAAATGGAGAAGAACTACTGAATGTTACGAATGCAAAGTCTTAGTCCAAGCATTTATTTCAAATAGGCACTTAGAAGGCAGTTTTGAACGTCAAAATTTACATTAAAATAGAATTGATTCTAGTCGCCCGCCCCTTCCAAAAGGTAGTTTCGTACGGAGAAGAATGGGCAAGAAACTCCACCGTTACTCTTTTAAAATGTTATACAATATTTTGTATACTTACATTAATTATATAGTTATACAATTAAATTAGCAACCAGTTTGATTTCTCCTAGACTCTAGATTGTCCTATGGAGCTGGACCAGCATGTTTCCAAGAATTCTTATTTTGGATATAATCCTCTAATTTTTAATAAGTATGAATGTTTAAAAAGTGTACTTTTTATATCTTTCATTTTATTGCAACATATCACAAGGTATTTTGTTGTTACATTTAACACACGCAGTACCCCATAAAAGATATAGGTACTTTAGCTAATATGAAAAATGATTGATCTATTTTATCTCTATTTCTAGTATTAAAATGATGTCTATAACTTATATTATTTTATTATCGGACTCCCGTTTCTCCCGTTTTCAGACTCCGAGGTCTAGTTTTCCAATTTTCTAGACAAAAGTAGAGGAGAATAATACAAACAGCCGACTCTTGAGAAAATTAATACACTCGAGAGCAATGAATCCGGGTCACTTAAAGAATGTTAAAAATCTCGGAAACTAAAAATGATAGGTTAATGCAATAAATTGTATTTAATAGACAATGTAATACTCCTTAAATGAAAGTAAAAAAAATATGAGTCACCATACATTTTATTAACACAAAATTACATAAAGAAAAAAACTGCTGATCTCTCCTTAAAACAAAAATAGGAAACATGAAATTTTTAAACTTTATTACGATTTTCTTGAATTTTAATACTTCGTATTACCTCCTCGTGCTTCCATTACTGCGTTTACGCGGTTTGGCATGCTGTACACCAAGTTTCTTATACGATTTTGGGGAATATTCTCCCATTCCTCTGTGAGAGCAATTTTGAGCTCACGAAGCGTGATTGGGGGAGGGTTTCGTTGTTTTACGCATCTGCCTAGCTCGTCCCAAGCATGCTCGATCGGGTTGATATCCGGGCTGCGCGCTGGCCACTCCATACGAGTAATGTTCATCTCTTGAAGGTAGTCATTCACAATCCTACCTGTATGAGGTCGGGCATTGTCATGCATAAATATAGCATCCTCACCTAAATTGACCACAAATGGACCAACGTGATCATTGAGGATTTCTTCCACATATCTTACGCTAGTTAAAGAGCCGTTTTCTATGATCACCAGCTCTGTGCGACTTTCAGAAGAAATTCCGGCCCACACAAGTACAGACCCACCACCGTAGGCTACTTTTTCTTCGATGCATGCTTGCTTGAATCTTTCCCCTGGTCTTCGATACACTCTGTGTCTTCCATCGTGCTTGTAGAGCATAAATTTTGATTCGTCGGAGAACATAACTTTTGACCAATCTTCAATACTCCAATTTACGTGGCTCTGGGCATATCTTAGTCTTGAAATACGATGCCCACGCTCCAGTTTAGGGCCGTTTGCAGGTCTAAGGGGTTTTAAGTTAGATTCAGCAAGCCGACGTCTTACTGTCCATGCACTTGGGTTACTTCCTCCGAGGCGTCGAAACTGATTTGTGAGTTCAGTTCCTGTGAGAAAGCGATTTCGAAGCATGGTGTTCACCAAGTATCGGTCTTCTCGTGCTGTGGTACACCTGGTTCTGCCCGTTCCTGGTCTGCGTAGGTTAGAACCAGTTTCTTCGTAACGTCGGAGAACTCTTTGTACTGTTGACAGCGACACACCGACAGTCCTGGCTGTATCGCGCTGACTCCGGCCGGTTTCCAGCATTGTAAGTATTCTGGTGCATTCTTCAGGCGTAAGCGACATAATTTCAGCTTGAATAATGAATATAGAGCACTATCAACATGGTTTATGTACCCACATAAATGACAGATTACAAACAAAAGCAAAACCAAATGCTGTAATTTCGTAGTTCCATCTTCGAAAGTGGCCCTTTTTCAAATTTGATTTTTTTATGATATAACTTTACAATAACTAAGAAGTTTTAATACCTTCATTTAAGGAGTATTACATTGTCTATTAAATACAATTTATTGCATTAACCTAGCATTTTTAGTTTCCGAGATTTTTAGGATTCTTTAAGTGACCCGGATTCATTGCTCTCGAGTGTAGATAAGCAGAAATCTGTAAGAAAATTGTTCAAATCGTTTTCGCTTGGACAGTTTTGTCTTAGGAGCCCCAAGGGAAAAGTTTATAGAAACCTATATAACTTATAATGTTCTATGTACTCGTAACTTAAACTACACCTAATAAAATTCTATTACAAACTACGAAACTTTAAAAGGGCCAGCATGATATGCGATTTTGCTTTACACGTTGTATATTGAAAAGTAATTCGTCACGTTCGATAATAACTAATCTCAGAAAATCAATTGTAACCATCAAGGTCACTTTGTAAGTAAAGCCACAGCATTGTGTGATGAAAATGTGTGACAAACACCGCTGTTATAGAAATTACAATACCTAATGTTTATCGAAAACACGGACTTCAGCCCATTCTTCTCCAAAGTAAACTATCTTATTTTTGTTTTATTTTGGAAATAACAAAGTGTTATTTAATTAGTTTAATCATATACTTTCAATGG
The DNA here is from genome assembly GCA_916610205.1 of Griposia aprilina. Classification (NCBI taxonomy): domain Eukaryota; kingdom Metazoa; phylum Arthropoda; class Insecta; order Lepidoptera; family Noctuidae; genus Griposia; species Griposia aprilina. The sequence goes on from OU744302.1 coordinate 13,297,050, forward strand.
TAAATCATATTTATTTTCATTTATTTATTCATACATTTTATATATTTAAGTTTGTGACAACATAAACTCATTAGAGTTATACCGTGAACATTTGGAATTGGCAATTCGATTGTATTATTATTAACCGTTAATTATGATTTTCAAAAGTGAAAAAAGTACACTGAAACACTGTTGATCAGACTGAAATAAATTATTTAACTTTGAAAGGGAAATAGAAGGAAAATAACTAATTTGTGAGGTAGAGAGAATAATTTCCATTCTTGACATTTTAGTCCAAATTCGTTTTAAAAAAAAAAACTAAATACGAGAATACCTACTAATATAATTTATGTCTTACACCTGCGATCTTAAACAGGGTCTACGAGTAAAAGATATTGGTGCCGATTCTCTTGTACACCGAACTAAACTATCAGAAAAAAACCTTACATTTGGCTATGAGAATCTTTTAGCTATTCTGCAAAAAATATCTCTAAATTCAAAAAAATTTTTGACAGCCTCGGCGTGTTTTTTATGGAACTTTTCACTTTTTGTATGGAAAATATGAAAAAAATGTTACCTACCTGTAGAGTTTTAAAGGTTTAAGGGATACCTTTAGGGGGTCGAAATTTTCATTAGTTTTGCTATAGGACACCATTTTCGAGATATAAGCAAAATAAATTTTAAAAAGATACAGTACTGTTTTTGCATCTGAAGTCGAAGTGTTGTAGTGAATTTTAGTTCATGACTACTAAACACCACACCTTTTTAATCGCGATTAAAAATAGCCAGATTTAGTTAAACAACCAAAATTTTAGGTGGAAAACGTCAAATTCCGAATATCAAAATTGTCAATCTTAGTGCTGTCAAACTAAAATATAGTTAAGTTGGGTCACTTTAGTCTATTTCAGAATGAGAAATCGTGTCGTTTGACAGGAATAAACTAAATTTTAGTGAGTCTAGCTTAGAGAATTTTGTGACAAGAGAATCGGCACCAATGTCTGATGAATCTGATGAATAGATGCTTATTAGGAAACTTATCAACAAAAATTTGGTTAGAAGGTCCTGTATGAAAAGGAGGAAAATATTTCACAATATTACATTATGTATTATTGAGTCAACGTATCGACAGTAAGATGACGTTATTTTTAAATCTTGGAACTGTTTTGTGTCTTGAATTCGTGATTATTGTGTGATTTTTTTTTATTGTTCGTTATAAAATTTATAAATAATTGAACTACTTACTATGCTGTTTGTGGCATACCAGCTTAAAATAACATTGGGATAGTGAATTAGGGTTCAAGTTATACTTTTATTTAATGTGGCAACTATACCTACTACCTATATACTAGTGATATAATATATCAGCATGCATGTCTTATTATAATCTATATATATAAAAATCTATATATATAAAAATGAATCCCTGTTTCCCTTGGTCACGCCATCACGCGTGAACGGCTGGACCAATTTCACTTTTTTTTTTTGTTGTGTTCGTTATTGTCAGGAGAAGGATCCTATGAAATAAAAAAATAAGGAAGTTAATCGGAACGTTACAAAATTTAAGAAAACTTAACGCCAATATTAATTTAACTTAACTGTCAGTTGTTTGAAATAACTGTCAGCGATTGACAGAATGCGCGCTGCAAATATCGTTTAACACAGATGGATCGGTTGATAAATGAGTCGAAAACTATAACTAAACGACATAATGACATTCATAGTTAAGACAGGACAATGTCTGTCGGGTCAGCTTGTTTATAATAATTATTATTCTAAGAGTCCGCCTAAGATTTTCTTTTGTGTTGATTGTTTTCACCGTTTTAATTACTTGTGTTTATGTTGCCTTTATTTATAATGTGACATTACATTCCAGTTTTATTAGTAATTAAGTATGATATTTTTATTACTGCACTTTTATCCGCTTGTTATATTATTATTATTTTTGAGTATTATCCTGTATACCTAAATGGTAAAATAGTTTTCCTCAAAATTATCCGTCTACAACAATAGCGTCGCAAGATTCCCTCGCAATGTTATTTCAATGAAAGCGCCACTTGTAAGTTGTAGTAGATTCTCGGCAGCCTGTGTTGTGCTTGTGCAGTAGGGTAATGTGCGAAGGCATTATCAGCACATCTTGAGACGAAGTGCGTCTATTTTTACCGCGCGGCTCGCTGGCGGCCTAGCCGACTGCATGGGGCAACGACCAGGCGATGCATGGACACGGTTAATTTAAAAAAAGTCATTGCCCCTAAGTCATTATCGACACTTACTAATACAAATTTCTCCACAAACTTTGTCTTACAATGAACTAAATATTTTTTATTGTTGTGTTTTCAATATAAATATGCACCTACAACTCGAAATGGCAATAAGATTTATATTTGATTGTTTTGCACGCAAAATATTTTGGTTTTTAGTGATTAGTGAAACCTTAACAAAGGAAAAAAGGAAGTTCTTTGTTTGTTAATGTATGTAAGATAACTTAGAAGCCATTGACACGAGTCCTTTTTTTCATTTTAATAAGTTTTATGCGAGATGTTCCCGATGCGATGACGTTGATGTCTTTCATATTGAGAAACGAAACTTTCATAATAAAATTAATAATTACAACGAGGCTTATGTATTTCATAATAATATAAATAATAATGTTTGTTATCTAAGTCTGATAGTATTTTAAAATGAATATTGTTTTTTTAAATAAAATAAAATAAAGTACCGTCTATTTTGAAAAGTAGGTAGCACATTCTTTTATGATGGATATTATGTTAGAGCGATCGCATTGGGTTTATTTTAACGACTGCATACAAGAACCACAATTTTTTGTACTTATTCAGAGTAAAAGTAACATCAGAACCAAATATTAGTACACGATTGACAAGTATTAATTATGAATGCGGCATAGGCAGTAAGTGTTGCCTGTTACGGCAGCTAGTTATACGATAAAGTGAACAAAGCGCGGACGTTATACGATTTTCGGCCATCCGTTTATACGTTACGTATAAGGCTTCATAGAAATAATTGTTACAAAGTGTGTTTCCGTCTCGCTCACACATGCGTGTGTGTCTCTTGCGCACGACGCTACGTCATCGCAGAAACCAGCCAGCCAATTGACCGGTATACTGCCAACCTTCAGTTTTTTTATTTATAACTCGCTCTGGCTGGGCAAGTTATGCTCCGTTCAAACACCCGCCGGTTACCTGTCGACTTGCGCTCTACCTAAAAGGACAGTAGCTGCAAGCAAAAAAGGACAGTTGAAGGGGCTGACTGTTTTAATTTATCTCTTTTTTGTGTGGGTGTTGTATCAGTTACAATGATATACCTACATGATAAAATCATCGCGTTATTATATTAATAACCAAATAATCAGAATCTAATCATTTTCACAATCCAAAAATCTGTGTTGCTTATTTTATCAAGTTTCGTTTATAAACAAAATAAAAAAAATGTGATGTAGTCTGTAGACATCTAATTCATATGCTTACGACTTTCACCACCAATTTCCTAATGATGAAAGGTTAGTGAGTATTATCTAATCAATTTACTCATTCGAGCATGATTGATAAAGTAACAAAACTTAATATCGATTAGGCAGGTAATTCCCTTGAATGTTAACATTACATAAGGTTATGAAATACTTATTAGAGAAGCGCCAATTCATATTAATGTTTACTAAGGTACCCAATGATATTTTTTGTAAGCACGTAAGCACGCATGGTTCAACAATGCTCAAGTTGGTTAATTAATATAATTTTAATTAGTTTTGGTAATTAGTCGAATTCAAATTCCATTTTTTTGTTAATGTGGTACCAGGGTAATTTACAGCGTGGCAAACATTATCACAGTATTCCACAAAATGATCAAGCAAGTCTACTGGAACAAGTTGCTATCGTGTGTGAACAGAGCATTACACGGTTTAATGAACGAGCAGCGATGGCGGCGGCGCACGGCGCGAACTCGGTGCGCAGTCGGCCCCGAGCTACAGGCGGCGCGCGCGCAGCTACGCGTTATATTAGTGAAAGGACGCATGACTCATACTAAAACCAGTCATGAACGAGTACGCTGAGTACGACTGGAAGCTGCATCAGATGCAGAATGAGCGCCTTTGTGAAGTGGCCAGGAAACGACTCACAGACGGTGACAGACAACGCGCCCTAAACGGCCTGCGGGACACGGTGGACAAGAGCCTCAACCTCGCCCTACGCGACAAGAGTAGATGTCAGGATGACAACTTCCTGCGACGTTTTCTGTACGCGCGCAAACATGACGTGCAGCAGAGCTTCGAGTTGTTAGTGAGCTACCACCAGTACCGGCGCGAGCACGCGGAGCTGTGGGCGTCGGCGGACGGCGGCGTGCTGCGCGCGCTGGCCGACGGGCTGCCCGGCGTGCTGGCGCAGCGCGACCGCCGCGGCCGCTGCGTGCTGCTCATGTTCGCCTCCAACTGGATCCCGCACGCGTGCCCGCTGCTCTCAGTGTTCAGAGCTCTATTGCTCACAATAGAACGCACCCTCGACGATGTTCAAAATCAGGCTAACGGATATGTCATTATCGTTGATTGGACTGAATTCACGTTTAAGCAATCGTGTAGTTTACAAGCCAAAGTGTTGAAAATGATGATTGACTGTCTACAAGATTGCATGCCTGTTCGTTTTAAAAGCATACATTTCATCGGACAACCTTGGTATGTGGAAACCGCTCTCGCTGTAATAAAACCGTACCTTAAGGCGAAGACGCGAGAGCGCATCGTGTTGCATGGAAACAATCTTTCAACGCTTCATGATTCTCTGCCACTTGATATTCTACCGGCGGAGTTGGGAGGAGAAGGCCCTTCGTACAATTCAGAACTTTGGCTCCAAGACTTCTGTCGAGGTGAAAACATAAACCCGGCCCCGATAACGACGACGACGACGCCGATTGTACCCATACCAATTGAGAACGATCCTCCTTCAGCTAAACTGGACAAAGCATACAAACAAAAGGACAATCCAATTTTCTCTTTCCACGGAAACGAAAAAAGTGCTAAATCAGAGTTACTGCGTGATAAAGATTGACCTTATCGCTCATTGTGGTAGCAGCATGGTTATAATGGACACAAAGGACTGTTCCGTCCGTGAAAACGCCACCAATGTGTCGTTGCACTCGTGTGCTTCGGTTAGCATTTTGTGATATCAAGTGTATTTTTTATTTAAGGCATTGAGACTGCTTAGAACATTAGAGTAAACTGCTTATTAGGAGCGTAACAATATTGTTAAGTACTCGGGGGCTGAAGTGCATTTATATGGCCTCAGATTAGAGCGGCGACCTAGTGGAAGTCAATGTCCAAGTTGGTTAGTGGGCATTCGATTAATGAGTCAGGCACATTTTGGTGGCGGTGGGAGGCGATGAGGTCGGCGCATCCCCCGCGGCCGCACGGCGCTCGGCGCAGGCGCAGGTAACGGTGCTCAGCTCTCGTTTCGTCGCATCCGTTGGAATCACGAGCGCAGCCACTGGATCTCGGTCTACATCCACATAAGCTTGCATACATATTGAGCTTATGTTCTCCATGTTATTTATTCCGTACTAACCAGTTCTTGTAATTTGAACACTTCAGATATCACTTGATAGTTGTAGATACTTTGCTTTAACCATGTGAGGCTTATTGCGCATTTACTATTATGTTTAAGTCCATGTTTGAAAAATATGAGATGCCGAAGCGATTTATTTTAATAATAAGTATCTATTGTCCTGCTAGTGGAAGGTATCGTAAGTAATCGGTCTCAATAATAACATTAATAACGTTTTGATTGTCGATAGAGAACAGTATTAAATTATTGAAAGCATGATCCCTGCGTATCCGTCTAATACGTGCTGGGCCTTTTTATGTGGTGTGTAACGTCTTTAACGGTCTTATAGCTCTCACTAATGAACCTCAGAGCTCTCTCATATTCATTACTTATTGCATAGTGTAGGGAATCTCTTGTCTACATAGTAGACGTTGAATGGACAATAAATTGTATAATAACTCTATGTATATAATTTTAAAAGGCAGCTGCTGTGTAACAGAAAGTCATAATAATATTTTGTACTTGTACACCGAATCCTACTTGCTTAATACAAAAGTTATTTCGAATTATTGTAAATATTGAAATGACTGAAACAATGTACCTATTGATATTATTATAGTGTAGCATTTGATAATAAATGTATTGATGACATATTTATGTATCCATTTCGTTTTATTTATCCGAGCGACGTTCCGGAAAGTTTAAAGATGCTAACACAGTTAGTGCACGAACTTAGTATGTGCTAACTAACTTATACAAATGTGTAATGTTTGGACTTGTAATCAGTGTCTAATTAATGTGAAGACGAGCATCACAAAGTAATGTGTCATTCAAAACATCTACAAGACTCAAATAGAAAGGGTGCTCTAGACTCTAGAGAAAACAGTGAAGATGAATCATACTATCATAGCAATTCCAACCTTTTGAATCAAATGTATGCATAAGTAATGAACTAATGAAGCACAGTGCAGTCGAAGGCTGAACTTAATAATACGCTAATGTCGATTCTCATTGACGCTTTGTAGAGCGATTTCTAAGTACTCACAGCTAAAGTACCTGAGGTACGAAGGTTGATAAGTACCTGCAGAATACGGTTAACATAAATCGAATACTCGGATATGCCTACATGTGCTGGTATGCAGTGCAGGTGTGCTATGATTTTCATCACATAGTTTCTGTTTATAACATCCCAGACAACTTAAACAATAACGATGAATGAAGTAAGTAGGCGCTAAATTGATTGGAGATTCAGATGCAAGTTACTGTTGATATTACAATCACACTAACGAAATGGAAATAAGGCAGAAGCATGACATAAATATTCTCATTCCACAGCACGTGAAAAAAAAAAAAAAAAAAAAAAAAACGCGTGAGAAAGATAGATGATAATTATAATCTATAATCTCTCTCAGTCTTCCGTGTTATTATCAATATCATCCGGAAATTTCGTTCATGGGTCGTAGACTATATCTGCCCTAGATTCTGCTGCAACGAAAGCTGGATGTTCAACATTGATCACAAATAATAATAACATTAGACAGTTTCTTATCATACAGTGGAGGAACGAGCATCAATTACCAATTCAACACGCTTGATTACATGCGTGATGACGATTTCAGACCATCACGTTCTGACCAATAATATAGTTTTGATACGAAGCAATACCTACTAAGCAGGCTAAACATACCATCCATCCTTTTAGTAATAACACTGTTGCCGATTACTCATTCAGAAAACAATTGGAGGCCCTATTCACAATCGGGGTCCACTCATCATTTTCCAATAATGATCCATTCTGCGCTCTACACTAAACAATAATTGAACCACTCATTTTAATGTGACTGTATTCATTCATATACATTACGTCCCTATTTTTGTTTCACCTATGGCATAAATGAGCGAAATTTATGGAGTGTGCAGACAATGGGTAGTGAATCGAGTGCTGTGCGCACACGCAGTGGTCATGTGAGTCACGTGGCCCTGCTTCCGTCGACCGACCGCAGCGGAAGGAACCTACCACTTCTAATTGACACCTAATATATTTAATCCTTTTTATTCAGGCTACATTGGGGGCCTTCCTCATGATTTGACTGCACGTTTATAGGCAAAACACCGGAATTAGAATCGTGCGCCGCTCAGCCATAACTGTAGATTAATTCCGCTGTTAAATTGTTGCCACATGCAACGTTGGTTAGAGATTAACCTTATAAAGATTTGTACATTGTTATAAAAGTTGGTCATGTGAGGAAATGGGGGTACGAGATTATCAGATCACATAGATTACGTTAACGAGACATATTTTGAGTACTTAACTTGAACCTACATTGCGTGATGATTTACACGCAATTAACACGTGTAAAAATAGATACATCCTATAATCACGTACAAACCCATTGTCCGAACATTGACAATCAGAGCATTGTTTTAGATCATGTTAACTCGCCATGAACAATCTGTACTGTAATCCAGGCAGACCGCAAGCTTCGGTTTTCCTTGAGATTAATTTACAGTACACATGCACGTGTTTCTGAGTATTTACAACGAAGGTAATCAAATTGGAATTGTCTTTCCGTTTTGCTGAATGACAGATAGCGAGAAAAACGACCGTAGGTACTGGAGGAAGTGGCACTATGGATATGTAAAACATTATGTTTTACTTTGATAACAGGCAAAGAAGCTCATAAAATCACAGATTGGATATTGACTATCCAATTTAGGATAATTATGTAATGTTTTCCAATAAAGTGAGAGTCAACTAACTGAAGTGGGTTAAAATGATGATGACAGGAAACTGTAGTTTTATCTATTCACCATGAACCGTGACTTTCCAAGTCGTAATACCTAGATTGAAACTGATCAAGAAATCATTTAACGAATTAGGTACTTATATCATTCCCATTGGGCGAAATAGTATAACTCCAAACAGGAATCGATTTGTCTGTTTTTAATGTTGTTCCTCATCATGACATTAAACATGTCGATAAATGATAAGATATAGTCGTTTATGAATTAAAAACAAGACAGTCGCTTATCTTTTCGTTGGATTTACTTGGATCTGATTTGCATAAAAAAATCGATAACCTTGTAAAACTTTAATAGATATGATCTCACAATGATCTTATTTTATTCTTTATTACCCGACTACTAAACAAGAAACGACATTACCGGCTTTTAAGTAGGTTGACATAGAGTCTGATTTCTAGGGAAGTTTGATGAGACATGTTAGAACATGTCATATGTTCTACCATCAATTTAAGATCAAAATTTAACGTGTGATAATTAGATGATGGAAGGCTAGGAGGTGATGTAGCCACTGTTTTGAAAGACCTACAACTCCTCAAACAGCAATTTTAATCTATTGCCCTGCACCCTAATTATGCAGCACACTATCTATCACAATCTGAATCATTTTGAAGCCTATTGCTAATCCATTGCTTCATATGTTCGAAAAATTTGTCTGCTCAACAATGTAATTAGCGCAATGAATGTTGTTGAACTGTCAAAATGAAACCCATGCCTACTGTTAGTGTGTTACGTAATACCCCGCTGGACCTTAACCCATCAAAATGTGAAATTTACCTTTCTGACATTACCGACAGACAATTGGCCATAGAGAAATTGAATGCAATAGACAAATCAAAATTCTAGAAAAAGTTCACTGCACAACCTAGGTTCCCCAATTTTAAAAGACAGCTTTTCTCAATTCATCGACGATAAAATTAAAAAAAAAACAACGACATTTCGGACAGACTCTTCAAAATAAATTTACATTCGGCATTCACTCTGATTAGCTATTGTAGTTTTTGCCCAAATGTTACATATTTTTTACGCTCTTTCCCTTTATGAAAGCAGCCACAGCTGTTAGCTAAAATTGACCAAATTATTCACAACACACTAACATCCATTTTGGTGGCCTCGGCGTCCGTAAAATTACTAGTATTTAGCTTACCGGCGGTCCTGTCCTCTGTCCACAGCACTGAAAAGTAGACCGGGCATATGTTAGCCCCTTCCCAGGTTGACTAGGCAATGCCGTGCTTGACCAATGCGATGAATGCCTGGAAAATGGATTGCCCGGATACACATTGACCTGTGAACCCGTCTTCCCAGAGACAGTCGGATGAGCCGCTCTGCAGGTTGTAACGGAATAAACTTATTAATACGTCCACCAATATTATTGAGCGTGCCCGTCTTCTGGCTGTGGGTGAGTGGGATTCGGGCATCTGGCTTCAGGCGCTACCATTATCCAAGATAGGCACTCAGAGTGACACCGTCTTCCGTTTCGCTACTTGTCTGCGTCAGGGCGCTCCTTGCGTGGCTCTGCATCGCTACCAATGCGGTGAAGGTGTCGACTGACCATAATTCCTTGGAAGTTAGGTCAGCCTTTGGTGTGGGATGCACCATGTGTAGACACCCTTACGCTATCGCGTCTTCCTAGCACGGCGGGTTGTGCGGGAAACTTCAAACGGCGCAAATATTACAATCTTATTGGAACTAATATGTTCGAGCCTTTGGGGTTGAAACTCTAGGGCTATGGGATCCGAGTGCCTACTTAATTTTTCGAGACATTGCCAAACGGTTGGTCGACTCTTCACGTGACCAGAAGGCTGACCTATATTTTAGCTAAAGAATTAGCATTGCCATGCAACGTGGCAATGCTGCCAGCCTTTTGTGCACTTTTCCTGTTGACAACGATGTGGACGAATTTTTTGATGCCAAGATTCTTTCCCCTCTCCTTTTTATATACTTATACATATTATTATTACTATTATAAGACTGTTAGCTTTTAAATTATGTAAATAAACCATCAATTAATTAATTTAAAGATTTAAATTGACGGTCGACATACTTCCACCTACTTATAGGTATACTCAATTCTCCATGCCTGGAAAGATATCGAACTTGAAGAGACTCGATACCTAACTAAACTAATCTTTAGAAATATATATAATATATTAATGGGACATCGTGAAATGCGATTTTTCCTTTTTCATGCCGGTGCAACTAATGTAGTCAAGTTGATTCTCGATAAGTACATAGGTGAGATTTCTTCACCCTTGAAGATAACCTACTTTGAGCCGGATGAAAACAAAATGCTAAATAAGTAGGTATGTAAGTACCTATGCATATTCATCATTTAACTGACTATGCTTGCAGGCTTAAAGATAGGTCTGCTAAATTAAACAGATGCAGAGAGAAAATGCGACTAGCACAGACAGGGCTGGATTTAGGGGAGGGCATCCGGGGCAATAGCCCCGGGCCTCCTCAATAGAGGGGCCCCCACAATAGAGCCTTCTGAAAAAAAAAACTTTCAAATTCTAAATTCCGAGTAAACACTAGTAAACAACTTTTCTTTTGTTTTTTTTTTCCCCGCTGTTTTACCTTTACCTATAGTACTTTGTACGAACATGATTATATTGTTCTTATATATGAAAAAAAAAAACGATTCGAAATGTTTTTTGATTTCAGATAATTCTGGTTTTCGATTCCTATATTTATGTTTGTTAGATGCTAAAAGAATCACAATAAATAAATCACTTGGTTTCACAATAAATTATTTATTGAAAAACTCAAGTGAAAAAAATTGTTCATTTTATTTCGAAAATAATTTTAGCGGCTCCACTCCTTTGTTGCCCCAAGGCCTCCAGACCTCTAAATCCGGCCCTGAGCACAGAGGATGTCAATGATGGTAGTAAACCAGCCTTATACCTGTCCCACTGCAAGGTAAAGACAAAAGGAGTTTCTCGTACAGAGAAGGCGAAAGCATTGCATTGACCACCACGTTTGTTTGTTGCATGTTGGCGATGTTGCATGTTGGCGATGTTGCATGTTGGCGATGTTGGACATACATTCTGATGAAGTGATGAGTCATCAAATAATATTACTGTGAAGTATTTTATAATTTCGACATTCGTAACACTGTAATCACATAGCTAATTAAGGATAATGTAATGAGAGACCTATATGCATTAAGTGGATTTGTGTTTTGTTTTGGCATTGTTGCTCAGGAAAAATATATCGTAAATGTTTATTAAATGTTTGTCTTGTCTGTAACTGGCTCTAAATTTTATGATCTCATACTCCTTTGCACACACACTTTACAAATGATCAATTTGCACTTCTGCAATGTGAATTGCATTTTTATTGTTATGCAGAGTTTAAAATATTAATAGATAAAAGTTTTAAGTCTTTTATATTTTGTCATTGTAAAGGATGTTCACATCGTTATCATTTGCACTGTAAACTGTTGCTCCAAGTATAAAATGAAAGTTACTTATACCTAACGTACAGTCATAGTCTACCCAGAAATAAATTTCTTGACCCCGTTTCTCTCAGACTGGATTGCCGAGTCGTTTCCACACAATAGGAAGAAGATTTGCGCTTTATATGGGACTCGTTTTCGAGAACTATTTTCTTGTAGATTTATATTACACTGAAGATTGCATCCGATGGCTATTTGTTTGTCATTGACCTTAAACTCTTTGTTATTTGAAAGAATAGTCCAAGTTTACGCGAATGGTTTACATTATAAACTTTAAAATTCGTTGTTGAATACGAGGCTTTAATTTCAGTTCCTTTAAACATTTCACGTCAATGTAAACCGTTATTATATGAAGTGTTCGGTAAAAGAACAGAAATGATCGTGTTCCGCTTTTAACTCCCCTCCATGCAGAATTAATTAGGCACAGCTGCACAATTTTGTGGCTTATGCAAATTGGCGGCGAACATGTACGAGTATGTAACAAAATCCTTAAAAACAAGAGTCTAGATTATCAGCTAACTAGCAAGAAGTAGGGGCCTTCGCACGATTTTACGAATTCACAAAACATCAGTTCTATTAACTGTAAGTTTTAATCCTACTAATATTATAAACTAGCTTTTGCCCGCGGCTTCGCTCGCGTTAATTTAGAATTTGACAATCAATTCGGGTTGTTCGGGGGATTATAGTTAGGAGGATGAGAAACCGGTCTATCGAAACTCTTCTAGACTCACAATATGTATTAAGTAATTAAATAAACAAATACAAAAAATCTTAACACACTACTAAAGTTTCTACAATAATATAATTCAATCATGATGCGAAAGACACGTGGCGCCATCTATTATCATAAGAATGTTATTGTTGTTTTCTTCGGCAACAGTACTTTTTTCGGGATGAAAGGTACCCTATGTCCGCTTCTGTACAGCTGACAACGTATATGCAAAATTTAAGGATGATCGGTTCAGTGGTTTAGATGTGAAAAGGTAACAAACAAACTTACTTTCGCATTTACAATATTAGTCAGGAAGTTAGGATTAGGATAGTTATGATGTAAAAGTTTGTGAGGATGCATAGATGGATGTTTGTTACTCTTTCACGCAAAAACTACTGAACGGATTTGGATGGAATTTAGAACACAGATAGTTTATAACCTGGATTAACACGCAGAATACTTTTTATCCCGGTAGTACGTTCCCGTGGGATAATTTCCAACCTCCACGTGGGCGAAGCCGCGAGCAAAAGCTAGTGTATTATACATATAAACCTATCAGAATAAATTCTCAAAGTGATGACGAAATCCGCATCAAAACCCGATGCGTAGTTTAGAAGAGTAACGCAGGCACACACTAAAAACTACTTTTATTGATAATATTTATATAAAGATTATGCATATAGATATAGATAGATATAGATTTATTGGTAACACATAAAATATGTACCAAAATAGAACAAAACAGGTACCTAAACGGAATGCACTTCCTTAAGGAAAACGTTATGAAACCGTGAAGAGTTTATCGAACTGTAACAATTTGATAATAAATAAAAGGCTAATTAATAACATAAATATAACGTTAGATTAGTATCATGTGAGAATTGTCCGAAGGGATGGGCAGAGGTGTATTTTATAGTACACCCACATTTCTACATTTCACCATTTATGTTTTGTGCCCCATGTCGAGGGGCCAGCCTATTGTTAGTAAGTAATTAATAACAATAACTCAGACAATACTTCAACTAGGTTTCAAGCCACTCCTAAACATGTGGAGCATCTGTTTTCTGATCCGTAAACAAATAAATAGGCTATTGTTCTAAGTTTCATCATCCGAAACGAAGCGTGCTCTTTCATGTAGGACAAAAGACAAGACTTGCTGGCTGATTCAGTTGTTGAAACGTTCCATACCTACATTGATACTTTGCTGACGTATGTCGCAGACGTATACAGTGAACAATAAAAACAGACTAGTACCTAATTTGGGGAAACCAGCTTACGTCTTTTTTCCCCGAAGAAGAACGGCAGAGGTGAATAGTACGCCCGCATTTCGCCAGTTATGTTTTATAAACTGTATCATATAATAAAGGCAATCATATTGCCATGAATCGGGCACAGATTCAGAGTCAGGCACATGTTTTGAAAAAAAAACCTATATTTATAGGTAGTAAGGAGCGAGCCTATTGCCAATAATCGGAGACAGATTCAGACGCCAGGTTGCTACAGAGAAGTTCATAGTGGAAAATGCCAATAACATATTGGCTCAGGATACATAGGATCTCATCACGCTCAGCAGTCGCGTCCGCGACTACTAGACCAAAACCAACGAGGCAGTCGTCATATTCTTAAATGCCTTGTGGTTTTCTCTCAAAAACTATTACTTCAAAACTATAACTTCAAAACCATAACTTCAAAACTATAACATCAAAATTATAACTTCAAAACCATAACTTCAAAACCATAACTTTAAAACCATAACTACAAAAGTATAACATCAAAACTATAACTTCAAAACTATAACTCCAAAACCATAACTTCAAAACTATAACTTTAAAACCATAACTTCAAAACTATAACATCAAAACTATAACTTCAAAACCATAACTTCAAAAATATAACTTCAAAACTATAACTTCAAAACGCCTGCAACAGTTACGTAAACCAACGCAGACATGTTTTACAAGCCTGAAATGTTTATGTGCAAAGTCTGTTTTCCTGAAACAAATGAGATACGAGTACAACGGTGCCGATTCTCTTGTACTATCACTAAAATGCCTTACTTTTGGCTATGAGAATCTTAAAACTGTTCTGAAAAAAAAACATCTCTAAATTTAAAAATAAATTTGACGTAACTAAAATTTAATTTGATCTTCACACTTCCCTCACTTTACATATATACGAAATCTGTAAATTTGTGTACAGTAATAAGGGATTGCTCAAAAGACCGTATGAAGTAATCTTTCGACCAACTAGGGATCCACACAGACTTGTATTAAAGGATAATCCTAAGTCAGCCAAGTATGCTAAAAGCTGCTTTGTGATGTGTGTACGTATGTACAATAAAATACCAAACGAAATAAAATTATTAAATAATGCTAACTCATTTAAAAATAAACTATGTAAATGGCTGAATGGACATAACGTTTATGACATTAATGATTTCTTTAACTTAAAAATATAAAATTTGTATGTACAGGTATTAATGACAATGTATAAGATGTATGATCTGAATGAGTATTATTGTATTACCAATTAATCTGCGACATTGCATAGTTCACCTTTAACACGTGTATTCATTATTTTGCATGCAATTAACACAATATTCTGTATAGCCAAACATGTGGACATTATATCAAACCAGACTGTAACATCTTTAGACCATGTCTAAAACAAACAAAGACTTATCTTATGTTATCATAACCACGTGGTACTGGTTTGCCCTAGCCCGTGATTTTTTTTTTAGAGCCGGAGGCACGCGTGGGTGCAGCTTCGCCGGGTTTTATATGGTTTTTTTTTACTTTTTGTATGGAAAATATGAAAAAAAAAATACCTACATGTAGAGTTTCAGGGGTTTATGGATTTTTTAACGGGGGTCGAAATTTTCATTATTTTTGCGCTAAGACACCATTTTCGAGATATAAGCAAAATAAATTTAAAAAAAAGATACAGTACTGTTTTTGCACCTGAAGTCGAGGTGTTGTGATGAATTTTAGTTCATGACAACTAATTTTATTCCACACCTTTTAATCGCGATTAAAAATTGCCAGATTTAGTTAGACAACCAAAATTTTTGGTGAACAACGTCAAATTCACTTCACACAAACTTGGCATTTTCACTAAACTAATAATTCAGTGCCATCTTAGTGCTGTCAAACTAAAATATAGTTAAGTTGTGTCACTTTAGTCTATTTCAGAATGAGAAATCCTCGTTTGACAGGAATAAACAATTTTTTTGTGATTTTTAATTTAGTGTAGAGAATTTTGTGACAAGAGAATCGGCACCATTGACTTTGAACTGTGACTAATTATAGTTATCAGTCAGAATGTGAATGTCATCTCATCTTAGATGACTGTATTTACTTTTAAAGTTATAATCTTATTTTATAGAAATAAACTTGCTTACATTGGACATGAATTAATGTTTTGAGTGTCTTAGAGGTAAAATAAAACCAGCTAGATTAATATTTTTCGTCAGATTATTTATTTCTCTTGACTACGAAAGCCTAATTCAATAGGTAAGTACACTTTTCTGACCAAACACCATTTGAGAATGGAAGCCTGTTTTCTATTGAATTAAAAATCAAATGGTCAATGAATAGAACGTAGGTGGTACCCTTACTTTTGTCATTACGACAAGTTGACAATATTTTCTTGGACCAATTTTAAACTAAGGCAATAGGCCTTAGTTTAAAATTAATTAATTTTAATAAAGTCTCAGTTTAATAGAAACTGAGACTTTATTAAAATTAGGTTTGCTTGGAAAAAAGCAAATTAACACTTGCTTGCACACACGAAATGTAACAGTTTATGGTTATTCTTGTTTACTCAGTGCGCCATATAGAATTATCTTTATGATAACGTAGATATTGGTGCCGATTCTCTTGTCACAAAATTCTCTAAACTAGACTAAAAATCACTAAAATTTCGTTTATTCCGGTCAAAAGACGATTTCTCATTCTGAAATAGACTAAAGTGACACAACTTAACTATCTTTTAGTTTGACAGCATTAAGATGGCACTGAGTTATTAGTTTTGTGAAAATGGTAATTTTGCCATTCTGAATTTGACGTTGTTCATCTAAAATTATGGTTGTCCAACTAAATCTGGCTATTTTTAATCGTGATTAAAAAGGTGTGGAATAAAATTAGTTGTCATGAACTAAAATTCACCACAACACACTTCACTTCGACTTCAGGTGTAAAAACTTCTTAACAAAAAAAAAAAAACAACCGACTTCAAAAAACACACTACAAAGTGAAAAATAACTTTAATTTCGTAAGTCGGTGTCTTTGGATCTGTATTTTAGATTCTTGCCACCGACTTCCGAAATTAAAGTTATTTTACACTTTGTAGTGTGTTTTTTTTGAAGTCGGTTTTTTTTTTTGTAAAAAGTTTTTTATAATCACTTTTTAGTGAGTCAGTTATTAATTTATCTAGTTAAGTAAAGTTACAAAGTTAAGTTACAATAGCTTAATTTCAACTGCTCATCACAGTCATCACCTTTTACAAAATATTCCTTTTCCCGATGCAGGGACGTTAATTGTTGAGGAGTTATCCTGGTAAGAACCAAAAGTACTGGAGCTGATGGTGAAGCCACCATCAGCTCCATTTCAACATATACATTGTGACGAGCATAAATTGCTTCGCAAACATATTAAAGTAATCGAATCGCAACCCTTGAAATATTGAGTAGTTCCGGTTGCCACCAATGGCCTTCATCATCAGGTCCACTTCACCGAATGGTGCTTTGGAAGAGCAAATGCCCGAGTTACTATAAAAAATACCCAAATCGCTATTGGTGTTCCTATAAAATTTGAGGATTTGCCTCGATTTCCATGGGATCCCCTCATCAGATTCTGACTTGGTGACAATGAGACCACCTCGAGAATACACCCTTTCGAACAAAAAAAGAATTTTGCAAATCCGTGTATATATGACGGAGTTATGCCCGTACATACATAATATATACATATATAAACATCTGAATTGATAACCTCCTCCTTTTTGAAGTCGGTTAAAAACAGTACTGTATCTTTTTTTATTTTGCTTATATCTCGAAAACGGTGTGTCCTATCGCAAAAATAATGAAAATTTCGACCCCCTTTATGTAACCTTTAAACCTTTAAAAAACTCTACATAAGAATACCTACTATTCTATTTTAAATATTTTCCATACAAAAGTGAAAAATTCCATATAAAACACGTCGAGACTGCCACCGATGAGTGCCCACGGCTCTAAAAAAAATCACGAGGTAGGGCAAACAAGTACCACGTGGAGTCGCGATTGTCAAATTTTATTTTAGTTACGTCAAAATTATTTTTAAATTTAGAGTAATTTTTTTGCGGAATAGCTTTAAGATTCTCATAGCCAAAAGTAAGGAATTTTAGTGATAATTTAGTTAGTTTAGTTCGGTGTACAAGAGAATCGGCACCAGTGGATATTTACTCTTCTTGCCATATCTATTAATAGTAGACTCAATAAACAGTAATATCGCACACCTAGATAAAGAATAGCACAACTCAAAATACCTCTTTTTTCAGAAAAAAACGTTACTCGTTTTCTATTTGACCGATTTAAAACTATTGTTGTATGATGTTGTATATTATTTTACCAAGATATTAATATCTTAGTAAAACAATATACAACATCTTATAGATCCAATAATCGCAATAACTCGATTTTGGATTATTTTGAGTTATGCCACCCTTTATCTAGCTGTGCGATATGCAATATTATGAATAATGTGTGTATACGCGAGAACAATCACTTATTATCTGCAAGTGTCACTCGATTTTTAATTCAATCGTATTTGTTTCTTCTTTAATTTTCACCGACTTTGGTGTCATATTCCTCTGTAGGTACCTACCTACTATTAAGTCGCTCTACTCGTATATGCAATACACTAACTGATTATGTCATCCACGTAATATAAATAAATTGTTTGAAGCGTGACTAATTGCAGGAAAATGATTGTCTAGGCTCAACAATGGACATAGTACCTATGAAGCTGGGTTAGATATTTGTCTGATAACGTTATCATTGTCCTAATTGTCCTAAACTTGCATTTCTTGCAAGGCCAGACACCTATAATATATTTATTTACATCAGTAGCTGATATAACATTATGAATAGCATATTTTTAAAGTAGGTATCATCAGACCAATTAACCCAACTTTATCTTAATTTTTAATTAATTGGTCAATTCTACTAATACCTAACAATAGCTACGCAATACTAAAAAGGTATCTGCATACCTACAATTATATTTGAAAATGTATTGTTGCATCGTTTTAAAGTAAAAACGAATTCTTATTTTTAACCGACTTCACAAAAAGGAGGAGGTTCTCAATTCATCTGTATGTTTTTATTATTATTTTTATGTTTGTTAGCTCAGAACTTTTTTCTGGGTAAACCGATTTGGATGATTCTTTTTTTAATTGATAGGTGGTGCTTCACCTGTGGTCCCATCAACATTTGATCAAGGTCTGACCAGTAGTTTTTGAGTTATCCTTAATACTGCATATTTTTTCCACTTAGTTTATATGGATGATGTGTTAATAATTTCCTGTCACTGTTATTTACACACCAAGTAGTGGTATACGAATTTGTGTGGGGTAGGTACCGCAACTAAAGAGAAAATAATATTTTATCATTTTTTATTGACAGTGTATAAAACGCAGCATTATTTATAACAATGTCCTATATTAAAAATGGTCGTAAACATGTTGAACCTTAACGCCCCATTAATACCGGACTAATGTTTATAAATAAAAAGAAAGATTCCAATGTTTAGTAGTATTTCTATTGATGTATCGAATAAAAACAAAAAGTAGTTTTGTATAGTTATTATGAGAGTAGTGTACTTTTGTTTGGTGGTTATTATGATCCATCTGATTAATCTGCTACCTCAACAAGAGCCATTTCCAAAGCAGTATTTTCTTTGATCTACGTAGGTTCTATACAAGCACAGCCTGCCGAGACTATTGCTGAAGTTTACAGGACCTGAACGGAGCAATAAGGTGTTTTGCTGAAAAACCACCATGATTTTAAGGAAGCATAACTTTTGCACTATATTGTCGCTGGTAGACACTATGGACACTGAGTGAATGGCCCATCCTTTTTTTTATATTTTATCTACATTATCTATAAGCTACATTATATTATCTTGCATGATTAAGCTTCACATGCCATACTAAGGCTAAATAGAATATAAGACCAAATAATGTAACATGTGAAACCACCGATTGTACTTACTCTATTTAAATGTGAATAAATTAATAAGGTTGCATTCCAATATTTGAGTACCATCTAACACCGCCAGCACATAATGCAGGTAATAACTTTCTTGATACGTTATCAGTCCGATGAAAATAGCGAACGCTAGAGTACCTACTTGTTTCCAGTGTGCTACAAATTGGCTATTAAGTGATAGGTACTGTATCACCCAATAGCCATTAAAATTTGATTCGGAGAGCACATGATCTAATCGGACTGCAATATATCGATATCTACAATCCGCAAGGTTGAACGTAGATATTAAAGTATCTTCCTAAAAAGCCGATAAATGTATGTATGTATCTGTGAGTCAGTTCGTATTGTCTCATCACAAGTAAAACAGCTTGTATATTCAATCGGATCAACAAACATTCAAGTGGAAAAGTAAAACAAGGATGCCATATTTGTAGCGTGAGCAGAAGAAATTCACAGCCAAACATTATAGTAAGGAGAGTAATACAACCGATGTGTTCCAATCTTCATTATGAAAGGGTAAAGTTGTGTTGTAGAATAAAGGTGTGTGTGGTTCAAGTGGCGCAGGTGTAGCCACCGGCCGGCGCGCGGCGTCGGGTTTCAAAACAACCTTAGCTACTAAGCGCGCGCGCAACCCGGAAGCGAGCCTTGTCGCGTGGTATTTCACAAGAATTTCTTGTTGTTAGAACTTCGACGGATACAAACTGTTCTGTATGGCGTCCAGTTACTCGTAGGTACGATGAAACTACAAACACATAGGGACTTAACTAGCTGTCTGTATTAACTGTTTACTCTGTACGTGAATCTTCATGTTGCTTCCTTGATTAAATGTTCCAAGTTTTGTCTTTCATAGTCATATATTGACTTTCTACGGCTGATAAAGATGTATTGAAGAAGAGATACTGCTGTACTGAAACTACCATGGGACATAAGTGTTTACTTTCGTGAATCTACATATTTATTCCTTGATTAAACATTCCAGTTTTTGGTATTATTGAAGAAGTAGACTTGGTGGGCTGACCCCAAATAAATTAGGATAGGTCCTTACCCCTTTTTTACTCTGGAGAAATCGTCATGGATACCGTCCGTCTGGGGAGAACGGACGGTTATGTCGGACTTCAGCCGAATAAAACCCCACGGTTCCTACCACTACCATGAGTCGAGGACTCGGGAGATACTCGTACATTTATTTATTTATTAAATTTCTCTCACACAATAGTATACAAAGGCGGACTTAATGCCTTAGGCATTCAACCAGTCAACCAAGGGTGGTGAAGAGATAAGATGGCAGGTGCTCTGTATAACAGACGTCACTAATAATAATAATAAAATATTAAAAAGATAACGTAAGTATTTATAAATAAAATAGGTATACAAGTCCCTAAACAGAATATAAACTTATAATACACATACATACATATTTACTATAATATATATCTACATTATACATATACTATATATATACACAAAAAGGGAAGGAGGTAATTGAGATGACTCTACGCTATTTATTTTGAAAATAACTCCGCATTTTCCGCTTAAATGCATACCGACTGGTAGCCGTCCTGATTTCAAGAGGAAGCACATTCCAGAGAAGAATGGACTGAATATGATAGGAAGAATGAATAAAATCAGAAGTATGAGAAGGACAGAGAAGGAGAAGATTGTTGGAAGAACGCAGATTCTTAGCGTGTGAAGAACATAGATATGGAAAGTGAGACATAAGACAAGAGGGAGGGGGTGGTATCAGCCCGCCATGACTAACGAGCCCCACCACCAAATGCGGCCGATCCCAGGACCACACGTCCTTCCTAGAAAGCCTAGAAATAGTCATTGACTTTCTACTGAAAGTTAAAGAAAAGGATAAGAAGCCTTGACTGAATACTTTTTGCACATAAGTAGCAAGGTTTTTATGATTTTGATTGTTATAGTTCTACTTTAATGCCAAGGTTGTCTTTTTGTAAGGCAACATTATTATTGGAGCGAGCATATAATGCCTGTTGTCTGAATCATTCTCAATCCTCTACATTTCTTAAGGTGCTGTAAAGACCTTCAAGGCATTACTATTGTAAAGATTTAATGCAGTGTTAAATAGTTACATGATTATCTGAGTACTTAGTTACTTACATTTTCCTGTGTCTATTCATTGTGGTAGGTAATTGTGGATTTCTTTGTGTTCGTTGACTTACAAGGTGCAATTGACCAAGAAAAGATTACCCTCTTTTCTTGGTCAATTTATGGTTTTAATGATAATTCACATTGATCAGGGAGTTAAATATAACTAAAATAAAGCGAAATATAAGAAAAAGTAAAGAAAAAAAAAATCTTCTGGAAGATGAACCTGGAAATATGCCAATAAACTGCAACTTTAGTACTAAGCTATTATTTCATGCACGATTATGTCCATTACGAGTATAATTAAAATACTCGTCTTTTTAATTAAATATAATAACGTTTGATAGATGTGATGGACACCCATTATCCATCATCCTCAACGTAGACTAGGTACTTCTCTAAAGAAGTATAATTTCGTTGTTACCGTGCCAAGGGATTTTGCTATCCTTCCTCTACTCATAATCCTTCGCGGTTCCCACATCCAGTGAAGCAAGAACGGGGCACCACACGGCGATACAATTCAACCAATTACGATACAAAATGGTAAGTTGAATTTACCAAAAGGTAATGGTAAAGCGTCTAATAAACCAAAAAGTCGTGAACTCCTGTAATTAGCTAACGGTGCATACCAGATAGTACCGTTCGCGGTAAGTAAAATGTTGCTCGCGGTGTGGTTACAAACGCATATCACTGCCCACCGCAATGTAGATACTGGTACCTAAAGATCGACTCGCTATACCATATAGAATTTCAGATACATAATACGGGTACCGATCCAGTAGTATTATTGATTTGTTCTAACTACTCTAGACAGATCGGTCTGATGGAATTAAAGTATGCTGAACTGAAGTTGAAGACATGTGTATTTAGTTAGAGGTATATTCAAATTCAGCAGAGCAGTGGTGGCCCAGTGGTAACGGCCGCGACTTACGAGTTGTAGGTCGTAGGTTCGAACCCAGACAGGGCCGCTTTACTTTGTGTACTTATATTATTTCATCACCACTGCTCTCAAAACGGTGAAGGAAAACATCGTGAGGAAACGGCATGTTCTATAACCAAAAAATTCGAACACATGTGACATCTACCCCACTGGGCCAGCGTGGTGTATTACGGCCCCCTCCCTCTCACCGAGTACCTACTTGTTCGTACTTGCTATGTAACACTTGGAATCAAAGGTCGTTTTTTGACTCGCATTGGCATGATTGTATTGACGTAATTTAGTAAATAAAATAAAATAAATATAAAAACATCACCATTGTAATATAAATGGATACAGATGAGTAGGTATAGGTAGTGTACCTAGTCCTTTAAAAAAAAACACCAATTTTAATGTTACTTTTTGGAGCTAATTTAATTAACATTTAGATGCACATACAACTTGATATTGACCTGAAAATTACAAACAACGTAAGAAAATTTGAATTTCGCGGGCTACCTTGGCGCATCCCCCTTAACAGCTCACTTCACCTAAGTTTTAACGGTGAGATTTTTACAGAATAGCAAAGAAAGAAAATAAATTTATTTATTTGACCAATAATCCACAATATTCACACAAAATCAAAAACTTAAAATGGCACTGTGTGCATCATGGTTGCGCCAAATAGGCCCAGTTCAGTAGAAAAGCCAGACAACTAGTGCCTGACGCTGGTTTTCAACTGGATCCTATGTTACGAGGACGGCTTACCGGCAAAACCGGCAGCTTTTTTTTTTTTTCATTATAAATAATTGAAGAATCTTATAAAATTCAATCCCTTAAACTACGAACAAACTTAAAAAAAATACCACAACCCCAACTTTGAACTGCGTTTAAAAAAAAAACCAACTAAGAGTGCTACAGCAGTTCTAATTCTAGGAAAACATCTTTGGTTCACGCCCAGTATAACAGTATGCAACATGCACATTTTTTTTTAAACTACTGTTATTCATCAATTTTAACTACCCGGGCCTTTTTTGACGGAATCACATTTGCGAAAAACAAAAATATATTTGAAATGTTTGTTTGATTTAAGGTTTTTGGTAAGTATGGAAAATTTTGTTTCTTCAAAAAAACATTTCAGGGTTTTGGTAGCTATGGAAAATGTTGTTTCTTGTAACTTAATGTTTTCATTTGGAAGGCCTTTTTAACCGACTTCGAAAAGGAGGAGGTTATCAATTTGGATGTTTATATTTTTTTTATGTATGTTTGGGCATAACTCCGTCTTATATAGACGAATTTGCAAAATTCTTTTTTTGTTTGAAAGGGTATACTCTCGAGGTAGTCCCGTTGTCACCAAGTCAGAATCTGGTGAAGGGATCCCATAGAAATTGAGCGAAATCCTCAAATTTTACAGGCACGCCTGTTGCGATTTGGGTATTTTTTATAGTAACTCGTGCATTTGCTCTTGGAAAGCACCATTCGGTGAAAACCTTAATTTTGCATTCTGCGCAGCGGCTCGCGCCTATGCTTAAGCCGGCCAAAAATATTGGGACTACTGTAATTAAGGCGCAGGTGCATCAAATAATAATTGTTTGTAGCAAACAGTTGTTATTTGTTGCTTGTGTTCACTAGTTTTGTTTTTAACCGACTTCACAAAAAGGAGGAGGTTCTCAATTCGCCTGTATGTTTTTTTTTTTTTTTATGTGTTTTAACTCAGAACACTTTCCTGGGTGAACCGATTTGGATGATTCTTTTTTTGTTAGAAAGGATATACCTCAAGGTAGTCCCATGATAAGGAAACCAGGATCTGATGACGGAATCCCGGAGAAATCGAGGGGAACCTTCGAAAATCGTAGGAGCGCCTAGTGCGTTTGTTAATTTTTTCATTAAGTATTTTAAAGAACTACAATTTAATGAAGGTCTGGAATCGATCTGATGATGGAGCCGAAAGACAGTCGAGGGAATTCCTCAATGATTTACAGCAGGTACCTTGTGTTTGGGCTTCATTAATTTGTATTTATGAAAACTTTACACCTGAAGGGTTGTGACAGTCATTAGGGGTCTGATGATGAAGACGAAGGACAGTTAAGGGAACTCCTCAACGGTTTACAGTAGCTACCTTGTAATTCGTTTTAATTCATTTATATTGATGATAACTTTGCACTCATATGGGTTATAGGTGCCATTACAGGTCTGATGATGGAAACCATAGACAGTTGAAATCCTTGAGTTGAAATCCTCAACAATAAACTCCTCAATTCCTTGCATCGGGAAACGAAATATTTTGTAAAAAGTGATGAGCAGTTGACATTAGACTATTGTAACTTCGATAAATTATTATCTAACCCACTAAAAAGTGAAAAATAAAAACTTTTTGAAAAAAAAACAACCGACTTGATGTCGGTGTCTTTGGTGTTTTAGTTTTTTGCCACCGACTTCCGAAATTAAAGTTATTTTTCACTTTGTAGTGTATTTTTTGGAAGTCGGTTGTTTTTTTTTTGTCAAAAAGTTTTGTTGTTATCGCTTCGTTTTGTTATATTTTTATCTCAATTAAGCTTGGAAGTTCGAGCATTATTTTGACAACTTTTTTAGAGATACATCGAATAATATATGTATGTTGTGCTGGCCAAATGCATGCGAGCAGCGACCGGCAATGTTAGTATGAAAATCCATATCTGTTGTGTTTAACGGCCGAATAAATTACTATGAAAACTCACTATCATGTAATTTAAAAATGGAACTAACTTTTTACTTCGAAAAATGGCAACCAATGAGGTAACATATCAAAGATTTTATTTAAATTTCGAACTGGCTTACTAATAGAGCTCCTAGTCGAGAAGAGTTGATAAATCGAATAAATGCAGCATTCTTTACAATGAAAGCGGATATGCTGCTATGCATAGCAAATCCAAGGCAACAATTTAAAAATATTTTAGAAATAAATGATGAAAATTGATTATCATCTTGAGTTTTCTTGAGTGTATTATTTTTAATAACTTTACGTGTATTTAATTTGCTATGCACTTTATGCAATAGTAGGATTCCGTCACACCTCGCACTCCTTAAGCCATTTTACCAATTTTGCATGTAATTAATTTCACTTTTCACAAATTCCGTGAAAAAAGGCCCGGGCTGTTATAATTGACGAATTACTCTAGTTTAAAAAAAATGTGCATGTTGCATACCGTTAGAATGGGCATGAACCAAAGATGTTTTCCTAGCATTAGAACTGCTCTATCACTCTTAGTTTTTTTTTTTAAACGCAGTTCAAAGTCGTGCATGCAGTATATTTTTTAAGTTTGTTCGTAGTTTAAGGGCTCGTATTTAACTTTCTAGTAACCATTCTGCATCAAATATGAATTTAATAACATTCTACTATTATGTTAGAAGAAAATTAAAAAAAAAAATGCCAGGTTTGTTATTTTTAAAAGAAATTATTGACGGTTGAAGTTTGACCAACGATAAATTTCAAATAAAATAAAAATAAAAAATATTTAAAAAAATGTGTGTGACCATGGTTGTCTCGTTATTGGGCCTAAACACGTAGCAGATGGCCCCACGGCTCCGCCATTTTTGTATGATCAACCGTCTGCCTAATACCCTATATATAACACTACAGTATTCAGCTAAGTATGTCTGTGTAGAACAAACTCTCTGTAGAAAGTACTGATATTTGACAATAACATGGTCACCTACAGGATGAAGATGGTGACTGCCCAACAGTTAGGGTGCGGCAAGCGAGAAGTTGTACCTAACTTCGTATCCCTCCTGTACCTACTGGTTCAATTTGCTGTATTAACTTAGGTATTTGTAACTTAGTATTATAATGCAGATTCTGATCTTGACCACACCGATGAGCACTGTTCAATTAATAAATTAAATGCTCTACACTCAAGGCCAAAGATCAAAAATACGGAATTGCTGTGGAATTTATACTATTATTCTAGTATTAGTTCTACAGCGTTAATCACATGGGATCGAGTGTTCTTGATATTTCGTGTTGGCATAGCAGATAACAAGCAGGTAAGCACTTAAACAGATCAGATAAGATTTGTTGGCTGTGATAACACTATGAGAAATTAAACCACCTGCCTGAATAAAATAATATTTACACATTAAAGACTTGCATACACAAATACATAAAGCTACAATAAATGCGTATTATGATTTTCTCAAAGTATTTATGATAAATTATTGTTTGACAACAAACAGTTTAATTAGTTACCTACTTTAGGTAT
This sequence comes from Griposia aprilina, assembly GCA_916610205.1. Classification (NCBI taxonomy): domain Eukaryota; kingdom Metazoa; phylum Arthropoda; class Insecta; order Lepidoptera; family Noctuidae; genus Griposia; species Griposia aprilina. Next base: position 13,324,052 of record OU744302.1, read on the forward strand.
ATTTTATTAAACTAGGTACCTTTACCTACTTATTGTTATTATAATTGCTTGGAACCTAAGCAACAGCACAGCTAGCTATAATACCATAATTATTATTAATCAATAGGAGATTTAATTTGCCGATTCTCTTGTACATTGAACCAAACTAAACTATCATTAAAATTACTTATTTTTGGTTAAGAGAGTCTTCTTAAAAGCTATTCTGCAAATAAGATTCTCTAAACTTTAAAACAATATAGACACAACTAAAATCGAGATTGACAAGTGCTAAGTTGAGTAGACCATTGACCCAGATTTGTCGGAAATTAAAATAAAGAGTGAATGGAATTAGACGAAATGATCCCAAGTGCAAAAAAAACCTGAGTGAAATGAAATAATTATCTTTTAAATGAAATACAGGGTGGCAAGATGACGGCGTAAAACTACCTATATTAATGTTTCTATTTCAATAAATTAAGATGCAATAACCTGTATTCAGTAACGTATTCGTCATGTAACTTCGGCGATATAGGTATTTTCGGTTTTAAATAAGAAAAAAACCATTAATTTTATTAAAATCGATAATCTACTTACAGCATTTACAATTTGATTCAGGTAGCATTATTATCTTGCTATTTATTTCAGCGTAATAAAGCTAATCCTAATTATTATTATTAAATGCGTTTGTTTGTTTGTTACTTTTTCACGCCTAAACCACTGAGCCGATCATCATGTTTGCATATACGTTGTCAGGGGTACAGAAACTTCTCCTGCGAGGCGGCGAGCCTCCTTGCCGGATTGCCGCCATGTGATCTGGCGGCAAAAGTCCTCGCGCACATTTGGGAGTGGCGCGAGGAGGCGAAACGCAGGGGCGTAACTCCGCTTCCGCGAGAAATTGCGGCACAGCGGACAGAGCTCCGGTGAGATCTCATGGCGGCATGGAGAGTGCGACTGTCGCAACCCATTGCAGGGCATGCCACAATTGCGGCGGTAAGTCCCCTCTTTGAGGAGTGGATTGAGAGGCGCCACAGCGTCCTCACCTTCCGTCTGACGCAGGACCTTACCGGACATGGCTGTTTCGGGAGGTTCCTGTTTCGGATAAGGCGGGAGGAAACGCCCGGGTGTTACCATGGTGTGGATCGACCGGAGGACACGGTGGAGCATACGGTGGCGGTCTGCTCGGCTTGGGCAGAGCACCGCCTTGCCCTCGTGGTGGCGACCGGCAGCGGCGATTTCTCGCGTCCGGCCCTGGTCCAGGCCATGGTACGGAGCGAGAGGGAATGGGAAGCCATAACTTCCTTCTGCGAAGCAGTAAAGCTAGCAAAGGAGGAGGCGAAGCGCGTAAGGGTGAGGCAATCTTTGCGCTCTCACGCCCCTAGTCGCCGCAGGAGGAGACACTCTGGGCGTCCCGGCCACCGTAGGCGCGGGCTTGCGGACGGCGAGCAATGGGCACCTCGCCGTCCGGTAAGGACCAGGCCCGGGTTGACGGCGCGTCATGTTCCACGCGCGCCTAAAAGAGATGTCAGCACCATTGATGAGGTCCGATAGGGCCGATGTCTGCCGGGGTCGCGGATTGTTCGAAAGAGTTACAGTGGCCCTGGCGCACAGGCAACTGAAGAAACACGGGTGGATTTTAGTCAGTTAGAGTCTGACACGCCCTCCCGCTCCGCCCAGAGCGGGAGAAGTCATTTGATGATATCCCACAAAAAAAAAAAGTTACAGAAAAGGACATAGGGTACCATTAATCCAGAAAAAAAGTACTATTCCTGGGGGAAAGAACCATAACTGTTGACGTTCACAATTGCTTTAGGACGCTAGATGACGCTACGTGTCTTTCGAATTTTATTTTTTATTGGTTCACCAACGATTGTTTACACTGGATACATCCTAAAGGTAACATGCAATATGTATATGCAACAATGCAACAATCACTTACAGGTAAACTTCGCATGCATATAGAAAGATGATTGAATTATATTATTAGAAATTTTAGTACCTAGGTAATGTGATGTGAGTACATTTAAAAAAATATACGTACTTAATATATTTTGTGAGTCTAGAGTGAACTCCAACACCGTTTGACCGAACACCACGAAAGTTTGCACATGACATAAATGTATTGGAGAAGGATTTACAGGATTTTTTCGAACTCCTCGCGTGCTAAGCCACTGGCAAAAGCTAGTTTACTATTAAAATGTGATGCCGAGAAAAGATAATCTGGTTTTTCCTTCAGTAAGATGAAAATATCGGGTATTCTCGTCGCCATAGGAAAGCCATAGCAAGAACATCTCGATTTTATCTGAGTCTGTCTGTTATGTCGTGAATCGACAACAGCTACAATCATAGCTTCCATATTGATTTCCAAACTCACAAGCATCTAAACTTTCAAGAACTAGTAGAGAAATGTGCTTTGTAAATTTTAGTTCATACCAACTTTATTCCACACCTTTGTAGTCGCGATTAAAAATAGTCTGATTAAGTTTGACAATCAAAATTTGTGGTGACAAAATATATATTTACTATATTGTTTGTCTAGATGACATTAGTGCTGTCCAAAGACATTAAATTATTTGGTGCTGTCAAACTTTAATAATGTTATGTTTAAGTTGTGTCACTTTAGTCAATTTCAGAATGCGAAACGTCGCGCTTCGTTTGACAGGAATAAACTAAAATTTGGTGATTGAATAAACTAAAATTTGGTGATTGAAATTTGTGCTATCCTAATTTTAAAAAAGGGGGGAAAGGCTAAATACCTATGCGTGTTGGGGAAAAGCGTGATATTTGTTATTAGAAAAAAAAACATGTACGTACCTACTTATTGTAGAGGTACCTATTACTACCTAAGTTGATTCCCTTTTTCATTTGTGTAGAGTGGTAGAGGCAGTACCTACCAACTTAGCAAACCTTTTATACAGGATGCCAGGGACATCGACGTGCAACCTGTTACCGTGGATTCAGTACATGATTCTGAACAGCACCGCATTGAAATTATTCGTCGATATTAAGAAATATATTAGCTGTTCCATACATTTATATGGATCGGCATAGGTATTGCACTTTTCTATAAAACAGCAGATTTTATTTGATAACCTACACTAGGGGGTATAGTATCATGTGCTGAATTCATGGTTACAGTTTATGTGTCGGATTCCTCTACTAACCTGTATAATTAATGTTTACGACTAGTGGGGTACTTGTGTAGCAAGCACACTAACAGTAGCAATGGCTTTCATTTTGACAGTTGAACAACATTCATTGCATTATTTACGTTGCTGAGCAGTCAAATTTTTCAAACACATGAAGCAATGGATTAGCAATATCCTTCATAATGATTCAGATTGTGATTGATACAATTTGGGTGCACTATTATTCAATTTCGACCCAATTTTATGGTGTTTTGATTTTTCGTACTAATCTTATTTAACGATTTGAATGTTCACAAAGATAATTTTGAGGACAAAACAAACAGACCGACATTACCTACTTACAATTATTAGCAGAATTAAATATCCTGTACCGCATGCTATGATTACCTACGTATCTACTGACTACTAGAACCATGCACCCACAATTACTAAGGTACACAACAAGGCCCCACAAGTAAAGGCCCCGACTTACATAATATAAGTTGAAGGTAGTGGGTTCGAACTCGAACGAACCAAATCGGGCATGCACTTTTCTCTCTCACAAAGAGGCCTAACCCAAGTGTGGTAAAATTTTAGGCCGATTGTGAGGTCATAAGGATACCCGTCAATTTGTATTCATTGATCTTCGATCATGAGTACCTACTCATTTTGATAAAAATACAAAATGTATCCAATTGTATTTATGTAGTTTTAAACTTGCCGCCATTAGGTGGCACATTGTCTTTTAAGCAATGGTAATCGTTGAAGGATATTCCCGTTATGCCTAACGATTGTCGAATTTCTGTTCAGAGGGCTTAGACAAAGTAACATTCGATTAGCGATGACGCTAGTAGAAAAGCCAAAAATGTATGGGGTTGACATAAGCTATCGAAATGTCACGTGATCATAGGTCAACGAATAGAAATTAGCTAGACAATGTTAACATCATTCGATACTATGAAACGAATCGACAGCGTCGAACGATTACTTCCATAGAGATGCGTAGCCAAGTGGCACTTTTTGACAACCGTTATCGCTAGTTTTCGATTCGTATGACGGAAACATTAGTGAAAGCGATAGCGATTATAGAAATAGAATCGCTTCGAAGCGAATGCCATTTGTCTACTAGGGCCTCAGTGGATCAGTAGTACAATATTATTAATAAAGTGTAGTTGAAGTTTGCCTATTTCTCATGAAAAAAGGAGGCCATCCCATAAAAACTGTATAAACCTACTATCTATCTCAAAATTCATTAGTGATATAGCTATAGTGTGCTTAGCATTTTTGTCTCTGAAAAACGTGTAGATGTTTTTAGTCGATTCATTTTACAAATGTAGATATTCGGTCGTTGGATCTGCCAACACTACTACACCAACTGACACTGACATCACCGCAGCGAGTCACTGACATTGACATTACTCTACCAAAAAGGTTTAATACATCTTACATGGGCTCTCAGTCAACCAAAATTGTTAGTGCTTCCAAAATGGCGAGTTCACAAGACGTGCAGCAATTTATTAAACAAGCAATTTCTCAAGACAAAGTTGTAGTTTTCTCTAAGTCATACTGCCCCTATTGCGACATGGCTAAGGAAGTAAGTACCTGTAAAGGATTTTCAAGTTTTAATTGTTTTCTCTTGCACTTTATAAAGCTCGAGTTATGATGACTCATAATTCCTTTTAAAGTTTCTGTACGTGTATTAAATTATTGTGCAATAATTTGTTTCTGAGACAAAGTGTATATTATCAGTACGGTACCTATATAAAATAAGACAGTAATCAAATTAGTTTTATCAATGTTTTATTGACATTAGATTACATGTGTTAAAAAAATATTAAATGATAATTCCAGGTGTTCCGCAAAGTTAAGCAACCAATAAAAGTATATGAGTTGGATGAGCGTGATGATGGTCCTGTGATCCAGGAGAACCTCGCTGCCGTAACCGGTTTCAGAACTGTAAGTTTATATTGTTTCTGGATATGATTCATAATTTTATTGCTAATGTGTCATACATTTGGGTCTTGCCTAATATTTATATTTAACATAGGAATGATAAATCATTCTCCTAGCTATTGACTGACTAGAGTGATGAAGCACATAAATTTTTGGGGACATTTGGACCCACTAGGACCACTAGGCCATTCATTGAATGTTTACTTTCTATACCATATAATGGTATTGATCACATACATACATAAACTCACGCCTTCTTCCCATGGCGGTAGGCAGAAACTACAGAACATTATGTTCATACATCTGGTCATACACGCACGCCGGTTGAGAGTACTACGCACCTGACCTTTCTGAAGAACATCACCAATAAGGTCACTATATGTCTATCTAGGGCGTCCCCCCTCCCGACGTTTCCACTCACCTCTGCCTTGTAAATACCTTTTGTTAGTCGCCCTTCATTGATGATCCATTTAAATATTCAATCTCTATAATATTACACCAAATTATTAAGATGTTTCTTTTAATTTAGAAGTGGCGCTATCCACCTCATCCTCGGTTATGATTCTCTACCGTTGAGAGACATTGAGGAAAATGGGCGGCTACATCACCTGATAATTATAGAAATAATTTAAAAATATGTTTTCTACATGTTTTATTATCTATTGTGGTTAACCAAATTCACAAATTCTGTGAATAGGTATGTATTTATCAGTACAGCCACACTGAGGTCACAACACAATGACTGTAGTCAGCTATATTCAAATTATTTTAATTTTATTTATTTTCCTTATGTAGGTACACTGAAAAACATTTAATTCTAAGTTTATGTAGCAATTTGTTTCAGTTTATATTTTGAAGACATGAAAGATACTTTATGCAAATGAAGTTTAATATTCCAATACAACTAACAGTTCTATAAAATGGCTTTAATACATAATAGTAATTGGTTTTTCCTATGTTTCAGGTACCTCAAGTATTCATCAATGGCAACTGTGTGGGAGGAGGCTCTGATGTCAAGGCTTTACATGCGTCAGGAAAACTAGAGCCCATGCTTATTGGATAAATTAAAAAGTGTTGAATTAAAATTGTAAATACTTTTGTTACTTAGGCCCATATTACAGAATGTCACTCAATACTTAAGCATTACTTAAAATTAGATTCAAGCCATTTGATTGGTTGAAACAAGTTTTAAGTAAAGCTTGAGTATTGAGTGATCTTCTGTAATACGGGACTTAAAAGTGGAATGTAAAATTGAAATATCAGGTCAGGGAAAAAATTATTTCGTATTTTTTAAACAAATTCAAGACAGAGTTCGTGTGGCACCAAAATATCGAGCATTTTTGTATAGCCGGACTTTTCAAATGGGTCAAACTGTTTTGTGGTCAACCCCTAACTCTTCAGCTATGTCGTAACTACTAATATCTTGCTCCACTTTTACAAAAAAGGCATCTACCACCCATAACAGGGCGACCAGAGTGAGCTGCATCTTGACATCAAAATTCCCAGACAAAATGCTTGAACCAACTTTACTGACACTGCGTTAAGTCCATAAAACTCACTTATTTTTTTCGCGGTATGTGTCGCATTTTCCATTTTTTGCAATAAAACTTCAAAATGTATCGAATTTCTTCATTAGATTCACTAATTTTGGCGAACAAACAAACAAAAAATGGCGGGAAATCGTTTTTATTTTTCTTTTTTAAAATGTCGTCTATTTAATGGTATCAAAACCAGCCAGATACAAACAGTACAGCCAAAGAGATTTTTATACCTATATAATACGAAAAAATGTTTTGCCCAACCTATTATTTAGTAAGTGTTTAAATGGTGTTACTGTACAGTAATGTTTGTCGAAGTACAAGTACCTTTAATGTTATTTATTCTCGTTTATTTTAAAAAGCATAATTAATGTGCTTTTAAAAATCTGTAATTCATAAAAAACATAATGTAGAACAATAATAAAATTCTGTCAATGTATTTTCTGTTTGAGATTGATTTCGCTTTGTAATATATTTTTTCGATTAAACAATTTATTAAATGTTCCTACGATTTTTATTACAGCCAAATTATTAATAAATATAATTATAAGATAAAATCAAGACAACGATTTATAAAACAAACAGAATTCGAATCTAGTTTGTATAATTTCTACCATTATGTAAATAATATTTAAATCTGTTAGCTTCACCCTATGACAAGCAGGAGGGCCACAATCGGGCAGAATTAATTTTAGAGATTCCTCCATAAATCCTTCAGCTAAAGTCACTTGTCCCTCCCTAAGCGCTTTATTACGCACACGGGATGAAAACATCAGGCCTACTCAAGGCCACTACGCGCAGCCGAGGGGCGCCGGACGGCTGAGTCGAGCCACGCCAGTGCGTAGTAATATTATGTCTTCTATGTCATTGATAAAAGCGTCGTTTTTGCGTAACGCGATAGAGTATTGTAGCAATTAAGGCGAAGTGTGTGCGAATGAGAGGGAAAAGGCCCACGCTCACCCTAGCGACCCCAGTTGCCGCCGCCCTACCGCCTGCTTCGCGCGCTCGCCGCTAGTCGGCGCTGCGAGCCCGCCCTAACACAACATGATATTATTATATCTTATTTAGCTAAGATTCATGTAAACAAACTGGATAATGCTGTGTTTAGTGTGTATACTTTATGTTATACATCGACTGTAACATTGGTTTGTGAGAATCATGTGACTTGAGCAGCGGGACTGAGAAATCTTAAGGTCAGTTATATTTGTAGTTATTTAAATATACTTAGCTATATTATAAGTACGGCACAAGCGATAGGCAAAGATAAATAAATGGGACAGGTATCTGTCATTGTCATATTCAATTTTATGTTTAGTTTTACCTATTTTTACGAATTATATCTGTTTTCTATACTTTTTGTCATAAGAATGACTTAAGTAAGCATTTAAGAGTATAATGATAAGCGTTTCTGCCTCCTATGATAAGATTATAGGTGTCTGGACTGGATATCTAATAGGTGTCTATTGTAGCACTTATCTTATGTTTTATTCAGTTTTCTTCGAGTAGGCAGGCACCTACAAACTGATCAATTAAATCATAGATGAGTTTCCCAGGCTCCTTGTTTCTAATCAAGTCTATTAGAGCATTAGTACATATCAAATCAAATGACAATTTGTGTTTTAGATTGTAACCTAGAAATAGTTATTCTTATCAGCCAACTCACGTATGGTAGGTATGTAGATGCTTATCATTATTCTGCTGTCTAGCTTATTCCCAATTTATTTGGGATTGGTTTTCAGTCCGATCAGAGGTCGTGATTATTAATTTCGTAGTCAAATGGCCTTGTCTCGGAAAGCACGTTAAGTCGTTGGTCTCGGTAGTAATTTGTACTTCTTTGACAGTCGTTCCGGGTAGTCTGAAGCCCGAAAATCAGACAACCAGTCTTACCAAGAATAAGCTAAGCAGATGATCTACATTGCCTTGGATCGGGCCCGGCAGTAACTAGATAATACCAATTTTAAAAGTGAAGACGCATTTGGTCTTATGGCTGACGGCCGGAATCGAAGTTCTACGGGGTTATAAAGGTTAAGAAAGTTTTCGTCAGTAGTCGATTTTCTAATAAGAATATTTTGTTGATTATAAGATTTCTATTTCTGTAACAGATACTGAGGCGTATCCATAGCTCTCACATTCAATACCTGACTGGCTGCCAAGCAATTTTTATTTGAAAAGTTTTTAATGATTAAAACACCAAAACAAACTCAGATGCCAGTATCTGTTAAAATCCAGACATTATCTTGGTCAGCATCCTAATTGCGTAACACAGTATCAATCACAATGATTGTGATCGTTTTGAAGGATATTACTAATCCATTGCTTCATATGTTCGAGAAATTTGTCTGCTCAACACCGTAAACGCAATGAATGTACCTAGTTGAACTATCAAAATGTAAGCCATTCCTACTGTTAGAGTGAGTTGTACCAAGTAACTTTAACGATAACCAATGCCTTGTAAGCCGTCAAATCTCTGGTTAAGCGAAATATGGGTTGCACCATTCTAACAATAGTTAAAATGACGTCACAAATAACGATAACATTAACCGCTGAACTTCGGGCGGTTAAGAGCTATAGTTACGGTTTGTGTCATATTTTTTTGCAGTGTGGCATTGAATTCCGTTTAAATTTTGTCATGTTCTTTTTGTTTTATGCTGGTCCCGTCTGTGTTTTGCACATAAAAAATGTGTTATTCTGCAAGGACTTGTAATCTAGTAACTTCTACCTTGCTAAAATTAACACTTGAGTTATCTTATTAATAAACTAATCATTTATACATCAGAATATGGAGATTATAGTTTTACATAATTGAAAGTTCACTCATGCGGTATTTATAAGTAGCGGATATAGGTATTATAAATCATATGTATCTAAAAAATAATAACATTAATCCGCAGAAGTCTGTTATTTAAGACCTAACGTAATATTATTTTAATTACGTAGTATGAACGAGAAACCGAAGATATTTTTTTAAACTATGAAAACAACTACTCACTTTGTATTGAAGTTGTTGAGCAAATGGCTAAATTGCCAATATTTTCACAATATTGTGAATAATTTTGCAGCAGAATTTAAATACCACGCCTATAATGAATAATCCTGATGAAAAAATTAATGTTACAGTTAAAATTAACTTTGACGGTAACTATAACGTAGCTCTTGGTGTAACCCACCATTAGTGTGTTACGCAATTACCCCTCGGATCATGTCATCATCAGGGGACCATAGAGATTAGTTTGCTAGTTCCGAACCAAAAGTTTGCGATCGTCTGTTTAATAGATAACGAGAATGGAAGCCTCTACAACCAACGATCTTATAAAAGGCTCTATATCACCATGCCAATAATCTACAGTCCGTCAGTAGATTTGCGAAAACTGATTGATGATATCAGAAATGCTACAGATTAGTTCTGCTGTCCGTGTAACTGATTCTGATATCTAATCCCACTGTAGGATCTTAAGGGTGACGGGATGTACCTACCCACTCACAAGAAGGCTCGGGTTTAGTTATTAGTCAATGGTTACTGACAACACGCTGATTCTAGCGCGAAATTGTTGAGCTCAACAATTATATACCTACAGATTGTGGGTGGATTGTGTGTTCTACAAAAAAACAAATTAAATTTTTACAATGAATCATAAACGTAATACACCAAGCAAAACACGCTTATTTAGGCAATTTTTTTCTTAATTAACTTCAAGAAAGTACATGTAACGCTCAAATCGCAAGAGCCTTTATTTCTTTGTGAAACATTATTAAAACGGTCCCGTAGCAGTGAGGCTCGAGAATTTCTGTGTGCCCGATGTAGCCCAATGTAGGGGGATGTTTCGGCGGGAAGGGCGGACTTAGGCGGGCGGGAGAGTGCTACGAGGTGAATAAAAGGCGGGCGGCAGAGCGGCGCCAGTTCAGAGCGGTAGCAGCTCTCAGCTACGGCGTAGCGTCGCGTAGCCCGTGCTACGAAACTCTACACAACTTTCTACGAGACATTTTAAAATTAACGTTTTTTACGTTTTCGCGGGTGGATCTCTTGTGCCGATATTGTAATTATTTTTGGCTCTTTCATTACTTGGTAAGGTTCATTGAATATTAAATAGTTGCCTTGTAGTTCTTCTGTTGAATACACACGTTGTTTGTACTTTTATTTTGAGAGCACTTTTAATTATGTTATAATGCTTTATGTATACCAATAAGAATGTAGCAAAATATGCCGTAATGTAAGTTGTTATTCAATTACATAATTTTGGGCTCAAACTTATCAAAGCTTGTGCACAAAATTGTGCCATGTTTTGTGCCACTTTTTAAATAATAATACTTTTAAGTATCAACTTATAAGTATTTTTATAAAAAAATGGCACATCGACAACGTTATCTGAATAAAATTTCGTTTGTCACCTGAGACTACTTAATATTTTTTTAATTTAAAGGAAACAGTTTCGTATGTTCAGAAAACGCCTCATTTCAGCCATCTGCGTTGTAAACAAATATAATTACTAAGTAGGCATATTAAAAAAGAACGGATATTATAGTCTCGAAACAGATAAGTTATTGACAATTCTATCGTAAAATTTAACTTGATTTCTGGATGACATGATTTATACTATTTAATTATTTATTTAATAAAGGACACCAACAGCATATACATTCAACATTGCTTTATAATATTTTTCTTTTCTGCTAGTAGGTACCTAAGTTAAAATTAAATGTTGATTGTGTTGATAGGCACAAACGCTACATTACAATGATCTTAACATTGTACTTTGTTTAACAAAAATATATTTTCATGCACGTATCAGATCTTCTACCTTAGTTCTTTGATGTTTGTCTTGTACGAGTATGTGCTTAAACTTAGTTATTCTATCTACGTACCTAGGTAGGTAACTTAACTCAATAATATGGGCAGGATATGGAGATGATAAGTAGATACAATAAATAATGATATAATCAATACATCTATACATAAAATAAAATAGTAACGAAGAATTTTTGTCTGTTTGTCTGAATAATGTTCCGGATTTACGCGAACGGCTGGAGGGATTTGCATGAAATTTGGCACACAGATGGTTTATAACCTGGATTATAATATAGAGTACTTTTATTCCCGGTAGTACGTTCCTATGGGATGTTTTCTGACATCCACGCGGACAAAGCCACGAACAAAAGCTAGTAGTTAATACGCTTGTTGGTAAATGATGTAAGTAAATGAAGTATAATAAACAATTGTGGAGGAACCCATAACAATGAACCTGTGCAATGAACAAACCTGTTAACAATAATGAATCTCTGTATTTTTATCCAAGAGCTTAGGAATACAAAGTAAATTATCAAAATCCATGTTTATTTATTCTGATCTCGAAAAACTTATCTCAGTTTCTGTCCAACAAGAGTCTGTTTATAAAACTTCAAAGACCAAACAAGCACCGCTTTCCTCTTTTATCTCGAAGGCATACGTTTCTAAACAAAAGCGAGTAAATAAACTCCACTTTCATTATATAATGTACTGCTAATTTTCCTTTTCACACTCACATTTCCATGTTGTTCAAACGCCAGACAAGAGTACTTATCGTTTTTTGAGTGAAACGCGCTTGATTTTATAATAGGAGTTTATGCGCCAACGTCGAGACGCGAGCTCTCTCTGGGAGAGTGGAAAAGTGAAAAAACTAAAAAGCTCCGTTATTCGCTAGCATGTCAACAAACTTGGGTCTAGTGTAGGTTTGCACTTATTTGCACTCATTAATGAGGCTGAATATAAAAGAGATTTTATTCTCAAAGTAGGTACTTTTTTGTCATGCTTTGGATTGAATTTTATGGTATTTGCCGCTATTTCAGTTTTATGATTTAGAAGCTCATAAAGCTCTCGAATCAGCTGTTACTCTTGTTTAAAAAAATATTCACGAACAGGAGCTTTGGTCTTAAATGAGACCTATCTCAGTAGATCACATAATTAGGTATAGATCGGTACCAATCGCACCACCCAATTCGCCTGTTTGTTTTTGGCAATTTTAATAACTTTTTACTTCGGATCAGAATATTTATACAAGGAAAAACAAACGAAGTGATAATTAATTCACGCAAATAAATCTATAAAAAATATTCGCGAGTTTGAAACTTTCAAAGTTTGATGGAAAATGTATTAATTAAACGCTGCGAATGCGTCGTCGGGTAGCTCATCAAAAATGTATAGAATTCGTATGATTTGCATAAAAGTCATTTTATTGCCTCGAAAGACAAACAGAATGGGATATTAGCTGTTGGAATGAATCCAACATTGCGGTGTGAACTATGCTCTGTAATAAAGGTATCTTCTTATACAGGTAGAGGTTTATCTACGTGTTGAATTGCGTCTTAGTTCAGTCCTCGCTTTTACACTGGATCGCAAAAATTCCGGGTCGCTAATAAACACCGTGATATCTCCATAAATTATATATATAGATCGCTAGAATAAATAATATGTAGTAAGCAGGTTACTAATGCTTGTTCTAAATCTCTAAAGAGGTTTCATGTGTACAAGTTGCAGATTTAAACAAAAAACTGCTCATTGAAAAATTTCAAAATTTTAAATTAGGAAAAGAATATTTTTTCTGCTTTTGTTTCAAACCGAGCTGTCATTATAAATGGTTCCTTGGATTGATCAGAGTATTCAGTGCAATATAAATATCATGTCGTTAACACCTGAAGAATGTACACGGATTATTACCATGGTACAAGAAGGAAGAAGTCAGCGTAGCACTGCTAGAACAGTAGGAGTATCCTTATCAACGGTCCAAAGAGTACTACAGCGATTTCAAGAGACCGACATGAACATCAGGATACCAGGAAATGACAGGCGCCAAAGTGCACAACTACATGAGAAGACCAATTCATCGTGAGCACTATGTTAAGAAATCGACATCTCACGGCTGTTCAGGTCCGAAACAGTCTTCAAGAAATTCACTACTACAATGTGAGCTCTGATACGATTCTGGGACATTTTCGTGAAGCTGATATAAAGCCTTACAGACCAGCAAACGGCCCCAAACTACTCAGAGAACATCGAGTTGCCAGGTTAATGTTTGCTCGAGAACACATCCGATGGACAGATGAAGATTGGTCCAAAGTTATGTTTTCCGATGACTCCAGATTTTGTTTATTTACGCACGACGGGACACGAAGAGTATTTAGACGACCAGGAGAACGGTATCATCAAGCGTGTTTTGAAGAAAAGGTGCCATTCGGTGGAGGATCAATAATGGTTTGGGCTGGGATATCTTTAGAGGATCGCACGGAGTTAATGATCATAAAAAACGGTTCTCTGACTGCCGTCAGATACGTAGAAGAGGTTTTAAATGAGCATGCTGGTCCTTTCTTAGTGAATATGGATGCAAATTCCATTTTTATGCACGATAATGCCCGAACACATACTGCTCGTTTGGTCAATATGTATATTCAAGACCTCGGTATTACCTGCATGGAGTGGCCAGCTCGCAGCCTAGACTTAAATCCCATAAAACATGCATGGGACGAGCTCGGGAGATGCGTGAGACAACGCTCTACTGCTCCCGTTACCTTATACGAGTTAAGGTATGCGCTAGTGGAAGAATGGGCAAACATAGACCAAAATCGTATTAAAAATTTGGTTTACAGCATGCCACATCGTCTTAATGAAGTGATACGGCTCGTGGAGGAAATACAAAATATTAAATTGACAAAAAATCTTTTATTAACCGACTTCAAAAAGGAGGAGGTTATCAATTCGGATGTTTATATATATATTTTTTTATGTATGTTCGGGCATAACTCCGTCATATATAGACGGATTTGCAAAATTATTTTTTTGTTTGAAAGGGTGTACTCTCGAGGTGATCCCATTGTCACCTAGTCAGAATCTGATGTAGGGGTCCCATGGAAATCGAGGGAAATTCTCAAATTTTACAGGCACGCCTATTGCAATTTGGGTATTTTTTATAGTAACTCGTGCATTTCCTCTCGGAAAGTACCATTCGGTGAAGTGGAACTGATAATGAAGACCAGAGGTGGCCACCGGAACTACTCAATTATAAGTATTTCACGGGTTACGATTCGATTACTTTAATATGGTTCCTAAGCAATTTATGCTCGTCACAATGAATATGGTGAAATGGGGCTGATGGTGGCTTCACCATCTGCTCCAGTTCTTATGGTTCTTACCAGGAGAACTCCTCAACAATTAACGTCCCTGCATCGGGAAAAGGAATATTTTGTAAAAGGTGATGAGTTGACATTAGGCTATTGTAACTTAGATAAATTAATAGCTGACTCACTTACAAGTGAAAAATAAAATACTGTCTTTGGATCTGTATTTTAGTTTTTTGCCACCGACTTCCAAAATTAAAGTAATTTTTCACCTTGTAGTATTTTCATTTTTAAATTCGGTAGTTTTTTTTTTTTTTGTAGTGACGTATTTTGTTGTCATAAGTTAGAAGCGAAATTTTCTTATTTTTTGTATTTAATTAAAGTTATATAGTGTACAAAACGTGTTACACATTTTTTTATATACACTCGAGAGCAATGAATCCGGGTCACTTAAAGAATCCTAAAAATCTCGGAAACTAAAAATGCTAGGTTAATGCAATAAATTGTATTTAATAGACAATGTAATACTCCTTAAATGAAGGTATTAAAACTTCTTAGTTATTGTAAAGTTATATCATAAAAAAAACAAATTTGAAAAAGGGCCACTTTCGAAGATGGAACTACGAAATTACAGCATTTGGTTTTGCTTTTGTTTGTAATCTGTCATTTATGTGGGTACATAAACCATGTTGATAGTGCTCTATATTCATTATTCAAGCTGAAATTATGTCGCTTACGCCTGAAGAATGCACCAGAATACTTACAATGCTGGAAACCGGCCGGAGTCAGCGCGATACAGCCAGGACTGTCGGTGTGTCGCTGTCAACAGTACAAAGAGTTCTCCGACGTTACGAAGAAACTGGTTCTAACCTACGCAGACCAGGAACGGGCAGAACCAGGTGTACCACAGCACGAGAAGACCGATACTTGGTGAACACCATGCTTCGAAATCGCTTTCTCACAGGAACTGAACTCACAAATCAGTTTCGACGCCTCGGAGGAAGTAACCCAAGTGCATGGACAGTAAGACGTCGGCTTGCTGAATCTAACTTAAAACCCCTTAGACCTGCAAACGGCCCTAAACTGGAGCGTGGGCATCGTATTTCTAGACTAAGATATGCCCAGAGCCACGTAAATTGGAGTATTGAAGATTGGTCAAAAGTTATGTTCTCCGACGAATCAAAATTTATGCTCTACAAGCACGATGGAAGACACAGAGTGTATCGAAGACCAGGGGAAAGATTCAAGCAAGCATGCATCGAAGAAAAAGTAGCCTACGGTGGTGGGTCTGTACTTGTGTGGGCCGGAATTTCTTCTGAAAGTCGCACAGAGCTGGTGATCATAGAAAACGGCTCTTTAACTAGCGTAAGATATGTGGAAGAAATCCTCAATGATCACGTTGGTCCATTTATGGTCAATTTAGGTGAGGATGCTATATTTATGCATGACAATGCCCGACCTCATACAGGTAGGATTGTGAATGACTACCTTCAAGAGATGAACATTACTCGTATGGAGTGGCCAGCGCGCAGCCCGGATATCAACCCGATCGAGCATGCTTGGGACGAGCTAGGCAGATGCGTAAAACAACGAAACCCTCCCCCAATCACGCTTCGTGAGCTCAAAATTGCTCTCACAGAGGAATGGGAGAATATTCCCCAAAATCGTATAAGGAACTTGGTGTACAGCATGCCAAACCGCGTAAACGCAGTAATGGAAGCACGAGGAGGCAATACGAAGTATTAAAATTCAAGAAAATCGTAATAAAGTTCAAAAATTTCATGTTTCCTATTTTTGTTTTAAGGAGAGATCAGCAGTTTTTTTCTTTATGTAATTTTGTGTTAATAAAATGTATGGTGACTCATATTTTTTTTACTTTCATTTAAGGAGTATTACATTGTCTATTAAATACAATTTATTGCATTAACCTATCATTTTTAGTTTCCGAGATTTTTAACATTCTTTAAGTGACCCGGATTCATTGCTCTCGATTGTATATTAATCAGTCATCTACAATATACTATAGTTTCGCAAATTAGTCTTATGTATTTATGAAACTATCACGCCATTTATTAGCGACCCGGAATTTTTACGATCCAGTTTATTTTAATTAAAAGTTATTCAGCGCATATGTACGAACGTTCGTCGAATTTACCAGAATTTATAATCAAGTCCGCTAATTAATTAAACCTAAGACGCAGCTTGTTCCAGGTGCATTTAATTATAAAAAAAATCTTCAAAGTACACACATTAAAGATGAGTGCACAGATTCCCCCTTACGAGAACAACCGTTAAGAATTTAAATAAGTGTCGGTTGAGTTTGGCAAAGAATTCAATGAGTTGGCGTAATTATGTCGAGCAAGTTGGCGCATTCATTAGGCGTGTTGCGTTTAATATTCATCAGGGCGCGGTCTACAAGTAACATTTTTACTTTACGACTGGCTGCCAAATCCCCGGTACCTACGAACGTAAATTACATGGAAATTAGTCTAAGTTCGTTTTGAACCGAGCTTCGGTACAAAGACTGGTGAAGTAACGAAGTTGCTTATTTTTCTAGACGGTGGGACTCTTGTGGAACTCCAATATTTTTATTCATGTTCATACAAAACATAGGTATTATTTATTTTACTTTTGAAGACGGTTTAGAGCTAGCGCTCACGAGTGACTTTTGTCACCGTGTTGTTACGAGTATATCAATCTTGTCCAGTCTGTGAATATGTATGGAGATACGCCACGTTACGCCGTGACAACTTGGTGACACTTTCGTCTGCTGACCCGCGAACAACCCTGTGACAAATCTGTAACCGCGCCGCTAAGTTTCAACAGACGCGCGCGCACGAGTAACAAAGTTATCACTCTCCGCACATCCCTTGCGCACGCAAAGAAAAAAAGTGAAAATGAAAAAAATCGAATATGGAGCGGTTACCCGCTCCATATTCGCTTTCCAACTATCGACAAGGTAACACGCAAACATGGCGTCACCGTTTTCCCACAGCGTGACTGTGCACGAGGAATATATAGTTACTGATGTACTAATAGATCAATTAAATCAAGATCAATCTCAGGTTCGTATTTTTGTATGTTAATGTGCGTAAGAGGCGCAATACATCAAATCTTCCAACACTCATTTGCCAATATTGAAAGACTAGCTGTTGCCCGCAACTTCGTCTGCGATCCAGGATGAAAAGTAAGGCATTTCGAACATTTATTTTCATTAGGATAGGAAAGGGTAGAGTTTGGAGTAAAACGTGAGATTATAGCATACTAGCTTGTGCCCGCGACCTCGTCCGCGTGAAATTTCGGCCTCCGACCCCCGCGTCGCTGCTGCGCATCGCTCGCCCGCGCTATTAATTTGTTTTCGCCTAGCGTTCTTTCTGACTTTAGGGTTCCGTGCGTCCTAGTGAAAAAACGGAACCCTTATAGGATCACTTGTGTGTCTGTCTGTCCGTCTTTCACAGCCATTTTGCTCCGAATCTACTGAACTGATTAAGTTGAAATTTGGTACACATATGAATTTCCGTTACCCAAACACGGACGTGGAACATAAAAACATGAATTCTGAATATAGGGGTCACTTTTGGAGGCAAACTGAAAATTAAAAACAAGTTTTGCAAACTGTACCGTGTAATATACCAAGGCTTGTTGTGAGAGGCTCAAATATATTTTTTGAATAATTTTAAAATAAACAGTTCCGGAGTTATTTAAGAAAGTATATGAAAATTTACCAATTCCCCCTTATCTCCGAAACTACTGAGCCTAAAATTTTGAAAAAAGTACAGAAATTAGTTCTTTATCTTTCAATATTGTGCGTACAAACCTACAATTGCAGTTGGAATGTATGGGAGAACATGTTTTTCAACTACAATGTCAAGTTTCTGCATTAGGTCTGGGGGCGCGGGAGTACCCCCGTCAAGACGAGTCAATAACAAAAAGAAGGGGCACTACATACTATTTCTCGAAGCGTTTCGTCGTATTTTCATACCCTCTTAGCTTCAGCCTGGATAATGCTAGAGATCCTAAATTCTCACGATAAAATGTAGTTAGCAGACTTATAAAACACACTAAGTTTCATGTGTCTAGCTTTTATACTTTCGATTTTATTAATACCTAAAATGCGTCCATTTTAGTCACTGACTGAGTCACTCACTCGGTCATCAAAACCTCTAGGGCACTTCCCGAAGTCCTATTATATATAGCAATATATGTATATAGCTGAAAATTAATATGCACACAAACAAAAAAAAAAGAAGAAAGAAGTAATTTTCATCCTCCAATCACGTCAAAGGTAGGTGCAAGTCTCTATTTCTTACGGATAATAGGTAAAACTTCCATTTGTTGTGAAAGCTAGATTGGCATGTACATAAACAACAAAGAAGAAACTCTTCTTCTTTGGCTATAAAGAAAATAACTGCTGGCATGCAAGAAATACCTTTTTTACCCGACTATGCGAGAAGTAAGGTTTATGATTTTAACATGTCTGTTATTATCAGTATAATATCACCGCTAAAATAAAAAGAACCACCCTACAAAAAGAAATAAAATCCCACCAAAAACATTTCATGTAAAGTAGGTTGCCAAGACTTACATAACGCTTTCACTGTTCAAAAGTTCTCAGATCTAATAATAATAAAACATTTATTTCAGGCAAAATGGCCCATAGACATATACCTTACAAACTAACATATATAAAGTATAAAACAAAACTTGTGCTAAAAAATAGCTTAAAACTATGTTAGTATCACTTCACTAGCTTGTCCTTGAGCTGCCTTGTGGTACTTGTCCGCGGAAGCGACGGAACACCACGTCTTGCGGCCAAAAGTCTTCTGCCATGACGACGGACAGGTAATAATTAGATACTAGCACCACGAATGCCCTGAAGTTGACGTTGCGTTGCGACTCCAGTAACTGCACCCTCGGCGTGTACCTAGTCTTCTGGCGCACGTAGTCCACGATGTCCTCCGCCTTAGTGGTGTAGTGTAGGCGGGAGATGTACACCGGGGTGTTCGGCTTTGCGGCACGTAAGCTTACTCCGGGCTCCGTAGGAGTTTTGCCGCAGTTCTTGTTCGTTCGCGACTGACGCTTCCTCCTTTGCACAGTCACAAAATCCTCTACATCAGAGCCAATGTGGAGCCAAGCCCCGAACCCTACAAGGCCTAACTCTACAAACCTTACATCTTGGTCAAAATGGCTTGGCCGTTCCATAGAACTATTGCATGACACAACTTTAGAGACCACTGATTTAATTTCTTACCATAAGGCCATAAGAGTGTCTGTGCGACGGTCACGAAACGGCCAAGCCGTACATTTGACCAACATATAAGGTTTGTTGAGTTCAGTCTTTTAGAGTTAGGGGCTTGGCTCTACATTAGATCTGATAACTTTTTAACAGTGAAAGCTTTATGTGAGTTTTGGTAACCTACTTTACATGAAATGTTTTTGGTTGGTAACATATTCATCGTACGGAACCCTCACCACGCGAGTTTAACTCGCACTTGTCCGGTTTTTTTCTGTTTGCTCGGCTTTTAAGGGTCGTAGCGTGATGTTCAATAGCCTATACACTCCCTCAAG
Source organism: Griposia aprilina (assembly GCA_916610205.1). NCBI lineage: Eukaryota > Metazoa > Arthropoda > Insecta > Lepidoptera > Noctuidae > Griposia > Griposia aprilina. The sequence continues at coordinate 13,344,297 of OU744302.1, forward strand.
ATTTGGGCAATGAAATGCAAAAAAAATATCGAACCAAAAATCAAACAAACTCTTCAACTTTATTATTAGTATAGATTAGAATTACAATTATACTCTTAGAGCCTTTAGTTCTGCAAAAATATCGATGGCGTTGTCATATATAATCTGATTGTCTTGCCATGATTTTCGATTGCTAAGATCTTGAGACTTGACATATGCAGAAAAGCTTAACACCAAATAAGAGAATCTGGAATGCACGAACGAGCGAAGCGAGCGAGAATTTTTTTGCACTGTGCCTCAGAAAAAGATAGATTTTTTAGGTACTTAATCGACTTACTGAAAAGTTTTAAGAATGAAGAATCCCTACGCTGCAAGAGCGAGCGAAGCGAGCTCGAATATTTTGCCAGCAACATATTAGTCAAATTTTATCGATCGATAATGCTCCAAACCAACGGGATGCTAGCGCTGTGGTAAAAAAAATATATGAAACCGTGTCGCCTTTGCACTTACACCGCGTCAGAGAGGGCGGGACGCCCGGCGCCCCCGCTAAGCAAAGTAATATTTCTAAAATCAAGTATTAGTTCATTATTTTTTTCCCACAGAGGCACTCATACGCCTCTGGTTAGCCACGGCATAGATTTGTTGCAAAAGATAGAAAGCTAGCCTTTTTTTATATCGCCAACTGCGCCTCTCGCAACCCGCTCACACCGTTTGACGACCTGTGGCTACGCAAAACACGTAGTAATTTCCCCGCAGAAAATAAGTGCTGCGCATCTCATGTATAGTCAAGTTGCGGTGCGCTGGGTGGTGCACTTGTCTGCCACGCTTGAATTTGCCGCCCCCTTAAATTGGCGCCCGGGGCACAGGCCCCAGATTGCACCACTAGATCCGGGGCTGTATCTATAGCTATTGTTTAAGTTAAAAATATTTCATAATAGAGAAAGAGGAATGTAAACCGTAGTACAATAAAGTATCGTTATTAGGTATTTTAATAATGACGCTACCCGTGCTATTGTATGTTACGAGTATGTATGTACTTATTTACAATACTCTCTTCTGTAAATAATGTGGATAATATATTTTTAGAATTATACTGAAGTTAAAAGCAAAGAATAATGTTAAATCGATTATCGGATTATTCTTCCTTAATCTGAAATCTGTTTTGATTCAACTTTTCTTTGTTTTACCTTATTTACCCAAACGGAACAGGCTACCATTGACATTAATGTGCTAAAGTTTTGTACAAGGAATAGAACGGTGATGGTAAATGCTGTCGTTTTAGTACAGTATCTATTGTACTTTTATGTCGTTTCAAGATACAGGGTCGTTAATGTTATTATCTAAAAAAAAATATCAGACAACATAACAAGATTTTCGTTTAAATAGGCCAAGCGCTTTATGATTATTCTTAACATTACCTACGATTAACTCCAACGGCATCATAACATTTAAAAGAGATGCTTAACTCTCTAAACTGACCTTTATGTTTAGAGATAGCGAAATATTCTGGTGAAACCAGTTTTAACGAAGGCAAAAAAACTATTCATTTAAATATCACGAAAAGCTTCTATTTCTAAAGCTTTTCCGACCAGAAACCTTTCATAGTTAGTGATATAACGAAATAGTTTGTAGAGAATGGTGCCGATTCTCTTGTACACCGAACTAAACTAACTAAACTATCACTAAAATTCCTTATCTTTAAGCTATGAGAATCTTAAAGCTATTTTGCAAAAAAAAATCTCTTAATTTAAAAATAATTTTAACGCAACTAAAATTTAATTTGACAATCGCGACTCCACGTGGTACTTGTTTGCCCTACCCCGTGATTTTTTTTAGAGCCGGTTGCGTGCGTGGGGCAGCCTCAACGTGTTTTGTATGGAATTTTTGACTTTTTGTATGGAAAATATGAAAAAAATATTACCTACATGTAGAGTTTTAGGGTTCCATAAAGGGGGTCGACATTTTAATTATTTTTGCGATAGGACACACCATTTCCGAGATATAAGCAAAATAAAAATAAAAAAGGTACAGTACTGTCGAGGTGTTGTGGTGAATTTTAGTTCATGACAACTAATTTTATTCCACACCTTTTTAATCGCGATTAAAAATAGCCAGATTTAGTTAGACAACCAAAATTTTAGGTGAAAAACGTCAAATTCAGAATAGCAAAATTGCCATTTTCACTAAACTAATAACTCAGTGCTATTTTAGTGCTGTCAAACTAAAATATAGTTAAGCTGTGTCACTTTAGTCTATTTCAGAATGAGAAATCGTCGTTTGACAGGAATAAACTAATTTTTTGTGAATTTTAGTCTAGTTTAGAGAATTTTGTGACAAGAGAATCGGCACCAATATCAAGCTTAGAAGTAAAAATATAGTGAATCCACGAAGGGTTAGGGTATTCTTCGTGGGTAAAACTAAAGAGATTGTGGGTTGCGTAGGCCTCCCTGTGATCATACTTAAAACTACATCAACAAAATGGAATGACTTTAAATTCCAATCGTTCTTCGTTGAATTTCGTCGTAAGTAGTATTATTTCAAAGTTCTTAGAAGGTGCGTAGCAGCCGCTGATGTCTACGCCACGGCCACGTAGCTTACAGTGCGTAGGCGCGTAGCACGAGCACTACGCGAGACGGTTGCCAGAATGTCTTTTCAGCTAAGACAATTGCTTCTATAGAAACAAGTATGGTGGTTCTCTGATACTTCCCAAACGCCCAATGTAAACAATCGTATCGTTCTACGGCGTAGCCTACATATTGCAATGATTGCATTGTCAATCCCAGGGACGACGAATGATCCTCGCGCGTTTTACATAATAATGAATGCATTCTCTCTTTGTTTCAGATGCTGAAACGGACGTTAAAACAGCCTTCCGTAGAATTAACATAGCAGTGCAGCGCAAATTATTAAAATCTTCTAAAAATAGTACAAAGCTATCGAACTTAATCGCTTAAGTATCTCTTAGTTTATTTTTGTAACGCCTTTAGGAACCGAGAGAAACCGATTTAGCAAATCGTCGCTATTTTCTATAACGTATAGCGGTGAAGATAGCTCTATCGGTGCGGTCCGTAGTTTTATAGGGGAAACAATGCCAGAGGTTCTCATAAAGCATCGATATCTTGAAGGTTGTGATTTTTCGTGGGTTGTGTAATGGTAGGGTGGTAGTGCGGGATAGTGGGGGGTAGTGTAATGTGTGAAGACAAGGAGGAGGCACGCAGCGAGGCGGGTGCAGAGAGTCCGCGGCGGCTATGCTGGTCGCGCCCCCCGCCGCCGCTGCCCGACACGCGCGGCCTCTGCTGCGCCAAACTGCTGCGGAAGAACGGCAAGCCCAAGAAGGTGAGTCTGCCACCTCTCTGTTAAAATTCATCATGTTAAATATACCGCGAGACAGGTTCCGGAAGCCGCCTTGAGCACAAACGTTATCGCCACCGACGTTCACCTGCTAGCATTGCCGACATTTCAAATCGGCTAGTAGTGTATCTTTTATTTAAAAAATGCGGGTGATGAATCCAAGGATACCTCTTGTGATGAATAACAGCGTTGTATTATGTAGTTAGCCATACATATTATATTAAAATTCCTGTACGCCATTTTCCCGTAGGTGCCTGAATACCTCCACTATTAAAGCGGATAAACTATATCTCGCGTACATTAGTCACCAGCACACAATATCTCAAGTAAGCGGACACTTTTACGGTACGTGATAAAGTTAAACTTTATGGCTTTAAACATTACAGACGTAATGTTACGAGTTTGTATAAGTACGTCGCTGTAATGATTCAATATCACGTGTATGTGCCGAGGCAACAGTTCCCGGTTATTTCTCTCGTATCAGAGAAATTATATAAGTATAACTGTTTCACAGCTATTGGAGCTAACTATAGAGAATACAGAATCGACTTCGATATACATAATTAGTTCACTCGACTTATAAAGACGTTCCAGTCTCGTTATTTAAATGAAACACCCGACCCGGAGGTATCCGCCATATTTCAAGGTACAGCGCGTTTATAAGCTCAATATAATCGAAGTTTGAACTAACTTTTAACCATGGCGGTTGACTTGAACCGCACTTACGAAATACATCTTTGATAACCTCTATACGCAGTTATGCAAAGGTGTACCCAGACTTATTATACAAGTTCAAAACTGGAGTTGATATTATGTACATTGTGTTAAGATCCTAACTAGTATAGCAAATAAGTTGTCCGCGAAAGTACTAATTTTGGATGAAATTAGTTTTAGCTGACGTGGAGCGCTTCTTGACTTTGATTAACCTCCTCGAGGGAAACAAATGCACAACGATTTATGTATGTTGCACGAATATAATAAAAGACTCATTAAAGTACGTGCGAAGTTTTAATAGAGCTCGAGTGTAATTGTGATCTACTGCCAACGCTGCACCGATGTATTGTGTGTACAGAAGTTATTTCCACTGTAAACTATGCAAATTATTCTAAACGTAATTTACATTTCATGTCATTATTTACAGAATATTAAGTTAAACTTTCACTGCCATAATTACTCACTTATAAATTGTAACAATATTACAATAAGTTGTCTTCCATACAAAATAAATACATTCATTAAATATTCTATCCACAAACCCCAAAATAAAATGTGTTTCTTTGCATCAAACAGCATCCAGGAACGGTTGCAGTCACTATTTTGCAATTCTAAGTTTGGCAAAGAGGTTTCAATCTGACTAATGTGCCTACGTATAGCTACCTAGACGAGAAAAGCTCCCGGGTCTTATATCGATGTTTCAATCGTGAGGGACTATTCGCCGCATACAAAACAGCACAGAAATATATTGATACTAATTTAATAGAGGGAAATATGGAGATATTACGAGGCAACCGATGTCATAAAAAATAAATAAATGGGGAAGCGGAAGCACCTCATCAGAACGTAAAAAAGGGAAAATTAGCAATTTTCATAATGACGAAATATCTCATAAGACGACTCAACGAAACTGTCACCCTAATTTTCTTAAACGTAAATTAATTTGCGCTCAGTTAATTAAGCTTTGCATAATAATTATTCTGAAAAACTGATTTCTCTTTGAAAAAATGCCGACTTTACTAATTTGTAATTAAAAGTGTTTGAAATCCTTTGTTGACGTTAAATGCTGATGAAACGAGAAAAAATACTTCAAAGGAAAAGTTCTGGAAATTGGAATTAGATGGTACGAATTTTGGCGGACTTTTTTATAACGGCTCTTTCATAAATCATAAAAGTGGAGTGTCGATCTCGGTGAACTGAGTCGGCTAGTGAATGAGGAGCCGCACTGAACTGACGCTCATAGCTTAAGACGGAACCGTCAGGGTAGCCCGCGAAATTCAAATTTTGTTACGTTTTTTGCAATTTACAGGTCACTGTCAGGTTGTATTTTGATTAAAATATGATTCGCGACCGTAACAAATATGGCTTTATAGAATTATAATCATTAGAATCAGCAACACATCTCTATAAGTTCATATTACCCTATTTCATGACTATTACATGAAATCATGACATTTGAGGGCAATTCTAACTTAAGGAGTTGTATTGCTGATTCTAATGATTATAATTCTGTAAAGCCATATTTGATACGGTCGCGAATCCTATTTAGATCACCATACAACCCGATACTGACCTGCAAATTGCATAAAACGTAAGAAATTTTGAATTTCGCGGGCTACCTTGGCGCATGCCCCTTAAGCAGAGGATTGCGGTAGTTAACATATGAGCTTTTTTAATTGGTCTTCTTTTAAAATATACCTATGTAGAGTAATAAAATATACATCCTGTTTTTGTATTGAAAAATCGTGCAGGGGTATTTAATTAACTTTCGAAATGCAATGTTCTGTTAACACCTACCTACATATATTTACAATTTCCTTAAAAAGAATAATAGGTACCGATTTCCTTTTAAAAGCATCGTATGACTCTTAGAGCATCACTAATCTTATGCACGACGATAAAATAAAATATTGGTATAACAACCGCGATTAACACGTATATACATATGACGGAGAAGGTACATGTCTCTCGTTTTTATCAGCCATATTTTAACTACTGTGGGCGTACTATGGGTAGTGTTGGTTATTGCGCAATAGAAAAACCGTTTGCAGCTCAAACTAATCAACTTACGACCAAACTAATCACACACTGTAGGTACACGACATAACTATACGGAACGCGCGACAGTTTCTAAACGTGTTCACTGCTTACCCGCCAACAACAAAGTCTCTTTTCACTGGTCAAGCCTGAGCGTTATAGACTCTGTCCAGCGCCACCTGGTGGCACCGGCGTCCCGATTAGCCAAGTCAAACGATTGATTTAACGTATTTCCGACACACGTATATATATAGGTATTTTCAGTTATGTACCAGGAAGTCGTAAACATTATGTAATTCCTTGCTAAACTACATAAAGAAACTATGCCCCTTCCGCGATTTACATACTTTTTACTCCGCGAAGATTTGAATATAAATAAAAGACTATCTTTTGAAAAAGATCCGATTTCTGTATAAGTAGCTCCACATTAACATAATCTAAAGATTAGTATAGATATACGCTCCTCTATTGAAAGGCATAGTGTCGGAGTTCCTGTTACAACTTTAAGTAATAACTTAAGTTGGCTCGCTATTCAAAACGAATGTATTTTTTTGTGCAAGTTTTTATAGCCTGAAAAATTGTATTGAGAATGTGCTGAAATATTTTAAAATAACTTGCGGAATTTATTGGTGTCCACAGTGTTTGGTTTAAGTACCTATTTATTGCAACACATGGATACGTTTAATTTACATATGTGTTCATTTAATTTATGATATACAGAAAATGTCAAAAATCGATAGATTAATACGTAGGTACTTACGCATTTCAATCGATATAGGAAAACATAGCGGTAAACGCGATCGTGTGTAATATCTCGTGTTCGACAATTAGAAGCGTCACGCTGGGAATGAACTATGCGGCACAACATGGCACAAATAGAATGAATGGCATGCCAATGTCCGGCATTCATTATTATGAATGATCGAGTTACATATCTCTCTACTTATCTCCCGAATAAGATGCATTATGAGTATTACGTCATAAATATTCAATGTAGATATAAGTACATAATTGCAAAAACAAGCGTATGAATTTCTTTGTCTGATCTAGTATACCTACCTCCTATTACTAAGTAAATATCGACTTACTGTTATCGTTTATTAGATCGAATTTCTTCATAACATTCGAGCAAGTAGGAATATATCGAGAGGCTAGTTACTAGTGTCCCACAGGTGACTCGGCGGCGATAAATTGTGGCTGAAACAGGGGCGTAGAGAGTAATAATTTACGGCTCTGAACGCCATTTAAAGATTCTTTCAGAGTTTATCCATCGGCTGAACGAGTGTTAATTCTCTGGCTTCTTACCAGCGGATATAAAAGATTTTACACCAGAGCTCTGATAGGAACAGTAAAAACAGTACAGCCGACTACAGCCGCACGACGACGTTCGATACTGTTTTTATTTGACATACCGATATAAAGTACGAGAAAGAATTCGACGTTTATTTTCTGTATTTGGATTGTGTGCAGTATTTTTACTGACTTTGCTCTTGTTATTTGGAAAACAGTAAATTGATTGATGAATCTTGTTTGACGCAGCGTTACGATACACGCCCTATCCGTTTAGGGGAACAGTGATGGATGTAAACCAGCCAATATACAAAGCTTAGTGGTTGCTCTCGGGGTACCTATTTTACTTAGCTCAAGATGTTACTTTGCCTTAAATTAAATCAAAATTTAGCCCGCATCTTAGCATCATCAGGCTGGATTCGCAAACTACTTTCGTTCGTCGAAAGTTCGGACTTGCCGGGAATTTTAAAATGCATCTCTTGTAGAACTCCAATGCAAGTTCAAACATGGAACTTATCTTCCGCTAACTACTTGCGAACAGTACTTTCTAAACCAATCCGCTGCCAACAGCTGCTCACACTTTTTACGTCTAACATCACTTTAGCTCAGATATTGAATAAGAAAATTTATTACGAGAAGGTCTTACGAGTTTAAATTTAAAGTTGAACTGGAAATACCGGGGAAGAATTAATTGGAATTTCCTTCAATGCTTCTCTGTGTAGCAAGTGGCCAGGTAAGTAGGTAGGTAAGTAGGTACGTGTATTTTTACTGTGGTGGAAGATATTTAATTCAATTTTCTAGACTTTACAAGGTCTGAACAATGAATTAAAAATGTTTGAACCTTTACAAAAATTAATTTGTCCTATTAACTAATAACCTTAGCAAAACATATTTATAAGGTAGGTAATGATGACGCCTAATGACATGATGCCTAATGACAACGCAAATAGTAGGGCTATGAATAAATAAAACAGAATGTTCGTAGTAAAGTCATAGTAAGTCGCTGAACATGTAAGCAACCGATTTATTGCATTCCTAAAACAAACCCTAAGTTGGCAACACCTGAAATGACTTGCAGTAGCAAGTCGTAACATACCTAACTCCTAAAGATTTCCTTCTAAACGAGCTCAGTTTTAGAATTAACTACGAACATTCTAAGTAAGAAACTTGTTCAATATCGTTGAGGTGAAGTACGAAGATTTTAAAGAGCGCGCAATAAGGCACGGCGCTGACTCTACGACGCGACGATGCGATGCGAAGGGACTACGACGTGCGATTTAATATGGCCTGCCGCTACATTCCCCGGAGACAAGAGTCTCGCGACGATTCCTACACTATTATAATATATATTAGGAGTGTATTTAGTTACGTTGGAAGAAAATTCATTACTCAGCGGAGGAAGGTGTAATTTTTATCTTATTTCGGAAGATATTTTGATGTGGGATTGATAGTTTACGGTGTGAGCATGAAAAACATTAGTTGAATAGAAAAGTGTTTCTGAAGAACAGCAGCACTTTTTTCGTATATAATAGCGGTAATATTTAAACATTTTCCTATGTTACTAAGTACTCCCCTAAAGCGTTATTAGATCTTTCAGTTGTATACTCCTTGAATATCATCATTTACTACTGAAATGTCATCAGTGAGAAATTGGTATTCATCGGGGACTAATAAAACCCAAAATCCCGGATGGTTTTTATCACTTCCGTTACATTATTTCAAGAGACAATTATAGAATAATTATGACGTAACTAAATTGGTAAATGGCAGCAGTGGTGCTGCCATTTCTTCTGCAATACATCGAATGCCTTACCTGAAGCTACAGGGTGTTCTATTTTCACGCCAGCTACAATACTTGTATTTCCACATCTGTAATTCTCGTCATGTCCTCCAGTACTTTCACTCGGTCGTCGAGACTCCTCGGTGCGGTTGCACGATTTCTTCGCGCGAAATTGAAATCACTGTCGGCTACGTGACTTCAAACCCCCACTAGTGTTCGAGGAAATCTCCAAATAATATTTACCTTGCGTTTGCTTTCCGATTGGCTGCTTCTCTCGCCACAGATAGATTCCCTTTGAGGTGAAAATTGGTATTTATTCCCGTGCGCTTTGTTGTATTGCTAAGATAGGTTTCTTTGCCAGGCGACGTTGGATACTTTATATACCATGAATATAATTTCGATACTTTATTGAAAATGTCTTTCTCGTGACAAAGTTCCAACCAACACAGAGTTTTCTTTAGTGTGCACGAATAAGACAAACAAATATCAGGAACTATTAAACAACATTTATTTAAAAGAAGGCCTTATCGCCAAACCAATAGGTAGGTGAAGAACTTACAAAAAAATTAGACAACCAATAATTTGCGTTGCTCCATCTCTATTTTCTACTTCTTAGAATGTATTATGTTAATTATGTAAACTGTGTGCTCATTGATCTGAAAATATGTATTTGCGAATTACAATAGACAAGCACCACACGCATTCACAATCCTATTTTCCAAATGGCCAAGCGTCCATTCGCTTTCATTTCACGAATGTCTAAACTCGAATAGAATGAACCGATAACGTATTTATACGTTGGGAATTCATTAAGCCGAGCGAAATCTGATGTGGCTCGGTGTCGCGCGGAGTGGGCTATTATCCCATCGTTGGACGTGGATGGGTGCTCGGCAAACACTCGGCACTGTCACCCCCACTTGTCTGCGAGTATTAGAACTGCCATAGCACGAGACAGGGTATTATGGGATGGGACGCTCTCTGATAGCAAGGGGATTGCTGCCCGGCCTAAAACATTAAAAAGTTTGCCTTATTTGAATGGTCGATAAATATTCTGAATCACTGCGTATCCAACCAATTGATTCGCAATATCAATGCTGCCTCGGTATTTCGCTATTTCATTCAATTTGTCACAAAACGGACTTAATAATTTTGATACGATGAAGTTAATTTACGCTTTGGGTGCGAGAAAGTTATTTAGGTATTTGAGGAAACTCATTTCAGAGGGCAAATAACCAAGCAGACCCCGGTTTCTACTTTCCTCATTTTTCACTTCAATTTCTGACTATTTTAATGCGTCTAAAAGTTAACTTTCTTATAGCGAACCAAATCTCTTATTATTAAGTTTTAGTTTCAAAATAAATTCTACGTTATCATTTCTCTCTTTGCGAATTCTTTTTCATTTGATAAATTATTGTAGTCTAGATTGACTGTGTGCAGACCTGACTTTATTGATTAAAGGATTAAATCTTTTTTATTCCGGACCATTTAGTTTTTTTTTTTCATTGAAGCGGTTTGATAGACAAAAACAACAATTAAGATCGTCCGGATATAGTATTTTGGCAAGTGAGACGCATTTTCGAGTCGAGTTCGTATGAGATTAGTTCATTGGTCCTAATGTGAAGTATCAGCGCTCGTGTGCTGCTGCCAAAATAATAAATTGGAAGCGTTTTCTAACGAGGATTATTGTGGCTTATTTTTGGGGTAAGACATTATTGATTTTGACACAGGTTAACCGGTTTCAATTCCTTTTTTTATTTTCGGATGTTTTTTTTCTGCCACAGTAAGAACCTGCATACAAACCTGTGTTAAAAATATCAATGTATACTTGTGTGTTATCCTTTTCGCTTCATGGAAGGGTTAAAATTATAATTAGTGTTGAATGCCCAAACTGATACGATGAAACATTTCCTTTATGAAAGAGTCACATATATATATTTTATCTGCAACTTCTGTGATTTTAGGTAGGATTACTTTTAATGCTGGACTTAAACACCAACTCTAGTTATATGGTTGTGCACCGCAACCACTCGGCTCTGTATCCATAATAGCCATCGGAAATGCCTCCATCGTAGAGACGAGGGTGGCTCAGACAGCTCTCCCGCTTTTCAAATGAACAGTGATTTCATACCTCACCTCACCCGCTACTGTCATTCAAACTTCGCTAACTATTTGCGGGTGCAGGATACCATGAATTTAAATGAGCAAATGTGTCAGCCGGAACATAGTCGAGTCATTGCACCACTAGGTACTTATTATAACCACCATTTTACTAAAGTTTCCTTTGTTCACTCAAACGGTTCATAAAGAAAATGATCGTGCAAACGTAAAGATCGATAACACTTTGTTTCTATTTGAATAAAAACAGCAACAAACGTCTACATTTTTCATTGGAGCTTCACTCCCAATAATATTAATGGATTCTTGGAAGGATTAATAGTATTGAAACCCGCAGTTCAATCTGAATAATTGCAGATGGCACTACAATTCTCCAGACTACCCTCGCTTTAGAGATATGTTTGTTCCCTCTCTGTGCGAAATATATCCAACCATTTGTTTAAGAAGTGAACTCGATATTCAAGGAGTCCGTGGTTATATACATATACAGTCGCCAATGTAATATAAAAGGAAAATCAACAAGCCGAGCAGATATAAAGTTTGGAGGTTTTCGTTTGTTTCGTCCCTTTTTCATATGTTTCATATTTATTTCTTCTTTGTCGCTAATAAAGTGGTTTACGTAACTTTCTTTATTTAATAAACGAGGCCGAGGTTCGTATAAAATATCTTTACATTGGTAGCTCAGTGCGTATGTAGGCAGTAAAGCAAAGTTTTACCCTATTTTGCATTCACACGCGGCGGGGTGAAAGTGTTTTTCATTGTCCTACAGAGCTACCCGTCGCGCCTGACAGACGGAGGTTCTTTTTGTAACCACTGTAACACCCTCCCTCGACATACGTATTCACTGAACACCTATAGATTTGCCCTTTTGAGGGAAAACTATTTCGCTTAATTGTGGAATGTGGTGTAACATTTCTCTTCTGCTGAAGATAGTTCACCTACATTTATTTGAAAATGTAGGTTAAAGATATTCTGTTTACGGGATAGCTGAGACGAGACAGACCGTTGAGAATAATTTGAAGCTATAACGTTTACAGTCAACTGTAACAGATGTAGATAATTTCAGCACATAAAGTTGTAACGATGTCCAATCGCTTCAAATATATTTTGATGTAATTTAAATGGCAGGCAAATGTTTTTCCATTTTATTTTGCTGCCGCTACAGAAAATATTGAAATAATAAAATTACAAGTTCAAATGAAATATCAAATGGAATTGCTTTTCGATTCTAAAACAACAGAGAGGCCGAAGTAGACCGCAATAGAAGTAACTTCGGGCAAAAATGTGATCGGTTACGGTTAATAAAAAGTTGTTAGGTAGCGGAGCTCAATTTGTATTCAGAGGAGGCGAGCTATGGAAGGGTTTCCGAATTGCGGATGGACGGCGACGCTATCATTGTCTTTTGAATTTTTTGCCAACCTTTAAAACTCCGTGGCTTATAATTCCACTCACGTGACGAGCGCTAATGAAAGACTTACTTAAGTAACTGCGCGGGAGACGAGAATTAACAAGTTCCAAATACAATTCAGTCCTTAAACGAAGTTCATTTTAACGCCGGTAAAGTGGAAAACTTCGACCGTCTTCATTTTTTTCTAAAAAGAGAAACGTAAAGTTTTACTTCTTTATAACGAGATACGGTGGTTAAAAGGATTCCGGCGGTCGCTTTAATGTTTTTTAAACACTTTGAGTCGGTAATAGAAGTTAATTTTAGTTGAGCGTATGGCAAGTGGAGTAAGCCATTTCGAGAGAAAGGGGTCGCATTTTTCATGTTTTCATTTGGTCGAGCCGTTAGATAAATATTAGTAATTTGTGAACGCGGGCTGTGGCGTAAAGCTTATCTGCGCAGCAATTAAGAAAAAGCTCCGAGGCTTGTTTTTTTCAGCAACTGCGGAGTGCCGTCGGCTGATTGCTAATTCCGCGACAAAGAACGCTATTACGTGGCCACAGCCGAGCAACAAATGAAAATATTTTCAAGTCACATTGAACTGCAAAATGTACCGGAATACATTTTACTACAAATTGTTTTCGGAACAAATATCTTTTATTGTGGCAGCGCTCTTAATAGCTACGCTTTATGTTTTTACTTTAAATCGCTTGGAATCCGTAGGTTGGCGATAACTGAAGAATTTTAAAGAGTTAGTCATAGTCACATGGACACTCAATTTGTGTTTACGTACAAGATATCCAATACCAAAATTAAAGTGAATCATAAATATAATGTGGATAAAAGTAGAACAGTAAGTGAGTGGCCTCAGTATATTGCACAATTGTATTGTAATAAGATATATATAGTTCCGATTTGAATATATATGAACTGTCCAGGGCAGAAAGACAAAGAAAAAGTATGCTTCACTAAATGAGCGTCTCATCCACAACATGGATCCGTATCTTAAAGTGCCTTAAATAAAGAACAACTCCGACCTAAAAGTTTGCGAATATAATGGTGAGCACAACTTAGGGTATCGTAGCCCGTAGCGATGCGCCGTAGCGGTGCTACGAGATACGTAGCGGCGTAGCGCGCCGCGAGTCAGCCGAACAACTTAAATTGCCTGAAAACACAAGTTCCTCGTCAGCCGCAAAATAAACGCTGAAGAGAAATTTATTTGCTGCATTCACAGAACGAGAATAACAATACGGAGTCACAATAACTTCAATTTGATTTCACTTGCCTTTTCTCAGCAAAACAAACATCTTGTAAACATGTTTGTCTCTCGGCGCACAATATATATTTTCATGGTTTCATTCGACTGGATTTCACAATGTTATTTATGTTACTCGGAAACACAGCTGGATTATCCGGAGTAAATTATGAAGGTAGTTTTATTGAATTTTAATCAGCATGCGGATTTAATTGAAAATACTGTTTGTGCTCAGTTACTGTTGAAAATTACAAAAATAAAAAACTTTTGTTTAGAGGTTTGTTAACATAACGAGCTCTCGGAAATATTAATAGATAGAAACAATAAACATGGATATAAGAAATACTGGAATCCCAATAAAGGTCCACACACAGGATGTTCAGAAATAGGATCAGTTTCCTTTTATCTGATAACAAGCAAAAAGGAAACTCGTTATAATATTTTTATCTGAGTATAATAATACTTCAGGAATAAGATGACAATGACGCGTGATTTTCTGTAATCATTAATACCTACACTCTGATAAATCTACTGAAATGTGTCTTTTTAGGAATAGTAAACCTTTAAGTAACTTTTCTGAAGACTTCTCATTTTACTTCTGACGTACCGAGAAAATACATATTACTCTGTCCCATATTTTCCCGACGGAACCCTTGCAGGCGAACCTCTATAGGTACACAACACTAAACTAAGATATTAAATAAGATTTATTTCATACCACGACCCGGGTATTAGTCGGAAATATATGTATAGTTCGAAGGCTTGAGTAAATTACATGTGAGCCAATCATAGAGGACCGTCGAGTAATTAGTATGTGTGGTGTATGTCGCATTTGCATGAGTTGTATCACGTCATATTAACGACCTCCTATTGGTTTACAAGTAGCCTTCGTCAAGCCATTATAATTAAAGGGTCTATTCGGTCGCTTGTTTGTAGAGTATTCTGGCTGTAATTATGTTTGTTTGGTTAATTAATGAATGGTTTGATGATACTCAACCTATGGACAGTGAATATCTTATTAATGTTGATGACTCTACAAACCTATTTCTGGCATTATACATTAAAACACAATACATAGTACTGCTGAAATAGTTATTTATAGTGGTTAGTACGGTAAGTTGGTTTTTACAAACGAGTAGACGAATGTAACTTACTTACTTACCATAGTCACGAGTTTGTAAATACCAATTTCCGCACGTGTGTCATACAACGTTTTTCAACACATTTGCGAGAAAGCAGTACAATATTAATATCGGATTCCTCGCTTGAACTCATTTATTATTACTTTGTTTATAAATATCAGTCGGAAAGTCACAACAATCTTTGACGTTTCTAATATGAAAATGGCGCGAATTGCAAATGGCGCCACGTGCGCGTGGTGAAAATTAGAACTACATCTTTCGTCTCATTTTCTGTTTAGTATTAAAGTGGGAAAAACGTATTGAGCAAAAGCGCTTCCAAGGAGGTTCGATTATACAGCTTATTTATTTTCGTATTGTGTAACTCCTTGGTGGAATTCTTAAATATTTTTTATGGATATTAAAAATAAACCCTAAAGCATACGCACGGCGCTATACAATGGAGTATGCGGTAAAACATGTACTTAGGTGTGAGTACCTATTTTACGGCACGTTCCATTGTATGGTGCGTAATTTTTTACTTTCGAACAATGTATACAGGCATCGTAAATGCATTTTTTGAGCAAATGTGTTGAAAATTATATTTTCTTATGTATTCGAAAGATTAAGAAATATATGATCACCATAATTTTCAGTTTAAAAAAGTTAAACGTTTTCAAAATTGACGGCTTGTTTTATGATATCGCTCATCATTCTTTCATATTAGGTATATTTCCCGCCAGCGCGTCCCCAAGCGTTAGTTGTTAGACACAGGTAATGAGTGTCCCCTTTCCTAATGCATACGCTATTAGGCTTCGTAGAGTTCTCTGCTGGATATAGGCAACGCCCAAAGTAAATGAAAACCATAAATATAACTCACGACGCGGTGACACTTAATAGGTACGGAAACGCAATTTTTTGGTAATTTTCCATCGAAAATCGTACCTCTATTTCACCCAATAAACGATCTCGAGAGGCAACACAATTTCAATTTTACTATAATTTAAAAATAGACTTAGTGGGACACGAACTCACCCTCGCTTTACATTCAGGAAGGACGTTGGGAGCGAGGGTCTAAATCGAATTCCTATCGTTTCTTACACGGAAGTCGGGTCACAGGACTGGCCCACGCTGTTCTTACTGACTAGGTACCATAACCTTGTTGAAACATTGGTTATACATTTATTATTGGTTTCATCTTTTTTTTTTCGTTCATATTACCTTGACGTCTAATTAATATGTCGTGTATTCTGTGTATTGATTTTTACATTGCCTGTGTTAGTTATTATTGTTCAGATACGAGCGTATTATAGCGTTTACGGTGGTGACTTCGAGCAGGATTCAAGTCTATCAAATAGTTACTCAAATATGATGTAATTATATTCCTCATGAGTTTACTAGTCACCACGTTATTTGTAATTGTAATAATTGCACTTGCACGTAAACGTTGTAGGCAAAACTTGTAGACTGTAGATTTGTAGACCATTTTCTATTTTGTTGAATACTTTGTACATGTTGACAGGCCTACAAAGCCAATTATTTTTAAAAGGGTAACCTTGAAGTTTCATTCCGGTTCTTCTCCATAGGAAACGACCAATTGGAACCGTGCACCTAGCTTCTGACGTTTCATAAGTGCCCATGTAGGTTTATGTGAAATAAAATATTTTGGTTTTAATTTTAATATTAAGAATAATAAGCTCACAATGATATTGATATTTATATAAATGTTACATGTAACTGTTACGTAATATTAGATTGCTAAAGCTTTGTCCCCACTATTTCTTTAAACAAATTCTCAGTATTCGCTACACTATCTATAGCTATAGCTCACCACGCTTGACATTTAATTCCAAGAGTCACAGCAATGTGTTTCTGCTCACTGAGCTACCAACATTACGGTAATGGCATTAGTAATCAATGTAATGTATGTTCCAGCTGGATATATTACTATATGTACGATACCAATATTCATAAAATTAATAGCACACAAAAATACCAACCCAACGTTGACGTTCCCAACAAACATTTGTATTGACGACGTCTGTTTTCACAACCATGAATTTTAATGTTATTGCCAATATCTGCATAGATTCAAACAATCTGCCAATAGATAGACATTCGATATATATTCTTGCATAATAAATTCTCTGATTATTGAAGCAATTGAGTATTCATAAAGATCATTTCAATTCGAATTCAATATTTCGCCGACGAGTTTGAGCACTTTGTTCATTTTCGCCAAGCATTTTGCAGCCATCTGGATTTTATCTTCGCGATGTATTACAATTTTCTCTTAGTCATATTTATCTAAAAATTTCTTTACGAAGTTCTGTTTTCCGTTCGAGAAGTGAATGCTTATTTAGTTAGAGAAACGAGGCGTAACAACATTTACTCAACTCGATTTAGGAACGTTGAACGTCTGAAGAATGTAATGAAGACAATATATTCACTATATCGTTCTTTGTACGAGTATCGTGCATGAAATACGCTGAAGCGTAAGCTATGATCCTTTGTGGAAGGAACATTCTAGTTAAGATGTTTGAAGACTTAGTTCCTGGAACGGGAAGGGCACACCTGCCTATTATTTTTTAGGTAAAACAAAGAAAGGTCAAAATGGTGATCTACTGTTTTACCGATCTGAGGCAGTGCATGCTTAGGTGTAGATTGTAATCTTCAGGAAGTTTTATTACAAATGTACAAAAAAACGATTTAGTCAAGGTCCACAATCTAAAAACGACTAAAAGAAATAAAAAAATCCGAGGGAACACGTACGACGTACATAATAAAATGGTGGAATGTGTTTAACCGTGAGAGCGGCGATGGCGACCAGCAGCTGTCACGTTAAACATGAACTACCGGCAGCCGTGCACGTAGGTAGGTAGAGCCGTGTTCACACCGCTCACCGGAATCCACTATTGACTACACCATTTATAAGAGGAAAAATAAAAGTAAAACGGATTTTAAACCGGTGAGCCGAGCTTTTTCTGTTTTTAACCAAAGAGATAGCTTTAAACCCTGTTTAGGCTTAAAACTCTGTCATAAATAATTTCCAAGTTTAAACTACATAGACATTAAACCAATTGGTGAGATATAAATAAAGGTACCTATCTAAATTATTCATTATATCCACACGATTCCAACATGTAATGTAATGATATTTACCTTCATTCAGAGGTTGCCTCAAAACAATAAAATAGTAATCCTTCACAAACTGACCGACGACTTCGCAGGGTCTTCAATTAAGAAAGTGCCAACAGTCAAAAATGTCCGGCTCCATTTATTTCCCGAAGTGAATGATACCGGATGAATTTAGCATACTTTGTCGAGGGCAACGTATCCATGCGGACTGTGTCGGGTCCAGTCACAAAGGGTCGGATAAATCACATTACGGACACGCGTGAATTGTAAATTGGACATTAGTCGTTACACCTCTGTGGGGTTCACAACACCAACGTACTCTGTAAATGCTCCGGTGACGGATGGAACTGAAAAATGGTTGCTTTTCATTTCCATATCGTTTGTTCTGTTGTAGATTGAATTATGAGGAACCGAAAACAATACAGGCGTCAAAACTGTTGTTTTTAATTTTCGGTCCCTGAAAACTTAAGGTTTTAAAATAGAGTAAAATAAAATAAGTGTTCACCCACGCGCGGTGCACAGCGTAATTCGTGAATGCTTTACGTACCTACGCCTGTATGAAGCTAAAAAAGTGATTGCGTCTCATTTCCATAACATATTTTCGTTTGTTGTAAATTAATTTTGGTCGGAAATCAAGCAACAAAATTCGTTGATTTCCACCCCATCCATCGTGTAAAAAGAATATTATTTGAGCGCGATAAGTATATCTTTTACTAGGTTAGGTAATTATTTGTATTTTTATCGTAGTTTTCTACTTCACTTCTTTGCTCCAGGCATTGCAAGTGCTTCACAGTTCAAGACAGCGAATTGAATAGCCGTTGTAGTCTGGTCGTGACTGCAAGTTGTAAAGGGCTTGATATACCAGCCAAATCATATCTACAAATCTAACAAAAAGAAAAGTTTTGTTAGAATTCATAAAGCATAAAAGTTGGTCATATTTTCTAGAGTAAGTACCTATTTACGGAAGATATAAATAAAGTCAAAAACTCCACACGCATACAAAACATCCACAAAGTACCTACCATTATGTTCACTTAACAAACTTCACATGCGAATCGTGAAACTTATTTTTTATTTCGCGCCAAAATCTGCAAAGCACATAATTCAAATTTTTATGGGCTATATTGTTTGAAATAACCCCAATATTTAGGACACAGTTGATGTATACACTCGCTTTATAAATCTTGTTTCCCGAGCTGTTATTTTCCGTGCAATCAGACCAATACCGATCTGTAATTGGCGCCCAACTGGGTCCTAACGAGAATGATTGTTCGCTGATGTAGCAAATACCGCCGCCACCCTCCTTTCATGTTTATCTTTTTAAGCGGTTATGATGGCGCGAAAGTATACTGCTAGTCTAATTGCTGTTCCTGTTTCGAATTTAGATGTTTGATTGGTGTACGTCTTCTCTAATTAACGTATCTGGTATCAATATTATTACTCGTAACAATGAAACTTTTGTTGCGATATTTTTATTGAAATAATTTAAAATTCCAAATAGATACATACATCCATACATAAACTCTCTTTTTTTTATTTGGGGGTAGGCAGAAACTACAGAATGCCACCTACTACGATCCTTGATTCCTTAAATAGTTATTCCAGGTTTGACCAGTAAAAATTACGGGTTTAGTATTCAGTGCTCTGAAATCTCCTGTAAGACACAATGGAATTGGAAGGCACAATCCTTAAAATTCGAAATAAAGATTTAGATTCACCTACATTATTCAATGAAGTGTTTTATTCTCTTTCGCGGAAACTGCCTACATCCCGTCACTTCCCGTTTACACCCGAGTAACTTACGTAACATCATATTTTAGCTGAATCAAGGGCACGAAATAAAGTGAAAATACGAAAATATAGATCAACAATAGACATGTAGGGAATATAAGTGAATAGTAAATAGAAAGCGATTTCGTATACGCTGCGTCATATCTCCGATTTCTGCGTGCAATCGCAATAAACATGTTTTGGTCGTTTTGCGATACATTACGGACAATATCTTGGAATGAGTGCTATTTGTCTCGCTCCCCGGCGTCGCCTGCGCCAATACGCCGCGCTCACGTATCGCCCTGCGTGACACTCATTTGTTCCCAATTTTATTTTGATGACCGCTGTTATGATATTGTTGTACGTGCGTGGTTGACGGAATGCGGTGTTTAAATATCTCGGGTGACAATGGAGGTTCTGCCTTATTTTTTTAATGATCTTGAAGGCAGAAAATATTGTAAAAATGTCTTTGATGAAAAAGGCGTATTAATGATCAACGAAATATAAAAAAATACGATAACCAATTAGAGAAAGAAGCCCAAATTGGCAGACTTCCGGAAAAAAGAAGAAATCAAAGGTTATTAATTAGACGTTCGTTAAATATATTTCATAGAAGTTTGACAACACTTATTTCTGATAAGCCAATTGGCTTATCAGAAATAAGTTTTGTCAAACTGAAGATGATGATGATGTTTGTTACGAAGTGGTTACAATAATTATTGTAATCACTTCGTAACAAACATCACAAGAGCTACTCGACAAAAAACTTTTTTACCAAAAAAACAACCGACATCCAAAAAAAACACTAAAAGACGTGAAAATTAACTTTAATTTCGGAAGTCGGTGTCTTTGGTTTTGTATTTTCATTTTTGGCCACTGACTTCCGAAATGAAAGTTATTTTTCACGTCTTTTAGTGTTTTTTTTGGAAGTCAGTTGTTTTTTTTGTAAAAAAGTTTTTATTTTTCACTTTTTAGTTACGGTACCCACCCCACACAAATTCCTATACCACTACTTGGTATGTAAATAACAGTGACAGGGAATTATCATAACATCATCAATATAAACTAACTGGAAAAAATTGAATAATATTTACAATTAAAATATGAACTAAAACTATTACCAAATTAAAAGATGGCGTCGAAAAATTCCTCCGCATCGCTTTCGACTGGTATGTACCCAAGAGACTGGTATGTACCCAAGAGACTGGTATGTACCCAAGAGACTGGCGGCATTGCCACGTTGTATGGCAATGCTTAGCCTCTGGCCCGCTTGTTCCCAACGAGTCACACCTCAACGGGTAACAGTGTGACTCGTTGGGAATGTTTTGGATAATAATTCCCAACGAGTCACAGTTACTGTTCACTGTTACTCGTTGGGATGATCCCACCTTGATTTAGGGTATCATTTAAGCTAAATAATGAAGCGAATAATAAGTGAAGTGAATAATGAGGCGTAGCCGACGGAGTCCCGCTTCGCGGGACTCCTACTTCTGGGCGGTTTAAAAAAAAATAACCACGAAGGGGACGGCGGGGTCTTTCAGACCCCGCCGTCCCCTTCTAACCTAACCTGTCCGAGTCGGGGTGCTTGATTGCAAGTTGTACCAAATACCTGGGAACAATTTTTGTTTATCTGAGAACGAAAATATTTCGTGGCGATAGATGATATAGTAACAGTGTAACAGTAACTGTGACTCTATGGGAATTATTATCCAAAACATTCCCAACGAGTCACACTGTTACCCGTTGAGGCGTGACTCGTTGGGAACAAGCTCTCTGGCCAAGGTAAAATCCAGCCCTTAGGTCACGGGAAGTGTCAAACAGGCGTTTGGAGATTTCCTTGAACAAACATGGGCACTCGGACCCCACAGCCCGAGGGTTTCAACCCCAAACGGCTCGAAAATATAATTACCGATAAGGTTGTTATACTTACGCAGCTTGAGGTTTTCCGTAGCCGCAGCTGCGGCGCCAGCACAGCACGTCGAGACAAGAAGATGGGATGGCGCAAGAGTATCGACACATGTTGCGTCCCACACTAAAGGCCTACCCACCTTCCATGAAAATAAAGACATGCCGTCCGGTCTCTTGCAATCGTCGCGTGCCAAGCCATTAGGTTCTAATACAGCTGGAACGCTGACGGTGACAAGAGCTCCTCGGATGATGTCATTAATTTTCGCGTGGCGCGGTATGCAGCCCGCACTTCGGCTGCAAGACAGACCGTGGTGTCCGAGGCTGTTAACAACTTCGCCACAGTGACAGCGATGAGGAGAACAAAAAGGAGCTCCTAGTCGCAGGGAAGCAGCGAGGCGGAAAGTAGTGTCGTCGAACAAAGTGCCTATGTTCGACGACGGTAGTGCATGAAGCCAAAGACACGACTCCCACTTACCCACAGCCAGTAGGCGCGCACGGTCCACAGTAGTAGCAGATGTGTCAATTAAATTATTCTGTACTACTCTGCAGAGTGGCTCATCCCACCGTCTCTGGGAAGATGGATTGTCGGGTGGATCTGAATTCGGGCAAGCGAGACGCCAGGCATCCATAGCCTCGGTGAAGTACGGCACATCAAAATCAATCAGTGTGGAGGCTTGAAAAAAAGTGGAAAAAATATGCAGTATTAAGGATAACTCATAAAGTACTGGTGAGAACTTGATCAAATTTAAATGGGACCACATGTGAGGCACCAGCTATCAAATAAAAAAGAATCATCTAAATCGGTTCACCCAGAAAAAAGATATGAGCTAACACACATAAAAAAAATAAAAACAACATACAGTCGAATTAAGAACCTCCTCCTTTTTTTGAAGTCGGTTAAAAATAGCCATTACTAGTTGGTATACTAACCTGTATCGCATTTAATAAGGTTGGTAATTTTCATGTGCAGTTCACAACGCAAAAGGATTATAGTTTCACAGGCCGGCAGGCCGGAACAATTGAATTATACTCCGCTATTAAATTCAGCTCGTCCCGAAGCATTCACTTTATGCCTTCGGTAATCGTCGGTTGTTAGTACGACGAACAATCGTTTATGTTGTACCATTGTTGTGATATTGACTGCTTGATTGCCGGCTCTTACAATTAGTGGTTGCCTGTTTGATTGCTGGGATTTGATTGTAACTGTTACATTTGTGTTGAGGTGTGTGACATATTATGTAGGTTAATTTGTTACCCAACATCATAGTCACATGGGTAACGTTGCTTAATAAAGAAGGAAGTGGGTAATGGTTTTAACTGATGTAAAAAAAGTGCTCGTGCAAAAGCATCAATCAAAAATTGAAATTGAATCGTGTTCTAATATCAAATGAATGGGTAAGTGGGATTTAAAGTTTAAGTTTTGCCAAAATAATTCACCGTCATATGCCATCCTGAAATATCTTAAAGTAAAACATTTCGTATGAAATACCTACTCAAGTACATACAGTAGGTACAGTTCATCAGTTGAAGAACGTAGAATTAATAAGCTCTGCTAAAAAGGAAAAAGATTTTCTTGCCGTCTTCTAACGAACGCCGCGAGTAGCTTTCAACATGAACACAACATAGTAGGTACAATCGTAAACAAAATCATTTACGGCTTACAAGCCACTCCGCTTTGTGAGAGAATATCTCAATTTTTCGCAGTGTTCCGGGTAATATTTCCCTTTGTTTCATCGATGAACCGCGCTGCCACTTAGCGCCCTTTGTGCATTACGTCGTGTGCCCGAGGCACCGACACCGGGGCTCGGGCCCTGCAGGGTACGTACTGATGTGCTATGCTATGAATTATAGCTGATTTTTGTACCCCACCGATATTTTCGGTTTTTCTCGGGTGTTACGGAGTTTTCATAAAAACTATCGCGATAAGTTGATGCCTATTTTATAGCCCTGTTTTGACTAGGAAAAAAACTTTGCTTTGCGATTTTTTTCACGATATTCCATTGCCTATTTTACGTTTCCAAAACAAAACTGGATACGGTACAACAGTTTTCTAGAATAAAGTCCCTCGGGAATCATCGCATTTCCGAATGCCAATTTCCATGTGTATCAATTATTATATTTATCGTGTAAATAATTATTTAAATTCAGAAATAAGTACTTTATTGTGTTGTTACGTCATAATAAAAAACTTTTTTCCAAAAAAACAACCGACTTCCAAAAAAAACATTAAAAGACGTGAAAAATAACTTAAATTTCGGAAGTCGGTGGCCAAAAACGAAAATACAAAACAAAGACAAAAAATTAAATTGAAATTTAAGTTATTTTCCACGTCTTTTAATGTTTTTTTTGGAAGTCGGTTGTTTTTTTGTAAAAAAGTTTTTATTTTTCACTTTTTAGTTGCGGTACCTACCCCACACAAATTTGTATACCACTACTTGGTATGTAAATAACAGTGACAGGAAATTATTAACACTTCATCAATATAAACTAAGTCAAAAAAATATGCAGTATTAAGAATAACTCAAAAACTGCTGGTCAGACCTTGATCAAATTTAAATGGAACTACATGTGAAGCACTAGCTATCAAATAAAAAAATATTCATCCAAATCGGTTCATCCAGAAAAAAGTTCTGAGCTAACACACATCAGACGAATTGAGAACCTCCTCCTTTTTTTTTTTGAAGTCGGTTAAAAACAACAATAAAGTACTTAGTTCTGGATTCAATTTATTATACTTCAGTAGTTGTACTGTACCTGGTCTTTATTTCTACTTTGATGTGTGTGAAAATCCGTTGATCAAATATTCATACAAAGTTCATACGAATTCAAAGCCAGATGAATTCAATTTTATAATATGTTTCCATAAAGCATCCATAAAGGCGATTTTACAATTATTTTTGTAATATCATTGTTGTAAAAATTGTTTTTATTGTTGCAATAACGGTGAGTTCACATGAGACGCGTTCGTATCGGCACCTGTCGCCACTTGCCGCGATTTACGGTCGCTCTCGCCTGACATTTTATTTAAATTATTTTGTTTTTATTCATAAAAAAACGTTATCTAAACATGGAAACAGTAGCATTTTTGTGTTCGAAAAATATTCAAAACTTTAGAAGTAGAAATATTCACAATCATGATATTTTTTTGGGCGACGCCTTAACTAAAGTAGTCAGTATCAGTCTATTATATTGCTATAAGACTATCCAACTTTCTCAAAAGAATTTTGAGATCACAGAATTATAGAGAGCTTCTTAGTAAACCATACAAACAACTCCGCTGAAGTTAACAACATTAAATAGTTAACTTGAGATCTGCTAGTTCACCAGTCCATACATATTGGAATGAGTAAAGTTCCCGCAAGCATCATGAACCGATATTAGTCGGCAACTCGCTCGCTTTACATAGCTTTGTGCTGTCATTATAATATCTCTGATATGCTGATTTTGTTACGAGACTACACCCCTGATGTTTGATTGGGTAGGTAATACAGCTATGCGGATGCCAATTTGCAATTATACGATACATGGCGAAATTTTCATGGAATACACATTGTTTGAGTTATTAATATAACTAGCTGCTCCCCGTGGCTCCACCCGTATTAAGATTCTTACAGAGACAGTGCATTTTTCTGTTATAAAAAGTAGATATCCTTTCCCATTAGGAAGTGGCGTAACTTTCTAAATGTTCTATCAGTGAAAGACTTTTGTAATCGAATCAGTATATCCTGAGACTAGCTTTTAGAAACACAGAAATATTTTTTATACTTAATTAGTATAGAAGTTGGATTACTTTTATGCTAACAGAAATAAGTAAGTTTATTATGAACAACTTTGGTATTTTTGTAGCTTTGTACGTTTGCATTAGGCATGATAATTCGTGCGATAAAATAATGGTTTAGGCATCCTCGGAAAACCTAAATGGTTCCTCATAAAAATATCATGAAAGTAAATATCTGATTTACCACAATAACACAGCCTAGCAAACTGCGGAGAAAATATAGACTAGAAGACTACAAGTCAAAATATATTGTGATGACAGCGTAGGCTCGACGACTGCGCAGAATATACATATAAATAGATCAGTGCGCAGTCTCCTTTAAGTGAACTTAGCCAAGTTGTTTTACTTAGGTACGTATGAATGCCAAGATCCTCGTGATTTATTAACCCTTGTATTATATCGTGTCATATTTCACGAGATTAACTTAGTGTCGGAAAGGATGTGGATTTCTTGTAGCTTTTATTATCAACAAAAATAATCAAATCTTTGTAGGTACCTACTTATATTGTATCTAAGTACTCTTGAAAGTATATTTCATAGTAATATTTATTGTCTCTATTGATAAAGCAGTAAACTATGATTTCTACAGTTACTTAGATATGTACCTGTAGGTACTTAACATACATACATAACCTTGTTATTCGGGAACTAAGTCAATTTACATATCGAGTGATCATCAATTCCGTACGTGACGCAAATAAGCTCGCTCGCTCCACGAGGGAGCATTCCGTGCAATTCCTTTCGCGTCACCACTAGTTGCAGTCAATTATCTGATAAGCCACATCACCCTACGTCGCGACGTGCCTCCGACGCTCCGTGTTGACACCCCGTTGCCTAGCAACAAGACATGAAGAAACCCACCCGATCAACCGCAAACCAAATTATTTCTTCCAATTTATTCGCTTTATCGTCCAATTAAAAGTCTCGGTTGTATAAAATTGATTTGTTGGTCGAATCAACGTTCTGTAACACAATTGTCTGGCCAGCGAACGTCTGGCGAGCTTTAATTTCCTCGTATGTTGGCGGCAAAGAAGTAGCGGAAATTGTTAGCGAGCCAACTACTTGGAATTACATGTTTTATGTATTGTTCAAATGTATTGTTAAACTGTTCAGCTGTAGGTAATAAAGCTTAACGTTAGTATTTGTAGTATAAATTGTGTGTTGTTTATGAACCCGTTACCCATATAAACACTAATACCATTGATGTGTTCACTAATTATGCACAAAGCAATTGCATAATTTATGCATTGGCCACCGATCGCGGAAACTGTTTTCTCTAAACAACATTTACACTAATTCCTTCTAAATCCCAAACTCGATGGAAATTGTTGTTCACAGATAAAACAAACTAAATAAACGATGAACTGACAAATGGATATTCCATTAATACAGTGTTCACAAATGAATTGTTACATAAATGAATAAACACGTTGGTAGTCGTTGTCGTCATCGAGGGCACATAGACATGAAGGGTTATTTCAGGAGCCGAGATTGCAAAGTACAGTACTAGTGTTCATAAAGATTTTAGTTACTAGGTATTTAGCCCATAATTCTATAACCACGCTCGCATCGCAGCATTTTCACAAAACGCTAATCAAATACCCGGACCGGAGTAAGCACTCAACAAAGCTGAAAATCTGATGCTAAAATCCAAAAACCAATAGTCTAAAAAGAACTTTGTTGGCAAATTGGGCTCGGCCATGGAATTGAGTTAGACCGGTATACGGTATCGTGTGTTCGGACGTTCGGAGTTACGGACCACACGCGCGTTCCGACCCTTTGTCGTGTCATCAAACTGCAAATTGGCAGTTTCGCCCGCTCCCGTGAATAGCTGCGGGCCGCCGCCGCCGCCGCGCAAATATCGGCGTTCTGAAAATAATGCGTTATAAACATTGGTTTGTGTTTTTGTTGCAAGCTGCAAGAGCGTTTTTGGAAACATACATCCACAATAGAATAGATCACACCTTCCCAGGGTTATGCACAGATGTTTAGTGTCTATATCCACATTTCTTAAGACATGTTTGAGTCCTGTAACAGTAATAGTCCTGTAATAGGGGGCCGGCCTATATTGCCATTAAATTAGCCGGGCACAAATCCAGCTGCTACCGAGAAACGCCTTCTTTTTTTTTTTTTGGGTGAGAAATCATCAAATGACCTCTCCCGCTCTGGGCGGGGCGGAAGGGTGTGTCAGACTCTTACTGACTAAAACCCACCCGTGTTCCTTCAGTTGCCTGTGCGCCAGGGCCACGGTAACTCTTTCGAACAATCCGCGACCCCGGCAGGCATCGGCCCTATCGGACCCCGTCAATTATGCTGACATCTCTTTGAGGCGCGCGTGGAACACAACGCGCCTTTGCCCTGGGCCTGGTCCTTACCGGACGGCGAGCTGCCCATTGCTCGCCGTCCGCAGGCCCGCGCCTACGGTGGCCGGGAGTCGGCTATCGACTCCCGACGCCCAGGGTGTCTCCTCCTGCTACGACTAGGGGCGTGAGGGCGCAATGATTGCCTCTCCCTCACGCGCTCCACCTCCTCCTTCGCGAGCATTACTGCTTCGCAGCATTACTGCATTACTGGTTAAACTGCAATTAAGCTTATGTATTTTTTTATCAATAAATCCATTGCCTGATTCGCGTGTCTTCCTGTATCTTAGAGCAGCATTACCTGAGCGTTGTGTACATCTCTGTAAGTATGTATCTACGTGCCACTGTTTAACATGCAATGTAAATTGTTGGAGTTAATGGAGGGAAGCCTGCCGCTTAATGTCACTTGTAGCTAAGTGCTCGCCTAGAAGTCTGATACTATTGTATAGGAGATTGTTGTGCCTTGCTATTTGATGTACGTGTAGAGAAAACAAAAGCGTTAAAGGATTACAAAAACAGAGTTATAAAATACTAGCTGTGAATATAGCTCCCCTCCGCGTTGTCTAATATTTACACAGTTAAAATCTGATCAGAGAGCATATCTATGAATTAAAAGAAAACACAGATAAAGCCATAAGACATCCGAATTATCTGTTCCCGTTTGAGATATAAGCACACAAACGGATAGACGGACAGAGAGGTGACCGACCTTAATTTTTAACCGACTTCACAAAAAGGAGGAGGTTCTCAATTCGTCTGTATGTTTTTTTTTTTTTATGTGTGTTAGCTCATAACTTTTTTCTGGGTGAACCGATTTGGATGATTATTTTTTATTTGATAGGTGGTGCTTCACATGTGGTCCCATTTAAATTTGATCAAGGTCTGACCAGTAGTTTTTGAGTTATCCTTAATACTGCAGATTTTTTCCACTTAATTTATATGGATGATGTGTTAATAATTTCCTGTCACTGTTATTTACACGCCAAGTAGTGGTATACGAATTTGTGTGGGGTAGGTACCGCAACTAAAAAGTGAAAAATAAAAACTTTTTTACAAAAAAACAACCGACTTCCAAAAAAAACACTAAAAGACGTGAAAAATAACTTTAATTTCGGAAGTCGGTGGCCAAACACGAAAATACAAAACCAAAGGCACCGACTTCCGAAGTTAAAGTTATTTTTCACGTCTTTTAGTGTTTTTTTTGGAAGTCGGTTGTTTTTTTGTAAAAAAAGTTTTTTTTAACATAAATCTGAATTATTTAACAAAATAACGCAACAAAATTAATTAAATTTGACACAGAAATTACGAGAGTAATCAGCACTAGATTGACTAGGTTTATTAGTGAAACACACGTAGAAACGCCAGTCGCTAATGAAAGGCAATGAAGTGAGCTGCGGGCACCATCATCTGCCGTGTTTGAACCAACTGGCAGGTTAATTAGATTTCTACACGGAACCAGCGACCGCGGCCGTATACATACACGAACTGTCAATATGGATGATTTCCAACTAAATTGTAGGTTTATTGCTTATTTCACCCAACTCTGTTAGTTATTTAATTTCCTGTTTTCATTTGATGATTTGACGTAGGTACTTACTCTCTAACTATGAAAAAGCAGTCATCAAAATTCTTAGCTTGACATTTTTAATGTAACTAACAAAGTATGGTAACGCGAGTGTGAGTTTATTAACCGAGCCGTACCTAGCACAAGGCCCAATTTCACCAAACTCTTTTAGTTGTTAAATCTCTCGTTAAGCAGTTTGACGAACAGTACCTCTATGACATTAATTCTAAGGTGCGCGCAAAATAAGTCTGCGCACGGCCGATATCGGAAATAATCATTTGCCACCATTTCGACGTTTATATCAAGTGTCAAGAGAGTGTGCTGTGTTCCATATTTTCCAAAGTAAATAGGTAATCGCCATCATTATGCCGGAAGTAATTAAAAGTGCTGGCTGGGATATAGTCTTAATGGTCAAACACGTGCGCAGACTTATCTTGCGCGTATTTTATCAAAATTCTTTACATGACAACTAATGTCAAACAGAGAATTTATGTAAAATCGGGGCTTAACCAACCAGAGACAAGTTTTAGCTTGAGTTAAGCTCGAGTTCGACTACGGAACTCGCTGTAATACCGCACCAGTCATATTTGTTTATTGCCTTGCTCTTTTACTGTCGAGACTTTTCAACTGTGAGCTGACTTTAGCTCGAACGTATGTTTTTGTTGGAAAACTTTAGTTTGTTACCGATATCCAAGATTGGACGTCGATTTTGTTTTAGCTCAAAAATCCAAACTTTATTTCCATGTGTTATGTGAGTTCTACGAAACTGCAGCTGTGGATTCTTTGACTGAAAATAACAAATTATCTTTATATTTTGCAACAAATTTTCCGTTTCGCAATTCGAAAAATAAGTATGTTTATTTACTAATAATCCGGAACGGCTGCCAGGGTCGCTTGGCTTATGAGGAATATTTATGCAGACATGTTGACGTATAAGTTAATGAGAGAACTTCAGAGATAACGCCCCCTTCCCTCTACCCGCATCACTCCACAAGTTCCCGCGACTTCCTTCTTAAGTTCATGCTCTCATCGCGCTGAAAGAAAAAATGCTGAAACTTTTAATTAGATGCATCTCTAGTTAGTGCTTGGAGGGCACCTAGTATCTATTGCAAACACATCTGCGTAAGAAGATTGGCAGAGCTGTGCTTTTGTAAAACTACTGATGACGTTATTAAATCCCATTATTTATTATATTAAGTTGAACAAGAAAAACAAACAAGGCAATGCTTGTACAGTCTCTAATATTTCCCATAATTGACTATGGTGATGTGTGTTACTATGACCTGAATGCAGATCTCCTCAATAAACTTGACCGCCTTCTCAATAATTGCATTCGATTTGTTTTCAATCTTCGTAACCATGACCATGTGTCTGCGCACAGACTGCTTTTAAAAGGTTACCCATTCGTCAGCGCAGAGAGTTGAGGGCACTGTCCACGTTGTTCTCCATTCTCGATAAACCCACTTCTCCGTCTTACCTGACTTCCCAAATTCAATATTTATGCTCTGCTCATAGTAAAAATTTTCGTTCCACTAACAATCGTCTTCTACGATGCCCTTCTCACCGTTCTGGCTTCATTCATTCTTCTTTAGTTGTCCAGGCGGTTTTTCTTTGGAATGCGCTCTCTCTGAACATCAAGATGGCAACCAGTCGGTTATCTTTTAAAGTGAAGGCACGTGAGCATATCCGTCAGAAGTTGGTCGAATCATTTCAGCGTTGATTTGCTGGATTTGTTTTCTCCTCTACCGATCGTTATTTCTCCTGACAAAGTTTATTTTGTTGATATGTATGTATGTATTCGTATTTATGTATTAATATTTATTCTTGTATTTTATAGTTGCCATGCCATGTTTAGTCTCTGCATCACCCTAAGGTTGACTGGTAAAAAATGCCTCAGGCATTAAGTCCGCCTTTGTACAGTATTTTTTTACTTGTGCATAAAGTTTTAATAAATAATTAAATAATAAAAACCCAACCAAATATACTTATAAATCCAACCTAGCAGAACCTAGCCCTCTAACTTAGGACATCACGCTTAGCAGCTAGATTTACTCGAATGAAGAAATTTCAATATGAGAAAGAAAAATTACTATCCGCAAAACCAAAAGCAATATTTATAACAATCTCCCTAGCGCAAATAATATCATGTTTCAAGATGACACGATATTGTCATAAATCAATCGCGCGACCTAAACAAACTCGTACGACCGAACAAACAGATTCGCAATATAAAAGAATGATAATGTCCGATCAAACTATCGTCCCTATCACAACAACGTACAACCAAGATTAAAGGTCGCAGTGTCACAAGGTCCGTACCTATTTATACATATATTCCTATCAGTGAGGTCGAAAAGCTTCCCATCTGAAATCCATTATTTTTGTGTCGTGCAACCAACCACATCGTGAAAATTTTAAGTTTTTTGTCAGATTTTCGATATCCCTAAGTTAGCTTTGAAATTGTTTACCAAACGATACAAAAATGATACAATTGTCTAATGGAAAAAGTCGATTAACACTGCTAATTTTACACACTAACACAAAATTATTCGATACATTGTATTTCAGCATTTTCAGTATATCTAAGAGTTGGTTTTCTTCTAATTTTAGTGAATTAAAATCGGAACAGAAGTTCCGATTTTAATTAAATATTCAGCTTAGTAATTAAGATGAAAAAAAACTGATATGTGGACTTTTGTCGCTGACTATTTACACCTAATTTGGGAAATAGAAAAGTTTTCAGACTTTCGCTACGTTTCAAAGACATGTTTGTGTTTAGCCTCTATATACCTACCTATTGAAGAAGCTCGTCTTTTAGACACAAGTCTACTTATAACATAAATCTCTTCGTTAACTAGGATTTAACTAAGTTCCAACAAATCTCCGTGATTGCAGGTATGATCAAATAAAGCGTGACTATTCACTTAATAACTTTCGGTAGCTAGTTGAAAATTGTATCATTAGTATGGCCCTTAAACCCATTTTCCTCACTCGTAGTCCAGACTAAATCCAATTACCGCGCATCGGCGCAACCCACTACAGAACAAGGAATTACATAACTTTTCCATAACATAAGCCCACTAGTTATTTTTGCTCATAGTCATATTATTTTCGGGTTTATCACGGCGAAACAAAAGAGGAAACAAGTAATAACTCCCGTGTAATATAGTGAAGGTTTTTGCTATTTGGATAGGACCACGTTTGGACAGTCTATCTATAGAAACTGTAGTGAAGTTTTTACAGCTTTATACCCATAGTTGAGTTGATATTACGCATATGTATACATATATATACATATGCGTAATATCAACTCAACTATTGATGTAGTGATAGTCGTAGCAAAGACTATTTGAGACAGAAACTTCTGCGATGCATTTTGTCTTGCATTGTGATTATTCCATGGCTTTAATTAATGGGTTTTGCAGGCCCGAATCGGATGAAATAACTACCTACAAATTAAATAAAAGACCCAATTTTATTGTATGGACGTTAAATTAAAATTAACACGTGCGTTGAGTGTCATCAAGTGAGGCGTAGTGGGCATAGCCAAGCATATTCACGTTTGTCGAGGACTGTATCAACTCTCAAATATTTCGATGTTATTAAAATGTAGTTTGGAGTGCAGTCTGCAGTTTGGCAGCTCTTTCAGTAAATTGCTGCTCACGTAGGTGGCGAGGCTCTAATCGCCGGCGCTGGGTCGAGGCGCGAACACTCGAGTCGAGAGCTTGCGCGTGACTATCAAGTCGCGTCGTGCAATCTGCATCGACATTTTAAAATACGAATTACGAGGTTTCAGCTTGCATGTTTTTGTAGACCAGTGCTGGCTGAAGAGGATGACGTAACTACGGAAACACCTTTTTATTTAGTTGCATCTGTTGAGAATGTGTAAAAATACACGTCATAATTAATTCATTCATTAAACATACTTAATTGAAGTAACCCGCTTCTGTATTTGCAGAATATTTAAAATACGACGGCATTATGGCAACGATACGACACGACTTTGTCTTGCCAAATTTGTCAGCTGTTTCAGGAGTAGCCGCGCAGCAGTAGGTAATCAGCAAAATTATGTATACCAAATTATGATACCATTGCAATTTTTGTTCTCGATTCAATCCGCAAATATTTGAAGAGAGAGATGAGGCACTCTGCCAATCAATTGTTGAGTGATTGATGAAAGATAGAACAATTCTATTACACAGTTACCAACTTACATAATTATAACTTTATTGAAACAATGAACTATGTGAAGTTATTTATTTTGCAGTAGGTACATACATAGGTGCCTACGAATGAATCGCGCGCAGTTCACCAAGTAATTAATAGATCGTTTCGAGATCGCTTCGTAATTGGACGACTCTCGAGTCGCGAATTGATTGCTTCATATAAAAAGGTGTTGATAGATGGCGCCACGAGAGCTTTTGAATATTAATGGGTGTCATTGAAGAGGTTTTGTCTGGCCGCATATAAAAAGCTCGGTCTTAATAGAAAATTGGTACGAATTTTTATTGAACTTTTATACTGGATATTACGATAAATAGGTTCATACATTAATCGAATTCAAGTGGAACGTAGTTATACTTACATTTCTAGTAGGCTACTAACTTATAATGCCCTGAGGTTTTCAAAACATAATGTACCTAACCAACCCAAAATGTGTAAGTTCAGAACATTCTACTTTGTGTTCCAAAGAGCTCGTGTTCTTAGGGTACACTCTAATTACCAGGTATTAAAACTATGCGAAAAAGTCGGATACTGTACCTAGGTACCTACCATACATTCCTAGAAAGGTATATCTACCTACTTGTCCGTTGATAATAATGTTAATTATTAAAATACTTCTAATTTAAAATATTCTATACAAAATAAATTTTCCGACATTCCAAAAGGAGCATTAATATTTAATGTTAAACGAACGTTAATGTTCTTTGATGAATAATTCCTCTTAACGTTATTAGAGCCTTGTGGACTTTCCGTTTGAGAGGAAGGTACCGACTTACCAAAATGCTTGTGTCAAATGTTCGCCGGAATTATCTATCCAAAACTCGTAATGGCCATCGGCGAGTTGGCACATACCACAGGGAATAAACGTGACTTCCCAAATTCGAACAATCCCGTAGAGCTTTATATTACGACCAGCCAGAGCCACCGACGTACTTTGAACATTAAACAGCTGTATTAATTTGGCCACAGCTCTATTGATGTACGAGTTAACGTGTACTAGTAGCTCGGTTTATAAGTTTTCCGTGGGCCAAAGTTTTTTCATATTTTTATATGCTCAGGTTAACGGCACCGACGCTAATTTCCACTAACCTGATAGGTACACTTAAAGTAGTATGTATTTGAATTTAGCAACCTTAAATCAAATCCCTGCATTTCACAATCCGTAACAATGAAATGCTTTTAAATCCATTAAACAGTGGAGTACATTGATCAAAGGGCCGGTGGGGTGAGCGGACGTGCACTGTCCGCGTGCTAGACGCCGCCGCCACGCCGCCGCCACGCCACGCGGCCGCCGCTCGGCCGCACCGCACGGAACTCAATCATTAGTGTGCTCACTCAATGTGAAAGCGATTTTATCCTCGACGACTCCGCCCCTTTGAAACTGGCGCAATATTGTCGAAAGCAGGAAAACATTTTACGAGAAAAAAAATATTGCCCGAGACGCGGCGAAGAAAATGAGGACGGAATGCCAGGAGCCAATCGAGCGAACGAGTCTCGGTGGCAATATGCTTCCGCGTTTGCGTTATCGATGATGCTGGCAGTGGAACTGTTCTCGCTATAAACGTAAACGAGCGCCGAGCGGGTTACACTGTACACACTCCTACCGCCCGCGGTTGTAAACTCGAGAGTCTGAAACAACTTCGTTACAACTCCGCTCTGTTTTGTTTCTGGCCTGCAATATTAGTTTTAGCCAAAAAGCTATTTTTCAACACGCCGTCGAAAGGCTTGTAAAGTTTTGTAATTTAGTTAATTCGTAACTCAACGTTTCGTGAAGCCCTCGTTCAGGTTCTTAGATTGAAGATACTCTCGTAAAATATTGGCTAGGGAACAGTGCGATGATTGTTAAAACAACATCAATCGAGTATTCGCTCGGTATGATTAGGGGCTGGTGGAGTTATTAAATTAATTTATGCGGACTTGGAAATGTAAATAAACCGCCTGTTCCCATTAGAAAGTTTTCCAAACTGAATAAATGGGGAGATACTGAGTGGTATATTGTGTCTGTGTGCAGGTGCTGATGTTCCCTGAGGAGGGTTGGGCCCGCAGCGCCTCCTCATCCTATTGGACGCTGCAGCCGTGCTGGTGGCGCCGGTCACGTTGCAAGGTCGTCGAGGTCGCCGGAACTAGACGGTGAGAGCTTTAACATTAAATGTTTTTCAACTGCTATTTATGTACAATATTTTTAATGGTTTTTCTAATTTTGAACCAGATAGGACATTTTTACCCAACTTTTTTTTAATTAATGGGATATAGCATGGGTCAGCAAGTGGTTTTATTTATGAAAATCTTTTATATGGGTCATACACAAAAATTGTAAATAAAGTGTTCGCTTGTTGTAAAATCGTTTTGGTAAAAAATTTACTCGCTTGAACTATTTATTTTCTTACACTGATTATTAATGGATTATTCTATACTAAGATAAAAGTGTTTTCGTTACGTTTAAATTATTTTTATTCAATGTTTAATGAAAAAAGTCCCCTCCTGTAGACTGTTCGGATACTGAGTACTGGACTTTAAGTGGCAATTAAAAGCATTCAACATTTAATTTTTCCATAGGTCTTTTTGCTACAAATTCCAACATATACTTAGGTTTACATTCAATTACCTATCAAAATATTTACGGTGTTTATTACTGAAATAAAATTAATAAACATGTGTTCTCAATTTCTTGGTCTCTTCCTGTCGACGCATAAAATAGGTCAAAAATCTGCATTTATGGAAACCTCTTATAGTTTTTGTTTTTAGGCTGGCAGTATTGTTGTCTCTGTCAGTTACAGATTAAAAGTTTTAGCACGGCGTGTGAAAATTATTACAAAAACATATGTTTAATCTATAACACAAGTTTTTGTCTAACCTTAGTGCGTCTTTCCTTGGTGACGTGTTAAAAAGTAAGTACAATGATTAAAAACGTTTGATTATAGCGGCCATGTATATTTTAGGGAGTGATGTGCAAATGCTCGTTTGTTGGATTTCGAACGTCAAAAACAAGCCCGCTATCTCTTATTAACTATGTGTATATCTCTCCTGTAGACAGCTTTTCTGCAGAATCAGAAGGCTAATTGTAGAAGCAGAAGGCTAATCATCGAATCAGAAGACTGATTCATCAATGGAAACATTTCCCCCAAAAAAGCGACCAATTCCTAAAATATAGGATGATTCCGATGATGAAGTTATATTTTAATATTTCTTCTACAGGAGGATATGTCTTTTATGTGGACATTCTTCGATTTTTTTTATGGATCCTAATTTGATCGTTTTGCTTAGGTATATTATGAATGATTATGGTTAAGAAAAATAAGTATTAATGATTGTTATGGTAGTCAGATTTGACATGGTTGTTTTGTATAAGATATTAAATTAAAGTATATTTCTCTTATTTTCTGTAGACTAAGCGATCTCACCTGTAGACATAGAATATAAAAAATGTGATTTTTGTCGAAATTAATGAAGACTGATCTATTTTGATATTTGTGTAAGGCTGTTAACGATTACTTTTAAATAAATACCAATTTTCAAATCGCTAACTGACTGTTATTTTTTTTTTACTTTTTGAGACTCGATTTTGTGTATGACCCATATGCTCATAAAAATATAAAATTGTTTAAAAAATACAGTGACATCCATAATATAAATACAAGGAATATACACAAATTTGTTTTACCTACAACAAGGCTCAAAAAATAGGTGGCTCGTTCAGGTGTCAATGTATACGCTTTTTTAATAAACTTCCAAGCCACGTTCAAGATCTAAGCCTTAATAAATTCAAATCATTAATTAAACGTAAGTTGTGCCAGAAAGCCTTTTATACCGTTAAGGATTATATTGAGGATAAAAAGGCTTGGGATTGAGTTGCTCCAATTTTTGCATACTGAATGATTTTTTTAGATCATTTTTTATTTTTTTTGTAATTAATTTGTTTTATTTTATTTTACATAAACTATGACATTTTGGTAATTATTATATCTACAATGTCATGACAATTTACTTTGTGAAGTATAGTATTATTATTTAATTATTGTGAATGTGAGGACTATGTAGGTCACTTTTATTTTTTATTTTATTTTTTCACTTTCTCAGGTAGTTTCAATGATAGTCTGGCAGTTTGACTGCTTTATGCGGCCTACCCAAATGTCCTTTCTTTGGTATTGTTCGTCGAGTGGTTGAGCTCCTTAACTTCTGAGTTGAGCTCCACGATTAGTGACAAATGCGTGCACTGACTGGACAGGTCCACTCATTCTGTGTGATTTTTCCTCAAAAGACCATTTCAGACACAAATCTACATGGTCTTCACATGACCAAGATTATGTCTGGATTTTAAAAGAGACTGTGACCTCTGAGTTTGTTTCGGCCTTTCTTCTCAGAGTAGTCAGATAGGAAACGCCGACCTCTTCTAGTTTTAAAAATATGATTGACGAATAAAAGTGTTTGTACAAACCTACTTACAGAAATAAAATCATTTATCATTTAAGTAATTTTAAGTGGGGTCCGGATACTGTTGAAAATGTTTATTGAGGTCCAGAAAAAAAAACATAATACTAATTGTTTATTTTTATTTATATTTCCTTTATTTATTTCAATCAACTTTAGATCATACAATTAAACTAAATATTAATAGTATGTACATCTAAATAAAAATAAATAAAATAAAAAAGGAAGAATGGAAAGAATCATAGGGTATCAAAAAATTCGTCCGCATCGCTGTCGACAGGAAAAGTGCCCAAAAGGCTGGCAGCATTGCCACGTTGTATGGGGATCCTGATTCTTTGGCCAAAAAATAGGCCAGCCCTCTGGTCACGTGAAGAGTCGACCAACCGCTTGGCGATGTCTCCAAAAACCAAGTGGGCACTCGGACCCTAGTGTTTCAACCCCAAACGGCTCGAACATATAACTTCCAATAAGATTCGAATATTTTCGCCGTTTGAGGTTTTCCGCACCTGCAGCAGCCGCCCCAGCACAGCCCGCCGTGCTAGGAAGATGGGATGGCGCAAGGGTGTCGAAACACATTGCATCCAGGTCCTTCCAGGACATTATGGTCATTCCGTCCGGTTTCTTCCCATCGTCGCGTGCCAAGCCGTTGGGTTCTAAAACAGCTGGCACCCCCAGCGGTGGCAAGAGCACGACGGATTATGTCATTAATGCAGGCGTGCCGTGCTATCCGGCCTGCGCTCTTACTGCAAGATTGGCCATGGTGTCCGAGGCAGTCGACAGCTTCACTGCACTGGCAGCGATGCGGAGCCCCGCAAGGAGCGCCCAGACGCAGACAAGTAGCGAGCCGGAAAGTAGTGTCACCCAGCATAGTACCTATGTTGGGTGACGGTAGCGCCTGAAGCCAGAGGCCTGACTCTCCATTCTCCCACAGCCAGCAGGCGGGCACACTCAGCAGTATTGGTGGACGTATTGATAAGTTTATACTGTACTAACCTGCAGAGCGGCTCATCCCATTGTCTCTGGGAAGATGGGTCCACGGGCCTATCTGTATCTGGGCAAACCGCTGTCCAGGCGTTCACCGCATCAGTCAAGCACGGCACTTCAGAGTCAACCAGGGAGGGGACTAAAATTTTCCTGGTTAACTTATCGGTGCTGTGAACTGAGGACAGGAACGCCGGTAAACTAATACTGGTAATTTTGCGGACGCCGAGGCCACCAAAACGGATGGTAGTGTGGCTTGAAGCCAAGCTCGGTCGTCCAAGGCCACGTTTAAAATGGATGTTACTGTGCTGCGAATAATTTGGTCAATTTTGTCCAACACATGTGGCTGCTTCCATAAAGGGGAGGAGGAACGAAGAAAATATACAAAATTTGGGCCAAAACAACAGTATCTAATAAGGGTGAATGCCGAATGTAAATTCATTTTGGAAAGTCTGTCCGAAATTTCGTTGAAGTTTTCGATTTTTTC
The DNA here is from genome assembly GCA_916610205.1 of Griposia aprilina. Classification (NCBI taxonomy): domain Eukaryota; kingdom Metazoa; phylum Arthropoda; class Insecta; order Lepidoptera; family Noctuidae; genus Griposia; species Griposia aprilina. Next base: position 13,383,958 of record OU744302.1, read on the forward strand.
GTCGATGAAAGGATAAAAGCTGTTTTCTAAAATTGGGGACCCTAGGAGGTGCAGTGAACTTTTTTCTAGAATTTTGATTTGTGGGGCTATTGCATTAAATTTATCAATGGTCAATTCTCTGTCGGTAATGTCAGAAAGGTAAATTTCACATTGTGAGGGGTTAAGGTCCAATCCAATAGATTTAAATTGCTGTTTGAGCAGTTGTAGGTCTTTCAAAACGGTGTCTACATCACTTCCTAGCGTTCCATCATCACCACACGTTAAATTTTGAATTTAGTTTTTGGATAATTAAATGAATAGCCAAGCTGAAAATGACTGGCCCGAGAGGGTCACCTTGTTGGCATCCTACTGCAGATTCCAAATATTGTCCTTGTATAATAATTTGGAAGGGTACCTGTCACATTGGCACAAAAAGCCATAAATTTCGGGTAGTTCCGTTTTGACTTCAGCCAACAAAGGCTCCCTGTTTACAGTTAAAGGCTGTAAGAGTTAAAGGCATTCTTCACGTCAACCTTGAGGATGATCTCACCTTTGTTGGAGTTTAAAAAGGTGGAAAGGGCATGTACGGCAGCCTCACAGCCCCCTTTCGAGCCAAAACCAAGCTGTAGGTGCTGAAATTTAGCTGTAAGCGATTCGCTGTACAGCTTACAGCAAATTTTGACTGCCGTACGCCTGTATTTGCACCCAGCGGCGATGGGACGAATGCCGCCGTCCCTCTTGCGCAGGCCACATAGGTTGGCCCCGTACAAGACGTCGACGACGGCCTCGTTCACACCGCCGGAGAGCATGAGGTTAAGCAGAGCCGTCCTTCAAAAGCGACTCACCAGCTTCCCCGGCGCCTGAACTCAGTAGATCTTTTAAATGTTGTGGAGTCAGGCCGTCGAGGCCGCCGGCGGAACCACTTTGAAAAGAGCTTACGGCTGCAATCAACTGGGGGACCGAAACGTTTAGGAAGGTTGAATTAAGATTGGGAACAGTATCCTGGCCGCGCCCCTGATGTCACCTTCACTTAATTTGGATAATAATAATAATAATGGTGCCTCATTCCATGTAAAAAAAAAACTAAGAGGCCTCTGCGAGTTGGCTTCGGCCCCTCGTACGCCTTCCAAAGGTCCGGGACCCCTAGGTCCCGAGATATGTTAATATAAAAATATAATAATAATTTTTATTTTGAATAATATAAGTAAAAAGTAATTATTATAAAACGATATAAATAAATATATATAAAAAATATATATGAATATCTACTGTATTAATTTTTTTTTTCATTTATTTAACCATTTATGTACACACATAATTATAAGCAAACAGGAAGAAAGGAACAGAAAAATACGTACAAAAGTGATGCTTATTTCTAAAGAAATTTCTTCCAGCATACCTGCGACAGGAGAGTACCCATATTAAAAGAGATGTAGATAACGTGTGTAAGAGTAGAAGCGAAAACAAAATACATAAAATCTATTAAAAAAAACATCTTTTTTTCCATTTTCTTGCAATGAATGCGAGAAATTACACATGCGGTATTGAGCCAGTTTTTAATAGTTTGGTTCACGCGGGGAACAGCTAATGCCAGGAGTATCTTCAAGGTTGGGTCCGCAAATCTCGAACGATAAGTAGGTACATCAATCAATCATTTGTGAAAAGGATGATTCACTTACATATGTGGACCTTATCATAGTAGCCAGATTGATAGCTAGTTTTCTGAAATTTTCATATTATTTAAATTGAATAGTAGGTAAGTTATTTAAAAATATTTGGCGGTCCAAGTTCCGACCTTTCGCGGTCCGGATATATACCGCAGTCCGCCTGTTGCCGACCGTAGGTATATAGGTTTGATAAAAACAGAACTGTCTCGTTGTTCTAGTGGTCGCAAGCGCTACTGCTGAGCATAAGGTCCTGAGTTCGATTCCCGGATCGGGCAAAGTGTTATTGAATTTTTCCATCTGGAATTTCTCGGTAGCAGCCCGGAGTCTGGATTTGTGCCTGGTTGATGGCAATAGGCTCGCCCCCTATTACATGGGACTTAAACATAACTAGCGAAACGTGGGTGTACTATAGGTACACCTCTGCCTAACCCTTCGGGGAATACAGGCGTGATGTTATGTTATGTTAAAAACAGAATTCCAAACCACCTGTCTTCGAGTTCAACTGAAAGTGATCGATGTGTGGTCATAAACCCTTCGATAAATTTGTGGAGCTACTAGAAACTAGAGCCTAGGGACTAGAGCTACGAGCATAGGTAGCAAATATATAAGCTACCTATCAGCATTATCTGTTGTTCCACTGCATCCCAAAAGAAATTTGTTGTATTTACAGTATGGGTTTCTCCCGCAATAGCAACTGCTATGAGACTTCTAAAGCCTACTAATGCGGGCAACCCCAAACAGGAAAATGAAGACAACATAATTAGAGTTACAAGCCTTGTTTACAAAAATCTCAAAACATTTTTAACAAAACGGGGATTTGAAGTGAAAAATATAATTAACGCTTTCAACGCGCAGAGGAAACATTATATCATGTTTGTAGCACGTTAACGTGCTTTTCGCAATTAACCGGCGTGGTTCAGGTGAGCGCGCTAAGCCGTTGTTTGACAAACGGCGGGAAGTGGTCGGCGCCACAATCGCGCGATCGCGCCGCCAGCGCCGTGCGCCGTTGAGAAGTGGCGTGAACGTGCCGTAAATAAAGATGGCGGATGCTAAAGGGCTTAGCGCGAATGAGGTGCTATTTATTATCACACCGCCACAACATAAAGTATTTATTTAACGGCCGTTGAACAGCTTTATTTTGTAAATTAGAGGGTTTTGTCAATGTTACTGGTTCAAAGTTCAGCAGTGTGTGTGCCCGATATGTATCGCAACTATTTATCATCATCTGCCTAGCTTCTTACTAACTATTTTTGGGTTCGGCTTCTAGTCTAACCGGATACAGCTAAATAACAATATTTTACATGGAGCGACTGCCTATCTGATCTCCACATCCCAGTTCTTTACTGGGTAACACTATACCCCTTGGTAAGTCTGGTTGTCAGACTTTCGGGCTTCTGACGACCCGTAACGACTGTCAAAGATGAAGATGAATGACAGACGGGACCAACAGCGTAACGTGTTCTCCGACACACGGATGGTTGTCAGTATGTAAAGATAGTCACCCATCCACGGGCTGCCCGCGGCAATCGACCCGTGAGGCTGTTATTAGTTAGCCACGATCTATTGGAACTATTGATCATTTTAATTAATTGCACTATCAGTAGCAGTTGACAACCTGCTTAGTGCAGGCTTTTAGCAAAGCGTGTAAGTTGCTCGACACCTTATAACAGGGAAATTGTGGAAAACAAATTAGCTTGGAGAAAAACGTCGAAACTAGGACGCGACAGTTAAACGGGGGCAGTTAGCGTTAACGATTATTGCCAGCCGTCCCACTATTTTTCCTAAATGAGTTATATCTAACGATACTCCTCACAGATAGCTGCGTTCAATGTTGATAAAGTTCACAATTCAAAGTAACTTTACGCAAAGTAACGTTGCTCAGCTGCAGGGCTGTAGGAAGGATTATTATAAAAAAATAAAATTATAAAAAGGAACAGTTTTTATAAATTCAAAACTAAACAACGACTAGAGTTCAAATTGCAGACAGGAAAGTCACGAATAGCGGTTTCAGCTTTGTTTTAATATTATTCGAGAGTTCCGATTACAATCACGTCGTCGTATGCCACCGTAGGCTCTAATTTCGGAAACGTCGATTTAATTTCGTATACTTCAGAGAAAGTAACGTCAGAACACGCATAAAGGGATTTTAATTTGCTGGTGGGTAGTCAGAGGCGAGAGTGTTCAGGGCTATTATAGGGCGGCGGCCATTACAGGGCCGTTAGAGCCCCAGTAGGTACGTGTTGGATTCGCGCCCTACTAACTGGGATACGTGACCGGCATACGGACTCCATGGCCTTCCTGAATGCATCAGGAAGACTCAAGTTTCCAAGTTTACACGTGACTTTTTCTCTTCAAATTAGTTTGCGTAACTCGAAGGGACTTTGACAGTTAGTTCGTTTACACTTCAATGACACGTCACCGTCGCCGGAAGTTGCGCAAGGTAATTTGATTTGTTTTTCCCTAATCTCACCTATACATTTTCATAGGCATAGAACATTGATTATTCTGAAAGTTTCAATATCTTAGAAGTAGATAGCAATTTATCATTTGGTACAACGTGTCCGATGTCGTAGAGCAAATAATTCCTAGTGGCAGTAGTTATGAGGCAGTCGAGCGGAGATAAATCACCGCTTGTCTGCGGCGTATTACAAGGTGCTGGCTCCGGGCTCGGGCCGAGATGAGCTTCTCGCACTAATTCACGCCGCGTGACAAACTACCGGTGACGCCACACATTATCTGTCGTACACCTAAACAAAACTATTTCTTACCTTGGTTTTATTTATTCTTTGCAACATCTCTCTTGAACGTTTGGAGTGTAAGGGTTTGAGCTATCTAGGCGGGACTTTATAACAATTTAATTAATTGATTTGCCCCGAGACTGTAAGTATCAGGCATATTTAGAAACTCTTTTTGGACGAACCCAAAGGACATAGACGTAGAACTCTTACTAATTCAAGTCCAGCAATTTACTGTGATATGCTCAGAGGAACTATTTATAAACTGTGTATTTGTTGCAGACACAGCACCCATGCCCGTATGGTGATCAGCGGCGCCAACGCAGTCTACATCGTCGGCACTTTCAAGCACATGGGGACCGATGCCGACTTCAAGGTATTAAGAATACCTACTAATCTATGATTGTGCTTGTTGAGAATTGACCCCAACACCTTGCGCGTGGCCTGTATGAGCAGACGGCGTGATCAACGCGTCACCGGTAAGCTGAGGCGCGGCGGGGCTGCGACAGCTCGGCCCGACGGCCACTCGCTTCCTCGGACTCCACCGCGACGGACGATACGCCTCTCTTAATTTTAAACCGTATTATTTACTGTTTGTCCGCAAAGTTAAATACTTATTTGTAAAGAACAGATGGCAAATAAACCATTGCCTATAAGTATACAGTCCACTCTTTCATTGCTCCCCGCGCTAACATTGGTCCACTGGTTGGTTGGTTGGTTGGTTGGTTGGCTGTGGTGTGCTCTACTTTATGTAATAAGATTAGGAATTAAACTTCTCTACTAACTTCCTTAATTTCTCAATGGCAATGGAATAAATTCTTCTTTTCGTGTCAATGGTACTTTGCGTTTATATTTATCACACCTTTACGTCAAGACAATTTTTTTGATAATTGTTTTGGAAGACCAAAGAATCGATGGATGGATTGTGTGAAAGATGATACGGCTAGAAAGGGTGTATCTCCCTGTGACTATCGAGATGACGAATACTAGAGAAGTATGGAACAAAAAAAACATGTTGGCTTCTTTGTTGGATAAAGGTGATTGGATAAAATGATGATGATTATTGTGCCTCTAATAATTTCTTCATGTTTGACAGTTGTATCTGACGACGAACGTGACGCAGGCGGACTTCAACATGGGCTACACCATGACAGGCACTCTGGAGCGAGGCTGTCGGTCCTCAAACACCTTCCAGATGACGCACTTCGCGGTGTTGCGCCGCTGCGATCATGATGCACATCATCTCAAAAACGCTTAGATAACGCCACGTGGCTGGATTTTGTCTAGGTGTGGTCTTCAACCATGCAAACGCCAACAGCCTTTGATATTTTTACTTAACGTTTTGTTCAGTTTTGAGGAATTGCTAGTTACTGTTTCTAGGTTATTGTTGAGGATAGAGAATACGTTTACGTTTTTGAAGATCAGTGTTTTGTAGTTTTATTAGCTTCAGTCAATAAAAAATTATCGATTTTAGTAATTGTTCGTTTATAAACGCAAGACACTGTAATTTTAATCAATAATAATCACTGGCTGTTGGGCCAAAAACTATGATTATTTATTTGCGTGATTCTATGCAATTAAATCCGGTGAGCTTATTATTAAAATTAATCAACGACACATATTTTACATCAAAAGTCATTCTAGATGTTGATCTCAAATAGATTGCTAGTCATTATTATAAGGTTATATTGCCAAGCGATATTGTGATCTCGAATTTTAGATGTTCCATTGTAAGTAGTGACATTTTCAAATTCTGTGTCTAGGTTTTAGTAATCGTCTAGATTTTTCTAATTAGTGTACTTAATGTTATAGGCATGGAATACAGTTTTTGATGTAAATAATTTACTCTTAACATATGTACAGCCGCTTCTAGTGATAGTAGTAGAAACATTGATTATTTTTATATAAAACTCTAGCCTTTAAATTCTAGTCATTACGTAGAACTTTATTGTATGTATTTCAATGGTGTAGTTAATTCCAATGTCAAAGTTTGTAAGGGTAACTTAGACTAAGTAGGGCGTAAACTTCGTGTTTTGAACGTAAGCTTCGTTGTTTAACATACAATGTAAAATGTAAGACAGGAGTCACATGTACCTGCTTAAAAACATGATACTATTTTTTTTTTTTAAGTATGCAAAATATTTTTCAAAACTTTAAAGTTAGTACATTTATTTGTAAAAGTTTCCAGTTCATCGAAAATATGTTTCATAAGTAAAACGAAAATCATTTAAAAATGGCTGTGTGCTAGAAATTCGGTTGCTCCTCCACGGTTCGGCGAACAAAATAATAATATATTGTTCGGTCGTACATCGATCGGGACCGGACGAGCTGCCTACTGCCCGCTGCCCAATACCCAGCCTGCCCTACATACCGCAAATATGAAAACATTTTGTTTACGATGTGCCCCACGTTATAATCTATGTGAACGTTTGTTTCACACGTAGCACCTTCAAATCTTACCTACGTATTATGATCGATAGCTCAGAACCGTGTTCAACTTTGGACCGCTCAACCCTACCGCTAAGTTCCTCTTCACTAGTACTTACTTAAGTTTTAATTAGATTACTGTAACTATAAGTACGTGTTAATGATAAGGTATTAAGTGTAAAAGGGTGGTATATAACACAAACGTCCAGTATCGCACTCCCTCCAGTGTTTACACACATCATTTTTGTACAAAGTTACGAGTGTTTTATGGCTACTATTCGGCTATAGTTACTAGTTTACGGTTGAGTGCATTTAACAGATTTTACTCGCCTCATCATCATTAATTTTATACAACTTCAACCGGGAAATGTATTTGTCCAACCCATAATTTAGTCTATCTTACTGATACATTCACGAACTACTACATTTTACACTGAAGTAAAAATATTTTATCTCAATCAATCAATCAAAATATTTTATTTCACATATGACACATGGGCACTTATGAAACGTCAGAAGCTAGGTGCACGGTTCCAATTGGTTGTTTCCTATGGAGAAGAGCCGGCAAGAAACTCCACGGTTACTCTTTTAAAAATAAGGGGCTATTACAATGTTTTCAATTACAGTGTTGATAGATATGGGAGGACAGTGTAGGCCTGTCAACAAGCAACAGGTAATCAAAAAAAAAAAAAAAGGACCACAAATCTACAGTCTACAAGTTAGGCCTACAACGTTCTCACATTCACAAAATATAGAAGAATCTATATAAAAATAAAAGCCTATTTAAACCAAATCTATTTTGGATAGTTTGCGTCTGTAATTTAATCGTTCCTCTCATGATATATCTAAGCGAGTGAAGTCTGTTAATATTCAGCTTTTATCAAGCATTTCTAATAACAAGTAGCTCTATAGTCATTAGAAAAGATAAAAATACCTACTAAGTTCGTTACAATCTCTAACTTATTAAAAACTCAATTGATGTTGTTCTACTACCTTTAGTATACATAAGACTACCCTAATTTTCAGCTGAAAGATTCAGGCGATAAGATCCTCACGTAAATACATACATTAAGGTCTCAGTGTGATCCCTAGAGTACTCAATATTGAGATCAGGTGAGAAAGTAATCGTTCTAATTTAAAATGTAGCCAGTATCATAATTCATACGACTTTCGTTGATTTAATAGTCGTCGAGCGAACCAATTTATTTATTAATATTTGCCACATAGAAAACTAATCTGCAATGATAATATTGTTGGCTCTACATAAATATGCAAATCATATACCCGCTACAAATCCCTCTTGGGAGTATAAACCGTTTCCCTCCTCAAGTATTGGCCTCACGATCCTTATTGCCCTAAGGCTGAGTGTCCACCTGCGGAGATGTCGAAGCTCTTAGTCAAACGTCCAATTCCTCTTTCCCAAGTATTCGGACATCTGGACAAATGTCCATGCAGCTCTAACAAATAGCCACGAAAACTAAAGACTTCATGTTTTATGTATTGGAAAACATTCGTTCAAATATCCAAATACATATGTACTTAAAAAAGGATAATTTGGTTGTGAATAATTTGTGTGCGTGTTTCCACATTGCGGAAAACAAGATAGGTTACAAGTAGCTGCTTTCTCTTGCTCATTCATGACTTCTCTAAAACTATTCGTAATTATATTTAAATGTAATAAGGTATTAGTGTAAAGCAAGTGCCAAAGACAATTTAGGGAGCTTTTATGATAAGTTTCTATTATTATAAGTGATGATGTAAATAAAAATTCGCTTCAAATTTTAAATGTTGTCTTTCGTATATCGAGATGACTCCAATAAATTGTATGGAAAATCAAACTTTTCTTTCTTTCATTTTCTTCCCTTACTTTCAACTTTCAGAAGCTTTCAGCGATATCTATAAATTTATGCATAAAAGCTAGATGTACGATCAATCATCTCAGGATGTACGGATAATGTGGTGCCAATTCTAAGTAGGTACCTACACCGAATTCAAACAATACCAGTGCCACTAGCGGCGTGAAATGCAACTATTTTTACGATATGTCAACTGGAAATATCGATAAATAGGTTGCTTTCGTCGAACCGCCAGACTTTCGATTAGGTGCATCGTGATATAACCAGACAAATCAAGAAATGACGGTGTATCGTGAAATGGCCAGGCAGATCACGATATGGCCATTTCTACGATCGGACGACAACATATACACAGCAGTAAGTAGATAAGCTTCTAATTATTTTTCAGTCAAAACTACATCAGCAATTAGTTAAAAATAAAATTTTATTTAAGAAAAAGAAACTGATAGTCTCGTCTCTATATAGAATAGAATATTCTTTATTATGTACGTACACCATAAAAATTACAGATATAAATCTTTATCCTCATTAGAACATCAAAACATATACCTTAATTTAGGTTTATGTTACCTAATTAGATGAAATTAAATACATCAGGAAGTTAAAGTTGACATTAGATCCTAGCAGTTTCACTTTGCGGTCACAATGACATGCGGAAGTGTTTCACTGCCGGCTGGCCCGCGTATAATGCACGCTCACCCACATCGTCACTCAGTAGCCGGCCAGTCCTCGTGCCATGTTCACCGACAAAGTATTGCTAATTACCGGCGCCAGCTCCGGGATAGGAGCCGCTTGTGCAGTAGCATTCGCAAAATCCTCCGCCAAATTAACATTAGTAGGCAGAAACTTGGACAATCTCAATAAAATCAGCAAACAGTGCGAAAAACTAAACCATCTCAAACCACTTCTCATCGTCGCTGACATAACGTCCGATAGTGATCTAGAAAAAATCGTCGAAGAAACTGTAACTAAACATGGAAAAATAGACATCCTGATCAACAATGCCGGTATAAACTTCACGTCAGGAGCACACGCGTCAGCAGAGGCTTACGATCGAGTTATGGCTACCAATCTACGCGGAACGTATCTACTCACAACGAAAGTGATACCTTACTTGATAAAAACAAAAGGGAACATCGTAAATATATCAAGTATATTGTCAAACAAACCAGTGCCTCTGATGATACCGTACTGCATGTCAAAAGCAGCCATAGACATGTTCACGAAGTGTACTGCTCTGCAATTGGGCCCAAAAGGAGTGAGAGTGAATGCTGTCAATCCAGGACCTGTGAAGACAGAACTGTTCAGAAGAAGCGGCATGAGCGATACAGATTGCGATAGAATGTTCGTTGGCATAGAAATGAATACACCCTTGAAGAAAATAACAAAAGGGGAAGATGTGGCGGAACTAGTGATGTTCCTAGCCAGTGATAGGGCAAGTTGTATTAGTGGAAGTTGCAACGTCATCGATTGTGGACTCATGCTGGGCGATGCCGGCAATTTGTGATTGATGAATGCATACATAACTACATTTTAATATACACAACACAACATCATAATGTTCACTGTGTTTCAATTTATATTCTGTTGTCAAGACAACCCCAAAGTTTCCGTGCTTGCAAACATATTTAACTGTGATAAGTTTGTTGAAAACTCAAATGTCTCGATGATATTCTCCAGAACAAAGGCTCAGGAATATTAAAATATGTAACACGGTGTATCGAGCCTCAGAATAAACAAAAGGCCTACGGAACATAGTACTGATAAACCTTGTTAGATGTTCCCTCGAGTTTCATTGCGGCTCGTTTAGATTGCAGCGACAATTACATTTCAGTGTTTTCCCTTAAATATCTGTTCTTTTCGGTAATGGAGGGCAATATATTTACTTATCTGGAATACGTAATCCTTCCCCAGGTGGCTCGCTAATCCTGCGTTATCTTGCGTTAATTTCCCGCGCATAATCTTCTCGCAAATTGATTGTGCTCCCTGTAGCGGCGCTGAAAATTAAATTATAAATAATATCGTCGGCAACGTTAATGCTTTCAAGAATTACCTTGCATTTTATCTCGGTATTAATCTCGCACAAAAATCTTGCTACAAGCAAGAAAATCGCGCAAGGTATTTTCTTTAGTGCTGAAAAGATAGTGTAGCTTAATTTTATACACAGAGTATAAAAATGTAAGCAGTGGAATATTTAAACGTTAATATCCACATAGAGGATCTTCTAATTAAAGTTCTCGGATTCCTAGACTGTAACCGTAATAAACTGTAATTTTCAGCTACAAGTACGTAATCCGCAACAAGAGTAACCTCGTTAGGCGCGGGGGGCGCGGGCGCGGGGGGCGCGGGCGCGGTGGCGTGGGCGGGAGCGGGGGCGCGTTATACGCGATTAATATAATTCCCTAATTTATACGCGGCGAACGTTACTGTACGGGGTTCCATTGTTATTGGGCCAAACCGCGGCTTTCAATTACGCGGCACACTCACACAGATATCACTTTGCTCTCGTCCTCAACTCCTCACGAACCTAACTTTGTCAATGAGTGTTGTAATTGTCGTTCTTTCCGCGTTAATTATCACGTGTTTATCGATTTACTTTCACTTATAATGGGGATTAAGCACCTCGGTTACTTCTGCTACAAGTTGCTCTTTTTCGAGTGATTAAATTCTTTAAATTTATTTTAATTTATTCTTTAAATTTAATTCTCTTTCTTTTAACACATGGCACATACCTAGGTAGGTATGTTTATAAAGCTTGCAATAATTGGTTGGGTTTAAGGTTTAATACCTATGTTAAGTGTCGATTTTTCAGTCTTCAGATAACTTTTTAACTAATTTAAGTTATACTCATCTCATCTCTAACATTTAAAAAAGTATAGGTACGTTTTTTCTGTCCCTTCATCTTAGTTTATTTCGTCTTTGCATGAAACTATTTATCTATGAATCATACTGCCACGTTGAGGCTATGTGGGCGGGCCAACATCAACTTTTAGTACCTATATATACAGTCTCTACCTACCTGCAATTTGCTTAGACAATGCACTTAAGAGCTCGCACGTGTCACGTACGACAAATAAACACACGAGCGATGCTATTAGAATAGGAAAGTCATAAATGTACTGCGACGTAGTAAGCCCATGTCGATTGCATTAGGTACTCCGTACATTTGGCATTTGTATTTCTTTATGAGGTCATAGTAAACTGCAGGTCTGGTTGCTTCGTGGTTGAAGTTTTAAGCATTAGTGCACTTATCTTGTTTGCAGGTAACTTTGTCAACTGTCGTGATAAGTAAGTCGTCGGCAGCTTGTGTTGTTTGATAGTGTTTTGTTTCGTGAGTTACATTTGATTTATTAGCTGACGGAACTTTCGTGTATTTATTATGATAGATGTTGTTTGCCCCACTCTCGCGGGTTTTAGTAAAAGAGACACGGTCTGACTCGGGTTCTCTATATGTTAAATATACACACATATAAAGTGTCTAGGGATCAAGCACGTTTTTGCTAGTTACAAAAAATCTTTTTTTTTTTTTTTGTGACTCCTTTGGATTTTTTTATAATTTTCGTCTTTTGCAACGGGTCCAAATTAGTAAAATTTCTGCCATACTTCTGAGTGGAATAAATACAAAAGAACATTATATATGGAGAGAAGACGTCATTTGAGGGGAGAAGAAATGATCAGACCCGTGGGAATGTTGGAAGCTGGTTCTCGGCAACGTGCTGTGGCAATCACTCTGGGCACCAGGCAGAGTGTTTATGAGTCGACTTTGTACAAGTTACCGCATCACTAGCAGCGTGGCAGAGTGACATATAGGACGAGCTCACATCACCACACGCAGAAAAGATCGTTACAAACAAATTACTGCTCTACGCAATCGTACAATGACCGCGATGATGTTGGGTACGAGGCTTCATAGCTCTTCAAGTATGTTAATAAGCGATCAAACCGTAAGAAATCGCTTGTATGAAGTCAATGTCCGTTCCCGAAGGCCGCTACGTGTACCACTTATTGAGAACCGTAATCGCAGAGCCCGTTTACAATGGGCTCGTGAACACAGAAATTGGGCAGAAGAAGAGTGGCGTTTTGTGTGTTTTTCTGACGAATCTCGCTTTGGTATGAGACCAGATACTAGACGCACACGGTATTGGAGGACCACTAGACGCCAAGAACGTTTAAAATTTTGCCAGGAAGTCTCTGCATACAGTGGTGGAACAATCATGATATGGGCGGGTATTTGGATCGGCGGTAGAACCGAACTGATTTGGATCACAGGCAATCTCAATGCACAGATTTACGCTAAAACGATTGTATCAGATGTTGTCATTCCTTTGCGGACCCAATTTGGTGCTTCATTTCTACTTATGCATGATAATGCACGTCCACACACTGCCAGAGTCGTTGCAAACACACTTGCCGCAGCTAATATCAACGTCCTACCATGGCCTGCTCAATCTCCAGACTTAAATCCCATTGAGCACCCATGGGATATGCTTCAAAGTAGAACTCTGCCAAAAATGGATGTCGTACACACACCAATATTTTTTCGCCTGTTACGTTGGACTTGGGCGGCCATTCCGCTCTGTGATTTGGATGAACCCCGTATTGAGTATGCCGAATCGGTGCAATTGTGTTACACGCGTTAACTGCAGAAATACAGACTACTAATTGAACCTTTTAAAAACCTTTTAAAACTTTTATTTTATCATTTTGTCACTTTTAATGTCAGCAATAAATACGGTAACAAAATCCAGCATAAGCAGAAATCGCGAAAAGTGCAAAAGCAGAGAGTACTTCGCCGATCTACACATACGAAAACATTTTATTTAATCAATCTAAATAGACAGTTTTATTTAATTTCAATATGGAAGTAAAATATTTTTTGAAATACCACACCTAGGCACTTTTTATGTGTGTACTTATAGCTAAATAAACTCAAACCCAAAGCATTTATTTCAATTGAACCATTTGCAGGCAATTTTGAATGTTCAAAGGAGTCGACCAGTCAGAAAGGTGCAGTAAGTTGCCCATTCGAAAGCGTAAGTATAGATTCCTATGAAGAAGAATATATTCGATATATCGGATAATAATCGATACTTTAAAAAAACCTACAAGCTCAAACTTCACTGATATAATAACCCTTGAGAAACATCAAATTAACAAAATAAACTGACCAACGAGTTGGCGCTATAGGTACATTCAAACCGCAGTCATGCAATATCAAAAAGAAATTACCACCTAAGTATCAGTGTATCCCAAGAGCCGAGCAAATGATCGGAAGTTGCACTAGGTCGCATTATCGGACATCTACTTTTCAGGGCACGTCGGACTGTCCTATTTGCTGACAGTAATCTTGAAGAGTTGCCAGCCCGAGCCCGCACAAATATATTGGAAGTCCTACCCCCAAGAGACCGGCCAGTGCGGGTTAGGTGATCATTTCTTGTTTTGACACAAACAACGAACAATTTTAACTCTTATTAGTTAGCTTCTAGAGTCGCAATTCCCAAGGTAACAAGCTAATATTTGTTTTGATAGGAAAGGGATGTGCAATCGAGAGACGTCTATTTAAAGGGACAGCAGATCGTTTTACTTGTAATTTGTATTGCGCGTGTTGGGAATGTAGAAGTTGCAGCGTCTGTACAGGAAATAGTATGCATATGTATACATGAAGTTAATTAGAATGAGTAGGTAACTACTTTCCTAGTAGAATATCGTTCAGTTTGTTTGAATATTTCTGAACACGCTTTCGAAGGAACGATAAAGATAACGGTGTATTGTAACTTGTCTGAAACTGAACTTTAGGATTTTCAGGACAGTTGTTGTTCTACTCAGATGCAACGGGAAATCTTGGATATCTTATGTATTTGCAGAGAAAAAACACAAGTCAAAAGTGCCAATTACTATCGCAAGAGTACATTGACATGTATTCAGTTCCAAGTACGAATGTTGAGTTTTGATAACCTGTTAAGTTTTTTGGTTGGCAGTGAAAAAACTAAAAGAATTATCAAAACTCAGTCGGCCACACAATGCTACAAAACAAATGAGAGACGCCATCACCTTGCGTCTGTTTATTTACAAACATGGCCAACCTTGAAGCCCGTAGGCCGTGGGTGAGAAACCCGAGCAATAAAAAAGATCGCACGCAATCATATTTTATCGGGTAAGTTATTTTTCGTAAGGGGATACCGCTTCGATCTCCGTTTATGTGGAACGCTTCAATTCCTTTTCACCTACACGAAACAACTTGCTAACAATAACGACTGACACAAAGAGCCTCTATATACCTAGGTATGTATGCTTAAGCCTGGACACAGACTTACAGCAAATATTTCTAGATAGGTGCTCTGTGACAATTTAATGTTCATTGTGAATTTGTGACTATAATTTAGAATGCCAATTTAACCATAAAAAAACTTTTTTACGAAAAGTAACCGACTTCCAAAAAAAACAGAATGACGTGAAAAATAACTTTAATTTCGGAAGCCGGTGTCTTTGGTTTTGTATTTTCGTTTTTGGCCACCGACTTCCGAAATTAAAGTTATTTTTCACGTCTTTCAGTGTTTTTTTTGGAAGTCGGTTGTTTTTTTGTAAAAAGTTTTTATTTTTCACTTTTTAGTTGCGGTACCTACCCCACACAAATTCGTATACCACTACTTGGTGTGTAAATAACAGTGACAGGAAATTATTAACACATCATCCATATAAACTAAGTGGAAAAAATATGCACTATTAAGGATAACTAAAAAAATACTGGTCAGACCTTGATCAAATTTAAATGGGACCACATGTGAAGCACCAGCTATCAAATAAAAAAAATAATCATCCAAATCGGTTCACCCAGAAAAAAGATCTGAGCGAACACACAAAAAAATTATTTAAAAAAATACAGACGAATTGAGAGCCTCCTCCTTTTTGTGAAGTCGGTTAAAAATAAGGGATGCTTTCCTAAATACGTGCTAATCGATAGACCTACCATATATAGCGACGTTACTGTATCCTGAAAGCTACTCACCTACTTTAAGAGGATAACTAAAACTTGTCTCTTGGGTGGTCCGTGTCACTTGTCTCGTATGTATTTGAACACAACAGATGAATTTTCATGTCAGCTCTATATTTTCATATAGAAAAACTACCTTTATATTGTTACGAAGAGTGACAGTTCACTTAGTTCATGCAGGTTTAAATAAACCACGCAGTCCTTCAGAAATATTACCTACTTCATCGACGCTTGATTGGAAATTTAGATAAATAAATTAATTTAATTTACAGCCTTCAGTGTATTTGAAAAGCAAATCTAACATAAACACGACACGTGAGCTTAAAACGACGGTTATAAAAATATATTCCCTATTTTTATACGAACCTAATTCGCAAATAAAAACGCAAACGGCTCGGAACAAAAACCACTCATTCATTGTTTTTATTCATAGCAGACGAACCGTGAACCCAAATATAAAATGGCCGAGTGAAAGTTAAAAGACCTATCCAACTGTGGGTCCTCAATAAATACCGAAATTGACAGACAACGTGAGAACCTACCCGCAAAAAGAAGATTTATTAACGAGCTTCTGTACATAATATAGTTTTCAGTGTAACATACTGATGTTGGGTTTTATTCTAGAGCTAGGCTGAAAGAATGAAGGCTTCGCAGGATGGAGACAAGTGCGGCATATGCCATATACCC
This sequence comes from Griposia aprilina, assembly GCA_916610205.1. Lineage (NCBI taxonomy): Eukaryota > Metazoa > Arthropoda > Insecta > Lepidoptera > Noctuidae > Griposia > Griposia aprilina. The sequence goes on from OU744302.1 coordinate 13,400,300, forward strand.
GTACACTTATAGGTATAAGTAAAAAGTAACAAAATAATTATGGTAAGCTAATCTTACTTTTTAACCGACTTCAAAAAAAGGAGGAGGTTCTCAATTCGACTGTATGTTTTTCTATTTTTTTTATGTGTGTTAGCTCAGAATTTTTTTCTGGGTTAACCGATTTGGATGATTCTTTTTTTTATTTGATAGGTGGTGCTTCACATGTGGTCCCATTTTAATTTGATGAAGTTCTTTTGAGTTATACTTAACACTGCATATTTTTTCCACTTAGTTTATATTGATGATGTGTTAATAATTTCCTGTCACTGTTATTTACATACCAAGTAGTAGTATACGAATTTGTGTGGGGTAGGTACCGCAACTAAAAAGTGAAAAACAAAAACTTTTTTACAAAAATTAACCGACTTCCAAAAAAAAACACTAATACATGTGAAAAATAACTTTAATTTCGAATGTCGGTGGCTAAAAACGAAAATACAAAACCAAAGACACCGATTTCCGAAATTAAAGTTATTTTTCACATGTTTTTTTTGGAAGTCGGTTGTTTTTTTGTAAAAAAGGTTTTTTTGTATATTCCATATAATCAATCAGAATTAAAATTTGGTACACATTAAAAATATAAATATTCAATCCTTATCTCTTCTCATCGCAGCAAGGTTAATGAAACTAGTTAGCGCATTCTCTTTTCTTAATTATAATTAGTTCAGGACAGGGGACGACTAGAAATGCATAACTAAAAGTAGAAAATGAAGAAAATGTTAAGACACAACTTATCAACATATTTTAGATGTCTCTTATATCCTGGAAACTGACTTAGAATATGAAGTAAAAAGGTATTTCGACAGCTAGGTTTAGATATCTAGCTAGCTATACAGGGTGGGTTTTTGAGATAGGGCAGCAAGGGCGTTAACCGTTGTAGCTACAGGAAAACGGTATTAGAAGAAGTTCCTTAAAATTTTGAGAATTTTTGATGTGAATTCACAGATTTTGAAAAAAAATTACAGTCAGCAGGAAAATGGCCAATTTTCACAAAAACTTATTTTTATGCCAATCGATCATGTTTCTTAAAAGGATGAAAGTTGGTCCAATAGAGGTTTCTATTGGACCAACTGAGATATGAGTACTAGAAAAGTCAGAAATCGCAAAAAAACTTTTCCCATACATTTCGTAAGAAATAAGACTACTACTTACCTACTGTTTTACCATCGGTAAACTGGCAGCTACAGAAAAGACTAATCGAAAAACAAATAAAAAATAATAACTTCATCCACACTGTAGATAGGCCCGAAGAGCCGAAAAGATTGGAATCCCAATTTATTGTCTATTCCGACGGTACTATTTATTGTCCGGCTAGCCGTAGCTTTGTCTCTTTTGTTAGATATTCGGTGAAAGACATCTATCACTATTATCACATATTTTCCATACAAGATAGGAAAGAATAATGTTTGGAAAAAGTCCCCTGAATCGATCGTAAGTTACGATAAAACCAGTAAAACAACACCTTTATTTTTCCGCTTGACCCTTCAGCAGTTGGGGAGACATGTTTATTGACGATACGACGCACTTGCTACATGGACTAAACAAACGTACTACCGATACAGGGTCAAATTAAATTAGCTAGCGAAACTCCGCAGTCATGATAGATATTGATATCTAAACATGAAAAAACATATTAATTGTGTTAATTTTTTGTGTTTTGTCATTTTTTTTTGTGGGGTCATCGACCTCGGTCAGTGATCACTTGAAATATGAGTATAAAAACATCAGTTTTTTTTTGTGTAATCTTTACACATGTGATTGGTATCAATATCTAAACACGATAAAAAATATTTTTTCAACTCAGACTTCAAGTAACAAAACTACCAGCGGTCGTCGACTCCTAAAAAAACATCAAATATTTTTAATTTTAATTTTACCGTGTTAACTATCGATATCCATCACGTCTGTGGAGTTTCGCTAGCTAATTTAATTTGACCCCGTATAAATAACTAGATTCGGGTAGACACGTTCGTATCAATCAAATATCGTTTTGAACAGAAATCTAGAAACAATTACACGTGATTTTCCGTTCATTTCGGTATAAATGAATATTATTAAGGTGGCGGCTGCTTATATTTAGGAGCAAATGTAACTTGATTAAATGTGCCACAGAATTATACGTATATTTGAATGATGTAGGGTATTATACATAGATATACTATTATTGTTACGTTGCATTATATTGTCAAATTAAACAGAAATACAATAATAACTAACACTGTAACTGATCTAGCTGAAGCGGAAGAGTAAGTATCCTCATATTTATTTGTCCAAAGTTTCAGATAATCAGATATCGGTAACAAACTGTACCTATACTAAATCACGCTTCAACAAAAAAATATGAAACACATTTTACAACAAAAATTTATAATATTCATAGTATCGACAGTACGTGACCGGACGGGCCTAGAAATTACAAGGCAAGCAATAATTCAATCAGACGCGGCTTAACCGGCCTCTCTCCTTGTTTACCAAACACACCACCTACCCTTATCATGTTGCATGACGACCTTATCCCACAGCCTAGGTGTCCCTCCGATATAATAATATGATTAAAAGCAACCTCCATCCAAAACAGAGAAAAAAGCATTTCAAAACAACTGCCGACAGTCACATACCGCTAATCACAATGGGCAGTTGTGTCGACAGAGTTTGCAATTTAAATATGCACAAATTGATTTGCTTCGTGATTTTTGCGATCTGGCTTCAATGCGGGAAATGCAGAGATGAAGATAAAATAATGAAAGGTAACGTGTTATAGGTAAACTGTGTTACTCTAAAAACTAAGTTTGTGAAGAATCCGTGCTCTTGATATATTATTATGTACTCGTACATACATAGACTCTCCGTAATACGTTGTATAAATGACACGAGTCTCCCACTCGGTTTTTATCTCCTGTAAGTACACTGGTCTAAGTTTAAAACTACTAGTGTAAGTCGAAGGATATCAAGTAGCGCCCCTGGGAGCAGTAATGGACCTGTGGAAACGATTGCAAAAGGAAAAGTCTAGTCCGCAACTAGATTTAGTGCCCTTAGATACCCAATAATGTGCCGATGTGAGAAATTGCCCACTATTTAAAAGGAAAATGTATTTTGAAATTCCTAAGAGACCGCCAGTTGTTAGTTGGGGATATTTTAAAAGCTTTTGAACAAACTTTATTATTTGGTTACCTGAAAATTTGTCAAATAAGAATTTTCTCTTGATGATCTTTATGATCTTTATGACTTTTAGAAATCAATAGGGTACCATACATCCACATAGCTTAACATTAGTCAAACAGTCAAGTCTCATAGGATTTCGTACCATGTGCGATTCCACTATTAACTGTCACCTTGACCTTCCTTGCACATCACCTGCCTTGCAAAAATGATGGAGCCATTTTCTTTTCTCGTATAACTTAAATAAATTCAAATTTGTGTCGCCTGTTCCCAGCTTGCTATTGGCCGAACGAGGCGTATGAACCGTGCTTCGGCGGATGCGCAGAGGTTTCGTGCGATAACCCCCGCAACCACCTGCGACCCTGCTACCCGTACTGTGAGCCGGGCTGCGTCTGCGAGGAGCCCTACGTGCGAGACGATCGCACCCACCAGTGCGTGCTACCTCAGGACTGTTCACCGTGGGTATCAACCATAAAAACAACATCAAGCCCGTATCCCCCGAATGGGTAGAAGTGTATGGAACACCCTCATTTCGCCAATTTCTGTAATTAGTGGCGAGCCTATCTAGTTAAATGCGTGTAGCAGTATAGTTCCAAAATTCCATATTTTTTTGTAATATGTGCAACAAACCGCCATCATCAAAACTCTTTTCAGTACCTTCCTATCCTACCTTTCCCATTGCCAAAACTTCTTAAGTAAAAACATCCTAGGCATAGTTTGCTAACGACAGTGGCAAACACCATTTTAATTTTTGAATCAACATTACAGAACGCAAATGGGGATACCAGTACCAGCAAAAAGAGCACAGGACAAGCCGGCACCGAAATACCGAAGTATGCCTCGTGGCTACGTGAAGCGTGCAGAAGCAGATGACTTCGTCGACAACGATGTGCCGAATGCCCTCGGCAACAGCGTCCCTGTCAACAACGTCAGCCCTAAGGAAGACTTTAAGCAGCGTGGCAGCGAGGTCTCCCGCATGGGCAACTACTTCAACATCGTCATTGCTCCACCACCCATTAAAGCATTGCAACCTAGGAAACTACTACAAAGCGAAAACTACAGAAATGGCGCCAAACGAATGTAACTAAATTATATGAATATAGTACATATGTCTTGCCTGAAATAAAATTACTTATTAACTTTTTTTATTGATTCGTTTTTGTTAGCATAGAATCCTGACAGCTATTTCATAAGAATACATAGAAATTATGCCTAGAATCAATCAAATACGGATAAGAAATCTTGATCACAAGTAAGAAACTGCTATATTTTTTATGTCGACCTGAGAACCCAAAATAGTTATTTTGCCTCTAGGTACTAAGTACATCATACGAAGATTGCGAGACGTTTCAACGAAGCCACTAATGTAAGTAATTAAGCCCCTAAGCCAGTAAACAATTTTAGAAAAACGACAAAAAAGAAGAGTTTTTGTTTTTACTTATTTGCTCTCCATAAACGCATGAAAGCAATCACATCCGTTTGTTTTTATTTCTTTTTTTGTGAGGCCCAGTTTAATTTCCTCGATTAGTTACGAATTCGCGGTAAAGTGGAACGGAGCAATGCTTTGCAGGCATTATGAAAACTACGCCATGAACTGATACTTGTTAACAAAAAGTTTAACAAGATGCGTAAATTACTTTTACTTGCATTGTTATTATGTAAGTGTTTTCGATTAGTAAAATGTACAAGTTTGTACAAAAAACAATATTACCAATGAACAATTTAATTTTACAGATAACATCATTGCAATGGCAGCGAGAGTGAATAGTTACGATTATGATGATGCAGATGGAAGTAAAAGGCACTCCTTAATAGACGACAGAAGAAAATGGAGGAAGAAAGCATTATTAAACCCCATTGAGGAACACCGGGACTGGGATAGAAGAAGAAACGATTATGATAACAGAGATCCGAGATATATGGATGAACCCGAAACGAAGATTTTCAGTGGGATAGACAGACAAAGAGATAATAATATGGACGGTGCATCACCGTACAGACAACCGCCAAGACATTACGAAGACGATAAAATGAATTTACAACAATCATTGAAAAGTGCAGAAGTGGCACACGCTGCGTCATACATGTAAGTTCTAAAAGATCCAGATTCGTGTTTATTGTATTTAGTGACGTTTCAAACCGCTTACGTTTATTTGCAGTGAAAAAGAACCAGAGAGAGAGAAGAAATCACCCATGTCGATGAACTGCGAAAGACCACATGAAAGGTAAAACCTACCTGAAGACATTGTCGCGTTTTGTGAACATATTATTTACGACATTGCTTTGGGAACCTCGTGTACTACAAACACAGGCAGCACCTCTGACCAAGATGCAGAAGTTTATACGTAAAGTTTGGCCAAGTGAGCGATGCGTATTGGATTTCTATAGTTTAATCTGCAGGGTGATTACGTAACATACTAACAGTAGGAATGGGTTTCATTTTGACAGTTCAACAACATTCATTGCTTTATTTACCGACAAATTTTTCGAACATATGAAGCAATAGATTAGCAATAGGCTTCAAAATGATTCAGATTGTGATAGATAGTGTGTTACGTAATTAGTGTAATGGTCTGTGTGGTCGTAGTCACGTAGTTCGCGACGACCCTCATTGTATTGCGTTATATTGAATTAGTTTTTAACCTTTAATGCCAAGTAGTATATTGTGTCTTTTGTGCAGATATGAGGCGTGTTTCGCGGGTTGTGCGTCAGTGACGTGTGACAACCCACGTGACCGACTGCGCCCCTGCTACCCGTTCTGCGAGCCGGGTTGCATCTGCGTTCACCCATATGTGCGTGACGACAGGACACACAAGTGTATCCTACCCGAGGAATGCACTAAGTACGCCACTTTTGCTGACAACACCATCTGATTTGTCTCACCAATACATCCTTATTAGTCCCATAACAAGATATCAAAATCTCAAAGTTCCTTGGATAATGTTTCAGTTGACCTATTGGGGACGCTACCTTAAAACTACCACCAATGTTGGAACTGTAGCAAACACAAACAAACAAAGAATCAGAAAAAACAATCTCTTTATAAAATAATACCTTTCTTTGCAGAGGCCTCAAAGGAATTCCTGATCTCGGCGACGACATTTAAGTAAATCTACAAAATGTGATGGATGCGATTGTAATTACCAACTTATTTATATTTATTTGAATAAATTAACATTTTCATAATCTTCTTATTTTATTTCTCGTCGTTTCTTCCCGGTGATCAAAGAAAGAGTCCATTAATAAATTTCCTAACTTAAAATGTTTTGCATCAAAACAATCGATGCACATGATGAGGTAAAGTTTGATTTGGTCACACGACTACGTTACTAAAAAAATATGCTCAAGTATTTATACAGAGGCCCTTTATATCCCTTAATTAATTCTGTATTAGACTCTCCTAAAGAAAAGGGTTATAACAGTGACCAGTGCGAACATAAAGTATTTTGAATGTTTCTGGAATCAAAAGAAATAGTCTGAAGGTTCGAGAAACCATAGTGCAATGTATTTGATTATATGAATAAGTAGGTAGGTAACTACCACAAGATAATCATAAGGATATTCAACGTCATTTAAAGATAAAGCAAAACGGCGTTTTATTTGTAATTAGGCTTCGTTAACCTACTTTATCTTTTCAATACACCATTGTTTAGTGCAAACCAATAAGCCATCAAAGTGTGTAGCCATTGTTAAATTTTAGATTTTTGTAATTATAACCTAGTACTGAAACATACGAGCGTGTTGTGTAAACTAAATTCAACTTAAACTCTATTTAAATAAAGTTAAAAGTGGTCCACCATGCCATGTATATCTTTTGTACCACTTCTTTAAAAACATTACCCACCTTATGGGGCAGTTGGGCAAAAAGTGACTAAACCATATTTCAGAAAATAGTAAAACAACTTCAGTTTTGATCACAATCACATAAAATGTTGTTTGTTTAACAATAACATTTCCAATGTGTACAGTTTTCGTTGCCCCACCAATGGGTTTTACAGTTTTATTGTGTTTTTTGGTGAATGCCCTGACTCCAGTCTGCAGCTCACATGTATCCAGAGAAGCTCGGTATGGTACGTCATTATTTTATATATTTGCACGTCATTTGGGGTGCATTGCATCGTCGGCATGTAATTAGTATGTACTATATATCTTGTTCGTAAGCAAATGTTCTACCTAGTGTCAGAATCTGGTCAGGTTAGGTAATTTTTATTATTATCTTTATTTTAATTGAAACACTAGACTAGTACAGTAAGAAAAATACTTTATGAATTCGGTATTGTAGAATGGGTTCAAAAATCAACTTAATTGTGTGATTGATGATTTTGGATTAATTCATATTTTTGAGAAATATAAAGTCATTAGTCAAGTGACAGTACGCGAAACTGAGCGCGAAACGTCAAACCTTACCGGTGACTTTTTCAAATTGTAAATAGAAACCAACTTTATGCATCAGACAAAAAAGTTTCTTTTGCATTACCAATAGACGTACAAAAGGAATGGCCTTGAAAGCAATAACACCACCATCACCTTTGTACCTATTTTTCTGTTCTAATCTTATTGTCTGTTTATATGTGTGTACATAAATGGTTAAATAAATAAATAAACACTGATTGGTAGTGTGTCCCTCTCGCACGATGTGGCAGTGTTCATTATGAATCTACTGAAGGAGATGTTCCAAAATGTATGGAGCCTGAGCCAGGTCCTTGTACACTATACTTAAAAATAGGGAAAACACAATGAAAACAGTTCTCAACTGTCCAATTATTTTAAAATGGCTTTGTTTGCTGGTAAACCACAAGAAATTACACTTTAAATTGCAACACAACAAATACCCGTCATGGCGGTAAGCTGTCATTTTGATTGATTAATGACGTTTAACATGTTTATTGACACTGTTGTTGTGACAGCTGGCAGTTCTCTTTCTATAACCAATTATCGATCTATGGTTTACTGTTATTGTTTTTAAGCAAAGAGTAACTGAATCGGTGAGACGCCATGTTAAAAGTCGATAAAAATAATTGACAAATATCAATTAACTACCAGAAGAGTATACATTTAAATAAATTATCTGTGTGTTTTCCGAATTCTACAGATTTTTTGTCCTTTTTTTGAGGTAGTGTATGTAGACCTGGCCCATTTTGGAACATCTCCTTTGTAGTATTCAGTAATATTTTGTGTAGGAACATTAATAATAGAATAAGAATTATTATAATAATAGTATCTCTAAATTGACGTCGTGGTGGAGCTTGCGCGCTCCTCAACTCTAGGTCGGCACAGACCAGTAGAGTTTACTTTGCCAAAACAGGTCTAGGGTGAGGAGCTAGACCAAGAGAGATACATAAACCCGCGGGGCAGCATGTGGCGAGCTATTGGGCAGTAGCGACTCCACGGACCCTATCTCCCGGGAGAAGTTTTCTTCCTCACCTCTGGCGTGCCTTTATTGGCCGGCTGGAGTGAACACTGACGGGGAACGGAGCTCCCACCTCTTTCTTGCCTTTATTGGCCGGCTTGAGTAGAGATTTGCAAGAGCAAACGTGCTCGGAGAAAGGAAGTATTCCAGTAAGATGCTGGTAGGGATCTTGACCGTACTCGGATTTTCCTGATGGCCGTGGAATATCTCTCGTCCTCTCCACTCCTCAAGCACCTCAGCAAGTGTTACTTTCTTGTCGCTACGTCAGTATGTGCTAGAACAGTTTTCGGGGGGCCATTATTGAGTGTGCCAGTTACCTGCAGTGTGGGGTTTCTTGGCCATTCTTCTCCATACGAAACTACCTTTTGGAAGGGGCAACTAGAATCAATTCTATATTTTTTGTAAATTTTGACGTTCAAAAGTGCCTTTTATGTGCCTATTTGAAATAAATGATTTAACTTTGACTTTGACTTTACCCCCTGCCATTTTATCACTTACACACAGACACTTAGGGACACAGTCCTTCCATAGTTGTAGGTAACCAATTCACTATAGCCGCACCAACCCATAGCCATAGCATGTTTTGTTTCCATGTTCTGCAGTAGACTGGCACCAGCTGGGGGTTGTCCTTGGGTGCACTTGAAAAGTGCATAAAAGTATAATCGTCGCGTCGCGTCGGTTGGTGCCTCAACACTTAAAACTGTCTAAGGGGCCTCTGCGAGTTGGCTTCGGCCCCTCGTACGCCGTCCAAAGGCCTGGGACCCCAGGCTCCCAAGATATGTCAAAGACATTTAAATAATAATTTATCTATGTAAATATAATAATTTATATATGTTAGTTTGAAAGGTTTACAAACTAACATACATAAATTATTTTATGGTCGCACTCGCACCTATAACCCTACATTTGGTTGCAGAATGTGGCTCGCACGGAAAGTTCGAGTACTGCATCGATGAGATCCCCGGCTGCGTGGTCGGCTGCCACTGCCACCCGGGATACTACTTCGACACCGAAAGCAAAATATGTGAACCAAAGTAATCTTCATTTGAACTGTACATTCTAATAAGTTGCACGCCTTCTAATCACGCTCTTCCTTGGAAATTCCAATGAAAGCCATTAAGGGAAAGACCATAAGAATTTAGGATTGTAGAGAATTTAGTGGCCATTAGGCGCAAATATGACATAATAATAATTATTATGGACATTATACATATAATGGCGTTCGTGCGCCACATACAACATGTCCCGGAATTAACGATGTCGTCGACTGACATACAGACTTAGCAATCGTGTTCGATTACTAAGTTAATTAAGACACCCCAATTTTAACATGGGTTTCGTCAAGATGGATAAGAATAGCGTCTGCTAACAAGCTTTGCCCATATTTGATTAATATAAATTGAAGCCAATCTAAACCCTCTCTCTAAATCCCTTGCATAAAACTTACTTTAATACTTACTTTACTTACTTAACTTATTTTACTTATATACCGACGCGAAGTTAGATTTAAAAAAAAACATATTATGATTGGTTTCAGTTTGGTAAGAAGTAAAACGAAAGTGTGAATCCACATTTTTTGATATAGAAATGCATTAATTTTTCAGTGTAAAATTAACGCAACACTTCCGCCAACATTACTTCGCCGAGCCCACTCCAACAGCAACAGCCTACCCGACGCCCACCGCCACTGCCTACTACGATGACAAGGTTCATGAAATACCAAGAGACACAGATGAACTCAGTGATTGGCTTTACAATCAATTCTTTAAAACAATAGAGAGTCAAGTTATTAACAATTCTAATAATACAAAGTCGAGTAACGATAAACCACTGACAAGAAGAAGTGGAGTTGAACGGGTCATCAAAAAATCTAAGAAAAAACTTCGGAAGTCTGTTAGAGGGCGCAAGAAAAGGAAACACATGAAAGAGCGTGGCCTGAGGAAGAAACTACTCCGTATTACAGAAGATGACAGTTTATTTGATTCAGATTCAGATTCTGATTCAGATTCTGACTATAGTGACAGTTCTGGTATTGAAAGCGACAGCAGTATCGAAGATTCAGCTGATATTGACACTGAAAGTGATGCAAACAAAACACCCGACACAGACAGATCCGATGACAGAGATCATGGTCATAAAAAAGTTATAATATTTAATAGAAGACCTAAACCACCTTTGCCATCATTTATTTTCTTGCCAAATATGGGTACGCCATACTACCCGCCAATAGGTTTGCCGCCACCACCGCTCGTACCAATGTTTCCTATGGTACCGGTACCACCGATGGCTCCTCCGATGTTTCTTCCTTTCCCAGGTTTGGCAAGATGATCTTTTTATTTTAATAAGGACATATATTTATTTCCTTTTTTCTTTGCTTTGCCTTTGTTTTTTTTTTTTAAATCGAACTCTTATCGCGTTTATTTTTCTTATTACATTAAAGCCTTGGAATGTTTATAGGACCTCCAAACTGTGGCAACGAAACTAGCAAAAATACAGGCAAAGACGAGTTTCCTACTACTGCAACTGCAGTCGACCCGACAACAACAACTACTACTACTACACACACTACAGAGACAACCACAGAAACTACAACTGAGACTAAAACAGAATCAACAGCAGAAACTACAACTGAGAGCTCAATAGATTCTGAGACGACAACAGATGGAACAAACAGACGCAATAGACCTGGAAAACACCGCAAAAGACCGAATCTAGAAAAATTTATAGCTCGAGCTAACATACCCGGGTATAAAAACGTTTAAATATATCACTATGCCTTAACTAGGATCGCTTGTATCGGGTATCCAACTCCCTATCCAGAGCCTATCACCTGAATACAATCTAATCTCTAGTTTCAACGGAAACGGCTTTCGAGTATACAGGGTGTAAGGGACATCGACGCGCAAAACGTTACCATGAACTCAGTATATTACGAGTATGATTCTAGTCCCACCAGCGTCCCTTCCATCGGGTATACCTTCTGGCTTTAACTGTAAAATACACGTGCATTCATATAAAATAAATATAATATTATGTTATTTCAGGAACCAAAAAAAAACCAAACACGACGACGAGCGACGAGCAAATATGCTGGTAAGTGAAATAAAGTTATTGTATCTACGGTTATTGTTGACAGATTATATCAGATAGATGAAAGGTGGTGTCAAGAATGCGAGTGTAGAATGGTGTAGAGTGGTGAAAGATTATTATGGTAATAGATTGTGTAGATGTGTATTTTATAACAACACTAACTTTCCGGCAGATGCAAAAAATACGGGAAAAACTGAAAGGGAAAAGAAGAAATAGCTTATCACCAACTCATACCGAATCGCTAGAAGAATCACAAGATGATGATTTGCAGAATTCAGACGACGTTCCGCATATTTCAGAAGATTCCACACCTCACAAACAATTACACCACGAAGACCAAGAAGAAAACAATATTCCTAAATTAAAGGATGTTGATTTTAAGTACTTATCTGAACTTATTCACAGAGTGAATCAAAGTAAAAGTAGACGCAGACCCCCCTTACCTTTTGATCTTAACGAAGATTTTAAAGAACTACAAAAACTGCAATTATCTCTACCAACACGCAGAAATGAAGGTTCTTACAACCCAACAAAACAAGTACATAGACAAGAAACCAATGACATCTACTATTCAAACTTAGGAAGACAAATAGCTTCTATGATACGCAACGCCGATTCTAAAGTTGGTCAACAATTTATTAAAGACTCAGAGCACGCAAACCGACAAGTTCCATTTCATCCTGTTCTTAATGAAAACATTTATGCCCCGCGATCATTTTGGGAGAGATCAGTTCGATCTCCAGTCCTTCAGAAAGAACCATTTTCTGATTACCTGGATGAGTCACGTACTCTGAAGCATAGTAATGAAAAAAGTCTTATCAAGCTCGAAAATGAATTTGAAATATTTGTTAGTACTCCTCCGCCTTTGAGTTTACAAGATCTTGAGAATGTTTTAAACACAATGCAAAAAGCGCATGCTGAAATTAAATTCAGACAACCTATTACGAGCACGAAACAGTCTAATGTAAGTCTGAATGTAAACTTATTACCAAAGCACGTAAGACCAGCAAGTACATACAGTAGAATATTTGATGTTCCGGAAAAGATAGAATACATAACCCAACATTACCAGACTCCATTACCACCCAGAGCATACGTAGAAATGCACCCAGCAGTCGTAGAAAATGCAAGCGTTTTTCACGAACCGGAAAGAAAATATAACGTACCTTACGGCGATTATTGGATGTATAACCCAGAACCAATTCAACCGAAAATAAGACCAAAACCAGTGATTGCCCAAACCAGTAAGCCAATAATGCGTGATAATCAAGTATATCACACGAATGCTAGGAGACAATCCTTTGTAGGTGTTGTGCGACCCAAACATAGTGAAACGAAGAAATCGCGCGGAGGCTATCTACAGTTTCTGAACAGTAGGCCACATACTAAACAAACCCCTTTGAAGACTCGCGAACCAAAAGTAGTCAAATACAAAAGCTTAAATTATTTCTCCGGTAACAACCATTATATGTTTGAAGCAGCTTCTTATCCGCTTCTTGCACCCTTTAAAACACAAATCAGTAAAAGAGTCCGTAATAAGCCTCCATATTTTCACCAGCAGTCACATCATTTTGAATTTTTCGATTGACACTTAGTTTATTTTTGTATTTATGTACCTAATATTAAATATTAAACGTAAAAATATTTTAAAACTGATTTCGCATTTTGTAATCCTTCGTGTGTTTACGATAGACAATCCCGAACGTGCACGCGGCGTGCCAAGCTCTATCCCGCTGCAGTGCAGTGAATTCCTCTGAACCACGAGCCTACAACAGACTCACATCATAGCGAACCAACCTATACAACATTGTATCCAACGCTCCTCGGGTTTGTATATCCGTTACGACAAATCGATTCAAAGACGCAGTGGATAGGTGGCAAACTGTTCCATACAAAGTAGCACTACTTGGGAATAAATGGTAAGCCCGTTGTATTCTTCACAGACAATTTAATTCCTATTTCATAACGTGGGACGTGTGCTCTGGCAGCGGGTAGCTCGCTGCGGCTCCGAACCTGTTTATGTACACTCAGCCCCAAAAAGATGTATACACGGACAAGGAACCATTTAACTGTAAACAACCTTTGTTCCATAACATTGTATGCACCACCGTATAGGTATAAAACATAGTATACAATTATTTTACCAAAACAAAGTAAACATTTGTCCCAAAACACCAATTCACCCTATTACCAAAACAATGTTCACAGTGATAGTTCCAAAACTAGGTAAACAAGACTGACAACGTCATACGACTTATGGTATAGAATTACACGTAACTTCGTTTATTAGGAATTCAAGAATATTATTTTTGTCCTCTTCATTTTACGCATTACGTCATTGACGTGTCATTTGTTTTTTAGATTATTTATTTGAAATAATAATAGGTAAATCATGAATGTTCATAACGAATGTTGCTTAGGCTTTTTAAGGTGGTTACTCACCAGGTATTCGCGTCTAATTAACATTCCATGATTTGATTTTGAGCAGTGCGTTACAATACTGCGCCAGCTCAACTCACTGACAGGAGAATTCGCTTTTGTAATCGCTCGAACTGCGTATTCGTACATGTAACTGCTGCAATGTTACGAATTATATATATATATATTTTATTTTATTTTTTTATTAATACCCAACTTAATATCATATATAATATATAAGGTTTTTATTGATTATATTTACAGTTTGCACCACACATACAAGTTACCAGTCAATACTAGAAATTACACATACAATCATAAAATTAGGTTAAAATACATAAAAGTAGACAAAATTAGATGAAATTAGACAAAATTAGATAAAAATGAGATAAAAGTGGATAATATTAGATAAAATTAAATAACATTAGATAAAATTGGAGAAAATAAAATTATAGAATTGTGACAAAATTGGAATAAATTTATGAATAACAAATTTAATCCAAGGAGATTGTACCGGGAGTAGCAATGGACTCCAGGTATCGAGTAGTAGTGTTCAGGAATCTCAGTTCAGTACTCGCGAAGACATCTGAGGATTCATCATACAGCAATATAAAATAAATAAAAGAATAAAAATCTTTATTTATACAAAAACCTTCAACAATGATTAAAAACTAGGATGCATGAATTACAGTGAATAAAAGTAATACAGATAGAGTAAACCCTGACTCCCAAACTAGGAGATCCTGTGACTTAGGAGTCTGTAGGTGTGAATATGTTATTAATGTGGGTGAGGGCTAGGTACAATGGACTGGTCTTAAGTGTTATGGTACTGGTTTGAGGTATTGAGAATAGAGGACGTTGGCGTGGGCGAAGTGTGTGTCTAATAGGTGGTGGGATGTTAATGGAGATATACTGTAGTAAAGAGGAATTGAAGTGGGTACCACGAATAAGGCGGATGAAATATTTTACCAGACTAAGATTCCTCCTTACTTCTAAACTTTGGTACCCCACCATACCTAGCACAAATGGTGTTGGGTACATGTACCGGTAATAACCATAAAGTTTTAAGTAGAGGTAGCGGACAAAAGACTTCTGCACCTTTTCGATGACCAGTGTATACACTTTTTCATGGGGGTTCCAGACTGCACTGTTAGTCTCTAGCAAACTGCGGATGAAGGAGTTGTGCAGTATGGTTATGGCTTGACGATTACTGAAAATTTTGGCCTGACGCAAGACAAAACCTAAGTTTTTGTGGGATTTGTTGCAGGTCTGATTTATGTGCTGGTTAAATGTAAGGTGTGGATCAAAGCGAGCACCCAGATCGCGTACGGTTAAAACGCGTTTCATGGGCTTATTGTTCATAGTGTAGATATTGTGTATAGGTTGTGTGGCTTTTGAGTAGGACATGACCGCACATTTACTAATGTTTAGGTTGAGGTTGTTAATAGTGCTCCAAGTGTGAATGTTGTCGATGTCGACTTGAAGTGTGGCCGTATCCCTAGAGTTAGCTACTGGAAGAGCAAGTTTGACATCATCAGCATACATTAAGGCTGTGGAGTGTTTTACACATGTGGGAAGATCGTTAATCACTATAAGAAAAAGAAGGGGCCCGAGGTTAGTGCCCTGCCCTATGCCAGAAGTGACCGAGTAGCAGTCTGATATGGCATTTTTGTATGTTACAAATTGCTTGCGGTCGTGCAGATAGTTCGCGAAGAATTTTAACGCTGTCACAGAGAAACCTGCCAATGCCAGTTTACCCAGAAGTACGTCGTTGTCGACCCGGTCAAAAGCCTTCTGGAAGTCAAAATAGGTTAAATCGATCTGCTTTTTGTCGTTAATATTTTTGGCTAAGAGTGTAGTGATGTTAAGTAGATTAGACGTGGTTGAGCGATTTGGAAAGAATCGTGCTGCTCTTCCGCGAACCACCGTTGCAATTTATTAAAAAAAAAATTATACAGTACCGATTCGAATACTTTGCCGAATATGGATAAAACTGCTATAGGCCTGTAGTTTTTAATGTCACTTTTTTGGCCATTTTTATGTACTGGGAGTACTTTAGATATTTACCACTCCGTTGGATATATGTTCGTCGTAATAGACAGGTTGATGTAGAATTTGTTTAGTGAATAATGTACGAATATATGTAGTGGTCAACAGGAACTTGCACGAACTATATGAGAAGCTGTAAAAGGTCGATCGCAGCTGTCATTTTGGTTTAGCAAATTTAAAATCAGAGTATAAATATTTATTTCTAACACTCACTCTACTCTCGATGTTGAACTTTTTAATTTAATGACCTTTTAGATTTGTTTACCTAGTTATTGAATGATTTATGTATACATATTTCTGAGATTTATGTAGATAACCTTGTTTTAGTCATAGTGTGTATAGATGTTTGCTTTTACTTTGTTGTGGTAAAATAAATTGTTAATTATGTTTTGTACCTGTTCGGTGCAGACAATGTTATGGAACAGTGGTAGCCGACAATAAAATGGTTCCTTGTCTGTGTATACATCTTTTTGGGGCTGACTGTACCATCAGTGTGCGAATTGAAGCGCGAGCGCGAGCCGACCGCGCTCGGTAACATCCTTGTTGTTATCAACTTAGTGCCCTTTATCAAACCCACCGGATACTATGTAATTGCTGGGAGATGATATCTTTAATAAAAGTTATTACTACTAGATATCATTTTTTTTCTTCACCCACCGCTGGCTTCCTATCGTCTCTGCAAGTTCTTCGTCCGGTGCTTCCTGTCACTTTGACTATTTCGCAGGTACAGACTGACGCGCATATGGATGGCTCGGGTTTTTTTTTAACCTGACCTTGTCTATTTACTCCATCGGCTGTCTCCACATCTAGCCAGATATGCTGCGTAATTCCACTTACGGCTAATCGCCTATCACCGGCGCCGTAAACTGTCGTAAGACGATGGATTTCGAAGACGCACAGCTCCATTGGGGCTGATATGATAACTGCACGTAAAATTATGATAGCTAAGCTGATTTTCCTGATTGATGGCATTTTGCATAATTTTTTTTTGAATATTTTTTATAATAATATTAAACATTAAATAAACTTGAATCGTATTCGTATATAGACGGGAAGCTCGTATTCTTATTCTGCAAGAAACCCGACTGACAATTGCTTCTGCTTTATTTGATTTCTTCAAACAGTGCCCGTGGACGAGCGTGGAGGTACAGTGTTTCAGAATTATCTTTACATTCCACGATTGGAAAATAGTGGTCTAGTAATAAATTGCCACACCTGCCGATACATACTACAATATTTTTTAATGTTAATAGTACTTGTAGTATTAGTTACTTACTTTATTAAGGAACAAGTACAAAATATATCACGAGCTTTTTAATTATATCTACGATGAACATTATTTGCGGAACTGAACACTTTGCCAGTTGGCCCTGGCTATTTAATCATTGCGTATTTGTGGAAAGGTATATCAACAAATACGTAATAATTAAAGCTTTATTCCACCAGATGCTAGGGATTGACACTATTGACAGCTCACTCACTTCACCTAAGTTTTCACGGTGAGATTTTGACGGAATAGGTCGGCTGTACTGAAGAATGTACTGAACAGGACACTTCTATTTCTAGAAAATTGTGACTTTATAGGTACTTAGCTTATTGTGTACCTACACAAGAGGATTTAGGCAGCATGGTAACACATTTATTATCTTCACTTCTAAGTGATTCATGTGACCTGTGCCAGTGTTTTTCTAAAAGCGTTTGTGTACAAAACCAATAAATCTGTAAAGGGAGTTTTGCAGGAGTATACATATATAAAGCAGATTTGGAAAAACAGTGCAACAAAACTAAAATCCAAATCGCTTAACAGAATTTTTCTAACACGTTCAAGCTTGTTTAAATATAGAAACAAAGAACCGAAAGGGTAACCAAACAGACCGAACAAAGTCAACGTGTCCAAAAATGTAGTCCATACGACAATCTGGCCTGAGTTAGCGGGCCCGGCGTGGCTCGCCCGCTGAATACTAAGCACCACAGTTTTGCCGCCTTTTGCCTTTTCCTCATAATGCTCCAAATATTTCAGTATCTGACCGTAACACACATTGTATGGTTAGTTTAGTCCGTCCGGGTCAAGCAGCCAAAACTTAACCTCACAAGTGTAGGGAATATTGGTTCCAGTATTATGCGTCTATATACCTAAGCACGTAGGCGATAAATGAGCTATTTGTCACAGGAAATTAATTATTCTCCAGTCACAGTAGATAGAATATGACTTTCATCTAACACCATCCCGTAAAAACAGGTGAAGTTCCAAATAAGGAAACAGAAAATAGATTTATTAGTTTTTACTCCAAACAAACCTAAACACATCGTATGCATGTTGAACTAGATGCGACTCGGGAAACAGAAAATCGTAGGTACTCATGGGTAATGTTAATGCATCAGCTGCTTCCCGTCCCACGCACGCGCATGTGGAAATAACTGAATGTGGGAAAACGTGGTCTGTATCTACCTGCAATGTTACAAACAAATTAAGGAACAAACTATACTTAGTTACAAATCTAATGGATACCTGGCTAAACGTATAACTCACTCAATTTTATTATAACGTATAAATTAAAATTAATCGATATGTTTTATTCCATTTAGTCTCTTCCTCTTTTACTGGACAGTACCTACACATCCCTAGAAATAGAGCTTACCCGTAATTTATATGAAGCCCACACAGGTACCTACATTCAATTGATTAATTGAAATTAAAGATTCAAGCCTGTCTACTTAATTGTGTACAAGACCGACAGCAAGTATTGTCCGATCAATATACTTGATTTATGGTCGGAAAATTGTACAAATATCTAATTTCTTCCTTGACAATATTAATACAAAGCTATCAAAATTCCCTCTAGGTACACATTGAATCCTTCCATCGCAGTCGGTTTTGTCCGACGTGCTGGGAAGTCGACGTCCTCGAGAATACGAACAAGTACCTACTGTACTTTGCGATATTGAGGTTCGCTTACAAATAGGGTCGAAATTTATTCCGCGCCGTATCGGGCCATGCATGTATTTCCAATTTTCATATTTCCCACGGTGGGCCGGGCCCCGATATCTAGTAAATCTCCTACAGATATTTTTATGAAACCGAATTGATTTACAGCTTTCGGTACAGCGAATATAACAGTTTCATGCAATATTCAAGTATTTCATTCGAAATTATCGAAATAAGGATACGAAGTAAAATAATCGGTACGTTTTATGTTATCGTAAATTAAAATAAAATTGCCGTAACATAAAATGACTTCTATTCTTGCTACCTCTGTTTGAAATGTTTTGTAAGTATTTTAAACATTCATATAAAAAAAAACCTTATTCAGGCTTTCTGTAGAAAGATAACAGTGAAATTCCTGGATTCCCTTTTCTTAGATAACACTACAGTTCGCCAAATCACTACACGCCCCTAAACGATGTCTGTTGAGATAAAAAGGTTATTTAGAAAGCCCCTTCCTCCAGCAGGTAGCGATAACACCTTAAACAATTGCGGAAGAAGAAAAAAGTGGAGTTTATGTAAGGTAAAGTACGTCGCTGAGCATTCGCTTAGTCAGGACGTGCAGGTAAGTGGTCTCCGGTGGAGCGGCTCGGAGACGGCGCAGGTACGGCCGTCGCCGGTATTTCCCTGAGGCGTGTTTACGACACACCGCGCACAGCCCAATC
The DNA here is from genome assembly GCA_916610205.1 of Griposia aprilina. NCBI lineage: Eukaryota > Metazoa > Arthropoda > Insecta > Lepidoptera > Noctuidae > Griposia > Griposia aprilina. The sequence continues at coordinate 13,420,113 of OU744302.1, forward strand.
TTCACCTTCAAACATCATTGCCAGCAAAACGTCGAGCGAATTATACACAACAATAACAAACGGAAAGAAAACCTCTGCAGGAAATTTTTAAGCCCAACGAAAATGGCACGAAGTTGAGACAATAGGCTCCAAGGTACTTTGATGGAGTAATTCAGAGGGCGGTGTTTGTTCTGTAAAAGTAAGCAGGAATTGCCTAAATGTATTTAAAGAAAAACTTGACGGAAAAGTACTTACCCCATTCATAACCGTAATTTTTCAGGAGAAGTTATGTAGAGTTTTTAAGTCAATATCTAGTTTTTGGTTTAGGGCTAAGGATTTAATAAAAGTCTAAAAAGTCAAAATCATTTATTTCAAATAGGCATATTAAAGGCACTTTAGAACGTCAAAATTATTGTATGATTAATTATATGATGACAGATAAACTGATTTTAATCTTGCTATGATTTGATGGACTTAATTGCAAATTAGAATAAAAAGAAACCTACTTTATGAGAAATTAATCACAAGTGTTTTGTTAAAAAATAAATTAGTGGGACTACAAATAGAAAACGTGTACATAATTTGCATGTAAGTGCGTACTCGTTGTGAAGTTTGGAGGGGCTCTCCGTCCGCGCCGTACGCCGGACAGAGCTCAGACTCTCTCGACCTTAAACGATTTCGCGCTCCGACCAAATCCTCCAACAAATTAGGATTAGATGAGGGTCCCTGTGTTTTTAGGGCAAAACAGTAAATGTAATTCCAATTGAAAACTCAATTTCCCTTCGTATTGCTCAGGTAGAACGAATTTTATTTCACTCCGAAATTGGACCCTTTTAGGTTTTATAATTTCATGATGATTCAATACTACCCTTTTGATAAAATACGTTCACTTATCAGAATCAAAAGCGACTACAACATAGGAATCTTTCAACTCTTGATAAGTCTAATTCTACCTACTGTAAATAGACACGGTTGATATTTTAAACCTAACTTAAGGCGAAAGCGTCAGGGTAGCCCGCGAAATTCATTTTTTCTTACGGTTTATGCCATTTGCAGGTCAGTATCAGATTGTATGTCGATCTAAAAATGATTCGAGGCGGTAGCAAATACTTATTTATAGAATTATAATCACAAAAATCATCAAAACATCTCTATATGTTCATATTACCGATTGAACGACTAATTTCATGAAATCTTGACATTTGAGGCCAATTGTAACTTAAGGAGTTGTATTGCTGATTCTAATGATAATAATTCCGTAAAAAGCCATATTTATTACGGCCGCGAATCATATTTAATCAACATAACCTGACACCGACCTGCAAATTGCAAAAAACGTAAGTATATTTGAATTTCGCGGGCTACCTTAGCGCATCCCCCTTAACTTATAAGTATAAATAATTATCTGAATAAATAAGCTCTCACGTAGCTCTTATAATTCAAGATGATTATGTATAGCTATATGTTTTCATATAAAAGCTGATTTATGTGTATAAATAATTCATAAAAGTACCAAATAAGCAATGTATCGTTCCTGTGAGATATCAAACCCATTGCTTTCGAGCTACGAGCCGCTCTTCTAACCTCGCGGTACGGATAACTTGTATCTTATTTTGTTTGGTGAGTAGATCATCGTAGGCAATAATATTATAAGTAAAAATAGGTAGTTAAGGTGAATCCTCAGTAGTAACCCGCCAAATACAAATATTTTTTGGTTTTTGCATTTGCAGCTCAGTTTTACGTCATATGATTAACTTTGGAAATTTGTTCCACCTAAAAAATTTCATATGAAATATTCTAATAAAAATTTTAGTTGGAACAAATTTCTAAAGTTTGACGATTGATAAGAAATTGAAGACTATTATTCAATAAATACACTCGAGAGCAATGAATCCGGGTCACTTAAAGAATCCTAAAAATCTCGGAAACTAAAAATGCTAGGTTAATGCAATAAATTGTATTTAATAGACAATGTAATACTCCTTAAATGAAGGTATTAAAACTTCTTAGTTATTGTAAAGTTATATCATAAAAAAATCAAATTTGAAAAAGGGCCACTTTCGAAGATGGAACTACGAAATTACAGCATTTGGTTTTGCTTTTGTTTGTAATCTGTCATTTATGTGGGTACATAAACCATGTTGATAGTGCTCTATATTCATTATTCAAGCTGAAATTATGTCGCTTACGCCTGAAGAATGCACCAGAATACTTACAATGCTGGAAACCGGCCGGAGTCAGCGCGATACAGCCAGGACTGTCGGTGTGTCGCTGTCAACAGTACAAAGAGTTCTCCGACGTTACGAAGAAACTGGTTCTAACCTACGCAGACCAGGAACGGGCAGAACCAGGTGTACCACAGCACGAGAAGACCGATACTTGGTGAACACCATGCTTCGAAATCGCTTTCTCACAGGAACTGAACTCACAAATCAGTTTCGACGCCTCGGAGGAAGTAACCCAAGTGCATGGACAGTAAGACGTCGGCTTGCTGAATCTAACTTAAAACCCCTTAGACCTGCAAACGGCCCTAAACTGGAGCGTGGGCATCGTATTTCAAGACTAAGATATGCCCAGAGCCACGTAAATTGGAGTATTGAAGATTGGTCAAAAGTTATGTTCTCCGACGAATCAAAATTTATGCTCTACAAGCACGATGGAAGACACAGAGTGTATCGAAGACCAGGGGAAAGATTCAAGCAAGCATGCATCGAAGAAAAAGTAGCCTACGGTGGTGGGTCTGTACTTGTGTGGGCCGGAATTTCTTCTGAAAGTCGCACAGAGCTGGTGATCATAGAAAACGGCTCTTTAACTAGCGTAAGATATGTGGAAGAAATCCTCAATGATCACGTTGGTCCATTTATGGTCAATTTAGGTGAGGATGCTATATTTATGCATGACAATGCCCGACCTCATACAGGTAGGATTGTGAATGACTACCTTCAAGAGATGAACATTACTCGTATGGAGTGGCCAGCGCGCAGCCCGGATATCAACCCGATCGAGCATGCTTGGGACGAGCTAGACATATGCGTAAAACAACGAAACCCTCCCCCAATCACGCTTCGTGAGCTCAAAATTGCTCTCACAGAGAAATGGGAGAATATTCCCCAAAATCGTATAAGGAACTTGGTGTACAGCATGCCAAACCGCGTAAACGCAGTAATGGAAGCACGAGGAGGCAATACGAAGTATTAAAATTCAAGAAAATCGTAATAAAGTTCAAAAATTTCATGTTTCCTATTTTTGTTTTAAGGAGAGATCAGCAGTTTTTTTCTTTATGTAATTTTGTGTTAATAAAATGTATGGTGACTCATATTTTTTTTACTTTCATTTAAGGAGTATTACATTGTCTATTAAATACAATTTATTGCATTAACCTATCATTTTTAGTTTCCGAGATTTTTAACATTCTTTAAGTGACCCGGATTCATTGCTCTCGAGTGTATATCATTCCTACAGTCGCGAATCGCATTTTGATCAACATACGACGTAAAACAGAGTTGCAATTTACAAAAAACCAAAGTTTATTTGAATTTGGCGGGCTACGGATAAGGATACCCCTTAAGTTATACACGAGTGGCACGTCTGTGTCTTGTCTCTCTTTTGCTCCCGATAATTACAACATGCCGTCCTACTTCCACTATCATCTAATAGTGTGACGATTTGCTGTTTTTGAAGCTCGAATGTTGAGTAGGTAACCTAACTACGTATTTTTACCTATAATACCTATTATTGATCGTAGACGTGATACTGGCTTCTGGCGCTGATATTCTAGTCAGCCTTTTGCGACCATGACAACGGAAACCGTCTTACTTAACTAATATAATAATATAAGTATTATCAGCTCATAAATAGGGCCGCGTTGGTACTTGTTACTATGGCAGATAAATATTTATATAATAAAATAAATAAGTCTGAAACCACACCATTTCTCCGCTAAGACCTCTACCTACGTCGTGTCGTGTTGCTACGTTAGAAGGAAAGCTCACCTACGGATTTCCACGAGAAATATTTATCATCGTAGAAATAAAAACAACTCGGAGACAAAAACAACGGCGACTTGTCTCTTGAGGATGACAACACAAATAAACAAAACACAGTCAATCAACCAAATCTTTATGTACAACTCCGTAACTGAATCACACCGAGTTTATTTATACAGAAGTAACATCGTTCGTGACATACAATTTTATGAAATACAAATTAACTTGTTAATAACGAAGGCGTAATTTCACCTTTAGCCCTTCACGGTAAAGTGAGCCTCAGGACGGAAATGTTCTAAAGTCTTTGTTGATTTATGTGCAAACTTGGCTTACGTGCTCATTCGGTACATATATTATGGGTATTAAAGAAATGCTATTTACGAAAATAGTACGCAGTAAACAATGCGAAATGAAGGATGAAGTAAAACAGTTTTTTTTATAAAAGAAACTCATCTGTCGCTTTAAACGTGGAGAACACAGAATCCAATCGTTTAAATCTTTTGTCTGCCGATTTATTTTACAATCTATTCTAAACACAATCGTCATGTTTTCTTAGAAATTTTATAAATCTCAATACATGTAAAACGTAAACTAATTCCAGTGCACAAATCGCCTGAGAGCATCGAACTCGATTTTCTCGAAACGAATGTTGGGGCGAGAATACGAAGAGACAGATAAAACGTGGAATCGGAAAAACTGCTTATTTTATTACCACGTCGAACTGAAAGGCGGATGGGATAGGCTTCGGGCCGGATTGGACCAACCTCAATTAGGGACAGAAACATATCCATCTAGGCACGCATTCTAATCAATAACTAGCCCAACTTACGAGTACGTGAAGTTATCTACGTTTACAGATGATTTCGAGTTTTTCTTATGAATAGGTATGTGAGGAAAACTCTGTGTAGTTTATTTTCCACGTGAAACAATTTGCAGCGGTAGTAATTTCGATATAGGATATATCGAAATTACTACCGCTGCAAATTGTTAATATTTTAAATGTAAAAGTTTGTGAGGATGGATGGATGAATGGATGGATGTTTGTTACTCTTTCACGCAAAAACTGCTGAACGGATTTGCGATGGAATTTGGAACACAGATAGTTTATAACCTGGATTAACACGTAGGATACTTTTTATCCCGGCAGTACGTTCCCGTAGGATAATTTCCATATCCACGCGGGCGAAGCCGCGGGCAAAAGCAATAGTAAAAAAAAATGTCTGTAAAGTCAGTTTACGGAAGATAATTTTACGTGATAATGTCATAAGGAGTGGAAGAGAGATAGATGCGTCACAAGCCTAACGCTTAGGCCGATCGTGCCTCTCTATAGCTTGTTCCGCGCTCTCGCTTGCACGCTCGGCTCAGGCGGAACGTGACAATGAGTCATGCTTTTTCGTGCGTGCAGCCGGCGTTCATCGATATATAAGACGTTATCACGTCAAAATATATTTGATAGTAAGTAAGGAAACTGTAATTTTACTCATACGTATTGTGAGGATGTAAAGATCGTCACCATGCCGTGACCTCTTTTCGAAAGTATGGTCGGCGGCGCAGTGTCGTGGGCGCGGTGATCTCCTTTTGCGAAAATGTCATGTTGTAGAAGGAGGCAGCGGAAAGGGAGAGGGAGATGTCGAGTGCTCTCCCGGCCCGCAGCGGGCGCACCGGACGTCGGCAGACGGCAGTTAATGCCCTCTTCCGGCACCCATAAATGGGTCCAGGGATGGTGGACTCGGGGATGTCCGCTGCTCCCTATCATATAAGACGGGTAAGTAATATATGATATAATTACAGAAAACTCTAATATTTACAAGATATAACAACTGAATCTATAATTTTATTTGATATAATGATCAGTTAATATAATAAACGATTGATATAATTTTAAAGTAACTAATTTTTGTAAGCATAACATACATTGAACATAAAATCGTGTGATATACAAAACCTATTTAGTCTAATATGATAAAATGCCTAGTAAAAAACATAAAGCAAAATTTACACCATACATGCAGCATGCAAGCAAGCATGCAACATGCAGCAGGCATGGTTTCTGTCACGGCTCCGGCGCGCGGCGCTGCGGGGCTCCGGCGGTCCCATGCGAGCTTATCGTCGCAGATGTGTTTTACGCTCACCAACCGAGTGTTGAAACCACCTGCTCCTCAGCTCGCGAACCGCCTCGCCACTCCGCGCCTACGCGATTTTAAATAACACTCTAGAGGTAGGGCAGACAAGACTACGTGGAGTCGGTTTTGCAGCTATTCGTTTTTGTCATGCCGCTCCCGCAACACGCTCGCTTCACTCGTTCGCCTTCGCGCGTTAATGGTCACTGTTCTAACCAAACCTAACCCAAATGATTCACCAACATAGAGGGGACCTGGCACTCCGCTCCGCTCCCGCCTTAACCTGCTAACCTAATATAACCCACCCGAGTCAGATTGTTTTGTATCGGGGTGTTAACCATAAAGATGGTATCAATATTATATATTTTAAACGATAGACCTTATGATTTTCGATTAAATAAACGTTATATCCAATAACGTTATACGAAATGAGTTTTAGAGTATATAAATGTCTAAAGAAATTAGGTCGGTTAACAGTTGGTATAACTCACGTTTATTGTAAAGTCTTGTGAATTTATTGAAATGAAAATATACCAAATAACTTTATATGATATGAGACGCACCCTTATAAGACCCAAGGTGGCGGCGCGTAATGTTCCACGCGCGCCTCTCTTAGACGTCGCGGGGGGAGTCAAAACCTCACTCCCCCCGCTTGACCAGTCGGGGCCCTAAGAGGTGGGCCGGCACCAATCAGGGGCTGCGTTGAAGAGTGCTTAAGTGCCCCCGTAGCCCCCGGTGCAAGTGTGCGAGGGAACATGGGGTGGTTTTAGTCAGTAGAAGTCTGACAGACCCCTCTGTCCGCCCCAGGGCGGACGACATCCATAAGGATTTCCAATCCGTTAACAAATTAAAAAAAGAAATTGTTTAGTAGGTCCAGCGCCACATGTCGTGCGGTGTTCCACCGGGCTCGGTCCTGGGCCCGCTCCTGTGGAACATCGGGTATGACTGGGTGCTGAGGGGCGAACTCCAACCGGGCGTCGACCTGACGTGCTATGCGGACGACACGCTGGTCACAGCCCGGGGGAGTACGGAGGCAGCGTTGCTGGCGACGGCTGCGGTCTCACAAACGGTGAGCCGCATACGGCACCTCGGCCTGGAGGTGGCCCTCAATAAGTCGGAAGCCATCATGTTTCATGGTCCCCGGCGGGCGCCACCGTCCGGATCCCACATTGTGGTGGGGGGGGGGGGGGGGGTCGAATCGCTGTTGAGGCCACCATGAAGTACCTGGGGTTGGTGCTCGACAGCCGTCGGGATTTCGGCCCCCACTGGAGGCGGCTGGCGCCCAAGTTGTTGGACGCGGCTGGGGCACTGTCAACGCTGCTTCCCAATCTGGGGGGCCCGAGCGCCGCTTGCAGGCGGCTCTACGTGGGAATTGTGCGATCGATAGCCCTTTCCAGGGCCCCGATCTGGGTAGCTGACCTGACGGCCGGCAGCATTGCTGTTTTGCGAAAGCCGCAGAGAGCGATAGCCGTCAGAGTCATAAGGAGGTACCGCACGATCTCCTACGAGGCGGCTTGTGCACTGACCAGATCACCGCCCTGGGACCTGGAGGCGAAGGTGCTCGTGTCACTGTATTGGTGGCGCGAGAAAGCGCGCGCGCGGAGCGAGCGCCCGATGCAGCGACATATGGAGCAGCGTCGGTCGCAGTTCCACACGCTGCACGCTGCACCCTGGCAGTGTGTGCCGCTTGGGAGGAGCCACGCCGTGCCCTCATCTCCGGAGTAGGCAGTGGCCTGTCGCTGCCGGCCGTAGTGAATGCTATGGTCGGCGGCGAGTAGTCCTACGACGCGGTGGTAACCTTCTGCGAAACAGTCATTTCGCAGCAGGAGGCTGCGGAAAGGGAGCGAGAAATCTTATCCTATCACCCGGCCCGCAATAGGCGCACCGGGCGTCGGCGGAGGGCAGACAACGCCCTCTTGCAGACCCTCTAAATGGGTCCAGGGGCAACGGACTCGAGGACGTCCGTCGCCTCTCATACATCAGGACTCGAGGTGGCGACGCGTAGTGTCCCAGCGCAGTGTTCCACGCACGCCCCTCTTAGACGTTGCAGGGGAGTCAAACACCTCACACCCCACGCTCGACCAGACGAGGCCCGCAAAGGCGGGCCGGCACCAGTCGGGGTTTGCAGAAGAATCGAACGTTCCCGCGACCCCCGGCGTAGACGTGAGATGAAACGGGGGCCTTCCGCCCCCCCCAAGGCGGAGGACATCCAGGAGGATTTTCCAAACAGGATTAAATAAAAAAAAGGTGTATTAGGTGGTTAAGTGAAAGTGTTTGTACTCCCCGTCACTTGTCCTTAAAGGTTCATTAGAAAACCAGCGTCAGACAGCGTCTGTCTGGCATTAATGCTGAAATTAACCTTTTTTGGCGCAACCGTGAAGCAAACACTGTTGTTGGTAAAAATTACCTTTCACTTTTTATTTTGGAACTGTGTCTAAATAAATTGAATTCTTTATTTCTTATTTAAAAAATAATTAGCTCTGCCATACATTTTGACCGCGCAGGTATAGCACTTTTCTATGAAACAGAAGATGTTTTTCTTTTGATAACCAACGGTTTATTTCTACGCTAGGGGGTCTAGAATCATGTGCAGAATTATTCATTGTTTCAGTTTGCGCCTCGGTGTCCCTGCCACCCAGTTTATTAAGGTCGTCAGTTTATTATGGGTAATTTTAGAAAATATGTTTACATCTATAAATTATATATATGCAGTAACCAAGTTGGAACAATATTGAGTATCACAAGTTAATTAAATGCACCTCGTCCTTATATAAACTTACTTTAAGTTTATCTAAGACTTCGTCCGATGTTTTTGCTAAGCACCTGTTGTTGTTACGTAATATCTGTAAGTTAATAAGTCACCCGTTGCACCCCGCGTAACTTGCTTAACAGAACACCACCACAGAACATACAAGAAGTGGTCTTTAATAAGTACTGATAACATTCTAGACTATAGAAATAATGAAGTAAAAAGAAATAAGTATACAGGTAGTTTTGTTGTAGTCGCTAAGTACTTAATTTATATTATTTTCAGCCAGAATTCTTGTTTCCTATCACTTTTATTTCATCTCTCAATAGCCCTATTTACTTTTCCATACCTAAGTACTCATTTTGAGCCGTAATCTCAGCACTCACCCCCTTACTAACTACACCACAAATAAGCAAGCAGTTTACCTTCTTCATCTTAATACGTATTATATTTGACTGAATGTATACACGTAGGTCCAAATAGTGAAGTCATTAAAAAAAAATGATTCCTCATGGCCAGGGCTATTCGAAAATACCCCATATATGTTCCGCGACTCTTGAGTTTTCGAGCTATATTTATTTTTTTATTACTTGATAATATTCTGGGAACCGCTTTCAAAAACTTCTATCTTTATTTTTACACGGCTGTTACGCATATTTTTTTTGCAATTTCCTTTCAGACATAAAATAATCGTCTTCCTATCATTAATATAAAATACATTTTTTTTTATCGAATAGGAGGAATGCACGTCCGACTGATACAGAGTCGAAAAACTGGTTTATGATGCGTTTACGTGGGACGAGCGTCGTCGGTTTAATACATTTGTAACTTTTAATTTTTAACAGTTTAATTTTGTTAAGATAATTTGATGTATCTAAAATTCTGCTCAATCCAATTCGATCAAAATTTAAGTAGTTTATTAAAAAAAAAACTGTTCCATACAACCGCGTAGCTATTGGACTTTTCTATGAAACAGCAGATTTATTTTTTAAACCGACGAAAATTGTTACTCCTAGGTCCAGGGGTCCAGAGTCAAGTGCTGAATTCATGGTACCAGTTTGCGCGTCGATGTCGCCACCCTGTATACACATTGACATAATGAATATTATATTATACAAAATTATATGAATATTTACCTCGTAAAGTGTGTAATATTTTACTTTAGCTTTTGTGAATGTAAGAACGATGTGGATAATTTTTTTCCTGTTTTTTCTTTCTATGTTTTAATGATGGTCTGGCAGTTTGAATACTTTATGCGGCCATCCCCCTTTCTTTGGTATTGCTCGTCAGGTCGTAGAGCTCCTAAGTTCTGAGTTAAGCTACACGATTACTGACAAATGCTTGCACTCACTGGACAGGTCCACTCAAATTTATGAGGTTCTTTCTTATTTTAAGGGTTCTTTCCTCAAAAGATAATTTCAGACACTAATCTACATGGTCCTCACTAGCGTTGCAAAACTTCGGAAGTATTCGGAATAATTCGGAAACATTCAAAAGAATACTTCGATTGGAAGGAATACTACCGCAGCAAGAATGCAGAGTAAAATAAATATTGTAAGGATGAAGTAGATGACCTACGTTTTATTACTTATTAAGAGTTAAATTATTCCCAGTAGTTACGAATGTATGCGTAGGTAGCTTGAGGAGACTCGCCGTGTATTAGATATTTCGTCGGTGCGTTACGTGAATTAACGCCATCTAGCGAGCAAGAGTAAAACTGTAAATGGAGAACTTCCCTCGTTAGTCGCACGGCGACGCCAGCGCTTCATTCAATAATCAACGAAGTATTATTCGATGCCTACGTACCTACTATGCGGGAATAATTCCCTGTAAGTAGTTATCTACTTATGACTAGGTACTTATTATTTTATTTTAGTATGGATGAGTTTAAACTGTGTCGATTTTGTGCGGATGTTATGTACAAGCGTAAAAATGTTTTTAAGTACTTTACCTACCTAATGGTTTAAAAAAAAAATAAGAAGTTAGGGTTACCTACGTACTTTTTTACGACGATGTTTTACCAAAAAGATTATCTCCTTCTTTTTAGAATAGGTAGTGTTCAACCGAAATCTTACTAAAGTACATACATAAAGAAACAATTGAAATAATATAGGTAATAGGTACCGTTTTGCTATTTATCTCGGTAAATAATAATATATAATATAAACTCAACTTAGTACCTACCTACTTATTTACCTTTATGTACATAGTATTCTCGCAAAACATCACTTGCACACCTAAACCGCATAAAAAAACTTATTACGTAAGTACATATCTAAGTAGATGAAAGGAAATATTCGGAAGTTTTCAAATCGTATTATACTCATTTTTATTAATGAACGCGTAGTAATATATTTATAGCCACGGGCATTAACGCCCTCTAACGGGTAAACGTAAAAGCTGTAACTGTACAACTTCCATCAGTAGTGCTCGCGTGCGTGCGCTTTCTGCTGCTGCAGTGACCAAGGTTAGGAAGGTAGGAAGGAAGGAAGATTCGTGGGTATGAATACACAATCACTAACGCGGAACATATGTAATTTGCAATGGTAATTGCGTCGCCATCTAGCGATCAATAGTCGAACACTTGCACGTGGCAGTGCCACCCCGCCCCGTGACTCGCAGCAGGTTCATTACCACTAACTACCTACACAACTACCTACTCTATGCGTGGCCAAACATGTACTTAGCTAGATATTTCTTCTCGGGGAATAATTCCGAATACTACTCAATACTTCCGAATGTTTCGCGAATAATTCGACGGGAATACTTCGGAATATTTCGCTCCGGCAACGCTAGTCCTCACATGATCTGACACCTGAGTTTTTTTCGCCATTTCTTTCTTCTCAGATAGGAAATGTTAACTCCATCTAGCTTCTTTTTTATATATAACGTGATTTGGATAAGTAACCTATTTACAGAACAAACAATTTCATTACATTTCATACGTTTGCGTTTGTCGCTTCTAGTATAATAATGATGTCAGTGTTCTTCAGCATGTCTTGAACTAAGTTTGTATTACAAGCTTGAATATGCAGACAGCAGATGTTAGCAACACCGCATATAAATTACTAACACGACCGCAATCCGCGCTTGTTTTACCTCCTCATAGCTAAGCCTCATAGTAATTAATTCACTTAATAAGTAAGTACCGACCGCGTGACGAGCTCATCGGAACATGTAAGCCTATATCAAATTATTAAATTTGAAGGAACGAATGAGGTGTGAGACTTGTAATATGTACGTATTGAAGAAGAAGACTTGCTTCACCGACCCTAAATAAATTGAGATAAGAGATGATCATCGATAAATTCCTTTAAGTTACTGCTATATTAGTTAATAATATGTAACTGAAAGAGACAGCACAAGACGGAAGGAAACGGCGATAGTTTGTGAAGGTCTTAGGCTACCAACAACACAACAATCGGTGCGTAGAAAACCACAAACTCCTCACAACTGTCCACCAATCAGTTAACTAGCTATGTTTTTTTTTTTGTGGGATAATCCTACCCCAGTTTTTTCAAGAACTCCTAAAAGCATCTACAGTGGCTACCACAAGCAACGTGTCACGGCAATGATGCAAGAAAAGTAAATAAGAAGAAGAAGATGACAAATTTTATTAGAAAAGGGATGCGTAGGAGTAAGAAAAAACATAGTTCGAGCAGAACACAGAAGAGCTAGGCTAAAGGCACAAAGGGACGTTTACAATACTACTAGGTGTTATACCACACAAACCTTGTAGCTGTCATTTTGTGAAATAGCTTTTACTGTAATTGGCATCATTACTATTGTTGTTGCTAGTCATGTTGTGCAATCACGCTTTGGGTGATAATCAGGTCGAAACCTATAATCTGTACCTAGTGATAAACTTATTGTGATTGTCACCTGTTGTAGTTGCCTTGTGAATAAATAAATAATACCAAAAATCCTTAATAATAATACCCCGATTGCAGCACTTGCAACAGCCGCTACATATGGGGGCTTCCCAAAGTTACAGCGAACTTTTTATGAGAACTACTACACGCGGCTAGAAATTTGAATTTTTTAGCAGTTACCTGCGCCTATAAATCAAGTGTAAAGTCGCCCTAAGCTCTCCGAGATAGCTTTCTGGAACATTTTAAAATGTAAATGGCCCTCAACTCCACACCTGTATGAACGTCAGGTATTATAGGTATATGGTAATGTTATAGTCAGTCTGGGCTACCTCATAAAGATGAGGGACTCGAATCATAAAATTCGGCATTTAACAACGTATCTATAGAGTACCTACATAAATATTTAAACTGATAATAGTATCCGTTTAAATAATTAACCGTTGTCGCAAATTAAGTAAATAAAAACAAAGTGCATAAGTACCTATATATATTTTTAAACACGTATATGAAAAATATAAAACTATGGATTTCAGGTCCTAATATCACCCAGTGAAAGTTTTAATTTAATTTTACTTATGTCTGATATGTATTATGTATAAACTGATAGTGCAATCCGAAGGCACTGAGGGTCTCTGCATGTAATTTCACCGCTGGTGCTTTCGCATTGGATTGGTTTTTGTTTAATATGTATATAATATAATAATATATTACATTGTTTCTAAGTATTGCTTTTATTATAACTTAAAAAAAAGTGATTTCATGATAGTGTGATAATTAGACTAGTAGTTGTAAACTAATTTCCCACTCTAAATGTAACTCTTAACTCTATGGATACTTATCTGAATTAAATGATTATTATTATTATTATTTCCTTTATTCCATTATATACATATAAATTACTTTTTTAAATATTAGAATATAAAAACATTTAAAAATATAAAAAATAGTAGCCCACTGGTATCGGGAACAGGGTCCAAGCTACCGGCGGTCAGGGCTCCAGAGAGAGGAACCTCTTAACAATGCGAGCCGTGTCTAGAAGTACCGTTTTCTGAATCAAGCCCAGATCCAGCTGCCCAACGAGAGCCTCCTCAGGTGATGGTCGAGGCTCTTGGCTATTAAGCCATAGGCTGTTACGACTATTAGCACAATGACCGCTGAGTCCATATCCCACATGTCGACAACCTCGCGAGCCAAATCAAGATACTTGATTTGTTTATCTTTCTCGGCTTTCACGAGGTTCCCGTCATGCGGGATCGTTATGTCAACAATCATTGCGCGCCGCTCTAATCGATCCACTACCACTATATCAGGCTTATTGGCAACAATAGTCCTGTCAGTGATGATGGATCGATCCCAATACAATGTGATATGTCCATTTTCGAGAACTGGGTCGGGCACATACCTGTAGTACGGCACTTCCGATTCTACAAGGCTGTATTTCAGAGCAAGTTATTGATGGATAATCCTGGCTACAAGGTTGTGTCTATGCAAGTACTTTTCGTTAGCTAGACGAGAACATCCGGAGATAATATGTCTGATTGATTCACCCGGACGCTGGCATGCCGGACAGATGTCAACCGTGCCGTCTTTCACAATAAATCTCCGGTAATTGTTTGTCATCATAACTTCGTCCATAATTGCACCGACAAAACCTTCGGTTTCTCGAAAGAGGTCACCGAAACGCAGCCAGGCTACGGACGCTAGTTGGTCTACATCAGGTCCATTTAGGGCCCGAAAAAAGCGTCCGTGAAGCTCCTTACTCTGCCATACTTCCATACGATCATTAGTGTCAAGCACTACTGGTTTGCACCAGTTCTCTTTAGCCAAGGAGAGCGGGGTGAGGCCCTTGTCCACTGTCACCACATCTCGATGCATCCCCACGTCGGCTTCTAAGAAATATTCCCTGATACTGCATATCTCGCGATTGTGGAGGGTCTTAGCGTTTGAAAAGCCTCGACCTCCACACTTTCGCGGGATATACAGTCTCATTAACGATGATCGTGGGTGATGCATTCGATTTGCAGTTAGCAGGGTATAGACCTTCCCATCCAGGAGGTCGAGTTCAGACTGAGTCCATTTGAGTATGCCGAAAGAGTACATCAAAACTGGCATGACCCAACCGTTAAAGGCGCGCACCTTGTTTCCGCCTGATAAAAGACTATTAAATACTTTTTTCAGGCGGCCAAAGAAGCGTTCCTTTAACGACTACTTCATGTCAGTACCATTGATGCCCAAGCTTCCGACATACCCAAATACTTAAAGGTTTCGGATGCGGAGAGGGCTCTAAGGTTTATGGAATCCGTGAGTTGGGTTCCGACGGATTCCACAATCTCCCCTCGCTTTACATGCATGACCGCACATTTGTCCACACCAAATTCCATCCTGATGGCGCTACTGAAAGTTTCAGTTACTTTCAGTAGCTCCATCAGTTGCATATTGTTGGGGGCAATGAGTTTTAGGTCATCCATGTAGAGGAGGTGAGATATAACCTGACCATCTCTCCTCAGCGGATAGCCTAGACCTGAATCCTCATACAGTGTGCTTAGAGGATTCAAGGCTAAGCAGAACCAAAGTGGATTCAAACTATCACCCTGAAATATGCATCGCTCGATTCTTATCGTTTCGTTATTCCTCTGGACATTTCGACATATTGGATAGTGAAGGACCGTTCTCCATTGCCCCATACATGACTTCAAGAAGGTGCGCAGAGTTGCATCTACTTTGTACAACTCCAGCACCCTCACAAGCCATGTATGTGGCACCGAGTCATAGGCCTTCTTGTAATCTATCGAACATGTCGACAGATCCTTTCGGGAACAACGAACCTGTTGGCTAATGGCCATATCAGTGAGGAGTAGCTCCTTAGTACCGCGGGATCCGTTCTTACATCCATTTTGAGAGGCAGACATGATGGAGTTAGTGTCTATATGTTTGTTAATTTTAGCTCTCAAAATGGATGTATGAACTTTATAGACCGTCGGTAAACACGTGATCGGTCTATAATTTTTGGGTTCCGCGGTGCTACCTGATTTATGGAGCAGGTGGGTAACTCCTGTCGTTAGGAACTGGGGTAGCGAACCAGACTCCAAAGCAACCTGGAACTGAGCCGCCAAGCGAGCGTGCGACCTTAAAAACCATTTTATCCAAAAGTCGTGCAGCTACTCCGGCCCTGGAGACTTCCAGTTAGGCAACGGACGGACTACACGAGCCACGTCTTGGGTGCAGTCGGTAATAGCCCCCATTTCTGGCATTGGTTCGCAGGCTCGCTCGACTTCCCGAGTCCAATCACCTTCGGTGTGACTGACAGGCACCGACCAGATATTGCGCCAGAAAGAACACATGGCATCATCATCTGGTAGGTACGTGTCAGCCAGACCTTGATCCGGTCGCTCCCAATCCCTATAAACCCACCTTTCATCGCACTGGAAGGTGGGATTCTGAGGGTATCGCTCCACTCGCCGCTTATACCCACGAACACGGTTCGCTCATGCATACACTTTCTGCTTCAGGAAGTCGATGCGCTCTGTGACACAGGACATATAGTCCTGAGGACTGACATCAGTCCCTGCGAATGCGCGTCTCACAAAGCGCATCACTCTAGGGCGAGTGTTGCCCATCCTGAATTTGATTAGTTTGCCGATGAGCGCTCTGGCCCCACCAATACGACACTCAATTCTGCACTGCCAAGCTGGTACGGCTGCTTTCGGTCGTGTAGCTCTAGAATCATTAGCAAATTTGACGTGAGCTACACGACATGCCGCTACAACCGCGCAGTACAGAATCGAATGAGTATCGGTGAGGTCTACGCAGACATCAACATAATTTGACAACCACCCTACCCACCACCACCAGCGCCCTATTTTTATTATGCATGGGTAAACGAGGTAAGCGTGGTCTAAGTTCGGGCGATATGAAGAGATATTCTCGAATCGCATCTTCCAAAGCACTCCTCAATTCCTGATTGCACTGGGTACTTACGTTTGTAGCCCTATCATCAGTCTCTTCGTCTGCTTGACTTGTGTTAGACTGTGATAGTACTACAACAGTCTGCGACGGAGGGACGATGACATGACTACTCTGCATTTCATTTCGCAGGCGATCAAGTACAGTGTCATCCAACATATGATTACGTTGGATGACCCGCACCTGATCCGACAGTCGTTGTGCCGAAACGTTGATTATTGTTATTATTACGTTAATATATCTTTCTCCACTTTTAAAATTCTGGTTAAAAAACACTTCCAGTCTCCATAAATATCATCATTACTTTTAGTTTCCTTGTTGTTGTGTAATTATATTATATAGAGATAAGTATACCTATGTTTTATGTATGCATGTATTTGTTGTTTATGTAAATGGTACACCACTGACTACCTGCATTATTGTCTCTCCTTCTCCCTTGAATCCATCCAAAGGTTGTCTGTAAAAGATCGCTTTTAGCGATAAGACCGCCCATTGTGGCACCCTATGTAAAATTCCCACATTTATGTCTGTATTTTTTATGGTGTACGTAATAAAGAGTATTCTATTATATTCTATTAATTAAATGCATAACTTGCCTCTATCCATCTTTACGGATAAGCAGCCAACATAGCGCCCTCTTATTATAAATCTGACAAACACGAACAAGCAACTGAGACTGAATTTCAACATTTTCAGTACTGCAGAGTGAAACGACGCCATCTCGTGAATGTAGTTGGAACTTCGATCCAGAGCAATAGCCAGCGGTATAGCGGAATGTAAAACTGCGTGCTGTGAACGACCAAGCGAATGTAGGTACCCAATGTATGCGCCAGGTGACGTTTCCCAACAATATCCTCAAGAAAAAAAAGATTAGGACATTAATTTTGTAATGTACATAGAAGTAATAACTCTAAGAGTAAACTATTCTGAATAAGTCTTGCTTAAGTAATAAACTAGAGATAATAAACTTAAAGAGCAACTAATTACGATCTTCTTCTGTCTGCGAGTGTAGTCAATTAAGGTAAGTTACACTGAATCTTATAAAGCAGGATGTTATTAACTGGTCCAATAATACCTACTTATCGCGGGACTGGGGCCCTGAAATAGCTTTACGTGACCCCTTGGATGACTGCACCATTGAGTGCACCAATGAATCACAAAATAACAAAAAACACAAAACGCATAAAAACACATTTAACGCGAAATGAACGCGTTTCAAACGCTTTCTTCAAAGCGTTTGAAACTCAAACTCAAAATCAAACTCAAAGCATTTCAGGCACTTTTGAACTGTCAGAGTCGGTCAGTTAGTCAGAAAGTTGACGCTAGCTGCCCATTCCAAAACGTAGATCTCTATGGAGAAGAAAAGGCTGATGATAGCGTCTGGCTCAGTATTCATACGGCTATTATGAAAAGGATAAATTAATTCAGCCATGTGAAACATTTCATATGCGTTATGCTCAAAATCCATGTTAAAATGAAATGATAAAGTCATGTATGATAGATTAATGTGCCCCAAATCCTGAGTTACATCACATCGAATGCTCGTAAATCACCGAATTCCGTAAATAGCCCAAGTTTGGTGACGATCCCCAGACTGACATCCCGCCGATCTAAATATCATTAAAAACAAACTGATGCAGTGATGCTATTTATAATATTACAGTTCCACTTCCTTATATAGCGAGATCACACACCTGTAGAGGATATTATAAAGGTGGCTGTCATGCGTATTAGAATAATTATGTGAAGTCAATCAAATAATCTATTCTATGGCGTATAATTTAGTTAGGTACACATCCATCCACATACCTCATGCATGACAGTGTCGATTATATTTTGTTCATGATATTCGTCTACGCCAAGCGTATGTCCAGAATAGGCCTTTTATAAAAGTGAATCGTTGAACTTTCAAATTAACATTAGTTACGTTATTATTCTAGCTACCTCATTAATTAAATTAGATACTTACACTTACTTACTTAAATATCCATTGAATGTGGCAAGAACAGACATTAGCCTATGACTGTTTGCATTAGTACATGAAATTATTAAGTCTATATAGCAGCACATATATGAATTTAACTAAACAGCTATTAAATTTAATTAACGCAGCCTGCCACCGCGTCGTACCATTCTTTATTAATTCAAATTAAGCAGTCCTTATCTATGGCTTACCTAGTCCAAACTGATAGTAGAGATTGGGTATGTTGGGGTAAGCTCGGCGCTGGGATTCTTCTTCTTACGGTCTTGCTTACGTATTAGTATAAGAGTTATAGCAGAGAAGCAGGAAAGTTTTGTCTTGACCGATCCACCTTGATCCACAAGACCCGATCGCGGAAAACAAGGTTTAATTAAACTGACATACAAATCTATGTGTGTTCAAAATTATTAGAACTTTACCATTACAGTTTTTAAAATAAATACTACTTCGGACTCGTTATTTGAACTGTTCTAATTCCAAGTATAGTAGGCCGGCTGGCTCCCACCCTACCAGATACTGAATATAATGTTCTGTGCTAATGACCTTATTATAAAGTGCGTATATTTTCGAAATATCAAAGGTGCTAGTTTAGACTGAGGTGAGCGGGGTCAATGCCGCGCTTTGAGTGTTCCTCTCATCCTCTGTGAGGGCACTCAGGTATCTGAGATTATTACAAGTACCCAAATAGACTTAATGCTGGACTCTATTATTTAATATATAGGAAAATATTTACAAGCCGGGCGCGCGATGGTATTCCCATCGGCATACAAACTTTTATCTACCATTTAACCCCTTTAGGGAATGAATTTTCAAAATCCTTCTTAGTGCTTAGCTTCTAGACTAACTAGTTTAGGTTGTGCGAGTGTACCTTGTCCTCTCAGTGATCATTCACTAACAGACAACGTAAAAAAAAATTGCATTCATTCATATTAGTTTAAGATTTTATGAAGTACTTAGATTTTATTTATTAGGTAAGTACATACTGTAAATGGGTTCTTATACTTTACAGTCTACGATTTTTTTTTTTAGTTGTTTGTATCACAACAACCAGGTCAAAATACTGGGCTCTTTAATACAACGAAACTTTCTCAATCTATAAATAAATCATCACAAATGAAAATTAGCTTCACTTTCCCCGTTATATAAGAATTATCTGAGAAATAACGTACGTAGAATCGGTACGTACGTAGTGCGCAGTTCGGATACGTGTCGCGCAGAGACGCAGGGCGGCACTGGGCCACTGGCGCCTCACCGCCCGCCCTGCTCACTCGCCCGCCGCGTCGCATCTAGCTCCAAAGCAAGATCTACTAGCCAGATCTAACAACATCGCTTGCTTTCCACGAAGCTCTAACAGTAACCAAGGTAACTCAATTAAATGTTTATTTATTTTATTTAACGTTTTGTTTACTTTTTAAATTTACGCCGTTTGACGACGTTTTGTCCCTTTTCGCGGTTCCGTGTCAGTAGGTCGAATTATCGCGGATGAATTATAGGTACAGTGCGTCTGTTTACAGTTTATATCTACAGCAGATATTATATATCTACATTATTATAGCTGCTACATTTGATCGTTTGTCATCAGCCTGTGTTTCTCATAGTTCTCTAAACATTTTAGTTTTCGTATAGAAACTAGCTTAATTTTGCATACTTGAAGCATCCTAGACATAGCGGGCTAACCATTTGAATTTTTTTTATACCCTCACTGCACATCTAACTCGTTACCACTAATTTACGTGAAACGGCAGGCAGAGACATAGATACTAGGCAGTGATGTGTTTATGTAAATAATAACTGTGTCATTTCTTAATTTTCTTATAAAACAGTTCATTATTTTTTTATTATTATTTCAAGACAAGTCCAATTACATTTAAGTATATTTAATGTACCTACACGATGTACCTACATACTATACTCTTGTCGTTGGTTGTAACTAATACTGAGGGAGCGGACTAAATTGGAGATTTCAAAGGACCTCAAAGGATTTAGGTCACCGAACCTCGGTGCTTGGTCGATGAGAGCACGCGCGTCCTATTTTATTACATAATATCGTCATATTTATCGACGGGATACTCTAACCTAACTCAAATGGTAACAAGGACTATTGTTTTAATACAACCTTCATTATATCGGCTCCATCATATTTAGTGCGGGCTGGATTTTTTATGAATAGGTAGCTGTGTTTAGGGGTAGCCACGGCGAACGAAGAGTGTAGATAGGTACTAGAATCGAAACGAACAGAGTCCAAACTTCCAACTTAAGTCACCATTAGAAGTATTTTGGTTAAATTCGTAAAGACAAGCTTAAGGATAGTAGAGAAGAACTGCGGAATCACCGACCTAGCTTGCAGCGCAGCGTCGGCTGAAGTGGCTGACCATGTCAGTAATTGCCGCTCCGTTCAACTTTACAGGAGCTTATAACACAAGGTGGACTTGATGACCTGGTGAGTGTCGCGAGAATCCCTTGAGGCGAGAAGCACAGGACCTGGTCGATGGGGGGGCGCTTGGGGGAGGCCTATGTCCAGCAGTGGACATCTTTCAACTGCAGGATGATATCCGAACTTCGAATGTACACACACAACATAATCAGCCTATAATGTTCCCACTGCTGAGACACAGGCCTCCTCTCTTTGAGAGGGAATGGGCTGTAATCTACCACGCGGGCTCAGTGCGGGTTGGTAGATGTCACATGTCTTCGAATTTTTGGTTCTAGGACATGCCGGTTTCCTCACGATGTTTTCTTTCACCGTTTTGAGAGCAGTGGTGATAAAATTATTTACACAAAGTAAGGCGCCTGCTTGGGTTTGATCCCACAACCTACAACTCCTAAGTCGGGGCCGATACAAATGAAATGAAATCGAATGTGGATGTTAATATTATGATTGTGTGTTTGTGAGATACATAAATACGTTGGATGAAGCGTTGGCGACGTACCTAAACTTCATAGTTCATGAAGGTAGTGTGTACCTTGTACGTAGGTACCTATCTGCACCCACAGCAGAGGTTCCCACGACATACAAACTTTCTAACAGTACCTACACGTTATCAGCATTCAATGCGACACACGCGCCAGTACGTGTGTACGACATGAATACCGGTTTATCTGCGCAGCTGACATAATCGGCGAAGCATCGCCTATGAACGTTACACAGTTACGGAATTACGATCGATTAACAGCCATTGAAGGTGATTCCAGGTCAGAGACAAATAAACTGTAGCTATTCTTGTATTGTTGATTAGTTAGGTAAATACAGGTGTTACATAGAATAGATAGGTATCCAACGTGATAAACAACAAATAAATAAACAAAAATAACAACGTAAACAATAACCTATGCATAATTACTGTACAAAGGTGAATTGCATTCAACCTGGTGTACATTAAGACATAAGGAACAACTTATTTAAGTTCTAATAAACATAATATCCCAAATTCCCAACGTAATTTAAACCTACCTATGTTACCTACATGCAGAAAAACGAGCATACGCGCAATAGAAGTCAAATCTCTTTTGATGGTAAACGTAGATCTGTCGGATTACCAAAACTCCATTGAATAAAGCGATCTAAAGAGGTAGTAATCCAGATAGATAAGTAGGTACATTTTCGAACCAATAATGATGCAACTGATTTTCCAAGAAGACACACTACGTTATATTACGTCATTAAAGTCTAACGAAATCATAACTCTCGCCTATCCATTTGACATCAATTTGGTATCATGCAGAGTAGTGACGGCACTACGGCAGTAGCTGCACTATACACTAGTACAGGCGTAGGCGGGCCCCTGAGTGTATCAACAATGAAGCCAGTCGCAATCTGAACACAGTTTTTGCAGACGACTACAGACGCGGACGCACAACGCGACAACTGTACTATTTTGCTCGTTGTGGCACGAATCCAAATAAAATTAAATCTGCTCTAGTTAGTAAAATTCTGAAATATAATTTAAACCCTAATACACCAAATAATTCTCAGCAGTGCGCGATTTTTGTGACAAAACAGGATATCTCTACCAACAAGCCTAAAAAGTAAGTCATATAAAAAGCGATAAGAATTTGGAATAGGTAAACAACGGCAGAACATAATTTTAATTTTAAATAATTACATATTTAACAGCAGCCTCTATCTACGTCTTTAGTAAATCATTAGATAAAATCCCGTACGTAATTTACAAGTAGCTAACTTCTGAAGATTTGTTTGTTTTGTGTGATTCGCCCATGACCTCTTGCTACCCGGAAATAGAAACCTGCCAATACAAAAAAATATCAGCACAGTAAGCAAGTAACTTACTGTACATAATATTTTTTCCACTGAACATTTTAACTGAAACATTTTTCTATAGATTCTATGATCATGTCAAACTGTTTCCGAATCTGTGTGTTGTTTTACATAACATCGGCTACAAAATCTCTTTTTATTGTCAATTAAATAATCGATTTAATTTTTGGGCTTACCTACCTAGTGTATGCGTACAGTACAGGCCTACTTAAATTACTGTGCACACGTCATGTCATGGCTTCATGAGTAGGCTACATAAATATTGTCGTGTTTACCTATCCGGTTATCTAATGATATTAAAAAAGAGTTAAATAGGTCACCAATTATATTCCATTTCCACCATCCTTGCTAGGTTACAATGAGGTTGTCGACCTAGTTCTTTTGATCAAAAACGTGTAGTAATGTTTTACATAACACAGAATGTTTTTTTTCAGTGAGGTTAAACGTTTTCAGTGATTAAACTCTTCTTACAAATTAAAGGAAAATAAAGACTTTTTTGATGCCATATTATTCTTTCCCCTCCTTTTTAACCGACGTCACAAAAAGGAGGAGGTTCTCAATTCAAATGTGTAAGCTCAGAACTTTTTTCTGGGTGAACCGATTTGGATGATTCTTTTTTTATTTGATACGTGGTGCTTCACATGCGGTCCCATTTAAATTTGATCAAGGTCTGACCAGTAGTTTTTGAGTTATCTTTAATACTTCATATTTTTTCCACTTAGTTTATATGGATGATGTGTTAATAATTTCCTGTCACTGTTATTTCCACACCAAGTAGTGGTATACGAATTTGTGTGGGGTAGGTACCGCAACTAAAAAGTGAAAAATAAAAACTTTTTTACAAAAAACAACCGACTTCCAAAAAAAAACACTAAAAGACGTGAAAAATAACTTTTAATTTCGGAAGTCGGTGTCTTTTTTGTCGGGTTTTGTGTTTTCGTTTTTGGCCGTTAGTGTTTTTTTTTGGAAGTCGGTTGTTTTTTTGTAAAAAAGTTTTTTTTACATACCTACATGATCATATTATTTTAAGAGTGTTAGCTTATGTACTGAAATGTGTTTATGTGCTCCCAGAGTTAAATTGCGTAAGCCCACGTCCTCATGGACGGACGTAATAAAATCGCGGCGGAATAAAAACGCCTAGCGCGATTTTGCCTGCTTTCAACAAAGTGTACGAACGAGCGTTAAAAATCACTT
The DNA here is from genome assembly GCA_916610205.1 of Griposia aprilina. Taxonomy (NCBI): domain Eukaryota; kingdom Metazoa; phylum Arthropoda; class Insecta; order Lepidoptera; family Noctuidae; genus Griposia; species Griposia aprilina. The sequence continues at coordinate 13,444,233 of OU744302.1, forward strand.
CAAAGCTTCAAACTGATTCGTCGTACAGTGCGTACGTACGATGTGTTGATTTGTGAGGCCATGAGACCACAAAAGAAGCAATGATAATTTTAGATGCATCCCTTGAATAATGTCTTTTTTTTTTTAATGGCCATTTTTTTACGCCGTGCAGTGATTTATAGAAATATCCTGAAACATTATAATAATTATATCAATTAAATAGCATGATTATTATATCCTCTCGTCTGTATTTTCTAAAATTAAAACCGTTTAATGTTTACTTACTTTCTTTATGATCTACTCCACCCATATACCTGCATATGCCTAGAACTATTTAAGGATTCCATATTATAGGAAGGCAGGTACCATAGTGGGTACCTAATATTGGACTTGAAAACATCAGGGGGCCTAGACAAAATCCCGTTTCTGTAAGCGTTAACGCCAACGGAAAATCAAATGGTATAGAGTTGACATTTGCTTAACACGTGACATTACGTGTCCTTTCCACAGGTAATGTCATTGCCATACATTTTGACGTTAGCGTCTGGCGTTAACGCTATCAGAAAAGTTTTTGTCTAGCCCCCCTGAGGTGTTCTAAAACAAAACAACAGGCAAATATCCGATATAAATTTAAGTAACTTATATTTTATTATTTTGTTTCTAGTAGGTATACGATTCCCTGGGCATAAAATGAGTACTTAGGTATGTTTAAGGCTTCTTGGAATGAATTAGTTAAGTACTCAAATACACGTACGTCGTCAGTCGAACTTGACCAATAGAACAAAAAAATCATAAAAGAAAGTGAGTGCGTACTGCGTACCTACGCTATCGTCTATCGTCCAATGACGTCCGTTAACTAATTTCAAATAAAGTACTTTCATTAAAGACTGATTAGTACAATGTTCTATTTACCTACGCGTTCTTCGGCTCGGCATCGCCGTGAGCCATGGCCTTGAGCGTGCGGCACGTCCGCATTGTACGAGCCTGACCAACGCATACGATTTTGCGAGTCCATGGGAACACAAGTCCAGAACTTCGTATATCGTATTCATTCAACGCTCAAAGCCGAGCGTTAAAAATCGAAAACCACGCGACAAAAAAATCGAACACCGCTCCACAAAAACATCGCGGCGGGGAAAAAGCGCGGCCATGTGAACAGATGACCGCTTTCTATTTGTTTCATGTCATTTTTTTTTTGCATAATGTCTCTTAGTAGTAACCCTTAGAGGTCTTGCTATATTATGTTCCATGCCCGGCGCGCCACGCGTTTTGATTCCGCCGAGTTTATTTACGTCCGTCCGAACGCGGACTTACCAAGATGAAATAAAGATGAAAACACAACTTTGTTGAAGTCTGAGGATTACTGATAAAGTTAGCCAAGTTAGGCCCTCTATAATCTCACTAAGTTCATGTCAGGTCAGCCGTGGGTCGTCGTGGGCGTGAATTAGGTAGGTACTGGGTCTAATCTTATCCAGGGTTTTCGAATTTGTCTAGTCTGACTTTGAGGGCATCCTCAGGTCTGGTCAGGACTAACTAGTTTTATTCAGCTCAATAAAATTGGATTTTATCCATAGAAAACACCAGTTATGTATGGATATGTGTTACGCATCCGGAAAGCTGAACGAATGCGTATGCATCCACATACAGAACTGGTGTTTTCTATGGACAAAATCTGAATTGAGCTGAATAAGTGTAGTTAGTCCCTTAGCCATCACAATCGGCAACACGACCTCAGTTGTTATTTTATCAAACGTTAGTTCTTTTTGGGTCACGGTCGACCAGTGCCTACGACGCATGTTATGTTCATTATATTTTCATAGCTACAATGAGCTTATTGACTGTTACACCTACTTATTTTTTTTAAATGGTATAGTATCTAGGACTAAGTACCTGTGTTACCTATAAACACAGGTACTTAATCCTTGTTTTGTGATGTACCTAATAGTAGGCCAAAACATGACTGTCTAGCTAAAACGTTAAAATAATCAAGCGTCGCCTCTGTAGGTACCTACTCAGGCTCTCACTATAGGTAGGTAACTGTTTGACTCGAAAGGTCGATGAGTCATATTAAGGCCAGTATACTAACCAACGAGCATCACCAACGGAAAAAGAAAAAGGAATGGGTAGTAAGTGAACCCGTACTATAGCCCTGGAACATGTCATTGTTTCTGTCACGCTAGTGACGATGTAATACAAACCTTTCCGCAATAAGCCCGGTCCTAGCAACCGAGCTACAGGTTTACATAATGGTTTGCATTAACAGTTTTGCTTTGTATACCTACTAACTCGCCTGCCACATGGGCAATCGTGGGTTCCGGGCGGATGGAGCAATCTGGGAGACGCTTCTTCTTTTATACACGCACTTGGCGTTTCAATGCAGCCAACACTATTAACACATTCTAGTCCACATACTCTTCATAGAGCTCATACCTAATGCTAGTGGACCCTCCAGAAACGTAATACCGGTGACATACCGGCGCGCGGCGGCGGCGTTACGTTTGCGCTAAACTGTACCTACACTCAATGAGGATTAGGTTTGAAATCGTGATTAAAACACTGTAACCCGTACTTAGTGAATTAGTGTTTTCAGGGGGTATTTACGCTGGGCACGCCACAATTGTGGCGCTAAGTCCCCTCTTTGAAGAGTGGATTGAGAGGAGCCACGACGTCCTCACCTTCCATCTGACACAGGTCCCCATTGGACATGGTTGTTTTGGGATATTCCTGTTTCGCAAAAGGCGGGAGGAAACGCCCGGGTGTTACCACTGTGTGGATCGCCCGGATGGCACGGAGGAGCATACGGTGGAGGTCTGCCCGGCTTGGGCGGAGCACCACTGTGTCCTCGCGGAGCCGATCGGCAGCGGCGATCTCTCGCGTCCGGCCCTGGTCCAGGCCATGGTACGGAGCGAGAGGGCATGGGTAGCCGTCACCTCCTTCTGCGAAGCAGTAATGCTCGCGAAGGAAGAGGCGGAGCGCGTGAGGAAGATGCAATCGTTGCGCCCTCAAGGCCCTAGGCGCCGCAGGAGGAGACGCCCTGGGCGTATGGAGTCCATAGCCGATTCCCGGCCACAGTAGGCGCGGGCTTGCGGACGGCGAGCAATGGGCAGCTCGCCGTCCGGCAAGGACCAGGCCCGGGTCGACGGCGCGTTGTGTTTCACGCGTGCCTCAAAGAGATGTCAACACACATTGCCGGGGTCCGTTACACATTGAATTTCAATCTTCTGTAATAAGTATACACATAAATTAAAAATTTAACAGGCCCCCAACGCAAAAAAGAAAAGCGAACATTTAAAAAGACAAAAATAATGCCTGTCGTTGAGCCATCAAATTCGATTAAGTAACGCCATATATTTTAATTAGGTATAGAAATTGATGGATGGCACGATAAGGTTTGCTCGTTGAAATGGCGCTATAATGTCGTTTTAACCTGATGTGGGTTGGTCAAAAGTCGTTCGAAATGGTTCGTCTAAGGTTAACCTTACACGGAGTTAGTCAACAAAAGTGGGAGTAAAAGAATTTGGATCCTGAGTTAATCGAAATAAGATCTAAAATCTCCAGCACGAACTTTCAAATGAATATGGAATTGGCTAGTTGGATATGTTGTAAATTTTCTCCGCAAGAAAATTGACCGAAATGCGATGCAATGGCGCAAGTTGAACTATACCAGACAGATACCAGTATTATTAGTAGTATTTTACTGGTATTACCAGTAAAAATCTGTCAAATAAAAAGTACGTCATCTTGGGTTTTTAAATATCAACATCAATTATTATAAAAAAAATATTTAATAGTTTAGCCTTGGTATTTATTAATTTATCAATTCAAACGTGTTCGTTTCGTAAGTGGCTTTAGTTGTTTTTTCATGTTTTCTATTTCACAGTTTCTTTCCTATAATGTGATAAAGATAAATTATAAAATATTAATTACGCAAATACATGATATCTCCGAGCAACCGAAACTAGTTCTGTGAGCTGAAAATTGCGCGCAGTCCTCTTGTCTCAACAGAGCGAGCGACGGTTAGTGTTTCATCTATGGCGACTGATTTGTGAAACAAAAATAATCTTGAAGTTGAAACGTGGGACGGAAGATAACTTCTTCCACAAACTAAAAACGTCGAAATGCAGTCGTAATAAAACCAAAAATAAAAAAATACCGTTGGTGCTCTATGGACCAATAAAATTGAAATTCGGACAATAGGTCCACAATTTTTTTCGCCTTTCATCGATACAAATAATTAATCATTAATTTTTATCCTATTAATAGTCATTAGCATATTAAATACAAATCGAAAATACGTGAAAATTAGAGGTAACTTCGTGAAGTATTTTTATCGAGAATTTTTTATATTTTGTGTTTCTGTTCCACAAAAAGTTTGAAAATATCAAGTACTCATTAGATTTTTTTTTAAATCAAATTGAAGATAGGCAACTTTGGTTACTACCCGCTCTTAAAAATGGAGCCCTAAGTTCGCGGCATCGCAAATGTGATTAGAGGGAGCCCTCGAAAGGGCACTGAACGTGCTAAAAGATCCAAGATCGACATAGAAATTACCCCCGGGACCTTACCGGACGACATGATACGATATCAATTCTAGAACGAAAAGATAACCAGAACATCTCTTTGTTACAGAATGACGTCGCCAGCTATTACAAAGTCGCCAGAAAATCAGAAGGCCGAGAAGAAATCGCCGACGAATTCGGCGCGCACTCCAGAGCGAACGCCATCCCGCGTTGAAACCGCTACGGCCACTGCCTCCGGGTCAACGGCCGCTCAACCACAATCAGAGACTTTCAGCTGGCTACGAATCTTTAAACTAGCAGATCTGATGATGAAACAAGGCTGCTAAATCCTTGTACCAGTAGAAGTTAACACGAACGGCTAGCAATAATTTGTTACAGTTTAGGAATAGGGAGATGTAGTGTAGTTCATTATTAAATAAATGTTAGGTACTTGTTATCAGTACAATAAAATTAAATTATTATTTGTTGTTGTTAAACATGATTAATTATATATAGTGTATTAAATGATTAGACTTGTCTTACTTGCTGAAATGTCAGTCGCGATGAGCTAGTGACGTTCAATAAAAAAAACTATTTTTATTTTTCTCTCGTCCCTTCAATTCTTCAACAAATCATGAGGGTTGTATCCTATTTCAGGTAGACATGGAATTAAACAAAGAGCGTTCTCTAAGCTTTTACATGATAATAGCTTTATAACCGACATTGATGAAAAAATCAAAGTCGGCAACGCATTGGTCGCCGAATTTCCGGAACACTAAATCAGCTCTTCAAAAGACTCATCAAAATGTTACTATTTTGACGCAGAATATTAGAAGCTTGCATAAAAATGGTGATGGACTTTTGGTTCTTCCTAAGCGGTTGGACATTACCTATGATCTAATTATATTGACAGAATGCTGGCTTTCGGATACCTACAGTCATACCGGCGATCGATAGTTACGTCTCATAATCTACAAATAAATATCTAAATAAAAATAGCGACATCGTCATTTATGTTAAAAACATTATGAACTGCTTAACAGAACCAAATTACTGTCTGGAAGCAAATTGTTTAATTATCACTAGCGATAGTGATTTAGCCATAGTTGCGATTTATAGACCACCTTCTTTTAAGAATTTAAATTTAAATTCATTTCTGAGATCTTTGGATGAAGTGATATCAGGGTTAAAAAAAGGGTTGATGAGGGATATTAATATAAATATCAAAGATGACCTGCATGGACAATCTTTCGAATATAGTAATTTATTGGCTTCACATGGTCTCTTAGCATCACACACCTTTCCTACTAGAGAAGCAAACTGATCACTGTTTTATTAAAACGAATTTCAAAACTACAACTATAGTTTGTAATAGTACCTACATTGACGGACCATAATTGTGTAATGACTGCAATACTTTGCAAGGCAACGGTAATACTTATCAAGGTCTGACCAGTAGTTTTTGAGTTATTCTTAATAGTGCATATTTTTTCCACTTAGTTTATATTGATGATATTGTGTTAATAATTTCCTGTCACTGTTATTTACATACCAAGTAGAGGTATACGAATTTGTGTGGGGTAGGTACCTCAACTAAAAAGTGAAAAATAAAATCTTTTATACAAAAAAACAACCAACTCAAAAATGATTTTGTCCCGAGTACGTCCGAACCTAAACCATTCAACCAAAATTACCTAGATGAGTTGATTAGAGATCTTGGTCTATCAAAAGTAGGATCAGAACTTCTAGCGTCACGGCTCAAAGAAATAAATTTGATATATGATAACCCCAGAGACTAATGTATCAGTTTACCGTACAAGAGAAAAACATTTGATCCTTTTCTTTTCTGAAGAAGATTATTTTGTTTTGTGCAACAATATTCCCGGTTTGATGGCTGAAATGGGATAGTTATAGGTTAGTTAGATAGTTATGGGTTGCTTACCCATTGCACATTTAACAAAAGTTAAAGAGGAATATCCCACAATAGCCTTGGTTATGGAGAAAATAAAATACATAGAACATAACTGGCTGATATGCGTTGATCTTAAAGTGGTCAATTTTCTTTTGGGTCAGTAAGGAGGATATACCAAATACCCCTGTTTTATGTGCTTGTGGGATAGCCGAGCCAAAACAACACACTGGACTAAAAAAGTTTGGCCTTTAAGAGTGGATTTAGGGCCGGGTAGTATGAATGTGATAAATGTACCTCTAGTAGCCAGAGACCGCATTATATTACCCCCTCTCCATATAAAATTAGGTCTGATAAAACAATTTGTTAAAACTCTCAACAAGGATGGGGAATGTTTTAAATATATCAGTAAAATATTCCCGAAATTGAGCACAGAAAAAATAAAAGCTGGTATTTTTGACGGTCCTGAAATCAGGGAACTACTAAAAAATCAAAATTTTACTGACTATGACAGACAAAGATAAATCTGCATGGATTGAATTTGTTTGGGTTGTGCAAAATTTCTTAGGAAATAAAAAGTCTCTAGACTACATTCAACACATAGCTCATGTTGCACTTTCAATGACTAGGATGTAACATGAGCATCAAGATGCACTTCCTCTTCAGCCATTTAGACCGCTTCCCAGAAAATTCAGGCGATTTAAGCGAAGAACAAGGAGAACGCTTTCATCAGGACATTCGCACGATGCACAGTATGATAAATGCCTCAAAAAACGGACATCGCTTTTTATTTTTCTAATCGATAGTGTATAATTATTCTTTTGAATGCTAGATAGAACTCCCAGAAACCAATTCAGATTAGAACCGGAGCTATAATTTTTTACATATTTTAGTCTGGTTATCCATAGAAATCAAAAGAATTGCTACTGAAGTTAACTTTTACATACATAAATACATAACATCACGCCTGTATTCCCCGAAGGGTTAGGCAGAGGTGTACCTATAGCACACCCACATTTCGCCAGTTATGTTTAAGTCCCATGTAATAGAGGGCGACCCTATTGCCACCAACCGGGCACAAATCCAGACTCCGGGCTGCTACCGAGAAATTCCAGATGGAAAAACCCGATAACACTTTGCCCGACCCGGGAATCGAACCCAGGACCTCATGCTCAGCTCTAACCTTTAACTTTAGTATTTTCTAATAATATGTACAAAAATAAGTTCTTAATAAGTATTTCGTTTATGGAGCCCAGGTACGTTTCCTTATAGACAAATGATATGTCCCGTGCGTGATCCGCGCGTCACACCGCAACTACTTTGAGACGCGAGCGCCGCAGTGTCTGTGTTACAACACGAGGCTAAATAAATAAAAACAAAAATGTTTATGTAATATTTTTTTAATAGTATTGGTAGGTAGGAGGTACATAACACACAGGATTCTGGGTTGTTTGGATAAGGGAAGTAAAGATACAATACTATTTTCAATATGTACAAAATATACAGTTATCTCTACAAACTAGCTTTAAAACTATAATATAATTATGATCACAATATTTTTTCTATATGTACGCTCTGTTAGAATCCAAACCAACATCGAGCACACTGGCATCGGGTTGTATCCGCACGCGACTGTTGCTCTACAACAATCTAACTCACGTTCACTTTTGCTGCACACTTGAGATCAAATGTTATTTTTACAAATATTTAAACTATCATCTCGCACACCAACAACAGTCGCTAGCGAAGAAAACCCGAAGTTTCTAGACGTTCCATCCTCATATAACCACTTCATGCTAGAGAACAGAATTAAACATTTCTCGGTGAACATAAAGGGCCCGACGTCACTGTGTCCTCAATGAACTAACTTGAAGCCACTGCGAAGTGGGACCGCTTTGAGGCTAGCTTCAATAACAAATAAACAAAACTATATTATACTTCTCACATGCAGTTAAGTGTGCAACTGTGTAAATTTTGTGTAGTAAAAAAAAAACATAATATTTACGGAATAAATTAATATTCCGAGACATATTATTATTAATAATTGACATTTTTAGCATACCGCTCTGAAGGATGTAATTATTAACTAGGCAGAATCAATCGTTGTTTCCTTTTTATTCTGTCTCATAAATTAAATTAATATAGACGACTATATTACGACTGAACAGATAAGCTAAATAATAAAATTTACGAAAAACAAATCACATAAAATGTATGAACAACAGCTTAGGAAATAACTACACCCCAGTTACAAAAAAAAAGTTAATACTTTCACCGCAATAAATTAATCATTTATAATTCTCATAATGTTTCTTATACCATATTTTTTTTCAATAGCGTGTCTAAATACCGTCATATCACTATATTAGACGAAGAAATATTTACATTAACCTCCTTCATAAGGAGTTCAAATAAGATTTTTTAAGAGTGTACATCATTGGGCATCTGTTTGCTAGTAAAATTATAGATATTTTAAAATTAATGGACGAAGTGATGAGTTCGTTAGTGTTCCTCCTAGCCAAGTTAAGAACTGTTTGCGACGGAAATATGACAAACAATACAATTATTATATTTATACATTCTAGTTATAAACCTTAAAAAGAATATACGTAATAATATTACCTGTGCTATAAATTTATATCGTACTTTATAAAATTACAATACATAAAATATTTTGTACTTTATTTTACGTACGACAGCACAGTCGCACCATTATCTAACTATAATAATAATGCAAGTTATGAAAGATGCCTCTGCTAATCGAATCAGAAAGTGGCGCTACCACTAAAACTTAAATTATGAGAAGTACAATATTGTTAGTTTGAATTGATTGAAGGTTATCATGTAAAGCTTTTATAGTACAGCAATTTATCATAATACGTTGTCAATATCCATAAAAAACTGTCCATTGAAAAAAGCAAATGAACAGCGGCAAATGAGGATGGCGAGTACAAGTAGAGAATAACCTGAGCGGCGGCCCGCAATTAAAGCAGCAATGAGATCCGAATACGTCGACACTGTGCGGCCAGGCGCGCACACCGCGCGCACGCCGGCTTCGTCCAAACCGAAAGAATGCGCGACCGTCATATTTTACTTCTAGAAATGTTAGGTACCTTTTTCATTTATTTGGCTGTATCCAATTCAAAATACCACTTATTGTAATCAATTTTGTGTGACTTTATTCGGAATTATGTTAAACTTTGACCGTGAAGGTTAGAATTCTTATAAGCCCGTGGGAATGTTAAGTGTCAAATTTTACGTAAATATGATTAATTATATATTATTATAGTTCTATTATAACCACCACGCATTCGTTTGTTTGAGAACCCCGCCACGTCCCAAGCATCGCTTCTCACCACGTAACAGTGCAGTTTCTTTGATTATACGATCTCTGTACCGTTACAAAGAGCGAAGCGAAGCAAAGCCGATACACAAACAATAATCGCTGGGATAGCCTTTTTTATTAAAAGGCGATATTTGGATTTATACCGCCTACTATATATTTATTAAGCTATGTTTACATTTGCAATTGAAGGAAATTTATATCTAAGTATGCAAAGTCTTTAGTGAATGTGTTTGTAGAGAACGATGATATCAATAACGTAGTTTGACATTTGGACATAATGTACAGTCATACTGATACACGGTTTCGGTTATTTAAATTAAAACATTCTTAACATCTCCGATCTTAGCTTATTGCGATTCATTTTAATTTGGTCAATAATCAAGTCGCCTACCCCTGACCACGACAGTGCTTACCAACAATGCAGCTCTAGTTTAACTTCAACAATAACGATTCCGCATTGTTGAACACGTTATTAGAAATATTGACTTTCAAAACATATTGAACAGTACTGAACATATAATTTCCGATATCGCTAAAGGCGAGGCCATACGCGCCACTGGTGTGCTTTCGCTTAGTAGCACACTGCACTCTATGTTCCATAAAATAGGGCTACCTACAGTCTACATTAAAAAGTCAGAATCACAGTTTATTTTCCACATGTATTTTTCCCTTACTTATCTTAACTTAATTACTTAATTATTTTTTTACATGTTAACAGTAATCATTCGACCCAGTATTCATGAGTTTTCCATTACCTACCGTAATGACCTAAGCGAAATCGAACTTTAGTACGGATAGATTCGATATTTACATAATTTAAATTATTTTAGACCTAATTCGCTTAAAACAAAATAACAATTTACACTTACAATAAAAATGCTCGATAGATTGCCACTCATCTAATCTGAACCCAAAATTAAATATATTTTTATCAACTGACTTTGCCATCTATCATTATTTTTTTAAATTTAAACTCCGAACATCGTCGATCCCAGTCGACCATAACAAAAGTATTTTACAAATAAGCTATGACTTATATCTAGCACTTAAATAAGTGACGGCTGCTTACCTATGTGAGACTTTATACAGGCGCGTGTGGAGGCCCCGAGCCGTCGGCGACGACGCCGCAATACGCGATAACAATAAATAAACTGACGTTACATTACCAAAACGAGAGTTCAGTTTCTCAGAGGTATTACAACTCAATTCCTAAGAACTTTTGACATCGTGAAGATGACGAAAAATCTATTAAACTTTCATTACACTTCTACCAGGTCGATCTATTGCTACGATAAAAATGAAGATAAAAATTTCACAACCTGGCCTTATTTACAATGCTTTCTTAAAATCGAATCGACTACATCGATGGCGGTTTTGTCCATACAATATTGAAGCAAACTGTTTTAGGAATAAATGGGTCCAGTCCAGGATGTGTCCGTGAATAAGATCAGGACTTTCACTTCATGTTTTAAAAATAGCCCACAAGAATGTCGTGTACATAACATTTAGCTTGTGGAATATCAGAAATATAAGCGTACCTCACACGGTCGCTATAACAATAAGTAAGTGTGCGATGTCTGCAACACGATGCATCAGGTCTGGTGCGATGCGGTTTAAGTTCTCGTTAGCGAATTCGCACGAAGGAAATATGTGAACGGTGAACATAGCCTAGAAAAAAAGAACACTGATTGGTAGCCACATAATAAAGTAGGCAAAGCAGAGTACCTAAACAAAAATGAATGAACCAGTCAAGTATGTCTCGGACCTCGCAAAGGGAAGGGTTCCGTAGTTGGGATGAATATTTACGTATACACAGTATTGATTTTGTCGACCACTAAAATAAGTTTGTATTTCATAGTATTTCACGAAAAACTATGAAAAACAAAGTTGCCGTTGTTACCGAAAATATCCCATATCTAATTTTTGACTTAAGTTTTTGACAAGTCGCGCAGAAACATCATAATCTTTTTAATTATGGGGTTCGACAATACAACACTCACTGTGTGTGTCGCAGGATAATGGGAAAAACATTTTTGCGTAAATCCTAGTATTTGCAGCCCCATTCAATAATTTGATCCTGAATAAGTTATAACTTTTCCTTGAGTCGTATTAGTTAATATACCTGATGATGTCCGGGGGGTGCGATGTTAACAATTCCGGCAGCTTGTTTCCGTTGTAGGTACGTAATAAAGCCGGCAGTCAGGTTGGTCGACTGCTGCAGTACATCCATGTGATCGCGTCCGCACGGCAGCGCTAGGAGCATACAGTGCTCGTTTTCCAACTGCAAAATGATCGTAGAATTATAATATCGAGTCGATTCACGTCGTCAGGTCGTGGGGCGAGCGGCGCGCTTGCTCACCTTCATCTTGCGGTGCACCTGCTCCAGCTGCGGCTGCTCCAGGCGCATGCGCTGGGCGATGCGCAGCAGCGGCGTGGAGCCGTCCGCGTGGCGCGACAGCGTGTCGCCCGCCACGCCCGGGTTGCCGCCCACGAAGTGCATCTGGACGGCGGCGGAGTCGTTCTTCAGCGCCAGCAAGCCCTGCCACATGACCGGGTAGCGCTGGAACAGACCGAAGAAATAAGAATAGAATACTCTTTATTATGTACACCATAAAAATTACAGATATAAATGTAGAAATTTTACATAGGGTGACACAATGGGCGTTCTTATCGCTAAAAGCGATCTTTTACAGACAACCTTTGGATGGATTCAAGGGAGAAGGAGAGGTAGTTGGTGTATCATTTACATAAACAACAAATACATATATACATAAAATATATACCTACTTATCTACATATAATATATACAATGATAAACATGAAAGAAGTGCAGGGAAACAATAAGCCGGCGAACGCAGAAGTCAGGCGCGGCACTCACCCGGAGCAGCATCTGCAGCGAGTCGGCCTCGCGCGGCACCTGTGACGCGTGCGGCGGGCCGGGCGCGGCGCCGGGCGGCAGTGCGCCCGCGTGACGCGACGTGCCGTGCGCCGGCGGCGGCGAGCGCCCGCAGCCCACGCCGTAGGCGGGCGCGTGGGGCGCGTGGGGCGCGAGCGGCGCGTGGGGCGCGAGCGGCGCGTGGGGCGCGAGCGGCGCGTGCGGCGCGTGCGCGGGCCCGCGGCGCAGCACGTCGGGCGCGCGGTAGGCGAGGTCGCGCTCGGCGGGCGGCACTCGCGCACCGGGCGGCCGGCGCAGCTCCAGCGGCGGCGCGGGCGCCTCGGAGCCCTCCGCCTCCAGCGACCTGTGTCCCGTACGCGAACCGTTTAGACGACTTTTCCATTTCATTTTGTAGCGAATAGGTCAAGCTCATTAGCACAATAAATTATTCTTTACAAAAAGGTATCTTACAATTAAACAAATCAGGTTAGTAAAGACAAAAATCTGCTGCCAACATTTCTTTATCATTGTTTTTTAAACAAGAAAATAGCTTTTCTTTTAGTTACAGCAGCTTTTTAAAAATTTACTTTGCAGTATTTTCTTTCTCCAATTCCAAGTTTTATTTTCTCTCTAACCTAGAAGGAGACTAATCGATCGATAACAAAAATCGATTTTTCATCACAAATTAAATAATAAACATAGCATAACTAAATAATTACGTAATTTAGCATATTAATCAAATGCTGAGTAAAACATTACCGAGTATATGGTGAAGGCGTAGTTCGAGTCTCATGCTGAGTAGCGCGGAAATGTTGCTGGTACATCTGATAGTGTTGATGTGAGAAGTGAGGATACAGTCCATCGCCCTGTAAGCACAAACATGCAATGATTACTCTAAATTTAAGTTACATCTAGTTTTAAACCTTTTTTCAAGTCTTAATATTTTATTACGTTGTGGTATACCGGAGTAACCGGAGAAGTTTGTTGATGTGCAGGCGGAGGACTTCCAACTAAATCAGCAGACTTCCGGACGGCATGAACAGAATTGAAATATGTACACTTTGTAGATAAATTGCTTAGCAAGCCAGAGAAAAATAATTACCATTCCTATTTGGCCTTGAGGACTGATTGACGGCACGCTCGCAATAGTAACTCTAGAAGCGGCACCTAAAATAAATACAAATTAGAGTACATGTATTTTATATTATTATTCATATTATATTGAACCATAAAGAAGTATACCAGTAGATTTAGAGAACACTTATTTAATTCATGATCAGGTAAAACCTCATAACATCAATATTTAAGACCAAAGTACCAGGGTAGCTCGCGAAATTCAAATTTTCTTACGTTGTGCAATTTGCAGGCTGTACGTTGATCAAAATATACTTCGCTTCCTTTTCGCTTTTGAGTCAATTCAAATAATAAACGGAGGTGCGGTCGTGCTGCGTGCGCATACTGACCGGCGTGGTGCTGGTGCGCGGCCGCCTGCGCCGCGTGGTCGGGCGGCGCCGGGTGCTGCGCGCCGCGCGGCAGGCTGGCCGTAGCCGCGTAGCGGAAGGCGCGCGCCTCAGGCTCGTCGAACTGCTCCGCCGGCCGCTCCAGCGGCCGAACCGGCGCGCGCGACACGGTGCGCACGAGCAGCGGCGTGGCTCGCTCGGCCGGGCCTCGCGGCGCCGGCGTGCAGGGCGCGGAGGGCGGGCGGTGCGGCAGTGCAGGCGACTGCACGCGCGCGTCGCTGGCCTCGGTGGCGCCCACGGGCACCAGCGCGCCCGGCACGCCGTCCGCCATGCGCCGGCCGCGCGCCGCGTCACCGCCGCCCGGCGCCAGCGCGCACGACGGCGCCTCGCCCGCCGCGCTGGTCGTGGAGCTGGCGGCGACCACGGCGTCGAAAGCCCCCGCTAGCTTAGCGCTGATCTCGGATATCATCTTTTTAGGCGGTTTAGTGATGGGCGTCGACGTGGAGGGTGGCGCAGGAAGCACATGTGGCGTGACAGACACCTGCGGTGTATGCGGAGAGTGGGGCACGTGAGGGGCGGACGGAGTGTGGGCCGCGGGCGGAGTGTGGGCCGCGGGCGGAGCGTGGGCCGCGGGAGGCGCGTGGGTCGCGGGCGGCGCTTGAGTGGGCGGCGGCGCAAGGGGCGCGAGGGGCGCGAGGGGCGCGAGGGGCGCGAGGGGCGCGGGCAGCGGGTGGCACGCGAGCGGTACCACGACGCCAGCAGGCGGCGGCGCGGGCGCGGCGGGCACGGCGTGGACCGGGGGTGCGGCGCTGCGCGGCGCGGTGGCGGGCTCGGGCTCGAGCCCTTCCAGACGCGGAGCTTTCGGGTCGCGTGTGCAGTCCTTGATGTGTCTCTCGTCGCCGCTGTCGATGGACGCGTCCGATAAACTTCGATCCCTTATTCGTTTTGCACCTCGAGGCGACTTCCGTGTGTCGGAGCCCACAGGCTTCTCTTGAGTTGCTTTTACTACGGCTTGCCTCGTGGGCCTCTTCTTATTTGGTTCTTTTCCTGTTTTAACTGGTCCAACAGGGCCCTTGATTACGTCCTCTATTACATCATCTACTGTGCTCCGTTGGACGTCCTTCTCTTGAAGCCTCCTCGATTTGCGCGTGTTTATTGATGGTGAAATGAATTCTTCGTTTTTTTCTTCTTTAGTTTTTTCAATAAACTTCATTTGTTCTTTTTGGGCTATGCTGAGAGTTGAAGTCGCTGTTACAGAAGAATGCCCTGACAGTGGACTCTTAATGGTTAAAATCAACCTGGGACGTGTTTCAGTTTTATTGGGTGATGTGGCAGTTTCGTCACCAGAATCTTCATGAAAATCATAGACGTCCCCTGGCATTGTACTTCCGCTACTATTAACTAAAGTTTTTACTTTCTTGTCTACTTTGGCTCTACCTCTACCTCGTTTTGCAGAACTTCCTCCTCTCAAAGGTTTAGAGATTTGACGCGTCTGTACTCTATCTTGACTTTTATCTATTTTCCTGCCTCTCACGTTACGTCCACCTCGTTTAGCAGTAGCAGCCGGTATGATTTTATCAGTTACAATCTCTTCTACTAATTTATTCTCAATAAAATTTTCGATAGGAGGGTTTATAGTCATTGATTTTATATGAGGTGTATGATTGATTATCTTTTCTGAAATCTGTGGGCTTACTTTAATAGGATCAACATCTTTGCTTATTTCGTCTGTTTTCTGAGTAATTTCAACACTTTCGTTACAAAGAGAGTCCACCTTTTTTATAACAGATTCTAAATTTACATCTTTACCACTCCAAGAGTCATTTTCATCAGTTTTTATTGGACTACCACTTCCTTGGGAATCTTCTGGCAACAAGAGGTCAAAATTGGGTTCATCAGATTGAAAAAGGTTTCCTATATTCAGAGATATTTGATTTCCACTAGATGCACTTTTAATATCAACACTGAAGACGTCAGTCTTTTCTTTGACTGATGGTTCAGAAGGTAACGTTGCCTGCACTGAAATATTTTCTAGACGAGACAAAATTTTAACTTCCTTTGGTTGACCAGTCGCATTATCTTCTTTTACTTCATTGTTTTCTCTTTTTTCATTGATAAGAGATGATACTGGTGGAAATTGAGACTGGTTCGTATTTATCATATTTTCCATCTTCAGACTATCCATATTATTTGATACAACTATGTCGCGATTTTCTTTACGAGTTGTAATTAAAGTTAACGTTTTACCAACATTAACTTCTAATTTCTTTTCAGGATCTTTAGTTATTTTTATTTCATTTGTGTTGTCTTTCAACAATTCTTCAAAGTCAGTCTCACCTTTAGTAATATTCTCATCAGGAGATATAATTGATTTCGATATTAAATCTTTTTTGTCTTTCAGAGTGTCATCAACAGGAACATTGGGTTTGATTGATTCAGGTTTTTCATTCACTTTTGGTTCATTTTCCCGCATATGATTTTGTAAAACCAAGGTCTTCAGTGGTTCTTTGTTATCTTTGTCATATTTGGTACTCAATTTAACAGGCCCGGTTGAGCTAGTGGTTTTTAACAATAACGGCGACACATTAGTGATACTGGTAGTTGTAGTGGTAGTAGTACACAATCCCAATTTAGCTAGAACTGATGGGGGTCTTATTGTTGCCATAGATAACACAGACGTGGGTCCTTTTTTAGTGTCTATTTTTATAACATTGCTAAGAGGTGCTTGTGATAATAGCCTTTGCGAACCTAAAGAATGAATAACATTAGAACCTTGGCTTCTGTTGATCGTACTTGCTTCTTGAACATTACTCGGAGCAGATTTGTTACAACCTTGTATCATTGATGTTGTGGCATTATTTACTGCAGCAACATGTATTATAGGACTTGATCCGAACGGGATATGATTTATTTTATCTGATTTCGGTGGCTGGTTTTCCCTTTTATCATTTAGTTGACTGACAGTATTTATAACCACTTTATTGTTAAGATGAACAGTATTCATGTTACTAACGTGTATGGCATTTTGCATGGATATCAAACGATTCTGTGCCATGACTGTCGGATTGGTGCTATGCTTAAGATTCGTTGGCGACAAAATTATTTTTGTATTTTCATTTGTGTTTTCTGAAATACTTCTTTGGTCACTCTTTCTACAGTCCCCCGATATTATTTTCTGTTGATGTATCAAAGGAGATGTGTTTACACTAATTCCTTTATTTTGCTGAATTATGT
This sequence comes from Griposia aprilina, assembly GCA_916610205.1. Lineage (NCBI taxonomy): Eukaryota > Metazoa > Arthropoda > Insecta > Lepidoptera > Noctuidae > Griposia > Griposia aprilina. Next base: position 13,461,535 of record OU744302.1, read on the forward strand.
TATTGACATTCATTGGTTTAGAAATCGGAGTCAAGACTGGAGTAACAGGCAAACGATTGAAATGAATTGGTGTGCCTTGGGTTTGAACTAGAACTGAATTAGGTCTATTAGGTGACAGCATTGTTCTAGCACCATGCGGTATATGCATTGTCTGAATAGGGCTTAATGGAGGCTGCTGCATTCGAACCACAGTCACTTGGCCTGGAGATCTTTGTTGAATTGTATTAGGTGACGCCATTCCAGCAGAGTTTAAATTTTGTGGTGATGTACTTAAAATGGCCATATTCGTTAATCTTGGTGAGGTCATACTTTCACCCTGTGAACTAGCTTTTGGACTCTGCAATCTAGGATCGTTCGACATACGAGGTGATATTACAATCCCTTGTGGTTTCTGATATAAGATATGAGGCTCTGGAATTTTTATAGTCGGCGGTTGCATGTTTGGGGTCTGAGTGCGAATCATTTGGTTGATGACTTGATACGGAGCACTGACTCGTGTCTGCGCCATAATTGGTCTTGAGGAATTATTTATTTGCACATTTTGATTGGTGCCTTTAATCTGAACAATATTCGCAGTTATATGGGTGGGTTTAATTTCGTTTTTTTCTCTACCAGGGATGGAATTACTTTGAATGTTTAAAACATGTGGTTCCAACAATTTATTATTCGCCAATGTCCACGACGTAATCACAGGAGTTGCCGTTGATGTAATCACTTGGATATTCTCTCTCTTCGTTAATTGTATCTTAACATCTGTTTCTTTGACTTTAATATTAGAATCCTTTGGAGTAGGAGTTCCAGTCGGTACCGAGTTTGTTTTTCTATCAGGAACTACGTTATTTGATACATCTACACTCTTCTTTTGGTCACAGGCAGAATTCAACGCCTGGTTTGTTGCTATGATATTTACTGGTAATTTTTCTATGGCATCTTGAGCTGTTTCATCATTTTCTTCTGTATCAGTATCAATTAATAATAGGTCATTATCAGAAACAGGAGTGTCTGGCTTCATTTCCATCTCACTAGCATTTAAATTTTGCACTGCTTGCCGCATTTCTTCTGCATCTTCTTCCGGAATATTTTCATTTTCTATTGTAGCAATTTCAATTTCGTTAGGATGTGTCGAGATATTTTCGGATTCTTCGTAACAGCTAGAAAAAGCGTTTATTTTACCTCCAAAACTTTCACCTAGCAATGCAGCAACTGCATCCTCGGTTTCTTCTTGTGAAATAATAGCCCTAGGTTTTTCGTCTGTTTTCTTCTCTGCTTTGCAGGGTGATATTTCCAAAACATCGGAAGTTTTTTCATTTTTTTCAGTCTTGTCTACTTCTTTTTCGGAACTTTTTATATTTCGCACTGCATCTTCACAGGAGTCGCCGTCACTACTAAAACTTGATAAGAAACTATCTTCAGTATTATTATTAACTTTGATAGGTAAGGGGTCTTTAGGTAATGGCACTTCACTTATATCTGTTACAATTGTTTCAAATGGTGGAGGCATTGGAATTTCTTCAATTTCAATCTCTTTACTTTCTACATAATCCATTTTATTGTCATCAATTACAACGTTATTAGAATCTATACTTTTAGAATCTGTATTTTCATCAGACTGTATAACAATTGGAGGACTGTCTGTCAATCGAGGCAAACTTTGGGATCCTAAAGGTGACTGACGATTTTCAATTTTATCATCAAGACTCACTATCTGTTCATCATTTGGCAATGGTATGTCTAATAGCAATGTTTTAGGTGAGACTTCCGCATTCTCATCAATCACAACTTGATCAGGTTTCTCTAGTTTATCTTGGTGATAGAAATGATGTTGTTCTTTGCGACTTTGTCTGTCTTCCCTGCTTTTCTTTTTCTTCCTCTTCTTCTCCTTGCACTCTCTTTTGATTTTTTCTTGCTTAACTATTTCGCTTATTATACTGCCGTCAGCATATTTAATGTCACTGTTTTCAAATTTGTTAAGACTCTCGGAAAGAGTTTCTGCTCTAAGGCGGCTATCATCATCTATCAAAGAGTCAGCAAAAAGACGAGCCTCTATTGCTTTACTTACAGCATCAACATCTAAACTATTATCATCTTCTTTGAAAAAACGGTTTTCTTTACGTTTTTTCTCTTTTTTACGTCTTTCATCTTTTTCTTTCATTTTATAATCAGAGTTGTTTGCACAAAAACTAGAATCGACCTCATGTGAGGAAAAGTCTAATTTATGAGTCGCGTGCGTTCGTGTGTCTCTGTCTGATTCATCTGATAATGGCCCAAAGATGTCTTCCATTTTTCCATCTTTCCTCATGGCATTACAAATTGTATCGGTAATAATGTCAAAATTGTTGTTTGCTATTTTCTTTTCTCGTTTTAATTTATTTTTTTCATCACGGGTCTCATCTGTGTCAATACTATCTCGCAATTTTTCTTTTCTTTTATCTTTTTTAGTACTGTGTCGACGTTGTTTTTCGATGTTTTTATGTTTATATGCTTCTAGTAAACTAGTGTCACTGTTTTCTACTTTTTCGTCATCAGAATATGTTGATTTATGTTTTTTCTGTTTTTTCTTATGTTTCCTACGATTTTCCATAGAATTTTTATTACACGCAGATTCGCTTTCAGAGGAGAAGTCATTACACATTGATTTAATATAACTAGATTTGTATCCATTGTCATTATCAAGATTTAATTTTAATTTACTATCATCACTGTCGCTCTTTCCAAACAAGTTTAACAATGAATTCTTTTTCGTAATAATTTCGTTCGACTCTTTAGTATCATCAATTTTCGTTCTTTGTGTAGATTCAGAATCGGAAAGGAGTTCTTTTTTTATACTGTCAAGAAAAGAAGGACTCTTGCTAATACTTCTTTTGGAAACTTCGTCATCAGATGTGTCAGACATTATGCGAGTTCTAGAATTTTTACGAGACAATTTGTTACGGAGATCTTCTTCATTAGTACTCCCATCAAAATATTCATCCGTTTTATCAGGGTCATAATCATAGCTATGTGACTTTTCACGTTTTTTAATAACAATATCATCTTCTGAGGAGTTGTCCATGGATTGATATTTCTTTCTGTCCTGATCAGAGTCGCTGTCTTCATCCCAACTTGATCTCTTTTTTTCCTCTCGTTTTGCTCTACTTTGTTTTAACTGACTAAATTTGGCCTTAATTTTTTCTTGACGCTTTTCTTCTTCTTGTTTTTGCATATTTTTACATGAACGAGCTTTAACTTTGTCATACATAGAAATGTATGTAGGCCCATCGTCAATTATATCAAAAATTGAATGTTTTTTAGGTTCATCCGAATCAGAACTGTCACTGCTGTGCACAGGTTTACGACTTTTCCGTTTGTTACTATCAATTTTTTCATCTCTACTTTTCCGATCCGTTGACATACGTTTCTCACGAGCGATTTCTTTCTTTTTCTCATCACACTTTTGTTTCTTATCATCTTTATTTTTACCCATAAATTCAGTTGGATGCAATGCGTCCCTTTGCAATTGTAATTCTTGTATTTGTTGCAACTGTTGTATGCGTTTCTTTTCTTTCATCTCTTTTCGGAGAGCTCTTTGCCGTTCATCTTCTTCACTTGACCGCAATTCTAATGTAGCTAGAAAATCTAAATCATTCTGAAGTCCATCAGTAGCTGTTTCCATACTAGGTTTTTCTTCGTTTTCGTCTCCGGAACTCTTTTTGAAACATTTAATTCTGTCCACGGGTTTTGTATCTTTAGACTCGGTTCCTTTATTTTCAACATACGTTTCATCTGGAGGTTTGACCTGATTCTTCTTATCATCTTTTGTTTTACTCTCTATTATCTTAGCAAAATGACCTTTGCTGAATTTTGCAGTTTTATGACGATTTTCAGTGCGAGACTCTTTAGATTCCCTTCGTTCAGAATTTTTTGTGTCGCTTCTACCCTTCTTTACGTCTTCGTTAAAAATATCGATACTATCTTGAGATGACATTCGCCGCTTATGTCCAATGTTCGATGGTAAACTTGAACACGAATTTAATCGTTCCTTGCGTTTGGTATCAACACTGGGTGAGTCAAGTGAATAGTGTCTTTGCTTTTCACTCATGTCTCCTTTTGATTTTATGTTATGTTCTAGCGTACTTTCATTCTTATTTTTATTATGATTTCCAGTGTCTTTTTCTTCTTTGATTTCAGATTTTATAAGTAATTCTTTATCAGTGTCATGTTTCACGAATAGCTCAGTGTGTTTGAGTTTTGGTTTTACGTCATCCTTTGCTTCACTGATTTCCAAATCTTTTAACTTAGATGATTCGTAAGAAGCTCTAGACGTTGAGGAGTCAGTAGAATCTTTGCGACATAGTTCCCTAGAAGTTTCATCTCTAGAGGATTTACGATTTTTCACAGATTCTGATTCTTTTTTACTCTCTCTTTTTGAGTCATAATCTTTCTTTGACCTATCATGTTTGTGTTTATCATCCTTTTTCATTTTGATAGATATGTAATCAGTATCTACAGATTCCTTTCTCTTCTCTCTGTCACTTCTATCTTTTTTATGATGATCATGCCTGTAGGATTTTTCGTCGCTGTATTTTAGTTTATCAAATTCTTTATCAGTTTTCTCTTTCTGGTTACGTTCTCCATCTTTTTCGGCCTTATTTTTATCATTATGATTTTTTTCACCATGTTGGTCTTCCTTAGGTCTTTTATCTTTATCGTTATTTCTTTCAGATTTACTACTTTTCGACTTATCCTTTTCTAATTCACTTTTTTCTGCTAATCTTTCTTTGCAGTGTCTTAGTTTGTCACGATCTATTCTGATGCGATCATCGTGATTAATTTCACTATCCGTAATTTTTTTATCAGGTAAAGTTAAAATGATATTTCTTTCCTTTTCCAATGTTTTATCGAATTGAATATTTTCCTTTTCGAGTTTTGCATTATGATAATTGTGATTATGTCTATCCTTGAGAACTTTTTCAGTATTTTTGATAAAATCTTGATTAAATTCTGCATTATTAGATTTAATTGAATAAACTGCATTTAAATGATTTTGCTGCATTTCAAATTCAATTAATTCTTTGGTAATATGGTTTTCGTGTATTTCTCTGTTTTTGTGGTTTTCAGTTTGACAAAAAGTATCTAATTTGTTCTCACTATCTATGTTTATTCTTTCTTCGTGTTTGTGAAGCTCTGATTTAATAAGACTTTCTTTACTATATTTACATATCTTTTCAAATTGTGATTCATAATTTTGACTTTCATTAAATTTTTCAACTCGCTTCAGCAGCATTTCCATAACTTCTCGAGCACTATTATCTTCCAGATGGAAGGTAAGAGAGCTATGCGTTCTATCGTCTTGGTTGAATATATTGCCTTTGACAGGGGTGCTATCAACTGCGGTAGGTTGACTATCAGCACAACCTGTTGTTTGGCTGTTAAGGCTGGTGGAGGCAATGGATAAATCACTATTTCGATCGCGTATAATTAGGTCACTATCCTCGCCGTCAACGCTGTCCTCTGTCCCGCCAGTCGCGATCAACGATTCGCCTTCCACTTCACCCGAAAAATAATCATTTACTTGCCTCTCAGTGGGCTTCACATCGCTGTCCAACTGGGCAGAATTATCGTTCTGATCGGGCTGAGGCTCGGGTTGAAGCTCAGGTTCCGGTTCAGGCTCCGGTTCCGGCTCGGGCGGGGGCGGCGGCAGTGGCGGAGTGCGCGGGCGGCCGCGCACCTCGTGGCACAGGCTGGCTAACAGGCGCGACACGCCGTGCTCAGCCAGCTCGTCCGGGTCAAGCGCGGCCGGCGTGGGCGGCGCCGGCGGCTGCGGGTGTGCCGGGAATGGGTAGCGCAGCGCGCGGGGCGTTGGCGCGGAGGTACGGCCGCGCGGGCTGCTGCCCGGGCTGGGCGCACGCCCGGCCCCCTCGAGTCGCTCGGAGTCCTCGTCGAACACGGAGCGCTTTGCGAGTAACGATCGTACGACTTCCGATGGTTTCACTTCGTTGATGTCGACGTCAAGCAGCCGGTGGCGAAGGCGCGCGCGGTCGGGTGCGTCAGCTATCGCTCGCGATCCATTGAGCTTTTCGTCGAGGCTGCGGATGCGTTCTTCCAATGACGGCGAATGCGGCGCGGAGCCACCGCTAGAAGAAGAAGCGGACGGTGGACGCGGCGGTGAGTCGGGCGCAGGAGCGGGAGAGGGGCGCGGCGTGGTCGGCGCGGTACGCATCAGCTGCACGGCGAACTTGGGTAAAGGCAGACTCATGGGGAGCGGAGGGCGCTCGCGAGGCGCGCGGCGCGGCTCGGCGGGCGGCGCGGCATCGGGCTCGTCGCGCAGCGGGGTGCCGGCGCGCGAGTGCGAGCCGGAGCCGTCGCGGCGCCGGCGGTGGCGACGCCGCGCGCCGTGCCTTTCGCCGCCGCGCGAGCCGGAACGTGAGCGGCGTGTACCGACGCTGCGATGTCGCTCCTGCATTAAATATACCGATTGGAAAGTGTTCCGCTTATCATGGACGTTTTAATGATACAATTTTTACTTTACTTTGTTCTTTACTTTTTTTTCAACCATATAATAAAACAAGAAATCAAATAAAATAAAACTAAATTGTGTGCGCACTTCGCGGCAGCATTATTTTTGATAGTACAAAAGAGAAGCATTTCATTAAAAGAGTTCCTTTTTTTATTTACGCCTTACCTTGGAGAGTTTTCGGTCGTCTGGGCTGGAGTCGCGGCGATGTCGCCGTGCTCGATGCGGGGACACCACGACTGACTGTAGTCTTTCCTCGTAGGGTGTATCTTCAGGTTGTGGGCTTGATCCTACTTCATCGTATACCCTGTAAGACGATTAGGGTGTAAAGACCTTTAATAATACGCATGTAACATGCATCTGTAGCACATAACTGACGACAAAGACTCGGTCGGCTCGTTACCTGTACCGTCGGTCTGCTGCGTAGTCAGTCGGGTCGTAGGGTTCTAGTGCAGAATAGCGAGGGGTTCTCGAGGATCCCCGACCGTAACTAGAAGCTCTCGATCGTGACCCACTCCCGTCAAACCTAGCAGAAACAATTTGCATGAGTTATTTAAACCATAAAGTTAAATATACAATGATTTGTTTATTTATACGAACCGAATGGGTTCATGACGAGTGGTTGGAAGGTATCGAGATGCAAGATCCCCGCTCAGTCTTTCAGAACCTGTCAACGCTGCCGAACCGCCGTGCTTTTCCAATTGTTCGTAAAACGCCTCCTAAATACATACAATTGAATATTTAATCATTATAACACATAAGTCATCGACACGAGAAGAAGAATGACAAAATGAAACATACTATTGTCGAATAGAAGCAGAGGTCGACAGAAATGAATCGATTATAAATAGATATTCGTCAAAATATTCCATATAGATTTAATTACAATGGTTATCACTGGAGCTTCTCCTAAGTGCATAAAACAAAAAGAAAACATTTTTTTTTTTATATTTTGATATCTAGTATTGTTAGCATTTCTAGATTTTTCTGAACAATTGTTTTGGTGACAGGGCTGTGTTGTGAGCATTTTTATGCGTTTTATTATTCTAAATATTATAGAAATACATCATAACTTCACGATTTCGTGCTTCGTTCAAGCACGAAATCAACAACATGAAGTTTTAAATTTTATTTCATATTAATCATAATTTTTTAACCCCCTGAACTCGACTCTCAAACCCTGAATCAAACCTTATAACATCCACTTAGTATAAATCTTAAATTTATTTATTCATATATTGACAGACAACGGGGTTTGACGCAGAATGTGCATTTTGCGCAGTGCACATTCTTTCATTCATTCTCACGTATTTTTTGTCGATGGAAAATCCCATCGGAATACAGCTTGTTCCTATAGAAAAAACTATATCTAGAACAATGGAATAAGGGAAAATTTAAATTTTGGGCATTATTGCCCCACACGCCACGCACTAAGAAGAGTGCTGCTTTCATGCCAAACTCAATTATCTACTGAAATGTTATTATTATTAGGTATTTTACCGCCAAGTTTCGATGAAAACTGTCTTGACTCTATATATTATGTTTATTTAATAGACAAATTAATTATGTACTTAATAATATGGTTAGTTGTATAACTTTATGGGGGCTTCTGGTGGTGTGATCTGGTGCTGTGGGCGAGCGCGGGACGCTGCGGCGCGTGAGAAAACGTACTTCGGCGGCGTAATTTCCCGAACGAAGAGCCGAACCTACTTTTCTTACCCGACTGCGGCGTAGCAAAAATTTTTTTTAAAATCTTACGTTAGTAATTTTTGTATCAATTACTCTCTAAACTATACCTCGGCGAAGATGAAAAATACGAAGACAATTATTTATAAGAGTAATGGGAAGCATGTTGGTTACGGAAGTAGCATCACCTGACACTCGCGCGAGGCGTAGTCGACACAGAGGCGCGGGTGGTCGGGCTCGGCGGCCGACACGGCGGCGGCCACGCGGCGCAGCTCGCGCACGGCCGCGCCCGCCGCCGCCGCCTGCTCGAAGTGCACCAGCGCCGCGCCCGCCGCGCGGTCCACGCACACCGACGTGGCACCGCCGCATCGCGACACCGCGCTCAGCACCTACACACGCACGCACTTCTATATGCTTGCTTTAACGTATTGACCCGGGCCCGAAACGATCCTACATTAGATCAAGCATGATAGATTCGACTGAGCATACAACTCATGTATGGGATTATCCCAAGCCCCAAGATATTTCATTTCAACGGGTGGTGCCGGAAAAAAATAAAAAATAGGAGGACCCCGGTTTAAATAGAATTACAGTTATTTGGATAGAGTCCGAATAGATTGTTATTATAGCAATGGATCGGCGTTTACCTGTATACCAACTTCTTGGTCTACCCAACGCTGGTTTGGTAATATTAGATTTATTAGAGTAATCAAATCGATTTGGTAAAGCAGCTTTTATCTAGTAACTGCGACAGACTTGGATTGTAGCGCTCGCTGACAGCTATCGAAGTACGCTCGATTCGTGGCACACGCTCAGAACTAACATTACCAAGCCAGCGTTAAGTAAATCTAGGTGAATATGGATAAACAAAGAGATCTTATTTATTTTTGCAATTATTCGGACTTCACCCACAGCTTGGGTGATTCTAGGTAAGCCTAGGTGAACTACATTTTATTAATTCCGCTACCATTACCCATGTAATATAAAATGTCTTATTGCTATTGAGCGGTAGGACAAAGTTTAAAGGGTGAACTTAACCCCATGTTTATTAGGTACATACAACCTCCGTATAAATTGCAGGTGAGGGCGCGGTGTCGACCGCACTAGTCTTTAGTCTTTACGCCTCTGCGTTTTTCACTTGAATATTCTGGTCTCAGTACTTAAACATTTTTATTACCTACTTCTAGCTAAGAGTGACTTATCTTATCACATAATAAATACATAATCACTGTTTAAACTTTCGCGGATTATAACTACACTTACCCGCCCAAACAATCAAAAATAAGATTTAGATGGTGACGATTATATTTCTAAAAAGTTGTACATATTAAGTAACGGTACGACTAAAACAAATAAAAAATTACAATAATGATCCATGACCACCAATGACCAAACAAGTGAAATAGCGCCAAAAAAATCGCTAGCTGTTTATACGTAATTAATAGGAAGTTTATGCTGAACAGAAACTGAATAAATGTCCATTGATTCATGACCCCGTACATATCCTATGCTATAGAGGGACAGTATTATAATTACCTGCTTCTCCGTATGCTCGGTAAGACCGTCCACCCATACGCAAGTGGTGGCAACAGGTTTTCCAAAGCCAAGTTTCACACGCGAGCCGCCCACATTTTCGCCATCCATGGCGCGAATAGCTTCCACAACACTCGAAATTGATGCGTACTGGCAGAATGCATATCCCGCACCTCCACTGCTACCCTTTTTTATATCGATCTCGATTATTCGCCCGAAAAGTTTGAACTTGTCTCGAAGTTGTTGTTGCGTCACATCTTTCTCTAAATTACCGATGAATAGCGTCCTCGTAGCCTGTAGGATGAAATGTTACATAATTAAGGTGACAAATTGTTCCATATAGCAAGTAGATAAAAGCGTTATAAATTAGTTAACAACAAATATCCAAACTAAACAAGCTACGACAATTATTTTACTTCTGTTTTAGTCCTAGACTCGTTATTATAATTAAAAAACCTCTATTTAAATCTGATGTCATCTTGCGCGGTTTTTAAGTAATTGTTTCATTACCCGTTTAGATATTTTAATTATTTGTCAAAAGTACAGTCATTATTATTACAAATTGATGGTATTGTATTATGTTGACGTCAAAATTTTCACAGGTCAAGAATGAGCTCTCAAATGAGAGCAGTTTATCGCCCCTAGTACTCGAATCGTTCTCACAAAACGGTTTTTTTATATATGTCAAAACAAAATAAGGGCTTCGAAAGTAGGTATTTATAAAACGATGTTTTTCATTTTATTGTTTGTAAATTACGAAAATACAAAACGCGGTTACAACAGAAATAAATGTTTTTAATCCACTGCCTATAAAACTACTCAGTTAGAAAATAAATTATGCTTGCCCTAGTCGGCTAAGTGTAGGCTAGCACACCAGGCGGTCCGAGTCGCTAAGAAACCATTGTACCCAGAACCGGGGAGATCTATAGCACACCGCATACCGGTGCGATGCGTGTAGCATATCGGTGTTGAGAACAGTTTTCAAATAAAAATGAGCCTAGGCATAATAATTAACAAGAACACATAGCACTTAGCACACGCAACAATGATAACAAGAATACCAATAAATCTAGTATTGGGGATAGCTTCACCCTCCATGAAAAGTAATATTCCTCAAATCTCAATAAATAATTATAAATACACATTTTATTTCAAAGGCAGCCCATGACTTGGAATTGTATCCGGTAAATGGCTGACCACTAAAGATTATTGATAAGAATACATGTGCGGCGATATAAGTAAATACAAGTTATATACAATTAATGAGTGTTTTACACAATTTCAAGGATACCATCGGTGCAAGTGAAAAATCCGAACGCTTATTATTTCAATGTATCCGTCCGAAACTCTTGTCATGTCTCTCTACTTGATTAGGACATTCCTTCAGGAAGATTATGAAAATATTAACAAATGTTCTATTCAAGTAATTAAGGGAGACTTCTTCTTTCAGCGTCGTTCGGTGTCTCCTCTGCAACGCTTGGCGACTGGACCAATCCTAGTATATCATCACTACAAAACTTATTACAAATAACATAATTCAACGCTGTAACACTGAATCCAGCAATGTCAAAAGCCAAAAACATGTTTCTTTTACTTGCAACCATTCTTTGTTATTGAAAAAACTTGTTCAACAGTTTCAGCAAACAAATTTTGGAGACGTACACAATACGCTAAACAACTGGTATTTTCATTTAATTAGTTGGTCTAATATGTTTTTTTGTTGTATATTTATAAGTTATTCAAATAGTTTATTTATACAATCAACACTTCTTAGGATTTTCTCGTTTGACCCAATTTAACAACAAACAAATAATTTAAAAACGCAATTACCTATGTTCTTTTTTTATGTTTACAGGCCATGAGTGATTTGATTACCTAGTATGGTAATTATGGATTAATCATTTCAGAAGACAGTTTCTTTATTATTCCTTGTTTATATGCACTACATAAATCTGAGTTTGATTTTACCGAGACTTGAGGAATATAACTTGAATACTACAGAATTCGGAAGTCGTGATGCTTTTTGGACTGGAAATCGATTCCACTCAACAAAAACTTATTATTTTAGTTATGTGGTAGTAAAATTATCATGAGCACTTTTTATTTCTGCTTTAGTCAGATTTACACATCTAACGCACTAACGTTTGCCGCATAAGCGGCGCATGAAGACGGGTTGATCGTGTAAAGCGCGGGAATATTTTTTTTATGTAGTGTGGTCAGTGGTGGCTATATTATTAGTAAGAACGATTGCGTGCGCTATTGGTATTGTTTTGATAAAACTTGCTATAAATAAAGGAAGGTTCATCATTGTTAAATTATACGTTAATATTTTCCCTAACATTTATGTATGTATCGATTTTCATTCGTGAAAAATGTTCGCAACGATCATCGATTCAGGATACTAACGGAATTTACTTAAGTGAAAAATGCTAGAATCCGTAAATAAAGGTGGTTGAAAGACAGTTACTACCTCCTTATTGGTGCCAACTTTAGTCTTTTATTCCTCAACTAAACCTGGCAATCAGCCACTAGCACCCGGTTTTTGTAAATGCTAAATTAGCTAACATCATATTAAAATGGAATGTAATTAATTCATATAACCGTTTTTTTTTTTTATTACTTTTACGTAACAGGTTTTTTTTTGTTGTTTTGAGTATAAAATTTAAGCGAAAAGTAGGCATAAACTATGAAAAGCACTTTCATAATATTAGTGAAATTTTACGCTGGTCTAAATATCATTATATTTTGAAATGTTTTTTTAACGAAAAGCACTATATTTAAATATCTTACCTTCGGGTGGTACTCATCGATATCAGTCTCGTAAGGTTTAGCCGAATCTGCATCTTCATCACAGCTTTGATGAGGCGCCACAGTGATCTTACAGCCAAAAAAAAGTTTATCCTGTGATACTTCCAAGGCCTTCTCCACATCGGATGGCTTTTTAAAACGCACCACTGCATAGCGGTCGGCGTTTTGACCAACTACTTTAACCCATACAACTTTTCCATGTTTCTTGTATTCATGGTAAAGCCCGTCCTTCAAAGAACTATCAGTAGATCGTGTCGGTAGATTTCGCACACAGATTGCCAAAGGTCTACCACTCGCCGTTGACGCCCACTATCAAGACAAAAATATGTAATGTTATTTGAAACTATATTTAAAAAAAGCAAGATTTATGACAAATCATTTATGAATTCTTATTTACAATCTGTTCGGGTCAGTAGTATATGAGCGACTACCAAGTTTCAAATGACGTTCTAAGGTATTAAGGGGGATGCGCTAAGGTAGCCCGCGAAATTCAAATGTTCTTACGTTTTCTGCAATTTGCAGGTCAGTATCAGGTTGTATGTGGATGTAAATATGATTCGCGGCCGTATCAAATATTTATTTATAGAGTTATAATCATGAAAATCATCAACACATCTCTCTAACTTCATATTACCCTATTGAATGACTATGCCATGAAATCATGACATTTGAGGCAATTGTAACTTAAGGAGTCGTATTGCTGATTCTAATGATTATAATTCTGTAAAGCCATATTTGTTACGACCGCGAATCATATTTTAATCCACATACAACCTGACAGTGACCAGCAAATTGCATAAAACGTAAGTATTTTTGAATTTCGCGGGCTACCTGATCGCATCCCCCTTAAGAAATAATGCTGAAGGACCTTGAAATATTTTTATGAGCCCCGATAGATGAACTTCCTCGATTCCATAAATCGCAGTTAAAATCAAGGGTATAAAGTAAAATATTGTGTGTTAATGGTAAGTTTTAAAGTGATGAAGGGCGGATTTTTTTATCGTCAGATACCTTTTATCTGAAGAATGAATAAATATGGCGCGGTTTGACAAATTTTCTGTACAACATTTGTCAAACCGCCATTTTGATTCCTTATATAAAGTTATCTGAAGTCTGAAAAATGCCCCCTAAAAAGAACTAAAACGATGCTATGAATTCGGCACGCATAAGTCATATTCATTTGCTCAACATTGAACATAGGTAAAATAATAAAATTCCACAAATAATAAAAAATAAACGTATCCTCTGAACTACCTATTACAGTTGTGAGACTGTCTGCCTGCACGTCACAAATTTATTACACTGGTGGTCCATGAAATCGAGCTACATGCAGGTTTCAAGAATCCTATCATAGACAGTCTAATGATACCATTTTTATGTTTGAAGAACTTTTAGATTTTAAAATAAATAATGGTGCCGATTCTCTTGTACACCGAACTAAACTAACTAAACTATCACTAAAATTCCTTACTTTTAGCTATGAGAATCTTAAAGCTATTCTGCAATAAAATATTTCTAAATTTAAAAATCATTTTGACGCAACTAAAACTTAATTTGACAATCGCGACTCCACATGGTACATACTTGTTTGCCCTACACCGTGTTTTTTTTTAGAGACAGAGGCGCGCATGGGTGGCAGCCTCGGCGTGTTTTATATGGATTTTTTCACTTTTTGTATGGAAAATATTTAAAAAAAAAATACCTACATGTAGAGTTATACGGGTTTAAGGTTTTCCTAAAGGGGGTCGAAATTTTCATTATTTTTACGATAGGATACACCGTTTTCGAGATATAAGCAAAAAAAAAAAAATACAGTACTGTTTTTGCCCCTGAAGTCGAGGTGTTGTGGTGAATTAGATCATGACAACTAATTTAATTCCACACCTTTTTAATCGCGATTAAAAATAGGCAGATTTAGTTAAGACAACCAAAATTTTAGGTGAAAAACGTCAAATTCAGAATAGCAAAATTGCCATTTTCACTAAACTAATAAATCAGTACCATCTTAGTGCTGTCAAACTAAAATATAGTTAAGTTGTGTCACTTTAGTCTATTTCAGAATGAGAAATCGTCTTTTGACAGGAATAAACTAAATTTTAGTGATTTTTAGTTTAGTTTAGAGAATTTTGTGACAAGAGAAGCGGCACCAATGTCTGTCTAATTTAGACAGGTATTTTACTATTTCATATGACATGATACACATTGTCATTCAATATGAGAGCAAAAAGACAGAAACCTTTTTTTTCAATACCTTGTATTGCATTTTCTGGCCCTTTTTTTAACAAATCCTCGCAACGAAGATTAGACGAATATTATTATCCATTATTGTCGTAGATACAGACTAATTTCGGTAACGAAAAATATCGCCCATTGGTGCAGAGTCGAATGGATTTTGATCCCGACCGGATTGGAGGCGAGTTTGGTGGTGAGTTTTGGTTACTTTAGGAGTTTAGGGCCTGTTAAGTGCAGGCCACATATAAATGGCGTCGGGCACCGACATGGCACGGGCGGCCTCCTATTCCATTCAGATGACACACTAAATGCATAGAAATAAAGCGCAATTCAGGATACAAGGTATGTCGTTGCTCGGACGTGGTTATGACGCGCCATGTCGGCGCCCGCGCCTGGTCGGCGCCAGTTCGTAGTGTGTGCTTGCTTGCGACAGACATCTGTTAGTGATGTAAAATCTGTATATTAATTAATTGTACGAGAGCAAGAGCGCCTTCGTCTTCTGAGGATGACATGCTGACATATGACTTGCGCCTGCGCCACGTTATTTCTGCGCCATGTCCGCGCCGTGTCCTGGCCCGATGCCATTTATATGTGGCCTGCGCCTTACGGCTCCATATGGTGTTTTTTTGTTCACTGAGTTTCTTCGAACTATTCGCGCTGTCACATTTATATCATTCATTCATTTCTACAGGAACTATATGTTACGAACTACATTATATCTGTAATTTTTATGGTGTACATAATAAAGAGTATTCTATTCTATTCATTCTTCGGTGGACAAACTGTTGTTCCATATGCAAACACCTTTAGACAAAAAAAAAAACTAAAAACAGTAGTGTGGGAATTCGTTTTCTAAAAGCTCCAGATACCAGGTATCTCCTAAACACATGTTGCAGCTTTATGCAAAGTCATAAGGCTACATCTTGCTGGCGGAGGCATGCTTGAAACAATGCGACGGCTTGGGCAGATTCTGAAGGAGTAAGAGCAATTAAAGGACGCAGTGGTGGCCCAATGGTAACGGCCTCGACTTACCGAGTTGTAGGTCGTGGGTTCGAACCCAGACAGGCACTTTACTTTGTCTTTACTTTATATATACCTATCAGCGATAAATGACCAATACTAATTGGAGCCTAGGAATCAATAACACCAGCCAAGTACATGTCGAAGCATGCCCCTAAGGTTTCCATAGTCGGTATAAATATTTACGCATGTAATTGCAGTATATTGATTTTATCGACAGTAAAAATAAGTTTATATTTCTGAGTATTTCTCAAAGAAAATTAAAAGTAAAGTTATTTCTGGGGCTGTAACCGTGTGTGTACAAGCGGATTTAGGGTGGGGCGACACATTTTTGTCGACTTTAGAAGCGCATTTCTCTACAACTGTTGACAGTGTGATAGAAAAGTCACTTAATATTTTTAATTATGGGATCCAACAATACCGTACACGCTTATTTGTATGCACAGATGTTTTTTCATCCCTCGATTAAATGTATCACAACTGTTTACCGGTTCACCTTCCTTCCAAATTTCATCGGCCTTCCACATGAAATGCGGACGGACGGACTGGACAAAATTATAATATAGGTTATATAACATAGGTTCAAAATTATAATATAGGTTCCGTTTTTACCATCTGGCTACGGAAAATAAGGGCCATCATCATAAACACAACGTCACAATTACAACCAATAACAAAACAACAACATACAATAAGTAAGTTATGTAGGTAGGTCGGTTCGAATTCAGAACATTTCTTGGTATGCTAAAAATGTCTCATTTATTTACGGATACATTAAAAAAACGTCGTATACCATAGAATAGAGTTGGCCGGGTTTGGGCATTATCTGAAGTAATCGATTAGTCAAGTGAAGGCTATGGCTATTGTTTGCAGTCAGTGTGGATATGTTGTAGTAGTAGTAGAACTCCTTGAGATAAAGCTTATCCGATTGCTAGGAAGTACCTACAACCCATCATACCTTTTTTATTTTTGCTGCAAATCAGTTTTGGGCCAGTGTGGGGTAGGGGTCTACGCCGATAAAATGGCGCAGGCAAATGAGTAATTTCAACGTTGCTTTTGAGGTTCGCATATCGTAATACATCAGTTAACTCCTCTTTCATGAGTCTATAATAGAAGGCGACGGTTACCTTTATCTAAGCGATGTCCCATGTCATTATACTATTACACTATAGTACAATACAGACATAGTTTGGAATCACTCGCCGTTTATCTTTATTAACAATAAAGATAAACGGTGAGTGATTCCAAACTCCAACTCGCAATTGATCGGTATTTTACTTAGCTATTTCAAGATCGTTAATTTTATGTATAATACCAAAACAAGAAAATGCTTAATATTTCTGTCTTAAGGTACCACTCGGATCTTGACCGTTTCCGGGTCGCGACCGCCAAGATCCGAATGGTATATTCGTATATATATATAATATATATAGTTACTGTTATAGAGTTAAACGAATAGACAGTCTGACAGATAGATTTCGACATTTTAGGAAAGTCGTAAGAAACATTAACTTGGTACATTCATTTATCGGAATCTATGGGGAGAGACACTACCAATATATCCCGCTAGGTATCGCAACGTTTCGTTGCTGGTGTTGTTTATCTGTCACAATACAATTTTAAGTTTAACTGATTATTAAAGTAAACTTTTAATCATAAGATTTCAAAAAAAGTTGTACATCGTTTTCCTGCTGATGAGGAAAGAAGAAAAGCGTAGTCCAAAGCCTTACGCAAAAAATGCTGATTGATCACTTTAAACCTAACGGTTAATATGGCGAGAGCGCATATACTGGTTAGTGTCCTTAAAAGCAGACAGGCTGCTGACAGGTACCAGCGAGGGTGGCGTCATCTGTAATCAGCTTTGCCCTACTATTCTCATTAAACTAACTTGAGCCACAGAATACTAACTTTATTTAACTGTCACGTGATAAATCGCGCTAAAGCCTCGCACGTAATTATTTTGAATACCCACTTATTAGTCAATCGCTTTTGGCTGCGATTGCAATAATACTGCAGTGATAATTCATAAATGGTGAAGATTTCTTTCAATCTTCGTCTACAGGGTACTAGGATTTGAGGAATACTATTTCGCATGGAGAGCGTAGACGTCAGCATCAAAAATAATCTTAACAATAATTAATTTAACATCTTCAAGGGTTTGAGACGTTTCGGTACACTACCACATTACATCCTGGTACATGGAGCACTCCAAACTAGTTGCTATGCCTTTGCTAAACCATAGGAAAGAGCGCAATTTGATTCATTTATTAGTATAAAAGTCGTTAGCGAGAATTTGCGCCTATTTATTATTCCATAGAAATTCATAAAACTAAATTTTATATTCTGTAAACCCACCTAGCCTATTAGTACAACGAAGATTTGAGCTAAGCCTAGACGACTACGCAAGAAATTCTAAGAGAACATACTTGGTGTTGTAGGGACGGCGGCGTACGATGGTTGTTATGGTGGGAAAGCGGTGGTTGTGTGGCTGGCGTCGAAGCACGTGAAGTATCGCTTGGCTCAGGCGAACTCGATTCAGATCGCGAAGAACCAGAACCAGAGATTCGCCGCCGTCGCCCTCCTTCAGTACCACCGCCAGGTGTACTTGGTGTACTTTCACCGCCTGTCGCGCCGGCCACTCTATCGCTACTTGCATACCATCGATGGTGAGGAGTTGTTCTGAAAAAAGATGTTTTTTTTTCTTTGTAAATCATGCTACTACAATAATTATTACATTTATGATTACAACATTAGAAAACACACCGGAAAAAAAGTGGTATAAGTTGCTATTTATTCATTTTGAGTATTGGTGACGTTGTGCGTAGCCGAAGTCTCGCAACTGGCACGCGGTACCGGTGCGGCGGCGCGCGGTATGAATACGGACGAATCAAAAGGAATATGATAATCGAAGCACGTGGTATTGTAGTTCTATCTGAGCCAGGAGATAAAACGTGAGGTCTTTATGATTATGAAGGGATAAATCTATATAGAATTATTACACCAGGGAACAGCATTTTTGTTGCATAAAATATGATGACTAATATTATACATTTTCGGGGTGCTGATTTTAGATCTGGAGTCAGTTTTTTTTGTATCAGCTTTAGTTTTCCAGACATAATGAAAACGTGATTTTCAAGAAAATAATATTTTAATTTAAAAAAAAAACATTAGAAAAACAACCACTACTTATCAAAATAAATCTTCTAAAAGATTTTCTTGCTTGACTTGGTTCACAAGGGCTGTTTTTAATGCTCCAACAGTAGTCCGCCATCATGTGGGCATTTCAGTGAACTAGGTACCGCTACTCCATAGTCCGAATATCTTGATGGAACCGCATTTCTTGTTCTTCACTCAAATCACCAAGATTTTCAGGTAAACGGTCCAAATGACTGTGCAGGAAGTGTACCTTGATGCTCATATTACAACCAAGCTGCTAGAAGTGCGATAACATCTCATCAATGTGCTCCGCATAGCTTTCATCCTTTATGTTTAACAGAAAATTATGTGCAATCCAAACGAATTCATTCCAGGCTTTTTTTTTCAATATCAGTCATATAACAAACTATTAAAGTTTTCATCCTTTATCAAACCTTCTTTTTTGTGAACCATCAAAAATTCCGGCTTTCAGTTTCTTTGTACTCAAATTATGATACTTTATAGAGATGCATTTATAACAATCACCATCCTTGTTCAGGCTTTAACAAATTGTTTCATGAGCCCTAGTTTGATATGCAAAGGTGGCAGTATTATGCGATCCCTAAGCACTAGTGGTGGATTTATCACATTCAGTTTTCCCGGAACCATAGCTTGCCTGGAAGCCCAGTCTTTTCGAACCCAGTGCTCAGACTTAGCTCTGCTGCCCCAAAGACCAATAAAACAAGGATATTGTGTATACCATCCTTGTTGTCCGAGAAGAAAATTCACCATTTTTAGATCTACATTTTTTGTTCGTTGTACTTGATTCTACCCATAACAGAAGCTACAGTAGCATATTATTCTTTGACTTTAGTTGAATGTCAATCGGTAACGAACCCAGCTTATTGCCTTTATGCATAAGTACACATTTCAGTTTAGAGGAATCAATAAATAAACGCCATTCATTTGGCTCATATTTTTGTACTCCTATTGTTTTCAATAAACCAGGAATATTTGAACAATAAACAAAGTCCTCATCTTCAGAAAATAATGAAAGCAATTCTGTCTCTCGTGTTACGATAATACGAAATTCTTGTTTCTTGGGTTAAAAGATTTCTTTGCTTTGAACGAGAAGCTAGAATCTCCGATGCTTTTTTAGAAAGGTCAGTATTTTACATGGGGCGACTGCCTGTCTGACCTCCACAACCCAGTTACTGGGCAACACGATACCCCTTGGTACGACTGGTTGTCAGATTTCTTGGCTTCTGGCTTACCCGTAACGACCGTCGAAGATCTACGAATGACAGCCGGGACCAATGGTTTAACGTGCTTTCCGAGGCACGGAGGGCGCTCGGATATGTTACAGATGGTCGGTCACCCATCCACGAACCACGAACCTTCGATCGACCCGAAGGTTAAGCTAATTAATTTATTATTAAGTTTAATTTTCGACTGTAATAGTCGAAAAAAAAAATCGGAAACTAAATTATTGTAGCAAATAGTGGGATTCTTTGTCTAGAATGCATCGAGACAACAGAATCCGTTCGTACTGAAGGTTTTCAGAAAAAGCACTTCTGACACCATGAGTGGCGCATACACGGCGTGTCAAGGGCACTGTTCCTGTGCTCGCATCTAAAAGGACTTTTATGAAGGGCTCAAGATACTATCAGGAGACGCTTGTAGAAGCCGATCTCAACTATACAAGCATCATCAAGAAACCGTTCCATTCCCGAGGCACTTTAAAAAAAAAAGATATATTATATGAATATAAAATATAATATAATATAAATATAAAATTACCAATGATACCCAAAGTGGTCTATATCGATCTCCAAGGGTCGACGACGACCTACAAAGGGTCCATGTGAGTGACAAAAATAATTGGGGGTTCGTGAGATGTAAACGGGGGTCCATGATAGTGGATCTCATATAAGCAGGTCGTGACTTTAATAGAGGGTTATAGAACGGCGTATTCTGGATTAACAGAACGGGATAGGAATACGACCATCCGTGCCATCACAAAGATAACTAACTGATGTCACTTGAAAAGCTGCCACGCTACAATGGAATTGGGCTGGACACATCTGCGCATGTCAGACGACCAATGTGCCAAACTTACGACCCAATAATGGCAAGCGACATCGCGGCAGACCCAGACGGCGATAGTGGGATAAGCTGCACTCCTTCAACAATAACTGGTCCTTAGCAGCTTTAAACAAAGAGAAGTGGAAATAGAGTAGAGAGGCCTTTGCTCTGCAGTGGGACATAACAGGTTTTTAATAAAATAATATTAATGGAATAACATACCACATACACAGATGATTTGTTGCTTAGTTTTTACCAGAAAACGTAACAAACAAACCGACGACGATAGTACTATTGTAGGTATTGTGAATTGATTTTTGTAAACAAATTTATTTTCGCAATTTTATAATATTAGTAGCGAATTTGTATAAAGGGTGGCAGGGACTGTCACCCTGTATCTCATAAAATTGTGTAAGTTAGTAGGATAGTCGCTTTCTTGTCGCAATACACTTTGAACTTGTAGAAATTTGGACATAATGATACCAGACATCATCATGTTACCTACCCGCGTATGCGTTGTATAAGTTCTTGTCCATTTTTGTGTCAGACATTCGCAAAGACATTCAAACTCAAAGTCAAACTCAAAGATTTATTTGCAGATAAATACGGTTACAAAAGTTAAGTACAGTACAGTAGTAGTACAGTAGTTAGTTAGTAGTTAACGTGTTTTTTATAATTGTTTTTTCGCTCTACACCTTTACAAATCACCACATTTAGAAACCCGCCAAAAACACATTTGAAGTTGGTGAATTTTCACAAAATGCAATATAATCTAGGGTCTACCCAAAACCGAAAAACATGGCAGGTGGTCCACTAGACTAAAAAGTTTGGGGACCTCTGCCTTAGACTGACCCTCACAGTCGTCCGATGTTATCTTGATTAAAAACTGTTTGGGCATTGATGAAGCATAAGGTGTGTGTAAAAAAATACACATACCCGCCGACCGAACTTAAACGTGTCCTAAAATATATATGGACGTCATTTAATCGCGATGTCGGCAAATTATTTAGTGGAAAAATGCCTCAAAGAAGGCGGCAGGCCATTACTGCTAAGAGTCTGGACACCTATTGATATTAACATATTCAAGTATCAATCGTGAAACCACTATTATTATTATTTATTTTGGACCATAAGGTCCCGGTCCTTTGGAAGACGTACGAGGGACCGAAGCCAACTCGCAGAGGCTCCTTAGATATTTATAATGAAATGCAGCAACAACCGACGATTATCCCTGTATGCACTATGCAAGTGCACCCAAGGACAACTCCCGGTTGGTGTAGGACTATTGCAGGATATGGAAAAAAAATGGATTATGGGTTTGGGTGGCTAAATTGTACTGTTTACCAAGAACTATGAAAGGACTATGGCCCCTGTCTGATCAATGTTTTATACATACACGAATAAAAAGGCAAGGGGTGACTTGCACACTCAATAATGGGCCCCCGGAAACTGTCGCAACATAACCAAAGGTGCTTGAGGAGTGGAGAGGTATTCCACGGCTATCAGAACAATCCCAAAGCCCGGAAGATGGTCAATGCCTACCAGCACTTACTGCAAGAGTTCCTGCAAACTCCACGCGAGCCGGCCAATAAAGGCAAAAAAGAGATGGCAGCTCTTTTCCTCGTCAGTGTTCACTCCAGCCGGCCAGTAAAGGCAACCCTAAGGTGAGGAAGAAGACTACTCCCGGGAGATAGGGTCTGTGGGGTCGCAGTTGCGACCCCACATGCTGCCCTGCTGGTTTCTGTATCTCTCATGGTCTGGCTCCTCACCCTAGACCTCTTCCGGCAAAGTAGACTCTACCGGTATAGACTTTTTTTTCGTTTTCGGGGGGAAATCTTCAAAAGGCGCCCGGGCTTTGGGGATAAGACCGGCGGAGTGTGGGATTTTTATCTCACTAAAACCATCCCGATGGTCACCATCTGTACAAGGAAGGGGGCTCAATTACCTCTGAAAACACCGATCCGAAACCCCCTCTGTGCAACGCCGGTTAGGGCACATCTCTAGGGAGACTGTAAAGGGGTATCCCCTAAACCTAAGTGTGCAAGGCAGCACGTGACCACTGTGCGCCGTCTTCCCTGAGGTCAGTCAGTAGGCGGACAGACTCCCCACTCTGACCACAACAGCAACCCCAAATGCCCCCCTAATTTAAATGATGCAGGGGGGATTTCGGCGTTTTAGGCGTCGACAAAATGTATTCTGTGCACCGCTAAACAGTGGTCAAGACAAAACACGCAAAAAAAAAAAAATATGGCACTCTCCATACACCACGTAACCGACGCGCGACGGATGAAAATAAAATGTGTGTGTGGTACCTAGTGTTGGATCCCGTAATTAAAAAGATTATGAGGGACTTTGCTATTGAAGTTTGATACACGTTTTTGAGACATGGGATATTTTCGGTTACAGTCGCAGACATAACTTGTTTTTCCGTTTTTTCGAGAAATCCTATGAAATCCAAACTTATCTTCGCGGCCGGTAAAATCAATACTGTGCATGCGTAAATATTCATCTCGTATACGGATAACTAAACTACGCGTAGTATGACACGCACTTAGCCGGTTTTTAAATTAATTTTGCCGGACACGCTCTTGTCGTAAATAGTATACTATGTAGATTGCGGCCGGTCATGAGACAAGTCGTGGTCGTGGCCGCGTAGTGCGCAAGATCCCTAAAAGTAAGCGTTCACAATTCTGTATCGTACTGTACCCATCGGAGGGATCGTATGAAACGGATTTTAATATTCTATTTCATCTGGGGGTTTACTTTCTAAGCACGAAATCTGTAGTTTCAGCCAAAGTTACGGGCGTTTGCTACTCCGTATTACCTACGGACAAAAAATTACTTCGAGGCTCGAATTAAGATTGAATGACAACACCATTTAACAGTTGCCCTTACCCCCGACGTGGATTTGCCAGTCCAAAAAGGTTAATTAATCGGGAGTAGGGTTCATTCTGAAATATCGAACTACTGTCGGATGTGCCCGATCTTCGTTGAAGGACCTATAAAGTAGGCCCAATGACACTTATCGTATGGACAACACGCATCGGCCTGTTGGTAATGCCGATGCTACTCTCGGCGATCTGATTAATGGCAATGGCGTCGGCGACCCGATAGCTACGGATACAATGGACGCACTGCCACAAGCTAATCCGTTTGATACGATCCGTCCGATGCCTACGTCGGCAGGCCGCAGACGGCAGCGGCGTTTTGGTTGATAATAAACGCAGGCGACAGTGCCGCTGCAGTTTTGATTCCGAACGCGACGTAACATCTACAACGGCACCGGCACTTGTCTTCTCCAGTTTCGCGAATCTCATTTGGCAAACAAAAAATACGTCTTGTCGCTCTGTTAATGACAGCCACTGACTGCACGGTCGGGCGGCGACTGCAGACAACTATATCTTTTATGCCATCCGCGCTCTGCCGTTCCCTGCATGACCATTGCTTTCACGCCTAAACCACTGAACCGATGGAAATGTAAGGCAGATACGTAACGTGGGAGTTGCGAGCGCAGAAGAAGTCGCGGGCAACAGCCAGTTTATACCGTTTATAACATATTGCATTTTTATTCCTAAATCTGATGGTAATTTCTATTAGAACAACATTATTGTTATAGAAAGAAAATACGGTACGTGTACGTTTTAACCGGTGATAAAAAGGAGGTTCTCAAGTCGACGCGTATGTTATTTTTTTTTTTTGTATGAGCTCTCATTACTTTTTACAGTGTGGTCCGATTTTGACGATTCTTTTCTAATGGGTTGGGGGTATACTTCGAATTTTCTCCCATTTTAAATAAAAAAATAAAACCACCTCTTAAGGGCGTTTGTCCACCGCAGCCATCACTGGGGCGTTACCGAGAAACGAAATTAATTGAACCAAACGTGAAGTCCCGGTGACGGCGACCGTTCATCCGCCGCGACCGAACTCGGATGTACAGTATGTTATGATTACATAAGATAGACAAAATAAAAGCCGGGCAAAACAAAAGACGGCAGTGTGTGGACAAGATCAAACATGTTTTGTATTGCCGGTACATCGGGACGAGTTCTAGCGGTCACGCCGAAGTACTCGAAACTTCGGCGGCCGGGTTAACGGCGCTCGGGTGTTGGACGTGCGGTGGACACGCGGCCATAGTAAATGTATGTATCGCTACTTCGACGTCGTCATCTCGTTCTCGGTGAGGGCAGCGGTGGGTAAACGCACTAAGGGTAGAAAAATAGGGTTTCATTGATGTTTCACCTACTGAACTTTCCCCTGTGAACCGATTCTGTTGAAACTTGGCACAGATAATTAGGATCTGATGACACTACAACTCCAGGTCTCTACCTGGACTTGATCTGATGATAGAGACGGGATACAGTCAAGAGAGCTCCTCAACAGTTTACAGCTGCTCCATCGTGTTTGGGTTCATTTCATTAATCTTGATGAGAACTTTAGACCTAGCTTGAGTATGACCGACATCGAGGGTCTGATGATGGAGACGGAAGGCTGTTGAGGGAAGTTCTTATTTGAAAAGGAAACTGAAAAGCGAATAATAAAATATATTTTTTTAACAAAAAACTAAACCGACGAAAAACGAAACCAAAAATCGAAAAATATAAAAAAAAACTACGTATAAATTCCAAAATAAATGTGAATTAGAGTCAGTGCCAAAAAGGTGCCCAGTAACATTATGGCAGCTAAATTGATATTCGTTGTTGTGTTTGGCGCCGCCTCAAAATTGGTTACTAATATTAATTTAGGACCTTAGAGCTTAGTTAGACTAAAATATTTTTTTATTTTTCGCTTTTCAGTGTCTTTTTACGTCGGATATTTTTTTTTTTGTTAAAAAGTTTTGTTTTTACTTATTCAGCTAATGCCGCGGTTGAAATAATAGGAAGCGGTAATCTTGCTGCTTTAAATAAATACCTTTCAACATTAGAGGGCGGTGTAGAATAAGGTGCAGTTGAGTTGTTGCGCTGGTACCTGCCGTAGGCAGCGGGCGTGTTACCACGGCGACAATACTCTGTAGCACTGTCATTTGTACCACGCCACGTAGCGGGTGCTGCCGCAGAGGCAGCTATTGGACAAGTATTGCTTGAGCTATCTTCCCCGCCACTGTAAAGAAATGTTTTTAAGTTAGTAAGAACATAATCTAATCTCTAAGTTGCGATTAGCTAATTAGGAACCTAACCTAGAGTCTCACGTTTGGTAACCCAACCGTGACTCTAAATTCCGTTAATTTAATTATCATATAACTTTATGACTAAATTCTTTTTTTTATGTGCTAGTAAAAGATAAATATTGTTCAACCATCAATTTGTCACATGGAATCAGCGTGCTTTTGCGATCCCAAAATAACATTTGCAATGAAGAGTCTGAATGTAACGTGCTAACTGAAAGTTGCAGTAGATAGAGATAGATGTGCGTTACAGTTCCGTTCGACTTTTGATTTTCAATAAACCTACTGCGCGCCCGCCGGCAACACTGGGGCCAAGGATGTAGTTGTAATTTTAATGGATTTTGTGTAATTTTTTGCCTAGCAGTGGGATGATGCAGGCTAATAGTAGTAGTAATAGTAGCAGGAATTTTTTAAAGTTCCGACCTTAAGAGGGAAGTTTGCGAGCGTGAGAACTTCTTTTAGAACGCACACATTGATATTTTCCACTTACACTGCAACAACGCGCAGTATAAATTACGTATGGTGTACACCTAACTAGAAACAAATAACAAACCATACGGCGCGACGGAAATATTATAATTTCAATGCGTGTTCGCCCCTAAAGGATTTATAAGTATGTGTCAGAAAACACGCAATGTATTAGCAATTATCTCGCCGCATCGCGAGGCTTGCGTTCCAGTATTACGTATTAGTCGTCACCAAAGGGTGGGGTTACAGTGTTCATCAGGTCGATTGATAAAATTAATTATGTTGTTATTATTTTATTAACTTTATTTATGTTGTTTAATTTAACCAATAACTTTATTATTTAGAATTTTGTATTATTGATTGCTTTTAACTATTTTTGAATAAATTGATACCTACTAAATATTGTTCATAGATATTTTAAGGTATGTATGTGAAAGACGTAAGAGAGGCAAAGGACTAATTAAAAAAAAAACAAGTAATTGTACATACTATTTAAATTATTTAATGGATAAATGAATTATCTATAACTTATTAAGTTTAATAATAAGTATATATTTAACATCACATTAGTAAGCAGGTAGGTAATTAATAAATAAATAATAAATTCTTTATTTAGCCATTATACAACATTTTGAAAAGAAAGAAAGAAAAATAGGTTTATTTGTCACAGAAACACGTGCATACAAAAAAAAAATTGCTCAGGTAACAACACAGGCTCAGGTTTTGATACTTGTTATCTAAACTTATCTATTAGAATCGTCAAAATTTGGAAATTTGTTCCATCTAAGAATTTTTAAGAATATTTCATATGAAAATTCTTAGGTGGAACAAATTGTTTGACGATTGATATGAAATTGAAGATTATTATTCAGTAAATTTATATCATTCCTACAGTAGCGAATCGTACAATTGATCAACATACGATGTAAAGCAGGCTGCAATTTACACAAAACCAAAGTAAATTTGAATTTGGCGGGCTGCAGCTGAGGATTCACCTTAATAAGCCAGGCAGATGTGGACTTGTGTGTAAGTGTGCGTATGTGTGTGTGAGTATGTATGTGTGTGTTTGTGTGTGTGTGGCTGCGCACGTGCGTACGTATGCGGGCGCATATGCATGTATCTCTCTGTGTGTGTGCGGATTTATGTAAATTATTTGTAAATGTGTCTGGGTGACTATCTAATTCTACGGTTGTATGGGCTAGATCAGTTGCCACAATTTAGTTTGCAGTTACAGCTTTTTTAATATTTTTTTTTTGCGTTTGCTATCATTAATAACAGTTTCGCTTTTCCGTTTTTTTGTTTCTCTTTCAGCTTCTCTTTTTTTAATTGCTTCTATCAAATAATTGGACTCCCTTATGTCCATTTTCCTGTCTAATCTACTCGTAGAATCTATTATTTCCGGGAGCATACAATCAATATAAAACTTTTTTAATTTATGTTCCATATTATTTCGCCAGAAGTCATCATCTCTTTTTATTATTTCAATCTTTGAGTCTATACTAGTCCAAACCATAAAAATGCATTCATTTTTTTGTGTAATGTGAAGCTGTCCTTGAACCTGATAATACCAGTCATGATTCTTATTTATTATCAGGTCTCCTGTTTGGCTAAATTTCCAGAAACGAATCTTTTTCATTTTAACGCCATCGTCTATTGTCATTTTTGCACAAGAATATGGACACTTAATTTCTACGATTTTATCAGTTTCCAATAGTCCATCTGGACTTGCTCCTAAATATCCTAACACTGGGTCAACAATAAGACCACATCTTTTTATAACGCAGGGAGAGCCATCAACACTTCTTAGAACTGCCAATTGTTCTAGCGCAATATGCTCGTGATCTTTACCGTACTGTAGCGATTTTACATGGTCTAAGTTTGCTCCACGAAACAAACTTTTCACGAGAGGTCCGCATTTAATAAGGCCTCTTTTGCAAATTTTGCCAAAACCAGATGCAGTCAAGCGTTGTCTTTTGAAAATTATCGGTTACGCCGTGACACTAGCACCCCACCCTTAGGCCTTGTGTCTAAGTGTGCGTAAACTATTTTCGAGCTCGGTGCAGATCAAAAATTGACGTGCTCTCACCTTGGTTTCTAGGGCGGCACTGAATAGTTTTCGGCGCGTGCTCGAATATAAATCAAATTGCGGAAGAGAGTACGCTCCATACTAAAATGTATGGGAAATGGAAAATGATTTGCGTAAAAAATAAAGAATGTTTAGACGTAAATTACTATCGTATGGGTTTATTTAATTAGAAATTAAAACAGGGAACTTCATAATCATACATTTGTGTCACGATTTAACGAAAAATATTTTCAAACATTGACTTAAAATAAGATAAAATGTGTAAATAGAATGTGTCGATTTCGATGTGAATATGAAATTTTAACATTGTTTTTAGCAGGATTTTTTGGATAATTTTGGAAATATCTCGCAATGGAACTGATGACAGGTCTATTAACTTTCCTACTTATTTTTTTGGTATTATTTGATGCGGTGAATGTTTAGATATCTTGAAAACAGTAAACCCCTATTCAGGCGTTTCGTAAGGACTCTCCTCTTAAACGGAAGACAGTAATCTTTATAAGATCAGATTTTTGTCAGTCGCAAATGCAACATTGGAATTAGAATTTTAGCTTAATGTTAGTGCTCGAAGACGCACACAGAGAGGGCCAGTTCAGCTTAATTGTACCAGTTTGATCTTATGGGGGTGGGGGCTGGGGGAACCCGCGAAATTTAAATTTTCTTATGTTTTTTGCAATTTGCAGGTCAGTGTCGGGTTGTACGTTGATCAAAATTTGATTGGCGGGCTATCCTGGAGCATTTGCCTTAAGAAAACAAAAGTTTTAAATATCGTGTTCGGTATCATGTAAAGGAAGGTGATTGATTGAGGAAAAGGCGAAAGAAAAGATGGATGGATTGTGTGAGGAATGATATGAAAGACATGGGAGTGAAAGATAGCGTGACGGTTGACAGGGGATAACGGAAGACGAAAATGTGTTGCGCCGACCCCAAGTAGCATGGGACAAGGGCAGGAAAATGATGATGTTCGGTATCATATTATAGAACAATTTTCTGTAATGTATGGTTTAGCGGCCTTCAAGATATAGCTAAAACTTTGCAAAATTACCGTTTCGCCCTTATCTCCAAGGTTTCTAAAGATTAAATTGAGATTTTAATATAGTTATTAGATTTGGATTCATATTTTACGGTGCAGTGCTTATACATGAGCGTTAACATTAAGGTTAGATATGAACATGGAATTGAAGTTTAACTAACTAGTCACAAATTGAATTGTATTAACTAAAAAGATTTTGTTATTGATAAATTTATACACTCCCGTACCTCACAAACTGATCTTCTAACTTGTTGAATGAAACACCGTGTAAAACGGTTTCTGGTGATTTACAAAAGCTGTTATCAATTGCAGAACTTATAACAACTTTTGTAAAACACCAGACACACTAAGACCCGCTTGCACCATAAGTTACTAAATGCGTTTAACTCTTAACATATTTACGACATAATTCTATCTCTGTCATCTTGAAACGTTTGACAGAATGAGAACATTTTTCTAAATACATTTAGCGCTAAACGCATTTAGTGATTTGTGGTGCAGGCGGGCCTAAATGTGCAGACAATTACTTAGTTTCATATTAACATAATGAGATAAATAGCGTTTTATAACACTAATGTCGACTATATTTTTTTGGACTGACTGGAGAAGGAAATAGCCTACTTTCAACCTGGAAATTGGTCAAAAAAAAATACAAAATAGGTACACGCCAACGAAGTCCCACGACTTCGTTGGCGTGTACCTATTTTGTATTACATAGCTAGTACTTTATAATAATAATGTAATTGTTATCGCAGTAGTCGATTTGGTTATTTCTACCAGGGATCTATTTTCAATAAATTTGAAAACAATTATCTATACGTGGATTTTTGAGAAGAGGCAGCATAGACCTTAACCGATGTGTTGTAGATACAGGAAAACGTTCTTAGGAATGTCCTCAACTTTTTAGAATAATGGCCAAGTGTATTTAGATTTTGAAAAGATGGTACATTCAGCTAGAAAATCATCAATTCTCAAGTTTTGTTTTTAATATGGCAATCTATGCCATATGGACGAAAGACTCTTCTAGACTAACTGATTATGGTTCAGCGACTAACGTTTTTTTTATGCAATAGCAAAATATTTTTTCTTTAGAAACCTAGGAAATAAGGGAAGGGAAGTCATTTATGATGGGGTTTTTAGAAAATCAACCTATAAGGGGGAGAAAAGTACGTTTTTGCGTTTTATAAAGGCTAAACAAGGATTTCGTAAAGTGAAAAGTACGTTTTTGCGTTTTATAAAAGCTAAACAAGGATTTCCAACTCTTTGAGACCTCCCGAAAACGGCCTCCGAACCTGAAGTTACTGTATAAAGCTTTGTTAGCTGTTAAACCGACATCCACAGAGAGTGAAAGTTTTTTGGGTAGCAGGTAATTTCGCTACAAAAATTAGAAGTCGGCTTTCCGATAAGCCGTTAAATGCTTTATTTAAGATGTTTGAAGGCTTATTTTGTTCAAAAATTAAAATACTGTTACCTACGAAGTTTTTGATTTATTTTTTTGTAATTTTACATTATAACTATAACTACATATTATAAAACAAAGCCCCGCCGCGTCTGTCTGTACGCGATAAACTCAAAAACTACCGAACGGATTTACATACAGGTTTCACCAATGGACGTAGTGATTCATGAGGAAGATTTAGGTGTATAATTCATAAAATGGCTGAAATATGACAGTGATAGTTGAAGAAGTCCGAAGAAATCCTGCCGTTTAAGAGCTATCTCGGCGTTCGCTGTAGAAACCGTTAGATGTACACATAAATAATGTATGCTGGGAATTTCACTCATAAATAGGTCTAAAATAGTGCGCGATAGCATATGTCTACCATTTAGGCGAACACAAACTCAAACCATTTATTTCAAATAATCCAATTGCAGGCACTTTTGAATTGTCAAGTGGTCGATCAGTCAGAAAAAGTGTTTTTGTACAGGTTTCAACAGGTGTTACGGGGTAAAAACAAATACAAGTGATTTATGTTAATCGACTTGTATTACTGCTTACCTCGGCACTTTCTTAACTGTATTATGGCACAGAATAACAACACAATAACGAAGGACCATTTAACATGAACAGATAATTATTACATTAAATGAATGTAGCTAATTTAAGGAGATTTAGGACAATATGAGTCTAATTTTGATCGAAAACCGAGCCGATTCGCCTTGGGTTGGGACAGGGACGAACACGTCGTTGAACTTTTGAATATCATTTAATTGCCGATCATCATGTGTAATCCATGTGTGATGGATGGATGTTACTCTTTCACGCAAAAACTACTGAACGGATTTGGATGGAATTTGGAACATAGATAGTTTATAACCTAGATTTACAGGTAGAATACTTTTCATCCCGGTAGTACGTTCCCGTGGGAGAATTTCCGAGATCCACGCGGGCGAAGCCGCGGGAAAAAGCTAGTGATAAATAATAATAGACTGCATCATTCATCTCGTGCAAGCCCAACTGCTTAAGGTACAAGTTCGTAGCTGACTGCAGGCAGCAGCAGCAGATGACGTGTCGCCGCGACACTACTGGTTTCTATGTATTTCTATAAAATACCTTTCGTAGCTATGAAATACACGTCGTTACCATAGAAATACATAGAAACCAGAAGTGTCGCGGCGATACCTCGTCGGCTGCTGCTGCCTGCAGTCGGCTACGAACTTGTACCTTAAGCGTTGGGTTGTGGGTGGGTTCTATTCCCTCCTAGTCGTGCAGTGCTTTTTGTGGTTTTCTAGTAACAAAATTCAATTAGCTTGTTCCTATAACGAGAGATTAAATAAAATGACTAGCAAAAAGTGGGCTTGTGTGTGGGAGTACTTGGAAAGCACAACTTCAAATACTGGGGTACTACTTGGAATTTCGTAGTAGAAAAATCCAACAGCACTTTTCCCAATCGAACTCAGAACCTCACGCTTAGTTAGCAAGTAGTGCTTGCGAAGAAAAGACCATCGAGGCAGTATTAATCAATTAACGCCTATAATAATATTGAGCTGTTCCGCCGGCGGATTAAAGTCGGTACTACGCCCCGATGCACGATGTCCAAATCCTGATGACTGAAAATATGTAAACGAGACGTACTTCTTATCATAAAAATCATGCTCGTAAATAATAACGTACAGTCGGAGGCTACCTGCCAATTATGTAATACGCAAACTGCCTGACTGACTGACAGACTGACCAAATACGTAGCCCCTGACTGCGTGGTATATAATTATGATATAAGAGCATTCTTTTTAACTTGAAAGAAGTAAGTACGTCTCGTTTACATTTTTTAAGTTATTTTTATTTTCTACATCCTGATCTTGTTTCTATCTTTAGTTCGCTTTTAGTCGTTTTTTTTTTCTTCTATTATACGATCAGTGCCGGAAGCCCTCCTGATAGCTGGATCCAGTCGCATTTGGGATGCCGGGAGCAATCGTGGAGGGCTCATTTTAAATGTAGGTTTTTTTAAGCAAAAACAGCGTTATAAAACGTGAAAATAAAAGCAGTTGCATATTTTAATGAGAGTTATTATTAGTATACGCGTTGGTTTTAAGTTCAAGCATTTTCATCTTCTATAAACTAAAAATAAAATGCTGTTCTTTGATAAACGTATCACTTCTGAACGGCTGGAACGTTATGGCAAATTTTTGAAATTCTCTTAATAGTCCGAAACAAGTTTTTACGGATATAAAATTTGAAAAGTTGCCGGGAAATTTGAATAATTGGGAAAAATTTGAAAGTGCATTTTCTATGGGAATTTTGTATGAATTATTGGAATTACAACGTCTGTCGTGCCAGCTTGTTTCCAATAAAGTTTGGGGTTCCAAGAGGCTCGTAATTCAGTGGAGGAAACTATTTTCACGGTTACATAAATTCACAAAAAAAATGTATTTTGAAATTAGAAAACACGAGGATGAGTTTAACAATCAAGGCTTTTCAGTTTTGCGTATCAAAATGGTAAAAATGGAACACTTATGCTGCGACTTCGTCAGTCTGTCCGTTCTTGGCAGAACTGCTTATGCTACTCGCCAGGAATAAATATAAATAATGCTTGTCCATATGTCTAACAAGTGAAATAATTGAAGAAATATTGTTAGTTTTATTGCAACAGGGACCTAAAATGGTGGGTTTCAATTTTATAGTGGTGTTATATACGACTTAAGGCTCCTTCAAACAGGCGCGACACAAAAGCACTGCATGTCGCGTGTCGCGCCTGTTAGAAGGAGCCTTTGGACGTGAAACACACAGAGCGGGTGCGGGTTGGGTCGTGTTTGTCGCGTGAGACGCGCTGTTCATTTGTCTTCTTCGCTCATAACGCAGGCGCGAGTCGTTGGTGGTCGACTGGACAGCAGCAGCGGTTGCAACGCATACGCAGTTAGATGTCGGGGGATTCGGACAAGGAGAAAGAGTTATCCCTACTTATAAAAAAAAAAACCGGCCAAGTGCGAGTCGGACATCGTACGAAGGGTTACGTACCATTATCTATAAAAACGGCAAAAAAAAATCACGTTTGTTATATGGGAGCCCTTGCAAATACTAATTTTATTCTGTTTTTTAGTATGTGTTGTTATAGCGGCAACAGAAATACATCATCTGTGAAAATTTCAAGTGTCTAACTATCACGGTTCATGAGATACAGCCTGGTGACAGACGGACAGACGGACGGACAGCGGAGTCTTAGTAACCGTTTTACCCTTGGGTACGGAACCCTAAAAAGAAGGATAAGGACGTCGGTTTACGAAACTGAAGTAATAAAAAAGACAGGAACATGGAGAATATCATCGCCTGTTTAGAGAAATAGAAACGTACGAGGATCATTTTTACAAAAAAAAAAAACTAACTCGATACAAATTGGAGGTTAGCTACCAAAGCAAAACTCGCAATTTGTTTAGGTAAGTAAACTTTTATTTGTGCATTTATTTATAATATAAAATCAACATTACAGATAATTATGATTATAATGGCGTAAGATGTGTAAGGCACATGAGAATGAAATATTGATATTTTGTTTGATTTTAGTTTGTTAGTGTAGTACACGTCAAGGCAGTTAGTTAGTTCAGTAAGCAACGTATTTATTTGACAAGGTTTGTGGTATATTACTAATTAGTTCTGTGCGGATATTTGTAGATTGTGCATTATCTGAATGAATTGAGTAAGCATTCGTAACATTACACTGACTATTGTAATAGTCTCTGAAAATAAACATGATTTCCGATAAGTCCTGTGTGCTAATCTGCACCCTCATTGCGTAATACACTTTCAATCACAAACCGAGGGTTTTGAAGGACATTCTCAAACCGTTGCACCATCGATTTGAAAAAATCGTCTGCTTAACATCGATGATGACGCAAGGAACATAGTTGACCTGTCAAAATGAAAGGCACTGCGATCCTTGCCATGCAAGGCTTCGCCAAATAGAACACGTCATGGCGGCATGGAGAGTGCGACTGTCGCAACCCAGCGCTGGGCACGCCACAATTGCGGCGGTAAGTCCCCTCTTTGAGGACTGGCTTGACAGTCGCGACGGCGTCCACACCTTCCGCCTGACGCAGGTCCTCACCGGACATGGTTGTTTCGGGAGGGTCCTGTTTCGGATAAGGCGGGAGGAAACGCCCGGGTGTTGTCAATGTGTGGATCGGCCTAAGGACACGGTGGAGCATACGGTGGAAGTCTGCCCGGCTTGGGCGGAGCACCGCCGTGTCCTCGTGGTGGCGATCGGCGGCGGCGATCTCTCGCGTCCGGCCCTGGTTCAGGCCATGGTACGGAGCGAGAGGGAATGGGAAGCAGTCACCTCCTTCTGCGAAGCAGTAATGCTCGCGAAGGAGGAGGCGGAGCGCGTTAGGAAGAGGCAATCATTGCGCCCTCACGCCCCTAGTCGGCGCAGGAGGAGACACCCTGGGCGTCGGGTATCGATAGCCGACTCCCGGCCACCGTAGGCTCGGGTCGACGGCGTGTTGTGTTCCACGCGCGCCTCAAAGAGATGTCAGCATAATTGACGGGGTCCGATAGGGCCGATACCTGCCCGGGTCGCGGATTGTTCGAAAGAGTTACCGTGGCCCTGGCGCACAGGCAACTGAAGGAACACGGGTGGGTTTTAGTCAGTAAGAGTCTGACACGCCCTTCCGCTCCGCCCAGAGCGGGAGAGGTTATTTGATGATTTCCGATCCAAAAAAAAAAAAAAAATGGAACACGTACTTAGCGCCGCGTTTTAACGTCGCGCTCTTTTGATATCACACTGAAATTGAATAGATTACCGCAACGCCCTTTAACGCAACGTACCATTCACCAGAGCGTAGTGCAAATCGCTTAGCAATCTTTGGAAAGTTTGTTCGCTATTGAGAAGTCGAGTGATTCAGATGTGGAAAAACTATTACTTTTAAACGCTTTATAACGATCACAGAGAAAAATAGTATGGGTACACGAAATCAATAAAAAGAGAATGGAATTAGGAGAATATCATTGTTTGTGTCGCGAGCTTTCATCACATGGAGATCGTTTTTTACATACTTTCGTATGTCTCAAGTTTTATTCGAAGATTTACAAGAACTGCTGATCCCAAAAATAAGCATATGTAGGTACTACAAATTGGAGGACGCCTGTTTCTACAAAGATACATGTTTATTGCGTTATGATTATGAAAATTAGTTGATGTCGATGGTCCAAAATTTGTCAACATAACAATGCATGTCGTTACGTTGTGGCTGTGGCAGCAGCTCAGGCTGTAGCTGGTCTGATGTAGTACCGCCAATGTAGGGAGATAAATCTATAACAGCTACTGGGGACAAATCTGCTGACCCAGAATCGGTAACTTCATAGGAGAGAGAGTCTTCAGTACTTATTAAGGAATAACGTGGTGTATTTGGATTTTTTCTTGCATTTCCTCCGTTTTTAAGATTTCAAATAACTTAGCCAGTTCTACTTTAGCTTTTATTTGTCTCTTTGAAAAAACTTTTAAATGTTTGGGCATAACTAGGTGATCTACGGCGTCATACTCTTGTTTTTTTTGTGTTTTGGATATCTGACAAGACAGACAAAGAAGGCGGAGTATCAGAACTTGCGGTTTGGGTTTGGCTGCCTACAAAAACGTTGTGCTTTGGTTTCTCTGTGTCTAATGCCACTGTCCAAAATAGACGTTGAGCCGACCACATAAAGTTTTTTGTTTTTCTTTCGCTCCCCGTATTTCCTTTGACTTGTTTCTTTTATTTGATGTACTCATCCCTCATACTTTTCCACTTCACTGTATCATCTGCAAGTTATAAAAATAATGACATCATCATCTACTAATCATAATATCCACTGATAGATAAGGTCTTCACTATTAAAGTAAGAGCCCCTTTATGACTTTTTTTTTCAGATTCCAAAACACTAGCGATTCGTATCAAACTATTGCATTTTCTTATCGAATTAAGATTGACAGAAACAGAAAGATGTTTTAAATTCATTAAGCGCTAAACGTATTTAGTTATTTGTGGTACAAGAAAGCCTAACTCAGTAATATGAAAAGTTTCATTAGCCGCATGTAAACTTGCAATGGAGGTAGTACGGTTTCGAATATAATGATAAAAGTATGTAAATCAATATGGGAAGTACTGCAACCAATAGGTATACATGCCTGCGCCCTCAGAGGATACTTGGAGGCAGTCGGAAGTTGGTGATAATGAAATATGGAATTTTCCTAATTGTGTTGGCAGTATTGACGGCAAACATGTTATATTAAATTTCCTGGTAACAGTGATTCAAACTATTTTTGCCACAAAAGTATATTTCAATAGTTCTTTTGGCCATAGTAGATCCATGTTATAAGTTTATCATGGTAGATATCAGAAGTTATGGTCGCCATAGCGGTAGCGTAATTTTTGAGAATTCAAGATTTTATCTGGAATATATTTGCGATAACATGTCCATACCTCAGATGATGCCGTTCCTCGTGTATTCATATAGGCGACAAAGTATTTGGACTGAAACCTATCTTATACGACCCTTTTCAAAAGCAGTAGTGCTTACATGCACGACGCACAATTTTTTTATTAACTACAGACTATGCCGTGCAAGGCGTGTTGCCCAGAACGCTTTTGGGATTTTAACACACACATGGCGGGTATTTAGAAGACCGATGGAATGTACCGTCGAAACTGCAATACATGTGGTCAAACTTGCTTACTAAACTACATCATTATTAAACGGGGTTGATATAGATTGAGGACTAGCATCGTTAAATCCAAAAAATAGACGTACGACGAATGAAGCATTTCAAACTAGACAAAACTAACTATTTCAATAATAATAATAAAACACTTACTACTTTAATTTAATGGATCTGCAATCTGCTGCCATATTATTGCTTTCAAAACTACAGTTTTATAGTTTTTGTCACTTACAAACAGGTAAGTTTACAAACACATTCTAAGTTTTCTTTGAGATCCATGGCGAAATTGATATATTTTTGTAAATATATATTCGAAAATTAACAAAAACGCGCCGCGCTCGAGTCTGTGTGCCTATTCCGATCCGATACAGAAGAAAACTCGAAACATTATAATGTCAGGTTTTAATGCCCAACTAAAGTTAATGAGTAATAAACAACTTCAAGGTTGCCAACGTTATGCGGTTCCTCGTACAAATATGAGATTGGTTGTACGCGCGGGGTACCTGATTTTGTCGCTTGTCTCGTCAGATAGTTTTGGTGTTTCTTCGATGTCACATATTATCATATTGTCACATGTTATATATCTATTTGCTGTCTTCTGAAGAACAGATATGTGTTTATGAATGAATCATCAGAGTTGATTGTATTCAAATCTCGGTGATGCAATGGACACGAAATTGCACTTCAATCTTCATATTGATAACACCACATCGTAAGGCGTGTCTTATGTTTTGTTTCGTCATGCGTTCTTACAAGACCGTCTACTTTTTTACTTCTATATAAAGCTTATGTTCGTTCTCAATTGGAATTCGCAGTACCGATTTGGAGTCCATTTTTTATGTATATAAAAAAGAATTGGAATGGTTAAAAAAAAAAAAAT
Organism: Griposia aprilina; assembly: GCA_916610205.1. Classification (NCBI taxonomy): domain Eukaryota; kingdom Metazoa; phylum Arthropoda; class Insecta; order Lepidoptera; family Noctuidae; genus Griposia; species Griposia aprilina. The sequence goes on from OU744302.1 coordinate 13,500,281, forward strand.
TACGTGTTATGCACTACAGATGCACGAAGTCTAAATTACCATACATTCAATTGTTAAAGCGTTATTTATAAACTTTAAAAGCTTTGGAGTCAAGACACAGCTTAATGATGACCATGATGCTTATGGTCTGTGTAATTACAGGTTCGATTGTCCAGATGTTACCATTGACCTACGTTACATTGTCCCCAGAACTGTGATTCGTTAAGAGGCGCATGTGCCCCGGCTGTTCCACACCGCAAGGTGCAGAACTCACGCTGGTGCATGGGCGCCTCTTCAACGCATTGTAAATACGTATAACACATACTTCATCGAATCGGACATTTTCGCACGCACACACACACAGTTCAAAAATAAGGCTACTGAATCTTTAAAATAACCATCTAATACCTATTATTTCTGTATAATTAACGCACGCATTAAACTATCTGTAAACCATTATATCGCGGACATTGGTGTTGGTTACACGTTTACCTAGTTTTTAATTGACCAAGCGAGCGCGAAGCGACTCCGTTTCAGCTTGGGCAAAAATGCTTTCGTATGACCGTATGGCTGTTCTACTCTACAGGTCGCATTTCTCAACCGATTCTCGTGAACTTTTGTGGGCAAGTTCGATAATTATATGGATTATATTTTCCGATTCAGTTTTTCGAAATTTTTATAAATGGCGGAGATATGGGGGGTTGAAAGCGTTAAAAAAACATATTTTAGCCATTTCGCGCTCTTTGCGGGCGCTTTTTGTTTTAAGGTGCGCGGTAAACATTCATTCAGTTTTAAGTTATGCAAAGACAGACTAGCGAGGTCTACAGCTCACAGAGCCACTAGTTATGTCCCAAGTAAAATAAAAAATACAATCATGAAATCAGATATTATTGCCATATTATTATCCATAGTAATATATTATTTTATGCTCATGACTGTTCTTGTAAGAGACGAAGTGATTGGACTAGTTTACATTACCACGTTCGCTTTAAGAAGGCTGTTGTAAAAGTAAGTTTCCTTTTGAGTTCATTTTATACTAGCTGACCCAACCGACGTTTTCCTGTCTAAATTTCAATAGTTCATACAAAAATCCCATAGAAAAAAGCACGTTCAGTTTTCCACGAATTTGAATATTTTCCGGCAATCTTTTCCAATTTTAAAAGTGATGCGCTGACCAACGAACAGTATTTCATTTTTAAGTAATGTGTCATGAATAAATACATAACCTAAACACGTGATTTGCTGTCTTTCTCCAAAGGTGTCGGGAAGGTATTCTTCTTTGATATGAGTCTCTTCACACCAGATAAGATAAATGTAACACTAGATAAGAAGGTAAGTATTATCCTTTTAGATAAATACATTTTTTGGACGTTGTACGACTGAGACTGACACCGATGTAAACTTAAAGGTACGAGTTTATATGTATTTCTATGAAATACCTTCCCTAGCTGGCGACACGTCGTTTTCATAGAAATACATAGAAACCAGTAGTGTCGCGGTGACACGTTGTCTGCTGCTACTGTCTGCAGTGGGATACGAACTTGAACCTTAAGTGTGTAACTTGAGTGCATTCTTTGCCTCTAAGAAAAAATCAGTAGGTTAGAGGCAGGTCCTAATAAATACCCACAAATAATGTTTTTTGTTGCAGATGGTTCTTATTTGCGACATTTACAGTGCATGTAGATGTATCGAAATTGCAAATATCACAGTAAATGATATAGAAACTCAAAATAATCTCATGATGATCACTCTTCGTGACACTAAATTGTAGATAAATCGAACTGTACGGGTAGGGTACATTTAAATGATAAACTGATTTGATTTCAACATGTGTATTGAGAACTGATAAATGATCGACCCGCGGCGAATGCTATGCAACTACTGATTCTGACTTAATTATGATATATTTCATTCATTCGCTGCGCGTCGATGTCAGCATAAAAACGATACAATTGATATGTACGGGTTTGCTCGTACACGAACCTTGTCATCCGTCACACCTCATTTGCATTGTACAAAAATATCAAACACTTCAGATATCACAAACTATAAGTAATATAAACCCTGGAAAGGCGGTCCTGAATTTTAGTAACTGTACCTATAACAATTGTTACTTTCAATAAATTATTAATATACTAACCAATGGGGTAACTACGTAACACAATAACAGAAGGAATGACTTTAATTTTGACAGTTCAACAACATTCATTGCGTTGTTGATCTGACACATTTTTCGAACATATAAAGCAAAGGATTAGCAATATCCTTCAAAATTATTCAGATTGTGATAGATAGTGTGTTACGCAATTAGGGTGCTGGTTTTATTTAAATTACTCGCTTTGTTTGAGTTAAGTACTATACAAGCCTTGGTCTGCAATGACTGCGTTGCTTGCCACGCTATGATGGCCTCGAGCTTAGCTTAGCTACGCTCTCGGCCCTCAAGCTTGGTCACCATTGCAGCCCTTGCTACGCTGCGGCGGTTTTGGCCATCATCAGCGCTGCCAGCAACGCAGTCATTACAGGCCGCGGCAGTAATGTACTATTCACAACGCTCAGTGTTTTGTTCAACTTGATTTGTATAGGTACTCTACATTATCTAGAAAAATAAAAACAAATAAATAGAGAACACAATAATTACGTTTTTTTTTTTAATAATATGGATGTTCTTTAAAAAATTATTAATTATACTGGAGGTTTCAGATGTTCATAATATTATATTGTACCTACTTACTTGAATAGTTCTGCTACATGACGTTTTATTAGGGTTCTGTACCCAAAGGGTGCCAACGGAACCTATTACTAAGCCTCCGCTGTCCGTCCGTCCGTCTGTTTGAGAGCGGGCTGTATCTCATGAACCGTAATAGGTAGACAGTTCAAAATGTTCACAGAGTGTGTATTTCTATTGCAGCTATATCAATAAATAAAATAAAATAAAAAATTAAGGCTGTCGTCATACAAGAAACGTGTTTTTTTTTTTCAGTGTTCTTTTCCTTGTGGTACGGAACTCTTCGTGTACGAGTCCGACTCGCACTTGGCCGGTTTTTTAATATAAAGTGCAACCTCGATATTACAAAACTGAAGGGAATTAGTAAAAAATCGTTATAACAAGTAATTTGTTACTATGAGGTTTGTTATAAAATAGACGTTAGGTTGGACTACGATTCGTTTTAACAGGGTAAGAAAACTTCTTTATAAATCTCAAAATTACGTAGGTACTCATCTGCTTACTCTGTTATAGCGAACAATTTCCACTAATAAACTGTATGTTTTATAAAAAAAACAGTTTACACAGTTTTCTGTCACAAAATAATCAAAATGAAATGCAATGAAATCCGTAAAAGGTAGGTAATTAAATTTCAATGGATAATATTCGCATAAACATAAAAAAACAAAAATGTGGTTATGATAGCTTCATTTTGTTTGTATTGATTAGCAGTGTTTACATTAATTACAGCATCAACATCAAACAATAACGATTGTCTTAGAAAAAATTAACGTGTATGAAACTGTCGAGACATGAATTATTGTAGAATTGAGGGTGAATAATTGATAGGATACGTTATATGTGAAGGTTATAAGTTGACAAAATTCGTTAAATAGAGGCAAATAATACTTTCTATTTACATTCTGCAACGATTGAAAATTCGTTATAAACAGGTTTTTGACAAATGTATTCGTAATTTAAAGGTATATTTTGCATTAGTTCTAGGGGATTTCGAAACATTTGTTAAATCGAGGAAATCGTTATATTGTGGCTCGTTATATTAAGGTTACAATGTAAAAATAAATTCAAACAGGCAAAACGTCTCAAATATATTCTGCCTTTCGTATTACCAAAAGTTTTGCTTCGGTACTTTTAACACGTTTCTAACAATGTTATTTCAATGTAATTTGATATAGTTGTTATTAATATAAATGTTGTTACGAATTATTCAACTATCATTTCAATAATTGGATGTGTAATTTAATCATTTTGCGTAGGTTTTATTGATAAAATACTCTTTGAATGCCATGCCATTACCATTTAACCTATGGACCCACCCGCCTCGTATGATTATCCCGTCTGTCGAGGTCATGGATTTGAAATTCTTTATTAAAACTGTGTTGGAATCGATTTTTATCATAGTCATAAATCGTTTTCGCAAAGTAAAGGTACTATTTGGAACCGAGCTGCCAACTGCAACTGCCGACAGCACGTGCAGCATTTCATATAAATACATACAAACCAGTAGTGCAGCTGCAGCCGATTCCACGCAGTCGCTGCACGAGCTGTCGGCAGTTGCAGTTGGCAGCTCGGTTCCAAATAGTACCTTTAGGTGCTCCGTAAAAAATTACAACCTATTAACGCATGAAAGAAAATGTACTTCATCATCTGCCTAACCTTTTCCCAACAAGTTTTGGAGTTGGCTTCCAGTCTAACCGGATGCAGCTAAATACCAGTATTTTACGTGGAGCGAATGCTATCTAACCTCCACAACCCAGTTACTAGGTAACACGATACCCCTTGGTAAGACTGGTTGTCAGACTTTCGAGCTTCTGACGACCCATAACGACTGTCAAAAGACCCACGAATGACAGCCGGGTCCAACAGCTTAAAGGTACGAGTTCGTAGCCGACTGCATTATTGTTCGTCTCCCTTATTTGTTTCGTCCTTTTGTTATAGTAGGTTTGTAGGTACCAAAGTGTGTTTGTAAGCAGTCTTAGCAAGATTCCGGTTTACCTTTTCTATTAGATACTGAACTTACGTTCGTCAACTAGTAAAACAAGGAAGGAAAAATTAGAGTTTCGCCCTGTCCGTCTGTCCATTCCGTCTCTAACTCATAGTAATTTTTATAGGTCCTTACATATGAAATTGGCGTTTTGTCGAGCTGGCCACTTCGATCTCAAATACCTGGCGTTTGGTTAGGAATTAAATGGACCTACTTAACTTACTTTGGTTACTTAATTTTAAACAAACTTAACATATAAACCATTTCGTGTTTCAAAGCTACACTATTTTTAATGTTCCGTACCATAATTGGAAAACGGAAAACTTATGGGATCACCTCAGTCGCAGTGCCTGTCCGTGCGTTCGTCTGTCGATCTGTCCATCCGGCCGTCCGTCCGTCCGTGCTCGATGCCGAATCCCGACTCACACTTGCCTGGTTTTTTTAAATTTTCAATAACCGAATGACAGCCCTATGAAAGTAGGTAAGAATTTTGAGCTCTGTTAAAAAACTTTCTTTCTGTTCGGTTTTTTATTCATGTGCATGTACCTTTAAGGTTGCGCTAGTTAACTGCTAGAACTCGTTCGTGGGCGTGGGTAAGACATGTGCTGTCTCATCTAAAGTCATGTGAGTAAGTGAAAAGCACGATGACTTATAACGAAAAACATAATGTCGCACAGTATGATACATGCCTCAATAAATGGATATCGCTTTTTTATTCTTCTAATCGATAGTGTACATTGTTTTGAATGCTAGAGTAGCACTCCCAGAAACCAATTCAGCTTAGAACCGGAGCTATATAATATGTAAAAAAACAAATATAAAAATGTGTGTTAAATATTTTATTCTGGTTATCCATAGAAATCAAAAAAATTGCTTTAACTTATTATGTATGCAACGTTTTTATGTTTTAATTATAGTAGGCGATTAAGCCACTTTATCTGCTATTTATAGAAACAAAAAATATTTTTGAGATGTAATTTAAATCAAGTTACCTAATTATTTCTGTAATTTTGTTTTTTTGCGCATGTTTTATTGGGTAGTTGCATTTATTTATTTCCACACTCATTATTGTTATATTAACCTGCCTGTAAAATATCATTTGCTTAACACGAAGGATATTAGATTTTCGAGTTTAGATTATTTTTGTTAGGGTTTTCACTAATCAAAAATCTAAAAACATTTTGATTTCTTTAAATTCTTAAATTGACGTAATTATTAACCATTAAGTATAAACAGTAGGTATGGAGGTACCCATAGGTAATTTAATGGGATAAAAAGTTTTCTTTACATAAATAATTTTGCTAAATTAAAAAATTGCTCGTAGTGGCTGTTTGTAGGTAAAGTTGTAATTACAGCACCCAGGGGTTTACTACACCAAGGCGCCGGGACCCGCGTAAGAGTAGAAAATTAATTGTCTCAACAGAAATTATTAATTGCAATTTTTTGTGTTCTGAGAGTGACAACACTATAATCAGAGAAAAATTTGAAAACCATAGAATCAACATATCTTCGATGTCCTGATATGATTACATCTGATTTTTTTTATAGATTAGTACAGTTCTGAAGAATATTTTAGGATAAATATTAGGTGCTAATAACGAGTAAGTAATATATGACATAATTACAAAATCTCTAATATTTACAAGATATAACAACTGAATATATAATTTTATTTGCTATAATGATCAGTTAATATAATAAACTATTGATATAATTTTAAAATAACTATTTTTTAGAAGCATAACCTACATGGAATATAAAATGGTTTGATATACCACTCAAAAGACATAAAACCTATTTAGTCTAATATTATCATAGTAACCTGAGTAGATATAGCTAGTAACTGATTACCACCTGCCAAGATAGCTCGACGGAGCCCCGCTTGGTTGGGCTCCTATTTCTGGGTGGTTAGAAGTAAAGAGAAGCACTCATGTAGCATTCAAGCCTGTCCAGCCATCTAAGCATACATTAAACCCAGTTAATATTGGTATTTGCTAAAAGTATGTTTAATGACCTTTAAATTAACAACAATTAGATTTCGTAAATAACACAATTCTTCAGAGCACAAGCCGTTAAATAACTGATGTTAAAATACGCATTACAGTAGCCACTAATTGCACCACCCTAAAAGGGAATAAAACGGCCGATCAAGGTCAAATGTGAGTCATTCGCCATCCAGACTTTGAAGTGAACACAAGTGAACAACTCCAGCAAGAAAAACAACCCTGAAAATGGATACCACTGCAGATGAAGCCGCTCAAGTGATCGCACTACTGCAATCAGGAATGCGATGGTATGATGTTGGACGGCAACTGAATTTAAGCCGTTTTTCCGTTCGACGAGTATTCCAACGGTTCCAAGAGACTGGTGGCTATATTCGAAGACGTGGATCTGGCAGGCAACGGTGCACATCTGAAAGAGACGATCGTTCGTCACTTCATTTCGCAATCGATTTTCGAATGCTGTTGAAGCGCAACAACGGCTCCGATCAATACGCAGAACTTCAGTAAGCGTCTCCACGGTTAGGAGAAGGTTGCGGGAGGAGTAAATTGCTGCCCATAGAGCTGCTGCAGGGCCAAAATTTACTGCACAGCATAGAAAAGACCGGTTGCAATTTGCTCGCGACCATGTTGAATGGACGATAGAGCAATGGAGGGCTGTGCTCTTCTCGGATGAGACAAGGGTGTCTTTTCTGGAATGATAGGCGTAGTAGAGTGTACAGGAGGCAGGGCGAACGATTTGAGCAAGCCTTTGTAAAAGAGACATAGAATACGGGGTTGGTTCGTGCATGTTCTGGGGCGGCATGTCATTTGATTGGAAAACGAATGTTGTGTGCGTTCACGGCCTAGTTGGAAGAGCATGTGGTGTCTTATGCGGATTTTGTTGGCAGTGGGATCATGTTAATGCATGATAACGCCCGCTGTCACGCCGCATTAAATGTAAGGGATTACTTGCAAGAGGTTGGGATCCCTGTTATGCGCTGGCCAGTTCGAAGTTCAAATCTGAACTCTATCATACACCTTTGAAATGAGCTAAAACGGCGAGTGCGGGTCCGAGATCCTGCTGCCCCTACCACTCTTCAAGACCTCCAAGATGCCGTCATGGAGGAATGGGACAACAATCCGTAAGAAACCATTGTAAAATTAATTAGGTCCATGATGGACCGCGTGGAAGCTGTCATCAGGGCAAGGAGGGGCAACACTAGGTTATAAGTTATTTTTAAGAATTTAATTGTATTTTTTTTTGTTGGAATTGTTTGATGTTGTAATAAAACCGTTTTTTCTTTTGTTAAAATTAACCCGTTTTATTTCATGCCTTGGTAAATAAAACTAAAAACCCTCAACTTTTTCTGAGAGCTGAATAAATTGCCTTTAAAATGGGTAACATAGTCATACTCTTACAATTGAATAAATATGGTTCAACTTATTTTGAAGTAGATTTTTAAAGAGGTGCGATTTTTGTGACGCCGAGTTTATTTAAACGCAAATAAAAAAAAAACTTTTTCTATCCAAAAATAATACAAATTCTAATGAAAATTACTGATTGCACAGCAAAATACTCAACTCAAAATATTATTATATAAGCAACAATTTATATTCGTGGCGCACCGCTATCTACTAGGCGAGGCCTCCTATTTCTGAATGGCAATAATAATAAGGCGTAGTCGACGGAGCACTGCGAACGGGGGCTCCTTCTAATGGTTGTTTTAAAAAAAATAACCAAACCTAACTTGTCCGAGTCAGGGTGCCCCAAGTCCCGAGCTCGTTTCGCTCGCTTTTGCATCCTAAATTCTCTTAGTATAGTAATATTGCATTTTGTACCGATCCCTAGTGTGAGTATTATGTATGTACGCTCTGGTTAATTTGCTGTGCAGTCAGTATTTAAATAATGGAAATAAATTGATAGGTGATTATTTATTTGATGTGCAATTAATAATATCCCTAAAAAAAATAACTACGAAGGCTGAAGGCTCCGACCTCCGCTCCCGCACATAATCCGAGTCGGATTGCTCTGAATTGGGGTGTTAACCATAATGGTGGTATCAACACATATTTTAAACGATAGACGATTTTAGATTAAATAAACGTTATATCTAATAACGTTATACGAAATAAGTTTTAGAGTATATAAATGTTATAAATCTTATCAACAGTTGGTATATCTCACGTTTATTATATATATTATTTATGGTCTTGTGAACTTTATTGAAATGAAAATATTATACCAAATAACTTTATATGATATGAGACGCACCAGCTACTAACAAAAGATGTCTGAGGGAAAAAATAAAAAGGAAGTTGCGGTAAACTAGTGATGAAATACGGATTTTTCGAGGGTCACAATTTTGAATTTTCTATTTATTTTACTATTCTGCGTACTGCGTACCTACAAGTATCGGTAACAACGAGAAAATTTGATAACATGCTTAACCTTGGACCTATGATGTCAAACAGGGAAGTAATCACCCCAAACGTTTGTATGGCAAAAATGCCGACTAGCGCATCCATAAGCAATACAGATTGTAATAACCTAATCATTAGACAGGCCACTGGGAATATATTAGGGTTGGCAACCCTAGTCACAACCAAGTGTAGTTCATAAAATTACTCGTATTTTTTCAATCGAATTTAAGTTTTTGTTGCGAATGACTCCCGGATATCTGTCATCATAAAAAAAAGTATTTTTGTACCATTATTTCCCACTGACTCGTCGTATAGCGCTGCAAGGTTATCGTGCTAGGCCAAAATCTGAACTAACGCCAAACCACCTTGATTTTTAACCGACTTCAAAAAAAGGAGGAGGTCCACAAATCATGTCTTTTTTTTTGTGTTAGCTCAGAACTTTTTTCTGGGTGAACCGATTTGGATGATTCTTGTTTTACTTGATAGCTGGTACTTCACATGTGGTCCCATTTAAATTTGATCAAGGTCTGACCAGTAGTTTTTGAGTTATCCTTAATACTGCATATTTTTTCCACTTAGTTTATATTGATGATGTGTTCATAATTTCCTGTTACTGTTATTTACATACCAAGTAGTGGTATACGAATTTGAGGCGAAAAAAAAAAGTAATAAGTGAAAAATAAAAACTTTTTTACAAAAAAACAACCGACTTTCAAAAAAAACACTAAAGGACGTGAAAAATAACTTTCATTTCGGAAGTCGGTGGCAAAAACGAAAATACAAAACCAAAGACACCGACTTCCGAAATTAAAGTTATTTTTCATGTCTTTTAGTGTTTTTTTTGGAAGTCGGTTATGTTTTTGTAAAAATGTTTTTTTAACACATTTCAAGTGACATTTCACAAACCAATTGCAAAAATGATCACCAACAGCGCCCCCTTGTCAAAGTGATTTGAGTGTTAAAACCTACAGCGTTAGCGTTATATCCTTATAGCAGTGTAGCATCCGCCATTTCAGTTCATCAACGAATGTTGCTACGTAAAGAAAAACACGGTTAACCATAGTGATTCCAGACATCAAATATGAAGTAAGTATGTAGGCACCTATTTGCTATTTAATAAAATAATGATAATACTGAGTCTTACAAAATATTTCCTTCAGAATACAAAAGTGCCTGTAAATACTTAGTTTAAATGAATTAACGCTTTGAGTTTGAATTTACGACACATTGGTGCCGATTCTCTTGTCACAAAATTCTCTAAACTAGACTAAAAATCACTAAAATTTTGTTTAGTCCTGTCAAAAGACGATTTCTCATTCTGAAATAGACTAAAGTGACACAACTTAACTATATTTTAGTTTGACAGCACTAAGATGGTACTGAATAATTAGTTTAGTGAAAATGGCAATTTAGCTATTCTGAATTTGACGTTTTTAACCTAAAATTTTGGTTGTCCTATCTAAATCTGGCTATTTTTAATCGCGATTAAAAAGGTGTGGAATAAAATTAGTTGTCATGAATTAAGATTCACCACAACACCTCGACTTCAGGGGCAAAAACAGTAATGTATTTTTTTTTAATTTTGCTTATATCTCGAAAACGGTGTGTCCTATCGTAAAACTAATGAAAATTTCGACCCCCTTTATGAAACCCTTAAACCCATATAACTCTACACGAAGGTATTTTTTTTTAAATATTTTCCGTACAAAAAGTGAAAAATTCCATATAAAACACGCCGAGGCTGCCACCCATGCTCGCCTCCGGCTCTAAAAAAAAATCACGTGGTAGGGCAAACAAGTAGGTACCATGTGGAGTCGCGATTGTCAAATTAAATTTTAGTTTCGTCAAAATGATTTTTAAATTTAGAGATATTTTATTGCAGAATAGCTCTAAGATTCTCGTAGCCAAAAGTAAGCAATTTTAGTGATAGTTTAGTTAGTTTAGTTCGGTGTACAAGAGAATCGGCACCATTGTGTCTATCACTAAAATTATTTTGTTGAAATACATTTTGCGCATTTTTACGAAAAGAGTTTTATACCAACAGCAATTCTCAGTATTCCAGAATTTACATACAGTCGAAGACCTATTTATTTTCCTGTACAGTGGTGACGTGACAGACGGTGACAGGACGACGGTTTCATAGGGATTGTATAAGTTCCATGTTGATCTGGGAGCAATAAAGAAAACATGAATGTATCAGCTGCTTATCTACCCGCGCAGATCGTAAAAGACGACTACGTTACAGGTTTACTTTATACCTACAAGTAAATAAAAGCCAACATATGGCATGCGAACTGACACAGTTTGCAAATGGCCTAAGTTGGACAATTGGTGTAAGAACAGGACGTCAATTAGGGTGGGACTGACCGTCACACTGGGGCCAAAATCGACGCTAGACGACATTTAATTTTTGAAAAATTGACTTCAGTTTGGTTCATATTTATGTATCAGATATTTTTGTACCTTCGATAATATTCATTAATATAGCAGTTTCAACTCTGTAGTCCCGATGACAATAGGTATACATAAATACATAAATTCACGCCTTCTTCCCATGGGGGTAAGCCGAAACTACAGAACTCCACCTGCTACGATCCTTACATACTCTTTTTGCCTCGTTTTTACGTTCATACAATAAATAATAGGTATAATATTTATTAATTTTGTTTTTAGGAAAACTTAAAGCTAAACAAATACAGTAAGTAATTGTTTAAACAAAATATGGCGAATTACAAGTTTCCACATATAGTATACTAGCTTTTGCCCGCGGCTTCGCCCGCGTGGATGTCGGAAATTATCCCACGGGAACCTTCTACCGGGATAAAAAGTATCCTACGTGGTAATCCAGGTTATAAACTATGTGTGTTCCAAATTCCATCCAAACCCATTCAGTCGTTTTTGCATGAAAGAGTAAGAAACTCCATCCATCCATCCATGCTCACAAACTTTCACATTTATAATATTAGTAGAATAAATCATAGGTCATCCATTCTTTCATTTCTTTCATCCATTTCATTCTTTTTCATTTCATTCTTTCATTCTCATTATAGATACATTGATTCGTATCGACGATATTTATTTGCCAATACACCGATACATTTCAAATTTTGCGCGTTTAAAAATCCTAAGTAAACGCGCGGTGATGAACTGTAAATCAAGTGCAGACGAGGCACGATTTATGCTCGGGGAATCACTGCATTTTATTTCGTTCCTTTGTAGACTCATCCGCCCTACACACCTAGCTCATTCATTACCTACGTTTGTTGCGTTTAGGGTTAAAATATCCAATTCTCAAAATGTCCATGGGCTCCAAATGTCCAACTCTCAAAATGACCAATTCCCAAAATGTTCAACTCCCAAAATGCCCAATCTTTGAGAATGTGGTTTTGTCCAATAAGTCATCATAGCGCTTTTTTAATACTTATTGTCAAACAATAAATACAGAATACTGAACTAATCCAAATATGTTTTATTTGTAAGTAACAAATTGATTGATTGTTTGTTGTTGTGTTTTTAGTAGTATGATTGTGTAGTGTGTATTTTTTTTTTTTTTTTTACATTATGAGAAAAATATATTTTTCAATGGATATATATTATTATTTCAGTATATTATTTTCTGACGAAAAACGCAGATAAATAGACTAGGTTCTGACGGTAAACTGTATGTGCATCGACCGGCTAAGCAGGCATTGAATCCTAAGTTCACGGAAAAATTAGTAAAGCATGGGGGTGGAAACATAAAAGTTTGGGATGCTTTTCAGGGCATGGTGTTGGGCCAGTTAAAAAGATTGAAGGCTTTTAGACCATTACAGGCAAATATTGGAGGAGACTATGCTTCCATATGCTGAGGAGACGTTGCTTGTATTTTGGACATTTGAATGTGTTGTCATGTTGAAATGTCCAAACTACATGCAACCCCAATCACACTGCTCATTCAATGAAAAAGTTTCTTAGTGATCAACAAGTGTTAGATTGGCCTGCAAACAGCCCAGATCTTAATCCGATCGAAAATCTATGGGAAATATAAAGAAGAGTGTTGCTGCTAAAAGGGCGAGTAATTTGAATGAACTGTGATGCCTTTGTTGAATCTTGGAGCACTATTTCTGTTGAAACCTCTACAAATTTATTAATTTTTCAGAATTGAATAAATTTGTACAGGTTTCAACAGGTGTTACGGGGTAAAAACAAATACAAGTGATTTATGTTAATCGACTTGTATTACTGCTTACCTCGGCACTTTCTTAACTGTATTATGGCACAGAATAACAACACAATAACGAAGGACCATTTAACATGAACAGATAATTATTACATTAAATGAATGTAGCTAATTTAAGGAGATTTAGGACAATATGAGTCTAATTTTGATCGAAAACCGAGCCGATTCGCCTTGGGTTGGGACAGGGACGAACACGTCGTTGAACTTTTGAATATCATTTAATTGCCGATCATCATGTGTAATCCATGTGTGATGGATGGATGTTACTCTTTCACGCAAAAACTACTGAACGGATTTGGGTGGAATTTGGAACACAGATAGTTTATAACCTGGATAAGCATAACAAGTTTTTACCGGGATAAAAAGTATCCTACGTGTTAAGGTGGCGGTTCGCGACGCGACAGAGACAAGCGACCGATACAAGAGACTAAGACAAGAGACCGCGACCATTACTTGACTTTAGGCAATGTATAAGCATCAGTTCGCGAGCGAGACAGAGACAGGAGACTGTGCGACGGTTGCTGCCCCTGACCAGTAGTGTCTCGTGTCGCGCTCGAAAAGTACGTACTTCTTCACTAATAGCGAAAATGATCCTTCTTAGCCTCTGGTTAAATATAATTCGTTAAGGCGCAGGTATACGACTTTTAATGGTTTCAAATTGAACATCACGTCTCGGAATAGTCTAATTTGTTTGAAAAAAATATATGATAAACTAGACTATTTTCTTCGTAATTTGATATGTGAATATTTGAAATTATATTTTTATAACATAGTGTAATTAATTTGTAATGTCTAACGCGAACACAAAAACGATAATCACGCAAAAACTATCGGGCGTATTTTCATGAAATCTGCACCAACTAAAAGACAATTTAATTATCCAAATTTTTGTATACGGCTTCTATTTGTATTGTGTTTGATAAAACAAGGTGGGTTGTTTTTGCGAATAAACTTGATGCGCGTTGAAGCAGGGGCTCTTGCGGGCGACGGGCGGCAGTGCATCGCTGAGCAATGTCAATTTGTGTGCAATTTTATCGCTTAAAAGTTTCCCATGCTCCTCCCACTCGCTCAAGGTCGCTGGCACTTATTGTCGCCTTAATAGGTAATCTTCTTTTAGATTTGTATTTGTGATAATAATATAACAACAAATCATCGTCTTCTTCTTCCTCCAATAGAAGTTTTACTTGACTTTCCATTACAGTGTAAATGAATGACACAGTACAACACAACTGACTCCATCGACAGACTCCGTTACTGAATGAATTGTAGCTTTGGTTGCGGTGTCAGTCTCGACCCACAGTACTTACATGCAGAAGAGACCGAGACACTTGTCGCAGTCTCCCGTCTGTCTCCTGTCTCCGTCTCCTGTATTTGTCGGGACGCGAAACGCCACCTTTTCGTAGGATAATTTTTATCCCGGTAGTACGTTCCCGTGGTATAATTTCCGATATCCACGCGGGGGTAGCCGCGAGCAAAAGCTAGTACCGTAAAACGGGGTGAATAGGAACGCAGGGGTGAATCGTAACGAAACTTTAAAAGAAATTTTAACATTTAAATAATATAATTTGTTGCCAACAGGAACACGTAATCGGTTAATTATAATACAGTATACACTTTAGAGTTCCTTTTTGGCGACAGACTATAATATTTCAATGTTAAAATCCCTTTTAAAGTTTCGTTACGGTTCACCCCTGCGTTCCTATTCACCCCGTTTTACCGGTACAATATAAGACTAAAAACATAACATATTTTTGTTTGTATAAACAAACTTTAAATAAGTCGGCCCTTGTGTTAGAATGCGGTACTAAATTTGTAGGTACGGACACACGTGACTTCCGTGTCCCGCAGCACCGCGTCGTAGGTAACTAAGGAAGCCGAACTACAGCAAGTTATGACAGGGACATAAATAGAAAATTAGGTAGGCGAGAACGGGATAAAATTAATGATTGTGTTTGTGTTTTCCTTTACGTTATGTTTACCGCAAATAAACCCTTTTTCCTTCTCTTTATTAATGTTTGATTTCGTAGATTTGTTGTATTGATTTCTTGACAGCTAAATTCACGTGTATTTGTTTACATCTGTTTTTTTGCATTGTATTCGTTACAACATCATTTTGGAGTATTTTTGTAATAAAATGTTTTTCAGAAATAAAACTATAATCAGTAATATTATCGTTTTATTTCTGTAAAACATTGATAATTCTGTTTGTGTAGTGATAGCATCGCTTAGGTTAAGGTAAGCGGGCTTCAACCTATCTATTGTGACTGTTGTCTCTTTCCCCTTAACCTCGATAATGAACGTTTTCTCGCCCGTCGCTGCAGAGCAGTTATTATAAGCAAGGGTCATCATCAGTGATAGGAATAGGTAGTGCCTATTTGCCTAAACTTCGAAGAACAGAGACGAGACTTCCTTAGGACTAAATTTTTTCCGGGACAGCTGTCCCGAAATTCGGGACAACACTTTTAAATACATTAAAAAAAAATGTTATTTGGAATAAGTAATTCGTCTATATTTACCTAAAGTTTGTGACTAGACATAACATTTATAATTTTATAACTCCATAATAATAACTTATCCTCTATGGGCTCTAAAGGAAAAATAAAACACATAGAATATTGTTGTAACAAATATATGTATATTTATATTATTTATTAAATATGACGTAATTGGAAAGCATGAAACAAAATGTACAGACGGAAAAAACTTAATTTACAAATTTCTGTTTATCTATCTGTCATATTTATTTTACTGACGTTGAGTGATGCAATTTTAACTCAAATCAAAGTACAAATTAACCTTTGAAGTATAACATTTAGGACAATCAGTTTTAATAGTGAACTACTAACTGTTCGGTTTTGATACAGATCTTGACGCATTAAAAATTGCTCAGAATTTGAAAATCTTTAATTGTGTTACAAATACCATAAAAAATAAAGAACGATTTTAATTTAATCATCTTGATTCGATTCGTCATGTTCAGTATCAGAACCGAAATTTTCTTTGTCAGACGAGTTATCTAAGTTAAAATACACAATCTTATTTTTTTTCTATATTTTCAACTGTCAGGCGATTTCGTTTTATGTTAAGAATCCATTTATAAGTTGAAAACGACCTTTCAACATCGACTGAGGTTAAAGGCGCGTACATATAGTATGATCGCTCATCTCTTCCTGCTGTTATCACGTCACATATGTCTCTAATTTTATCTAGATCGGGATTTCTGTCCATGACATTTACGAGTATATTTTTTATAGGCTCAGACGAACACCAGCTAAGCACAGTTCTCACGTGATCAAATATTTCAATGGATTCCGTTAGAGTTAAATTCGATTTTTGTAATTTCTTTAACCCAATTTGTATATCTTTAAAATATTCCTCAATGTAGTCTAAGTCCGATTTCAAGTTTTCCTTTTGAAGAACATTTTTGGCACACCTAATAGAGAGCGCGTCGCAACTTCTTAAAAGATTTACAATTGTTTTAATTTGATCGTAATATTTTGCATAATACGACACTGCCTCCAACCAAGTACCCCATCTTGTAATAACGGGTTCTGGAGGAAGCTGCATGTGGTGAAAGATTTTTTTTTAACAAGCGCACTCTATTAGGTGATTTAAAAAAAAAAAAAAAAAACGTTTGAAATTAATTCATCTACATCTGAGTATTCGTATCGTATTTTTTCTGCTACGAGATTCAGTGCATGTGCTAAGCAAGTGACGTGTATTATGTTGGACAAATAATTTTTCAGAACACGTCCCGCTTTTAGCATATATGCTACACTATCAGTGCATAATACAGCAACGTCTCCTACTTTGGATTCATACGAATCGCGCCACATATTTTCAAGGCAGTCTGTTACAAATTGGGCAATTGTGTTTCCATTAATAATTTCTAGTACTTTGCAAGCAACTAAAAATGGTTTTTGTGTGATCGCATTTAAAGGTTTTACAAGAAAATGTACCATGTATCTGCCTAAAAAATCAGTTGTCTCGTCTAAAGATACCCACAGCTTTTGATTTGCAGTTTGTTCATAAATCGAGTCAATATTTGTTTTAAAAATCTTATCTAAATAAACTTTTCTCAGCAATGATTGCTCAGGAACCTTTTGTCGATTTAGACAATTGCAGCAAATATAATTATGGAAGATTTTTTTAAAAGCGGGGTTATTTACTTGAATCCAAGGTATATTATATAATATGAGAAATTGTACTAGGTCCAAATAAAATTCTTCATTTGGTTTCTTACTTGTCCCTTTGTGTTTCGGACCTTTAACGTGCCTCTTGATACTACTAAGTTTAGCTGTTATACTGCTCTCGCACTTAGAACAGTAAATCAAATTACCGGCCGGGTCGTAATATAATTCAGGATGAAGTCCAATCCAACTTTGTACTGTTGCTTCCTTAGGGTTGATCGCCATCGCCAATATTAATGGTCTCCAAAAAGAGGTACGCTAGCAAGTACCTAAAATAAAATAAAATTTTATAGTTTACCATACCTCAAAAGGAAAAACAAACCCATATAGACATGGGGAGGTGGAAGGGAAAGCGGGAGAGGCGCGCGCATTCCACCTAGATGCATCGATTGTATCGATTTGAAGATTTTATTATTTCATTTTACGCTCTAATTAAAGAAATACGGTTAGAAAATATGAACACGCGAAGCGTCATTGTTATTGAAATTGTTTTTTTTCTTCAACAGAGTTACATTTTAGTCAATGCGCAAAGGACATAATCCATTTTGGTACAAATATAAAAAGAGCCGGCCAGAAAAATAATATATTTTGATAGAATTCGTCCGCCTTAGCATTTATTTATGACACCAAAGATGTAGCATCACTATGCTTGGTAGTATTTAAGTTCACTTTTATATTTGGACCAAAAATTAAATGCGGATGATGTCCTGTCTTGTACGTAATGGTCATCAAATATTAAAATAACCATATTTTTTTTCTTTAAATACGTTTCACATACAATAATTATCTTAAAAACTCCACTCAAAAATGTCAAGTTCATACAACTGTAGATCAAGCTAGACTGTCAAATTGCTAGTTTAAGATAAAATAATATATACATTTATGTTCTACTTTATATCTAACTTACTGTTTGCTTTCCTTCAAGAAATAAAATAAATAACTTTAGTCAAAACATTAAAAAGTAATAAATGTTGACTTACCGTATTATTTGATGTAAAAGACAGGAACAATGTTATTGCAGCAAATCGTAATCCATATATTCAAGCCAAGGTAGTCGTATTAAGAAGATCCAATGAACCAAAAAACGTGCGAGGGTCAAAAACAATATTCATAGAAACAACACAGGAAGATGCGCACTTAACAAACCGAAGTACAGGAGTGAAGTGAGGGTAATCTGAGCGCGCCGGCACGCGGGGCGGTAGGGGAAGGTATGTAGACCCTCCTCGCGCCGCACAGGTATGCGACCATGGCGGTTTCTTTTTGTAATTTCTAAGAATAGATAACGAAATGCGCTGCCGTAAAAGTCGTATTGTACTTTCGGTGCAATAAAGATTAAATGATGTTTTTAAAGTTTAATTGTGTTACTAAACAATGTGATAAGGCCATTATTTTAATATCATGCACATTTTTAAATATACTTTAGAAATATATTTCATTACGATAAAATACAAATACCGTTTGTTTTTGAAATGATAAATTCGTCCTACTATAGAGAATGCTAAAATTATAAAAATTACCGAAATTATAAAAAGACATTTTGTCTTTAAAAAAAGACAAAATGTCTTTTTATTTTTCAATTATACATTTGAACTTTAGAAATCTCAGTAAACGTAGCCGAGAGTGAGCTAGAAAGAAGATATTTACTTCGAAACGTGTACGGCTCCTTATACAAACATTGTGATTCATAGTATTAACATCAACAAGTCGCTTACAAAATGATCTCCAAAAAAAAAAACTGAAAATTTTATGGTTGTAACGACTGTGATGTTATTTATTATGTTATGTCTAGTCGCAAACTTTCATATTTTTTTAATGTATTTAAAAGTGTTGTCCCGAATTTCGGGACAGATGTCCCGGAAAAAATTTAGTCCTAAGGAAGTCTCCGTTTCTTGTCTCTGTTCTTCGAAGTTTAGGCAAATAGGCACTACCTATTCCTATCACTGGTCATCATACAAAACATTAATGCTTAGTTTTGTAAGCAGTGGTAAAGCCTATTTAATAAGTAGTTTTTTTTATTATTATTATTATTTTTTATTTAAAGGGCTTTGTCGCTTAGCGACCACATCGCCCAGTGAATAAGTATTGTTAATTTCGTTAAATAAATTCTGATATTGTTTAATAAATGAAGTCATTTTACCCGTTCTTAATTAATTGTCCACAGCTAGGAAGTTCCAAATAGGTAGTTCGAATGGACCATAGTTAAATTATTAATAGAAGTTCAACTATTTTGCGTATCTTGTAAGTCGTATTTAAGCCTATTAAAATTGATGTTTAACCATGTTGTTAAAGTTAATATCAGTAAATTGATACAAAAATAACAGCAACTTGTTAATCGAAAAGTGACTTCAGTATCAGTCGTTCCTAATTATTTGTCCACAACTGTATATTTCTAATTTCCCAATATATCAGAGAAGAAAATCGTCTCGGTTTCTGGCACACAGAGGTTTTATATCACAACTTAAAAAAATTGGCGCAAAAGTATGAGTTCTGTCGCATCCGAGAGACTATTTTCTAGAGCAGTGCCCTGTTTATCAAAACATACAATTCTATAAGTTCACAAGTTACACTTTACAAGGAAGCTTTTACATGTTCGTGTAAATTACGTTTATCAAATAAAATCTACAGGGTTTGTAAAATTGAACGCTTGTAGATTCTACTTGTAAGTTCTTAAATCAAAAAAATGATGGCGCCCTATTCTATCTATACCCGCCATTTTTTTATGATTTTTAATTGATTAGAGTATACGTATATAGTAATATGCATGGCTGAATGGTAAATTGTCTGTGCCTAATATTGCATACACTGCCTTTTGTACACCATGCATTGCAGAAACAGCTTTGTATTGAACTCCGGTTCCCAACCCATATAGAGCAATTTGTAATATTCATTTGGTTGATAGGGCGTTGTTTCTGTTTGAATTTCTTTCTAACTGACTACCCAAAATGTTAATTAAATGTTCAAATTTTTCAGCTTTCTGTCGAAACCTTTCGTTAAATTCATAGGTCATCACTATATGACCATAGTCAATTCTTCTTTTATATGTTGTCGGTTCTGTTATTTTAATATTTTCTTCATCACTTGAATCACTTGACCACATTTAAAAAAAGAAAATCGTATTTAAAAATTGATTGCGGTACTAAGCACGACACTCGTAAACTTGTAAGACGGAATGGAGAGTCGCCGGATACTCTCAGGATTTGCCATGATTTTCTACAAGTTGTAACTGTGATTTGATGAACAAAATCATGAATACAAGTGTAAAAATATACTTGTGAAATAAATAACGACTCATGTAACCCGTTAATTACACGTGCGTGTAGATTTGAAAAAGACGTATTTGTAATAATGAATTTGTTTTCACGAAAAATGCTTGTAATTACAAGTCTTGGAGTTTTGATAAACAGGGCGGGCACTGGTCTCATTCAAACGGACGTGCGAAATCGCCTTTCTCCGCATAACTTGAAGAATTATTTATTTCCTCAATAAAAATCTCGTTAATTTTAAACATTAACTGAGAATATTTTTGTGATTGAAATTCATTATTTTTTTAGTAGTCCTTTAACCATGGCATCGGTATCGGTATCGTATCGGCCCAGATGCGTATCGATGCATCCTTAATTATTATTAGGGATGCACTTTTTGGTGACAGCAATAAAATGAGATACCAATGTTTTATTGCTATCACCTATTATCATCATATTCGAAATTTAATTTCTTGGAAGAAAATACTTGAATAAGATCATTTGTACGATATCCATCCAAGACTTTTAGTTCATTATGGGGTTTTCAAGGTTTTATTGATGTCGCAGGTGTTCTGCTCATAGTAGCTATTCGTAGAAAGATGCAAAAAGGAACACAATTTGGTTTAAAATAAAATGAGAATATTAGCAGGTAGCAGTATAAATTGTATACACAGAACACTGCTAGCGATTAAAAATGCTCCCTGGACAAGAAATGGGCATGAATACCTCGAAAAGTGCAATATTTTGGCCTTTTAATGTTAAGAAACTACATATCTATAAACCCAATTTTGTTTATTTGGATGACTTTTTTGCTAGTTTTTTTTAAGTTCCATTTCACCTAAACGGGGTATTCCGGGGACATAATATTGTTACCTTTGTGTTAGTGGTAGGCCAAGTAATAATACCAATTAGGTTTCAGCTCTTACAGCTCTGAATACTTTTGAGAAAAACGACCCGAAAGGTCCGGTTCCATACATTGAAAATGGTTTTAAATTTTTCTCAGTTCCTATCGGGACTACTACCGAGTTAAAACTGCTATATTAATAAATATTATGGAAGATAGAAAAATATCTGAAACATAAATATGAACTAAACAGCAATGGATTTTTCAAAAATCTAATTTTCACTGGCGTTGATTTTGGCCCCATAGTGCGTCCCCACCCTAATTGAACAGATTAATATTCAACGTCACTGACGGTGAACATTAATCTTAATGTTAAATGCAGCACCCACGAACCGACTGAGCAGGTTCACTGTTCACCCATCAAACCGCATTAGACAAGCGTGATGGGTAAAGGTCTAATCTCCACAAACATGATGAAGAAGAAAAACCATAAAAACAGACCCAATCCTGGAGCAAGTGTGCAATATTATGGGCCAAGGTTGTACAGGAATAACTGGTGTTAGGGACAGTGATGCTGATTTTACCGAGGAAATGGTCTAGTTCGAGGAACAATTGCCTAAAATAATTTGTGTTGGAGATAGTCAACAATCGGACATCGAAATAGAGGATATTAACCTCACACCATATGTCCAAGAGGAGCCAAAGGTAAATATTATCTCTTCTTGTTTACATCACTTTAAATAGGAATAAACTAAAATTACTTTCAACTTACTATCACGAAACAGGATCAAATTAGTGAGCAACATAAATGCTCTAGTTTTCAAAACCTAAAAACAAAGGACTAAAAAATGGGACCATTTGCATTTTTTAAATATAAAAAAATAAACATTGTGTTAAATAAAATGACTGTCTTTACTTGCAAACTTAATACTTTTGTTTACCTTCAAAAGAATACCCACTGTCCCCTAATAAGTATGATCCCCTATAATCTCCTCTTTCAAATTTAGCATACTGTCTGTTATTTTGGTAAATCGTTGAATCATGAGTTGAACCAGGCCAGCGAGCAACTACACCTGTAATCAGTAAATCTGCAGAACTTATGGTTTGGAAGTTGACAGAGATATATCTTTTTCTGTTACGAAACAGTTCAGCATCACCCCCATCTAAAATAGTAAGTACGTGTAGTTTAGTGGTTGGGTGATAAATTTTAAATCCAGGATAAGTTAGGTACCTGGTGATTGTATCTTTATATGCTATACGCATATCTATACAACCCAGGACATTAGGGAAACGGGCAATCTTGTAAAATTAATCCTTCACTCTTAACTGATCTTGTTCTGCTTCGGGAAATATTATAAACCCCTGTCGTAGAGTTAATATAGCTTCTGAAACTCTTGACAAATCGGCTACATGTCTGATCCCACCCATGTCTGCCATCGTCAGCAACTGACTACTGGTGGCATAAAATCTAAGGGCACGTAATAGTTGTTTGATCGGGGGCACGGATTTATTTCTGTAATAATAATTTACAAGGTAATAATAATATAGGTAGAGGTACCTACTAGAATAGAAAAACCTAGTTTTGACACTTGCACCTCCTAGGACCAACTAACACATTAATAAAGCAAACAGTTCAAGCATTTTACAAATAGGTATTGTAGGTGCCTACACATACCTATTCTCTCTCAATATTTAATGCATAGGTAGCTTACCTGTCGTCTGGATATTCTAAAATATGTTCTAGTTTTTGTAGTAGAAATTTCACGCTATCCTTGGATAACCTATATCTTGTAAAAAAAAGTCTTTATCATCACATCATACTGTGTGAAAAAGTCTGGTCTTTCACGATAAACACGAGGCCGTGTAAATAACCTAGGGTTTGCCAATAATTCCAGTCTCGACAGCTTCAATACTATCAAAAAACTCATTTAATAGATCTTCCATTTTAACAACTTAAAATTAACCCTTAGGCTAGGGGCTGAACATTCGGGCCCGTAAATATAAGGAATCCCTTAAGAGTTTAGGTGTTAACCATTGGTGAAAATAAAACTTGCGGTAAGTGATACTTAAATTAGCTTAAGGGTTACTTAAAATTTAGGGGTCGTTGGTGAAAACGGGCATAACGGGCCGTTCAACGACCACGGCAAATAATGAGGTTATCACACTGGACCGGACACCGCTCTGGTGTGCGGTGCTGCGGTTTTTATCTTTGACTGTAGAATCTTGATTTGCAAACAAAAACCGCAGGGTATAACACACTGACACCGCATCTACAGTCAAAGTTAAAAACCGCAGCGCCGCACACCGGAGGGGTGTCCGGTACAGTGTGGTAACCGCGTTAAACTGGATAGTTCCCGTAAAAACTGTAAGGAGGACGTGCGAGCTCGCGAAAGATGGAAAGGATTTGTCTAGGAGTGGGACAGCAGAGGTTAAAAAAATGTGTACAATACAATTATTTGATTAAAACAATAATGATAGCGACTCGTTTACGAGTGCATATAACAATCATTTTTTTTTTTTTTTTCATTTTTAAATCCTAGCGGTAGTCCATGCCATGGTTGATTTGAGACAGAATTATGAAATTATATTTGAAGTCCTGGACATACATGTAGTCATAATATGGTGTGTACTGTGTTCTGTATGTGGACAGATTATTCTACGTGTTTCAACACATGAATGTGTGCATCTCGACTGTCCAGAGATTACGTTCTAGCAAACGAACGCGTCTTGCTGCATGTCGCGGCATTTTTTCTCGAACCTAACCTCAAAATAATAAATACGGGGCGCCACACATTGCATGGCAATCTCCTTTCAATTGTATCAACCTCTTTTCGTAAAAATGCGTCAAAGGTATTTAATAAAAAAAAAGTTGTAGCGACGAAACGTATCGTCAATATTTTGTAAGACTACGTATTAATTATAGTATGACAGCTAAGTAGTCAAATAAAACCCCTCCTCCTCTCTCCTACTTTTGCTGTGCCCGACAGGGTCCACAATGATCATATTTTTGTAACCTACCACCTTTTTTTGTTTTTGGTAAGTTCACATGTGGAAGCAATAAATACATTCGAGTATTGAGTATTATCATTATCCTGTTGTGTAAACCGATTTTATTCATTATCTTGTTGTCATTAAGATTGAAAGACAAATGAGTATTAATAAGTAACGCGGCTACAAAAGTTAACCAAGGATGGGGTGAATGAATAATAAATAGACCGCAAATAACAATACAGCTATACTACGTTTACTAGCAGTGATTACGCAAAAACATTTTTATACATTTTACGTAGATCACGAAAGTGACTTTGAGATAATTCCTTTTGTTTAATACTTTGCAGTTGTCGCAACTAAGTGATCATACAAAATGTAAATATATTTCTAGATAACGTTGTATATTTCGTTGTTGTTTCTATATTGTTGTATTCAAAATTTAAACAATTTTATTCAGTTTTAAACGTGTACCCCTTTTTTAGTTATTGAAAATTATAGTTAATTCTAGGGTAGATATTTTTGCTATTCTTGCGATTGTAGGTTCCATGTAGAGAAAGACGAACTTAATTCGTATTTGTAGCTGATTCCGCCGACAAAATATCGCCATTTGTATTCTGTGTTAAATATCACACAATAAAAAAAGCGATAAAAGCTTTTAAATTTCAAAATTGAAATCGATTTCTCGCATCGAGCAAAACATTTTTTTTTTGCATACGGGTGTTTATTGGTATCAAGTGATTGAGGACATCGGGTAATTGCGTTTGTTCACACTAATAGTTGTAATGACAATGCCTATCATTTTGACAATTCAAAAACATTAATTGCGTGATTTACGTTGTCGACCAGACGAATTATTATTAATGGATTAGCAATGTCCTTCAAAATCCTAAATATAATAATAATAATATTATATTTACCTAAGTTAATCGATATCTTTTAAATATGCAGTATTTTTTATTGATATGGGAAGGTGGGCCGTAACGGTCACGGGGCACTAAGGGGCCATCCAAATGTACTAGTAACCAGACATGCTAACGATGTCCCGTATTCAATAATAAACGGCCACTTTGTATCCACGATCAACGCAGCAGCTACCGGACACGAATGCACCCGCGTCCACTTTTTACAGCGAAAACGATTTTTCTCGTAGTTTGACGTAATTATATGTGTAAGCCCTTTTCCGATTAGACGGTGCGTCAGCGGTGCGGGATCAGCATGCTCGGTATACCCGGTGTCGAAAGCTCACTGAGCGACTATATTTCAATGAACGTTTTCTGATTGACTTGGTATGCGCGGGAGTGGTGCGGGATAGTTTCGGTTTACCGCGTCTCGGTAGAAACATCCAGTGCCCGCTCGGTGTTTATAAAGACACTGCAGTATTTTGTTTTGTTATTGTTGGAGCAACAAGATTTAAAAGCTCTTGATACGTTTGCTTTGACATCCTGTCCATGGATAAAAAAATATTATCATCCTGTGAAAGTTCTTGAACTGCAAGAAACAGACGACATATTTTTTTTTTTCAATTTACTTTGTCGCCAATAGCGCTTTCGTTTTTTTCGTTAACGGAGATAAATATAACACGCCACAACAGTTCCATCACTCGAATACGACATTATCTCGAACAAATTATGCTGAAAACATAACAGTCAGGTCCGATGAAAACTGTGCAGTATCGTTTCCGTATACAGAACACGCTATACCGGACTGCTGCCTCACCGACAAATCAGGAAAGAACCTCGAAACTGGTAAAATAGTAAATATTGATTGATTTGATTTGCTATTTTTTGTACCAATCTTCAGTTAATTCATGTTGGATTTACTCTGCCTGAAAGTCGTGTTTGACATTCATGATATTCAGGTTGTCAACCCGTACATTCCCGTTCATGTTTATGTTATATTGTATCGTTTTAGGTATTAATAAATAATGGTGCGGATTCTCAGATGGTGTGGATGGTGTGGTGGGTTTTCGATAGTTTATAATCTCGCGAGATAGATTATAAACTAACGATGTTCATAATTATACGGTTACATTGATATAGCTATAAATTAATAGGATTCAATTATTTTAGCATAAACAGACCGTTTGATATAAAAATAAAACCGGATATTTCTTTCTTTTCACAATGAAGGGTTCCTTAGTTGGGATGAATTTATCCCAAGAACAAACTAAACATTGTAGTTGAAAAATATGTTCTCTCATACGTTCCAACTGCAAATGTAAGTTGGTCGACTATTACTCGTAAACTTGTAAAGCCTACTTAACTGTGATAGCTTTCCCTTTGATTTCTCTATATAAACTACTGCCGTGAATATTTTCACATATCCAAAAGCAACCATTTAGCTGCCAGAGACACACACTTGACTCTACAAAAATAAGCAATTTAAAGCTTAATTTTACGCAAGCGGATCCCTGAATCGAAAAATGGTTTTCACAAACCCGTAATATTTTTGAATGGCCTATCCAACGATACCCCACACCAAGGGATAGACGAGAAAAAAAAACATTCCCACTTTACGTGTACAGGAGGTACCCTATTTTTTTCTTCATGATTTTATTTTACCACTTTGTCGGCGTGATTAACATGTATATCAATGCCGAATTATAGCTTTCTTGTACTAATAGTCTATGAGCTAAGCTGCGGACGGACGGACATGGCGAAACTATAAGGGTTCCTTGTTGACTACGGAACCCTAAAAATTAGGTATTATTAGTTTTTCTTGACACACCACTGACGCTGGCCATAATATGCAACACGCTTAAAAGACCCATGACATAGAAACTAAGTAACATTGAATAAAAATTATTGCTGGATAACTACTTTCATTTTTCAAATCATTTATTACAAATAGGCACGTAAAACGCACTTTTGAACGTCACAATTTACAAAAAAATGGAATTGATATTAGTTGCCCCTTCCAAAAGGAAGTTTCGTATGGAGAAGAATGGGCAAGAAACTTCACCGTTAAGATGGCGGTTCGCGTCGCGACAAATACAGGAGACGGAGACAGGAGACAGACGGGATACTGCGACAAGTGTCTCGGTCTCTTCTGCATGTACTGTGGGTCGAGACCGAGACAGCAACCAAAGCTACAATTCATTCAGTATCGGAGTCTGTCGATGGAGTCAGTTGTGTTGTACTGTGTCATTAATTTACACTGTAATGGAAAGCCAAGTAGAACTTCTATTGGAGGAAGCAGAAGACGATGATTTGCTCTTATATTATTATCACAAATACAAAAAGAAGATTACCTATTAACGAATTATATTTAACTAGAGGCCAAGAAGGATCATTTTCGCTATTAGTGAAGAAGAAGTACGTGCTTTTTGAGCGCGACACGAGACACTACTGGTCAAGGGCAGCAACAGTCGCACAGTCTCCTGCCTTGCGTTTTTGTCTCATGTCGCGCCGCGAACCGCCACCTTTACTCTTTTAAAATGTTTTACAATATTATGTATACTACATTAAAGATATAATTATATGTGAAGACGATGCACGTAGAATAAAATTACTATACCACAATAATATTTGGTGAGAAAAATCGCTGTTAATGGCAGCGCGTAATGTTACACGCAAAACATTGTGCTTATGAGTGCATGCAACTTGTACAAGAGTTGTGTGGGAAGTTAATAACATTTAAAATTTTGGAAAAAAATTATAAGCGAAACATCAATATGTCCGTAATCAGAAAGTTCCCAGGTATGGTCCAGTACAAAAAAAAAACAATGACGGGGAGACAAGTGACTCTCGGCTTCATTAAGCGTATTTTTACTTACACCAGATTTACGTTGGAAAAAAATATAGGCAGATTTTATCCATCATTAAGTGGAGTCGTATTGTTTTATGATTTTTTCGTGTGTGCTATCAAAATAAAGGGCTCGAAAAGTCACGACAAGGATAAAAATTATGCAAAATAAAAAAGTCAAAACCCAACCAACCAGCCATTAAATACGACAATCAATCAATGGTGGCTTAAATCCGTCAAGACGTTTTTAATAGCCCATGTCATTCGTGGGGTCAAGGCAAATCAATCAAGCTGTATCGACTAAAATGACTGAAAACCAATAGAAATAGAAATAGAAATAATTTATTTGCAATTAATGTGGGTACAAAATAAGGTGTAAACATTGTATCATCAATCATTGTGTTTGTATCATTTTAATTTAGCTATAACTTATCACTGATAGCTTTTTTTTATAGGTGGGTGTGAAAGTTACTCCTTATTTAACCGACAATTTTTAACTGACTTAAAAAAAAGGAGGAGATTCTCATTTCAATTTTTTTTTTAAATGTGTGTTAACTTTTTTCTAGGTGAACCGATTTGGATGATTCTTTATTCATTTGAAAGCTGGTGCTTCAATTAACTTTAATACTGCGCATTTTTTCCATTTCCCCATGACGGGGTGGGTTTTTCTATGCCGTATTTTCGCAAAAAAAAAAGCTGTGCAAGAAGATATTACTAACTTAATAAATATACCTATTCATGGTTTATATTGATGATGTTTTAATAATTTTCTGTCACTGTTATTTACATATCAAGTAGTGGTACGATTTTGTGTGGGGTAGGTACCACAAATAAAAAGTGAAAAATATAATCTTTTTCCAAAAACAACAACTGACTTCAAAAAAAACTTTTATTTCGGAAGTTGGTGTCTTTGGTTTTGTATTTTCGTTTTTGCCACCGACCTCCGAAAATAAAGTTATTTTTCACGATTTTTAGTGTTTTTTTTGGAAGTCGGTTGCTTTTTTGTAAAAAAACTTTTTTACACAAAAAAAAATAACCGACTTCATAAAAAAACACTACAAAGTGAAAAATAACTTTAATTTCGGAAGTCGGTGTCTTTGGATCTGTATTTTAGTTTTTTGCCACCGACTTCCGAAATTAAAGTTATTTTTCAGTTTGTAGTGTTATTTTATGAAGTCGGTTGTTTTATTTTTGTAAAAGAGTTTTTTATTTTTCACTTTTTAGTGAGTCAGCTATTAATTTATCTAAGTTACAATAGCCTTTAGTCAACTACTCATCACCTTTTACAAAATATTCCTTTTTCCGATGCAGGGACGTTAATTGTTGAGGAGTTCTCCTGGTAAGAACCAAAAGAACTGGAGCTGATGGTAAAGCCACCATCAGCACCATTTCACCATATTCATTGTGACGAGCATAAATTGCTTAGTAACCATATTAGAGTAATCGAATCGTAACCCGTGAAATACTTATAATTGAGTAGTTCCGGTGGCCTATGGTCTTCATCATCAGTTCCACTTCACCGAATGGTGCTTTCCGAGAGCAAATGCACGAGTTACTATAAAAAATACCCAAATCGCTATAGGCGTGCTTGTAAAATTTGAAGATTTCCCTCGATTTCCATGGGATCCCTTCATCAGATTCTGACTTGGTTACAATGGGACCACCTCGAGAGTATACCCTTTCAAACAAAAAAAGAATTTTGCAATTCCGTCTATATATGACGGAGTTATGCCCGAACATACATTAAAAAAAAAAAAAATATTAACATCCGAATTGATAACCTCCTCCTTTTTAAAAAGTCGGTTAAAAAGGTCTCGTTTGTGGTGGATATTTGGTCCAAGCCAATGCCATTTTGGCTAATGTCCTTTATTAGATTTATTGTACACAGCAGTTCCAGTTAGGACATATGCAGAAATATGAATGTAAAAATTAATTATAATTTATGGTAAAATTACTTTTATTTGAACAACTTCTATAAGTTTAGCCAGATTTACTATTCCCTTTGTACAAAACCTTTGATAGCGACTAGTGGGGTCAGAATGTGGCCCGGTAACGAATCAAAACTTCACACACAAATTTCAACTCGAACTAACCGAATTAACAAGTTTTGAGCTAGCTATACAAACAAAAATTTTGCCACGGGCAAGTATATTACGACGAAAACAATTTGGTAATTTGGTGGGGATATTTTTTTTTTCGGATATAGAAAGAAGTCGTTTTTAAAGAATTAAAACTCTTTTTAGTGGAAAATACAGTTATATTTTAGTAAAGAGATATACCAGTGCCTTTATGAAACAAAGTGCTGTAATGAAAATAGTAATTTGATTACCAGTTCATCCAAGTTTGTAAAAAGTAGTCGACACAGTAAAAATGGTGGGTTTGCTTGAACTAAAACATTTTTTTTTTTTATATAATATGTATATTAGGTTGGGGAAAGTCTTTTCGCATTATAGTATGTATGAACTTGTAATAAAATCTCTTTGGCTATACTATTTGTATCTGGCTGGTTTTGGTATCATTGAAAGTTTAAATTTTAAAGAACATAATTCCAAATTCAAATTAGGAAAATGTGTGATTTTCATTTGTTTTTCGTACTGTCAAGATGTGTGAATCTAATGGAGAAATTCGATACATTTTAAAATTTTACTACAAAAAAGGTAAAAATGTAACGCAAGCCGCGCAAAAAATTTGCGATGTTTATGGACCTATTGCAGTGTCTGTGAGAGTAGCACAAATTTGGTTTAAACGTTTTCAATCCGGAAATTTTGATGTCAAAGATGCAAGTCGCTCTGGTCGCCCTATTACGGATAAAATGGATGCCATTTTTGAAAAAGTGGAGCAAGATCGGCATATCAGTAGTTACGACGTAGCTGAAGAACTGGGAATTGACCACAAAACACTTTTGGCACATTTGAAAAAAACTGGGTACACAAAAAAGCTCGATATTTGAGTACCTCACGAGCTCACTGAAAGAAACAAAACCGTGTACTCATTTGTGATTCTTTATTACGACGTAATGAAACCGAACCATTTTTGAAGAAGCTGATAACTGGTGATGAAAAGTGGATCACGTACGACAAGAACGTGCGAAAAAGGTCGTGGTCAAAGGCCGGTCAGGCTTCACAGACTGTGGCGAAACCCGGGTTAACTCGCAACAAGGTAATGCCGTGTGTGTGGTGGGATTGGAAGGGCATTATTCATTATGACCTGTTACCACCAGGCAGGACCATCGATTCTGAACTCTACTGCGAACAACTGATGAGATTAAAGCAAGAAGTTGAGAGAGAGCGGCCGGAATTAATCAACAGAAGGGGTGTGGTTTTTCATCATGATAACGCTAGACCTCACACATCTTTAGCCACTCAGCAAAAATTAAGAGAGTTTGGCTGGGAGGTGTTAATGCATCTGCCGTATAGTCCTGACCTTGCACCTTCAGAATTCCACCTGTTTCGGTCTCTTCAGAATTCTTTAGGCAGTGTCAGGTTAACATCACGAGAGGACTGCCAAAACCACTTATCGCGGTATTTTGATCAGAAGTCCCAAAATGTCTATAGCAATGGGATCATGTCCCTACCTACAAGATGGCAAAAAGTTATCGAACAAAATGGTACCTACATACTTTAGTTAAATGTAAATAAACTATATTAAAAAAAGTTTTGAATTTTCTTAAAAAATGCGAAGAAACTTTTTCCCTAACCTATTATAATAGACATACAGTCAGTCTTCATTTGCATTTAAACGAATAACTCAACTAACTGTATTAAAATTACCAAAAGTTTAAACCGTTTTATTGTTATTTTATAGCTCTTTAAATTCGGCTCAAGGGATGAAAAAAATAACAGCCCAGAAGTATTATTTTCTAATTTCGATACACGTGAATCAAGAAGATTGTTGTCATTGTATTAGTTGAGACTTAAAAAAACTTTTTTACAAAAAAACAACCGACTTCCAAAAAAAACACTAAAAGACGTGAAAAATAACTTTTATTTCGGAAGTCGGTGCCTTTGGTTTTGTATTTTCGTGTTTGGCCACCGACTTCCGAAATTAAAGTTATTTTTCACGTCTTTTAGTGTTTTTTTTGGAAGTCGGTTGTTTTTTTGTAAAAAAGTTTTTATTTTTCACTTTTTAGTTGCGGTACCTACCCCACACAAATTCGTATACCACTACTTGGTGTGGAAATAACAGTGACAGGAAATTATTAACACATCATCCATATAAACTAAGTGGAAAAAATCTGCAGTATTAAGGATAACTCAAAAACTACTGGTCAGACCTTGATCAAATTTAAATGGGACCACATGTGAAGCACCACCTATCAAATAAAAAAAGAATCATCCAAATCGGTTCACCCAGTAAAAAATTATG
The DNA here is from genome assembly GCA_916610205.1 of Griposia aprilina. Classification (NCBI taxonomy): domain Eukaryota; kingdom Metazoa; phylum Arthropoda; class Insecta; order Lepidoptera; family Noctuidae; genus Griposia; species Griposia aprilina. The sequence continues at coordinate 13,532,967 of OU744302.1, forward strand.
AGCTAACACACATAAAAATAAAAAAATAAAACATACAGACGAATTGAGAACCTCCTCCTTTTTGTGAAGTCGGTTAAAAATACAAATTTTCTTAATTTATTTTACAATTTGCAGATCAGATCGTATGCTGATATTATGATTCGCGACCGTAAGGCGGTTATCAAACTGCACCGGACACCGCTCCGGTGTGCGTGTAGTATAAATAAAGTGATGAGGTTTGAGGTTTACTTTGAGGTATGAGGTTAGGGTTTAAATATGATTTATTTTTATAAAATGTATACTTATTTTTAAAATCTAGCTAGGTCGTTTCTTCGCCCGCATGTAGTTTGGGAATTATCCCACAGGTCAGTCAACGTCATAGGAACATACAAAAGGAATAAAATTGTATTTCAATTAAGTATTTTGGGGTTTATGTATGTATTATAAACCAATAGGTAGGTAACCAATACATTTTTAGAAAGTACTCCATAAGGTGAATCCTCAGCTGTAGCCCGCAACATCCAAATTTCCTTTGGTTTTTTGCAAATTGCAGCTCTGTTTTACGCCGTATGTCGATCAAAATGCGATTCGCGACTGTAGGTTATACATTATTTCTGAATAATAATCATCAATTTCACATCAATCATCAAAGGCGAACGGCAGGCTTGTATTGGAATTTGGTACAGCATTTTTTTTATTTTTTTATTGTTAGACGTATTGATAGACAAGCTCTTTTTAAATTCTTAGAATTTTAGAAGTTGGGACGTAGAAGTTATAACCAGTTTTATTTTTTAAGGTTATGTTCTAGTGTTCCAATGTAGTTTGTTACATATAGGTACGTAAACATTGTTTTGGTGATAAAGTAAATTTAATGTTCTAGATTGCTTGTCGCTATCTTTGTAGCGTTTTAGTTACCATTAAGTAGGTAGATTGAGATGAGGATCGTACCTACTCAGTGGGGTGCATTAGGAGATACCTATGTCTAGCAGCGGACTGCAACAGTTTCATAATGATGAAGTTCTGGTGGGGTTTTGAGAGTACCTAGGTCAATAAACCAATACTTTGTTTTTGTAAGTACATTTATTTTGTTGTACTTATAATTAATTTATTCTTCATATTACTTCATCTAAGAAGGGGACAGATCGGTTAATACCCTCATGGCGAGCATAGCTTGGGTACCCAGATAATTCGCTAAATTGTATATAACTGAACGGAACTCAGAACTGAAAGACAGGTTTTCTTTACCTGTCAATAAATTTTTGCCATAATTATGAACAAAAAAATATATGGATGAAGAAAATCAATCCCATCATTAAATCGTTAACTATTATGATTTTATGCAACAATGATGCATTCTTAGGTATAATATTAAGTGTTTAATTATATTTAACGTTATTTCTATTTCTAAATAATTAATTATCATTTCGATATTTGTGATATTTTACATATGGCAACTTCTAAAAACATAACTGCGTTTAGTTTACGATTTTAAAACATTTATTTGTTAAAATATTTTTATTGATATTATTAATTAATCCGAAGTTCTAAAAATAGTATACTTACATCAAAATAAATGGTTTAGTTGCCTTAATAAGTGGTACAAATTCTATAAGAAAACAACAACAAAAAATATGCTGTACTAAATCTGCCGTTCACCTTTCGAAATTTGTTGCGCTTAATAATTTTTCAGAACACTTCATATGAAAATTCTTAGGTGAAACAATTTTCGATTAAGCTCTGGGGATTTGGGACCGGTGGAAGGCAATAGGCTCGCCCCCTTTTACCTTGGACATAAACATAACTGGCGAAATGTGGGTGTACTATGGGTGCACCTCTGCCTAACCCTTCGGGGATTACAGGCGTGATGTTATGTTATTTCGGTGATTAAATTACTCACTGCTGTTTAATTTAAGCAAATCATAACAACTTAATTTGCTCATATTATTATGGACGATGCAATTTATAATTCTCTGTGAAGTAAGTGTTTGAACCTCAAAATCACTATCCCAACCGGATAACTCTGTTACACCTTCAATATCACTTTAATTGAAATCGGACATGTTTTTAAAGGGCTGAAGTAAACAATGCTTAGATACGTTTATCCCTGCAATTCGCTGGATAAACCAATCTTTATGTCGTGTCAAACAAATAGCTGTCAGCACGTTATTGGGATAACTATCTGTTGTAAGCGATAGACTCTTCAGCGATCGATAGATGCTTGGGTTGGTTAGTAAGGGCTGATTTTTCAATCCTCAGATAAAATTACCAATAGCTACCTGAAGAATAAAGTTGTTAGACTCTTCATTCGTCTGATAAGTGGTTGCCAATTTTTCAATTATCATTTAACTTAGGAATAACTATCTGACCGATTATCTCATCTGTGAAAACGCCAACTTCAGGGTGGTGAAACAAATATACAGATTATACTAATGTTAGAACGGGCCGGACTATTTCTTTGATTGCTGTCAATGTGAAACAAAAAAGTGTCAGCGTCATGTCACTTATATTACGTTACGAGGTTGTTTGTTTGGCTTGGGTGTGTGGTGTTTTTATTTGTGATTTCGTGATTTTTCATTATAATAGAAAGCAAAAAAAGAGAGCGTTCAGCGAACTTTAATAATGCTGATGTTCAAATACTTTTCAGACAGACGCTGTTACAAACAAAGACAAAGAATCTGCATGGAAGAAAATTGAAATTTCTTTTAACTCATGTGCAATACAACAACTTAGCGCTCCTGGAAGACGCTAAAGTTAAAGTATGAGGGAATCAAAAAAGTTACGAAAAAGAAATTCTCGTTATGTTATAAAAGAAATATGATGTGTTGTAAAGTTTAAGCATTTTATTACTATTATTTAGAGGCCGTATCGTCCTACTGCAGGCCAAAGGCCTCGCTACTCTCTTTTCACTAATGAAGTTCATAAATACAATTAAGACTATTGGTAGTCCCAGCCTAGAGGGTTTTTGACCAAGCATATGAAGGGCGAAAAGTTGATATAAAGATAGCTGAGTAGGTACGGCATGATGAGAGAACACCGAATATAGTATATCTGATAAGTTTCGTTTAGTAGCCCCGTGGTGAGGAATCTACTTTCAGATTTCGAAAATGGACCAAATATAAAGTGATCTTCAGAGCTGTCGATTTTGGTATGATCGGGTGCGGCCTAACCCATAATGACTTAAATCTGATGAAGAAATTGTGGGCATTCCCTAAATCTGACGAATTTGAATACTCAGATTTGGTTTTTTTTTTTAAGGATATTCAGGGCGAATAAAAGTTATTCTGTGTTTAAAGTAAACTTTCTTCTTCAATTCGGAATCGGCTGGGTTAATTCAGTGAAGCCGCGGGCAGCCGGGCTCAACTTTAAGACCCCAAAGCATGGAATCGCCGCGCCGGCAGGGTCTAGAGACAGCAGTACTCCGCAGTACTAATAAAATTCGTGTCGCAGATAGTGCGTTGAGCGGAAACTTCTGTCACAGTGGTCTCTGGAATGGTCAAAAGAAAATCTAATCCCGCAAAGGTTAGATTTTCTTTGGGTGGGTGGCTAAGATTTTCAATTTCGCTTCGCTCGCTGTAGCATCCTAGGTTCTCTTGACAAAATCACTGCCAAACCCTTAGCACCACATGGCAACCGGCGCCGGTGACCAAAAGTATGGGTATCGGAGGCTCAATTCCCTCTTCGCACCGGAGCATTTGTACGACCTAGGTACGCTATTGTCGACGGTGTAGTGAAATTTATACGGTACGTCAATGGTAACAACACCAGTACAAAGCTGGTCTCACATTCTAGCCGACTTCGGTTTGTCGGAGTTGGCGTTGGATTACAGTTCAAAACCGAAACTGTTATTCTAAAATAAATAGTAAACTTTATATACGTTCTTTAATCAGAGTTTAGAAGCTCTCGTGAAGTAATGTTTTTATTAAAATTATATTTTTCTTAAGTTCAATTATTGACTATCAACGGAAGATTACATATTCCTAGATTTTATTACAAACTGTAAGGCTGATTTTAAAATAAAAATGATTAACAATAAAGGCCACGACTTCATTTGAATCACCCTATTTTTTGGAATAATTTGCATAGAATCTAAGTAAAGAGCCAGCTAGTCGGGAAAGCGCGTGGGGTATTGTTGGATCTCATAATTAAAAAGAGTCTTCTAAATGACTAAGCTATTTAAGTCAATAGTTTTTGAGATATGGGATATATTTTATTACAACCGCAGAAATAACTTTGTTTTTCATAGTTTTTATTTCCGACAAATACTATGAAATACAAACTTATTTCTGCGGCTGGTAAAATCAATAAGTTATCGCAACTGACAGATGAAAAAAACACAGCTGGTTGTCAATCGCAGTCGGGCTATCGTGTGGGGTATCGTTGAATAGGTCGTGAAAAATAATAATCAAGTTTGAAATTGAGTTTTCTGGTTACTTGATATAGTGAAATGAAATGAAATTGTTTATTCAGTAATGATATCGGAATCACTTTTGCACATAATTTAAAAAAAAATAAGTTAGTTGGACTCGACACAGTTGGTAGTTAGATTGGTTTGAATAAGATAATATGGACAGTCACGAGTGTAAATGTATATTACTATGGACAGATCGGCAATAACACTTGAGTCTCCTGTTCATTAATTAATATTTCTCAAGAAGACAGCAAACATAATGTGATCATCTGTGGAAGACATACAAGTAGCGGCACAAATATGTGACATCGAACAAACACCAAAACTATTTGACGATACAAGCGACGCTAAATTATAGGATACCGCATCAGGTTCCAAAATATGTGTCACCTCTCAAAAGGCATAAATATTGTACATGTCTTGCGTTATAAATATCTGCCTACTCAGTTCAGTTTAGAAGAATGTGATACCTCGTTGTGATAAAAAATATCTCGACTTCACTTTGGCAGCATAAAAATGTAACCGTATAATATTTCGTGCCGTTTTCTTCTATATTGCAATCACTGGCGCTCATATTGCTGCGCTAGCTAACGGCCTAACTCTACCGACCCTAACTTCACAAATGCTACATATCAGTAAAAATGTATGGCTTCGCCGTTTCGCTACCGTCGTGGAGGTGATGCGAATATTTAGTTTCTGAAGTAAGTAACGAAACAGCCAAGCCATACATTTTTACTGATATGTAGAATTTGTAAAGTTAGGGTCGGTAGAGTTAGGCCGTGTAGATTCAGAAGCTTGGCTCTACATGAGATCTGATATCTTTTTCACAGGGCAAACCTTATGTGGTCGTCTTGCCAACATTTTACATGAAATGTTTTTGGTGGGATTGTTATTGTTATTGAACATGAGTAAGCTAACACTTCGAGAAAAGGTAGGTAGTGCCCTTGCGCTTCGCTTGGCTCGTCTTGGCGGGGGCACCACCGTGCCCCCAGATGTTATTCAACGCCACATTACTCGATAATTTTTGATATTAGTATACAAGTATTATAAATTTTTGGAATGCCTACAATCTCCGCATATTGTTTCGTAATTAATATTATATATTGGTTTAATAAAATAAAATTAACCAATATAGTTTAAGATAGTATTTTTTTAACAAGAGATTTGCCCATTGCCGTTGTCGAGATATTTATTGTATTAAGATCTTTATGCATTAGTTTCCTGAAAGAGAAAAAAAAAATGCGCCTACTTGCGCCTTTTCTGACATGGTACCAGCGATTTATATCCCGAGATAAAAAATATATCTTTTACAATTACTTTTGATTTCTCATAAACCATTAATTGTTATCTATTAAGGTCAAATTGATAAAAAAAATCATTAGTGATGAGTGTTATAAATAGTTCTTTGTGGTTTTGATACAGTTTTGAACACCTTACTTGATCAAATATGGTCTCTTATCTATTAGGGTCAAATTAAAAACAGGTTGATTATGGGAAGAGTGCAAATTATATTAGTTTCTTATATTTTTGCACATAGCACTATTTCATTGGCCTATTAAAGGAAGGCGAACCCTGAAGTATTCACTGTTGTTGATCATACATCAGTTGTCCTAAAAAGCAGTTAGAACCTATTTTCAAACATTCGCACTTGATTACTGTTTTGAAAAATGGGTGAATTTGTGTGTAGCAAACGAGAGTTGTGCAATTTGGCATAATATAGAATACTTACAAGAAAATTTCAAATTTTCACCAGATGATATGGCTACTGAGGTCTCCTACATTCAAAGAAGCTTGATATCTAAAGGTACAAGTTCGTAGCCAACTGCAAGCAGCAGCAGGCGACGTGTCGCCGCGACACTACTGGTCCCTGTATTTCTATGAAATACCTTTCGTAGCTAGCGAAACGTCATTTTCATAGAAATACATAGAAACCAATAGTGTCCCGGCGACACTTCGCCTGCTGCTGCTGCCTGCACTACTGGTTACTGGGTACTGTAAAGTAGCACAAGTTTTAACTGAAACTCGTTCGCGCTTCTTGTACAGTTTGCGGTGCTACTCCTCGGCAAATTAATAACTTAAGAGGCAGTCAGGACGCGCGAGATGTGAACGAAAGTTCATTTCAATACGGACTGTCAACACAACATGCTTGGATTACGGACTATGGTTTTACTCGTTTCATAATTATAACATGTCTACAACTGAAAAAAAAAACGAATAAAAAGCGGTTTAGGATGGAAATGGGACTGCGTGGCGATAAAACTCGACAAGGCACTGGAAATAGTACGGTACCTAATGACGGAAATAAAGCTCGGCAGATTTTTTCAGAATTACTCTTGCTCTGCAGACATTACTGATGTAGACGTAGAAATTATAAAACGAATGTACATAATACTACAAACTACGTCATCTGGGATGGCTATTGATTTTAAAATAATCGATGAATATGCATAGTACATCCCAACTGTACGTAAATATTTATAATTGATGTTATATGCCTTCCACCGTGTAAATCCAGTAATAAGGATTACAAAAAGTTTAAGACTTCATCATTCTAGGAAGTGTTTAAGAGCAGCTACCAATGAAGACGTGTTCCATTCCATACCTTGTTGTACACTTTAAATCAAGTTTGAGAAATACCTCAGAAACAATATCGAAATAACTATTTGATGAAGCCAAGAAAGACCCTTCTTGCTGTCAACGAAAATCTGTAGGAGCTCGCTGATTTTTTTTTTTCTTCCTCTTGGCCTATGTTATATTCCATTTTATTTATCTAAATTAATAAAAAAAGACTTTCTTTTTCATCTATCTATACTAATAATAGTTGAAGAGTTCGTTTGTTTGTTTGAACACGCTAATCTCTGGATTCGAATAATTATTTTTGCTATCGAAAGCCCAATTCTTGATTAAGGCTATTAAACATCGCGGTATGACCTTTACGAGCCGAGCAAAAAGAAAAAAGTCATAAAAAACGCTAAGCAAAAACGTAATAATTGCTATTTTCTTGATCCCCGACCCATCCCGTCATACGACGGGATGGGTCGAGGGATCGAGAAATTTCACGCGGACTAAGTCGCGGGCAGAAGCTAGTATAGAATAAATGTATTTTTAAGTTTTATTTTTTAAATTCAACAATAAACAGAATATTCAAAATCAATTCAAGGATGTGTGTAAAATTACAGCTTTCATCGTTTTGAAAAAATTGAGATACGGAGTTTTAAGACGAAACATACGGGCTAGCGAAACATTTTTTCACCCGTTTCCGTTTGACCACCTGCGGCCACCCCGTAGAGGAGGATAGCTGCATCGTTCAGTAAGTAAAGCAACAGTTATTACTTGCAATGTATAATTCTGGACCTCCTAAAAAGAAGCGTAAGCAGTCGGTAGACAGAAATATAGTGCCAGGCACTACTAAACTTTTTTCCTCAGTCGCGAATTCCAATTGCGATAATTTGGCGCGTATTTTGGGTTTTAATTTGCCACTTGCCGCAGAAAACACGGAAAACTTGTGACAGTTGTCTTCCTAAATCTGAATCTTAAATCAAATTACATTAAGATTCAAGCTTTATAGCAGTTCTGAAGTGGGCTACTCGCTGCGCAGTATCCCACCCTGCTCCCCTGCGGTCACATGAATATGTTACTGCGCAGCTACTCACCTCGTGTTCAGAGCCGCCATAAAGTTTTCTTCGGGCTGTACCATGTTATTCGAGCGACAAACATAATGTGCTTGCAGTGTGTGAAACAATTATAGCCTTACTGCCAATAAAAAATACCAAAATTTTACAACTGTTAGTTTAGTGAAATGATACTTAATGATACTTGTGATTAGTGTACTTTTTTAATTCGAGTTGATTGGTGTCCTAACACTATTGAAAAAAATTGAAATTTCGTCTACCTATTATTTTATCAGTAATTGTTGATCTCAAGTAAAGTTTTTTGATTATAAAGACTACCTACCTTGTAAATGCAAGTTCCTCATTAGAATGATATTTAGAATGAAATGTGTGTATACCACATTTCTTTTAATTTAACCTTTAATATGTTATTTAATACGGTACTAAATACATACAAGGGTAAAACACCATATATTATCTATATATATAAAAATGAATCCCTATTTCCCTTGGTCACGCCATCACGCGTGAACGGCTGGACCGATTTCACTTCTTTTTTTTTTTGTTGTGTTCGTTGTTGTCAGGAGAAGGATCTTATGAAACAAAAAAATAAGGAAGTTGATCGGAACTTTACAAAATTTAAGAAAACTTAACGCCAATATAAATTTTACATAACTGTCAGTTGTTTGAAATAAATGTCAGCGATTGACAGAATGCGCGCTGAAAATATCGTATACAGATGGATCGGTTGATAAATGAGTCGATAGTTTTAGTTTTAGTCAATAGTCAAAACTAAAACTAAACGACATCTGACATTCATAGTTAAGACAGGACAACGTCTGTCGGGTCAGCTTGTAGTTTATATATGTTGTAAACTAAATACGGCAGCGGCCTGGCAAGCCGCTCGTCACCAGCTACTTTCCACAAAAACTAAGTCAACAGTCAAAGGTATAGAAAAAAAAAAGCCCCATTACGCCTTACAAAGGTCCAGGACCCAAAGTTCCCGAGAAATGTCAAAAACGTAATATATAATAATAATAAGAATAACACACCGCCGTATCTCTACGTTGACGTCGTGGCATGGCTTGCGCGCTCCTAAACTTTAGGTCTGTACTGGTAGTTTACTTTGCCGGAACAGGTCGAGGGTGAGGAGCCAGACCAAGAGCGATACAGAAACCCGCTAGGCAGCATGTGGCGAGCTGTTGGGCAGTAGCGACCCCACAGAACCTATCTCTCGGGAGAAGTCTTCTTCCTCACCTCTGGCTTGCCTTTATTGGCCGGCTGGAGTGAACAATGACGAGGAATATAGCTGCCACCTCTTTCTTGTCGTTATTGGCCGGCTTGAGTGGAGATTTGCAAGAGCAAACGTGCTCGGAGAAAGGAAGTATTCTAGTAAGATGCTGGTAAGGATCTTGACCGTACTTCCGGGATTGTCCTGATAGCCGTGAGATACCTCTCCAATCCTCATAAGCACCTCAGGACATGATGCCCCTTTTCGCTACGACACTACGTGCTACCGTGTACAACTGTACCGACCGACACTGTTGACGACCGCTTAAGGGAGCCCAATATTAAGTGTGCAAGTCACCCCCCGCCATTATATCTGTGTATTTTATATAAAACATTGCTTCAGGCAGAACCTTAGTCTTTTCATAGTCCTAGATAACCAGTCCACTTAAGCTACGCAATCCAAAGTCCAATATATTTGTTTCCATGTCCTGCAATAGTCCTAACACCAACCGGGGGTTGTCCTTGGGTGCACTTGTATAGTCCGAACAAGAATAATAATAATCGTCGGTTGGTGCTTCATTTCGTTAAACACCTCTAACGCCTATGCGAGTCGGCTGCGGCCCCTCGTACGCCTTCTAAAGGTCCGGGAGCCCAGGGTCCCGAGAAAAGTCATCAGACATAAAAATAATAATTATGTTGTTGTATATCCAGAAAATTCAAGATTTCGAACTAATCAAGTCTAGACAGGAGCTTTAAAATAACTTGACAAATTACTCTATATGAGAATACTTGTCAGATATTTTGGTTTCCAGTGGTATGCCACAAGTTTTTACAATATGAGCGGCACTCATTGCTATTAGAAGAAAACTGCTCGAAACATATTACTGTCACATTTTTACGCTGCCAAAGTTATGTCAGATATTTATGCTGCCAATGGGATGTCATATATTTTTGCATTATGAGCGGCACTAGTTGCGATATAGAAGAAAACGGTTCGAAACATTTTACTGTCACATTTTTACGCTGCCAAAGTTATGTCAGATATTTTTTTATCACGAGGTAACACATTCTTCTAAACTGAATTGAGTAGCAGATATTTATAACGCAAGACATGTCCGATATTTTCTCATTTTGTGAGGTAACACATCTTTTAGAAACCGATGCAGTATTCTTTCCTTACAATGTGTAACTGAATTAATGCACATTATGAAAGTAGTTTGTTCAGAATCATTTACTGAATCCGATTTGTCATTTTCTATATAAAGTATTTTTAATTCCAAAAATAATTAAAGTCACGCTTCCGCTGCACAGTCCAAACATACCAAAATGGTCGAAGTACCTTCTACGCTAGACCCTTATTTATACGTGTGCGACGGTGTGCGTGAAACAAAGCTTTATACATAATAGTAAAAATGCAGTGTATGTATTATGATTATAACATAATATTCTAATTGGGCCATCCCAATTAGAATATTATGTTGTAATCATGTTGGTGGTGTGCGTTAATTACGGGACATATTGGCGTCGCTTGTCGCGTCAGATACTTCTGATGTTTGTTCGATGTAACATATTTGTGCCGCTACTTGTATATATATGCCTTCCACAGATGATCACATACATTTGCTATCTTCTTGAGAGCAGATATTTATGAATGCATCATGAAATCAGATATTACTGCCGAAATGTCCATAGTCATACACTTTCGGACACCTGAATCGAGCCACTCTGTTTTTTTTTATTTTTTGTGTAAAGATCTGTAACTTTTTAGATGGTCGTGAATTCAAATTTGAAACTATGGTCCAAAACAATTGATGAGTCAAAAAAAGCTTTTATATGCATTTTTTTACTCTTATTTTAATGTTTTAGACCTACATGTAAATATGCACGGTGGCTCGATTGAGGAGACCGGGAGTGTATATTTATGTTCGTGATTCGGATATTATCGGTTAGAGCTACTTTGAGTTAAGCAACCGCAGAAATAACCTTGTTTTTCAGTGTCATGAAAAAATTCTGTGAAATACAAACTTATTTTGCTGCCGGTAAAATCCATACAAATATTATCAATAATAGACTACGCAACTCTTCACTATACGAGGTCGTCACGCACTTGGCCGTTTTTACAGAATACGCGTTATTATTGCCGTTATCATAGCAAATAAATTACCTAATAAAAAACCAAACTCTAGGGATGATACAAGAAACCTCTGAAATAAAAAAAAAACTCATTATCGACACAGGAGGGTGGTGGTTGATTCCCGGTACACCTCTTATGACGAAGAACAGCGGTGTACACTCGCGTTAGGCCGCGTGAATTCTATCTTCAATTATTGTGTACCTGACCATGTAATTTAAAGCCTTGAAGGTGGGTTAATTTTTTAATTGCTTAACTCCTAACATCACAGATAAATCCAATACTTGAGCCTACTTTTGACTGATTAAGTGATACGGTACCTACTGAGACATAATACATTCATACTAGACCTGTCAAACCTGTCATTTATAATTCAATCTAACCTAATAACAGATTAACTCAATAACATTAATTAAATATAAATAAATGAATTGATGTTCTGTTCAGTTTAGACTATGGTGTCACAAAAGGCACTATTTTTTGTGTATAACGCAGTTTGTCTGCCGCCACGTCAACCGGACGTCAGCGAGAACGAGATGACGGCGCCGATGTTGCGATACATAATTTACTATGACCGCGGGTCCAACACACGTCCCTCAACGGGACGTCACGTTCGGTTCGAGTAATCTCGTTTCTCATTGACGTCCCATTTACGGTGGCGGTTGACAAACGCTGTAAGTCTCTATGCCAGCTAAAATACGATATCGCGTGAAGAGGACTTCTATGCACACATTAATTAACCCAATTTTCATTTAACTACAAGTGCCTGGGCTTACAATTAATCAATTCGATTTCGAATTAGCCATTGAACAACTAAAATAAGACCCTACAAATAAATATAAATTTTGGCAGGTTAGGCACATTAGTCATTCAAAAGATTACTAAAACACACAGAGTTAACAACAAGGTGCAGGTATAAATTAAGGGGCCGCCGCCAGCCACAGTGAACTTTCTTTTCAAGTGCCACTAACGTATAGGTTTCACTGCACTCCATCACTTAAACACTCACTGACACAATTATGAACACTGCACATCTCACTTCTCCGGGAAATTCCGCACTGCAATCCAAATGATTCACTGCAATCCTTAATTAACAACGAAGGCTGTCACTGTCAACGGCGGCGGCGGCACCGTAATCGTGCATGAACGTAGGTTTTACATGCCTCTTATAGATTATACCATAATAAAAAGCACAATTATTAATCTACAATCGCTCCATATAAAACACAAGCGCCTTAACATACATTGTTTATTGATTTAACTATTATGAAAAATAAACAACATCTATGTCAAGGCCAAGCATATTTAACTACAGGCGTAAATCCACTATATCATAAAAGTTCTGCTACAATAACCATTCGATCATTTAATGTATAGTGTGAAACTGTGAACACATTAATCAGTCGATTTAAGAAACAGTAAAAAATATGAAGTTGTTTTCGAAAACCAATCTTTGTGAATTAGTGGGTTCAAGCCATGTAGCAACACAGTGATCAATCTGAGTATAGGTAGTGACCCCAAATTATGACTGTTAAGGTCTGTATCTGTTTATTATGTCGTGACTGTTTTCAATGTAAATAAATTATACAAAAATAGATCACTGATGGTGGAAAAGAATAAAGCCCAGTAAAACTGGTACTCACGACAGGTGGTAGCGTGACACGGAAGCGGGAGCAGGGGCAGAATTCACGGAGGACGAAGAACCTGAGTAGCCAGAACCGGCAGGGGATGAGCCGGCCGAGGGCGCACCCGCTGCCGAGGGTATCGCAGCCGGTTCATAATACTCGGTGGTAAGCGTGCGTTCGTCCAGCACGTGCTCTGCATTGTGTGCCTTTGATGCAGACTTAATGTCCATAAAGGCAACTGTGGCACAAACGCCACTGGCACCTCCAGCATTGACACCAGTGGCAATGTTGTCTGGACGACCCAACAATTTGACATTCTGGACTCGGCCATAGCTGTGAAAAGAAAAATACTTTGACATATCAATAATCTAACTTTGACAACTTCCACCACCCTTTTTGATCAAGTTTTATCCCAAGTCTTACCACACAAACATCAATAATTTTACAAACTTCTAGATTTTTTACTGAACTACGACAACAAACTGAATAAAGGGATTAGCAGACATTAAGCAACATTAATAGAATTCATACGTATACATATATTCGTAAAGATTATTCGGTGTCATCATAAGCTTTTACCTCCTCGCTTCATTTCAATGACATCCCGACTCAAAACGAACTCTTAAAAGTTATAAAATAAAGTTAAGTAGAATAATATGTAATATTCATTCGGATTTCTAATTATTTTGTGGTATATACACTTAGTGAGACTTGACGATTTTCTCCTAGAAGGATATTGATTAAAATTATGAGATGCTGTGCATACACATACATACTTTGGCAACTTTGCACACATACTTTTATGAATTGTACCTATTATATTTCAACGATTAAACCGAGACTACGAGAAACCAGCTTTGAATATATTTTTGCCATAGACACATGAAAATAATAAATTGTCGAATCTTGCACAATACGCAAAAAAAACACAATTTTTTGTTTGATCAATCTACTCCTTAATTACCGAGGTACCTACTCAATGTTCGAAATTTTATTTAATATTTTTTGCATGTTTGGAAAGAAGGTCGGTCAACGTTTTTAATACTTTCACACCCCGCGAAGTAAAGGTTTAACTATTTTAATACTAGCTTTTGTCCACGACTTTGCCCGAGTGGTTGTCGGAAATTATCCCACGGGTATTTACTACCGGGATAAAAAAATATCCTATGCTCTAACCCAGGTCATGGCCTATCCGTATATGCCTTACATCCAATTCCGTTCAGCCGTTCCAATATCTTAAATCGCTTAATAAATACAGGTATTGGTGCGTTTTTTGGGAAAAATAATATAGTATGCTGTTTTGATTTTGTTTTGTTTTTCATGAATGTTGTTTCATTTCAGTTGGAGATTTCAATGTATGGTTTATCCTATAACGCCTGTGGGCTAACCGGCTACAGATCATTATAACCGCACGGCTCCAGCGCAGTAAGCGCCCGTCACCGCCTCGAAAAATTCCACGCGCTTGTCGCCAACGCGCTGTCAGCAAGGCGACCGCTCGCTGCTGGCACGTCAACGGTTAGGTGACAGCTTGTTGTTCACGCGCCGCTTACTAGTTTATAGCTCACCGTCTACGCGCCAACGGCTACTTTTCCGCTTACAGACCGGTTTTCGAACATTAGTGAGTGAGAATTTGCGGGCGAAGCTCGCACGGCTGTCTCCCGACCGGGCGACAGCCGTGCGAGCGACGCGAATTTTCGCACGCGTGTGGCGTGGCGCCGCGGCCGGCATGCATACCGCTTGCGCGTTTCTTCGGCGGGGAGCAGGCTGCTCGCTTGAAGCGCGCGGTCGGCGCGACGTGTATGTCACACGTCGTCCACTATGCTGTATTTTCATCGTAAAATGTAATTTAATGCAGTTGATTTAAAATCCTAACTTGAATAACAAGTTATTTGCTGTCGGAGCGGTGCCGTTTTCAGTGACAACCTTAAGGCCCTCTTGTAGTGCGTCTCGACGGGCACTGGCCGGCCGGTGCGAGCGCTTGAACTGCTAGATCTTGTATATATGTACCTATTAAAAATATAATAACGAAACTATAAAATAAGTTCTCAACATGCCCTAAAAAACAATAAGCCTTATCTTTTGGTACGGTATAACTGTAACACGGTTTCATGATGGAATCTCTTCAAGGTACGTTTTAAATAGCGATTTAGTGTCATCTTTATGATAATTTCTTATCGAGACAATAATTATAATTACACGTTTCTGTCTTCCCACGGCACAAAATTAGCGCAAAATTTACGTTTGGCTAGATTTACAGAGGTTTAAGAAAGTTAAAAAATACAGCAACCTCGCCTTAAGTCCTCGTTATCACGTGTAACACGAAGAGGCGCAGGACGAGCCCCAACGCCCTGTTTTTCACAATGTTTGAACGGAGGTACTCAGGTACGCAGGGCCCTTTACGGGGCACCGGAGTTGGCGCGTTCATTGAGGCGCCGACCGGGCTGGTCGGCGCCTCAATGAACGCGTCCCAGAGGGTCATGGCCATCCAGCTGTTCCTGGGATACCGCACGGTCTCCGGTGAGGCGGCGAGACTGCTTGCCGGATTGCCGCCATGGGATCTGGAGGCAAAAGTCCTCGCGGGGGTGGCGCTAGGAAGTGAAACGCCGGGGATAACTCCGCTGCCGCGAGAAAACGCGGCACAGCGGACAGAGCTCCGGCGGGATCTCATGGCGGCATGGAGACTGCGACTGTCGCAACCCATTGCTGGGCACGCCACAATTACGGCGGTAAGTCCGCTCTTTGGGGAGTGGATTGAGAGGCGCCACGACGTCCTCACCTTCCGCCTGACGCAGGTCCTCACCGGACATGGTTGTTTTGGGAAGTTCCTGTTTCGTATAAGGCGGGAGGAAACGCCCGGATTTTACCATTTCGTGGATCGCTCGGAGGACACGGTGGTACTTTGACAAAAATAAGTTTTCTTATTTATGTATGAATGCTCAAAAGAATTATCCGTCTCATATATTTCGTGATACAGGCTGCTTAAATTTTGTAACTAGGATAACCAATATATTTTCAGGAAGATCTTTCATTAAATAACAAACACGATATATAATATAATTATTAATCTAAAATATTTTTTTTCGGTAACACTTCACGTACGCTATAAGCCGCCATGTAGGATTGTTAGGTCATATAAACTTAAACCGTTTAGTCGATAGGAAACGCCGACCTAATTTAAAAAAAATATGATTGACGTGTAAAAGTGTTTGTACGAACCTACTTACAGAAATAAAATCGTTTATCAACTACCCGTGGAACAACATGACGTTTCCAACGATACCTCGTTTGTCAAAATACGACGACTAGTTGAGAGTTACGAGAGAACAGATGAAAATACATACACAAACGGTGGTGCTAGAGAACACTATCCTGGGATTCCGGCCACTTTATGACCCCGAAAATCCCGGGACTGTATAATATGGCCAATCTCGGGATTTTCGGGATTGCCGCAAACAGGTAATTTTCCTACGTTTTTGCAATTTGTAGGTCAGTATTACGTTGTATGTTGATAAAAATATGATTCGCGACCGTAAAAAATATGTACTTACCGAATTAGAATCATCAATGCAACTATCTAGTTAGAATTCATCTCAAATGTAATGACTTCATAAAATAGTTATATTGGGATTACATTGATGATTCTAAGTCTGTAAATACGTAGTTATTACGGTCGCCAATCACATTTTGATCAACATACAACCTGACACTGATCTGCAAATTGCAAAAAACGTAAGTAAATATGAATTTCGCGGGCTACCTGGGGGCATCCCCTTTAAGTTTTTTTTATTAATCTGAGCCCAATTAGAAAAACCACATTGTTTAATTCCGGGATGATAGTGTCTAGATCCCGGGAGTACGCCTAAAATACCCGTAATCCCGGAATTGTATAACATGCTCGGTGTTGTATTCTCTAGGTGGTGCTCAGGAACCAAAATCAATAACATTGAACTTGTCTAGGAATGGAACGCGATATCTGCGCGTCACTGATTAATAATGCGCCTAATAGCACACAAATATTATCGCAATCACTTTTTCATCCTGTGGATCACCCGAAAACTATTAAATATACTTTTATATTCATCAATATAAGCGAAAA
Source organism: Griposia aprilina (assembly GCA_916610205.1). Classification (NCBI taxonomy): domain Eukaryota; kingdom Metazoa; phylum Arthropoda; class Insecta; order Lepidoptera; family Noctuidae; genus Griposia; species Griposia aprilina. Next base: position 13,550,047 of record OU744302.1, read on the forward strand.
TCTGGGATGATTTTTAAATTCATACAAAACCTCAAACGCGTGACATATTTTTTGTATCGTCGAAATTTATTTTTGTCATTGAAATCAGTGATGTGGCATAATAATTATCGATAATATTGTATAAACAGTATTTAATACACATTTATAGAACAAATAATAATGATGACTATTTTAGCGCCTGGAAACAATAGTAATAGAAAGGCGGAGAAGAAGCCTTTAGCGTAGAAAGGGCTTTAAACCTATTGGCCTCGCCTTGGTCCGCCATTTTGTTTTATTTTTCAAATGGCGTCGCACGATAATACCTATATATATAGATAGACGACATATAGAGTAATAAAAAATGTCACATAACATTATATCTTAAAGTGTCACATTACCGAGATAAATAGAGTTAAAGACAGCTTTAATGAATCCAAATATTTTCATCTCATTATATTAAAAACATTAATTAACGCTGAACACCGCTTCGTCAGATGATAAATGATGTGTTACAATTATAATCATTACTTCAGTTATGTAATATAATCATATTGTAATATTATTATTTTTATATCTTAACATAGCTCGGGACCATGGGATCCCGGTCCTACGGAAGGCGAACGAGGGGCCGAAGATAACTCGCAGAGGCCCCAGACAATTTTAAATGGAATGACGCACCAACTGACGATTATCCCTGGATACACTGTGCAAGAGCACCCACGGACAACCCCCGGTTGGTGTCGGACTGTTTCAGGATATGAAAACAAAAATAATTATTGAACTATGGGTTTCAGTGGCTAAGATGGACTGGTTACCAAGAACTATGGAACGGCTATGGGCCCAGCCAGACCAATGTTTTATATATAATATTTTTTATATATTATTGTTATTGCTATTGTTGTTGCAATTGCTTAGTAGGAATGCGAACACTCGGCTGCTGTGCCCATGTCATGTGCATAGTTTGGTACATGGCATGGGCCCGGCATCAAGAGAGAGCATTACATCCACCTGCTGCCTTTTTAGAGGGAATATTCAGGTCATCTGATATGGGTGAAGAGAGTAAATAAACAATGTATGTAGTGTAAAGTATAGTAAACTAATATTGCTACTAAATGTTAATAAATAATAGAATAGTATGCACCTGTTTTATTTTAAGAAAATATTTTTTTCATAATATAATATGAGGAGCTCCGAAACAAAAGCGGATAAATTCCCTTTTCGTATTTTTATAGGAAATACAAAATAATGATTTACGTAGAAATGATTATGTTGTTGGTTAAACTAATATAACGTCAATTTGGCTTGTAGCAAAGGCTTCAAAAAGGTAAGATTAAAAAAAACTAGTTTTGATAGTTTCCCCACAATTTTAGTTTCAAATATGGAATTATAGGGTATAAAAATACGTGTATTTGTCGGGTTTAGGTCAGGCTGCCCATCTTTAGAGCCGTATTTAGAACGTTTTTAACGACATGTGCTGCGTCCTGTGTGATGTAACATGTTATGTACGAGTACTATGACTAATAGTAAAAAAAAAAAAAAAAAACGGACATAAAGTGGATTTATCGGCTTTTTTTCCGGAGCTCCTCATATATCGCTCACCTATACTCGAAAGGTTTAGGTAGTTAAATAAAGGTAAACAAATAGTAAAAAGGGTTTTTTATAGTTGACACTTTCATGTTTAAAAATACGTTACAACAAAATTTAAGTTATTTGCGATTTATACGATAGTTTCCTCTTTTATTAATGTATATTAAACTTTATCATTTATTCGTAAACTATACTCTTCGTACATGTCATTGCTTGAGCACATTCTTTTTGTTAGATTTATAAAATAGTATAATATTTTGTAATCTGTCTATTGTAAAAAGCCCAAAAAGACAGGTTCCCTAAACCTTTTTAGAAAATACAACGAATTAGATAACGTTGCTAAATCGAAGAGTACACCTGTGACATAGTACGGCAACTGAAGTAGCAGGTACTTCGTTTAGTCAGTTAACCAGATGCCTTATAAGTTGTGGATGAATTAGAAAAAATGTTATATGGTGTCACTATATTGCGGCTGCCACTATACCACTGTGAGCGCAATTCAATTGAGTTAATTATGGGCTCAAGCTAAAGGGTTTGTAGCCGAGAAAAATAAATCTTTTAAAATATCTGACCTAAACATTCTTTTGCCAGAGGCTTTAGATAATGTGACTGCTGAGAATTGGAAAAGTTAAGAGGGACAGGTAATAAAAAAGAACAGAAAATGTTTAAATTAAACAAAATAATTGATGATACCACTGAACGCTTTATTATTAATGTGACAGATAGTTCCTCAAATTCAGATTCAGAATAGAGCCTATTATTATGGGACTCAAAATAATATGATTTTAACATTTGAAATAAAAGGTTTAACATCTATGAGTCACGTGGATTTTTTTGTTTACCTTTATTTAACTACCTAAACCTTTCGAGTATAGTAATATATTGGCACATCTACGTTTCTCAAATTTTTTGTTTCGGACCAATGAGCCGCTGTTTTACGCGCCATGCGGGGGGAAACAACAATAATGGTATAATGACACTAACGACCACTCTCGATGAATACTGAAACTACCGTTGTGCCGTTTTGCCACTTTGTAGATTATGCACTTTTAAACACTAATGCCGTATACACTCAATTTCGCATTTTTTGCATATGTGCCAATATATTACTAGGTGGGCGATATGACCTGTGGCTTGAAGAACGAAAAAATTCTTCTTACCACCCTATGTGTAGTTATTGTAATCAAACTTGTAACAAATATGACCATCTGAGACAACTATACGACATAGGATATGCATTCTAACCAAGCACTTCGAATCAATTAAGCTTTCTACCCAGAGGTAAAAATCTAATACACTTAACATTGATTTTAAATTACATTTTACTATAATAATCACATCACATAACATTTTAAACAGAAAAGCGCTTTGTAGCTTATTGCCCGCTTTTGATATGAATGAAACGGAAAATATTTGCGCTGATCATTGCCATTTTTAACTTCAATTATCTAATTAATGTGACAGTTTAGGACATTATATCAGAATCAGAATGCTTTATTTGTAAACATAGGTCAAATTACAACAGTGTGCGAGATGTTACAGATTGGTAGATCCTCTATGTTTTGCCGAGAGGCGTACAAATATATTTAACGAGGAGATTAAATTATTAGTTGTATCTATCTTAAAATCTCTTTGATATTTAACCAACATTGTCGAATTTTTGACTTTTAACACAAATTTAACTTGGTGGTAGAATTATGTAAACTTTCACATTAGTAAGAAAGTCAATATTAATAGGTACATGCATAACAATAAAAAATAAAATACAATCAATAAATGTCAAATAGGTTAAGTCACGTTTCATATTAATGCTAATGTCAAACAAAATTCAAAATCGTCAAGATATATCACATGACATTTTTTGTTTTTCTTTAAGCCCCTTAGCCATATATCTAAGTATTATTCTGCGACGCCATTTTGAAAGATAATCAAAATGGCGAACCGGGACGAGGCCAGTCTCGATACAAAAAAGTTCGATCCCCTTCGCAACTTCCTTTACATTTTTTAACCAACTTCACAAAAAGGAGGAGGTTCTCAATTCGTCTATGTGTTAGCTCAGACCTTTTTCTGGGTGAACCGATTTGGATGATTCTTTTTTATTTGATAGGCGGTGCTTCACATGTGGTCCCATTTAAATTTGATCAAGGTATGACCAGCAGTTTTTAAGTTATCCTTAATACTGCATATTTTTCCACTTAGTTTATATGGATGATGTGTTAATAATTTCCTGTCACTGTTATTTACACAGCAAGTAGTGGTATACGAATTTATGTGGAGTAGGTACCGCAACCGAAAAGTGAAAAATAAAAACTTTTTAAGTACCAAAAATCAACCGACTTCCAAAAAAAACACTAAAAGACGTGAAAAATAACTTTAATTTCGCAAGTCGGCGGCCAAAAACGAAAATACAAAACCAAAGACACAGACTTCCGAAATTAAAGTTATTTTTGACGTCTTTTAGTGATTTTTTTGGAAGTCAGATTTCGTGTGATCTATACATAATAAAAATGTAATCTACCCTGTGCGCATAAATAATATAATTATAAAATTGTAACATCGATTAACTGAACCTAAATTTCGTACAACCACATCATTCAACCAAAAAAAAACAATTACTAAATTTCGAGCGGACATTGTTGTGTATATCTTTGGCAAAGGAGATCATTCACCGTCCTTACATTTTTGGGCTAAATGCGAAAGTACAAAACAAAAAAAACTATATTCCAAAACAATACGCTTTTCTCTTAATTTTTTACTACGCTTCCAAACCTGTAGTCTTTCTCCGTCAAGTTACAAGAGTTCGAAAAATTACTTTTTCATACTTATTTGATACGGGTCTAAGAGTGCTGTAAATTTTATCGATTTCTATGTAGGCAAGCTATTGTTATCATACAGGTTTCTTTTGCTAGTACTTTGGAATAGCCGAATTACTGGAATGAAACGGCTGTTTGAAACTGCATCCATTTAATTCGTTGTTCTTTAAAGAACAGCTTGGAGCTGTTTCTTTTCGTCTTTGTTGTATTTTTCAATATACAGAATATAAAAAGACTGATCAGTTACTCGTAATCTACGCATTCTGTACATCAAACGAAATAAAAATATATATTCTGCTTATGGGTGCATGCAACGCTCCAGGAGTTATGGGGGGGTATTTAAAGTAAAGTTATAACATTTAAAAACTTGTTTTGGTGAAAATTACTAGTAAATAAAAGTTGAAACTTTGACCAACAACAACTCCATAACTAGAAGGTTCCTAATGTTTGCTACGCAATTCCAAATATGGCAAGCGATTGCGAGTAGAATTTCCTACATTTTGGGCTCGCATTATAAAAGAGAATGTGTTATGCAATAAGCCTGCCTGCAGGGTATGGTCCAGTACAAAAAAAAAACTAAATAAAGTAGATATTGTAGACAGTGTAAAATTTTTGGAGGTACAAATAGATGCAGTTTTAAATTGGAAGTGGTCACTAACACTATGAGTAGTGCTTGCTATGCTCTCAGGAGTCTTAGAGATGAATTAACCATTGCTCACTTCAGAATGGTATATTTTGCACTCATAGTCTAGACTTAGATATAGCATAAAGTTCTGGGGCAACAGCTACCAATACAATATTAATGCTGCTTTCGTTATGCAGAAAAGAGCCTTGAGAAATATGCTTCACATTGAACAAACGGAGTTTTGTAGAGATCATTTTAAGAAACTGCTCATTCGCACAGCCTCAATATTCTGGTCCTGCTTAGTCATTTTTATTAAAAATATCTATTAGTTTGAGGCAGAAGAACAGAGACATATCGGAATAAAAACGCGAAAAAAGAATCTACCTTAATTCATACAGCATAAGCTTAATGCCGTTAAACATGCCTCAAGAGTGCTATCAATAAATAAGTACAATAAATTGCCAGTACAATTTAAAAACTCTATGAATCCAAATGAATTCAAAAGAAAATTAAAGTCATTGTTGTTGAAGAAATATTACTACAGCATAGAAGAATTTCTCAAAGATAATAGTAGTCGAACTAATATGTGATTGTATTTTAATGACTTTATGTAATCCAACATTCTCAAACTCAACTCAAACCATTTATTTCAAATAAACCAATTACAGGCACTTTTGAATTGTCAAGGGGTCGGTCAGTCAGAAAGATGAAGCTTGTTACCCATTCAAAAGCGTAGTAGGTACCTATGGAGAAGAACGAGCAAGAAACTCCATGGACACTCTTTTAAATCAAAATATGGTTACAAAATATTGGTAACATCGTTCATGTTGAAATTAGGCATGTGATTGTGATTGTGATTCTATCATGACATTACACCTTAATGAATTTTATTGACATACTCGTACATTTCTTTAAATTGAATTTATATTGTATAATTATTTTGAATGATATTAAGTTAGATTATTATAATTAATATTAAGAATAATAATGTTGGGACCAATGTGGAATGTAGTCTTTGTTTTTTTCCTGGCTTTGTGTTACATTTATTGTGAAAACTACTGTTCGACACAAATGTAAATTTGTTGAGAATAAATAAATAAATTACCAAATAATGATGACGAGGAGTATATGTGACTCGGCTTCGTTAAGCGCCTTTTTATATCCGTTATTTATGTTCCTACTAAAAACATGTATAATTTATTTCACATTTTTTTGTGAATAGAAACCACTAAATAAACCCAAAACCAGTTTCGTATTTAAATCAGTTAATACTACTACTGTAAAAATCAATTTGCCTAGTCTTTTCCCAACTTTGTTGGGGTCGGCTTCCGGTGTAACCGGATGCAGCAGAATACCAGTATTTTCCATGGAGCGACTGCCTATCTGACCTCCACAACCCAATTACTGGGTAATACAATACTCCTTGGTAAGACTGGTTGTCAGACTTTCGGCCTTCTGACGACCCGCAACGACTGTCAAAGATCCAAGAATGACAGCCGGTACCAGCGGCTTAACGTGCTTTCCGAGCATGGAGGGGTGTCCAGTATGTAAAGACGGTCACCCATCCACGGACCGATAGCGTCAAGTGCAGCTTAACCTGATCGATCGACCCGTGCGGCTGTTATTAATTAGCCACGATTTTTCTAATACTGTATATAGCTAAGCGGTGAATAAACCAAAATCCTTAGTTTCACAGTAAAAAAAAACGTGTACGGTTGGGGGAGCCCCGTCAGAAACTCGTTCCTTACGCGATTCTCACACGCACACATATTTGTATATAATAGAAAGAGAGAAGATCGCATGGAGGGAGCATAAAGTCTCCTGCAAAAAGACGCGACAGCCGAAACGAATCGAACGCGACACAAAGGCAGCGCTCGTCGCGCGACGAGCGGCGCCTTTGTGTCGTGCTGTCGCGTCGCGCCTGTCTGCGGGAGCCTTAACGCTTTTTCCTTACGTGCGGATTTCCACCAGTAAAGTCCTGCCGCACGCTCCAAAAATATATATGTTTATTCGCAGAACTATATTTAACACCATTGTATAGCATGTCTTATGAAAATAAATTATTTATTATTATTACTTTTAGGTCTTTAAATATCTCTGGCACATGGGGTCGCGGTCCTTTGGATGGCGTACGAGGGGCCGAAGCCAGCTAACTCGCACATGCTCCTTAGATAATTTTGAATGAGGCACCAACCGACGATTATCCATTTATGCACAATGCAAGTGCACCCAATTATTAAAGCTATTACTATAATTAAATTACTATTATTCAAACTCAAACTATTATTATTTTTTCAGACTCGAACTCGATAACGAAAGGTGAAGAAAATAACATAATATTCTAACAGAATATAACTCTTTTTTTTATTTGGTAGTCGGCAACTTCATACTTTAGACCAAAATTAATGTTCTCCTTTAGAAACGCCAGAGTTTACACAGCCTGTTAAAATCATAACCTTTCCTTTGGCTTTGCCGTAGTTGGGTAAAAATAGCAAACGAGGTGGCTGCATTATTGCGGTTCAGCTCCAAAGTTATACTGCATTCAAAATGGTGACTGATAGGTACTTTGTGGTCCTCACACGGCATGTGCGACGCATAAAATGAGACAGCGATAATACAGCCAACGTGGTTTGATGCGTTATTCAACGTGCTTAAAAAGTTAAAACCCTTTGATCTGTCAAAAAAAACCGCCACCCGACTTAAATTATTGGGCACATCTGCGTCATGTCCATCTGCTAAATAAGAGTTATATGTATAAAAAAAAACTGTTTTTCACGACCTTTGATACTAAATTATTTTTCTCACACAATTTTGCAATGAACTTTTCGCACAGTTATTTGTTATATTTTAAAGATGCTGAGCAAGGTGGCTAGCTAGCAGCCCTACATAGTCAGAAAGTAACCAGTAACCATTATTAACATAAAATAAAAAAAACAAAAAACCCGACTGCAAAAACACATACCTAACTGAAAAGAGAAAAACAAACATTGTTATCTATTAAACTTTATTTTGTGTAAGTTTATCGCAGGCGGGGGGGAGGGGAGACAAACGAAAGTTACACCATATTTCAGGTTATTGTTTGTTTTTCTCTTTTCAGATGGTATGTGTTTTTGCAGTCAGGTTTTTTGTATTTTTTTATTAATTTGCTTTATTTCAAGCTTTAGAGTTTTATTAATTTAGCATTTCTCATTCCAAATTACATTTAAGCATATAAATTGTATATATTTCTGTAAGTAATTCATAAAAATCCTTTATTTCGATAACCCACTCGACAGGTTTGGAGAAAAAAAAAAATTTGAAGACATAATTTAGCGCCAAAAATCGACCATTTTTCTAAAATATTTTTTATATACCCAGTGTCTCTCACAAAACGAATCTAACGACACCTCATAAGCTAAAATCCATCAAGCCGTTTAGGCTACAGAGCGTGCCAAAGAAATAGGTATACATACATACATACACTCGAAAAACAACCCTCCTTCTGGCGCAGTCGGAATTCGACGATTTTTCTATTCGTAGCTATTTTGTCTTTTATTTTATTTTTTAACCGACCTGAAAAAGGAGGGGGTTCTTAATTTGTCTGTATATATCTATATAACTTTTAATGTGTTCATCGATATTTTCGTCATAAGTTGAAAATTCTTTATTTCATTTAGTAGAGAAAGCTTGCGCGGTGGGGGGTCCTATATATAATTTTTGATAACTTTGCTTGGGTAGTTTTTGAATTAGGCGTACTGTTCACGGAAGCGTAGCTTCATAGACGCGTATTCGTCATAGTACGCTTGGTGTACGCCTGCACTATAAAGCTATGAAACTGTCGACGGAGCGGCAACGTCGTGCTCGCGTCGTTGCGTTGCTGCGTGCAGGCTTCATGACGCCTGCCGTACCGCGTGTCATTTGAGGGGGCGTACATCGAGTAGACGCACGTGTTTATTTTTGTAAAAATGGCGGGAACAGCTGCGAAATTTAATTTAATATTCAAATTCTTTTATTAAACTTACACATAGTTCACAATCATACAATCTTATTATGCATGAAACTTTAACCAACAGAAAAATTCGATATATTTAACAGCGGGTCCCAAACTAGGCACAGCCTGTATCTTGGTGACCCAGTAAATAGTAGAAAAATATCCGTGTTTACAACAATAATTGAGCTGAAAATGCTAGAAAAGATATCTTATACTTTATAAAGTCTATACTAATATCGTAAAAAGGTAAAATTTGTTTGTTTGTATGAAGGGGTGGTAATCTCTGGAACTAATGGTCGGATTTGAAAAATTCTTTTGTATTTGATAGCCCAATTCTTAAGGAAAGCGATAGGCAATTTAACATCACATGACCTTTATGAGCGAAAGCGAAATGCGCGGCCAGGTGATACGATGCGACGGATTACCCGCGTTAAGGCTCGTACACACTGGCGCGACGCGACAGCGTGCACAAAGGCACCACGTGCAGTGTGACGAGCGGCGCCTTTGTGTCACACTGTCGCGTCGCGCCAGTGTGCACGAGCCTTTAAGCGATTTTTGGTAGGGAAACTTATGGGCTCGCGTCACCGACATGCTAATGTCACGTGTTGCGCCAGACTGGCTACGCGCAGCGGCCTGTTTACATTTTGGGGTTTTCACTTCTGTCGACAGTCCCCATGACTGCCTTTTTTTTGTCGCGCTGCGGTGCGCGCTGTTGAATTCTCAATGCTCGGCCCAATACCGAGAGTTGAACATCCAGTGCTCGGAAAATATCGCCGTTGAAAATACGCCCGTCCGTACCTGGGCTTAGAAGGGGATTCGAAGAACGTTACCTGAAACCTCACAAGTCAGACAATGGTCCCAAACTGACACGAGCTCAGAATGGCGCGCCTAAAGTTCGCATGCGAACATTTGCATTTGACTCAACGTCAATGGAGCCAGGTTCTCTTTACGGATGAAACCAAGATTATGCTGTATGGCAACGATGGACGTAGGAAAGTCTATCGAAGACAACACACAATTGAAGAGAAGGTTGGTTATGGCGGTGGGTCAGTCTAAGGCGAAATTTCCTCCGAAGGAAAAACTGGCGTTGAGGTTGTGACGAGAACAAGGTTGCCGCCACTAAATACCGACCGATATATTCATCAATGCTTTAGAGGCTCATGGGATGCAATAAATACGCTGAGCTTGTGGACCAGGATTTCATTTTTATGCAAGGGCGCTCATTGCAAGAATTGTCCGAGAATACTTGCATGACGTTAGTATCGGAGTAATGGAATGGCCAGCAAGAAGCTCTGATATGAATCCAATAGAGCACTTATGGGATGAGCTGAAGAGGCGTGTTCGAACTAACCAACCAGCTCCAGAAACTTTTCAGGAGCTGAAAACTGCCATCTTAGAAGCATGGGAGAACATTCCACGGCACGTCATAGTGGCATTAATTAATTCCATGCCGAACCGCATGACGGTGGCTGTAAATGCTCTTGGAGGCAACACAAGTTACTAAATAAACGTATTATCTATGTAAAGTTTTCTTCAAAAATTCATAAACGCGAAAAGCTGACTTATTGCAATGAAACAGTTTTTTGTTTGTTAAGGCTCCCGCAAACAGGCGCGACGCAACATCCCGACACAAAGGCGCCGCCCATCGCGCGGCACGCGGTGCCTTTGTGTGACGCTGTCGCGTCGCGTCAGTGTTGACGAGCCTTTATACAGATTTCAAAATTTGAATAATGACAAACTGAAATGATAGTGCTTCAAAACCGCGTATTTTTTTACTTTATTTGTACTACTATTGTTTAAAAAGATAGAGACCTTTAAAAAAACATGCAGGGTGGTTTTATTCAGGGGGCCAAGTCTACTAATTTACAAACGTCACAATGGTCTCTGCATTGTGAGTTTTTGAATGATTTGCCATACAAAATCTGTCAAAAACTAACAATACAGAGACCATTGTGACGTTTGTAAATTAGTAGACTTGGCCCCGGTGTGTCCGGAAGTGTATATTTACTAGCTTCTGCCCGCGGCTTCGTTCGCGTGGAAGTCGTAAGATATACTAAAATAACAGCCACGTTTTTATAAAACTTCCCTGTATACTACGTTTGTCGTCTCAGCAGCCAAAATATACGTCAGGACTGGTGACACGGCCCGCGGGAGCAGTAAGCGATGTACATTTGCCCGTTAACCTAACTTAAATCATTTAAAAGGTTAAATCTGTAACTATCTCCAACATTCGAACCATTTGGCTCGTCTTTTTACAATTTGCGGTAAACTATAGAAGAAAACGAACATAAAGCAATGATGCTTATCCCCCAAAGCAAATAACGTAATAATTTATAGCCCACAGACCAGACTTACAGGGAATATTTATGCAAAATTTTAACAGAATCTATCGGGTGGTGTTTGCGTGATGTTAGAACATACATTCAGATAAACAGACAAAACATTCGAAAATTATATTTTCAGCATTAGAATCTACCCCAGACACAGCAAATACTTATTTACAAAAATATTCAATGTACAGTTTTGACTTCGATACGAGTTTATTATAAATGTATAGATATAAATTATAACTAGGCGTGATATATATTTTCATTAATACCGCACACGTAGCTATATCTTGTAATTTCTATGACGTGACTAACCTATACTGTAATTTATATTATTCCATATTAATATATTATTATGGTATGACCGGCCATCAATGAAATGAAGGCAAAACATATATTACATCATCGTCTCCATGTATGATAGAATTGGTAGCTTGCTACAATGTATATTATAGCTACGTTTGTGATGGGCTTTAAACTATTGAAGTATATTTTACTTTAACATATTTTTATGTACGTATATGGGCAAAAGAACACAATGTCGAAATGCATCTATAGGTAGGTAGATATCTACCAAAAACGTCATGCAATAAGTAGCTAAATCATATTACTACTGTTTTGGCATCAATACAAAATTTAAAATGGCAGTATAATGAAGAGGCAACTTTATTTAAAAAATAAACAACTAACCGGACGAGCAGCGGTGCGCGTCGCGTCGGCATGACACGAGAGTGAGCAGGCCAGCAGCTATAAATCGCGCTGTTGCCGCTCTGATCACGGTTCACAATAGGCGTATAAAAGATAAGCGTTGTTGCCATACCGCCGTTTGCCTCCCCATTCTCTCTATAGTAGGTAGTATAGTCGCGAACACGATTCATTATATATAAATAATATGGATATCAACTTCACTGTTATTATTATTTTATCACGCTACACTACATTCAAAATAAAATATACCTACTTAAAGTAGGTACTTAGTTAACGGAGAATATAGTGGTGTTCCTGGTATTTATTAGTAGGTATGACTTGCCTTATGACTCTCTACTCTATTTATTCTATACATACATGCGAATAAAACAAAGTAACTTGAATGACCGCTTAGTTCTTCGAAACTACACAATGGCTTTTGATGCGGTTTTCACCATCTTTTAGAGAACTTATTCCTAAAGGTTTAAATATGAGTTACATAAATATTTAAGATAGCACAGAAATCACGATGTTTTGACATGTCGCCACATAAGGCGGGTCGCTAGTTAACTATAATAACGTTATCAATAACACCTTGCTTAAATTCGGTTTATTCTATAAAATAAGTTTTCATTTAGGTATATTTAGTTTGTACTGTTTTATTTATTTCAGATTTTCGGTAAATTTATTACACAAAAGTGCAGAAAAAATGCTATGACAATTCATTACCATCACATTAGACCTTTATTTGGAAATGTATTTACTACCTACCTACTATCTTTTGAGAAATTTATTCAAACAAGATTAAATCGGTCGATGTCTGGTGCGACGTTGCCAGTTTTATGGTTCTTACAACATGGCCGCAGTCGATGCCGTAGCCGGTTTCCGTGTGAAACTCGATTCAACACACTGCGCGCGTGTTTGTGATAGCACACGCAGGCAAACGGGCGACGAGGGGAGGCGCGGGGTTCGAGGCGAAGTAGCACTGGCGAGTCAGGCAAGGAAAAATAAGCGATGTGGCGCGGGGTGGGAGGGGCAGGGAGATACCGGGTCGGTGACGTCATCTACTTTCTGAATAGCTGCTACTTCAATCAATCGTTGTGCCTTTTGTATATTCTTTTTTTTATATTTTGTTTTAAGGTTAGGTAAACTTGTAACGATCGAAGTAAGACATTTTTATGTTGCATAATATACGTAATAATACATTCTACTATTTTGAATTATTTATTACTTTGATACAATGATATTTTTATTTAACAACAAAAATCGCAATACTTACTAGAACTCCAAATTAAATAGTTACACTGTTATACCTACCCTAGGATAAAAAAATCCCTAACAAATAAATTCTGTTAAACTGTTAGTCATCAGGTAATTGAATTACTCATTTATGTAAAGGTAAGAGAGAGTCAAGGCCAATATAATAGTCCCACAACTTGTACGCCGAAAACATTATGCGTAATATTTTATTATAAGTACCTATTTTTATTTCAACACGCGTTGTAGACAAAGTCTTTCTGAACCTGATAAGGAATTTTATTCTCTGAAATAACATTGTCCATATAGGTACCTAATGTTAATCAGTAAAATTCATAATTATAATTGTTACTTGGGACAGTGATAAATATCAAACAGAGAGCGATTTTATTTTGTTTTCTAACAAGTGTTGAGCACAATAAGTGGATTAAATGAAGAGGACACGCAGGCATAATTTACATAATTAATCTTCAATGAAATTACTTATATCTGAAAATAAGACATCCGTATACTTTTTTATTAAATTGCTGGATGGATTTTTGTGAAACTTACTGATATACTTACTGCCTTCTGATAAACAAAATCTGCCTCAGTCTTTAGCTATAAAATTGAAACTTTGTATTCTGATACTGTTCAGTTGAAAATTCATAGACCGTAGAGATGACTTGAATCTGCCTGTAGCCAGAGTGGTGTCCGCACGAAAGTAAAGTCTTTCAACGCTACTTGGCTTCGTCTTTTATGGTAGTTAAGTAATTATAATTACGCACATTATGATTGGATAGCTTTTATCGAAATGATTAGCATTATAGTAAAAATTTGTGGTATTCTGTTTTTGACGTTAGCTCATAAATCTATTTAAGTTTTATTTTTAAACGTTTATTGTTTTCATCTCACGTCTTCAAACACTCGTCGTTTCGTACGAATGATACTTGTATAGATACCGTTGCAGTAACTGTCGGACGGTGTCTACAAAATTAGGTTAACATTCCGTTATTGAGAATAGCGAGAAATATTTACGATGACGATTTTATTAGAAAATAAGTAACAAATTAACAAAAACGAACATAAATCATAATCGAAACATCGAAAAATGTTTAAAGGAGAATTATCAATTTTCTCATGTCATAGAGAAAGTTGAATATTGTTTAAACGGCTGGATTTTTTCCAAATGAAAGTCTGGTACCCTCTGTACTTATTGTAACCTCCTCTTGCTGTCGACTGGCACGGATTTCTTTGTTCTTGTCTTCCTAGTTTATCTCACGCTTTATCGTCTTCAGGTCTGGCGAGTGTGCCCACGATTTTATTGGTCCTTTATTGGTTGAAGAAGTAACTTTCCGTCACTACCCGTTGCACTACTATCACAGCTAACATTCATCATAATTATATTAATGAATACCAGCGTTGCGACTACGGACTAGAAAAAAAAGAAGGACTCCGCGCCACGCATATCGAAAGTGAAGCACCGTTCCGATATGTGTATGTGTGTGTAAATAAGTGTCTTACTTGTGATATGTTATTTCGTGACCCTTTTTTCTGGGATGTAGAACTATTTATACACAATTTCACAACACAAGAAGGCATTATTTTATTTTATTACTTGACGTAAACACTAGCAACAATGACGCCGTAGTGCCGCGTAATGGCACCTTATGATGTAAATGTGTGTGTGAGGCATTTTTGTACTAACGGTCCGGCATAGTTATAGTGCTTCACTTTCGATACGCGTGGCACGGAATCCTTCTTTTTTTTCTAGTCCGTGGTTGCGATGTTTTATAAATTTATTTTGCCACTCTTTGCGGAGCTTAGGGAAACTTTTCAGGCCTCGTATATATTTTTTTGTACTTCATTGTTGAGTGTGACCAGATTTATTACTATTTCTGTCTTTCTTTCGTCCCAAAACTTCTATTTCCAATTAACTAAACAAAAACTGCAGCATGAATTTAAAAAAAAAGTTCAATGAATGGCGTAGGTTGGTGGCAGGGTCACATGCACATACCATTACGTCGGGCTAGGAGAGGTCACAAAAACCTCTCTCCTAGCCAGCAGCAGTTGTACCGAAGTGTCTCATGATCTCCGGTAAAAGGTAAAAAGAGGGCCGGCCTTTCGAAGTGGTTGATGAGCCTAGAATTTACGTCCAGTTTCAGTCCAGCTCATCGAACGCTCGCTGCCCTCGCTTTGTTCGTGCGAGATGTTCAATTGCACTAATTAATTACACACTACCATATATTAGTAATTCAGCCTGTGTTGTCCCGCTGCAGGGCAAAGGCCTCCCTTTGCTTGTACCACTCAACTCGATCCTGAGCCAATATGGACCAATCCCGGCTTTTAGGCGCCAAGCTCGTACTGCCATCTATGTCTGAGTCTACCGCGATGCCTTTGGACGTTTTCGAGTACCCACATTGTGGTGGTAAGGTAGCCCACAACGCATCCGGCAGCCAGCAAGTGTCCGACCTAGTCCCACTTCAGTTTGGCTATGTCGGTAGATTTGTGTATCCAGTCTGTTAGTTGGACTCCAAGGGTACTTACTGCTCACCATCGCTCGCTAGCAAACCTCGAGCTTGGTCTGAAGCTAGTTAGTAGTTGAACTATGAGTTTGGTCTTTGACTTGTTCATTCGAAGACCATTTTCAAGGTTTCCAGGCTTGCCATGCCGATTGGCTTAGCCCAGCACCATTTGTGCCCTATAATATTAGCATGTTCTGTTTTATGTTATTTCAAATGATGTGATTTATTGCCTTAATCTGCGTTTGAATGTGTTTATACTGTCACATTTTGTGATATCCTCCGGCAAACTATTGAACAACCGTGCTCTTTGAACCAATATTGTTTTTTTGCCATAATTAGTGCGAACGTGCGCTGGTTTTAACTGGATAACACATACAAAACGTTTACGGACACGTCCGTGTTCCCGTAAGGCAATTAAACATGAATTTGGAGTAAATAGTATATAACTAGAATGAAAAAAATATATCTAAAAATAGAAAGTTGGCTGGTAAAATTATACGAAGGATTGACCTAAGGAAAAGGTACGTAAAACGAATAAACACCTGTACTTATCGTTTGAAGTGTATGATAAAGTGCAACACTCCTGGGGACATTTTTAATTTGCTCTCTGTTCCTCAATCAAATGTTGTTTATACAACAAGAAAATAAAAACATAGTAAATAAAAGTGTAATGGTCACTTTTTCAAGCAAGTTTCTTAATACTGGTCCAGAAAAGAATCGGAGTATACCAAGTTTCACCATGTAACTTTTTGCAACATTATTTCGCAAATTTACTAATGGGTCATGTTATTTATGTTTGCAGCAACAAACTGTGGTACGCACTGCGCATCGGTGCATAGAAATTAATTACAAATGTAACATGAAACTGATTATTTATTTGTAGATTTTATCCGTAGCTTTACTTACGCTAACATTACTCATCTGTTACAACAACCAATCGAACCTTGGTTTTTATTATGTATTCAGAAATGTATTTGTCTCGTAATACAATAAACAAAATATAGGTAGGCATGTACTTAGTTGCCAAACTAAATAGTAACGGGTTTCAATTTATTATTTTTCTTATTTTATGCGTTAATGCGATTATGCGACATCTAAAAGGTGAATTGAATAAAATGAGTTGATGTGCGATAGGAGTGAGGGGATAGAAAAGTACAATTCGGTTGGGTCGGTCGACGAGCCCCTAGCAGTAACGGGCCGGATGCTTGCGCAGGTCGATAGAGCGGGGGGGCGTGGGTGGAGCAGAGTTGTACTGTGTGGGGTGGTGCCTTCGCCCTCACCCTGTGGACCCGTCACCAGGCAGCAACTTTTGCATTGCATAATAATGTTACAACACCTAGTCCACACCACCACCACTGTCGGTTCCCCCCTCTGCATACTACCTATACTAGGAACACCCGGTGGGTGTCCCGCCGCATAAAAATAGATTAATGTACGTTAAAATAGTTATTTATTACAGAAAACCATCCCTTAATTACATTACATACTTAATATATTTTTTACAACAAGCTTATTATTAACTTACTTTGTTTGTACGTGTTTTTAATTTGTTTTCATTCGTAGTGTTGGCAAAGCGTAGTTTATAATAAGTGCATGCAACTAAGAACTTAATGTGCTCGAACTTACTATTCTTTGACTGACCGATAAATAAAAATGTTTATTTTAATATTTAAAGAAATAAGGAAAGAGTAGGTTAAATTTTACAATACACAGATAGGAAAGTTAAGATATTCATGATTGCTTTTAGTTAAATGAAACATTTTTTAACATAATCATAAGTGAATTCAAATATTTTTGACAACTTCGTTGCCTCATCCGGAAACCGAACAAGCAAGAATACAAAATCTTATTGTGTATTTCTTTCGCATCGATCGATAGATTTCATTATGAGGTCTTTATGAAGCATTATCAAGTTTAGTAGGTTTTCTAAGTCTAATGTTTGAACAAACATTAGGAAATTTGCTATTTTTCTAAAAATGTTAAAATAGAATTCAACGACACCAAATTCTTTTCGGCACTTTATTTTCGGGTAGGTACAAAATTTACTAAGTATAAAGGAGCTCCTGTTAATAATAACGGGAGTTCAATAACGAGCACTTTTAATGAAATGAATCTTGTAGTATTTGTAGTTTTGTTTATCTATCTTGATAACTTTAAATTAAAATAAATATATAATTGTTTGTCCCTACTGCGTTTCCATACCATTTCATCCGATTGCGTTGAAAATTTGACAAGTTGTTGTGCGCATCCTGAGAAGCTTTCTAGTAGGCAAAGCCAATCTCCTCACGACCGAAGCAGCCGGCAAAAGCTAGTACCTACTTATTTCATAAAAACACAGGAAAGGTCAAATACGTATTCTGTCTCAGCCTAACCACAGTTTTAGTCTTTATTCATCGTAAATATTAAATTATGGAATAGGGCGGACATCGTAATAACTTCTAAAATAAACGGTCAAAGGGGAAATAAATCTTCTTTATTTGTCATAAAAAAAACATTTTAATTTAACAATTGCAAGTTCGGACCTATGTTGCAAAACCATCTGAAATCATTTATAGATAATGAATTATGTACAAATAACCCGCGCCGCGCCCGCTTTCACGTTAGTCGGCGCAATGAAGTTGTGCGCACTACTCCTCACTTCACCTCACCCCCTTTTCATGGCGTAGGACCGGCTGGCTGGCATCGATCGCGGCAGACTGCGTCCTGCGACCAAGATTACTTCACGAAATCACGAAACCTCAGCACCGTTCTTCCGTTTCCGCTCGTAGCCTACGATGTTTATAATCCTTGTTGATGTTACCAGTTTCTGAACATACTAGGCAGGTATTTCAATACAAATGTTGCATTTGTATTCTTGTTATTTTTATCTATTTAAATTGTAAGTTTGTTCTGTTAAAAAAAACGAATAAACGAATTTAAACGACTTCAAATATCAGATTCTGAAACTTTTCAGAATGATTATAAGTCGGTACAATAAGACTATAGAAATCCTGCAAATATTTATACAAAATATGCGTGTACAAAACATATTAAAACATTTGAAAAGAGTAACTACAAGTTTCTTGCTCATTCTTCTCCATCCGAAACTACCTTTTGGAAGGGGCAACTAGAATCAATTCTATTTTATTGTAAAATTTTGACGTTCAAAAGTGTTTTTTATGTGCGTTGAAATAAATTATTTGATTTTGATATAAAGGGTATTGGCAATTGGGCGCATTCCTTAAAATCGGTAGAGCTAATTGGCAACTACTAACTACTTGGGGTTAAAATTTCGTTATTTTTGGAGTTATCGAAGTTATTAAGTTTTTGGAAAAATCACCTCTCGACTCGACCGAAAACCTATAAAAAGAGAAAAACTCTCCTGTCTGGGCGTTAAAATTTACTCAAAATCCGTTCAGCCGTCACCCGTAGACACCGTAAAACGCTCAGTTTTACGTCGCACAGTATTGGTACACACGGCGCTACACATTAAGCTATTACATAGGATTTCCGTACAGTGAGAGGTCAGCTTATACTGGAAATGTATAGCCTGATATGTAGCCGTGTGTACTTGTCACAAGCCAGCAAAAAATTAAAGACTTATTATTCAAAAATACTTCATAAAAATTAAAAAGTTAATGATAGTACAACCGTAAAATAATTATATAAATAATCTTAATACTATATTTTTCGTTGCATAAATTACAAAATGTTGGGCGTAAACTATCATATTTTATGTAAAGATATCAAGGGAATTCACTCAATTATAGAAATGCCTAAAAATTATTGCCGAGCACTGAGCCGTGCATTTTATTTTTTTATTTTAATAAAGCTTCAAAACTTTTATTTTGTCAAACACCTCGCTGTTTTGAACCTTAAATTGCCGTGATGCGCTATTGTAAAATTTGCTTCTAACCGTGAAAAGGTAACAGACAGACAGAGTTACTTTCGCATTTATGATTTATGTTGTGTGGTTGTTAGCAAGAGCGACCTGCACCATTGTTTTTTATTTTTTATTCTTGCACAAAAGCAAAACAATTATTTATATGTGAGTGTTGAGTACCTAACTTTGTACTTAATTTTGCAGTGCAGATTTAGATAAGGAATAAACATTGTTATAATGTATTAATACCTATATGTCATCAAATTTATTACAAAAAATACAGTAGTAGTAAAAATCATTACATTATCACAATACAGACAAGGCACTGAGGCGAGTTGGATATTTTAGATACCCTGCGTAGTTACGTACAAACGTTGTCTGTCCGCGCGCAAGTACAAAACACGAACATGCGACGTTGCCAGATCTCTCGCCGGGCGCCATCGTCACTTCACTACCTCTATACATCTACCCAAGGCGAGGCGAGCAGTGCGAACACGGCACATTCGTATCTGGTTGTTTAAGCGTGCGTGGCTCGTTGTTGACTGATACATTTTACTAATTATTCGAACTATGTAATACAATGTTTAAACTTTTATGTTGCTTGAATGTTTTCCCTTGGAATTTTGTATGTTTGTATCATTTATTTAATTAACATAATAGAACGTTATCACATCTGTATTCCCCGAAGGGTTAGGCAGAGGTGTACCTATAGATCACCCACATTTCGCCAGCTATGTTTATTTAATTACTTTATACAAGACATTGTTATGAAATATTGTCATTAAAAAAAAAGTACTTATTGCTTGTGCATAGAGCATTTGAAAAACCCTTTTTTTCTTCGAAAGGGTTTTTAATGGTTCAATGGGTTAGCTGTTGAATTGGTTACCAGAATAATAAAGTTAACCCATTGAAACTGTAACAGCTATAATTGGGATTCCGATTCATGGGGTTCGAAAGGGTTAAGCTAGACAACATGTTAAATGTCGGTTAAGGGTAACCGTTTCTACATTTATACAAATATACTTTCATGTGAAACGATGTCTTGCCGCATTTCGAAACCAATTGACACCATTCCTGGTCAACGCGTTAGTAAGGTCGACATGAAATAAAGATTCAAAACTAAATTATAGCTTTTAATGTTGGTTATTCTTGCCCGTGACGGGTTCATCGACCTGGCGGTCCCCGCCCGCGCACCTAAGCTGCTTTTGGAGCGCGACATTGCAAAACTGTGGTGGGGCGATAGACTGCTATTAATGCAATAGCTCGTTTCTTTCTAGATTCAGACGAAGTCAGCGGATTTGTCAGAATGTTGCTTACTAACATTGCAGTTGTGACCTACGGAATCGGGAAGTAGGTATGGCAAAAGAAAGGCCTATAATCAGTAGGTGATTCTGAGCTGAAAGGATGAAGATGAATTCACTTAAAACAGGCAGTTACACTATCAACGAGTTTTAAATTTTCGATTTCTCCGTGATCCCTGGGCCTATTGCGAGTTTTTTTTTCTTTGCGTAGAAAAAGTTCGCCCTTGTGTCTCATAATTTTATAAGTTTGGTAAATCAGTTTAAAAAAAAAAGGTATTGCATCCTATTTGACTAAATTGACGCCGTTCTTCACATAACAAGTAGTCAGTAGAAATACTACTTAGTTTTTATTTAAAATAAATGCCGGAATAAATTTTTAGGTTGTCTTAGATTCCTAATTTTGCTAGGTACCTACTTCTAAAAGTCCCAGTAAAAACACCATTGTTGATTTTTTTTAAACCAGTTTACGTGTATGGATTTCTCATCACATAATTAAGGCGCAAGGTAACGCCAATAAGCTTTACAAGCAAATCCTATACATTTCGGGTGGATATTCGGGGCCAGCTAGTAAAAACCAGCCAAGTGCGTGTCTGACCACGCATGGTGAAGGGATCCGTAGTTATGATAAAAATTTACGCATGCACAGTATTTTTTTATAGGCCGCAAAAAGTTAGTAAGTTTGGATTTCATAGAAATACTTGAAAAAAAAACTGAAAAACAAAGTCATTATTGTAATTGTAGCCGAAAATATCCCATAAATTCAAAAACTATTGACTTTACAAATTCAAAAGTCACTTTAAAACATCATAATCTTTTTAATTATGGGATCCAACGATAACATGCTTTTGTGCATTGAATTTTTTTTTGAGTTTGTTTTTTCGTAATTTCATTACTCCATTGTTTAGTGCTGCACATAATACTTGCAACTTCTTTCCAATTTTTATTGATATAGTGCAAATAGTCTCCGAGTAAAATGGCTGTGTATCATACGGACATGACGAAACTACAAGGGTTCCGTTTTTGCCATTTGGCTACTTAACCCTAAAAAATAATGATTAATGAGATAATGGAATTTAAAAAAAACAACCAGTTTTCTTTGTAAAAACGTTAGTGGTAACAAAACCAGTATGTATAAAGCTGGCCTCTTATTGTACTGAAACGCCGTACTACGCTAGGCCAGCTCAAGGTCAAAGTGTTATCAATATCAACCACTGACGTGCGGTCGACTATGCATGTAATTTTAAAGTACTTTGGCTGGTTCATTCGAGAGACATACGAAACCGACAAAAATTGATGAAATTTATGATAAAAAAAAAAGGAAGGAAATCTGTTTCGCATATAGAGAACAACGGATCGGAAATTCACAAGTAGGCCCGCCTAGCGCATTAAGTGGTGTGTGTATATAAGTTGGTTATGGGTTAAAATACCTGGTTTAGTCATTTATTTTTAAAATTATTTTATGAATGCAGTTTTCACAGAAGTTCCTACTAAATAATTAGATTTGTTTACCTAGCTATAGAACGATTATTGTGTATTATATTAATGATATGTCAACGGAAGATAGGCTAGTTGTCAGTAAAAAAATACCATAATTATGTTTTTTTTTTTTATTGTTCCGATCTTAAAATATAAAAACACAACTTACTTTAAACATAACTAGCTAAATGTGGGTACACCTCTACCTAACCCCTCGGGGATTACTGGCTGATGTTATGTTGTTGTGTGTTCAACTTAATTTTGTTAAAGATTTTAAATTAATTAATATTTTTGAGAAATAATCGCGTAAAAAAATAAAGCCATTGGTCACGTCAGTGATATTGAACGCGACTCCGACCACGACACGTCACCTTGTAATTGATGGTGTTACAAATCCATACTATAATAATAAAAATTGTTTGTTTATAAGTTTGTATGTAACGGAAACGGTGCGTCGTGGGGCCATGCTTCTCAAAACCCGAAATGGTTTCTATGGTCATGGTTAACCTAATACTGCAAAAAAAAGGTAATTTGCAAAAAAAACAAAACAAAAAAAAAATGTTTTTTGTTTTCTATTCTCATAGTGACTCTAAGCCTATACTCCAACTCCTAAAGCTCCTCCACAAAAATGACTCACTGACCATTTTCTCACAGGTTTTCTGGCCATAATGTTGCATGATAAATTGATAAGGTACTTTACTTACATAAATGTCATAGAATTCCAAAAAATATTGGCTCTTTTGAACATTGCAAAGGACCGAATATTTGGATAGATTGCAAGATAGTTTTTTGTAATTATATGAGCAGCTGGCATCAGGATCATTGCATAAATCCCAGTGTTTTCAGGATGATTGGAAACCTTAACCCTGATTGGCTTATCTAAGAACCAATTAATTAAAACATCTTTACTTTGGTTAGTCGGAACTTGGATTGAATGTAACTGTTAGCCAATCAGCGCATTTGTCAGTGTATAACATTCATATCAGCCAATCCCCGCATTTGTCAGTGTATAACATGCATATCAGCCAATCCCCGCTCAATGCGCAAGTTGCTATTCAGGAATAACTTAACCCTTTATAGAGCAGAAACGAATTTTGTAGTTGACAGACTAACTTGAAGGTTGATTTTATCAATTAATAATCAACCTTAAAGTTAGATTAGTTGGATGGTCACCCAACTAATCAAACAATTACTAAAAATTATGTTTCTGCCCTATCAAAGGTTAAGATAAGCCAGCTTTTTTCAATGAACATGGATGTACTTAGCTCATTTGGTTACTGAAATCTGTCTTGGATTTCAAATATTTGGCCCCTTGCAATCTTTCACTGACTTCCTCAAATAGTGACGATTTTTTTCGATTATCCTACGAAAAATATAGTTTTATTTTTATATATGAAGACATAGGTACTTATTTACTTAATACCACCCTGTTACCGTCCCACTGCAGGGCAGAGACCTATTCTTATACAGAGAAGGCATGAGAATTAATCACCACACTTGCGCAAGGCAGATTGGCGATTTGACACTTTACTTGTTGCCCTGATAGATGTGACAAAAAATTAGATTCAGTTTATCCCTAATTTGAAATTTGTTTTTTTTTTCCAATTTTTCTTTCCATAATAACCTAATTCGGCCTATTACGAGAATATTACAAGAAAAATATTCAAATCGCTCCAGCCGCTTTCAACTGATACGCTTACTAACAGGATTTCATTTTTATTTCCTATAGTCAAATTAGTGTTATTAGGACAATATTTTCTAATAATAATCCTTTCCGAAATCCACCATGACGAAGTCGCGCTTCGACAGCGTCAATTTTAGATTATAGTATATATGTACCTATATAGTTTACCCTCGGCGATAGATGCACGACCTCCTAGGCCTCCCCCTAGTTTTGCACACTAAACAATGTACCTTATAGAAAAAACGATTCTGTAGCAGTAGTAGTAGTTGTGCAAGAGTGTGTTTTATAGTCAGCATACAAAATAGGTGCAATAACAATAATAAATAAGATTTACTAATTAAATTAATATATTACTACATGTTTTTAAGAAAATAGGAATAGGAGCAAATTTTATACTAATATTTGCACACTCAACTAATAAATGCCTTAAATAAAAACAACAACAGCTATAGCCAAAGGCCAAAAAATAAATGGTTCTTTTTTAATTTAAATAAAACAGATTACTTAAATAAGATAACTGATTTTATCAACCCTATATTTTATAAAGAAGGTTTTGCTAACTAATATTTTGTTAACAAATTCAGATTCAAGCCAGTAAAAGTTGAGACCTTGTGAGGTGGCCAGATCCAGTTAAAACTCAGGTTTAACAAATATTTTGTATTGAGACAATAGTTCAAAATTATCAAACCTAGTAATAACCAACCTACTACCCTACCCATGACTTACCCACAGGTTATTAGTTTGCCTTGAGATGGATAGAGACGTATGTCGTGCATGGTTGAGATTCTGGATGATAGATAATCTTTTTATTTTTGTCCCAATATTATTTGATAGTTGTTTGTTAGTTTTACTTGTTTTGTTAGTTATTTTTATGTATTATGTCTAATTGTTATTCCTTCCTTATTGAAATTCTAACTGTGCAATAACTTGGACCCAAGTCTGTAATGTTGTGAATATTTATTTCCAATAAATAAATATAGAGTTTAGCAAATAGGTCAAAAAAATAATTCTTTTGCATTTTAATTCTACACACGTCTGGTTATGGATTAATATTGAATAATTACATATTAGGATTTATAAAATGTGCATAAGCAATATGGTTTTTCTTTGTCAAATAGATTTGTTTTATTTATACCTTGATCAATTCATCCTGGAATTAATTTTTCTGTTTATATGTTTATCCTGTGAAAAACTCATTACTTCATCAGATACAGGGGGCTGTTCTTCTAGAAGTTTCAAATTTACTTAATGTGGCCTTTACCAGGTCACCATGAGTGATAAATGTGTTGAGTTTTAGTTGAGGATGGGTTTTTATTCAAATGAATTGCCAATTCTCCCCTAGAGTAATTGACATTTGTTTTGTGTATTTGTAAGGAACTCTAAGCGTGTTTTATCGTATAGAAAGAGAAATCGTCAAAAGAATAAAACGAGTCTAGTCTACGTAGCGTCGTTAAATATCTCTTGAAAACCATCAATCTGTAGGACTCTACGACATTCTTCAGTTTTGATTGTAAAAATATTAGTGTATTCAGTAAATTGTACAAGTAGGTAGATACCTACCAATACCATAAAAAACTCTACACAGTGAACGTAAATAATTCAGTCTACAAGGCTAATACGTAATACAAATAGCACAAAGCATGAAAGCATGTCCGTCCAGTGGAAGGCTAACGACTTTGGGACGAGTCGAAATTTGCTGACAAATTAAACCTTTAAAAAAGTGTAGGTACATTAAATGACACCTCATTGAATAAGTTATTGTTTATCTCATAAATACCTACCTAGGTATTTAATTAAACCACGTTTGACTTCTCGTTCTTCTCGTTATGAAAATAATCATTATACATTCAAAGTACTTCATAACAATTGGTTACGAACGTCTGTTGGTCTTTTAAGATTATATTTAATTATTGGGTGCAGTAAATTCTTCACAATAACTAAAAATACAATAGAGTAAAACATTCCAAACCCCAAACTTATGTACTGTATACATAGTTATATAGTGTTTTTATTGTAACTGCAACACGTCTTACTGCAATTCCGTGGAGTACCTACTTCATAATATTTCGAGACTCATCAACTCTACAGGCTTTGGGACTTGGGATTAACGAATTCATTGTTTTTAACAGGCCAGTGTCCTCTGAAAGTTAGTAAGTAGGTATGTAAAAGTAATATTACCGTTTGAAGTGCTCCCTTATTCGGTCTTCACGAATGTTATCGGGTAAATTTCCAACCCACAGGTGCCGAGTCTCTCTAACCATCTTGCTTCGAACTCCACATTAGGAATCATTACCCGTTCGCGTCACTACGTGGCATAAATCAATTTTGCACACAATCGTGATTCACACATTTTGATTATTCACTATAAGTAAACCATAAACATTGTACAGCCCACGAGTTGCACTTTTTGATAAAACAACACTATCTTTCACTTCACGACATTCGATAATCTCATCACAAAATCCACTTCACTATAAACACACCACGTAATAGACGCGAGCGTACTCTTCGCGGCTCTCGAATTGACAGTGAAGCCAGCTTCGACGCGAGTTTGCCGATAAGCTCCGCCTTCTGACCGCTGCCGCGCAAAGTGGAGTAGGGTGCCCAGTGAATTTATTAAAATAATGCACTGTTCTAATGTTTCTAATGTTATTTAGATGTACTGAAATTATTGTTTTAGAGTATGACGAGATATGTGTATTTTCTAATTAATTCAAACATTACTGTGAAATGAAAATACCCCATTTAAAATTTTGCAAATAACCGTCACTTTGATTGTAATATCCTTCATAATTATCTTAGCTATGCAAATGTATCAAACCTTTGTTATTTACATACTCTTAAAACTAATTTCTGAATTGTAGTATTCACTTTGAAAAATAAAAATAAACAAACTTGGAACAAACGTGTTGATGCAGCGGTCCGCTGGCCAGCTTTCCCCAAGTCGGTTGCCTCTCTCTTTCAGTTTTCTCTATATCGTTCTCGTTCTTACTAATGGGTTACAAACATCTGTGTTGCAACATAAGGAAAAATCCTGTTTTATGAGGTGTTTTGATTTTTGTCTATTGGTGATCTTTCTTAGGTCCACCATTTATTACATGGGAAAAAGTAAAGCATGTAATTAGTCTTAATAATTATTATTATTCTGGTAGTTGGCATTTCGTAAGCCATTTTATATAGAGACTGGTAAGTTCGAGTGCGCCCTGGAGGGAAAATATCCTAAATATTCAGAGGAAACAGACAATATTTTATTCAATTTTAAAACTGCTGGCAAACATTTCATTTTTAGCTTGTTTGTATTGGTATTTCGGCACTCGAACTAAACTAAAATGTAAAATAACATTCTGTATTTTAATAGCACCGGCACCAATCGTTAGAGTATCATTGCATCTTTTGAAGGAATGTAGAAACTTTCTAGATCAAGGACCGTAGTCAAGATCAGCCCCATTTGACAGCGTAGAGGGCTAAAAGATAGAGAGATGTGCATGTGATAGATAAGTCACATTCCCCTGTCTTAACTCTGCCAAAAGTTTTCACCAATCCCTTGTAGGACGTTTTTAATACGTTATACTGGACAGGACTTGGTATAACGTGAACGACGAGCACATCTCACATGATCATCATCATCGCTTTGTCGAAGACATCGGGATAATGGCGCAAGCACTGGAATAGTTGTATTAAATCCTGCTCAATCTTATGCTTAGGTTTCCTTAAAAAGCGGCAGCTGCCACATGAAGGGCTTCTTAAGAAACCTAAGGTCGGCGTGTTGTGTTAACCTCAGGCATCAACATATATTTTGTGAAGAGTAAGGTTAAGTCCTAACCTGCCTTTCTGCTTAGCGTTTGTACACTACGAGAAAGCCTTCGATTCGATCTAGATATGGGCTGTAACGCAGTCTCTTCAACGGTGCTAGATCGACTATCGGTACATCGAGGTGCTGAAGTATCTATACGAAAACGCCACTATGTCAGTCCGACTCCAGGACCAGACCGCTAAAAATATCCTTCTGTAGCGAGGTGTGAGACAGGGAGACGTTATCTCTCCGAAACTGTTCACCTATGCACTGTAGAATGTACTCAAGGTTCTGGACTAAAAAAGGGATTGGCATCAACACCAATGGTGAGTAAATTACTCACTTTCGGTTTGCCGACGATATCGTAGTCATGGCTATAGAGGACCTCAGTACAATGCTCGATGACCTCAGTAAAACTTCCGAAAGTGTAGGTCTTAAAATGAATAAGGACAAGACAAAGGTCATGTCAAATGCCCACGTGACACCCACTTTCTTGAAGATCGGAGACGCTACACTCGAAGTTGTGGACGAGTATGTTTACCTAGGACAAACTGTCCAGTCCAACTTTGAGAAAGAGGTCAATCGTCGAATCCGACTCGGCTGGGCAGCGTTCGGGAAGCTACGCAATATCATCTCGTCCCACATACCACAGTGTCTCAAGACGAAAGTCTTTGAAAAGTGCGTGTTGCCAATGATGACCTATGGCACTGAAACGTGGTCGCTCACAATGGGCCTTATTAGAAGGCTAAAAGTCTCCTAAAGGATAATGGAGACAGACTATGTTTGGAGTATCCCTATGTGATCGAATCAGAAATGAAGAGATCCGCAGGAGAACCAAGGTAACCGACGTAGCCCAAAGAATTTCCAAAATTCAGTGGCAGTGGGTAGGGCACATTGCTCGTAGAATAGATGGCCGATGGGACCGAAAAATTCTGGAGTGGCGACCGCGTACCGGAAGATGTAGCGTTGGGAGGCCTCCCACGAGGTGGACCAATGACCTTGTGAAGGCCGCGGGAATCCGCTGGATACCGGAAGCACAAAACCGGTCGAAGTGGCGGAGCTTGAGGGAGGCCTATGTCCAGTAGTGGACGTCTTTCGGCTGAAATGATGAAGGTCAAGTCCAATGCAAATATATTGCCGAGGCCAACTAGAAATTAGGAATTGGGAATTTTGTCCAAGTTGTGAAGGAGTAGACAACGCTATTATGTTCTCTGCCACCTTACCGCAATGTTTTAAGTCTTTAACTAGTACATCCTACCCACGAAGTAAATTACTTCGTGTTCCTATCTATGGTTAATAATTATGATACATAGGGAGCGCCTCTAAGCCTATATCTCACTAGGACTCCATGGTGGCGCAACCATGGTCGCGCTGTCAAAGATGTATGGTTGGTTCAGCAACCAAGCGGACACCAGGTGAGGTACCCTTACCCTCCATAGACATTTTGTATACATTTTGTTGGTAGTGCGACTGGTGGTGCCGCGGCGCCACCACTGGTGTCCTAGTGAGATAGGGCCCTAACGGCGGCACGCAGAGTGGTCACTCGGCGCGGCGCATCGTTTGATAATCTGTCTTACAAATTAATGATACCTACATAAGTATTAGGAACCAATATACATATTTCATACAAAATCTTTCTGATTCTGATTAAAAGTGTGTTATGCAATTAGAGCGCTGGATTCGTTTGCAGTTAGCATTTGGTTTGATTTGGTGGTTCAAGGATGTGGCTCTAGACCTTTGATTCTATGTCTAGATCTAATCGCTCCATCAAATGAAAAACAGTTTACCATCGAAGAATTAAGGATAAAGACTTTGATTCAAACCCTATTTTAATGATTTAAAAAAATACAACAAAGTGACACTCGTGACTCAGATAAAATTTGACACGATACATTGTCAAAATCAGGCTGGGTAATTTTCGCAGCAAAAAATATTTAGACCAAATATTTGTTCCGAGTACGTATGAAGTATTTACTCAGATACCGATAGATTCGTATATCGGTGGAACGTGTCGTATGGTCCTTCCTTCCGTGCCTATATCGTAACATGCATCCCGTCGCGTATCGATTGCGAGCCATAGGCGGTTATCACACTGCACTGGAAACCGCCCCAGTGTGCGGTGCTAAGGTGCTGTGGTTTTTAACGTTGACTGTAGAATCTTGATTTGTCTATAAAAACCGGAGGGTATAACACACTGACACAAAGTTAAAAATCGCAGCACCGCACACCGGAGCAGTGTGATAAGTTGATAACTTATACTCATGCATCAAAAATAATTTACCTACTGATGAATACATTTTAAATTTTGCACTACACACAACTAATATTTTGTAATAAAAGAACTAAGCAAGTGGAACTGCAAGATCAACCGTCAAGAAGCATTATTTTATTCAACATAAAATTATACGTTCTAGAGAATAGAGTAGGTAGGTACAGGAGGAGGGCGTACTCGATACTCGACAGCCGTACGCTATAAACGAACTTTACCAAATACAAGGACTCAATAGATCCCGTCTCGTCTCGGATAAATATTAAATCAGAATAGTTTTTATGTAAAGCAAGTTTTTCATGCACGAAAAATTTGTGATAAAAAGATTTGACATTGTACCTATAGCGTTATTAACATCATTAAAAATGGTATAAATAATAATCACTACTGATAAAATAATCGCTATGCTAGAAAATACTCGATTTAGGTACTTCGTTCTTCACGTGTCGTAGGTATTAGGTGCGGCCTAACCAAGAGAAATATAGTGCGCATACTGTTCTAATAAAAACGCCTCGTGTCTAGCGGGCAGATTAGTGAGCAGATTCAGAATTTCAGATAGTCCAGGCCTGGACTGGACCAGGGTAAATCTTTCAAACGTCAGATATCATTATCCCGATAATTTTGAATTTTTGACAGATTTTCCGTACAGAATCTGTCAAAAATTCAAAATTATGAGGATAATGATATCTGACGTTTGAAAGATTTACCCACCAACCAGTTGGGAGACCGAGAATTTTCTAATTTGTGGTTTTCTCATTTCTTCCGCAATTTATTTCTTTCATTCGTTTCGTGTCTTCTTACTTCCTTTCTCAGTTTATAAAAGGTAATCTGACTGTGGTTTCGTGTTCCTCTCCCTTTGCCGAGTATAATTATTTGACATTTACAACAACTGTCAACAAGTCCACTTAGTCTGTCACTTCTGTCAGTGTCACGGTTATTTGCGATTGTGTTCGTCGTCGTACGGTGGGTTTACATTGCAAAATCTGAAGTGTTGTATTTTTATCAATTTTGATTCTATAAAAAACAAAACTGTCTAATTATCTAATTGAAAATTAGCGAAATGTTTTTGAAACCTAGACAGGTTTTTAGATTTGGATATCATAATTATTGCCGACTAGGCAATAACCTTTATGGAACGCAGAAGGCAGTAGTAGCACCAGTTTCAACCGAAGGAATAACAATAAGTGACAATTGCGTAAAAAAATTAAAACAGTTATGTGGCAATGATGATAATTTCCTAAGAGTGTGTGTGGAAAGTGGTGGGTGCTCTGGATTCCAGTATAAATTTGATTTGGATACCAAAGTAGCTGATGATGACAAGTATGTACAATGTCTTTATAAATTATAGTATAGATTACCCTAACTGCATAATCTTATGTATAAGTGTTTTCAATATATTATAGTAGCATAAACTACCAATAAACAGTCAAACCATTAATACGGTATTGTGGGACAAATATTATCTACAAGTCAATTTCTGACTGTAATTTTGACTCCTATATTTGAAAATCATACATCTGCCTAGAGTGCCTAGCCTTTCCTCAATTATTTTGTGATCAGCTTCCAGTTGTAACAGGATGCAGCTGAATACAGCGGGTATTTAAATAATAAGTAAATAATATTGGTCAGACACTGAGCCCCACGTATATATGGCCTCATGGCAGGCTATAGAAGTGGGGCTGTAAATAGAGAGATATTATCCATTTGCCATTGTGAAATAAACTGAATATTCATGAAGTTCTGTATTTACTTTTATTTTTTCAGAATATTTGAAAAAGATGGTGTAAAAGTGATTATTGATGAGACCTCCTTGGATTACATCAAAGGTTCTACTGTGGACTATCAGACTGAGCTAATTAGATCTGCATTTAGGATAATGCAAAATCCTAATGCTGAATTAGGGTGTTCATGTGGTGCTAGCTTTTCAATAAAAATTGATTAGAGACTTGTTATCCTGTAGTAAGTTACAATAAAGTCGAAAATTATTCAAAGGAAACGCCCATGGGATTACTTCTGACCACCACGCGGGTGAAGCTGCATCAAAAGCGAGTATGTAAATAAATGGTAGTTGAGACATGGGCTTCTCAAGTTGCACACCATTGGTCTTCTCAGTGTCAAAAGTAATGATGGATTCTGTTAAATGAACTAAAGAAATGTCAGTAATCCATTAAAATATTTAGTTAGACTGTAGAAACTTGAGTGGAGGTAATCCTTAAGATTTGCCATAGCTTGTACTTTGTATCGAAACAGTTTTAGTGCCTTATATTTCCTTGTGAAAATTAATTCAGTTTTTAATGTAAACTAACAATGTTAAGGGAACATGTTTTATTTATAAAAATGCAGATTCATGAAATTCTATGTTTTATACTTGTTAGAACTGCAACAAACAGACAATATTGTATTATATCAATCCTTTAGATTTTCCACCCTTTTTATTATTTTCTTGAGTTATGCTTGTTCAATTTATTTAGAACTTTAATTTGCAATGGTAAATGTCCTTTCGGATTACATTTGTAATTTATTACCTACTGGTTTAAGACGGTTCAACGGCTATGATTTTAAGAAGAGTTCTCTAGTCTCCTTGTGTATGGTTATTTGGTTACATAATTATTATTTGTGTTATTTTGTAACAGTAGCATAAGCGTAATGTTTTAGCAATGTGTAACACCCCTCTTGGTTGAATCATTATTAATGTTCCTTTGATTTTAGTTTTGTAAGGTCAGTTAAAAAAGGGAATTAACACTTCAGGATTTTCCAAAAACATCATAACTAATAAAAAATTAAACAGTAACTCGTTACTATTGCTGACTTACCTACTAAGATCGCTTATTTTTCTGTGCTGCTGATAGAAGCTTTGTAGTTATAGATTAATTTAGTTTGTCTGTGATAGTAAATAATGTAAAGGGGAATGTTTTAAAATAGCACACCTACCGCTAGTATTATTACAACAAATTGTAATGTCCTAATAAATATAATGCAAGTCATCTTAAACAATACTTTATTTTCCTACGTGTATCTATAATAATAATAATAATTCATTTAATTCAGACATAGTCCATACATTATATAAAAAAAAAAATGATAAAAAAATAAATAACACATTACATTAAAATAATCAAAGACAAACTTCAATCTATGAATTTACTTTTAAGTTTTTGCCCGACGACGGTGGAGCTAAAAGCAGAGTACATAATTCGGGCAAGCTTTAATTAGAGGCACTGGGGCGACCACGCCACGATCACCATGACCAACGTTTTACATACTATTAGAGGCCAACCACACAAGCACAACCATTCTGAAAGTTTTCAAGACGCGCGCAGGCGGTGGCCGGCGGCGCACGGTGGGCCGAAAATCGCCTTTCATAGACATAGAGACTTCAATTTTGAAGGGTCCTATTTTTAGCTAGAAATGGATTCTGCTGATCATAACTATACTATAAAATTTCGTATGAGGCAATTGCGTGTTCGTATGAAGGAGTTATAATTTTTTTAAGAAAAAGTTGTATGGCGCTGCCATGAGAAATGAGGCTATCTCAATACTCAATCATTTATTGCATTCCACAATGTGCTTAGGGGTAAGTCAACATTAGTTGTAGGTACCAATCGTGAATCTTTGGAATCAAAAGTTTGGCCATTATATCCTTACACACAGATATAGTGCTATTTATTTGACATAAGTACTTCGTATTGTAACATTTGCGATTTTTTCATAAAAAAACCTACAAAAAATTAAAAAAATATTTTCATGTTGGTGGTTCATTTTAATGCTTAAATGCTTTAAATATGAGTATGCCAAGTCTCGTTTGATTTATTTTTTATGCTATTGGCCAAAACGGTCTAAGAAATCACAAAAGTTCCTTTTACTAAATTGAAATGACATGGTAATTACTAATGGGAAATTATGAGTGCAGCAACAAAAGTTTTCTTTAGCACCTGCAACCTAACGCCTTTTTTTATATGTAGGCAACGAGTTAATAGAACAGCTTCAATTATATTAATTCATCATCATTACTATTCCAACAGAATATCAAAAAACCAGCGTCAATTTAC
This sequence comes from Griposia aprilina, assembly GCA_916610205.1. Lineage (NCBI taxonomy): Eukaryota > Metazoa > Arthropoda > Insecta > Lepidoptera > Noctuidae > Griposia > Griposia aprilina. The sequence goes on from OU744302.1 coordinate 13,584,230, forward strand.
GAACGTAAATTAGTATGAGTCAGAGCTACCGATAAATATATTTACTTCTGAATTGATAACTCCGTGACTAATGTTGTAAGTGAGCTACTAAGCGAGCTCAGTACTTAGGGCACCCCGACTCGGACAGGTTAGGTTAGAAGGGGATGGCGGGGTCTTTCAGACCCCGCCATCCCCTTCGTGGTTATTTGTGTTTAAACCACCCAGAAGAAGGAGCCCCGCCAAGCGGGGCTCCGTCGACTACGCTTGTCATTATTCATAATGCGCGGGCATTATGAATAATGCCCCTATTTATTACTTGGTCCATAACGTTGCTTAAGAATTATCACCATGCTGCGTCATATTAACAGTAGCTCGTTTTACAATATATGGTCGCTTGAAAACCATTTATTAGACGCTAAAAGTTCGTCACTGAGCTATTTATTCATTAGACAACGAAATAAATTTGAAGACGAGAATGACATTTTAAAGAAGCTGCCTTAATTAGCACCCATTACTAATTATGGATTACCTTTTAATTGTAATCTCCTCTAATGATCAAGTTCTCATTAGCTAATGAACTAATTGAGGTAATCGCTTCATATGACTTATTATCTAATGAATTAACTAGTTAAAAGGATACACATTTAATCATTTGTTATTTAGTTTAATTTAGTTACTGATTTTATTGTTGATGTTTTTTTTTTTTTATAAAATACAAATTAAATGTACAACTGTTTTATAATCATACAATCCAATACAATTATAAGCACTAGATACCTACTATGAATAGTAGACATCCCACATAGGTATAAAAACGAACTTTTGTGATTTCTTAGGATGTTTTGGCCTATGGTATAAAAAAATATTGTAAACTAGACTTGACACACTTATATTTAAAGCATCTAAGCATTCAAACGAAACATCGAGTTTTTTTTTTTTGATGTGAAACATCTGTAGCCCCGGGTAAACCGATTGTTAGCGTGACGACGCGTCGCCTCGCTATATTTTCTTTATAAAATAGACCTTTTACATAGGGTAAATAAGAATGAATTTGCAATGTTAAGCTTCGCTTGCCATTTTGTGACGTAACTATTTTGATTATATTGAGTTTTAACTTGATTCGTTCGCAATAGTGAAGCCGCCAGGTTAAGCAGCGCTTGCCAAGGTCAGTCTTTGGATGGGTGACCATTTAGATTCTTGATTAGCTCGAAATAGTGAAGCCGCTTGGTTAAGCCGCGCTTGCCAAGGTCAGTCTTTGGATGGGTGACCATTTTGATTATATTGTGTTTTACATTGATTGGCTCGCAACAGTGAAGCCGCCAAGTTAAGCAGCGGTGGCCAAGGTCAGTGTTTGGATGGGTGACCATTTTGATTACGTATATTGTGTTTTACATTCATTAACTCAGAAAAGTGAAGCCGCCAGGTTAAGCAGCGCTTGTCAAGGTCAGTTTTTGAATGGGTGACCATTTTTGATGTGAAACATCTAAGCCGCGGGTAAAACCGATTGTTGGCGTGGTGACGCACGTTATACGATGGTATGTTTCACATCTGCCAGGCGAAACGTGACGGGTATTTTTTTTTTAATTTTTGAGGATTTTTAATAAAAAAATCGCAAATTGTGCCGCAATACGAAGTATGTCAAAAAATTACAAATTAATAGTACTATATCTGTGTGTAAGGATATAATGACCAACCTTACGATTCCAGAGATAGCCTCATTTTTCATGTCAGCGCCATACAAACTTTTCTTAAAAAAATTATAACTCCTTCATTTGTACACGCAATTGCCTCATACGACATTTTATAGTATAGGTTTGATCAGCAGAATCCATTTCTAGCCAAAAAAAGTACCCTTCAAAATTCAAGTCTCTATGTCTATTAAAGACGATTTTCAGCCCACCGTGCGGCGCGGCGGTTGTACTTACATGGATCATGCTATTTCTTAGTGGGTGATAAATATATTTACTTATTTATATTAGGTCTTTACCTATGAAATTGCCGTTCTGCAGTACTGGCCATTTCAAATCAAAATAATTTTTGTTTGGCTAAGAATTCTAATTTCAAATTAATTTTATTTTAAAAACATGGATTTTTTTTTCTAAAAGTAGTCATTTCTTTATTGATTAGTGTTACATTTTCATCGCATTTCAATATTTTTCGTCATCATGGATACGTTAAAAATTCGAGTAATTATGGAATATGAGTACCGTCGTGGCAGCAACGCGGCACAAGCGGCACGCAACATCAACGACGTTTACGGAGCTAACACTACAAACCAACGCACCACCTGTTATTGGTTTGCTCGCTTCCGTTCTGGAAATTTCGACCTGAAAAATGAACCTCGCGGTCGTCCGAAGACTTTGGTCGACAATGACGAATTAAAGGCGATTGTGGAAGCTGATGATACACAATCTACGGCTGAATTAGCAGCAGCTTTCGACGTTAGCGTCAAAACAATATTGGTCCATTTGCGTCAAATTGGCAAGGTAAAAAAGCTTGACAAATGGGTGCCCCACGAACTCAATGATCGCCAGCGCGAAGTACGCGTCGAGACGTGCCTTGCACTGCTCAACAGACACACAAATGAAGGAATTTTGAACCGCATTGTTACCTGCGATGAAAAATGGATTCTGTTTGATAACCGTAAGCGCTCAGCAAGTTGGTTGGATCCTGGTTCAGCACCTAAACAATGCCCTAAACGAAAACTTACCCCTAGAAAAGTGATGGTCACTGTTTGGTGGTCTAGCGCCGGTGTGATTCATCACAGCTTCTTACCAAACGGGGTGAGCATTACTGCAGATGTGTACTGTGAAGAACTGAACACAATGATGGAGAAGCTGGCGCATCTCCAACCAGCATTGGTCAATCGCTCGTCTCCGCTGCTCCTGCACGACAACGCGCGACCTCATACTGCACAGCAGACGGTCTGCAAGTTGCAAGAACTGGGGTTGGAAGCTCTCCGTCATCCGCCCTACTCACCAGACCTTGCGCCTACAGACTACTACTTTTTCCAGAATTTGGATAACTTCTTGGCGGGAAAAAAATTTAATACCCGAGAGGCAGTACAAAATGCCTTTGAAGAATTTGTTGCCTCCCGTCCAGCTGATTTCTTTAAGAAGGGCATCAATAAACTGCCACTGCGATGGCAAAGATGCATTGATTGCATGGGTGATTACTTCGATTAATACAAATAAAAAAATCATGAAAAAAATTCGTTTAAATTTTTTCATACAAAACGGCAATTTCATAGGTAAAGACCTATTATAATATTATTTATTGTACACCACAAAATACCTACATACCAAAAAAAATATATAACTAACTAATCCGATCCTTCTCTGTATAATCCTTTTCAGTTTTGATTCTGTGATTCACAATGTCCTCCCCAAAGATTGTTGAAGTTTTTCTACTTTCTGAACCAATTTAGTGCCGACATCTAATTTGGCTAAATCCGTTCCGTAGCCTTAAACGGAATCCTTTTATGTTACTTTTACAGCCATTTTACTCGGAGACTATTTGCACTAGGTACCTAGGTATATCGATGAATATTTGCAAGGTTTATTCCTGTGCTGGCACCGCTACACAGTGGTGTAGGTAGTAAAAATACTTACAAAAACAATAATGAGGGTAGGGTAGGGATTTTCGGTTAAAACCGCAGAAATAACTTTATTTCAGTTTTATGGAGAAATACATCAACCATTGAAGTTTTGGCCGCCAAAAATGACGAAAATCGGAAAAGTTTTGCGTTTTTTTGTAAAAGGGCTTTATGGAACTTCGTTCCAACAGAATGGGTAAATCTTAAAAGCACTTGAAGTTTAATTTTTAAACGCATCAAAGATAGAGATGGAAATAAAAGAAACAATACAATTTTATATGAAAACCATGTATTTGAGCTTTATGTAACCAAACAATAAAAGTATTGAGTTAGTAAATATTTTTAATAGAAAAAACGTTTTGTTCTAATGAATAAGCATTTTTGTATTAGTGTTTTGAGACTGTTATAGCAGCCCAAACATTGTCGAGCTTGCCGGAAGGCAAAGTGATCATGGGTTCATTCTTGTTGGAGTTGGCAGCCGATCTGAAAGGAAAAAAAAAAAAAAGATTACTAATACAGATTACGGTACGCAATGTAATACTTGAGTCGGGCTGTTCCCATAGGTCCACGAGTTTATTGTTCTCGAAAACTCAAAATTCATACTTTACTTCCCAACGGGTCCACAACATAAAATATTTTCTTTTCCTACGGTCTATGAGAATATTTGGTACAGTCAGCAATAAAAGCTTGGCTAAGGGATAAATGTTTATTATTTCTATGAAATAAAAGACAATGAATATAGATAACTAAGAACTCTTTACTGTATCACATGAATGGTCATAACCATTAAAAAAACACAGTTTTATAACAAACACAGTAAATAATTTTAATCTTAAACTAAAATAGACAGCATTATAAAAAAAAACACAGTTTCAGAATAATTACATTAAATCATCTGAATCGTAGACTAAATTCGACTTAAGTTTAAAAAAAAAAACGCAGTTTCGGAAGAATTACAGTTAATCGTCTCAATCTTAAAATAAAACAGACTTATGCATTTAAAAAAATACAGTTATATTAATAAAAATCTGATTATTAAAATAGTCGTAGTAAAAAAAAAAGTCTAGATAGTTATTAACTACCTAAACTTATTTTTTGGTCAAGTGTTTTAATCGATGCTTATCGAGTTTTTTTTTATATTTTTCACCGATGATTTAAATTTTTAAATCCTTATTAATTGAATATCTGATTCGATTTTGTTTATTTACATGATATTTTTCATAATACTTGCTTGTTGCTTGCTTGTTCTCCAAGCGTGTGTAATAATTTAAGTAATCGGGGCTTCCTTTTTAATTTACTGTTCAAGGTTTTGTTCTGTGATTCCACCTTTGTAGTTAGGTGTCTTTCGCCTTCACAATTCCAAGTACTAATTAGTACTGAAGGGTTGGTAAGCCAAAAATCAACAAAATAGTTGTTGAAACGCGTAATTTTTTCATTTTCTGGCGCTATTTCCATAATGGCCGACCAACCATCTTGAACATCATTAAATGGCAAATAAACCGAAACAGCACATCTGGTCACGTGATCCTTTTTTTTCTTTTGTAGAAATATTAGGGTTTTTTACGTGTTTCTGTAAAGCCTGTCTAAAATGAAAATACACCCTTTTTATTTTATTATATAATATATTGTCGTGTCATCGCAAGGCATCCTGTAAGTCGATTGCTATAGATTAAGATATGTAATGGAAACCGCTATAATAAGTTGCCATTTCTATCACCAGTCAACAAGTCAGCTCGAAATTATTCTTCTTTCTTACAAGAAATTGTTTATACTGACTGGACTTTAGATAAATCTCGTGGACCCGTGGGGAATTCATTTAGGAACATTTCCACACCTGCAAGGAATAACATTGTACCTAACTAATATTTAGTAACAGTTCAGGAGAGCGCGTCAAAGATTTTAAAAAATCTCTCAGATTTTGGTTAAGTCTGATAGGATAGAAGTATGATAGGAAAATGTAGCTATTCCATCGTTGACTCATATTTTCAAGGTTGGTTGGCATTAAGACTTAACGGAAATCTGACTTAAATATTAGTTACAATGTTATTCCTTGCAGGTGTTGATTTATAATATTAAAATTTTTCCATGGACCCGGTGGGAAGAACAATAGAATCGTGGACCTCTGGGAACAACCCCTTTACACGATAATGTTAAATTATTATGCTTACACTGTAGACATCGAAGATTGGCCTGATTTCATTCCTAGACAACCCATTCGATTCGCGCTACGTTTGTTTATATTATTATCATCATTATTTTTCCAAATTTATTTAGTTGAAGGTCAATGTTAGATGGGATCCTGTACCTACCATGTAGTAGAAGCGAGCCTATATTTATTTTTACTGAGATTAAATTGTAAAAATAAATATAGGCTCGCCTCTACTACATGGTAGGTACAGCGGGGTAATTACGTAACACACTAACAGTAGGAATGGGTTTCATTTTGAAAGTTCAACAACATTCATTGCGTTAATTACGTTGTTGAGCAGATAAAATTTCCGAACTTGAGAAGCAATGGATTAGCAATAGGCTTCAAAATGATTCAGATTGTGATAGATAGCGTGTTAAGTACGTACCTAATTACGGTGCAGGTAATATAACATGCTGCATGACCATGTGGGCTTCGGGAATTCAAGCGTGATATATACTTATTATTAAAGATGAAGGTAGGTAAGTGCTTCTAGAAGAGAGGGCTTAATACTGTTATACCTACTACATACATGTACAGTCAACCGCATATCAGTGGAAACAATTTGATCTAACTTAATACAATATTCTTACCTTTGCCTTCGACTCTAAAATAATAAGTGCATAGAGGTAGTACCTAAGTAGCTGTCATGATGCTGCGCTGGCAGAATAGTCGAAATCGGATGAGTTGCCAAAAAAGATATTTTTATTTTTTTTTGTTTTGCAAGTGTTACCACTAATATGCGGTTGACTCTATCTATTACTTACTGCTGCAACTCCACAGTAGAGGTGTGAGCGTCGTTGATCTTCTTCACGTTATGCGGCGAATATCGGTTGTACAGGCCCCAGATGCTGTTCATTAACTTGCTGTTGTACTTCAGTGGAGATAATTCCATGACTGAAAGGGAAAAAAGTGTTTGTTAATTAAAATCTATGTAAGTAGTCGGATCAAAGCCAACGATCGCGTTTGAGATTGCCTTGTAATGGGCGCTATATAATCTAGTACTTATTACAATTTGCACCTCACAAACTACTCTGCACTAGCGATGGGCGATTCCGAGATGTTTTAACAATCGAAAGAATCGGAGTCGTTAAAATAAAGCATCGAGTCAACCATCGACTCGCCGTTCTACAAAACAATCGAGATGTTTTTCGATTGTTTGGAGTCAATGGAATCGACCGCTAGTTTTCGATTGTTCGAATCAGTCACTCTCACTTACACGAGTCTCGCTCGCTCGGTTACCGACGTCAGTCGATTGTTGCATGCATCGAGCCGAGGTGCATGTTAGATAGAGGCGAGAGCATGCCAGACTCGAGTCGAGCGAGCCACGCGTAATTTGTGATCGTTTACCTATAATTAAGATTACGATGCACTGTTTTATTTTTAACTAATTTTAAATTCATCAAAATCAAAATTTTACCTTTAAATTTAAATAGGTAGATAGATAGTTAATTAGATTAAAAAACTATGCTACATAAATATTTAATTAATAAAAAAACAGATTAATAAGAACCCTCGATATGTTTTATGTATTTTCATAATTCCTTCTACCTACCTAATTAAACGCACCCACGATACAGGAGAAACTCCTATTGCGGGGCAACGTCATTAAAAAAAAAAAAAAATCGTACCTAAGTTAACTACTTATATTTTATTTTTGATTGCTCTTGTTGAAAGAATTAGTTTGGCGTCTGGCGAGTTCTTGACTTGCATTGGCAAGTCAAGAACTCGCGAAACTTTAAACCATCGAGGAACAACTCCCGAATGAACTCGCCATGCGCCAGTCGCAATAACAGACCGAGTCGGACTCGAATCCAAGTCAAAACAATCGAGAACCATCGAGATGTTCGAACAATCGAAACAATCGTATAAGACCTCTCGCCATCGCGCATCGCTACTCTGCACGTCCCTGGTAACAAGAGCGTCTTTATTTCTTACCAGTCAGGGTGGTTTTAGTAATTCAAGTGTTTCACACGTGACGTGCAGTTGCGTCTTATGATGCGGATATTTACCATGTGAGTGAGGTAAAGATTGACAACTAGAAAGTAGATACTTTTATTTTTATTATTATGTACCTAGATAGGTACATAATAATAAAAATCCTAAATTCACTGATAAATAACGCACAGCTTATCTAGAAGCTGCAATTTTGCACAGTTTTTTATTTAACAGGTTGAATAGGGGATGAAAGTTTGTGTGGTTGTTTGTGATTTTTGCCAATGAGAGATCCCATCGGGCGTACTACTTTCTTACTAATTCATATTCTCGTACTAATTCATATTTGACTTACAAGTAGTGTTAAAAAATTTGGTGGACTCGTTCCCTTTAGTGTTGTTCGATATCTTCATATCACGCTGCGTGTCGCGGATACGGCCGGCAGAGAAGGCGGAGGGCGGGATTGATGCCATGCTCTTGATTTGACAGGCTGAAATGGATGAACAAATACTTAGCAGGTAAAATAAATTATAAAAAAGGTAACCTATCATAAAGGATCCCGAGGCCAATAGTCATCTTAGAAGATCATTCCTTACACAGCGGAACTCCTCATCAGTCTGTGACAGTTGTGTTGTGCGGGCCTAGGGGTAGTCAACAGAAACATTTTTATAACTTTAGAATTTCGCTATTGCCTTGTGATTGGGTCGTGTAGTGCTTGGATGGCAGTTGGTGCATATGAAAAATTACTTCTTGTTATACAACCGCCTAACTGGTTTGAGTGTAATGAATTGTGACGTAATTATTATTCTTATCTATTAAACTTAAGTAGGTAAGTATACATACTTAACTACGGTAACGTCGATAATCGACATAAAATCCCATCAAAAAGAAATTGAAGAATATTTTTTTGAGAACGACCGTTGTCTTTCGCTGCATTCCGATACATAATGAGTGAATAATGAGCTAAATACAGTTATTATTAATAGCTTGAATAGGTACAGCGCAGCGTCAATGATAATAAAGGCTCCAACAAACAGGCGCGACGTGACAGCCCGACACAAAGGCGCCGCCCGTCGCGTGGCACGCGGTGCCTTTGTGTCACGCTGTCGTGTCGCGCCAGTGTGCACGAGCCCTAAGACATAAGTAAGTATACCTACTTACTTACGTCTTCTAGGTAGTTCTAGGTAGGTACCACTACCTAGGACACTATCCTATTCTGCTTAGGAGAAATTTACTTTGTTTACATTATGCGTAATGGAATTAATAAATTTCACTTCTATGGTTCTGTAGCTCAATGGTAAAAACGGAACCCTTATACTTAATTTCGTCATGTCTGTCCGTCCGTCCGTCCGGATCTCACACAGTAGGTAGGTAGATGATCATCTGCCTGCCTTTTCCCAACTATGTTGAGGTCAGGTTCCAGTCTAACCAGATGCAGCTAGTAAGTATTTTACATAGAGCGACTGCCTATTTGACCTCCACAATCCAGTTACTGGGTAACACGATACCCCTTTGTGCCTTGGTAAGACTGGTTGTCAGACTTTCGGGCTCCTGACGACCCGTAACGATTGAAGTGAAGTAGGAAGAATTGGGTTTCTTTGTCCTGCGGGCTAATTGCGTAAGGGCGAATTTCACCAAACTTTTATATCTAGAAAAAGTCCTAACCTGAGGATAATTTTTGGATTTTTGACAGTTTTTCCATACTAGAACTGTCAGACGTCAATTTTATTCCACGGATAAGATATCTAATTTTGATCAAATCAGCCCTTGCTGTAGCAATGGCTTTCATTTTGACAGTTCTACAACATTCATTGCGTTATTTACGTTGTTGATCAGACAAATTTTTCGAACATTGAAGCAATGGCATATAACAATATCCTACAAAATTATTCAGGTTGTGATTGATAGTGTGTTACGGAATTAGGTTGCTGTTTCTCTATAGGCCAAACCTTAGCTATGTGTTTTTAAGTTTGGTGAACCAGTAACTCAGTGGCCAAATAATGAATCTTCGATGGTTGGCAGCACGGAATAGATAAAAGAGACCTCTTTTATCTGTTCTGTGGTTGGCATTGTAGGTTTAAGAGGCATTGAGATACCAACTAAGTATGAAGTGAGGCCTTTTTGTCGCTGGAAATTGCTTCTAGAAAAACCGAGTAGGTAGCTCCTACTAATGGCGAAGATTCCGTCAGCCCCAGATAACTAGGTAAAGTGTAGGTAGGTATTTGGTTTTATTATAGACTTTTATAAACCCGAAAAATACACATAGACTCCAGCCAAGAAAGATAAACTAACCTACAATAAATTAAATGTTTGTTACCTTTACACAAGTTGAAGAAAATGGTCTCGAGCGTCAAATTATTAAGAGCTTCAATCTTGAGGCCGCTAATAGCAGGCCCCCTGCACACACCGTACGTGTTCGTTAGTTTTATAGTGCCAAACAGCACCATGTAATCTCGGTAAAGTTTTCGAAAGGAGAGGAAGAAAGGAATCACTGAGCACTGGGATTCGACTGAATCACAAGACGTCAAAGATATGACTACTCAAAATGGCTGCGACATGACCCCTGAGGAAGTTATCAGTTGCTAGCGAGCCAGCGACGTAATGCATCATTATAATATGTACCGAATGTCCAAGTCTTTTCAAGATAACGACGCGATTTGAAGTAAATATTTTGAGGAATTGTAAGCTTTACAACAAGTAGGTATTAGATGTTGAGGTAAATTGGTACCTTCACCAAGGGACTAATATAAGTGTTTTATTTTTTAATCATGGTTGCTTTATGTATGTACTTACTTGCTAACTTTACGAACAAAAACTAAGTGCAAGTTGGTCGCACTCGTCGAGGGTCCCGTAGGTAGGTAACCTGTGTGGGTTTAGATACCTGCTATCGGCAAAAGGCTAACATTAGTTTTGTTACAAAAAATATCTCATCGCCCAAGTCAAGTTGTTCTATTGTGAAACCTAAGGGCCAAATTCACGAACCGCATTTTGTCTTTACTTTGCTAAGTTAGAGTATAGCGTTTCATATGAATGATTATGAACCTTATTTTATTAGTGTTCATATTCGTTCATTTAGCAAAGTAAAGATAAAGTGCGGTCTGTGAATTTCGCTCTAAGCCTACGAATAATACTTTTATTATTCGTAGCCCTAAGCCAATTATGTAGGTAGATGAACTAACTTCATGACTATTACTTTAACTTTTAGGTATATAATCAAGGAATGTTCAAAAAACTTGATTTTTTTAAACATATTTAAAGCCACGGATGATTATGGTTACCCTATAGATGCTCGTAGGTAATTTTTATGGAGATTCTAATTAAGTTAGAGTTTACTTTCTAAAGCCAAGTAATGCGGATAGATTACAAAAATCAGAAGTTTTCCATTCATATCTTGCGACAAAGTAAGTAGATGAACAACGATCCATTTGAGATTTTTAATTGACCGAGCGAGCGCGCAGTGCGAGTAAAGCGTCTCCGTTTACTTGGGCAAAAATGCTTTCGTATGTCCGGATTAGCGTTAAAAATTGCGAAAGATACATTTTGTTTTTTTTCGAAACTTTGTATCTTTCCTATAAAATAATGTAATTTTCGAAAAAACTAATTTCACGTTCGTCTGAGAAATACAATCATACACGTATAATACTTGTTAAATAGATACTGCGTATTTTTCATATTTATAAATCAAAGGGAAAAAATATTGCGGAAAGTTTCTGTATTTTATTGAAAAATACAGGGGCATTTGAAAGATACTTACATGTTATTTTCAACGTAGTCTGGATGTCTATATTCTCTTTACAGGTCGCATTTCGCAACCGATTCTCGTGAAAATTTGTGAGTAACCTATCTAGGTTCGATAATTTTATGGATTTTTTTGTCGATTCAATTTTTCGAAATGGCGGAGATATCGGGGTTGTAAACGTAAAAAAAACATATTTCAGCCATTTCGCGCTCTTTTGTTTTAAATAGCGCGGTGAACATTTATTCAGTTTTCACTAGCGAGGTCTACAGCTCACACAGCCCCTAGTGTAGGTAGGTATAACATAAAAATAGTTTTGAACTCATCATAATATTAAGAACTTAAGGATCAAGCATTCAGAAATATTACCATAATGCATAATGCATGTATAGTTAAGCGAAAAATGATACCTACTTATATATATTTGTCGGAAATACGTTTAATTAATCAATCGTTTGACTTGACTAATCGCCGGTGCCACCAGGTGGCGCTGGACAGAGTTTATAACGCTTACGCTTGAGCTTGACCAGAGTAAAGCAGTTTGTAGTTGGCGGTTAAGCAGTGAACACGTTTAAAAACTTTCACGCGTTCCGTATAGGTAGTTGTGTCGTGTACGTACAATGTGTGATTAATTGGATCGTAAGTTTTTTCATTTGATTTGAACTGCAAGCAGTTTTTATAGCGCAATAACCAACGCAACCATTAGTACGCCCACAGTAGTTAAAATATGGCTGATAATAACGAGAGACACGTGCCTTCTCCGACATAAGTATTAATTTGGTATTCAGCTGCATATGGTTAGACTAGGCAGATGATGACATATTAGCGAAATATAGAAAAATTTTCAATAAAAATATTGTCCTAGACATACAGAGTGGCAGGGCCCATCGACGCACAACCTGTTACCATGGATCCAGTACAAGATTCTGGACCCCGCGGCGTTGAAATATTTCATCGGCTATAACTGTGCCATACATTTTGGCTTATTCCCAGTCGCCCCCGCGGGGATTGTCACCGGAGGCAAATAGGAATAAAAATTCCCAGTCGCCACCCTGTGGCGACTGGGAACTTATTGCCTCCACTTGAAATCGCTGTACATTGCGGCGTGGATTAGCACTAGGAATAATGACAAATCCTAACCATAGACGGTCGACATCAGGCGCACCCCGAGGTTCGGTTGGTTAGGATCCTTTAAATCTTTTAGACAGAAATAGGACCATCGACCTGATTATTAACCCTAATCCTAGCCGGTCGACGTCCCTTATTATTTTATTCTTCACAAGAAACAATGCAATGTATAGCGAAACCGAAGTGGGGGCAATGACTTCCCAGTCACCGCCTGTGGCGACTGGGAATTTTTATTCCCATTTGCCTCCGGTAGCAATCCCCGCGGGGGCGACTGGGAATGAACGTACATTTTGACCTCGTATGTTGCACTTTTGTAGGAACAGCCGACTTTTTTTCCCGTATATGGGATGGTTGCGTTCATTTTTTCGGCGAAACCTAAGGCCGCATCCTATTTAAAAGCGATCGTCGCGTCCATAATATTTCTCTTTTTGTTCGGTGAACCGGAAAGTGTCCTCTTTCCGGTTTTCCGAACAAAAAGTGGCAACGATCGCGTATTCGCGCGACGATCGCTTATAATAGAACACAGCCTTACCCCGCGTCCTAACCAAAAGCAATCGTCGCGCGTTCACACGATTGTTTGTATGAATAATTTTATGACATACAAACGCGACCGAGCGAGTATTTCATATTCATAATAAAAGAGCGCGAATATCACGTACTCGTATATACCTACTCATCGCAATATTAGCTATTGTGCTATACAGCTTGCAACGCTAATTACATTTTTAATTTACGCGAAATCCTTCAAACTGAGTAGACTTGCTTTTTGGTGCGGATTGTTTATACGTGTTACAATAAGTTCGCGTTTACTGCTTCTCGATTTACTAGACAGCTCGTCAGAAGGGGATTCTGATTTTGATGCGTGTTGCGTTAGAATGTACTAAAAGGCGAAGAATTTGGATAGAACGTCTTAAAAAGCTTAAAAAGGACCGAGACGAATTTAACATCTGCCAGGATCTATCAGATAACAAATTTATAGACTATTTCCGAAACCATAGGGCAACATTTATGGCGAGTCATGATTTTATTAAACATATTTAAAAAAAATGCGCGCCTCTGCGCAACCGCCTGTATTTACTTGCAGGTAAAATATTGTTATATTTGTATCGGCAGATGTTATCTGCAGATATATCTGCGTAAGTATACAAATATTATTTGTATACGCAGGTAATATTCTCACCATCTTTCGATATGTCGGTGCCCGCAGATACTTTACGATAAAATACAAATTATCTGCACTGTGTATTTTAGTTCATTGAATTATATAGAGAGCCAATCATATTGAAAGATATATACGCTCACAGATATCTTACCATATCTGCGTAGTGTGTGACTTGCTTTAAGAGTCAATCGACGAGCAGCGCCACCTGTCGACAGCTTTCGGTTTTCTTCCCCATTCGTAAAATTATAAAATAAAAACATAAAAAATGGTGCTGTTTGTTTTGTTATTATTTATATATTTAATATTTTACATCTTTGTCTTATCATCTACACAGTATTGTACATTCATAATTGTATTTTAATTTCATCGTAATACTGAACATGAAATAAAATTTACACAATAAATGTCACATTATTAATTTATTTCGTTATCTTAAAATGCGTTACAAAGACACTAACCATTACAAACACTAAGATAAACTTTAGAAGTTTGAGACAAAACTCAGTATTGTTGTTGAGCTCAAGGTTCGTTAAATGAAGATGATTCTCGTAAATAACTAACACCCATAGAGAAACATATCACACATAACACAAACTGTCAGATTTAGTGATTGTTTCAATAATATATCAGGTCTTGTGCAACAGTTACAGACCAAGAGACACGTTGACATCAAGGGACGCCTCGATTGGTACTTGTATTGTATCTAGCAATAAATTTCTTAAGTACCCTGGGGCTGCTGAAGCCAGTATAAATAATATAAAATCATAATAAATGCTGATATTTATTATTAACAAAATATATAACATCTGGCACTATTTCAGTTGTACTGTAGACCAAGATCCTTTGGGACCAAGATTTAATGTTGAGTCATATTTATGTTTGTATAATTTAGAGAGTATTCTTTCTGTTATAGATTGTTACGCTTAATACCATGCTACGCTAAAAATAAATAATGATATAAATAGTGGCGTTAAATGAACACTAAGTGGGTAGGGCAGAGTCGCGTGTTGACAATACTGAACAGCTCAGTCAGCACCCATGTTGAGAAAATTATAATTATTACCTGAAAATAAAACACAATATTAGTGCACATACAGTCATACATGCTCGACCACGTTTAAGAAACTTTTATTGGATACTGTTTTGTGATAACCGTAAGAATTGTTTTCTATGAATCGATAATACTTGTTGTTTAAGTTTAAGATATTTTCTTACTATAACCGACATTTTTCGTAACCGGATTAGTAATTCCTAAAAATTTCCTTTACAATGCTGCCGCGCTTACGAAGAATACAATAACTCGATTTTGGACGATTTTGAGTTATATATATATTCGGAATCAGCGAATCGATATCTATTAACTCTCTAAGTAACTTTTTACGAATCGGGTCGGGTTGTCGGGTTTTTCAGTAAGCAAGAATGCAATAACTTATACTTCACTATGAAAGTTCAAAACTTTGAGCGCGTTTTTCTCGGAAGCGTCAAAATCGAGTTATTGTATTCTTCGTTAGCGCGGCAGAATGGTGTGCTGGTGCCTACGCTTATGTATGGAAGTGAGTGTTGGGTGTGGCAAAAGAAGATTGAAAGTAGAATAAATGCTGTGGAAGCGCGTTCCTTGCGAAGCATGTATGGTGTGACTATGAATGATACGCTGAAGAATCATGTAATAAGTGCGGTTTAAAAGAAGATGTAGTGACAAAAATTGAAAAGAGTATGCTTAGATGGTTTGGTCATGTTGAGAGGATGAATGAAGGGCGACTAGCAAAAGGCATTTACAAGGCAGATGTGAGTGGAAACGCCGAGACGGGACGCCCTAGGAAGACATATAGTGACCTTAGTGGTGATGTTCTTCAGAAAGGTCAGGTGCGCAGTACTCGCAACCGGCGTGCGTGTATGACCACATGTATGAACGTAAACGAAGCGAAAGGAGTATGTAAGAATCGTAGCAGGTTGCGTTCTGTAGTTTCTGCCTACGCCCATGGGAACAAGGCGTGAGTTTATATATGTATGTATGTATGTGTTCCTTTACAAACATACAAAGAACTTTACATCTTTATAATATTAAACTGTATATCTACTAAATAAACATCTTATGTTCATTCATTCTCTGACCGAACGCACAGCCAAACCGCTTGGTTTAGAACCTTGAAATTTTGCACAAGCGTTCCTTATTGATGGTCAGCACTAAGGCTTTTTGAAAATTCATCCCCTAAAGGAGTAATTAGGGGCTGAACGTTTGTATGGAGGTTGGTCATTTTTTACCGATGAAAAATCCAATCGGGTACACAACTTATTTGAAGTATAAATAACAAACTCCTGTGGTATCAATCAAAATCAAAATATTTTATTTCACATAAACCTACACGGGCACTTATGAAACGTGGGAAGCTAAGTGCACGGTTCCAATTGGTTGTTTCCTATGGAGAAGAGCCAGCAAGAAACTCCATGGTTACTTTTTTTTAAATAAGGGTCTTTTACAATGTTTCAAATTATAGATAGGTATGGGAGGACAATGTAGGCCTGTCAACAAGTAACAGATACTCAACAAATAATAAAAAGTCTACAAATCTACAGTCTACTTACGTAAAGTGAACTAAAGGTATTTAGTAGGTCCTGATGACGGGCGGCACCGTCTTGCACTCTTGCGCGTTCAGCGTGTCGTCGATGACGGGTCGGTACGTAAGCTCGGTCTTGCCTGTCTCTACGTTGGTCATCGCCAGGGTGTGCTTCCTCCAGTGCTTCTCGAAGGGAAGTTTGGTCTGAATTTGGGGTTAAAGATTCTTTATTAAATACATTTTTATAAATTAAAGTCGTTTTTCGTGTCAGTCTGAGTGACCGCATTGTCTGTTTCTAAACTAGCCAACGGATTTTCATGCGGTTTTCACCATCATATAGTAATTTTATTCCGGAACGTTTATGTATGTAATACATTAATATTGAACTTGCATATAATAAAAAATAACTCGATGTTTAATCAGGTCGTAAAAAGAATAATGGTCACTTACAAATGAAAAGTTAAATAAGTTGCAATGTAGTCAAATACATTTTTTATTTGTGTATAAGAAAAAAAATGATTATTTTCAATTTGTGTATTTAAGATTACTGTTCTGTAGCGTAGTTGTCTTAAGTCCACTAATTAGTGGAATTATAGGCTGACGATGATATTGTAACACTAGCTAATAATATTTATGCGGAAAAGAGTTACTTGAGCTGTGTTTCGTACGTCAACAAAACCAGTTTCGATGAAATTCAAACACCTTCGCTGAGAGAATTAATAACAAACT
Organism: Griposia aprilina; assembly: GCA_916610205.1. Taxonomy (NCBI): domain Eukaryota; kingdom Metazoa; phylum Arthropoda; class Insecta; order Lepidoptera; family Noctuidae; genus Griposia; species Griposia aprilina. The sequence goes on from OU744302.1 coordinate 13,601,237, forward strand.
GCGGGCGACGTCGCGCGATACAGGTTTGTAACCAAGTATGATGTCCCAATTTGATTGCGTATATTTCGACAATCGATTATAATAGTCAGACGGGTATCATGACGGTCGAGCGTGTTTTGTGGCATTATTATCTCATCTCCAGATAATTTGATGTCGCGGTTTACTAATCATATTACAAACGGTCACCAACCCGGTGCTTTGTACTGCCAATCGTATGCCCAAAATTGTGAAATTTGACATCAACAGTGCCTTTGTACCTTAGTAATAAGGGCGGTTTTTCGTTATTCGATCGCACTACTACACATTCTACAGTACAGTGTACCTACGAGTAATGTCATGTCTCTGAATTTTTGCCAATTAATTTAAAACAAATGCCCGGTTTTTGATAGGTAGCTTTTCCTTTTCAAACTTATTGTCCCTACCTACCCAGGTTATAACTGAAAGAAGTGGTCTCCTATAATTCGAAGCGCATACCAATATTTATTCGGATTCTTGTATACTCGCATGTAATTGTATAGCCTCTCTTGAAGGTTCAATAAAAGAAAGAAAGAAACATCTCACCTGTCCATCTAAAGGCTTGGCATAGTCAAGTTCATCGCGGCGCGTCTTGAAGTCCTCACGCGCGTGCGCCCCGCGCGACTCCTCCCGGGCGAGTGCCCCCTCTACGATCTGCACGGAGTTGATGAGCAGGTTCTGTAGCTCCAGGGTCTCGATGAGGTCGCTGTTCCAAATGAGGGAGCGGTCGGAAACCTTCACGTCCTTGATCTGCTTGTAGATGTCTTGGATGAGATGTTCACCTGGCAATAAAAGCATTTTATTGGATATATTGCAGGCACGAAGCAGAAGGAGTATGTAAGGATCGCGGCAGGTGGCGTTCTGTAGTTTCTCCCTACCCCCATGGGAAGAAGGCGTGAGTTTATGTATACATGTATGTTGCAGGCCAAAGAAAAGATGGAGGGATTGTGTGAGGAATGATATGAAAGAGAAGGGAGTGAAAGATAGCGTGCCGGTTGACACCCCTTATTGGAAGAAGAAAACGTGTAGCGCCGACCCCAAGTAGCATGGGACAAGGGCAGAGAGATGATTAGTATGTTGCTGCGTTTTGTGGTGGAAGATGGGTGGATGAAATAGGAGATGGTTGCTTATAATTAAAACTTAGTGAAGGGAATGTGTAAAGCTGAATTTTCTTAAAGTGAGCTCTGAAATGTCAGGTGCAACTTAGTGGGCTTAAATTTGTATTACTCTACTTATGTTTTTTTTTTAAGATACTCTGTAAAAAGCAAAGTTAAATAATATCCTGTATTTATTCAAGAGCTACAGACCTGCCTCGAGCGTGCTCTTTTGCCTGAACACGGCGGCGTTGGTCTGCATGCACTTTTGCATGCGGAGGCGCAGGTCGGCCGTGGAGATGGTGCCGTTCGCGTTTCTCACGCTGTCCAGGTTAGCGATACTCGCCTCGCCGGAAGACTGTGCGAATACATTTACGATTAAAATGGTGAAGAGCAAGACTATATAAAAAAAAAAAACAAGTTTTGAAGGCCTATAAAGACTTTCACCCTTTTCAATTTTTTCTTATACCTTACAGGGCGTTAGGGACATCCACGCTCAAATTGTTACCAGGAAAAATTGCAAGTTGGGGGGATCTGGAATCACATGCGGAAATCATGGAAAATTTTTGCACGTCAAAGCTAATTTGAACCGCTTTAAAGTAAACTATCCATGTTGGTTAACAGCGAGTTCCAATTAACATCAGTTAGTTGCATGTCATTTAAAAGACACAGTCCGTCAGCACCCTTGTCTTCAATGACACTATTTGTGTCTGCTGCTGACACTGATCAGTGATCTCTGATGAATGTTCTCAGTATACGACATTAGTTGCGAGTTCAATTTGTCCACTATAATCTAAGTGCGTAATTCCGCGAAAGAGTACAGAAGGTCAAACTGTAGTGCAGATAAAGTGAGGTTATATGTTTTATGATAATGTCTGTCTTTTCTTTTTGTCGACTGTTTTACTGGCGCGAGATGATAAGCTCAATGTACCTACACACATTAAAAGTGTCTAGGGATCAAGCACGTATTTGCTTGTTACAAAAGATCTGCTTTTAATATTATATTTTTTAGAACTCCTATGGATACTTTTTTTTTGTAAATTTCATCATTTGAAAAGGGAATAGATTTTAAATCTCGGGTCAAAATATGAAAATCTCCTGTCAAGTTGTATTCCTAAAAATCTTGCAACGGGCTTGAAGCCAAATCAGTAAAATTTCCGCCATACTTCTGAGTGGAATCAATATAAAAGAACGTTATTATGGAGAGAAGACGTCATTTGAGCCGAGAAGAAATGATCATCAGAGTCGGGGGAATGTTGGAAGTTGGTTCTCGGCAACGTGCTGTGGCAATCGATCTGGGCACTACGCAGAGTGTTACAAGTCGACTTTGGACACATTACCGCATCACTGGCAACGTGGCAGAGCCACATGGAGGACGAGATCGCATCACCACACGCAGATCAGATCGTTACATACAAATTACGTACTGCTAGATGAAATCGTACAATGACCGCAATCATATTGGTTACGAGGCTTCATAGCTTGTCAGTGATGTTAATAAGCGATCAAACCATAAGAAATCGCTTGTATGAAGTCAATCTCCGTTGCCGAAGGCCGCTACGTGTACCACCTATTGAGCCCCGCAATCGCAGAGCCCGTTTACAATAGGCTTGTGAACACAGAAATTGTGCAGAAAAAGAGTGGCGTTTTGTGTGTTTTTCTGACGAATCTCGCTTTGGTATGAGGCCAGATACTAGACACACACGGTATTGGAAGACCCCTGGACTCCAAGAACGTTTAAAATCATGCCAGAAAGTCCATGTATACAGTGGTGGAACAATCATGATATGGGTGGGTATATATCAGAGGCAATCTCAATGCACAGATTTACGCTGAAACGATTGTATCAATGTTGTCATTCGTTTGCGGACCCAATTTTGTGCTTAATTTCTGCTCATGCATATAATAATGCACGTCGACACAGTGCCAGATTCGTTGCAAACACACTTGCCAGAGCTAATATCAACGTCCTACCATGGCCTGCTCAATCGCCAGACTTGAATCCCATTGAGCGCGCATGGGATATACTTTAAAGAAGAGCTCTGCCGAATATGGATGCTGTACACACCAGAAAATCTTTTTCGCCTATTATAAAGGACATGGGCGGCCATTCCGCAATGTGATTTGGATGAACTCATATTGAGTATGCCGAATCGCTGCGATTGTGTAATATGCGTTAGCGGCGGAAATACAGACTACTTATTGTTTATTTTACGCAATATACCTAAACCTTTAATTTTTATCTTTTAACACATATTAATGTCTTGATTAATACAAAACCAGAGAGTACTACGTCGATCTACACATACGAAAACATTTTATGTATTCAATCTAAATAGACATTTTTATTTAATTTCAATAGGGCAACAAAAAAAGAAACTAGTAATGGGTCAATAGCTCATCGTATGGGGAACAAACCAGCACTTCTAGCTAATTATAATTATTACCCATAGGCTATGCTTTGCCGCTTTAATTTTAATAACAACAGCAGGAAAAATTATTGCCAAAACATATTAGTTCTTTATCGACCTACGCATAACAACACGATATTAAAGATGAAGACTAAAAAAATACAGATCCAATCCAAGACCGGTTTTATCTTAACGCTTCTATTATTACACGTGGATTATATAAAAACAAAAACCGGTGCCACATGAGGTGGAAAATTTGCGACGCGACGCCAACCGTGTTGGCAGGAATATTTTTTGTACAAAGCTTGTTGCAATATATGCCAGTTCTCAAACTGTTATATGAAATTTCATCAATTTATCATATAAATAGTTACCTAATGCTATTCATAAGAAAAAGTGCGACTGATTTGCGCTGGCGCAAGTATCGTCTGTTAGATTGATAGCGAGAGGATATTATTGGCATAAAAGATTGGTACTGTACTGTTTATTAACAAAAAGATAAATATTTTGACCATGGTATGAGCTACCTCTAAAGGTAATTCGTGCTGATACGTGAGGAGAATACAAATGATATTTATATTGCTGCGACATTATTTCGGAATTGTAAAACACAATTACAATATAAATATTTATTAACTAGCTGCTGCCCACGGCTTCGCCCGCGTGGTTATGGAAATTATCCCACGGGAAAGTGCTACTGAGACAATAAAGTAGTATATGTTACTCCTTATAACATCAGCTATCTGCCGGTGAAAGTCCCGTCATAATCGGTAAAGCCGTTTCGGCGATTAGCCGGGACAAACACAGAGACAGACTTTTTTTTTTTGTTAGAAGTGCCGTATATACTTTCATTATGTATTTAGTAAAAAGCTGTTATTTTGACATTACAAACAGACACTTCAATTTTATTTATTTGTATAACTTTAAAGATGACACACTTACTGTAAATTGTTTTCAATTTCCCTGTTTATGTTAATCGTGTTATCAGATGGAATCATCGATGGGTGTGACTCAAAATATTCCGTGACGTCGCAATGACGCGGACACAACGACAGAACTTATGACACACACACACACATTCATAATGTGGAGCGTGTCAATGACAACTCCTACGCTATTAAATTTATAATCTATATTATTAATTTATTGAAATGGCTGTTACTATTAATGATTTAGATATTTTTAAAGAACCATCTAGCTAGAATAAAGATACAGAAACCGAAACAAAACACGGTGTATAAAATTATTTATTATTCGGTTATTTTATACTGTTGATTTGATGTTGTGACTCGATCAAGATGTAAGTTCAATATTAAGTTATAATAAATTATGATCGAAGATAATATCGACGCACGTTACCAGTTTAGTGTCGAAGGTCAATTGCGTAACTTAAGAATTAATTATCTTTTACTTTAAATTAGATTTTTGAGTCTTTGTCGCAGCGTTACCGTTTTTTTTAAGAAGATGTAATACGAGATTTTGTAATTGTGATGTTCCAGCGCTGAAGATTCTATTTGCAAGGAATAAACAACAAACACTTTTTGAGTCCAACTCTGTTACTTGAGAAGACCGGGCCGATTACCTACCAATAAGGCTCTTTCAACAATATAACTTGAGCCATTAATGATCAATATAGGCCATGTCCGTGTCCATTGTTGTTATACATAAAACTTACTTCAATATTTTTGGGCTTAAAAAGAGACCTCGACCTCTGAGTTTTTATCTCAGTGTTAGTCAGATAGGAGACGCCAGCGCCATCTAGTCTAATTGAACAGCAACAGACACAACATCACATTTTGCCCATTGTTGTCTTTGTCACATTCGCTCGTTAAGTACTTGATGTAAAAAGTTTTTGATGACAATGTAAACAAAGGATCAGAAAACGTAAGGGGTGAGACGTAATGCGGATTGGTTGTGTCACTTATAAATTTAGAGATTTGATTTATTGAATACTTAAACCCAATATTGTAATTTGTAAGTAATCACCTTAAAAATGTTTTTCATTTGCCAATCGAGGTAAATTTTAATACCTCAACTTTCTTCGATTATTTTACAATGACCATTTTATTTAATAATGTTATTCAAACAAAAAAAATAACGAAAACGTGTTGAGACCGTGAGACATAAAGTTGAAATTTTCTAAATGCAGATGAATGTGTTACTAATTCCCTGTGGTGAGTAAATGCAAAGGCATTTACCCTGATAGTAATTTTAGGGATGACGACATTTTTTTAAATTTAATCTGTACAATTATTTGTTTACAAATAGCGCAAACAAAATTATAGAAAGTGCAAAAGCTTAAAAAATGGCCAAGTTATAAACATTTTAAAATAACTGCTAGACAAAGACGGCAGTATCACAGAAGTGACGTCACGACTACGTAACTTCATACTAGTGCGCGCAAATCGGAAATAGTCGTTTGCCACCATCTCGACGTTTATATCAGGTGTCAAAAGAGTGTGCTGTGTTTTCCAAAGTGAATAATCGCCATTATAAGTGACTGAAAGTGCTAGCAGGGATATAGTCTTGAACATCAAACACGCGCGCAGACTTATCGTGCGCGCACTTTAGCGCCATACATTGTCCGTACCGTGCGACAAGGACGGGAATAATCCCTTCCAGAAACGTTTAAAGAGTGAAGCTTCCCCATATTTCCATCAATTTTACAGTTTTTTTTCGATTATCTATCATTTTACTATGCCTTCTCTGAAATTACATAATTTTTTCGAACATTACTGACATTATTCATCATCCCTATTGCAACGTGTAACATGACAAGATTCTAAGTATGGTCAAAGTGTTCATAGGCCGACTATAATTATGTAGAGCTGCAACGGATAGTTATTTGGCCGGATACCGGATGCCGGATATCCGGCGACTACCGAAGCTGGATAGCCGGATATACGGCCAAAGCGAACATCATGCATGCAGTGAAATACTTTTTCCCGAAACTGGTTTCGTATAAGAGAATAAACGAAATAGCTTATTATCTTTAAAGGCGAAAAAAATGTTTTCATGCATCACAATTTGCCTTTAGTGATTTCAAATATTGATAATGATTAGCCATCATAAATGCTTACAGACCAAAAAAGTAATTATATTTTTAAAATAAACAGGTTGATTTTCGAAATTAGTAGTATTATTATACATTTTATATCGAAAATAAGACTAAGTATCCGGCCAGCCGGATATCCAGCACAAGTTTACAATCCGGCCGTGCGCCGTATAGTAAAAAAATGGCTGGATAGGCCGGATACTGGATAGTGACCGGACATCCGTTGCAATTCTAATATTATGTACAGTCGGAAAATGAAAAGGGTAAGCACCTTTAGATCAATTTTTTACTTGCACCGCCCATGAGACTTATTATTATTCAGAATGAAAGTGGCAGTTCCAGGGATTGCATTTTCACCCAAGGCAAGTGCCAGCAACACGGACCAGTAACAAAGTAGCTCGCGAAATACAAATTTTCCTACTTTGAAAATTTTAATTTTGCGGGCTACCTTAGTGCTTCCGCATAAACTTTTCTTTTTGTATCTGAACATAGTGCTGGACTTACGTCTTTGAGCGGTGCCTGTGCGTCGCCCGGCTTGCTGGTCTCGGCGACGGTGAGAGCGCAGGCGCGGCCGAACACGACGATGTCGAGCAGCGAGTTGGCGCCGAGGCGGTTGGCGCCGTGCACCGACGCGCATGACGCCTCGCCCGCGGCCAGCAGGCCGGGGACAACGCGGTCTACGCCGTCGTAGTGGGAGATTACCTGTGAGACAAAATATTATTTTTATGTTCAACTTTCGTGAGACGTACTCACGTGTCAGATTTCATTCGACTACGAAATTAATCGCAAACCAGAAATCCATCGTTAGTAAATTAGTAAACACTAATAAATAATCCAATATTTTATCCACATTGCAAGTAGCGATTGACTATGGTCTGTTCCAAAAGTATCTAACGAAAATGTAAATAAATGGATCAGAAAACGATCTGTCATGATGTCAATTTGTAGTGCCACTTACAATACGATTGCTTTTTGACTTGTTTATTTGAATACTTAACCCCGAAATTTTAATTTTAAATCACGTTAAGTTGTTTTTCATTTGACAATTGAGATTTTCCAATTACAATTTAATAACGTTATTCAAACAATAATTGATGGTAAAAGGGATAGTGATATGATAATTATTGCGTAAGAATTTAACCTGAACAGGCTTTGTTTACACTTTTATCAGGTACTTTTGGAACAGACATTTGTGACTGATGTATGTACATGTTTTATTTCATGATTTGCGTGTGGTTAAGTGCAAAACTAGTAAGGCAACTCCTCTTCGCACAAAAAGAAACTGCGCTTTTATGAGATTACATTGTTTTTTTAAACAAAATAATTAAACGGCGATACCAACAGCTACTAGGTATTCTTTATCTGCCAGTTTTCCTGTTCGATATTTTTGTACGATTAAATTATTGTATGTATTTCAATACGTATCGTCGAGTACGTTTGCCCTCTATAATAAGTTAAATGAAGCTGTATTGGTCTTTGTGGAACGCGCCAAAGGGTTGATAGTTCAATTAATCGTTATGACACATAGGAGTCAAATGCATTTGTTATTTGTTTAATAAACTCAAAGGGAACACTCATAGAGCTGACCTGAGGGTGATAAGGAGTACTCTTATAATTTATATACACATCTTTGCCTATATCGTACGTTACAAGTCATTCATCCACATCCTGATAGTGGGCCACAGTAATATGGAAATAATACATTTTTAATTGCTAAAGGTAGCCACAAAAATGTGCAAAACATATTCCTTTGTTTATTTATTTTTATTATTTACTTTGTTTTTCATTATTTATGTATGTTTCGGCTAGTTACTATTATCAGAAAGTCATCGTCTGGCGTTTTTAAAGGTTGTGCTCACAAATTAGTAATAGTGATTTTTTGAAAGTAGCTGTGCCGGTGTGTTTGGCTGCTATTGGGAAATCCTTAATCGAAAACCCCAATAACTCTTTTCTTGACCTGGGAATCCAACCCGGGACCCCATGAACAGCTGTCGCATTTGCGACCACTAGTTCAACGACGCAGTCTAACCGTGCGTTTACCATAAGCAAGAAGCGACACTTGTTTTCAAGAAGCCTTACAAACGACTTGTCAAAAACATGTCGTATGTAAAACATACCGTCACACAAGTATTGACGTTGTTTCAGAAATGTCTTGTTAACTATTTTCTTCACCTTCTTGGCATTAAAACTTGTGTTAGGTGTAAGCGATAAACGAAAACAGTAGACACAACATGTAGAATACATATTTTATTCATTGGTGTAAACGCGGGGTAATAATAAGCATTACGGTTACTGACCTCTCCACGGAAGTTAGTGGGCGTGCCTCCCATGTTGTAATGCACGGTGGGCAACACAGGTATGGGTTCCTTAGTGACGTCCACTCCTGCGAAGATCATGGCCGTCTCCGAGATGCCGGGCAAACGCTGCTTCAGCTGGTCCGGGGGCAAGTGGTGCAGCTGTAAGTGCACGTGGTCCTTCTCGGGGCCGCAGCCGCGACCTGGGACGGACGTGGTTTTATTACGATTGAAAGATATACAATGTTCTTACGGTCCATTAAAGCCGCAACGAGCCGCAGCGCAACGCTTTTTCATACAAAAAAGTGCGGTGCGGCTCGCCTGTAGTGTGCTTTGGTTCAAAGAAAATGTACGAAAGTCATGGAGGAGGATTTTTGCATGATTTAACCAAAGTCAGATATCTTAAATCCGTGATAAAATAGACGTCTGACAGTTCCAATATGAAAAAAAAAAACTCAGGATAAGACTTATTCTACGTACAAAAGTTTGGTGCAATTCACCCTAAAATTATTAATGAGATTGTATTTGAACCAATTGTATTAAGACGAGCGGCAATCCCGCCGACAAACTGTCACGCAGTTTGATAGGTTTATAAAATATACGCAAATGTTTGGTCCAAAATGAATAATGAGGTGTTTATTTTACTATTAATAGAGTACAATATCCGGCGGGGTAATTGCGTAACACACTAACACTAGGAATAGGTTTCATTTTGACAGTTCTACAACATCATTCCTTGCGTTATTTACGTTGTTGAGCAGACAATGTTTTCAAACTTATGGAGCAATGGATTAACAATAGGCTTCAAAATAATTCAGATTGTGATGGGTAGTGTGTTACACAATTAGCGTGCGGGTATAAATAAGATACATCGAGCATGTGAGTGAGATGAGTTATATTTACGGTCGGGTAGTGTATCTTTATGTGTTGGGAAAACATTGTCTGATAATGAAACCCTTCCTTTAGCGCTTTTTAATAAACACTTAAACAGCTAACTAGGCCTCACTCAGATATTCAGTCAATAGAATTTCATGTTACTAAATCATGCTAGACAAAATATAAAACCTACCTATAAGACGATACTATAAAAATTGCTTTGTTTATCGATTGTTTAATATCCAATAAATCATGTCGAGAACTAACTTTATAAGCTGATGAATAGTTACAAGCAGGTGTGAAGAAATTACGTTCAACATAAAGTGGTAAATTAAATGATTATTTTATTTGCATAACCTTGCGAGTTATGTAACTGCGGTTAAACGACGTTAAGCTATATGGACACACGGTTAGCACAAGGCATTGAAATGTTTATTGTTTACACTCATTAAATTGAAGTAGTATTTACTGGTTGCTATATACAGCGGGTTTTATAACGTAGTTCTGAAGCTATTTTTCCGCAATACGAAACATACGATGTCTTTATATTTACGTAAACATTAAGGACCACTCCCATTTCCACTTTTAACACCATAAAGTATTATTTATTATTGCGTTAGTGAGCTATTGTTTACATATTTATTTTAAGATTTTCAGTAAGTATTCCTCTATTGCTGTAGTCCAGCATTATTTAAGAAGACATGAGAGTGGTTGCTGCGAGAGTAAAAATATGTTTTTTCTTTACCACAATGTGCGTTTTTATTTAGTCAGCTGTTTCTTTCATATTTTTTCAACGGTATTCCAAACCTGTGTTATAGGAGTAGTAAAACTGTCGATTAAAGATCTATAAACATCTCAAGGTTCTTACCTTCCATGATCTCGACGGTCATAGCCCTGGAGACGACGTCGCGACTGGCCAGGTCCTTGGCGACGGGTGCGTAACGTTCCATGAAGCGCTCGCCCTTCGCATTCACAAGGAATCCGCCCTCACCGCGGCAGCCCTCCGTTATCAGGCAACCGGCGCCGTAGATACCTGGTGTTGGAAAGAACGTGTTATATGATTATTTTTATTCTTTACTAGCTTCTGTCCGCGACTTCGTCCGCATGATTTAAAATTCTGGTGGCCCTCGGCAATAGTCTAGCTTCCTAAATGTGAAGAAAAAAACAGACGACTAAGTAGTTTTGGAGACTGTCTCCTACATACAAATTTACAAACTTTACCTCTTTATAATATTATATCAATAATATGGTGTAGATTGGATGGCAAATGCGGCCCGCTGGTTAAGTAGCTTATGTACAGTCACGGACTTTAATTGATGAGCCACTTGGCACTGTTCGTATTTTAGCCATGTATAGCAAATCGGGTTTAATCGGTTATACTCGTACATAGTACAGACTGACTACCCAAAATCAACCAATTGCAGGTAGGTATAGCAACCGTAACCTAGCGACAATTGTTTTAGCGTAGCCATAGTAACGTTAGCGTACGGAAAAATCATGATTGGTCATTTCGAAATCGGAAAAACTCGGACCCACAATTTTATCCGAACGCGTAGCGTTCAAGATGACGTTCATGACAATTATGATAACTGTTGCACATAAACCTAAATAACACCTAACTGCCGCCTTCTTGGAAGAATTTATTATGAATTGTATTTACTAGGTAGGTATTTCTGTTTTAGCTATTATAAATGTCATAAAATTTGCTAAGATAAAAAAAAATAGTCAACCTTTGAAAAATAGTTTTATTTCGTTTATCAATCAATCAGTCACTGTCTTCGGATAGGTTTTCAGAAATAACGAGTATTTAATGAGCTCTAATTCAAAGAAGGTCGGTATCAACTATATTGGATAAACGTATGCAACATTTTATTGATTTATCTTGGACAACTTAGTAGTCAACCTTCAACCTCTATGGATAAGACTATTTCCGATTATTAGTAATTTGTCATCTTGTCAACGAGCATCTGGTTTGAGTTCGTGTTTAATCGTCTAATCTCGTGAAGGTATAAAACTGCAAAATTGAAAAGTTTGAAAGTGGTGCCGATTCTCTTGGCACACAATTCTCTAAACTAGACTAAAAATCACTAAAATTTTGTTTAGTCCTGTCAAAAGACGATTTCTCATTCTGAAATAGACTAAAGTGACACAACTTAAATATATTTTAGTTTGACAGCACTAAGATGGTACTGATTAATTAGTTTAGTGAAAATGACAATTTTGCTATTCTGAATTTGACGTTTTTAACCTAAAATTTTGGTTGTCTTAACTAAATCTGGCTATTTTTAATCGCGATTAAAAAGGTGTGGAATAAAATTAGTTGTCATGAACTAAGATTCACCACAACACCTCGACTTCAGGGGCAAAAACAGTACTGTATTTTTTATTTTATTTTGCTTGCTATCTCGAAAACGGTGTGTCCTATCGCAAAAATAATGAAAATTTCGACCCCCTTTAGGAAACCCTTAAACCCATAATTCTACATGTAGGTATTTTTTTTTAAATATTTTCCGTACAAAAAGTGAAAAATTCCATATAAAACACGCCGAGGCTGCCACCCATGCGCCCCACCGTCTCTAAAAAAAAACCACGTGGTAGGGCAAACAAGTAGGTACCATGTGGAGTCGCGATTGTCAAATTAAATTTTAGTTGCGTCAAAATGATTTTTAAATTTAGAGATATTTTATTGCAGAATAGCTCTAAGATTCTCATAGCCAAAAGTAAGGAATTTTAGTGATAGTTTGGTTAGTTTACTTCGGTGTACAAGAGAATCGGCACCAGTGGCTCATCAATTAAAGTCCGTGACAGTACATCTGCAATATCAGAGGGAATGCCCGTGCGTTGCACAAACCAATCTGACTGAGGGTGTCTCAAATGCCTGTAATTACACCGGCACTCAAAACTTAATTGCATTGATAGGATTTTGCATCAATTGGCTTTCAAGATATCAAACGGATTACTGTCACCAGTATATTGTGATAGAACTTAAACCTCATATGCATCGTGCCTTCCACGATTATAAAACTTTGGAGATAAGACTGTTGTCATGTCTAATAGACTTGATAGGCCATCACTCTTTAGGTCTCCTAGTCAATATAGCTAACAGGATATTTGGTGCAGATTTATTGATCAGAGACCTGATCACGGAAATGGGGGTTTTATGGTCACCTATCATACATTGTTAATGCAGATAATAATATGGTTTGTGAATTTATAAAATTACTAGCTATTGCCCGCGGCTTCTCCCACGTGGATGTTGGAAATTATCCCACGGGAACATGCTATCAGGACAAAAGGTAGCCTATGTCCTTCCCCAGGATGCCATCTATCTTCTTGGCAAATTTTATCGCAATCCGTTCAATGGTTTAGGGGTGAAAAGGTAACATACAGACAGAGTTACTTTCGAATTTATAATATTAGTATGGATGATTTCGAGCTATATAGAAGTACTGCATAATAGCTCGGTCAGACTTTTTTGGGCTCCTGCCAAATTATTTAAATGTTCGTTTGTACACTTTCGCTAGTTCATCTATTATAGGCGCTTGATGCCAAAATATTATTACATTACATAAATACATAGACATCTTTATTTTTAAGTATCATTTACGTGAATTTACACACGTATGCCAGTTAATACTACGGGCACAGCTTTAATGTAAAAATAAGAGCTGTAATAGTAACACAACACAAATTATTATTACAGTTCCATCTTAACGAGCCGTTCACTAAAATAGACTCTTACGCACGATAAGCCTTGATTAATGTATTTTTATAGCCCACATGACAGATTAAAAATTTCGTGTGATCATTAAAATGTTTTTCTTTTACTTTCTAGTACTTATGCAGAAACATGGGCATTATTAAAACGACATGCCTAATATATTTTATAATCATAAATTATTCGTGTCAAAAAAAAAATATACGAAAATGAACATGTTTTTGGTTTCCAACAAACAGTTTTTTTTTTTTTTGAGTGCACGACGATAAAATTTCGGTATGTTTATGTTCGTCATATATTTTTTTACAGATTGTCTTATTGGTACATGGCCAAGTGAATACTTGGAGTATTCGTGCAAAGAAATTGTCACATGACTGTGACATCAGATTCGCAAATTGTTTCCACATGTACTTCTATGTATTACTAAACAAGAAACGGATACTACAACAAGTTGTGTATGATTTTGTTTGACTTTTCACCTTCAAACGCAACTGACTGTAGAGATTATGTAGTTCATTAAACATCAGTATAGTTTGACACCATGTATATTTTATCGTTAGGTTTAGTTGTACAGATTTATATCAATCTTAATGGTAATGAAAGCATCGAGTTTCATTTTCCTAATTCCTAATTCACGAGCGTACTCTCTTTTAAACCCACGATAACAGGGCATACTTTGGTTTCGATTAGATTTTTTATCATAGGCAGATTTGCGACATCACGATTGTAATATGACGCAATGCTGCAACCTTGTTGTTGTTCTTATCATGATAAAAATCATCATCGCCTTTTGTTTAAAAATATTATCAATTTAAGATTTTAGATGACATACATACGAGGGGCGTTCAATGTATTCTCAGTATGAAGGTGATTTACTAATGATGTGGGTAATTTGACTAATTAATTAATTAATGACATTATCTAAGGGTATAAAGGTAACATTTCATATAGTTGTGATCATTAGTTTGCTAGTTATTACGTACGTTACGTTGGCAACGTGACAATGGTGAATAAAATCGAGCATCTCGCTGTTATTACATTCCTTACCAAATTAGGAAAAAGTCAAAAAACTATTCACGAAGAGATGGTGTCTATTTACCAAGATTCTGCACCTTCGTTATCTACGGTTCAAAAGTAGTAAGGTGAATTTAAAAGGGACATTGAGAATATTGAAGGCCACTCTCGCTCGGGAGGCCCGGTTACTGCCTCCGCTGAAGAAAACGTGAAAAAAGTTGAGAAGCCTATACTGGAGGATGCCCGAATGAAGATGAAAATGATAGCAGAGATGAGCCACCTCTCCGTTGGTACCGTGCAAACTTTTCTTCATGACCTTCTTTACCTTTCAAAAGTCAGTGCAAGATGGGTGTCGCGAATGCTCACGGCGCGCCTCAAAAACAAGTGCGAATCGAGTGCTGTAGACAGTTTTGGGGCTCTGTGGTGAAGTTCAATCAAGTATTTTCGATCGAATTGTTACTGGAGATGAAACGTGGGTTCATCATTATGATCCTCAAAGTAAGCAGGAGCTCATGCAGTGGTACGAGAGGGATACTGCATCCCCTATGAAATTCAAAATCGTTCCGTGTGCCGGAAAAATCATGGCCTTGAAGATGTTTTGGGACTCGAAGGGAATTTTGCTGAGTACACAAAAAAAGGTGAAACCATAAACGCAGCATCCTACGCATCCACTTTACGAAATTTACGGGAAGCAATTAAAGAAAAAAGACGGGGTAAAATGACCACCAGTGTGGTGGTTCTTCATGACAACGCCACGGTCCACACGGCGCGTGTTTCCAAGGCTGCTGTGCGAGATTGTGATTTCGAAGAAATTACCCACCCACCCTATAGCCCGCACCTAGTTTGACACCTAATTTGAAAAAAGACCTTCGAAGGAAACTTTTTTCAACGATGAAGAGCTCAAGGTGGCAATAAATACGCATTTTTCTAAGAAAGAGGAAAATTTATGTTCTAAAGGGTATTGACAAGATAATTTCGAGATGTAATAAATACATTGAGGTAATGAGGGACTACATTGAAAAAAAAAAAAAATTGAATTTACGCTTTTTTTCATACCGATACCGAGAATACATTGAACGCCCTTTGTAGAATTCCCAATCGCGTTTTTTTGTAATTTTCTTTTGCGAATTCACGATAGGCTATCCACTCACCAGTAGGGTGGAACTGCACGAACTCCATGTCTTCGTTCTGCAGACCAGCACGGGCTGCCATGGCCGTGCCGTCGCCGGTGCAGGTGTGGGCAGACGTGCAGCTGAAATACGAGCGACCGGTGCCGCCCGTCGCCAGGATTGTGTTCTTGGCTTGGAACCTATAGACAACGACAAGCTATAGTATAGTACCTATAAATTCTTTATTAATTTACTCTTTATTCCTACACCATAGTTGTATATCGGGCTGGTGTCCGCAACTCCACGTCCAAGCGCGTTTTTTGCGTATGGATGGGAAATTTTACCATTCCATCCAACCCAGCTCCTCAAGAAAGGCCGGCAACGCCTTGCTGTTACTGAGGATCTCATGGAGAGTACCTGGGTTACAGATTACTGTGCCCACATACACGATAGGTAAGTTCAATAAACAATGCACAATGGGCGTTCATATCGCACAACGCGATCGTTTCTAGGCAACCGGATGGATGGACTGAAGAAAAGGAGACTGGCATTGGGCAGTCGGGTGAACATTAGTGACAGTGGGTTTGAAATGAACTCTGGCAGCCAGCTACCATTATTCCGAATAGTATCTGTTGACAGTTCATTCATTTATATTTTATACTTAGTTAGGCAACCTACAAGATAATTACATAGATCCTACCGCTACCGGTACGTTACGTAGCTAGAGCCCGAGGGTTTATTTCCATAATTATCAGTTTGAAACAATAAAACAACACATGTTATCTCTATCTGTTAATGTGCAAAATAAAACAAAAACAACGCGCAGAAAGATTAGCATTATCCGATAATAATTTCGGTAATATTCCCAATAAAATAAACAAAAACAAATCAAACGAGTATTTTTGTTAAAGATAAAAATGTTGTTTTGTGTAACGTATGCAATTCGCGTTTTTTTAGTGTTACCCACCGGTATCTTCTAGACAATTCTAAGAGAATTGTTTTCGTTCAACGTTGTGACTAACAGGATTTTATCGTCAGAGTTTTAATCGTTATCTGTTTGCAAACGAAGTTTATTAATTCAATGAATGCCTACCTACATGAAATTTTCCCCGAGTGACCGTTGAAATAAGCTTTCCTTCTGCATTTATATACAGATAGACACGCTACATTCTCTTTTTTTACGGTATTATAATAAATTACTCAAAGTTCATTGTACTTAAAATTAGAACGATATGAATGTGGAGCAGTCACGTTTGTTATTGAGATCGATTAAGAGACCCTTATTAATGATTGCTGCGGATCATTATCATAGTCAGCAAGAAACTTAAAAAAAAACTATTTTATTTTAGTATTTAATGGCCAAAAAGAAGAAAATTCGTCACGATTTTGGTATGATTTATTGCAGAATAATTTGATTTGTTATATAGTTTTAATTACTTCAAGAATTTCATTGACTTGCGTGTAATTGATTAATAAACACCATATCTTGAACCATATGCGTTTCACACGGCGTCGCGTCAATGTGCCCAGTTTTGCCAGGTCTCAAAATCATAAACTAAAATTTAAAAAAAATACTAAAATAAATTAAAAAATTCATTAATTTATCTGATTCCGTATCCTAATGACATTTATATTTTCTCTGCAAAGTTGGTATTGACAAAATATTCTAAACAACAATTAAAATATTTTGACCCATTTTTCTGTCTGGTTCAATGACCACTTAAGAGATTTAATGCTTTTATACTACCTATAATTGCCTCTGAAAAGCCTAGTCTCTGAGACAAACATAGTCTGACCGTACCGTTATCTGTCTTTGTAACTTGTGTGCTACTTACAGGCAGTTTCATAATCATTTCATGTATTGCGTTGTACAGAGAAGCACATATTCAACCTCTCGACACTACACACGTTGCAATTTTCTGTTGGTAGCCTAATAGGCTAGATCAACGAACAATAGGATTGCTTGACATCTACAACGCCACTCTTTGGTGTGTATTTTTTTAAGCAGGGTAAGTGGAGCGAGATGAGTGACCTTAAGGTCACCAACCGACTTTCAACATAGCGATTTTCACAGTCAATAAAATAGGAAAGTAAAACCATGGTGTGTGTGTGCCCAGCGGCCAATCCTTGACTATCATCTGATGTGTTTTATGTTTTAAAAGTTATGACCCTTGCAATCTTCTTGTTTCGTATCGATGGTACGTCTTGTCAAATTACTTAGACTTGGTAGGTGGTCACGTTAATCGCAACCAGCCAATAATAATGAATATAGCCAGCTAGTGAAAGATTTCCATTACTTGTTCAGCAAATAATTTTGTTGAGCAGAGCAACCTATAGTATTATTATTACTTAATTACCATACCTGTGTAGTGTTCCATCTTCAAGGTTGATAGCGATGCATCCTTTGCACATTCCATCTTCCATAAGCAGGTCCAGTGCGAAGTATTCGATGAAGTACTCGCAGTCGTACCGAAGAGACTGACCATAGAGGGTGTGCAGAAGTGAGTGTCCGGTTCTGGATGACAGAACAAGAAAAATATAGTAAAGGCTTCATGTTACAAATAAAATAGTGCCTGTAGGTATCCAGCATCCTGTATAGGATAATTATTGTGACGCCTTTGTCTCTTACATTGGAATTTTAACAATGTGTAATTGGAACCATACAGTTTGTAAGCGAAAATTCAAAAACGACAGCAAACAAAGAGGCCACAAATGATTTTAAAGTACCTTAATTACATAAGATATGTTGTCAACAACTAATGCTTTTATGGTATGTACAGATGTAAATATGTTGTAGTGAGATATTATTAGAGGACGATTTTACAATCATATGAAATGACTCAAAAACAAACGCACTATGGTCCACATGAAGGACTAAGTGCGGAAACCATACCCGTAAAGAAGAAGAAGAAGACTCAAAAATAATTACATCAAAAGTTACCATAAATCAAGTTTTGGTGGAGTATTACTCATAAATTGATAATTATCAAAGGGTATTGAGTATTGTTTTTATTGCTTTAATACTTTAATTTAATTACTGCTAGAAACTGAAGTCTTTAAATCTTATGAAGTGATAAACCTATTATCTGTGAAATGATTTAGTAAATTGTTTATCAATGATAAAACTTGGCATCTTGATTTGATTTGACACACACATCAATGATATAATTTGTATTAATTAATGTTTTTACCCAGAAGTAAAACTCAAACCTGCTCATTTGAAGACATACTCAATACTATAATCATAAATTAGCAATCACACGAAATCTATTCTCTCTTACAAATAATACCATATGCTGGATGCTGTGATCAACTCATCAGCCTACAGGTCGCTGCTACACAACTATATGTAGTAGATATGAATAATAGAAAGGGTATATACCTGTCAGCGACAGCACAACACCTATGTGCCTGGCCTCCCTTGCCGAACTTGAGGGACTGTCCTCCAAAGGCTCTCTGGTAGATCCTGCCCTCAGGGGTGCGGGAAAAAGGCATACCGTAGTTGTCTAGCTCGATGACAGCATGTGGTGCCTCCCGAGTCATATAGTGGATGGCGTCCTGCGGCAAACATTTTGGTAAATGAAATGTAGGTACTTTGAATGTTACAAGGAATAGGGAAGTTAAAATCAAATTTTACAGTAGTTAGTTTCCTTCTTTGAATACCTAAATAAATGTATCTACGTTAACCAGCTGGACTTAATATTACAACAACAAAAAAAGGTGTGAAGATGAGATGTGCCATCTTAATTTGAATATTTAGCAGAAAAAGGAAAACATGTCAATATTATTACTCGATCCAAGAAGTCGATAATATAAGGGACCTTGGTGTTTTAGTAGATAGTAGTTTAAGTTTTAGGAGTCCTTACAACTAATTGATGAGTAGGGAATATAAATTGTCAGTTTTCGTCGACAGGGAAATTAAAAAATTTAAAGGACCAATGCTGACTATTTTCATTTACAGCAGCGTTATTCGAAGTATTCTGGAGTATTTTAGTACGGTATGGAACCCGTTTTATCAAGTGCACTTGATCGGATAGAGCACGTTTAAATAAGGTTTTTATATCACTTATATTACTCAGATAATAGATGCCGTAGCCAGAATTAGTAGTTTTTTTTACAAAAGTGGAAGTTACTAGCTTGTAAGTAACTATTATAACATCCATAATGGACGGATGGATGACCCAGGTTTTTCCTAGCATGGGTGTCATTGACCATTAGGCTATTTGCACGCTTAAATGAAGTGGCAACCTGTATCTGTGTACTTTATTATGTCAAATAAATATATATATATGCGGTTTAAAAAAAGATGTAGTGACAAAAATTTAAAAGAGTACCTATGCTAAGATGGTTTGGTCATGTTGAGAGGATGAATGAAGGGCGATTAACAAGGCAGATGTGAGTGGAAACGCCGGGAGGGGACGCCCTAGGAAGACATATAGTGACCTTATTGGTGATGTTCTTCAGAAAGGTCAGGTGCGTAGTACTCACAACCGGCGTGCGTGTATGACCAGATGTATGAACGTAAACGAGGCAAAAGGAGTACGGTATGTAAGGATTGTAGCAGGTGACGTTCTGTAGTTTCTGCCTACCCCCATGGGAAGAAGGCGTGGCGGCGTTTATGTATGTATGTATAAATATATCCTACTTCCTAATACATTTGAAAGTTTGTGAGGATGGATGTTTGTTTGTTATTTTTACGAAGATGATGGATGATTCTTTCACGCAAAAACTACTGAACGGATTTGGATGGGATTTGGAACACAGTTAGTTTATAACCTGGATTAACACGTAGGATAATTTTTATCCCGGTAGTACGTTCCCGTGGGATAATTTCAGACATCCACGCGGGCGAAAACTTAGTTATATATATTAACTCTAGGCTGACCCATAATAAAATGAGTAGAAAATCTCAAGATTTCATGTTTCTGTTTAAACTAATAAATGGTAGGTATTATAGATAGTCCTGAGCTTTTAGAAAAATTGAGATTTCATATCCCACGTATTAGTAGCCGCTTAATTAACCAAAGGACTTTCGCCCTGCCCACGGATATCGGTCCTGCCTCATAGTCGAACTAGTTTAGGTAATTTTTCACCCATTTGCCGCATGCTTTCTCTTGCAAACTCCATTCGTGGTGAAATAGATGGTGTCTTTGCTGGTTCTGTAGCGTCAGTTAGGACTAAACTAAGTTTTAATTGTCTAATTACTTTTTATATTTATTTATTGTTTTTTTTTATATTAAATTTTCTTTCCCAAAACATTTTCATTAACTGTGGAAAGTTCAGATTTTGTAAGTTTGGTTTAACAATTTTTTTTAATAGTACTTAAGTGTTTTACATAAAATATCCACGCTAGATTCACATCTAGTAGATCATGTCAATCAGAAATATTTTGCTGTAATTGTTGTATTGTATTTGTGATTGTATATCAGTTTAGTGAACTATATAGGGTTATTTGTAATTCGAAGTATTCCTTACAGGCCGTCATAGTGGGGTTAAAATGCAACGAATTAAGCCACCAAATGTTCTACCGAAATTCAGTAGTTTTTGAGTTAGTTAAATGTTTAGTCTTTTTTTGAAAAATCGAATTTAAAAATGTTTTACGGTGTGACACGTACTGGAATTTAAGTTATTATCATAGCTGATGCCGTAGCAGATCTTTGTTAATACTTAATTAAAAGTTCAAAAATGCCTAAAACTTTGGCAAAGATAACTAATTAAACATTTTAGTGTTCGTAGTTTTTATTAATGTCAGACAAAAATTAAGAAAAAAAAAACTCGTATCGGTAGAACATTTGGTGGCTTAGGTAATTTGTTGCATTTTAACCCTAATAGGACGCCCTGTAAGGAATACGTCGAGTTATAAATAACCCTGTTTACAAAAAAAAAAAACAAAAAAATTGGTTGATTGATTTTGTTTTCAGCCATGAAACTGGTTGAACTTGTCTGTTTAAATAATATGTAGTGAGTGCCTTCACACCATATCTTATTTAAACAGGTGTGTTATGTTATTTATGATACGTAGTAAAATATATTTTTAGTTGATTGAACTGGACAAAATAACAAATTACTATGCTTCTTTTAATACAAAATAGATTTTCGTATTATGTGCTTCGTTTTCGTCGGACTGGCAGGCTTCATATTATGATCAATTCGATTTTGTTACGCCTCTTTTGTATTGTTTGTATAGTTACATAACTAACAAGGTTATTCGCCCCGTCTACCTGCGCAACGCTGACGACCGCGCTACTGTGACTGAGGAGTAGGTAAGACCGGGTCCGAGACCTAGGCCCGTATTAATAAACGTTCCTCAATGACGTGCCCAAGTGCGCAATCATTTGATACGCCATTATTACGATATCAGCATCTCAAGATCATTGCTAATTAATAAACACATGAATACAGTATCTCAGTTACCAAGATCAGCTCCTCAATGCGCTGTACTTGATGGCTTGATTTCGTGAACGATTACGTCACATTGACCGAAGTTTAGAATGACATGCATCACATTTCATTATTTTATGTTGTAAGATTTATTGAAATACTTGTATTTTGTTAAAACTTTAATGGATAGCGCTGTATCACGTTATAAAGTTGTTTTCTACCGAAGAAAGCGTTAAATTGTAAAAAAAAGGGTTATTATTTCCCAACAAATAAAATAAAAAATAAATAAATTAAGTTTTTTTTTTTTTTTTTTATTTGATGCTGTAGGTTGTGATAAATGTATTAGGTCACCATAAACAAGCTGAAATATGAATTTATTAGATTACATTTTCACATAAATATATTGGGTTATAAAATTAGATTAATTGGATTTACTCTTTTTTTTAATGTTTTTTTTTTTTTGGATTGGGTCTAAGTACTTTTAAAGTTTATTTATTTATTAAACTTTATACAACTAAAGAAATACATTTGTGGACTTAATGGCTTAGTGTTATACCTATAAATAGTAATTAAATCAATTTTATGATACTTATGACAAATGTATTTAAAATATTTACATAGGTAGATAGGTACCTACCTGAAATGATGCTGTAGCATAAAACCGGCCATAAAATATCGTCATAGTAGGTACTCTATTTCATCGTAATAATTAATTTGACCCAAAATATTTTTAAACTCCATGTTTCGCGCTACTAATCACGACCTTAAGTCACGTACTGCCTACACTCAGGTTTACGCATCTCGAGTAAACACACCTATTGTATACTTAAGTGTAGAGTTTCGTTTATTAATCAGTCCATCACTCGGCTGATAACGTAAATCCAAGCCGTAACTTAAGTACACAAATTATTATGTTTATTAATACGGTCATGATCTCAAGGTTGACATCAAGTGCGACCTCTTGGGCTGAGGAACGTTTATTAATACGGGCCCTAAAGGAACCGTAACTCAAAATAAATGAAATAAGGTTGAGAAATGACATTCGAGACCTGCCTGTAAACACATTTCTAATTATGTTGGTTTATTACTGTAAGAGTAAAACTGAGAATGGATGGAAAATGCCGCGAAGCTAGATAAATGCTTAATTAAATATACACGCCGCCAGTTTTTGAGAACACGAACATTTTTGACAGCAGACTACCAAACTCGTTGTTAGAAAACCTGTATGATGATGCTGTTTCAAAAGTTCACTGCACATTGTGTTGGTACCTACTCCGTTAAGTTAATGTTACATAACCTATAGTTACACAATTTAATTCAACACGGGCTGCATGAAACGATTTTATTTATTGTCCATAGTGTTTTAAAGCATGTATAATTCAAATATTATTATGGTAATTATAACAGCACACATTAACATACTTTTTCTCTATGGGAATTAATCCAATGTATTTAAATGGAAAAATCACAGAAGTTTTAATTCCCCACACCATCATTAAAACTTAGATTCTTTTCTGGAGATTTCTGCCACAGATCAGGCAGAAATCTAGAATTAAGATACCAACGTTTCATATATTCAAGATGCTTAAATCCTACTAATATTATAAATGTGAAAGTTTGTGAGGATGGATGGATGGATGGATGTTTGTTACTCTTTCACTCAAAAACTACTGAATGGATTTTAATGGAATTTGGATCACAGATAGTTTATAACTTGGATTAACACCTAGGATACTTTTTATCCCGATAGTAAGTACGTTCCCGTGGGATAATTACCGACCTCCACGCGGGCGAAGCCGCGGGCAAAAGCTAGTATTATATAAATAAATAATATTATTGTAAATTACATTAATATTATGTTTTACTGTTTTAGGGAACCATATTCCCAATATACTTTGGGCGCGGCTTTTCTTGTTTACAGCAATCAGCACTTTGTTTACTGACTATCTATTAATTTGAAGATAGCCTAGCGTGCGGAATGTATGCTGAATAAAATAATTATGTGTGTTTAATAATTAATGAATTAGTTTTCCATGATGATTTACAAGAGGTGAGTACTAAAACGAGACTTGGAAAAATAAGGAACTGCATACTGATTCTTAAATAATGTTTCTATGCATTTAGCATTGAAACCTTTTTAAGATCTAACTATAAGAATGTTATGCAAATATCTGAACATATTTGCTTTGCCAATATTGACAATTGACTCACACCACTTTGGTAATTGGTGTGCAAACATAATTTGGATACTGCTTGTCTATCACTGAAGTATAAATAGACGCAGACTGAATTTAGTGAAAAAATAACAAAATATAGTAAGAGTGATTAATTTTATATTAAAGGTAGGATTATGAGAAGCACTCTTCTTTGTATGATTTGCTTATGAAAGCATGTGGTATCCTTCACTTTCCTGCTTGCTAACTTGATTTTCTATCATTTTGAATATATATTGTAGTATTATTGTTTGTTTACCTGATCTCCTAGCCAATCAGAACCCTTGACTGTGTCATACATGTGCCAGAGCCAGTTGTCATCCTCCATGTTACCTGAAAGATTATGTTATGAGTCACCAGAGTTATTATTAAATGTAACTTTCATGAGACCTTATGGATTAAGAATCAATGTCAGAAAATTTGTTCATGACTTATTCTTGAATTTCTGTCACAATTTTTTTGTATATTCTATTTCTAAACAAATAGGTACTCATAGTATGATTCAAACTTAATGGCGGCTCGGAACATGAGGTGAGGTACTGTGCAGCGAATAGCGCACTTAACAGCTGCCATTAAGTTTGGATCATACTATACCTCACAACTATTTAGGAAAATTATGTTCCATTTTGTGACTAAAGATAATAACTACAGAAAAAATGTTCATGAAATATGGAAATTACCTAATGCAGCATTAATTCCTCCCTGAGCAGCAACAGTGTGGGACCTAGTGGGGAACAGTTTGGTGACAACAGCGGTCTTGAAGCCCTCTTGCACAAGACCAAAGGCGGCACGTAGGCCAGCCCCACCGGCACCAATCACTAAAGCATCATGCTTGTGATCTATAACAGTGTAGGCCTTTGAGGTATTTGTGTTTGCGGAGGCATCTTTGATTGGAGTAGCACCCCCCACTGATAAGTGCAGGTTTCGGTATAAATATGAAGCCTGAAACAATTGAATGTATATAGCTGTTGAAATTGTAATTTAATTCATCATCTGTCTAGTCTATTACCAACTGTGTTGTGGTCAGCTTCCAGAAAATGGAACTGTTACAATAAAATACAATTTTAGACAATTTATTCACTAGCATTTAGTGCATAATTAATGTAGTGCTTGCATATTCAAGTACTATTTTATTCTATAAAGGATAAATATTACCAAATGGATAGGATGGATAGGACCTACAAGTGAAATATATTCAGCTTGTTTTGGCAAGATAACTGGTAAATTGAACTTCATGATGCCATAGATTTTGGGGTGACATAATGAAAGCAACATACATATTACAAAATATTATAATATATATATTTGCGGACCAAATTTTCAAAATTTTGCTATCATAAATCATCTAAAAAGCCGATTAAATTTTTTGTAAATGTTTACATAACATTCTGGGCCTTTCTAAATTACCATGTGAGTATCAAGAGAATTTGCAGTGGAATGTTCAAAACATTTTTTTTACCGATTACATAACGTTATCACGAATATTGTTAAAACGTTGGACATACGAACTCACCAATGAAGCAGGGCTTCGAGCAACGGTTACTTTCATTAATGCACTCATGATGGAACTCTCTGTCCGCACCACGAATACAATTTTATTGTTTTTCAGCAACCAGAAATCACATTCAAGAACAATACTTTGCTCGGCAAACTGTCACTGCTGTCAGGCTGTCGCAAGCACAGACAACATAGAGAATTAGAGATACTCTGTACTCTGTCTACGGCATAGACTGTTTTTCATAATCATAACACAATGGTCTACGGACGTAACTACTATGAAAGTGACAAAAGTTGACTATAGTGACCATAGTGACGTATCGTCGATCGACGCGCTTTTCTCGGGTTTTCGTCACCAAACTTTTATAGTTTTTGTCACACCTTTTCGTGCTCTTTAGTGATGAGAATGATGTGATGACGCACATTCTGCTGCTCCTGCGGCAATGGAACGAATGTATGGGAGAGGTTAGACATAGGCATTTCCGAAAAAAAAAGTCTTATTTTGAAAAACTAAATGCCATCTTATTTAATTATCAAATGCCTTCAAAACTTGTGTTGACAATTTTCATTCTATCTCTCGTACTTCGGGAGTTAATTGAGAAAATGTGAAAAATTACTATGGAAATGACTGTGAGCTCTCTTCAAAATCAAAATAATATAAAAAAAACACATAAACCAACATAGGCACTTATGAAACGTTAGCAGCTAGGTGCACGGTTCCAATTGGTCGTTTCATATGGAGAAGAGCCGCCAAGAAACTCCACGGCTACTCTTTTAAAAATAAGGGGCTTTTACAATGTTTCTAATTACAGTGTTGATAGATATGGGAGGACAGTGTAGGCCTGTCAACAAGTAACAGGTACTCAACAAAATATAAAAAGGTCCACTAATCTACAGACTACAAGTTATCTCTCTGCCGCCTGATACCAGCCTCGTTTCAAGTTGTGGGCTTTACTGTCGGATTACGCATAGCAAAAGCTACATTTAGTGCTAACTTGCTAAATAGTGCTAACGGTGCACGTTTGGCGCACCATGTGTCTTAGCAGTGCTAAGACACATGGTGCGCCAAACGTGCACCTTCTGACATACTTACCGAAAAATATATTTGGTCCTTAGTAAGTATACTGGTTCCGTTAGACTTATAATAACATGATTCACGCATGGACTGTATTGTGGAATAGATAATAAGAGTATCGATAAAAAAATAAAACTTTCCTGAGATGCCAATCAAAGGAGATATTTATAGGTTATTTTATTATGAAAAGTGATTAGGGAAATGGTTACTTAATGGATTACACAGAATAACTAATGCATTAATGAGCACTAACAAACTGCTTGTAATAAACTAATTTACCATGCCTTATCAGCAAATAGGAGGGTAAATCTTTCAAACGTCAGATATCATTATCCTCATAATTTTGAATTTTTGACAGATTTTCCATACAAAATCTGTCAAAAATTCAAAATTATGAGGATAATGATATCTGACGTTTGAAAGATTTACCCAGGACCGTGTAATATTAATCAATCAATGAGGGTACCCAGATATAATATAATTATAAGTCAACATAAATAGCTTTAAAATCAGTATTGATTTACACCTTGTATACATACATAACATCACGCCTGTATTCCCCGAAGGCTAGGCAGAGGTGTACCTATAGCACGCCCACATTTCGCCAGTTATGTTTAAGTCCCATGTAATAGTACACCTCGAATAGTCACGGTAATTAAAAAAAAAACATATTTGATTAAGAAACTTGATCTTTACTTTGCTTATGTGCAAGATTTACGCGACTATAACTATTTGTTCAATGTTTTAAAAGAGACTGTACATCTATGTAATACATGAGAGTTCTGTACATCTATCTAATAGTTCCGAATCAAGTTTAAAAGACTGGTGTCGTCGATTTAGCTGCCGCTCTTTTGCAAAATGGACACAATCTGGAAGAAGCACGGTTAAGTTCCGTAAGAAATACGAAAAGTAGCTGCAGGATGCAATTCAGTGTTCCGAATTTTTTACGAAAAAAAAACGAAAATGTGGACCCTTCTACAGAAAATGTAAGGGAAGATATCGAGCAAATGATTTCCACGGCTAAATCAGATGCTTCCACCTGTAAAAATCCTAGTCCTCGTAAAAGCTTTGAGGATCATGGTAACCGGTAAAAAAGGTGACGCACTGAAGATGATAATGGATGCAGTGGTAACAGCAGCAGCAGCGTTTAAATCGTGTTTTCGACTGAAAGGGTGGATAGAAACGCAGCGAAATCGACACAGCTGATTTAATGATATACATAATGGAAAATCCAGAAGTGGCCTCCAAAAATTTTAGAAAATGGAGCTACAAATACCTTCGAAATTTTAACAATCAAGAAGGATTTTTAAAATACCCCAGTTACTACATGCTGAGAAAAACTTAAATGTTATCCAGGCAAAGCAGATCTTAAAGTTACAGAAAACACTACAAAAATAAAATTATAAGCTTTGATGGACGGCATGGACGTGACCACGAGAAGACTTCTAAGTTCTTTGAAAAGTTCTTTTTTGATTCAAATAACACCTCGTTTTGACCCGCAAATGGGGATTCGATGGATCATCTAGCCAAAGCGTTTATCATCAAAAGACGAGTAGAAGTGAGCTAAGTAATCTGGCTAGTAATTTCATGATAATTCTTGTGACTCTGCGGCTCGCCTCAAATGATGTTATAATTTGGGAAAACGACCGACCATCCTCAGCGTCATTTTGCCGCCCCATAATGTTTATCTTTATGAAAGAAAATGTACAGACAGAGTTGGCAGCAATTGAAGCTAGATTAAGGCCTTCATGCCTTCTACCATCACCGATGGAATTAGTGTTATACACCAGCTGCTGTTGGTAATGATTGATGGTAAAATTCAGTATTATTTTAACTGATACAGCAGCTACAGTGTGTGACATATGCAAGGTTAGTACTAAACAAATGAATAATTTGGAGTTGGTAAAAGGGAAACCAGTAAACGAGGACATAATTATACAGTCGCCACTACGTCAAGTTACCACAAACTGTCCGATTTTCTCATTCGATTTTGAACTTAACTTAACTATCAACAATTTAAGGTTTAAAATCGTTTGGAGTTTGACAGTTTCGTGTAGTTTGACCTGCTGGCGACTGTACAAATAAGGCTTCAGCTCTCTTCACGCTTGGATTCGGTCAATGGAATGTTTTCTAAACATTTCCTATATTTTTTTCTCCCGTGGCCTCTAATCTTAGATCATTTAACCTCTCTGAGGGCCTAGACAAAGTAACATTCGATTAGCGATGACGCTAGTGGATAAGTTAAAATGTATGGGGTTGACATAAGCTATCGAAATGTCACCTGATTGTAGGTCAACGAATAAAAATTAGCTAGACAATGTTAACAACATTCGAATATGAAATGAATCGACAGCGTCGAAAGATTAGGTACTTCCACAGAATTGCATAGCCAAGGGACACTTTTTGACGAGCGTTATCACTAGTTTTTGGAATCATTAGCTAAAGCGATAGCGATTGTAGAAATAGAATCGCTCAGAAGCGAATGCCATTTGTCTAGGCCCTCAGAACTCAGCCTGCTAGAAATGTTTAAAACTTTCACATGTCAAACTTTGCTAGTCTATAGGTCGCTCATTCTGTCTAATGTCTACACTACACTGTCAAGAGAAGAGCGTATGACATTTTACAGTGAACGTTTTTAGAGCATGAGAAAGCTGGAACGAGGTAGCAATATAAAATAAGACTAACCAAACAAAGATAGCAATACTTGAGTGCTTAATAATTGAACATTGCTACAACTACGTACTGCATAATAATAAGTTTCTATGTTGTGCGACTGCTGCGAGCGATGTGAAGGCTTGCTCGAGGCTCGTCTTTCTAAAATTACAAAATGCGTAAATATTTTGTAACGTTGATATCGTTCTAATCAAATTCTCACTTACATTGATTCTAAATTAATTCTATCTAGTCGTGAACGTGTGAGAATGGCTGACAATCCTAGCAGCGACGGCCTTTCGGAAGCCGAAAGATTAAGAGGTGGGTGTTAGAAAAGGTTGATCTAATTTCTTCCATTTAGGCCCGGTATTCTCAAAAAGTTACTGAAATGTTTGTTTTTAGAGGACGAATTGGCTCAAGAATTGGAACACAGTGATTCCAATGAAGAAGATTCACAAGAGATATCATTAGAAATCGAAGAAAAGTTGTTGAAAGATGAACCAGAATGTAAGTATCATATCTTGCTTGCTTATCCTATTCAATACTTATTCTCATCTTTTTCATCCTTAGTTTTTGACAAGAGCCTCTTGTCCTAACTTAATTGGATAGAGCTCTCATTATTTGCACATAACAGTAAGCTCGATTTGAAAGCAACTTAAGCTAATGTATCCGTGAAATTTTTATAAGTACTGACCTTACATAATATAAAAATACTGACGGGCACTAATAATCAGGTACTCCAGCTGTAAGAAATACTTACTAACTTCAGCCTGCTGGGAGGTTAGATAAAATATCAGAATAGACTACATTTTCATTGATTGTGGTGTGGTGTTATAAGCTAGGTCAGCTGATTGAAGACAGAACAGTATTTTCAGAGATTACCTCCTAAAGTGGTTTATGTTTTTCTCATACACAAATGTAGAAATACAGACTTCTAAGTGATTCCACAAGTCGTAGGTCTATAAACAGATGATTATCCATTCTATTGGCTAATCTATATTTTCATCTACCTCAGAAAAAATTGCTAGACTTGTAACCCATTTTTAACTCACCTCCTTTATTTTTCAGACACTACTTTGGTAAACTATGGAGAGAGTACACAAAATGCTAACCTAGAGAGTGAAGTGATTGAAACTTATTCTGATAGCTCTCAGAATGTGGAGACTATTCACAGAGCTGACGAACTTGGTAACATATACACAGACAACTCAGACACATTTGTTAGTTCACAGCCAGACACTCTCACTGACCAGTATGAACCCTATATTAATGAATACTCATTTGATCACTCAAATTTGGACCAGCAACCAGGAGATATCACTGATGATAAATATGACAAATTGGAAGAAGATAATAGGGACAACACTATTGTTCCCAACATGAATGAGTTCCAGCAGGGTGAATCAGTTGAATATGAATCTCAAATAACAGAAGAAATGCTCATAAATGAGAGGGAAAGAGAAAAGAAGAGTAAGAGGGAATTGGAGGAAGAGGAGCGTGAAAAGATGCAGTAAGTTGTATTCTTATAGATTTCAATTGAATATTTGCAAGGGTTTTTTTAGGGTATTTTTTAACCGACGAAAAAAAAAGGAGGAGGTTCTCAAGTCGACCCGTATTGCACGACTCATGATGCGAAGCATCAGAGAGTGCTTTACGATCGATTTTTTTTTTTCGCCTCATTTTGGCGGCTATTTTTATTATTATAGCCTTGTTATTTCACGGGATCAAGATATTTTGATGAGATAATTTAATGCGATCGAGATAATTTAATGAGATCGAGATAATTTAATGGATATTAATTTCATACTTTTTAAAAATTGATTTACTGCAATAGAATTGGAAAAAACACCAAAATAGGTCAAAAAAAATTCCTGTCCGTCATGTGTGAAACCCGGAAACACTGTAACTTGTGATAAAATCCATTATTTGAGTTTTTTTTTTTTTTTTTTTAATTCTAATCGACGATTGTAGGTATGCGAATGATTAATTGATTAATTCAGTGTCGTTTAATTGCAATTAATAAAAAACGAAAACTACAAGACTGTATATCTATATATATCCATAGAAAATTAACATATGGATGGTGATATATCTATAGATATTATGTACATTTATTCCACCAGGGGCGCTTGTGCAGTACCATCTTCCTACTACAGCTGTTTTTTCGGCAATTAATTTTGAACGACTTAAGTTTTTTATTTTATTTTATATTTATAATTAAATGAGCATTATGAGCCGTGCACTTTTGGATTTTCCAATTTTTTTTATTTTTTTATAGTTGTATATGTATTCTCAATAAACAATCCTGTTTTGCAGAGTTCTAGTCTCCAACTTCACAGAAGAGCAGTTGAATAGGTATGAAATGTACCGCCGAGCTGCTTTCCCCAAGGCTGCTATAAAGAGGCTGATGCAGACCATCACCGGATGTTCAGTTGGCCAGAATGTTGTGATAGCCATGTCTGGTATTGCCAAAGTATTTGTAGGAGAAGTTGTGGAAGAAGGTAAGCACATTTTTACTCCTAATCATTGCAAAAACCACTACCAGTTTAACTATTAAATTGTTTTTGCATGTCGCTAAAATAGCATAGTGATAAACATTCCTATGGATTCCCAGATACTTGTGTTTAGTTCAAACACTGAAGTGTAACCAACCACTTGAAAGTTATTTTTAGTGTATGTATAGTGAAACCATCCTAATTTGCTATAAAATAATATTTGAAAATGTGATTATTCCAGCTAACACACATGATAATTATTATCATTATTGTGGTTTGCAGAACTGTTATGAACAAAAGTAATTTATCTTTTCAGCTCTTGAAGTATTAGATAAGTCAGGTGAAGCGGGGCCACTCCAACCCAAACACCTTCGGGAGGCCCTACGCAGGCTGCGGGTAAGAGGTGCTATTGCCACAAGAAAAGGACATAAGAGTATGTTAAGACTTTAGACACCTTATATTGTTATTAAAACTCTTAATTTAGACTTTACTGTAATCATCTAAAAAGTAAGAACAAAAAAAATGACAAAATTTTTATATTTTGTTTGTTTTACAATTGGAATGTGATGTTGATTTTATTGATGTTGTAAATAAAAATAGAATATTAAGTATGATGCTTTATCAGTATACTAAAAAGTCTTTTATTAAGTTCTGCTGTTAACTTAGGTCAGGAACAAAAAGTGACACTTACACTTTTTCTTTTATCTCAGGAACCGAGGAAAATGTAATATAGGTATGCACAATTGATTAGAAAATGTTACCTTTTGTGAAGAATACTCCTTTTAAATCCCATTTCTCATGAAATAAATCACTAATTGAACCAAATCTGTTCAGAAATTGATAAAATTCAAGGTATTGAGTCCAAATAAAAAATAAAAACCGGCCAAGTGCAAGTCGGACTCGCGCACGAAGAGTTCCGTACCATTATCTATAAAAACGGCAAAAAAATCATGTCTGTTGTATGGGAGCCCCCCCTTAAATATTTGTTTTATTTTAATTTAAATATTTATTTTTAAAGTGAATATATAACTAAATATTCTGTGAATATTTCAAGCGACTATCTGTTGCCGTTATCAAAATCTAGCAAAAAAATCACGTTTGTTGTATGGGAGCCCCCTTAAATATTTATTTTATTCTGTATTTTAGTATTTATTGTTATAGCGGCAACAGAAATATATCATCTGTGAAAATTTCAACTATCTAACTATCACGGTTCATGAGATACAGCTTGGTGACAGACGGACAGCGGAGTCTTAGTAATAGGGTCCCGTTTTACCCTTTGGGTACGGAACCCTAAAAAAACAAATCGAGCCGGATGCGTAAAGCCTTGGATACACTAGGGGACAAATGGAGCAACATGTTGCGGAACATGTCCCTCAGCAACTAAGTGAAGTGTCCCGAGTCAATTGTCGCGGAACATTTTGCAGGCCACACTAGTCAGTGTATATAGAAATGTTGCCCGATGAGTTTGTGGCGATTACTGCTGCGTATATACTTATTTCGACGAGTTTAGCGAAACGCACTTAATCGAAAACGGAGGTGGTGGATGCGGAATTACTTACTACATCGAGAAAAAAAGACTTTTTATTTTCAGCAAGAAATGGCGCGACACTGACGCGGGACACGTGCGCTCGCTCTCGAGGCGGGAGCAAGCAACATGCCCCGCATCACGTAGGTACAATGTTGCGGGGCATGTTGCGGGACACTATGCAACGTTGCAGCGTCACGTATATTGAGTGTTGCGCGTCATGTTGCGGGAGAAAATGTTCCCTAGTGTATTCGCTGCTTTAATGTCACTTTTGTTCCTGACCCCCGTAACTGGCATCAATATACTTAGCTGAAACAAGAAATATTGTGTCAAATTTTACATAATCATTAGTTAATAATAAATCTTTGTGTTTAAATTTAATTTAATATTTAAAAATAGGAAGGCTTTCCATATTATTATTTTAAGGCAATATATGGGTTGTGAGACAAACAACAGGTTATCATTATTAAAATGTTAATTTATTACATGATAAAATCGTTATTTTATTAAAAACAATATACAACAGTAACTAAGGATTAATCAAGTTCGAAAACTTTGAAAATAAAATCAGTCTTGTTAAAATGGCCAACTATGTTGTGGACAAGAGACATTATTGGAAATCCTTGGAAGGGTTATTACAAAAATAAAATGGTATTCGCTAACAACAGCAAATCGAAAATCAATGATATACACAAAATTCCATTCTAAAAGTTACATAAACAAATTGGCACTAAAAAGTTCTTTTTGAATTCATGCATCCTTCCATGACAACAATTTCTATCTACCAAAGTGTTTTTCGTGTATCACAGATATTACAATTTCCAAGGCTAGGCCAGTTTATATTTGATAAAAGTTGCAACAGAAATTAAAACCTCACAAACAAAATAACAGAGATTATATTTATATACCAACAGAATACAGGACATTACAATCTAGTTAATTGTAAAGGCACAAATTAGTTTATAAATTATAGCAATTTGGTAACGTTTTATAAATAATATTACATTATTACTTTAAATAGATAGCTACATATTACTAAGAAAAGGTCTCAATTTACATCTAAGTAGTGGTCCAAGATTATTGATTTGTGCAAATACATACCATACATTTTAGTAAGTATAAAAATATACTTCTCATGTTTGAGGTAAATCTAAGGTATAATAAATAATCATCAGAGTTAAAAACAGATTCTGTATTAAATAATGCAATGTGTAATACATAATGTATCTTAAATTTTCTCGTAATGCTACATCAATTCTTATCATGGTGATGCACCATTTGGTTATCAACAATAAACTCATATAAAACGTTTTCAGAACGCAAATAATTACAGAACACATTTTTGTTTGGTATTGCTACAAGAATGTCTCGCGACATCTGTACAAATTGAACGTTTTGTTAATTAGTGATACGTATATTTCATGATATCAATACTTTAACTTGTATTTCGTCAACATCATATGCTGTATATGAAAAAATTGCGGCAAAATACGCAAGGTCCGTGGCCGGGGCGCTAAGTACTAATCACCAGTCGGCCTACACAAAACCGGCACTACTTAAAAGACTAGAAGTCGCTCACTGATGTCCCCTTGGTGCTAGACGACGAGTCTCTTGACGCCGCACTCGATGCAGAATTTGGCGGTGTCGACGGGGAACTTGTTGCCGCACTCGTGGCAGAAGCGCGACAGGCGGCACGCGCGCGGCGCGGGCGAGCGGCGCAGCGCCAGCGACGCCTCCGAGCCCGACGAGCTCAGCGAGCCGTGCGCGCGCCACGAGGCCCGGGAGCTCGCGCGCTTCTCTGTACACAAAACGTCAAACATGAACATACGAAAATTATACTACCTACTTATTTATAAAATTTTGAAATTACTGATTTTATTACAGTGGACCATCAGAACGAAAAAGAGAAGCATCTTTCAGCACTTACCGCTGCTAGTATTGTCTTTTTCCTTATAGAGTAGGTCTGGAGGCGGTAGAGGTTCATTTAGCTCGGCCGAGCGCTCCATGGCGAGAAACTCGTCGCTGGAGTTGGAGCGAGCGTCGTCCTTGTTGCTGCCGCTCGAGTCCGACCCTGCCGGGATCTGTTCTAGAGACGTCAACCCATTGCTCGGCTCCTTCGAAGTACACAGTGTCAGTTTTGACGGAGATATTCTGTTCAGACTGAAAAGTTAAATCCTATTACTATTTGGATCGATAATGCAAACAATTAAATTCTTCCCAACAACGAATTCAATAGCTGTTCCTGCATGAAATGAAAACAATTACCTGACTAACCTGCTATAAGCTGAATCATTACTCTGCTTTCCAGTTGGCGTGTGGTTTCCATTGGCAATATTTTCAATTTTCTTGATTTTTCGTTCAGTCTTCATTCGAGAATCTCTTTTTGTCGTGCCATTAAACTTAGTAATCTCTTTACTCGAATGATTTTCGTGTTTCTCATTTTCGTAGAATTTGTCAAAATCTTTTAGAGACTGCATTAGGTCTTGTTCCACTTGATCGGATTTATGGCAGCTCTTCCCACTGTCCATTTTCGGTGTATGCTTCCCTTGTATGGAATCAAGGAGGGAGGTGGAACGTTTCACAGAGGATGGGAAAAGGCTCTCAGTCACATTGTTACTGCTAAAATTGAGAGACATGGATTTGTTAACAGGGTGCATACCATTGATAACTTTGGGAGAAGAACTAATACTATTCAATTCTGATGTCCTATTGCTGTCAGCAAGCTCGGACTGTTTAACTATCCTAGTAGTGGAGCTACAAGTGCGTTTGTTTTCTACTTTTTGTTTATGTATTTCTTCATCAAAAGATGTCATGAAATCTTCAAGATCGAAGTC
Source organism: Griposia aprilina (assembly GCA_916610205.1). Taxonomy (NCBI): domain Eukaryota; kingdom Metazoa; phylum Arthropoda; class Insecta; order Lepidoptera; family Noctuidae; genus Griposia; species Griposia aprilina. The sequence continues at coordinate 13,637,498 of OU744302.1, forward strand.
CTCGCACAGAGAATCGTCATCTCTAGTAGAGGTCTTGGAGGCTATACTTTGTTCTAAAGAATACATAAGTTTATCATACTGCATGCTCAAGTCATCATTTGTCGGTGCAGTGGTTTTGCTAATGTTATTATTCGGCTCGTTTTTGGGGGTTTTATTGCTTAAGCCAGTTATATTATTATTCAAGTTTTTGTTGTTGTTTTGATTAACAGTGTTGAATGATTCAAATCTTTTTGGTAAGTTTTCAGTAGTGAGAAGAGATTCCATGCTACTAATGATATCAGGGTTATTTAATATGGTATTAACATTAATGGGCAGATTGTCGTTTTCATTGATGAGCCTTGGATCAATATAATTACTATCAGTCATTGAAGAATTGTCATCAGCCAGTATGGCATCGAGATTGACGAAATCTTTCTTTTCTTCGTCTCTCTTTATTTTATCTAATTTGACAGGTTGCTTTATAGTTGTGCGCTGGAAACTATGATACATAGAAGTTGCAATTTTAGGGATTTTATCTTTAGGTTTTGGTGTACTGTAACTTGAAGCTGTGTAACTAGAAAACGATCTATTCAGATTGCTATTTCGATTAAAATAATTCTTTTCTACTGTACTAATGTTTTCTTTACTGGACTTTGTAAAGGTTGTATTTAATTTTGGACTAGGCTTTTTGTCATTTCTATTTAATCTAAATGAGCTACATCGACCGCCGAACGTGTTACTACTGTTTTCGTTGTTTGTGCTGCCGAAAGATTTCATTCTTTGCAATGTTGGTGTCTTCTGGTAAGTTTTATTTAGAGTGTCTTTTATCATTTTACTGTTATCAGATCGTAGATACGAGGAAGATCCTTTATCTTTAGCGGGTTGGAGGGCGGGAAGGGTTCTGCTATGGTCTTTGGGAGTTTGTATTTTTTTAGGAATGTTTGTGTCTGAGGACATAAGTTCTTTCATTTGCCTAGCAGCTGATACAAATGGGTCGTAAGTGTCGTCAAGCCTGTAAAATGTAATAATAAATACAGATATTAGTATTTAAAATTTCACGATCTTGTAAGTAAGTAGTAACAACAGTTCTCGCAATGAGACAAGTTTTGCATGTATGCGGAAAGTAGCGAGCGACTGATAGTGCACTCATAAAAACACTAATCTTGTCTCGTTACGAGGATCTATAATATGTATATTTTTATAATAATCATTCAAGATTAAAGCATACCATGATAATCACTAGAAATACAATTGTTCGGGAAATGTAGTGGTGGAGGAAACAGGGTTGAATGGGAACTGGGCAAACAAAGTAATCTAACCTTTTATTTTCAATTCGTGGTAGCTTCAGCACAGGCTCAGATACCTCAGATGATTGTCCGTCGCTATTATCATTTGAATTTTGATTAACGATAAACGTTTGGTATTCTTTATTAGATCTAGTTTGTTCGCCCAACATTTTTAATTTTCTTTTTGGTTTGTATATGTTTTTAATACTTTTCTTGTTACATTCTACTTTAGCTCCTGGTTTATTTGATTCTGCTATTGAAGGCAATTTCAAACGAGAAGGTTCATCGTCCGCATCATTCTGTTCATCTGCAGCAGCTGTTTTTTCATAAAATTGTAGTTGATAAACAGTTATGTGTTCCATGTCACAAATATTTCTATTCACGTCGGATATATTGTTAGATGCTGCATCTTTATTTGTTTCGTCTGTTTTCTTTAAGACTTCGCTTACTGTACTGCCAGCACCTTCGAGCAATTCTCTCAGATGGATCTTTAGTTCTTGAAACGTATCAGAGAACTGATGTTTAAGCGATTCATTGATAGCACCTCCCGAAATTTCATGATTTATGGCTTCAATGGAATTCGCTGTTGGTGTATGCAAACTATCGATATCTTTGGCAATATTGGAACATTCTCTTTCAGATAGATCATTACTTAATAACTTATCAGTAATATTCATGAATTCTTCTAGGTCTGCTGGGTCCTCTGTGAATTTTGTATAAGTCTCGCCACTTCCATGTCGACACTCGATTTTATTGGTTTCCATGATATTATCATCGTCAAACTTGTTTTCCCCAAACTCACAAGATAGTTCCACACTATCGCGCTCATAGTTTTCTTCAAACTGTACTTGAATATCTTCGTCAATTTTGTCACTGATCGAGTCCCTGTTTGACTCACAAATATTTTGATTTGATATTTCATTATCTACATCTTCTGTGAGTGAATTTAAATTATTGTTAATAATTTCCTGGTTATCGAAGTCTGTTATAGCTTCAATTGCATCAGGAATATAGTTGTCAGAAGTACTAGGAGTCACTATGGAGCTAGTAAAATTTGAATTGATTGAATCATTCGTAACGTATGCATCTCTAACGTACATTCGTTCCACAGAGTTTAATATAATTGGATTTTTATAAAGTAACTCTACTTTTGGTTCGGAGATCGCATCATTTTCAAGTTCGTTAGCACTTTTGTTGTCTATTTTACTGCCCTTATTTTTCCTGTTGGCTTTTTTCTTGTCTGGGTTATTGTGTATGACACATGGAACACATGAGAGCGTATTAATTCCAATTGATTGACAGTCACGAATTTGGTTACTAACCGCAGAAGTTGCGGGGCTATCTTCAAGACTATCTAGACTCATACTAATTTCTTTTACTATCTTGATCTTCTTCTTTTCCTTATTTTTTTTATTCATTTCAGACGCTTCAGATGATGTTTTAGCTGAATGTATTTTAATATTTTCGCTACTTATTTCTGAAGAATTCATATTTCTAATATCCTCGCTAATTAACTGATCAATATCGCATTTATTTATTGCTTTCTTCGTCTTTTTAACATTTATATGATTTGGAATGGGTATGTAACTTTTATCACAGCGACACATCGATGATTTTTTCAAATCATCGTTAGTGTTTTGGCTTTTTTCGTTATACTTGTGAACGATTTCTTCTAATTTCTTTAATTGTTGTTGCTTTCTCACATTTATTTTGTGGAGTTTGGTTTGCGATACAGTTCTTTTGATATTTGGTTCATTACTGCTTTGTTGGGTGTTTTTGACATTTGTATGTGTACTATTTTGCTGTATATTGTTGACGTTTAAATCAGTATTATCTTGTTGGCTTTTCTTGATACTTGTATCGGTATTACCTTGCTGACTTTTCTTGATACTTGAATCCGTATTACTTCGCTGGTTTTTCTTGATATGAGGATCAAGAACATTTAGTTCAACTGTTTTGCTATTTGGCTCAGTTTTACTTTGATTTTTCTTGACATTTGATTCAATTTTAATTTGTTGTTTTTTCTTAGTATTTGGTTCAATATTTATTTTTTGGCTTTTCTTGGTATTGGGTCGAGTACTGTTTTGTTGATTTTTCTTGATATTAGGTTCAGTATTACTTTGGTTGGCAGAGGATAAGTGGGGATCTTGTTTTTTTCTATGGAAGGGGAAAGGAAGCGTAAGGTCTTTCGTTCTCTAAATAGTAACAAACAAGGAGACAGGAACTAAATCCGTTTAGCTATTTAATATTAAAATAAGGTTTAAAAAATGGAGATCTTCCTTTCCCCTTATTTATTACAAATCTTAATGTATTTGTTTTTTTTTTTGTGTATAAATAAAGGATGTTCAAAAATTTTTTTACCAGTTTTTGAGTGAATGACATCGTTCGTACCTGGAGCTACTTAGATCCCTGGCGAGTCGTGCTTGCCTTGCCTTGACATGAGCGTCGCCTGAGGAACTGTTTTGTGAATTCCGAGAGTTGCGTATCACTGGCATGTGTGGTGAAGTCTCATCATGACAGTCATTACTAGAGACCGATTCTGTAAGAAAGACAAAAAATAAAAATAAATTCTGTACTTGTTTGACACTGTAGGTGATTTATTTCCTTCTTTTGCGTCGTTTGAATTTTGGCCCTCAGATGCCTGGTAGGTAGGTATTTTACTGCAACTGTTCAATCTTGTTTCCATCTCTACTCGACCTTTCCATAAGGAGGGTAATGTTTCTTGAGAATGTATAAAAAGATGTTACCTGAGGCTCTGGTGCGTCCAAGCTTGTAGTCGCCATATTCACGCGGCTGTAGAGGGGACACCCCGCGCGACGATTCCACAGATGCTGATCGGCTGTTTGAGGATTTTTCGCGCGTTTGCGATGACCTAAAGAATGAAGATTTCAGTTACAATGCGTATTATTTTATAGCAAGCTCTTTTTTAATCTATTTTTCGATGACAGCTTAGATACTAGGAATTAAAATCAGTGAATAATTTCAATATTAATAACTCTTTTTTTTGGGTGGTATATCATCAAATAACTTAACGCTTTGGGCGGAGCGGGAGGGCGGGCGTGTCAGACTTTTACTGACTAAAACCCACCCGTGTTCCTTCAGTTGCTTGTGTGCCAGGGCCACGGTAACTCTTTCGAACAATCAGCGACCCTGGCAGGCATCAGCCCTAGCGGACCCCTTCAATTAGTGCTGACATCTCTTTGAGGTGCGCGTGGAACACAACGCGCTTTCGACCCGGCCCTGGGTAATTACGTAACACAGTAACAGTAGGAATGGGTTTCATTTTGACAGTTCAACAACATTCATTGCGTTAATTACGTTGTTGAGCAGATAAACATTTCGAACTTAAGAAACAATGGATTAGCAATAGGCTTCAAAATGATTAAGATTGCGATAGATAGTGTTACGTAATTAGGGTGCTGGTCCTTACGGGACGGCGACATATTATGGTGGACGCCCAGGGTGTCTCCTCGTGCTGCGACTAGGGCCGTGAGGACGCCACGATTGCCTCACCCTCATGCGCTCCACTTCCTCCTTCGCGAGCATTACTGCTTCGCAGAAGGAGGCGACGGCTTCCCATGCCCTCTTGCTCCATACTAAGGCCTGGACCTGGCGGAAGGTGAGGACGCTGTGGCGCCTCTCAATCCACTCCTCAATGACTTACCTCCGCAATTGTGGCGTGCTCAATTTTAATAACCTAACTTTATCACACGGCTTCCACTAATTCGTCGCGACGGTTGGTTTGGATGGAATATTCAGGTCTTTTATCAGCGATTATGATGTAGATAAGAAGACCAATGTTCAAAAGTTGACCAGTAATATTTACATTCCTATGACAATAACAAGCGAAACGCGAAGCGAAGCGCAGGTAATGCAAAAAAACTAAATGTAGTAACGTCTTAGTTCACAGCCGACATAATAACAAGTCTCAGTAAAAAAAGGTAATGACAGGTTATTATAACTAATGGCGATGACCGACGTCCGAGTAAGCGGAGCTCTTGACTAAACGGCTACTGCGCATCAATCCACGGCTAGGTTACGTTGTCGTGATCAAATGGTGGAATTGTTATGTATATAAACATTGAGACTGGCTCGCAGGGCTTTGTCAAGAACAATCTTAGCCAGTTCCCAAGGTTGTCAGACGCCGGAAAATTTGGTAGCAGGTCGGACCGCTGATGGATACCGTATATTGTCCCGGGGTTCTATTATGGGGCAATCAGTAGGCTGTTCTTGTTTTATCGAGTGTGTGCTATTTTCAGAATTTCATCCAACGCCTGCGTTTGTACAGCAGTCGCATTCAGAAAGACGGGCATCCCGAAACCTCTACTTGCTGCAGTGTGTGTTCGATGTACGGCTACTGTACCTATTCAATTAAACGCTTAGAGCATCATTATGAGCAGATGTTGTGCGTCTAAGTACCCACCTTCTTAACGTTGAATCCGAGTGTAGCCGACCGACCGATAAACCCAAGACCGACCGATAAACCCAAGATCGACCGATAAACCGATTGATAAAGACAAGAGTAGCAATTCACTAGTATTAGCATGTTATTACAACTATGAGCCGTGTGGACGATAGAAATCATATCGGCAAAAATTACGATCTTTCATACAAACTTTCATTCCCCATTAAACTCCTATAGGAGATGAATTTTCAAAACTCCTTCCTGAGTGATCACCTTTCATTATATAAGGAACGCTTGTGCAAATTTTCATGCTTCAAGATCTGTGTTGTCTGTCAGTTAATTTAAGATTTTATTAAGTAGATAGCTACTGACCGTCGTCCGCGCACGGGCGGCGCTTTGTACTGCGTGCGCGCATTTAGCCGATGCTTGGCTTCGGCGATGTGCTGCGGCGGCTGCGCGGGCGCTGCGGGCAGGATCTTTGCTTTATCCGCGCACCACTCGACGTGACGCTCGAATGCGCGCACGCCGAACGCACGATGGCAGTGTGGACATCTTTGGAGATCGGCCATTGGCTGGAAACGAAATTATAGGCTTTTATGGGGTTATGAAAATTGATAATAAAACATGAAATATTACAAATTTTAAAAACCAAACTCTTATCGACTAGCATCAAGGGACGAGACAAGAATAAGTAGGTAATTTTTTTATCAATAAAGAAAGACCTCGACATTTATATTTTTCCTTTTCTTTTAATCCATCCAAATTTTAAACTAGATGTCTACCAAGAAGTGACTTTTCCTGTTAGGTATGTAACTATGTATGTATTGTATGTACAGTCGCGGGTACATACATCTGACCACCGTGAAAACAAAAATCCCGTGCACACGATGACCACATCTGTTTACCGCCCCTTTTTGCGTCAACCAATAAAACAAAAATACACAGTAATATTTTGTTTAAATAAATTTTTGAGGCTCTGTTACAATGATCACAGATATGTCGCCACCCTTTTTCGATCAATAGGAAATTAGGAATAGAACAAAAAAAGGACCAAGGAAGAGAATGTTTTTGTTGTCATCGTGTGAACCAGTCGAAGTGGCGGTGCTTCGGGAAGGCCTATGTCCAGCAGTGGACGCTTACGGCTGAAATGATGATGATGCGTGCACAAGATGTTGTTTTCACGGTGGTCAGATGTATATACCCGTGACTGTACCTTTTTTTTTGTTTATTGTTTTCGGGGGAAACTTTCAAAAGGCACCCGACCTCTAGGAACGGAAGTCGGGGGATGTGGGATTTTTACCTCACTAAAACCAACCCGGTCATCACCATCAGCACATAGGGGGGGTCCCGGTTCCTCTTAAAAGACCATAAAGATCTTACCCGTGACTGTACCTACTGTATGTAAGGTGTCTATACATTTTCTCTAAATGCTCTAAATAGTTCGTTTCCATTTCTGCTTTGTTAACCAAAATGGTAACTGAATAGAAGGTTCATTATGACTTCTAAGTTAAATATTAACATGACAGAGTGGCGTTGTTCCAACGTAGGGGCCATTAGCACAAATAAGTGAAAAGACTATTGAATAAGTAAGGACTTTACCACATAAGGGCTTATTTTATATTCTGTTTAGACTGGACTTTCTTCACGTGACATTTACAAATGAGCGACACTATTCATTCCGCAGTAGTTAGGTACAGTACAACTATGTCCCTCGGGGATCATCGCATTCCTGAATACAAACGAATGCTAATTTCCATGTCCATCAATTATTGGATGTATCGTGTATAATAATTTGAATTCAGAATTAAGTACTTTATTGTTGTTTTGTTTTGACGTAACAACACAATAAAGTATTTAGTTCTGAATTCAAATTATTATACACGACAGTGTTGTACTGTACCTTCTTTCTAAATAAACCACGAATTTCTCAAAGCTATCCTATTTGGTCTGGTTACAGAACTTACATGAACATAGAAACTGTTCCTCTCAATCATATCGTGCGCTGCAGGCGACCATTTAAAAGAAATGCATGTACCTACTGTTAAGAATAGATTTATAGCCTAGTTTTATTTCTAATTAACTATATCTACTACAACATAATACAGATTAAAGATTACCTTCGTTATAGCGTTTCTGACCGTGTGTGGCTTCGGTTTCTGCGTTGGTTTTGCGGTGTTCGGCGGACTTTTCTCTAGGAACGGACTGTTTCCAGGAAGACCGAAGTTCTTTGGCAAGTATTGCTCCAGTTCTGTGCCTATAATGTGACCAAACGAAGCATACGTATAGATGTGATTGGGCACATGTATCATCCCACTGATCTAGACAGAGTGACGTATAGCATGCGCAAACCTTGATTAGTCATTAAAAGCATGCTCCTGCAGCCTTGCCATAACCAGATATCTTTTAAGTTAAGTAGTTACTCTATACTAGCAGTGAATTAAAAAATCCATTATGCAATGTTACTTTCTACATACACGGTGCACATGTCACAGAGATAAATCTACTAGATAAACATTTAAACACCACTCAGTATTACTACTTCAAACAACACACGTTTACCTCTAAGTCTGACACACACAAACAAACGTGCACATTACTCAACAAATACAATTAAAACTAACAAAATTCATTGGACACACTTCACTAATTTGTAGAACAAACACTTGTGGTGTCACCAGATGTTCAGTAACAAGCCGTGGCAGACATCCCATGCATTTCTAAAGAGTCTAAAGACTTCATAAGAAACATGAGCCGCGGTGCTTATTATAATGAAGATGACGGTTACTCTACGAGGGCGGAGTTGCTAAACGTATGGCCAACGTATACCTACAAACTAATATGCTAATTCAGACCTCGTTAGTCTCCGTAGGATGTCATATTGTCAATGCAATACAATCTAAATTTACATAAATATTTTCAAGCTTCACTTTTTGACGGGTTAGGGGACTTTGACGGCCAATCGTTTATCTTGCTTTTGTAGAAAATAAATAATTGTATATTATTAGGATGCAGGTTCTTGAACTGAACAAACGGAAAATTTTCAGTCAAATTAGTAGGCGCAATTTAAAGAAATAAGTAGCCATATCCGTTATGTCGTATCCATTATTCTTGTCATGTTATTGCAGAAACGAGTAATTTTAGTACGAGTTTTTAAGACAAAACGTGACTTTATGAACTCACGAATTTCAAATGGCCAAATAAATAACTATGCAATAACGCATATGATGATGATGATGAACGAGAGAGATATAAACTCTGACAAACATCTGGCATACCTTTCTTAAGGATTCAATTTTGTATCACCTGGTGAAATCTACCTACAGTATAGGAAATGCAAACAATGTTTTGTTTGATACCGTACATACGCAAAGTACCACGAGCATTTATAATGCAGTAGGACGTGTGTGGCTGTGTTAGTAAAACGTTCACATACAATGGTAAGGAGTCACAGTTAAATGAATGGCAGGGAATATGTAAACCGTTCACCCACTCACCGGAATTAGCACCGTTCGCCGCGGTCAGCCCTTAATTACCACAACAACAAAGGAAACGTCAATAAACATACTAAATATACCTAAATCATGCTAATGTCAAAACAATAGTATACACTACTTACTGATATGAATAACTATCTACCTTAATCAATTAATAAAAACAAAACTGAATGTTTGGGACATGCAAAAACTGCAATATGTCGATTCAAAATAAAACGCAAGACTATGGGCAAGAAACGAAAAATGAGTTAGTAAACCCACACCTTCATTATTAACAAACTGATGAGCTACACTACTAAAATAAATCCATCCAAACTACATACATGAGATCAAAACAGAAAAGTAGATAGCTAACTTTTATATTTGGTCGTTATTGAGTCAACAATTCTCTAAATGTCCTAATGAATCTTCGATTATGTATGCCTTTGTATACTTAGGTACATACAAGTAGGTAAAGTGCGTGCTGTTACGTACATTCTATATTAGGGTTTTCAAGTTTTATCTATTGGCCTACATGGCCCTATGATCGTCCCAATTCTGCACTGCAAGGTCAATATATAGTCTCTTGCACGGGATAGGTTACTACTGCTCGGATTTGCAGATTAAAAAGAAACGGAAACTCACCTTCTCGCCGTTGTCTAAAAGAGTCAAAAGTTTTTCTTTTCTTCAGAATCATCTTTTCACATATCTTCACGTGTTTGGCTAGTGATGCTGGCACGAAGGTCCGTTCGCAAACAGTGCATGGAAGAAGAGGCAGTGGTGCGGTAGGCTGTGGAGCGACGGGGGCCACGGGGTGCGTGGGAACTGGTGGCGAGGGCGGCGGCGCGGTCCGGTTTGGCTGCGGAGATCCCTGGATGGGCCGGAACGCATTATTATTGGGAACCGGGGAGGCCGCCCTGGGCACCTGCTCCGGCGACGGTGAACGTGAATTCTTCGAAGAATGCTCTTGTGGAAGTTGCCGTTTGCCTGGAAAGACGAGATTACATCTAATTACTGGTAAACAGGATTTTTGTTTGATCTCACGTCTAGAGACTAGAAGAAAATCAAAAGTCATTTATTCAAATTAGGCTGAGAATCAACACTTTTCGAACGGCAAAGTTACATAAGACAGTCCCCAAAACACCCACCCTTCACCACTTCCTAGTGCTTCAGCTGCAGAGAAGTGGCGCAACTATTAAGACTTGTAGGCATCGAAATGAGGAAATAATTTAAGAGACAGAAAAAGGATTAGGTACTGTTAGAGTCCTTTTTTGCCTTTTTGAGTATTCGATAAAACGTCCGGAAAGTTCCGCATAAAGAGATTGTGGGTACTAATGTCCACATGTGATGTGTGGCTCAGATGTGAACTGTGAGGTTAAATCCCCGTCCAAACCCTACATTTTACGACTTTGCAGTGTGCACTCTTCGGTCTTATTTTAAGATTCTAATAAGTCCAGATAAGTAGTTCGGTGGTGGAGGCGAAGTATAGCAGGCAGTTAGCAACTACGACGAATATTCTTGAAGGCATTACTCAGATCTGATAGGAAAGGTACGAAGGTTTAGATTGCAATTAGAAATAAAAATATACTGTTAGGTATACGGGTAGGTACCTATACCGCGTAAGGAAGGTCAATGATCTCTAGCAATCTCTAAGCAGCTAAGGCACAAGAGTTCTTTGTAGTTGTACTTATATGCCGATTAAGTATAAGTACTAACGGTAATGAAGAATAACTCTTAATGCTTTAACAGAACTTTTAAGGCTGTAGAGATCAAAACAGTACCCACTTTAGTTGTATGACATCACCGAAATCAGAAATAAACGTATTGTCAGCTAGCGGGTCAATGTGCCACTTACACGACAAAATGGCTACCTATTTTTAATACCTAATATGCTTCGGACATCTGCAAGTGCAAATATTGTTTCCAACTTTTACTTCTGATGAATTTTCCCAATATAATAATATCAAAACGGTTCTTTCTAGCAACTGCATATCAAATCAACAGTTCATACTTAATATTACTGCTAACATCAATATAGTAATCTTTCATAGCTTTCACGTACCCAAATGACAACTTTGTCGCACTTAAAGACCTATTGATCGACTGTCCCTTAGTGCGGAATCCATCCGGTATGATGGTAACTATAATTTCACTTCACCTTTACCTTTGCTTATACCATAATCACCACAAATCATCTTCATTGAGGGAAATGGAAGAAAAATTATTTCAACCATAAGTTTGTCATTTGAACTTTCCCTTGGCTACGGATTTATTATTCTACAAGGGGAAATTCCCAGATATTCTTAGCCAAGAGTAGATTGCGATTATGGACGTTAAGATTTCAATCACAACCAGCGCGAATCAAATCCTAGCACGCTTCACCCATAACGAATCGCTGTACATAAAAAGATTTTTCATAAAACATTCTTAAGCTAGGTTCGTGACATAAGGGGTGGGTAGGTAGGCACCATTTCAAGGCTACGCCGAATATTCCTCGAGTGTAGCCTGTGTAGCCGACAAGCCATGGCTCGTGGAGTGGTTATTTGAAAATTCAATACCAAAAAAAATGCCTTCATTCATCGCCAAACTCATGCAAGGTTGAATAGCATGTAAACATGACGCAAGCCAGCGACCACAACCTCTATATTGATTAGTTAAATTACTACCTAGGTCACGCAACCTCCAGCTAAATAAAAATGTTCCCTAAATGTGGCCACAGTTGTGAACTTGCGGCTATAACAGAAGTTGGGAATAACAAAAGCGCAAATTACTTGACAAACGCAACGGTTAAAAGTAGTGTAGGCGGGCGATAATGAAGAGGGGGACACTTGACCTCAAACAACAGATAAAGGATAGGATGAAGCGATTTCATTCGACTATTGTATCGTCCTTTGCAAACATGTCGGTATGAGGATCTAAAAATTCTACCCAACCATCGGGCCAAGACTCAAGGAATCGCCATGTTCAAGTTCAATCAGGCTGTTAATTTATTCTAGTACGTGTATGTTTAAACGGCCGGTTCCATTCGTAATCATATTTGTAAACCATTTATATTCCGGTTTCATTGATACGTCAACCGGTATTAAAATTTTATGTAATTCATAGAGCAGGGTTTCCCAATTTTTTTATACTGCAACTCACTTTACATGTTGTAATTTATTTGCGACTCCCTTGTAAAAGAAGATACTTGCGTGTAGCTCTAGAATCTAGAGTCTAGCAGCTAGACTCATTAAAATAATCCAGCTTGACTCCAGCTAGATTATTTTATACAAAGAATACAGAATCTTACTAACTTTTATTTACTTATAAAAATATTATTTACTAGGCTAGGAAAAACAGTAGGTACAATTAATGAGACGGATGAGCTTGCTTTGCTGAGCATAACTTTTTAAATCGGGGCTGAAGTTTTAAAATACTGGTAGCTACCCTCATCTCTTTTCTGAACTGATTTGTGATAGATATGTATTTCGATTTAAATGAACTGCAGAAAAAAGCTGGTTTTGCACAAGTACGACGTTGCAAAAGGTAATAGAATCTTCAAAGCTGTAGTACTGGCTGTACTGGCTGGCGTCGCGTACACGTGACGTAAGCTACCGGTTCGCGACGGTGACGCCCCTATGACAACGCCGCGACGCGCGACGCCTGGTAGCGTCGCGGCACACAGTTAGGGAACTCCTGCCATAGAGGACATGTCTGTTTCAAACTGGAGGAACCAGCCACTTGGTCTGTGAACCAGACCAATGGCTTTAAAATAACGCCTTGTCATTCAACTGTCGATTGTTGATTACGGACTCGATTATGAGCTCAAAACTGATACAATACAAGATATGACACAAAAGGGAGTTGGGATTGGAAAACATCACTCATCATCAGCCAATTGACATTTCTACGTATTAGTACAGGAAATGTCATAATATACAGGGTGGTGGGGCATCGACGCGCACACTGTAACCATGAATTCAACACATGATTCTAGACCCCTGCGTAGAAAATTTTCGTCGGCTATTAAAAACAAATCTAGAAAACTGTCGCCTCGATGCCCCTGCCACCCTGTGTGACCAATAAATAAATAGTTGAATCACTTCACGTGGGAAACTGGTTTCAACAGTGTAGTGTTGGTGATGTGATGATTAGTAATTAGCAATTATGATGCTACTCCCTGTAATCATAGCACATGGGTTATGATTACTGGTGTGTATCAGCCACGGCAGCCTGCTGTTTAACTTAAACACGTGATGGTTTTAAAGCACAGCTGAGTGTATTATCTATTCCGTTGGAGTGCGGATGCTCTTATAAATAAAGTATGGAGATAATGTGATGTACATTAGTAGTAATAACAAATCTGAAAAGTGGTTTTAAATAAACAACTTTTAATCAAACCATGTTAACACAAACAAAAGGTACATTTTATGTGCAATAAATCATAAATACCATCGATAAGACGGCGGGTTGTGCGCGATCGGGTGGCTGAACTCGCAGCGCAGGCGCATCCCGTTCGAGGGCGTTCAAGTAGCACGCATGACTCGACTACTAATTGACTTTAGTCGGTCTCGGTAAAACAGTTCTCTAGTTTAAAATAGGAACATCTTGATGGTTTAGGAGAAACCGGATGACTGCGGCCCGATTCAACTTTCTTTAGTTTTGAGACCATTTGAAACACAAGTAACACCCAACGAGGGAACAAAACCTAATCTAAAGTACATAATATGAAGCCCCAGAACACATAAGTGTAAATAACGAAAGTAAATAATATTGTAATTATGAACACGTAGGTAGGTACTGATAAAGAGAGCATAAAACGCATAGACAATAAGAAAATAATGCGAATTAACTGCAATCTCAAGCAATCTTGCAAAAACAATGCATATTGTTATAGTGTAGGTAAGTCGCAAAGGTACAATTATCTATAATTAACATACAGAACCATAACACAGAAGAGACGATGCTTATATCCTGGATGGCTCAATACCAAGGTCAATATAGTCGCAAAAAAAAAATACGCTACTTAAAATTCAGAGTTCATCAAAGGATTTCACCAATTTTAACCTTTCCGAGAAGATGTTCGCTGTTCCCAATATTAAAGAGCGTAAATCCTATATATGCGGTACGCGGTACATCGCTCACGCGTGCCATGAACACAAATTGATACAGGTTTTATTTAACGTTGAGGCTGTTAACAAGCGGACCGCTGTCTGCCGGCATCGAATACACACATACTACATCAAAGGATTCAGTGCAAGTAATGAGCGGAAAGCAACTGATGAACTTCGATAAGGAATGCGGCAGAAATATTTGCAGCTGTAAATAAAATAGTTTCTAGAACGATGGGACTAGTTGCATGGAAAACCAGGAACAGAGATAAGTCAGTGAACAATGCCAGTTATCTACACCAGAATACTGTACATAATTATATTACCTAAAATAGGCTTAACGTTATGTATAAAATGCCACGCTAATCTACCATATCTTGTACGGCAAATATAATTGCAAGCGCGACGCGAGCCGACCTGAATACCTTCCACTATCGCGGCTCAGGAGGAACCAGATCACATAAATATGTTTGATTTTGTATTAAGTTGCTAACAACCCCATTCACTTTTTCGTGTAACTAGCGATGTTAATGAGATCATAAATGAAATTTATGTGTACAACAGTTACCCTTTTGCGATATTAGGGAACCATCCTAAACATACATTTTGAATTTTAGATTCACTTGTAATATTAAACACCAATTAGAGCCCCAACACGGCCTATAAGTCTTATTTATTGGAGGGTAGAACATAGGTAGCGAACGTGTCGAGTGAGGGTTAGGGTGAAATGTACTCGTCAGTGCCTGGCACAGAATTTCAAGCACGGAATCCGGAGCTGCTTCTATGGTGGGGTCATCGTCTTAGTAAAAACTTGAATGTTTTCAAGTTCAGGTAATACAATGTGCGTAAGATATAAGATTTCCAGAAATAGATCCGGATTGCTGTGCGCCTTCTATAAATAGAACGTTGGATAACGACTAATTA
The DNA here is from genome assembly GCA_916610205.1 of Griposia aprilina. Taxonomy (NCBI): domain Eukaryota; kingdom Metazoa; phylum Arthropoda; class Insecta; order Lepidoptera; family Noctuidae; genus Griposia; species Griposia aprilina. Next base: position 13,652,655 of record OU744302.1, read on the forward strand.
ACTTTATAGTGCAAGCACATGAACTAAAGGCATATATAGCACGTGAATTTGTAAAGGAACACGTATATGTACCATATTGTCTGGTTTGGAAATGTTATAATTCATCGTAATCCTGGTATGATGATTAGTATATTTGATGTCCGTGGGTTTGCACGTGATTTGACGTGATGATTTTGGAAGAGGTAGAATGAATTCATTAATATTCAGTAGGACCCACAAACCGGATAACGTTCAACAGAATAAAATATTATTATTTAAGTAACGTAAACGTTACACGATGATCTTTTGACACATTACAGGGCACACATTAATAAGTAATTAAATTAAAAGTGTTCAAAAATAATGATGAAGTTATAGCAGTTAGAGACAAAATATTAGATAATGTAATAATTTTCATTAAAGAAGAAAGCGTGTCTATGCTATGAACTTTAATTATAAGCCACAAATCGCGTGAAGAATGCAATAAAGCACGAAATTACTTCCTATCTGAGCAAACATTGCGGTCGAAGATTACTTACATGGAGGAATAGACTTTTTACCATTACTGCTTCGATCAAAATTATCGTGTCATGACGAGATCATTTACATCTACATCTTCGTACTTTGGAAAATGTTGTGGTATGCGAAGAGAATCAATGATTGATGGTACGGTATGGTAGTTAAGACCATCCAATTGTGTACACAAAAATCTCAATATGAAAGCGACAAATATGTTTGTGAATTCGACGATTTTATGGTCATGCATAAAATTCAGGAACAGTCAAAGCGTCTGTCTGCCATTACAGTTTCGTAATGCTTGTGCTGCTGAACAAATAAATGAATAGTAGTCTAGTTTCATAGGTTCTCATCCACACATTGTTCATCAATTTGCAGCGTCGAGTCACGATCTTGCTTGACATGGGAACGAAAGTGACCGCAGTGTTACATGAAAGAAATATTACGAGATCAGCTTTAGAGAATATCAGACACTTTCATACGAAAGGTTATATTGTATTCGTGAGAATGAACGTATGCAAACAACTGGACGCACTCGTATATAAAAGGTACCTGTTCGAGATAACATTGTGAGTTTACTCGGTTTGTTCACGCCTCTTACGTAAATAAAGGTCAAGCAAGTTCGGCACATGACGTTTTGACAGCAATCTCCGAAAGGAGAATAAAGTTCGTAAAGTTATCTATTTTTTTTTTAAGTTTTTCTAATGTCAAAAGCGGTGGTCAAATTCCCAAAACGGAATGAGTACTTTAATATGATTTGTATTTTCAGGGGCAGATTATGAGAAGACTTTAAACGCTGTACTTTTTATGAGAGAGATAACCAGAAATCAGGGTAAGAAACCGTTTGGTCAAGTTGAACAGTTACAATTTAAGAGCAATTAGTGAAAGTATAATTATAATTAATGATATTTTTAAAGTCATTGCATCAATAAACAAATAGAAATCTGTTCTATCTTCACGCTGAGTGGCGCCGCCGCCGTTGCGTTGCTCCGATTCCGTATCCTATGATATTAGTTTTCATCACCGTCTGTCTATAAGCTGATGAAAACTAATATCATGAACATCGTGATCTCAAATATCTTGGCGGAATTGTTCCAATGCGGTGGCCGGTGATATCGTCGCGTCTCAGCGCAAATATTATATTCCGAATCGTGATTTCACAATCGCGTTTTAATGAACTATGTGCATGAATTCTCGGAGCGGACTCATTTGATCATCGTACCGTATAGGCTAATGAAGACATAATACTTTAAGCATTTGAATTTTATTGATTGTACATTTGTAAGGTAGGTATGTTTAAAGCGTGGGCACTGGGCAGTACACATTCAATAGAAGTTGGAATCTTTTTTTTATTTGTATATTGTTAATGTCTTCTCAAAGTATTAGGGGCGCAGGTCTTCAGATATTTTTCTGCAATTTACCAATTTTATTGCAGTATCGGGTTAATCTTGTCTATAGAAACCATTTAGCTTCTGAGAAGCATGGTTCTATGGCCCACCGTTTCTGAGAAATAGGCCTTCGAATAATTTTATTAACTTAATGAGGAAAAAAAAAATTTAACAAAATCATGTGTTTTGTTTTGCAATCTTTAATTTCTTATAGATTAACCACAATGGGTGACGTAACGACAACTGACATTTGACATACACACACACACATGCCTGTAGATGTTAAAAACAATGATCATTAGGACAGATACTAGTTATTTTATTACCCACAAGGCAAAGACATCGCTACGTCATGGTTGGCCAGTAGTTTCTATAAAACATAAGAAGCCCGCTGTACACGACGGCCAAGGTCCTAGGTTAGCATGTTGGGCCAAAAAATCGCATCCCGTACGGTCGCTGTTTATGTTTACACATTATCGCTGCATTGGCGTATTGATCATTCTGCATTGGCGCTCTGAATGCCTTTTGCTGACGAATTACAACGAACTGAATAAGACGCCAACGTGTGAACACTGTTTACGGAGCGCGCCTAGGTCTTTTGACACGTCTGTGTGCACGAAAAACCGACACTATTTGTTTGGCCGGCCAGTGTTGATCGCCGACTACCAACATACCCCAAATAGATCTCTACACGTTGCGTTGGCCCAACACCTTAGCCCAATGTGTACAGCGGCCAAAAGACAATCAAAGGATTTCATCTTAATAGGTACATTGAAAACTTATCTAAATAATCAAGAAAGTGATCTCGTTTGCGAACACTCACATGTGTGAAACATAGATGGAGACAATCCTAAAGATATGGGAGCTGGATCATAATCAAACAATTTGTCGAGGAAAACGCGCTTACTGAAACTCCCACGGAAGGTAACGTAGTCCAAGCTAAAACAATAGAAAGGTGGGATAGTTTTTACTAAATAAGTCATGCTACTATAAACACGGCAGATGTCAGAAAGTCAGAAGTGATTAATGAAGTGTCGACGAAAATGAACCAATACAACAAAAGGCAGCGCATGAAAATGTTCTTTAATAACTATGATTACAATTAAAAAGCAATATTGTGTAGGAACCTACCGTTGAATCACAAAGTAAATACACCAAGTTGACTGCAGATGTAACAAATAGTTTAGGAAGACTTACTTTTTTTGCGGCGAATCCTAAAACCGCAAAGCATGATGAATACAATTTAAACCGCGATAATAATTCACACAAACAAGTTACACTGAGAACATTATCTTAAACACTGAACTTAAATCATACAGTAAGCAGTAGGTTTCAGTATTCACAGTACGGTTGGCACCACGTGCTTATCAGTATTGTATTGTGCCTAGACCAATAGTACCTACACAACTTACAAGTGTTAACTCACTGGTTGTGTTCAAGGTTTTTTAGTTATTTTCAACGGATGACTTGTTTTTATCGTTTTCGTATAAAATTGTGGTCAAACTAAAATGTTTTTAGAACTTGATTAAGTAACATTAATTGACGCGTGTTAATGACCATTTGATCAAAGATCAGACTGACGTAAATGATGACTTCACTGTGGGTAGTTCCAAACTAAAATGACGTAGGTATAAGTAAATATATTGGAAATTATCCTCTTTTACACTCTTTGAGCAAGTGTGTCATCTAATAAAAGCTTTTAAACTTCCCAAGTGAACCATCTTGAAAGGGCAAAGTTGAGGTTGAGGCAGACAGCGACCGTTACAAAATTATTAAATGCACCGCCCATCTCTCACCCTACCGGTGCAAGATTATTACGAGACATTACGAGACTTTTCATAATAAAGCCGGCTCGTTTGTTGTTAAAAATCAAAGAGCAGCAGCTGTACATCGCAAACAGGGTCACACCGAATGCAATAAAAAAATGTGACAGTTGCTCCAGCTGTGACACTTGCGTTAAGAAATGTCGGCTGACACTGTCCCGAGCTACTCTTTAACGCTAAGATTTTACAAAATGCGAAGATCACTGATTATTTAATGATGAAAGTATAGCTTTAATTAATGTAATAAAAAAATAAAATTCAGTTTAATCGAAATGATTATTATGGATTAGAGAGAACGTAATTAGAAATTCAAAGCAGTATTAGAAAAAAAAAACGGTACAATTGAATGAATATTGATGTATGATATAATTACGGGCATTGCATGTTTTTCGTATTTGTATAGGTAGTGAGAGCACGAATGAAATTTACCTTAGACGGGACTTGAAAAACCGAGGCAAACTTTTTATGTTACAAAAAAAAATTACCTAATAATCATCATAATTTTTTTTTATATCAACTAATTCAAGGGTTTAGTTTTGTAAAAGATATAAGTATCGAAATTTACCTTTTTTGGAGCCGAAAATCGACTTGAGCTTTGATATGGTCCTCTTCTTCATTTTGAGTGAATACTTCCTTACAGTATTACACCAATTTCAACGACAAGTGTTGTAGACATCGGTTTACAACAGACAGAAATACATTCGACACTACGTCCTAAAGTTTTTCAGACGATCCCGACTTTTTGCTCCTTTTGCCGCTCTTATTTCCGTGCTACGAAAATAGTCCTAACGCAACACTTGCACCGCCGCGCAGACGCATCACTCATACGTATATTACGTTTTAACACGAAACTCTTCACTTAACTAATGTTTCCAGTCAAGCTTCAAAGCTAATAGCAGACAAAATTACACTATTTAGCACAAACTCATGTGAGACGGCCAATTTTAGCCAAAACAAACACATCCATCGCCCGTTTTTGGTTATCTCGTAACTATGCTTATCAGTTACTATCAATATACAGGCCCACGTCAGGTGATAACGTGTGAAATAAGAATTAAATATGAATTACGCGCACAAGTTAACTGCTGAGGCTCCAGTTAAATACTGAATTTTATTATGATTCCTCTCGAACAAGATAATATGTAGCGATGAGCATATCAAATGCGAAAAAAAACACAATTTATAGTATTGCACAACCCGCTGATTGTTCAAGAGTAGTAACGATTCAGACACCAAACTAGATAAACCTTTCAGGCAGGAACCATCACTGTGACGCCTATTCTTGGTCGTGCTACGAACGCAACTAAACACGCAGCGGCGCACGCGCAACACACGAGAATAATAGAGAGCTTGACCGGTATACGCTACACTGACACAAAAATTGACAAACTTTGAGTCCCCTTCCGCTCACAGAATCCCATTTCCGTCGGAATTCAATCAACCGGAGAAATGTATGGAACTCGTTAGCAATATTTGGATATACCAGCGACGCAGTGGTGACAACACCGGAGGCAACGTATCCGCCGACTACTTTAAAAAAATGGAACTTAACGAATGGCACTTTCGGGAAGAGCGACGATTCAAATCTGGATAATGGGCGCGGACGGACTACTTATAAATCACCAAGGGGTGCGAAGGGAATAAAAATATGAAAGGATCGAGCAGGGGAAGCGGGACAAAAGAAGCAAAAAAAATGAGGAATTTAAAGCTCACATGGAAAGAATATCCTAATGTGATTTGTGGGAACTTTGCAATGCTGTTTAAAATTTTCAATACCGATGAAAATTTAGATATGACGAAAATCTATTTAGCTACCTACATAAACAACTAAAACTTCTATTTTAAACATTGGGAAGTAATGACAGACTGATTTAAGGAAATATAAGGATACTTTTTGTCTACAGAGTCCGGTCCATAATTACTACCACTTTAGATGGGGCATCGTTAACGGAAACATAATGCATCCTCTTTGAACCGTCAACTAAATTAGTCCTGTTGAAAATTGCTTCCTTATTTTCGGCGTAGACTTAGTAGAATTATAAGGAACTGGAGATTTCAGAGACACAACTAAGCAGTAAGTTTTACTTGCAAAATAAATCCTCTTTGTAACTGCTAAGGAGGATATTGACCCTACACAGAACACAATATCGGCAACACATGTCGAAGCTTTTGCAATTAGCGACATTGGCGCAGAACATTCACTAAACACGCCTTGTTTGTCCAGACTCCCATTTCGCAGAACAAACATGGTTGTTTATGCCGTGAAATAAGCCAAGTCGTAAACGAATCATACATAGTTGTGACACAGTTAGCATTTCAGTTTGTTTAGGTTTACTTCATCCTACCGACGAGGAGTGCCACTTACGAAATGATGTTCACACTTTAAAACTATTTTCAAACCACATTCGACATGATACTTAGTGGATAACAATGAGATTGTATTACTGCATAACGTGAAGAATCAGTTTACTACATATTTTCTTTACATAAGAGCAATATCGTATTTTAGACATGGTTATGAACATTTATGAATTTCCTTTTGATGTGGTAATATAGAAGTAGCTCCAAATGCGGTACAAGGATTGAAAGTTCCAAGTAAAATAAAAGGGTAACGAATAACTATGTACCAAATTGCTATCTGACTTATTTACTTAAACTAACGACAGAAGTTAGTAATGAAAATAAGTTAATCATATAATTAATATGAACAAAGCCAAGCCAGTTACAGGAATGATAATAGGTTATTATTCTATCATGCTTGGTGGACCACGGAATAGGTCAACCACGCTAGGCTTGACGAGAGAAAAGGAGGGAGAGAGTATAATAAATTCATTGCCGATTTCTGTGAGCATGATGCTCGAACAATCGCACGCAATGGCGCGCGTCCAACTGCTGTCTCACACTTGGATGCGCATCATCCTGACACATATCCACATTTTTGGAAGCCTCTGGTGGGGCCGCCATACAAATCAGACGAAAGTAAAAGGTAAATTCGTAAACATGCAAAAAATTAAAGATTAGAAAGCAAGAAACAAAAATACATGTTCCTAACATAAGACATCAATTAATACTCTCGTTATCTCGTAACTCCAAAACGCGCATCAAATGTTTGCGTGATTTACGGGTATAATTTACCGTCCTTTCCCCGTATAAATCAACCATATTGAAAAGTTCACTTCCAGATTTGATTATAGACATTAGACCGCAGTCTGCAACTAAGTGAAACAAAGGAATTTGATATGTAACATGCGCCGAGATCAGATTAAGTTTGAGGACATAACGGTAACATGTCACATTGAATTTAACTAGCAAACGTAGGAAGAATAATTTATCCAACACAAAATGTGACGCTTCAAATCATAATGTTAAAAACGTTTTTTTTTACAAAAAAACAACCAACTTCCAAAAAAAACACAACAATGTGGAAAATAACTTTAATTTCCGAAGTCGGGTGTCTTTGCATCTGTATTTTTATTTTATTGCCACCAACTTCCGAAATTAAAGTTATTTTCCACTTTGTAGTGATTTATTTCGAAGTCGGTTGTTTTTTTTGTAATTTTTTTTGATTTTTTACTTTTTAGTGGGTCAGATAATAATTTATCTAAGTTACAATAGCCTAATGTCACCTGCTCATCACCTTTTGCAAAAGATTTATTTTCCCGATGCAGGGACGTTTATTGTTGAGGAGTTATCTTGGTAAAAACCAGAAGAACTAAACATTTCACCATATGCATTGTGACAAGCATAAATTGCTTAGCAACCATAGTAAAGTAATGGAATCGCAACCCGTGAAATGCTTATATTATTGTGTAGTTCCGGTGGCCACCTCTGGTCTTCATCATCAGTTCCACATCACCGAATGGTGCTTTTCAAGAGCAAATGCACGAGTTACTATAAAAAATACCCAAATCGCTATAGGTGTGCCCATAAAATTTGAGGAGTTCTCTCGATTTCCATGGGATCCCCTAATCAGATTCTGACTTGTTGACAAAGGGACCACTTCGAAAGCATACCCTTTCAAACAAAAAAGAATTTTCAAAATTGGTCCACAATTGACGGAGAGATCGGTGAAAATACATTTAAAAAAAAACATACATACAGCCGAACATATGTATAAGTAACCTCCTCCTTTTTGGAAGTCGGTTAATAAAGGTAGAAACTAGAAACAATAAAATAAATTTACAAAAGCAGTAATGGAATAACTTAATGACAATGATGAAGAAAATACTTATTTTACGAATAGATCAAATTATTCATGACGCTCTTGACAAGTTAGGTGAATTAGAAAAATCCGGCCTGAGAGTCCTGGCTCTGATTGAGATTATGACATCATACATACTCGTTTAGGCACATGTTCCTCTTAGTTGTTGTGTTAACAAAGGCTAGGAGGAGCATGTGCCTGAACTGTTCATTCAGTTGATTCACATGCCCGAAACGAGAACTCTGCGTAATACGAGCAGGCCTCACAAAACCTGTTTATGACCCATTATTGTCATTTGACACTCAAAACAAGGAACTGACGTAACTGAGTCACACGCTAGCCAGCTTTTAAGTCCAGTATAAAACAATAGACTCGTTTCACAATGAACCCGAAGCCGATCCGACTTTCATATCGACTGGTTATTTTATGCGTTGTTAAAAATACGACGGCCAGATTGACAAGGATCACTGCGAAAGTAGCAACGGGATTAAATATAGCAACCTTATTTTAAATTACTCAATTCTTAGAAATCGCTAAGTTTATTCATGCTAGTAATGCTGTAGTTTCAATACTGCATGTGACAAGGAAAATAGCCGACACGTTTTATCTTTGCATCGTTGCGTTGCGTTCTTAAACCTACAAGTAGATGCTAAGTGATTGTATAACTTGTCATGCGCATAAAATTTTGTCTCTATTGATATGCAGTGTTTTAGAACGAGAGGCCAGTTTATACAATGCATAGGATTTGTAAATGTGCTATAACAATATGCACCTAACATAAGCTAACGACTCACAATTATTTACATATTCCAAGGTTGATGCCTGCATCGAATATGTTAATACTTTATAGGACAATCTGGACACGACGTGCCATCGATGAAGGATAGGAGAGGTTTAGTTAGAGATACAAGTTTAATTAAATAAATTAATTGTGTAAGCCAATAAAACACCATAAGTAAGTTGGAGCACTTGGAGCATATTTATGTTGAAGGGCATGACAAAGTTAACATGAACGATGTGGTAACATAATTAATTTACTCAAATGTAATCACTGCAACAGGTGTCCAAATCCATTTGGAACGTGTGTGGGCGACACTACTGTTTTTAAGTACTATATTAAAACGACAAGCAATATTTATTTCGTAAATATCGTCAATGTAGGTACAGGTAGATGACACGTATAAAAGAGAAAAGTTCTAGAAACAACGAAATGTTTTCAAATGGACAAATTCACTGACAAAGACAACAAATAAAAACAGTTCAGTTTATCATGCTTTCGTGTAGAGATGACTCGCAAGTCGCAACCATGCCGATAATGGCTCAGACGTGACTTCTATTTGCGAAGTGACAAGCTGCATTGTATCCATTGCAATAAATATTCGATTAGAGATCGAAACATGGCAGCGAGTAAGCGTCGAAAGCATTTAACTTCGAAATGTTTTTACATGAATGAAGATATCAACTGTAGGTAGACTGCCAGTCTACGGATAATGTGTTGACTTTGACGTCAGCAATCGTGATCCTACACACTTTTTTTATGGAATTAAGATTCATAATCATATATGTGATTCTATAAGCAATAATATAGGTTGTTAATACTTATGTGTTTGAATATGCCCGCGTCAATATGGGAAAATTCAGACAAGTATCAGAAATAATAGCTTTTTTTATATTGCCGGATTGTAAACATAATATGGACAGGACCAGCTCATGACCAGTCGATGTAGCGATGCTTGGGGGAGGCCTAGCAGTGGACATAATTCAGCTGCATGATGATGACGATGAAACATAATATCCTACACTACAGCCACTACAGATCCTAATTGCAACGTAATGCTGGACTGTGTCAGATAGACCCGATCTGAGCCTGTCATCATTGATTCACTTGGGTTTCGTATACCAAAATCTTGATCACTTTTGTGCAGGCATGGCAATAATATTTTCATATTGGGGCCAATATTCACTATCCAATAAATATCTGATATGATATGATTACCGAATGAGTATCAAAGACGAATTCATGAATTATCTGCCTGCCTGGATCGATTATTGCAAAATAAACTTTCGTGAAATAATTCATCGGAATAGAATATGTACATAGTACCCTCAGTCAAGTAGGTATTACCGTAGCATTAGGAAAATGTGCAACCTTGATTTCATGAAATATTACTAGGTACTTATAAAAATAACTCATATTAAAGAATGAGAATAGGGACGGCTCACGGAAGGGAATGTCGGTCAAAAGAAAGGAATGCATGATTGATGATGCTAATTTCCTATTGATCGGCATCGGCATGCTTTTATTTACGTAAGTAGACCGCAAGCACTTAGCTCAATCTTATTTTAGCAAAATTACATAAGGAGTAAGTGAGCAACCTACCTATTTGAATAGAAGCTAGAACAGAACATTGTGAAATAAAGTATTAGGTGGGTACTAAAAGCTTTTTACAAATTCTTTAAAGCTTTTCACTTTTGGGTGGCTACATTGCTAAACCAGACGAAGAGTTATTACGTTTAAAAATATAGGGCAGAATTACACTAGCAAAACAATGTTTTATTTATTCAGCTAATACTGAGAAAGGAAACACTATAATTAAACAATACTTGATAAGAGCTATTGCGATGTCATTGTACTGTTTATTAGCAGAATGATGCGAGACTTTTTCAATTGCCAGCACTCGCATCGGAGTATGGACTTAATAGCTGTAGTTTAAATGCAAATGATTGATTCTCATCTGCACACAGATGGCGAAATTAGCTCACGAATCATAACAATTAATATCAATAGCAGAGTTAATCTTCAGCAAACACATATGTGAAACACGTGTTTGATGTCAACTGACAAAATCGTCTCTTTAACGTCTTTTCTTTTGATAATGATATAAATGAATTATTTTTATGGCCAATTAAAACGAGTATCACGACCTTCGATGGCTTCGATACATTAAAGAACGATGACCACAATACAAACAGCCGGATCGACTCCGCCTTTGAGTGGGCGAGCGCCATGGAGCCTACGTATAAAAATATTTGTTGTTCGCGCGTGTCTTGCAACTTTGGCTTTACATCTGATTAGGTTATTAGTGACAATATGATCTCACACAAAGAACCAGACAGAAAGATTCAGAGATTATCCTTATTAACACTTTCACTTATGATTAATGACATTCTTTCCTTTGTTGAGACATTTGAACAAAAACATGACTTGCTTAAATTTGACTTGAATACGCAACGTTACAGCCATGCCTGGCCAGTTAACTAAACACTTTGATAGAGATCTACATAGACTTTAATTTGACAGAAGTAGGAAATCGTTGTTGGATGTAACAGTGTAAAGCTTGAAATAAGAAAGTAAATTGAAAGTTGCTTCGACTGTAACAAATACAAAACTAGATGATATTTGTGAGATTATAAAAATAAACGCGGCAAATGTTTTATTGATCGAGGATAAAATGTATTGATCGAAAACTTTTATGTAATTTGTAGCAGCGTTTGACAGCTTAATGAAGATCAAAATGTTATTATTTTACTGTTGAATTGTTTTCTATAAGTACTTACTTATAGTTCTCAAAATAGATTTATAAATGTTCATGGTTTACGAATCTAGTAAAAAGAAAATGAAATAGATCGAATAAATTGAAATTATAATCAATATTTTAATAACCCTTTGAAATTGAATAATGGAGCGGATATGGTTAGTTTGCAGACTTTTGGTAAAGTAGATGGATACTGTGTAAAAGTGCAACAGGTATGTAAGTAGGTACACCTAGCCAAAAAATTGTTGCCTATTTACACTTATTGTTTAAAAAAGAAAACGAGAGAAGACAAACCTCGTTAATTGTGATAAATGGAAGACAAACTAGGCTGATGCACCATTTAACACAAATTATGCTCATTATGGCTGGTACATCAAATGAATGATAGAGTCTGTGCGTCATTATTTCGGCAACTTTGACAATTTTGCACGGTGATGTTGAAATTATAGAACTATCATTTCACAAAAATAATATTCAAAATTGCAAGATTAATAGAAAGAATAAGTGTCTATCAGTAAGGTTAGATAATCCGTGAAATTATTAGGAATTGAAATGATGTCGAACTGTTATAAAACAGAATTTATTTCTCATGAGAATTTCAAGCTTTATGGAATGGTATAGATAGGTACCTACTAAAAGACTGGTTTTGCAAAAGGACGATGCCTCTGAAAGGTGCAAAGTTCAGCCAATAATAATTTAGGAATTCCAATGATAATCATAGTGTCTATGAAGACGTACTTTTAATATTCGGACGCGAATGAAGTCGACTAGAAATACAAGCTTTAGAGCTTTACAATTTTTGGAGTGATTTAATAATTGATGCGTATTCACAGCAAAAAAGCAAATAAGTAAGTAAGTAATCGAATATATTTTGTTACGATATGGTGAAGGCGGGTTAGGATTATATTTTAGGAATTTAGATTTTATTTTACTGAGGTATCCTGCAGCTGCGGGGTAATTGTGTAATACACTAACAGTAGGAATAGCTTTCATTTTGACAGATCAACAACATTCATTTCGTTATTAACATTGTTGAGCAGAGGATTTTTTCGAACATATGAAGCAATGGTTTAGCAATAGGCTTCAAAACGATTCAGATTGTGGTAGATAGTGTTTCACGCAATTAGGTGCTGTTCCTCCTACCTGGAAAATGCAACTTACCTCATTTCCTCGTGGGATTTTGCTACCTTGAATAAGCTAATAATGCTCTGTGATTCTCAATCTCATGTCTACTGCCTACTAAACTTTAACATATTTCAGTTTCCTGGTTTATTAGGGGTTTAGGACTTCGCCAAAATAATTTCAGATATTTTTTTTGTTGGAATCGAGGACTATCAATATTCGTTGCTTAATTATATAAAAGAACGTAACCGTGTTCTATTATAAAATATTATTCATATACAGGTCGCACACGCGATCAACAGCCGTAGTTTGCAATTCCGGCCGCCCACCATTAAGACCCTATAGGTAAGTACATTATATTACTTTGCTGACATAATATACCTTATTCAACATTAAGTTCCTTTGTTGTATAACTTGTATAATACATTATATTCTAAGAAGAATTATTAATTTGCTGTGACACTAGTTACACAAAGGCCACATGGTTGCGCTTTGCAGACGAGAGAATATTTAGGGTACCTATCTAACTGGACGTGGATTTGACGTGGAAAGCGAAGATCGACAGATGTAAGTTAACTTAAACTTAATTTGGGAGAAGCCCATGTCCAGTGAACCATGATAGGTTAATTTGATGATTAGATATCAAAACATGACACATAATTAGCCATTTACAACAGACTTGTACATTAGTTGCACAGTCACGTAATTTAATATATCGGAAATTCGAACCTAGGTATTCCGCTTGACATTTGAGATGCAAAAAATATACATGAATGTCTCTCTCCGAAGTCGTAGGTAAAATTAATGAGAGACTGAAATCTAACACTTTTCGAAGATACTAATGACTGACCGCAAGACAAACATAACGCAAGGCTGTTTCGTAATGACAATCTGAAACTAGAGCCTTCGATTTGAACAGGATCATATTATCTTACCAATAAATGAATTAGGAAACCTCGCAGACAAACAACAAAACAAGTGGTTGTAAAGTATTAATTAGAGATGTCTAAGCCCGATCGGTATTGTACACATGACGTAATGTGGCCTATTGCGCGCCATTGCATATAAATTTACTGTCCATAGAAATCAAGAGCGATAAAACACCGACTAGCCGTATTTGTGTTGTTCATTTATAGGTAGGTGTTGAAAGAGAACAATGTAGGTTTGTTTCACGGCGTTTAGAACAAGTGTTATATCTACACGATTTGGCATCATGTTAGGTGTTAAGGCTCGCGTAGACAGGCGCCACGCGACTCTTGTAGACAATTTCTATGAAAAGTACATGGAAATTGTTCTACCAGAATCGCGTCGCATCGTGCCTGTCTGCGGGAGCTTTTATTTGTTGTTACCTATGCTAAAAGTTTACGTACCTAATTGGATCCAATTGAAACGAGGGAATCTTGTTGATTGCTGAACAAATTACTATTGCGTTGATGGAATATATGTCGGTAGAACTGGGATAGGGTCGATGATTTAAACAAAGATGGTGAATCAAAATGTGGAAGTTTGGTTCTCCTAAGAAGTGGCATCTTTGTGGTCAGATTACTATGAGCTTAGTGAGTGTCTATTGCCGCTTTCAGTCAGACTCAACTGAATTCTCAATTTTCGCCGTATTTCGCGAGTCTGTTTTCTGACTCTACCTATCTACATAACTACTTTGAAACGAAAGTTCCATTTAAAGCTTTACATAACACGAAAGCTAGTTGTAGCAGTCTTGTTAAAGTCTATCCCAGCATGAAGAACTGTTCTTGAGCCTGGAATATTCTTGTCTCTATTTTTTTACTGATTGATCACTCGTCTAATCGCCTTACCTAATCGCGTTGAAGTACGAAGTACGAAATACCTATGTGAATGCCGCAAATCGTCATTACACTGTGAACTTCTCGTAGTTGCAAGGTGAACTTGATTTGCTGACAGTGCTGCAAAAACATGCCGCCCGAGGTTTACGCTCTTGGCTTTACTTATCCACATAGTTTATATTCCGCGATTTAATTATCATTAAGTATCTTCGTTAAATTGAAACGATTAAAATAATGAAAATTATTTAAAATAAAGTTCGGAATCAATGAGATTGGTTATAGCATGAAAACACGAAGCACTGTTACCAGATTCTTATGAACTTTATAGTTTTAAAACTGTCGCCACTAGTCGTAGTCTTAATTTAGGAATTAACCGCACCTAATTTAAACTGGAGCCAAGGGTATGTACCTGTTATGGCCAAACATTCAAGAGTAATTATCTAATCCCCTGAAACAATGGGTGGTGTGTAAAACTTTAAGGTGTAGGTACCTTACCGATTTAAATCTTTGCTGCCTTCTATTTAAATTTGTAAAGGGAATTGATCGTATCATGCATTAACATAGAAAAGGATTTCGTTTTGGAATCTAAGCAGCGTCCAGCGTCAAGTGATCATTTATCAGGCTTCACAAAAAGGTCCTTCGCAGAGAACCTGTTTTTGTTTTTAAATAATTTTAAACTATGGCGCAAATGTTATACTCTCTGGGTTATTGGTAAAATCGGGTTTACATTAAATAATATTCTAAAAAACTCACCTTCGTAAATCTCCATGTCGATACCGACCAAAAAAAATTAAAAGTTTCTAAAATAAATCGTTTCTATGACGACGCATGACAGCAAAACTCTATTTGGATTCCTGTTGGATGTCAAAATTTCAATGTCAAACAGTCAAACACTGACTGATTGTCAAATTCAAGCACGTCAGAATATACCATAGACATTTTTTACTTCTATTTACTATGCTATAGCCCTGTATCTAGAATTCTGTCTTAGATCCGGTAAACATTCGGAATGCTTAGCAAGAGAATGATTCGGAAATTCAGAACCACGGGAACCACCTTGGCTTCAATCATTCAATTCTGCCTGTCAAATTGATAATCATTCAGTACGGAAAAAAACCGGCAAGGTGTGTGACTTGTCTAAGAAATCTGAACATTATGGTTTCAGTTTCTGAATTACTGCATCATTTACTTTCTGAGCAATCCGGACGCTTACGCCCGGTCTAAGTCCGAACCACTGAACATAACTATTCACATTCAAACTATCTTCTCTGTCTACACTCACTAAGAACATGCTATGTTGCTTGGACCAGTGCATTGGACTAATAAAGGTAAAGCGTGTCTGATATTCAGAATTCAGAGCGCATGCTCGGTAGGACACCAGGCGGTCGTGCCACGTCCCTTTACAGAAAGGTGGCCACACCGATCAAGGCGAATGAACGATACAAACACATTAGTAACGTACAATAACAAAAAGTATACGAAGATTACCTTATGATTCAGCAGAAAATACAATGTATTTACCCTCTATTTTTAAATATTTACTTGATGTAGAACTTGAATTTTCAAAATTGGTAGCATTGTAGGTGAGACTAAACGCAAAAATTATAAAGCGGTAACGTCACTATTTGGAAGAAAAAAAAATTGGAAACGTTGACGTGCGTTTGGTGATTTGGTCATCAGTTTTTATTTCCCTAGAATTTGTGTTTTTCATTTCAAATTCAGCAATTTAGTTTTATATTCAATTGGTACTGTTATATTACACCAAAATCCAAGATGGGTTTAACAATTTCAAGTGTTTTTACCAAGCTTTTCGGCAAAAAACAAATGCGTATCCTTATGGGTAAGTGACATGACAGCTCATCGGGCGAACATTGCGTAGAATTTCTAAATTTTCACGCCATCGTCATTGTTTTCGCGTGATGATGGTTTCTTGATGCTCTAAATAAACCTCATTGTTGCAGTTGGGCTGGACGCCGCTGGAAAAACTACTATACTTTATAAGCTTAAGTTGGGTGAGATTGTAACCACAATACCGACGATCGGTTTTAACGTGGAAACCGTAGAGTACAAAAACATCAGTTTTACTGTATGGGACGTCGGCGGCCAGGACAAGATCAGACCACTCTGGCGCCACTACTACCAGAACACGCAGGGGTTGATTTTCGTCGTGGACTCCAGCGACACAAAGAGAATAGCAGAAGCCGAAAATGAGCTGGCTAATATGGTAAGCATAGGTTATTGTTCTTAGCGGTCCTCAGCTGTTCTAGTTAAACGTTATTAAGCTTGATTATGTCCAACTAAAACACTAGTGATTGCCATTACTTCTTGTATTACAACTTACCAATTGATTTCAGCTAAAAGAAGATGAATTGAGGGATGCTGTGATCCTTGTGTTTGCCAACAAACAAGATATGCCCAATGCTATGACTGCAGCTGAACTTACAAATGCCCTCAACCTAAATAACTTGAGGAATCGCCGTGTAAGTAGACTTGTCTATTTATAATTACCTACCACCAAAAGTTCCGAAGCCATACCAGTGTAGTACTTATTTATTTTTATCTAGTCAGCGCCATCAGTCCATCTAGCTGGGGATGTCAGATCTACGAAAGAGTATTGAATATTCACCTTCACAATATCCAAACCACAACCAAACCAAAAACCAAATCATCAAATTTTACAATAAAAAATTTGGCAGTTTGGTATTTGATTACCTGATGTTCAAACAATCCTGTTCTAAATTAACAATGTTTCTTTGGCAGTGGTACATCCAGGCCACATGTGCAACGCAAGGCCAGGGACTGTACGAGGGTCTAGACTGGCTCTCCAATGAACTAGCGAAGAAGTGAGAATCAATTTGGCTAACGGTCACTGGGAACAGACTACAAACATTCCCGTAATGACTGACAACTTTCAGCTTGTGATTGTTGTTCAATCTACAAAAACCTAAAAGACTATGAAAATTTCTATGTAATTATACAAGTAATGTCTTTTTAATACTACTAGGCTGAAGGCTCTTTTCACAATGTTTTGCCGAAGCACTTATTTATAATTTAGCTAGCCATATAAATGATATTGTGAAAAAGGCCCCATATAGTTATATAATAAAATGGTCTATATAATCATGCAAAGTATAGTTTGATCAGTTTCCTATAACTATTGTCTATAGAGTAAATTTCACATCATTCTTTTGTTTGGTAATAAGAAAGTATTAGTGAGAACATGTTGTTATATTCTCATAATTTTGAATAAATTGTAAATGTATGATGCAATAATTGTAGTACTTGTAATGTTTGTAATAATCCTACTTCCTTGTGTCTTAACTTAAATTTAAAAGAGTTATCTTTAAAAAACTGTTCTGTTCTGTTAAAATAGATATTTGAAATCACTAATTCCCCTAAGAAGTATTAATATAGCTTGCACAACAACTATGCAGCGTTGCTGACAATAATAAAACATTTTACTTTGGAGGATCCGAGCATGTAACGTAAATTATTATACCATAAATTAACTTTAGATGTATTTATAATTATCTTTTTAAAATTTCATTTAGTGAATAAGTTTATTATTTACAGTTTTGTATTTGTGAAATATGTGTGCACTGAATAATAACAACTAACAACATTTTTATGTGATCCATCTTGATTTATAAAGGTAAAATATTACATTATGTAAATAATATAAGATGAATCGGCCAAAAATATTTTAATGTCCTGTGTCATGTCATGTTGTATGCTTTAACGTTATAATTTATGCTTCGCGGTTTTGTTAAAGTGTATTACGATAGTGGCAAATAAAGGTAAGGTGTAAATAAAAATTGCTTTTATTTTTACATAAAAATTGGCCACACCTAGTAATAATTTGAGTGTAGCACTTACACATTCTTCAAAAATATTTCATTTAGTGCGAAACTTAGTCTTTATCAGTAGGTAACATTGTTAAAGATAAAAATACACATTATGTGTAAGTAATTTATGTTGTTCTCGAACATTCGCGATAACGGCTACTCATGACTCCAAACTGCTTTTCGTTTTTCAACAAAACTCTTGATGCCTTCTTGTCCATCATTTGAGTTGCTGTTTTTGACCATGACATCTTCTCCTAGCTTGTAAGCTTCCATCAAGCTAAGATCAATTTGTTTATAGTAGAATTCTTTACCTAGTGCGATAACGCTTCGGCTCTTGTGTTTGATTTTCTCTAAGATTTTATTAACTTCATCGTCTAGTTCGCTCGCTGGGACTACTTTCGTCACGAGCCCACTTTCGTAGGCCTCTTTTGCAGTTATAGGTTCACCTGAAACAATAATACGCAAAAATTAAACGCTATAGAGGAGAATACATAGCAATTACCTTTCGTCGTCTGGTCTTCAAACCCAACTTCTGTCACTGCATCTAGACTCTCCTACCACTACTGGTTGATAGATTTAACTATAGCACAGCAATTTTTTTGATAAGAACATTCTACTCTAATCGTTGAGCTCCTTAAGTCCTGAGTTGAGCTGCACGATTACTGACAAATGCGTGCACTGAATGGACAGGTCCCCTCAATCTTGTGTGGTTCTTTCCTCCAAAGACCATTTCAGATACAATCTACGTGTTCTTCACATGATCTGACCAAGGTTATGTCTGGACTGAGACATTGGCCTCTTGAGTTTGTTTCGGCCTTTCTTCTCAGAGTAGTCAGATAGGAAACGCCGACCTCACCTAGTTAAAAAAATATTATTGACGTATAAAAGTGTTTGTACAAACCTACGTACAGAAATAAAATCATCATTTTATAAATATAAAAACTTTGCAAACGAGACATCATCGCCCCAGTAGCACTAAACTCGGCTCGAATGTGAACCTGTGCTGATGAGATAAAATGCTTTAGTGTTTCACGACTCATTCATTCTTCTGCCCCATCCCAATTTATATGGGGTCGGCGTATCATGTTTCATGACTATCCTTGATTCAATAGTAGTGATTGTGAAACATAAATTAATATGCCTACAGAATTTCACTTTCATTTAACTATGTCGTGGCGGCTTTTAGTATAGGTCGTTGTAAATGCACACATTGGTCCATAATGACGTGAAATTAAACTGATAACGCGATAACAACTCGCCACTTCAATCACTACCTATTGTAGTAAATAGTGGGTCAATAACAAACCTGTAAACAGCATATACGTAGCTCTGGATTTCGGAACACATCTTCCAACAGCTATTCCAGGAGTTGAACAAAATATGCCAAAGTTAGCTCTGAAATTGTTTAGTTATTTGAAAATAGTTAAGAAAATAAAAATAAAAAGTTTATATTTCAATAAATAAATGTTATCATCGTCGTAAAAGTCTTTATAACGCTATTTACCCAGGTGTTGAAAATTTACTAGTGTCTGAACATACTATCATATCGCAAGTAGCGACCAACTGGCACCCTGCTGCCATTGCGAAGCCATTTACCTACAAAATAATACATCACATAATTTAAGACCGAACTGATTAGACAAACTAACTGGCCAATTGAGGAAAACGCACCAATTTGGTACCCATGCTGGTACCTAATGTAGATAAAATACCAATACTCACTCACTCTTTATAACTAGAGGCAGGTATATAGGTACTTACCTAACCTAGATTCAATCGTAGTTATATTTGAGATATATGGAAGATGATCACCTAAAGATACCGTTTAGGAGGGTAGACAGACTATTAATTTGAAACTAGCAAGTTAAGATGATTAGCAGAACAGGAATTAGTTATAGAACAAAGCAATAGGAATTAATAGGTGGGGTACAAAACCGGGGAGAGGGGATACACATTGTACCTATAGGTGGTATATTATTTACCCATGGCACTCAGGTGGATTAGATAAGCTGGCAAATAGAGCTATTTCGCTCTGTCATCCTTTAAACCAATGTCTAAAGGGTCGGCGAAAATTTGGCCAAGCGAAGCGCAGCGTGGGGGTTTTATTGCCAAGCAAATATCAAAATTCCACTCCTTAAAACAAAGCCGAAAATAAACTTCAAACGCGCTCCTCAGTCCGCTTTCATGCGCTCTTGGACTAAAGGAAGTTTATTTCAACCTTATTCAAACAGTGCAAGATCGATATTTGTTTAACAGGTGAAAATCGCACTCTGCCAGAAATCGCGTTTCGCCAGATCTGCGCCGG
This sequence comes from Griposia aprilina, assembly GCA_916610205.1. NCBI lineage: Eukaryota > Metazoa > Arthropoda > Insecta > Lepidoptera > Noctuidae > Griposia > Griposia aprilina. Next base: position 13,673,169 of record OU744302.1, read on the forward strand.
CCCTTAGAAAGTACTAGCCAATTCGACAGAAACATCGAGCTTTAGTATGGAGATGAATGCGGGTTAACAGATAAATATAAGACTTGTGTTACATGTATTTATTAGTATTGTTAGTACATAATTAATTCTACAAACATATACCTTAGCGATAACGGGCACAGGACTTTGAATTATAGACTTCATTAATTCGGTTGCTCTACTAAATATCAGTTTGTGCTGATCGACGCCAGTATTCGACTGCTATAAATTAGAAACATCTGTTAGTTTTGCAGTTATTTTCACATCTTATAATCTTACAGTAGCCCCCCATTTCCAGAAAGACTATTCAACCATAGCATCACACTTGTTTTCCGTAGACGGGTAGACAGAGGTGTATACCTAATACACCTAAATTTCTTCAGAAATGTTTACAATCAGCCTAGGGGCGACCGTATTTACTATTCAGTTGATATAATAATCAGTTATTTTTCTTTCTTAAAATTATGTTCAATGGCTCAGAACAGCTCAGGATAAGTATTTTTAATTTGGCAGCTTTATTGAGCTGAGGCTTGATAAGCCTTACAGAAATGGGAGAGACCGTGCAGGGTTTCTTTTACGAACTTACCAATTCTTTCAAATTATGACCGGCTGAAAATACATTGCCTTTGGCACTCAAAACTATAGCCCTCATAGATTTGTCATCCTTGTTCGAATTTATCGCTTCTTTAAGGTATTTCATCATTTCCAATGACAGTGAGTTTCTACACAAAAATGGCACAAATAATAGAAATACTTAATTAATAATCTTATTAAACTAATTAATTTATTATCATGACTACAAACTTTGTTTTCTCATGATTGAGAGTAATTTCACGTGTTCCATTATTTTCATTTGTAATTAGGTATTGGCTATGTAATGCGCGGCAATACCCAGACAAAGGTCTTAAACACTTATTCTGAAAAATACAAGACATTAAGTTACTCCCAAAAATCAAGAGAAACATGTAAAAAGATGACATGGATTGTTACTTATTTAGATATTGAGATTTTTACAACGATAACTACATAGTTTTGCAAACCCTACATCTTTCCCAGAATAGTTTTTACATAGGCCACCTTAGGCTAATAGGCTACTTAGTGGGTAGGTAGATGCAATATACCCGTAACACACTTTAGGCTAACAGCGCCTTCACACTAGCGTTTGTCCAGCGTAGGCGTTCGATCAACGTATGCGCGGCGTCAGTGCAAGGGTAAATGAATATGCTGCGTTAGCGCCGCAGGTGCGGTCGAAATACGAGCGCGTCTGCGCTGCGCATACGTTTATCGAACGCCTACGCTGGACAAACGCTAGTGTGAAGGCGCTCTAAGGGGTGAAATTGCGTTAGTGTGATCTCATCCAAAAACAGCTAAGGGTGAGAAGTGGGGAGTTAACAATATCTACTCTTTATAGTATCAGAAAGTAGTGTTGGCAGAGGAGTTCAAGGCAGAAAAGCATATTAAGTATTTAAAAAAACACTCAGTCAACTTTTACAGTTTCACTTCGACCAGCCAACAAAGGCATGCCGAAGTTTTTAAACTTTTGTATCGTAACTGGGGAATCGGGTCTTAACCCTTTATAAGGCCGAGGAAATAAAGATGTTAACAATTTTTACCAAAATGAAAGTGATAGGTAGGTAGTTATATCAATTTTACTGAACAGAAAGAAAATTTTAAAATTACCACTACTTTGCGCCGCGCAGTAGGGTACAAAAAAAAAATGTTGGCGATTATAATATATAGTTGCCACAGCCCGTACAAAGTCACGTTTACCGATATTAACCTTCATTACCTAATTATTACAGAAGTGCAATAAATGTGTATATCCCCGCATCGCCAAGCATAAGTATTTAAAATTAAACACGAGCAACTTCTAGTTTCACTTCGACCAGCCGAATAAGATGGCTTGCCCTAATAGGCTGTTCGAAGAAAGCTTTTGAAATCATGTCTCGGGAATGGGGTCCTAAATTTAATTTGTCTTATTATCTAAGTGATTCTTATACCTTTTAAGGGACCAATTGGCATAAATAATAACGTACTTAGTAGAACTATTATAAGAGTAATTCAAAGTTTAACCCTGTTTACATTTCAAACAATCTTACATTTAACATTATTATCTGAACACGGTCTTGTGTTCTAATCGCTATAATATTATAAAATTGTTATCCATTAAATAGACATACAAATAAGTCAAATACTCAGATGATTTTAGGTATAATCAGTCCAAAATATCAGTGTAATATAAAATATAAGTGTAAACTTTTAGTCTCAATTTCGACCCACCTGAAGGCGAACTAACATTTTTCTTCACTAGATTGTTTTGATTAAATACAAGATTAAATCTCAGACTTTTTAGTACAATCTAGTATTAAACTACCAAACAATTAGGTTTTTAACCAATAAAATGTTGAACTTTTTTACAAACAAGTTGTTATCATGTTGAGCTGTCATTATAGGGTTAACAGTGAAAAAAAAAACTAATAGAAGACAATAAAATCTGATAACAAATAAATTTCCCAAATAAAAAAATACTGTAGGACAAAACAAATTGTTAAAAATTTGACTTAATGAGCTGTCAATATAGGGTTAACAGATCAAAAAACTAAAGAAGCAAGGAAAAAATAAAAAATAACGACAATAAAATATATTTAGCGTCGCCAAGATCTACGCGATTCAAATTCGGAATTATCTGATTCGGAATCGTCGTCACCGATGAATTCAGCGCGCTCATCTTCTGCAGTTATCAACTCCTTGACAGCGCTGAAAAAAATTAATTACGCGTTTATAATAGTAATTAAGTAGTTTCTTTCGGATAATTAACAAAAGCACCTATCGTGTAATAGTTTTAAAATATTGTGCTAATTTAACAGGCGTTCTATACTTTGATAAGATAAGTGAGGTGATTTTCAAAGTATGTAATTGTAATTTTAAGACTTGTTAGTTCCAATAAATTTTAATTACATGTATTCCTACCCGTATTGTTGCGAATTTTGTAGCGTCCATACTCGTAGATTTTGCGTTAGTGTTGTCATATCGAAATACAACTTATTTTTAAATTTTAATAAAATGAATCATTAGATGGGACACTATGCCACACTGTTAGCCTTCTTATAACCTTGATCAAGATCTCCCACTCGGCCGGCCTCGAAACTAAGGCCACGGCCTACAACGACCAAGGTTGCTTACATCATCAATGACCTTGATATGAATATTCGCAGATTTCATGCATTTATTGTATGTACAGTAATTAAATTGATACTCACTTTAAAACTTCATTTTCAAAAGGAGAGAGATGAGTTCCATGTTTGTTTGAGTCACCGATCTTTGATGCTAGGACTTGGTCTAATAGAGCTCGCATTTGCCACAGTAGATCCATAGTCGCCTTGTTGCAGCTTACTTTGACGCTTGAAATTAGGATGCAGTAGTTTGATGTATCTTGCGCTATAAAAAAACATTCATTGGTTGTTAGTTATGTCAGTCTACTCAGTCTTGTATAATAATCGCGCAGTAAAACGACTGCGACTTATTCTTGTATATGTTTAGGCTTTTCTAAAATAATCGATTAAAATCGGTGTTATTATGTGACCATAAGTCAGTGATTGCACTTCAATCAGCCTGTTACAGTTCCCTGATGGACATAGGGCTCTCCCAGGCTGCGCCACATCACCCAGTCCTGCGCTTTCCGTATCTAGTCAGTCCCAGCTATCTTCCATATAGCTGGCGGGCGCCCCACGCTACGTTTGCCGAAACACGGTCTCCACACCTGGACACGTCTGCTCCACCGGCCATCGGTCCTTCAATAAACATGGCCAGTCCACTGCCCCTTCAGTTAGCTTACTCTGCAAGCTATGTCGGTAACTCTGGTTCTTTTCCGGAAAATTTCTGATTTTATCCGAGCATAGCCAGCTCCATAGCGCGCTGAGTGACTTTGAATTTGTGGACCAGCCGACTGCAGTGTCCCCGTTTCGGCACCGAATGTCATAACGGGCAGGACGCACTGGTTGAAGACCTTAGCCTTCAAACATTGCGGGATAGGCGACGAGAAGACTTGTCGAAGCGCTGCCCAGCCCAACTGGATCTTTCTGTCAGCTTCTTTCTCAAAGTTGTGTCTACCGAGCTGGATGACTTGCCCTAGGTAGACATGATCGCACTTGCCCAGTATTTTTGGGTATTGAAGACTCGAGTTTCAGTAGCTTAGGACGTAAGCCTCATACTATTGCTTTCTGAAACGTTTGTATGTAAGGACTAGCGATCTTTACGTCCATCCCACCTCACGTCACAATATAGAACCTATAGATGGCAAAGATAATTAAATTGTTAATAGCAAATAACACTTACATTCAGATATCACTAATTCCCCGAAAAACAGGAACGGCAGCGTGTATACCAGGGTGACATCAATCAGGAAGAGGTCTGAAGATCGTTGCTTCAGCCAGTAGACCAACCAGTTGGCCCCTGGCGTAGCACACGTGGGTACTAATGGGTACTTTCGTCCCTGGTTCATTTTGAAAGCCATTACACTGCTAGGATGTAAAGTTATTGGGCCATCTTCCGGTGTTCTCGCTTTGAGCTTAGGTTGTGAGAATGAGCTTCGACGGTTCATATGTTTCCATCTGAAAAGGGTTTGTTATTAGCAAAAAAATGTCCCAAACAAATGGATTAGAAAACGTACCTGTGGATGCCAATGTGTAGTACTTACAAATTGAATGTTTTGGATTGATTAATTGAATACTTAAACTGGACATTTTAATTTTAAATCACCAAGGTGTTTTTAATTTGACAACCTGTCATATTGTCAATGATTTTTTAATTACAATTTAATAATGTTATTCAAACAATAATTTTTAGAAAAAGTGGTGAGATATAATGTTAAAATCTTATAAATACAGGGGAATGTGTTACTAGGTAATTCTCTTTAGCGAGTGATTGCGTAAGAATTTTACCTTAACAAGGTTTGTTGACCCTTTAACAACATACTTTTGGAACAGACCATAGGTAGGAAGAGTAGCAAACCCAAATTTCGTCAGTTACGGTATAATAAAATTGACGAGAGTATACACGAGATATACCCAAAAAAAAAGTATAGAAGCATAAAGAATGAAATCTTACTTCACAGTAGCAATATTAGGATACAGCGATGCCGCTACGATGGCTTTAAAGAGGCTCATATTATCTTCGTTCCGATTCTCCCAAGCAGAAGTAACTTCACCACTTTGCAAGAAGCCCATTTGTTTCAGATTATCACCGAATTGTTTCTTCATATCTGACAGGAGTTCCAAAGTGTTAAATGCTAGGAAGTTATCGTAAGCGAAATTGCGTTTTTGGTGGTATGAACGGCAGTTCTCAAATTGTATGATGGCTTCCGATATGGCGACGTGATCACTTGGTTCTCCTAGTGCTAGCGTGCGTTTCACTTCGTCTATTTCTTTTTCTTTGCCTGAAATAAAATAAATTGAGTTATTAAAGCGATTCATCATCATGACAATAGTTTTTTTTTCTGCTGTGAAGTGATTGCAGCACTAAAGACTTAAATCATTGTTAGCATTTTATAGAAGACTTTATGGTCAGGAATTTGATCCAAGTGAGTTCTTACTACAGTGACTGACTAAATAGAATGTATACTACATTAGGAAAACTATCAAGATCATAGGTCAAGGTTTCTGCAAGTTTCAGTCATATAATTCTGGATTCAAGAAGTTGTTATATCAGAAATATCGCTTACAAGCACAAATCCTTTTGCAAGTCGCACTTTCGAGATAGTAGCGCTACAAGGTTTTTGCGGCGCGTGAGCAAAATCGGAACGAACGCCGCCATCTTGTTTTTTAACCGACTTCAAAAAAAGGAGGAGCTCAGAACTTTAATTTCGGAAGTTGGTGTCTTTGGTTATGTATTTTTGTTTTTTGGCCACCGACTTCCAAAATTAAAGTTATTTTTCACGTTTTTTTGTGTTTTTTTGGAAGTCGGTTGTTTTTATAAAAAAAAGTTTTTTTAAATTAAATTTCAAGTGAAATTTCACAAAACAATTGCACAAATGTTTACCAATAATGCCCCCCTGTCAATGTCATTCAGGCGCTAACAGATCCTCGTAGCACTTTACTTACCAATAACAAGCTGGAAGGGGTCTTTAAAGCCCCAAACGGCAGCGACACTGGCGGCGCGGTTGAGGCAGCCGAACATGCTCCCCAGCAGTAACAGTTTGCCCGCCGCCGGGTGGACCGGCAGTCGTGCCAAGTGCCAGCCTAGTGGGGTCAGCTTCTCATCGCTGTCCAGCGCACCCACTCTATTAAGAAAACATATTTTTTGTTTTTATAACAAAGGTATAACGCGATAATAAAAAACTACTTATCGGATTTTTATTCAAGTTTGCACCAATAGGGGTGTTCCTTGCTGATTCCATTCCGCAATGTATCTGAAAAACCCAGAGCACGATCCTACCAAATTCAGGACAGCCGACTCACAACTACACCTTGTTGAGCTCCATCCGAATTGGCCCAATCGGCACCTAAAGCGTTAACATTATTCAAAGTAAACTCCAACGAAATCTAATGCCAGTTACAGTATAAATCGAACAGGAGGCCTTACTTACTGAGATAAATGTTTAACAGCCCGTTCCACAGTAGTTTCAGCGGGTGGTGACGGCATCTTGCTCAAAGCTTCAGCGGCTTTCCCTAATCGCAGTCTCTTTATAGCCAGCACAGGCTCCAATAGAGAGTTCCTTTGTATTTCTGGCATCAGGCGCTCCTCGAGCTTACTGGCTCGGTATGACGTCACTAGATGGTAACAAATGCCTGGCTGGCAGCGCCCGGCACGGCCTCGTCTGCAAATAAAAAAGAGCTTTAACGCATCTGACATTTTTTTTTTTTCTACTTTGGTAATAATTTAAGAAACAACGTTTCCTCTCAGCAAAAGAGTATAATTTGTACAGTCGCATGCTTACCGTTGTCGCAAGTTTGCCTGAGAAACCCATTCAGTTTGCAAAGTGGGTATATTATCTTCTATACTAAGTCCACTGTATTTTATTTTGCCACAATCAATGACGTATACTATATCATCTATAGTTATAGATGTTTCTGCAATATTTGTAGCCAGTATTATCTTTCTTACATGTTCTGGAGGCCGCTGAAATATTTTGTGCTGCTCCAAAGACGGTAATTTTGAATGTAGAGGATAGATATCATAGCGGGATTTCGGGAAGAAATTACTTTCAGTGATTTTTCTTAATAACTTTGTTATATCGCCGATGCCTGGTAAAAATACCAGAATGGCACCGGGTTCCCCTTTACAAACATACACCAAGAGTTCGTAAATTAGATCGACATTCAAATCTTCAATTCTGGCGTCTTTGAGTGCTGTGTAGACATCTCGACTTATTTCTTTCTTTATAGATTCAAGCCATGGAGCTAAAACAAGTATTGTAGTTGTACAAGAAAATATCCAGAAAATTAAATTTAAAAAGAAAACAACCAAGCTTTCAGTTATCCTTACCAATGTCGGCCTTATATTGTATATCCTTCTGCATTTCAGCTTCTTTTTTTTGTTTTTTGTGGGTTTGCCATTTCTTAACCTTAGGCATGTCACAATCGAAGGATGGAATGTACTTAGTCATGCGCAGGATTTCTTCTAAGTAAACATCCTTCACAGGGTAAGCCAGCCCTTCAATATGCATCATTGGACATTCATTGAAATAAGACGTTAGTTTCTCAGCATCTATTGTAGCACTCATTAGAATTAGTTTCAGGTCTTTGCGCTGTTTTACCACCTACAAAAATTGTATATCATTGTGAATCTGTCCAATAAAATTCAATATTGCATAATCAGCTTATAATGTTCTCACTGCTGGGACACAGGCCTCCTCTCTTCGAGTAGGAGTGGGGTGTAATCCACCACGCGGGCCCTGTGCGGGTTTGTAGATGTCACATGCCTCCGAATTTTTGGTTCTAGAACAGGCCGGTTTCGTCACGATGTTTTCCTCCACCGTTTTGAGAGCAGTGGTGATGAAATTATTTACACAAAGTAAAGCGCCTGTCTGGGTTCGAACCCACGACTTACAACTCGTAAGTCGGGGCCGTTACCACTGGGCCACTGCTCTCATAAATCACTAAATTCAATATACTACTTTAATATGTTTTTGTTTTACCTGTTTCAACATCAACATAGATATGTCAACATGACAGTCTCTTTCATGCACCTCGTCAAGTATCACATGACTGTAGTTAGTCAAACCCTGATTAATTTCCATCTCAGCTAGCAAAATACCCGTCGTACAAAATTTAATGCTACCACGTTGCCTTGGCTCCACACTGCAAAGTATTGTTTTTTGGTAGTGAGTATAGTAATGTATGTGAATCAGCGAGATAATCTATACATAGTAAGTATAAAATAAAGTCGCTTTTCGTGTCTGTCTGACAACACAATCGTTTTCATTTAGAAAACGTTTTAAATTTAAGAAATAATTAATATTGAACTTCGATATAGCACAGAAATCTCGATTGGCATTGCACCACCAATGAGTATGGTAAAAATCGGAGTTCATTTAAAAAACCCGCCAAGTTCGTGTCGGATCATGCACAATGAAGGGTTCCGTAATTAGGCTGAATAATTTATACCAAGAAAAAACTTAATATTGTAGTTGAAAAACATATTCCCCATACATTCCAACTGCAAATGTAAGTTTATTCACACAATATTGAGAGATTTGATGTTATGTTAAGAACATAGCTTTCTTATAGGTTTTCCTGTATAAATCCGTAAGTATAGAACTATTTTCTGTATTCTTTTTCTTCAACATTCTTGGCTAAGTGGTTTCGGAGATAAGGGGGGCGGGGAGGGGTGGTCAATTTTCATCTATTTTCTATAATAACTTTAAAGTTTTTTATTATAAAATAATAAAAAAATAATTGTAGATCCTCATAACAAGCAGTTTCACGCCCTCTGACACGTCACACGGTACAGTTTGCAAAACTTTTTTTTCTTCCAATTTTCCCGCCAAGTGTGACCAGTCAAAATTCATTTATTTACGTTACATGTTCGTAATTAGGTCACAAAATTCATATGTGCACCAAATTTCAACTTAATCAGTCCAGTAGATTCGGAGTAAATTGGCTGTGACAGACAGACACACGAGTGATCCCTTATATATAGGATCGAAAAAAAACGGAACCCTAATGGGTTCCGTTTTATTCATTTGGACGTACGGAACTCTTAAAAGGAGGTCATTTATAAGTAGCTCACATAGCAAAGAGCCGAGAATCGAGCCCTGGGGCAGACCTATTTTAAATAGAGAGTGGTCCTATAAAAATTCATTAGTTACACACAATTTATCTCCTTCAAAGTTAGTAGCATAAATATCCTTATCATGTCCACAAATTCAGTAGGTAGTAGTTTACTAATAAGCCTGCTGTGGTCATCATTGTCAATTCTTGGATAGATTACTGCAGTACCTGTTTTTTTATTTTTGTAATATTCCTTTTTCGTTTAAAACATATTCAACCTGTTTTAAGCTTTACTTGACCAGCAATTAATTTTATCCATGAATTTTTGGAAATGTTGAATTCTTGGTTTGAAATGCAAATTTCTCTTGCAATGGTTGTTATTGCAGATTTTCTTTTTTTACCGAATTAGATTTGATTAGAAAAATAAGCCAAAATTCCTTGAGTGAATGATAATTTATTTTGGTTTATTAACGTTATTCAGTCAGATTATCCAATGAAGATAGTAGTTATTCCGATATAAACTGGGAATGTTCAGTGAACGCTTTTCTTCGAGTAAAGCAATATGAATCATACCTGATACCTTCAACAAAACGGTATTGACCGTGTTTATAAAGCCGAATTTCGGTCGCACCCCCCGGGCTATATGTCTAGCCTGTGAGTCGTAGTGAATTAAGTATTAACCCTTCGACCTACAAGAAGCCTACACTACTAGATTGCGTGAGCCTGTCACGGCGGCGCACGACGGTTGTTGGACGTTACAGATATTAATATTTTTATTATTCTAAACTACACTGTTGCAAATTTATTTGGTCATAATAATTTTTATCACGCGTTTGTATTGGAAGTCTTTTCTTCTTAATTTAAGACCGTACTATAATAACGGTAAACCGTGATTGCCTGTAATATATTTAACGTCTTCAGAATACCGATTGCAATCGAGCTCTTTAGGATATATAGCAATAAAAACCTTTTTACAAAAAAACAACAGACTTCCAAAAAAAACAGTAAATTATACGTACCTATTACAAGTGGCGGATGTTTTTTCTTCCATCTATTTCGCCACAATAAGCAGTAGTCATTGTAATATGTTCAAACAGTAAAACACATATAAGCATATACATAAAAGCATATGAAAGAAAGGGGGGATGTAAGGATCGAAGCAGATGGCATTCTGTAGTTTCTGCCAACATCCATTGAATAAAAAGGCGTCTCTTCGGGTTTGTATGTCATCATCTGCCTAGTCTTTTTTTTTTTGGTCCGGTGTGGAAAATCCTCATGGATGTCCCCCGCCCTGGGGGTCGGAGGGGTCTGTCAGACTCTTACTGACTAAAAACTACCCCGGTGTTCCATCTCACACCTGCGCCGGGGGTCACGGGAACGAACGAATCTTCCGCAACCCCCGACTGGTGCCGGCCCGCCTGTGCGGGCCCCGTCCGGTCGAGCGGGGGGAGTGAGGTGTTTGACTCCCCCCGCAACGTCTAAAAAGGGCGCGCGTGGAACACTACGCGTCGCTGCCTCGGGTCCTGATGTATGAGGGGCGACGGACGTCCCCAAGTCCGTCATCCCTGGACCCATTTAGGGGGGCTGAAAGAGGGCGTTGTCCGCCCTCCGCCGACGCCCGGTGCGCCTGCTGCGGGCCGGGTGAGAGGATGAGATCTCTCGCTCCCTTTCCGCAGCCTCCTTCTGCGAGATAACTGTTTCGCAGAAGGATACCACCGCGTCCCAGGACTCGTCGCCGCCGACCATAGCATTCACTACGGGCGGCAGCGACAGGTCACTGCCTACTCCTGAGATGATGGCACGGCGCGGCTCCTCCCAAGCGGCACACTCTGCCAGCGTATGCCGCGCCGTGTGCTCCCGGCAGTCGACGCAGTGGTGACACCGGGCGTTCGGCTCCCTGTTTATGCGACACAGGTACTTCCCGGAGCAACCATGCCCCGAGAGCACCTGCGTCACCTGAAACGACAGGGAGCCGTGCCTCCTCCCGAGCCAGAGGTCGAGCACCGGCCGGACCGCCTCGATGGTGACGTAGGGCGTGAGAGCTGTCCCGCCATTCCGCCACCAGGACCTCCCGGAGCTGCGACCGACGCTGCTCCGTATGTCGGAGCATCGGTCGCTCGCCCCGCGCCCACCATTCCTCGCGCCACCGATATAGTGACGCGAGCACCTTCTCCTCCAGGTCCCAGGGCGAGGATCCGGCCAGTGCACAAATCGCCTTGTAGGAGATCGTGCGATAACCTCTGATGACTCTGACGGCCATCGCTCTCTGCGGCTTTCGCAGGACAGCAATAATAATAATAATAAAAATAAAAAAACTTTATTCGGACAACAAAGATCCATAATGTTAGTAATACCAAAAAATGCAATGCAATGCAATGCTGCCGGCCGTCAAGTCAGCCGCCCAGATCGGGGCCCCGTGAAGGGCTATCGATCGCACGATCCCTACGTAGAGCCGCCTACAAGCGGCGCTCGGGCCCCCCAGATTGGAAAGCAGCGTTGACAGCGCCCCAGCCGCGCCCAATAATTTGGGCGCTAGCCGCCGGATGTGGCGGCCGAATCATCTGCCTAGCCTTGTCCCAACTATGTTGGGGTCGGATTCCAGTCTAACCGGATGCCGTCACAACCCAGTTACTGGGTAATAGGATACCGCCTTTGGTAAGACTGGTTGTCAGACTTTCGGAATTCTGACGACCCGTAACGACTGTCAAATATCCACGAATGACAGCTGGGACCAATAGCTTAACGTGCTTTCCGAGGCACATTTGTATGTATGAAACTTAAAACCATAATACCTACCTTTCCAATCTAACAGCATATCCTACGGAAACGCCAAGTGGTTCAGACCTTTCTTCCGCAACTCTCATCGCCAACGAGGAAGCTGCGATACGTCGCGGCTGTGTGACTAGAATATGTATATTAGCACCTCTTTTGTTGACAATTGCATCATCTAAAATTATCTGTGGAATCTGAAAATAGTAAAATTTAACTGTTATTTATTACCAGTTCTATGACTTATGATATGTTAGCTCTCAATATCAATTCAAAGCCACTAGCAGAGATATTAATGAAGACAAGTTAAAAGTTATACAATATTCTTTACAACAAGGTTTAAAAATGAAGTGAAGTAGTTAGTTCTGTGATGAAGTATTCTTTATGTTTTTTTAAGATAAGATTGGTTAGGTACTATGGTTATTGGTCTAGTATTTTACTATACCTGTTTAACAACCATAAATTTAATATTACGGTACCTGTGTCGACTTTCCACATCCAGTCTCACCACTAATTACAATCACTTGGTTTTCGTTTATTACTTCTAATAATTCTTTTGATTTCTTATATGTTGGTAAGATTTCACGGAATGATTTCATTTTTTTGTATGTATTTGACTGTATCATGGTTTTATAGTTTTCATAAAAAGTAGTATTTAATGTATCATTTGATCGACTCTCCGTAGATATAATAATCCCCCCTGAAAGGCACTTTTCAAGTTTTTCTTGAAAAGTTCCTGTGATGATGTCTTCATATCCATACTTGTAATCTCCAGCTCCTCTGAGAGAATCTTGCTGTCTTTCACCAGATTTATGACGAGATTGTTCCATTTCTACATCATCAGTTAGTTCAGTATTAATATTTTCTTCATCTTGTTCAGTTTGCACTTTAGATTCCTCTGTTGCTTCTATAGCTTCATCAGCTTGCTTATAGTTAGAAGAAGTGCTTGGTCGTTCTGATGAACTTGATTCTCTATGCAACTTTTCAAAGTTATTTACTTTTATAGGTTGAAAATCTAATTCATTTACATCATCGCAAAAATCAGATTTTTCATGTTTTAACTTAACCAAATTCATGCTTCTGGGTGGTTGTATTTTTATATGACAGTCTTTAGCTATCTTTTTGATAGATTTTATATTTTTTTGTAAGCTCGATAATACTGCTGGTGGAATTGTTAGATTAATCTATAAAAAAAAAACACATATTATTGAAACATAATTTTAAATAAAATGATGTTTAAACATCTCTTAATCTACGGGTTTAAGTGTAACTCCAAAGACCTACTACACTTAATCCCATTCAATCAAATCAAATCATTTATTTGCTTGAATATGAGTTATAGGATATAGATATATGAGGTTATAGAAGAACCTCATACCACCACAATGCTTTTGACAAAAGTTCTATAAACCATAATATCTAACTAATTTCAATTTCTAAATGACTACTTGTATTATTCTGCCACTGTAACACTAAACGCAGTACTTGCAAAATAGCAGCTTTAACCCTAGCTAGATTCATAAACATAGTCTTACAGACCGCGCGAAACGTAAAAATTATTCATATTTTTAGAGTGAAAGATATAGAAAGCTGACCTCTCAAGTACCTTCCTAATTCAAACAACCATTTTATTTGCAGTGTTTTTTGTTTTATTTCTTGAGCGGTTAGAGTTTAATTCGTCTGAGGGATGAATATTTATGAATAGATACACGATTGACGAGTATGGTTGCAAAATTTGAAACAATTTTTGAAGATTTCTAGTAGTTTTATCAAGTAAGTTCGGATGTTGTTTACGGACATAATATAGTAAAACAAGGTAAAAAAACTAGCAAGCAGACAATGTTTCAGAGAAAATAACAGAACCGTGGTTATGTAAGCGTTGGGAAATGCGAACTTCAGAAGTTTTAAATGAAACGCCTACTAGCGATACGCCTGGTCCGAGTAGTACCCAAAAAAAAATTGTAGCTTCTGTGATTACAAAAAGTGTCGAATGACGAGGTTCCAATATAACCACTGTAAAAAGTTCATGTGTATGGACCACCGTGGCCTGATGTGTCTGGAATGTTCAGAATAAATATAACACATAACATAACATAACATCACGCCTGTACTCCCCGAAGGGTCAGGAAGAGGTGTACTTATAGTACACCCACATTTCGCCAGTTATGTTTAAGTCCCATGAAATAGGGGGCGAGCCTATTGCCATCAACCGGGCACAAATCCAGACTCCGGGCTGCTACCGAGAAATTCCAGATGGAAAAACCCAATAACACTTTGCCCGACCCAGGAATCAGAATAAATATATTTTTGTTATATCAAATAAGTTTTAAATAACTCAATAAAGGAGTTAAACAATATAATTATTTATTTGTTTTCTTTCATTAACAAAATCATAAATAACCATAACTGAATATATTTGTCTGTGAGACAAATGTTTATCAATAGTGTTACTCCTACATATGTTTATGAATATAGGGTGTTAGCCTTAGCTAGCAGATTTAAATGTTTAATTCGCAAACAAATTATTATAAGATCAATTTATTAAATAAAAAATGTAAATACAGTGTTAACTCTATAAAACGACACTCAAGGGCTTGTGCATATTTTGAAGTTATAGACTTGTTGTTAAATAGAGAGAAGAAAAATCTGTATTAGAAAAAGAAAAAGTTTATTGGAGAGTAGTGTTAGTAATTACATCAAAAACAATTCTTATTTGAATGCTATTGTGTATAGTCTGTAATTTTTGTGATGTCTTACAGTTTGAATGTTTGTGAGCAACTAAGAATATGATAACATATAGATAATCCATGACTCCTACTAACAGTCTACACGTGCAAGCAATCCCAATTTGTAAACAAAAGAACAGATGTCTTAGAAAGTTGGGTATGTATGATGCTGACAGTCGAGTTTATTACGGGCTAGGATTAATAAAGCGACAAAAGAATGTACAGTTTTTACTAATTTTGGCAACTTAAAAAGTACTTTTTATTATTTAATTGTTGTTGTTATTGAGAGGGGTGTAATGCTATATAGAGTGTATCATTGTATGGAAGACAAGCTAAACCAACCAAAGGAGAGTGATTTCGACGCTTTAGGGAGTTTGTTGTTAAATCAAGTGACGTTACATGGAGTTTACACTGTATTTACAATTTGAAAGCATCAAATAATTATTCAATCAACATGTCATTGGCACGCACTGAGGAATGGCCAAATCCAACCAAATCAATAAACGACATAGTGGTCATGCTATACAACAGATA
Source organism: Griposia aprilina (assembly GCA_916610205.1). NCBI lineage: Eukaryota > Metazoa > Arthropoda > Insecta > Lepidoptera > Noctuidae > Griposia > Griposia aprilina. The sequence goes on from OU744302.1 coordinate 13,688,425, forward strand.
TTTGAAAGTTGGCTTAATATTTTTATTAATGCATTGTTTCTTACGACAAATAATTTAATAAAAAATAAAAATAAAATATACTGCAGGGTCAAAACCATAAGTAAATAAATTAACTGAGAAACGCGATTCCTGACAAATGGCCGGGAATCAAACCCAAAGGTTTTACAAAGAAAATGATTGTGTATTTTTTCAACAACCTAGACTAACATTTCGTAAAGGAAACATACTTACCATGAAATCATGTTCCTTATTAATATTTTTACTGATCTGCCTATCTCTGTAATACAAGCCAATATCTTTACCGCGCAAACCCTGAGGTCTATTTTTATATAGCGCTCTATTCCAATTCCCACGTCGAGACATCCTGCTTGCCCGAAATATAGATTTTCTGTCAAAATGATATAATTTTCACGTAAATACACGAAATAAACACTGAATGTATGTAAATGTTGCTGTTTTTTAATAAAACAGGCTTTTTCAAAACTTTGATTGTGTATCAGTATCTGAGCATTAAAGTATACTAATTAACAATTTAAAAACTGGTGCCTTGATTTATAACTTTTCTGTTTTCGCATAATTAAAAGATTGAGGATTTGATTCAATTTGATTTTCAAATCGATAAATGACATTTCACTTGACATTTCAGTGAAGTTAAAAAATACCTAGTGATGTGAATCGGTATCCATATCTGTCATTATGCACGGTATGCACCTCGGAATTATTGGTTTTTTTTTTTAAACGTTTAGTTTATACTGTTCAGCCTTACTTTTTGACGTTTAAACGTCACTTAATATAGGGGATTAAGTATACACTTTAACAAGGAACCAAGGAACTACACTTAATTCCCTTTATTTATAAGTGCATATTAGGGTATGCACTGAAAAATAATGCCTCCCACCCAGTTCTCAGTTCCGATAGATCTAAATCAGACCGATGTTGATGTTCTGTGGTTGATCCACAGAACATCAACAGTCTCAGTGAAAAGCCATAGATCAGCATAAATCGCAACAGTTCTTTCACAGTTATTGTACCTCTAATAGCAACCCATAGTGTTAAGAGTAATTTATCACGTATTTATATAATCAATCATACAGATCAAAATAAAGATCACTGTGGTGCAAAATTATAGGTTGAATAACTTTGAATGGACTAGGTGGTCTGTGAGCGAACCGGAGCAAACAGAAAACACCAAGGATCATTTGACGTAGGCGGGCTGATATTATGAGGTATGTACAAATTTGTGCAAATGTCATTTGAAATGTAATCAAAAAACCGGCCAAGTGCGAGTCGGACTCGCACACGAAGGGTTCCGTACCATTATCTATAAAAACGGCAAAAAAATCACGTTTGTTGTATGGAAGACCCCTTAAATATTTATTTTATTCTGTTTTTTTTAGTATTTGTTGTTATAGCGGCAACAGAAAAACATCATCTGTGAAAATTTCATCTGTCAACTATCACGGTTCATGAGATACAGCCTGGTGACAGACGGACAGACAGACGGACGGACAGCGGAGTCTTAGTAATAGGGTCCCGTTTTAGCCTTTGGGTACGGAACCCTTAAAACAAGATAGAATGAAACAGGAAAGAACTATGATTGATTTTGTTTTGCGTGATCCCTAGTCGGAGATTTCGATCTTTTTGCTTTAACGCCTGTGGGCTAACACTGTGTTTATAAGGCGTGGGGAGGCATGTCGCGAGTCCTTTCGTGTGGTGCGTGTGAACGACAACTAAATCGAAATCTCCGACTTGGAATAAAAAAAAAACTAATTAAATCAAAACAAAATCAATTATAGCTCTTTCCCTGCACATGTCCGACAGTTGATGTCATAAAATAAAATAAAGCTAAATAATATGACCTCATAAATGACATTTATCACAACTTAATACAGCACTTGGGACAAAGCGAACACAAAAACGAGCATTCTCCTTTTTCGTGCTAAAAAGCTAAATGGGCACGGATATTTATGTATTGTAACCATACATAACCACAAATAGGTCCGCTGGGCAAAATTTGTAAACCTCTGTCTCTATTGTTGAAGGGAGATAGTTACTGGGTAAATCTTTCAAACGTCAGATATCATTATACTGATCATTTAGAATTTTTGTCTGATTTTCCGTAAAAAAAATGTCAAAAATTCAAAATTATCCGGACAATGATATCTGACGTTTGAAAGATTTACCCTATTACGGCCCACTTGCACGTTTAGTCGGGATATATGAATAAATGTAGGGTTTGTAAACTCGGGAGTTATTAATTAAGGGGGATGCGCCAAGGTAGCCCGCGAAATTCAAATTTTCTTACGTTTTTTGCAATTTGCAGGTCACTGCCAGGTTGTATGTTGATTAAAATATGATTCGCGCGCGTAACAAATATGGTTTTACAGGATTATAATCATAATAATCAGCAATTACAACTCCGTAAGTTAGAATTGGCGTCAAATGTCATGATTTCATGAAATAGTCATTCAATACGGTAATATGAACTTAGAAAGATGTATTGATGATTTTTATGATTATAATTCTATAAATAAGTATTTCATACGGCCGCGAATCATATTTAGTTCAACATACAACCTGATATTGACCTGCATATTGCAAAAAACCTAAGAAAATTTGAATTTTGCAGGCTACCTTGGCGCATCCCCCATAACATTTTAATTCATAATACGCGTTGCGCCACTAAAAACTAGCACCGGGTTAGTTGACCTGTTATTAGTGATTTTTAAGTTCGTTTAAGTTCCATTAAGTTGGGAACATTGCAGTTCAATCGACTAAACTTAGAATAGAATTGTCTGTGCCTTGACATTTAATCCGACCAAAAATTTATGAACGGAAATTTTATACCCTAATTTTATAATAGGTCTTTACCTATGAAATTGCCGTTTTGTATGAAAAAATTGAAACGAATTTTTTTCATGAATTTTTTATTTGTATTAATCGAAGTAATCACCCATGCAATCAATGCATCTTTGCCATCGCAGTGGCAGTTTATTGATGCCCTTCTTAAAGAAATCAGCTGGACGGGAGGCAACAAATTCTTCAAAGGCATTTTGTACTGCCTCTCGGGTATTAAATTTTTTTCCCGCCAAGAAGTTATCCAAATTCTGGAAAAAGTAGTAGTCTGTAGGCGCAAGGTCTGGTGAGTAGGGCGGATGACGGAGAGCTTCCAACCCAAGTTCTTGCAACTTGGAGACCGTCTGCTGTGCAGTATGAGGTCGCGCGTTGTCGTGCAGGAGCAGCGGAGACGAGCGATTGACCAATGCTGGTTGGAGATGCGCCAGCTTCTCCATCATTGTGTTCAGTTCTTCACAGTACACATCTGAAGTAATGCTCACCCCGTTTGGTAAGAAGCTGTGATGAATCACACCGGCGCTAGACCACCAAACAGTGACCATCACTTTTCTAGGGGTAAGTTTTCGTTTAGGGCATTGTTTAGGTGCTGAACCAGGATCCAACCAACTTGCTGAGCGCTTACGGTTATCAAACAGAATCCATTATTCATCGCAGGTAACAATGCGGTTCAAAATTCCTTCATTTGTGTGTCTGTTGAGCAGTGCAAGGCACGTCTCGACGCGTACTTCGCGCTGGCGATCATTGAGTTCGTGGGGCACCCATTTGTCAAGCTTTTTTACCTTGCCAATTTGACGCAAATGGACCAATATTGTTTTGACGCTAACGTCGAAAGCTGCTGCTAATTCAGCCGTAGATTGTGTATCATCAGCTTCCACAATCGCCTTTAATTCGTCATTGTCGACCAAAGTCTTCGGACGACCGCGAGGTTCATTTTTCAGGTCGAAATTTCCAGAACGGAAGCGAGCAAACCAATAACAGGTGGTGCGTTGGTTTGTAGTGTTAGCTCCGTAAACGTCGTTGATGTTGCGTGCCGCTTGTGCCGCGTTGCTGCCACGACGGTACTCATATTCCATAATTACTCGAATTTTTAACGTATCCATGATGACGAAAAAGATTGAAATGCGATGAAAATGTAACACTAATCAATAAAGAAATGACTACTTTTAGAAAAAAATATCCATGTTTTTAAAATAAAATTAATTTGAAATTAGAATTCTTAGCCAAACAAAAATTATTTTGATTTGAAATGGCCAGTACTGCAGAACGGCAATTTCATAGGTAAAGACCTAATATTATTTTTTTATACGATCCTTGATCCTCAATTCTTGTTTTTTTTACTTTCTTGTCTTTGAATTATAAAACATGACATTTCATTTTAATAGTATTTTACGTGGTTTCCATGGAGTTTTTGTTATAATAATTGACGAAAACGTCATGGAAAAATATGTTTTAAGTTTTTTATTATTTGTATTTATTTAGATATGAATTTAATGAATATAATTGCCTGCTGGTATAGTACCGAATTTTGACTTACTACAACGTCGAACAATTTACAACACAAATTAAGTTAGCAGCGGTACCTATTAACGTCAATTTGTTTTCACATACTAGCACTAACCCAGAGTTTAGCGACTTAATAAACCCGCCGCGCCGATGTGGGAGTACCCACATCGGCGCGGCGGGTTTATTATTTAAAAGTTGATTTCTAGGCTTACCTCTGACTCCTGGTGGCGTAATGATGAATTATTTGAATAACCCTGAGTTAGCTGTTAACTCAGAGTTATTTAGGATAACCCATGAACGCGCAAGTGGGCCTAAAGTCAATGGGGGCTATCGTTTTTGTGCTTACCAGTTGGCGCCACTAGCGAGTAAGGTCCTGTCAGTACTTTTATTTGATGTTTTGGATAATTTTGTCTAAGTTTAAATTCATTTGATGTTTATTTTATTATATTTTAAAACTAAAACATGAATAATAATATTTAGATTAAGTAAGTTTAATGTTCCTAAAATTGGCAAGCATGAAGCAGACAAATATTTCTTCTTTCAAGTACTACCAAATTAAATAATTTTTTAATAAATCTTAAGCCATAATTAATCAGGAATGGCACAACCATTACAACAATATTATGAATCATTACTCATTACAATCTGTGATAAAAAAAACTCGCAAACAGTAAACTTCAGTACGTACATTTGACATCTACAGACCTTACTCTACACTAGCAACTCTTGCGTCGAATTCAAGCGCGATAGCCCTCATAAGCTTTATTTTGGGCAGTTTAAAGTATACACAAAATACCTTACTTCGACTTATGAATACGACCATTTACATCAGTGACACTTTTGGACAGAGGATTATATTTTAAAGATTGATTTTCAGTTAGAACTAGAAGATTTGGTTTTTCTTCGAATGGCTCCAGTTTGATTTTTACAGGATTATATTTAGGTTCCTGTTTAATTCCATCAAAAACATCATTATCTTCCTGTTTTATCTGGGCAAAGCCATACATTTCTTGTTGTATCTGACCGAAATCAGAAAATTCTTGTTTTATTACAACCGAGTCAAAGCTGTTTTCTTGTCCCCACTCAACAAAGTCATTTGGAGGTTCCTGTTTTATTTGAAAATGTTCAGGCGCTTCAATTTGTATATTTCTAGAACACTCATTTAGGTTATTCTCAAACTCAGAGTGGTCAATTTCCATTTTTACCCTTTCCAGCGTCATCGGTCAGATCTCTGAAATTATTGAACGGTAACATTATATAATTGATGCTTTACATTAAAAGCTGTAAAATGCAAATCAAAGAGTATATCAATAATATGGGACTATAAGTCTAATTACTCTAAGGGCCTATAGATTTATGGGTTTATACAGTGACACTTGGCGCTGTCAAATTCAAATAAATATTGCTCTCATGTGGTAAAAAGTTATTATGGTTTTATTTGAGGGTCCAGTACATACCCTGACATGAAGCCTGTAAGGGTACATAGATTTTTACAATGGTAAATGTAGAATATACCTTGGATGTTTTTTTTTCTAATTGTCTCAGTAATATACATTTTAAATAAATCTAAGTATCTTTGAATTAAATACTTAGAGTACACTCGCCAGCGGGTCAAACTACACGAAACTGTCAAATTTCTCCATACAATTTTAAACCATACTATGTTGATAATTAAGTTCGAAATCGATTGAGAAGATCTGACAGTTTGTGGTAACTTGATGTGCTGGCGACTGTACATGCATTAAGGAAGGTGTTATTTTTAAACATAGCCGTCCATCACAGTGCATAGTGTCATCGATGTAAGAGTTGGTATCGGCATTTAAACACACATCAAAAGTGTGTAGGGATCAAGCAAGTTTTTCATCAAGTAAGTTTTAAGAGTAGGTATGTAAATATTGACGTTACCGAGCCTATATCTATACAGCGTGGCGCTACAATAGCGACATTAATTTAACACATGGGTGGGCTAGGTGGCCAGTAACAATAAAAAATATAATAAGAAAGTGTTTGTATTAATTTAATCATATTTTTTAGTAATTAATTTGTAATTTGGTTAAATTTCAATATGGGTGTATTCTTGAAAGAATAATTATTTGATTTGATTAATGCTGAAATTAAACTTTTTGGAGCAGCCATTTTTTTTTTTGGTTGGAAATCATCAGGTGACCTCTCCCGCTCTGGGCGGAGCGGAAGGGCGTGTCAGACTCTTACTGACTAAAACCCACCCGTGTTTCTTCAGTTGCCTGTGCGCCAGGGCCACGGTAACTCTTTCGAACAATCCGCGAACCCGGCAGGCATCGGCCCTATCGGACCCCGTCAATGGTGCTGACACACATTGCACACATTGTTGTTAACACTTTTTTTTTTTGCATATTTTGTGTTTCACGAATATTTTTTAACCGACTTCACAAAAAGGAGGAGGTTCTCAATTCGTCTGTATGTTTTTTTTTTTTTTTTTTTTTTTTTTTTTTTTTTTTTTATGTGTGTTAGCTCATAACTTTTTTCTGGGTAAACCGATTTGGATGATTCTTTTTTTATTTGATAGGTGGTGCTTCACATGTGGTCCCATTTAAATTTGATCAAGGTCTGACCAGTAGTTTTTGAGTTATCTTTAATATTGCATATTTTTTCCACTTAGTTTATATGGATGATGTGTTAATAATTTCCTGTCACTGTTATTTACACACCAAGTAGTGGTATACGAATTTGTGTGGGGTAGGTACCGCAACTAAAAAGTGAAAAATAAAAACTTTTTTACAAAAAAACAACCGACTTCCAAAAAAAACACTAAAAGACGTGAAAAATAACTTTAATTTCGGAAGTCGGTGGCCAAACACGAAAATACAAAACCAAAGGCACCGACTTCCGAAATTAAAGTTATTTTTCACGTCTTTTAGTGTTTTTTTTGGAAGTCGGTTGTTTTTTTTATTGTTACTGGCCACTATTCTAGCTCTACGAATACGGCATCGCGATGAGTTAAACACAGTAGCTAACAAGACACATTTCTTTTAAGAAAGTATATTTTCTGCTGCTCCACGTATATACCGAAGTAGTATGCCGAAAAATCCTAAATAAATCATAGAAAAATCACCTACAGGCAAATTAGGGGCAATTGTGAAATGGCTGACTTGTCACCGATTTTACAGAAACAAAATAATTGTTTTTTTTTTTTTTTAAAGCGAGACTTTCCCAGGTTTAAGTAGTATGCCAAAAAATCCTAAATAAATCATAGAAAAATCACCTACAAGGAAACTAGGGGCAATTGTGAAATGGTTGAGTTATCACCGATTTTAATGTCAACTCCATACAATATTTTTTTCTTTTAATTCTATGCTAGTTTTTTCCACTGATATTCAATATGTTTTATATTTTTTAAGCATATACTTAGTAATCTCAAGCACATCCAATAAAAAAAAAATCACCACTTAAAAAATTAAATGAAAATATATAAGAAAGCCGAATTTCAGCCCACTGTGTGCCGTGAGGTGCCGCTTTCGAAGTATGGTCGTAACAATAAATCGACCCTCTCGAGCCGTGGTACATCTCGATCTGCCGGTCCTGTCTTCTTATGTTCTGCCCAGTTTCTTAGAATCGTCAGACGATTCGCTGCACTGAAGAAAGTGACACGCCTATTGTTCTTGCTATACTTCGGTGACTTCTGCCTTCTTCTAACATTGTGACGATTTGTGTAGATTCTTCTGGTGTTAGCGACATGATAGTAATTCAAGGTGAAAGTCGACAATGACCGCATTTTATAATTTTGATTTTACATACTGAAAACAAAAGTGAGAAAACAAGCAAAAGTAAAACAACCGCGAAATGAAATTATTTCCATTTTTTTTTACTTTTTTTGTTACGTTGTAGATCATTTAAGGTTATATTTCATACGATATTAAAATTCTCTGTAATATAAAGTTACATTTTCGTCATCGACCCGTATTAATTGACCGCGACTGTATTTTAAGAAATATTTTGATTAACCGTACATAGGTACCGTAAAAACATTCTCATTCACTCTCAGGGACTCATTAGTCCCCAGTTACTTACCCAAAAAAAAACTAAAAAGTGAAAAATATCTTAAATTTCGGATGTCGTCGGTGGCAAAAAGCTAAAATACAGAGCCAAAGATACCGACTTCCGAAATTAAAGTTATTTTTCACTTTGTAGTGTTTTTTTTGGAAGTCGTGTTTTTTTTGGAAGTCTTGTTTTTTTTTTGTAAAAATGTTTTTTTAATTGATTTTATTCCTTACAGTCAGTGTCAGTAAAGCAGTTCAGTGGCTGTTTGTACATAGTTAAGTTTTTTCTTATTAAATGATGACAAATAATACTCAGATTATGATTTTAAGCTTGGTATGAAAAGGTGTAATGAATTATTAAGAACAAATCATATAATTATGTGATTTTAAATGTTAAGCGTAGTTATATTTTATTTGTAACAAATTGAGTAATTAATCTGTCATTAACAGCCCGTTTCCTACCAGAAACAAATAGGAAATAAAAATTTGCAAAAAACATGTTTGCACTTTTATTCTAAGTTTCAGCCCTAGTGGGGCAGAATCGAACAAGATTTCAGAGTAGTGGAAACTGCCCCACTAATTTGAAGTAGTGCGGCAGATTCCACTGCAAAATTTAAGTCATTCCACTTTGCCCCACCATGCACCAGTGCGGCGGCTCGGTGGGGTAAAGTGGAATAATTAATTTTTCTGACGAATCTCGCTTTGGTATAAGTCCAGATACTAGACGTACGCGGTATTAGAGGACGCCTGGACGCCAAGAACGTTTAAATCATGCTAGGAAGTCCATGCATACAGTGGTGGAACAGTGTGTGATGTGGGCGGGTATTTGGATCAAAGGAAAAACAGAACTGATTTGGATCAGAGGCAATCTCAATGTACAGATTTACGCTGAAACGATTGTAAGTATTAGATGTTGTCATTCCTTTGCGGACCCAATTAGGTGCTTCATTTTTATCCGACTGCGCCAGGAGGGTTATGTAATAATAATAATAATTTATTTAGGTACATAAAGGTTTTGTAGTACATGAGGGACTTACAAATTAGGTATGCATTATTAATTACATGGTATAGGTACAACGAATTGTTAGGTGAATCGCTGCTCTCCTAGCTAGATTACTGAGTAATCTGTGTTATGGAGAGACGAAGTTTATCGAGAGAAATAGAGGCTTAGTGAATTCAGAGCGCATACCTATAATACGACTATTAGGTCCATACATATGAAATTAATGTTTTATAGAACTGGCCACTTTGATCTCAAAAAGCCGGCGTTTGGTTAAGAATACCAAATTCAAATTTATTTCAATTTAAGGCGTGTCTATTTGTGTTTCGAATGTAATAATTCATTTGTTTTCGCGCCATTTAATTTAGCTTTGGCATCGTTCTGTGCCCAATATGGAAAACATAAAATATCGCAATATTTTCGAATACGAATTCCATCGTGGCACTAGCGCTGCAGAAACAGCTCGAAGGATTAATAATGTGTACGGAGAAGCCATTGTAAAAGAAAACATAGTACGTTTTTGGTTCCAACAACGCTTTCGTTCTGGAAATTTTGATCTCCAGAACAAACCTCGTGGACGGCCGGAGACCCTAGTTGTCAATGAGGAATTGAAAGTGATCGTGGAAGCGGATCCATCTCAAACCAAGTCAGAGTTAGCTGCAGGCTTCGGTGTGAGTGATAAAACCATTTTGAATTATTTGAAACAAATTGGAAAAGTGAAAAAGCTTGAAAAATGGGTACCGCATGAACTAAGTGAAGCAAACCAACAAACACGAGTCGACTGCTGCGTCACGTTACTCAACCGTCACAATAACGAGGGGATTTTGAATCGTATCATTACTTGTGATGAAAAATGGATCCTATACGATAATCGGAAACGCTCATCACAGTGGTTATCCAGGAGAACCGGCTAAATCCTGCCCCAATCGAAAATTGACTCAATAAAAGGTACTGGTTAGTGTCTGGTGGACCAGCGTTGGTGTCACCCACTACAGTTTCCTAAGATCTGGTCAGACGATTACGGCAGATCTGTATTGCCGACAATCGGAAACCATGATGGAAAAGCTAGCCGTTAAACAGCCGAGATTGGCCACCGCTCTAGCCCACTGCTGCTTTAGGACAACGCTAGACCACACACTGAACAACAGACAGTGGCGAAACTAGAGGAGCTAGGATTGGAATGTCACCGTCACCCACCATACTCCCCGGACCTTCCTCCAACCGATTACCACTTTTTTCGGAATTTGGATAATTTCTTAATTGGAAAAAAAATCAATTCAGATGAGGCAGTTCAAAACACCTTCAAAGATTTTGTTGATTCTCGCTCGCAATTTTTTCAGCAAAGGAATCAATGAACTCCCTATAAAATGGCAAAAGTGCATTTGATTTCATTGTTCACAACGGTACCTACTTAGATTGATTAAATAAAAAAAATGTAAAAAAAAACAGTTTTGCTTTTTCCATTTAGAACATCAATTTCATTTAGTTAAATGGACCTAATAGGTACGTTGATCCCTAGACACTTTTGATGTGTGTACTCGGTGAAGCCTTGACATAAACCATCGCATCGCTACAGCAGTGATGGGAATCAAATGGAAACCTATCTGTTTTTGATTAGAAAGCAACAAACGAACGCAGTATTCTAACTGGAAAATAGCTATTAAATTGACATTGTCGGTGTCGCGCTGTCATGGATATGTTAGCAGTGTCATTATCACTGTCAGAAAGATTACCAGTCAACTGTCAGTTTCATTCACTCGGTCGGCAATCTACTACCAATAAAATTGTACCATGTTGTGTGTTTTGTGTAATTTAGTATGTATTGAATAAAAAAAGATATTCAAAAGTATAAAAAACTTGGGAAAATAATGCTACTTAAAAATGTAAGTTTACCATTATTACAGGTTATAGTACAGTTTTTTGTTAAATTAGACTCGTCCAATAAAAGTTTGAGATAACAAACTAAAAGTTTTAAACGAACACTATTTATTTTCAGGATTATTGGTCGTTATTGTGCAGAGGGCGCAAGAAAAAAATTGTGGCACTTATTATAATACTGATTTTTTTATTGAATGGATTGTTTTATGTTAGCTTAGAATTATACAATACCGCTAAGAGGAAAGAGAAAGAACCTTGGTATAGTAGGTGAGTAGACGAATGTTATGAAAGACTAATAAAACCCAAAGACAAACAATGTTGTATTTACTACACTAGTTGTGTGGAATGTTTTTAATATTATGTAATTTTATTTCAGTTTGCATTTTGATAAAAACTCTTATGTGGATGAGAGTGGAATGAGAGTTATAGTTGGACATTATGTTGGTGGAACAAATGGTGGAAATCTGTCTGACGGTAAACAATTATTATTGCAATTCAAAATATTGATGTAGGTAAACTTAAGCCAATTTCAAACTGTTTTCAATATCATTATCATTAACTTCAGCTATCCATTTTTTAAATAGCAATTCAATGAAACCCTTACAAACTCTTTATAACCATTAAGCCAGCTAAAACGCTAACAATGTAAACCTTGAATATTTATGAGATACCTATCTTTCTGCACACATTGTTGATTTAACAGGAAATAGTTTGATTGTTACTTTAATATTTAACACTATTTGTATCTGTTTTGAGCTATATTTAAAAAAAAAACAATATAGCATAGTGACTCCACTCATTAGACTTATTTTATAAATAGCGCTTATTTTACAAATTCGGGGTTGGCAACCTTATTTCATAAATACGGTAACTTAAGGAAACCAAATGTTTTTGTTTGGGCATGTATTCCAATATCCCGTTTCTATCAATCCATAGTTTACTTGGTCTACCACAGTCATCTATTCCTTAAGCCAACAAACAGGGTAGACTGTAGGAGTCGTTTGGCCCAGAATGGAAAAAATACAGTTTGTGAAAAAGTAGAGATCTTATCAGTTTTACACAAACATCTTATTTCAAATTGTGTGAAAATAATCAGTATATTATTAGCTGATATTATTTATTGTGTAACATTTCTGTAAATGGCAAATAAATATAAAATTCTAGCCTCTGCCCGCGTGGTTGTGGGTTAGTCCGTTTGTCCACCCTAAAACAGCCACCCTAGGCTAGATACTCGGAAACGCGTGTTCATCTGTCCACACCAAATGCGGTGGATAATCGGAATTCGTATATTATTTTTCTTCTGATTTTCTCTGTAGTCATTTAGAGAAACATGATAGAAACTGGCTCAAGATACTTATAAAATATAGGTACCTGTAAAAATGCATACATAGTTCTTCTTTGAAATATCAAAGCTGAAATCGTTTTTAATTACCTATCATTCAATGTGACATAATATCAATTATAGTTTGATTGGAGTTGATATTGTTTAATTAAAATAAATACTAATGAAATTAGTGTTGGTCACTGACATATTGCAGAATTTATAAATTATATATGAATATTATTTAAAATGAGGTAGTTTAATTTCATTTAAATGCAATAGGTACGTAATATGATTTTTGTTTGTTTGTGGTTATTTAAAATTAATTAATTATTTATTAAAGTATATCCATATATTTTATTCTTGTATTGTTGATGATAACTATACTTGGGGTAAAAAGTTGGAAGAACAATCAAAAGTGAATTCCGATTATCCACCCTGTCTGGGGTGGACAGATGAATACGCGTTTCCAAGAATCCACCCTAGAGTGGCTGTTTTAGGGTGGCCAAACGGAATAAGCCGTGGTAGTCGGAAATTATCCCACGGGAACGTGCTACACAGACAAAAAGTAGCATATGGCCTTCCCCAGGATGCCATCGATCTCCTTGCCAATTTTTATCGAAATCAGAGTTGTTTAGGCGTGAAAAGGTAACATACAGACAGAGTTACTTTCGAATTTATAATATTACATACATAACATCACGCCTGTATTCCCCGAAGGGTTAGGCAGAGGAGTACCTATAGCACACCCACATTTCGCCAGTTATGTTTAAGTCCCATGTAATTGTGGGCAAGCCTATTGCCATCAACCGGGCACCAATCCAGACTCCGGGCTGCTACCGAGAAATTCCAGATGGAAAAACCCGATAACACTTTCCCGACCCGGGAATCGAACCCAGGACCTCATGCTCAGCAGTAGCGCTTGCGACCACTAGACCAACGAGGCAGGCAGATATTATAGTATGGATAACCTAACCTAAGCCATGCTAATTTAATTTGCATTTGTTTGGATTTGCCACTGACACCATTTTCACAACTTATTTAAGGCCATGGCAGTCATCATGGCAATTGTTCTTTAATCTGCTACTAAACTATGCAATCTTACTAATATTGTATTATTTCCCTTTCTTTTAATTAAATTATTCTTTTCGTTACTTAGTAAGTATATTGAGTATACTTTACATGAAGAATGTCTTCAAATATTACTTCATAAAGTTTTTAACTAGTAGATTTAAAAAAAAAACTAACTCTTTAAATTACCTATACATTTTTGTTTGTTCCCAGCACGCAGCAGCATAAAGGCTCCCACAGACAGGCATGACACGGCAGCGCGATGCGACTCTAGTAGAAAATTTTCTATGAAAGCTATGTGGAAATTGTTCTACCAGAATCGCGTCGCACATTCGCGTCGCGCCTTTCTTTGGGAGCCTTTATATGCCTTTCTGTCTCTGGACACCACTTCAAAAAGGCCTATCAGTTATACCATTGTGTTCATTTTTCTCTCTTGAGATGAGATGATTATTTGCTTGTTGCAAAGTTTTTTGATGTGTGCATGTATAGTAAAAATGACTTTCCTTGTATCACTATTATTAATTACCTACTTATTATTATTCCTACAATAGGACTTTTGAACATATATACATTTTTGCACGTCCCTATAAGTTCAAAAATCTTAAACTTATGGAGCTTTCTTGAATATTTATTCAATCTTTTTCTTTTTCGTGCCATTACTTGAGTAGAATATACATATACTATATATCTTAAACACAATACTTAAATTAACACTTAGTAAAAAAAAAATGCATATCTTCGATTATTATTTTCACTGTTATTTGTATCCTATAGTTAATCCGTGAACGGCGTTGTGGACTGCAATAATGTCTATAACTTTTGTGTATTTCTTATTTCTATGTTTTATATTGTAGCTTGTAGCTGTTTGTTGTTTCTTTGAATAAAATAAAATAAAATTATTAAGTTATTTTTCACATTTCCAGATGTAATACATAGTAACAATTACGCGCCAGTGGCGGGCGCTGGCGAAGGCGGCCGCCCAGTTCAGCTGTCCCAAAGAGAGCTCATCACAGCCCGGGAACTATACTCCCTACACTCATACAACATCTTCGTTAGCGACAAGATATCTATCAACAGGAGTCTCCCGGACATGCGCAGTGACAGGTGAATATTGAGTTTAATGAGGATTCATGACTACTACTTAGCTTTATCTACAACTAGTATCTGTGCTCACAGTTTAGCTCGCGTGGACTACTATGCATTTTTAATTTTGGATAAGTGGTTTGCGAGGTATAAGCGCCCTAACGGACAGGCAGAGAGACTTTAATACTATTACTAGCTGCGCCCCGCAGTTTCACCCGCATAAGTTTCAATCCTGTGGGAGCGGTATGAAATATACTTTACGACCTATTCTCATACCTACCAAATATACATACAACATTTCATAAAAATCGGTCGAGCTGTTTCGGAGGAGTGCGACCACAAACACCGTGACACGAGATTTTTATATAAATAGGCGTAAGGATGCAATGACATTCGGTACAATGGGCTGATCTAGCTCTGCAAAACGTGAATGACGCGTTTTTACATACAATACGATGTTAACGCCCGCTTTCTGGAGCGAAAACCTACGACGTGGCTGTTGATAAATTAGTCAACCAAAAAGTTGACCTTCGTTTGACAATTTGCCACCCAATTTTTATGTAATTTTCGTTCCAGAAAACGGGTGTAAGTGTGATGTTCAAATTATTCACGGATTTGATAATTCTTAACGTACAAGCCAACGCGAAGACATGCTCATCTAACCAACATAACAAATAAATTTATTACTGATAGTGCGAATATACTGAAGAATGAATCTCTGTTCTGTACAATGGTAGTAGTTGTTCTCAATGTTATAAAATAATGTTACTCACCCGGACTTTGTATGTGAGTAGTTCGTTGTGAACTTTTTAATACAGAATGCAATAAAGTATGTATAAGAATAAAACGCGAAAATGTCGAATAATCAAGATTTTAAAATTAGCTTTCCTTTCGGACGGAAGCGAAAAGAAAGGGCAATGTAGGTGTATTTATGGGTAATTAATTACTGTCGTCTTGACTTTTGACAGATTTATAAAATAACCGGCAACTGTAAAATAATCAGTGTTACCAACCTAGTGGTTTTTCCACTAAAACTGGTGGTTTCGACCCCCCTTTTAGTGGCGAAATATTGCTTTTAGTGGCTGGTGGTTTTTTCTAGTGGTTTAGTAGAATTCAGTTTCAATTACTGAAAATGTTATCACTCAACGCCTAAGCCACTAAAACGTTACGAGATATATTACTTTTACTTCATTTAATTTTCTGGAGTATTTACTTTTACTGTGTAGGCAACACTGAACCGTCAGAATGACGTGACAATTGACATGAACATGATGACGTCAATTGATCCATGCCGCACAATCACAATACGCAGGGTTTCCCCCAGTACCCACATAGCTAACTGTCGTGGTAGCTTTGACGGGAGGGTAAAATTACGCTGTATTTTCGGTGCACCCTGCAAAAAATAAAATAAATGTTCTAATAAAGGAGATGGAAAACGGTGGGCCCAAATGTAATAAGTTGAGATGTGATCTAAAAAATTTGACATATTTTTTTATCTTAGAATATGAAAAATCACCTCAATTCTCAATCTGGAAGCGGAGAAATATGAGAAAGATAGTTTTCGTGAGATTATCAATTGAGTAATCGATTACACAGTTACGAAAATAAATCCTTTGCACTAAATAATTAACTCAAAGTAATTAAATGTACTATAATTACTTATATGCAATATAGTGCATATAATGACAGTCATAGTAATAAATAAAATATCAATTAATTACTGAAAAACCAATATTAATGAATATCGATTTCATATCGATTAAAATCAGTCTTCTATTTTTAGTCTATGTCGCTGGCATGACAGCTGACTAGCGATGGGCGATTCAAAGATGTTTTAACATTCGAAAGAATCGGAGTCGTTAAAATAAACCATCGAGTCAACCATCGACTCGCCGTTCTACAAAACAATCGAGATGTTTTTCGATTGTTTCGAGTCAATGGAATCGACCGCTAGTTTTCGATTGTTCGAATCAGTCACTCTCACTTACCGAGTCTCGCTCGCTCGGTTACCGAGGTCAGTCGATTGTTGCATGCATCGAGCCGAGATGTATGTTAGTTAGAGGCGAGAGCATGCCAGACTCGAGTCGAGCGAGCCGCGCGTAATTTGTGAACGTTTACCTATAATTACGATTACGATTTTTAACAATTTTAAATTCATCAAAATCAAAATTTTACCTTTAAATTGAAATAGGTAGATAGATAGATATTAAGATTAAAAAACTATGCTACATAAATATTTAATTAATAAAAAAACAGATTAATAAGAACCCTCGATATGTTTATATTTATTTTCATAATTCCTTCTATATAATTAAACGCACCCACGATACAGGAGAAATTCCTATTGTGGGGCAACGTCATTAAAAAATATATATATATTCGTACGTATTCGTAATTATTTTTGATTGCTCTTGTTGAAAGAATTAGTTTGGATTCGCAATCACAATGCAAGTCAAGTACTCGCGAAACTTTAAACCATCGAGGAACAACTCTCGAATGAACTCGCCATGCGCCAGTCGCAATAACAGACCGAGTCGGACTCGAATCCAAGTCAAAACAATCGAGAACAATCGAGATGTTCGAACAATCGAAACAATCGAATAAAACCTCTCGCCATCGCGCATCGCTACAGCTGACTGTAGAGATGGGTCGTCGACGTATTTGGCGTGAACGAAACTAGACTGTCTAATTTCTTTGATCGGCTAGTGGATTAACTAGTTAAATTCGTCGACTAGTTTACGCGCCAACTTGGATAAACTTTGCGCCGAAGTCTACGGCGACGACCGACGGCGGTGACGCGACGTAGGTGGTAGACTAGTCTCCCGCGAGCTATAGGTAGCTAATTTGAACTTCCCTTCATATTTGTCCAGGCTTAGGACTGGCTGAATACCTACTGAATCACACACTAAACATCAAAAATTAAAAAAATATGAACAACTATCAAACAAGTACGAGGGCGGGTCAATAAGTCCGTGACTTTTGGAATAAAACACAGATTTTTTGATAAAAAAATAATTTTATTTTTCAACGTAGTCTCCCTTGAGCTCTATACACTTTGTCCAACGCTTCTCCAATTTTTTTATCCCTTCCAAAAAAAATGATTTGTCGAGGTCCTCAAAATAGGCCTTTGTTTGCGAGATGACTTCATCATTGGAGTCAAATCTTTTTCCACCAAGCCATTTCTTCAGGTTTGGGAACAAGAAGTAGTCGCTCGGAGCCAAATCTGGAGAATAGGGCGGATGAGGGAGCAATTCATAGCCCAATTCATGGATTTTTGCCATGGCAACTGCACATGTGTGCACCCTTGCATTGTCTTGGTGGAAAAGAACTTTTTTCTTGGCCAAATGAGGTCGGTTTTTTTTCAAATCGTCATTGAATCGGTCCAATAAGTTGGCATAATATTCCCCATTGATTGTTCTTCCCGTTTGAAGGTAGTCAATGTGGATTATCCCGCGTGCATCCCAAAAAACAGTCGCCATAACTTTATTGGCTGACAAACCCACCTTGGCCTTCTTCGGCCCCGATTCACCCTTAGAAACCCACTGTTTTGACTGTTGTTTGGTCTCTGGTGTGTTGTGATGGATCCATGTTTCGTCCACGGTTACAAAACGGCGCAAAAACTCCTCCATATTGCGATTAAACAACGCCAAACCTTCCTGTGAAGTTGTTACACGATTGAGTTTGTGGTCGACTGTGAGCAAACGCGGCACCCATCTTGCGGAAAGCTTTCTCATGCCCAAGTGATCATTCAAAATTGAAACCACTGAGCCATGCGAGATCCCTACGGCTTCCACAATCTCTCGCACTTTCAATCTTCGGTCGGCCAACACCATATCGTGAATTTTTTCGATTGTTTCGGGTGTAGAGACCTCAACTGGGCGTCCAGGACGTTCGGCATCTTCAGTGCTTGTACGGCCACAACGAAATTCAGTAAACCACTTTTTTACCATTGAAATCGATGGTGCAGAGTCCCCATAGTATTTATCAAGCTTAGCCTTGGTCTCGGTAATGGTTTTTTTTCGCAAGAAATAATGCTTAATAAGCACACGAAATTCACTTTTTTCCATTTTCTCCTCAAATTAGTGAGTATTCTGATAAAAATAGCTGTCAAACACAAACTAACTGACGCAGCAAGTTTAAATTTTGACAGGAGTCAACTGACAGATGCCTGTTGACAGGAGCAGTGTTGCTGTTTCAGTAAAGAGGTTAAGATGCGATTCCACCAGTGTGCAGAACTGTGCGGCACTGCAATGCACATTGTGCGACACAAATGTTTATTCTGGTCGACTCACTAAAGCAAACAATAACAAATTGTGCGCGAACATTCTAGAAATGTTCGCGCACATCTGTATACTTTTGTGCGCGCACACATGCAGTCAGTGGACTCGCGTCGACGTGTACAAACCTGTTGTGCGCGAACTCAGTCTTGCTTCCGC
The DNA here is from genome assembly GCA_916610205.1 of Griposia aprilina. Lineage (NCBI taxonomy): Eukaryota > Metazoa > Arthropoda > Insecta > Lepidoptera > Noctuidae > Griposia > Griposia aprilina. The sequence goes on from OU744302.1 coordinate 13,707,589, forward strand.
TACCGGAGTGAAAACATTGATTTGTGCGCGTACATTGTTAATTAACCAAGCTAAATATGGATTGGACGAATGATAAAATTATTAATTTTATTCAAGCTATTGAAACTTATCCTGTATTATGGGATTCTAGTCACAGTGATTATAAAAATAAAAACAAAAAACACGACGCCACTCAAGAGTTGGCGCAAAGTTTCAATTGTGACTCGACTGAGGTAATGAGAAAATGGAAGATTATTTTGGCTCAATACCGAAGAGAAAAGAAGAAAATCGCGGACTCAAAATCTTCAGGTTCTGGGATTTTAGATATATATAAGCCGAAATGGTTTGCTTATGCATATTTGAATTTCTTTCATGGAAGGGATGAGCCGAACGTCAGCTTGAACTCACACGACGAAATAAATGAACAGGTAGGTACGTTTTAAATGTTTATTTTCTTACCTCTAATATTATTACTTAGATACCTATACTATTTACGCCAGTGTTTCTTGCCATGGCACCATTCCGATGTCAGTTTGGAAATAATGTGCAAATTCTTCTCTTATGTTTTTCGCATCGCCAGGGGGTCTTCTTCCAACATGTCTTAAAGGCAGTAAGTTTGCCATGCCTGCATCACGCCGCCAACTTCCATCGATAGTGCAATGAGTAATTTGGTTCTCAGTATCAAAACAGCCAGCAGAAGTATAAAGTTGTGAAGACGATTTTTGTGTTATCAAAAAATTATGCAAGTAACAACATGTCAGTGTTATCAATTGTGTCTTTTCTGGAGCTAACAGAATAGGTTTCCTGAGTACGCGAAATACACCGGACATAATGCCGAATACGTTTTCCACAATACGTCTCGCTCTGCTCAACCGATAATTAAATATTCTCTCTTTTGATCTTTTGTCATGTTGACCGGGATATGGTTTCATTAAATTTATATCTAACGCAAAAGCATCATCTGCCACAATGACATGTGGAATTGGTTTGTTCCTTCCGGGTAACGGGTAAGGTTCAGGCAAATTTAATTTTCCTTGCTGAAGATTAGCATAGAAACCAGTATTTTTGAAAACACCACCATCCGATATTCTTCCTTTACAACCGACATCTACGTACGTAAACTTATAATTTGCATCAACCAGTGCTAAAAGCACAATGTTGAAATCACCTTTGTAATTGAAAAAGTCGCTTCCAGTATTACTTGAAGCTTGAATAACAACGTGTTTGCCATCCATAGCCCCAATGCAATGAGGGAAATTCCAAAGATGGTCAAATTGGCGCTCTAAGATCATCCATTCTTCTAAAGTGTTAGGCATCTGAAAAAGGAAATTTTATTACTATTTCAGGTATCACAAGATATTATTATCCAGAATGACACAGTAAATGAAGATCAAGAGTCTCTTCATGAAAGGCCAGTCGAAAAGTTTAAGGCTCCGAAGAACTCGCTTAAACGCCGTATTGTCGATGAAGACCCGAGAATCGTCCAAGCTTGTCCATTATGAATAACGTAAACAAGCAGATGGAAGCAAAAAAACCTGATGACGAAGACATTTTTGCTGCAGCCGTCGCAACGAAATTAAGGAAAATTAGAGATGAGCGAACCAAGATTTTAGTACAAAGGGATATAGATAATTTATTGTATGACGCTATTATTGGTACTGGAAAATATGTTACAACTCCAATGCCTTCACCGTATTCAGATTCGTCCAATTGTCAGAGTCAAGGACCGGCTTCAAGTTTTCAGGTCCGCGATAATGATTATTCAGATCTTTTACGTCAGAATGATGGCGAAACAATATCTTGGCATGAAATGTAATGCAATAAAAGTGACTAAAATAAAATGGTATATTATTTTTATTTTCTTACCTTAATATTTTCTTTCAACACGCTTATCAACGCCTTACAAGTCTCAGGTACAATCCGAGCAATAAGCTCTTTTGAAACTTTAAATAAGAACATTAAACTTGCAAAAGAATCTCCAGTAGCAAGATATCTTAAGGTGATTGCAAGCCTTATTGAAACAGGGACACATTTTCTGTAGTTGGTATCTTGCTTAGCAATAAAAGGACTAGTTACATTAACCAGCAACTCAATATCTTCGCAAGATATACGTGTGAAGTTTTTAAATCCACTCAATGGATCTATTTTTATTTCTTCTAGAAATTTATTCGTTTCTTCATTCCGTCGCTGTAGTAACGGCCTCACCCAACATCGCGGTTTCTTCCTTCGTTTCTTTTTAAGGAGACTACATAGTAAAACACATGCTGCAGCACAAAGCACTACGTTTTCCTGCCCGTTCATATTAACTACTGAACTGTCTCGGCAGAAACTCTGCTCAGTGAACATGTTCGCGCACAAGTGTGCTGAACTGTGCGTTTACAAAAGTTACGCACAGCCTTACCAGTGGAGACGGAAGCCAAATGCGACACCAGCTTAGTACCTGCACTGTTGGAGTTTTGCACAAAATGTTTGCAAGCAAATGTGCTGCACACTATTTTGGTGGAATCGCACCTTCAGAAATTCAAAAAGTCACGGACTTATTGACCCGCCCTCGTACAGACAAACCGGTTTGTCTCGCATCGTTCGACCAGTCCATCGTCTTTCTCTTTCGCAAACGCGAAACTACCATAACGGCATCCTTTTCTTCACTTAACAATAATTTAATTCGACCCGTACAAATATCAACTCCCCCGTCCTAGATTTAGTGTTCTTTGTTTGCTTGATTATTTTATTTCAACGGACGAATGATTTTGTATTACCCGACTACGTTATCGCGTCGATCGTCGCGTTGCAAGTTTCAGTTTAGCCGTCTTGAGGCGTCCACGGATTGGACTAGTCCATGGATTATCGGTGAACTGTCGAACCGTTCACAGTACATCGGCGGCAGTGTGACCATTTTTGGTATTTTTAGTACTAAATTGGTTTATTTGAGGCTTCGAAGAATGACGATAGCATATTTTTAGTATATTACTAAATATCGGTATAATATTGGTACAATTTCAACTGTCATGGTATTTTTTTAACCCTGAAAAGGTTGTCCTTTACTTTGGTCAAGATTGTTTCTTACTTACGCTGTCTTTGTCGCGCACTGAGTTCTTCGTAGCAATCTTTGTCTTTTACACACCGACTGAATGAAATTGTATGAATGTTTGTCACTTTTATTTCAGGGGATTCCCCCGTAGTACTGTTAAATTTGATTGTCTATGCTGTCCGAAGATTTTTGCCTTATTTGGTATTTGTGTTTCGATTACTTCGGTCGGAATATGGCGGTTGTTTCACTATTCATGTTAAAGAAGGTTTGTCTGACGGTTGTACTTCATTTGATCCGACGACAGACATGCTTAAAGTTAATAAATTTAGTAATAATGATTATACTATCTATTGATTTAGAATAAACAATTTTGATTAAGAAAGATATATTTATGCATTATTTTCAAAATATAAAGCAAAATTTTTAGTAGTATTTTGGTATAATTGAATTTTCCCTTTAGTATTTTTTGGTAGATTTTAAAGATTCCGTTGGTTAGTTTATAAAATTAGAAACGGTCACACTGATCGACGGTCGAATTAACTAGTTCGTCCATTCAACGCCCATCACTAGATGACTGACATTGAAACTAGACAGTTGCCGACTGCTCATCCTCATGTTTGCTCACTCGTTTTGTGTATTCCGATGCGTTTTGAGTGCTTTCCAGATTATTCTTCATTTTTCACGGCCACTGATTTGTATTTTACGGATTCCGACCCTGCCTACCTTGTACGACCCTTGCTTTCATACTGGGCCGACGACCCTTACACGATGAACTGTACGACGACGCACTGTAGGCTGCTGCGCTCATATAATGTGCATTATATGGTACCTTAGCTGGGTACCTACCAAGATCCTATAGAACCTGCACAATTCATAGACGACATTTTAATTATAATAGAAGACGAATTAAAACTATATTAAATGTTTATTTTTATTTTATTTTAGCATCCTTTCCATAACTACATACCTGTTAGTGCAAAAGAACATATTTTGCTCTTCGAGAAGCAGCTGTTAGTTAAAGATTGTAACATAACCTCACTTTTACTTAAACTCTTATATCGCTGTTCTCAGATTGACAAAATCCGCAGAATTTTCAGTTAAAGGTTGATAAGGCCCAAGATTGTATGTAATCGTTTCAGTCTCCTTTATAGTCAAACATGGATCTTATGACATCAATGTGAATAACATTGTGCGCTTTTATAATTTCTAACGTGACGATATTATCGTGGACGCCCACGTCCACATTACGGTATCACGATAACAAAGGGAATTAAAAAGTATGGAAATAATATGAATTTCTGTCCACGATAGCGTTATGAATGACGTCAACATATTTCCAGACATTTTATGGACTTGGACGTGGACGTCCCCGGCAATATCGTCTCTTCAGAAATGATAAAAGCGCACAATCAAAGGTGGTGTTGCATTGAAATTTAATTTTATGGATTTGTACGAGATTAAACATAAAGTAGGCGCTTGCAATGGTGTTTTTTTTTAATGCTTATTAGGTACGCAGGGTATACACTATACATATAAGTCTTGGTATTGATTAACTCATCACGATTATCAAGGAGACTGGGACATCTATGAGATGACTGCTACACGGTTTTTTTTTCTATTATGATTTTTTATCCAATTTTTCAGTCTGAGAGAGCCATTAAACCGTTATCCTAAAAATGGTTTTCAACTTCACTGTCTTAAAGTAAAAAATACAACTTTATTGACTGTTTACATATCTTACTACAAACTAAAACAATATAAATACTTCTTACTTAAATTAATGCCCACGTACAGTCAACGGCACTATTAACTACTGGTTCGAAATAAAGGCTGCTAATTTCAAATTGTTGCATTAGACGTGCGGCTGACTGTACGTAAGTAAAGCACTATCGTTACGCAAAATATCACTGTTTCACACAAATGTAAAAATATTCAGTACAATCCATTTATAATATAAAAAGATTCTGATATTATGATAGAATATAACAATATTAATTATATAAAAGCATCCAAAGTTGAGACTCACGACTGGTCACTCGTTCAATGACAGCGAAAATGATATTTTTTAATGTCATAGACTAATTCCTTCTAGGGTTGTCATATCTCAAACGGTTCGGAAACAGATAACGTATGAAACTAAATCCATGGAATTGGAAAGTACTGCTTAATAGTGGTGATACAAGGATAAACAAGGATGAAAATAAAACAAAATAAAATTGGTATGACTTTCCCACCATGGGCGCAAAACTCTGAACACGTTTTGGTAGGAAATTCATACCATGGGGGCATTTCGGTGACCTCACAAACTGATCAAAAGCGTCCCAGCGGATAACGAATCTAAATGCAAATACATACACAGGTGAAAATAGTAAAAATATTACGCTGTGAGCCTGTGACGCACGTTATCAACACAATAAAGTATTCTATGAAATGTTTTTAGCAATACTGTTTCCATCTCGTTCTCACCTACGCATTTTTCTCCTTTATGTGACTGTTCCTAAATTACCCTATTCTTATAAAAAAATGTTTTTCCTAATTATGATAGTAGGTATTAGTGTTAAGATCGGCTTTCCTTTGAGGGAAAGGGCGCGCCCCTCCGTCCGCACGTTCCTGTAGGGCTCGTCACCAAACCTGGGCACCCTCCCACTATTAGTTATAAGCAGTGATCGGAGTAGGTAGATTGAACTGGGGTCATTGATCCGAAACGTATATATTACTATGGACATTCCTCCGGAATTGGTGGATTATTAAAAAAAAACCGGAACTTATGTAGGAATTGTATTCTGCCAGAGTGGAAGGAGTCATTTGATGATTTGCCATCCTCAAAAAAAAGGTAGGAATTGTAATAAAATGAGCAATTTTATTCTTTATTATTCTTCCTATTTTTTTTTTTGTCACGATTTGACAAAACCCAACGACCAATCAGAACAAAGGATCATGGGTGGTACAATAACCGGTTATCAGAACAATGCGTACGCCCGCCGGAAATACTAAATCCGGAAATACCGGAATTACTTTCCGGAAAAATGGCTTATCCATGTTATTCTTTCTGTGTGCATTTATGATACAAGTACTAAAAATCAATCTACCTACTCCGATCACTGGTTATAAGAAAAGAATTCCCATAAACTAAACTGCCTTGTCCCGACTTAGAAAACTCGGGGACAAGGAGGAGACACAAGTTGATGTTTTGGGAATTCGCAGTTAGGAAACACAAGTATTATAAATTTCGTAACGCCGCGGTCTCCCTTCTCGCAGGTGAGCGGTTATATCAGCAATAGAGTCTTGATAATATGAAGGGGGTAAAGGGATCGTTACGTTTGCGCTTAAATTAATCATTTATAGCTACGTTAATTTATTTGTTTACAAGGTACTCACTTCAGTGAGACCGAGAACTGTTTTACAACGTTTGCTTCATTGTACGTTTTCTGCTAGACCTGACGCATAGAACCTTTGAGGACACTTATACGATTCTAATAGGACACGTTCCCGAAGCGCTATATAAATGTCTTACTCAATCCTATAGACAGAGTACTGCGAAGTCTAACTACCATTGAGGGAGACAAGTTTTGAGTACTAAACGCGTACTAATGTGTATGGCACCCTTACGGTGGCCTAGCCCCTTTTTAGTAAGATAGCAGAAAACCAGTACAAGTGCACCGTAGACTCAGTCTATAGCAAAACTCGGTGCGATCGTTCTCCACTCTGAAGTGAGATTTCGTCACCTCACATTTCCTTACTCTGCCCCATTTAAATGGTGTAGTGCGGCTATTAGCGGCTAGCATCCAAATGTGTCTCGATAAATAGTGTCGATTCAGTAATTTGCCTACAACAGCCGGACGAGACTTGGTCCCTAGCGTTCTTAGAACGACTATAAATCTAGTTTCGGGTACTTGGTGAAGCTACCCTCTCTCCCGGAAATGCACATACAATAAGCCTCGCGCAACGTGTTCTGTGGCCAGGCCTTTTTCACTAACGTTTGATTGTTTTATAACGCAATTATAGATCGGCTTTATAGCCTAGTTTAATTTAAATTAACTGTGAGTATTTACGGTTCTGCCTTCCACATGTGGTGCGTCTGTTAAGGCGCTTCCCCGACCAAACGACCTTGAGCGTTCGCTCCTTCTCTGTTCCGTCGCTGAGTCTCGCTCTGTCTCGCTCCCTGCGCACGCTCATTTATCATAGAATTCACAAAAAAAAAATGAAATTATTTGAATAAAAAAAGACAACCGATCTTTTTAAAGAAAATAAAACGTGAATTATTTAGATTTTTAAATTATCTACCCATTACTGTAATCTTCAAATTATTAGAACGTCAACTTTAGCAAAAGATGCATGCAATCAATAATTTTAGTCTAAATTAATTTATAACACATAAAACAAATAAGAACGTGCAATGTGATGATAGGTTATCGAACATTAATAATGTGCTTTTAGTTAAATGTAGTTTACTACTTTTAATGAATGAGTTTAATAGCCTCTGCATAACGCACTATAGCAAGGTTTTGCTCAGGGTACTGCCTTAAGGGTCAAAAGTCAGGAGCGTTGGGTCTCAGTGTCAAGTAGAGCGGAAGGCCTTCCCCGTTTCCCTATAACCAAACGCAAATGACAAATGTCTGTCAAGGTACGGATTATGTATACGTAATACAAGGAAAATAACGTTAATTGTAAACTACGATACAAATAGGAGTAATTTCGCCATGCTGGAATAAATGATCATTAATAGCTCTTCAGCGATACCACTTATTTGTTATCTATAAATCACAATGCAAATCAACCTACAAGAACAATTTAATGGAGAAGTCTGTAACTACGATTTACATACTATTACTAAAGATTAAAGTTGACACTTACAAATTATCTCCTTGGAGGGAATTAGATTACAACTCACTTCGAAATACTGCACGTATTACTAGTTTCACCTCGGGCACAGCTCACAAAACTAAATTGTCTAGTTTAGACTACGTCATCGTCTACCTAACGTGGTCTTACACCCAGTATCAACTTAATAAATACTCTGTCCCTTTCTGTCGTAAGGGACATCACCTCTTGGTATTCACAAAGTCTCTAGCCTGAACTCTGGCGTCCGTAGCCTCTAACGGTTCAAAATCAACTAACTTCACATTTTGTTTATAATTCTCATCTTCAAAAAATCACCACATTCAGCCCTCAGGCCCTCAGTTTTTTGTAATCTCGACCTAGAAACGCTTTATGTCAATTTGTCAATGGTTTCTCAAGTCGGTTCAGGCGCCACATTTACGATTCCCAGATGTGGATGCAATAATGTGCGCTGCGCCCGGGTTATCCCATGGGTTCTTAGAATTTGTAGAAAATATTGCATCTTAACTGACGTAAAATATGGCTTTTCGACTAACGCCTGGCCATAAAATATAAATGGAACGGGTGAAGTTCAATTTTGTTTTACAATTTAAAAGAAATATGAGATTTTGTTATTAATGAGGGTAACGTGTCGAGCTGCCAGACCATAAAATTGAGATTTAATGGGTTTCTAAAAGGCCCGATAACGTGTGACAATTTTAAAACAAACATATTATTTTGCTATTAAATAGGTACGTGTAGGTGAGAAAGTCACACTGTCCCTGTCAGAATCCCGATACCGGCTTCACATCGTTCAATAACTAGCGGAGTCATCGGGACGAAAATAACGACACGTGGTGGCGCTGTCTGCTTATTTGAAGGCTCGTGCACAATGGCGCGACGCGACAGCGTGACACAAAGCCACCGCCTGCCGCGCGACGGGCGGTGCCTTTGTGTCGGGCTGTCGCGTCGCGCCTGTTTGGGAGCCTTTAGACTTGTAGGCGGATAAAGTGTAGTCGTTTTTGTAATTATAATTTGCCATTTTCCGAAAGGGAAAGCGGTAGGAAGGTCTAATTTGTATGAAACCTTGTAACTGCAATTTTTATGGTAGGTAATTTTTAAGTTTATCTTGGGCATCACTATTGGCAAGGAAACATTGTGAAGAAACCTGCACCCCAATTACGTAACACCCTTTCTTTCACAATCTGAAGGATTTTGAAAGAAATTCCTAATCTATTGCTTCATATGTTTGAAAAATTCCTCTGCTTGGCAACGTAAATATCGCAATGAATGTTGTTGAATTGTCAAAATGAAAGGCATTGTACTTGTTAGTGTATTACGCAATTATCCCGCTGGACTTATAATTAATATAGGTAAGTCTAGAATCGCCAACCCGCCTTGAGCAAGCGTGATGATCAATGCTCATGCCTTTTCTGTATAAGTTTTTTTTTAATCAAACCGCACGGGTCGATCGTAGGTTAAGCTACGTTTGCCGCGGTCGGTTCGTGGATGGGTGACCATCCATTACATATCGAGCGAGACCCCTCCGTGCCTTAGAAATCACGTTAAGCCGTTGGTTCAGGTGTTATTCGTAGTGGTTTAACAGTCGTTACAGGTAGCCAGAAGTCCAGAAAGTTGGTCAACCAGTCTTACCAAGGGGTATCGTGTTACCCAGTAACTGGGACAACCCAGTTACTGGGTAAAACGATACCCCTTGGTAACACCCACCGGGGTGGGTGTTACCAAGGGGTATCGTTTTACATGGAGATGGGATGGATGGGGATTTTACATGGAGCGACTGCCTATCTGACCTCGGGAGGTCAGATAGGCAGTCGCTCCATGTAAAATCAGCTGCATCCGGTTATACTGGAAGCCGACCCCAACATAGTTGGGCTAAGCTAAGCTAAGCAAAGGCTAGGCAGATGTTTTTTTTGATTGACTACCAAAGAAGAGTTCCTATTCCTAGATTGAATTACGTACTGTAAGGCTAATTCTAAAATAAAAACCATTAACAATAAAGGCTCGTGCACAATGGCGCGACGCGACAGCGTACACAAAGGCACCGCGTGCAGCGCGACGGGCGGCGCCTTTGTGTCGGGCTGTCGCGTCGGGCCAGTGTGCACGAGCCTTAAAGATTACGGTTTAACTTCAATAACCCTAATTGTAGGCACAGAAATATGAGTAATCTCTCAAATCTCAAATTGTTTATTGCAATCCATAATGTACAGGTAAAGTAAAGAGCCGACTAGTCGGCGCTTTTTGCTGACTGATTGCTGACTAGTCGCCGCTACATCTCTAAAAAGTGACCTAACCATGTCATATCTCGCTAACTCACTCAAACCCAATCTGAACAAAACGTAGTCTTACATATTCCATTTTCGCAACAGAGAAGCTGTGCTCAGTGGGGTGCCCATTGAGCACATCAACTTACCGAAATATCTGAGTGTTACTTTGGACAGGTCACTAACATTCAGCATAAACTGCAAGAATATAAAACAAAAAACGAAGTTGACATTAGGCTATTGTAACTTAGATTTATTAATAACTGACTCACTAAACTCTGAAAAATAAAAACTTTTTTTCAAAGAAAACAACCGTCTTCAAAAAAACACTACATAGTGAAAAATTACTTTAATTTCGGAAGTCGGTGGCAAAAACAAAATACAGATACAAAGACACCGTCTTCCGAAATTAAAGTTATTTTCCACTTTGTAGTGTTTTTATGAAGACGGTTGTTTTCTTTGAAAAAAAGTTTTTATTTTTCAGTTTTTAGTGAGTCAGTTATTAATAAATCTAAGTTACAATAGCCTAATGTCAACTGCACATCATCTTTTACAAAATATTCCTTTTCCCGACGCAAGGCCGTTAACTGTTGAGGAGTTCTCCTGTTAAAACCAAAACCACTGGATGGTGAAGCCACCATCAGCTCCATTTCACCATATGCATTGTGACGAGCATAATTGCTTAGCAACCATATTAAAATCGAATCGCAACCCGTGAAAAACTTATTATTGAGAAGTTCCGGTGGCCACCTGGTCTTCATCATCAGTTCCACTTCACCGAATGGTGCTTTCCAAGAGCAAAATTCCAAGACCAAATCGCTATACGTGTGCGTATAAAATTTGAGGATTTCCCTCGATTTCCAGGGGATTCCCTCAACAGATTCTGACTTGGTGACAATGGAACCACCTCGAGAGTATATAATATACCCTTTCAAACAAAAAAAATATTTTCAAAATAGGTCCTCAGTTGACGGAGAAATCGGTGTATATAAACAAAAAATAAAAAAATACATACAGTCGAACATATAACCTCCTCCTTTTTGGAAGTCGGTTAAAAAGGTGCACACTCGCAACAGTCTCCTATAACGAATTGTCTCATCCAAGTGGTGTGCTTCGTCTGACGTTAGGCGGAACACTGGGCTGGCACTACCCTTTTCTGCAGGTCAATTCGCGTGCCCCGTGTGGAGTCGTTCAGCCTATGCAAATTTAGTGGATACAGCTCTAAATGAAACCTTCCGGATCATCACTGGCTGCCTCAAACCGACCCCGGTGCAAATGCTGTATTCACTAGCTGGAATAGCGCAACCAGAAGTTCGCAGAGCGGTGGCAAGCTCAAGTGAAAGAGCCATGATGGTTATTGACACACGACACCCTTTGCACGATAACTTCCTCGTGTCTCAAAGGCTGAAAAGCCGCAACAGCTTTTTAAAATTTGTCCTCCCACTCACTGGCGAACGGGAAAGGAAAGGCTAAAGCTGTGGCGAGAAAGTGCTTCCCTACCCCAAACCCACTCGTTCCTCCTGCTGAAAATCTCGCACCTGGACATGCATTGCCTTTGCTTACCTGGAAGTCTTCAAATAGACTTCGAACTTAGGTAGCCCCCCCCCCCCACAGATGACTCCGCCTTGGAGTGTAACTGGTGCTGTCCCACAGACAATGGGGTACTTAATATCGTGTCTAGCGTGTCTTGTTACAGGACAACAGGACTCCTGTTGTCTGCACGCTACTGGAGTTGATCTACTTGTCTTGTTGTTGGCTACTGAAAGTGCCAATCTCGTAGCCAAATTTTGGGTTGACTGTATATATACTGCCATCGATTCGCTAAGAAGGTCTCTAAAAGTAACTGCATTGTTTGATTCACATTTGCGGTTTTCGACTTTAATGCGATTGACTAAATTCCGTTAGGCACATCACAGATCGAAGGCACGAAGGCATACTATGTGAACGGTAAGATAACTGTGTCGCTTCACACATGAATACAGCACAATTGAGTTTTGTTATAATGTGTCTATCACTACAATGGACTGGGAATGTTAGTTGTCGGCTGTGATGAGCTTTCGAGTGTCATTATACCCATACAATTGATAGCGCATCGAGCTACGTCGAACGCCACCAATCTTGTGCTATTGCATTTGCGTGGACATTCCCTCAAGCTGTGGGAAAATTCATAAAAAAAAGCATTTGAAGCAATTTTTACCCAACCGAGTTGTAATAGCATGGAATAGGCTCTCGGAAAATGTGATGGTTCCCACATTGAAATGCCTTAAAAACCAGCTAGACAGATAAAAAATCTCCCGAACTATTTGAAACACACGCATCAGCTAATTACCTACCAAGTACCTAGTGTTACTTACCAAATAATAATAATAACCCCACCGCCGTATCTCTACGTTGACGTCGTGGTGGGGCCACGTCAACGTAGAGATACGGCGGTGGGGTTGCGTGCGTGGTGCGTGGTGGGGCTTGCATGCTCCTGAACTCTGGGTCTGTACCGGTAGAGTTTACTTAACCGAAACAGGTCTAGGGTGAGGAGCCAGACCAAGAGAGATACAGAAATCCGCAGGGCAGCATGTGGCAAGCTGTTGGGCAGTAGCGATCTTACGGACCCTATCTCCAGGGAGAAGTCTTGTTCCTCACCTCTGGCTTGCCTCTATTGGCCGGCTGGAGTGAACAATGACGAGGAACTGAGCTCCCACCTCTTTCTTGCCTTTATTGGCCGGTTTGAGTGGAGATTCGCAAGAGCAAACGTGCTTGGAGAAAGGAAGTATTCCAGTAAGATGCTGGTAGGGATCTTGACCGTACTTCAGGGTTTGTCCTGATAGCCGTGATATACATCTCCACTCCTCATAAGCACCTCAGGACATGTTGCCCCCTTGTCACTACGACACTTATGTGTTGGCGAGCGTTTTCGGGGCCCATTATTGAGTGTGCAAGTCACCCCCTGCCATTTCATCTGTGTATGTTATATAAAACATTGGTCAGGCAAGGGCCATAGTCTTTCCATAGTCTTAGATAACCAGTCCACCTAAGCCACCCAAATATATAGTCCAATATCTTTGTTTCCATATCCTGCAATAGTCCTACACCAACCGGGGGTTGTCCTTAGGTGCACTTGTATAGTCCGAACAGGGATATAATCATCGGTTGGTGCCTCATTTCATTAAAACCGTCTAACAGGCCTATGCGAGTTGGCTTCGGCCCCTCGTACGCCTTCCAAAGGTCCGGGATCCTAGGGTCCCGAGAAGTGTCAAGAGTCGTAAAAATAATAATAATAAATAGTCCTACACTAACCGGGGGTAGTCCTTGGGTACACTTGCATAGTGCGTATACAGGGAAAATCGTCGGTTGGTGCCTCATTTAATTAAAAGCGTCTAAAGGGCCTCTGCGACTTGGCTTCGGCCCCTCGAACGCCTTACAAAGGTCCGGGACTATAGGTTTCCGAGGAATGTCACGTATTAATAATAATTTTGGTTCATGAATGAAAGCAGAATGTTTCGTTCAATGGGTAATAATAGGGCACTAGTCCGACCGTAAACGCATCGATCTCATCGGTTTGGTGCAGTATTAAATCATCGATAAATTCTTTCAGGTGCAGAGAGGTAGTATTTGACATAGACAATCTGCCGACTGCGACGGTGATCATAGTGTTCCACAATGAAGCCTGGTCCACTCTCATGCGGACCGTCATGTCCGTGCTGATGCGGTCGCCACCTAAACTGCTGCAGCAGGTAATAATAAAGCCATATTTCTTACGGTCGCGAATCATATTTGAATCAAAATACAACCTGACAGTGACCTGCAAATTGTAAAAAACGTAACAAAATTTGAATTTCGCGGGCTACCTTGAAGATTCCGCCTTAAGGGGCTACAATTCAGAGTGATTAAATCGGCGTGCCGATAACTCCCTTGTTTAAAACTTACTTAGGACATTTGTTATAAGGATAATTAAGAAGTGTTTTTTTTTATTATTGTATTGTAGTTTATGACAATATATATTTTTATCGCATAAGGGCTACCTGTAATGGTAGATTTACGGTGTTTGAACAAATGAATAAATTAGAAGCAGATATAATGTTAAGTGCTCCATCGTTTGATGAACAGATTATTATATTACAACTACGATCATCAAGTGTTTATTATCCCATTTCAGATAATCCTAGTAGACGATGCAAGTGAAAGGAGATATCTTCACGCAGAGCTGGACGAGGCTGTGGCGAAGTTGGACAATGTGCAAGTACTACGGAACCCTGTCAGGACGGGCCTGGTGGGTGCGCGGCTCATGGGCGCCAAGAAGGCTACTGGCGACGTGCTGGTGTTCCTCGATGCTCACTGCGAGGTGAGTTTACTATTCTGTGGTTGAATACTAAGGAACCCTTTCATCCCCATCCTTTCAAAGATTTCGTACATATGGTCTGTTCCAAAAGTATCTGATGAAAGTGTAAACAAACCCTGTTCTGGTTAAATTTCTACGCAAACACTCAGTAAACGGAATTAGTAACACATTCGTCTATATTTAGAAGGTTTTAAGTTTATATCTCATCACATTTCTCAATAATTATTGTTTGAATAACATTTTTAAATTGGAATTGAAAAAATCGAAATTGAGGTTTTAAGTTTAACCTCGGTGTCAAGTGGTTCAGGTGATTTAAAATTTGAATTTCAGGGTTAAGTATTGAAATAATAAAAGCACTCAATTTGTAAGTGGCACTACAAATTGGCATCCACAAGTACGTTTTCTGACCCCTTTGTTTACATTATTATCATATACTTTTGGAACAGACTACTATTGCTTATCTTGAAAAGCTACATAAATTGTAAAATTATAATTTCAGGTCACCAAAGGATGGCTCCAACCTTTGCTGGATCGCGCAGGAAACGACGATGTCTTCATTTGCCCACATATAGACCTGTTATCTGCGGACACATTAGCGTACACAAAGAGTATCGACGCTCACTGGGGCGCCTTCAGTTGGAGGCTACACTTCAGGTGGCTTATACCCAGTAGCGAAGTCCTAAAAAAAAAGTCAGAAAACCCCTCTAAGCCTTACCCCACTCCTGCCATGGCTGGCGGCCTTTTTGCTGTCCGGAAAAGCCTTTTCTGGCGTCTAGGAGGCTACGACGAAGGAATGACAATATGGGGAGCAGAAAACTTAGAACTATCCTGGCGAGCTTGGCAATGCGGCGCAAGAGTCGAAATAACATCGTGCTCTCGAGTAGGACATATATTTAGGAGTCACAGCCCTTACAAATACCCTGGAGGAGTGACAAAGGTTCTGCATGCGAACCTGGCGCGTGCGGCCACCGTGTGGATGGATGAATGGGCCGACTTCTTCTTTAAATTTAATCCAGATGTAGCCTTGATCCGCGACCAGCAGTCAGTGGGAGATAGAGTAGAATTGAGAAAGAACTTAAAGTGCAAAAGTTTCGGATGGTACTTAAGTAACGTGTGGCCCCAACACTTTTTCCCGACTGACCAGAGATGGTTCGGGAGAATCAAAAATGAAAAAGGTGGTTGTATTGGAGTTACCGTTGGTACAGTTGGATTGGGAAGCCCAGCCATCGGGGTAGACTGTGTCGCAGCACTTGGCCTCGAAAGTTTAGTAGTTTTCACTCCAGAAGGCAGAATCATGGCTGACGAAGGCCTATGTTTGCAGCAAGGGAACGGACGCGCCCTTTGGAAGAGTTGCAGTGACAGTATCAAACAGATATGGGTACAGAAAGGTCCTAGGTTAAAAACTCAGGATGGTTTGTGTTTAACTTTAGTGGTAACCAAGGATTCACACGGCATTGGTGATCCCTTAACCTCAAAGAGGTGCATTACAGATGATAAACAGATCTGGCATTTTAATCGCGTGCCTTGGCGTTAATATTGTGATAAAAGTAGGTAGTACAAATGTTAAATACACTAAGCAATGAATTTGACAGGAAAATGACACTAGTTTAAGACCGGAAATCATAAAGTACATTAATTTAAGTGCAAAATGAGATTTTATGTAAGTACTTAATATTATTTGAGTCTGATTCGGAATCTTATATTAATTAGTAAGTTAAAGTGTTGTAAAATATAATAAGGGAGGCATTTAGTTATATTTAGCACCTGTGATTTGTAATGATATTATTTTTTTAAATGAAATTACTAGTTTGTAGGAGCAAGACCATAAATTGTGATTATTTTACATTATTAACATCATAGGTATTTTCGTAATAGTTTACTTTATGTTTAAATTACTGTTGCCTTACTATGACGTGCTAATACCATCATGGTTCCATTGAGAAAAAGGGATAGTGCTATCGGCCATATATAGCTCCGTCTCTCTTTCACGCTGAAACAATGATGGCTTTAACACGTCATAGTACGGCCTCTGAAAGATAGTTGATGTACAAAATGGCGGATAGTGTTATCGCTCAATTAACATTCCTTTACTTCTGCTTATAATAATAATATATTTAAGTTTTATAGACTATTCTCAGTGTAGTATATTTTTCTATTATCACTCTTTTGATAAACATGCTTTATATTATCTGTTAGTTAGAAATCAATCTTATTGTGTAGATGATAAGAGCGGTCGATGAGTAAAATGTCATCTCCTTAGAATCTCTGCCTGTCAGTTTTTTGTAAATAGTTTCTTTATTATTTTACTAGCTTCTGCCCGCGATTTCGTCCGCGTGAAATTTATTGTTCCCCCGATTCAACCCGTCGCATCGCATCGCCTGCGCGCGCTATTAATTCGTTTTCGCTTAGCGTTCCTTATGTTTTTTTTTGTTTTTGCTCGGCTCCTAAGGCTCCTAGCGTGATGTTAAGTAGCATAATAGCTTTCAAGAATTGGGCTATTAAATGCAAAGATATTTTTCAAATCCGACTGGTAGATCCAAAGATTAGCGCGTGCAAACAAACACAAACTCTTCAGCTTTATTATAGGTGTAGAAGATAATAATTGTACCTAATTCAAAGACAATTTCGTGGCAACACTATTGTGATTATTAATAATTAGCGTTTATTTTCAATCGAATTAACAGCATTTATACTTCTTCTAGTCTTAAATCTGACTACTTTTAATCTAGGTTGTATCTAGTTAATTTCTTATTTATATTTAGTACAGTATTTTTGGCGATACATTCCAGTTACCACATCGCGATCATTCATCAACAACAACATACAGTCAACTTATTTTTTTTTTTTTTTTATAGATATACCTGAATGTCCCATCATTATTGAATAGAATTCGAAGTGCTTTTATTAACCTAAGTAGAAAATCTATACACTTGTAAATAATTTGCTTTTTATTTGTGAAAAATTAAACGTAATATTTTTTTCAAATGTGCGACCAGTAGGTGCATAGCAATGCTTCTTGATAGATTCGCAATTTTGTCACATGGTGCTTTTAGAAAAATCCTAGGAATTAGTCCGTGGTATGAAATCAGAGTTATTTGTCACACATCACATGCTATGCTGTTAAAAGCTTAACATTTTTATTTAGACAACATTTATAGTCGATTTACAAAAAAATATAAAATGTACAATGAAATGTATTACTTACATTAATTTATATGAGAATCTATGTCATTAAATTAACTGTTTATTATATACTATTTTTATTCACATTCCCTTTATTTTCGTACTTCACCTAAATACGAAGTATAGTAGTAAAGTTGCTATCGTTGCTTGTAGCGGTAGTGTTGTTTGCGTTGCTGAGTTGCAGTTGTTTCCGTTGCAAATGAAGCAACGCGCGTCGCTGTGGCCGCGTGCTCTCTCTACGGCTAGCAGGCCGAGACAGACCGAATCTATCTGTGCTCGCGGAATACAGCCTCGGAGAGTGTCCACTGTGTTGCCAACTGAAAACAACGATTATTCAATAGAATTTGGTGATGTCGAAAACTTAGTCACCTGATATAGTTTTCAACCAATGCTAGAGTAGTACAGCAATGATTGGGCTATGGTTATGGCTATGGTTTGGGTTGTGGTTTTTGGGGTGATTTGGTTTAGCACTTTGATAGTGCAACACAAAAAAGGAAATCAAAAAACTTTGCATTAAAATGCAGAGTCAAGACTAGCAAGCCTGCAACACGATCAGTGGCGTAGCTAATCTTCAAACGGGCCCTGTATCAAAATTTGTTGGGGGCCCTTTTCATTTGACCGCGGCGAAACTCCAAAGGAGGGTATTGTTTTTAACAAAATAAATAAAATTGCATACCGACTTCAAGGTAAAGCTGTCATTGTGAAGTTATTAAGAGAAACTAAAGGAATGCAAGACCAAGCGAAGTAAACTACTACTACTAGTACTACTACTACTACTAAGAGAATTTGTCGGAATATGAAGAACTAGCTTTTGCGCGCGGCTTCGCCCGCGTGGAAATCGGAAATTATCCCACGGGAACGAACTACCGGGATAAAAAGTATCCTACATGTTAATCCAGGTTATAAACTATCTGTGTTCCAAATTCCATCCAAATACCTTCAGTAGTTTTTGCGTGAAAGAGTAACAAACCTCCATCCATCCATCCTCTCCAACTTTCACATTTATAATACTAAGTAGGAAGTAGGATTATACAGGTTGGCATGGGACATCGAGACGCAAACTGTAACCATGAATTCAGCACGTCATTTTAGACCCCTAGCGTAGAAATTTTTAGTCAGTTATCAAAAAAAATGTTTCATAGAAAAGTGCAATACCTACGCGGTCAAAATGTATGGAAGAGCAAAATTATTTTTTTAAACCGACGAAAAATGTCAACATAGGGATAGGGGTTGAGAGGCGCCACGGCGTCCTCACCTTCCGCCTGACGCAGGTCCTCACCTCACCGGACATGGCTGTTTCGGGAGGTTCCTGTTTCGGATAAGGCGGGAATAAACGCCCGGGTGTTGTCATTGTGTGGATCGACCGGAGGACACGGTGGAGCATACGGTGGAGGTCTGCCCGGCTTGGGCGGAGCACCGCCGTGTCCTCGTGGCGGCGATCGGCGGCGGCGATCTCTCGCGTCCGCCCTGGTCCAGGCCATGGTACGGAGCGAGAGGGAATGGGAAGCCGTCACCTCCTACTGCGAAGCAGTAATGCTCGCGAAGGAGGAGGCGGAGCGCGTGAGGATGAGGCAATCGTGGTGCTCTCACACCCCTAGTTGCTGCAGGAGGACACACCCTAGGCGTCGGGAGTCGATTGTCGAGTCCCGGCCACCGTAGGCGCGGGCTTGCGGACGGCGAGCAATGGGCAGCTCGCCGTCCGGTAAGGACCAGGCCCGGGTCGATGGCGCGTCGTGTTCCACGCGCCCCTCAAAGAGATGTCAGCATCATTGACGGGGTCCGATAGGGCCGATGTCTGCTGGGGTCGCGGATTGTTCGAAAGAGTTACCCCTGGCGCACAGGCAACTGAAGGAACACGGGTGGGTTTTAGTCAGTAAGAGTCTGACATGCCCTTCTGCTCCGCCCAGAGCGGAGAGGTCATTTGATGATTTTCCACCCAAAAAAAAAGGGGGGGTTCAGAATGATGTACTGAATCCATGGTAACAGGTTGCGCGCTGATGTCCCTGCTAAACTGTAATTTAAAAGAAAAAACGGCGTCTTTTTCATTTTGGGTACCTACATATTGTTCCCCATCGTTTTTGACTTTGTTCACGCCTTAGGTTCTTAAGTTTCGTAATTAATTATTATCGACTTACAAGTCTTATCATCCGGCGTAGCAACCATCTTCATGCAGCGGTATTCTATAGGTATCCTAGAGTCTGTGCTCGGCGGTGGATGTCCATAGTTATGTACCCAGGTCGCCGACACCCAGTTGGCAGGTTGGCACTCTACCGGTACTCCATGCGCTATCATCTGTTCAGGGTGACAGCCCAGACATCGCTGGTAGAAACAGGTTTCGGGGACCGCTGTAATGTAAAGAAGAATAGTTTGGTGATTATGGCTAGGTACTGAGCAGCTTAAAGGTCGATCACAGTGGAGATGGTTGCGGAAAAACCAACCTGATGGATGGTTGTGGCTGTGAAGGGTAACAGTTCAGAAGTTAGCATTAGGATCAGGACTCCTACAAACGAACGATTATTATAAATCAGAGTTCTACCCTAGGAGTTTCACTGATCTCCTTTTCGATGATTTAGCTAGGTGTGGGGACTTACACATACGTAGGTAGTTTAGTCTTTTGGGTCAATTAGGATTAGTGACGTTTTGTTTTCTTTAAATACCCAGATCCGGCGAAAACGTGAGAAATAAATAGGTTCCTTCCTAGACGAGGTGTTAAATACTTATCTAAATTAGTGTGTCGACACGAGATTATTATGTTTAGAATACTGTTATAATTAGACACTAACTAATATGAAAAGCAAAGAACACGTGAAGTTGCTACGGTCAGTCTCCTCAAACTTGCGGATTTAGTCGAGTTGCAAACGATTGTTCATTTTCAACGAAACGAAACGAATCGAAACGTTCCCTGTAATATTCCAGCCATTGTGGCGTCAATTTAAGTTTATTTTCGAAGCACAGCTGATGATTACGAATAGTTACCTACTCCAATGCGGATTTTATTATTCGTTGACGTTTATTAAATTGAAATTG
The DNA here is from genome assembly GCA_916610205.1 of Griposia aprilina. Taxonomy (NCBI): domain Eukaryota; kingdom Metazoa; phylum Arthropoda; class Insecta; order Lepidoptera; family Noctuidae; genus Griposia; species Griposia aprilina. The sequence goes on from OU744302.1 coordinate 13,728,242, forward strand.
TAAGGGAATGTCTACGATCTTGTTAACCACATCATTAACCTTAATATCATTTAATACTGTTGTTTTGTTATTTTTCAAGTAACTAGGTATTAATATATTTCATTGGTAGGACAAAAAATACACTAGTAGGTAGGTAATCACATGAGAAATATGGTCTTTAGCTAATGGATTTTTATGCAAAATAGGTGTAATCCAATCGAAATTAATTTGTCTTTAATTATAAATGAGGCAGTTACGCAAAACGGGTTTCATTAAGTCATGTTCCTTTAGGATGTTTTTGGTGCGAATATAATCGTTAAATGCTGTTGCATGCGAAGCATTGGTAACGTTAAGTTTATATTTAATTATGAAGTTATGTGGTAAGGTAAGTGTCAAAGAGGATTCAGTGCTCAATATTGAGTTCACAAGTGGTCATATATTCGAAAGTAATAAGAGTAGTACATAATAAGAAACAATTAGTATGACGTATGCTAATAATTATGACAATATTTGTATTGTTAATATAAACCTTAGCCAATAGGAAACCTTACTGCCAATTTCTGCAGCTAGAGGGCACCGTTACCCTATAAAAAAAAGGTTAGGTATAATAAAAAATCGGTGTGAGTTGGTTTGGCACTCACGAAAATTTATGTGTAAACATGTGAGCTCGCCTCAGTTTGGTTCACGCGCGCACATAGACACGGGTCTTACGCTGACGTCATCTGACGCTCGAAGGCTTACGCTTACGCGTCTGACGCTCGAAGTCCCAGCTTGCCCCTACCGTAGACCGAGCGCTAAGATGTTTACACATCAAAAACCGGCTAAGTTCGAGTCGGACTCGCACACGAAGGGCAAGTCTGACTCCTACACTATATATCTGCGCCCTGTACCACAAGGCAAAAAACGACGAAAAAACACGTATCTTGTATAATAGACTCCCTTTAATTTATAACTTTATTTTAATTTTATTATTTGTAGTTATAGCGACAGTAGAAATACACCCTCTGTGAAAAACTCAACTGTCTACCTATTACGGTTCGTGAGATACAGCCCGCTGACAGATCGACGGACGGACGGACAGCGGAGGCTTAGTAATAGGGTTCCGTTGGCACCCTTTGGGTACGAAACCCTAAAAAGATTGTTAGGTTGTTCCTGATAAAATAATAATAATTTTAATATTTATCTTTCGGTATTCATGTTACTACTACGTACCATCGCATTATGTAATTAAACCTGTAGGTAATGATAGTTATAGTTTAGGGACAAGGGTGGATCTAGGATTTTTCTGGGGGGGGGGGGGGGCACATGGGCTAGACGGATAGGATAGATGTTCTTTTGACCATACATACAGAAATAAGTGTTATTTTGTGGACATAGTCCCCCACTACTACGTGACGGACTAACCCTGTCGGGGGCCCGGAATGGAAATACAAAATGAGGCCCCCCCGGTCTTCAGTTTATGTAAGTTTTTCTAGTAACATTTTGCAAAATAAAAAATATCAAGTAGGTATACGAAAAGTATTAAAATTATACTCTACGTACACCATAGGCCTCGCATTCGGCAGGGTATTTTTTTTTAGGGTGATGTATTTTCTTCTTCTCATTATGCTATTCACGAAAAACAAGATTAAGCGAGCTCGATTTTTTTTACACCCCGTCTCGGAATTCTCGGTTAGGTTTCTTATAAACATTCTTACGAAAATAGGAGTTACTTCGTCGTTAGTCGAGTTACTCATGCAAGTTTGTTCAAAAAGTTTGAGAATGTAGTATGCAAGAGTGAGCGTAGTGACGAAAATTTTTGCACACCGCCTTGTATTATGTTAGGTTTTATTTTGGCTAATCATACAGAAAGAGGACTTCCTTGGTCGAAGTATTTATAAAAGTTTGGTAATTATGTATAAGTAGGTAATGGTGACACAAGCGAACGAAGCGATTGTGCCCATCTCCTTGGATCCGCCCTTGTTTAGGGAGATAAATAAATAAATAAATAACGTAAATAGAACAACATAAAGTTTAGGCCTCTTATATCATTTTTGGTTATAATAAAAATAAAATAAATATGGTTAGGTGACTGACACTGATATATTCCGTGTTTTTTTACAATCCACTGTTATATTATTTTACTGATAGCCGTTCGTCGGAAATAATCTGTAAGAATGCATCAATCAGTCAGTGTTGTGCTATGAGATAGTAGGTATAGGTTATTGCCTATATCCAGAAATGAATGCGTTTGCTGTACGTCGCGCGTCGCCGCGTTGGTCGTCGCAAGCACTTTTTACTATTGTAGTCTTTGACAGCCACAAACTATTCGAGGTTATGTTCCGATAATTTTAAAGCTGAACTGACAATAAGAATGGAGGTTTTGTACAGGTCCGAGAGTATACCCTACCCTACTTTTAAATAGCTAATTTTAAATACTTAGGTATGTGCATGTTTTAACTTTGGTGTTATTATAACCTACATTTTTAAATTAAACAGAAAAATATTTAACTTAAAGTTTCCTTTGTTTACGTCATGTTTACGTGGTGTTTATGTGGCGCCATATTATGATGTCTCAGCTTTGCGTAAGATTCTTTATTTCGTTTTAGAAATCCTACGGAATTAGTAATTATACCTACAACCTAAATCCTGGTAAGCTCCTCGATCCTACTTACATATAGATAGTTAAGTAGTTACCTAATTTAATTATTTGATTAAAACCTTTTTTTGCTTGCAGCCATTATTGCAGGTGATAAAAAAAGTATATATATATATATATAAAGATTTCGACCGCGGATAGAGAGCTATCCGCGGTCGAAAACTTTGAAATGCCATTAGATTATATTTTAATTTTATAAAAAAATTCACGTCCTTTTAATTGTTTTTATCGCAATCCAGCCTATGTTTCCTCTTATTACGACTATATGGGCCTCTTTTGTGAGAAATCTCATAAGATTTGTAACAAGATTTTATTCAATATTTGAGGCAAATCGGTGAGTGAGGCAGTGAACAGCTACCTACTTATGACACTGGTAGATAGACAATATGCGTAACTACTGGCAGGTCTCAGTTTTCATGATGGTATAGCTAAAGACGCGAAATTAATGATTGTCGGCATTTTCTCCCACAATGCATGTCCATGTCCAATCTGATTGTTGTGCAGCGGCCTTTACTCAGCGCAGTCGATCGAACCCGCCATGTAATGCCACTCCTCACTGCAGTTTACGTTTGTTTTAACCGCCGCAATCATATGTCATTTTCTCGCGTTTCGCGCCATTTTGCCGGCCATCAGCCGTCGTTCGATCTGTTCGGCGCGTACGCTCCGTAATTATTGAAACTTTGAAAGCAGAGAATCCGCTCTCGACGTCAAGGTATGCACGAACGCTAATTTAAAACGGCTGTTTAGTTTCGTTCTATACATATCTGATATTAAAGATAACGTTATCACATAACCTACCTTATTAATGAGTTTAGTAACTTGTGTATTTGTGTAGGATCCTATTCTGACAGAAACAGATTGATATCTAAAATATTGTTTGATAAGCAATGATACCCTTATTTTCATTTGATACCTATTTTGTTTCTTAAATGGAACCTCTGCTCTACTCTGCTCTGTAGCGCTAAGCTTATTACTCAGCCATTTTGTCAATCGAGCCTTTCTAACTTTGAAAATATTAAAGCTAGGTACAGTTAGCCTCAAAGATGTATACCTATATCGCCAAGAATTTATTTGATTATCTACAATTTGTGTTCCATAATTCCTACTTATTATAATTATATTTTTTTATAATCCTACTAATACTCGTATTAGTATAAATGTGAAAGTTTGTGAGGATGGATCGATGGATGGATGTTTGTTACTCTTTCACTCTAAAACTACTAAATAGATTTGGATAGAATTGGGATAACAGATAGTTTATAACCTGGATTGACATGTAGGATACTTTTTATCCCGGTAGTACGTTCCCGTGGGATAATTTCCGACCTCATTTCGCCAGTTATGTTTAAGTCCCATGTTACAGGGGGTGAGCCTATTGCCACCAACCGGGCACAAATCTAGATTCAGGGCTGCTTCTGAGAAATCCTTGAACAGAGATTGTAAACAATTAGATGAATTCTCGTCCATGTATAGGCAGGTACATCTTTTTGAGGCTGCCTGTCACTATACCTAAGTATTAGATAAGCTTCATAGACCGATGGTGCGTAAGATCGCGCCTGTGATCACCACATGTTGTCTATGCCCGCTGCCCGAGAAAGTGCTTGATTGGCGTCTAACATAATTGTGCACGGCAAGTAGACTGTCGTGTCTTTATTGTAATTCTATATGGACCAGTTTTTGCACCTCAGCCAGTAGAATATTGGTTCCTCGTTCATCTGAGTCCATATGAACGACCGCTGGGTAGGAAAACTAACCAATGCAGACTGTTCAAATATATGAAATTAAATAAAAACGGAACTTTGTACTCTGTATCGGTGAGTATTCTATTCTATAAGATTCTTCAGTTTTTCTATGAACAAACAAAACCAATTATAGTCGCTGGCAGAACTCTGAGGACCTAAAAGTAGATAACAAGGAGGCCATAGGATCAGCTTGAACGGAAGGAGGGAGACAGGGAATTAGTTTAACACCAAGTCATAATAAGGCTGGAAAAAGAAGAAGTTAGGTAAGCTAAACACTGTAAAATAAATAGCACGAGCTACTGGTGGAGAGAGCAAAGCCAGGCAATCTGACCTTAGGTGCACAATATGCTGCAAAGGTTAATGCAGCCCATAAAGCTACCACGAACTAAGTATGAATCGTCCATAAAAATCACAATAGAAATTCACTAGAAAACATAAGACAAACCTATATTCGCGTTATCTTCAGTTATCTAAGTCACAACACAGCACTGACCTAAATTCATAACTAGTGATCATCAACATAAAATCCCCTGCCCACGCGCACTGTGGCGACATTACTAGACACATTGACAATGTAAATACTATTGTCAACAGAATAAATAAATATTTATCCAGAGGCAAGATGAGTCGGTATTCGGTAAGCCATTGTGTGGCGCAGGCGCGGGCGGCCGGTTCAGAAAATGAATTTAAAAGCGCGTGATGTAACGTGTAGCACTTTGTTTTATTTATATTCAATTGGATGTCGACTTGTAGACACAATAGATTAACAAATCATTACAAACGAATTCCAATTTTATTGTTTGTTTACAAGCGTTTTTATTGTGACAAAATGGAAGCTTACCATAAGGAATGAGTCCGGCTACGCTAAGAATAATCACTAACATGGCAGAGCACTGGAACATAATTCTAATTATAAACTGTATTCCGCTATAACGTCCACTACCGCCACAGTTTTTATCACACTAAGCTCACAAGGAATCGGTGTTTATCTTTGAACGTATGCCGTTATCATTGCGTTGTAAATTATTGTGTCGCTCCCAGTGGAAAACAAGGATTTATCGTTGGTAAAATATAGATTTTTCCGCAAACAGTTTGTATGAACCACGCACGTCGTATCTGTGACGAAAATAAATTTATATCTGAGACTGCTCCGAATATTCTCGTCATGTCGTGTCTGAAGATGTTTCCGAATGAACGCACCGAGAACCGTTAGATATAACTATTATTTACTAATTCTTGCCATAAGTTGGTACGTATACATAAGTATAGCTACCAATAATAAAAATAGAATAAAAATAAAAGAATAGAAGAATAATAGAAAAAAATAGAATAGTAGATAGTTAGAATTATTTTGCCGAATATTTCATAAGAAATATTCGGCAAAATAATTCTAAATCATACTTAGTGTTGTCATATGAAACAGTTTATATAACAATTTCGCTCTATATTTTCTAGGATATAAATAAAGATTATAATGCACTCCAAAACGAACCAAATTAATCTTGGGTTAGCAAAAATTTTCAGCTGTTAATCGCTTTTAAAATGCTGGTGGACCGTACAAAATAGAGAAATTAATAGAGTTGTCATAGAAATAGAGATAAAACTAAATATAAAATTAAGTTAGCAGTTCATTTGACAGTTTCTATACAATAGCACAAATTCGATTAATGATCACACACGTCTGCAAAGATGAGTAGGCGATGAAATACCGACCAATTAAGTAACACTCCTGCGCAAACTTTACTAATCCGGATTATAACGGCTATTTGATTTAAATTACGTATTCGTGCAATATTTCAATTAAAACATTTTCATTTTATTAATGTGCAGGTTAATTGACATCAATTTTATTATTATAAAAGCTTAAGAATGAACTGTCAGGACGATTAATACGATTATACTAATTGCATATTTATATTTGTCCGTCTAGCGTCTGGTCTTATATAAAAATAGCGAATGCATTCGATGGTTTGCTTATAAATTATTGAAGTTTGAAACTTGATATATTTTGCCGTAGTATGTTGTACAGACAATATAATGTGTTGACAACAACATTCAAATACAAGAACAGCGACGGCGGCACGCGATCGATAGAGGTGTCATGTCACTTCACTTCCTAACTGAGATCTACTACCAAATAGGGCTGACCGTAAACCTGATACCAACATAACCCTATCGTCAACACAAACAAAATTAGCCTTAATTTTGACAAAGGTAAGGGTTAAGGTAACGGTGAGTGAGTTTTTGGTAGTGTGTGCGAAATAGTGGCCTAGATCACGGCTGCGTCGGTTTGGAACAGCGACGCGCCATCTCACATCGTGTTGGCATGTGCGAGTCACAGAATCACACGGATGCCTCCGATAGATAAACGGAGAATATCCTGATATCCCGTGGGCTTAGTGCGACTGACACAAGATATATTGTTTCAGCCTGTTATGCTTTAGAGATATTTAAAAAACTCTGATTCAGTTTATTAGCCTTTTTGCCTCAGGAACTTCCTTCTTCTTCATTTTCTTATACTGCTAGGGCTCTTCTTGTCATTTCCATGGGTTTCGATCAACAACTATTTTCATCCGGTCTTTCTGATTATTATCATGTCCATCGAAAACAGCAGTTACATCTGATGCTCTTTCACTTACATAAAAATGCGTTGCAGCATCACTTACTGTTAAATATTTACAAGATATGCTCTCATATTGGGCACTTATTTTAGTATTCATCATTGCACTGAAATCTAGTTTCGAAAGACGTGAAGTTATTATTCAAGTTGTCACGTGGGTAGGCTTCAAAACGATGATAAGCATTTATTCTGTCGCCTAGTTATCCAAAAATATCTTTGTGATACTTATCGTATGTTATAAAAGTAACACGAACGAGGATATCTATTCCAATTTGCGTGTTAGAGAGGTCAGGGTTTGTAGATATAAACGTGTAGTATGTGTAGGTAACAACTTATAAAAAACCCATTTGATTAAATTGATATCTATATTTTTCAGAAGCATCGTCATCATTCAGCCAACTGCTTCAACTGCTGGACACAGGTCTCCCCTAAGCATCCCTACAACACATTTAGTCATATCATAGTCAAGAAAATCTGCCTTTGATACGTTTTTTCCACTTCCTACAAATACAACAAATATTTTGATTAGATAATCTTTTTAACCCATTAATTAAATCCTTTCTACCCATCAATAGCAATAAGCTTGAATGTCTAAAGATATAGTTTGGAAACCATAAAAGTAGACACCTGTACATCTAATCGAAGCTCCTGATGCGTATCAAACCGTACAATCCCATGTAACAAGGTCTCTTATCAATTTATGATCTTCATTCTCAAAGTGTTTTGATCGTTATAATTTAAAAGCGGCGCACCTTTCACTCAGGGAGACCAATTAATTCTTGGTCGATACATTAAGCGTTCAATAAATTCTCGAAAAACGCCGCGACCACCGATAACAGGAACGAGTTCGGGACCTCTTCTTTAGATTAAAAAGGTTTTATTTATCTTGGACAATTTGTTAATGCCACTCTTCATGCCTTCCGGTAGCCGTGTAATTGAATCTTCTGGTTTTTGGAGATTTATTACCGCCATCTGATTGAGCTACCGTCCTTTGATTAGCGGCTCTATTTTAATCTTCGCCGACTTCATTTGTGTTTCCTTTTTTTAATGTTATTGCACACATTTTTCAAATGTGTTTTAAACTGTATTTTCTCTTACGTATCATTTGTAAGCAGGGCTGCGTAAGTGTTTTGAGAAATTTACGTAAGCTCACTAAACTTTTGCAAACTGTTTTCACTTGACGTTTGGTTATTATAGTTTTTCTCACGTATAATTACATGCTTCATTGGTCGCAGATAAGTCAGTGTTATACGCACTGAAGTAATAAAAAACCGTGTTATTGAATATTTTATTTTTGTTTATGCACGCTTTTAATTTCTAAAGAACTTTTTGAGATAGCTGCGTCGAAGGCTTATGTAAACAATTTTCTATAGTACCTTTTATGGCCGTTTCTTTGACGGTGTTGTAGAAATATGAAAGGTTATATCTCGAGAATAATGCAGCGGCATCTCTTTGTGGAGGCAGAAATGCCGGGGGTTGATAGAAAGTAAGTGCTATCTACATATTGGACGAAATTATTAAGATTAGAGGAGGTGACGATGGAATGCGAAATGTCCGTTGGTGACACAGTGACCCGTGGTGTGCTGTGTCGGATAGCATCGGCAGAAGGACGAGGCGGCGGCGACGATCGCGTGAGATACTCGGGCGCACGTCCGCGCTGCCCTCACGATCCCGCGCCGTTATTTTAATTTATCTTTTCTTTTCCCTTGTTCTCTTTCGAAATGTTCGTTCTTTTTTCTAATTTTAAAAACAAAATGTTCATTAGCTTGTTTGCACTAGCTTTACTTCTGTGTCTATCACGTCATCGTCGTGGTTTGTGGTCGTTTTCCTATTTTATATCCTTTGCCGCGCCATGGTAAACGATTTTAGTAGTCATGTAAATTAGCGCTTGTTAGTTGTAAGACCTTCTGTAAACGAATGGTCGTTAGCAGTAAAAAATATATTCTTAACTGGTATCTAATAACTCTGCTTTATCTACCGGAGCTGTTTGTAACTGGTGTCCGCCGCGGTGAAAATAAAATGCAAAATAGTGGCGGCGATGTAGAGGAAGGTATATATAACTAAATTGATAGCTATCTCATTGTTCACACCAAAAGGCCATTGCTTCACGCCTTCCACTGCCAAAATCACACCATGGATTCTCAGTACACTATAATGAACTAAATCAACCAGTGGAATAATGGCGGCCGCTTTCCGCAGCTCATAAAGCATACTGATCGCCTGTGCGCCTGCGATTACAATATTTTCACTCCGACAAGCCTTAACGATACTTTAAACGGTGCTTCGTCCAAATTTCGCGCCTCCATTTCTTATTTGCGCGCTCCCCGAATTCAATTTAAGACTCATCGATTTTTGTGTGGTATATTTTTAAAATTTAAATTATGATAATGACGAGCACACCATAGGCGGGCAGTGATAATTTCTTAAAAATTACACAAACATCGAGAAATGATCGGTTCTGTATGATCGTATAATTGGGGTTGTAATTTTTTTTTGACAGGTGATGACTATCCGATGCCCAAGAAAGTTTAAAAATAAATGAATAAAACTTTCATTAACCGGTCTCAAACCAAAAGTAACATAGTCTGTTAGCTTATATATTATGAAATTGTCGGTTTGTATGAAAAAAAATAAAAATATAAATGAATCATTATTATTTTAAGTAAGACAAAGTGACACAACATTTGTTGAACTAAGTTAAGGAAGGTAATTGTGCAATATTAACTTACCAATTTCTAACGTTTGCTCTGACAAGGATAAATTTTCATTAAAAAGAGATCCGACTAGGTATACCAGAGTTCCGCATAAAAAAAAAACTCATTTCTTTACTACTTCCGCGGTAAAACAAAGCCGAAAAATAAAGACCTATTTCTCGGCAGTCGGTCATCGGTTTGCGTAACTGCGTGTCCGCAATTTCATTGAACAAACTTTTCAGAACTCGCAGTCACGCAAAACCGTCGATTGCCGGTGTCGACTCAATAAAACATTCGATAATGTTTTTATTTCACGTCAATTGTATTCAATTAGTTTCAGACACGAAAAAGTGCGGCACGAAGAGTCCTGTTGCAATACTTTAAAAACGATTTTTTTTAATGAACTTGATTGCATGTGGGCCTGTTTGTCTTTGCGTGGGTAAATGCTGCAGTATATTTCAAGGGTAGATGAGTAGCAGTGGTAAATCTATCTAAACATTATAAATGAGGGTTTTCATGTAAGTTTACGCCACCACTTCGACAATGAATATAAAATATACGATGACGTTCATTTATTCGTTTCATTCATACGTTCAGTTCATCATTCAGTCACTGTTATAGAAACTATAGGCGCTATGACATTTTTGACTGGTGCCCGTACCTGTCGTCTCAGTGCTGCCACCTAGTGAACGTCATTTCAGAAAACCCTAATTGAAGTCACTTTTCGTGTTTGTGTGTGTAACCTCGTTGTTATTCATAACTACACAACGGATTTTGATGCGGTTTTCACCTTCATTTAAAGAATTTATTCCGGTAGGCTTATGTGTATAACCTACACATTAATATTTAATTTAGATATAATAAAGAAATCATGTGTTGTCAAGTCGTGAAAACCGTGCGAAGCAGGAGCCGGTTGCTAGTGCCCTTGTCAACACAAAAAGAAAAAGTATTAATATCTATTAAAACTTTTTGCTCAATAATTTAAAAGAGTTTCTTTACGACAGGTAATACTTGTAAATTTTGACGTTCAATAGTGCCTTTTAGGTTCATGTGCCTATTTGAAATAAATGATTTGACTTTGATGTGGATGTTAATTAGAAAAAGTAGAGATGTCAAAATGACGTGGAAAAATGCAATAATAATTTTTAGTTCTATATTATTTTATTAGAAAAAAAATATATAAGAAGGAGAATCGACATAGGTGTAATAAAATACTTTAAATGTCGTTTCTTTAATTTTAGTATATTTTAGTATAAAAATACCTAGTAAATGATTTTATTTTACATTTAATTTAGTCAAATTTAGATGTTAAATAAATTTCTTTAATTTTAGAAGAAACACGTTTTGGTTTTATTATTACGCCTAATATACTTAATAAGAAATATCTTATACATATTATTTTAGTTTTTAAATCAACTTACAGCAAAACTTGTGAATAAACTTTTTTTTAAATGTATTTACGTGATTAATATAGTAGTGTAAAATATTGAGAATTCTATCCAAACGCGAGAAAGAATAGGGAAATAAAAACGTTTTTTACAAAAACCAACCGACTTACAAAAAATAACACTAAAAGACGTGAAAAATAACTTTAATTTCGGAAGTCGGTGTCTTTAGTTTTGTATTTTCGTTTTTGGCCACCGACTTCCAAAATTAAAGTTATTTTACACGTCTTTTAGTGTTATTTTTTGGAAATCGGTTGTTTTTTTGTAAAAAAGTTTTTATTTTTCACTTTTTAGTTGCGGTACCTACCCCACACAAATTCGTATACCACTACTTGGTGTGTAAATAACAGTGACAGGAAATTATTAACACATCATCCATATAAACTAAGTTGATAAAATATGTAGTATTAAGGATAACTCAAAATCTACTGGTCAGGCCTTGATCAAATTTAAATGGGCCCACTTGTGAAGCACCACCTATCAAATAAAAAAAGAATCATCCAAATCGGTTCACCCAGAAAAAAGTTATGAGCTAACACACATAAAAAAAAAAAAAAACATACAGACGAATTGAGAACCTCCTCCTTTTTGTGAAATCGGTTAAAAAAACTGAAAATTAAGTTAAGGGGTTTCCCCGCAGTTTAGGAGAAACTTCATTCGCTGACTCTACCGATAATTGGTACTAGGTATGTCCGTATGTTGGCATTAAAATTTCACGCTTTTATTTTTATCTTGATGGCTTCTGTCCGTATACAGCTAAGTAGTACGTTGTTAGCTAACTTATACATAATTATAACTTAAGGTAAAAGGCTGTATGCTGTATTTTGACAATTCATTAGTTGATATCAACCTGCCGTTCACGTACAGTAACTGATTTATTTATGGCTTCGAGTTCACATGAGAAAAATACATGAATACACAATGTTTCATAAAGAAACACGTGTATTTTGAATGTGAAAAACAAGCTTATTATCCAAAAGAACTTGTTTCAGAACCAGATTTATCTGTTAACCTATATAGGTACAAAATTATAATGAAAAACTGTGGTAATAGTGTATACATATTATGTACAGTCGCTAGCACATCAAGTTACCACAGACTGTTAGATTTTCTGATTCGATTTTGAACTTAACCTTCTAAATTTTAAGGTTTAAAATCGTTTGGAGAAATTTGACAGTTTCGTGTAGCTTGCCCTGCTGGTGACTGTACATTGCCCGTGTTAGCATGTCTTAGATCAACGTATAATGACGGAAAAACTGGATAGTAGTGCATCAATATTGACCAAACGTCATTGTCTTAGTAGAATAGAATAGAATAGAATACTTTTTATTATTTACACCATAAAAATTACAGATATAAATGTAGAAATTTTACATAATAATAATTAGTAATAATAATAATAGTAGATAGTATATATTAGTAGAAGTAATTCTGCTTCTGGACTTTTGCTATATTGCAATTTAACTTAGGTAGGTACTTAGGGCGGATTTCACCATTGAAACTGAACGCAATCAGCACCTCTAAACCGTGTTCAAGAGCTGGCAGTCTTATCATTGTTATGGAATATTGACACTGACAGCTCTTTAACGTAGTTTAGATGTGCTGAACGCGTAGTTTCTTGGGTGAAATTGGCACTTAGTGTGATATTTATAACGATATAGACTTACGTAGACTGAAATAGACTACTCTAGAAGGTGTAGTTGGGCCCATAGTATTTTTCATAATAGAGTAGGTACAATGACCCCTTTTCAGTTCCAACACCATTTAAGTTACACTTTGTATGTTTCTTCAAGCTTTACAAAAGTTTTAACAAGGATTGATGAAACTACACTGTTACTAAGTTATTCCCAGCTATCTTGTAGTGTGGCCTCCTCAAAGAAAGTCAGAAAAGATGCATCTACGAGTGATCTGATCACAGCAATTTCAATTACTCTATCAATAGTACATCAATACGGTAAAAAGCAATTGTTGGCTATACTCTCTCGTCCATTTTATTACGTCGTGCTCAGATACTACCGATAGGCCCTTGGAACCACTATTTTACTACTATTTATAGTTTAATTATGGAAAAGTCACTCGACGAGGCTATAAAAGTGCACGGTAGCCACTCTGGAAATATCTGGAGTAATTCGGTGAAGTTTTATAGTTAGCTGCCTGTTTGCGGCTAGAAGTTCGAAGGAATTAATGCTTTTAAATTCGCTATTTCCTTGCTTTAATCGATCTAGGCGGTGATGTTGTGTTACAAAGTAACGAGGTACAGTCGCCAACACATCTAGTTACCACGAACTGTCAGATTTTCTCATTCGATTTTGTACTTAACCATCAAAATTTTAAGGTATATAATCATTTGGAGAAGTTGGACTTGGTTCTATAAAACTAATTTCAGATTCTCTCATAGTGACCCATCTCCACACCCTATTAAACCTGTATATTTTGTCCTGTTGTAACGTCAATTTCGTATCTTCATTCATGACGTACTTAGTAATTAATAGTTTGACGCCATGCAAGCATTTGATAAACCATGAAACATTTATTTAATGATCACTACAAACGTTCAATTTATTGAATCAATTGAATTCAATAAAGAAATATTATGCTCAACATTAAAGTATAAACCAATATTAAGGTGTTAAGGAATTGGCAATCTTTTTACTCGAGCGGCCTGCGGTTTCGGTATACACAACGAGCCTACAACGTCCTGCGTGTTCAGTATAATACCTAATGCTTTCAGAATGCTTTTGGGGTTGCCGCGGCATTGTAGTGCGTCGCAAAAGTTCGCAAATGCGCGCGTTGACGGTTTCCACGCTATAGTGCGTAAGAAAGTGGCGTCATTGTTTCAAAGACTGTGCGGTAGCACCAACAGCATTTTGCAAATGCTTGCATCCCGACATGACTGTCCCATAGAGGCACACTGGGTGGGAATAGTTGTACGGGGAAAATGAAATTGTAAAAAAAAAAAATGTACCTACTAACATAGATCTTAAGAAAATTGTTACTAAAACTTATATGGATTCTTGGACCCTGCTTCCGATACCGGCGGACCACTATTTTTTATATTTTTAAATGGTTTTTATAAAAATATTTAAAAATGTATCTAAATAAGTATGTAAATAAATAAACGACATAATAATAAACGCACTACGTAAGATACGCGTTGATAAGATGTACCTATAACGTCAATGCTCTATTATTATCCACATAAGAGCGAGTATTGTCTTGCACATGTGTTTTTATTATATTTTTGGTGATATCTAATGAATGATGATCGATCCAGAAGATTTAGTGAAGTAACAGGCTTTATTTTTCTTTTTTTAATCAGTATCGATATATGCATTAAATGTTCTTTCACAATATATGATCTCATCGAGAAACTTGCAAGAGAATTTTCAGTCCAATCACTTTTGAATTTGCCTGCCAATGATCGAAAGATGAAAAAGCTTTCACTTGCGCCAGGCTTTCATGATAACTAGAACCCTCTAGTGCCTTGCTAGCAAAGTTGCTTAATATGATACTTAGATAGTTAAAATCTATCCATAATCCCAAGCATGCGCCGTACTTTAATCAAAAAAATGTCTTTTGCCAATAAGAAAATAGAAATAGAAAGTTTGAAAATAATAAAATTAGAACAGTGACTGAGAAACTCAGCATCATTTCACGAAGGTAACAATCCGTCTCGGACACACTCGTTCAACATCGAGGGTTGAAAATATGTGTCAATAATGGAAACAACCTAAAACCTTGCATCAACGAAAACCGAAACCGAAAGGTCACGGCAAGTGGGTCGGTGTGGGACGGCAGTCGGATCACGTACATGTTCATTGTAAAACACTAATACAAATAATAGAGGAATGATTGCACCTGTCCGAAATAGCCCCAATTATTGGTTCGGACGTGCCCACTGCTCAAAGCGAGCGAAGTGTCAAGGATTCGTAAAATTGGGTGGTTACGGTAATACTGCCGTATCTAATGTTTCAGTGAAGTTGCAATGTCCAATAAGGACTATTGATCCGGTGATTGGTTTCGTAATTGGGTTTTCTAGAATGTTCGGTTGTTAAAAGACGTTATGCTGCTATAAAAAATTGGGAGCGGTACGTAAATCAAACTCAAACTCAATGCATTTAAACCATTTACAGGCACTTTTGGATTGTCAAGGAGTCGGTCAGTCGGAAATATGAAGTTAGTTGTCCAATCCAAAGGTATGTAGTAGGTAAATGATAAATGATTTTATTTCTGTAAGTAGGTTTGTACAAACACTTTTACACGTCAATCATATTTTTAAACGGCAAATTATTTTCCAGGGGACTAACAACTGAAAGTGCGACTAACTATTTGCTACTAGAAATCATAGGCAAGGTACTATAAATAATGACATGGCGACTAATATTAACAGTAGGATAGGATGCAAGAGCGAGCGAAGCGAGCTCGGGACTTGGGGCACCCCGACTCGGACAGGTTAGGTTAGAAGGGGATGGCGGGGTCTGGAAGACCCCGCCGTCCTCTTCGTGGTTATTTTTTTTAAACCGCCCAGAAGTAGGAGCCCCGCGTAGCGGGGCTCCGTCGGCTACGCCTTATTATGCAAATCAGATAAAACCCAGGATAAACCAGGATTTATTTTTTGTCCAAAAATAAAAAATCAGAAATAGGAGGCCTCGCCAAAACAGAAACTCGATGCCAGTTTAAATTAAAACAAAGCTAACAACTGATTATTAAGCTGCTACTTTCTACTTAAAATTATTCTTCACTGTAGCTGCCAACCTACTATTTTTGCTACCGGCTTTAATTATTTTTTAATCCCAATTTCAGATTAATTTGTCGCCGCGTTAAATACATGCCTTTTTAAACTAGATGAGGTCGGCGTTTCCTATCTGACTACTCTGAGAAGAAAGGCCGAAACAAACTCAGAGGTCACAGTCTCTTTTAAAGTCCAGACATAATCTTGGTCAGATCATGTGAAGACCATGTAGATTGGTATCTGAAATGGTCTTTTGAGGAAAGAACCACACAGATTGAGTGGACCTGTCCAGTCAGTGCACGCATTTGTCAGTAATCGTGCAGCTCAACTCAGGAAGTCAGAACTTAAGGAGCTCAACGATTCGACGAACAATACCAAAGAAAGGACATTTGGGTAGGCCACATAAATTACTCAATCTGCCAGATCATGATCAAAATTAACTGCGAAAAAAAAAGCAATGACCCACATAATCCTCACATTCACAATAATTAAAGTAACATAATACTTTACAAGTAAATACTCATGTCATTGTGTATATAAAATTCAACAATGTCAATGTGTATATAAAAAAATCGGACATAATGTTTGAGAACCATGTAGATTGGTGTCTGAAATGGTCTTTTGAGGAAAGAACCACACAGATTAAGTGGACCTGTCCAGTCAGTGCACGCATTTGTCAGTAACCGTGCAGCTCAACTCAGAACTTAAGGAGCTCAACGATTCGACGAACAATACCAAAGAAAGGACATTTGGGTAGGCCGCATAAACTACTTAAACTGCCAGATCAAGAATATAACTGAAACAATGACCCACATAGTCCTCATATTCTCAATAATGAAAATAATATAATACTTTTTACAGTAAATATTCATGTCTAAAATAGCTAGCAAATTAAAATCAACATTCACCGTGTAAATTTATTGGAGCAGCTCAATCCCAAGCCTTTTTGTCCTCAATATAGTCTTTCACAGTATAATAGGCTTTCTGGCATAGTTTCCGTTTTATAAAAGATTTGAATTTATTAAAGCTTAGATCTTGAATGTGGCTAGGAAGTTTATTATAAAAACATATACATTGGCATCTAAACGAGCCACCTATTTTCTTGAGCCTGGTTGTAGGAACAATAAAGTTGTGTTTGTTTCTAGTATTTATATTGTGGATATCACTGTATTTTTTAAACAGATTAATATTTTTATGTGCATACAAAAGATTTTCATAAATATACTGAGAAGGCACAGTAATTATATTAATCTCTTTAAATTTATCTCTGAGGGAGTGTCTGGGACTTAATTTATAGATAGAACGATACGGTAGCAAGTAGCAAGTGGCTCCATGGAAACTCTTATATACAAATAAGAATCCTATTGCTTTTGCTAAATGATTTATGTCATATTATCCTGCAACAGCAGGTGACTAATCTGCATTCAAATTAACACAAACATAAAAGGATTAGTTTTTTTACATAAACTGTTTGTCAAAAATAGTTTTTGTCGTGTCCAAAATAGGTAAGCATCGTGACATAATCCGCTATTAATATTTGGAGCGACAGTTATCCCTGGTCTGAGATTGTAAGCGGAACTACCTTCAGGCTTCAAGGATGGATTAACAAAAAAGAATGCAGCTAATTTAAAATTTAATTTCGCGTGTGCATTTAATCAGTTACGCTGCAGAAATGGGTTAGGGCGGGCGCCTGTCACACTGTATCTGCATTTACGTGTTTAGTAAATATTTTTTTGGTAACATGTATTTAGTTTTGAAAGTATAACAAGTTTTAGTTACTAGAAAACGTTCTTGATTTATATTATGTCGTTTGAACGTCGATCATAAGTAGAAGGTGAACCAATTTTATTCCGAAATGTCTTCAATCATTCACTGCATACCGAATAAAGGAATAGTAAACGTATCAAATGCTTCTTTGTTGTGTGTAAAATATCGATTGTTCATCAAACAAAGCTTTATTACCGTTTATTGTTACATAACAGTGTGAAGACAGGCTGCCTTGATTCTACCTTGAAAAGTAAAATGTTATAGTTCAGAACTGCAAGTTGTTATGAGTTCGCTAAACAATTGATCGAATAATTCGCTGTTAGATGTATTGGCAATTAAAATGTTTTCATGAGATATTTTATTGTGCATTTTTTGTTTGTTTAACACAACGTTTATGCTCGCAACCCTCGAGTTTTACTGTCTTTTTTATAGTGCTAAGTGTTATTGCATTTCCTCTCGTTGCGAAATGAGATCACAGTTTTAGTACCCTCTTCCTTTACAGTTTATGTCAATTAATAGTGAAGGTTTATATTGCTCGTTGTAATTTAGCCAAGTTATTGGTTTAGCATACTTTTACAAGTTGCTCCTGTTAGTTTATGTGAGGAGCAGAATATAAATACGAGATCAGAACTTATGTAATGAGATCAAGATAGGGATCGGCCTGTCTCGGCTAAAACAGACGTTTAAATTGCATCGCGATGACTCTACGTTTTTCGTTAAATTTCTTTTCGCAATAAAGACCCCAATTTGTGAAGGGTTAATTAAAAAATGTACTAGTATCGTCAAGAAGTGATTCCAATTTGAATGTTTGATAATCTGTTTCGTAAGCCCTTGATAAAACATTAATTAATCATTATTGTTGAGTACCTACTTTTATATTGTAGATAATCTAGATAAGTAGAGGCTCTATTATAAAGTTAGTACTTAGTACCTACCTAAGCATCGTTTACTTTAAGAAATATTTTAACGAACAATAAAGTAAAGAATATACTGCAAGCATTGCATTGTAGATATAATGTTTATTATTCCACGAAGCCATTTGACCTACATCGGTATTTCGGCCATTGTTATCGACCATATTGATAAATTAAAAGATAACCGATTAGCGGAGATGTATCGTGAACAATAAATAAAACTGATGCGTATTAAATTTAACCATTTCATTAGGACGGCGTAAAAGTGCCGCTTCTCGCCTGCAGGCCTTCGGAAATTTAACTAAATGATTTATATCTTTTAGTACTTAGTACTTAAAATATGGATAAAACGTCAATAACAAATATCTTTTTTACATGTCAATATCGTAATTCACTGTTATTCGAAGCTGTTTTCATTTATCCGAGTCATTTTACATTGTTAATTGCCCCAAATGACAGGACCATACAATATGTTTTCGATATTATGTATTCTTTTTGTTTTTTAAGCAGTTTAGCAGAAAGTAAGTATGCTATCATGGTGATACATGTCATGCATATAATTAATATTTCTGTTGACATTCGCAGCTTCCCGTATTGCGGCTCACAGCATGATGTCTGAATATCAGATTATGAGGGAACTCGGTACAGTTATATTTTTCTTTATGCAAGGATGAATCAAGCGACTCGTTTACGAACGTCCATCGAGGATGTCTGTTTATAACCTAGTTACATTTGTGTTTAACATAACAGACTATTACATTGTTTAATGTTAATTTAAAAAAAATGACTTACAAATGAAATAAAAACGTGTAAAGTGACTTTTGCAGTTATGAGCCTATAAGATAGGTACTCTAGAATACCATTATTTTTTAATAAATTGTTTGTAATTATCATAATTCAGTCAAAAACAGAAAGTTGTTTATTAAAATTGTGATAAAATAATTAAATAATAGCGAAAATTCGTAAAAAATACGTAACGGTGTAACAGACGGCCGGGCTGTTATACAGGGTTGTCAAATTACCCTTTTATCGCGTTTATCATCGCAAGCCTTTAGCCACATTGATCCTTGTATGAGGCTCATCCTACCGCAAGCCATCGATCAAGTATTGGAGAATATCGAAATACGAAAACGTTAATTGCTTTTATTTTTATAGTAGATATCATAATCTTTTATTCCCTTTAAATCATTTTTTTTGTATTATAGTAAAAAAATACGTGGAGCAGCGAAGGCCCAGGGCTCTAGGGAGTGGAACATACAAATGATTATTTAAATTTAAATTTCATAATTAAAGCAATTAAATACCTTGAAACTTTTGTACAAGATATTTACAGGTACCTATGGCCAATAAGATTGTCTAACAAAATGGCAACACAACTAAGTGAAAGTGAATTAGTCTAGGTCAAAATCTAGAGCGAGTTCCTGACCCTTGACTTTAAGTTATTTACTTGGTTTAACGACGTGTTTGTCCGACCCTTGATACATTGTAATACTGACACTTGATTGGTCACAAAATAAAAGTTGTTCTGATAATTTCAGTTGAGATAAGGTAAAGACAACCAAATGTATATTGTTTCCGTTTTTCGTATAGGTAGGTAGTTGTCTTATTGTTGTACCTACATGTGCCAAATAGTTTACACCATTCTGACCATTAGACAAATTAATGTATTTGGGATATAGCGATATTTTTAGTGGTCTTGTAGTGTAAACAAGGTGTAGTTAACCCCCAAGCCGCTCACTAAACCCGGCTAAATAAAACAATCTCAACCTATTTTTTAACAAAATCCAGCCACGAATTCTCGCAGCCCAACGTTGTTATTATGACCATTAGCCAATATTTGAATTATTCAAAACTTAACAACAGTCGGGCGTACGAAAGGGCACGAGTATGGCGGTGCTCGATATAGCAAAGAGAATAAAGGAGTTGTCGGTTATCTACGGAATTCGCGGCGCGGGCGCTGACTCACGCCGCGGCTGAACTGGCCCACCGGCCACACCTGACGATGCCAGACCCTGTCGAATTCCAAGTTTCATTTACCAAATACCCTTTAATTGACAGTTTACTGCCTATGCCTCTGTTTGTTTGCCGCTTCCATGCATCTCTGCAATGGCTGTGTCATATGTGTGGGATTTCTCCGTGAGCTTGTTTCTCTTTTATATAAAAATTCAGAAGTCAGAATATTCTGATAATAATGCTTCTTACGGCACGGTAATATTGAGTGGGTATTCCTATTCAGAGATTATTAACATGACTGCGTTTCTCTGTTTCTTTTTCCGAAATGAATAATGAACGCAATTTTATTTTTTATTTTCACATTTTTTAGCGTTTGATGTCAGATTCAAGTGTTTGGTTTTGTAAATACGAGTATGTCGTGTGTGGTAAAAAAGCTGTGTAAATCGGTCGGTAATCCTCGGCCTATATAAACCAATACAAGAATAATGATAACAGATTAGTACTTTAATTAGTAACTGGTCATTATGTCGTAAATAAGTACTGTACAATAAGGAACTGTGTTTCAATTAGAATTCTATTTGCATAAAAACATGCAATCAAACTAATAGACTACTGTCATAGACTACATGAAAAATATGCAATTAAAGGTACCTTGTCTTGGTCCAGATCAAAAGCAGCTGCAAAGCGATTGTATGACAGATTGCAAATCGTCGTTGTGCAGATGTCACATTAAACTTAGGCTTTTTTTAAGCTACCCTTGCAGCTTTGCACTGAATATGTGCCTGTTACTATGTTTTTGTTTATAATTTACGATTGGGCTCTAATTTTCATCACTGATCCCATTGGACCAAGAGGAACATAGGTAGTGGTGGAGGTAGTGGTTACCGAAACCAAAAAATAATATTGTATTAACAAACGTTACAAAACGAAAACACTAAAAAGTTATAAGTTTTGCCAATTATGATACAGATTTCATATCGAATCTTACCGCTAATGAAAACTAAAACTTTCCAACATTAGTCTGCTTACAAACCTTATTGTATACGTGATAGAAAGAAAGATAGCATCAGATTGCATCAATCAAAATTTCACTCTTCCCGGGCACACCACGAAATGAGTTTTGTGGTCAAACAATTGATTCCATCGAATACGTACAGTGGTCGCTGATTCTTAATTTCACACTGAATTTATATATTATATGATAGTTTTTATAATCTTTTGTGTAAAATGAACTTAATCAAGTTGTGCCCACTTGCCTGTCTAGCATGACCACGCGTCCAATGTGTTACGATAGAAATCGCGTTCAATGAGTAATCGAGTCGATTCGAAATGTAACCGATAGGTTCACGAATAAAACTGCATTACGCAATCTGTGGGTTGCGTGTAAATATGTCATTATGTTGGAATTGGGAAACTACATAAGATTTAGGAGATATATTGAAGAATAGTAGAAAGTAATTGAACTTATGGAGTTGTTCTAGAGGGCACCTTTCCGTTTGTCAAACAAATTTGTGCGAATCTCTAAATTACAGTAATAAATTCAGCGAAATCATAAACAATATGATTTCTCAGTAAACAGCAAATTGGCATAATAACGACGTTAATGCATTAAATGAAGAGATTCTGCGAATTTATTTCGGACCTCGTACGTTGAATGAAGAAATCTGAATCGGGTAGATAATACAAATAAATAAAACGGCAATGTGGGTAAAGGTTATATCACGTAGGGGCGCAGAGCTCGCAAGCTGTCTGTACCAACCACAGACTCCATAGTGGTACCAACTGACCACAGACTTGGGAAATAGAGAACTTATTCTGTTTTCTTTTTTTAAACGTATTATTGTTTACAGTTACAACAGTCTGTTACAAGTTGCAAACTATTTATTACAAGTACTTATTAGACATGTACAAGTAGGTTGAGGTACTTATTTTTATCATGGCTACCTGTAAACATATAGGGCTAAAATAAACAAACTTTTCATAATTAAATTAAAATAAAGGTAAAAAACTGAGTTGAAATATTTCTATACCTAATAGATCATTTATACAGGGCTAGTTTTCAAAGACCTGCCCAATTTTCAATCTCTTAAATAAAATCGTTATTGTGTGTTACATTACAATCAAATAATAATAAAATAGCTAAAATCATTCAATTAAAAATGTCCGAAAAAAATCCTATCTTAGAAACTCGCGACAGGAATAATGAATGACCTCTCTCTTCGGGTACGCGGCGCGGCGGCGGCGGGCACGCATGTTGAGTAGGTACTACTAATCTAGTACATACACTAATAAAATAATTCATAAATCGACTATTTACACAAAAACAAGTAATAAAAAAAAAGTTTCCTATATTATCGATTCAGAATCATCTCTGAAAATTTGCCAGGTCTTTGAAAACTGACCCTGCATGTATTTTATGTCAGTAGTTATCATATCACAGTAATAGTTGTAAAGGAATGTTGTATAGTTTCTTATACATTACGTTTCCTATTGTAAAAATGGAATTTAATTTAATTACCTACTACGGATTCTTGCCATATCTACCCGTTTCTTCAGACATGCAGTGCAAAATCAGATAAACAAGATATCGATCAATCCATCAGGTGATTTTATTAACGCAATAAATTTTCGAAATTATTTCGCTCAGGTGAAAACCAAGGGCCATCGCAATTGGCCTGTAATGTTGCAACTAAAGTAAATTATAGTTGGTTGGAACGCTAAGTATAGAGGATCAAATTGCCGCATCTCTGCTTATACCCGAAATTGCAAGCTGTATAATTTGGGTCAAATTTTAGGCCGCGCCGAGGATGGTGTGCTCTGAAACCGCAATGAGTCTTCAAAAATTAAGTAACTGTACATGATGTTAAGGTTATTTGTTTTTGTGTTTCTTGCATACGATTTTCGGCGTACCTAATTGATAAATTATGCCCAATTGAAAGGACAAAGTGTGTAATCGTATGGCAAGTGCAATCTTTTGTTGAAAGTGCAATCATTTTCGTGCTTATTGCGAAAGTCGAAAATTCCAGATCAAATCGCCAGTCAATTTGTAATCCATCGATCAAAAAAGACAGTCTGTCAAAAATCTAGACTTGCGGGATATTGCAACACTGGTAGCGATTGTTCAGCAAAATTCATATTCTCCGTTTTATCTGTTTTGGGCTTACGTAAGGAAGTCGGTTGTCGTTGATTATGGGCCGTTCGTGCGCGCGCGACGCTTGCAGCGATCCCGCTGCGTACGACATGCCCCTTACTGAATCTCATTGGAGTCTAGGGAGCCACTATAAACTACCAACCTCAAAGTTTCAAGTTACAAAACCCAGTACATTGCGGGGTTTCAGTCTTCAACAAAAATTCGTCAAAGAGAAACGCAAATGAATTGTGAGCTTTTAAAATTCCGTTTTTTGAAGGTGGGTGTCCGATTCTGCTGGTCTTGTATTCTAATTTTAGATGCAATTGACTCTCAATTTCTGCGGTTGCTTCAGTTTATGTCGTCCTAGTTCTAAGTAGGTTTGTTTTTGTGTTTATGATGATCGATCGACGCTGTTTTTTTTCCGCACGTTTTTTGAAACAAAAATGCACATCACAAAAACTAGTGGACTGAAAAAAGTGATGTGTGTGTGTGTGTGTGTGTGTGTGTGTGTTAATAAACGTAATAAATTTCGGACTAAGTTTTGCCATAGGCATACCTAGTTAAAGATAGGCTTGTCGATCCGTACGACAGTATATCCCCTTCCTCCAGGAATCCACAGCATGTTGAAACAGCAAAAACCAAAGCATTAAATATTACAACACTGTCAATTTCCATAGATAACCAAACATAGGCAAATACAGGACACCTGAACTACTTAAACACTATCACCAAGTCACATAGCGGAGTATATCTATACATCTGTACCAGTTGTAAAGTTGTGCTTTTAGTAGCCAAGCCGACAAACCTGGCCAGATGACCTATGATATATTTAACGCGGGTAGGGGCAGGGCGTGGCGACGCGTGCGCAACTAGGCTCCGAGAGGGGGGAGAGGGGCGCGCGGGGCAGATTCTGAAGGGACAGTACGATTAGGCGATGGTGTGAGGGATAAGCGGCGGTATAATTAGTATTTAGTGGTAAAAATGCTGAATTGAATTTGCATGAGTATGAGGTTATTATGAGGAGTTCCTAAACCAGGTGAATTGTAATCGTTAAGATGGTTTGGTGCCAGCTACCTATAAGATGCCAACTTGTATAAATTCAATGCAAAAAACTACTACATACAAATGTGGAAAAAGCATTGGTCCGCACGTCTGCTCACTGCTTTTTTGGAGATTACAGATTTTTAAGTCCAATTTGCGTCATCATGTTTTCCTTCAGCATCAGTCAGAGCTTTTCAAGCCAATCCAAGATTAACTGTTGAGTGGTACTTCCCAAGCGCTCCAAAATTTTGTAAAACAAGTGAAGGAAAACAAACAAAATTTTTAAGTAATTAGGTATAGTATACATAAAGGTTTAAACGGTTCGAAGAGCCCCTGAATTTGTGAAAGTTTTAATAGTTTAAAAGTTCCGTAGTCATAATGATCTTAGAAACGAATTTGGCCTAGTTTACTAAAATATCCTTGACCGCTACATCCCCTACCTTGTTCTCTGTGACAGGAAGAGTGGTGTCGGCTCGGGCCGTCGTGCAGGCATCGCGGCGGCTATTGATAAATCATCGACAGCCACGCGCGCCCCCGGCGAGCTGCGCAACCGTAATACACACCGCACTCCTCAACGACACGATGCCAACCTGGTTAGAAAGATGACCAGGAGAATGGTAACCATTTTACTTTACAAGAACTCGAAGCCTTAGGACTAAAACTTAAAACTCGTTAATAGGCCTGTTATCATCAAGCTCGATCGTAGATTTTGGCAATACAATATCGCATGATGATTTTCAGTTTTGGCCCTAAACACGCCAGAGGGCCTAGACAAAGTAACATTCGATTAGCGATGACGCTAGTAGAAAAGTTAAAATGTATGGGGTTGACATAAGCTATCGAAATGTCACGTGATCATAGGTCAACGAATAAAAATTAGCTAGACAATGTTAACAACATTCGATTATGAAATGAATCGACAGCGTCGAAAGATTAGGTACTTCCACAGAGATGCATAGCCAAGGGACACTTTATGACGAGCGTTATCGCTAGTTTTTAGAATCATTAGCGAAAGCGATAGCGATTGTAGAAATAGAATCGCTCCGAAGCGAATGCCATTTGTCTAGGCCCTCTGGATTGATAGAGGACTACCGCCGCACTCCTCAGCGACACGAAGCTAATCTAGTTAAAAAGATGACTAGGAGAATGGCTAGTATTTGGCTCTAGTATACTTAGGAGTAAATTCAACATTGCAATTGCTTATGAGCAGTCGTGTTATCCCCGAGCTCGCAGATTTTGGCAATGCAACATTACGTAGCGGTGTTGATTTTCAACCCTATATAGTCTGTAATGGATAGGCCTCCACCTTAATTACGTAACACACTATCATCACAATCTGAATAATTTTGAAGCCTATTGCTAATCCATGGCTTCATAATGTTCGAAAAATTTGTCTGCGCAACGACGTAAATAACGCAATAATAATAATCTCTTTATTTCGGAATAAAATTCTATAATTACTTATACAAATTTGTTAGCACATGACCACTTAAAAACTATGTTAGCGTACAAATAAAATACAGAGATGTTAGTAACATGAAAAGTTAAAAAAACTGTGTTAGTAGACATAACCAATATTTACAGGAGCATGTAGTTGACTTAAGTACCGGATGAAAGGACAATCCAGTTTGTTGGCAATGACACTCAGGTGACTGTTGGTACTGGCACGCACCCTGTGCAATAAGGACGCTGCTCGCTTGCGCCTGATTGCAGCGAAGCTGTCAGTCTGGGTGTCCACGAACATCCCTGAGGCACTACAGAAGCGTGGCAGCCCCAACAGCATCCTGAATGCATTATTGTACTGGACTCGAAGAGCATTAACGGCAATGAATGTTGTCGAATTGTCAAAATGAAAGCCAGTCCTACTGTTAGTGTGTTACGTAATTACCCCGCTAGTTTGGTCGAGGCGGTTAAACATGCTTCATTCCTCAACGACACGATGCCAACCTGGTTAGAAAGATGATCAGGAGAATGGCAAGAATTTTGCTCTAGTAGACTGAGGACTAAAGGTAACAAGTACGTAGCCGACTGCAGGCAGCAGCAGCAGGCGACGTGTCGCCGCAACACTACTGGTTTCCATGTATTTTGTATGAAAATACATGAAATTTGCATTTATATGAAATACCTTCCGTAGCTAGCGACACGGACCTTAAAACCGCAATTACTTACTCATCAATAGTGGTGTTGCTGTCGAGTTCGAAGATTGTGTAATTGCAACGGCGTGTGAAGGTTTTAGTTTCGGCCTTAAATTGACCTGGATTAAGAGAGGACTACCACCGCACTCCTTAACGACACGATGTCAGCCTAGTTAGTGAGATGACCAGGAGAATGGCAACTATTTTGTGCTTGTAGAGCAAGGGCCAAAAGTAAAAATCGCAGTTACTTATGAACATCCGTGTTAGTGTCAAGCTCGCTCGCAGATTTTGGGATTGCAACGTCGCATGGTGCTTTTGAGTTTCAACCCTAAATTCCTAGTCTGGGATAGAAAGGGTTGGTTTGATAGAGGACTACCGCCGCGCTCCTCAGCGGCACGATGTCAACCTGATTAGAAAGATGACCAGGATAATGGCCAATATTTTGCTCTAGGAAACTAGGGGCATCCTCGGAATTTTAAACTTACAGTGGTGTAAGCGTCGCTGGTTTTGGGAGAGCGACTTCGCGTGGTGGTTTTAAGTTTCGGCCTAAAATAATCTGAAATGGATAGGCCTTGTTAGAATGTAGAGTAGAATAATGAGAAAAATTAGGCTTTTAAGTCAGCAGAAAAAACTTACAAGCATGGTAAATAGCTCAGCTCAGCAAGTACAAGATTTGTTATAAAGATGCGTGAAATAACACCGTTTTCTGGTCTTGAAGACTCGATAATCCTCTTTGCTATTTCTGTTCTGTGCTCGTGATTACATCTGTTTTGTTTTTTTTATTCAAGTTAACTTATTTATTTTGTATCTACCTACGTGTAACAAATAAACTTATTTTTCTCTATTTCTTGTAACTACTGCATCTAGTGCCCATTACAACAGATTTGTAGATAAAGAGGTGTAGAAATTTTGCAACATGCAGGGCTCATTTGTACGGCGTTGTCTTGCTGGTCTAAATATCTTATGCTGGCAATACGCAAAATATGCTATCTGACGATAGTGAAATACTGGAGAGAAGCAATAACTTGAAAATAACTCAGTTCAGTTCAGTTCAGAGTATTTATTTGTAAACATAGGTACAACTCGATTTGACGTAATAAAGAAGTATTTCTGAAAAAAGTTATGCTATCAAGTAAAGTTTTATTTCTGGATCTACGAGGGCGGCACTGAAAATTTCGGGAATCAAGGAAGTGACACAACATTACTATTTAAAAATGTATTTATTGCTTTTCGAAGTATTCTCTGCGAAATTTGACATATTTTTCCATACGATGGAACCAATCATTGAAGCAACCATTCCATTCGGAAGTTGGGGTCTCCAAAATGGCCGTTTTGTAGGCGTCCACAGCTTCTTTAGGTGACGAAAATCTCTGTCCACGCAATTTATTCTTTATTAGGGAAAGTATAGAAATCATTAGGGCTTAGGTCGGGGCTGTACGGCGGATGGTCTAATAATTCTATGTTTTCTTGCTCTAAAAACTCTTTTGTTCTGTGCGCGGTGTGAGAACTCGCATTGTCGTAATGGAGGATGATGCGGCGGTTGCAGTTCTCTTTACGGAGTTCAGAAACGACCTATGGCAAACAAATGCTAGCATACTATTCTGCATTAACCATTCTTTGTCCCTCAAGAGGAACATGGCCGGTTTTGGAGACAAACGTGGCCACCATTTTTTTTGTAACACTCCGTGAACGAACAATTTTTGTTGGCTTTAACTCATTTTCGAACACCCAAACTCGTGACTGGTTTTTTGTTTCGGGTTCGTACGCGTATATCCAGGATTCGTCACCTGATACGATGTTGTATACAACATTTGAGGATCCTGCGTGGAATCTTTCGAGAGTTCTGACGCACCAAGTAACGCGAGCCGCTTTTTGCTCTTCACAGAGCGAATGCGGTATCCATCAGGAAAACAACTTTTTTACACCTAATTGTTCATGCAAAATTATTTGTATTTGACTCATGCCAATATCTAAAGTTGCCTGAATTTCGCGGTATGTCACATGTCGATCTTCCTCAATCAGCTTACGCACAGCATCAACGTTTTCTTGGGTGACTGCAGTTTTTGGACGACCTTGACGGGGATCATCACTGAGCTTGACACGTCCACGTTGAAATTCAGCAAACCAGCGATAAATTGTGGTTTTGGATGGGGCTTCATCACCAAATGCAGAAATCATCCGGTCAACACACTGTTTTTGTGTTAAACCACTTCGAAAGTCATAATAAATCATCGCTCTTGAATTTTCTCGAGTCAATTCCATTTTCTCAACGACTAAACAAGCTTGACAAAACCTTGTGCAAGACCGAGAATCTTTTTTTATATAAATAAATGGTATTCGATTTTTAAAACCAAGGAGTTTTCAATTAAAAAGATTTTAATATGACAGGAACAGTGGAAATATTCCATTCCCGATACTTTTAGTGCAGCCCTCGTAAACATTGGCAGCCCTACACAAACATAAAATTAAAGTTAATTAACACTATTTATTAAACAAATTACAAGTTGATGTTTCTAATTATTGTTAACGCGAATTCTCGGAGCAATATAGAGTAATTTAGAAATGTGCATCTCTGCTTCGTATCTATCGGGAATTTTAGGCAGCTGCGTAGGCGCATGACAGCCGCTTGTCTTAATTAACCCATTGTACATCTTATTAGCCATGTTCTGCTTAATTGCAGCCTTAATCGAGTCGGTAAAGGTCAAAGGTTTTCAGTTCACATAATGTATTTCGACTCAACTTGCTAGAGTCGTGTCGTGAGCTCTGATTAAATATGTAATGTAGGAATTTGAGCATGTACTGTAGCTATAGTGGTTTGCTATTGTTACGTTAATTTAAATAAGTTTTAATGTTTTATGGGCTGTGATTATTTTCATTAGCATAACGGTAGACAATCGATTTTCATTTGCAGAAAACTAGCTGTCAGCTCGATTACAGCCGCAAAGTTTTTTTTTAAATTTCCTAAATGAATTTTTGCAAGTCTTATTTTGAAGTTGAATTGCTTAGCTATGTCTGATTTGGCTTTATCCAAGTTTCTAAATGACAGAAACATGTCGCACCTTAATTTCGAAACCGTTACTAAACGAAATTTTCACGAAATTGAAAATATTTAATTACATGACTACACACCTTAAAAAGAAACCAATAATTTAACAAATAACCTCAGGAATATCTCTTATGAGTTCATCAGATATTTATTAGGAGGTAAATAATAATGCAAATATCGTAAAAATAATAATGCAAATATCGTAAATTATTTCTCTTGTAAAATTTAGTTTTTTTGTTTAATAACGGTTTCGAAATTAAGGTGCGATGTATTAAATCACAAAAAAATCCTAACTTAATAATAGGCACGAAACCGGCACAGCGTCAAGAAGACCATCAGTACAAACCAATAAAGCCTTCTTCCGTCAGATTGTTCAACTCTTTCTACGACTGTGGAATGGTCATAAAAAGAAGCATATCGACGAGCGATACCATCGCTTAGTGACTTACTGGCTGGCACCACCATTATTTGCAAAGGATCGCATTGCAGATGTACGCACACTGGATATGGTTAGGTTAGATGGTTAGGCACGGAATGTTTGTTAAGTGACGTATACGCTTAGTTAAAATGGTACAATTAGAGCTGACGTCTTGCATTTAATGTTTATCTATTTATTTGTAAGGTTTGTTTCCCAAACCCAGGTTTAATTCTTTTCACTTGTGCAATATGTGTTTTGTTTTTATTAGGACCTATTGTTATGACAGGGTATTTACCCTGCCATAGGAATACCTATGGCAGGGTAACGGTCTCTCACACAGAGAAGGAACCAGCATCTTCACCTTACTTACTACACGTTGTCCTAGGAATCACGCTAGACGAGAAATTACAATGGGGACCCCATATAACATCTCTTGCTAAGCTCGGCTGCTTACGCTGTTAGAAAGATAAGACAGTTAACAGATGTAGAAACCGCGGGTTTAGTCTATTTAAGCTACCTCCACAGCATTATGTCATATGGCATTTTACTGTGGGTTCGGGCTGCTGACATTGAATCCATTTTTATTTTGTAAAAGAGAGCTGTCAGGGCCATTTACAATCTACGTCGTCGCGAATCTCTTAGGGAACTATTTAAAAAGATTAAAATTGTGACGGTGCCTTGACAATTAATTTATAGAAATATTATGAATGTATGAAAAAATATATCTTCTTAATAAAATAAGTGATAGACATAATTTTAATACTAGAAATAAAGAAAAAAAATATCAACCATTTTTCAGATTATCTATAGTACATACGTCTTTTATGGGGTACCTACTGTGTTAATTTTTCCAACAAAATACCTTGTGATATATTGCAATTAAATGTAAGAAAATTTTAAACACATACAAATTAGAGGATTATATCCTAGATAAGAATGCTTGGAGACATACTGGACCTGCTTCGGCGGACAATCTTAGAGTCTAGACGAAATCAAACTGGTTGCTAATTTAATTGTATAATTTATAAATTTCGATTTTATATTCTGTAAGTACTTTAACTCACACACAATATTATTACCTACTTGTTAAAATTTTAGAAATATCATCTACTTTACAATGTTTGTTAATATGTAAGCACCTTGTATCTATCACATAATTAATTTACCTGTCATTGCTTTACATTTTTTTTTTACTTATTGTGGTACCTATAGTCATTTTATTCTAGGTGCATCGTCTTCACATATAATTTTATAATTAATGTATACATAATATTGTAAAACATAAAAATAAATAAAAAATATGCATTAATTTCAGGTACTTACCACATAACCCATTAGAAAACATCTTTAAACTATTGAATAATAAATACAAAATCACTCATAAATAAATACAAACGAATAAATACAATAACGAGAGTAACGGTTGAGTTTCTTGCCCATTATTCTCCATACGAAACTACCTTTTGCAAGGGGCAACTAGAATCAATTCTATTTTTTTGTAAATTTTGATGTTAAAAGTGCTTTTAATGTGCCTATTTGAAATAAATTATTTGACTTTGACTTTGCTGGTAATGTGTCAGAGCATACGGCCCAGATTGAATTTATTAAAATAAATGCATGGTAAGATTACAAAGCAGAATTTGCTGACCCTAATGATTAAACAGGAAGTTAAAAGCTAACAACATCTGAACAATAATGAATTGAAATATTCACAAAGACCACCCATTCAGGGTAAGGATGAATCATATTGTCTTACACATTCCCGTTTTAAAATATTTCTAAAGGAGGCCCAAACACCTTTAAGGCACAATACCAGTGCCATATCTAGGTAGATAGATAGTACATCTCTCTGGGCCATTATTCTGCAGCTTCGGAGACTAATGGGCCATCATGGCTATAACTCAGGCCAGGCTCATTGTCCACGCTCGCACTCTCGCGGTATCTATAACGCAGGACAAATTTGTTAATGTTCGACATTGTAACGGTTCTTATTAATCTAATACTATATCTAATTTGATGTACTCGCAGCTGGATTTTAGTATCACTTACGGATCTAAGTTTATGGATTTTTAAGGGGATGAAATTGCGGTTAAATAAAAGCTATCTGCGATTAGGCGATGGAAGAGAAGTTCCGATAGTCATCTTTATCACCGTAAGTAGTTTCCACAGATAAAATTTAGCAATAAAATAATTTTATAGGAGTAGCTTAGCGTCATCATAATTTGATGCTGCAAATTTGTAAGCAAATGAATAGTAAAAGCTGCTAAGGTGAATCCTCAGTTCTAGCCCGACAAATTCAAATTTTCTTTGGTTTTTTGCAAATTGCAGCTCTGTTTTACGTCGTATGTTGATCAAAATGCGATTCGCGACTGTAGGAATGATATATTTATTGAATAATAATCATCAATTTCATAGCAATCGTCAAACATAGGAAATTTGTTCCACCTTTATCAGAATATTTCTTACGAAAATTCTTAGGTGCAATTTGCAAAAAACCAAGGAAAATTTTAATTTGGCGGGCTACAACTAAGGATCCCCTTAAAGCTGTTATTTCCCTTTGCTATGCAGATGTTTTTGTCATGAAATGTGGTATTGGTGCGTATAAAGTAGTACCTAAGTGTCTTAACTAAACTTAACTGCCTCGTTGGTCTAGTGGTCTCAAGCTGCTGAGCATGCGGTCCTGGGTTCTATTCCCAGATCGGGCAAACTGTCATTGGGTTTTCTATCAGGAATTTCTCAGTAGCAGCCCGGAGTCTGGATTTGCGCCCAGTTGAAGGCAATAGGCTCGCTCCCTATTAAATGGGACTTTAACATTAGGTACTGCCTAAATGTGTGTGTGCTATAGGTACAACTCTGCCTAACTTTTCCCCCTGTGATATTATGTATGATAAGTGTCAAATGATAAATGATAAAAGATTTTATTTCTGTAAATAGGTTTGTACAAACACTTTTACACGTCAATCATATTTTAAAACTAGATAAGGTCGGTGATGTCTTAACAATAATTATTCCTTAGAAACTTTGAAACAAAGTTGGTACACTTTTGTGAGATGAAGCAACTGATAAAGGTAGTTGGTGTAGTAACACCTAGGAAATGTTGATTTACATATAGAACGTAGTGATTTATTTATTCATAAAGGTAAGATATGCAGAATACCGACCGCTTTCATTTGGTAACCTGGCCAAACTAACCAGTTGTGAAAACCTGGCCCTTTGCAGGTGTCAGATTACCTTCTTTAATTAGTTTAATCTGGATTTCGATGTACGTATATGTAGGGAGATTAATCCTTGCTGTTCCATTATTGATCAAAAATCAAGGAAGATACCACCTTTCTTTTCTTTATTGGAGAATCTTGGGGGAAATTGTCGTTAATTTCAAAATGTTCAAGTACCTACCTAAGTACTTACATATTTCTTAAAGTATAGGAATGATGTTGCTAATCTTCTTCTCATCAGCTATAGTTTTTGAGTGATTTAGCGACATCCTCAAAGGAAAGAAAGAAAATACGTGTATTTGCGGTAAACATGACGCAGCGAAACAAAAACATCAAAACAACAATCAACAACAAACAACAATACAACAAGAACAACATCTTTGCAATTACATAAAATTATGTAGGTACCTACACATATCTTTTTAATAGTCGCGTGGGGTGTGATACACCCCAGTGCATATTTGGAGGTTTAGAACTCTTAAAATTTTGAATCTACTGCGCTGATGTTCCCGTAAGCTTCGTAAAAACGCATTACCTATGATCTAATAGCAAGCAGCACTCGGTCGTCTATAGTTGTGTCAGGAGAGCGTTTGGGGTGTAAAACACCCCACGCGACTATTTACGTGATTCAATTATCGGGTAAGTGAATATTAGTTTGTTTTATTTTTATGCAGAGTGGTAGTTTAAACTAAATTTTGAGTGTTATAATCACAATTTATTACATTTATGATAATTTTAAAACAGCATGTTATTGTTTTTGGTCATCAATTCAATATCAGTGGTATCGACTCTTATACCATATACAAGGCCAAAGTTGAATCTACAATATCGCGAAGGGTATTTCTCAAGCTGTTAGCTGTTCATTTGCTCAAACCATAACAAACATTTAGATCTAGTATAACTCAAACTCAACTCAAACTCAAAGCATTTATTTCAAATAAACCAATTACAGACACTTTTGAATTGTCAAGAGGTCGGTCAGTCAGAAAGATGAAGATAAGTAAGTACCTATAGAGAACAACGGGCAAGAAACTTCACGGACACTCTTTTAAATCAAAATTTGGGTTGGTATGGGATCTACCTCCTAGTGGTCCACCCCGGGCAACGGCACCACAGGCTTGCCTGTGGTACGGCTGAACGATCCCACTTAGCGGTGGTAGGCTCCGCTAGGGGCCGCCTGGTTCGCGACCACCATCCCATCGGAGTCCGGCGCCAAGCAGCTTGCTGTGTTCCGTCGGAGTGTGGGAGTACCAGTGCCTTTGGGGGAGAAGGAGATTGTCAGTTGCGCTGTTCAGAACCGGTCTTGGTCTCTGGGCATAGCTTGCCGGGTAACTCATTTTGGAGGGTAGCGGGATCCAAAGCACGGTGCCAGTCGTTGGCCGACCGCAGTCAGTAGGGGGCCCAAGTAGCACGCCTGCCACGTGCCAAAGGCTGCCCCGCCAACTCGCGAAAAATCCGGATATGCTCCACCGTGCCAGCCGGCGACTGGATGGGAGGACCCCGTGGCCATATTCGGGGGGGTTCGGGCGTCCCCGCAGTCTCCAGATGAGTTCCCCATAGGTTTGGCTAGCTCTAGTGTTCACTGAGCAGCGCCTCAAAAAGTCGACTATTTCCCCAACAACTCTACTTAAAATGACCAAAGCAAGCAAGAAAAATAAGGTTAAACAACGGCTGTACTTCCTCCCACTAAAAATGCACCTTACTAACATCAGGGGGTTGCACTCCAATCTCGATCCGGTCCATCACCACCTTGAGGCCGAGCAGCCGCACCTGTTTTTCCTAACGGAGACGAAGATAACAACCCCGTCGGATGCGGCGTACCTCAACTACTCGGGTAACTCTCTTGAAGCTGGGGTCTGTGTGTACGTCCGCGATGACATTTGTTGTCGTCGTCTCCGTTGCTTTGAGAAACCGGATTTTTCTGTCATATGGCTACTTGTGGACACTGGCGTGAAGAAATCTCTTTACATCGGCGTCTACCGATCGCACAGCGGTGACCAGGAGACAACAGCGCTCTTTAATTTCCTCGTGGAGTCGACTGACGTAGCCCAGCAGCGGTACCCAACAGCGAAGCTCATTTTTCTGGTGGACTTCAACGCCCATCATAAAGAGTGGTTGTTCCCGTACCGGAAAACTGACCATGCCGGGTTAGAGGCGCGCAAGTTTGCTTTAACGCTAGACCTAACCCAGATGGTGAATGTGGCAACGCGGGTACCGGATGTTGACGGCCATACACCCAATTGCTTAGACCTTCTGCTGGCAACTAATCCGGATAGTCATTCAGTATCGGTCTCAGCCCCGCTGGGAACATCTGACCACTGTCTGGTGAAATCCATATCGACCTGCTCTCCTCCAGATGAGAGTCCTAGAGGCACGAACCGAGTATGGCGTTACGGGTCAGCGGATTGGGATGAGATGCGGCACTTCTTTGCGTCTTATCCATGGCGGTAAGTGTGCTTCTCCTCGGGTGACCCCTCGTGCTGTGCTGACGTGGTTGCGGACGTGATTCGGCAGGGGATGGAGTATTTTATTCCATTCTCCGACGTCCCGCTCGGACACAAATCGCGGCTTTGGTATAATGCAGAATGCACCCACGTTGAGGCCCGAAAGGAGTCTACCTACCAAGCCTGGGTCAAGGCCCGCGACCGCAAAGTAAGAGTGCGTAGGATTCGCGCGAAGAAAAGAGCCTTTAATTCTGCCGCCAAGCTCTGCAAACGGGTTCTGCGTTGGGCACGTTTTGACCATGTTGGACGTATTGGGGCCAAGCTAGCAGCGCACCCTCCGGGTAGTAAACAGTTCTGATCCCTGTCTAAAGCAGTTGAAACGAATTTCTGTCGTCCTACTTTACCTCCAATGATGAAACCTGATGGCTCGTTAGCTCACTCTGCAACTGAGACAGCAAATCTTTTTGCATCTCTCTTTGCAAGCAATTCACGTCTGGACGCTGGCTCCAAGCAACCACCTACTGTACCTCAATGTGACTCCACGATGTCGGAGATCGCAGTTCACATTAAAGAGGTCCGAAGAGTATTGTGCAGTCTAGACGTGAACAAGGCCAGCGGGCCTGACGGCATTCCAGCGAGAGTGTTGAGGCAGTGTGCGCCTGAACTGTCTCCTGTGTTGACACGCTTGTTCCGCCTCTCTCTTAAAAAGAAAACGGTGCCAAACTCCAGGAGGCTTGCGAATGTACAACCAGTGCCCAAAAAGGGCGACCGCGCAAACCCTGCCCATTAGTGCAAGGTTATGGAAAGGGTACTGAACAGTAAGTTGCTGACCTACCTTGAAGACAATGATCTCCTCAGTGACCGTCAATATGGCTTTCGCCGGGGACGGTCAACTGGCGATCTTCTTGTGTATGTCACGCACTGCTGGGGCGAAGCCATTGAGAAACACGGCGAGGCACTTGCTGTATCGCTTGATATCTCGAAGGTCTTTGACAGGCACGCTGGTTTACTCAGCAAGCTTCCTGCTTATGGCCTCCCGGCTGATTTTTGTAGCTGGATATCAGACTTTCTTAGCGAACGGTCGATCAGAGTAGTCGTAAACGGCTGCTCCTCCGACCTTATGGCTATTGATGCCCGGTGTTCCTCAAGGGTCTGTTCTCTCTGCAACTCTTTTCCTGCTGCACATCAATGACCTACTTCAGCCTGGTATTGTTGGGTACGCAGATGACAGTACTGTTTCAGAGAGATACTTGTCCAGCGCAAAAACCAGGGGGGCCGAAGTTTGTTCCTTGAGAGAGGCCATGGTAGAGCGGACAGATTTGACCTTAAGCCTTGTCTCCCAGTGGGATGATGACAATCTGGTCTCTTTTAACGCCACCAAAACACAGGCGTGTCTTTTTACCGCTAAAAGAGCCAAATCAACCAATCTCCTACTTTTCGGGGTACATCTGTTCCTGTAACTGATCGGCTCGAGCTCCTAGGCATGGAGTTGACATCTGGTCTCAACTTCGGCGCCACCATCGAGTATAAAGCCCAAACTGCTGCTAAGAAGCTGGGCATCCTAAATAAGGTGAAGCGATACTTTACGCCTGGACAGCTTTTAACCCTGTACAAAGCGCAAGTCCGATCCTGCATGGAGTATTGCAGCCACCTTTGGGATGGCTCAGCTAAATACCAACTTGCCGCGCTTGACTCGGTGGAACGCAGAGCGATGAGACTCATTGGCGACATAAAACTGGTGGATGCCAAACTTCACAGCTTGGCTCATCGCCGTAAGGTTGCCTGCTTGTCGGTCTTCTACAGATTGTACTTCGGTGAGTGTGCCCAAGAACTCCACGACCTCATTCCACCGGCCCCCTTCTACCATCGGACATCTAGGCGCACTGCAAGTTACCATCCCTACCTAGTTGCTTTTCCACCAATTCGCACTAAGCGCTTCCAAACATCTTTTATAATGCGCACAGCAAAAGAGTGGAAGTCTCTACCTGCGCCTGTGTTTCCGACCGCATACATCCCAAATGTCTTCAAAGTGAGAGTGAACAGGCTTCTTCTGGGTAAGTTCACTCCATCGTCGTCTTTGCCTCTGTCATCTCTGACCTAGACTAGAGTCAAGAGCAAACCCATAAAAAAAAAAAACAGATTTCAAAATATTGGTTACATTAGTCATGTGGAAATTATGCATGTGAGAACGATGCAGAACGTTAAAAGCGTACGTAATAAAAAGACAAAAACAATTCAAATATTAAATTAATTAAATAAGCTGTTGCAGCTAAGAGATGACCAGTCCCTACTGACGGCCCTCGTTCACGAACATGACGCATACCAACACTACCTCGACCTTTGCTAAAGCGTCTAAAACGGCACATTGAAGTTGAGGACCAAGGATCATCTTCTGGAGTTGCCAGATCGCCTTTATATAAATGATGTCACGTATGTCGAAGAATCAAGGATAGAAAAAACAAAGACTACTTGTTCAAAATGTCAAAAAAACATATGTGCAATGACCACATAGTTGTTATCTGCTAAACATGTGGGGAAGAAAACCAATATATATCTATGTTCTTCTTTCAAAGATAGTATTCGTTTTTTTTTGGTTTAAAAGTGAATTAATATATGAGTTAAACATATTTTTATCAATAATATTAGTAAAGTATTTCGTATTTTATGTCTATGATCAAATTTGGGGTGTTACACACCAGGTCACACCCCACGCGACCGTTTACGTAACTTCTTAGACGCGCCTAAATATGGGATAGTAATACTTATATGCAGATCATCATCACGATTATGTCCACATCTTAATTAACTGATTTCGCAATTATGTCGATCTGGGTGTAAATTAAGCTTTTTATCATAATTCACACAAAGTTAGTTTCAATATTAAAATATTTACTATTCAAAGACATTCCTCAACACTTCGACGTTAATAAGCCAGAATTACAGATCTAGTTTTAATTGTAATTAATCATTTTATAAAGCCTTTGTTCTGCTATCTATAAGTTGTTACAAATTGACTTGTACATCTGATTTCATTTAATTGATTAATTACAATTTAATTTACAATATGTCAACTGAATTGTAATCAATCATTTTGTCAAATTTGAATTGTTATCAATTATAAATGTACTTATACATTGATAATTATATTTTATTTTAAATCGTAGGACTTAGTTTGAATGCTTCCGTATGTTCTTGCTTAGTATCTAAGTATTTGAAGTCTTTGGCAGACCTTCTTAGGGACTCTTATACATTAGATCGAAACTCGAAATACCGAATAACTCATGTATCCCGAAAGCTTAGGTATCTACTGGTAACCGAATGAAGAGTACTCACTATTCCAGGATCTGATGGAAGAAGCAGTCCAAGAGCCACTACGAGTTCACCTGGTGCTGAAAAAGGCTGGTGTTACTAGGAGGAGGATGACCAATAATCGGAAAGTGTAGCTTGCTCTAGGGAGGCCTTTGCGGAAACGCAAATACAATCTCAATACCGGCGTCAAATAATTAATTTATATGTAAGTTTAATAAGTTACTTTATATTTACTTGTTAGTTTTGTTTCATATTACGGTACTTAAAAAAATTATTCATATTCTTACGAAACGCTTCATATTTCATATACGCAAATGTGAGCAAGAGCTTCATAGACGAATATGAATATCAACACGTTCATAAGAGACGTTCCTTTAATTTATCAAAGTAAATTCAAAGTGCGGTCTACGAATCTTGCCCATAGTCAATATAAAAACCG
The DNA here is from genome assembly GCA_916610205.1 of Griposia aprilina. NCBI lineage: Eukaryota > Metazoa > Arthropoda > Insecta > Lepidoptera > Noctuidae > Griposia > Griposia aprilina. The sequence goes on from OU744302.1 coordinate 13,767,902, forward strand.
TCTACCTCTACACTTTAATGACTTTCGCTGATTGGTATGCGATGAGCCAATAAACTTATTTTCCTCTTACAAATCAGGCTGCAATACAAAATAATAAAAAAACACACATTGTCAATTACAAGGCAGGTAGTTCGTTAGGTAATTGAATGGCAGCTGATACTTTGATACCGATTGATGTAACAGTATTTGCATGCTATAAACGAGACTGAAACCTATTAAAAGTGACTCTTATCTGCACTTTCTATTTTATACACGTCATAGGCATCTGTTATACAACACTGTACATGGTTTAATTGTCTTTGATTCAGTGTACAGGTGGTCTGGCCTGGGGTAATACCATTTGACCGTTGATTGGTAAACTTTTTTGTTGGATTTTATGTTTTTTTGACAAGTTTAAGATGGAAACGATGGTTCAATGTGCGAGGAATCTTCGTTTATCAAATCAGCTTTTACTATCAACAAGGATCAGGTTTTCTGTATCCAATTTTGGAAATGCCTCGGAGTTGCCCTCAATTTTGCAGGGACATCGACCACATCGTCAATTTCCCTAGCGCATTAGGAACTGTAGTAAAACATACAAACATATTTTTATTACAGCTGTGTCCTAAAATACTGATTTTGCTAAAAACCTGAGACCAACTGAACCATTCAACCAAAAGGTGCGGTTTCGTTAAAAACCTGAGACCAACTGAACCATTCAACCAAAAGGTGCGGTTTCGTTAAAAAACCTGAGATTTTTAAAATCTCACTTTTTTTGTGAAACCACTGTAGTTTGCCTGCTGTGGTTGTCAAGGGAGCCATCGTCCTTGACGCGGAAGCCCTAAAATTATCCACAAGGTGGTCCGCGTCTCCGCTATGTACTTAATTACTTTCGATGGCCTTGCGTTACTCAACAAGTTGTCTCCGCGATAACTAATGTTAATGTTGCAACGCGGAATGTTTGTCTGTTAGCGTGCTTATAATTTGTAGCCCCAGGTTAAGTTAAAGTTACGTTTTAGTATTGTTTAGATAACTTAAAACGACGTTTGATAAACTAAATAATATTTAACACAAAATATAACTTGAATTGTTGGTAAGCTTATTTTAATGCACGAACTGTTGAAAGTAAGTTTAAGTGGCGAACGAAACCGCGAGCTTTGGTTGTTACATTTCTTTTATCGAGTAAGGTTTTCGAGTCCAAATCGAACTTTGTTACATATTCACCTCACTTGGAGCATAAACGAATAAATTTTACATGAAATTGTGGAAACACTAAGGACATCAAGTATTTGTAATCCAAGAAGAGATATCAAAGCCGTTTCGTGGAACTGAAACCGGAATGCTTCAGGTCGTTGGTAACACAAAGACAGCCGCGGGCTTCAACAATCAGATCGATGCGTAACCCGAGCAAAATCGAAAGTGCAAGGTGAGGGCCGATGGTCGACAAAAACGTCGATGAGTAACAGGCCACAATGAGCCTGGACAATTAGTCGAACTAGGAAATAGCCGTTTGTCATCATAAGATGGCAAAAAGCGCTCACGAAGTTTATGTTGCGTGAAATTGGGTACGCTCTTTTTTCACGATGCGAGTACATAGTGGTCGTGAATGTCGCCTGGTACCCTGGTACGGAGGCACTGCGCTGGCGCCGATCAAATGTATTGTGTTGATGCTCTTGTTTCAATGTTTGCCAATCTGTCCCAGTTTTTGATACATCCTGTATCCGATTGTGATTTAGTTTTTGTCACATTGTCTATACTATTGTAGTCGTATCTGGAACAATTTGTTCACAAAGGCTTTTTTATTTTTTCCATGTAAAAAGAGCAGTGTAAGCTTTAAGCCTTTGTCTGTTTGACGGTCTACTTGTCTGTCTGTGACGTCATAGCACCCAAACTGTTACTTATATATAGGTTTTTCATTGCGATTTTTTAGTGAACGGTATTTATTCAGTACTAAGGTTTAATATAAGCTTTTAAGCCTGAAAACACACCACAAAACAAATGACGGGTTGAGTTAAAAATAAAACGCATACAGTCAATCTGATCTACACGAAACAACATTTTTAAAGACAGTTAATAATTTGTTAAGCACACATTATACAAGTCTGGGATACCTAAAACGTTTAATCTTATATGTAAAACAGTAAACACGATTAATGCCCAGTAGCTAAATGTTGTTTAGTGATAAGTCTAGTCTTCCGCGTTTTCAAGGCCTCAGGAGACGGACCGATTGACAAAAAATGTCGTCACTTAATTATATAGGTGTAGCTATTAGCTAGAGGCACTAAATGAGACAGATAATAAGAATAAATGTATCACGATACTGATAGAGATAATGTGAGTAGCGTCAGCATCACGGGGATTTTCATCTGAAGCGAAGCATTTATGAGACAGGGAGTTCCCTAATTTTATGGGTCGAGTAGTACCTCTTGATGACTTTACTTTGTCTTGAAAAACAATAGAATCAATTTGGATAGGCACCTCAGGAAATATAGGTATGTTATTATGTAATTGTTTCCATTTGCAGTTTCTAAAGGACGCCTTTAAATAGGCGCGACACGCGACGTAATACCTGTGCATTGCGTCGCGTGTCGCGCGACGAGCGGTGCCTTTGTGTCGGGTACGATTCGCATCGCGTGTCGCGCCTGATTGTAGGAGCCTTAAATTGCTTTTACATTTACCAGCTCTGAAAGTTAGTTTTTATAACGCCGTTTGAAATGGTAAAGGAAACAATTCTCTTTATATTTCATTAATTCCATGTAATTAAGTGCCACAGTTACAAACAAGGACACGTGTCTCAAACATTTAAAGTCAAAGTAAAACACATAATGACCTGCATCTATTTCCTACCATTTAATTTTAGTTCAACGACAAAGCCGTCCGTTTGGCATGCAATTATCGTATCTATAGTGCAGTTAAACTTCCTTGGAGGGTCAACAAAAGACCTTATTAGGTACAGCATTGAAGAATTTGCAGTAAATTACAAAGCTTAAGAGTGACGGGTGGCGCAGACGCGACAAGGTCAGACGTTGTCCAAAAATATTCTGTAAAGACACATTTTTTAATCGATTGGTCACAAAGTTTGCAAAACCAGCAAAAAGTGTTCGATGAACGTTTTTTTGGGGATCCTGAAAGTCATAGTTATTGGTCACAGTCTAGGCTAGACGTGAACGAGGATAGGGACTGCTCTGCCTCTTACGTCAATTGATTCAGTTGTTTAAAATAATTCTTGTAAATTAGATTCATAAGGTTATTTTACTATGTAGCATTTTCCGGGAAAATCGAGTAACATCGTAGTTGTAACACATTCACAGATATTTGTAAAGGTGCAGCATAAAATCTTCAATTTGTTGTCATTTTTTATCGTAACATTGAAAGTTGTCGAAGTTTCATGTCGAAAATGAAAGGGATATTCTCGATACAATACAAGCTTGCACTCGATTGTTTTATTACATTATATCATACCGTAATTCGATAAAAAAAAACTCGTCAACACCCACAAGACGGCCTTGCAAACAATGCAAGATTTGAGCATATTATTTATGACAAAAAATATATGAAACTCATACAGCATGTTGAATTTAATTCATAGTATTATATGTGAAGTTGTTAGGATTATTTATTTGCATATTCATTGGGCTGATTGTACATTTTAGGACATCTGTCAGATGTGCTTTGTCGGATTATCTATACTTAGGCAATCACCTTGATCAAGCTAAAATTGTATTTTTGATAAGTTACAGACGTTTCATTGCAAAAAAAGAATGGTAAAAGAAATTATGTGCTACGATACCATTTTCAAAGTGAAAACTTCTGTAACCGCGTTTAGTGATTTTTGGTAGGGGCAAAACTTATGAGTACGCGTCACCGACGTGCTAACGTCATCGACATGCATTAAGTGACGTGTTGCGCCAGACTGGTGACGCGCAGCGGCCTGTGTACATTTGGGGTTCTCACTTCTACCGGCAGACTCCATTACTGCCTATTTTATTTTATTTTTAAATAATGTAAATGTTCTTTATACATTCAGATTTCATAATGATTATTTTGTATAAAGATACGCCAGAATAGGTATGCCTATCGCTTTATAATATCGAAATACAGCAACAATCTTAAGGCATTATAGGAACATAATCTATGAAAGATACTTGGCAAAGAGAACTTGATATTTTGAAAGACGACACTGAAGTTAACTATCTTGATAGTGAAGAAGCTGGAATAGGGTAGTAAATTATGTCCATAGTAAAACGTATCTATTATAGTAGGTATATTAAGACAAAGTGTGAGTAAACATTGTAAGTAGTCGCTACAACTGAGGATTCACGGAGTTGTAGCCTGCCAAATTCAAATTTTCTTTATTTTTTGCAAATTTCAGCTCTGTTTTTTTTTCATATGAAGTATTATAAAGAAATCTTAGATGGAACAAATTTCAAAGTTTGGCGATTGATGTGAAATTGATGATTATTATTATTCCTACAGTCGCGAATCGCATTTAGATCAACATACAACGTAAAACAGAGTTGCAATGTGCAAAAAAAACATAGAAAAATTGAATTTGGCGGGCTACAGCTTAGCATCTCCTTTAATGACTACTTACAATGTTTACTTCTACATTCTTTGAGCTGAAAAAGTTTGTAAATTTTTTCATATTCAGCATTACTATTCGATTTTATCTAAGACCGGCACAAGTTTCTATTACCCCACACTATTTGCAGAACATCGTAATCACATTCACAAGCATCAACTAATTCCATACAGACAGACATTACCATCTGCGCCAATAAATTCTAATAACCTTTATATTCTGTTGTCCAGCAAATTGCTCACTAATTATAATGGGTGAGTGTTTTGATAGGAATCCTAAACTTCTACATGCATATTAACGTTATTTATTATTAGATTAATATGTCTTAGATCTTATCGCGCGTTTAAACTAAGGTAGTTTGGTACCATCGGCGCGTGCGCATAGATTTACCGACGCGATATATATTGAGACCTTACATTTATCTTCTTTACTTAATTTGCGATTAAATAACACTTAATTGCTTTATTAAGCAACTATGTAGGTTAAGAGTGTACAAAATATTTATTTGGTGCATTTATTTGCAGTTACTTTGTTATTTAGTAGCTATTGATTTTTGTTTTCTAGATTCTGGAATTTATGTGTATATTTATTTATGTAACTTAGAGCTGTATCTAATTGACATGAAATTTTCCACCCCTCGATATGATCATACCTAATCACTAAATTACAAATAATGTTGAAAAGGTTTTGCAGACGTTGATGTAAATTACCAAAAAATGAAGAAGAGCGCGCTACAAATCAAGCAGTGAGATAGAAAGAGTGGCTGAAAAAGTAGAGTTGCTTCTCCAAAAGGTGTGAATACATAATTTTCCTGATTTGTATGTGGAAGAGAATCCCAGAGTTTTACAGGTTGCCTTAGCTTTAACAGGCTTTAAGACAAACGATACAAATGTTCCGTCAGTCAGATTTGTCTAATTTTATTTACATTACAAAATAATTTCATTTCATTTATTACGGTATTGAAGACCGCTTTGTCGAATGCTCTAACTGATTTGCGATCAAAGACTTGATTCAATTTTAATTTTAGTTCAGCGAGCACGTACTGCCATGCACGACTGCGCAGGACCTTGACGATTGGTCCTGTGGCACTGTGGCACATGATGTGACTTGCACAACTCTACTCCGCTATTTTTGATACCGGTTACTTGTCTTTATGATGACTTTAAAGCCTTTTTATTATATTTGTGAATGTCATAATAAGAACCTTCAACAGAACTTTGTTGATCGAGGAGAATTGTGTCGTTTATTTATTTATTCAATCAGTTTTCAACATTACAGAAACGCAATCTTCTTCTGTTTTGATAATCAATTCGTCCGTTATAGGTGCGTCTGATTGCGTTACTGTACCATATCTTGGTTTCCGATAAAACAATTTTAAACCACAACGCAAATGAATTCTTGTTTTGTTTTTGCAACTTTGTAAGACAAAGGTCGTGTCTATGTGCACAATGCAGCTGAAACACAATAAGGTAGCGGTAGGGATCAATGACATCATTTGACGTCAAAATAATGTTATCTCCCGCTATCGCCATTGATAAATCATGCAGTTTTATTACGACAGTAGCCAATAAACCTATTTGTTCGCAAACAGATTCACATAATCGGTCGCTAGTTGACAGATATGGAGTCCTAAATCATAAGATTATTTTCTTTGTAGGTATCCTGCGCTGGATTGTGAACCTTAAGTGATAAGCAAAAAGTTCAAACTTCCGTATTTGTAAGTTGAATGTGTGTCCCTTGGGCGGTTATTTGGTCATAGCAGCAATTTAACGAGAGGGTCGATCAGGCTAGTGAATAGATTGTAAATAACGTGGCTACATATAAAATTTTAGATGTTTGTTATAGGATACGTAAAATACGAGCCTTGTAAAATGATCCTTGTAGTGTTACCATTATCTCTGTTGTATAGGATATTAGAAGCCAGATCGAAACTGTAAATTGAAATGGAACATAAAATAAGACGAAGAATAAACAAGATCGATGGAAAGATAGGTCTTTGTATGTCTTTCTTAAGTTAGAAGTAATTACTTATATCTAACTTAAGAATATCTGTATAGCCCAGGGTTGCGGAGGTCAAATGGCAGTTGCTTCGTGTAAAAAACTTTTATACAAAAAAACAACCGACTTCCAAAAAAAAACACTAAACGACGTGAAAAATAAATTTAATTTCGGAAGTCGGTGTCTTTGGTTTTGTATTTTCGTTTTTGGCCACCGACTTCCGAAATTAAAGTTATTTTTCACGTCTTTTAGTGTTTTTTTTGGAAGTCGGTTGTTTTTTTGTAAAAAAGTTTTTATTTTTCACTTTTTAGTTGCCGTACCTACCCCTGTACAGTACAAATTCGTATACCACTACTTGGTGTGTAAATAACAGTGACAGGAAATTATTAACACATCATCCAAATAAACTAAGTGGAAAAAATATGCATTATTAAAGATAACTCAAAAACTTCTGGTCAGACCATGATCAAACTTAAATGGGACCACATGTGAAGCACCACCTATCAAATAAAAAAAGAATCATACAAATCGGTTCACCCAGAAAAAAGTTCTGAGCTAACACATAAAAATACTGATTTCATCTGCTTGGATTGGATGCCGACACCAACTTAGTTGTGAGATATTTCTAGGTTAATGACGTGTCTATCTTCTATACAGGGTCAACTTAAAATAGCTAGCGAAACTCCGCAGACGAGATGGGTATCGAATTATCGATATCTAAATACGACAAAATAAAAATAAAATATATTTTTTGGGGTCAACTACCGCTGGTGGTTTTGTTACTTGATGTATGTTTTATCGTGTTTAGATATCGACAGTAACTAATCACGTCTGTAAAGTTTCCACAAAAAAAACAGAATTTTTAAACAGATTAACTAATGAATGCACTAACAGCGATCGACGACCCCACAAAAAAAAAAAAACATCAAATTTATTTATATTTTGTTTCATCAATACCCATCACGTCTACATATTTTTTCTCGTATTACTCTCGTACTTAGTTATTTTGCTTGTTTTATTCAAGCTATATTTAATGACTTAACCAGGTGGAACCTATTGAAAACATTACCTAATTTCCTCTAAAACTTTTCTGTCATTTAATCTCCAAGCTTCAGTGCAAAATAGGTATCAAAAATCGCTTCTAAATCTGCAATCGTCGGTTGTCTGTACAAATCTGCGCGGGCGCATATGTGTCGTGGAGTCACGACGCTCGCTCCTCCGTGACCCGGCAGACAAATCGAGATGAATTGCCAGACTATTCCACCTATGCTACTTGTTCTGCCTCTTTTATGGAAAACTTGTTAATGTTTAACAACGAAGCGCTTTCAAAACGTAAAAAAATCCTCTATGCTTTATGTGAATTTATGGTTGATAAATTAATATTGTTTTTGTGGAAAGTTTGTGATAGTAACAGTAGTTTATACATATCGCAGGCAATAAGAGTCTGTTTATTACCTGTTTTTTTTTACAATGTATATATTTCTACTAGGAATAAAGCCCATAACGGGGCTTTAAGGCTTTTTATTCATTGAAAAACCAACGTTCCAAATCGTAAATCAATATTTCGTCGTGATAGTTCATTCTAAATCTTGTATAGGCTTCTAAAAAATAAACAAGACTGAATTCGTTCCGATCATTAGTCTTGGAAATCCAATTTATCAGTGTTACCAAATATTTTACAAAATTACTTACTATACTGTATTTTTTTATTTACCTTAACCATTTCGCCGATTTTGAGAACATAAATGTAATATTTTTTTAATAAATTCTTAAATAAATCATCAGATTCCTATACAATTTAATTTATCGTTATGGCTGATATTGGTGCCGAATGGCAATGTAGATAATTTGGCCAATGTGGACTTTTTTAATATCTACGTAACGACATTATCACCTCCCCATATACCCCCCCTCCCCTTATATATTATCATTATCACTGCCTCGTTGGTCTAGTGGTCGCAAGCGCTACTGCTGAGCACGAGGTCCTGGGTTCGATTACCGGGGCGGACAAAGTGTTATTGGGTTTTTCCATCTGGAATTTCTCGGTAGCAGCCCGGAGTCTGGATTTGTGCCCGGTTGATGGCAATAGGCTCGCCCCCTTTTATATGGGACTTAAACATAACTGGCGAAATGTGGGTGTACTATAGGTACACCTCTGCCTAACCCTTCGGGGAATACAGGCGTGATGTTATGTATGTATGTGACATTATCATGTCGTGGACGTTTACGTCTATAACATTGATGGAAATAAGGCACGTTATAACGTTTAAAAGCGTCTTCATAATATTTCCATACATTTTTCTTCCCTGTGTTATCGTGGTACCGTGACGTGGACGTTGACATCCACGATAATATCGTCACGTTAGTGTAATGTAGGTATATGAAGAATATTATGTAAGGGAGGTAGGTCAGGCGCCGGCCGCTGCCGGCAGTCCGAATATAAGATCTAACCGTGTGCCCGTGTTTTATTGCGTATCCAGCCGTAACATATATCACAGTTAGAAATTATAAAAGCGCACAATGTCGCTAGACAGTGTAACGAAATAAAAATGAAAATTCACCACTTTAACACGTATAATAATTTATTTATATTTAAAAAAGAATCGCACCAAAAAAATATAAAAAGTTCAAATTAAATTAATATTATTAAAACCGTTGTGGAACTGGTAATTTGGCCTAAATAAAAAGAGATTACGAGAAAACTTAAGGTACATCGGATTGCAAATCATTTTAAATCAATAAATTTAAGCATCAAATCAAATTACGCATTTGGTTTCCGAACTAGGGAATCGATTGTAATCGGTTTTACCATTAAATTACGTAAACTTTCATATTAATAATATAATCACATTCTTTCTTATAAAGATGAACCTAAGTTATCCCAATAGAAAAAGTCCTGGTTAAAGATTAACTAGTTTCAAAATTCTAACCCTGAAAGTACTAATAACTATAATAGTTAAGGCGCTTCCCTGACCAAACGATCTTGAGCGTTCGGTCCTTCTCTGTTCCGTCGCTGAGTCTCGCTCTGTCCCGCTCCCTGCACACGCCCATTTATCATAGAATTCTCAAAAATTGTGGAATTATTTTAATAAAAAAAGACAAGTGCGCTTTTGAAATAAAATAAAAAGAAAATTATTTAGATTTTTAAACTATCTATCCATTAGTGTAATGCTTAAATCTTTAGAACGTCACCTTTAAGAAAAGGTGCATGCAATCAATAATTTTAATAATTGTAGTCACTTTTCGATAAGGATATTTTGAATGTATTTACAACACATAAAAATAAATAAGAACGAGCACTGTGATGATAGGATAACGAACATTAATAATATGCTTTTAGATGTAGTTTATTACTCTTAATTAATGAGTTAATAGCCGCTTAATAACGCACTATTGCAAGGTTTTGCTCGGGGTAGCGCCTTAAGTGTGATGACTGGAATCGACTCGTTATTTCACACACACACACACACACTACATTTTCAATACCCTAAAGTACTATTGTAATTTATGCATGCTCAAAATTATCAATGCGTATTAAAAATCTTAATTGATATAAAAAATATAATGTAATGAATTGGGAGAAGGCGCTGAAATCTGACATACAGGTTTTTACCTATTTCACATATATATTTTTTTTTACATATTTCAGAGGCTTCATAGGTTTTTTGTAACTCTTACCTTATTTCAATAAAGATTATTGTTATTATTATTTCAATAACGAGTCGATTCGGTCGGACCACAACCTCAAAGCGTAGCACGCCTCGACAGAATTGCAGGTGATACGACGATCGTGTGTCGCGGGACAAAACGGACTTGTCGCTCTCGAACTCCAAGGATCTATGTAGAAGCAGCCCAAATGCTCGCATGCATGGTGAATAGTCTGGTACCCGTAAAAAGGGCCGGCAGCAGCCCATTTTAACTGGTTTTACACCGACAAATAAAATAGGGTATTACATTAAAGAAAAGGCTAAGACTTCCGCAGAGAGAGCAAATATGGGAAAGTACATACCAAATTCGAAGAATATCTTACAGCATTTGTGCAAGACTTAACAATATAACTTGGTTGACTGCAGATAACAGAACATAATAACTTGAAAAATAGTTAGGAATTAAGGTAAAGTATAATCAATACAATTTACTTGACTCGATTTAAAATTAAGAGATGTAATTTATAAAAATCGACTAAATTAAATTCATATTTTTCAGAAACTGAAGTTTTCTTCCAATGATCAAATGAGAGCCTTGCTTACGTGTATACAAATTAAGACAAGAAAAAATAAGACCAGTCATAAAAACTGGAAAAAAATAACTTAATAGGTTGAAACCGCAGAGGTCACGCTGCAATAGGTACTAATCTCGTATTTATTTAGGTAGGTAATGTCAGTCTAAATTATTGACTGACAATACTATTGTGGTCCTTATTATAAACACCACCCAGTAATTATTCATACAACTCTCATTAAAACACTGACCGTAACACACATAATTTACCGCCTGTACCAGAATGTTTATATTTTATTGGCATAACGCGTTATTTTCAAGGTGCGTTTACTGTAGTACATTATGAATATTATAATGATTATGTTTTATTACACACATGAGCTTTGCTCGTAATCATAATAATAAGTATTTCCCGGCCAGATGTCCTTAGAGCTGTCTTATAAACATCGTCAACGGTCAATTGAATTATTGCATTACAGATCTGCAAGAGGAAAAACATGGCAAAAGTTATGTGTTTATGATTCTAGAGAACTTACTACTAGCTAAAGCTTGTGAGAACTATATAGGTAGGTATACTATATAACTATATAGGTAGGTATACAACCTACTTCATTACTTATAGACAGCATTCAGTACCTACCTGTTGACAACGATGCGGACGAATTTCTCGATGTCCTATGATTCTTTCGCCTCCCCTTTTTATATACTTGTAGGTACATATTATTATTTTAAGACTGTTAGCTTTTAAATTATGTAAATAAATTTGTAAGTAAACCATTTAATTAAGTACCTATTTCGATTATGATTGGTTACTGTCAAAGCTACTCTACAGGGTGGCAGGAACATTGATGCGCAAACTGTAATCACGAATTCAGCACATGATCCTAGACTAACTAGCGTAGACTTTTTTTGTCGATAATTAAAATAAAAACTGCTGTTTCATAGAAAAGTGCAATACCTACGCGGTCAAAATGTATGATACAGCATTTTTTTTTAGTTTTTTTTCAACCGACTTCAAAAAAAGGAGGAGGTTCGCAATTCGATTGTACGTTTTTTGTTTTTCTGGGTGAACCCATTTGGATGATTCTTTTTATTTGATAGCTGGTGATTCACATGTGGTCCCATATAAATTTGATTAAGTTCTGACTAGCAGTTTTTGAGTTATTCTTAATACTGCGTATTTTTTCCACTTAGTTTATATTGATGATATGTTAATAATTTCCTGTCACTGTTATTTACATATCAGGTAGTGGTATATGAATTTGCGTGGGGTAGGTACCGCAACTAAAAAGTGAAAAATAAAAACTTTTTTACAAAAAAACAACCGACTTCCAAAACAAACACTAAATAGCGTGAAAAATAACTTTAATTTCGCAAGTCGGTGACTTTGGTTTTGTATTTTCGTTTTTGGCCACCGACTTTCGAAATTAAACTTATTTGTCACGCTATTTAGTGTTTTTTTTGGAAGTCGGTTGCTTTTTTTAACGCAGTGTGTTCAGAATGAATGATTGAATGCATGGTAACAGGTTGCGCGTCATGTACCTGCCACCCTGTTATAGCACAAACCCTTGTAACTCAGTAGTAGTAGTGGTAGTATGCTATTTACTATTAAGATGTTGACTCATACTTAGATCATAATTATTTAAGCATTTGATTAAAGATTCTTAATGGGCCATTATCATAATGTATGCCTAACTAAACCTTCGAGGAATCAAGGTGTATGCATGTATCTTGATTTCTTGATACACCAGAAACACACACCAGAAATCCGAGAGACACCAACTGAATATTATCTAGTCTAATCTACCTGTGTGTGCGCACACACTTGTGCACCATAATATCTCCTGCGCCGATGGCTAGTCTCCACTGAGATTGGTCGCCATGGCCGAAATTAGTACTTTTCATTATCTAGTCATGTGTTACAAGTATTTAATATTCGTCACAAGTATTGTATCGACATAGTATGTACGTCCAACTTTTATGAAACAATCAACAAATTAATACTGTGACTCACATCACAGGTTTGATCAACAATTACGGTCAATTAAAGCATTTGCATCAGATTTCATTCTTTCAGCCAAGCAACAGGCTTCGGTAACAGTAACTCCCGTTTATCGTAACAACAAATCATATTTTGGGAACGGTCAGTGGTTGTCGTCATGTCATGTTTAATCCCCTCGTCCGTCTCATATGTGCACGCGCAGTCACTGAGATGGCTTCTACTCCTGAGTGGAGATTAAAGGCTACGCCACACACAGGTTGGAGTTTCTCAGACTTATTAAGTAAATGTTAACACTCTATTTTGTTGGGTAATTTACAGGATTTCTAAGACAAAATGACCTTTGGGTAACCAAGGGTCATTTTGGCTTCAGATTATCTGGACTCCGAACAACAAGCACCCAACATTGCAAGATGGAATAATAAATTTATCGTTAAGAATTTCGAGCTTACCAATTTCGTGTTTTGCGACGCAATTTAGCTTTTTGACAAAGTAGATGAAATACGTGATCAATCATTTGTTTTATTTAAAAAAAAAAAAAATGCAAAGTTACCAATCCATCAATAAATAAGCGGTAGGTACTTCTCCCAATCTTCTGTTTCTAAAAATACATCCTATCTTGACTTAAACTGATTCACAGCTACGTCCCATCCATTATATGAATTCTAAAGCCACCTGCAACGATTGACAGTCCACCTTCCCATCAACGATGTGTCCAAGCCCTTAAGTGAGCGAGAAAATCCGAGAGTGGTCGAGTGGCCGCAGTTTCACCGCAATATCAATCAAAATCAAATCCGATCTTTTAATCCAGTTGACGGGCTGACGTTCTACCTTAATTAAGGATGTCGGCACTCGATACCTGTTCGTTTGAAGGTAAAGTTAATACGCACATAAACTGACTATTCATTGACCTCAGCTTTTACGAGTAAATGTTGAATTTCACTGGCTTTTTTCTAGTCATGCGAGACGTGTGTATGTGTATAGGTCGGTGGCAACAAAATTGTGGAATATATTGACCAAGGCTTGCCCGCATTGAATTTGAAAAGAGTAGGAAATCCCTGTTGAGTTTTTCTGGAATAGGAATTAAGCAAACGATGTTCGGTCGAGTCAGATAATGGCGATTGATACCGTTCCTACGCGAAGTTGGGATATCGATTGAGAATAGTTTTTACATTTTTTAAGAGTAACTGGTGTATCTTTTCTTTGTAACTAACACAAAAAAAAAAATATAGCTGTTATTCTCAAAGTATTTCGCAGATGGTGTCAAGATGTACGAGAGCTTAAATGACTGCGCTGTATGCGGTATCACGTAAAGAGCAACCTGTCGATAATGACGAGACAGCCCTTCGCACGTCAGCTTTTCATAATTTATGTGAGTCAGCTCAGTCAGCCCCATGGGTCCTGACACCAACATGAAGAAACATTGAAATATGGAACAACTTTTTTATTTACACTCGATATTAGTCGACTCGTTGTCTTAACCTTAATGATCTTTTGCAAAACTTTTAAAAGTTCCATGCGAGAAATATTCTTGTAATTCTTACTAACGCTCAATTTAAAAGGAAAAACTTGAATTCTCCATTACATCGTGGACTAACGTCTTTCCCAGGATTCGAGGCATGTTAATAGCAGCGCGTAACGGCGAGAATGGGCCGATACCACCCAAACTTCGCATAGTTTCACATGCCGCGCATCACTCGCGTTACCGCCTGCGCCCGCGCCGCGTGGGAATGTCCACATCGAACATATTTTATTTGTCCGAATTATTACTTGGGGGGGCCTCAATTAATTATCGCACGCCACTGACATTAACTGCAGCGGATTTTTTCACTTTTACGTAAAATAACGAAACTCTGAGAATAAAAGTCGAGGTAATTTGCTCGCTCGTCTGATAAATTGGAGTAGGGCATTATTTTCGGACCTTCGGGGGCGACGGTTTCCAACCGAGAAAGAATTATTGTGCTTATATAACGTAGCTCCAGTTTGGCTCCGAAGCAGTTATTAGAGCTGTAGCCTGCACTTGACTCGTTTTCGTGACGAGAGCGGAATAATCGACGTACAATAAACAAAAAAACAAAAAATCGTCCGTTACGCAACGGATGGCGGTCAGCTTTACCCTGTACTGTCCGGCCACGAAGTTTCGTGGATATTTATTCATGCATCACGGAACATAATTTATTCAATGACATGATTATTAATAAGTGATGTTTAGATGCGATAAGACGATATTTGTGGGTGTAAGTTATGTCGTAAGGTGTCACTTTATTAAGTTGAAGTTTTCAAGGGCGATGTGCTGTCAAACTAGTTTGGTCATGTAGTACACGCCTTACGTCTGTAAGGCTTCAGCTACATCATGTGATGAAAACTTATAAAGACAGATTTTCGACATCGATAAATTGTTAAGTTATAACTTAATAAAAATATGTTTTCAAGTAATAGAAATACTAATTTAGTTGTAGATAGAGATGCTATGGTAAATGCAGTAACATTAGAAATACCAATTAGCGGTTTATATTCAAAACTATCTGATGCATCGTTAAAAACTATTAAAGGTATCACTGAATCACTTGCGTATCAATTTCGAAACAGCTACTTATTCCTTCTACCCGGAAATATAATTTTCAACGCAACTCATTAAACAGAAAAGAGGTTCTTAATTAAGAACTCATAAGCAATTTAAAAATATCATAAGTTAATTACTGGTACATAATACTCGTCCTCCGGGTTGTATCAAAAATGTATTTATAATGAAATAAATCATCTTGCGGGCAAAAAAGTTGTGTAATTAGGGATCTTTAGCATCAACGCAGCGTGCTTTGTGTTAATTATATCAAGTTAAGGACATAAAAGCTTTTGTCACCAGGCTGGGAGTTGGGGGACATGTAATTTGATAAAATATGCTGTGTTTTTTATATCTAATTTTAATATCATTACTAAGCAATGGTAAAGAAACGTGCCCTCTACCTTACTTCCCTTCGAAACATTTGGCGAATAAATATCGTTTGAATACATTAACCAATTCTTATGGTAATTTAAGTAAAGTGTACATTATTTTCACACGCGTAGTTCAAATGATTTATACGGGTGGGACGTGTCCACGAGGAGAATAAAAAAATAAAAGAAACAGTCATGTGTCGAAGGCCTGACAGTGGTAGCAGACACCTTCGCTTACACCTTCACTTCACCAGTCCGACACACTGCACTTAGTATTCACGTTTTGTCAAGATTTACTGTTAACATTATGCTAAAATATTAATGTAAAGAGCAACCTCAAAATACTCGTAGCTACAGGCAATTTCCCTTATACATGCAACTTTAATTTCATCTCATTACCTCTCAGCGAATCGCAGCGATGTTTGCCGATGCGCTACCGATTCCTACCTTCAAGATATCCACCAAACCATCCAATAAATAACCAAAAATACCACAGTAGATTAAGTGATTATTAAGCACAAAAAGCGTGTAAAAATTACCACAAAAATTGATAAGAATTTCTTTTGTTACTTCAGTGGACAGTAAATTGGTGTGCTGCATTACCGCTTAAAAGAAACACCTCAAAAGAAGGGCGACGTTGCAAAACCTTGGAGAAAGGTAGCCTCTTTTAATAAAGGCGATCGGCGAACGGACTTATTTAAAGTCGCAATAAAAGGAATGCCTTAATGATGCTGACGCCGATATTAATATTGGACGAAGTCGTCTGGCGGGCTCTTCGGTTAAATGTAGTTATAAATTACGTTTTTGGAGTTGTGCGCTCGCGCGGGGCGGCCGGGCCATGGGGCCTCGTCTGCCCTTTCCACTTGTTGAGTGCTGTTACTGTCAGCTCCACACGTTGCATTGCTTTTGTTATTTATTGATGTGTTTTATGTTCACATAATTGTATTAATTAGGCATCGAGGCGTGGGTACTTTGTGTTACTACAGTGACAAACTTATATTTTTTGACACCAACATTTTTGTTGATAAGTTGAAATCGACAAGGAATACAGTGTATCTGCCCATTAGGTTTAGACATAAAATAGCGAGGCTATTAGCTTATATAAACTCAGACATAAGTAGTATGTCGAAGTCTTGTTCTTTAATTAACACCACAATTATTAGTAATAATTCTAATGTACAGGTGGTCACCTTAAATAACTGTAGCACCAATGCTATAACTGTTTACAATAATTGTACGAAGGAGGATCCATGTGTCACTTTGGCAAATTCTTGTCTGGGGTCCACAAGTAGTAGGATCTCTTTGCCTGGTGATGGCATGGGAGTCTTGGGGCTCACTCTGGATGTTGATTTAAACTAGATAGTAAGACAACAGAAGATACCAGTAACAATATAGTTATACCTACCAACTACAAGGTGTCTTCTTGCTCTCAAATAGTTAAGTGTAAAAAAGGTTCTTTGCAAAATTCCTTGACATTATTTCATCAAAATATTCAAGGTTTTGCTTCCAAACAATTAGAAATTGAACTATTTTTAGAAAAAACCAGGTTTGAAATTGTTTGTTTAACTGAACATTGGTTGAAAGATTATGAAATTTAAAATATAAAATAAAATATATTTATGAAAATTATAGTGTGGGCAGTTGTTTTAACCGAAAATCTATGCTGCGTGGGGGTTCACTAATCTTAGTTAGAAATTCTATTAAATCTAAGACTCGTAAAGATATAGTTGATATGTCGGTAGAACATAATATTGAACTGTCCTGTGTAGAGCTAGATAAGCATGTTTTAGTGTGCGTTTACAGACCCCCAAATTATCAAAACTACTCCATATTTGAGTCAGTAATGGAAGATCTTCTAGCAAAGCTTGCAACTGGTAAAAAATCGCTAATTATCTGTGGTGACTTCAATATTAATATCTTAGAGAATAGTTCAAATAGCAGTCGATTATTAAGTCTTTTTAAATCATTCAATTTGTCAAATGTGTTTTCAGAACCAACCCGCATAACTAAAAATTCTGCTACATGTATTGATAATGTTTTTTGTAGCTGCGACTACTTAGTTAAAGCCATCGTAAATTATCTCCCTTCTGATCACAGCGGTCAAACCGTTGCTTTCAAGTCCAACACATCATTACAAAAAATTCAGATACAATCTAGACAAATAACACCCAACAATCTAAATAAATTTAATAATAACTTAATTAGTAAGTTAAGTATACCGAGCCATATTATAAATAATGTAAATGACTTGTATGAGGAATTCTTTTCGGTAGTGCGCACCGAGTTCAATATTACTTTAAAAAAGAAAACAAAAACTATTTGCCCAAATTTTTTGTTCAGTGACTGGGCAACTAAGGGTATTAGGAAAAGTAGGGAAAAATTATTTGAGCTGTATGGCCTTAAGCCTTATATTAACTCTGAAACTTTTAATAAATACGTTGCTACTTACTCTAAAACTTTTAAAAATACCTGCAAGGTAGCTAAAGCCTTGTACATTAGCAACAAGATCAAATCAGCCGATAATAAAATAAAAACGGTTTGGAAAATTATCAATAATGAAACTAACAGGAATAAAAGACATAATAATGATTTCAAACTCGAGACTTCTCGTGGTCCCATAAGCACTAATAAAGAAGTTGCTCAAGAATTTGTAAATTTCTTTACCAGTATCCCACTTAAAACTACTGAAACCTTAAACTCGTCACCCTCGCGTTCTATTGACATATTAAAAGCAAACGTTTCATCCTGCCCGACTGAATTTAAATTCAAGCATATAAACCCCATAATAGTATTAAAAGCTTTCAAGAAAATCAAGATTAAACTAACCGAAGATATATGGGGAATGTCTATCAAAGTGTGTTCCTCCATTATTGAGACTATAGCGCCGTACTTGGCCTTAATATTTAATTTGTGTGTGGATCAAGGAGTCTTCCCGGATCTAATGAAATACAGTAAGGTAATACCACTTTTCAAATCAGGGGATAGTAAAGACACCAATAATTATAGACCCGTATCCGTGTTGCCGGTTTTCAGCAAGGTGTTTGAAAAGGTAATGCTGAATCAAATGCTCAATCATTTTAACACCAATAACATCTTACATGATCAACAGTATGGTTTCACCAAGGGACGTTGTACGACTGACGCCGGTGTCACCTTATTAAAACACATATTTACGGCGTGGGAAGAAGCCCAAGACGCTGTAGGAATCTTTTGTGACCTCTCCAAGGCATTTGATTGCGTCGACCACGAAACCCTAATCTTGAAACTTGAGCATTACGGACTTGGAAAACTTGCTCTCAGTTTAGTAGAATCTTATTTAAATGATAGACAACAGCAAGTTCAAATAAATGGTGTCAATTCACTCGGTTTAAAAGTAAAAATGGGTGTACCACAAGGCTCGATATTGGGTCCTTTCCTCTTTTTAGTATATATTAATGATCTACCCCATTTGTTAAAAACCCTACCACAAATGGTGTTATTTGCTGACGATACTTCTTTAATTTTTAAAATTAATAGACGTGCATCAAATCTTGACGACGTAAATAACGCCCTACTGCAGATCCAAAATTGGTTCACTGCTAATAATTTAGTATTAAATGGGAATAAAACTAAGTGTATTAGATTTTCCTTACCAAATGTCAAAAGTACAAATTGTGAGATATTATTAAATCAAGAGAAACTAGAATTCGTCGATAAAACTGTTTTCCTGGGCATCACGCTTGACTCAAGGCTTCAATGGGGTCCTCATTTAACATCCCTTGCAGGACGGCTAAGTTCAGCAGCATATGCTGTGAGAAAAATCCGTCAATTTACTGATGTAGGTACCGCGTGGCTAGTCTATTTTAGTTACTTCCATAGTATTATGTCGTACGGTATTTTACTATGGGGACGGGCTGCAGACGTCGAGTCTATTTTTATTCTGCAGAAAAGAGCCATCCGAGCCATATATGGCCTCCGCAGGCGCGACTCTCTAAGGGAACGGTTTAAAGATATTAACATCATGACGGTACCTTGTCAATATATCTATGAAAACATCATGTACGTAAGGAAAAATCTACATCTTTTTAGTAAAAGAGGTGAAAGACACAATTATATCACTAGAAATAGGGATCAATTAGTTCAACCAGGTTTCAGGCTGGCTAAAGTAGACTCATCTTTCATGGGGTACTGTTTAAAATGTTTCAATAAAATACCTCCCCATATTCTTCAACTGAATGAAACTAAATTCAAATCTTGTATAAAACGCACACTATGCAGCCAGGCATATTATAAGTTGGGGGATTACATCGCTGATAAAAATGCTTGGCTCAACGCTGGTCCTGCTCCACAAGGGCGCATAAAATAATTGATTAGCATTTGAAACTACTGTTGGAGCTGCTGAAGATTTTAAAAACTTATCTTTGCATTGTATAAATTCAATGTTTTAGTATTGTATAATTGCATAGCACAGGTGTGAGTTCTATGCACCTACTATAAAGCTACCATTTAATAGGTTTTTCTTTCATTGACTTGAATGTGCCCTGGCGGCTGAGAGTTTGTCATGCTCACTCTAATGTCTCGCTGGTGGTGGCGTGTGTGTTGGATCATTAAGTTCCCTTCAAAATGGTTGAGCTGAATGGTGCTGATCTATGCGTCATGTTCGTGAACGGGCGCCGTCAGTGGGGACTGGTCATTTCTTGGCTGCCACGGCTTATTTTAATTTAATTTAATATTTGAATTGCTTTTGTCTTTTTATTACGGACGCTTTTAACGTTCTGCATCGTTCTCACATGCATAATTTCAACATGAACGATGTAATCAATATTTTGTAACCATTTTTTGATTTAAAAGAGTGTCCATGGAGTTTCTTGCCCGTTCTTCTCCATAGGTACCTACTACGCTTTGGAATGGGTAACTAGCTTCATCTTTCTGACTGACCGACCCCTTGACAATTCAAAAGTGCCTGTAATTGGTTTATTTGAAATAAATGCTTTGAGTTTGAGTTTGAGTTTGAGTTTGTTACCAAACGTGATTTTCATGTAGGCAGAATTTACGTTTCCAAAAGTAAAACAAATCGAACTTTTCATACTTATTTGTTTACGATGTTGTAGGTACTTGATCAGCTAGTCTGTAGTACACCTAAGGTGGAGTAATTACGCGGGAACTAAAAGAAATAAAACCTTGCACAGATAAAGAAGGCATCGTGCTTTATTCTCTTCCACAATGAAACAATAAAAATGCAGATGCAATTGTAATGGCTACAATAAATAAGTATATTTCATCGTAAATTACGAACGACCCTTGAATGCTCCGGACATAGTGTAAGATTTATAAATTAAACAATAATTCAGAAGCTTTTATTTTTAATAAGTGCTAATTATTTATTATTCTCCATTAAATAATATTACAAGTGTCCATTACAATAAACTATGTTATAAAAAGATAAATGGATTGACGCACATGCGCTCATAAATATTTTTAGTAGAATATTATATTTTATTTGTATGATCAATGCAAATAAGCTGCGCACCAATTTATATTGAGCGGCGATGTCCTCTGATCGATAATTTGCGCATATTGCCATGTACTTAAAATTCTTCGATATTTTAATGCTTTATTGCTTCATAAGTACCCAAAAATGAAGCAATGATCTTCGATTTTCGAAAGTACTAAAGTACTGGAGCGAATTACCGCTCAGTACTTATTACGTATTATAGGCACAACAAAGTATCTTCCTACATCGCACATAATATAAACAGTTTCTCAGAAAATCATATCGAACATCAATTTTATTGGTGGATGATTACGTTCGAGATTGTGAGTGCTCGAGAATAATTTAATGTAATTTTTACGAAAATGTCGAATTTAAAGTTATCGAGATTAAAATATAATCAGACGGCTGGCGGTTATTACGTGTCGGTCTCGTGTCCACGACAAGTTACAAACTGCACTTGCAAGTTGTAAGCTTTGGACTTTGGACATTATTCGATGAAAAGGTATGAAAAACAAAGAAAATAATAAAGAATAGTAGTTTATGCAGGTGTAGCATAACAGGGTTTATTAAAACACGAGGGTTTTAATACCTAGTTATGTGCAGTTTCATAATCTATTTTATCTAAACTCATGAAATTTCGTCAAAAACACAGTAAATGGTATCGTAATATTCCACCTACGCGTCACAGCAGCCTCCACCGCAGATAAAACTGCATTGAAATTTATACTTTATAAGAAAAAAGTAATTTCAAAGCATGATTTTGTTCAGGAAAGTGTGTTTTAATAAAACTTTTTAATTTCACGTGGATGAAGTTGGTCATTAAGGTACTATTTGATCCTTATGAAACGAGAGTAGATAAAAAAAAAATTGACACACGCGAAGGAAATACAAACGCTAAAAAAGGCGGCCAAGTGCGAGTTACAATCGCGCACGAAGGGTTCTGTACCGGAATCGAGCAAAAACGGCGAAAAGAAACACGTTTTTTGTATGGATGCCCTTTAATTGTTAATATTATTATGTGTGGTTATAGCGGCCATAGTACACACTCTGTGAAAATTGTCCTACCTACTTCGGTTCAAAATATATAGCCATGTGACGGATGGACGGTCGGACGGACGGACATGCGAGCCATAGTAATCGGGTCCCGTTGGCACCCTTTGGGTACGGAACCTTAAAAAGGGAAAAATTAAAACTATTAAATAATAAAAAAAGACAACTGTGATATTTAAGCGAAATATGTGATGCCAAGAACACATTACGGAAATAGATAAAAACAGGGCAGAAAAAAAAACAAAAAAAAAAAGGAAAACCGTAATGCTTACAAGAGCAATACCTAAAATATTATTATTAAATAAATATAATTACGATCGATCAACACTCCAACACCGTTTGTCTACGTTAAAATCGGCATTCAATAGTGTCAGAAAATCAAAAACTAATAATAAGTGGTGCGCATAATAAATTATATCATTGCTATGTATGACTGACTTTGTTGTGCAAGTTGCATAAAAAAGTTTTAAGTGTTACCGTAAAACGGGGTGAATAGGAACGCAGGGGTGAATCGTAACGAAACTTTAAAAGGAATTTTAACATTTAAATAATATAATTTGTTGCCAACAGGGACACACGTAATCAGTTAATTATAATACAGTATACACGTTAGAGTTCTTTTTGGCGACAGACTATAATATTTCAATGTTAAAATCCCTTTTAAAGTTTCGTTACGATTTACCCCTGCGTTCCTATTCACCCCGTTTTACCGGTATTCAACGAACAAAAGAATGTGATACAAACAAATTATGCTTCTGGAAACAGTCGACTTTGCTCAGGATACCAAAACTAACTGTATTCAGACCCAGGGTAAGTTTATAAAAAGGTTTCTAGTCTCTTGGATTAGCAGGAGTTATTTCAACTTAGAACTAAAAGTACCTAATTTTTTATAGCACGAAATGGCCAGTAGTTCCAGCAGCGAGTGGGAGGGAATTAGAAGCTTCCACGGAGTGCAGCAATTTCATGCGTTGAGGCCAACAGAAGGTAGGACGATGCTCTCTTTTAACTTTATTTATATCTCGCGACCAATCAATCAATTTCCATATAGAGATAATCTGATTTTTTTTTTTAATGTGTCAGAGAGTCGGGTAGTCAGATGAAACTTTCTGCGATCACACATTGTCATCAAATAAATGGAGTTATTATGTATGATCGGGGAGGGACATTGATACAAAATGTGAAACAAAGCTATATATAAAAAAACGAATGTGGCGATAATGTGTGGCAAATAAAAAATAAGAATAGAATAGAATACTCTTTATTATGTACACCATAAAAATTACAGATATAAAAGTAGAAAAAGCAAAAGATAAGATAAGAAGAAGAAGAAAGAAGAAGAAGATTGGATAAGTAGCAAAATTTTAAAGTTGTTGAATGAAATATTGAGTTTTGTCAGGCCTGCTAGATCCTCTTTGAGGAGTGGCTTGAGAGGCGCCACGGCGTCCTCACCTTCCGCCTGACGCAGGTCCTCACCGGACATGGCTGTTTTGGGAGGTTCCTGTTTCGGATAAGGCGGGAGGAAACGCCCGGGTGTTGGCATTGTGTGGATCGACCGGAGGACACGGTGGAGCATACGGTGGAGGTCTGCCCAGCTTGGGTGGAGCACCGCCGTGTCCTCGTGGCGGCGATCGGCGGCGGCGATCTCTCGCGTCCGGCCCTGGTACAGGCCATGGTACGGAGCGAGAGGGAATGGGACGCCGTCACCTCCTTCTGTGAAGCAGTAATACTCGCGAAGGAGGAGGCGGAGCGCGTGAGGGTGCGGCAATCATTGCGCCCTCACGCCCCTAGACGCCGCAGGAGGAGACACCCTGGGCGTCGGGAGTCAATTGCCGACTCCCGGCCACCGTAGGCGCGGGCTTGCGGACGGCGAGCAATGGGCAGCTCGCCGTCCGGTAAGGACCAGGCCCGGGTCGACGGCGCGTTGTGTTCCACGCGCGCCTCAAAGAGAATGTCAGCATCATTGAAGGGGTCCGATAGGGCCGATGCCTGCCGGGGTCGCGGATTGTTCGAAAGAGTTACCGTGGCCCTGGCGCACAGGCAACTGAAGGAACACGGGTGGGTTTTAGTCAGTAAGAGTCTGACACGCCCTTCCGCTCCGCCCAGAGCGGGAGAGGTCATTTGATGATTTCCCACCCAAAAAAAAAAAAAAAAGGCCTGCTAGTAATTATTTTATTCTGAATCTAACGTGAAGAAGACCGAATTTTACATACTTGTTTTGTTAATACAACAGTGAGCTCCTTCGTCAGTTTGGTACATTTTACTGAGAAAAACACTGAACCGATTTTCACGAAAGTTAGTGGAAAGTCAGCTTAGTACCTATCTACCTGAAAAAAACATAGGATACTTTTCTTTCTGTATTTATATTTTAAATCCTTACACGTTTGTATCACTCGACATTTGCAACATAGAAAATCTTTCATTCTTCATATACCGGTAAAACGGGGTGAATAGGAACGCAGGGGTGAATCGTAACGAAACTTTAAAAGGGATTTTAACATTGAAATATTATAGTCTGTCGCCAAAAAGGACTCTAACGTGTATACTGTATTATAATTAACCGATTACGTGTCCCTGTTGGCAACAAATTATATTATTTAAATGTTAAAATTCCTTTTAAAGTTTCGTTACGATTCACCCCTGCGTTCCTATTCACCCCGTTTTACGGTATTCCATTTTATTTTATCGAACTTGATTCAATCTAAGCAATAAATCATACAAATTAATTAACAACACACTTGTAACGCCATTGCAATTAATCTCAGTCATTAAGGATTATCTGACATTGTTATTGAAAACTCGGTAAGTGACACGCGATAAGAATCTACATAGAGTTCTACAAGCTATTGCCCGCGGCTTCGCCCGCGTAGTACTCGGAATTCATCCCACGGGAACGCACTACCGGGATAAGAAGTATCCTGTGACCTAACCCAGGTCATGGTCTATCCGTGTGTATAATTTCATACAAATCCGATCAGTCATTGAGGAGTACAACGGCGACAGACAGACATAGCTACTTTCGCATTTATGACATTTATAGTTCTATATTAGATCCAAGAACTGATCACAGAGAGGAAATGTGGAGTTGACCTTATGTAAGCATTACTATACCATATTAATTTTACGTGAACTATAGCGTTTCCTGTCATTATGACGTCACTGAGTGATCGGCGCAGCGGATGTCTTCGATTTGATGGGACTGGCAATCATGGGGCTGATCAGTGATTGGAATGTTTGGTATGTCGGAATATAATCGAGGTTATTAAGTTTAAAGAAAACGAAGAATCGCATGGGTTTGTGAAGCAGATTTGTCTGAAATGCTGTAGTCTCCACAGTAGTCTTTATGTTTTAAAGTGCCATTGGCTACAGTCTGATCGAAGTAACTGAAAGGCATGACGATGTCTTTGCGCTACTTAAAAGTTATATTTAAAAAAAAAAGTCCTTTAGCCTTCAACAAAAAAAAAAAATCTTTTTTCTTTCTAAAAGTCATCAAACCACACAATACTGACTCACTAACACCATATGCACCACATTTAGCCTACACTGCGCACGCGCAACTTTACCTACAGCATGTCCTACAAGCCGTTTGCATAGCTCCAGCTTCCTTATGTTTATTTTTCTCGTCAATTACATCACAAACCCGTGTTCATCCGAGCTTTATTAAAACTAAGCCATACTGAATTAATTGAACAGCTTTATCTACACGATTTTATCAAGACATAATGACAAGCACAACATTCTAATTGTTACTTAAGTTACTGATTTTTACGACTTAACACCGGTTAATGTCTGCGCTATAAGTTTCTACTTTGATAATTCCATTGGGCTTCAATGTATCATAACATATTATCACGTCTGCATTCCCCGAAGGGTTAGATATACCTATAGTACACTCACATATCGCCAGTTATGTTTAAGTCCCATGTAATAGGGGGCGAGCCTATTGCCATCAACCGGACACAAATCCAGGCTCCGGGCTGCTACTGAGAAATTCCAGATGGAAAAACCCAATAACACTTCGCCCGACCCGGGAATCGTACCCAGGACCTCATACGACCACTATACCAACGAGGCAGTTCGAACTTCAATTTAAATATTTAAGTCAAAATTAAACTATTGTTACAAGTTACATCAATATGCAAATTAGTTTTTGGTGTTCAAATTTTTAATGCGCTTTGTAGCCCATAATAAATTCATGTAACACTGTCATTGATAAAATGTATCATTATAAAACCTGCGTAATATGTTGTAATTATAATTAAACTTTCATAACAACAATTCATTGGAGTTGTATACGAGATTAATTAGAAACTGTTGAGTAGAGATCGGGGAGATAAAATTGTTTATTGTTTCTGTAGGTATCGGTAGCATGAACCCCACCTAGGTCATTATAAGACACCATTGAACGTTTTAAATGTGGTCTGAGTAACAATAGATGGAGTGTAATAGCCAAGGGGCACTACTCTAGAATAGGCTTCATTTTGCAATATTGAGTGGCGGCGGTAATTAGACCCGCGTCCGGACAGTAACAGCATCCTGATTCTAACGCGTGCGCCGCCAATAACAGTAAACGACGCATATCTTATTCATTTCAACACGATTTACATCTGTATGTGGTTGAAAATAGAGCGTAAACTTGGTTGATTATGCAAAAGCACATTCCGGAGTGACTTCATCTATAGTGCAGCGGTTACATGGGAATTGAAAGGGTTAAACCTAATTTTGAGTGCGTAGAAATTTGAGCTTTATAGTTTAATACGCAGAGGAATGTTTGGTCTGAAATAATAACGTGTTATAAGTCGGTTTGGCTTGTAAATGTGGACGTGGTCCCTTAGAAGCCGGGCAAGTTTCGCAAGGGACCGCCACGCTATCGCATCGAATTCATATCATCTAATTATAAGGTATGAACCGTAGGTAGTATTGCGACGCGCCCCACAATCAATTCACCCGTTACGTTCATTCAAGCCTTTTTAATGCACGTAGGTTGGAAACGAAAGCAAAAGTAAAGCGGACTTGTACGTAGGTATCAGATGATATAGATCGCTCAGTAATACGTTTTATATTCTTACTGGTCAAGTCCGTTTGCGCTGATTACATCAATAAATATTTTGACAGTAATGTTGGGCAATAAAAACTGTCATCTTATTGTTCCTTCATTCAATAACGAGCATAATACACTATACTTCAATCGAAACTACTTCCTACTCGATAGTTTCTTTGTCATAGTTCGATTAACAATAATGTTTACATGCTATTGACTATTCAAGCTATTTGATGTTTTACCGACCCAATAAACTACGTAAACTAGGTGAAATAAATCAACATTCTACTTGATTAGCATTACAGGATGTCAAATTCCAATCCTGAGCATTAAACGTTCCGAACATAATGGAGACAAATTATTCATAAAAGATTTTAGAGTTATACAGATAAGATCTAACGAGGTCGTTCGATCTGTAATCTGGGAGCTCGGCCTTAGCTATCGACAGATACATTAATTCCTGTTATATCAAGCTGAACTTTTATTACGATGGATGTTGACGATCATGTCATATCTGACCCCCCCCCCCCCCCTGGGTCCCTAACCCGTTTTCAATGTTCGCACTCTAAATACGGCCAAATTAATTTGGTATACAGCGGAGGTTGGTGCGAGGTCACCGGTGTAGCCAGCGAACGGCCATATCCTCACTACTAAAAAATACCTTCTTTATTATTACGATTGCAGCGAGAGGACGCCGTGAATTATGAACACGGCTTCCTTTATCGAGCTTTTATTATGCATAACGTCATCATTTTTATAATGCCAAAAGTACTTGAGAGATCTGGCCAGCATGCAACACTACGGCGAGTTTATTTGTACAATTTCGTCGTAAAACGAGCAAACACCGGAGCCGGTCGTATATTTATTTTTTAACGAGTGAATATATTTTATTCTGTAGTCGTTTTACATAATGGTGGTGCCCTTAGGTGATCTTAATGCGTCCGTCTGGTAGGCAGTGAGACGTCACCGAGGAAGGAGGCGACAGTAACGAACTGCGTCGACCGTTTAAGGAAAACACATTATGTTGCCTTTTGACATCATTAAGGCGATTCTCAAGCCGGTCGCAGGCAACCCTCTGAGGATATGTAACGAGTTTGCTTATTGTTTTGGTAAAATAAAACTTCCTTGTAGGCACCATGTTGGCATAACATGACGTGTGCCTAAGAGGCTCTATTTACATGTACATGTGAAATGAAATGCACTTCAGATGGAAGATATATTGACGTTTAGTGCTTGTGTGAGTAAGGTAATATTTTCCACTCTGAATATAAAATTGCAGAAACATACTACATCAGCTGTGCAACGAAGATTGATGAATTGAAGAGGGATGATCCTATTTGTTTAGCCAGATTAGTTATAGCTATAACCTCATGTGAACCATACTATTTGCACAATACGGTCAGAATCAGAAAGAAATCCTATGGCAAAAACGAAAGTTTAATAAAAATTAGTCATTTATCCACATACAGTTTCTTTAAAGTGTAGAGATGACTCAGTCCATTTTCCTACTATGCAAGTGCCGCAATACTCCACATAGTTGAGCCATCCTCGCCAATTACAATATAATTAACTGGACACGCTTCGTTTTTCCCTCAAGGAATGCCGTCCACACGGAATCTAAAGCCTCGATGAAAACGGAGTGAAGATTATCTTCAAGTCTTTAAGTTATCTAGGTTTTAAATGCTTGGAAACTACACATCAATTCCCTATTAGCAACATGACAAGAAAATTAACTGAACCTGCATCATAGAACGTTTTTATGTAATTTGTTATTAGGTATGTGAGCTTGTCCAGTGTCGCAAATCGGTGATGCGTTTAAACTAGCATTTGGAGCGAGTAACTGGTATTTAATAACTTGCTTACTTTTCCTTCTTAGCTAAGAGCAAATTTTTTATTGTATATGATTATGCGACAAGGTTTTTAGTTGTAGAGACCTGAAAATTCTTAGGTATATTCAATGTTGATGAGGAATGTGCAGTTCTGGGAATTGTTCATAGTTTTATGGTTTTGCAATAATTGCTAATAGCGCATGATTTTCTTAATATCACATTATTTTTTATTAGGCTTTAACTGAAGTAGAAGATGTTCAATGGATAAATAAGCGTAGCTTTAAGATCGCTTTTACCAATTTTCCATTGCGGAAGTACAAAGAAGAAAAACTCCATCATGCACTTGACATAACCAATAAAAGTGCTACTTAAAAATGTGTAAGTTTACGAACTAATAGCTTCTCAATTCTAGTGTTGGATTTATAGGCCATTATGAGCTGCCTCCGGACCAACTGAGAGCGTTTACTTGTACCATTTAAATACAAGATTGATGATATGAAATTGCCGAGTGACAGGAGTAAGGTAATGATGTCTTTGATAGTCTACTTGATGACCCTTCCATTATAAATTTACATTGTAATCATGTTTAAACTACGTCAATAAGTGGTTTTGTAAAAAACTGTGCCTCGTTTAGAACGTCGCCTGAGAAAGTCGAGTGTTGTCAAGATTTATTATTGTAATTTTCTTCTAGTTTTTTTTTTACTTGGTTATTGCGGATCGGCCGGTGCATATTTTTTTATTGATTTTAAAACAATTTAAAATCAATAAAAAAATATGCACCGACTTGGTCGGTGATTGAATATTAGTTTTTATAACAGTTTCAACAGAATCTCATGCTCGGCATTTTATATCATCATTCATTTCCTCAATAGCTGCGATTGAGTTCTCCCATTGAGAGTTGGTTGTCCACAACACAACCCAGGCTTTCTTGCTCTTTGAAGTTTGGAGACATAGCATAACAACACGCCTGCATTTACCGAAGGGTTAGGTAGAGGGGTACCTATAGTACACCCACATTTCGCCAGTTACGTTTTAAGTCCTATGATTTTTTTCCCTTTTCCACGGGGGCGAGCCCATTGCCATTAACTGGGCACAAATCCAGTCACCGGGCTGCTACTGAGAAATTCCAGAAGGAAAAATCGAATAACACTTTGCCCGACCCGAGAATCGAACCGAACCCACGACCACATGTTCAGGAGTAGCGCTTGCGATTACTAGATCGGGGAGGCAGTCCCTAAGTTTGGGGTTCTTTTTAATTTCACTTTTTAATAATAATAATAATAGTAGTTAGGAGACCTTTTTATAATTTCACTTCTTTCTGACACAACATTATTGTAATCTCTTTTCTAATACTTTTGGTATTTCTTCCAGCCCAAGGCAATCTAAGATAGTGACTTAATTGGCAAGGTTCAACGGTGTTAATTTGAACTTTAGACCTTTTGACCGCGAGTTACTACATCTTTAGCGGAGCTAACTGTTATCGCTTCTAAATGAGTAAATTCCAATGCTGTCAATCTATCTTTTAATACTAGATACAATTTATAAGTAAACCGGCGTACTAAATACAATTACACGAAATTATACGCACATTCCTTGGACACGAAGGAAATCATAAAATTTGTCCAGCCTTAAATCTCCAATTAACTTAACTTTAGTTTACTTACTTGGTTTTGTATTCAATAATCGAATACAAATCCAATTCAAAATAAATCGGAGCGAGTCGTTATAGTTTTTGCCGATTGATGTAATTAGGGAAAAGTCTGAAAATCAACGCGCTGTTGATTGCAATCTGCGCGTGAGTTGAAAGGAGGTTTGGACAGTAACGTTGTAGTTGCAAAGCCGGTATGCACTGTCAGATTCCGTCAGATTCTTTAATTTTCCTTAAATGTTTATTAAGGCGGTACCCCGACCAAAACCTTGCCATAGTGCGTTATTCAGAGGCTATTAACTCATTCACTATGGGTAATAAACTACATCTAAAAGCACATTATTAATGTTAGATATCCTATCATCACATTGCACGTTCTTATTTGTTTTTATGTGTTTTAAATACATTTAAAAACTCCTTGTAAAAAAGTGACTGAAATTATTGATTGCATGCATCTTTTGCTAAAGGTGTCGTTCTATTAATTTGAGGATTACACTAATGGATAGATAATTTAAAAATCTAAATAATTCACGTTTTGTTTTATTTCAAAACATCACTTGTCTTTTTTTATTACAATAATTTCATTTTTTTTTGTGAATTTTATGATAAATGAGCGTGCGCAGGGAGCGAGACAGAGCGAGACTCAGCGACGGGACAGAGAAGGACCGAACGCTCAAGGTCGTTAGGTCGGGGAAGCGCCTTAAATAGTATTACGGTGTCGTGTCGTAAGTCTTGCTGAAAAATACTGCAAAATTGAGTATTCTTGCCAGAAAAATAGCTATAGACTAGACAAGGTGAAGACAACATTTCTAAAGTAGTTTGTTTGATTTTATTGTCATATAAGTCACATTCTAATTAAAACACTACAAAGCCCTGAATATTGATACTAAATATTTAATTAAAAAGCCCGAACCAAAGCTACTGATTCACTAACTAATTACCATAGAAAAATGAGCTTAGCTCACTGCTCCCTCCTAACGTTTAGCTTCAGGCTCCATTGATGAGATGATAACGGCTAATTGATTGTCTTTATTGTGAAAGTTAATTACAGTTGCGTACTTATCGACTGTAATGTCCAAACTGTTAAGTGTTTTATTTTATTTTAAAGTATAAGTATTAATTGTAGAGTAATGTTTTGAAAGTTTTTGACAGGAGCTGCTGGGCTTTGTGAATGTCTATATCTGTATTAACAATAATATATATTGTATAAAGTCTGCACAAACTGCAAAACAGTTTGTTGGCAGTTGTTCTTGTCAATGAATTACACATTTTTAAATTTTGCATTTTTAAATGTGCTAAAACTTGTCATGCTAAGTAAACTATAA
The DNA here is from genome assembly GCA_916610205.1 of Griposia aprilina. Lineage (NCBI taxonomy): Eukaryota > Metazoa > Arthropoda > Insecta > Lepidoptera > Noctuidae > Griposia > Griposia aprilina. The sequence continues at coordinate 13,799,978 of OU744302.1, forward strand.
AATAATATTTATTTACAGTCGAGATCAAAAATGTTAATTTTAATATAGGTACTTGTTTTTGGTCTTGAATATTTAAGTGGCGTTCTTTAGTTTCTGCCTACCCCCATGGGAAGAAGGCGTGAGTTTATGTATGTATGCATATTTAAGTACGTTATTTGTTTTGCTGTCGGGGACGTATTTCTCGTCAAAGATCATGTTCACATCTCTTAACCCGTAAAATAACGTATAGTTTGTTTCGGCCTTTCTTCTCAGAGTAGTCAGATAGGAAACGCCGACCTCATCTAGTTTAAAAATATGATTGACGTGTAAAAGTGTTTGTATAAACCTACTTACAGAAATAAAATCATTTATCATTTATCATTTAACATAAACTTGGGTGAAAAACAAGTACCTAAGAACATAACATCGTAATGATATAATTTCTTAACTACTTAAAATAACATGCCTCTTTACAAACGGCACGACCTAGCTCTAATTCTTAAACCAACTCTCTACCATAAAAGTGTGCTTAATCACTTCAAACCAGCTGGTACATATTTGCTTAACGCAGTAATTAGCATACCACGCAAGTATTAATCAAAGAGAAAATAAATAAAACACAATCGAAAGAATTCCATCCTTTTTGCTCTCACTAATGGCTCTAAGGTATCATTGCACTGCACCATTCAATCTTTGTAACTCATCTGCTTCTGAAACGTCACTTATGCCTGAAAGAACACCCACAGAAAAATATACTTTATTGTGCATAGATATGGTTGCTTTTCTGGTGTAGTTTAAAAGGAGATGTTACATTACGGTGCGCGGGCGCAACGCGTGCCTAGCTCGTGCCAATTTGTGAATAGCGCCGGACGCTCCGGGCAGCTTTCTTTCCTTCATTGCTAAACTTGTTAGTTGAATATCACTGCTATGTTAAATAGGGCTCGTTTGATCACTTTAACTATCGATATCGATAAACTGAAACTACACACGAATATGTTAATAAACAGGTATGGTGTTAGCGAAAATATATTCATAACAATGTTTATTACAGTTGAATGAGGTATTATTCGTCGTAAAATTTTAGTTTACGTCTATCAACGGTCATAATACAGTGAATTGAATACGTCTGTTATTTGACATACGCATATCTGAATAATTCATGCTGTTTACTAGTTCTAGAACAAAATATATGCTGTATGTAATACGCAATATTATTATTGTAGACGTAGTAAGCGGCTACTCTTTCGAGTGGAGGCATCTGCTAAAGCCTTCATAAGTTTATTTTTGATTGTCATGCTTGTCACACGATTGTATTTATCTTTATAGCTTACCAATTAATTTTATTGCAAAAACTCTGCTAAAAGTATTTCTCCGCTCCGCTCGGTGAGGAACCATCTGCAAAGTATTATTTCTTGCACATCTAGATCAAAAACTGCTCATTATTATCCTACTGTACAAGTGTCCTCTATTCAACACCATTCTTTCTCGTTTTATGCCAATCTACTCCATGTCTCCCCGTTAAGGCGCTTCCCCGACCAAACAACCTTGAGTGTTCGGTCCTTCTCTGTCCCGTCGCTGAGTCTCGCTCTGTCTCGCTCCCTGCGCATGCTCATTTATCAGAGAAGTCACAAAAAAATTGAAATTATTTGAATAAAAAAAGACAAGAGATCTTTTGAAATAAAATAAAACGTGAATTGTTTAGATTTTTAAATTATCTCTCCATTAGTGTAATCCTCAAATTATTAGAACGTCCACTTTAGCAAAAGATGCATGTAATCAATCATATTAGTCACTTTTTTACAAGGAGATTTTAAATAACTTTATAACACATAAAAACAAATAAGAACGTGCAATGTGATGATAGGATATCGAACATTAATAATGTGCTTTTAGATGTAGTTTATTACTCTTAATGAATGAGTTACTAGCCTATGGATAACTCACTATAGCAAGGTTTTGCTCGGGGTACCGCCTTAATCCGTTCCAGCGCTAATGTAGAACTGACAGCCACACATAAATCGATAAATCACAAGCGCATCACTACGGTGATCACGTGACGGCCCGGGCCCGCGGCTCCTACACCCGTCCCTGCCTACTGACCGGCTCATTAGAATGATTGATGCCGTGTTTGAATGCATAAATATGTGCTTACGGAGCGAACAGCATTACCAGTCACGAGGCACGCGTGTACAATACACTCGCGGGTGGTACTAACACTTAGCACCAGCATAGATTCTCTTGGAAAATGGTTTCTGGGTTGTTGTTTGTAATTGTAGAAGGTTTTTTAATGGGATTATTGAATAGGCATTATAGGCTGGTCATACGTATCCAAATCCAGCTGTTACGAAAGATTGAAAGACATCTACAAAATCCAAGAAAAATCAATATAATCCTTCGTGAACGAATTCAGCTATCTACGAGTATAATACTCGTATATTATTTGAAATAAATTATTTGAAAGAAACATATTAAGGCGCTTCCCTGACCAAACGACCTTGAGCGTTCGGTCCTTCTCTATCCCGTCGCTGAGTCTCGCTCTGTCTCGCTCCCTCCGCACGCTTATTTATCATAAAATTCACAAAAATAATGATTTTATTTGAATAAAAAAAGACAAGTGAAGTTTTAAAATAAAATAAAACGTGTATTATTTAGATTTTTATATTATCTATCCATTAGTGTAATCCTCAAATGAATAGAACGTCACCTTTAGCAGAAGATGCATGCAATCAATAATTTTAGTCACTTTTTTACAAGGAGATTTTAGATGTATTTATAACAAATAAAAACAAATAAGAACGTGCAATGTGATGATAGGATATCGAACATTAATAATGTGCTTTTAGATGTAGTTTATTACCCATAATTAATGAGTTAATAGCCTCTGAATAACGCACTATGACAAGGTTTTGGTCGGGGTACCGCCTTAAAATATGTGAATATCATTTACTATACTGGACTATTCCGTGACAATTGCTGATCGGCATTTGGTTTAAAAATCTGATTAAGACCATTTAGTAGAAATATTTCCCCAAGATTTTGGGAAATCTCAACTTTCCTATGTGTTATGACATCCTTTTAGTACGGTTATTGGCTATGCTTTTGTTTTTATAAACATAACATACCACCCTTACCTATCTATAAAAATCTCGCTAATCACTGATTAGCCACTGTTAATACCACCAATTAGTCAGGTTTATATAAACGCTATAGTTAACAGGTGATTAGTAGCTTCCTATTGCTTTTGCAACGGGGTTTCAGTGTCTTATTAACAATTATTATACTTTTTAACAGGTACAAAGTTTGACTGCTGCTATGAAAGCCACCTAGCACCAATACTATTCAATCTCGCAAAGACGGCGAGGGAGGAGACCATGCTACGTCAAAAAGACGAGGAATGAGAGTGGCATGAGAAAATAATGGCACGATCTATGTCTTTGGAAGACGAATATTGGAAATAAAAAATAATGAATGTATAACAAAAGTTTAACTTTAATACCTATGTATCAAAATAAATTGTTTCTACAAAATGTCTCTTGTTATTTGTGTGTGACTGCCACAACGTGACTTTTCATTCGTTCTGGGCCTTAGAACTGGCGTCATAAGATCCCTCACCTTATGACGTCAGTTCTAAGTGACGTCAGTTCGTCAGTCCAAGGCACATGGGATAACACATTGGATAATTACTATCACCGATGAGCTTCCTCACGAACTCATTCCAAATCTCCTGAGTACCTACCGAGCCTCCTCCAGATTAAGCTTTCCCTATAAATCCTTTCATCATGAAGGATACGTAATTATACTACTAGTGGATTTAAACGAGCTTTGCAGGTCTTCCTCCGTCTACACTCCGCCGGCGTTTCTAAATTATTTAATTCTTCTGCGTAGTTTTGAAATCTCCTAAAAAAATATTTAATTCGATAAATATCATGGAATTAAACAATCTTTTCTTTTCTTTTTTTCTTTTATCTTTTCTTAGTAAATACTAAGGCACAACTCGATATTAGGAACAAAATTACCTCGAAGCACGTCATAATAATCCTATTGAATCGATCAGCTGATTCAAATAAAATCCGCCATCTTGCCTCTTAGCATACTCTTAACAGTGCACCGGTGGTGTTTAATTTTGACAGCTACTAATCAATTGCTTAGCTACCTCTTAGCGCTAAATAGCGTTTATACATAAGAATTTTGGTAATCAGTTGCTTAGCAATTGATTAAAATTTAAGAGACATTTATAAATAAGACTGATGTTATGTTATGTTTAGAAAAACAAAAGCATTGCTTATCATACTCGTATCACGCCTTATCTCCGAAGGGTTAGGCAGAGGTGTACCTGTAGTACACCCACATTTCGCCCGCTATGTTTAAGTACCATATAATAGGGGGCGAGCCTATTGCCTTCAACTGGGGACAAGTCCAGACGGGCTAGTATTGAGAAATTCCAGATGGCAGAACCCCTTAATACTTTGTTCGACCCGGGAATCGAACCCAGTACAATGAGCTCAATAGTAGTGTTAGCGACCCTAGTCCAAAGAGACAGTCCGGATTATTTTTCTATTTGTTATAATGTCTCAGACTTCTTACGACACGGAAAAGATTCCATATCAATGTTCTAATTAAATTATAGCTCAATTCTAATTGCCAACTATAAAACTATAAATGGAAATAAAAGGAAGATATTGTGTGTTAGTTTATTGCCGTGTTACTCATAAACATATATCAGTTACTTCATCGCTGTTTCCACACATATTTTATTCATCCTTGTTTGGTAAATGGAAAAATATTGATACTAATTAAATGTGATCTGTGTAATAAAAAGACGTGAGTAATTAATTATAGCTAATTAATGACTTTATTATAATCAACCCGTACGTTAGATGATGACAATCTTTTCCATCATATTTATTTTTATCTGCTTCTCCTTTTTTGTTCGCATTAATTTTTATAAAGTTTGTAGTAAATAGATATACAAGTTGGACCCACGAATTAGCCTTCAATTACGGATTCTGTACATCAAACTAAGCACCATTGCATAAAAATACTGCTGGGAAACGATGTTTATTTTTGGTGTGAAAATTGGCTGATTGCGGTAGTGCGCAATGAACCACACACAAAACATTGTGCCTATTGGTGCATGCAATGGTATAGGGGTCGTGGGGAAATTAAAAGTTGTGTTATAAGTATAATAATAAAAACTTGTTTTCGTAAGAAAACATCAATAAAAGTTGGAATTTTAACCTTTAATATCTCAGAAGGTTCCCAAGTATAGTCCGGTACAAAAAAAAATACAATGACGAGGAGTACACACGGCTACATATCAAGCTATACATTTCCAGTATAAGCTGATCTCGCATTGTATAGGATTTCCGTACAATGAGAGGTCAGTTTATACTTACTGGAAATCTATAGCTTGATATGTAGCCGTTTGTACAAGTGACACTCGGCTTCGTTAAGTGTCTTTTTATACCCGTTATAAGTTTCCATAAATATTAAATAATATGATATTTCCAAACAAAAATATGGGTTCTTTAAACTCTCTGGTTGTGCCTCGGTTTTGCACGCATGGAAAATCAAAGTTAAAGTGTTCATGCTGCAAAGATGTAAATGCTACAAAAACTACTCCATCAAAGATTCCAAGTAAGATCTTCAAAATATCCACATTAAAACGTTTATTATTCTACCACTCATTCAATATTTTTTATTCTATCGTCGACCATATGATCAGTTCAACAGATCTGACCGTAATTAACAGTGGCTTCAATCAATCAACGCAGTCCACAGCAGTCCACTCCATGTCATAGGCCTCTCCCAAGTTACATCACAACACGCCACCCGGTTGTTGGAAAGTGACATCTTAACAAATAATTATATCCGATAGTCGTGTATGATAACATACAAAATTAAGAGATGTGTGCCGCTCGTGACCCGTCGCCTTTCTTCTATGAGCGAACTCCTGCGCAGTCATTTGTTTATGGGCACAGTAGTGACGCTTATGGAGAGGTTACCTAATAGTCGGCGTGTATGGTGTGTGGTTCCATGCAGTCTGGTGAACGACGTTTGATGGGTTTCGTACAGTTTGTTATGTGTCTTATACAGGGTGGCCAAGGACTAGGGGCACAAACATTTTTGGACTTCTTTTCACCGTTATTAGGGTTTCATACCCGCAGGGTGCCGACGGAACCCTATTACTAAGCTTCTGCTGTCCGTCCGTCTGTCTGTCCGCAGGCTGTATCTCATGAACCGTAATAGGTACAGTTGAAATTTTGACAATTTTGAAAAAATTAAAGGGGCTCTCCATACAAGAAACGTGTTTTTTGCTTGTGTTACGGAACCCTTCATGTGCGAGTCTGACTCTTAGTTGGCCGGTTTTTTTGTGTGGTTTTTATTGTCATTTTAATACAAAGATCTAAATTAATAGTTAGGTGTACATAGTTAAGTGAAAGGGAGGATTATTTTTTAAGAACTGCTAACAGTATTTCGATTCAGGACTAACTGAACCGAAATACTGTTCCTTATTAAGGCCATTATTTTGAGTTAGTAAAGCATCATCCTTAAATTTAGAACAAGAAACACAGTTTTAAAAGAAAACGGCGATGCCCATTGCTTACAATGAAATTAATTATAAATACTTTCAAACCTTAAATTCTGTTCCATTCCACGCCAAACAATTGTGCCATAAACAGTCTCATCTCTCAGGAACCGAACCTCATCCTCTTCACATCAAAGAGCCGCCCGTGTAATATCAATGAATCTATCATTTTTACGAACCAAATTACAACTTTAAAGCGTCCAACGGTCCATATAAAATTGATTCCATATATTTATGATACATTTATTACTTCGATATAAATCTTGGAGCAAAAACGGCTGAACTCGCCTTGCGACATCAAAATCGCAAGTCGTCATATGAATAATACATATATATGATGTATTATCATGTTGGCACTGTTGCTAGTGTATTGCTAATACATTGGGTTCGGTTTCAGCTCGCCTAAAGGCTTCGAATTCATTCGTGTACATTACGCAGTGATTGCTGATATAATTCGAGATTGATGGTAATTGTGAGGTGAGGTGTGATATTATATTTTAGCAATTAATATTGCAGTTACGAGCATTTTATCAATGAGATTAGTATAACAAGTTTTTTTAAACACCTCTGGAGTAATCTCATCAACACCAACTGGACGTTTCAGTGAGAATTAGTTTAGGCCACCTACATACCAATTTATGCTTGTAGTTTACTATATCATAAGTTTGTGTCATCCCAGTTGGCAAGACAAACTAAGATATTTAAATAATCAGCTTATAATGTTCATTCAGAGGCCCTAGACGACAAAGTAACATTTGATTAGCGATGATGCTAGTAGAAAACCTAAAAAATGTGTGGGGTTGACATAAGCTATCGAAATGTCACGTGATCATAGGTCGACGAATAGAAGTTAGCTAGATAATGATTCTATAAAACGAATCGACAGCGTCGAACGATTTCTTCCATAGAGATGGGTAGCCAAGTGGCACTTTTTGACAAGAGTTATCGCTAGTTTTCGATTCGTATGATGGAAACATTACCGAAAGCGATATCGATTGTAGAAATAGAATCGCTCCGAAGCGAATGCCTTTGGTGAACGTCATCTGTCTTGAAATTTTTGGTTCTAGGACATGCCCGTTTCAATGTTTTCCATCACGGCTTTCATTGCAGTTACATTTAACTTCACACAATAACAAATACCGGTAAAACGGGGTGAATAGGAACGCAAGGGTGAATCGCAACAAAACTTCGAAATGGATTTTAACATTGAAATAATATAGTTTGTTGCCAACAAGGGCACGTAATCGTTAATTATAATACAGTATACACGTTAGAGTCCTTTTTGGCGACAGACTATAATATTTCAATGTTAAAATCCCTTTTAAAGTTTCGTTGCGATTCACCCTTGCGTTCCTATTCACCCCGTTTTACGGTACGTTAATTGTTTCTTACAAAACGTACCGATACATTCCATTGGGTTTTGTAACTAGTTTATTTGTGGCAAATTACTTTCCCATCAGTGCGGGGCTCACAATGGCGAATAGAAACCAATCGGTGTGGTTGCACAGATCGCTTCTTTTGTAACCGCAAGTCCGTATGAAATCACACTTAGATACTATGTACCATTGACTACACAGGTAGGTCAGCGGTAGATGTTGGAATTTACGTTGAATCAATATTATGTGAGTCAGATAGTTTTCTTGAAAAGGGTTTTTTGTTTCTCCAGGGTTTAATCATGATCCAAAAACCACTCTAGTCCTGGTTAATTCCTTTGACATGTAGGTTTTGTATTCAGTTTAAAGTTGAGCCCTCATAACTCTAAATTAAACTTATTACGAAATGTTGTTACCAATTCATAGATCCGTCTCTAGAATATTTTAAGAATTACGTATGCCATTGATACGGCACGACAAATTATCTGTACGGCTGACACCTAACACGACCAGTTAATACATTATCCTCTCATAATTCTAATCCATTACACTTGAGGGTGCTCTACTTTAAGGGTCATTGATTTTAATCTGCATGTGACATTATTGCTAGACAGTTACATCTAGGCCTTGTGTGAATAATATAATAGTAACCGTAATATAATAGTACAGTTTTGCCAGAAGCCCAATTCATAACTTTTTGATTGTTAGCCGAACTCGTCGATTTTTGGTCATGGTTAAGACAGAATATTTTCCTTGGATTTGGTAGGTATTTTTCAGAGCGTTAATTTCGTATAAGAATCAACTAAATTAGTTGAGACCATTTATATGAAAGTGTGAATGAAATGTGTAAAATATAAAACAATGTCTCAGTGTCTTATCGACTCGAAACGAATGTCAAGTGAGTTATCCTGAGGTTCTAAATAGGAGGCTGGTTTCAAAGGTAATTTGTCATGCACTTTTTAATTTAGTTCCCTGTTCCACCACCTGTCAGGCTTTACTAGGCTCTGATATTCCGGCAAGGAATGTCCATTGGAATGCTATACCCGATCGTCATTTATTTTCTGCGAATTCCCACGCAGCGGGAAGTCTCGATATTCGAATATCGAGACATGCCTTATAATTGTTTATTTATAAATTCGTATCGAGAATATATTAGGTATTTACCTATGAAATTGCCGTTCTGCAGTACTGGCCATTTCAAATCAAAATAATTTTTGTTTGGCTAAGAATTCTAATTTCAAATTAATTTTATTTTAAAAACATGGATTTTTTTTTCTAAAAGTAGTCATTTCTTTATTGATTAGTGTTACATTTTCATCGCATTTCAATCTTTTTCGTCATCATGGATACGTTAAAAATTCGAGTAATTATGGAATATGAGTACCGTCGTGGCAGCAACGCGGCACAAGCGGCACGCAACATCAACGACGTTTACGGAGCTAACACTACAAACCAACGCACCACCTGTTATTGGTTTGCTCGCTTCCGTTCTGGAAATTTCGACCTGAAAAATGAACCTCGCGGTCGTCCGAAGACTTTGGTCGACAATGACGAATTAAAGGCGATTGTGGAAGCTGATGATACACAATCTACGGCTGAATTAGCAGCAGCTTTCGACGTTAGCGTCAAAACAATATTGGTCCATTTGCGTCAAATTGGCAAGGTAAAAAAGCTTGACAAATGGGTGCCCCACGAACTCAATGATCGCCAGCGCGAAGTACGCGTCGAGACGTGCCTTGCACTGCTCAACAGACACACAAATGAAGGAATTTTGAACCGCATTGTTACCTGCGATGAAAAATGGATTCTGTTTGATAACCGTAAGCGCTCAGCAAGTTGGTTGGATCCTGGTTCAGCACCTAAACAATGCCCTAAACGAAAACTTACCCCTAGAAAAGTGATGGTCACTGTTTGGTGGTCTAGCGCCGGTGTGATTCATCACAGCTTCTTACCAAACGGGGTGAGCATTACTGCAGATGTGTACTGTGAAGAACTGAACACAATGATGGAGAAGCTGGCGCATCTCCAACCAGCATTGGTCAATCGCTCGTCTCCGCTGCTCCTGCACGACAACGCGCGACCTCATACTGCACAGCAGACGGTCTCCAAGTTGCAAGAACTGGGGTTGGAAGCTTTCCGTCATCCGCCCTACTCACCAGACCTTGCGCCTACAGACTACTACTTTTTCCAGAATTTGGATAACTTCTTGGCGGGAAAAAAATTTAATACCCGAGAGGCAGTACAAAATGCCTTTGAAGAATTTGTTGCCTCCCGTCCAGCTGATTTCTTTAAGAAGGGCATCAATAAACTGCCACTGCGATGGCAAAGATGCATTGATTGCATGGGTGATTACTTCGATTAATACAAATAAAAAATTCATGAAAAAAATTCGTTTAAATTTTTTCATACAAAACGGCAATTTCATAGGTAAAGACCTATTATCGATATTCTCGATCCAGATTTAGCACATACTAGAGTATGAGAAGTTTTTTTTTTAAACACGCTGTTTTACTTGCTGCCAAGTATGATTGTAATGTGTAATATTTTAATTGTCTTCTTAGTCCAACGCAATGGTAACATTGCAGCTAAAATGCAGGTGTATTGGCAGTTTTTATTGGTATGCATAATTGATATGTAAGTACCTTGAATTTAAATACAGATCTGAACATGGTTGCAGCTGTAATTATAAATTATTATTACTTTTTATAACGTTAAATGTATCAAACTCAAAACTCAAACTCAAACTCAAAGCATTTATGTATTTCAAATAAACCAATTACAGGCACTTTCGAATTGTCAAAGGGTCAGTCAGTCTGAAAAATGACGCTAGTTGCCCATTCCAAAGCGTAGTAGGTACCTATGGAGAAGAACGGGCAAGAAACTCCATGGACACTCTTTTAAATCAACATATAGTTACAAAAAACAAATTGTTTACATCATTCATGTTCAATTAAAAATGTGAGAACGATGTAGAAAGACATGCACGTTTAAAGCATCCGTAATAAAAAAGATAAAAAAACAATTCAAAAATTTAAATTAAAATAAGCCGTGGCAGCCAAGAGTTGACCAGAAGTTATCGGAAGTTGCACCGTTGTTTCGATGACACAGATGGTAGCATTTTCTTAGTTCATATTTTTTTAATGATCCACGAATATTGGCTATTTCTGTCATTTCGTACGTACAGTTTAACACCTTCTTTTTCTCGTCACGATAAATCGTGATTAGACCATTCCATTAAACCGCTCTTTAGAGTCATGTCCCCAAAATTTAATTCAATACTCCGAAAAAACGTTCAGTCAGTCCGCATTGGGTGCGTATGCGCACGGTGCTCTCGTTTTATTTGCGACGTTAACAAGTTTTTTGCGCAAAGAAAAACGTTGGCACTCATCTCGGGAGCGAGAAAGTCAACCCACTCGTGCACGACGTGAATGTAGAATAATTTCCGTACATACCTATGTGTAATAGTTTTTGGGAAATCGCGTATTGCAAATCCGTGTTTAATTTAAAGTGGGTGAGAGTCGTTTTTGCGCGAGTAATGTTTTGCTGACGACTTAGTAAACGTAAAATATCAACTACGAACCTCCAAAGATAAGCTTTGTCAGTTGATAACGCAGCGAAACAGCATTTCGCCTGAATCAACTCGTAGAAAACCACACCCTGAAAATAACCTAAACTCGTCTTTCATAGCTTTTTGGCAATAGCAACTGTGCATCATGTATCTACAATTTAAGAAATGTATTGAAAATGTCGTCCAACATGATTGCCCCAAAAATTTTAAATCAAATCTCCGCAAAAAAAAAACTGTGTATACGCAAAATATTTTTCATTACCGTTACCGAAACTTATGAACAAAAAGTCAAATACACCAAAAAATTACCATACTTTTTATTCGTCACCGTATCCAGTAGCGACGATACAATGATCAGTGAAACCAGTCGCGTAGTACCTACCTACATCGAATGAAAAACTACTGTATCACAGTAGAAAATAACCTAGCGGGATGGCATAGAGAGTGAAAACAGACCGTGGACAGATGACCAATTTATGTAGACACCAATCATGCGATTAACTTCCTTTGGTTTCTGTATTTATGGGTGGAAGTCAGGGAGTGAGGCAGACCATGTTGATTGGTCATTATTTCTGTTTATCATAAGGTCGCCTTTCAATATGTCTATTATTGAGTCGCGAGCCTAGCCTCGGGCGATGCAAGGGTGTTATTCCATTGGTGCTGTCATAATTTTGTTTACATTGGAATGCTGTATGAATTATTCATTATTTGTATAGACGTTTGTGAAATCATTGTACGTGTTTATCTTGTGAAAAGTATGATTGTAGCAAGTGGGATGAATTGCATTAGTAGATTTTTAGTTAAGACGCAATTATTTTATTTTACTGCTACGTGTGCGTCGTGTATAGAGGCTTTTAAGGCGGTACCCCGACCAAAACCTTGTCATAGTGCGTTATTCAGAGGCTATTAACTCATTCACTATGGGTAATAAACTACATCTAAAAGCACATTATTAATGTTCGATATCCTATCATCACATTGCACGTTCTTATTTGCTTTTATGTGTTAAAAATACATCTAAAATCTCCTTGTAAAAAAGTGACAAAAATTATTGATTGCATGCATCTTTTGCTAAAGGTGACGCTCTATTCATTTGAGGATTACACTAATGGATAGATAATTTAAAAATCTAAATAATACACGTTTTATTTTATTTTAAAACTTCACTTGTCTTTTTTATTCAAATAATTTCATTATTTTTGTGAATATTATGATAAATGAGCGTGCGGAGGGAGCGAGACAGAGCGAGACTCAGCGACGGGACAGAGAAGGACCGACCGCTTAAGGTCGTTTGGTCAGGGAAGCGCCTTAAGTGGAGATTCCAAACATAAATCAAGGAGATTTTTATTTATACATTAGGTTCTAATAATAGAGAGATCAAAGATTTTCTATACTTACATAAGTTTTTTGTAGATAAGTTAACTTATGTATAATTGTGCTCTTAGGCTTGTACCTACCAGCTTTGATTTCATTTCATATCGGTACGTTGCCATGTCCCGCTGATGAAGAAATGAACGTCGACACACTAATTAAAATAGACATACATTGAGTGAAAAACTGAGTGGCGCAGACCTCCCAATTTGGTATAAATCACACGTGCAATTAACCGTTCCTCGTGTCTGCGCCCGCGCATACGCCACTCCGATATAGGGTTGCCACATAGGCACACCGACTTTCAGGATATTACTGTATGTATGCAACATGTAACTTTCATGTTGCCCAATCATTACAGAAAATCCACGTAAATGTGGCCATCACTACCAACATCTTATTTTAGGAAGAGGCAGAAATTCAGAATTGAAAATTTGGACGGAATTTTTTATGACTATGGAAATGAAATGAAATGATATGATATTTATTTGCAAGAATTGTAGTACATACAGATTGTCGGCTTTTTTTAAACAGTTTCTAAAAGCAATTCGCTAGAACTAGCATGCAAAATTACAAAATTATTGTTACATTAATGAAGTTAATAAAATTGGTCCATAAATCATAGTTATTCAATTTAAAATGTCAAGTATTTGTCAAATTATAATAGTAAGATATCAATTTCAGTGTCAATCTTTGAAGTCTAAATACTCATTGACAGAATAGAATGATTTTTCTATTAGCCATTTAAATAACGCCGCTTTAAATCGATTGATTGGTACTTCTCTATGCGGTTTTGGTAGTTTATTAAATATCCTTCTAACCATTGGAAAGCAACTTCTGTGATATAAATGGCTTTTCATTGGAGGAATAATTAATCTATCAGGATATCTTGTCTTATACGTAACAGTGTATCCAAGACGTTGAAATAAGTCGGAGTGCATTTTAACAAATTTACAGCATCCAAATATGTATGGAGTTTTGGTGAAAATCAATCTACTTCAAGAATCTTACTTACTTTATTTAGTACACTTATAAATTACCTTTAAACTTAACTATTTTTATTAAAAAAAAACACTGATTCTGATTACTGCACAGTAGGTAGGTACTGACGGAAATAAGGAGGTGACAAAAGTCACACAGATTTTCCAGTAAATCGACAACCCTGCTGAAAGTACCCACGTCTTCCGCGCACCTCATTATTTCGGCATCTGCTCTTGTTTTGCAAGTCGCAACGGCTTTTTTTCTTGTTTGGCCTGAACGCATACTTTAACTTACTGTGAATGCTCTTAACTTCACTTTTTTATGTAACCGAGTAATGCAAAATTTAGGTAGGCTCAAGAAATTGTAACAATTCGGTTTGGCAATCTATTTACCAAAGGATTTAATAAAAGAAACTGATATCTTTACGTTTAACTCTTCAATCATGTAATAAGTACAAAGATTTATATTTAGTTCTTCTGATGACAACGTGACTAATATTTTCGGCAGTGGTAGTCTTCTTCCCTTACCATGCTCACGTCGCACACTGGTCCCGAATGATAAAAAAGGGGACATTAAGAATTTTTTGACAAAAGGTCAACCGATTCAGCTTATTTTTTTTTTGTAGACAGCTGATGCAATTACAAATCACTTTTGTACATTGAGTTTTTGCCAAAAAAGCCGTATTTTCAGAGAAAAAAAATATTCAAATATTTTTTGTATGAAAGAAATCCTAATTTTGTCTTTATCTTCCAAGATTCAAACGTATTCAAAATAAAACTTAGCGCAGCTTGTAGAGGGGCTAATTGCTCACTACTTTGTCATAGACACTCTTCTGCGATTTTGTGCTCCTTTTGAGTTACAGGCACTTTAAATATTTTTTGTATGAAAAAATCCTAATTTTGTCTTTATCTTCCAAGATTCAAACGTATTCAAAATAAAACTTAGCGCAGCTTGTAGAGAGGCTAATTGCTCACTACTTTGTCATAGACACTCTTCTGCGATTTTGTGCTCCTTTTGAGTTACAGGCACTTTAAATATTTTTTGTATGAAAAAATCCTAATTTTGTCTTTATCTTCCAAGATTCAAACGTATTCAAAATAAAACTTAGCGCAGCTTGTAGAGGGGCTAATTGCTCACTACTTTGTCATAGACACTCTTCTGCGATTTTGTGCTCCTTTTGAGTTACAGGCACTTTAAATATTTTTTGTATGAAAAAATCCTAATTTTGTCTTTATCTTCCAAGATTCAAACGTATTCAAAATAAAACTTAGCGCAGCTTGTAGAGGGGTTAATTGTTCATCACTTTGCCATAGACACTCAATTGCGATTTTGTGCTCCTTTTCAGTTACAGGCACTTTAAATTTTTCGTTGTCGGATGAGCTTTACTAGTTTTTTGTAGACAGCTGATACAATTACAAGTAACTTTTAAAGATGTATTTTTTGTTAAATAAGCCGTATTTTCAGAGTTAAAAAATTAATTCAGGCGGATTAGAAATAATCTTGTTAAAGATAGACTAAGATGTAATAACATTTTCTTCATTAATAAGTAACTCTTATAAATGTCTTTCTATTAAAAAAAGTCTTATTTTAAATATATCAAATAAACAACTTGGATATCTCAAAACGTGTACAGACATGTTCAGGTACAGGTAATTTATTGTGTGACTCATATTCAGATTATAAGCATTTTTTGGTAATGAGTCATTGCTTAATTAGCCGATTACTTACAATTTGGGCTATATTTGGTCATCTAACGCTAGTGAATGCGTCGGAAACGCTGAATGATAAAAAGGTATAAATTGCAATTAAAACTTTTCCTTCGTACTTTAACGGGCTTAGGACCGTCAAAATACAAACCTATATAATAATATAGGTATTGTATTAAGGCGTACTTAAAAATGTTATTACATCTTAGTCTATCTTTAACAAGATTATTTCTAATCCGCCTGAATTAATTTTTTAACTCTGAAAATACGGCTTATTTAACAAAAAATACATCTTTAAAAGTTACTTGTAATTGTATCAGCTGTCTACAAAAAACTAGTAAAGCTCATCCGACAACGAAAAATGTAAAGTGCCTGTAACTGAAAAGGAGCACAAAATCGCAATTGAGTGTCTATGGCAAAGTGATGAACAATTAACCCCTCTACAAGCTGCGCTAAGTTTTATTTTGAATACGTTTGAATCTTGGAAGATAAAGACAAAATTAGGATTTTTTCATACAAAAAATATTTAAAGTGCCTGTAACTCAAAAGGAGCACAAAATCGCAGAAGAGTGTCTATGACAAAGTAGTGAGCAATTAGCCCCTCTACAAGCTGCGCTAAGTTTTATTTTGAATACGTTTGAATCTTGGAAGATAAAGACAAAATTAGGATTTCTTTCATACAAAAAATATTTCAATATTTTTTTTCTCTGAAAATACGGCTTTTTTGGCAAAAACTCAATCTATAAAAGTGATTTGTAATTGCATCAGCTGTCTACAAAAAAAAAATCAGCCGAATCCGTTGACCTTCTGTCAAAAATTTCTTAATGTCCACTTTTTTATCATTCGGGACCAGTGTGCGTCGATGTCTTGGTGAAAAGATAATAAGATAAACAACATGGGGAGCCCTGCTAGGCCCGTCAAACACAAGTTTTCATAATCATCATCATAATCATTTATTTATCAGAATATGGTACATTATTATGGTCTTAAGATTAGTCAGTGGTATCATCACATTCTGCCAAGTATGGCGTGCAAATATTAGGAACATACATTTAAGGGGACTACATGACCTAAACGCAAATTTATAATGCGTAAAAATATATGATCCACTGCAATAACCAAAGTCAGAAAAATATATGATATTTTTCTGGATATATGCAAGTTAGATAGTGTGTTGAAAACATAATACAATTAACTTGATATGATAGAAAAAAATCACGAAGGTACCTCTAAAAAAATATTTTAACGATTATAAACCATACTAATATACATGCAAACATTCAGTTTTTTTGTCAGATTATTCTACAAGTAACCTACTAACGTGATAGTATTTTAATTTTGTAGTCCAATGAATAGATTTTTTGTAAATCCATAATTGCTTCATATTTTGCAATAAACTACCAGCGTTGTGTCATCGCGCGTCTCTTTCTTTTCTATGCAATCCGACAGTGACCGCGCTTTAGCTCTTGTAAGCCTCCTAATATAGGACAGAGATTATTAGGTTAGTATTAATATTATTGATTGCCTATTACGAATTCAAATTACAATTTGAGGCATGTTGGTTAAAAATGAGATCATAAACACAAAACTTATCTAGGATGTCAAAGTATCACAAAATGTAAGAGTATCAAAGATTAAGATGTCAAAATATAAAAGATTACAATTAGGATATCAAAGTATCATTCAAATAGTCGTTTAAATTATAATAACATTTATTACATAGCGAGTCTTTAAGTTTATTTTTAAATCCATTTAAATTTAGCTCTTTGATTGATTTTGGAATTTTGTTATAAACTTGCGGAGCTATGCAGAATATGCTTTTCCAAATTAGGGTTGTTTTGGCTCTCCGTCCGCGTAACATATCATTCCGCCTGTTACGTTTAATAGTATCTGACAGGTGAGGAAACAAATGTGCATTTAACTTAACAAATAGGGCAGTTTCATGAATTTACAAAGATGTTTTTTCTGTTTAATATGTTAATATTGGTGTTTCTTATCTTGAATGAGTCAACCAAAACCTCGTCAACGTTGAACCAAGCCAGGCAAATCTATGCATTTGAAGCGGCAATAATTTGAGTATAAATCGAGTTGGTTGCGAAAAACTCGTCCACGATTTACACACTGACTCACTAGATGCAAAGCAGGGTCAGTTCTACTGGGCACTTCTTGAGGACTTATGGCTAAGATATATTTTTAGCTAGAAATTGAATTTTTAGAAAAGATTAAGTAAGAGTTTTATGCCCCTTAAAGTCCACTGTTGGACAAATGGAAACGGTAGGCACGTCGGATTGATAGCCATCCATTAATATAAAACAAAATGCTTCTCCATATTACTTAAATTATCTTTTTTGATCATTGTATGAGGTCCTAGAAAATTGATAGATTTTCTCCTACGCTTTAAGTTTTATTTACTGACTTCAAGTGCTTAACCTATTTCTCATGAAACTGTAATACTTAAACTTGTTTGACAGCCAGTTGGTACATTTTAACTTACTTCAATCAGCTCAGTGAGGAAATTGCGCTTTAGGAATTAAATATAATGGCGCTAAACCACGGATATCTATGCGTAAAACGGAAAATCTTGTTGCGCCCGCGCTTGTTGATTATATGACAGTGACGACTGGCCATCTAGACCGCGACCTTAGGGTCCCGTATGTAAGATTTTAATTTGCTTTGCCTGATATTAAAGTAAATTATGATTTGAGAAATAAAAAACTATATAAATTATCGTTTGTGATCTCCCTCTTGCTATTGGCATTTTGGTGCACAGAAATTAATTAATTGTCACCAACGTTAAAATGGAGAGTTAATTAATTAGTGTGCACCAAAGATGTGCACTGTAAATAATAATGAATACTGTAATTTGATTTTTAGAATTTACAGCCTGAGTTATGCAGTGGTTATGCATGTTCTATTCTCTAGATAGTTTTATTAAACGTAGCTGTAACTGCGAATACCTTCCGTTTTCAGCGCATTTCAGAGTAACCCCACCTGACAGACAGGACCGGTTGACGGCAGTAAGTACCACGCGCATACACTGTATAATTTAGTATAACTGGACGACATTATGCACAATAGTGTCGGACGCTTATCGTCACCGCTACCGTGCAATTATCGATCTTCGATGTACTTATTATCGATACACAACACCATTAACCGAGCTATAAGTTTCTCGATTTGTGGTAACTGCATTAAAATGATGGATATCATCGTCCATCGCCGAAATGATCTCATAATGGAATTTGTTTAAATTTATTTCGGTAATTACAGAGATCGGCGCCTCGGGCCAGCGTACTTAATTTGTTTATTACGATTTATGAATATAAAATCATTTAATTCGTTGTTGTTATCACGTAATTTGAAAGTGTTACTACTAACGCATAAATGTATAATTATTGGAGTGAGTACTTACTGTGAGTGATGGCGTATACTCATCAAGGTTACACCTACTCACTGGGGAAATTAATAGCTACCAATTAGAAACTAATTCGTTTCAGTTATTAATTCAACTATAAAAGCAGCAAATAGTTAAGTAATATAACAACAACAACTACAACAACTAATAACTGTTTAGACGCAAACAATTACTTTACCGTGAAGAAGCTTTTCACCAACAAATGCTTAAGCTGAGAAACACTCGCTTATATTATATATCTACTCATGCATATTGTCTTAAAACTCCTAGCTTTCTTACAAAACTTTATCCGTCTATGCGACGTGTGCCTAAATCGGCGACGTCATTAAGTCGCAACGTAACTCGACTGGTCATTACCGCGTCTATATATAAACCACGATATCGATAAGCAAGTTTGCCAGTTTATTAGTGTACGGCCATACGACTCTATAATTAATTTATCTCGTCCTCATCAAAATATCTCCGCGAGGCATGAGGTCCGGAGTTCCTGACCAAAGAGAGAAAAGTCGCCTTAACTGGTCGCAGGTCGCAACACTATGATATGGGTAGAGAGAGATACTTCCTGTATATCGATATGCATGTGTACATCATTAATGATGATTTTGGAACAAAGGCGCCTAGAAAAGAGGGTGTAAGTTCATATATGCCTGTAACTATGAATTTGATGGCACGGTTGGTTAGGCCTTCATATAACTTTGTAGTGGACATGTAGATGTAGGTTTAATTATGCATATGATGGGACGGTTGACGCAAATTGGCTTCAGAGCTACGGGGTTAGGGTTCGAGTTTCGCATGCAAAAATATTACTATGGCCTATAGATGGTTTACCCAGATTTGAGCGTAGATTATGTGACTATTCAGGAAAAATCCAAGTGCGGTTGTTGTTTATTTTAAGAAAGAAAATTAAAGTTTACGCCATTAATAGGGTTTAAGAGTCGAATTTTCTTATCAATCAGAGGGCTGAGTTACTCAACGTGTTACGATCGCATGTCTCGGAGGTGTAAATGTTAACTACAGGGCATTTTGTTGCCGACGAACGTTTAAATGTATAGCCGGACGGTTTTTGGAGCAAAATTTAAGTCGAGCACTCCGATTTGGGTTACATAAATAAGTTCCTGTTTGTCAAGGGATTTCGAGCTTGATTTGAGATCATTTTTTAATTGAAATGTAGCAGTTTGTAAGAAATTGGTGGCCGATTAAAAATAACTGTAAAACATATGTAAATTTTTACATTTTATCAGAATTTAAGTATCAATTAAAATCGTGATGACACCAAAGCGAACGTTCAAATAAAACTTCTGATTTTTTACACCTCCCGTACTTATCGATCACCTAATTAGCAGTCAGAATTACTTATGAATAAACCTTGCTCAGATTCGCGATAAGTTATAAAGCTGGGCATCCACTGTGTTAACACACCAACTGTGCTCCGCACATGATTTTGTGTTTGCATAAAAACGGCCACCACGGTGAAATAGATGAACCTAGCTCAGTTGGTGCGCAAAGACAGTGGATACCCAGCCTAAGAGTCTTGCTAACTATACGACAATTTGTCTCTTCAAACTCGCAAGAGAAACGTCTCTTGCGCAATGTAATTTTTTGTGACAAACTAGAGTGGGTGCTTAGGCCTGTTTCATCAGCTGACCTTGCTTTCCGTTAATTAGGCATGTCCACGTCTCGGTGAGTCGGTGATGGATCGGTCACCTGTACTTACAACGACTTGCAGCAACTAGATACGACAGTTGTGTAACCGACATTGAGCGTTGGCTTCATAATCTTTGCGGATTTTTTTTCACTAGTCTTGAATTGTTTTGAATTTTAATGAGTGAAATATTCTCGATGCGAAAAGGAAGAAAGTGAATGGGTCGGAGAAGTGAATCGTGTAGTTAAATGCAGAATAAATTAAATTATTAACTGAATGCAGTAATATTACAACGGTCATTGGACTTAATATGGTTCAAGTTCAGAAATTGAAACCACATTACTATATAAGCAAGCCATATGCAAAAAGATTGTCTCCAGTTTGGGTAGTCATAAAGTCAGATTTTATATTATCCACTTGAGTGTTTTAATTGCAGATCGAAAAGTCGTTTCCATATTTCTACATCGCGGTTGCCATGTCACTTTGGCGTACGGTCCCAAAATCACGCAACTGACCACAGCAGGTTGATTTCAATGCTCAGATCTGTACCAACTGTTCTTGTAAGAGAACATCTTGATGACCTTAACTGATCTTTTTGGTAATAGTAAACTGCAGTTTTAGTTTGTGTAACTTTTATCGATCATCTATGTTCAAAGATGTTTTTTGGTTGAGTATAGATTTTTATCTAAACCAGTTACTGTGAAATACCCACATCAGGTGCTCATAGAAGTTATGAATAAGAGGCAGTAATAAACGTTTTCATTAACACAACGCGACATCTCAATGAATGCCTAAATAAAAGCGCGCTGTTGGATTTTCAATTAGCTCTCCGTCGAAAATTAATACTAAGTGGAAGAATTAATGCTAACTTATAATAACAGAATAAGTTTTGTAAATTACAACGCCCTGCCGTACCTACCTTATGCTTATGCTACTGGTCTCATTCTAATAATACATAATGATAATAAAAAAAACTGCTTTACAAAAAAACAACCGACTTCCAAAAAAAACACTAAAAGATGTGAAAAATAACTTTAATTTCGGAAGTCGGTGGCTTTGGTTTTGTATTTTCGTTTTTGGCCACCGAATTCCGAAATTGAAGTTGTTTTTTTGGAAGTTGGTTGTTTTTTTGTAAAAAAGTTTTTAGTTTTCACTTTTTAGTTGTGGTACCTACCCCACATAAATTCGTATACCACTGCTTGGTTTGTAAATAATAGTGACAGGAAATTATTAACACATCATCAATATAAAATAAGTGGAAAGAATATGTAGTGTTAAGGATAACTCAAAAACTACTGGTCAGACCTTGATCAAATTTAAATGGGACCACATGTGAAGCACCAGCTATCAAATAAAAAAAGAATCATCCAAATCGGTTCCGAGTTAGATATCCTGGACTCTGGAGCTACACCAACTAAAATTACTTCTTTCATGTTCATTGTGTGTGGTTACATGTTGTTGTGTTGTGTGTGTGTTGTTTGTTTTTGTTTCATGGTGTGTGTGTTTGTTTTGGTGTTGTTTTTCATGTGTGTTGTGTTTGTTTTGTTGTTGTGTGTTCTTGCATTTCCAAATAAACTGATTTGTTCCAATACTTTTGTGAGGACTATGGCAGCTTCTTTTAGCTGCCGTAGCCCCACTTTAGCGAAATAGTAAAGCTTTAAATAAACGTACCTGTAATACCTACTGAAACTAAACACCGCAGATTTTATTAATAATTATTACAACACTACTTTGCATTATCTCAATAGAAACAATATTATTAAAACGTTGCTGACTTGTCACATGCACCCAACAGCATTAATAAACGTTCCGTTTATCGTCCATTTAAAATTTGTAACCAAACGGTTGTGAATATTGTTTCCAATTCAAGTAAAGTATGTAATGAACCGCCTCGATATTATGTGTATGGATTGTAAATATTAGTTTATAATAACATTAAGAATTAAATAGAAGCTGGGCTTGGTATTTCGTTGAACTGTTCTTGCGTTCTGATCGGTTTCCTTATTGTGACTAGTAGTCATTTGTATGAGTTGTAGAAATTAGGTGGTCAACATAGCAAAGAACTACTAAGAATCAAATTATTACTAGCCCATACATAGCCTACGATTTATCGCATGCTTTTTATTGTGATGTTGGTGATATCGTTTTTTCCACTAAAAGAGATATGAGTGACTGTTGCCAAACATTCAGTGCAGCCTTCGCCTGAAGGCTTTACATAAATGGAATGTAATTTATCGAATTTTAATAGACTATAAAAGAAACCATGTATAAGCCAACACATTTCTCAACACCAACAATAATTGCTTTCCCAATTTGCATCACAGCTCAAAGCAGCAAACAAAAATAATTAACAAAAACGGCAACGAACGAAAGCGACCACAAAAGTGGGTAGGTAAAGCTATCGGTAGTTTTTCAATAAGCAATAACCACTCACGCGCCCCAATGCAAAAATTAGTAAATTTTGAAATCCGTGAAACGCCCCCATCTTCATTATTTCACCACTTCAAACTGTCAGCGGACGCACGTTTGTTTTTTATTTTTTTGAATTTTATGCGTGGAACCACCCCTTCTGTTTCATGTTTTTTGGAAAGGTGGTTAAATTTTGAATTTTTGTTTCGAAAGCCATGTGTGTGTATCGGACGTAAGAATAAAATTATCTGTGGTTGAAAATAAGTTTGCGAAGTGTACTGTGGGCTGTCAATCTGCCATTTCGTCGTCGCGGATTTTATGATACACAATTAAACGGTAAGTAATGATTATAATCAACATTATATACCATTTTGTTCGTGATTTAACGCTCTTTCGAGTTATCTATACTACATTTGAATTTCGAGTTTTAAAATCGTTCCTATAATTAGAAATATGTTTCATTGTTGTCTGAAAAATTCTTAGCTCTTGAAAAACGTAATAAAAACGAATCTATTACTACTTTTTACGTAAATTAATGTGTATTAACCATGTAGCCTGGTTAATTACGAACAGTTTGGTACCAATATTATATCATTTCGTTGTGATTTCAAAGTACAAAATCTAATTGCAAAAACCAATAGCCAATTTTTTTCGAAGCACGCGGCGTGGCGTAGTTCATTGACACGGATTAAAGAAACCTATTCATGATAAATTGTGGTTATTCTTCTCTCTTGAAACCTTTGAGTTCTGATTTGTGATAATTACTCAAAAAAAAAAAACAATCTCGATTTTTGCCATATTTTTCAGAAAAAATGCAAAATGGATAATATTATTCAAGGACAGGGTGGCAGGCGAGGCTCAGCAGGTCGCAGGCGCTCGCGAGGGCGAGGGCGATGCCTATTTGGAGAGAGGTATAGTGTATAATGTATATCAAATACATAAGTACCTGTTTGAAAAGAGGTATAGTAGCTGTATAAAAAGTATATATCTAATACATTTCTCTCTCAAAGAGAGGAGCCCTGTGTCCCAGCAGTGGGAACTTGATAGGCTAGTTACACATACCATCGAACTGATTACCTAACTTAACGGGATCAACTTTGAAATCAAATTGTTCTCTCAACTTCTTAACTCAAATTGTATATAATATAATACATTTCCCTCTCAAAGAGAGGAGCCCTGTGTCCCAGCAGTGAGAACATTATAGGCTGATTACACTACATAGCATCGAACTGAAAAACTTAACGGGATCAACTTCAAAATCAAATTGTTCTATCAACTTGTTATCTCAAATTGTATATAATCTAATACATTTCCCTCTCAAAGAGAGGAGCCCTGTGTCCCAGCAGTGGGAACATTCTAGGCTGATTACGCTACATAGCATCGAACTGAAAAACTTAACGGGATCAACTTCGAAATCAAATTGTTCTCTCAACTTCTTAACTCATATTGTTTTTTTTTCAGTACACCTGCAGGGCCAGCGCCAGAGGCAGAGCCAGCGCCAGGGCCTTCTGAGCTCTGTCCCGCAGCACCCAGTCCCGCAACACCCAGCCCCGCAGCACCCATGCTGACCCCGGCTGAAGAGTATGTGTTCATATCTTTATTTGCATTTCATAATGTTTGAAGATCTTACAATGGGCTTAAAGCTAAGGCACAATTATGGACCCTGTAGGGCACAGCAAAAAGTATAAAATTAATGTTTTAAATAGAATTAATACTTAATTAATTATGGATTTTCTGTAGTTTCTGCCTACCCCCATGGGAAGAAGGCGTGAGTTTATTTATGTATGTATGTTTTGAAACATGTCCTTAGTATTAAATAACTAAATTATTACATTTATTATTCTTGTTTAAATTAAAACTTATTTGATAATAAAATGTACTAGAATATTTATGTATGTAGGTATGAATGTGAATGTATAGTTTTGAATGTATGGGGATTTTGTGTCCTGTAAACATTATATAATATTTACATAACATCACATAACGTAACATCACGCCTGTATTCCCCGAAGGGTTAGGCAGAGGTGTACCTATAGAACACCCACATTTCGCCAGTTATGTTTAAGTCCCATGTAATAGGGGGCGAGCCTATTGCCATCAACCAGGCACAAATCCAGACTCCGGGTTGCTACCGAGAAATTCCAGATGGAAAAACCCAATAGCACTTTGCCCGACCTGGGAATCGAACCCAGGACCTCATGCTCAGCAGTAGCGCTTGCGACCACTAGACCAACGAGGCATTTCATAATAATTAATATAAATATTGATGTTTATACTTATTACAGACGTAAGAAGCAGAAAAAAAATATAGGTACTCCAGGCAGAAACCCGACGTGTAGCTCCTTCCCAGCTTTCGCCATTTGTACTCTTGTTGCCAGTCTGCCGGCTGTCTGGCTGGGTTTGATTGGAGGCGCACACTTGTATTTGTCCGTGTTTATGTTAACTTGCATGTAATTGTGTAGCCTATGTTGGTGATCCAATGATAAACAAATAAATGACTACTTGTGAAATAAAAGTTATAATTACGTTGTACATTTTTTATTTTTTATCCTTAATTATACCCCAATACACTTAATACTGGCCGATACTCGACAATTAATTGCATACATGCAATATTTAAAGTTACAATATTAAAATTACACACATTTTCAGTAAATTTCAAACAAACAAACTATACACATAACCCTTTCTTGGTAGTCAGGTAAAAATAATAAACATCCGTGAATAGCGCGCTTTATTCTCACGCTCAAAATGGCCGCCATGACTCATTCTCGAGAGTATATTCCCGCGATGTTATTATTCTTTGTATTTCAAAACTTTGGAGAAAATAGTAAATATTATGATAGCATTGTGTAGTTAATGAATGGGACTTCATTTTTTGTAAAAAAAAACATAGGGTCAACGCTTTAGTTAGTGAAATAAAACAGATTTTATTATTTATTTGCGAATAAAAAAAAAACTACGTCATATATAGTTCTTAAACAAAATGTATAATCAAGCCTGGTCTGTCCACTATATGAAACAGTCATTAGTTTACTATCAGTTCATAGAAATATTTCGTGTAGAAGTCGTGTATAAGTGGCTAGGCGCACGGCGCGCGCCGACAAAAAATGTTCGCGGGCATTTCGGCCTACGTCACGCGTAAGTACAAGCGCGTGAGTGGATAAATAATGCAACGCAACGGTGGCAGGCGCTGGCGCACGCGCCGCTAACAAGGCGGCCGCGTGCGCCTGCGCCGTGCCATCGTTGTGCAACCTGCCCCACCCTGCTCAGGCGCGCGGGCACTCGGCGCGAGCGATGAGAGAATAGCGCTTTGTCTAGTAGAAACAGGATGTTGCGGTGTGAGTGGTTATGCTGTTGTGAATTAGAAGAGTAGTACCTACGTATGTTTTTAGACGGATCATTCGCGATTGTGCGTGTGTCCTGACTCCTTAGCAAACCTAGATAATTACCTAGTTGTCAAAAGAGTCTGGTAAAGATAAATGCTCCTGCTCTGAAGATTAGGTTACGAAGGTGACGTTGTTGTCTCAACATGTCCCCACGTAGTGAAATGACGTGGCAGAGGTCAGATGACGGTTAAAATTCAATTTGAACAGCGTCGATCCAGTCGCAGCAGTCAGCCTAGTAGTTTAGTCAAGGCTGGCTAGTGTAGAAAGAAGGCTGTCATATTGTTATTTTTCGGTAATTATGATCTTTAGGTCCTGCTATGATCATTTATTAGTATTAGTATTAATGTTCTTCGTAAAAGTTTGGAACGTTATCGAAACCCTGAAAGTTTTTCTCAAATTGGGCCAGCTCCTTAGTGATACCGTTCTTGTCCGACTCCCGTGCCCACAATATACTATAGCATATTTACTTCAGCAACTTTCTGTATCTATTAGATCACTGCGTCACATACCTTATAAAAATTATCGGTTGACTGATTAAAAAACTATGGATTACAGACTTATGTCCTCCAAATACGATATACCTTTCTAATGCTGCCGTATTTCGATATCGACAGACGAAAACAAGATTCTACATATAGATAACGTCTTATTCATTATGCGGGTAATTATTTTAGTTAAGGTGGTTGTGGCCAATCGTCCTGTATTAGTCTTAGTTTAGAGCTTCGATGTAATGCAGTAATGATATTGGAATTCAGTTTGGTAGCGAAGTGTAAATCTGAGTACTCTATCTTCTTGGTGTATTACAAGATAAAACCATTTTTAGTCGTATGCAGATCTGCGTTCTTGTACGTGGCATTCAGTTGTTCTGATTAGATCAATATATTTAATAGTTTGCCAACATGGCGGTCTAGATGGTGTTGGGCGGTTTCGTTTGTCGCAAATTAATGGCAATAAAGCATAATCATATCGTAAACGGCGTTCGTGAGGCTGCGCCGGCGCAGCTAGCCTCCGGGCGCCCTTCGATTCCAAGATGGCGCTCGATTTTAATCGTATTTGGTGCTTTTTGTACAGTTTTTTTGTTGGAGCATGCCTAATAATGTTTTTTTGTTAATAGTTTTTGCTGCTGTGGACCCAGAAGCGAAAAGATCATGGTGATATGCCGTTTAGTTCAGATCTCTAGAGTTCCTACTTTGCGTCAGTGTGAACGATTTGCGATTTTTTTATCGGTCTTCAATTCCTTGGGAGTTGAGTATCTAAATAAGGGTATTCTACTGTTAATTACTATGCTACGTCTTCTATAAATTATTATAGTCATCAACCTTATTCAGTTATTTGAATCTAAAGTAACCATTCCGTTATTACAGGTCTTGACTGCTTGTAACAATAACGGGTCGAGTTTAAAGACCACGTTACTAATGACAGGTTACCGGTCAATTGCGTACCTCGATTGTAATCTATTTATATAGGTATCTCTTACGAACCTGTTTATTTTTACTATGATAAGCCAGGAATGCGGTTGTAGACTATGAATAGGATCTATCATCTTTTGTGAGGTGTCTAGATGGATTTATAGATGGAGTTATGTGTTTCTTAGTGATGAATTATCATAAGCTTGGTAGAATAAAAGTTCCGGAAAGAAATAGCCGGAGAGTAGTGGTGGTTCAGTGGTATCGGCCCCTACTTACGAGTTGTAGGCCGCGAGTTCGAACCCAGGCAGGCGCTTTATTTTGTGTATTTAATTTCATCACCACTGCCCTCAAAGCGGTGAAGGAAAACATCGTGAGGTATCCGGCATGTTTTAGAACCAAAAAATTCGAAGACATGACATGACAAGCCATCTACCAACCCGCACTGGGCCCGTGTGGTTGATTACGGCCCACTCTCTTTCGTAGAGAGGAGACCTGTGTCTCAGCAGTGGGAACGTTATAGGCTGATTATGTATGTAAAGTAAAACCTGGGTAGGATTTGATATAAGCCTGAAACTATCCCATAGCAGGGCAAGGTCTTCTTTTAGAGAAGGTAAATTCTTGATCATCATGCTTGTTCCCTCTGTAAAGCTAGATTTACACGATGCAAGCTTCTAGCCTGTGCCATACAATAAAATTAATACATAAATAAATTGGCTCGTGTAAACAATGTTTTGGACAAGTCAGTTGTTGCTTCAACTATGTTGTATCCCACAGGCAAGAAAGTTGCATCGTGTAAAGTAACTTTGATAACAATCAAGTTTTCCGGGAGTTTCAGTTTTCATTGACGTGCTTTTGTTTTTATTCAAGTGAAAAGCTCAGTTCTTAAAATTGTGTTAGGTACTTGGTGGTGGTAGTTGTGGTGAAGTAAAAATAAAATAAAAATACAAGAATAAAAGATTTATTGTTATTTATTCATTTTGACAAGGTAATCGGTGACCTTTGAACGACTAATAGGTATCAAAAGTACAAAACGATAAGGTAATAATCTCTATTATACATCCTAGCGATAAGTTAAATAGCATCTCTTTTGTGAATCAAACAGGTTTTGGTACGAGTATACTACAAAACATTCATACAGTAGGTAACATTGACTTGAGGAGAGGTGTACCTATAGGAATTGTCTATCGTCATAGATAGGCGACTCAATGCGATGCGAAACTTTGTAACGGGGAACGAAATGCACGAACTGAAAATCATATTTAAAATTCGAACCTGTGGTCGCTTCGCTTTGTACTGAAACTAGCGACAGTTACTTAGAAAAAAAGGCTTGTGATATATATTTTCATATAGTATCGCTTCGCATTTACGCTTAGGTATGACGACAGGTTAAGCAAGTCTTGAAAATTACGGTGAATTCACTGAAGTGAGATGCAGCGTCATGGAATGTTACTTTGTTATAAAATTCTACCAAGATCACCTCAAGGGAAAAAAGTGACATCCTTATTCTGTCTAGGAAATGGACATTACATGAAGAAAAATCTTTAGTTTTATACTGTGATTATGGCTTTTTTAAACAGGTCTATTTGTTTGTGTATGTGTACTTTGATATAAAGGAAAATTATAGTTATCTCTAGTATATAAAATATATATCAACTTTACACTCGCAACAATCATAGAGATCTATCTACACTTACAGGAACGTTTAGATTAGTTCTTTGAGAGATTTTTTTAACTGATAAAAATATTTCTTCTTTTATTATTGCTGTCCAGTAATAAATTAAATCACAGATTTGTAATTATATTAATTTAGTAATAATTTTGGAATACGTACAATTTTTTAACAAAGTTCTGAAATAATCTCTAATATCTGTATAAGTTCTAATTTAAAATCTCAATACAATGACAATAAACATATCTAATTTGCGTAATATTCTGAAACTTAACAAGTAGGGCAGTTTGAACACAGAAACATATCCTTCTGCGGTAGGTGCCCAAAACTACAATAATTTACGCAACATTCAGTATACATTATATACATATATAATTTCGACAGTAAGATAATTTTTAAAACAACTTTTCTAACATTTCGTAAAAAATATTTAATAATATCTTCAATAAGCAACAAGTTATATTTTTATTGGTAACCGGCGTTTCCTCTCAGACTAATAATACTAATTATTTTACATCGAATAAAGCGAAATTTACAAAAAAATACAAAGAAACTACTTACATCCATACATTATATCGATATAGAATAATCTATAATAGCGAACACTCTCGGAACACTTAACATTAATTGTCTATTTATGTCTCTCGACAAGGAATATATACGTACTATATAGTTTTCGTATATCTATCGGTAGAGAAAATTCGGTACGCGTCCTAGCTACATACACTACAATAGCTTAATATTTACATTAAGTACACGAGATTCAATATCACTTTATTTATAATACATAACCTAACAGCCGACTTGGTGGCAAATACACTTACTTTCACTCGTTTGCGCCAATTCAATGTGCTAACGCGGTAACAATAATGGGTATTTACAAAATTGATGATGCGTGATCATTATGATTACATTGTATGTAGTGTTTCCTTAGGTTTACAATTACTTGGTGCTTGTGGCTTGACGTTTTGAAACATTTTCAATGTTATTATTGCCTTGCAATTTCATATTGTCATTAAACTGATGCAGAACTAAAGTTGGCGCTTCTTCATTAACAGTTTGATCAAAATATTCACACTCAGTAAAGGTTCTATAAGTACACAAGAGTCATTTGGATGCATCGACCAGATTATTGTACGTGTGAAAGTGGTCAGCACGTGTCACTATCAGGTGTGGTCGGCGGGGCTGGCGGCGGCGGCGCGCCGGCCCGGCGCCACGCGGCCCATGAACGATCTGATCTCCTCGAAGTACGTTTCATCCGGAGACCGCCGGCGACTGTCGTCCCCGTTCTCCGCCTCATGCTTCTTAAGATGCCTATCGAGATTCGTCTGCTGGCCGAAGCAGCGGTCGCAGTGACGACACCGGAACGGTCTCTCTTTGTTATGAATGTTCCTCACATGCCGTTGCAAGTTGGACGATATCGAGAAGGAGCGCTCGCAGTATTTACAGCGATAAGGTTGCTCTCCCGTGTGCGTTCTTAAATGTCGAGTTAGGTTGGCGCTGCGTGGAAATGCTTTCCCGCAGTAGGAGCATGTATATCGGTCTCGAGCCCGAGGGGCTCCGGGGTTTTGAGGCACTGGTGGTGCGCGTGGCGCTCCGGGGGCGAGCAGGGTGGCGGCCGCCGCGGGGAGGAAAGGATACCGGCCGAAGGATGCCGGCAGAGCAAGCGGTAGTCGTCGACAGAATTGCAGAAGCGCCGGGTGCGCGGGGTGAGCTGGATGCGTAGGGTGAGTGGGGTGAGGGGGTGGTGACTGTGTGATGAGGTTGCAGTTCTCGTCCTCGAGGCGCGGCGGGCGCTTATGCGTGACGCGCAGGTCCAGGGGCTCGTCGGCGCGGGGGCTGCTGAGCGGGCTGGGCAGGCGGCCAGGAGGGGAGGCGGGCGGGGACGCCAGGCGGCGCGGCGCCGCGTGCTTCTCGCGCATGGCGGCCGCCGCGCACGCGCTCATCGGGCTCGTGCGCCACCGACCTGGAACAACACAACGAAACACATGTTAGCCTTCATCTATGTCAATGCTTTCTGTACTTGTACTAAGCCTGGCTATTAATAGACCCGTCCCGGATGTGTGTGTCTGCGCCACAATACCGTCAAGATGAGGCAATCCGCACACAATAACTGATCACATTTTATTGATCAACTTTGCCCCTATCAGCAATATCCTCCGAGCACCGGTATGCTAAAACTTGTATAAACATTGCGAAACGAGGCGCGCGGTGCGGCGGGGGTGGTCGGCTGATCGATGTCGGCTCCTACGCTCGCCTTCGACTCACGCCCACTTACTTGCGACATCGGTAACTAGAGCACTTGCTACCGAAACCACCAAGTTTTTTGTTAATTATTAATACGCCTTTATAAAGCCAATATATTGCGTTCGAACCAGTTGCTTATGGAAGAGTTGCGAATGCGATCGGCTGGCTAGAATCAGAATTGACATCCACGTAACAAGCTGCTCGACATGTCCAAAAGATTGAGCATGCAGCAAGTCAGTGATGAGTGAAATACTTTATGCTTATTACCGAACCTTGCCCCAGATACGTCTGTCTAGTTTTTGCCCAATCTTGTGTATCCTCAACAATGGCTCTCACTCCGAATAAAAGTGAAATCGCAGGCACGAATTGACATGAAAGATACGAGTAAAACGGTATTAAAGTACTTTCCTTTCGCTAGTTTATAATTCTGCCCACGTAGTGTTATAACAGATAGTGTTATAACAAAAATATTATACTCCGATAATCATGCAACAATAAATTGGACAACTTCATTGAAGATAGATCGGCGCGCGCCATCACCCACGTACGTCACGCGCATTGTTGGCGTGCGCCGGCGTCGATACATTTACATGTTAAACCACATTAAGGCTCCTACAAACAGGCGCGCGACACACGACGCGACACAACGGCACCGCCTGTCGCGCGACGAGCGGTGCGTTTGTAACGCGTGTGATTCACGCCGCGTGTCGCGCCTGTTTGTCGGAGCCTTTATGTTGTCATTACTCCGTACCGTGATCTATAATCGTTTTTGTCTCAATGCCGCTTACTTTTCGGTACCTACTCTTTGCTTCTATATGGCGATGTGCGTTGTAGTTTTGGTTGGTCAACCATGAACGCAAGTAGATCATATTGACACTGATAGAGTGGACTGATACATAAAGATACTCGACTATCTGGCTAACTTACTGCTTACTATTATAGATCGTGTCGGCAAAACAATGTTAACTTATCTACTATGCTAAAGACGGAGTATGGTTCCGGCTTGAACTGCACATTCCTTCGCAGCAGGTTTAACCCAATACAATTGTATCTGGCCATTAACATAAAAAGCAAAACATCCTAATAGTGCTGCTACAAATTTGTTCGCACACGCCTGTAGCCGACACGGGCTAATTTGCACCAAAAGGAGCCGATATAAATCCTTTGAACAAGGGTCGGGCATAGACGTCAGGGTGACCATATATGGCGCGGTCGTGAGCCCTCGGTTCCATACTTATGATTTGTGGCGCAGGCGCAGACGTGCCCCTTTTATGCAGGGATTAGGTGAATAATTGTGTTATGTTGACGGTTAATATTCGTTTGGGTGAGAACTATAATGAGTATTGAATGTTGCGGACAGAAATAGATAACGGCTTGCTGATATAATGTGTAGCTTTCAGACTTTCGGTACAAAAGGATGACGTGGTAATGCACATATTGGCGAACAGAGGACGCTCTTAAATGAAGAAGTTTCAATAAGTTTAGGAGCAACTTTTATGTTTTCCATTTCGTTTGTACTTAGGGATAATTATAATTCAACATCGGCTTTAGTGTTAAAAGCTCATGAAAAGGGAGAATAAACGGAGTGTTGCGCGAAAGCTTTAACTTCCTGAACACACGGTTCGGAAGCGGTAACTCGTGCTGCCGATGTTAGTGGTCCGTTTAAGCACAGTTACACGTTTCGTAAGTAGCGTTTATAGCACTTTAACGCGCGCATCTCCGCTCAGTCACGACCCACTAATTACCAGTAATTAACGATGTTCGGCCGCGGCGTGACGCGCGCGGTGGGCGGGGCCAGCGTCGTTATGTATGTTAATGTAAATAGCGTGGCCAATGAGAAACATCATGCCGCGCCGACGCTGTGATATATTAGCATTTGAATCGCTTATTCGTTCCGTCGACTCGAGCGCACACCGACTGTCCACTTTTGTGACTTTGTGTTATTTCATGCGTTTCGTAGTTCGTCCCACCTCGTTTCTTATGCAAAATTGTAATAAATTACCGCGATTCGTTTTACTATGCTCTGTGTATTTGGAATTCCGAACGTTTACGATAAACCATAGTACCGATAAATTGCTTTATACAGTCCATGTAATGTAGGTATTATGTTAGAGGCGAGGCGTGAATGGGGAATGAGATGTCGAGTTCGTGTTACTCTATTTCTACCTATTTACTTTAAATTCCGTTTACAATTGAAATTATAACATAAAATAAAATTAAGTACCAAACTACATGCTTAAATATTGAATTTATATTTATATTAAATTTAAACCAACTTATTAGCCAACCATATTAATATTAATATTTTATCGATAAATTATTATAATTTATTGCGCATAATGAGGCGTGATACGAAGCGCGCAGTTCGATCAATCACGTCGATTAATTTAGTATGTATGAGTGTACATAGTGGTGGGTACATAGGTAAGTACAACAATATTATAGTGTTTACTCAGTAGCAGCCAATGGCAGTAGTCTCGCATGGCCGCCTGCCCGTAACATACGATGCTGCGCTCGCGCGTGACGCCTCGTTAACTTTACCTTCCACACGAACAATATGATCGCATAACTGATGTAGGTATTTGAAAGTGCACTTTATATAACAAGCGTAGTTGTATTAAAAGCTCATTTTATTTTTAAACGCTTGGCTGGACGAATCTGAAAATAATGACACTTTTTTCTAAAATGTATCCTTTCATTTTCGATTATGATTGCCGTAGCAATACGCGAATCAAATACTTTAATTTCATAACAACAATTCTAAGAATATTTCAAGCGAATATTGTTGAAAAAAGCGTGAGTCGTACAACAATAGGTCTAGAGCGGAGATTGCACCACCGCTATTGCTACCGCGTATCGATAGAATGATTAATAAAAAAGTTGACGGCTTCCATAGGTCGCAACACTGCGTAGTCACGAAGCCGGTCCTTCGCAATGCTGCGATGAAATAAGTAATAAATCGCAGACTATCGTCTTGCAAAAAAGAGGAAAAATATTCGTGTGACTGCAATAGATGAAGTTAGCAATTTGTTAATAAATATCAGTAAACCTGCACTTGTATGTCTCGCTGCGCAAACATGAGTATAAAGTCAAGATTTTTTAAGTCAACTTGAGCTAACTAAATAAATATAAGGACTTGTTCATTACTGATACTGCAAATAAAAATATTGTTAATGGGTGCATTGGCAACATATTTACTAAAATTAGTAGTGGATATCACATAAGTCATGTAGTCAATGGTCGACATTCCTTATGATATTCTCATACGATCGCGTTCGCAGCAGATTCACACGCACCGCCCGCTTTTTTAGACGGATCGTATCGACAACCACGATCTTTGATTTATTTCACATCACTATTTTAGGAAACGCGTCGCGCCGCTCGCCTTATGGCGAGATATGAAATTGCTCGGCGATGTATGAACTTAGAATCAGCACTAAGCGCCCGCGCAGATGGATCGATTATGTCCGCGGACGTATCATGTCTCGTATTATACGGTTGATCGTTGCAAAACCAATGCTGTTAGTACTAAATCCTCCTGTTAAGCGCATAGTACTTACGCTATATTAGGTCATGCTATTTAAAGCTTCTTCATTGAATATTATCTTTTAGATGACAACTAGTTTGTTGCCATCGCGAATTTACTTGGCATTAACGTCTCTAAACTAGACTGAGTCGTCGATATGCCATTTATTAAGATCGTGATGGAACGCAATCGTAAATATAGGTGTCTTTCTTTAGCATATTCAATGATAGCTGTAGTTTATTGACAAAGGCCATATCTTGACCTGTGCGTGACATGATAATGTGGTCGTGGGCAGACCTCGTACACTGTATCGCATTGTTGTAATCGCGAGCCAATAAACTGCGTAAATGGACTCACAATTCGAAAATTAAGTATTCAACGCACCCGACGATGTTCGAGTTGCCACGCGAAATAATTATCTAATCTATTATCGAATTGCGTTTATGGACCAATCACAACGGAATGCAACGTATTTTAGAGTGGGCATTTAATACACCTCGCGGCCGATTCTGGCCAATGGCGGATTGATTTGCCACGCATGCGCACTTATGACGATAATGTTGTTTATAAAAGTTGCGATTGCATGTGGGAACCGGGGCGGCATCGGTAGTGCGGCGCGGGTCGTGGGAACCGCCTGAAATCGGGACTTTTTTTCTGTCAGATAGTACCTTACCTACATACAACTTATTTAGCGGTGATTAGTTATGTGAGCGACGTCCGCAATTAAATATATTGACGCCGATTCTGCGAAGTATCAGTAGATAACGATGGAGGACCTTTTTCGTGACATCCTGATGACTGGACCGTTATGGTGCGCTCCAAATTTCAATATCATTTCTAGTTAATTTAATGAGTATTTTATCAGAGTAATTATTAAGGAATTGAGTCATATATTTTGTGTCGACATGAGCTCCAAGGTATCAATTTTTTAGGACTTAATTATTGGAATTATTTAAGATCGACTTGATAAAAATGTGTGTTACAAGTTGAGTAGGTATAGCCACAGAGTCCACAGATGTCAAGTAAGCGTCTAGACTAAAGACTTGTCTAAGATATTTGCATGCGTCACTCAAACACGGTTTTGCGTAACTAATAACTAAAAGTTGCGAAATATTTTAGTCGCTAAAACAACTTGAGACATATCCTCGGAGTAATAAAAAGTATTTACAACTTTAAAACATAGTGAATCATGTTCTGTATATGATAATTAAAATGATAAGTACAATATATTCTTGTCTAGCTCTTGTCCTGGATTGTAAAAAATAATAATGATTAAAACCTGCTTGGTTTAATTCGAGCATTATTATCGCGCAATCTGCAATTTGGGTGAGTCCTTTGTCCCGCAATGCATCGTAAATGTAAATTGAGTAGTAGCTAATCCTTTAATGCGGATTTTGTATTAGATAGAATGTTAAATTAATACGCTTTAGGCTCTAAATATTCGTCACATAAGAAAAGAATATGCTAATTACTATCAGGTTCATTAGTAACGAAAATTCTGTACAAATCTTGAAAAAATGGATTGAAAATTCACAAGCCACTTTTGTGGATTTTAAGACTAAGTTTACGTAGGCTACGTAGTTTTTCAGAGTTTCATGGCACTTGCAGGTACTTGACTTGTCCGCTTAAAGAAGAATATGAATTAGGTTTATACTTAGGGGCTTGTGGTTATTAACAGCCGCACAGGTCGATGGAAGGTAAAGCTACGCTTGCCGAGGCCGGTCAGTGGATGGGTGACTATCAATTACGTACCGAGACCCCTTCGTGCTTCGGAAAGCACATTAAGGGGACTACATGACCTAAACGCAAATTTATAATGCCTAAAAATATATGATCCACTGCAGTAACCAACATCAGAAAAATATATGATATTCTGCAGGATATATGCTAGTTAGAAAGTGTGTTGAAAACATAATATAATTAATTTGATATGATAGAAAAACATCACGAAGATACCTCAAAAAAAATATTTTAACGATTAAAAACCATACTAATATACATGCAAACATTCAGATTTTTTGTCAAATTATTCTACCAATAACATACTAACGTAATAGTGTTTTAATTTTTTAGTCCAATGTGTAGATTTTTTTGTAAATCCATAATTGCTTCATATTTTGCAATAAATTACCAGCGTTGTGTCATCGCGCGTCTCTTTCTTTTCTATGCAATCCGACAGTGCCCGCGCTTTAGCTCTTGTAAGACCCTTAAGCCGTTGGTCCCGGCTGTCAATTGTAGATTTTTGACAGTCGTTACGGGTCGTCAGAAGCCCGAAAGTCTAAAACCAGTCTTACCAAGGGATATCGTATTACGCAGTACCTGGATTGTGGAGGTCAGATAGGCATTCGCTCCATGTAAACTACTGGTATTTAGCTCCATTCGGTTAGACTGGAAGCCGACCCCAACATAGTTGGGAAATGGGTAGGCAGACGATGGTGATGAAACAAAAAAAGAAAAAAAAAAGATGATGTTGATGGTGAATAGCTTCTACTGAGGTGCCATCAAGCATGCCAGTTAAGTCAGATGATCTCTTCTGATAAAGACAATCTTTCACATCAACAATTTGAAACGAGCCAGCTATCAAACTGTAATACTTATGAGGGCGCACACGGGTCCACTAGCGCCACTCCTTTAAAAAAGTATTATCTCGTGACTGAGAAGGAATTTTGAAAAACGGCTCAATGAGCGACTTCGGTAAGTGTGTCTAGAATTTTCTAATACCTTTTATAAACATTCATAATGAGACACGAAGCAACAAAGTACGGTCTAAATTTATGTGGCTTTTGTTTAGATCGAATTTTGTTGCTTCGTGTCTCAATATGAAAGTTTATAAAAGGTATTACTCGTAGAAAAATCTTGTCACACTTACCGAGGTCGCTTATTGAGCCTTTTTTTTAATTCCTTCTCAGTGACGAGATAATATTTTTTTAAAGGAGTGGCGCTATTGGACCCGTGTACGCCCTCTTAAACTCACTGCGTAATAATGAACTCTTAAGAACTTTACTCCATTGAAATTTAACCGTGTCTATTCCGCTTAATACGCAAGAAAATATCACCTCCGCGATGGTTCTAAAAGGCCGTATATTTTATGTTAATATTTTATGGTCGAAATTATTAAAGTGCGTGCTGTAATTGGAATGCATCGGTAGCCGAAGCTTGGTAATTAAACACGTCTCGTTAAATGTATGCGCACGCGCCGAATTGCAACATTCAGTTTCACGCCGAGAAAACTAGTTGCATTTCACAATGATGCTCGATGTTGTCGGTGATTGAATCAGAAGTTTAGGAGCAAATTGGATGTGGTTGAATAATTTATCTTGTTATAAAGTAATTAATTTATTAATTAAAATGTGTTTTGGTTTTGATGCTGAGGTAAGAGTATCTTTTTGAAGTATTTCGTGTGAAATCCGTGTAATCAAGTTGGTTGCTGTTGAATTATCATCGTGTGTTTTGATTTAAAGAAAATGCGTAAAAAGTTTGGGATGTTTCACCGTCTGTTGTTACCCCCTATGTCTACAATAAATATCTCAACTTCAGTTTATCGAAATAATTATCTTATGTCGGAATAGTTGCACTAAGCACTAACCAACCCAAGTTCCTTAACACAAAATTTTGCAAACCACCTAGAATAATGTATTTACATTACGTATTCAGCGTATAATCTCGACGAAATTCTATAGAGGGACGCGCGCCGATAACAAAACTCGCCTGTCTTATAATTTATCGGCCGCCATTACATCGCACTTTGTATCCAGCTTGCATTTCATTTGCATTCGAATTTCGAATTTGCGTTGACATGTCCAGTATTAAAATGATGTATTGAGGTTTGATTGCACTCTGCAGGACCATAGAGAAGCGCACCTTGGTATAAACTATTGCTCCCGCCCGAACACCTCTAACTCTTCTTTGACTTTAACGACAGATATTTACGTTTATGACAAGGATAAAATGATTATTTCGTGTCACATAAACTACGTTAATGCAAAGTCTTGCAAATTATTATACTTAAAACCGTTTAAACAAAATATGTTACGTAGATATTTAATAAGTGGCACAGTAAATTCGTCTGCAATTAAAACAGGTACATAATCAATACAAAATTAAGATTCTTGCTATCTTAATGTTCAATTGAATGTAGTTGAATTCGGTAGCAAATAAATCGAACCCGTTATTGCACTAATCAAGTTTTTAATAGCCATTAAATTCAATTTAAGTAAATAAAACTGATATAGAATACATGGAATATTCATTTTATTGCTTCATTATTATTTTAAAACTGCACTAACGAAGCTGAATTACTATTAAAAGTTCTTTATTATGAGCTACTGTGACAAAATAATGACTTAATTTGTTTGATAGATAAATAATGCAAAACCTGAAATAAAATGCATATTAAAATACCTATACTCCCGGACTATTAAATTGAGCCGCCGTGCATTTCCATGTAAGGTATCAAAGCCTAAAACATCAAAATAATGAGGAGCCAAAGAAACAGTTTTTATACAGTTCAAGTAGACATACTGAGATCATTTTGGTGTCATCATTGTTCCAAATTTGAATTCATGACCATTTAAAATTCATAGACCTTTATACAAAAGTGTGGTGCGATTAAATAGTCTGGGAGTGCAGTGCAGAGGATCAAAACTTGAATAAAACCTTAT
Source organism: Griposia aprilina (assembly GCA_916610205.1). Taxonomy (NCBI): domain Eukaryota; kingdom Metazoa; phylum Arthropoda; class Insecta; order Lepidoptera; family Noctuidae; genus Griposia; species Griposia aprilina. The sequence continues at coordinate 13,839,912 of OU744302.1, forward strand.
TTTTGTAACCAAAAGAAAGTTGATGGCGCTCATTGCTAGAAAAAATAAAAGTATTGCCATAACTTAAAATTAAAAACAACACATTTTTCTTAAATTTATTTACCTTGAAAGACTTGAAAGATTTTGAAAACAAAATGCTAGCATGAATAAAGATACCCATTAAAACATATTCACGTTCCAAATTTTTTTAGCGCGCACCCTTTCTAATAGAATTTAGCAGTATTTCTAAAGTCGGTGTTCGACTTAATCGAAAGCCGACCGATCCTAATTTACTAACGACAAGTTGTACGAAAACCGATACCCAAGGTACAAAGCATACCAGTGCCATAATAATGTTGACTGGTGAAATCCTTCGCGAGATTTACATGAAACGACTGAAGTATACGACCTATCGACTGAGTAAGAAATATCAGATTTCGCGCTCGTGCCACATTAATTTTAAGTAGTTTCCTAATGGATTTTCAGCTTATTTTTTAGTATCGGATATTTTATACTTTATGACTAAGTTATTTATACCTACTTTTGCAATAAAATATGTATAACAGTTGCTATCTGTTTCTACAATAAAAATCAACATAAAAATAATAACTAACGTTTTTAAAAAACACTATTTGATATTCAATAGTCTTTCCTATGTTATATTAAATGTATGTAGGATATAGGTAATAAATAATAGAAAAAAATGGGTAATACAGTGGCAAAATTATTGTTTAATTACAGTAAAATAATTTGACAATAACTATGTAAGTCTTATGTATAACAATTATGATAAAATGGTCACCAACGTTCTACAAAACATCGTCGTTCAGCTAAATCGTCTCCAGTAAACGTCATTGCGCCAACGCATTCCTAGTTCGTAGGTGGTCACGCCTTTATCACAGTTACAATACCACTAGAGGGGCCCGCTGCACTTTATTAGTCTTCCCCTTAGTAAATATCGGTCGAGACCGGCTGATATTTCCAGTGCGAGTAACTTTGGAACTAGAGATTTGTTGTAAGTGAAATATAATGTATGGGTGAGTTATGTTTAATTTTACTGTTACCTACTTGTTACCATTGTCTGCAGATTAATCGATTAGATTAGATAATTAGATTTTTGTTTGATATTTAGGAATCCTAGGAGTATAAACCATATTTTCATCAGTTTCAGGAAGTTCCTGATTTTTTAAACTTATAAATTTTTAAACTAGAAAATTTAGCGGGTATAAAAATATTTCAATCTTTACTGAACAATGATTTTGACTAGCTAGGCAATCGTGCATTGTGCCACTGGACATCTCCTTCATTAACAAAAAAAAAGCATTATGTTTAAAAAACGCACCAAATCTTTTTTTTAAAGGTCTTATAACCAGGGATCACCAATTACGCAACAGTCTTGTAAATGGCCAGCCCAAAATCAATACAATTTATACATGGTCAATTTCATAGATATAATTATAGAACATCAAATACCGGACGGTAAACATACTAACATGGCAATGTATGTAAATTAAAATAATGACCGCGTTACTCAATCACCTGAACACTATGTACACATAAAAATTAATGCTTATTGTTTGGTTAGATATTATTAATTGTTTCATAATCAACTTGCGCAAACTTGGTGCATGACATTTTTAAATTAATAGTTCGTATAATGTAAGATACGGTGCAAAATATAATCTTTATCTTTAATGTAATCTATAAGTATTTTTTACAATTTAAACAAAACTTTTTTTTTTTATGTACTTAAAATTGAAATCGATCGGCTTGTTGTAAGAGTAAGTATTCTCAGTTAAAACATTTATGTCAAAAAAAAACAACCTGTATAAGATCCATCATGTATTAGATCGTAACTTTGTCAAGCACCTAGTTATGATTCGAGACAAGTGGATAGATTATAACACCCATTCGTAATAAACGCTCGAGCTATTAGTGAAGCAAGAAAATTAACGCCTACTATAATTACATATTTGATCGGTGAAAGCGAAGAACCGATGTCGCCTTCGATCAGGGCTTTCATACATTAAAAAGTAATTGGTAAAAATCGGGTAACTGCAATAAAATCGGTAAGTAAATAGAAAATTCGTGCCCTGCATTCATAATCCAGAGAAAAGACACTAGTGTGGGGAAAAATATATTTTAATATCAACTATGTCTACAGAGTTGACAACCAACCCTATTTGAGATACAGTATGATGTTTTGTCGTTTTATTTTATAAAACTTGAGTTTAGATTGATATTTCAAAAAGAATGTCAGCCTGTTTCACAGCTACCACTTTTTAATGATATAGCGTAGTCTAAACATATGTAGAGTCAACCAACTTCAATGAACTATTTTTATTTGTTTTACTTTTTCTTTCTAATATTTTTTCACCGTATTTGATTTTGTTTTGATTTGACTTGAAGATGATCACAAGTACGACATTTGCTTAACAGATAATAATTGCTGTTAAATGTTTTCGCAAAAGAAAAATGAAAATGCAACTAGTCTTTTATTAAATAAATAATTATGTTGCCCCGAACATCGTATTTTAATCTCAGAAGAACAACTCTACGTAGGTAAATTACAATAGTAAATCTGAACATGATAATTAAAGCCATAGATGAACTGGTCTACTCTTAATTGAAATGGAAGGCAGCCATAAAACTTTAGATTAATGAACAGTGAAAGATATTTAGTGGCTCATTTGAAATTTGTTTTATTCACCAATAAAACATGAAATAAAATAATTTTCTAATTTTAATAACCGTTATACTATATTATAGAAAGAAGATATACACAATTAACGGCCACCGTTATAAATATTAGTGTTATCTGTAGTATACAGATAAACAAACACAAACAAACACACAAACAACAAACAACAAAACAACAAAACAAAAAAATGGACAAATAAATTATCTTATCTTATCTTAGATTAGCTTATTAGATTTCACTTTGACAGATCGTAAACCTACAGTTTTATAACTCAATTAATATTACTTAGTATGTAAGTGTAGAATGTTGCTGTAAAGGTGATAGTGTCCAGTGTCACTCGTAAAGGTAAGACTAGAAACCATTAGATTTTAATTATATTTCTCTCGCTGCGAACCCATTTGTTAGACTAGAAAGTTAAGTATTTTGACGGGTGTAAGGGTAAGTGCGGATTCGAAAGTTGGAAGCTGTTTGGTTAGCTCTCCATTCTAGAAGTAAACGTGGGTATTAAATAATTTATTGATCATAGTATAATTCAGGAAAATATCCTACTAAAATCACGATGACTTAAAACAAAGAGCTTCCGTGCTTGACTGTACTCATACAGTTCGTTTGCGCAGCACAACTTTTTATCGAATCAACGCAACCACATCCATTTAGGGTGCGTACTGATGTCCACTTAAAAATTATATCATATTAAATCAACTAACGATCGGCGATCACCACATTCCTTCTCATATTAATTCTACTAATAATATACTAGCTTTTCCCGCGGCATCGTCCGCCTAGAGACCGGAAATTGACCCAGGAATCACGCACCCGGATATGATTGTAAGTGATCTATCCGTGTGCCATATTTCATCTAAATCCGTTCAGCCATTACTGCGTGAAAAGTTAACAAATAGACAGATATGATTTTCGCATTTGTAATATTAGTATGGATACTAGTAAATATATATAGTGGCCTTCCATATGTTCCACTTATAACGTCTATGTTATGTTAATAAAGTAGTTAGCATTGTTGCTGAGGATGCAGTGCTGTACTGACCCCGCTTTATATGTACCTATTACTGGCACACCATGTACATATGAGTATAGGTGACGTAATGGTAGGTTTATCATATCGCTTTTGTGTTGTCAAGACATCCCGCAAAATGTACTTCAATGTCAACCCTAGGCAAATCAAGCAGAAATTAAAATTTTAAAAGTAAGAGTACCTACGAAAGCTTGCAAATGATAAATGATTTTATTTCACAAACACTTTTACACGTCAATTATATTTTAAAAACTAGATGAGGTCGGTGTTTCCGATCTGACTACTCTGAGAAGAAAGGCCGAAACGAACTCGGAGGTCACAGTCTCTTTTAATGTCCAGACATGTCTTGGTCAGGACCATGTAGATTTGTGTCTGAAATGGTCTTTCGAGGAAAAACCACACAGATTGAGTGGACCTGTCCAGTCAGTGTACGCATTTGTCAGTAATCGTGCAGCTCAATTCAGAACTTAATGAGCTCTACGATTCGCAGATTGCAGTTATATCTACCTAATTATTTTCATGAAATACCCTCAACATCTTCCTGTCCTTGCCCCATGCTACTTGGGGTCGGCGCTACACGTTTTCGTCTTCCATTCTCTCATGTCAACCGTCATGCTATAATTCACTTCCTTTTTCTTTCATATCACTCCTAAATCCCTCTGTCTTTTCTTTGGCCTTCCTCTCCCTCTCCATCCATCATCATTCATAATTTTCATGAAATGTATCAAATATCTACATACTAAACATTTCAGTTGTAACCTTACAAGAGAAGAATAACAGTTTTTCTCACCTGCTGAAGCTGTAATTGTTTCCTACTTATAACTACGAAATTAACGGTGACGGAACACATCGTGTGGAAACCGGCATGTCCTAGAAACAAAAATTCGAAGACATGTGACATCTACCAACCCGCACTGGGCCCGCGTGGTGGATTACGGCCCACTCTGTCTCGCAGAGAGGAGGCCTGTGTCCCAGCAGTGGGAACATTACAGGCTAATTATGCAACTACGAAATTAAATTGTGACGTAACCACATCCCGCTTTTTATAATGAGCGAATTATTTTAATCACACAAAATGTCAATGCAGATCGGATCAAGTGCCAAATTATAAGCAATTTTTGATGTTATTCCGATACAGGTACAGATCATAATCGCAAGAATTAATTAAACCGGCGAAACTAAGTTGTTTTGGTATAATTTTATATATCAGGTGGAGTTAGATGTCACTAGGCTCATGCAAATTATCTAGATTGCTCAAACACCTATTAAATTACAGATTTAGATTTTATCATAATTTGCTACAGTTTCATAACTTTGGATTATATGCGTAGAAATTACTTAAAATGTTGACACAGTGACTTTAAACAGCAACTTTGAAATCATCAACTTACGCATTTTTATTATTATTATATTATTAATAATTATAAACCAGATTATCAGGTTTATGAACTCATTAACACAGTTAATATTTTTAATGATCATAATAAGTAAAGCTATTATAAGTAAACAAGTTTTATTGTGATAAAAATGGTCAAATTTTACCTTGTTGGATAATAAAGATTGAATATTAAATCAGAAATTAAGAAGAGCTAATTTAAATAAATATTGTGATTATTTTTAACTACCGACTAAGTTACTTAGTTGCAGAGCAACTTAACTTGCCAAGTTTTGATTAAGTTATTTAGAGCTGAGCTTAACTTTAGCTAATCTTAATTTAACGACAGATAATGTAGTCTTGATCTAAGTAGGGGTAAAATATTTGATTGTAAATGAAAATGCTAGTATGTGAGATAAAGGCACGCAGTGGTGAACACGCAGCTTAAGTAGGGAACTCTAGTCCTGATAAATGATAATTCATTAAACAAGCAATAACTGGTTGAAATAATCAGTAGGGCTAATATAAAACAAAGGAAAGAAAATACATGTAGTTACGCCTACTATGACGCAAAGGATTTGAATTACCGTCAAACGGGGTGAATAGAGGTGCAGGGGAGAAATGAGCCCTCTCGCTCCGCCCAGAGCAGGAGAGTTCATTTGATAATTTTCCACCAAAAAGGGGTGAATCGGTACAAAACTTAAAAGGGATTTTAATATTGAAATAATATAGTTTGTTGCCAAAACGGACTCTTATCTGTTTACTGTATTATAATGAACGATTAAGCGCTCTGGTTGGCAACAAACTATATTATTTCAATGTCTGCATTCCTATTCACCCCGTTTGACGCTATCAAAAATCCTTCCTTAGTGCTCACCTCGTTTTATATGGGTGCTTGCCTATCAGTGAATTTGATAATATTTTTAGCGTTACGTTAATTACGCAATGGATCTTCAATGTAATACATACATAACATCACGCCTGTATTCCGCGAAGGATCAGGCAGAGATGCACCTATAGTACACCCACATTTCGCCACTTATGTTTAAGTCCCATGTAACTGGGGGCGAGCCTATTGCCATCAACCGGGCACAAATCCAGACTCCGGGCTGCTACTGAGAAATTCCAGACGGAAAAACCCAATACCACTTTGCCTGTCCCCGGAATTGAACCCAGGACCTCATGCTCAGCAGTAGTGTTAGCGACCACTAGACCAAAGAGGCAGTCAATGTAATAATGGATTATTAAATTGTTTAGAGTTGTTCTGATAAGTGTTTGTGACTTTAGTGTTAGAAGGTAGAAAAAGTATGTGTAGATGACAAACTTGGAGATATGTAGATCTTCAAATAGTTAGGTCAAGATAATATTACAAAATGGGTGTACCACAAAGTTAATCATTGTTTCTATCAGTGGTATCTGTTTTTACACAGAGTGCTTCATCCAACTAGGACAGCATGGGGAAACCCGAAAGAGATACGGGGAAACTGTTTAAGTAACTGTCAGACAGAGTCAGACAGTCCCCTTTCACGAACACAATTGGGACATACTTAACATTCTGGACATGTGCGAGCCGTCCAAAAAAGTTGTCAAATTTCACCCTTTATTCCGTTCTACCCATACGTAGACGACATAATTCTTGTTCGAGTCGAGAAAATTTGTCACTTTCGATTCGCTTGTTGATAAATTATATTGTAATGACACCTTCTTTACCTCTTCATGACATATTTAATCTTGAAGTTAAGTCACATCTACTCATAACTCATCTTGGACACAATGCGTTGACAAAATATTGTCGCTTTGCGAATGTTAGCCCCGCTGTCCAGTGTACAGTCGCCAACATCAATATTAATGTTAATATCACATCATATCACCTCGAGAGTAGAGTGATATCATCATAACCTATAACTAGTGATGTATATCGACTGGAAGTCGGGCAAGGTTGTCTCCTCCCTAGCAAGTTCACTCATTATGTGTGTGTGTTTGTCTATTGATACTAAACTGGTTATGGCCCACGGATTCACTTGTCAATTTGCTGTTAGAATGTCGTAAGCTTGTTAAACATATGAAACTAAAGCTGGGAAGAGACAGAACAGAAAAGAGTTTTTATTATGATTTTCATCCATTGCCAAATATAGAATTCAATCTGTCTGATTAGATATGACTTAAATAAAACCGTCTTCAGCGATTGTAACCATAATTTCCTTTTGATATATCAAGTTTTTGCATGTCATAAAATGTTTGCAGCGTTGTATGTTCTGATTTGTTGCTACTTTTTGTTTTACCGATATGGACCTGTATTAGAAATACGTAACATACCGGTTCTACAAATTAGTCAACCGTAAACCCACTCATTGATTAAAATTAATAAAAAACGAACAGTTCATAGTAATTCTTATACTTTATTTAATAAACAAACTTCAGTTCCTTGTCCAGTTATTACACTTAATTGATAAAAAAATGTACACCTCGTAGTAAAAATATACACTGGGGAGCAAAAAAAAATACCTAGGTATTCAAAATACTATTTTGGCTACCTAAGTTATTTTTTTTATCGATGTAGTCATTCAGTTCCTAACAACATTGTTATCCAATTCTGTCCAGAACTACTGGCCAGATTTGTTATGCACTGAAATGCATTCGTTACACTAAATATTAGCGTAAAAACGGCATTGTGGTGTGAACCAAAAATAAAAATTTAGACTGGAATGAAATTGGACTAACAAAAATAGTTTACTTGCTAGCAAATTCTCGCAACAACGTTATTAAACATAAACATTCATGAAAGTTTAATTTTTATAAAGTAGAGTTGTCGTTGGGTACTAGCGTTAATCATGCATGACGGACCGATAAATAAGAAGTCTACATGTCACACCTCTTAGAGACGATACCAAATATACTTACAGTTTTAATTTCATACAAAAACACAGACTAACATAGTACACACACATTAACAGTACACCCATAGATATGGCCTATGCATGTGTGCGGTGTAATGACACTGGTATAGTTATGAAATGGTTAAAATTGTGTGCATGCGACTATGATTACAGTAATTTGTTGCGTTTGAGCCGATATCCCGGCGTTCAAGATCTTGCCAAGGTAAGATTTATGCATTGCACTGATGATCATAGTACTCACACGTGATAAATCGCCGGTTCCAAGTCAAAATTGAGATATTACTCGTTTTTTACCGAACATCTGGTCACAAATTAATGACTAGTTTTTGCAGGTTGTCTCTTTAACGTCGTGTTTAAAGTTAAAATATGAGGACTTTCATTTAATATAATTGTTGGGCGCTTGCACTGGTTTTTTTTGTGGGATAATTTTTGGATTACGTAATAACTTCGAGGAATGTTGTATGTCCATTAATGGTCTTATGATTTTTTTTTTTTCATGAACAAGATTTGCGATGAAGAAGCTTTACTTAAAGAGGTAAACATCACTCTTAACTCCTCATCGAATAATGCAAAATATTATTCAGAGCCAACAATTTATTTTGAAGCAGCTCTCGATATCGACAGTGAAAACTCGTCAATAGATTCAAAAGATACCGTCTAACAGGGAAACCAGTCTTCATAAAGTCATGTAACAAGTACGTATATGTATCGGTACTTTACATACGGATTAGATTGCTCTGAATATGGAGCACGTATGTAAATGGCTTAATAATAGTGATGCCATCGGATTTAATATTTCATGCTCGAGTAAATTCTAGTGATGATTTCTGATCGCGATGTGGTCGCGGGGGAAGAAGTGATAAAAAAAAATTACGTGAAGGTATCATACTTACAAATGAGAAGTGCAACGATGAAGTTAATTTTACTGGGATAGTCATTGATATTTTGAAAGTAGACACTGAATCAAAGCGAGAAGATATTGCAAATGAAACAATATTAAAATTTTGATGAGCTACATAATGAAAGCTGGGGAAGTCTCTTTAACACAGCCCTCCCTCATTCATATAATCCTACTCTATACCTCCCTACACCACGAACAATTTCGGACCAATAATTCAAACACGTCACTGTCCAAGCTTATCAGCTCTGACCCTCATAATTGCATCCTATTAGAGTATCGGCAGCGGAGACCAACGAGGCCAGTGTGTATGTGCTTTATATCATACCTATGTGTACACTGCATTATGTAGTCCATTTATATACCTCGTGCACACCGTTAAGTATTGCAGGGTTTATGTAACAAAATTGCTACATTTCAGATTTAGTTTTAGATGACATCTTTAGTGCGGTAGTTAAATGTTGAGTTTCATTTGATGAAGTAGTATTAAATAAATGATTTGCAAATCAAATGTCGTTGACGGAGCTCTATCAGAAATCTGTTAATTTTTTTCTCGATACCATTTTCTCGAAAACGAATCTTAGCCCCGTTGTCCTCTATACAGTATTTCCCGCTAAAGAATTTGCTATCCAAGAAATTCAACCTCAACACTTCCCAATGGTCAAGCCATCAAGCTCGCCTTACATAACAGCAGCACCTGTTAATCAGGCACATTACAGGCAATCGACCTTCTGCGAGGTAACACACAGATGTAGACCAGCCTCGGGCAGTCATTACGGGCATAGAAGCCGCTACAATGAAGGCGGGTCGTAAGTACGCGGGATAATCGCCAGTTTGCGGGACATAATGCTGTGGGTCAAGATCTTCATGCCTCATGCTGCCCTAGTACTTACGCAACCTACGCTTTTAATATAAAATCGTTTTGAGGCGATTATTTTACAGTTACTTCGTCTAAAATTCTGTTGGACTATCATCTAATCATTGAGTTGGATGTGGTTAGCAGCTGTTTTGTGATGAATCCCTTAATACACTTTAATGTGAAGTGTGAATTTTGCTTGAGACTGCATAGAGCAGCTACTTAAGTGTTAGGGCTACGCTGATTATAGTTCTTCAATACTATCGTAGCGGTCGTCGATTTCTTTACACAGAAATTCCTTTAAGCTATGAGTTAATAATATGTGATGCAGTCAAGTCAACAAAATAATTGCATTGTGTCTATTAGATATTACTCGAAAAGTTGTCGTCATGAAGGTTACAAATACATTATAATTGGAAAAGAACAAAAAAAAAAACTAGAAATTAACGAAGTAATTTTGGGTATTATATAAAGGAAATGAACATTGCATCAATGATGAATGATTTTCAAGAAAATGTTAACCTGTTCTATGTAGATAGGTAATCAATTTTATTGACTTTCCGAATATCATAACGGTTATTTTTCGTCCGTTACCTGAAGAAACAACAACAAAGGCAGACAAAAAAACAATGAAAGGCGGAAGGTTGGTCAAACATGACTAATTTTGCTCCACAAAAACGTAAAGGTCCTGAAACAAGTTTACCTACGATGCCTTTTCATATTCATAACGCAACATTTATAATACTGACACAATAATAGAGGTGGCCCAATATTGCCGATACAAATTAACAATGACAGACGGTTACAATGGGCAGCCCACGTGTTGGAGCCTTGGCATTCAGTTCAAATGTCTGGCAGATTCCTCGGGATGATATGCCAGGCGATTGTTAAGTGTTAATGCTATATATACGCGACATTTATATTGATGAGCATGTGTTACACAAGGGCAGCTTGTTAAACAAACAATGATACGGTTTCAACATTTAATTTGTCTTCACCATATGATATTCTTATTTCTTTGACATCATAACAAATCTTGTAACCTCCAGTATGAACTAGTATTTATATCAGATTATTATTTTGCATAGTTTGTTTCCTCTGTCTTCTTATTTATGAAGATGATTACAAATTTTAATGGTCGTATTATTTATTTGCCCTATGGCGGCACGTGTAACCTAGTCAGTGGAATATTTTCCTGTTGCTGCTATATCATCTTCTTCTCTATAGGTATGTATCTTTATTTGCACTGAATTTATTATTGATGTCTGAATAATTAATGGTATTTTATATTTTATTGGTTGGATTATTGATAGTTTCAATTCTTTTATTTCTGTGTCCATTGTATTGAGCAAGAACATTTGGTATTACGGTCTCAGGATCCTACCCACGTGTGTATCAAGTTATTGGTGTTGACGCGACGATTTATTTCATTGCTCTAAGCCCATTATAATCGAGTGCCGAAGAGAATTAGGTACGCGGCTTAGAATAGTGGGAATTAATTCGGCTCAGTCCTACTGTATTTTGCAACAATAAACGTGAATTATTGATATCGATTTCAATGCAATGAACTCATTCGGAGAGAGTTATATCTCATTGAGCCAACTGTTTATTAGAAAGACCTGAAGCATTGATTATAGTTTAACTTAACTAAAATTAGCCTAGCTCTCGTACGAAATTACTTATAGAAAGTTCCGATAAATAGAGTCTAAACAAAAGAGACGTGTTACATGGATGCAATCAAACACTGAATGGACCATCAACTAATCAAGTGGACAAGTTGGATCCAAATTGGTGCACTGACGAAGAAATTTCCTATATGCAATTACATTAAGATCAATGCAAATTCTGGAGCGTACGACAGATCCGTTTATGGGCTTCATTAAGGGAACATAAAAAACAGTATTGAGTTCGCCTTGGCGTTTAAATAGCAATGTGTTTAATTAATAAACTTGAGGACTTTTGTTACTGGCCTCTTTGCTTGGGTCTGTGACGGATTCTTTCGAAATTCTCTGTAATCCTGTTAAGATTGCCTTCGATTTATTGTGCAACGTTTAACTCAAACTTAATTGAATGAGCATTGCTTAATTTTTCGGAAGTTTTATGTGCCTCAAATTGGAGTAAAGTAAAAATGTTTTATTCTTTTAATGAGTGGTTAGTGACTTTTTGTCTTTTGCTGCTAACATTATAAATGTTTTTATTGATTTCATTTGCTACAATCAGTTTAACTAACTTTCAAAATTTGAGTGTAGTTTCACAGAACTAATAGTTCGAATAATGGCATAAATGAACAACAACTTTTACCAGCGACTGCGAGAAAACCAATATTGGTATTCTTAACTGAATTGGTATCTATTAGAAATCATCAGCGCGGTAATAAAGGGCCTAACTGAACATTACGCGGCGGACGGTCGTAAAGTACCTCGCGAGGCCGATAGATGGCGGTAGGCGCACACAATGGCGCGGGGGCGGGTTTCGCTGCTTCCGATGCGCAAGCGCAACCCGCCGCTATTGATTTGCTGCTAACTGTAGAAGCTCAAATAAATTCATGTTTGTAAGACGGTGGACGTCATGTAGGTACTTTATCTACAACCTATCAAGTACCAGCTTCTTATTCACATTTTGTGTTTATAGATTTTAGATTTTCAGGTTTACGATATCCTACCGCGCTTAGGTTATTTATTGTGTCACTCGATATTTGATGATAATATTAAAATATATTTAATGGAATTGTGTTTATCGCTTCTTCCTTATTTATTGCTATTGAATGCTTAAATTTATTGGACCGTATTTATTCGATTACACAAATAATTGTAATAATTGAAACGAAAGCAAGTATATAATTTAAGAGTGACTCTGTGAAACCATAGTAAAACAATTAAATTAATAAGCTAGATAATTCTGTTCAAGGAAGCCGTCCATCATTTAATACCCTAATTGACAAAACCCCGTGTGGCCACAGTATCAATCTAATTGCCGTTTCCTTTAATTTCGACTTTAATTTCTAAAGAGTGCTTAATACTTACGACGGGTATCAAAAGTATCAAAGCAACCGCAATGAGCTCCGATTTCGATAATGTATTTAATTAATAACGAAGAGAGAACCGGCTGCCTTCCTGTTCTACTGAGAAAGAACTAGTAGCAACAAGATATGTAACGAAATAATCATCTGTGTTTAATGTTGATCGCATCATGCGTAACGGAAACAAAGTGGTATAGGTAGGCGATTAAATTTATTGTAACACATTATCTAATGTGGTAGCTTTTGGAGTTTTTATTCTTTATTAACTGTAGCTCATTTGGTTGTTTTTTTATGTTATAGCTACGAGTGAAACCATCGTAGACGAAGGCTCATTCAACAAATAAGATTTTATACCTATTCCTCCTAAATGCGAGCTTCTGTTAAAATCATGCAAACTCCACTATTTATTATGGAACATTTAAGTATTTTTCAATTTTATTTCCGTACTCACAATATTGTCGACTGATCTCATCGTTATTAAAAATTAACTTTTACAAGCAATAAAATGAATATATAATAATCATGAGAAACAAACACTTAATTACAAAATCAAGCTCAACTTGCGTAATCTCATTATTTTAAAAAACAATTGCATCACCAGCACTTGAACGGTGGAATTAAATCACCTAAGAACAGAGGCGTTGAAAGACTTTCTCTTAAGCAGAGGAAGTCTCCTGGAAAGCCTTCGAGCCATTACGCCTTACACGGCACAACCTCGCACCTGCTTTACATACTGATCTTGTCCGTCCGGCGAGCGTGCACTAATTCCAAGTGATGTGACACCACTAGCACCGATAAACTATCGATACTACGCTCGAACCTTTAGAAATGCTTCGTTAGTGTTAATTTGATGTTGATATAACACGGTTTTTATAAGTCTATTTTTTACAGTCAGCTTCTGTTAATGTGTCTGTGTCTAATACAAATCTTGCTGTGCCCATGAATTAGTACTTTATATGTTTCATGCTAATTCTCAGTAGAAACTTGTAGACATAAGTGAAATCAACAGTTTCAGAATATATTAAGGGAAATGAATGTTAGAATTGATCTTATCGACTATCGATAAATCGTGTCTCCGTCATAAAACTAGTATTGACAGTAGGTATAGCCGATGTACCGAAGATGTCAGGAGCCATTAACGGTGAAACCGCTCTTTATTTAGTCACAATCTCGTACACTTGTAGTGTTTTACGATAGACGACTCTGATAAATACATGTAGACGCGCATTCCGTCGCACTGCGCTCTGAGATTTTTTGTAGAAAATAACAACCATTTCATCGACATCGATATCTTGACGTAATTATATAATCAACATACCTAATTTGAATTCCGCTGTAATTGGCACATCATTTGCCGTATTTTTTACTTAGTTAATTGAGATTGCTGATTGAAATTAGATCATTAGCATGTAAATTTGCTGTTATTGACCGTACTGTAATTGTATTCGTAAAATCGAATTCGAAATTCTTACGCGGAAGACCACACGCGAGAAGTTCATTACTTGGCGGCCAGGTTATGAAGACCTGTAGCGGTGCATAATATTTGTGCATTTTCAGTAATAACTTGAAAGAAGGCGTGGCAGGTCAAGATAAGATGGTCGCGATCGTGTTTCAGAGGGTGGGCGCAGTACTCCAATTTGTGCAAAAAACTGTGTACTCTCAATAATAAGGAGTGAAAGTTTCCCTTCTTTTATTATGATGAACTCGAGACCTACCACACGTACGTCGCGGCGTGATTTCGTTTTTTTCGACTTTGCATCACCATCGCCCAAGAGGAAATTATATAAAGTGATTGGAACACGTTGTGATTATTGTGCGATAACAATCGATCATTTAGAACATTTATCGATGTGATTAGCTTTTTGACGTTACTATTTGATTTCATTTTATTAGAAGCCACTTATAGAGTAACAAGGCTGCACTATGTCAGTCCTACAATATCTAATAACTCATACTTTCCATTGTCAAAACGATAAGTTGACACGATAAATTGTGTCGAGTGCGTAATAAGGCACAAGACACACGTTTGACCGATGGTTCCGAATAGATTTGTCGACATAATTCGATTTCACGGGGTAGTATCGTTAATTACTATTACCGAGGATCGATGCATCGGCAACAAGAACTTGTGGACTGGTTCTTGTGGTGAAACTGGACAGGGGTTAACAACCATTGAGAGCATTTATAAAGTTATTACCATTCCATTTTTCTCCATTACTGTTGAACGTTGATTTATAACGTTCAAGTTTTAAAGCTGGTTGTATTAGTTTGTTGATAATTACCTGTAACAAAAAAGGTTATATTATTAATTAATGTGATAGCTACTTATCTATGTGTTACAAATTAGAGTTTGCTCAATGAAGTAGGAAATGATTAATTATTAGATTTTGTTTATCAGGTAGCCAAAAGCGCTCATTTTGAAGCTTTAGTCAGTCTATAAACCCTAGTTACTCTAAATTAACATAATTTGCTCTATATCTCTAATAATATCATCAAATATATATATTTTTTAAATAAAAAATGTGAAACAGTTGGCGACTCCGCAATGATTTCACCGGAGCGCGGGCGCACGTCGGTCGTGCGGAATTTAGATACCGCTCGGACACTCGCTCTTGTTAGAGGGACATCTGCGTCGCATGCCGTTTTCACTTCACTTATATAACTAGCATTATATTAACACTTCATTTATTCTAGCACTAAACTAGACCTGATTTTGAATTACGTAGTGTCAATTACTAAAGTATCTTAGAACATAATTTAATCTGGCAGTGATGCAGGTTATTTTGTATGACTGCTTACAGAATCTGATTTAGTAACAATCAACATGCTTGCAGGTGATTAAGCAACAACTAACTTTATAGTAACGGAAATGAAAATGCGCGTAATAACTAAGTTAGTATATCAAGTTTCCAGTTTTAGCTACAAATGGAATTAATGTTTTTTATTAGAATTATCATGTTCGCAATTTGTGTCGGTGTATTATGACGAAAATCATCAAGTAATCGTTACGTTGTAGGCACACTGGACTCGATGACTAAAAGTGGAGTCTAGATAACAACGTAATTGACGCATCGGTGTGCGGGCGCACGTACTTACCGCCCGTTAATGCACCGCGGATCACCGTGATTAACATATCGGTTTATGATGGCCACGGCAACCATTAAATCATCATTAGATATTATTCCATTTTATGGTTATTGATTTTATATTACATTTTACGAACTCCCAATATTGGATCGTTACGCTAAATTATATGGTACTACCTATCTCGTTATGCAAACATTGAATCAGCCACAATTACATTTAATTTATCGTACATAAAATATGTAATAAACGCATATGCCTCATTTTAGAGTGATTGATATGCATTGCGAAAAATGAGAGTTGCATTTTGTGACAGAACACCTTTCGTTTCGGGCCTCAACTCTCCAGAATCACAGAACACGTATATAATTACAAAAATATATTGAAGGCTACAGCGAGAGTAATCAGACTCAATAAAATTTTATTCACCGGTTTATTTTTAATACTTATTGGTTTTCGTAACGGTAATAATTTCGTAGCACGTGCGCACGGGCACCTCGCAGCCCACTGCCCAGCCGGGCAGCAGCGCTGGAACAAATCAATTAAGCGGCAGTTACCACCCATTGTCTTTGATTCAGATGTCTCGTTAAGGCGACGCGCTCACAGTAAACAAGCTTCTGTCAAATTTATGATTATCATTAAATTCTTGTCGCGGACGTGAATATACAAGTACCCACGGAATTTTAACGAAACTTTAATTTGAGCTAAATTCGATCATTGTTAACGAAAAACGCTTCAAAGGAACACGCCACTGTAAAAACATACCTTATTGATTGCCTCATTATCGAAGTTGTTTTTGACTCTAATTTAATTGGGTGTATAAAGTTTATTGCACTTTCTTTGGTCTTTTTCGCGGGTCTGATTGTAGGAGGGAATGTCCTCGATTTAAAGGGTGCGATTTATTAGGTGCAATTAAATCAGGTTGAATGCGCGAAGTGAAATTGGCATAGCGCAATAATCGCGAGCAGACTGGTCCCATCAATATAGTTAGACACGCATCCGGCGACAACTGAACGGACAGGCGGACAAGCGGACGCGATTGAAAACTAATCATATTTCATGTGGCCAATAAACTGTGGTACACATTTGCGCAAGCCTCGTCTGCTCCGTGCCCGGGCGGTCGGACCGAGCCGCCGAGCGTACCTACGCCCGGAGCGGCCCGGACGCAGGACGGCCTAATGAATGCGAACCCACTTGACGCTGATGTGTTTACTGAGTTAAGGTTTGCGCGAAGGGAATTGTTTTTATTGGTGTCGCCGTATTCAGGAATGAACAATTTCTACGTCTATTTAAGGCTGGGAGCATAAAACACCGTTGTGACCAATTCAGGATGCAGATATTTGACCGGACAACGTAAGTGTACATATTACCGATAATTTATGGTCAACCTATAAATTATTGAGTCATTCCTCGATGTTAGCTGCTATGGTTTAACGAGAATTTGAAGCATAGAAAATACTGCAATATATAACAATAGCTGACGATTGGAAATCATCCCACAGGAACGTAGTACCGAGATAAAAAGTATTGCATGTGTTAATCCAGGATATAAACTATCTGTGTGCCAAAATTAATCCAAATCCGTTCCGTCGTTTTTGCGTGATTGAGTAACACACATCCAAACATCTTTCACATTTATAATATTAGTGGGATAAACTAGCAATTTGAGCGCCTCAAATGTATACTACTCTTACTAATAAAATAACGTTCTATCAATTATCTACTCGTCTTTATGATCTAGTTTGATGAATGATATCAAATTAGAGTGTTCATAAACCTACTAAAGTAGTTATTTTGATTGTAAAAATATTGATGTGTCATAAAAAATATCACGTATGTATATGATATGTTTGAGCTCATCATGTTTTAAAGTACTGTAATCAAATTAATTTGGAACGTTCCAAGTTTATTCCGCATTATTTGGTTAATTGCCTATACCATTAAGTGTTAAGTTCTTTATTTATGCTAATCATTTGATTAGAATTCTTCTCTTTAATAATTGGTATGTTCTGTGATAGGCAGATGAATAAACTGAACTTTGGAGAATGGAGAGAATTATTTTCATCGGTCGCAAAGAGCTTTCGCAGTAAATTGGAGTTGCAGACATTTTTCCATCGGCAACCATCTAAGTTCATGTAATTTGTGTATCTCTGCATGGGGCCAATAATTTTACAAACTAAAAAAGCATATTGAAATAACAACGCTGATATTCATTAGATAAACTGATATAAATCTTCCTTGCTCATTCAGGTATGTAATGTGTAGCTCTAGAACCTTGTATCTTATTTCTGTGGCTATAAAATATTCAGGCATGAGGTGGATCTGTGCTTAACCTACAAGCCATAAGCATAATATTTTACAGTTCCACGAATGTACTCGTAGCCTTAATATCTCGAATGTCGACTACCTATTTAAAATAATCGAATTAAAATTTCCTGCGTTTAATATTACCATGCGTGCGTGTGTAATATTTGTCAGAGTTCGTATCGTAACGGCACATAATTCAATTTAAAATCGGCAGCAATCGGCTGTCGGCATCGGCTGATAAAAAGCCGAAATCTCTTTCGGCAATTAAAACATTGTGAAATTCAACACCGAGACATTTCGGCGGCTTGTTGCATCTACATGATTGTTTTTACTGGAGAAATTATAACAGATAAATATTTCATTAATTAATGTTCAATTGAGTGATGATTAATTTCTGTTACGTTTAAAAATCCGTGTTAGTAAAATATTAAATTACACACATTGAATTGGTGATTAATTATTTGTAACTACATATTACTGTGCTCGCTGCAAGAAAGAGTAAAAAGAAAAAGAAAATGCAAAGCAAAATCTCCATTGTATCAAAACGAAACATCTCCATTGTATCAAAAGGTTCTCGAAAATCAAAACAATTTTTATTTTTATTCTTTATAATTTTTATAATGAAGCTACTCCATCAATTGTTTTCAAAACTGATGTGCATAGGCAAAATAAAAACTTAACACTTTATAGATTTAATGTTCTGACCTTTTAAAAATCAATTTAACTACTGCATAATTTACCCTAATCTAAATTAATTACGTATGAAAACGATCAGGAGTTAAGCTATTAACCTAAGGACATAGTTAAAGCTATTAAAGACGCAATTTAATTGATATATTAGGATTTTTTATCTCTTATAAATTAAGTATTGGAGTATATGACATTTTATTGCCCTTCCGTACTTTGATTGACTGCGTCAATGATGGCGGCTACTTGGAACTTGACGACACTTGATCAACTTTGTTAATAGTCAATAAAACACAAAAAGTGTAGTTTTATGTGTTTGTGGTCCTACTACGGACTCGTAACCGAGACGAGCCGAGACAGAGTAGACGACGAGAGTTCGCTCGTTCTTTAAGAATATTTCGATAAGCGCAGGAAGAAGCTTAATACTACAAAAAAATAATTTCGATTTAAATTTCGTAAATAATAATGGTTTGGACAAATAATACATACCAATTCGCTTTTTAAAATTACATGATAGAGCCAGCCATTGACAAATTGAAACTCAAAAAGTTTGATCAAAACGAACGCCACAGAAGACTAACTCACATCTGAAAGTGACAAACGAATGAGAACCTACAGTAGTATGTTTAAAGGCTAGCACGTCGAATACAGTGACTAGTTTCTAAACACAAACCAATAAATATAAATAAATCTATGAATAAAGTCGTAAATGCGTATGATTGGCATATTATAAATATTTGATAAAAGTGCTCCAGTTTTCGAGCTTGATTTGGTAATTTACGATTTTGTGAATCTATTTGAAGTTGTTAAATAAATTGCCAATAAGTTATAATTAGATGTGCTTTATAAAAATATAGTTCAGTTTTTAATTAATATTTATTTCTTAGTGGAATGGTTGTTTTGTGGCCATCAATCCTGTTGGTAGTTGGTAGGAGTTGTTTTACTACTGATTGGATGCTAAGGAATGTTTAGTATGAGGTCATTCATAGTTTAGACATCAACGAATGGCTTGAAAAGATGCTCGTTAGTATGTCGTTACGATGAGACAAATGATTCCTGGAACGATGTAATGGGTACAATTAGGCATGTTTTTTGTTGCGTTTCCTTTTCAACTAAATAAGAGCTTAATGAGGAAGACGTTAGTATTTATTAGTTGTTTCATCTTTGACACTAATCATTACTCATCTTTTATTAAAAGCTTGACTTTGACTGCCTCGTTGGTCTAGTGGTCGCAAACGCTACTGCTGAGCATGAGGTCCTGGGTTCGATTCCCGGGTCGGGCAAAGTGTTATCGGGTTTTTCCATCTGGAATATCTCGGTAGCAGCCCGGAGTCTGGATTTGTGCCCGGTTGATGGCAATAGGCTCGCCCCCTATTACATGGGACTTAAACATAACTGGCGAAATGTGGGTGTGCTATAGGTACACCTGCGCCTAACCCTTCGGGGAATACAGGCGTGATGTTATGTATGTATGTATGTATTAAAACCTTACAATAAAAGTGGATCAGATAACATATTTAATTTAAAAGACTAGTTTTTTTTTAAACTCAGTATTTAAGCTTAATTAATAACCCAGACTTACAGACTGCCCCTTAACAGTATATTCCCCAAATTACCCAAATAAAGTAACACGTTAGTGCACCTTAATTACTTATTCACTTAATTCACTGCAGATGAGTTATTCACGATACATAAAGTCAGTGTATCGTATGAAGATCTCAACATTGAGTGATCGGCGTCATTAACCCGCTTGCGATCTGGGGCAAGGCGGAGGCTTTGTTCACGTTATGTCTCATAATTATTATGTCAAGATTTTTTATAGCAAATCCAGTTTATAAGGATTAGAGGGACGTTGGTATTGAACGAATTAAGTAATTTTCTTTATTAATGAAACAAATATTTAATGACTGTTAGGGTGGTTTTACATTGGTTATGCTTGCATTTAACTTACACGATGATGGTCCACGTTTGCCAAGAAGTAACCGATTCACTCGACACTTGAGAATTTCCTGATTAGAACTATCGGGAAATACATGACATTTTTGGTGATAAATTGACTCCTTTTTTAATGTCTCAAACAATTCAATGTATGTTAGAACGAATTCATATTTAATGCTCTTTGAATACCTACCTTAATTAATTGGTGGTAAGATATTACTACATGACTGTGTGTCCAGGACAAGTTTAGTCACACAAGCTTGTGGTTAATTTGTCAGATTACGACAGATTGCCTTTCATACTACTAATTGACATGACGTCAACATCCACAGATGGAGGCTGTCCATCCTTTCGACACTTAGTCATCCCTTCACAAGAAGAGGAAAAGATTCCATGTCTCAACGGTCTGCCTTATCTTTCACACATTTGCTGCACATAAAAAAGGTAATAAAGAAAGTAAAATGTTAATGCGTGTCACTGAAAAGGTTGGTGAGATAAGAAAGCAACTTATATATAATTCAATAAATCTGTTTGTTTTTAAGGAAAATCATTTAAAAAACTGTAAAGTTCAGTTATTGATTGGGTCGATTGAGTTTTCTGATTAATTTTGGTAACCTCCATTTCTTGATGCATGATCGCAACTGATCGGCTATCGCCAATTTTTTGGGTTCCGAATGAAAAACGGAACCCATAAAGGATCAACCAATTTGCTCCGAATGTACTGGACCGTTTTGTTTTTTTTGTTTAAACGCCTTTTGGCTATTAAACTAAGTAACAACAACCAGACATGTCAGAACATGAGATTTGATAATAAGAAGAAATTGAGTATCAAAAGGCTTTCAGAAGCAAAGGCTTATTGTATGTATTTTAAAATATACTGTTATAAACGCGTTACCTTAGTAGGTATAGTTAAAATGCTATCTGTTAATGAAGGCCGACAATAATAAACGCGACTTGAACTTTCAGGCTGCAACTCTGACCAGCCTTTTGTTAAATGCCGCCATTTATTTCGCAGTGTAAGATAATTTAATTCGATAATTTTGTCGCTGCACATCTCTAACGTTATTATAAATCGTTCAGACATCTTTGTTTCTAGTAATTAAAACCCGAGAAAATTATGAGCTTTTCTTTTTAACGTGTCCTCGTAATCTGTCAGCTCTTAACAGTTAAGTCAGTGAGTGCATTTATTTATTATTATATTTATTTATATATTCTTTATTGTATACCACAAAATTATTACACAAAGTTACTTGGTAATACGATACCCCTCAGTAAGACTGGTTGAATTTTTTTATTGAGACAATTGATTTAAAAAATTGGACTTAAATTAGAAGTAGGTATATAATAATTGGATTCTACCTGAAGTAAGAATAAACCTGTATCTCAGGTATCTCACTCAAGTGCTTATACATAAGTATTATCTAAAATTCCTAAAACAAATTGTGAATAATTTATCTACTATAAATAGTAAACATGGTACTTTTTTGCATCATCGTAAGATGTTTTTGCAACCATGTTCTAATCATATGTTGTTAAACTGACTTATAGTTAATGTAAGTCTACAATTCCCAACTCGTCTTGAGCAAGCGTGGTGATCAAAGCCTTCTCTGTATAAGAAGAGGGATTGGAACGATCTGTAGCCTGCTGTATCATCTACAATTTACGAACAAATCAGCGTGCGACTGTCGCGTCACCGTCTCACCGCAGAAGCCGACAACATTTTAATCACATCGTAAACTTTCAACAGCCGACCGTTCGAAGGAAAGTGAGTATAAAAGAATTTAAAAAAACGCCGCATATACGTAAATTGGACTGTTTACACACCAACGCACGAATTATTTTGGTACTTTAGTGACATGTTGAAACGGCAGCCATCTTGCGTAATATGAGGCTGCTGTGCTGACAGATTACATCTCAACGCTTTTAAACATTCACTTGTTGAAGAAATATTTTTTGGTCTTAACAATGTGCGTGGTGTGTGTTAATTGTGATAGTTAATTTGTAGGCATTGGAATGGGCAACTAACTTCATCTTCATCACTGACCGACTCCTTGACAATTCAAGCCCGTAAATGTTCAATTGAATGCATTGAGTTTAAGTTTATAAAGGAGATGCTATCAGCTTTAACTATTAGTTAAAAAATACATTGTAAAAAATTGCGCGATTGATTGTTTTTTTTTATTATTGGTTGTTTTTTTTTATTGATTTATATCATTTAAAAAAATATTCGGAGTTAAATCTTTATAGAAATGTAGCAATTCTACTTTGAAAACATCGAGTTCCAGCTGTACCTGCAAGTCAGTATATTACAGAAACACTACCGCAAGTACTCTAGCAGTTTCCAACACTGATGAACGAGGGTCAAAACAAAACACTGCTCTAATAACCATCGTTAACTTCCCGAGTATGTAGGGGTAACTTGACCACGACTAGGTACATTAGGTACCTACAATAAAACAGGTAAAATAAAGACAGCCTGTAGGCATTTGTTGTGTTGCTTCCTACGAGTGCCGCTCTGTATAAGTAATGTGAAACAAGCGCTTGCGCCGACGGAAAATGCTTTGATGATCCGTTTACAACGAGCTAGTTAGTTGTGCGAGTAAATGGAATTGTTCCGTATTTGAAATGAGTGTAAATTTTATTTGATGCAGAAATGCTAAATATTTTCTTCATTTAGCTTTTTATTAGCGTATTTAAAAAAAGGAAGTTAAAGTTTGATTGCAAAGTGGGAATATCCATTTACACTGCTGAGTTAACATGACAGTGACCATACAAAAGACTGGAGCTTTACTTCAGCAATAAAACTGGAGTAAATGCGAAATACCGTTCCTATTATGATATCAAAGAAAACTCAATCACATCTAAGATTTAATACCTATTATTACGTAACAGATACACTTCCTAATCCAGTCCATTATCATCGGAAACGAAAGCTCTTCGCCAGTTATTCGTGCACTAGTGCAGTACAAACGCTTGTTATCGATGTATCGGGAAGCGAGTGGTGAAAGTATGCAAGGGGGGCACCGGGCATACAACGGTGCATGCGACACTGCCCTCTGTCCACTACACTTAGGTACTATCGATAACTTGGTGCTTAGAGAACACTTCCTTGTTACAAAACTATTGTTCGAGATGATTACGTTGTGGGTTGCTTGGTGCCTGTGGAGTCGGTATGGTAATGTTTGGTGACATTGTGTGTTAGGGAAACGGAAATAAAGGCCTAAGTAGCAATCTAAATAATGGTTGCAGGAATTAAAATTAAATTGACAATCATACATAAAAATATTTTAAAGCCTTGCTATATTATTCTAGGCCTTGCTGTAAAAGCTTCGTTTAGTATGACGTATATACGTCATACTAAACGAAGCTTTTAATAAAAAGTTAGAAATTCCACAAAAAAATAAATATGTCCGTCATCGTTTTGTGAAAACCAACGAAAGTAATGGGTACACCGAACATTTATAGACAGTTTGTTTAACGAAACTGTAAAAGGCCACAATTTCTAACTTCACCTACTCATATATCCAACGTTACTCCTAATTCACACACACACAACACAGTCAATATGCAATAAATAGAACCCAAGTTAACATTTCTCTTTCCTAGTTGCATTAGTTGAAATTCGATAGTCTTTGATTCCAGTCCGTTCAATGTTTACAATCAAGTGTGGCTAAATGAACGATCTTGCGTGCTAATGAAGCGAATTCAACTTAGTCTTTCTATGATGCCATAAAGTGAGCCTAGGCTTCAATGTAGGTACACTAAATTTATTTATGCGGGTATATATAATTAATAGGTAGCGGTTAGGTTGAATGGGTAAATTATTTTGTGTTTGTTTGTGGAAGAGTATTAATTAGCACATAACGGTGCTTTTTTCTACTACTCAAATTGAATTAAAAAATTTAACATTGTGATTTTGAATAGAATTTAAATTTTTGACATTGTAATCCTGAAAGAATTTTATATTTTGGCAATGTATTTTCAATTTAATTTAAATTGTGACATTGTAATTTTTATTTTTTTATTTTTGTCTAGTGTAACTAATTTTGTACGGCTTAAATGGCAAAACATGTATCCACCATATCCATTAATTATAAGACCTTCATACTGTACCTGCTCATGTTTTACAAAATAAATATTATCTTATCTTAACGGTATCTGATAGCAGTCTTATAATTAACACAAATGGTCTTTCAATTAGTCCAAAAATCTTATATAAAACATTTTGCTTAGAGATCTTTAGCAATTTCAGGTGTTTTTCATTTGCGTCATAGGGAATTTGTAAATCTTCTGCAGAGTCTCTTAAAATTATAGGTCAGTGCAGGTGGCTTGTTCTCAGCGTTTGTGACTTACATTAAGGGGACTACATGACCTAAACGCAAATTTATAATGCCTAAAAATATATGATCCACTGCAGTAACCAAAATCAGAAAAATAAATGATATTCTTCTGGATATAAATGCTAGTTAGATAGTGTGTGGAAAACATAATACAAGTAACTTGATATGATAGAAAAACATCACGAAGATACCTAAAAAAAATATTTTAACGATTAAAAACCATACTAATATACATGCAAACATTCAGATTTTTTGTCAAATTATTCTACAAGTAACATACTAACGTAATAGTGTTTTAATTTTTTAGTCCAATGAATAGATTTTTTGTAAATCCATAATTGCTTCATATTTTGCAATAAATTACCAGTGTTGTGTCATCGCGCGTCTCTTTCTTTTCTATGCAATCCGACAGTGACCGCGCTTTAGCTCTTGTAAGCCTCTTAAGTAAATATAAACAATAAACATAATTTTATGCATCATTCTATACAGGATGACGCGCAACCTGTTACCTTTCAGTACATGATTCTGAACCCCATGCGTTTAAATTTTTCGTAGGATATTAAAAAAGAAATGCTGTTCCATACATTTTGACCGCGTAGGTATTCATTGCACTTTTCGATAAAAAAGCAGTTTTTTTTTTAATAACTAGCCATACCTAGCGCTACGGGTCTAGAATCATGTGCTGAATTCATGATTTCAGTTGGCGCGTCGATGTCTCTGCCACCCTGTATAGCATTTTCATTTAAGGGGCTTACAAGAGCTAAAACGCGGTCACTGTCGGATTGCATAGAAAAGAAAGAGACGCGCGATGACACAACGCTGGTAATTTATTGCAAAATATGAAGCAATTATGGATTTACAAAAAATCTATTCATTGGACTAAAAAATTAAAACACTAACGTTAGTATGTTTGCTTGTAGAATAATCTGACAAAAAATCTGAATGTTTGTATGTATATTCGTATGGTTTTTAATCGTTAAAAACATCTTTTTAGAGGTATCTACGTTATTTTTTTCTGTCATATCAAGTTAATTGTATTATATTTTCAACACACTATCTAACTAGCATATATCCTGCAGAATATCATATATTTTTCTGATTTTGGTTACTGCAGTGGATCATATATTTTTAGGCAATATAAATTTCCGTTTAGGTTATGTAGTCCCCTTAAAAAACTCCTGTCCCATCGTCGGCAAGGTGTGTTGATCGCCATGATTTACGTACGAAGATCGCACAAAGGACCGTATTACGGACAACGGACAATAAATTTGATTTATTTCTTCATCGCCAACCCTGAATGTATTTTCGGGTCATCAGAGATACTCCCACTCACGACCTGCCTGAAGCTACTCAATGAAGACATCGCCATTGAATGCCTCCATAAATCAACGATTGGGGAAGAAAAATTCTGTCTAGTTGAAATATCGACGTTCGTAAAAAGCTTCGGAGAAATTCGGCTCGTCTTGAGAATACTGATGCGCTTGCGCAGGGCTGACTCGGGGAGATGATGAAGGTATAAAGGTAGAATTATTTTTCCATAATTAGTTTATAACTTTATTTTGAGTGCTGGACACTACTGTCAACTGTCATTAAATATAATAGAGTATAGATTTTAGTGATAATCTCCATTTTTTTGTTCTTTTAGATCTTTTGATTTAAGCAATGTAAGTAGGTACTGCCAATTAGATTAAAAGCGAACTGTTAAGTTTACACAACATAAATAAAAATAAAATGATGTTTTATT
This sequence comes from Griposia aprilina, assembly GCA_916610205.1. Classification (NCBI taxonomy): domain Eukaryota; kingdom Metazoa; phylum Arthropoda; class Insecta; order Lepidoptera; family Noctuidae; genus Griposia; species Griposia aprilina. The sequence continues at coordinate 13,866,770 of OU744302.1, forward strand.
TATGTCAGACTATCATATAAAACTGTGAACAGAATCATTTTTCCATACATTGTTAAAATTAATTATCTACATTTCTAAGTTCGGGTTCGTTAGAGGGTTGATAATCAGCTCACCCTAGATGTGTGAAGCAACCTTCATTACAAATTGTATCACACTTACTTCGTTTTATACCGAAATCTTTAATTTGCCACACACTAATATTCAAGGTTCCTAATATCTTTGATTAGACTATAAGCTTTGTTAGAGCGCTTTAATAGTGTAATAAAAATAACTGATAAACTTGGAAAAGTTTCCATGACGTGGCAACCCTGTGAGTAAACGAAACAAATTGAGCTGTTGTTCATCATCGAGGCACTGTATCGGCGCCTACGCATGTCCAACGCCGACGAATATTAACCATAATGCTGTCGCTACCACGATTACTTATGCACATTTTGGATGGAAATTAAGCATGTGAAATAAAAGATCGATTGAGGTGTATATTATTATGGGGATATTAAGGATTCTTTGATAATGACAGCAAATTAGCACTTAAGGCTTGAGGCCTCCGTTCGTTAAAAGGACCACTGAAAAAAGAAGGCTTCCTTTCCTAAATTATCAATGGCTGCCTACTAGTGCAAGGTTTAGGGAGGCCACCTCCTAAAGATGATTTTATTTTCATCAATATGGGTCAATGATCAATGGTACCGATGCGTTCCACAGAATATGACGAGCAATAAATTATTTTAGCCTTAGGGTATCCACTAAGAGACACAAAAGAGGTCTTAATGCCAACGACATTAATACTAGTTGGATGTTTAGACAAAAGGACGTACTCACAGGAGAGCCCATTCAATTCCCAGGCCTCATGATTATAAATAAAATCATTAATCAGCAATAAGGAAACGTCGACGAGAAGCACATTACTTCATTTTTTTACATTCGAATCCTGTGCTTACACCCATTTGTGCATGAACATCTAGATGTGTAATGATTTCATTTTTATACACTCATTTCGTTCAGAGAATATTATTATATCTGTATTGCTTCGACCATTACAGTTTTTACCATCGCTTTTGTGGGAAGTAAGTGTACATTACGATGGCTGCCCTAAAAAGATGCTTTTAAAATGTCAAGGATAGGGATATGCAAGGAAATATGAGTCAGATCTGAGTCACCGTAGGTAATTCTACCATCCATTTTACGCTCAGTTTCCTTGAAACTTCCTTAATGATTTTTTATTTCGAAATTAGTTCATCTTTATGTCATCAGTGGGAATTTTTGCACTGCTAGGAATTTACCGAGGAAGGTTTTAAATGTAGGGATACATAAGACTGTATTTGGAGGAGTGTATTTGTACTTACGGTTCTTTTGATTATGCTCATTGCGAATGTCGAACCAAGTAATGCTAGGACACATAAAATTATAGGATCGCAATACAGCTTTTGCAGCTTACGAGATAACTAGGTACTTAAGTATAAGTAGATAACAGAAAAAAAATGTATCTTAATCTAGCACGGTCCAAAATGTGATGACCGATTGTTGTGAAGATTAAAAATTAAAATCGAACAGCAAACACGAAGTTGAACCAAAAACAACCAACACAGTAGATCGTCTTACTAAAATATTTGATGCGAACAATATTGCTCATCCGAGATTCGATATCCAAAGACAATCGAATCGACATCGCGAATCCATTTAAAATCGATACCGATGTGTCCAGTGATTTCAATAAGTGTCAAGTTACAATCCACAGACGCAAACCGGTGCCAATGACACTTTATGAGCCAAGAATGAGGATCTATGAGATCTAACTTATCTCGTAAAATAATATACGTTACGGCTTTACCGATGTTGAATTAAATGATATCGATGCACGAATCATGTACTTAACAATTATAATTTAATGGCTTCTAATTAGAATCGACTTAGAATTCAACTGCCGTTGATATAAATCTGGTAACTAATTACTTTAGTTAAATCTTTGAGTACTATTGTTGAGGTTTCGTAGTATTGTTGGTTTAATATTCTTGTAATGATTTAGTTTTGGAAAATTATTTAATTACAGAATTGGGAGAAAAGCCCTATTTTCTTCATTATATGTACATTTCTTATATCCTCTGTGTATGGGAAAATTGTGAAGATCGCACACTTAATGTTAGAAAAATACTATGGTTCAATACATTCATATCGTAGTTACGTAAAAACTTAATTCTTCCTTGTTATGTCGAATTGATAGCATTTTTTATTTCCCCTCATAAGCTTGACGAGGAAAATGAGTGTTTTCCTGCCTCTTTGTGCTATTTATTTGAACAGCATATATTTGTAGACTGGAAGTTCCATAAATTACAAATAAATGGTGATTAAAATATACTTATTATCACGCATTGCTTATTAGCTAACGATCTATTGTCTCTGAGAAATACCATTCTCTTAATTTCTTCCATATCTCATAAAAAAACTAATAATAGGTCTTTACCTATGAAATTGCCGTTTTGTATGAAAAAATTTAAACGAATTTTTTTCATGAATTTTTTATTTGTATTAATCGAAGTAATCACCCATGCAATCAATGCATCTTTGCCATCGCAGTGGCAGTTTATTGATGCCCTTCTTAAAGAAATCAGCTGGACGGGAGGCAACAAATTCTTCAAAGGCATTTTGTACTGCCTCTCGGGTATTAAATTTTTTTCCCGCCAAGAAGTTATCCAAATTCTGGAAAAAGTAGTAGTCTGTAGGCGCAAGGTCTGGTGAGTAGGGCGGATGACGGAGAGCTTCCAACCCCAGTTCTTGCAACTTGGAGACCGTCTGCTGTGCAGTATGAGGTCGCGCGTTGTCGTGCAGGAGCAGCGGAGACGAGCGGTTGACCAATGCTGGTTGGAGATGCGCCAGCTTCTCCATCATTGTGTTCAGTTCTTCACAGTACACATCTGCAGTAATGCTCACCCCGTTTGGTAAGAAGCTGTGATGAATCACACCGGCGCTAGACCACCAAACAGTGACCATCACTTTTCTAGGGGTAAGTTTTCGTTTAGGGCATTGTTTAGGTGCTGAACCAGGATCCAACCAACTTGCTGAGCGCTTACGGTTATCAAACAGAATCCATTTTTCATCGCAGGTAACAATGCGGTTCAAAATTCCTTCATTTGTGTGTCTGTTGAGCAGTGCAAGGCACGTCTCGACGCGTACTTCGCGCTGGCGATCATTGAGTTCGTGGGGCACCCATTTGTCAAGCTTTTTTACCTTGCCAATTTGACGCAAATGGACCAATATTGTTTTGACGCTAACGTCGAAAGCTGCTGCTAATTCAGCCGTAGATTGTGTATCATCAGTTTCCACAATCGCCTTTAATTCGTCATTGTCGACCAAAGTCTTCGGACGACCGCGAGGTTCATTTTTCAGGTCGAAATTTCCAGAACGGAAGCGAGCAAACCAATAACAGGTGGTGCGTTGGTTTGTAGTGTTAGCTCCGTAAACGTCGTTGATGTTGCGTGCCGCTTGTGCCGCGTTGCTGCCACGACGGTACTCATATTCCATAATTACTCGAATTTTTAACGTATCCATGATGACGAAAAAGATTGAAATGCGATGAAAATGTAACACTAATCAATAAAGAAATGACTACTTTTAGAAAAAAAAATCCATGTTTTTAAAATAAAATTAATTTGAAATTAGAATTCTTAGCCAAACAAAAATTATTTTGATTTGAAATGGCCAGTACTGCAGAACGGCAATTTCATAGGTAAAGACCTAATATTTTATCTCTTCTTTATAATTACTAGTAACAAAACAAATAAAAAAGATATTCAATTGCTCTTATTAAGCCCACGCGCTATTGAGCCCCGGACAGACGACCCAACAAATGTTCAACATAAATATGTTCCACTAATGCACATAACTGAAGAAGCCGGATAATTGAGAACTTCGCCTCGGGCCACGGATTACAACACGGATGTTATTTATATTGTTATTATTTATTTTATATTTTTCATTATTGTAACGGTGTCGGGAAGCTATTTGTAGAGAACTATTGTTTTGTGCGTGTGAGCATTAATATTAGCTGTCTAGATATTTAGAGCGGACTTTATTGAAAGAATGATTTATTCTACCGACATAATCTATTTGTATATTGAAATTTTGGGGTTAGGTCATATTCTGTAAGCTTTAAATTGCACATCATATATCATTGGCTCATTAAATATTTCACATTTGCTTTAAAACTTAACGAAGTGTACATAATTTATAAATAGATATACACAATGTTATGCAACGAAGCCACTTGTAACGTCAAACAAAAAGTACAAGCAGAACTGAAGCAATAAATCTTAACAAATCAAATGACATGCTGATTAATATTATTAAGCGATTTATACACAATTCGTTAGATACGTATTGTGTACAAATATCCGTTTAATGTATCAAAATCGACCTTAAATAAATCGTATTGAATACTCGTCGGTTGCATCGTTTACGCACGAAATGTCTAAACTGAATGGAATGAATATGGTTTCAATAAAAATGAATTGAAGATGGATCGTCTCGAGAGGTCATTAGAGACGAGGCGGTCGATTCTGCAATCTTTAGTAACAATATGATTAGATTATATTTTTATGCTACCATTTGAATTTATAACATCAACATTGAAATACTACTTTTAGTAACGATAAAAGGTAATGTAATTTTCTATATTTTTTATTTGGATACCTTCGGTTTTATTTAGCAACTTAAAAAGGATGCGATCGTGAAGGTAACCTAATTGAGAATAACATGTAATAATATTATTGAAACATTCAATACTTCACTATAATTTAATTCTTGAAACATGTCTAAACTTAAGATAGCTCGTGCAAAATGATTGCATTTATTAAATTAATTTTAATACACCCAATCAAAACTCCACTCGCAACGCCGATTCCAATAATTGTTCTATTAAACTCGCCATTTTCAAACTCTATTGCCTATAAAATAGAGTTCAAAATATCTTGAATTGATTTTGTAATTATTAGAATAGTAGTAAAATAGGTAGTGGTAGCAGAATCGCGCGGGTCATTAGCGGCGCGTGCGCCACGCGTGCGATGCGCTTTTAAAGAAACAGTATACATTACACGTAAATACGTTTACTGTTTAATATTCCATCAGATACAGTCACGCGCTGGTTAGCGTACACTAGACTAAGGATTTAGTTTTCGGCTTCCTTTCTATTAATTGACAGTTATCATTACTTACTTACTTTATGTACCTACTTGTTAAGCCTTTAAAGTCCTTTTCGTTTAGACTGGAACTTAAAACTTAGTTTTAAAAGCTGATTTGTTTATCTTAAGTGACGAAATAAAATGACAGTTTAATGGATTCTTGAACGAGAACAGTTGATTAGATTTAACAGCATTGAAGTAATGATAGCTTAATAAGCACTACAGACTGTTATGTTCATATCCATCATAAGAATTGAAATAATGCTATTGTTGTTTAGGGCTGTCTCTGTTTAACAGTTGTCCTAAAATTGTAATCTGGGTTAAACTTCAGTGGTTCATGTCACACAAATGTAAAATATAAAACATGACGCCTCTATTAAAACTTGTCAATAAACATACCAATAACCACTAAATTACGCATCCAAAATCACTCATCTCTAATCTTACTGACAAAACTTTATCGATAAATCAAACACTACTAAGGTACAACCCTATTCTATAGCGTGTAATTTGGCGCGCATTTTCAGCGTGTGTCCCCCGCCCACGTGTCGGCCATCAATCATGCGCGCGCGCATTGGTTATGTGACGTTCTAATGCCGAATGTTTCGCAAACAGCTGACCGGGGCTTTGTTGGGCTAGTCATTGTTTTAACGTGAGGTCATTGGGTTTAACGGTAATTTTTTTTTTTTTTTTTTTAATTTCGTACAGAAAGCACAAAAAATGTGAAAAATTACGACTTTTTGGACAATTTCTATTGAGGGTTTGATGTACTGAAGACAACAATATTCGATGAGGATGATCATTTTATTAAAAAGTGTGATCAAGGAATGCGGAATATCAATCTAAATTTATGTATGTATTCGAGAAAAGTCCATAGACGAAATGGATATTTAATATGAATGGAAGTAATAAGTTGTATTTATATGGTCCGTAATGTGAAGTTTCGCACATGCCTCCGAGTGCTATAATATTATCATAGCATATACTCGTACAACTTGGCTTATACAAAACGGACGAGTTCCTTAGATTCCTAAAAGGCTTCGGTGCCCGCATTGGCAGACAAACATTGAGTAAAGAACCATGTATAAAATTTGCATTGAAATGTTGACGATGTCTTAACTTATTCTGTGTTTGAGCAAATATGCAGTAAGCACACATATTTTTAATATTATTTGCATTGTAAATTATGTTTACAACATTGTAGTAATTCGCTGGCGTCGATAAGTAGGCGTCAATTGCCATGTTTATTGTGGAGCCATGGGACCAGTGTGGTGGTCGTTAGATAAATAATGCTTGTAACAATGCTATGAAGTATTGGAGGTTCAAGCGTCGTCGTAGGATCGTATCTATATGCAAATTGTGGCGAATTTTCGTAACATAGCGGCGCCGGCGACCGATTCATCATAGAAATGTGGACGGATCTGCCCACGCGCACTGTTTAATGCACCACGCTGCTAGACGGCGGATGTAAGCGGCTTGATACGTTACGAAAACTGATTTGTATGTACATAATCCTAATTTGCGACACGGTAAATATCAATTGGGGTTACATTATATTTTTGTGTAATGTAACACTGAAATCAAACACGTTTAATGTAAAGCACAATAATTATTGAGACCGAAATAGACAGGACATGAATTGATTTATAAGTTAATTTACATATTATTAAAGATTGCCAATAACACTTCTAAACAACGCCAAAATTTTCTACCAAGTATCAAAACCTTCCTGCGGACACATTACACTACACAAGTTATTTTGTGGCTTTAGTCCGTCGAAACCCTAATCTTTTGAGGTCATCTATTTTAAGGACATGAGTGAGGCTGGGACTTCTAAAGTTCCAATATCACAAACATCATGCTTGAATAATCAAAGCTCTATTCACTATGTGCATCAAAACGTCGCTTTTGACGTATCTGAGAGTGAATCAGTGAATTCTAGATGTAGGCTCGAAACTTTGCTAACATTTAAGATGAAATAAGCTACGGTTGACCGATACTGTGATTCAAGTGATGTATCATGTTTGTGCAAATACTTGTATTCTATGAAATAGATAATAGTAAATACTAACAGATTTTATCTTTTACTTCTCACAAAGTGTACATAAGTGCTAGTTTTCAAGGAGTCTAAAATAGAGGTAACAGTATAAATAAAATATTTTTTCAAAATAACATGGCTGTCTATAGAGATGCTGAGAGTGTTCTAAGCATTTTATATTTTTCAAAATGCTAAGAAACGAATGGAAGTATTTTTAGACAGCCTCAAAATGGACCAAATCTAAAGTGACAATTATTGGAGATGGGAAGAAAAATGAGCTTCCTGTGCGTCTGAATTTTTAAAATTATTAAGTACGGGTGTACTTGATAATTTTGAAACAACGAAACCTTAGTCAATAAATAGCCGCGCAAGCGCAGGTATTTAGTGTCGGCCACATTAAATACTGCAACCATTCAAGCTGCATGACACCATTTAATAGTCATTGCGATTGATGCGCACGCGCTGATCTTGATAAATGTTACTGTTTGATCGACCACCATTGAGAGACGAAAATTGTTTCATGTTTAAGTGTTAAGGAATTCTATTCTCACGTTTTTGCAAAAGATAAACCATTCTTCCACTATTATTTTGTAGAATGGGTATCCTAAATGGTAAAGGTAATACATGATTCCAGGAGAAATTGTAGCAACATATTGCGCTAGTAACAATATAATTACTGAGATCGTCAATATGCTTATCCTGGTGTTTGCTTATAATGTTTATCGTATTACCTTTCTATGGGTTATCAGAACATCTATGTTCTACCGAGGACTTTTGCCAGCCGATATGAGAGAGTTTTACAACCTTACATAAGGCAGATCTATACGAAGTTACGACTTCTTGGCATAATTTTATTGCTCCTGTCAACTAGCTAAGACTGTCTACATCTCAATGTCCATCGTCCTATTCAAGAAGAAGCCCATCAGATGAGTCAGGAATTCATCAATGGGAATTCGTCCATCATTACCCATTATTTGTGATGGGGCCTTTAAAATTGAGCTATCAAAATGTCTAGTACTTAATTGTAACGTACTCAACCTGTGCTGTAGAGGTTTAACTTTGTATTTTGTAAGGTAAGTTGTATACCTGACAGCTTATTAAATTATATTCAAATTGGTGGGCAAGATGTCTACTTTGATAGAAGCTATTAAATATTCAATTATGTCCTTTGCAAAATACATTAAATAATAAGTCCTTTTGGAAGAACTATTTTGCGTTTGAATACTGAAATGGACACTGTTATTGCTATTTATTCAGAATTTTGAAAATATGTTCTTATAGTTCCACGAATGGTTTCGGTTCTGGATCGGTTTCGACTAAAAAGGCGCCGCCAGCACAAAATATATCTAAACAAGTGTTTGCTGACATAATTGAATACCCGATTTCAAGTCGAGATTGTCTTTAGACCCCGATAGTATCGTAGATCTCGATCAGAAACTGTTTGGAAGCAATTTGGTATCGGTATTCGGAATGTCTTAGTTTATAGAGTGGCACAGTCATGGTGAACACTGCCGTAGTGTTGCAAAATATGTATTCAAATATTTGTAAATGGGTAAGCTATAAACATGTTGAGATAAGACGGAATGCTTTAGATATTTTGTTGTCATTCAATGTTTTAACGGGTGTCTGTACAGGGATTTACCACTTTGAGGTGAGGCGAGGTGTTACCTTTATGTTTAACTGAATGTATGTGTAATAAAAGTGTCTATTTGGTCCCACCAGCGTGAGCACAGTTTTCTGAGAGTCTTATTTTCAGATAAGTATTACAGGGATATTGATTAATAATGCCCGGGACTGAATTTCGTCACTAAAAACATGTGGGATCCGTAGTGCTCTACCTTTTCTTAAAAAAAATACAACGTATTTCGAAAAAAAACCTTTTGTTTTTTTAGTTGCTACCGTGATTCTCTAATTGCATTTCTTATCTAATATTGAATACTTAAGTTGATCAAAATAGTTCACGGTATTAAATTATATTATTATTTATTCTATAAATTAAATTGCTAACAGCTGGAGTCCGATCTTGCAAATTTGCGTAAAGCTTTGCGCATATAAAGCGCGGAATTGACCATAAAAGTTAGTTATTTATTTTTATTTTTTTAAACTCGTTTTGCTAGAAAATATAGCGAAACTGATATGGTCTGATGTTTATAACTTCTTCAAACCGTGTTTGGTATTAATATCCGTGGTCAAAGTTTACGAATATTTCAGGGTTGTCGAGACGCGAAACTAATGTTGAATCTTGGAATGACATTCGATGGCCCGAGGCGTGTTGCGGTGTGGCTTTGTTCAAATACTAAATCTGAGTTTGTGCCTCACGGCTCTGCGTAGACCAAGTTTTGGCCTAAGGTTGTAACTATGGACAAACGTTATTTTCGTAGGTTTTATAATGAGGTAAATATATGGATATTTATTTACTTTATGGAATACGATATGCTCATTTTCGCCCGGCTCAGCTTTTTGCATACACATACTGATACGTATTTTGCTCTTAAGAAACTCCGATACATACCAAGCTATACATTGGTATTTTTTAAGACGCAAAATGTAATACGTAATCAATAATTTCTAAGTTTTTTCTTTCCTTTTTTAGCATACGACTGCTCTAAATCTGTCTATCAACTACATAGTTGTCCATTACATAATACATTTCGAACCAAAAGAATCTTTTCGTAGCCTTTAAATGGAGTAATTAAAAAAACACCGTTTGTCGGAAGCTGCACCCCTGCGCGCGATTTGCGCGTGCGCAGCTAGGCGCGGCGTCACTTCCTCAGTTGATCGGCGCCCGTGGCCGGCGGCGGTCGTGTCTGCGCGTAATGACCCCAGTCCCGTTCCATAGCGCTGTCATTACATCGGGAAATCTAATAAAGCCTATTGAATGGGGCATATATTTTGAATGAACGATGTATTTTCAGGGATTTGAAAATTTCAGCAACGGCTAAAATCAATGTTATTAACTGCCATGCTACTTAGATATCATAATTTCTATAATTTTGGGGTAAAGACAAATGTAGAGCAAAAAGTATTCTCAGATTTTATCTTTATGTAATAGTTCTCGTAAAGGATTTCTAATTTGTACGCATTAGAAACTATAGATTATTAACGTAAATATAATTGTAAGCTATTGAAAGTCCAAAGAACTATGAATAGATAAAGTATTTTTTCGTGGCTCTAAAATCAATGTTTCAGTTATTTACCAGTTTCGTAATAAAACTACGATGTAACTTCCCATAACTCATAATTGAATAAGCAACAATGCGACTTGCTCAACCTGCTAACTTTTTGTACAGATTAGGGACAATGGAACGATTATGAAAGATTGCGATCTTTTAATCGATTTTCGATGGTCAATAGTTAAGGGGACAAGCTCACGACAGGACGCAGCAGGGAACTGTTACCGAATACCACATACCGATCATTATCTAATATTAATTAATTGAGCCAGTGAGAATAGTCACACATTATTGTGCAACCCGCAATTAAAAATGTTATATTGAGACATTTGTGTCACTCTATTATGGCATTTTGTTTTATAGGGATTTTATTTTTATCACAACAATTTTTCATTTTTAATTTATCAACTCCAACATAACTGTGGGACTAAACTTTTACTTTTTCTCGCAATAATTTTCTTGTTCAAAACTGGAGATCTCTCTTTCGCCGTGATTTACAATTTTTTGAGTATGAAACGAAAGTGTTATGATTATGGGTAAAAATGGTGGCGTGCGTCACAGCGGTCGAGTTGGAGGCAAGAGCTCGATGGCGCGTAACGGGCGTCCAGTGAAAACTTACAAATAACCACCCATTAGCAGCCTCGAGCGGCGGCGGCGGCGGCGCGGGCGCAACCAACAATTTCACCCTGATTTATATCATCTGTACGTCGATGTACACCGAGAAAATGTGGGAAAATTTTCACTATCCGACAAGACCCGTAATTTGATAAGGGGAATCATCGCTCCGGTTCTGCCATTGAAAACGACAGTTTCCTCTAAGTGATGTGACCGGTCCCCGCGAGAAAACTCGATCGAAGGAAAAGTAGTTTGTAGTGCGACTACCCCTTATAGATGACGTCTCGTGAACAACACCTTCGTATAAGCGGGGCGCATGCTATAAATATGAAATGAATATTTATAGGATCACTAAACGGTTTCATTTGAGATTATATGCTCTCTTTTAATTGCTTTATTTTAATCTAGTACGTATTTACTTAACACAAAACATTTGAATACACTGTCAAAATTAGAAAATACAAAACGAAAATGGCAAGTTGTAAACTGGTTGGACGTTTTTATTGAACTTGCATTTTTAACGAGCTCAAATAAATTTGTTACATGGATGAGGAACAGCTAACTAACGCTTACAACTTTATACCCAAACTCATTCTAGAGCGGAATAAAGATGAGTCACAGCAATAAACGTTCAGCTTAGTCGTATGTCAGCGAATGTCTACATAAAATTATACAGTTTTTTATGGTGTGAATGTGCTATGGTCACATCGCAGACGACATGCAGGCTACTTACGATGTACCGTATTACGTGAATACTAGCTTTAATTACAACAAGAGTTCAACACATCCAATATATTGTGTCAAAGGTGCTGCAAGTAGAGCAACCTTTCTCACGTACCCGAGTTTTTGAGACATTACGATCCAACAGTAGCATCAAAAGAAACTAACTTACTCAACCAACTATGACTCTTACTGCCATTGTAAAAAAGCGCTTATTTGCGTGAGCGTTTTTTTATGGTTTGAGAACATCATGGCGAAATAAACGCAACACAGAAGCAGTCAACGTCAATTGCCCGCGCGTTTTCACATAATAAAAAACAGTATATTACGCATGTCTAAATTCCGTCCGTTACATTCTGAAAATACGATTTTTTAGCTCTCGGATGACTTGCAGAGGGTAGTTAGACTTGAGGATGAATATACAGGTATCGTAAACTGTAGACAGATCGGACCGAAGATAACAAGACGGGTTTTCTCATTCACGCAGACAGACATATAGAAAATATTATGATAAAAATAAATGTAAGACAACTTTCAAAGACGGTTTTGGACAAAGACCAGTTGGATAATTGATTCGGTCGATTAAAAGACAAGTAGTTTGTATTTGTGGATTCCGATAGCGGATGTCAACGAACTGTTTCGGGTATCATCGGAAGCGGTCGGCGGTTCCTTTGAGCCGTGGTTTAATTTCTTAATCCTAATTGAATTTGTTTGTTCCGAATGGCGAGCGAGATAACGCAATGCACTCGCGCTGATCGATTGTTCGCCGGTTGCGACGCGGTGAGCGGTGACCATTAAATTCGATAATCGAGTACAGGGATGTCAAAATAACGATTTTATTTTGAACTGGGTAATGATAACGATAGATGATAGTTTAACGTTATTTTTTTGGTTTTTGAGAACCGAAAGTTCAAAAGCTTTTACTCGAAAAAAGTCTTAAAACCTTAACTGGAAGCATATTTAGAGAACCAGATATCGCTTAATAGTCTTATGGTTACAGGTCTGGTAAACTTATGATAATTTCGGTCCTATTTTACCAAGTAAGTAAGTTAATTTATTAGCCAGGTCACTAAGTAATGAAAATATCATAAACGACCAGATCGTCTATAGTGAGTGGTGTTAATACCACATTTTTGTTATAATGATATTTGATTTTATTTCTGTAAGTAGGTTTGTACAAACACTTTTACACGTAAATCATATTTTTTGAATTAGATGAGGTCGGCGTTTCCTATCTGACTAATATGAAAGGGAAGGCCGAAACAAACACAAAGGTATACCTACTGCTTATTTGACATTTTCCAAATAACTTGCGTTATCGACTCAAATCGTGGGTCATTGCTTTTTTTTCGCAGTTAATTTTGATCATGATCTGGCAGATTGAGTAATTTATGTGGCCTACCCAAATGTCCTTTCTTTGGTATTGTTCGTCGAATCGTTGAGCTCCTTAAGTCCTGACTTCCTGAGTTGAGCTGCACGATTACTGACAAATGCGTGCACTGGCTGGACAGGTCCACTCAATCTGTGTGGTTCTTTCCTCAAAAGACCATTTCAGATACCAATCTACATGGTCTTCACATGATCTGACCAAGATTATGTCTGGACTTTAAAAGAGGCTGTGACCTCTGAGTTTGTTTCGGCCTTTCTTCTCAGAGTAGTCAGATAGGAAACGCCGACCTCATCTAGTTTAAAAATATGATTGACGTGTAAAAGTGTTTGTACAAACCTACTTACAGAAATAAAATAATTTATCATTTATCAAAAAAAGACGTGCTGAATATACATATTACTCTGCACATGTCCCACCAACCGCAAACGCATGGTAACTCGAAAAGCAACTAATAACATCGAAGGTTAGATAGATGGGTTCTGTTATTGATTAAGCTTTTGTGTATTGTCCTTTAAAGGTGAAGTTTAAGTCGCAATTGAAGTCCGCAGTATGTCTTGACAAATGGACACCGCTTCAGTTACATCATGGAACGCGGAATACCGATGTTTAAGATCGATGGCGAATAAATATGTTATGTATTTTGAATTTAATATTGGTAGGTATTATGTTGAGTTACGAAAATACTTGATATTTCTCTGTTTTCACTGCTGTGTTGCAAAATTTTATTTTGATTGTGTGTAGAACATTATGCGCTGTATAGAGGTAACTGCTTCTTTTTTTGAACTTATGATCACATTTGTTTAATGATAAATGATAAATGATTTTATTTCTGTAAGTAGGTTTGTACAAACACTTTTACACGTCAATCATATTTTTAAACTAGATGAGGTCGGCGTTTCCTATCTGACTACTCTGAGAAGAAAGGCCGAAACAAACTCAGAGGTCACAGTCTCTTTTAAAGTCCAGACATAATCTTGGTCAGATCATGTGAAGACCATGTAGATTGGTATCTGAAATGGTCTTTTGAGGAAAGAACCACACAGATTGAGTGGACCTGTCCAGTCAGTGCACGCATTTGTCAGTAATCGTGCAGCTCAACTCAGGAAGTCAGAACTTAAGGAGCTCAACGATTCGACGAACAATACCAAAGAAAGGACATTTGGGTAGGCCACATAAATTACTCAATCTGCAAGATCATGATCTAAATTAACTGCGAAAAAAAAAGCAATGACACCCACATAATCCTCACATTCACAATAATTAAAATAACATACTACTTTACAAGTAAATACTCATGTCATTGTGTATATAAAATTCAACAATGTCAATGTGTATATAAAAAAAATCGGACATAATGTTTGAGAACCATGTAGATTGGTGTCTGAAATGGTCTTTTGAGGAAAGAACCACACAGATTAAGTGGACCTGTCCAGTCAGTGCACGCATTTGTCAGTAACCGTGCAGCTCAACTCAGAACTTAAGGAGCTCAACGATTCGACGAACAATACCAAAGAAAGGACATTTGCGTAGGCCGCATAAACTACTTAAACTGCCAGATCAAGAATATAACTGAAACAATGACCCACATAGTCCTCGTATTCTCAATAATGAAAATAATATAATACTTTTTACAGTAAATATTCATGTCTAAAATAGCTAGCAAACTAAAATCAACATTCACCGTGTAAATTTATTGGAGCAGCTCAATCCCAAGCCTTTTTGTCATCAATATAGTCTTTCACAGTATAATAGGCTTTCTGGCATAGTTTCCGTTTTATAAAAGATTTGAATTTATTAAAGCTTAGATCTTGAATGTGGCTAGGAAGTTTATTATAAAAACGTATACATTGGCATCTAAACGAGCCACCTATTTTCTTGAGCCTGGTTGTAGGAACAATAAATTTGTGTTTGTTTCTAGTATTTCTATTTAATGTTCAATGTGTATGCTGTAGGCGTCCCTATTTTAAATATACGAGTTGGGAAAACTGCAGAAACTTTTATTGAAAAACAAATTATGGAAGACATGGAACGAAATCACTGTCTTTCAAAAAAATCCTGCTGTGGTACAGTCGCCAGCAGGTCAAGCTACACGAAACTGTCAAATTTCTCCAAACGATTTTAAACCTTCAAATGTTGAAAGTTAAGTTCAAAATCGAATGAGGAAATCTGACAGTTCGTGGTAACTTGATGTGCTGGCGACTGTACCTACTTTTATACCACTTACACTCGCTACCATTATAATTATGAAGACGGACTGCACACGAAGATGCTTTAGCTCCATTTCACACGACGTTAAAATATAGCCTCTTTCCTTTTATCGACCTTAATTATTGCCAAAAAGCCGACATTTAAGACGATTTGACGTTTCTGAATCACGGCGATAAGGACTAACGACACTTTTGACGTATATATTCGAAAAATTGCAATAATAAAATTAAAGTTTCTTTTTCGCGAATCGACCGACAATTTGGCAACACTCTTTAATGTTTCCTTTTGATTATGAAATAAAAAAAGGTTTTATTTGAACTTATTAAATATCGTAATAAATGTGATTTCACTGAGATATGATTTTAAGTGTTTTGTTGTGTTGTTGTGTTTCTGTTTTACGCTGTCAGTTGGAATCTACATTAACAAAGAGTAATTATACCTTGACAGAAGTGGGTTAGGTCATAACAAGCGAAGTTGATTCCGTCAACAGTCTTAATTAATGGCACTTGCATAGACACAAACTGTTGTATAAATCTGTCCACATCAAAATGGCAAATGTTTGTCCGGCCATGGTATTTTCTGGAGATCTATATTAGATAAGTCCTATTAAGGAGTTCAGAATTTATATGAAATTTCATGTTCTAAACTAAGTCAAATTAGCAGTCTGTTCCAAAACAAAGAATTAGGCTGATTTCACAGCGTCTGGGTTTACCGCAAGGGCCGTGCATGTCGTCACCGGCTGCGACACCGTCGGCGGGAAGCGAAAGCGAATCAATCCGGCTTTTATCAACGCTGTGCGTGACCGAGGCCATTGTTAGGAAAGGGAAAATGGGACGGAGGCGTCGCGAAAAATAGAAGAATGAGGCGGCAGCGCGCTTCGCTGGACGTTTTTGTACGACGCAAGCGCAACCGGCCGCCGTGACGCGGGGCGCGTGCCACTTCGCCTCGCCCGCAGTCACGACCGACATTTATATAGTGAGTAAACCACTTATAAACCAAGGATCATCAATATTTCTACGTGATCACAACAGTTATTTCCACGAGACACATCTAAATCCAAACTAGATTGGTAGACCTTGTCTAAAGTTCACACGGCACGTGCGGCGCGGAAAGCGTATCTGTCAGCCGTTAACATTAAACTTCTATGTGGAATACATCTGACATAAAGATAAGGAGTTTGAACCCGAGACCTTTTCGATCTAGCATTTTACAATTGCGCCACTGTGAAATTGTGGTCGGTGGCGTGTGCTGGCCGGCTTTTATTTATATTGGTTGTAGAGCAGGAGCGCTCACGACCCGGTAATTGATGCTCTCGGAGGCGCGCGTGCCTGCCCGCACTCGGCGAGCCGTTATAAGTGCTCTAACACACTGAGGGAGCACGCGCTAAACTTATACCAGCTATAAACTGTTGCTTCTTTAAAAATATTAGACGCTTCGTTGTCGCGGAGCGTTTTGTAAGCTTTTTAGCACCGCTTATTAGCGTGCGATATGTCAATGTGAGCGGTTTTTTGCACGCTGTCCACTTAGAATCAGAATATTAGAAGCCACGACAAGATAAAAGTTACAGTTTTAATTAAGATGACTAACTAGACTTTATTACTTTAGATGCCTCATATTTTATGTGCAGACCTTGACCGCTATTCGTCAACTATTCAGTCTCATAATCATAATTCACTGCGATTATCTTTTAATTTAATCAAATTACTGAGCTTTGATGGACTTTATATGCACTTCCTGTAAAGGAGTATAAAAAAATCAAAGGTGACTATAAAAATAATTCATATGAATGTTTTATTCCTTTCTCTTTCGAAATAGATTAAATCCTGAAGAATTTCAACACATCCAATCATTAGCATTACTAATTTAACTTCATCGACAGTAACTTTAATTTTATCGTTCGCTCGTTTCCTTTTCGTGATTTAGTTTTAAGTAGACACGTAAGTCCGTACATGATTAAATTATGTACCTCTTCTAATCGAAGGCAAATAAAACATCGGCCATAGTTAGATTTCTCAGTGCTGATCCATCAGCCGGCGTGATTCCAATATTTGATTTGCCATTTGATTGTATCGAAGTTTATTCTTGATTTCATTGATCAGAAAAACTCCAGCCCAACAATAAAACACATTTTACTACAGTTTTTACATCCAATTTCTCAGTAACCCGTTGTTACATCCAGTTAACTGAGAATTCTTGCGGGATAATGAGCACTTAATAAACTTTATGATCTCTCCTCGCACCAGTGTGAAAAACCTTAAATACATAAAAGTTAAAAGCCCTTAATTACCTAATTGTTTTACAAAAATAGTTGAAAATTAACGAACACGGGAGCGCAAGCGCCACCAATCATTTGAAAAGGCCCGCAAAGCGTCATATCTGAAAACGATCAACCTTTATTTCGGCTTTCGCGCAAATGGAGGTAAAAGTCCCCTGTGATTTCGGTAAATTGTATTACAGCAAATCGATAAAAACGAAAATTGATAAAGTTTTTTTTCCACTCACTTCACGCGTGAGTGCTTCGTGATTTAAGGCATCGGTTTCTATGGCTCGCTGTACTTCGTGAGTGGTCCGATTCATATTCGAATAGTTCTGATCACGTAATGATAATTTTCGATTGTTTGCTCCACGTGGTGAAACTGGATTTTTCTAATGTCGCATTACAGTTTCCATTAGAATGCCTGCCCTAAAAGGCTCTTTTATTTAAGTTAAATTGTGTTCAAGTTTTTTTAACGACACCATAAGTTGATCCAATTATGCAAGTGGTTCCACGAGAAGCTGTTACGAGCTGTTTCAAGTAAATTGGCATCACATATTTGTTGGAAAACGGTTAGACTTCCTGTCTGTAATTGTGAGCGCATCCGTTCTTAATCATTTTTCTCAAGAAAACTGTGATGAACACATTCGACGGAGATTGGTATTTATTGTAATGGCCACATAATGAAGCTTCCGCCTTATTTGTAGTGTGATCTATGTACATAAAAGTAAGGTTGGCGTAAACTTGTTTTAATGCATAATAGGTGTCGCTTTTTATATTTGTTTTTTAGAGTTGATACTTGATACTAATTAAGTTACTATGTATAATTAAAAGACTAATTATGTCATTTACTTTATTACCTTGCAGAGAATTAAATGTACCTACTTTTTAAGTAGATTATGTACCTAATCTAGAATTCAGGGTAAGTCGGTATTTAAGTTATTCTATGAGAATATTTTAGAATGAATACAACGTCACATATGCTCGTATGAGGGGCTAACAGCGTCGATCGATCAGGTTAAGCTACAGTTCCCGTGGACTTGGTGGTTTGTGGATGGGTGACCATTGTTTACATACCGATATGTCTCCGTGTCTCTAAAAGCACGTTAAGCCGTTGGTCCCAGCTGTCATTCGTTGATCTTTGACAGTTGTTACGAGACTTCAGAAACCCAAAAGTCGTACAACCAGTCTTACCAAGGATTACCCAGTAACTGGGTTGTGGAGGTCAGATAGGCAGTCGTTCCGTATAAAATACTGATATTCGGCTGCATCTGGTTAGAATGGGAGCCCAATATAGTTGGAAAAGGCAGGCAGATGAGTTGATGACCACGACACATAAGCTGTCTAAAGTTCTAAAACCATACCTCTGACTCATAATCTACATATCGACAACTCCATTTACCTAAATCTGATTCGATAATAAAAACATGAAGTGCGAACGACACTCAACTAAAAAGTAACCGCGCAACACTAAACGTCGACAAGGATCTCTATAGAGCTGTTGAAACTACTTCATTTAATCGAGCCACTATCTAGAATATCGATTTTTACTGATGCGATAGCATAATTGGAGCGGCGTAAGTGTACTCATTGGAAACAAGATATCTCTACTAATCCGAGCTAGTCAATAAAATCTATTATGTATGCATCTTGTCGTATCCATTCGCGGTTTTGCGATTTCAAAACGCAGTTTTCTTGCGCTCTGTTTTAGTGATGTGCAAAATTCTATCGAGAATGTGATAATAATATTCAAGATTAAATCGTTTTTAAGAATTTCGGTCGGTTTTCAGGTCTATAGTAAACAAAATAGTAAATGATACACCAAGATTAGGAGATTTGACATTTTAAATTATTTTGATTATAAATTTAATTAAACATTATTTAGTAAACATTTGAGTAAAGTTTAGACATGTTTATAATTAATTATTTATACAGTCTGACTCTTAAAGTGTACAGGTTAGTTTATAAATTATAAGAAACGATGGTAGAACTAAAAATACAAATGTAAATAGTGTAAGGTTAGGAAATCAAGTTTATTTTTTTCTAGTAATGTTAGTGAAATAATATCAAAATAGAAATAATAATAATAATAAAAACTATATTAATAAATATAACACCAACATAAATGACGTACAATATTTCTGGATGTTATTACGTAACACATTAGCCACTAATTGTTAAAAAGGAGAATGGAGTGGTGGGGTGGAGTGGAGAAGATGTTAATGCCGTCCAATTTGTATGGACCTTTCACAATAAATCAGCCAGAATGTTAAAGGATATTAATAATTAAGAAAGAAGTCCCTAGTTACCGTGCTCTTGGCGCACAGGCAACTAAAGGAACACGGGAGAGTTCTGACTTCCCACCAAAAAAAATAAAAAACATGGTTACAATCTATACGAGTACTATAATATTATAATGAAGTGAAACTTGTGAGTTTGTATCAGTAGTCTTCGGAACTACTAATCCGATTCCTATTTTTTTTACACTAATGGCAAGGTACAGTATTGCCGAGTCTCGTAGGATATTTTTTATTTTTTTATTTGTGAAAATAAACAGTTATATGTTTAATGTTAAAACAAGAAATTTCGCGCATATATAGTCCCAGGCTGAAGCTAGTTCTATATAAAGCAAATCGAAATCAGATAACTACTATTTCGTAACAAGAAAATCCAATTGCTAAGCAGGTGTACAAATAAATCACGTGGATTCGTTAACCACGACACAATTAGATGAGATTATATTAAAGGAAATTAGCAATTATTGGTATTGAAACGACCAACTGTGGCTACCGGGCCGCTGTAACTAGTTCTATAATAAATACATGATGCGTGTGCGCAGGTACCTTGATCGTTAACTTAACTATGTTATAACCTTCTTTTATCTATCAACATTTGCATATTAACATACTTTAATGTTACTAGTCGCATTTGACGCTCTAAATCGCTTTATCTAGAATCTAAATTGTTCTATTATAATATTAAATGTTAAGAAATTGGTAGTAACACCGGCGCGGGCGCCGTTTGGTAGACGTTTACGATTTTGTGTTTATAAATTGTTTTAGGTTATATTTTTTGTTTGTATGTAAATGTGTATTATTATGATAATAAGCACGCGTGTGGCTGCGTTATTATTAAATAAGTAATAAGTGTTGAATAATAATATAGGAGTTAGATGGTACCTTGGTATTGTTGCAGCGTTTAGTGATTGCGTTGCGTTTGGTCTTCTAAGACACGAGCATACACTGGGAAACATTGTTTTAAAAAAGAATAGTAGATTATTTGATTTTATAGTCAAACTTTACTTAATCTCACTTACAACACCATCACGCCTGTAATCTCCGACGGGTAGGGCAGAGGTGGCCTATTATAGTAAACCTACATTCCGCCAGTTATTTTTAAGTCCTATGTAATAGGGGGCGTGGAGCCTTTTGCCACCAACCAACAACACCCGCTCACTTTTATATATTTTTATTAAGAATTTAAAATAAACATATTATCGAGTATTGAAAGTATTTTCTTTTAAACTGAAGATAGGGTAGGTAGGTACCTACAAGTATTATGAACATAACATAAACAAAAGAAAGTCTGTAAGAACCTTTTAAAGTAACAACGGGTATCCAGCGGCTATGTGCGCAAATTATGCGTTTTAATGTGATCTTAATACCCGGTCTGTCTCAGATCAAGGGTGATAGATACAGTACTATAAAAACTCGAAACTTACTCTTCATTTTGTTCATCTGTAAAATAAACTTTGAGAGTTTTTTAAGATTTCAAGTGGGCTATTATTTGATCCGTTTGTTGCGCAATTTATAGTCATAAATTAAATTTTAGTCCATTCACTAAGACAGTCAGACCCTCAGCTAACACATAGCCCGAAAACCAATTTTTCATGAGTGAATACCTATGATTAATATGGAGCGAGGCGATTTAAAATTTTACTTTCCTATAATTGCATTTACCGAAATGATGTTCTGATTTCCCATCTGCCCAAGTTCCGATTTAATGCGCCCAGATGTTTTATCCCTCCAATTATCGCATAGCTATACAAACTACATATCGATAGAGACTACAATTACGATACATCGATATAAAAGCAATCGAGTTGAAATCGAGCTGGTTACCGAGTAGTGGCGCAAACCCGCGTAATATCAATTGTAGGCAACCGCAAATAGTTGAATCCGTTGCTTTCGCGCTGTATCGAAGGAAAGTGGGCCTCTGATTCACAACGTTGTATGATAAGAAAACGTACTTTTGTAGGTGGATAGTGGATCAGAATACAGGTATTCTTGTATAGGAATAAGGGTTGTGCTCTAGCCTCAACCTCAACTCAGCCTATCGCAGTCCACTGCTGGACATAAGCCTCTCCCAGGCTGCGCCACAATACTCTGCCTTCCGCCTTCCGCATCCAGTCTATCCCAGACACGTTTTTAAGGTGCTCTCTAGCTCTCTCTATCTAGCTGGGGGGCATCCCACACTACGCTTACCGATATGCGGCCTCCACTCTCAAACTCGTTAGCTCCACCGGCCAGTAGTCCTTCCACAAACATGGCCAGTCCATTGCCACTTCAGCTTGCTTACTCTGCAAGCTATGTCGGTAGCTCAGGTTCTTTTCCGTATACTTTCATTCATGATTCTATCCTTCAAAGAAACTCCGAACATAGCCCTCTCCATAGCGCGCTGAGCGACCTTAAATTAGTGGACCAGCCGGACTGTCAGCGTCCACGTTTCAGCACCGTATGTCATAACGGGCAGGACGCACTGGTTGAAGACCTTAGTCTTCAAACTGTGCGGGATAGGCGAAGAAAAGACTTGACGTAGTATAAAAAAAAGCTGTAGCCTGACTGCACTGGAAATATAACACAGAATGGATGACTCCTTAATGATTACCAAACATCTTGCACACAAATTTGTTTGTTTTGTAACCAGATGAATTAAAGAGGTC
Source organism: Griposia aprilina (assembly GCA_916610205.1). Lineage (NCBI taxonomy): Eukaryota > Metazoa > Arthropoda > Insecta > Lepidoptera > Noctuidae > Griposia > Griposia aprilina. Next base: position 13,889,281 of record OU744302.1, read on the forward strand.
TACATAGAGGTGCACATAGAAAAACCCAATAACACTTTGCTTGACCTGGGAATTGAACCCAGAAGCTCAAGCTCAGTAGCGATTGCGACCACTAGACCATGGAGGCAGTCGAGAATTTATGAGTCGAAACTCGAAAGGTTCTGCAGATCTTCACCTACCAGTAGAACCATTTGTCGATTGTCATTTGTCGTTTTGTTTGTTATTACCATTACTTTGTGAAGATCGACGTGTAGAAACAGAATAAAGCAGTTGGCTAGTTCCAGGCTAGCAATCATTTTGTTACATTGTAATTTAGTTAAAAGTGAAAAGCGTATCAATAATATTATTTTGAGCCAATTTGTAAATAAATTCTACGGTTTATCGTCAATACTACTTTCTGTATGCTCATAAACAAATTATAAAACCAGAATTGAAATACGAAGTGCTATTCACAATATCGATTTATCCAATAGTTTATACCTTGCCAATTTAGGATCTGATTCGAAAGCCTAATGGACTTTAAATATATTTAAATCTTTTTCTATTTCAAAATATTGTATTCTTATTGAATAAAGTATCTGCTGCTACATTATTTTGTGAAGAAAATACTTAGTAAAATGCTTAGTAAAGTACCTTAGTAAAATAATTAGTAAAATACTTAGTAAAATACTGAGCACAATACTTAGTAAAATACTTAGTAAAATTTCGTATATTTTGCATTGAATGGTTGAATTGTAACTTGGTGGTTTGGTTGAAAGTTAATGGTTGGGTTGCATCTTAGTGGTTATCTTGAAGCTGTGGTTATGTTGGAGTCTTCTAATAAAATACTTGGGTGTAGTGTGAGTTCACTATAATTTATTTTCTATTAACGCTGCATCTCCGCAAGTGCTGATATTGTTGGGTACCGGTTGCGAATCAACAGATTCAATAGGGGTACAGTTATGGATATTTTTAATATAACTTGCTTTCCTTTGAAGGAAAGGTAGTAACTTAGTTACAGGCGAAATATAGTTTTAACGGTACTGAAAATAGTAAGTGTTGAATTAGAAAAATATATATCGTATATACCTGAATTAAAATACAGTATATCATGAGGTTCTGTATATCACTGTACTGTTCTTTGAAAGCAAGGTAGACAGGCAGCCAGACTGCACAATCACGTTGCTGATTCGACGCCAACAACTCAGGTTAATCCGACATGACCACGGTAAGTTACGGTCCGTTGAATCGGCTTCACAATCAACTTGCATAGTGTGCCATCTGCCAAACGCATCTGTTTGAAACTAGCTTTGTAACAGCTGATATATTGCCCTGATAGTCAGAACCTTGCCACTTCTTATCCAGATCATCTTTTTAGGAAAACTTATCTAGGATTACTCTAACATTTATCATGCACATAAATTCTAATAAAATATCTCAGCAAAATGACTAAAAAGCGTAAATTTATGTCTGTTGGCAGCTAGTTTATAAATGACAAAACTGAATTCCCGTTAAAATATACATTTACAAAATCCCAAGCAATATTTTTCGCTAGCCTTGACGTGACAATTTCCAATGACCGCCCGCTATGTTAAACTGAGTTTTATGAAAATTGTATGATCGATTATGATTGGTTATTTAAATAGATAATTACGTAGCGTTTAATGAAAATTACTTTTCAATTAGCCCGCATCCTGTTTGGCGGGGTAGTTATATTAATGTATCAATATTTATATTGACTTGTCATGTCACGAGCGGTAACGTTTAGGCAAATTAACCGTTCGTTTAATTTATTTTGAAATTTAATCAAACGTTAATTGTTTTTAATTGTTAGTGCGGTGCGTAATCGCATGTAATGGTAGTCGTATTGCGTAAATTCTCGTCGAATTCAATGATATTTTAGACCAATGTCCGATAGAAGTATATTGTTATTTTAGTTCGGTCGCTTATAGCCGTGTTGTCGGTGGTCAAGAGGTTAGACTGAATTATATTGTGGGTGGTAGAAGAGGCAATTATGTAAAGAGAGTGGGAGGTACCATTTACATGGACACTGATAATATTATACTTTGAAATTACGGTGTTCATAAGGATAGGGTCGGACATGTTACAGTCGGTTCAATGGAGGTCCTGGTGGAGTTACTTACAGTAGCTGTAGAGTAGAGAAAGAGTGAAGGAAAACGTTGGATACGTTGCTGATTTCAATAAGTAAATGTGGTGAATGTACCTATTGATGAAAGCTCGTTTATTGTCTGTATTTATAAGTGCTGATAAAATTAATACATGGGCCAACGTAGACCATATATCTAAACCATAATGATTATAATACCCTTGTATTGAAGACAGCTATAGTAAATTGAATGGCATTATTCATAGACACATTATGTATGTGTATTGGAACACCAGAAATACTCCATTAATTGCTGTAAACACATTATACTACTGACAGCCGTTTAACCATCAAACTTAACATGTAATTAAAACTCACGCACCTGACTTCGCTAACATTAAATGGTTATTAAAATAGAATAAGATCAGAAGCTACACGAAGTAATTACTTCTGCGTTTGCGCATAATTTTAAACGATTTTGTTTTAACTGTTGCATTCAATCGTGTAATGGTCTTCGCTTCCTGTGCTCGATTCTTAAGTTCGTTTCCTGTGGTGCCACGCGTCTTTAAATTAAAAATGGTATTATTAGTTGTAGGTAATAATTGCTAGCTTCGAATATTATCAGCAAAATAGCAATCACTGTTATCTTCATGCTATTGATATTTGTATAGAAACTGAAGCAGTACATTGTATTTGGAATTGCAATAAATTAACAAAAGTCGAAAAATATTAAAGGACATTGTTATGTCCTTTAATATTTATCCTTTCTTTTGTCCTTGTTTTATTTCACTCCTGTAATCCCGGAAGGGTTAGGCTGAGTTGTACGTATTGTATAATTATATTTCGCCAGTTATGTTTAAGTCCCATGTAATAGAGGGCGAGTCTATTGCCATCAACCAAAGGAATTAGAAGCCATTGCTCTATTTACCACATAATAGGTGTAAATAGTATAATAAAAAATCACGTTAGTTTAATGTTTCGTAGAATATGTTTTTAGGCACTAGAAGTAAGTAGGTAGGTCAGCACTAGGCAACTTTTAGTTACAAAAAAATCGAAAAACCAAAATCTAACAGACTTAAAGATGATCTTGATCTGAAGAAATGCACTACGAATCACTGAATGCGTTTAGTACTAAACATATTTAGAACATCATTCTGTGTCTGTCATTTTGCAACAATTGACAAAAACAGATCGATGTTTTAAATATAAGTGAGTTCTTGAATGAAAAAGATTTTTTAAGCCTTCATGGTAAAATATGGCTGAACTTGTCATAATTTTTGTTATCCTTTATACCCATATCTGCAAAATGAAATTATCTTTAAATTCGTTAAACACTAGTCTTCGTTAAACAGTAGATCTGAGTGATTTATGGTATAAGCGGACCTTAAAGGTGAATTTTCTCAAAAGAAACTGATATTTTTGATGCGAGGTGTGTTGAGACTAAATACTTTTTGTTTTGCAATTCAAAGCTATGATTCTACGGGTTCAAATTATGTCAATATGTTAGTATTTCGAACTGAGAACAGTGAGTAGAATAGTTAGAAGTATAATAGGTGTATGTCTGATATGTCAGCGCCAGGTGGCTCGTGAAGCAACTCTGAATTGGGATCAAAGGCTACGGTGAGGTATAAGTGTTACATTGTTAGAAAATCTAGCTGTGTGCTGAATAGTTCCTCTTCTCTTATGGTAAAATGTACATTAGGTAGGTATAGATGAATCATTAAAGTCTTAGATATAGAAAATTGGAGTATGGTTGGGGCTCATAGTTTCGTAGGCTGGGAAGAGGAAAATAATTTTAATAAAGGACTAAAGTGAAATAGAGAGAGAATAATAACAACATAGAGAGGTTATAAACGAATCAAAAAATATTTTGATAGAAAGCTTTGGCAGTGTGGGTGTTCTTAAAGGAGGCAGAGCAGTGCAGTGCATGAGAAGACTAAGGTCGAAAATTCGTTTGCCATTGAGCAGAATTAGAAGGTTAATTTCGTTTGTGTATATTTCCGATACGCAATGATGATAACCAATACTGATATCCAATAAAACATCAGATCCAAACTCATAAACTGTAACAAACATGCACCTGTTATAAAGAAGCATCTACTCTAAAATACAGCCTCGAAACCCAATAAAAATAAAACGCTCGTATAATGCAAATTACTCTAATTTATACAGATTTAAGATGGAAAACGGCGCTCCTAGGAAAATTTCTCCATGGCGGTCGTTTGCCGCGATTATATCGGGGCATGTAATGCGTGTGCAGTTGCTCCGCAGTGTCCGACGATGTATCGTCACACTGTTTACTTGTACTGGAAGCGATAAAGGGGAAATAAATGGAGAAGATATATTTTTTATTTAATTATTTATTTATTAAAACGTCTCGCACACAATAGTATACAAAGGCGGACTTAATGCCTTAGGCATTCTCTACCAGTCAACCAAGGGTAGTGAAGAGATAAGATGGCAGGTGCTCTGTTTAACAGACGTTACTAATAATAATAAAAAATATTAAAAAGATAACATAAGTATTTATAAATAAAATAGTATACAAGTACCTAAACAGAATATAAACTTATAATACACATACATACATTATTTACTATAATATACATCTATATTATACATATACTATATATATACACAAAAAGGGAAGGAGGTAATTGAGATGACTCTACGCTATTTATTCATGGATAGATAAGTTACGCGGATGGGTAGTTGGAGGGATAGGTTGAGCTAAGCTATATTAACAATCTTATATTCTTCATCATCACCATCATCATTGGCAGGTTTGTTCTACCGACTGCTGTATAGACCTACTCCCTCTTGTGCTGAGCGTCCCTGGTCTGTGCGAGGCTCATCATATTCTTAGTGAGAAAAAAATAACGACGGTGAAGTTTCAATACCTAATACATTTTTTTTTTTGTGATTTTCACTTTATTCTATGTTGTATGAACATTTATATCCCTAACCTGAAATATTTTATTAAAATCATTATCACCATCACAAACGTTTCCTACAATTTTTTTTAAATATAAGTAATTCTTTATACAAATGTTAAAATCTATAGAATTTAAACGTTTATTTCGCCTCCTGCAAAATCAAGGTTTCGTAGTTATTAGATATTGATTCTAAACCGTCGATTACTAAAGTGTAAGTACTTATAAAAAAAAAGGATAGGACACCTTTATTGTTGTGCCTGTAGTAAAAGAAGCTGAACGGATTATAGTAAAAGAATGCAGGTCTCTGTTCTTTTTTCCATTAACACATAAAACAAATGATGATCAGCAATCTTCTTGCAAGCATAGTGATTCTAGAAGTGCACAACATTGTAGCGGTCGGTGATGTATGTACTCGTATATAAGAGCCTTAACTCTTACTTACTTGGAGACATATTTCAACCGTTTATCTTGTTAAACTCTTCACTGATTTCGATCACGTTTTTCCTAAAGAAGCAGAATAAGCAGTTTGTCATTAAGTTTTATGCTTCTGATATTACGTCGTAAGTCATTGCCTTTTTCCTCAAACAAAAGTTGTGATGACTTAATTTAGAATGTGCGATTTTTTGGTACAAAAACAAACTTATTCCTTATTGGTTTTAGCAATTGCTCAATAAATTGCACTAGCTGACTTTAAGTTGGTCTAAATTGTATAGAAAGTTTCCGGAACACCACTATTCGTGATTAACCTTAAAAGTTTGGAAATAATGTCGAGCAGTACGGTAGTTGTCCACTTAAGTTGGTACGTACTATGTAAGACATAGGGTTTGTAGAGAAAGTCCATCTAAAACAACTGTTTCACGTATTAGAGGAAGTATATAGATATGCTATTTACTATATCTAAAAGCTACACATCAGATCAAAAAGGGGTGTTCTTATATGTGCCATACAAAAACAACTCGCATACAAAAACAACCCCTGTCTGAATTGAAGTGTGTAAATGCAAGAGCTCCCACCTTATACAACAAAACTTGCATAAGGCTTTAAAAAACTGCGTGTCGAACATTCACTGAACTCATGTGTTCTCTGTCCATTCAAGGTGTCTGCCAAATTTGGGAATCCTTTATTCAACATATTGGCTATTTTCAAAGAAAATAATAATGATTAAAAAAAAAACAGTTTCTCTTAAAATTTAACCCCTTCAAACCTTCATGGCATATTCAGTTATTCTACGGCCAGCCCAGGCGCAGCATGTTACGAAGTATTACGAGTAGGTGCTCCACTAGTAGCCGACTAATCGCAGGCCCGAGGTCAAACCGTGTAGGAGCCCTGCGGCCCGCCACGTTTATTATAATAAGCTTTGCTACCATTATAAAGTTTGCCCATCGCCCTTTATGCTAGCCGGGTTAGATTTACGCTACGGAAATTATTTTCACATTAATTTTGTTTAGCGTTGTTTAGATAACAAGATGTCGGATTTAGATTTCCTTTCATTGCTGGGGCTTGTAATTTTATTGGGAGATGTATGGTGTACTCTTTTAGTTATGATAAGCGAATTTAACTAACCCTTTTCTGTATTGGATTTTCATTCTCGATTTTTGTTTTAAATATGTACAAATTTTATAAATAGGCGAAACTTGTGTGTGTGTCTGTGTGTAGGGGCTAATCTTCAGAAATAATGATCCGATTCCATAAATTATTTGACTAATGGGAAACTATAAAGCTGATGGTATGGTATTGCTGAGTGTCATATGATATTTTATGTTAAGACAAGAATTTTCAAGCGGACGAAGTCGCGGGCAGAAACTCGTAATGGACAAGTACTTTTTTGACGTCTTGGTATTTTATTTTGACATACATCTACATAAAGTATATTGTTTTTTTTTTTAATAAAGGTAATTTTAGTATCAAAAGTATGATAGAAATGGACTTACCTATTAGCGCTTCGACGTGGTAACTGGGTATGATCTCATTTGCGGTAGTCAGCTTGGCGGCGGTAATGGTACACTGAAAAAAAACACAACCAACATGATACATCAATCAAACAAAATTATACGAGCATCGATCGTTCTGAGAAACAATTTAATAAGCAAACATACCCAAATAACATGTTACGTTACGAATAAAGAAGACGGTAACGAAATCAGGCTAATAATTGGCAATAAAAAATGTATAGGTTTTGACGACAAATAAAGCGGCTAGTCCGACAATAATGACTGTGATTGACTCAACAAATAATAACGGTTGTTAACAAATAATAAGGCTTAGTCGCAATAAGTTAATTCCATCGACATCTGCTCGGTTGCGCAAGATTCAGTCGTCCCCAAATAAAGTTGCGACAAAAAGCCGCAATTATTTCAGTTTATTACGAAATCCGCTTCAAATTAGTCGCATCGTGACAACCCTACCGGTCGATATAGAAGTCTATTGAGTTTTAATCGCGTGATCTTTGAACCGTTGCCAAATGTTCGCGAGCCCTGCATTGTCGCTACATTACAGAATGATTCACGAGCCCTGGGTTTATAGCTGAAATAAAGTGTTGTTCCTCGTTTTACACAAATAATATAAATTATCGATGCTTGAACAAAATTACGTGATATTATACTTTTAAACTGGAACGTCGTAATTTTTAAGTTAACGATCTTGTTTATGACGTCGTAAATTAAGTATATTGCGATATTTATAACGAGTCTTTGTTGTAACTTTTAGTTTCACTCATCCTGCTTGTAAATGTAACTAATATTACCGAGTGATAATTTTCCAATGTTAATATCTTTATTTTCTCGATCTATTACAAAATATCTACAACTACTGTTTATATTGATTTAGTGATGGCTTCAACATTATGATTTCCTTCAACATCTACAATCTTCCATATCAGTCGAATAGATACATAATAAACAAACATTCCTACATTCACGACTACAAGAAGATATCAAGATTTTCTAAAAGGGAACTTCAACCAGTCTAGACATCGTCGCTCATACCCAAATGAGTGGTAAACCCAAGAAATAACTAAATATTCATAAAACTACTTTACACAGATGAAATTATATAGTACAGAGACGTATTTTATTCGCATAAGCGGAAAATAATTTCTTTATAGGCATAGAATCGATTAGCAGCGGGCTTTACGATGCGCCTGCGCGTCTCGGGGTGCCAGCTTTATTGCTGCTGCGCTATACGTAAGTACTGGGTACACATAGTTGTATCCAACTAGTTAATAATGATTTAAACCTTCCGTTAATGAAAAATTAGACCTGTAATGCAGAAGCTAGTAAATGTTAATGGACTTTAAAATTTTATGAAAATTTTAGGTTTGAGTCTAAGTGTGGTATGGTAACCGGGGTATAATTATAGGGTACGTGCAGTGGGAGGCAACATTTTAAGTTGGACATAACTAAAAGTTTATGGACTAGTCAAGTGTATAACCTTTAACAAGAATCTATGCTAAGTAAAACATATTTAAATCATGTTATGGTTTGATTTCCTGAAATATAAATTCATTGTATTCTATACATACATAACCTCATGCCTTCTTCCCATGGGGGTATGCAGAAATTACAGAACACCACCTGCTACGATCCTTACATACTCTTTTTGCTTCATTCTTGCGTCCTTTTTCATTGTCAACAATAAATCCTATTGCATCTTCAAATTAATTGCCGCAATGTATCTGAAGTCAAAACACTGCGATCAAGCATACAATGATTCAGCAACCACTATTGCCCAACAAATGATGATAGTTACCTAACTAGACGAGTATTTTCATACCAGCTGGTTTGATCGTCAATGAGTTTATGTATCATACCGAAACAAAGGTACAAACAATTTGAGAGTATCATTACGTGGTTAGCTATTGAAAAAATGGATGCCGCGCCTTCTGACACAGTGGTGCTCAGTTTGGTGGACTTGGCACGTGCCGATGTTACCTAATTATACCATGGCAGCTGCGATCATATTAAAATGGACATTCTCAAACATCTTTAGGAGCGGTTTCTAGTCGAACCAATTGCTACTGCCCTTTTTCTTAGATGAAAGCAGTCTTAAAATGATTGTAAACGGAAATTGTGTTGAATGAAGGGTGATTAACAGAAGGTATTTACAAGGCAGATGTGAGTGGAAACGCCGGGACCGATGCCCTAGGAAGACATATAGTGACCTTATTGGTGATGTTCTTCAGAAAGGTCAGGTGCATAGTACTCACAACCGGCGTGCGTGTATGACCAGATGTATGAACGTAAACGAAGCGAAAGGAAGGATCGTAGCAGGTGGCGTTCTGTAGTTTCTGCCTACCCCCATCGGAAGAAGGCGTGAGTTTATGTATGTATGTATGGAAATTGTGTTAGGTTCGTCGAGAAGTAAGGCATTTGTTTTTTTTTTTTGCATATATGTATTCTTGTTTCCGAAAAAAAGATGGATGGACTGTGTGAAAGATGATATGGCTGGAAAGGGGGTGACTACCGAGGTGACGATTACTATTAATCGATCGATTTATTTATCGATCGATTATGTATTTATATCGACTAGAAATGAATTGGGATGTAGGGCCAGGCGAATGATAAGGATTCTTATTCTTCTTTTCCTTTATATAGGTATGTAAATTGGATGATTGTCAAAAGTGTACTTCTTAAGAACAGGAAGAGAATATTTTGCTTTCATATAACTTTAGTATTACCAATGATATATATATTCGCCAATTTTCCTTCCCGTATGTCCCAACACAACGTATCAGATACAAAAGCCGATGATTCTGATACACAAAGCATTCGAAGCCTCTGTTATTAATCCTCACAGAAGATTGATGTGACAGAACACTACCTATCTCCATCTTTATGTAGGTTAAGGTCCAAATTAAGCAACTACTCCCATTCAACACGACAATAGAAACTAATACTCGCGCTAATTACGCATTTAGGCAATATTATACCGTTCTGTAATATATTTTTTTGCATAGTAACTGATTCATAGAAATATATAAACGGTATTTTTCTGCACAATAGGAATGGCTTCCTACAAGTTAGTAATCGTAAGGAGTAACATTAAGATTATTCGTAGCTACTTCAGAGTGTCACCTAGTGTGTAATGTAATTTTACACTGAAACATACAATAGTAATAAAGGAGTGGGACGTAATGTGTTTTTGAAACGCTTTTTATGAAGCTTGTAATATATGAGTGTTAAAGGCACCCGTAAACAGGCGTGACGTGACAGCGTGACGCGACTGTAGTAGACCAATTTCTATGAAAACTTCATGGCAAATTTTCTACCAGAATCGCACCGCACCGTTGCGTCGCGTCTGTCTGGAGCCTTAAAGAGTAGGGTAAGGGTATAGGATTTGAGAATTATAATGTTTTAACAGCGTGTACGGCAACGCTTGTAGGTATGATTAGTAAATTTGATAAAAGTGGAGACTTCAGGAAAATACCTTAGTGCGTTTAATTTTGGACCATCAATTTTATCGATATTATGTGACAGTATGTTACGCCTGTAAACTGGATTAGTTCATGTTGGCGGAGGATCACCCTGCAGTGAGTCGATACAGGCTGATTGGTTTACAGTGACATATAGCAGAAGAAAACACGAAAAATATTCACTAGCATCATCCTATTCGACACAGCAAGCACCAACAACAACATACCCGAGAATTACAAATCAATCTTCAAATCACTATAAAGTTTATACAAAACAATTTATAACGTGTTTACAGCATCAATTCATGCATACCAGCCATTACTCCAGTTTCTTTAAACATACAATCTTGGGCAATTTCCCTTGCTGATGTTGGTAACATTAGGTAACAAAATGGTAGCAAGGCCGGTGAAAAATATACCTACGTAGAAGCTCGTTTAAACAAAATATTGCTTAGAATTGATGATACTAGTGGCCATTACGGCTTGCGAACAGTGGTTAAGATGTAATAACAATAATTAAGACGTTGGATGCCTCTCCGAGTTGATCCGAATCGCTATAATGCGCGTACGACGTAGTTACACGTGAATTGTGTGGGTAATTTCGGTTTGATCATGGGCTGTATAAAATTGTATGTAGGCAAGTGTCGTAGACGGCCTTCTTTCTTTGATATTTTAAAGTCGTTGAATGGGCATTGTATTTCAAGTAAGCTCTGATATCACTACATTGCGTTCTATTGCGTCCTTTCTGGAGTTAGATATAAAAGGTTTTAATAGTAGACGCTCTAGGTACTGTTAGAGCTATGTACCTAACGATGCCGTAATTAGTTTTAATCAAAATATGTAGATCACAGATCATCATTGGAGATAATAACATAGTTGGGTAGCAGAGGTCAGATGGCAGGCATTCTATGTATGTACCAATTAGTACTAATTACTAATGTCAAGCCTCATCACGTCAATCGAGGGAATCTCGAGACAAGTTTAGATTAGCAACAAAACTTGCAGAAGTTGACTTTTGCAAGCAATTCTTACGATGTAAACAATCGTGGCAAGTTAATTTTCATAAGATTTCTAAAACAATTAGTAGCACTGAACTTCTGCAAGTTTATGTTTTGTTGCTAATCTAAACTTCCCTTAACTTAGCTGGGAAATGGCCATGAAAATGATGATTAACAAAGAAGAAATGAAATCCCGTGATGTTGTCATGAATTTCACAACATCATGGATTCACTTTCATTTACCAACTGACCATAATAATGATATAAAGGGTAGTAAAACAACAGAATCATAAAATTGTGATTCATGTACACATATGTGGGACACGGAGATGTTTGCAAGGATAACATTTTTCGGGTTATTTAGTACTTTAGGAACATTTACGATCAACATACGACATTATTCTTTATTGATCTTGCAAAGATATGCGAGACAAGCAGAATGTGTGAGTTCATAATATTATCAAACAAAGAAGCTATCTAACTTGACCCATGTCATAAACAGTTTTCAATATGGTTTTGAAAATTGCCCACCACATTATTTCGAATGTTTTTACTGTCTCTTTTTTATATAAGGCGGGTCGCAGGTCAACCTACGAGATTATCAGCTGCTTATCCGGGCTATGTTTCTGTCTCTCATCAGCACGAACTGCATATATGTACGGGGGGAATAGCTTATGCCGTCGTAAAATGTTTGCCTGTTAGCAAGGTGGATGCAGTGAGCAGTGGTGGTACAAAGGCTGACAAGCGCTTTACTTTGTGTAAATTATTTCGTTACCACTGCTCTCAAAACGGTGAAAGAAAACATCGTGAGGCAACCGGCATGTCTTAGAACCAAAATGAAGACATGGGACATCTACCAACTCGCACTGGGCCCACGTGGTGGACGGCCTACTCCCTCTCACAGAGAGGAGCCCTGTGTTCCAGCAGTGGGGACATTATAAGCTGATTATGCTAAGATGGATGTGGGGCTGACTGTACCAGGTGGAGTCGTAAATGCTTTTTTATGATTATTAAGAGTGACTTGAAGATACATATAAATCGATAAAAGGACAATTCGATAACCAATTTAATAGCATTCTATTGCCCTACCATTCAACAACATTTCGGTAAATTATTTAGTTCGCTATTTCACAACTTGTCAAGATACTCGCCTTGCTATAAAGAGAAGGGTCCTTTATTGACATCACGTTTGGTATTTTTTATTACTTTTGAAAGTGATTGCAGTTCGAATTGCGTAATGGATCGCTTTTATAAGGAAGATGTTAATGACGATATTTAAGGACGGTTGGGTAATATTTCTGTGATTGTGTAGCGATTTCTTTTAATCATTTAGAGATTAAACTGTACGTCATATTGAGAGGACTTTAGTAGTTCAGGCCATAAACTAATAAATATTTTTGACTGCAATTTTGATTTTTATCGAATGCGAGTTTTGTGTTTCAGTTTTGTTTTCTACTTTCACGGCTTCAAAAGCCTTGCAGCAAATAATAAAATCAAAGAATAGGAAGGGAATACCGTAACATAAAAATCTGGTACATACTCATTAAATAAGTGACATAAGTTCATAAACATTTCAGTATTCGTATGCGCCGTATTTTCATGGAAACCTTGTTAGTCATTTTAGTCGCCATTTTTTTCTTTATTCCGTGTTATAAGGAAGTGGCGTCGAGTCGTAGATCACGGCTGCGCGCGCGGCTCCGGGAATCATCAGAATTTTATTGCTAGCGTTAACCTACCTTACGTATGGTGTGCAAAAAAGTAACCGCATGAATTTTATTTTATTGTTTGTTATGTGTTTTACATGTCATAATATTATAGTTGAAATACGTTTATTTTTGTCAGAAAAGATTTTTTTTTATCGCATTATAACTTGAATCACCAAATCCATTTCCATAAAATATTGTGTTATATTTGTGTAAAATAAAAATAATAAGAAATAGATTTTGTCTCTTATTCCATTTTTATAATAGATAACTTATCGCGTCGAAACTTATTGAACTAACCTTAATTTAACTATATCATTTATCAAAACCAAACCTAAGACAAAAACTCATGTTATTAATTTTAGTCTTATTTTTCTGTCCTTACTGCGTCGACAATTTGAAGTGTAGCACCATATTATGGTCATATGCCATATGGCACAAATGGTCTCGGTTATTGCACGGTAGCATTGCTAGTCGAGACAGGTGTCTTCCAATGTACGAGTTTTTGTTAAACGTGACGGATTCAGAAGCGGTCGAATGGCACCGCACTAAAAAAAAAAACTTTGTTCTTTCTTTTGTGTATTACCATAATGTGCTTTAAAAGATAAATAAAAAAATAGACTTCAAAAATCAACTTTTGTACTTTTTAATTTTGATGACAGGTTGAAGATTTTGTGTTTCGAGTAGGAGTTATTTTAGTAAAAAAAAGCGTCTTTTTTATTGTACAATGCGGAACACTAAAAACAAGCCAGTCATCGCAAAACGCAATAAAAAGTTAAAAAAAAAACAACGTAGTTAGTCATGTTCATAGTTGCTATTTCCGTAAATAATGCAGGAACAAAATAAATATGCGAATATAAGTATATGTAGGTACTAACTACTAGGCAATAACAGGCAACATTTTATTCCACCAGCTTCAAGAATTTAGCTCAGAATGTGATATTTTAATAGCGAATTAGTGTTTTTACGTTTTAAATTATACTGAATAAAATAAACGACAGGATTAATGGAATAACTATTCAAATTAGCGGCCTAGAGAAGGCCGTTTTTGAAGTGAATAAGCTAAGAAAATTAATACTAAAACTAACTTATTATTTTTATTTTACACAATATTCGATCTTTTCGCGTGGAGAAATTATACCACTGTAACGAGGTTATTGGTCTTTTGGAAAGGTTGCGTGTTAGTCTAAGTTCAATCTTACGTTTCTGCTAAATTATTACCAATTTCATTTTCAATCTTTAAAATACATTTTTCAATCTTTAAAATACTTTTTTTAATCTTTAAAATACATTTTCTAGACAAAACTAGAAAATAACATCACACTTGTACTGCCTCGTTGGTCTAGTTGTCGCTGCTGAGCTTGAGGTCCTGGGTTCGATTCGTGGGTCGGGCAAAGGCTTTTTCATCTGCAATTTCTCAATAGCAGCCCGGGGTCTGGATTTGTGACCGGATATTTTTAATACGCTCGCCCTATTACATGGGACTTATACATAATTGGTGAAATACCTGCCTAACTCTTCGTGGCATAGAGGCGTGATGTTATGTAAAACTAGAACATTTATCTTAAAATAAACCCTACCTGTTCTAGACTAAAACAAAATCGATACCACAGAGTAACGATATGACGTATATAAAATCAGATAGCCAAAGTAAGGTCCCTGCACGACCCCTGTTTATTATGCGCATGAATAATTTGTTCCTATTACTGATTTATATATGATAAAGCACCCAACGGAATCCACGATATCGGCCGTATATGATTTAATATCTGTATGATTCTTCATGCTCTGTGGTTTACATTTTTCAGTCATGTTATTGATATAACGTGTTTAGAGAACTCAGTGAATCCTTTCGAGTAACCTGACTAAAATGATCAATAATATAATTATTATAACGTAGAAACGTAACTACGTTTGTTATATTTAATTCATTTTAATTATCAGTTTTAAAATTTCTAATATTCATAACTTTAGTTGGGTTGGTCTCCAAGCATTCAGCAGAAGTTTGAGAGTAAAAAAAAAACTTCTTTTTAGGACGGATTCTGCTGATATACTGACGAAAAAAAGTAACAAATTAGTTATGTAGCGAGAATTATAAAAAACAAATTGTTTTTTACTAAAGGAAGTATTGATGATCGCTTAAACGAAAGAAGACCATTTTATCTCCGGTGAGATTAAAAATAATCTTTAACAAATATCTTGTACAAAGCATCACGTAGGTAAAAGTTAATGAAACAACTTTCTCTTAATGTAATATTGCATCAGCAAGTTCAAATAAAGGCCTCGCGAAATTATAATTATTTCAGCATTCATTTGATTTTCATACAAACGAGCACATTTTGTGAGCTGCAGTACAGTAGACATCAACGAGCACATCAGAACAGTGCAATATATATTTGTTTTTTTTTTTTAATAATTTTGTTCTTTTACAAAATTTTAGTAGACTGCATTTTGTTAATATTTTTATTCTGTATTTATTCACATTTTCTGGGATTCTATAATAACGTACCTAATGGAAGTAAAAAAAAACTACGTCATAAAATCTAATAAAAATAAGTATGCCAATTTTCTAATCCCATTACGACAGAAGACCCAAACATGATTACTTACATTCCATCGTACGACCTTACCTTAAGTGCGGGCTACACATTACAATCATTCCATCGAATTCGGACCATCGTTTCGTACATTTTAATGTGGCCACATTAAGTCTCATCTCCGTTATTAGTCAGAAACTGGTCTGACTTCCTACGTCTACAGGATGTTGCTCCATATACGCCATTCATTAACTTAATGGCTTTGGGCCGCGATGATTTTTATTGCGAAACATCGATCTGAATGCGCAGACGCATCAGTTCGTGTGAATGGGCTTTTAATGAAACTGAGGCTTTTGTCATTTTTGTAGTCAGTTTTTTTAATAATTACTTGAGGAAATAATTATTGTGCTGTATGTAATAACGGTATTCTTGGGAGATGACAATTTACTTTATTCCATCACAATTGGAATCCATGCGAAATTTCGAATACCGATAGGTACCTACGTGTTTATTCGAATATGGCTGTGAGTTAGCCTAGTATCAAACAAACCAAGTCTAAAATATAATTTCAAAAAACCTACCACATATATCGCAATGATAATACAATACTGTTGTAACTCAAAATATGTAAAATTTGCGATAACCTCATATTAAAAGAAATAATGAAGTGAATAATCATTTTTTCGTCGATTCTGAAAAAAAGTCATATTTTGAGTTACAACAGTATTGTATTATCAGTGCGATATAGTACTGGGGATTTTTGATGTATTATCATATGCATATTATGTGAAATAGTATCATCAAACTACCTGTCTACCAAGTGGGTGGCCTACCTACACTGTGCCTTCCGGATGATAGTTATACAGTGTCTAACGATTCTAGATAAATCACAGCCATTAAACCGAATAAAAGAACATACTACACATACATTTTCGCTCCATTACGCTCTCACGAACAACAATAACGAACCCTGAAACATTCAAACCGATCTCTTCGATCAACAAAAAGAACATTATCTATTTATTTTTTCTTATTCAATACTAAAATGCCAAGACTTTAACTATTTAACATACTAATCTATGATTGTTAACATAAGATGGTTCAAACGACCCGCTAAGTTAAACTTCATTTATCCAAAATCAACTTTATTTATACGAGCTTTAAGTGTATTTTCAAATGGGTAGGTTTAGAAAAAGTCGTGCTTACGGTAGCCGAAATCATGGGTCAAGAAGATCAAACGTGATCTAAAACTGATATTAAAGATTGTAAAGAGAGTGACGCATGCGTGAATGAGATATTAGTGAGGCAAGCAGTGATGAAACCGTTTTGCACTGGAAGACATGATTAGCTGATCAGTTTTGGTTTCATGGTGAAATTTTATTGTGAGTTTCAGCCCATATGTATGAACAGCAATATTTTTCATAAAATCGTACCATACGATTTATGTATTATTTATTGCTTCAGAATCTATAACAGAAAAATGACAGCCGGTCTTACTAAAAAAATCCATACACAAAGTCACGTGTTGAGCGTAGCGTCAGAAAACAGGTTTATAATCAATTTATTTAATTTAAATAAATCTGTGCACTTAATCTTGTCCTGAAGTGTAAAAGTCTTGTAACAATACCCACAACGTGCATCAAACATTTCTAGATCGGTGATGGACACCGGCCCCCGCGCATTCACGGTATCTTTTTATATTCGCGATATTTCTTTATGTTACTTATTATTAATGTTAGCAGCAGTCTTTTATCTTTTTTGTTTTTTTATCGCTTCAATGTCAAAATCCCATTGAAACATGAAGAGAGAAAGAGAGGATTAAAATGTTATTTAAATTAATAATACTTGTTTGTTTCGATTCGTTTTATTAGTATTATTTTGCTGTGTCCTTAACTTACGAAGAAAAACTGCATTTTAAGTCCGTAATTAGCATAATTTTTAACGTTGAATCAATAATTTAAAACCAATTTTATTCAGCTCATTACATAAATATGACCTTTAAGAAAAAATCGACAAAAAGGTGAAAGCTTGTTAAAATACCGACGTAAAACAGAATCTTACACTTGACGTGACGTCAAACGCACCATTAAAATTATCTTCGAAGCCACGTCAACTCTAATCTTGTTTGCTGGCACAATAAATAAAGCTGCTTTTGATGTAGCCGCTTCGCTTAAATTCGCTTAAATTAAGGCACTCCGCTCATTTGGGCGGCCAATTAAGCGCATAAAGTATCGCGTTCGCCAAAAACTGCGCCTCTCATCAAAATTTTTCATTTTCATTGTTTCATCTTTTTGCGGGCACCATGATAGGGGGTTATTTTTTAATTTTATTAATGATCAACCTTTAGTGTTAATAATTGTGTAAAAATTGTCGTTTGTGGTGATCAAGCGGCTGTCACATTATGTGCGTTATTTGCGAGAGAATGACGATATTTTGACGTTTCACGCCTTTGGGTGTGCTAATAACTTAAAAAACTAAATGTCAGTATGAACTTCTTGCCGGGGTAGTCAACTTTAAATAAATTATCTCTCTACAAGGCTTGCCTCCCGCTTGTGTAGGAACTACTATGTCTCGCTTTTTATTGAATCCTGAAAGTTACGGGCACTTCAACGGCTCTCAAACCTGCATCACGAAGCCCCAACTACAATAATTATCCATCAACTCCTTTAACAAGTAAAATATTGATTGTTAAGTTCCCTTTGTAGGCTGCCAACGTACCCACATTCAATTAGCATAATACTATAAACACCCACACGAAAAAACACATCTGCATCTTGCAAATTTCATTAATTTGACTATAACATGTCTTAAATAAGGTAAAAAATTACTGTTTCGATGCGACGCTGTAATCTTGAGCGCATTAAAACCTTCGTGGGTGGGGAAAGAACTCAGTTTTACGTCCATATAAGTAAATTATTATTGGCTCAGCCTTGACAGCTTGCGACTGAAATGTGAAGCGTCTTGTAGGCCTCATTTGATGTTATATTTTTGTTGATCCGGATCTACATGGGTTTACAAAGGTTTGTTGCTCAGCTGGTATTTC
Organism: Griposia aprilina; assembly: GCA_916610205.1. Lineage (NCBI taxonomy): Eukaryota > Metazoa > Arthropoda > Insecta > Lepidoptera > Noctuidae > Griposia > Griposia aprilina. The sequence continues at coordinate 13,907,973 of OU744302.1, forward strand.
CATAAAAACTTAATTTGCGGTATATACAAGATTACCAAGCAAGTAAGCATGACATTGCTTATATAGGGCTGCAAAATTCACCAGCCATATATGTAACTTAATATTAACAAATCTTTAGTAAGTAATAAACTTGCCCCAGTTATTAGACATAGTTAATATAAAATATCTACCAATGGAATAAAAATCAGTATTAACCAAGCACAGATTACACCCAACCACCAATTTCTTACCCAAATTTACTACCTACGCTGAAACCTCAAATATTTGCTCACTTTACATGAGCAAGTAATTCGACCGTCCTGCACCGCATCAGGTAGTAACATTGTTTGTTTATAGGTATTACTATCTCTCTATAGATCCCGAGATAATAAGACGAGTCGGTGACATTCATTCGGACATGCAAAGCCGCGTGTGAAATGACAGCTGATTCCTTTAAGATATCTGACAGTACAATTTTATGTCATACTGTAGATTCTAGAATTTGAACCGAAGCACATTGTGTTAAGGTTGGAAGTTGAGTTGGAGAAAAGTAAAGTTATGTTGGTTAATAATGTGTCTCATCTCAAACGGATCAAAGCTTAAAGCTTCGCCGTGAGAATTAATTTCGAGGTGTAATGACCTTCAAGTGCCATCAAGTAACACTGATTCTGTGACATCTTGTGGGAAAAGCTTCTGAATGTATGTTAATCTTTTTTATAGACATGTTAATAGAAATGAATTATTAATTATTGAATAATAATGCGTTTATCGGAGATTAGATATTCAATAGAATTGAATACTCATGAATAAAAATTGTGTAATAATGAAAATCAAAATATTTTGATAACTTATCAACAAATTGTGCATGTTTATTGGATAATATTTCGAACATAAACTTTGATATTTATTTTCTGAGAGATTCCACAGTTCAGGTGCATCTAATTCACGAATTCCAAAGGTAATGCGTATGGAGGTATGACAGAATTTAATAGAAACCGCTGAAGTTTAAAGCGGGTGTAAAAGTAATAAATTATTGTTACCATCTCATAACATAACATCACGCCTCTATTTCCCCGAAGGGTTAGGCAGAGGAGTACCTAATAGCACACCCACATTTCGCCAGTTATATTTATGTCCCAAGTAATAAGGGGCGAGCCTATTGCCACCAACCGGGCACAAATCTAGACTCCGGGCTACTACTGAGACATTCCAGATAGAAAAACCCAATAACACTTTGCCCGACCTAGAAATCGAACCAAAGACCTAATGCTCAGTAGTAGCGAACTCTAGACCAACGAGGCAGTCTATGTTGCCATCTAATTTGTCTAAAAGTAATAGTGATAATTAATTAATTAATTACAGGTATAGTTAACATGTTAAGGAGTAATTAACTCGAGAATAACAAATCAAATAATAATTAGATGTTCCCATATAATTATGATAAAATGCGTCCGGTTTATCCCTTAATAAATATAAAACTGTATTGAGTAAAAAAGTAATTTATCAAGCAGCAGGTGGTCACTACTGAATGAGGGCCTTCTTTATAGAAAGCGAGAGTGAACGATTTGGGCATAAATTGCCAACGCTATAATTACTATTAATATTATCTAAGCAAATACATCCAACTTGTGACTTGTGTTGGTGACTTCCGAGATAACGACTAATAGAAAATTTTGGAAGAAAAATACACGTTTCGCCGATCACAAATAAATTAGGATACTGGCAGGTGAATGATTAGTAAACTGTGTGCAAGATAAGTCTGCGCACGCGTTTGACCTTCAAGACTATATCCCTGCCAGCACTTTTAATCACTTTCGGCATAATGATGGCAATTATTTAATTTAAAAAAAAAACACGGAACATAGCACACTCTCTTGACAACTGATATAAACGTCGAGATGGCGGCAAACAATTTTTTCCGATTTCGGCCACGTGCAGACTTATTTTGCGCGCACTCTAGTGTTAAATTGTTACTGTGCAGAGCCTATGTAATAAGTAACGTAGAAATAACCAGCCAGTGTTTCCCACACTACCTACAAAGTTGTTGTTGCCATAAAAATAACAAGAAAGAAACAAAAAAACCTTAAAAAAGACGTACGTCGTCGTTACTAGGAAGTGCAACTCGATACACTAGAGGCCGAGAGAAACTGGTCGCGGGTGGTCCTCACTTTATTTTTGACTGGTTCCTGTAATTAATGAGTTCAATGGTCATGTACGTAACGCGTAATATGAATAGACGCTGTAACAGTTATGGTGAATGAATAATAAGTACATACTCACTCAAGTTCGGAGATGAATATTTTATTCGATTGAATACACTTTTCAGAATTGATCTCGTATCTTGTGCAAATAACATGAATTTTAAAGTTTGTTTCACAAGTAATGTATATAATTATCGATTAAAAGCAGTAATTTGGTATTCATTTTTCATTATTTTATGGTCAAAACTTAATTGCAAGTTTTTGCCGACGAATAAGCATGACGAAACCGTAGAAGATCAAGATAGCTAAAGATAATTTACAGTTACGTTCAGTAAAAAAATATTTTAATTAAACCTCTATTTACTTATGCCATATCTCTCATATCGGTACGATGTGGAACAGTCAAAAGTCGAGCGTCGAGATACCGATCTAGATGAATATTAATTGAGAATTTGTTGGTTACAAATGATGTGGCCGCCACTGTACGAAAGAAGTAGTTACGAAATGAGTATTTTGTATTCAAACATAGAACTAAGTAAGAAGACTCTTTATTTATTTGCTTAAAACTGAAGTCATACTCATCAAACTCAAACTCAAAGCATTTATTTCAAATAAACCAATTACAGGCACTTTTGAATTGTCAAGGGGTCGGAAAGATGAAGCTAGTTGCCCATTCCAAAGCGTAGTAGATACCTATGGAGAAGAACGGGCAATAAACTCCATGGACACTCTTTTATATCAAAATATGGTTACAAAATATTGGTTACATCGTTCATGTTGAAATTATACATGTGAGAACGATGCAGAACGTAAAAAGCGTCCGTAATAAAAAGACAAAAACAATTCAATTAAAATAAGCCGTGGCAATAAGAAACGATAAGTAATAGGTAATTTTCCTGTGATTCAATTAGTTCCTGACACAGGTAAAGTTCTCAATACTTCGCGTGTGCGCTTTCATTGTGAGAATGAACGGTCTAACATTCCCCAGCGACTTGTTAATAAACCTTTAATAAACCGTCAGAGCCGACCTGCAACTTTTTGTTTAGATTTTCAATTATAAATGCGCTCCAAATATAGTTGGCCAACAAAATCCATCAAATTACAATCTCAAATCGTCCGTCGACATGAAAGTCGATCGTCGTCTTCCAGTTAAGGCCTCCGTATATGATATTGTTACAAAAACGCGTATCACAGTCGACTTTTCACTGACACGCCTTATAAGTTCTGTAATCCAATAGCAATGCTACTTTGACGGGAAATCTTTGATACTCTTACAACATTTTTGTTGAATTCTATGAAATTGAAGAGAGATTTTAACAAAAAGTTACGATTGAATCGGACATGTGTCTTGTGATCATATAGCTGTCATAAGATATTGATAACGACTGTACGTGTTGGACATCATACTCTAGCTAGCACTTACGTATGTGACTGTACCTACTTTGTAAAACCGCCTCTTGGTGATACAAACATGTCAAATCGTAGTTTGAAGAAAATCATGACCATAATTTTGCTGCTATAAAATAGTAAACTACGTTCTTTAATAACCTGTCAAAACGCTATGCTACTATATAAAATACTAATAGGGCGTAACTACAAAGTTCGTAATATTTTTGAAATAGAGTCAATTTACTTTATGGTCGAATGCATAGACACTAGTCACTTAGCACCAGGCAACATAGTAATGATCAAACGCAAACTATAATTTAAATGAGCTTCAGTTTAAAAGCAACACTATAAAATTGCGTAAACATCCTATAATATTCCCACTGCTAGGACACAGTTATCTGTGAGAGGGAGTGGGCTGCAATTTACCACGCGGGCACAGTGCGGGTTGATAGATGTTACATATCCTCGAATTTTTGGTTCTTGAACATGCGGGTTTCATCAAGATTTTCATTCACCGTTTTCAAAGCAGTGGTGATGAAATTACTTACACAAAGTGAAGCGCCTACCTGGGTTCGAACTCACGACCTACAACTCGTAAATCGGGGCCGTTACCACTGTGCCACCACTGCTCATCAAAGTGCGGCCAGTTGAAATAGAAAAATCAAAACCTTAATAGTAGATTCAAACTCAACATTTTAAGGTTGCACTAATCGACGGCTCGAACTCGTTGGTGGGCGTGGCTAATACGTATGCTATTTAGTTTATTTATTTAGTGAAATAGACGACGATTTATAACGAAGACGATCGTAAAATTTCATGAACAGACCTTTGGGCGTATAGATATTATGAAAAAACTACTTGAATAAATTTATCTATCCTTGTATGTGTAACAATTTTGCCATTTTCATTTTTTTTACTCCGGGACGCATCGCATCGCATCTACGCATCTTTGGGCGTACATAAATAATTATGTACGCCCAAAGATGCGTTAAAATATAGAAGTTCCGACGATTTTTTTTAAATTCTATGTCCGTACAGGGCTTTTGAATTTTTAATGTACACTGTCAAATAGTGGGCTAAACTCCAGACGACGTTAGTATGTAAGAATGAGTGACTAGTGTAACCTTAACATAATAAGTTAATAACATATTCGCTTGTCTAAAACTTAAAGATAAATCAATAACAATAAATAACAAATAAACGTTTACAAGTGAGCCTATTGTTTTGTACTGCACCTTGTTATCCGTCTATGATAAATGAATTCTTTGTATTGTTCTGTACGAACTTTAAACATTCTCAAATCATTTCATTTTATCTATACATGCTTCTCTTATTCTCTTATCAAACGTAGAAAGTTGTATATATGTTTAACTTATGCGATAATATACACCTATTTGCTTTTGTTGATTAACTGAAGAGCTGTATATGGTTAGGCTGGATCAGTCCTAAGTTCAGCAGGCTGAGTTACTGAAGAAACTTAACTGAAAATGTATGACTATAATTTCCCTTTATTTGTAACCGTTCATTGCAAAATAAGGATCATTTCTCAAACTGCTACTGCAAGTCACGAGTGGACATAACTAAAAATCACGTTGGTTGTTCTTAATATTATCCCATGTTTTTTTACGCTGCCAACCCACACTGCCTTGTAAGTAGCTCCAAAAACAAATCTCATCAAAATCATAATTACATAGTAGCTTGACCCCTTCAATTTTCTCAATCACCAGTACAAGCCTTGAGCAAACTAAGACTAAAAGTAAAAGTATATGACTTTGATACAAAGATAACAGCGCAATATCTTTATCAGGTGTCCAGAAATTACAAATGTTGGAAGACAAGGCCGCTTGAAGAATTTTAGACCGATGCGTGCAGAGATCTATATTACGAAACGGCTATGATCAGATAAACCGCTAGCGTTCGTCGAAAGCGAACTCGAATGCTCCCGACAGACGTCATAGAAACGCCCGCATGCCACAACAATGTACCTAGGGTAGGGTTGCCTCGTAACAGCTCTTGAAGAATTATAAAAAGCTTGAACGAATAGTGAAACTTTTTGTTGATTATTGAGAATCTGCAAACACAAATATATAGCAGAAGGTTATATACAGGGTGTAAAAAGACCCATCACATAGCCGTCAACTACGCATTTTGTACTTCAAACTAAGTAACATAGCACACACTGGGAAACAAATTTTATTTTTGGTGTGAAAAATAGCTTTTTACGGTAATGCCCAACGTAACGTACGCAAATCATTGTGCTTGTGGGTGCAAGCAACGGTACAGGGGTCGTGGGGTATTAAAAGTTATGTTATAACATAAAAAATTAGCTATAGTCTAGTATATATAGTAGGTCAGTAAAAATATGCAATTTTGACCTTCAATATCTCCGTAACCAGAAGGTTCCTAGGTATTATACAGAACAAAAAAAATATCACTATGACGGGGTGTATAAGTGACTCTCGGTGTCTTTTTGGTAAGTTCAATTTGAAAGATTATCAGGCATTACAGCATTATTGGATTAGCAGAGATTTACAGGCATTTATTTGCATAAAAGGACACTCCTATCACTAGCTATGTAGTACAAACCTTCTAAAAGAAATAATCTATTTGTATTTTTGTTGTTTGTTGGTTGTCAAACAAATTATTGTCACCTAACTTCACCCACTGCTGGGCATAGGCCTCTCTTTGCTTGTGCCAATTTTGATAAAGACATTTGTGGAAAACAATTACTTATATTTTTTGATTTATATTGTATCAAACAATTCTAAATTAAGTGAAGTGATGCTTAAGTGCTAGAATATCAAAGTCCGCCATCTATTAAACATAGTAACAGCTCTTTTAATACCAATTAATCATGTTAACAGTAAACCACCATAAATTTCTGATCAATTAATCACATGTTCCTACCAACATCTCCACACTGCCAGCCCTAACATTAGGCAACGATATAAAGTTATAATTAGTGTGTAATGTTGCAAGTCGTGTCGTTAGGATCAATATCAACGAACAATAATGCTGATCGACTTGTGGCTGTGACTCACCAAGGTTTGAGGCGGAGGTCTTGGCTACTATCCCTTGACCGATCCCTAACCTTGCTTTCGACAAGATCATGATAACGATGACTCGTCATTGAAAGTGATTGAAGTTATGATGGCAATGTACTCGGGTTTCTTTTGATCGGTCTCAGTTTAAAGGTGAAGTTGGATATGTGAATAAAATACATATTTGGTGGACAATGGGTCTCGTAAAAAGGGGGAAGTGAATTTTAAATGGTGGTTTTATTATATATTTTTTTAGTGTATAAAATGTATTTGCCCACGGCATCATTTGTTTCACGATTTTTTATTTTCCGCAATGAAAAGACTTTTTTTTGTACATCAGCCCAGTGCGAAGTTTCATTCGAATTTAATTCGCTTTCAAGAAGAGGTTTAAATAGGTATGTTCTTAGTTAGTTCAAAAAAAAAAATAAGTTAAGCGTCGGGTCTTGGTAATGATTTTCTTTTACAGAAAAACTTGCCTTACATTTTAATAAGGCCAATAATCCCCACTCGTCCATTGCAATCGCAATATTGCCCATATATTACCCATATACTGCCCATACTTACATCAAATTATCGCGCAAAACAACCAAACCTCAATGACTTATCTAATACTAACTTCCGCCCGCGGCTTCGCCCGCGTGGATGTCAAAAATTATCCCACGGGAACGTGCTACCGGGACAAAAAGGAGCCTATGTCCTTCCCCAGGATGCCATCTATCTCCGAAATCCATTCAGTGGTTTAGGCGTGAAAAGGTAAAATACAGACAGGCTTACATTTACTTTCGAATTTAGAATATACAGTATGGATTAAAACAAAGAGTGTCTAAATCGTTAGAAGCGACGACTATAATGTACTTGCTTTAGGTTACAGATCACGATAGCTTAAGTGAAGACAGATTTCTAGACGGCCGCCTACGTGCGTAGTATTAACATATTTTCCTTTAGATGACTCCTAAGAGTACGACTAATAACTGTACTACATTATGATAAAACCGTAACGAAGGATTTTGGTCTGTGTTTGAGCTTCACGCCGAAACTAGACAGATTTGGATAAAATTTGGCTAAAAATTATATACATAGATACTTTTATTTTGGATACACCTAGTTCGCTTTGGATGCGAATGTAACCGTAGGCAACAGTTAGTTAAATGATAAGTACAATAACTAAAAGGTTTCATTGACAGATAAGCCTGGATGATTAGGTAGATTGTTAAGTAAGAGTACTTTGGCATTTAAATCTGATTTGCAGAATCGAGGCCTACAACCTTGCCTCTTTTGTTCAACTGTCAAAGTTGAAATATCGATTAACGTATCGATACCTTTGAGTCGGTAAGAAAGCTATAAATGATATAATCATATGTGGCTTCAAGGTCGATTAAGTCCTATAGGGATTGAGGTTAATGGCTGTCCTCAAATGAAACGTATCGCCCATTAGGATCTTGTTCTTGTAAAATATTGATTCATCTCCCAAAGTCTTTGTAGTCGAAAAAATGAAGATACGAAACTGGTTGTTAATCTCGATCGCACAGATGTTCAGTTACGTGTGTTAAAAAAATAACACATGGCAGAGCTGCGCACGCGCATCCGATGGTATCGCGACGGCTCGGGGGGGCGTTACGAAAACCACTTACTTATCAGATGCCATCGACGAAGCATTCATTTTGGCTACTCCGCATTCAGATTATATTTCTAATACATTTTGTTAATACATCAATTGATTGAATATTCTGAAAGTTTAAAGAATGCTGGACTAATCTGTCTCGTCTAGATAGGGTCGTGAGGTATTTAGATAAATGGCATTTTAAGACACGAGCGATTTATTCTTTGACTATGTATATACCTTTTTGATTATGATTTAAGACCTCTTTCGAAACTATTGTTGTGAGTCTCCAAGGTATTATCTGAGTTTTTTTTTTTGTTTTTTCTGTTTCATTTTTTATGAAATTAGTAATCAAAGAAAAAAATCCCTTTAAACGTTGCAAATTGCTAGTTTTTTTGCACGTTTCCCGTTCTGCAGAAAACTTTATCATTGTGTTAAAGCAACAATACATTAGAAAATTATGTCTTCAAAATGGTTATTGTAAGCTCATAGGTGTCAAAGCCTATAATCACGTTATTTAGGGTCCAGTTACAGAGCTATTATACTTTTGATTGATATAAGAATGGCAGATATAAGCTGTTTAACTCTCCGCTATAAATTATTTTGACTAAATAAGGTTAACTCATGTTTTGTTATTGATCTATTGTGTTTTAAATGATATTTCTGTAACAATTGATGGAACAGTTTTAGTGCTAATAGAGTGTAATGTTTTTCTAATAGTTATATCGTAAGACAATTTTATTTTCATGAAAGTTTTCCGTTTCATTTTTCTTAGTTCCTACAGTTTTGTCTTGTAGTTTTGTATTCTTGGCAACCTTCTGAAGGTTGTCTTAAATTTATATCTTATTTTTTTATTTAATGGACATTGGAATATGTTTGCTATTCAGGTCCATTCTTATTAAAACATCTAATATAGTTATTATGTTTGGGCAATCAGTGGCGTAATACTACCAGAAATAAGGTCTAGAGTAGCTTGCGGTTTCTTATTCACAATAGCCTACGGTAATCTAATCTTCAATATCAGAATACGTTACGACGTTTTTTTTTAATCATCATACGTTCATCTGCTTTCGAATAATAATCGCTTTTATATCCTGCTTTTATACCCAACACAGTCATCTTCCTACTCAAATAACAGTGATTACTGAAACAGATATCGTTGCAAATACTAGTTTTTTGTAACAGTTTCTTGTAACAATCACCAGTTAAGCTTGGTTGCTCATCAATTTGATATGCGTATACTATGAAAAATCACTGTTTAAAAGATTTCGTTGGAGGACAAATAATTGTGCAACATACTAATTAATACAAAGGCAATATTTTCGGTTTTTCGCATGGCCCGCGATTATCTACATCACCATCTGAACCGTTTCATGCAACAATGGAACCATTATTGTTATGTCGAGCACCAATTGTTTGATGTTTTCTTTATTTCGACTTTCAAGGTGATGTTTTGACAGCGTAATTGGTTCGAGACTACTCGTCGTTAATCTTGTGCCTCAAGAATGTAATTAATTTTAGTTTGGTTTTATTTTTTGAATGGCGCGCGCCGTATAATGTTTGTCAGCGTAATTACCGTTTAAGCGTACATGAGTTCTATTGCGACGGCCTTGTACACTTTCTACTGGGCCTTAGTTTAACTGGGGGATAGTTTATTTAGTCAGGGTAATTTAGTTTTACACCTATTCGTAGATATGACATTAATTATCGGTAATATTCTTCAATTATGCCCAATAGCCGGGCTGGTATACATCTTATACCGTTATATTGCATCTAACTGCACCCATAATTATTATTACTGCGTTATTTGGTGCAGAGGACACACCCAAACTCGTTAGCAACTAACCTTATGCTTCGTTTAGACCGCTCAATATTTTATACTAAGCATATTTAGCTGGATTAAGAATGCGATAGTAAGGACACGTGATTTGACGTGATTGCTTTGTTTTTTTTTGCATATACGTAACATAGGTATTATTTATTTTAATGGACGTAATACAGTAGGAATTTGGAGGACACGTTTTTATGAACATAATTCGGAGCAGATTAAGGCCTCTTCTGTATACCTATCTATCTACAGTTAGAGCAATCAAAGACTCATACTTAGAATTTTCGCTCTAGATAGATTTAATCGTTGTGCCTAAAGTTCGAAAGGTATTAAAGCTAACACTATTTGTCACTAAAGGCATGTCACCGTAACAATTCCTCACAATAATTTTGACATACTCGCCCGGAACTAGCGCAAGTCCCGAACAGCGTCTGAACACGCCTGTCTCCAACCAACGCTGTCCTAAGCTAAGCCTCGTTGCGACAGCGTACAGAACTCATTGTATGTTAAGCGGGCACTTCATCTTTCACGCGGGGCCAACGCCGATTTATTGGCCGACGCGCCCCTCTTGTGACACGGCTAGATACAACCTATCTCTGAAACTCATGTCTGATTGAATTAAAGCCTCTCTTGGCATGTCACAGATAACGGAGTGTCTCGGGTTAGAGGCAGATTAGATATGGTTTTAACGGTTGTCTCACTTGATGAATTAAGAGGAAAGCTGAAGGGTTTGTGGTTTCCGCGTACGTGTCATATAGATAACATTCCGAACTTTAATTTAATCTAAGAAACTTTATCTCGCATGTAAAACATTGAAGGTTTACACTGCACATGTTTTCTTAATGTGATGCAGTTTATATAATGTTCCCTATTCATCTAACATACGTGACCCGACAGCGATTTTCATTTTCTATCGTCTCGTACCACATCATAATTCCGAGAGCGTTTTAACAATGGATGCGCACGCGCTGTGCCTCGCTCCCCGAGGCGCGACCTCTGACCGGCGCCTCGCCACGTGCTGCCGCTCTCATTGGTTGCGGTACACCCAACACTCATCGTTTTGTAACACCTCTAGTCAACCGCGCTCGCTTGCCACTCTATTCACTGCGATATGAGGCTACTTGCAAACAAAATACTGTCCTATTGTTAGCTGCCCTCTATATTGTATTCAATCTTTTCATAGCCACCTGGAACTCTGACCTTTCACTCCATAATATGAATGTTGGCATTATTCTATTTTTTGCTTATTATTGTATCTTTATCTCATCTACCTTTTATCGTACAGTGAGGACATGCAAATTGATATTTAATGTTGTCTCAGAACATCCAATTCTCACAGTAGGTCATCGATTATGCTACAGAATTTCAGATTGTATGTTTCATGTATTAGGCGAATTGAGTTCTCCGAATAGACGAATAATTCGATGTCGTGGAATTGTCTGGCGTGTTACCAAAACGTTTTGGTATCGAGACATTTATTAAATGTATTATATTTGCGTGACCGTTTTCGGGTTTAATGTCTGTGGAAATGTGATCACGTGCGGCCTTCGTACGGCTCGCTGCGACAACGGATCGACTGGGACAAGCATTGTTCTATGACATTTCAGGCTTGCTAATGACAAGCAATTTCGATTTTGAAACAGAACACATTTGATTTATATTGTCTTTTAATTTGCCCCAAATTGCTCGTACATCGGACCAAAATGTGAAGTGGAACGACGTGAATTACTTAAAGTTTAAACTATATCAAATATTATGAGAATCAAATATATCAAAGCAATTTACTATATTGAATCGTTCAGTAATAAATTGTTTCTATAATTTATGGGTTTAAATATAAACTTAATGTTGAAATTGCTCCGGTAAATGGTGTAGTCACGCCCGCGGCTGGATTTTTTCGCGAGAAAATCTAGATCTGCTCTAGATGTTTTCGATAAGGATAATAACCGCACAGAAGTTTCATAATATTAGTATAAATAAAATATGAATTCGCCATTTATGCTGCCTGTAAATATGAATCAATGGCTTCATTGCCTACAACCTAAATAACTAGAGCACACAGAGCCTTATCTATAGATCACGAGTGGGATGTCTGATGGGATGTCATCCGCTGTCATCCGTCGGATGACAATGACATCTCGGTCCAGCTGTCACGGTATGCCCGCGGTGTTCGGATGACGCATTGACGCCTCTTTCACAAGTGCTCTGCGGTATTTAGAGTGAACCGCAACTGATATCATATTTCGTGATGTTGTAATGTCTGTCTGTACGTGTCTTTGTTCCTTGTACGATAAGCTGACTCGTGGCCACTTTGTAGATTGATTAAGTTAAAACTTGTTTAGTTGAAGATACTCAAACCTATTATATAGGTACAAGTAGGTAACATCTGGGCTGAAAGTGTGAGAAAACCCTGAAGTAACGTTCTAAACTAAATAGTTGGTTGCTTAATCTTTACAATAACGCTTTAGTGTTACGGTTTTTTTTTGTAATACTCAATTTCATAGCTCACCCAATATTATTATGGTTTAATAAAGTGTTAAAATATTATTATTTTGATGAAATTATAATTTTTATGAAACTGTGATGTTACAAGAGTTACAACGGCTTCGTTGAACGAATTAGTTAGATATCGCAATATTTTGACAAACAAAATCCAATCATAATATTGTTAAATAATGTATTAGACATCAGTAATTGTTTAGTAAAGATAATAAATAAACTTGAAATTCCAAATTGTTCCAGTTTTAAATAAATTCTTCCGTGTTGCAATCTGTGACATAATGAAATAACAACGAGTATTTGGATCTAGTTTCATGATAGGTAAAAACTTGGTCGAAATCACGAAATTTGCGTAAACTATGAATACGACCCCTGTAGCGCGTGCCTAACTAGTCTTCTGTATTGAGAAACATCGCTAATGCGTAAGTTCGAAGATCGATTCATTCCGAAATAATCTGTATCTAGCCTTAGAGCCTCACTGGTCCGGTCATGGATCAGACAGAGTGCTTTTATTCTCTTTACAGTAATAGCATTATTTTTGGAAATAATCCATGTTAAAATCTCAATTTTGCGATCAGAGATAACAAAAAAGTTCGTCCTCCAACAAAGTCCTGTTAGAGGTAGCAGGACTGCTTTTTCCTTTGGCAATATTTAGGCCCGCCGACAACGGTCTCTTTCAGGCAATCCAGACATTGTGAAAAGTTCTACATTTCAGCTAGCAGCAATGGTCAAAAGCTAAGTCAAAGGTCGGTCAAATGAGACAGTGTTTTACTATCGACGTGAACCCTTAAGTTCATAGTCGGTATATTAACTTCAACAAGATTACCCACCATCAATGTTTCACCTACCAGCCCATCATCACCTGCCTAGCTTTATGTGGAGCCTAACCTATGTTGGAGTCCGCTTCCAGTCTCACCAGAAGTAGCTGAATACCAGTATTTTACATAGAGTGACTGGTTAACTGACCTCCACAACCCAGAAACTGGGTAACACGATACCCACTGGTAAGACTGGTTGTCAGACTTTCCGGCTTCTGACTGCCTGTAATGACTGTCAAAGATCTACGAATGACAGCTGAGACCAACGGTTTAACGTGCTTTCATGATATGTAAAGATGATCACCCATCAACGGACAAACCTCGGCAAGCGTAGCTAAACCTAATCGATCGACCCGTGCGGCTGTTAATATTAAGCCACGAGCCCCTCCTACCAGTCAATCTAACAAAAAAAACTGCACAAAACAATAAAATGCCGTTCTCGATCTAAAATACTCATCAATGCTTTACAACGATTCAATGATTGAATCGTGTTGCCTCTCTAATCATTGCATTTGCAGTAAAAACATTATCTTATTTAAAGCTTGAAAACACAATTAAACTCCTTCTATACAAGACCCAATAAAGATGACTTACTTTGATAGGTAAATTCAATTAGATATGTACTGTCACGAGCTTAGATAAGTATCAATTTGCAAAATTCTTAAGTGATTTTCTCTTTAAGTATTGATTGAAATTATAAAGTGTTACGAACATAGTATACTAAAACTAAAAAAAGTTTCATTCTAAAGATTTTTCATGAGGAAATCGCTTTTGAATTTTGCTAAGTGTCAACATATTTATGCACGTGACTGTACCTACTTAGGAACCAAATATCCCTGGTAATACACTTTCTATTTGGAAGGAAGCAATCACTTAGTTTTTATTAAAGTAAGTACCTACCTACTTTCTAAAAGTTTAAGAAAAATAAATTAAATTATTTTGACAGCGGATGACGGGATGGTATTATTTTTGCATGAATGAAATCGGTGGATGTTTATGTAAGACATCCATGGGATGTTGGAGCAATCAGCTTCCCTTGCTTGATTTATGCGGTTTCCTGATGATAAGCATCTGATACTTAAATTATATTCCACCATGTTTGATTGCAGAAAAGATCAGTAAATAGCACGTCCATAGATAGAGAATTTAGTTTAAAAACAAACAGCCTGGAACATAATTCACTATACAGGTGAGTTTTAAGTTTTTTTTTTTTTTTAATTCAGTTGTTCAATTCGTTGTTCATCACAAGGTATTCTTGTGTGTAATGCCGTATGATAGACAGCATAAAAAAGCTCTTTCTTGTAATACTATAGGTATAGGCTGAATTTTCAGAAAGGATGAATCCCTAAATAAAACTAAGCTTAATAGTTATTACAGCTTCAGCTATCCGAATAGTCATTAATTTTCTAAATGCCCATGTAATTGAGCTTGACACTAACTTTTTTAGCAGTTAATACGTCAGGTACTTACGGACATACAGCCCCGATTTACTACCTTCTTCGATAAACATTACCAGCTCATTCATGGCTGCTATAAATCTTTTATGAGCCTCATAGAGCCTACAGATGAGTAAATACCTGCGATAGTACGGTAATGGATAAATTATCTAAGAACTTTTTGAGAAACTGTATTGAAGTTTTGTATGAGCAAGTTGATAATTTTTTGGCGATTACGATGTTGGTTGCATAGGTGAAGTGGTACAGTTTGATGGTGTGTAGCACACCCTTAAATATTTATTTATTTATTAATAACCAACTTATATTTACGGTTAGCACCACACGTACAAGTTATCGGTCAATACTAGTAATTACACTTACAATTCTAAAATTAGGTTAAATTACATAAAACTACCTAGGGAAAAGTTGATGAAATTAGATAAAATTAGATAAACCTGGATAAAATTAGACCACACGTTTCTGATACATGCTGTATAATTCTGAATAGTAAAAAACAAAGTGGTTTGTGGATTCACTTAGTATTGCAAAAAGTAGTTGATGGACTTAGACAAGGTTTTCATCATCATTATGAGATTTTTTAATGAAAGACTTCATGTGTGTAAAAGCTGTTATGGGTCGCTAGTTCTAAATAATATTTGTATTATTATAAAGGAGGTGATAATCCATTTTTTTTTGAAAATTATCTCATTGTTTTACTTTTTCTGTTGATCGTACTTTTCCATTAAGGTGCGTGTAGTTTTTTATTGTCCATTTTCATTGCCTCAAAGATTTCCGTGATGGAAATGAGAATTTCCTTGTTGTAATTAGCTTTTTATTTGGAGGATGTGAGCTGTACCTTCTGCAAATAAATTATCGGTTAGATATTAATTGTAACAATTTGGGCGCGGTAAATTTGTGATGTCCTTATGTTATCATTTTTATTGGTGGGTACTACTTAACCTTAGCAATGATGTACGACATGTATAACAAACAAAGTTAAGAGAAACAAAAACGTGTACCTCCTAATCATAGAATTACATTTTCCCGATTCTTGCATAGTTAGTTTTTTTCGAAATTTCTATCCATTGTTTTATTTACAGAATGAAATAAAAATGTCTCCAATTCTGGATTTTTTACATTTTTAAACTAATGTACTTCAAGAGCCAACAACATTAATTTTTATATCATTACAAACCCAGCTTTTGAACCAACTCATCACAGAAAACCTGTTACACATTCCCGTTACATAACCTTACTAATTAACCCTTACCCGCGTCTCAATCAAAACGATCAGATTAAGGAAGTAGCTAATAGTCGCCCAGTAGCACGGAGGTGTTAAGAAATAATTACGATCGGTCACGCCTCCCCTGATTGGTTTTCGTAAGAGATCATAAATCTATACAAAACCCTGATGTGTTTTTTATTAGAATTATTATAATAATAAGTAGATGGGCGGTTTCTGTGATGTAAGTGCAAAAAATGGGTCGTTTTGGTAGCAAGTATAGCAACATAATATTACAGATTTTTATGTGGTTACTGGGTAGGTAACATAATCTGCTTATAATGTTCCCACTGCTGGGACACAGGCCTCCGATCTGTGAGAGGGAGTGGGCCGAAATCCACCACGTGGGCCCAGTGCGGGTTGGTAGATGTCATATGTCTTCGAATTTTTGGTTCTTGGACATGCCGGTCTCCTCACGATGTTTTCCTTCACCGTTTTTGAGAGCAGTGGTGATAAAATAATTTACACAAAGTAAAGCGCCGGTCGGGTTTCGAACCTATGACCTACAACTCGTAAATCGCAGCCGTTACCACTGGGCCACCATTGTTCTGATCTTTGATTATGCTGGGTAGGTAGGTATTGATGTTTGGTGCAATGTGAAAATAATGAAGAGTTATGTTTGTTTTTTATGATCCTAGAATGTATTTGTGTTTTATGCGGCCTTCCCAAATGTCCTTTCTTTGGTATTGTTCGTCGAGTGGTTGAGCTCCTTAAGTTCTGAGTTGAGCTCCACGATTAGTGACAAATGCGTGCACTGACTGGACAGGTCCACTCATTCTGTGTGGTTTTTCCTCAAAAGACCATTTCAGACATAAATCTACATGGTCTTCACATGATCTGACCAAGATTATGTCTGGACTTTAAAAGAGACTGTGACCTCTGAGTTTGTTTCGGCCTTTCTTCTCAGAGTAGTCAGATAGGAAACGCCGACCTCATCTAGTTTGAAAAATATGATTGACGTGTAAAAGTGTTTGTATAAACCTACTTACAGAAATAAAATAATTTATCATTTATTGGGTATTAAAAATACAAAATTTTTGCTTATTTCAACGAGGTTGATTTCCGATGTAAAGTTGTCTAGCATGCTCATACAAGTTCTATTATCAGAAATTAATTATCTAAACTCCACAAATTACCATATTAATAATCTACTCAGAAACTGCAAATCAATGATAATTATGAACCAATTAGACCATACCTAAATATTTTGATTAAGATTTCTTATCTTAAAATTGACAGCCAATACATAACCTACCTAATATTTTTATTAAAATAAATTGTATAAAATAAAATCATGCGCACATTAAAGTTTATTATATAAAATATTCATACATAAATAACGAGTTAATGATACATTAACAATTCAAATGGACTCCCGAGGATATGTAGTGTATTGTTAATAAGATGATGTTCAATTTAATGTGGCCATAATTAGGGGTTAGGCACATTTTATTGGATAAGTATTGCTTATTTGCGCCGCCAATGGTCAATAAATCGGCATTCTCTAACAAAGTAGTCTAAATGGCACTTGATATTGTTAAGGCATTTGTACACTGAAAGATTTATAACCCAACATATTATAGCTTAACAGAGCGACCTAGCTGTTTAGTATTTGGATCCTGGAATTTATCGCTACCGGTCTTACCTACAGTGTGGAAATTAAAAGTGTCTGGGGGTAATAAGTGCTAAATTACATCTCGTCTTATACCAAAAAGATGCAAGTACTTAGGTCATATTTTTATGAAACTTGGTACCAATGCAAAAAACGCTGAAAGATTAAATCGAACCTAGAACTAAGGAAACTAAACACATATTTCTTTAAGAAACGGTTCAATTGTCATTCAAGAATTAAACTGCTAATTTAGAAAAATCATTGCATGTAGCTCTACATTTTACTCTGCAACCTAGTTTCCCTAAAAAACACGCTTCGCTTGCAGTGTGAGTATGCCTCTATCGCAGATTATAGGATGCGTCGTAATTCGAGTACTTATAGTTTTCGTTGGTCGATTACTCAATACGCTGTCGGAACCAGCGAGGACAAATTCATACTAACGAATGGTACTTATAATGTAGGCTTTGGACGGAAACTGAGTCATGTTAGCCTTATTTTATTATGTCCGTGTGAATCAGTTCGATATGATTTCTGTTTTAAGGCGGTACCCCGACCAAAACCTTGTCATAGTGCGTTATGCAGAGGCTATTAACTCATTCACTATGGGTAATAAACTACATCTAAAAGCACATTATTAATGTTCGATATCCTATCATCACATTGCACGTTCTTATTTGTTTTTATGTGTTATAAATACATCTAAAATCTCCTTGTAAAAAAGTGACTAAAATTATTGATTGCATGCATCTTTTGCTAAAGGTGACGTTCTATTCATTTGAGGATTACACTAATGGATAGATAATTTAAAAATCTAAATAATACACGTTTTATTTTATTTTAAAACTTCACTTGTCTTTTTTTATTCAAATAATTTCATTATTTTTGTGAATTTTATGATAAATGAGCGTGCGGTGGGAGTGAGACAGAGCGAGACTCAGCGACGGGACAGCGAAGGACCGAACGCTCAAGGTTGTTTGGTCAGGGAAGCGCCTTAAAGACCAAAGTTATGTTTGCATTAACTATTTTTGTTTTAAACTATGTACTTTGAAAAGGTTGAAATTAAACGCATCTATTTTCGCAATAAGTACAAAAAAAAACCCTACTAGGTAAATGGTATGCCTGTCGATGCTCTAATTCTTATACCAAATATATAAAAAATCTAATTCAAATACTTAGCATTGCTTTTATATCAAACTTAAAAACAACTTAACTTTTTCTAAACAAGAACGCTTCGCTTTCCGCTCTACGAAAGCATAAAAAAGGCAGATGCATATCATCGGATGCACTAATCGCTCGTTATCTTAACTGGTGTTTAGCCGGCTGGCTGAGCACTATACTTCTAGCATTATCAGCTATCTCTACGTGGGAACTGTTCGCACGGACCGCTCCGATTGTTTGACGAACAAAATGGAATGTCAAGATGAACGTTGTGCAATACAGTGTGTATGAGGGTTTATTATAGTTTGACATTCGGACAGTTTGTTACGCGGTTTAAAGTTTCTATGCACGGTTTTTGTGGACGGATGGACGTTATATTTATATTTTTTTATGTTACTTGTAGGTGATTTTTTGGCAAAAGACGATGGCCGCGTGATTAAATCGATTAAATCGCGTAGTGCATCAGGCTTAATAAAGCTAAGTTTTCATAAAAGCTCTAAATTCTTGTTTCTAACTCAAACGTAGGCCACTTGAGTAACCATTGCGATTAATTAATGTGCAGACAGCATTCAAGCACAAAGAAATGATTACTCCATAGGCCATGCATTCATCTTTAAATTGCTATCCGAAAAAAAAATAGGCTGTAGCAAGTAGGCTGTAACTACTTACTAGCCTACTTAATATCTTAATAATACTATTTAATTACTGTCTAACAAGTATTGGATCGACAAGGCTTGTTTAAAGATATTCTTCACTAGTCTGCTAATGCACTAAAAATTACCACAGTCCACAGATGCAAATCACGTAGGCAATTACAGTCACTCAATTTCACATTGTATAGAAATGAAAGACACAATACACCGATCTCTGATGATATTCATTATGTTAATATTCATGGCATAATTTGACGTCTCACGCACACACGGCACGCGTCCACAAATTGTGTTAGCAACAAAATCTGTTTTAGATTACACTAATTTGTCAGTTGTATAGCCGACAACTGTGGTCCATTCATGCCGCCTCGTGTGGGAAACGTTATGAAATTGAAAATGATCATATTTCTTTTAAAAGACACTAGGCTATTGCACAAAGATTCACCTAGTTTTCGTCGTTAACTATTCATTATTATGTGCCGTGGGAGATGTTTTTGTGGCGGCCATTGTTAGTTTGATTGGCGCATTCCAAAGGACGTGGACCGTCTGTGTATTATTAGATCTGTGGTACAAAAGGGAACTGTAGCAAATCTGTTGTACTGTAATTGGGTTGTTTTTCCTTTTATTCTTATTTGATGATAATTGTAACAAATTATATAATTATCTTGATAATTATTATGAAACGGAAACGTAACGTAATTTTGCACTTGCTCGCATTCCTTCGTTAAGGCTCCCGCAAGTAGGCGCGACGCGACTCTAGTAGAACAATTTCTATGAAAATTAAATGGAAATTGTTCTACAAGAGTCGCGTCGCGCTGTCGCGTCGCGCCTGTCTGTGGGAGACTTTGTGCTTTAGTAGCGTGGTCACTTGAATGTTATTTCAAGTTTGATTCATATCAGTGGACACTGATGAGAACTCATTAGAAAAACTATGAAGTGCATAGCTACAGCAGCAAATAGGACATTTTCTGAAAAAGTGTGTAAATAAGTTCAAACAACAGAACCAGACGCTGACCATATAGCTACAAAGGGAGTGAATAGGAATGCAGGGGTGAATCGGGACGACACTTTAAAATGAATTTTAACATTGAAATAATATAGTTTGTTGCCAACAAGGGCACATAAACGTTAATTATAATACAGTTAACAGATTACAGTCCTTTTTGGCAACAGACTATATTATTTCAATATTAACATCCCTTTTAAAGTTTCGTTCCGATTCACCGCTACATCCCTATTCAACCCGCTTGACGGTACTAAATAAACCTATTATAAGACTTTAAGCAACTATACAGAGCAACACAACATCTCAATCAGACCAAAAACACGTTCAAATAATACCGTGTAACAAGGGTGTTCAAGTACTAGTAAAACACTGTTCCAGATTGTGAAGGCTCTATGTAAATTTCGGCGTTCATCTGCGCAGTAGATACACGTGCAGCCCGTACTATTAAAACATAGTGTAATCAACGACACTATGCATAAATGAATCACAAACTCTCATGAGTTATGGCCGGTGGACGTTGAATATTAAAACTGTAACTAGGCTAAATGGTAGATAGTCTATTTTACTTTGGTACTGAACGTTTAAGTGTATTATTTTTTTGTTTGATTATTGGCTTTTTAAGGTTCCATACCCAAAGGTTCCCACTGGGACCCAATTACTAAGGCTTCGCTGTCCGTCTGCCCGTCCATCGATCTGTCATAGGGCTGTGCCGTTTGAACTGTAATAGGTAGATACTTGAAATTTTCACAGAGTGTGTAAATAAAAATAGAGTTAATAAAAATTAAAGGGGATCCCCATACAAGAAACGTTTTTTTCGGTGTTTTTTGCTCGAGTATTAAATATTGTCTGGTGGTACCTTAGTGTGAGAGTCCAACTCGCGCTTGGCGGTTTTATTTTTATTTTAAAAATGTTTGAGTTTTTTAAAAGAGTTCGTGTTCGAAATTACGTAAGTTCGAGTCGACAATTACAGTTTTCATTTGAGTCCAATGGGTAGGTGCTGTATAAATTATAATATTTAATTTATTTAATTTATTTAATTATAATAATATTATAATATTTTTGTGTTAAATAGATACAAATTTTACGTATGTAAAGACACTGCAGTGTCTCGTGCTATTTTTTTTTTGCATTTCTTAGGGATAAGTTTTTCTTATAGCTATTTGCGTATTTTGTCAAAACAAAATAAGGAAAATACCTAGTTGTTTCCATTTCTGCATCGGAATAAATATTCAAGTAGCACATACGACTTGCGACCTATTTATTTTATGTGTCGATGTTTTTGCACATGTTTTTGTTATTGCTTAAAATACAGGGTTTCTGATATTGTTTTAAAAATCCTTGTTTCTCAACTGAAAGTTTAGGAGCTAGTTATTTTTTTTATTTTTTTATATCACGGTTAACTACTACTTACTGGATTATTATCGTACAGGATACAATAATTAATGTTGCAACATTTTATGACTGCAAAAATTTATAAGATATCCGCATGGTTACGTAATTAATCTCGATTTATCGCTCGCTGATTGCGTCGCCACTGAAAATGTATTAAAATCAATAAGGTGTCTTTAGTAATCTGAATGGAATCGCCACTTCGCGACCAATTAAACGTTGCGAAACAAACAATATCTGATTTATATTGTGTCCAGTTTCATAGTGTTTTATTACAATTAGCAACGAGACGAGTTTTCGTAATTGTGAATTAATGTTAATGTTCGTTTAAGTTGTCAGTTAGCGGATAAGCCCTTATTTGTGAATGTAATATCGTGATACCACAATCTAAATACCTTATAACTGTATTATCGTTACAGATTCTTTTAATAAACGGCACGGCACTGTAAAACTTAAAGATGCTCTTTTCACTTACTCTATTTGAGATATTCCCAACAAAACGAAAATCCGCAACCAAAAGACAATGACCGACACAGATCGCTAATCAACCATCACCATTAGGTGTATGGAGACAACAAACAATCGTAAAAACTGTACGTAGACTTAACAGTAACATAAAAGTGAAATATATAAAAATTCTCTAGCTCCCTAACTAGAACTGTCATTTTCTAAAGTCATGCACACAATCATGTTTAAAGAAGTTTAAAGGCTCGTGCACACTGGCGCGACGCGACAGCCCGACACAAAGGCACCGCGTGCAGCGCGACGGGCGGCGCCTTTGTGTCGGGCTGTCGCGTCGCGCCAGTGTGTACGAGCCTTTATACGGGTTTTCAATAAAAGTCAAAATGAAATCGATAGTCCTAAAACTCGTGCGTATCCGATTTGAATATGATGCAGTTTCTTTCCAAATTGAGTGGAAACTATTAGTTTGTAATAATCGGTAACGGCAATTAGTACTTTGGTGTGACGCAATGGGCATTTTTCGCAATTTCTTGCGCCAATGGGAGTTTCTGACTTATTGTTAATGATCACGATACCTAGTGACGACTTCGTCAGACTTTTTGTACCGTCAGTGAAAAAATTGTGAAATTAAATTACGCGATTATTATGGTAGCGAATAAAAGTTATGATTCACGTAATTATTAAATTAGTTCATTACTTTGACTAGAATTTTGTTATAGTTCATGAAACTAATTCGGTATTGTTACAACCCACCATTACGAAAGTAAATTATTATAAAAGATGCGGGATACTTTTGTTACTGACTGTATAAATTAAATTGCAAGTGATGTTCTAATCAAGGTCTTTTTTGTTATTAACTATAAATTTTACTTTTTATTAAAGTCGAATAAATGGTTTTTAACTCCTAAGGAAACTCATTAGAAAATAAAACCGAAGCATCCGGCTTGTTTGTTGATTTAAATCGCTAAATTCAAATAGCTAATAAAATAAATAGCTAAATTCAAACAGCTAATAGCTAATTCAAATAGCTAATAGCTCAATTCAAATAGCTATTTAAATAGCTAAATTTGACTGTGAGCACCAGAGACTACTTCGATAATTTAAATATTTAGCTATCAGATTTTGGCTGACTTGGTTGGTTATAGTTGGTTAAGTAATTTAATTCGTTATGATTCGACGGGTTCCCTGAGGTTAGATTCTGGAATTATAGACACCCTGTATCTATCTCATAAAATAAAAACCACTAA
Source organism: Griposia aprilina (assembly GCA_916610205.1). NCBI lineage: Eukaryota > Metazoa > Arthropoda > Insecta > Lepidoptera > Noctuidae > Griposia > Griposia aprilina. The sequence goes on from OU744302.1 coordinate 13,931,573, forward strand.
GGTTATTGAAATCATAAAAAAATGTTGCGTCACTTGTAAAACCTAGTTTTAAAAATCTCAAACAAGCTTGAGCGACCTATTACTTAAATAAAATTTCTCACAGTACAGTCGTATGTCGAGTAATTCTAAAAATGTACGGTAACACTTAGTTTAATGTATCTCTTCAACTAACTTGGCGTATGTGACTAGCAATTTACTGGTGACTAATAAAGAGCCTCGTAAAATAGCGGGATTCTTTTGTGACATCTGAAATGTTAACTTTAACATCTTTTTAGTTTTGAATAAGTATGTTACTTAGGCCCGTGTTGCAGAACCTCACTTACGACTCATGCATTACTTAAAACTAGTTTAGAGCCATTTGATTGGTTGAAACTAGTTTTAAGTCATGCTTGAGTCTTGAGTGAGGTTCACTAATACGGGACTTAGTTTCGATAGTAGAGTTAGTAATATCCTATTCTGGCCATCTAAATATGAAAATTTCATCGAGTACCTATTAAATCAGATTTCAGGATTTACTGCCTTTTTACTAAGTTTTGAAATAAAAAGCGTAAACGTATAAATACAGTGTTTACTGAAATACATTGATGGCTCAGTCACTGCGGCGAACAAAAATCACCTCTTTGTATCTGTATGGTACAATTTGACAGAATACGGAAATCCTTTTGAGCGCTGAAAATTGAGTCAAAAATAACCACTATCCGTCTGGATTTGTCCGGACATGCCTAGCTTTATGACTATCGTCCGGTCTTTGTCAGGCCTTTGTCCGGACTTTTCAACTTAAGTGGTATTTTTTACGTATTTTTTAGTACTGAAAAAATAAAGATTAAAACGTCTGGAATTGTACGATTTGAACCATTTGCAAAACATAACACACCAATTTAAAAAAAACACACTTAACCCCAAGAAAATGCAAACAGTAGCCACTAGCCACATTACCTCGGATCATAACAACGGAGCCTAACGTCGGCATTCGTGTGTGCGAACATTTGACTAACAATAGCGTTCCCATGCACCGATTGCCATCAGTAGTAAACTTGCAATCCTTACGCAATGCGAAGACGTGTGCTGTAGATAACGAAAGTACCTACTTTTTGTGTGTTTTAAACACGTGTGAGCGAGCGATATGTGTATTTAGGTCTTTAGCTAAGGTATAGTACGGTTAATACTTTGTTGTAGGTTGTGAAAGATGATTGTGCTAAGTTAGACGAGATGAGGGAAAAAAAATCTTATGCAGTAAGCTGTTAAATATTGAGTGAGTCTTAAGGCTATATTGATGGTCTGATAGATAAATGACAGAAAGATAAGTAAAAAAAAAGTAGAGCAAATTATACAGGCTTTAAAAAAGTATTGATATTATTTTCGTTAGTAATTAAAACCACGATTTTAGATTAGATTGGAAGGACAATCTTGCGAAAAAAAAAATTGTTATGTGACCAATCATTTTACTAAATATGTTTACTCTTATTCACGAAAAGTAAAACTCACATTGTAAATTAAAAAATAACAATTAGTATGAGTAAGTATCACCAATCATTTGTCAACCCATGATATACAAGTAATTGTCAGTAATTAACAAAGCTTAATTATTACTTATAGATTTATGAAACTGTGTAATTGGTATTGGAATTCAGAAAATAATTAATTATAACATGGACATTCACAAAGAATTCTGTCAAATACCTTTCACAAAACTGATTAATTATTGATTAATTATGACTACTATTAAACGGCTAATCATAATATTGAACCAAATCTAATTACTCGTAATCCATTGTATAATCGCAAATAATTTTATTGTATGAAATTGTTGAAGTGGTTAAATTATAAAGGGATTAATTAAATTAAATCAATGTAATTGAACTACATTTTTTCGTAATTATTATTTGATAATTATGTTAATTTTTATGTATGTGTATCGCATTGTATGATAAATGTAATAAAGTCGCTTAAAAGAAGAAAAAACATTGAATTAATTGAGCTACATTGATATATCAGTAAGAAAGATGATTGCAAGAAATATTGGATTTTCCAGTTCAGGTAAATGTGGAATTAGGTTTTTCTGTGGTCGATGAAGCTCTTTAGGTAACCTATGTAAATACTGGTTTAATTTGGTAAAAACCCAACGCACGTACGTCCCCATTATCCTGTCGTAGCTATTTTTAAGAATTATAATAATCGGAACTTTAAATGCAAAAAGTTTATTAAAGAATACGGTCTTAAAAAGGTTTGTCAAACGAAGAAAACAGAAAGAATATCCAAAAGCCTAATTGGTATAACAGTGAAGAATCAAAAGTATCTAAAACCGTGTCGCAGTTAATATTATCTGTGTCACTTATTAATAAACCCCACCTACGAATATCAAGTAAAGCAACAAAAAAAGTTGATATTACAACAAAAAATATCGAGCATAGAACAAGATGAGTGTAAATTAATAAACTGACAATGTAACTACTTGTAAACTCGGATGAGCTCAAATGACGTTATTAGAGACAAAAACTAAACTCAAGGCATGTAGAAACGATTATTGAATTAATGTGGTATTCTGCAATATAAAACTCAACGTAGGTATTGCATTCCCTTTTAATTTTTTAAGTGTTTTAAGAACCTCCACGCATGATGATTCTTAGGTATATTCGGTGTACTCTGGATGGTCAAACTCGCTACCAATCCTGGTGGATGGCAAATGGTGTACCAAGACATGGGCTATGCACGAATAGTTCACTAGATATGAATCAATAAAACCTTTATTATTTATTATTATATTATAGTTCATCATGACTTGAAATGTCTAGAACATTTTTAAGAACACTCGCACAGGCTGGGGTATGGGCAGAGTAAGGTAACGACACTTCAGCCAATGACAGTTTTATGTGTGTATTCTTTAATTTGGAGCTTTAATAAAGACATTGCTAATATATACAACAGAATAGAACATGTTTATTTGCATAGAATGTTCGATGCAATTAATGTGTGATTATGGGTTTTTTTTTTTATTGTGTGGGGGAAATCATCAAATGACCTCTCCCGCCCTGGGCGGAGCGGAAGGACGTGTCAGACTCTTACTGACTAAAACCCACCCGTGTTCCTTCAGTTGCCTGTGCGCCAGGGTCGCGGTAACTCTTTCGAACAATCCGCGACCCCGGCAGGCATCGGCCCTGTCGGACCCCTTCAATGATGCCGACATCTCCTTGAGGCGCGCGTGGAACACGACGCGCCGTCGACCCGGGCCTGGTCCTTACCGGACGACGAGCTGCCCACTGCTCGGCGTCCGCAAGCCGGCCAAGGTGCGGCGCAAGGTGGCCGGGAGTCGGCAATTAACTCCCGACGCCCAGGGTGTCTCCTCCTGCGGCGACTAGGGGCGTGAGGGCGCAACGATTGCCGCACCCTCACGCGCTCCGCCTCCTCCTTGGCGAGCATTACTGCTTCACAGAAGGAGGTGACGGCTTCCCATTCCCTCTCGCTCCGTACCATGGCCTGTACCAGGGCCGGACGCGAGAGATCGCCGCCGCCGATCACCGCCACGAGGACACGGCGGTGCTCCACCCAAGCTGGGCAGACCTCCACCGTATGCTCCACCGTGTCCTCCGGTCGATCCACACAATGCCAACACCCGGGCGTTTTCTCCCGCCTTATCCGAAACAGGAACCTCCCGAAACAGCCATGTCCGGTGAGGACCTGCGTCAGGCGGAAGGTGAGGACGCCATGGCGCCTCTCAAGCCACTCCTCAAAGAGGGGACTTACCGCCGCAATTGTGGCATGCCCAGTGATTATGGGTACACAGGTCAGTTGTAACAAAAAAAATTTTTTTTTTTTAATATTGAATGATGTTTGAATCGAAAATATAACCAATAATTTCAACCATAACTTCTGCTAACTTTCATGCTAAATCTGGTATCAAGCAATTAAGCCTATCAGAGTGCTTTGACGGACAGGTCTTTCGGCTCTCTATCTTAGAGCCAGTATAAATTCTGCTAATCTTTATTAGTTTTATAATACTATTCATTGCTTTATGATTGCTCTTTCCCTGTATTTCTTTATATAACAAAACAGGTATAGATTACTCGGGTCTTAGTTTTCTCTAAGGCCTATCAACTGTTATCACAAGTGCAGTAAAATCAAATTGATTATCATTATTTTAATGCTCAGTAATAATATGTTTATTTATCAGTTTAATGTTGAAAATATCTGGGCTGATTATGTGATACTATATTAAGTTTTTAAATTTGAAATAATAATGTGTTGCTAACAGGATTCGATGCCCACCAAAATGATACATTTCATTGCGAGCGAAATCGCACTGATATTTCAAATTTAGGTGTTCACCATTTCATTTTCTACCAAATATCTTCGTCCCATTAATTATAAAAATAAAAACCGCCATTTAATTGGCTCTATAACTTTCTAAGCGACAAAAACAGTCGAAATCAGAACATCCTTCTACGGCACTTGCACAATCACAATCGGCGCAAGAGCAAAAGAAAATAAGCGAATAGATTCCTTCGATATTTCAATTCGTATCTCATAAACATTAATATCGGAAACAAATGGATTTCCATTTAAATGAGTTCATTTTGTTCGGCATAATTGTTTCTGTCATATAAGATATTAATGTAAATATTTAATATAGCGTAAAGTTTTGTTGGCTATTAAGGCTATATATCAATGTTGGCTCGTTAGCCGGTCGTGTTTATGGTACGACAGCTCCTTAATAGAGAATTAATCTTCGCCGGCTTTGGGCGATGACATCCTTATTTACGGCTATGTAAAACGGACGTCCGGCCGGTGAAAGGTTTAATTGTTTTATTGGCAAACACTAACTTATAATTGAAGACAGTATAATTGGAGCGATTTTCTTTTATTTCTCTGATTTTATTGAGCTTTCTGTGGTTTTAGTTATATTGCAGCAATTGTAAAATGGTTTATAATTTTAACTTTTCCATTTTGTTTTGTTTCATAAAAGTTTTAATTACTTAACCGTTATAGTCGTCATTTGAACTGTATTCCATAAATGCGTTTATATATTACCAAAACTACACGCTTAGATTTAGGTCTGAAACGTCCGACACAATCTAGACGTTTTTAGCTAAAGAATGACCTCAACTTCGACTGCACATTATGAAAATGAATCTGAAAATTATACCGTCTACACTCCATCTGCATTTTTCACAATTTGAATTTCATCTAAAGTGATGTACTTGAATGCAGAATATGTCGAATTTCCTTGAATTTTGATCAGCCAACTACGTCTTTCGTCAGCAGGTGAAGCTGCAAGCGAATATCGACAATTTTTCTAGGATATTTCTGTTTTGTAGGACTAAGATTGCTTGTTGTTTGTGGTGTGTTCACCCCTAAAATAGAATGTATTTATCGTCTGCATCGTGATTCATGTGTCTGCTGCAGTAGACGAATACAATTGTACTTTGGTTGAGACAGACATTTTTTGAGGTTGAATGCTCATTTTTCATGTCAGTGCAACCTGTCTGTATTTTAACTGTATTACACTGGAATAAAAACTGAATAGGTAAATTTAAATAGGATATAGGTAAAATATGCATTTATATTTTGGTGTGTGCAAGGAGACTAAAATATTCAGAGCAGTTTTATACCTACTAGATTACAGGATAAAATGAATAAAAAACACATTTACCGAATAACAAAACAATAAGATTCTATCGACCTTCTTGCTGTTATAATAAATCTGCATATGTACCTATTTTTTATTGATATTGGTATGATTAAACCCTATTATTTCGATATTAAGGCTTTAAACTAAAAGTTATGTAATTTGTTTGCCTTGTGACTTGGTGTAGGTGAGAGTAGTAGATTTGTTTAGTAGTTCAGACTTAGCACCTAAGAAAAATTGTTTACGGTAGGTGTATTAAGAACGTTAGGTACAACCTCTACTAAGAACTGCATTCGACAAACCCATTTTCAATCAACCGAGCCATAATCACAGAAAATTATGGCAACAATGCGCGAGATCATCACCCATTCACCACACTAGGAAGAGTATAATCGTCCGAGATGCCATTCTACGGCGATAATTAGAAATGAACCGCAATTATATGCAAATGCGACGCGCGACAAAGTTGCCTCGTTTTGAAACCAGCCATTTCGTAGCTCCGCCCACCGGTACTTGTAATGACGCTCAATGCTTCGAAACTACTTGACATACAAACTGCGTGGTTAATATCCTTTGGGCAAGGATTTTAGGGTTCATAATTTGAATGTGCAGCCATGTTTGATTTAGATTTATAAATTATATGACATCGTATTGATTGCATACGTTTTGATGGCTTGACAGAAAAATAAAATATGCAGTTTTGTTTTCTTTAATGGTTTTTCCTATGGCCAGTCCGACGGACCCAGGTTGCATTTATGGTTCATTACAATACTGAATATCCACCTAAAGTTGTGTTCTGTTTTAATTTGAATGATCAAATAGTGTGTCTATCTATCTATACATAAGGATATTTACAAGCAATGAAAGTTATCAGGGCCATAAAACTAAATAAAAAATAATCACAATTAAATACCAATTTCAATTAACGATGTTTATTAAAAGACGAGTGCTCAATTAAAATTTAACGTCATATTTATCTAAGTCGTATAATATTTAGTACCGCTACTATCTAAGTAACTTAATAAAGTAATCATAATTATATAGATAGTCGCTGCACTAAAATAAATTCTGTCATAGTTAGTTTATTCGTTGAGAAATGTACAAAGTTATTTTTAGCATAGATTAGGTTCACTATATACGCATTCAGGGTTCTGATGGGGTTGCCCTATACTGCAGCGCATCAGGGATGTTTGCTGAAGCTCGCGTTGACTGCTTCTACAGTGTGATGCGGAAGCGGTGCGCATCCCTGGTTAGTAGGGTGCGGGGCAGCACCAACAGCTTCCTGTCTATGGTAGCAAGCAGGCTAGATTGTGCGTTTGTGAGCCACTGCCGCAGGGTATCGGCTGGGCCTGTCATCTTGCAGCAGTGATGTCACAAATTGTTTCTGTGTTAATGTTTTACTAACATAGTTTGTAAGTATATTATTAATATGAGTCTTCTTACTTGAATTAAATGATTATTATTATTACTATACAGCTACATGAAAAAAATCTTAAGTGTTAGTTCAACCACAGCGCCGCACGCTACGATAATAAATAATATACTGTAAACAAATAAATTGTGGCAAAATATTTAAATAATGCCATAACTAAAAACTAATGAAACCGATTCTATTACTGATCTTGAACAAACCTCTTTCAGGTTTGCACTATACTAAAAATAACGGTGTATACCTGTGTATAAAAATATGCAAGTACGTATCTGTATGTAAGAGATAAAAAACCGGCTATATGTCGTTTAACTGATCGATATAAAATAAGACAGGTCCGTCAGTTACCTAACTCTACGCACGTATTCACAGCAGTGAAAGCGAACTTTTTAATTACTTTTTTTTACTACAACAGATGACACAGCGTCTCTTTTTAGATTTATTTTTAGAGTTCTATTTGCAATTGAAACTCTTTATTGACATTATTGTGTTTGAATATTAAAATTAATAGTGATATACGTATGTTTTTCAATCATTTTTTTTTTAATAATCGTGATTTAAATGCTTTATAATGAAAGTTTTGTTTATTACATTTTACACCTATTATGTCTGTTAGTCTATGAAGTATGTATTTTATTTCGAGTCAAATTAATCTCGCATTCGATATATTCTCTTAACTTTAACGGCTACGGAACCAAACGACTTGTAACAATACACTCGGATACTTTTAATGACAACGGAACACAATCTTCTCGGCCGATGTGAAATGGATATTAAATAATAATAAAAACGAACGTGATTGGCTATGTTATGAACAAAACAAAGCTATATATTGAATCTTTGATGAAATATACGTGAGATTTTTAAAATAAAACCACTTATTTACAATATTTAAATTAACAACTAGATGAGCAATAAGTTTATTCGTATTTTGTTGTTTTATAACAGGCCGGTATTCGCAAGTAATTTAAATGTGAAATGAACAATTTCGATTCATTTAAATTAGCTCTCGATGCTGTAATGAAGTTTTAAAAAAAGACTGTAAAAATGTTGATGTGTTCGCCTCTTCATTTAATTTTTTCATAAAAGTAAAAGTCATAAACTAGAATTTTGTCTAGTCTCTGAGTAAATTAAATATATATTTAAAGACGTAGTAGATGTAGTACAGAATCAACCTAAAAGATATGCCTAATCCATGTTTGTTTTGTTAAAACCACTTAGTATTAAGGTATTATTTGTAAAAAAAAACTTATCATTTATATAAGAGACGTTATTTAGCAGGGAAACCCTTTTCAAATTACTGCTGTAATTGATTTAAATAAAACTTCTAACCACTTTAACTTCTATTGCCTGATAAGCCACTGGCGGTCCAAACGGGTCCACAAATGGAGCATAACTTGCTCGAATAATTGTTATAATCAAAATAATATACTTCGAATAAAGTGAGGAGGTTGAATTGCTCCTCGATCGCTTTTATATAATATTTATTTTATTACAAATTATACATTTTATGTTTTTATTTTATTAAATGGGAAGTATAAAAATATTTTTCGTATGAACACTTAAAGTTTTAACAGAAGCTGAAATGGTTTGATAATAAACATACGTTTTTATTCAAACCTTCGGCCAAGTGATGTAAGGTACGATAAGAGTAATTTTGCGAACCCGTTTGCAACAGTTTTTTTTGGTAGCCGCCTGAGTACTGAATGTCTTTTAAGGAGCTGATACATGTGAGAAATACATTTTATGGTCTGTTACACATTTAAAATCGACAGCGATCCAGTTTTCGTCACGTATTCGCGGTGCTCTTTTTATTTCTACCCACTGATGTATAGTGGGTTGCTGAATTGCGTCGGTTTGGCGTGCAAGGATTTTGATGTTATCTACAGTTAAATACTTGGTAATAAGTTACGGAGATTTATCTGTTTTGAACAGTCAATAAGGAACTAAATAAATGGTTTGTAACTTCAAAGTAATATTGAAGTCGATGAATGAAGCTAATATGTAGTCATGATCTACTTTTTGTCTTTTTACGATTGCGACGGTTCAATTGGTTCAATATAATTAGGCGATTCGTTAAACTGAGTATTCCTCAACAAAAAAGGATCACACGAACAGATTACATAAAAACTGTCAAACGTATTTTATAGCATTAATCCGCCAAGAGCAATTCATCTTAAAAACGTCAATCGTTTTTAAATTTAAATTGCGGCGTGAAAGCATGAAGTGCGGTAGACGTTTCAAAACAGGATTTTAAAAAGCATACGTCGGGCAAATATGAGTAAAGATGGACACGAGGTGCAACACGAGATGATTAATTAATATAGAGCAGGGTACGGTTATGATGAAAATTTGGTTTGAAAGAGAAGTTCTTTTGAAGAGCTGGGATGTTAGAAAAGGATCTTAGGCTGTGTGTTTAAAAAAACCACCATAATAAAAAAACATTTAACTTAAAATTCTTTCAATTGCATCGTTATTAACGTAGTATTTCTTTATGCATGAGTCTATGGTTGCGGTCATCGTGTAAATGAATGAATTTCATTCAATGTATGTGAAGTTTTAAGTTAAAATCTATTTTTAAAATGTTCACTGCTAAATTTTTATCTCAAAAGTCATATAGGAGTAGAAGAAGGTTAAATTAAGCAAGCACTGAATTCTAAAAAGAACATAAAGGATGTAGTCAAGTTTTGAAAACCAGACAACTTTAATTAAATAAATGCAAATTAACCCCCTTTATTCATCCTTTACAATATAAAAGCCGAGAAGCATTTATAACTGCAAGAACTTATCAATATCCAGCACCACTGGAGCATAATGAGTAAAACTCGAGCAAAAAACATTCGCCGACGGCGGGCGGCGAGCCGGCGGCGGGCGGAATAACTGTCTCGCTTTACTAGGTCGAATTATCTCATTTATTCCATTTTTTACTTTATTTTTTATTTTCTATCAGTAAAATTGCTGTGAAACTGCCCTTCACTTTTCTTTGAAGAGTTGTGAGAGGTCAGGAATTGTTAAGGAGATTGGTACGTCCGTAAAAAAATGTATTATAATGAGGGGAATAAATCATTGCGCGCCTAACTTTTAAATCTTAATTTGCTTTGATTTAGAATAAATAATGGTTTTATTAATCGTTTTATTTGTTGTATTTTATATGCAAGCCTAATTTAGTATTTAAATGAGACACCAAAAAGAAAAGAAAGATCAAACAGATATATTTAAATTTATGTTAAATTTTATACTTATAAATTAATGATCGTTTATTGGAACATCTAATAAATTAGTCCTTATTTATTCGGAATCATAAAAGAGTCAAAACGGTATTGTCAAAGAACTATTTTATTGTAAATCTATTCAAATTGAATTAAGACATTTTTAAGTTATTAATTTATTCTGAAATGAGGATTTTACACATGTTGTTTTATATATTTAAATTATTTTTGGATCATTAATGCCATATAATTTTCATTTCCATCAACACTGAATATTTTAAAGATAAAACTTAAAGTTTTAAATTAAAAATATCAGTGAAAGAGTTAATAAAATTTAAAGAAGTCAAACACAAAATATAGGTAACTTTATGCTGCTTTATGATCCAAATATTATCACACTTCACTATTTTAAACCATGAATGAGAATTACTTTAAAAGCTCGACTTGCGTAATAAATAGACACCTACCTGTTACAGCAGAAAAGTTCATAAATTTCAGCTGATCCTTTTGAATATTACTTCAGTTTCTCTTACAATCTCACAAAAAATAATTGGTTAAAATGTTTAATTAAAAATATCCTTTAGTGCAGAATATTATAATTACACAGAGTATCGGTTTCACTTTCTCATTAACACTTATTTGGTTCAAACAGTAAAACACACAGTATGAATTTTAAAAAAAGTTAATCGCGATCAGTTAACCACTGGGCACTTGTCCATAAAAAATATCCATTCCATCACTGGGGGCGAATTATTTTTTTAAAGTGTCCGCGCGAGCTTAAAGCTGCGGAGCGATACTATATGCGCGTGCGCAGGTCGGCGTGGCATCGCGTTATCAGCGCGAGCGGCGCGGCGCGCGACAACAACAGAACTTGAGAGTCGATCTCAATAACAACAAGAAAAGAAAACGGTCCAGTTTCAGCGGGGCTTCCGGATGGGTCGCGGCCGGGGCGCGGGCAGCCAGTGGTACTGCTCACACGTAAGGCGGCGTTTCGCTCTCTCTGTCTAACGGGACCGATGCGCGCGTCGCGTGAACGATAGTGCGGCTAGTCGCAAGCGCGACGCCGCCCCGTGCGCACCACAGCCTGCGCAAACGCTCCCGAAGTGTACGCTTCTTTTCCCGCCAGTTTTACGTGTATGAGATCGTTTCCTTGAAAAAGTCTTTGAACTGTTACAAACAATCGTTAGTTAAATTAATAATGTAAAGCAGGGATTTATTTTTCAAGCTTATACGTTCTGTTTATAAAATTAAAGTTACCATTTATCATTTCAAGGCAAGTTTTCTTTTATCAGTAATGCATATCAGCTGTTAGAGCTTGCTACGATTTCTTTAGTTGATATTATATTTGCACTTGTATTATCTTTTAACTTATGTTATTGATAATACAACTAGTTTATTTGCATTAAGTTATAGTTTTTGGGATAACTTTTGCTTTTAATTTATTCCAAGGGAAAATGTTAGGACTTTTCTTCACGCGTTGATGTCTAATGTATGAACAATATGTAACCGAGCGGAGCATCCTTAAGTTAAGATATTTATTTTGGTTTGTTTTGGTAGTAGTTACATAGTTACTAACTTTAATTTCATGGATTTCTTTTATCGTTTGCATTTTATAGTGCCATAAGTTGTAAAACAAGAAAAGTTTCGGCATCTGAGACTGGTTCTCTTTTGACTTCGGAGAGTAAAACTGTGTCTCCTTAAACAGTGTTCAAAAAGTCTTATCGTTAAAATATAAGTACCTTCTTATTTACAACACAATTCACTTCACACTAAATACACAATAAATCAACTAAAATCACAAACCGTTCACAGAATTTCAATATCAAAACGAAAATTAATTTTAATTTGAATATTTTTCACATTAGTTATTTTGTTGCTCATATTTTTGTGGATAAGCATATCTTGGGTACAATAAATAACGAGGGCGAGCACAAGTTATTTTATTTTTTATTAAAAAGGCTCTTCAAACAATAAGAGGGTAGAGAGGAACGCTGGAGGCTCTCCGTGCGGTACCGGACGAAGCCTTATTAAAATGCAATAACAGTCATGACATTTAATCGTTTTTCACGAGAAACGTCCAAAATTCTACGGGCTTTTGTGATACACACTGCCGTTTTGTTTGAGTAACTTTTCATAATATTTGATGTCCAGAAACTGCTATGTTGTGTTTTTGGATAAGGTTGTCTCTTCTTTGGATGTATGATTCTGAGATTACTGAGAAGTCATTGAAGTACTGATAGATATATCATTATGCTCTTTCTGCCTTTACCCTAACTTATTGGGCACTAGCAGATTCGAGGCATGTGTTTCATTCGTAGATTCGGTCCATTTGTGAAGGTTTTTTCATTGTTTTGGTAGTTTAAAACCATCTTTGAATAATTGCCTTTCTAAAAAAACCAATTTGTGGCACATCGGTTGGATGGTTTTAAAGTCTATAACGGACATATGTAGAAACATTTTTTGTGTTTTATATACATACAGGATACATTTTTAACCAGTGCGCAAACTGTAACCATGAATTCAATACATGATTCTAGAACCTCTAGCGAAGAAATTTCTCGCAGGATATCAACAAAAAAAATTGCTGTTTCACATAGCAAAGTACAATACAAAATCTACGCGGTCAAAATGTATGGAACAACTAAAAAAAAAAATTATAATTGACGTAAAATTTCTATGCTAGGGGGTATAGAATCATATGCTGATTTCATGGTTACAGTTTGCACACTGGTTAAAAAAATATCCTGTATATTGATTGTGGTGAGTTCCTCAACTCGTCTAATATTTATTTTTATTAATAGTCATAAGTAGCAACTGACTGAGTCTGACTCCGTATTCGGAAAAGGCTGTAAAATCTACTGGATTAATTTGATGCGATTTTCACTATCTTGGTCTAGTGGTCGTAAGCGCTACCGCTGAGCATGAGGTTCTAGGTATGATTCCCGAAACGGGCAAAGTATTATTGGGTTTTTTCATCTGGATTTTCTCAGTAACAGCTCGGAGTCTGGCTTTGTGCCCTGTTGATGGCAATTGGCTCGCCCCCTATTACATGGGACTTAAACATGACTGGCTAATTATGGGTGGACTATAGGTATACCTCTACTTATTCCTTCGGAAATACATGTGTAATGTTATCTTCCAAATAATTTGTTGAGGAAGGTCTGGAATTGAAGCACTACATAAGATTTTATATTGATATAAAATCCCCCAAGTGAAGCCGAGTTGGATCACTAGTTACAAAACTATCGAAGGAATCCCTTAACTAACGCAGTGTAAATCTTCGTGTTATCTATCTCAGGTTTCTCTTTAAGATAGATAGATAACAAGATAGTACGGAAACCTCCTTTTCTTAACGGTCGAAGATGTTAGGCCGCTGTTTCCCCGTGTTAAAACCTGAACCTAACCGTATTAATGAACTAGCCGCTTTGATTAGGAAGAAGACTTAGGGGACATGAAATGTACGAGAACCAGAACCGGTTCTCCGGTTCTCGTACATTTTGTGCGACTTTGTTTACTAACGGGGTTAATTTAGAGCTATATATTCAAGAAAATCAGCTACGGTATGTCGAATAAAATTGCTAGAATTTTTTTTATGCATGATATTGTTGTTTTTTTAAAGGTCTACAATAAAGCAGAATTATTCTATCTATCTATCTATCTTGTGCTTTTCAACCATTGAATTGATTAAATTGTTGCTATTTTGTGTAGTGGTCGAGTATTCAGGTCTTGGGTTCGTTTACCAGGTTGTTATAAGTGATACCTATTGAGTTTTCACATTATTAAATTTCCAGTAGGTAGACCCGGAGTCGAACTGCTGCCTCACCCTAGACACGTAGGATTTACTTGCCCTTCCCGTTTGAGAAATACTGGCGTGATTTTCTGTATTAATTAAAAGCACACCAAAACTTCATATTTCGTTCGTTACAACAAGCGTCAATGTGTCATGATTTTTTTCGTGCCATTTCTGAAATTACTCAGTTCATTATGTTAAAATCAACACCGTAGTAACTCTTCATTAAAGCGGCCTCGGGTCTGCCCAAAACGTAAGCCACAATTTATATCGTTTTAATCTTGTATGGCTACGTATGTGTTGCATAAAATGTTGTACGATGTGTTGTTTTGTTTTGTTTTTTAGTTGTTGATGTTGTTACTATAAGGTGTTGATACCATAAGGACCAAGTGTCAATTGTTTTTTATTTTTATTAACTAAAGTACTTTTTGGAACAATTTTTACCAGGTTTTGATCATTGCCCGGCAGTGCTCTGTTTTTGCGATAGGTTCATAAAAGCTAACTGGGGTTGCTTCGAATACAAATAAGATAATAACAGTCTAATAATATTATTAGCTTACTTTCTTTTAAGTCCGAAACTTCCATTACATATTTAACAATTAAACAGAAAAACTATAACTTGTCTCCGCATTTTTTTTATAAATTGTCAGATAATATTTGCCTCATTAAAACTTTAAAATAAACGGTCAATTATGAAAAATTCTCTCAAATTATTCATCTTGCTACCATTCTCGTAACATCTCAGTGATCACTCTCAGCTCGTACGTACGGTATCGTGTGAAATTGCATCAATAATGGACCAGTTCAAGGCTGGGAGATTCTCTGCATTGTTCCACTAACAGATATATGTACTCTTTTGTATTACATTCTGAACGACCTTTGAATTAATAAAGATGCTATTTCTTTTTTGTTTATGATGGAATTGGAGTAGAATTTTAGTCATTTAAATATTCGTATGAGGTAGTAAGGATATAGGTACCTGTAATAGTACATTACTGCAGCGGCGTGGGTTGCGGCCAAGGCTTGTATAGTTTTTTTTCTGAAATAATGGGCGGAAATTAAAACTCAGAATCAATGACGAACAATGTTAACTTTTCTCGCGCCAATATGTTCATTTGTTTCATTTGCACTATAAACATCTCTCTATTTGTTATGCCAGTTCGAGATTTAAATAAAATCTTTGTTAAGTTACCTCCTTGGTTGGCATGGGTCGAAGTAATAAGTTCTTTCCATTTTTAAATTACACGATAGATATGAATTTTTACAGTACCTAATTTATTCACCCGCTTAATACGACGGATATGGATTTTCATACTAACATTGCCGCATGTATTTGACCAGTACAACATTTTCGATTTATGTCGAAGAAGGTTGTCAAAAGAATGCTCGAATTTCCAAGCATATTTCAGAAAAAGAAAACTAATTTATGATATACATACCTGAGGGCCTAGACAAAGTAACATTCGATTAACGATAACGCTAGTAGAAAAGCTAAAATGTATGGGGTTGACATAAGCTATCGAAATGTTACGTGATCATAGGTCAGCGAATAAAAAGTAGCTAGACAATGTAAACAACATTCGATTATGAAATGAATCGACAGCGTCGAAAGATTAGGTACTTCCACAGAGATTCATAGCCAAGGGACACTTTTTGACGAGCGTTATTGCTAGTTTTTGGAATTATTAGCGAAAGCGATAGCGTTTGTAGAAATAGAATCGCTCCGAAGCGAATGCCATTTGTCTAGGCCCTCTGAGACCTATGCACCAATGAATTGTTGCATTCAATCAACTATCAATTTATTTTTTATTAAATAGCATATTGTTGTATGGACATAGACTTCCAATAAATTAGATGTAACACGCACTTGATCCTATTATTTAAATTATTTTAAATAAATCAATAGTCTCGCTTTCTATTACTTACATGGAAATTATACTAATACATAACTTGTGTATTGTGGATGTACCTACAGTTTCTGCGCTATCGTAATCCTCTGCCAACAGGCACCCTACCGAAGTTAAGGCTGTAGAAGTACTACATTAAAAGCTCTGTACTTTTCTAGTGGATGCGTCTTACCCGATCTTTAAATGTACACTAGCTACTTCAAATATTAAGTTCTATTTAAGAAGATACTTTCTACTTAGCCCTAAGGCATCGAGATGTCCTTAATATTCTAATATAAACCGTGATGACTTTCTTTGATCAACGATATCTTGTCTAGTGATCACATCTGTTACCATAAGTGATCAATCCTGTTGACCGCATGACAGCGCTCTGTCACTGTTTTTCTTAGTACCTATATAAATAAGTATTCACTTGCCTCGTTAGCTAAGACTACAAGTTATTTATGTTGACCACAAATGATTATCTTTTCACAGTAAATTTTAAGGACGAAGCTATAAAAAAATCTGTAGTAATTTAATATAAATTGTAGCGTTTGGGCCATTCCTCTACAGGGTTAAGGTTTACCGAGTAAACCATTACTTTGTTCAGACATAAAGAGGGTATTTGACAAACTTTTCTTAGAGGAATATCAAGTCGCGTTCTATGATTTCTGATAATCGTCATGGGAAAAAGGCGTCAGTTTATGTAGTAGTTTCTAGCAGTTAAATAACTAATTAATCAAAAAGTTTATCCGTGGAAAATATACATTGAAATGAAAAAACAGGCAACCGACTGTCAATATCACTTACAACTTACTCAAATCAAAATATGACAGCCATACGTGAGAGACACTTCCGTTGGCCCAATAAAATCATCTCATTCATTACCATGAGCCGTAAAAGTAACTTTTAGCCTAATTAGTGGAGTCCAACTGAGTGAAATGTCAGATATAATTAAACGAATTATATGAAAATTATACTGTGAAGGGAAAAAAATTGGCAAGTCATATGAAATGTCGCAGGGGTTATGATGAAATCGTGGTTCTGATAAAATCCCTAGGCTGGCTCAATGTAACAATGAATTCAGATATGAATGTGTGTTGGAATAAAAGCATCTAAATGATGGCATAACAAAATATAGAATCGTGCCTCCATGTGTTTGTGTGTGTGTCTGTGTGAGTGCGTGTGTTGTGTTTGTGTATGTCTAAAGGGTAAGGCAGAGGTAACCTATGGTACACCCACATTTGGCCAGTTATGTTTAAGTCGAGGCGAGCCTATTGCCATCAACCGACTCATCAAAATTATATTTTGTAACCATTTTTTGATTTAAAAGAGTGTCCATGGAGTTTCTTGCCCGTTCTTCTCCATAGGTACCTACTACGTTTTGGAATGGGTAACTAGATTCATCTTTCTGACTGACCGACCCCTTGACAATTCAAAAGTGCCTGTAATTGGTTTATTTGAAATGAATGCTTTGAGTTTGAGTTTGAGTTTGACCGAGCAAACATCCAAACTATCGACAATATTATGGTATTGTCTATTGCTACTATAAGAAATATCAATTTATCGAGTAGCTTGAATGATAAAAGTATGATTATTTTAACATTGGTGTAACAAAGGACGAATTTAATCTTAATTTGATTGATAGGTGGGTAGGTACATAAGACTGACTTAAAATAATAACGTTTCTTCGTTAATTAACTGAAATAAAAACTAAACTAGTTTACAGGTTCAATCTAAACCACTGGTTCCCTACCTTTTATGGACTACCGCCCCCTATACAAGAAAAAATAATTCCAACGCCCCCTTTACATAATAGTTAGTTATACCAATTTTATATGTCTGTCTATGATCTATTAATAATCACAGATTAAAAATTAATTTTCTCTCTCTCTATCTCTCTCTACTTACCGCCCCCACGAAAAGCTCCAGCGCCCACTAGGGGGCGGGACTGCCCCCGTTGGAAACCTATGATCTAAACCCTGTTCGGAAATATAAATAAATTCCGGTTTCCAGCGACACTTATTTCATGTTGACACAGTAAATCACGTTGCGCGAGTCGCTATCGTAAAATCGCCATTACTTTCAGTTTCAATTAAACACAAGTTTTATCTTCCACTCTTTTGTAAATTACGTCATTCTGTTATATATTTCATGGCTTTATTACTGTATTTTATTGCAATCGTCACACACATCGGTTAATTCCATTATGTTTTTTGGGTGTAATAGATTTCTTACGTGTTATACAGTGTGTTATGCGTTTTTAGCGGTTTTAAGTAAAGTTAATCATGGTTTTGGGTTAGGCAACGATATTATGTATGTAACTGTATTTGGCGTATGCCTTCTTTTGGCTTAGCTTAACAGAGAAAGAATCCTGAAACAAATGAAGGATAGCCCAGTAAAATAAATCGTCTGCAAAAAAAACGTAGTAAAGATTTCTCACTGGGTTTTTTTTTTTCAAGGCATTAGGAATACTGTGTGAAAAGTCTATTCTGAAAGAAAGTGTGAAAAAAAAATTGCTTTCAAACGTCCCAAAACTTATTTTCCTGGGCTAGAACGAAAATTTATAACCTCGTTATGCAGAAAATGAAAGACGACTTTGATGAGTATGGAGGTTTGGGATGCTATCAATTTAAGTTGCCAATTGATCATTATGCTAAAAGTTTAGCGAATGCAAAACGTATCTACCTCAATTTCCAGCCCACTTTAAGCTGTCTTATTTAGCTCCCAGTCTCCGATTTATTTCAGTTTGAATTGCTTTCAAATGTCCCGAAACTTATTTTCCTGGGCTAGAACGAAAACTTATAACCTCGTTATGCAGAAACAAATGATAGACGACTTTGATGAGTATGGAGGTTTGCGATGCCATTAATTTAAGTTTGCCAATTGTTTTTTATTTAAGCTTAAAGTTTAGCGTATCTAAAATGTACCTACATCAGTTGCTAGCCCACTTTGAGCTGTCTTATTTAGCTCCCAGTCTCCGATTGAATTCAGTTAGTAGTTACGACAAACGAATTGTGTGTCAAAGCGAATGAAGGTCAGAAATGTATATTTTACTGTTAAACTAAATTAATTAAATTAGTATTAAGATAATGGCATTCCACAACGTTAGGCTTTAGACCGAAGAGATCAACATGAACCCTGTCAGGTACAAAGATAAAGTAACAAGAGACAAAGAGCTTGATAAAGACAGAATAATATGTTATAACAGCGTTCAACATTACAAGCATATCCATTAGGCATTCAATTACTGTATAATTGACCTGACAATCTAAATAGTAAATAGTAGGGCCTAATAACGTTAAAAGTAACTAAGGCTATTCGCCTAAATTAAACTTTGCAGTATTTTTTATGTGACAGTAATCGATTAAGTTGTTTCTATAGTGAAACTTTTTGAACCTGTTTTATTGAATTATAATTGATTAGAATATTTTCTGGTCCTACTTCATTTAATTCTTCAGACTGTACCTAATTTGTGTAAAGCTTTAGAAGATACAACATATTTTGTCATTTTGGTGGTAGATATGTAAAATTATTAAAACATATAAGGCTGATTTTGTTTTTATTTAGGTAAATTTTAGTAAGCTATTTGAAAAAAAAATGTAACTTAACTTTTGTTTGAGTTACACTTTTTTTATTATATGATGAAAAGCGACATTATGGAGCTTTCTTAAACTAGTACAATACTAACTCATTTATACGCCATTTATTATTCACTACATAGAGTGCCAATAAAATACATAATGACAGGTGCATATGTAAATTCAGGCCATTTACTTATCACCCAATCCACCCTTTTGCAACGACAATATTCTCTCAAGGTCTGTAATTATCTCTCAGTCAGCTGTGTTTGATTAATTATTTTATTGATATTATTTATTGCTAATAATTAAGCTAGGCTGAACTTAATGTTATAATAATTAAGCTAGGCTGAACGTTGTCTCATAATAATTTACACACTTATTGTGCTTTAAACATTCAAATTTAAATTGATGTTTACGTAAGATTGTGCCAATTGTGTGAAATAATAAATAAGTTATTTATTGCTACAGTTATTAAGATCAACTGGTAAGATACCCACTTTGTTTCTCAATTATTATAAGCCTCTAATAGCGAGTCGATTACTTATTGATTCTATACAAAAATGTTTCTTTATATTTTGCCTGATATGCCTATAAAATGTTACTGCTTGTTCTCCTCAGGTTTGCTGGAAGGAATTTCTCAATAAATAAGATATTCCGACTCCCTGCGAGCGATTTGCAATCTTTTAGAACAATTTAATATTCTTACACGTCAGTACGAATGCCAAAATTAATTTCAAATTAGAGTTACACCACCACAAAAAAGTTTTCACGTATTAAATCTACGCATGCAGAGCCCCAGGCCAGTGGCTACTTTACGATAATTAAACAATACATCTTATTGAAACACATAGATAATTAACGCACACAAAGAAATTCAGTACGCGTACAGCTATTATATAAAACAAAAAATTGTTCAAGAACAAATTGCTCGAAAGAGAAACCTATCTATCTTTATCTGAACATATAAATCGGTTCCGTGACTGACTGACCCTCTGACTGACAGACGATACAGCCTTTGTTACTGAATTTATTTAAAACATGAAATACTTTAGAAATCATAAAATAAACGTAGCTTAAACTTACGTAGGTAATGATTAATGTCTGCTAACCATATATTTTTACGTTTAAATGGCTTTTAATTGCAGCATTTTTAAATAAACCTTATCTTTCTTAAAGGGTACAAAAGTGCACTGCCACCAAACCTATTTTAGATGCCAAACGGCGTTGCTGTATTTCAGTTTAAAGGGTATGGGTGCCGTTGCCAGTGTTATTTCAGCTTTGTCTCTGTATTGGCAAATTACCTATGAAGGTAATGGTAAAGGTTCTGGTATTACAGATGACCATCTACAGGGTGGCAGGGGACACGACGTGCAAACTAAATCCATGAATTCAGCACATGTTTCTAGACCCCGTAGATATAATACGTCGGTTATAAAAAACTACTGTTTCATAGAAAAGTGCAATACCTATGCGGTCAAAATGTATGGAGCAGCAATTTTTTTTAAAATAACCTACGTAAAATTACAACGTACGAGGGTTCAGAATTATGTCCCGAATCCATGGTAACCGGTGGCGCGTCGATGTCCCTGCTACCCGTGTAGGAGTCGGTGACCACTAACAATCAAGTGAGCTGTAGCGGTATCAAAATCGCCACATGCGAGCTACACGACATACTGACGTCACGCAAATCCTGCATCGCGCAAGCAGAGTTTACCGCGCGACTAGCATATATACGGCAGTTGCCCACCAGACACAACACCCGTCTGCTCGGAGGATCCTCCCTTTTCTATAGAGTATGAGTGAACTTTACACCCTGTTCCTCATACCTCTATAGAGCCACCAACCCCCCAGCCAAAAGGTAAACTTGAAACTCTACCCCCTCTGAGCCGGACAAAGTTTGTTTTCGATTAACTGGAGTAAAAATAATTGTACAAACAAAGTCGTGAGCAACACCTAGTTTTTATTAATCTGCTACCATTCGACTAGTTACGCAAACAAGAATTTAACCAGTAGTTAGTGCCGGATGGCGGCGCTAAAGTTTATTTATTTTTCTCTAAATTATAATAAGGCATCAGACTCATTATAAGCTGTCAATCAAACTGAAGTTATCGGTTAAATGCAAGTATAGTGAGGAGGAAGCTTTTTAAACGTGATTCACTGCATGGAGTGAGTAATTTCTTGAATTCGAGTAAACGTAGTGAAAGGGCTGTGATGGTCAGGCTTACAAAGGTCGACTTATGGATGTACTGAGATGACTAATGTAATGAACTTTAATAATATGTGAGACGAGTTGGGCCAATATTGAGTTTTCTTCAACGTTCGAAAATAATAGAATACTCTTTATTGTGTACACCATAAAAATGACAGATATAAACGTATAAATTTTACACAGGGTGACACAATTGGCAGTCTGATGCGCTTCGATGAATGGGTTAAGTTATGAGAAACTTAGGCTAACTTAGATGTTTCGAAAATAAGTGTAGATAGTACACCCATATTTCGCCATATATTGTATATGGCGAAATGGGGGTGTACCATAGGGACAACTCTGCCTAATCCATCGGGGCTTACAGGGTGATGTTATATTTGTTTAATGCTATTATTACAATATTCAGTTATTTTTTATTCGGTCATGTGTTAAACTTATAACAGGCATGTCTATCTTATTTTGCATTTTGTTTGACACGTGTAGCTAAGTGCACTTTAACGTTTGACATTATCACTTAAGTGTAACTTACGTATTTATACTGAAGTACGAGTATTAGTTAGAGAATTCAATTGTTTCATATTCCGTGCATCAAATTGTCACCTCTTTTAATACAATTTTGACAGCAAAACCGGTTTCGATGCTCAATTCATCTACCGAAGTTTCAATATTAGTCCAATCCAGTTCACAAACTCACAGAGACATAATATATTGCGTAACATTTAATGCATTAACACGCATGCTATTTTATGTGCCTTAGGAACTACTAATTATTAATTCTGAGCACTCAAAGTCAGTCCGTGCGTCAAGGGGGATTTACACGGGTTGATTTTCGCCGTGCGGGGCTCGCTCACTAAAGTTGACTAAAATCGTAAGTGACTAAAGTTGTCGCAGCATTAGCATGACAATAGCGGTCATTGCCCTTTCCCTAATATCTCTCTGCAAACAATAAAGTACTTATGTATGGCTTTTCGTTATTGGTTCAGGACTTTAACGGAATTTATATCAATTTTTCAAATAAAAAATGCTAGAAAATGTAGAATAGAATAGAATACTCTTTATTATGTACACCATAAAAAATACTATTCTTATTCTATTATTAAATGTAAGTGGGTCAATGGCCGCTATTGCCATGCCAAAATGCGACAGCTATAGACGAGTTCTTACCAAAATGAAGGCAAGCGATCGCTTGTATCTGAGCATTTACCAGGTCGATTTTTGTTACCCGCCACATGGGTCGGTCGCACGGCAAAAGTCAAAACCTTTCACGTTTGCGATTTTAGTCACCCGCTGTCTAGTCGAATTTCACCGTGCGGGTTGGTCGTGCAGTGGAAATCAACCCGTGTAAATCCCCCACAATAATTGAGCGGTAGGCTTCGGTAAAGTTAGGCGTGGCCGAGAGACCTTAGTGAACGGATGTAGCAGCCTCGATCGCACACCGCCTATCCAGATCGACGTTTGAAGATAACCAACATCTGAAATAAATAAAAAATAAAGCGCTTGAGTGAAAAGGTCAGGCGGCCGCTGCGCCGAAATTAAAGTCCAAAATAATAATCATTAAAGCCATATATATAGGTAAAGGTATTTTGACAGGTTAAAATGTCGACTCTCGAAGACTCGAGCGATTCTGCTATCAACGGTTTTCTTTTGCCAAATTATGATATAGTAATTTATGTACTTATAACAACAATGTTTGGGTGAGATTGTATCGTAAAGTTTTATAGCTTAATTTCGAAGAGGTTTCTCGCTACAGGGATCTAAAGTTACGATTTTATCCAAGCTAATTGTTTGTATAAAAGGATCTCCAGTTTTTACTCCGTTTCACAAATATGGTGACTTTGAGTCATAGCGGTTAGTAATGTGTACAAAGGTATGGACTAATTACGGTTGTGAATTTACTTGGTTTACAAGAATCCAACTTTAAAAGCTATTGCCATACTTTTTGTTCTTGTAATGAGCTTTTAAAGCGTATCTTTTTATTCCTTGTCTCTCTGTTCTTAAGGAATGATTGGTACTTTGTTTTAATGCGACGTTTTTCTTGAGATAAAGCCTCTCTATAACTGTGGATAACACGCTTAGTTATTCCCGGTATCAATTTCCACCAACGAATAGATTAATTTTCCAATGACGGTATATATTTATGTAAAAACTAGTTTAAACCGACGCTTATAAGTACCTTTTTTTCTCAATTTTATATATGCAAATTACAGTTATAAATGAAAGGATAGAATATGCAAAGGTAATCACAGTTTTTACCCTTATCGCTCTGGAAATTAAAAAAAAATGCTCTCTTTTATAACTTCGTTTTTAAACTCATTTAACACTGCCACAGTTTCACTTCACATTTTGCAGTAAATTATATCAAACCGCGATCGGTCATTTCTTTTTGACATTACCTCCAACGAAAGTTTCTCATTACGTGGACCATATTTCCTAAAACCTGTACATGTCGGTTGGTACGGTCCGTACAGGTCTCATTTTACGCAATCACGTAATTTCTTTCTCTTTAGCAAATGTCAATATTTCGCTCTAAAGGGCAAATGAAGTGGTTCACTGTATTTAATCTTTTAATTGAATAACAGAGAAATCGTAATCAATCTGTTTAATGTAATCATTAAAATAAGCATAATAACTATAATAGGTAGTCCTGTGCTCCGTCTATGTCTAATGTTTTTCTTATTAAAGCATGAAAACTTCCATGTTGCCACTTGCTTCGCTAAGAATCCTTTCTAGATAAACCAAGATTTATCTCTGTCAAATCTCTGCAAAACCAATTCAGCCGTTTAGCAGTAAACAGCTAATAAACCGACAGACAGATTAACTGAATTTAGCATTTATAATATAAGAACATAATGTACACTTAATTATGCATACAGTTAAATACGTTATGATGTTACAAATACATAAACATTGTCAGGTTTTCGTCAATGAAATAACAACAGAACTGTACTGAATCACTAATTTAATTAATTATTAATTACATTGCGTCCGCCTGGTTTTGCCCGAATCATACTTACCTACCTACCTACGTATTAGATCCGTCTTAAGGAATTGTTCTGATTTAATAATTAATGTTTATAAGTACCGCGAATCAGTCGCGGATATTACGTCCTTCGTCGCTTGTCAAACGAATGTTCTGTGTTCATTACTTATATATTGATAAGATTATAACTAATAAACTAGTTTAATTATAGTATTTTGTATCCGGATAATGTGTTTCTTTGTCTAATATTTAAGTAAGTATAATGAATGAACAAAGGCCATGGTTATGGCGTCGACATGGCCATCGAGAGGTAGAGTTCGAATGACAAGCATTCTACATACTAGTGTATATCTCGGTCCTTCGATAAATAATACATAAGATTACGCTTGTATTCGCCAAAGAGTCCAGCAGCATAAGCAGCCTATTTTTTATTTCATATGTGAAACCAAACAGTAGTATATTAAAAATAAACGGTAATACGGTACATTTAACTTAACAAATATACTACCCACTATATTTTCTACAAATTACCACTTAGATATTTACAAATTGATGGCAAACGTAACTGTAGTCAGGGCAAAATCAATTAAATGCACAAAAGAAACTAAAAATAACAAAACAAAACTCTTGTTTGTTTATTTTAGGAGGTATAATTTTTAATATTAAATATATCAATTAAACAAAGATTTTATTATACAAGCTAAAACTAAAATATATATACATAGTATTTACATGTGTATAATGTAAGGGAAGAGTGTAGCGGTATCAACATCGCCACATGCGAGCTACACGTCATACTGACGTCACACAAATCCTGCATCGCGCAAGCAGAGTTTACCGCGCGACTAGCATATATACAACGTCCCGACATCTACCGTCGAGCAGTTGCCCACCAGACACAACACCCGTCTGGTCGGAGGATCCTCCCTTTTCCATAGAGTATGAGTGAGCTTTACACCCTGTTCCTCATACCTCTATACTGGTGGGCAACTCATAGGGCATCAAAAAATTCGTCCGCATCACTGTCAATGGGATAAGTGCCCAAAAGGCTAGCGGCATTGCCACGTTGGATGGCAATGTTGATTCTTGTTTGTGTATTGCATCTTATGGTTCCTATAAAAATAATAATAATTTGCTCAACATATTTTTTCAGCATACGGAATCTACTGCTGATCCCTCTGAATTTTATGATTTTTATTTAAAGTTCCCACTGTGCGGCTTGGTAGACGTCACGTCTTCGGTCGTTTTGGTTCTAGCACATGTAGGTTTTCTCACGACGTTTTCTTTCACCGTTTTGAGAGCAGTGGTGATGAAATAATTTACGCAAAGTACCGCAAGTCGAGGCCGTCACCACTGAGCCACCATTGATCAGGCCTAAGTTCAGAAGAGATAGCAATAATAATGTACAGGGTGTCTCAGAAAAAAAATACTTTTGTAGATGCATAATAAATTAACAAAATAATATTTTTATATACACACGTTTAATTACAAAATCAGAAACTGAAGACATGGGATACTTTTTGAAAATAACATTAATCAAATGTCGTCCTTCGCGGCTCTGGCACTCTTCAAAGCGATTTCTAACATTCATGAAAACGTGCCTTAGAAGTTGAGTAGAAATGTTGTTGATTTCGTGTCTAATGTTTTTCTTCAATTCAAATCTGGTTGATGGATTAATGTTCTCTTCAGATAACCCCAGCGGAAAAAATCCGGAGGTGTGAGGACTGGGCAAGCGTGTTTTCATGAATGTTAGGGATCGCTTTGAAGAGTGCCAGACCCACGAAGTACACCCTGTACCCACATCCCACCCATTCTGTATTATGATGACGTAGTGAGCCAGCAAGCTGATCAAAACTCCTTTTCAGGACGAGAAGAAGCTTTTAACTTGCAGTGTGACAGTTACAGAACCATATATAAATATAATTGGCGAGGTTAACAGGAATTTTAGTGATGTGCATTTAAGAATAGAATCACAAAGTCACTATTAAATCAAAAGCGCAGATAGATGTCATATAAAAACATTTTCCACGATCAATTTACCTGTCCAGTGTAATAGTCGTGTAATGTATGTAAATGTTAATATCAGAGATAATCGATCATGCGGTTGCCAGTAGGTAATGTTTTATGGACATGTTGTTCTCCTTACAAAGTCGGTGCCGCAAGTAAACATAGGTTTTTGCATCTTTTTCAATCATATGCATACATTATAGAGTGGTACAGGGTTTTGTAAAGGCGTTGCTACATAGAAGTCGAAGCGATAGCGGCAAAATTGATTCGTGCTTATAACAAAGTGTTTTTATGTTATTAATACAATTGCTATCGTCGAATAACGGTAACACGATAGAAATTGAGCGGCAAGATCAAGTCAAAGAAACCCCGGTCGTCGAAAAGCGCGTTGCGCTGACGAAATCGGCAGAGTTGCGGAAAATATCGACGGAAACCTGGAGACGTGGAGATTGGCAGATGGTCAACCAAAATGTATACTGAGCTGTGGCTTATTCTGAGGGCCTAGGCAAAGTAACATTCTATTAGCGATGACGCTAGTAGAAAAGCAAAAAATGTATGAGGTTGACATAAGCAATCGAAATGCCACGTGATCCGTCAACGAATAGAAATTAACTAGACAATATTATCATAATTCAATTCTATGACACAAATCGACAGCGTCGAACGATTACTTCCATAGAGATACGTAGCCAAGGGGTACTTTTTGCCAAGCGTTATCGCTAGTTTTTGATTCGTATGATGGAAATATTAGCGAAAGCGATAGAGATTGTTGAAATAGATTTGCTCCAAAACGAATGCCATTTGTCTAGACCTTTTGGGCTGAAAAGCTGTTGGTGATGATAATATGATAGCAAAAAGTACAGTTAATTGCACAGTGACCATTGGTGAATAGAATGGAACAAGTTCAATAACCGCGCCTGATTTTCTTCTGTTTTGATCTTAAACCTTTTTTTTATCTTTCTTTTTTTTTCAACTATGTTGGGGTCGGCTTCCAATTTAACCGGATGCAGCTGAATACCAGTATTTTACATGGAGCGACTGCCTATCTGACCTCCACAACCCAGTTACTGGGTAATACGATACTCTTTGGTAAGACTGGTTGTCAGACTTTCGAGCTTCTGACGACCCGTAACAATTGCCAAAGCGGCACGTATGACAGCCGGGACCAAAGGCTTAACGTACTTTTCGAGGCATGGAGGGGTCTTGATATACAAAGGTGGTCACTCATTAATGAACCATCCGTGGCAAGCATAGCTTAGCCTGATCGACCGATCCGTGCGGCTTTCATTACTTAGCCACAAGCCTTGTTTCTACTATATGGGAATATACCGGTAGCGTTTCATCCCGATTAAGGGTAAGTTGACTTTAAGCCTCTTCACACACAGCCTACCGCTTTCGACTAGCTTGCTATGTGACACAGCCCTGAAAAGTCTTGCACAAAAACGAACTTGAACGAGATCAAATACGGTGTAGCTACATATGTTATTCAAACATGGTGCATAATTGTAATCTTCAGCTCTGAACAATGGAACAAGAAGTCTTATTGCTGAGGTGCCCCTCGGTAGTTGATTATGCTGTACTTAAGATCCACTTATTTCAAGTTTAGGTAGCGAAACCTCTTCTGCTAAAAAAATAAAAAATATATATATAGTATATAAATTACAAATAGTGCATGAGCATGCGTATGTATTAATTAACACAAAAACAAAAAATATATATATAGTATAAGATGGACTCACGTAGACTTAAGTTAGTTAAGTAAAACATAGCATTAATGTGTCCGACGTAGGAGCACAATAATTGTAAACAAATTAAAAGAACGTAAACAAATTAAAGATATAAACAAAGGCGCGGATGACTATGTCCTTGGGAGGTGTTATTCATTATAAAAAAAAAACCTCTTCTGCTTTCCTGTCATCATGTTATACGAGGAAAAGTCATGCAGTGGCGCAAAGATTGAACAGTCAACAGGGTTGCCAATGGAGTTAACATCACATGGTAACTCTTGGAAGGCAGCCAACAAGAATTTTCACTGGTAAATGCTTTTTAAGGTTGGTTCTCTACAAGGTTGTGGGTTCAAATCCGGGCAAGTACCAATGTGACTTTTTCAATTCATATATATGGTCACCAAAAGTGATAAAGTAACCAGGGACTTCGGATATAGTTGAAGTTTAGTAAGAAACCGATGGATGTTTGCGAAGAAAATTTAATTTATTTAATAGAATACAAACAGTTCATTTATCAAATTAAATTTTATTCGAAAACATTCATTGGTTTCTTACTAAACTTCAACTATATCCGACGACCCTGGTTACTTATCAGTTTTGGTGACTTACCATCTTCCTCTTCTTCTTCTTGTTCTTGATTCTTCTTCTTCTTTTTCCTTATTATCTTTTGGTGGTTTTGTTGCCTTTTGGTTTTGGTGATTTTGGTCACTTTTGGTGACTTTTGGTCACTTTTGGTGGCTGAGTTTATCTTGGACTTTACTGACATCGGCGAAGGAAAAACATCGTCTGGAAACCTGGACTTATAGTTAATATAAGTCTGAATTCACCAACCCGTCTTGAGCAAGCGTGGTGATCAAAGCTCGTGCCGTCTCTGTACGAGAGAGAGGCCTTTGCCCTGCAGTGGGGCAATAATAGGCTGGTATTATAAATACTCTTTTATGGCAGCCACCTAAATCAATACAAAATCAGCTTATTTTTAACTATATGAATCCAAGTTTAATAGCCATTATCACTAACGTTGGCAAATAAAACAACTCGAAAAAAATGTAATAATTTGATGAACAACAGAAAAGTTTGCCTTTCTCACTGCCCGAGGATATTTACATCCATCTTAAAATATTTTTTCTTCCATCTTCATTGGTTGCCGGCACCCTAAGGTTTCCATTAATTGCACGCCCTCAAAGGTCACGCCTGTAATCAGTCATTTAAACACCGTTTAACTCGCCTGTTCGTCTGTCGATTGTTATAATTACTCGTTTAATTTGTAATTTACATGTTCGTGTATTAATTAAAAACATGTGAATGTCTGCGTCTTTGCGGCTGAGGTGAGAACTAGTTTGAAGTGTCGATTATGTTGGCTATAAGGATCTGATAAGAACGTAAGCAATTAATTTACAATATCCTTTAATCTCTTAAGAGCACGCATCCTGAAAGTTGGCAACGTCGCAAATAGCTGTCAGACAATTAGCTGTTTTGAATATTACTGAATGAAATTATGAAATAACTGTATTTTAGTACACTACAGAGCGATACTTCAAAATTTCATTTAGTGATATTGACAAAATAATCAAAGCTGTAAAATATTTGACAGCTATTTGCATAATTGCCAACTTTCAGAACGCAGGGTGCATTCTTAATGACTAGGTTAAAAAACAAAAATATAACACTGTCATTTCCTGCAGGAAATTATTGCCTATAAATATATGCCTGAAAATTATTATTCCAGCAAGCTGTCATACCATTAATGTTTCATTACTATCTTTACGCCAGTTAAGTTTTATGATCATTTACCTAGCAACCTTTCATTATAATACTAAACGAAAATAATGTTTATCTAGGAACTATTCAGTATCCAATGACCTTCATCACAACATCAGTACTAGGTGTATCAACTAGGACAAGTTGTCTTTTCGACATAGTTGCAGGCTGGACTACCTGGAACAACTGCCGGCTATAACCTGTAAAAATCTCACCGTGAAAACTTAGGTGAAGTCAGTTTGAAGAGAGCTGTCATTCCACCAGACGAATTGACGCTAGCGACAGCTCAAGTGTCAAGCTCACTTCAGTTAAGTTTGGGAGATGATATTTTAACAGGTTAGACCGGCGACGTGCGAGCACTATGTACCTACTATAAAGCTACCATTTACTGGGCGCGTCCTTCATTGACTTGAATGTGCCCTGGCGGCTGAGAGTATGTCATGCTCACTCAAATGTTTGGTGGCGGTGGCGTGTCTGTTGGATCATTAAGTTCCCTTCAAAATGGTTGCGCTGAATGGTGCTGATCCATAGGTCATGTTCGTGAACGGGCGCCGTCAGTAGGGACTGGTCATCTCTTAGCTGGCACGGCTTATTTAAATTTCTGAATACTATTTCTTTTTTGTTTCTATATTTTTTATTACGGACGCTTTTAACGTCCACGTCTTTCTACGTCGTTCTCACGTGTATAATTTCAACATGAACGATGTGAACCAATTTTTTGTAACAATATTTTGATTTAAAAGAGTGTCTGTGGAGTTTCTTGCCCGTTCTTCTCCACAGGTACCTACTACGTTTTGGAATGGGCTACTAGCTTCATCTTTCTGACTAACCGACCCCATGACAATTCAGAAGTACCTGTAATTGGTTTATTTGAAATACATGCTTTGAGTTTGAGTTTTCACGGTGAGATTCTTACAGAATTGACCGGCTGGTAAAAGAAGACAATATCTAGACTTCCAATTATACTCATACTCTTAAATAAAGTTAATCTAAGACGATTATTCCCAAAAAAAGCCGTAGGTAACAAGGTGGACAATGGAGTAGCCCATTATACTTTGGTTTGCACTAAGAACTGCAAAGGTATGCGGCAAAAGGGCCGTTAAAACCATTTCCGCAAGCTTTTAGAAACTAAATGAAAGATGATAACGCAAGCTTAAGTGCTAACTTACGCCTAGATAACTCACCAGCCAATAATCAGGTCGCTACGTCACGGAAGCCGGTTGTAATTGGAAATATTTGTTATATCATAGCCATTATAACCCATAATAATATATTACAGACCAGGATACGTAATGGTTAACAATTGAATGTATCGATGTACCGGTATAGTTTGCATGAAGCGCGGGCAGGGGTGACGGGGGGTGAGGCAGGTGCGCGGGCGCGGGGGGCGGGCGTGGTCGGCGCCGGCCGCTCTCCTTGACTCCAGCGTCAAGCATCGCATGATCTCTGCTAGTGTGAGGGGATTGAGAGGTTTTAATACTTTAGAAGTCTGTGTTGAAAGCTCTGATGTACTTTAAAGTTTTTCAGTCAGTCCTGTACCGTTTATGGCCAGACATAAAAATCCGACTACAATCAAGTATTGCGTTCCAGTATTCTGACAACTATGAGGCATGAAAAACAGAACGGTGATAGAAGAATATCGGTTTTAGATCTTGAATCACAATTTACCTTCAACAGCGCTGATGGGAATAAAGTAAACGATGATTGCACTGGATTTAAAATAAAATAAAAGTACCTACTTTTATTTCTGTTTGTGTTCTAACATCTTTGCCTAATTCTAGTATATCGCAGACTTAGTTGCTTAGATTCATACGCAGCAAGGATAAAATTAGTCCTCGTTTCATTTGAAAATCAAACTTCAAAAGAGAATTTTTACATAAATCTCCTTGGTAGATAGACCGGTTGGAATAAAAAAAAGTAATTGCTACAGAAATTAGTGATATTAAACCTGCCGCATTATGCTAAAAAAGTTTATGATAAGTTACTATATTTAGTATTTTATTATTTTGCCTTATATAAAAGATAAGTTGATTAAATATTTAAAAATAAATAAATTGTATTCAATTCCAATTACCAACTCTACTCAGTCGGAGTATATTCTCAGTGAATGTGGCGACCGTTCGAGTGGACGCGGGCGCGGTGTGATAACGGCGCGTTATCACAGCTCCAGCTAATGCCCGCTTTGTGCTCTGCTAGTGTCTACTGCTTTTGTTCTTTATTAGGTAGGCAGTGGTGTAGGCGATACTGGGCTATTTGCTTTACATAGTTTTATACCCTGTACAAAAATAAATTGTATGTAAAATTTTGTATGGAGAATGAAGGACAAAGATTTGAATCGAAAAGCTTTATTGATTTTGGTACTTGCTCTATTTTAGATAGTACAGTGAAGTACGTAGCAGTGTAAAACATACCCATGTAATAATAGGCCCTTTTATACAGCATATAACTCGCAAGTTCCGTGGTGCTAAGGCATGTTCCAGTAATAGTTTTTCAACAAAGTAGGTTATTTGTTAAGGGTTACAATTAAAACTTGCTTTTAGTACGTGAGGTCAGCTCAACTACTCATTTTATTCTCTTCTAATCGAGTAAATCTCATTCGGAAAAAAGTATTTGAAGAGCAATAGGTCAATGTTGATTATACATATATTTTTTAGCTTCTAGTAGTAGTTTCAGTAAGTGCCTGATGGTCGATGGTATTTCCCATCGGCAAAAATTACGAACTTCCATACAAACTTTCATGCCTTATTTAACCTCCTTAAAGATATCAATTTTCGAAAATCCTTCCTTAGTGCTCACCTTAGTTATATAAGGAACTCTTATAAAATCATGCTTCTAGACCCAGTGCTGTGCGTTGTTTGTAGATAATGTGTTTTATGAATTATTTACGTACCTACCGGGACGCAGTCACCACTCGAGAACTTTGCGGCACCATCTGCCATTTGTTCAGGGGTCTACTCTGTAAGTCCAGCAACGAAGATACAGGCCTGTCCGAAAATACTTCGATACTTTGGAGTGAACCCAACTCCCAGTTATTTAACTTTTCGGACGGGCAAAAACATCGGGATGAAGGACAACTGTCAAATCGCGTTGTCAGTAATTCTTAGTTTGGGCCTCAAACTAATCTTATGGCTGTAGATGATACGGAGTAGGTAACGCCTGTAAATTTGGCCGAAACTACGGATTTGGTGCTTAGAGAGTAGACTATTAGGTAGGTAGGTTACTAGTAGTTAGTAGTAGTATGTTAGTAGAAGCTACTGCATTTTTCCAAATGCTAATTATACCTGGTGTCCGATCTAGTACACTTAGGGAGGACGTGACTTTTCGTTGAATATACTTCGTTACTAACATGCTTTTTTCTTGTATAGAAAAACTTGTCAGAATAAAATATTTTCACTCATATAATAAAAAAAAACTTTATTTCAGACCATATACAGTCCATATTTAATTATTTATTTATTTTGTTAGGGAGAACAAATAGTTGTACAGTATACAGTCATAGTGAGGTTAAAATGCAACAAATTAAGCCACTAAATGTTGCAGTAGTTTTTGAGTTAGATACATTTTTAGTTTTTTTTTAATTTAAAATGGAATTTAACACAGCGCGCCTATATTGGAATTTTAGTTATTATCATAGCTGCTTCCGTAGCAGATCTTTGTTAATAATTAAAAGTTAAAAAATGCCAAAAATTTTGGAAAATATCACTAATTAAATATTTTAGGTTTCGTCATTTTTATTTTTGTCAGACAAAAAATAAGAAAAAATAAATTAATTTCCTTAGAACATTTGGAGGCCTAATTTTTTGCAATTTAACCCTAACTATGACGTCCTGCAAGTAAAACTTCGAGTTACAAATAACCTTATCTTTTACATTATCATCATTGTCTTTGTCTTTTTGTGCATCTGTGGAGAACGTTGTTGGTTACACATTTGTATAACTCATTATGTTCTATTTTTTTGTAAAATATAATGTGTAATTGTTTGTTCTTCCAAATAAATAAAATAAAAATAAAAACCTTTGGTACAGACGGCTACATAGCAAGCTATACATTTCCAGTATAAGCTGATCTCGCATTGTATAGGATTTCCGTACAATGAGAGGTCAGCTGACACTGGAAACGTATACCTTGATATGTAACCGTGTGTACAACACTAATTAACAGTTTATAATTTGCAATAGGTGTAAACCATCACATGTTTTCAGAACTTTTGTGCACGGTACCAATTCCATAACTGTATTAGATCAAGTAGGGACCTAATAATTATGATAGTGTTAATTTTCACTCAATATTAATACTATTTATAACATAGAATTTTCAGCTTCAGCTTTCCTTACTAAAACAACATACCGCTAAAATCTTGCTGCAACTGTATCCTCCTCTTGAATAAAATGCATAATCAGCCGCAAATGTTCCCACTGCTGGGTCACAGGCCTCCTCTCTTTGAGAGGGAATGGGCTGTAATCTACCACGCGGGCCCAGGGCGGGTTGGTAAATATCACATGTCTTCGAATTTTTGGTTCTAGGACATGCCGGTGTCCTCACGATGTTTTCCTTCACCGTTTTGAGAGCAGTGGTGATGAAATTATTTACACAAAGTAAAGCGCCTGCCTGGGTTCAAACCCATGACCTACAAGTCGTAAGTCGGGGCCGATACCGCTGGGCCACCACTGCTCTAATATAAAATCTTGAATAAAATAATACCTATTATTTAAATTCTATTTCCAGCTTTCCTTCTTCCAACATTTCATACTGTCACTTAATATACAGAAAGTGTATTCAGAATGGACGTCAAAAGCTATGTCTTACTTTTGAAAGCTAAAAGCAATCCGAACGTCGTAAATTCCAATATCTGAACGCTTAGTATAATTTATAATATTTGCTAAAAACTTAATACGGATTCAGTTTCCATTCAGATGTTTGTTAATTTTGTTATTGAGGCATTTGTCGGATTAAATATTACTTAAGTGAGGATTAGTAGGGAGTAGTAGTAAAAAGCTAGAGGAATATTTTGTGTTTTGCTAAAGGAATTCTGGATGGAAACATAGGGAGGGATATTTTGACAATCATGCAGTTTAGAATGCATTTTTTTTTAAATTGTTTCTTGAGTTAAATATGGTTTTATTTTGATGCTTTTAATACAGTGTCTATTGTTAAAATCTCAGGTTCTGTGATTGCATTTTTCAGTTGTCAACTTTGTCAATTAGGGGAGCCCAACTTCTAGTCGAGTCAGTCAAACCTTGTCACACAGAACTTTATTGTATGATATGTTTTTTAGTTTTTTACATATGATCTAAAAGTTCTCAGTAGCAGCCCAGCAACGGCAAGCTCAGTAGCGACAGTTCTCGATTAATACCCGATTGATGGCAATAAGCTCACCCCTTATTACATGGAACTTAAACATAACTGGAAAAATGTGGATGAACTATAGGTACACCTCTGCCCAACCCTTCGGGGAAACACGCATGATGCTGTATATTTAAAATAGCCATGTGAAAGCCATCTTTCTTTCGATCAACGGTTCGATCTGAAATGTCATGGATCATTTAGAGAGGTTACATTTATTTATTTAACCATTTATGTACACACATATATAAACAGACAAGAAGAAAGGAACAGAAACGTAGGTACAAAGGTGATGCTTATTTCTAAGGAAATCTCTTCCAGCATACCTGCCATAGGAGAGTATATTAAAGAGATGAAGACAACGTGTGTAAGAGTAGAAGGGAAAACAAAATACAAAGAATCTAAAATAATTTTCCAATTTAAATATAAACATACATACATACTTCTAAAATAAATATCACTAAAATATATAAAAATATAATAATAAGAATATAATATATTCTAAAGTGAGTTCAAACAAAACCCCATACATTTGCATGAAACTCCGCAGCGGGCCACAGCTTTATTAATAAAACGGAATATCTAATGCCCAACGTAGGCGTACACAAGACTGATGCTTACTAAGAGGACTTTAGCTGAATTTGTGTTCGCAATACCAATTGATAGCCCTTAGGACCTGGTGAGGATATGTCCTACATTAGAGCCTGCTTAGGCATGCCTAGGGAGCCTACATTAAGGCGTTGTATAGTTGTATAGAGGATTATGTAAGTGCATTGAAATGGTAGAGTGTGGCCACGGTGTATTTAAATGATTTTGTGGGAGGTTTTGGGAGTGGATCAGTGATTATTTATTCATATGTTTTAATTATGATGATAAAGGTCAAAGAGAAAGAATAAACAGTATGTTAATACGTGCAGATTGTTACTTTGAAACAAAATCTTTAGCTTGTTTTGAGGTGGTTTCAAATATTTCTTAAGGGCGATACTTACTTAACGTCCGACGCAGATCTTGTACAGGCAGCCCCAATTTCTCCTAGCTGTCTGATGTGTTAACACGGCTTTGTAGAACGTACTTAAATTTCCCGCCATACCATCAACATGTATGGTTATTAGTATAGTCTATGGTACACATAAACTATAGCACTCTCCATGTTTCTGAGTATAACGAGTGTTATTACTGTTATTTATCTTCTCACACATAATCTAATAATTACGATGAATTACTCGTACTTCAAAGTTATCAATATTAATCGTTATAGTTCAGTGAGAGTAAAAGGTGAATTTAAAGCTGAATAACAAAATTTGCTATTATCTTGCAGTTATTATGGTTATAATAACCACATTTCAAGTCCATATTTCCATAATAACTGGCCAGATCCGTCCCAACAGTCCCAAAAAACCCGTGATCATCGTGATAATTAATTTATTAAGAATATTCTAGATTAGCAAACATTATGGGTCATTATGTCGCTCCTTGATAGCTCACAGACTTCAAAGTAAAGTTAGCATAAATAGCTGGAAACTTATTTTAAACGATTCGAAGTAGGTACCTACCTAGTGAGTAGTAGGAACTGTCTGTGGAAAAATTAAATAGTCTCTTGTGTTTTATGCCGTTAATTAAATCAATCTATAATTTATATGACGGCGCGCGATGGTTTAGTCGATTTATTGTAACACTTTTTAAAACTTGTAATCGATTATTTTTACTCTGTGGTTTAGAATTTATTTCTATAGTGGTATTTTAACTTGAGCGGGGAACACCGAATGGGTTTGTGAGTGTCATGACGGCGTGGCGAGCACTTTTTAATGCGATCGTCACGCGGTGCATACGCACAAATCCATTGGCTCTACATGCAAGTTTACGAGTAACAATGATTGTGATCAGTGAATCAGTGTTAATCCTTGTAATCTTTACATTTTATAGTTAAGTCTCGTTGCGATATTTGAAGGTAAATTAAGTGCGTTATTTTGCGAGTATTATTTTACAAACACCTGCATGTAACACGCCCATAATGAAGGGCCAACAGATGACGGATCAGCAGCGACACGTGGTGTCTCAGCCGCTCGAACATCCCGTCATATTTTTTTTACCCTGACAGGTAAGAGCAGTGCATGGTAGCCCAGTGGTATCGGCTCCGACTTACGAGTTGTAGCTCGTGAGTTTGAACCCAGGCAGGCATTGCTCTCAAAAAAGGCGATTGAAAACATCGTGAGGACCATGGATTCGAAGACATGTGACATCCACCAACCTGCACTAGGCCCGCGTGTTGGATTATGGCCCACTCCCTTTCATAGAGAGGAGGCCTGTGTCCCAGTAGTGGGAACATTATAGGCTGGTTATGCTATGCTTTATTTTTACCCTATGTTGTTACACAGCAGGACAAAACCCTCCCGTTCTCCTTTTCACTCCTCTATGTCTTGAGTTAGTGTGGACCAATCTTGTATGTAGGCGTCAAGCTCGCCCCACCATCTTCTCCTGGGTCTGCCTCGATGTCGCCGGACGCTTTATGGGAGCCACATTGTGGTAGAATTGGCCCGTGACTCATTCAACATGCGGCAAACGTGTCCGGCCCAGCCCCAATTGAGTTTCGCTGTTTTTGGGTGACGTTGGTGATTTGTGTTTTAGAGCGCAGCACTGTGTTCCTAACACGGTCCTATATCGGTATATTTGTCAATGATATTTAATAATCAATTGACATCTCAAATTAGGTCAGAGGATTTTCCTAGGTAACTAAGATCTTGCAAAAATTTAAAAACTCATTGGTATCCTCCCGGATTCGAACTTGCGACATCATGTTCCATCGGTTCATGACTACATAGCGTACTAACAACTTTTTTGATTGAAATAAAATATTTATTCCTTTAGTTACCACAGTAGTTTTTCCGGAATTTGGATCGACTTAGGATCCTACCTAAAGAGGATATCATAATGATTAACGTTCGACAAACGAATCGGCAATTCATTCACTTCTGTACTAAGGCCTGAATTCCTCCTACGCTGATTTCGGTCGCGTACCAATTGTAGCAACGTACGCGCCGCTGACGTCAGCGTCGCAGTTTGGTGCTATATCGAAAACAATGTATATTTGTACGCGCGACCGACGTACGCGACCGACATCAGCGCAGGAGGAATGCAGACCTTATACCTCCTATGAAAGCATCCCGTCGTTCCTACCAAGGAGCCTAGGGTATAGGAAGTAGGTGTCTAGGTTTTAGCCTAGATGTGTAAAGTAGGTAACATGGTGTCCTATTCTTGGACATTAAGCAAGTCCCCCAAAAGATTCTCCAACAATCGATGTACAGTCAGGGAAATTAATTGTTTATCAAATTGA
The DNA here is from genome assembly GCA_916610205.1 of Griposia aprilina. Classification (NCBI taxonomy): domain Eukaryota; kingdom Metazoa; phylum Arthropoda; class Insecta; order Lepidoptera; family Noctuidae; genus Griposia; species Griposia aprilina. The sequence continues at coordinate 13,970,449 of OU744302.1, forward strand.
CACACTCCACCATCTTGCCGGGTTATAACCATTTCATGCAACTGTCAAAGAATGACAGTTGTGGTTTAAATAAACAGAAGATTTGAACAGGTAGTAAAGCTAAACAATTGAATTCCCTAACTTTAAAATCTTAGTCAGATTGGATTGTGTGTGTGAACGAACGCTTATTACGAGATTCTTCCTACAAAAATGTATTTATCCTTAACACAAATGTAGACTAGTTTATACACAACAACATGCCCATATCAGCAACATGCGCCTTATCGTTGAGCCATCAGTCAGCACCTTCCGCGTCGTTTGCCAATTACAGCACTCATATTCATTAATCCTTATCAGTATACAGGGTCATTGGTTATATGTCAGCAATCCATTAAGGGGATGTAGGAGAAGGCATTAGCAACAAAATGACCCCTGATGACCCTTATGCTAATTTCAACCATTTTCAAGCTTTTTTTTTATTGCGGTATACATCTTTGAATTTAAAAAAAAAAAATACTTGATTAAAAATATATTATTATCTGCTTCTACTTCAATACATAATGATCAACCATAAATGACAATTGTCTTTAATAGTTTTACAAATCGTTACAGTTTTCTATCATTTTGAGCAGATTATTTGACTAAAATAGAAGTCGATTGCGCAAAAAAACACGGAAATACTTTATCGGCAGAACATTCCAAAAATATGTACAACTTCTCAGCTATTCAACAAGATACAATAATATACCAGATATCTTCAAAAAAATATAAAATATCAAGTTACTTGAAAATGGTTGACATTTGCATAGGGGTCATTCGGTTACAAATGACCTTTCCTAAATCCCCTTAACGGATTGCCGACATATAACCAATAACCCTGTATAATTACGAGAGAAGATTCTCAATGTAGACCACTGGACAAGGAAACCGCGTGCAAATACCGCACACACACTGATACACATGTCTGTGTGAAATACATAGTTGGTATATTTAACACTTTTCTTCTGTATATTTAGTTAGCAATTGCTTAAAAAGTTAAGGACAGTCTCCTAAGAACGTTTCTGTTAGCTACAACGGCTTAGATACCTGGCCTTACTACCTCATACATACATCTGTACATAGGTAGTTGTTAAAAGTTGCTAGACACCACAAAAATGGTACCGTCAAACGGGGTGAATCGGAACGAAACTTTAAAAAGGATTTTAACATTGAAATAATATACTTTGTTGCCAACAAGGGCAATTAATCGTTAATTAAAATACAGTAAATACATTCAAGTCTATTTTGGCAACAAACCATATTATTTTAATGTTAAAATGCCTTTTAAAGTTTCGTTTCGATTCACCCCTGCATTGCTATTCACCCCGTTTGACGTTAGTTAGATAATAATAATATCCGCCTATTACCATCCCCCTGCAGGGAAAAGGCCATTTGGAGACATAGGTGGAAGGTAGTCTACCCGTCTCCTCTTACGCGTAAGGAGGTGCAGTTGTGGTCGAAGAGCGGAAGTGAAACTCCAACTTGCAGTTTATAATAGTATAATTGCATACACGTATTATAGTTCACAGGTAGTTGCACTATTTAACACAGTCATATAATTAATTAAACTAGTAGGGACAAAATAAACTAATGACTTAAAATCTGGTCAGTGTCCCATGACGGTAGACAAGCATAATAATCGCCACTTGAGGAACCTATGAGCCGCGTCCCGGATTGTGGCTTAGTGTTGCCACTTAACAAGGGTGCGTTCCTGACTAACTTAGAACTACTTAAGTAAACATAATACAGGCGACGCCACGTATTCTAAGGTGCGTTCATAAATGCAAAATACGTGACGCCACAGCCTCTTCTCATACAGGGAAGGCATGAGTATTAATCACCACACTTGCTCAAGCAAAAATGGTGAATATTCTAACTGTTAAAGTGTATTAAAGGACTGGCGAGTGAAAGATTGTGGGTCCGAAACCAACCCGTTGCCGAATTGAACTGAACCCATTCATAGTACATTAAATTATTTAATTTAATTAAAGCAGGGGTTGATAAGAAGTTAGGAATAAAGCTAGAGTAGTTTTCTTAAACTGTTGGGAAGCTTCACACCTTCCAGTTCAATTACTGATCTGAAAAGACGTAATAACAATGTTTCTTCCCTCGAAAACAGAACTATACAGTTACAGTTTTTACGTCAGACCAGCTTTCCTAGTAACCAACAACGGGTCTAGTTATTTTTCATACTTAATACAACCCACCCATACGCAGGTAGTTATAGTTAATTACCAATTCAAAATAACTTAATGTTTATGCATATTTTTATTCAAATGTACGTGTGTCTTCGATTGAGCCTCTCTGCCTTATATGTAATTCGTAATTACATATATCTACATAAATATAACTATTATTTCTTAATGTTACACTATTTAATTGTGGCGGATGTCGAATAAACAATATAACTAATATCTTTGAGGAATATAGAGATATTTTATATAATGTAGAAGTGTTTTAATTACTGATTTTTTATAAATTATTAAGATATTTTTACTGAAATATTTAAAACTTATTTTATTAATTAAGAATTTTCTTGTCCAGTCGTATAAATTGTTGCATGAAGAAAACAATATTATAAAATGATTTCTGATAAATACTATTAAAGAAATTGACTCAAATATACCGCCCTTACCGTCTTTGAGGCAGTCCTAAGAAACGCTGGCGTGACGATTTGGACTCTTTCCTGATCGATTGGCCCGAGGAGACAAAACACTTACCAACTACTACAATACAATTCTTGATTTAGACATGGATCGTAGTACGTAGCGTACTATAGACTCTGCCTGCTCATGTGAGAAAATCGCCAAGGAACAATGTACAATCAATCGAAGGCACTGCTGATGCAAGCAAAATTAACATTTTCCCAAAAAAGCTTGCGTATAAAGATTATTTACTCGCTCTAAATGACAGATCACAATGGGAAATAACTCCCATACATGTCAATCAATGCAGTTTATTAAGACATGGGAACTACAAAAATCTAATAAAGTAGACTAATATCAACAGAAGGAATTCCTTCCCATGCGCCCACGCATGTTTTTTAGCAATAGTAGTACGAATATTGCATTGGTATATTTGTATGGTGGTCCTTGTTTCATCACAACTGTAATACTTGAGCCGATCATAATTTCTTCACAGATTAATTCTATCATTAGTACTTGGAATATTAATTATCATCCTTTGATTTAAACATTCATGAGTTGTGAATCTACATTATCATCGAATTTTATTCTACCATGAAATAAATGGTGTAGCATCTCCTTACCAATTGCATCGATATCCAAAAGCGCGTTGAGCCGACGATATCTTCAAAGTAGCGGGAAACTCCTGACGGCCCATATATAACAATGATGGAAAAGTAAAAATGTATTGGATTTACATAAAAGCAAATCTTATTATGTTAATCCTGTTGAAAGTCGTTGCAGAAATACAAAACTCTTTGATAAATGATTTTATTTCTGTAAGTAGGTTTGTACAAACACTTTCACACGTCAATCTATCATATTTTAAAAACGAGATTAGGTCTCTTTTTAAGTCCAGACATAATCTTGGTCACATCATGTGACAACCATGTAGATTTGTGTCTGAAATGGTCTTTTGAGGAAAAACCACACAAATTAAGTGGACCTGTCCAGTCAGTGCACGCATCTGTCAGTAATCGTGCAGCTCAACTCAGAACTTAAGGAGCTTAACGAACTCTTTGAAAGCAATTGCCATGTGTCTAGGCCCCGTGGATGAGGGACGCATGGATTCCTATCCTTTCTACCGTACTCCCCGATTCCGTGGCGTGTAAAATGATGATGACTCCCTCTCCTATTAACGGGACAAGGTTGCCCTTGTCCAACCTTGAGAATTTCTAGGAAAAACAGCATCAGTTAATCAACGGCCGGAGTCTGTAGTATGTTGTAGAATTTGTACATATTAGACTGCTAATACCCCTGGTATAATGACTAAGTAACCTCTTACGCCTCCCACACTAACAATAACGTATGATAATGTTTGTAAATTATAGCATATCAACTCTAAGTACATTTCGTCATGTGCCGTCAATGAGAACGATTGCACCACTTTTGTGGTCTACTTCAAGCAGGTATTATTTAATATTTTGATTGTAATATAGGTCAGTGCTGAAGGGACTGTGTTAGTAGGACAACCACTGTTGTAATTCTTAATATCTGTGGAGGAAATCAAACTGCTGACAATGATAAACGTGATGGTACCTGAGAATTTGCTTTCTTTACATGTGGGTGTACTATATGTAGGTACACCCCTGCCTAACCCTTCGGAGAAAACATGCGTGATGTTTATAACAAGAATGCCAGGTTGAAAAGTGGTTGTAATTTAATAAAGATATTTTGTATTCAGTTTTGCAAGTACGTACCAAAAAATACTAAAAACATTTTGGTGTGAATCGATATTTGTAAGTAATCTTTAAAACAAGGTGTTAACGTGTTTCTGAATTGAAGGCGTGTCTCGCAAGCCATTTTGGGCTGTGTTCATCACATCCTGCCCCCAGGCTTGCAAAATGTATACACAACACATTATAAACAAAATAAATACGATTTTAATGAAAAGCTCTCCATCAAAGCTTGATGCATTCTCAAAGAATATCACGAATTAATGAACTATAATTGACTTCGATGGCATTGAATAATAATAGAGAAGTTCTGTGTTTCTGAAGTGTTTCTGTGGCAAAAAAACCTATTTTGCTTTCTGTCTAAAACTGAAGAGTTGAATTGGCGACAGATGGAAGCGTAAGAAAGAGACTTATAGACCCTAAAGAAAAAAAACTAAAAGTCTCACTGTGAGGCGGACTGAAAGACCTTCCGCGAGTAAAAATAAAAAAACTAGAGAGGTGTCAAGGGACACCCGGAAGGAACGAAGTTCCATTAAAAAAAAAATAGCTTGCTTTCTATGAGAGAGAGACAGAGAAACAAGCGCACGCCGTATAATTAATAGAAATTAAATTAAAAATTAAATTACAACTATAGCAAAAAGTGTCGTTCCAATTTTGGTCTTAATTTTTTTCCGTCTAGCCCCCTTTCGCAATGCGCGATAAGGAACTTCGTTCCAAAAGTTCAAGCTATATTCAATGTTGCCGAGAAGCCAATTTTGTCCACCGTTTCTGTAGCTTGCAGTGATACCAAAGAAGAAGAAACATCATATTTTTAACGAGCGGAAAACTGGGTGCTTCCAGTTCAACCAAAGTACACATGTAGCACATGTACATACATAACTGCCTAAATTTTATTAAAACTTCACCTAGAATACAATGAACGCATTGAGCCCCTAAAACACACCGTATGACCGTACACTGCAGGCCACAAATAAGTGCACGCTCATATTTCCAAAGTATTCGAGCTGAACCCGATACGCATGAGACGCTTATTCCGTAAGCGCGATCTCAAGGCCCCGTGCAGTATCGTCGTCGACAGGCGATCCGACAGTGTCGGGTGTCGCCGACGATGCGATCGACTTACCCATCGACCGATCACGAGCCGAGAATGTCAACGCACTTGTATTGCACTAATTAGCTGCGTAGATACAACAATTAGGTCATTATGAAACTGTTGAACACCCAGACTTAAGAATTTACAAGATTAAATTTACGAAGCAAAGATCGTTTTTGTTTGTCAATTGCGGAGGATAAAGCAGCAGATTGTACCAATTTGTCACAAAAACACGGTGATTAGTAGACAGGCAAAACCGATCCATTCCGTCAGAATACCTCGTAAACTAATTAACAAGCAGCAATTGTAACAGACATTGTGGCAATGGTCTTCGCATGTCACAGCGCACTCAACAATACCTTACACATAACTTTTTATAAGTCTGTGGAGAAATCCGCATTGTGCTGCCTTTACAGCGTTTAATGTGATGCCGATACGTAGTAAGATTGCACAGTATTGCACCGCACGGAGTGGGCGGGACACGCAAGTCTCGCGGTCCGAGCCATGCAAATGCTTGGTGTACACAACAACTTGGTCGATAATGTATTAGGAATCCTGTTTGATTTGTGTGGGCATTGTTGAGCTTTTGTCCCTTGAACAAACTTGATAGGTACCTACCTAGTTTGTTCCCTTAATATTGTTTGTACGCACAATTTTAACGGGTCCCTGATAACATTTATAGATAGTTTTGCAGCCCTTATTTAATTATAAGGTTTCAGAAAGACAGGCAAATATTTATCTGTCCCAAATATCCTCTTTTCTGACCTCATTAATATTTCTTGTATCAACTTTACACCATCCAGGGTTATTGGTTTTATGTCGGCAATCCGTTATGGGGATTTAGGAGAGATCATTTGCAACCGAATGACCCCTGATGACACCTACGCAAATGTCACCCATTTTCGAGTAATTTGACAATTTATCAATATATTTTTTTGAAGATATTTGGTATCTTATTATATCTCGTTGGATAACTGAGAAGTTGTACATGGTTTTTGGAATTTTCTGCCGTTATAGTACTTTCGTGATTTTTTTGCAGAAATCGATTATTTTAGTCAAATAACCTTCTCAAAGTGATAGAAAATTGTAACGATTTGTAAAACTATTTTAGATTAATGTCATTCTATAGTTGGTTATTAAGTATTGAAGTAGAAGCAGATAATAATAACCCACCAATAACATTTCATGTAAAATGTTGCCAAGACGACCACATAAGGGTTGCCCTGTGAAAAAGATATCAGATCTCATGTAGAGCCAAGCTTCTGAATCTACACGGCCTAACTCTACCGACCCTAACTTCACAAATTCTACATATCAGTGAAAATGTATGGCTTGGCTGTTTCGTTACTTACTTCAGAAATGTGTAGGTGGGATTTCAGTTCTTTTTGTAAGTTGCTAGGCAGTCTTTTTAGTGTTTTTTTGTTTAGTGAACTTTGTTTACATACCAAATTTCGGCTTTCTAGCACTTCAGGAAGTAGCCAAACATTTTGATGATCATCAGTGTGTCAGTGTATCAGTGACTGTGTCAGTGACGAAATCGGTGTATTTTAGATATCAATAAAATCTAAAGTATTAGATCTATTCAATTGAGACTTTGTATGTTTAATAAGTCTATTATTGACATCATATCCTGAGCATATGAACTATCTGGTATATCGGAAACCAACTCTATGAGGGTTAAAAAAAACGACGAATCACTTCGAGAAAAGGTAGGTAGTGCCCTTGCCCTTCGCTTGGCTCGTCTTGGCGGGGGCACTACCGTGCCCAACTTTGCCTTTTTTTTTATATGGGGGCTCGGTAGTGCCCCCAGATAAAAAAAAGGCAAAGTTGTGTATCGCTAAAAAATTATAAAATGTCAAATTACTCGAAAATGGTTGACATTTACATAGGCGTCATCAGGAGTAATTTTGCTGCAAAAGACTTCTCCTACATCTACATATAACCAATAACCCTGTATATTTTAACTAGGTTTATAGAATATCCACTTGCCATCTTAAAATTTGTTTACTCATTCATCCGTTTATTCATACTAGGTAGTACTAATAAACTCCCTATTACCTCTTCTACCATTTCGCTTCCAACTTAACCCAGGCTTTCGTAACATAGGAATAACGTCAGTTATCAGTCTGATGCAACGAGTCTAGGGGCAGTGATAATTAAGTCGGCCGCAAGTGTCCGCGAGGCTCTGCGCCCGCGCCGTATCGCCTCGCTCCGGGCGTGTTGCCGCGCTAATGTGCAAGCGCATCGGCCACATCGCTCTGGCTGCATCACTGAAGTATTCTACAATACACTTATTTGGAAGTAATGAGGCAGCTAGTTAAGGTATTACAATGGAGTTAAAATTTCTCATAACATACCCATGAGCAATACATAATTCGGTCATATTGAAATTGTCAGATTTTATTTTGGGCTAGAGTTAACAGCATTAATTACTTAGAGATTTTAAAAAGTTATTTATCAAGTTGATTAAATACAAGAAATAAAAATTGAGATAGAATCGAGGTTTATCTGTGATTTTACGTAGATTTTGCATTTATCGTGTCTACCTACATCTATGGTTTTCTACAAGAAGTGGATCTGGGCTGCTTGCTTCAGTGCTCGCTACAACCTTGGGCAGGTCATCCGTCCCTCTCGGGTTGGGTCGTTTAAACATAGTTAGTGAAGGATTTGGGTACCTTATAGGTAGATAATAAAAGAGTGTACAAAATTAAATAAATTTTATAATTATTTGAAACATCAAGTACCATGTTGGTCCATTGTAGAGGAATCTAAAGGCTTGCGACGCCCGCCCGCGGATATGTTTGACATTAGCCCGGTATAAACATTGATGATCCGCCGGTTTCATGTTACACTACAAACGAGCCATCGGACTTTCTACTTAAATTGATGTTACTTATGCAGTTATTGTGAAATACCAAGTACCGCAGGTTATAGCGAAAACAGTACAAAACATTAAAAAGCCTTTTCTGTACCGAATACGTCCAATAGTGAAAATGGGTATGAAAGGGAGGGGATTGGGAAATTGCAATTATAATTACGCTCGAAATATGGATTAGTGACGACAGATTATATATTTATTAAACTACAGAATGATGCTGCTGTAATAAAATTATTTATTCTGTAAGAAGAATATCGAAATCATTTTTAAATGTATATAAAAAAGGGACTGGAAAGAATCATAGGGCATCAAAAAATGTCGTCCACATCGCTGTCAACAGGAAAAGGCTGGTAACATTGCGACGTTGTATGGCAATGTTGATTCTTTGGCCAAAAAATAGGCCAGCCCTCTGGTCACGTGAAGAGTTGTCCAACCTCTTGGCGATGTCTTGAAAAACTAAGTTAGTGTTTCAACCCCAAACTGCTCGAAAATAAAAATAAAAAACCCTTTTGTATATATTTGTTCATATTGTTATTATTATTTTCACATTGATAGCTTTTATATTACATAACATAACATCACGCCTGTATTCCCCGAAGGGTTAGGCAGAGGTGTACCTATAGCACACCCACATTTCGCCAGTTATGTTTAAGTTCCATGTAATAGAGGGCGAGCCTATTGCCATCAACCGGGCACGAATCCAGACTCCGGGCTGCTACCGAGAAATTCCAGATGGAAAAACCCGTTAACACTTTGCCCGACCCGGGAATCGAACCCACGACCTCATGCTCAGCAGCCCAAACACACAAGCACGCACTCAACAGCAGAAGCTTTTATATTATGGAAATATTATACTATAACTTATTAAAACAAATACTTTTGCATGTCATGTGATTTTTATGGCAATTGAGCCGGTGTTGACTATTCTGTCAGCGTCATGTTGAGACGGCGCACACTGGTCCCGAATGATAAAAAAGGGGACATTAAGAAATTTTTGACAAAAGGTCAACCGATTCAGCTTATTTTTTTTTTGTAGACAGCTGATGCAATTATAAATCACTTTTGTACATTGAGTTTTTGCCAAAAAAGCCGTATTTTCAGAGAAAAAAAATATTCAAATATTTTTTGTATGAAAGAAATCCTAATTTTGTCTTTATCTTCCAAGATTCAAACGTATTCAAAATAAAACTTAGCGCAGCTTGTAGAGGGGCTAATTGCTCACTACTTTGTCATAGACACTCTTCTGCGATTTTGTGCTCCTTTTGAGTTACAGGCACTTTAAATATTTTTTGTATGAAAAAATCCTAATTTTGTCTTTATCTTCCAAGATTCAAACGTATTCAAAATAAAACTTAGCGCAGCTTGTAGAGGGGTTAATTGTTCATCACTTTGCCATAGACACTCAATTGCGATTTTGTGCTCCTTTTCAGTTACAGGCACTTTAAATTTTTCGTTGTCGGATGAGCTTTACTAGTTTTTTGTAGACAGCTGATACAATTACAAGTAACTTTTAAAAATGTATTTTTTGTTAAATAAGCCGTATTTTCAGAGTTAAAAAAATAATTCAGGCGGATTAGAAATAATCTTGTTAAAGATAGACTAAGATGTAATAACATTTTCTTCATTAATAAGTAACTCTTATAAATGTCTTTCTATTAAAAAAAGTCTTATTTTAAATATATCAAATAAACAACTTGGATATCTCAAAACGTGTACAGACATGTTCAGGTACAGGTAATTTATTGTGTGACTCATATTCAGATTATAAGCATTTTTTGGTAATGAGTCATTGCTTAATTAGCCGATTACTTACAATTTGGGCTATATTTGGTCATCTAACGCTAGTGAATGCGTCGGAAACGCTGAATGATAAAAAGGTATAAATTGCAATTAAAACTTTTCCTTCGTACTTTAACGGGCTTAGGACCGTCAAAATACAAACCTATATAATAATATAGGTATTGTATTAAGGCGTACTTAAAAATGTTATTACATCTTAGTCTATCTTTAACAAGATTATTTCTAATCCGCCTGAATTAATTTTTTAACTCTGAAAATACGGCTTATTTAACAAAAAATACATCTTTAAAAGTTACTTGTAATTGTATCAGCTGTCTACAAAAAACTAGTAAAGCTCATCCGACAACGAAAAATTTAAAGTGCCTGTAACTGAAAAGGAGCACAAAATCGCAATTGAGTGTCTATGGCAAAGTGATGAACAATTAACCCCTCTACAAGCTGCGCTAAGTTTTATTTTGAATACGTTTGAATCTTGGAAGATAAAGACAAAATTAGGATATTTTCATACAAAAAATATTTAAAGTGCCTGTAACTCAAAAGGAGCACAAAATCGCAGAAGAGTGTCTATGACAAAGTAGTGAGCAATTAGCCCCTCTACAAGCTGCGCTAAGTTTTATTTTGAATACGTTTGAATCTTGGAAGATAAAGACAAAATTAGGATTTCTTTCATACAAAAAATATTTCAATATTTTTTTTCTCTGAAAATACGGCTTTTTTGGCAAAAACTCAAACTATAAAAGTGATTTGTAATTGCATCAGCTGTCTACAAAAAAAAAATCAGCCGAATCCGTTGACCTTCTGTCAAAAATTTCTTAATGTCCACTTTTTTATCATTCGGGACCAGTGTGCGGCGCGGCGGCGCAGAGTGGCGAGCCGTTGAATTTTTTACATTATGATAGATAGATGTTAGTAGCTGCAAGGACGAAAATAAGGGTTAGTAACAAAACATTTATTCGAATTTACAAACTTACAGGGAACTAAGTAGACAACACAACATATAAACAAAAAGGAACACATAGTTGTTTTACGCGCCAGTGATTTTTTTAAATTATTTTCATTTATAAATATATATGTTGCAGGCAAAACTTAACAACACTTACACACACACACTTGCACTTAGTCAAAAGTACTTTTAACTAGCAAAATCAGTCAAAAGTACTTTTGACTATAAGCTCCCGACAATAGTACTTTTGACTGAAATTATAGTCAAAACCAGTTTTGCCCAATGAACCTGGTTAAAAGTAGTTTCGACTAACTAATTTCGTTAAAAGTAGTTTTGATTCGTTCTATCAGATAATTAAACACTATAAAGTAATAATTTTATAAACAACATAATTAAAATACCTACAAAAATAATGGTTTGTACTATAACTGTGACGAATAATACTAAGGCGTAGTCGACGAAGCCCCGCTTGGCGGGGCTCCTACTTCCGGGTGGTTTTAAAAAAAATTACCACGAAGGGGATGGCGGGGTCTTCCAGACCCCGCCTTTCCCTTCTAACCTAACCAATCCGAGTCAAGGTGCCCCAAGCCCCGAGCTCGCTTCGCTCGCTCTTATAGTGGAAACCATTATTTTTAGTTCATTCAATTAATTTTAAAGCTAAACATTTTAAAGTGTGAAACATTATTTTTAAACTTTCTTATTAAACGAATTTACAACATATAAAATCTTTTATTACATACTAACAGCTGGTTAAAAGTGATTTTGACTGATGCTCTAGTCGTTAAAAGTAGTTTTGACTAAGAGCGTCAGTCAAAACTACTTTTAACCACATTTTGTCAGTTAAAATCACTAATAACTACAGATTTTCAGACAAAACTACTTTTGACTAACGTGTTCAGTCAAAATTACTTTTGCCTGATTTTTTCAGATAAAAGTACTTTTGACCGATTAAGAGTCTTGACTGGGACATATACAATCACTTACCAAAGTCCATACTCGAAACTTCATCAATCGATGCATTCAAAAATAAATTAAAAAGATTCTTGCTATGTAAATGTTACTATAGTGTTCAGATATATTTAATGGAAGATGTAAGGACATATTGATGTAACCAGTGCACCAATTTTAATGATTATTATTTAATACTTTGACATTTATTTACAGATATATCTTGACATTCTCATTCAATAAATAACATTTTGAATTTTAATTAAACTATTTGACATTATTATTTTTCATAGTGAATTTACCAAATAATGCACGAAATACTGTGACATTTATCCACAATTGTATCTTGACAATATTATTTAACAAATGACATTTTAAACTTCAATTCTATAAGGTACAACTTAATTTAGTATGTTTTCTTTGTTATTTGCTACGGTGAAATGAAGAAACTAAATTGTACTATTAATTATAAATATTTTTGCAATAAAATGGATTATAATAATAGAGCTTGTAATTAGCATACCTCAAGGTGTAATATGGCTGGACTGTGCCATATTTTCAATAACTTTATGTAATTACCCATATTAGCAAATAAATGAATATTATTATTATTTTTCCTTTATTTCTATATATACATATAGATTATATTTTTAAATATTAGAATATAAAAAATAGTAGCCCACCGGTATCGGGAACAGGGTCCAAGCTACCGGCGGTCAGGGCTCCAGAGAGAGGAACCTTCTAACAATGCGAGCCGTGTCCAGAAATACCGCTTTCTGAATCAAGCCCTTGATCTAGTTGCCCAACGAGAGCCTCCTCAGGTGTTGGTCGAGGCTCTTTGCTATTAAGCCATTGGCAGTCACGACTATCGGCACAATGATCGCTGAGTCCACCTCCCACATGTCAACAACCTCGCGAGCCAAGTCAAGATACTTGATTTGTTTATCTTTCTCAGCTTTCATGAGGTTCACGTCATGCGGGATCGTTATGTCAACGATCATTGCGCGCCGCTCTCTTCGATCCACCACCACTATATCAGGCTTTTTGGCAACAATAGTCCTGTCAGTGATGATGGCTCGAACCCAGTACAATGTGATATTTCCATTTTGGAGAACTGGGTCGGGCACATACCTGTAGTACGGCACTTCCGATTCCACAAAGCTGTATTTCAAAGCAAGTTGCTGAAGGATAATCCTGGCTACAAGGTTGTGTCTATGCAAGTATTCTTCGGTAGCTAGACGAGAACACCCAGAGATAATATGTCTAATTGATTCCGCCGGACGGTAGCATGCCCGACACAGGTCAACCGTACCGTCTTTCACAATAAATCTTCGGTAATTGTTCGTCATCATAACTTGGTCCATAACTGCATAGGCAAAACCTTCGGTTTCCCCAAAGAGATCTCCGAAACGTAGCCAGGCTACGGACGCTTGTAGATCTACATCGGGTCCATGTAGGGCCCGGAAAAAGCGTTCGTGAAGCTCCTTCCTCTGCCATGCGATCATCGGTGTCAAGCCCTTTGGAGTTTAGGTTTCAGCATACAAACCTCCAAGCTATTTATTATAAACGCTTTTAAAGATCTTAAAATTAAATCAACAGAGGATCTCTGGGGAATGTCTGTAAAAGTTTGTAGATCTCTACTAACTTTTTTCGCATCAATTTACGCAATATCTAAACATTCATCGATACAGCTAACCAATTCTCTCATCCTGTGTAAAAAATGTTTGGTATCTCGTTAGGCGTTCATTTCCCTAGCCCGGCTTAGTGGAATATATCAAGCGGTCTGCAGGAAGCTTTAGTTACGAAGACCTACTGACAACGCGCGGACTGTTTTAACGGGAGTGCCCTGACTATCGACAGCTGTTGTACAAGCGGAGGCAAAAGGGTTTGGTAAATTGGTTTTCTAGCTTAAAATAAATAAATAATAATAATTGGAAAATGAATTTAAATAAACTAAGTGGTGTTTTTGGGCCGATATCAACTACCTTTGTTAGATATGGAGTTCGGCAAAGATCGTTCGGAAAAGATACCATGTATCTTAAAAATAATTAACATCAGACTACAAAATATAATTAGGACAATTTGTTGAGACATGGACCAATTATTGCATTCCTCAGCTATGTTAAATGAGTACAGTTCCTTCACTGGAACTATTAATATTTTATAGGCCTTTAAAATACCTATCCATAACGATCATAAGGTGAAGTATGAATTATATTTATTGTAATATTTGTAAGTGCTCCAAATATTTACTTACACATACACGCAAACTCAGGCCATCTTCTCATGAGGGTAGCCATAAACTACACAACACCACCTGCAACGATTGTTCCATACCGCTTTTGCTTCTTTTAACATTTAAAATACATAAATTTGTGTCTATTTTAAAGAAGCCTCTCTGAAAATTGATCAAAAAAACATTACCGGTTTAGTCTAAAAAACTGTCATCTTTACACATCCTCAAACACTTTTGTGCACATATATACAATCCGCCGGCGTATTTAATAGCGGGAAGCGGGCACAAATTAAAATGGGTTCGCGTCAATCCAACGCACGTCTCCGCTTGTTTACTTGCCTAGTGAAAGTGAGAGATATTATCTGCGCCCGCGTCGGTAGACCGTGTCTACGGATTTTGATTGATTTTCATTAAAATCGCTAACTAGGTAATTAACAGCGCTGCGTGGAATGCAAAGTTTTCTGTTTTGAGGCGGAGTTAGTATTAAAGATCGTGGAAGTACCTGTATGACTATATTCAAGTTAGGATTGTTGTGAAAACTAAAAAATGGGTTGCCTGATAAATTAGAACAATTTGTCTTGAAATAAAATGGAGTCAAAATATGTGTGCTTTGGTCGATGATAATGTATTTCAAGATGAATGTAAACCTTGTTATTTATCGCCAACAAACGTTCTTGTTCAGTTCATTGATTTTATTTTATTGGTTATTATTACCTACATAGGGAAACCAACAGCTCCGAATGTCAGGTATTAATGCGTTATCATCTGACTATTGACCATACCGCATCATGTTTCGAAGATCCTATTTGGTTAAAAAAGTCCCCTACTCCCAAGTACAACACCTCAACTTGCCTGCAAGTCATCGGTAGATAAAGAACATCCAATTAAAAGTTTAAAATAAAACCGCCAATGACGCAGTTAAGTGCAAATATTCGTCGTTTATTTTCACATAAGATTAAGTACACAGACTTTTATAATACGTTGTTTCAGCTTCTTGAAACCCATTCAAAAGAAAGAGGAAAAATAACAGGAAAGATAGTTCTCACAAGAAAGAACTATTTTTTAGAAATAATAAAAACAGGATAATTTATTACTTGAAAACTCGTTTGGTATCATGGTTGTATTTCCGAGAACACTTCCGCCTCACATAAGGAAAGGTCACGCCAAGGTTATAGAAAGTTTGTTTTTCATTTGTTTTTTGTCTTCAGGCGATAAGAAAAACCACTTAAATACCGAAATAATCACTTCTGTGGTCGAATTGGCTGGGTCAGTATGGGTTTTACCGGAACTTCGGCGACAGAAATGACCTTGCAAGGTTTAATCTTGACCCTTATTTACTTAGTTCTACTTTAAGTTGGTATTTCCTGGGAAACAGAAGGTGTGTAATAATGTGTTGGGGTAGTAAAAACCCCGGGGAATCTCGGAGAGCTCAAGTTTCCACTTTAGCTTTGTATCAAGACAGAACTGATGTTGAAAAGTAATTTTATATTGTATAAGGATATGTACCCCGCGCAATTTAATAGATCTACTAGGTTAGTCTGCGCTTATCGCGATGAGCTATAGATGGGTCAACATAGCACATCTCATGATACATGAATACTCAAATATTGATATTTATTTGCTTTTAAAAACCGGCTGAAATCGAAACATGGTTAAGGAACGTTTAGATGACGATAAATTATTGTTTCAGGATTGGCGTTCTTTTATAACAACGAACTAACCATTGATTGCTCACTTACTGAAGCTCTTCTGAAGTTATGAATTTCAATCTTGCACTAGTAGAACACATTAACTTAGTAAATTTAATGTAGTGTTTGTGTCACCAAGATAGAAGCTGTGTCTAGTTTAAATCCTACCCTCTGTTAAATCTGTCTAAGTTTTCTGTTAGAATTTCATGCCATATTACTTGTATTTTTAAGAAATATGTGTAAGTTAAATAAACGAATTCTTCTTTAACAAAGTCGCCAAAACTTAATGTTATACGTTTGTCAAAAGTTATGCCCCGCATGTCTCACTTCCCTCGTTTCCTATTTTTAACCGACTTCAAAAAGGAGGAGGTTCTCAATTTATCTTTATGTTTTTTTTGTCTATTTGTTACGCGATATCTCCGGCAATTGGTGATCGATTTCGATAATTCTTTTTTGAATAGATGCCTTAGGGGTGGTCCCATATACATTTTTATTAACTTTGCTTCGGTCTTTTTTCAGTTAGCTTCAATAATATGTATTGTTTACACTTAGTGTATACTGATGATGTTATAATAACTTTCTGTCACTGTTATTTACATAGCAAGTAGTGTTTCACTTACACAACTAAAATTTGTATTTTTTTTTTAACAAAAGATAGCAGCCTTAAAAAAAAACACTACCAAGTGAAAAATAACTTTAAGTAATTTCGGAAGTCGGTGGCAAAAAACGAAAATAAAAAACAAAAGACACCGACTTCCGAAATTACTTAAAGTAATTTTTCATATTGTAGTCCTTTTTTTTGGAAGTTAATTGTTTTTTTTTTGTAAAATAGTTATTCTTATCAAAAGTAACTCCTAACAATCCATGCCTATAACTCACAAGTAACATAGGTAGTTAGTGCATCAAAGCACCTGCCTCCGAGCACATTAATAACTTCATCTGCAGAGAGTTA
This sequence comes from Griposia aprilina, assembly GCA_916610205.1. Lineage (NCBI taxonomy): Eukaryota > Metazoa > Arthropoda > Insecta > Lepidoptera > Noctuidae > Griposia > Griposia aprilina. The sequence continues at coordinate 13,987,365 of OU744302.1, forward strand.
TAGCCATCGCCGCCAGCCGCGATGTTGGCTTGTCCGTCTGTCTGACGCATGCTTGATTTAGATGTCCTTACGTATTTCCTATGTTGCCTGAACAGGGAAAGCTCGGTTCAGTTGTTGTTAATGTAGAAGGTTTTATTGTTGTTTAATTGTATTGTTAGACTAAAGAAGACTTCTTGAAGAAACTGACACACAGTTCACATGGGGTTTATTGATCGCTACGTGCAATTATTTTTTTATTCGTCTTTGTCGGTTGGTTTGTTGACTGTCAAATGTTTGTCTGTTTCGTCAAGGTGTCTTCTTACTTGTCCGTCTGTCTGACCCATGCAGTATGCTTGATTAAGATGTTTTGACGTATTTCCTCTTTTGCCTGAACAGGGAAAGCTTGGTACAACTGTTGTTAATGTGTTGTTTTTTTTGTTGTTTAATTGTGTTGTTAGACTTTAAAGAGTTCGGTTGTTGATCGCTACGTGCAATTTTTTTTTATTCGTCTTTGTCGGTTGGTTTGTTGACTGTCAAATGTTTTTCTGTTTCGTCAAGGTGTCTTCTTACTTGTCCGTCTGTCTGACCCATGCAGCATGCTTTATTAAGATGTGTTGACGTATTTCCTCTGTTGCCTGGAAAGGGACAACTGTGTACAGTGTGTAAAATTTATTATTGTTTTTAGTGTCTTTTTTAATGTATTTTGTTTGAGATTTAGAAAAAGTTCGGCTTTTGGAGAGCCCTGTCTCTGTCTCTTCCACCTTTGTAACGCTCTCTTAAATTCTATGTGCTATATTAACGGTCAGGTGTTTTAGTAGATTTTATAGATCACTGCTGTTTCTATGTGTCGCTGTGACGGTCATCTTTTGATTGTCAATAGATTTTTAGTTTCTTTAGTTAGGATGTCGGCGTAGGCTTGTCTTCTGTCTAACGCATGAATGTTTTAGATGTCCTGACGTACTTCTCCTGTTACTGAATAGGGAAAGTTGGGTGCAATTGTTGTTAATGTGCATGTTTTTATTGTTGTTGATTGTGTTGTTTGGGCTTATTTAATTGTTGATGAAAGGAGGTGGAAGCGTTTGTCGATTGCTTTGGGTGGCCCACCAGATCTTATCTGTTGGTGGAAAAGGTCCTGTCTTGTTTGCTTTTCATGTTTTCTATCTGCGTAAGAATATTCCATAAGTTGCCAAGTGTAATTTCATTAACAAGCCAATTATTAACGAAATTACCGCAATCAAAATCGTGAGCAGAAGCTAGTCATAAAGATCTAAAAATAAACATCAAAATTGGATTAAAACCATCTAGCCGATCAAATTCATTAAAACTATGATGAAACCCAAACATGGGTGTGGCCAAAGTGGGCAAAAAATCTAAAAAATATTATTTTGCGCGCACCTTAATTGGCCATAGCATGGTTAACACGGCTTGTTATTTTTTATAAGCTTTATTATCTGTGTATAATTATGGCCAAAGCTTAATACGGTCATTTAAGATTTACGATATGTGCGCGACATTATTTGATATTTTAATTTATTAATATCGGCTATCGAATGTACTGGTCTACTCATTTTGGGTGTTGGTCCTAGTTATAGAAAGAAGCGGTGCGGTGTAATAATTCGTTTACTTACTGGAAATTAAAGCTTAAAAAAAAATACAAACTATAACTAAGTGCCTATTTTAGTGAACAAACTAATAGGTATATTAGATATTCAAACATTAATAACACTTAGGTACTCTCATGAAATAGGTATTATAAGTCATTACAAAATATGTAATGTTATGACGAAGATCATTTCAGTCGTCATAAGTGATTATTATGATATCATTCCATGATTTTTCCAAAGTAAAACGGCTGTCAAAACTTAAAAACATCATCAAAATTGAGAAAACGCTGGTCAAAAAGTCTTAAATAAAATAAGCTTTATTAAAACAGATCTTCAATCAGAGGGAAGCTATGAAAGCAAATTTAAATACAAATAACCGCTAACACTATAACCACAGAATTTATTTAGTAATTCAATAAGGCAGCTTCCTCCAAAGAAGCCGGTTCAATCAATGCTCTGAACCAAATTGACGTTTATATTGGCATCCGCAATCAAAGGTACTAATAAAACACATTACCCATTCACAATCATTTCTAATTAAGATATAGAGCAGACCTAGTTAATGAGGAGTCGAAGGCCGAAGATCAGGAAATAAAGCTTATGTTTATTTTATAAAACACTAGATGGTGCCCGTGACTTCGTTTGCAATCCAGGATGACATAAAGTCGTGGTCTTACCATGTGCCAAATTTCATCCAAACCCGATAAGGGGGATGCGCCAAATTAGCCCACGAAATTCAAATTCTCTTACGTTTTTTGCAATTTGCAGGTCAGTATCAGGTTGTATGGTGATCTAAATATGATTCGCGACCATATCAAATATGGCTTTACAGAATTATAATCATTAGAATCAGCAATACAACTCCTTATGTTAGAATTGCCCTCAAATGTCATGATTTCATGAAATAGTCATCCAATAGGGTAATATGAACTTATAGAGATGTATAGCTGATTCTAATGTTTATAATTCTGTAAAGCCATATTTGTTACGGTCGCGAATCATATTTTAATTAAAATACAACCTGACAGTGACCTGCTAATTTCAAAAAACGTAACTAAATTTGAATTTCGCGGGCTACCCTGAAGGTTCCGCCTTAAGCCGTTGCAGCGTGAAAGCGTAACAAACAAACTTACTTTCGCATTTATAATATTAGTTAGGACTTACGACTCGCCCCTGTTTCGTACGAAATTTACGATTTGACAAAACATCGAGATTCCTTTATTATATGTAGGGAAGTTTAATATGAATGTTTTACAAACATAAATCTTCTAGAATAATTGCTCTACATGATGGTGAAAACCGAATAAAAATCAGCAAAAAAAATTTAGAAGAACAACGTGGTCAGAGAGACGGACAAGTTTAATTGATTGATAACTAGCTGTTGCCCGCGATTTCGTCTGCAATCCAGGATGAAAAGTAGCTAATTACCCAGGTCATGGTCTATCTGTGTGCCAAACTTCATCCAAATCCGTGCAGCCTTTTGGCGTAAAAGCGTAACAAACAAACAAACAAGTAACTAATAAGTTAGGTTATAGTAGAAGCATAATAAAGTTCCGTAGTCAAATAAAGATACCCGTACCGTGTGTTTTGGCAGCGGTGATTTTGTTAATTATATCACCATTCTCATATTTATTGATAGCAAACTGAAAAAATTCTAATTGTAAGTGTCTAAAGTAATGTTATAAAGAGAAAAGATTTGATTTTTGTATGTTTGTTTGTTACGCTTTAGCGCTAAAACGGCTGAAGGGATTTGGATAAACTTTAGCACATGGATAGACCAAGACCTGGATTAGGACATAGAATACTTTTTATCCCGATATTCCAACGGGATGGAGACTTATGCGGGTGAAACCGCGCGGCGCAGCTATTTGGCGAATATTACTATAGTCCCGAAGTAGACGCTTTATTTTATTTTATTTTTAACCGACTTCCAAAAAGGAGGATTATATGTTCGACTGTATGTTTTTTTTTATTGTCACCAAGTCAGAATCTTATGAGGGGATCCCATGGAAATCGAGGTTAATCCTCAAATTTTACAGGCACACACGTATAGCAATTTGGGTATTGTTTATAGTAACTCGTGAATTTGCTCTTGGAAAGCACCATTCGGTGAAGTGGAACTGATGATGAAGACTAGAGGTGGCCACCGGAACTTCTCAATAATATGTATTTCAGGGATTGCGATTCGATTTTAATATGGTTGCTAAGCAATTTATGCTCATCACAATGCATATGGTGCAGCTCCAGTGGTTTTGGTTCTTAACAGGAGAACTCCTCAACAATTAACGTCCTTGCGTCGGGAAAAGGAATATTTTGTAAAAAGTGATGAGCAGTTGAAATTAGGCTATTGTAACTTAAATTTATTAATAACTGACTCACTAAAAAGTGAAAAATAACTTTAATTTCGGAAGTCGGTGGCATTAAACAAAATACGGATACAAAGACACCGACTTCTGAAATTAAAGTTATTTTTCACTTTGTAGTGTTTTTTTTGAAGTCGGTTGTTTTTTTTTGTAAAAAAGTTTTTTTAAGTCACGATTGTTAATTCCTGTGAATTTCATACGATACATTTCTTTGTCAGGACAGAGGCTAGAGTCGTGAAGTAATTTTTTTAAGAGTTTTTTGTTCCATTATGGATCCCAAAGAAGACTACAAATAAGATTCAATAATGCTACTATGTTTAATACTAACTACTTGTTTTTTTCCTTTTAAAATACAATAGCCGGAGGAAGTGTTGCAATTGTTAGAAAATTCAATTAAGGTTGGTAATAAGATGGTCTGAATTTGATTGACGTTTTGATTATGGCAACTTGAAATAGCAAATAAATATTATTGCAGTTTAGGGGTGACGTAATGATTCAATTTATTTAAAAAAGAAAATAACATGTTGCAATTAGGTATGTTCAAATTCAATAATTCATTCTCTTCTAAAACTATTTGACATAATTATGCTCAATTATTTTTGTCTTTAAGTCCATTTTTGCACATCATTTTCAAGGATTTTTTCTATTCAAACAGAAATCGGTAGATCCGTTTCAAGCCCAAGTGGACACAGACACTTTTTTATGTTGAGGTTAAATGCTCTGCTAATTATTCGTGTTCTTTTTCGTTATGTAATGTTTTCTTTCAGGTATCTTTTGTACACAATATCAAAAGCATAATTAGCCTATGTTCTTCCCACTAATGGAGTACAGGACTCCTTTATGTGAGAGGGTGCGGGTCGTAATCAACTTTACGGGCTCATTGAGGGCTCAGCTGTAGAGCGGGGCAAGTTCTAACAAATTTTGTGTTTAATTTATATCTCTGAGCACAATAAACGTTTCTGCATTGATTTTATTCCTCTTTATTGGTATTGATACAAAAATCGTCGCTAGACGTAAATACTTTCTATATTCGACGCAAATTAATAAAAAGAAAACCGGCGAAGTGCGTGTCGGGCCACGCATAGTGTAGGGTTCCATAGTAGCTTGTATCACAATATAGTACGATTCTGTTGTTCTTTATTCTGAATATAATGAAAACGTAACCCGTTGGTACAGTGCCATCTAGCGGCAGTAGTGTGAAACTTATAATAATTTATTATGTTTTTTAATTCATATTTTGTTTTTCCATGCAAGTCTATAGTCGTTATAAACAAGCAACTACTTCATCTTAGTCACTATAAAGGATTAATGCTAAGGATTTCGTATTTGGTACAAAATTATCCAACAACCAAGTTCAACTACCATTACTGCTAAACTAATAAAGTTATCTTAACCGATATAAAGTTCATGAAATGCACTATCATCGTGAATTTTTCCAGATGTTTCAAGCCAGCAGTTTAGCTTTTAGAGGGGGGGGGGGGGCGCCCTACTGGAACAAAAATTTGCACTTTAAAGTTTAATATTTCGTAAATGGAGCATTAAATCGAAAAATAATTTTAGCAACCCCCAAGTCATTTTAAAGTACCGATTCAACGATAACACAATGGGGTAGGAGACGAAATAAATATTCGTCCCCACTTCACACGTAGCGCAGCTACCCTAAAAAAAAATATTTTTCAAAAAAAAAAAACACATTTTCGGCGTAATTGATATACACACTTACAAAATTACAGCTTTCTGGTGCTAACGGTCTTTTAGCAAAACCTCGGACCGACAGACAGACGGATATGACGAAACTATAAGGGTTCCTGGTCAGAAGTACGGAACCCTAAAAAGTCAGGTGTTAATACTTAGCCCGTTTGTGGGACTGGTGTAGCAAACGAATTGCAACGTCTTGGGTCAAATGATTGATAACCACGATACGTTTTTTTACCTGTTAATCTGGGCTCACTGCGCAGAACTTCGACAAATGACGCTTGACCGGTAGCTGATGAGTCGGGTCACGTTGGGTGGTGTAAATAGTGGTGGGATTTATAATGTTTGTAACGTTTATCGTTTGACGGTATTAAGTATGTTAATTCTTACCTCCGTTAGAATCAACCCCTCTCTCCTCTAATAAAACGTTGTGGCAGAAGCATTAAGTTCTAACTTTGATTGTATCTACATTCATTTTATATAAATTGCCTACTAGTAGTCAGGACTATGCATTGTTTTATTAATCACGATAAGCTGAATCACGAAATAGTACGATTGACAATAAATTAATCGAAGCCAATTTGCTTGCCAAAATAATTGTTTCCTGATTGTCCACTTTTTGTTACCAATAGATATTATCGATTATTATGGAAGATAATTGACTGGATCTTTTATTTTTGTTATTAAATGATAATAATTATATTTAATCTTGGCACCTTACCTACTTATTTAGCTTGAACAAATTTTGTAACATAAATGTCAGTTTTTTTATAGTTTAATTCAAATTAGATATACTAAATCACGCTTTCTTCCCATGGGGTTAGGCAGAAACTATAGAACGCCACCTGCTACGATCCTTACATAGTCCTTTGGTTCGTTTACGTTCATACATCTAATAAGTAATCGGAGTAAGTGCGTAACACAATAACAGTAGGAATGGCTTTTATTTTGACAGTTCAGCAACATTCATTGCGTTATTTACATTACTGAGCAGACACATTTTTCGAACTTTTCAAGCAATGGATTAGCATTATCCTTCAAAATGGTTTAGATTGTGATTGATAGTGTATTACGCAGTTAGAGTTCAAGTCATACACGCGCTTAAAATTAAACAAATTACACGCGTTTAAAAATTAAATTAAATAAGCTTGAATACGGTAAATCTCGAAAAATTAAGTATATCAATCATACATTAATTTATTACGATAAATGTGAACCTACAGACCTTCGAAAATATTGGAATGCTGTGTAATTAAAGTACCAACCTGTTACAGAACATAATATCCTATAAACTAAGTTAAAAGTACAATCCAAAACAAAAATCCATCACAACTCTAAGTGATGTATATTCTCGTACACACGTTTTTCAAAACGTGCCGCGCGTGCGCAGAACGTGCAAAAATTACGGCGCTCGCGCCTCATCGAAATGTAAATTAGATGGCAAGCGGTAATAGTTTGTGGTTCAGAGGTAAGGTTACTGATGGTCGGCTGTTGCTTACATTGTAGTTTAACGGCGACGCAGCGCGAAAACGATCGGCTGTGAATGACTGTACATTAGTTCGCGTAATTCTTGAAGTGTCTAGTTAGAATGTAGAATTTTGTCGGGATTTATGAAATGGGTTTTGTTTCAGAGGTTTGAGGGAATAGCATGATTGCGTACAATGTAGGTGGAAATTAAGCAGCAGTTCACTGTTCGTTTAAGTCTTGTCCCGAAAATGAATTCGTTGACCACCGAGTATAAAATGGTTAAAGACCAAATTACGGGGTCCAATCCAGTCCTCTCACAAGAGCATGTCTGTTTCATGTGTTTTTTTATTGTTATTAAAGTGCACATGTGGTTTATACTGGCGTAAAATCAGCGATGTGCTCTTACAGCTTAGCAGAAACTGTGAGAAATATACGTGTCGAATTGACAACCTCCATTAACTACTATAAAAAAAAAAAAATACGGGTCCAATTGGACGCCGAAATCTTTGCTTAAAAACCTGACTCGTGAGTAAGAGACGATGACCCTTTATAGTAATTCTCTCCAATATACCACAAACTTTGAATTTCCAGAATACTCTTCAGTTTGCGTGCAGACATTGGTACGAGACACAATCGAGACGACACATCAGCTATTTAGCATGAGAGGTGTCGCTGAGACGCTCTGACCTCGGCTAATGAAGTGATAAACAGTGAACTAACCGCTGGTGCCATCTGTAAGGAGGATCTCTCGTTAGGTGTTGAGAAAAAAAAGAAATCCTTCTTTCTAAGAAGCTTTGAATGGAATTTCTAGAATGCTCAGACTAGTTGTTAGATATTTCGGGGTCTCGATTAAACTTGGTAGGTGCTTGGTTAATTCGCATCTAGAGAGACGTTCATACTGATTAATGGACACTTATCTATTTCAAGATGGCCAGTTTACCTTTGAGTTCGAGATATCTTCATTATCACCCTGGAGTAGGGGCAGCATGTCTAATTCCAAATCCCCAATTTTGCCGTTTCATATTTCACCCAATTCATCCTTCATTTCTTCGGTCTTCCACTACGTTTGATGAACTATTGCAAGGTGAACTTACACCCATCCAGGCTCGTAATGAAAAGTAATTTCCTTATATCAATAAGGAAACGTTCTAAATGTGAAATAGTGGCTATAAACATCATGTATGCCTGTAGGCTGCTGTAAATTCATAGGCTTTTTGCTATGCCATCAAAGAGATGGGCGATTATTGAACCTGTTGGTTGTAATGAGCACGATCATTTTGATACGATGGTTATTTGTTTTGGAGTTTATAACTTTGCTGCCAAAATATAATGTAGACACAGTACCTACTTAGGAATCATCTTATTTTTATTACAAATTGAGTGATAGGATATTAAGTAATCCGTTTTTGGATAGCGTAAGCATCTGCAGACGAATTATAATGTATGCACCGATTTTAAGTAAATTTAGAAATATACTGTGGTAAAAGTAACTTGAGACGGTAAAATGCTTGTCTTTTAATTTTCAGTCATTTCAAGATATAACTAGGGACACGAAAAAAGTATCGATACTTTTGTGGTATCGAGTACATTTCCATTTGATACCGATACTTTTGTACTCGAACCTTTTGTACTCGATACTTTGCATTCGGTACTTTTACTCAATGAGTACTTTTTGGCAGGTATCGTATCGAATAATTTATCTATCTAATAATCTTTAATTTATATGCATAAAGTACTAAATAATTTAATTTTGTTAAATTTTTCTTTTAATTTTTGAAGTTATATTTGTCTTTTTCTATTATGTGTACCAATACCATTTGTTTTTCATGTCCTGCCCTACTGAAGTTAAACTGACGTTATTTACTGACTGATGTTGACCTATGCTCTATGCACATTAGGCCCTAAGAAAAGTACTCGATACCTTGAAGTATCGATACTTTTGTTTCGATACTTTTATGAGTACGATATATTTTTTTCGATACTACTCATGAGTACAGTATCGATACTTTCTATTCGATACCGTGTCCCTAGATATAACATTACATCACGCCTGTGTCCCTAAAGGGTTAGGCAGAGGTGTAGATACATAATTGGTGATTAATTTGGAAATACTTGTTATAAAAGTAAAAAATAAATAAACATATCAATTTTATCGGGTTATCTTTATTAACATACAAAAGAACCATTCTTGATATTTATTTTGTTATCATGGCGTGATAACGGATTGGATCGACGAACTTCAGAATGTACCATGTTAATCGCACTTTACGGCCAGTAGGTACTTGAAAGAAATAATCTTTAAAAACTAAATGTCAAGAATGGTTCTTTTGTATGATAATAAAGATAACCCGATAAAATTGATATTTTTATTTTAGTTTTACTTTTGTAAAAAATACATAATATAAAATAACGTGACGCCTGTATTCCCCGTAGGGTTAGGCAGAGGAGCACCTATAGTACACCCACATTTCGCCAGTTATATTAAGTCCCATGTCGGGCTGCTACCGAGAAATTCCAGATGGAAAAACCCAATAACACTTTTCCCGTCCCGGGAATCGAACCCAGGACCTAATGCTCAGCAGTAGCGCTTGCGACCACTAGACCAACGAAGCAGTAAAATACCCCTAAATGAATCACCCGTTGGTATAGTAGACCTTAATTTCACCAGCTATGTTTTTTTTTTCTAGCTATTTCTTTATATTACTAAACTAATTTAAAGACATTAGTTATTACTTACTATTCAAGTAAGTCAGTGTTAAACGAAAAAGAGTGACGACAATGATTAAGAATTTTATTGCTCAGACGCAACTTGTAATACAAAATGGAACTATCAAACGATTAGCAGTAGATGATTAAAAATCAATTGGATTCTAACTTGGATGGTGTTATGCTTAAAAATCTATTTTAAAAATGAGCGATTGAATTACAATCAATCGACGATTTGTTTGATGCAGCCTATTAGAATTTTGTATAATCAGATGCATAATTATATTAAAGCAACAGTAGATATATTAGAATAGTAATAATGGTCGTTTCATTTGTGGATTCCACATTAGGTGTCCATTTCGTATGTTCTATGGTAGGCCTAGTGAAAAAGTTTGCAATAAATAATTAATACTTACATGATCTCTAAAATATATTTTAAATAGATTTTTGTTGAAGAAATCATATTAAAGGAATAATGATTTTAAGCTGTATTGCAACTTTTTTAGTACGATGAAACCCGCGGTTTCATATAAGCTTCTGCGATCATTAAGAAAATCCTGCGGCGTTATGAGAATATATGACTAGTAAATATGAAACTTTATAGTAGTCGTCTAGGAGAAACGATATTTGTAGCCCAGTGACGTACCAAAGCTTAGTAAAGAGGCACTGTTGTGTTTCGTTGGAGAGCCTAGATCCTTATGACCTCCTTCCTAGACTGTCTTATAAGGGCCGTTGTTTGATACATAGTTAAAAAGGACCAACAGTCAATTTAACAATTAGTCACTTGCCAACGTCTTGTTTACGCATGGTTAAGTTTTATAGCAAATTGACATTTTTTTTAACTATATTTAGCTTAACCATTTGTCAAACAATATACTGCTGTCATTTTTAACAAATTGTTAGTTTAACTAACGCATTTTAACTATTAGGATGTTTGACTACTGATCAAACAACGGGCCCTTAGAGCTTAACATGGCAATAATGGTAAAGGTAAATAAGAAAGCTCGATTTCAATTAAGTTTGTAGTATAAATAGTACTAAATCAAGTGCTTGAAAATTACAGCCAAAAGTACAAACGGAAATGCCTGCATTCTTAATATAATTAACAGTCATTCAGTTATACTTACATTACGAAGTTTCCACATTATCGGTAAGAGCCTCTGGCGGTAGAATTCGGTCCTCTCTTCAAGCATTACATGAGTAAACAACGAGGTTCCACTTAATACATGATATCAAGCTCTGCAAAGATTCCCTTCTTTGTCCACAATCAGCAATTACGAATTTACGATAAATAATGCGTTTGGCAAAACCTTTCCAGACACCAAAAGTCTTAAAACACCACATTCATCAAATGAGAGTCAACCTTATGTAAGATATCATGGCGTTGCAATTTCTGTGATGAGGTATATCGTTATGAGACGTTTGGAAGCAACTTGCTCCCGTTTACAGATTGTTCCAAAAGATAGGTGGTAGTTGCATGCAAAATACTTCCCGTTGAGATATGGGGATCGTCCAGCGGCCAAGTATTATATAAACGGTATCTATATTATATATTTGTATGTATGAAGTATCTGGGGATGCCACACACGTCGCTACCGTATGCGGCTAGTACCCATAAAGGCTTACTTCAGTTTATTAAAGAGAAGCTTCCTTAACTTTATAGAACGTTTTCGTATCCACTTCTAGCCTTGCTTAAGTTATGCTTGTGATCTTTATCATGATTTAAGGTATTTTTATTACCATTGGTACAGTCTATTGCCTTTGCTACCGATACAGTGGACCTAAAATAGTAAACAGTGAAATTCAAAGTTATTTTTCCCAAAAGTTTATTTTAATGCCAGAAAAATCCAAAGTTTTCCGTTTTACCCAACAAAAAAATCGTGCCCTTATTTACTCACTTGATTCCGGATATGGCAGCCACGGCAAACACCTAATCTATCATCCTTCTAAAAAACAAAAAAATCTCAGTAGCCTGCCCAAATTAGCTCGTAGACCACCCGTGACCTCGGAAGCGGAACCACCCACACGACGTCACGAGTCGCCTATCATGGCCGATCTTAATTATGAACGTGGCGATCATCATCTTAAATTTTCTACCTTAAAAGGTCCATAAAGAGTCAGTAAGTGTACGCAATTTATTCTAGATTACAGGCGCCCGTCGACTTATGTCACGACTTGGAGCGGACACTTCTGTTCCATGCCCCGGCTGAGGCACGTGCCGTTCTCGTGTCGAAATCCATAGCTGAATTTTAGTTCTACGACAAATTTTGTCTTACGAAATGTTGGAGAAATGCACTTCATTGTTTTAATTAATTTGGGACAACTTGATTAGCACAACCCTACTTTGCAATCGTAAGTAATTAGTTACGTAAAGCAACAATTGCTGTCTTGATTTATTACGCTTTAATTTATTATGACTACTGTAATTGGTCTCAAAAAGCCATTGAATGTGAAAAAGGACACATATTTTTAATTACTTTCTAAAATGTCGACAGCCTGAGAACAACGTGTAGACACCAATATATCACAGCAATGTGCAATGAGCGATATGAAAAATAAGTTTTTAAGATAACAATTTTATTCATGTGTATTTTTTTTTATTTTTACCAAAGCGTTTACATACGTCAAAGTTTTGCTCAGGTAGCAGAGTTGGTCTACATAATTCAGTCTTCAGATGAACCCATACCCATGGCCATTGTCTAAAAGTAAGAACTCTCGTGGCTACTTAGTTTTAGAAGTCGAGATACAGCTTGGCCAGAGGTTCCAAACTGGTGCTGGTGCTGCTGTTGCCCGGCTATGTGATTTGAGAACAAAACAGTTTTCACAGATTCTTTGGTCAGAACAGAGGCAGGGCTCATGTTTGACGTTCACGTTTGGGCACCTAGATATTAAGCTTTTACCCCGGTTGGCTAAAAGTTTTGGTTATTAGCCCCACAGAGTTTCGGCCTTGTCTGTATTTAACATAGAACGAATGAATTATTTATACATACTCGTAATCTGTTATCAACCGAATATTGGGGATCAACGAAATCTAGCTGATTAAACGGATTTTCTATTCTGTATCAACTATCAAAGCTTATGAGTTGGTTATTGATTCTTCTATGATTGGAACGTGTTGTAAGCAGTAACGTGCTTTTCGACAAATAGTTGTCAATGTGTATGGACTGATCATAGTAATCACAGACTTATTGAATCCTTACTTACGAAGCCAACTAACACCCAAAGTAATTATTAGAGCTAACGGTAGTCCAGTCCAATGTTATAGTAGCATAAGTATAAAGTGACGCGAGCTGCGGCGCATGCGTCCCGCTATGGTCACATCACGCGGCCGCTATCACTGTTATAACGCGCTAACCAGCGCGAGCGCCTCCCTACACAGATACTGCTATCTGATATGCCGAGGAAATAGTCTTGATTTTTCCTAATTAGCGATTTTTGTTGTTTTACCAAACTTTTTATTCATGTTTTATGAGCTGACTCGCAAATTAGGAAGTAGTATTTTAGAATCATGCTGGTTTCTTTTTTACTCATAGTTTATTAACCACCAATGGGGTGGGGGGGGCTCGGGGCTAAATGATAAAAGCCGCACGGGTCGATTGTAGATACGCTTGCCGCGGTCAGTTTGTGGATGGGTGACCATCCATTACATATCGAGACCACTCCGTGGCTCGGAAATCACGTTAAGCCGTTGGTCCCGGCTGACATTCAAAGATTTTTCAAAGTCGTTACGGGTATTCAGTCGCCCAAAAAGTCTGACAGCCAGTCTTACTTATCAAGGGGCATCGTGTTACTCAGTAACTGGGTTGCGGAGGGCAGATAGGCAGTCGCTCCATGTACAATACTGGTATTCAGCTGCATCTGGTTAGATTAGAAGCCATCTTCAACATAGTTGAAAAAGGCAGGCAGATTATTTTTTTAATAAAAATTAAGGTTTAAGACAAAAACAAAAAAAAAAAAATACAATCTAGAGTGATCTGTAGTTGCGCAAATATTGAAGAATTTCCTTTACAAATCGATGATTATGTGAGCTGTTCCAAAGTCAGTAATTTTTCTACGTTTGTAGCAGCTTACTCATCTCACCGGCCACCTATCTACAAAAATGTGCAACTAAAACAGAAGCTTTAAGTAGGTATAAGTTATTACTGCGCCAATTTAGAAGACTGGTTATTTTTAAATATACAGACACTTAAAAAAATATGGTAAGAGCTTCGATTTTTTACGACAACTTAGATAAATATGTCAAACAGATAATAAAATTAGCATTCCAAATTCACACATGATTAATAACTACCCGAACCATCGCTGACAGAATTATAAATCGCAGTAAAAGATAACAGAAACTAATAAATAAAATCATATTAGTACGATCTAGACTAATATTTATCACGCGACAGAACAATGGGGCGAGTATCAAAACTTATTGGTCGGCGTCGGATCAGGACCGGGTGTGATTGTGGCGGTATACAGATAAGGTAAATAGCTCATACAATTGTTAGAATAGGAGGCTCCGAACCTCTTTTGTTAAGGAAGTGGTCTAATGGGAGAACGTAGCCACCGGCAAGACTTACATGGTGTCAATTGTTATGTGCTGTTAGGGTAGCCGTACAGAGAGTGCGAAGAAATTCGACGAATAAAAACATGGCGAATACTGTCAAAAAAGTGACGCACACGTGCAAGATGGGCTTGGCTGTCACGGAGATGACGACATGAAAGCATGATGGACTGTGTCACGACCTGAGGAGTTGCGTATGGATATTATCTACCTATAAAAGATTAGAGTTTTGAACGAGTCATTTGAAGAAAGGGCAATAACAAACATACGTTATGTTCTATTTTGATTTGGGAGAAGACCTAGTTCCTAATCCTTCTGCAAGTGAAGTACATACATATATCTCCTCCAAGATATTGATCGGTATGCCAAAGAACATGTTCAAAAAAACACATGGAGCACCTCATATGACAGTTCTTAGTTCAACAGCATGGCTCTAGAGGAATCATACATTCTTGTCCATCTTTACTCTCGTCTTGCCTTTCTAGCTCATTGAACGATTACCCTTAATACCAAAATGGTGCCGATTGCCCACTCCATTGCCCATTCGCTGACCAATAGGCGGCTTCCACAGTATAATTTGAATTTCGTATATATGGTTAAACTGTTATTCGATAGCGATGGATATGAGCGGTGTTGCTAAAAGGGAAACATTCTGTTATTTATATTCCTTTATACTTCTACATATCGGGATCGTTGTTTATCGATTTCACTATCTTGTGGAAAGTGTGAATAGTTGACTATTGTTTTAAAATGTCAGATTTATAAACCGATTCTAAGTCGATTATTGAAATCGATATAGGTAGCGGGTTTCTGAAAACCTGATCAAGTTTCTATTTAATAAATTAGCTGGCAAATCATGCTTGGTAATCATTTGTGGTTCCCTGACCAAAA
The DNA here is from genome assembly GCA_916610205.1 of Griposia aprilina. NCBI lineage: Eukaryota > Metazoa > Arthropoda > Insecta > Lepidoptera > Noctuidae > Griposia > Griposia aprilina. The sequence continues at coordinate 14,002,622 of OU744302.1, forward strand.
TAAATATGTATAAGCAATTTTTTAAGTTATCGTTAGTGTAAAGTAAAACTACACACATACATAATCAGCCTATGCTGGGACACGGGCCTCCTCTCTGTGAGAGGGAGTGGGCTGTAATCTACCACGCGGGCCCAGTGCGGGTTGGTAGATGTCACATGTCTTCGAATTTTTGGTTCTAGGACATGCCGGTTTCCTCACGATGTTTCCCTTCACCGTTTTGAGAGCAGTAGTGATGAAATTATTTACACAAAGTAAAGCGCCTGCCTGGGTTCGAACCCACAACCTACAACTCGTAAGTCGGGGCCGATACCACTGGGCCACCACTGCTCACGCTGCTCACTGCTCAAGTAAAACTAACAAATCATCAATTTACTATGCTTAATTTTAGTATCTTTCTGCCTCATAGAAATATTGCCACTTTTTATAATATTGAGTAAATCAATTGAAGGTACATTTTCAAGGCAAATAGTGATATCAGAATCTATGATAATTATTATGGTACTGTAATATCAGTTCCCTGTATTGTCAAAAAGATATAAAACCTCATTATAATATTATATGATGTGTAATACGAGTATAAATATTTAAATCACTAATGAACTCCAAAGCAGGTGAATTGCGTTTTAGTTCATAATTATTTTATTGGCTACTTGTAGATTTATATCAAATTGATATTCATTAGTCATATTTTATTATATTATATATTTTAGTATTATTTTATTTTACATTTAATACAAAACCTTGACCAAGTATGGCGTGATTTGTAAAAGTTTTATGCGTAATACAATGGTAATGCATTATGTAGGTTCTTAATTAATTTTGGTGATTATAAGCACAATTTGGAAATTACAAAATGTCTGAACTTGTCGATACTAAACTTGTAATTAATACTTATATAGTAACGTATTTAACGATCAATAGTTTTTTCATATGTTTTTAAGTTTTAAATATTATACCGTAAACGAGGACGATTTTCTTTCATAAAAACAGAATTCCTATAACAAGTACCTATAAGTAAGTAGTAGATGCAGTGAGTGCGATGTGAGTAATGCGATGAGATATTTCCATCTACCCAGATATATGATTAATTGGAATAACGAAGGTGCAACGTATTATCATCCTATTTAGAACCTCTACCCAAACACGCCCCCAAAAAACCCACCCACCCATCCATCCACGTATCTCCACCACCCAAGTACGTACTGAATGCTGTAATGCTTCATAAAAATTAATATCACAAGAGTGTATTGCCTCAGTTAATGATATACTTCGTTAGTGCATGCAACTGCAGTGTAATTAAATTTGCATAGGAATACCCCCAAATTAGCCCTTACCGATCGGCCGCCAGTGTAACGATATAGATTAGTCTGCTACATGGAACTGCTATTAAGTACTTATAATAGGTTTCTGTGTGTGATCAGTTTAATTTTCATCGAGCTTAGCTTAGCTATATGAATTGATTTGAGGATATTACGAAGTAAAGTTCATGCTTGAACTGGTTTGAACAAAAACATGTTTGATTTTTGCTTAAACTAATAATAAATTTATTTATTGCCATATAAACAGGTTAAAGAAAAATGTGACACCCTGGCTCCAGAGCTAGGTAAAGTACCTGTATTTCAGGACCCAACTCTATTATAAACGTTGAGTAGTATCCAAGATGTCATGAGGTAGCGAGAACTATGTGGGAGTCGATCTATTTCCCCCCTGTCCTGCTGCTTAGCAAAGAATCTCTCCACATATTTATTTATTTATTTAATTTTAGGAAAACTTACACATAAACAGATACAGTAAGTAAAAAAAAATTAAACAAAATATGGCCAATTACAAGTTTCCACGTTTAGTAAGTAGCACATAATATGAACAAAACAGAAAATTGACTATAAAAAAAAACACTATTACAACACACTATTTAGCAACACTAGTATTGAAAATGTCGATATCAGCTTCCTGGCAGGTTGCAGATGACTGTTTAAGTCCTCTATAACATGTGCATTAACCGGGTACAAATTGAGAAACCGGGCACAAATCCAGAAACCGGGCTGCTAATAAGATATTCCTAATGGATAAACCGTGACCAACATAACTATAGTATGTAATAACATAGGTACAAGTAACTGTTTCACACTGTTTTTCTATTCCATTAGAATATAAATATGTATAAGCAGAAGCCACAATGTGGAACAAAGGGGCTCGGTGCTGGTCACGACTCTGACCGGTACACAGCACACACCGTTTTCGATGCCCGTGCGCCGCCCATGAAGTGTCGCTGATAACCATAAGTATGTGCTAATGTCACCGGTTTCATATTTATTAATATTATCCCTACACTTATATGGGTATTTTATAAGTATCGTAAATAGTTGGTAGAGGAAGCGATCTTGATACTTGAAATGATAATCTTAGATTTTGTTGAGCATTTTAGTGGAGCGCAGGTAAAAGGCCCTTGTTATTAAAAATCTTCTATATGTGGTGACCTTACAGTGTGTAGACCTACTAGTTAGTAAAACTGAGATAGATAAAAAGAACTTCAAGTATGAATGTATTCTATCTCATTCTTCGCACGTTAAATATTATAGATGTATGTGTTTGTCTCTTTTTAATGTCGCTTGTTCGTTTCATCGAGTTTCAAATCACAACGGGACTAAAGAAGTTCTCACTTCAAAAAGTTAGAAGCAACGCAATCTAATTCGTCGTATGATTCCTGATATTAGACCACCACTTATCTACTCGTGGGTTTAACAACGTACAGTAGGCCGCACATGAGTGGTAATAAAACCAGTATAAGCTGGTCCCACATTCAATTGAAACTCCGTACTATGCTATTCCAGCTCAAGGTCAAAGTGTCACCACAGACGTGCCTGACTGTATCTACTTAAAGATAGTGAAACCCAATCTGTCTGCCAAGCATTATACTGGCAATTTAACCCTTACGGACATGGTGCACTTATTCACAAAGTTACTTGACTGCATGGTGCGTAATCCCAGTCCTAAGTTTTTCTAATAAATAAATAAGTAGTTAAAGCATCAATTGTAAAGACATACATAATATAGTTACATGTTTTATTTGCTGTAAAAAGTGATCCAGATTCTACCAAAAAAAAAACTACCTAACAAACAATAAGTCAGTTTCCCTCAAATAAGACCAACTGACTCTTTCTTTTGCATGGATAAAATCAGAAATGAAATGGAGTTACCGACATAACTTGCAGAGTAAGCAAGCTGAAGTGACAGTGGGCTGGCCACGTTTGTCAAAGGACAGGTCGCTGGTGGAGCAGACGAGTCTTGGAGTGGAGACCACGTATAGGCAAGCGACCTTAAAAAGTTGGCCGGGACAGACTGGATGCGGAACGCGGAGGATTGGTTGCTGTTGCGCAGCCTGGGAGAGTCCTTTGTCCAGCAGTGGACTGCGATAAACAGAGTTAACTGATCGACTCTTTCTTTTTAAAATCATACTGTCCACTGATATATTTTTATAAAATATAAAACTATAAAATGTAATAAAACAAATACAAAAAGCAAGGATTTTTCTTGTAAATCTAGTAGTGCCTTTGGTTTTGTATTTTCGTGTTTGGCCACCGACTTCCGAAATTAAAGTTATTTTTCACGTCTTTTAGTGTTTTTTTTGGAAGTCGGTTGTTTTTTTTGTAAAAAAGTTTTTATTTTTCACTTTTTAGTTGCGGTACCTACCCCACACAAATTCGTATACCACTACTTGGTGTGTAAATAACAGTGACAGGCAATTATTAACACATCATCCATATAAACTAAGTGGAAAAAATCTGCAGTATTAAGGATAACTCCAAAACTACTGGTCAGACCTTGATCAAATTTAAATGGGACCACATGTGAAGCACCACCTATCAAATAAAAAAAGAATCACCCAAATCGGTTCACCCAGAAAAAAGTTATGAGCTAACACAAATAAAAAAAAAAAAAAAAAAAAAAAAAAAAAAAACATACAGACGAATTGAGAACCTCCTCCTTTTTGTGAAGTCGGTTAAAAATACAAAAAGCAAGGATTTTTCTTGTAAATCTAGTAATCTGCACGTCATTTTGACAACCTTGCGAATGCATATTAAAGATGATTCTGCCACAGATACAAAAATAATATACTTAGCCAAAAGTAAAACAAAACAAAACAAAACAACCTTTATGTTTTTTGTCCTTATCCTTTATCGATCAAATCTTGAAACTTCCTCTTCTCGTAAAGCGAACGAATTAAAATATTTCGTAGTGCACATTCCAGCAAATCATAGTTATCATATCACACATGGCCGCTGCGTCACGATTGTCGCAGGCGCACGCGATAAGACCAACATTAGGTACGTTCTCAAACAACGACAACTATCGAGATCCACGAACGCAATAGTTTTGTGTTCCGCAATAAACTTTATCGATTCTCTTATTAAATTTAATATTTGTACCGCACACGCTGTTGTTAACATTTTCGAGTTTTCGCAAATCTATTTTCATATTGGTTACGTGGTATTTGTAAAATGGAAAATGTGTAATTTTAAAATGGAAAAAATCACTGTGACGAATGTCATAAGTTACTAAAAAGTCGAAAAACAACGCTTTAACATGAAGTTTCATTTCTTTTTTATTTCGTACACTGTAATTTATGCGAAATACAACCATTGTTATGAGAGTAATTATTAGATATAAATACCTATGTAGTAATTTGTGAATTATCTGATACTGATAAAATGAAACTAAAATACCTTAAACATTTTTGTCCAGTTCCAAGAGACATGCCCGTAAGATATTTTGATGGTAAGGAATGGAAATTTATGAAGCCACGCCACAACTTTAGGACGAAAGGTAAGGTCATTTTTATTTTGATGATAATCTGACATTGATGTGTAATAATAGAGACCGGATATTCAGATGTATATTCACCTAAAGTTGAGATGTTGGGTAATATGGAATGCGCTTTTGTATCGAAAAAATCCCGCTAACGTCATATTTCAGTGATCAAACCGGACGAAATCATAGTGATCGAAAGGTAGTGATTAAAGATTTTGTAGCCGAAGTAATATTTACGCCCAATCAGGTTAAAGTACATAATTTAATTTAAAAAAATATTTGAGCAGTGGTGACCCAGTGGTATCGGCCCCGACTTACGAGTTGTAGGTCGTGGGTTCGAACCCGGGCAGGCGCTTTACTTTGTGTAAATTATTTCATCACCACTGCTCTCAAAACGGTGAAGGAATACATCGTGAGGAAACCGGCATGTCCTAGAACCAAAAATTCGAAGATATGTGTCATCTACCAACCCGCACTGGGCCGCCGTGGTAGATTACAGCCCATTCCCTCTCAAAGAGAGGAGGCCTGTGTCCCAGCAGTGGGAACATTATAGGCTGATTATGCAATTATTTGCATCAGAGGTTAAACATTAATTTTAAATAAATATCCATCTGATTTTTTTACAAAAAATATACCTGTTTTAAGAAGTCGCTTCCATACTTTCATAGCTAAAAACTAACTTTAGGTAAATAAGCATCCGAATATCCGATGTCTGTAATATATGAAAAGCCGAATGCTCAGACGCATGATAAAACTGTTAAACACGCGCAACTATACACGTGTATAAAATATTGAGTAGCGGTTAACGATTTTGGAATTCAATACTCAATATTTTGTTGCTAATCTACAATCTGTAATTAGGTGACCACTTAAAATGATATGTGATCATTGTGAACCCTGTCAGGCACAGCAAAAATATGTAGTAGTAGAAAGGAAGCTTTGAAAACTTAGCTTTTCAGTCTTTTGGACTAAACCTAATATTATTATATTAGGGTTTTAATTTTTTTTAATATATATTTGACGGAGATGGTACGTCTCTCTCGTAATCATCAGCCATATTTTAACTATCGTGGGCTTACTATGGGAAGTATTGGTTATTACGCAATAGAAAAACCGTTTGCAGTTCAAATCAAATTATAATTTACGATTAAACTAATCACACTAGCATTTCGTACATTATTGCAGCTTCTAACCGTGTTCACTGCTTGACCGCCACCGACAAGCTCTGTTTTAACTCTGGTCGAGCGTTATGTTGTAGACTCTGTCACGCGCCGCCTGGTGGCGCTGGCGTCCCGATTAGTCAAAATCAAAAGATTGATTTAACGTATTTCCAACATATAGTTGCCTGTACTAATAATACCTATTAGTTATGATAGCACTCATATTTTGTTACCTATAGGTAGGTACTTACTGATATTTAAATTCAATATAACAAAATTATCATAAAAAATATTGCTATCAAATATGTACTTAGTATTCCAGAATGTTTATTTTATGTAGGTAGGTGCTATGTTGGTGCCCAGTGAGTGTTAAATCAATTCTTACCTGTATGATTATATATTTATCATTTAGCTTGTTTGCCTTCATATAGGTCTGGGTTACTATTTAGCAATGTTCTTACAAATTCTGTTCCAACTTTCTAATAGTTTATATAGCCACTATAAATCAGGCCTTTACAATATTGTTCTATTAGATCCCTAAAAATAATACATTAATTGTGATTATAGTGAATAGAAAATATTTTGTCTGATTTCAACATATTACGATTTCAGCGCCAAGATATACAAACATATCAACAGAATTAGACTGGGCTGATCTCATAAAAGAAATAAAAGATGTTGAGTTACAAGAAACTACAACGCAAATGCGGCCGACTTGTGGTAGGACCAAAACTGAAACAACGACTACAGAAAAGACTACAACTGACACAACCACTACAGAAAAGACTACAACAAAAAGAACAATAACAAAAAAAGTTACAACTAAAATGACTATACCGAAAATTACTAAAAGGAAAACTCGTCTTCTTACCCAACCTACTCCAAAGACAAAGGGTGCTGTAAAAGATAGTCCCCCTCCCTGTAAATCAAAATTAAAAACCACCACGACCACGGCGATTGATCCTCGAATCTGGCAATTGAAAACCAGCGAAAACTGGATAAATGCTTGGACTCGTGTGAGACCAACTAAGAAGCTTTGTCCTATTGGGCTAGATTTCTTAGTCGATCCCGCCCACTGTAAATTAAAATTTGAAACCACAACCACAACCACGACAATTGATCCACTAATCTGGCAAATGCAAATGATTACCAGTGAAGACTGGATAAATACTTGGACTCGTGTGAGGCCGACTAAGAAACCTTCTCCAATAACGATGAAGAAATATACTACTAAAACTCTTTCTACGACCTCAACTAAGAAATGTGCTACAACAACCAAGGTGCCTGTAACTAAAACCAAGGAATCTGTGACAACAACAGAAAAGCTTTTGAAACTTACTGGAACACCAGGGGACGGTAAAGTTTCGATTTTCTTCTTTCTGACCTTACTACAACCCGTGATCGGGTTTTTTTCCTGTCGTTTGCTTGCAGAAGTAGACATAATTTAGACGAATTCTGTTTAAAAATAAAATGATTATTCTTATTCTATATTTTTTAACATAAAAAAATATGAAAGACTTTTTAATATTTTTTATTTAAAGTTAAAAGAATCTCGCTGGGCACCCTTTTCTTTAATTAACCAGAGCATTGTATATCAGACATAAATAAGTAATAAACTAATGTTCCTTTATGTTGGTTTATTACGTCTAAAAATAATTTTGCTATTTAATTCACTGATTCTAAAAATTCACATTCGTAGATTATCATTGTAAGAATTTTATTGTAAAAACTGTTTGCAGTCTATATCAATGTCATCTTTCCTTTTCAGACGTGAACGGGCCTGAAAACTGGTCAAACCTTATGAAAGAATTTTTAAAGTATGTGGAATTTAAAAAATGTCGACCGCGTGAGTATTCTATCATTTACTTTACATAATATAGGTAGTTACTAAGTTAAAATTACTTTAGTACTACTGGAAAGGCTCTGTGTCCCAACTCGGCGAAATGCAAGTAAATAATAATAATAGATGTTTATTTGCACCTACAAAATTAACATAAAGAAACTGGTTTACAATAAAAAAGGCCGAAAGGTAGTTACATTATTTTACATGTTAGAGTTGCAACTAATATCTAAGTAAGATAACTTAATATCTTGTAATATAGGTATTAGAGCCCACCCTTATTTGAATTCACATATTAATTATACATTAGAGCCAAAAAGAGTAAAATAGTCTTATAATTTAAAAAATTCAATTCCCGTTTTATTATTTAACAAGATACAGGAGCATTCTAAGTACAAAATAAACCAAGTAAGTATATTTTTTTGTTGAAAATAATTTATTACACGGCGAATTTTTTACAGATACTTGTATACATATACAGGTATCACTGACAAAGGCGACACTCACGAGCAAGCCTTACAATAGTCGCCTATGATGGGTAACATCTGACATTTCACCTTGGTAATAAGCAACATAAACATTATATCCTGAATAATCAATGCATGATATTAAAACAGTACCTACCTAGTATAGGTAATCTCTATTTCGTCTTGCTTGATACAGCTAGTAAAAAATCAAAACAACTAGACTTTGTAAAACAACTTTGATTTTTAACCGACTTCACAAAAAGGAGGAGGTTCTCAATTCGTCAGTATGTTTTTTTTTTTTTTTTTTTTATATGTGTTTGCTCATAACTTTTTTCTGGGTGAACCGATTTGGATGATTCTTTTTTTATTTGATAGCTGGTGCTTCACATGTAGTCCCATTTAAATTGGATCAAGGTCTGACCCGTAGTTTTTGAGTTATCCTTAATACTGCAGATTTTTTCCACTTAGTTTTTAAGGATGATGTGTTAATAATTTCCTGTCACTGTTATTTACACACCAAGTAGTGGTATACGAATTTGAGTGGGGTAGGTACCGCAACAAAAAAGTGAAAAATAAAAACTTTTTTACAAAAAAAACACTAAAAGACGTGAAAAATAACTTTAATTTCGGAATTCGGTGGCCAAACACGAAAATACAAAACCAAAGGCACCGACTTCAGAAATTAAAGTTATTTTTCACGTCTTTTAGTGTTTTTTTTGGAAATCGGTTGTTTTTTTGTAAAAAAGTTTTTATGTATAGAAAAATCATTGTGACGTTTCGTATAAATCTTAAATTTTATATTGTCTAGCTAACATAGTAGAATAAGTGTGTCTGCACAAGTTTACATTATACAAAAGGCATAGTTTTGTTTTATCAGCGTCGTGACCGCTTCAGAGCGGTGCGGCAGCGGCAACTGTCAAACTAGCGGAGGCAAAACTATCATAAATTCGTCATTTATGACGATATTTAAAAAAAACAATGTTTCGTTAAATGATTAGTACGACTTTTTTACATTATAAAAAAAAATACGGAAACTTCTCCATTGAGCAGCAACAGAAATTAAAAAAAGCTAAATACTGAAATATTTATTCCAATAATTATTTATTACAAGCTGACCCGATAGACGTTGTCCTGTCTTAACTAGGAATGTCATATGTCGTTTAGTTTTACTTTTGACTATTGACTAAAACTATCGACTCATTGATCAACCGATCTATCTGTGTTAAACGATATTTACAGCGCGCATTCTGTCAATCGCTGACAGTTATTTCAAACAACTGACAGTTATGTAAAATTAATATTGGCGTTAAGTTTTCTTAAATTTTGTAACGTTCCGATCAACTTCCTTATATTTTTATTTCATAAGATCCTTCTCCTGACAATAAGGAACACAACAATTTTTTTTTGTGAAATCCGTCCTGCCGTTCACGCGTGATGGCGTGACCAAGGGAAATAGGGATTCATTTTTATATATATAGATATAGATTACTCACTTGCATTTTTATCAATGTTCTGCACTTTTTTCCGCTACTTATTATCAACACTAAATACATTTATTAATATAGTTTACACAAAATAAATTAGTTTATATAACAGCACACATTATACACAACACTGTAGGTTCAGCGCACAGCTGATGCGTTCTCCTTCTCTATTTCCCTTTCTCTTTCTCATCACACACACGCACACACTGTTGGCTGACAGTATCAACCTCTCGGAAAATTGGTTGTTATCATCTGACTGCCAACTCTAACACAACGCGCGCTCTTTGTTCAAATCAAATAGCGCGCGCTTCTCCGGTTTCCTGTTACAAACTTCCGTCCCTTTTCACGAAATCACTCCCACAGATTGCAGGAAAGCGAGAGGAAAGATGCTACACATCAAAAAGCATAACAATAGTAACTGTTTTCTTTACAGCATGTGAATATGGAACTACAGCCACCTTACCTTTTTCGGGGTACACGCTTGGCGACAAAAGAAGTAGGTCGGGCGCTGATGACCTAACGAATATCCTGATGGATGGTAATTTTTTGATAACAACTCGCGCACATAAGCTAAGGGACAGAGTTTTGCGTTCTTTACTTCGTATAATTACAAAAAACTAACAAAACAAGATCGCATGCGCAAAGAACAACGCGAAATGCTCGCCAGAAGCTTGAGTTCGCGAAATATTTCCATGCCTAGTTTTTATTCTTCGTTTATTTAGATAAAATGTAAATAAAATTAACAAGCTTGAACAAACTGTACAGTTTGTTTTTCTAGTTTTATAATACAAATATATTTTTAAATTTTAAGTAAAAGGTATGGCAAGGTTGTTTACATTTTATTTATGTCACCGGCATTGAAGCTAGGTCATAATGACCTGTGACAACTTAGCAGGGTTGGCTGACATAGGCAAGATAGTTGAACTTGCATCAGCTCTCAGGTATATTTTTTGGGTGCTGGGTTCCAAAATTAATTACGTCTCCTAGTTCAAACATAATAATACAGCGTATTCTAATTATTGTAATGTTGGTCGTGAACGGTAGATTCGAACTAATGACCTATAGATACTGCCGCATTACAATGATGCCTGATGACTTATCTTGATAAAAATCAACCTTCGGATACTTGCAATACTTGAACGTTTATTTTAATGAATGTCTATTTTAATGGTCAAATTATTATCATATTGATACTAAGTAGGTAGGTAGGTACTAGTTGATAAAATGAATATAATCTACATACAATAATGTCACCCAAAAATTGCCATCGTTTTCTCGGTCTGTCGGGATCCCATGTAGCTGTATCAGGGCTAAAATCTTGGAATTTACGGTCCCACAGTTTTGGTTGGCATACGGCAGATTTGGCCTGCTCAGTCCTATTTTAGTCTATTTGCTTTTTAAGCTACATCGATATTGTGCGTTTTATTTACAGAAAATAAACTTAGTTTTTAACTAACTAATTTATCATTTACTATGTTTTATATCTCTGTACATAAGATTATGTAAAAATACAACAGCCTACGATTAGTTTCTGACAGCTAAAGTTTTCACCTATAACGTCAACTATTTTTATGATTTCTATAAAAGTCGTGTTGTTTCAGGTGTTGAAATAGATGATAAACTAAGCGAAGTAGATGATGATGCCTCACAGGGTACAGCAATAATGCGATTCAAAGAAACATATGAGGCCGATAGAGAGCAAAGATTGGATATCGATTCAGTAGAAGGTTCTGACCCAAGAGACTCAAAAATTAATAATGATAATGTACAGGATTTTGATCTCAAGCCGTTTAAAGATTCGGTTGAAGTTAGACGCATAAAACAAGATGAGGAGACTGCACAGTACCACAAAAAAAATGCACTTTTGAAAGAATTAAAATCTAAAAATCTTAAACAAGACTATGAAACACCACGAGTCAGTCAATCAGAAGCATATTTTGATGAATTAAAAGTCAATAATGCAATAGGGGAGGATGAAGTTTTACAAGACAGTGAAATAAAGTCTAATGTAGATGTATTAGAAGAGAAGCATAGCAAAAAGGAAACAGATAGTGAAACAAAAGAATATTTAGATGCAGAAAATGCTAGGAGCACAGGAAAGACACAAGATAAAAACATAAAAAAACGATTAGATGAAATCAAACATATGTACACCCAAAGATATAAAGACAATTCGAAATATGTATCCAAAGATCCATTCAACTTTAAAGAGATTAATCAAATTGCAGATTACGTAGCAACGAAGCGTACATACTCCATAGACTCTACAGAAATGAAAAAGGATAATGAATATTTTTTACATGATAGAGACATAACATTTGATTTAGGAACGTTAGAAGGTGACCATGAAACAACTGATAAATATTCTACGGAAAGCATAGAAGTACGAGACTCGGATTTATATGCATATGCAGATACAGTAGATGATATAAATGAGCAAAAAGATGATGACACCGTTAAAAGCTACGAAAATTTAATTCCATTATTCAATTATAAATACGCTCTTAACGAAAATATAACAAACTGATAGAAATTATAAAGAAAACCAGTTTCTCTTTGGATTATAGAGTTAAAGTTAAAAGTGCATGCTCTCAACAGCCTACCGTGCGTTGAAGTAACCTCAATTTCCACAAAAGTAAAAAATATCGGCAATTTGTTGGCATAAAGTTTTGGTGATTTACACTAACAGAAAATTATGTGTCTGGTGTTTTCTATATCCCGGATTTATGGTCTTCAGGACCACCTTAAGGCCTTGATAGTTCTAAATTAATATCTAATAACTGGTACCGCGTGTTGGAATGGTCGTAAATCGTACCTCGCGTTACTTATAAGTTAGATAAGTAGAAATATAAAAATCGGTGTGAGTTGGTTTGGCACTCACGAAAATTGACGTGTAAACATGTGAGCTCGCATCAGCTTGGTTTACGCGCTCACATAGACACGGGTCTTACGCTGACGTCATCTGACGCTCGGAGTCCCAGCTAGCCCCTAGCGTACACCGAGCGCTAAGATGTTTACACATCAATAAAATTAAAATGTGTATATATTATCAGTAAAGTTACGTCTTATACTAGTATTGAACTTGCTACATCTATACAGTCCTGATATCTTTTTCCTTTGTATTTTCTTGATTTCTATATTTGTGTTTTGCCCTTATTTATGTTTTAGACTAGCTTTATAATATTATTCTTTCCCCGCATGAAGTGATTTCGATAACGTTTATGGTTTTAGTAATTTATTTTTAACAACATTGCTGTTTCATAATGTAATGTTGAATTGTAAAGTAAGTTATACTTACAAATATTCAATAAGTGTTATATTCCCTAAATTTTGTGGTGTAATGATGGTCAAGTGACCTTCTGATGTCATGTCTTTAGTCATGGCTTTAATTTTATTTTGGATGATGTTTATACATAAGCAGGAGTGCGCTATTATCCGCTGTAAGTACTACTTTAAGTAAATGTAATACAAATCTAGATGTTTGTGGTATTGTGCGGTTTTATAATTTCTAACATGATGATATTTCTGTAGACGTGCACTTCCACGTCCAAAAAGTTGATAGAAATACGTGCACGTTATAACGTTTTCGTGGACGGAAATTTAAAAGCGTCTTCATATATTTCCATAAGTTTTACTTCCCTGTGTTATCGTGATGCGTGACGTGAACGGGGACATCCACGATAATATCGACACGTTAGAAATGATGTGCTAATACTCGTATGTTACTTAAATTAGCAAAGGCACTAACTGTATCGTATGTTTAGGAGAATTTCATTTTATATTTGCCCTATCGGAGACGGCGCACTATGTGGAGATTTAGTCGGTTTCGGGTCATAAATCTATATCTTCCATGTTTTTATAGATATACAGCTGTTTTTATTTCGTGATAATTTAGAATAAATATACTTTAAAATAATATACAGTAAATATATATTTAATAGTCATTAAAAAAACACAAATATGAAATATTGAAAAATAGAATAGAATAGATTTTTTCTTTATTAGAGTAACCAAGACTCAACAAGATTGTTAGTAAAACTTACGACTATGTTAGTAAACACAGACACTTAATAAAAACAATACAATAAATAACGATTGGTCACCATTGCGACATTCCATGAGAGACGACACAACAGTGACCCACGTAAACACAGTCCAGGCGACTCGCAACCATGCTTAAGACACTGTTGGAGCTACCCCGCACCCTGCGCACCAGGGAAGCGCACCTTTTACGCATTGTTGCATAAAAGCAATTTACATGCGCATCTGCAAAAATCCCTGACGCACTACAGAAACGCGGCAACCCCACCAGTATCCTAAACGCACCGTTATATTGAACGCGGAGAGCGCTGTACGCTCTTTGCGTATATCTAGCCCACAGGCTGCACGTGTAAAAAACAGTACAGTAGGCTCGAAAGAGCGTGATTTTAACAGAAAGAGAGCAACGTGCAAACCTGCGAGCCAGCATATTCACTCTAACCGACAACGCTCTCCGCTCCCGTTCAATGTCATCATCGTCTTTGAGGCTGGGAGTCAATATATGACCAAAATACTTAAACCTGTATACTCTCTGTAAAGGTGTACTATAAAGTAGCACAGGTGGCACTGCATCAGGACTTTTATCCTCAGCCTCAAACACCATGACCTCCGACTTCTTGGTGTTGTATGCCAAGCCATGTACTTTAGTATACGCCTCACATTGAGCAACCAATTTTCTCAAGCCGCAGACTGACGCACTCAGCAGTACCATGTCGTCCGCGAAACTGATATTATTGACGCAGGTACCATCTATATAACATCCGACCCTGGCACTGCTGAGCTCGCCAATCAACTCGTTTACGTAAAGGTTGAAAAGCGTTGGTGGCTCAATCCACCCTGCCTCACCCCACATTCCAACTCGTAAGGACGAGAAAACGCCCCAGCCCATCGAACAGTGTTGATCTGGTTTCCATACCAAAACTTTAAAATGTTAACAAGTTCTGTGGGTAAATTTACCCGCTCTAATTTACTCCACAAAACATCATAGGAAACCAGATCAAACGCCTTTGACAAGCCCAGAAAGCAAGCATAAATAGGCGTCCCTCGTCTCGCATAGTACCTACGTCACAGCATGCTTAACACACAAAATCGCATTCTCTGTTGATAACCCAGCTCTAAATCCGAACAGGTTGTCATGAATAGTAGCAAAACTAATAAATTGTGTATTAAGCATGCTGTCAAATACCTTTGAAATCACGGTAGCCAGTGAAATAGACCTATATTTACCGCTGTCGGCGAGGTCACCAGTTTTGTTTTTAGAAAATGATCAGAAATTTACGACTATCTTTAAATAATGTGACCTAAAATGTTATAATTAATACAAAATAAACTCTTAAAATTACTGTTATTAATTAAATGAAATAAGAATAAAAATTAAAATAACATTTAAGTGTCTTATGCTACTAGCTCCAAAGCTTCATCTATAAGTTCCATAAACTTTTTATTGGAAAGATTTCTTAATATAGTGTGATCCAGCAGTAATATTATTAATTTCTATGCTTGATCTTGGTGGGTAGCACTTTCCTTTAGCTTCCTGAATTGATTTATATGATGGAAGTAATAAGCAATTCTTCGCAATTAAGCAATTCCTCATTTTTTCATACTGTGCCATATTAAGGTCCAACTCTTTGAAAATACTGAGAGCTTCATCTTTAGAGTACGCTGTTAAATGTGCCGTTTCATTTAAAAGATTTTGAATTATTTCACTTTTTTATCTATGGGCTTTACTCGTAAAATTTCGACAATGAATGCTTCTTCTGTTTTCCCTTGAGATCTCAATCCCTGAAGATATGAATTCAGCATAAAATCAAGGCCATATGTTTCAAGCAACTCCTTGTTTTTCCGTCTTTGTGTTCTATCGGAACTGTCTTCGTAGGTTTTAGAAGGGCGTCCTCGCTTCCGTCGATGTCGAAGGTTCAGATCCACAAGTAGGATCTTCCAGATTTACAGTGACTATGACGTTCAACCACACGTTATTCTGTTTTTTTTTCCTTATTTATGCCAGATTTAGTGTAGCGTTGACGCTAGTTAGTAATAAGATTTTTTTGTACACTTGCGACAATCTACGTGATATGTGCTTCGGAAAAGTTGATAAAATTATGCCATAACGTGTTAAAGCAACAATATAATTCCCGTCACTTTCAATTAAAACGAGACATAGGCCGCGTCTGGTACAGTTGAATTCACTCATTGCGAGAAGGTTAGGCACACGTTTAGTAACGATAATAACGAACGAAAAAAAGTATGTAATTATTGAGTATGCAGATATTTTGTATAAAATAATTGATTTGAAACGTGTGCAAAATGTGGTAGAAATAATTAATTATCATTATGTGGTTATGCGGTTTCCGATATGTTTTATTGATCATTTATTTTGTATGTGAACTAAAATAGTGAGAAATACTCGATAATACTCGATACATTATCTAAATACTCGTATAAACTACAATTAATAAAATATCACAAGTCTAGCTTATATCAACGAATAAATCAAATAGCATCACCTACGTATTTATAAGAAATTTTTACTATTTCATGTTATAATAGATTTACATATGTTCTGCAATGAATTTGCAACTTTTTCTTTCTTCCTGTATAATAATATTAAATTTCCTATTAAATAACATCATTTACAGACGTTCGGCAAATTTCAGCAACTGGCAAAACTCTAATTGAAAGTTTCAGATACGCAAAAATGATATGTCCTGTCATGAGATAAATATTTCTAGCAAATATATTAACACATAAATAGCATATTTATGCATGCCAAACAAAAGTATATATTATAAGCTTTCTGGAATGGTATAATCCTTTTATAGTTTTCATTGCTAGCTCACAGGAAAATAATTCTGAAAAAAATACAAATTAAGATGTTTTTGTGATAATTTTTGAATCATCGTATTTAAATGCTCTTTTCTATAAACCAGTACCAGCCACATACATAATTTATGTATAATATAGTAGATTAACCTCTTAGCTACATTTTGAGGTATATAAGTACTTGTATACTTATGCCGATTTTTACAAAATGTATTTATGGCCAGGCTCTCTTAGGCACCTCCACATAGTGCGGCGTGTCTTTTATTTTGTTTGCAATATTTTATTATCTTCTGAATCTTGAGAAACTCAAAACTATGCATAATATTTCCGTATTATGATTAGAATATCTTTTAACTTCAAACATACATACATACATAGTACATTATGTTGCTTTTTAGTAGATCACCATAACCGAAACGCCATCGAATATGTCATCCAGAAATATATGAATCCAATTCGAAGATTAACAGGTATTTGATACTTTATAATTATAATATTTTTGTGCCTGTGAAGTACAAGCAAGTTCCGTCTGTTTTATAGGTTACACTGTTATTGATAATATTAATTTTATTACATGCAGCGGATCTACCAAATCATGCAATAGAAATGGAAATAGAAATTCACGGGTCAGTTCCAAAGGAAATAACAAGTGATCCGAGACGATTCATTCGCCTTATAAATCCTCGTCATCCTAAACCAAGTAAGAGAAATTGAGCGTAATTCCTAGTAAAATCTGTTACTCAAAACTAATTTATTATTCTGTTTGTTTAGTTCCGCGAGCGCAGGATGGGCCAGGTAAGATATAAAAATGTTTACAAATATTTCATAAAATTAGAGTACCTTATCATCTGCCTAGCTTTTCCCCGGATGCAGCTGAATATCAGAATGTTATTGACTGATCGATGACTTGGATGTGGCGTGACTGATGTGTTTACATGATGCACCTACCTATACCTGATTCAGCCCGTTTTTTCAAATAGTATACGTCTTAAACAAATGTATGTACATCGACAAGGATTCATTAAAATTACTAAATTTTCTGTTCTTTAATTTTGTATGTGTAGCCACAAAACATAATAGTGGATTGTTATACAAGGGGCTCAAATGACCCATTTTAAACGAGGTAGTTTTACTCCCGAGCTTAAGTGAGGGAGTAAATAGGAACCGAGTTATAAAGGGTTTTTAGCGCCGTATATTATACTCTACTTTTCACTACGATTGCGAGAAGATAAAAGATCCAATACAATATTAAATAGATTACTTTTTTTCTTTTCTTCTGTAGCCACAACGCAATGCACGCATTCTACCGAAGCGATCGCCGCATTTAGTTCCATGTCCTTTTTTATGAAACAGTAATAGGTAGTCTTTATTCATGATTATTCTAGTTATGAATAAAGACGTTTTCGTTTTTGTAGGTTAATAAAAAAGTCAAATTATTTATTTCAAATAGGCACATAAAAGGCACTTTTGAACGTCAAAATTTACAAGAAAATAGAATTGATTCTAGTTGCCCCTTCCAAAAGGGGAGAAGAATGGGCAAGAAACTCCACCGTTACTGTCTTAAAAATGTTTTACAATATTACCTATGTATAAATTAATTATATAATTATATGTGAAGACGATGTAGTCTCGTTGGTATTAGACAAAAATAAAAAAGAGTTTTTCCCCTTGAAGAAAATATTATATTTTATCCCCGCTCTGGTAAGCTACAATGACTGACTTTTTGAGCAAAAGGAGTGAAAAATACTGATATTTAGCTGCGTCTGGGGAGAAAGCTAAGCAGATGATGACGTACTTTTCATAAAAATGGAATTGTTTAGGGGGTGAGGAAACGCCAGCGGTTCCAGACGCGGCAGCCAATACTACAGTGGTCCCAGGTGCAGGACTGGCTACAGCTGCGCCTGCAGCACCGGCAGCCGCATCTGCAGAAGCAGGTTAACCTACTTACAACGACTACTAATAAAAATCTTAAATTAATTCACTGACGATACAACCCGTACGGTACGCTTTTAGGTCGCCTCGCCACCTCTTCCTGGGCCGGCCTCGGCGGCACCTAAAAAGATGCCTAGAAAAGGATGCTTAGAAGGATTCGAGAGAGGCCTTTGCTTAGCAGTGGGACCCTGTAGGCTGTAACTTATATAAATAAATTAAAATTCACTGACAGACAACGCACTGCCTAAATCCCCCGTGATTTAGGCAGTGCGTTGTCTGTCAGTAAATTTTGAAAATGAAAATGAACAGTTTTCCTTATTACCTATAGCGAGTAATACAGTCACATGAACAAAGCAATCATAATGGAGTAGAAATTAAAAGAGGCTCCTAAAACCAAAATAAGTTTTTTAATAAGCATAATCTTTTTGACGCAATTTTAATTTTATCCTTAGGTCTAGAACGCTCCGATCAACAGAAAATTCCCGTTTTTATGGAAGATTTAAAAAAAGCTCTAGATGAGCTTGAAAAGAAGTTAATCACCAATCCCGAGAACTCGGCAGCTGTGACAACAAGTACGCCCCACTTCCTTACAGCCCCACTTCCTTACAATAATAAAATTGCTTTATTCTTTTCTACTTTATGCCCGCCCCTAGGATTTGAAATGTATTTGCTGGCGAATCAAAAAATCCAGAAATACATTTTAATAAACAGATTTTATTCAATAAAGTTAAGAAAAAAGTTCACTAGCGCACAGAAGTCGTAAGAGTAAAAAAAAAAAAAAAAACGACTAACAAGCCGATTTTTATCATTTTAACGATAAACTTCACAAGGTTTGATCTTTGTAAGAACTAATTACGTAATTAATAATGCGTTAATCGTAAAAATCTTAGTCTTCAAATGAGTTTTTTTTTTGACAATCATCTTCTTCTTCTTCTCTAATGGATAAAAATCAATGTCTGTTTGCTCGTATTTTATTCGCAGCCATACCGTTAATCCGATTGCGATAAAACTTAGTCAACTTATTGCTTGCACTTGCGCGAAGGTTATAGGCCCAGTACAATTAACTTACCGGCAGAAACGCGCCGAGTACTAGCTTGTGTTCTATAAAGTACTTTTCCACAGGTGGCAACGCACTTAGCACCGGAGTCGCAGGTGGCCCTCAGAACCTGAATGCACCAGTGGCTGTACCTCAGGCTTTGAATCAACCTGCAGTTAGAAGCATTGATGATATAGTGCAACTGTTGAAGAAAGGTAATTTTAATAATCTGTTCTTATTTCCAAATATAATCGATGTCAGGTGTTTTTATGGTTCCGTAGTCAACAAGAAACCCTTATAGTTTCGCCATGTCTGTCTGTCCGTCCACAGCTTAGCTCAGAGACTCATAAAATCATGAAAAAACTTTTTTTAGGGTACCTCCTGTACACGTAAAGTAGGGATGTTTTTTTTTTCTCGTCTGTCTCTTGGTGTGGGGTATCGTTGGATAGGCCATTCAAAAATATTACGGATTTGTGAAAACCATTTTTCGATTCAGGGATCCGTTTGCGTAAAATTACGCTTTAAATTGCTAATTTTTGTTAGTGTCAAATATCTCCCCTCCCTCTGCCAGATAAATGGTTGCGTTTGGCTATGTGAAAAATTTCACAGCAGTAGTATATATGACGAAATTAAAAAGGAAAACTATCACAGCTAAGTAGGTTTTACAAATTTACGAGTAATAGTTGACCTACTTACATTTGCAGTTGGAACGTATGGGAAAACATGTTTTTCGACTACAATGTTAAGTTTGTTCCTGGGATAATGTCATTACAACTACACAACCCTTCATTGTGCGTGGTCCGACACGCACTTAGCCGGTTTTTTTTTGTTACTACAAACGAAGTACGGGTGTTACAGCTAAACAGCCGTATCGTGAAATGTAGATAGATGTAGATCCGGATAGATTCGTCTTGTCAAATTGATATCTTTTTGAATATTTGTCTGAAGCATTGTATCAGGCACCTGTCTCACTGCCGGCGAATAACAAGATGCGAGTAGAGCCAGCAACTAGAAACGAATGCGCGACGGCGACAAGCGATTACTGCCTGGTATGCGTATGTACCGAACGTGAGTCTCTCAGCGAGTGTTCTGCCCGCCAAGCGAGCGTTGCTGAACGACCTCTTTGGTAGCTCTTGTCGCTGCGACAAACGCGTACTCGCCGGCGGTGTGATCAGTCAGGAAATGTATTTCTTTCACTTACACGGGACCTTCAATCTTTCGTACGTTTCTTGAGGAAGAAAAAAAAAAAGAAGAAGTGGTTAAATAAATAAGAAAATCGCTACTCGCTTCCTCGTCATCGATGGGACAGATGCCATATTGCCCTATACCCAAACATTTATTAAAACAATTTAAAAGAGGTTTGATTTTATTTTTCAGCCATCCACGTTGAACATCGTATGCCAAAAGCAGGAGATGAAAATTTAGAGTGGGTGCAAATAAAGATACCTAAAAGTATGCAATTGTAACTATTATAATGTGTTCTGTGGTTTGTATTAACTTACGTGTACCTATTTTAATTTAATCACCACTCTCAAAACGGTGAAGAAAAACATCATGAGGAAACCGGCATGTCCAACAACCAAAAATTCGAAGACCTGTGACATCTACCAACCCGCACTGGGCCCGCGTGTTGGATTACGGTTCACTCCCTCTTACAGGGAGGAGGCATGTGTCCCAGCAGTGGGAAAGTTATATGCTGATTATGATATGGCGTTGCCACCCCAACATAATATCACGCCGTGTTTCCCCGAAGGGTTTGGCAGGGGTGTACGTACAGTACACCCACATTTCGCCTTTTTTTTGTTTTGGTGTGGTTAATCCTCATGCATGTCCTCCGTCCTGGGGGAGCGGAGGGGTCTGTCAGACTCTAACTGACTAAAAACCATCCCGGAGTTCTCTCGCACACTTGCACCGGGGGCTACGGGGGCACTTAAGCACTCTTCAACGCAGCCCCCAGCTAGACCAGAAGGGGCCCGCATCTGCGGGCCCCTTCTGGTCAAGCGGGCGGAGTGAGGTGTTTGACTCCCCCCGCGACGTCTAGGAGAGGCGCGCGTGGAAAATTACGCGCCGCCACCTCGGGTCTTATATGATAGGGGGTGGCGGACGTCCCCGGGTCCGTCGTCCCTGGACCCATTTAGGGGGGCCGGAAGAGGGCATTATCTACCCTCTTCCGACGCCCGGTGCGCCTGCTGTGGGCCGGGAGAGCACTCGATATCTCCCTCTCCCTTTCCGGTACCTCCTTCTGCGACATGACATTTTCGCAAAAGGAGATCACCGCGTCCCACGATGCTGCGCTGCCGACCATAGAATGAATCACAGCCGGCAACGACAGGTGGCTTCCCACTTCAAAAACAAGGTCACGGCGTGGCTCCTCCCCAGCTGCACACTCTGCAAGCGTATGTCACGCCGTGTCAATGCCGCTGTGCAATGGACACAGTGATGACACCGAGCGTCTGGCTCCCTGCCTATGCGATGCAGGTACCTGCCGAAGCAGCCATGCTCCGAAAGCATCTGCGTCGCCCTAATTGATAGGGAGCCGTACCCATATTTCACCTACCCCAACTCTCATACAAACCTATAGTCTTACTTATCTTCACTTGCATGTAGCTGGTTAAGTTTTCAGGTAAATTTTGTTGTATCTGATCTGCTTTTGTAAAATGATGATTAGGATTGGCTTAACATCTGACAGCAGGCGCAGGTCAGACAACTTATTAAATAGTAAACAAAGAAGTTAACCAATCAATTATTTGGTCAGGAACAATCATTTAGATCTGACCTCAACCTCAGAGGCAGCACACAAAAATTTACTAGAACGTTGTTTATGATCGTCGCTTTGAGATAATTCTGTATAATATTATTAACTCATCGGACTCTGCTGATGTGTGCCGTATTCATAGTTTGGTTCATGTTTTTTTTTTATTGAAACTTAAGTTGAGGTTGCAGATGTATGTATTGTCTTGTTCGTTTTGATAATTAAATAGAGGCACTAATAAGCTGTTTAGACTGTGTCATCACAATTAAAAGTACAGCCACACTTTAGTTACAAGTGACTTGGCGCATGTGAATAGGTGATCAGCAACCGCTTGATTTCAATCGATCACAAAAAGGTCGGATTGAGTGCATTCATAATTGATGAGAAAGACAAGCAATCGTATATCAATAAATCCAAATCGAATGAAAGAGACCATTAAGAGATGGTCTCTTTCATTCATAGATGCAGTTTTGTATGAGACAGTTAATAATTTTTTTCGCGATTCCGATGTTGGTCCCGCGGAGAAAATTGTTCAGTTTTATGGTCTATACCAAACCCTTAAATATTACCTTACCTTTCTAATAAATGCTGTGTAAGTTTCAACTATGAATACTCCTCGAGTTATGCAAGCCTGATGAATAGTTCAGTAAAACACGGAGCGGGCAGGTGACCTCCGCACCGCTGCAGCGCTGATCTCTATCAATGCCCCGAACTGAACAGCGCAATTAAACTATTAGCTAAAGGACACTCGCGATGAATACCGCACTTACTGCTTTGTTCCACTAACTGATGGACTTTGTGAGTAATTTTGATTAAGTATAACGATAGAATATTTGAGACCAAGGGTTAAATATGCTGTGGTCAAACGCAATAATTAAATTATCCGTTAAAGGAAATTGTATCGTATCGCTTTAAGTATTACTAACTGAGGTAGGTAGAGTTGGTAATGCCTGATAATGCTGTAGTCCTATACATTTAAAATATGCGCTTCAGTATACTATGGCCGTTGCAATATCAAGTATATGAGCTACAGGGCGATGTAAATCGCACTTAGGTACTGTTTTGTGCCTCTGATTATGATGTAAACACACGTCCCAAAAATAAAAGTTATTATGGTGGAAAAAGAATAGACCGTGTTGTTGAAAATATTGCTAAACTATTGAATAAAATACATTGCTAATAAATACCTCACTGCTTATGCATCTGCCTATGCGGTTAATATAACACACATAACACATAACATAACATCACGCCTGTATTCCCCGAAGGGTTAGGCAGAGGTGTACCTATAGCACACCCACATTTCGCCAGTTATGTTTAAGTCCCATGTAATAGGGGGCGAGCCTATTGCCATCAATCGGGCACAAATCCAGACTCCGGGCTGCTACCGAGAAATTCCAGATGGAAAAACCCAATAACACTTTACCCGACCCGGGAATCGAACCCAGGACCTCATGCTCAACAGTAGCGCTTGCGACTACTAGACCAACGAGGCAGTCAATATCTTTTCCGTAATTAATATATCTTCAATAAACGCCCTATGAAATTAATTTAAATAAACACCACGTGAAGTGCAGTTAAACATACCATCTGGTTAGTTGAAAGACAATAAAAACACGTATTTTAATCGACCCCAGCGTGGGGTCCAGTAATTTTATGCTCGTGTATATACAAACGAGTGGCTTTAATAGCTGAGCGCCATAAATGAGACGAAGTAATTAGACCTAACACACCTTTAATATTGTTTTTTTTATTTTTTTAAGTATTACTAGAAAAATGTCGTCAAGTTTTGCACTCATCACGCTTTTTAACCGACTTCACAAAAAGGAGGAGGTTCTCAATTCGCCTGTATGTTTTTATTTTTTTATTTTTTTATGTGTGTTAGCTCAGAACTTTTTTCTGGGTGAACCGATTTGGATGATTTTTTTTTTATTTGATAGGTGTTGCTTCACATGTGGTCCCATTTAAATTTGATTCTCCTACTGCAATAATGGTATACAAAAAACTTTTTTACAAAAAAAACAACCGACTTCCAAAAAAAACACTAAAAGACGTGAAAAATAACTTTAATTGTGGAAGTCGGTGGCCAAACACGAAAATACAAAAACTAAAGGCACCGACTTCCAAAATTAAAGTTATTTTTCACGTCTTTTAGTGTTTTTTTTGGAAGTCGGTTGTTTTTTTGTAAAAAAGTTTTTTTATACCATCATTGCAGTAGGAGAATAGTTTGGAGCTATAACAAAGCCTTGGCGGTAACGCAAGGGTAAGCGGTGTAGTGCAAGCCGGGTTTTGCTGTATCCGGATTAACCAATTAAATTCATGAAAAATATGCCTAAACGAAAACTGAAGAATAAAAATGTAAGATTATTTTTTTAGTTACATAATTTTAAAAATAAACTAGCTTTACAGACAGTATTTAACGTGTAACAAAAAAATGTGATCTAGAATCTGTAACTTTTTTGTATTTGTCACTGATATTGTTCTGTAATGGTTTCGTTTCGATTAATTGGTATTATTATAGTCTGTCTAAGTTGTCGGAACTACTCACCATTACTTTATACCACTTATCCGTGCACATCTAAAGTTCTAGCTCAAAAACGCTGTATTAAAATTATACAGATCCGGGTGTTTGTGAATGTGTTAGTGGTTACTCTTACTACGGAATAGGAGAATTCCGGGTACCGTTTTACACAAAACAAAGTTAATGGTAGCAGGTAGCGTTCTCTAGTTGATGTATGTATGTAAAGTTGATTATAAAAATACTAAGTTAGAATAATTATATTTTTAATATAATTGTCTAGAACTAGGATTGAATACCAAATACTCCTATTTCCCTCTCTTGTTTAATCAGTCAGTCTGTATTTTGTATACCTAGCTACTAACTTTGCGAAACAATTAATCCGTTGTACTTACCCGTCAAAAGATCAATCTACTTGATTACATCTGAAACTTAAGTCCTAGCCTAGTGCAAATACTATTATTAAATCAATTACAAACAAAACGAAATAAATAACAACACTTTAAATATTAAATATTTAATGTGTAACAGAACAATATAGTTAATTAAAGCCTTGGTGTTTCAGCAAAGGTCTTCGCTATTAGCATTGCAGATAAATGATAGGTTTACAGGTTCTTTTATTTTATCATTATTAATGTTTATACTAATGGATAGATAAATGTACATTTCAATGTAATTGGTACCTACTGGTGTTTGATATGAAATTGGTTTTTGTATCTTGATCATGAATTATTGGGAGCAAATATCATCATAATTTTTTTTTCTCTGTTTGAAGTGTGTCACAAGATGAAACCCTCCATCGACTTCTATATCTTTATCACTACTTCTAGGACCGGTATTTTTAGAAAGTGTCATCTATTTCTGGATTTGCTGGTTGCTGCTTATCGCAGAGACTGTTGTCCCTTATCCTAACTTCCACAGCATATTTGCTTTCGGTTTTCATTTACGTTAGGAAAACAAACTGATCGCCCTCCTGAAAGTAATGTCGCCGTCACCTACCGGATATTTGCAATACCAGAGATTACTCTGGTATTGCAAATATCCGCACGCATCTGGGATTACCCAGATGCGTTGCTATCCCAGAGATAAAACTGAAATATCTCAAATGCCTATATAACACCATCACCCAAACCTTTAATGCTGGAAATCAGTAACGCTGCTTGGCAGCACAAATAGGTCTTCCATTGTACCGGGAAGCTACTAACGATTAGTTTGAACATTCTGCACGGATTACTTCGAGCTACAAGCCCTTGTTAAGGCATATCGTAAACCCAAATTATATCTGCATTATTAAATTCCTTAAATATTGTCACCGACGCCGCCTACCATACAATTTTAGTGTGCCGCCAACAAATTTATGTAGACAAGAGCAATGAATAATCTGTACAGGAATTAGCATTCCTAAAAAGGTAAACGTATACTTTATAGTAGACGCTGGCTTCAGGACCGGAGCCGCGCGCGTAAATCAGATTGCATGGACAGTACACCATTTCGAACAGTTCGAGGCATCGGCGGATTCTGGTTAACGTGAATGGTATTAGAGCTTTGGAAGTGTATGACGAACTTAAAGTGCTACAACGATCTTTTGCGCTTTAATGCCGTTGACATGGGGGCGCTGTTATTAAACATTTGTGAAATTGTTTTGTCAAATGTATTAAAAAAACAAGATTGCAGCGTTAGTTCCGCTTTTTGGCCACGCGGCAAACGATGCTTGTACAGCTATAAGTCTTCGTCAGTGAAATATTGACTAGCAATCGGAAAAATTTGCAAGAACATTGCCAAGACAGAGGAAGCAAGTATGGTAGGTTTCCTTTCGTCTTCCTATGAGAAGCCTTATGAGGATGCCACTCCGCAAGTAACATGCGCAATTCATTCTGAAGCGTAGACAGTAGTCTTTCTTTTCGATTATATTGTAGTATTACACAACCTTCAACCAATTACAATTAAGTAAGTAGCAAATTTTTTCACCATTGTTAATAAGCGCAACAATTACATAATTAGATAAGTGGCATGCAACTTTAAATTGCTAGCTAAACCGTATCAAACTGCACCGACTACCTTCAATTCCGTATTATAAAATAATAACAGTGGCAGTGCATTCGACCTTAGCGTAAATGCGGCTCGAACCTCGGACAGCGCCCCGGAGCGTAGCAACACCATAGCATGCCTGTAATATCAGGAGCTACAATGAACTTTAACATTTCCACATAGGGCCCTGATGGTCCTGACTTTCACCGTAAACGGCCAATTTACGGACGTCTGTCGACCAGGCAGTGTCTTAAGCTAAACTGTCTCAATTAGTGCCCGGATAGATGACCCCGCAATTTCGACAGCAATACCGGCCAAGATTGCAGCCGTTATTAGGTTAAGTGCAATAGGGCGGACGCCGCACTGGATGTTGAGGGAAATTGTAAGCTCTTAACTGTCAATGACTCGACCAAGCGTGGTATGGCGGTAATTGTTTTTGACGTTGCCGTGTTCTTAGTAATTGTATGTGTATCTAGACAAACGCGTTTGATATTTCGCGATAAGATGGTAAACACTGCTGGGTAATTTGGTAGTAGAAGTGATCTCATTTTGAGCGCTTTCCTATTCTCTGACTGTAGATTTAGCCGGCTTGTGCTCGAGTGATAAAAATCTCACATTTAAAGACAGGCCTCCTCTAATGACCACTTCATACCTATATATTGTTATATAGATACGGAGTTTATATATTAAAGGTGATGTTGCAAGAATTACCACACTTGTAACAGTTAATTGGTGACTGCAAAAAATCGTATTAATCAAATAAATAAAATATCTAAATAATTATCTAAAATAATCTTCTTGAACTATGAAAGCACAGTAAGCAGCATTCTCTGCCAAATGAAAGTACCAAGTCACAGTGGAGCTCTGTTCAGTTGCCACAATGATGCAATTATCTCGATTAGAATAGCTAATCTAAACGAATTGACGGACAACACTAAACTCTAGGCCTTTTTTGTGTCACAGATCTAATTACAAATCTTTAGCGGTTATCTCGATTGCTTTCGCTGCCCGTGTTGCGTTCTTCTTTTATTTTTTGTTGTTCTGAACTGAAATGAAGATGAAAGTGATCGTATGCATTGTAGTTGAAACTATTAGGATTTTATTGTGTTGGTAATCAGATTTCTAATTACTTTATTTCTTTTGTTTCTTACGTTGACTCTTCATTTTGATGATGGATTTGTCTTAATTATCTTTACTTTACTTTTACCAATTTGGTTTTTTTTGTGTCACGTTGGTATGAAATATACAAGTCATAAAAATGGGAGGAATTTATAGTGATTTACAACATTACTCTTGAACTCTTATACGAATATTTAATTGCAATGAAGTAAGGATCTACTCAATTAACAAAAGCTAAGTTTATGAACATAATTATTTTTATTATTCAATTACTCGATAAAAGATCATAATATTTTAATATATTTATTCCATAAACGCTACAAAGGCTCTTATTGCCGAAGCTTAGGCCTAAGTGCTGGTAATTACATGTAAATAAAATTGGTAATAAATATGTATCTAACGCAGTAAAATTTCGAATAAATTACAACTAAAATAAATGCAATAATAGTGACCGCGCCCATTTGTCGTGCGTACGCGCAGACCATAGTGACCGATTCTTATTTTTTATTCAATTACTGAGATTGAAGTTTGATAATAAACGAGTTTTGATTACGTTGTGTTTATTATGCATAAGTATATTAGAATATAATAGCAATGTGTTAATCCAACTGATGCCTTCAAAGAAACCAAAAAAGGTTTTTGCGTCGATATAAAAACCAAGAACAAAAGCGTAATATTTTATTGTTAAAATCTACTTATCGAGGCAATACCGACATGTTTTTTTTTGTAATACTCAGAGTTAAAATCTTTGAAAGAGCCTTTCCGAGGCATTGGTACAATGTGACTACGTCATCATCATACCCAATTCTGCCGCTTTTTCATAGATTAATGTGTTGATTTCGTTTTTTTTTAAAGTATATTAAAAACCTCTTCATAATTATGATGATTTCAGTAGCAACTACCACTTTCCAACTGGATTATCAGTCTTATTGTAAACATCGAAAACTTTAACCTCTCTGTAGTTTTCTATGTGCAACTCAGTGTTAATAATTAATAATAATTTGTTAATCATTATTGTTGTTATAAATTACAGGAAAACCCAGTTTAAATGAAACTGATCGTGAATCTATAGGGTGCATAGATTAAAATAACAATTACACAGAGGCGTGGCGTTGCGGGCATAATGGAGTCGGTATCACGAGCTCCGGTCGGCGGCAGTGCGACCTCGCTCCTGCGCCCGCGCGTCCGAGGGCTGTCTGATTCACCGGCTTTCCGCGTTGAGGTTTATAGATCACGAATGTCATGTGGTTCAGAAAAGTTGTTTGTTGAATGGAAACATAAAATGCTGATGTTTTAAGATTGGAACTGAAACTTATTGGACACCGGATATCTACTTACGTAAGGTGATAAAAACCACTGAGAGGAGTTAGTTCCTTTTCTGATTAAGAGGCTTTTTCGTGGCAGGAAAATAACCTCGCCTGCAGTGGGATTAGTTAACTAAGACAAACAGGTCTTCAAACCTTTTGTAAGAGATTAGTAAAAATTAATGTTACTCCAGATCTTACTTTTATTGGTATTAAGGCAAGTAAATGATAAATGATAAATGATTTTATTTCTGTAAGTAGGTTTGTACAGACACTTTTACACGTCAATCATATTTTTAAACTAGATGAGGTCGGCGTTTCCTATCTGACTACTCTGAGAAGAAAGGCCGAAACAAACTCAGAGGTCACAGTCTCTTTTAAAGTCCAGACATAATCTTGGTCAGATTATGTGAAGACCATGTAGATTGGTATCTGAAATGGTCTTTTGAGGAAAGAATCACTCAGATTGAGTGGACCTGTCCAGTCAGTGCACGCATTTGTCAGTAATCGTGCAGCTCAACTCAGGAAGTCAGAACTTAAGGAGCTCAACGATTCGACGAACAATACCAAAGAAAGGACATTTGGGTAGGCCACATAAATTACTCAATCTGCCAGATCATAAAATATACATAAAATAGCTAGCAAATTAAAATCAACATTCACCGTGTAAATTGGGATTCCAAGCCTTTTTGTCCTCAATATAGTCTTTCACAGTATAATAGGCTTTCTGGCATAGTTTCCGTTTTATTAAAGATTTGAATTTATTAAAGCTTAGATCTTGAATGTGGCTAGGAAGTTTATTATAAAAACGTATACATTGGCATCTAAACGAGCCACCTATTTTCTTGAGCCTGGTTGTAGGAACAATAAATTTGTGTTTGTTTCTAGTAATGGTTCTGACTGAATAATGTAATAATAAATAGACGTTGAATGAAACTTCCAATCTTTTACAACCAACCAATCTACCAACCAACCAACCAACCAATAAAATAGAATAGAATACTCTTTATTATGTATACCATAAACATTACAGATATAAATGTAGACAATTTACATAGGGTGACACAATGGGCGGCCTTATCGCTAAAAGCGATCTTTTACAGACAACCTTTGGATGGATTCAAGGGAGACGAAGAGACAATATTGCAGGTAGTCAGTGGTGTCCCCGTGCTCGTGCTCGGGGACTTCAATGCCAAGAACACGGCTTGGGGTTCCCGGTATACGGACGCGCGGGGCAGGATGGTGGAGGACTGGGCTCTGGAGACAGGCCTGGTCGTCCTAAACCGGGGTTCTGTCCCCACGTGTGTGCGGATGCGGGGTGAGTCAGTAGTGGACATCTCGTTCGCCAGCCCCGCTCTGTCGCCGCGTGTCATTGACTGGCGCGTCATGGAGGGGGGGAGACGCACTCCGACCACCGGTACATCCGGTTTGACGTTTCCGCCCAGACCTCGAGCGCGCTGGTCCGACAGGCCCCGAGTGGTCCGCGGTGGGCGCTGAAGCGGCTGGACCGGGAGCTCCTCCTGGAAGCCTCGATCGTGCAGGCCTGGGTGTCATCACCGGACAGGCCTGCTGATATTAACGACGAGGCGGAGTGGTTCCGGGGGGCCATGTCCGAAATATGTGACGTGGCAATGCCCCGTGTCCAGCCTGGACGCGCCTGGCGCCAGGTGTACTGGTGGTCGCCGGAGTTAACAACTCTACGTGAGGCGTGCGTTGCTGCGCGACGCCTGTACACCAGGCACCGCAGGCTCCGTATCCGCCCTCCGGATACGGAAGCCATTCAGGCGGAGCTGTACGAGGGTTACAGAGCGGCGAAGACCGCCCTCCGAGCGGAGATACTGCGGGCCAGGGGACTGGCCCGTGAGGAGTCACTGGGGACTCTGAACCCGTGGGGACGCCCATACAAAATGGTGCGGGAGAAACTTCGCCCATGGGCTCCCCCCCTGACGCAGAGTCTCCGGCCTCAGCTTGTAGAGGGCGTCGTGAGCGCTCTGTTCCCTTCGCAAGGGGAGCATACTCCTCCGCCCATGGCTCCGCCTCTTGCGGTGCCAACTGTGGACCACGTAACCGATGACGACGACGATGCTCCTGAGGTGACCGAGGTAGAGTTGAGAGTGGCGGTACGTAGGCTGAGTGCCAAAAATACCGCCCCAGGACCCGACGGGCTACCTGGAAAAGCCTGGGTCCTGGCCTTGGAGGCTCTCGGGCCTCGACTTAGAGGGCTCCTAAGCGCATGCTTGGAGGGGGGCCAGTTTCCAATTCGTTGGAAGACGGGGAAACTGGTCCTCATTAAGAAGACGGGGCGCCCTGCGGACTCTCCGTCCGCTTACCGGCCCATCGTGCTGCTCGACGAGGTGGGCAAGCTCTTTGAAAGAGTCATTGCAGACCGCCTCGTCGGGCGGCTGGTGCGGGTGGGGCCGGATTTGGCGGTGTCTCTAGACATCGCCAATGCCTTCAATACCCTGCCCTGGAGTTGTATCAAGGAGGCACTCTGGTATCACCGGATGCCGACCTACCTCTGTCGCATAGTCGAGGCCTATCTGACGGACAGGGCCGTCATCTACCCCGGTCACCAGGGAGAATGGAACCGGCGAGAGATGTCGTGCGGTGTCCCACAGGGATCGGTCCTGGGGCCGCATCTGTGGGACATCGGGTACGACTGGGTGCTGCGCGCCGACCTCCCTAGCGGCGTCAGCGTCGTTTGTTACGCTGACGACACGCTGGTCCTGGCGCAGGGGAGGTCGCACCAGGCGGCGGCCGAATTAATGACACGCGGGGTTGCAACAGTCATTGAGAGGATCCAGCAATTGGGACTCGAGGTGGCCCTGCATAAGTCCGAGGCCATGTGTTTTCATGGTCCTCGGAACGTGCCACTGTCGGGTTCCCAAATAATGGCAGGAGGGGTTCACATCGGCGTCGAGTCGACGATGAGGTACCTGGGACTCGTCCTCGACAGCCGGTGGAACTTCGTTGAGCATTTCCGACGTTTGGCTCCCAGACTGGACCGGGTCGGGGCTGCCTTGAAGCGGCTCCTGCCCAATCTAGGGGGTCCAAATGCCTCCTGCCGGAGGCTCTACGCGGGGGTCGTGCGGTCGATGGCACTTTACGGGGCACCGGTGTGGGCGCGTTCATTGGGCTCCGACCAGCACGCCGGTTGAACGCGTTCCAAAGGGTCATGGCCATCCGGCTGGTCCGAGGATACCGCACGGTCTCCTGCGAGGCGGCGAGCCTCCTTGCCGGATTGCCGCCATGGGATCTGGCAAAAGTCCTCGCGCACATTTGGGAGTGGCGCGTCGTATTCCACGCGCGCCTCAAAGAGATGTCAGCATTATTGAAGGGGTCCGATAGGGCCGATGCCTGCCGGGGTCGCGGATTGTTCGAAAGAGTTACCGTGGCCCTGGCGCACAGGCAACTGAAGGAACACGGGTGGGTTTTAGTCAGTAAGAGTCTGACACGCCCTTCCGCTCCGCCCAGAGCGGGAGAGGTCATTTGATGAATTCCCAACCAAAAAAAAAAAAAAAGCTAGTCAGCGGTGTAGGTACCATTTCTATACATATACAAAAAATATATAAAACATATACTTATCTACATATAATATATGTGTACAATAATAAACATGAAACAATAGCAAGGAAATTAAAAGTAATGATGATGTTTAAGGAGAGAGGAAGTGTTTTTTAACCTGAATTGCAATCTTAGTTTTGAAACGACTCAGCCCACTGGGGCAAAGGTGATCGAGAGGTCGTGATTACAGCTCCTACTTAAGTGTCAAACGATTGTAGGGCCACTGTGCACAAGTTTATCTTTTAGGATAACAACAAGTACAAAAGCTGTCAAAGTAGGCTTGATTCAAGGTTTCCGCATTTAAACACCGGCCAAGTGCGTGTCGGACCACGTACCATGAAGGGCTCCGTAGTTGGAATGACTATATCCTAAAAACAAACTTAACATTGTAGTTCAAAAATATCACATAACTCGATATACGTCACGGTCAATTCTCCAACTGCAAATGTAATTTTGTAATCGCAATTATTTATTATTATTAGGTAACACTACGAAGTAACGATTTTCGGACTTTTTCCTTTACTTGTGCTATGAGACCTTGCTTCTTGCCGTAGGTCAACGGGATGTACCCAATAGGTTTTGATTTATTTGCAAGTATCACAATATGTCGCATGTGGCTCTGTCTCGCATAGGGTCGTAGCATTATGCTGAGCGATTGCCGTTTTGCGTGGATGTGACGCATATTTTCCCCCAACTCGTTTATTTTTTTTGTATTTATGTGTTTTTTCTTTGCGTCATGTTTACCGCAAATAAACGTATTTTCTTTCTTTCTTTTCTATAAGTATATTATGGCCGTTTTATTTTTTTGCGTTGACTTAGATGCTTGATTTTTTTAGAGCTCCAATAGATAGACCTACGTATTTGATATTAATTTCAACTTGATACCTTCAGGCGTTCCTGAGAAAAAGGGTCTTGATAGACTGACAGGCGGACGGCCAGCGAAGTGTTCCTATAGGGGTATCGTGTTTTCTTTTTGAGGCACGGAACCAAAAGAAATTTTCAAAACTCTTTGCTGCAATAAGAAGAAAATTGGCACCGATAAGTTCAAAAATAGAACGTGACTCGGATTTGACAACACCATTTTTTTTTATTAAAAACCTAAATTCAATTGGCCTATTTGACCAATTGAAACAAGGCCACTTAAAAATTCGTACTTCATCATTTAAGTATTGTGATTTTGATTCGATATATCTAAGTGTACTAGTCCATATTACACACTAATTGTATACTTATCTTAAGAAAATCACAAAACTAGTTATTGCAGAGAAACAAAGAGCCGGATTCGATCATTTAAAACGACATTTTAACAGTGCATTTAGTCGAGATTATCTTTGCACTGGTCAGGTGCGGCTGAGTTCGGGCGCAATTATATTATAATTATTTGATTACCTATGCAAATTGTGTGTATATCTTGTCCAGTTATATAAGTGGAATAAATAAAGGTTATTTGCCTTTAGTCTTGTCTGCAAATAGTCCTATCTTGAATAATGTACCGACTACTAAAGATTAATTGTCAATTTTCAGTCTCTCCTCCACAAAAGCTTAATTATTGTGGCTTAAAAGTTTTCTTGATAGACATTTTTAATTTGATCGTATCTACCTTGGCGGTAGGAAATTGACGTTCCAAAAAGGCTAATGCTTAGCTCATTATGAATATATAAGTTCAGAATTGAATTTAATAAAAAGCACTGTCTCTTCACCCTTTTTCGTCGAGGAGCATGTATCCTTTAGGTACCGTAGAACGTAAGTCAGTGGTAACAAAACTAGTACAAGGGGGCCTCTCAATCTATTGAAACTGCGTTCTACGCTAGGTCAGCTCTTGATCAGACTATATTATATCCAATATATTGTTGCCAACTATATTTATACCAAATATAATATTTTTGAAGCTATTGCCTGTCTAAAAATAGTAGAAGGTAAAAAAATATAAGGCTGGCTCGTTCTTTGGCCAAAGAATTGGCATTGCCATTAAACGTGGCAATATTGCCATTCAACGTGGCAATATTGCCAGTCTTCTGGTCACGTTTCCGGATGACAGCGATGTGGACGAGTACTTTGACATCTAAGTGACCAAAACACAAAAGGATTTTTTGTATTTATTTGTATATTTATATTAATTTAGTACCTAATGTAAAAAGTTTGTTACATTTCAAAAAATATTTTGTTTTTTAAATGCATATTTATGCTACTTTGAACCTTTATTAAAAAAAATTATGTCTAAATTTAGATTACAAAATACCATTCATTCATCTTTTATGAAATTAATACTGGCCATATTGTACTCATCTCGCCATTTTGTATTGTAATTGAAATGAAAATTAGTAGTTTCGCCTACTATTTTTTTTTTAAATATTGTATTTAGGCCTCTAATATAGCAGGATCCTTTATTATACTGACGTGCGGCCTCCTTTAGACCTGTCCCTCAAAAACTATTTGTCGACCAAACTATGTATTACTAATTTGTTTCGAGAATCGAATTTGCTTTAGCTACTATTTTACTCATTCAAATAGCCTACTTCACACACGCGATCGTATTAAATTGATCATTAAAAAAAGCTTATAAATTAAGTGCGTTTTATGTGTTAATAGGTATATAAAATTGTCACTTAAATTAATTTCGGTATAAGATCATCTATGTAGTCACAGCAACGACTCAGAGAGGTCACTCCATTCGCTTCATTTTTTGTTTAAAAGAGTTTGTCTTGCAAAGTAACTGTTGGACCGACATGCTCTCGTTTTAAATCAACCTTGCCAAAAATGATTACATTATGCTAAAAATAAAGCGGAATCATTGTCGACCATTTTTTCCACAGCTTTTTGGGTATTACCAATAAATAACATAAATTGCGAGTTTTCATGCTGTCACTCTTTCCGTGTTTTAATGACGGATGCGGTAGGAGTTATAGCTAATTTTGGAAAAAACCATTAAATCAGTTAATGCAATAGCTACTTCTGGTCATTTGAATTGACAACTTAGACATGATTGTACTCTCCGTTCAGCTTACTGTACAAGATCCAAGAGCAGGGGCTGGTTCCAGCGGGCATGATAAACCCATTGATACTTTCATTGGTTTTTTTTTTTTTGCTGTAACTCCATTACCATATGACTTGACAATAGAGTTGCCCGTAGACTGATCATCTACGTTGGACATCGGTATAAGATTAAATGCTTGTCAGTACATCCCTGACTTTTACAGGAATTACGTACATTCTAGTACAAGTAAAGTCAGGGAAATTAATTGTTATAGTTTAATTTCATGGTCTGTATACATACTCGTAGTTCAATTTATCCGGAAACTAACTGTAAGTTTTTTTCATACGTGCATTTTATAAGTCAGATAATGCAATGTCAACATTTATGACTGAGGTCAGTCTGCCCGACACGTCACTCAGTGAATCAGCCGTTTGTAGGAAAAGGGTCTGCACGCTTTAATAAAGTGCTTGTTATCTGTAAAATTCCTTATCTGACAAAAAAACATTTTCTTGTTTAATTAGCGATTTGATTTAAAACCCGAGTTGAAAGATTTTACTACTTAGTAAAATTTAAGTTTAAAAAAAACGTATGCGGTCGGGGGACCACCGTCAGGGATCTGATCTTACGCGATAGTCGCACGCACACACACTCGTATACATATTACAAAAAAAGACCGAGAGAGAGAAAGTGTAAATTTAACACGCGTTTTTAATACAAAAAAAAGTAAAATACGAGTTTAAGTAAATTATTACTTTTGTTCAGAATTTATTCAACATTAAATGTTTAAAGAACTATACTAGTTAGTCCGGAGGTAGGTGAAGGTATTCGTAGCACAGGGTAATCCAGTACCAGTGCCAAAACACTCCTTGGACACCTAAGTCCACATTACACTTAGATGTCAAAATTTGTGTTAAGACCAAATTTGTTTTTAAGGAGATTTACTGTGCCAATTCTTCTAGTAATAAACTTTTTTTTTTTATGCAGGGTCATCTATTTTAAGATTTTATAAACCCTTATAAAGATGTCGCCATCTTGGATATGAATTCTAACGTCACTTTCAGCTTTAGCACCCCGAAAACCATGAAAACGACACCCATGATGGAATTTTTTAAAGTTTTCGGAGCCGCCATCTTGGAGTTTTATTTTGACCGCACTTTTAGGCTTTAGCACCCTCGAAAACCATGAAAATTATATAGACAAAGTCGCCTGGAGGGGACATAACGCTTGTTCGTTACGAGACGATTTCTACCAATTTTTGTCCAGTCGATTTCTACCGCAAGCTGCGTTAAAGAACTTCGTTCCAAAAAATCTTAAGGGGAAGGCACCAGGGTAGCCCACAAAATTATAATTTTATACCCATTTTATAAACGCAGAAATTATATGGTTTATACACAACACAGGTTTTACAGCACCAAATTTACTAATAAATTCCTTAATTTCCTCGGTCCCTAAATCTACAATCAACTTAATAAAAATCTTAATATTTATCCACTCAATACAGATCGTAGTAAGAAAAAAGTATCTGAATACCTGCAAGGTCTCTCATACGATGAGACTGAGCAACTTCTAATTGTACCAAGGTAGACAGTAATAATGTTAAAGTTAGCAAAAGTTATTTATCTATATACAAATATATGTACGTATATATTATATACATATTCACTGTATCCGCGTATCTCACTAATTCATGTGTTCACTGGGAAAATGGCAAATTAACTCGATGGGATTGGCGCTGTTAGCCGAAATACAGGTTCCTCCTAGTTCGGCTCCAGATGCTAAAACTTTTGTGTACTTCTGTTTTATCATAGCACCGAACTGGAATTTAATCTAAGTACTGTTTTTATGAAATAAAGCTTATTATTATTATTATCAATACAACCCATTCATCATCAATGTATTGATGATTTTAATGATTATAATTCTTTAATATATTATATACTTGTTACGGTCGCGAATCATATTTTTGTTCAACATACAACCTGACACTGACCTGAAAATTGCAGAAAACGTAAGAAAATTTGAATTTCGCGGGCTACCCTGGCGCTTCCTACTTAAGTGCGTTTTTTAACTTAAGTTGCTACATACCTTCTTACCTACTTAATAAGGCTGTGACAACAGGAGCACACATAGATTATCATCTTTATAATCTTAAAATCTAAAGAATGCCAAGCATGTTCTTTTATGATACATTCACGACTTGACTGAGCTTTTCTCGTGATTACTTAATTTATGAAGAAATATGAATGCAGTGTGTAGGTCCACTGATGTAATAATAATTTATTTGTAACAATTTTTAATCTGCCAGCTGTTGAAAATCGTGAGATCTTATAAACTTGCTGAAAAATATAGCGTTCATATATTACCTATACACAGATTCATGAAATGCTCTCATTTTACATAACATAA
The DNA here is from genome assembly GCA_916610205.1 of Griposia aprilina. NCBI lineage: Eukaryota > Metazoa > Arthropoda > Insecta > Lepidoptera > Noctuidae > Griposia > Griposia aprilina. The sequence goes on from OU744302.1 coordinate 14,040,873, forward strand.
CATTACATCACGCCTGAATTCCCCGAAGGATTAGGAAGAAGTGTATCTATAGTTCACTCACATTTCGCCAGTTATGTTTAAGTCCCATGTAACAGGGGGCGAGTCTAATGTCATCACCGGGCACAAATCCAGATTCCGGGGTGTTGCCGAAAAAATCCAGGCGCAAAAACCCAATAAGACTTTGCCCAACCAGGGCATCGAACCCAAGGCTTCATGCTCAGCAGTTGCGCTTGCGACCGCTAGACTAACGTGGCAGCTCTTATTGACTTGTATGAATATAAGATTATCCTATCCTACTAATCCTACTACTCGTAATATTCTAAATGTGAAAGTTTGTGAGGATGGATGGATGGATGTTTGTTACTCTTTCACGCAAAAACTACTGAACGGATTTGGATGGAATTTGAAACACAGATAGTTTATAACCTGGATTAACACGTATGATACTTTTTATCCCAATAGTAGGTTCCCTTAGGATAATTTCGACAACCACGCGGGCGAGGCCGCGGGCAAAAGCTAGTCAAGTATATAACGTACCTGTATGCTTTACCTGACCGTATACGCAACGCTTCCAAATTGCTTCGCAAATTGTGGTTCTTCTGGGATAGAAGAATCACATTTTTTTTTACCAAAGAATTTATGAAGAATTATTTCAACCATATTTTGATTTAAAAGAGTGTCCGTGGAGTTTCTTGACCGTTCTGCTCCACAGGTAGCTACTACGTTTTGGAATGGGAAACTAGCTTCATATTTCTGACCGACTGACCCCTTGAAAATTCAAAAGTGCTTGTAATTGGTTATAAATACAAAATTGCCAAATTTTTTATAACCCATTCTAACTCTTTTCTTCAGTTTACCTACAATACCTACTCATTAACTAAGTAACTTAGTACATAAAATGCTTCCTTGATGCAACATTTTATTTTATTTTATATCTTATTGAAACACGTTTGAGGAATGGATAACGTCACTTTTGCGTCGCTTGCGCACGTGCCGGCCAGTCGAAGGCTTCGCGGCGACGCCCGTCTATTGGGCGCATTGGTACTGTCGCGGTGGAAATTCTATTGATGCAATTTTTTTTTCATTTTTTTTTTTAACATTGTGTAGTACGTAGCTAATTGTGTTAAACTTTAATTAACTTTGATTTGAAGTATTGCAGGATTACTGAATCAACTGTAATGGCGCTATTCTACAAGTGTGCGGCACTGTACGACACTGTACTGCACAGTGTACGGCACAAATGTTTCTTTTAGTGGAATCACTCAAGTAAACATTTACAAATGTGCTGCACTGTATGCTTACAAAACTTACGCAGAGCTTGGCCGGTGGAAACAAAAACTAACGGGTCTGCAGCTCAGTACGTACAATGTTGGAGTTTTGCGCAAAATGTTTGTGAACAAATGTGCTGAACACAATTTTGGTGGAATCGCGCCTTTAAGTAACAAACTTTTGATACAGGAAGGAAATCATAGTATTTCAACTGTCACAAACAAATAATCTTCTTATGTCTTGGATAGGAAGGAGGCATATAATTATTATTTAACATCAAACAGTATTTTTACCACTACACAGATATGTTTCCGTCTGGGAGACCGAAGTTAAAAACAAAATAAAAAGCTTTTAAAGGTATCTGTAGAGCAGGTGCGCAACTCATCATTAGCATATTAGCTGTAAGATTTCTACCGGTAGACTTAACCCCCACCACAAGCACCGCCACATCGACCGTCGTGTGTCCACAGGAAACTATAAACCAATAATATACCTCCCAGCTAAACCGTTCTGTCACCGGCAGTACAACAATAAAACTCTTCAATCGGTGGTAGGTACAGCACGATTGCGATTGTTAATCTGCCTCTCGTTTTCACTCGTGAATGGCCGACAGACGAAGGTCAGTACAAAATTAAAAGTGTTCCAGTATCTGATTACAGGGGCTTATTATGAGTTGAGCTAGGCGATACAAAGGCCTCCTGCCTGCTGTGTTTAATATAAATAACGAAATTAAAGTGCATTGTTTGGTCAGAAGGTTTTTAGGTACGTTTTTGTATGGTATGTTAGATGATGTATTGATAAGGTCTGGTTTATCAATGATTTATGTGTTGCATAGTTATCTTCTCAATGTACGTGCCTACACAATTTGTTGGCAAGAGGAGGCTTGGCATTCAGTAGTAGAGCTCTTTGTAAAAGAGTTTAGACCTTTTAGGTATTATTACAAAACAAGGCATTTTCTTTAGACATGGTTTCAACCATCGAGCTTGTATTTGAAATAAGAACCTAACAAAAATCGAAATACAGTTCCTTTTACAAAACTGACAACTTAGTCCGGTCTTAGGTTGTAAATTATTTAACCAACTTCAAAAAAAGGAGGAGGCTCTCATTTAGACTGTATTTTTTTGTTTTAGCTCAGAACTTTTTCTAGGTGAACTAATTTGGATGATTCTCTTTTTATTTGAAAGCTGGTGCTTCACATGTAGTCCCATACAAATTTGATCAAGTTCTGACTAGTAGTTTTTAAGTTATCCTTAAGGTTGCGTATTTTTTCCACTTAGTTTCTATTGATGATGTTGTAATAATTTCCTGTCACTGTTATTTACATATCAAGTAGTGGTATACTAATTTGTGTGGGGTAGGTACCATAACTAGAAAAGAAAAAAATAAAAACTTTTTTACAAAAAAACAACCGATTTCCAAAAAAACACAAAAATGACTTTAATTTCGGAAGTCGGTGGCCAAAAACGAAAATACAAAACCTTCCGAAATTAAAGTTAATTTTCACGTTTTTTTGTGTATTTTTTGGAAGTCGGTTGTTTTTTTGTAAAAAACATTTTTAAGTATCAAGAACTTTACTAAAGTCGGCGTGAAGTTCGAAATACAAAAACTGAATAGAAGCTTTAGGCTCGGGCTAAATTTAGATCGTGTTTTCTAATAAGACGGTGGAGGTTCATAATTAGTTATATGCCCGTTTGAAGGGAACATTAGGTGTTAATTTTGCAGGTGCATGAGGCATTTCAGCTTGGTTTCATAAGGTCAGCGCCTCGAGGTAATGTAGTGTCTTGGCAGCACTAGCAGCACTAAGGTACTTATGTGTTCCAACCTGTAACATAAAGCCTCCTTCAAACAGGCGCGACACGCGACGCGAATCTCACGCGACGCAAACGCAACGCCTGTCGCGCGACGAGCGGTGCCTTTGTGTCGCGTGAGATTCGCGTCGCGTGTCGCGCATTTTTGAAGGACCCTTAAAAAGTGAAAAGTAGGAAGATTGAGAAGCCTTAGCTTAGAAATGCAGGGCCAAAAAAAAAAAAAACTGTAACTAGGAAGCTTCTTCAATATATTTTTGTCAATAAATAAATGCTGTAGGTACTTTCCCGCAAATATATGTCATGACATTTTATTTAACCGTTTGCCTTCAATGTAAATACTACTATTATACGAAGTTCTCGGAAAAAGGTAATTTTAATTATGTTTCGAAAAAAGTGAACCAGAATCGACTCGCATCGCAGTGAACAAAAACATTGTAACTGCGTTCTCAGTAATGAACAAAAACATCACCGCTGATCAATTTCGCTATCTTCAAACAGTTTTTCTCACTTATCAATCATCCCAATTGAAGTTTCACGCGATTATCAGTTGACGTTTATATTTGAAAAAAGATTTCGATGCAATTCAACGGTTTGACTGTCATTTGTTCGATTGATGTTTCGAATTTAGTTTTTTATTTAGCGAATAATCTCTAAAAATATGTATCAAATCTTTCTGGAATACGTTTTGAAGCGTAGAAGTAGAAGTTATTTTTATTATAATGAGTGTTATGTGTGTGTAGAATAAGCTTTTTTTTTTTCTTTCTTTGTGTTGTAGAATAGCTCACAGTTTATCGAATGGGCAAAAGAAATGACGTGAGTTCGAAACTCCATAATATTTGTCGAAAGCATAAAGTGCAATCAAAAGTCTTCGGAATTCTATAAAATAACATCAACTAGTTGCCACATTACATTAATACCCACCCAAAGTAACTATCTTTTTTACAGAAATTAATTGTTCGGAATAAGATACTTACTGTTTGGGACTTTGAAACTCTTTTTATGAAACGATATCGATCTTCGTATCCAAGCACTCGATACGAGTCGCGTCCGTTCGACAGGTGGCTCGAAAGATAAGAAAGAAAGTAGGCTGTGGTAACCATGGTAACTTACCGATTGTTTATTTAGATTGACCATATTGTAGTGCTTTTCCGTTAGGCGTCACGTACCCATTGGTTTATGGTTGTCGGGTTCGCTTGTTTTCCTTCGGAATACTAAAGAAAGCCTCTGTTTAGTCAAGTGTTGGGCCTACCAGATTACTGGTAGGCCCAACACTTGACTAAACAGAGGTTAAGTAATGATAGAAAAACAGTTTAAGGATGGATACACACGAGATTTTTCATTTAATCATTAAAGGTATCTTAATTAACTGAACTTTAACTCTTGGTTGAAAAACTACAGAACATTTTTAATGTGTCGCAAAACGATCACATTATAATTTTTTAGAAAATCAGTAGTTTCCTGTTTTCGGTGCAAAATTCGGTCACATCAGGTTAGTTTGAAATCCCTCCCAATCATATTTAACCACGGTGATTAACAACACAGTCTAATCTAAACTCTAAAGTTTCCTCCAAACCCTTAATCTCATTGGCGCTTGAAAGTGCAGCATGACGCAAATTTTAATTAAGAAATCCATCGCCTTTTAAGCTGCATTCAATGATTTTACATACAATTTCTTGAACAAAGTATTTCAATATACTATTTTGTGGTGATGAAACTTTTATCGAAAGCTTGCTAGACAGTGCGTCAACCAATATGAAAGTAATTTGTTTAATCACCAGACCGTAACGACTAGCACTGTCATTATAATATGCAAGTGATCATTGTTCAATCTCAAAACAAAATTGGTTAATGGAAAATAAAATTAAATTTAAAAAAATACAAGTCTTGTTACCTCTGGCAAACTAAAAGCGCAAAATTAAAAAACAAAAACAGTTATTTAACAAAATTTTTGTACAAACAATTTTAAAACAAAAATAAATAAGGATGTATTGTATGATAATAAATTATGTGTGGGTACAAAAAAAAACTATTTTATTTATATTTTCGTCTAATAAAAACATACCTACCTTCAAATGTTTTAACTTTTCACCGGTCGACCTCATCACGCCTCAGTTGCTGATCTTTGTTGATTGCACTGTAATTGGAAACATTGTAAAAGCCCCTTATTTTTAAAAGAGTAACCGTGTAATTTCTTGCCGGCTCTTCTCCATAGGAAACAACCAATTGGAACCGTGCACCTAGCTTCTGACGTTTCATAAGTGCCCATGTTTGTTTATGTGAAATAAAAAATATTTTGATTTGATTTGATTTGCTTGTTAAGCGCCAATTCAAAATTAGTAGTTTACATTCATTTCGGAGCTTAGACTAAAAGATTTATTTTGACGTGAAAACGTCTTCGTTCGCTCGGTGTACTATGGTGGTAAGTTCAATATTTCTTACCGACAAAAACAAAAACATGTAAGATTTCAACCGCTTATAACTGCAAAAGTTTTGATGCCAGTGTAAAGGTAGAGCATTCAAAAGATAGGTCATATTTTTTTACTATTATTAAACGGTATGTAATTTGCCTATGATCTCACATCACAGGTGCACACGCATGCGCGTAACTCTCTATTTTTCACTATTTGTCGAAATTCCAATTCGTATAACGCAAAAACGTATTTAGCTAGAACGGTGATTAAAGTGTCGTTGTCAACTGTTGATACAACCCTATCAGAACCTAAAGAGAAACAATAGAAATATTGGCTAAAATAGGGTTAAAAAATCATATGAAGTGACAATAGAAAAATAATTATAGATGTCGTCTCATATCGGGCGTAAATCTGCTCATAAATGAAAAAAAAACGAATAGGAGAAAGATTGAATTATAAAGAATGCAATGAGCCTAAAACGTTTAGCGCCAGTAGTGTCAGAAACCGTAGGAAAATTGGTTGCAAATAACAAAAAAAATTAAGATGTCGTCTCATATCGGCGGTACACCTTCTGAAAACTGAAAAATATCATAATTGGTGACAGCTTCGTTCATAAGGAATGCAATGAGCCTACTAAGTATAGTGTCAACTAAATATAATGGCTACTGTAATATCAGAAATCATAATCTCATAAACAGGGAGCCGGACGCCCTGTGTCACCACTGCGTCGACTGCCAGGAGGACACGGCGCGGCATACGCTGGCAGAATGTGCCGCTTGGGAGGAGCCGCGCTGTGCCCTCATCTCAGGAGTAGGCAGTGACCTGTCGCTACCGGCCGAAGTGAATGCTATGGTTGGCGGTGAGGAGTCCTGGGACGCGGTGGTACCCTTCTGCGAAAAAGTAATCTCGCGGAAGGAGGCTGCGGAAAGGGAGCGAGAGTTCTCATCCTCTCACCCGGCCCGCAGCAGGCGCACCGGGCGTCGGTGGAGGGCGAACAACGCCTTCTTCCAGCCCCCCTAAATGGGTCCAGGGACGATGGACTTGGGGACGTCCGTCACCCCCCATACATCAGGACCCGAGGTGGTGGCGCGTAGTGTTCCACGCGCGCCCCTCTTTGACGTCGCAGGGGTAGTCAAACACCTCACTCCCCCGGGCCGACCAGACGGGGCCCGCAGAGGTGGGCCGGCACCAGTCGGGGGTTGCGGAAGAATCGAACGTACCCGCGACCCCCAGCGTAGGTCTGAGATGGAACACCAGGGTGGTTTTTAGTCAGTAAGAGTCTGACAGAGCCCTCCACCCAAGGCGGAGGGCATCCATGAGGATTTTCCACCCCGGATCAAAAAAAAAAAGGGAATCCTATCGTTAAGTCAGCTTAGCTTGATATGAATGCGACCACCTCTCATTAGTTGGGATAGAGCAAGCCAGGCGTGATAGTGACCGGCAAAGTACTAGCACCGACACTGGTTTTTAGGGAACTCCTGTATAGGTTGGGTGAAGGTACAGCTATGACCAATGTTTTCACAAAAACAAATGGCGCGAACTCGAACTACGCCTACTTAATATTTTGTTTTTAAGTATCTTCTTTCATTGGTTTAATATTTTTTTAAAGATTTTTGTGTTTGTCAGTTTTTGTGTAGTTTTCGGTAATCAATTTAGTTATTGCGCCCACATGGATTGTAGACTGCATAGTTTTTACAGTAGCGCTTAACCAACGGTGTTAGTACCAAAGATCGTCCCTGTGTTGCACCTAATAAATAGAAATAGTGTTCGATTATTGGCAGTGATGAAAACCCTGTCAGTCACCACCATCACGTTTTTTAAATTGATTGTCACATGTGAATTTCTGGTGTTAACTGTACAAAATAAAAATGTGAATACTCCAATATTGCACGACTCATGATGCGAAGCATCAGAGAGTGCTTTACGATCGAAAAATTTTTTTCGCCTCATTTTGGCGGCTATTTTTATTATTATAGCCTTGTTAGTTCACGGAATCAAGATATTTTGCATACTATTGTCGAGATAATTTAATGGAGATAAATTTCATACTTTAAAAAATATGATTTACTGCAATAGAATTGGAAAAAAACACCAAAATAGGTCAAAAAAAAATCCTGTCCGTCATGTGTGAAACCCGGAAACACTGTAACTTGTGAAAAAATCCATTATTTGAGTTAATTTTTTTTTTTAAATTCTAATCGACGATTGTAGGTCACTGAATGCGAATGATTAATTAATTCAGTGTCGTTTAATTGCAATTGAAAAAAAAAAACGAAAACTACAAGACTGTACATCTAATGTATATATCCATGTAAAATTAAGGTGGAGTGTTATATTTCTATAGATATTATATACTTTTATTCCACCAGGGGCGCTTGTGCAGTACCTTCTTCCTACTATAGCTGTTTTTTCGGCAATTAATTTTGAACGACTTAAGTTTTTTTTTTTTTTTTTTATATTTCATAATTAAATGAGCATTATGAGTCGTGCACTTTTGGATTTTCCAAATTTTTTTTTTACTTCTAAACATTCTATTCACAATTTCTACAATGTCTATGTTACGAACAATATATTACTTTCCTCTTTGTTACGAAACTTTCGTTGTTCGTAGGTCAATCATGTAATTCAATCTTTGATCCTAAAATGATTTGTTCGTAAAAACATCACTTGCAATTGTTTTTCCTGTTATTGAAATTTGATTTCCTTTATTTGTAGTGTACAACACTTTTAACTAAAGCAATGCAAAAGATTTTTGATTTTTTATTTTTGTTAGCTTCTTTTTCAATTCGAGGCTTCAGAGCACAACATCCTATTGTTTTTAATCTTAGTCTGATGGTGGATATTATTGCAAAGACATGACCTGTTAAATCCTATTAATCATTTCAGAATCTATTTTTCTTTCGTTAAAGTTTCTTCAACATTTAGATATTTCTTAAAAACAATTCACAACATACTCGTATCTCAGACAGTGACACATCGCCTTATTACCCCAATTCTGTAACAAACGTGACCTCATGTTGAACACACATCCTATTCTTCCTGACTATTCAACATCCATCACCCGTCTTCCTTACACCAGCTTCGTGACGTGTCGGTTATCTAGCGGGGCTGCGCGAGCGCACAATTTGTGAAGCCCGAGCGCGCGCCCTGATAACGCGCCTGAATAATACATTCACTCTCGTTCTGGTTCCGTTTACGTACAGGATTACAGCTTCTAGTGCTCTAGATTTGATTTGTTTTATTTTTATTTTTAAGGCTTCCTGAATGAGCTTACTGAACAAACTCACTTTTATCATTCGTGAGACAGAATGTTCTTCTCCAAACTCAAACTCAAAGATTTTATTTCAAATAAACCAATTACTAGCACTTTTGAATTGTCAAGGAGTCGGTCGGTCAGAAAGGCGAACCTAGTTGCCCATTCCAAAGCGTAATAGGTACCTACCTATGGAGAAGAACGGGCAAGAAACTCCACGGACACTCTTTTAAATCAAAATATGGTTACAAAATATTGGTTAGAGCATTCATGTTTTAATTATGCAGTGAGAACGACGCAGAACGGTTAAGCGTCCGTAATTATAAAGACATAAAAAAACAAATATCAAATTTAATTAAAATAAGCCGTAGCAACTAAAATATGACTAGGGCCTACTGACGGCGCCGGCGCCCGATCACGAACATGACGCATGGATTAGCACTATTCAGCTCAACCATTTTGAAGGGAACTAAATGATCCAACACGTGTGCCACCATCAGCGAGACATTTAAGTGAGCATGACATACTCTCAGCCACCAGGGCACAAAATCAATGGAAGACGTACCCAGTAAATGGTAGCTTTATAGTATGTACGAGTACATAGTACTCACACATGTGCTATGCAATTATACAATACTAAAACTCCCTGGAACCGGTTCATCTAAAAATAGGGTACCAAAATCGCTAACGCGTCTGACAAGAGTGCTGAATAAGGTGTAGGTGTAGGTGGCTTTTAGGTCCATGTGCAGCTGCGGACGTTTGATTATTTTTAGCAAAATGTTAAAAATAATAGAACAAATTTCATAGTATCCTTGCCTTTTAAAGCTTTGGGATAATAACTAGGCTTAAATGGTAATAATAGGTAAGTGCACGTTCTTGCGTAGGTAGGTAATTATATTCTTAATAAGTGCCCGATATAAAGGTGCTGACTTCATCACTTACGAGAAACTTGCATATTCATGAGAAGCTACAGAGAAGGCCAAGGAAGCTTTCAATGTGTCGCTAATTAACACTAAAATGGAGATTTTTCTAGAACACTTACGTGCGAATGTAATCCATTTCCATATCCATCAGCTATTGATGTCCACAGTCTTTCCAAAGATGGACATTACTCACAGCCCAACAAACTAGAAGTGATTTGTAAGTAATACTATAATTGGATTCATTAAGAACACCCGACATCACAGAGCGTTACAACAGAAAATAAACTTTGGCTTGATGGAGCTATGGTATATTATTGAATGGGCCAGTTTAGTACACAGAGTATGTAAACGAACCATTTAGCAACTTAGTAGGGAGACCAACTTAAAGTCAATAGAAGGATGTAATATGAATGAACCGATGCTTGTTTTTTCAAACCTTGCTTGACATAATGGTCCGGGAGCTACAAAAACTCGCTTTGTCAATTTTAGGAAGTAATTAAGACGCCTTTGACAGTCCTATTAAATTGTCTGATGGTCTTTGTGAGGTAGTCGATGCGTCAATTATTTTTTTTGTCTAAAGTTGGACGCATAATGAAAACATTATTGGGTTGCGTTTGGGAAATTACAAATTAAACGCGTTCTATTAATTTTTTGTTTAGTTGTTTATTCCTGACATGGTCATTGGTGGTGCTATTTTCTTCTTTTATATATTAAAGGATATTTCCCACAAGTTTCTTTATTAGATTAGTCTGTTATGATCGTCATTTTGTTCTGTCCAATATTATGCAGGACCCTGTAAGTAGCGTACTTCGTCTCACTGTCACACCTACTGCATCATTATATAATGATATTGATTATTATGACGTGTAGGTTTTAGATCAACCCATATAGGATTATATGGACCAGTTTTAATGTAGGCTGAAAGGAATTTCACGACCAACAACCAACACCTACAATTATATTTGTTTGCACTGCTCATTGTTAGTTTTCAGTTTTCCAAGATCCGAATTTTATTTAGGGAGAACTTGATGTGAATAAAGTCATAATAATTCAATTACATAACAGGGGTATGTTTTACAAACCAACTGCAAACACTTCCAGATCTCCGCATACAATCATTCTTCTTGTTGGTCGCGTACTTAACTTTTGAAGGTCATAGTCCTGAAAGGCATCTTTGTATGATTTTCTTCCATTTCGTTCGATTCCCTGCTTCTCTCAGGGTGGTTGAAACAGAGAGTCCGGTAAGGGCGGTTACTTGGTCTTACCAGCGGATAAGTGACCGGCCGCAAGGTTTTTCCCTTCTACTTTGCCCGATAATTTAATACCAACAACTAAAACAACGTACATTATACTTTCTACACACTAAATGATTGCTAATTGATGACGTAGTTCAACTAAACGACCACCACAAGAACAATATTGACATAACATATCGATAATGATACTTTGTACATATCCTTTTAGTCATTAATCATGATCATTAGTTCGCGGTTGCAAGCACTTAAACATTTACTATTAATAGATACGTCATTATGAACTGTCAATGGCTCAATGAAAAACTGAATTCAGTTGTGAAGAAGGTTTTACATTGCAAATGCACTGTATTTGACAACGAATTATTTTAAAGATGTTCGTTAGAAATTAAGGAAAACTTCTCAGACGTCAACTTCACCTATAGCGCTACAAAATGTTCTCTACACTCGTGGCAAAAATCGGAACTAACACTGCCATCTTGTCTTTTCAACTGTCGACGTCCTTCGAGCGCCAGAAAACCCCTTGTAACAGTGTAGAACAATGTTATGTTACGAATTTGGGAGCGAGCTTATCATGACTAACCGGCACAAATTATTTGAACAGAAAACGAAAATCAAAGTTTCAAAACAGCACAGTTAAAATCGACAGTTACTGAGAATACCAAGTGTTGACACGTGCAATTACCTACACTTATAAAGAAAATGATTTATTTATAAATTTACACTGCAATTTTTGTTATGCAACCTGCATCAAGAATCGTAAAACGTCTCGCTTTCATGGCCAACATTCATATCAGCGTCCTTTTGTATAAAACGGACGTAGAATTACACAATTGTTTAATCAAAATACCGAGAAACCACACCAACACGTCATTCATCGCACAAATAGATTCGATCACATAAATCGATATATTTTTTATATCGATAACTATTACACAATTGTTACGTGCAAAACAGTAATTACTTACGACCAATCGCCTTCCGTGTAGCGGTGGACAATGAAACCGATATTCGATCGAAAACGTTTCGTTATCTCACTATATAGATCTCGGTCAATCTCTTTTTTTTTTGTTATTTTGTTACTCAAACACGCAATTTGATGATTTTATTTTACGCGTCAATTTTGTTACATTATTTATCACGGGGAAACTGCATTATTTTGTTTTGTCACGATGAAAACGTTGCGGCTCAATTGATTACGGTTGATTTGCGTTGTGAAAGTGTAACCCCCGAATACTCAAACGACACTTAACTTTTAGACGTTCTTAAAAGTTTTGCAGTCGCTACAATGCATCTGAAATTACAGTGTGAGAGTTGATGGCGACTTAAAATTGTGATGTGTTTGAGAATTCGGCGGTAAGTTTCATGTTCAAAAAAGCGGTGGCTGATGAAACTTGTTACAAAAGTAATAGTATCTAGAAATCATAATAGAAAAATGAATCGGCAGTAAATTCCTATGATTATGATAGCAGTAAAGTATGTTAAGTAATCATTGAAGATCTAATAAAATTACGTCTCAATTATCCGGTTTTGAACCCACGCGAAATAAACTGCACTTTGAAACAGTTTTATTGACAATAGTTCCAACGTTGGTCTCTATCCAGAAGTAGAAAAAAACGACTGAATTATCTTTATAATATAATCAATAATATAATAATTATTTTTATAATAATTAGATTAATATTCATGCTATAGAGGAAACAACCGCATAATAGCTCCCTTTTAAAGATTTTAAAGCCTACACTGGTAAACAGAAAATTGACCACTAATTGATTTCTTTGAAATGCATTAATAAATACTTTGAAAAGTTTCCGCTAAAAGCTCAAAATTGTCCTTGTCTGCGGTATAAAATTAGTCCTATAATATTTTTAAGGACGAAGAATGGTCTACAATCTCTATATTTCGATTAAAAGAGCTAAAAGTCACTCATAAATTAACAACGATCTGTGTACCTAGGTAAATAAATATTAAATCTGTTGAAAAATAAAACACGTTTTCGTTAAAAGTGATGTTTTTTTTTTCTGCTAGGCACTGTTGAAAGTTAATACATACATCAAATTGTATTTCATGCTGATAAATTTGATATTTCCGGAGCAGAGATAAGCTAAAACAAAAGAAATCGATACTCTGTCATCTGCGGAATGAATTGTGTTTTCTTTCTTTGCGTTCTCGGACTAGGGTTGTCAAAGACTTTGATTATAAATTATTTTTATTTCGCATTTATTAAACTAATTTGTCATTGAGTTCAGTTTTAAATGAATTCAGCGACTAAGGGAAAGTTATAAGTTTCTATAATATCTTTATTTCTTTTTCGTCATTAAATGTTTTATTTAAGTTTGTGTTGTTTTTTTCGTATTAAGGTTAATAAGTTTTTATACAAGTTCTTAAAATGAATAACGAAATTAATAAAGACCCTGAGTGACGACCTAACGTGAGTCATTTCTATCACTTGCATAACTATTACTGTGCTTTCCGCTTGCAGTTATATGTAATTAATTTCTGCCGACCATAATTATTTAGAACAATAAAGATCTAACAATAAGGAGACCATTTTTAGTGGAAGTCTTAAAACACTTAACACCTTCTTTGAAATTATTATAAGCACAAAAAACTGAAAAATAATATGTACCATGCTGCTTCTTTGAATTGTTTATATTTTTTGACATACCTAACCGTTTACCGTACACCCTTGCTTAGTACACTCGCATTCAAAATCAGTAGTGGTAGGCATGAATGATCGCCCGTGTATCGTATCGGAGGTACTATCAGTTGCACAAGTCATAAGTAATAGTAATTACAACAGATGGCCATTGTTCGCGGTGACCGATCGGCCTCAGCGTCGTTACGACCTTCGGGCGTCGCAGGCGCACGATTTTTGACCATTATTCTGTATTCATTGGAGGGGTTGATACCTGTCTGTATTAGGATTTTTTCTCAGATGATGATGAACCTATGTGTAGTTAACAAGAAAAACACATAACAAATGCAATTTATCCAAAGGTTTTTTTTTCTTTGCAGAGTTTCTCTCACAAAGTAATTGTAGGTAAACGTAACTAAGGATTTAATATTTTATTGCATTGATAAAATAAAATAGCATTCTTTTTAACAAAAAAAGTAAATGTACCTACGTACATTTTACCACAATCATATTTTTTTAATTTAACGAACTACTAAAAGCAAAAACACGCGGTATCAACAACTCTATACAAAGCAGCGCGCGCGCACGCCACGATTGGTCCACTTGATATTGACACTCATTAGTCTATTTATTACGCTGTAGATTGGTTATCTTAAACAATATTGCCTCTGTTAATAACGCGATGTGGTTACATGTACAAAATAATGCAATGCCATCAGTAAAGGTGATATGTTGATTTAGTTCCGGCATTCTTAAAGCTGAGTCTATTTTACGGCTCGCCAGTGTAATGAGCCAATAGAATTCCACCTGTACTTCTTACTGTTGCCACGAACAAGTGATTACATTCTATTGGTGCTCGTATACATTTGAGTGGGTACTTAAAGAGCGTCGTATAAACTCATCCCACGGAGAACTCGTAGGTTCTCGATTCATTGACCTCGGGGTAACAAATTCAAATTTGTATTAGAGAATGAATTACAGAAATGGGAGGAGGCTAGACGAAGAAAGAGAATTAATACATTTTTATAAAAAAATAAAAAACTACCGACTTCAAAAAAAACACACTACAAAGTGAAAAATAACTTTAATTTCGTAAGTCGGTGTCTTTGGATCTGTATTTTAGTTTTTTGCTATGTTAAAGTTTTTTTTAGTTTTTTGCTAAGTTTTTTATTTTTCACTTTTTAGCGAGTCAGTTATTAATTTATTTAAGTTAAAATAGCCTACTTGTTGAGGGGTTCTCCTGGTAAGAACCAAAAGAACTGGAGCTGATGGTGAAGCCACCATCAGCTCCATTTCAACATATACATTGTGACGAGCATAAATTGCTTCGCAAACATATTAAAGTAATCGAATCGCAACCCGTGAAATACTTATTATTGAGTAGTTCCGGTTGCCACCAATGGCGTTCATCATTAAGGTCCACTTCACCGAATTGTGCTTTCCGATAGCAAATGCACGAGTTACTATAAAAAATACACAAATCGCTATAGGTGTGCCTATAAAATTTGAGGATTTCCCTCGATTTCCATGGGATCCCCTCATCAGATTCTGACTTGGTGACAATGAAACCACTTCGAGAGCATACCATTACAAACAAAAAAAAAAATTTGCAAATGCGTCTATATATGACGGAGTTATGCCCGAACATACATAATATATATATATATTAAACATCCGAATTGATAGCCTCCTCCTTTTTGAAGTCGGTTAAAAATTGACAACAGAATTAACAGCTAGAACATCGCAATAATTTGAAAATGATTGAATTCCGAAAACATTTCATAATTTTACTTTCCTACAAACGTCTATATGCCCGATGTGGCGGGGAGAAATATATAAATATTAGTTTATCCATATTTCACTAACTTAATTCCGATTCTTAATTTCCAGCCTGTCCCTTGCTGCGGTCTCCTAGCGACGCCGTTTTTGTAAGTTTTTTAAGCCCTGGCTGGGGGCCTTAATTTATTAGGGCAACCACAGGCATGTCCGGTTTAGCAGCTGAAAAACCACCTAGGTGGAATTGCGAGAAGCAAATCACAAAAAAAAAACGCTAACTATGTTCACCTCCCATGTCAGTAATAAGGGGCGATCCTATAAATAAATAATTCAATTTCTCGATTACAAGACATCCTGTCTACTTATCATCGAACAAGATCGTAACCTCGTCTTCCTTCAGTAGGTAAGCAGTGTTGTACCTGTATTGCCTAAAACGTTATTTTATAACTAACTTAGCATTTTATTTAGCAACGATCCGTATCAGTAGATTCCGATTAATATCGGAATTCTAAATGAAGCTCTATTTCCAAATGCTCGCATCCATACTAATATTATAAATTCGAAAGTAACACCGTCCGTATGTTACCTTTTCATGCCTAAACGGATATCGATAAAATTTGGCGAGGAGATAAATGACATCCTAAGAAAGGACATAACTTACTTTTATCCCGGTTCCCATGGGATAATTTCCGACATACACGCGGGCGAAGCCACGGGCAGAAGCTATCGTCGGATTATAAGTCACACATGTCAATTAAGAAAGAAAGAAAAATATTTTATTTGGAACACGCACAGGAAATACAATTAGCTATTGAAGTATTTAGAATATTTTTGCAATTTAAAATATTCCTTAATACAGAACATTCCGGAGATAATGCGAAATGTATATCAAATATGGTGGTTAACTATTTACGAGTATGTTGATAACGATATATAATAGCTTTATATAATTTAAAACTTATGAATGAATCGCTCGCTTATGGTCGATTTTGATTAATGTCGCTCAAGGCAGTGCCCAAATTAAATTACTATTTTATTATATTAATCAAATCAGTAATCAAATATCAATCAAATGCACACCTGAACAGTTGTGAAAATTAGGTATATACAAAACTATTACAATTAGAAATAATAATAGACCTTAGATTATAACAGTTCCTTTCCAAGAACAAGTGATAAAACTTTATAAATATTACACAATATTACGCCTTGTTTCCCCGAAGGATTGGGCAGATATGTAGGGGAACCTGTTGAACCTTGGCACTATGTGTACCTAGGCCATTGGGCGCGTTTCAAATATTCGCGCGATACAAAATTCTACTATCTATGGTATTCGGTACGTCACTACCGACTATTCAATGTGAAGTTAATCGCATACCGCCATTAAGCCGGTGTTTGGTGTTATCGACGTTAAAACTTTTTTTGGCGAAAAAGTAAGTATTTTATATTTTGAAGTCTGATAGTTTTAAAAGTTTTATAATAGTCACTTAACTTTTATATGCTATCGGATCTTTTATTTAACAAGTGCCAAAACAATAAAAAACTTACGAGTTAAGTAACCTCTAAACTATTTAAAATCCACCGTTTCGTTGAAGTTGGAGTAGTGTTGTACCTCGGTCACTGTCGATCAGTTGTTCCTTGGTCAGTGGCCAAGGTACAAACTTACAAACAAGGTACTTTGGCCGTGAGAATATTTTATTAAATTATTTCACACTCACATAATATATCCCTAACCAAATATCTTTATTATTTCAGAAATCATGCCCAGAAGTACAGAGAAGAAGAAAAGGACGCCTATTAATGTGAATGATCTGACAAATGCCATTAAAATGATTAAGGAGAAAAAATTCTCCACTTTCGGTGCTTCCAAACATTTTGGATTACCCAGAACAACTTTGCGTCGTCATTTCAAAATCTCAAACTCAAACTCAAAGCATTTATTTCAAATAAACCAATTACAGGCACTTTTGAATTGTCAAGGGGTCGGTCAGTCAGAAAGATGAAGCTAGTTAGCCATTCCAAAGCGTAGTAGGTACCTATGGAGAAGAACGGGCAGGAAACTTCATGGACACTCTTTTAAATCAAAATATGCTTACAAAATATTGGTTACATCGTTCATGTTGAAATTATGCATGTGACAACGATGCAGAACGTTATAAGCGTCCGTAATAAAAAGACAAAAGCAATTCAAATATTAAATTAAAATAAGCCGTGGCAGCTTTTTTTTGTGGGATATCTTCAAATCCGTAATTAAAAGACAAAAAAAAAACGAATATTAAATTAAATTAAAATAAGCCGTAGCAACTAAAATATGACTAGGGACTACTGACGGCGCCGGCGCCCGTACACGAACATGACGCATGGATTAGCATTACTCGTATTCAGCTCAACCATTTTGAAGGGAACTAAATGATCCAACACATGTGCCACTATCAGTGAGCATGACATACTCTCAGCCGCCAGGGCACATTCAAGTCAATGAAAGAAAAACCTATTAAATGGTAGCTTTATAGTAGGTACATAGTACTCACACATATGCTATGCAATTATACCATACTAAAACATTGAATTTATACAATGCAAAGATAGTTTTTAAAATCTTCAGTAGCTCCAACAGTAGTTTCAAATGCTAATCAATTAGTTTATGCGCCCTTGTGGAGCAGGACCAGCGTTGAGCCAAGCATTTTTATCAGCCATGTAATCCCCCAACTTATAATATGCTTGGCTGCATAGTGTGCGTTTTATACAAGATTTGAATTTAGTTTCATTCAGTTGAAGAATATGGGGAGGTATTTTTAAAGCACTGTTTGGAAATAGGTAAGGATGTTAGCAAGTTACACGAAAACCTTACAGTTAAACCAGTTTTTAATCGCACCGAAGAGCATAGTCTGGTTGACTATATTCAAGACGCAGCACACTTGCAATTTCAAATGACTAAGGCGTGAAAATACTTGCATACCAATTTGCAAAAGCGAATGGAAAAAAGTACCCTAAAAGCTTGGATACAAACAAAATGGCCAGAGATTATTGGCTGCGATTATTTAGGAAGCGATACCAAAACGAATTGTCTTTGAGAAAGCCTGAAGCTACTAGTTTAGCTCGCTCTTCGGCGTTTAACAAACATACTGTGAGTTTAACATTCGACAATTTTAAGAAAGTCCTTTCTCAATGTCTCTCTGACATAAAAGCGACTGATATCTGGAATATAGACGAAACTGGATTGTCCACTGTCCATGTTCCTCCAAAGATATTAGCTCCTCTTGGGGCGAAGCAAGTTGGGTCAATAACTAGCGCTGAAAGAGAAGCGACGGTTACAATGATAGCGGCTATTAATGCAGGTGGTGGTTTTATTCCACCCATGCTGATATTCCTTCGTGTAAACTTTAAGGATTTTATGATAACTGGAGCTCCTGATGGCAGTATTGGAGGCGCCAATCCATCCGTTTGGTCAAACGAAGCCATGTTTGTTATATTCCTACAGCATTTTATCAAATATACAAAGCCCACCAAAGAACAACCTGTCATTCTCATAATGGACAATCATGAAAGTCATATTTCAGTACCGGCAATACAAATGGCCAAAGATAATGGTGTAAAGCTTATTACTCTACATCCACATACTAGCAACCATATACAACCACTAGATAAGTCAGTTTTCGGGCCTTTCAAGACTTATTTTAATACAGTGGCTAACGAGTTACTAATGTCTCCAGGTCAAGTGGGAAAACAATATTTGTAAACGTTTTAGTTCAACAGGTTGCCATCCACACAGATGCTGATTATATGCCCGCATCCTATTCTGATCGTCCAACTATCGAAAAATCACCAACTAGAATTGATCAGGTGCCTTTTAGTCAGCCAACTGCTACAGATTTCGAAGTTATACACGGAAAATCGCCAACTTTGATATCGCCAGTCCCTCCAACGCCCTCAACCTAAAACCGAACCTCGTAAAGAAACACGAAAAGGAAGACAAAAAGGAAGATCCAGAATTTTGACTGATACACCAGAAAAACAAGAAATTGAAAATATAAAGGCTAAAAAACATGTTTCAACTAAATTTAATAAAGCAGAGTCCATAAATCTTTTGTGAAAAAATAGATTTATGAATAAAAACAGATTCAATAATGCAAAAAAGATAAAAAAAGAATTCTATCCGAAACAGAAACCAGTGAAGATTCTACCAACTATTCGCCGAGTGACACATCTGAAGGTGCCTCCGACAATGACAGCGAAGATGAGAACCTAAAGGCTGAACATGTTAATAATGAAAATTACAATATTGGAGACAATATTGGATGTTATATGTATTTGTATATGAAGGTTCCAATTTTGTCGGAAAGGTAGAATCAATATCTGAAGAGGGTGTATTACTGAAATCGATGCAAAAATCACTTAAAAACTGGAAATGGCCTAAAAAAGAGGATTTGAATCTGTACCCGATATGTGGCATTAAAGATAAAATTAAAACCCCGCAAAAAGTTAACAAGAACAGAGAAATTTATTATGTTCCAGAGATACAGAAGTACTGGGATTTCTACTAAATGCATAAGGCTGAATAATGTATCAACATATTGATAGAGTTCTTATAAAAGCTAGTCCTAATGACTGATTAAAAAGTTAACAGAGAAATAATAATTTATAAAGTTAATTGTCAAAAATATATTTTATTTTCTATGATTTGTAAAGTAGGATTGATTTGCTTTTTATATAAATTATGTGATATGTTAAAATGTACCTACCTAGGTCTATGAACCTACTAATTTTAAAGTTTGTGATGTGACAAAACAGTGGTTAAAAGTTAGTTGTTTTTGTTTTTTAAGATTTTGTTTGAAAAGCAAAAAAAAAAACTGAATATTATTTTGATTTTGTTCAGAATTTCTAAGTTGTTTTGTTAAATATAGTAATAGACCGATTAAAATGATTTTGGTTATGAAAAGTTAATAGATTACCTAAATTACCCCCAAATTCTCAATGTGTCCTAGGTACACCGTGGTACTGGCCCAGGTACATAGGGTATGTTGTACCTTGGCCTTACTTACCATTTATTTTAATATTTTTAAAATATATGTAAGTATGAAATATACATTTCTTATATTTTGGTGGTGAGTACCCAAATAAGTCACCTTTCAAAATATGCAAATATGATTTGTGTGCTGTACGTCAAATCACAATAAAAAAAATATATATAAAAAAACTGTCCTAGGTGCAACAGGTTCCCTACCTATAATACGCCCACATTTCACCTGTCATGTTTAAGTCCCATGTAATAGGAGACAAGGCTATTGTCATCAACCAGATTGGGCAGAAATCCAGACTCAGGGCTGCTTCCGAGAAATTCCAGACATAACACTTTGCCCGACCTGGGAATCGAACCCAAAAATCATGCTCACCAGTAACACTTGCGACCATTGCCAACTTGCCCAACGAGGCAGTCAACTTTATAATATGTGGTAAATAAAATCAATATACACACATAGGTGCAAATTAATGTTTGTCATAAATATTTGATGTATGTACCTGCGCATGAGTTATTATCAAAGCCATCAAGTTGTCACATTAATAACAACCTGTGCTGGATTAAACTTTAAAAGTCCATCTACTTTGCATGAATTAATACCTACATAGCATTTGCAGTGTTTAATAGTCCAGAGGCTGTTTTTCATACATAAAACAAAAACAAAAAACAAGGTTTCTAGCTTCATCACCATTAGCCGGAAAACGTCTATTACTATATAAAAGTTGCCTTCATAGACTGAATGGATAATCAACAACCTAAACGCAGTCACTAAAGCTTTTGACAATTTACCCACAATTATTATATTGCCTGAAAAGGCTGGAAGTCCCAACTTTTTCATAGAAATTGAAGCCATTGAAATCAGTATTCTGTTTCTCAATAAGGTTCTAAATTCGAATAACATAATTTTGAAAAGTTAGGTTTTCAAAATATTATGACATAACAACACGGGCAACGTAGGGCATTCCAATTGGCGATAAATTGCTATCAAACCTTTGTTTTGCGGACGATATCGTTATTTTTGCGTAGACGCAAATCAACTGCAAGAAATGCTCTGAGCACTAAGTAAGCCTTGAGATTGGACTAACGATGAATCGGTCAAATACTAAAGTTATGACCAATGCAGATAAATATAGGGTCGACGTCGATGGGTAGGAAATACATATGTCGACAAATATATCTACCTGGGTCAGCTAGTTTCCTTCCACTACAGACAGGACAAACAAATTGACCATAATCAGCCTAGGACACAGGCCTCCTCTCTTCGAGAGGGAGTGGGCTATTATCTACCACGCGACCTAGTGTGGGTAGACAGAGGTCACATGTCTTCGATTTTTTGGTTTTAGGACAACCTCACGATGTTTTCCTTCACCATTTTGAGAGAGATCGACCGTAGGATTGAAAATGCCTAGAAGCCCTTGAAGGATATGGATTATGCATGAAGGAGCTAATGAAGGGCGATCTTCCTATCTCACTAAAGCGCTAGCTCGTCGACACGTGTATCCTGCCTATCCTAACCTATGACGCTCAGACTTAGTTTTTGACCGAGGCTCAAAAGTCCAAACTCAAGATTTGCCAAAGACCGATGGAGCGTAGCATCATAACAAACTCACCGACCAAATGTGCAGCACCATAATACGCTCCAAGACAGGTATCGTTGATGTTGGTGACAAGTCTTCGAGGCTGAAACGGCCCATGCTGGTGTGACCCACCCAGTCCGGGCGGATCACACCTATAGGATGCATGAAGACTGATGGGCCAGGATCGTCAGACAGTGGGTGCCTGAAGACAGGCGCTTTCACTGAGGTAGGCCTTAGAAACGCTGACGTGACGATTTAGACTCATTCCTAACCGATTGGTCGGAGAAGGCAAAGCATATGGATAATTTAAAAAGTATCTCCCCCATATTTTTCATTTAATTTTTGCTCAGTAATTAGTATAGGTTAACAAAAAAAACAACATGCTTGTAATCCGTAAAGGGATGGGATGTTTGTTATACCTACAAGTCGCTAGTCCTACTAGGTTTTGATAAAAATATATGAAACTTATAAGTGAATTATTAAACAAAGTCCGCTCTAAATATTAAATAGGAATGACTCAGCTGCAGTCATAGGCCAGTAATCAGTAGTTACTTAATTATGTATAACAATTACGATCTATAAACATGGCCAATAATCACCTGATTGGTTATTGCTGAAGACCTTGAGTTTCTTCTGGAGGTACACTTTATTAATCATCGAATCTTTCCTTATAGCTCAAACTCATTGTAGCCTTGCACCTGCAACAGCAAATTTATATTAATTAGTAGTAGTTTGTTCTTGAGTGGAGATCGCGAATCGATAAACGTAAGTACGTACGCGAGATGATGCGATGTTCTCAGGATGACTGGAAGCAGCTGGATGAGAGTAGCGAAGAGTCGACTTGGATGGCATGCGGTTGGTGATGTTACAGGTTGGAGATGATGAACTCAGTGTCAAATACTGAAACCCTTTAGCCTAAATTCCTACTTAGCTCTCAAAGGGAATCAAAATAAAATTAACATGAGTGCATTACATTAAAAGTTTGGAGGTATTTTTTAAACAAGGAATTTGCGTGTGGTTATACTGACACCCCGTGACATTGTCAAAAATACGCAATTCACGGAGTAAACAGTAAACAATTAAAGAAAAACTGTGGGTTAAAGTAACTGCATCGTAAAGACATGTTCTTTATTATTCCTTCCGCAGAGGAATAAGTAAATGAAGTTCCAGTTCTAATTCCTAATTCCTCAGAAATTGGGAAGTGCTACAATTTGGATTAGATGCGAAGATGTAGTAAAACTTGTCGAATCTGTGAGTTTATTTGAGAAACAGCATTTTCTACTTCCTATGACGGACTAAAAAGTTGCAGGCCGTGTGTCTGAATTGTAGGAGTCGAGGCGATGTGTATATGTTATCGATGTCGCTCCATTTACTTACCACTCTGTGCCATATAGCATATACGCCATCTTTAATAATACAATCATATCGGTTTGCGGAAGCTCTAACTGATGCTAGGGTATCATACAAATGTATGTAATGCAAAACACGTCCAATAGCAAATTAATATGGAAATTATAGAAATCATGGATTCTAGTTTATTTGCATTACGTATGAAGTTGTCACATTAAAGGAACTTCTTAGCCAGATGATTGCCGGCTAATGTTTATTTACGTGTCTGATTACAATATTGAACTGGAGAAAATAAGCTGTTAAGTTGCGTATGGTATTAATTACATATCGTGACCTTATCTTACGCGTCATCGAACTCTTTATAGAATGGTAACTACAGATTGTTCCTAGATTAACCTGAAGGCCTAGACAAAGTGACATTCTGTCAGCAATAACGCTGATGGGAAAGTCAAAAATGTATTGGATTCGTATTTTACTTGAGCGTCATAAAACAACAATGTCTATATGTATTTGTGACACTACATAGTTTCAACCTTATTGGAGTTTAATTTTTCTGGGAATTGTTGTCAAAAGTGGTAAAGCAAATACGAGGTCGATTATATCTATTGTTTGTAAAGTATTTTTATATCTCGAAGCGACGCGCGCTTTATTTGTGGTGTACAAACAGCTGTGAATGTGTGTGTAAGCGCAGGAGCTCTCGGTACCGTCCGAGACAATGCGAAGTCGGAAGTGTGTGTTACGTGCTGACGCACTCATCTTCACACGTATATTCACAGCGTGTTCGAACACTTGGTTACCACAAGTAAAGCGCGCGTCGCTTCGTGAAATAAAAATACTGTAAGCGGTATGGAAGGTATTTCGCCTGCCTAATATCTGCCATATTTTGGGAGGCTTTCGAATTCCTGTGGAGAGAGGATATTAGTAAAATAATATTGTCAGTCATCATTGATAGTTTTAGGGCTATCCTAGAAAAATCATGATGATGCAATGGCAAGCAGACAACAAGAGAAGATACAAGACAACAGCAACAAGATACAAGACAAGACAAGATTATAAAATTTTAAATAAAATGTAAATTGGCCGTTTTTATTCTTTCAATTTAATTCAAATCGAAGCTGAATTTTGCTCAATAAAATTAAGTCAATTTCCGATTTAATTAGAGTTCTTGCAATAAGACGTTTATTAAGCATTACCTATAGTGTTTTGCAAAGGTAGATAATTCAAAACAATTAATTTAAACCACTTTTCATCTCGCAGCTTATAATTAATTAATATTCATTGGATTAACAAAACGGCGCCGTTTAACGGTACAAGGTGGTTAAAAATTTAACCAAAGTGTGTAAATAACAACAGTTATGAGTTTTATTAATTATAATTACCAACTTTATAAGTTACGATTGAATGCAGTGCTAACTTTTATGAGATTGACTACACCTATGGTTAGTTTAGCAGCAATTCAATATCTGATGCAAAAAAATTATAATAATACAATTACTGGATACCTAATCAATAGATTAAAATCACCTATAGGAAGACTTCATCCAATAAAAAATTCTTAGAACCACGACGAACATGTTTAAAAATGCGAATTATTCAACATTAACACAATAACATCTACAAATGAACCTTTACCTATAGTATAAATGAACAACACAGGCGGTAATCATCATTGTTTTTTGATTATTTCCTGCATGCAAGTGAATCCTTTCTGTTTATAGCGATGCAGCATTTATGAGAAATAGCTGATGACACGGTAATGACTGCAACATGCCTTTCGGAGTTCGGTATTCTCCACTGATGGGAATATTATGAGACGTTTAATTAGTAGGAAAAATGTTGAAATGATGTCATGCTGTGTGGCGGACACTATGGGTTTCTGTATAGAATTCTATAAAATATCCGATCGATTTGTGCTTGATAAGGAAATGGAGGTTATGTGATCAGTTTATCTTCCAATCCAAGAATGTTGTCGTGGTAAAATCTTAGATGATGACCGTTCTTAATAAGCTTTTGAGCCTTGAAAGCACGTGTAATTTTCATGCTTAAATAATAGACCTATATAATTTTATTGTTTCCCAATTAACTAAATTAATCTACTCCTTTATTGCGGTCCCTCTGCCAAGTTGCGCACAAACGGTTCTACACTTTTCACAAGTAATCAGTTCTCCTCTTGCCATTTTAGCGATTGTATCGCTCAAAATAGCCTTATTGCTACTGCTCTGTCACAGTCAAATTGTTACCATATAAATGCTGTTGAATAGTACCTTTATTCATTAACCATAAACCTACTCTATAAAAAACAAATAACTTAAATCAATTTTAAATATTAAGAATTTATACTCCAAGCCACTTGACTCACTACTTCCGAGAATTATAATCAGGAAGTACAGTACCTGTGAGCACCCCTGTCGATAATTGAACTAAATAAAACAATTGCCACCGAAAAATCTTAAAGCTACCAAATTCATTGTTCACGTCCGCCGTATTAACACACAACCTATTAACCTTTACCGCAGTCATAACAAAAAAATATTAAGGGTTAGACCCACGTTCAATGTCACAGCAATCAACCATCAGCAATAAAGCATCCATTACACTGTCCATAACGAAAATATAATAACATATCAAATAATATCCTCCGACGTGCGTGCATATCTTGCGTCAGAGTGAAAAGTCCGTCGCAACCTCGCTCCGAATAGCTCAACTGCTCAAATAATGGCGACCTTGGCTGGACAAAGTAACTCTTTTAATTATTATTATGAAGGATCAGTTGACATCCGAGCGTCAAACGTCAAAGTTGTGACGAGGTCGTGCCCGTTATCGTGCGATCTCTAACTATTCGAATTTCGATTTCGTAGTTTCGCCTCTGCTTCGATCACGCAACAATTATTATTTGTTATTATTACTTTGATATTGACGATTAAAGTAATTAAGCGTGTAATTAATGTAGAGCAGTTTTTTTTTCTTTGTGGCTGTTAATTTATTTGAGTCAGAATAAGGCTACATCTGCAGCCAGGATAACTTTAAGGTCGTTATTAGACAGACAAAAAGAATTTTAATTCTGATCTTGGAATAAGTTTTCTCCCCAATAATACAAGGTAAAATCCACAAATTAATGACCAATTTCTTAGGGTTTCTTTGGGATTTTTTAGACACAGCGTAGGAATTACCTTCCATTTGGGTTTTACCTACGCAAGGATGTAAGCAAGTGCTTTAAGAATGTGTTGAAAAACGAAAGTAGAAACAGCAAGTACTTAAAATGCTACAAATAAGTAACACAGACGTGTCTGGAGCAAGGTCGCAGGTTGACATTTCGATTTTTGACAGTTTTCACTTGTTCCAGTTTTAATGGGCGATTATCAGAAAGCAGTTGGAGTTCCGCTGATAAATGTTGAAACCAACCATACAAGTTTTTTTTTACTTGTATCAGTTAGATTTGATGCACTTATGAATAATAGTCTTAGCTAAAAAACTGTCCATGTTCCAACACTACAGCGATATGGTATTCAGTAAGTGTGCTTTCAATTTTTATCAACTTTTAATTTATTTAACTAGTTTAACTAGACTTACAACACGAAAAATTTTTGTTACCTACTTAAGTAAAAGCGCTGAAAATATTTTTTGTCTCCCAAAAACACAGATTCTCTACGTTACAAAAACATCTATAAATCTTATAACAAAATAACAATTTTGTACGGATCCATTGAAGTAAGGCCAGCACTCAGATCCGGTTTTTTATTTAAAAATAAAGTAGTCGCTACTTAATGGAAGCCGATTGAGTGAACATTAACTTGAAGAAATTATAATTTATCGACCAATGAACAATAAATCTTTTCAATATTAAAAATTCATAAAATATTAAGAGTGGTTTTTAAACTAGTTTCGTTTTAATAATAGGCAACTGTTGGTATGCGCGAAATTTAGATCGAGAGTCTATTGTGCAAATAGTTTTTTGTTTTTTTTGTGACTGCAGACATGTTGCATGCATTGAACCTTTTCACTAGTGAGGGTTGAATAAAGTAGGTGTGTAAGATTCCTTAATTTAATGGAAATATTTGTTAAGGTGCATGGAACAGTCTTTTGCAAGTTAAATAGGTACTTGATGATCTGATGACAAATAAAATAATGATTTCTATGGAACGAGGTTTACTTCTTGCAGTAAGAAGTATAGCTAATAATAATGATGTTGAATGAGTTCTTATATTTTATGCTCATATGTTCATATAAAAAGTCGTCTGACTACGCATTGCATCTGCAAAAACGATCACACGCCAATTATTTTAAGCACCAAACTATATATCAGGTGATACAAAAAAACATTAAATTGCATATCAGGACTCACCCACGCCATTTCAATGAGCTCCGTTTTTTCCCACCAATACCTAGATTTAAGCGAAGTACATTTTTTCCCTAGAATTTTGTGGTTTGTCCTTGCAAGCTCTTGGTATTTTTTCCAGATCAATTTTGAAGCTCAGTTTGACAGGAGGAATTTGTTATGTTATGCTAGGGCGCCGGTCGTGGCCGGTCGCGACACGAGCGTGACTCGGGCCAACTCAACGACCAACGTAAGTAGAGCTCTAGACCACTAAAACACTCCCCCTTTCTTCTTCACCATTAACAGTTTAAGAAGGGATGGGGAGGTCTGTGTTAATTGGTTATAACATAATCCTACCCGTTGTCATCTCAATGCCGTCTCAAACACGAGCATCCGATTTTTTTCGCTGTGTCTATTAATGATAATTAATAGTTCTTTGTTAATATGTGATTGTCAATCGCAACGTATTAATGTCAGTTTGTTTGCGTTATTAGGTCACTATAGATCATTGTACGGCCATTTTGTTAACTTGCAACGTTGTAACTAGCTAGAGATTGATTGCCTCGTTGGTACAGTGGTAATAATCGTGACTGCTAAGCACAGAGTTCGATCCCAGGTCGAGCAAATACTTTTTGATTTTTTCTCTTAGGAGTATTTCAGTAACAGTCCTTTTTTTTTGGGTGGGAAATCATCAAATGACCTCTCCCGCTCTGGGCGGAGCGGGAGGGCGTGTCAGACTCGTACTGACTAAAACCCACCCGTGTTCCTTCAGTTGCCTGTGCGCCAGGGCCACGGTAACTCTTTCGAACAACCCTGAGTCCACACTTGTGCCCGGTTGATGGCAGAAGGTTGGTCCACATGGGATTGGACACAACCCGGCAAACTTTTAATGTAGGCTCTTTAATCTCTGCCTACCTCTTTGAGGGGCACAGTCATGATTCTTTGTGTACTTGTGTAACTAGAAGGCTTTTTTAGTTTATTGCTTTGTCCTTACATAAAATGTGCAGTATTTTCTTGAATATGCATTATTTTAGCTTATAATTACCTGCTCTAGTAACTAACGTAATTAAGGTAACCTTTATGCAAATTATCCTTCATGTAATTTATTGTTAACAATTAGGACTTTATCTTGTGATCAAAATCACGTGTAAAATATTATAATTTGAATGAAGTAATTAATACTGCCCTCTGGCTCATGTTCTTACAAAAAGTCGTGTTTTTTTTTTATGTGTAGCCCAAAGAGTGAAAATACAGCCGAACATAAATATGGCAGAACTGTAATACCGCTGACAAATTAAGGCTTCCGCAGGCTGGCGCAATGCGAGAGCGCGACGCGACTGTAGTAGAACAATTTCTATGAAAACTTGATGGATATTGTTCTACCAGAATCGAATCGAATCGCACCGTCGGCGTCGGTTCGCGCCTGTTTGCGGGAATCTTTAACCCTCTGTTACCCCAGTGCTTAGGTATAGGATTATTACCCGGTTCCTGAATTTGCAATTTAAAGTTGAAACCTTGACAAACTCTACATAAGCATTACTTAAGGTATTTCTTTCAATGTAGCCCGGACTGTTTGTAAATAAATTTTAAATTTCGCGAGCTTTCTCTGAACTACAAACTCTCCAATCAGGAACCGGGTGTAAGTTTACACAAATTATGTTAATCTAGTACTCCTAAATAAATATAATTTCTAAGGAGTGGGTCTCTCCCACGCGCAAAGTGTAAACGAAAAATTTAACCACATAAATAAACAAGCAATATCAATTATATCCAAAGATGGCCGACTAGACGCTGCTTGTTCCACATACTCATTGTCATCATATTCTATTTACATAAATTAATTAAAAACTTGAATCGAAATTTTATAAAAAAATAAAGAAAATAGAATCTACCTATTTTATGCAAATTGTCCAGATGTAGAGGCAACGTACGAGTACTTAGATATGCTTACCAGTTAGTTGATTATCTTTATTGTCTAAGCGATGATTTATAAAATGTATTAGATAGCCATGGACGTTAATGCCCCATATATCGCTACGATTAATTCTGTAGTTTGCATAGATAACGAATGACCAGCATTATTAGACCTCTGGTATTGGTCAGTATTTAATATTAGACTGGAAAGAAATCAATGTTACTGAGGGAGTAAGGGTTCAGATACGGAGCTATGACATGGACATTTTCAAGAAGAAAACAAAGAGAGAGTCCTCTTCAAAAAAGGATAGGCAACGCACCTGTGGTGCTCCTGGAATTGCAGATATCTACAGATGGCGGTGACCAGATACCCTGGCCGCCTGTTTTTTTTTTTTGCCACATAATGGTATAAAAAAGTCAAAAATGTTGGTGTCATAAACTCATAACCAACTCCTTTTCTTGCCTTTTTCTGTATCTCATGCCCTGATGACTGGGCTAAATTCAGGCAGACTTCAACGTGTCCGTAAAAAAAATTGTAGCTAGTTTTAATTAAAACATAAGGGCGTTAGAGGTCTTATTAGTCTGGTGGCTTTCTTAGTCCCAAAATCGTGACTAACAGTATGTATGCAAATAATTATGATTGATGTGTATCTTTTGCCAAAATGTTAAGGCTTGTGGGCGCGTCCTTGTTTCATTATATCACCCGGAGCAATTTTTGATTTCTAACAATGAACTCTAGCTAATTTAATGCTCGCGTGCTCGACACAGAAGTTGTTATAATTTATAATGATAGACGGTGCACCTTGAATGACAACTAGTAATTATAAAATAACATATTGAATTTGTACTAGTAGGGTCGGTGGCCAGATGTTTGGGTGATGAAATCTAAGATACTGGCTGATAAGAACCGCTTTATTGGTTTTGAGTATGTTTATATTGATAACTTTATGTATACACGTCACTGTGATACAAAAGAGAGATCAGCAATTGAAAATAAGTCAGTGGAAGACCAATTCGCCTATATTAATGGCAAATTTAGCAAATTTATGCAGCTTTTTATTAATTGAGCTATAAAAAATATAGGTTACCTAATCTTATTCTTTACAAAATATTTCATGGAACTTAAATATAACTTAAGAAAATTGAGTGTACTATAGGTACATATCTGTCTATCCTTTCAGGGATTACAGACTTTATGTTATGTAAAAATTCAATTCCTTTCAGACGGATCCGTAAAAAGATTAAAAAGGCAGTAATTTGCTTACAGGATTTCATACCATTAAAACACTATAACAGGATATGGAAAGCTACACGGTCAAATTCAATATAATTTGATGCATAAATTAATTGCTTTGCCCTCGAAGGTAAGGAAGGAAAGTAAATAAAGTAATACATTCTGTAAAATCATAAAAAAACAACACTAATTAAATTCAGGACGTTATGCCGGATTTGATACAATACCACTCTAGGAAATTGTTATGTTAAAGGAAGAGATAATTCTTTACATTGCAATTTGTTGATTGCTATTTAATTGCGGTAGGTAAGCAATTTTCTTTAATTTCATAGATATTTTAAGGTCGTAATTGTTGATTAATACTTAACGGATTTTCTAAGGACGCTGCAGAAAAAATGCACTGTAGTTACCTTTATATTTGCTCTTCATGGCTGCATATGGAGCTGGATTTTGAATTATTTAAAAGACCCTTTTAAATGAATTACATTTTTTCAATTTTAATTAAACTATCGTAATGCTAAAAGGAAGGAAGGAAGGCTAAGACTCGTGCGCATAAGAAGCCAATTGATCATTAAACGATCATTGATATTTATCATAGGTAATTGTGATTTGATTTTGATTGAATATGATTTATATGTCTGTTTTCCACAGTACCTAAAGAAAAAATAAGGGATGATGAAAGATTCCGATCGAAATCATAAGTCTGTAGTTTCATCACCAAGAAAAGTAAAAAAGATCGTTTACACATTGAAGCATATACCACCTGACTTAATGACATAACCTGTTAAAATAAGTTCATATTAAGTTGCACTGTTACTTGTTGGGGCACATTAATCGCCGAAACGCATTGAAATCGTTTCGTGGAACATAAACTGACCCTTTCACTCGCGCAGTGTGTGCAGAAAACTTCGTGCCTACTTTTGAAACAGTTTTATTATGCGTTAATGTGTTTCTGGTTAAATTATAGATATTGTTTAATTTCTGTTATCCATTTTGCATCATGTTTTCAAACGGGTTTTTTTGATAAAGCTGTTATCTTTTGATGGTAGGGATATATGTCACAGATTCTGATCTGATAAAATTTATCAATTGATAAAGATTTTTTTAAAACCTATCTAACAATACTGCATTACAAGGGTGTTCCTGTGTAATCACAGGACAGTTTCATACTGCGGGGTTCACGCAAGGGTTCGTATTATATTATGTCCCTTGAAAAACATCTCATTTTGTATTTTTAACCGACTTCAAAAAAAGGAGAAGGTTCTCAATTCGACTGTATGCTTTTTTTTTATGTGTCAGAACTTTTTTTCGGGGTGAACTGATTTGGATGATTCTTTTTTTATTTGATAGCTGGTGCTTCACATGTGGTCCCATTTAAATTTGATCAAGGTTTGACCAGTAGTTTTTGAGTTATCCTTAATACTGCATATTTTTTCCACATAGTTTATATTGATGATGTGTTGATAATTTCCTGTCACTGTTATTTATATACCAAGTAGTGGTATACGAATTTGTGTGAGGTAGGTACTGCAACTAAAAAGTGAAGAACAAAACTTTTTCACAAAAAAACAACCGACTTCCAAAAAAAACACTAAATGACGTGAAAAATAACTTTAATTTTGGAAGTCGGTGGCCAAAAACGAAAATACAAAACCAAAGACACCGGCTTCCGAAATTAAAGTTATTTATTCACGTCATTTAGTGTTTTTTTTGGAAGTCGGTTGTTTTTTTGTGAAAAAGTTTTGATTGTTATTTCAGTTTCTATCTATCGTCTCAACGTTGTATTATTTAAATCACTCAGGAATGCTATAGTCTGCGTTAAACAAAACTCTCGCTATATACATGTCATACACTTAATCTCTACCGGATCCACCATAAAAATTTGATCTTTATAGTGACTTTCAACTTCAGAATAAGTGCAGTAATTAAATGAACTTTACATAAGTATCGTCGGAACAAAATGGCCAGACATGATGGCGGTTGCACAATCCTTAGCATTGACAGTTGACGAAAGGACGTTAATGTAATTGTTTGCACCAGTTACTGACTGAGAGTTGCATTGAAAAGCTGTTCAATGAAACTTTTTAGCAATTTTAAATTAATTATTATTATGATTATATAATATTACGTTTTAGCAATGCGCTTTGGTTGCACCTCCCGTCTACTCTCTAGGACAAAGTAGAGTAACTCCTCCAATATCAAGAAGAGATAAGTTACTTACTTTGTTAGATTCCGAAGGATGCGCCGATGATAATATGACGTCGAGTCCTACGTCCTTCAGAAATCCAGATCCCCGCGACAAATAAGTCAAGATGATCCTCTGGCCTGATTCTGTCTTACCCAGAGACGTCTTCTAGCTAAGTTGTGTTCATGATACCTTACAAATTGAGCCAGACTGACCCCAAATTCCTGTTTAATCTGTAAGTTAAAGGTTCATACTATCTTCAAAACCTCGTTAAACATCCCACACAGGTTAACAGCCAAAAAATCTGATACACTCCAAGATTAACAAAACATTTTGTTATAAATCCACTCTACCTCGTCATGTCGTGTCCATGTTATCGATGAAGTCTACAAGATGTGGTGCAAGCCTCTACAAGCCTGATTTACTCCGCGGATAGTGTCCCACAGACATGCGTGGGCGCACCTAACAATCCCACTTTCAACTTAATACGCCGTAAAAGATGTGCTGACAGGTACATACACTATAATATAGTTACTTTGTTGAAAAGGCTCAAAGGAGTTCAGACAAATCTGGATCTGTAAGTTCCGTAAATCCGTAGCTAATCAGGGAAGTAGGGCGCTAACGAACGTTTAGTGGTCCTTTTCATCTTTGTAGATAAATTCTGGAGCGTTACCGCCGTGTGTTATTTATTGGAGATACTGTTACGAGTATGCATCCTGAATTTTCCAATTTGTTCGACTATAACGTGGGTAAGCAATTTGCAGTAGAAAGCAATTACGAGCATTTGCTTTACCATCCTAAGGTTCAACGTCACTTGTACTTCATAAAACTATAAGATTTAATTGTCCATGTGACATAGTTTCAACCTTAGTGAAGTTAATTTTTTCTAGGAATTATTAGCAAAAGTGGTACATAAAGCAATATTATGAAGTCGACTATACCTATAAGTACAAAAATCGCGTCATAAAAGAGGCGTGTTCACAAGAGCACCCGCTCCGCCTTCCATGTGACGCTTCGTTTATTTGACCTTTATATTACAGCCATTTTTGATACCTACTGCTACTGTCATATTACGAACCTGTTCAACATCATTACTCTACTTTATAGTTTACAAACTACTTTATTATTGTACTCCAATGATTTACCAACTCACCTTCATAGAAAATGGAGGAACATTCACGGATACAGCTCATACAATACAATAACTCAACAGATGTTATCGAAAATCAAAGATAATGTATATAAAGGCAACATTGTTAGGACTAATTGCTGCTCCCGGTTCCGCCCGCCCTGGCGAATCGCCTTGGGCCAACACATTGTGTAGGTCTTTATATAATGAGTTCAGCTGTTCAAGTTATAAAGCCGAGTTTCAACTGCAAAGCGTAGCGGGCTCCGTTAAACTTCATAGAAGTACTTCGACTAACAAAGAGTCCAGCGGAAACGATTGAATGAGTAAAAACGAACTCACTGCTCTAATGATCGCAAACGCTACTACTGAGCATGAGGTTCTGGGTTGGATAACCAGCTCGGTCAAAGTGTTATTGGGTTTTCCCATGTGGAATTTCTAAGTAGCAGCCCGGGGTGTAGATTTGTGCCCGGTTGATGGCAATAGGCTTGCCTCCTATTACATGGGTCTTTAACGTAACTGGCGAAATGAGGCTTTACTATAGGTACACCTCTGCCTAACTCTTCCGGGATACAAGGCGTGATATTATGACACCGATGGAGTTTTGCTTGCGGAGCAGTATCCGTGTATTCCGTTGGACTAGCAATCAAAACTTCCTTACTGGTGTTTCCTTCTCTTCCTTGGCTCTTTTGCAGTGGAAGCCAAACCATAAGAATGGTTAAAACTCTTTCTTAGTGGAAAATAAAACCTATTTCAGCTTGTAGGACTCTGTTCCGCTTCTTTCTTGCTCATTACCCTTTTGCAGTGGAAGCCGGGCTTAAGGCTTTTATAGTAAGCAGGATTACTTAATACTTGGTAGTGTTTTGATAAAGTTAATTTACGAATATTGTTACAACTTTTTAAGATAAGCAGGGCTGTTAATTATTTTTTTGTGAAATCTTTGTGAGCAACGATGTTTGTATAAGTTGTTAATATAATTTCTGTAATTTATGCCTAAGGTAGTAAGTAAATTATATCACAGCATGCACCTGTACTCTGCAATGGGGTAGAGCAGAGGTGTAATTATAGACCACCCACGTTTTGCCACAAGAAATATAAAATTACAGCCGATGAGATACCATGTTATTCGCTGTCCAGCTAGTCTCTAGAGTGGCTGTTAGTGGTTACAAGTTCATTCTAAAACTAAGTGGTACAATGAAAAAAGGGACCTAAAATAAATAGTCAAATGCCAGTGAATTTTTCAGAAAGCTGTATGTAAGATGTTTCTCCCTGACCCCCGGCCATTTCATTTAATGGTCATTGCCACATAATTTCTCCAAGTTAATATGTTCGTGATCAATTCACATACGATTAACCCTTAAAACGCTGTACTCAAAATCAATTTAAGAAACACTTGATACAATCTTAATGAACCCGCGGCAGGTAATGGGTTGAAATGGGACTGTTATTCTTGTTACTGATGATATAAAGAAATTGCCTTTGGAAAGGATAACCTCAAAAGGCGTTTTTTTTTTTTTAGAACTGTGACTGAATTTGTGGGAAATAGCATTACGTAAGTACTACACGACTGAATACAGATAGGGATTAAAGATAAAAATAATACAATATCCGGTTCCGTTATCTTTTTACACATAAATAAAAATGTATGCCAAAACGAGCGAAACTTATGTCCTGAGAAAATATATTTCTCAGGGCATAAGTTCCGTTTATGTTAAACCGACGTCGTGACACTTCATTTCATTTTGCTTTAATGTTTAATTAATCTTATTAACGTAGATCTTCTGAAATTGCACATCAAGGCTCCTGTAGTCTAACTTCAGAGTGTAGAGCAGTTTTTTTTTTCTTTTTTTTAAAGTATGTAATGTAGATAGGTTAAAACAACCGACTTCCAAAAAAAAACACTAAAAGACGTGAAAAATAACTTTAATTTCGGAAGTCGGTGTCTGGTTTTGTATTTTCGTTTTTGGTCACCGAATTCCGAAATTAAAGTTATTTTTCACGTCTTTTAGTGTTTTTTTTGGATGTCTGATTTTGATTTGATTTGACTTGAAGATGATCACAAGTACGACATTTGCTTAACAGATAATAATTTTTGTTAAATGTTTTCGCAACAGAAAAATGAAAATGCAACTAGTCTTTTATTAAATAAATAATTATGTTGCCCCGAACATCGTATTTTAATCTCAGAAGAACAACTCTACGTAGGTAAATTACAATAGTAAATCTGAACATGATAATTAAAGCCATAGATGAACTGGTCTACTCTTAATTGAAATGGAAGGCAGCCATAAAACTTTAGATTAATGAACAGAGAAAGATATTTAGTGGCTCATTTGAAATTTGTTTTATTCACCAATAAAACATGAAATAAAATAATTTTCTAATTTTAATAACCGTTATACTATATTATAGAAAGAAGATATACACAATTAACGGCCACCGTTATAAATATTAGTGTTATCTGTATTATACAGACAAACAAACACAAACAAACACACAAACAACAAAACAACATAAAATCTTTTTTACAAAAAAACAACCGCCTTCCAACAAAAACACTAAAAGACGTGAAAAATAACTTTAATTTCGGAATTCGGTGTCTTTGGTTTTGTATTTTCGTTTTTGGCCACCGACTTCCGAAATTAAAGTTATTTTTCACGTCTTTTAGTGTTTTTGTTGGAAGTCGGTTGTTTTTTTGTAAAAAAGATTTTATTTTTCACTTTTTAGTTGCGGTACCTACCCCACACAAATTCGTATACCACTACTTGGTGTGTAAATAACAGTGACAGGAAATTATTAGCACATCATCCATATAAACTAAGTGGAAAAAATATGCAGTATTAAGGATAACTCAAAAACTACTGGTTAGACCTTGATTAAATTTAAATGGGACCACATGTGAAGCACCAGCTACCAAATACCAAAAGAATCATCCAAATCGGTTCAACCAGAAAAAAGTTGTGAGCTAACACACATAAAAAAAAAAAAAAAACATAGAAACGAATTGAGAACCTCCTCCTTTTTGTGAAGTCGGTTAAAAAAAGGGCTCACTGGCAACTTTATATTCAATATATCTATGAATTGTAATAACTAGACAATTAATACATTTATATTTCCCTATAACCTATCAGAAAAACTTATCTAATTTATCACAAACCATTGCAATAACGCGGTACGCTTACGGTAGCGGTGACTGTAGAGGCACGTGCGCCGGCGCAACTGCTGAACAATCGGCGTGGAGTTGCCTCACAGCCTGATGATACATCGCTAATGACCAAGTAACGACGATTTGGGGCAGCAATTTATTCGTGTATTTGAGATACAACGACACATCAGTATTAGGTATAAAATAATTTGATAGGTGCCAGAGTGGTTTTACATAAAATATTTAAGTTTATAAGATTCAGTTCAACAGCATTTTAACGTCTATACCATTAAAGTTTAGTGGACTAGAATACCATAAACATTGGTTCTCCTAGTTCTGCCACAAACTGACCTGGCTGTTTTAAAGTCCTCCGTCCAACTGGGAATTTTCAGCCCAGATGATTGTGAAATTCTAGGTGCACACACCCAAGATTAATCTAAGTTATTAGTGGTACCATTGTGCCATAAGTTCATCACCTATTTCAGTTGTATAATATTACTGACTGTTAGTAGTTTGTTTTCTCCAGCTTGATAAGTTCTCACATGTTGCATATTGATAAGTTAATAATATATGTAGAGTCGCTGCCATTCGTTGTCCAGAATTTTCAGAAGAAGGAAGTCCTACTAATATACTTCTAATTAATCAAAATGATTGCGTACATGTTCCTACTTATGCCAATCGCCATTCTACTAACCTTACAAACTATCAAACCAAAACAAAAAACACAAAATACACATTAACTATTGCATTCTCATTTACAATGCTTGTCAAGATTATCTCTTATAAAATAGGCCGTTGAAATTAGGAACTAAAAGCTATAAGATATCAATATCACTTAGTCAAGGTTATCGTCCAATTACTTCAAAGTATTCAAAGTGATTGCTGCGCCTACGCAATGACCGTGGCTTTGTCTTGCGGTAGTGAGACATCTCTTTTACAAAATCTTTGCGGATACGATTCGGTGCTTTGTTTCATGATTAAATTCAATTACGGAACCTTATTTTTTTCTTTTTTGGGAAAAAGAAAAAAACTTTTCTGATGAAATTATGTTTTCGTTCTAAAACAACACTTTGTCGGGTCGAACGAAAGTAGCCGCATTTAGGAGGAGGCGATTGTAGTCTGTTTATGACGGTAATACGATAAACGAACACAGACCTGGCAAAAAGTATTCAACAAATAGAAAAACAAATGAAAAAAACAGCGTGTCATCTAATCATCACGTCACCTAATTTCCGACGCAACATCATCTAATTTCCTACACAAAAAACAGCCTTGTTTCTAGAGCAAAACAAAAACAAAATTCGCGTTCATTATAAAAACTACTCCATCTCAATCACAAGACGACATTGTACGCAAACATTAATGACTACAAAGAATTCTTAACGTAACAATATTTAGATGGCAACTTGACAACCGGCGAACCGGACTGTACATTTTCCAAGCACGAATGACCATTGAATGCTTCAAAGTTACGTAATTAACGAATTCTGCCGACAAATTGCGAGTTAGCCATCGTAGAAATTGCGCCCACCTTTATCTGCTCTATTTACTTACGGTAAGTTTCGCAAGCGTACGCACAGACCTTTAGTGTCTCAACTCAACACAGACGTGATCCTGCGCAGAATAACTGAGTCGGATCTGTTGCGTGTTGCGTACACATAATTCGCTGATACACTGGCGGACGCGGTTAGGGGTTTACGTTTTTGTCAATTGCTTAGGCCGATGTAATTTTGTCGTACTGCGTAGACTCTATAGTCTATGGTATAAATTGAGACGTTATCGAGCTTTTGGAAATTCACGGCGTAGAAAAATGAAGATCAGTGAAACGCAAGACTATGATTTAGCACTGCAGCGAAAATTGGTGGAAGGAAACCGTATTATGTTAATGTTGTAAAGTTGTAAGAATGACCTATTGTTCTCTATATTTTTTATTTATTCAAACTGTGCGTAACGTATGAATAATTATGTGACAGCTTGTCCAGATTTACACAACCTACAGAGAAAAACATACCGATGTCATAATTCTTCCTCATAATTTCGCATTTTATTCTATGATGCATCAGAATCTAATGGACATGAATTACAAAAAGGTTGCTGTAAGCTGTTTGATTTACGACTTATTGTAGGTATTAATAATGACACATGACTCGGAAGTGTGTCATTATTTATGGCCTCATTTGTAAGTGCGTGCTTTATTGGACAATGTCTAGTCTGTTGGCTCGAGGGTGGAATAATCGGAATTCTTATTATGTATTAGTATTACTTGTTACGTTTTAAATTAAAAATCAATGGGATGATTACCATACTTCGTCATTGTTGTTTCATGTTGTGTGAGTCAGGGTTTTTTTCATAGAGCGTGACGTGTACTCTTAGTTAGCACATAAAGTGGACTTTCCAGTAACTCGAAATTCATTTGTCACCATTGTCATGGTGGAGCGCAGGAAGAGGGGTGAGGGTACGAAACAGACATACTCCTTCTATGAATGAGACTTAGAATGCCACCGTGCACTGTGTGTTTTCGTAGAAACCATATCTAACTTAAGCTGTTGAAAATATTAGACTGAGTTTGAAATCGTCATCCTTGGTGATCAATGCTCATTCCTTGTTTGGTTAAGAACTTACCTTTGTGTGACAGTGTGACAATAAAAGGGACAATAAATCGTTATATACTATATAGTAAGTTCAGAAATTCCGTCACACCTGGCCACAAAAATTCTTAAAAAAGTCCTATGTAAATATAAAAAAAAACAGTATATATATTATAACTGAGCAAGTGATTGATGATTTTATTAGCAACATAAATATTATTGATTCTCTTACCATGCACTAGGAGAACATGAGTCATTGAGAGAAATGTGATGCTATGCTTGAAGGTAACCTGTCACTGTGTATGCACAACCACTGATCTTCGACCTCTACGTGTTTCAATTCGAGTTCTTTGGCTCACTGTTTATTCATAAATATTATATTATTTTATATTATTTCATTTATATACCTATCGTTTACATTTTTAAATATTTTTATAAAAACATTAAAAAAGCGTTTAAAACTATAAAAATAGTAGCCTATCGGCGGCATAAGGAACAGGGTCCAAGCAGCCGGTTGTCAGGGCTCTAAAGAGAGGAACCTCCTCACTATGCATCCCATGTCCAGGAGAACTGCTTTATGAATCAAGCCCTTAACTCAGCCGCGCAATTAGAGCCTCCTGAGGTGTTGGTCGCGAATTATTTATTATTATTTAGTTATATAAGTTCGGAACGTCTCCGAATAAATTGGGATAAAGACATGAGGCTATATGATGATGATTAAGTTGTATTCGGAAATAGAATATACTGTTTTTTTTAGAACATTGTTCATTCTGAACATCTATGGTGTAAAAGCTGTACGTATATTCCATTGGTTTAGGCAATTAACTAAAGGTATACAAATCGTTAAAAGGTTTTTTTATAAATGAAACTTTTTCTTTTAAATAAGTTATAACAAAATTATATATTTATTTTCGATTTTTACGATAGTTTCCCCTTTTATGTGAGTATGTTAAACTTTATCATTTATTCTTAAACTACTCTTCATAGATATCAATACTTGAGCACATTTTTTTTGTTAGATTTGTAATAACTAAATTAGAATAATATAAATAAGAATAAAAAGAAGAATAAGAGAATAGAATTAGAAAACGTTGCTAAATTAAAGAGTACACAGAGGTGAGAGGTATTACGTTTAGTCGGTTTTTTTGTTTAGTATAAATTCACTCGAAACATTCCCGTTATCATATTAAGCCCTGGTTGAGGGCCTTAATTTATTAAGACAACCACAGACATGTCCGGTTAAGCAGCCGACAACCTCCTAGGTTGACCTGCGAGAAGCCATTCCCAAAAAAATAAGAACCGGTTATCATGTTAAACTTTTAACGTTCTCATAAAAAATGCCTAATTATAATATGAATAACCTAAAATAACTTCGTTAAAAGGGCGTGTGAATAGGGGTAGGGTTTGGTTATATTTCGGTATTTATGTTTGTAGCCCTGTTCAATAAATAAAATGATTTTAAAATTTGTAATAAAAGGTTTAACAGCCATGGTTTTTTTTTTGTTTATTTTGAGTTATCTACCTAAACGAACGGAGTATAGGTGCCTTGTTGGTAGGTACCTACCAAACGAGCAATTTCCGTATTTTTAAGAACGTTCGCATTCTAATCTCAGTTTCAACTTGTCAAATAAACCTTTGGTTTACCAAAAATTATGACAAGTTTTGGACATTGATTATCGCTGTGATGAAATTGTGACTTAAATTTGAACTTTTATAAGTACGAGAATCAAAGTAAAGCCAGTTATGGATAAACATACCATTTGTGGTCCCTTAATACAGCATTTTATAAGAGCTTTTGTAAGTGTGTGGCCCTTATTCCTACCCTTTAAGGCGGAAGCGTCAGGCTAGCCCGCGAAATTCAAATTTTCTTACATTTTTGCTATTTGCAGGTCACTATCAAGTTGTATGTTGATCTTAATATCATTTGCGGCCGTATCAAATATTTATTTATAGAATTATAGTCATAAAAGTCATCAATACAATTATTAACCTATTGAATTACTATTTCATGAAATCATGACATTTGATGCCAATTCTAAGTTAAGGAGTTGTATTGCTGATTCTAATGATTATAATTCTGTAAAGCCACATTTATTACGGTCACGAATAATATTTTAATCAGCAAACAACCTGACACTGACCTGCAAAATGCAATGAAACTTAAGAAAAATTGAATTTCGCGGACTACCTTAACGCATCCCCCTTAAGGGTAAAATCACATATATAATCTACTAGTACAGTTTCTGCTTTGTAGGTACTATTTGATTAATTTAGGCGGAGGTGGTACTTCAGCCTTAATTAATTCTAAAGCATTGTAGAGCTAGATTTTTACCGTTATACCTAAGTCATTATTGTCAATAAGATGTTAAGTGACGTAAATCTGCGTGTATATGATTTTCAGATTACCTACTCCTCCAAACATCAGGAAGGTGGACTGAGTACTAAATTCATTGCTATTTCTATTTATTGTTATGATCCAAATAATTTAACTACTGCATTAGTTTCTATTATTATGCAAATACAGTAGTTGGTTATCCTAGAAACTGCTTGTATTACCAACGACCGCCTCTATTTCTATCTATTGTCAAACCGCCATGGAAAACACGTCAAACAGTAATTGTACGATAATAATAGATATTACAAAAACATACTATAGTTCAGTGAAACCCAGACAAGCAAGTATTGATACTTCAGTTTAGATAGTCGACTCAAAATACTAGTGTAACTATAAAATACCAATTGATGATTATAATAAATGGACCTTTTACTGAAATTATTGCAATTTATTACTGTTTTGCCGACCGATTTACCGGACCTCCGGACCTCCTATTAATAATTGCCTTATAAATTTTAACAATACATCAAGTGAAGTTGACTGCGGCTCACGACCATCGTAAGTCAAAAAATGTTTTAAGTAGCTGGATGAAATACTGCAAAATTATTTACTATGTTGTCGGGAAACAATAAATGAAAAAAAACAAAAAAACAACCGACTTCCAAAAAAAACACTAAAAGACGTGAAAAATAACTTTAATTTCGGAAGTCGGTGCCTTTGGTTTTGTATTTTCGTGTTTGGCCACCGACTTCCGAAATTAAAGTTATTTTTCACGTCTTTTAGTGTTTTTTTTGGAAGTCGGTTGTTTTTTTGTAAAAAAGTTTTTATTTTTCACTTTTTAGTTGCGGTACCTACCCCACACAAATTCGTTTACCACTACTTGGTGTGTAAATAACAGTGACAGGAAATTATTAACACATCATCCATATAAACTAAGTGGAAAAAATCTGCAGTATTAAGGATAACTCAAAAACTACTGATCAGACCTTGATCAAATTTAAATGGGACCACATGTGAAGCACCACCTATCAAATAAAAAAAGAATCATCCAAATCGGTTCACCCAGAAAAAAGTTATGAGCTAACACACATAAAAAAAAAAAAAAAAAAAAAAAAAAAAAAACATACAGACGAATTGAGAACCTCCTCCTTTTTGTGAAGTCGGTTAAAAAAGGGAAGGAAAAAGATAAATTAAATTAGTATAGAAACCAAAACCAAACTTTATGTCTTATACTCGTACTTTGAAATCAAGATACAGAAAGATCAATCTGAGAAGGATAATACATTTATTTGCACGTATTGGCGAAGACATAGCAACAAGAATACTACGGTAACCGTTATCGTTATCAGTAATTCAACAAGGCACAGAATCTGGTGCGCGCTCGACAGAAGGCTTAATAAAGTATTCGAGCAGATGTAAATGGAACACAGAGCGGCCCCGAGGCTAGGGC
Organism: Griposia aprilina; assembly: GCA_916610205.1. Taxonomy (NCBI): domain Eukaryota; kingdom Metazoa; phylum Arthropoda; class Insecta; order Lepidoptera; family Noctuidae; genus Griposia; species Griposia aprilina. Next base: position 14,084,443 of record OU744302.1, read on the forward strand.
GGGGTCCGGACAACACTTTCATATTATTACGACCGCATTGCACACACACAATCACACCGCATGCACACACACACGCCCGCGATTAGATCGCTACGGACATGCGCGCGCGCACGCGATCCGACCACTTTCAATGATTCGTTAGCGAAATCATTAGGAGATGTAATGTCGGCGCATTGTAATACGTGTTTATGGTTATTTAAATGATTTATTTTTATTGATTGTTTTTGCCTTGTTGCGAGACAGAAAATAATGATGGTCGTATGAATAAGGCTACCATTATGGTCTGCTATTGCGAAGGTGATCGTTGCTACTATGTTATTTGAGCGTTTGGTAATGGAATCTGTTACGAGAAAATGAGTTGTCAAGTGGGTTAAGTCGGGACATTCATCACTCTGGACGGTCGGGTCGCGTGTAGACAAGTTTAGCTGTTGGCCTGTCTGGCTGGTGAGTGATGGCCACTGGCCGGATACCCGCCCGCGCCAGTCTAGTGGCCGCAGGATTACTTACTCAACATTAGGGTATCAGTCACTGATTAGCATTGTTCATTGCCAGATTGGAACAATTGAATGTAAGTCTTTATCGATATCCCTACTTATCCATACTAATATATAAATTTGAAAGTAACTCACTCTGTCTGTCTGTCTATTTGTTACCTTTTCACGATTAAACCACTGAACGGACTTCGATAAAATTTTGGCATCGGAAGGACATAAGCTACTTTACTCAAAAATAATCATAAAGGGGTGATTTATGGGATGAAAGTTAGTATGAGAAGCCCAGCACTTCTTAAGTTAAGGATATGAAAATTAAAATGTATGCTACGAGTTTCTGCGTGTTTGTAAAATCACGCCCCAAGGGGGTTAAATAGGGGATGATTTTAATATTAACATGTTTTTTTTTTTTTTTTTATACGTCTCTTGACATTTCTCGGGACCATGGGATCCCGGACGTTTGGAGATACGAGGGGCCGAAGCCAACTGGCAGAGGCCCGTTAGACTTTTTTAATGAAATGAGGCACCAACCGAAGATTATCCCTGTTCGGACTATACAAGTGCACCCAAGGACATCCCCCGGTTGGTGTAAGACTATGGCAGGTTATGGAAACAAAGATATTGGACTATAGATTTGGGTAGCTTAAGTGGCCTGGTTATCTAGGACTATGGAATGACTATGGCCCCTGCCGGACCAAGGTTTTATATAAAATACGCAGATAAAATAGCAGGGGGTTACTTGCACACTCAATAATGTAACGCCGAAAACGGTCGCTAGCACATAGTGTCGTAGTGACAAAGGGGCACATGTCCTGAGGTGCTTTTGAGGAGTGGAGAGGTAACCCACGGCTATCACGACAATCCCAGAAGTACGGTCAAGACCAGCCAGCATCTTACTATTATTGAAATTATGGTGTACATCTTTATATGCGATTTAAGAGATTGGAAATATAATCTGTCTGTTACTTTTTCATGCCTTAACGGCTAAACCAGAATTGGATATAAGGCATATGGAAAGACCATGTCCTGGGTTAGGACATAGGATACCTTTTTATCCCAGTAGCAAATTCCCATGGGATAATTTCAGACAGTCACGCAGGCAAAAGCTAGTCATTCTATATTTCTGTCATATGACTGCTTGTGCTTGATCGAAACGACTCTCCTTTTAATAGGATAGAGGTATTTTTCTTTATCAGTTGTTTTTACTACTAAAGGTGTCCTACAATTTTAATTAAGAACTGTAAATGGAGTAATCACTCTTTATCAGACAGTATTACAAACCAGAGCTCTTATTTTATAACCTCGTTTTCTATTTTAATTTATTACAAATCCTGCTTTTAAAGTGATACCTACTTCGTAGTTTCAGAATATTTATAGTTAGTACGTCGACTGTCAATCTCATCAATATTATTACTAGGAGCGCTGACACTAGTGACATGTTATTAGCGTAGGATTGACAGTGTTGTCAATAGCCCACTTCACGAAGCTCTGTATAAATATTCATAGATGTGTCTTTGCTGCTAATTAAATTGTTGTTTGTATTGCAACTATTTTAGTCTTCCAAATATAAAATGTATGGCCAGTGACGAGTTTCGTCATTTGTTTTGTTTTTCGCTGTCGTTTCAGAGCAAAACAAAAGAAAATCATCATCATTTCGAATGAGCATCGAAAATACGAATTCGCAATAATCCGTTACGATGTCATTTCGACAACTGATACTCTTCCTTCTATTGGCACTAATCGAGTATTATTACGAATTAAATGGCTTATTACAGGCAATAAAAACGAAAAAAAAAATATGGAAAGTATTATTCGGTCGTGTACAGGAAAGGGCAAAGCCTTAATCAGTGAGTCAAGTTCGATCAATCCTTAATACAATTGTCGCAAATGCTGGGTAATAAAATTTTACAATGGCAAAAGTACCGCTCGGAGATGAAGAATCTGAACTGTGTGTGAATCTCAATTACTTTATCAGGGCTTTATGGCTCGGAGAATCCTGTTATTTGTCCCCATAATGCACCTATCACCGACAAAACTTTATTTACGATTTATATCAACATTGACATAAAAAAATGAAATGGCAATGTTGGAAATTACGAAAGCATAGTGGTTCCGTTCTCATTCAATTGTAGGATTTCCAAAAGTAATAAAATAATAAAGACGAACTAAATATTAATTCACATGTTTAAATATGTTAGAGCCTGAGAAATTATACCCCTTACATAAAAATTGTAAAACCAACGACGTTCTCACTCATAAAAAAATTGTGAGAAGATAAAACATGAATATAAAAAAGGATGCTTGTATTTAAGACGCTGAATATTACGCGTTTTATATTTTTAACACTTAGTACATATGGACACATAAGGGAAATGTGAATACCTGAGGCGAGAATTACCAATATGGAATCGACCTCATTTATAATTGTTCCCAGAGGTGTGTGTGAACGGAGTCGCCGAAACTTAAGGTGTCGTACGGACGGGTATTGCGACTCTTTGTCGGCAGTCTGGCTGTCTTCTTCACGCGTAGCCCCGTTCATTAAGTTCGCATGTCCGTCCAAAAGCGCGATTATTGCAATTATTTAAATTCACACCTTTGAAACGCGAAAAAGCCTCTTTTTACATTTAATGTTTCGTAAGCGTAAGGAAATGACGTCTCATTCGAAAGGTATAATTAGGGACAGCCTTGGAGTTCAGGGTTGTGCCGGATTTATGTGCTTCTGACATTGTGTGACGCGTTAATTGTGCGATGTTTCGACATATATTGTGCGGACTTTAATTGGTGTCGATATTTACATTGTGCCTATTAGGAACATCGGTGGTACTTAAATGGGATGTTGACTCATTGTTTTGCGAAGAGATCGCAGCTGCGCGGCCGCTTTGTAATTGCCGCGAAAATATCTGCATAAAAATATTTTCTTGCATGCTTTTCCTTCGTCAGCGTTTTAAACTATCCAATTGCATTCTGTTTTTAAATGACCTACTGTTTATATTCATGGGCTCTTCTCTACATATAGCTTTTATCCATCTTCAATGATCCTCGATTCTTATTAATGTTCTCAATACTTCATCCCTTTATCATGGATATTACGTAATGATCCGGCAGATCTCTAAACATGCCTACAGCGATATTCATACTTCCTCGTTCCAGTATGCCCAGAGGGACTAGATAAATACATCAGAGCTCATAGGACAGGCAGATCAAATATCAGGCTGTGTTTTGTAAAGCTAAAAGAGATGTTTGATCGACTCTTGGTCGTTGTGCTGAATGTATGATAAGACAAATCATTGTAAAATACATTATTCATTATTATTATGAAACAAAACTCATTCGTTTAATGTATACATAATTATGATTTATTTCATTCCTTGTAATATTAATAGTATTGTTATTTAATATTAATGTAATAATTTCTTAATCATTTTAAAGGGTGATGAAGGTATAGAGGTATGAGGAACAGGGTGTAAAGCTCACTCATACTCTATGGAAAAGGGAGGATCCTCCGACCAGAAGGGTGTTATGTCTGGTGAGCAACTGCCCGACGGTTGATGTCGGGACGTTGTATATATGCTAGTCGCGCGGTAAACTCTGCTTGCGCGATGCAAGATTTGCGTGACGTCAGTATGACGTGTAGCTCGCATGTGGCGATGTTGATACCGCTACAAAGGGGTTAAGGGGTTTTATTTGGTTATTCTTGACTGTCGAAATGTGTGGACTTTCAGCATTTTTTTCTACTGCATGTTGTCCTACTGCTAGGCAAAAGCCTCAAGACTTCCTCAGTATTTTTTTGTAATACATAAATTTGACAGTTGATCGAAACACAACACGCTTAACGGAACAACACACCTATTTTGTTAGAACTTAGAAGTTGTTGTTACTACCTCGATAATGTAGTACGTATCTATAGATAAGAAATCAAATGTCCTTATAATTGCCTTAATCCTGTTACACATTTGAATTTTGAACAAGTTTCATAGGTATTGAGTGACTCACGCACCTGATAGCATTCTAGTTGAGCTAACATTCGTTGCTCGTGCACCTACCTACCTACTATTGATGCAAATGTCTGCTTGGGATTAAATGTGAGTAAAGCTTCTAATGAATGGTCCAGTAACACATTGAATTATATTCTTTTAAAATTAAGTTTCTATCTTTATCATTGTCGCCATCTTCAACATATATAATTGTATGGACCCACACACTGCCGGGGCCCCTTTGCTTGTCATCTTCACGGTACTACCCAAACACTGCTTAAACAATTATTTCGTAAAGGGTAAGCATACATGTGTTAATGAAGTTTATTTTTTGTTAATTAAGTTATTTTTTGGACGACTCCAAGCTAGCTAGTATAACCAGGTACTTTTTAAGCTTATTATGTTGTGTCCATTATAATGGAAGGCTGATCTTTTAAAAACTCAATAATAGCCGAAAACACGACACAAATATCACCTAAAACTCATGCTAAATATCACAGAAAACTCATGCTAAAATCACAGAAAACTCATGCTAAATATCACAGTAAACTCATGCTAAATATAACATAATAATGATCCTACACATCCTTATCAGGTCGTACGTAACACGTTGCAGCTTTCGCAGGCTGTTATCTAGAGCTAAGCCTGAAACCGACACTAGCAAGTACCAAGTACCCTGCTGCCTTGGCCACTCCCAGGCCACTAACCCTTGTCGCAACCATTATGCACACACACAAAAGATGTGGTGGTATTGGTCTAGTAAAATAGATGCCCACCCTCCCTTTCACTGGCGTAACAGTGCCACAGTTATAGTTCAGCTGATTTAGTTTGTACTGATAGGATATATCTTTGATTTTGATTTCAGCACATTTTTTTTTTCAAATGAAGCATATACTACTTTTACATCCATCGAAGTCCAGGACTTTCTGTTAAACATCATTGTTTTTATTTATTTTCCGGAATAAATTGAGTTAGTTCTTACTAAGCTGACAGAAAAAAACGACCTAGTTAAAAGCAGTCCTCTAGCAACGAAGACACTGCTGAACTAGATTTTCTAGCAAAGATTATTTCGTTTGTCAAGTTAAAATTATATTAAGCTTTAAAGCATGTGAGAGCTTTTGCTATCAACTTTTCTATCATTGCATCAGGATTTTAAAATGAACTCTTTCTTCCGTCACAGCATAGACACCATTTCAATTAATCCTTTTATTTTATTGACCACACGTAATAAAACTGTTACATTTATAGCACAACTTAATTAAAGAATTAAACTAGTAACAGTAATTTAGCCTGCAGGTATGTGCAACAGAGTATGCAAGAGCGAATCTAAATCATACATTCTCGCGATGGTTGTCAGCGCCAATTAGCCAGTGCGGAATTCTATCTAACTTTCAAACGTGAAGACGTTTAAACTCCTTTTATACCTACTAAAAGTTGCACCAAAGTTGTTGCAAAGTTGTACCATTTGCGGATTTAGTTACAGGAAAACTTAGCAGGTTGGAGCTGACTATCGAGTACAAAATTGTGACAACCAGACAGCTCATAGAGTACTGTATTATCATAAATCACATGCAATTTAGCCTTCTGTGAAATGTAAAAGGATAAGTAAAGAAAATCCACAAGAACATTGCCGAAAAAGTTTGAAGATGAATTTTCATAATCAATCGAATAAAAGTCAAAAACAGCACGTCAAACGAACACTTTTTGCGAAAAACGAATGGCAGTAAGTTAGAACAAAAGACATCAACGCACCGTTGATGTCTTTTGTTCTAATATAACACCAAGTCACAAAAAACTCCACAAAATCCGAGCATTTCAAATCTCAAGGCCAGAACCCTAACTATAGATACGGCAAGAATCCAATAAGGTATCTATCCATATACTGATAACAGATAAGGCTGTCACCGGCGGGCGGTGGCCGGCGGTAAATATCCGCTGTGATATAGTGCGCGACGAGCGACGTCTACAGCCAGCCGGCCATGTAGACGGTGATAACGCAGAAATTTTGCTTCACGCAGAATTTGTGATAAGGAAGATGTTAGGGGATGTTACGAGCGGGATATGGATACGAGAAATGATAATCTGAATAGAAATCAGCCTATTTTCATGATTTTTAGAAATAATATTTCTGGCCCTTAAAAGGTAAAACGGTAGCTCTAATCATACATGGATCCATCTGCTTTTAGACATTATCAATACGCATCATTGAAGTTTAGACTGCCATAACATTGGGACATAAATAATTGCTACTGTAGCAATTAAATTCTAATTACATTATTAAAGACATAAATAATTAGGAATCAACTGCTACCAGTAAATTAAATCCTTATTATTTATGTCTCATTTGTTTTCGGCACGGATAAAATAATCATCGCTAGCTCTAGTTAGTATACACAAACTACCTCTAAGTTATAAGACCGCCCATTGTGTCACCCTATATGTAAAATTTATAACTGTAATTTTTAGGGTGTATATAATAAAGACCTTTCTATTCTATTCTACTCAACTAAGTGTTTCTGAAAACTACCACCTACAAAGACTAACTGTTCCAAATCATACAACACCAATCGAAATTAGAACACCAATTTAATACCACAGCCTAATGAGACACTTAACAAACATAGTCTAACTACAAACACCAGTAACACAACAAACGAAGGTGTACCCCATCAATATCCGAGTTGACCTACTGCTCAAACACTCTGTGGTGATAATCTTGTGAAATTAGAGCGGATTGGGCACGCTGCCGCCCGCGCGTGCGCAAGTTGCGTGCGTACGTCTAGCAGACTTAGTTATTATTTAGAATTTAAATTTAAAGCCGAGTAATCCTTTTCAGTTCGGTTTTGAATGCAACAGTGTCGCAACTGTCAAAGTTGATGGAATGTTTTGATGTTGAATTTGTAAGGCTGGTGTTTGTTAAATAAGGTGTTGTAAAGCTAGTGTTTAGGGTGTTGAAAATGAAATCAATTGAAACTAGTTTATGTAGGTTTAATAAAAAAAAACATAAACATACCTACTCCAATAAGTGACTGACAGCAAGAAATTACATAAGTCATAGGTCAAATAAATTACCTCTCAAAATACTCTTGCAAAGCTATTAGAGTTTTATGCCTAGGACCAACGTAAGTTTTCGGATAGCCGTCTAACGGGATGTATAGGGGTGAATCGGAACGAAACTTTAAAAGAGGTTTTAACGTGGAAATAATATAGTTTGTTGTCAAAAAGGACTCTATTGTGTTTACTGTATTATAATTAACGATTAAGTGCCCTTGTTGGCATGAAACTATATTATTTCAATGTTAAAATCCCTTAAGTCCCGGAGTTTGGATTTGTGCCCGGTTGATGGCAATAGGCTCGCCCCCTATTACATGGGACTTAAAACATAACTGGCGAAATGTGGGTGTACTATAGGTACACTTCTGCCTAACCCTTCGGGGAATACAGGCGTGATGTTATGTTATGTTGTAAAATCCCTTTCAAAATTTCGTTTCGATTCACCCCTGCATCCCTATTCACCCCGTTTGGCGGTACTTAAAAGGTCCAGTTACCTACCAAACTGCAACCAGTCAGAATAACTTCGAAGGTAGGTTTAAATGGATACTCACATTAACACTGTTCTATCAAAAATAACAAACACAATTACTTTTAGATTAGGCTTGTAGCTAAGTTTAACCTGCTATAGATAAGGTATCCAAAAAAAAACCGCGAATATAAATGCGCCTCGCACATAAGTAGTCAATTCAAATTCTAGTTATTGAATGTTAAAAAAGCTGACTTTCTACTTTTCATTTCTTAATAAAATAACACTCTTCTCTTTCAAGAAAAAAACAAGATCAATGACAATGATATGTCTACAACTGATAAACGTTTTTCAATCTTTAATTCAACCATAAAATCCTTTAATTATGATGTTTGTAAAAACAGACATAAAATTAAATATGGTTTTCAACATTATTAAGTGCAAAATGTGGCAACATTTTAATGTCGATCATTATTCAGTGTTGCAATAATTAAAGATTACTTGACTTTTCAGTAATTAGTGGTAAGTCGAGACGGAGTGAGATTTATCAAATTGAGGTCGAACCTGAGACCATTTACTTCAGTGTAGGTGATTTAAATATCTGTCATATTTTCAATCAAAGCTGTACAAGTTACAAAGATTATTGAGCTTATGGATATAGTCGTTGCGTAATATATGAAGTTTAATATCCTTTTCTTCACGTAATATTAAATATAAAATATATTGGACTTTGTTTTTAATTTATTTCACGTTAAAACATAAACCGATGATAATAATCTCAAACTATTCTAACAAAAGTCACAAAAATATTAAAAAAAATTGCCGTCAAATATTGAAAGCTTCAGTCAGTGCACAAACTAAAACCAAAACAAATATCCCCATCGCACGTAACATTACAGTGCCTCATCTAGGACTACTCTTACGGCATCGATTCACTTGATCCAGCCTCCCAATGAGAGATTTCTGAGATTTTCTCTATAATAACGTAAACATAACATCACGCGTATGTGTACTCCACATTTCACCCGTCACCGTTGCATAAGTGGTATATAAAAGGGGCCGGGCACAAATCTGAAATTATTTTATGCATCAAATTAAAATTTAAAGGCAATGAACGTTAACGTGGATGAATACTCGTAGATGAATCAGGCAACGAATTTGACAGATGATTTGGAAAAACTGAAGAAGAAATACTCCGAAATGAAAGCGAAAGTGAAAAAGATGGTAAAAATGAAACAAGATGAAAAGAAAGAAAAGTATAACAGGAACTTCTCTGATAACTACGAGGCCAATGTTAAATTGTTCTGGAAACAGGTAAGCTTGGCTCGCGGACTGACAGGAACACCGAATATAAAATATATTATAAGAGCAGAAGATGGATGTTTACTAAGCGAAGAATGTAAGGTCTTGGCCCGCTGAAAGGAATACTTTGAAACTTTATTTAGTTGTCAGGATAGTGTGCAAGGAGTGGGTGACTGGGCAGACGCCAGAAGCTCAGATGTAGATGAAGAGAATGAAATAGATGAGACTGTAAGAACGCTGAATGGACTGAAAGTTGGAAAAGCTGCAGGTTACGACAGAGTGTCTGCTGAAATTCTGAATGGCGGTGACGGGGTGGTATCAAGCCTATTGTGCTGGATCTTTAATGTGTGTTGGAAATATGGCCGTGATGATTCGCGATGATTCGTGTAAGGCTGTAATCGTACCATAAGGGAAAAGGCTCTCAGTAAGAGTGTAAAAACTACCACGACATTAGTCTTTCGAGTGTTGTCGGCAAACTGTATGCGAAAGTTATAATAAATAGAGTGATATGAGTGACAGTTGAGAAATATGGGATATGCAGGCAAGATTTGGAGAGGGAATGGGCTATATGGATCACATCTTCTCCCTAAAGTGCATAGCCGAAAAACATCTGGCAAAGTACATGAAAGTCTTCTGTGCTTTCGTTGCCTTGGAGAGGGCTTATGACTAGTGTTGCCCAAAAGCGGTCTTGGTCTTGTTGGCACTTTAGCAAGACCAAGACCAACTTATTGTAGCAAGACCAAGACCAAAACTGAACCTTGCCAGATTTTAGCAAGACAAGACTAATCCTGCGAGACTCTTGCGTCTCGCAATTAAGTCAAACTAAGATTTGGGCGTTATTAAGTTTGTATTTGGTTTCAATCCCGATTTTCATAGATGTTCCCCAGTATCAAAACCGTATCGTTATAACACTAAAAGGTATTGTATTGATTATTATAAACTTTTACATTTTGATCGTTTTAATTAATCCCTGGGACGGGTGGTTTAACTTACAAAATACTATTCATCAAAAACCTACACAGCAATGTAGCTATTAAAATTTAAAAAAAATGGAAGTCAACGTAATAAGTATAAATTGAATAACCACTAGCTGTTTGTGAAGAGTTTAGGATAGCCACTAAACACGTAAGTACAGAAAATCATTATAGGTACCAACCTAAAGTTAGTAATTACGCTTAGGTACTAAATTGCGTATTTTTTTTAAATTATTGTCAAGTTAGTTTAATTAATTTAGAGGTTCACTATGCCTATGTCAATTTAAGCTCAACATGTACCTACTCTGTTACGTTGTTCTAAGATCTAAACTAATGTGTTTAATAAATAGCAATAGGCTAATAGGTATTTGCAAGACTTGCGAAGCCAAGACCTAGACCAGGTGTAATGACGCAAGACTTAGACCAAGAATCGCTAAGTCTCGTCTTGGTCTTGCATTTATGCAACACTACTTATTACAGTGTGTGGAAGGAAGAACTGTGGTCGACATAATCCTTGTACTCGTACAGTGTAGACTAGCGCTTGGTAAGGGAACTAAAATCTTTATACAAGGAGGCCAGTGCTTGTATTAGGAATATGGGGTATACACGAACTGGTTCTGCATCTCGAGGGGTGTTAGAAAGGGTTAAGTAGCGTCACCGTGACTGTTCAACTTGTACATGGTTATCCGACAGGTTTGAAAGCTGATGAGTGAGGATTGACGATGAATGAGTCACCTATCAAATGCCTTCTTTACGCAGATGAACAAGTTCTACTTGCATCGTCAGCAGAACAGTTGCAAGACATGGTGACTGTGATAGATCAAGCATATAAGATGAAACGTATGAATATAAACGTGAATAATATAAAGGTCATGGTGTTTGAAAGAGAAGAGAATGTATCAGTGTGTGATGTGAAAATAAATGATAAGAGTGTGGAGCAAATAAGTGAGTTCGTATATTTCGGGAGTCTGCTTACAAGGGATGGAAAGATTCATGGAGATGTGAAAAGGAGAGCAAATGTGGGAAATAAAGTGAATGGTGCTACACATGCAATTCTGATCAACCAGTTGATGTCCAAAAACGCACGACTGGCTGTTCACAATGGTGTGCTGGTACCTACGCTTATGTATGGAGATGAATGTTGGGTGTGGCAAAAGAAGTATGAAAGTAGAATAAATGCTGTGGAAATGCGTCCGTTGTGAAGCTTGTGTGGTGTGACTATGAATGATAGGCTGAGGAATGTTGTGATAAGGCAACGGGGCCGTTTAAAAGAAGATGTAGTGACCAAAATTGAAAAGAGTATGCTTATATGGTTTGGTCATGTTGAGAGGATGAATGAAAGGTGACTAATAAAAGGTATAAGGCCATATAGTGGCCTTATTGGTGATGTTCTTCAGAAAGGTCAGGTGTGTAGTACTCGCAACGGGCGTGCCTGTATGACCAAATGTATGAACGTAAACGAGGCAAAGGGAGTATGCAAGGATCGTAGCAGGTGGCGTTCTGTAGTTTCTGCCTACCCCCATGGAAAGAAGGCGTGAGGCGTGATATATGAATGTAAGTATGAACATTAACATCCTATTAACCTTTAGTGACTCATAAATGCTTGGCCCTAATACATCAATCCTTAGCCCAGTATAACGCTAAATTAACTCCGTCCCTTATCCATTTGATTACCCGCCATCGTACATTAAATACATATCTCATTCCCTCTAATTCCATTACAACAAAGACACACACACCTCTCTATAATTTTACCTCCGCGCCATCTAGTTGAGAGTTACCCTGCAATCATTATTGGTACCATAGATAAAGAAAACCATGCAGATGCGACTTTCGGGTACTCGCTCAAGCCAAACCTGGGATGTTAATGTTGTCGGGAGCGCCGAAGCTACCATATATAAGGAGATATGGTCTGTTCCAAAAGTATAGTAAAGTAGATTTGATAATTTTAATACTTAGACCCGAAAGTCTTATTTTAAATCACCAAAAACATGTTTTTCATTTCACAATTGCGGTTAACTTTATTTCATTTCTTCGATTACCTTTCAATTACAATTTAATGATGGTAATCACACAATCATTGTTGGAAAAAATGGTAAGATATAAAGTTGAAACCTTCTAAATACAGTTGAATGTGTTACTGTGTAATTGTCTTTAGTGAGTGATTGCGTAAAAAAAATACCTGAATAGTTTACACTTTTGGAACTGACTATAAATCTGATCAGACGAATCAGTCTGATAGCATAAGTTCAGAAACACGTAATAAGCTTCAGAGTGTAGCAGTCGCTACATCTGTCTTATCCGAGTAGTTTTAGATTTTACGCTACGGATTTTGATGTGGACAGACGGACCTGAAAGTAGAACTGACCAAGTGTGTAGGTGAACCTCCAGGACGAGGCAATTCTGACTGGTATCAACGTTACTTTATTACGCACCAAAAAGAAGTAGACATTTTATAATGCGTTCGCTTCTATATGTTTACATTCTATGCCAGTACTGAGTACCGGTACCGTATAGCACTAATCGATAAAGATAAATGACTATACGCTCATATTAAACACCCACGTTGATCGATCGGCTGCGGCTCTTCATTTTTGTACCGAAGCGTATATTAATCATTATGGCGGTAATCTTGTGAAATTTATTACCTCTAAGCGAATCTGCCGTGGTATTTATCAACAGAATGTGTGGGCTATCATAGGTGAGCTATAGTCTGGCTAGATGTGATTGATATTAGATAGCTGTGAAACAAAAGGATATATTAGTGGGAAAATGTAATTTGGGTGCTTGGAAAAGAAGCTCCTTAGAAATTATCAAAGCTCCTCTAATTTAAGAACTATAAACTCTAAAGCAACGTATGAAACATATTCATTAAAGTTTGAGTAACAATTCCCCATACTTTTTGCTTCCATTGTTTTTGTAACTACTTATTTAGTGAAACATAAAGATTATAAAAAAAAAGGTTTTAAAAATGTTGAGCCTTTTCGTTTAAGAAAAGGAAATGACTCAACACTTTTACGGTTTCGTTCTTTCCCTGAATACACACATTTTAATTTTTAAACTACCCCTAGAATTCAAATTCAAGTCTTCATTTTCACCTTAAGGGGAATGCACCAAGTTGTATTGCTGATTCTTATGATTATAATTCAGTAAAGCCGTATTTGTTACTGTCGCGAATCATATTTTAATCAAAATACAATCTGACAGTTACCTGCAAATTGCAGAAAACGTAAGAAATTTTGAATTTCGCGGGCTACCCTGAAGGTTCCACCTTAAGATCCCATTTACCAACCATGACATCCAGTTATCACGCATCCTTCTTAGTTAACATAATAGAGATGACCGGCCACCGACAATTAGCCTACGCGTATTAATAACCAATCTGACGCAAATTAGATACGTCCGCCTTTCTAATTTAATTTAGAGCATTCTTGAGATACGACATCTGAAGATTGATAGGCACAGCTCTAGATAATATCTGGATGCTAACTTTCATATTTTATCGAAATATGGACGGTACATCAACACTTCATAATAAAAATGCAAAAATCAATTTATTTATTTATTTAATATGCGATTCATGAGAAGTCCAGGGAGGAGGCCGTTGCCCAGCTGTGGGATGATGCAGGCTTACAGTAACAGTAATATGCGATTTTTATTCACTTAATTAACTAACAAATTATTAAAATAAAAATATAATAACCTAACCTAACTAAAACTATTAAAACAATAAAATATGGCATCGAAATAGAAAATAAATATTTAATAAATAGAAAACGTGAAACGCCCAATGTATTTGACGAAAATCTAAAGATTTTTTGTAGAACACTAGTCTTGAAAAATGGAGTGTTGATGATATGCTATCATAAGCAGGTAGAAATGGTGCCGTCACTTAAGTGGAGTTTAAATACACAGATTAAGGCGGCACGGTTAGCGCAGTGATTAAGCGATTGACTGCTGCGTTGCGTGTCGCGGGTTCGATTCCCGCACGGAACAAATATTTATATGATCTACAAGTAGTTGTTCCGGGTCTGGCTGTTTGTGTATGTAAGTTTGAATGTTTGTAAACGCACCCACAATACAGGAGAAATACCTAGTGTGTGCAAACGTTTAAAATATATATATATATATATATATATAAAATAAGTTTTTTTATTTTTCCTCATAATGACAAGCTTAGTCTAGGTTTCACATCTAAATAAATCAAATCAATATTATTAGAAAAATACAAATAGTTTCTTTTTCTACTTCAGATTCATTTAAATATTTGGCAACTTTTTTTTTTTTTAACGTATAAACCAATAACTGGCACTTTTGAATTGTCAAGGTGTCGGTCAGTCAGAAAGATGAAGGTAGTTACCCATTCTAAAGCGCAGTAGGTACCTATGGAGAACAACGGGCAAGAAATGTAGGTACAGATATAAGGTAGTACATCACTAAAAGTTTCTGCTACATTCTACCGTACGGCATGCAACGTCATAAAACCTAAAATATTCATAAACAAATTAACAACTAATAAGTCATTCTGATACTCGTATAATATGTCATTTACAATACATTTTTTATTATTATATATTTTTATCATTTAATATTTTAATGTATACGAGTATTATAGGCCCCATTGACATTATATTTTTCCTAAGTAGTTCTGTTTTGTAAATGCTTGTAAGTAATCATTTTTTTTATTGTGTTCTCATAGGACCTTCACCTCCACCATAGGACCTCGGATGTCCATTACAGTTAAATACTCCATGCACTAAGGGCATTTTACTAACTTGTAATTGACCAATTATTTTTTTAAGGAATCTAGGAGAAGCCTTTTTCGAGGAGAAACAGTGATTGTCGGTTGATCGATCCTGATTTTAATATCCATTCAATCATAAAGGAGCTAATAATGTACATTTTTAATTCTTTAGAAAGGCTGCGAGGACCACTAGTGCCCATTATATACCTATATATTTACAATAGTTACCTAAGTATCGCTACGCTTAACTCGTAACGAAAGGAAGACAGGTAGTGTGCCTGTTACACGCCTTCTAACCTATGGTCACGAAGAGCCTGCAGCTCTGCTAACCGTATTATGAGGCTTGAGCGTGAAAATCAAGCTGAGAGGAATAAGGTACATTCTTGGCTTATTATGAAGGTTCTACTTCGATTTTGCGCAAGTGGTTTACGTATAAAATTCCTTGACATTCAATATTTAATTTTTAATCAAACTCGAAATGAACTATTAAAAAACGAAGACTTCATTAACCCAAAAAAAGTGGGAATCAAAATTTAATTTATTTAACACTAGCTGCGCCCCGCGGTTGCAACCGCATAAGGCTCGATCCCGTGAGAATATCGGGATAAAAAGTATTCTATGTACTAGTCCAGGTTATGGTCTACCCATGTGCCAAATTTCATCCAAATCCGTTTAGCCGTTTTAGCGTGAAAGCATAACAAACAAATACAAAAAATCAAATATTTTCAATTTATGATATTAATTAAGACAAAGACGAAAGGTATTGATGGGTTAATTGGAAAAAGTCATAGCGATTTTATTGGTGATCTGAGTGATATCTTTCGTGGTGAACAATTAAGCTTTCCGGTGATGAAAGCTGTATCCTAAAATAACTAATACAGGGTATCTTGAGAAAACACTGTATCTTCCTTACCAATGTGAACATATTTTAACATAGTAAATACCTACAACGTGTTGGGTTTCAATTCATATCCTCTCAATTGCCAGATTAATTAACTGATACTTACTTGACATTGGAATATATTTAGTCATCAACCAAATCATCTGCAATAAATAATTAAGATCAAAACCTGAAACAAAAACCTCCAACCTAGATGCCTCGGAAACGGTCTAATATAAGCATTTTAATACAAAGATCACTAACGCAAGGAACATCTCTATCTATTAGCTACATACCCTCACCGTAATAAACAGTGCGCAGCTGGGATCGAACCCGCTACCTTATTGGCCGACCCCACGCGGCGGTAGATAAACAATGCACTCTTGCGCACAAGATATGCGCTGCCAAATGAATGTAGACCTAAAAAAGGATAGAGCTGACCAAAATTATTGAATGTCAGGCCTTACCTAGATTTGATAGTGACTCGTTATTATACACTGGAGAACTTACAGATAATTAATTGTTGCTGTTCATACTTACTCTATCTCTACTTGAAGGTATGTGTTTCGTTTTAACATCAAAGCTTCTAGCCAAGATTCGGCGGTCTTTCGAACCAATTCGGATCACGCACAAACAAAAGAACAAAAGGCTAATTTCCGTAATTAAATACCTTCAAAATCTGTTCGTAGTCTTGTCTCAGCGGTCAAGAACCTTATAACATTTATGGAAAAGAAAAGAATCAACGAGTAAAGTTTATTTAGATTTATTATTTATTTATTTGTTTAGCAGCTGCAAATTGAGATTAGAATACGAACTTTCTTAAATTAACTATGTTTCTTTCAGTAAAAGGCCTAATAGCGGAGAGCCTCGACAAACAACTCAGGAGGCTTTCATTGCGCAGCTGGGTCAAGGGCTTGATTCAGAGAGCAGTAATTCTGGATACGGCACGCTTAGTGAGGAGGTTGCTCTCTGTAGAGCCCTGACCACCGGCAGCCTGGACCCCGTTTCTGATGCCGATAGGCCACTATTTTATATATTTTTAAATGTTCTTGTATGCTCTTTGAAAAAATATTTAATAATATGTTTAATATGTATTAAGAAAAATAAACTGAAATAGCAGTGGGTTGGCCAAGAAGCAGACGAGTCCTTGAGTGGAGATCTCGAATCGGCAAACATAGTGCCGGACGCCCCCAACTTAATGGACCGAGAAATCTGGGACAGGCTGAAGGCAGAAGGCTGACAAGAATGTTACAATTAGCGCAATTCGGGATAGGCTTCAGTCCAGTAGTGAAAGAAAGAAAATACATTTATTTACGGTAAACATGACGCCGAGAAATACACAAATACAAAAAATAACGAGTTGGGGAAAATATGCGTTACATCCACGCAAAACGGCAATCGCTCAGCATAATGCTGCGACCCTATGCGAGACAGAGCCCCAGCGCTGGTTTTCAGCGACAGCCGGCGTTGCCATGATGACGTCAACCAGTACAGCATAAGAAAACATAAAAATTACAAGTAAATAAGAAACAAAATAGATACACTACACCTAGTTCTAAATGCATATGTATAAACAAAATATTTATAAAATGGTATCATTCCAGGTAACGACTAATGCGCCGCCGGCCTTAAATAATCTGTTCGCGCAGCTGTCAGTGGACTGTGATTGTGTGAAGTAAACCTAGAAAATACAAAAAAATCAGTTCTACCACCTTCCTACGCACAGTTCAGGTAGCTTATCCGTACATTCTGCGGGCGGCAGATATAGGACTATTCACCGCCGCGCTCGCATTAACTCATACCGTGCACTTACAATGTCCGGAATGTATGATGCACCTTATAATAATGGGATTCTTCACGCACCGTGTATACTGTTCCTGATTCTTGTTTTGTGGTTGCTGTTCGTGTATTGATTGGACTGTGGTGTTGTTTTTTGTTTTTCTTTAATTAATGTGGTGTTGTTTTTACTTTCTGCAAGTGTGTATTGAAACTTTTTTTTCTTTACAGTGGTTGAAAGGCTGACTGTGGTGCATAATAAAACGTCATATAACTTATATGACGTTTTATTATGCACCACAGTCAGCCAGCAGATTAATTAGTATAATTAATCTTTTTTTAATATTTATATATTGCTTTTGCGTGCCCTTTAAACTCATGAATTTAAAAAAATCACAGCTCTGTACCTTATATAAATTAAACTAAAAAGATGAAAAACGTTGGTATGGAAGGATTAGTTAAAACTAATTGGCCAGCTTACGCCGCAAAATTTTACAATGCGCCAGGAAAACCGACACAATAAAAAAAGTCAATAGATTAAAAAAATATGTAGGTAGGTACCAATTTTCTCGCTTCACCAAACCTACATCAAACAAAACAATAACAACAACTTCTCACAGCCTTAATGAGCTAATACCATCAACAAACAGAGATAACAGTCATTACGTTATTTCCTTAGTGACGTAAACATATCTATTTGAAGTTAGAACCTAAATCATGCGCGTGGGCAACTGGACTCCTGCGGCGCACATCTGTTTTTGTGCGCACACATAAATTACGGAGGTACTCCTCACGGCTCCCGGCTTTGATAAATCCTTTGGTACCTTGTGGCGACGACGGGAACGTATTGTGTTTGTGTTGTGGGTAGTTTAGACGCTTTTAAAGATTACTTAGGCTATGGTGTGTTTAGGTGGTGTCCCTTTATTATAAGCTCCTTAAGTTCTGAGTTGAGCTGCACGATTACTCACAAATACGTGCACTGGACCGGACAGGTCCTCTCAATCTGTGTAGTTTTTCCTCAAAAGACCATTTCAGACATAAATCCACATGGTCTTCACATGATCTGACCAAGATTATGTCTGGATTTTAAAAGAGACTGTAATGTCTGAGTTTCTTTCGACCTTTCTTCTCAGTCAGATAGGAAATGCCGACCTCATTTAGTTTTTAAAATATGATTGATGTGTTTGTACAAACCAACTTACAGTTTTTATTTTGTTTTTTTTTATTTTTTAGAGATGGTCGATGCTTTCTACCAGTTTTTATGACAAGTATTTTACAGTTCAACCGGTACGGTTATGAAATGCCTTGCCCGTGTTGATGGCGAGCTAAATCTTTGTCCACTTTTGTAAACACACTTCCTCTCAGCTGAAACATCTTCATTACATTTAGTTTCCTTGCTCTTGTTTCATGTTTTTACTGTATATATGATATGTAGATAAGTCTATGTTTTATGTGTTGTATTTAATACATTTATTAAAATATTTCCTATTGTTTCATTATGATTCATTATGATAATATTGATAACATTTTTATAGAAAGGTAAGTAGCAATTGTTAGACCCATTTTGAAATCTTGATTAAATGGACCATCTTTTTAAATAACTTGCCTAGGGTAGTATAGTACATTTTTTTTTAAAGATGAGGTGTCAAAGTTATCTTACAAAACATTTTTTAACCATGACTCATAAAACTGTATTTTTTTTACTAAACTGACAATATTAATGATTGGATTTGTGACTGCAATCAATAGCATAAGTATGTAGGATTACGTTAAAAAAGCACTGCAAAAATTTAGAAATTTGTGATCACAGTTCCTAAATATGTGATCTAGGGTGTTGATTTTCAACATTTTCAAAAGTATTCCTATTATCACATAACCAAGTAACATGGATTTTTAGCCTATCACCCCGAACCCGCCTGACGTTGAGTTTCGGGACAACCTGTATATGTATTTGTTGTTTATGTAAATGGTACACCACTGACTACCTGCATTATTGTCTCTCTTTCCTTGAATCCATCCAAAGGTTGTCTGTAAAATATCGCTTTTAGCGATAAGACCGCCCATTGTGTCACCCTATGTAAAATTTCTACATTTATATCTGTAATTTTTATGGTGTAGGTACATAATAAAGAGTATTCTATTCTATCATTTATGTGTGTGAACACATAAGTGTCTTCAGGAAAGATGATTTTTTTGCTTTGATGTACTTGATTACAGGCTTTCCGATCACTACTTCCTAATAGAATCTGTATTTTTACAGAGATAGGAACTTAATTAAGGATCCAAGGACTTTTTCCAAGATAAAATCATTCACAAGACCGAACTAATAGGTAGGTACCTACTAAAGAAGGCACCGCCTATTATTACACGCTGATGACTGATACAGTCATTATCGCGTTACATGCATGAAACTACCCGCAAGGATGGACCATTACCATCAGAATTCTAGGTTTGGTTTCTGTCAAACTGTCTGTCCCTGGCCTGAGGAATTTTCACTACTTAGCAACTATCGAACGGAAAGTACTGAAGCTGCGTTTTCACTTCGCGTTCTGAACAGTTCTGAGCGGGCAAGAATTTGTTTGCGCGGTAAATGAAAACACTTGTGCAAGCGAACATGTTTGTTCAGGCATGTTCGGTTAGATTCGGCGAACGATTGCTCGCTCGCTCATTCGTTCAGTGAAAACGACGTCACCAGCGAGCGAACAGTTGCTCTGAGCATTCACTCGACTTTGGAAGTGCTCGGTTGATGTCCGATCTTTTTTATATTGAGTATGAATCAAGAAAACACTTTGCAACTAATTGAAATTGTGAAAACTTCGGAATGAGCACTCAGCTCCGTTAATATATTGTCATTACATCTTACAATCTGTTAAAAAAAAATACACCCAATAACGCCTTTTAAATTTCCGATTTTTTTGTAACTTTTCAATTATTACAAACGCTGCACTAGCCAAAAGCAAATCGACGTCATGATCGTCCTTATCTACTGAGTGAGAATGAGAACGAAGCTGCTTCAGCGAACTGTTCAGTACTGGTAAAACGGGGTGAATAGGAACGCAGGGGTGAATCGTAACGAAACTTTAAAAGGGATTTTAACATTGAAATATTATAGTCTATCGCCAAAAAGGACTCTAACGTGTATACTGTATTATAATTAACCGATTACGTGTCCCTGT
The DNA here is from genome assembly GCA_916610205.1 of Griposia aprilina. Lineage (NCBI taxonomy): Eukaryota > Metazoa > Arthropoda > Insecta > Lepidoptera > Noctuidae > Griposia > Griposia aprilina. Next base: position 14,105,280 of record OU744302.1, read on the forward strand.
TGGCAACAAATTATATTATTTAAATGTTAAAATTCCTTTTAAAGTTTCGTTACGATTCACCCCTGCGTTCCTATTCACCCCGTTTTACGGTACGAGTTTTTGTTCGTTGTCTCGTTGTAGTGAAAACAAATGTTTTCTGTTTTGAGTGAACATCAGCAGAGCAGCAAACATTTGCTCAAAACAAAATGTTCGCTCGGCATGGTAGTGAACACTCGGCTTAACATATTTATTTAATAAACAAAACAATATACTAGCTTAGCGCTTTTGTAATAATTTGCTTACAACACTACCTATTCTAATGTTTAACGCCTTTTCTCTTAATAAATGCAAAAGCCTCAGTTTCAGGTTCCAAACACAATGTACAAACCGCCAATAATCAGACATCCAATCATTACATTCAAACCGCAATCTGAAAATGTTTCTACCGTTAAATAGTAGAATAATGCAGCTATTTATATGATGATTATTTACTATAAAGAAGGGCTAGGATACAGATAGTAGTGCAACTAAGACTATGGACATAAGCGGAGCGAGAAGCGGAGCGTCGAAGTGGGCGCATCCGGTAGTAGTATAGAGGTGTAGTAGAATTCGATGAGATACACACATCACATAATAAGTGTTACTTCTCAAAAGAGGTTGCTTCTTAATCATACCTTTAAACGTTATGGATCACCCTTTGGGATAAAGATACCACGTCCCTAGCCTTACCGAAATTCGGTACCTCCAGGGGCACAAGTTTTTTATTATAAATTCATGATACTATTTCCTTTAATTACATTTTCATGTTTACTTTACTTTGGTGTAGTTACTTTAACGATAAAATTTTACACTATTCTTATCTTTAACTATAAATATTATACCGCGTGTGACCGCGTTGTTCTTCTAAACTACGCAACGGGTCTTGATGCGGTTTTCACCATAATTTAGAGAATTTATTCCGGAATGTTAGTGTGTATATAATACATTGATATTAAACTAACATTATAAAAAAATAAATCTCGATGATTTGTCATGTCGAAAAATCCCGCGAACCCGAGGCGGGTCGCTAGTTTGAAATAATCTGTAAAACGATACTGTGACATTACAATTTTCCTAGATTTTCATTCTAGGCGTACACCAGATCATGAATCGCCCGCTTTCCACCCCGCCGTCCTATGCCCTCTCGTTACGTACTGTAAGTGCGTTCACCAGCGATCCAGCCGCTATCAGATGGTGGCTCCATATCGGATGCCTCGAATACATCGCCCTCCATCGGCCACGGATGCTATGAAAACAATAATATTATTAAACTTATCTGTCACGAGAATATCTTGAGATAATATTTATATGGTATAAGGAAGCCTGATTGTAATGGTTAGCGTTAGATTAAAAATGTGGTGGTCATCTTTTATTTGGTTTTGCGGACCTAATTAGGTTTTGGATGAACAATAGGTGGGTGCATTGTGTCAAGAGCCCTATAGTAAGTTACACTAGTTACTTACCTACCTCCTCCCTCCTCCCTCTCCTCTCCTCTCCTTACGTAGCTGATCTAGTGAACTGTGTATAATAGAAAACACATAAGCTATTGCCCTCCTTGTCCAACGGAAAATACAGTTTATTTGGTGCCTAGAAATCTTCGGAACTTGGCTTGAAAATGATGAACAGCTCGGAATCCATGGCAATAAGCTAAGGCCACCATATTTTTCAGTGATTTCATATGCATGTGTTACCTTATGAAATCAGCCGGATATATCAAGTTTTGAAATGTTTTTTTTTTTCCTTCTTGGCAGCTCGTTGTTGTGACCTCTGAGGTCGTGGCTACTTAACCGGTCAGTCCTGTTGGTGCCTCAAGAAAAGTTAAAGCCTCCAGCCAGGGGTGAATTTCTTAATTACTAAGTGACCGCACGCTAAGGGCACCTCCTGTGGGGTACGAACCTCGGCTTAGGGCGTCACTGAGGGGAGGGCAGCAAGGTGGGACAGGCTGGATCGAATTCGTTTCTTTATTATTAAACGGGGTATTTAAAACTACAGGCTCAGCTACGGCGCGGGCTGGCACTTCGTCGAGCAAGGGTCGGGAGTTTTTAAATGTTTTTAAACAAAGGCTATACTTAGGAACATAATAATTCTCTTCAATAAACTTGTCAGTTTTCAGAATTTATTGATTTAAGAATTTTGATTTAATCCTCGATAACAATGTTATGGCAATAAACATTAACAAAGTACATGCAAAAATAAAAGCACAGAGCCTTCCCAGGTACATAGAAAACATAAAACATATCCATTTCATTACAACTTTGACCTCGCCGACTGTACACCGTGATAACCCTCGCAATTACAATGGGGCAGCCATTGTCCCGGACATGTGTTGTCGCCACCCGGGACATAGCGGGACATTATCATTGCCTTATACGGATGTGGCGGGTTGAGAGTTACTGAGGCAAAATTAAGGATTAGAAATTAACAATAGAAATAATTTTAAACACTTCTTTCTGGAAATGTTTCAGTAGGTACCTATTATTCTTTAAGCTAGACAATTTATGACAACTGAAAAAAGCCTTTAGAAGTTTCTAATATTAAATGTAACATTTTCGCATTTTAAAGAACTAGCCTCGGGTTTACAGAATAAATAAAATTACAACAAATCGTTTGGTTAACTTTTTTCAGAAACCCGGAAGTTACAATCCTAGAGGGATCTAAAAAACGTGGCGGAATAGAGACATAACATGAAATGGACTGAATTTGACAGGTTTTTGACATTTTCCTTTACAAGCAACGCCGCCATCCTCATTCATTTTGAGCCTTAGCGAATTGTAACTCAATCTTCCCGAAGTAATAAGTGTCATAGCGGAATTGAAACTTTACAAAGGCAATGTATTATCACATTGATTCCATATCAATGGACCTCTCATTTAATTTCGCACTTCGCATTTGGAAAATTTCAGCTCAAACTCTCGGCTACGCAACCAAAGCAGCACGCAAATTCTATTTGAATGAGCTTCGAGCCTTATTCGATGTCTGTAACTGGTCTTTGTGAACATCACTAACATTCTATTGAAATAGCTGGCCGCGGTGTGCCGGAGACCATACGCGTGTCAGCAGCTCGGCTCGGAACATCTCAATAGGACCAGCAAATAACTAGGAAGAACCTTATTCGCCAACAAGAATGCCCTCTGTCTTTAAGCGGATGCATTTGCGTGCGCTAGCCTCCTCAGATGCTTAACTAGACTTTCGTGCCATACAATTTATTGTACGCACACAATTTATTATGTAGAAATCACTGAATAGAACTATTGATGCTTATCTTAAACGGTAGAGACAATCGTATAATGAACGATTATATAAAAGGTTAAGCACCAAAGTCCATACAAGAAACAAAAATATACGCAGCACCTCCATACATGACACAATATGTCAACTATTTCTCACATTTTATTAATTGCATCCTACTACATGAATTTATTACCAACACTGACACCATACTATTAGATATCCGACGGTGTTAAATTATATATGATTAAAAGTGTTCACACCTTTGTAGGTACATATGTCATAATATTAATAATTGCAAACATTTCCTTTTTAGTCGAACGAACATTATGATCTGCGCGTGACTCGATAAAAATTCCGAACAAATCCGTTTGATGCATTAGATACAATGAAAAAATAACGAACAAAGCAATATTTGACAAGTCAGAAGTGAAACGGCGACCTTGACATACGTGTCAATCTGTAACGCATGTCAAACCAAACGCGTGATACTAATCTACATACCGTCACCTTTCACACCGTAAACACATCACCGATCATTGTGTTACATCACTACATAATATCATCAATCAAAAACTACAAGGGCCATATGCAGATTTTATTCAAATCCCAGTGAGATTATGGGGCTCACCCACGTGACGACATTCGCATTCGATATTCGCCTTTGAATTCGCGGCGTCAAACAATAAAAGCGCATCGACGCCGCATAGTTGTAAGGTCGACAATCGTGTATAACGACGTGTCTATTAAAGTGACACTATTTTATGTGTAGTGAAATGCATTAGGTTATTTTGCATACAAAGCGTTATAAATATTTCTTATGGCTAAGTCGTCGCAGTCGGCGTTTTGAAAGCTCGGCCGGATGACACGCGTCGATACATCCGACTGTATTTTATGCGTCAAACTGGATGTAAATGTATGTAAAGTAGAGTCGTCTTGTTATGAAATACGGTCCTTGGAGAGAAAAGAGACAATGAATAACTGTGTTACGAACTATTTTACAGTAGGCAGATGGTTTGCATACCTACGTTCATGCATTACCATACCAAATTATTGTCCTGAACGAGCTCGTCATCCAAGAAAATATATTAACGGATTCGAAAAGGACGATATCATTATTGGAACGAAGTTCCTTGACAGTAGGAGATGACTGGTAGAAATCGTCACGTAAGGAAAAAGCATTATGCCCCCTCCATGAAACTTTCTCTCTCTCTGTCTCTTTCTTTCACATACGAGTGTGTGCTTGGGTATCGTGTATGGAACTTCGTTCGTGATAGGGGTCCCCAACCGCACACGTTTTTTTAACACCTACTAGCTCACCCGACAGACATTGTCCTGTCAAATTTCAATAGCATATCATAAAAAAAGTTTTTCCCGAAAATGTAAAATGAAATTTAAAAAATTCCGGGTTTTTTTTATATATTTTTCTTTAATAATAAACACCACCCCTTTATTAATAAAATCCTAATTCAGACTATTACAAACATTTCAAAACTTTAAATAGCCAAATTGGTTCGCCATTCTCAAGCGATGCGCCTACCCACTAAAAGCATTTAGTTTTTATGTAGATAGATTGCACTTAAAAGCGACCACTGCTTTTAGCTTCCTACAAACCCATTGCATCCTATCAATTGGCCGATCAAATGCAGTTAACAGTTTTATATTACCCAATCCCAAGTCACGTACTCGACAAATGCTAGTAATAAAATAAAACAAGTTCTACTTAACAATTAGCATTTTACACACCACATTACAGTAAGACAAAGAGCAAGTATTTACGTCTAAAACAGTTGATATTTAAATAGGTCCCGGCCGGGCGGAACACTTGTACGATTTGACAGGTGATAGCAGCGGCCCGGTGAAATATTGCCGTTCGCCAGCGAAGCGATATCGCGCAGCTGGCGAACGATTGTGTACGGTACTCGGTAGGGCACCAGGATTCCACTCGGTGTACGCGTTTAGCGCGGTATCGGTGACAGCGAATTTATGATTTCCTCAAATGTTGATGACGGCTGTTAGAAAATATTCCCTCGTCGTTTTGAATCGGAGGCTTCTCATCTCCGAAGCAAACTGAGCAGACTTGCTTTAAGCATTTGTCTGGACTGATTTATCTGCTAACGTTTAGCATATTATTCAAATACATGTATTCATTCCGTTTTGCTATCTCAATTCACAGCACATAGCAGTATATGCAATTAGATAGACTAGCTTTGGTAGTGTTACCGCTTATTTGCACTCAATCGGGGGTAATAGAGCGGCAAATATATCTTGACATACGGCGAAACTTGGAACTAAACTTAAATATGTACTGAGATTGACAATTCGTCACTCTTGTCTTTGCAAGTGGCGCCACCATGAAATGTCAAAATATACTGGACAAGTTTAATTTCATACTAATCGTAGTCCCAGCTCATAAGACTAAAATAGTCATAGATAAAAACGATAGCCGTCATTAGTAAGTTTAGTTTTTGGTTATTTGTAATGAGAAACCTATATTTTTGCTGGTATTTAAATTAAAAAGATAATACAGGCTGTTTGGAAGCTGGGTGCAAAGCCTTAAGGGGATGAAAGTTGACACCACTTAGAGCATTTTGAGCCATACATTTATTAGACGAAGTAGGTTTTATTTTTATTTTTGACTGCTATTTTTAGGTTTTTTTTAGGTAAAAGTATAGCAGTTAAAAATAAAAAAGCTGACTTCGTCTCAGACATGTATGGCTCACAATTCTCTAAATGGTGTCAACTATCACCCCCAAGCCTTAAGGCTTTGCACCCAGCTTCCAAACAACCTGTATAATATGTTTTGCATTACGTTTTGGTTAGATACCTCGCTGAGGTGACTATTGATAAGGCTGGCAGTAAATCTTGTTTTTCTTTTTTCACATTCCTAATATAACCTACTGTCGGTAATGATCCTGTAGTCCATTTGTAAATTGACACTTTATTTAGCATTAATCTATGTTTCAATACGACTTATACTCAAATATATTTTCACTGAGATTTCTTCACATCCCAGCTTTTATAGAGTGTTTTCTACTTATCATCATTGATCTTACAGAATTTGAACTAATTTTCTGATCGGTATCTACTTCTGATATCGTCCAAATGAATATGCCACACTTAAAAGCACTTCAATTAATTCAATAATCCTAGAATTTCTTTAAACCTATTTTTTTTCTGTTCTATTAACTTTTCTTGAAATTTCTTTGAGGATCGTTAAACCATTGCCTCTTGACCTCAAAAACAATGCGAAAAACCTTAATTCTGACATCATCGTGTTCACAGATGAATATATTGCTTACTGTGGATCAGCAACTACAATATTCATTTATGCAAAAAGCTATCCAGCAAAACTTAAAGTCTTTTGGATCAGCTGAGACAAAAACGGGTTACCTGATGATCGTAGGCGGAACACTGCAACCTGTTCTCATTTATAATACAAATATTTACATCCAATGGATCGATAACCCTTCTTACTTTTACAATGGACACTGGAGTATCTCGTCCAGTATTATAAACAAGGATAGACTGGTACAAATAACAATGCTTCTTTGATATATCAATCATCGAAGTAGTTGAGTTTAGCACCTATTTACTTCCATAGATAGAATGTGCTTTATCGTACACCAGTAAAATTAAAACGTGTAAAGTTCATTGTGGTCTGATCTGGACATAATTATGGTCCTAACCATGAGATCACGTATCTTGAAGTTCGCTATTTAGAAAACTACATACGGAGATTCTATTCGTAGTCTATTGAATTTATCTAACCCCGTCATAAGTACACATACGTACATACGAAGTGTGTAAGTACACATTATGGTAAAGCAATTAAGATAATTATTGAGTATTGAACCCAAAGATTTGTAATGATGTCATAGAAAAACATATTTTTGGGCGCTTACATTGCTAACGCTAGTAAACCTTACGAGATAGAACAAAATAATAATAAAAAATATTATAAATAAATAAAAAATGTATATATAAATAAATATAAATAATAATATCCTAAAAAGGTCTACAGAAAAGCCCGCTATGGTAATTGTCAATCTCCTAAGGATAGCCCACAGTAACCATTTTTATCTTTTACATATAACCAAAAAAAAAATGGGTTATTTACGAAACCATATTAAACAATACAGTATTAGTCCTTATCCAATTAAATACGTTAGATACGTTGTGCATTTAATGTAGAACAAAATTGCCCTTTACAGCATATAATTAAAATGAATATCTTAGAAGATATCACAGATTTATATGTGTAACATCTAACAATAGGGGTCGATATAGACCACAACCCATTCTCCATTTATTTCCGCAAAACACCAGTGTCCCTGGCGTAGCGTGAAGATTTTCTATACATTTGACTATTGATGACATGACATGGACCAGTGGTTTAAGGTCTCGCGTCTCACGCACGAGGTTGTGGTTCCAAATCCGGACAAATACCAATGCGACTTTATCAATTCATAGGTACTTTGCAAGTTTATCTTGGACGTCACTGACATCCATCAAGGAAAGCATCGCAAGGAAACCTTGACTAGTTAATATTAGTCTGAAATCGCCAGTACGCTTTGAGCACTTGCGTGGTGATCAATGCTCATGACTTTTTTGTAAGAGAAGAGGCCTCTGCCCTGCAGTGAGACAATATATGCTGGTGTTATTGTTATAATTTATTGACTATTTCCTCTACATCTTAAACCACCCCATTTTCGGCTCTCATATCGTCTTACACAAAAACGAATGTTCCATAGTCTTCAGTGTCTTACAACTACAATTCAAACCATGTTACATACAGTAACTTCACTTCACACGACCATATATTTGACCAAGCTTACATAGTTGATAAATAAACTCTAAACAACATTAACTATCTGAACAATCCTAGTAATTTCCTACACAAAGTATTGGTACTAGTAATTGAGTAATATGGTCTTTATTAGTGAAAGCTAGGGCATCCTACACGCGCGCGCTAATCGGTGTGCGCGTGCGGCTTAATTACAGTCATTTGAATATTCTACTCCGAATTTGAATTTGAAATTGTGTTGATTCATAGTTCGGAGATGTTGTTTGAAATGGGCGTCATTTGTCACTTTGTCACCTTTAGATGGTGTTGATAGGAAATTAAGTAAAGACTTTAGATTAAGCTTCGCAGTTAGTATTTGTACTGAAGTCATTAGGAAAATATATGCAACATTTTAAACTTGTACCTACTGTTGAATGGAATCAATACATATTTCATTTTTCCCTGATCTCCCAGCTTCGTTTACATATTCATTTTGAGTTTGTTTAAAAATATGAAAATTTTGAATAATATGTTTCTGGGTCTTCCAGTTTCGTTTCGTTCATTTTCTAAACGAGCAGCATGAGTTCCAATAAAGAGACAACTACTCATCGTCGAGCTCATATTTACGACGAAGAGAATTGACAACACACTCACTGAAACTATTTTCATAGAACCGCAACTAGTTCTCTCAACAAAGTTAGGATGCCTATACCTAGGTTTTGTGTAACAAAACCTGAGATCCCAGCTGCTTTTGTAACGGAACTGGTTGAACAGGCAGCGACGTCCACGCTAAATTAGAGGCACACGCTCCTTTGAATCTCTGCCCCCTCCCCTTACCTCTCCACCCCCCTGGTCTTACGTATCAAACACAATTTGTATTTTCGTAACGCAATAAGGCTCGTTTTCGCAATGTTTCAATTCAATAGACCACTTTGTTAGATAAACTAGTATTTATTATTTTGTTTCAGTTGTAACCGCTTTCTTATGTAAAATAGGTACTTTCAATTTTAATGATGTTGTGTAAAAGTAAGGAGATACCAGATTCACATACAAGTGTAATGAAATAGAGGAATACGTGACGAACAGGTCGTACAGATTGTAAGCCAGGCACAATAAGGAATACAAATGAATAAGATCAAATTTTTAAAGGCGCTATTCTTTGTCAAGCTAGAAAACCAAGCCTAACACATTAACACAAAGAAAAGAAAAGAAAAGAAACCCATAAAGGAAGATGTTAATGTTTTAGTTAAACTATAACTTAAGGCAGTTGAAACTTTTTCAATGAAGGAAGAATTAAGTATAGCAGCTACTTAATCGACTATAAATCGTAATAAATTATCGAAGACCAAGAAGAATTCATGTCACGTCTCCATGCCTGTATACATACTCGTAGATGCCAAACATGGCAGATGGCGCCTGAAGCTATGAAAATAAAAACTAATACAGCATCTCATTATCCCTTTACGTAAAAGACTAGTGATAAGCTGCCATTTCATCTAGCCTGATGTGAAATGCAACCAAAAAGGAATCAAAGATACGATCAATAGAACTTTGAAATATTTTTAATGCCCAAGTTTGAAATGTTTACGTATGTCTCAACAGCTTACAATTCAGCAAATGCATCATAATGTAGACATAAATTGTTCAAGCCTTGGTATCCATTACAAACATAGATCACATGTGACATCACGCAACTGATTCCAGTGTGTGAAGTAAAATATGGTTATGAAGATAATGCGAAAAATGTTACAATTAACAAATAAAAGTATATCACTGCCAACAAAGAATTCTAAAGCAAATAAAATTAAGTCATTAACGAGATAACAATCGAAGTAACATATAAATGAATCATGGTAATAATCGTAAGTTATCCCGTGGAACGTGAGGTACAGACGGCGATGCAGGCGTACCTGAGTCACAACCAATTAACGTATCTATTGTAAACATCACTTGCGTGTGATTGTCGTATATTTCAATTTGACACATGCAGCCTGTATTACGCGCGAACGTGTGTTTTAATGTAATATTAATGTGTCTGTGTATGGAAGGTGAGTTTTGCAGCGCACTGCATGTTGCCTTATCCGATAACCCACAAGCACAAGAATTTTTTCTTGTGCACTAAGGCGTCTCTCGTTAGCTCCCGTACTTCTTGCAACGTTTACGTTCGCGTCCGGTTTTTGTAACATTATTAGGAGCTTGGTTATGAATTTGGTAAGTGATCTATCTGAGGCTTCATAAATAATAAGGGACATATCAACTCCTCGAGTAGATTTTAATCCACCGCTATCATAAGCTCCTTAATCGGTTTAAGCATGATCAATTTTCGTCGCTGAAGTGCCAATTTATGCAAGAGCATTATTTCCATTTTCCCGGGTTAAACATCCCCTTTTTTCAGCCGAACCTCGGTTAAAATTGGAACTTTAGGTTCTCAGACGATCTATTTTGATGAAGGTCGTCAACACAATACGTATCAAATGAAATAGTGATTGACATATTATTATTTCATACCTGTTATATCGTCCATAATGTAGTTTAGCTTTTAGTCCTGGCTCCCCAACTATGTCTCGTTATAGACGAGCCCGTCGCGTACATATTAATAAACTTCTCTCAGTATTTGTGTTGCTAATTACTTCGTAATCCAATAATTCTGCAGATAAGGAAAGTGATTCAATTTATTCGGCGTTAATTGCCGGTTCGTTATGAAATAGAGGTTGAAATCTTTATTGCTTACTACTAGCTTTACCCGGCCCGGCTTCGCACAGGTAGCACTAAGTATCTAACACCTACCCTACCTAACTAAATAGGTAGTTAGAGTAGGTGTTAGATAGGTAGGTAGGTAGGGTAGGGTAGGTAAATACCTACCCCACCTACCGTTTTGACGTGTTATGAGAACATAAATGTAGGGGAAATCTGTTTTTTTTCGCGATTTCTGGTTTGGTCCATAGTAAAAATTGTTTATAATGATGAGTACAATGACCCCTTGAGAGGTGGCTGGTGTTTTACCAATAATCCAGTATAGATGACTTAGTCTTAGTTTAAGCAGTAGACCTGGAGACTTGGAATTATTTTACTCTGTTTTTAGCACTAATATTGAAAAGAGTTCCTTACGGCAACGATAAAAAAAAATAAGGTACGAGTATATCAGGGTTAATCCGATGATCATCAAACCGTGGACAGAAGTGAAGAAATATAGTGCTATCTTAACTATATAACTTATCTTTTTAATATGAATGTGTTTCAGGGACAGTAAAACATTTTTTCTTTCAAATTTATTTGCATTGAATTAATCTCTAATTTTTTTTTTTTTTTTTGAGATTAAGTTCAACAAACTAATATTATTACTTACAAAATGACACAGTGACCTATTTTTTAGGTCAAGATCTCAAAAATTAACACCTAAAACTAAAAGTTAATTAATTCAACGTTGTTCCCATATATGGATTGGTCATGAAACACACATTATTCCCAAGGCCATGGTTTCTAGATTTTATACTCTGCAGATCACTATTATAAGATAGCTGCAAAACCGTTATTGCCTAAAACGTTTGAGCGGCTGGACTATTAACTTAAGTCTGCGTAAGTATGCAAATTGTTATAACCACGTTAATCTTCTAGTAATCTGCTATATTTATAAATATTGCCCCTATAAAATTACTTAGTAAATAAACACTAATACTTTATAGGCAATTTAACGATCGTTTTCCTAAATTCTACCTGCAAGTACGTTTAATCCGTCAATCAGTGTATCTGTGAGTTTAACAAGAACTCGTAAACATCGAGTGAGTAACGCACGTCCACCATCGATTTACCCAATTAGAATCAATTCAGAGTGATCAACTTAGTATCGATATCACAACATAAATGTAATCTACCCTTCCATTACCTGTTTTATATAACATCAATTCAACAATCTTATAGGGAACGCGCAATGTATATAAGCCGATGGGTTCGGAGAAATATTTGAATGTAGCATGTTCTTTTCGTGGTAACAGCCAGCATTGTCGTGGTTAAGTTGTGGCATCTTCCACATAGCACGCATTGCAAAGTTAAATGCTCAAAATATGGTTAGCGCTTGAAAAACGTAGCTTTTGACCTAATCGTTAATGTTTCTACTGCCATAAACAACTGACAAATTAAAGTTTGTACAAACTAATCGATCTTAAAGTTGTTTGCAGTACCTAACAGTTGACCTCTTAGTTGCAATTTTTGCGGGTAATTAGATTGTATATTTAATTACTTAACTTAAGTGTCTACATTATCTTAATTACTCGTAACGCCGAGGAGGTAATAGTATAAAACAAGCCATACATATTGTAGCGAAATAAAAAAGGGATTCACCACATAAAAAAGGTATAATTTTGATAAACAAATAAAAAATACACCGCAAATTACAAAAACTAAAAGTAAACAAGATAAACATTTTTTTTTAATCAATTGCTGTATAATAATAATTGCATATATGGATTTTAATATTTTTTATAAAAAAAATGAAAACTTAGACGCACAAGATCGTTAATACCTTTTTAGTGTTGTTTCACGCTATACGTCCAGAAAAGCCTGATTGCAATCGGTATTCTAAGAACGCACTCATTAATTATAAGGTTTCTAGGAAACATACTGTTTGATAGACGGCGCGAAGTTAAACCGAGGTCATGGTACAGACTTAAATTAGGAAGAAAATTTATTTAGAGTTTAGAATAATCAAAATATAAATAGCTGGAAATATCCTCAGATCGTCGTGGCCGTCGGGACAGGAACAAAGATATAGTAGTGTAGACTCGTGGCAAGGCGAGAAGTTCAACTCGCAAGCTAGACCATTAGCCTGAAGGGTGAGGCTGAAATCCGGCTTGATAAATACGGTCAATACCTAAGACAAACAACATGAGATGAGAACCGTGAGCACAAGCAGAATTTTTAATAATAGAGAAGAAATTTACATACCGTTTAACTGAAGATAAAATTCGTATAGGAATAAAGCATACAAAGGCAAGCATACGCTGAACGTTCTTATGACAAAGAAATAAAATATAATGTCGAGTCAAAGAGACAGGGTTTTCGGTAGTTTGAACGAATAAGAAAGAATACATACTCAGTTTACAACGGAATAGTTAGTAAGCACACTGGGTAATCCGACTGGTTACGGTTAAATAGGCTTATAATATTTCACTATAAGAGATTTCGGCATATATTGGCTTAGTCAAAAAAATCAACTGATGCTTCGGTTAAGTTAGTAGCTATCAGTTTCAGAAAAAAAAGATAAAAAAGGTTAGTTAGATCCATCTAAAATTATTGGGTTTGGTAATATTGTTATAATTTTTTATCGGGTGTCCTGTTTTTAGAGGCGGAGAACTTTAAATTGAAATAAAACACAGAAAAATGTTCTTAATATCCATAAAATTAGTTATATAAATTTTATGGCATTAATGTTTGAATATGATTTCGGGGGGCGGCGAAGGCCTAATTAACTGAAAGCTTAATTTACTGAAAGGAACATTTGACGAACGACTGATTTCACGAAATGTGCCCACCTCGTCCGTGCGATTTGACGCCATTACATTATTTTCTTTGAGTATATGTAAAGTCACATAATATCTAAACCGATAAACCAGAAACAATTGAGCACTTTCATGACAGAATTCGTCTCACTGTTGCCAAAATACAGCCTGATTTACTGCAAAGAGTGTGTAAAAACTTAACCTCCAGATTACGCCATGTACGCGCCAGCCACGGCGACCAATGCTATAAAATTATCTGTCAAATAAAGCCAATTTCATGGATATTAATAGCAGATTATTCACTACAGACGTTGTATATATGCTAATCGCGCGGTAAACTCTGCTTGCGCGATGCAGGATTTGCGTGACGTCAGTATGACGTGTAGCTCGCATGTGGCGATGTTTGATACCGCTATATCACTCCCCCCCGGAGACCGGAGGTCGATAGTGGGCTGAGTCTTGTATCTTGCGATGCTTGCCAGGGCCAGTTGAGGTTCCAGTGAGTCGGAACCGGGTGTCGCATAGTTCGCGGTGAGTCGGAACTCTCTGCGAAGTTTTCCCCAGGAGTCGGGGTGGCGCTGCGTTATGCTCCAGTGCGTCGGATGTGGTACAGCGCCGGGTTGAGGCTGACTGCTGGCGTCGACCAGGAGAGAGATTAAGAGCTCTTCTTGTTGACCGGCCGAAAGTGCAGTGTGCTGTGCCAAGGTTGCTGATGAGGCTGAAGGGGATGACCAGGTACGCGCGGTCGCTGCATGCTGGTGGTCAGGATACCCGTTGAAGCCGTGGGTGCTGGCTGGCTGTGTGACTCGCCGCTCTAAAGCTTGCGGTAGTGATGCTGATGTGATGATGACGTCACGCTGTAGTAGTTGCACGAAGGCTGCGCTGACGTTCATGTTCGGGGTCACCAGTATAGAGGTATGAGGAACAGCGCGTAAAGCTCACTCATACTCTATGAAAAAGGGAGGATCCTCCGGCCAGACGGGTGTCGTGTCTGGTGGGCAACTGCCCGACGGTTGATGTCGGGACGTTGTATATATATGCACCCTGTTTCTCATACCTCTATAAGGGGATAAAGCAGTGTTTAAAGTCACGGTCGCTATTTTGAATCCCGAACGCAACGAAGAATTCTAGGGCTCCCGAGCGCAGCAAAGCGCAGCGAGGGATTTATGCTCGCCCAAGACGAAGACACCTTTATCCCCGAGAAGAATACTCTACTTTTCGCAACTACTGCAAAGTAATAAAAATTAGTTAGGGTATTGGTTTTTATTACTTTGCAAGTAATGAAAACCAATACGATTTTCATTAATAGTTTATGAAACTGTTAAATAGCCGGCGAATACCTAGTTATGTGCAGTTTCATACACTATTTTATCTAAACTAGTGCAATTTCATGAAAAACACAATATATAAATAATATCGTAAATATGACGCCCAAATCCAACATTCTAATGCCCCCCCTACGCGACACATAAACCGATCAGCTGTTGCGATGATATTATTATGCCGCCATTACTGCCACAGATAATGTACAAATAGCGGTTTCGCGAGTCTATGCACATTAATCAATCATTTTGGACTTGCCGTATACTTACAGAAAACAATAGTTTTAATTATTTTTGTTTTAATTTACTATTTAAGGTGCGAAATATTAAATTATTTTGTTTTGGCAACTAAAACCTATGAAGTGAGAAATCTTTGCTCGAGCTGTACCTACATTAAGGGGGATGCGCCAAGGTAGCCCGCGAAATTCAAATTTCCTTACGTTTTTTGTCGTTCTGTCGTTTTTCTTATGTATTGCTGATTCTAATGAGTACAATTCTGTAAAGCCATATTTCTTACAGTCGCGAATGACAGTGATCTGCAAATTGCAAAAAACGAAATTTGAATTTCGCGGGCTACCCTGAAGGTTCTGCCTTAATTGTTTCTTTTTTGGTAAATTTTGCCATACGATTTTGTTAGTTGAGGTTCCAAATTAGTGTTATATTTCAATTTAAAGTTCTTCGTCTCTAAAACCTTTACGTTGTGTTGGTATTTATGGTTTGGCCTTAGAGAATGTTTTCCTTGATTTTCTATGATAGGAAGATTGCCCCAATCGTACCCAGCAAATCCTCACAACATCTATAGATATTACGTTTCGAATCTATTCCTGCATGAACTCAAACTCAAAGCACTTATTTCAAATAAACCAGTTACAGGCACTTTTGAATTGTCAAGGGGTCGGTCAGTGTCAGAAAGATGAAGCTAGTTGCCCATTCCAAAGCGTAGTTGGTACCTATGGAGTGTAGAACACTATTTAGAGAAGGCTTGTACAATACTTCGTATTTTAAATATTAATCATTGTTCAGTTTTTACCTTATCTACCGATATCCCGGATAATTTCAGTGCACCAGTTCGAACCTACTTTCAGAAAAACTTTCGAGTGTCCGTTTATGAGCCATCTCATCTTTAAACGCGGGTACTACTCAAAATAAATCTCTGTTAAGGGGACTACATGACCTAAAGGCAAATTTATAATGCCTAAAAATATAATTATGATCCACTGCAGTAACCAAAATCAGAAAAATATATGATATTCTTCTGGATATATGCTAGTTAGATAGTGTGTTGAAAACATAATACAATTAACTTGATATGATAGAAAAAAATCACGAAGATACCTCTAAAAAAATCTTTGAACGATTAAAAACCATACTAATGTACATGCAAACATTCAGATTTTTTTGTTTGATTATTCTACAAGTAACATACTAACGTAATAGTGTTTCAGTTTTTTAGTCCAATGAATAGATTTTTTGTAAATCCATAACTGCTTCATATTTTTCAATAAATTACCTGCGTTGTGTCATCGCGCGTCTCTTTCTTTTGTATGCAATCCGACAGTGACCGCGTTTTAGCTCTTGTAAGCCTCTTAATGATATAATGATGAAGTTTCAATTTTTTGTGGTCACCCTCTACACTAAATTGTTAAGAATTTTTTAAATAATTGTTTTATGAAATACTGGATTGTTGGATTAAACGTATTTTTAGTAGAATTTTCTACTAAATATCTATGCTATTGTTTTCCGATTTGATCAACTGCTTTAATAGCTACTTATATTTCCCACAGAACGTCAGGATTGAGCAGCCACATAAAATGTAAATGTATCACCGAAATTACATAGCTTCTCCATTTTATTTTTATACTATAAATTAAAATTCATTTACCACTAAATGATACAAAAAATCTGTTATAATTGGGTGATTACTTCCCGAAAGACAGCGCGGTGAAATTTAGGGATTTTTATGATAAGTCAAAGCATTCTAACTATCTCAAACCCATTTTTGTACATATCACGCATAAACACTAGGTACAAATTAATACCAAATTATCAAAAATTACCATCAGCTAGTTTTCGAGTTCTAAGGATATACGCCGCCTTAAACGTCGTGTGCTTTTTGAAGGGTTTTACCTACTACAAATTTCAGGATCGGACCTACAAAACTGGAAAATATTGGTAGTAACCGCGTTTAGAGACATGGCTCGTCAATCCATACGGACACACTTTCGACCACCATTAAAAGATTTCTCTATTTCACAATAAAAATACACATAAGAAAACACGCCTGAATCGTAACTACTACTATCGTTAACTTACTAATACGCTAAAAACAAGTGAATGTGCATTCCTGCCTCAACATGGCTTATGACTGTGTTAGGGTCCATATACGTCTGGGTCTCGATGACCGGTGAGTTCTCATCCAAGTGACGAAACACGATCGCTGGAATACGTTCCACGTTCAGGGAATCTGGCTAGAAAAAAATTGTACCACCGGCTTTATAGGGTTAGTTTTTTTTATGGGTATGCTCGTGGCCACGGTGAGAGCGGGTTAGGTACTTTCGCTTTCGCGAATGAATGCATAGATACTGACATAAGCCAACAAGGATGACTTTTTCTACTATTTACGTAAGATTAAACTCAACATTTAAGATATTTTCAGTTTAATAATCTGATAAACTTTATTTGACAACTAATTTCCCGAATTTTAAATGGTCAACGATGGAATATACTTGCTTAGGTGTTAATTAGAGGTTCCCTAACCAAATTATTATCAATCAATAACAAAGAACTCGGGTACCCTGGTGTACAATAAAGCATAATGCATTTGCTATAACATATTCTACACCAAACAAGGAAAAATACTTGTCATTAAATCGCCAATCGCTCCCTCTTAAGAAGATTTAGTCAGTTTGAGTCTCAGCTAGCAATGTGACCAATTCCCAAACGTACAACGTTTCTCCCATATAGAGCGGTAGCGTGCTGATTAGCCGAGCGAATATAGCCTTTAATTACAATGCAATTAAACAGTCAACTGCACTAATTGACTCGATAACATCTTTAGCCGCGAGCGCAGAGGTGCGGTACGTTTTTTGCAGTGAGCGATACTGGGCAAAAAATATTTTAAGTTAGTATCTTTTTGGTAGAGAAAGAGTTCTGCTGGTATATTATAATTATTGTGTCGTCAGTTGTTTTTGACCTTTTGTTATATTGTTTATCTTTAGCTCGTATTTGAGTATCATAAGAGGACGCTACAGATGACATAGAGAACTAGAAAATCGTTTTCAAATAGACAACACACGTAGGAAGTAATCAGCTTTCTCTGATTTCGTAATACAAACCGCAACCATACCAATTGCATTAAACTAAACTAAAAAGTCAGTTACGAAAATTGGCTGTTTTGTACTACAACATAATTTTTTGATTTTGATTATTCATGGAATAGTCATGGAAAAACAATATTGAAGTGTTATAGAAAACATAATAGGTCTTTACCTATGAAATTGCCGTTTTGTATGAAAAAATTTAAACGAATTTTTTTCATGAATTTTTTATTTGTATTAATCGAAGTAATCACCCATGCAATCAATGCATCTTTGCCATCGCAGTGGCAGTTTATTGATGCCCTTCTTAAAGAAATCAGCTGGACGGGAGGCAACAAATTCTTCAAAGGCATTTTGTACTGCCTCTCGGGTATTAAATTTTTTTCCCGCCAAGAAGTTATCCAAATTCTGGAAAAAGTAGTAGTCTGTAGGCGCAAGGTCTGGTGAGTAGGGCGGATGACGGAGAGCTTCCAACCCCAGTTCTTGCAACTTGGAGACCGTCTGCTGTGCAGTATGAGGTCGCGCGTTGTCGTGCAGGAGCAGCGGAGACGAGCGATTGACCAATGCTGGTTGGAGATGCGCCAGCTTCTCCATCATTGTGTTCAGTTCTTCACAGTACACATCTGCAGTAATGCTCACCCCGTTTGGTAAGAAGCTGTGATGAATCACACCGGCGCTAGACCACCAAACAGTGACCATCACTTTTGTAGGGGTAAGTTTTCGTTTAGGGCATTGTTTGGGTGCTGAACCAGGATCCAACCAACTTGCTGAGCGCTTACGGTTATCAAACAGAATCCATTTTTCATCGCAGGTAACAATGCGGTTCAAAATTCCTTCATTTGTGTGTCTGTTGAGCAGTGCAAGGCACGTCTCGACGCGTACTTCGCGCTGGCGATCATTGAGTTCGTGGGGCACCCATTTGTCAAGCTTTTTTACCTTGCCAATTTGACGCAAATGGACCAATATTGTTTTGACGCTAACGTCGAAAGCTGCTGCTAATTCAGCCGTAGATTGTGTATCATCAGCTTCCACAATCGCCTTTAATTCGTCATTGTCGACCAAAGTCTTCGGACGACCGCGAGGTTCATTTTTCAGGTCGAAATTTCCAGAACGGAAGCGAGCAAACCAATAACAGGTGGTGCGTTGGTTTGTAGTGTTAGCTCCGTAAACGTCGTTGATGTTGCGTGCCGCTTGTGCCGCGTTGCTGCCACGACGGTACTCATATTCCATAATTACTCGAATTTTTAACGTATCCATGATGACGAAAAAGATTGAAATGCGATGAAAATGTAACACTAATCAATAAAGAAATGACTACTTTTAGAAAAAAAAATCCATGTTTTTAAAATAAAATTAATTTGAAATTAGAATTCTTAGCCAAACAAAAATTATTTTGATTTGAAATGGCCAGTACTGCAGAACGGCAATTTCATAGGTAAAGACCAAAAGTCGATAAGTATTTGGGTTTTTGTTTTCATTTAACAGTAGTCTGCAACTAAATGCTGCTAGACTAAAATTCAAACTTCAGATATTTTACTTTTTTACCCGACTATATCGAAGCCAAAATGAGAGTAATTAATCGAAACGCACAGCACCACGGTTTTCTTATTGGTCTTGCGGAACCCAAACAAATGTGTCAACTCGCTTCCGTTAGTTACAAGGGAATGCGTTTTTTCTATGGCCACCCACTAATTAGGTCGAGTGTTCGTCTCGCGTGGATATTTTGCAATATATCCTTAGCCTTATAGGGTGTTTGAAAATAGAATTAAGCTGACTCAGATACTCATTGATTATTTCCTATTGTTTATGATTAGACTGCAATGTGGTGGTTGATTGCAGGTTCATCTTCTTTTTTAGAAGGCAGAGTTTTGGGTTGATTTTGTTTCGGACTATTAAAGTTACTAACTGTTATAGCCGTTCATTGAAATGGTCTACTTTCTGATTACGGCCTGTAACAGGCTATGTCACTAGGCAATCTCTCAATCCAATAGTATAATAAATAGGTTTTTATGAGAGATTTCAGGTTAATGTCTGGAGTTGAGGAAGTAAAAGTTAATTCCAACAAATATTTTGATACAACAAGACTCTTTGGACCGAAGGACGTATAATTTCTGGTAAAATGCAAACAATTTTGGACATCCAGACCGTATTTCGGCCCTGGCGGCCAACCTCAACGGGAGTGCACAAGTGTGTCCGCAGACACAGGTGTACTCTCTCTTCCCTCACGTTCATAGTACGATGGGACGGCAATCCGACACGACCGGAGACAGATCAGGCGCAGGCCCAACGGCTTAACGTGCTTTCCATGGTACGGGGGTATCACACCGCCAACTTTCAAACTCCGGGCTGCTACTAAGAAATTCCTAATGAAAAAACCCAATAACACTTTACCCAACCTGGAAATCGTACCCAGACCACAAGACCAACGGGGCAGTTCAAAAGTTATGCTGTAGTTATCATAATACTAGTAAATCACTATTATTCACATTAAATCTTAAGTACTGACAGATCGCCAGCCTTACGCCTACATTCACTATAATGACACATTTTCTTCGAAACGGAATTGTATCAGAACATAAATTGGTGACAAATATGGTAAATGACAAAGATAGCCACAATAAATACATACGTTTTACGACTGCCAATGCTAATGATCTAAGGCATGATATCATTAAGGGTGGAGCTGATAGTCTACCTCCTTTAAAAGACTTCTGAGACTTGGACCGACATTTAGACATTGATACTCTCCAACAAAGGTAGGAGCTACCTAATACATTAGCAAATCCCTAAAGTAGACGTTGTTGCGACTACATCTAAGATTATTTTAGCAGTCTCCCAAGGTCATCCGTAAAACCCTCCAAAGCTATATTTGCCAATAGATTAATAGCCATTAGTCCACTTTGTAAGGACTGGATCATCGACGTGGGCCATAATCTTTAAAAAATATTTAAGAATATAATTTTGCCCAAAATCGCCGAGAAAAAATCCCTTTAACGAACGTTAATGTCACACAGCTCGAAATAAAAGATTTAATTGTTTTTTTTTTATTATCAAATTTATGGCACCGTAAACTGCATCGACCCTGGCTTGTGAACCTGCAAGTGAGTCAGTATGACTTTTATTACTCTGTGGCACAATCTGACGCAATCAGTATCGAAGCAATACGTGATTCAAGGAAGGAAGCTTAGTAAAAAGTGTAATACATAGATGACGATGCCCTAATGAGAAGATTACTCAATATTTGTGAAAATTTAGAAGTAAAATACGTATTGGAAGTAAGTTCTACCATCACATCAATTTCTTATGATAAGCAGTTGTCACTGTTATCAAAGTTATGATTGAAAGAAAGTGCTTAAGTCGGTTTATTCCTTGATATTTTATTGTTTCCTTAAAGTACATATGGACACTAGGGTCACATTCCTTTCCAAGTGCAACGTACCATTTTTTTTATATTCAATAAATCGACTAAAAGCACGAGGTATCCTGAACCTTACTGATTCGGTATGCTCAACTCATTAAAACTATAGCACTACCTTATCTTCGTATTTTTTTACTTTTCTTTTGTGTAAAAGCCCTCAAAGGTTTTGAAGCCGGAGATCATCTGTGTGACCTTAACACAATACCTGAAAAGAGTGATCCTCACAGTCCTCCGTCCATCTCATGTCGTATTATGCCCCTTAGGTCCGTGGTACACAATGGCGCAGTGTGCAGTGGTCGCGACACGGCACACGCTACAAATAAGATCGCGGGCGACACGTCATGCGGATTGCGGAGATTAGGTCAGTTTGTGTCGCGCAGTCGGGTTGGGGTATTAGATGCTCAGTGCATTGTTTATGAAAATATATGTTTAGGAACCGTTAGGTCTCTATGGTTACTTGACACACGGATTTCTGAAGAATGATCTGCTAGCGATTTGACAGTGTATGAAGATTAACATTCTCATTCACCAGGCAGTCATTATTATGTGATCATGTGGACATACGTATTTTTGCCCATATGGAAACGTCAAAAAGACAATTTAATACACATACATAAACTCACGCCTTCTTCCCATGGGGGTAGGCAGAAACTACAGAACGCCACCTGCTACGATCCTCTTTTGCCTCGTTTACGTTCATACATCTGTTCATACACGCACGCCGGTTGTGAGTACTACGCACCTGACCTTTCTGAAGAACATCACCAATAAGGTTACTATATGTCTTCCTAGGGCGTCCCCTCCCGGCGTTTCCACATTTGATATCGTGATTAATTGTTTTAACGCAATCACATAAATAGATATTGTGCAAGAACCTTAAGTGGGTGAATTTGTAGAACTTTGTGTAATTTCTTTCGTATCCCTCCTTGCCGAACGTAGATCAACTACAACGACATTTACAAGAGCCCAGATACAGGGCACACGAGTTCGCGTGCCGTTGCGACAGTGCCGCGCCCAACCACCAGTACCACCAGTGATGTGCGTGCAACAATATCGATCTTATTACGTATCGATACATAGCACACTTGCATCAAACAGCGGCCGAACTAAACTACGAGACATGAGGGTTCGCGTGTTGCAACACCGCCGCGCCTAGGCTAATACTAGTGATGTTTGTACGCTAAACAATATCGATTACACTGTGTATCGATAAATTGTGAACTAGTGTGCAGCAGTGACATAATAAGATGGACGGGCGCTCGTGTTATAGCGGCACTAGTGAAGTGCGTGCATAAATATCGATTACGTTGCGATTCGATACTGAGTTCGCTTGTACCATGCCATACCTAAGACACACGAGTTCGCGTGTCATTGCAACAGTGCAGCGTCCTGCTAGAGATGTGCGTGTATCGATGTTATATCGATCGATATGTTTCCGCATCGACCGCCATTCGTAACGGTCTCTGTTTCCTGACCAATTGCTCTTGTTTCACGTGAGTTTTGTCGGTAAGGAATCTTTGTTACGTAAGGTACAGTTACTATAATATTATCACATGCGAAAGATTTAACGATCGAGATTTTACCTAGTGTTATGTCATTTTATTGCCAGCAGAACCAATTTTTTACGAATAATCGCGTGGCTGCCCACAATTTAAGCTCATAACTTAAAATAATAACATCACCATTTTCAGTAATTATTCCAAAAATACATATCAATTGATGAAAATATCGCACTGATAATACATACAATACTGTTGTAACTCAAAATATGTAAAATTTGAGATAACATCATATTAAAAGAAATAATGAAGTGGATAATCATTTTTTCGTCGATTCTCAAAAAAAGTCACATTTTGAGTTACAACAGTATTGTATTATCAGTGCGATATGTAATATCCTTATGTCACAATGATCTTTCTAACGGTATATGTATTTTCATGATCATCACCTACCCCGTACCCCAAACCTTGGTTCAATAATTCTTAACTGTGAACAATCCGAAAATTTCTATTTAAATTACTACGATATTTTACACCGTAGCTCGTGACCTCTGCTCCTTCTCGCACTGATGAAAACAATTAATTAAATCAAATACCTCCTATTAGCTACAACACTACAAAACGGATCGATTGCACAATTAAATGTAAGTATTTGCAACACCAGCGCAAGCGCCACCACCCCCTGTCCACGGGCTTTCTACAAAAAAACTAACAAATAAACACTACAATCATGATTATATGTAGTGTTTTCTTGGTGTAAATGTATTCTCTTAAGCTACATAAGTAATTACTAATTTATCGGTTGACCCTGTCGGGCTTTTAAGCTATTTTAAGCCGTAATTGGTATCCAGTCCAAATTGTGTACCTAAATGTCCAGATGGAATCAACTCATGGGTTTGTGACCGCCAAGCCCGAAAATAAACCCGTTTACAAAGACCAAAGACGCATTCACTGCACAGCACTGCACAGCTAAATAATACTTGCTTAACAAAAGTCCGACTAGAAAAGAATCTACGTTAAACTGAAACTTTGACAATATTAGCTACCCTTGGAGATTAACATTCTTTCGGTGAAAAGATTGAAGGAAAAAAGTCGCTACACTGGCCTAGAAAATCTTCAGAGTATCCTTTAGCAGTGTGACCTCCGGACATAGAAATTGTTGTTCTTTAATGGTTTCCTTTATAATAACATTCTTCGTATATCATAACTAAGCTATGGCATATCTTATTAAATTCTTAGTTTTTTTTATTATTAAGATATTATTGAATACTTGTGATATTGAGTAATATGGAACGATGTTAGTTATTTACTCAGTATTCAGTATTCAGGATCTCCGCAAAGTTAAACGTTCGTCACGAGTGTGTTACCGTTTTGCTAATTGTTAATGGAATTACCGACTGATATACCGATGAGTCGGTGTTAATGGTGTAGCGGAAAACTATTGAATTGACTAAAATTGTATTCGACTTATTTAATGTAAAATATGACTGTAAAACTTGTGTCTAATAATCAATGTGGTATGACGTTGACTAAAACTTGACATGTTAAACTTTGACTTATTTAATGTAAATTGCATGACCGTAAATATTATGTTTCTATGTAAAATGAGGTTGACTGAAACCACCAAAGATTGCTTTGGTTGGATTATAACCACCAACAAATATGAGGGTAATTTTTTATTATTAATTATTTTTTTTTTGAACATAGACAATAATATTGGCATGCATAAATATTGTACACCCCATGGGTATGTTACAGTGATACAATAATTTTACCTGTAAGAACACTATTATTACCTGTGACAAACAATAAATGAATTTGAATTTGAATTTGAATTTGAATTTGATAAATGATAAATGATTTTATTTCTGTAAATAGATTTGTACAAACACTTTTACACGTCAATCAAATTTTTTAAACTAGATGAGAACGGCGTTACCTATCTGACTACTCTGAGAAGAAAGATTATTTGTTTTGTCGTATTGATTTATTACGTGATTTAATAATAATCAATAAACTAACGAAGAAAGCTAAGGTAGTTAAGTATGTTGCTATGTACTTGTAGTTGAGTAGGCTCTGCATTAGGACAGGAGTAAAAGAAAATGGTGGAATTAAGACGATAGAGTTTAAAATATTACCTACATAGTTCAACAAAAGAAACACAAACAAACAAACGCCCAACCAATCCAATTTGTTACTACCAGAATAATAATAATATTAATAATAAATCATTATTTCAGACATGAACACAAAAAAGCAACAATTCACTCCCATCCGAAATATAAAAAAAAGTTTTCCAAAAGAAGTGCCAAGTATTGGTCAAAATTAATTAGCGTTACAAAAATGTGCCTAATTAATTATTTAATGTCCTTATAACTAAACATACAAAGTTTCGTATCAAACGGTCACCAGGCCCCACCTCGTTCCCGCTCATGTATGACGAGATGACGATATAATCAGTTCAGCACGATCCATCACGGTACTGTCAAACTTAGTCGATCGTGTACTAAGAGCCCAGTTTACCCTGACCCCTCAAAACAGCACTAAACGCTTTAGTTTTTACCAATTTTCATTTAGTTCTGTATTCCACCGGGTGTCAACTTAAAATGGTCCCTGTGTACGTCTCATGTGTTCTCCATGTTTTTTACGTGTCATTAACGTGGGACAGAATATTTAATTAGCTAATTAATATCCGGTATGAACTGTTGTACTTACGAAACGAGTACATCCGTGGTTGTTTCTGAGAGGCAACAGTTGTCGTTGGTTTAGGTAATGTTGTGTATGGAAAGTAGCCTTTTTCCGTGAGACCGTCTGCCAGGGAGTAACAAAATATCATAAGTAAAAAATTAAAACACTAATGACCCTTTTTCTGATGAACATTGACAGAGCCTTCACGAGAACATGACGTTAAGCGATTACCTGACAGATTTTACCACGATATATGCAATGGTCCAATAGCTTCAGTCGATGCGAAAGAAAATAAAGCTGCTGGAGCATGATGTTCAAGTAAAATGGTCAAATTCCCACCCAATTAAAACTTTAGCTTGGATAACAAACTCTTCCAATTTTTTCTTATCACAGACAAAGTTTTCATCTCCATTTCGATCCACCTTTAATAACAAAAACGGGAATATTAAAAAATAAAAAGACTTTTATTTCCGACCCGTGTGTATGTAGTGTTTGGGATTCGCATACTTATCGAGGATGCTTATTGAGCCGTTTTTCAAAATTCCTTATCGGTCACGAGATAATATTTTATTAAAGGAGTGGCGCTAGTGGACCCGTATGCGCCCTCTTAATATTAGTGATTTTTATTGACCAATAAAAATCACTAATGTTAAGAGGGCGCCACACGGGTCTACTAGCTCAATAAGAATCCTCCGTAAGTGTGTTTAGAATTTTCTAATACCTTTTATAAACTTTCATATTAAGACACGAAGCAACAAAATTCGATGTAAAGAAAAGCGGCCACATTCCTTTAGATCGTATTTTGTTGCTTTGTGTCTCAATATGAAAGTTTATAAAAGGTATTAGAAAATTCTAGACACACTTACCGAAGTCGCTTATTGAGCCGTTATTCAAAATTCCTTCTGAGTCACGAGATAATACTTTTTTAAAGGAGTGGCGCTAGTGGACCCGTGTGCGCCCTCTTAAGACGAACGTTTATTTTAACAATTTTTACAGATATTCCAAAAGATTTTTAACACCGCACCCTAGCAAGTCGTCTTCACACCGTTCTCTATTCAGTCCTCCCTTCCTCCACGTTCTCTCACTCACTCACTCAGTCCTTCACTTACGTTCCGTTTCCTCTATTACTTCCGCATTCATTTCCACTTGTATAGCACATGTGCATGTACGTGCATGTGTATGTGTGTATGTATAGCATAGCACATCATACCTACTATTCATAACAAATTCATCGGCTTCCTTCAATTTAATCATAATTATCCTGTTGCAAACAGAACACCACGATACCAATAGGAAGTGCCACAGCCTCTCGGAGACAAATGCAGTAATCAGTAGGCTAACGCCCACTACACTGCAGTTGGTACACTAATTCCATCATTTCAATTAGGTATACAAACGCGCGGGCGGGTAATCAGCAGATAGGCTGTGTTCCTTTCACTCTTCAGATAGCTATTAGTATAAATTTAATGATAGTATGACTACTATGCCAAGCATATTATTTAGGTATTGACAAAACTGTGACAACATTTAGTTTTAAAGTTTATTTTTTTATGCATTTTCTTTTCAAAGGACTGTGCGACAGTAGGTTAAATTATTGGGTTTTTTTTAAACAACTTGACCATTTTGTAAGTCATATATATAGCAAAACATGTAGGTCTTATTTCCCAAATGTTGTTTTTACGAACATGCAAATCTATTGTACTACTCATGTTTTACAAAAAATAAATATCTTAGCTTATTGAACGAAAATAATCTTCTTGTTTTCAGTTCACAAATTTTTTAGGCGTTTTTCAGCGCTCAAAAGTTAAGGCCTTATTTTATATTCTCATAAGCATTTTAACCATTTCAATGCCAATAAGAGATCTCATAAACAATTCTAATACAAACTTATAAGTTTCTTATATTTTTTGTGCATAGCAAATTCTGTCTACCTACCAGCGGACGTACTATGACGCGTTAAAGCCATCATTGTTCCAGCGTGAAAGAGAGACGGAACTATAAACGACCGATAGCACTATCCCTCTTTCGCAATGGAACCATGATGGTATTAACACGTCATAGTACGGCTCCTGAACTCTACTTCATTGAATTTAATAGTATCCCTCTTCCCCCAATCCCTCTAGAGATGACGTAATGGCGCTTTAAATCTTTTAAGCATGACGCCTGTAATCCACGAAGGGTTAGGTAAAGGTGGACCCTATTGTACACCACATTTCGCCAGTTATGTTTAAGTCCCATGTAATGATAGGCGAACCTATTGCCCTCAATCGGGCACAAAAACAGACTCCAAGCTACTACTGCAAAATGAACGATGGAAAAACCGAATCGATACCAGGACATCATGCTCAGCTGTAGCGCTGCCGACCACTTGACCAATGAGGCTAACGAGTATACCTAAAAATAGAATCAAGGTGTAACAGGATCTAACAAACAATGATACTGTTTATGATATTAATCAATCGGGCCTTGCCTAACATAGATGATAGTCTGAATACATAACATACGATAAGTAACGCAATCCTAATACCGACATCCGCAAAGTTCCCGATCATACGTCATAATTCATAAGTCATAACTACACAGATATCATTCAAACGGATGTAGCTCGTAAAATTATAATTTCTGATTTATTTCAACGAAGTGGGTGGATACACTTGTATCAGTAATCAATGGCTGACCAATTAATACAAGTATTTTACCTGCTCTATTTTTATAATATTGTCACTCATTGGTTTCACGGAATTGCCGCTGTTCTCATAATAAAAGTACGCGTATGAGTGGCGGTAAATAATTGTCAACTCATTTAAATTAAGAACTGCCTGCTACACTTTAATTTGGACCATTTTTTTCTTGCACTCCTCATTTTGAACTTTAGTCGCATTGTAATAATGACAACGACAAACATTAAAGCTTTGCCCGAAATATTGGAGCAGTTAATAATAAGTCGAATCGATTTCCTGACGGTTTGTCACATCGCAATGTCGATATTAAAATGTTTCGAGTTCCCATTCTCATGATTTCAATTGAAAAACTCATGTCAACGAAAAGTTAATGAAGTTCTTAACGACGACGAACGGACAGAAGAGAGATTTATAGCCGTACTAATGACCAGCAGTTCAGAAAAAATGCATAAAGAACAAGTCGACATTTAATTGCAGTAAGCGAAGTTGTGTTGAAGTATGAACATTAAACAATACAGCAATTTGTATTGACATAGCGGAATATGGTGTAAATTATTTTAAAGCTGCATAGCTGCTAACTGTTCAATTGTATTAATGTCCCGCCGTCAGATTGCAGGCCTAATAAATTCAAAGTCAGAGACTGGATATTAGATCGCTAAGTCTTGTGACCACCCAGACCCTTTCCACTCAAAATTATTCTCCGTTCTATAAACTAAACGTATCTTAGGCACGATGCTTTTATAAAACACCAATAAATAGGCGACACAACTCAGTTTTATAATTGACACACTAGACCAAAATTACTTACCTAAGATGAGATCTATATAAGTTGATAACGACGAAGTATTTCAGCATTACCATCAAGAATTTGTGCAATATATCACATGTTGCATTTAGTTAGGGCCACTAGACCACTATGACATTTGCAAGGGCCAGCTAATAAGACAGATTTCTCGTGTAGGGTGTACCCACGATTGTGTAAAACGGGACACCGTGGCGCCTTGTGCGGGAAGGACGGACAATGGCCGCGGTGTCAACTCGATAGCGTGGTTTTACATGGAACTCAAATGTGGGCGGAGTACTTAGATAAACGTAGGCAGTTAGGTACCTATATTTTAGTGTCGCTTTGATTTCTTGGAATTGAAAATGTTGTTTATAGGTTTGTGGGGTCGTAAAATAAACGTTATTTTATATCCGGTAGTTATATTATAGCGCTACTTATCAATAATAAAGTGGAATATTTCACTGTCTTTGTGGTCAATATAATTTTTTATTATTATGTTTAGCTTAAGTTATCCTACTGCAGGGCAAAGGCCTCCCTTTCTCGTTTCCATTCCTCGCTATCATGAGCTAATGTGGACCAATCGTGTCTGTAGGCGTCAAGCTCGTCTCGCCATCTTCTCCTGGGTCTACTTCAACGTCGCAGGACGTTTTCTGGGACCTACATTGTGGTAGATTTGGCCAATGACTAATTCGACATGCGGCAAACGTGTCCAGTTTAGTCCGACGTAACGACGACGATTTGTGTTTTGGAGCGCAGCACTGCGTTCCTAACACGGTTCGTTAATCTGACTCCGATAATGCTGCACTCCATTGCTCGCTGGCAAACCTCAAGCTTCAACCTCTGATGTTAGTGGTCACACATAACCAGCCTATAATGTTGCCACTGCTGGGACACAGGCTACCTCTCTATGAGAGGGACTGGGCTACATATTCGACCACGCGGGCCCAGTGCGGGTTGGTGGACGTCACATGTCTTCGAAGTTTTGGTTCTAAGACATGCCGGTTTTCTCACAATGTATTCCTTCACCGTTTTGAAAGCAGTGGTGATGAAATTAAATACACTCAGTAAAGCCGGAGTTCGAACTCGCGGCCTACAACTCGTAAGTCGGGGCCGATACCACTGGGTTACCACTGCTCTCTCACTAACGGTGGTCAATAACTTTTAATAAACCGCTTCAATTTCCATTTTTTCAATAGCAACGAGGTTCTTATCATATGGCTAAGATATTATGATCATCATAATTATTCATTCTCAATTTAAATTTCGATCGGCAGTAAGTACCTCCATTTTTTTTGATTTGTTAATTAACGTGCTATTTTCATCTTGCACGATTCTTCACCACACCTACTTAGCTACCAGTTAACTATTACTATGTATGATTTACTGGTCAAATATTCTAAAAAAAAATTGAATATTCTAAAATAGTTTTTTTACTCCCCAGTTCCATGTAACCCAACCCTAACACATAGAGTGGGCAGCACAGTGACTACATGTCGCGATAGTGTCGCGAGATTCCTAGCGAGCAAGACCTTATTGAGAATGTACGCGAAGCAAATGCAGCGTGGTCACATCACTATTTTATTTATGTTGACTGTTTATTAAGATTGAGGGTATTTCAACTTTTAAGCTAAAACTACACTAACTTCAACGTGTTTATTTCAATTAAATTATTTCACAATATCAATTCATTGAATCTGTACCAGATATGGGAGATGAACGTAACTTGCCAAAGGTGCGCCAGTTCTTAACTTCTTATCCTAGACAATGAGGCGTGTCAGGGACCGAACTCAATCGCCCACTTAATCCTCTATTATAGGGTACCAAGGCGGCTGCGCGTGCGCACAAACCGGCCGCTCGATAATAAGTGTAATTGCGCTATCGGCGTCCTTGTTCCGTCCTTGCTTTCACTGATAACACCGTTCGCTCGAGGTTATCACTTATATAATAATGAGTGATTAAAATCTACCAAAAGGTCAAGCTTTTTTGTTGACCCTTGCGCCAGTGAACTGATTTTTGACATTTAATAAAATTGAGGATCGATTGTAAACTTGCGAGTTTTTATTAAGTTATCAGTTTCAAGGACGATGTGTACTTTCGAATTGTACTTTCAACTTACACAATTGACGTTTTGATATCGCTATTGTGAGGGAAACTTGAATTGATTCAGTATTTTCGTTTATTTTGTAACTGCATGCGTAAAGTTTACAGTTTGTAGGTCAGCGGTTACAATCGAACATATAATATGAAATGTTTTGATGAAGTCTTCGCCAATCACGAGTTAGTAAACATTAGAAGACTCTTCTGATTGGCTCTTTGGCGGCGTGTCCTTTTAAACTCACGATCTTACATTAGACACAAGTAATCATTGGTGGATTCGCAATTAATCGAGGCATTTAAAATAACCTATGATGGTTGTGCATGCAACAATATTTACTTAACTATGGTTCTGAATACTTCATAGTACCTATGGTGTGTTTAGTAACTGACATTGAAATAAAATCTTCTATTCTGTTTACGTATAAATAACATTATATTTCAAGTTATAATTGTGTTCCTTACAATTTGTTTGAAGAAGGTTCATTTTGCATCTAAAATACATTTTCAGGAAATCACCAAGCAAAGATTTTACATTAATTTCATTACCCTGCTAACAGCAACAGACAACGCCACCTATCACAAAAAACATCAAATTACAATAAACCCTGTCTTTATAGATACGTTACAATAATCGCAGATTCATGGTTTTTACAAAAACCAGGGCGTTTTAACTGAAAAACAGCAGGGAAAATCTAATTATTTATTAAAGGGGAGTCCACACAGACACAAAAATCATGCTGATATTGAAAGCAAGGGCGATAAAGACGATACCGAATAGGCCGCGCTCCTATTTCATTTATCTATGAAATATGGAGATTGGCCGACGATCACCAATCCATTTACCATTTCTGGTGTAGACTTTTTACTGTAGCGATCTTTGGCAACCCCAACTTCTGCAGAAGACGTTTACGAAATCCAGCAAGCATTCCCTACGATGACTAATGTGAAATGTCCTCCACAACTGAGTTATCTCATGTATCAAGAGTAACGTGATGATATTTAGAATCGTGTCACCGCCATCTTGCGGTAATTAAGTGGATACGTGGGAATTCTAACATTAGGTTCAGTTGGCAGGGGGCCATCACGACCAAACTTTATTACATATTTGTGTAATTTGAGTGTCGTTATTACGTCGGCATGTAGCTCGCAAGACTGGAGTTTCTCTATAAAAATGAGTCACTGTGGTTTTATTTGTGTATGTAAGTTGTGTAATTAATTCGTCTTAAACTATTTGACAAAAGTTTTGTTCCGACACAAGTTAAGTTCTACTAACTTCACCTGGTTTTCATACGACAATTAGGCTACTCTCAAAATCGTCGCCTTAAGGACACGCTAGTCGGTCATTCTTCCATACAAACGTACTATGGTGATCACTCGTCTGTTTGACGGAGTATGTTCAAAATTAAAAACTATATCATTTTTTTTAAATTATATCAATTTGTCTCGCCATTATCTAGCCGTGTACGAAAGCAGAATCGTAAAAAAAAAATGGATTGGAAGTTATGAGCGTCGAAACTACCATATTTCTACGCATCTTTGGGCGTAAATAAATAACTCCCGAAGTATGAAAATGGCCAATTACCGTACAGGGATAGATAATTTATTCAAGATTTCAAATAATATTATTTTGAATAAATACATCCAACAGTTTTTTATAATATCTATACGCCCAAAGGTCTGTTCATGAAATATTACGCTCGTTTTCGTTATAAATCGTCGTCTTTCTCACTAAATAAATAAAAACTAAATAAATACAACTAAAATAATTAATAAATGAACTAAATAGCATGCATATTAGAAACACCCACCGAGTTCGAGCCCGTGCAACCTTAAGACTAAGGACCCATCACACGTACCACAACCACACCACACTACAACTACAACACGCG
Organism: Griposia aprilina; assembly: GCA_916610205.1. Classification (NCBI taxonomy): domain Eukaryota; kingdom Metazoa; phylum Arthropoda; class Insecta; order Lepidoptera; family Noctuidae; genus Griposia; species Griposia aprilina. The sequence goes on from OU744302.1 coordinate 14,138,502, forward strand.
GTTAGGCGCTAATTTGTATGAAAATTCACATGTAACCACAGCTTGACTACATTTTGTCGCTGCAATGTGGTGCGGTTGTCGTACGTGTGAATGGGCCCTTAGGCTGCTCCTACTGTAACTCAGGATATTACGTATTAGGTTTATCAAGTTCAGCTTTAGCCTTGTATTCGTCAGTCTTCTTCGGCCTTTTATGAATAGTCTCAGCTTTGTCCATTTGATAGCTTCCTAAATAAGCAACAACAACTTGCTGCAACTGCTTTGTTGACAACTTTATTTTTTTGCAGGATTTTTAAAGTACCTTCACTGATTTTCACATTTTTCTTCAGGGTTCATTTGAGATATTGGATTACGGGGGTTCAAATTAACACAACATAATTGTATTGTATTGTTTTATTTTTAATGCGTTTACAATATTTAATATTTTTTAATTGAACTTGAAATTAAATAGGTACAAGTGTACTTAACATACAACTTTATTGTGTGACGTTAAAACCTTATCGAACTAGTGCCTCCAAGTGATATGATTACAAATATCTTACTTTATAAGTATTGCATTCATTTCCATTATATTACACGGTCCAAAGGTACAAGTTTCAAAACCTATGATAAAAGTGTGTACTGGCCCTTATGTAAAACGCGAACTTATGTGAAGTTTCATGCAAGGAGGTTGTGACTGACAAAAGTGACGTTATTATTAAACGTTTTTTAAATTACTGCATGTGATTAAATTCTCAAAGACAAAGGATCTCATAAAGCTGTAGTACTCGTACTAACTATACCTAGACGATAGGCAAAGAATAGTATATAATAGTGATCGAAATTACTTTGCAGAAAATCTTACGAAGTTTTTTCTTATATTACATTTTCTAAAGATACATTTAATTTTTTATAGGATCCTTATTACTATTGTATTAAGTATCGCTAAAATCTTTGAGCCTCGATTTAATTTAAAACACATGATATGCATTTTGTGCATCGCAAACTCCTATGTACAACAAACGTGTAAATAACAAATTTAACAAAATATTATTTCTTAATTGATTTGCTAAAGACGCAAATAACTAACGATTTTATTCACAATTCCAATAGTTACTGAATTATATTGCGTATATTTTTTTACCAAATACATATGGAATAATTTTGGGTTATAGGAATAACTTTGGTAGATTTCATTGACTAAACGAGCAACCTCAATATGTTTACACCAATTTTTGTTAATTTACAAAATATTATGAAAATACCAATACCGTATTTCTGTATCCATATTTCATTGACGACAAATTGATTTGTGTTTAAAAGATATAACTTAAGTAAAATAAAATAAGTCCCTACGTATTCAATTTGAAAATAACTCACAAATTGAACAAAACATTTGATATTTTTTAAACATCAATTAATGAACTTTTACTCTAGTTTACACAATAACAGACAAAACATGCTATGTACAGTTATTATAATAGAAAATACGTTTTAAGTCAACCTTAAATCACAAGATATGAACTAGGAACAAATATTTAAGTTACCATTAAAACAATTTTTTTTTCTTAACAAGTCTACACGTTTTCTTAAAATAATTTTATTTTATTATAATTAAATACTAAAGTGATTTGTCATGTCGCTTAGAATAATGTATTTCTCTAGTAAAACATTTTTACAATTAACAAGAAAAAAACTGTGTTTTAGCTACGTGTCAATGTCAAACAAATCCAGAATAATTTCATTGAAATACATTTTAGTGTAACCTAAAACGTATTTCAACGCGTGCTTACAGCGTATCTTAAGTAAGCTAAAGCACAAACAAAATAATTTAGTTTTTATTCAATAATTCTCATGAACGTAAAATTGCGTATTCTATCTATATTGCTCTCAATGTGAACGTTAGAGAGGCGTCACTATACGTAATATACACCTGCACCACTATGTGTCCTCTACGTACTTGAACTGCCTTATTTATTGACAACCATCCTACATCAATGTTCAGTTCACTGAAACGGGATACTTTCAACCTTGAAGCATTTAAACTGGACAAGACATATTATAGGATCACTGGATATGCTGACCACTTGGCCAAATAATTTATTTCATCAAAGTTAATGCCGTTTCCAGTTTCCGTTCTGTATGTTCTAGCACGTATCTTAATTAAAAGGCTGCGTCCATAGCGGTGGCGGCGGTGGCAGCGGGTAAGCCGGGGGCTATGTGGAGATAGCGAGCGAGGGCCGCGCGCCGTGTGGGGCGTGCGCCGCGTGAGCGCCGTGCGCGCCGTGCGCAGCGTGCGGGGGCGTCGCTGCCGGCGACCGCGCGCCTGGTGAACACGTCACTTTACCCATGAAAGACCGAATATCATCAAAATACGCATCCTCCCTCTCAGTATCCGCTGAGCTAGGAGAATCTCCACCTTCCGCTTCGTGCTTCTTCAAGTGACGATCGAGATTCGTCTGCTGCCCGAAACATCTTTCGCACAAGGGACACCGAAATGGCCGCTCCTTGTTGTGAATATTCCTCACGTGCCGCTGAAGGTTCGACGAGATCGAGAACGAGCGCTCGCAGTACTTGCACTTGTAAGGCTGCTCGCCAGTGTGTGTACGTAGGTGACGAGTCAAGTTTGCACTCCGTGGGAACACTTTTCCACAGAACTTGCAAGCATACCGATCACGTAGCTTTCCTGACCCTGAACTAAGCTCTTGAAACTTGGCATACGCGCTTTGTTGCCTGTCGGGTCCATCAGTACCGAGAAGTGGGGATAAAAAATTGAATGGACTCGGAACATACGGAGAGTGCGACGAGTTCAGAAGCGATTCGGAAGTGTGGAACGATGGGAATCGAGGCCGATACATGGCATCGATTAAGTTTCTATGCTGCGGGTGAACGGGCATGGGGAACGCCAAAGGTGGTGATATTAGCTGCGGTGGCGATTCCTCTCTTTTAGGTTCTACGCCTTCAACATCGACGTCTGTCGTGTCATTTTCAGGAGTCTTGCTCCTTTCAGCTGGACTTTCAGGAGGTGAATAAGACTTGACTGAGTTGCGAAAGGAACGATCATCATTGTCTACTTCAGAATCCTTATCGTTTTGTTTCCTTGACACTGATAGATCTAAAGGCTGGTCACCTTCATCTTTCTTTATATCTTCTTCAACATCAGAATATTCAGAAGTTTTATCGTCTTCGATAACGTTCTTGGACAAGTCTTTGGGTAATGGTGATAGCGACTTGTTACCCTGAATGTCATTATTATTGAGCTTGAGAGAGAAGTTGAATGGAGACTTTCGCTTCATTTCATCTCTTGAGAAACTGAATGGAGCAATCGGTGTAGGCAGTGGCATCACTGGTGACGGTCGGCGTTGAGAAGATGCTTCCTCCCCGGAAGGCGGTGATTGCTTTGAATAAAGACTATGTGATTTATTGGGCGTTGCCCTATCTGAACTATAGCTGTCTCTTTTGTTATCGAAATCCAAATCTTTAGGCTTCTTGTTATCATCTAAAGAATTTGAGCTGTCCATGCTTTTTACTGATAGGCGACCTTCCTGTTGCTTGGATACTAAATTGGCATTTGACATGGCCATGTCATGTTCCATAGCAAGTCTTGCCCCTTGTACGTTAAAGAGCAATGGGCTAAGGAACTCGGGAGGGCAGGCAGCAGCAGCCGCAGCAGAGAACAGCGCCGGGTAGTGAGCAAATGTATTGTATGGCAGTGGCAGGGTCGGCCCCCTGTACATCGGGAACGGGTTCGTGTTGTTAGGGTTATTCATCCCGACGTTTTGTAGTGACGGTATTTGCGGTAGACCTTGGGGCATTTGCCCTCGGAGGTTGACTGAAGCGGCGGCAGCGGTGTCACAGAATCTCTTGTGTTTAGTAAGAGAGGCGTAAGACGTGAAAGACTGGCCGCATTTTCCGCATTCAACGAGCGCTCTGCACGCGACGTGCATCCGCTTGTGACGGCAGAGGTTGGAGAACTGGGTGTAAGCCTGGAAGTAGAGACAATGAGCTTTTAAAAACAATAATTTAAAACACAAAAGGAACGTAGTTTTTTTAGGATGCACTTAAATATGTATCTGGATAAATTGAGATGGGGACCTATTCATTTTAGCTCCAAAATTCATAAAAATAAAGAATTACAGATAAATAAGATGTTGATTCTAAGCAATTATATTTTCAGTCATAATTTAATTATGACCCACCAAACTTTCAAGGAGATAAAATCACAGATTCTCACCTTAAAGCAAACCTTGCACTGGAAGGGCTTGACGCTGGAGTGTATGTGTGTGTGCTGCTTCAGGCCGGAGGAGGTGGCGAACGTCTTCCCGCATTCGGGACAAGCGTGGCTGCGGGCTCCCGCGTGCTGCGCGCGAATGTGGCGCTGGAGGTTGGAAGGATCGGTAAATACCTGAAATAACATCAGGTTTCGCAAACGGTGAAACAAATACCACCGGTGAATGACCCACTAATTTTAAAATCAAACCCAGGGAGTTAAAAGTGACCCATTACAGGCCCGTTTACACCACAAATCACAAATTATATTTAGTGCTAAACATAAATCTAAAACATCATACTGTATTTGTCAACTTCCAACGATTGAAAGAAAAACAGAATGATGTTTTAAATTCGTCTAGTGCTAAATGTATTTAGAGCTTTGTGTTGCAAGAGGACCTTACTTTGGTAAGAAATTATTTAAGTTAGATTTTACAGTTGAAAGATAAAATTGAGAAATGAGAATTTATGATACTAAATATCAAAAAGTTTATAAACCCATGTTTTTTCAGGATGTAAAAAAAAGAATTTCTAAACTAGAATGAAAATCTAATTTCCATATTAAACTACTCTAAGTATATTATTATCTACAAGTATTCAATTCACACCTTAGGACAGTTCTCGCAGGGGTACTTTCTGATGTCAGTATGCGCAAGCGCACGGTGTCGCAGGAGCAGTACCCGAGTGCTGTAAGCTCTGTTACAAAGTTCGCAATGAAATGCAGCGGCCGGCTGGGCGTGCTCCGTTATCAAGTGTCGATCGAGACTGCAACAAAATACAAGAAAATTTATATAAAAATATCATTCAGCCGGCGAAATGTCAAGGACGACAAAATTTCCCTTGATATTGACATCCGCGTATGTGTAGAGAAAGTTAGCGTACGGGGATTCAGCCTGAAGGTCGTTTAGATTTAGCTGTTATTCTCAAGGATAGTCACATTCTTTTGTACCTATACGGCAAGTTGTTGTACAGTTTTAGTCAATGTTTTTTCCGGTGGGTTTTGAAACAAAGCTACAGCGGCCGTGTCAGGTTTGACCCGATATCGATAGCGTAGATCTTGCTGTCCTCGAAACTGGTGTGGGTATACTTACAGGTATTTAAAAAAAACATGCTTTATTATTTATCAATGTGTAGCGTTGGTGCTTTCTATAATACGATAAAGAGTTAAATAGACGTTTATCGTAGAATCTTATTAAAGCACATATAGGAATAGTTTCAGTCTGGGTGTTTATAAAAAACTTTTTTACAAAAAAAAACAACCGACTTCCGAAAAAAAACACTAAATGACGTGAAAGATAACTTTAATTTCGGAAGTCGGTGTCTTTGTTTTGTATTTTCGCTTTTGGCCACCGACTTCCGAAATTTAAGTCATTTTTCAAACTTTTTGTGTTTTCTTTGGATATCGGTTGTTTTTTTGGAAAAAAGTTTTTATTTTTCACTTTTTAGTTACGGTACCTACCCCACACAAATTCGTAACCACTGCTTGGTATGTAAATAACAGTGACAGGAAATTATTACCACATCATCACTATCAACTAAGTGGAAAAAATATGCAGTATTAAGGATAACTCAAAAACTACTGGTCAGACCGTGATCAAATTTAAATGGGACCACATGTGAAGCACCAGCTATCAAATAATAAAAGATTCATCCAAATCGGTTCACCCAGAAAAAGTTCTGAGCTAAAAAACATTTTAAAAAAACACAGACGAATTGAGAACCTCCTCCTTTTTTTGAAGTCGGTTACAAATAGAAAAAATATATTCTAAAACAAACTCCACATGGGGCTTCTTGGTAAATACGTAGTAATCTAAGACATATATAGTTTGAAACACATCTGTATGCGATAACCTCTTCGTTTAGTTTAATATTTTGTATCGCCTATTTGCAGTAAAAGAAACATTCACAAAGTAGGTAGGTAATCTAGTTTATATCAGTGACACTTTCATAGTGACAGTAATTTAACTTCATTTTATATTGTAATTGTATTTTATCGCATACCACCAACGACTCTATTAGAAAGTGAGGAGATTACGCTAACGAACTGCAATAGGTCACTGCCATCATGCGGAGACTACTTACGGGAACAGACAAAATAATAACATCTTTATGCATAGGGATCGCCCACGCGAACATAAATTGTACACTCACCCATACATAATTCAAACATGTTTTCGTTCCTCGGCGTATGTATGAATTCATTTTTGCAATAAATTCTGTATGAACACGTTTTATGAGCAAAATCCGCACTAGAAGCATAGTTTATGTGTCTCGCATCGCTTCCGAGTACTTCATTCATGTGACCCTCATTTTCTCCGATTCCATAGAAAATACTGTTATCACCGTCATAATAACGTGTGTCGACACTTGATGGAAAACATATATCATTTGCAAAAACGGTTGGAGTGAGTCTCCTTGGCCTAACTGGTCTACCGCACGCAACCCTTGCTGCCTCCGGCTATTTTCTAACGCTGCACCTGTTACACCTCGTTAGTCGCGTTTTAATATAAGCACAGATTACATCGCTGGTTTTATTAAGGAAATAGCATTGACTAGTTGATGCACGAGGAGTTCTATGTCGATTTATTCAAAAGCGTCGTAGTTGTCAAAGTCCAAGATGGAACGTTTTCACGTTGCACGGCGGCCAGCCCGTCGCAGTATCTTTTAATTAATCTTAGGAATAAAATCTACCGTCAGTAATGGTTCCGTCGCTTACTGTCTGTTCGTCTGTTGCGTTCACTTGCTATTCAACGAGACGTACGTACATCCATGTTGAAATCTGTGTCACACATAGTCAGCCAATTAGAATCCTGCTATTAGGTTTCTGGTAATGCAAAATACAAACTACTTTCAGTTCACTTTTGTAGATGTAGGTATTTTTTTTATAAAAATGTTTTTTTCAATACCTACTTATTATTTTATTCTCCGATCATTTAAATTGGCATGCATTCGCTAAGTACTCATATTATATCTAATGTTCTTATTAGTATTTCTCAGTATTCCCATTACGTTCCTCAAACTCATTATAATTTTCAGAATCCCAATAAACAATAATGAGCTCCATCTATACATTTCGCAACACATCACCCAAATGAGTACCTCAGTACATTCTATGCTATTTAGTAGATTCGTAATCGACGCACGCGCAACTGAGATACAACGCATAGCCCCAGGGCTCACTTACACAAGCATCGTATCTACGCATACGATCTCAAACTTCAACTATACGAGTATTTTTTCATTACTCCACAACATCATCTAAGTAAACGAATCTTTTAGAACAGTTGTATCTTTTAATAGTATATTGCGTAATATCTATAACAATTGAAAGTGTACTGCATTCTTTCCGTTCGTTGTAATAGAACATTGGTTTGATATCACCTGGTTTGCTCCCATGACTTGTTCATTTTTTGCTTTGATTATAATGTCGCAAATACATATTGTTGCTGATATTGCAATTTATTTCTCTGAGTTAAGTTTAAGAAATATTATATACATAATTTGTATTATTTAATAAAATAAACATTGTCTTTTTCAAAATATTTGTTTTTCTACAATATCTGATTGACACGGACACGCTATTAAGCAGCGGTGTCTCATTTCTCTCATTTCTTATTTATAATCCATCAGAATTTCTACAAGGCCAATTAGCTTTAGCTATAAATACAGTACAATTAACAAACCATCATTCATTGATAGCATCCGCTAAATTTCTAACTAGAAACATTACGTCCGCAGCAGAGATCGAAACAGAATATGCTGTAGACATTGATATCCGCCGATCATAGAAATAATCTACATGTTCACGAATTGATAACATCCAATGAACAACTTTCGTTCCGAGCCGATCTATTAAGCTCCGCCCACACGAGCCGCCGATACTAACTGGTCACTAAAATGACGCTAAATTTTTGACATGAATGACTCGAAATTAGCTGTTGTAAAAGCTAATGTGAAAAAGCTAGAACAGAAACTGCAGTGCCACTATAAGGCAAAATAAGGGAAAGGAAATTCGATACGGGACATCTAATTTGAAAACCTACCCAAAAACAAACAAAAGTAGAAAATATTTTGCTTTATCAAAAGTTGCCAGTCAAAAGTTGATTGTGCCGTGAATGAATACTAACCAATTCCTTACGTTTCATCATAAAATCTAATCATAGTGCCTGTAAAACTAACATACAGTTATGCAAAATATGTTTTAAAATAACATTAGAAATTAAATAGTTCAAAAATTACCAAGCGTCATTTTAGCACAGCTACAGACTAATGATGTACTACCGACGAACGTGCTTACATTTTAATAATCGATTGTAGATCCCGGCTAGAGCTAACAATCGGTTGAGAAATACCGTAGCTCAGTCCATGTCCGAATAGATAGGATCGATATTATCCGCCGAGCCGATCCGATTCACTGTTTGTATATCACATGTAAATGAACCCGTTATTACAGCATGTTAATCACCAATTATTATCTTTCACCGAATGTCAGATCCATCAAAATATTCCTTGAAAAAGTAATTGACCTAATCGAATTACCGTGGCAATTTAATTTCTCAAAATTACCACCTATATTGAATTAGCTACAAACTAGATCGGCGCCAAATAAAAATAAATCCACGATAGACAAATAATAATGATCGTACAAAAGATCCGATCACGATTGAGTAGCCTGTAATTTTAGTGTTCGCCTTCGCAATCGCTACCTGATCGATCTGATATCGATTCAAGGTGTGACAGCGGCGATGATTATTCCAATTGTGACAGCACTCTGACGAAAGTAAGAGTGGAAAGAGATTCGATAAGAGTGATTACAATGAGATTTCGTAATGCACATGATGCATTGTAATACGCCCGAACAAGTATTCGGAACGAACGTGACACTATAATATAATACATCAATAATGAGAATAACCGATTTTACTACTGTATGATGCGATATGACACAGCATCTATGATACATTACTGATGTCAACGAGGTGTATCTTAGAACAGAATCTGAAGAATGCAGAAGACAGGCTTTCATTTGAATTTTTAAAGGATGTTCTAGCATAAATTATCTCAGACTCGATTCCAGGTAATTTCAAGTTTATCTTCCTTATTTAAATAGCTTTTAAAACATAAAAAGCAACAATATAGCACACATCTAATTACTAATCGATCTCCCGATGCCCTAGAAACGTTGTAAACGTTTAAACAATAGTGATGGCCGCGATAAGGACTGCGTCACTGCGAGGATACGTTAGAACGGTGCATGTCGATAATCTCGATCTCTTGCATTATTGACGAGCCAGCGCTTCGATAGAATATGATGACACACGCCATTATGGCCTTCCATCGCTTGTCACATAGATAATAAATTCATGATATATTTTCATTCGTGATGAGACGTTTAGTTTATTTGTGTTACTGATTTTATCGGGCTTCTGTTGTTGTTTTGTTTTTGTTAGCTTTTTTATTGATTATTTTGCAAACCACTCTTTTTCATTGTGTGTTATACTCGATTATGCCTTAGATTTTAAGGAATGAGCGTCATGTAGTTTTTAGCTGGTGGCACTACCTGCTGGTCACAGCAAAAAAGCGGAATCGTCGCGTGCCATCAACCCGTCCGGCAACAAATCATCGAGGTGCGTCTTATCGAACGAGCACATCACTAGCACTAAATAAATCGTTACAGCCCGCTCCTCTACGACCAAATAATATTAATGGCAGGAGGTTAATGGTTCCGAAGACGTTTGAAATTGATAGACTTCTGCGTCTACCGGCAGACATCTTGAATGAACCGTTTAGATGAGACGCGCGATTGACTGATTTGAATTTAATTTGTTGGTTAGACTTTTAACTCCCACAATTATAATGGCCAGTAAGACGCTACATTTACGGAATATAATAAAATAGTAACGAAGAATTTTTGTTCGTTTGTCTGTTTGACTGGATGTACGTTCTGGATTGGCGCAAAAACGCCTTGAAGGATTCGGATGACATTTGGCACACAGATAGTATTTATAACCTGAATTAACACATAGGGGGTACGTTTAATCTCGGCATTACGTTCCGGTGAGATATTTTCCGACATCCACTCGGGCAAAGCCATGGGCAAAAGCTAGTATACGGAATAAAGTTGAATAGTTAAAAGAAGCAAAGATACGCATCTATGACGTGTTACAATTGTAATATTATAAACTGTTTAATGTTAATGCGTGGAACAATGGTTATGATAAGAATTATTTCCTAGCCACTTAAGCCGGTTAGAGCTCAATAAATTTCCTAGACCGATATAAATAGAGTTACCGGCGATACAATCATATCGTCTATCGTTGCACGGCTTAGCGAATATCCCTTATAAACCTTAGAAGTAATAAAGCTGAATGTTATCTGAAAACCTGCAAGGTGATGATGAAACTAAACTAACATGCCACTATTAAGTAATATTGTAATTTGATAAGAATATAATAGGTAAAATTAAAAAACTCTCGACACAAAATATACCTTAAAACGGCTGAACCGATTTTGATAAAAACATGTCTAAGAACTACCGATAGAAAACCTGCTTTCAAAAAAAAAAACTGCATTCAAATCGGTTCACCCGTTTAAGTCCTACGGTGTCACAGACAGACACACACACACATAGCAGTCAAACTTATAACACCCCTCTTTTTGCGTCGGGGGTTAAAAAAATTATAAACTGTGTTAGCAACCGAGATTTCGTCCATTCTAATTCGGTCATTCCTTTTGTCTCCTCCAGCATTTCTTGGTGCGGTAATCAGACCTACACATCCAGACACTAGGTACAGTATTTTTAAGTTCATTTATTATTAGGTACCTACCCTATTATTTTGAGGACCGGACCACGATAAGAAAACAAGCCGGAGGTTGCTGCTGTAGTACGTAAATATAACGAGCCGTTACACATACAGGTTGCCAGTAATATGAATAATTCCAGATTCAATATAAGTATTAAAAATAAGCTATAACACAAGTATGTACTTACACATCAATGTTAGGGAAGGGAAGATCGCAGAAGCTGCAGCGGATGTCAGCGTCCTCTCGTTCTTCGTCGTCTGCTGATGCCAGAGAGCTGAACTTATCAATGGATGACTGACGCTCTGGAATAAGTAGTAGAAACATTAGAACATGTGGGCGAGAATATATATTTGTTGGGTAGAGATGATGCGGATAATACATTTAAAAGTAGACGTAGGAAAGTTGCCAAAATCGTGTTTGAAAATAAATTAAATTAGCTTGAAGTAACGGCCAAACATGATTTAATAAAAAAAAATTACATAAACAAAAAGAATATGGTACATTAATGGAGACTATTGTTAAATAAGTTTATCACCCGTTGCCCTATTTTACTCTGCTGGCCAGGGTCTTCAAACTGTTGAGCCTACTACTTTAATTCGACAGTTTTGACAATGTTTTGTACCGAATGTGCGCGCCATAATTAATTTCATAGAGCGATAGTCTCTCTAATAGATTGATTCAGTCTTGATTCAGTCTGCGCAGAGCCTAATAGCTAGAAATTCAATTTATCACAACCTGTAGACTATGCTTCCTTCACGGTGTAAGTCATTTAAGAGGCATAAAGGGCTGGCATAACCAAATGAGCCTACGATGCGACGGCGGCACGACTAAATTTGTTATTCATTGAATTTGTACATCTATGGAGGTAGTTGTACCTTCCTGTTAGGCAATCAAGCTTAAGAGCTACACTTTGGATGCATAATTTTGTTGAAGAAACCGAAATTGCAAATTTCTTACACATGAAATAAAAGTTAGTCTTATGTTTTCCGTTTTACTGTTGAGCCCAAGACCAAGCTTCGATGAACTTTGAGTAAACCAAAATAAAAAACATGTAGGTAAAAGTCGTTTAGTATTAAATATGACTTTGATTTAATATGATACAGATTGTCGTCATTTCCTGCCTGTCTTTTGATACCATGCTAAAACAACTCCAAAGTAATTTCCAACTGACGTAAAACGCTCACTAAATACCATGTGACAATTACATACTCTAGGAAACATATCAAACTATCAGACGGCTAATAACAGGGTAGGACATGTAATACGTTTGCACAGAATTATCGTCATATTCTGACGTATGGGATCACGAATAGGGCGTCGGAAGTATAAAATGGCTCGCATTGACACATGCAGAATTAATTCGAGTCACGACGAGACGAAACCACGCCTAGAGCATTGTTTAACGAGCATCCGTGATAAGGCAAGGCTAAGATAACGACGTGATATCATCGGGCAAATATGAACCGACAATATCGTGAAAAATTATTGGATGAATATGGAGCAGGTTCAGATGAGCTTAGCTTTTGATTATGTGGAAGTATTAGCATGCGGACTGAGAGTATGAATATTGAATGGAAATACAGACAGTAGTGGGGAGATGGATTACAATTTCTTGTGGCAAGTTGTGTTAATGCCTCGGTTGAATAATGTTTATTTACATTCTGTGCATATTCGATGCCTATATTGCGTGTTGTTACTGTTTTGAAACTTCAGGATTTTAACTTTCTTTTGAAGTGTCTAAACATTTCCAAGAATCTAAACGTAACACGTAATTTGCGACAGCTCAATGTAAACAATATCATCATCATTTTTACTAAAGAAAAATTAACGAATAAAAAACAAAATAAATCAGAAAAAAACGTTTTCAGTTAAAAGAAAATCTAAATCTATAATAAAAGAAACTATTGCAAACAATTAGAAGTCCTTAATAAACACACATGAGCTTACATACCTCCAAAATTTTCACAAAATCAAAAGGTCAGGATGCCACTGAATCACGAAAGATGTCACAAGAGGTCAGAGGTAAAACTATGTGCGATGTCAGTACGGCACTGAAGTGTTTGTTACAAATTATCATGGGCCAGTCACACCCCCACCCCACCTGCAGGCGAGGGTTAATATGCTCACTTGACCCGCGATGGGGAAATATGGAAAATCATCTATGCGTGACAACTGTACTGTTTGTGGTTTTAAAGTTTGAGCGATCGTAATTGAGGAGTATGAGCGGGCTTAGGGTTAAGATTTAAGAGCCGGTAGCGTATTTTAGGAAGAACAATGTTCATAAAGGATGATAAAATTGTGTTGAAGAAATAGCTGAAAATCTCTGCAATCGCTCAATTAAACTCAGGTGTGTTGTTGTTGTTGCTACATGCACGACGCGTGCTCAACTTTTAAATCTTAGATCTAAGTAGATGTTCAATAAATCGTCAGATCGTAAATATATTATATAGTTGCTTTAAAATGCGTTAATATTCGCCCTGAAATACTTCGAACAGAAAACTACTATCAATCAACATGTTAACCAAACGCCACACGACCAAAAAGCTCAAACATTTTTTCCCACACTTCAACATAAAAATAAGTAAACCATACAAAACAATAAGGCACATAGTGCTTAAATAAATAAAATTTTGCGTATTAAGGCAGGGTGCACGATCGTTAAGTTTTCCCACGACGCCGACGTCACAGATGTCAGACCTGCGCCCGCGCACCGTGACGGTGACTTACCGATTTTCGTAATGAATTCCACCCCAAACGAGTACACCTGTTCTTTCTCGCAATTTGTATCTTTTTACCGTTTGACTTGTATTATTACAAGTCAGTTTCGTTAATTAGTGTAGGGGATAACATCGCGTTTTTTTCCATTGACACCAACTTTAATATAGGCATTTTGTTTTTTTTTCTAATTTTCTTTTTACAAAATGCTAAAAATGTAACGGCATAGCACGTTAGCAGTTATTTTGGACCTCAAAATATTCTTTCTACTTTGTTACGCTCCAATATACATAAAACCCGTTAAGTAAACTTTGAGTTCCTACCTATACATTTACACATTCCACCATAAGATTTACTACAAAATCATCGCCGCAAAACAATTCAATTTAATATCCCCATGTTCTAGAACACAATCGTGTCGATAATCTGTTAGTCCAAGGTTCGCTTCCTGCGTGGAAATAGGTCCTATTCGCGCCAGAGGCTGTACCTTCGGATCAGGTGCGTCGCACGCGCAGCTTACCGTTACACCCGCCGGCGAAAACGGTCTCAGTACGCTTCGTAAGTTTGTGCTAGCCCGTTGAGGGCTTGGCAGATGTATGTTGAAAGATATGGACCAAAAATTATGTGAAATGGCCTTTTAAGACTGTTAAACAATTTTGTATTAATAATTCTACTCTAAAAAAGATATTCGTGAGGTAGAGTTGGAAATTTGAGCAGCTTTTAAAAATAAGTTTGAAATAAAGTTAATTTATGCCGATTTCGAGTCAATCTTTTTAACCCTCTTCCTCGCGGGGTAATAAAATTAACCAACAGACAATTTATTTTTACGGATGAATATTATCTCAGCCATCAGATTAATTAACCGAAAAATATTATAGTAGGATTATCAAAAAAAACTAAAACGAAAATGTGGAGACACGCTTCACAATCTATTGTGGTATAAAAATGATTCATTTTCGCATGACATCAAGATAGTCAACGACCTAATCTGTGAACAAAACAGGCTCCGACTCCGAACCAGATTCAACCCTTCACTGGGGGCGGTGTTATTAAATTGAAATATTTCTATTTTATTGTGCGTAATATTTATTTGATTGTTAAATAAATACGTGATGTGGGACGCCGAGCGATTGTCGCCGGTTTAATGGAGGGTGGCACTATTGTCGTTGGTTAATTTTTTGATTAATCATCCTGTTTGCAAGGGCACCGTTGCGTTAGTGTGACGTTTCAATTTTGATTTTGTACTGCATGTTTTTGTTATGCAATACTAGAAAGTTTATTTAAAGCTACATATCTCTAGGAGCTCCATACAAAGCTTGAATAGTTACATTTTCATAATGCAAATAATTCAACTCTAATGGGTAAGTAATTAAACCAACACCTTGAAAGTGCTTTGTTTATGTCCTCATAGATCTTAACCAGGCTACCATAAATTGCTTTTAATTTGATGTATGCGTAATTGTTTTATATAACCACACATAAGTATTACAATATAATGCTGTCCAGAAACAAACAGATAAAAACAAAACAAGATCTAATCATAATCTTCATAATCCACTTTTCTTATCAATTTAAAAAATAGTAATCACGAAGCGAGATATCAGGCTACTATAGAGCCACACAATAGTGCGTGCGCCATCGGACAAAGCAACGTCATCAATTTTAATCTGCGCGACAATTGCACGATGACAAATGTCAGCGCGCGACACTCATTCATTACGCGCACGAATGAATGCGGCTATTTGAAAAAAGAACGGCCAATAAAGGGTTAACTCCACAAATTCACATTATTGTTATTGCATATGACGGGAGATGGATTGTATAAACTAGATTTGAATAGAGATTAGTATGAAATCTGTCATGGTTCAATCGAGATTCAAGCATGGTTATCGTTCTAGAATATGGACCAGACATTGACATTAAAACGCTCATAGCAACACTAAGAATCCAAATAATCTGAACTCAAGACAAGCTACTTAAAATTCATATACTTTAAAAGCCTACCAAAGGAATGAAGCTAGAATTACTAAAATGACCTTTTACAAAATATTTCTGTTACAATAAATCTGTGCCATTATTTATGAGTCTACTATCTCTTATCTGGAGAATTTTAAGGTGCCTGACCTTACGTAATAGATTGGTATGGTCTAAGACTTTAAGAAAACGTATGTAAATATTTGGTAATAAATTATCTTGGGCTATCGATCACCATTGTCATGTAGGTTATTTATTCAAAATCCTACCTCGGACCGAATTAATCCTTTGGCAAAAAAAAAGATATTCATATCAATGAATGGAGCTATAGGTGGCCTCTGTTACGACGTAGGTCCATCAATCAACTCTTGCGCAATGCCCGGAGCTTTTACAATAAATGCTGACTGCAAATAGTTTCTAATTATGGATATTTAAGAGTCATTGTGGACGTTATATTGGTGTGTCATGCTGCTTATGTTTGTGTGATGAATGTGGGTGGTAGTTGTGGTTATTTAAGTAAATAGTCCCTCAATGTGTGACTGTGTTACATTATTTTGGTAACAGCTTTACGTCAGTTATAAATAAAGTAACCATTTAGAAAATAGGGCTTACTATGTAATGCTCAAAGAGCGTTGCCGAAATGTCCACAACTTAAGCCAATCGCGCTTAGGTTCATTTTGTCACGTGAGGTGCGGTTCGGTCAAGTGCTGTTGAAATCAGTGCTCTGAGTGGAATACCTCAAAAATATTACCTATATGAAAAAACAAAAGATTTGAGTCATTTTCCCTAATTGCAGTTGGTTTATAAAACTACGAACTGTTTATAGATCACATTAGGTTGCATCATCTTTGTCATTACATCGCTGCAAGACATAAGTTTTCTTGCAACTCCCATATTTTTTTCCGGTTTGGCATTCCTACGCTTCAGTAACAAACAAGCATAAGACGTACTTTGCTTCGTTTCCATCTATCAATCAGTGTTTCTAATTTTGCGCTCTATATGCTAACTGAAGTAACATTTCTTAGTTCTACTAGAACAGATACCTCCTCTAACTGTTACCTACAGTCTTAATCAACAGCAAGTGTCGAATGCAAGGGAAAGTCAACAAGTCAATGCGTAATTAGAGCAAGGCGGCTATTACGTGCAATTGGAATCGCATAAATCACCGACACCGTGCCGGCTGCGACGCCGCACCGGAAGCCGCTACAGGAAGCACTGAAGACCCGGGCCAGTTCGTGTGCGGTTGCTGGATGTAACATGGTTTGTGGTAGAATAGAGAGCGTGACGTAGAAAGACGTAAGAGTTTGAGTTTGACTATTATTTTCATTTTTCTAAACTAAGACAGCCTGAATGATAGAAAAATGACAGGGTTGAGAAAAACCTACATCAAACCTAATGATAGAAATGTGGAAATGAGCTACAAACACATAAACATAAAAAAATCCCTAAAATATTTAAACTAAACTAATCTAACACTACACTATTTGGATTTTCGAATTGGTTTTGAATTTAAAAAAAAAACCTTTTTATGCCTGCCTCTATTTGATACATACAACTATGTACCTTGTATCTACATAATACCGAATAAAACTTGGTTAAAGAAAAAACAGATTCGTTTATTAGGAAAAATGCGAATGATGTTTTTCTATTCCTCTTAAACTCAACGTTTATTTATAATTAAGTGCAACTTGTATGTCTCTTCTAGTACAAAAACAAACAACCCTTAAAACAGTCACCCTCGCATAACAAAAGCATATGCGTGATTTTTCACATCGGCGGCGGCGCGTACGTCGCGATTTATCTAAATTAAATATCGCATGCGCGCGTGGCACCGGTGTGTCGGTGTGTCCAAGCCCTAAGATTTTTTGTGTATATACAGCGTGTTTCAGATGTGAGTGGAAACGCCGAGAGGGGATGCCCTAGGAGGACATATAGTGACCTTATTGGTAATGTTCTTCAGAAAAGTCAGGTGTGTAGTATTCGCAACCGGCGTGCGTGTATGACCAGATGTATGAATGTAAACGAGGCAAAGGCAGTATGTAAGGATCATAGCAGGTGGCGTTCTGTAGTTTCTGCCTACAAAGAAGAAGAAGACGTAAGTTTATATATGTGTATGTATGTGTACAGCATATTTTTTTTTAAATATTAATTTACATAGTATTTACGAGCGGTGACACTCAAATGTAGGTATTAAGTTCAGCGCAGTTTTTTCAGTATGTCTCGCTTTGCTGCCTAGCTTATATGTATTCTCACTATGGTATGAGCGTTATTTCTGCATCTTCATATTGCCAAAACAACATTTTAACACAACACAATGTTGTTTTATTGAGACGATAGTTCAACATTATACATATTGAAAGACAATTCTAACTAAGGAATGTAGACTAAATGATGTCATTTGATTTACCAATTTAAATACCCAATGATCCAGTTTCAATAGTCGTGAATGAATTCATCCGCGATGACTAATACGGAATACCTACTATTTGCGATACATAACGACTATCGTATCGGAATAGTTTGTACTATTTTCCCTAACACTATACTATATTAACCGATTACGAAGATAATTGAAGGTTTTGCAGTTTGTGTGGTTTAAGAGTGCTGCACACTGATGTTCGTTTGAAATTGCACAGGATTTACAATTCCTTAGTTTATGTTACGTAGCTAAAAAAGAAGCTATATAAAAAGTCAAATTCAAAACGTTTATTGCGAACTAAGTGTTACAATGTTGGTGTTAACTTATGTTAGTACTTATGACTTAGCAGCCTTTTACAAGCGTTGCAATTATCATTCGCCTGCCCTTATCATTCTAAATTAGTATGCATTTAACATTAAAATCGCACCCTAACTGCGTAACAGACAAGGAAATTCCTAATCTAGTCCTTCTTAGATTTGAAAAATTCGTATGTTCATAAATAACTGACAAAATAAAAGGCATTGTGATCGATTGCCATTTTATGTGCCACGAAATTTTTCCGCTGGTTACTCCACTAAGACCCACTTGCACAGCTAATCACTAAACACGTTTAGCACTAAACGAGTTTTAAGCATCAGTCTGTCTCCGTCATCTTCAAACATTTAACAGAAACAGACGTGTGTGTGTGTTTTAAACTCGTAAATGAATGAATGAGTGAATTATGTTTTAGCGCTAAATGTGTTGGCGGTGAAAGTCGGCCTTAGTCTTTTAAAAGCTTCGTTATTTAATAGTTTTATAGAGACAAAATACACTTATGTAAGCTTTTCTGATCCTACATGAAAACTAAGTATATCTATATATATAAAAATGAATCCCTATTTCCCTTGGTTACGCCATCACGCGTGAACGGCTGGAACGACTTCACATTTTTTTTTTTTTTGTTGTGTTCGTTATTGTCACGTGAAGGATCTTATGAAATTAAAAAAATAAGGAAGTCGATCGGAACGTTACAAAATTTAAGAAAACTTAACGCCAATATTAATTTTACATAACTGTCAGTTGTTTGAAATAACTGTCAGCGATTGACGGAATGCGCGCTGCATTTATCGTTTAACACAGATGGATCGGTTGATAAATGACTCGATAGTTTTAGTTTTAGTCAATAGTCCAAACTAAAACTAAACGACATAATTATGACATTCATAGTTAAGACAGGACAACGTTTGTCGGGTCAGCTTGTCTACCATAAAGCTTACATTCTATTTGACACCGTCCTGTATCTGTAGTCCATATGAGTCGGCAAGGGTCGCCGTCCACCGCCCAGGGCAGAGGGCAGGTGACTCCAATTAACTGTCACCCCGCGTGTCAGCGGAGCGTGAATACGCGTGACCGTGATTCAACCGACGGCGACGCCTTGATAGCCTGGGAGTCCTATTTGTATGTACAAATCCTACCTATATACACACTACACAAATCAAAAGTGTCTAGGGATCAAGCCCGTTTTTGCTAGTTACAAAAAATCTGGTTTTTTAATTATATTTTTTGTAACTCCTATGGATACTTTTTAGTCAATTTCGTCATTTCAAAAGAGAATAGTTTTTGAATTTAGGTCAAAAGATCAAAATCTTCTGTCAAGTCGTATTCCTCTATAATCAGGCAACGGGGTTGAGGCCAAATCACTAAAATTTCTGCCATACTTCTGAGTGGAATCAATACAAAATAACATTATTATAGAGAGAAGACAAAAAAATAAATAAAGACATAAATAAATAAATAAGACGTAATTTGAGCAGAGAAGAAATAATCAGAGCCGTAAGAATATTGGAAGCTATTTCTCGGCAACGAGCTGTGGCACAACGCTGAGTGTTATAAGACGACTTTGGACACGTTACCGCATCACTGGCAGCGTGGCAGACCGACATGGAGGACGAGTTCGCATCACCACGCGCCGACAAATCGTTACATACAAATTACTGCTCGACGAAATCATACAATGACCGCATTGATGTTGGTTACGAGGCTTCATAGCTTTTCGGAGATGTTAATGAGCGATCAAACTATAAGGAATCGTTTGCATGAAGTCAATCTCCGTTCCTGAAGGCCGAAACGTGTACTACCTATTGACCCCCGCAGTCGCAATTTTCAATGAGCTCGTGAATACAGAAATTGGGCAGAGAAGAGTGTCGTTTTGTGTATTTTTCTGACGAGTCTCTCATTGGAATGAGGCTAGATACTAGACCTTCACGGTATTGGAAGACCCCAGGACGCCAAGAACGTTTAAAATCATGCCAGGAAGTCATATAAGTCATCATACAGTGGTGGAACAATCATGATATGGGCGGGTATTTGGATCGACGGAAGAACCGAACTGATTTCGATCAGATGCAATCTCAATGCACAGATTTACGCTGAAACGATTGTATCAGAAGTTGTCATCAGTAGTTTTTTTTTTTAAGTGTTTTTTCTTTATTGGTATGTCTGTTGTGTCTTGTATAAGAGTATACCTTTTTAGTTTGCGTTTCTGTTGTAGCTGGGTTTTAGTTTTAAACTTTAATTTTAATTTCAATTTATTTAGGGTTGGGGTCACCCACTTCGTAAGTTTGAGAAAATTCAACAGTAAAATTTGAGGTTTATGTAGGTATACCTAAATAATCACAGACAACCAATATATTTTCAGAAATTACATATAAGACCATTCATTAGATACCAAACACAATATATTAACTTTTTTTTTTACGGCAACCCTTTTTTTCTCCTTTAAGCCGCCATGTTGGATTTTTGTGATGTCATATAATCCGCGGAACAACATGATGCTTCCAACGATACTTCAATTGTCAAAATACCTTGAGTAGTTTAGGAGTTATGAGAGAACAGATGAACATACATACATCACAGCCTGTTAAAATCATAACCCTCCCTTTGGCTTTGCCGAAGTCGGGTAAAACTTTAAAGGAGGAAACTTTAAATATTAACGCTATAGTTAGACTGTCCATTTTTTTAAGGAGTTATTACTTGGGTAGGAAGCGCTTTGGAATATAGGGGACGGTCCCTAACAGCTAGAACAAACCTCGAGGATTACCATAGTCTTAATCTAATCAGTCAGAAAAGTTGAAAGCATGATGTAGCTACTAATTAAGCGTACGTAAATAAAGAAATATCGAGACTCATGGTCAATCGCTCCTTGTAAAATACTGGTATTTAACTGCACCGTGTTATACTGGAAAAGGCTGAGTAGATTGATTGTAACTCCTCCAAACAAAACCCTGTGTAAAATTTATTCAGACATAATATAGATTAAGGTAGATATTAGGTACCTGGTTCAAAAACAATAAAAGTATGTGCTCACTTGAGTCCAAAGAGAGTATGTCATCCAAGTAGATGGGTGTCCGAGGACCCAGCAGTAACTCTTGACCCGAAGGAACCTCCCGGACAACCTTGTACCACACCTGAAACATTGTTGCAAAATATTCATTGAAAATATTTTAAACCCTCTCATAATCAGTGTCGAAAGTGTAAAATGGATAATTTCCTCGCTAGAAACACATTCGATCATGAAGGAATTAAGAGGAGATAGGGCGAAAAAGGTTTTAGCTGCTAAAGATAAATAATTTTCATTAGAAATCGGAAGGAATATTTGTGTTTCTGGAAACATTTTGTACATGATGCATGCAGTGAAAAATGTGTCTCGTTTATCTACCTACTTATTTTAAAACATGAGCAAAACATAAACATATTAAAGCCTTAAAACACTACATTTTATGAGCTCAATTTATTTTTAAGCTTAACAAAATTGCGTCATTTACCTCTATATATGAAAAATACGGCTTCTTTTTTAAAAGCACATTTTATCAAAAAATAAATCTGAATATCACAGTTCGTTGTATTCAAATTTCATATAGCCGTTTAACCTCGCCAGGGGTACAAATAAGTGAATCTAATCACCGCATCTGTTCGCTCCCCTCGTTGACCGGAAGTGGCACACAGTTGTTCAGTCGAACACCGATTTTCTGCCACCGGAAGTACCAACGTTCCACATTCAAATTTAATTGGGGTAGTGCCACAATGAGCCGCGAGCACCGTTGTGATAATCATTCATTGATTTGTGCTTTATTAGTTTAATCGACGATTTCAAGTTTAGAAGTGAATGAGATGCTTTTAATAAAATGGGAAGCGACTTTTTGGAACTATTGTTAAATCTGCTAAGTCGGTTTTGTAAAAGAACTATATAACTCATGATCATCATGACGATTCATGAAGTATCATGATTTTTCGAAGAAGTATTAAATTTAAAGTGCATGCATAACGGAACCAGCGGAGGCCCTGAATATCACAAAAAATCGCGAGGCCAATGGCAGATTTATTTGGTGAGCTTTTTGTGTAAGTGTACCTAAATGATCATACCTGTCCAGCCAACAAAAGAGGTTGTACGTTGACATCATGTGGGTAGTTGGTGGAGCGCACCATTTTGAGCCAGTTACTCTTCTCTGAAGTGGCGTCCAACCAGCCATTGACGCCATTCTTGTCACGGACCTGAAAATTAACAAAATATAATTATTATAATGATATTGATCTTAATTAATAAGTAGTAGGTACCAAAAGGTAGGAAAATAAAAAGAGAGACGGTTTAAAAAAAAACATTTTTATGCCAAGTTATCATATCAAAACACACGCCTGTATTTCCCGAAGAGTTAGAGGAATACAGACGTGATGTTATGTTATGTTGCTGCCTATGTCAAGTTATTGATTTTTAACTGAGATATTGATAGATAGCATGCAGCATTAATTACTATTTTAATCAAAAACTTCGTCGAAATAGTACATAGCGCTGCTAAAATGAGATCGCGATAATAAAACGATGGACTTGAAACAGCGCCACCTGGTAAGCGCATGTTGTACTTTTGTAAGCTTGAGAAACGTCGTGACTTGAGAAAATTTTCTGAGCTCTCTAACAAGATTTTAGTAATCTCAGAGCCAAATCAAGTTGTCAGTACAAAGATTCTAGTAAAAAGAGTTATTTTAGATTCTGAACAGTGGTAAAGCTAAAAATATTTCGGACTTTCTACTAAATAAAAAGTAGTGCACATTGGTTTATCAATTCCAAATAAAAAAAAATACAATTGAGCCTTCGACACTATCATAATCAATAATCAACCCCAATAACAAAGCTATAATAAAATTAACCATTCCATCAAAACGCGATTAGTGGCGTCATCTCTCGGCCATTATCAACAACTGACAAGCCGACGGACACCGCGACACCACAATAGATGGCGCTATTAGTCCGTGTCACGATGTAACTGCTCGTCACAGCTTGTCCATTTGTCATCCACCTCCCCAATCTAACCGTCCCCTAGCTTGATGATTTAATTTTCATAAATATCTAGATTCGGGGGTTATAAATCTCTCTTTTCAAAAGCGCTTTTTTAATGTTCTTTGTTTGAATAATTATGTTTTTAATTTTGGTTTCAGTTTATTTATGATCAGTTTTGCGACTTGGGATAGAAATTTGGTATGAAAATGTAGGATAACATAGGTTAGATGGAGACATTCATGATCATTATGTATATTGTTATTTATGTATTTTTGGCGCTATCCTATTAAGCAAACAAATTGATGAATTACGATGCCTAATAAGAAGGAACCAATATGCAATAACTGACCTACCGTAATATTTATAATTTAGGCAAGTCCCTCTACATTATGACTAGTTATCTATTCTACAAGCAGACCATTATCTTTCCTTAAACCGTCTTAAATAACATGGTAGGGGTACCCAACCTACAATTTGCGGGCAGACACTCAAATTTCCCTGTGCCGTCGATTGAGTCATAATACCAATAATGGGCCTTATTACCCCTACTTCATGAAGATATGTACCTTGAGGGTTACGTGTTTGTACTGTTAAATATGGCTGTTAAACTTAATCTACTGCTTCAGTAACAGAGGCTAAGGGTGCTATCGACCTGTAGGTTTAAATAATTAAGAGTCAGTGATCGGTTGATTGTCTTATAAGTGTCAGGGTTGGCTATCGATTTTTGTTTGAAATGTGGGGTTTTACTGATGAATGTTAAATAGGAAATGACAGCGTGACCTTACCGTACCATAAAACTGTATTTTTTAATATCTTTACTAATAGTTACGGGTTCGATTTTCACGTGGCTAAGATTCCATAAGTAATAATATTTCATGAATGGCACCCACAAAACGCCAAAAGCTATTTAAAACCCATCAAAATAACGGCATAAAAGTGATAAAAACCTACCTATTCACATAATAAACCAATTTACGAGCGAAACATCTGACAACGCATTAAATACCCAAGAAAACAAAGTGGCTAATTCAGCGTAAAATTAAAACAAGATCCCTAACTTGGAGGAAAAAGTCAAAAAAATAACGTGGAAAATATAAAAAGCATCTGTTGCAATGAAACTAACATAATGGTATAACAAGTGAAGTATTAATCAAACGAAAATGTTTGCCTACCCTCGGTTTCCGCGTCAACGACAATCCTTTACGCGGCATTTATCACGGTATTAGGAGCTGCGTCGGGTGCGAGCGGTAAAAAAGATAATTATCTTAGAGCACCCTCATCTTAGGGCTAATGCGAGAAATATTTTGTGTTTTTATGGAGTGGTGCTTTGATTTGATATAGGAATAAAATTGATACTTGGTGGCTACGTTTTCTGCGCTTGATTGGCTCTAAGTATAGGTATTCAATCACTGGTAGCTATTTAAAAATAAGCACGAAAGTTTTTTTTTATGCTATTGAGCGTTTTTGATAAAGTTGAAATTGTGATTCTACATTCATAAGTATTTAAATGTTTTTTTCTAACAGTAGTGCCTGTTTTACTGTATGACTTTGTTTCGACCCTAAAAATCTCTTGTTCTTCACATGCCAAGCATCTACACTTCTGTCCCTAATATTCCTAATACTAACCTTACTTCTATACAACTACTAACTCAAGGAACCCACCACCAAAATTGCCTGACAGCCCTATTTCTACGATGAGTTGCCTGCCAAATGCCGGCGGCACATGTTAGCCATCAGTCATCGATGGCGCCTGGTCAAGGATGCAAGGATGCCAATTGCGTGGACACTTGTTACAAACTAGGGTTACAATGTGAAATATGGATGGAAAAATTAATACGCGGTGATAGATAGGAATGTCGGGGTGGCAAAGGGTGGATGATTTAGAAGTTATTGATGAAAGACGTATCTATTGTTGTACAGAATCTGCTTAAATACAGGCTGGCATGACAGGATGGCGATTGTACCGTGGCTCTGGCTCACAGGCAACTGAAGGAACACGGGTGGGTTTGGATGGAGCGGGAGAGGTCATTTGATAATTTCCCACCCAAAAAAAAAAAAAAAGAAGGCTTGCAGGGATATCGATGCGCAACCTGATACCATCGATTCAGTACATTATTCTGAACCCCTCTGCTTTGAATTTTTTCGTCGGTTATTAAAAATCTAGAATCTTGTGCTGAATTCATGTTTTCAATTATAGGTATTGATCATTTAATACTTATCTCGAGTTCTGCCCAATTTAAAGAGACGTTTTGGACAAGTTGTTTTGAATGGACTAGGTAACATTGATTGGATTTCAGAATCGTATCAAGGAAACGTCAAATGACTTGAAATACGTGAGTTAGAGTCAAGACCACTAAAATAAAAGCTGACGAAACTGCTAAAAATGTAAGAAGACATTTTGTACGCTATTCTAACGCTTGGTGACAAATTCACGGGTACAAAACTGGCATTCATCTCTACGAAAGGTGTAAACTGCGTGAAGTATTTGTTCAAATTCCAATTACAGTGCAACTCGTGCACAGTGCTATGTTATAAAAACCTCGGTCGCAATTTAAACGAATTGCGGGTAGATCTCATATTTTGCGCTCAGAGCAGAGATCGCAATTTCCCGGTACACTCGGAAAAGCTACAAATGTTCGTGACTCGTTCACGTCAGAAAATTACATTTCATAAATTTTCTAGTGATGTTAAAATGTCGACATAGTTTCGTCTCATTAGGAGGTTAAATGTTTTTACTGTTACTATAAATATGAACAGTAAAAACATTTGACTGCTGACGACTTCTAAAATACACTGTTTTTTTTATAGACACTACTGCTCTAATATTGATGATCACATTAACTTTTTAAGATGAAACTACTGTAGATATCAGGTACCTACTATAAACATAATGTAAACCTAAGTTATTCCTTAACCTATAGGCAATCAGAGCAAAAACTGCAATACTATTTCTATCTGCCATTACGTAAAAACCTCTTCCAATTTCAGTTTCAACATCCACTTACTTATATGGCACAAAACATCTGAAAACTTATCGACAAACCGCGCCCATCCCTAGCGTTAACTGAAGAGCGTTTCCTGGTGCGGTTTGCAGGGATCACGCGTCGTTGGTCGAATCACACGTCTCGTTTCACAAGATAACAATTTGCGAGCGCTTATTTACCCGCGCGTACCTACCCCTGCGCCAAATTGGACCGTTGATCTTACTACCCGTACCTATGTGCTATGTATCTTTGAATTTAGGTTACGCGATTTTAATGGGCAAGCTATGTAAAAATGTGCGTACAAAGAAATGTGGTGTTCTGAACAGCGTGTGTGTGTTTTTTTTTATTGAAAATGTCGAAAAGGTTTGGACCTCTTATAGTTTGTATTCTATAGCTTTGAAATGCCGGCGAAATCTCCTGTGGGACAACATTTTACAGTTTAACATAAAACTAATACCTGTAAACGGTTATCCGGTAGGTTTAACTCAGTTTTCAATTCTAAACAGGCAACTTCAACCCTCACCTAATTAGCCTAACAAATCACTTAACGAACGCTTCCGTCGGACTACGCGGAAATATTTCCGCTTCCCGAAAAAAAGCGAAATACGGAAAAGTAACCCTCTTCAGGGTTTTCCATACATCTTGCTCACATTTCCACCGGCGTTTCCTTCACTTGTCTAGTTTATCAGCAACGGAAAAGCATTGCTTCCTGTGTTATCCACCGGACTTTTATTCCGGAGCGTTTTTTCTTTATTTCTTTGTTTTTTCGCTGATACGGTTAGATAGTGTCTTGTTTTGTGTTACACATCAACGTCGTGGTCGGGGGTTAGGCTAGCGTGCTTTTATTTGGATTTATTATGCCAATAAGTTAATATATCTGCAAATATATTGCCTGTAAGCTCTTTCGTGAGTATTTTAGCAAGTAGCTTGGCTTTAACGTTTATTCTAAGCGTTAATTTTGATAAAATACCGCAGTAATTATAGCATTAAGCCATTTGCATTATTATCCTAAGAGTTTCTTTGTAATTTTCGACCATACTGTTCCGTATTCTTCAAATCATTCATCGAGGATTAGCCATTCCAACCAGTCGGCATTATTGCCGCCAACGTTCATCAATTTCTTCTCACCCATAAATTAACCGTAAAATTTCAATAGGATTTCACCGATCATTGTCACATTATAGAGGACACATCATTGTGAAATTATGGCCACCTTATACGGTCACGTTTCAACCATTAACGGGAGACAAAACGCTCTAATTCCTGACACCACCAAATATTCACGAACGGACGGCTATCATTGCGCAAAAAAACGTATCGCATACAAAAAAACGGATGCAGCTATTTTGGTACTATTTAAACAAAATTAGGTTTTACTATGCAGGTAATAGAGTGGTATCCGCGTGCATAGTAGGTGTCACGATGTCCCATTGATCGGGTATCAACAGCTCCCTACTGATTGGCACAAAGCAAGTCCATCGTTTGTTCGCTGATCGGTGAACAATCGCACCGCTGCCGATTGTCCGTGTTTTTGGTTTTGTTGTAAAAATAACACAAACAGACGAACTGTAACATGATATTTGTGTGCAAGGGTAGAGTGGCGCGCAGTTTTCAAAAAACATCGATGTAAACGTCACGAACCAGTGTAATTTACCTACATGAAAGGGAGGTGAAGTAAAAATATATTATTTATTTATTTTTTAATGTGGGACGCCCCCCAGTTAGATAGACTGACGAGCTTAAAAAGGTGGCTGGGATTGATTGAATGCGGAAGGCGCAGGATAGAGTTTTGTGGCGCAGCCTGGGAGAGGCGTCCAACAGCAGACTGCGATACGCCGAGTTATGAGAATATTTTATGTGTTATTGGTTATATTACCTACCTTACCTAGATACGCAGAATTCTAAAGCATTTTTCTCGTCAAATAAGAATTGCAACTTAGAAAAATACTTATTTTATAATAGTATGTATTATGTTCGTACAACATAAAATATCTATAAATGTTTAAGTAGAAACTCTCTTTCGAATCTTGCGTAAGTATAAGATATGCATGTCCGTGTCTGTACCTATTTAGTACTTTATTTATGATAGGCCCTTAGATACTAGATAGAACTTAAAGCGGAAGATAAGTTACTTGATTACAGCGCTCGGTCCTACTGAACCAAGTCCAATGGACACAGTTGCACTCAGTCACACGCGGACCATCGTCTAATCAGCGCAAGTCCATACAGGTAATTAATTTTAGTTTTTGTATATAAATACGCATCAAGATACCTTCTTGTGTAAGCGTTCTAATCACTCAAGAAAGAAAAAATAAGACACACGGGATTACTTTTTACGCGTAAGTACAGTCAAAAATGTAAATAATTATGTTGAAAATTAGAAAATTACTCATTGTTTGCTTCACCATTTTTCTGAGAGCGTGATAGTTAAAATACAGAACAGGCATGAGAGACACGATACGACGCATCGCGCGACTCTCGCTAACGCTACCTCAAAGTCATTCATAATCGTAAACATTTGGCTGCTAACGCGGTAGCGCTCGCACGACAGTGTCGGGCCTTATCTCTATCCTTTTCTATCGGCAACTGTAAGTATGCAACTGTGATCACGGATTTTTGAGTTTCATTGCATGTAGTTGTACACCGAGCCCAGATTTAGTGATAGTGATTTTAGAGCGTACCATATCTTCCGCTTTTAAGTTTATCTAAGGATAGACCATTGTAATTGTAATCATGAACCAGAGCTTTAAGGTTAATCCTCAGCTTAGCCCGCCAAATTCAAATTATCTTTGGTTTTCTGCCAATAGCAGCTCTGTTGTCGTATGTTGATCAAAACGCAATTATTGACTAGGAATGTATATAGTGTAAAAATATATGTAGGTAATATCATTCCTACAGCCGCGAATCGCATTTTGATCAACTTACTACGTAAAACAGAGCTGCAATTTGCAAACACAACAAAAACTACAATCGAGGATTCAGCTTAAATAGAAATAATTTTAATCAAAACGCAATGACACCACATAGAAGCACCTTAATAATTATGTAAGAGCAATCGAATCCTTTGGGAACGAGCGCAAATCGTCCATAGAGGTGCAACCTCACATCTGGAAGCGTTAAAACGGATTAACCAGGAGATTACTAGCGAAAAAAACGGTGCACAGTGCGACAAAGACACCGATGGCTCCGTCACGGTGACAACCGGTGGGATCCGGAATTATTCGGTTATATCCAGTATGTTTTTTTGTTGATCATAGATGCTGTTTTTGGTGTCAGATGTAGACCAATAAAGTTATAGGGTGTGTTAAGCTGCGCGCGATTGGAAATTGGGGTTGATAAACGCAAACTAAAATACTACGCTGTTCGGAAAGGTTGTGAAGTACAAAAACAGTTCTATGTAATTAAGAGACTATTTTAAGGAAAATAGTAACAAACTGTTATTTTATAAGAATACTTCACACACACTCACGTATTTTGACCCGTTTCAAAATAGAATAACAGTGCAACGTCAAAGTTAGCAACTTGGCATCGGACGCATCAACAATCGCCTCTGCCGAGCTTTCAGTGTAAACAACGCTTAACCTAACCCAATAACCGGTGCTATATCGCATTGCTTTCGGAGTATTTCGTTATTTTGTCTACACGGATGCTGGCGATGGTATACAACCAACCAGTCACATAAGAAACTTCGTATTCCGCTACCATCCTCTTTCCGCGTCTAATTATCGAAGTTTAGGTGAGGGCGAGGGAGGTCTCAGTGCGCTGGTGGTGGGTAACATTGTGGCGCGAACGTGCCGTGGCTTCGACTCCACAGGCTATTATTGTTCTGGCCAGCTCAGATGAAATATTGCCCCACTGTGCACGCCCGCACTGTTTTGCGAACACGAATTTGTTGGGAAAAATATTGGAGCAAATAAGAAGCCGCAGAGAGGACTCGTGAGTAAACTTTGCAATGAGATTACCTATACAGTATATAGATGTATGAAAAAAGTTTGAAGCCAAATGGAAAAAGCTATTCTGTCGACGCCAATTCTGTTTATTTTGTTGTAAGCTACGGAGCTGATCGCAAACAGAAGAAATGTTAAGGCCGACGGATTATTTTCATATGTAGGTACAACGTGTTAGAAAATACTTCAGTCAAGTTCTAAGTATTAGTACCTACCTATTTACTTAGAGCTTAGAAATCGAAAAGACATAACAAAAAATATTTGTTAACACATTAAAACAATATCTTTTTTAACTAAATCAATAAAAAAATCACACGACTGTTCGCAAGTATGAAATATCCACCAACTTCGAATCAGAGGGGAGACCGGGCCAAAGTGACAATGACGGTGAAGCAAAGATAAATTTCTATCACGCCCGGGATTAGCAGCTATTGTGTAACAGTGTAAGATTAACTGATAAGTGTCTACTTGTTAATAATAAAAGTAATGTTTATACAAGACTGAGGGGCAAACCCCTGCAAGATGTTGTCAATATTTATGAAGATGTTTTTTTTATTTGAAGTGATATGTTACCTTGCCAATTAAATAGAGAGATGGGGAGGGAATGTAGGAAATATTAATCGATTACTTACATTTATTAATTTTTTATGTAAAATTATCCCGTCAGTATTTTAGTCATTGCATTTCTAATTTCCTCATGAACGTACACAGTATTTACATTGTAAAATACTTTATATCATACTTTTTTACAACTTTTGTTGATATATCAATTCTATTTCAAACGATAGCCCATCGTATGGTGTCAGATGGACCAGGTGTCAATTTGACAGCTTCTGTCTGTCATAGATGCCGCATTGATCCGCCATTGCGATTATAATGCATTGCAGGACAAATAAATAGTTCACTTTTCTACATAGAGCGTGTATTTGTTATTTTAGTTAGCATGACGTTTTAGATGATTCAAGGGAAATATAGGTACATGTTAAGTGTTATTTTATTTCAAATTAAGCAAACAAATATTAGCAAAAATAAATTGAATACATACAAGGTTAGGTATCAACTTAATGAACATTGTATTATCAGTGCTATACAATCATTCAAAATATGGTTACATAATTTTAATTACAAAAACTTTGTTATTTCCTCATTATACCTACGTACCTATTGAGATTATTGAATAATTTGTCCGCCACTGTTCGCTGTCACAATGACAACTGCACATCGCATCTGTAGTTTCTTTGTAAGCCGAGATCAGTGCGAAACGTATAAATATCATCAATGGAGGCAATAAACACAGTAACAATAATATTTTTTATTGTTATTATTACAATATGTGGGGTTTGACAGCCGCCTACCGTAATGAAGATGTAATAGGGCCGCGTGTATCACTAATCCTTTGCCGAAGGGGGTGGCCAGAAATGAAAGGATGTCACACGAATATGACAGATATTTTGACAGTAATGCAACGAATTCGACGCTACTGACTGATCTGCGGACTTAAAATTAACGCTTTTTAATTCATGGGTCCAGAGGATTATGAATTAAATAGCCGGAAACTTTCAATCGAAATGGAAAGTGACGTTCAAATTTTAAAGTACAACAATGGTTAATTTAGAATATTTATTTTTTGATTTAAACTGGTTAAAAACAGAGTAACGACAGCAAAAAAAATATTGTGCCATCGAAAAACCATAGATGTTCACATAAAATAAACACCATTAACATATTACTCGGGCACCAACGCTTCCCAGCGAAAAATCAACAGAACGCGATAAATCATTCATGACCAGGCTTTGTAAAGCCCAACCGAATATTATCGATACAGCTTTTTAATTCACCAATGAATAAAAAAATCATAAATACCAATAATAATTAGCGGAATCCCTTACACGCCAATTTCACATCATGTTTGACATTTGTCCCCACGCTACCCTCTCAAGAATAATGAAAAAATGTATAATATTCATAACTTGATTGACATTTTGATGTGAGATGATCACTTTGTCACAAACTAGTTTGTCTCATCAGAAATTCATCCGTTCGATTCTTAATTAATTTTCCCAAAATGTTTAAATAAACTACAGTTATTAATTTGCATACGAATCAATAAGGGTTAAGATAGAGATTGGCACAAAATAAATAATAATTGATAAACTCTCATCAAAACCAGAAATGATTTTCGCTGACAACCTTTTAAGATCTGTGAGAAAAATATTTAAACTTTACTTCGAGTGGTAATCGAATAAAAGAAGTTTTATTAGCGAACTAAAAAGAAGATGCGTTTCAAGAGATTTGGTGACTTTTTTATTGGAAAAAAAACTCGCCAATCAAGCTTTCATTTTAAAGTTTGAATACTACGACATCTCTTTTATACAATTTACCGTTACGTTGGTTTTTTTTTGGTTAAAAAAGTGTGAATTTGTTCAAAAAAATTGTTGACGGGGGTCACGCCATGACCGAAATTAGGGTATATTGGCAACCTTTGAATGCACTTTGACACGGGATGTTCAAATAAAGAATTCTTTGATTACCCGGATGTTTTTTGCTGAAGATTTTTATTGAGATATAGGCGTTTGGGTAACGGTGGTTATATAATGTAACCATCACTGATTTAACAATGAATTTAACCCCTTTATTTCTGCGTAGACATGTGAAATTGCGATTTCAATCATTTTTACGTAAAAGTATTAAATGCGGGACGATTTATCGAGGGTAACGATTTTTTTCAAAAGACCCTCCACATGTTCCTCTACTTTAGAATGAAAAATTATCTTAATTATCTACATTTATATTTATTTCATTTGGCTAAGCAATGGAAATGCCACAAACTCCCTATTAAAAAAAAAAAAAAGAAAAGGCGTTTATTCTGCCCAAAAAAGATGAACATTATAAAATAAAAGCCAAAAGCTTAGTATTCGACAAAAAAAAATATATAGACAAAAAGATAAACTTAAAAAAAGTAAGAGAGTTAAATATTACCTCCTAGATTCATCTTTACCAAAAACTATAAAGGACTATGATCATTACCACCATCGTTATTTGTTAGTGAAGCAAGTTCAACCATCAAAGGATCCTTTAAGGCACCGGATCAGAAGCGTGGTCAGCGTTTGTGCCGCAACGGGCACCTCTAATGACGTGCCAGAATTGGCACTTTTAACTGACGTCACGTACGAACCAGATCAAGAGATTTGTGGTTGATGAAGCGAAGAATTCGGAATTGTAGAAGAATATAATGATTCTGACTTGGTTATTGGTGTCATGTGTGAAATCGGCAAGGATTTGGAGTGTGATTACGTTGAAACGTGTGAACATGTTGAAATAATACTTCACAAGATCATAATAAAGAAGAGTTCCGTTTGTAGTAATAACAATAAGCCACATAAATTATTTATTAGCCTGTCAAACTTGCTACTTATGGCATTACGTAGTGTTTATTTTGTATCATTGAATTACAAATATTTAAGTACAAAATCATAATTTTATAGATCTGTACCTAAAAGAATAGTATTTTTCCAAGGCTCTAGTAGAATAAGGATATTTAATAGCACAAATACTTAATTAAATATTTACAGAAGCGATATTTGCTTATTTACCTACTGATAATAACACTACGTATACCAACCTAAATAATAACGAACAACAGTATCTATTAACCTATATAATATCAATTTCCTTATAAATACTGAAATCATACTGTGTGTCTGATGCCTTATTTATTGACACACCGGAAATGTGGTTAAAGCTACAAGTAACGGTTTTTGGGCACATTATTGCGCATGAGCATTTTAATTTGAGCTTATGTCAGTTGCTTACTGTCAGTCTTTAGTTATTCAATAAACTTGATGTGGAGAAGATTATTATTTCATTATTTGGCGTTTACTTAAGTTAGATTTACAGCTACAGTTAAACACCATTTCCTCCTAAGTTCAGTTCAAGAATCTAAGTATCTCTACTTTTTTAAAGCCTACAACTGATCCACAAATTAATGTAAGATTTTTTTTTTCTTGCATTCGTGCTTAACAGCTGTCTCATGTTATAAAAGATAAGCCAATGTTATAATAAAACATTTACGTAAATAATTAATTTATGAATAATTAGGTATTAAGAGTATTATCTGTTGATGACAACAAAATAAGCGCTTCCAAGTAACCGCCATTTTAATTTTCGGTCTGCAATGACATATGACAGTTCCATAAAGTACTTCATTGTACAAAAACGAGATAATAACGTTGTCTATGGTACTAACAGCCGGAACTAAATGTCCGTCAGAGGACACAATGCTGTGGTTTGACTGCAACCTTACACCCACAATTCGCGCATGCGCGTTATCTGTCTCGCGCAGCCTGACATTCGATAGGCGTTTGCGCATCGCAGCGCTATTATGTCCGATTTGCGTCCGGTTCTTTGTGCAATACAAGAGTTCGCGAAAATATTTTTGTAATTATTTTTATTCTTTTTTTTAAGTAGGTTAGGTAGGTACGAATTGGTATTATTTAATATTGTATAAAAGTTGCTATAGTTCAAGATTAGATTTTAACAAGGAATGAAATAAGAAATACTGTTTTGCCCAAACAGAAACTTACTAGAAAAGGGTGTGTCTTCAAAACAAACCTCAATTGAAGTGATAGATAACATACAGTAGGTAGATTTAAAATAAGTTAGTCTTTGTTTTAATTTGATGAGGGCAGATCATTCAAATAATATTATTTTGCGCAATCTTCAGCCCATCCACAATTCTGTACGACACATTGCAAGTAACCCAATACTTTTACTTTACTTTAAACATGTTCGCGTAATCCAGGAATCCGATCCAACAATTGATTTCCGTTTCCTACCAGAGATAAACTCGCCACACCCCTCGCAAAAAACTCTGATGCGTTCAATTGAACAATTTATTTCATTCAACCGATGCTCACATGTGTTCTATAGATTATTACAGATAAACTGAGATTTTGAGGGAATTTTATTAATAAAGAAACCATGAAAAGTTTAAAGTATAAATCTTATTTATCAAACC
The DNA here is from genome assembly GCA_916610205.1 of Griposia aprilina. NCBI lineage: Eukaryota > Metazoa > Arthropoda > Insecta > Lepidoptera > Noctuidae > Griposia > Griposia aprilina. The sequence continues at coordinate 14,173,918 of OU744302.1, forward strand.
TAAACTCATCACTTTATAATTTTACCAAATAGAGTGGAAATCGTTGTGCTTTAATCTCTACCAAAAGTGCTAAAAAAGCGTGTCCGTATCCCAAAAATGATTTAAAAGTTTGTTCAGTCGTCATAAGCTTAAACAAATAAAAAATAATGAAGTGTGTAAGTCAGTAATTGAATGCACTCAAAAAGACACGCAACGAACTTAAGGAGGATCAATAAAATCGACACTTTATTGCATCGGTGCTTGACAGAGTTTCGGTTTCGGAACATTATTTATGTACGGACCGACGTTTTTGACACTTGCACTTGACCCGAGCACAAGTGGTTCATTGTAAATTAACTAAAACGAGGAAGAATGAGTGCTTTGTCATCACTTTTTTATGATAAAGTTCAGAGTGATATTTGTGCATTAGAACGAGAGCACACAGGTGGACCATTTGTGGAACAGTTATAACTGGGTGACTAACCACAGTAAACCGTAGTCTGTGACTGAAGCTTGTTTTGATTTTCTCATTTGTTTATTTTTGTGATTATGAAGAATGATTCATCAAAGAACTTTACACCGAAGCTAAAAATAGAATACCCAAACACTTTAAAATTGTCAGCATGGTCGAGATCGGCATAGCTTGCCATATTGATAATTAGAACAGAATAGAAGATTACAACACTGACATTAAAATAACTTACCTCCCAAGCAAATCGCCTGTCCTTCGGCTGATTCTCCAATAATCCCAGAAAGGGTCCATATTGAGTTCCATTAGCAATATTCACTCTAGCAAATACCCCTCCACTTTTAAACATCAATGAATGTTGTTCTAGAATTAAGTCTACATCCCCGGGATGATCAAGTTTCGTCCCATCCTCATTTTTGACCGACTTTAAGTGATCTAGAGGTCTGGGCAAGTATCCTCTTCCATAGTCGGAGAAGTTATTGGCTAGATATGTGTCTGATAGCCCAAAGTCTAGAGTACCGTAGTACTCCTTAACATCTGTTCCTGGAGGCATGTTTTCTTGCTTGATATGAACTAAGGTGGGCGCTGATTCTGATGTGGCAGAGTCAGTCGGGCTCGGCGGTGGACTGCCAGACTCTTGGCTGTCTGCTGCTGTGAACAAAATAACTTGGATTAGTTACAAGTCAACTACTATCAATGTCACTGGCGATAGATTCGATAAGGTGTAGGAGAGAAATCTTTAGGCTGATATAACCATTTCCGACTTTTCCGACATATCTGTATATAATACAAAACAAATCCGCTGTTCGTGTCTTTGTAACTTAACTTTGTGACGTAACTTAACTACACAATCGATTTTGATGCGGTTTTCACTATTATCTAAAGTTTTATTCTGGAAGGTTTGTGTGGAAAATACATCAATATTAAAATTAGATGAAGCACAGAAATCTCGATGTTTAGTCGTGTCGCCACACTACAAGCAGAGACGGGTCGCTATTAGTTAAAAACAAACGTTTAATTACAATGTTACCGACTTCATCACGAAAAAATAATAGGTAGATATTGCTCAGTAGGTAAATAATGAATACTATTCTGTATTATCTTATTTAATCGTCCTTCATTTACTGACAAAATGTTAAGTGTAGCGTTACGATCTCACGACTTCTCATTTTTATTTTGATTAAGTTTTAATTTCCAGAGATGTAGACGACACGTCTATTAATCATTAATATTCGTTTGCATTGTGTTCATTACCGTCACCGTTTTTAATCTAGTCAGACGATTATGGACCACATAGGTTCCTGTTTAACTTGTAGCAGTTGCGTGGTGGGCAATTGTCGACTTGATATCAACTTTGATAATATCAAGTAGGCTAAGTATTTGAATTAGAGCTGAATACTTTTCAAGAGACTGTTCCTTTTAATTGTTCTTAGAAAATTATTCAGTTAGTAATATTTGAGAGTAGGTTTTTTTTTTAAATTGCTAGTTAGAGTACTTAGTTTGGAACAATTTATTTATTTAATATCTAACTATTGGTGTTAAATCTAGCTTAAACTGATGTTTTAACATAACATAACATCACGCCTGTATTCCCCGAAGGGTTAGGCATAGGTGTCCCTATAGTACACCCACATTTCACCAGTTATGTTTAAGATGTTTTAATGTTGGCATATTACATTTGTCTCAAATCTAAACCTAAATCAATTCTAAGCTTATTGTATGTAGGTTACTATTTGACTAAGATTTCTTTTTACACTCAATAAAACCGGGAAAATATATTAGTTTGTTTCAGTTTTCGTATCTTTATTCAAACTCCTTGCTTCGTTCCTATTATTTAAATTCTTAATTTAAATATCTTCCAAGTTTGAACAACGCAGCATGTCTGATAGCAATAAACTGACTGGCTGGTATGTTTTATAGTTTAGCATCGAGCGAATTATAAAAAAGTGAAGACGTGCAAGATGTTGATCGCTTTATGTCTGTTTCCGCTGTTCACAAAGAACTTCCGCTTGTCTCTGTCTTTGGTTCATCCCTACTAAATGCAAATTCACAGACAGACATGTTTTTAATTTTATTAATTGAACCTTAAATTCTTTTAGCATCTTTATTTTGAGGTAAGGTACTCGTAGTGCAAAAATACATAATTGTTGTCACTGATCTGATAGCATTATCAGATCAGTGACAACAATTATGTATTTTTCTACTTAGTACTGGTGCCATCCTATATTCTACTTGAAAAATACATGAGCATTTGTTTCTGAAAATCTTAGCTAACAAAATTGAACACAACTAATAAAAAATAAAAAAAAGTTGATTATGTGACTTCTGTTAAACCATACTCTATGTACATAGGTTTATCGGAAGTCACTTGTCCAATTTTCGTATTTATTTATTATTGCGACGGTATTACCTACGTATTTTCTGTGGCTTTTTTTGTACCTATTGGTACCACAGAATACATAATAGTACAAGTACCTACTTAAACCTACTCGTTTAAAATAAACAGGTAGGAAAGACGTAACAGTTACAAAATAGGAAAAAAAACAGTAATTAACATGGCATTGTAATAAGTTCCGCAGATTGACCTAAATAAATATTGTTAAATGGACCAACTTTACCTGGTCATTTGTAAAATACATGATAACTTTTATAGATAGTTATATTTTGTTCCATATACCTACGGTCAAAAACATTAAGGATCCTACAAAAAGGCGCGATACGCGACGCGACACAAAGGCACCGCCCGTCGCGCGACCAGCGGTGCCTTTGTGTCGCAAGCGATTCGCGTCGTGAGTCGCGACTGCTGGAAAGAGCGTTTATTCCTAAACTAAGGTACTTACCAAGGATACCGGACTTGATATACCATGGTTATACCCGCAATGGCGTGTCTAAGCATATGCCAAGATTATTAGGTGGGTATTAAGTGATAAAAACAGGGTTTTATAAAAATTAATTAATTAAAATCTTAACTTATTTTTTTTGTCAAGTTAGGATATTACATTATTATTTTTATTTATTAATTAGGTATAAGTAAATTGTTCTATAAGTAAATTTCATTTTAATTCTGAATAAACCAAACCAGACATTAGGAGGACTTAAAAATCTATCAGTGAACAGCTACTACAAAAATTATAAAGAATTACAAAGAAAACAAAACCCACCCCGTGTTTACCGAAGAAGACTAAATTCATAGTTGCGCGTGCCATCCATAAACGACCCCTGCACTGTAAGAGACACGCCATTAATCAAACTACCCTACAAAGTACAACTCTAATATACTTGTTAAAACAACCCCTATCTTGTCTTCTATAGCACGTGGCACAGAAAAAAAGGCATAAAATTATTCGAGAAAGGAAATAATGATAACGGCTTTACATTATAAAGTGCAGCGATCAATGGACAGGATGTCCATATTGTCCATGCCTTTAGAATACTTTGAATGTAAGTACATTTGAACCCTGTTGCTAAGCCAGTTCACCTGTCGTTGACGATTGTTTTTGTTTTAATTAGTAACTGGATTTAGTCTTAGGTTACAGTTCTTTAGAGTACTGTTATAAAAAGAGTTTTTGTATTTGGAACTGTAACAGGTCTTTAGTGAACTATTAAAATGAACGGTTTGATATCAGAACTTGTAACAGGATGTGAAGAATAAGTTTGAAAATGGAATTGTGATGTCATTTGTTTAAGATTTTGTTGGAAAAATGTGATTAGAATTTGATCTTGATTTTGATATGTACCTTACATAGTGGTACCATCGATTTATTATGATATTCCGTATGCAACAAAAGTACTTACTTGTAATGTTAAGACCACCTTATCTTTTTAGGTTCAACAAAAAATGCATTTGTAGACCTTCTAGTGATAATGATTAGTAACAAGACACGTATAACCTAAATCCCACCAATATTATTTACTTACTACAATTGAGAAATCCGAGAAATTGAGAAATCTTCTAAATTGGGGTCATTTCGTTCAATAACACAAGTTTGAATGAACGTAATAAAACTACGCTGTCTACAGCACAGATAATAACAAAATTATGTATGACAATTCCGTGAATCATCTCGGCCGGCGCGGGCGCAGATCGTAGACGCGCTGTCTGCGCCCGCGTCTATAAACCGCGTGATGCTAAGACATTTCATGAGCTATCCTAACAACGCGTTGCCGAAATAGGAACGTGACAAAATACTTGTTATCTGTCGTTTATGTCACTTTAGCTGTTTTTTACGTGAACCGAAACTAATTACTTTGTTTTTTTACTCTTAGTTAATAGATTAGAGAAGTCAAAGACTAGCTAAGTGGCGTGCAATTAGATAGGTCTAAGCTCAGCAATTTAATGCCTTTTTTTTGTCTCTATGTTTCTTCAGTTGCTTGTGCCAGGGGCAACGGTAACTCTTTTGAACGATCAGGTTGGTGATGATGATCAACCCGTGTTTTCAAATATCTGAATAAGTGCGATTATTGTACAATTTCAGTTTCTTATTTTCCATTTTAAGTGCCTTGCCATAACAAAGCTTCAACGGACCCACTTTCGTACAGACATCTTATACAAATAATACCGATGCAAACCCGGGACGTACCAACTTAAGGAATGGAGTCCCATAAAACTGATGTTCGAATTTCAAATTCAAATTAGCCGTCGCAAGGTCCATTTGTCGCGTTTGACCGCGAACGCTTCGTGCGCGGACAATGCGGACGAGCCGTCGTTAAATCTCTGGTTTCCGCAGAAACCCGCGACAGATTTAAAATAAGAACATGCAAAGACATAGAACACGGTGGAGCTGCTAAGCTGTTGGTTGGTCGAAGTTTTTCTTTGAGCAACGGAGAAAATTACTCGTTTGTCCGAAGCTTTATGTTGATGTTCCGTTCGTTTGCAATAAACTGATTAGTGGAAATTGTTTAATGTTAGAGGATTGGTTGATGTTATTTGAACGCAACTATGGCTGCAATGCAACTTTCTAGCTATAACAGCTCATGTTTTATTAAGAATAGTGTCAGGACAGAAGATTTTAAAAGCATCTCATACGTTTTTTAGTCCCATGGACCCCACGGCTTGTCGATTTCACGTGTTAGCCACGGAGACTGACAATAAGCGCGGTTTACGTCGCTCTCTGCCACGACAGTTCACGGCCCGGCCTGTGTTGACTCATAAAACACTCTTAACTCGACAAAAGACGCGCGATAAACACACTTTAAGTAAAGTTAACGCTTTATCGTCAGAGTAAAGGTTGAAATTCGTTTGCAAATTATTTTTAAGCAGGTGAATGCGATGTTGGGCTAGTGCTGGGATAGATCATCATATTCGGCGGCGTTGAGAAATTCACTTGGCGCGCGCCTGAATGGCCTGGCGTTCGCGGAAACCCGTACTTTCTAACATTAGTTAGGTGCGGTACGCTTTAATGAGTCAGTTGTAACCATGGTTGCTTATGCAAATTTCCACATAAGAAATTAACTGAAAGATGCTTTCAACTTCGTAATTATCATATGAAAAGATGCTGGTGTCTCAAAGTGGGTGCGTACTCTCTTATTGTGCTCCATGCTATTGCAATCATTCATCGGGATATTAGAATGTTTCTAATTTCTAAATATTCATATTGGCGTGTATGGAAATAGGTCCGAGTCTTGTTCAATGAGGATTAGGTAGGTATGTTCTAGTTATAACGTAGTCAATTTGCGGTTACAAACTAACGTAGTTGATTATAGTGTTAATTAAATGTTATAATTATAATTTATCCATATGTTTACCTATTAGTAATGTCTACACCCACACGAATTGCGGTTACATATTACAAATCGAGTAAACAGTGCCGAAAAATATCGATAACACATTTCACAAAAAATAAAACAAAAGTCGGTGTCGATATTTTCGGAGCAAATCAAACATGCCAGTATTCTGATTCTTTTTCGCACTGGTGTGATGTAAACAAGATTTTTAACAATGCAAGGTGTGTTGCACAAGAAGCAAACAATTTCTTGGACCCGGCGGCGTCCGCCAAAGATCACAGCCATCCAACACATAGCTTTAAAACTAAAAAGAAAAAAATATATATCATAGATTCATAGAGGATTTTTTTTGCTTTTTCGCACACCCTTGACAGAACCACAGATAATGTTGAAAGCATAGATAAAAAAGAGACGGTTAGTGATGTTTATTTATGGTTAACAAGCGAAATAATTTGAAGAGCTTTTGGCCGCTTTGGGCTTATCCTCTTATCTGATTTTACGGTCATTAGACTGTTTGTCGTTTTCAAGTAAAAGATCGGCAATTTAGAGAAATAAAGGTAGAGTTATCTAGGTGTTGTTAGTACCTACGAAATGGGTGATATAGTATTCGAAATTGGAGATTAATTGATTCGTTATGAATGTAAATAGAGACAAAACTATTTCAAAGAGAATGTATGGCTACGCTAGATCATACAAAATATACAAAAACACAATTAGGTAGTTTAACTTATAAAAATAACCATCCATAATAACATTGTGAAAAGAAAAGCGGTTTCCTTCAGTTTTACTGAAAACAAAAGGTCTTATATAATCTCCAATTGGCCAGATTATTATTTTCAAAATAAAATACTTTATATAAGGTCCTGTTAATAGTAGGCAAACTAAGTATAGTTAGGAAAATAAATTATAAAAAGGTAGGTATATAGGGTTTTCATTGCACTTAATTCTTATCTAGGTTTTATTATTACCTAATTATGTATATGTAATTAATAAACTTGTTAATCAACCTATAATCTCATTTGATTGTTTGGGATAATACTCAATTAACAGGTCGTCTATTAATTGAATTAGGACATGTAATAGATTAAGCAAATAAAAAAAAAGAAATTAAAATTATTGCTATTAAGTACTTAAGTATTATTTTCTGTTGTTTTGTAACTCACCAGACATCTTCATTTTGTAACTCGAATCAGAATTCAGCATTCGTGCAAATATTATTTAGGTATCATTGTCCGTAATCACTATAACTAATTTTAATTAAAATTATCGCGTTAATTCTAATTCACTAATGGTTGGATTGTCACAAAATAATGTAAGTAAAATTTCTAAGCACTAAAGTCTGCACAGCACTATCGAATAAAATAGAAGATGAGTTGGAACAATTCTAATTTTGAATTAGGTGTATTTTCTGTGTAGTGATGTCCTCGTACGCGTGTCGGTATACTCGCGTGCGATTTGCGTGTGATAGTGTGGCACGGTATGTGCGGCGTCGGCGACGCACTGTGCCAGAATAACGCGAGAGGAAGCGAGAGCCAGCTCATCCCTAGAATCCCGAATCACATACCCTCACCCGGGCCACCCCGCACCCCGCTGCCCCGCCCGTGTCTTTGTGTTACACCCCTCTCTCTCACACAAACGTTTCGGGGTCGCAATACAAGGTTACCGTCTGAAAATAATCGGCGAGCTTTTTCAATGGACAACGCTTTATATTTTGGAAAATAGTTGGCCGGAGTTTTGGAAAAGCTGCTGCAGGCTTTTTTGTATTTGTGAAATCCGAAACGGAAGGTTAATTTTTAAGCATCAATTCATCTAGATTGAAAGAAGTTTACTTATGTTTTATTTTTGTTTTGTCGCAATTCGTTTTCCATATCCTTACAACTATTTTTCTAGATAAGTTATAAGTATGTAGGTCAAGTTACCCAGAAAGACATTTTTGCTTTAAAGCATCCCTCTTCGTGAAACCCCATAGTTATTTAATAAAATTCATAACAAGATTAGAATAACAACACAATTACAATATTTTACATCGGGAGCGACCTACAAACAATGGCCCTTCAGTTATCGACGCTGCTTTATAACAAATCACTTGTACAACACGACCAGATAACATAAACCTCTGATATTTCTATTGAATACCTCTCTGTGTGGAGTGAATGTATGGGAAGTGGGGGGTGGAACGGGTCTACTCGTGCTGGTCACTGATACGAGACAAGGCGCCGATTAAGAAAACAAACTTGATTGAATGCGAGCCAGCAATCTCGGAGTCTTATCGTATCGTATTCGATCGTTCTGTAATGCTACCTTGCTGTTTTTTGCCAATTTAAAACATGAAGTGATTTAAAATTGTTGCCTATCCGCATCGGAAATACGTATCTACATGAAAATTTTCGAATTCGTACCTAATTTAGCACAGTAAACTTCGAACTTTTCAGGTGATCTAAATCCGAGTTGTGTAAATACAGGAAGGAAGTTATTGTAACCATTAGACACAATATAACATAATTTCAGGATCAGTTACATTTCAAATATACCTTCCCTCTGTATCAGGCATCGTCATAAACAAATAAAATACAGAAAAAAAATTCTTACATCCTAAAATAACTAAATAAAATGCAAGACGTCTTTTCTCTAAAGCGAATAAAATTTCAGTGCACAAATGCGTTTTATTCAGCGTATCTGAAAATAGCTATCGCCGTAGAATGTGCCAAGCGAGACGGCAGATAAACTAGATAACGCTCAAGATCTCCGGCGGGCGGCGCCATTGGTCGCCGCGGGCGGAGGGCGGGGCTTCGTCGGTGATGCACCAATGGGATGCGCCTTATTATCTGCGTCTTTGTCTGTCAGCGGATTCTGTAGTGATGTGGCAGGTGCTTCGGGCATCGAGAACGAAGCCGGTGGTATATACTTACCGACGAAGCCGAAAGTACTGAAATTATACAGCTCTATCTATCTGACAACGCGGTAATGGCCGCTTGAGCTCGCTTTGTCTTTTATGTCTCGGATAAATAAGGTGTTTCTATCGATTCTAATCTGTAGTATTGGGAACAGGATGGAATAAATCTATTTCCCATTTAGGTATAGGTACTGAAGTTGGAATAACCACAGTCTATGTATAGTTAGCAAGTGATGTGATTAGGTTAGGAATGCGTTTTTTTTTTTTTTAATAAGTAGTTGGTGGTTAAATATAGATTCCCTATTTCCTGTTCGTTATTGACTTTTGACATGGTCTTGTTTACCTAATATTCTTTTAATAGCGAATAATTTGATGAAAGCCGTTTCATGACGTCAATAAAAATATTTAAAAATGGTAAATTAGTATGCGTAATAAACAACTCTGATAAGTACTAAGTGTTGGAGCTGCTGAAGATTTTAAAAACTTATCTTTGCATTGTATAAATTCAATGTTTTAGTATTGTATAATTGCATAGCACAGGTGTGAGTACTATGCACCTACTATAAAGCTACCATTTAATAGGTTTTTCTTTCATTGACTTGAATGTGCCCTGGCGGCTGAGAGTTTGTCATGCTCACTCTAATGTCTCGCTGGTGGTGGCGTGTGTGTTGGATCATTAAGTTCCCTTCAAAATGGTTGAGCTGAATGGTGCTGATCCATGCGTCATGTTCGTGAACGGGCGCCGTCAGTGGGGACTGGTCATTTCTTGGCTGCCACGGCTTATTTTAATTTAATTTAATATTTGAATTGCTTTTGTCTTTTTATTACGGACGCTTTTAACGTTCTGCATCGTTCTCACATGCATAATTTCAACATGAACGATGTAATCAATATTTTGTAACCATTTTTTGATTTAAAAGAGTGTCCATGGAGTTTCTTGCCCGTTCTTCTCCATAGGTACCTACTACGCTTTGGAATGGGTAACTAGCTTCATCTTTCTGACTGACCGACCCCTTGACAATTCAAAAGTGCCTGTAATTGGTTTATTTGAAATAAATGCTTTGAGTTTGAGTTGAGTTTGAGTTTGTGCCCAGGTGAATCCACTGCAATGTTTGTTTGTACTTTGAGTCAACATAATTAATTCAATGCCTTATCACAGATTACCTACTGTCATATTGTGGTTAGCTATCTATTTTACGCACTATGAAATATAACAAAAGAATAAATTACGAATTCGAACATTATTGTCGTCTAAAAAAACAAAAGAAGAATGTATATTCTCTCTTATCCATATTTTCACAGCACAATGAAATTCTTATTTTATGATCTTCAATACCAACAGACGGTTAATAAATCTACAATAACAGCAACGAAACCATATTATTATTTTCTATTTTATCAACACAGATATGTAAGTATTCGAGTTTAATTTAAATTTATATTACCTTACCTGTGAATGACAAACTGAACACGAAAACGTGAAGGTGACAACTAGAATCGATTTGCGACAGACACGATGGCCGATAATCGATTTCCCGTTTCTACTGATGCTGTAATCGATTCCGCGGTCCTTGTTTAATCGATTGTGTGTCAAGTTTTTATGGAAATTGGCGAATTGTAAATGTTCAAGTGTTAATAGGGAAACAGTATTTCATTGCATAACATTACTTTACTGCAAAGTATCAAGGTCTTAAGCTCCTAGCTAGTCAAATCATCATTTATTCATCATTTGCTTCCATTCAAGCCGTATGAAGCTGAATACCAGTCTTTTACATGGAGGGAGTCCCTACCTGGCCTCCACAACCCAATAGCTGGGGAGCACGATACCCCTTTGCAAGACTGGTTTTCAGAATTTCGGGGTGCTGACTAGCTTTCCTCAGCAAGCATTGCTAAACCTTGAAGATGGATCCTTGCGGCTGTTATGATTTAGACATGAGCTCCTCCCTCCTAGCTAGTCAAATACAGTTTCAAATGTTTCAATGAATCTCATTCATGTTTCAAAGGAAAATGCTCATTTCATTCATATAAATTTTTCATATCAATTTTTCATTCATATCAATTTTTGGTTGTCAATACTAACAGAATCTATTTCGCTGAACCCTATCTTTTAAGATACAGGCTAGTCCTAGTATTGCATAATAATGTTTTTCTTTTTAAACTATTTCTACAGCGCAAACTGCTATGTTTTTTTTTCTGTGAAATAAATTCTTATTATTATTTTATTATTATATACGTAATTACTACCAAAACCATAAAATTCAATTTGACTAGTTTCTAAAGTATGTCTCACATATCACATTTATCCTGTACCGCATATGAAAATTTTGCCCGTATGAGAATTTATATCATTTAATATACGAGTATATGAATTTAAGGAAGGCAGTAACACAGCGCAAAATATTTTCATAAGTAATCGATGTGGAAAAGAAATGCCTAATAATTTAGTTGAAAATCTATTGTCAATGAATTCGTTCATCGTTTTTAAGCTGTAATTTTATTACGTAGTTTACCTACTTACAAAGAGATCATCTTAAACATAAGGGTAGAAAAATAATAATTATTTTAAACAAACTAACACTAATTTCTAAGTATACCAACTAATGGGTCTGAAATAACAGTTTTTTTTTCAATCATATTTTACATACATTAGGTAGACCTTATGTTTATAAAATATGAGTTAAATATAACACCTGTCTTGTAAATAAAATAATTGAAAGTAGATTTTAGTGGTTCACAAACACTATTGGGTATTTTTCAGGGTACCGTAAGTACGTCCGAGTCGATAGCCGACTCCCGGCCACCGTAGGCGCGGGCCTGCGGACGGCGAGCAATGGGCAGCTCGCCGTCCGGTAAGGACCAGGCCCGGGTCGACGGCGCGTTGTGTCCCACGCGCGCCTCAAAGAGATGTCAGCATAATTGACGGGGTCCGATAGGGCCGGTGCCTGCCGGGGTCGCGGATTGTTCGAAAGAGTTACCGTGGCCCTGGCGCACAGGCAACTGAAGGAACACGGGTGGGTTTTAGTCAGTAAGAGTCTGACACGCCCTTCCGCTCCGCCCAGAGCGGGAGAGGTCATTTGATGATTTCCCACCCAAAAAAAAAAAAAAGAAAGTGTACCGTACGTCCGAATAAGATCACTCGTGTTTCTGTCCGTCTGTCACAGCCAATTTGCTTCGAATCTACTAGACCAATTAGGTTGAAATTTGGTACAGATATGATTTTTTATGACCCAAACACGGACGCGTAACGTATTAACTGAATTTTCAATATAGGGGTCACTTCAGTGTGCAAATTAGAACATTTTTTTTTTTTCAAACCGTACAATTGTTGTAACGATATGACATATTTTTTATAATTTTAAAATAAATTATTTTTAAGTTATTTCAGAAAATATATTAAAATTGACACGCACTTGGCCAGATTTTGTGTCATTGTTTCCTGAAAATTATAAATGTCTGTTGTCGAGCCAACGTGGAGCGAGGATCGAGGAGCATGAAAAACGCCTCCCTAATTAATCCAAAAGACCTGATTACGTCCCAAACAACTAGCGAACTCTGAAATCATTAATTTTTATCTTACTTCCGGTTTGTTGGCTTCTAGAGATTTATAGTTAAATATTCAAAATTACTGTAAGTGAGCATTATTAGGTTAAAAAACGTAGTTGAAGAATATGCTTGCGTAGGCTAAGTTAATAATAGAATTAATACGTATGTGGTGAAACCGCAAATATTGCATGTTCAAGGAAAAACAAGCACATGTCCAGATAAGGAGTTCATTGATGAGAAGAATCTAGAATAGATTGATAAGTATTTTATAACGTCACGATATTTAGCATAGAGACCTTTGTTAAAAGACCTAAAAGGGGGGTCCAGTAAAATAAAGAAAGAAAACGTTTCATATTTTTTGACTTTGACTTTAAATAAAAATTACATTACAGTAGTAAATATAAAAACAAAATAGAATTACATAATAAAAAGTTAGAACATCATTTATGAATTTCTGCACCAATCAGATACCACATTTATAGCAGGTAGCTCAGATATCACTTCTTATAAGAACAAATAATAATATTGGTACTGCATACAAAAGCAACAGCTTTGAAATTAGGAAACCCATTTATATTTACCAAATATACAATAATAAACGTTGTTTTAATTGAAAGAATTAAAAAAATATAGTTCTTCAAAGTTGGAACACTTCTATTTGCCGAATACGGAACTATGGCAGCCGTCGAAACAAATCCGTGGCAACCAATAGGATCCGGGCAGAATTCTAAACGACTTAGCTACGTGACACAGAGCGGACCAGGGTCACTTCTGTGGCGACAACATTACTTGGGGATTCGTCCCACCACCCCCCTTTGTTAGTTGCGTGACAACCTTACAGGAATACTTGAGTGGAGTGAGGATTTTGGGCGCGGTGTTGTGAGCACAAAGTTGCAATATTTGTCAAGAATAGAATAAAATAGAATAGAATAGAATACTCTTTATTATGTCACCATATTATGAATTACAGATATTAAATGAACAACAAGACCAAGAAGAGCTTACTCTACGACTATACGGCTCTTTGAATAGACTTCCAATTATAACAAAAAAAACGCACACAAACTCATGAAAAAGCTTCTGAAACAGGTGAAAGATGTTCCATACTAGGCAGTTATGTAGAGTGATATACAGTCATGCGATAACATTGCAAAACAGTCGAAAAGAATTTCTCATCATCAAGTTCGTTCGTTAAAGTCAAAATTATATCGTCTAAGTTGAATAACAAAATGTTGATGGCTGCAAACATCTACGTAGTATAAGACAGGTACCGTAAACGCCCACTCTTCACTTCGCTATTTTACGGCCCTACCTAATTCAAATCAAAAGTTTCAGCTTTAGTAGCTTCCAGAGATTTTTCTCCACCGTCAAGCACCCTCTTCGACTCGAAACTTTAAAATTAGATCATAACATAGAACGATGCAATGAGTCTTAAACCCAGATACATATCAAGGCAAGCCATCACCGTAGCTCCGTGAATGCATGCCCATTGTGATTGCTGCTATCGGCGTGATAAACTGCCGCCGCCACTGTCCGAACACTTTCAAAGGATAAACGATGGAGTTTAAAATGTCCCTCAGTGGAGCGAGCACAATAGATCGGTTCCTGGAGTAATGTAGTCTTAGTGGAATGGAATGCGAATTGGAAGTGAGAATTTTTGTGTCGTTTGTTTTGCAAATATCTAGATTGAGCTTTGGTGAATTGGTTGCATCTAATCTACTCTCCACTTTACAACAATTGATCAACTAATCGGTCAAAGTGTCCAAATCTTTGTGTCATTCAACTAAGCACGCAAACATTATAATAATCCTCATGTAGATCAAGATCATCTAATTCTATTAACTCCTCTAAATCAATGTTCCCAAAACTCAACGCCCCACAGCCCACTGCTACCCCGATACAAGCCATTTCACTAACACGAACACCCGACCGTTCAACGACCACCAAAAGAATCACCTTTAAAATGTCCAATTTAAATTGTTCCGACAAAGGGGCGAGCCATTTCAATTTTGAGTGAGGAGAGTTCTAAATCGAAAAGTGCGATAGCCACTCCGTAAGCGCCTCCTGGGGCGACTCTATACAATTTATAGACGTAATAAAATAGCATTAGAAAGTATAGCTGTTACTTGAGGATAGAGATTACCTCACGATCTTTGCGTAAGCACCCATTTTGGATAAGTGGTAAATATAAAAATCTGATAATAAAAAAGAAACAGAAAGCAGCAAAATTGAATTCAATTCAACAAAAAGAATTCATTGTAGTATTGACAAGCGATGGTCAAAAAGATAATGAAACAAAAAACAAACCAAAAAAACTAGTCCAAAGGATACAATCCCACTTAACCTTAATTGTGTAATCGACTACGATTAGATTAGAATTTGAAAAACAGCACACGACAGGAACGGAAGCAACTAAGTTAATAATGTCTGAAAACGTTCTGAAACATGATGGAAATGTTTCTCGCATGACGGCCGCGCGTGCACAGTAAACATTGTTGTTTATTCTCATCATTGGATCACCGGCCAATTATAGCGCTTGATTCAGTGAGATAAAATCTAGTTCGGTTTTTGAAATAGAATTTAATTTGGTTGCATTCGTCAGTTTACGATTTTGGTGTACGTCAATGACAACTTTCAGACTAACTAAATATGAATAAATATTTTAACAGCGTACAGAGATGTAAATATTTTCTCGAATTTCAAATTGACATTTGTGATAATGGGATAAAATTAAAAATCGAAGAGAAATGCCTTATGCGACTACCTCCCGCGAGCGCTTTGCCTTTTATATTCTCAACTTCCCAACTTAAGTTTGAAATAGATCAAGTCAGGAGCCAAGAGTTAATTAAGGGGAGCGTACTTCTAAAACACTTGCTGTTAATCGTAGAGCGTCAGAACTGGGGAAGTATCATGTCAAATTAAGTAATCGCAGTGTAATTGAGCCCGGTATCAGAGAACAACGTCGACTCATCAATCAACCCACCCTACTAGCAGAGTTTTCTTTGCGTCCAAGTGTTGAACTTGCCGCGATTTTCATAGCTATGCAAATTGGTCCTAGTTACGACCAAAAAATCTACCCACATCATATCTTCCACGTTCCACAGTAACATAATTAGCATCATAACATCACGCCATGCAAATGGGAGGACCCACTTGGAAAATATAGATACAGGAAAATTGTATTACTTTGACACAATTAACTGAATTTTTGAGAGATTCAGTCAGATGAGTGGATTACCTACTAAAGACTAGTTAAGACCTGGATGTGACTTGCACAGACAATAAGGGAAGCATGGCACAAAAAGGAAGAGGCCTTTATGCTCACCAGGTGGTTGGGGAACAAGGCTGCCAATGTTGATAATTATTATTTGACTGACGTAACAGCGTCGCGTCGTTTAACACAAATCGTGTGCAAAAGTTGTCCTATCAGCAGATTGTAGATTCTACCTACCTATACCTGAATTTACAATGTGATCACAGCTAATAATATTACGTGACGTTGCATGTTGCAATCATTACCTTGTTTGGTGTTACTCGTACCTATCTCATTGATATCACAAGATAATTTTACGATTAATGAATATATTGACCGATTGATATGATTCTACAATCTTATTTTACAGAATTTCAAAATGGTAGGTTATAATGATACCAGTAACTGAAAATAATTTTCAAAAATTCACTTATCCTAAGTCAAATTGATATAACAACGTTAATAAGGCTAAAGTGACAGAAATATGTATCTTCTTCGATACAGAATTTTCCGGAAGCAGTATTAGTACGTCATTGTAACTCATTCCCTTTTCCCTAGCTGAGAGATTATTTTAATCCCGCTACCGCCTATGACGTACCCCACACAAACCAAGTAACAGTGTTATCCTCACTTCAGTTTTAGTAGTCATTACAGGAATCTTGCTAATGCGTCTTGAGTTGCGGTAAGGTGCCGTGTGGAACTGCCTTTAAGGAGGGGAGGGCTTTTATTTATCGTGTTAGGTTTTTTTAGTTGGCAATTTAGATATCACGATGTTTTCGTTCTTTGTTAGCTAATTCACTTGTTTGTAAGCTTGGAAGTCAGACAAGGTGGTTTACTGATTTATGTTTTTGAAAATATGTACTGCTATAGACTCTTTCTCAACCTTTGATGACAATGGAAAAGTCAATGTTGGTTTATCAATGAATAACATGAAGCTTCTCAAACTTCAGGCAAGACCTAAGGGTATAAAAGTTAGTCGAACAGGATCAACATATTTTCTAAAATTTTCAGATTTTTTTTCGAAACAATCTTACTGAACTTTGATTTTCATTCGTGAGAATGAACGAAAAATCCAACGTTCACCATTTACATCTAAAATTCGGACCCTATGAAGTGTACGTATTCGAGTTGATAACAACGGCTGCGCATTGACTCCAGTACAAAGGACTCTCGCAAATTACACACCAGCCCAGCAATTACGTGCCCATAACAACAGATACATTTGTATGACAATGTTCGAGATTTTTTGCGAAATTCGATATCGTACTCGACGTTGCAACTTTGTTGTGAGCAAGAATACAGAATAGTGCAGTTTTGGAAACGGTAAAATTTTACATTCTAATTACGATTTTTTATTTTATTTATTTATTTGTTTTGACTTGTTATCTTTTGGGTTTAGTGACGTACTTGATTAATAAGAGTTATCTTGTGATTAACGCATTGTCGAGGAAAATTTTGGGTTGGTTGAAAATTCACCAAAGCCTAGCTTATCGCTTGATAAGCTGGGCATTTCGTTGCAAGTGCAAGAGCTTACTTGCCGACTGACAACAGTGTGGTTGGTCTCAGAGCCTAGCCTAGGCTCTGAGACTAACCAAACTGTTATAATGCTTAGACAGTTAGTTCTTTATATGATGCTAGTTATTGTAATAATTTCAAATTATACCGTAAATAATATAATAATAATAATTATAATCGCTTTATTTCGGACAAAAAGGCAAAAAAAAAAAAAAAACATTCAAATATCATTGTATATATGTATGTTTCTGTTCCTTTCTTCTTGTCTGTTTATATATGTGTGTAGGTACATAAATGGTTAAATAAATAAATAATAATTTCCGTGATTATGAAATAAACAACCTATTTATTTTTTGAGCAAAATTGCCTTCCGTTCTTGTTTTTTTTAACCGACTTCACAAAAAGGAGGAGGTTCTCAATTCGTCTGTATGTTTTTTTTTTTTTTTTTTTTTTTTTTTTTTTTTTTATGTGTGTTAGCTCATAACTTTTTTCTGGGTGAACCGATTTGGATGATTCTTTTTTTATTTGATAGGTGGTGCTTCACATGTGGTCCCATTTAAATTTGATCAAGGTCTGATCAGTAGTTTTTGAGTTATCCTTAATACTGCAGATTTTTTCCACTTAGTTTATATGGATGATGTGTTAATAATTTCCTGTCACTGTTATTTACACACCAAGTAGTGGTATACGAATTTGTGTGGGGTAGGTACCGCAACTAAAAAGTGAAAAATAAAAACTTTTTTACAAAAAAACAACCGACTTCCAAAAAAAACACTAAAAGACGTGAAAAATAACTTTCATTTCGGAAGTCGGTGGCCAAACACGAAAATACAAAACCAAAGGCACCGACTTCCGAAATGAAAGTTATTTTTCACGTCTTTTAGTGTTTTTTTTGGAAGTCGGTTGTTTTTTTGTAAAAAAGTTTTTTTTATATCTGTGACAGGCTCACGTTTGACCACTCTCTCAACTCATAAAAATCAAACAGACATAACATCAAGATAGAACCTAACAAAGTTGTCAGTCACCACAGCACTTAAAAAAACAATTAAAAGCACATCACAACAAAACTCATTAAATGCCACACTATCAGACGGATAAAGAACAGTAGCTGACCTTCCGGCGGTCCTAAAACTGATAACGACCACCCAGCCACCACTGACTTGACCTTTACACCTTGCATCCTATAATATACACGGAATCAGCATTCGTACACATAGCGACATATCAAACTATACATTTCCAGTTCTACGTGACCTCGCACTGATAGGATTTTCGTAAAATGAGAAGACGGCATATACTGGAAACGTAAAGCTTGATATGTCGTCGTGCGTACCATCTTCTGTGAACCGGCGCTTTTGATGATGTTCTAATTACTAACAGTGATAGGTGTTCACCGAAATGCGATAGTGTTTTGTTCTGAAGAAAAGGTGGCTCAACATGTTTTTAATATGATAAAAGAAAGAGAGCGACAATTCATAATTGCTCAACGAACAATGGAGAGTTTGTAACCGGGACCGTTGGGGCAGACGTATTCTAGTGCGAAGAATGCGAATCCGCAAACGTAAGGAGACTAGATGGAGCCACGATCTTTGCAGGGTAACTGGTAGCAGCTGAGCGCGAATTGCCGAGGGTAGAGAAATATTGCGTGCGATTAGAAATGGGAATGGTGATGATGATATAATGCGGTCAAAGCTTACTTTTTCTTCTCTTATTTCGGAGGTAAATAGAACGAAGAATATTACCTGGGACAGAGCACCGCCACCATCCTAAGGGTAATTACATGCCGAAGATGCCTCACTGCGATCGTGGTTTAGCTCGCCACCTCGATGTCACCTCCATGTAAAACAAATGCATGCTACTAGACACAAACGCACATGGCAGGCATTGAGGTAAATCCCTAATCCGCCCGCGATGTATCGCAGTTAGGTATCTTTTGGCATGTGTGCGCGTGTCTAGGAGAACCAATTTGGGTGATTCTTTTTTTATTTGAAAGCTTCACATGTGATCCCATATAAATTTGATCAGGTTCTGATCATCAGTTTTTGAGTTATCCTTAATACTGCGTATTTTTTCCACTTAGTTTATATTGATTGATGATGTTTTGATAATTTCCTGTCACTGTTATTTACTTATCAAGTAGTGGTATACGAATTGTATGGGGTAGGTATCACAACTAAAAAAGTGAAAAATAAAAACTTTTTTAAACAACTTTTTTACAAAAATACAATCGACTTTCAAGAAAAACACAAAAAAACGTGTAAAATTAATTTAATTTCGGAATTCGGTGGTCCAAAACATAAAACCAAAGTCACAGACTTCCTAAATTAAAATTATTTTTCACGTTTTTTAGTGTTTTTCTTGAAAGTCGATTGTATTTTTGTAAAAAAGTTGTTCGTATACCTCGTACCGGTACGAAAGGACGTAACAACACTGTCTCTTATAAAATAGTCCTTTTCCGCACCCAAACAATTGTTAAAATTAAACATACATAGGACTATAATATAGTACTTTTGTAACATACGTCGGAATGTCCTTGGATGATAAGATAAAGATACCTTATCATTTAAGATTAAATTGATTAGAAAACTATATAAACATGTCTACAGTGTTTTCCTTTTTTTGTCTGGTAGAAACTTATTTTGAATTTATAACTCAATTGTGTTAGACTTCTTGAAAGATAATTTAATCCAACACAACTGAGTATTAGCAGGAAATCTTAGTTATCTAATCATGAGACTGCATCGAATATTTTCATGGCAAGGAATGTTTTTTTTTTTATAATTTTCTTTCATGATTACGTTCAAGAAAATTAGAAACTCATGATAAAATTTTGATGATATTATTGTTTTTTCTTCACTTAATCCTAACAAAAAAATACTTACAACTCGAAACTAGTCATGTGCGAGAGTTAGACTCGCTCCGACTTGACCGGATTTTTCTTTTGATCTGATTAACCCTCCAAAGTAGGAACCTACTGCTTATTATTATTACAGTTAAATTATGGATGTACCTACCGCACTTCTACTTACTTCTGGGAAAACAAACACATTAAAAAGTTATGAACTAAAAAAATCACCAACCAGCGTTCTTAAATAGTAAAAAAAAAACAATGAGACATGAACTCTACTCCCATTTTCGCACAAACCATTTCGCCAATGATAATGGACCCGTCAGCGAGGCGCGAGACGCCCGACTGTGATCTGTCACCAGTGAATGTGTCAAAGGGTTTTTGTCAAGGCGCGAATTAAATCAGCCAGCGGGAGGCATGGCGCGATTGATCGCCAACTGGTTATATCCGATTCGGGGAGTTTCAACACCCTGTAGGTATGTGCAGTGAGTTTTTGTTGGGAATTTGTGATACCGAATTTTTGAATTTGGAATGGTAAGTTTTTATGCTCTATGGCTTTGTAATTAGGTAACTGACAATTGAAATTAGATTAAGTTAAGTTGTTTTTAACTAGAACGTAACTCTTGGTCATACTCTGATCGCGCAAAGTTGCAAGCAAGGCTATCAG
Organism: Griposia aprilina; assembly: GCA_916610205.1. Lineage (NCBI taxonomy): Eukaryota > Metazoa > Arthropoda > Insecta > Lepidoptera > Noctuidae > Griposia > Griposia aprilina. The sequence goes on from OU744302.1 coordinate 14,194,809, forward strand.
CTCTCTTCGAGTTTGAAAGTAATACAGCGAACGTGCAATAAATGCGAAAGAACTGTAAACATTAATAAATAAGGAGCATCCTGCATCACCCCACCAACAAGAATTGAAAATGATAACTCAATCATTAATCATTTTCCTAATACAAAGTATGAGAAAGACATTACGGGAAGCGAGTTTCATCTGTTACCCCAATGTGCCGATCAAATAATTACCTTCTCGATAAAATATTGGCAGGGCTTTCCCCAGCGAGCGTCGCGGCGCCGTTGCGTCCTCCCTGCGAGCCACAACTGTCGATGTCACCTTAATTTACGGCCTTCAATTATAAATTTTACATTCCACGAGCGGCAAATGAACACCAACCCTACATACAACAAAATAAAGTCGCTACTTTAATATCCAACACCCAAGAATTTTGTACAAGTCCCACTCCTATGTCAAGGGAACAGAAATTTTAAGAATTACAATCAAACTTCAGTTTAGGTCAAACAATTTTAAATCAAAATTATCCGAAAAGAAATTTCAGATATATTATTTGGTTATTGTTTTAGATATTATTTTTATCACTGCATCATTAAAATTGAAAAATAAAGATAAATGTTAATTTAGTGATAAGTGTTTAATGGCGGACACTAACGAAGTTTCCCGTAATTAAAACTGTTTGTAACTGTTAAATGATAAAATTGATGATTAAAACAATATTTTAACGATGGTGTTTTAACGTTGCGCTGTTACAAAAAGCTTGGTTTCCTCGTAGCTGACCTTTGACACGAGATATCTATCATCCTGCTAATTAAATATGTCGGCTATCGGCAGGAATACTGGGACAAAAATAATATAATAAGCTAAATGTACCTAGTGTTCCTAATTGGTAACTAAGCGCACTTGGCAATAGTGAGGATCATTCAGAAATGCTTACCAACTGTAGTTTTTGAGGAAAAAGGGAAAATTACAAGGAAAATTGCAGAACTTGATAAAATATAATTAGATTTCAATTTCACGATCGATCCGCATTCATGATCATGAGACTACGACGTGTGCACGTTTATTTTACGCAATTATAAATAGTTATGATATGACACACGCTCAATAAAACTAACAATATTCTATTTACCTATTCACGGAAACAGACATTTATGAATGAAAGCGAAATTTTTAACACATTGAGGAAATAGACTACGCATCGAGATAATAATACAGGGTGGGTAAAAAATTGGGTCCGTGGCTTAGGCCCCCAGTGGTCGAGGCACCTGTGGCCGACGCCCCCAATTTTTTTTATTTTTTTGTCCTTTTTCACTTAGGACAGTAAATGAGAAAAGTGTTTCACCATAATAATAAAGTATTTTTCCTTGCTAAACAAAAGTTATCTATCAAATAGATAACTATTGTTTTTTAAGTCTCAATAACTATTTTCCGCCATCTTTTATAGGTTTGCTGTCATACAATGAAACGATACACTTCTCAAGTACTTTCATTTGATACATAATGGGAGTGCTACAAGGGTAGGGAAATTATGCCTCTTATTCTTATCATATGGAAATTTTATCTTTCAACTACAACCAACTCTTCAACTAACTGAGCCAAACCAGTTATTGGTAACAAATAAAGGTCCGTCTTTTTGTCCACATAATTGAAAACAATAAGGAAGTTTGAATAGCTATATTATGTCTATCTCTTTCACACCAGAGTCAAGTTATTGAATATTTCAATAAGCAACTAATAAGAAAGTTTAGTGTGTCATCTCACAATGACGAGCAAAGGTACTTCGCAAGGGTTCGTGCGAAATAATTACAATATAGTTAAAAAAAATAGACTGGGTGGAAAAACATTGTTGCACGCTGGATTTGCGTATTATATTCATAGAAAAATGTGAATAGAAGACATGGCCAGTGTGGTGGTGTAGTTAAATTAATAAACGAAAGTGACAACGTTCAAATCATAAAAGTACATAAGCCTGAGTGTCAGACGGATGTATTAAAAAACGACATCAAAATTCTTATGAATGACTTAAAGAGAGAAGTCACAACTAATTTTGGCTCCATTCAAAAAATGTATGAAACGAAAATTGCAAAATTACAGAGTGACAAAATTCCAATCTACAACAGTATTAAAAAAGCGATTGACATAAGCCGAAATACAGCCCTGAAGGTAAAAAAAATACGATTCAAGGATCCAACTCAAGTTATTATACTAGCCTGAAAATTTTCAAAAACATTTGTTATTTGATCATGACGGCAACAGGATCATCGTAATGTGTATAAAAACAAAAAAACAAAACACCAATAGTCATAATTTTTAAGGAGACCAAGTTTGGGCTCTGGCGCAGGCATATTTTTAACTGACTTAAAAAAAAGGAGGAGGTTCTCAATTCATCTGCACGTTTTTTTTTTATGTGTGTTGGCTCAGATCTTCTGGGTGAACCGATTTGGATGATTCTTTCTTTATTTGATAGCTGGTGCATCACATGTGGTCACATTTAAATTTGATCAAGGTCTGACCAGTAGTAGTTTTTGAGTTATCCTTAATACTGCATATTTTTTTCCCTTAGTTTATATTGATGATGTGTTAATAATTTACTGTCACCGTTATCACCGATTTCCGAAATTAAAGTCATTTTTCACGTCTTTTAGTGTTTTTTTTTGGAAGTCGTTTGTATTTTTGTAAAAAAGTTTTTTTAACTACAAATAATCCCAACTATCGCCCTGTTTCTATCAATCCAGCCTGTATATTACAAACGTATTGTCCTATTGGTTAACAGTTCGTAGGTTAGAAACCAAGCCATTGTGTAATGCTTCTCTGGCTTATGCAATACCTCATCATCATTTTGTCTTTTTATAACTAGACCAAAAATGACGACAAAATACAGACATTACAGAAAAGGTTTGTGGAAAATAGGTTTCACTAAGTTCTACTAAAATGGAATATAACAGAATAGAATACTCTTTATTATGTACACCATAAAAATTACAGATAAAAATGTAGAAAATTTACATAGGGTGACACAATGGGCAAAGACTTCCCATTACCTACGTCCTATAATAGTACTACGAAAGTACGTGACCTCATTTAAAAACTTGAAAATTATAACACAGTAACCATGTAAACTCAAAGTATTGTTAAATTCGAGTGTCTAGACATTCCCATTAGAAACACAAAGATATGATTAAACTGTCAGAAACCGCGCTTTATTTTATAAAATAAAAATAATTTGACGAGGGTCGCCCATTAATTTCGTCGACAATGTGATAAATAATGAGTGAGGTGTAATGCGGGGGCTTCATCCCTCTAAAATGTCGCTCTGATGGGCTGCTTCTGAAGTTTTGACGGCTCACATCCTAATTTTCTTTCTGTTGGTACCCCTGGCGGTTGCCACTTTTCAATAAGAGTTTCTCTTTGTGATAATATTTCAATTTCAAGTTTTTGTGATGGCTTGCGTTTGTGTTAGATCGTCTCTGCGACTCTGCGTTTTGCTTTGGATATCCAGGTGGCTGGATTAGTGAGTAAAAGGAAAAATTACGCAATTAAATTACTGCACCGGTACAGTAAACTTAAAGCTAATGTACTCAATTTAAACTTCACATTAATTATCTTCAAAATTTTCAATACTTAAAAAAAAAACAATAAAGTTTCCAGTCACCCATTGAATTTTTTTTTTTAAATATACAAGTAATATTTCTCAGTTCTATCTTTGTAGAAAACTTTATTCTTTTACGAAAAACGAAAACATTTCTTCTTTTTGTTCCATACCTTCACAACGTACACACGGTTACTAACCGCTGAATAGGTAACAAAAAACTTTTTTGTGTGTCGGTGTCTTTGGTTTTGTATTTTCGTTTTTGGACACCGACTTCCGAAATTAAAGTTATTTTTCACGGTTTTTAGTGTTTTTCTTGGAAGTTGGTTTTTTTTTTTTTTGTAAAAACGTTTTTATTTTTCACTTTTTAGTTGTTGTACCTACCCCATACAAATTCGTATACCACTACTTGAAATGTAAATAACAGTGACAGGAAATTATTAAAACATCATCAATATAAACTAATTGGAAACAATGCGCAGTAATAAAGCTAACTCAAAAACTGCTGGTCAGAACTTGATCAAATTTATATGGGACTACATGCCAGCTTTAAAATAAAAAAAGAATCATCCAAATCGGTTCACCTAGAAAAAAGTTCTGACCTAAAACAAATATAAAAAAAAACATCTTGTCGAATTGATAACCTCCTCTTTTTTTTCAAGTCAGTTAAATATTAGCAACTAATACTAATTACAACACACGAGCTTCTGTTTCTGGCTACTACTTATCAAGCTAATTGGATTAGTGGGTGTCGTGTGACGTCAAACGGAACCAGTCGATATGATCAAAGGGCTTGTCACCATCTTACGCGATTGGCTACGTCAGATCATACAAAGGCTATGTTTATAATCTTAAGATATAGGTCATGGTATTAAGGTACTTCATTCAATTTTGCCTAATTTCGAAGACAAATGAATTTCTAGGAGATGTTTGAAGATTAAATTGGGGATGCGCTAAGATAGCCCCTGAAATAAAATTTTCTTAGTTTTTTTTTGCAATTTGCAGGTTAGTATCAGGTTATATGTTGATCTAAATATGATTCGTGGCCATAACAAATATGTATTTATAGATTTATAATCATAAAAGTCATCAATACAACTCGTAAGTACATTTTACCCTATTGAACGACTATTTCATGAAATCATGACAATTGAGGTCAATTCTAACTTAAGGAGTTGTATTTCAGATTTTAATTCTGTAAAGCCATATTTGTTACGATCGCGAATCATGTTTTAATCAACATATAACCTGACAATGCAAATTGCAAAAAACTAAAGAAAATTTAAATTTCACGGGCTATCTTAGCGCATCCCCAATTTAATCTTCAAACATCTCTTCGAAATTCGAAAATACACCGTTTGAATTTCGAACTCGAGCTGTGGATTCGCGAAAACAAGTGAATTTTCTTTAAACTTCTGTGCGTCTGTGCCATTGGACTTTGCGGTCACTTTAATGACGCTCGAATTTAATTTGGGTTTTACAGAATAGCATTTCTGTTACGTGATTGTCTGCATTGCATATACAAGGGTGTCCCAAAAATCGACCGACATACTGTAGGTAGCTAGCATAGCCTGCTTTGATCAAGCCCTCCCAAAATAACTAAACATAAGTTCCGCAAGATCTTATAGTCTTAGAGTTTTCGAGTTTTCGAGATTTTCAAAAAAAAAAAATGTTTTTATGGAGAATCAAACTGATAGAGTAACTATTTAATAATATTTTGATAGAAAAACGTTTTAAAAAATATATTTAATTTTACACATGAGAGTCGAAAGAATGACGCATGCGGAAATATTCCCAGGTTTTTACTGTGACCACAATTAAACCAGTAAAATAACCATAATTGTTATTTAATCTTAACTTATCCTGTTCATTTTTACCAGTCAGTCGAATTAAATAAAAATAGGAACGGTAATGTCTAAAAAAGTGACAAATATCGTTTACCATTGGTAAATATTTTCCTTGTAGGTCTTATGTATTCGAATATGGGCAGTACAGTCGAAAGTAATGAAATATTTTTCATTTAGGTTCGACCCCAATATAATATATCACCGGCTCCAAGTCATATCTAGTTTGTAAAGGAATAATATTTTTTTGTTTCAATTGTACCTATTTGTAGGTTACTGCAGTTAAGTACCTAGCTATGTGAAATCAAAACTGTGGTATTTAAATTTAAGGTAATTAATTTGAATTATTTATATAAATTGAATATGATTTATTACTCACACCATTTGCTACCACTAGGCTATGCGCTCACTACGATTTTAATCGTTGCGATTTTCAAACTGCGCATTAAAATCGCAAACGAAGATATATATTTTCAAGCGAATTTCCAAGCGATTTTTCACCGCAGTGCGCGGACTCTAGTATATTGGTATTGTTCACAGATTTGCGATTATTATCTGCAACGATTAAAATTCGTAGGGCACGCTTAGCCTTATTACAAACATTTTCCTAATACCTAATATAAATCATACCAAACTAAAATACTAATTAATAAAAGCAATTATTACCTATATTGATAGCTTAAGTACTTGTGACGCATATTTCCCCCCAACTCGTTCTTTTTTGTATTTGTGTTTTTTCTTTGCGTCGTGTTTACCGCAAATAAACATAATTTCTTTCTTTCTTTCTTTCAATTTGAGATCAAGGAATTATTAACTTAGAAACGATTACATCAAATCTTGTCGCGCTATTTGATAAGACACTAAGAACCATCTCATAGTTCACAAAGACAGTATTATCAACGAGAACGTGCGATACTGAAATATGAAAAACCAATCAATAATTCATTGAAATGAATAGAAATTTCCAAGTATTTAAAAGTACATAAGAAAGAAAGGACAAGTGACCTAAGTCTTAGATTAGGTATAATTTCATAACATTCAATTTAACATGGAGAACAGTGGTGGCGCAGTGGTAACGGCCCTGACTTACGAGTTGTAGGTCGTGGGTTCGAACCCAGACAGGCGCTTTACTTTATGTTTTATTTCATCACCACTGCTCTGAAAAACGGTGAAGGAAAACCTCGTCAGGAAACCGGCATGTCCTAGGCCCAAAAATTCAAAGACATGTGACCTCTACCAACCCGCACTGGGCCCGCGTGGTGGATTACGGCCCATTCCCTCTCAAGGAGAGGAGGCCTGTGTCCCACCAATGGGAACGTTATAGGCAGATTACGCTATGCTATTTAACATAAATAAATTTTGCCAGTCATAAAATGTTACATAGTACCTTAATAACAATAGCATTTTCGTATGGCATACTACTACTACTAATATTAGCCTGCATTATTCCACTGCTGGGCAAAGGCCTCTCCCCATGACTTCCAGCTCTTTCAATGTAGGGCTAAAGTGGACCATTGGTCGTTTATTTTCTTTAGCTCGTCCCGCCATCTTCAACGGGGTCTGCCGCGACGCCTTCTGACTGTGTCAGGGCTCCACGTAGTGTTTATTTTGACCCACTGCTCATTGGACATGCGGCAGACGTGGCCAGCCCAGTTCCACTTCAGCTTAGCGGCTTTTTGAGCAACGTCAGTAATCTGTGTTTTGGAGCGCAGTGTGATGTGGCGAATACGTTCTGTCAATTTGACGCCTAGAATACTGCGCTCCATTGCACGTTGGCAAACCCTGAGTTTGGACTTTTGAATGTTTGTCAACGATCAAGTCTGGGCTACATAGGTCAAAATGGGAAGGATGCACATGTGCATAATTTTTCGCTTCAGTGACAAAGGAAGGTTTCCTTTCATAAGCTCTTTCATGGACCAGTAGCCCTTCCAGGCATTTTCGGTACGTCTTAAGACTTCCTAGACTTATCTGGACTGGAAAGAGACTAACTGGCCCAAGTAGATGTATTGAAATATTACAATTCCTCACCATTCACTCTGATCCTATATTTAGTGATGTTTGACATTAGCTTGGTCTTCGACATCGCCAGTCCAACCTCAAGGCTTGCATCATTAAGTTGGTTTAGCATTAGCTCCAGTTCTGCCGCCGTGGAGGAGAAAACGACAATGTTGTCAGCGAAGCGAAGGTTTGTTAACCGAACCCCGAAGACTTCAATATTATGTTATATTCAATTTTATATAATGACTATATTTACTATTAAAGTAGGTACAAATATGCCAGTCACACCTAATTATTATCTGAAATATTACGTAAAAATACTATTTAAGAACTATTTTATATCGAAAACTGTCTCCTTTCCTCCCACTTTTCATAAAAAGAACAAGATCAAAAAACAAATTACTAAAATCAGCATGCACATCCCATATTTACAGTAGTGTCTGTGACTAGTGTGCATACTCCTTGCATGTGTGATACAGCATTAACAATGCAATAACTCAGACAGATATCGCACACATTTGGCACCAGTAAATCAAAATTTAAACTGAGCCCGGCGCACACGCGTGATCCGTGAAAAATTGCTTATTTTAAAACGAGATTTTTTCATCGTACCATAGGGATGTGTGTTGTGTGAGTGTCATACCGATGCTGTGGTGCACACGAATTAAGCAACGATTGATATGGTGAAGCAAATATCATAATCAAATGAACAAAAGAATTAGCTCCCAAGACCTCTAATGTCGATTTTTGAGAGGTCTTTGAAACCGTTTTTTTTTTTTTTTTAAATACGATGTCCCCATTTCTTTTTACTCTGTGTAAACACATGATAATAAAGTCAGTTCAGTCGTACTTTAAGTTTTATAATAGGTATTTTAATCCAAGAAAATTCAATGTTCGTCACTGTCCAGATGAAGGCAAATATGTATGTTCATTTCCTCAATTTACATCCCTATTTCCGAAACAATTTTTCTATTAAAATTATCTACCACTTAACTTGTCGTGCTAAACAACTAGCCACCCACTTGCCAGTAAAGTACAAGACTAAAATAATAAAGTATAAACGGTGTTCACCCTAATTTGTGCAGAGCTTCGTTCGCTACGCTTTCCCGTCCATATATCATGCGAGGCTCATCACGTTTTTAATAAAAACCGATGCAAACGTACCTATTTTTTTTTCGTTTTTTGTGCGAATCACGTGACTGCGGAGTTTTGTTAATTTATTGAGAGACGATTTATGATGGTATAAACTTTAGATATGCCAATGTGTGATGTGCAAAGGCTTCTTTTCTGACAATGAAAGGGCGATATTTCAGTTCTTATTACAACTGTCAATGGTGCCGATTCTCTTGTACACCGAACTAAACTAACTAAACTATCACTAAAATTCCTTACCTTTGGCTATGAGAATCTTAGAGCTATTCTGCAATAAAATATCTCTAAATTTAAAAATCAGTTTGACGCAACTAAAATTTTATTTGACAATCGCGACTCCACATGGTACCTACTTGTTTACCCTACCACGTGATTTTTTTTTAGAGCCGGAGGCGCTCTTTGGTGGCAGCCTCGGCGTGTTTTATATGGAATTTTTCACATTTTGTACGGAAAATATTAAAAAAAAAAATACCTTCGTGTAGAGTTATATGGGTTTAAGGGTTTCATAAAGGGGGTCGAAATTTTCATTATTTTTGCGATAGGACACACCGTTTTCAAGATATAAGCTAAATAAAATAAAAAAAACAGTACTGTTTTTGCCCCTGAAGTCGAGGTGTTGTGGTGAATCTTAGTTCATGACAACTAATTTTATTCCACACCTTTTTAATCGCGATTAAAAATAGCCAGATTTAGTTAAGGCAACCAAAATTTTAGGTTAAAAACGTCAAATTCAGAATAGCAAAATTGCCATTTTCACTAAACTAATTATTCAGTACCATCTTAGTGCTGTCAAACTAAAATCTAGTTAAATTGTGTCACTTTAGTCTATTTCAGAATGAGAAATCGACTTTTGACAGGACTAAACAAAATTTTAGTGATTTTTAGTCTAGTTTAGAGAATTTTGTGACAAGAGAATCGGCACCAATAGCTACTTTAAATACACTAAGAAATTCATAATAATATTGTTGTTCATGCGGAGTAAGTTCATATTTACTGACCTATTTGAATAACCACCATTAAAGAATGAATGAGGCTTACATTTTTTCTTTTTTAAATAAGTTCTACATAATCTCCCTTTACATACAATACATAACAAACATGTATGGACATTTATGTACTATAAACCGTTTGAGATTTCTTCATCTGCCTCCAAATTATAGTAATTATAAACCTCGGGAGCACTTCAGACCTCTCAGGTTGCTGTCCAAATATACGTTGGGGTCCGTTGTGGGTCTTACAATCAAAAGAATTTCTATCAAAGTCGGACCCCATATCTATTCTTTAGTACCCCTGCTTGAGGTAACATATATTCAAACAAAATTCTATCTTAAATCATAGAAATAGAGTTCATATTAAATTGTGTTGCACTTACGGTACATTAAAGTCGAGTGTCTGCCAAAGAAATCGTCAATAAACAAAAGTTTTAGTTAAATTAATGCTCTACTTCTTAGTTTTTATTACTCGATATACAGCATGTTCTTATTTTGAATTCTAATATTCATATATTTATTACTAGGTAATGTTTACTCCAGAAAATGTTACACAAAAAAAACAGATTACTAAAAATGCTAAGTAAAATTGAGAAACAACTCACAGATACGTGCACTTTTCCTTTCCCACATATTCCCAAATCCTTTTTAGCCAATCTAGTAACCGTGCCCGATAGCAATATCACTATTTAAAAAAAACCCGTATCTCACGTACATTCCCTTTGACAATTGTTTTGCCATTCACAGACAGAACACCATGTAAACGAAGGGAAAAACAAAACGTAACTCACTTGATAGGGCCCTCGAAATAATAAAGGCATCCGGACATTGCCGAAGTCGGTCGGGCAAGTTCGCATGAATGTTCTCAACCCCTGAACGATTGCACGACAATGCATCTGATATAAATCCGTGTGCGTATACCTCATTTGTTCTATTGACTTGTATTATTTTTGTACGCCGCTACTTGTGGAAAGACAATGACAAACCGTTAGATGAGGCTTGCAACCTTTTAATGGAATTATATTGAGTGGATGTCTTGTTATAATGATTATTAAGAAGATTTTAGGTTAGTCTGTGAAGTTTCGTAATTTAATAAATTAATTGGAATTAATTAATAAACGCAAACATTATCAAGAATTTATGGTGTGACTAAAGTTGTCAACTTTTTGGACAAGGAATAATGTATTTATTATGGTCATAGAGAAAAATAAACAGTATTTTATGTATTTTTTTAATATAATGACATTAAAGCTGGCTAAAACAGCGCGCTATGCCCCGTTGGATGCACCATGTTTTACGCAGTAGATGAAACTTTTTATTTATAGTTCTGGTTAACAGTGAAAACAGTATGTATATTTTATTTTTGTTGACCTCTATTTAAACAGTATTTAAGTTTTAGCAGTTTTTTGGGTTCCGTATTAACAATATGGTTGGTATCCCTAGTGGTGACTTATAGAACAATAACCAACTACAACTTTTTTTTAAATTGACAGGAATTTATCCTTAATTACTCATATTAGGTAAGTGCCTAATATAACTAATGAAGGATAAATTACTGTCAATTTTGCAAAATGACAAATTGACAGTAATTTATCCTTCCGATGTATGATATAGGAAGTATAAAGTACTGTCAATTTGTCATTTTACATGTTAGGTAGAAGCAAAATTGTAAAATATTCGATATCACCTACAACATAAACCTATTTGGACCGATTAATTAAAATTATCTAAGTATAGGGTTTTTCCAACCGAAAATAATCGAATCGATTTGATTGCGTTATCATACGCTGATAGGTATTTATTGTATAAGATCTAGGGCAAACGCCTATTATGTATACCTATTATGACTAGATTTTATTCAAGGAGTTATTAAAGGCAAAGTTATACTTGAAAGAGTAAAAGTTTCAGTTCTTTACCATAGAACTTTGAACTGTGCATTTAGTAATCGAATTAAATAGATTGATATAAAATTGAAATAAATTAAATTAGTGTAAAAAACGACTAAGATCACAGAGAAGAACCCTTATTAAAAGAACCGTTAAAAAGGGAAACGGTGAAATCAAAACATGACATGTGGGGGTCACGCCATGACATTACCCTTTCGTCTCCCCAAATTTTGCGAAAAAAAATACCCAAAAAGCGTTTTTTTGTCGCCATTTTTTACTTCGCTTTTCTCCTTTTGTGTGAAATTTCACACGGTTCGTTATGGTTGTCACGCGGATTTGAATGCAACTAATTTTGGTTTCCGAAACCCTTTGATGCAACAATGACTTTGTTATCTTCGGAAGGGTTCTGCTTATCTCCTACCTGTCTCTATAAAGGCGTGAAGGGTCGATCCTTTTCCTTGACCTTTTGACATAAGGGTTGGGGTTCACTTATTTTGTAAAATGTGTGAATTTAAGATAGGTTTAATCAGTACGTATTGTTATATCGCCGATCATCTTTATATCTGTGAATTATACAACAATTTTATCTGTGAACAATATTGAGTTATCTTTTTCATCTTAATTTTGTGGCCTTTGTAACTTTAAACGACTGATAATTTTTTTCAATAGGTTACTATGTCATAAAGATCACATTTCTATTTTTTTTAACGTAACTTACAGAACATTTTCGAAATCTGTCCGTTATTTTAATATACTTCTGTTGAGGAAGGGTTATCAAACAAATAAAATAAAACGTGCATTGGTCAGAGCTCAAAACCCCTTCACATACATACAACTGACCAATTCTACTTCATGTAATATTTAATAAGTACCTTCAGACCTACTTCCTAAGTAGGTACGTACCGTGATCTTAAAAGATTTGTCTCATACATTTGGATTATATTATTCCATTCAAGTTCTTCATTCAAACGTTTTGACTTCACAAATAACATGGACATTACCGAGTACATTTGTAAGAACACCTGCTGAGGCCCTTAGGTGTCCTTATTTCTATTCAAAGTACCAAAATACACGGGACAGTCAACTCTATCTTCATACATATAAAGTTCAGTTTAAGAGTTTATGTTCACAAAAGAGTCACTAGCCACAGGGCGTATCTTAGTTAAGGTAGTCATGTGAATAATTCCACACAAATCCTTTTACTGATTATCATTTCAATGACATAAGTCATGTTATGAAGGGTCTTTACAATAAATAAGTGGTATATAATAATCACGTTTTCGACTAAACAAACTATATGAAACATCTTTTAAAGAGAAACCATGCGAATACGTTCGTTACTGTTCGTGTTTTATATTATGTAAGTCAAAATAAGTTGCTTTATTATCAACTTTACACGTAAAGACCGCAACTTATGTATTTGTTATTATAATAAAGTAATTATATGTCATCATGCTTTAAAAGCAATATGACTATATCAAAACAGATGTGCAATAATACTCAGCAAATCTTTATGATTGGGCATAAATAAAAAAAATCATTCATGGGACCAATTATGTTTAATTCAAAACATTTCACGAATTTAGATACGAAATTTAATCTTTGCTACGAAAACAGACGAGATACCGTAGCATGATTCTAAAAAAGTGCTACGAATACCGCCTACGCCGCTACGCCGTAGACGTCGTAGACACAGATCGATCTGCGGCTACAAGTGACAAAGTTTTTCAAGATGGCGCGGGGGAGAGTGGGTATATAGGGGGACGGCGGGATGCTCATATTTTTTACTGTCGTTCGGGGTGAGCACTGGAGCCGATCGCTACACCGCTCTCCACTCACTCGGCCTCTTAAAAGCCTCTCTTCCTCTAAGGGACGTTTCTGAGAAATACATGTGCCGTTATACACGTAAGTGTCTATGTGGCTTTATGCCGGGGGATCTGTAAATGGGCAATCTGTGTGAGAGTCGGTACTTTGATAGCGGTGCGTGCAGGGAATGAGATTTGAAGTAGGTTGGTGGGCACGTATAATATGTTAGGCTGAGTTGCTGAGTTTATGAAGAAATTATAAGTGAATCCGAACTGATTCACATATTATTTAATTTTCTGAGACGTTTTAACATAAATAAAAAAATAACTGTACCTGCTCGTAGTAGGTATTTGTAAGTAGTAGACTTGTCAATATAGTTCTACAAGGCGAGTTTGAATATTCTCTCATTCCAATTGTTTTGTGTGAAAGGTTACGCAGCGAAGTTTTGTTTCTAATGAGAAAAACTAATTCAAGTATTTTGATTCTACAAACTCTTCAAAAAGAAAGTAAAAAAAAATAAAGTTTATTGGCTTTTAAGGTTTCACCACATTTGATTAAACTATGAATTGAATGATTCTACAGCAGTGCTGTGATTCTTGCCAACACAACGAATAACACAAAACATAAATATTGTATGGTGTCTCTTTCCCACAATGAAACCAACAAAAACAGAACTCGATCACAAACCAGTCCACATTGTTGACTGTATACTGCAACGTTTGTTGTATAAAGTAACATTAGCTAATCAAAAATGTATGGGTGAACAACATTAGCCGTAGATAAACGCCGGTATCTGCGGATAATACGCGCTGTGGCCGGGCAGAGTCAACATCCTGCTCTCTGTGTTTGCTGCCGCGGTTGAGTTGGATAGAGGAGGAAGTGAAAACTGGGTGGAATCTTGTTAGAATTGGCTGAATGGTAATTGGTTTTTGGAATTGGTTTTGGACAGTTTTGGTGATGTTAATGCGTTTTCGTAACTATGATAGGTAATGAGAATAATATATGCACAAGGTTTTGTTATTATTATTAATAAATATGGATTCATTTGATACTTTTATATTTATTTAACCCTAAGAAACTATGGATGGACTGTATGAAAACCGATATGGTTAAAAATGGGGTGACTACCGAGATGAAAATGGAAGATAAAAATAATAATCTAAAATTAAGACAAATCGATTGACGTAAGAATCATTAAAATCGGCCCACGCGTTTGGTCTCTAGAGCGCCACAAAGGAACAAACGTACATACATACATATGCTGATAAACACATAACCCTCCTTTGCGTCGCGCAGCCTGGTAAACATACATGTTGCGCCGACCTCAAATATATTGAGATAATGGCAAGAGACTAATGATGATTAAAATTATTTATCGTACTGCAAATATTAACGTAGGTTTTTATTTTTTTATATTTCACATAGGTAAATATACAAAAATACAAAATAGTTTATTGTGATAAATAGAAAATTACATTACATTTAAACGTGTTTTGAGCCTCCTTATAGCAAACAATGCCCGGTATTAGAAGCCCCCATATATCTCGAAGCCTCGAAATATTATGTGGTACATTCAAAACCATTTAACATTATTACAGACCACAATAGATAGTACCAGTAGTAGTTTTTACCTTTAAGAGGAACTTGCTTTATGTATTCATACCAATTTTTTTCTCAAGTCAGATTACGAACTAAAAAATACACAGATACGTCCCTATTACCCGGATATCAGTACACAGGCAATGTACACAAATCGTGCAGTGTACTTGAAATTAATTTCGTATAGCCGCCGGGGCTGTGGGGGTTAACCCCACCCCACCTCAGACACGTGCGGAGCCACGGATAACCCTGTTTTACCGCGTCGCAAATAGCCCACGGCGATTTTGATTAATACCCGATTGAATAAGTTAATCATCGTTCTCATTCAGATAATTGGATGATGCAGCCGATGTAACAAGTGAGGGTGGTACTACTTTGTTTTAGGGTTAAAAAGTAAAATAATGTTGATGCGACTTTTCAACTTTTGTTCTGAGATATTCTGTATTTTGCAATAGCTTTAGGTAATCAGGAAGTGTGCAAGTCAGGAGTGAATAGATTACTTATACTTTTAGGTACACAATATCGTCGTCTAATATTTGGTGAGATAAAACAAACAATCTGGATTGTCTTTTCACCCGGTACTGAAGTCAGCTACATGCTCCTGAAAATGTTGGTAATGTCTAATAACATAGTTTTTTTTAAGTTTTTATGTTACTAATATCTTTGTACTGTATTTGTACGCTAACATAGTTTTTAAGTGGTCTGTGTAATTATGGAATTTTATTCTGAAATAAAGAGATTATTATTATTATAATTTATTGTTCAAAATATACAATTAGCCATTTAAAATCGATTCAGGCTAAAACTAAAATCGAAGTTTCATTTTTAGAACGACACTATTATTTTGTGAATTGGATTATTTTAATTCATTACTAGATATTGTAATTACTTTATATCATTATTATTACCAATAGTTAGTTATAGGGCGGGAAATACTTACATACCTATTATAATTGCAATTAATATAAATTGACAGAACAGAAAACAATCGAATGTCGTTTGTAGCCAAGGCAATACTAAATCAAATAGGTACTTACGTTAGTTAGGTTAGGTTCCGCGGACTTGAGGAGGCCCGCAGAGGCGGGCCGGCACTAGCCGGGGATCGTGGAAGGCGCACAAGTTCCCATGATCCCCGGTGCAAGTGTGGGAAGGGAACACCGGGGTGGTTTTTAGTCAGTAAGAGTCTGACAGACCCCTCCGCCCCCCCCAGGACGGAGGACATCCATGAGGATTTTCCACCCCGGAACAAAAAAAAAAAAAAAGGTACAGTCAACTACACATCAGTAGTAGCTACGAGAGTCGTTCTTACTACTACAACTTGATGGCTCTTTCATTCTCAGTTAATGTTTTATACACATAATTCTTCCGGAATGAATTCTCTAAATAATCCGCATAAAAATCCTAAAAAAAATAAAAAAATAAAAATAAAAATACTACATTTAGTAAAACAACGTGGTAACATAGACAGACAGGAAAAGTGACTATAATTTATAATATGTATAGTTATAGAAGAACCAGAAACAATTCATTTACACTCTACATATTCCTACTAATTATTATTAAAATTTATATCTTTTCCCTATCAATGGTGCTCTGCACGATGAAAAGGGGTAAAACAATAAAAAAGAACAAAGGCTTAAAACAATGGCCACAGTTTAATATAAGAGTTTGTTCCCTTTATGTCGGAATATGGGAAGAACTGAGTGGATGGAATCGTTTAATTGAACCCATTTTCATAATTATATTCTTATTTCTCACGAATTAAATTCAAGTCATCTAGTTTACTATATCACATAACATAACATCACGCCTGTAATTCCCGAAAGGTTAGGCAGAGGTGTACCTAATAGTACACCAACATTTCACCAATTATGTTTAAGTCCCTTGTAATAGGGGGCGAGCCTATTGACATCAATCGGGCACAAATCCGGACTTCCGGCTGCTACTGAGAAATTCCTGATAGAAAAACCCCAAAAACACTTTGCCCGGCCTGAAAATCGAACCCGGGACCTCATGCTCAGCAGAAGCATTTGCGACCACTAGACCAAGGTGGTCTCATCTAGTTTGTTCTAAATAAAAGCCAATTAATTATAGTCGACCTCGTAATAGTTTTATCATTTTTCACAACCATTCCCACTAAAATGAAACTTCACTAAAGTATATATACTATAGGAAAGTTATTATCTTTTCTGCTGAATATACGTCTTTTGATTAATCTTTTAAAGCACTATATATCTGGCCATTCCCTAACTGATCAAATGATTGTCTGACAGTCAAACATGAAACAACATACAACCTAAACCACAGATAATAAAAACATAATAATACATATTTGGAATGTGTCTTAGATACGTAGTGTTAATTTACTAAAAAAGAATGTGTCTCCTCTACTCTCAACCCCTGAACGCGATGAGTCTAATTTTATTTGCGACTAGCTGTTACCCACGACTTCATCAGTGAAGTGAAAATAAGCCTATTTTCTTACCTAGGTCATGGTCTCTCTGTGTGCCAAATTTCATATAAATTTGTTGAGCCGTTTTAGCGTGAAAGCTTAACAAACAAACATACAAAACATCAAATCTTTGCTCTATAGAATACTAGCTTCTGCCTGCAAATTCGTCCACGTGAAATTTCTTGTTCCCTCGACCCACCCCGTCGCATCGCATCAACTGCCCGCGCTACCACTTCGTTTTCACTTAGCGTTCTTTCTGACTTTTATTATTTTTGCTCGGCTCATAATGGTCATAGCGTGATTTTAAATAGCTTATAGCCTTTATCAAAAATTAGGCTATCAAATGTATAAGGATTTTTTCAAATCCGACCGGCAGTTTCAGAGATTACCCCATACATACAAACAAACAAATGTCACCTCTTTATAATATTAGTATAGATACGCATTATTAATTATGAATAGCCAATTCAGAGTCTTTATCACAATCACCATTGCGCTTAACTACTAAAATCATGGTTACCACAGTTTTCTGTCCTCGTCACTATACTATACCTAATCTAAAAGTGAACCCTCAAACTTAGTCACGTTTAAAAACACCCACGAAAGATACACAATTGCCTTTTATCGGGGATGATGTATATATCTTATGCAAATTACTTCCAAACTATTAAATAGCGTCAATTATTAAAATTTCACGCAAACACATTAAAAGACGTACGATTCGCCAATTGCCAGCGTGAAAAATACGACAACACACATAAGAACGGAGAAATTGCTTGCTTTACTGTCAATATTGTCATAGTTGTGCACGCTGTTATGATCTTTATGTGGTGGAAATTAAAGCTGATAGTAGTGTAAAAGTATTTGATAGTGTTGCGCGGTGTGTATATTTCGTATTCGCTCACGTACCGCGGATATCTAAATATGCGGATCCTATTAAATCAGAAATAGGTATCCAATCAGTGCGCGTATGCTTCACTGCCTTTATACAGTCGTTAGGTACTGAAACGTTCACGATATTAATACATCGGTAACCCTCCATTGCGACTACATTCCTGCTTACTTTAAATGTTATGGTACGTTAGCTAAACTACTAACTATTGCCTTTTATATACCTTTGTGGACGGCTATCAAAGACTTTGTTCTTGTTTTTTTTTCTTTACTTCCGTGATTAGTTCTACGTAGGTGTGTCATAACATTACATGAAGGTTTTATCAATTTCATTGATGCGTGTCTGTACTGAAGATTAGATTAAGGAATGGTGAATAATGTTTTGTAATTTAAAATTTAGCTATGTCATAACGAAATCAAAATTCCTATGCAAATTGCCAATTCTCATGAGAGTATGCTGAATGCCACGTGCTACTAGTATTAGTTATTTCACGCCCAGACTTACATCTGGTTATACCTACACGTGGTTGAGAGTAGGTACTTACCACGCATCTACCCTTTTTGAAGGATATCACCCATAACATGGATGTTGGTATGTATTCTGAGTATTATTTTGAATAGGTACACTAAAACTTTATACGTAATCATCAGTGATCGGAGTAGGTAGATTGATTTTTAGTACTTGTATCATAAATGCACACAGAAAGAATAACATGGATAAGCCATTTTTCCGGAAAGTAATTCCGGTATTTCCGGATTCAATTAAATATTGTTAATGTTGGTAGTGATATTATTACTACTCAATTCAAAATTTAAAGGAAGGTATCAAAACTAAATTAATTCATTATTTATCTGTTGAATAATAAAAACAATCGAATTCCGATCGAAGCTTTAATATTTATTTTTTTATTAATTGCTCATTTTATTACAATTCCTACCTTTTTTTTGAGGATGGCAAATCATCAAATGAGTCCTTCCACTCTGGCAGAATACAATTCCTACATAAGTTCCGGTTTTTTTTTAATAATCCACCAATTCCGGAGGAATGTCCATAGTAATATATACGTTTCGGATCAATGACCCCAGTTCAATCTACCTACTCCGATCACTGGTAATCATATACCATCATTTATGAAACAAGCGGATATTCGTTTCGTAATCGGATAAGTATTACATAATACTGCACATAATGTTCGAAAATTTTCCGCATCCCTGCGCTACCTTATTCAAGGGTTGTCAAAACGAAACACGCTCCCCCACGATTGACAAAATAGCTGCGGCATACAAACCCACCAAAACGATAGAAAACTCCACAAAAGGCTGAAGGTACTCGACGACTCTCGACCTAAACGCTTTAACTATGTTCCAACCCCATGCTTCAGGATTGCTCACTCCACTTGTCTCCAAAAACCCATGAATATTTTATAGAATTTTATGCCCAATGGCAGGGGAGGAAGAGTTAGCTTCGCGTGCGACAGCCGAGATAATGATGGCACTTCAGCCGCCGGTTTTGATATTGCTTCTAATTGGTGCTGGTCCTCATGTAAAACTGTTGCACGTGCCACCCCTATATACCATCTAAAGAGCGAGTAAACGCCCATTATATCATAAATTCACAACGAATTAATATCATTCCCAATCTTTAGATAACAACAAAACAAAAGATATGTTACCGTAGATTATTGCTATTTGTGTGTTTGTTTTGACTATCATCAATAAAGAAGGACAATTGGTACCTAAGAAAGGGAACATACCCAAATAATTGCAACAGAACGTTAAGTTTGTAGTTCCTATATAATTTATTGATATAAACATCGTGATATCGAAAATAGGTATCAATGTCCAGAGCCAGTTCAAGTTAGAATATCCTTAAAGTTAATAGTCAAATATGAAAACAATGGGCTTTTGATAAGGCACTTAGAAATCTAAAAATACTTACAAATAATCAGTAAAAACCAGCAAACATCGACATTCACAGTATCAATTGGCAATAGGCAAAGGTAAACGACGAGGAAAAACCACACTGCCAGAAAAAAAATGTTAGTAATTGAAATCATGAATGGTCTAGTAACTACAGGAAACATTTAGGATAACAGTCTCTGAGGTAACACTTGAAAAAGGTCGTAAAATTTGACGGTCAAAAACTAAAAACTTATGTACACAGGGTCAAATTAAATTACCTAGCGAATCTCTGCAGACTGATAGGCGTCGTAAAAAAGAGTAAATAAAAAAGATTTGATGGATTTTTTTTGGGGGCCAGCGACCGCTGTTAGTGTTGTTAGGTACTTGATGTGTGAGTTGATAAAATCTGTTTTCTTTTGTTTTATAGTGTTTAGATATCAATACTGATTACATCAATAGAGCTTACCCAAAAAAAAAAAACAACTGATTACACAAACGGCGGCCCATGATTCCAAAAAAAAATACTTTTTATTTTAGTATACATATTTAGAAATCAATACCCATACCGTCTGCCGAGTTTCGCTAGCTAATTTAATTTGACCCTCCATTGTCATGCAGAGAGATTTATTCTATTTGCATTTTATATCTAGGATTTTTTAGCCTGAGAAGTTATATTGCAACCTGGGTTGTCTTGAATTACCAGTATTGCAAGACTACCTTGTAACCTTTTTTTTATTATAGAATTCATTAAAACAGCAATACAACATATCAATCGTATTTAATGCAAACGGACGAAAAATTATTTTTTATAAGGACGAGCACGTATTTGGAATTAATGTGTTATAATAAAATTACGTCATATTTTTTCTAATGAGCAATTAACTAAGCTTCACGTAAAATAATAAAAGTTAACTACTTATGCAAATAAATCCATATACGCTCATATTTCTTGCAGGTATCAAAGTGAGCCGAGACAACGTTCGCATATTTTAATTAGGCACCGCAACGAATGAGGCTTCGGAGCGATGCAGCGCTGCGGCGCTCGTAAAGCAGAGCGAGCGAAAGGAAGCGAGGAGGCGCTTATTAGTGCCGAGACAGAAGCCTGTTTATCGGACCTGTGGTGTTGCCAGGTAAGTGAATTTAAAATTCCTCTTTTTGAATCAGAAGCTTTGAATTACCACGGTTTTTTATTAATAAAATTAGGATATTATTAGCAAAATTTTGGTGGCCATTCTACATCGTGGAATATAAAGATACGTCAAAACCCCAAGTGATTGTAAGGAATTTCGAGCCATACCTTCACATCACATAGAAGGTACTCAGCCTATATTTCTCCCAACAGGCTCTCCTTCCAATCTATTATTTACACATCATTTACAAAGAAAACTTCCCAAGCAACAAGCATGGCAACCCCAGACAGAAGCCGGTTTATCGGCTGCGGGCGTGCCTCACAGCGCATTCCGATCGGCGCGACCGCGACCATGGTTTACGACTGACGCTTAATGACACACGGTTACGACCGGGAAGAGAATCGATTCACGACACATTTAACTATCGAACTATGAAACCTACAGTCTATTCAAATCCTTGTTTCCAATTGATGTTGTTTCCTCTCGAACGAATAGCAACTTAATGGTTGTTTAAATTAAGTTGATTTCAGAACGACTAATACTATTTAAATAGTGATGAAAATTATTGAAGTTGTAGCGCAACTGAGCTTTACTATGTTAAAGGTGTTTTTCTAATAACATACATTTGTTTACATGCTTGGAAACATAATTACGAACGTAGTATTCATCCTTAGTTCCGTCACCCATAAGTTTTCAATATTTATTGTTAGTTGTAATTGGCTTAATTATTCTTTGGAATGTTTTGACTCTTCCCTGGCCGTATCCTGTCATAAAGTGAATCCTCAGCTGTAAATTTGTTCCACCTAAGAAGTTTCATATTAAATATTCTGAAAAATTCTTAGGTGTAAAAAAAATCTAAAGTTTGATGATTGATATGAAATTGATGATTATTATTCAGTACAATACATGTATCATTCCTTAAGTCGCAAATTAGATTTGGATCAACATACGACGTAAAACAGAGCTGCAATTTGCAAAAAAAACAAAAAAAAATTGAACTTGGCGAGCTACATCTGAGAATTCACCATAATAGGGTTAATTTGCATCTTTGTTGTGAATAACTTTTAAGTATAGTATAGTATGTCCAACCCATTTTCCGGTCAAAGTTTCCTAAAGTTTCGTAAATACCTTTTTTACCGACACAAATAGATTGTCCATGTCGTTTTGCACCTACGAACTTGCTATGTGAAACTTATTCTTATTAGAAATAAAATCTAAAGTAAACAAATTTTATTGCCAGAAAAATGTTATCAGTATTATGAAATAGTGATAATTATCTCACACATGGTAACTTAAGAGGCACGTCATAAATTCCTATTATATACATACTCACGATAAATAGTGAATGATTGCCAACAATATCCCTAACGTGCCTCTGATCAGTTAATCGGCTGTCAAATAACGTACAATCAAATTACTTGACAAGCAATAATCACAACTGATTTCTTTGCAATCAGAATACTTATGTATCTAAGGCTTACTAGGAAAACCCAAGAAAATACGTAAGTTATAGTATATTGCATTCTTAAAGTAATTTAATAAAACTTTGATTGCGAATTCGTTTTTTTATTAATACTTAGGTCCACTTGCACCGCCAATCACTAAATACGTTTAGCGCTAAGCGATTTTAAAACATAATTCTGTTTCTGTCAAATGTTTGAAGATGATGGAGACAGAATGATGTTAAAACTCGTTTAACGCTAAACGTGTTTAGTGATTGCACCGCGCAAGTGATTCTTAGTATTAAAACCTAACAGGGCGGAGACTTACTTGATGGATATAAATTGATTATTGATTTCAATCCTTAGTTATTTTTCAGTCGGAGAGTGTCAAACTCATCACCGCACTAAGCAAAGTTCTAGTTTTCAGGATTCACTTAGAACTTTCAACTCACGTGGTGAAAGCTTATTTGACTACCGTGTTGCTTATAACTAACAAATGGCTTCACAGCCTAATTGATTGTACTATACAGCAGATAAATAAGAATTTAAATCTAAAAAAAATAAGCTGAGAATCAGTATCATTTGGTGGTTTAATTGTTCATAAGGATTCCTCTAAACGTCCGCCTTCACAAGAATTTCTGTAGCCTTAATTTCTAGTTTAATAAAACGTTTAATTATGTACTTATTTCACAACAACACACGGGGTATTATTTCTTAGAAATCAAAATATCTTTAATAGATAAAAGAACCAACAAAACGTGACCGTTATCGATATCGATTGATAACATCATGCCACGTTTAGTCACACCTGTGGTACAGATTAAGCCATGAATGTCTGCAAAAATATATACGTTGTTATATTATTCCATATATGTAAAATAATTGTGGAGTCATTTTCCATTGGAAGATCAGATGAACGAATTTCCTTCTTTTTTTAATTAAAATCTAACTACATCATGATATAAAATATTTTTTAACATTTTTAGGTATGAACGTAAACGAAGCAAAAGGAGTATTTAAAAATCGTAGCAGGTGGCGTTCTGTAATTTCAGCCAACCCCCTTGAGAAGTTTATGTATGTATTTTCAGGTATTACCCTAATAAGACAATTTTACATAGCATAGGCTATTATACGATGGTACAAAATTGAAATCATTATTGATTGTAGAACCCTAAAGCGTTAAGTTTACCACCTAAAGCCTATTGACTTAGCCTGTTTCATGTGTAACGTCTTAAAATATTAACTTAGTTTGTCTTTGCCTGAGGAAATGTATTGAACTAGGTTTGCTAAATACCCTACCCATAACACATTCATCACTAAATGAAATTAAAATAAGCTGGCATCATAACTAGACAAAAAAATAAAATTCAATAGAATCATTTTGCTCCGGAAAAAAGAATAGTATTCTATTTTACGGAGCACAGCAGCGAAGTAATGTCACTAATAATAAAAACGGCCCCAATAGTATAATAATATCAATTAAATTCGCAAAAAAGCTGTTTTAAAACTACCATAATTTATTGGGCAATGAACGTCAGCACACTATTCAATTCACCTTAACCTAATTAAATAAATTCAAACAGCTTTTTTAATACAAATTAAAATTACGAATAAGTTGCGAAATCATTGCACAACGAAATAATTGGCTTTTAAATAATATTTCAAAAGACACAACACACGCACAACACACACACACGACACGACACGACACGACACGACACCCGACATGACACGACATGATCAACTTTCACGTAATTCAAAGTATCCTATTAATATCAAAGCGAAAGTAACTCTGTTTGGATGAAATTTGGTACACGGAAATACCATGACCTAGGGTAGGAAATAAAATACTTTTTATCCCGGTACCTTCACGTGGGATAGCCGCATGCTAAGCCACGGGCAAAAGCCAGTAATAAAAAATAAACAAAAACCTAAAAAAAATCTTAGCAATGACTAATAATCATAATCAGCCTATAATGTTCCCACTGCTGGGACACAGGCCTCCGCTCTGTGAGAGGGAGTGGGCTGTAATCCACCACGCGGGCCCACTAAATAATCGAACTAACATCACTTACCCGGCAAAGATTTCTAACTGTAGCCGCACGCACTTTCAAACACCATTTACCGAAGCAAATCAACATGAACAGCGTACTAATTAAACAACAAAAAGTCTTTATAGATAAGGAACAACAAAAGAGACACCTGTCCACTTTCAGCAAACTTTTCATCACTGAAAAAAAATCATCACTCACGTAGACAGTGATAATTCGAGATTAGACGAACTCTGCGATATGTAATCGTCCTTGTCATAATCGTAAGCGATGCCTTGTTTGGCTCACAATGTGATAATAATATCGATTAATAAATAAAAAGTAAATATTTTACATTATTAATGAGTATTACTATGTAATTTATTGATTGATAAATTGAAAGTTTTGCGTTGAGAATGTAGATAATCCAACCCCAACCCAACAAACACATCGGTGCGACTGAGTTTCCGAAATGTGGCAACTGGTGCAATTGTTCTAAAGATGTGATAAAATGATTTGGTATAGCATCGTGTGCATTTTGTGTGTGCCCGGAATTTAGCCACGAGTTTTGTATTATCAAACAAATGGAACTGAAAATCTTACAAGTCCTTACATTAAAGTAGTTAGTAGTTAGTAAAGACATTTGTCACTTGATCACGCATATACTGCTAAACAGATTTGGATGACATTTGAAACAAAGGTGTAAAGTTCATAATTCCGTACCTAAAATGCCATTTCCAGTGATACCCTACGTACAAAAGATAAGCACGTACCTATGTATTAAGGTACATCATATTAAATAGGTGTATGTATTATACATACACCTACTTAATGTGATGCGTATATCATTATTGTTATCAATAATGATATACATAATGTATATCATTATTGATAACGTTATAATAGTTTTATATAATTAAAGATTGGACGAAGGGGTTTACACAAAACATAGTCTTTATTTCTATAAAGAAACGGCTTATAACAGATAATACGAGTTGATAAGCGTATCATACAGATAGTAAATAGATATAGACAGTGCCTTGATCTACGTAAGAGTAGTTATTAAATGATAACAATTTAATACAATTTTGTGTTTTACCTTATCGATATTATGCTGATAACATCGATACCTCTGCTCATTCTTACGCTCAACATATGAAGTAAAAATAATTAATTATTTGAATGATCTGAACACTTTCATTTTATTTCCGAGTCCCGAGTTTTATACGTGTATGAAACCATTGATATACTCTCACACAAAAACTAGTAACATCACAGGCTCAATGGTTTCGAGTCCTTCGAGATTATCGATCCTGGGGAAATATTACTTGAAAAGCTGACTCCTAATAATAATATAAGAGCTAGTGAAGTCTAGGCTAAAGCTAAGTGTATTATCATTAGACCAGTGATTACTCACCTGTATTTTCATCGTTCGCTAAAGGTTCTCCATCTTCATCAGCTCCTGCAACATAAATAACCGTGTTAAAAGAATATTTCAGCATATTTCTTATATTATTGTGTGGCAAACAAGGCCTTCCTCGTAGCATGACCACCATAGAAACGCGTTTTGTCGACGGAAGAATAGACAAAATGGCAGATTATAGAAACAATTTCTTTAGAAATCTGTCAACAATCTGTAATTTTGTCTATTCTTCCGTCGACAAAACCCGTCTCTGTGGTGGTTATGCTACGGGTGTGCAGGTGGAAAGTGGTTACGATCTGCAATACCAGAATAGAATAGAATATTCATTTATTTGCTCAGAATTTAGGTTTTTACAATAAGGTGGTTACAATAATATTACACAATCGTTGTAAATTCTACCATTTTGGCATGCAAACATTGATGCAGTTCATCATCAAAACATACAAAAAATTGATACACAACCAAAATTTATCAGCCAGAAATTCCGATACGAAGTAGTAACATTTATTTAATAGAAGTACTGTTAGTTTCTTTTTGAGAGTTGTTACTGGTTCCTCTTTTATGGAATTAGGAATGTGGTTAATAATAGCCGGTGCCATACCAAAAACACTTTTCCTCAACAAAGTAGTCCTGTGGGTAACAAGTTTTGGTATTGAGACCGCAAAGCTACAACTCGGTATCAGGTATATAAAAATCTCGTGTCACAGTGTTTGTTATCGAACTCTTCCGAAACGACTGGACCGATTTTTATGTTTTTTTTTGTGTGTATTCAGTAGGTCTGAGAATAGGTCGTAAAGTATATTTCATACCGCTGCGGGTGAAACCGCGGGGCACAGTATCAGAGAAATCGCAGATGCGTTGCCATCCCAGAGACACAGTTGAAATGTCTTAAGTGACTGTTACCTAATACTTTCCGAGCCAAGCTCGTTCTAGAACTAAACAAATTATAAAATAATATCGTTATTCGTATTTGTCTGTGTGACCGCGTTGTTCTCCTAAACTGCTCAACAGATTTTAATTTGAGGCGCTTTTCACCATCATTCAGAGAATTTATTCCAGAAGATCTCCCCAGAAAGACTCTCCTATCGCAGGTATGCTGGAAGAGATTTCTTTAGAAATAAGCATCACTTTTGTACCTATTTTTCTGTTCCTTTCTTCTTGTCTGTTTATATATGTGTGTACATAAATGGTTAAATAAATAAGGTATAAGTGTATAATACATTACTATTAAAGTTACACATAGTAATAAAGAAATATTGATGGTTTGTCAAGTTGTAAACACCGTGCACAGATCGCTAGTTAAATATAAACCTTTTCAAAGGAAGTATGCCTGTATATTATCTGTTCGAGTGCCCTCAATGATGTGCCGGTACCGACCAGCACTGAAGAGGGTTCCGCACAGGATATTAACCGGATAATTATACTAAATTGCGAACGTAATGGATCCCTAAACGATTTACCACGAACGTTTATGTAGACACGAGCTGTGCTAGATTTTATTTATTGAGTAAAGAAAAGTCTGTATGAATGCTTTGTAGAAGAAACTATGTTCAAATGAATTTAATCGAGGTGAATATAAAATCCATACTAATATTATAAATGCAAAAGTAACTCTGTCTGTATGTCTGTTACCTTTTTACGCCTTAAGGTGATATATTGAAAAAAGTGTGCTTTTTCTTTTTAGCGAACTTTTTTAAATATATGGTATAGGTATTTAATAATTTGGTGTATATTTTCTGACTATATTTCCTAGTATCCCGTAAAAGGAATATACGATACAATGAAATTTTCTCGATAATAAAAAAAAGGCAAAGTTCTATTTATGTTTATGTTTTTTTGAGCATTAAGGTGTAACTCTTATGAGTTACTCATTGGAGTTTACTATAAAACATAGAGAATAATCATATTAAAGTTTCAGTAAAACTGTTTTAGTTTTAATAATACTTTTTATTTAAAAAAGATGGCATTTCGTTTTGGCACATACGTTGTTTTATTCCGAACACACACACATTATCGTCATCCCTTCTTTTGCCTATCAAAAGTAATGTCATCACTCTCGTTCGTTCATAAATCAGTCGCCCGATGGGGCTGATTGAGGATGAATCTATGTAATTTTTTTGCAAATCGGTGCGATCTAATTTACGTGATTTTAATAATTGTGTTTACAGAAAAAGTTAGTGGCTTAGCAAGTCAAGGTAAATATTTAATACAATTAGTGTTGAATAGGTATTTTCACTCTGTGTGTGTGTATTCTTGTGACTGTGAACAATATAACATTCTTTTTCTATTGTTATTTCGTGACGACATTCAAATTATTTATGAAAATGGAAAGAAATAAAAAGCAAAACTGAACAGTACCTTCAACGTTAGGAGTATCTGCTGTCTGCACAGGGCAATCAATGAACTCATTCAATAGCAATAAGATGATGATAATAGTGAGACGAATTCACCACCTTCACTAAAGCATTACCAGCAACAATCTATTCTCGCCGTGCAAAGTAATATTGGGTACCTAAGCATTCTATTTTCTAGAGAAGAACGTCTGTTTTTATACCAATAACTTATAATAGGTAATCGTTTACATAAAGATATAGGCTATAATAAATTATTATTCGTTTTTAGGTTGGGAATACGTCAAAAATACTTCAGTATGTCCAATATTGTCACTACGAATGATAGAGCACAAAAAATTAATGGAGTCGCATTTGAATTGTGAAAAAAGGTGAGTCCTTACCCGACTACGGCAAAGCCAAACGATGGTATTGATTTTAACAAGCTAGGTATGTATATATGTTTATCTGTTTCCTCATAACTCCTCGTCGTATTTGGACAAACGAGATATCGTCGGAAGCGTCATGTTATCCCGCGGGCTATAAGCTACATGACGTCACATAAAATTCAACATGGCAGCTAATAGCGGATGTCCTGTGTTACCGTATACATACTTATATCATGTTTGGTATCTAATAAAAGATCTTAAAGAGTACTTTCTGAAAATATATTGGATATCTATAACTAAACCCGAAATAAGATCTAAAGAATTATGTTTCACTCAGAGTGTTTTCAATAACACATTTCAGAAGGATGTTTAATCCTTCTGAAATGTTATGAAGGCTACTTAGCAAATTATTGTTATCAAATTCCATTTGCTACCTACCCTCAATGATTTCTAACCCCACAATAATTGAAATAAAAAACAAAGTTAAAAACTAAAACCCAACTACGACAAAAATCTGAGCTAAAAAGTTATAAACAAGACTTAGTAACAAAATAACATCGGTTTTGGTTTTCGTATTTAACCGGAGTAAAGTAACGTAATTTCTAAAATATATCTCATGTAATTAGGGCATAATTCATACAGATTACCACTGCCATACGAAATCGATCTTGAAGAAAATGTGAATAACTTCCATTTTAGTTTTAGTTCATGTACAATGAGCTATTAAGTTAACAGCCTGGCATAAATAGCAATTTCGTTTTCGCTTTTTTTCAGGTGTACAAAACTTTTTGGAGTACCTACCTTATGCCGGAAAATCTTTGTTATCTATTTATTTCATACACACACACACTGCATGGAATTACTATGCACTTTATAGTTCAAATGGAATGCTTACAAACACCGAAAAGTCAGTCTTGAAAGAGAAAACTGAACAAGTATTGTGTTTTTTTTAATAAGGTGAACATACATTTACTTGAAAAGTAGGACACGATGGAAAAGTTAAGAGTATTACGTTATTGACGGAATGTATGTGATATTAGGTAAGTGAAAAAAAAAAAGTCATTTACCAAGCCAGTGTATGGTGATCGGTGAAACGGTGTGGGAGTTTATCAATCCCATACATACCAACATCCATTGTATCTAAATAAAGAAGATTAATTAACTATTTTTGATTTCATGTTGTATAATATACGTAATAATATAAATATTTTGGATATTGATTAAATATTTTGTATTATTTGTCTACTCCATAGATGCATAGTGCGAAAATTTCATAGACCGAGATAAATTAACGTTACTTAGCACGCACTTTTTTCTTAGATATGTTTCCGTCTTTATCTTGCACTTTCAGATTGACAGTTGTGTGACAGTGACAAGAATAATGCTTAGCCAAAGCCCATGCTAAGTAAGGAACCTTTTTAAATTCCGGTCAGTATTTTGTTAATTCCACTTTTGGCCACTGGTTCAGGTTCAGATAAGTTTGTAGCGGTGTCGTGGCGACCGACCACGGAAGATAGAACCG
The DNA here is from genome assembly GCA_916610205.1 of Griposia aprilina. Lineage (NCBI taxonomy): Eukaryota > Metazoa > Arthropoda > Insecta > Lepidoptera > Noctuidae > Griposia > Griposia aprilina. Next base: position 14,225,165 of record OU744302.1, read on the forward strand.
CCATGCCACTCCCCGCGTGCAGGGGAAATAAGCCACGCCCATCATACAATTATTTATTTTCAAGATAGGGCCTTAATGGCTGAACGGATTTGAATGTGGCACATGGATAGACCATGACCTGGGTTAGGACGTAAGATATTTTTATCCCAGTAGTACGTTTCCTTGGGATAGTTTCCGACCTCTACTCAGGCGAAGCCGCGGGCAACAGCTAGTTACAATATAAATATTCTGCGAGACCTGCACCCTAACTTCGGAACCCACTATCAATCACAATCAGAGTCATTTTGAAGCCTATTGCTAATCCATTGCTTCATATTTGCGAAAAATTTGTCTGCTCAGTAACGTAAATAACGCAATGAATGTGGTTGAACTGTCAAAATAAAAACCATTCCTTCTGTTAGTGTATTACGCAATTACCCCGTTGCTTTTTCTTTTGAGTTAAACATAAAGATCGGTTCTGCGACCTTGTTCATTTTTCTAAGTCATATTAATCGAAACTTTTGTATATTCTATTTGGACAGAACAAATTCTTAGCTTCCAATATCTTGCCTTGTTAGAGGTGCAAAAATAATAAGCCATAGCAAAATGATGAAGTTGTATAAAAAATTATGACATTCCATAATAAAAATTTCACATTATTTTTTGACATCGTTATATCAACTTTGGTGTTATCTATCTAACGCTATCATCTAAACTAATATAATAAATAGAAAAGATTTAATTGTTTGCAGTAAGTATGTATGTTTGTTTCTTACGCTTGCACGCTAAAATGGCTTAACGGATTTGGATGAAATTTTGCACATGGGTAAACCATGACCTGGATTAGGGTATAGGATATTTTTTATCCCGATATTCCCACGGGATCGAGATTTATGCGAGTGAAACCGCGGGGCGTAGCTAGTCATTTATAAAACTAGCTGTCAGCTGCTTTCATACTTATTTTACAACTAAGACCAAAATATTTAATATCATGTACAAGTATACAAAAAAAATCGTTTAATCTTATCCTACATACCCAAAATGATCATCCGTCTAATGACGTCGATGACACGCGACGTGATATAAAATGATAATTTTTTCCATGTACTGACGACTATTGCGCAGTAGTTTTACTACGATTCTAGACGATACTACTAACTATACATAACATAGACTATAGCTATATATAACTGACCTACACCTTGCTGAAAAAGGTAAAACAAGGTTTATTTTGTAAAATCGTTCGAAATTCAGTGCCTACTTTGATTTGTTTCGATAATTGATATCAGCGGGGTAATTACGTAACACGCTAACAGTAGGAATGGGTTTAATTTTGACAGTTCAACAACATTCATTGCGTTATTTACGTTGTTGAGCAGACAACTTTTTCGAACATAAGAAGCAATGGATTAGCAATAGGCTTCAAAATGATTCAGATTGTGATAGATAGTGTGTTACGTAATTACGGTGCTCATCATACTACTACACGAAAGCACTACTTTAAAAAATGCGATGAAAAAAACACAATCATTAAAAGGGGGGGGTGGGGGCTCTAGCCCACTTGGCTATCAGAGGGGTAATGCCATTTTTTAAGAACGTTCGCATTCTAATCTCAGTCTTAATTTGTCAAAAATAATTAATTAAATATTAATTTACCTACATTTTTGACATTGATTGTCACCGAGATGAGATTGCGAATTGATTGGCTCTCAAGGCCTGTTGGCGCATCTGTAACTAACGCTGTGTCTACGCTAGGCACGCGGAGCACGAGTGGAGCACAAGCGGAGCCCGAGTGGAGCACAAGCGGAGCACGAATTAACATGGCGAGGCGTGCTCGTTCGAGACTCCTAAATCCGTCTACGCTACGCGAATTCGTGCTCCGTTCATACTCAACACGCCTAGCGTAGACGCAGCATTAGTACCAACAACTCATGAATGTTGCTTCAATGAACTTGTTTTGGCCACAGCCATTGACATAATGTACTCGTTACAATCATTTGCGAATTGGAAAAACAAATCCTTCCGAAATGGCAGACAAACTCTATCTTATCGTAATATTTACTTGTTATCTTAAACATATCAATGTACATACTTAAAACTAAGATAAACTACTTATTATAATATTGCTTACTATTTTTATTATTTTGTACTTAGATTGTGGACTTAGGCTATGCGCACACTAAGGTCGAGATTTACTAACGTTACTTAGCACGTGCTGTGGCTTAAGAGGCTGACAACAGCTAAAGCGCAGTCACTGTCGAACTGAATAAAAAAGAAAAAAAGAAGAAGAAACGCGACGACAACACGCTGGTAATTTATTGCAAAATATGAAGCATTTATCTATTTTAAAATAATCTATTGATTGGACTAAAAAATAAAACACTATTACGTTAATATGTTGCTTGTAGAATAATCTGACAAAAATCAGAATATAAAGAGAAATCGTTAAAAGATTTTTTTTGAGGTATATTCGTGATATTTTGTATGGTATCAAATTAGTTATATTATGTTTTCCACACACTATCAAACTAGAATATATCCTGAAGAATATCATATATTTTTCTGATTTTGTTTACTGTAGTGGATCATATATTTTTAGGCATTATAATACTTGCATTAAGGTCATGTAGTCCCCTTAAAGCTAGAGTTTCCTAAGACTGCAGTGGCCGCCACATAGCATCTGCAATTTACCGTTCAATGACGTCACAGAAACGTATTTATGAAAGTAAGTTGCTGCGTTTCCGTAGAGAGCGTTTTTTGTCAACGTAAACTCAAACCCTGCTGCCATCATTTTCATGACGACCGTCACTGCAGCCGTTATGTGGCGGCCATCTATCTTCGACGAAGCTGTATCTCTAGCTTTATACATTTTCCCGTGCGGTCTCTATCTTGCACTTTTAATTTGACAGATGTGCGACAGTGACAGAAATAACGTACGTACTTACTAAGTAACGTTTACATAGATCTCGGACTGAGTCAAAAATGTATATGGACAGACTGTGAAAACAATTCTATTACAGTGCGAACACTCGTAAAAAAACAATCCTGAAGTTAAAGTTGTCAAAATATCATAGTGACTAAAGTCAAAGTCAAAGGTCAAATCATTTATTTCAAACAGGCACATAATAGGCACTTTTGAACGTCAAAATTAACAAAAAAATTGAATAGATTCTAGTTGCCCCTTCCAAAAGGTAGTTTCGTATGGAGAAAAATGGGCTAGAAACTCCACTTCTAAAAATATTTTACACTATGATGTATACATTAGTTATATAATTATATGTGAAGACGATGTACCTAGAATAAAATTACTATACCACAATAGATAAAAATAATTAAATATAACGCAATGACAGGTAAATCAATTATGAGATAAATACATGGTGCTCACATATTTACAAATATTGAAAAGTAAATGATTTTTCCAAAATTTCACAAGTAATAATTTGTGTGTGTGTAAGTTAAAGTAGTTACATAATATAAAAATCAATGTCATAAAAATTATACAATTAAATTAGCAACCAGTTTGATTTTGTCTAGACTCTAGATTGTCCTATGGAGCAGGACCAGCATGTTTCCAAGCATTCTTATCTAGGATATAATCCTCTAATTTGTAATATGCTTGTTTACAAAGTGTACATTTAATATGATTTTTAAATTTTCCTTCATTTAATTGCAATATATCACAAGGTATTTTGTTGTAACATTTAACACAATACCCCATAAAAGATGTATGTACTTTAGATAATCAAAACAATGGTTGATCTATTTTATCTTTATTTCTAGTATTAAATTATTAGACTGAAAACTATCCTTGGCACAAGACAAAACTGATGTTGTTACGATATAGGTCTGATCTGTTCTATTAACGATGGGAAAAACTGCGGGGTAATTTCGTAACACACAATGGCAACGCCTTATACTTTGATAGTTCCACAACATTCATCATCACATCATTTGAGGTATGGGATAATCATATGGGGAAACTCTACAGACGCCCAGAGAGCTTTTATAGCCCAGAAAAAATGCATAAGGTCAATTTATAGTCTCAAGTGGACTGATTCGTGCCGACCAATATTTACTAATAAACGTTTACTTACACTTCCATCCCTATACGTTTTTGAAATGTGCAAGTTCGTTAGAAACCACCTATCACTTTTTGAGCATGATGATAAGGCCCAATTTAAAAGGAAAATAGTACAAAAACCTCTGATAGTACCTCGAAGCAGATTAAAGTTATGTGACAGAAACTGCTACAACATGGCGGTGAAAATTTATAATAAATTACCGGAAAATATAAGGAAAATGAATAACTTAGAATTTAATAGAACTTTAAAAAATTGGCTTTGTGACAGATGTTTTTATTCAATAGATGATTATTTAAATTTTAAACAGACATGATGTATATCTGTATAAATCTACGAACACTTATTTTAAATTATAATTATTGACATTATTTATAAATCGAATCAATAAATTGCTGAACTGTCTTGACTGTAAGAAATAATCTAATAAACTATTTAAAATATTTTATAATATTAATGTGCCAAATTAATAATTAATACTAACGAAGCCAAGAGTAAATTTTATTATTATTAAGATTTGTATGACTAATCAAGCAATGACATTCATATATTTTCATGATATTATTATGCATGTACTATAAATATTTGCACGACTGGTAAGTCGAATATAGTGAGTCTAAAATTATTTTCAAGTACCATGTTATTATGTAAGTACCTATATTCTCGCAAATAAATAAATTTCATTTCATTTAATTTAATTGCGCTATTTACGTTATTGAGCAGAAGACTTATTCAAACATATGAAGCAGTGGACTGTCATTGAAAGTGTGCTGGTTTGTTTGCCAGTATGCACACTGCCTTACTTATTAAATCAATATGTTGTAATTCAAGTCTTGGGACTACGTGCTGTAATAAAAATATTATTTTCATGCTTCACTTAGTTCAATTTAATGACTACCTAATATCGGTTTTACATAAGCATGTCTTTAGCAAAAGTGCATCTGTTAGCTATACTACATAAACGTATGATTTTATCGTTGGCTACTGAAGAACCCAATTAATATTTCTATCTTCTTAGCGAGTCGATGACAATCTATATAGATTTATAACTATAGAGCGTGTACAATTGCCTGCACGCTATAGGAGCTGTCCTATAGCGTGTACAATTGCCTGCACGCTATAGGAGCTGTCCTATAGCGTGCAGACAATTGTACACGCTAGACACGTGTTTGTAGAATAGCACCACATTTACACTCAAGGGCGGAGGTATCTGTGAATTTCAACCTGAGCAAGTTTTCTTGCTTCGGCCTACCTGACTCCGGAGTCTATTTCAAGACTTCCAGGTAAGACAAGGCAACTCAAGTCCAGGTGGCAGATGATATTTCTATAACAAATTCTAAACAAATTAAATGACCTTTCTTTCCTGCTTCTCTCTCAGTCAGTTTCGCATAGGCACGATCGTTACAATAGCTCGTCATGGCAAAAACATAAAAAATTCGCCAGTCAGCAAGGTAGAAGTGGGGCGACGGTTCTATATGTAGGTATTACCACTTGTGAAAGTTTTCATAAAGCGCACAAAAATCATATTTTTTTCTATATAACTATTAATGGTCCTGCTAGCCCAAGAGTAAAGAAATTAGGTTTGTAGGTACTCATAGTTGTCCTTCAAGAATTAAATCAGAGCAAAATCTAGCCAAGCGTTTGTGGGTTTTACGTTTACATCATCATAATTACTATTGTTATCACCATCGTATTGTTTTTATCACTGAATATTATCGTTATCTTTGGCACGTATAGGTACAGATATCAGCTCCCAGTCTAATAAGATTCTATTTAATCTGCGTTCCAATCGACTGCCAGTTGTACTGTGCAACCCGACTAAGGACGTCGCGAGGAGAGTTTTTGTAACATGCGTAATAATAGTTATAATTACGCGGCTTCGGCATCAACCCTCGCTATCAAATCAAAACATCTTGAGACTTTAACGGTACATTACACGAACACCTTTCCACCTACTTAGTCAAATAATACAAGGAGGCACGCGACAGGAGACGGAACAAAGGCGCAGCACTACCGTCTACAAACCATCATTACGAATTGAAGAAAGAAGTCAGCCAGCTGCCTCCCACTTCCTCTTCATACAAAGTCGTGTAACACAAGATGTTCGCATTGTACGGCGGTTTATTTTAGGGCACATTCATTACGCCACTCGAATTGGCGCGTGTTCTTATCTTTGTGTGTCTGTGTGCCTGTTGCTAGTGTGTCGCGTGCCTAAGCGCAACTGTCGGATGTCAGCTTCCGAATTTGGAATGGGTGAATGAGACGTCCACGTAAAGCTGCTAATTTAAAGTATGTTGTTGTAGTGGAAGTTTAAGTACTAGCTTCATGGTAATTAATACCCTGTTAAACTTAGATAACAATATTTTCTTCATCTTTACATTACGGCAAAATTCGGTCATGTAGGTAATTTTCAATCATTATATATTTTGGATAAGGTAAAATTGTAACAACGTTATCCTTTTGCCATAATAATTTATAAAATGGTTACGTATATCGTTTACAAAACATGACAAAAACAGAGAGCGATAAAATTATAACGAAGTAGGTACCTATGTTTTTTAGTGTCTCAAATATTCGCACCAACATAGCAACAATACCTGGTAAAGCTCCAATTTCACATTCTTTAAAATTCTGCAAAAATAATTCGAACAGAAAATATGCAGCGACACACACTTTGATTTAAACACAATAATTAACCCTAAAAAAGCTGGTCTGTAAAGACACGTGGCATCTCAAGATTTTGAATAATAACAGCCCTCAAATCTGGGGTCAATAATACCGCGTTTATTAGAAACCAGTTTGAACCAGTTTCAAGTTGGTAGGAGCGCGAGCGCCATCTGCGGAGGGCGGCGTCTTCCGCTGCATTGTGATCGAACACCGGTCGGCGCACGCGCTATGCAACGATAGTCTTCCTGTATGGTGTCAGATGTACTAAGGTCATTCTTTGGAGGGTCAGAGGACTTAGAACAGTTCTTTTTTGGGTTAAAATACAAAAACAAACCATACATTTTAGTGAGATTTATTTTGAAATGATTGTAATTGATATCTTAACAAATGGAACATGGGATTAAAAACTGTACTCTTCTTTCGTCATGAATACAACATGACAATTTCGTACACAACAAAAACAGCAGTCCCTAAAACTCGACCCAATAATATTTTTATGATATTTATTTAGCAATATTAGCGGCATATTCGGAGCTAATAAAAGAGTAACCCTCAAACGCGCGGTGGTATCATTCGGACCCGGCGCCCTTGTTTGCCCGGAAGCTAAGCCGCGTAACGGTGTTTGCCCGAACAAATTTATGTGTGTCGTTACCGTACTGTCACAAATCTACTTATCTACCAGAACCACGCCTTCAATAATACGAGCTTTAGCTTTACGGACATCTGCGAGCCAATATAGTTTTATGAATTACCGAAAATAAACGTGATGCTTACTCACCCGTTGACTGTCACAACTTAGCAAAGTATGAAGCTTTTGTATTAGAATTTGTAAAGGAATGTTCTATAACATTAAAGTTAGACCTAAGCTCAACAGTATTGTTAGTAGAAACCAAACAAACACGTTATGCAATATAAAACACATATCGACACACACACAGACAGACGTCAGATGAGTGTATTTATCGTATCGAAGGTACGGGCATTGTCCATTGTGTCGACGCCTTGGCCTATTGTTCCGCCTTGTGTATGTACCCATTCCAGCCACATCGATCGGCTTACATATACACTGTTATGACTTCCACTACCTATGTACTGATATAGCCACACTAGAAACTACTGAAGGAAATCTTGATGCGTAAACACAAATGCTAGTTTCCACGGAATGGTTGTTAAATGTGAATTAAAACAGAATATTCAAGTAGATTTGCGTGCAGCCCTTTCCTGAATACGACAAATCCATTTTCCCCCTAAGCAAGGAGATTTGCAGTTGATCATATGAGTAAACTCCCCACGTGTAATATGTTCGGGGTATAAATTGTCATATTCTTGTAATTCTAGTAATAACCGCGTGTTGCTGTCATGTGAACAGTGTAAATCCACCCATGGCAGTAATACGGCCCAGGATGCGGAATTCGTATTTCGTCACCAAATTACATGATTTATTGTCATCGCAGATCGTACAAGGGCGCGACTGTTAGCACGGGGTGATTTTTTGCATTTAATAACCTCATACTTTACTTCCAATCTAATTTCTTAGTTTTAATTGAGCTTATAATAATTATCATTGCTTCTTATGTTTGCAAAGAAAATTATATATGAATGTAAACTTTAAACATTTTAGCAGAACTTTTTCTTATAGGGCTGTATTTAGTGTAGAAAAGCTAGTAATGTCACTAGGTATTAAAAAAGCTTCAGAGACCCTTTTAGTTTCTTTTTTAAAGCTCTTCCTTTTAAAACCAAACCATAATAAAAACTGACCGCTCTATAAATTCAGTAGTGTGTAACGTGTAAAGCTACTGAGGGGAAATGAGGGCAATATTGAACGAAAATATTATAATAAACTATGAAGCTATATTGTGAATGTGACAGTCCGCGTGTCGCGACCCCCGCACTACGCCATTTAAGGGTTAATACAACGCCGCCTGACAGAGGGTCGTCTTTGTAAACTGAAAGGATTATTTAGAACAATAACTTCCAACATTTATCACTTTTGTTCACGCCCGATGTACTAATAAAGATTAATAAAGTTTTGACAATGTCTTAAATTGGTTATGTTATAATTTTGTCGTAAATTTTCCATGGTTTGGGGTTATTTTGTTGCTGATTGATCAATTAGTAAAGTTATATGTATTGATCGAAACCTTGATATTCTTCTTGTATCACTCTTGATACAAATATAAAATTCACGTAATAAAGTGAACATCTATGGGTTTAAAATCAGGAAATGGGAAACCAAGCCATCTTCAGCAATCAACTCAGCCTATCACAGTCCACCGATGGACATAAGCCTCTACCTCCTCTCCCTGGCCAAGCCATCCTTGAGATCTCCGCTTTCTCCTTACACTACAAACACGTGAACAATATAAAATATCTACTGAAACACATACAATTAATTAAGTACAAGCTCACCGCCACAATTTTCTTTCCTCCCCCATTGATCAGAAAGTTCATAAGAAAACTGCATTTCCTCTGACACGTAATAAAACGACTGCAGTGACACCAAACACGAATTAACTTTCAACAACCCTCCGCGGCGCACTATCAATCCTAAGACACGGACACGATCCGTTAAGTGGTCGATCGGACCCCGCGGCGATTTAATTCACTTCTCACGCGACGCAGTAGGCGGAGGGTTAAGGGATTACTTGCCACGCGCCTCTACAGATATTGTCGATTTGGGGAGATGAGACGACCCAAGTAATGATGCTGACATAATAGTGAGGAGGATTCACTTTCATTAGGTAAATAAATTGTATTTTTTTTTGTAATCTAATTAGGTTGTCTGAGGACATGACAGCCAGTACTTTTTTTTGTTTACTTAGGTACGCATTTTTTTATATGCGTTAAATGATAATGATAAATGATTTTATTTCTGTAAGTAGGTTTGTACAAACACTTTCACACGTCAATCATATTTTTAAACTAGATGAGGTCGGCGTTTCCTATCTGACTACTCTGAGAAGAAAGGCCGAAACAAACTCAGAGGTCACAGTCTCTTTTAAAGTCCAGACATAATCTTGGTCAGATCATGTGAAGACCATGTAGATTGGTATCTGAAATGGTCTTTTGAGGAAAGAACCACACAGATTGAGTGGACCTGTCCAGTCAGTGCACGCATTTGTCAGTAATCGTGCAGCTCAACTCAGGAAGTCAGAACTTAAGGAGCTCAACGATTCGACGAACAATACCAAAGAAAGGACATTTGGGTAGGCCACATAAATTACTCAATCTGCCAGATCATGATAAAAATTAACTGCGAAAAAAAAAAAGCAATGACCCACATAATCCTCACATTCACAATAATTAAAATAACATACTACTTTACAAGTAAATACTCATGTCATTGTGTATATAAAATTCAACAATGTCAATGTGTATATAAAAAAATCGGACATAATGTTTGAGAACCATGTAGATTGGTGTCTGAAATGGTCTTTTGAGGAAAGAACCACACAGATTAAGTGGACCTGTCCAGTCAGTGCACGCATTTGTCAGTAACCGTGCAGCTCAACTCAGAACTTAAGGAGCTCAACGATTCGACGAACAATACCAAAGAAAGGACATTTGGGTAGGCCGCATAAACTACTTAAACTGCCAGATCAAGAATATAACTGAAACAATGACCCACATAGTCCTCATATTCTCAATAATGAAAATAATATAATACTTTTTACAGTAAATATTCATGTCTAAAATAGCTAGCAAATTAAAATCAACATTCACCGTGTAAATTTATTGGAGCAGCTCAATCCCAAGCCTTTTTGTCCTCAATATAGTCTTTCACAGTATAATAGGCTTTCTGGCATAGTTTCCGTTTTATAAAAGATTTGAATTTATTAAAGCTTAGATCTTGAATGTGGCTAGGAAGTTTATTATAAAAACGTATACATTGGCATCTAAACGAGCCACCTATTTTCTTGAGCCTGGTTGTAGGAACAATAAATTTGTGTTTGTTTCTAGTATTTATATTGTGGATATCACTGTATTTTTTAAACAGATTAATATTTTTATGTGCATACAAAAGATTTTCATAAATATACTGAGAAGGCACAGTAATTATATTAATCTCTTTAAATTTATCTCTGAGGGAGTGTCTGGGACTTAATTTATAGATAGAACGAATTGCCCTTTTTTGTAAAACGAAAATTGTCTGGATATCGGCGGCATTTCCCCACAACAGAATACCGTACGACATCACACTATGAAAATAACTAAAGTATACTAAACGGGCTGTCTCTAAATCAGTTAAACCACGAATTTTTCTAACAGCGTATGCTGCAGAGCTAAGCTTTTTTGACAATTTATCTATGTGGGGGCCCCATTGAAGCTTGGTATCCAAAGTTATGCCTAAGAAAACTGTGGTATTTTCGGGTTTCAGCACTTCACCCTTTATGAGAACACTAGTTTCTACTTGTCTAACATGAGGTATCGTAAACTTAATACATTTAGTTTTTTTCTCGTTAAGAAGTAGGTTATTAACATTAAACCAGTTAACTACTATTGCAAGGGCGCTATTTACATTGTCAGTAATCAGCTGCTGACGTTTCAGTTTAAATAAAAGTGAAGTGTCGTCTGCAAATAACACTATATCATGTTTATCCTTTATGAGGTAAGGCAAGTCATTTATATAAATAAGAAATAAAAATGGCCCAAGAATTGAGCCCTGGGGGACCCCCATTCTTACTACCGATCCGGGTGATCTTTTTCCATTAACATCAACTCTCTGAATCCTATCACTTAAGTAAGAAGTAAGAAGATCCAGAGAGGCGTTTCGGATTCCGTAGTGGTGCAGTTTCCTGATCAATGTTTCATGAAGAACACAATCGAATGCCTTGGACAAATCGCAAAAGATTCCCAAAGCATCGCATTTGTCCTCCCATGCATCATAAACATGTCCTAAAAGTTCAACTCCGGCATCAGTAGTCGAACGACCCCTCGTAAAACCGAACTGTTTGTTATGCAGTAATTTGTGATTATTAAAAAATCCTTGCATTTGATTCAAAATAAGTTTTTCAAAAATTTTACTAAAGGTAGGTAGTACTGAAATAGGTCTATAATTAGTAGGGTCTGATGTACTACCCGATTTAAATAACGGTATTATTTTACTGTTTTTCATAAGATCAGGAAACTCACCACAATCAATACAATTATTAAAAATAACAGCTAAAGTAGGTGCTACAATGTTTATTATGGACTTAGCAACGTCCACAGAATTACCCCATAGATCTGCGGTCTTTTTAACATTTAATGTGTGAAAGGTTTTAATTATATCTTTGCAGGTGACATATTTGAAATGAAATTCAGAATCACATGCAGGAACGTTTTCCTTAAGTAAAGACTCTGCAGCAGTGGGTGATGAGTTTAGAGATTTAGTAGTGGATACGGGTACATCAGCAAAGAAATTTTCAATTTCGTTTATTCTGTATATTTGCATACTGGGTCAATTACATTTTTTTGATGAAAAATACCCAAATCGTTGAATTGTTATCTTCGGAAACAGTCGGAATCTGAGACAAAACGAATTATTGAGTGTCATGACAGTATTATCGATTGTATCGCTAAGCCACATAAATATTATTTGGAGATAATTTTTAATTTATTTTTTATCAGATTAAGCTAGATTCACAACGGGGTGAATCACGCGCGGAACGCGGGATGCTTCATTCAACTTCTATAAAGATTGCACGTGCCCCCGTGAGACCCCGACTCTCGGCTTGCTCGAAATTCGCCGCAGTTGAAGCTTTCAAGCGCTGCGTTTAAATAACTAAAAATTAAATAACTGGTGATTCATGAACATCCATCCCGAGAATTTTCAAAATAAATAGGTACCGTACGAAAAAATATTTAAATAATCACCACATTATACTTGACTTAATAATAACTTCTTCTTATCCTGTTTTCAGTCTTATTAAATTTTATAAAAACATGCAAAACAGAAGTTATTTGAAATAAAAATAAACAGAAATAAAATAATACCTAATCAAGCTAACATTAACTCGCGGCGGGAACATTATCCTCTATTATAGAGATGTCATATTTTTTCATCTGCGCGCCGCGCCGCCTCCGTTCGGACACGGGGATTTGTCGGCATCAGTCGGCATCACTCCCCCATTGCGCAAACCAAATTAGCGAAGCATTGACGAATTTAAAGCGATATCATAATATTGGGGATCGACTACGAATATGTTATGACGATGTCAGAAAGATTATTGAATAGCTACTGCGTATGAAGGCAAATAACTCTTGTTTTAACTTAACCCCGAAGCAAGGGGGTTACAAATCAAGTGTTTAGATTCAAATTTCCTCACAGTCGTAATTAAATTAATATTTTAGTCAAAATAAAGCGTACAGTAGCGAAATAGGGTTAAGTTATTTCATATAATTCTAAATTCAATATATACAGGGAAATGATAAACGATAGAAAGTGTAAACAGCCACCTATGGATATGAAATAATAAAGAGCATGGATTATGGACCTTAAAACCGGACCATAAATAAAAACAAATCATGCTAAAAACGATTCTGTTGACTAATCATGACATGAAAAATTCAAATCAATTTCTGTTGATTGATTAAGCGTTATATCACGTATTCTAAAAATACAATCATATTTTAGAAAACGTGCTAAGATTCTCGGAATTACTTACTAACTTATCTGCGTTTGGTTATGCTTTTCAAAAGAGAAGCATATCCAAACGCAGATCAGTTAGTTCATCTGTGGGGTTCCGCAGCATATGTCTCGTCCCGGCTAGGGGTGCACTCAGTGGTATATTTCACGCAATTGTGGACTAAATCCGGGGCACAATGAAATTATTGAGTTACACATGTCCCGCTAGGGCGCGAATGAACAAATACAGATATGAAATAAATGGCCGCTAACCATTATCTGTAATGACCCCATTACTACTGCATAGGAGGTGTTAACGTTTCTTTTTTGTAACGATAATTTGTCATTTTTATTGTTTTTAAAAAAGGATTTTTTGTGTTACGGATTTTTATTCGTTTTTATGATTTATTTCTATTAGGTCATCATCATTATGGGTTTTTCTAAAGCCAGTAGGTAGTCGTTTTTTATCATTTAGATACCTTTTATCTGTCTGTAGTTGTGCGTAAATGGTACAAATTAAGTAATAGTATCTTTAGTTTAGGATAGTTTCAAGTTCGGTAAATCAAAATAAATCTGCGGCTTTGGTAACCCCTTTATTTTCAAGATATCTTATCAATGTTTTCACTTCTAAAGTTCAAGTCTCTTAAGGCAACGTAACATTCAATTCTAGCATTTTTTCAACCAAATACCTAATGATATCAACACAACATACTAGGTGGTCCACTTCACCCGAAACTTAATATAAGGACAGATCTCAAAACAGTTTTTTTTGCCTCGTAAAGCCGGAGACACACGATCCGTCATCGTTCGTGCGTTTTCGTCGCGGCGGCCGTCACGTCGATCGTAAAGTCTCGTAAACTCTCAGCTTTACGACATTGGCTCATGATCTGTTAGGACTTGCCCAGTTCATAATGTTTTGCTGGATTTAAACACATTTCGACAGTGTTACTATTATTGGTTTGAGTGATGAGACGTTATGACTGAGTTAGTTTTACATTTGGTATAGTAATTTGGTGATTATATTGGAGGAACGTGTTTTGAAATACATTTGGTGTTGTTAAATAGTATTAAAATTGCGGTTAATGCCAAGCAGCGTAATGGACAGTGGTTGAAGAATAGAATACACTCGAAAAACCCTGTAACTTGCAAATTAATAATGGTACTTACGTGCGTCAAACTAACTTTATATTTCAGAGAATTTTAATATCGTATGAAATAAAACCTTAAATGATCTACAACGTAATTTACAAAAGTTTAAATTTAAAAAACCTCAAATTTGAAAATAATTTCAATTCACGGTTGTTTTCTCACTTTTGTTTTCAATCTGTCAAATCCAAATGATAAAAGGTGGTCATTGTCGTCATTCACCATCATTATTGAATTACTATCATGTCGCTAACACCAGAAGAATGTACACGTATCGTCACTATGTTAGAAGAAGGCAGAGGTCAGCGAAGTACAGCAAGAAGAATAGGCGTTTCATTTCTACAGGGCAGCGAGTCGTCCAACGTTTCCGAGAAACCGGGCAGAACATAAGAAGACCAGGAATCGGCAGACCGAGATGTATTACGGCTCGAGAGGATCGATCTATTGTTACGACCATGCTCCGAAATCGGCACCTCACGGTAGTTGAAGTAACAAATCAACTTCGGTAGACCCGTAGAGAGGACATAAGCGAGCGGACTGTAAGGCGGCGGCTCCTTGAAGCTAATTTGACCCCACATAGACCCGCAAATGGTCCAAAACTTTAAAGGGAACATAGGGTAAGAAGATTACGTTAAGCCCGCGAACATGAACAATGGGGAGACAAAGAATGGCCAAGAGTAATGTTTTCTGACGAATCCTGATTTTTGCTGTATGCACATGATGGGCGGCAAAGAGTCTATCGACGGCCAGGGGAACGTTTTATTCCAGCTTGTTTTAAGGAAAAAGTACCGTTCGGCGGAGGAACTCTTCAGAGAGTCGCACGGAGAGTCACACTAGTGCATGATATTTGGAAGAAATTCTTAATGAGCATGTCGGCCCATATTTCATTAGGGTGAAAAATTAATATTCATGTATGACAACGCCAGGGCACATACAGTTCAAATTGTAAATGAGTATTTTCAGGACGTCGGCATCAAACGCGTGGACTGGCCGGCGAGAAACTCGGTCCTGAATCCAAGAACACGCTAGGAACGAGCTTGAGAGGTGTGCTAGTAATCGAAACCCCGCCCCAGGTACCCTCCACGACCTGAAACATGCGTTAATGGAAGAATGGACCAATATCCCGCAACATTACATAAGAAACTTAATAAACAGTATGCCCAATCGCCTGGCAGCTGTTAGAAGAGCCCGTGGAGGCAATAAA
This sequence comes from Griposia aprilina, assembly GCA_916610205.1. NCBI lineage: Eukaryota > Metazoa > Arthropoda > Insecta > Lepidoptera > Noctuidae > Griposia > Griposia aprilina. Next base: position 14,240,850 of record OU744302.1, read on the forward strand.
AAGTATTAATTTTCGTTTTGGTGTTGTATGTGAGGTACCAAACACTATTTTTGCAACGTAAAAATTATTGATATTTTGGTTTTTGGGTAATTTTAACAATTAAACTAATAAATTTCCTACATTTGGTGTTGTTTTATTATCTGGTCAATTATCTACAACATACAGTTTCATTCATGACGCTAGCTCTATTATTATAGGAGTAATTTAAGTTTTTCGTACTAACCTTCTTTGTCCGCAACTGTACTTACGCAAAACAAATGGAATTACAGAGTAGGTAGGTACATATATAACCTAGCTCAATGTTAACGATTTGAAGCACTATTTCTATTTCATAAAAAATAATCTAATGCTATCAAAACATTTTCACAAAGTATCAAAACATTCAGAATACATAATTTTATTTAAAACCTTAGAAGCTCTTTGATGATTTATTTTCCATTGTCAATAAAACCAAACATCTACAGCTACGAAAACATGTCTAAAACATCACAAAGAAACAGAACGGTTTTGTTCACAATACGATGGAAATAACCAACAAAGTGTCACCTACACATTTCCAAGTGGCACAAAGACCCGCGAACCCCGCTAGGTGGCGCCCTGTCTCACGGAGATAAAACAAAGAAGCGTTTGATCTACGCCCTCGGTCACTTGACAGGTATCACGCAATTTACTTGAGACAAATCCCACCTTTTGTTACCATAATTGAGACGCAACGCCCGGAAGATGTTCGTCTATAAGGCTTCTTAACTTCTCTTGTCATCTTGTTTCGTTTTCATGTTTGAATGGAAACCTAAATAAATCGTAACGTAACTATGTTCTGTGTTATTATTATTATTATTATTAAGGTGTATTCACGAAGTGGAATAAATCGATTATTTTACAGCTATAAATCGAATATCGTTTTGTATTGACGTTGTTTTACTGTTCGTGTAATAATCTAACATATTTATATATCCAGATACATCGACATATCCGGCTTGATTATGGACAAGGAGAAATACAACAGAGGTGCGTAATTCGCATGTTCACATACTTTTGTATTTTCAGGCGGCGGTACTTGAGAACCACAGTTAAGTCCGCAGGCCTCACCTGACCTAAAATCAGATATTATAACCTGACATCACCCTGACATAGACAATTTTATATTTTTTTATTTGTTTACTTTCGAATACTGGACTTTTGGCGTTAGTATTACCGTGTATGTTTGTGGAGTAATATTAATGTGCGTTTTATTTGTGCAGAATAAACACTTTATCTTATTTTTCCATACGGTCTGGGGCGATCACATTCTGCCGGTAAAGCGGCCTACCACAGTCTTCAAAAGATAATACTTAACAATTATATAAGCAGCTCAGTTGCCCGATGAAATCGTGCTGCCGGATGCTAACATGACGAATAATGACGATATTCGATGGTTTTTATATCAGCTGCAGATCTTATTTGTATTCTTCTTTCCTATTTATTTATTTATTTAACCCTTGATGTACATACACACACACACATATAAATAGACAGGAAGAAAGGAACAGAAAAATACGTATAAAGGTGATGCTTATTTGTAAAGAAATCTTTTCCAGCATACCTGCGATAGGAGAATATAATAAAAAGAGATGTACACAACGTGTGTAAGAGTAGAAGGGAAAACAAAATACATAAAATCAAAAAGTAATGTCCAATTTAAATATAAACATACAATATGAGAACATACTTACATAAATACATATGAAAATAAATATCACTAATATATATAAAAATATAATGTAATTTAAATAATAAATACATACGTAATTATGAAAAAGTGGAAAGATAGTGTTCTTTCACTCTACTTTTAAATACGCAATAGTTTGGCAGTTCCTAATATCAGGGGGAAATGAATTCTACAACCGAACCGAGTGCACAGTGAAAGAGTAGGAGTAGAAGTCGGTTGAGTGGGGAGGGGATTTGAGGAGATTTCTAAGATGCAACCTGCAAGGCGTATCAAAAGGACGGGCGTAGGAGAAGCGATCCCGCAGATAGGATGACGTTTTAGGGTTGTGAAGTATGTTAAATGGCAGACACAATATCCGAGAGTTCCTGCGAAGTCGAATATTGTTAATTTTCTATAGTCTCATAAAAGCATACAAAGCAAGCTTGTACATATAAAGCGTCGTGGGGCCCTGGTGACTTGTACCACAGGCGTTGCTTGCAATGACTATTTCAAGCATCAGTCTGTCACAAATGTAAACTTATGCTTAAGCTAGTTTAAGCACTACTACTGTACATTTGTGAAGAGAAAATAAATATACTTATACTGTGGTTTTGGCGGCACGGTTGGCGCAGTGGTTAAGCGATTGACTGCTGCGTTGCATGTCACGGGTTCGATTTCCGCACGGAACAAATATTTGTATGATCTACAAGTAGTTGTTCCGGGTCTGGCTGTTTGTGTATGTGAGTTTGAATGTTTGTAAACGCACCCACAATACAGGAGAACTTCCTAGAGTGGGGCAAAGTTTAAAAAAAAACTGTATTTATACTTATTTCATAAAATCAACGAATAATTACTTACACAGCAAAATTAATTAATTAATTATCTATACCTGTCTCAAGACACGTACCCAATATAACGTTTTATCACTAACATGGTCTTCATTTTAGGCTTAAAGCAGTTTTCATATGTATAATTAGATACCATTATCATCACTAAAAGAGTATTTTCCTAATGATCTAAAAGACAAACAAGGTAGGTAGATACACTGATAAGTTTGAAGATATTATCTAATACTAGGCCATTGTCAAGCTAAGCAGACGTATATCAGCTAATCAGCTAGATAGGTAAATACTCTGTTGTCCAAAAGGCGAATGCTCAAGCATGTAATGTGATGCATGTACACTTATGACTCCTAAGGGTCGTAACGTGATGTTAAATAGCCTTCCTCAAGAATTGGGCAATTTACGCCGTTTGAAAGACATATATTTATACACATTCCTACTGCCTTTACTTAAAACACTGTCTACTTTCTCAAATATTCTTGTTTTGGTTTATATGCTCTCTTCTATCTGTGAAAACTTTTAATTGGCCTTATTTTTGTTACTTTTATTCGTGTGAAAATGCATGAAACCCTAATATTTTTTTCGTAATTTCACTACACCCAACACACATTCTGATTTTCATCGTTGTAGCGCCAATAATCTCCGAGTAAAATGACTATGAGTCATTCAAACTCTGTCCGGATAGCATACAGTGCTATATATAATCAATACAGAAGATCGGTGAAGCTGCCAAACTCGTTGCCAAATTCTTCTCTAACTCTATTTCGATTGCTATCTATCATCACGCTAAGAAGAAGATAAGTAGGGTAAAAAAACCTTTTTTTACCCTAATTATCGTCGTCTTATCGTAGCTGTCGTCTTTTGTGGAAACAAAAGTGGAAATAACACGAAGACTTATAAACCGCATCGAAGTACAGTTTCTACTTCTTAGCGATGTGGGAAAGAACGACTATGTCCTTTGATGGTAACTTAAAACTCAAGTCATTCAGAATCAGAACTCAACTGCCATGGAAGCTAAAACAAACAAAAGAAAGACTCATAGCTAAGTTTAAAACAATAAACGAAGTCTGACATAACATTTTGTCACGACAAATATTATTATTTCATCCAAGCCGGGTTGTTCCAGTTTCGCAGACTTCCATTGTTCCAATTATCCAAAACAATTAAACTTTATTCGAATGAAGACTGTCGAGTGTTGATTGTTGGTTGGTGACGTCATCTGCGACAACTCGGCGAATTATTGTTATTAATTAGGGAGCCCTTGGATTAATTAAGTAGCGCCAATCACGTCGTCATCCGCTCCTTACTGACGCCCGTCTTGCTGAACGTCTTGACTACAGACTTAGTGAACGGCAGACTGAATTTGAATTTCAAATCGGAATTTTGATATTGGAATTTTCTTTTAATTTTCTTACTGGATTTGTTTGTTTGATTTTTGTTTTTTTTTATCGATTCTTGAGTTTTGGTTGAGGTTCATTTAAATAGATTATGAAATCTGTAGCACAGTTGCATGGGGCCTCTATGGGATCCTACAACCTCTGCTGATAATTAATCAACTGTATTTAATTTGACCTGAAACCAATGAAATAAAGTTCGGAACTGGCCAAAAGGATGCTGTAAGTAGGAGAACTGCCAAACTGCACGTTTAAACAAATACAAACCAACTCTCCGACAATTTCAGAAACAAACGTCGTCCCATTCAAATGACGTCTCACCGGAATAAATCATCCCAACACCACGAAACCAGTACAAACACACAACAATGTAAGAAACCCGCGTCATTTCTACTTATACTCAAGTCTACATCGTCACTCCCTCGATAACTGAGTAGGATAATTTTAATCGTGCGCGAATTGCCGAGCGTAATGTTCCCACCACGTGGCGCGCACTTCTGAACTACACTCCTACCATGACTCCCAACGAATCTTCGAACTCATCGGCAATTATAATATAAACTTGATTAAATATTACGAAATATATTCTCGGTGTTTATGGTCTAACTTGGACAGTTAAGTTAAAAACTGGGGGAAGATCTTTGAAGGAAAATTTAATTAGAAGGAATTTAAGATTGTGATTGTTAGGCCTTAATTTATTTAACACCTACCTACACGTAAGATGTCAAACATTTAATTAAATTCACTGTAAATGCGCGTATATGAAGCAAATTCTTATAAACTTCGTTTCTAGTAAGAATAATAAGATTTACTTTAGGTATCAATCTAGATCTATCATGAGAAAAAGTAAAAAAAATAAAACATGGCAACACGTGGAAGGAACTGACATTCAAATCATAACATAGAAATGCAAAACTTTTACGCATAACACAATAATATAACCAAAAAATATACACAAGCTCTTGCATAATTCAAGCAATTCTGTCTGTCTTCGTCATGTGAATCCAACCAACCACACACTCCTAATGACATAACAGAAACCACAGAACACCTACCATTCGTAAATAAAATCACAACATTTACCCTCCCCTACACGTAGGCCGACCCATTAATTCACAGGAAGAACGGAAATTCTTTAATTCCTTGTGCAATTAACATCCGAGGCGGACCTGGGCCGGAGCGACGCCAAGTGTCATCGTAAGTTTCAAAACGCGTCATTAAGGGCATCTGCAGCGCGCTACATAACGAAAAAAGCGCCGAACAGGGGTAGAGGTGGTGGGGTAGATGAGAGATTTTATTTAACAAAGTCTATATTAACCCGATGCAATTAGAGAACGTTAACGAGCGACTCGTAATGACTGGCGGGTACCTATCCTGGTGTCAATCGTTCCGTAAATGATATGCTGTCGTGCGTTACTTTAGAACGAGCTTGTGTACCAGTGGGAGATGAAGGAAAAATCGTAACAGAACCTGGACTTATAGTTAATATAATTCTGAAATCGCCACCCTGGAGCAACCGTGGTGATCAATGCTTGTGTGAGAAGAGGCATTTGCCCTGCAGTGGAATAATAATAGGCTAGTTATGTAGTAGTAGGACGCCATTCAACAAATATGATTTTTGTATGGTTTACTAAGTCATCGTTTTTCAAGTAGAGTTGTCGCTACGTAGCACCGATACAGAATTTAATCAATCTATATACTCTGATACCATATTCAATTTTGATTAGGAAACCAGTAAAAACCAGTTTGAGTCTCATAGAAACAACGCTTCTACTATGATTTTGCGTAATGTCTATAAAAAAATACGCTTCATCGTTACTTAAAACAACATAATTATTTTATCATAATCACATAATCATTCACCTTAAACGTGCCCAATATTATGTCACAGGGAAACGTCGCGACCGTTCGAAACCTTAGAAAGTCGACTTACAGAATAGGCGCCCTCGGTTCGCGTTGACACATTACCAGAGAGTGATGCGAATTCAAAGCTGCGACTTTTGAATATAATAATCGTTAGGTCGGCGGGCGGGGGCGTGGGGCGGGGGTTATACCGCTATTTATTGTTTAATTAACCCCCGCCTCGTCCAGCCGTTAAGCCACCATTACAGCACAGCCCGCAATTGTTTATGTAATCTCGAAGCGGCTAAATTGGAGAAGTTGAAAAAAATCTCTCTCTGTGATATAAGAGATGTTGTTTATTATTTGTTTAGTGACCCCCATTTCTTTGGGCGAGTTTTCATTGTTATTGCGAGTTTAAACCCACGCAGTAAAAGTATATTTTTTTTGTAAAACAAAGGACTCCGTCGGCGGTTAACAATTTGGAGCGAAGTTTCTTCATGATTCATTCATTCATTCATCATCAAGTTAACGAAACTAGGAACTTTTTTGTCCATATAGTCAAATAAATACTCTGCCTGGTCAGAGGACTAGAAAAAAAAACCCTTTTCTTGAAATGACACTCTGCCTAGAGTTTTATCCAAATGCCTTTCTAGATTATTCTAGTACGCCCTGTACAGTCAGGCCCACTATTAATCTAGCTGACCGATTATTCCCTCCACCAAAACATGAAGTATTTCTCATATTAATATTGCCGACACGAGAAGAATACAAAAATCACTAAACTACAAAATCTCACATATAATAGTAATTTCAATAAAGAAAAGCTGCGAACAATTCGCACTTAATAAACCTCAATGCGAAAAGTCTTTAGTAAAACGGTAATTTTAACTGTTGATTTTCGCATAATGAGGCATTATTTCATGTCCCAAAGCCATCTCCTTTCTACTCACTATTTACATATTGCGTCACTCGTCATTATAATGTGACCTATGATATAAGCGCTCGTGTAACTAACTGTTTGTTGAAGAAACATTGGATGTTTCTAGAATATTTCAACAGTAATTGCTAACTTGTCAGATTATATTCTTGTTAGATATGATCTCATTAAGTCTAACTTGAAATTTATGTTTTTCTATTAAGCCATGATAATTTTAAAATGTTTTCTTCACCAAAATCGTGACCCAAAACAAAATTGAGTGACAGATTTTTTTATTTGTTCACAATTACGAACACTTTCATTATTTCTCTACAAAAATTCCTAGAGCGAATGAGATAGGCCGGGCCTAATCATATTATTATGGTCTGTGTTATTAAATCCTTCTAATAAATCGTCCCTCCTTAACTGAAACCAGTAGGTATTTGCAAAAGGAACAAGTCTTCGTAGTGGTATCATTAGTTCAAATTGCTAAGGACAGCGTAATCCAAGTCTACGGGCTTACTCAATTAGATACGAAACTCCAATTGCCCTAGATTTCCATCAAATATTTGTGGAAATATAACTGCATAACATGTTGTATTTTGATGAATCAGTTGGTGAGGAATTGTGTCAAGGAAATTAGCAGCAGTAACCAATGGCAATTGGGGATTTCGCCAATTTTCATTATCATCGCCTCATCATATGCTTCATCTTTATCAAATGTTTTAGACAACGCTTATCAAAGGCGCAAAAGAAAACCATATTGAAAAAGTAACGTTTTCCTATTTTCAAGTCCTACCTATTATAAGTAATGTTTTTTCTTAACATTCCTATTATTAATGCTATTATCACCGATCAAAACATGACCAACCTTACATTACCTACAATAAATCATATCTATCCGGGAAACTTGAATTATGATATTGTTATGTCCCTGATGTCCTCTATCAATAACTGCAGAAATTGATGTTATACCGTAACTGATCCTTTTGACTCCTAACCTCCTAGTAGATCACCAGTTTATGTGGAGCTACTCTCCCTCCCAAAATGCCTATAAACCCACCATTTTTAGGTGCGTTTAGTTGAAATGTGGGAGGTCAAACTTAGTTGGTTGGTGTAGGGCTGCAGTAAATGACATGCGCCATCTGGTGGACGTTATAAAAACTACCCTCTTGTAGCCAATACTCGTGTTACGTGTTACTTTCTTGTAAGGGGTGCGAACTGCGAACTCTTAACATAGGGTTTTTCGAATTGTCGTAGTTACGAACATAAGTTTCATAGAACATTTCTCAGAAGGAAATCTGCTGATGTGAAGTGTTATGTAAGTTTTCGACATGAAAGTGATAAGTACTTGTTAGTCGGATTTCGCGGAAAACCTGCGATGGTCGGCCTTTGAGGCATGTTGCTTATTCCGGGAAATTTTATTACGCTGACGGTGAATATTAATTTTATTGAAATGGCCTTTGTGTGAGTGTTTGTTTCATATCTATGTAGTTAGGTATGTGAAAGGTTTTATTACTTTATTTGTTTTTTTTGCAAATCTCGTTATTATAATTACTTTTTGTTAGCTGTTTTTAAACGAACGCCATTTGGAAAATAAAACATGCGAAGAACAAAACTTAAGTCCAGTTTTAGGTTGATAATAATCAAGCTCGTCGAACTTGCAATTTAGAGGATTGTACTACAAAATGCGTGGAAGCAGCTTTGTTCCTACTAACACATACGAAAAACTACTAAACAATACGCTAAGTTAATATTTTTCCAACTGCCCCACGGCTGGGCAAAAGTCTCTCCCAATGTCTTCCAGATACGCATTCTTATGCCCAAATATATTATTATTCATCCCCCTTATTCTTCTTTCCTTCTTACAAAAGTTTGAAGATGAAAGAGACAGAATGTTGTTTAAAACTCGTTTAGCGCTAAACGTGTTTAGTGATCGGCGGTGCAAGTGGGCCTTAGTCTTCAGGAAGCTTATGAACCCAAAAAAACACACTCAACAAAATAAATAAATCAAAACTCAAATAACAACAACCAAAGCACCACAAACAAAATAATTAAAAGTCAATATTACTTAATATCCATAGCCTGATACCTATCTCTATGTCAATTAAGGACATAAGAATTTCATATAAAACCCTGTCTTATTCCCCTTAGCGGTCACTATCGCAATATTCGATCTGACTGCGCGGTCAAAATTACCCCCCTTTTATGGATATCTCACCCCCCGGGGGGACACTTGACCCCTCAATCTGGATACATCATCTACCCCTAAAATGAACTAATGGCGCAACACATTAATTATGATGACTGGAAATGACATAAAATTGGTTATGATGTCGTGTTGTGCAGGGAGTTATGACAAATTTTGTGTTTGTATTGTATTTTCAAACTAACATCAGGAGCTTTCTCATATGTTTAAGAAACCTACGTCAAATAAGAACTTATTAGCATTTAGATACATATTTTACAAAGCTATGTAAGTACGAACTTGTAGATACGAACAAGTAACTACCTTGCTTTAGTATTTTCAGAAGATATTTATGTTTCAGTAATTAGGTTCTCGGGCTTACCTGACAGTTATTGAAGAAGGATTGTTTATCGTAGATAAAGTGCTTATAATACACATACACATACACATACATAACATCACGCCTGTATTCCCCGAAGGGTTAGGCAGAGGTGTACCTATAGCACACCCACATTTCGCCAGTTATGTTTAAGTCCCATGTAATAGGGGGCGAGCCTATTGCCATCAACCGGGCACTAATCAGACAGACTCCGGGCTGCTACCGAGAAATTCCAGATGGAAAAACCCGATAACCCTTTGCTCGATACGGGAATCGAATCCAGGACCTCATGCTCAGCAGTAGCGCTTGCAACCACTAGACCAACGAGGCAGTCAATAAAATCAATAATAAATACAACTGCATCTGCATCTGATGCTGCTGGGGCTTATAATATTATGAATTAAACAGAGATTAATGTGCGACGCACAGACACAGTACCTCTTATGTAAACCACGCTTAGTTTTATGAAGCGTCACTCGCTTGCCGCTTCTAGTAACAACGGTTAGGTAGATCTATGAAAGTTTATATAATCACAATTCACATTCCACGATTGGCGTTAAGTGGCTATTCTAATAAAACATAGTCATCGTACTGTGAGATTTATTTACCGATAAACTAATCTTATCTACAAAATATTAAGTGTAGTCATATTCTATACTACAACTTAGATACTTATTTCGTATAATTTTGTTACTTTCATCATGAGTGGGTATATATTTTATTCATTAATTATTTCTAACTAATACCTAGCTCATTCAATCATTACGATAAAAGTAGGAAATACAGTAAATATCTGATATTATTGAATGCTCACAGTATGAAAGTAGGTGTTAAAATTACCTATATAGGTATCACACAGGCGTGTAGTACCCATATAGGTAGTTTTATGGAAAAAGAACTTTTTACTTAATTATTATGTTAAAAAAATTTGGAGCTAATGTTTTAGCCATATCTATAGGAACTAATTAATAAAATATATTGTACCTAAACCATGTGAAGTAAACATTTAACTCAATACACATTACGTTAATCTTAACACTTTATCTACCAACCATAGTCAGCACTAATTAGTTCATTTTTCATCAAAAAGCCTACCGATCCGTGATAATTCTAATATTTCTTTAAACCATAAACACGGGTACAAAAATGTCACCCGGTGGGGTCAACGACCTACATTTTTGTTATGGAAATTATGAAAATGAGCTGACGTTGAGTCACGGCGCGCGTGAGTCCAATGTCTGTCTAAGAACGCAACCCCTTGGCTTCTACAACATTGTCTTTAAGAATATTGAACATACCTTTACTTATATTAAGTAAAAGTAGGTACGTACCTCACATTGTTTGTTTTTTAATATTTATTCCATATTTTCATACGAGTGTTATCTTAGCTTATACTAATCAAGATGTGAGTGTCCTGCGTACAATTTCACTCAGTCGTTTTTTCTTTAACATAATTTTGGTAAGTTTACTCTGATTCTGATACCTTCCTTTAGATAATTAACTAATTCCGAATTCTGTACATGCAATATTTTAATAAATAAGTCACGTGTAGATTAGGTCTACGTCGCGACCGATTTCAAACAAATAAATACTTCGATATCAAGCGAGCTGTACTGTAATCGAACATTATTCTCAAGTTTTGCAAAACACATTTTGTGCTCACTTTAATTTCATTCTCATCTACTTTCCTTCAAAAAAACTTCTTCAGACAAAAACCACAAAAACAAAAGAATCCAGAAACTTTGAGCTCGCATGACACTTTAGCTGTAGGTATGCCAAGAATGGCGCGCGAGGATATCCGCCAGTACGTATTAGCAGCCACTTATTCATAGCCACACTCATTATCATGGCTAGGATACGAGTCCCACAAACGGTGCATATATTAACGCGAATAGGCGCTTATGACTGCTATTTGTCAGTGGAATTACTGGAAGATAACAGGTAGAGGCGAAATTTAAATTTAAATTGAACGTAGTTGGGTTTACGTTCATTATTTTTCGCACAATTGGCTTTGTCCCTGTACTGTTTGTAGCCTCTGTTAAAGTAAATAATTTATTCATTTCAATCATTTCGTTTATTTATAGAACAAACTATCTTTCAAGAGTGGTGATCCAATTCAGTCGATCAAATTCCCTCATTTCTATACATCGTTGTTTTTCTTTTTACAAATAATCTTCATTTTCTCTACGAATTTGTAAGTTGTCTTTAGCGAAACTATCAGTGGGGCCTTCTTCACTTTAGTAACAACTTAGTTTTGCGTAGCACGCGGAAATATCTAATAAATACTTACCTACTTACACAATTCTTTACATTCACTTTCTTGAAACACAAAATAAAACAACGACAACCAAGCTTTGAAGTGATCCGCACAATAAAATGTAAACTATTTTAAACATCATTACAAACTCATACTGTACAGCTAAGCCACACCCAATTAAAACCCGTAATGAACAATAAGCGATGGGTGGTACGCGGCCACGCGGCCTACAAAACCCACTTATATGCGGCCTGTAAAAAAGTACATACCATGTAATCTGGACCTATAAAGCGCCTGATAACTCCTCCGATAGTGAAGCAATTTCTGAACGACACAATAATGACACCTATTACGGGTCTGGTCGACATCCTGTCGCATAATGGCAGCATGGAGGTAGGCGGGGCTCAATGGACAACCTACTTTCAGTGGACGGCTACGTGATTGTCGAAGTGGGTTGTCGTTTTAAGTAATCGGGGGAAATTAATATTGTCATTTTGCTTGAAATGTTCTTGGGTAGATCTTTGTGAATGATCGAATAAAATCAATTTTATTTCCGAAACCACAGAGAAAAACACATATCTGAAAGTAATCTCAAGTTTATAGGCATCGGAACTAAGCACACATCTAAAGGAAAGGACTCATAATTACTTCATATTACTTACCATGTACATAATTACCAGGTTGGAATTTAAAGGACGAACTATAAAAGTGCCGAGTTCAAGAACTAAGCATAAAGTTATGATTCCATAGAACTGCCCATCTATAATGGACCTTGTTAATTCATTCACGCGATATCTCCATAAGCACGAACTAATGTTTTGAATCGGCAACATTTTTTTGTAAAGCGACCGGCGAGCGTTCGAGCTATCAAAATATTTTAATCATCCACTTTATATTGCGTCCAATTATAATTAATCTCTCACGAAAGAGCGAGTCTGGTTGGTCAGGTGTAAGTCTAGACGCTAATCTCAGGTGAGATCTAATTCTAAATAACTCCATAATTAGAGCGGGGACAATAAAACCGGGATCCGTGTGTTGTCGTGTGAGCGAAGGCGTTCGGGCGTCGTCGCGTGACGGCCGCGTTGTCGTGTCGCCGTCGTCCGACAATAAAATTATAAGTCCACCGCAGTGACAATCCAGTGATTTACGCCCGCACACACGCGAATATTCTAATATGAAAAGAGCTTTACTGCGGCGTAGAAAAAACTCGGGAGGCGGACAAGTTAATGAAGGAAATGTGTTCGTTGGTAGATACGCGCTGGAGTCGGCGACATGCGTGACCAGCTTCGCCGCTTATTAATGACTTAGCCTAGGTTTTTATGGCTTGACTTAGATTTGATTATGACTATACGAGCGAGCAGCATTAAAGTACCTACCTACTTTAACAATTATTGGGAGTTGAAAAGCTCCGATGCTTTCTGACTTAATTCTCCAACTAATGTTGCATTTCACATTTTCACAAGGCAATATCAAATGTAACTATTCAGTATAACATGGACCCCGGCAACAAGGTTTTTGCCAACCATCTCTAGGCAGAAGAATAATCATATATACATGAGCGACTTGAAAACTTTTGCATAAGATTTATGCAAATAATATTTGCGCAGGCCAAAGATGGTCTGCGCAAATATTATTTCAGCTCTACAGTATTCTGTTCAATCCTACAACCGCCTCTTACCTTAAAGATTATTTCAAGTTCCTTCATGATCATGACACATAGATACCTGGGGTCATCGGAAAACTTAAGACTAGAGATTGCATGTATGCATGCATTCCACCAGTTTTTATAACAAGTATTTTACAGTTCAAGCAGTACAGTTATGGAATGCCTTGCCCGTGATCGATAAGACGTGCTCAATATTTGTCCACTTTTAAAATTCTGGTAAAATAACACTTCCTCTTTCCTTAAACGTCATCATTAAATATAGTTCCTTGGTCTTGTTTCATGTTTATACGTAGATAAATATGTGTGTACACCAATAACTACCTGTAGTATTGTCTCTCCTTCTCCCTTTATTCCATCCAAAGGTTGTCTGTAAAAGATTGCTTTTAGCGATAAGACCGCCCATTTTGTCACACTATGTAAAATTTCTACATTTATATCTATAACGCCTGCCTGCTGCTGTTTTACTGCCTCGTTGGTCTAGTGGTCGCAAGCGCTACTGCTGAGCATGAGGTCCTGGGTTCGATTCCCGGGTCTGGTAAAGTGTTATTGGGTTTTTCCATCTGGAATTTCTCGGTACTCGTAGTAGCCCGGAGTCTGGATTCGCCTCCGGTTGATGGCAATAGGCTCGCCCCCTATTACATGGGACTTAAACATAACTGGCGAAATGTGGGTGTACTATAGGTACACCTTTGCCTATCCCTTAGGGGAATACAGGCGTGATGTTATGTTATGTTTATGTTATTTATATCTATAATACGCATGATGTACATATTTAAAAGACATTGTATTCTATTCTAATAATGGTGTAAAAAAGCGGTATGCAGAAGACAATTTAGTGATATCAGAAGAATGAGTTACATGTAACCGTGTCATCCAACTTCCATAATATCTACATTCAATAGATAAATCTTGAATGTTTCCCAATACCCTTGGTTCAAAATCTTCCTCAATCTTTCTTCTTTTAAATTAACCCTTAAACACAATCCCTCATCAAATTTCGACAGCAAAGCCCAATTGCTTCCCAATAAAAGCGAGTCTATCAGTTAGATTACAGTAATCCGTTCCGTACAATAGGGAGGGTAGTAGAACGGACTTCCTGATCCGATACCACGGTAAGTGGATCATGGCCTTCCTGCTACAGACATGCGAGGTTTGGCAACTGCATATCTAGTCTGTGGTTATTAATTTTGGTGTTATTGGAAGTAGGTATTTCATTCATTTTTGTATAAGACCTTAAATGACGGAATGAATAATTCCATAAAATTGGCGGTCAGTCTTTTGTCTATTTGTATATTTTAATTCATATAAAAACTATTATATTTGCCCGCACTTGGTAACAACTATAAGTGAAGCAATCAAACCCACGAACGTAACTCAAAAAACCGAAACTCATCCTCAAAAATATATGAAATTAAAATATGCTGGTGCAGTTATCTTTTAGTTGGTACTAAAGTCATTACAATCTGATTAGCACTTAACAAATAAATGATACATGATTGCACTTTGACTCACACAAATCATAATGATATGATAACTAAACTCATCAATCAATCTACGTGGGTATTTTAAATTATTCTTAAATTACGTCGCAAAATGGTAAAGTCGAACAAAACTGACAATATAAACGACGCATTTTTAAATCAGCTTTGTATCAAAACTTCAACCTGTTTCTTTGATAAAATATCTAGCACTTGTAAAAGAATCAAGTACGTTTCAAGCAAAGAGCTGTCAGTAAAAGCTATTATCGAAAAAAAGCACTTGTAGTGCTCCATAAACAAGCAGTCATTTCCACTCGGCAACGTTGAAATCCAACGAATTCTCTCACGAAAGCTAAGGTACTGTACACACGGACATACACGGCTATACTTCGCATTGTCAACTTGTACCTAATAATGTACGGAGGTTTATTAAGTCGAGCGATGTAAAAAAGTGGCTGAAGAAACTTGAGGATATTATCGCTTAATCTAGCACTCGGCCTTGCTGGTTATTTTTATAGTAATGAGTTAATGACTACGGCTTCAAGAAGCTTTATAAAACTCGTGATGAAACCTCAGGCATCGTATTATTTTTTTTAATTTTCTTGGGATATAATAAACACCTGCTTCTGTTTTGTATTGTTGAGAAAATTTTAAGTTCACAACAATGGTCAGTTAGTTTCTATAGATTTTTTTATGTGAAGTTTGAGGTGTCCTTCACCACACAATCCTCACCTTTGAAAACTTCATGAATCTCAATTTTGAGAACGCCAAAAAATAGTCAACAAACAATCATAAATAGCCACCAAGGTTAAAAAAATAGTCGCATTATGATTTCGAAGTTATAGCTATAAGTTAGTGAGGATTGTGGGGTGAACGTCTCCACACAATCCTCCACTCAGTGCAAGCAAACGGCTGGGAGTATCGACTTGGTTTCAATTCCAAAAAATTGTCGTAACGCTATGCTGAATCTCGAAAATAGTCATTAAGAGGCTAACAAGAGCTAAAGCGCGATCACTGTCGGATTGCATAGAAAAGAAAGAGACGCGCGATGACACATCGCTGGTAATTTATTGCAAAATATGAAGCAATTATGAATTTACAAAAAATCTATTCATTGGACTAAAAAATTAAAACACTATTACGTTAGTATGTTACTGACAAAAAATCTGAATGTTTGCATGTATATTAGTATGGTTTTTAATCGTTAAAAAATCTTTTTAGAGGTATCTCCGTGATTTTTTTCTATCATATCAAGTTAATGGTATTATGTTTTCAACACACTATCTAAGCATATATCCAAAAGAATATCATATTTTTTTCTGATTTTGGTTACTGCAGTGGATCATATATTTTTAGGCATTATAAATTTGCATCCAGAGATATAAAGGTGTCTTGGTGAAGATTACGTGGCGAGCCTTTCTCGCCACAATCCTCACCTTATTACCGCGAAACGCTTACGTTTTTTAATTTGTATTTGGTGTCAAACAATAAGTAGTCATCTTCAACCATGATAATTCACTTCAAAATTGTTATTTCAAGAAGGGACCAGCCCTTTATGTAAATAGTTTATATCAAGATGGCTACTTTCTTTGTTTGTACGTTGATGTGTGCAAATTGAAAGTTAATTACCGCCTCCCTTTCTCGCCCGTGACTACTTTATGGTTGTGCTAAACACTAGAAAAAAGTAAGATATGGTTTATGGTAACGAGGGCGGTAATTTGCCTGTCTTTTGTTTTTGTAAGTATGTGCTAAATAATGATATTCTTTCTCTGATAAGAGTAGGTAAATTTAAAAAAAATAGTGGAAATTGATCATTTGTATCACTGTGGTCTATGTGCCCGCAATGTTCTTCTAAAACGCAACTTATTTTGACGCGGTATTCACCATAATTTAGTCAATTTATTCTGGAAGGTTTATGTGTATATTATAGCAAAGAAATCTCGCTGTTTTGTTAAGTCCTAGAAACTGTGCGAAGCTGGGGCAGGTCGCTATTCTTTTATAAAAGCTTAACAAACAACTAAAGATAAATGTTTGAAATCATTATCGTAACAGTATCGTGCATGACACTTATGGCTGGAAGAGGGAAGGGTTTTTTTCGATGGGTACTACACAATCATGCTGCTGCTGGTGCTTTGCACCACTATTCTTCTCCGGGGGCCGATTCTCTAAGTCCATCAACGAAAATACGGGCCCGTCCAAAAGTAGTTTGAAACTATGGAGTGAACCCTACACCCGATTAATGAAATTTTTCACAAAAACATCGGGAGTAAGGACAGCTGGCACATCGTAGTTTCTTTAATTCTTTGGTCGCGCCCCGACCTAATCTTATGACTGTCGGTGGTACGGTGTAGGAAACGCCCGTAACGACGGCCGTAACTACGGATTTCGTGCTTAGAGAGTAGACCCCCTGATGTCGACACGAACTAAATGATATTAGCTAAATTCGTGTCGTAAAAAGATTAACCGGTCAAGTAGCAAGGTACTAGCCGGCTTGGCTACCACATACAACATAAAGGCTACTTACAAACCCACAGCCTACAAACTAATACATAAAAATAAACACAAGAACGCACGATTACAACAAATAAAGAGAAATTAAACCATCCGTTTTTATTGTTGAACAGGCATAATTTCCCGACATAATACTCTACAAGATTGCCACTAAATCTACATACGTTTTATATAAGGTTTCACTCACACATGCAGGCCTGAAGGTAAGGTATTTAATTAATTTTATTCACTCACACGTGGTACGTATACAAGGTCGGCGGTGACAAATATACGACGTTAAATGTCGCGGTTGTGATCATATTTGTTATGGGTTTCATGCTAAATACGATCAATATAGGTAAATTATGAAGCAAGATTTGTTAACTAAAAGGATTGATGGGAAGAAGGTGTAAATTTATCTATTTATTTAACCATTTATGTACACACATATACACACGCTTACAGCGCCTTGCGAGTCCAATACAATAACGCGTACAGGGCACTGTTGAGCCTGCCGCGACACTGCAGCGCATCAGGGATGTTCGGTGAGGCATGTATAGATGATTTCTATGCTATTATGCGAAAGCGTATCGCATCCCTGATGTGGCGGGTGCGTGGCAGCGCCAAAAGTCTCTTGATGACCGTTTCAGCCAGGACTGATGGCCTTAAATTGGAGCACTGGACGAGGACGCTAGTGTTGCCTTCAAACTGTGCCCAGAAGTAGTGCTAATGATCATGATGAATTTTATTATTATTATTATCATCTCTGACATTTTTTTTAAATTAAATTTATTAATTGACATAGTTATATGTACTAACACTAGTTTGTAAGTTTTTATGTCCTTACTAACAATATGGATTGTACTGATCTGACAATAAATGATATTATTATTATTATAAACAGACCGGAAGAAAGGAACAGAAAAATACGTACAAAGGTGATGCTTATTTCTAAAGAAATCTCTTTCAGCACACCTGCGATAGGAGATTATATTAAAAGAAATGCAGACAACGTGTGTAACAGTAGAAGGAAAAACAAAATACATAAAATCGAAAACATTTTTCATTTAATTACAAATTTACAATTACCACTAAAATATATAAAAATAAAATGTAATTTAAATAATAAATACACATGCAATTATGACAAAGTGGAAAGATAGTGTTATTTCACTCTACTTTTAAATACTGCAACAGTTGGATGTATTTATTTTCTAGCAGATAATACTTTGGGATAGGTAAAAGAGTCTCCACTTTGGTGATACTTAAGACTGAGTTAGAAGAAACATGGATTATTTTGCTGGCGATGCTATCTCTATCCCTATTAGAAACCAAACTCCCATCTCTCTTTCCTACACAGACTGTCCCTGATTGTGTGTACTGTCACTGTGGGAACTCATTATGCAAACTAGAATTTTACTGCCTACAATGTCTCTCACACAAAGATGGCCTTCAGATCCAACAATCTGATATTTAATTCGTTTCAATTAACGCACACATTACTACAAGGTCGCCGCACGATGACAAATCTACGCCATTAAACTATACAAACGATTAACTAACATGTCGTGATCATATTTATTGTGGCCCGATTTCTTTGATACAAATCGGTAGAAATGGCCACGCTTGAAGATCGGCCACTCATAAGTCACGAGTCACGAAGTAAGATTACGACTAATTGACGTGACTTCGCCCTACGCAGCCTTAATAAGCATTTATAACGATATAACCTCTTTTTATCAAAAATACTTAACCTATTTATAATGCGGAGCTACTCGATTAGAATGTTAACGGCAGCAGTTAAAGCGCTTTTTGTTTAAGCCAGCCACATTTTCAAGCGGCTTGAAATTTGTTGGTGACATGTCTATTACCGTTATATCAGTTTCGATAGTGTTTCGTTGAATGGAACAACAGCACTGTGTTGTTTGTGACCAAACTTTCAATGTATGACCAAAAATGATTTGTTTGTGACTAAATCGTACATTTATTGGGATGTCTCAGCCATGACCACGTCAAAATTTCTTGGTTGAGACCAATAAAGCCTAAGGTTCTAGTGACAAAATTATTCATAGCCAAAAATAACGGCCATGCTGCATTTATCCTACTCAATTTTTATTTAAACTAACTATTAAACCTCTACAAATAAACCACAGGAGACCTTCCAACTTACTGTCTTCAATAAATTAGGGTAATAAACCTATTTACGCCAAGATTCTTTATTTAAATTTGCCAAAACCAGCCAGCATAAAACCGAACATAACATAATTTTGGTGACGTATTCTAAGGAGGATTTATGCCCATTTTGCAATATTATTAGAAAGAAAGAAAAAGGGTTTATTTCTCACAGAAACACGTGAATTCAAAAAGATAATTAACTCTAACAATTAAGAAAAATAACAACAAAATAGATGTATAATCACGAGCACAGAACAGAAATAGTCGGCAGCTGCACGTCGGTCGTGGCTGTGACAAGAAGGCTTCCACTCAGCATGAATGCTGTGCTATGAGGGACCCACAGCACAGCGCTAGTTTTCAGTGGTCATCCAATTCTTTTTCTTAATTCAAATCAACGTAAAATCAACCAGGTTTACACCTATAAGACTAGGTTACACAAGCACAGTATACAGATAAGAGATATCGCATAGATCGTTAGGCAGTAACACAGTAATTCAGTTTCATTAGCGATCGATCGATAGCCGGCCAATTATTCGCCTTTATCACCAATTAAATGTTTACGATGGGCCGCCATCGCTGGCTGGCGAGATTAATATGTAAATACACTCGAGAGCAATGAATCCGGGTCACTTAAAGAATCCTAAAAATCTCGGAAACTAAAAATGCTAGGTTAATGCAATAAATTGTATTTAATAGACAATGTAATACTCCTTAAATGAAGGTATTAAAACTTCTTAGTTATTGTAAAGTTATATCATAAAAAAATCAAATTTGAAAAAGGGCCACTTTCGAAGATGGAACTACGAAATTACAGCATTTGGTTTTGCTTTTGTTTGTAATCTGTCATTTATGTGGGTACATAAACCATGTTGATAGTGCTCTATATTCATTATTCAAGCTGAAATTATGTCGCTTACGCCTGAAGAATGCACCAGAATACTTACAATGCTGGAAACCGGCCGGAGTCAGCGCGATACAGCCAGGACTGTCGGTGTGTCGCTGTCAACAGTACAAAGAGTTCTCCGACGTTACGAAGAAACTGGTTCTAACCTACGCAGACCAAGAACGGGCAGAACCAGGTGTACCACAGCACGAGAAGACCGATACTTGGTGAACACCATGCTTCGAAATCGCTTTCTCACAGGAACTGAACTCACAAATCAGTTTCGACGCCTCGGAGGAAGTAACCCAAGTGCATGGACAGTAAGACGTCGGCTTGCTGAATCTAACTTAAAACCCCTTAGACCGCAAACGGCCCTAAACTGGAGCGTGGGCATCGTATTTCAAGACTAAGATATGCCCAGAGCCACGTAAATTGGAGTATTGAAGATTGGTCAAAAGTTATGTTCTCCGACGAATCAAAATTTATGCTCTACAAGCACGATGGAAGACACAGAGTGTATCGAAGACCAGGGGAAAGATTCAAGCAAGCATGCATCGAAGAAAAAGTAGCCTACGGTGGTGGGTCTGTACTTGTGTGGGCCGGAATTTCTTCTGAAAGTCGCACAGAGCTGGTGATCATAGAAAACGGCTCTTTAACTAGCGTAAGATATGTGGAAGAAATCCTCAATGATCACGTTGGTCCATTTATGGTCAATTTAGGTGAGGATGCTACGAGTATATTTATGCATGACAATGCCCGACCTCATACAGGTAGGATTGTGAATGACTACCTTCAAGAGATGAACATTACTCGTATGGAGTGGCCAGCGCGCAGCTCGGATATCAACCCGATCGAGCATGCTTGGGACGAGCTAGGCAGATGCGTAAAACAACGAAACCCTCCCCCAATCACGCTTCGTGAGCTCAAAATTGCTCTCACAGAGGAATGGGAGAATATTCCCCAAAATCGTATAAGGAACTTGGTGTACAGCATGCCAAACCGCGTAAACGCAGTAATGGAAGCACGAGGAGGCAATACGAAGTATTTAAATTCAAGAAAATCGTAATAAAGTTCAAAAATTTCATGTTTCCTATTTTTGTTTTAAGGAGAGATCAGCAGTTTTTTTCTTTATGTAATTTTGTGTTAATAAAATGTATGGTGACTCATATTTTTTTTACTTTCATTTAAGGAGTATTACATTGTCTATTAAATACAATTTATTGCACTAACCTATCATTTTTAGTTTCCGAGATTTTTAACATTCTTTAAGTGACCCGGATTCATTGCTCTCGAGTGTAGAGAGGTATGTATAAGTGTTTGTGAGATATTCTGGTTGGTTAATGCGCAGGGGCAAGTATTAGTTATTTTTATTTGGCGTTGTAGGCTTAAATAGCCTTATGTACTTACATTGCAGATTTGTACCGTACAAACTTCCGAAATAGTGTCTTCAATCGTCATCTCGCCATCGTGTTCATGAAATTTTTAACATGATGATTTCGGTAATTTTGCTCTTATTATAGAGACATTATACCTTGCAGTGACCAGTTCTTTCTCCTAAATTGCAAAGAAAGAACCCTCTTCCTCCATCTTGTTTCTTCCTTTTATTTGTAGCTTACAGCACGCGTAGCATGATCATCGTAGAAACGGAAGAAAAGATAGATAAAATGATAGATTGTAGAAAATTTTAAGAAAAGAAATGCCACTTTGTATTCGTAGAGTAGATATAGAAGTGGTCATACTAACTACGCTTGCAGATATCTACACAAATGCCTCGTTTTAGGCCAGTAACCGCTAAATAAACAATAACCGCAAAGAAATCTTATCCTAAAATGGGCTCAATAAAAAAAGAATTTCAAATAATACTGCGAAGTTTAACATGTCACAGCATACGTAAGAAAACTACAACTGTGATTCAGAAAACGCCCTCATTCACAATATTGCTCTCACTCGTGTACTCCTGACCTATTTGTAAGACTACACGTATTATAAAGCCTCTTCAGAACTGCTCTCAGTTTGCCTACAATTTACACTGTAAGGCTATGTAATCATAATACGACGAATGAAGGCAATTGTAGGCCTATATTTTTATTGAATGCTACGTGAATGGCAGAATGTTGAAGGCAAATGATGACTTAATATAGGAATGTTAGGTACTTTGATAGGGCCAGATCCCACATCTGGTTGAAGATGTACTCATTAACTGACTGACTCCGATATGGGCGTACATAACTTAGGCTTAAGACTGTGTCGTGTGTGAAATGATATTTGCAGGACAACCTGATCCGACGGAGAAATTCTGTAACAATGAAACATTTCCATGGGCCCCCAAAAGGTTTCCTATTTGGAATTTTAATAAAGTCATTAAGAAACCCCACAATATTTAAAATGAAGATAAATTGTGATGTTTGCTTGAACACTGTTCTGAGTTCTATGACTGTAAGTAAAGCTAAAAATCAAGGTGCAAAGTTTCAAACAACCTTTTAGGACACAAAATCCAAGTAGCATCCATATCCAGCCAGTGCAAACCCAGCTTTACCCAGCATTAGCGACCTCGTAAAATATCATGTGTTCTCATTAGTGCTTAATGCTCGCAGCACAAAAATCCAGCGCTCGGGTATGCGTGGCCAATTATAAATTTTAACCTAATTAACCTAATCGGATCGAAGTGTGGTGAAAATCTTTTGTAATTCATCTGATTCTGTTGTTGTTCAGATGTTTTTATGCGAAGTTGCCACGCGTTTAATGGGGGTAGCTGAGATTTAAGCTAACCTCTGTAAAGTTAAAGATAACAGCTGTCTCAAGTTGATCATTTAAGTGAGTATAAATTGTAATTTGTAAAAATTACTTACTGCGGGAAGACCGCATACTGTAGGTACTTGTTCTATATTTGTAAGTACCGTTTCTAATTTAATATTTTGTTAGTAGAAAGTAAAGAATTCTACTTATAATCAGGTCACACATTTATTATCTAAAATAAAAATTCAGATAGAATTACGTTATTACTTAATATTCTTAGAACTTAACCACTATTTACTTTAATAATAACTCAACTTTAAGTTTCAACTTAATAAGCTACTCTTAACCATAGACAATTTCTAGGAAACTGACAGCGTACGTCAACAGAGGCGTTCATTTAGTACTTACCAATTCCATGCGTTCATTCTAATGGCGCCCAAAATTCTTATCTATGGTTTGAAGTATCGTATTCGTAACGCTATCCTTTATAATCAGTTACCTACTGGTAATAAAGAACAATACACAATGGCCCAGTAATAAGGGAACGTGCTCAATATTATAAACAGCGTGTGTTTTGACTCAGTGTCGTTATTATGACTACCGATGAAACTGTCGAATTTAATACAAAGTAGGTCGTTAAAGGGGTTTTTAAACATGAAGTATTTACTGCTGATAAGTTATTAATATAATAAAATAAAAATAAAAAAATGAACCATTTCAATTCTAATGTGCTTTTATAGTACCACTCTACTTACATAAGTAATATATTGTAATTACCTACAAGCTTTATACAAATTAGTTTCTAAATTAAGTAAGTTACGTGTAGTACTGTTATTCGTTTTTGCTCAATGCGGGTTACAGAACGGGGAATTATTAAAATAAGAATACAATTGGAGACAAAAATACGACAATAATTAATGAGAACACTGGTAATTCTAATGCATAAGAGTATTTTGGAACTACGAGTATCAAATAAATCCAAACATCGAAAATGATAAAGTGATTTTTTCAAACATACAGATAGTAAGTATGAGCCCGAATAAGCCGACTATGGGTTTTGTGATCAACCGTCTAGCTGTAGTGTCGAAATTATTTTATATTTTCAATTACACTTTTGTATGCAGAATGGGAACGTCAGTATAAGTAGATAAGATATACACAGTTTAATTTACTGTCATTTGTCATCTCCACCTGATATAACGGCATACTGGCCATTTGATTATTCAAAAGCGAAAAAAAAAACATTTTAATCTCATTCACATGCGTACAAAAGGATAAGTAGTCGTAAGTTAAGTATTCTTAGCCAGTAGACATTGATCTTCAAATAAGTAAATGCATGTGACAGTCACAAATACATTGCCAACGACCGTCACCATTCACAAGAGCGAAATGAACCAAATCTAATCAGTATTAAAAATAGTTCCCCTACTGTACGGTGACGCTACGCCACGAATGTTCTAAAAATAAATTGTTATCTCTTTGCTACAGCTGTCTTGCTACGGCGTAGCAGCGTAGCACACAGATAGAAGTGGTTACGGATGTTCCATTATATTTATATTTTTTATGGTCTTGTATTTTATTTCTTTTTTGTTTGATGATTTATTTACGGATGTTTTTTTGATAAGAAATTAGTTTTGATCATAAATTGTCTGTTTTTAAATAGATTTCGTTGCTTAGTTCTTGATCGAAGGGTATTTCATGCTTCTATAAACTTTAAACAACATAAGCTTTATCTTGTTCAGTACAATGAAAATTTTTGTATGAGTTTTCACAAACTAACAGTGTAATCTTTACCTAAGATGCAACGACAATAGTTCTTCTATTATCGCTCTATCAACTTAAACACGCTTTACCATTAAGTGAAATCAAAGTTCAATACAATTAATGTTCCTTCCATCTAAGATAGCTGTCAGTGACAGTAGATCTAACTAGCGCCGTCGATCCGTCACGAGGACAATGGGACCGACTCGGGAATCGAACGTGCGACCTGTCACTCGAGACCATCTATCACTCTGATAACGTTATTGGGAGTAGCAAGTTTCAATGATAGTTTTGCGTGCTAAATTATTGCGAGCTCGATTAATATTTCGAAGATATCCGGTCGTATCTATTAACCTATTTACATTTAAATGTGACAAAGGCAACGTGTAATAAAACATCGTTATAATAATTGAATTTTCATTTTTTTAATACCAAATATAACAATATCGTAAAAAAGGCTGTATTTTCTTAATCTTATTGTTATGTAGTAAACAATTAACAAGTGAAGATTTTAATAGCCAGAAATATCTCCTTTTTATAGGTTACGTTGTATGATTGTGTTTTTTTCGGCTTGTGGTTGAGCAACAACAGCCGCACGGGTCGATCGATCAGGTTAAGCTACGCTTGCCACGGTTGGTCCGTGGATGGGTGACCATTTTTACATGCCAAGACACCTCCGTGCCTCGGAAAGCACGTTAATCCGTTGGTCCCGGCTATCATTCGTGGATCTTTGACAGTCGCTACGGGTAGTCAGAAACCCGAAAGTCTGACAAACAGTCTTACCAAGGGGTATCGTATTACCCAGTAACTGGATGGTGGAGGTCAGATAGGCAGTCGCTCCATGTAAAATACTGGTAAGACCGGAAGCCGACCCCAACATAGTTGAGTAAAGTCTAGACAGACGATAATGCTATCCGTACGTCATAAGAAATTTAATTTTGTCAAAAAAAATTGTCATCTACATGAACTATTAAATGCCTATGTACGAGTAAAGAAGTACAGAAACATCGCCGCGATATTTCAAAGTTATCTCCACACCCAACTTCCAACTTGATTTATAAATAATTTTAAAGTAACACTAAGTACCATTAGGTACCCATTACTTTTCAGATTTACAAGACACAATGAAGCAAACCTGATTGATCACGGTTCAACTGCCCTTTATTATAAGTTTCGTGTCTCAAGGCTATTATGATAATGACGACGGCGCGACGCTCGGAAGCTAGATAGCATCGCATCGCGCGCGCTGGACAATAACCCTTACCTACCATCATTTATTATAATTACCATAAGGCGTACTTTTGTATGATTTTTAGTTGCGAACCACATTAACGATTGAAATCTAGACGTATTCTTCCTATCAATTCTTAAAAAGGAGTAGTCAAAGTCATAATAAAAGTCACCTTGGCTTAATACCAACATAAGCATAATTAAATATTAGTTTCGTAAACATTTGTTTATGTGTTTTGGTTTTGTTTTTCTTTGTGTTGTTTTTGTACTTGTTTTTGTTACTTCAGAATTAAAGATATGCAGAACTTTGTAACGTCAATCCAATGCATCAATCATTTCTTTCAAAAGTTTTAATCTTACAGGTAGTACATACCGAGTAGTTTTGCAATATTTATGTAATCTTACACGAGTATTTAGCGAATTATAATCCAGTAAAAGTTTGCCTATATTGTCAGAGATGTCCCAATCTTCATAAATGGCAAACAATTGCCATATGCCAATACAGCCAAATACCTTGGCATAACGCTTGACGCGAAACTGCGCTGGAAAGCGCACGTCAAAAAGAAAAGACAGGAACTAGACATGCGTTTTAAAAACATGTATTGGTTGATTGGACGGGATTCCTGCCTATCGATACATAACAAAATTTTATTATACAAGCATATTCTTATGCCAATATGGACATACGGCATCCAACTGTGGGGCTGTACTAAACAAACCAACATCGAAATTATTCAAACATTCCAGAATAAAGTACTCAGGAGTATTGTTAATGCGCCCTGGTATATAAGAAATGACGACCTCCATCGTGACCTAAAAATGGAACCAGTCACCAACATAATCCAAAAATTTGCTGAGGCCCATGAACACCGACTCCACCGACATGTGAACATCGAGGCAATTCAGCTGTTAGACCAAACAAATTTAGTGCGGAGACTAAAACGAACAAAACCTTTTGAGTTAGTGTACTGTAAAAAGTGTAGAAATAATAGTGACAATGACACACATAATAACACATGAACAAAGTGTTTATATCATTATATCAGACTCTAAGAAAGTGGAACGGACTTGTAAAGTACAATCAACACTATTCTAAGTTTTAAAATAATTATCACGTAAAAAATTAAGTTAGATTAAAATTGCTTATTAGTCTTATAGGCTAGATTGTAATTAATTATCAAGAAAAAAAAAAAAGAACATGGAGATGGAAAAAAACTGGTTTAAAAGAACAAATGTCCACCAGAGTAAAGAAGGCCAATTCCTGTAATTATAAACTTTAAAAATCTAGTTGCAGTCTCACAGTGACAATTACTGTCAAAAACTTGTAAAAAAATATAGGAAATGAGAGATATTTTTGACAGATCGAGACTAATATTAAAATGCGAACGATCTCAAAAATACGGGAATTGCCCCTCTGTTGTATCGTCAGCAGCTGAAAATCTCAATAACCTGGAGGCAATCATATTTCCAGTATCTAGTATACGGTCGCGGTTGCAGATGTAATTATAACTAATGTTTATGGGCGGGACATACTTTTTTATGTGCTGATAAGGCCTTTTTCTATTAAGGCCATTTCCCTACTTTTTATTTAGCTATTTCATTAGTTTTTATTTAGTAATTCTTATCATGAAACCCGAATTCGGAACCGGTATGCCGAAACTAGCTAATGTGCACTTTACTCGCGACTTTCACTTTATAAAAGTAGTTTTGGACAGTTTATGACTTTTAGATAAAGTTATGGATATTCTATTTCTATGCATGTTCAAAAGTACTGGCATGCTTTAGTAATAGGCCAACTACTAACTCTCTCTAAGGGACAAGCTTTCAAACATCACTTTTTCAACTATTGACATGAACCCACTCCTTTCACCAGCATGTAATTTCAGATTAACTGGAATAAGTTTCTAGCCCTAGAACACAGCATACCAATATTATACTGGCTTGGAAGCATTGAAAATTCGGTTAGAAATAGTAACTCAATCCTAAGCTCCTTGCTCTTAATACCAAACTTAAAGATGATCTTACCAACACAAAAACAATCAACAATAAAGCAAAAATAATACCGAGAAATAATATAAAATAACAAAAAAAATATATACATATTACTAAAAAGATTTATAATAATAATAATAATAATAATAAATCCTTTATTTTCAGGCTACTTTGGCCCATAGATAAATACCTTACAGACTAACATATATATCATAATAGTACAAAGTGTGTTAGTATATAAACTTAAAACTAAGCTAAGCTAGGTTATGCTTTTAGGAACAACCTGTATTATTATTATATATTCTAAAACATTCCTCTACCACTTTTGTTATAATGACGGACGTTCAGATTGGTCTCCGATGTTCGCTCATTGGTATTAGATAATATTTTGTTTAAATACCCGTTACAATGTTATTTGTTGTTTCTTTTTTACTAAGTACTTACTTAGTAAAAAAAACTAAATTATGTAGTCAATAACTTTGGAGCACGGTAATACTCTAATGAGTTTGTGTTGGCACCAACTTAAATGTATGTGTACTACTGAATATAAATAAATAAATATTATACACAAAAACCTTGAACGAGCATTCACCAATATCCGTTCCGCTTTCACATTACCATAATAACAATAACTATAACCTTACCCTTGAGAAGTATAGGTGTACCCAATAGCACCGTGCAATATTACCCATAGTCCGGGGTAATCAGAGTAATCAATGTGTATGGACCATCGCGCCCCGGGCTGCGGGGTCCCACTGAGTGCAACATTAGGTGTCAAGGTCTCATGCCAATGTTTGGGCAGTTATTTGCTACTTACTTCTGACGTAGATAGGGGGAAACCACGGAGGACAGAATGTAAAAACAAATGAAAGTATGAAGAATTAAACAGTGATCACAAATTAATGTAGTTACACGATGACAATGTGAGTTATGTGTCTAAGGCCCGTATTACAGAATCACACTCGAGACTCAAGTATTTCTTAAACCTAATTTCAATCAATTAGATCTTTAAAACTTGTTAGTTTCAATTATTTTACTGTTTCGGACGCTAATTACCTCCACTCTCGGACCCTTTGCTGTATACAAGCACCACTTTATGGATTATTAACACTATAATCAATGGTGTCAATCAATGACATTAACAATTAGCTGGACAGTGTCATCGTTTTGTCGTCGCTCACTTGTACTCCGGATAAATGTGCTAATTATTTAAGAACCCTAGCACTAAATATCTTGCGGCTCAACTTAGAAGCTTCAGCAAGAACTTCAATGAACTAAAGTCTCTACTCGTGTATAAAATGTGATGTCTTAATTTTAACAGAGAGTTAGCTAAAGACAAAAGCGACCGTCCCAAATGGACAGGGCTACCCCTCATATCAAACCAAAAACCGTATTAATCAGAATGACGGCGTGGTGATCTTTATACTAAAGATACTTTGAGCCTAAGAATTACTGTGCCGTCATTTGCCAATGCCAGCTTCCTAGTCTGCAAAATCTAAAACAATATTACTATTATAGCATTATATAGACCACCATCACAATACACAGTTTAGACAACCTATTAACAGATTTTAGGCACTGTAAAACCGTCTCAATAATGGGAGATATCAATATTAACATTTCTCTAACCAACAATAACCCCCGCACCTGCCAATATCTAAATTTGATAGCCTCACACGGTCTCCTTCCTGCCCATGTGATCCCAACTCGGGTTAAGAACTGTTTGGATCATGTTTTACTTAAAACAAATTATAAGCCAACCACGTTATAGTAGAAACATCAATAACAGACCAAGCCACTGTTTTGTTAAACCTAGAAGTTACCGTAACACAAACAGATGCGCTTCTTCCCGCCAAAGCTTATCTTGTGCTATCAGCGACATCGAAAGCTGTGATTTTTCAACTATTTCAAACTTAAGTGACATCTTGCAATGGATTTTTTTACTGAAAAAAGCAATCGTTTATTTGTAACTTTAATTAAAAAATATGGCTTACAATAGAAACAGCCCTAAGGTAAGTAAAGTTGTTTGTTAGAGTTGCAGTCAATATCTAAGCTAAGATAACTTAATATCTTGTAAATATAGGTATCAGCGCCCACCCTCGTTATTATTCAAACCGATGATTAATGTACAAAATATGTATTTTAATTAATTTGAAATATCTAGATGTGTTTGTAGCGGTATCTCCACCGCCACATGCGAGCTAAACGTCACACTGACGTCACCCAAATCCTGCATCGCGCAAGCAGAGTTTACCGCGCAACTAGCATATATACAATTATACAACGTCCCGACATCAGCCGTCGGGCAGTTGCCCACCAGACACGACACCCGTCTGGTCGGAGGATCCTCCCTTTTCCTTAGAGTATGAGCGAACTTTACACCCTGTTCGTCATACCCCTATAAGTTTAAGTTATAATCCTAACTAATATTATAAATGCGAAAGTAAGTTTGTTTGTTACCTTTTCATGCCTAAACCACTGAACCGATCATCCTGAAATTTTGCATATACGTTGTCAGGTGTACAGAAACGGACATAGGGTACCTTTCATCCCGAAAAAAAGTACTGTTCCCGAGGAAAACAACAATAACGTTCGTATGCTAATAGATGGCGCCACGTGTCTTTCGAATCATGATTGAATTAACCCGAATTGATTGTCAGTCTAAAGTAACGCGAGCGAAGCCGCGGGCAAAAGCTAGTTAGTTAAGAAATAAGATGAATTTTTATTGTCTTATACTAAGCATAAGAATTAGGGACCGTTTAGGTGCAAAACTAGAATTAAAATTAACAAAGAAAAAGTAAAAACAGATAAACGGTGTGTGCTGGTGAGTGTAGGGGTGCGTATGAGCGTGTGCATACGTGGGTGTGTTAGTGTGTGTGTGTGTGTGTATGTGTTTGTGTGTAGGTAGTATTCGTGTGTGCCAGAGGAAAACTTAGATACTCCCTTTTCTTTGTTTTTAATTAATTAAAACTCATTTTACTTTCTTCCCCCGTTTCTTAATTAATTGTACTACTTTAGTTTATTTTTCCAAAAGTACACATTACGAAATTGTTACTGTTATAATATCCATATATGTATAGACTGATGGATGACCCC
This sequence comes from Griposia aprilina, assembly GCA_916610205.1. Lineage (NCBI taxonomy): Eukaryota > Metazoa > Arthropoda > Insecta > Lepidoptera > Noctuidae > Griposia > Griposia aprilina. Next base: position 14,271,862 of record OU744302.1, read on the forward strand.
TGTAACGGAGATTTTTTCCTAGCATGGGGGTCATTGATATTTTTTTTGTGCCTCGCTATTGGCATGCCTAAATTAAGTGTCACCTTGTATCTGTGTACATTTTTATGTCAAATCATTCATTCTATTCTATTCTAATCAAATGGCTTTGTAACTTGTTTTAAGTAATGCTTGAGTCTTGAGTGAGGTTCTGTAATCTAAAGTCAGTTGCAGTCGAAAGGTTTTGTTTTCAGGTTCTTAAAGAAAACCTAATACAATATTTGTTTTTTTCCAATGACTTATGGTGATGTATCCGGTCGACAAAAATCGAAGGTTTAAAAAAAACTATAAATTGATTGTTTTCTTTTGTTCGGCTTCAGTAATTGCTAGGATATAAGTACGATATATAACAAGGTTAACTAAAAATACAAACATATCATAGGAATTCCCAATCGATAGGTAAGTAATTCCTTTTATTCCTGACATTATCACCCCCGTGCCACGTCAGATAAAAAGATAATACGAAAGTACAGTCAATGTAAAAAGACGATGATCATTTACGAATTTCGATAAAGTGATATCACAGAAATCTTTATGGAAATCCACTGTCTGGGGAGAACGAGGGGCTGTGTATCATACTAGCCTGCAAAGTATTCTCTGCTCTTAAAAAGTTTGTTTCAAACAAGTAATTATTATCATATTTACATGCATATATCGCGCCTGAAACTTTGGATAGTCACAGTTTTCCACCAAAACAGTTAAAAAACTAGGATGCCTTGTGAACTACCAATAATTTGTTATTGTATTGCGTTGAAGCTAAGCAGGGATGTGTATTCTCTGGTGTAGTGCAAACCGGATCCTCAAGTACTTTTGCTTCTGAATGTACTATAAAATCTGATGACAGTAACATCGTTATTCATCGTGTATCTTATCTCTTATCAGTTACATTAAAAGGACACCTTGTCTCTATTTTTGTTATAGATACCTAGTTCAAGTTTACACGAGATATCTCTTATTTTGAATATGTTAGGATAAATTGTAACGTTGTTTATCATCATACATTGATTCCGACCGCAGAGAATCAGGAAAATCAATATTTTTTTGAAGGAACAGACTGTGGGTGTGTTGTAACCATAGTGCGCTGAAATCAAGGCAAGGCAAACTATAGGACAAAATAATAGGCCTTTTCAGCGGATTCTCCAACTACTTGTCACCTATCAAGACAATAATAACGTACCAAAAAAAAAAACTAGCAAGAAAACTTCTTAATACCTACTTATTTTCTGTTAATACAGTCTGTTATTGCAGAGCACATTACGTACATTCTTTAAGAAAACATTTCCCTATCTATGAATAGATATGAATAAAAACCACAAAAAAAAAAACAAATCTGTATTCAGTCACGCAAATATAACTTTATCATATTAATTTTTATAGCGATACCGCGAAAGAAACGAGCAATTACTAAGAAAACTCTGCTGTAAGAACCGTGATGCATTTCACTCGGATGCTGGCTGCATGAAACACTCAATGAGTCACAGATAAGGCTATCTAGTTGAGATCACGCGTCTTATCGGAAACCTATTCAGTTTCACACCTTTGTATGTTATACAGTCATACTTACAGTAGTTACAGTGAACTGTCATATATACGTACATCGGTTTGTAGCCCAATATCTCCTGTTTTAGATAACCGTTGTGGAATCTGAAGCCAACCAATCATAACATAGGCGCTTACTCTATATTTAGAAGAAAACTTGACCAGGTTTTCAAATACCTTAAAATTATCTTAACCCGTACTCAAAATACGCGCCTGAACTTGAAGTTGCGGACTCCAGGCCATTACACAATCACCTCACCGTCCGGTAAGGATCAGGCCCGGATCGACGGCGCGTCGTGTTCCACGTGCGCCTCAAGGAGATGTCAGCAGCATTGACGGAGTCCGAAAGGGCCAATGCCTGCTGGGGCCGCGGATTGTTCGAAAGAGTTACCATGGCCCTGGCGCACAGGCAACAGAAGGAACACGGGTGGGTTTCCACCCAAAAGAAAACGAAAGGCACAATACACAATACAATACAATATTATCTTAACACCAGCATCTGCCCAGCCTTTCCGGAACATGATGGGGTCGGCTTCCTGTCCAACCGGGTGCAACTGACATATCAGTATTTTAGAAGGTTGTGGAGGTCAGCTGGCTATCTGACCTCTACAACCTCGTTACTGAGTAACACGATACCCCGCAGTAAGACTGAACCACCACCACCACCACCACGGCACCAGAAGTCGTCACCAGGAACGACTGTCAAAGATCTACGAATAACCATGTATCTGACTACCTACCTTAAAATGTCTGTTGATATGCTATTCACATCTTGCTAGATGACATCGATTTAATTAAGATATCAAAAGAATACCTGATACCGGTATATGGTCTACATTAGTTATTAGATTCTTGTCTTTGCCTATTATAAGTAGGAGTTAAGAAAATATAGAGTTCCGTACTATCAATAATGTGAGATACGAAAGTTTTCTTTTAAAAGGAGATCCCTATGTAAGATTTACTGTAAAAGTTGCACAAGTTTCTGCATTAAACCTTTATTATTATTATTTTCTTTTATTCATTTTTATGCATATTAATTACATTTTTAAATACTTTTACAAAAACATATAAAAATATAGAAAATAGTAGCCCATCGGCATCAAAAACAGGGTCCAAGCTGCCGGTGGTCAGGGGTCTAGAGAGAGGAACCTCCTCACTATGCGTGCCGTATCCAGAAGTACTGCTCTCTGAATCAAGCTCTTGACCCAGCTGCGCAATGAGAGCCTCCTGAGGTGTTGGTCGAGGCTCTCCGCTATTAGGCCATTTACTGAAACGATTATCGGTACAATGATTGCAGAGTCCACGCCCCACATGTCGACAACCTCGTGTGCTAAATCAAGATACTTGATTTTTTTATCTTTCTCAGCTTTCACGAGATTCTCGTCATGAGGGACAGCGATATCAACAATCATTGCACGGCGCTCTCGTCGATCTATCACCACAATATCAGGTTTATTGGCTACAATAGTCCTGTCAGTATAATCAGATATATATGATCGATCCCAGTATAATGTGGTATGACCATTTTCAAGAACTGGGTCGGGCACATACCTGTAGTATGGTACTTCGGATTCCACAAGATTGTACTGCAAGGCAAGTTGCTGGTGGATAATCCTAGCCACTAGATTGTGTCTGTGCAAGTACTCACCGTTAGCAAGACGAGAACAACCGGAAACTATATGTCGGATTGATTCACCGGGACGGTGGCATGCCCGACACATGTCAACCGTGCCGTCCTTGACAATGTATTTCCGATAATTATTCGTCATGATAACTTCATCCATAATCGCACAGACAAAACCTTCGGTTTCCCCGAAGAGGTCGCCGAAACGCAGCCAGGACACAGACGCCAAAAAGTCTACATCGGGCCCATGTAGGGCCCGGAAAAATCGTCCGTGAAGCTCCTTGCCTTGCCATACTTCCTTACGATCGTTAGTATCTAGTACTGCAGGTTTGCGCCAGTTCTCTTTTGCCAAGGAGAGCGGAGTGTGGCCCTTGTCCACTGCGACCACATCTCGGTGCAACCCCACGTGAGTTTGAAGGAAATATTCCCTGAGACTGCAAATCTCGCGGTTGTGGAGGGCTTTAGCATTTAAGAATCCTTGACCCCCACACTTCCGCGGGATGTACAGTCTCATCACTGATGACCGTGGGTGATGCATCCTATATGCCGTCAGCAATGTACGGACCTTCCTATCCAGATCATCAAGTTCCGTCTGAGTCCATTTGAGTATGCCGAAAGTATACATCAAAACCGGCATGACCCAACCGTTAAAGGCACGCACCTTGTTTCCGCCTGATAAAAGACTATTTAACACTTTATTCAGGCCGCCAAAGAAGCGTTCCCTCAACGATTGTTTCATGTCGGCAGCATTGATGCCTAATGCTTCCGACATACCCAAGTACTTGTAGGTTTCGGTTGAGGAGAGGGATCTAAGGTGTATAGAATCCGAAAGTTGGGTTCCCACGGATTCCATAATCCCCCCTCGCTTTACATGCATAACTGCACATTTGTCCACACCAAATTCCATCCTGATGGCACTACTGAACGTTTCCGTTACCTTCAGTAGCTCCATCAGTCGCAAATTGTTGGGGGCAAAGAGTTTCAAATCATCCATGTAGAGGAGGTGTGATATCACCTGACTACCTCTTCGTAACCGATAGCCTAGACCTGAATCCTCCAGCAGTGTGCTTAGAGGATTCAAGGCTAAGCAAAACCATAGCGAACTCAAACTATCGCCCTGGAATATTTCTCGCTCAGTCCTGATCGGTTCATCGGTCCTCTGGATCTGTTGACATCCTGGATAGAGAAGGATCGTCCTTCACTGCCCCATACAAGAAATCAAGAAGGTGCGTAGAGTTGCGTCTATTTTGTACAACTCCAGCACCCTAATGAGCCATGTATGTGGCACCGAGTCATAAGCCTTCTTATAATCTATCCAACATGTCGACAAATCCTTCCGGGATCTACGAACCTGTTGGCTTATGGCCATGTCTATAAGGAGCAGCTCCTTAGTACCGCGAGACCCATTCTTACATCCATTCTGAGACGCAGACATAATTAAGTTATTTTTAATATGTTCTGCAATTTTTGCTCTAAGAATGGATGTAAGAACTTTATAGACCGTCGGTAAACATGTAATTGGTCTATAGTTTTTAGGTTCCGCAGTACTACCCGATTTATGGAGCAGATGGGTTACTCCTGTCGTAAAGAACAGTGGTAGCGACCCAGTCTCTAAAGATGACTGGAATTGCGAGGCTAAGCAGGCGTGTGACCTTTGTAGCCATTTAATCCAGAATTGTGCAGTCCGTCCGGTCCTGGGGATTTCCAGTTAGGCAACGGACAGACTGCACGAGCCACATCTAGAGGACTAATGCTAATAGCCTCCATTTCTGGTATTGAATCACACGCCTGCTCAACAACACGCATCCAATCACCTTCAGTATTACTGACGGGCACCGACCAAATGCTTCGCCAAAAGCACTTACGGTATCATTATCCGGTGGAAACACGTCAGTCATACCTTGAGTGGGAATGGGTCGCTCCCAAGCTCTATATACCCACCTTTCATCTTGCTGGAACATGCGGTTCTGAGTGTACCGATCCACTCTTCGTCTATACCGACGGATACGGTTTGCCCATGCATAAACTTTCTGCTTCAGGATGAGTACCCTGGCCTCATTAATACGACGCTCAATCCTGCACTGCCAGGCTGGTGCGGCGGGTTTCAGCTGTGCAGTTCGGTCAGTGTTCGGAAATTTGACACGAGCTATACGATATGCCGCAACAGCCGTGCAATACAAGATTGAGTGTGTATCGCAAAGGTCTGCGCTGTTTTCAATTAAATTTGGTAACAGCGCATCCAAGGCACACACCAGTGCTCTATTTTTTTTATTCATGGGCAAACGTGGTAGCCGTGGTCTAAGATCAGATGATGTGAACCGGTACTCACAGATCGCATCCTCCAGAATGCTCCTTAATTCCACATTGCACAGGTTATCTGCAGATATAGCCCTAGTGTCCTTCTCCTCATCTTGCTGGTTTGTCCGCAGTGGAGCCACGGCAGGCGCATGCACAAAATTCTGGGGGGGGGAAGGATTACTAGCAGAGCTACTCTGCATTTCCAAGCGTAGCCGATCAAGTGTAGCGTCATCCAATCTATGATTGTGTCGAATGACGCGCACCTGATCCGACAATCGTTGGGCCGAGACGTTTACGGCTGGTTCAAGCACCTGAAACAGAGAGCATCCGACTTCGGTACGCTGTAAGGTTAATTCCTCCCTCTGTAGCCCCGTAATATGCGCGCATCACATTTTCATTAATGGACTGGGTCCATCGCATGCGCGACACATTTCCACCGGCAGCGGGGACCCCGTTCGAGGCCTGTTGGCCTCGAGATCACAAGCCCGCTGGTGGCCGTCCTCTTCCTCGCTGTCGTGATGGTGTAGGTGACGACGGTGGGGAGAAAAACTCGTCGCTCGAGCTCGACGCAACTGCAGCGACCGGTGACACGGCGCTCATGGTTGAGGCGGCTGCGAGGCGGAGCTGAGCGACAAGTCCGGAGATGGTGAGTGTGTCTCTTGTCGTGCTCTGGCTCTGGTCTGCATAATTTACTTTTGCTCATATTGTCAATTTGTTTTGTATATGTTCATGGTCCGTTTTGGCAGGTTTTTCATTTTTACTTTCATTTAGTATTATTTTAAGATTTTTTTAAACTGATAATGTGAAATCTGGACTGTGAAAGTTATTTATTATATATAAAAAATGTTGAGCGTAAATTTTTTCTTGTGACGTTGACAGATGCCAGTCTTCTTTTTTTTTTTTTTTTATTATTTTTATTATTATAGTAAATCAAAATTATCTTAATCCTAACTAATATTATAAATGCGAAAGTAAGTTTGTTTGTTTGTTTGTTACCTTTTCATGCCTAAACCACTGAACCGATCATCCTGATATTTTGCATATACGTTGTCAGGTGTACAGAAACGAACATAGGGTACCTTTCATCCCGAAAAATAGTACAGTTCCCGAGGAAAACAACAATAACGTTCTTATGATAATAGATGGCGTCATGTGTCTTTCAAATCATGATTGAATTATAACCCAAATTGACTGTCAAAGTCTAAATTAACGCGAGCGAAGCCGCGGGCAAAAGCTACTTTTACCATAAAATGATGAGTTTTTTATCGGCAAATGCTACCGTGAAATTCTAATACCATATTATAATTATAAAAAAAATGAAAATGATCATATGAAAAGGTTTAAAATACAATACATTTTGGTCACTTAAAGGATCGCTTTAGCAAGCATTAACGCTTAATTTAGTGAACATTGTGTAACCAAAATTAAACTAAATCGCAAGACACGTACGGAATCTTAAAGTAGATTTATAGACTTTAAACATCAAACATTAAAGAAAATTAACATTAAACTTATCAATATGGCAGTAGACGGTAATTAGATAAAGTTGACTAACAAATGAAAATTATAACTTTATTGTGGACTATACACAGTGCGTGGCCATGTAGTCTGTCTGACTGTTATGTAATCTTTACAACAACTTTTCGTACATACGAAAATAAGAACATAAAATCTGCTCAAAAGAGTGGTACAATCAGCCTCAGAAAGATGTGTTAGGTCATCGTATAATTGTGAACACCATTAGTTTATAATTTATCTCGCGAGGTTGTAAACTGTCGATAAATTGTGAAATGTACCATATGCTTACAATATTATAACGTACTCATTTTCGATGGTTAAAATCTATCCATGTCAAACCGTCAAATTGTGAACCCTGTCGGTAAGTGTCCACTTACCGACAGGGTTCACAATCTGTCCGATTTTACCACCCGTTTTGTGAACGTTGTCTACATTTGTTTTAATATACTCTCCCATCGCAGGTATGCTGGAAGAGATTGAATTGAATTGAGAGAGAAGAAAAAAGCATCACCTGTGTACGTATTTTTCTGTTCCTTTCTTCCTGTCTGCTTATATGTGTGTACATAAATGGTTAAATAAATAAATAAACCGTCCCTGATTGGTCGCTCTTGGCGGTAGCCGAATTGGTCACAGTATAGAGGTATGCGGAACAGGGTGTAAAGTACACTCATACTCTATAGAAAAGGGAGGATCCACCGACCAGACGGGTGTTGTGTCTGGTGGGTAACTGCCCGACGGTTGATGTCGGGACGTTGTATATATATGCTAGTCGCGCGGTAAACTCTGCTTGCGCGATGCAGGATTTGCGTGACGTCAGTGTGACGTGTAGCTCGCATGTGGCGGTGTAGATACCGCTACAACAGTAAAAAAAGGATTGTGTGGTTTTATGAAACCACGGTAAAAGTGAAACGTTTTTTTCACATTATAGACATTTAACTAAAAACCTCTTTCCTTTCTTTTTATCCCTACTCCGCGACCGACCGTCACGCGACATGCAACACACAGACAAAAAAGTTTGAGACGATGTAATAAAAGTTTCTCTTTAAAAGCCAGGGAACCGCGATCAAATGGGTTAGGTTAGGTTAGAACTGTGACTCGGTCCTGGGCCCGCTCCTGTGGAACATCGGGTACGACTAGGTGCTGAGGGTCGAACTCCAGCCGGGCGTCGACCTCTGGCTTGGGAGGAGGCACGGCTCCCTGTCGTTTTGGGTGACGCAGGTGCTCTCGGGGCATGGTTGCTTCGGGAAGTACCTGTGTTGCATAAACAGGGAGCCGGACGCCCGGTGTCACCACTGCGTCGACTGTCGGGAGGACACGGCGCGGCATACGCTGGAAGAGTGTGCCGCTTGGAAGGAGCCGCGCTGTGCCCTCATCTCAGGAGTAGGCAGTGACCTGTCGCTGCCAGCCGTAGTGAATGCTATGGTCGGCGGCGACGAGTCCTGGGACGCGGTGGTATCCTTCTACGAAACGGTCATTACGCAGAAGGAGGCTGCGGAAAGGGAGCGAGAGATCTCATCCTCTCACCCAGCCCGCAGCAGGCGCACCGGGCGTCGGCGGAGGGCGGACAACGCCCTCTTCCAGCCCCCCTAAATGGGTCCAGGGACGACGGACTTGGGAACGTCCGTCGCCTCCCATACATCAAGACCCGAGGCGGCGACGCGTAGTGTTCCACGCGCGCCCCTCTTAGACGTCGCGGGGGGAGTCAAACACCTCACTCCCCCCGCTCGAGCGGACGGGGCCCACAGAGGCGGGCCGGCACCAGTCGGGGGTTGCGGAAGATTCGTATATTCCCGCGACCTTCGGCGCAGTTGTGTGACGGAACACCAGGGTGGTTTTTAGTCAGTAAGAGTCTGACAGACCCCTCCACCCCCCAGGGCGGGGGACATCCATGACGATTTTACACCCCAGATCAAAAAAAAGTAAAAAATTTAGCTGTGACCAAATTCGCGCGAGCCGAGCGAGCGGAGCGACCGATGCCGCAGCAGCGGCCGGGGGGCGCTACTTTCCAGGTTGGTCACAGTTACATGGCTATTTAATGTTAACGCAAAGCGCGTTCCGTCGCATGCAATATTGATACCAGTTTACAATTTATCGGTTTGCCATGGATAGATTATAATTTATAAACTATCGAAACATAATGCGTTAAATTGTAAATGATTTGTTGCAGTTAACAATTTTTCGATTGTTTATAATCTCACAAGATAGATTATAAACTAACGATGTTCATAATCATACGGTGACATATACATAGACCAGAATTCATTTAAATGTCCTCAATCTTTGTTCTATAATATTATTATACATACATATTGCAGCATGACCTCTTCTTTTACAACCAATTTTTATCTAGTTCATATGGTTGGTCATCAATTCGTTATTCTTAATTTCTCAAAGTTTGACAATAAACAAACCCCTCGTTTGATTTTATTGGGAAAAAACGTCAGTTAATGAAAAACATGTATTGAATCCAACCGATTTCTATAAATTTTCGAATCACACATGTACAATCTAAATTAAAACGATTAACATTACCAGGCTTCATGCTTAGTGTGTACAATATTTTTCAGTCGAAGTAGAACCAGTGAAAAAGAGCTGCTTCCGGCCCTTTTTCCAGGTACCAGACTATTCACCAGGCTTGCGAGCTCTTGCGTCACTATCACCAGTCGCATAGAATCCTTGGGAGTTCGAGACCAGCTAGGCCGTTCTGGCTCGCGACACATGAACGTCAAGTCGCCAGCGATTCCGTCGAAACGTGCCACGATTTGAGGATACAGATCGTCAGGATAAACTAGGCGTGCTACGCTTTGAGGCTCCAATTTACCAGGGTCGACTTATTACTTTAACCCATTACGCATAACTATTATAATAGTATTAGAACCTCTAGGATCAACATTTTGATACTAGTTGAAGTTTTACCAGATTTTTTTCTATCGGGATAACTTAGGTTCATCTTTATGACGTAGCATTCATTTGAAAGTTTAAATAATTTACTAGCCACGAACCTAAAAACCGATTGCAATCGATTCCCTAGTTCGGAAATCAAATACGTAACAAACACCAACCATCCGGTGTCCCTTAAGTTTTCTCGTGATCTACCTATATTTTCAGCAACTGTATTTAATAATATTTAACTAACTTATTTTATATTTTGATGCAATTTTTTTAATAAGTTATAAATTATACGTATTAATGTGGTGAATTTTCATTTTTATTTCGCTACAGTATACAGGCTGGCAAATAAAGGCTTTTTTTTTCTGTGACTATTTTCGGACCTGCTGTTAAATCTGTCTATGTTTTCTGTTGCTTAGAATGTTATGCCATGTTACTTGGATGTTTGTGAACTATGTATAAGTTTAATAAATGAAATTGAAATATTGTATCAATGAAATGGTATGGCCACAAAACATATTATTTACACATTGGGTACTCAATTGTAGCTACGGATTGACATATAGAACCAAAGATAATACACTAATAGAACACAAGTTGTAGACAATCAAATGACTTCTTGTCGATGTATTCATCTTTTTGAGTCTGACTTTTTATGCAATTGTGACTTTAGAATGATAATTAATCTGCCGCATTTATATAATTCTTACGTTGATTTTATCAAGTTAGTTGTAATTGATTTCAAAACGATTTCCAAGTAAATAGCACTTTGACAGACTTACTCATACATTTCATTATTTATATATATATATATATTATCTAACACTTTGGCACTCCCACAAGAATATTTCTTTAGAAATTTTTCCGCAAGATTTTTCCGAGGGCTGATTTCATTTTTTATCGAATCCAATCAGTTTATTGCAAACTTTTTGTACAGAGGTTGGAATAAGATTAAAATTATCAAACATGCAAACTTTAAGGACACTACAAAACAAAACAAAATAAAAAAATACCATTACAATACAATGAACTTAGCATGCGACATTTTGACAAAAAAGCATAGTTCAAATCAATAAAATATAATAGAATAAGTATTGTTTATTGTTGCTGTAGCTATCGAATTATATTATTTATTATAAGTAATAGCTTCTGCCCGCGGCTTCACCCGCGTGGATGTCGGAAATTATCCCACGGGAACGTGCAACCTGGAAAAATATGTAGTATCCTATCATCCATATCTATTCAGCCGTTAAAGTGTGAAAAGGTAACAGACATACAGATAATTAATGCAAATAATCTTTTTTTATTTTTATTTAATAGGTTTTTATGATCAAATCAAAAATGTTTATTTGCAAGAAAATACATATACATTACAAAGAAAGATCTTATATCCTAAAAGTCATGTATTCTGCATGTAAATGTCTAAATTAAAAATAATAACAATTCATCTTAATATTATCATTATTAATTCAAAATACTATAGCGCCGCCATTGGCCACGTATTACTTACATATTAGCTAAGTTATTTTATAATTTCCAATTGTAATAACTTTTAAGCAGGTGCGCCGAATTAAATGAAATTAATAACTAGTAAAATAAATAATACCTCAAGATACGGGTTCTGACTACATTTCAAATTCCTTAAGTGTCTTAAAAAGATGTAAGTACACAAAATGATCGATAATCACGTGAATTTTAAAATCATCCCCTAGTTTATCCCCTTGGGGGATGATTTTACAAAAACACTGAGACAAATATATTTTTTATATCTTACCAAAAGCATAAGTTCAAATTTTCCCTAACTTAAAAAATGAAAAGTTTCCCATGCTAACTTTCATCCCCTTTTATGATTATATTATTTCTGAGACAAAAAGTAGCCTATGTCCGTCCCCAGGATGCCATCTGTCTCCTTGCTAAATTTTATCGAAATCCGTTCAGTGGCTTCGGCGTGAAAAGGTAATATACAGACAGCCAGACAGAGTTACTTTCGAATTTATAATATTATTTATTATATGGATTAAAGAATTGAGAGGGCAGTGGTGGCCCAGTGGTAAAGGCCGCGACTTACGAGTAATTCGTAGGTTCGAACCCACACAGGCGCTTTATTTTGTGTAAATAATTTCATCACCACTGCTCTCAAAACAGTGAAGAAAGACATTACGAGGAAACCGAACGATGTCTTAGAACAAAAAAATCTAAGACATATATGTGACATCTACCAAACAGCACTGGGCCCGCGTGGTGGATTACGGCCCACTCCCTCTCACAGAGAGGAGGCCTGTGTCCCAGTAGTGGGACCATTATAGGCTGATCAAGATTGTGATTAAAGAAAGAGAATAAGTTGAATCAAAATAAAATAAATATTTAGGTATTATTTTATACAAACAATGATAAGCGATTTATTATTTTTATTTTATTTTCTTAACTTATATTATAAAATGACAAGATTTAGATTTTTTGTATGTTTGTTTGTTACGCTTTCACGATAGAATGGCTCAACATATTTTGATTAAATTTGGCACATGGGTAGAACAAGACCTGGATTAAGACTTAAAATATTTTTTATCCCGATATTCCCACGGGATCGAGACTTATGCGGGTGAAACCGCGGAGTGCAGCTAGTTTCTTCATAAAACTCATGCAATGTGTTAGTACTTAGCACTTCTGGTTAAAATAAGTTAACAAATTTGTTTAAAATAGGTATTACTTTTTATTTCTTTTAATGACTTCGGGATTTTATTATAAATCTTGATACACATTACACACGGGCCTGATTGAAAAATCCGATAGTTTTGTAACCGGTAATGTTATATTTTACAAGCTTTTAAAGCGCTTTAAAAATTACAACGTATAACCCATAAACACTGTAACATGACCCGATAAAAACGCGTTTTCCACCATCCGTATCCACCCAACATAAAAAATAAACATTACATTTAGGTAAATAAAGAGGAGCATTTTCTTTAGTTTTCACCGTGTACCTGACTCTGGGCCCGGAACACATTTCCCCCGGGCCGTAATTGAAAGGTTGCTGCACAAAGCGAAGCCCTGGTGCTGCCGACCTCATTCCTTGACTCTAGTTTAATTATAACTCGCCTTCGCCCACATTTCTCCACTCTACGCCAGTTTGTTTATGCTAATAGTTATTTTGAAGATGTGGAAATAATGTATGATTTTAATAATCAATTATCATGTGAATGGTTTAACAGAAACTTGGAGTCGTAAGGAGTGAAAACGGTGACGATATGTAGAAGGAAAACAAGGTATAAAGAAAGAAAAAAGAAAATTTACAGTAATTTAATATTTGTATTATATACAGACATTATTCGTTGAAGAAGCTTTGTGCATCTGTTCAATTTTTTTTTTAACTCAAACATTGTGATGCGGCAGTCCTCCTTAGAGTTAATTAAAAAAATATAAAGCGATATTTTTGGAATGCCTATTTGAAGTCGCTTCAAAGATGTAAAACCAATATTAAGACGACCAATGACCAATGCTTCAAAAATCATAAAGTTTCAGATTCCTTGACGCATGTTTGTAGCTAAAAAAAACATACGTTTTTGTAATTTCTGAGAGCATACTTTATACGCAACTAACTATTATTGTCGAGTGTAAAAAACGTCAACACAATGAGGTAATGCTTATAAACCAGAAGAAATCAAAACAAAAAGAAATCAAAACATTTGTTATGGCAACACAAGCCTGTCAATATGTTAACGACTTCAAGTTAACGCCTTTCCCTAATAATTTCTTGTTTTACATACGTTTGACCCGCAAATCGCTTGTAGGACGAGGTCCTAGCATAAGCGGGAAATAGCTCGTAGATTTTTAAATTTTGGAGCGGATGAAACCGCTCTCTTCCCGAATGAACTACATCACAAGTTCAACAATAAGTAGCACACAAGTTCAAGTACAACGCTACAATTTTTTTTGACGCGTGTCCGTCATTCATTTGCTTGTCTACTAAATGAGCTTAACATTTTTTGGTACCAACTGCACTTTGCAACTTTTGACTTTGACAATACCGACCACAACGCATAATAAATCGGCCAGACAATATACCCACCCAATTTAGGCGAAATAAAAATAATTATTACGCACATTTTTCTAAGCAAAACATAACTTCCCACACAACTGTTTTCAATTACATAAAATTTCATAATTTCCCTCTGTAAAACTGCGTAAATTAAAATATAACTCTTTGCGTAATTTACACGTTTTACTCGTAACAGTGGATTAATGTAAAAGATTCATTTCTTTCGAAAAGAAAGTTGTTTCAGAGCACAATAAGCCTTACAAGTGAACGCTGTTGTTCAAAATGCCTTGATCTTCTGTTGTGTGGTGAGAAAGTCGACACGACGATGATAAAAGAGTTGGTTGGGTGTTATGTAAGGTAGTTTAAGAGAATTAACATCGTGCCACAATTATTACGTCGTCGAAGAAAGGAAGGAACATATAGAACCTTCTTCTTTAGAAATGTGTTTATTTAAGTTCTGTAAGACTAAGATTTTTTTTTTCTCATTTCGTTGATTTGGGAAATTCAGGCTCGGTTAATGTCGTTAATGAACATGAACATCAACAAGGTTTCACGTATAGTACTCATCTACAAGCTGGATATAGCACTCTAAAATTATTGAAATTTAACATATAAAATTGCGGATAAATGAAGGTGTCGAGGTCTGAATCCACACTGATTTATTGAAGAAATCAAGTTAATTTGCTATTGGAATGTATGGTACTCAAGTAAATTTCGAAGTGAACCAATTATGGGTGGATATCAAAATTAAAAAAGACCACGATCAGCACATTTTAACTTCGATAGCTGTCAGTATCATCTGTGTTATGGAATATTAACACTGGCAGCTCTTGAACGCGATTTAGATGCAGGTAGGTACCGATCGCGTTCAGGCGCTACCCCGAGCAAAACCTTGCGATAGTGCGTTATTCAGAGGCTATTAACTCATTAATTAGGAATAATAAATTACATCTAAAAGCACATTATTAATGTTCGATATCCTATATTCCTATCATCACATCGCACGTTCTTATTTGTTTTTAAATATATATTTAAAAACTCCTTGTAAAAAGTGACCAAAATTATTGTTTGCATGCATCTTTTGCTAAAGGTAACGTTCTAATAATTTGATGATTACACTAATTGATAGATAATTTAAAAATCTAAATAATTCACGTTTTAATTTATTTCAAAAGATCGCTTGTCTTTTTTTATTACATTAATTAATTTTTTTGGTGAATACTATGATAAAAAATGGGCGTGCGCAGGGAGCGAGACAAAGCGAGACCGAACGCTCAAGGTCATTTGGTCGGGAAAGCGCCTTAAATTCGCCATCAGTAGCCAACTTTAGTCATAACCGCTCTCGCTCGCATTGAAACTGAGCCTATTACAGCATAACACGATGTTATTGAGTATTGAAACTCAATCTTAATTGTGCCGGAAAACAATTTGCAGGTAAAATACATAATGGCTGTTTTATCGAGAGCGTTTTATCATGGCATTAGCTGCCGCCTGCCTTGTATAAACATCTTCTGAGGAAAGCTTTGCCCGTTTGCAGGGACTAAAGAAGCAAATTAAAGAGAAAATTATATATTTGTTGTTTTGTTCCCCAAGACACAAGCCCTGCTTAGTTTGGGGGTCAGCCATTAAACCAAACCATTGTGATGCACAAACTTAATTGTGTTAAATGTAAGCTTATTGTCTGTCATCACACACTTTTTCAAAAGTAAAAAGTTTTATTGTAAAATAATTCCAATAACACTGTTTGTATTTATTTTTTTGTTTGTTAATATACAATTATTTTATGTCTATAGGTTAAGACAACGGTCATATCATTTAAGGAATTGAAGCAACTTAGACATATTATTATGTCTATCTTATACTACAACATTAGAGAAGAAATATTGGGATGATGTGATGTAATAAATTCACACCAATAACCCCAGTAAAGAATAACAAAAAAAAAACAGGGAGTTACATAAAAGAGACGTTTTCCTGCTTGAAAACTTGATAACTTTATAACTTAAGGAAATGTCATATCGAAATCGTTAAGGTATTGTAATTTAAAATGGCTTTACTTCTTTTCTTTTCTCTATTCTTGATCGTTTGAAGAAAGATCTGCCCACACGCTGACTCAACTTCAAGATTTATATTTTCTTTTGCGTTTGATCTAAATCATAAGCTTAAATCGTATAAATTTAAGAATGCTTAGTCATCACAATGGTAACGATAATATTCCATACCACTTACATTGCGCTGAAATATTATAAATAAAGGCGTCACTAGTTGGAAACTTATACAGAGTGCATGCATAAAACAAAGCTGAAAAGAACACGGTCCAAGACGTCGTTTCTTAATTTACGAGGGCATTTTGTGGCGAGTGGTCTCGTCATAATTATCCGAGCGCCATCTGCAGGTAAGTTACGAGCGGGCACGCACACCGGCGCGCGCGCACGCACACCTCGCCTCGCCGACTGTCCGCCGGCCGAACAATCGATCGTAAATCAGCTTCGATAAAATTATAGGAGGGAACACAATGGATGTCGCCCGGCAACATCTGCGACGCATAATCTGCCCTCCTGCCATCGCAAAGAGTCCGCTTTCATGCGCCACCTGGCTGCTCCCGCACGTAACTCTCCGTCTCCGAGATAAAGTCGACATTCGCACGTGTACAGACAAGAAGTGTTTATTTTGAGAAAGTCACCCCGTGCGATTCTCACCTCTATGAGAGAAAGCTTTGCGCCTATATTGCGCTGCGCTTACCAACACTCTCGTAATTGCGAAATTCACGCTTCGCGGTGCGGTACAAAAATAAGATTATGGATTCTGCTGAGCTCCAGCGTTATTGTGATTCGAGGATCCGTCCGTAGGTATGTCTGCGAGCTTTACGACTACTATTCCTGGAGGAATAAACCGTCGTGCTTATTGAATATTGTTCAGGTTATTTATGGAAGATATCGCCATTGTCCAGAACGCGACGCGAATTCTTAGCCCTGGAAGTTTGTTTAGAGAACCATTGTGATTGCGTATTTACACTTCATTAGGTAATATTGCCTTAGAATAATCGTTTCATGTCTTTGTTGCTGTTATTCAACAGTAGGTACCGACTGGAAACCCTCAAACAGAAGTTTGAAGTTGTACAAAGGCTAGACATTATGTTATGAAATCTTAACAATAAATGTAGGTGATCAATAGCGTAACCTACCAAGGTTTTTGTAACATTACCAAAAAGTAAATCCCATTTACTAAATTAAACTCTTTTACCACCATTCTGAAAACTCCCACTCGACCGACCCCAACCCTAGACATGATAAAATCTAAGACCCAACATCGAGAAAGTTAATCGGTACATCCAGAGCATCGATTGTAGAATCGAATATAAACGAATTGCTGGGGCTGAGCAATCAACTCGTTCTCACAAAGGGCAACGGTCAGGGATCGAATTTCCCGACACTCCGAGAAGATCGTTGGCTCGGCACACGTTTACGAGAGTCGTAAAGACGTGCACCTATATATCTAAATGTATATAGTATATAGGTATATTGGAAATATGAAGGTACGAAGGTGTCGGATTGCGTCAACATGAAAATTGAATAAATCTTATTTAAAGACTGGCTCGGATGCCATAACGAGGTCCAAAAGGATTGTTTGACTAATGAATTTCTGACATGTGTCATGGATATAATCTTGCAAAAACCAGCCTATAATGTTCTCAGTGCTGGGACACAGGCCTCCTCTCTATGAGAGGGGGTGGGCCGTAATCCACCACGCGGGCTCAGTGCTGACTGGTAGATGTCACATGTCTTAGAAATTTTTGCTCTAAGACATGCCTGTTTCCTCATGATGTCTTTCTTCACTGTTTTGAGAGCAGTGGTGATGAAATTATTTACACTAAGTAAAGTGCCTGCCTGGGTTCGAACTCACGACCTATAACTCGTTAGTCGGTGTCGATACCACTGGGCCACCACTTCTCTGCAAATTAAAAGATATACCAATCCCTAAACACTTGATTATTCTCATACTCGTAGTACGAGTACCTACACTACCTACCTATGTAGGTAAATTAGGCGAAGTTACTCTATGAAATACCTACCTAAGGACCCCAAAGCGATATTTTAAAATCCACCTACCAACAAGAGGATACAGTATTTAGCTAGCTTGGGAAGGTGCTATCATAGGAATGAATGATCACTGTAGATCTATAGCAAATCCCAAGAACCTTACCTCCCTATATTATGAAATCCTTCTCGTTTTACGGCAAAGAAAACTGAGTAATATCCTTATTACGCCACGGTGCATTCATACCCAAATTGGCCTCTACAGACCACCCATCAAACCACCTTTATAACCCCAATAACAGGAGATCAATTAAAAAATCCAATGGATATGTAAATTTGAAACATAAATCGTATATATTTACATGCGTTATAAACGTGTAAAGTGCAACCGTGGTGCGGATAGCGTTTCGAAACCATTCCGTTTTAATGACACGATAAAAACGGTCAGATATGAACGCCATATCAATATAATCTTTATGTTCAAACGTACAATATATCTAGCGTATGTACTGTATGGGTTTTGTACTGAAACATTCAACGAGGACGCGTAAATTCGTTTGTTTTGTCGTTTGTAGAAAAACTATGATACACTTTTTGAAATCTATTGAAAATGGATCTCACATATATTCGTACATGTTCTATAAGTACTCCCTAATCATGCGTAACGTAAGACAATTTTTCAATTAAAAATTATATATTTATAATAAGGCACTGACAAAATATAATTTAGAATAGAGCGAATTTCGTCTTCGCTAGGTCATAGGAAAGACAGAAAAATATATTGCTCTCTGCGAAAAGCTTAATTATTCCGAGGGTTAATAATAATGTTGAGTCGAGGCATTTCGGCGAAAACTTTAATCATCTACGCTTTTCAGACGATCTGATTCTGTTTTCTGAGTGCCCAAAAAACTTAGAGCAAATGCTACGCTATGCTATGCTTGATGCTTGAATCCATCCAAAGGTTGTCTGTAAAAGATCGCTTTTAGCGATAAGACCGCCTATTGTGTCACCCTATGTAAAATTTCTACATTTATATCTGTACTTTTTATGGTGTACATAATAAAGAGTATTCTATTCTACAGCAATTATCACATCAAAGTGCGAAAGCAGGGCTGTCAATGAACACGACAAATACCAAAATTGGGATCAATTCCTCACATACCAGTATAACAGTAAATAGGGAACCAATAGACTACGTAGAAGACTCCATTTACCTAAGACAGTTAGTTAATATCTAGAGTTAGTTAATATCTAGAACTGATACTATGAATAAAGAAATTCATAGAAGGATAGCTAACACTTGGAAGAGATTTTGGTCCCTTAGCGAAGTAATGAAAACAGAGACATGCCAATTAGGGGCAAATGGAAAATTTACAACATGTGTATTCTGCCGTGCTTGATCTATGGTAGCCAAAAATGGGCATTGACAGACCAAGTAATTCAGAAAATAAACGTCCTTCAAAATATTATAAAATATTTTTAAGGACGTTTTTTAGGGAGTGTAATTGGAGTCAAGAGAAGAGACAAAGTAAGATTTAAAGAAATAAAAAATATAACTAAGTTAAAAGATGCAAAAAAAGTATGTAAAACACATAAATGCCGATGGAATGGACATCTGATAAGAGAGGAAAAAGAGAAATGGACCATAGTAATATCAGAGCGATAAACTCAAACTCAAAACATTTATTTCAAATAAACCAATTACAGGCACTTTTGAAGTGTCAAGGGGTCTGTCAGTCAGAAAGACGAAGCTAGTTGCCCATTCCAAAGCGTAGTAGGTACTTATGGAGAAGAACGGGCAAGAAACTCCATGCAGCTTTTAAATCAAAATAATGTTTAAAAAATTGGTTAAATCATTTATGTTAAAATTATACATGAGAACGATGTAGAAAGACGTTAAAAGCTTCCGTAATAAAAAAGATAAAAATAAAAAATATATTCAGAAAATTAAATTAAAATAAGTCGTGGCAGCTAAGAAATGACCAGTCCCTACTGACGGCGCCCGTTCATGAACATGACGCATGGATCAGCACCATTCAGCTCAACCATTTTGAAGGGAACTTAATGATCCAACACACGCCACCACCAACGCGACATTTGAGTGAGCATGACAGTATGTCAGCCACCAGGGCACATTGAAGTAAATGGTAGCTATATAGTAGGTACATAGTGCTGATACATATGCTATACAATTACACAATACTAAGAGATTGAATCTACACAATGCAAATATAGTTTTTACAATCTTCAGCAGGTCCAACAATATTTTTGAACGCTAATCTATTAGTTTATGCGCCCTTGTGGAGCAGGACCAGCTTTGAGCCAAACATTTTTGTCAGCGATATAATCCCCCAACTTACAATATGCTTGGCTGCATAGTGTGCGTTTTATACAAGATTTAAATTTAGTTTCATTCAGTTCGAGTACGTGGGAGGTATTTTATTGTAACATTTTGAACAATACCCGATGAAGGATGAATCTCCTTTAGCCAGTCTGAAACCTGGTTGAATTAATTAGTCCCTATGTCTAGCTAGTCCTATATCTGTGTCTTTCACCTCTTTTACTGAAAAGTTTTTTTTTCCTTACGTACATGATGTTTTCATAGATATATTGACAAGGTACCGTCATGATGTTAATATCTTTAAACAGTTCCCTTAGAGAATCGCGCCTGCAAAGGCTGAATGCACTTTTCTGCAGAATAAAAATAGACTCGATATCTGCAGCCCGGTCCCATAGTAAAATACCGTAAGACTTAACTTACCGTTACTATGAAAGTAACCGAAATAGCCTCGCGGTATCTACATTAGTAAATTGACGGATTTTCATACAGCATATACTGCTGAACTTCGCCGTCCTGCAAGAGATGTTAAATGAGGATCCCATTGCAGCCTTGAGTCGAGCGTAATCCCCAGGAAAACAGCTTTATCGACGAATTCTAGTTTCTCTTTATTGAATACTATGTCACAATCACTACTTTTAACATTCAGCAAAACAAATCTTCTGAATTTGTTTTTTTCCCATTTAATACTAAATTATTAGCAGAGAACCAATTTTGTACCTGCAGTAGGAAGTTATTTACATCGTCAAGATTTGATGCACGTCTATTTATTTATTTACTATCTTAAAAATGAAGTATCATCAGCAAATAACACCATTTGTGGTTGGTTTTTTAATAAATGGGGTTGATCATTAATGTATACTAAAAAGAGGAAAGGAACTACTATCAAGCCTTGTGGCACCCAAGTGATGGAAAAAGGAGCAAAGGACGACGAGCGAAATGTTCGGAAAACGACGTCAAAAGAGCAGCTGGCCCAGAGTGGATTCAAAGGGCGAGAGACAGAGAGAGATGGAAATATTTAGAGGAAGCCGTTGTCGAAGGACAAGCTGTTTAAAAAGAGAGCACCGAACGCAGATATTTATGAAAACAAAAATGTTTTTCTATGGAAAATCATTTTAGAAAATATTTTATAACCAGCAATAAAGGCTTATTTTATTTTATAATAATTAAATGGGGCCCCGAATACTTTATCAGAAACCTAATTTTAAACTAATTCTTCAATCAACAATCAACTCAACCTATCGCAATCCACTGCTAGACATAGGGCTCTCCTATGCTGCGCCACAACACCCTGTCCTCCGCCTTCCGCATCTAGTCTGTCCCAGCCCCTTTTTTGAGGTCGTCGGTCCATCCAGCTGGGGGGCGTCCCACACCACGCTTGCATATACGTGGTCGCCACTCCAGGACTCGTCTGCTCCACCGGCCATCGGTCTTCCGACAAACATGGCCAGCCCACTGCCACTTCAGTTTGCTTGCAAGCTATGTCGGTAACTAATTCTTACTAACGGAAAATTCAGCAACATTTTTGGGACAGTTACCAACTTTGGTAACTTTAACTTTATGATCACTCAAAATATTAATTCATGAATATCCAGAAAACATAAAGATAAAAAAGAAAATAAAGCAATAATCTTCTTCAATTGCTACGAAATGGCTACTGTACTATTGCTACGGTTGTAGCTTCGTAGCCTATCTATTTGCTACGGAGATGCTACAGCTATCTATTTGCTACGGAGTTGCTACGAAAACAGATAGTTCTACGAAACGGTGGGCGCTCGTAAAAACAGACTGATACATTAATATTCACTGTTTTTATAATTTATAATTACTTGATAATGTGTATTTTTTTTATAAGTATAGAATTCATGACCTTTACTTTAACTTTCCTTGTTCTTCTATATGGCAAAGTTAATATTTATTATTTTAACCTGAGCCAATTAAGGTTATTTTTTCATGCTTTAATGATCAGATTTTGATACTTCTGTGAAGAAAACACTATTTTAATTAATCTCAAAGCTGTCAATCGAAACCTATCGTTCAATAAAGATTTCAAACAAGACATCTGCCAGCTTTAAAACGGGATTCACGCTTGAGAATCATTTTACAATATTGGCCTCAGAGTCCTTATTAATAAATTTCGATCAACATTTTTATTTCTAACATGTGCCTACATACTTATGCTTCGTAAAGCACGCTAAGCCGATGGTCCCGGCTTTTATTCGTAGATCTTTGACAGTCGTAACGGGTAGTCAGAAGCACAAAAGTCTGTCAGCCAGTCTTACCAAGAGGTATCGTGGTACCCAGTAACTGGTTTGTGGAGGTCAGATAGGCAGTCCCTCCATGTAAATTACTCTTATGCAGCTGCATCCGGTTAGACCGGAACCCAACCCTAATATAAAGAGGAAAGGGTTAGGCTGATTGATTTATATTTTATATAGATACTTTCCAATATATTGTTTATAGATATAAAACCCTGGAACGTGCATATACACCTATCTAAGGGTGTTACACGCTCGCTATAAACTTAGTCGTAAAAACTGAAGATTGGTTGCTCGGTGCTTGTGCAACCCGTGTCTGGAAACTGCTGTCTCGATAAATTGATAAGAGGCTTTCGTCAATGTTGACTCTACACTAAGTGCGGATTTCACCAATGAAAAAGAACATGGTCATCACTTTTAAACTGCGTTCAAGAGCTATCGAGGCCAATATTCCAAAACAATTTTGACACTGACAGCTCTTAAACGCAGTTTAGGTGTGCTGATCTCATTCAGTTTTATTGGTAAAATTCGTCCTAAACATGGTGACTTGGAATTTATATTCTGTTGGAGAAAGATTTTAAAGATATTATTACGTTACGATTTATGAGAACATGATATAAAAATTAAAGATTTTTAACAATCTACATTACAAAGCGGTTTCTTTTATTTTTTCAGGCCTACTTTTCAGTAAATAAATCTGTCCCATGTCAAATAAATACCTATGTAAAATGAAGGGCTTATAATGTTTATAGCAAATAACTACACCTACTTATTGTCATGATAATCATTTCAATATTACTGAGGTTTGAAGTTTGCAGGTATTCAAAGGTATTATATTTGTACGCCAAATGGCAAAACATAGAGAAACTTTAATATAACAATTGTAACATCTTACACACTGTGTTAACCTGTGTTTACAAATAAAGACTATTGATTGATTGATTGATTGAGAATGACACTGACTAATCGCCTTGGACAAAGCAATTTGTACCTACATATCAAATATTTTTTTAATCCTTTTGAGCCAAAATTCGCCTTTAGACGTTAGGCAACTCTAAACAAAGGTTGTAAAGGAAAATACCCACTATCACCACACTTGGTAAACAAATTGGTGATTGTTGTTATCAATGTAAAGGGAGCTATATTCCTATTCCTATGAATTTGACACCTTAAGGAAAGCCAGAAGAAGAGCCGTGCAGCATATAGCTGGAAACCATACCTTCTCTTTTACAAGAAGAATAAGGTAGCCTAAACCAACCAAAATCATAATGAAACCCATAATCCTTCACAAACATTATCCCGAAACACATTCCTCACAAACAAGAGTAAACAAAACTTCTCCAAATGGTATAAAACTTGAGCAAACAAAAGAATTTTCAGGTAACACCTTTAATTTCCTATGAGTGGTCGAGTTACACCTGTCCATGCGCACCTGACTCATCTGGCTAGAACAATCAACTATCAACAAGGTAGGTACCTGGGTTGGTAGGTACTGTCACGACCATAAACACCTTATACTTACGCAAAACTGAAAAGTAATTTCAACCATTTCAACTTTGAGAGCAGGCCTATTTCATAATAGAATGGTTTCGAGAATACTGTGTTCGTAGCACTATAAAATTTCTATCAATACTTTAGGAGCAAAATGGTTTTCTATCTCGCGTAATTGTCACGTATTCATGCTGGTGACTGTACCTAGGTATATACTCGTACCTGCATCTTTTAGTGAGTAATTCTCTTATCGGTATAATGTCAACAGGCTTCAGACTTTCTTTTGTTTGAAAGACTACATGGGCATTGATTTGTATGTAGGTAAATGTAATTGGTTATATAAATGTAAATTGCTAAAACTTATTGAATATTACTATTATAATTTTCTAATTAGGTACCTATATTATATCAATAAAGTTACACTTCTAAATTATAGATACATACATGAGCAACAGTAACATCAAAGTATATTACAAATCCCAATAACAATAGATACTTATAGAACAAAAGAATACCATCACGCTTACTGCACATAAACAAAGTAAATAATGAAAAGCCTCCGTGCTCATCCAATGACAAATGACAATAGAGGGAACATCCCTCCGAAGGCTATGCATCCGAATATAAGCTCTACCGTATATACATATTAGAGCGCGAAATTGTGTGACGGCGCGTGGAGGATGTCCCTCGCTATCTTGTCTGGCGGGGGAGGCGCCGACCAATCGGCACGCGCGCTCAGCGCATCACTGTCCTTATCTGTACATACCTACTGCGCATCCTCGAATCTATATATTAGTACATAAACACACTGAACGAAACACGAATTTCTAAACAATTTTCCGTGAAAGTAATGACGACTTTCAAAGTTGACAAGTAAAATATGAACTAACCTTGCGCGTGGAGGCGCCTCGCGACGGCTTTGGACCGCATAGCCACCGCAGTGACAGCACAGGACACTCTCCTCAATTATTAAATGGCGATCGATGACACACTACAATGTAATTGGAAAAGTTTTTCTGAAATGGTCCGGGAGGACGTGTTGAATAGCGCGCGCGTTTGGTCGGGTGGGATCGGCAGTGGCGCGCGGGCGGGCGCCGGGAGCGTACGTCACCGTCCTGCAGGATGCGTGCGGTAAGGTGCGGTTTGCGGCGCGAGGAGCGCGGCGTATCACGCGAGCGGTCGGCGGGACACTGCGTTCACGTGCTCTACCGCACCGCGACCGCGGGGAAAGCGATTTTCACGCGGGAAACGATAGTGACCGGCCGCGCTGTCTCGGCCCGAGCCGCGGCTAACCACCAACTGTCACTCGGCACGGGGCGCCAGCCTTACGCGACTACACCCACGGGCCCGACGACGCCTACACGCCTTTATGACGACAAGCTTCATGCTCAAGGTTCGACTGGCCTGAAACAGCATATTTACCAATAATGAACTAGATACACAATCTAACTGAAACTACATATTAAGCCAATCAACAGTACGCAGTATTACGCACAATTATTATTAAAATAAATAATTACGCATATCCTAATTTTGCCTGACTTAATGCCTCCCAAGTAACAAAACTTTACCACAGGTAGGTCGTAAGTACACAAATAAGAGCTTCGGGAAGAGTCAAAAGTTTCACAACTAAGTTATGAAACACAAGGTGGAACATTATGTAATGTTCTGATTAAATTTAACTGAGTTTAGTCGACAAGGGGAGGGATGTTTAAGGCTTCTTAAAATTTTCTGTTCAATGTTCAATATTTTTGTTACGAAATAATTTCAGAAAACAGCCGTTCAGCTTATTACATCTGAAGGGACGTAACGGCTAAAGAGAAGAAATCACATCTGCCGAGCACGGCCTTTTCGCTTTTCCATGAACGTTCCAGATTTTGTAAGTGGGAGTTGTTTTATATACCTACTTAAGTCGTCAACACATTGATGATCCTTGACGAAGGCCTGTCTCTATCTCATTAATAATTACCATTTATTAAACTTTTAGGAAGACGAGTGTGGTGGCATCTACATCGCCACATGCAAACTACGCATCATTCTGACGTCACGCAACTAGCATCTATGCTGCGGGCCGATTGTATGATTCGTCATTACATTATACATACGGCGCCGCCGTCCTTTTGCATACTTACTGTCGCCGTTATGTGTAATGCCTAATGCAAATTGCTGACACTTGATGGCATCCATTTCGTCAAGAGTCATATGAAAGGGTAACCATGATTATTAACTAGTTCATCGGTAAACACTGAGCAGTAAAATCATAACACTTTTTTAAATGGGTAATTAAATAAATATTAAGCAGTAAAATGGCTTAACAGGCAGTTACGTTTGGGCAGTTAACAAATCAGAATTAGACGGTAAGAAATCTAACCTAACCCATTTGGTCGGGGTGCTCTGGCTTAGTTACTGGCGAAAAATTCAGCTCGCGTGTGGTTGGTCCTAAACTAGGAACCATCCAATTATATACCTAATAACAGTCGTAAAAATTAATACCCGTATTTATTAGCCCGAGTCCGCCGAACGCCAGTTTGCATGGACACTTGAGCGTGTTATACGAGCCGGATAACCTCCAAATCATTTTCTCTAGTCCACTGCTTTTTTAATGATCCCGTTTGAGATTCGCAACAATTGTTTAAAGTAGACGTCTATAAAAACACTTGTTTCTTGCTGCATACACCTGCTTTCATCTTTATTTTCGGAAACACTTGCACTAGTTGACGCCAATTTTGTTGTTTTGTCTAGCAGCGCCTCAGGTGGTAGAAAATAGAACTAGTTGAATCAATTCGCCTAGGCATTATAAATACGACGATCGAATCATCAATTGGGTTTCAAGGACTTTGACATAATGCCTAGGCGTTATTAATTTTGCCCTAGGCAGTAGGCATAACGACGACAGTATGCAAACGGACGGCTCCGTATGTATAATGACGAATTATGCAATCCACCTTCGACATAATTATATACAATGTCCCGACATCAATCATTGGGCAGTAGCCCATCAGACACAACACCCGTCTGGTCGGAGGATTCTCGCTTTTCTATGGAGAATGAGTACACTTTACACCCTGTTGCTCATATGTCTAAACTGGTGACCCCGAACATAGACATTAGCGCAGCCTTCGAGCAGCTAGTTCAACATGACGTCATCATCATCACTTCCTCAAGCTTTTGAGCGGTGAATTAGCCAGCCAGCACCAACGGCTTCAACGGGTATCCTGACCACCAATGCAGCGAACGCGCTTTCCTGGTCATCACCCTTAGCCACATCAGCAACCTTGGCACATCGCATTGCACTATCGGCCGATCCACAAGTATTTTTAATGTGATGTTGTGTGATGTTTTTGGTCACCATAGTTGTGTTGTCATACCTTGCTTCTTGCGAATTCATAATTCTAGGTTAACGGGAAGTATATGTATATATGTTATTATTTATTTGCGAGTATCAAAATATGTCGCGTATATGACTGCATTCTTGTATTGCTTTGACTTAGAAGCTTGATTTTTTTAGCTCTATGGGTCCGTAGACGAACGTGATGGGGAACGTATTTGATATTAATTTCAACTTTATTCCTACACGCGTTCGTGAGAAAAACCTTGACAGACTGACAGACAGACGGACGGGCGGACAGCGAAGTGATCCTATAAGGGTTCCGTTTTTCCTTTTGAGGTACGGAACCCTAAAATTAGTTTTACAACATTTTATTTACATTAATTACATAATCATATGCGAGGACAACTTTTAACATCCCTCTGCTGGACATATTAAGACATATAATCTTCTTTCATCCAATTCAAAACGTAATCTTTACAAACCCGCCAACATATTGACGTTCCAGAAAACCTTCGACTCAAGCTGTACTGTAAGTCTAAACTATCGTCGGACAGTGGGGGAGGGGGATAGCCTCATCCTATCCACCACCTCCCATCCCCCATCCCCCGAGTGTCGGAGACATACGAGTAAGACTTACACCAGCAATCGTACACGGGTTAAGTTCTATGTACCTAGGTATTATTTAGTACCTAAGAAAGTTGTGTACACACATAAGCGGTGTGATAGAGCGTTCGTATTTAATGCGGAAGGTAGAAAGTTTGATTCCAGTATGAGTTATATTTGTATCTTGTTCAAATAAATTAATAAGATATCATAAATAAATCAAAACCATTATTGATTCCTTACAATTATTACAATACATGCATTATTACTTTACTATAAAATAGGTACATTTCCTTTGTTTTTTCTTATTTCATTATAAGGACCGGCTAGTGCGATAAAAGCGTCCTCCATCCTGTCTCCATCTTGCTCTGTCTCTAGCTAGTCTGCTCCATGTTTTTTCCTATTAAGCCTGATATGTCGTAATAAGATATCATACCATCTACAAAATGTATGACTGACTTCTTTGTCGTTTTCTTCAACTTAAAAGATTACTGAAACAGATTTTCATTGTGGGACTTGGGCTGGCGGTGTGCTTATGTAAAATCTAGTTACCTACCTACTTATGATCATTGTAAACACACCCGAGATGCATTTTGTATAATGATAAGATTGCGACATTATTAAACTTTTCATATCATAAAGGAATTGCAAAAAGTTTTTATACTTACCTACCTATCTAAGGTTAGACAGGTAGGTAACCTTTTCTTATCAAACGTAGGTAGGTACGTTGGATAATAAAATTAAGTGTAACTCGTTTTTTACCTTTCAATGCGTATTGATTCTAGAACATTGGTATAACATATATATAGGACGAAAAAGTATTTTGCCCAAAAGTCGATTAAATAGATATATTACATCCTGCTCCTCCTTTTCACCTCCCAGCCAAGAATAATTTTAATATCTTTCTTCCACGGTTTGATAACAGTTGCCTCGTGGAGAGCTGCAAATATGCAGTGATAAGATTACCTTTTGCAGAAAGTAATTTATTCATTATTCGTCTGGCCTCTGGTGGCCCGCTAGAGGGCCATAACAATAGAAATCAATTAGATATCTTTTTTTTTATTGGATAAAAACATTTACAAAAAGTGTACATTTAGCCAACAATAGTAATATTTCCCATACAGTTATAGTGCCTAAAAATAAACCAAAACTAAAATTGTATTACAGGTGCAAGTAATGATGATTCTGAATTACAACGTAAGGTAGGGACCGGCCCGATCTAGGTTAATTCAAACCTGTGTTTCAGGCCATCATTTTATTAATTCAATTCAATTTATTACACGAATTGTGTCTCATTAGCGATGCTTGATGAGTTAATGTTGAAAATAAACACAATTATACATATAACTGCTAAATCCTTGCGACTAGGATGAAGAAAGGTTGTTTCTGTTTAACTTCAATAGAGAATCAATGTAAAAATCTAGAATTATTCGCATGTAGATAGCCAATTTAGGTCACAAAAAAAAACTTGGATTTATGAATGATGTCTAATCTAATAGTTATAGAACTACGAGTATAGTTTCTGTCTTATCGACTCTTAGATAATTAAGGCTGTACTTAGAAACCCAGCAACGACTACAGAAAACCAGTGAATTTAAAATATGTTCAGGATCTTACATGCCATGAGACATTTTGTTGCTCAATATGGCACCGTATTTGCAATTATGGCCGATTCCTATAATTTACGGACCATTATTGGTTAAAATTAAGACTCTTGTATCTTTACCAATAATGATGAAATCACCTCATAGCTTTGCATAGTAGATCCTTCCATATGGAAGTAGCTATCACAGGTAAAATTAGCTTACGAATCATTTTATATGCCCAGTTTGACAATAAAAAATGCTACCATATTGGTAAACAATGCGGTTCGTTTTTGTTTATACGAACCGAACATTTGGCGTTACCTAATAATTAGGCGGTAACCACCGTCAGCAACAACATAAAAACTGAACGTATTTCTCTTCTCTCTGTTTTTTTTTTGTCTTGGGATTATCTCATACCTTCGAAATTAAATTAAATTAAATTAAATTTATTTGCAAGAATTGTAGTACATACAGATGGTCGGCTTTTTTTAAACAGTTTCTAAAAACAATTCGCTAGAACTGCATGCAAAATTACAAAATTATTGTTACATTAATGAAGTTAAGAAAATTGGTACGTATATCATAGTTATTCAATTTAAAATGTCAAGTATTTGTCAAATTATAATAATAAGATGTCAATTTCAGTGTCAATCTTTGAAGTCTAAATACTGACTGACAGAATATAATGATTTTTCTATTAGCCATTTGAATAACGCCGCTTTAAATCGATTGATTGGTAGTTCTCTATACGATTTTGGTAGTTTATTCGAGGTGGGTGCTGAAGTTTTAGCAGCTTAGACCTCTGTGGTCGTCCTTAGCACGTCCTGACTGGATCCGGGATCTTCATTTCAGTTCTATAAATAATATAGCTTGACATCGATGACATTTATCACCTGCCTAGCCTTTTCCTAAACTGTGTTGGGGTCGGTTTCCAGTCTAATACCAATATTTTATATACACGGATACAGTCTAATACCAGTATTTTATATACACGGATACGGTCTAATACCAATATTTTATATACACGGATACAGCCTAATACCAATATTTTATATACACGGATACAGTCTAATACCAATATTTTACAGGGAGCGAATCCACCAACGATCTGACCTCCACAACCCAGTTACTGGGTAATACGATAGCCCTTAGTAAGGCTGGTTGTCAGACTATTAGGCTCTTGACTTCCAAAGATCTTCTGTCAAAGATCTACTAATGACAGCCGGGACCACAACCTAGACACGGACATGATATTATCAGCTTTCAACGTTCCCAATACTGGACCTATAGCCTGAGCTCCTCTCCGTGAGAATGTGTCGTAATCTACCATGGTGAAAGACATTCTAAGCTATGCAAAAAAACGTCTCCCACGATTTCGATGTTTTCATTTTAATTATATCTTGTTAATATGTAAGTATTACTGATGGTCTGTTTATTCTAAAAATAATTGAAGATTACAATTTCCTTTACTTGTTTGAGGAAAATTTAATTATCGAAAGTATAAAACAGTTTGCTGATTAAAACGATTATATTTATCCAGATTTTTTATTACAAAAAATACTATAATATTTATAAGTGTGATTCCGACGAGAGTTCTTCTTTCTTTCTTTCTTAATTTATTTTCTAGTCACCCATCAACGTTTGGCCGCAATTTTAATAAGTAATACGACAGTTGATGGCGGAACTGATACCCTCATTCTTAAATTCATTTAGGCTTGAAAATTGCCATTGGTGCTTCAGATGAAACAAATTGAAGAGCCGCAAATCTTAATGCTAAGAAGACTATAACAAAGAAAAATGTAAAGTTATAAGTATCGAAGGTACTAAATAAGGAACTAATAAACCATCCCCAAAAAAATAAAAACCCCTAAACATTTCTATTAAGACTGCGTGTCAACAAGGTATCTTTCCAGACATCTATAATTCCACCTGCACACAACCCATAACTCCAAGCTGATAGGCACGAGTCTGAAGAACATCGAGGACGCAGGCAACCCCCCTCCCTTGGGGTAGGAGTGGGGAGATAGTGGGGAATGGGGGGTTGAAGCCGTAAATATGATTATCAGCGGGGGAGGCGACGCGGACTAATCATATTCTCTGCAATTTACATAAATATTAGCGTGTTCCGTGTCACACGACTGGCCGGCAGGGCTGTCCGGGTGAAGTCAAGGATAGCAACTAACACAAAAGAGTTGTGAAAATAAATTTAAAAAGTTTAAAGTCTTGAAGATGGAAAAAAAAACGCCTTCATCATATTCTGTTGCACGTAGTAAGCTGGCAAATCCATACACTCACATCAAAAGTGTCTAGGGATCAAGGATATTTTTAATATAAAATATTTTATTGCTCTATTGAAATTAAATACAAATGTCTATTTAGATTGATTAAATAATATATTTTCGTTTAAGTAAATTAGACGAAGTACTCTCTTATTTTGCATTAATACAGACTTTTCGCGTTTTTTACTTATGCTGGATTTTCACCTTGGTTAATCCTGACATTAAAATGACAAAAAAAATTTAAAAAAAAAAACTAAATTTGGGGTCTGTATTTCCGCCGTCAAGGCGTATACACGATCGCAGCGATTCATACTCAATATGAGTTAATTCAAATCACGTTGTGGAATGGCCGCCCACGTCCGTTGTAATAGATGAAAAAGATTTTCTGGTGTGTTTACAGCATCCACATTTGGCAGAGCTGTTCTCTTCTTTTTATCATATCCTATGCGTGCTCAATGGGGTTTAAGTCTGGCGATTGAGCAGGCCATGGTAGGACGTTGATATTAGCTGCGGCAAGTGTGTTTGCAACGGCTCTGGCAGTGGGTGGACGTGCATTATCATGCATGAGCAGAAATGAAGCACCAAATTGGGTCCGCAAAGGAATGACAACATCTGATACAACCGTTTCAGCGTAAATCTATGCATTGAGATTGCCTCTGATCGAAATCAGTTTTCAATCATATCATGATTGTTCCACCACTGTACCTATGCATGGACTTCCTGGCATGATTTTAAACGTTCTCGGAGTCCAGGGCCTCTTGCAATACCGAGTAGGTACGTCTAGTACCTGGCCTCATTACTAAACGAGATTCATCAGAAAAACACACAAAACGCGACTCTTCTGTTCACGAAAAAGAGATAGATCATTTGTTTTGGACAAATAAATGATCTATCTCTTCTTCTGCCCAATTTCTGTGTTCACGAGCCCAATTTAAACGGGCTCTGCGATTGCGGGGCTCAATAGGTGGTACAAGTAGCGGCGTTCAGGAACGGACATTAACTTCATGCAAGCGATTTCTTATGGTTTGCTCACTTAATAACATCACTAAAGAGCTATGAGGCCTCGTAACCGACATCATCGCGGTCATTGTACAATTTCGTCAAGCAGTAATTTGTATGTAACGATCTTGGCTGCGTGTGGTGATACGAGCTCGTCCTCCATGTCATTCTTCCATGCTGCCAGTGATGCGTTGACGTGTCCAAAGTCGACTTATAACACTCTGCGTAGTCCCAGAGTGATTGCCACAGCACGTTGCCGAGAACCAGCTTCCAACATTCCTACGGCTCTGATCATTTCTTCTCGTCTCAAATGACTTTTGCTCTCCATAATAACATTCTTTTGTATTGATTCCACTCAGAAGTATGAGAGAAATTTTACTGATTTGGCCTCAAGCCCGTTGCAGGTCCATCTTTAGACCAAAATTCAAAAACTATTCCTTTTTAAAATGACGAAATTTACTAAAAAGTATCCATAGCAGTCACAAAAAATATAACAAAAAAACCAGATTTTTAGTAACTAGCCAAAACGTGCTTGATCCCTTGACGCTACTGATGTGTTTACTATAGTATAATACAATATACAGGGTCAAATTAAAGTAGCTAGCGAAACTCAGCAGACGTGATAAGTATCGGGTCAAAACAAAATTTAAAAAAAAAAAAACTTAGGGGTCAACGACCGCTGGCATTGTTGTTACTTGAAGTATGAGTTGAGAAAATATGTTTTATCATGTTTAGATACCGATACTACTTAATCACGTCTATGAAGCTTACAAAAAAAAAAAACAGATTTTTTAAACTGATATTTCATGTGAATACACTAAATGCAGTCGAAGACCCCCACAAAAAACATCATCAAAATTAATTTATTATTTGTTTAATCATATTTAGATATGGATAGCCATCACGTCTGCGTAGTTTCGCTAGCTAATTGTATTTGACGCTGTATATATCCATACTAATATTATAAATTCGAAAGTAACTCTGTCTTCTTTTTCTTCTTCTTCTTTAGGGGGTCTTGGTTTCCGCACTTAGTCCTTCAAGTGGACCATTGTGCGTGGGCCATGGCGGCCGTCGGTGGTTATTCCAACCAGCCCACCTCCCTCAAGAAGTTGATGATGTATCCTGGCCTGTTGAGAGCATCTGTGTAAGATCTGGGTGCCCCGAGGTTTTGTGACCTAATCTGGGTGCCGCCTGTGCATTTACAGAGCACATGCGCAACGGTTTCCTCGGCCTCCATGCAAGCTCTGCATTGAGGACTGTCCGTTATGCCTATTGTGTGGAAGTGTTTGTTTAGCGAGCAGTGTCCCGTGATGGTCCCCGTCACCAGGCGCAGGCCGTTCCTGTCCAGACGTAATAGACGTTTGGTCAGCTTGCCATCTAGGGATGGCATGGCTTCCCTGGACTGCCTACAGATAGGTGTCGAGGTCCACCAGCTCTCCGCTTGTGTGTGGGTGTACTCCTGTAACTTTAAGGTGTAAGGTTGAAGGGGATGGGCACGATGGGTTCGGGTCCACAGCCTGACGCGCTGGATACTCTTCTAGCCAGTTCGTCAGCTGCGTCGTTACCCAGTGATCCACTGTGTCTGTCTGTATGTATGTTACCTTTTCACGCCTAAACCACAGAACGGATTTCGATATAATTTGGCAAGTATATAGATCATCCTGGGGAAGGATATAAGCTACTTTTTGTCTCAAAAATAATCCTAATAGAAATGATATAGGGGATGAAAATTTGTATTTAGCTTATTGCTAGTGGCCCCTTAACTTTTTAAAGTTAGTTTGGGACTTGGGGCTCTCGGTAGGTTTTATACTTAAAACTCTAGCTGTTGGTACCAACTTGGCTATCAACTTAATAAAAAAAACTTTAATTCATTCATTCATTCACTCACTGACCGACAAAGCGCATAGTCTAAACCGCTGGGTGAAGAAGTATGAAATTTCGCACAAGAATTCCTTTTAATATAACGAAAGTGAGTATTAAGAAACGATTTTTGAAAATTCTACTGCTAAAGGGGTAAATAGGGAATGAATGATGGTCATTTTTGCCGTTGGGAAATCCCATTGGGAACATGGCTTGTAAGAACTATAAAGTTCTTTCAACCAGAAACACTTAAAACAACTGACAAGAGCAAACAACGGACAGCCCTGACCGGTCATTAGGAACTTCGACCACGTACCTTTTAATGATACCGTAAGGTCGATGTTAGATACGTAACTCAGAGGTCGCTTTGTCTTTTTTATGAATGATTAATGTTTATTAATGTTTACGCCAGCCAACGCCAGCGGGCGCCATGTTTGCCCATGCATATTCAAAAGTAAAACGGTTTAGGATCTGTTTGATAAACGTAACAATAGCAACAAGGAATTATGTCGGGTGTAGAGTGAATTTTCCTTTTCTTTTCACTTTTACAATTTCTTTTTCCTGGATAGAGAAAGCTAGAGTACAGTCATGAGTATAAATATCTGACACTTACCCAACATAAATTGATTTTCTCCTAAAGCATGCTACTTATTACGAAATTGCTCTCTATTTCAAGTTGCAATAAAGTTTAAATTCCACAAGCAAAATGCTTGGGAATTTCGCGTAACTGTAAGGTGTTTTTGCTCGTGCCTGTACCTACTTTATAATAGGTATACGCATAATTTTTTTGAAAAGATGAGGAACTAAATATCATAATAAGCCTATAATGTTCCTACCGCTGGGACACAGGCCTCCTCTCTTTGAGAGGGAATAGGCTATAATCCACCACGCGGGCCCAGTGCGGGTTGGTAGATGTCACATGTCTTCGAATTTTTGGGTCTAGGACATGTCGGTTTCCTCACTATGTTTTACTTCACCGCTTTGAGAGCATTGGTGATGAAATTATTTACACAAAGTTAAGAGCCTGTCTGGGTTCGAACCCACGACCTACAACTCGTAAGTTGGGGCCGATACCACTGTGCCACCACTGCTCTGCAAATTAAGAAATATACCAATCTCTAAACACTTGATTACCTATTCATATAGTACCTGCACTACCTAACTATGTAGGTAAATTAGGCGTAGTTCCACTATCAAATACTTACATAAGGACCCTAACCAAAGCGATATTTTAAAATCCACCTACCAACAAGATGATACAGTATTTAGCTAGCTTGGGAAGGTGCTATCATAGGAATGAATAAAACTAAATAAAATAAATAGAACTAAATATCAATTTACGTAAATCATGATTTTCTTAACGTACATCGGTAAATTTAAATGGTCAGCAAGGCCTCTGTTGAAGTTGAAGACTAACTTAACTATATAAAGGGTATATTTCTTTATATCCTGATTGTCGTTATGAAATCACCTTCCGCTTGAAGTCACGTAGACAAGGGATTTTCCTGTAAGATTACAGTTCACAAAACAAATAAGTTTGAAGTTCAAAATAATTGTTATTTCCTGCTTTTACTTTCAAAATTACTTTTCCTAACTTGCGCAATCTTCTGCGAAACCATAAATATGCCTAGTGAAATCCTTTCTGAAGAGTTTACATCAAATCGATTGAATTTCAACGACACAAAATACGATTTTCCTCCATAACTCTTGTGAATTCTTATACATATATCAATAAAAACAATCATACCTACACGTGTAACTCAACAAAACATTCTATTAAATCTTTCCCATTCTCATACAAAATAATAGCATCAAATAAATTACTGTAAGGTTTCAAGATTTGACAACGAATAACAAATCCAATCCCGCATTCAGCCCTCGAGAACAAAAATAAATTATTAATTACTACACCTTGAGAGGAATTTACCCTTCCCATAAATTAAGGGGGCCAGATGTTAACAGACTCGGAACAAACCCCAAATATCTTGTTAAGCCACCTACTGAGTGTCACCGCAGACATAGGTAGCTAAAACAAGTCGGTATCCCGAGGGCTCGAGACGCCACCTAATGGCGGACTGAAAAGATTGCATTTCCCGGAACACGACCTGTATGTTTGACTTTATCGACTCGAGAGGGTTTCTTCCTTATATTATATCGTAGGAAGATGTGCTTTTGGAAAGCATAAAGTTACCTGAACCTTTTCAGCATACACAATTTTCAACCTTAACTTCAATTACCTTGAGACAAGAACTCCTCGCAGCATGATGGTTCTTAGGTCGGTTTCTTACGCACAGCGTGTGATATGATATCAAGGCGAGACAGAAAGGGACAGTAGAGCGCAGGCTCCTCGGCAGACGTCGCGGTTGCCATGGCAACACATCGATTTGCACCCCCCAGCTGCCGCGCCCGCCAGCCTCCGTTCGTATCCAGGTCATCCAAGACCATCAGAGCCGATGTTTGTTAACATTTAATTAGCTGTTGTGACGTTAGCTACATGTAGGTATGAGCTTTGAGAAACTAATAAGTCACTTCTTTCTAAGAGCATAGGAGTGTAGAAAAGTAGGTTGTAATCGTACGTTCGCAAACAGTAACGTTGTTAGCACTTTTGGGGTCTATAACTGAAAAGAATACAATTTTCCGAAAGTTTTCAAGTACTTACCTAGGTAGGGAAAAATTAGACTTTATAACAAAAGGATACCTACATTTTATTCATCAAAGATTTTACCGTTTTCATGAAGCTCTTTCCGACCTATCTTGCCATGCCTTCCTATACTCCCTGTGCCCACCCTCTTTCAATCACCATTCAAACCATACCAGGGTACGTTACCTACTACTTTATATCCGACCTCATGCGTACCTATTTGTCACCACGCATCGTTAGTGTGTTCCAATGCAAAGGTCGTGGATGCAGCTGAAATTACAGGCACATTTTCAAAGTATCTCCAATGACAGGCGGAATCCAAAGGCACTTCACCACGTAGGACCTATATTAGGTAGAACGTAGGGGATACTTCTTAACACCAACACTTACTATGTTATGGCTACTTCAGCCAGCTAATGCCTTAGAGATTACTTAGACTAGTACATAACATAACATCACGCCTGTAATCCCCGAAGGTTTAGGCAGAGGTGTACCTATAGTTCACCCACATTTCGCCAGTTATGTTTAAGTCCCATGTAATAGGGGGCGAGCCTATTGCCATCAACCGGGCACAAATCCAGACTCCGGGCTGCTACTGAGAAATTCCAGACTTAGACTAGTATTTCCATTTATTATTTGTTCTAAGCCTTTAAACGGGTTTCATTATCTTATCTAAGCTGACACCACAAGCACTAAGCACGTGTCAATTTAATATCTAATCAGTTACCACGAGTAGGTTCAGGCAACGCAACTGGGGAAAGCGGAATCAAAACATTGTTAAATCAGTCAGAAAGTATGGCGGGTACGGGATTGGAAGGGTTGTTATAGGTAAGTACAAATGTTCCTTCCAGCAAGGATTTAACACACGATAACAGTATTAAGCTAAAAACTTAATGGGATAATCAAGACGAGCTGAAACTCTACTTGAAGAAATGGTTTAAAACACAGAACATTATTACTATTCAGTGGTTAAAAAGATGATTTATGTGGGCCACTTTTGTCTAATGTTACGTACGAGTGTATGTAATTCCTAAATGGAGTAAGGTAGGTAGGTGGAAACAGCAAGGCTAATTCACAACAAACATCAAGTAAATAACATAAAGGACGCCAATCACATAACCATGATTAGGTACTCCAACCAATACATAATTCTTTTACAACATATTTACCTTATTCTTTGATGTGCCTAAGAAAAGTCGACCCAATTCTTATCTCAAAGACACGTCAAGCCTCGGTGCCTCGTCAAAGGCAAGAGGCTGGACCTAATAGGGCCACTCGAGGCACGAGGCTGCCTCCCCGTTTCCTTACCTCCTTTGACGTGCCGACGAAATGTAGGCAATTTAAAAAGGTGAAACGTCACAGAGATTTTGGCGGTACTTTGTTGATGGAGTCGCAGACAATGTGAGCTGTAGGTAAGTAATGTTGGATATGTTCAGGTAATTTGATCGGTGCTTTCTACGTGAGGGATTGTTGATACTGTCTTTATACAGATTAACTTCAGATTAGTGTGAAATTTCTTGTTTTAACGTAAACTATATCCTATGCGCTCAGCAATACTGCAGCTGCCTATTAGTTGCAAAAAAATCGGAATCGGATTAGTAGTTCCGAAGATTACCCCTCCCCTACATACGAACTCACTGCCTGTTAATAATTGTCCTATGCTAAGCTTGGGCTGCCTTCAGATCACTATAAGGACAAGATTCACGGATCGTACTTTGACCATACTTTTCTAAGTAAGCGTTCCATATGAATATGAAAATTTATGCCAATCTTCAACTTACAGAAGGTCGTGAGAAATAAATGTATCCATAAAGTTTTGCTAAGTTAAGTTTTCCAGGTAACAAATCTACTGCACTATCAAAGAATCTCAACCGCAACTCAGTGCCAGAGGAATTCTGATACGAAACTAGGGTTGTATTGTATTCGTAAAGAATGGCCAGGAAATACGTACATACACTTAGGTAAATAATAGAAAAATAAATGATTGATTACAGGGAAAATGCAGACGGTATGAACTTTTGCCAAAGACATACTCTGTGATTATAATGACATCATTTAAAATACTAGGTAGGTACTCCTCAATGTAAGAAGGTACCTACAAAACTACACACCAACAATAAAATGCCTCTTAGTTAATTTCACACTAGTACTGACTCTAAGCTATCCCGTTTCTCCTTGATGTTCAAGTTTAATTAGGTAGGTACTTGCATAGGATTGTAACGATTATATTAAGCAAATCTTTGCAAGTTTGTTTGTTAAAACATACCCGGCCTTATTAGAAAACAAGGTTTATGGGTCAAATCTTGCAAGCTGAATTAAAACCACTTCCTCTTATCCTACGGAGTTGAAAATTTACAGCACTATACTGTTTTGAAGACAATGCATTTTTGCATATGATTCTACAACCAGGATTGGTTCCAGACAAAGGAACTCCTTGACGGTCAATGGTTCAAACACGAAATTTAATCAAGGCATTTAATTATGATAGTCCGTTCTAAAATCCACCATGACCTGGCTGCTGTGCCCTGGATAGGGTCCAGACGAGGGATCTCCTCAGCGGTCAACAGCACAGGCATCAAATTTTGTTTTTATGCTCAAAAATGTAATTAGGTAGGTACATAGGTATACGTTTTCATGAGTAGGTACTTAGAATATAAATTAGTGATCTTATTAAAACTACAGTTGTTTGATTTAAATAAAATGTCCCCAAACCAACCTCAGCTAATCGTTTCTCAGCCGCAAAAGATGCATGTATCCGATTTCTAAAACTGTCAGCAACGAGTGTGGAGAATAAGCGCGTCTACTTTACGGCCTGTCTCCAAAGATTCTCTGTCGAAGATAATTCACCGTGAAATGGAGTTCACCTTATTGTTTTATTATTGGCTGCGTTTTATCCCAGGAAGTCGTAAATATATCGTGGAAACACAGTTGATCATCGAGCTTGATGTTGAGAGATTATGTTGGTTCTTTCCCCGTACAAAATAAATGCTTGATTATTAAAAAGTAAAAATCTGTAGGCTTCTAAAGTAGGTAAGTAGGTCTAACCACGAAGTAAATGTACCTACTTGTACATACCTAATCTACGGGGACTAATAATTAATTAGATTATTAAATAAAGCTGATGATCACAGCAGAATGAATAGTTTTGAATTTGCCATTATTACTTATACATTTTAGGTTTCTGTACGGTACATAATAATTATAATAAAAACTACTAATACACAAAATCACAAAATAAATACTGAGTTAAACAACAATTAATAATTATTTTGATACAGCGCCATCTATGTACAGCTATTATTATTACAATAGCAATGAATACACTATAACCGAAACGGAT
Organism: Griposia aprilina; assembly: GCA_916610205.1. NCBI lineage: Eukaryota > Metazoa > Arthropoda > Insecta > Lepidoptera > Noctuidae > Griposia > Griposia aprilina. The sequence goes on from OU744302.1 coordinate 14,312,565, forward strand.
GTCAAAAACCGGTCGTTGTGGCTTTGTGCGACATCTAGTAGCATTTAATAACTTAACTACTCAAATCATATGCAAGTGTTTCAATTTTATTCGGCTAGATAGCGCTGAGAAAATAAACACTGGTTTACCGACTAGTGCTACCCTTTGCAGTTTAGATTTTAGTATGACTAATCGACTAAAAAATATCTATAAATTTAATCCAAAATACATAAAAATAATTTTAACACTAAATTGGATTCATCGATTTTTAATTGAATTCCCAATTTATCTCAGCAATGATACTTTGGCGAAACTTACATTTGCTCGTATGCGGTGTTTTCGTTAAAACATTTGACGATACGATGCTGCTGAGTAAATAATAAAGATACTATTTAAGTATCAAAAGTAGTAGTGTACCCTTTAAAGGGGGTAGAGGGGTGTTTGAGGTTGAAAGCAAAAGTAGGAAATTCACGCGGATGAAGTCGCGAACAAACAGCTAGAGTTTCTTAATATACGAAAGTGAGCACTAAGGAAGTATTTTTGCAAATTCATCCCCTAAAGGAGTTAAATATCATATGTATGAAAGTTTATAGGGAAGTTGGTCAATTTAGCCGAAGGGAAATTTCATAGTGGCATACGCCTTTAAAATATTTTTTTAAGGACAATATTACAAATTAAGTATTTGTTAGTATCTTGATCTATACATTGACACAATAAAATGACAGCACAAACATAGCGCAGCCCTAATATTGATGTAAATTCCCTGCTTTACCGACAGAGAACAAGAGACGCATGCGCGTCGTACGTTGTTTTTTTTTTGCTCTTTTTCTATTGGTTTGTTTTGTGATTTGTGTCATGTCCCGAACCCTTGCTTGTATTATCCGTAGCTTGTGTATTTTATGTTATTAAATTAATTACGATTATTTTAAAAGTTTGATGGTAGACTTAGTAACTAAACTATTTATAGTATTGTGATGATAAGTGCTGTGAATAAATATAGTATTCAGCGCTGGGAATCTAAAGCGGCACCGTGGAGTCACGAAAACGAAGGTAAAAATATTTTCATTGTTTCTAGCGACGCTTGGTTTGCAAAGAAAAATCGGAAATCGATGCCATGACTGCAACTGAGCTTCAAAGTTGCAGTTTATTTACTCAAATCGTTATAAAATGGAACGTATTTCTTGGTTACTCTTAGTTTACGCTAAAGTTATTAGCAATTTCAACGCTGGCCACATGGGTCGATAATCATTAAACGTAACCTGTCGGCTTCAATTTTGTAGTTTGAAAGTAATGGAGAAGTTTACGCAGTATATTTGCGTTGGTTTGTACATAACGGGAATTATCTAAATGCGCATAGTTCGTAGTTAGTACTTTGATAGGTGCATGTGTGTTTGCGAACAGCTGGATACTTTTAGCTACAGTAAACAGGCGTCAGTCGCGCCATTCGTGCGTCCTAAACACCAAAGTCTGACTCTGTGCTTTAATTTGAATGTGCATCTCGTGTTTGCATTGTATGTATTTCATGTTCTTGGAAATTATTATAATTATCTACATACTTAAAAATCAAGTTGGATAATTTCTTATACAAACCTACTCACTACAGGTCATGGAGAATTCTCCATGTAGGTATATTCAATTGAGACAATAATGCTAATAAATGGGAACAAAATAAATTAATGTTATCTAGCTACCTTTAATAATAATAAGGTATAGGCATAGACAGGATAGTATTTTGTTTTTACCTCTCTATGTATTCTACATTGCCTATTATTATTCATAGATTATACTATTGACTAAAAATAAATTAATGTTATCTACCTACCTATAATAATAATAAGGTATAGGCATAGACAGGATAGTATTTTGTTTTTACCTCTCTATGTATTCTATATTGCCTATGATTATTTATAGACTAGACTATTTACTAACATTTACTGTCCATTAGTGTCTACACCTTGTTTAAACCCGGGTTTTATTTTAACAAATAAAAATTGATATTTTGATATTCAGACATTTTTTTTCCAGATATTTTGAGATTTTGAACTTCAACTCAAATTCCAATATTATTCCAAAAAAAGAAGGAAACTATTTGAATTGATGCTGAATTTATCTACTTAAATTGATGATTTATTATTAAACAAAAAAAAAATGTTTTCTTTTGTTTAATCAAATAAATATTATCTTATCTTAACAGTACTTAATAGGTACAATAATGCAATTTCATACTTTCCCTATCCCGTCATAGTGGGATGGCCAATCTATCCAACAACATTCATCCACTACATAAATCTCTGCAGTTAGTGAAAGCATTCTTCAGCCAAACATTATACAAGAAATCACACACCTATTTATAAAAAAAAAAATATTTAAGCACAGTAACAAATCATCAAAATCAAAATATTTTATTTCACAAAAACCTACATGGGCACTTATGAAACGTCAGAAGCTAGGTGCATGGTTCCAATTGGTTGTTTCCTATGAGCCGGCAAGAAAGTCCATTTTTACCCTTTTAAAAACAAGGGGCTTTTACAATGTTTTGAAATTACAGTGGTAATAGAGGAGGACAGTGTTAACAATTTTTTTTTTTTTTGTCAATTATGAACAGGAAACTAAACCAGGAACTTTTAGTCACTCCATTGGGTATTCCCTGAGAGCAAATAGACCAGATTTAAATCTTAAATTTTAATCTGTACCACACCTAACTGACTCATGTGAACTTTGCATCCAAGAATAAGATCAATGAGTTATGGTAAATGGTTATTATTCATATTAGCTGGAACTAAGAATGCATACCTACATTCTGTATTATAATTCCTAGTATTATATTAATACTAATTAAAATTAATCATCATTGACCACTGCTTTGGAGACGCTATTAAAGGACAAAAGCATCCTTGTTTAGCATTTTGCCGTATTTTATAAACAAATGACTCATACTAATTCTAGTTTCCTTTGTTTTTCAGGTAAAATTACAAAATAAAAAAGCTAGGTGCTTCTAACGTTATCTCTCAATGATTCAATCGAAAATGGTAAGTAGTACCTATTCAATATTTATGAACAGGTACTTGGCATGAAATTCTGAATTCAGGCTGAGTTTTATCTTTCCTACAATAAAGATTCCCAATTCTGTGTAAAATGAAGTTCTCAATTTTCATTGTTATTGCCTGTATTACTATATTTTATTGTCTCACAAAGAAATTACTATCGATTTTTAACCGACTTCATAAAAAGGAGGAGGTTCTCAATTCGTCTGTGTTTTTTTTTATTTTTTATGTGTCATAACTTTTTTCTGGGTGAACCGATTTGGATGATTCTTTTTTTATTTGATAGCTGGTGCTTCACATGTGGTCCCATTTAAATTTGATCACGGTCTTACCAGTAGTTTTTCAGTTATCCTTAATACTGCATATTTTTTCCACTTAGTTTATATGGATGTGTTAATAATTTCCTGTCACTATTATTTACATACCAAGTAGTGAAAAATAAAAACTTTTTTACAAAAAAACAACGGCCTTCCAAAAAAACACTAAAAGACGTAAAAATAACTTTAATTTGGGAAGTCGGTTGCCAAAAACGAAAATACAAAACCAAAGACACCGACTTCCGAAATTAAAGTTATTTTTACGTCTTTTAGTGTTTTTTTTTGGAAGTCGGTTGTTTTTTTGTAAAAAACTTTTTATTACAAATATAATCACTTAACACAAGCAATAAAATTAATAGTTTAATTACTATTTATTTCTTTATCTATCCATTAATAATGTAACTTAATAAGAAAATAAAAATATATGGTGTACTACACTACAAACAATTGACTTGCCTAGGTAGGTACATACGAGTATGTAGGTAGATGAGATCACATTATTATTCGCATCCTATCAACTCTATCAGGCAGGAGGTTGTTGTATGTAGGTCGTCAATAAATAAATATCCCATAGATCACTGCTGGATAAAAGCCTTTTTTAAGTAGTATGAATCAGGTTCTTGTCCTACATCCATCTTAGCTTCCTTCACATTGTTCCACCTGATTTGCCGAAGTTTCTCTGATTACGTTTATTCCGATGTTTACCCAACAAAAACTTTGCTCCTACGACTTGCGTTCGTTTGGGAGATATGTTGACGATTTCGGCTTGCTTATTCGTAAAGCATGTCGCTGACTCCCATTCAGGGATTATTTCGTTTCGGTTCTGATCCTTCAAAGGAGCGCCCATTGTAAGAGCTAGACCGACTGTCATTCCATCTAGTCAAGAGTGTCCACGTCTCTGCAGCGTATCCTTTACCACTTACATGCTACGCATCTCTGAAGCATCCTAAACTTTAACGAAACCAGTCAGCCAGAGGAACAATAGGCCAAACTTTAACCCAAATGGGTCCCTTTAAATGGCAAGCGACATCGCGTCATGCCCCGACGGAGATGGCAGGATGAACTGGACTCGGCAAAGAGTAGTCGAGTAATATCCTCCCGAATTCTCGACCGATTTTTCTGCCACGGCGGCCAATCTCATCGGAGATTAGACAAGTAGATAGTAGTAGTACTGTAGATATTAAAGTGCACAAGTGTGCGCAAACAGATGCACCTCCCCTGTTTCGTTACGATATCAAAGGTCGTGTCTGATTGTCATCCCATCGGACTATGAGGATGTCCGATAGGACGGCAATCCGACACAACTGAGATGAAATCAGGCGCAAGACGAACGACTTTACGTGCTTTCCGAAGCATGGCGGTGTCAGACTACCAACTTCCAAACACCGGGCTGCTACTGAGAAATTTCTAATGGAAAGTGTTTGTCCTACCCGGAAATCGAACCCAGGACCTCACGCTCAGGAGTCGCGCTTGCGACTTCGAGACCAATGGAGCAGTCAGTCAGTCAGACCGAAGAAGAATGCGAAGTCCTTTGCCCTGTAGTGGGAAAATACAGGCTAGAAATAATAATCGTAACAAAAAAAACGTAACTAACTATAACCGTATAGGTATTATTAATTCATAGTTCATAATTTTAATTTTTTGTTTTTAGTTTTTTGTCTGACCAATATTTTGCACCTGGGCATAATTCGCTTCCTGGTAGTTTTCCAAGATTTAAAGCAGGTAGGTACTAGGTATAAAGGTACTTTATTAGATAAAGGTACCTTCGTCAAATCATTATAATTATAAGGTCTTTTTCTACGTCTAATTTCCAAGAGTCCTTTGGAGACGATAGTTTCCAATTTAATGCTAATGAAATCCAATGACGCTCTGAGAGGCGTTTTAATTGCGTGGTATTAAGATAACTACAGCAAATCTATTGCTACTCTAGATACTTGAAAAATCCATTAATATTCTTATTTTAATTTGATTCCGTTTTAAAGATAAGTGCTTTGACTCACAAAGGGTTCATTCTCCGGTGGTCGAAGACCTTATATTGAAAGAAGGATATAGGTAGTATAGTAACGCATAACGACATTCTCCAAATGTTACCTAAATGTGTACGTATAGAATAAACGTTTATTATATTCAGCAGTCTACCTGCTCGGGCGGTCCGCACCGCTCCGGGAGCGACTCAGCAAAAAAGTAAAAAGATAATTTTTCGTAGAGTCGAGCCGGGCCACGGACGAGAAAGAACAAAGGTTTTATGCTCTTACCTAGTTATAGCTAGTTATACGGGCTCCCCGCAGGTGTAACTTGTTATCTTTTACCGAGAATTCCTTTATTTTATTTTTCTCGACGATCACGAGAGAAAATGTCTATGGGTAAAAGTATCATCGTAAAGACAGTGTTGTGTTTAAGACGGCTCTTACTAGTTATCACTGCAACACCGCTCGCACCGGAATCTCATACGTTATTCAAATTAAGCAAAGGTTCGCCTCCCCAAACAACGGAAGAGACCAAACGAGAATTCAAATTGCCCATATGGTTGCGTGAATTTTTTGAATTACCCTTTTCTGAGTGGAGTTCAGTGTCGTTGGTTCATTTATCGGATGCATTTATCGGTAGTAATTTTCAAGTTTCGTTATGCATGCATGTACGATAACACGCGATGTGAATTCTTCCAAATCTACGTAGTCGACATGAGGCTGCTGCGAACATTGATAAGTCGTTAGTTATTAGCAACGCTCAATGTTCATCCGGCTTCGATAAGACCAGTCGTCACGTAAGCGGGTTTCGATGGTAAAAAACCTGCCTGATGGCATTCACCCGACGCCCTTGAACTGCTCGACGGTTCACCACTCAGCTGGTCCGAGCTGTTCTAAGCCTTGAGTTTGTCTAGGCCGTTCACCCAAGTCCTGAAATAACCACTTGAACAATTGTCCACTAAAATAATTGCGTACCCAACAGATAGTGACACCAAGTGACGATGACCCCGATCTATTTATATTGCCTAGGTACTTTACGATCATTAACTTTATTATCCCACTCTCGAGTTGGTACTCGCTACGTTTTACGGTAAAGATGTTACTGCTCATAACTTGCAGCCTGTTTAAACACGGAACATTGGCGACTAAGATATTAAACATCTACTATAAATAACTATAAAACTACTTTACATTCAAGTAGGCAATATAAACATAAATTAACTACAAAGGATCAAGTATTATGTGCATTTATGCGTGGAATCCAGCAACCACATAATTACACATTTGTTAATGAGCTATTCGGTCAGTTAGGTTTACAACATTTTCGGTCTTATTACAAAACAAGGTTATTTAGACATGGTTTAAACCACCGAGCCTGTTTTTGAAATAAGAACCTAACAGAAATCGAAATACAGTTCCTTTTACAAAAACTGACTACTTAGTAGTAGACAATTTTATAAAATAATAATCAATTGAATTATATGAACTTAGAGGGTTGTATTAATGATTATTATGATTATAATTCTGTGAATACATACTTGTTACGCTCGCGAATCATATTTTGTTCAACATACAACCTGACACTGACCTCCAAATTACAAAAAACGTAAGATAAATTGAATTTGGCGGGCAACCTGGCGCTTCCCCCTTAAGAACTTTAGTACTTAAAGGCATACGGCATAAAGGCTCCATCAAACAGGCGCGACACGCGACGCGACACAAAGCCACCGCCTGACGAGCGCGAGCGGTGCGTTTGTATCGCGTGCGATTCGCGTTGCGTGTCGCGCCTTTTTGAAGGAGCCTTAAAGTTCGAAATACAAAAATTGCAACATGGGGATTAATTTTATAACATTGGAATTACCATATCTAATTAAGTTTTCAATTTAAATATGAATATTATGAATAGTTCTGTTATGGAATTGTGTACGTAAATAAACATCTGTATTTATGGTAGTTACGCGAGAAAAATCTATTGTTTCTGATTGCGGCCAGCTGGTGTTTAATATGTCGGTTTATTAATCATACAACCAACTCTGACAAGACAGATTATTAATGACTAATTATAACAATGAGTGGTGAACAATAACTCCAGTGAGGTGTAGATATTTAATAAGATTCCGCAACACGATTCCTTCAAGCATTGGGCCTATCTAGTTGCCGTTTGGACGAAGATTAATTGTTACCCAACACCATAGTTCAGCCTGGGTTTCATTTGTTCGATGCCTAAGGTCGCATTTTGTAAGAAACTTATTTCCTGCAATAAAAATAACAATATCACTTTCCATTTCCATTCACAAATTAATTACACGGCTGTAACAGTTTAAAAGTTACTATCCGTGATTAACTTTGCTTTTTTACAAGGCTAGACGAGATGATCGTATCGTCGCAATCAAGACCACGTTTCAGGGATATCATAAATACACATTTATCTAGACGATTCTCAGAGTTTACAGCGTCTGGTAAGTATCTAGCGTCAATAGTACGTATACTCGTTCGCAGTTACGCCATCTACTCGCAACCTTGTTGTTCTAGCGCCCATTTGTTTGACGTATATGGATATAATTTGCTATTTGTGTGGGAACCCTGAGTGGGTCGTAATATCGCATTGTTACTACCGAACCCATTAACAACGCCAAGAGTCTGGACGCTATATACTTAATTATGATCTGCGCACGACTGTTTCTTATGATATCGTCAGAACGACATTAACCGCCACTGGCTATCTCTCGTACAGCTTACCGTATTCAATATACTTTAATGTTCCATCCAACTATCGTTAAAAGGAGTCCAAGTGGCAGCTACTATAATGGGTAATAAGACACTCGAGCTTCGATTGAGTGCCATAATAAAAACTTTTATAACGTTATTTAATTAAATCCCCGATTCAACGTTCAACGTAGCAGCAAATTCGTATTAGAATGGAAACCGAAATGCAAAGCGAACGCGACAGAACAAGAATGTGGATCCTCTACAATCTGCTCACGTACGGTGCTGTCAACTTTCGCAATGCTACCTCGCGACACTCAAACGGTAAGGAGACTTGAAGGCTAAATAACAGTCGAGGTTGTGAAGCTGCCTACGTGATGTATCATCATATATTTTCACGTGCTCTTTTCTTTATAATTTTTTTATACTGTTATTACCTATAAAACATATTGTTTCTAACGAAATTCGCAAATGACCGTCGTAAAAACATAATTAAATTAATATAGTTAAAAGCCGGCGAGCATCTCTGGCATGACTTTTACGAGAGCTAAAATCTAACAATTGGCAAAGAAATAACCGTTTCAGATAAATAATTTGGTTACCATTGCCATGTTAATATTCATGTAAGGTTATAGTTGTGATTAAGCAGTAATTAGCAGTTGGATTGGGCAACAGTGCAGAGGGAACGCAATCAAGGTTTGCAGGTCACCGTGTCCTCAGCAACCATCCTTACTTTAGCCGAGCCGTTCACTTCGTACAAAATTTCACCTTGTGTCAACTGCATTGTGTATTTCATCAACGTTCACATCGTGCGAAAGGTCAACAACGCGGTTATACCATATGTCATATCGTATCCGCCGCTGCCTCCTGCGTTTACGTGAAAGCCACGCTTTCTACGACATTTTGTTCATGTCTTCGCTTTATAAAACCAGATTGAGAACTGGTGTTCTGAATTTCATAACGTGGTCTTCTTTTATTTGCACGCGAAACTGTGCCATTGGGATTGTTTAATCAAAATTGATGTTTTTTTTTTTTATTAGTATTCCCATGTTTAGTAGGCAGAAGCTACATTTTTCATTTTATATTTCGCGAAGTCAGACGAAACTTGCTCAAAACAAGTGTGGGATAGTAAACAAGTTTGTACATTGTGTAGTTCCTGTCTTGTTTGTACGATGTGCGTTTCTGTCCCATGAAAGTAAGAGGAAGTTTGCCTTTCAAAGCTATTCTCAAGTTGTGTGGCAAAAATAACGTTGCTTACTTTTGCTCTGATGAGTAGAAGGACGGTCTTTTTTCACTACTTTTTGAAAAATTTTGTTAGATTACGGCCCACTTCATTTAAATTTGTACGTACTTAAATATTTCCGCATGGCGTTTTTTTCCGTCTGAAACCAAGATCAGTTTTAGTATTTTTAATCAAAACCTAAACCTGATTATGACTGCTAAGCAAGCAACCACATTGGAGTCCAACTTCTCCTAGTGGGGTTTTACCACAATTCAATACTTAAAATCACTACCATTTATTTTCCCCAAATACACTCTTTTATTTGTGCACCCTAAAGACCAACGCTGAGTATATTTCTGAGCCATGTTTTTGTAGGCGATACCACGTCATACGAGACTCCAAAATCTTCAGTATTAAGTGTTTCTTTATCACGACCTCATTACTGTTGAGTGACAGATAATGTTGGGTGCGTCGTGGGAAATAACATCAATACAAATTAAATACTCACTTCACTTGTAGATAAAAAGGAAAACTCAGATTAGTTTATTCGAAATAATCTAAGTAGATTTTAAATTAAGCATTCCTTTGACAACCTTCTTCGAGATAAATTGAAAATGTTGTACTGGTCAAATACATGCGAGCAGCGGCCGAAAATGTTAATAATTATTATGAAAATGCATATCTGTCGTATCTATCGGTCAAATAAATTGCTATATAAACTCATATCTGTCGTGTAATTTAAAAATGGAACGAAGTTTTTACTTCGACCAACCTACTAAGGACCAAGGAGGTAACTTATCAAAGATTTTATTTTAATCTCGAACTGGCTTAGCTTAATTACATAGTTTGAATTTCCGCGCATTATTTGAGAAAAGTACTATACAAGCCTTGGCCGCAACCAGGCAAGATGGGCTGACGTGTGTGCCTCGGCTCCGCCTCGACACATTTTCACGTACGACCATCAATGCCTCTGTTGTCGGCCGCTGCAGTAATGTACTATATTTCTGTAAATAAGTAGTTTATACAAACACTTACACGTCAATCATATTATAAAAATAAACTAGATGAGGTTGGCGTTTCCTATCTGACTACTCTGAGAAGAAAGGCCGAAACACACTCATAGGTCAGTCTCTTTTAAAGTCCAGACATAATCTTGGTCAGATCATGATGCGAAGACCATGTAGATTGGGGTGTGAAATGGTCTTTTGAGGAAAGAACCACACAGATTGAGTGGACCTTTCCAGTCAGTGTGCACACATTTGTCAGTAGGTAATCGTGCAGCTGAACGCAGAACTTAAGAAGCTCAACGATTCGACGAACAATACCAAAGAAAGGGCATTTTGGTAGGAAAAGACGAAAAAGGTCATGATTAAAACTGAAACAATGATTCACATAGTCCTCACATTCAGATTCATTAAAATAATATATAATACGTTTTACAGTACATATTCATGTCATTGTATATGTAAAAAGGTATAGGTTAAAATTAAAATAAAAATTAGCTAAAAAAATTACATTCACTGTGTAAATTTATTGGAGCAGCTCATCCCAAGCCTTTTTGGCCTCAATATAGTCTTTAACACCTATTATTTATATTATGGATATCACTGTATTTTTTAAACAGATTAATATTTTTTATGTGCAGATCTGAAACAGAAAAACCACGAAGGGAACCTAACCCATAGTTAAGTACTTAATTTAGCAGAGATTGTAGAAAAATTATGAACTTTGAGTATCGGATGTACTGTAGTCCGCGTTGATTGTTTCCAGCGATACTCTCCCTATCCTCATAACCAGTAGTGGATCCCGGATTCCTCTCGCTATCGGGAGAAAGGAGAAAAGACAGGGAACATCTCCCCCAAACAGCAGCAGAGGCGCATCATATGTTTTTTGCCAAATATAATTATTTTCAAATTCTCCTTACATTACTAGTATCCACTTGGAGTTTAGACCGCAGCTTCTCTTCGCTTAAACGAATAAAATCGACCGATTAGGACAGAAGCTGGGATGAGTTATTGCTCGCTTCATTCGCTCTTTCAGCCTAGGTTCTATTAAACCTTGACTGTATAAGTCAATCAAGTAACTCCTATTACTTGTTTGAAGGGTCAAAAGAAAATCTAACCTATAAAATTTACGAGTTCGCTTCGCTCACTCTTGCATCTAAAAAACCTAGGTGGGGCGCCGTATACAGATCTCGCTCTATCCTCAAAACAGCCACGGGCGAGATATATCTGGCAGCGTACAACCTGTCAAAGTTAATAAAGAATTTGTAACAAAATCGTCCGAGGAGACTGTGTTAAATGAGCAAAATAAAATTTTGTGGTGTTTTTAGTGTTTACCTTGATAAAGCCTACCTTCAGCTGGATCAAGCCCTTCCCAAACCAAAATCCTGGATCCACCAGTCACTGCTCATAACGCCTCACATTCAAGGAACATACCACTTTCAACATCCCCACCATCTTTTTAGAAGAATTTTAGAAATCGGCACGTTGGCTATATCTGCTTATTCTTGTAATTGTTAAGCGCCAATGATCCATACGAAATTCAGTTTCAACATATACCATATGCGTAAAATTAAGTACCTACAACGAACTGTTCTGAGCCAAATTTTTCCTCTATTCGCTTGCATCACCTAAAACGGTTGAGGAAAACATCACCAATATTGGTAAAGTCCTCAATCCCATTTGAAACGCCATAAAAATAAATACCTCCTTTTAGTATTGAATCTTCAAATAAGTTGTATTCTTACTCAACGGCATAGCTGATACAGCACAAAACTATCTATTTATTGGCATTTGCTTTTATTATTTTAAGCATGTTTGAGTAAGTATCTTGCCGGTTTAACCAGAACTTTATGATAAGTTACAATAAAATTTGATTGCTATTGCCATTACTTTGGTAGACGGTATGAAAACAATAGCAGACTTAAATAATCTCCGAAGCATGAAGTGGTCTCAAGTAACATTGCTTGTGCTTGAAGATCAATATTTTCTACAGGACTAAATCCTTAAAGGTTAGGTGCGTAGTACTCGCAACCATCGTACGTGTATGACCAGACGTATGAACGTAAACGAAACAGAAGGACTATTTAAGAATCGCAGCATGTGGAGTCCTGTAGTTTCTGCCTACCCCCATGGGCTAAGGCATGAGTTTATGTATGTATGTAACTCCTTAGCTTCAAAGTTTATATTAACGTCGTGTAGAATGGATCATTTGGAAGATGTATGCTAAATGATTCTTTACCAAGGGCATATTTGCTTGCTCATCGCCTATAAGTACCAGAACAATCCATTTCTTTCGTTCTCAATATTTACACATTCCTGAAACCATTACCTTGTGCTCTGAAATCCGAGCCTAATGTAAATAATAACCTACAACAATTACATTTTGTTGAGAAAATCCCAATGCATGTTATGAAACCGAAAAAACCTTAAATTTTATTAACGTTCCTTGATTCAAACTGCTTTAATAGATTGTTACCTAAGTGACGGAGTAAATAATGGTACCGATAAAAAACTAGAAATATCTCGATCGCAATCCATTAATTAGTTTCCCAGGGTAGTTCGCTATCATTATCAGCTCGACAATGTTTAACGTGATGCACGATCACTTTAGCATCTTATCATCAGGATCCTTGACTTACTCTAGGGCGGTTCCCAGTATCTAATAAATAATATTTAATTAGCACTGATTACGATTGCAACGGGCGTCAATGATTACAAACTTACAATTTACATAATAATAACCCTATAAGTGAACCTATTATCTCTTTAAAACTAATAAATTTAATGATTTTGTCTCATTCAATTGAAGAGTAAAATAAATATCTGTATTACTTACGCGGCCCTCAAACTATTCACCTTTTTGGTATTGTCATTAACATTAAATCATGATCGAGCGTGTGGGTAAAACATTAACGTAATTTTAGGCCTAAAATTTATATTTCTACATTAACATAGTTTTATAAACATTGATAGTGCGCTATTTATTACAGGAACGTGGGAATAAATATACAGTAATTACGTGGGATTTGTTCGATACTGCATTCATATATATTAATTGATTTTAATGACCTTCCTGGCAAATAAGTACAAAAAAAGCTTTATTGACTACCATGATACCAGTAGGGGAGGATTATTTTAATGATTCCTATGAACATGAAATATTAAACATTATGCATGAATTTTCCTTTGAAGCGTCTAAACTACCGATACGATAATATGACAAATGACGTCTCCATCGATTTGTATATGTAACGTGCGTGTCGTAACCATAGGGTATGTTTTATTGTTATCATGCTATTGTCTATTCAGCTTGACAACACGCTAAACAAACATGGTATTCGATTCAGTTTTCCAACCTAAAAGTTATGAAAACTTATATAAATATCGAGTTCCTATCTCCGTGAATAAAATCGTTTAGGATTTCAATCGTGTTCATCTAACGTGCACCCCAATCGCGTAACACACTTTCTTTCACAATCCGAAGGATTTTGAAGGAAATTCCTAATCCATTGCTTCATATGTTTGAAAAATTCGTCGACAACGTAAAATAACGCAATCAAAGTTTTCAAAATGAAAGGCATTACAATTGTTAGTGTGTTACGCAATTACCCCGCTGGCTTCTCTAAATAGGTTTATGCAAATTATAAATGACATTGATACAAAACCTATTTAGTAGCAAAAGACCAAATCTAACGATTCTTGCACCAAATAAACGCTATACGAATAATATCAGATGAATTTCACGGATTTAATATAGGCTTATTCAATCCATTAAATTCTACAAATGCATCCATACTGATATTATAAATTCGAAAGTAACTCTATCTGTCTGTCTATATGCTACTTTTTCACGCCTAAACCACTGAAGGGATTTTGATCAGATTTGGCTAGGAGGCAATTATAACATCCTGGGGTAGGGCATAGGAAGTTAAGGATATGAAAATTAAAATTTGTGCTTTTGTTAAGAAATAAAGAATTACACGGGTTTCAGCGTTTTTGTGAAATCATCCCCAAGGGGGTAAAATAGGGGATGGTTTTAAAATTCACATGTATATAATATTTAAATTTTTGTGTAGGTTCCTCTTTTTAAGCGATTTACAGGGATTGGAAATATAGTCTGTCTGTTACCTTCCATGCCATGATAAGCCATGACCTGGGTTAGGACATAGGATACATTTTTATCCCGGTAGTACGTTCGCGTGGGATAATTTCCAACATCCACGCGGGCGAAGCCGCGGGCTTAAGCTAGCATACATATAAAGACTTTATAGGGTTTTCTTTGACGCTCGGGAGCCACTATTATTTCTGTGAACGGCTCAGTTCCTCGACGTCCGATATCGGAATGGTTTATGGCCAATGTCGTCAGTACGTGCTAGGGGTGGTAAATTGGGATTCGTTTAGCAAATCTCATGTTTCGAACCCCTGCTCATCTTTCAGGTGACGACGAACTTTCTTTGTACAACTCAAATCGTAGATCGTACCTAATATGAAAATAGTACAAATTTTTACTCTTGCATTCAACCAGCAACCAGAATAATGTTATTTTAATCGAAAAAATATTTCCATTGGTGATATTTGCTTTATTCTTTCTTCATTAAATACTAATGAGTAATTTATGTTACCTTCAATTCTCTAAATGAAGAACTAATTAACATAAAATTATTCCAACTTTAATTTTCCTTCGTGCTTTAAACAAATAGTAGAGCGAGCTCCAATTCTATCGTATTTTGGGCACGGTTTTGTATAAGAGGCTGTACCCGCTCTCTTCCAGAAGTTTTAATTTAAAATAAGGAAAGGGTACGACTTCTTGACATGGTTAATCCTTATAGGAAAAAGAAAAGCCAGTTCTCTAATATGGGTGGCGAATACTAGGTACGTAGCATGTAAGTAGCACCAAAATGTCGACGGTAACACAGACTTTGACTTGGCACTCTCTGATTTGACAACGGGCCACAGTATAATTTTTTAACTCTACTAACGCTTACTTAGGTATTCGAATCTCATTTCGTAATCTTCACTTACTTTGAGCTCTGCTGAAAACTACCCTAAACTAAAAACCGCTAAGAATTAAGTAGTTACCCAAAAATCATCCAAATTACTTCGAAAAACTTAACATAAAGTAACGATGAATTTAGCGTAGTTGAGGGAGCGACGCGCCAGCAGGGCAGAATGCGCTATTATAGGGCGGCTCAAGAACAGAACACTAGCGCGGGGGCGGGCGAGCGACGCCGCGGCAATCTGTAGTCTATACGCGGAGCCGGAGCCAGAGACGGTCGGCGGCAAACGTCAGTGCCACACCGAGCGACACTCAGACCGATCGCCTCGCGCTGCTACGCGAACGCACATCGACGTCTTCCGCGATATAAACGATTACATGTTCACTTTCCTTCGAGCCCAAAACTAATACCAGCTTACTGCTATTAACTCTAAGCCAAGATCCAATTAGTAGGTATATTCCTAGTTTCATTTATACATAAAATCGTCCTAAACAAAAAGTTTATCGACCCTAACGTTGCAGCCTTAACAACCCTTATTCACATCACTCAGCCAATCGCTCCCTCTAATTATTGACTCCCCTAAAGTTTGTTGAAAAATCCGGTCGCTCTCGATTCTGCCCTTTTATAGCTTTAATATTTTTATTACTTTGCTCTCTGGATGGCGTGTCTAGCGCTGCCGCTGCCTCAATTCATAACATACAATTTCTCATAGTTGTAGTTGCGACACAGTCGTCTCGTTTCCTTCTGCGCGTATTTCCTCGATTGTTTAATTGAACTATACAGGGTATATTTTTTTTCTCTATTTCACTATCCGGAAAACTAGAAGATCATCGAGGCTGTCGGTCGTAATCCTAAGCTGTCAAACTTTTTTGCGTCACCGTTATCTGTATTCAGGTCAATTAAGGCGCGCTGAACCATGACACTACGTTGACATTGGCGCGATTCGTTTTTATTTTACTGTGTGGTGAATGTGAAACTGGTGCGTTGTTGGTGGACTGTGAGCGGTGTGGAGTGTGGTGCATGGTCGCTTGAGGGTCCCGCCGCGCCCGCAGCGGATGTGCACGCCGCTGCCGCCCTGGTGGTTCGCGCCGGCTGGAATGCCAGCTGCTCTTGACTTAACTAGGTAACATTTACATCACTATCAAAACATTATCTTATCACAACCACTTATTATTCATTAACTCACCCATAATTATGTAAATTTAATATAATTTTATCAGACCGCGTCATGTTCATCATACTTAATACAAAAACGAGGAACGCAAATTAGTTTTATTAACCATCCTCAATAATTAGTTCCGTGTGTTTACTTCAAATGCTAAACGAGGGGCCTTAATTAAAATTCTACATCAAACATTATTTAGGATTTCCTTATAAACTACTAAATGGTATAAACATAGGCCTTACTTATTGCACCGTCATATTTAATAGAATCACCGTTATGAAGTTAATATCCTATTATTTCAGGAATAACATTGGGTTGTGTATATGATATATTTCAAACTATTAAATTATTGATTAACATCACAATAATCGGGAACAGTCCCTAAACGTCGACAGCTGAACTAGGGTGCCCCCTTAGCATAGGAAGCAGGGGACCCATTGACTACGAGCGCATATAAATAATTATGCACACTATATACATTCATTCATTGTTCAGTTTAAATCGAGATATTGACAACTCAATATGAAATTATAGCTTGTCGATTGTCTTCTTTATTTTATAAATAGCATTCTGCACTGATAAATATACACATCTAATACATACATTACGCTCTGGCAGTTCTTACTGTTAGTAATTTTCTTGCTCTGGCCACAGCGTTGAAAAGACATTCAGACGAAACGAGTGTTGATAATTGCATCGTTATATCATTAACAAACATTTATGTTGAACGATCAATATAATAACAATAACATGTCTGATGTCATCAACAGTCAAGCTAGATCAACAATAAAACAGAGCTAACTACGGATCAGCTATTAAAGGCTATCTGTTTTGCGATTAAATTCAACATGGACGATATGACTAGTGGGGCCAGAACACGCAACCGCCATATCACTCATAAAACGTTTGGTGTAACGCAAACGTTGCAAATAACTTAGTTTTTTGTGGAAACGAAGTACCTATTCTCCATCGGCCAAACTGCTAAACATGACCTTAGGCCACAGACCTAGACCTCTCCAAGGAAGGATTGCAAGCGATAGAATATAGTCTTAAACAGTATTTGACAAACGGGTTGGAAATTGCATTGTGTTTTTGCGCACAAAAGGCTAAAAATACACACTACTCTGGTAAAAAAACGTTGTAGGCAATTCTCTTTCAAAGCCACACAGCGAGCAACAAATATTCACTGACAACAAACTGTCCCATGAATATAATGAAGTTGCTCGGTTATTCATACCTATGTTCACAGACTTACAGTGAATTCAAGTGGCCACGTAACGTTTATGGAACGTTTATATTCAGCCGAGCGTACCACCCGCGTCGTTTGACGCTCACGGCCTCACGACGAAATCGGAGACGCCCATGTTGGTGGCAAAATGTTATGATACTGTGGACAGCCGAGCGTAGTTCACATGTCATTTTATACACGGCCAAGCTTCGATAAAATATCATGCTGTATACTTACTCTTTGAAGATAAATACATGTGGCTTTAACCTCTCTGTAGTTCGCTGTACAGTGGCAATCTATCTCCTCTCCCCCAGGAGTTGTCGCGTCTCGAGCGTACTCGGCGCTAGCAATCTCGCGAAAATATGGCATTTACTTGACAGCCGAGTCTCTACTATTGATAGATCTAGCTGCCAGAGTGACTTTATTGCTTACCCTTCGAATCTCAAACATATTGTGGTTGTATCCTGTCTTATCTTCGTCATGTGTGTATGCATTGTACACACAAGACATAATGTATATGAAAGTCAATACACTTCGTGGTTATTAATTGCAATATGTACATACTTCCTGCGTGAATGCATGTTACAAATTCTTCAGCAATTTTTATTCTAAATAAAGTTTTATTTACATAATAAGAACTGGTATAAAGAAATAAAGCTTCCTGATAAAGAGCTTTTTTCAGTGTAAATTCTGAAATACGACGTGGAAGGCCTTGTCGTATTTCATTGGAGAAAACAAAAATAAATTATGTTAAACAGTTTTAATGTACAGGTTTACAATCGATAAATGTATATTAGGTCTATCAAGTTTAGCTGATCTTTAGTAATTTGCCATGGAACAGTTCGTAAAGACTGAGTATCACGCAACTTCAGCCGCGCTCCACCAACAAACCCGCTGTAGTGAAATAATCTACTTTTTGACTGGGTAATCGCGCGGAAAATTTAATATTACGTAAGTAATCTTGATGCCATATTTATACCAAGCTTTTACTTTGAAAAAGAAAAGTGCGTGCACGAAACCGGATTAATTTATTAATATTTTAAAGTGTTTACCAAGTCTCGTACTCAGGGGAACGGTTTTTTTCCTTTTTCTGTCATTTACGTGCAATTAGCATCAGCCGTCGCTGTAGTCAATGAACTGGTTTTAGTGTTGGTATGCGCGGTTTGAGTACAGTGACAAACAGCAGACGCGGACGAAAGGACCGGGCGTCCGCACTTGTCCCGTTTCCACGAACCGCCGACAATTTATCCGAGTTCAGTGTACCGGTGTGAGCATGTAAACATGTGTGGCGAGCGCCAGAGAACCACTCGACTCGAATGGCCACGGGGCCACCTCTGTATGAACGCCCACTAACAATCACTGGATTTAGACGACGACAGACGGTCACACAAATTGGTGAAAAATATTTACTCGTATGTAGAACATACGATCCATCTGTTTCAATAATCTACCTATTATGTTGGCATAAACTTCCATGTCGCGTGTTACTTCAATGAAACTCTTTGTTTTTAATATCCTTTCTAATTTCTCTTAATTGTTGTACTAAATGTAATTCACGGCCCACGGGCTGACCATCGGTCCCAACATCCCCATTATAACAAATCGTAAATGTCCACTGGTGAACATGGACCTCTCCCGCTGACCGTGAAAATGAACGGTCCTGGGGGGATGTTGTCGCAATCACCATGCTCGGTAGGCAGATTGGTGGTCGATATGATATTATTAATTTACAAATGGAAACTGCTGAAGTGCTGGCCGTCCTTAAGTTATGATCTTTTGATCATATATCTAAGCATTCTTAGATAACTTGCTTATGCTTATTGCAAAAAAAAAGATAAGTATGTGTACTTTCATAGCCGCATCGACTACAGTGTTTTGAAACCTGATTCTGACACAAAGCGTGCTCAAGAATTTGAAGTCATCAAGTTAAGCATCAGATTATATTATTACTTATAAGTGTTAATACGTACATCTACTAAGTACCTAAGTAAGTACTACGTTATAATACTTTTTGGCGCAAATACTGACTTTCGTCTACAGGTCATTGTACTTTATTTAGTTGCAGACTGGCAATATAAACTGGACTCATGTCACGATAAGCGATTATCGACACGATGATACCTCATTTTCGATACTGATAGGAACCGAAAAGATGGTTAATTGTGCTAAATCTGATGTAGGTACTTTGATTATAGTCTACTCTACCAGACCCAAATTCTTGGATATAAGTAAACATTAGTACGTAAGTACACAGTAAATTACAAATCCGATTTATATTGTAGACATTTACAAATTATTGTTATAGTTTCTGTTACTGGAAAACAGAATTATACTATTGTTTCAATATAACAATGTTGATATGGCTGACCAAGTACGAACGAATCAAACAAACGTGATGAAATGTAATTAGAAAAAAGTTATATTAAATAGTATTAAATACTGTCACGGACGCAACATTACCACACGTAATAAGGATGTGGCTGCTGTACAATTGTTTTATCGATACCACGGCCCACAGATAGCTAGAACCATTTGTAAATTAGAATCATGAGGAAAACGTTACGTTCCACCATTGCGTCCCTTACAAGTGTACATTATTTAAAATCGCATCCACAGTCTAAGGCTAAGCGCGCACTACGATTTCAATCTTTGCGATTTTAAAATTACCCAATAAATCGTAACCGAAAATAATTTTTGAAGCGATTTTTTACCGTAGTGCGCGGACTCTAGTATAATTATTGGTATTGTTCACAGATTTGCGATTATTATCCGCAATTAATAAAATTCGTAGTGCGCGCTTAGCCTAAATACGAGAGACTGTTATCGTAAGGCTAAGTGCGCACTACGAATTTTAATAGTTGCGGATAATAATCGCAAATCTGTGTACAATGCCAATATACTGGAGTCCGCGCACTGCGCGCGGTAAAAAAATCACTTGAGCTTTGAATTAGCTTGGAAAATTATTTTCGTTTGCAATTTTATTTCGCAGTTTATAAATCGCAACGATTAAAATCGTAGTGCGTGCTTAGCCTAACACTACAAATTAAGTCAACAGTGTTAGGAGGTTATGCCGATAACTGGCCTCTTATAAGTTTCAAACTTATCTTTCGAGAAAATTTACGTCATTACGTACGTTTCAATCACGCTCTTATCGTGTATATAAATTTTCCATGCATGCAAATACCTAATAAATTGAAAACCGCGGTGCATTTGGTATACCTAGAGGGAAATTATACAAAAAAAAAACTGGTTAAATTCAAGGCACCTAGGGTTGTCGAGTGATGAAGGCTCGAAGCCAAGCGTAAGCGTCATCATGGAACCACTTAATTCGTAAAGTTGGTAGGCGGCAGTTCGTTAGGCATTTCCGCGTTCGTCAGCCTTCTGGTAGTGCGGCACACGCCGGCAAGGCCGTGTGAACCTCTTTGTCTATTTTTCAACGCGAGCCTCAAAACTAATTTGCGGTTATTCACATGCCACGTCTTGCACGCAACCTGCACTGTGACTTACCTAAATAAACTCATTCTAATATTCAAATTGCAGAAAAACCATGTTCGATTTAAACCAGCCGCACTTAGCAAGTTTCGAATGAGTATTCATTAATAATTTTTAATTCTTTAGAAGCAAACTAATCTTTCTTTCTAGAAACGTTCCCACGGAAAACCACTCGATGGTAAGCACGACTGATTCCGAGAATTTTCCGATTAGTAAACGTAGTTAACAAAGCATAGAATCAAGCGATTGTTCGACATAGTAAATAAGCCTTCTGATATATTCTCAGAAAGGTTAAGCAGATATAGTTCACCTACGAAGGTGGTCTATCCTTCAAGGACGCAAGTTTTTGTGAGCGGGCATGGTTCCATTGTTCCAATCCAATGCAAAAAAACGAGCAATTTTTAGTTCAGTTCAAAGGCAACCCTTTAATAAAAATATTCTTCAGATTTAAAAAAAAATATGTTTGAATCCGTGTTACAGCCCCGCCCCGTCTTTGGTTATTTAGAAACAAAATTAAAAACCATTCTAATATTGTATTTTTATGTACCTGGCATGTTTTTTTTATTGCTGTTTATGTACCTATTTTTGCACTGTAGTTAGGTAGCGGACTCTACAAGGTTATAAAATGTTAACAGTCGCAGCACACGAACGTATTTAATTAGCGGAATTTGATTACCAAAAGTCAATAGTAATCGTATCCACTTGATTGTAACGTCCATTCCGATGTCACAGTTAATCTCAGTTCAGATTAACTTTTGTAATGCAATCTGAATCCGGTTTTATACTTATTGCCATCGTCAGTGCTCACTCTTCCGTAAACTGTCTGTCTTTGTTGTTGCAGCATCGGTTTTCTCAACTGTGTAGGTACAAGTAAGCATTCAGTCGGACAACGCGTTCTAGACAGACATTGTGCAACGTTCACCGACGATGCATTTGTTCTCGCTTAGCCCAGTTCAATGGTGTTGCACTAAACCCACAGTCCGACAACGCGTGCTTCAATATCCATCGCTATGACAAACAAAAGGAAAATGTATTTGATTCGGTAGCTTCAGTTATCAATGAGACATAATTCTTAGCGTTGAAATAACATGACACGAGCAGTTTCCAAGGGATAGGTAGTTTCAGAAAAGTTACGTAATAAGATATTGTTTCATTCTGTTACCGAGCGTGCCTACGGGCTGCGGGAGTAACCTACCTCCGTAACTTTGTTTTTCAATTTATCGGTACCTACCTACACCGTTTACCGACAAAAGTTACTGAATATTTAAAATATTTCACTAACTTGTTGCTTTTGATTGCGTACTAATTAAGTTTAGTAAATGATCGAATCGAATTTGTAATGTGTTCATGATTGATTCAATCGTTATGTTTATCTCAAGGAAGTTGCTGTTAACTCATATTACGAAATAGGTAATATCGTTTTAACTCGCCAGTTACATGATATACCTACGGTTTTATTCACTTTCGATTATGTACTTACTTATATTATGTGTGATTATGCGGTATTTCCATAAAAGTCGACTGAATTCAAAATTCAAGTTACGGCCGCGTACAATGTACATTTGGCTGAAATGATTTGTACTGGTGTCTAATTCAGTTATTTGCCCATAACACCCGTGAATGCAGTAGTTGTAGGTTAACCGGACGCGTCGCGCCCCCTCGTGCGTTGAACTGCCGGTTATATTTAACTGCGACAACACGTGTGCACCGGCAATACGACACACGGTGCTCTCCAACTTGGATACAGTTTTAACTCACTAAAATGTTCATATTTTGCGCGACTTACTTACTCATCCCAAGCTTGCATGTCGCATCGTATAATATAGTTCCAAAGACTCCATGGTTCAGCTTGAAGAAACCATTCACTAACTCTCCTTTCAAACTGCAAGGAACTTTAAAGAACCCTCTTAAATTATGGTGCAGGAAACGATGCTTTAAATTTTGCATTCTTGGGTAGGTATTAGCCGCCATTCAGTCGCCGAAAGTGCATTGTCGGTCCTCCATAAAAGTTTGCCTTTCATTGAGGAACTGTGTGTGAAGTTGAAGGCATTCGCTGGTACCTGGGGATTGACAATGGAGTTCAATCAACCCGTGCACCGCCCACCCAGCACGTCATTGTGACGTGCACTACACTCTTCTATTGTCACTTTCTAAGTCATGGTGCGATTGTACAATGTTCTACGATTATTAATAACCTTTGTATCTTTATGCCACAGCCATCTTTTATCAATTTATCATAGTAGATAAACTTTCAGTACCTAAGTTATATCTTTCTCCAACCCTAAGTTTAAACATGTGCGTAACTCAGTTTTCAATACTTATGCCTAAATATTACGTCAAAAATTAAAGAAACTTAATTCGTATTTTGGCTCTTAAATGAAAGTAACTAGCTAATTAGAATTCAGATAATGTCAAATTGTACAAAATCGAATGATGTAACGTTCTGCAATAATGCAACTTATGGTAGATTATTCTTGCACTCAGTCCATAGCGCAAAAAGCCCACCTTGCTAAGTTGGAAAGTCCAAACGTGCAAAGTAGTTAAAACTAAGGCGGATTGCCCATAAGTTACGTACAAGGTGTGGATACACGAACAAGTTAAGTAGGACTATCGATTTAGCTCATACAACCCTGTAACCATTAAGCTATAAACTAGTAGCACATAGTTTTATAGCAGACAGTCAACATTATATTCACTAAGGCATGCCTCGGATGGAGCCCTACTCGTCAACAAACTACATAATGTTCGCAAACTTTTCGTGTAAATAAGTTAGCCAACTAATAATGTAAACTTTCTGTGGTACTGGCCAGTCAGCATATTATAATTGTTTGCGTTGCTGCTGTTAAATTTCGTGTTGAATTTCCATTAAAACCATTCGGCTGCATAGCAAAAAATAAGCACACGAATTTAGAGAAGAGGCCGCGTGGTGCGAACTCGTCGCAGCCGAGGAGTATTGATCGGTGTGCGCGCGCAGCGTCTGCCCAAGTGTACACAGACGGCCAGTGAAGCGTTTCGACGCCGTGCCACGACAACTTCACTCAACAGTTAGACCCACCAGAACGTCATCGGCCATTCAGTTTTCCTCAGTTCATCTATTTATAAGCAATCTTTGAAAACAAGATCGCCTCCATCTTTGTTCTCGATCCTATCAGGTTCAAGCACTCTCAAAATAATTACCATATTTTACTAAAATCGACACTTGAAGCATTCCAATGAAATAAACATGAATCGTGTCCTGTGTAATACGCACGACTAAACATAGTTTGCGGCGTGTAATGGAGGCGATCAGCTGTGTGGATCGCACTCGCAGGCAGTCACCCCCGCGCCCTACCCCGCCACTTATCTGACATCCTCCCGCGTGATAAATAGTCCCGTTGTATCTTCACCCTCACCGCAAGGACAGCACTCTATCGACTGGGAAGACACTGCTTTGCGTGCACGAAATTCGCACCCTTATAAAAACAATCAATTAGTGACAACATTAGCAAAGCCAATGGCTGTAATATCACAGTAAAATGCAAGGAATTTGACAAGATATTTAAAGAATTTTCCTCTGGCGTTTATTTGAGAAGGCTTTCAAATTTTAATTTCATTAATGCCGAAGCTACGTTGATTAAAGCCAACGATTAAACAATCTTTAACCCAAGACCAAAGATCAAAACCCTGCTTAACCCGCTGGGACTAAAGATATCGAATTGCCAAAATATCTTCGTCGGTGCGACGGCACCCTCTGAGGTCGGATAAACTGCTGCTAAGGTTATGAGAGAAACGAGATACGCTACGACAAGGATCCCTTTTGTGATTAATATTCCTTTAGAAACGAAGAACTTGTTTCTCCCCGAGTTATGATTAATTTGTACATTTATAAAATACCCGATCGTACCTACATACGTCACCAAGAAGGTATAGACTATTTCACGAAGTCTTCTTCTTCTTAGCGTGTCGATGAGTAAAAACTGAAGCATAAACAAGCCTAGATTTTTACTTACTTGAACTTTTTAGCTTTTCCTACATTGTCTGGCCCGATTCATCAATAGTCAATTAATTTAATACATTTTACCATAAAGAGGGAAATAACGCAAGCGAACGGTCAATTCATAGCAGTTAATTGATGTCACGACAATGACCGTGTTATTAGCCTATCATTCGTAATGAAGAGGACGTATTATGTGCAGGGAAGGCAGCCTGCGCTAACCGTCAACAAACATATAAACGTATGTAGATACGTATCATATCTCTAATGCGACAGACGCCCTTATGTAAGCCTGATGTTAATGGCTACAATGAAGTGCTGAGCACAGAGGTGGCCGTTTGCTATCATACGTAATATTTCCGGTGACCCTCAAATGTACACTTGACTGCTAACCTTGCTCCATTCGCTGGCGGCAAATGTTACCGACTATTACCTTACCGCCTCATCTACTCGTTAGTCATTCGCGAGGTCGAAGCCGCAGGTTTGGCTCTCCATTCGTAATTCACATTCGACTTTTAGTGGACATTTCGCAACATTGACGTAAGCCCAAACATTATCATAATATCTAATGTGGCTAACGTTTATTTTGTAAAGCGATCTTGATAAATAAATCGGTGGTGGCGTTTTAACCAAACGTATATTATCATAAAATAATGAATTTACGAGAAATAAGCGACTGTGTCGTTAATTACGAGGCAAAGCAGTTCTAGAACTTGACCTCCTTAGTGAAACACGTTTGAATTTTAGCATTATGCAATTGTTGCGATGTTATTTCTGTTTTTATGCATGAAGGTTATGAAATCCTTAATGGTCCAACCAGGGTGAATGACAATAGCACATTATACATTTTAGTGATAATTAAACGTTACGTCATAGCGTGTAAAGCTACGGTTCCTAAAAGAGCTTTTCCGTCATATTTATAACGGACGTCATGAAAATCTGTAATTTTCACAAGTATTTGACATGATGGTGTTAAAAACACTGTATTTGGACATTAAGGCCGCATGTGGCGGTCACCGTTCTTCTAGGAAACCAGCTGAGCCTAGCGTTATTTATTTCAAAGTTACATTAACAAGAAACGTGTCGTTGTAAACTTATGATAGGCGAGAGGCGAAGGATGTCATCTCCACTATTCTCCACATTGATCGTATGCTCAACATAAAGCATATCTGCTACGGGAACAGAAGCCTTATCTGATTCTGTTTACGATACGAAAACATACAAAGAAGGATCAATCAACCCTAATTTTCTTTATGTTGTTGTACCTATTGTTGTTCTGCGTGGTACGACATTGGGATGTAAGAAAACGCAACTTTGCTTAGCTGAATTAATTATGCACATGTGCTTACCTTGGATACTTTAAAGTCAAGATATGGACTAAGATATCGCCATTTTATAAGATAAATTCCTGTTGTTGTATAATGTTGTTATTTATAACTTATATAACACGTGTGAACAACCACAAAGTATTCTCATTTCTTGAATACTGGTCTATAAATTGTATAGTGTAAACTCCATTTAACGCCACTCGATTTAACAAGAAACTCCCTAAAACGTTGAAATTATTTGACTTTGGTTGGTTTACCTTGTTGTCCATACAATGATACACTCTATGTAGCATCACACCCACTCTAAATAACGACACCAATACATCACTATTAAGCAATAAACAGCACTTTCTTAGTTGTCGAAATTAATAAGAACTGCAGCTGTGTACCTACGTTCTTTAGATTTTTGATATTTTGTTGCTTTTTTGTCTAGCGCGTATTTACCTCGACTGTCGGCCTCATACGTACCGAAGATTCTAAGAAATTCGTTATTTTGTTTGTTGTGATTACCTTGCATACGTTTACCTCGGCTGCTAGACTGTCGTTAGGTTGTTATGCATTGTCTATACGTCATCATATTCTTAGTTGCTCACAAACTTTCAAACTTATTAATACTTATGTAAAGTAATGTATAGTTTATTGTAAAATAATATAGATTTTGCATCTCTCCATTTAACGACAACTCTCAATTACGCCAAAAAATGCGCTGTCCCCTAAGTGTCGCTATATAGAGTTTACACTATTTGCTTTCAAGTAATTTTAGAGTACTTTAATTAGATAAAAATTTGTGTTATTAAGTAAGTAGTAAGATAGTGAGAGCAGGAGTACCTATAGATCCGAGAATATGAAAACGCACCACCGGGATCCTGTGAGCTCTCTTGTCTCACAGAATCCCGTAGGCACGTTATCTTTACTTACAAGTAGATAAATATTAGGGACTCGAGCTACAAGTGCCAGTTCAAAATGAGATTTATGCAATGCTTTGTAAAATGGCGAAGTGCATAGTAAGATTGAAGACAAGGTTTGAATCAGATTCCAATAAGACAGACCGAATTAGACAGAATATGAACAAAATATCCATGTGGGATTTACAGTCAGGACGAAAATGCGGAGATCATTTCTTTCTCTCTTTTACTGACTCGTGAACTCATTACAATAGGACGTTGTAATATGCTGCCTGCAATGTCACCAGCAAGATGTGTTACTTCCAAGTCGAAATTGTGTAGACAAAGTTTTCTAAAATGTCAAAAATTACAACATAGCATTTTGTATGCTCCAAGTTCGTCGCGTGGCGTGATTACGAAACTCACTAACTTACAGATTCTATTATTCAAACACCGAAGACGGGCCAAGGTTTCCTTCAACATTAACTTTTATAGACCTCATCTGTATATGGTGGATAGACGTGTATCTAATGAATGCAGTAAAATATATAAATCAATATTTTCATCTGCCTTGCTTCATCATAAGACACTAGTATATCCGACTTTGAGGCATATATGACTTTGTCTAGGAAGCCAATGAGAAAGTTATCGAAAACTTGGAAATGTAATGCAATGTCAGAGAATGTGACGATACGCGACGCCTGTCTCGACACCGGTGAATAACGGCCATGCTTGCTCTACGCATCATGAATGCATGGGAAAACTTGAACGCATAACGGGAAATCTACACTGCATCTGCACTTTCCAATACTTTGACATACATCACGTAAACTGCAATCATTTGCGCGCTGCAGTTACTCCAAAGTGCCATTTGTTCCTACTTTCACATTTTCTCAATAAAATAACACCTTTATGACTGAAGTCTGCCCGGAAATTAATAGGCACTTTATCAATTCCTTCGAACCCCATAATTGTTATCTATCTAGTTCATAATTCAAGTACCCATTACCTTCACGTTCGTGCTGTCGTAATTGCTTTTGTGATACCTATTACTGATAAAATGTAACAAGTGGCCAATTTTCTTTATTTTTCAACTAAGGGAACTTAAGAGATAATATTGGCGATATAATTGCTGAGACGACTGATACTCTATTCGACATGACTTTAATCTAAAGTTTAAAGACACAGAAGTTTTTAAATGGTTTATTGTGAAGGCCGCGTTGAAGTCTCCTAAAAGCAGCTTCAAACAGTTTTCATGCCAATATATTTTCCGTACATAACGTTGAGCGTTGTATATGGTGTAGGTGAAGTAATAGCATTCTACACTATCGATACGGCAAACATCTAACGGAGTGAGTTGCGTGGGGGAAATGGAACGAGAGCCTGTGCACGCGCACCGGTATAATAGATCGTCACCCGTCCCAGTTGGTTTCGGCGCGTTGCACCGAGCACGTGTATTTACAATATTTCGTGTTGCACTTTATAAACACACACAAACATTATTTATAGTTATGTGCATATCATTTAGTACCGTTTTAAATCACTTTCTGTTGTGATATCTCTTGGTGTTGCTGATAATGGAATCGATACACTCGGTGCAGTGTTGCCTTGTTTCTTCTGGAGTATGTTGATCATTGTGTACAGTTTAAAAAACAATTAGACCTTATATGTATTGTATTACTTCGTGGCAGTGTTTTTACGTAAGTAGAACTTATGTGTGCTTGTCACCTAGTTAGTATTAACGAAGTTTTCTATGGGCTTGCGTATTAATAGCTGAGCATTTTCGTAACGAAAATAGTAAGAATTTTATGAATATAAATAGCTGGTCCAGAGATAGCACCCACCACTTATTTTTTGAAGGGACGCGCCATATTCTTAGGTTCAACAATCTCTTCGAATGTATCCCGTATCAATTTCTGGACCCTCCTAAGTTTTATATCCACTTGGCGTATCTTACTTTCCCGGGCCGAGTTTAGAGGCTTCATTAAAACTTATTACGTATTAAATTATTCTCTGTAAGATTTATTCAAACGTTATAATAAGTCTACTTGTGAGCTTTGAACGAAGTTACATGATTTAAAAAGTTCCAAGTTCATTTTAACGTTGTTTATTATACGTGCAAGTACGTATAATAAACAACGTTACGGCTTTGCACGCGTAGAATTCGGTTTTGTGACAGTGCGGAGGAAGGTTATGTCAGCCGGTCCCCATAGGTATCGTAAAATACGAATTGGGGATTATATTTTAGGATTGGGCAGTAGATTTCGCTCAACGGCGATCAATGTTCACAGTGGTGATTGAGACTGACGCCCTGTTGAGTGATTGAGTTTAGCAGTCGGTGGGGCGACGACTCGTGTTTAGTTATAAACGATCCGCGAGTTATCAAAGAAGAATCGTTTAGTAATGTTGTAGTGTCATTATTAGTTGAAATAGACCAAAATCACCTTTGAATAAAGTTAATTAAACGTAAAAAAGAGTACATTGTGTGTGTGTGTCATATCTTACGGTATTTACTGGTCATAAAATATTAATACTAAGTACTCTAAATGACTGCTTCAATTCCTTTTTACCCAATTTTGTCGCTGTCAACAATGAATAGCTTACATTGACGATATTCTAATGCGAAATGCAAATAAATTACCAGGATATAACGTCAATCAGACAGCATTTTAATAGTTGTTTGTTTACTTTTATACTCCTACACTAGTATGCTGTGGTTGTATACCCAATACAACGTTTATCAATGATTTGATGTCGTAAATAGTATGTAGGTACTAATAACAGACGGCGTAGCCAAGACATACGCACGGCCTGACCGCTTCTCTTATCTCTTATCAGCGCGGATGTTATACGTCGTGTATGACCCCAGCCATCGGTTGGTCGTCGTGACGTTTTTATTCCTAATTTTATCGAACTGTCGAACACATTCAGAAGACTTGTTTTTGATCCAACCGTTTCATATACTATATCAATTTTGCATATTTTTTTATGAATACTTTGGCAATGAAATTCTTGTTTGGCACACGTTTTGAAAGTTGTCATATAACTTTGATTCGCTTAAATATCACTTAACCGTTTCAAAATTCAACGATGTAGATATATTTTCAAGTACTCACAATAGAGCCTACCAACATACGGCATACACTGATTATCGTGAACCAAAATTTGCGCTTCAATACGAATGCCGTATCGCGACCTAAACGTACTTGGTAACCGAAAGTGGAAAGCCTTGGTATTATCGAGTATGGAGGTAAGAGAAGCTTACTGAGCGGCACTGCGCTAACCACTTAGTCTCTGCGAATTAAACAAATATTTGTGACGGCATTAATTTTTCAACTGCCATGTGTAATTACTGAAGAATTATCATCACTGAATAAACAGGAAAGTCATAAAATTGTTGAAGAAATACAAAATATGGAGATTTTTGTAGCGACAATCTTTGATTGGGTTTAGTGGTTAATTACTTGGCGGTTCTATTCACAATGTTACTATCGTGACATTGAAACATCTAGTGATTTTCAATGTGACATAATTATTTCTTTTAAATAAGACGTGATTTTTATCTTTTAAAGAAGCTACCTTTTGCCTCACCTTGTGGAGTCGAACGAACAAGATTTTTATGCATATTAAACATCACCTAAAACCGTGTATAGGTAGTACTGGTGGATATCAGCGAGCAAAGCATACAATGTATCGAGTAATGAGGCCACGTACGCCGTGACAAGAAACAAATACTTATAGAGGGTGTGCTCACGGCACCAGACAGATTTTGCACCACCTACGTGTATTATTCGAATGCTCCGTTTTCCCAAAGCGACGTTCTCCTAGTAAACAAAGAAATGTTTGCTGGTATTTTATTCGCGTGTACAAATCACCATTTGTGTAAGAATAGCCGATGTTTTGTCAAATATTACCTATTGTTATGTCGCACACGTTCTTTTTCTACTTTTACCTAACCATTGCTAACCTGACCTGACTTGTTTGCTGTTATTTTCCTTTGATGTTGTGAAATTCACTCTAATAAGTTAAGCGAAACACAAGTTTATTCTAAC
Source organism: Griposia aprilina (assembly GCA_916610205.1). Classification (NCBI taxonomy): domain Eukaryota; kingdom Metazoa; phylum Arthropoda; class Insecta; order Lepidoptera; family Noctuidae; genus Griposia; species Griposia aprilina. The sequence continues at coordinate 14,343,923 of OU744302.1, forward strand.
AACGATTTTACAACAAAACCTAATTTATCTTATTTGGGTAGTTTAGGTCCATTCATAGTAAAATATATTAGCAATATACAAGATAAGTAATATTCCTATATTTAGTAAACTTGGCACTGATTTACAAGATTATCTCTCATTATTGTAAGTATCTATGCGATTTCAAGGTAATGCTTAACAGATATTCGATCCCGGTATCAAGGCAACAACACTACGTTACTGCAGACAGATAATAAATTATGCATGGCGCGCAAAGAGTGTTTGTGTATGGAATCCCAAGTTTACCATGCCTTGGATTAACGTCTATCTGTCCCACCGTCTACCTTATTATGCACTATTAATTTGGCGCGGTTTCCAAGTCGTTAACGACAAGTTTTAATGTTTATACGCGAACCAAACTTGAAACTATCCCTCATCGACCCCTCTGCGCCAACCTTACCGTTCCGTTCCAACTCCAAGTTCTAGCAAAGCTTTGCTTCTATGACTTTAATCGATAAGTAAGTGAAACATGAAGGTACTAGGTTACTTGACGTGTTTATGATTATACATCATTATACGTAAATTATTGCGTTTATGGTATTTATTAAAAACATGTGCGCATTTTATACTTACAAGCTAAACTAATCCGATCAATACTAGTTCCAGCAAAACTTAATTTTCTCTCGGCTTTAACTAAAGCAATAAATAACATTATTAATCGGACAGGCAGACATCTGTTACTTAAAAGGGGATTGAAAAAGCTTTGAATGTTGATAAAAATCTAGAATCGAATACACGATACACGTTCGATGCCCAAACAAGCGTGGCTTCGTTAGAGAGCCCGGTTTTGGCAAATCCTCTATCGACAGATGTGAAATTCGTTTGTAACCTCAGTGGAAACACTGTGCCTATTGTTACCCAACTTGACAGAAACAAACAAGCATCGAATAAAGGTACGACGCGACACGGCGTGCGGTACGTTGTATTTTAACGATCTGTAACAATTCAGTTAACTGCAGTTTAGCTAAATAAAAAAAAGTGAACTATAACGTATTTTGAAATTGTTTGTGTATTGTTTGCATAATAATAACTACCATTTCACATTAAATAAATAATAAACTGTTAAATAACCACAAAATTATTAACTTTTATCATAATGAATGCTGATTACATCGACGTTTACTGTGCGTAAGATAGCTGCGATTAAAATGTTTATTTATTCAAACATTTACAGCTAATGCTGAGTTGAGGACGCGGTCGTGCGAATTTTGTCAACAAAGTAAGTTTTTTGTGTGTTCACGACGACCTTTATTGCGTAAGATGCATCTCTTCCTCTTCCTAGTTGTGGTTTTCGAGGCACAATGTCGCCCAACTTCCGCCGATCGACGATTTGTTCGTCTCCGTCTAACAAAAACTGCTTCTGAAGTAAACAGATAGTTACGCATTTACATTTTAGCAAGTGAAACCACAAAACATAATGGAACTTACAACTACATTAACTTATCAACCACAAAGTGAAATATTTCATCAATGACTACTTGGCCATTAAGACTAATGAATGCAAGCTTCATTCATCATTAGTAATACTTCTATTCTAAATTTTTTTAAAGCACATTTGCAAGGAACTCAATGTAAAACTCATTTATTCGTGATAAAATCGAAAACAGTTAAACTAACACAAACTTTTTAATGTCCACAATCGTATTTATACCGCCTCGTCTGAAATCCCCAAAGGAGAAAGCAATCCAGGATCTAAAGACGGTGTTAAATCCCACAGTCCCTGAATGTGCCTGAGATTTTATTGGCATAATACAATCAGATCCTAGGAAGTTGGATCACAGTGGTTAAATCTCAGGACCGGAAAAAGACGGAACGGTAGAGGAAAAGAAAGACGTACAAGGGTAAAAGAGAGGAAGCCTCTTTCTTACCTTTAACTGAAGTGAAGATGGAATTCATAAATCATGATTATTGTCGTGTACAAGTGTTTAAGGTTTCATTAAATGTCGAAACTTTACTGAACACGTATTCGGACATCAAAGAGGCTAAAATTGTACCGGTAACGTGCCCACCAAGGCGTCTATCTAATAACTATTTGCTAGCACAAAATCCAGCTATTCTTTCCGCTTATCGTCATAAGAGCCCCAAAAAAAATCACTGGGCCCGTACGTGCCACATAAAACCCCTAGGTCCATATGCATATTTAACGACTATAATTCATGGCCATAAGATTATTAAAATCACGATTGATCACTCTTGGAAATCTCTCAGTCGCCCGATATCCAGGAATTGTTGATTCTCCGCCAGGGATCATATTGCTTGCTCATTTGCAAAAATAATATGCTTTTTGTGGGTGTATTTGTCTTACTTAAAAAACAATAAAAAAAAAATAACACTGATAAACCAGATTCTCATGGTAGATTTTTATATTAAGGTTGATTTTCATGGTTTAAGAAAATACAAGGCAATATGCACTCTCGAACGCACCTTGATATGTATTTATTACGAGTTAATAAAGCCGATTTAGTTAATTAGAGGACAAAGCTTTTCGACGTAAAAAATTCTCTACTCATAATATAGTTTTACGACCGACAACTTTGTTGCGTGTAAGAGAAATTTCCCAGAAAGTATTTGCAATAAGATGAAAGAAAGAAAGAAAAATGCGTTTATTGGCATTACAGCAACAAAATACAACTTAAAACTAAAAAAAAAACAGAAAAATTAAGATTATAATGCCAAAGGGGCCTCAGCTCAGCATAATGTCAGATGACAACACAAGGTGTATCACCTGACGCTGATTTTCAGCTGCAACCCACGAGTGCCATACGCTAGAATAAAATAATAATAGGGAAGTGTGTGTCCGTTCTATTAAATTAAAAGTGCAAGAATAATTAAGTCAGTTACACCTGCTTCTAACCCGTAACAGCTATAACCGCAGTTTGGCAGTCACAGCGGTATCAGTTGTAACATGCATGGAAACGTCACCAACCTAGCTTAGTAGTTCATGTGAAAAGTTGTAGTCATTTTGAGAAGAAATAACATGATTTTGTTTGGGATACAGAACCCGGAAACGAAGTTGAATATCAAATGCTTTAGATACATCTTATGCCTGAATAAAAACTGCAAGCAACTGCGACTTTAATTTTACAATGATCTGTATGTAAGTGTCATACATTAGAGATTCGTTCATCCGCGAACGAACCAGTATTAAAACCCTGAAGAGATGTATTAAAACAAATAACATACAGTTTTAGTTGCAGTTCGGGGATTTATTGCGAACGCGGATGCATATAAATATCAAAAGAGAGGCGGAACCGAAAATTTATAATATCTTTTTTATCTAGCAGGAATTCTGAAACGGTAGCGAGCTTTCATTTCGCTGAAAAGCGCAATTTTCTCCATTCACTATGGCCGCCTAGTGAAATCGTTATCGTCTGTTCGTTGCGGCGGCGCCCATTTCCTAATGGCGGCTTCGCGTGCATTTAGCTTTTTTATTACGTACCTAACCTGCTATGTACGTAGTGCATACTATGAAAGTATTAACCTTTATGTTTCAAACATACGCACGTAAAGCAATAGGTCTGCCAGCGAAATCCTGTTGTTAACATTTTTGCTACTAGACTATACCTATCTCTAAGAAAAATATTCGGGCTTTTTTAAATAGACCATAAGTAAGCCGACTTTTCATATGAACTGCACATACTTGAAGACTCAGCGGAAAACTCAGACGTGTTTAAATGTAGTGGTTGTAGTAGTGGCGCCGTAAATTATATCCATAACGATCACTTTATTGTGTTGGTCGCATTGAGTGTATTTTCGATATCCATAAATATCGAAGCTACGATAGGCTATCGATTCGGACTTTATGATATTCGTTGTGGGTAATGTTGGGCGGTCGGCGTTTTCGCACTGGTTAAATCACTACGACAGCATCGCATATTATCTTGCTGTCGTTTTCAAATACGTCATCGCTTCCGACTCCGCTTCTAACGCGTTAAATCGGAAATTGCCTTCTGAATAATCTGCAACTGGCTGTTTGCGTGTTTTCAATATTATTTTAAAAACAACAACGTTGTTTCGCTTAGCGCTTCTGAGCATCTTACTTCTGGGCATTTTAACAATTCTCATCTGGATCATATTGCAGGACAATCTTGATTTACTTAAAATAAAGTAGATCACTAATGACATTCGCATCAAGATAACGAAGTATCCTGTGAAAATATACTCATCTTTTTATTAAATGTGAATTCGTTGTCTACGCGCCGCCTCTCAGTTCCTGACTTGTGTACAATAAACTAAATTACGCCGAGAACAACGGGGAGCGAGGCAACAATGATATTTCGGTAGTGATGAAAAAACAAGAGGGTCGTTTCAGGATTCCGCTGGGAATTCACGTCCCGTTTTGTAGCCGAGCCGCGGAAACAACCCAAGCACCAGAGAAACACTCGGAAATTCACGACGTTTTACATTATATGCTACTTATATTGTCTGTTTAGTATTTAACATTTAAAGCCATTAAATCATAGAGCTTTTTTCTGCGAAACCGATTGTTAGACTTATCTTAAATCAATAGTTATGTACGAACAATATTGTCGCCTGTCCATAAAAATAATAATAGCTGCCGCCGTAAAAATAAATCTGCTTAAAACATTACCACAACATGGTTACCATGGTACCACACTACGTGGTTTCTTTATAACAATGCTGTAGGGCATATATTTCTATTAAACCATTGCTAGATGCTATTCTGTACTATGCCAACAGTACTCAAAGATATTCTATACATCTCTGCATAAATACAAATGAATACTGTATCTCTTGTAGTTCTGTGAATGAACCATTTCGTCACTTCCGACACTGCAGTGTCGTCGGAGTTCAAAGCTATTTTGATCTTTGTCAAAAAGGATGGGTAACACCAAGATTATATCTGCCAAGAGTGGGGATAATGAAAATATCCTTACAGCTGCGTTGTAGTCTTATAAGAACGGCAGACGATAAAACATATTATTAGATGACCTTTCTTTAGTTTGAAAATTCATAATCATTGTCAATAATATTCATCTCACCCCTAGTTCAAGTATCCGTGTATCTAACGCTGATTGAAACACGATGAAATCGAAAATCGACTATTATAAGGCTTATTTCGAATCGTTTCCATCGCATCCGGATTAGTTAAGAGATCAATTTACAGCCGTGGGTGGAGTGAACTGACTATGATGGATCATACATACATAAACTCACGCCTTCTTCCCATGGTGGTAGGCAGAAACTACAGAATGCCACCTGCCACGATCCTTACATACTGCTTTTGCCTCGCTTACGTTCATACATCTGGTCATACATGGATGCCGGTTGCGAGTACCTACTATGCACCTGACCTTTCTAGATGGATCATATTTATTCAAAAAATTACAAAACATTGAAATGGCTTTTTGGATTTTAATTGAATTAAATCTATAATATTTTTTCTTTTTCGGGAAATTAGTATCATGAGTAGGTATGACATAAACTGAAACGATTGAAAGATAAACTTAACAACTAGTTTTAAGTATGTAGGTAGCCTTCTTGTATTTAAATTTTACAGAGGTTATGGGTTCAAATCCGGCCAAGTACCAATATGATTTTTTCAATCAAAATGTACTTTTTGAGTTTATCTTGGACATTACTGACATCGGTGAAGGAAAACCATCGTGAGGAAACCTGCGGGGTAATTACGTAACACACTAACAGTAGGAATGGGTTTTATTTTGACAGTTTAACAACATTCATTGCGTTATTTACGTTGTTGAGCAGTTTTTTTTTTCGAATATCTGAAGCAATGGATTAGCAATAGGCTTCAAAATGATTCACATTGTGATAGTGTGTTACGTAATTAGGGTGCTTGACGTATAGTTAATATAAGTCTGAAATCGCCAACCCGTCTTGAGCCAGCGTGGTGGACACATGGTACAGTGGGACAATATTAGGCTGGTATTATTATTTATTATCATCAGTTTGCTAGTTGTCGTGGTTTCCCCCATGAATTATATTATGCCATAATTAGAAAAAGAGCAGCATCGTTGATGCGCAGAGTGAGAGACGGTCCTAACGGCTACCTGAGGGTCATTGCTGAACATGTTCAGAGTCCTATCTGGAGGCACTGGATTCGCCTACATATAGCATAATTATTATAGTATGTTTTTGTATGTGTGTATTACTAACGTAGTTCTAAGTTTCAGTGTATTACTCTATGGACTGTGGATGTCTGAAGTAAATTATTATTATTATATTCCATGTCGCGGATAATGAGAGGATGACTTAAGTATCAGGGTTTATTTAATTATATAAGTATCAGATTTCATTTTAAATACTCATTAGAAAATATACGAACTAAAAATCATGAGAAATAAAACGAACAGGAATACAATACGAATTAACAGTATTTTGTAAAAGGACACAATGAAACTTGACTGTAAGCGGATTATTCATATGTAGTGATTGAGAATAAAATAGTTTCTACAAGGAAAAATCATCACTTAACTGATTCATTAATGGTAATTGATGCTGTAAACTATAACAAAACTCTTGATCAGAACTTAAACATTAGCTTAAAAGTCTTTTTTTTATGTTTAAGCTTGATAAAACTAGTAGTGATAAGAAATATGCAACTATATCGTGCCATCATGCCTGCCTCGATCGTTGGCATCGTTCCTTACTTAGCCTAAGTAGCTATTAGAGTGGCAGGGGACAAGATGAATAGCCGGCCGACAGACAGGTGAAGGAACTTTGTGACGTCACGGCTCAATCGCAGGTGAGCCCCTCTGTTTCAAAATATGGGCAGGTAACTCTCGTCACCGAGTCGTGTTACTCTCTACGAAACATTTTTAACTTTCATTATTCACGATCGCATTTTGGACCCTATTTAAAAGACCATTATTAAAATGTCCCTAATGGGATCCAGCACTTCTTTGCTGGCACTAATGCGAGTTGTGAACAGTTCTTTTGTCCAGACAAAGGAAATAGCTATTTGCATATTCTCCACTGTTTAAAACTCCAGCCTTACACACGCTTAACGGTGCAATCAAGTTGCTAAAATTATAATAAAGTCATCTTCATAGGTACCTAGTATTTTACATGAAAATACATACCCCAGAAATATTAACGTTTTTTTATAGGATCGCCAGGCAAGTCCAACAAAGGGTCATTGGGATTACCTACATTATATCCATTTCATCCGGTTAATTGTTGTTGCACGAGTGCTGGTGAAAGTTGGCCAAGTCTTCTGAAATGACTCATATTTGAACAAACAATATTCACATGTAAATTAGGACGAACCCATAAATTTACTCTTAAAGTTTCTCTAAGATAATGAGATAAATAAATGAACGAACAGCAGGAACCATATGTTGTTAACTAAAAACTAAATAAATTGATCTTATGCCGTTGAAAGATAGCCTTAGATAACGTTTGAAGACTTATGTTATATCAACAGCAATGTCATTATTTTATTTCATTCCTCGATTAAAACTGAGAAACTTAGTAACTTTTGATTCTAATTAATCCATATTTTATTTACAAACTGTGGATCAATTTCTTCCCTCTTTTGTTTATCTGCCATTACTATAGCGTGGCTCCAATTTCATTATAGCTTTCGGATTCTTTTATAGCACGGCATGGCGGGGGCGGCGACGGGATTGTTTTGACGGGGAACGAGCCCTGGCGGGCGGCAGGGCCCTCGGCTTAGGAGAGTGGCTGCCCCCCGGCCGCGGCACGTATACCTGCGCGTGCGCCGCGATGCGCACCTCCGCTTCACCGCGCCGCGGAAACGGCAGGTAGCTCGCGCAAGCCGAACGTGGTTCAGTGCGCGCGTTCTCTCGCCGCCGCTGGTAGTGTTCGTGGTGCGCGTACGCTAGCGCGCTGTTCGCAATTATGGTTTCTACATCTTGTTGGTGAAGTGGTTTAAGCTGTGTACCCGTTCATATACGACATGTCCTGTGACAGGAAAACAAGGGCCGCGCGTTTCCTCGAGCTGCGGTGAGTTCGCAACGCCGTACCACGCTTCCCGTCACGACCGATTCACCGATCCTTTGTTGAAGTTGAATCCTCCGAGTGACGTCTGTCCGTCTCTTTTCAACGCGTTCTACCTGTCGAGTCGGACGGTTTAAGTGTTTGTGTTTTTATCTCAGGTGTTTCTGTTCCTATAAGAATAGTTTACATTCACAAAGGCATAGTACAGTGTTGTAATGTTAAAGCGAAATCGTTGTTGAACAGTATGAAATTGGTGCCATTGAGAATTTTTCTGCGATTACAATTTTTGTAATAAAACTTGGTAACGTCGAAATTCAAGTACAAAGTCGTTAGTGTTGTGTAGTGACCTTGACAACCAAGTTACGACACCAGCGACCCGAGCACACGTAATGTCTAAGAAATTGGCGGTCACGATTTTCTTCCGTAACCTAGGCTCCAAGCCTTTTGGTTCTACGTTCATTTCATGAGCCTATAGTATGGCAACGCTGTAAAGAAACCTTGTACGTCCTATTTTAATAGATTGCACCAACGTCGGTTAAACAGTTCCTTCCACCATTACATTAGTGTCGGTTGCGAGAGCACCTCGTTTCTGGTGGAATGCAAGCGGTAGGACAAGAGTGGCTTGGCCCAGGCGCAGATGTGGGGCGCGGGCGCACTCCCCGCCTCGCCTCCCGGCCTTGAAAGGCTCTTGACCAGGCCAGCGCCGCCGTTGTCGTATTTATTGCAACCTCCACGATCCGTACCGACGAGGTTATTGACGCCTCACGGCTTGATGCCTTCACCTAACTACTATTCTTTATCATGGGAACACTAGCAATGCCGAGTTGAGTCCGCCTAATGCTTGCCTTCTCCTTGTAGCGATTGTTCTCACGTCGATCTTGTTATAATGAATAACTACAATAGTTATTACGTCATTTGCTAAGCGAGTTTCCGCCTTTAAAGTTTGGTAGTTAACGACGTGAGTCACGCAACTGACACGCTATAAAATAAATCTGCAGCACACAATGTAGTGTGTGAGGAAACAAATACCTATAAGCTTTAGGTGCATTGTCCTTCTGTTGGTAAAAGATTGGCGTCAGAGGTGGCCAGTAGACTGGTACCCTGAATGCGCAGAGCGAAGTGCCTTTCATTGTCGCGCGTAATATTTATAAATACTGGTTTGGGCAGTCACAGGATCGATGCCCAGCGAACCCTAGGTGAAGGGCGGTTGTCTAGTCCCTCGCCCTCTGAACACACTGCGTTTTAACCATTTATGGTCGATTCTGATTTGATCATACGCTTCCTATGAAGCTGGTAATTAATATTATGGAACTTTCCGACTGGTCTAAGATTTGGAGAAAAGGAGTCAAACATTGTATTTTATTATGGTCGCTCTTGCATGAAACTTCTTTACCAAAATCAATTTGTAATGTTGACCAAGTATCTTGAAATTCGACCTTTACCGATTTATTAAATCTCTGTGTCCAATGAGTTCAATCAGCTGCCTGAACCATATGGCGCCGAGATCCACACTTCATAACGTGAATGAGGCCGGCGCATATGTTGCCGCTTTCACTCCCAACATCACAATCGATATTACGTAGGTATAGCCTCGTGCGTAGTCGCGAAACAAACCGGTGACAAAATTGAATTCCGCACAACGTTTAGCTTAATAATCACAATTTTATTGAAATGAAACTAAATAACTACTCAAAGAGGAAGAAGTTGACACCTTCGATTGTTCTTTAACTGCAGCATTGTACTCCATATCAGTCTAATTGAGCTCTGGGTTAAGTTCAAAGACAACATTGCACTCATTATTTTTACAGCCCAGTAAAAATTATAAACAATTATTGTGTTTCATTATCTAAATGAAAGTACAGTAAGCGTGTCATCGAAATGACGTAGTTTAATTAGTACAATAATAAAGCTTAGCGTACGGCCGCGTGGCTGGCGAAGCAGGAGGGTAGTTTTTGCCGACAGCAGCTGGTAACCCCAGCAGTGACTCACGTCCTGTGTGCCCCACTGCGAGCCGGGGTGTGTGTCGTTGACCCCACTCGCAGCCCCATGCAACACATACGCACGCCACACAATTTATACATTGCCTTTTGTGCTCTCTATTATTTATAACGTTTTAGCTTATACTATACATATATATCCCTGTGCTTTTTTTGTTTGCACGCTCCCGGTTTATCCATTTTGCATGGACAAGTGATTGTCATTCGATTCGGTACACATTCTATTCACTTGGAATTCCTTTTGCACACTGGATTATTCTGGAGTTATTCGATCAGTAAAAGCTCAACAATATGATTACTATTTCAGTCTCAACAAGGTAACAAAATACCATGAGTTATAAAATTATCCTGATTAGTGGAATTATATCTATAAAAGAAACTTATGATTACTACTGATAAAAATGCACTGCTTTCCGACCTTTGAAACCACCAAAAGTAAAATGAACACAATTCATCGATCTGTCAATCAACACAAAGATATTAACTAATTACAGATTGAAATGACTGATATCGTGCATTGTTGCTTTTTTAAGTTTGTGATTTTGATGTAATACCATGGTATTAAGCTAATCTATTTTAAAATATGAGCAATATTACTGACAGTACCACAAGATGTACTTTATCAGTATTATTGAAGTAGAAATGTATCGGGAGTGACATTGAAGTTATGGTCGATACCCGCGAGGCGTTTGATCCGACCACCACCGCGCCTCATACCGGTTTCCAGCAAGCCGAGACGGCATTGTTGATCCTTCCACAGAAAAACAAAATGAAACAATCTGTTTTTTGTTCCTCGCTCCGAGCTGTTGACTTGCTATCTATACTTGTGTTACCATTTCGTTTGAATCTTGTCTGTCTTCGATAATTTTACCTCAAAAGATTGACTGTATTTGAATTCATTTTGAAAAACAAAGTTAGTTGGCATTAGTGTTCACGGAAGCGACTGAATCCTCGTCATCAACTTGGGTCACGCTTCGTTGACGCGATTTGCTTAGCAAATAATGTTATTTCCTGCCCACACCATATTTTTGTACGAACTTCACGTGTTCGTTCAAGCTAGAATACTTATTTGTAGCTAGTTTTTACAACTCGTTTTTTGTTAATATCGAATAAAATGCTTTGTTAGCCAACTTCAAAAAAGGAGGTTCTCAATTCGACTGTATTTTTTAAGAAGTGAAATAAATTGATCCATAAGATGCTCGATATTTGAATATTACGTCGTTATAGTTATTATTGAGAAAGCCTTCGTCGTTTCGGCAAAATTTAAATTAGCGACACGTTAAAATACTTTTGAATCTGGAAGGTTCCTCTACCTGAAGACTGAAGGGTAGTGTCGCGGCCTGACGACGAGTTGACGGTTGTACGGGTGTATAAATAATTCACTTCACCGCACCCTCGCCCAGTCTATCCGGTCCTCCATGTTGCTGGAATCTATATAACCAATTCGTTCTTATTGACCGCCTGTATTTATTTCACCCACTCCCAAGATTTTTCGATTCTCCGTACAATCCGAAGAACTTATAAAATCAGAAGTCTAAAGAGAATGTTCTTATTTGCATTATCTTCAGCTTCAAAGTAAAGCTAATCAATAAAACGGCAAAAGTATAGGGTCTTATAAAGTGTAAAATTGGGTCGAAGTGATAAATGCCGCAAAAAGCATTCAGTTTTTAAATAATCCCTCAACCGAAAATTGCGGTCGCCGCTAGCTCAGACACAGACGAGGCTTGTAACATTCCCGAGGCACGAGTATAATGTGCCTCTAACTCAAAGACTTGCTTATTTGCGCTCACCACTTGAAAAGCTTTCCTACCAGTTTTATGTGCGCAGTGCGAACCCAAAACGTTTTTAAATTTTTAGCTAGGAGTGTACATTAGAGATTCAAAAATGTGGCCTTATGATTAACCTTTGTAACTACAACAAGAACTTGTAATGTAATTAGTTTCAGAGATTTTGGAAAAGAGTGCTAAAATGCGGGGCTCTGCTAAGCGACAACTATAGTAAAAAAAAAAATAGAAAGATAATCAATAAAATGATAATATACGTTTTTATACAGTCACTTATGTCATGTATTTAATAAATTGCCATGCGCTTGTTGTGTTGCAAATGTTTAGGCACTCCACTCTTTTTCGAGAGCAGAGGTTATTTAATAAACCTATGCAAGCACAAATAGATTCTATCTTATTCATTCCTCATTAGAATTACATTAGAGATGTTTTCCGAAGAAGGTATTACTAAGTTTCTCATTGGATTCCTTAGACGAGGACTCATTCAGTGATGCTAAAGGCATTTAAACGCGGAGGGTGTGCTTATCTGTGGAGGTCGGCGCCGCGACACAGGCGGGGTGTAGGGTGGCTTTGTTCCCGTGCCGGCCTTCCAGACCACTTAGAAGATTGCTCGGCTTTGTCTTCGCACGATACTTCTTTATACTCCGGGTCTCGCCTCCAATTTGGGTTTTAGATTTATTTACATCAGCCCCTGTTTAGTTCGCACGATTGGACTGAAAATCGGAATCTGCTCGCGCTGTGATTTAACGTAATTGAGTGTTGCCATTCATTTTACTTTCTTAAGATACTTAACAAGATACACTGATGTAGCTCAGTTCTAGTAGAGTTCTATTAAAGTATTATTTCAATGTAGCAATGAACTAATCGCGTTGCGTTCCTCTTGCAGTGATGTACAGCATAGGTAATTCACATGGTACGTTAAGGCCTACACAGTGCTCGACGAAGGCCTTGTTCAAATTGTTTTTGCCTTCACCATATTATTATAAGCCATTGCGTACTAATGCTGAGCTAATATGCAATGACCCAGATTCTCCTTCGGTTATCCTTACCAGGTTCCTTATTTGCTGACTTTTGTCCTTCTTTTCCAAATGCTATTCCTGTGTGTGTTTTAGTAGAATGACCTCTGACCTAATTATTTTACAGCAGTGCTGACGAAACTTGTGTTGTTGAACATTTATTTTAATTGCCATATTAGGTTTTTTCTCCGTCATGTCAGTATAGGCCGGGTGCAGGTGTGGCAGCGAAAGCAGCGCTCCCTTGACACGCTACGGCGCGCGCGCATTGCAGTCAAGGCCCTCGACTGCTGCGCATGCGCTCGACCCGACAAAACGCACTCCCACTTAATGAACAAACAATATCAGCGTCAGTCACAACTAGAACACCCAGATTTCTTAATTCAATTATTGACCAGTATCGTTATCGTCAGTAGTACACTTGTAATTCGTAAACCAAACGATATAATAATATCAATATTCGTGGAATCAAAAACGACTCGTGGCGTGACGTTTCTATAACACGGATTTTCCATGTCTCTTTAGTATATAAATGAACTTTACCTGTTTGTTATAAATTATGTGACTAACCACATCGAGTGTAACGTCAATAGTAGTTTCGTTAGATTCAAAGTCCTTGGTCTAGATCGGGTTTTCTGTTAGTTTCCGATAAAAAAAACATGATAATTACAACCAAAATAATTTTTTGACGATAATCTTCGGTGATATGTGTGACCATGGCACAATAGCTTCATTATAATATGGTGGAATCAAGGCATCCTTGACACTAGGAACGCAGTGCACCGCAGCATGCACGCGCCGCGTCACATCGCCTCGTTATGTAATCATCACCCACCACTATCGTTATTCAACACCTCTTATATCATTCAATTTGTCGACTAATGCACCGCGACGGTAAACACACCCGATCACACATAACAACACACACTTCATCATAGCGTCACAAAAACTTCATCACTAGTAAATTCAGACATCTATTGTGACTTTTACTTTTCCGGTAACGCTAAAAAGTTTCCTAACGTCAGATACCTAGTTCTATAGAAATTATCTAAAAAAAAATGTTCACTATTCGGGGCCAGGGAAACCGCTAAGTAGGTTTTTCCTTGACACAAGGCCCTGTTGCAACGCGGCAACCGATACAAGGTTGCACCGACACGCCCTAGCGATTATTTAATTGTTATTTAAACCAGAGACAGTTCATCGGCATGATATCGAAGTCTATAGACAGTTAAACCAAGTGAAGTAGAAAAATCAGCACCTTATCAAGGTGACTGAGCTCGTTTATATTAATTAGGTTAGAACTTACAACTTACTGTTACTTGTATCTTATTAGGTTTAGTAATCCTATAGACATAAATATTTCTCGTATCGATGCCTAAAACTTTGTCGCCCCATGGGTATTATTACAGTTTCAACTTTGACTAGTTGTAATTTTTGATAACATTTGTAAATAAGAGAGTGCAATAATGGATTTACAACGTAGACGACGGTTCGCAAACATTTGGGAAGTAGGTCTACTCAAATTATTACTGTTAAAAATAAAATAATAAGTAAAGGCCACGTTGAAAATTAAGCGCATACCTCCAGATGGCACGACATCGCTCGGCGACTCTTTCGTAAGATGACCCCAGAATCGAAGTCGTCGCTTTCTACAACTGTCACGAGAAATGTTAAAGTGAGTTGATGCAGTCGAACCTTGATTTTTAACACAGGCGTTAAATATAAATCAACACGCACGTAAAACGTAGGCAACTTTAATGATTTCTGCGAAGATGTTGCTGCAGAAATGTCTGTATTAAGCGAGAATTAAGTAGATCTTATTACTTTTTCGTCTTCACTTCTCCAAGCACTGTCTGACATCGTATCGTTTTAAATTCGGTTAAATAATAAATGTACATGCTGTGATTCAATTAACAATTAATCCTCCCATCCCCGTTGGTTCAGTATTCAATTCAGTTTCGGACCAACGGCAACGTTTCAATTTCGCATGTAGATGACACTTTTGTTTGCGTTACAAATTAAAATGTCGGCAATCAGGGTTTTATTTAATACTTGACTATCGGTTGATTTTTGTCACATGTACATTATGTGCTAGTGCAAATCCGTTTAAAAGTTAAATACCGAACCTTAAAAATTGTTGACCAGCTTAAAAAATAGTGTCAGCCTAGAACTGGCATTTCCTCACTTTTCCCTGTGTACCAGGGAAAAGTGATGCTTGTTACTCGGCGACTTTACCCCCCCCCCCCCTCTCCGGTGCAACTATATACCTATGCAAGATAAACCTTCAATAAAGAATACACGTCCAATTATATTATTATTATTCAGGTATGTACTTGTACGGTTGTTTAACTACATAATACCATTTAATTACCTACGTTTTGCTTCAACGATTCGTGTGCAGAGAATCCTTCTAAGCTAAGTATTGAATGTTATCGAAACAAAATCTAACACCTTGTGTTATATACACGTGGACTAACTTTTCTACTTAAACTCAAATTCAATTACCACAGCATAGCTGATACAGGTAATTTACGTAACCTCTAATCTAAACATGCGGCTCAATGAACATCAATTATAGTTGGTAGGAGGTGAAACGTGGACGTAGGGGCAATCGACTGTAATTAGTGACACCAATGAATGGTTCTGTTTTAGAGCAAACCCAGGATTAAGTACTTACAAATAGTGACACAGAGCGCACGTCATTCGGCTAGTTCATTGTTCGCGCGTGTTGGCACACGCTAATGTTGTCGGCCTAGCAACGTTCTCTTCCAATGTTCCATTCACCTCTCACCGAGCGTGAACGGTTATGTTGCATGAGACCACACCCGGCAACATTTGTTCACGAGTTTTGAAAAGTCTAAAGATTTCTGCAACTCTAGTTATACCCACCCGATACGGCGTGGTAGACGTTTTCCCACGATGTCGAGTGACGTTCAAATTGCAAAGTGATATCACAGCTATTTCAGTAGCACATGATTTTATTAACAAGTTGTCCGTGAGAATGTCCATGCGCTGAGTACCCGGTATAAAATTGCAATAATTCCTGGTAGATACTTAGTACATTTCCTTCGTAGAGTTGCCATGTCACCATGTGTTCATCTTATGGTTAATTAACCGAAAAACAGCATTTATCATAAAGACAAATGCGAAAATTATACCATAACCAAATGCTTTTTTATACCCCTTTTTTGGAAAGGGTAATTCGTCCTTAGCATTCGCACGTACAATGTGAGGGTTGCAAATAGTAATTGTTCGTTCGGTGTTAACACGCACGTGGAGCAAAGACGTCAGAGATCGGCCGGTCACGTGTCCCCTCTGTTTGTATACTGTCCGCCACGTGAACTCGTCAGATTATCTCCTGCTATCGGTCAAAAATTAACAGATGCTCTGCTAAATACGAGTACATTATGAAGCCGTCCATTTGGTTGGTTATGACAAACATAACAGTTGGCTATTTCATTATTTATCACATTAAGATAAGATAGGACTCTCTTTGCCTTTATAATACCTTTCTGTGGGTTTGAGGGCAGCTCAATAGCTTATATTGTTGAGGTTCTATAGATGAGCAATCCGGCTCTAAGGTTTTCTCAGATCAAGAGTATTTTTTAACTTCTTTGAAACCATTTATAGTTTTCGGCTTCGCAAGTTCGTAACTTACAAAAAAAATAACAAATGTGAAGTTCTCCAGTTCTCCGCACTTGTCATTTATTGTTAGTTGTGGTTTCTAAATCCAATTCAATAAAAAATTAAGAATATTCAACAAAAAAAATAATCATGCCGATATATTTCCACCATCACACAATATTCTATAGTGTTCTGCCAAACAACGGTTTTGGTACGTACCTAGTCAAGAGGCGGCGCGACGTGAGGGGACGCATTCACTGCCTTTCACTTCCCGCTTTTGTCATGCAGCCGCTCTAGGCGACGGAAAGGCAGACGGCCTTGTAGCTTGCGTACCTTCTAGGCGTCCCTTCCCATCCTACATAGATTATTCACAAAACCGCATGCGAGCCACTAGCCCTGTAACACATGATCAACCGAAACCACTAACAATATTAATAGTTGAATCACGTATCCGTTGAAACTGAGTTGAGAAATAGCTACACAGGACGCTAATGAACCCCATGGCAACACTTATACCTTGTATTAATTTTTATTGTTGTTAATACTTAACAGTCTGGTATAACAACACTATTAGTGTCCTTCGATGACATCATCCTCAATTGTCGCGGCTCTATGTACGAATCAGGCGCGCGTGACCATTTGCAATATTGTGATTGACGACGACGTGGCCAACATTTGGAAGTTATTTGCAAACCAACAAACACTACTATGTGTATAATTAAGGAATAAACAAGCAATGACATGACATCACGACTGAGGAAAAATAAACAGCAACTAAAATGAATCTATTAACAAGAAGCGATCATAGAACATTCGCATGTGTTAGAACGAGGTTCCATGGCCGTATTAACCTTGGCTTTTGAGCGGTGACTTTCACGGTTAGACGGCCGGCGTTACATAAGATGCGCGGGTACTCCGCCGACGCCCGGCATCTGCTGTGACGACACCACCACTCACCGGTCACTTGGCAACCGGTTACCTCGAACTCTGACAATACATTTGTATGACGATCTATGGCTGGAGCCATCCGCCAGGAAGTGATTGCTTAAGCTATTTGATGTAGTAGGTAATGAGTTATAGAGTGCACTGAGTTAAGTAACATCGTCAACAAGAACGATTAACTAGGCAATAGTTGTAGCTTTCGCCATTATACAAGGTTCAAAATATTCCTCGTTTCGTGATTTTCTTATCGATCAAGGTTGGCAGTCATAAAATAATGTTCAATTACTGATTATAACGTTGAACAGTATCTCAGATGCCTTCTCCAAACATGTGTCAAATTGTTGAAGTGTCTTTATTAAATTCATAACATCCACCGACCAGGCCGTATTCACACCTCTTTTATTTGTCACGTTATATTGTTCATGTGCTATATCAGTAATTTGTCGTTCCTCAGGTACAAGAGCGGGGTGCGCTCAGTGAGGGGCGGGGGCGGGGGCGGCGGCGGCGGCGGCGCGGAGGAGGCGCGGCGCGGCGGCCTCAAGGCGCTGCCCAAGCGCGCCCGCACTCGCTGTAGGGGCATGAACATGGGGCAAAAGCTGTCCGGCGGAGTTAAGTCGGTGTCGCGCGAGTGCACGGCGCCCTTCAAGGTATAAACACACATCCTCGCATCGCTTTTCCATCAGGAATATCTAAGTAGCAGCATGGTAGTCTGGATTGGAGATAAGTGGCGAAATGAGGGTGATGCTAATGTAATCCTCCAAACTGACCTATGCAGCAGTAAAAAAAATTAGCACTAGTAAATTCGAAGTCAACTGGCTTCTGTAGCTATAAACAAACATGACTAATATTCTGTGATTCAGAAAATGACAACAGAAGATAAATAAAGTAATAAAATGCGCCTCACTTTGGTACTAATATAGTATTATTTGACGCACAGGCGGTAGTTGCGCGCGAGCTGGCGCCCGAGCCGCCGCGACCCGCGCGCCTCGACGCGTTGCTAGACGCGCCGCCCGCGCACCCTGAACTGCAGCTGAAACACGCGTGGAACCCAGATGACAGGTAAAACACACACCATATAATCCGAATTACGACTCGGCAAGAAGCTAACAAAACACGCCAACGGATACGATTGTCCAAACCAGCATCTTGGAAAGTCACAGTCACAGACGGACATAAACCATCTGAATATAATTCAGTGTGATTCTGCATGTTAATAAATCTACCTTTCACGACAGTACTGGGCAAGCCAAGATTCTTTCTCAACACAAACAATAGTGCTGTCAACTTCCGAATTTTTGCAATAAATACTTACATATCCACTCTTTACATTCCAGATCACTAAACATATTCGTAAAAGAAGAGGACGCGTTAACGTTCCACCGACACCCGGTTGCCCAAAGCACAGATTGCATCAGGGGCCGGGTGGGATACTCGCGGGGCCTGCACTGTTGGGAGGTGGTGTGGCCAGCGCGGCAGAGAGGGACGCACGCAGTCGTCGGCGTGGCCACAGCGCATGCGCCGCTACATTCTGTCGGCTATCAAAGCCTCGTAGGCGCCACAGACCAGAGCTGGGGCTGGGATTTGGGCAGAAATAAGGTATGTTGGTGTTATGTATATTACGTTAGTCAACGTTCAGGGAGTCGAAGGGCAATTCGTAAGACATCCACAAGCCATTTGGTAAACCTATTAAAGGTTGGCCACTTAACAGTTAGTTTTGTGTGGACCTGCCACGTTACGCTGTGGCTGTCCAAAAAAAAGGAGGTAGCCGAGGGCAGGTGCTCACTATTTTGGGAGCAAAACAAACTATTATTGCCTTCGGGCCAAAGTACTACAGCTCCAAGAATCACCATTTTAACAACAATAACTCAAAACATACTCGTCACATTCCAGATATACCACAACGTAAAAGGCACAGTGGGCAGCGGTACGACGTACCCGGCGCTGCTGCGGCCCGACGAGCAGTTCCTAGTGCCCGACCGCCTGCTGGTGGTGCTGGACATGGACGAGGGCACGCTGGCCTTCTGCGCCGACGGCCGCTACCTCGGCGTGGCGGCGCGCGGCCTGCGCGGCAAGACGCTATACCCCATCGTGTCGGCCGTGTGGGGCCACGCCGAGATCACCATGAAGTACATCGGAGGGCTCGATCGTGAGTGTACAATCTTCATGTTCATTAATAAATAGCTTTTGCCCGCGGCTTCTTTGGAGGTAGGAAGTCATCGTCTATCCTTGTGTCAATTTATTTTGTCTGCCTCTGTTCATTTTTGTGCTGAACTATTAAATAAATAAATAAAATTTATGAAAATCCGTTCAGCCCTTAAGGCTTGAAAAGATAGCAGACAGACAGTTAGTTTCGCATTTTATTATAAACATTAGCATTATTATGGTAGCTTAATACTTCCTAGAAGGAAACATCCTGCCTTTTGGTCCTTAGTCGTGACTCCTGAATATTTGTGAATATTGGATCTCCCTTTGTATGGTCAATGGAGTGCCATTTTCACCGGCAATTTCACCTGTTCCGTTTGCCATCACTTTCGGCTAGGTACATCTTCTTGGTCTCATAATATAAATAATTTTAGGAGGGAGCTACTTGCACCACTTCTTCCCAGCTAAAACATACGAATTGGTGAAGGATGTGGGACTGTCTCATGTAATTTTAACGTTCAAAAAGTGCTGATTCTCAGTAAAATTTCAAAAAATGGTCTTTGTTTTCGATTTTCCGGTGCAGCAATATTTGATTGTAGATAACCGATTTTATTGATCAAGCTTTTACTCCTTCAATATTGAAACATTCGTTTTTATGGCTGGCCTCATAAAACAAGTACATCCTTTAAAACTTTGTCAAGGAAACGAAATGTGAATTAAGATTGCATCCTTGCAGTTAAGTAGTGAGATAACAGGTGTCACTATGCGTCTGCCAGATGGTTTTGATGTGGCCAGTTTATAAACTGGCCACATCAAAACAAAATAGTATAATGCGACAATGAATGTGGTGGAATAGATTTTCATGAAATGTATTGGCTTTCACATAGTCCTGTCCCTTTTACATGGACTGCCGCCATTGCATCGACAGATGTCAGTCGTACTTTAAGTACAGTGCTACTAGGATCTGTTGGAGCTTGAATGGCATTTAGAGGGAGCGTTATTATTGGTAACATTTGTGAACAATTTTTCGAAATAGTATTGAAAATACAATATGGCAGCATTAGTTCCGATTTTGGCCATGCGCCAAAAGAAGCATGTAGCGCTATAAGGTCGTGTTTGTGTTTCCAGCCGAGCCGCTGCCGCTGATGGAGCTGTGCCGGCGCGTGATCCGGCAGCGCGTGGGGCGGCCGCGCCTGCGCGCCGCGGCGTCGCGCCTGGCGCTGCCGCCCGCGCTCACCGCCTACCTGCTGTACCGCGCGCCCTAGCGTGCGCCCGCCGCGCCGCCCGCGCCCCCGACCACGACCGACGCCGAATAGATTCCTCATTTTCATCGCTTGAATGTACTTAACCGAGGCGGACTGCAAAGGTCCCGCGAATTCACATCATACCGAGTGCAGGACGACATTATTAGCGAGCGGACGTCGGCCGACTTTCTTTTTGTGCTGCTGCACCGGACGCTGCCAGCGGAACCCCGCGCCGAACGATCCCGACGAGTCCTACCCGATCACTAGTCCTTGACCGCCCGAGTGACCGATAGTGTCTCGACATCTTTACGGGTAGCGGTAACTCTTACTTCCATTTACGAATACAAGGGGTACAAAAAAAATAGATAAAGAAATGTAACAGGTCGACTCTGTATTTATAAACATACGCACGGTGTTGTCCGATTTACGAGTGGAAAACCAGGAAGGCGATAGAACATTATAGATGAACTCTGATTAATTCTGACATGTTAGCTGTTAGTGGCGAAGTGTCGCGGTGAGCGTCGAGTGTACAACAAACATTTTATACGTCTGTGCTGTTTGCGTTGAAACAAAGAAACCGATTCTGACATAGAACTATTGAGTCCATCGCAACTCGATGCCGATCGCGATAGCGGCACTGAATACATACAAAATGTAATTTATTATAAGCACACAAGAAATCTGTAATCGTTAGATTTAGTTAAAATTGTTTTGGCACCCCCCCGCAATAACTCCAACGCGCATACCCCTACTTTTATTTTAACGTTATCTGTGATAATTTTACTTTAATGACAAATTGAAATCAGCATACATTTCTCTGAATTCAATGCATTATACTTTCACATTAATTCATTCGTTGGATGTCGATTTTGGAACCTCAATTAGTAGTGGTGACGGGTTTGTGAGCTGTGACCCATTCTGTTCTGTGAAGATTATATGGTGGGCGACCATGGTACTGTTTTGTTACCGACTAAAGTGGACAATTATATACGATAATATTTATAAGATGTGGCATTAAATAATGCCAAAATTTGTGTTAATTAACATTGTTCAACTTTTAATGCAAGCCACATGAATAAAGCCATATTGATCTCTTAAAAGTACGTTCTCTGCTGCGAATAGCCTTTATAAACTGTTCTTAGCAAAGAAACGTATTTGACTTGTTATTAAATAATTTAGAATGAACAACTGCAAATTATAATAACTCACGAGCCTCGGCAATTACTAATAAATATGTTAGAGATGTCATTGTTGATATAACAATAGCATTACGGCGGGCCGTGACCTCCACGGCCCGCGATAGGCCAGTGTATCGTTGGCAATCTATTTTATAGCTCATTAAGCGACTGGTTTACTTTTAGTTTAATGTTTTAATTCCTATTAAAAATGTGTGAGTGTGTATTGTATATATTATACGACGCATCGCAACCACAACTGTGTCACCAGGAATATTTAGCTATAATATTTTGGAGCAATTTTATTTCATTAATAGGTTATTTAGCTGCGTATTATGCGAATCGTGTCTCCACAATGTCTTCTTTTGCGACTATTAGACTTATAGGTGTAATTCCATGAATTCATGAAAATAGTAATTTTCAAAGCACTATAAACAATTTGTCAGCCATTTTGATCCAATTAGTTGTATCGTAACCTTTATAAAAATGTGTAAGTACTTCCATTTTAATAAGATTTTTTCATATGTAGATTGTATGGCAAGGTAGACATCCCAAGTGGAGCTCACTTTTTTAAGAAGTCAATATTCACATTTTATCTCCATCTTAAATGAATATTGTACATTTCACAGTAAAGTCGGTTTATACGCGCGGCGCGACGCGTTGCATTTTAATATTAGTTGCAAGAGTTTTATGTGAATATTGACTGAATGTGAGAATGACTATGATAAACTGCCAAATGCGACGTGTGTGAATGTGCAGCGGTGTTGTATGTGAGTAGGAGAGTGATATGAGCGAAGACGCGCGGTGTCCACGCGTGTCTGTGTAGCGTGCTCAGGCGCGATACACACATATTTTTCGTTGTGTAAGAGATGTAATCATAATATAAAATACACCAAGCTCGATGTATTGTTGATAGTCTTTTATGGTAAACCTCTCGAAAGGACCAACACTTTCCTATTTGAACACCCAATTTAATTGTTTTATGTGGATAATGTTATCTCTGTCTCCCGCACTTCTATCTAAATCCTCAACATAAGGGGTTTACTACAAAAGATTAGTATAATTATTAGCAAAAAAATAACCATGTCAACTCTATGAATCGTCAAATTTAGTCCTGTATATATTAAATTTTATAATTTTTGCGGTGTTTAATGACTTTATTGTAAGTGGAAATGCATTTTAGTTTTATAAGTTGTAGGCAATATTTTTAAAAGGTCATTTCTAATGGATAACTGCGATTGACAGTCGAATCTCTTAGATACAATGATTAAAAAAAATAGGAAAAACGATTGGAATAATAAATATGGTTAAGAAAATAATAAATGATGTAAATTAAAAATAGCATTTTTATTATTATTTCTTTATATCTACTTTTCCGAATATATCACAATATTGAAACAAAATTCATGAGGGCCTTACAGGACGGATAATTCAGATACCGGTCAAGATGTCTGCTGGCAGAACCCATTTATAATTCTAGACCAAACATTAAAACTACAGCAAGTTAATATATTACGAAATTACATAAAACTAAAATACTGAATAATAATATTATCAAACTACATACATAAATTAAAACTTACAATATATTTAGCACATTTGCTGCTGTTTCCTGAATGTGTAGACAGGGTTGTACTGTTGGTGTCCAAAAGTCAAATAGACCTAGGTTTCTGCAGAAATTTGCTATTAAGAGACCTAAACGTATACCTTACGTTCGAAGTGTGTTTGGCAGCACAGAAATGTCTTTCAAACCCGCGCCAAGTGCAAAAATAATTAAGATTTCAGTACCATTGCTCAATCGCAAAGCGTGTGGTGCTCAACGACGGTATCGTCACTAATAATGATGGTGTTCTCTTCTGCAAAGTCTTGAGGCAAGTCTATTTGTGCTGTCAGTTCTTGCAGACCGCCTATGAGTTCTTGTAACGAGCTCTGTAAAAAAAAAAAGGACAAACTGTAGAACATTTATGTACATGAGGTGTTTTTTTAGAAAATGGGGGTGTTGTGTCTTTGAACATTGCTTTACACCGCACTTTTTTAGTATTAGACGGTAACTAATGTAAGATATATAAATGAATAGATAGTACTCTGCTACAAACCTTTGTTTCATTGAAGTCAGCTATTTGATCATCCATACATCCATCTTCTCCTGCAAACTTCTCTGCTAATACTTTTAAATGATCTGGCAGAAGGGAAGTATCCAGCTCCCCATTTGATTCATCTCGGATGACCCTACGAAAGTAAATAAAATCGATAAAAATAATGTAATTTGCATCTCCCCTTTGTATAACACCCCTTGGGATGTTGGTTTGCAAATTATTAGATGATTTTTAATTATAGTTTACCTGTGTTAAAAATTGTTAAACTAACGTGACGCGAACTGTCAAATCAAATCAAATCATTTATTTCTTTGCAAACAAGGGTATAGTATGTACAGTCACGGACTTTAATTGATGAGCCACTTGCCACTGTTCGTATTTTAGCCGTGTATAGCAAATCGGGATTAGTCGGTTATACTCGCACATAGTACAGAGTGACTACCCAAAATCAACCAATTGCAGGTCTAGCAACCGTAACCTAGCGACAATTGTTTTAGCGTAGCCATAGTAACGATAGCGCACTGAAAAAATATGATTGGTCATTTCGACATCGGAAAAACTCGGACCCACGATTTTATCCGAACGCGTAGCGTCCAAGATGACGTTCATGACAATTATTATAACTGTTACACATAAACCTAAACACCTAACTGCCGCCTTCTTCGAAGAATTTATTATGAATTTCATTTACTATTTCTGTTTTAGCTATTATAAATGTCATAAAATTTGCTAAGCTAAAAACATAGTCAACCTTTGAAAAATTGTTTTATTTCGTTTATCATCAACTAGTCACTGTCTTCGGATAGGTTTTCAGAAATAACGAGTATTTAATGAGCTCTAATTGAAAGGCCAGTATCAAATAGATTGGGTAAACGTATGCAACATTTTATTGATTTAGCTTGGACGACTTAGTAGTCAACCTTCAACGTCTATGGATAAGACTATTTCCGATTATTAGTAATTTGTCATCTTGTCAACGAGCCTGCGATTTGAGTTCGTGTTTAATCGTCTAATCTCGTGAATGTATAAAACAACAAAATTTTAAAGTTTGAAAGTAGCTCATCAATTAAAGTCCGTGACTGTACATAGTTGTTTTTATAATAAATAGTTTTCCATATTTTACCGTCACGTGGGCATGCAAAGGTTTACAAATCCAAATAAAAATCAAAAATATGTGGCAGATAATTGGATTTTTAATTGGAAATGCAAACATTTTTGACAAAGGCCTGATTGACTGATCTATCAGTGCACTCTTGTCTTACTTGGCGCTCTAGTGTTTACTGTCTACAAAAATGTAAACAATTTCGAAGAAAAGCGACTCAAAACACTAACCGAAAAACGCCAAATACAAAGAAGAGAGTCTGTTGGCCAACTCTAGTGCATTAGTTTTTTTGACCGGGTATTAACTAAATTCGGTCTTAATAAGGCTCGCGCAAGGAAATAATATTATTAAAGGATCGGCGAAATCCATAAGGAGGACTGTCTTACTTGAGTATCCTACGTCGAGTGAACTCAGCCCCGGTGAGTACTGTGAGCGTGGCGAGCGAGGCGGCGGGCGCGTGGCGCGCGCGTCTCTCCACGCGCGGCCAGCTCACGCGCAGGCACAGCGCGTGGCGGCTGCGTGCGCGCACTATGTGGCGCCCGCCCGCTAGTTCCGAGTCCGCAGATGCGCACATGTATTGTACTGTAAATTATCATTTAATTATTATAATTTGTGTTAGTAGATACTGAAACAAAAAACATCAGGACATCTATGAGAACACATATTCAAGTGAAAGGGTTTCTGGACGTGTGGAGCAACTTATAACAGGGAAATAGAACTTCCACAGCATAGAAGTCTGTTACGTGTTTGTTACCCATGCATAAACTGATCGCGGAGAGAGCTGCTTAACTTATCAATCCCATGGGCGAGTTTTTCATTTAGCTAAGACCTCCATGCTCATAAAAAATATCAATGTAATTATTGTGTTTAAGAAATCACTATTTTCACGGCGGAAAAAAAACTTACAATCAAGTTCCTTTTTTGCCACCCTTTACATTTTAAAATCACACCATACACAAAACAATCAACAAATAAATGCACTTACAATTAAAATGAACCCTCGCGCATACAAAGGCAGGTGCGGTGGACTTATTGTATAGTTCCAAGTTAATAGGCATGCGGCTCACGGCCCTGACTAGCGCCGTGTCGCCGTACGTGACCAGACCGGACCAGCGCAGGGAATCGCCGCTTTCGCATCCGTATAGCACGATCTGTACAGCGAAATAATACGGAAGTGTTATTAATAATACATATCAGGCGTAATACACACGTGTTCGGGTCGCCACGATTCGGAACAGCCGGGTGGCAAAATATACACTCGATTTTGCCGCCCGGCCTGTGCCGAATCATGCTGAACATGTGTATAGCACCTCTTACGGACTTTTCTTTTAATATTTCGTGTTTCTTTGGAATAAGGAGAGAAAAATGGTGCTTTGTAACGAAAAGTTAACTGAAGAAAGACATACTTACAAGTCTTTATGGATAGTTAGAAAACATCTTAAGTTCTAAAAAATATTCTCAAATGGTGACTGGTGAAATTTGGATAAAAATGACACTTACAATAAGCGCAAAACAGAACAAACAGTACAACACAATCGTTACCTTCCTAGAAAAATCACTGGTATTTTTGTCATAAACTAAATGAAGCATCGCCTTATGTGGTACATTTGAATTCGGCAAAAACACGATAGGTAAGGGTCTACATTCACAGGACCCGAAAGGCACCAAGTAACTTCCTCTCGACTCCCGCGGCAAATCTATTGCGAACCCTTCGCCTATTATTTGACACTTTATGTAGAACTTTTTATTTGTAGCATTCTTCAAGCTTAGTTCTTTCCTGCCAGCGCGGACCCATGACATGGTATTATAGTTAGTCTTTATAGGAAAAGATTGTGGTTTGTCTGATCCTCCACATATTTCTATTGCAGTCTTGTTGCCAGATGTTATGTCTTCGAATATGAGAGTTCTGCAAAAAAAGCAATTAAAATATGTCAATAGTCTTTTTGGTTTCCTGTTCATTTGAGCAAATAGCAAAGGTAAAAAATATACAATAACTTTGTTTTTAGGTGTCATTTAAATCAGATATAAAAATGCAATCTTTAGATTACTTTTCAAGCTTGAAAAATAATTCTTGCTTCGGCTGACGCGAAACAGAACACAAGTGAACTAATTAATTAAATCCTTCATTTCGCTTTTCCTTAAATTGCGTTAAAGGTAGGTACTAGTATAGATCAATCTGAAGAACTTATTCTAGACAAAATCAAACTGGTTGCTAATTTAATTGTATAATTTTTATGACATTAATTTTACATTCTGTAACTACTTTAACTCACACAATAAAATATTACTTGTTAAACTTTTTGAAAAATCATCTACTTTTCAATATTTGTGAATAAGTGAGCACCATGTATCTATCAAATAATTAATTTACCTGTCATTGCTTTAGATTTAATTCTTTTTACCTATTGTGGTATAGTCACGTTATTCTAAGTGCATCGTCTTCACATATAATTATATAATTTATACAAAATATTTAAAAACATTTTAAAAGAGTAACGGTGGAGCTTCTTGCCCATCCTTCTCCATACGAAACTACGTTTTGGAAGGGGCAACTAGAATCAATTCAACTTTTTTTTTTAAGTTTGACGTTCTGAAGTGCCTTTTATGTGCCTATTTGAAATAAATGATTTGACTTTGTATAAATATTATATATGATAAAACATTTCTACTTACGCTTCACAAATCCCGTCTCCAGGGCCAGTATAAACCAGGCTGACAGTTTTAGATGCGCCAGGTCGTATCTCGAACTTAGATGGAGATATTTTGAACGGGAAACTGTCTGTTGGGGAGTTTGTTGCGAACTTCACGACCCAGATTCCCGATATAGTGCCACTGTTACATAGGTCTATATTTGTTGGTTCTGTAAAAGTATAAACACATGACATATATCATATTTTATTAGACATACGAGATAGAAAGCGCATGCCTATGTTTTTGTGGTGTTCTGTCTGAGGGTGTTATCGGTGTAGTACCTACTTTCCCAGAATTTCGAAGTTTTGGTCCAACAAAATTTGAATTACTGTCGTGCCAACAACACGAAGAGGAAGAGGAATGGCAAAGTGTGAAGTATCTCTTCTTGTGGGTGTTGCCAATATCAAACAAAGAACTATCAGTGTGACTGCTTGATATGTCGCTTCAATCATCTAGTGTCCACGCCAATAATGCAACGGGTTGGATCGAACTTACGTATATTCTCTCGTCAATCCAAAGCCATAATTTTGGGGCTATTGTTACTACGTAATTCTAACATTTCAGCCATTTTACCAATTGTGTTTTAGAGTCAGCTATAATATGGAAAAGATGGGACATAATAAGTGAATTGGCAAACTTACCATTAGATAGTTGCAGTTTGCTGGGTGAGGGCTTCATAACAAGATTCACAGTACCGACAACGCCAATCAGATCAACTTTCCGAAGTACGCTGTTGACTCCTATCAAGTTCACGTTCATCAGTCCATTGAACGTCACTATTGAATCTGCTGTAAACATATGAAAAAAGTATTTAATATAGTATACTGCAACACGCATGAAGTAAACCGTAACTTAAAATTATAGTAGGTACTAACCTATTTCAATATCCGATAACTTCGGCGCATTGAATTTGACGGTAACCCTAATCGCGTTACCACTCGTCAACCTGCAAAGCTGCTTGTTACTTCCTTTGCCCTTTGCCTTCCCTGGTTGCTGCGCGTCTTCTGTCGACCCCTGTCGATCCATCAGAATCTTGTTCACATCGCCTTTCTTTATCTC
Organism: Griposia aprilina; assembly: GCA_916610205.1. Lineage (NCBI taxonomy): Eukaryota > Metazoa > Arthropoda > Insecta > Lepidoptera > Noctuidae > Griposia > Griposia aprilina. The sequence goes on from OU744302.1 coordinate 14,372,775, forward strand.
CTGAACGTTTTTGATCGCGAATATGCTATCACCCTCGACTACAGACAATTCTAACAAAAGATCAGCAGGGCAATCACTTAAGAGGACAAAAGACTTAATAAGTGAACTTTTTTCTTGTATCGGTGGAAAGGTGATTTTATTAACACCATCGCAAGACATAGCTTGTATCATTGGCATTTTAATTTTAACTTCAACTTCACCTTTCTGCTCAATATCACCGTCGATCGATGCATCTTTCAAGTACATGGTGAATTTTAACGCCGTATTCAGTTCCTCATTAGATGTTATGTTCAGTATGATATTCTCTGATTTGCCTGGCGACAGTAATAAAGGCATTCGGGGCAGTTCAATAGTGAGGTCCCTTCCGTCGTTTGGTAAATCTTCAAATTGCAATTTAGCCGTTAACCAGCTGTCTGATAAAGTTGTGACTGTTATTATAACAGGGCAGCTGACGCCTGAAAGTACGAGTAGATTTCATAAGCTTATTAAATATTAAAAAACCGCCCAATTGCGAGTCGGACTCGCGTTATTATCTATAAAATCGGCAAAAAAATCACGTCTGTTGTATGGGAGCCCCCTTAAATATTTATTATATTCTGTTTTTTAGTATTTTTTGTTACAGCGGCAACAGAAATACATCATCTGTGAAAATTTCAACTGTCTAACTATCACGGTTCATGAAATACAGTCTGGTGACAGACGGACAGACAGACGGACGGACAGTAATAGGGTCCCGTTTTACCCTTTGGCTACGGAACCCTAAAAATGTAACAAGCGGCTCGCAAGAGCTACTGTTGACCATGCGGTCCTGGGGTCGGTCGGTCCAGGTCGGGCAAACTGTTATTGGGATTTTCCATCTGGAATATCCCAGTAGCAGCCCAGACCCTGGATTTATTGCCGGTTGATGGCAATAGGCTCGTCCCCTATTACACTCAGACTTAAACATGACTGGCGAAATGTGGGTGCACTCTAGGTACTCCTCTGCCTTACTCTTGGGGGATTACAGGCGTGATCTTATGTTATGTTGTTGTATTAAAAATATTTGTCTAAGTATTGATCGCTATTTTGTTTTACTTACCCACGTATCCATCTGCGACAGAAGCTGTTATTTCTACCCATTGCTCTAAAATAGACGAGAAATCATTTGTAATTAGTACATGCGTGTGCTCATCACATATGACAATTCATCATTCTAAAAGTAATTATAGTGATATGAAATAACTGAAAAGTGAAATGAGGCAAAAATATATACAAGGAAACAGCAATTTTTATGAGATGAACCTTTATGTTAACGGTTGTATTTTGCAAAGGTTACAGTTGTCTTTATACACTTTGCTACCGCCTATATACATATTAGTAACATACAATGAGTTTATAAATTAGAAGAACAACGCCATTCGTCAAGATTGAACATGTGAATATTATATTAATAATAATAAATCTATATTAAAGGTTAAACGCTGAGTAAACCAAACTATATCAGAGTCGGTTCCCAGCATAACGATAGCTATTTTAGAAATTAGTAATGATGTGTTAATCATGTTAACATTCCCACGGACTGGTGAATGAAGCGAGGCCCACAAACCTTTAGCTTTAGCTAAGCCCTCCTGTTTCAAATGTTTCTGTTGCATTACTTCGCGCCAATCTACGGACTTATCTAACTCTTTATATACGGTATTTGGGGAAGGAACGTGTGACGTAGTGGCCTCGCCTGAAAATTTCAACTAGATAGTTACTACTACCAACCATACCCGATTATATACATATGAGAATAAATAGTGTTTATATTATATTATTATACATAATACACTAACACTATTTGAGAGGTATAGGCTTGAGCATCATGCCACATTGCGATACCAACACGCCTCAATCGCTGCAAATTTATGTGAATGGCATGCTTATTATTATATTGGTAAAACATGTTTTGTTCTATATTGTACTTTTACCATCTTTTTATACCTTGTTTTCATGCGAATAAATTCAGGGCGGCAGGGACATCGACCTGCAATCTTTTACCATGGATTGAGTACATGATTATTAACCCCCTCCGTTGAAATTTTCGTCGGTTATTTTTTTTTTAATTGCCGATCCATACATTTTGATCGCGTAGGTATTGCACTTTCCTATGAAACAGGAGTTTTTTTTTTTTATAACCGACGCGAAGTTTCTACGCTAGTGTCTAGAACAGCGTTCCCACCACCCGGGTCGCGACCCGGTACCGGGCCATCAAAATAAAACACAAAGTCGCAGAATTATAAGTTCATATTACCCTATTGAATGACTATTTCATGAAATCATGACATTTGAGGGCAATTCTAACTTAAGGAGTTGTATTGCTGATTCTATTAATTATAATTCGGTAAAGCCATATTTGATACGGTCGCGAATCATATTTAGATCACCACACAACCTGCTACTGACTTAAAAATTTCAAAAAACGTAAGAAAATTTCGCGGGCTACATTGGCGCATCCCCCTTAAGTATTAAGTGGGTTACGAAGGGGTAGTGTGAAAATTACCGGGTTTTGGCAGAACAATGTTCGGGAAACACTGGTCTAGAATAATGTGCTTTATTAATTCATGGTTACTGTTCGTGCGGCGATGTCCTTACCTGTATATTATTATTATAAGTCACATGACGCGTGCTCGTGATTTGCAACGATAAATACATTCAAAATTAACAACTATACTCTCACCAATCACTGACAAGTTGCGCAAGTCTACACCTCCCCTTACAAACCAAACGTAATAGGTACCTGCACTAGTATGTAAAGGACTGTCAGCAGATTTGAAACTCGTAAAGTTTTCATGTACCGTGCTCAGGGTCGAATGGCTTTTGCTCGACGGCGACTTAGACCGGGCACTGTTCTTCGACTTAGCATCATCAATTTCTATTATTTGATTGTTATTTAAAGAGTTTCGAGTCACTACTACGGCTGGGATTTCCTGTTCACTATATTGTTTGTATTTATTCTGTGATATGACTGTGTTTATTGTCCCAGAAGATGAAGCGGTCTCAGTCTTTCGACTGTCTATTAAGTTAGTGACTTGTAGTTCCTGGTTGTTTTGTTTCTTAGATTCTGGAATGTTCATGTGCAACTCAGTGAGGGGTTGCTTCGTGTTCAATTGTTTCTTTTTGTTGTTTAGTTGCAACATGTCTGTTACACTGACGTTGGATTGTTTACCTGTAATGATAAAAAGTAGTGTGCATTCAGTTTCACAGCTTGAATAATAATTGTTAGCATCAACTCCGTGGGCTTGTAGCTACGTAATAAAAGCCGGATGGGTCGATCGATTAGGTTAAGCTATGCTTGCCGCGGTTGGTCCGTGGGTGGGAAACCAACATACCAAGACCCGCCGTGTCTCGGAAAGCACGTTAAGACGTAGGTCCCGGCAGTCATTCGTGGATCTTAAGCAGTCGTTACGGGTAGTCAGAAGCCCGAAATTCTGACAGCCACTCTTATCAAGGGGTATCGTATTGCACAGTAACTGGACTGTGGAGGTCAGATAGGCAGTCGCTCCATATAAAATAGTGGTACTTAGCTGCATCCGGTTAGACCGGAAGCCGAACCCAACATAGTTTGGAAATGGCTAGGCAGATTGAACTCTGTGGGCTTAAGCTGACAAATTTCAAGCCAAGTTCATAGCTTCATTACTATACTAGCCTACTAGGGCCATAGTAAGTGTTAAATTCAAGTCCTGATTAGAAAAAGGAATGGTGCTGCTTCCCTTGTAAACCTCTTTAAAGGTGCTTCTGGTAAAATACAGCTAGGCTTTCAAAATCTGTGTAACAAGTATAACTTACCTAGATAATCAGCAATTCTTGAAATACTGATAGAATTCTCGACTGATCCCTCAGTGTCCTCGCTCGCCAATCTCAAAGAAGCATGCAAATTCTTTATCAACAAATTAGTTTCTCTTGTTGGTGCAGGTTCCCTGGGTGGTGCAGGTACAACAGGAATATTCTTTTGTGGCGAAACAGAATGTAATGTCATTTGAATATACTTCGGCTTGTCAGACACTTGGCTCATGAAAAACGGATGCTGTTTTTCGGGAACTTTGCTGGTTGATGGTTCATTTGTTTTTTCTATTTTAGGCAGTGTGAAAGTACTTCTTTCAGACTGTGCTTGCACAGTGTTTTGTTTCTCTGGAAAGGTATCCATGATGTTTCGTGGCTGTCTTACAGGCACACAGTCTAGTGAATTATCTATTTTGTGTAGTGAATTCTTGTTAGATAGCAAAAAATCGGTATGGCCTGATACTGAAACAAAAGAAGATTTTCAAGTGTTTGCAAATAAGCTTTGAAGGTCTGTGCATGACTCCAAGCAGTGATTAACCAAATGCACTAATAGGGCTTGCCAGTTGTCTGTCAACTGACATATTCTAACAAATAGCATATATGCCAGTCAGCCACAAATACAGGGTGTCCAGGGGCAGATTTCAAAGTTTGAACAAACATAGTTTCTGAACGCAACACGCGAGGGGGGCGCGGGGGTGTCGTTGAAAGCGCAAGCACTGCGGATTTTTTAGTAGCCATGGAACAGTGGAGTGGAGAGCACCGCGCTTTTGCCGTCGAGGCGTACATTTCGAGTGGTTTTTCGCTGTCTGAAGCACGCCGTCGATTTAATAATCGTTACGGTATTCGTCGATTACGTGATGGACCATCGATCAACCTCATTCAGTCATGGGTAGCAAGGTTCAGAGCTACAGGATCAACATTAAATAGACCCAGACCAGGATCTATACCAACGGTAGCCACGGACGAAAATGTTGAACGTGTTATGGTTTCTGTCACTGAAAATCCCCGTTTATCACTTCGTGCACGTTCATCGATATTGGGAATTACAAAATCAACTTTACAGGTTAAAATGCGAAAAAAACTCAAGTTCCATCCGTATAAAATTCAAATCGTTCATGATTTACACGATTCTGACTTTGCATTAAGAAAAACTTACGCGGAGGTGATGTTGTTGAGATTTCGTACTGCTACTCGGATGGGTAACATATTCTTTAGTGACGAAGCGCACTTTCACATCGGAGGATATGTGAATAAGCAAAATTGCCGTTACTGTGATGTCCGCAATCCAAGACAAATGCATCAAGAGACTTTATATAAATCTAAAGTTACAGTCTGGCGTGCAGTGTCTGCATCTGCCTCATTTTTTTGAAAACCAACGTGGCCTATCTGTAACTGTGAATTCGGAGAGATTGTAGCGGTATCAACATCGCCACATGCGAGCTACACGTCATACTGACGTCACGAAAATCTTGCATCGCGCAAGCAGAGTTTACCGCGCGACTAGCATATATACAATGTCCCGACATCAACCGTCGGGCATGTGCCCGCTAGACAACACCCGTCTGGCCGGAGGATCCTCCCTTTTCTATAGAGTATGAGTGAACTTTACACCCTGTTCCTCATACCTCTATAAGATATACCGAGATGATAAATGACTTTTTTAGACGAACTACAGAATAGTCCATACTTCAACCGAAACACGTGGTTCCAGCAGGACGGGGCTACAGCTCATACTGCTAATGTGTCAATGAATGCAGTGCGACAGTTATTTCCAGAAAAAAACATATCCCGAAACGGCACCATACCGTGGCTGCCTAGGTCATCAGATTTAAGCCCCTGTGACTTTTTTTTATGGGAATACCTAAAATCCGTTGTTTACAAAACAAATCCGAGCAACTTAAAGAAAATATTCGAGCCGAAATCAGCAGAATTCCCCAGTCGCTCTGTAAACGCGTTTTAGAAAACATGCGTGTTAGACTCGAAGAGTGTGTCAGGCTTGATGGCCGCTATTTGGAGAACGTGGTTTTCAAAAAATATTATCCGCATCTGTTGTTTTTAAATTACAATAAACATACTTTGTATTAGAGGTGAGTTTTATTTAAAAAAAAAATCGATCTTTGAAATCTGCCACTGGACACCCTGTATAATGAGTTTCTTAGTTCAAATAACAGTTGCTTACCTTCAGTAATGCTAGGCATAATATTATAAGACCGGTCTGGACTATTAGTCTTGCCTAGAACATTACCAAACTCTGGACATCTATTCTTAAAATATGCACCAACTGATAAATTTGAATTGTTCATTCTGAAAATAAGTAATATTTATATTAGCTATTAATAATAAAGAATAATTTAATTAGAGAGAAATAGTGTGAAATACAGAAATTATATTCAGTCCTTAATTAACTTGTTTTTCAAAGATAACATAACAATTCAATAAAAGCTGTGTGGCAGGTAATTAACAAACAAACTGGAAACACAAAATAGCGCAATCAGAATTAAATGTCTCAAAAAAATGATAATGAAACCATTTCAGATAAGTTAGAAGTTGCTGAGACACAAGAAAAATTATTTACCAACATTCCAATAGAGTAATACGAAATCTCTCCTTCATCATCTATATTAGCTGAATCTATTCTCAAAGAAAACTTCAGTAAGGACAACACTGAAGACTTATGGGGGATTTCCGTTAAGGTTCTTGGAGATATGATTGACACAATTTTATTGCCCCTGTCCCAACAGGCATATTTAATCGACGTTTAGACAGCGGTACGTTTCCTGATTTAATTAAACATAAAAAGTAGTACCAATCTGCAAATCGGGTAGTAAGAGTGATCCCTCTTAATCCATCTAATTGTAGACCTATATCTGTGCTACCAGCATTGAGTAAATCTATGAAAAAAATCATGCTAGACCGGATGTTGTCACATTTTAACTCAAATGAGATTTTACATAGTCACCAGTTTGGTTTCACACAACGTAGGTCGAAGACTGATGCGGGAGGAAAACTTATCTGTCACATTTTGAAATTCTGGGAGAAGTCCCAGGATGCAATTGGCATTTTCTAAGACCTCTCAAAAGCTTTTGACTGCATTGAACACAATACACTGATCTGTAAATTACACCACTACGGAATTCGTGGACAAGCTGCTGATCTAGTTCTTTCCTATCTATGAAACAGGCAGCAAAAAGTAAACGTTAACGGGGCGCGTCCTCGGGGTCTCTAGTTAAGATAGGCGTACCTCAAGGTTCAATTGTCGGCCCTTTCCTTTTTCTTGTTTATAATTATGTCCTTGCTTACATGATGTCTAACTTATCGGATATAATTTTATTAGCTGATGACACTTCTCTTATTTTTAAAATAGATAGAAAAGATACGGATGTCTTACATGTCAACGACAGTCCGGCTGTTCTTTCGAAATGGTTCGCAGCTTATAATCTTTTACTTAATGCGATCAAAACAAAATCTCTTAAGTTCTCATTACCAAATGGGTCTAAACTTAAAACTTAATGGCAAGAAGCTAGATGCAATTACGGTAACTTTATTTCTAGGAATTACTTCAGATTCAAAATTGCAATGGGGCGCCCACATTAGAGCTCTTTCAGGTAGATTAAGTTCAGCTGCATATGAAGTAGGTATAAAAAATAAAGCACTTGACTGATATAGCCACAGCTATGTTAGTATACTTTGCTTATTTCCACAGATTTGTCTTATGGCATTCTACTGTGGGGAAATCGGCAGATGACGTAGATTCATTTATAAAAGAGGGCAATCCGCGCAAATTATAAACTGGGTCCTCGGGAGACTCCTAAAACCAACAAACAAATTCAAAGAAATTGATATAAGTACTTACATCTCGCTGAGTTAGTACTTATATCAATTTCTTTCTCTTTAAATCTTAGAAAGTATTTTGTACGTTCGCAAAAATTTTGGAATTTTCAAAATAAGAAGGGAATTCCATAATATACAAACACATAGTAAAAATTTAATTGTGATATATCGAAATTTAGATTAACTATTACAAGCAAGTCTGTTTTTATAAACAGTATCCGCTTTTGTAACAAGTTGCATAAGTCGTTTACAGAACTTAGCGATGGAAAGTTCAAAACCCACATCAAACGTGTCCTTATCAGAAAAGTATATTATGAGATTAAAGACTACATTGAAGACAAAAAAAAAAGTTTGGCAATAATTATTTCTGCACATGTGTTTCCCTGGTACCTCATTAATATCATTATTTTATATATTTTTTACATTCTTGTTTGACATAATCCTTTCATTATTTGACATTATATATCTAATACCCTATACTTTCTAATTTCAACTTATGGACAGGATATTAATTCAGATTTGTTACAGTTGTAATGGTAACCATGTCATTTGGTTTAAATAGGTGCTTATTTTTATTATTTTATTTATCTTTATATATTTTGTAAATGTGAGAATGTTGTAGACCTTGTAGACTATAGATTTGTTGACCATTTTCTATTTTTTTAAGTACTTGGAAGTTGCTGGCAGGCCTACACTGTCCTCCATACCTGTTAACACTGTAATTTGAAAACATTGTAAAGGCCAATTATTTTTAAAAGGCTAACTGTGAAGTTTCTTGCCGACTCACTTACTTGCCGAAACAACCAATTGGAACTTCAGTAAGCTAAGTAACCTAGCTTCTGACATTCCGTAAGTGACCATGTAGGTGTATGTGAAATAAAATATTTAGATTTTAACAAATCGTACAGTGTTATAAATTAATGGGCAGGAAAACTGACAGGAAAAAGATGGAAAACACAATAAATAAAAAAGTATGAACAATATAAAACTTACGACATGCTTTCAAGAAAATTTGCATTTACGTTGTTTGGTACTGGCAGTGGAGCTTCCCGTCCAATCAATGATACCTCGTCAGCTGTGAGGTCTCTCTGAAATAAATGTTAATAAATATATCAGAAACCTAACGAGGATATTGTGTAAAGTTTTAAGCCTTTGGCATCAGCATAGTAACATACTCAGCTTAACATCTCGGCTTAACATGGGGTTCTTGTCTTCAGAAGTTAGATACATAATATCTGCAGAAAACCTATTATATAGCCCAATAAGTCTAAATATAAAGTGTGCATGATAATTATGATAAACCATGGCTCTTACAAATGACCAAGAAAATGTTAATAATTTTGGAACTGGCCAAAATAAATTACAAAACACTGGTACCATTCTTACCATATGTAAAGTAAAAAAATTGGGAAAAAGTAATTTATTTACTTGTATTTATTTCACTCATTCAGCACAAACAAAAACATTGTATAACGGTTGACTTAATGCAGAACTAAGTTTTGCGTAACATAGTTGCAAAACAAAACTGGCGACATGTGGGTGTACAATAGGTACAGCTTTGCTTTGCTTAGCTTTTGCTGAAGTGAAAACAACATTGTTCAGATCATATTGTACATCTTTCTACACAAGCAGCCTGTGGGTCTCATACACGCGCAGACAGTACAACGCCTTGCGTGTGCAATATAACAATGCATTCAGAGTGCTGATGAGGCTACCCCGATTCTGCAGCGCATCAGGAATGTTCGCCGAGTCGCATGTGGACTGTTTCTATTCTACTATGCGAAAACGGTGTACATCCCTGGTGCGCAGGGTTCGGGCTAGCTCCAACGGCATCCTGAGGACATTCTTGCAGAGGTTCGATTGCCAGTACCTGAACCATTGCTGTATGGTTCACATACTGAGCAATCAAGGTCGGTAATGTGTTTATGTGGTGTTTTTAATTGTCTGTTTTTATTTATATTTTAATGTGTGTTTATTTATTTTTTTAATTTAGTAAAACATTGTGTGCATATGATCCTTGTTGGTTGAAATAAACTTATTTTATTTATTTTTTATTTTATTTATAACTCTTCAGGGAATACAGGGATGATGATGTGTAGTTGTAAAAAAGGGGACTTTAAACTCAATACTTAGACACACATCTGCAAAATTTTCAAGAAAAGACTAGGTAATTAACCTATTGTACAGTAAAACCATTTTCTTAATGTCCCTCGGCAAACTTCGTGTTTCGTCAGTTTCCTCCCATTTTTTTTTATAAATTACTTTAAGTTAAAAGAGTATTAACAATTCTATATACTTCCAAATCGATTGGGTGTCCGGTCTGCACCAAGTGCAAAGGGCAACTGATACAAATCCGACGACTGACAAAACACGAAGTTTGCCGAGGGATATTAACAAAACAGTTGTACAGTGCTTGGTAACTAGATATAAATTAGATTATTATTTACCTTGGAATGAAAAGAGTAATTAGAGGCAATGGAATGTCTCATTACATGGTTAACCTCAGAAGTCTGTGCATCCATCTTGTTGAAAATATTTTCTAAATGTAAAGAGTGGCGGCCCGTTGGCACTGCTTTGAAGTCATCAGCTCCAGTTGATCTACCAGTCATTTCACCAGGATTAAATGCTGTCTAAAATAAAAAATTAAACCTTTAGGTAACACATCCATAATAAAGTATTAATGAATTAAGTAAATAAAAAAGCCTTTTTATTCCATGCAAATACTTTCACAATAAATTTTACACTTTTAATATAAATTTTACAGATCTGGTACCATAATTATATATTTCATAATTTAAATGAAATTATAGTATAATATAAAATCCACTGGACACATGGATCTCTTTACAGTTAGTTTCAATGTTATGTTGATATCTCAGTCGGTTCTGATGTTGATTCAGATGGGCATAACCCATGATTAGATAATATAATATTATTTTGATAGTTACCTATTTTCGCAAGAGAATGCCATAACCGAAATAAGTGACGAGGCATAAAAAACTAACTGTTTCATTAAAAACTTATTTTAAGAATATTTTTTCATCCACAGGTCACAATACAGTCAAAAACTTTTACTTACAGATTTGCTAAGAGAAAAATCTCCAATTTCTGAATCCCCAAAACCTTAAAAAAATATTGTTATAATTAGTAAAACAGTCTTAAAAAAACAATCAAATAATTCCCAGTTACAGTTTTTTTTGTAAACTAATTTCAAGTTATGGAAGTAGCTGTTTACCTTCTACTCTCTCTAAATCCAAAATGCCAGAAGAGGACTCACAGTTATTGATGTTTGATTTGTTCATTGATACTTGAGTTGATGCCAAACTACAACAAAAACGATATGAGAATCAGCTGGTATGCGTAAATATAAAATTATCTATGAAAAGTTCCTAACGTTCACGGCATGCCCTTACCGTTTCAAGTCATCATCGTTTAGCAGTAAGCGTCTTGGCATATTAAACGATTTATCCTCCGCATAATGTATAAGTCTCTGTATTTTGTTTGGAGTCAGTGGATTATGATTATCCATCTTGACGAACACAAAACTTTTATTTCACTAACAATATTAGTTTCCGATTTCGGTTCGCGAAGTACTTTGGTTGCTTTCGTTAATTTTCAAATATTTCGAAACGTCACTATTTTTTAAATCAACGACTGCTTGAATTCTGGTCCTTTGGCTGGATTTAGATTTACGGTTTTTACCACAGAACACTATTACTGCTTTTTTCTCACCAAGGTTTTGATTTAGCATAAGTGATTGTATTATACATTTTTTTGATGATCATGGTGATTTCAATACCCCCGTTTATCAACTATTTTTGGGGTTGGCTTCCAGTCTAACCAGATGCAGTTGAATACCAATATTTGCATGGAGCAACCGCCATCTGACCTCCACAACACAGTTACTGGGTAATGCGATACCCCTTGGTAAAACTAGTTGTCAGACTTTAGGGCTTCTGACGACCCGTAACAACCGTCAAATATCCACGAATGACAGCCGGGACCAACGGCATAACGTGCTTTCCGAGGCACGTAAGGGTCTTGGTATGCAAAGATGGTCACCCATCCGCGGACGAACCGCAGCAAGCGTAGCTTAACCTGATCGATTGACCCCTTGCGGCTGTTATTATCTACTTACCTGCGAAATTTTCCCGCCTCATGGAAGAAAGGGCGCGTCATTATGCTGCCCAAGGCGAAGTAAAAAAAACCTGAAGCTGGAGAGCTATTGGCCGATCACTCTGCTGCCAACATTCTCCATGGGTTCGAAGGACTCCTGCTGCGACATCTCCAACCCCACATCTCACTGCGGCCAGAACTGTTTGGGTTTCGGGTGGAACATATATAGCACGACGCTCCAGCTGTCGAGGGTACTGCACCTTCTCGCAGCCACGATGAACAAGAGAGCATACTCGGTGGCAGTATTCCTCGACATGGAGAAGGCCTTCGACCGTGTATGGCATGATGGTCTGGTACACAAACTGGCCACGTCCGACGCGCTCCGTCACGTTGTTAGGGTGGTATAATCTTTTCTGTCTCACAAGTACATACTTCAGGATGATTGTCGACGTCGGGGCACTATGTACCGCCCGATCGGTGTTTGCGGGTGCACCACAAGGCAGCTGCGTTTCGCCGGCGTACTAATCACGTTACCCTGACGACATCCCCACTTCTCCTGACGCGACGCTCGCGGTGTACGCTGATGACGCCACGTACATTACCACCTCGCTTTACGCGAAGTACGACGCGGCAGTCAAAATGCAGCGCGCCCTCGAACTTCTTCCCAAGTGGCTGTCGAAATGGCGGCTGTCGGTGAACGTGGGTAAGACCAAACGATGGTCATCAGGTCCGCGCCTTTCCCACCACCCTTAAAACTACAAGAGTCGACATCGAGTGTTCGCCCCAGGTCATATACCTGGGTGTCACCATCGACCGTCGACTCACGATGGGGCCAAACGTCCGTAAGATCGCCACACAAGGTAGATTTACCCGCAACCTCCTTAAACCAGTGTGCTCTCGTCTCGCATCCTGGCGCGCGTCAAGTTGGGCGTGTACAAGTTGTACGTACGCCCAATTCTAACGTAGGTACAGCATGGTTCGCCCTCACGAGCGAGACGAATAGGAAGCTTCTCCACGCGCAGCAAAATCTTGCGCTGCGGACCATCGTGGACGCCCCTCGCTTCGTGAGGAACGATGTAATCCAGCGGGACCTCGGGATTGAAAGCCTGGATGACATCACGCGGCGCCTCGCGTAGGTAATGTTCAGGCGTGCTAACGCATCTGCTTGGCCCCATGTCAAGGACATAGCGCCCAGCCACGCGCGCTCGCCCGACGCGAGATCTTTATCCCGTGACCTGATAACGGACGACGACGCCATCGCACCGGACTGACGCCCGAGTAAGCTGCACCCAGTTTATACGCGGCTTACTTGAAACAACTGAACTCTACAAATAACATGCATCCGTTACGTAGCGTGTTCTAGGTTAGGCACGTTAAGTAACGATCACAGATATTCACCTCTACACAGGCGCCTAAACTCACACATGAATGCGCGGCGTGGGCTCTCGATTCAGGTAGACACTATGCGGTGTTACAAGTTACAATACACACACAAACACACGACTGCTCCTTAGCTCGGACCGTAATCAACTAGCTCTGGAAGCGGGGCGGGTGGGAGCTCCATACCGTATCTGTAGGAGCGACGAGTCGGCACCTCTGTCGCTGGTCGTCTCTCGCCAGGCCTCTTCCAGGTTACTGGGGGTCTCGACGGGCGGTTACGGCGGGGACCGACCACCGAGGTGTCGTGAAGAAAGAGGCACTGTGTAAATAGCGTCAATCGTTACAGAAACATAATAGCAACCACTCACATGGGCGCGCGCTCAACTTCTATTACCAGGGGCAACCATAATGAGGGGTCCCTAAACTCGGGCCACCGTACAACCATCTGCGGGAGTGGGGTGATGCCCTGTGACCGCTTGCCATCTTGACATCTCCGAAGTGAACTACATTCAACTAAGCTCTCTCACCTTTCGCAATGTATATGTGTACTTAGCCCTTTTTTGATCAACAAGCCACTAGAACTTCCCTGCTATGATAAATTAAGTGTCAAACAGTTGGGCCAGTCAACAAATTCAATTTGTAGTCGCAAATTATTTTTTCACCAAGACCAGTGTATTATACGAGGGCGGGTCAATAAGTCCGTGACTTTTGGAATAAAACACAGATTTTTTGATAAAAAAATAATTTTATTTTTCAACGTAGTCTCCCTTGAGCTCTATACACTTTGTCCAACGCTTCTCCAATTTTTTTATCCCTTCCAAAAAAAATGATTTGTCGAGGTCCTCAAAATAGGCCTTTGTTTGCGAGATGACTTCATCATTGGAGTCAAATCTTTTTCCACCAAGCCATTTCTTCAGGTTTGGGAACAAGAAGTAGTCGCTCGGAGCCAAATCTGGAGAATAGGGCGGATGAGGGAGTAATTCATAGCCCAATTCATGGATTTTTGCCATGGCAACTGCACATGTGTGCACCCTTGCATTGTCTTGGTGGAAAAGAACTTTTTTCTTGGCCAAATGAGGTCGGTTTTTTTTCAAATCGTCATTGAATCGGTCCAATAAGTTGGCAAAATATTCCCCATTGATTGTTCTTCCCTTTTGAAGGTAGTCAATGTGGATTATCCCGCGTGCATCCCAAAAAACAGTCGCCATAACTTTATTGGCTGACAAACCCACCTTGGCCTTCTTCGGCGCCGATTCACCCTTAGAAACCCACTGTTTTGACTGTTGTTTGGTCTCTGGTGTGTTGTGATGGATCCATGTTTCGTCCACGGTTACAAAACGGCGCAAAAACTCCTCCATATTGCGATTAAACAACGCCAAACCTTCCTGTGAAGTTGTTACACGATTGCGTTTGTGGTCGACTGTGAGCAAACGCGGCACCCATCTTGCGGAAAGCTTTCTCATGCCCAAGTGATCATTCAAAATTGAAACCACTGAGCCATGCGAGATCCCTACGGCTTCCACAATCTCTCGCACTTTCAATCTTCGGTCGGCCAACACCATATCGTGAATTTTTTCGATTGTTTCGGGTGTAGAGACCTCAACTGGGCGTCCAGGACGTTCGGCATCTTCAGTGCTTGTACGGCCACAACGAAATTCAGTAAACCACTTTTTTACCATTGAAATCGATGGTGCAGAGTCCCCATAGTATTTATCAAGCTTAGCCTTGGTCTCGATAATGGTTTTTTTTCGCAAGAAATAATGCTTAATAAGCACACGAAATTCACTTTTTTCCATTTTCTCCTCAAATTAGTGAGTATTCTGATAAAAATAGCTGTCAAACACAAACTAACTGACGCAGCAAGTTTAAATTTTGACAGGAGTCAACTGACAGATGCCTGTTGACAGGAGCAGTGTTGCTGTTTCAGTAAAGAGGTCAGAAATTCAAAAAGTCACGGACTTATTGACCCGCCCTCGTAGCTACAGGCTGGTAATTTTATTTATAGTTCACCATCTTCAATACGGCTAGATGGGCGCCACCGTGGCATTTGGCTTGCCATGGTAGTCTTACATAGCTAGTAGGACGGCGCGGCGGTGCGTCTGTGACAGTACGTAGTATGAATCCTGAGACCAATTTTAGCTTATTGGACCAAAAACCTGAACGACAAAATGCTCAATCGGCTCCCATCCCACTGTTAATCCTCGCAAATCATCTGGACCAAAGACTACAACATAATATTGTTCCGGACACATATTACCGTCACTGAACCCTGGATCATTATGGTCATCAACCATTATAGTGCGTACCGAAATATTTGTTTCTGCAAAAAAAAAAAGGTTTTCTAAAGAAGTGGATATTTTATGTACAGTCGCCAGCACATAAAGTTACTACAAACTGTGAGATTTTCTCATTCGATTTGGAACCTAACTACCAACATTTTACGGTTTAAAAACGTTTGGAAAAATTTGACACTTTCGTGGCAGGCGACTTTACTAAATTTTTTTTAACCATGGCATTCTGTAATGATTGTAGGCATCGTATTGCAATGACTGAATGCATACTTACGCGACATTATTATTTTTTGTCATAAAATGCATGTTTTGCAGTATACTATTGTTGGGCTGTCTGTGCAATGAGTAGGGCAAGAATCACAGATCGCACTTTAAATTAGCAAAGTAAAGTCAAAGCTAGTTTTTTACTAGATTTTCTCATTCCTCTGTATTTGAAAATAAAGGCGAGAGATTTACATGTCCATGTTCATCAGACAGTAAAAATACTGCAGGAAGCAGTGTGATGGTGGTCTGAATAAAAAAAAACAGATTTAATTATTAATGTTATTTATTTCTAAATGATAGGTACCTATAACAATCTTAAACTACCCCATAAAATACTGTAACTAAGATTAAAATTTAGCTTGAATTTGGACCTGTCAAAGGCAAAGCATTTATTTCTTTATTTAGCCTAATCTGTTCATTAATGGCTCTCCAAGCATCTTCTTTTTCTTTCTTAGTTATAGGTCTCTTTTTCTGCTTTGCAGCCACCATTTTCTTATAAATATCAATACATTCCATATCAACTTGATCCAGTTGTTTCTTCAGATTCAGTCTAATCATTTCTTGTTTACACAGCCCAATGAGATGCTTCAGATTGCGACAATTGTCCTTCTTTACTGCAGTCAGTTCAGTCTGGCATTTTTTTATTTCTGCCAGGATTTCATCATCAGCTGGATTTGTCAATGGTGGCAAATCTTCTGGGTCAAGTATTCCTTGCTCCACCAACTCCTTTCTAAGGCATTTTTCTAATGTAAGAGAATTCTTATAGCTACTTTTGGTGTTTGTTGTCTGTTTCACTTTAATGTCAGGCACTTCATAATTCATTAGATTCTCTTCCATAAGTGCTGATACCAATCTTTGAGTTAAGGGACCAGTAATCATGTTTTCATTGGATTTGTCAAGTTTCTTACGGATACTGGAAGCATCAGGAGACATTGATGATTTTTGTTTATTAGGATTAGAAGCGTTCTGATCCTCAGCCAGATGTTCATCTGCCCACACTTCAGAGTAATGACGGCCGAGCGGTGGTATAGGTGGCAATGTTGTGTTGCTGCTCTGTGCCAGCAAAGATTCTAGAAATTTAATGTCATCCAAAGTCACAGGAGCGCAATAGGGATCTACAGAACTCCAGAATTTGTATGGAATATTATTCTTTGGTAGTGCAAACTGTGATAGTTCCAGCTTAACTGAGTTATCTGAATTTCCAATGTCATTTGAGTAATTGTGAGATCCACCCGAAGAAGCATTGGATAAGTTCTTGAACTTAGGCACTTTAGGCTGGTTGGACAACTTAGTACTATTGGTTTTCACTAATTTGTCATCTGGAAATTTTCTTTTAACAGGATACTGTAATTGTTTACCAGCAGCTTTTCCCTTCTTTTCTCTTTTGGATTCATTTGTGTCAATACTCTCAATTTCAGCCTGGAAGTATCTTACACGGAGAGCTGTATTCCCCAAGAGTGACTCAAGCTCTAGCTGTAAAGAGTCCAACTCATCCATCCCTATTGGTTCATCAGCAGAGCGGGCTGCGATCGCAGTGAAACGTGGTAGATGTGAAGCATTATCTTGTATCTTTATGTATGGTATGGGACAGAGTTCTACCTTAGTCTTACCAGCAGATATGGCACCTGGTATTTTCGTAGGCTTGTTGTATGGTGAAATGCCTGGACTAGAGGGTTTTCCACTATCGTGGCCTTTGCTAGCTAGCCTCCCCTTGCTGTTATGGTGCATTCTCTTTCCCAACATATTGTTTAATCAAATTTACCCGCGAAAACACTTGCACACAAACATATCAAGCGTCAACGTTCTGCTATTGAATTATACTTGTTCAAACTAATTAGTATTATATGCAGGCACAATCTGGTGTTCAGATTTCAGTTGTATCGGTTTATTTGCACTGAAAAGAAATAATTAACACGAATAAATAAAAATCGCTACGTTAAAAAACCACCACGACAAAATGGCGAACTTCTTTACAATGTTGCCACTAACATTAAAATCATAAATCATAAAAACCAATAAAATTAAAACCTAAAAAATAAGAGAAAATTCAATACAAAATCACACTCTGCCAATTGACAAAAACACATGGAAAGAAGAGTGAGACAAGTAAATACAAGTATTTTATTAAATTAATTAGAACGTTAATCTTCTTCTGGGAAATATTGATTTTTTAATCACCTTTTTATATGTGGCAATATTTGTGTAAATCATTTATGAAGATAGGTTTTGATCTGAATTAATTCAACTTACATTAAAAATTCCTATTGAATTTAAAATTATTCTATTTGGTTGATGGTAGATTATCATCAAACATTAACGATACACTTTTGTAATTTTGGGTTATTCCGTAGAATAAACATTATTATTTAACACTTTGAATGTAATTTCAAGTGGATCTATCAGTAGCTTCAAGAATACACTGGTAATGTCAGTTTTGACAAAAATGGTGCGTTGGTCGTTCGTTCCGTGCTTTCTTCACGTTTAACAAATTAGTGTGAAGTTCTTCTGATTTAATATGGTTTTGTGTTGAGAATTTAGATACAAACTGAATGTAGCACTTAGAGGAGGTTGAATGAAAGTGATATGTTTACAAAATAATGCACTCTTTCATATCAGAAATGATTGGCGTCTGAACACTTTATGGGCGTAAACTGATGTAATTCCATTAAAATGGGAGGCCAGCCGTTGAATTGCCCCGTTTGCTGCAATACGACTTTTAGTTCTAAACAATCTCTAATTGAGCACTTGACTAGTGCTTTAGAGAATGTATATTGTCCTGTTTGCAACTACAAATGTCCCTCATTACCACACCTAATAGAGCATTTGGCTCAGGATAATTGTCAGCCAATTAACAATGTACATACCATTATATTTGAGCGCCGATCAGATGAGGACAACATTGAAAACTCATCAGATATTGGAAATTCTGAAATTAAAGTATTTCAGAGTGGTAAGGATATATCAGTATTTTTTACATTATATGTAAAATGAGATGTATATTATTAAGGCTATTTGAAATATACTCACCAAAACTCCAGGGTTGCCTGTAAACAATGGGCCATTAGATACTTCTGTTTTACATAGGCGACAAGAGATATATGCTGATAGGACAGACCTCCTGCCAGGCTACTTGTCTGCCACTAACAACATTACAAATCTTTAGAAGTTTTAAGAAATAAGGAACCTTAATTCCACTGCACATAGTTCAATGTATATTGCAACCAAAATTTGGTACTACTAAAATAATATTAGTTTTCTAGTTTTAATGTTATTGTGAAAGGTTTCTCAAAAAAATATGCCTGCCTTGATATAAACACCTGTACTGCTTGATACAGGGTGTCTTACTATCCTTTATAGCTGACCTCTCTCAGCCATAGCCAGTTTGAATTAGGGCAAGAAAATAGTTTTTGATATTTTTTTAAATAATGTTTACAGATGTAAATACTAATGATGGGAGTCACTATACAACCGAACAAACTTACGAAACTCAGGTGGCCCTGAATGATGCCAACAAAATGTATGTGGAATTGTTTAGCAAGCAGTTGAAACCATGCCTTCAAACACGGGAATTTAAACTGGTGAAGGAAAATGGGGAGAGCCGGTACATGATTGTCACGCAGGAAGATACCGATTTAAACACAGGAAGCACTATTGTTACAAAACAAAATATAGATGGAACTATATCACTGACTACTGTTAAAGGTATAAGGCGATTTCTTTTTTCTCATTGTTTCAGTAACGCAACTTCAACTTTATTACAATAAGCATAGAGTTTATTTTGTATATATCAAATAATTTGACAAATGCGCCAAGTGAAATATTACAGCAGAAGAATTACAGCAATAAAATATGAAATTGGAATCTGATGACTGTCTGTAGGCAATTTTTGTAGATTTCTAAATGTTTGTTTTTTATTTAATAAAAGTTTATGTACACATATTAAAACAATGCACAGACAATTAAAATAATAAAGTTTTTCAAATTTCCAGATATGAACCTAGGGTCAGAGAACTTAATTACACCAGACAATATACAAGAAACTCAGGAGGATAATCAAGAAGATTGTCAGGAGGAGATCTACAGCTGCAACACTTGCAAAGTGTCATTCTCATCTGTCATAGAGCACATACAGAACTACCATAATGACCAGGATGTTGTTGTTGAGGTAACATTAATCTTAAGAGAATGTGCATTAGGGTTAATTTACATTGCATAGGAAGAGAATGGATGGAAGTGTAAATTTTTCCTTGAGCCGCGAGAAGTCCCGCAAAGTTGCCCGAATTTGCGCAAATTCGAAAAACAGAAGTAAGCTTCTGTTTTTCAGTATATGGTCTAAAATTGATTCCCTCGACGTCAATGACAGTAGTCGCGACTATTCTTGAGAATACTCGACAACTCTTGGAGAGACATAACGTAAAATAATGCACAAAAATGGGTAATGCCCCCGTTTTTGTCTCATTTTGAGTGCTGTCTCCTTCCATAGCAATGTAAATTCATCGTTACAGATTAAAGACTCACTGGGTAAATAAATACAATTCGTAACAAGAGCTTTAAAGAAAAAAACGTGTGCGGTTGGGGGACCCCCGTCAGGAACGAAGTTCTTTACGCAATACTTGCACGCACACACACACTCGTTTATAGTAGAAAGAGACAAAGAGAGAGAAAGTCGCATGAAGGGGACATAACGCGTTTTGTTTACGTGACGATTTCTACCAGTCAGCTCCTACCGCCAGCGGCGTTAAGAAACTTCGGTCGAATAGTTATACACTAACATAATTTTAAACAGGAGCCAATGGAAGAGGGTCAGACTGAGTCAGTGCCTGATTACGAGCCAATGGAGAATGAAGACGCGTTGGTGACCCCAGATAAGCAGACACCGCGGCGCGTCATCACTGACACAGGCGATATTGTGGAGGAACCGCTCTTATTTAAATCTGGTGATCAAATGATTTTGCCGGATCCATTGAGCTTGGGTAGGGTTTATTTTTCATTAAGTAATCTATCTGCTACTTGCCTTTGCCAGCGGCTGCGCCCGTGTGGATGTCGGAAATTAACCCACGGGAACGTACTACAAAAGTGTCCTATGGTCATATGGTTGGATGGTTTATCCAGGTACCAAATTTCACCCAAATCCGTTCTGCCGGTAAAGCGTGAAAGGTAACAGACAGAGTTACTTTCGCATTTATAATATTCGTATGGATTGTCATCACACCTAAAAAAAAACTGTATTTTTGCTTTAAAAAACAGTAGATGTGTTTTGCATGAAACATCGAGTTTGATTCCATGATAAACGAGCAAGTAATCAATCGACATACATTTTTTTCCAAAATTGTAAACATATGGATGGATGTAATAATGATTCGGATATTCATGACCTCTCATCTCATAAACTCACCCAACTGCGCTAGAGTCTACTCCAAGCTTAACCAGTTTAACCATGATAGTAATTTTCATACTATCTATTTTTATTTTTTCAGATCAAACGAAAGAACCAAATAAAGCGGCGGAAAAGGGACTGCGCGTCGTCACGAAACGTTTTCTGCAAGTGGACAAACTTTGCGACAGTGTCATCAAAGATGCCATCCAGGCTGACGCAAAAGGTACAGGTACATTTTATACAGTTTCTTTCAAATTTCACTAGAAACTGCAAAATATACTATAAGTATATAAACGTCTATCAAGTATAGGAAGCTTAATAGCACTGCACCAACGGATCTCGAACGAACGGAAAAGAAAAACTTGAAAAGTTGCCGGGAAAATTGGAATATTCGGAAAAACTGAAACTGTATTTTCTATGGAAATTTTGAATGAATTATTGAAATTTGGACAGGACATCTGAAGGGTCAGCTAGTGTTATACAGGGTGGAAGAGATATCGACGCGCAGCCTGTTACCATGAATTTAGCAAATGATTCTGAAATGCCGCGTTGAAATTTTTCGCCGGTTTAAAAAATATATATTGCTGTGCTGTTTCATAGAAAAATGCAATACCTACGCAGTCAAAAATGTATGTATTAGCTCCATACATTTTGACTGCGTATTGCATTTTTTCTATGAAACAAAACAGCTTTTTTTTTAAATTTATTGTCAGACTAATGTCAAAAATTTCTATACATATAATCTTATGTAAAGATGATTCCATCATTTTTTATTGTTAATGCAGACACTGGACCTATTGTAGGTGAGTAATTTATGTATGGAATAGTTTTTAAATTTGATCTGGTAATAATGTATCAACCAATTGAAAGTAATGGTCAGCATTTGATTGTCAAGTTATTATGAACAATTTCTTTATTTTCTTGAATAATAGTGACCCGTAAATATGTTTTGTCGTTTATGCAGCTGACACAGAACAGGTTTTAGGTAAGTAAATTAAAATTGTAGGTAAAATTTAGTACATCCGCAAATCAGCAATAAATATTCAAATCATTATTAACGTAAAAATGAAATCGTATAGTGACGGATGTTTTTACAACCCACAGTTTAAATTAGCTCTCTCACTTGTGAACACCTTATTTACTGTATAATAAACTAAACTGTGTAAACTGTCAATGGGTAGACTGTGGCGCTAGCTGTGTGTGAAAATCACGCAATTCGCCAGGTATAAAGAAGCTCTATATACAGTATAATTATTATGTAAATGTTTCTCTTCGTGTTTACTTAAAAAAGAGAGAGAGAGCAATAGACGAACACGTTTAAAAATAAGATGATAAACGTATTTTTTTTTCCGTTTAGATAAAAGCGGTCCGTACCACAAGGTAATCGTCAAAGAAGTGCCAACGGACAACGGGTTTGCAATCAAAATGTACCAATGTTTAGCATGTGACATATCCGTCACCAATTTGGATGAGTTCAAAATACATCCATGTAAAGTATGTAAGTATTAATAGGTCGTAGTATTTCTTTTTGCCTTAGCGTAGCCGTTGACTGAATTGGATCTCCATGACATAGATTTAGATGATCTAATGACAGACTAATTCAATAAAAGTCGAATCACGAAGCCTATTACTATTCCATATTAGTCCTCTATGCTGCTGTTGTTCCATATGTGAGTCGTATTGTAATTAAACACACTATTGTTTTCTTTTTAGTAAAATACCCGTGTCTTTACTGTCCTGTGGCGTATGAAAACTCGAAATCTTTGTGTGCACACATGAAAGCACACAAAGTGAAGACAGGTATGTAAATAAATAAAAAAATATTTTGATTATAGCTGTCCAAAGATCTTCTGACGTGTGGCCAATATCGGAACTAACGCAGCCATCTTGTTTTTTCAATAAATAAATTAAAACCAACAGCGCCTCCCTGTCAACATCATTCGAGGGCCAAAAGGTCCTTGTATTATGTTGTACTCTACGTTTTATTTTACAAAAATATGGAGGCAGCATTTTCAACGGAAACATCACCAGTCGATTGGCTAAGGTGACTCCATTTGAATAAAGCAATTTAAAACAACGAACTTATTTTTTATTTTTTTATTGTTTCTATCTATTAGGCTCATAACTTTAAGATGTCGTTTACAGGCAGATTAGAGTATAATGGACTCATATTATTATTTTTAATTTTTAAGAGTCTATCGTCACTGGGCCAGTATCATACGAATGTGCTGTATGCAGCACTGTCTTCCCAACCAACAAATCTTTGAAACTACACAGACGGATGCACGATCCAGTCAAGTAAGTTCTAGCATGACTGCATGAATGTTAAAGAAGTATTTAGGATTATCTATTTATTTGCAAAAATTTACCGTATAAAAACTTTGATTAATTGTTAATACCTTGTATATTATTAGAAAGTAAAACAGAGGCAATTATATTTAACATAGCGCGCTTCGCTCGGTTTTTACCACTTGACAAAATATCGAGAATTTTTTATATGTTAAGTTAAATGTCACTGTCACCCTGTATACATAAACCTTCCGGAATAAAGTCTCTAGTCATCATCATTCTCCCAATTTATTAGCGGACGGTGCAACATGTCTTTTTTTAACCGACTTCAAAAAAAAGAGAAGGTTCTAAATTCGTCTGTTTTTTTTTTTTTAATGTTTGATAGCTCTGCACTTTTTTCTGAGTAAACCGATTTGGATGAATCTTTTTTTATTTTATAGCTGGTGCGTCACATGTGGTCCCATTTAAATTTGATCAAGGTCTGACCAGCAGTTTTTGAGTTATCGTTAATACTGCATATTTTTTCCACTTAGTTTATATTGATGATGTGTTAATAATTTCCTGTCACTGTTATTTACATACCAAGTAGTGGTATACAAATTTGTGTGGGGTAGGTACCGCAACTAAAAAGTGAAAAATAAAATCTTTTTTACAAAAAAACAACCGACTTCAAAAAAAAACACTAAAAGACGTGAAAAATAACTTTAATTTCAGAATTCGGTGGCCAAAAACGAAAATACAAAACAAAAACACCGACTTCCGAAATTAAAGTTATTTTTCACGTCTTTTAGTGTTTTTTTTTAGAAGTCGGTTGTTTTTTTGTAAAAAAAAAATCTTCCATACACCTCTATTAGTCGTCATCTCGGTAGTCACCCACTTTCTAACCATATGATCTTTCACGCAGTTCATCCATCGTTTCTTTGGTCTTCCGCTACTCTTATAGCCATCGACATTCATACTCAAAACTTTCCTCACGACATTTTCTTCATGCCTCCGTATCACACGCCCATACCGTGACAACCGATTTCCACATAACTTTTCAGTTACCGGTTCCACTTTCATACTTCCAAATTCTCAAAATGATGATGAAAACCGCGTCAAAATCCGTTTAGTTTAGTAGAACAACGCGGACACACACTCATACACGAAAATTTACTTAATATGAACAGATAATGCCACCTGTTCATGAAAACGAAACGCTACCCTAAAATACTGAATCGGGCTGGTCAGTTTACATCTATCGATAATATACAATTCACGAGCGCATGTCATGTGACTCATAAGGCATTATAATAAGGTACACATTGGAATGCAACATTATGTACTATACATTTTTTATGGGTGCTAATTAAGGCAGCTTCTTTAAAATGTCATTCTCGTCTTCAAATATATTTAGTTGTCTAAATAATTAATAGGTAAGCGACAAACTTTTAGCGTCTAATAAATGGTTTTCAAGCGAATATATATTGTAAAACGAGCTACTGTTAATATAAAAAAAAAAAAAATAAAAAAAAAAAAAAATGTTTATTTCTTCACTTTAGTAAATAACTATGTTAGGTTTGGAGTCACCTTTTAAGCATAGATTTGCTTGTATTAGGTGGTTAATATGACGCAGCATGGTGATAATTCTTAAGCAACGTTATGGACCAAGTAATAAATAGGGGCATTATTCATAATGCCCGCGCATTATGAATAATGATAAGCGTAGTCGACGGAGCCCCGCTCTGCGGGGCTCCTACTTCTGGGAAGTTTAAAAAAAATAACCACGAAGTGGATGGCGGGGTCTTTTAGACCCCGCCATTCCCTTCTAACCCCCGAAGCCCTAAGTCCCGAGCTCGCTTAGTAGCTCACTTACAACATTAGTCACTTGAGTTATCAATTCAGAAGTAAATATATTTATCGGTAGCTCGGAGTCATATTAATTTACGCTCGTAAATTGACGCTGGTTTTTTGATATTCTGTTGGAATAGTAAAGATGATGAATTAATATAATTGAAGCTGTTCTATTAACTCGTCGCCTACATATAAAAAAAGACGCTAGGTTGCAGGTGCTAAGGAAAACTTTTGTTGCCGCACATATAATTTCCCATTTTTTATTAATTCAACAGATCACGTCCCATAGAGCCTCCTGTAGAAAACACAGACGGTTCAGAAGTCAATGAAGGCAGATACCGATGTACTTATTGCAATAAAATGATCCCTATTGACTACAAAACTATCCACCAGAACTCACACAAAACCTCGGAGAAAATGAACTGCGGAATTTGTAATAAGAAGTTCACATCTATGGAGTATCTTGAAATGCATACGAATGTACATAATGTAGATAAGGTAAGTTACTTTTATGTGTAGCCCATATTAATTGGAAAACAAAAATTGTGTAACATTGTTTCAGCAACATGTTTTTGTGCTGCAGGAAACATTTTACTTTGCAGTGTCTCTGGCAACATCTACTTAAGGTGAATCCTCAGATGTAGCCCGCCAAATTCAATTTTTTATTGGTGTTTGCAAATTGCAGCTCTGTTTTAAATCGTAATCGTATGTTGATCAAAATACTGTTCGCAAAAAAAAAAAAAAAAAAGCAAAGTCGCCAAATTTGTTCCACCTAAGAAGTTTCATATGAAATATTCTGAAAAATTCTTAGGTAGAACAAATTTCTAAAGTTTGACGATTGATATGAAATTGATGATTATTATTCAGTAAATATATCATTTCTATACGTAACGTACAGTAAGATTCACGAAAGATGACCACGGCGCAGAAGGCATATTTTAGGTCCCTTTGGAGGTGCGAGGTGAGGCGCGGGCGGAAATTATTATTAAATATTAATTAACCAATTATTTAACCAACATTAAAATATTATTTTGTCTTAAGTCTTTTCTTCATGAGTGTACGTGCGCAGACGGTCGCCATTTGTGGTCATCTTTCGTGAATCGTACTGTACGTACAGGTATGTCGTAAAACAAAGCTGCATATTGCAAAAAACCAGAGAAAATTTTTAATTGGCGGGCTATACCTGCGGCTTCACCTTATCAAAAAAAAAAAATCACTGACAAGCAAAGCACAACTAAAACCGCTTGGGTCTAGAAGTATGAAATTTTGGATAAGAAAGGATTTTTCAAATTTCATGCCCTATGGGGGTTAAATAGAATATTTGTATGGAAATTATTTCATCATCGCTGCTCCCGAAAACGGTGAAGAAAAACATCGTGAGCAAACCCAAAAAATTCAAAGACACGTGACATCTACCAACCCACACTGGGCCCGCGTGGTGGATGTCGGCCCACTCCTCACTGAAAGGAGGCCTGTGTCCCAGCAGAGGAAACATAGGCTGATTATGCATGGAAGTTGGTATTTTTTGTACGGCGCACGTTTTGTGCTTTATTATTGTCCGCATTAATGGTAAACAAAAGTGCGCAACATTTTAACCACATTTCATGTTGCGGTAAACAATGTTAAGGAATTTTTTCTAATGGATATGGGGCTTTACGCCTGATTCGTAAAAAATAAAGGTTTTTCAGTCCATTTGGATGTAAACTATGTCTAATTTAAGCCTCTTTTTACAGGCGCCAATGAACAAACAAGATAAAAATCTACCATACAGTTGTTTGTATTGCAACAGAAGATTTGCGAGGCCACATGAAAAGGTGAAACACGAACGGATACATACAGGTATGCACTTATAGCAGGCATAATATGCCAGAACTTATAAACCATGGACATATAGCAGATATAATATGCCAGTACTTATAAATCATGATCTTATAGCAGGCAAAATATGCCAGGACTTATAAACCTTGGGCTTATAGCAGGCATAATATGTTAGGGCTTATAAACTATGGACTTATAGCAGGCATAATACGCCAGGACTTCTAAACCTTGGACTTATAGCAGGCATAATATGCCAGGACTTATAAACCATGGACATATAGCAGACATAATATGCCAGGACTTATAGCACACATAATATGCCAGGACTTATAGCAGGCATAATATGCCAGGACTTATAAATCATGGACATATAGCAGACTTAATATGCCAGGACTTATAGCGGACATAATATGCCAGGACTTATAGTAGACATAATATGCCAGGACTTATAGCAGGCATAATATTCCAGGACTTATAAACCATGGACTTATAGCAGGCATTATAATAGGCTATGTAGACTTGTAGATGTTTCGATTTGTTGGTCATTTGCTATTTTGTTAAGTACCTGTTAGGCCTTAATTGCCCTCTCATACCTATTAACACTGTAATTTGAAAACATTGTAAAATCCAATTATTTTTAAAAAAGTAATCGACAGTTTTCTTGCTGGCTCTTCTTCATAGGATATGACCAATTAGAATCGTGCGCCCAGCTTCTGACATTTCATAAGTGTCCATGTAGGTTTATGTGATATAAAATATTTTGATTTTGATCACTGATATGCAATTTCCGCGAATTAGGGCTATGATTTTGACTTGTATTTGATGGCGGAAAATGACGAAATAAAACAGTTTTTCCTGAAACTCAAACCATTTATTTCAAATAAACCAATTACAGGCACTTTCAAACTCAAACTCAAACTCAAAGCATTTATTTCAAATAAACCAATTACAGGCACTTTTGAATTGTCAAGGGGTCGGTCAGTCAGAAAGATGAAGCTAGTTACCCATTCCAAAGCGTAGTAGGTACCTATGGAGAAGAACGGGCAAGAAACTCCATGGACACTCTTTTAAATCAAAAAATGGTTACAAAATATTGATTACATCGTTCATGTTGAAATTATGCATGTGAGAACGATGCAGAACGTTAAAAGCGTCCGTAATAAAAAGACAAAAGCAATTCAAATATTAAATTAAATTAAAATAAGCCGTGGCAGCCAAGAAATGACCAGTCCCCACTGACGGCGCCCGTTCACGAACATGACGCATAGATCAGCACCATTCAGCTCAACCATTTTGAAGGGAACTTAATGATCCAACACACACGCCACCACCAGCGGGACATTAGAGTGAGCATGACAAACTCTCAGCCGCCAGGGCACATTCAAGTCAATGAAAGGAAAACCTATTAAATGGTAGCTTTATAGTAGGTGCATAGTACTCACACCTGTGCTATGCAATTATACAATACTAAAACATTGAATTTATACAATGCAAAGACATGTTTTTAAAATCTTCAGCAGCTCCAACAGTAGTTTCAAATGCTAATCAATTATTTTATGCGCCCTTGTGGAGCAGGACCAGCGTTGAGCCAAGCATTTTTATCAGCGATGTAATCCCCCAACTTATAATATGCCTGGCTGCATAGTGTGCGTTTTATACAAGATTTGAATTTAGTTTCATTCAGTTGAAGAATATGGGGAGGTATTTTATTGAAACTTTTGAATTGTGAAGGGGTCGGTCAGTCAGAAAAATGAAGTTATTTACCCATTCCAAAGCGTAGTAAGTACCTATGGAGAAGAACGGGCATGAAACTCCATGGACACTCTTTTAAATCAACATAACGTTACAGAAAAATGGTTACATCATTCATGTTGAAATTATACATGTGAGAACGATGTAAAAAGACGTACACGTTAAAAGCGTCCGTAATAAAAACGATAACAAAAAAAAAAACAAAAATCAAAACATCAGTAACTAGCTATTGGCAAGAAAAGAAGATATTATAATGCTACGCGCACACACTCCATTGATTTATTCGTTCATCACAACTAGGCGTACGTTAACGTATTACTGTGTCGTATTTCGATCCACCACCACTCTAACAGGCTTATTGGCAACAATAGTCCTGTCAGTGATGATGGATCGATCCCAGTACAATGTGATAGTTCCATTTTCGAGAACTGGGTCGGGCACATACCTGTAGTCCGGCACTTCCGATTCCACAAAGCTGTATTTCAAAGCAAGTTGCTGATGGATAATCCTGGCTACAAGGTTGTGTCTATGCAAGTAATTCTTCGTTAGCTAGACGAAAACACCCAGCGATAATATGTCTAATTGATTCCCCCGGACGGTGGCATGCCCGACAGATGTCAACCGTACTGTCTTTCACAATAAATCTCCGGTATTTGTTCGTCATCATAACTTCGTCCATAATTGCACAGACAAAACCTTCGGTGTCCCCAAGGAGGTCACCGAAACGTAGCCAGGCTACGGACGCTTGTGATCTACATCGGGTCCATGTAGGGCCCGGAAAAATCGTCCGTGAAGCTCCTTACTCTGCCATATCACATCGGGTCTATGTAGGGCCATGCGATCATTAGTGTCAAGCACTACTGGTTTGCGCCAGTTCTCTTTAGCCAAGGAGAGCGGGGTGAAGCCATTGTCCACCGCGACCACATCTTGATGCATCCCCACGTCGGCTTCTAGGAAATATTCCCTGAGACTGCATATCTTGCAATTGTGGAGGGTCTTAGCATTTAAAAAGCCTCGACCTCCACACTTTCGCGGGATATACAGCCTCATTACCGATGACCGTGGGTGATGCATTCGATTTGCAGTCAGCAGCGTCCGGACCCTCCTATCCAGGGTGTTGAGTTCGGTCTGAGTCCATTTGAGTATGCCAAAAGAGTACATCAGAACTGGCACGACCCAACCGTTGAAGGCGCGCACCATGTTTCCGCCTGATAGAAGACTATTAAATACTTTCTTCAGGCGGCAAAAAAAGCGCTCCTTCAACGATTGCTTCATGTCAGTATTATTGACGCCCAACGCTTCCGATATACCCAAATACTTATAGGTTTCGGATGCGGAGAGGGCTCTAAGGGTCATGCAATCCGAGAGTTGGGTTCCCACGGATTCCACAATCTCCCGTCGCTTTACATGCATGACCGCACATTTGTCCACACCAAATTCCATCCTGATGGCACTACTGAAAGTTTCAGTTACTTTCAGTAGCTCCAGCAGTTGCAAATTGTTTGGGGCAAAGAGTTTGAGGTCATCCATGAAGAGGAGGTGAGATATAACCCGACCACCTCTACTTAACCCATAGCCTAGACCTGAATCCTCCGGCATTGTGCTTAGAGGATTCAAGGCTAAGCAAAACCAAAGCGGACTCGAAACTTTCACCATGAAATATTCCTCGCTCGATCCTTATCGGCTCGCTATTCCTCTGGGTATTTCGACATGCTGGATAGCGAAGGACCGTCCTCCATTGCCCCATACACGATATCAGGAAGGAGCACAGAGTTGCATTTACTTTATACAACTCCAGCACCCTCATGAGCCATGTATGTGGCACCGAGTCATAGGCCTCTATCCAACATGTCGACAGATCCTTTCGGGAACGACGATGGCCATATCCATGAGGAGTAGCTCCTTAGTACCGCGGGATCCGTTCTTACATCCATTTGATTTTCAGACATGATGGAGTTGGTGTCTATATGTTTGTTAATTTTAGTTTTAATTTTATTAATTTTATTTGTGCTCTTCTTTGTCCGGTAAGTACGTAAATAGTGTGTTAAAAAGTGTGTTAAATAATTTAATTATGTGTAGGTGAGAAGCCCCATTCGTGCGAGATCTGCGGCAAGTCATTCCGCGTGTCGTACTGCCTCACCCTGCACATGCGCACGCACACCGGTGCGCGCCCGTACGCCTGCCCGCACTGCGGCAAGAGGTCAGTAAAGAAAGAAATAAAAGGGGTTTTTTTGGCAATTGGGTGCTTGCTTAAGATACAGAGGGCCTAGACAAAGTAACATTCGATTAGCGATGACGCTAGTAGGAAAGCCAAAACATGTATGGGGTTGACATAAAACTATCGAAATGTCATGGGATCATAGGTCAACGAATAGAAATTAGCTAGACAATGTTAATATCATCCGATTCTATGAAACGAATCGACAGCGTCGAACGATTACTTCCATAGAGATGCGTAGCCAAGTGGCACTTTTTTACAAGCATTATCGCTAGTTTTCGATTCGTATGATGGAAACATTAGCGAAACCGATAGCGATTGTAGAAATAGAATCGCTCCGAAGCGAATGCCATTTGTCTAGGCCCTCAGGTTCCCAGTACGGACAGTCGGTACGGATCGGTATCAATCGGTGCGGGTAAAATAGTCCCATACTTTCTGTATGCGCTCGCACATAAAGAAACTAGTCGTTTGTCGGTACTAACTACACTTTTTCATACCGGGCCTAACCGGACACGCTTGGGTTGTCCTATCAGTATCGACCTGTACCGATAAATCGGGACCGGAAAATCTGTACATTTATGCAAACACCCATTGAGAAGGAAACACTCTGATTAGTTACTCGTAGATAGCGCTAAGTGTTTGTTACTTTCATTCAGCTGCCAAAGGAATTCCTTCTTAAAAACTTTGCCGCGAGATGGCGCTACGTCTTTTGTCTTGTCGCCGATTAGTCAGTTTTCATTTAAACTCACTTTGACAAGTAACAAACACTCAGCGAGATATCGCAGATTAAAAAAAAAATATGAATGATACGATAAGGATAATGGGGGGGGCGGGGGTACAAATTGGTGGATGGCACGATAAGGTTTGCTCGTTGAAATGGCGCTATAATGTCGCGGCGGGGTGCCGCCGCTTATGTAAGTCAGACCCTTCATTTGATTGACTATCTATTAATTTACTAGCATTTCCAACCAACTTGCTTCGATACGATATTTTTTTTGTAGAAAATCTAGTTGGGTGTTAAATTTTTAAGTCTGGGAGCACTATGAGTAATAAGTATGCAATCTCCTAGTTTAGCTATTTTTATTGCTTTAAGCTTAGCGGTACCCCGTCGCGACATTATAGCGCCATTTAAACGAGCAAACCTTATCGTGCCATCCATCAATTTGTATGCCTAATTAAAATAGGTATATGGTGTTACTCAATCGAATTTGATGGCTCAACGATAGGCATTATTTTTGACTTTTTAAATATTCACTTTTCTTTTTTGCGTTGGGGGTTTTTAATTTTTTTTAAACTCAGTTTAGTTTTGTTTTGTATATGAGTTAACAGTTGTGAGCGTTTTTTTCAGGGTATAAATATACCCTGAAAAACGCTCACAACTGATGCCAAAACAAGCAATTTGATGTAGTGTCTAAATAGACACTACATCAAATTGCTTGTTTTGGCGTTTTCGTAATCCCGTATAATACTGTGTGTTATGTCATAAACGAAACCATAGCGCGATTAATCGGTTTTATTAAAATAAAGTTTGACATTTGCCTCCCTAGATGGCGTTGGGGTCGAATTAGATCGCGCTATGGTTTCGTTACCAGGATTTATACTAGTACCTATTAAGTTTGATAGTTGTTTTTTCTGAGCCTGGAAATAATAATAGTAATAGCTAAGCATTTACATGCTGTTATTATTATCATGTTGCCTTGCCACCAACCAAAATTGCATTGTATGTAGAATTAAATACTGATCAAAACAAGTCCAAACACGACATATCCGCTATTATTTTTTCAAGAGTGTACTGGTGTGCTGGATATCCTGGCTGCAGCATCGGACCAAGAATTCCATAATCTTGCATATAGCATACATGGGTTTATCAAATTTTAGGTCACACATAATGTTTGAAAGTAAAGTAAATACCCATTATGCGTCTAAGATCCTTAAAGCAGCTAACAAAGAGCTGATTGCCTTGAAACGGCTGAACCGATTTTGATAAAACATGTCTAAGAACCATTGCTAGAAAACCTGCTTTCAAATAAATAAAAACCGCATTCAAATCGGTTCACCCGTTTAAGAACTACGGTGCCACAGACAGACACACACACACACACATAGCGGTCAAACTTATAACAGCCCCCTTTTTGCGTCGGGGGTTAAAAATAACATTATTAATTCTAAAACACTTAAGCACAGTATAAAATGGATTGTTGCTTGGGGTGCATTGAAGCTAATCCCAAGCCTTTTTGTCATCCAAGTAATCTGTAACTTTATAGAAACCTTTTTAACAGAGTTTCTGTTTAATAAATTATTTAAATTTATTGAGGCTCAGTTCTCTAACAAGACTTGGGAGTTACCAATGGTGTAAAAACGTATACTTTGGCACTTTGGGCACAATAAGTAAATCATTGTTTCTAGTATTTATGTTATGAATGTCGCTGTGTTTAATATTCTTTTTTACATAAATCAGTTTCTCATAAAAATATTGAGATGCGACTGTCATTATGTTTATTTCCTTAAATTTATCCCTATAGAGTAAGATACTTACGTCTTTAGTTATAACTAGCTTTTGCCCGCGGCTTCGCCCGCGTGGATGTCAGAAAATAACGTACCTACCACCGGAATTACGAGTACCTACCCTATGTGTTATTCCAGGTTATAAACTACCCTATGTGTTAAGTCGTTCGTCGCCAACCCGGAATACATCCTGACACACTAACAAATTGACAAAAATTAAAAAAAAAAACGGATTCAGACTCGTTCCCGTGCAATTAGTTTTTTTTTTTTATATTTAATGTAGGTACTGTTTTGACATCGTTATATAATTTATTGTATGTACAGATAATAACCAAGACAAGAAAGACTGACCGCACATGCAAATGTGAGGCCACTTATAAAACCAACCCGTGTTGTCCCACGGCAAGATAAAGGCCACTTCAGACGGAATAACCTTGATTTCAACTTTTTTGTATCATATACGGCCCTGATAGCTCATCCGTCTTCTAAGAAAATAGCTTGTATAATTATGTGCATTTTGCAGCATTGCCTATATCTTATTATTTGTAGTCATGGCATGGCAGTACATAAGCGCGCATCAATCATTGCCTTGTGACATAAAAGTCACACGAAATTCACGACGCGCGCTCGTGATTTGCAATGACTACACAGAAATAGGGTCAGACAAGATCAAATTAAATTAGCTAGCCAAAATCCGCAGATGCGATGAATCCCGATAGCTAATGACCAGGGATGTTATGGAGCTCCGTAACCGTAACCGAAACTGTCGGATATCCGAAATAAAAATATAACCGTAACCGTATCCGTTTCACAAGTTTCGGATAGTTTCGTATAAGGGCGGAGTCTAACTAATTATTATAACATGTCTAAATAATTACTTACCTATATGACTGATTATAATACCAAATGATAACCTAGACTAGATAAATCCTATAAATAAAACCAAATTATTACATACTATTTGTGTTTATATTTCACTTCAATCTAATATCCGTAACCGAAACTATCCGTAACTAACGGATAATCCGAAATAATTACATATCCATAACCATATCCGAAACCGATATAATTTTATTCCTATATCCATATCCAGATCAGAAATATCATATCCATAACATCTCTGCTAATGACGACGAAACGAATGTTTTTTTTTTTACTATACTCATTATATCAAGTATCAACACTACCAGCGGCCGTCGACCCCGAAGTCAGTACCTATAGTATTTAATATCTTCGTCAGCTTTCAAATTCTTTCCTTTATCAAGTCAGGACACATAATACCTTTTAAAGCTATGGCACTGAGTAACCTATTTTTATTACATTGAAAACGATCTTTAATTACCTAGATACTTGTTGTCAAAGATCAAAATAGTTTTCGTTTAACATAAATTCCGCCTTTTTTTTTTGCTCGTCTTCTCAGGGTCATAACGTGATGTTAAATAGCCTATAACCTTCCTCAAGAATTTAGATTTAAAATGCAAAAAGATTTTTTCAAATCTGACTGGGTGGTTCTAGAGATCGCGTTGAAACCAAAAAACCAAAAACTCTTCAGCTTGTATTATATTAGTATAGATAAATCAATTCTTTTTCCATTTTATTTTCAAAGCATTGAGCAAATAAATGTATCATAACCATAACTAAAGTCTGTCATATTTTTAATTTGATCTGGCGTGTAAAAACTATGGCTGATTTTCATTCTGCTATATTGACATTACGACGAAATAATAAAATATAATGCTGAGACGGTAAAGCAATATTCTGTCGTGCAAAAAGCAGACAGAGATGACGATCATATTTTCGATGTGACTGTACTTGGATATAAGAGTTGTTTTTTTTTCAATCTTCATTAAATATTGATACCCGTCCATTCAGGTACTATGTACTAACGAAATAGTACCTCAATGTATCCATCACGTCTGTGGTTTTTTTTTTAAATTTAATCCTGTTTAGTTTAACCCCATCTTACGCTAGACTTCTTTGGCCCAGGTTCAAAGCACACAGCGTGTACAACCACCATCTGCTGACGCACTCGGAGGTACGCGCCTACAAGTGCCCGTTCTGTCCCAAAGCGTTCAAGACGTCCGTGCAACTCGCCGGACATAAGAACTCGCATACCAAGCCGTTTTCTTGCCAACATTGTAATAGGTAAGTAAATATTTTAATATATATTTGGTTTTGTTTTAGAAGATCTTTGCATGTTTTGGAAAAAATGATACAAAAATCATGTTTGCGAAAATAATTAAGTATAGTTAAAACTGAAACGAAGCCAAGCCCACTTTAGGTATTCACAGGAAGTCGTCGAATGAAAAAAATATTCCCACTTTTTTGTGACATTTGACGATGGTAGAGCCATATCTCACCGGGATGCCATGGCGGCGCAACCGGGTAGCGTCGCCAACAAAATGTATGGTTGGCTGCGTAACCAAGCGGCCGCCAGGTGTGCCACCCACTACATAGCTGTATACATGCGCGTCATGGCGACCCGGTAAGGTACGGCCTTTGGTATTTCCTTAGGACATGATGTGTTCATTACGTATTAAGTGCGACAAAAATTCTGTTTTTGTACATTTTGGTTTGTGCCATAAAGACAGGATTACCAAAAAAAAAAAATACGGTCTCAAGGAATGTTAGCATTTTCGATACTTATCGCGAGAAAGGTTGAATTATGAATCTCGTTGTTTCCAGATCCCTGTAATACATTTAGAATCTCCCTTAACATAATTTTATATGAAATAACTAAAAAAATCAACACCTAACTAACGACATCTCCCTTGCCAGGCCATTCGCATCTTTATACGCGGTTCGGGTCCACACAGAAACACATGCGCGTCAGAACAACCTGAAATTCTCGTGCGAACTATGCGGCGCGAGCTACGCGAGAGCCTTCGCTCTTAAGGACCACATCAAGCAAGCGCACAATGAACAGGAACAAGCGCAGTCGGTGAGTCTATCATGATCATCATCAGTATGAAACAAACCCAAGTTGTTGTGTGAACTATGCGGCGCCAGCTACACGAGAGCCTTTACTCTTAAGGCCCACATCAAGCAAGCGCACACTGAGGAAGAAGAATCGCAGTCACCATCACGGACAGTAAGTTTACCAATGAGTAACGATGAAAAACGTAGAAACGGTTGCACGTCTTTGAAACTTAGCTCGAGATTTACATGGTTCGCCGAGGCCTTCGCTGGAATTTTCCTTTTTATTTTTTTGGCAAAAAACGAAATCAAGGTCAAACTAGGCTAAGAATCACCACTTTTTGAACGTCAAAACGTTGGCCTTAACGTTGCCCCGCCCTACGGTTTTGCAGGAGTTGTAGGACTGTGGGTGCGCTTACAGACCTCAACTGTAACATGTATTTAACATAAGATAATTAGCCTATTATGTTCTCACTGCTGGGACATAGGCCACGTCTCGGTGACAGGGAGTGGGCCGTAATCCACCACGCGGGCCCAGTGCGGGTTGGTAGATTTCACATGTCTTCAGATTTTGGTTCTGGTACATGCCGGTTTCCTTACGATGTTTTCCTTCACCGTTTTTAGAGCACATGTATTATTTACCTTGGAAAATCCAATCTAAAGCCAAACCCAAGAGCTAGCAATTCCCGCTGTCACTACTTCTACACACACAGTCACAATCTCAATGCTTGGAAAACCTGTTTCCTAGGAAAGCGGTTCCGTCATATTGTAACGACCGTCATGCAAATCTGTAATTTTCACCAGTATTTGACATTAAAATGTCAAAAATTGTCCTCTAGTTTGACAGCCGTTACCTATTGTGTAACCGTTCAGCTCTCTCATAAGAAACCAAAGATGTGGGCCCTTTTTGTGAAAAACTAAATTTACCAACAAGCAACAACGGAGCTCTTGTTAAAAATGTTGTTGAAATACCTATTTACAACAGGTACATGAGGCGGGCTCATATCGTAATATTCGAATTATAAACTTCAAAACGAGTTTATATTGACATACTTAAACCGAAATTTAAAAATAGAATCATTTAAAACACTTTTTCTGTAACAAAATAATGTTATAAAACAATATTTTATTTTTATGGTGTACATATTACAGAGTATTCTATTCTATTTTTACAGGTTCCTGGCGATGAAGACTGGTTGACAAAAGAGAACCCGGATACGGACGGAATACCGGTACTCAACAAAGATTTGACGCATGAGGTAGGTATCTAAATGACCCACCGACTTGACAATATGTACTACCTACGATTTAAGTTATGCGCCAGGACAACATCGTCTTTCTCCGAAAATACGAACTATACAAAATTTTGAGTGACAGATGTCGAGGCGCGATGGCCAGACGGTAGGTAGCTTATTCGTTCTTCTACGGGAACACAAAGATTGCTGAACCATTTAACTTTAATCGTAGTACTGTAGCTTTCAATTACTTAATTGTAATAGAAAGCCGCCGAATGGGTCAAAATTATTTGTGGTAGAAAATTTGGGGAGGGCCTACATCAATCCTAAAAGCACCAGAACGCATTTGCAAAAATATAAAGAATATTCAGGTTCTAATTTTAATTATAGTTAAAAAAAACGCATTTTCTTTGAACTTTCATAATAGTCCTTTCTAAAAAAACGCAATTCCGCTTTTTCCGAAACTACAAATAATTGTTTTCCTATTGGCACATAATATTGTACGAAACCGTTCTTCTTTTCAGATAGACCTGGGAATGACTGCCAACGAACTAATAGTTCCTTAAATTAATTGTTAAGTAAGATGTAAATAAGGAAACTTGTGTATAGAGTACATATTGTAGATTCGAGGTGCTATTGTGATTCGGCGATTTTTAGATAAACTGCAGTTTTTTTTTATTGCGTTACTAATGCGTACAGAACAAAGGGTTTTTTTTTAATTATAAGAAAAATATTTTTGAGGTTTTAAAAAATCTATTGTTTCATTTGCGCAGGTTTCTAAGATGTTTATAATATTAATGAGGCAACCCTAGATAATCGAAAAACTGGAAATCAGTGCACTTAACTATCTTTTGTTTTATTTTTCTCTTGAAATTCCCGTCGGATATTTTTATCCGATTTATAACTCCATATTCATTTACCGCATTACAGTCGGAAGTAAAACCATAAGTAGATATAGATGAGCATTATTACTTTTTTATTGGCCACCACAATAACACCTCAGGTGATTGTAGAATATAAAAAAATATCAAAGTAGCGATTGTAGTGTACTTAGGGATACTCATAGTCATAAGATATATATTAGGACACAGTGAGGTCCAATTGATATTAGGAGGTTTAAAGTCACAGGTTTGACCAGCCCCGGATTTCCGCCTAGGCCTGCAAGGCCCCGCCTAGGAACCTAGCCAGCCTACGGGCCCCACCTATCCAGCTACCCCGACCAGGTACCTTGCCTGGCTGACCGGGGATCGAGCTCGCTGCGCTCACTCCTTCATTATAGTTTCTTTTAATTCTTCTGCTTTTTTGCATAAGTCGACAAAGCGACTCTTATTTCTGTTTTAAATTTGTAAAAGAAATCTAACCTTTCCGAGGCTGGATGCTAAAAATGGTCGAGCCCGCGTCGCTCGCTATTGCATCTTAGTTACTCTTAAGTCTTAATTCTAAAGCTTTCTGGCATAAGTCGAAAAGTAACTCCTATTACTCTATGAATAGTAAAAAGAAACCTCATCTTGCATCCAAAGCTCTCTTAGAAAGATCACCGTTCAATTAGAGCCGGGCACTAGGTATGCGAAAAATCAATCATGTAAGTTATTAAAGAAATTACTTTAGTTGAAGTAGGTAACTTGAGTGTAAAGGAATACGAGGAAAATAATGTCTTAGTTTAGAAACGTCGATTTCTGACGACTGTTGACGTAAGTACATAACATACACTGCATTATTTCTGATGTTTATTTATAGTAATTAAAAGACGGGTACTAGTGCATTTTATTCGCTAAATTACCAAATCGGAATTGGGGATGGGGTGAGGGCCTCAAGTATAAAGTGCCTAGGGGCCCTGTCTAAGTCCGGGCCTGGGCTTGACCTTGTCTCGGATTTATCGACCTAGCTAAGGAGGCTTTAGCCAAAACAGCCAAACTCCAAAAGGGGCCCGGGGTCAGGTCAGGGGTCTATTGGTGACCCAATATCATAAATAATATTCTATAATCAGGTGACGTTAGCACATAGAATCTCGAGTATTTTCATTCAACCAATGATATTTTCAACTAATTGATTGTAGTAGGTACAGTCGACCGCACATCGGTGGTAACACTGTACTTCAATTGGCCTAGCGTAGTACGGAGTTTCAATAGAAAATAAGAGGCCAGCTTATAGGTACTGGTTTTATTACAACTGAAGTGTGGCCTACTGTAAAGTGATCGTGGTCAGAGGGCCTGCTAACATTTAGGGCTGATTTGACCAATGAAACTGAACGCGTAAACCGCGTTCAAGAACTGTCAGTGTCATCATTGATGGGTAATATTGACAATGACACTTAAGAGCGCATACACGGGTCCACTAGCGCCACTCCTTTAAAAAAATATTATCTCGTGACTGAGTAGGAATTTGGAAAAACGGCTCAATAACCGACCTCGGTAAGTGTGTCTAGAATTTTCTAATACCTTTTATAAACTTTCATATTGAGACACGAAGCAACAAAATACGATCTAAATGAATGTGGCCGCTTTTGTTTATATCGAATTGTGTTGCTTCGTGTCTCAATATGAAAGTTTATAAAAGGTATTAGAAAAATCTAGACACACTTACCGAGGTCGCTTATTGCGCCGTTTTTCAAAATTCCTTCTCAGTCACGAGATAATATTTTTTTAAAGGAGTGGCGCTAGTGGACCCGTGTATGCGCTCTTAACAGCTCTTGAACGCAGTGAAATTCACCGTAGGTTTATGAAGTAAAAATAAAAGCATTCGGTGATATTAAAAGCAATAAATTAATCTACGCTTAAACAACGTGAGATATTTACAGATTAGCAAAAATAAGGCCGTGTTCAGATAACGCGCGTTTACATTATCTATCTACACTAAATACGCGTCTTTTCACACACCTGAACTAATTTCAATGGAAACAACGATGTTATGCTTCCGTTAGGGTTAATGAATTACTAGTTGATTAAAATAATAGAATTTAAACAAGATCCGCGAGTTTTAAAACGTCTACTTTCACTAAAATTGAATTTGAAATTTCTCCTAGTACCTACTTAAATATTCTTATGCCACTTGTAGTTATTCTAAAGAAGATATTAAAGTAATCAATATAGATTATGCTTCATTGTTCCGCGGTTTTCTAAATAAAAATATTTTTCATGTAAATAAGTCTGTATGTATGTACTTATGTGTTTGTAAATAAATAACTGTGACAATACGGTGTGAGATGTGACGTCTTCCAGAAATGCACACATTAAAAATAAGTTCAAAAAAAATGAAACGAAATATTTTTTTTGGCATTTTGTCTTTATTTTATAATTTATTATGAGTAGTATAGTCTGTTCCGGAAGTATCTGATGACAGTGTAAACTAACCCTGTTAGCTTGAATTCTTACGCAA
This sequence comes from Griposia aprilina, assembly GCA_916610205.1. Lineage (NCBI taxonomy): Eukaryota > Metazoa > Arthropoda > Insecta > Lepidoptera > Noctuidae > Griposia > Griposia aprilina. Next base: position 14,413,776 of record OU744302.1, read on the forward strand.
TCACTAACTTAATTAGTATACCTGTCCTATACAAATGAATATAGAATTAGTAATACTTTCATCTTAATAAGACGGCTTAAACTTTGTCTCACCATTTTTTTTACATTTATTGTTTGTATAACATTATTAAATTGTAATTGAAAAATCAGCGACGAAAATTAAGGTTTTACTTTTAAGTGATACAAAAGTTAAAGTATTCAAAAGACCAAATCAAAGCACTTAATTTTTAAATGGCACCGTAAATTCGCATCCACAGGTACGTTTTCTCATCCATTTTTTTTTTTTAATATCTGTGGTATCTCGCAGGTCAACCTAGGAGGTTGTCGGCCGCTTAACCAGACTTGCCTGTGGGTGCTTCAATAAATGAAGGCCTCCAACCAGGGCTTAAAAAATTAAAAACTAAGCGACTATTCGCGAGGGGCGCCCCCTGTGGGGTACGGACCTCGGCTTAGGGCGTCGCTGGGGGAGGGCAGCAAGGGACAAGCTGGGTCGGATTGTGCTCATCCATCAGTTTCATCAGATAATTTAATACTTTTTTTTTTGAACAGACCATAATGCTTACCATCATGTATTTGTATTTTTAACGCTAAACGTGTTTAGTTATTGGTGGTGCAAGTGGGCCTTAGCTTTAGTCCTACGATATTCCATTTAATAAACAATAAAAATGCAATATACATTTTTAATATAAACAGTTTTATTGTAAGTTTAATCATCAGTAAAGATGTCTTATGAAATACTAGAAATGGCACATTGTTATTAAAATGTTTGGTATACAGCTGTATGTTTTGGTGCCACTACATTTTATCAAAATAAATCATTAATACTAGATATTATTGTCTTTGTTTTTAGACGTATAAATTATCTAAAATTTATCTTTTGTCTCTAACAACTACTTAATTAACTATCACATATTCAATTTCTTTTGTTTATAAGCTAATTTGTTCATCATTTACTCCTCACTTAACACAATAATCAATCGTAATAATATGGAATAATATAAGCGTCTTTTCAGTTTCACAATGCGATAACGTCACTAACACCTTTTTATCACGTTTGTCCATTTGTCCATTCGCCTTCCATTCTCCACACGGAAAAGGCGTAACTTAACTTGTCCTGCGCGAGATATTTGCTATGTTCACTTCCCGCGTCACTGTTGGAGTCGCTGCTGCCCGCCGAATCACTATTCGACAGTATTTGATATAAAAATTCAATATACTGCGTCGCTAGCTGCAGAGTTTGTATCTTTGATAACTTATCGCTAGGCAACGAAGGGATGATTTGACGCAAACTTGCGAAGGCCTCGTTCAAACTCTGCGTCCGCTGACGCTCCCTCACGTTGGCCATCACTCGTTGTATCTGCATCTCCTCGAACGACTGCGTCTTCTTTCGCGACGCTTTCGATCTCTTCGACCTCGATCTTCTTTGTTCTTCGGTCTCATCTCTCCTTTCGTCGTTGCCTCTGTAAACTACGTCTCCCATCTTTGGCATCTCAGATGATTCGTAAAAGCTACGGACTCGATCTTGAGAATTGGAATCATCGAAATAGTAGCTTCTAGGGATTTGTCTTTGTCGCTGATCGATAAATTGCTGTTCCAAGGATGCGTAAGGTGCTTGTTGGTAGTCTCGGTCTTCGCCGTCGAACACGACGTTTGAAGGCCACGGATGTTGTTGTGTGGGTCGCTCGGAGCCATTGCTGAGGTCCATGAGGTGTGTCGGGGAGGAAGGCGCGAACCCCGGCGCCTCCGCGTGCCTCTCGATTTCTACCGGCACGTACCCGTAGTAGTGATCGTCATCCTCCGGATACTCGAGATCCTCCTCGCGCTTTATCGGCATTGATCTATTTTCACAACTTTCGTAATTCATAATGCGTAAGTTAAAGGAGTGTAACGCGCGTTTCCGACAAACATGTGCGTGTGATAAGCGCAGCCAGACTGCAGCCACGGACTGAGTCCTGCGCCCGCGCCGGCCCGCCCCTACCCGTCCCTTCATTGACAAGATACAAAAAAATAACCATCTCCACCGCGGTGCGACTCCATTGCGCCTCCCAGAGCGCCGCCTCCTGCGTCCGGCGTGCGTTAGAACGAGACGGCGATATCAAGATGTGTTGATCGCTTTCTGTTTATCTTGTCCATCATCTCCGAACTGTATTTATTGCATACATAGATAGGTATAGGTATGTATGGTGTTCGGTCGCCATAACCGATCGCATCGGTGCTCGTGCATCCTGTGAGGGCTGCTTCAGTCGACCAGTGTCAAACTAATGGCAAGTCAATGTACCGTGACGTCTTTAAAGCAATCTGAATATTTTATGCTTATTTCATGTTATAGTACCGCGCTGATTTCACAAACCACTTGAAATCTGCAACCTTCACGCGTATTTTAAAGTTAACAGCTCTGAGAAATCCTCACAGCTTTATAAATATTGCAGAACAAATCCCACCTATAAGTTGATATATGGCGCCACCCTTCCTTGTAAGATTTTTTGTGACGCGTCGTCCCGCCGCTACTAAAAATATCCGTGACGCAACGCAATCCTCCCAGGACGGGTCCCACGGCCATGGCAGGCGATGCCTTCGTCGGTATATCATAAATATTTAATTTATTTATCTCACTAACTAAGATAGTTATGGTGAGCCTGCACAGTGTTAGGTGTGTAGGCCGTGTGGCTGACATTTTGTGTTGGTCTTTATCAAACACGGGATAGATTATCAAATATATTTTTATCGATCTTTGTGCCGCAACTTGGGAGAGGATTTATTATGTCCATCAGTGGACTGCGATAGTCTGAGTTCAATGATTGGTTGCTTATGCATCCTACAATTTTGTACAATAAATTGCACTGTCAAATGGCTTGTGATTGGAGAGGCCTATGCCCAGCAGTATACCTCCATACGCTGACAATGATGATGCAGCGAATCACAAGTTGAATTTCTTGCCAATGAATGTTCAAACATAAATTCTGTTCGATCCAATCTTACATTATTAATTATATCGCCCGATTTCATTATAAGCAGTCAAACTGAGAAGCCAATTCATCGTAAATAACCGTCATTTCTAATTATAGTGATCGAGTCGGAAGTATTAGTGATCTATTTAAACTTCAGGAGTAATCTATAATTATTGTCTTCCCAATTTGAAATAAACGGCTGCGCTAATTGTTTACAGCTTTAGTTTTGAACGATCGGACGTTTTTTTTTTTTTGTGAAATTAATTATCTACCTATTAGTTTTGTACCTAGGTAACCTATTCCTCCTCATGCAATGTATGTTAGTATATATGTGTGTTAAAAAGACTTCATTCAGTAAGAATTTTTCAACTACACAAAGGGCTTCTTAGCAAACTAAAGCATGGAAATATATTTCGTTCTGTATTGAAAACTTTATTAGGTAGGGTGCTGAAAAATTGCGCATCCGTAAGCGGATGTTTTCTGAATCATCAAGCTATAATAATTATCTCGAGTTTGTAGATATTTTAATGAAATACCAACCTACCAATCATCAATACGTATGGAATTTTCTACCGTCATTATTTCTTGAAAAACCGATAATAATTAAGAAAAGAGTGGGTACTCTTTTCCTTAATTATAAACGCTTCCGGGTTTTGTTCCTGGGTTAGAAAACACGTTTCTAATGATTGGGTACTCGTATCTTATTCAGATCCATAGTTTTGAGTGATGCAGGTACAGATTTGTAGAAATAGGTAACTAGTAACTGTAGCTAGGTACACTTAGTAGGTACCCCGATTTCGCCCATTTTCAACCGTTTGAAGTTTTATCCTACTACTGTTTTATTCTTTATAGTGTTGAAATCCAGATATGAATCATAATCCGCAGAACCCGGAAAAACGGTCAGATTAAATCATTTTATTACCAACTATATTAACGATTACTAAACTAACAATCAATCGCCATCTTGAAATACAGTAATCGATGAAGTATTTTTGAATGTCAACCGTTAAAAGGACGAAAAGGCGGGAAGAGACGCGAGCCGCTGACTGACTTTTAATATATTTCGGGAATAGTTTCCACACCGGTGACGTACCTACCCGACAAAATATTAATAGCTTCATTATCCAAACTCTAAATATAACAAGTTATTACAAAGATAAATGCATTTTACCCAGATGATTAATATAGGCTGTAGAGAATTCTAAAGGTTGTCATGCGAACGTGTCATGGACTCTTTTCTAAATAGTTTCCAATTGCAAATTAAAATGCTTGTAAGTATCTTTTTACGTTATTTGTAAATACTTAAGACAAAGAAAATACTTACCATGAATAATATCTTGAGAAATTGTACCTAGTTTCTGTAATAGGTCGCTGGAAGCTAGCCCATTAAAATTGGCTTGGCAGCAACCATAACAAAGAGATTAATCTAGATTCTAGACCAAAGTCTAAAATCAAGATTAATTTCTTCGTCAAGTATTAATTGGATCTACGTATTACTTTGCTCTTAAAAATCTTTATTACGTAGGTACCTACCTTAATATGTCTGTAACACAGGCAGTTGCATTTCCTTTCCCAAGCATTGGCTTTTAAATACAATACCTACCTACTTACCCTTACTTAGTTTTAAGACTTTAATTACCTATTTTACGGCAAAACAATAAAACATATGTTGCAATTGAAATAAGTATTAATAAGTCAAAATATGTTCAAAAACACCTTTTCGTTTCTTTTCCCAAGATGAATCGAGTCAGCATCTGGTGTTGGCCCATGGGATTCCCTGACAAGCAATTTAGTTTCATTCATAAACCGAAGTACCTACTCTTACCGTTATCTCTCTTTTCTCACGAAATAGATAGTAGCCGATAAGGGAATATAGTAAAACGGCGAAAAACGCGCGGTACAGATTTGGCAGCCTATAGCTACATGATGCATTTGGCTGCTCCAAATGTATGAACTGTTATGAGTTTTTTCAATAGTAAGGAAAGTGGGAATGAAGGCGGATGTGTAGCTGAAATTAATTATGTAGCTTTAGAAGTAGGTACTCTAAAGTAAATACTTAAATAAAACAGGAAGAAAAAGTAAAGTATAAGTAAATTTTCGCGCTCTGTTCACGTTTTCAATATAATATTGAAAACATGAACAGAGCAGAGCGATTGATTGTCAAATAGTTTAAGCTTTATTGTCAAATTAAAAAAAAAACAAGTACAATGTTACAACAGTTACTAGAAAATATACCTACGTACCTTCTTAATCCTTAAATCGTTACCTTCATTACTTATCATCCCTTAATGCAGTCTAATGATAAAACGTCATCCCCTAGTTACGTCGGCTACAGATGTTCTAACTAAAGGAGATTAACGCGTTTGCAAGTTTATTTAGTTTAGAGTTTTACGGCGCCGCGGTTTATTTTCAAACTTTTTTGTTCGTAAGTGACACCTGCTTTAGATAACGAGTAGTACCTATTTGAGTGTTAAAGATTTGTGGGAAAAGTTGCACGATCAGTAGGTGGGTAAGTACCTATTTCAGTTGTAGCCACGTGCGCTTGCGCAGGTTGAATGAAAAATGCCTTGTGTGTGTTCGAACTGATTATAACACTCAAACTTAACATATCTGCTAATATTCTCCAAAACCCTGAATCCTGATTAATGTTTCCTCAATATAATGATATCCCTCGAAGCCTGATTGAGCTTCATTGTCTGAAGCAACATTATTGAGCCAAATTGATTTATCGAAAGTGGATTTCAGCCGTTTCAATGTATCCCTAATCATTGTAGATTTTCAGAAATAGTGTCCTAACTAACCTGGCATGTTTAAAATCAATATTTTATTTCCAGAGACACACCTAACCGACCAAATTAGGGCTATAATAATTATGGCGGTGAAAATAATTCTTTCCCACGCAGAGTTACCCCATCTGCAGACCGTATGCCAAAAATAGTACTGCCCAGTGATGACCATTGTTTCTCTGGATAATAAAAACGGAGATTAGGCTCTAAACGGCAATATCGTAATAAATAATAAAGCGTCTTGGAAATATTCAGCGCCATAAAACATCTGCGGAGGCCTCCACAGCTGCGCTTAGAAGAAAATACGTCACACGTGTGCCGAATCTATAGTATAGTTTCTGAACTACCTGCAATCACTGATAATGAGCCCATTGTTTGTTTTTTTGCAAAATTCGTCAAATTCTTTTACTTTGCTTTTAATTGGCATTGCACACCTGCATCGGATAAATAGATAGGTATTAGGAACTAGTTGGAACTTGACTTAGTAATGATATTGTTTCTTTTTCACACTTAGCCGATATGTATATGGGTATATCAGGTAGGCAAAATAAAAGAAATGCGGGGCAGTCATTGGGGACTGCCGATAGAAGTGAAAACTGAGTAACTTGTGAATTGTATCGTTGAAGCGTACGGTGATGATGACGAGAGTTTCACGCTTTTTATTCACCCAATAAGTACACATATATGTATACACAGTATACATATTATAGCTCATGGAAAACGTTCGGTGACGATGATGCGAGTACCATGATTTTTGTTCACCCAAAGTGCTCAACGCGCCTAAAGAAGATTTCACTTCAAAAAAATGTTTATTTCAAGCAACAAGACTCATATAAAAACAGATACATAATTCTCTATGATAAAAGGATACAGACACGATAACAAGCACAGACAAAAACGAACACTCACAAGGTAACAATATGTCTGCTGCAGCTTTGCCGGATATATGGACAATCCAGTCTGTTAAAGTAGGTATAGACTAAATAGACATCGAGAACGTTCATTATTGAGCTCGGCTAATCCGTTATTGATCTTAGTGCGCACACCTGGTTATTAAATGATAAGTAGGTAAGTTCTTAATCCTAGTAGACCCTGAGGGCCTGAGCATAACAGTTCTTGGAACTAAATAAGAACATATTTTAAGTAGGTATATGCACACCATGGCATGGTGGTGGTGTGGTGTGGGTGGTGGGTGGCACAGTTTTTTTTGCTACAAGCATCATTTTATCAGTTAAAAGTTTTTTTTTATCCCGTTCTTTATTTCATCGTTACTTGTTTCTTTTTCTTTGATCATGTATATCAGCTCATTCAAATAATTCTTCCAAATATTCTAGAACAAATGTTCAAAATGAGCCACACTATAACTTCGGCTGGAAGGGTACACCTCCGCCGAGCGCACAGATGCGTCCCATGTGTGGCGATCTCTTCGCGCCGCCGCCGCCGACGCCGCTGCCGCCCTCGGTAACGACTCCAAACTCATGCGCATTCAGGACAATTCCAACAAATAATATGTATAGGTTTTTTTTTAAATCTTTTGTTATCTAAGCGGAAATGACGTAACCAACAACGATTTACGATTGCGAGTGATGTCCTATGAGAAAGTCGCAGTGTCGCATCGCTTTATCGTTTTTCAGACTTACTGAAACTTCCTGAACTATAATGTAGGTTAGAGCTGCAGTACTTTTAAGCTATAACATACCTGTTAATCTATTCGCTATTATTGTGATATATTTTTATTTGGAAATTAGCGTTCTTGGTATCCTATTTTAGTGAGTTTAGAAAACTCGTCTTGAAAGTTTTGAAAATACCTAAGATCTTTTAAGCACGTTGTCCGCATGAGTCCGGCAACATGTGGCCAACACAGCGTCACCCCGGTATTGTTCGGGTTTCACACGAATTGTTTTGTTTCAGCTTTTAAGCCTGTAACGCAACCCCGGGCATTCCTACCTACTCGGAACCCTGCCAACTAATTACACATGAACAAATCTAAACATCTCGTTTTTGTTTTACTATCATAAATAAACATTATTCATTTGTGTTGTGAATTCTGAGTGTCTTATGAAGCCAGAATTTATTTTTTCAGTTATATAAATGATGTATTGCCGTGTAAATAGATATGTCTAGCGTATGCATTAATGTTTTGGTTGTAACTCGATGTTCTAGTTTTAAAATATTAGATCTAATGTCTCTGGCTGATACAACTGTCATGTTGGTATGCTGGGTACCTATGCAACCTGCATACCAAAACAACATACATCTCATACATCGCCTGAAAATATCGAATTGAAATTGAAAACACCGCGTAACTGAAAACTTACTTATTTTAATTTTACTTGTTCTTTTTTTGTTGACTGCCTCGTTGGTCTAGTGGTCGCAAGCGCAACTGCTGAGCATGAAGTCCTGGGTTCGAGGCCCGGGACGGGCAAAGTGTTATTGGGTTTTTCTATCTAGAATTTCTCAGTAGCAGACCGGAGTTTGGATTTGTGCCCGGTTGATGGCAATTGGCTCGCCCCCTATTACGTGGGACTACAAATAACTGGCGAAATGTGGGTGTACTAGGTACACCACTGCCCAGCCCTTAGGGGAAACAAGGCGTGATGTTATGTTTTTTTTTAATTTTTGTGTGTTTTTTATGTATTTATATTTTTATTTAAAAATACTGCTATTTAGGCGCATCTAGCATTGGCTCCAGCCCCCTTAGACTTTACTGCCATAAAAACCTGCGTTCTGCGTACCGAGTTCCAACAAAGTTCACGTGTGAGTGATACATGAGGCAGTTTCTCAAATCGCGCATTTGGAGAAACATCGACTTAACTACTGCTTTTCAAATTTTACAGGGCAGTGATGAGTGGTGAGTGGTGAGTGGTGGGGAGTGTGAATTATTTTTTGGTAATGGGTTACCGTCTCATTCGGAAATGTTGTTGTCCCAATACATATTAAAATATTTCACTTTTGTGCTCCTATGAAAATTAGTTCGACCACAAATATCGACAACTCATTTTTGGGAAAAATTACATTTAGATACGTCGATGTTTCTCCAAACGAGCGAAATGGAGTTAAGTACCTACTCACTCTACTCGAAGTAAATGGTAGTGAGGCAAGCGAGTTGGTAAAAGCAATTGACGTTCGTCCGTTAGGTACAAAATGTTCAGACATAGACAGACAAGAGAATACGTCTATTCAGAGTGTTGCGTTTCGGCACTAGTTATATTCGGTGTTTGCCAGCTTGTGGACCTTAAGGCGGAACCTTCAGGGTAGCCCGCGAAATTCATTTTTTTTTACGTTTTTTGCAATTTGCAGGTCACTGTCAGGTTGTATTTTGATTAAAATATGATTCGCGACCGTAACACATATGGATTTACAGAATTATAATCATTAGAATCAGGAATACATCTCTATAAATTCATATTAGTACCCTATTGAATGACTATTTCATGAAAACATGACATTTCAGGGCAATTCTAACTTAAGGAGTTGTATTGCTGATTCTAATGATTACTCGTATAATTCTGTAAAGCCATATTTGATACGATCGCGAATCATATTTAGATCACCATACAGCCTGATACTGACCTGCAAATTGCAAAAAACGTAAGAAATTTTGAGTTTCGCGGGCTATCTTGGCGCATTCCCCTTATATTAATGGCTAAGAAATTGCATGGCAATTTTGGGTAATCTAGATCTTACCCGAAAATCTGGTAAGTATTTTATTTTATCAAACCGAATCCGCGTAACGTCTTTATGATCGAAATTGAAACAACGTAGAAATCCGAATCGATTAACCGCTTCCATGTACCTCAAGTAGGTTAGGTACCTGCCTAATGTTAATTTTGTGCAGTAACTTCCTATCTTGGAACCTATTCTAGGTACCCATACCCAACACCTTTTTTTTTTTTTGGATTGGAAATCATCAAATGACCTCTCCCGCTCTGGGCGGAGCGGAAGGGCGTGTCAGACTCTTACTGACTAAAACCCACCCGTGTTCCTTCAGTTGCCTGTGCGCCAGGGCCACGGTAACTCTTTCGAACAATCCGTGACCCCGGCAGGCATCGGCCCTATCGGACCCCGTCAATTATGCTGACAACTCTTTGAGGCGCGCGCGGAACACAACGCGCCGTCGACCCGGGCCTGGTCCTTACCGGACGGCGAGCTGCCCATTGCTCGCCGTCCGCAGGCCCGCGCCTACGGTGGCCGGGAGTCGGCTATCGACTCCTGACGCCCAGGGTGTCTCCTCCTGCGGCGACTACCTAACACCTAAGTTTATCTTTATCTAACTAGAATAAATTGCAAGATTCTTATACGAAAATTAAAACAACATCTCTTCCTACCTAACTCCTAGAACTTTGAAATCGTAAATATGTGCTAAAAATTCTCCATAAAATGTTATAGCCCTCTACGAGTAGAAAGGTGTTAGGTACAATAATACATGCATTAGCTAAAACAGTTTTCGCAATACAGTTCCGTTTACGACGTGACCGTTTGTCGGCTGACGGCAGATGCGACGGGGACATTGCTAATTCTGGGTTAAATGCGCGCGCGCTTGTTTCCTGTATCGATTCCTTGTGCCTGTCATGTCATGCTGTCATCCATGGACGGACTAAAAGCTGTGTATGAAATTTAATGTCTATTTTATAGTCGATGTGAAATGATGGTTTGCGAATGCAGTTAGATTTCCATTTATTTTAGATTCGTATTGGAACTCTATGGAATGTGTAGGTACCTAATGAATATGGCAGTAGGCACTATAAGTTCCTGCTTCTGTACTTCCCACCTACCCAATAAAAGGAAAGTTAAGTCAAAATTCCATCATACCATATTCCCACCCAGAGTTTCGAGACAGATTCAAGACTATGAACTTCATGTGTAGATTTCAGTGTAGAATACTTCATGTGTAGAATATTTTTAATTAATTAATGTGTATGAGAAATGGACCATAAAGATATTTTTTATTGATATTTTACGACTTATTAAAGAAACCCGTCACCTTACGTCTCATAAAATGAAACAAAAGTTATGAGTGCCGGGAGCCGATCAGCAGATTATTGCTTCGGAGAAATAAACAAACCCATTTTAAATTGTGTCATCTTTAGGGACGGTACGTAGGTACATATTGGCTTTATTTCTATCAGCACTAAATATTTTCAAATGATCGCGAAAATAATCGTATTTACTTTGAAAGCAAATGGCGTTGATATGTTTAGTGGCGGCTTCCGTTCACATTAAAGTATCGCCACTGTTTCAGTGTTCAGTACCCCGCAATATCGACGCACCATTTTATTTTTAACCGACTTCACAAAAAGGAGGAGGTTCTCAATTCGTCTGTATGTTTTTTTTTTTTTTTTTTTTTTTTTTTTTTTTTTTTTTTTTTTTTATGTGTGTTAGCTCATAACTTTTTTCTGGGTGAACCGATTTGGATGATTCTTTTTTTATTTGATAGGTGGTGCTTCACATGTGGTCCCATTTAAATTTGATCAAGGTCTGACCAGTAGTTTTTGAGTTATCCTTAATACTACAGATTTTTTCCACTTAGTTTATATGGATGATATGTTAATAATTTCCTGTCACTGTTATTTACACGCCAAGTAGTGGTATACGAATTTGTGTGGCGTAGGTACCGCAACTAAAAAGTGAAAAATAAAAACTTTTTTACAAAAAAACAACCGACTTCCAAAAAAAACACTAAAAGACGTGAAAAATAACTTTAATTTCGGAAGTCGGTGGCCAAACACGAAAATACAAAACCAAAGGCACCGACTTCCGAAATTAAAGTTATTTTTCACGTCTTTTAGTGTTTTTTTTGGAAGTCGGTTGTTTTTTTGTAAAAAAGTTTTTTAATACGTCCGTACCTACCCATACTTACCTACAAAACTCGACACATCCTAAATGAGTAGTCTCTTTTAAACTAGTAGGTACCTACCTTGCAGTGCAGTTATAATAACTGCATATAATTTATTTAACTACGCCAAGATCAAGACCATCTCAATATTTTCAGTAATACGAAAACCTGGTTCATGTGCCAAAGCGTTGCCTCAGAATTTTGGATTTTACTGCTAACGATATAAGATCGATTTGCGAGACACTGTGGAACTTGGAGTGCACTGTAATTCAGCGAAACTACAAAGAGATTGACTGATGACCTCATATCGCTTGGCATCGAGCAATGGTTAATGTCACAGTAGGCTTCTGAAATATAGCATGTGTAATGAAATTCTCTTGTCGAGCTGACGCGACGGGCGTCTGTTGCACGGTTGCGTCATGTCAGGATGAGCCGATTTCTGCACAGCGGGCCACTGAATCGATATGGTCTTGTCAAGATCATGTTACCATTACACTGGAATATCTCACGTAGTTATAGGTAGGTATGTATATCTATATCTATCGCCGGATGAAGGGGGGAGGGGGAGGAGAGGGCCGACCCTGGGCCCGTGCCCCGAGCGCCTGCTTCAGGGGGCGGCAAATTCAAGCGAGGCAGACAAGTACCTACACCACCCAGCGCACCGCAACTTGGCGATAAATGAGAATCGCAGCACTCTTTGTCTGCAGGTGGCGCACTGAGGAAATAACTACGTGATTAGCGTAAGCTGCATAGGGACCTATGTCGTCAAACGGTGTGAGTGGGTTGCGGAGCCCGCAGTTGAATTCTGCCTGGAACTCTCCGTTTTAACAGGATCAATGCCGCGGCGGACCCAGAGACGAATAGGAGCCTCTGTAGTAAAAAAAAATATTACCTTTATTCTAGAAATATTACCTACCTACTTCACGTAGCGCAGCGCCGGCATCGGCATCCCGCCTTTTCCGACGCCTGTAATTGCCTGCTGGATTGGAGCATTATCGATAGATAAAATTGTCTAACATGTTGCTGGCAAAATATTTGAGCTCCCTACGCTCGCTCCTGCAGCATAGTGACTTAAATTCTTAAAACTTTTCTGTATTTAGTCGATTAAGAATATAAAAAATCTAACTTAACCTGAGGCAGAGTGCTAAAATCTTCGGGCTCGTTTCGCTCGCACGAGCATTCTAGATTGCCTTAGTTGGTGTTAAGCTTTTGTGCATAAGTCGAGTCCCGCGATCTTAAGGGGGATGCGCTCAGGTAGCCCGCGAAATTCAAAAATACTTACGTTTTTTGCAATTTGCAGGTCACTGTCAAGTTGTATGTTGATTAAAATATGATTCGCGGCCGTAACAAATATGGCTTTACAAAATTATAATCATTAGAATCAGCAATACAACTCCTTAAGTTAGAATTGGCCTCAGAAGTCATGATTTCATGAATTAGTCATTCAATAAGGTAATATGAACTTAGAGAGATGTGTACCTATTGATGATTTTTATGATTATAATTCTATAAATAAATATTGCATACAGCCGCGAATCATATTTAGATCAACATACCGGACAGCGACCTGCAAATTACAAAAAACGTAAGTATTTTTGAATTTCGGGGTACCTGAGCACATCCCCTTAACAATCGTCGAAAATCATAACAAGACAAACAGATTATCTTATAACTCAGACAACAAGGCCATCGATGTTAGCCTTTTGCAGAACAAAAGCTGGAAAGTCGATGAGTAAAATTGTAATTCTAATCTATAGGACTAAGGAGGAACCTACTAATGATAAAGCTAAGAGTTTGTTTTGTTTTTTTGGTTGAACGCTAGTCATTGGAACTAGCGATCGGATTTAAAAAAATCTTTTTGGTTAAAGGCTATTTAACGTTACGGTTCGACCCTTAAAAGCCGAGCAAAAAGAAAAAACGTCAAGGAACGCTAAACGCAGTAAAGAGCGGGCGAGCGATCCGCAGCGACGCGGTGGGTCGGAGGCCGAAATTTCACGCCGACGAAGTCGCGGGCAGAAGCTAGTATGCCATAATCTCAAGAATTATTTCAAACTCTATCCTGACCTATAAAATAAAAATAAATGTACGACATGCCCATGAATGTTTAAAAAAAATAAGGCTTCATGGAAAAGGTTAAGGATTGGCGGAGTGGTGTGGCAGACGGCAGTATTTGCCCCACCTCGAAAAAAATCTAGTTCCGGGGCTGTCTATATCTACGAAAGGGTTTAGTAATTTTGCCTGAAAAGTTCAGACTTAGTTTTATACATACTAAGGTGCCTACTTATGTAAGTCCGTACTTAGAATTCTAAGCTTCAGGCTAATACGTAGGACAGTAGTACCTAGTGGATTAGATAGTAGATATTAACCTAGAAGATTTTTTGTTTCTAATAAGAAATTATAAACTATTTTCTTTCTTATAGATAGGCTGTTAGTAGGTAGGTATACTTGGTAACATTATAGGTACTTATTAGAAAAAAAACGGGCTAGTCAAGCATGATTGAAACCCTAAGCTGTGAATTGAAATCTCCAAAGGGTCGGATAGTGTGGAACTTTTGTTGAATTTCGTCGTGAGCCAGGCAGTTCGAAAGCATTAAATAAAAAGTCCTGATATTATGTTGTTATTAACTATAAATTGATTAACAGAATTATTTAATGCAAGTCTTAGGTAGGTACCTACATTCATGTTTATTTTATAGGTCCTGAACAATTTGTTTATCTTTTCAACGTTAACGATCGAAAAATAAACAACGTCCAATTTAATGACGGCTTGTCTTGTTGAGCTAAATCTGAAATTAATTCATTCAGTAGGTAAACACGACATCGAGCACATTCGGTTTATTTGGAGTCAAATTGAAAAAATAACATAACGCTTGTATTGGAAGGAATAGCAGAGGTGTAAACCGTACCCCACATTTCGCAAATTATGTCTCATGAATATAATAGGAGAATCTATCGCTAATAACCGACCATAAATCCATACTCCGGACTGTTCCTGACAAACTATTAACAAATCTTTGCACTAACCGGCGGGGTAACTGCGTAACATAGCAGTAGCAATGGCTTTCATTTTGACAGTTCAGCAACATTCATTTCGTTATTTACGTTGTTGAGCAGACAAATTTTTCGAGAAGATTTTCGTTGGTAGTGGTGAAAGCTAAACACGTGCTTTTATCTGTTCTACGTTTTTTTTTCGATTTCTAGCGATTCTTTGTGTGAAACTTGATCGAGACTTTTCCTACAACAGTAGGAAAAGTCTCTACACAATGAACACAAACATGACTGTGTTCATTGTGTAAGGTTAGTTTTATTTGTTATTGTCTTGTTTTTAACCATTATTCGTCGTCAAAATTAACTCCAAAAAGCTCCCTGATCCCGACCTCCCTGATCCTGGCCCCCCTGATGAGCCTTTTGATCTTCCCCTGTCTTGACCATCACTCTCCCCCATGACACAAAAATACTCATGCAAGACCCCAAAATGGATACGGAAACCACAAATCAGAAGAGGGTCGCTGTATCCCCCCTGCTATTCCAAATATTCCACCCAAGATACCGAAAAACATAATCGGCAGACTTACCTAAGTATACAGCTAGAGATGATCCGCCTTATATTGTCCAGACTTCAGGCACTGTGCTACACCCGGTTAAGTTTGGTAGGTTTTCGACGATAAATAACATACACCTCGATGGGGTCAAACGCATAGCCAGAAATAAAGTGTCGGTTGAATTTAAGAAGCATCAGGACGCAAACAGTTTTTTAAATAATAACATGTCAATTTAACTTAATTATCCAGCCTCTATCCCGCAGTTCAATTTTACACGAATGGGTAGTATTAGGGATATCCCTGTTGAATGGTCGGAAGACGAAATAATTGAGTTAAAATATTAAGGTTCCCGAAGGATGTGGTGCTGTTGTGAAGGCCAGGAGGATGAACCATAAGGTGACTTCTTCTGGTGTAGCTGAGTGGAAGCCTACGCAGACAGTTGTTATTACTTTCGACGGACAAGTTTTGCATAAACGGGTACAGGTATTGTTTCTACTCAGCTCTTCCAGTTGAGAGGTACACATACCCAACAATCCCGTGTTACCATTGTTGTCGGTTTGGCCATACCCGTACCTACGCTATGTAGGTCGAAACCACGCTGTTTCAAATGTTGTGAAGATCATCCTGGTGATGGATGTGAAATCACTCCTGAATTAGGATTTTGTGATTCATGTTCTGGGAACCATTTTGCAAATCACAGTGCTTGTCCCGAATTGGGCCGGTAGAAGAGCATCAAAGCTCTGATGCCGGAAAAATGCATTTCATATGTAGAAGCAAGTCGGGGTTTCCCCCCTGTTTCCAGATCGTTGAAAATCGTCCCCCGCAACAAGGTTACAATAAATAAATCCCAATCCCAGTTCTCAAGCCCAATCCCTGATACCCAAAGGTCACATCGTAAAACGGTCTTCCTTAACCCTAAACCCCGTGCCCCCCTTTCTCCTGGCTATAATAAGCAAGCTCATCGAGCACTCACACAAAATTACTCATTTTCTACCTCCAAAAATGGCTGCGCCTGCCCTTCGAAAACCGCCAACCCAATGATCTACAGACGGGAGGACAGCTCAAAGAATATATTAGAATCAATTACAAAAATGTTAATTACTGTCCTTACAAGTCCTACCTACTCAATCTATACCTGACCACGCTGCTTTAAAATTGACCTCAATCTTAAATTATATTCACAATGTTTCATCCCCTGAAATTAATTTAATATTTGAATTGGTTTTGTCTTTTTATTACGGACGCTTTTAACGTTCTGCATCGTTCTCACATGCATAATTTCAACATGAACGATGTAATCAATATTTTGTAACCTTAGTTTGATTTAAAAGTGTCTCCATGGAGTTTCTTGCCCGTTCTTCTCCATAGGTACCTACTACGCTTTGGAATGGGTAACTAGCTTCATCTTTCTGACTGACCGAGTCCTTGACAATTCAAAAGTGCCTGTAATTGGTTTATTTGAAATAAATGCTTTGAGTTTGAGTTGAGTTTGCTTTGAGTTTATTCCTTCAATGGAACGTGAGGAGTATTACTCCCAGGAAGCCTGATCTTTCATTTTTAATTAATAAATATAAACCATCAGTCTGCGGCATTGCTGAGACATGTCTTTTGCCTGAAAGTAATTTCAGAATGCCTGTTTCGGTAGTGTTCGTAATGACAGACCTGATGGATATGGGGGATGTGCTTTGCTCATCAATAGCAAAGTATCATTTTCCCCGATTCCTCTACCCTTTTTTGGCGATAACATAAATATTGTTGCTGTTAAGACTAAGGATATAATTATTTTTTCTTTTTATATTGCGCACCCAAAACTCGAATATCTTTCAATAATTAGAATTTTGTTATGCAGTGTTAGCGGTTCAATACTTGTAATGGGTGATTTTAATTGTCACCATTATCGTTGGGGATCATATACTTGCGATAACTTTGGCTTTGGCTTGTTGGATATATTGGATGATCTTGATCTCTGTGTCATCAATGATGGCAGTGCCACACGCAGGTCTGCACCAGGCCAGAGTAATAGTTGTGTTGACTTGACATTCTGTTCATCCAATATATCTAGCCTCCTCATCTGGCGTCGCTGGATATCACTTATGGACGTGACCACTACCCCATCATGATCGAATTCCCTTCTAAAAATGTTCCCAATAAAGTCTCCCCTCCCCTTTTAAAATACCGGCATAACTCTGGAGATTGGGAGTTATATCCAAAATTTTTAGATTTAAGAGTGTCTGCCCTTCTAAAAGTTAACGAGAATAATGCCCAGGAATGTTTTTTGTCCTTTTTCTCCTTCGTTTCTTCTACAGCAGATGACTGTTTCCCTTCCAAAAAACCCCAATCTCATAAAATTCCTTCTCCGCCATGGTGGGATAGGGAATGCACTGACATGATCAGGGCCAAGAATGAGGCTGAAGATACTGTCAACTGTGATATGAAACTGGATAACCTCATCGCTTTCAAGCGAATATTAGCTACGTCCAGGACAGTTCTTAAAAAAAAGAAACGAGGTTGGTCAAAATATTGCAGTTCTCTGAGTCCATCCATTCCGGTATCGGTGGTATGGCGGAAAGTAAAACGCTTTGAGTGGTATAGCACCTACCTCGTCGAACAACATCTCAGTAGAATTGGGGCACCAGTTCTACTCCAAAATCGCCGCAGGTTATGTTCCAGGTGTAAAGGACAGTAGTGTTGGCATTGATGATGTAGACAACACTAACGAACCAATGAACATGCCATTCAGCTTGGAAGAGTTAAAAACTGTGCTATCCCGTGTCAAGCACTCCGCTCCAGGGGTAGATGGATTCCCTTACTCTTTTATTGTCAAAGCTGGTCCAAAAACCCATCAATACTACCTGGACTTGGCTAATTTTTGCTTCACTTCCGGATATATTCCCACAGACTGGAAGGTTCAAGTTGTCATTCCGATATTAAAACCTGGCAAAGATCCTAATGATCATTGCTCTTTGCTCCTACAGACCTATCGCTCTATCATCCATACTAATTAAACTCTTAGAACATTTAATCAAGAGTCGTTTAGAGTGGATGGTGGAGGGCAGGAGGCTGTTTCCGGCGACTCAGTTCGGCTTCAGGAAAGGTCTGGGCATAGCTGATAGTGTAGGTATCCTCACGTCAGCAGTCCGGCTGGCCCTCAGCAGGAACGAATCTGTGGTAGCCGTTTTCTTGGACATATCAGCTGCTTATCATTCGGTCCTCCTTCCTGTTCTCAGACAAAAGCTGCACGAGCTGAGAATCGCGACTAGGATTTGTCCATTGGTAGCAACTTTACCAATCGCGTCATTCAGTTAAGAATCCCTGGGGCTGACTCTGAACAAAAAACAGTATGGCGAAGGTTACCTCAAGGATCTATTCTTAGTCCCCCATTATACAATATGTATACAGCAAATTTGTCATCATCTTTAAATATTGACTGCAAAATCCTTCAGTATGCTGACGATATTGCATTACTGGTCACTGGCAATTCCATTCAAGTGCCGCTCTTTCAATCAATATCTCTTTGTCTTCACTAAACCCATGGCTCCTTGATCACGGGTTATTTTTAAGTGCACCAAAGAGTACAGCGGTTATTTTTACCTGCAAGAGTTCTGTTCCCCAAGTAGATAAAAATATTGATGGACAAATCATCCCAGTCAAGGATAAGGCTAGGTTTCTGGGAGTAACGTGGGACTCGAGATTGTCTGGGGTTGACCATTAACAACACGGTAAAAAAATGTGAACGGTCCGTGTCGGTCCTTAAGGCTTTGGCCGGGGTGTGGTGGGGAGCTCACCCCTACACCCTCAAACTGGTCAATGTCCTCCAGAAGCATCAGTCTTTACAGGAGAGTATATTGGCATTTTAGAAGCCACACACTATACCAAATCTCATCAAATAACAAAAGCAGTCAATTTTTTCAGATTCCCGTAGTAGTATTCAGGCCTTAGTACAAAATCAACTTCATAGTAAAATTCATAGCATAATAATTGTAGTAGACACTAAGAACTTATTATTTGACTGTTCCCAAAACGGCTTGGACATAGAGATAGCCTGAAATCCCAGGTCACTCGGGTATTGTTGACAATGAGTGCGCTCATTCATTAGCAAAGTATGCCACATCGAATCCGGCTGATCGAAAGCACTACGTAGAGCTCATAACTACGATTTGCGAAATGGTGCCAAACCCAAATTGTTCGACTCATGGACAAAAACGTGGAATGAGACTTCAAAAGCCAAGGGTATCTACTATGCAGCTATACAGTCCGACGTCAAACCTTGGTTTTTTAAATATCCAAAATTGTCCAAACGAACTGTTTCGTCGCTTTGCAGACTAAGGCTCGGACATTGTTGTAGCCCAGTGTTTCTGAATAAGATACATGTTAGGGACAGTTCCCTGTGTGAATGCGGTCTTGCGGAGGGTACTTTGGACCATATATTTTTCTCCTGCTCCTTGAACACCAAATCATTCGATCTCTATCGAAAATTTTCCAAATGTAACATCTCTCTTCCAACTAACTTCCATTCCCTTTTATCCCAGTTCTCTCCCAAAATTATTAACATTTAACAACTATTTAAACGAAAATGATATTAAATTTTAATTGGTGCATAATAATTATTTATGTAAATATGTATTGTGCGATTTTGTGCTGTTTAGCACCCTATTTTATGTAAGATTTAGAATAATATTTATGTTGTACTAAACCCTGTCCTTGTCTTTTCAGCTACTAGATAACATCTGTAGTTCTACCACAAAGTGAAAAGTCGACGGCACTTTTTTTTTTTTTTTTTTTCCTATTTGGCAGCTCGTAGTTGTGACCACTAAGGTCCTGGCTACTTAACCGTGCAAACCTGTGGGTGCCTTAAGCTACTAACTTAAAGCCTCCAGCCAGGGGCGAACAATACTTAAAATTTAGGTGACCGCACGCTAAGGGCACCCCCTGTGGGGTACGAACCTCGGCTTAGGGCGTCACTGAAGGGAGGGCAGCAAGATGGGACAGGCTGGATCTAAATTATATTATTATTATACTGGGGAATTTAAAACTACAGGCTCAGCTACGGCGCGGGCTGGCGCGTCGTCGAGCAAGGGTCGGGGGGGGGGGGGGACAATTACGTCGGGGGCGTCGCGTAGGACCTCGGTGGCGAGGTCGGAACGATGGCGGTCTGTGTTTGTATACTGTACTGGTGGCCCTACTGCTCTCCTGGAGGAGGGTTATGGGGTCATCGGGGTCGGAGTCGACGGCACGCCTCTGCGCTGTCGTTTATACGTGACGCTGGCAGAATAGTCGACATCAATAGGCTCAATTGCCAAAACAAAAAAACAAAAACAACAAATTTTTCGAACATAGCAATGGATTAGCCATACATATCCATCAAATGTTTCAAATTTTGATTGATAGTGTGTTACGCAATTAGGGTGCTGAACAGCGAGGTGGTCAGCAGTCGGAAAGTCAGAACTAGAACTTAATTATGGGGAAATAAATAACTTTTCTTACCATTTCTATTGGTAAATAGGAATATTTGGTATAAAATCATAATAATTTCATTTATTTCAAAGAGTCGCTGGCAGGTCAAGCTACACGAAACTGTCAAATTTCTCCAAACGACTTTAAACCTTAAAATGTTGAAGGTTAAGTTCAAAATCGAATGAGAAAATCTGACAGTATGTGGTCACTTGATGTGCTGGCCACTGTACCTAGAAGCGGCGGCGCGGCGGCGGGATAATTGCGTAACACACATAAAATTGGAATGCCTTTCATTTTAACAATTCAAAAGCATTCATTGCATTATTTACTTTGTCGAGAAGAGGAGTTTTTCAATCATTTATAGTTATAGCAATGAATTTGGAATTTCTTTCAAAATCCTTCGGATTGTGAAAGAAAGTGTGTTACGCAATTGGGGTGCGTGTCTTTTTGGTTCTGAAAGTCGTATAAACCGGTTTTTATTTAAATGTAAGTTAAAAGACTAGAATCTCGATTAAGGCGCAAGCGCCAGGTTGCTCGCGAAATTCAATTTTTCTTACGTTTTTTGCAATTTGCAGGTCAGGGTCAGGTGGTTTGTTGTGTGGTTGGGTATTGTAGTTGGTTGTATTGAAGATTTTAATGATTAAGTATAATTCTGTAAATAAATACTTGCTACGCTAGCGAATCATATTTTGTTCTATATACAACCAGACACTGACCTACAAATTACCAAAATATTAATTTCGCGGGCAACCTGCCGCTTCCCGGAAAAGTTTATGTTATTCCGTCATTGACTTTGTAGAAGTTTGTCTCTGGCTATCCTATGTGTTCTGTGCTGGTCTGTCAACTTGTCTTGTGTCCTGTGTCAGTGTCACCACTCTCTGTCTGTCACTAATGTCACTTCTCAGTTTGTATGTGTGAACTTTTACGTTACGCGCCCTTTGTATCAATATTAGTTTCATGAATTAAAAGTAAAGCCAAAGTTAAAATGGAAGGCGGAGATTCGTTTTTATCTTGTGCGGTGACTCTAGAATGGATGACACAGGGATCTATTACAAGGAAAGTTAATTACAAGACAGCTTCACTTCGCTTGATACGAAACGAATTTCGTGAAATGTTTATGGAGATTACAAGTGAGAAACATGCCGCTATTAGGTTTGCATTGAAAGGTATAAATGTGTTTAAAAAGTTAATGGCAGAAGGTAAGGCAAGCGTGAAGTTTCAAGATGCTAGTTGCACTTTGTTCATATCGAACGCGCCACCGACTAATCTCGTGGGGTTTTTGAGAACGATATTCGTTAAAATGACAGGAGACAAAGATCTAGGCAGTAGTAACACAACACCCTCAAAGCAAACGATGAGGTCTAAACTATTGAGTGGCAAAGCTCAAGCTTTTGAAGAAGTAAGTCCAGTCACAGTAGCTGATCTTAATAATGCTAAGAAGAATATCCCTAAATCTACTTTGACAACACCTTCACCTCCATCAAAGAAGCGTAAAATGGACGATAGTGCGCGCGGTCCAGCACCAAAGAAGCTATATTCCCCATCACCATTGACAAATACTAGTTTATTGAACCCTGAACAGCAGAGAGTATTAGAGGCTTGTCTTGGAGGGAAGAACATATTCTTCACTGGGTCGGCTGGGACTGGAAAGAGTTTCTTACTGAAGAGGATTGTGGCAGCTTTGCCGCCTGATGTCACTGTACCTACCGCCTCAACTGGCGTTGCTGCTTGCCATGTTGGTAAGTTTTTGAGTCCCATGATATTTTGTTTTATCCTCAGACATACATTCCCCTGGAAAAACTTGGCCTAATGGCCTATTCTAATTAGCTGAGCGTTGACCTCATAATTGTTTTAAATATAAATTATACTCCAGAGTATTCTCTATCTGTACGGTTACGAGCGCAAATATGTATACACTGAGCAACTTTTAAAAGTAGCTGTCTCATAATTTTATTGATTGTAATTTTATGTTTTTACGAACATAATTTTATAGAACTCATACTATTATGAAATAGCTCTTATCTCAAAGATCGTTATTTCATGAAATAATTGGGTTTGAGTTGCTAAGTGTATACTTATTAGTGCTTGTGACTGTATTCTTCAATAACAGACAAGTAAATGTTTAGTCTTCATTCATAAATGTCATCTTTTTGGTGTTAAAGAATCAGCCTATAACGTTCCCACTGCTGGGACACAGGCCTCCTCTCTGTGAGAGGGAGCGGATCATAATCTACCACGCGGGCCCAGTGCGGGTTGGTAGACGTCATATGACTTTTTTTTTTGTTTCTAGGGCGTGACTGTTTCCTCTTGATGTTTTCCTTCAGTGTTTTGAGAGCAGTGGTGATGAAATGAAATACACATAGTAAAGTGCCCGGCGGGTTCGAACTCGCGGCTTGCAACTCGTTAGTTGGGGTTGAATGATACCACTAGGCCACCACTGCTCTCTGCTTCTTTATAGCATTAACCTACTTTTATTGTTGACTATACATTATTCTCTATTTATGCAGGTGGTACAACTCTTCATGCATTTGCTGGCATTGGAGATGGGAGTGGATCTTTAGAACATCTTTGTGAAAGAGCCATGAAAATACCATTGGTGGCACAAAAGTGGAGAAAATGTAAACACCTCATTATAGATGAAATATCTATGGTGGATGGAGGTTTCTTTGAGGTATATTACTTGTTTTTTTTCTTTTAATCTTTATATTCCTGCTTTACTATGTTACTGTAACCCTTTCAATAATTAAGTGAACTAACTACAAGCATGTGTGCATTCAGACAGAACATTCCAAATATAATACCAATATTTTAATTTAATTACAGTAAACAATATTTTTTTTGTGAGTTGGCACCTTTTTACATTACAGAAATTGGAAGCAGTTGCAAGATATGTGAGGAAAAACGACAAACCGTTTGGTGGAATACAACTTATACTATGTGGAGATTTCCTGCAATTACCACCAGTTATGGATAAAGGCAAAACAGGGAAGAGGTTCTGCTTCCAGTCTTCTTGCTGGGACAAATGCATAGAACTCTGTTTTGAACTCAAGCAAGTTCATAGGCAAAATGATTCAGAATTCATCTCTATTCTCAACAGCATAAGAATTGGCAGAGTCACCAAAGAAATCACTGAGCGCCTTACTGGCACATCCAGGCAGAAGATTGAAAGTGATGGTATTCTAGCAACAAGGTTGTGCTCTCACACAAATGACTCAAAAATGATCAATGAATCAAAGCTAAGCGACTTGAATGGTGAAGAGAAAATATTCTCCTCTCAAGACAGTGATAATGCCACCAAACAACTTGATATGCAGACTATTGCTCCTTCCAAGCTTTTACTGAAAATAGGTGCTCAAGTGATGCTGTTGAAAAATATTAATGTTAATGCTGGATTAGTTAATGGGGCAAGAGGAGTAGTTGTAAGATTTGAGGAAGGCTTTCCTGTAGTTAGGTTTAAGAATAGAAAGGAGTATACAGCAAGATCTGAACGTTGGTATGTTAAAAATTCAAATGGATCTCTGCTGTGTCGCAGACAGGTACCTTTGAACCTGGCTTGGGCATTTTCAATACACAAATCTCAAGGTTTGACTTTGGACTGTGTTGAAATGTCTTTATCAAAAATATTTGAGGCTGGCCAAGCATATGTGGCCTTGAGTAGAGCACAAAGTCTAGAAACACTGAGGGTCCTAGACTTCGACTCGCGCCACGTGTGGGCTGATCCTAACGTTTTAGAATTCTACCAGCGATTTAGGCGGCGTTTGCAACAAATGGAAATAATTCCTCTTGGCAGACCATTGAGTGATAAAACAAATAAGAAATTAAAATTAAGGGAAATATTGGAAAAACAATTGAGACGAAAATAGTGAGTTAGATAATAAGTAGCTAAAAAAATAGTGTCAATTGTAATTATATTTTTAAAATCATGATCCTCTTAACTAATGAGACTGTATGTGTTCAATCATAATATTGAATATATTTTATTCATAATTTAAAGCAACTAGATTAATTACTTCAATAAAAGGAATATATTTAAACATCCATTTTATTTAACTCAGCACTTGAAAACCTTATGCTTACATAATTATAATAAAAAACTGAAACCTACGCATTCATTTCCTTACAAAATTATTACTTGAATCTGTCTTCTACAAAACATTAATTATCTTATTTTATTACACTATCTAGATTCAACGGAAGTCAAGATTTCAATCTGTTCTTCAAGTGTGGCATGTTTCTCTTGAAGACATTTTACTATATACTTTAAAGACTCAATAGTTTGTTCATTATCTCTCTTAGAAATCAAAGATTCCTCTGAATTATTACTGAGGATTTCCACATGCTTCTTGGTTTGAACTACCAGTTCCATAAGTCTGTTATTTAAATGGTCCTGTTTCTTAACCATGAGCCATAGGACAGCTTCTTTTGGTGCATCTGGGCGGCACCTGAGGTCATCAGTGACAAATGAATCCAAGTCAGCAGGTTCCTTCATTTTACTCATACTGGCTTTTATATTAGCAGTAAGTTCGCCTTGTGTCAGCTTGTTCAACAACCTGTCCACTTTAGATCTTGGTGGCTCCATACCCTGAGAACAAAGTTACTTGAGTTTAGGACTCATCTCAATGTTATTGGCTCGAAAATTATGATTGTAGGATTATACACAAAAACCAAGGCTATAGTAATAATAGTATTCCACATAGTATTCACATAAAAACAAAAACTGAAAATAAAAAAAGCTCTACATTTGTTTGGTTGTAACTAAATATAGTGAACACCTTTGTTCAATATATTTGGAAAGTTTTCACACAAGCTACACACACACATTATGCTCCATGCAATGCACATAAAAGGATACAGAACTAATTAAAGTAGGGAACTGAATGATACACACAGAAGCTTAATAAGAACAAGCAGGACTTGCTAACTAACTAACACAGGTAATGTTCTCATTCAATGCTTTCTAGGTATAATGGTAACCACTACAATTCACACTCATTCATTCAAAACTGCACAGTCATAAGTATGGAGCATGTTGTCACTTACATGGCGTGGCTCTGCCTCATAGGTCCATGGGACCCGGGAGACAAACCCAGTTTTTTTGTTGAGGGACTCCTTTTTATTACCTTGCATGTTTGAAGGGTGGGGTTGGGTTGTTGGTTTGCTTGGTGGCAATTGTGCCGAATCAAGCTTCGAGTATTTATTCTGTGACTAAACATAGCAATATTATAATAATTAAGTATTGTATTTAATACATCTACATTTATGCTCCATTTTTGTGCTAATTGATCGTATTAATAACTTGTTGTACTTATTTTTTATTTTATATATGTATCATTTGTTGCCAATCCTTAACAAATCTACTTAGGTTTATTTGTGATTGAACAACCCTTGTTGATCCATAACCAAGTGTACTGATAAAAGGTGTGAGTAATGTGTGAATGTTTGACAGCATTATAAAGGTTTAAAAACAAGACACAATAACATCAAATACCAGCTTGACAAGATTTAGTCAACCAGCCAAAAGATTGAATATCTTAATAAATTTCTTTGAAATTAATAATAATGTTTAGTTACATTATTATTAATTTCAGATGATAGCATCACACTGTATTCCCTGAAGGGTTAGGCAGAGGTGTACCGATAGTACACACATTTCCACATTCCACATTTCGCCAGTCCCATCTAATAGAGAAATGCATTAACAAATAATATTTAAATAAAACTTACTTTTGCAGGGGGTTTTGGTGCAATTTTTGGGAAACTAGGTGGTGCAAATATTGTTGGTATGGCATTAACTGTCAGTTTTCTTTGAGAATCAAAATATTTCGAATCGAAATGTTTCGAGCAGATTTGGCTTTTGTACCAATCAAGCATAGAACACTTATTTTTCAACAGTCTCAGCCATCGTTTCCGCATTTCGTTGCTTGCTGGACATCTGTAGATTTATGAAATAGTAGTTAGCATTGATAAATAATTAGGTTCAACTTACAAATGATAAAATCAGGATAAGCAAGTGGCCTAGCTAGCAGTACCTATTATAATGATGGTCTGTGCTAGCGAGACTCGCGACGAACAATACGATATATTATTAAGAGGCAATGTGCCTGGCCTGTGTTTGCCTAGCAAACTTTGCTAAGTTGCGCACTTCAATAAAAACATGATAGAGAAATAAAACTAACGGGTGCAGTGAAACTCCAGGCGGTTTGTTGAGAACAGTTGTGCGGCAGTTTTCAATAACACAGTGAGTAGCAGAAATTACAGACAT
Source organism: Griposia aprilina (assembly GCA_916610205.1). Taxonomy (NCBI): domain Eukaryota; kingdom Metazoa; phylum Arthropoda; class Insecta; order Lepidoptera; family Noctuidae; genus Griposia; species Griposia aprilina. The sequence continues at coordinate 14,440,603 of OU744302.1, forward strand.
TGTTGTAGAGTGGGTCTAGCGGTAATATACGGAGCAGCAAAGGCAAAAGATTTTGCGAATGCTTTGCAGTTTATTGAAATTATGTGGAACACAATATTCACAATCATTGACAATCACAAACAAAATCAAATCAACAAAGCTTCTTGCTTGCTTGATTTAATTTCATTCCATATTATTGAGTGCAGCAGCGCATATTTTTAGCGTATTATAATTTACTTAAGCAGATTTCATATGAAAAAATACGAGGCAGAAGAAAAAGTTATGCTAATAATGGCAAATTGAATAGTGGAGTTGGAATGTGCTCTTAGAGCACATGAAAGCAGCTGTCATTTTCGATTCTAATCCGTTTCGTTTCACGTAGGCGTTGACAGAGAATAGCTATCTCTATCTAAGAATCTAAGTCATATGGTGTAACATTATTCGCCAGCTGAGCAGCTGAGAGCCCAGGAAGCATCATCTTCTCCCGCATCGTCAATAACAGACAACTAACGCCATCTACCGGCATTGAAAGCAACTAGTACAACAACAGCCTACAGGATCTACTGATGAAATCTATTTAAACTTACTAGTGCCATCTATTACTTCATAGAGTCACTAATTAATGTTGTGGTCATTTTTTATACTTTTCTAAATTCCCTGAGCATTCATTTTATTATCTTCAAAATAATAATGTAAATCATATTCAATTATATAATTGTTTAATGCGAGAACATTAAATTTTGTTTATTTACTTCACTTTAACAAATACAGAACAAACATAACTTCGCGAGTCGCGGAGGATGCTCGTATAGTAAAATCATAGAGTATAGTAATAGATTGGGAAAGTAAAATGTAGATACGTCTTTTCCCATCGGTGATCGGCACTTAACTTTTTTTTTTCCTATTGGGCAGCTCGTAGTTTTGACCACTGAGGTCTTGGCTACTTAACCGGGCAAGCCTGTGGGTGCCTTAAGCTACTAACTTAAAGCCTCCAGCCAGGGGCGAAATTCTTAAGTACTAGGTGACCGCACGCTAAGGGCACCCCCTGTGGGGTACAAACCTCGGCGGGACAGGTTGGATCGAAATTATATTATTATTATCAGGGGGATTTAAAGCTACAGGCTCAGCTACGGCGCGGGCTGGCGAGTCGTCGAGCAAGGGTCGGGGGAGGGACAATTACGTCGGGGGCGTCGCGTAGGACGTCGGCGGCGAGGTCGGAACGATGGCGGTCTGTTTTTGTGTACTGTACTGGTGGCCCTACTGCTCTCCTGGAGGAGGGTTATGGGGTCATCGGGGTCGGACAGGGCATGCCTTGGACGGCGGGTATGACTAATGCGGGAGGGGGTATATCTGGCAGCCTCGACAACCAGAGGGTTGCGATGTGAGGCCGCGGAGTCGAAGAAACGCTTGGAAATGCGCTTCATGAACTGACGGATAGTGGGTTTTTTGCTCGCCACAATGGCGGGCTTTTTATACCTCCTAGAATGTAGGTACCTTCTAGCGGCGCATTCCTTTCGGTGTTGTAGCTTGACGACGTGATGTCCAACATCCCCCACCCAACCAACGGACCAATAGGCGTTTTTCTCTGCTGGCTAGCGATGCCCGCGAGTAGGTTAAACAATAGGAGCGAGCGAGATAGAGAACCGTACTCTTCTAGGCGGTGGTAAGCCTTTTGGAACAACTTTATTTAATTTATTTAGTTTGTTAGAGTTTACTCGCGTTATAATTGTAGTTTATAAATCTATAGCTTTCATTATTATGATTTTTGGTATAAGGATGTCAAATTATGTAAGCGCTTTATAATAATAAAAACGGGATGTGAGTTGACTTCCTGCGGAGCTTGACTGGACTGGTCAACAAGACGGTCGGAAAAGCGAAGTGAGGGATTGCTGTTGTTATTTTAATTAATTTTGTTTTGGGTGCTAATATAAATATCCGAGTGTTTTATATTCGTTTCATTTCCATTTCTGAACAGCCATTACAATGGCTTTATTACATTATATTAAAGTGAAAACTTCTTTAGCCCCGTTGTGATTTATAAGTTGATGAAACGAAAAGCGACAAACACATAATGTACATATTTAGGGTTTAACGTGCGAGAGAATGAGATAGAATACATTATACAGTCACATTTTTTAAAGATTCACTTCTATCGCGAGTGAACTGTAAACTTTTTTTTTCTATAATATTATGTCAATTTGAAACAAGGTGCCTAAAATTGATTAATACTTTTTACTTAGATATTTTTTATATAAAAAATGCGAAAGGTAGGTACTCTGTATCATGTAACATCACAGAGTACATTTTATATGGTATCATGTCTGTCTGTTACCTTCTCCCCCAAACGGTTAAACGGCTGAACCACAGAATACATAGCTGAACGGAGTTTCCGTTTCGATGGCGCGGCCACGACGATATATATAAAAAAAAAACTATGCCAAGATTTTGTAAGAATTTGTAAAAGTTGATTCCCAAATCCATAAATTTGTCAAAGTTATGGTTAATAAGTTATAAGGGTTTGAACGTGGCCGCGCCATTGAAACGTGGAGAACCGCGCGGCCACGGAGATCTTTAATACTAAGCGTTGCAGAGACCTGAAATTTAGGTAAATAACTGATTGGATTTGTAAAAAAAATGTAAAAATATAGAAAAAAATCCTAGGTTTATATTTTACGAGCTGTAAGACTAAAACCCCCATGGCCGCGCCATTGAAACGTTGAAAAACACGTTATCGCCGATATCCCGCTGAAAAACCATCGCAGAAGTCTGAAGTTTTTGTAGAGCCTAGATTTAAATTTGTCAATAGTTGTAAAATACTCAAAAATGTCCTAGGTTTATATTTCAGGAGCTGTAGTACGGTACCGCGTGGAAATAAGTCGTGATTAACTATCAAAGAAAGTAAGTATGATCGAGATCGTTTTTCGCAAACAACTACAACCATACTACCGTAGAATTACCGATAACAGGCAAATGTATTTATTCACGATATAAAACTTTCAATACGGTTTGAATGTTTCGATAGGGTGACCATGGCTTATTGTTTACAGAAATGTTTCCACCTAATTAGAGTATTGGAAAATATCTCAAGAATTCGAAATTAAATTAAAATGAAACGATAAGTTACAAAAACATATGTTTATTTCTTTTAAAATCACATAAATCACAGATTGTTACTCTTCACCGTAGCGTCATAGTATGGCATCCTAACTATTGACATGTCAAGACAAAGGAGACAAAGTAATAACGTTTTCTTTTTTAATGGATGAGCATGAGTGGAACAAAATACAACCTATCTCGGTATACTAGAAGAGATATAAGCACCACATCGACACACCAAAGATACAAAAGTCTGCCAAAGTTTAAGTGGGCGACTTTACTAAGAGAAAAGCTCAGGGAATTCTCTAGGCTACCATATACTTGGGACTATAAAAATAAAAGAGTTGACAGTAAAAATAACATTTGGATCAAAGGAAAGCGCTCACAATGTGAAAGAAAAACTATAATCAAAACCGAAGCAGTTACTGAGAAAACTATATCCATGACGAGCGATATACTTTTTTTAATGAAGTGAATGTAAATATGTAAATATTTTTCGCTGCTATTTTTGTCTCCCCTAATATAACATTGTAGTGTTGTTTTATAAATTCATCGACGTTGTACTTATGCAAGCGTGTTTCAAAACTTTCAAATAATAAGTGTTTTAAAGTTTTGAAATAACTTTCAATAGCTGATGATGTTGGTGACTTATTTTCTGATTTGTAAAAAGGACCCATGATATTGCCCCTCAGAGGCAGTTTGATCATTAACCTTTTATGAGTTGATACTAGATTGGGTAAGTAATAGTCATTTGGTTTTTCTGTTTTGTTTTTGGTTTGATCCAAGTTATTATCTTTTGATTAAAGCCTCAACGTTTGCTGCTATTAACGCTGAAGAGTCGTCAGTTACAATTTCGTGAGGGGCAGTACGTACTTCGTTGTACCATCTTTTCAACCATGACAAAATGGAATCAGTTGTGTGGTTATCAGTAATCAATTGGCAAATTGCTGTCGACTTAATAGTTGAAGAAGTTACCATGGCAACATAGAGGAAGATCCGTTTCGTTAGCAGACATCCATCTGGGAGTTTGATCGTTCGGAAGGATGATCCAGTTGCATCTATAGTCATTGTGACATGAGGAATTTTCTCCATATACGCCTTGTACTATTGGATTTGTTGGTCACACCAATAGCACAGATGGAAGTTGGGTACCAAAGTGACCTCGCGAACGAAATTTTGGTATGATGCCATTATCGACATCATGAGAATGCTCATGATTGGATCAGAGTGCAATCGATCACTTTGCCTTTTCTCGTGTTTCACCTTCCTCAAAGCTTCCATCGTTGGTAGCACTGGTGAGTTTACAGTATCATCATCTTTGATTACTACGGAAGCTATTTCTTTGTGGACAACTGTTGGGGGTTTATATTGCAATATTTTCGCTAGTTGACGTCTCTTGTACGGTGTGAGCTTCGTCTTCTTGTTTGGATTATGTGGCATTCTATTGTTGGTATTAAATAGAGTACAGGTCATTGTCACTGTTTTATCTGTTACTACCTTGCTCGTTATTTCCGAGATGCAACTACATTGTGAGCACTTTCCTTTAATCAGAACATTTTTGTCTTTGTCAACCCGCTTAGTTTTGAAAACCCATGTGCATGGAAGCCTTGTAGATTCCCACAGTTTCTCTCGTAGTAAGCAGGCCCACTTGTACTTAGGTAGTGTTTTGAACTTTTTATGTGTTGAGGTAGTATTAGGATCACGCCTGACGTAATTAACTAATTACATATTTCTCCATATATATATATATAATCAACATATATAGCTGAAAATACCGTTGTTCTGAGTCACAATCTGTGATTTTTAAAGAAATAAACATATGTTTTTGTATCATATCGTTTCATTTTCATTTAGTTTATAATCCTTGAGATATAATTTCTAATGCTATTAGGTGGAAAGATTCTATAAACAATAAGCCATGGTCACCCTATCGAAACATTCAAACCGTATTGAAAGTTATATATTATGAAAAAAAAAAACTTTGCCTATTGCCAGTAGTTCTACGGTAGTTATAATTGTAGTTGTTTGCAAAAAAAGATCTCGGTCATACTTACTTTCTTCGATAGATAATCACGACTTATTTCTACGTGATACCGTACTACAGCTCCAGAAATATAAACCTATGATTTTTGTGTGTATTGTTACAAATTTTGACAAATTCAAATCTAGGTTTTACAAAAAACTGCAGACGTCTGCGATGCTTTTTCAGCGAGATATCGGCGATAACGTGTTTTTCACCGTTTCAATGGCGCGGCCACGGGGTTTTACTCTCACTGCTCCTGAAATATACACCTAACTAGGATTTTTTTTGTGTATTTTTACAAATTTTGACAAATTCAAATCTAGGTTTTACAAAAAACTTCAGACCTCAGCCGATGGATTCTCAGCGAGATATCGGCGATAACGTGTTTTTCACCGTTTCAATGGCGCGGCCATCGGGTTTTTGTCTTACAGCTCTTAAAATATAAACCTAGGATTTTTTTCTATATTTTTACATTTTTTTTACAAATTCAATCAGTTATTTACCTAAATTTCAGGTTTCTGCAACGCTTAGTTTTAAAGATCTCCGTGGCCGCGCGATTCTCCGCGTTTCAATGGCGCGGCCACGTTCCAACCCTTATAACTTTTTAACCATAACTGACAAATTTATGGATTTGTGAATCTACTTTTACAAATTCTTACAAAATCTTGGCAGTCTTTTTTTATTTGACTCGTCGTGGCCGCGCAGTCGAAACGGACACGGACTACGTACGGACACTTCCCCTAGGAACGTAAAAATTACAAAAGCGTTCGAAAATAATATTAAATTTTTTGAACGCATTTAAAATATTTACGTTGTTGTTCTGATATGAAAAAGTTGTGTACATATGGCAAAACCTTCAGGGTAGTCCGCGAAATTAAAATTTTCTTACGTTTTTTGCAATTTGCAGATCAGTATCAAGTTGTATGTCGATGTAAATATAATTCGCGGCCGTAGCGAATATTTATTTATAGAATTAAGTTCACAAAAATCATCAATACATCTCTTTATGTTCATAGTACCCTATTAAACGACTATTTCATGAAATCCTGACAATTGAGGCCAATTCTAAGTTAAGGAGTTGTATTGCTGATTCTAATGATTATAATTCTGTAAAGCCGTATTTGTTACGGCCGCGAATTATTTTTAATCAACATACAACCTGACAGTGACCAGCAAATTGCAAAAAACGTAAGTATTTTTGAATTTCGCAGGCTACCTTAGCGCATCCCCCTTAATTATCGTTAATAGAAGCAGGGGTTTACCCCTGCTTTCTTTTTGGTAATAGCACTGGCAGAATGAAGGGGATGGGGGTGGGGTGGCAGTGGCTGTCCGTCCCGGGCCCTCCAAGTCTTAAGAAGTACTTCTATTTCTTTCTAATCATATCCCAAAAAAATCCAAAATATGTTTATTAAAGCTACGGTTTCTTTTATGAGCGGTGGCGGCCGTAGTGACGGCTGTTATGAAAATTATGACAGTGACAAAGATTTAAATCGTTAGATTCGCCCCACAGAACATACATACCGTACCGCATCAAAAGATAGTCGCGTTTCTGTTTCGTTATGACACCTCTCTGACACACAATGACGTAGTGACTTGACTTGATTGGTCATGGAAACGCTATTTAATAATGTATTTGCTCTGAACTCTTCCCAGCAAGCTTAGCATGACGCTTTCCATTTCTACGAAGAATAGACACAGCTCTTTCTATACAAAGTGAAATTTCGTTTCTCCATTTTTGACATTGCACCGTAGAAATCCTTCTGCAATCTTTAATTAATTTTGTATTTCGATGTTTGTATAAAATAGTATTATAAAAATAGTAGTATATATTTTTACGTAGACTATTTCAGAAGAAAGTTTTCTATCCCAAACCTTCAAAATCACACTGACAACTGACAGTTGTCTACGGTAGTGAAGATAATTTGATTTTGTGATATTTGATGTTGATACATAAGTGACTTATTATCACAAAAATTTTAGAATCAAACAGAAAAAATCCTATGAAACAAAGAATTTTCGAGTCGAATTATGTATTAGTGAATTTCATAAAAAGTGCAGTTGACTCTTTCTACTTTGCTGCCGTCGTACTGTCTACACGGAACGTAATTTTTGGCTACTCCTCCGTCGACAAAACTGTGCTCGTGCTAAGCCTGCTTTATAGACGCTTTTTTACGTGACTATGTACGTTGAGAGCAAATCTAGCGATTTAAATCTTTGGGCAACGGGGTTTGACGTCAAAAACCGGAATCGCTCTCCCAGGAAACCAAAGGGTAAGCAGTTTGAAATTGGATAAAAATTTAGGGTGCTAAAATTTTCGAGATCGCTTTGCTCGCTCTTACATCATCGTCGTCCCCCAACTTGTTTGCATAAATACGTCGAAAAAGTAACTCGGTGCTTAAATTTTCTTCGCTCGCTATTGCATCCATTTTTCTTCTACTTCTTCAATTTTTCTGCATCAGTTGACAAAGCAACTCCTATTTCTGTATGAATGTTCCAAAACAACCGAGAATTCCAAGACGGAATACCTAAACTTTCAAGTTCCCCTCGCTCGCTCTTGCACACATTGATAGACCATGCTTATTATTATACTCCTTAGAACATGCCCTGGGTTTGGATATAGGATACTTTTAATCCCGGTAGTACATCGTTCTCGTGGGATAATTTGCGACCTCCACATAGGCGAACTGCGAGCAAAAGCAAGTCTTTCATAGTTAACCAGCGATTTTAATACTGCTGTCATTAATAATATGAAATTCAAATAATAAAATAGCTATTTGAAATAATAGAAACTTTATATTTTGTGTAAACAATAAATGAGGTTTTTTTAAATACAACATAATATAGGTATTCATAAGTAAGTAAACAATTAGGATAAGAAGTATAATTGGAGGGACGTAGTTATGCGCAATCTTTACAAACTACAATGGATAAATGCAATTTATTGTTTATGGGTTACATTTATTTTTGCATATTGATACATAATACTGAAGAAATATACATTCACTAGCAATACGTCATTAGTTTCGCTATTTTAAATGATTTATTACATAAAAAATAAATGGTTAAGCTTAAAGCCTGATACCCACACTGCTATTTAATGGCCTGTGGCATACCATCTATTGAAGCAAAAAAAAGTTGCAAAACATTGCTTAGACGATGCAAGTTATTTGTTGTTTCAATTTGATTGTACGCTACAGGCAAGATTCTTGCATCATGGGGCTTTACAGAGAGGCCAGAAGTAGACTGCGGCTGCGACAGTTCTATGATGTTATCAGACCAATTTAACTTTAGCCGTGGGTTGAAAGAGTTGCTTACGTCCAATACAATTAACACAATATCTCGCCTGCATTCCTCGACGAGGTAGGCAGAGGTTTAAATAGATGAATCCAATTATAATTCGTTTAAACTTAATCAGTAACGCTTATAGCTACAGGTGGTATAAAACGCCAAATGTGACTGACTTCTCCAGCACAAGGTTGTATTATGGATGGGTGTTCAGTTTCCTTGATGAGGGGAACTTCGTCCAGTACAGGTTCAGTGGTTGAGCACTGAATGTCAATCTTGTATTCGCCAGGGGTCAAGAAAACGACGGTACACTCGTGGTAGGCCTTTGCTGATTCTGGTAGAGTTGAGAGTACCACTCTGAAAGTAAGATTAGACTTATATATTTTTAATTTTTTTACAGAAAATAAATAAATGAAACTACGGGTTTTATTATGGAATGGTTAATCCCATTTTCTCTTTAAATTCTTGACTTTACTTTCAAAAGTACCTTATTAGGTTTAAACGACTTTGATTTTATAAAATTGTGAGTTAAGAATTAATCACTTAGCGGCTGATTAAAATTGAACTACAGCAACATTAATGAGCTTTAATTACCCCTTATTTATAAATGGTGCTTAAAATTAAGAGACGTTTAAACATCAAAAATGTATGGTGCAACAGTCACTAATCATTATGGATAGTTATACTGGCTCGACATGACACATCCAAAATTTTTGTTTAATTTTGGAAGGCACTCAAGAAGCTAAAAGGATTTAGCTTCTTGAGTTTCACTAACAGGTGTACCACTCTTAGGAAAGTGTGGTACACCTGTTAGTGTGGAAGGGGACACTGCTAAGATGTTAGAACTATTGCAAATAAGTAACGGAAACACGCAGACTGTGACAACGGAGAAGCTAAAGTATGGCAATGGTGTGCAGGCTTTCCATGTTACAACCGATGACGTCCTTGCCGTGCTCAGAGGTATGAGGCGTGGAAAGTCTCCTGGACATGACGGCATTAGTTTAGAGCATTTGGTGAATGTGGCCCAGTATATCTGTTGTGTATTAGCACAGTTTTTTAACCTATGTGCACAACATTGTTACATGCCAGCGGATCTTATTTGTACAGTGGTTGTTCCTATTCCTAAAAAACTGGACTGGTGATGTCTCAAGCATGGCCAATTACAGACCTATCTCTCTCTAGCAACAATAGTGGCCAAGGTTATTGATACACAGGATGCTGAGTCCGTTACTTAAGATTGACGATGGTCAGTTTGGTTTTCGGCCAGGGTTATAACTGACATGGCTATATTCTCTCTCAAACAGGTTGTCAAGCAGTATGTCGTTTAGGCAACCAGTGTGTATGCGTTTCCTTTATTAGTCGCCCTTTTAAACCATAAATCATGACCCATTGTGGGGGAAGCTGGAAAGTAATAATGTGCAAGCTGGAGTTACGAAGCTTATCAGATATTGGTATTGTAATCAGTCCAACGACGTCAGATGGGGTTGTTATGCGTCCGAAGACAATAAGCAGTCGCGTGTTATTAGGCAGGGGGTTTGATCTCTCCCGACCTGTTTAATCTCCACCTGAACGACCTGATTGAGGAGTTGAGTTGGGCACCGGTAGAGCTCAGGTCGGGCGATAATTATGTGAAAACGCTGAGTTGTGCGGATGATATGGTTCTGCTCAGCATCTCAATTAAGGGCTTAAGAAAGTTGCTGGTTATTTGTGATCAATATGCTATATACCATCACTTAGTTTACAATGCTAGAAAAACCGAACGGATAGTATTCAGGTCGGGAAAGGGGCCTCAAAATGTTCCGCCAGTGTGAGTTGGGGGGAAGACGGTGAAGGTTGTTGAGAGGTTTAAGTACCTTGGTCACATACTGACATCAGACATGAAAGCCGATGCGGATATCGATCGTCAGCGTCGTGCCCTATCGGCTGTGGGAAATATGCTTGCTAGAAGTTTGGTTTTAAGGCTTAAGTACAGACTAAAATGCACCTGTTCAGAACGTACTGTCAAAGTTTCTATACGTGCCAGCTTGGAACTAAGTATACATAGAAGTCTTGGGATGGCATACGTGTTCAGTACAATAACATCTACAGATATCTAGAAGGGTTGAAGGGCTACTGTAGTGCCTCCGGAATATTCGCGGAGGCGAGGTTGAACGCGTTCAATGCCACTCAGAGAAGCAGAATTGCATCATTCGTGTCCAGGGTTGGTACGTGTACAAACAGTATAGTTAAGGACCTTGCTGATAGGATGTATATTTCTACCAAGACCTACAAGCGGTGGTTGGATATAGCGGCGTAAAAGTTTGTTTTTTGGTATGCAAGAGAGGGAAGGCGTGAGTTTGTATTTGTGTGTTTGCTATTTTTATAGTAGTTCGTTTTTTTTTTGTTTTTTTTTTTTTATGGTTCATGTGGTCTGCAATAAAGATCTTTATTTATACACCGCCGTAGTACAAACCGTGCGCCCGAATTCCCATCGGCAAAAATTACGAACTTCCATACAAACCTTGTCACTGACAATTACAAATACAACAAAAAAGAATTAGCCAAATAGTGCAACCGCTTTGAAGTGATGCGCAGACAATCATTTTTTATTTATATAGATTATTACTTTACTTTATGCAACGATTATAAACTCCATTACTGTCCGTACGCAAAATCGCGCTACGATACAACAACATACTGTAGATAGTTCACTTACTTATTATTTCCAGCAGTAGCGACCCTATTATCAAGCTTGTAGCTCAGCACTCCGTTGTTGTAGTCCTGGTAAAACTGCACAGATAAGCACAGTTTGTGCAGCGGTCTACTGAGGTGGTTCCAGACTGCCACGCCGAGGGAAAGGCACTCGCCGGCAGAACAGTTGTATTCTTCTTGCGGCTTGATGCATTGGCTGTTCACGCTCACTTCTGTTAAGAGAAAAATGAAGTGTTATTTTGGAGACAACCAAATAAAATGGGTAATTATAAAAAAGTGGAACATTTTTTTTTTTTTTAATACATAGTTTATCTGAATGTAATGTATAGACGGACTTGTGACTAAATAATAACAGCCGCACGGGTCAATCTATCAGGTTAAGCTACGCTTGCCGCGGTTGGTCCGAGGATGGGTGACCATCTTTACACACACACACACACAAAAACACAAAACGAAAACACTTCTCTCAGTTGTAATGCTGCATAATGATTATTTAATTGTTTTTGTTCAACTAAAGGTACACACATACACACACACACACACACACATACACACACACACACACACACGCGCGATACATTTATTTTTTTCTTTTTACCAAGACCCCTCCGATCTTCGGAAAACACGTTAAGCCGTTGGTTCCGAGTGTCGTTCCTGGATCCTTGACAGTAGTTACGGGCCGTCAGAAGCCCGAAAGTCTGATAACCAGTCTTACCAAGGAGTATCGTATTACCCAGTTACTGGGCTGTGGAGGTCGGATAGCAGGGTTCGAAATTATCAAGATAATTACGCTTCTTGATAATTATCACCAGTGTAACAAATTCATTTGTTATATTGTTTCATAACAAATACATTAAAATTCGGGCAATTGTAACAAAAAAAAAAAAAAAAAAAATTGTAATCACTTGGTTTTTTGTTTTCTCCCTTTTACCTTTAATTAATGTTAATTTGAGTTGGATACTTATGCAACACAAATTAACATTAATCAAAGGTAGATTGAGTAAATTGGATTGACCAAACCGAGCGCAAGTTTTTGTTATTATCAATCGATAATTATCCATCTGTTATTATCACGATTGTTATTATCATTATAGAGGTATGAGTAACAGGGTGTAAAGTTCACTCATACTCTATAGAAAAGGGAGGATCCTCCGACCAGACGGGTGTTGTGTCTGGTGGGCAACTGCCCGACGGTTGATGTCGGGACGTTGTATATATGCTAGTCGCGCGGTAAACTCTGCTTGCGCGATGCAGGACTTGCATGACGTCAGTATGACGTGTAGCTCGCATGTGGCGATGTTTTATACCGCTACATCATTGATAATTATCCTTTCGAAGCCTGTCGGATAGGCAGTCGCTTCATGTAAAATACTCGTATCCAGCTACATCTGGTTAGACTAGAAGCCGACATCATCATAGTTGGGCGAAGGTTAGACAGATTGATTTGTTATCTGAATGTTAATTTGGCAATAAGCAGGCGAATTTGTTACCGCCGCCTGCTCTGCTTTACCAGAGGCTTCGCAGCTGCCTTCCTATCCCAGAGACGAAGCTGAAATGCCATGCCCCATGGGCCTGTAACTGGTAGAGATTGGAATGATGGTAAATAGGACTAGTAGTAGTTCCTCAGGCGAGCTCCTTCACAAAGAGCTAGTAATTTTCATGTAAACGTTACATCACGTCTGTATTCCCCGCAAAGGTACGTAGAGGTGTATAGTACACGCTTAATTGTATCTCAGGTGAACAAGTTAAATAAAAATAGAGGTGAAAACTAAGTAACTCGTGAATTGTATCGTCGAAGCGTACGGTGACGATGACGCGAGTTTCACGGTTTTTGTTCACCCAAAAAAGTGCTCAATAAAGAAGTTTTCACTTCAAAAAACCCTCGACACAAACAAAACCCTCTAAAAACGGCTGCACAGTTTTTTTTTTTTTTTTCTTTAAAAATGAATTAGTACAAAATCTATTCAGCCGTTTGGGAGCTACGATGCCGCAGATAGACACACAGATACACACGTTAAACTTATAACACAGCTCTTTTACCAAAAAGTAATTAACCACTTACCCCAATTTAAAGGTGACATCCTAACGATATCCATCATGGCTTGCGACAACGTGATGCCCTTGACAGACGCGCGGCCCGTTATGTCCGACTGCATCAGATGCCAGCGTAAAGAGATGTTGTTAGTGATATGCTCCGAACACATCAGTTCTAGGCTGTTGGTTGACGTGCCTGTGTTTGTTGACTTGGATTCTACTAGCTCTGTGGAGGAGATGTTAGACGTTAGTTGGGATTTTGATGGGTTATATTGTGGAGTTTGGTAACCATGATCAATGGCTTTACTAACATGTTTGATATATTATTATGGAATGAATCTCTGAAAGTAAAAACAAATACTATTACACATCCAAGACAAATATAGCACTGGGGCCGCACTTGTTTCAATAAGACAGCTTCCCAAAAATGAATATAATCTCTTGTTCGTAACGGACTAATGATGGCTCACTCAGCTGTCGCCGTAAGCAAAGGGGCAGAGCTGAGGAAAAGATAATATAAAGAAAAATAAGCCTTACTAGATAAAAAAGGCGCAATTATTAAGGCTTGTTCCTTTTTTTTCTTCAGATGCGCCCCTATAGACTCTTTTCACATGCATCCAGTTGCTGTGACACTGTGTATGCACGGTCGCGCGGCGGCGCGGTGGCGGTCGCAGTAGAGATAGACTGAATACGTTGGTCGCTTTTTATTATTAAATGGAACGAAAATAGGATATAACCTTACTCCTATTGTATCGACGTCCTCAGCAGCGACTTCATTCCATACGTGAGAGAATATATTGGATCCATCCATACAATGCTATGAGGAAGGAAAAGGGACATCTTATAAAAAGTTTATGGATCTTCGAGAACACAAATTTGTATGTGACGATCTCGTCTGCGTGTGGTGATGCGAGCTCGTCCTCCATGTCGCTCTGCCACGTTGCTAGTGATGTGGTAACGTGTCCAAATTTGATTTATAACACTTTGCGTAGTACCCAGAGCGATTGCCGAGAACCAGCTTTCAACATTCCCACGGCTCTTAAGCATTTATTCTCGGCTAAAATGACGTTTTCTCTCCATAATAACGTCCCTTCCACTCAGAAGTATGTCAGAAATTTTACTGATTTGACTGAAAATCTTGTGTCAAGTCATATTCCTATATAAATAGGAATACGACTTGACACAAGATTTTCATCTTTTGACCGATATTCAAAAATTATTCCCTTTTCAAATGACGAAATTTACTAAAAAGGTATCTATCCTGATTTTTTGGTAATTAACAAAAACGTGTTTGATCCTTAGACACTTTTGATGTGTGTAGTTTACCTTCATCAAGGGCCTTGCTCGGCGTAGTGTTGAAGGGGCAGCGGTCTAAAGGCACGGGCACACGACACGACTCCTTGCTCTCGATCAGGATGTGCTTGCTCGGCGCGTAGTGGAAGTCCATCTCTTCTGATGTTAGGTTCGTTACGTCGAGTACGAGGTATAATTGCGATGGACTGGATGTAAATAATGTAGAAAATAATTAATTATGTTTATGATTTCGTGTTCGTCAAACTTTGGTGTAGGAAGTGAATAAAATATAAATACTTAGTCTAGAAGATGGAGCTTATAATTATACAGGGTGCCAGGGACATCGAAGCGCAGACTGTTACCACGTAGCACGAAGCGTTTGAATTCAGCGTAGCAATTTTTTAACGGTTATCAAAAAAAAATGCTGTTTTTTATAAAAGTGCAATACCTACGCGGTCAAAATGTATGGAAGAGCAAATTTTTTAAGTGAAAACTTCTTTAGGCGCGTTGAGCACTTTTTGGGTGAACAAAAATCATGGTACTCGCGTCATCGTCACCGAACGCTTTCCATGAGCTATATGTAAACTGTGTATATTATATGTACTTGTTGGGTGAACAAAAAGCGTGAAATTCGCGTCATCGTCACCGCACGCTTCGACGATACAATTCACAAGTTACTTAGTTTTTACTTCTATCGGCAGTCCCCAAAGACTGCCCCGCATTTTTTTTTGAATAACTGGCTTACAATTTCAACGCAGTTTCAGAATCGTGTACTAAATTAAAGGTAACGCGTTGTTCGTCGATGTCCCCTCTTGTCCCTGCTACCCTATAAGTATAGTTTCGGGGCGTATGATGCGCCCAGTTCCACTTCTATCCGAATATAATTTATTTTTCTGTGGTTAAGGTTAGTCGATCATATTGTGATGAATCGAGCATATTTACGAGATAGTAATCTTACGATTTTAATTTGTATGAATTTGCTTGATTTTATCAATGCACCAAAAATAACCTTTCACTAAGTCTGGACAACTGAAGACTCAATATTCTGCAAAAGATCTAACCCGAAATTTAAGAAACTGGGTCTAAAATTCATGTTACTACTTACATTTCTGCAGGTAAGACGTCCCAGTGTGTTATAGACACGCTTGGCAATAGTTCTAAATTGATCTGAAGCGTCGACTGACGGCAGTGCATATCTTTACCTTCGCCACCCGAATATCTGATTATTAGCTGAAACATAAAGACCGAAAATGTCTTGACATGTATTAATTTTTTGTAAGAAAGTAGAAATTTCAACATTAACTATCTTGGGAAGCGTCTACCTTAAGGGTAACCTAGAAATAGACGACAGATGTAGAAGTATATGGAGTAAACCTTTACCTATAATTTGGACGTAATTGACTTAAGGAACTTCCTTTTAACTTTACAGTAATGGTATCAAATAAATGTAGTTTTACCTGTGTTTCTATTTGGCGTCCTCTGGATGGAGACATCACTGAAATCGGCGCTGACCAACTTGTTGTATGTGAGTTTGTCGATCTAAAATATACCAAATTATAACTTAACTATGGAACTATGGCAGACAGATTATTCATAATTAATTTGTAATTTATATGGTGTATATAATAAAAAGTATTCTATTTTATTCTGTTGTATCTATACTAATATTATAAAGAGGTAAAATTTGTTTGTTTGTAAGTTGGGGGTAATCTCTGGAAGTAATAGTCGTATTTGAAAAAATCTTTTTGCATTTGATAGCCCAATTCTTGAGGAAGGCTATAGGCTATTTAACATCACGTTATGACACTCAGGAACCGAGCAAAAAGCAAAAGAAGTTAGGAAGAATGCTAAGCGAAAACGAAGAGTTAGCGCGGGCAGGTGATGTGATGCGACGGGGTGGGTCGAAGGAACAAGAAACTTCACGCGGGCCGAAGCTAGTTTTTTTTATAAAACAAATCTTATTTATAAAACATAGTTACCTAAAGCTACCCGAAGTCCTATTAGGAATAAGTCCGCTACTCAAAGAAGTTTGCGGGTTAGAACTCTGAGTCGGCAGCGAAGTCTGAGCATTCGGTACAGGAGACCCGACCCTCGACGGGTAGTTGGAGTTCAGACTCATAGGAAACAGGTTTTCCCCTCCTACCCCGCCCAGGTCCAGGAAATCTGCTTCTCCGTATAGTTTGATAGCTATTGTGGCTGTTTCGTTAGGCGGAATCGGTAGGAGAGACTGTATGTCCTCGTTGGAGTATTGGAATACTTTTGATTGGAGCTGGCTGTCCATGTTTGACTGGAAGAAAATTGTGAAACTGAGTCTAAAAAGTAAATTAGATTTCTTAAATGTTGTTGAAGTTGACTGACTCCCTTGCTTGTTGGTCTACTACTTCTTGAGTGAAAGCCGAGGTTTAATCACCGGGAGCCATAGGTTCTGATATACACTTCTGTGCTTACTACATCGGGAAATTCTGGTGTTAAGAATGCACCCAGAAAATAAATAACAAAAGATCAAAACTCACCTGAATAGCCAGCTCAAGATGTTCAATAGGCACATTACTGGTATTGGTAATCTTTATCGAACAGTCAGTACTCTCTCCATTAAACAGTGATATATTAGTGGTACTGCCCACATTTTCCACGCTAGTCACACTAGCATTACCAGAGGGCGCTACGATCGTTTCAATAGTGATTGTAGGGAGACTAGGTATCACTTCAATGGTATACGAAGCGGGGAATTTGTGAGGCGTAGGCATGTTTTTCAAGCGACAATTCGACTTGACACCTAATGTATGGGTCGAGTATCCCTGTATTTGCAACTCCCCGACTTCTTTCGGCGTTCCATGAAGGTTGACTGTAGTCGGGGAGTCTGGGGGAAGGATTATAGTCTCGGGGATAGACTCGAATACTACGCCTGATGTTAGGAGTCTCATGTTTGAAACTTTGAGCTCGAATGGTAAAGGATTTGTTAGCTTCATTTGCACTTCGCATATGTCATCTTCTACCCATAGGTATTCTGAAATGGTAATGTTTAGTTATTAAAATAAATCTAAATGATTTATAGAACCTCTACAATGATGCTAACAGTAGTGAAACTACCTTAAACACATGGCTGTTACAATCAATCCCAATTAAAAAAAATCATAATGATTCAACCTGATTTGTCCTAAGTTAGAAAAGACAGCCTTAGAAACTTATTTTTTTTTTGCGAAAACGCTTTTGTACAATTATTGACTTCGTGATATTACATGTGATAAAACCAACATATCTTACCCATTTTCCCCTCATCTTTCCTAGCATTCCTCTCCAAACTGCCAAAGTGTATAGGTGTGAATATGAACGGCCCATGCGCAGGTTTGGCCTGTCTCAGATGCGGTGCGCGCGCCGGCGGTAACGGCCTTGCGTTGAACCAGGAGCAGTGAGGCACATGGGTTAAGTTCGCCGGAGGTATCACTTCGCCTGTTTCTAGTACTAATGGAACAGGCCCGCCCTCACATTGTGCTGATAGAGCCTACGTAAAAATAAATTGGATCTGTTCAGAATAAATCTATCAATTGAAATAACTATCATCATTGTCATGGATACTAGCAGGTGGCGTGCTGTAGTTTCCGCCTGGGCAAAAAGGCCGTGAGTTTATGTAAGTAAAGTATGTATGAAACTGAAGCAAAAAAAAAACGTATTTAAGTTGACTTAAGACTTATTTTTTGTTGGTTACTTATTGTTGTTGACCAGCATCTCTCGAAGCATTATGATCTATGTAATGCAGTGTTAAGGTGGCTTTCCAAATTACATCAAAATGAATGCTCCATGGACATCTGCGATTTTGTGAGGTTAACCTACTGGTGAATTAGCAATTAATGCTATTTTTTTTTTGTTTGTTGCCTTATTTCAGAGCAACAGTTTCAACAAGTTCAAAACATGATATATATCACTTTTCATTCATTCTCTGTGTGCCCTTTGGCAAAGGCCTCTTCCAACCTTTTCTAATTTTCCCTTTCTGATTTCAGAGAAATCAATGCCGTGCATAAAAAAGCCGAACCGGCTGGGAAAGGCTAGGCAGATTGTTTTTTATACCCTGCATAAAAAAAGTTTCATTGGCATTACCTGCAGCTGTATGGCCAGTTCCCTGTGCTCTTGTCTGGACAGATGCGGCCACATGGTCTGCAGTAAGAACGTCATGTGTCTGGTCGCCAGCGCTGGATGTCCCATGCGACGAGCGGCGACGACCAGCTCTTGTAACAACTGGATTTGAAGTGCTGGCCAGCCTGAGTAATAATAATAATAATTGATATTGCTAAAACTCTCCATAACCGCGAGATTTGCAGTTTCAGGGAATATTTCCTTCAAACTGACGTGTGGTGGGGATGCACCCAGATGAGGTCGTAGTGGGCAAGGGCCTCAGCCCGCTCTCCTTGGCGAAAGACAACTGGTCAAACCTACAGTACTATATACTAACGATCGTAGGTAAGTATGGCAAAGCAAAGAGCTTCACCTGATGAATAAATAGACCTTTTGGCGTTCGTATCCTGGATCCGTTTTGGCGCCCTCTTCGGGGACACCAAAGGTTTTGTCTGTGCGATTATGGATGGATGATGAATAATTATCGGAAATACGATGGACGGTACGGTTGACATCTGTTGGGCATGCCACCGTCTCGGTGAATGGTGACATAATTATTGTTTCCAGTTTTTCTCGTCTTGCTAACAGCGATTACTTGCACAAACACAATCTAGTGGCTGGGATTATCCGCCAGCCCCATGCCTAGCAGCACAACCTTGTGGATTCCGAAGAACTACACTACAGGTATATGTCCAACAGAGTTCTCGAGAATAGTATTGCCATATGTACTGGGGTCGATCTGTCCTCACTGCCAGGACTATTATAGCCTAAGCCTGATATTGTGGTAATAGATCAACGAGAGCGCCGGGCAATGATTGTGCAAACCCCTGTCCTTGTCTTTTCAGCGACTTACATCTGTAGATATACCACAAAGTACAAAGTCGATGGCCCGTCTCTGCGCTGCCATCTAAACGTGACACTGGCAGAATAGTCGACATTGGCTCAATTGAAAAAAAAAGTATGAGCTATGTATCCGTCCCGTGCCCCTATAACTGTTGTGACGTGGTGTGCTGTTATGTCTGCCTCTATACATAATAATTGGTGCAATAATTGTGAACAAATCAAGCACTCTTGGAACTCACCCTTTTTGAAATCAACTTTGTATGTTTCTTATCCAATAGACACATTGTATAGTCTACTACTTGTTTTTTGAACACATATACTTTAAATATAGCTTTGCGAAGAGAGTATAAATGATAAATTATTATTATTACTAGCACAGATCTTAAATTTAATTGAATCGCAAAAAGTACTTATAATAAAATAAAGATGATGTGATTCTTCTATAGGAAAAAAGAAAAATTCCCTCCTTTTTCTTGTATGCATAAAGTGGCACGTCGCTGGACAGATTTGATTGCATTAGCTAACAGATTTGGAGAGCGCCTGACGGTTTCAAAGGCAGAAGATATTTTACAGCGCATTTGTTCTTCACTTTTGCAAGTTTTCTCAAACATAAAAGATTTAAGGTGACCCCACAAAAAATAGTGCACTGGAGTTAGGTCCAGAGAGCAAAAAGGCCAGGCTACAGGACCATCATCACCAATCCAAACAGAGAAACGGTCATCCAGACATTTTTTCCAGCTGCTAGCAAACATTTCTGGAATACTGCTGTGTTGGAAGACTATCTCTTTATATTCAGGCAGGGGCAGCTCTTCAAAAGTGTCATCTAGAGCTTTTAGCATGATGTCTAAATAATTTATTTTCTGATCCTTGGGCAAAAATACTGGCCCAATCAGCCTCTTGCCAATTACCCCAGCCCAGACTTTGATGTGCCAACTTGCCTGGTTGCCGCCTTTAGGTTTTACATGTGACCAGTATTGCTCATTTACTATGCTGTCTCTAGTGAATATAGCTTCATCTGACCATAAAATGTTTTGGGCAAACTTCGGGTTTTCTCTCACTTGATCTAAGTACCACTGGCAAAATGTTGCTCTCGGGCCATAATCAGATGGAATCAGTTGCATCGAACCAGTCAAAAGGTAGGGTTTCAGAACTTTCTGGTCGGCGCGTTTACGAGCCCTCCTGGTATGTTTACGGTTTTCTGTGAGTAAAGTTCTATTGGGTTCATTTTCGTCTTTGTCGTCAGTGTCGTTTTCACCGTCGTCGTCGCCCTCCACTTGCGTGCGAATACGACCAGACCGTAAACGCGTAGGTTCCGATAGTGGCGGGTGAAAGGAACCCGTGGTCTTTAACCGGTGTAGTATTGTTTCAAAAACTTTTTCTGGAGGTACAGGACGGTTAGGAAATTTTTCTTGGTACAGTATTCGGCCTGCAGTGATCACATCATTGCATTTAAAAACACACATACACATATCAAAGTACTGCGCGTTGGTGTATAAAAAATAGTCTGAGTCTGTGGACATTTTAGGCACGCTACGTGATTTACGTGAATAGCAATTTATGGAAGAAAAATCTCAATTAATAGCAAGCAAAACAAGAAACCACCGGTATTTCGATATTTCGCGTAAACAAATAAACAATTCAAGTCAAGCAACGAAATCAAGTCATTTGACGTCTTGTTGACGTTTCTAAATATTTTACATTATCTGACATTGGCGTTACCGTTACATTTTGACAAATGCGTTGTTGCCAGTATACAATCATGTACAATAGATATACGGTTTTTAGGGATGGGTTTCATCTTAGTATATTTGTTGTGTTCCATTTTTTCAAATACAGTATTTTTTAACCTACCAATAAATGATAAATGATGTTATTTCTTTAAGTAGGTTTGTACAAACACTTTTACACGTCAATCATATTTTTTAAACTAGATGAGGTCGGCGTTTCCTATCTGACTACTCTGAGAAGAAAGGCCGAAACAAACACAAGAGGTCACAGTCTCTTTTAAAGTCCAGACATAATCTTGGTCAGATCATGTGAAGACCATGTAGATTGGTATCTGAAATGGTCTTTTGAGGAAAGAACCACACAGATTGAGTGGACCTGTCCAGTCAGTGCATGCATTTGTCAGTAATCGTGCAGCTCAACTCAGGAAGTCAGGACTTAAGGAGCTCAACGATTCGACGAACAATACCAAAGAAAGGAAGCAATGACCCACATAGTCCTCACATTCACAAAAATTAAAATAATAAAATACTTTACAAGTAAATACTCCTGTCATTGTATATATTACTATATTGTGAATATCGGCTATGATTATAAAATAACTCACCAACTTGATGCTGAATGACGTAGTTAGGGTCTAGACTCAGCTTGTACCCTGGGAAGCTGTGCAGCATCAAGTAATAGCACTTCTGCCAGTCTGGACTAGGGTTGTTGGGGCTCACTTGTCGAGTGGCTGCTAGGCGCTGGCAGAACCCGGCCTTGCGGTGGAAACCTTGGGAAATTGTTATTATAGAATCTACTTGATAAAACTTAGAGGATTCCGTCATATTTTTTGGAAAAGTTGCCTGCCCGGGTGCAAAAAGACCCATCCGTCATTTAAGCGTTCTGTACATCAAACTATTGGAAGTAATATGAACACACAATGAGTGATCAAGCGAGCGTTACGTAACGCACGCAAAACATTGTGCTTACTGGTGCAATGGTATAGGGGTCGTATTTAAAGTTAAGTTTGTCTTTTTACACCTGTCATGTTTATTAAACTGAAAGACCATAATGTTTTCTCAGACATGACTTACCAATTTCCTTATAAAGTTCCGCCAGCGTTTCAAATCGTTGAATCTTCTCTTGTTCACTCAATGTCAGGTTAATGAATATGACATTTTGCAGAAAACTAGAAGCATGCAAACTGTTGGTTTGTTCCACAGCAATCCTGGCTGCTTTGAAGCAGGCTTCAGTCTCAATCACACCAGCATTCTTATATTTACTATAATCCATTATAGCTTCACGGTATCTTTCACCGATGTCTTCGCCAGTCAGCAAGTACTGATTAGTGATCTGGGAAGGCGGTTGACGAGGAATAGATGGGAGATCGGGAGCTAAGAATGACTTGTGGCTTTGGTACTCAATGTCGCTTGAAGAAGCAAGAGATTCGGAATCGGCGTTATCTGTTTCCGATTGTCTGGAGGACGTTTCGACGCTGTCGGAAGAAGTTGGTGTCAGTTCACTGGGTGGGTTGACAGGACTAGAAGTTTTTGACGTTCGTAGAGGAGATGAAGTGAGCTTCAACCTTCTGAGGGAGTCAGAGTTTGGTTGGAATAAGGATAGCTGCTTCGCTTTGTTTGGCGAGTTCTCTTGGAGGCTCGCGTTTCTGTGCAGTGGTGCGGGGTTGCGGAGGTTTGGGTAGAGGAGTATCGCTGACGCGGTGCAGAGGCCTGTAAAAAATGAATGAGTTAATTAAGGAAATTGATCTTAGAAAATTAAAGCTATGGTGGACGGTCAAATTAACAATGTCACCGACACGCCTTTGACGGGATTCGGCTTCATTTGAGCGGCAAAGTGTATAGTTTATAGGGGTTTTATATCTATTTTAGGCACTGATCCCATATCCCCAATTACTGAACCATATTTCCTGCTAATAGTAACTATATCCAGCAGGCTTGGTAAGATCACCCTCAATAAGATTTAAAAACTTTTCTCACCTTCTTTAGCTGCGGCCAACCACAACCAGTCAGTCTTCAATAATTCAGAAGAAGAGTTGTACAAGCTTAGACTGTCAGCGACCAAGCCGGCTTGCAGCGTCAGGTCTGCTAAGTTCTTCGTCACGCGGCCCATGCAGCGCTTCTTGTTGTTGCGGGATTCCATGTCGAGGCCTATAGAAAATAAAGAGAACGAAAACTTTAATACAATTGAAATGTTTGACAGAGTTTTATCGCACTGAGCGTATGTCTATGTTGATGTCGCGTAAAACGGTAGACGGTAACGCGAAGCTAACGGTGCGTCGTTAGCTTCGCGTAGACGCGTAGTTTATGTAGCGAAAAGATAGAAGGACGTAAAAAAAATTTTTTGACATTTCCGCGGCAGCATTTGCTTACCAACAAAATCCTTCTTCTCAAAGGGTGCCAACAGCAGGGAAACCTTTTCTAATTTCTCCTTGGACCTCTCCAGACGCTTTGACTCAACAACCCAGAACAGTGAGTTAATAAGATCAGCCACATTCTGTTCTAAGTCAGGCACTGGGTCGTTCTCTCCATAGAACATGGCATGAGTCTTGAAGTTTGAAGGAGTGGTGAAGTGTTCCTCTTGAAGTGGGTATGAAGAGTTCGAGGATGTGGATTGAGGGAAGCTGTCTAAAGAGGATAGACTGTCTGCTTGTTCACTTGGTGCTCTGCAAAGACGTTTTTTTTTTAAGATTTAAAGTTTTTTTGTGCTGCAAAAGATCATATCAAAATATTATACAGGGCGATTGATCATTTGCTGCTTTCTTTAAAGTTTAAGGGGCAAACGAACGTGCGTATCGCCTAAGACTATATTTGTAGGTATATCCGCAATACCAAGGGATTCGCTGATGCCTTGCCTCCTCATCTCTCTCTGTTTGTGATGACTTATTGCATGATTCGGGCGAGATTTACTTCGTACAAGTTGACTACTAAGCGAGAAAATCATGTAGACTAGGTCTATGAAGAAACAATTGGATTACCAATTTTAACCAAATTTACAATTAGGTACATTTTGTTGAATTCTGCAAATACCTCAAGAAACGGTTACTTACATATCACTCATCCCTTCCCTCAAAGGCCTTTCCTCCTCAAAGTAGCTGTATGTCTCTGGTTCTTGTTCCGGTTTCTTCATATTACTGACCGGACCAAACATGAAGGCGCGAGAGTCATACAGGGTGTTTGAGTATTTCACTTTCAGAGACTCGTGGACTCGACATACCTCGTTCAGCTCCACTTGATTCGTGAACTTACTCAATGTTATGAGGCCTAGTAATCGCCTGTAAAGTTGAAAAATAATAAGCAGGTAAAACATGTGGCTTGTATTCCCTGATAGGAAAAGCGAGCTACAAAGAGTCTCTTATTTTATTCAATAGGGCAGCAAGACTTTTACTACTAATCGGGTACTGTGGGCTGCTACTATTTTATTTTGTAATGGAATAGCCCAATATGTTTTTTTTTTAAACATTGCCCCACACTTGGAATTTCTCCTGTATTGTGGGTGCGTTTACAAACATTCAAACTAACATACACAAACAGCCAGACCCGGAACAACTACTTGCAGGTCATACAAATATTAGTTCCGTGCAGGAATCGAATCCGCGACACGCAGCGCAGCAGTCAATCGCTTAACCACTGCGCCAACCGTGCCGTCAATCATTAAAATCATCAATACAACCCTATAAGTTCATATAATACTATTGATTGATATTTTATGAAATTGTCCTTCCCCAGGTCTACTCATGTGCCAAATTTCATCCAAATCCGTTCAACCATTTTTGCATGCACGCATAACAAACAAACATACTCATTTTCGCATTTATAATATTACTTAGGAGCATTGATGGTGGCAATTGAACATTACATGTCCATAAGCATATAAATAACATTAATTAAAAAATTAACTTGAAATTTTAGGGAGGCCTATGTCCAGTAGTGGACATCTATCGACTGAAATGATGATGATGAACTCAAATTTACTTTCTACGAAAATGTTGGGGAAAGTTGGGGAAAATGTTTCTTCGCATTTTTTAAGAAAATTCAAAACATTTTTTAATACAGTTTATTTACATTTAACTAAAGTATGTAGGTACCATTTTGTTCGATAACTTTTTGCCATCTTGTAGGTAGGGACATGATCCCATTGCTATAGAAATTTTGGGACTTCTGATCAAAATACTGCGACAAGTGGTTTGAATTAATTTCAGTGTAAACAAATAAAGCTATTAAGTACCTGTGTGTTTGGAAGTCTCCCCAGTCATTGTTCTCCACTGGATAGTCTCGGACATATCTTACCCATATATCTCTTACTTGGCCAGTAGAATCTATGAATGGAAGAAAGGTAGCATATTTTTGAGTTATCCATCATGGTCACACAAGACATCATGGTTAATAATGGTAAGTAAAGGTTTGTGATAAATTTCTAAATTGCATGTTTGTAATATATTGAAAGGAATAATTATAATAAATTTAATTTCTCAAAAAACATAATAATATTTTACAGAAAACAGTTTGGCGGTACATGTTTCTAATAAAATGGATGTAGCCACTGCAACCGAACTAGGCAATGCCTGTATTTCGGTTTTCAGTGCCTTTTCCCTACAATATTTTAAGATTAAAATGCTAACAAAGCAAATATGTTTGGTTGTTCTGTTAATTAATTTTGAAAGACTAGTAATAACTAACTTAAGTGTTACATTATTTAAAAAATATATTACCTATAATAATATAATAAGTAGTTATCTAAACGTGGGTGAAGCGTTTATGAGTATGTGTGGACTAGTAGGTGGTTTATGTGAAGTTTGAGTGATGTGGGTGTGTTGGTGTACGAGGGTGTGTGAGGGTGAGTGTGTGGGTGTGCGGGCGAGTGTTTGTGAATGTGGTGGCTGAAACAGTTTTTCTCTTGGAATTAGGATTTCTAACTTTTTTGCATGGATGACAAATATATTTTCTGGTAGAAGTTACTTGTGCTAGTTAGTAGTACCGGGTACTTGGTGATGGTTTATCATTATCACAGTACTGTCAAACGGGGTGAATAGGGATGCAGGGGTGAATCGGAAACCAAACTTTAAAAGGGATTTTAACATTGAAATAATATACTTTGTTGCCAACAAGGGCACATAAATGTTAATTATGATACAGTAAACACATTAAAGTCTTTTTTGGCAACAAATTATATTGTTTCAATGTTAAAATCCCTTCTAAAGTGTCGTTCCAATTCACCCCTGCATCACTATTCACCCCGTTTGACAGTACGTAAATAAGTTAACGCTTCGTCAGTTGTCTTAGGCTTGTACTTCATGTGAAAGCTACTAAAATTGCTTACCAGTAACTTTAATATTGCTGACCCTTTGTACCCTCTCCCAGAGCTTGTTAAAGTTCTTGAGCATGCCGCCGATGCCTTTGACGAGCACCAGCAGGCACGCATGGTGCTGGGCATGCTGCGAGTAGTCAGGGTGCGACATCACCGACTCTCCTGGCGCGTGAGACAGAATGTAGCTCACTGAAGAGCGCATTGATATCTCATTTGATTATCAATCGCGATATTTAAGTCGCTTCAAATACACTATCCATCGCCGATAAATAAAATATTCAACGATTATTTTGTGTTTGTTATCAGGAAATATTTATTATTCTATAATTTTTAGACATTTGTTTACGTCGCGACTTTTTCCCAAGACGGGGCGTTTTTGACAAGTATTTGACATTGATTGACACTATTGGCATTGGCAGCTGTACTGTACGCTTCTGGCAGTTCTTTTGACGTTGTCATGCTAGTTTCGTCGTTTTGAAACCGATAACCGATACTTTTATTTTTATTGTTTGGCAGTGACGTTACCAATTTCTGAACGAATACCAACTAACCTCAAAACTTCAAAGTTTTGATGTCGCACTGTTTAGAGAGAGAGACGCCGAAAATAAATATCCACTTTAAAATTACTATAATCTAGCAGTTAATATAAAATGGCTTCAAAAGAAGGTGTTGGCGATAAAGGAAAGGTAACTACTTTTTGATGTATGCTACTGCTTGGTTGCACCTGTAATTTAAATTTTAAATCCTGCAGTATTATTATCAACTTATTTTGTTGTTTCATTGAACTTTTCAGTCTTCCCAAGGTGCTGGAGACAATAAAGAAAAGAGGAGGAAAGAGTCCATCCTTGATCTTAGTAAATATTTAGAGAAAAGCATTCGTGTGAAATTCGCTGGCGGGCGAGAAGCGGCAGGAATCCTGAAAGGATACGATCCTCTATTGAATCTTGTATTGGACAACACTACTGAATTTCTAAGAGGTAATCTTACTTTACTTTCGTAAACTTTACACTGTGTAACTTTGCTGGTTTTCTATTCAGCAGTTTCATGTCGGCACCAGGAATCCTCATTACTCTTCAAATCAATACTTTCCGCCCTTAAGACGACTCACTGACCCTTTTTTACCTATAGTGGTATGTATTTATTTTACTTATAGTGTACACTAGGTTGTTTTATTTCTCCTTTCCATTGCTGGATGTGGGTCCGCCTTAAATCAAACCAAAGTTCTGTATCACACTTAGCCCTCTCATCATTACCAACTGCCTTTTGACCCATCACTATATTTAAATATATTATTAACTAGCTTCTACATGCGGCTTCCCTCGCGTGGATGTTGGAAATTATCCCATGGGAACATGCTACCGGGATAATTATTATCCTATCATTCAAATCCATTCAGCCGTTAAAGCTTGAAACGGACAGAGAGATAATAAATGCAAATAATCTTTTTATTATTATTAAATAGGTTTTTCTGAATAATAATAATTAATTTTCATATTATCATCATTAATTAGAAATACTCTAGCACTGCCATTGACCACGTATTACCTTCATGTTAGCTATGTTATTTTATAACTTCAATTTTTAATTACCTTTAAGCGAGTGAACCAATGTAAATGAAAAAATACTAAAATAAATAATACCGCAAGATACTGGTTAGTAATATACTACTGGTTGATAATATATCCAATTCCCTAGATCTCTTAAAAAGAGGTATTTTTTTTTAAATAATGATGTGCATGATAAAACCATTCCCTATTTTACCCCCTTGGGGGATGATTTTACAAAAACGCTGTAAGATTATTTTTTTATTTCTTACCAAAAGCATAAATTAAAATTTTCATATCAGGGTACTTAAGAAATGCTAAGTTTCCCATACAAACTTCCATCCTCTACTATATCACCCCCTTTTAGGATTATTTTTGTGACAAAAAGAAGCTTGTGTCCTTCCCCAGGATGCCTTCTAACTCCTTACCAAATTTTATCGAATCTGTTCAGTGGTTTAGGTGTGAAAAGGTAACATACAGACAGACAGATAGTATAGAATAGAATAGAATTTATAATACCAATATGGATTATTTATCAAACAATTTACTGTAGGTATATCCCATAAAACAAAAAGGGCAAACATATTCAAAACTATTATTTTCTATCTTTACAGATCCTGATGACCCATACAAACTATTGGATGATACAAGAGCACTAGGACTTGTAGTTTGCCGAGGTACCTCTGTTGTCCTAATATGTCCTATGGATGGTATGGAAGCCATTCCTAACCCTTTCATTACACAGGAAGGATAATAATTTTAAACTAATTGTCTGTCTATATTTAAGGAATATAAGGTATATATAACTAAGTAAATACTATAAAACAATATATTTCTATTTATTTCCAAATATCAGACACAGAAGCTCATTTATTATTCTACTTAATAAATTATTGCACACATAAACTTAGATATGTCCAAAATTATTATAAAAATACTGTTATACTTAAAGGGTAAAAATTTACATAAAGGTTTTTAGTACATTAGTATTCATGCACCTGGCATCACTTGGAGAAACACTAGTGTAATATCACCCTTAATTATTACGAAACCTTAAAATAAAAAAAACAAGTCACATAAAGTAAATACTCAGGTCCCCTCTCAAATTATTCTACATTAGCTGGTAACTGGTAAATTGTGAATAAATTATAATACTAAAAATCTATTAATCAAATCCGAATTCGTTTCTAATCCAGGGATAACTCTTGGGGCATTCAGAACATGTGATCATGTACTTGTCATGTTCTAACACTTTTGAAGACAGTTTACACGTGTTAGGTTTGACGCACGCGACTTCTGCCTCCTCAAAATGACGCTCTTTACATTGCCACGGCTGGAACTTCTTCAACTGAAGAACTGGGGTAGGTCTCTTTATCCAATCAATCAGTTCTTTGTATGTTACAAAGTAGACATCTGGCACTTTCAATAGTTCACTGATGAATTTCTGTGAAAAACGAAAATAATTTATCAAGTCCAAGTATTTGATGTACCTAGTCACAGTAGAGACCATAGATTCTGAACTTATTGAAACATAGGAGTTATAAATTTTTGGTTTTGGGTAATTGAAGATTTTTTTTTCTTTGGTACCTTGAAAGCCAGCAAATATTCATTATTCTTAAACCACGTCGAGCTTAAATGAATGCCATACGGAGCTCTGTTCTTCAGATAATGCCGCTTGAAGTTGTTCACCAGAATATTGTAGACGTCTTCACCAGTCAGGTTTGAAGGGCAGTACTCCAGGGTGGCACATGTGTAGTCGCCATTCGAAAGAGGATTGATGACCATCTCCCAAATTCCTGCGTAGCTTCGCGTTGGGCAGTCTTGGTTGTTGCCTAGAAACAAAAAGTAGGTTTGATATAATATATTATGTCGATAGAAAACATTTCTATATTGCACACCTTATTCATAGGTTTTCAGAATTTTATGCACCTTGCGTTGGTAGGCATTGGCAACGTCTTATGTCGTATTGGGATACGTTGTGTTCTATAGAAAATTCAAATGTGT
This sequence comes from Griposia aprilina, assembly GCA_916610205.1. Taxonomy (NCBI): domain Eukaryota; kingdom Metazoa; phylum Arthropoda; class Insecta; order Lepidoptera; family Noctuidae; genus Griposia; species Griposia aprilina. Next base: position 14,470,537 of record OU744302.1, read on the forward strand.
TCATCTTTTCAAAGCTAAGCTAACTACATTCGTCGTATGCGCAACACGACGCCAAATATTTTCTTGATTATTTCGATTGTATTCACCGAGTACAGCGAAATATGCGTGGAGATATTATCATTTGTAATTATTAAAATTGTTCGAGTATTTTCCTGGCCTATTATCATGGTCGTTGCCTGTTTTTTTTTGAATGAGGAAAGGTGCGGTCATTAGTTGGTGCATGATAGCACGAACAGTCCCCACCCAAGTCTATTATGGCGAGTTTCTAAAATAGGTATCCACTAGGTGCGACTGCCATCTGAACTCTAACGCAAATCTGGTTAACCTTTACATAAAGGTCTCAAATATAATTTTATAGAAAGCTTAGGTAATCACCAAGTTACTGCAATGAAATAGAATTTTATTTCCGCAAGAAGATGGAGTGGGTAACTGCACTGTTGTAGGTATTCATAATTTTTGACATAGAAAGTTGTAACTATTCGGCAGCTGTAGGTAGTGTAGTGTATACCTATGTACCCTCATAACGCGTGAAAACAATGCAGTTCGGAGTGAATCTATTGACTAACAAATCGTATCTCATAATCTAATCGTAAAGAGCATTCTTTGCCTACAATAAAGTAAGTACCTACATTGACTTTTTACTCGTTAAATAAACAGTTATTTTGTTTAGTTGGTACCTACTTGTAAATATCGCAATACCGGCGCTTAATTTGATCAAAACTCGAAACGTGATTCAAAAGCTGTACAATTCCGCATTCCAGGTAGTTATGCGTAATATAACAAACAATAGACGCGCAGAACGCAATCTCTCCTAGTCAGATGCGCGTGCCGCGTCGTCATCGACAATCATAACATCTTACTTAACTACTCACACGCTCTAGTTACGAGGCGTTGAGATGAATCAATAGCGTTTAACAGTGTATGTTAAAAGAATTCGATTTTGGCATCTTCATCATTTAAACCTGTCAAGTACAGCAACGAGAACTTGCAAACGTCGCGGCGGCGGCGACCATTTTTAACCGATTTCGGATGGAGGAAAAATCGTTACGTTTAAAATTCCAATTAATTAAGTACCTACCCTCCATTATGACAACATGCTCTCGTTTATACTGCAGTTGAAGTTTTGTAAGCTTCAATAGATAATTGTCTTCAACTCCCAAATTTCTTATAATATATTTAGTGGACACCTTCGATCAGATAGACATTTTATCGAGGGGCTCATTAATAGGTAAGTACTCATGGGAAAAACATAGCATTCGTCTTACTACTACACTGATGTGGCATCTTATAGTCCAATGTATACGGCCAGAATGGAGGGTCAGACAGCGGTGCCACGATCGTGGCATCATATACGAAGCCGAATTCCTGCATCATCAGGAACTGTCGGTTCCAGCCCACTGAAAGGAACGGTACTCGCATTCCTCTGCGAAATAAATGTGAAAGTTCATAATAATGATGCAGCGGTGATTGATTTCCTTGGTGATTTGTAACGTCAAGCAATCGATCAACTTATGCTGCATGTTGCGTTAACGGCAAGCTATTCAATTCGTAATGCGATCGAATAAATTGCATAGATAGTGTTTGAATTTCTTCAACTGAGACACTACAAGTCTGCGATATAATTTAATTTCCAGATACATTACTGTAGATTGTATGAGGAACTTCATAACATATACTTGAAAAAGAAGTGCCTATACCCAAAAGTAATAAGTAATGCAAGTGTATCGCTTTTGTTGCCAACTCAAAGTAAAATGAAGCAGAAATAAATCTCCTCTAAAAAGTACCTGAAATCCTCCATATGAACTCTGCTGAATCTGTTTATCATATTCGCTCCACCAACCATTTCGTCGAACCAATCTTCAACGGTGGCATTTTTCGACCACCAATCTTCCGGACCTCGACGACTGCAAGATTTGGAACATTCGACATTATTCTGTTGTTACTTCATCACTTTGCTAAAGATTTCTATTGACATGTTACTTACGTGATTGAGTTTACTGCTATCTCATGCCCGTCATTCCACAGCTTTTGTACGTGTCTGTAATTCGTATACGGGTGTGAAACGAAGAATGTCGCTTTTATTGGGCAACCGTTAGGGTTCGTATGTTCTGGAGTAAACAGGTGCTTGGTGTAGGCATCCCAGTTTTCGTGGTTTACTGAACCATCGAAGGTTAGGGTGATCATTTGTGGAGTCTGTAAATAAGACAGAAGTAAGTAGTTAACAGATTTAATAGCTCCTTCAGTCCAGTGTCCATCTCGAGTGCCAAAATAAACATTTACCTGACTGGGAACGAAATTTCCAGGTATAACATAGCCTTCCTTCGAGCAAAAGCATTCCGGTAGCACGCAGAGGATAGGATCACAAGTTTCTGCTGCGTTCGGATCATAGTTCACATCGCACCAGCCCTAAACAGCATTACAACATTGGGAGAAAACTACGAATTATGACGAATGACACGGCATTAACATTATTGTGAAAGTATAAAAATTAGGGTGACGATTAGAAAACGATTCAGCTTACGGTGTTAATATTTTGCAAGTCATAATGAAGCGAGAACTTGTGAAATTACAAATGTTTCAGTTTAGATGAAGATGGTAGTTTGGAATTCATAGAGAATTTACTTCGTCAGACGCGTCCGTGCAGTCGATGGAGCCATCACAGAAATATTCGGCGGGAATGCAGTTGCCGTTGGAACAGCCAATATGAGTGTCGTTGGCACAATCCGCCATATCTAGAAGTGGTTTCGGGATCCGGGTTTCTGAAATAAACAATGCTTTATTTACCGATCGATGGGATCTATTCTGTGGAATGGGCAACTTCAACGTAAGAGAATCATTAATCAAAGGTGACGATGAGACTATGCTTACGGATGATCAGGTCTGGTTCGGATGACCTCTGGCCCCGAGCTTGTACGTGTCTACCTTCTATATTTTGGAATTCTCTACTAGCACAAGCATCTCACGGGTATGTTATCTTTTTTGGGGCCATCCATCACTAAGTCTTGGTTTCAGAGTAGAGTATATTACGAACATTAGGAAAGATCAGCAGTGGACTGCAGCAAATGAAGATGATTGATTGCGCGAAAATGTCTTTGACACCTACCTATAGTGAGATCGCAGTTGTGCACATTCTGTTGCATGTCACACAGTTGCCTGTTGACGTCGAACATCAAGCCAGGCGAGCAATGGAACTCGAACACGTCGCCGTCCAAACACAGGTAGTATTTAGCGCACTCGTCGATCGTCCACATCTTATCATCAGCTCTGTCCGGATTCCTGTATTAATTGCATAAGAATATTATACCTAGTTTTATGCACATGGGGCAAGTAGGTTATTGGCGAACTGGCGATGCCGGTGTGGTTTTGACAGAAAGTTTTCTGTCTAGGTACCTACTCCTTCAGCCTAGGGGCGTGTATGTACTCGTAGATATGATGAAAGATTGTACTCAAGTACCTAGTAGCTATTTACCTATTATCTATATAGCTTCCTGTCTAAGCCAATTCGCCTGTTTTGAAATCGGTCCATTGCCCATAAAACACACAATAGTAAGCTACTTAAAGAACTACGTGCAACATTTGCCCAAAAAAAATTAAGCATGTACGCACGTGACATACAGATTAAATGCATAGCGAAAGTGAATTTCTCAAGACGTGTAGTAGGAAATGGTAATGCTGATACAAGCGGACGGGTGGCTCAGTCAAGGTTGCGGCGAAAGTCGCCCGGGGTCGTTGTCCGCGCTACGAAAATGGCGGAAAATCATCCATGCAGCTGACACAACACACGCGTCGTTTTTATTCACGCGGTATTAGGTACATTCACGTTTCGGTGCGGAAGCAAGAGGAAGCAATGCACTTCATGCAATTTTCATTAGGAACTAATAAAAAGCTAAGTACTTATATGTTTCTGTTTTCCCAATATACCTAGTAACTTACGGATTACGTGATTATGTATGTATCTAGCTAGAAAATAGGTTACTGTGTATGAATCAAAACCATAAGGGGAGAGTTTCACGAGATCTTATTTTATTGGTAAGTAGGTACTATATGTTCTATGTTAGAGGGTTTGGTTTCCGCACTTAGTCCTTCAGGTTGACCATTGTGCGTGGGCCTTGGCGGCCGTCGGTGGTTATTCCAACCAGCCATGCCCTGAAAAAGTTTATTACGTCTCCTGGTCTGTTTAGAACTTCTGTAAAAGATCTGGGTGCCCCGAGGGTTTCTGTTCTAATCTGTGTGACTCCTGTGCATTCAAAGAGCATGACATGTGCAACGGTTTCCTCAGCCTCCATACAAGTCTTGTACAGAGGACTGTCCGTTATGCCTATTGTGTGGAAGTGTTTGTTTAGCGAGTAGTGTCCCGTGATGGTTCCCGTGACCAGGCACAGGCCGTTCCTGTCCAGGCGTAATAAACGCCTGGTTAGCCTACCATCTAAGGATGGCATGGCTTCCCTGGACTGCCTGCAGTCCGGTGTCGAGGTCCAGGTCTCCGCTTGTGTGGCAAGTTCGTTTCGTTTAAAGGAGGAGCAAAAGTCGTAAGTAAGGCAAATAACCCAAAATGATGATTATCTTGAAGCTTAATATTCATGCCCAAATTCAAATTAACTTCGCTTAAAATTAAGTGTTATTGGCACTGTAAGATATTATATTTCGTTGTAGAGATTTAAATATTGTATACACCATATACGTTATTTTTTAGTTTATGTAACAAATCTTGACACACTTAACTAGCGATTATCGTAGTGTGTATGTTATTATTGTAATTATTGATTTAAGGTGAAATTAATTGACACAAAGTGAGGTTACGGAAAAAATAATATGTTCCTAGTATCTATGACATAACGATGATAATAACAATAATTCTATAATCGTCACGTTTTGGCAAACGATGTAAGCAGGTAGATCTTGTTGCTAAAGATCGTGAGAACAAGGGTAGATCAATATTACTTAGTACGATAGTTATACCTAATATTAAGTCCTATTAGGCTGGATAGGTAGTGTTACGAGGAGCGTTCAATGTATTCTCGCAATCGACGTGAAAAGAAACATATTTAAAATTATTTTTATTTTTCAATGTGATCTCCCATTTGCTTTTCAATACCCTGTAAAGAATAAGTTATTTCTTTTTCAGAAAAATGCGCATTTATTGCCGCCTTGAGATCTTCATCGTTGGAAAATTGTTTCCCACAAAAGTCTTTTTTCAAATTAGGGAACAAATAATAATCACTTGGGGTTAGGTCCGGGCTATAGGGTGGGTGGTTAATTTCTTCGAAACCACAATCTCGTACAGCAGCCTTGGAAACACGCGCCGTGTGTACCGCGCCGTTGTCGTGAAGAAGCAGCACACCGGTGGTCAGTTTACACCGTCTTTTTTCATTAATTGCTTCCCGTAAATTTCGTAAAGTGGATGCGTAGGATGCTGCGTCTAAAGTTTCACCTTTTTTAACCGACTTCAAAAAAACGAGGAGGTTCTCAATTCGACTGTATGTTTTTTTTATGTTTGTTAGCTCAGAACTTTTTTCTACGTGAACTGATTTGAATGATTCCTTTTTATTTGAAAACTGGTGCTTCTCATGTGGTCCCATATAAATTTGATCAAATTCTGACCAATACTTTTTGAGTTATCCTTAATACTGCGTATTTTTTCCACTTAGTTTATATTGATGATGTTTTAATAATTTCCTGTCACTGTTATTTATATATCAAGTAGTGGTATACGAATTGGTGTGGGGTAGGTACCATAACTAAAAAGTGAAAAATAACAACTTTTTTTATAAAAAATACAACCGACTTCCAAAAAAGGCACAAAAATACTGTTTATAACTTTAATTTCGGAAGTCGGTGGCAATTTTTTTTTATACAAAGCCAAAGACACCGACTTCCGAAATTAAAGTTATGTTTCAGTTTTTTTGTGTTTTTTTTGGAAGCTGGATGTTTTTTTTTTGGAAATAAGTTTTTTTGTATTCTCAAATCTCAATCGGAAAAATTCCCTGTGAGTCCCAAAACTGTGACCATGATTTTTCCGGCAGACCGAACGACTTTGAATTTCTTAGGGGGCGCAGTACCCTTTTTGTGCCACTGCATTGACTCTTGCTTACTTTCAGGGTCATAATGATGAACCCACGTTTCATCTCCAGTAAGAATTCGATCGAAAATACTTGATAATATATACTTGATGGTACTTCACCACAGAGCTCTAAAAACTATCTAGAGCACTCGATTCGCACTTGTTTTTATGGCGCCGCCCGCCGCCGCACAGTGGATCGTCCCCATACAAGAGGTCGGACATAGAATTAAAAATTGAAAAAGTATTTAATTGAAAAAAATGAAATATACAGTTGCATTACTCTATTATGGAACTACAAAAAATGTTCCTACAATTTTTTTATTTGACCAGTACTTTATGAGCAATTCGATGAAAACTGTTATTTTTCTATGGAAATGGTCACAAAAATGTCTGTATCTCATGATTCCCTCCTTGTTTTGATTTGCGGTTTTCACTACTGTTATTTACCCATTTTATGCCACATTTTCTTCAAGGACACATGGTGCCCCCAGCGACCCCCTTCCGAGATATTTTGCTTTTAGTAACTATACTTTTTATTGTATAACTGATGAAATGGAGGTACATTAAGTATATTCATTACTGAGAATAAGTCATCCCTAAGTAGTTCCTTAAATAACAGGTGCATTTGCGATTACTTTAATGACTTATGAACGCTTCTGTTGCCATACAACAAAAGCGTTAATGAGTCCTTAAGTAAAGATTACCAGTACTTGCTTAATCTAATTAGTTATTGTAATTACTATGTTAACAGCCCTTAATCTCTGCATTGTGATTGGATAATGTCATCATTAGCTTATCAAATTCATTGCTAGTTGCCTACTTGCTGCCCTATATATTTGAGTGTGTTTAGCAAATGTAATTCAGTTGTAATTATAACTTCTATCAAGTGTTGTCATTATGGCTTTCCGTGGGTTTTCTACTTATCTAGATCTTTACGTTGCTCTTCGTAATCATAAAGATCTTCGTGACTATGACAATTTATTTAACACATTGAAGTCGAGTACTAACGTCCAGTTAAGTGAAAGTGATGTGACGGATCTCAAGAACTGGTGTCGACGATTTTGCTATAGGGTTTACACCAAATGGGTGCAATCAAGAAGGACAGTCGACAGGTTCATTAACAAGAGTGGAGAGTGGTTAAATTCCGATATCGTTTGGCCAGATTGCTTTAAAGAAAATGTTGTTGACACTGAAGAAGCAAATGAAAATGAGGCAGAAGAGGTAGTCGGTCCATCAAAATCAGATGCATCAACTTCAACATATACATCTCCTCGCAAACGCTTTGAAGATTTATCGACTAGACACAAAAGAAGACGTGTTAATAAAAATGTTGCTAGTTGCAGTCGTCCGGATGAGCTTTTGCATGTATAAACCCATGTGTAAACCCTATAGCAAAATCGTCGACACCAGTTCTTGAGATCCGTCACATCACTTTCACTTAACTGGACGTTAGTACTCGACTTCAATGTGTTAAATAAATTGTCATAGTCACGAAGATCTTTATGATTACGAAGAGCAACGTAAAGATAAGTAGAAAACCCACGGAAAGCCATAATGACAACACTTGATAGAAGTTATAATTACAACTGAATTACATTTGCTAAACACACTCAAATATATAGGGCAGCAAGTAGGCAACTAGCAATGAATTTGATAAGCTAATGATGACATTAGACAATCACAATGCAGAGATTAAGGGCTGTTAACATAGTAATTACAATAACTAATTAGATTAAGCAAGTACTGGTAATCTTTACTTAAGGACTCATTAACGCTTTTGTTGTATGGCAACAGAAGCGTTCATAAGTCATTAAAGTAATCGCAAATGCACCTGTTATTTAAGGAACTACTTAGGGATGACTTATTCTCAGTAATGAATATACTTAATGTACCTCCATTTCATCAGTTATACAATAAAAAGTATAGTTACTAAAAGCAAAATATCTCGGAAGGGGGTCGCTGGGGGCACCATGTGTCCTTGAAGAAAATGTGGCATAAAATGGGTAAATAACAGTAGTGAAAACCGCAAATCGAAACAAGGAGGGAATCATGAGATACAGACATTTTTGTGACCATTTCCATAGAAAAATAACAGTTTTCATCGAATTGCTCATAAAGAACTGGTCAAATAAAAAAATTGTAGTAACATTTTTTGTAGTTCCATAATAGAGTAATGCAACTGTATATTTCATTTTTTTCAATTAAATACTTTTTCAATTTTTAATTCTATGTCCGACCTCTTGTATGGGGACGATCCACTGTGCGCCGTGAGCATTCGCGACACCGATCTTTTACTGACTTTTGAAAGGTAAAGAAGGTCATGAAGAATAGCGTGCACGCTACCTACGGAGAACTGGTCATCTCTGCTATCATTTTCATCTTCATTCGGGCATCCTCCAGTATAAGATTCTCAACTTTTTTCACGTTTTCCTCCGTAGAGGCAGTAACCGGGCCGCCCGCCCGAGCGACTGTCGTCTTCAATACTCTCACTACCCCTTTTAAATTCACTTGACCACTTTTAAACCGTAGATAACGATAGTGCAGAATCTTAGTAAACAGAAACCATATCTTCGAGAATTGTTTTTTAACTTTTTATTTGTTTGTTATGGAATTTAATAACAGCTAGCGCGGCGCTCGATTTTCTTCAACATTATAATCATAATATTTTTTTTTTTGTGTAACTTAAGTAGTAGGTAAATACAGTTCTTAAATTAATGTTCATAGGCCGATATGTTATGCCAAGAGGCATACAAATATGGTTGCAAGCGAAATAAAATATTGATCATGCGAGAGATAGGTACCTACTTAAACATAAATTATTTAGTATTTATGTGAAAATTAATAGAATGATGATAAATAAATAAAAACAAAAATTATAAATGTCAGAATTTGGAATATTTAGATAATTTCTACAGTCCATGCATAAATAAGTAATCATAAATTACAATTACTTACAATATTCAATAAAAAAAAATAATGTATGTAATGTGTTATGTGTATTCAATAAAAAAAATGTTTCTACAGTCAAATAAATAAGTCTACATTAATTTATCATTTAGAAATTCATCAGTCGTATAACATTAACATTAACAACAAGGTAACATTCTTCAATTAATAACTTCTTTTTTTTATTGTGTAATAGGTACTTATTCAAATGTTTTATGACATCAGGAAATTTACTTATTTTGAATACGCGGTGCCATGCCTAAAATGCTCTTTCTCACTAAGGCAGTCTTACAACGCTGATTATTGGCTACGAATCGTAACATCTCGTAACGTTGACATTTTGTCGAATAAACTCATGTTTGTTTTGACGAAAACACTAATTTCAAAAATATATAATGGGGGTAAGGTAAGTATTTGCAGCGATTTAAAGAATGGTACCTACAGTCGCCAGCAGGTCAAGCTACACGAAACTGTCAAATTTCTCCAAACGATTTTAAACCTTAAAATGTTGATAGTTAAGTTCAAAATCGAATCAGAAAACAACCGTCTTCCAAAAAAAAAAACTAAAAGACGTGAAAAATAACTTTAATTCCGGAAGTCGGTGTCTTTGGTTTTGTATTTTCGTTTTTGGCCACAGACTTCCGAAATTAAAGTTATTTTTCACGTCTTTTAGTGTTTTTTTGGAAGTCGGTTGTTTTTAGTAAAAAACCTTTTAATTATTCAGTATTTAGCTGCGGTACCTAGGTACCCCAAACAAATTCGTATACCACTACTTGGTGTGTACTTAAAAAACAGTGACAGGAAATTATTAACATATCATCAATCTTTACTAAGTGGAAAAAATATGCAGTATTAAGGATAGCTCAAAAACTCCTGGTCAGACCTTGATCAAATTTAAATGGAACCACATGTGAAGCACCAGCTATCAAATAAAAAAGAATCATCCAAATTGGTTCACCCAGAAAAAAGATCTGAGCACAAATAAAATAAAAAAAAAACGTACAGGCGAATTGAGAACCTCCTCCTTTTTTTGAAGTCGCTTAAAAATATGACAGTTTGTGGTAACTTGATGTGCTGGCGACTGTACACGGCTATCATCAATTTTCAGACCACACATTGATCTTATCCATCTTTTTTGTGCCTTAAAAACCATATCCTTATCAGTAGAATTACCCCAAAAAATAATACCATATCGCAAAATTAAGGTTTCTAAGCCGTCATATGAAACTAGTAGCGAATCAGTATTAACTTTTCTATCAATTTGGAAAAGTGCGTATGTTGATTTATTTATTTTCTTACTTAGGAATACTTCTTCTTACTAAGGAATAAACCTAAGAATTTTGCTACCTTAACTTCTTTAATTTCACAGTTACTATGTCTAATATTTACTTTTGGTACTTCAGTTATTTAGTAAAAGTGCATTAATTTGGTTTTCGTTAAGTTTATAGCCAATTCATTAGAGATAGTGTATTATATGTACAATACATCTTGATAAATATTGCGATCAATACATTTCACTATGGCAGTACTGTCGTCTGCATTGTCATTGTCACGTTAGCCATTCCAGTTATGGGCACGCCATAATTGCGGCGGTAAGTCTCCTCTTTGAGGAGTGGATTAAGAGGCGCCACGGCGTTCTCACCTTCCGCCTGACGCAGGTCCTCACCGGAAATGGTTGTTTGGGAGGTTCCTGTTTCGTATAAGACGGGAGGAAACGCCCGGGTGTTACCAATGTGTGGATTGCCCGGAGAACACGGTGAAGCATACGGTGGAGATCTGCCCGCCTTGGGTGGAGCACCGCCGTGTCTTCACGGGGGCGATCGGCGGCGGCGATCTCTCGCGTCCGTCCCTCGTCCAGGGCATGGTACGGAGCGAGAGGGTTTGGAAAGCTGTCACCTCCTTCTGTGAAGCAGTAATGCCCGCGAAGGAGGAGGCGGAGCGCGTGAGGGCGAGACAATCGTTGTGCTCTCACGCCCCTAGTCGCCGCAGGAGGAGATGCCCAGGGCGTCGGGAATCGATAGCCGATTCCCGGCCACCGTAGGCGCGGGCTTGCGGAAGGCGAGCAATGGGTAGATGCCTGCCGAGGTCGCGGATTGTTCGAAAGAGTTACCGTGGCCCTGGCGCACATGCAACTGAAGGAACATGGGTGGGTTTTAATATGTAAGAGTCTAATACGCCCTCCCGCTCCGCCTAGAGCGGGAGAAGTCATTTGATGACATCCCACCCAAAAAATAAATAACCGTTCCAGTTAACTAACAAACTAAGGCTCACAACTAAGTATATGAAATTTTGTCTATATACCCTTTGATAATGTCATTAAATAATGAATAAGTCATATTACCCACATTATTAGTAAATCACCCTCATACCGATAATACACTGAACGCTACTCGTAGGTGGTGGAAAACAGGTACAAAAACTATAAGAACGGAAGAAGTTATTACTGGAACCGAGCTTCAAAAGATCGATACGGACAAAGTTAGTGATGATGAAATCCAGTCTATAGGTCTTAGTACGACCAAAAAGCAGTCGGCTGTACTTGCTAAATTCTAGATGAGACCAGCCTAAAGGGGTCGAACCGGTCAAAGGTCCTGTTGGAAATGGGTAAAATGGAAAAGGTCTATACCTACTGCTGGAGCAGTGATTACTAACCTAGAGCTCTAGTTAGATGATGAAAGGTCAGGTCTTCTATTAGTCGGAACAGATATGTTCTTTTTTAGGGTTCCATACTCAAAGAGTAAAGGCGGAATCATATATACTAGGCATACACTGTCAGTCTGCCATATAGGCAACCCTTTTACCGACTTGCACCTTGTCGGTTTTTTCTTGATTTCAAAGTTATGTCACTCGTCTGTGATGGCTGAGTATAGCTGCTATTGTGAATAGAACATCATGTTGGTAAAATCTTCGTTTGTCGACTTTCGTGGGAACACTTTTGTCTTTTTAATTACGAATGTTACTTGCAGAAAGTGGTGCAGATGTTTGAATAAGTAAAAGTTAACCGAAGACACCTCTGTAGCTATCAGATAACTAGCTTTTGTATGGTTTTTTATACTTATGGGAATGTGGAGAAGGTACTTCAGTTCGTTCGTTCAGTTCTTGTGTAGTTTCTATAGTCTACCCTCTGGGGAATTAATGAGGTGTTGGGGATAAATATACCTATTTATTTTACTCAAGTAGAATACAATGAAATTACATATTATTAATCTGTACATTTGAATGTCTTTGATTCTTTTACAACAAAACAAAAAAAAACTTTTCAATGTTAACATTACTTTTTATAGTTTCGTTCCGATTCACCCTTGCATACCTATTCACCGCGTTTGATGGTAACTAAAATCTTTTGCAGGTGCTTCCCAAAGAATCAAAGACATTCAAAGGTACAGATTAATAATAGGTTTATGAATTGACATAGTAGGCGGGTATGCCGAACGTAAGGTCTTGGTTTTGATTCCTAGGTCAAGTCAAGATTAGCTTTTTCTCACAGAACATTAGGAATTTTAATCTGAGGGTCACTTAGTTACGCGGGAACAAATAGATAATGTTATCGGTGATCTATGGGTGTGTTTTAATAATATGGCCTTACCTAACTCTTTTCTACCTATGTAGAAAGGCCATCCTCATATTCACGTCTCAATAGTAAGTATTTTACCATCTGTAAAAAGATAGGTACTGCCAAACGGGGTGAATAGGGATGCAGGGGTGATTCGGAACGAAACTTTAAAAAGGTATGTTAACATTGAAATAATATAATTTGTTGCCAAAAAGGACTACTGTGTTTACTGTATTATAATTAACGATTAAGTGCGCTTGTTGGCAACAAACTATATTATTTCAATGTTAAAATCCCTTTTAAAGTTTCGTTCCGATTTACCCCGTTTGACAGTACCTACCTATCTTTTTACAGATGGTAAAATTATATTGAGACGTGAATATGAGGATGGCCTTAATAAGTAGGTACCTACCTACTCTACCTATATATATAAAGAGTTAGGTAAGGCCATATTATTAAAACACACCCACAGATCACCAATAACATTGTCTATTTGTTCCCCCGTAATTAAGTGACCCTCAGATTGAAATTCCTAATTTTCTGTAAGAAAAAGATAATCTTGTCTTGACCTAGGAATCAAAACCAAAACCTTACGTACGGCATACCCGCCTGTCATGTCAATTCATAAACTGATTTATGGGCTCAATAAAATGACAATAAAGTGAGCGTACGTACCTGTAAAACCTTCCATTTTCGAGACACTTCACATCCGTTAAGCTTCTTTTGCTCCTAAACTTACCATGCACCCCTGGAAAATATTATAAACGAAAAACTAGTTAACACAAACGATTTCGAGAAGATACAAACGCACAATAATATTAGGACAACACAGAACGTGCAGGAAAGTCGTACTTTACCTAAGAATAAATAAGTTATTACGAAAGTTATGAGTATTCGAGAAAGCTGTATTTCACGAGCCATGTTGTGAGCTCGGTGTCTGTAGAAGCACTGAGCTATCAACAACTCATACATCGTCAGACGCGGGCATTACTTTCTTTTACTTTGTAGGCGCAGAGCCGGGTGTTGCACGAAAAGAAAGGAAAATAAAACAACATTTTTTTAAACACGTCGTGTATTTTGCATTTTTGATGAGCTTTGGTTTTTTCGGTCGTAGATTTGTTACGATGATATTTTGAAATGTGTCTCTCTGAATACGCTGCTGGGGGAATGGTGGTGGTGGTGCTGGTAATAGAACTTTGGAGTCAATATCACAGATTACTAATATGTTCTATAATATTATTTAAATCTAATAAACTAGATATTATACTATAAAACCAAAATATGAGTGTGCTTGTCTCTCTCTTACAAAACCTTTACACACAGAAAATGTCTTGATCTCTAGTTTATCGATAGTAAAACACACGCCTACCTCAAATTAACTAAATGGTAATAGGTATGTAATCTTTACGTAGTATAAAACAAAGTCGCTTTTTTGTCTGTACGCTTAGATTTTTTAAACTACGCAACGGATTTTAACGCGGTTTTCATCAATAGACAGAGTGATTCAAGAGGAAGGTTTATATGTATAATACATACATATTATAGTAGAGGAAAGCCGAGAATTTCAAGGATTTGTAATGGGATGTAAAAAACATATTTTTGTGCGCTTACATTGCAAACGCTGGCTAAACCTTAAGAAATAGATCAAAATAATGTACAACAGAATTGTATATCTTAAAGAGATCTACAAAAAAGTCCATGATGGCATATGTCTACCACCTAAGGATAACCCACAGTACCTTTTTTTATCTTAAACATATTACAAAAAAAAAAAAAAATTTTTTTTCGAAGCTATTTTAAACAATACAGTACTATTCCTTATCCAATTAAATACGTTAGATACGTTGTGACATCAAATGATGTAGATCAAAATTGTCCTTTGCAGCATATCATTAAAATTAATATCTTACAAGATATCAGAGATTTAAAATGCGGGTGGCAGCGACCGGCGCGGCGCGGCGGCGGCCGGCGCGTTCATCAATCCATCCAATATGTTACTTATTAGTAAATTATTAATCACTCCACATTGACACCCCATTAGTAACTACATTGCACCCGTGCGAAGCCGGGACGGGTCGCTAGTATTGTTATAAGAATAATTAATGAGGTACCTACGTATAGTAACAAACGCATTTAGGTACCTAGGATGTCTAACAAAATAAAATAGGTATCGTAGACATTTAAAAGACAGGTCTCACCGAGATTTGAACTCGGATCGTTGGATTCAGAGTCCAAAGTGTAGTGTAGTAACCATTACACCATGGGACCGCTTGCTGAAATGTTGGTAATATGAGTCACATTGAAAGTCGCAATAAATGTTTAAAGCTGCTCCTCATTGCAATAGACCTATAAGTCTTGCTTCATAGTTGGCTCGACACTTTCGGGAAATTATGGTAGCAGGTTCTTGGCATCTATCTTCCTATAAATATGAATGAGAAACTTCGTGAAACGGGCGTGGTAGTTTCAACAAGGGTCAGCGATCTTGCGATTGTAAACATCAAGTTAGCAACCGGTCAGCAACTCGGCACCAATAAGTGTGCTGTATTATTGGAACACTTGTCATCCATTTTGAGGTGGTTTTTTTATTTTTTTTGGGTGGGAATTCATCAAATATTGACCTCTCCCGCTCTGGGCGGAGCGGAAGGGCGTGTCAGACTCTTACTGACTAAAACCCACCCGTGTTCCTTCTGTTGCCTGTGCGCCAGGGTCACGGTAACTCTTTTGAACAATCTGCGACCCCGGCAGGCATCGGCCCTATCGGACCCCGTCAATGATGCTGACATCTCCGTGAGGCGCGCGTGGAACACAACGTGCCGTCGACCCGGGCCTGGTCCTTACCGGACGGCAAGCTGCCCATTGCTCGCTATACTTTTGAGTGGACTCAATTCAAAAGAACGTTGTTATTATGGAGAGAAGGCGTTATTTGAGCCGTGAAGAAATTATCAGAGCCGTGGGAATGTTTAAAAGCTGGTTCTCGGCAACGTGCTATGGCAATCGCTCTGGGCCCTACGCAGAGTGTTATAAGTCAACTTTGGACACGTTACCGCATCACTCTCAGCGTGGCAGAGTGACGTAAAGGACGAGCTCGCATCGGCACACGCAGACAAGATCGTACCATACCTACAAATTACCTACTGCTCGACGAAATCGTACAATGATCGCGGTGGTGTAGGTTACAAGGCTTCATAGCTCTTCAGGGATGTTATTATGCGATCAAACCATAAGAAATCGCTTGCATGAAGTCAATATCCATTCCCGAAGGCCGCTACGTGTACTATATCTACTGGGCCCGTTTAAAATCATGCCAGGAAGTCCATGCATACAGTGGTGGAACAATCATGATATGGGCGGGTATTTGGATCGGCGGAAGAACTGAACTGATTTGGATCACGAGGCAACCTCAATGCACAGATTTACGCAGAAACGTTTATATCAGATGTTGTCATTCCTTTGTGGACCCAATTTGGTGCTTCATCTCTACATATGCATGATAATGCACGTGCACACACTGCCAGAGTCTATGCAAACACACTTGCCGCAGTTAAATATCAACGTCCTAACATGGCCTGCTCCATCACCAGACTTGAATCCCGTCGAGCACGCATGGGATATGCTTCAAAGAAGAGGTCTGCCAAATACGGATGCTGTACATACACCAGAAAATCTTTTCGCCTGATACAACGGACGTGGGCGGCCATTCTGCAACGTGATTTGGATGAACTCTTATTTAGATGCCGAATCGCTGCGATAGTCTGAGGCTGCGGTGTTATACGCGTTAACGGCAGAAATACAATACAGACTACTAATTGTTTATTTGACGCAATAAAAACCTCTAAAAACTTATATTTTTATCACATTTTAATGTCAGGAAGAAGAAAAAGAGAAGGAGGATGGTGAAAAATCCAGCATAAGCAAACATCGCGATTAAATCTTTATATTTTTATTTAATTTCGATTATAACATATTTTTTTTTAATACCTGATGAATAAGATAAAACCTTTAGAATAAATGGTTTTAATCAGCAAAATACAAGGAAAAAGATTACAGTCGTATTTGACAGAATGTAATTATGACATTCAGTTTTATTTTAAAACCATAGAAACTTTAATGAGTTTCTATATCATCACATTCTTCCAGGCTTAAAGAGGATGATTCAGTATAGAACGTAGTCTCTGTAGCGGTCTGGAAGCCTTCGATTTCTAGTGGACGTCCCTTGAACAGTAGCTGGATTGTCAGTAGCCGTGTGATCGGTTTCTACTGTTAGGTGATCTGTCAATTGTTGCTGTTCCTCTTCTTCGTTCATACTTCGAGAATCGTAGAAGTCGTCTTCGTTAGTGTTGACTGAATCTCGGGTCTCATTAAGTACTTCAGATGTTTCCTGGATTATCTCACTATCTTGTCCTAATGGTGCTAGGTGTCGATTAGAGATAGTTGTTTCTCGACCATCTGCTAGTCGCACATAGGAATAATCCGGATTTACATGAAGTAACGTCACTTCCTCAACGACTGGTTGATATTTATTGTTACGGTTAAATTTTCGCATTAGCACATGTTCTGATTCTGCCAACCAAGTAGGTATAGAGACTCCATTCGATGATCGCCTTGTATGCGTAAACATCCGTTCATGTGGCGTACATTGAGTAGCTGTACACAGCAAAGACCGTATTGAATGTAAAGCTTGAGGTAGAACTTGTTCCCAATTTTCTATTACTAGATTGCGTGAACGTAGAGCCAATTGTATTGATTTCCATAAAGTTCCATTAAAACGTTCCACTTGGCCATTTCCTCTTGGATTGTACGGAGTGGTTCTACTAGAAGCAATGCCTCGTGAATTCAAGAAATTCTTTACTTCTGCCGATATGAATGAAGTTCCTCGATCCGAATGAAGGTAAGATGGCATACCAAACAACATGAATATCTCATTCAAATGTTTTATGACCGTTGTAGAACTCATATCGGCGCACGGGAACGCAAACGGAAAACGTGAATATTCATCGATTACAGTCAATATATATTTATATCTTGTATTAGATGGTACAGGACCTTTAAAGTCAATGCTTAATCTTTCCATAGGAGAAGTAGCTTTTATTAAAATTGGATCTGGTAAGTCAGATCTATAGAATTTTGGTTTTATTTCAGAACATATCCGACAGGAATTCGTCATATTCCTAATTTCTTCAGTAGAAAAAGGCAAATTTTTAGACTTTACCCAGTGATTCATGCGCGTTATTCCTGGGTGACATAAAGCTTCGTGCAATGATTTTAGTTTCTCAGTTCGTACCGGTACCGAAGCACAAACTCGTGAAAGTGCGTCAGCCACATCATTCTGCTTTCCGGGACGGTACACTATGTCGTACTTGAAAGGTGCTAAGTCCAAGCGCCATCGCTGTATTTTCTCATTCTTTATTTTGCTTGTCAGTTTATTATCAAACATGAATGATACAGATCGTTGGTCAGTAATGAGACGAAATGATTTGCCAATGAGAAAATGACGCCATTTCCTTAACGATTCCACTATAGCGTAAGCTTCTTTCTCTATAGCTGAGTGGTTGAGTTCGCTATTATTTAGCATTCTGGAAAAAAATGCAACCGGTCGATTGCATTGTGACAAAGTTGCTGCGATGGAATGATTGGATGCATCTGTTTCCACAGTGAATGGTGCATTGTGATCGATAGCGTGAACAGCTGATTTTGCAATATCAGATTTTAGTCTTTCGAAACTTTGAACTAATTCATTTTTCAATGGAAATATTTGTGTATGAGCGAGAGCATGAATTCTTTCTGAGAAATTTGGGATCCATTTACTGTAATGCGCAAACATTCCTATTGTTCTTCTCAGTGATGGAACGTCGCATGGTGGTGGCAAACTCAACAGTGGTCTTAAGCGTTCCTCGTCTGGCTTAATAACGTGGTTCTCTACATTGTATCCCAGAATATTAATAGACTTTTGAGAAAACTTACTCTTTTCTTTATTGAGAGTTAATCCATATTTTTGAGCTGCTGCTAAAAATCTGTTAAGGTTTTCATCATGTTCCTCCTGCTTTATTCCACATACCGTGATGTCATCTAAATACGCATACGTTCCTTTAAGCTCTTCTTTGCGAATAACCCAGTCTATGGTTCTTTGGAAACTTGACACTCCGTTAGTGACACCAAATGGAATACGCCGAAATTGATAAAGATTTCCAAGTGCTTCAAAAGCAGTAAAGTGACGCTCCTTTGGCAGAATCGGGACTTGATGATATGCGCTTTGTAAGTCTATAGCGCTAAACACACGATATTTTGAAATCTGTGTCACCATTTCTTCTATGTTTGGAAGTGGGTATGCATCTAAATGTGTGTACCTATTTATTGTTCGAGAATAATCGATAACGAGACGTTTCTTATGATTAGTATTCTGTGAAATGAGGACTTGAGCTCTCCAGGGTGACATACTTTCTTCAATAATTCCTTTAGCCAAAAGTTTTCTTATTTCATCTCCAATAAACTTTTTGTCATCCTCACTGTATTTTCGAGATTTTATGGCGACAGGCTTGCATTCGGGAGAAACATTCGAAAACAAAGGAACAGCAGGTACAGTTGCTGCAGCAACACTGCATACCTTAATTGGATCTTTTGAACCTCCAAAACAGAACTCAAGTGAAGAATGCTTCTCTAGTATGTCATGACCAATAATAAGATCAGCGCACAGGTTTTTTACAATAAGTAAATTCAGACCTTCATAATTATGATCTCCAATTTTAGCCGAGACGCAGGTTTGTCCCTCTACTTGAGATGTCAGTGTAGTTGAAGCCATTGAAATCGTTTGGTTACAAGATCTCTTCTTTAGTCGACACAGTTTAAAGAAGGCTTCATTCATAAAGCTGATAGAACTGCCCGTATCAATTAATGCTTGGGCACGAATTCCTTGGATGTAGGCTGTTACAGTTGCTTTCTTCAAAGAATCTGGTGATGCTGCTACAATACATGCAGAACTGTTATTGTTTGTATCTTGCTTACCTAGAACCGAAACAGTATTAAGTTTCTTGCTTCGACATACATTAGCATAGTGTCCCTTCTTATCACAAATCTGGCAGTTGGCATCGACAGCTGGACAATCCTTTCTAGGATGCACACGCCCTCCACAGAAGAAACACTTTCGCTTAGTAAACGCTGCTGCTATAGGTTCCTTGTCTTCTTTTAAACTTTGAACAACACTTATATTTGCAGTATTGTAGTTTTGTGAGCTCAATTCGGCCATTTCTAACGACAAGGCCTGATTGTAGGCTTGGTCGAGTGTTAATGACAGATTTTCAAGTAATCGTTGTCTTATTTTGTTTGACTTGATGCCAGAAATAAATGCATCTCTTATACTATCATGTTTATTCGTTTCAGCATCCACTTTTTCAAATTTGCAGTCTTTTGCCATTAATTTTAGTACCTGAATAAATGCATCGATATTTTCTTCACTCTGTTGCTTTCTTGTTGCCAGCATATGTCTAGCATATATTATATGCTTTTCTTTGATGAAAATTTGATTGAGTGTGTTAATAGCTTTTTCATAAGTGGTGCACTCACTGATAAACGAGTAAATTCGAGCGGATACATGATTTATGAGTAAGTCTAGGATAATTTTACTATCTTTCGTACCTTTTTCGCAATGTGACAAAAAACTTTCGAATGTCCTCTTCCAGTGTTCCCAATCCTTCGAGGCGGAGCTGTCAGACGGATCAATGTCTAGTTTTTCGGGACGTAAGAATCTCTCCATTTTATTTAGAACATTTTGCTGATTAAATTGATGAATAAGATAAAACCTTTAGAATAAATGGTTTTAATCAGCAAAATACAAGGAAAAAGATTACAGTCGTATTTGACAGAATGTAATTATGACATTCAGTTTTATTTTAAAACCATAGAAACTTTAATGAGTTTCTATATCATCACAATACCTTTAACCCTAGACACTTTTGATGTGTGTATGTAGATAACAGGTACCTAGCTTTCGCTAATAGTTGGGAACAAATTGCTGGCCGCTATGTAAAATTATTTAGTGGTAACTTCGATCTATTATTGATCGAAGATTGGTAAGCTTAACTGACTACTGAGGCCACAGGCTAAAAGAGGTACTACGACCAAAGCGTTTCTTATTCAAGTATATGAACTATATAAAATATAATAGAATACTCTTTATTTGTATGGTGTATACCATACAAATTACAGATATTAATGTAGAATTTTTTTATAGGGTGACACAATGGATGGTCTTATCGCTTAAAGTGCCCCTCCCCCCGCCCGCGCCCGCCTAACTTACTGCCCAAAAACACCTACGCGCTACGCTAGAAATCTTTTATTCCGTGAAAAATATATTTTTTATCTGTGATTATAACCACGTAATATTTCCTTTTGGCTAAAAGGTCTTAGCAACCAGGCCATAAAAATACTTATAAAAAAAAAACTATTTTCTTTCTCTGTGGTTTGAAAAACAAATAGGGACGCTCTAAAATGTTATTTTTTCGACACGAATATCGATATGATTATGGCATTAAAACTTTGAAAAGCGTTCCTTTTATAAAACTAAATTAATAGGATATTACATCGGTTACTAACTTTTTATTATCAATTTATATGATTTAATATTTTTGTGTGTAAAAAATAGCGTTTTTTAAATGTGCTGTCAGAAACGTCAAATGTAAAAAAATCGATATCAACAGTATTGATATTTTTGACATCTCTATAGTTCACCCGGCGAAAGTTGAAGCGGATAATAATACAGTTTTTAATTACGATTTGCAGTGAGTTTTATGAGAAAAATACCAGCTTTGTGACATATAACGGAAAAATGAAATGTATTAAAACAGTGCTGCAGATCATTTTTCTTTTAAATGTGTGTTTGGCGACATTATCGCCGCCCTCCGATAAAAAGGGGCAGAAGGGGGTGAAACCACAAGAGGGTCCGAGGAAAAACAACGTGTTGGATCGTAAACTAGTGAGTGAAACGCCTTTGGTGAAAGATATTATAAAGTACCACGCTACTTATCACCAGGACGTAATAACACGCAACTTCAAGAATGCTGTTTTGGGTTACGTTACGCCCGTGAGTATTTCACTGCAATTCTGATTCTATAGTTTTTCTTCAGATTGTATTGTCCTAGAAAGTCTATAATGTTTTTATAGTAACACATTTCATAATAATTTTATAGTGGAACAACAAAGGCTATGATGTGGCAAAGACTTGGGCGCCTAAGTTCAACTATGTGTCTCCGGTTTGGCTTCAAATCAAGCGCCAATCTCCCAACATTTACATCATATCTGGGCTTCATGATGTTGACCATGCCTGGATGAAATCGGCCAAGGCAAAAGGCTCTGCTACCAATCTAAAATGTATGTATAACTTTGTAAAGTTGTTGGCTAAGTTTTAATTTGCATGCTTCATTTAAAATTAAAATATTAAGTAATACTCTTAACCCAACACTAATTCTTTTATCATACCAATCAAAACAAGTATCAATTAGTTCCAAATGTTTGAAATTTACATTGCCTATTCATAGACATTTTTTTGATAGACTTCGTGATAGTATTATTTTACTGATTCCTTATGCTACCAGGGTTTTATCCTTTTAAAATACAAGTCAGAAAAAACTTAATAATTAAAGCTTATTTTTTTTTACTTTAGTCAAAATCAAATCATTTATTTCAAATAGGCCATTAAAAGGTACTTTTGAATGTCAAAATTTATAAAAGAATAGAATTGATTCTAGTTGCCTTTTCCAATGGGTAGTTTTGTATGGAGGAGAATGGGCAAGAAACTCCACAGTTACTCTTTTAAAGTGTTTAACAATATCTTGTATACATTAATTATATGTGTAGACAATACACCTAGTATAAAATTACTACACCACAATAGGTAGAAAGATGAGAAGATGACAGGTGAATTAATTATGTGATTGATACATGGTGGTCACATATTTACAAATATTGTAAAAGTAGATGATTTTTCTAAAATTTTAACAAGTAATAATTTAGTGTGTGAGTTAAAGTAATTACAGAATGTAAAACCAACATCATAAAAATTATACAATTAAATTAGCAACCAGTTTGATTTTGTCTACTACTTGCCTAAGACTATTTTGTGTATGATGTAGCTATTTTCATTATTACTACATTATGTTGCAGTATTGCCAAGAATTCTCTTCGAGAACTGGCAGCCGTCAGACCTGAAAGCATTCTTCATGGAGCCAACATCCCACACAGAGCAAAAGGCTCTTATTGATGAGATAAAGAAAGCCTGCAAGCAGTGGAAGTTTGATGGAGTGGTACTGGAGGTCCTTTCACAGATTGGGAAATACGTTGACAAGTCTGTCAAGTTTATACAGCAGTTTGGTAAGGAGTCACTTGTCAGTTCTTTTTTGGGTGGTAAATCATCAAATAACTTCTCCCGCTCTGGGTGGAGCGGGGGGGCGTGTCAGACTTTTACTGACTAAAGCCCACCCATGTTCCTTCAGTTGCCTGTGTGTCAGGGCAACCCTTTTCGGACAAACCCGCGACCCCGGCAGACATTGGTCCTAGCGGACCCCTTCAATTTGTGCTGACATCTCATTGAGGCGCGCGTGGGACACAACGCGCCGTCGACGCGGGTCTGGTCCTTACCGGACGGCGAGCTACCCATAGCTCGCCGTCCGCAAGCCCGCGCCTACGGTGGCCAGGAATCGGCTATTGATTCCCGATGCCCAGAGCGTCTCCTGCGGCGGCTGGGGGCGTGAGGGCGCAACGATTGCCTCTCTCTCACGCGCTGCGCCTCTTCCTTCGCGAGCATTAGTGCTTCGTAGATGGAGGTGGCTTCCCATGCCCTCTCGCTCCGTACCATGGCTTGGACCAGGGCCGGACGCGAGAGATCGCCGCCGATCTCAGATACCCCCTTTTAAGGGGGATGCGCCAAGGTAGCCCGCCAAATTCAAATTTTGTTACGTTTTTTGCAATTTGCAGATCAGTGTCAGGTTGTATGGTGATCTAAATATGATTCGCAACCTTATCAAATAAGGCTCTACAGAATTATAATCATTAGAATCAGCAATACAACTCCCTAAGGTAGAATTGCCCTCAAATGACATGATTTCATGAAATAGTCATTCTATAGGGTAATATGAACTTATAGAGATGTATTGCTGATTATAATGATTATAATTCTGTAAAGCCATATTTGTTACGGTCGCGAATCGTATTTTAATCAAAATACAACCTGACATTGACCTGCAAATTACAAAAAACGTAACAAAATTTGAATTTCGCGGGCTACCCTGAAGGTTCCGCCTTAACCACTTGAATCCCACATAATGGGACACAATGATTATCAAAGTCAAAGTCAAAACGTTTATTGTGAACTAAGTGTTACAATGTTGGTGTTATCTTATGTTAGTACCTATGACTTAGCAGCCTTGTTTATCTACTGTGTCTCGCTCGATATAGCAACCTCGGGACTCAAAGAGTTAAATGTTCAGAAAGTAATATTTATTTATTTGTCTTATATGTTTTCAGTTGTCTTGTTGCAATGAAGTATTTTATTTATGGTTGTCTTAAGTTTGAGCATAGGTGAAACAGTTTTTGGGTTGATATCCAAGTAAACAAAGGATAATTACTTGATATTTTTATAGTTAAGTTTTTATTATGTCTTCAGTATTTTTTGCACTATGCTTTTATAATTTCTTCAAACAAAACACTTCAACACTTCTGAAGACAGCCTTTCTGCACTTGTTTTACAATACACAAAGGGCATTAAAAAAAAAAAACACCTTTATCTTTTCAGGTTTGGAGATGAGCGATGATGATCTAAGTCTGATTCTAGTCTACCCACCCTTCCGAGGGTATCCTACTGATGAGTTCTTCGTACAAGCATTTAATGATATATATCCTTATGTGGAAGCAGTGTCAGTCATGACTTATGACTTCTCTAATCCTCAGAAACCAGGCAAGTTTTTATTTAGAATAAGATGTAATATAAATAAAGTGTTTAGAACTAGAACCATAACTAACAAAGTTTGTAAAATAATCTAGTCAACTATGAAATCCATCACTTACTATTCAGTATATTGCCTCGGAACATTGCGTCACCCAAATTGCAAGACTTAAAAGATCAACTAAAATGAGCTAGAATGAGTTAACTTTTATCTAATTAATTTATTTTCTGTTTCAGGGCCTAATGCACCCCTGTACTGGGTAAGGTTGTGTGTCGAAAAACTCATAGACAGTGATGAGAACCCCTCAAAGAGGTCCAAGATATTACTAGGGCTGAATTTCTATGGTAACTCATACACGGCCAATGGAGGTGGCCCCATAGTCGGGACAGAGTACATAGAGTTACTGAAGAATGCTAAGAACAACCAAGCTTTGTCGTATAATAATAATACGGCGGAGAATTATGTGGAGATAAGGTAATTATCACCTTTAATACAACACATATTGGTTCCTGTTGCAAAGAGTCCGGAAGAAGCAAAATTATTGAACGAGTTATGTATCTGCATTATATGCGTAACGTATGGAGCGGATAAATGAGCGACGTTTCGAGGATTTTATAGAAATAATTCCTTGATAAAGATCCTTTCCATAAAGAACTGTTATCAAGAAATTTTAATGACTGCAAAGGCTTATCTTAACCATAACAGTGTATTTTATTCTTGCATACGAACCATGGCCACTTTATAAACGGAAGTCAAAATGACAGATTGTAGAAAGATTTCTACGGCGCGATGACAAAACTCAAGAAAAGAATGTCATCTCTTCGTAGAGTGGAGATAGAAGTGGTCATGCTACGGATGCTGTAGTGGTACAGATAACGTATTACGTCGTTTTTTAAATGCAGAGGCCCTAGCAAGAACGCGCAACGTAAACAATGTAAATTCGACCGATCTTTTTTATATAAAATATTCTGTAGTGTTTTGGGTTAAATTTTCCCGACAAGCACAATTAATATGACCCATAGTTCGTCCCATTTTACGTTAAGTTATATAGTTATACGACCCTGTAGTTTTTATGTTACTTACAGATTTATTTTACTCTTTTCAGAACTTCTCAGGGTACAAAAAAAATATTCTACCCCACCTTATATTCAATACAGAAGCGTCTTGAATTAGCAAAAGAGTATGGCACAGGAGTAGCTATATGGGAGCTGGGGCAAGGCCTCGATTACTTCTACGACTTGTTCTGATTGTGTGTGATAGTAACTTTAAGTCTACCTATATGTTTATGTTTGTGATATTCGTAATTCCGGGATTTTTTAAAGAAACAAAATAAAAAAACCTGTAAAATATTGTTTTTTTTTATTGCTAAAAGCTTATCCTAAAATGCTACTGAAAACATGTTCAGTCTTCTATTTAATCTCGAGCTTAAACCTAGAGAGCAGTGGTGGCCCAGTGGTATCGGCCCCGACTTACGAGTTGTAGGTTGTGGGTTCGAACCCAGACGGGCGCTTTACTTTGTGTAAATAATTTCATCACCACTGCTCTCAAAACGGTGAAGGAAAACATCGTGAGGAAACCGGCATGTCCTAGAACCAAAAATTCGAAGACATGTGACATCTACCAACCCGCTCTGGGCCCGCGTGGTGGATTACAGCCCACTCCCTCTCAAAGAGAGAGGAGGCCTGTGTCCCAGCAGTGGGAACATTATAGGCTGATTATGTATGTGTGTTAAACGTACCAAAAATTGAGGCCAAACAGGGAAAACTGCGTCAGTTTGGTCTGAGGCCGTACTATGACGTGTAGTTCCAGCGTGAAAGAGAGACGGAGCTATAAATGACCGATAGCACTATCCCTTTTTCTCAATGGAACCATGATGGTATTAGCACGTCATAGTAAGGCAGCTGATCGGATGCGTAAAAATACTTAAACCAGTGACCTTATCTACATTCACACAATGTTAATTTTTTGAGTTAAGGCGAAATTGGTGACATTTTTGAACATCTGTGTGGTGGTAGCATTTACACTCAGTATTCGATCGCAAAATAAACGACGTATTTTTTTTTGTTAATAGTAAACGTTATTTACAGAGTAAATTAAGTAACTACAACTAATAATCTAATTGACTACAGCTTTGGGCTTTCCTTTGAACTCCATCATAGACTGTGGTCCTTTCATGACTCGGTGCATCAGGTCCCAGCACATTTTCGCGGGGAGCAGGCTGGAATAACAAAATATAGGTAATATTGTTAACAATAAAACTATTTGTGAGTAAAATGATACGTAAAAATATTCAGTTTTAATTCCGCAATATCTAGATCCAGCAACACACTATCAATCACAATCTGAATCATTTTGAAGGATATTGCTAATCCATTGCTTCATATGTTCGAAAAATTTGTCTACTCAACAAAGTAAACAACGCAATGAATGTTGTTGAACTGTCAAAATTAAATCCATTCTTACTGTTAGTGTGTTACGCATTTACCCCACAGGCTTGGATGCAGAGAAGTAGCACCGCCCGGGGCCCGCTATAATATGCACAATTTGCACATGCAGAAGATACGGTTATTATGATGCAACATGCACCCTAAACCTATACTGCATGGTTGCATGTTTCATCATAATAACCGCATCTTCTGCATGTGCATATTATTTGGTGTTAAAAGGAAATATTTTTACATAACATTTTACTGTCATGGATTTCCGCAAAGTAACGCCTGATTCCACTGAACTTATTGGTGAGTAGTTACGTGGGTAGTAGTGGGTAGGTACCTGTACCTACCTACATATGTAGTGCAGTTTCTAAAGATACTTAAGTGTAGGTATTTACTGCTGCAAAGAGGAAAAGTAATCTCACACTTGGGATACGCCAACCATGTATTAGCAATATAGAATACCTACATGTTCTTAGTTTGAAGTCTAGGTACATTAGTGTTGTGCTACATGCATCTGCTTGTCTCGTCGCTCAGGCTAACGTGACCCAACCTTCGAGCATTTCAATAATACCTACCTATTGCATTTGCTCAGCCATTAACTGTCTGGCGAGAATGATATATTTTTTAAAGATTTATTTTATTAATTTTGGCCTTGTATTTTTGTTGCCATGAAAAGCAAGCAAGTCTTTATTTGCTGAAGTCGGTAGGTATAGTCGCCTTCGTAACTGCTTTACCACCTTTAGGTCGAATGTCACTTGTAGGTAGGTACTGCATAAAACGATAGGTATTGTAAGGAAGTACCTAACGTAAGGAATTACAAGGTCGACTGTACGTTGAACAATTCCTGCTGTGTCCAGTGAAACTTGAACTTCCGTGCAGTATGTTTCCCTACGCTGGAAAAAAGCCTATAGATAGGTACTCAAGTCAAACATTAATGCCCACGTGCAGCGCAAATTAACAAGCGCATGTAGCGCTAAACGTACCTATTTAAAATATCGTTCCATTTCTGTCAATCGTTTGAAGAGACAGACTGATGTAAATACGTTAGAGCTAAACGCATAATGATTTGTGGTGCAAACGGGCCTTAGACAATTTTTCACTCACCACTTAAGAGGCAGAAGGTATCTCACAGATCCAGGCATAATGCAGTTGACTTCGTTCTTCCTAATGGAGTCGATCATGGTCTCTGCCACGTAATCGGCCTCCAACATGGGCATCAGGCGAGGGGTGACGCCGTCAAACATGCCCGTGTTGATGTAGTATGGGCAGACAAGGGTGGCGTGGATTGTGTGGTGGCCGTGAGCCTGGGGGTCGAAAGAAAAATATGGTAAGGATTGGATACATGGTAGGTAATATTTCATTATTCATTGCAGGTTTGGTTTCGACACCTACCTAGTTAGTAAAAATCTTAAATTCATTCATTTATTCACTGACAGACAAGGCATAGCCTTTCTGCTGTATCTAGAAGCATCAGCTCAAAAATTCCTTATCTAATGAAAGTTAGCACTAAGTTTTTTTTTTGGAAATATCTTTCCCTAAAGGGGTTAAATATCTGTCCCTAAAGGGGTTAAATGTCTGTCCCTATAGGGGTTAAATAGGGGATGGAATTTTGTATGGAAGCTCGAAATATTTAGGTTTCGTAGTAAAACATAACAATTTATAACCTTTGTACATTCGCCAAGTCCGTCTGTCCGTACGTCCACAATTATGTAGTTTAGCAGCTCTTAGCTATCACCGTCCCGTCCTTTTTCTATCTCTTAGAAAAAGATAGCAACACTCATAAATCAACAATACATACCCTCAACTCAGTAAAAAGACTCTCATGGAAGCCGACGGTGGCGAACTTGGTGGCGCTGTAGTCGGTGCAGCGGTAGGTGCCGAGCAAGCCAGCCACTGAGCCCACGGTAACTATGTGGCCCTTGCCTGTGCTGATCATGTCGGGTAGGAACGCCTTCACAGTCTGGAACGAGAAAGAAATAGATGTTACTAGAATGTAATAATTAAGGGCGAATTTCACCAAAGAAACGCAATCAACGCATCTAAGCAGCGTTCAAGAGCTGTTAGTGTCATCATTGTTGTGGAATATTGATACTGTCTGCTCTTAAACGCGGTTGATTGCGTTCCGTTTCTTTGGTGAAATTCACCCTTAGGACCTAGGTGCAGCATGAACTGGCCTAACTTCCCTTTTTGACAAAATCTTTTGACAACCAGTCGACGCAACGTAGAAATGGTTTTACTAAGCAGGTTTAAAATTCTTGTTTAAAATAACCAACGTCACCAGCCGGCAGTTTTTGTTAATCCGAGTTTAATTATCTGACTTCTGAGTTCTACACTTCGCTGGGTTTCTAACGGTGATAAAATATTAAAAGTGACGCTTAAATTGGTGGTTTGAAAATGGCTAGACTGGGTTAGGTGCGTTTTACAATACCTACTAAATAAAATCAACTGGTTTGTTTTATGGGACAACAAAAAACTAGCAATAATAAGTACGATCATTGGGAAGAACTTAAGTACTCGTAAATGTGACCTTCAAGTGTCACTCAGAGCTAAGCGCCGCATTGAGTCATCGCTCAATCTATGCGTGCTCGTAAAAGTTACCCAACATGTGATCACTTTGTAAGTGTAATTACAAGCTGTTTAATAGTCTTGTGAAAAAGTACCTTTAAAGATATGTTTTTCGATCATCAATACATTTTACCAGAGTTTTGACAACAGCCACACTATAAAAGAAAATGCGCGACTCTAGGAATTTCTTGCGGGTCTTCTGTGTTTGTTAGCACCTAGCTATAAGTGCTTACAAACACAGCCATACCCGGATGTATTTTCTGTTGGGTCATTCTTATGGTGTACATAATAAAGAATATTCTATTCTTATAATTTATCCGTAGGTAGTGGACTCGAACCCGTGACACGAAGAATAGAATATAAAATACTCATTATTATTATAAACCATGTGGATTACAGATATAAATGTTGAAATACTATAGTGTGGCAATTGGCGTTCTTATCGCTAATAGCGATCTTTTAAAGACAACCAATCTCTCAGCCATTACGCAAACCATGTCGTCAATCATTGTAGGTACGAACTGAAGATCATAATTTGAGTGTGATTAGTACTTACCCAATAGTGTGAGAGAATATTAACTTTATAAGTTGTTTCTATAGCTGAGTCGGACAGTTCTAGCAGTGTCTCACCAAACACTGTGCCAGCGTTGTTGATCAACACGTCCACTTTGCCGATCTGTAATTAATTAGAATAATTGCATAAAATATAATTATTATTTCAAACAGGTAAAGAATAAATCTTGCACTGTGAAATACATTATATAAATGACTAGCGACCCACACATGCTTCGCACGGTTTTTATGACTTGACGAAACATCGAGATTTCTTTATTATTTGGAAGTTTAGTATTATTGTATTATACATGAACCTTCCGGAATAAATGCTCTAAATGAAAAGGTGAAAACCTCATCAAAGTTCGTTGCGTGGTTAAGAAGAGTGACTTTAATTTATAATATGTATGTAACTCTACACTTTATGATTGTTATTTTTAGGCCAAATTGCGCAGAAGAATTATTTTCTAAAACTAAAAACAATACGTTACCTCTTTCTTAACTTTTTCCGCGGCCGCGTAGACGGCGCTACGATCTGCGAGGTCTACGACGTAGCTCGCGATGTCGTAGCCCTCGTCGATAACCGCTGCGCAGGTCTTTTGCAAACCTGTGGTAAATAAGTTGAAATAAATATTTTGCGTAAGTTCAGGAACTAGAGGAGTATTATCTATACTTACTATATATAGTATATACCTATATATATATTATAATAAAGCTGAAGAGTTTGTTTGTTTGAACGCGCTAATCTCTGGAACTGCCAGTCGGATTTATAAAATTCTTTTTTGTCATTTGATAGCCCAATTCTCGAGGAAGGTTATAGGCTATTTAACATCACGCTACCATCCTTAGGAGCCGAGCAAAAATTTAAATCAATCACGCCGACGAAGTCACTAGCAGAAGCTAGATAAAAAAAAAACAAAAATGAGAGGTGTCAAGGGACACCCGGATGGAACGAAGTTCTAAAAAAAAAAAAAAGTTGTTGTTGTTTGATTGTTGTTTGTTGTTGTTGTTGTTGTTGGGGTTGCTGTTGTTGGGATTGTTGTTGTTGTTGTTGTTGTTCAATGCGAAATAGAAATGAAAATATCTGGCTTGCTTTCTATAAGAGAGAGAGAGACAGACAGAGAAACATGCGACGCCGCACAGCTTACAATAGCTTACTATAGCAAAAAGTGTCGTGACAACTTTTCGTAAGATTTTTTTCCGTCTAGCCCCCTTTCACAACGCGCGATAAGGAACTTCGTTCCAAAAACATAACATATACACACATATATACATACATATTTCTTCTAACAGTATAGCACAGTACAAGTAGATAGGTTCCTTACGGTGTGTTTCCACCAGATATGAGCGAGAATGCGTAGCGAGGAATGTGTTTACAACTAACCAATAACAGCGCTAGCTTTAAGGTTAGCTCAAGCTATGATAATGAAGCGATGTTATTGGATAGTATCACACTCATCCTTCGCTAGGCATGCTCGCTCTTCTCTGGTGGAGATGCTGTCTAATACTCATGTGCAGTGGGTACATACATTAGTGATTTCCTCTTTCATAGTAATACTTAGCTGTTCGAAGATGTCGGTAATTATAATAATGCGAATATAATGGTTTATTATGTAATTGAGCGTCACAAGCATTCTAAAAATAAAAGGTAGGTAATTAGGCGTAATTTCACGTAATAACTATCGAATAATTAATGATATTACGTGTTGGCAACACCGGACACCACCATCATCAAGTTATTATGTTGGTAACGACAACGCAATTATTATACGTGACCAAATATGATTTAAGCTTTACGATAAAATAGCGGTGTTTCATTAAACAATTAAACTTAAGTAAGTATACCTACCTAACTCAAATTGGTAATTATAAGTCATAAGTTGAAGTAACGATGTAGGTATGTCTGATATAATTTTCTAAACAAATAGCATTACTTAACTATAAAATCAATGAGCTCAAGCCTAGCTACCTAAAGTGCCTAATATAAAATGAATTTACCGCGGCCATAAACATAAACCCAATCACCACATTATTCTTAACACGAAACGAGTCTAAGGTTGTCCAGCGACCTACTAAGACAGCCAAACCTAAAAAGGAATCTAAATTGATCACACAACTAACCTTCCTTGCTAATGTCCCATACCACGACCTTGGCTCCAAGTCTGGCCAACTTTACGGCAAGTTGGCGACCAACACCGCCGCCACCTCCGGTCACCAACACCACGTCTCCTCTAAGACTCTTCATAGGCCTTATAGCATTAGGTACTAAGGTCCAGAATAGGGATTCCAGGATGTAGTAGCAGGATAACACCAGGAAGAGGATTGTGTCTTTGGCGATGTCGAAAACGCTCGCCATTTGTGATGGAGAGTTGATCTTCGTTCCCTCCAACATTGTTATTTCCTGTAACAAGATTAAGAAGACATGAATATAACGTCGTTATGAAAGGGTTAAGCTGAATATCTGAAAAAAAACCCTGCAAAAGTTATAGAAGGGGTGGCCAAAATCATGCAGGCGTCCTCTATAATCCGAATGTCGGAATAGTCAATTTCGGAAATCTAATAAGTGCATTTACCAGCCGGGATAAACCCAGCCCTGCTAGTGAGAATTTCCCAACACATAAATACGGTACTTGTAGGTAGGTACATATTACATTTAGCCGACCTTGATTCAAATCTAGGAAAGGAAGTTCGGCAGCTGTCTGCGGTGGAATAATTAAATACTGGATTTCGCTTTCGACATTAGGTCCTATTAGGTTAATGGATAATCACTATTAGGTATATCAGTATCATGATATACTAGGTTATACACCAGGTCTTCCCCACGAATATCGCGAGAAGACCGGGATGTGACTCACATAGACCAGGGAAGTATGGCACAAAAGGGAGGAGGCCTATACGCAGCAGTGAGTGGGTGGAACATGGCTGCTAATGATGATCATGATGATATCAGTATCATTATAACTACTTCAATGTTCTACTCTAACTCTACGACCTACGAACAACAGTACGTTTGACAGTCGATTGTCGAGGTAGGTGTCATGTAGGTACATACTGTGTGCAATATCGGTCATTGTCTACAGGGCCAATTTAAAGCCATTTAAATTCATTGCGAAGATATCGTAGTAAGGACAGTACTTAAGGTCCATGATTTCTATTGTGCTGCAATATACACTACTCGTAGCCTTCAAAACTTATTAGTACTACACTTTTAAAATTGCATATTTTCACTATAGAAATAAAAAAACGTTTTAAAGAAAATTTCATAAACTTTCTTTGAAATTATAGTTAATTATACATGTGTAACGTTTTTAGCTTTCAAAAAATAAAAACAAAATAATTGCTATTTTTAACTTACTGGCAAAAAACTCAAACAACATTTATACATGTTAAATGATTTTATTTCTGTAAGGAGGTTTGTACAAACACTTTTACGCATCAATCATATTTTAATAAAACTTTTTTACAAAAAAACAACCGACTTCCAAAAAAAACACTAAAAGACGTGAAAAATAACTTTAATTTCGGAAGTCGGTGCCTTTGGTTTTGTATTTTCGTGTTTGGCCACCGACTTCCGAAATTAAAGTTATTTTTCACGTCTTTTAGTGTTTTTTTTGGAAGTCGGTTGTTTTTTTGTAAAAAAGTTTTTATTTTTCACTTTTTAGTTGCGGTACCTACCCCACACAAATTCGTATACCACTACTTGGTGTGTAAATAACAGTGACAGGAAATTATTAACACATCATCCATATAAACTAAGTGGAAAAAATCTGCAGTATTAAGGATAACTCAAAAACTACTGGACAGACCTTGATCAAATTTAAATGGGACCACATGTGAAGCACCACCTATCAAATAAAAAAAGAATCATCCAAATCGGTTCACCCAGAAAAAAGTTATGAGCTAACACACATAAAAAAAAAAAAAAAAAAAAAAAAAAAAAAAAAAACATACAGACGAATTGAGAACCTCCTCCTTTTTGTGAAGTCGGTTAAAAAACTAGATGAGGTCGGCGTTTCCTATCTAACTACTCTGAGAGGAATGGCCGAAACAAATTCAGAGGTCACAGTCTCTTTTAAAGTCCAAACATTATCTAGGGCGGATCATGTGAAGACCATGTAGATTTATGTCTAAAATGGTCTTTTGAGGAAAAACCACACAGATTGAGTGGACCTGTCCAGTTAGTGCACGCATTTGTCAGTAATCGTGCAGCTCAACACAGGAAGTCAGGACTTAAGGAGCTCAACGATTCGAAGAATAATACCAAAGAAAGTACATTTAGGTAGGCCGCAATTAAAACTACCTGAGAAGTGAAAAATTAAAAAAAAAATGTTTCACGCTTTATTTACATTTTAATAACTGGTATTGCCATCTCGGGCTCTGATTACAGCTTCGAGCCGGTTTGGCATACTGAAGCCGAGGTTTCGGAGGCGATGTTGGGGAATATTTTGCCATTCTTCCATCAGCGCCTGTTTTAGGGCCCTGAGGGTGATAAGAGGCCGTCTGCGGCTTCTGACCAGCCTCACGAACTCATCCCAGGCGTGCTCGATCGGGTTGAGATCAGGACTTCTTGATGGCCAAGCCATCAAGTTGATACTAACCTCCTGAATGTATTCTTGTGCCATCCGACCGGTGTGTGGTCAGGCGACATCCTTCGTCAGTATCGAATTATCGATCCATCACCCATATTTACTAAATATGGCCCTGCATACTCATTAAGGATCTGTTGAGCATATCTTTCCCCAGTCAGGGTGCCTTTTTCTATGGCCACTAGCTCTGTGCGACCTTCTGAAGAGATGCCAGCCTACACGTGTACAGAGCCTCCACCGTATTGGACTCTTTCTGTGAAGCAGGCTTGAATGTATTGCTCACCAGGTCGCCTGTACAGTCTTCGCCTTCCATCGGAAGTGAATTGAGAATCGAGACTCATCAGTGAACAAAACTCTTGCTCATTCTTCATCACTCGATGCCCTCTCTCGAGTTTGGGGCCACTTGCTGGCCTTTGGGGCTTCAGGTTTGCTTCAGCAAGTCTTCTTCTCAGTGTACTGTCACTAATGTAGTCTCTTTGGGTCTGTTGCTGCACTTCAACTGCATTGAGGTGGCAATTTCTCAACACAGTATAATCAATATAGCGGCCTTCTCGGGTACTTGTGCACCTGGGTCTGTCATTACAAGGTCTCCTCACATTGTTTTCAGTTTCTTTGTACCTTCGCTTCACCTGCCGGACCATTCTTAATGTTACACCCTTTTTTTTTTTTTTTTTGTTTGGGAAATCATCGAATGTCCTCTCCCGCTCTGGGCGGAGCGGAAGAGCGTGTCAGACTCTTACTGACTAAAACCCACCCGTGTTCCTTCAGTTGCCTGTGCGCCAGGGCCATGGTAACTCTTTCGAACAATCCGCGACCCCGGCAGGCATCGGCCCTGTCGGCCCCCGTCAATTATGCTGACAACTCTTTGAGGCTTAATGTTACACCCACCATTCTTGCAGTACAACGCATACTGATGCTTACTTCCAGAAAAGCCATGATTCTTGCACATTCGTCAGGTGAAAGAGGCATGATAAGTAAAGTTTACGTGCTGTAGATACCTTGACTTTTGAATCAAAATTTATCGATCAAGTAATAAATGTAAAAACAAACAAAAACGTCAAAAGTAAGCAATTTGAAAAGGAGTGTTTTTGTTTATAAAGATTTTTTCAGCCATTCCTTATATGAAGATTATCGATTATATATTTTTGGGTAGTAATAACAGCTCCGAAAAAGAATTAAAATATGAGCGTATTCAAAATATGAAATTTACTGCTTTAAATACTGCTATAAAGAAACGACCGAATAAAATACTGAAAATTCCGAAAAATTCATACAATATTTGCTGACGTAATATTTTTCCACCAGCTTATAAATTTAGAATCAACCTTACACCTAACTTACCAAACCTCGGGGTGCCCCTGACGTCGGCCGGCTAGGGTTAGGGTTAATAAGCAGGTCGACGGAGCTCCGCTCTGCGGGGCTCCTATTTCTGTCTAAAGGCTTTAAAGGAACCTAACCAACCGAACCTCGGGGTGCCCCTGACGTCGACCGTTTAGGGTTAGGATTTTCGGGAATATATTATATGTTTTCGGCATCTTAGTAATTTTTTCGGAAGATTAGTGTTTTTTTTTGGAAATTTAGTTTATTTTAATTGAAAGTATAGATTATTTTTCGTAGAATTATAATTTGAATAAGTTCATGTTTGTTCGTTATATACAACATTTTTGTCGGTTAATTTTGTATTAATTTTTCGGTAATTCATTTTAACACAGCTTAGTTAGTATTATAGTCAACCACAGATCGCTGGAAGTTAATTTGTTTTTCGGAAGCTTTATTATTTCCCTATATTTTTTATATAAATATTAATTTCTTTTTGTAATCCTTTAGATTGCGAAAATATATCTTGTGTAGGTAGGTACTTTAAAAGTTATTGCAATTTTAAAGGTTTGGTACTATGTTTTGAAGGCTATAAAATTAATTAGGTGTTACATATTAATATTTCCTGTTAGGTACATACTAATATTAATTAGTATTCTAAGACATAATAATATGTTGGCTGCTCGCGTTTTGTAATAATAATTAAGCATGCAACTATTCTGGTTGAGTTCTAGTCAATATAGAAACTCCGTTTCTACGACCTGAGGGTAATTGCGTAACACACTACCAGTGGGAATAGCTTTCATTCTGACAGTTCAACAACATTCATTGCATTATTTAAGTTGTTGAGTAGGCAAATTTTTCGAACATATGAAGCAATGGATTAGCAAAAGGCTTCAAAATGATTCAGACTGTGTTATATAGTGTGTTTCGCAATCAGGGTGCTGTTCCACATAAAGTCAGAAAATACATACCTAACTAGGCTTTTTGATAGTTTCTTTCAACAAAACAAAGAGTTTTCATATTTTATCATCTTCTTTAAAGATGGCGAAAGTTTTCTACATTTTATATTTTTATGTATTTTTCATACCTGAAAAATACCTGGGTTGGGTTAGGTTATCATCGATATATCTACTAAATTAATGCAGTCACCCTAAAATGGAGCTTATTGCATTATTGAGAATCCATGAAGGAGACTATTCAACAAACTCACAAAACTTATTTTTCTGTATCAAAACTTACTACATCTTCCATTCTTCGCAATTATTATAACTCAAGAACGCTCGCCACCACAGAGGTAATTTCTTTAGTGTTTCGCAAAACTAATTCACAGTCATTATGGTGAACGGATACCACTACAGTTGCGGTCTGTAGGCACCTCGCTCTAATGATAGACGGTTTCTAATCCACCCACTCTGGGGAGTACGATGGCCTTTATAAGATGCACTGTTGGATGTCGGTGTTTGAGCAATATGACTGACACTAGCTTCTGCCTGCGACTTCGTCCGCGTGAAATTTCTTGTTCTCCTGACCCACCCCGTCACATCACATCGCACGCCCGCGCTATTTCTTCGTTTTCGGTTAGCGTTCTTCTTTTTTTCCCTTTGGTCGGCTCCTGGGGGTCATAGCGTGATGTTAAATAGCCTATAACCTTCCTTAAGAATTGGGCTATCCGACTGCTAGTTGCAGAGATTAGCGGGTTCAAACAAACAAACAACCTCTTCAGATTTATTACTAGTATAGATAGATGAGCGGAGTTGGATGGCTTATAAGAAGAGTGGTCATAATTGAATCATTTGGGACCGTTTCGGTTGCAACTAACAATACTACTAATACTAAGTACTTATTAACTCATGAATTTCTATCACGGAGTAGCGAAATATATTTAATGAAGAAATTAGAGGGTCACATCAGAAATCTTAATTGCTAGTTTAGTCTTTCATACATATAAATTCCGCAATTCGCAGTTTTTCAGATATTGCATGTAGATAAGCAGGTACAGGTAGGAGGTGGCGTTCTGTAGTTTCTGCCTTCCCCCATGGGAAGAAGGCGTGAGGTTGTGTGTGTAAGGAGGTATGAGGAACAGAGTGTACAGCTCACTCATACCTCCATAGAAAAGGTAGGATCCTCCGACCAGACGAGGTTCGTGTCTGGTGGGCAACTGCCCGAAGATTGATGTCGGGACCTTGTATATATGCTAGTCACGCGGTAAACTCTGCTTGCGCGATGCAGGATTTGCGTGACGTCAGAATGACGTGTAGCTCGCATATAAAAAAAATAAAAAAAATAAAAATAGTTTATTGCTTCAACTTAAATACCTTATTCTAGTTACAATGTGGAGAATCCATTTAAGCAAATAGTATGCTTGTTTTAGGATACTCCGCCCTTCCCCAGGTTATGTAATTGTATTTAAGTTATTAAACCTGATCATAATATTAAATGAACTTATACAATTAAAAATGCAGGAACAAAATGGGTACTTACACAGTATTGTTATATGAGTAAAAGACAAATAAAACAAAGACAAATAACGCGCTGTTCTGTGTGTAGGAGATGGTGTGGAGGTGAATGTGTATGTAGTATGTGTATGAGAGTGAGTAGTGGGTGAGAGTAAGTGTGGGGGGGTGAGGGTCATAATCCAAACTTCATACAGGTGGAGATTAATTATTATCTAGGTTCATTAGGGGGGGGGGGGGGGGGGGTTCTAGGTTTATTAGTATCTAGGTTATGGCGGTGTAGATACCGCTACATGTGTATGTATGTACAGGTAGGTACTCCAGACTTAACACTAAATTAGCATAGTAATTGCTTATAAATCACACTAATTAGATACTTAATGTATTGTAAATATTACTTCCAACTATACAAAACCCAACGAATATAAAAGTGGATGATCTCCAATTGCACGACGAATCATTGTAGATTCATCAAGGCTATCTTTGTTGCACAACACATGGCAACGAACTTCTGTCAGTTCTTAAGAGAGGTCAATGAAGTAAAAGCAACAATTATGTTGTCAAAAGTTTCCACACGTTGATTGCAAAGAGTTAGTGAATTAGTGGAGCTTCGAGTATGTAAGAAGGAAGGGCTGCTTCATTCAGCTGTTTAGTTTTACAAGTAGGAGTTGGAGACCAATTATATGCAGAACGAAGTAGGGTCATGCGAATGGTTGTTGTTGTTGGACAATATCGACAAGGCCGTATAATAATTGGATCGAAAAATAATTTACGGAGATGAATAAGATAACTCCAAACTCCATTCTGTACGAGTAAACCTAACTCTTCTTCTCCTACATTACTACTCAGTAAATGTAGGAAAACTAGTGTTACCTATCTAGGTACCTATTAGGTATCATTCTAACTTGAGTCGAACCTTTTTTTTTACTTTTGTTTAGTTAACGAGTAATTCATTTCATAATGGGAATCATCTCAAACAAACTTTAGTTTTTGAATTGCACTGTACGACTAAACGCCGACAGACACTACGCTGACAGACTGATCACCGACAAGACTTTACTTCGACGGGACTCTTCGCCGACAGGACACTTTGCCGACAGGAATCTTCGCCGACAGGGCTCATCAGCGACGCATTAAATATTTTAGCGATAATTGTATTAGATGAGCTTCAAAATGCAAGGGTGGGATGGAATGCAAGAGCGAGCGAAGCGAGCTCGGGACTTGGGGCACCCCGACTCGGATAGGTTAGGTTAGAAGGGGATGGCGGGGTTTAAAAAACCCCGCCATCCCCGTTATTTTTCTTATTAGTAGTTATTCGTTATTTTTCTTTTATACCACCCAAAAATCGGAGCCCCGCATAGCGGGGTTCCGTCGACTACGCCTTACTATTATCGGAGATAAGTCCCGTCGAAGTAAAGTCGTGTCGGTGATCAGTCTGACAACGTAGTGTCTGTCGGCGTTTAGTCGTACACTCTTAAATTGATGTTAAAATTCCGGGCAAACGACGCAAACAAGTTTTGGGATACTATATCTAATTTAACGGAATGTGTTAACTTTTTTCTTACTCTTTCGTTTATCTATTTTGTATCATGTTGTATTTCTAGCGTTGTGTATAAGTAATAATGAAGTTAAATAGGCCGTGAAGGATCTTAGCAAACGAGATGTGGTTAGTTGCGCGGATAGAATAACAACTTGATACCATGTTTTATTAATGTTACGATCTAGGTTAGGTATTAGTTACTCGAAGGTATAATAGCGTTAATGTTTATGTAGAAAGGGACAACATAATATGTAGGTAGTGGGTGCTGTACAAGTGACTTTGATTTCTTATAAAAATCATACCGTTTTGTTTTCTGTGTTGGTAAGTAGCTATGTAGGTCGGTGTTGCCTAAAAGGGGGAACTTTAGCTAGGAGTTAGTTGGGAAGAGATAAAAGCCATAGCGTATATAACTTCTTCAGCAATATAGGTCGCGACACTGTCTATCTATGTTTCTATCTATCTATTTAGCCCGTAATGTCCCACTGCTGGGAAAGGATCTCACTTTCCCTTTTCCACACACGTCTTTCCACTACCATTGCAGGCCAGTCCTTTCGGTAGGAGTCAAGTTCGTTCCTCCATCTCCAGCTTAGTCTGCCACGATGTTGTCTAGCATTTTATGGGCCCCAATCAGTCTTCTACCCCACAGTTCAACTGACATATGGCAGACACGGCGACGTTATGTCTCAATTTAACCTAAGTTTGCTTCTTTCATCGTTGACTCAATGAAAGAGTCGTGTGCTATCAAACAATAATATGATTGTCTTATCTTGACGATTGTCATTACATTTAGTTTCCTTACTCTTGTTTCATGTTTATTATTGTATAAATTATATTATGTAGATAAGTATATGTTTGCATTATTGTCTCTCCTTCTCCCTTGAATCCATCCAAAGGTTGTCTGTAAAAGATCGCTTTTAGCGATAAGACCGCCCATTGTGTCACCCTATGTAAAATTTCTACATTTATATCTGTAATTTTTATGGTGTACATAATAAAGAGTATTCTATTCTATTGTTTAGCCTATGTGGACACTGCCCCTTCTTTCAGCACATAGTTATGGTACTTATATCTGCCTGCCTGAAGTCAGCAGTAGCACTACTTAAAGTATTAATAACTAAACAAAATTGATACTCGTTTGTATCTGCACGAAATAAACAAGTCAGGTTGAGAAAGTAGATTTATGAAAGTTGTTTTGCTAACACATTGTATTTGTAAAGTTTATTTATTATTATTGGGTGAGAAATGCTAAAGACTTTCTGACTGGGTGTTTGTGTTTGTATACAATTATGTATATGTACGTATAATAAAATAGTAACGAAGTCAAAAATATACATAGAATATTTTAGAAAAAAAAGTAATTTCTACGATGTGAGGAAATAATGCAGACTTTTTATTTTTTTTATTTTTGTCCGCTTGTCTGTTTGTCTGGATGTATGTTCCGGATTAGCGCAAAAACGGCTGAACGGGTTTGGATGAATTATAGTTTATAACCTGGATTAACACATAGGGTACTTTTAATCCCGGTAGTACGTTCCTGTGGGATGTTTTCCGACATCCACGCGGTCGAATCCGCAGGAAAAGCTAGTATATTTTTATCGGGTTAGTAGAGAGCTTTCGTTAAGTAGATATATACCTACTTGTGGTGCAAAGGGTCTGCATATTTGTATTGTAGGCAATTAATGTACCAATCAACATACTTTATTATTTACTATAGGTCCTACTAAAAGACCCGTGCTCTTTGAAATAAGGCAGGGAAACGTGTAGGTATCTTGTACTATAGGTACCAACAGTTTTTGTGTGCTGGCTTTCGCCTCACTATAAGTAGTGGTCTTTTCTGGGAACCATATCGAAAACGGCGAAAATTTCGAGGTTGAACCAATATCTAATACAAACAAACAAAACAAAAAACACGCAAAGACACAAACATAAAAACATACATTATTTAAATTATTTTTGAACAAATCAATTATTACTTACATAATACCTACTTCATATTTTCGGACAAATATCAGTACCTAACTTACTAGTAAGTATTTCCTATGTTTTTCTAAATTTGGTATTAAATTGAATGCTGTTTCTCTTGAATCGTATGGTTACATTTCTGTTATTTTCGTGGTTGGCAGACGGGGTAGGCTAATGGATTAAGGACCTATTAAGGTACACCACAGCACCTGTTCCTAGGTCTTCCGCACTGATACCCACCACTTGTAAACTATTATGGTGTCACTTTGTGCTGTAACTGTCTGGGGCCAGAATATTGGTTACTATGTAGGGGCAGAGCTATGTGGCATAAACAGCGTCTTGGCGTCATCCCCATGCATCGGAGGGTGATGTTCCTCCGATTTCCGTTGTCCCCTAAGATTTTACATATTGTTGACTCCGATGATGTAATTGATCGTCTATTGTCTTTTTCTGTTAAATAGGTATTATACCAAAAGTACATTGAGGAAGTCGCTTTAATTGACTTTTGTTTATTATAATATAATATCGGATGATTTTCAAAAAAAAAACATTAGAAAAACACATCCTCAATATGTATGTCACAAAAAAAAAAAAAAACAATAAGTGAGTAACCAAAATCAAACATACCTATTTATAACAGAGAATCCACTAAACCTCTACAACATCGAACTACAAAACAAATGAACACAATATTCCCGCGGTGCGTGCGAGTAATGCGCGTGCGACGCCGGGCCACTGACTGGCTGCTCTACTCCGCAGCTTTCTCCGATAACGGTAAATCCACCGCTTTTCCCGTACCTCGCGAGTCGCGTGTGACGTCAAAATAAGTGCATACCCGTATTTCTAGGTTACTGAATGGCCATCATTGAATCAACCCATAACTTTATAAGTACTACAGATTAGTTGACATATTTTTCTGGCTCTCCAATTACGTAATTGCTTGGTATTTCCAAGTGATCTGGAGTTCTAGACACTATATCGAGAGATGTGTGAATAGTAGAGAGATGTAGTGGTCTTAATTAAAGTGAAAGTTAAATCTAACAAGAAAGTGATGACCGAAAGACGCGTAGGGTTTGTCGGTCAAGGCTTCTTTCGCTCTGAATGAGATAAGATATCTTCTCACTCACGTAAAACCCTGCGTGATCTGTGTTTCTTTAGAGAACGCGCCAGTAACCAGGCAGGAGTCCGGGATTTTATTGAGTATTTATTCATGGAAAAACTTAACAATTCGCCCGCGTTGGATTAAACCCAGGACGCTACGCGCTATTCAGTCTATTTGCCACAATATTCTAAGATTTCACACTAGATAAAGTGTGGAAGTAAGAAATCACGTAACGGATATTAGTTGACTACAGGATATTAAGGAGTATCCAACTAATTGGTATTGATTAATCATTTGTTTAATCGTCATCATCCTTTGCCCTTCAAGATGTTCACGACTGATGATTTGAATCCGCTTTCAAAGAGGAAGGATCTCTCTTCGATACGTAGAACTCGAAGTAAAAGGTTAGTTGCAAGTAGGGTGGACCAGTGTAGGGTGCCCTCGACTAGTTGGAGCGTAGCTGGTAAGGGCTTATACAGACTATCTGCATTGCAGTTTGGATGAGGTTTTAGTGTTATTAACCTCTATTTACTGAACAGCTTCGAAACATACAAATGAGCTGTCCGCTTACCTACAGTTAAAAAAATTAGGACTAAGCAGCCAGTCGACAGCGTCGATGCGGTTTGGATGCATAAGATTGACCAAACATCGAGCAAAGTTAATACGTCCAATTAGAGAGGCCTGTGAGCATTAGGCTGCTTTAGGTGGATCATGATGCCCTTAAGAACAGCAGCTGTAGAAGAGTAGAAGACTGGTTGAGGAAGGTAATTTAATTATACGCAAAGGAATACGCTACTTGCTTTAGATATGTACTCACAGTAATTTATTTAAATATATTGCATGTGCTCTAGCAGTCTACAAGATTTCGATTTTATTTTGTCAAAAGGTTAATTAACTGTTGCTTCAGACAATTAATGATGCGGTTTTTTTTTATATTACATTAGATTTAAATTGTAAACTATTGTGACATTTCTTGCGACACTACTACGTAATTAAAAGTTTTATAGCTCATTAATGATGAAGTTTTGAAAACATGACAAACCAGTCGCACACTTTTAACTAACCTTTAAAAATAATTTAACATGTTCTACAATCAATAGTATTTTTCAATTTCAAAACGGATTGAAATGAATAAATAATTTAATACTAATAAATATTGCAATTATTGGAAAAGTTTCAGGAATTTCGAGACCGGCTCGTCAAGAAAGGATTAAAACAATTACCAAAACAAGACCTCCGTAGCGCTTTCACTGTTAAAAAGAAATCAGATCTAATGTAGAGCCAAGCCCCCTAACTCTACAAGGCTTAACTCTACACACCTTACATCTTGATCAAAATGTACGGCCTCTTAGCAACCTAATTTACATTACATTGTCCGATGTAACATGTTGGCTCGCAGGTTTGCACGCTATAGCAGGGCAGTCAAAATAACGCTTTTTAAAGCTTATTGCCAAGTGTTTTACACGTGCAGCCTGTGGACAAACGGGCTACCAGCGCCCTACGGGTCCAATATAATAACGGGTTAAGAATGTTGATGGGGCATCAGGTATGTTTGCAAAAGCACACGTCGCTGGCTTCCATGCCATCGTTAGACAGAAATCTGCCTCTTTGCTCTGCAGAGTGCGGAAAAGTTCCAACTCCATCCTGAAGACCACAGCGCGGAGGTAGGATTCTCTTTTGTTAGGTGATGTTGTTCAAAGATGTATTTTGAACAACAGCCTGGTTTCCAAATAGATAATAAGCTTATTAACATAGGTATAAGTTATCTTTTTGTTTACTAACCCAATGGATGTTGCTTACCCGAAGCAAAGATTATTTTTTAATTTATTTTTATTTACATGAAATGTTTTTGGTGGGATTTCATTTCTTTTTGTAGCGTGCTCTATTTATTTTTATTTTAGCGGTGACAATATTGTACTGATAGAATAGAATAGTTCTTTATT
This sequence comes from Griposia aprilina, assembly GCA_916610205.1. Lineage (NCBI taxonomy): Eukaryota > Metazoa > Arthropoda > Insecta > Lepidoptera > Noctuidae > Griposia > Griposia aprilina. The sequence continues at coordinate 14,515,485 of OU744302.1, forward strand.
TGCACAGAAAGTAGGTACAAGTTACAGATGTTAAGTTTAAAATGATATTACACATACATGTTAAAATCATAGCCCTTACCTCTAGCATAGTCAGTTAAAAAAGGTATTTCTTGCACACCAGCAGTTACTTTCTTCATAGTCAACGCCAAAGAATTTCTTCTTCAAAATGAAAGTAGGTCCTATACCAGAAATACAGTGTGAATGTTACAATTTTCTTATTTTTGTTGTTGTTTGTGTGCATCCTAGTTTGCACACCAAATAACAAGTTTTCTAGGACTTCAGGAATTAAGTGAGGTTTTGATGAGTGAGTAAGTCAGTCAGTGATAAAATTGACCACGTATTTTAGGTATTAATAAAATCCAAAGTATAAAACCTAGACAAATGAAACTAAGAGTGTTTTATAATTCTGCTTATTACATTTTATCCTGAGAATTTGAGCTTTCTAGCATTATCCAGGCTGAATCTATGAGAGTATGAAAATACGACGAAACGTTTCGAGAAAAGGTAGATCGTAGCGCCCCTTTTTGTTTTTTTTTTTTGGTGGGAAATCATCAAATGGCCTCTCCCGCTCTGGGCGGAGCGGAGGAGTGTGTCAGACTTACTGACTAAAACCCACCCGTGTTCCTTCAGTTGCCTGTGCGCCAGGGTCACGGTAACTCTTTCGAACAATCTGCGACCCCGGCAGGCATCGATCCTATCGGACCCCTTCAATGATGCTGACATCTCTTTGAGGCGCGCGTGGAACACGACGCGCCGTCGACCCGGGCCTGGTCCTTACCGGACGGCGAGCTGCCCATTGCTCGCCGTCCGCAGGTCCGCGCCTACGGTGGCCAGGAGTCGGCTATCGACTCCCGACGCCCAGGGTGTCTCCTCCTGCGGCGACTAGGGGCGTGAGGGCGCAATGGTTGCCTCTCCCTCACGCGCTCTGCCTTCTCATTCGCGAGCATTAATGCTTCGCAGAAGGAGGTGACCGTAGTGCCCCTGCGTTTTGTTTTTGGCTCGTCTTGACGAACAAGAACCCAAGAACAGACTTGGCAATGTAGTAGAAAAACATGTTCTCCCATACATTCCAACTGCAAAAGTAAGTTTGTCGCACAATATTGAAAGATTTACCATGTTGTTTTAAGATCATGGACTTCTTGTAGGTTTTCCTGGAAACTGTAAGTAAAGAACTAATTTCTGTATTTTTTTTTTCAAAATTTTAGGCTCAGTGGTTTCGGAGATAAGGGGGGATGGTCCATTTTCATATATTTTCTATAACTTCAAAACTGTATTTTTAACATTATGCAAAGAGTATATTGAGACCCTCACAACAAATCCTTTCATTTGATATTTCACATGGTACAGTTTCCAAAATTTTGTTTTTAATTGTCTAGTTTGCCCTCAAAAGTGACCTCTATATTCAAAATTAATTTGTTTACGTTACACGTCCGTGTTTGGGTCACAGAAATTCATATGTGTACCAAAATTCAATTTAATCGGTCAAGTTGATACGGAGGAAATTGGCTGTGACAGACAGATACACGAGTGATCCTATAAGGGTTCCGTTTTTTCATTAGAATGTACGGAACCCTAAAAACAAAACACAATCAGGAAACACTTACCCGGTTCTTCTCCATTCGTCAAATAAACCACAGGCCCACGTGAACGGAATCTGTGTCAAGATTCACTCTCGATAATCTATAAACACTGCTATCCTTAAGCCAATTTAAACACAGAACTTGTGTACCAAACTGCCCACTAGATTGCGTTCGTGCGTCGATAATACTAATAGAGTATGTCCCCCGACTCTAAAGTCGAATCGTACAAAGAGGCATTAGATTAAGTGATAGCTCTTGTTGCCGATTTCATACAAAATAATGTTCGCGAATGTCGTTAGTTATTGTTAATCATCATGAACTTATAGCAGCCCACAGCTGGACAAGTGGACATAATTATGATAACAATAATAATAATCCCACCGCCGTATCTCTACCGTTGACGTCGTGGTGGAGCTTTAACACCGAATTTTAGGTCTAGATGCCCGTAGAGTTTATTTTGCTGGAATAGGTCTAGGGTGAGGAGCCAGACCAAGAGATATACAGAAAACCGCAGCGCAGGATGTGGCGAGCTGTTGGGCAGTAATGACCTCACGGACCCTATCTTCTGGGAGTAGTCTTATTCTTCATCTCTGGCTTGCCTTTATTGACCAGCTTGAGTGGAGATTCGCAAGAACAAAGGTGCTCGGAGGAAGGAAGTATTCCAGTAAGATACTGGTAGGGATCTCGACCATCTTCCGGGATCTGGGATTGTTCTGATGGCCGTGGAATTCTTCTCCACTTCTCCAGCACCTCAGGACATGTAACTCCCTTATCGCTACGACACTATGTGCTAGAGACAGTTCCCAGGGGCCCATTATTGAGTAAGCAAGTCACCCCCTGTCATTTTATCCGTGTATATATAAAACATTGGTCAGGCAGGGGCCATAGTTCTTCTATAGTTCTTGGTAACAAGCCAGTCAACTAGTCTACTTTAGCCACCCCCACCCATAGTCCAATATCTTTTTTTTTTCCATATCCTGCAATACTTCTACCGGGGATTGTCCTTGGGTGCACTTGCACAGTGCATACAGGCAGAGCCTTTTTTTCCATTGGCCACTATGGGCAAGTGCCCAGGGCCCTCGATTCCTGGGGCCCCATTTCCTGCTAGCGTCGGAGCTAGGGGCTATCAGAGGTGGGGTGCTACAAATTTCAAGTTCCCTTCGCTCGCTGTTGCATCCTATATTCTCCATAGGGGCCTCAGTATCCTAATATGCCTAGGGCCTTCAATAGGTAAAAAACGGCCCTGCATACAGGGATAATCGTCGGTTGCGTACTGTTCTCCTAGATAGGTTACAAAATAACCAGTGTTTAGGATGCCATATAGCCTCTCATTTTACTGCATTGCGCTCAATTGTCGTCCTCTCTATGTTAGAGGGTTTGGATTCCGCGCTTAGTCCTTCAGGTGGTCCATTGTGCGTACTTAGTCCACTCTGTTGACGTTTGGCAGAAAATTGTAAATTAATGTTTTATAGTAGCAATACAATTGCAAAGTATTAAGTAAATAGAAGTAATATTTTCAGAAATTTAAAAAATTACATGCTACATCAAATAAATACTACAATCGCAAACTCTTCAAAAATATTTGTTTAATTAAAATTGTATTTTGTATGAAGCAGCAAAGAGCCAATCACCTTAATTTGTATTCTAGAGCAGTAAAATACTCATTATCTGAGGCCGCACGCGCCTGCATAATGTCTTCAAACTGTCGGGCTTATATCTCGCTTGATGTTATGTTGATCGTACAGCGTAGTTAATATTAAGAAGATACAGTAAAATTCAAATTCAAATGTTTATTGCTCAACACAGTACAAAATCATACATTTCTAGATGTCAAGTGAATGCGCGGTCCACTGTGTTGCACCAATTCAGGCATGCAAAATTGTTATTAAAATCAAAAGCACCAATAAAATTATACCATTTCATAATTTCACATTAATAAGTATAAGTTATACGAGTACAATTCCAAAATAGTACCAACACAATGCCATAAATTCAAATCAATAAGCATGCAATGTCAAAATATATAATGTCATAATAACTAAGTAATGTCTAATACAGTCAACACATAATTGGCAATACAAATAAGATAATTTTAATAAAAATACAATAACATTTAACACCTTTGCGGTTACGTGGTGTAAAACTTCAGAGTGGATTGGTACCTACTGTTAATATTGAATTTGTTTAAACTCTAGGGTTAGCCCTGGAGCGGCTGGAGCTCTTTAAAATACCACTAAGAAAATAAATATATTAAAAAAAACACCGCTTACCTACATGGCCAAGTACATTGAAAAGGGATGACAACTTCAATGAAAAAAAACAAAGTTTTTAAATACCTAGGTATACAGGCTGGTTTTTTTTGTTTTTTTTTGGAGTCTTATTTCCTACGAAATGTATGGGAAAAGTTTTTTGCGATTTCTGACTTTTCTAGTACTCAAACCTCAGTTGGTCTAATAGATGTTTTTGATCCTTATATGACACATGATCGATTGGCATAAAAAAAGTTTTTGTGAAAATTGCCCATTTTCCTGCAGACTGTACATTTTTTTCAAAATCTGTGAAAGTTAAGGGAAGTCTCCTAAGACCGTTTTACTGTAGCTACAACGGTTAAGGTAGCTGCCCTTGCTGCCCCATCTCAAAAATCCATCCTGTATATATATATTTTCGTTATCAAAAACCATGCATTTTATTGAAACAGCAGTGAACATTCCTTAAAAATAATCCTCCATGGACTAATATTTTTGAAAATTTTACTCAGTATTTTTTTATTGAATTCCAACAATAAGTAGATACCTACCTACTTACCTATTGTTAAACATTGGGGTCGCACTAAGTATTGCTTCAAAATAACAGCCAAAACACGTTGGACACATTAATTTTGTCACAGTGAGCACTGTGTTATGCAAATAAACAATTGCACAACACAGTTATGAAAAGAACAAACGTGTCGGAAAATCTTGCTGAAATGTGAAAATTCATGGTTCTGTGATTTTGTACTTTAGAAAAGGTTGGCTCCGAAAGATCGCATTGCTTGTCGGTCTCTTTTAAGGCGATGTGAGACTTGAAAACGTCGTTTTGTATTGCTTTTTATTCGTAGATAACAAGGATTAAAATTTTGAAAAAAACATATGATATATTTCACACTTCGATCTAGATATTTCGGCCGTTCGATACACGATTACGTGCACTTTACTGCATCCAATTAAATCGCAAAGACACGTCTAAATTAAGGTCTAATTCTTATTTTATTTGAGTTACATTAGACTTTGAATAATAAAACTTATACCATAATAAAGGTCGTAAAAAATGTGATATTTCTCGGCCAACATAATGTGAAATATGAAAATACTTATACCACTAATTTCAAAATCAAGCGTTTTCAACTTTTCATGCGCACGCCCCGTGTCATTTAGTCCCGAGCGGAACGTCTTGGAGGTCGGACGTGTGCCAATTTTTGCAAAACCCGCCACCCCCGCTAAGTTCTGTTACCGGCTGAGCCAAATAATTATTGTAAATAATAATAGGTACATAGTTATAGTTTAATTTTTAAATAGTTAGTTTTTATTAGGTAGGTACTTAGTTATTTTATAAAACAAAATGGGCAAAATAAAAAAAAATAAGTTGTCGTCGCTGGGTTTACGAAGGCTGAATAAAGAAAAAAGGTAAGGATGCTTTGACAATATTATACCTACATTATTTAAATGTATTTTAATTATTTTACTTTACTAACTAGGTAAGTACCTACGCGGAATAGATTTACATATCGCAAATATGTGTGTAAAACAGTTGAACCGTATGTCAATGTAAATAAAGACGCCACACTCGCAAAAGTTATAATGGTTTATTTTTCTCGCGGAATAGATTTACCAACCGCATCAAGTGTGTAAAACAGTTGAATTTGAACCCTATATCAGAGTGCATAAACCCGCCACGCGCGCAAATGATATAATGGTTTACTATTTTCAAATGTGTGCGGGAGGTTTTTATAATGTTTATTAGCCTAGGTAGGTATTGTATTGTCGACCACACGTCGCGCGCCTGTGGTAAGTGATAACACTATGACATTGAGCTGGCCCAACGTACGGAGTTTCATTAGAATAATTATGAGACCAGCTTGACACTGCTTTTGTTTCCACTGACATGACGTGCGGCCTACTGTACGTGTTTACGCGACACGCAGGATAAACTACATAAACGAAACCGATAGGTAATAAAAAGTTACCGACTGCCTGCGTTATATTTCAACAAGGCTACAAAGCCCTAATAAAATCTCAATATGTATAATAAGAGGCTTTGCCTAGTCTTATAATATTTGTTATTTACTGTTGATATGTCCGTTATCACTTATCTTATCTTATCTTATCATCTAAATAAAAGCGCGAATTGCCTACGGGAGAGTTGAATATTCAACAGTGCAATAAATATTTAGAAGTAAGCTATAATATCCTACAGCTACCACAACACAACAAATAATAATATTTATGGTGTCTGCAACGTTTGTGTAGATCTCGTCTATTATAATACGCACAGCACACTCGTGCCATAGTGTAGAAATGTACAGTATGACCATTTCCTACAAAAATATTATTTATTATTTTTGGTAACGTTTGGGCACAAGCTCGTTTATGCGTAGTACACTCCTTACTAAAAACACTGTATCAAGTTATGACAAGCTTATAAATAAAATAAAACTACATATACAGGGTGACAGGGAGGGACATCGACGCAAAAACTGTTACCATGGATTCAGTATGTACTGAATCCATGGTAACAGTTTTCGCGTATTCTGAACCCCCCTGCGTTGAAATTTTTCGTCGGTTACTACGAATAATTCTTAGCTAGGTTATTAAAAAAAAATCTGTTGTTTTAGAAAAGTACAATACCTATGCGGTCAAAATGTATGGAACAGCAATTTTTTTTTTAATAACCCACGAAAAATTTCTACGTACTAAATCCATGGTAAGAGTTCTCGCGGCGATGTATGCCATCCTATATATGGCTACTTTGGCCGTAAAGACGTTATCCAATGCATAACTTTATGCAGTGTTTATTGGCAAGAGGAAAAGTGTGTAGAAATTGTAAATTACATAAACCAAACTGTTTTTAATCAACTTTAAAACAAGGACGAGTTTCTCAATGTGTCTACATTTTGATAAGAACCTTCACAGATAGACAATGGAACTACTACATTTACTCGAGAATGCTGTTATTGTATGTTTATGTTACGCCACTGAAAATGGAATAATAAAAGAAACTTCGCTTGAAATGTTTACGTCGGTTTTCAATGTTGTAGAGCAAAATACAAATATTTAAATACGATAAAAAAAAAAATACAACAGTCGTCAACAAAAAAAGTAATTGGTACTACCAAGTGCAGGGTCAACTCCATGTAACCGAAAGAAACCAATGCATTTTTGGAATATGGTCCGGTGAAAATCATCCTCTAGTAATAGAAAATATTTCAAGAGATGACGAATTTTGGAGGTTGAATATGGAGAAACAAATTATTGATTTTTATTTGAAATGTTTATTGCCAGAGATTGTGGAGCCGCGACAAATTCGCGGTATGCCCATACGAGAAATAATATTGCAAGATAACAAAGAAAATGTAAATGATAAGCCTATGCAACCAGGTCCAAGTAAATCCAAGGACAAAATTCCGAGTCAATCTACTCAGCTAGATCCATGTAAACCGAGACAGCTAAATTTCAACGAATTTTAGCCAGTTGTTGTACGTACGGTGATTTTTCAATTGTTGGGCAGAAACCACCCAGACACGACACCCATCGGAGTATCCTCCCTTTTCTATAGAGGATGAGTAGACTTTACACCCCGTTCCTCATACGTCTAACTTATTGGATAAAAAAATGTTTACTTTATTAGCATAATTATTTGATTAAAAAATATTTATCTATTTTTTTTTTATTGAGTTCCTATCCTTTAAATTATGTTCTATACAAAATAAATTTATACCTCTAACCCTTCTTGAATTACAATATTGATATTGTAATTCAAGAATTGTAATACAATTCTCCTAAAGTAAATGTGCCTAAATACTACTTGATTTTTTATAGTGTAGCACGAAGGTGTCGCATCCTTATGGAAAGTCGAATAGCGGGCGGCGCGTACTTTTGAATCGTGCCTGTATTCATGATCTTCGTGTCAGTCAGATTTTAAATCCACCTTATTCACAAAAAATTATAAGTACCTACTTATACTTATTTTTAATTATTATTCATTAGGTTTAAGTTTATAATACCTACCTAATCTATTTACAACCTTAAAAAATATTTAATAGAAAAATATACTTATATTAATCAATACAAGTTGATCTACTGCATTGCTCTATTCTGTGACCCAACTTACTACCTACTCGAGTTCATGAACTTATGAATGGCGCGCCTGGCGCGCGCGTCACCCGCGTATCGTAATTTGTTACGTACGCTACTCGTTGCGGAGGCTGGGGTAAGCGTTGAATGCCTACTGCGTTCGGAAAATGCCCGCCTTAAGAGCGGCACCTTATTTGCGTATCACAATCTCAATCATTTTGAAGCCTATTGCTAATCCGTTGTTTCATATGTTCGAAAAATTTGTCCGCTCAACAACGTAAGTAACGCAATGAATGTTGTTGAACTGTCAAAATGAAACCCATTCCTACTGTTAGTGTGTTACGAAATTACTCCACAGGTATTTTTTATTACCTCTATGAAGATTGCAATTCGGCTGACTATCTTTGACTATATTGCCTGATTTCAGATATCGATGGCCGGCCGATGACTGAACCTTTACATAGAATGATCAAGTAGATTTCATAGAGTTTGGTTTGGTTACAAGTCGGATTGGAGTGAATGGAGAATCAGTAGGTGTGCGATGCAGGGACGGTGGTGGGGCCGCTGGACCTCCTATCCATGAGTGGAAACCCGCGAATTTTGCAGTGGATTGCGATAAGCCGAGTTGATTAAGAACATAACAGACAGGGTGGCGATTTAGTCATTTGTATCTGTCAAGGGGGTAATAAGGGTAGTATTACCCCCTTGACGGATGCGGATGTGTCATTTTAAACAACTTTCGCTACGAAACTCTTATCCGATTCGTGAAAAAAAAACAGTAGACAGACTATTTCGATGCATGTCCTTTTTTTGTTTTTTAACCGACTTCACAAAAAGGAGGAGGTTCTCAATTCGCCTGTATGTTTTTTTTTTTTTTTTTATGTGTGTTAGCTCATAACTTTTTTCTGGGTGAACCGATTTGGATGATTCTTTTTTTATTTGATAGGTGGTGCTTCACATGTGGTCCCATTTAAATTTGATCAAGGTCTGACCAGTAGTTTTGGAGTTATCCTTAATACTGCAGATTTTTTCCACTTAGTTTATATGGATGATGTGTTAATAATTTCCTGTCACTGTTATTTACACACCAAGTAGTGGTATACGAATTTGTGTGGGGTAGGTACCGCAACTAAAAAGTGAAAAATAAAAACTTTTTTACAAAAAAAACATACAGGCGAATTGAGAACCTCCTCCTTTTTTTGAAGTCGGTTAAAAAAACAACCGACTTCCAAAAAAAACACTAAAAGACGTGAAAAATAACTTTAATTTCGGAAGTCGGTGGCCAAACACGAAAATACAAAACCAAAGGCACCGACTTCCGAAATTAAAGTTATTTTTCACGTCTTTTAGTGTTTTTTGGAAGTCGGTTGTTTTTTTTTTACTATTCGGGTGGTGAGTTTCATAGCGAAAGTTGTTTATAATGACGTGTAAAATCACCCGTTTGACGGATGCAACCCAACCTGTATATTAGTGAGATTCTTAAAATATTATTTATCGTAGTCAAAAAAGGTCACAAATCTTAATTTCATACTCTTTGCTGAACTTAAAATGTATTCCATGTCGTAACAGAATTCTGTTTATGCAGGTTTGAAAGTAAGTAATGCAGATTAGATCAACACTCAAGGTGCTCCAGGTTTTTATACACCACTATCTAAATTGTAAACACATCAATTTCGACACTTCATAGTTATTAAGCTTAATTTGTTTTTAACATTAGCCTTCAATGTTTATGAAAGTTGTACCTACTATTTTTTCATTTTATTGGTAGTTTTTTTATACATATTTACATAACTATTATAACAGATAATAAGGTCAGTTTTTACAATAAGTGTGTTGTTTTCTATCGAAGTATGATGTCAATGATGTGTATTACGATTCTACGGACTCTACGGTTCCTTCTTGCGTAGAGAACGTGAATCGGCAAACGCAGGGTGACTGATGGCAGCTGCATGAAAGTTGCCGAAAATCGAGTCAGATGTTGTGTGGTTGGAAAGGCGTTGGTATGTCCAGCATCCTAATTGCGCAAAACACTATCAATCAAAATCTGAATCATTTTGAAGGATATTGCAAATCCAATGCTTCATATGTTCGAAAAAGTTGTTTCTCAACGACGTAAAAAACGCAGTGAATGTTGTTGAACTGTCAAAGTGAGAGCCATTCCTACTGTTAGTGTCTGTGTGTAGTAGTGAATTGCTATAGGTTGATGATGAGATTATCCAAATGTCATTTTGTTAATCCTAGTACGTTTCTAGCATTATAACTGCCGCAGCCATCTGGTTAAATGAGCCAGCTAATTGGACGCCTAGGCCGTTCATTAAATGCCGGCATCCAATTACATAGCTGAAGAACAACTAGCCAAGTCATTGACCGCAACGTTTAACCAGATGGCTGAATGTCGTGTAGTCATTTAGTTAAATTGGATATTGATGAATTTTTCATGTTAGGTTAGGTTAGTCTCAACGCTCGCGCTGCTTCCCAATCTGGGGGGCCCGAGCGCCGCTTGTAGGCGGCCCTACGTGGGGATCGTGCGATCGATGGCCCTTTTCGGGGCCCCGATCTGGGCGGCAGACCTGACGGCTGGCAGCATTGCTGTCCTGCGAAAGCTGCAGAGAGCGATGGCCGTCAGAGTCATCAGGTGTTATCGCACGATCTCTTACGAGGCGGCTTGTGCACTGGCCGGATCCCCACCCTGGGACCTGAAGGCGAAGGTGCTCGCGTCACTATATCGGTGGCGCGAGGAAAGGCGGGCGCGGGGCGAGCGACCGATGCAGCGTCGGTCGCAACTCCGCGAGGTCCTGGTGGCGAAATGGCGGGACAGGCTCTCACGCCCTACCACCGGCCTCGTCACAATCGAGGCGGTCCGGCCAGTGCTCGACCTCTGGCTCGGGAGGAGGCGCCCGGCTCCCTGTCGTTTCGGGTGACGCAGATGATCTCGGGCCATGGTTGCTTCGGGAAGTACCTGTGTCGCATAAACAGGGAGCCGGACGCCCGGTGTCACCACTGCGTCGACTGTCGGGAGGACACGGCGCGGCATACGCTGGCTGAGTGTGCCGCTAGGGAGGAGCCGCGCCGTGCCCTCATCTCAGGAGCAGGCAGTGACCTGTCGCAGCTGGCCGTAGTGAATGCTATGGTCGGCGGCGGCGATAGGTCCTGGGGCGCGGTGGTATCCTTCTGCGAAACAGTAATCTCGCAGAAGGAAGCTGCGGAAAGGGAGTGAGAGATCTCATCCTCTCACCCGGCCCGCAGTAGGCGCACCGGGCGTCGGCGGGGGGTGGATAACGCGCTCTTCCAGCCCGCCTAAATGGGTCCAGGGGCTACGGACTCGGGGACGTCCGTCGCCCCCCATACAACAGGACCCGAGGTGGCGGTGCGTAGTGTTCCACGTGCGCCCTTCTTTGACGTCGCGGGGGGAGTCAAATACTTCACTCCTCCCGCTTGACCGGACGGGGCCCGCAGAAGCGGGCTGGCGCCAGTCGGGGGTTGCGGAAGAATCGAACGTTCCCGCGACCCCCGGCGCAGGTGTGAGATGGAACACCGGGGTGGTTTTTAGTCAGTAAGAGTCTGATAGACCTCTCCACCTCCTCAGGGCGGAGAACATCCATGAGGATTTTCCACCACGGATCTAAAAAAAAGAAGAAGATTAGTTTAGTTTGAATCACTTGGCTGAGTCTTGGGCAGTATCTTCAAAGGGCTGACTTTCAATACGCTAAGTTGTTACACGCTGAATGATTCTAGTTCAATAAAAAAAAAAAAACTCAAAGCATTTATTTCAAATAAACCAATTACAGGCACTTTTGAATTGTCAAGGGGTCGGCCAGTCCGAAAGATGAAGCTGGTTGCCCATTCCAAAGTGTAGTAGGTACCTATGGAGAAGAACGGGCAAGAAACTCCATGGACACTCTTTTAAATCAAAATATTGGTTACATAGTTCATGTTGAAATTATGCATGTGAGAACGATGCAGAATGTTAAAAGCGTCCGTAATAAAAAGACAAAAAAAAAAAAAAACATAAGTTAAAATAAGCCGTGGCAGCTAAGAAATGACCAGTCCCCACTGACGGCGCACGTTCACGAACATGACGCATGGATCAGCACCATTCAGCAGCTGAATGGTGCGTTTTATGTGGTCCCTAGATTTAGAAGAGGTACCTAAAATTTGGAAGTCGGCGTTAATCACTCCGATCCAGTGGCGTAGCGTAGTGGGGGCGGTTCTTTTTAGGGGGCGGCAAAATTTAGGTAACAATAAATAATAAAAATATTTTGTAAATATTTGAACCATTTTATATTTTTATCGCAACTACAAATTCGGACCGATTGAAAGGAGCACGGAATTTTTCATTACTTATTTTGTGGCGAAGTCGGGGAATCCCTTTTCTTTGAATGATATTTGTAACGACTGGCAACAACGTCTATACTTGTAGGAATTCCCCGTTTATGACTAATAATCAGCGAGAATGACTTCTATTACATATATATTAAGTTCAATATAGTTTATTACACGTACGGGGAAGTCCCTTTAAGGTACGGGGAAGTACGTGATGCTTTGACAAAGTTTGACAATTCAAAGAAGGTTTTATTGATGCGATGGATCGTCAGTTGTCCATTTCCACGGAACAGAAAAAACAGTGGAAGTGCAATGCAACAAACTCACTATAGGAACCGTTGTCGCCAAACTCACACAAATAAACTGATAATCATACAATCCACTACAAATAAACAATTCGTTTGATTTGTCGTTTTAATTTTAGTCAAAACTAGCATAAGTCACAGATCCTACATATACACACATACACACACACACACACACCCACACCCACACACATACACACACATACACACACACACACACACACACACATACACACACACACACACACATACATTTTGCTTTAGTGCAAAAAGTTTTTATAACGTTTTGTAATCTATAATCAAACTAGATTCGATTGCCGAGTAAATTCCCCTACCCGACCATAGATGGCGGTTTTCTCAGTGGACGCAATTATAAACTAAAACACGTTAAACATAAGGTTTACATTCGCGTGCAAGGTCGTTATCTACTGCTACTCGACCAGTGCAGAACATGTTGAATTTTAAATTACTTTATCGATATCGATTTCTCGTTTAATTCGAAAAAAATAAGACTCGTTGGGAGTTCAGTAAAACTGTAGGACAAATGACGTAGTACGTATTACTTAAAAATAAAATATTTAAGTACTAATATAAATTAATTACGTTATATATATTAATGTATTTTACATAAATTAATAAATCCCAAATAAATAAATACTTACGCTGAATGTTTTCTGGTATTGTATTGGTATTTGTATTGTAATGTTTATAATAAATATTAAATTACTTATTTTCTTTTATCGATATCAACCGATAAAATCAACATCCGACCAGACTACATCCCTAATTGAGTAGTGAAGAACTTTCGAAAACGAAATAATGAATACATTCAAACCAAGATAAACTTTATTTTAATGGCATAAGGTTGATTTTAACTAGACGTTCTATTAAAACATTAGTGAATTGAAATTAACGTAGATTTTATTAGAAAACAAATAAAATCGTACTTAACGATGGTACGACACGACTCCATTTTTTTAATGTTTTCTCCTACTATCATTTTTGCACTCCAAAATGGAACAATACGGCATAGCTACGGAAAAACTAGTAAAAAAAACGGTAAAAATAGGTAGTTTTTTTTTTATTTACTAGGTACCTATTTCTTTCGAAATGTCCGATAGTTTCGTTTACAACTCTAAAGTGCAATCGGGTATGACGACTTTCTTGTTTTAGGGTTTTTACATTTCCAAATTACATAGAAACACAGTCGGGTTTTTTAGTTTTTTAATTACTGTTTTTACATTTAATATTTTTTGTTTTATCATCAAAAACAAAAAGAGTAAAAGAAAGTGGGGCATCTTACCGTAATAAGAGAAGAGGTAAGTTGGAAAATATTAGAGCAAATCAAGGGGCTTTACTTAAATACGTGAAAACTGTTGTTCCCGAGACGTCAGATTCCACGTGAGGCTTAAATTCATCACAGACAACTGGGCCTCCAAACCCAGAACAAGCTGAAATACCTAAATTAGAGGGCGGCAAAATTTTCTTCCGCCCCGGGCAGCCGACACCAACGCTACGCCACTGATTCAGCTCAACCATTTTGAAGGGAACTTAATGATCCAACACACACGCCACCACCAGCGAGACATTAGAGTGAGCATGACATACTCTCAGCCGCCAGGGCACATTCAAGTCAATGAAATTCAATGAAAATAAATTAACTATCGAACTAGGCATCCAATTGGATGGCGGCGTTTAATGACCGCCCTAGGCCCTGGCTGTGAAATAACTACAACCCAAACTGTATTGGATGATTTACTTCCAATACAACAAGCTTTTTTTTTTTTTTTGGGTGGGAATTCATCAAATAACCTCTCCCGGTCTGGGCGGAGCGGAAGGGCGTGTCAGACTCTTACTGACTAAAACCCACCCGTGTTCCTTCAGTTGCCTGTGCGCCAGGGCCACGGTAACTCTTTCGAACAATCCGCGACCCCGGCAGGCATCGGTGTTATCGGACCCCTTCAATGATGCTGACATCTCTTTGAGGCGCGCGTGGAACATAACGCGCCGTCGACCCGGGCCTGGTCCTTACCGGACGGCGAGCTGCCCATTGCTCGCCGTCCGCAAGCCCGCGCCTACGGTGGCCGGGAGTCGGCAATTGACTCCCGACGCCCAGGGTGTCTCCTCCTGCGGCGACTAGGGGCGTGAGGGCGCAACGATTGCCACAACCTCACGCGCTCCGCCTCCTCCATCACGAGCATTACTGCTTCACAGAAGGAGGTGACGGCTTCCCATTCCCTCTCGCTCCGTACCATGGCCTGTACCAGGGCCGGACGCGAGAGATCGCCGCCGCCGATCGCCGCCACGAGGACACGGCGGTGCTCTGCCCAAGCTGGGCAGACCTCCACCGTATGCTCCACCGTGTCCTCCGGTCGATCCACACAATGCCAACACCCGGGCGTTTCCTCCCGCCTTATCCAAAACAGGAACCTCCCGAAACAGCCATGTCCGGTGAGGACCTGCGTCAGGCGGAAGGTGAGGACGCCGTGGCGCCTCTCAAGCCACACCTCAAAGACGGGACTTACTGCCGCAATTGTGGCGTGCCCAGTGCTGGGTTGCGACAGTCGCACTCTCCATGCCGCCATGAGATCCCGCCGGAGCTCTGTCCGCTGTGCCGCGATCTCTCGCGGCAGCGGAGTTACGCTCCAATACAACAATACAACCACAAGCTAGTACAACATTATGTCTGTACCTACATTACAGGGATGCTTCGAGAAAAGAGTTCTTGGAATGACTTAGGGGAGGTTTATGTGCAGCATTGGGACAGTATAGTTTAAGAAAAAAGAACGTGATTAAATCTTTCACTCACTGTTTTTATTGATTATTTTATTGTATACAAACTTGCAAAGAAATAAAATCAGTTGCCAAAGGAGAATTTCCTATGGACTGAATAATGAGTAAATGGGGTCAATAGTTATACAGGGTGTAATTCAAATCATTTGGCATGGTTTCAGGGCTGCCCCTGGAACTAACTCATGGGAAAATGTCATGAATATTAAACTATGTGGGAGGAGGATTTTATTTAAAAAAAATTAAAGTAAAACCTTTTTAAAACAAGCTTTTAATGAACTAAAAAGTACTTAAAAGTACTAAATAAAACTTACGTTAACATAGAACTTAAATATTTACTTAAAAGATTGAGGCTTATCTTAAAGTGTAAGAAGGAAGTTCATGCCTCAAGCTTTTAAGAAAATATTGAAGTTCTATGTTAACGTAAATTTTATACCTTTCAAGTGAATATAGCTAATATTATTTTTTAGTTCATTAAAATCTTGTTTTTAAAAAGGTTTTTACTTAAATTTTATTTTGTACCTTTTAGCCACGGACTAGAAAAAAAAGGACTTCGCGACACGCATATCGAAAAGGAAGCACCGTACCGATCTATGTGTGTGTGTGTGTAAATAAGTGTCTTACTTGTGATATGTTAGTCCTTGACACTTTTTCTGTGATGTAGAATTATTTTTACACCATTTCACAACACAAGCAGGCATTATTTTATTTTATTACTTGACTTAACAGTACCTACAATGACGCCGTAGTGCTGCGTAATGGCGGCCGGTTGGCACCTTATGATGTAAATGTGTGCGTGAGATATGTTTGTACAAACGGTCCGGCCGGCATACTTATAGTGCTTCACTTTCGATGCGCGTGGCGCAGAGTCCTTCTTTTTTTCTATTCCGTGTTTTTAGCATTAATTTTTTTTTAAATATCCGTTCTATTACCTTCACTTGAAAGGTACTTGTAAAGACACATCCGAGGGAACCCAAACACACCTTTACACAAGTCATGGTGTGAAGGCAACCGAGTTGCACCACCCAAGTCATGCCATACTTTAGAACGGGTTATCATAATTGAACAAATACATATTTATAAAAAAAATCGTGCTGTGCTGTTAACCGCTGAGTTTTCTCGAATATAGCTAATTCTGGGTCAGCACACAGATCATGGTGTATGAATGCATAGATAAAATTTTGTGTCTATGCTGTTGACCGTTTAGGATTTCCCTTGTTTGGAGCCATCCCTGGGTGCAGCAGCCAGGTCATGGTGGACTTTAGAACGTACTATCATAATTAAACGGGTATATTAAATTTCATGTTTTTACCGTTGACCGTTAAGGAGTGCCTTCGTCTGGAGCCAATCCTAGATGTAGAATCAGATCATGAATCATAAAAATGCATTGTTTTTTTAAACAGAATCAACATGTGAAATTTTAACTCCGTAGGAAAAGAGCAAGTGGTTTTAATTCAGCTTGCAAGATTTGGCCTTTAAACAAACTAACTTAAAACAAACATTGCAAGTTAAATAAAAGCTTGTAGGTACTCATACCTACATCAAGATTTCTAGAGCTCTGTCAAATCAACAGCGAGACAAATTCCTTTAATATGTATAGCAACCGTTAAAGGTTAACGGTAAGGTACTATAACATCAGTCGATCGTTGCCATAACGAGTCGTTTAAATATGTAGTAGTCGTAGTCGAACTAATCCATTTTAAAAAAGTATGTGCAACACACAAACACAATATGTATTGCAGCGCCACCTATCCTTCACAATACGAATTTCGCAGTGTTTTACTGGAACGAATAACTTGCCTCGCCTCTACTAAGTTACTATGCTGTCTGGCAAGTTACGAGTGGTAGGTAGTACAAGCAACGCCTTATGTTCTTCGGCGGTTTGCCGGTAGGGGGCGCCACTTTGATAACATCGATAAATAACTTGTTCTCAATGGAGGGGCTCCTGGTTAAGTTAGTAACTTCCACATGGCTCGATCGATCAAGGTTAAGTACGCTTGCCGTGTTCGGTTCGTCGATGAAGACACCTCCGTGCCTCGGAAAACACGATACGCCGTCGGTCCCGGCTGTCATAGGTTAGGCTTTGACAGTTGTAACGTGAAGTCAGTAGACCGAAAGTCTGACAACCAGTCTTTCCAAGGGGAATCGTGTTCCCAAGTAACTGGGTTGTGGAGGCTGGATTGGCAGTCGCTCCATGTAAAATACTGGTAATCAGAGCTGCATCCGGTTAGACTAGAAGCCGATCACAAAAAAGTTGGAAAAAGGTTAACCAGATGATGAACTTGTACCGAATGCAGGAAGTCCGAGATGTTTATGTGGGTTTATTGTAAATATGTATAATCTCTCAATCGAATCTGCCGAAATTATAACACGTCTATTTAGCTGTCAGCACGATTTCGAGTCTGTAAATAATTGCTACCCGTAAGCGGCATTCATGTATGTAAGTACCCGTTATCACTATGTCAAAATTATTGCATGCTAGCATTTTTCCATGCAATGCATCTATCTGTTTCGAAAGAAGTGGAAGATATGCACATCACTAACTTGAAGGAGATACAATATCGCTTTCGAAATTTCGATACATTGGAAGTAACATGAGCATACTGTGCTGTTCTGTAAAATTCACTACTCATGAAAATGAGCTGACAACACGCAGTTCGTTATCAAACTCATAAGTTCAGAAGGCATTTCATCGCGGGTTCTCACTTTGACAAAGGTCCAATTTCTAAGTGATGTTTAGAGTGGATTTTTAAAATGGGGCAGCAACGGCAGCTACCTTAACCGTTGTAGCTACAGGGAAACGGTCTTAGGAGACCATCCTTAACTTTATAAGAAATTTTGATTTGCATTTACAAATTTTGAAAAAAATGTCAGCTGAAAAATGGGCAAAATACACAAAAACTTTTTTTATACTATCGTTCATGTTTCTTAAAAGGACCAAAAACCTCTATTGGACCAACTGAGGTTTCAATACTTGAAAAGTCAGAAATCTCAAAAATCTTTTCCCATACATTTCGTAGGAAATGAGACTACAACCAAAGACTACAATAATATAACTACAACCTTATATTAGGACTACAACTTACTGTTTTACCATAGATAAACTGACAGCTACAAAAAAGACCAATCGAAAAACAAATAAAAAATAATAACTTCAACTTTGGGTATTTCACCTTAAAATTAAAAACTTGAAACTTTACATTTGGACTCACCTAGATTTTAAACTTTTGTGCTCTAAGATATGAGGTGCTCAAAATGGTAGCCGTTTTGACGTAGGCATAGGTTTACTCTCTTTACTACAGAGCAGGTAGCAGCTGATAATGTGAAAGTATGAATGTCATAGAGAATCATGGTAAGTGAATCTTTGAGTTCCTGAGCACTGTCGTATTTCTTTTATAAAGTATTTTTTGTTTATAGAACCACTTAAAACTATCAAGAGGCGTGAGGCGTGATCAGGACTGCGAGGTGGCCAGGGTATAGAACCATATGTTCCTATCCACTGCCTCCCAAATTGCCGGTTCAAATTAGAACGGGTTTGGCGGCTGTTGTGTGGCGGAGCGCCATCTTCATCTTCAGAGATCATTTTTGTCACAGAATATCGGAAATCATAAGCAACCAGGCAACAAACTATCTCGATTCTGTTTTCAAAGCAAATTAAATTATGACGCGTATTCGTTCGTAATTCAAAGTAATTATATTTTTTTGTTTATTTTCGCTTTGTCTTCATTGTAGCGGTTAGTATATCCATAATAAAAAAGTAGGTTGTAGTCTCATTTCCTACGAAAAGTTTGGGAAAAGTTTTTTTGCGATTTCTGACTTTTCTAGTACTCAAACCTCAGTTGGTCCAATAGAGGTTTTTGATCCTTATATGAAACATGATCGATTAGAATAAAAAAAGGTTTTTGTGAAAATTTACCGTTTTCCTGCTGACTGTACATCTTTTTCAAAATCTGTGAATGCGAATAAATTTTTCTCAATAAGTTAAGGAAAATCTCCTTAGACCGTTTTCCTGTAGCTACAACGGTTAAGGTAGCTGCCCTTGCTGCCCCATATCAAAAATCCACCCTGTATATGCCTCTTCGAAGCTAAGCCACAACATCTAGTCCTCTGCTTTCTGCATCACCGTACGATGCCTACTATTCTACTTTCAACTCTTTACTAATGGCTTTTGTAGACAGGATATTAATTCTGATTTGTGAAAGTTGTAATGGCAACCTTGTCATTTGGTTTAAATAAGCTTTTATTTTTATTATTTTATTATTATCTTTTATGGAGATTCTTTTATATTTCGTGAATGTGAGAACGTTTTAGGCCTAACTTGTAGACTGTAGATATGTAGACCATTTTCTATTTTATTAAGTACCTGGTACTTGTTTACAGGCCTACACTGTACTCCTATACCTATTAACGTTGTAATTTTAAAACATTGTAAAAGACAATTATTTTTAAAAGAGTAACCGTGGAGTTCCTTCCCGGCTCTTCGCCATAGGAAACGCCCAATTGGAGCCGTGCACCTAGCTTCTGACGTTTCATAAGTGCCCATGTAAGTTTTTGTGAAATAAAATATATTGATTTTATGAAGACATTACCACAATTAGGTACCTACTACTAAATCGTCGTAATTCCTTTCTCTCGACTGACTTATACTTACATTTGATTGTGATTCCGCGAGCCTATTCTATTTTTAAGGCATTAAAAACAGTTGATAAGCTTTCTGGCGCCATCTTAAAGTGAAAGGTCCGGGTTGTAGCCTTAATTTATAATGTAGACACACATAATCTTGTGAAATTCACGGAAATACATACATGTATTAGTTTGAAACCGTAAAATCCCTCTCTAGGAGCCAGGAGAACGCATATAATGTGTTTCTCGTAAATGAGAACGAAAGTTGATTACGACAATATGTCCCACCCAAAACTGACCTAACTTGATTCCATCATTTGGGACGTTATTTGTAATGTACTGGTATAAATCATGAACGAACCAAAAAGTCGGACAGATTCTCGCTAGCAAAAAACTGTGTCACTGAAGTCAGCCAGCTCGCTGTACGTACATGCCGCTGTACGCACACATTCACACATTAGTCGGCCGACGACAACGACGGCGACGCGGACGGTTGGCAACACTCACTCATAATAATTCACACATATACTTGACTCAGTTTGGTCTTAGGGGAGTTCCGTCCGACTTTTTTTGTTCATCCATAGTACAGATAATAAAATAACAAGTACGTACTGTAACGCCTTCAATAAAACCCTCAATATTAGGTACCATTGATCATGGTATAATAATATACTTCGCCAGGTATAGCACTCCGGTCACGGGGGTGATACAAGCCTACGTCATCGCCGCTGTGTTACCAGTAGTGTGTGATAATAACTCCCCAATCCTACTAGCTACTATTAACTACTAGCCTTTATTACCTGTGCGAATCCGATAAAACAAAGAGGTTTTAACTAACAAGGTATATGTTTAAATTGAATTGTTTCGTTTGATTAAAAAAACGAAACGACAATTTAAATGGTTCATATATATTTTTTAACAGAATGGTGACTAAAAATGTTTCCATAATTTTGTTGCAATAAAGTGGCAACTGGATAGTGACGTAGAATGTGTCACTCCCTGAATGCCAGACCTTGTTTTTTTAGACTATGCCATTGATGATCATCATTGACTCGTCAGTTTAATGATTGCAAGTGTTACTGCATGAGGTTCTCGGTTCGATTCCCAGGTCGGGCAAAGTGTTATGGGGTTTTTCCGTCAGTGGTTTCTAAGTAGCAGCCCGGAGTCTGGATCTGTGCCCGGTTGATGGCAATATTGTCACCCCCTATTACATGGGACTTAGACATACTGGCGAAAAGTGAGTGTTACTATACATGGGTATACTCTTCTTAACCCTTCGGGAATTACAGGCGTGATGTTATGTTATTGATGATCATTGATATTAATCTGGTAGCATAGGAATAAAATCTTTGTTTTTTATTACGAATAAACTTGATGTTAAACTTTGCAAAGATAGGTACCTACTATCGTCGTGGAGGCAACTGCCTTGGCGCCTAAAGGATGATTTCTACCAAACGGCTAAGGATCGGAACGGATTTTACTATCTTTATACGATATTAAATCGTGTACACAGTATTTAAAGTCTATATTACCAAGCCGTGCACAGCAGCTTGACCGCGGGCGTCTTCCGCGACACGCGATCGTAACCGAAAGTATGCTGCGACGCGCGATCGGCTCCGTTCGCCTGTCGTCTTATCCGATCACACATTCATCCAAATTAGAACACGTCAACACGGTAGGAATAAAACTATTTGACTAGGCGCAGGTACGGAGCCGATAGTATGCGTCGACATCCATCCGGCCGCGATCGGCTGTCGCCGCTTCCGTTCGTATCGGTTCCGATCCGATGCAATGCGAGCCGTTTGGTGGAAATCACGCCTTTATACGCCGAAACCAGCTTACCAATCAAGGTATGTGGACCTTTGGGGTCGCGAGCGCACAGATTGGGGATGCTGTCCACCCACCGAGTGACCCCAGGGAAGACGGTGGCACAGAGGTCACGTGCTGCCGTGTATAGCGAGACTCAGGGGAGGCCCCTTTACAGTCTCCCCTGGGATGTGCCTTACAGGCGGAAATTGGTCTTTTAAGAGGAACCGGGACCCCCGCTATGTGGTGATGGTGATAACCGGGGTGGTTTTAGTGATGTAAAAATCCCACACTCCCCGACCTCCCTCCCCGGAGGTCGGGTGCCTTTCGATGGTTTCCCGCAGAAAAAAAATGAAAGTTACTTACTATTATAGGTACATGTTTATAGGTTCCCGTTTTTAACCTTTGGGTACGGAACCCTAAAACATTCGCCACACCTATAATTTAAATATGTTACTATACAAAATTAATAGTTTTTACTTAATAATTTTGGTTGTATCCGTGTAAATTATTTATTAATATTAAGTTTAACTCTTTATTAATGTACAGGTCAAGAGAATTACACTGCTAGTAATTTTTTGTCCGAAGTCGTTTACGTGCCTAACCATTTATAACTTTTTTTTGCCATCAGTTTTCCGGTTCGGCAATTTGGTAGGTATGTATTTATTTACGTAAGAAACACGAACAAATATTAAAGAACTAACAAAACTTAAGTAGAATACCCAATGTAGGCGAATCAGCTTGAGGGAAACCGGAAGTGAAAAACAAACAAACGAAAAAAAAAAACACAAACATTACGAACGCATCAGTTAATAACGTAGCGCAGCTACGAAAATGCGTAAGCGCATCGTTAGGATTCTTCGATTACTTGCACACTCTGTAGAGTTCGCACTTGCATCATTTATCCAGTAGGGGTACCTACCTAGTACAGTCAGTCTCAAAAAGATATCGACAAGAATTCATTTGATTGTCTACAATTTCTGTTCCATAATACTGTATCAATGTGTAGCTTTATTTAAGTACCCACTTTTTGTTTTTAAGCTATTGCATAGCTTCTATCGCGGGCCTTGAGCGCGGGGACCGGAGCCAGAAATTCCGTAACGAAAAATACCTCACGCTCCCCACTCCGACGGGCACGGAGGTGTGGCTTGAAGGCCGTGCATTGTCTAACGTCGTTTCTTTTCGGCAGTCTTCGACACGGTGTTTGTGTGCGTGCAACTAGACGTATTGTACGACTCTACGAAGCTCGCACGAATCGAGACGAGCTGCTCCGAAATCGGACGAATACATAAGCAGCTGTTTATGAGAAAGTATATAGGTGTATAGGTATTTATCAAAAAGTGTAACTTGAATTAATATTTATTTCCATTTACTTTCGTACCATTTATCATTTACTAGTCGGACACCATACATTTATTATAATCACCACTATCTTAAAACTCAATATCCCAATATCTCGGAAACGGCTGGGAATATCAAAATTCTGACCAAATTTCCCCCCCCCCCCCCATGACCGCCTCACAAATAGTACATACATGCAGACAAGCCCCTTTGACCCCCCTTTTTTGACCCCCTCTTTTTCGACCCCAATATTAAGTTGTATTATATTTATTTATATTTAAATCAATCCCACTTATATATGATCCCGGGACACCCCCGCGTCACCCCTTTTGACCAATCCCTCCACCCGTCCAGGGCTACTTCACCCCCCCGGGTCTTAACTTTTGAACCGGAGGTCGTAGAGGTATCGAGTTTGGGGTCTTTGGAATCGGCAGTAAAGGGCCTATCTTTTGGCCCCGATAAGGTTAGGGTAAAGCGCCCCATTTTAAATTTATTTTAGATTTAAAATTTTTAAATTCTTATTTCTTATTCTTATACAAAATGCTATGCAATAGCTTTACCGCGGCAGTCCCCGAGTGCCACACGTTTTTTGTTTTGTGGGTACACATTGATAGAATATTATGGAACAAAGATTGTAGACAATTAAATTAACTCTTGTAGTTGTATACATCTTTTTGAGGTTGACTGTAACTGTGAGCTACAGTATATAACTTAAAATCCTGGTCTTTTTTGCTATATCGGCGCCAGTTACCAGCGTTCTACATGAATACCTACGCCCTAAGTTTGATACTGAACCATTAAAGAACCCAGGAATATTCTGACTTTTCTGGGAATTTTCTTTACTTCTGACGGTCGTTATCTCTTTGGAAGGCTTTCTGGTACAAGTTCAAAACATGTAGGTATGAATGTGAATTCTCATTTATCTATGTAGGTATGAATGTGAATTCTAAACGACTAACAATGTATGGAGTCAGTTTGTGTTAAATGTCTTTGTTTGTATGTATTCGTTAATTGTGTATCTAGTATGCGGTTTTAATTATTAATTGTTTGAGTTTATTCGTAAAAATTGAATCGCTTGTTTCAGCTTTTATTGCATCTGGTAGTTTATTGAATATTTTTATGGTCATTACTTAGGGACTATTTGAATGTAGTTTCATGCAAGAAGAGGGTAACATTAACAAGTTTTTATATCTGAAAGATCGGTTGCCATGTTTTTCACCGTGGGTTGTAAAAAAGTTCGTGTATTTTCTAACTTTGCATATTTCTAGGATATAGATATATGGTAAGGTGGGTATTTTATTTTTTATAAAAAAGGGTTTACCGCTATCGGTTTGTTCTATGTTAACTAAGATACGAATTAATATCGTTTGGAGAATGAAAAGTGTAGGCGCGTCGGTGCTTTTTCCCCACATTATACCTAATGCTATAGCTGAGCCATGCATGAGCGTAGGAGTAGTAGGTGGTACGTGCAGTTTGCAAGTCGGTAGTTTTTTGACTTCTCGAAGTGCGTGAATTTCGATAATTTTCATCGTACTTTTTTATTTGTGGCTTCCAAGAAATGTGTGCGTCTACTGTGAGTCCTACTAGCGTAAAATCGTTAACTACTGTAACAGGACTTATCTATGTGAGGGTAGATTTACTTAGATTAAACTACCGAATTTATACCTTAATAAAAAATCGTGTGTGTAGCTGAAACCATACAGAATCAACAGGTGTTAAAACTACATTACGACTTCATAGTCGAAAGAACTGTAAAAAAATGTTAAACTAAAAATATGTGTTGAATTTCCGTAAAATATTTGTTTTTACTGAATTTTTGTACATTAATTTGTAGTTTGTGTCAATAAAACCTATTTATTATTAAACTAGACTATCTAAGCTTTTTTTTGATACCCATATGTCCGTACTTGGTTTGCTCAGAGTAGCACAATACACCAAAACAAACACCCCATTCCCGCAACAATTTCATGCCCCCTGCGAGGTCCAGATTGATGACATAAGGGTTCTGCGAAACGTGTGTTTATAAATAGGATTTCATTTATTTTAACTACATGATTTTTGTGTAATTATATTTGAAATGATAGGCAATCATTTGTATGCAATAATTATATATATTTTACAACAATTCAGTACGGCATACTAAAAGAATTGGAAAAGCAACGAAGCGTATGCGCGGTTAAACATTCGTCTGAACCCTTATCTGTTAAATTCGTGAACGTCCACCCCTCAAACGGGGCTTATTACAAATTGTACTGCGGAACGAATTAGATTATTCGTGATCTTGAACTATCTTCATAGTATTAAAACGTTCTGAGCGTTTTAAAATACTAATAATTAACTTATGTCCATATTACAAGCATTACTTTAGTAAATTATTTAGTAAAACACACGTAATTTAACACGAAAATGCCGGCGCGTAGCGTGTCGCTACGGCCTCAATTTTTCATAACGGGGTTAACACAATAAAACTGATTCAAAACCTATGACACATATAGATATTCGTAAACCTTGATTAATGAGGATTTTTATGATATATAACACTAATACATTGGGTTATTAACTACGACATCAACACATAATATCTACGGAGCGAGCATCGTTCGTAAAAAATTCTGACCAAAATGGCGGAGCGCTGACATTCAACTTTTTTTTTGCAAAAAATATTTATGGTCGACACAGATTATAGCATACTATTGTACGCGGAAATTAATAAGGAGCCACCTGGTGTAATTTTTTTGCAACAGTACAGTGTGCCAGTGGTATTTAAATCGATTTGAACGCAGCAAATCGAATAAGCCTTAGATGAGGGATTGGACGTTTGACCGGAAAATATTTTAAGCCCCGAACGGGGGTGCGACGTTAAAAGTGAATTGTCAGTTTGACAAGTTGCCAACATGAGTCAGTCTTGAACGAGGCACCGGAGCGATAAGTTTTAAGGTTAGTAAAATAATGTAAAATGTACTGAAAACCGTTGAATAATTTATATTAAATATTGTTATTGCGTTGATTTATCTGTTGTTTATATTCTATGACTCCCTTCTGAGGTAGGTTTACATCTCAGAAGTGGGATTCGCGAGACATTTTGTTTTGTGGTGAACCACCCCACGAGCTCGACCGCCGATAAACAAAACTATATTCGTTTTAAAACGGAAAATTGACGCAATCACAAGAAGAAAATTAGGAATGTGCGTTGCCTAACATTATAAGATAACATTGTGAACCCCGATTTGGCTGATTGAAGCAGATGAGTTCAACAACTTATTTTTGAAAAACATTTATTGTTGATGAAAGAAAAAATTGATAAAATTAATTAGAAATATTGGTTTAAAATAGCAATCGAGTATGATTGTCGTCATGTAATGATAAAGTCTATACGAAATTATTAACTGTTCTCGTGATGAAAACAGATTTTAAAAAAAAACGTGGTTAATTATTTGCTTTTTCTGTAAATAATCTATCAATTTTATCTCCCCTCGTTGGAAGTAGTTTAATAGGAGTAGAAATACAAGTTTAAAACAGAAATATAGTGAAAATTATAACAAGAAATAAATAAAAGAACCCCAAAATGTGTCACCATTTTTGTGATGCAAAATGATAAAAAAAAAAAAACGTGTGGCACTCGGGGACTGCCGCGGTAAAGCTATTGCATAGCATTTTGTATAAGAATAAGAAATAAGAATTTATTTTTTTTAAATCTAAAATAAATTTAAAATGGGGCGCTTTACCCTAACCTTATCAGGGCCAAAAGATAGGCCCTTTACTGCCGATTCTAAAGACCCCAAACTCGATACCTCTACGACCTCCGGTTCAAAAGTTAAGACCCGGGGGGGTGAAGTAGCCCTGGACGGGTGGAGGGGTTGGTCAAAAGGGGTGACGCGGGGGGTCCCGGGATCATATATAAGTGGGATTGATTTAAATATAAATAAATATAATACAACTTAATATTGGGGTCGAAAAAGAGGGGGTCAAAAAAGGGGGGTCAAAGGGGCTTGTCTGTATGTATGTACTATTTGAGAGAGGGGTTATACGGGGGGGGGGGGGGGGGTAATTTGGTCAGAATTTTGATATTCCCAGCCGTTTCCGAGATATTGGGATATTGGGATATTGAGTTTTAAGATAGTGGTGATTATAATAAATGTATGGTGTCCGACTGGTAAATGATAAATGGTACGAAAGTAAATGGAAATAAATATTAATTCAAGTTACACTTTTTGATAAATACCTATACACCTATATACTTTCTCATAAACAGCTGCTTATGTATTCGTCCGATTTCGGAGCAGCTCGTCTCGATTCGTGCGAGCTTCGTAGAGTCGTACAATACGTCTAGTTGCACGCACACAAACACCGTGTCGAAGACTGCCGAAAAGAAACGACGTTAGACAATGCACGGCCTTCAAGCCACACCTCCGTGCCCGTCGGAGTGGGGAGCGTGAGGATTTTTCGTTACGGAATTTCTGGCTCCGGTCCCCGCGCTCAAGGCCCGCGATAGAAGCTATGCAATAGCTTAAAAAAACTGAAATTATATAAATATGTAGGAGAAATAAATTAAATAAAAATGCAATAATGCTAAGATAGACTGAGACTAGTAAATAGTTATAAAATTATGTTCATAATTTTGTAAAGAAATACCCACATTAAAATTTAAATTCAGTGACTTTGTTTCGCAAGCTTTTATACAATACATTAACAAAATGTTCTGAGTTCAAGGAAAATGAGTGACCAAGAACCCAATGCGGATTGTCAACGCACCAGCAACCCTTCTTGCAACTACGAAAGATGGAGCAAATATAGCATTCTGTAGTCGAATACGACACCTAGGGGAAATCGAGAGGCGCAGTCGTAGCTGCAGTCGCAGTGATCGTGGTGATGGCCAACAACAAACGTAAGGCTCTCGGAGGCGCAGTCCAGCTCGTGATCGTCGGCACAGCAGCGCAACGCGTCATCAGCTGACAAGCCGAAGCATAAGCAGCACGCGAACGCTACACGAGCAGGAACGTGAGTTGTCCAGGGAGAGGGAAAAATTACGAACCCTTGAAAACCGGGTACGTAAAGAACGGGGGAGATTAACGGAACGGAATAGATCACGGAGGCGTTTTGAGACTCCTGAGCCTGGCCCGAGCAGTCGTGGGCTGAGAAACGCTAGCAATAAAACCTCAACTCGGCACCGTTCCTTAATCGCTCCCGCGACACGGCGCACGCCCAGTGATGAAACTCATGAAGCTTATGACAGCAAGAACACCAAATTTATGACTACGGACCTGTTTGAGGATTTTTTTTAAACTTCTTACATCTAAAGCAGGGGATCGTGAATCATTTTCAAGTTCAACTTTGCATAACGTGGTTCCAGACTTTGACCCCATGACGAACGAACAGACTATTAATATCTGGCTCGATAAAGTCGATGAATGTTCCGAAATTTATAATTGGAACGATAAGCAAACGATTTACTATGCCCTGCCTAAACTCACCGGACTGGCTAAGACATGTTTCCAGGGTCTGCCCTCTATCAAGCACACTTGGCTCGAATGGAAGTCGATGCTAAACGAATCATTTCTTGCAACCGAAAATTATGCGGAATTTTTGACAGATATTCTTAATAGACGGGTACACTCTGAAGAATCTTATGAACTTTATTATTTTGCGAAAATTAGTTTACTGAACAGATGTAAGATATTTGGAAAGCAAGCAGTGGAATGTTTACTTTATGGGGTCGAAGACAAGGGAGTTCGTGTAGGTGCTCAAGCAGCAAAATTTGATTAACCAGAATTTTAAAAGTAGACAAAGATTGAGCACGCCTTATCGACAGGGGCAAGGCATTCCATAACCGTACTGCTTGAATTGTTAAAGACTTGTCATAAAAACTGGTGGACTGCATCGGCATCTCTAGTCTTAAGTTGTCCGATGACCTCAGATATCTATTGTGTATGTCATGAAGGAACTTGAAACTTTCTTTTTCTAATAATAGGGGATTTTAAGGTTAGGATTGAACTGGGAAAGCGTTAATGACCCATATTTAAGAGGATTAGGGAATGTAACATACTTACCGCTAGGGCGTACTTTAGTGAATATAGATGTGCAAGGTGTTTTGGAAAGGGATGTCGAGGTGTTTATTGTAGATGGTCCCTTAATTAGTTATGACGTGTTGCTTGGACATAGCTTTGCTGAAAGACCTACACTTAAGATTATTAAAACTCTAACAGATCTAATATTTGAACGGGTAGGACAAGATGACTATTCTAAATTAAATCTTAATACAACTTGCGATGGCGTTGCGTGGACATCGCTGAGATGGTATCAGTCCCTGTAAGGTCAATCGTTGCTTGTACCGGAAATATCATTGTCGGCGGATCGGTAAGGGGCTACACGGGTCATGAGTACTATCTGTTACCGGGAGAATATGAAATTCATAATTCTGAATGTCATTTATTAGTTCAAAATATTAGTTCGAACCCTGTGGGCTTCAAGGAGAACACCCTCATTACACGGGCTCAGTTTGTGGGATCGAGCTATTAAGACTTACACGTTTTAAGAATTACGAATGACTTGAATAATCATGTCTCTTTCACTCCTAATTATAGAAAACAGTTGTCGGAAGATCAAAACCGTCAATGCGCAAAATTGCTGGAAATATATAAGGACTGCTTGCTCATCCAATGACGACAATGACGATGAGAGTGATAGCAATTAAAACAAATAATATTGTAATTAAATGTTAATTATTTTATGAATTATTTTATTTGTAATTTATACATGATCTTAAGTTTATGATTTGAAATGATTGTGATGTACGAGCTAGATAGTGTCTGGCATATGAACTTGCCAGGCCCTTATAGTGAGGGTGCTTTGAGTCGGGCAGGATTGGCGTTGGGATTCGCCGCCCATGATTGCTCAAAGTATCGCTGCCGATGGCGGAGTGACGGTGAAGGAAGTAGCCTCACTCCTCTCGGCAATAGACATGACAATAGATTGAGTGAGAATGTTTGAACTGGGCAGGATTGGCGTATGAACTCGCCGCCCAGGAGTAGTTCAAAACATTACAGCTGAAGCGGTGTGAGAGTGAAGGAAGTAGCTTTCACATCACTCAAGCTATAAAACAAACGAAAAATTTGATTGAATGACAATGTTTGAACTGGCCAGGATTGGCGTATGAATTCGCCGCCCATGAGTAGTTCAAAACATTACAGCTGAAGCGGTGTGAGAGTGAAGGAAGTAGCTTTCACATCGCTCAAGCTATAAAACATTTTTTTTTAGATTTCCCACCCAAAAAAAAAAAAAAAAGTGGTAATGTCACAAGTGCGGCCCGCCTTGAGTTTATTTTGCCACCTTGTGGCGCTTGCCTGCCAAAAGGTTGCCGACCGCTGATGTAGATGATGAAAAGGAGACATCCAATGACACTGCCCTGAGGGATTGATGCATTCATAATATTCTTATCAGATCCTGCTTGAATTATTGGAACGAAGTTCCTTATCGCACGTTGTGAAAGGGGGCTAGACGGAAAAAATTCTTACGAAAAGTTGTCACGACACTTTTTGCTATAGTAAGCTATTGTAAGCTGTGCGGCGTCGCATGTTTCTCTGTCTGTCTCTCTCTCTCTTATAGAAAGCAAGCCAGATATTTTCATTTCTATTTCGAATTTGAATTTAAAATTTCAAAAAAATTCTATATAGCCATATCATAGTTACGGTATCTAATAACCAGTGATCGGAGTAGGTAGATTGAACTGGGGTCATTGATCCGAAACGTATATATTACTATGGACATTCCTCCGGAATTGGTGGATTATTAAAAAAAAACCGGAACTTATGTAGGAATTGTATTCTGCCAGAGTGGAAGGAGTCATTTGATGATTTGCCATCCTCAAAAAAAAGGTAGGAATTGTAATAAAATAAGCAATTTTATTCTTTATTATTCTTCCTATTTTTTTTTTGTCACGATCTGACAAAACCCAACGACCAATCAGAACAAAGGATCATGGGTGGTACAATAACCGGTTATCAGAACAATGCGTACGCCCGCCGACGACATGCCAGGTAGTTCACTCGTTTACTTCGGTTCGTAGAGTGCGCATCTTTGTTTGTTACTGTGTTGTGAAAACGTTACTTGACCCTGGCTTGTGTACATACTGACTTCTGGAATCTGCTCTAAACCACGATTTGGCTCGAATATACGGACTCAGATTTTTCACTATTGAATTGGATCTACATATTTAAACCAAGCTTTGGTAAGTAATATTTTACTAGTTACAAGTAGTATAAAGCATGTTTGGATGTACTATAAGAATATTTTTAGTATTGTGTTTGTTTGCTTAACCCGCTGAACATACCATGAGTCTTAATATTGTTAAATCTTTAATAGAGTATGAACCAGTGAGCTTAGTGCGAAACAAAATTATGATATTCTAGTAATGTAGTCGCAATTCAGCTAACTCCACTATTAACCGACATTTTACTGGAATCCGTATATAATTTGAGTGCCTTATTCAGGTTTCTTTTGGTTTTTGGGTACTAAAAAACAACATCATCCGACATTTTGTAGCGGCGGCCATCTTGAATATTAATTTTGTATAGTGCACCATATTCTACTTAACAAGCCCTTTCATTTGATACCCATATTGACGGGATTGAAAAAAAACTAAGTTGTCCGCCATCTTGTAGCGGCAGCTATTTTGGATTGACAATAATTTTGAATATACATAATTGTATTGTCACCAGAATCAAAGGCGAATACCAAATTTTAGATCAATCGGTTGACAGGAAGAGGGTGATATTTCAATGACTAAATTTGATCCACGAAATATAAAACAAACGGAGTAAGCTAAATAAAACCGTTTAAAAACAACAACTACTAAATAAAATGTAATTTTTTCATGTCTTTGTTTTAGGTGATATACGAGGTTTCATCTCTTCAACAGAGTTCAGATATGGCAAACGTCAAGGCTGAAACTGTAGAAAAATGGATATCCGGTCATCCCGAACTACTTTACGATCACGCTAGTGGTACAATATACTGTTCAAAATGTGAAAGCCATTTGAAAACCATAAATAAAGGAAACGTTAAAAGACATATCGAAGGTGCTCAGTACACCAGGGAAAGTATAAGCGGCCCGAAGAGGAATTTTATTTCGATCTTATAAAATTTCTCATTTTGTGCAATATTCCGTGGTCTCAGATGAAAAATACTACGAGTACTTTTCAAGATTTCTTTAAAAAATATATGTGTAGTACCTGTTGTTGTACGTGTCCTAATAATCGTACTCTGCCAGATGAATCACAGTTACGGAAAGTTTACTTGGACAAGTTTTTTAAGAATAAAATCAATTCGATTCGGCAGAATTATAAAAATGAGAAACTATGGATATCATTAGATGAAACGACAGACTTTTTAGGTCGCTATATAGTCCATTTTTTAATAAAACCATTACTTCCTAGCAATTTGACTAAACCTTATTTGGTAGCATGTAAAATGCTAACTGTAGTTAATGGACAAACAATCACGCAATTTGTGTTGGAATGTTTGGAAAACTTTTGGGAAGATTCTTTTGAATCGAATGTAGGTAACATTCTTGTCCTCTGCACTGATAGCGTTGCATATATGCTGTCTGCAGGACGAAATTTAAAACAATACTTACCTGAAATGAAACACGTAACATGTTTGGCGCACTCTCTTCATCGCGTATCTGAGCAAATTAGGTTAGAATATCACGATGTTAACATTTTAATAGCAAATGTTAAAAAGGTATTTTTGAAAGCCCCAAGTAGAGTCAAAATTTTAAAAGAAAATTATCCAGATTTGCCGCTACCTCCCCAACCAGTTGTTACAAGATGGGGCACTTGGTTAGAGGCAGCATTTTATTACGCTCAAAACTTTGAAAAAATAAAAGAAGTACTATCTTGTTTAAGCAGCTCTGATGCGGTATCTATTCGAGAGGCAAAAAATATTATAGAAAAAGAAAATTTAAAAGAAGATTTAAATTACATTAAAGACAATTATTTTATAATTCATTTGTCTTTAAAAGAATTGCAAAAGCATAATTTATCGTTGACAGATTCACTTTTAGCATTTGACAACGTCAGAGATGCTATAAATCAGTGCAATTCAGAAAATATAAAAAATAAAATAGAGCGTGTTATGGAACGAAACCCAGATTTAGACACACTTAGAGAAAATAGTGAGGCCATTGAAAAAAATGAAGCACATAATTTAATACCTTTTTTTAAATTTGCTCCTTTGACATCGTCAGATGTAGAACGGTCTTTTTCCATTTATAAATGGACTTTAGATGTTAAAAGAAATAGGTTGAAAATAGAAAATATAGAGAAACTCATAGTTATATATTTTAATTGTAAAGATCAGGATTACCAGGATGCTAACATTGTAATCGATGAAGATTAAAAATGTGAATAAATGTAAAATGTACATATTTAACAATAAACAATGTTGATTTTTATCTTTTTTATTTATTCTACCCCTTTTTTTTGGTGCTAAAATCATGAAATGAGTCCTCTCGCCCAGAGTGAAACGGGAGGGACTGTCAGACTTCACTGACTAAAATCAACCTGTTCCTTCGTATGCCCTTTACGTTTCAGAGTCGTGGTGCATTCTTAAAACAGTCTCACGACCCCAGCAGGCATTGGCCCTCTATGGGGCCCCGTCATTTATTCTACCCTTAATGTAAATTACCATGACCACTATGAAAATATTTAAATTTAAGTGCAACAATTTATATCTATCTATAAAAGATCTAGCTATCTAGCTATCCTAGGCTAAAAATAAAAAATAAATATTAAAGCTTCGATCGGAATTCGATTGTTTTTATTATTCAACAGATAAATTATGAATTAATTTAGTTTTGATACCTTCCTTTAAATTTTGAATTGAGTAGTAATAATATCACTACCAACATTAACAATATTTAATTGAATCCGGAAATACCGGAATTACTTTCCGGAAAAATGGCTTATCCATGTTATTCTTTCTGTGTGCATTTATGATACAAGTACTAAAAATCAATCTACCTACTCCGATCACTGCTAATAACTGTAGACATTTTTCTTTTGTAGTACTCTCGGTGTTTTTTTTTTTTTTTTTTTCTCATACTATAATTAGCAACAAATTGAGCTAATGTTACATTTTCAAGAATTTCAGGCCTTTTTTCGTACTTATCGAACCAATTTTCCTTCCATATATATGTACATTTTAATTAAAATTTTTATTACAATTCCTTCACTAATTAATCGAAAGGATCTTCGTTCCATCCGGGTGTCCCTTGACACCTCTCAAGTTTTTTTGTTTTTGGTCCTGGTTGAAATATTCTATTTGTACGTATTGTTCTCTATCTTTCAAATAGGATGCAATCCACATATTATGTGTAGTTCCACGAATTGCTATTCCGAATAATTTGTCCAGTAAACTGTACCTTGTCATATGCCTTGGTCATATCAAAAAATAAGCCAACCGGATATTTTTTATCATTTAAGTATAATATTTACAAGTTTGTGCATATATTTATAAACAGCCGGGGTTGTTGATCGGTGTTTTCGATAATCATTTTGACCTTCATCAAAGATTTTATATCTTTCGCAAAAACTGTAGGTACATCCGGTCGCACACAGTATTCTCAGTGTATGAAATTCGCAGATCGGTGGGATTCCCCGATGTTGCGGAGGTGGATGCAGCTCCACACTGATTTTTAATTGTAGAATGTTGATTTGTGTCTGTAACTACTAACACTAAAAGTTAAGTAAAATTGTTACTAATACTATGGACTCCCTGTCTGAAATAAAAGTTTTCTATTCTATTCTATAGCCTTTTCGAAAAATTTGAAGCCTTAGGTAGAAGAGCTATGGGCCGGTAATTATAGGGGTCAGTTTTACAGTTTTTTTTTGAACAATGATTTCATAATAGCCTTTTTTAGTTGATCAGGAAAATACCTTTATCAAAAGATTGATTTATTAAAACACAAAAAAGTAGGAACAGCAAGTTCATCTGCACATTGTCTAATAGTTCATTTATTCCGTATTTGTACTATTCTTTATGTTTATTTGTTATTTTTACCTTGGGATCAATCATGGTAGATTGGTCCCAAGGTCGTCAAGGTTGTCAATTAAAACTTAACATTCTTTTACCAATATAAATGTTGCACTATAAAAGACATTTCACCACATAAAAGTTATCTCAATAGTTATGTTCTTTCACATTCCATAGAAGGAAGATACATTTGAACCAGATCTGTTTCAACTGTTTAAATCAATGATGCCCAAAGTGGTCTATATCGGTCCCTAGGGGTCGATGACGACCTACAAGGTGGGCACGTGAGCGAAAAAAGAATTAGGGGTCTGTGGGATATAAACGGGGGTCCACGATAGTCGATCTCATTTACGTACGTCGCGATTTTATTGTTGACTTTCCATTTTAGTATTATGAAAATATTTTTTAAAAGTATAAACGAGTTAGTATACACAGGAATTAAAGTGAACCAACGTAATTTTGTTTGGGAGTGCCAGTAAGAAAGTAAGTACATTGTTTTTTAATGTTTTTTACTGGTAGTTAAGAAACTCTCTTGGTATGGTTACATCAGTGTCCTAGTTTGTATGTTGTGTGTTTGATATAGCTTTTTCTTTCTTTTACATTATTGCTATAACTAATTTAAATATTTATAAAAGTTTAATTCTGTTTACAGGTAGCTGATATTAAGCATGGCTTCATTCTTTCCTTGTCGGACAAGCGATTGCCTATGTGCCTTCTAAGCAACAAAGTTTTAAGCAATGACGCTATGAAACCATCTAAGCTGGAGGTTCATTAGAAAAGGTGTCACCCTGATTAAATAGGTAAAGATTTGCAATGCTTTCAAACACTCAAAAATAAAGTTCAGAAGAGACTCACAATGGACAAAATGTTTACTTCAACGACGTCACAAAGAGATGATGATGGTTTGCGAGCGTCTTACAATATCTCGCTACTTATAGGAAAATCCGGAAAACCCCATACTATCGGCGAAAACTTAATATTGCCAGCCGTTGAAGAAGTTTTAAAAACTGTATTACACAAACCTGCAACTGATATCATTAAAAGAATTCCTTTTTGCAACAATACAGTTCAAAGGCGTATTGATGAAATGAGTAATGAAATTGAAAGCTTCTTGTGTAATTTTTTGCAAACGACCTATTTCTCTATACAGCTGGACGAGTCAATCTTGCCTAGTAATGAAGCATTATTATTAGCATATTTTCGTTTTATTATGGATCAAGAAATACACAAAGAGGTAGTTTTCGCGAAAACTTTGACTACTGACACTAAAGGCGAATCAATATTTAAGATTTTGAAGGATTACTTCATGAAAAAAGCGATACCTTTATGAAATATAATATCAGTAGCAACGGATGGGGCACCTGCAATGGTTGGGCGCTACCGAGGATTTGTAAGCCATATAAAACAAAATGTACCCGGGGTGTGAGCAATACACTGCGTTATCCATTGAGAACATTTAGTTGCTAAAAATCTGAGTACTAGATTGTTTGAATCTCTACAATTTGTCGTTAACGCAGTAAACCGAATTCGAAGCAACGCGTTAAATACGCGATTATGCGCTCAGTAGTGTGAAGAAAATGACGAGAACTTTCATCAATTGCTTCTTCAGAGTGAAGTACTCTGGCTTTCGAAAGGCTTATGTTTAACAAGATTTTCTGCTCTTTTTGACACTGTTTTGTAGTTTTTGGATGCTAAAGATCCATTTTTAAAACAAAATTTAATCAGATGCAATTAAGACATTGCCCAATCAACAGATTTATTTAGTAAAGTCAATGAGGTTAACTTGCAGTTACAAAGTGACAGCCTAAATTTGATCAAAATAAAGTCCATAATTTCAAAACAAAACATTTGACGGGACGAATCTTTCCAGTTTCCCAATTTGTCACAGAAAAACTGTCAGGAAGATAACGTTTTAACTTACGTTCAACATTTAAATGACTTCTATGCAGATTTTGAAAAACGGTTTGAGGATGTTTTGAATATGGTAATACCACAATGGATAATCAATCGATATGGTGACGTTGAGGAAACGGATGTTACATTACAAGAGGAACTGATCGGAATAATTAGGTACTAATGAAGAACTTAAAGTACAGTTTAGAAACGGATATCAGCTATTCTTACTTCAAAAAGATATACCTGTTATTTATCCCGCATTATAGAATATCGCGAGAAAGTTTTTAATCGATTATCCGTCTTCATATCTAATGGAAAAAGGTTTCAGCGCGGTTACCAATCTTCTAACAAAAAAAAACAAAAAAACTGGGCATCATTAACCGAGGAGATTTAAGATTATACCTTAATAAATTGAAGCCAAATATAGAAAATTTATTATCAAATCACCAGGTTCATCCCTCCCACTAAAAAGCGTTTTATTTCTACTTATTGATTTTATGTAATACATAGGTAAGTACCTATTTTAATTATTTTTGTTTGTTTTAATTTAGATCTTATCAATAAATGTATAAATGTAATGTATGTATGTGTATGTATGAGTGTGTGTGTATGTGTATGTGTTTTTTATTGTTTTTTTCTTAAACATCTCACTACAGTTAGAAATCAGTCAAAACACATTTGAAGTTAAATAATTTTCAAAAATGCAATATTAGGTAGCTATATAACTAATATAACTAACTACCCAAACCCGAAAATATGGCAAGTGGTCTATGAGACAAAAAAGTTTGGGAACCTCTGGTTTAAATCAAGTTATAATTTCGACAGCATTTTATACGGGCAGACCGGTCTTATACGAAAAAGGTTGTAGGTATATTTAGCAAGTTGAAGCCGGTAAGATATTCAACTATACTATACTAGAAAGGTTTGGGTGGTTAAATAAAGGTAAAAAAAACATAAAAAGGGTTTTTTGTAGTTGACACTTTCTTGTTTAAAAATACGTTACATCAAAATTAAGTTTATTTTCGATTTATACGATAGTTTTCTCTTTTAATAATGTATGTTAAACATTATCATTTATTAGTATACTACTCTTCGTAGGTGTTGGTGTAGCTTGAGCACATTTTTTTTGTTAGTTTTATAAAAAAGTATAATATTTTGTAATCTGTCCATTGTAAAGAGCCTAAAAAGACTGACTAAACCTTTCAGAAAATACAACGAATTAGATAACGTTGCTAAATTGAAGAGTACACCTGTGACGTAGATAGTATGGCAACTGAAGTAGCAGGTATTACTTTATGTCGGTTAACCAGACGCCTTTAATGTTGTGGAGGAATTAGCCAAGGAAAATGGAGTTACAGTACTGCGGCTGCCACAATGCCACTGTGAGCTCAATCCAAATGAGTTAATATGGGCTCAAGTTAACGGGTTAGTAGCCGAGAAAAATTAAACTTTTAAAATGGCTGACCTAAAGATTCTTTTGCCAGAGGCTTTAGCTAATGTGACTGCCGGGAATTGGAAAAATTGCGAGGGTCATGTAATAAAAGACGAACAGAAAATGTTTAAATTGGACAAAATAATTAATGATACCACTGAACGCTTTATTATTAATGTGACAGATAGTTCCTCAGATTCAGATTTATTATAGAGCCAATTATTATATGACAAAAAATAATATGATTTTAACATTTGAAATAAAAGGTTTAGCATCTATGAGTCACGTGGTATTTTTTGTTTACCTTTATTTAACTACCTAAACCTATCTAGTATAGTTCTCATTCTTGACGAGTGAATGTATGAGCTATCGGTCGATTGAGATAATATTCGAAATGCCGGGAACAGATTGGTGAAACATACCTAACATGAAATGTAACACACGTGGAAACAAATTCGTTTAGTTGTTGTGTTACATTACATTTCACCAATCTGTACCCGACTTTAAGCGCCGTCGTCTCTTTCAGTATATGGTCATCCAATCACGAGCTTCAACAATTCCTTGTCGGCTTTGAATAATTATTACAAAATTATGAGCGAAAGATTACACGGAAAATTGGACCAAGGCGTAAGGCGTATGTAAAGCAACGTACTGTCTGATCACGTTATTATGTATTTTTGCGGTATGGCTTCCAGGCTCTAATAAATAAACAAACGGTATCACAAGACAGCCCCAAAACGTCTATAATAAGTACTTACTATGGTAGGTTATGAAAGAAGAAATGACTAGATTAGGGCACATTAAAATAAATATAGTATTATTTACTTTTTAGTCTGCAAAAATACAACTCTCAATAAAGAGAAAGGTATTTGCCACTTTGATATGCCGAAAAGTAAAAAAGCCTACAAAACATAATTATTCCGACGTCATCGTCGGAATAATTATGATTTCAAGTTTCAAAACTTGAAATCATTAACAGTTACTATGAGAATATATTGACATATATTGGTACAGTCACCAAATCATCAAGTTACCACAAACTGTCAGATTTTCTCATTCGATTTTGAACTTAATCACCAACATTTTAAGGTATAAAATCGTTTGGAGAAATTTGACAGTTTCGTGTCGTTTGACCTGCTGGCGACTGTACACCCACGCTGTGTAGCATATACTTGTTAATTTATATTTTGTTCAGAATACCAATTAACATAGGCATTAATATTATAGCGTTGTTTCTGAGAAGATTTGAATAAGCCCATGTCTGTATTTGACAAGCAAGTGGATTCCGTTATTTTTTTTATACTTCTTAAAAAAATATTAACATCTAGCTTACTGCCAACAACTTCGTTCGCGAGCAAGTTGAAAGACGCCACAATATAAAACTGTGTCCTATGTTTGTAGTTTTGGTCTTAGCAGCCAAAATATGAAGAGAGTCAGGATGGTGAGCAAGTGATGTACAATTGTCCGTGTGAGAAGCAGCTCGTCCTGAGGTCGACACCCGCAGCTCTCAGTAGTAATTTCCCATTTTTATTTTTTTATTCTTTATTAATAAGGGGTATTTATCCACATGGATACGTCAACCCCATTGTACCTTATACTCTATTTACACACAACTACACATCTATAATTATATTATATTTTACTACACTCCTATACACCACCACTATACATAATTATATACTATGAAAATAGAAAAGAGAATCATCGCCTAGACTTCTGAATTAAGCCACAAATTATGCGTTTAGTCCTTTCTGATTTAGGGTGTGCCAAAATATTTTGGATAAGTCCAACATCCCACATATTTAGTTTAAACTCCCTAGCCAAAGATTCCCTTTCATGTTTGTTCTTAGCACATTCCATTAGCAAATGTAATTTCCCATTTCTTGCGAAGATTTTCGTTCTTATAGAATTAATGAACGCCTGCGTTATGTAAAATAAGAAAATAATAGTAGTAGTATAGTATAATACCACAACACAACACACAACACAACACAACACACAACACACACACACACACAACACAACACAACACTGATACACTGTCTGATGCTTTCTTACATATTATTCCTGACGAAAAGCTATCACTAAAATAACACCAGTAGATTATAAACACGGGATTTCTCATTAACAGTCACCTAACCATAGATATTTATTTTTAACCGACTTAGAAAAAAGGAGGAGGTTCTCAATTAATCTGTGTTTTTTTTTTTTTTTTAATTGATGGCTGGTACTTCACATGTGGTCCCATTTAAATTTGATCAAGGCCTGACGAGTAGTTTTTGAGTTATCCTTAATACTGCATATTTTTCCGCTTAGTTTCTATCGATGATGTGTTAATAATTTCCTGTCATTGTTATTTACATACCAAGTAGTGGTATACGAATTTGTGTGGGGTAGGTACCGCAACTAAAATGTGAAAAAATCATTTTTCCAAAAACACAACCGACTTTAAAAAAAAACACTAAAAGACGTGAAAAATAACTTTAAATTCGGAAATCGGTGTCTTTGGTTTTGTATTTCGTTTTTGGCCACCGACTTCCGAAATTAAAGTTATTTTTCACGTCTTTTAGTGCTTTTTTTGAAAGTCGGTTGTTTTTTAAGAAAAAATGATTTTTTATTATAACCAAAGATGACATTCTTACAGACAGACTTTATGTTTTTCTGTGTACGATTTACGAACTATCATAATATTATAATAGAATTAAATTACATACACATTAAAAAAAAAGGATGCACAAAAAATATCAATTGTAGGGAATCGAGCATAGGTTTGTAAAGCAGTCGTCGAACCGCTAAGCT
This sequence comes from Griposia aprilina, assembly GCA_916610205.1. Classification (NCBI taxonomy): domain Eukaryota; kingdom Metazoa; phylum Arthropoda; class Insecta; order Lepidoptera; family Noctuidae; genus Griposia; species Griposia aprilina. The sequence goes on from OU744302.1 coordinate 14,556,739, forward strand.
ATTTGCTTTGCTATAAAAAAGCCGTTCCTATAATTATGTCATGGCATGATTGACTTCATTTGTATCATTAGAAAGGTTAAATCTGTAACTATTTGCTATATTCGTTTCCTACTCAGCCTCGTGAAGGAATGGAATAATTCGACTGTTGTTATACACTGGTATATTGTGTTCTCTTTTATCTCAGTCTCATTACCTAGGAAATGTATGGCAAGTTTTTTTTGCGATTTCAGACTTTTCTATTACTCCTCAGTTGATCCAATATAATTTTTTGATCCTTATAAAAACAGGATAATTTGGCATAATTTTTTTTTTGGGATTTGCCCCATTTTCTTGCCGACTGTATTTTTTTTCTTCAAAATCTGTAAATGCTGATCAAAATGTTCCAAAGAGTTAAGAACAGTCTTTTAAGACCGTTCCCTTGAAGCGACAACGATAAAGGTTAGGTTAAAGGTAGGTTATTACCCCATCTCATAAATCCACTGCATGTGACATGATTGACTGCTTAGCTCCATAAAGGTATACCTTTATGTGTGTGTTGATAATCATTTAAGGCGGTACCCCGACCAACAACTCGCCATAGTGCGTTATTCAGAGGCTATTAACTCATTCACTATGGGATTACCCATACTAACTACATCTAAAAGCACATTATTAATGTTCGATATCCTATCATCACATTGCACGTTCTTATTTGTTTTTATGTGTTATAAATATATTTAAAATCTCCTTGTAAAAAAGTGACTAAAATTATTGATTGCATGCATCTTTTGCTAAAGGTGACGTTCTATTAATTTGAGGATTACACTAATGCATAGATAATTTAAAACTCTAAATAATTCACGTTTTATTTTATTTGAAAACATCGCTTGTCTTTTTTTATTAATATAATTTCATTTTTTTTTTGAATTTTATGATAAATGAGCGTGCGCAGGGAGCGAGACAGAGCGAGACTCAGCGACGACGGGACAGAGAAGGACCGAACGCTCAAGGTCATTTGGTCGGGGAAGCGCCTTAATAGGTTAAATTTATGACAATCTACAATATTTTGGCTCTTTTTATTACAATTTGTGGGAAACAATAGAAGAATATGAAAAAATTGTAATATTGTTCATCCCCCTAAGCAAATAGGGTGATAATTTATAGCCTAGACTGACCAGACTTATATGGAATATCAAAGCAAATTAAAAAAAAAAACTGTCCGTTTGTTTTTGCGTGATACTGGAACATACATTCAGACAAACAGACGAATATCCTAAAAGTTATCTTTTTGGCATTAGAATCGTTATCAGAACTCGCCAAAATTTACTTATAAAAAAAAACATGTACAATTTTGACTTCGCTACGACTTTATTATATAGGTATATAGATTTTTCCAAAGAAAGACAGAAGCCTAGGTAGGTAGATCAGTTTGAGACAAATACAGCTAAAATCACTTTTATAAATCTCTCTTGCAATAGGTAGGAACTGCTACACAGCGTAATTATAGTTCATTCAACCGCAAGTCATAAACGTCGAATTAGCATGCAACGTTCATATTAAAATATTGTTTTTTGTTTCGTCAATTAACATAATATAAATAATAAAAAATAAAATCTCGAGTAGTCAGCATCATTAAGAATTAACTTTCGGATAAAAAAAAAACACAAATCCACGGGCAACGACATCGACAAGTCAATAACATTAAAACTCTTTGTTTATTATAGTGATGGGAAGTCACCCCGTGCGCCGTGCGTGAAGGCCATCTATCGAGGGTCTGAGGGCCGCGGTGCGCGCGCAGCCACTCCGCACCAGTCTCACACAGTCGATCTGCAGCGTCGGGCGCCGCCACAGGCCGACGCTACATCAAACATTACCACATCCGTCGCGGACTTTATCTATCCAAATATCCAACCACCTGTTCTAAATTCAAAAAATATAAAATAAGTTTCCAAAGTGCCAGTGTTTGTGATCAACTGATCACCGGCTGACTGACACCTGTATTCATAGGTAAGTTTGTTGTCATCGAAGGGTTAATTAAATGTTGATTCTATTTAGGTAAACGTTTTCGCATACTTCACGTGGTTCGAAAGTATTTCAAGGCGATCCTGCCTCTATGAGCTCTCGTATACATATACAACATGATTTCATCAAACCTATATCTAGATCTTGTTTCATGTTATAAGAAATAAATTTTAGCCTAACTGCCAATAACACTTCATTCAGAACCAAATTCAAGGATTACCCCAACTGGTGCCAAAATCATTTACTTGTATTTAATGCAAATGTATTCTCTGTGATTGACATTAATGGAAAAAAACAGATACACAAAAAATAAAAGTATACAATTAAGTTTTAGTAGATATTTAATTGAGTTGCGGTTTATATCAAATAATATCAAAATAAAAATCCTCTTTGACGAAATTTATGAAAGTAATAATCATTTTAACAACGATCGACATAATGAAAATATAAATGGCATGTCGAATAAAACTGACAATAGACGAGAAACGAGATAAAACTCTACAACCCAATCAATTACGTGATCCAAAACACATTGCTCATAATAATATAACGCCAGTAGAAGATTATACTTTATTTCTCAATATTGGCAAAGCAGTCGGTATGGGAAATTAAATAGGCGCAGTTTCAATAAGATACCTTCTCGGTATTAAGTAATTTCATTCAAGGGCATCTATTGCCCAATAAAGAACAGCTCCAATTTTCCCAAAAACTATTAAAGTCATCAATATAAAAAGTTACATTGGGCTGATTCATGGTATAATTGAGTTATTGTTATGAAAATAGTATTAAAAGAACAATACCGCATAATGAGGTAATACTGGTAATTTTGGTCCATTGTTTACAAATACCATGGTGACCCATTTAGACTCGACCGCCAGCACCGTCTAGTCGAGAGACTAGAATTTGCTGAAAACATTAAAATCGTTTTTCAAGATAATTAGGGAATGATAAATAAATGATTGTCATGGAATTAAATAACTCCCATTAAAACAGACTCGACAAAAAAATTATGATTACAATGCACATTTCCAAAAGACGCTACGTCAGATTGTATCAAATTTCAAGCTGTGAATGCATATTTGGTATGAACTAATTACCTAATTTCTAACAGATTTTGTACTACCTGCCCGCAGTGAAGATACAACAGTTGCATAATACGGTTAAGCTCATGTGGGCATTAAAATTAATGATGGAAACTGTTCTGTTGATACAGCGAACATGGTGAAGCTGGCAGTTCACAGTTATTAATGTTTTTGTAATAAAAAGTTGTTAGAAGTTAGTGATGACTATATTATGAAACTTCAAGGAGATGATTTGTAGATGATAAGTGATGAGATTTTAAAATTACAAAATAAACAAACAAAAATTGCAATAATCTTCAGTTTGAAAACTCAAATTAATATAGCTAAACTAAAGGTTGAAGAAAAGGTCAATCAAAGTAACAAGACCTTTGAAAATGCAATTATCTGTAATGGAGCACTCTAACACTTAACGTACGAGTATGTCTATGGTGTAAGGCAGCATGTCCTTCCGCTGGGCATGTCAACGCGTGCGTCGGTTGGGAAACGTCCAGAGAAGGCCGCCCGGTTAGATACTCCGCGATCAATCTGCGCCCGCGATGATCTTGCAAGGAATTGCGATACCGACTTCTAGTATCGAAATAGTTTATAACTCTCAGTTTAGCTTGAGAAATGTTATGACATTTCTCAGGTGGAACGAAACTTGCTTCGGCTGTTTCGCAGTTTGTTGGAAAATTTAATGTCTTTGGATTAAGTTGTGGTAATTAAACTTTCGTTTTAATTAATTTAGCATTTGATAGGTGTGATTCATTAGCTGCAGATTTATTAATATGTGCTTGTGCATTCAGAGAAGTAATTATTACAGAGAAAAGCTGGTCTAACAGTATTTGCTACCATAAACTCTTCATCTTTACTAGCTGATAACATTAAAGAGTCAATATTTTATCGTTAAAATTAATGATATCCAATGTGCTGTCTACAATGGTTATCATTAAAATGTTTAATATTACACACAAATGCGGGAATTTAACTTCAAATTCTCGTAATTTCTACGGTTTTAGGCACCGGTGCTAATAATTCTATCCTTTTTTGTTATGTTCATTGATTGCTTGTTTATTCGCGGTAAGTATGGAATAGAACATGTTCATCATTGTTTTAAGGAAAACCGTTATCATAATATTCATATTCGATTATTTAATATTACTCATCCGAAATCCAAAAACTCTCGGCAACATTCAAACATTGAATAATTTCCAAAATGACGGGCCATTGGTCGTCATGGTGAAAGCATGAGAGAAAGCGGTCGCAAAAAATACTTGGCCGCACCGAAACCGACGGACAACGGTGCTCGCAAACTGGAAATTTAGCTTCACCTTTAACACATGACACTAATGAGAAAAATGTCGGATTGAATTGTTATGATTATAGTAATAGAGTGTTTTATTCGACTGCCAAATAACAAAAGAAAAACGCAAGGTCAAAAGTGTAACAAGTAAAATAACACGTGTTAAAATAAAGAAACAATTCGAAATAATGACCTCCATGGATGGATGATGTTATGTGATACAAAAAAAACACATACAAACAAATACATTAAAACATAATTATGTTCCATTAACTAACGATAACTATACCTCCGCATTACTTGTTCTGATGAAACCACAAAGATTTTTTATTCCGACATCTTTCTTTAGAAATCGTTAGGCAGAATAAGCAGCTTCATGTTTGGCTATTGCCGTGAAATATATTAGCACGTTCTTCTTAACTCACGTGTAGCATTTATGTAGTACTTACTTGTTTTTGTTTTTTTATATGTAAGTCGGTGCATTAAATGGATGCATTCGTGTGCATTAACCTTAAGAGGACGCATACGGGTCCACTAGCGCCACTCCTTTAAAATAATATTATCTCGTGACTGAGAAGGAATTTTGAATAACGGCTCAATAAGCACCCCCAGTAAGTGTCTAGAATTTTCTATTACTTTTTATAAACTTTCATATTGAGACACGAAGCAACAAAATTCGATCTAAAGAAAAGCGGGCACTTTCCTATAGTTCGTATTTTTGGAGGGGGCGGGCGATTAAATCGTACAATATCCTGTTTTATCATGTTCATATTATTATTATTTTAAGACTGTTAGCTTATAAATTATGAAAATATCTTGTTTGAATATATACCAAAATATTGAATGCTTAAATAAACAGTTATAGTAGATCTATTCGTGAAGATCATCAGGAGAGTAGTAATCCATACTTGACTTATATGTGCTGCCAAGCAGGGTTTGCATTATCCGCTTATAATGTTCCCACTGCTGGGACACAGGCCTCTTCTTTGTGAAAGGGAGTAGGCCGTAATCCTCCACATCCAGTGCGATTTGGTAGATGTCACATGTCTTCGAATTTTTCGGTTCTAGGACATGCGCGTTTCCTCACGATGTTTTCCTTCACCGTTTTGAAAGCAGTGGTGATGAAATAATTTACACAAAGTAAAGCGCCTGCCTGGGATCAAACTCACGACCTACAACTCGTAAGTCAGGGCCGTTACCACCGGGCCAGCACTGCTCTTTGAAAGGGAGTGGACTGGAATGTACCACGCAGGCGTAGTGCAGGTTGGTATATATATCACATTGATGTCGCAGGGTTTGCTCTACTCTAATTTGAAAGCTATGGTTACTGTGTCTCCGATTCCTCTGGCATTACTGATCTGCATAGGCGGCGGACCATTTACCAACAGGTGGGCCGTCGTCGGCTTGTTGGTCACTCAATGACAAAAATACGAATGTTTCGCTGTCGTCCATTCGATGGACAATATTTTCTTGTCACGGTGTGCAACTCTCAGCCGTCAATTAGCCGCCACGCTACACCATAGCCATGAAACGGTCCGAAAGTAAAGAAACCGAGTTGAGAAATAAGTAATTTCTCAACTCGGTTTCTTTACTTTCTTAGAGGCTATTAGATATTATTTAGTTTAACATTCCAATGTATTTCAATATATTGGAATGTATTGAAAGTGGACTGCCTCGACCGCCTCGTTGGTCTAGTGGTCGCAAGCGCTACTGCTGAGCATGAGGTCTCGGGTTCGATTCCCGGGTCGGGCAAAGTGTTATTGGGTTTTTCCATCTGGAATTTCTCAGTAGCAGCCAGGAGTCTGGATTTGTGCCCGGTTGATGGCAATAGCCTCGCCCCCTGTTACATGTGACTTAAACATAACTGGCGAAATGTGGGTGTACTATAGGTGCACCTCTGCCTAACCCTTCAGGGAATACAGGCCTGATATTATGATATTCAATTTGATGTTGAATATAGCACTCCATAAAATGGAATACTACACTACTCATGAAGGGAAACATCGAAAAGGGTATTTATTGAACCAGCTTAAAGTCGCTTGAATACATTCAGAATCTTTGCAGATAAGGTTCACAATGGGCTGTGCAAAATGAGTTAGTAAATTCTGTGAGCATCCCATATTATCATTTCTCATGTTATTTATAGCCTACAAACCTCTTATTTTCTAATTCTATAGACGTCATTTGTTTCTCTCCTCTCCTATATTTATGCTTAGTCATGCGGTTGATATTAAACTAAATGAAGTTCGCGTGATTGCCAGCTTCATGTAAAATGAGCGTGTCATGGAATTATGCATCAAGATTACCATCACTTACTATCATTATAGCTGTAGTAATAAAAAAAAATGCTTTATCTACGATGATAGCCGTGGTCGTAACATTTCCGGACCTCGCATTTCGTAATATTGGAATGAAGAATTTATTATGCGTAATTTCATAATGGACGTACATAATTATCCGAAACGACGAAATATTACGGAAAATTCCTTATCAGGAACTCGATGGGGAATAAAGCATTCAAAATATCAAAAGACAATACGATCGTAAAACATGCAAACAATAGTTCTGTATGTTGCGGTCAGTATTTGTGGTCAAATGCCTCATTGATCCTTGAATCGTTCAATGAGGCGTTGAATGCGACATTGAATGCATCGCCTAAAGACAAACTGATCCTTATATTCAGATCACGAGTACGTGGACGATAAACGATAGTGCGTGCGTCATCGATAAGTTACTAGGCGGCTGTCGAGTCTTGAATGGGAGACAGAATAACAATGATAGTGATCAGCACTTCAAAGTTAGCATTGCCGTGAATGGCAGTTATCTATTTGTACCTACATTGTATAGAAGAATTAGATCATAGGATATTTTCACCCTAACGCCTGGCGCTTATATGTTCATATCTGGTTGAGGAGCTTAAATTTTATTATTGCAAATGCAAGGAAGTGCTTGATGTGATCACTGTTGATAGAAATATAAGGAAGAAAAAGGCGTAAGGCTGACCTGAAATAAATTGGCACAAGGATAGGCAGAAGAATGACGAAAATGATGAAGGTAATCTAAGTAACTCTTAAGACGAACGGCGAAGATGAATCAATTTTAGAACTAGTTTGGAAAATAACATTAAAGTCAATTTACTTTCGGTAGACAATTCATAATTGCAACAAACTATAAGCAAAGCAACTTTCTTTCTTTATCTACAAAACGTGCATACATATCAAGATCAAGACATACAATTACCACAGCAGATACGTATCTAGTGAGAATGTAATCATGGTTTAAGTAATACAACCACTGCTATAATGCAATTACATTGCCGTGTTTACAAATGGCCTTGGAAGGTTAACCGTTATGACTGCTCTCCTGTCTTTTTGAGAATGCAACGACACTTTGTCTTAATTAGCTCTGTTCACAATTAAGAGGTGAGCTGAAGGCTGGAGATCTTGGTAAAATAGGACAGGGTGGCACGATTTTTTCGCGCAACCTTATTACCATGGAACTGATTCTGTAACCCCTAAGTTGAAACGTTTCGCGGGTATTAAAAAAAAATGATTTTTCATACATGTTGACCGCGTAGGTATTGAACTTTTCTATGAAACAGCGGATTTTGTTTTGATAACCGGCGAAGATTTTGTTTGCTATTGGGTCTAGAATCATGTGCTGAATTCGTGGTAACAGTTGGCGCGTCAATGTCCCTGCCAGCCAGTAAAGAAGAGTAGTTAGATACTCACCTCCTTGCGAACCGATCTTTATATAGTTGCGGATTGGGACGCCCGCTTTTGATCTAGCGGATCGACTTTGCAGTAGAATTATTCGATAAGTTTCGACTGGTCTAATGTTTGCTGGTACGTTCATCTCTGGAGGACTCAACTTAATTGAAAAAAACCTCAGACCAATCTATGTTGTTGTTTTAGGTTTTGACAGATTCATTGCCTGCGAAATAGACATAATAGTTGGACAATCACTATGGCCCTTTTTTGGGTCATGAAACTGTAAACGGGTTACATACAAATTCGGATTCACTAAGACTTTTTTACAGCAACTCAGTGGAATGGTAGTAGATAGTTTCATTTTTATTTTTATTTCCGCATTATGGTAGAATTCTTACATTTCCTGCACACCTGTGTTCTTGGGCTCAACAAAACCTGGATCAGTCACTATCCCCTAAAATTTGCATGGCTCACGTAAAGAAAAGGCAAAAACTATACATATTTAGATATTTAATGTATAAAACCTACCGTATTATTGCTGAATTGGTAACCTTGGTATAAGTCACTGAAATAATTATATTAGCTAATGCAGCAACTTTAAAAAAAAAAATTACCTACTATCAGAAAAATGTAATTAAGTTAGTTTTGTCTTACCTACTTGTTATCAGATAATATGCGTCATTCTACGTTGAACATTCAGTTTTGTATATTTTTTATAAGGGTTTTTTTTATATATATTAAGGTGATATATTGAAAAAAGTGTGTTTTTTCTTTTTAGTGTACCTTTTTAAGTATATGGAATAGGTATTTAACACTTTGTTGTATGTTTTATAACTATATTTCCTAGTATCCTGTAAAAGGAATACACGATAAATTAAATTTTCTCGATACAAAAAAAAATGCAAAGTTCTATCTATGTTTATGTTTTTTTGAGCATTAAGGCGTAACGCTTATGAGTTACTCATTGGAGTTTACTATAAAATATAGAGAATAATCATATTAAAGTTTAAGTAAAGCAGTTTTTGTTTTAATAATACTTTTTATTTAAAAAAGACGGCATTTCGTTTTGGCACATACGTTGTTTTATTCCGAGTACACACACATTATCGCCATCCCTTCTTTTGCCTATCAAAAGTAATGTCATCACTCTCGTTCGTTCATAAATCAGTCGCCCGGTGGGGCTGATTGAGGATGAATCTATGTATTTTTTTTGCAAATCGGTGCGATCTAATTTACGTGATATAAATAATTGTGTTTACAGAAAAAGTTAGTAGCTTAGCAAGTCAAGGTAATTATTTAATACAATTAGTGTTGAATAGGTATTTAGACTCTGTGTGTGTGTATTCTTGTGACTGTGAACAATATAACATTCTTTTTCTATTATTATTTCGTGACGACATTCAAATTATTTATGAAAATGGAAAGAAATAAAAAACCAAAACTGAACAGTGCCTTAAACGTTAGGAGTATGCTGTCTGCACAGGGCAATCAATGAACTCATTCAATAGCAATAAGATGATGATAATAGTGAGTGGAATTCACCACCTTCACTAAATGATTACCAGAAACAATCTATTCTCGCCTTGCAAAGTAATATTGGGTACTTATGCATTCTATTTTCTAGAGAAGAACGTCTGTTTTTATACCTACAACTTATAATAATCGTTTACATAGAGAAATAGGCTTATATAAATTATTCATTTTGAGGTTTGAAATACGTCAATAATACTTCAATATGTCAAATACTGTCAGTACGAGTAATATAGCACAAAAAATGAATGGAGTGGCATTTGAATTGCGCAAAACGTTGAATTCTTACCCGACTACGGCAAAGCCAAAGGACGGTATTGATTTTACAGGCTATATATATATGTTTACCTGTTTCCTCATAACTCCTCGTCATATTTGGACAAACGAGATATCGTTGGAAGCGTCATTTTGTCCCGCGGGTTATAAGCTACATGGCGTCACATAAAATTAAACATGGCAGCTAATAGCAGATGTGATGTGTTACCGGGGAAAAATAAAATAAAATATATATATATATATATATATATATATATATATTGTGTTTGGTATCTAATAAAAGGTCTTAAAGAGTACCTGCTGAAAATATATTGGATATCTTTATCTAAACCCGAAATAAGATCAACACAATTATGTTTCACTCAGACTGTTTTCAATAACACTAACGTCCTTCTGAAATGTTATGAAGGCTGCTTAGTAAATTATTGTTATCAAATTCTATTTGCTATCTACCCTCAATGATTTCTAACCCCACAATAATTGAAATAATAAACAAAGTTAAAAACTAAAACCCAACTACGACAAAAATCTGAGGCAAAAAGTTATAAATAAGACTTAGTAACAAAATAACATCGGTTTCGGTTTTCGTATATAACCGGAGTAACGTAACGTAATTTCTAAAATATATGTCATGTAATTAGGGCATAATTCATACAGATTACCACTGCCATACGAAATCGATCTTGAAGAAAATGTGAATAAGTTCTATTCTAATTTTAGTTCATGCACAATGAGCTATTAAGCTAACATAGAGCCTGGCATAAATAGCAATTTTGTTTTTGCTTTTTTTCAGGTAAACAAAACTTTTTGGAGTACCTACCATATGCCGGAAAATCTTTTTTATCTATATATTGCATACATAATACACTGCATGGAATTACTATGCACTTTATAGTTCTAATGGAATGCTTACAAGCACCGAAAAGTCAGTCCTGAAAGAGAAAACTGAACAAGTAGTGTGTTTTTTTTATTAAGGTGAACATACATTTACTTAAAAAGTAGGACACGATGGAAAAGTTAAGAGTATTACGTTATTGACGGAATGTATGTAATATTAGGTAAGTGAAAAAAAAAGAAGTCATTTAGCAAGCCAGTGTATGGTGGTCGGTGAAACGGTGTTGGAATTATCAATCTCATACATACCAACATCCATTTTATATAAATAAAGAAGATTTTTAATTTCATGTTGTTTATTATAAGAAATAATATAAATATTTTGGATAACTATTGATTAAATATTTTGTATTATTTGTCTACTCCATAGATGCATAGTGCGAAAATTTCATAGACCGAGATAAATTAACGTTCCTTAGCACGCACTTTTTCTTAGATATGTTTCCGTCTTTATCTTGCACTTTTAGACTGACAGTTGTGCGACAGTAACAAGAATAATGCTTAGCCAAAGCCCATGCTAAGCAAGGAACCTTTTTAAATTCCGGTCAGTATTTTGTTAATTCCACTTTTGGCCACTGGTTCAGGTTCAGATAAGTTTGTAGCGGTGACGTGGCGACCGACCACGGAAGATAGAACCGCCACTCCCCGCGTGCGGGGGAAATAAGCCACGCCCATCAAACAATTATTTATTTTCAAGGTAGAGCCTTAACCCAGTTAAGTAGAGTAAATAAGTTAGGTTATGTATTGTTCTTACAATACACAAGATTTTCCTCCAAGGAAAATCTTGTGTTTTGTATGAACAATGCCGCTCTCTGACGTAACAGCTAATTGTTTTTTTTTTTTTTTTGTTACGTGTAGTATTTTCGTGATTAAGGTAAATTATATGATTACCCTCACATTGTGTAGTTACATCTCATCTAATAATAAACTTGACGCATCCACTATCTGACTGAATATAAATGATTGAGAATCGTTTGCAAAATATATAAAAAACAAAAAAAAACTCGTGACGTGTGATTGCACATTTATCAAAATAATACGACATATTGGCATAGAAAAACAGTCATGAATTCATGATAATTTCTCTCCAATGAAAATTACACTAGCGGAGAGAAAAAATAATTGCTACCACAAACGGTTTCGAAATTATCAAGAGATTTTAGAATTCCTCGGTCGTTTTTGCTTTTGTAACTTTGTTGATCTTTAAGACGAAATGAACACCAGATTCTTCTCTTCTATTTTATTAAATGGCAAGCATAGCCGATGTCGACTTTTCTGCCAACGTCAAAAGTGAATTGGAAAAATAAGAGTGCATGATAAAAAAAAAAATATAGTAACAATTGAAGATACAAGTAAAATTGTTCGATAAATTAATACAGTTGGAACACAATGTAGATCTTGTTGGGTTAATACGGGACTGAAACAAACAAAAAACTAAAATAAATAAATATAAAACATACAATATAGGCATGCCACATCCACACACCCACACACACATTCTGACGGATGAAGGTCATCAGCGCTACAAGCAGTTCAGGGGAGGAATGTGTTAGCAAGGATGGGGAATCAGTCGGAAGAGGGATTTTAAATTTAGGGAGACGGCTATATAGATCTAGAGGTAGAACGTTGTTTGAGCATTCAAAGAAGATTTAATCCAGATTGTCCTCTTTCAACCCGCAGTCGCAGAGAGAGGAGTCCCGAACACGGATTTTTTGCAAAAACACGGAAGTACTACTAAAACTTAGATGAATATGACCAAGGACGGATATAACGGTTTTGGAGACATTTTTGTAGCCGTATTACCAAGTTTTTGACTCTAGGTTAGGTTATACTGCATAATAAAACCTGCTCTTTTTCTTGTAGTGATATTTCACTGTTCCTATCATGAAGATTGGAGCTTAATTTGTGGAAGTTTTAACAAGTGATACGGGAGATGAGTATCGTAGGTGAGGTCAGCTACTGTTGATGAGCAAGCATCTTTGGCCAAAGCACTGATTGCCCTTAATGCCACATTGACTAGGTATCCAAACTAAATGAACCCCTTTTTGATTGCACAAGATAATAAGGTCTTTTTAGTTTTCTACACAAGGTTACTGTGGAATTTACTTTTAAAAGGATTTTGTACAATGGCTTGCAGACAGCTAAGATAGTCTGTGAAAATTATGGCTTTCTCAATATTATGGTGTGACTCTATAAAATAGAGAAACTTCCAATACAGCCACACACTCACCAGAGAATACAGAAGACTCCTTAGGGCCTTTCAACTGTAAGATTATTCTAGAGCTTTGGTAATAGACCGCAGCTCCAGTGTGGTTAAGATCTGTAAATTTCAAAGCATCCCTAAAAAATAATTGGAAACCATTCCATCGCTCGCCCATCAACCGAACACAAGGACAACACACAATAACAACAACATATTATACAATAACAAGTCACAAAAGTATCAACAATCACCCAAAAACAGCAAAAACAACAAGAACACCGTGGCGAAAATCCACCAGACTCTTGTTTGAGAGATCACGTTTGAATAACCTTCAAACCGTAGTCGCCTTAATAGAGAAGTTATCAATAAAAATAAAATATAAAAACTTGAGCGATAAAACCACTCTCTAAGAGTTTTTAAATGACAATAGTGGTCGTACTATATGCAACCAATCACAAACTATACTCGAAAGGTTTAGGTAGTTAAGTAAAGGTAACCAACAAAAACCACGTGACACATCGATGCTAAACCTTTTATTTCAAATGTTAAAATCATATTATTTTTAGTCATAGAATAATATGTTCTATTCTGAATCTGAATCTGAGGAACTATCTGTCACATTAATAATAAAGCTTTCAGTGGTATCATCAATTATTTTGTCTAATTTAAATATTTTCTGTTCTTCTTTTATTACATGACCCTCGCAATTTTTCCAATTATCAGCAGTCACATTAGCTGAAGCCTCTGGCAAAAGAATTTAAAGATCAGCCATTTTAAAAGTTTTATTTTTCTCGGCTAAATGCCCCTTAACTTGAGCCCATGTCTTGAAATATCATGTCTTGAAACTATGCCTGTTTTCAACGGATAACACACTTAGGGCCATGTTTCTTCAACATACTTATTTAAACACATTTGTCAATGTGTGTTTCTCAGACGATGAAAGAGGTCCTGTTTTGAAGCGTTTTTTCTTCGGTGATGGAAATGAGAATACGGAGTTGGTCTGGCTAGTACCAGGCTCGAGTTCACTCATTTTTCAACCATAGCAATTTAAAAACCAATAACGATAAATAAAAAAAACTTACAATAACTAAATAACAAAACAAAATAAAGAAACAAGCTATATTAACAAAATCGAAACGCACACGCAACATCGCAGATGTCGAGAGTGCTATCAAAGGCGTCTGGTTAACCGATTAAACACAATACCTGCTACTTCAGTTGCCATACTACGTCCCAGGTGTACTCTTCAATTTAGCAACGTTATATTCGTTGTATTTTCTAAAAGGTTTACGGGACCTGTCTTTTTGGGCTCTTTATAATAGACATATTACAAAATATTATTCTATTATATAAATCACAACAAAAAAAATGTGCTCAAGTAATTACATCTACGAAGAGTAGTTTACGAATAAATGATAAAGTTTAACATACATTAATAGAAGAGGAAACTATCGAATAAAACGAAAATAAATTTAGTTTTGTTGTAACGTATTTTTAAACAAGAAAGTGTCAACTATAAAAAACCCGTTTTACAATTTGTTTACCTTTATTTAACTACCTAAACCTTTCTAGTACAGTTAATAACGCGTTAGTACGCGTTACGCCGGTCCTAAAATTTTCAGAGATGTCGGTCGCGCCACTTTTAAATATTCACTCTTCGTAATTTCGCCCTTACATAATTCCAATGTAACCGTCACGATAATTGTATCAAATCTGCCCAAGAGTGAATTAAAGTCATTGATAATATTAAAGGCGACCTTCACAGCGACACCAGTCCTCGCAGTAAGCCGTGGTTTGTGCAATGACTGCATTCACCGGCCGCTGGCTGCGCTTGCGACACCGGCTATGTGTGATGTGTGAGGGAGAACAGCGCCATCTACTCCCTCTAATAATTTAGTCATATGTCTAAATAAACTTTAGCAAATATGTATATTAGGATATATGTAAATTCCGTTGGTAGAAATCCAAAAGCTCCTAATCTATACAAATTATAAATTAAGGTCGCTTTTCGTGACTGTATGTGTGACCGCCATGTTCTTATCAACTACGCATCGGATTTTGATGTCACCATCATTTAGAGAATTTATTCCGGAAGATTTATGTGTAAAATATATTAATATTAAACATACATATGATAAAAAAAAACTCGTAAAAACCGTGCGAACGAGAGACGCATCAATAGTCATGAGATAATGGACTAAGTCTATCAGAGTCTCTCCGAATTTCAACGTCTCATCTCAGTTACAACAATACGTTATCGTTCAGGTTTCGATCTTTTACCTAAACTACATTGCATAATCCATGCATAATCAGCCTATAATGTTCCCACTGCTGGGGCACAAGCCTCCTCTCTTCGTGAGGAAGTGGGCTGTAATCCACCACGGGGACCCAGTGCGGATTGGCAGATGTCACGTTTTCGGATTTTTGGTTCTAGAACATGTCGGTTTCCTCGGGATGTTTTTTTTCATCGTTTTGAGAGCAGTGGTGATGAAATTATTTACACAAAGTAAAGCACCTGTGTGGGTTCGAACCCACGACCTACAACTCGTAAGCCAGTGCCATCACCACTGGGCCACCACTACATTAATCATAATTTAATATTCTGAGGGAGACATCCATTCTTTACAGTGAAGAACCCATAAGACATAGAACGGTTATTTTTAACTATCTAACTAAAGAAGATATTCTAAAGACTACTGCTACTACATATGTATTGATGACACTAGAGGTTTCAACAAATAATATTAACTTTTATGTCTATAGCTTCTAGACAATGAATATTCAACCATTGCTATCGATGTACCTGTAGATGCAAAACCACTAACGAGAGACAAACTATGATTGTGATTTATTTAGCCCAAACACAGTCATTTAAATATATTAATTATTAAAACATTATCAATATTCATGAAATTCAAATCATACTGATGTTTTGAATTTCATGAACATTGTTAATGTTTGTATCCTTGGTAAGGCAGAAGATTAATAGCTACATCTGAATCCTGATTCTAAATGATTTTAAAATATACATAGGTAATTAAATATTATAATTAAAATATTTATGGATTTAGGTTGGGCACGTTTTACCAACATAAGAATAATGATGAATTGAACATATTTTTCGGTTGTAGATAGAATGTCTAATACAAACGAATGTGCTCGCAATTTTTTTGTAAATGATATATTTTATTAATCGCACTTTATTTACCTATGTAAGTAGGTATAGATTTTAATCACCAATATGAGTTGCATCCATATTAAGCTGATGCGAGATGCAATAAGAGGCCGTCACGTAGATGTTTTTTTTTTTAAAGATTTTTTCAAATAGTGATTTTAAGGTAATTTCTTGTCGTCTTTGCAAATATTCTGATCATTATATTTTATTACGAATTTTTCGGGGATTCCTGCCGGGTCAATATATTGACTGTGCCTATATACATTAATTTGCACATCTTTATTAGAAATATGTGCTCAAACGATTTCCTAACATATTATATTTATACTGGCTAAATTAATAATATGATTTTCAATACCAAATCAGACTAACATCTATGATTGATCTTAAAAATAGGCTTGGTTTATTTATTAGTTTACGTTCTTGATGTTGAAGATTCATCAATTTCTCGCTGATTCTATGAAAATATGAATGCCTAAGGCAGGATCAGAAGAATGCATAAAATCTCCTCGTAGGTCGTAATCTGAAGGCCAATTCTCGTACGGGTACAATTAAAGTCGCGATCTCATTTCAGCAACAACATTTTTTAAGAACATTGGCAACTTTCTTAAAAATACAGGAATTGCACCTCTGGTAGAGCAATATATATATGGAGCAATCACGAAAAGATGGCATTATTCCTACTAAGGCAATACGCTAACACCCAAGATACACGAGGCTAGTTTTCCATAGCTAGGATAGCAAGCTAGAACCTCGGTATACTATCCTGGCTTGCGTCCTGGCTTGGCACACGCTAGTGCTGTTTACATGATGCCAGATAATTTTAAGTTAGTACAGTACAACACGTGGCTGCGTTCAGAAAAACACAACGCGTAGTCACTGCACACTAGCTTCGCCAGCCACATGAAGCTAGTACCTACACAAGTCAGGACAGTAAAATCAGTGGTGGAGTGGGGATGCTACTAGTTCAAGCAGTAGAACCCATCCTACGAAACTATCCTAGCTTGAGACGCTAGCTTACTAGCTTTCTCACTAGCTAGCTAGCCTAGAAATGAAGCTAGTTTTGTATACATGAAGCTAGAGTAGTTACCAGCTTGCTATATAGCTTACTAACACAGCTAGTCTTGTGTATCTCGGGAATTAAAAATGTTTGTTATGTCAATTTACCAACATAGCGGAAATAGCCATGTAGAGCAGGGTAACTTAATAATACATTAGTTAATGACGCTGACAAACAAATTACGGTTAAAGGCATGTAACAGTTATTTGGCTTTTGTAATTACAACTATAGCCGGTGTGTTCGAAGTGTTGTAAACTATATATGTACTAATAACATACACAATCTTAGCGATCAACACAATTTCAATGAAATTTTAACAATTATCAATAAAGTAGCATGTACTTAGTACAAGTATTAGATGGCAGTTGCATGATGACATAATTATGATAAAACTTTACTCACATATATGTATAAATGTCGTTCATTTTACTTATTTATTATTTTTGTTACAGGTAGACAGACGAGTGAAGTGTTTAAAACAATAAGTGAAAAGTGATGCTCAGTGGTTGGAACTTTAATTTATCAAGTCTAAATAAAAAACAAAGATGTCAGTGGAAACTCAAGATTATATGAATGGCATGAGGCCGGGATCCCTCACGAACGAGATCCCAGAATGTATGAGAGACAAATACACCGTCGTGCAAGCGATTATAGACGTTATAATGTTTGTCATCGTCGTTATCGGATACGTAATAAAAGCTACATACAAGAGCATTGTTGGTCGACATAAAAAGGACCTTATGGGTGCTATTGCTGTGGTGACAGGAGGCGGTGGTGGCTTGGGCAGCCTTATAGCCTTGAGGCTAGCGCGGCTTGGCTGCACCGTCGTGTTATGGGATATCAACAAACAAGGTTAGTTGACTAATTACCGCATTATAACAACGCACGTAGAGGTGATAATCATGACTTACTCGATGACACGTCTGCTTATTTAAATTACGTAATTTATATAACATATTCTCTCATGGTTTACTACTGGCGATGCAGAAAACTCGTATGCAGCTATGTAAAAAGTTAATACAAACCATAGACAAGAAGACAATGTTCTGTGGTAAAACAATCTAGCGTGAAATCTATATAAAAGCAAATGACATTTACCAAGAAGGGATTGTTATAATTTACTATATTGTTTTATTTTACTTGGCATTTATTTAGTCAGTTCCTATAATCTACGACACGGTCTATACAGAGTGTGTTAAATGTAACATAATTGCAGAATACGTCAACACCGTCACACGTAGTAATTTCTGATAGAAATCGTAAAGTTGTGTGCAATTTAATGCAATAGATATCTAAATATATCTATAATATTTATATATCTGAATATGTTTTAAATTTGTTATTTTCTTAGAAACACAAAAACCATTGAGAAAATCTTCTTAAATAAATTTATTTATATATAATTATGTCAAAATATTCAAGTGTCTGATCTGCAAAAACTGATGATTGCCAAACCAATACAAAGTTCAAAAATATGTACAATCCCCTTATTTTTTGTATATGCAGATTTGTTTAAACAATCATTCGTTTTGTCACCGCCAGACGCTCAATTATACCTTGTCAAACAACATGGATGCTAGCATTGTTAGCTCGACCAATCACCTAGCAGTTGTACTGCATGCTCTTATAATATTACGTGCTTCCTTCCACGGCTTCACCCGCTTAGAACTTCTTCTTAATCTTAAGCTTTCCCTGCAAAACTAAGCCATTTTTTTGGAATATATAGTATCATATATTCTTTTTTAACGTATGTAAGCTTTGTGCCAAATTACGTTGAAATTGGTTCAGTAGTTGAGGCGCTAAGCAGTAACAAACAAACAAACAGTCAGACTTTCGCATTTATAATATGAGAATGGATAATGTTACAAAATTGTATCATCCGCCTGCCATATCCAGCTAAATGTCATAGGAAAGGTCAGCAAGAACTTTGAAGACAAATTGATAGCGCGTAACGTTTAGCGTTCCGCCACACTGTCATCACAGAACCGCAATGTGGTTCGCTTTTACATTATAACCACAAATGCAGCTTATTGTACTTCTTGCTTACACACATGTAATTTCGTGAAGGCCTTTTTTCATAATAATATAATAAACGTTCTTCGATTTAGGTGTGGTGTACACAGTCGAGTCATTTTAGGGTATTTTTAACCGACTTCAAAAAGGAGGAGGTTCTCAATTCGTCTGTATGTTTCTTTTTTTAATGTTTGTTACGTGATATCCCCGGCAATTGTGGATCGATTTCAAAAATTGTTTTTAATAGGTAGGGTATGCCTCAGGGTCCCATATAAATTTAATTAAATTTGGTCGGATGGTTTTTCAGTTAGCTTCAATAATAGGCTTTTTTTTCCACTTAGTGGATATTGATGATGTTATAATAACTTCCTGTCACTGTTATTTACATAGCAAGTAGTGGTAAAAACTGAAAAATAACAACTTCTTTACAAAAAAACAAAAACAATCGACTTCCAGAAAACCACCACAAAAGTGAAAAATAACTTAAATTTTTTAACAAGAAACGAAAACACAAGACCAAAGACACCTACTTCCCAAATGAAAATTATTTTTCACTTTTGTCTTTGATCAATAGAAGACTTTTGTAGTGTTTTTTTTGGAAGTCGGTTGTTTCTTTTTTATAAGGAAATCCTTGAAGTTACCGTGGCAATGTTGAGTACGGGTAATGATTGAGTTTGCATAGATTGCTTTTTTTGTTGATTTTTAAATCGTAGATCATGGGTGTCCTTGGAAGCTTCTGCGATGCCTTCCGCAATTTTAGATGATAAAGATTTTCGGCCTTTTTTTGCTACTGCGCTTTCTGTATAATGGAAGATTTTAAACTTCTCCCTAGTTCAGCGTCATTTTGGCAGTTCAACAACATTCATTGCGTTATTTACGTTCTTGAGCACAGAGATTTTTCGCAATGAAGCAATGGCTTAGCAATAGGCTTCAAAATGTTTCAGATTGTGTTACGCAATTAGGGTACTTATAGAATAAGTAAGTAGTAATAGTAACAAATCGAATACCTAAGTAAAAAGTAGTTATTGGTTTGTTAAGTTTCGGGTCTAATAGTCTTTACTCTGAGTTAACCTGCCTATAAAACACTCGTTCATGTGTCTAGGCTTTAATACACGGTTGACTAACATCCCCACACGAGATTAATCTTGTAACACGGCTGCGCAGTTGTGGAGACGTGTTGAAGATTGTTTCTCAACTCAAGCTTGAGTGCTTTCCGCATTTGTGTTGCAATGGAGATCAAACAATACCATATACTGAAGTAAAATTGTACCATTACTGTACCTACCAAATTAAATTATAGCTACCTACGTGTCGGTCAATTTTCTACAGTATAATTTGGTAATTTGAAACAAATGACAGCTGTTTTTTTTATGTCACACGACGATCCATAAACCTATTACCTATTATTATTACGCGGTGGACAAGTGATAGTTTAAAACCAGTTTTGTTTTTTTTTTACTTTTACTCACAGCTTGTTTAAATTAATAAATAAAGTCGCTTAAATTCACAGTTTTAAGGGGATTACGTCGCGTCACCTCTTAAATATTTAACATAATTATTATTATTTTAATTAACGATACCTAAACATACCTATGTTTATCCGCATAAATATTACATTGTAATATTATTAAGATAACTGGCTATTTTACATTAAAATATATAATGTTTTTTGTATTCTAATATTCTTGCATCAGCTGTATATTTTGCTGATCTGTTGCTACATATTCATGGCTTTTAATGTCAAACTGTACCAAATTGTCATACTGTAGCATTTTAATATGCACGACGTTGTGTGAAAATAAATTCAACTTGACATTCAATTATTTAGCACCCCGTCATTAAAATATTTAACTTGGCACGTATTAAGTATCAGTAAACAGTGATGTATAATAACATTTCAAAGATAAATAACTAAAGATAAATATAATTATGTGCTCAGAGGTATCAGGAGCTCAGTTTAAGGTCGGTACTACACGTTTGCAGTATACCATGAGTTCCCTTTATGTAGCATTATAAACATAGCGTGTGTATTTGCGTAGTACATGCAGGCATCTGCTAATGTTGACCTTTATTTACTATATGTGTTCTAGCGACCCTCTACTGCTGAACATAGGCCTCTCCAATTGCACGCTATTCAGCTCGATTCTCGGCAACTCTTATCCAGCTGCTAGCAGCTACCCTGCCAAGATCGTCGCTCCACCTAGCCTGAGGGCGTACTACCCTACGTTTGCCGATTCGCGGTATTCACTCAAGAACACGTCTACCCCAACGGTCAATGGTTCTACTGCTAATATTGCGGGCTCATTGCCTTTGTATGTAAGATTAATATAAAACCTTCCATATTTAGAGAATTTACTCCGAATTTCCCTTTATTGAAAACCGCATCAAAATCTGTCGCGAAGTTTAGAAGAACAACGTGGTCACACACACAGACACAAAAAGCGACTTTAATTTATATTATGTAGTGATTGATATGAACATAGTATGTGCAGTGACCGTGTGCTGTGCACTGTGTCAATGTTGACTTTTATTAATTACTGTGTATATTGCATATCATCATCATGATCATGAAGATGAGAAATGACAAAGATAAATGTAGAAGAAGAATGAAGATATGTGTAGGACGTAACCGTATGCTGTCCAAGACAAAATAAAAGAAAGATACGGAGGCAACGTCTTAGATGGCAGGAAGATTAAAAAAAAATAGCTGGTGTTACTTGGAGGAGGACGACCCATTGACTCAAGAGACTGTGACCTCTGAGTTTGTTTCGGGCTTTCTTCTCAGAGTAGTCAGATAGGAAACGCCGACATCGTTTAGTTTTTAAAATTGATTGACGTGTTTGTACAAACAGAAACAAAATAATTTAACATTATCATTTATCATAATCGGAGAGGGTGGCAAGCTTTTGAGGAGGCCTTTGCGGAAATGCAAGACAGTCGCGATACCGGTGTCAAATAACGGTTATTTTAAGTTTAATTACTTAATGTATACTGTAGTTTAAATTTGTTTCATTCATGTTTTATAAGATTTGAGTTTGATAAAGGCTATTATTTTTATTTATTTTATCTTTCCGTATCGGAACCATAGATTCCGGGCCTTTGGAAGGCGTACGAGGGGCCGAATCCAACACGCAAGGTCTTTTCAATGAAATGAGGCACCAACCGACGATTAACCCTGTAATGCACTATGCAAGTACACCCAAGGACCGCCCCTAATTGGTGCAAGAATATTGCAGAACATGAAAATAAAACATATTGGGCTATGGGTTTAGGTGGCAATAGTGGATTGAACTACTACCTTGAACTATGGAAGAATATGTCCCTTGCCTGAACAATGTTATATAATATACACGGATAAAATGGCACACTCAAAACGGGCCCCCGGACACTGTCGCTAGTAAGTACATAGTGACGTAGCGACCAGGGGGCAACATGTACTGAGTGCTTTCAGAACAATCCCAGAGTCCAGAAGATGACCAAGATCCCTACTAGCACTTACTGGAATACTTCCTTCCTTCGAGCAGCGTTTGCTCTTGCGAATCTCCACTCAAGCCGGCCAATAAAAGCAAGAAAGAAGTGGAAGCTCTGTTCCTCGTCAGTGTTCACTCCAGCCGGCCGATAAAGGCAAGTCAGAGATGAGGAACAAGGCTACTCCCGGAAGGTAGGGTCCGCCGGGTCGCTACTGCCCAACAGCTCGCCACTTGCTGCCCTGCGAGTTTCTGTTTCTCTCTTGCTCTGGCTTCTCACCGTAGACCTATTCAGGCAAAGTTGACTCTACAGGCACAGACCTAGAGTTCGACGACAATGTAAAGATACGCCGGTGGGTTTATTATTATTATTATATAACAAATACCTTCTGGTGTATCTAAGCATGTATCTTATGTTGTTAATACGGAAATTCGTTTTGTTTGAGCGTTTCAATTAAAATCAATTAAGATTATACATAAGTTATGATGAAAGTTTATTGATTTTGCAAATACTTTCTCAGTTTTGCTGATATGTATTAGGTTATATCTTTCATGAAGATAGCTGGCTTGTTTTATTTAGAAACTCATTTTGCCCGCGACTTCGTTCACGTGGATGTCGGAAGAGAGTAACATCTATATTATATAAAAATGAATCCCTATTTCCCTTGGTCGCGCCATCACGCGTGAACGGCTGGACCGATTTCACAAACTTTTTTTTATTGTGTTCGTTAATGTCAGGAGAAGGATCTTATGAAATAAAAAAATAAGGAAGTTGATCGGAACGTTACAAAATTTAAGAAAACTTAACGCCAATATTAATTTTACATAACTTTCAGTTGTTTGAAATAACTGTCAGCGATTGACAGAATGCGCGCTGCAAATATCGTTTAACACAGATGGATCGGTTGATAAATGAGTCGATAGTTTTAGTTTTAGTCAATAGTCAAAACTAAACGACATATGACATTCATAGTTAAGACAGGACAACGTCTGTCGGGTCAGCTTGTAATAATATAAATGTGCCGTTTAGACAACGTGTAGGTCTCACTGCTCCATTGAAAAGGGAGAATCTTCCGACCAGGCCAAGTGATCTTGTCTGATGACGACCTAGGGATCTCTAATACTTAGATGGCAAGTTTTATTTAGAAATACATACATAACATAACATACATAACATCACGCCTGTATTTCCCGAAGGGTGTACCTATAGCACACCCACATTTCACCAGTTATGTTTTAGTCCCATGTAATAGGGGGCGAGCCTGTTGCCATCAAATGGGCAAAAAAAAAAAAAAAATAGAAATTAATTTTAAATATTACCTACAAGAGAGAGTCACCTAACACAGTTTCCAATTTTTTTCTATTTCTATTAGATTCCGGTTTTCAGTGTACTCAACGCGAGAGTTGTGCTAAGTCAGGCAATCAGTGCCATGTGGCATGTTTAACATTGTTATTACTAATAGTGTACGTCACACGTGCCTGGCTGGTAATACTGCAGCTGTGTTGAGTAAACAATTCCATTGTATACAATTTTATTTTTAGCTTTGCACCTAAATTCCATTTTATTACGTAAAATACAATACCATATTCAACTATATACAATTCGTTTAATTTTTTATTCAACAACTTCTTATCGAAACATGATCCATTGTTAGTTGTCAGGTCTATAATTTATTATAGTCAGGCGTACTTTATACATAAAAAAAATATTTCCGGATGGAACGTCACAGTCGTGGATAAGGTATATAATGTCATGACACAAAGTTCACCAAATACCAGTAGCGAATATTTAAATTCAAGTATACTTGAAGCTTTATACTTTTTTTGTAAGCTATACAAGATAGATGTACCTAAGTAAATATATTACATACGAAGGTCGTAAATATTTCACGTTTTTTTCTTAAAGGTGGTTATGGCACCTGTCCCACCGCCGGCGATTAACGGCAAGCGAGTAGAGTTAAATGATAAATGATTTTGTTTCTGTAAGTAGGTTTATACACTTTTACATGTCAATCATATTTTTAAAACTAGATGAGGTCGGCGTTTCCTATCTGACTACTCTGAAGAGAAAGGCCGAAACAAAATCAGAGGTCACAGTCTCTTTTAAAGTCCAGACATAATCTTGGTTAGATCATGTGAAGCCCATGTAGATTTATATCTGAAATGGTCTTTTGAGGAAAAACCACACAGAATGAGTGGACCTGTCCAGTCAGTGCACGCATTTGTCACTAATCGTGGAGCTCAACTCAGAACTTAAGGAGCTCAACCACTCGACGAACAATACCAAAGAAGTTATTAAAAACGAGTTGGCGAGCAACGAGCTGCGAGTGTGCGACGGCGACGAGCGATTACGCACTGTTAAGTATCAAGCGTGAGTCTTTCAGCGAGTTTTCTACCCACCAAGCGAGCGACGCTGAGCGAGTACTCCGGTTGATACTTCTTGTCGCTACAACAAACGAGTACTCGCAGGTGGTGTACACAGTCAGCAATCAACTATTATTATATGAATCTCTTTTACTTACGTGAAACCTACAATCTTTTGTACGTTTCCTGAGCGAGAAAATCGTTTATATTCTCGTCGGCGGCGACGCGACGGTGGGACAGGTGCCTTAGGTTTAAAGTCTCATCTCTCAAGAGATAACCAAAAGAACGAGTTACTGGTCAACATTAACAAAAACGGAAAATATCCAACGTACCTATTTAAAAGGTTTTTTTCCCACTATGTAACCTTAATATAACTATAAAAACTGATTAGCATACGGTTCTCTATAGGCGATTGATAATTTAAGTCATTTATTTATTTTCATACTAATGAGATACATTTTTAAATATACGAGTATATATTTAAAAATAAAAATAAAGTGGGCCAACGGTATCGGGAGCAGGGTCCAAGCTACCGGTGGTTAGGGCGCCAGAGACAGGAACCTCCTCACGATGCGAGCCTTATCGAGGAGTACTGCCTTCTGAATCATGCCCTTGATCCAACCGCAGCGCAACGAGAGCCTCGAGAGATGTTGATCGAGCCATTGGTTCTCGTTATGTGGAATGGTAACATCGATATAATCATTGTGCGGCGCGCTAATTGATCTATCACCACTAGATCAGACTTATTGGCGACAATAGTCCTGTCAGTAATGGTAAACCAATCTCAGGAAAAGGTGACATGGTCATTTTCGAGAACTGGGGCGGGCACATACTTGTAATACGGTACCTCAGAATTCACAAGATTATATTTCAAAACAAGTTGCTGGTGCATAATACTGGCTGCAGGGCTATGCCTGTGCAAGTACTCGCTGTTAGCCAGACGAGAACAACCAGAGATAATACATCTAATGGAGTCAACCGGACCGTAGCATGCCCGACACACGTCAACTGTCCCGTCTTTCATAATATGTCTCCGATAGTTATTCGTCAAGATAACTTCATCCATAATTGCACGGACGAAACTTTCGCTTTCCCCGTAAAGGTCACCAAAACGTAGCCAGTATATGGACGCTAAAAAATCTACACCGGGCTCATGAAGAGCCCGATAGAAGCGTCCGTGAAGCTCCTTGCGTTGCCATACCTCAATGCGGTCATCGCTAGTAAGTACTACAGGGTTGCGCCATTTCTCTTTAGCCACGGAGAGCGGGGTGAGCCACTTGTCCACTGCGACCACATCACGGTGCATACCCATATGGGCTTTAAAAAAATATTTCCTGAGGGTCTTCGCATTTAAAAAGCCTTGACTTCCGCGGAATATACAGTCTCATCACCGATGGTCGTGGATCATGCAGCCGATTTGCGGTCAGTAGTGAACGGACCCTCCTATCTTGGGCGTCGAGTTCAGTCTCAGTCCATTTTAGTATGCCGAAAGAGTACATCAAAACTCGCATGACCCAACCGTTGAAGGCGTGCCTTCACTGGTTTCCGCCTGATAGAATACTAATTAATACCTTCTTCAGGCGACCAAAGCCGCGCTGCTTCAACGATTGCTTCATTTCAGCAACGTTGATGGTTAACGCTTCCGATATACCCAAATACTTATAGCTTTCGGATAACGAGAGGGATCCAAGGTGTGTGGAATCCGAAAGTTAGGAAATATAATTGAATTAGTTCCACATTCAATTCTTTATGGGCTGCCTGGCCTATATGTACCTCTAGGAGTACTTTTAAATATTTTCAGGCCTTTTATCTAAACTAAAGATTAGATTTTTGTATGTTTGTATGTTACGCTTTCACGCTAAAACAGCTGAAAGGATTTCGATGAAATTTGGCACATCGGTAGACGGTGACTTTAAGAAGGATGTAGGCTACTTTTCATCCTGGATCACAGACGAAGTCGCGGGTAACAGCTAGTAAAAAATATGTTCAGCTTTCAACACAATCATAACAATGATAAAGTCTATTCTGTTCAGTTTGGTTCTAGTAAGGACCAACATTTTGTCGAACTTGACTTCTATCTTAGGTCACAAATCTATGTTAGAACTAAAACCTTCATAATATTTAAGTTAAATTAAACAAAATACCGTACATGATAAACTTCAGACTATGGTACCGAATTACATAATACCTACAATAAATTACGTACATAAATCAATCGATGTGAAATACATAAGCATCATCAATCTTATATAGACATGTTATTATACTAAGTTTGCAATTGCAGTAAAAGACGTTTAACTGTGTTGTGTAGTCCATTGCGTAATTTCTCTAATAACGTTGTCAACACATCCGTGGTAAATGCTCAATGTACTGGCATATAGGTTTCGTGTGCGCATTAATGGTAGTTTATTGTGTGAAGGCTTGTAAATATTTGTTTATCTTGCATAGAGAGTTGTCGAAACTGACCTAATGCTTGTCATCCGACTGTCCTAAGAACGAGTATTGCAAAAGGTGTTTGCAGAATTTGCCATGTCTATGTCGACGATGGAAAAGGCTGTGCTCATAGCGGATACTGCTTCATACATTTGCTAAACGTTTTAAAAGGCAGTGGATCTATTCCATGTGCATATAAAGGAAAAAAACCTATGTAAAGTAGCACTTGTTTAATTTTGTACTTTATTCATTATTGTTACTTTGTAACTTTACAATTTACATTTTATAATTAATGGAGATGCTATGTTACGAATAACGAGCACCGTATTCCGTATCTATCCTTGATTCTGTAGCAAAATATATAGGTCAAAGTAAGGATGAGCACAAAAATAAAACATTAAGGCGGTTCCCCGACCAAAACCTTGCCATAGTACGTTATTCAGATGCTATTAACTCATTCACTATGGGTAATAAACTACATATAAAAGAACATTATTAATGTTCGATATCCTATCATCACATTGCACGTTCTTATTTGTTTGTATGTGTTATAAATACATTTAAAATCTTCTTGCAAAAAAGTGTCCAAAATTATTGATTGCATGCATCTTTTGCTAAAGGTGACGTTGTATAAATTTGAGGATTACAATAATGGATAGATAATTTAAAAATCTAAATAATTCACATTTTATTTTATTTCATAACATCGCTTGTCTTTTGTTATTAAAATATTTTCCATTTTTTTTTGTGAATTTTATGATAAATGAGCGTGCACAGGGAGCGAGACAGAGCGAGACTCAGCGACGGGACAGAGAAGGACCGAACGATCAAGGTCGTTTGGAAGAGGAAGCGCCTTAATGGATCAGCAACAACAGCATCATTCACACAGAATGGTGCTGCTGGTGTTGATGAGTTCACATAACTAATGTGAAACGCAAAGAACTACTGAAGGATAAGAAACAATTAAAAAATATATCATACCATTAAATAGGCTTGAAATTTCATGAACATCGAATATAATTTAATGTTAAGTCACTAACATTACATTTTTATAACTTAATGACCCTCACTTTGCTTGACGACTATAATAACGATCATTACAACGTTTAATGATGTGTGGAGCATTTACTTCTGATTTATAGGTATCCAATCACTAAAGTAATGTGTACCTCAATGGGGTTGGTTAATTCTATTTATTCCGTTCTAATACCAACAACTAATACCACTGGTATTTGTTTCAACTCGTATGTATTTTCTATTCCGAACGGATACCATTGTTTTAACTAATACCAACACAAGTTCAAAGATATATGGTACAGTCAGTAAAAATGCTTGGTATGTAATTACAAGACTGTAATTGAAAAAAAAAATGTTAGCAAGCGTCTAGTTCAATAATAAAATAACACTAATAATCAACTATACAGGTAAAAAAATAGCAATATGATTTACTTAAAGTACTCTTACCTATACTTTTGTAAAAATATTTTAATTTGATTGGGTTTGACTGAGCTGACTGTACCAAAAGTTGTTAGTATTCGTTCGCACATTAAATTTGATTATTTAAACAGTGGTACTTATCCGTTCCGAATAGAAAATAAATACGAGTTGAAACAAATACTAGTGGTATTCGTTGTTGGTCTTAAAACGGAATAAACTGTTTTGGAAATAATGATTCTCAAAACGAATAGATGAGAAAGCAACCAAGATTGAAATAACTGTAATCATTTGCCCTAGATTTTGATAATTTAAAATAAATTTGTAAACAAAAATCGTAATATTCCTAATTAGTGGTTTCATTAACTTAATTACATAGCGTTAAAGTTAATTAAGGCACTAATGAAGAAACAGACGATAGGAACATCGAGGTATAATCAATGTTTTACGATATGCTGGCATTAGAAGAACCGATTGGACAGTCAATGCCAGGCACTAGCTTGACGTAGATATCAATATAACTGAATTATCATTTGAACACACACCATTAAGATTTCACGGATTAACAAGAATTAAAAAGAAAAGAAAAAAAAATCACAGAAGATTAACTCCTTGAATGTGGGATTTCTACTACTAAAGATGAAGCTATTGTTTGTTTTCCAGAATTTCTTCAAGTTGAAACGACCAAAAAAATCTTATATCACTTAATTATCTACCGGTCTGACTCCTATAGTCAGAATAAAATGTTAACACCAGCTGACTTCTGGGTAAAGTCAACAGTAACTTAAACTTAAGTTGAGATTAAAACGAACACGGAACAAAGTGAATTTTAACTTTAACGAAACCTTGATTTCGTATGTTTCGTAAACATATGATAAACTGCCAGAAGAAATACTCTGTGGTTCTCACTCTCCAAGATTACGAAAATAAATAATATCTACCCATCGTGCATCGTTGGAGAATTGATAAATGGTGATGTGGAAACATATAAATAGTGGTTAAGAATGCTGAACTGCATCTTGTTTTGATTTAAGAATTATATTTTGTTTCTTTTTTGTTTTCGCTTGTACTTATTTTATCGGAATAAATTACTGAAATCATTACGATCAAGCAGACAACTGATGAAAAATATTTAGATGAAAAGAAAAGTGACTAATAAGATTTATATACGATCATCCTAAAGTAGTAATATATATTGAAAAAAAATATAAAGACACGGACAAACATATTATCTAGAATACCTACACTTTTTTTTACACGTTTATATTAAAATGTCGTCAAGCAAGGGGAACATTTTGGGCGTATCAACACTGATTGTTCAATACGCTACTCAACAAGTCGTTAAGCAATTAGCTGATTGGTGCTTCCATTCGATTGCCCTTATAACGGCAAATTATATTTATTAAAACAGTTTTAGGTGATTTTTATAACTTTTATAAACTGCCACAATTAAACAATAATGTTTTAGTATACCCGCTATAAATTGCTTTGTTTAAAATTGTAGCAGACATAAATTAACGTGATAAATAGTGATAATACATAATGTTTTTGGTATAAATTACAAAAAAATAATTGTTAAAAGAAAGATTTAGCGTTTTTTTTTATTACCAGAAATCTAGGTTAAAACTAACAACGCTATCGCTTGATTCTTTTTTCTTCAATTTTTAAAACGATCTTTGTTTTACGTTTGTGTAACGTTATTAAAATTATGTTTTATTTCGTTATAATATGGAAATTGTGAAAAAAACAATTCAACAGTGCCATTTCATTATAAATAAAAAAGTTATTGACAAGAAAACCAATTTGGTCCCAAATAACACCTTGGGAATCACTTATACTTACAAATAGGATTATAAATAGAACGTCTACAAATTCGTTGGCCTTTTCTAGATACACAACCTTGCCAAAAGCTAGACATAATACGCTTTCGTGTAAAATAAATATGTAAGAACTATTAGAATGAAAGTTATACTTTCACAATCAATAACTTGTTTTGATTTTGTATTTCTTCGACTGCTCGTCTAAGAACTATAAAACTGTAAGTAGTTAATATCTTCATGGTCTGTTAGGAATTACGGTATTCTGCGAAAATGGCTCTTAAGAGTAGGCGCAAGAGTGAGCAATGGAGCGGTGAGACCTTGCGTTTTATTTGTTCGTTGCTCTTGCCAACATCACTTGGACAATGAAATATACGAGCACATTCGATACCTAGATGGTAATATTATAAGCCTTGACCCGAGCTAGACAAGGTTAGCTACACGTTTATAATTTTATAAGATAATTTGTTTATAATTTAGCCAGTGCTGTAGCTATCTTTTAAAATTACGTCCAAATATAAAAAAAAAATGTTCATAGATCATTAAGAAAGAAGATCTTATGATTGTCCAGCTTGGGCTCCAGCTCAACCTTCTAGCTGAGTGATGATGATGACGATATATATATATATATTTTTAATAGGCTTGTTATAACACTAATATAAGGTCTTGAACTCAGACAATCAGTTCCAAATTAATGTTATACACACACACACACACGCGTAAATACATATGTCCGTATAAAGTTTACACGGACAAATTTATTCACGTGTGGTTCTTTACCATAAGCATAGGTTCTCAACAAGCGATAACGCCCCCTCGTGGGCGAGGAAATCATATCGTATCTTACAACTATATATATTACACGTTTAAATATAATCGTGGCAATAGCTGTTTTAGATCCGCGACAGATGGTACCTAGGTAAAAAAAAATTGGGGCTCTAGGAAAAAAAAAAACTCGAATTGGGCGGTGGACAAAATAAAGTTGAGAATCTATGGGTAAAGTATTACCTACATGGTCGAATCCCCAATTAAGAAGGTTAATCCTTAAACTAACCCCAGATTTAATGATGAAATAATTAAATTTTCATTAAAAAAAAAAAAATATCATCTTTATTTGCCAAATCAATATAACAACCTTGCACAATTCAAATTAGTAACAAATAAGCAGTAAAGGTAGGTAATTTTTTTGTTTAAAGTTGTATCATTGTAACAACCTAACATTGTAACAACGAAATACTACGTGCTAATACATTTTCTAGACTCGGAAAATGTTGAAGAATCTCCGTTGTAATGATACATTAATTTCTTGAAATAATCGCTTTAGAACTAATTTGAACTGGAAAGTAATTAAACATCAATTTGTAATTTTGGCTTGTACTTGATTTTATAACCAATTAAATCTAACTGTTTCCCCCCATCATCAAGGTAGAATATAAAAATTATTGCTTAATAATAATAATAATAATTTATTTATTTGTATAGAATGCAGGTGTTACAATAATGGTGTTACTTTAAGATATATTCCCATTACATTCTGCCTGTTGGCATACAAAAATATAATAGTAAACTTACAGATAATTTAGAAACTAGGTACTTAAATTCAAAATGATATCATGGATCTGCTAAATCTACAATTATTTACATAATAAATGAGATAAAGTGGAGCAAATATTACAATTTATCATTTATAAAATCGGTAACAGAGTAATAACATTTCTCTGTTAGCAACGACGACAGCAGGCTTAGCCAAGTTGACAATCTACAATCGACAATGCTAATAGAAAACTAATCAAATGTATAGGAATGACATCATGTCAACGTTAAGTCACGTGGTCAGAACAAACGAATAGAAAATTCGTAGCCAAGTTTACAACTTATCAGAGGGCCTAGACAAAGTAACATTCGATTAACGATAACGCTAGTAGAAAAGCTAAAATGTATGGGGTTGACATAAGCTATCGAAATGTCACGTGATCATAGGTCAACGAATAAAAATTAGCTAGACAATGTAAACAACATTCGAATAAGAAATGAATCGACAGCGTCGAAATATTAGGTACTTCCACAGAGATGCATAGCCAAGGGACACTTTTTGACGAGCGTTATTGCTAGTTTTTGGAATCATTAGCGAAAGCGATAGCGATTGTAGAAATAGAATCGCTCCGAAGCGAATGCCATTTGTCTAGGCCCTCAGATCGTTCAAAATGTTAGAATGAAATGTGATCGTTTCTACAACGTTGATCGCTACATCCCATACATATGGTAGCCAAGTTACAGTTTTGACAAGCGCTAACGAAACGATATCGAAGTTTTTGAACGATAGCGAAGGCGTCTATATGACACAGCTGTGTTGAAACCGAGAAGTGTTTTGTTTATTTACCATTATTTTGGACTTTATTTACCATTTAGCAATTAAAATGCATACTTTAAATATGTTGTCGTACGGTATTCTGTTGAGGGGAAATGCCGCCGATATTCAGACTATTTTTGTTATACTTAAAAGGGCAATTCGTTCAATTAATAAATTAAGTCCCAGACACTCCCGTAGAGATAAATTTTAGGACATTAATATAATGACTGTGCCTTCTCAGTATATTTATGAAAAAATGTTAAAAAGTACAGTGATATCCATAATAATAGTATAATTAAGTATATTGATTAAGTAAAGGGCCAAACACAATTGTTCTGTTTGTTTCGTAAGACTATTAGTTCATACGCATATCACGTCATTGTTTATGTTTCAAACTTTCAAGTGCCCGAGTATGATAGACTTTTAAATAACAAAGGTTAGTTTGACGTTTGTAGGAACGCTCACCATAGACTAAAGTATAGGTTTTTTCTACTGACATTGTAGAACGAGCGATCGAGTCAGTCGCGTCAACTTGGCTACCAACTTATCGTTTTCTAAAATTGCTTACGCCAAAGTGTTAACGATTGTAGAAAGAGATTCGATACGAAACGTTTGTAACTTGGCTAGGCCTACAGGAGTTTCTTGAATTTTATTAAGGGCAGATCCTTAATACAATTTGGCAATTTGTTAAATATAATAGGTGCCATACCGATAATGTTTTTTTTTTAAGCAAAGCTGTGTTATATCTACCAGTACACAATAAACTCTGATATTTTGATCTCATGGCAGTAGTTCGCACCCTCGTATCATTTAATGCCGGAAATAGATGCTTGTTAGTTTTAACCAATATAGCTACTTCGAGAATGTGTATACTAGGAAAAGTTAGTATTTTGTGTTTCTTGAAAAAAGGAATGCAACTATCTGTAACCTTGAGATTAAAAATAGATCTTATGCACCGCTTTTGGGCTTTAAATATAGACTCCCTTTCGGAACAGTTACCCCAGAATACTACACCAAATCTTAGAACAGAGACCACCAAACCGTGATATGCAACCATTAATGTATCAACGTTTACTTTCTTGGACAGATTGTAGAGAGCATACGCAGACTTGCTTAATCTTTTACAAACTTCTTCAACCTGTGGTTTCCAGGTTAATTGACTGTCAATTAATATACCCAAGAACTTTGCCACGTTAACACTATCAATAGATTGTCCTTTATAATATTTTTTTAGGTTTAAAGGAAGAATTTTTTGATAGAATTGCATTCTATTTGTTTTATTGTGGTTTATGATAAGATTATTATAATTAAGCCAGTTTATTATTCATTTTAGAGAATTATTTATTTCTTCTTCATAAAGCTCTTTGTTGAGGCATTCTATTAGGATCGTACTGTAATCGGCGTATAACACACAAGGGTGTGGGATGTGTCGGGGTAGATCATTTATATACAGCAAGAACAATAATGGCCCTAGAACGCTGCCCTGCGGAACGCCATATTTAATTTCCCTAGGACCAGATAAATATTTAATCTCACGTTTTCATTTGACGCATATTTTAGAGATTTCTGTATATTGGAGACGTCCACTTAGATACGATTTTATTAGACGTACTCGTATACCGTAAGCATCAAGTTTGACCAAAAGCGTTTCATGGTAGCCTTGTTTTCTTGGGAGTTTCGAGAGTCAAAAGCGTGTAAATCGAGTGCCGTGTTTTAAATTCTATATCACGTTCAAAAACGATAAATCCATATAGTGCAATATACTGTGTTGTGCCCTTTTAAACTACATAAGTGATAGTGAAAACAGAACTAAAAAATCTTAATTGGTTGTCGATAAAAACACAAAACAAATATTACAATTTTAAATAACGGACACAAAGGAAAAAACACTGTGTCATCTAATTGGAAAGGACCGCGTTCTGTGTTGATCTGTGTCGCTCCGTGTCACTGAGTCATTAACGCGGCGACCGACCGGTACGTTGGCCCCGCCCACTACACACCGTGTTGCACAGTGCCCAGCTGTTGGAAAGGATCGCGTTCTGTGTGCTACTGTGTCATCGCTCCATCTACTTACACTGACTTTGTGACCGTGACGCGCGGGCAGAATCAGCGTTACTAACGATGTCGGTGCAGCGCTCGCCTCCATCTACCCAATCTGCCTCTCCAAGTCATACACAGTCCGAATCTGACTTAAAAACCGCGAAGCAAGTAAGTGACCCATCCTTCGTAACGAAACGTAATAAAAACCGCCTGCGTATAAACGAGCTCCATTCTTCCAAAGATCATTCATCCAAAGATCATTCATCCAAAGATCAGGAGCCGCTGGATCTAAAGCAGGAAATAATGGCGATGTTAAAAAATTGGAAGGCTGAATTTGACTCAAAACTAACTGATATGTTCACAAAACAAAATAATCTTATATCCAAACTCTCCACCGACATATCTGAACTGAAGACACAAAATTCCACCATGCAAAAATCCTTGGAAGACACAGATAAGTCAATGAAATTTATTAATAAGCAGTACGAAGACATCAAAGCGGGGGTCGAAAAATTGGACACCGAACACTTGACCCAGCGTAAGTGTATTGAAAACCTGGAAAGGAAGTTACTAGATCTAAATTTAAAGTCCAGATCGTCCAGTATAGAAATAAGAAATATCCCAATGGCTGAAAATGAGACAAGTACTGACCTTTCTAATGTCGTACACAAGATTGGCCAGGCTATTGGGTCGGCAACAACAGCATCGGATCTTCGAGATATTTACCGCATCCACGGTAAGCCTGACTCCATTCGCCCAATCGTTGCGGAGTTCCAAACCGTACAGTTAAAACAAGAAACTCTAGCCGCAGTGCGAGCATTCAACAAAAACAGCACGTCTTCAGAAAACAAGCTCAACACCGAAATTATTGGTATCTCTGGCAAACGGCAACCAGTTTATGTTAGTGATCACCTCCCGGCAAGCTCAAAGAAACTATTCCACCTGTCAAAGGAATTTGCAAAGCAAAACGGTTTCCAATTTTGCTGGTCTTCAAATGGTAACATATTCCTGCGCAAGGTACAGGGAGAAAAGCAACTCCTAATCTCGTCTGAACAATCCCTACTGGACCTGCGCAGGAGTCTGTGACTATTAGTCTGCCTCAAGTACTTTATTGTCTGGATAGTCTTAGTTTTAATACATTTAATTTATATTATTAATGGTAACTATTTAAAAACTACCTCTATTTCACCGATAAAACATAAGAATTATGTGTATACAAAACCAATAACTCGCTCTCACACACAAACATACAACACAATTCATTCCCCCACTCATTCACTCTACCACTCATCACTACTGCACCTACCATATAGACATTCTTACACTCATGTATTCGCACCCCACATGTTCCGAATACGACTTAAGAACAATAAGTATAAGTACGACAGTGTCTACAAATACAAAATGTACAATTGTTGCACCAATATTGATTCAGTAATCCTTCCAAATGGCTAATCATGACCATATTAATAATATTAATTACGAACTTGACTTATGTAATATCAAAAATGCGCACATTTGCCGTCCAGAGGACTGTAACAAATATGCTGGCAACTCTAGTCGAGCCATTCAGATAATTCACATCAACATTAGAAGTATAAATAAAAACTTTGACGAACTTCGCATCTTACTGTCTCTTACAAAAATAAACTTTGATGTCATAGTTCTTTCCGAATGTTGGCTTAGCAAGGTAAACGATCTTCCTATCCTAGATGGTTATGTATCACATTACACCAAAAACATACTTAACCAAAATGACGGTATTATTATTTTTACCAGCAAAAAACTATCCTGTCGAGTTTATGAACCAGCTTTCAAAGATGCAAATTGCATGGTTTGTCAAATAGGAAAGAACCTAGAAATTGTTGCTATTTATCGCCCCCCTTCACTTAACACTAGAATTAACCACGATAATTTCTTAGACAGTTTAAATACCGTCTACAGTACACTAAAAACTAGTACGCACGTCCTTGTTGGTGATATCAACATCGACATCTGTGGCATGAATAAAAACCCTATTTCAGAGGAATACCTTACCTTTAATGCATCCCACGGCTTTTTCCCTACGCACACACTACCTACTAGGATCAAAACATGTCTGGACCACATTCTGCTAAGATCTAAACTGCCTTCTACAACCCTAGTACTAGAATCAAATATTACCGACCACATGCCTGTTGTAGTATTCATAGAAAACGTGTGTCCTAAACGTCAGTGCAATAACGCTAAAACTCGTCTTGATTATCAGTCAATAAAACTAGAAATAGAAAGCACAAACTTCAAAACTCTACTAGAAATGGAAGACGCTAACACCGCAACCGACTACTTAATTTCAACAATTTCAAAAATTATTAATAAGCACACGCAAACATTTTTAGTTTCTAATAAGCAAAAAATTCTAAAGCCGTGGATCACACCAGGACTCCTGCGCTGTATTAAAAATCGAGATAGGTTACATATCAAAGCAAAAAAATCTCCAGATAACATGATACTTAAAGTAACATATACACGATATAGGAACTTTACAAATCAACTTCTACGAAAACTAAAAGTCGCTTATGAGAAATCTCAACTTGACAAAGCAGGCAACAACCCCAAAGCCCTATGGAAAGCTATCAAAGAGATAACTAAGACTCAAAAAGTCAAAGACAATCCTTTGGAACTACTTCAAATATCAGATAGCCCAAAGTCATCTGCTGACCTTGTTTGCAACTTTTTCACTGACGTCGGTAAAAATCTAGCCAATAACATTCTACAGTCTCTAGCCTCATCTACAGATGACCCTGTCACCCCTCAACCCCCTGCCTCAGACTGTTCCGGAAACATACCCAACTCGCTCGTTATCCTAGAAGTAGATGAAGCGGACATTGAAACCACTATCCTACAGCTGCGGCCGGATTGTGCTACTGGATGGGATGGAATTCCATCTTCCCTCCTCAGAGAGTGCCGACGGGTACTGATCCCACCTATAACGCACATCTGTAATCGTGCTATTATTACTGGCGTGTTTCCTGATGCTTTGAAAAAAGCTATTGTACACCCAATTCACAAGGGTGGGGACAGAGACTGCGTCAATAATTATAGGCCCATATCGGTGTTGTCAGCCTTATCAAAGATCTTGGAAAAAATTCTCTACGAATCGCTCAAAAATTTTTTAAATCGCTTCAAAATCTTAGCCGACAACCAGTACGGATTCAGATCAGGTGTCTCTACAGAGAACGCAGTCTTGGATTTGACAGAGCAAGTAGTGGAAAACCTAGACAAAAGAAATAGATGCCTATGTATATTTCTAGATCTTTCCAAGGCGTTTGATACAGTTTCTGTCCCTATCCTCTTATCAAAGCTAGAACGAATTGGAGTACGAGGCACCGTCTTAAATGTATTTAAAGATTATCTCTCCCAGCGTAAGCAATATGTAAAAATAGGCGACTGTCTTAGCGAGGAACGCACAATCCTTTTTGGGGTCCCACAGGGGAGTATTTTAGGACCCTTGTTGTTTTTGGTGTATATTAATGACCTCTGCACAATGTCGCTTCAACACACCAAAATTTTTACATATGCAGATGATACAGCAGTATTTATATGGGGACAGAATTGGCGGGTGGTCAAGGACAGAGCCGAATACTCCCTTTCCAAAATAATGACATGGCTAAGACTAAATCTCCTTACACTAAACCTGAACAAAACACATTTCCTACCCTTTTCCTTGAGACCCAACACTAAACCCTTGCCTGACTATTCCATAACAGCTCATACTTGCGAGAACCGACACAATTGTACCTGCCAGGTTATCTCTCGGGTAGAATCGGCAAAATATTTGGGAGTGCTGATGGATGATGGACTGAGGTGGGACAGGCAGATTGGATCGATCATTAACAGAACTAGGCGACTTATAAATGTTTTCAGGACCCTAAGGGATTCTGCAACACTGGAAAACCTAAAACTAGTCTACCTAGCCCTATGTCAGTCAATTATCCAATACTGCATAACCGTGTGGGGAGGTGCAGGAAAGACCTATCTGCTGGGATTGGAGCGAGCACAGAGAGCTGTTCTCAAGGTTATGACCAAGAAACCGTACAGGTTCCCCACCTCACAATTATTCTCTGAAATTAAAGTCCTCACTGTCCGCCAGCTCTATGTGCTCACATCCATCCAAAGAAAACAAGGAATTGTTCCCTTACCCGACTCAGAAAAGCGTAGTAAATCCTCCATATGCCCTACTATTCCCTGCCGTACCTCATTTGCCAAACACCAGTTTAATAGCTTAAGCAGCAAACTTTACAATCTCGCAAATAAAAAGCTAAACATAGCTGGAATGTGCCGGCGGGAAATAAAAAGGAAAGTAGCAGACTGGCTCCAAAAGATGGACTATCAGGAAACTGAAAGTTTATTCACATTCCTAACATAATATGATATCTGAAACCCATACACACTGTCATCCATTCTTACTTGTTCCCGTCCTTACACACATTCAAAGGTGCGAACCAAACCAGACACTCACTCACTCCCTTGCACACACACAACACACTTCCACCGCATACACACATATACTCATCAACTCTCATAATTACACACACAGAAATCAAATACAAATAATTTTTAGCATTTTTACTTTCTTTTTGTAATTTTAATACCTACATATTTTATGTGTTTTACCTTCTTCTGTACCTAATGAAAGCTATTTTGACCTATATGTGTTACCAAATGGCAATAACCTTGGCTGTTAACTTCTACTGACACTCTTCTTAAATGCTGTTAGATTGGAAATAGAACCCATGGCTGAACGCTGACCCCCAAAATACAGGTCCAGGCCTAGTTTGGGGGTTAGGATCTTATTTGTAACAATACATTAGTGTGCTATTATTATAACTTGATTGTAACATGTATTTCCTAGTGTCAAATAAATATTTTTATTTTTATTTTATTTTATTTTATGGTTCACGTAATCAAAAGCTTTGGTCATATCGGTAAAAATGGCACAAATTGGTATTTTATTATCCACATTAACCATCATTTTATTTATTAAATCGTATATGGCCATATTTATATTATTATTATATTTTATTTTTACGGAAACCTTTTTGTTCTTCACATAATATATTGTATTTTGACAGAAATTAATAAAATGACTCATAAATTAATTTTTCTATGATTTTGGAAATTACGGGGATTAAAGCTATTGGTCTAAAGTTAGCCATGTCTTCTTTATTGTTCTTCTTATGGAGTGGTTTAACTATTGTGGTTTTAAGGCTATCGGGGAATGTTCCAGCGGATATGCTTGTGTTAATAATGTGGCTTAGAGGGTTAGCTATAGTAGCACAGATACATTTTATAACGTTTGTTAAAATACCGACATATCCATAACTCTTCTTGTTCTTTAAAGATTTGATCACCCTTGTAATGTCTTGAGGGACAACCGATAAATAGAATATTAGCTTAGTAATATTAGTAGGTAAGTGTTTAAAAACTAATGGGCTGTAATCTAGGCTAAAGACATCCATTATGGATTCAACTCGATTCCATTAAGGTTAAAGGTTTATTACCTGACCTGAGTCTAAGTATATAATTTTGCCTTTGGATGCTATACAAGACGCGATCATTCTATGACAAGGCCGTCCGCAAGGTTACGTTTAGTATCCTTTGAAAGATAATAATAACAATAAAATAATAAAACTTATTTCACTCTGAAATTAGAACAAAAACTTAATCTATGAAGTAGGTACAATTTATAATGATGTTTGATGGTTGTACAGCAGCACATAATAGATGATCTACCAACTCCCAAACTAAGTCACATGGGGTTAAAATAGATGAAAATTTAGATGCTATCTACTCGAGTCTAGATTGTATTTTTGTTAAGTATGTTATTATCTAAGTTAATCCCTCAATAAGAAGCGTGTATAAGCTCCTTGTTGTTAGTGAAACTTAAAGTAATTTACAAATTGAAACTAATTCACTTTATGACTTTAAAATATTTTCAACGTACTTTTAAGTGTTTCCCAAAGAACTTACCGTTTTGAAGAATGATTAGGCCTCTTTCACCATCCTCAAGTAAAGTTTCAAGTGGGCTAACCGCCAGTTAAAGTCACCCGTAACATCATGTGCGAATTTCACGACGTTCGAGTAGCACTAATCATAAGATTTAACTGACCCGTAACTTACTTGCCACGACATCTGGCAATTAGCCTGTTAACTTTACAATTAAAAGTTGTCCGTTGTCAAAAATGACGACGGGTAGGTACTTATCAGATAACATCAACGGTTATATAAAAATTTATTAATAAATATTATTTGACTTGATTGATATTTGATTTGATTTATTTGACTTGACTGGTCATCAATTGGATGAATTAGAATATACGACAACAACGAGTACCTAGGATTCGTGTATTTAAATTCCGTGTTGATTATTTTATGGACCTAGATGAAACTGATTTTTTTGCTAGATTTCGTCTATCAAAGTATACAGTAAACCAAGTGCTTAACTTCGAAATCGTAAATACTTTCCAAATCATCGGTGCTTAAAGTAATCATAGCTTTTATTTGCTCTTCCACATAGTCTAGCGGAAGTGTTCTTACCACCTCCGGTACGGTAAAATTCCCAGTATATCGCAGCCGACTTTTTTCTGACTGTACGTTTCAGGCCCTCATACTTGACCTTCAAAGTTTTGGTCGATCTGAATGTGCCTCCAGATCGAGCATTGAATTAATTATTGATGCTTATAAAAGAATTTGCACTTCTATCTCTTTTAACTTTATCCATGCTAATTAAAAATATAGATAATTAGTAACAAATTAAAATCACACGCTTTCCAAACCAGGCACAAAAATACCACAAATTTCAATTGACAACTGCCAATGACGTTTAACGAGTAACACTGACGTATTATTGAACGTATGTAACGTATGATTTGTTACGTCATACACTTAACCAGTAATTTGTTACTCGAAGCTTTATTTTCGTTTGTGGAATTGACAAAAGATACTCGTAACTTTTACTTGCCGATTAACGTTAACTAGAAAGTAACTAACCAACGCTTTACTTGGACATGGTGAAAAGTATTAGGTATTAATGTGTATTAGTGGGTTATTGCTTTTTTTTTTCAGTTAATTTTAATCATAATCTGGCAGTTTGTGTAATTTATGCGGCCTACCCAAATGTCCTTTCTTTGGTATTGTTCGTCGAATCGTTGAGCTCCTTAAGTCCTGACTTCCTGAGTTGAGCTGCACGACTACTGACAAATGCGTGCACTGACTGGACAGGTCCACTCAATCTGTGTGGTTCTTTCCTCAAAAGACTATTTCAGATACCAATCTACATGGTCTTCACATGATCTGACCAAGATTATGTCTGGACTTTAAAAGAGACTGTGACCTCTGAGTTTGTTTCGGCCTTTCTTCTCAGAGTAGTCTGATAGGAAACGCCAACCTCATCTAGTTTAAAAAATATGATTGACGTGTAAAAGTGTTTGTACAAACCTACTTAGAGAAATAAAATCTTTTATCATTTATCAATGTTTTACTTAAACAGGTTTATTTATTGCCGATATTTATAGGTAGGTAGGTATCTACTTTGATACTTCACCGTTTTTAAATTGGCATTTTTATTATAAATCAACAAAGTGCCAACCTTCCATTCTTCACATGCCAAATCGTGAACTTTCCCCGTGAGAACACACGCTGCTAGCCTTGCTTTTAAGTCAATCGCTGGCAATTTACATTTTCATGAAATTGTACGTATGTTAAACTACACTCGAGAGCAATGAATCCGGGTCACTTAAAGAATCCTAAAAATCTCGGAAACTAAAAATGCTAGGTTAATGCAATAAATTGTATTTAATAGACAATGTAATACTCCTTAAATGAAGGTATTAAAACTTCTTAGTTATTGTAAAGTTATATCATAAAAAAATCAAAATTGAAAAAGGGCCACTTTCGAAGATGGAACTACGAAATTACAGCATTTGGTTTTGCTTTTCTTTGTAATCTGTCATTTATGTGGGTACATAAACCATGTTGATAGTGCTCTATATTCATTATTCAAGCTGAAATTATGTCGCTTACGCCTGAAGAATGCACCAGAATACTTACAATGCTGGAAACCGGCCGGAGTCAGCGCGATACAGCCAGGACTGTCGGTGTGTCGCTGTCAACAGTACAAAGAGTTCTCCGACGTTACGAAGAAACTGGTTCTAACCTACGCAGACCAGGAACGGGCAGAACCAGGTGTACCACAGCACGAGAAGACCGATACTTGGTGAACACCATGCTTCGAAATCGCTTTCTCACAGGAACTGAACTCACAAATCAGTTTCGACGCCTCGGAGGAAGTAACCCAAGTGCATGGACAGTAAGACGTCGGCTTGCTGAATCTAACTTAAAACCCCTTAGACCTGCAAACGGCCCTAAACTGGAGCGTGGGCATCGTATTTCAAGACTAAGATATGCCCAGAGCCACGTAAATTGGAGTATTGAAGATTGGTCAAAAGTTATGTTCTCCGACGAATCAAAATTTATGCTCTACAAGCACGATGGAAGACACAGAGTGTATCGAAGACCAGGGGAAAGATTCAAGCAAGCATGCATCGAAGAAAAAGTAGCCTACGGTGGTGGGTCTGTACTTGTGTGGGCCGGAATTTCTTCTGAAAGTCGCACAGAGCTGGTGATCATAGAAAACGGCTCTTTAACTAGCGTAAGATATGTGGAAGAAATCCTCAATGATCACGTTGGTCCATTTATGGTCAATTTAGGTGAGGATGCTATATTTATGCATGACAATGCCCGACCTCATACAGGTAGGATTGTGAATGACTACCTTCAAGAGATGAACATTACTCGTATGGAGTGGCCAGCGCGCAGCCCGGATATCAACCCGATCGAGCATGCTTGGGACGAGCTAGGCAGATGCGTAAAACAACGAAACCCTCCCCCAATCACGCTTCGTGAGCTCGAAATTGCTCTCACAGAGGAATGGGAGAATATTCCCCAAAATCGTATAAGGAACTTGGTGTACAGCATGCCAAACCGCGTAAACGCAGTAATGGAAGCACGAGGAGGCAATACGAAGTATTAAAATTCAAGAAAATCGTAATAAAGTTCAAAAATTTCATGTTTCCTATTTTTGTTTTAAGGAGAGATCAGCAGTTTTTTTCTTTATGTAATTTTGTGTTAATAAAATGTATGGTGACTCATATTTTTTTTACTTTCATTTAAGGAGTATTACATTGTCTATTAAATACAATTTATTGCATTAACCTATCATTTTTAGTTTCCGAGATTTTTAACATTCTTTAAGTGACCCGGATTCATTGCTCTCGAGTGTATTAAAGTAGTGAACAGTAATGCATTGGTTGTGGGACGAACCACCAAAAATACTCAGCTGACACTTAGCTTCAAGACTTTTATTAC
Organism: Griposia aprilina; assembly: GCA_916610205.1. NCBI lineage: Eukaryota > Metazoa > Arthropoda > Insecta > Lepidoptera > Noctuidae > Griposia > Griposia aprilina. The sequence goes on from OU744302.1 coordinate 14,601,278, forward strand.
AAAGACTAGCGACTCGCCCCTGCATCGCAAGGTTATTACAATTTGACAAAACATGGAGATTTAATACATATAAAAAAACATGAACATTGTTTCCACCTATGTCCGTTATAGACTTTGAAACCATCCAACCGATGTGCCCCAAACCGGTTTCATTAAAAAACTTTTTTACAAAAAAACAGCCGACTTCCAAAAAAAACACTAAAAGCCGTGAAAAATAACTTTAATTTCGAAAGTCGGTGTCTTTGGTTTTGAATTTGGCCATCGACTTCCGAAATTAAAGTTATTTTTCACGCATTTTAGTGTTTTTTTTGGAAGTCGGCTGTTTTTTTGTAAAAAAGTTTTTATTTTTCACTTTTTAGTTGCGTTACCTACCCCACACAAATTCGTATACCACTACTTGGGATGTAAATAACAGTGACAGGAAATTATGAACACATCATCAATATAAACTAAGCGGATAAAATATGCAGTATTAAGGATAACTCAAAAACTACTGGTCAAACCTTGATCAAATTTAAATGGGACCACATGTGAAGCACCACCTATCAAATAAAAAAAGAATCATCCAAATCGGTTCACCCAGAAAAAAGTTCTGAGCTAACACACATTTAAAAAAAAAACAGACGAATTGAGAACCTCCTCCTTTTTGTGAAGTCGGTAAAAAGGCAATAATGCAAAGCTAATTTTGGACATTTTTTTTCACTTTTCTTATTATAACACGGGTTTCCGCTAGTTTAAAATACACTAGCCAATGTCTTTAAACATTTTTTTTCAAACCACTGCTGTTATAGAGCAAACAAAACAAAAACAAAAAACTCAAATCGGTTAAGCCGTTTTTGAGTTTTAGCGAGACTAACGAACAGGACTTGATGTTATATACAAGAAGAAGAAGATAGATATATATATATAGATATATATATTTTTTTATGATGCTCAACGGAGACGGATATTGTGAGACATAGGCACACCCAATTCTTGAAAAGCTAATCAGCGCAAAAATTTGCTAACAGATTTTCGAACGTGATTCGGTCGGCTGTTATATTTTATGTTAAAGAAATTGTCAGGCAGAACTTTTATTATGAGTTTGGAACTTTTAGCTAATGTTTATATTGACAAGCCTTTCAGAAACTGGGTCTGACAATGAGTGGCGTTTGCGTATTTGACCGTTACTTTTTACGTAGGTATGAAGCCTCGTATTATGGTTTTAAAAACAGTGTTATGTAAGCAAAAGCCAAGGTGTGCCATAAACATGCTAGTGACATGACACGGGTGTTAGCTCGCAGGTTGTCATGCCATTGTCCTGCCGCATAACATGCATAACGAGTTTACATTGTCATGTTAGTATAACAAGTTACAAGTAAGTTACGAATATATTTGACGGCGCAGCAAGTAGCGCCATCTAGTTTTGTAAAGAAGTTACTAGAATCACCGAAAACGTTTGATAGGAGTGACACTGGCTGATAACTGTCACTCTAGGAGAGCGTCGCATATTAATGGTTGCTTGGCGGATGTCTTCTGATGGACGAGATAATGTCAGAAAAGCCGCTGTCGTTATTGATTCGGCACAATCCTGATGATATTGAAGCTGTTGAACCACTAATACGATGACTACTTCTGCGAAAAACTATCCTGTGCCGTTATATTCATGCAATTATTTTTAAGGAGCTTCCCGGACCAAACGACGTTGTGCGTTCGGTCCTTCTCTGTCCCGTCGCTGAGTCTCGTTCTGTCTCGCTCCCTGCGCACGCTCATTTATCATAAAATTCACAAAAAGATTGAAATTATTTGAATAAAAATAACGTGAATTATTTGGATTTTTAAATTATCTATCCATTAGTGTAATCCTCAAATTAATAGAACGTCACCTTTCGCAAAAGATGCATGCAATCATTAATTTTAGTCACTTTTTTACAAGGAGATTTTAAATGTATTCATAACACATAAAGACAAATAAGAACGTGCAATGTGATGATAGGACATCGAACATTAATAATGTGCTTTTCGATGTAGTTTATTACCCATAGTGAATAAGTTAATAGCCTCTGAGTAACGCACTATGGCAAGGTTTTGGTCGGGGTACCGCCTTAATGCGAAAGTGAGTTAGTTAACAGTTTATTTCATTTTAAAACGTAGTGTTTTCATCCCGGCAAATGAAAGACATCAACGCGGGTGGATCTGCAGTAGTACGGTAGGCCGCAGGTCAGTAGTAATCAAACCTGTATAAGCTGACCTGTTATTCCATTGAAACTCCGTACTACGCTAGACCGGCTCACAGTCAAAGTATCACCACTGATGTGTGGCCTACTGTACCTAATAGCGTAAAATAGAAGTTAAATGTTTTGAGAAAAATATGTTTTCGTATATTAAAATCCTCTTGGATCGCCTTGCTTATTATAACCGCATATTAAAACCATGAAGGAAATAGAAGAACAAGAGTTTCTCAGCCTCATAAAGGGGCCGTCCATTAATCACGTGAGGCTCGAAAGGGGGGAGGGGGTTTGGCAAAAATCACGAAATATCACATGGGGGCGGGGGGGTGTGTAGTAAGACATCACGTGTATTTATTTTTTCGTCAAACGCGCGATTTCTAAACTCAAAAGCCAGTTTTATCATGGTCGTTAATTTCAGAGTAAAATTAGATTATACTTTATACCTGTATTTAAAGATAATATTCTAAAAAAATTAAGATATTTGTAGGTACAAAAAATAGACGTGATTTTTGGTGAGGGGGGGGGGGGTATTCTTAAACCTCACCACGTATCACCAAGGGAGAGGGAGAGGGGTTAAAAAAACATTATGTGATTAAATGGACGGCCCCAAAGAAAGTTCGTTCGGTTGCGTCATTGAGAAGTGAACCGATATTCATACCATCTTAAAAGTACAATCTACATTTGTATCGATTTCCCATTAAATCATTGTAATGAATTAAAGATCGCACAGACAGATTGCACTTGATTTTCATAAAACAACGGATTTTGTGGTTCTATGTAATTATTAGAGCGATTTAAATTAATGCGGTCTTAATTAATTTAATACGTACTTACTTATTAAATGAATGTTAACAAAAAATAAAAAAGGTAATGTAGGTACAGTGTAGGATGTAGCACCGCCCGTAGTACGGATGTTCAATAGAATACGAGGCCAGTATATGCTGGTTTTTAACCGACTTCCAAAAAGGAGGCGGTTATATGTTCGACTGTATGTATGTTTTTCTTACCACTAACGTACGGCCTACTGCACATTACATATTTAATCACTTTGACCTACACCAACTAAGCTACATAAGTATACTAAAGTGGGCTTACTTTGTTTATACAAGAGCTTTTGCCACTTTGAATATTCGGTATTTTTTTTTGGAAGAAAAGTGAAGTTGCAGTGAAGTAGAAAGTTCTTCAGTGGTTTATGTTGTTCAACAGCAAATAAACAATATGACGGGGAAGGTATGTTTCTCTCGTTATTGTCAGTCATATTTTAACTACTGTGGGCGTACTATGGGTAATGTTGGTTATCGCGCAATAGAAAAACCGTTGGCAGTTCAAATACAGTTACAATTTACGATCACATTAATCACACTTGCGAATCACACACTGTAGGTAATCGACACAACTCTACGGAACTCGCGACGGTTTCTAAACGTCTTTACTACCGCCAACAACAAGCTCTGCTTTTCTCTGGTCAAGCCTGCATGAGCGTTATAGACTCTGTCCAGCGCCACTTGGTGGCACCGGCGGGCGTCCCGATTAGTCAAGTCAAACGATTGATTTTACGTATTTCCGACAAATATTGTAATCTAAGAAAAGAACTAAGACAGAGGTGCCCACATTTCGCTAGTTATGTTTAAGTCCCATGTAGTAGGGGGCGAGTCTATTGCCATCAACCGGACACAAATCCAGACTCCGGGCTGCTAATGAGAAATTCCAGATGGAAAAACCCCAATAAGACTTTGCCCGACCCGGGAACCGAACCCAGGATGTCATGCTCAGCAGTAGCGCTAGCGACCACTAGACCAACGAGGCAATCTAACCTTACCCTTCGGGAATTACAGGCGTGATGGTATGTAAAGAAAGTAAATACGTTTATTGTGATGAGTAACAGAACTAAGTAATAGTAGATTGATATACAAGGGGCTACAATGACCCAATAAATACGAGGTAGTTTTACTCCCGAACTTTAGCGACGGAGTAAATAGAAACCATGCGTTAGACTCTACTTTTCATTACGATTGCGAGAAAATAAAATAATCCAATACAAAATTAAATACATAGTTTACTTTTTTTTTAATTTTTACTATAGCCGCAATGCAATGCACGCATTCTACTGAAGAGATCGACGCTTATAATTCCATTTTCAAAACAAATGTTCTTTTTTTATTATTAAACAGTAATAAGTCGAGTCTTTATTCATAATTATTCTAATTATGAATAAAAACTTTTTTCTTTTTTGTAGGCTCGTTGGTAACAGACAAAATAAAATGAAAAAACTTTTCCCATAGAGGAAAATATGCTATTTTATCCCCGCTCTGGTACGTTACAATGACGGACTTTTTGAGCACGTGGGTAGCAAAACACTTTGTTGTACACCAGATACTTATTGACGGTAATGACATCAATTATGTGAACAGTTACATAAATACTTAACACCTACTGCAATCAACTAAGTACGCAATAAGTTTGTACCTACATTGTTTGGTTGACTTTTTAATCAACAAATAGACAACACAACATTATCTTCATGTTACCAATGGAAGTAGTGTTTATCCACTACGTCCATCGGTAACATGAAGATAATGTTTGATAATAATTGACTTATTATGGTATTTAATCTTGAAGCCTTGTTTACATAATGACACGACAGCCTATAAGGTACAGTACAGATACACTTCGCTATTATTCAATATTATTCGACGTAACATTAAAACATAACATCACGCCTGTAATTCGCAAAGGGTTTGACAGAGGTGTACTTATATTTTGCCAGTTATATTCGAGTCCCATGTTTGGAAGTCAGCCTATTGTCATCAGCCGGGCACAAAACCAATAACAAAAAACTCAATAACACTGCCCGCCCTGGGAATCAAACCCAAGATCTAATTCTCAGCAGTAGCGCTTGCGCCCAATAGCCAGACCGAGGCATAACGCTTGCACCCAATAGCCAGACCGAGGCATAACGCTTGCACCCAATAGACTAGACCGAGGCAAAGCGCTTGCGACTAATATACCAGACCGAGGCATAGCGCTTGCGCCCAATAGACCAGACCGAAGCGTAACGCTTGCGCCGAATAGACCAGACCGAGGCATAGCGCTTGCCACCAAAAGACCAGACCGAGGCGTAACGCTTGCGCCCAATGGATTCGACCGAGGCAAAGCCCTTGCGACCAGGAAACCAGACCGAGACCTAGCGCTTGCGACCAATAGACCAGACCGAGGCATAGCGCTTGCGACCAATAGACCAGACCGACGCATAGCGCTTGCGACCGATGAACCAGATCGAGGCATAGCGCGTAAAGTTAATCCGACGAGATGATTAGATGTTCAAAAGAAAATGGTTAAACCAAACCTAGAATAACCTTTGTCATCGTAACTTATTAAATTTTTAGTCAGTGCGCCAAACAAAACTATGGTTTAAGTACAAAGCAATTTTCCTTCTGCCTATATACCTAAGAAAATACATTTTCACATTCCGCTGTTAGCGTCACAAATATATGCGAACCTTTCTCTCCAAATACAGTCGTTTTGTCCAGGCTCTCTTAGAATCAGTCAGTTCTATACCATATAACTCAGGCAGTCTATGTACAGCTAGAAGTGTGCCTATATAAAATTTAGTGCTCATAAAAGCGAAGGAACTATACAATTAAATTAATAGTTTGCACGAGACATATAGTAAGTAAGTACAGTAACTTTTAAATATCCAACAGTGCTCGTGAAAGTGTTAGGTCCGATTGCACGGCCACTCACTAATAGAAACTAAGTGTTATAATTAAGTTGTATCTCTGTGTCTGCTAACTTGAAGGTGAAACGATTTACTGGAGTAAAATCTTATCTAACCTAATGGGTAAGTACATTTACCCCTTTTATTATTTACTATTCCTCCGCCCTTGCTTCGCACGGGTTTTACAGCTTGACAATACATCGAGATTTCTTTAATAAATATAAGTTTACTAACAATGTTTTATGCACATAGACCTTGCGGCATAAATTCTCCAACGGTGTTGAATAAAAAATCCGTTGCGTAGTTTATAAGAACAATGCGGTCACATATGACAGAAACGAAAAGTGACTTTAATTTGCATATACTCTCACACAACTGAACTGCTGAACTGAACTGGACTGCATTTGGAGGCATGCCTTAATTCTTGTTTCTTGAGTGTCAATCGAATTGGGCCTTTCTGACTACCCTAAGTGAAAGTAATTTCAGATTTCTACAGTAGGTAGACTGATGGTGGCTAGTCCTAGGTACACACGGCTACATATCAATCTATACATTTCCAGTGTAAGCTAACCTTTCGTTGTACGGAAATCTTAAACAATGCGAGAACTGCTTATACTGGGAATGTATAGCTTGATATGTAGCCGCGTGTACATATCAACTATGATGAATGCCTATTCAGTAACAAAAATCGCATGAGGTGCCCTTTAACAGATTGAGAAATAACACTTTAAAGATGTCGTTAAAACAATAATGATTACCTTGCCAACCTGTTTTGCAAGTTAATATTAAAGTAAAACATATCTTCTTCTCATGCCACTTAGCTTAATTAAGTTGTAGTTACCAAATATATTACTTGTTTACCTCAAAACAAAGCTTTGTGTCAGGGACATCATAAGTGTTGCCACCCTTTATTTAATAAAGTGAACTTTTTGTGAATATTACGAGCTGATATTTGGAGATTCAGAAATTTTATTGGATTGTTATAACTTGAACGAAATTAACCAGCACCCTAATTGTGTAACTCACTATCTATCACTATCTGAATCATTATGAAGCCTATTGCTAAACTATTGCTTCATATGTTCGAAATATTCGTCTTCTCAACAACGTAAATAACGCAATGACTGTTGTTGAACTGTCAAAGTGAAAGCAATTTCTATTATTAGTGTGTTACGTAATTACCCCGCTGTACCTATGAACTATGCATATAATTATGGTCTTTGTTTAGACTGCCTCGTTCTTCCACTGGTCGCAAACTAATGCTGAGCACGAGGTCCTGGGTTCGATTCCCAGGTCGGGCAAACTCTGGAACAACTGGACTCGGGGAAAAAATTCTTTAATTCCGTTTTTGGAATCAGAGTAATTCAACACATCATTTATAAGACCATAAACGCAAGTTATGAAAAAAAAAAAAAAAAACTGTTTTTTACAAAAAAACAACCGACTTCCAAAAAAGACACTAAAAGACGTGAAAAATAACTTTAAGTTCGGAAGTCAGTGGCCAAAAACGAAAATACAAAACCAAAGACACCGACTTTTATTTTTCACTTTTTAGTTGCGGTACCTACCCCACACAAATTCGTATACCACTAATTGGTGTGTAAATAACAGTGACAGGAAATTATTAACACATCATCCATATAAACTAATTGGAAAAAATATGCAGTATTAAAGATAACTCAAAAACTACTGATCAGACCTTGATCAAATTTAAATGGGACCACATGTGAAGCACCACCTATCAATTAAAAAAAGAATCATCCAAATCGGTTCCCCCAGCAAAAAATTCTGAGCCAACACAAATAAAAATAAATAACATGCAAACGAATTGAGAACCTCCTCCTTTTTGTGAAGTCGGTTGAAAAGGGTACTTTGTGCATGTGAACTTTTTTCTTGTTGATGAAAATCGAATTGTAGGGGCCCCTTCCTTGTGGAGGCTAAAACCCCTGTTGCCCTGCCCAAAATCCGGCCCTGGTTATCTGAACACGTCTTCAACTTTTATCTTAGCATCGTCATGTGATAGGTAGGTACTGAGTTCATAATACATACATACATAAACTCACGCCTTCTTCCCATGGGGGTAGGCAGAAACTACAGAACGCCACTTGCTACAATCCTTACATACTCCTTTTGCCCTTTTGCCTCGTTTACGTTCATATATCTGGTTATACACGCACGCTGGTTGCGAGTACTACGCACCTTACCTTTCTGAAGAACATCACCAATAAGGGCACTATATGTCTTCCTAGAGCGTCCCCTCCCGGCGTTTCCACTCACATCTGCCTTGTAAATACCTTTTGTTATTCGCCTTTCATTCATCCTCTCAGTATAACCAAACCATCTAAGCATCGGTACTCTTTAAAATTTTTGTCATTACATCTTCTTTTATACCGTACCGTTGCCTTATCACATCATTCTTCAGCCTATAATTATTATTACTTCATAATGTGTCCGTTAAAGGAAAATTCTAAATCTTTGTGAAATCTCGTAAGAGATGCAGACGACTTCCATGTAACTCCGTAAGTAGTTATCTATTCCTACTTATTCCTTTCACGAATCAATTGACACACTTCTAGTATTTTTTTTAAAAACTCATTTTTTGCATAGGCTAAGTATTCAATTGGAAGTTAACTAATAGGCAAACATGATCATTTGATTCCGAACTCGGGTAGAGTCAAGACTTAAATATACTATACTACTACGTTGTCGTTCGATTTTAGATCGAATGAACCTTTAAAGGTACAGAGCGAGGCATGTGCTGCAAATTGTTTTTTTAATATATTAGATGCCTCAGCCTGAGGCAGCCAAACTTATAAAAAGTCATTTACGGCGCCATATCTCGCTCTGTCTGGATGCACTTTAAGTTATGTCCAATTGTACTGTATAATAGATTGATGAATTTTGAGTTCGTTTTAACCAACAAGTACCTACCTACTAATTTATGTCTCCAGAAGATATTTAATTATCCGATAGAAATCCATGCCGAGGAGAGGTCGTCACAAAATGTTATTTTAAATTGACATTCATGAAATCATAACTGAACATTTATTATTATATTCCTTCACAGGAAGAAGGACTTGACGAGAAAGTTCACTATTTTGATTGCCTCGTTGGCTTGGTGGTCGCAAGCATTAATGCGGAGCTCCTGGGTTCGATTCCCAGGCCGGGCAAAGTGTTATTGGGTTTTACTATCTTGAATTTCTCAGTAGCAGAACGGAGTCTGGATTTGTGCCCGGTTGATAGCAATAGGCTCGCCCCCTATTACATGGGACTTAAACATAACGGGCGAAATTTGGGTGTACTATAGGTACATCTCTGCCCAAGCCTTCAAGGTATCAAGGCGTGGTGTTATGTTATGAAGTTCACTACTTTCGAGGCACATGTTTTTCTACAATCAATAGAAAGAAACACTCAGAAAATGTGGCAACTTTTCCATGGCCGCTCTTAAATAACAATAAACATCTAAAGTGATTATGAAAGTGCTGTGCTGTGCTTTAGTCAATAGCCGACATTAGCATATATGAGTACATTGTCAGCAGCCGAGAAGCTTAAATTGTTGTCATTGTTGTACAACAAATTACATAAATATAGACATTAAGAGCGGCCAACCCGTCATACTTATCAAGTTATCATACAAACGTTCGTACGCCATTATGGCGTTGTAACACATCTTTTTTTATTTTTTTATTTATTAGGTTTCTTGTGCACTTTACCTAGGTTTCTATGCAAGCAAAAAAAAAAATTTGGAGAAATAAATTCAGTATAAGCCTTCAAAAATTTGCTTTTTTGCACAAATTTTACCTGAAGTTTGGCCGTTCATAATGTACTCATAAATTGTAAAAGATAAGAAAAAATCTTGATAGAAACCATGCACATGTAATGGAGATTCTAAATAACTCATATTTTTTTCCAAAAACTTGTAAGGCTGTTTCAAAAACACGTATTTCCTGGAACAAGTTTTGTGAAATCTCTGCACACCAATTTTAATTCGATGTTATCGCGTTCTCACTCTTGCTTCTTTTTCAAACATTGCGTTGGATGAAACAACAAGCTTTTCAATCATGCTCGCGTTGACGATAGACGGACTGGGAAGGGCCCTCATAAGTGGCTGACAATAGCTAAAGCGCGGTCACTGTCGGACTGCATAGAAAGAAAGAGAAGCGCGATGATTGATTGACTAAAAAATTCAAACTCCATTATGTTTAATATTGCTTGTAGAATAATCTGACAAAAAATCAGAATTATTGCATGTATTAGTAAGGTTTTTAATGCTTAAAATAAATTTTAGAGGTATGTTCGTGACTTTTTTCTATCATAAGATATTATTTTTATTATGTTTTCAAATCACTATCTAACTAGCATATATCCTACGGATTATCATATATTTTATACTGATTTTGTTTACTGCAGTGGATCATATACTTTTAGGCATTATAAAACTTGCGTTTAGGTCCTGTAGTCCCCTTAATGAAAAAGATGTGCATGAAACTCTACAAACTTGTAGTTTAAATTGTGAAGTCATCTTTAAACATTTGGTTACGGCGATACCCTGAAAACCTTAATATTTTTGACCATACCTACAGAGATTATTCGTAAAACATTTCTGTTTTCTTTATTTCAAGATCTGATAATTAAAAAGGGTAGGTAGGTGCACTTAAGATCAAGGTTTTTGGGATCAATTTATAGCCCCAAATATTTTTATTTATTCAGGTAATTCAAATGATATTTTAAGCTAAATAAAAAGATTATACCGAAGTAGCTTATACGTCTTCACGAATATAATTTTATTTTAAGTTCAATCTTCTCACGCCGAACATGCATACTGCGGTCTTAAATCTAATCAAAGACATGGAAAACAAAAGGAGGCTTTTAAAATAATTTAAAATGTAGACTTCTAATATTAGTTCATGAAGTGTTCATCATTAATTCCTGCGATCTATCAAAGCCTCCATCGATCTCCATTTGTAATATCACCGCTATGCGCATGAGTCTCTCGCAGATAACGCTTAGTACCTAATTGCTATCATTATTTACGTAGGGCTGTCACAGTCATATGTAGCGGTACAAGGTTATTTAGGCGCGTGGCCAAAATCGGAACTAACGACGCCTTCTTTAATGATAAATGATAAATGATAAATGATTTTATTTCTGTAAGTAGGTTTGCACAAACACTTTTACACGTCAATCATATTTTTAAACTAGATGAGGTCGGCGTTTCCTATCTGACTACTCTGAGAAGAAAGGCCGAAACAAACTCAGAGGTCACAGTCTCTTTTAAAGTCCAGACATAATCTTGGTCAGATCATGTGAAGACCATGTAGATTGGTATCTGAAATGGTCTTTTGAGGAAAGAACCACACAGATTGAGTGGACCTGTCCAGTCAGTGCACGCATTTGTCAGTAATCGTGCAGCTCAACTCAGGAAGTCAGAACTTAAGGAGCTCAACGATTCGACGAACAATACCAAAGAAAGGACATTTGGGTAGGCCACATAAATTACTCAATCTGCCAGATCATGATCAAAATTAACTGCGAAAAAAAAAAGCAATGACCCACATAATCCTCACATTCACAATAATTAAAATAACATACTACTTTACAAGTAAATACTCATGTCATTGTGTATATAAAATTCAACAATGTCAATGTGTATATAAAAAAAATCGGACATAATGTTTGAGAACCATGTAGAATACAGTTCTTCTTTGAATACAGTTTACAAAACAGTTCGCAAAAATGTTTACCAACAGCGCCCCCCTGTCAACATCATTTGAGCCCCGCTTCCCACGATGCATCGTTCCATATTTAAATGCGATGAGGCTTTTATAATAGGTGCTTTGACGCCTAAGGAAGGGTATGTTGTGTCATGAACTCATGGTGATGATACAAAATTGGCTGAGAAAATATCCAGCTGCCATAGCGTTTCTTGTTATCGGGATGTGCACGCAAGACCTTCGTAAAAAGCTCTTTACGTTTCGGTTTAATAAGAGCAAAATTGCTGCCAACCTATGGGTACTAAAAAATTATACGGAAATAGATATCTTGCAAGCATTTTTTTTTTTCAACTACTTGGTAACCCTAGTTATCGTAATTATGTTCGAGGAAATACCGCTTCAGATTGCTTGTCTTCATGCAAGTGATTGCACTGCGGTTGGTTTGCTGTATTTCTTTCTATCTAGTAAGTATAATTGTATACCTATTAGAAACCCTGACCTATGAACTGAAATTATCCCCCTAAAATTTACTTATGCATAGATTATTCTAATTAGGTACTAATACAATACTTATTATTAGGTTATTAAAATTACAGTCGATCTTTTTTTTGTCAGATAACAATATATTAGTTTTGGGGAAACTTTGAGAAATTCTGACGTATTTCCAACAGTCTTTTTTAGGGCTTTGACTCAAAAAGTTAAAATCATGTAAATCATCGTCATGCAAACTAAATGCAAATTGATTGCAACAAAATTGTTAAGGTCGCTGCCCGATCGTTATAAACCAATTAGAAAAGTAGTTTCCAAATGGTTGGATTGGGCAACGCATGTTACGTATTACACAATTCTCTTTTTGTACTTGGGTAGACCGTGCAAAGCTGAAAAAGACCGTTGCGTTGTTTAAAATGGTTTTAATGTTAATATATTTGTAACTAGCGGATACCCGGCGCGCGGCGTGCGCTACTACGATAAAACAATGCATTAGGCACATTCGGTCCATTAATGAAGATTTTTTTTATGGTATAAAACCGTCTTCGTATTATAATGAAACCGGTTTGAGGCACATCGGTTGGATGATTTCAAAGTCTATAACGGATATAGGTAGAAACAATTTTTGTGTTTTACGAGTATATACTTAGATAGATTAAGATTACCCAAGTTAAATTGAACGTTTTTCAGTTTAACTGTTAAAATCTAAATAATTATATTTTACTTTAGTTCCTGAGAAAAAGGGTCTTGAAAGACAGACAGACGGACGGACGGAAGGACAACGAAGTGATCCTATAAGGGTTCCGTTTCTTCTGATGAGGTACGGACCCTAAAAACGGTACCCTAAAAAACTGCAACAAAATTAAAACTGAAATACAATGTAAATATAAACTAGCATACATTTAAATGGATAATAATAAACATAATTCCCACGAGAAAATTAGTACCTATAGCATTCGACGCAACCAAATCAATAGCCAAATAATGGGCCAAATTACATGAAACTGTCAAGGTGAACCGGATTCCGGCGCTTGTGCAACAAACCTCGTGTTCGATCAATTGGATCAGGCGCAGATTTCAAGATTATTCGGCCATGAGCACTAGTTTACCACCTGCACGCATAGCTATAGCTGTATGACTTTTAAATATTGCACGAAGACTAGCTGCGGCCTGCGTCATCATGCCTGATCTTCATTTACAGACCTTTCAGAACGCGTACTACCTGGGGACCAGAGTTCCAGGAATTATTTACAGTCGACAGCAATACGATTTGCTGGTCTTTATTTAGAAAACACTAACTTTCTCCCGCAGAAAACTGCTTACTTACTTAGGGGTCAAGCTCCGAAAACTCACCAAGTCCAGCAGCTAAAACACCTCTACGAAGGAGAAAACTGTTTCTATTATCAACTAATAATTTTTATAAGTCCTCTAACAATTGCTTCCTAAACCGCAAACAACGAATGTAACAGTACGACTCAAATTAGAAGTAGCATTGACAAAATTCGCTAAACACGATCACTAACTTTCAAATATTGAATTAATAAAAATAATTTGTTTGAAGATAGGATTAATAGAACGAAGACTTATTTATTATTATGATTTATGCAGTTGTGCAAGAACAAGCTATCGCTTTTGCTGGAGTTTATCATTGAAAAGATACCGAATGATCGCGGAGTGTATTGCTGGTTCTTCTTCATAGGAAACGACAACTTTAGACTTCTCATAGGTGCCTATGAATGGTAAAGTGAAGTTTTTTTTTTTACTTTATAATCAATTCAACATCTAAGTTGTATCGCACCGTAACAGTACGATGGCACGGCTGAAAGAGCAATCTCCCGCGCATAGGTATATGCCGCAGCTGCTTCCGCGCTTCACGGATAACACACACACACAGTCACTCATTCAATACAGACAAACATACAAGATTTGATATAGGTTGTTGTAGTAGTTTGTGCCAAACTTTTTACTGTTACATGTGTGACATGGAAAGTTATGCATTTGGAGTAAGATTTTCAAAATGTTAATACATATCACTCCTTAACTGAAAAATTAAATGTTGAAGAATTGGATTTTATTATTATGCGAATGCAGCAATAAATAAAGGTAAGACTTCACATGCGCAAAGCCGTGATTCGTCCATCTAGCTGGGGGGCGTCCCACACTATGCTTCCCGATACGCGGTCTCCACTTCACAACTCGTCTGCTCCACCGGCTATCGTTCCTTCGACAAACATGGCCAGCCCACTGCCACTTCAGCTTGCTTACTCTGCAAGCTATGTCGGTAACTGCGGTTCTTTTCCGGATAACTTCGTTTCTGATTTTATCCTCCAAAGAAACCGAGCACAGCCCACTCCATAGGGTGCTGAGTGACCTTAAATTTCAGGACCAGCCCAACTGTCAGTGTCCACGTTTCGGCTCTGTATGTTATAATAACGGGCAGGACGCATTGGTTGAATACCTTAATCTTCAAGCATTGCGGGATTGGCGACTAGAATACTTGACAAACTTTTTCTTAACTCAACTAGGTCTTTTTCTCAGAGTTGTGTCGAGGGAGCTGTATGACTTGCCCTAGGTAGACATACTCCTTCACAACTTCGAGAAACGACCCTTCGATGTGTATTGGATTCGGCATGATGTGCGAATTACGTGTTTTATTTTTATTTTTATGATTATTAATATTGGACACACCTGAATAGATATATTTACGGATTAAAACACTCACATGGTCATGTTATTTTCGTATGCTTCGACCCGTTACTTTCTACTGACACTCGTCGAAATTCACAAAAACTAACTGCTTATAACGGACTCGCCGGGTCGTTAATGGACATTGCCATCAACTTCATTATAGAAAGTATACTTTAGCATACACTCGGTTACAGAAGTGACGAGATAATGAAAGTAACAAACTCAGGCACGTCAAAAGTCACACCTTATTTCAGTAACGAAGAAATACAGTCATTTTGCGACTTCTTTGTCTGGCTAATGGACTTTTTATTTTTGTTCACAACAGTACTTTTGAGTGTCAGAACAGTGCAAGTTCAAGGTTATTAAACCTGCATGGCCATAAGGGACAAGCTTTTTGTTGATATAAAATAATTTGCACTTAAAGACTTGTTATTTCAGCCTCTCAAGAATATTTCATATTATTTCTAAATTACATTAAGTCAATGATGTTGAGAACGACATTTCTTTTAGTTTTATAACAAACTTCTTTGGCCGAACATTCTATCTGTGCCTGTTTTGTAAACATGCAATCTTGTCATTGACATTCTGAAGCCGTTAACGAAACTATACTCATTAAAAACAATGAAAATACAAGTATAATTTTAGCAAGTCAAGGTACTGATGACCTTAATTGTTTTGTTTCAGGCTTGGAAGACACGGTGAAGCTGGTGAAAGGAATCGGCGGCAAATGCTACGGGTATGTGGTAGACTTGACCCAAAGAGAAGACGTCTACAGGGTCGCTAAGAAGGTCGAAGAAGAAGTTGGCAGGGTACGTGAAGATTTTATTTTAATTGCTTTATGGTAGACTAGCTGCTGCCCGCGGCTTCGCCCGCGTGGATGTCGGATATTATCCAACGGGAACATACTACCGGGACCAAAAGTAGCCTATGTCACTCCGTATAACATCAGCTATCTGCCAGTGAAAGTCCCGTCAAAATCGGTAAAGCCGTTTCAGAGATTACTCGGAACAAACAGAAAGACAGACAGATACTTAAATTTTATTTATTTGTAGTATGTAGTATGTAGTATGTATATGTATGTATGTTTCTGATTCTTTATGGGTACTTTATTAAAAAATCTCTACATAGTCGGGCGGGCCGCTAGTATTGTACAAAAAATATATAATTACATATTCATAATATTTCTTTCATGCAAATACGTCCAAGGAATAAAAAGTTTCATACAAACTTTTATCCCCTATTTCACCCTTGGGGGTTGAATTTTGAAAAATCCTTCCTTAGTGGATTCCTACGTCATAATAGGAATACGTGTGCGAAATTTTAAGTTTCTGGCCATAAAGGTTTGGCCTGTGCGTTGATACATCAGTCAATCACTTTTGCCTTTTATATATTTAGACAGAAGATAAGCTCCTGCTTTCGACCACGATCTCGCCTAGTGGAAAGCGAACGATGAGGTCTATGATGGAACGGGCGTGACCAGAAGCTTATTCACTCTTGCTTTGAAGCTGGACCGGACTTAAATGTGGATCTCTATTCTTGTAATTGAATTTTACGAGTCCTTTAACTTCTCCTCTTGTACACAAACGAATAATAGCTTAGGTATGTCGTGGTAACAATAATAAAGACAAAAGATAAAGACATATTCGTCGGATATGTTAGGTACACAGTGGGTTGAACGGGCGCCGTCAGTAGGGACTGGTCATCTCTTAGCTGCCACGGATTATTTTAAATTAATTTAATATTTGGATTGTTTTTAAATTGTCTTTTTATTATGGACGTTTTTAACGTTCGGAATCGTTCACACATGCATAATTTTAACATGAATGATGCAAACAATATTTTGTTACCATATTTTGATTTAAAAGAGTGTCCAACCCCTTGACAAATCAAAAGTGCCTGTAATTGGTTTATTTGAAATAAATGGTTTGAGTTTGGTTACTACAGGGTGGCAGAGACATCGACGCGCAAACTGTAACCATGAAGTCAGCACATGATTCTAGACCCCTAGCGTAAAAATTATTCGTCGGTTATCAAAAAAAAAAATGTGCTGTTTAGTAAAAAAGTGTAATACCTACGCAGTCAATAGGTATGGAACAGCATTATTTTTTTAACATAATGTAACTGTTTCTGTAGTGGAGAGTGCTGTTACAAAATTGTTTTTTTAACTCCCTTTTTGTAAATCTACTAGCCAGTCAGCAAGGTGATATGAGTGGATATAGGGTATAGGTGGTGTTAAGTAGGCCTTCGGGGCTCCTTACCTAGGATGTGTAGGACGGATACAATGTATTAGTATCGCCACTCAAAATCAAAATCAAAATATTTTATTTCACATAAACCAACATGGGCACTTATGAAACGTCAGAAGCTAGGTGCAAGGTTCCAATTGGTTGTTTCCTATGGAGAAGAGCCGGCAAGAAACTCCACGGTTACTCTTTTAAAAATAAGGGGCTTTTACAATGTTTCCAATTACAGTGTTGATAGATATGGGAGGACAGTGTAGGCCTGTCAACAAGTAACATGTACTCAACAAAATATAGAAAGGTCCACAAATCTAGTCTACAACGTTCTCACATTCACAAAATTTAAAAGAATCTATATAAAAATAAAAGCCTATTTAGACTAAATGACATGATTGCCATTACTACTGTAACAAATCGGAATCAAAATCCTATACACAAAAGCCATAAATAAGGAGTTGAAATAAGAATCCGAAGTATATAATGTCAAATAATGAGATTATGTCAAAGAAGTAAGATAAAGAAACAAAAAACTTCGTAATTTGGGAACAGTTAACATACATTTACTTAGTGATGCCGCACTCGTAAATCTTTCATTCATGCCCATAAAGATAAAGTTTTTAAGACATTTATGCTGCCTAACACCTTTTAAGTTGATTTACTTTGGACTATTGTGATGTTAAATGTAGGTTTAGGGGCATCCCAAAGGTATAGGGACATACTCGTATCTTTAGTTATGCACGTACCACCAATTTTTTTTTGTGCCTTTTAAGTTACGTTTTGGCCTTTTTAAATATTCCTTATTGAATGTCAATACGAATAGGGACATCGGTGTTATTTAAACTTTTGAAGACCGCTGTATTAATATTGACAAAGCAAACATATAGTCAGTTTTTATCTTTACCTATACATAAAATTTGAGTCATTGAAAGGTATGAAATCCCAAATGAAATGAATCATTTAATAAGTTAATTAATAGTTTGTTAGTGTAATAGTTACTTTTATTTAAGTACGTAAGCAAACTTAAATAGAAATACATGAAATTCATGAAGAACTGTACGTAAGAAAAAAATTAAATCTTTTCAGTAAAAGAGGTGAAAGACACAACTATACCTATGACTAGAAATAGGGACCAATTAGTTCAACCAGGTTTCAGACTGGCTAAAGTAGACTCATCCTTCATGGGGTACTGTTTAAAATGTTACAATAAAATACCTCTCCACATATTCCAACTGAATGAAACAAAATTTTAATCTTGTATAAAACGCACACTATGCAGCTAAGCGTATTATAAGTTGGGGGATTACATCGCTGACAAAGATGCTTGGCTCAACGCTGGTCCTGCTCCACAGGGGCACATAAATTAATTAATTGATTAGCATTCGAAAATATTGTTGGAGCTGCTTAAGATTGTAAAAACTATCATTGCATTGTATAAATTCAATATCTTAACAATGTATAATTGCATAGCACATGTGTGAGCACTATGTACCTACTATAAAGCCACCATCTAATAGGCTCGTCCTTCATTGACTTGAATGTGCCTCGGCGGCTGAGAGTATGTCATGCTCACTCAAATGTCTCGCTGGTGGTGGCGTGTGTGTTGGATCATTAAGTTCCCTTGAAAATGATTGAGCTGAATGGTGCTGATCCATACGTCATGGTCGTGAACGCGCGCCGTCAGTAGGGACTGGTCATCTCTTGGCTGCCACGGCTTATTTTAATTTAAAATTTTCATTTGTTTATTATCTTTTTTATTACGGATGCTTTAAACGTGCACGTCTTTCTATATCGTTCTCACATTTTTAATTTCAACATGAATGATGTAAACATATTTTTTTTTGTAACTATATGTTGATTTAAAAGTCCATGGAGTTTCTTGCTCGTTCTTCTCCATAGGTACTTACCTACTACGCTTTGGAATGGGCATCTTGCTTCATTTTTCTTACTGACTGACCCTTTGACAATTCAAAAGTGCCTGTAATTGGTTTATTTGAAATAAATGCTTTGAGTTTGAGTTTGAGTTTGAAAGAGAAACAAAACATCGTTAAGATATAAAAATATCTAATCATCAACGTTTTTATTTCATAATAATAATAATCGCTGTATCTCTACGTTGACGTCGTCATGGTGGGGCTTGCGCGCTCCTGAAATCTAGGTATGTACTGGTATATTTTAGCCTGGTACTGGTATAGGTGAGGAGCCAGACCAAGAGAGATACAGAACCCCGCAGGGCAGCATGTGGCGAGCTGTTAGGCAGTATTGACCCCACGGACCCTATCTCCCGGGAGAAGTCTCGTTCCTCACCTCTTTCTTGCCTTTATTGGCTGGCTGGAGAGAAGATTCGCAAGAGCAAACGTACTCGGAGGAAGGAAGTATTCCAGTAAGTGCTGTTCATCTTGATCATCTTCCAGACTCTGGGATTGTTCTGGAAGCACCTCAGGACATGTTGCCCCCTGGTCGCTACGTCACTATGTACCTACTAGCGTCAGTGTCCGGGGGCCCATTTCGAGTGTGCCATTTTATCCGTGTATATTATATAACATTGTTCAGGCAAGGCAGTAGTGACCTCACGGACCCTATCTTCTGGGAGTAGTCTTATTCTTCATCTCTGGCGTGCCTTTATTGACCGGCTTGAGTGGAAATTCACAAGAGCAAAGGTGCTCGGAGGAAGGAAGTATTCCAGTAAGATACTGGTAGGTATCTTGACCAACTTCCGGGCTCTGGGATTGTTCTGATAGCCGTGGGATTCCTCTCCACTCCTCAAGCACCTCAGGAAGTGTTGCCTCCTAGTCGCTACGTCACTATGTGCTAGCGACGGTTTCCGGGGGCCCATTATTGAGTGTGAAAGTCACCCCCTTCCATTTTATCCATGTATATATAAAACATTGATCAGGCAGGGGCCATATTCCTTCCATAGTTATTGGTAACTAGTCCACTTTAGGCACCCAAACCCATAGTCCAATTTTTTTTTTCGATATCCTGCAATAGTCCAACATCAATCGGGGGTTTGCTTGGGTGCACTTGCACAGTGCATACAGGGATAATCGACGGCTTGTGCTTCACTTCCTTTACTTATACATTCTTACGGGTCTCTGCGAGTTGGCTTCGGCCCCTCGTATGCCTACCAAAGGTCCGGGACCCTATGGTCCCGAGACATGCGAAAAGTAAATTTAAAAAAAACAGACCAGGTCTGTTAGTAACAATGTACTTAAAAAACTAATGTTAGTATTGGCAACAAAATCAAATTACGACATGCAGCTGCACCCACCTTTGCAGTATGGGGGACTCCCACCGATCAGTAAAAACACCCAGTATAGTATAGTGTTGGCACTACCACGTACGCGAGTGAGTAGGGAGGCGCATCTTTTCCTAACGACAGCGGCAAAGCCATCAATCCGCGCCTCAGCAAACATCCCTGAAGCACTACAACGCCATGGCAGCCCCAACAGTACCCTGAGTGCATTATTATATCGCTGTATGCCCGCTGCGAATATCTGACCCACAGCCTGCAGTAGTAAAAATCTTAAAAAACAATAGGCTTTAAAAAGCGTGATATTAACCGAATTTGTACACCGTGCAAACTTGCGGGCCAGTATGTTACAACGGACAGCCAGCGACCGGCGTTCCTTTTCTATGTCTAGATTATCACTTAAATCATCGCTGACCCAGTGACTGAAATATTTAAATTTAGACACCCTACACAAAGGAGTGCCACACAGTGATACATTGGGAAATGTAGAAAAACCACGGGCTTTAAAGAGCATTAGTTCAATCTTCTCGACATTATATTTGAGCCGCGTATGATTCACATATAGACACTAACCTCCTCATAGGACTGATTGATGGACTCAGCAACACCATGTCGTCTGCGTAACTAAGATGATTGGTACACACTCCGTCAATATATCCGACCTTGATGCTACTGAGCTCAACAATCGGCCGGTTAATGTACAGGTTGAATATGCGAGGCGAGCCTAATCCGCCCTGCCTCACTCCGCATTCCAACTTGTACAGACTCGATAAGGAACCGTTCCATCTTACGCAATTGCGTTGATTGCTATACCAATACTTAAATATTGATATAACTTCAATTGGCACAGAAGTTTCAGATAACAACTTATTCCACATAACGTCATAACTGACAAGATCGAAAGCCTTCGATAGGTCCAAAAAACCGGCAAAGACAGACGTTTTTCTATACTTATAGTACTGCACAGTCTTCTTAAGACACAATATAGCGCTATTAGTGGACAGCCCCGCCCTGAAGCCAAACTGAGCGTCATGCAGTATTAGATGCTTAGGTAATTGTTCGTCAAGCAGACTGTCCAGCGCCTTGGCTGGAACAGTTGCCAAGGGTAAAGGCCTGTAATTTGAGGCATCGGAGGCATTCCCAGTTTTATTTTTAATCACAGGCACCACAACTGTAAACATGAAGCTATTTGGTAAATAACAGTGACTGATACACAAATTAAAAAGACATGGCAAGTACGCGTGGCAAGTGCACTATATATTTCAGATGTTCGATACTGAGGCCATCGTGACCTGGTGACTTCCGTCTTTTCATTGATTTTACCACCGATGCAACTTCCTTAGGAGTAAATCGAACGTTCCGGCCTAACGTAACGGCCACAAGTTGTCGTCTAAAAACGTATTTATTTTGTGTTTAGGAACAAACAACTTGAA
This sequence comes from Griposia aprilina, assembly GCA_916610205.1. NCBI lineage: Eukaryota > Metazoa > Arthropoda > Insecta > Lepidoptera > Noctuidae > Griposia > Griposia aprilina. The sequence continues at coordinate 14,623,020 of OU744302.1, forward strand.
TGCATTATAATTATTGTCTAGCAGCCTTCATATTATTTTTTCCAAAGTCACCACTTCGTTAACTTTACTTTGTATATAGTCACATATATCCTCCTCTATAGTTTCTTTATTTACATATGATATAAACAAAGGTATTTTCATATCTGCAGCACGAAACTTTATTGGTAAATTTCACACAGCCTTCCCTGTCAAACCAGTAAAACGATTTCTAGATGTAGATTTCTGCACCAGTGTCCAACCATCCTCTCTTTTTTTTACTTTCCACTTGCCATTGCTTACAATCTCTGCCACTGTCAGCTGTTTCTCTGTGATCGCAAAACCGGTCGGGCGCTGTGGAGTGGGCAAGACAGGTATAATATCCTTATCACTTACGGTGCTAGTAAGCGGCATAGCTGTCCAACGTTCATGACTCATACAACTGGGGCTTCGTTGACTCGGGGACGGCGCGCAAGGTGTATTATGAGATACAATCAACAACTCTTTTTTTCTTTTTTTTTGGATAGGAAATTGTCAAATGACATCTCCCGTTCTGGGCGGAGCGAAAGGGCGTGTCAGACTCTTACTGACTTAAACCCACCCGTGTTCCTTCTATTGCCTGTGCACCAAGGCCACGGTAACCCTTTCGAACAATCCGCGGCCCCAGCAGGCATCGGCCCTATCGGACCCCGTCAATGATGCTGACATCTCTTAGAGGCGCGCGTGGAACACGACGCGCCGTCAACCCGGGCGTGGTCCTTATCGGACGGCGAGCTGCTCATTGCTCTCCGTCCGCAAGCCCGCGTCTATGGTGGCTGGGAGTCAGCACATTCAACAACTATGAGTTATTGTTTTCAATATACCCTCCTCTTTTGACATTAACATTCAAACTTGGTTACGGCGCCGGCGGCGTCGAAATACTTGTATTCATTTTCATGTTTTCGAACTGATCGTTAGTTACATAATCACTTTTGATTGCATTAACATCTAACTGCAGAACCAATAAATCCTTCAACAACTTCATCACATCTACGTGATCAAAGCAAACTGGTGGCAATTTGTGAAATTCATTTATTTATTATTTGTCACAGGTGAAGTCAGTTCTTACAATTAGCGTTATAGTATCACTGTAACATACCCATGGGGTGTACAGTATTTATATTTATTTAAACACTGTAATCATGTCTTAGGTCTTTCTGTTTTCTGTTCTTACGCCTCGACACAAGTTTCTGGCTTGTTTTTGTAGAAACAAACGATACCTTTTTTGCTTCATCAATATCTTCCTCGGAAAAAGCCTATGAGCATATTTTTATTAAACTTTCGTTGTCCACTACATCATGCCTATTTCGTATGAAGGCAAGGATCTCCGAGATAACAACATTACAACTCGTACACTTGAACGTATTTACACTGTTCACGACGTTTTTAATTAACGCAAAAATCGATGACCGCTCAATAATGCGCGCGGGCGATGACTGACTGATGAATGACAGCAATTATAAGTTATAAAAATGCTAATTGTAAATAAAAGAAATACTATTTTTAAATCATTTAATTACTTCAACGCAGTTTTTTTTATTTTTTGTTTAAGTCATTTTATCAAATGACCTCACTTCAGCATTGCATTCAATATTTAAGTAACTATAACTTGGTAAAATATGAAAATAGAAAAATCGTTAATTTTGCATCAATTATCAATAAAAATAGAAAGTAATACTCGTTAATACACTATGCGAATTATAAATATAAATGTAGAAATTTTACATAGGGTGGCACAATGGGCGGTCTTATCATTAAAAGCGATATTTTAAAGACCACCTTTGGATGTATTTAAAGGGAGAAGGAGAGACAATACTAGTATGATATATAGAAATCATTTAGACTAACCTCAGTTCCGTACCAGTCCGATCACTATGTATGGCAAGCCGATACCTTGGGAGAGGCAAGCTAAATACCTAGGTGTGATCCTTGAGCACCACCTTACCTTCAGGAAGCACATAATAATACGGCTGGTTCGCGCGCCTTCCTCGCTCTCAGTAGACTCCAATTTAAATTGTTCGCCCGCAGCAAATTGTCACTCAAGTGCAAATTGCGCTTTACTCCGCGGTCATCCGGCCCATCATGACCTATGCCTGGGTCGTCTACGCAAACGCAAAGCCACACCATCTCCCTAGCATGCTGACCCTTTAGAACCATTTCCTTAGATAGGTTACGGGAGCCATATTCTATGTCCGCAATGAGAATCTTCATTTAGATCTCAGAATTCACAACGTCCATCATTTCATGAAACGCCTCTCAAAGCGTTTCTTCGACTCTGCTATAAAGCACCCTAATCCGCTAATTGCGGCGGCCGCAACTTGCTGCCCTACCCCAGCGACGCACTAAGCCGAGATCCGTACCCCACAGGGGGTGCCCTTATCGCGTAGTCGCTTAGTTCTTAAGTTGTTCAAGTCCTGGATGGAGGCCTTAATTTATTGAGGCGCCCACAGGCAAGCCTAGTTAAGCAGTTGACAACCTTCTAGGTCGACCTGCGAGATGCCAATTATAAAAAATAAAACTAACCTCATTTCCCATGCGAAACTCCATTAGGGTGCTTAATATTCTTAGCAAACACTCAAAAGCCTAGGAGAGCTATTATCATAAACAGATAAAATTCTAAGATGAGGGATATAATTTTATTTTGATACAGCACCGAGTCAAGAAGTTGAGACATAGTGAAAAATGTCAACACACGTAACGCAAGTGAAGTTGCGAAGGAAAGCTCAAACTATAATTAGGACCAAGTAACCATACATATTTGCCTTAAGAACATTTTACCACTTATATCTCAGTTTACATATAACATATAATTTTCTATACGAAATATAAATATGTAGAATGCAAAGTAAAATGCTTTCAGGCGAGTTAGGCTAATGATTATAAAATAATAGTTTAAAAAAACTAAAAAAAACGCTTTTATAGAAAATCCAACAAAAAAATAGAAAATAAATTTTAATAAATTTGATTTAAAAAAAAATGTGTAAGAAAAAATGATTTTATTGTAAAAAAAGCGTGGGGTGCATGGTATCAATAGTTATAAATATTTTATGAACAGATATGAGTAGAAAGGTTATTTTGATAATATCCTGAAAAGCACCCCACGCTTTTTTTACACTAAAATCATTATTTCTTACACATTTTTTTTTAAATCAAATTTATTAAAATTTATTTTCTATTTTTTTGTTGGATTTCTATAAAAGCGTTATTTTTTAGTTTTTTTTAACTATTATTTATTTTTCTTTTTTTAGTTGAATTTTCTATATAAGCGTATTTTTTAGTTTTTTTAAAACTATTATTAATATTTAATTTTTTAGTGATTATTTAGCAATAGCTTTATCATATTTACATCTCTTATGATAGCTATTGCATAGAAGAGTGGTGTTTCACCTAGACGGTTTCTGCAATTGTCATATGCTCCTTTATTTATTAATAAATTAATAATTTTACACTGATGAGGACGGTAGACTATGTGTAGCATGCAATAGTTAAAATCGTTACTTAAAACAGTGTTGGAATTAGATCCCTATTTTAACAGCGGATAATACAGTGAAACACGTTTCTTATGTGTTCTCTTAAATATTAATATCCTATTTTGTAAATAGATCATTTATTAAATAGTAATAAATATTTCGTTGGTACTAAAAAATAGCCACTAATAAATGATTTATTAACTGTTAATAAATATTTGTTATAAACCTTTCCTCTAACAAATCATTTATTTACTATTAACAAATCTTATTAGATACAAAAAAATCCTTCTATCAGTGTGTATGTTAGAGTATTTTCATGGCAAGTATTGGGACGTGTGAGAATGTTGGCTAAGTTTGAGGATCGAGCGTATGTTAGTGAGTCTGAGTATTTTCATAGAATGTATTGGGTCGAGTATGAGTAGTGAGTAAGTTTGGGGTTCCTAGGGGTCCAGGAGCAATCTCGGTGAACGAAGTGTGGCGTAGATAAAATAAAATTGTGTACCATCTATCGTTAATTTATCATCAAGAAAAATCTACGTTACCTACTTTGTCGACGTATGAAAGAAATTTTATATCAAATGTAAAAAAAACTTGATAGTAATTACATCAATTTACTATTAAAGTAGATTTTGAATAATTATTGGCTGCAGTCGAAATAAAATCGATAAATATTGTTTTATACCAGAACTCTTGAAATGTACGAAATTACCTGACTTTTCTGACGAGTAGTCATATGTTTGTCTCAATAAATAGGTCATGTATGTCTCTAAATGTGGTTCAATTTTTTTTTCATTACAATAATTTACTAATAAAGTGAGTTTTATTTTCATTACATCAATTGACTACTACAAGAGTTTAAGTATATATTGGCTGCTTTTAGAATATATACTCGATATAGCGAGTTGACGAACTATAGTACACAATATTTTCGATATCCTACTATGAAAATCAATGATTTTCAATAAAATTGAGCCATCATTGATGTTTATTCTAAGTCTGTAACTTATCCGATAAATGGGTAAATTTAGTGCCTACTGCCTTCCTTGGATGAGAGCCTGTTCTCAGGTTCCCTCTCCGAAAATTTTATCTTAATCACAGTCGGTAACTTATCCGAGAAATAGGTGATCGGCGCGCCAAGTAGTTTTCTTTATTGGTCTTGACGCAGACACTCCGGGTATCAGGAAAACAAATATTCGCTAATCCTGATTATCCTAGTAAGAATAATGGGTCAAACTGTTTAAAATATTGAATTGTCATCGGTCCTTAATAAGTATGCCAAATTTCGAGTTAATCCGACGTTTTGAAGGGGGTCAAAATCATGTTCGAAGATTCCGTTACATACTAACATACTTACATACTAACATACGTATGAAGCTAATAAAAGCGTATTAAAAATTCAAACGCTATGCATTTTCCCCATTATTCACTTGAGGAAACGCCTCGGGTAAAGATATGGTGTTTAAGTGTCAGAAAAGGTGTATTAGAGCGATCTGTAACCTGCAAACCACTGACAGCTGTAAACAATATTTTAAAAGTATGAAAATTTTAACAGTGCCCTCATTGTACATATACCAGACATCTATGTTCGTCAAAAATAATATGTATAAATTTGACCGAGTAGGTAGTCAGCGTCGAGCTGACCGGCTACAAACTGTTGGATCTAAAACTGCTTTATACAAGAACAGTATTTTCGTAATGGCTCCAAAATTATACAATAAATTGCCAAAATGTATCAGAAGTGAGGAAAATGTCAGCCATTTAAAAAAAAAGTTGTTCCTGTTTTTAGTTGAAAAGACGTATTACTCGATTGAAGACTATTTAAATGACAAATTATGACTAAATTTAATTTTCTTGACATTCTTAATAATTAATAATATAATTCAATTACTTTATTTTATGCGGCTCATGACATTTTTCAATTGCTTCATTTCTTTTATCCTAGACTTTATTCATTATGATAGTAAAAATAACCTGCTTACTAATATTATATTTGTATGCCGATTATTGGCCGAACATAAAGATCAGCTAAAATGTATAAATAACATCTTTTTGTACTTATGTTCACAAATAAAGATTTGATTTGATTTGATTTGATTTGATTTGATGACAATAGTTTTCTATGTACTTGGATTTCGAATTTCGAAATGTTAGCCTTATTCGTGCATAGAAAGTGGCATCTGCTCTAATGTTCCATAAATAATTAATGAAAATTGTTTCCAGGTGAACCTGCTGATTAACAATGCTGGTGTGGTCTCCGGAAGCTACCTCCTCGACACGCCCGATCATCTCATCCAGAGAACGTTCGATGTTAACATTTTAGCACACTTCTGGGTAAGTCAAAAGGCAGAGAGACCCTAATAAAAAAAAGGGCAAGAGCAACGAAGTAGAACCAATACCTCTTGCTCTAGTAGTCGCAAGCGCTACCGTCGAGCGTAGGATCCTGGGTTCGAGTCCTAGATCGGACAAAGTTTATTGGGTTTTTCGTCCGGAATTACTTTGGTAGCACCCCGGAGTTTGAGTTTGTGCCACTTTAATGACAATAAGCTCGCCATTACAATGGGTCTTAAACATAACTGGCCAAATGCAGATGTACTTTAGGTCTCTGTCTGCCTCTTGAGGAAAACAGGCATTGAACAAAATTAAAAAAGCTATTCTCGGAGCGGTCGGTTCTTGTATTGTATCGGTACCGAAAGACCGGATTAACTTATGAGCAGTGATCGGAGTAGGTAGATTGAACTGGGGTCATTGATCCGAAACGTATATATTACTATGGACATTCCTCCGGAATTGGTGGATTATTAAAAAAAAACCGGAACTTATGTAGGAATTGTATTCTGCCAGAGTGGAAGGAGTCATTTGATGATTTGCCATCCTCAAAAAAAAGGTAGGAATTGTAATAAAATGAGCAATTTTATTCTTTATTATTCTTCCTATTTTTTTTTTTGTCACGATTTGACAAAACCCAACGACCAATCAGAACAAAGGATCATGGGTGGTACAATAACCGGTTATCAGAACAATGCGTACGCCCGCCGGAAATACTAAATCCGGAAATACCGGAATTACTTTCCGGAAAAATGGCTTATCCATGTTATTCTTTCTGTGTGCATTTATGATACAAGTACTAAAAATCAATCTACCTACTCCGATCACTGCTTATGAGATATACATTAAAGGAGATGTTCCAGAAATGTATGGAGCCTAAGGCTAGCACTATGTACACTATATGTAAATATCACTATACAATATAGAAAACGTTTTTTAATGTCAATTTTCTATAATTTTACATCGTTTCAATGTAAATTCAAATTCACTTGGTTAAGGAGAACAACACAACATAAATATGGTGAATCAGCAATATGCGAAATGTTATTTGGAAATGACATTTTGATGGCCGTGTCTATGTCATACCGGCGATAAAAGAAATGCGGGGCAGTCTTTGGAGACTGCCGATAGAAGTGAAAACTGAGTAACTTGTGAATTGTATCGTCGAAGCGTGCGTCGACGATGACGCGATTTCACGCTTTTTGTTCACCCTAAAAGTACACATATATACTTACTATACTTATAGCTCATGGAAAGCGTTCGGTGACGATGACGCGAGTTCCATGATTTTTGATCAGCCAAAAAGTGCTCAACGCGCCTAAAGAAGTTTTCACTTCAAAAAGCACAAATTCTCGTCAACAAGTTTCACATTAAATTCAATTAGGATTTTGGAGTTTAGCTTTAATTATTTTTTTCTCTATTTCGCACGTTTTCTCTTAACACATCTGACATTGGCAGAATTGTCGACATCGGCACCATTGCCATAGAGAAAAATAGAATAGAATAGATAAAAAAAGCAATCAATCAATGTCCTTAATAGTAAACTGGGTCGCAAAACAAAAACAATCCCTAAAAACTCCGAAACACATCCAATTCAACAAGCGCGAACACAACGATTCAATGACAACTGACAAAGTCAAAGAAAGACGTCACTTCACGAAACTTAAAACTGTCAAAGTCGTCTGCCTTGAAATAGGGTTATCTTATTAAAAAAACTTCCCAAATGATAATTTTTTACGCCTGCACCCTTCTTCAAATTAATTTGTATGTATTTTTATGAAAATCCCCTATTTTTTTCTTATTTATCTATGAAGTGTACATAGTGGTAGCCCAAAATCAAACATTGCTTTTTACAAGTTTCCAAGTAGATAATAGGTACCTAATCCTTCTTGCGTCTACATTTTATAGTGTAATACCTTAGTTGTTATAACATTTTTATGAAATTATTATTTAATTGAGGCATACTTAAGTTTTAATCATTGTTTTATTTTTGTAAACAATATAACATCTTTGAGAAGTTTCTACTAAATTATCTTAGTATTTTAGTAAGTACTTAGTTAACAGCTGAAATGTATAAAGTTCAGTTTTATTTTAGCATAATTAAGTAGTAATGAACATTACAAATTAACCTTATACGTAGGATATGAACCAACATTTCATTGGAACCGGTAAATCATAGTTTACGCAAGGAAACAATAGTTAAAATAATTCACTGCTACGGCAGGTGCGGAAACGGATTTAATTATAATTTTGAACAAATAACGTCCTAATATAATAAATCTTATTATGGTAGGCCATCGAACCTTTTTAACCGACTTCAAAAAAAGGAGGAGGTTCTCAATTCGCCTGTATGTTTTTTTTTTTATTTTTTTTTTATGTGTGTTAGCTCAGAACTCTTTCCTGGGTGAACCGATTTGGATGATTCTTTTTTTGTTAGAAAGGACATACCTCAAGGGTGGTCCCATGATAAGGAAACCAGGATCTGATGATGGAATCCTGGAGAAATCGAGGGGAACCTTCGAAAATCGTAGGAGCGCCTAGTGCGTTTGTTAATTTTTTCATTAAGTATTTTAAAGACCTACAATTTAATGAAGGTCTGGAATCGATCTGATGATGGAGCCGAAAGACAGTCGAGGGAATTCCTCAATGACTTACAGCAGCTACCTTGTGTTTGGGCTTGATTAATTTGTATTTATGAGAAGTTTACACCTGAAGGGTTGTGACAGTCATTAGGGGTCTGATGATGAAGACGAAGGACAGTTAAGGGAACTCCTCAACGGTTTACAGTAGCTACCTTGTGATTCGTTTTAATTCATTTTTAAAGATGATAACTTTGCACTCATATGGGTTATAAGTGCCATTACAGGTCTGATGATGGAAACCATAGACAGTTGAAGGAATTCTTCAACGATTTAAAGCAGTTACCTTGTGTTTGGGCTTGATTATTTTGTATTGATGAGAACTTTACACCTAGATGGGTTGTGACTGTCATTAGGGGTCTGATAATGAATACGAAGGACAGTTAAGGGAACTCCTCAACGGTTTACAGTAGCTACCTTGTGATTCGTTTTAATTCATTTATATTGATGAGAACTTTGCACTCATATGGGTTATAAGTGCCATTATAGGTCTGATGATGGAGACCATAGACAGTTGAAGGAATTCCTTAACGATTTACTGCAGTTACCTTGTGTTTGGGCTTGATTAATTTTTATTGATGAGAATACTATACCCAGATGTGTTATGACTGTCATTAGGGGTCTGATGATGAAGATGAAAGACAGTTAAGGGAACTCCTCAACGGTTTACAGTAGCTACCATGTGTTTGGACTTAATTAATTTATATTGATGAGAACTTTGCACCCATATGGGTTATAAGTGCCATTACAGGTCTGATGATGGAGACCATAGACAGTCGAGGGAATTCCTCAACGATTTACAGCAGTTACCTTTTGTTGGGCTTACTTCATACGGTTCAATATTCCAAAATATTCAGGTCGTACAAAAATAATACCCAATTAAGATTGAAGTTTTTCATAAGGCAACCACTACCTACTAGTCATGCTGATGCGTCAATTTGAGACTGAATTTAAGTTACGTAATCGCGTCATCTCTAGCAATGCTCTTTCGTTGGTTGCTAAGCAATTTATGCTTGTCACAATGCATATGGTGAAATGGAGCTGATGGTGGCTTCACCATCAGCTCCAGTTCTTCTGGTTTTTACCAAGAGAAATCCTCAACAATAAACTCCTCAATTCCTTGCATCGGGAAACGAAATATTTTGTAAAAGGTGATGAGCAGTTGACATTAGGCTATTGTAACTTCGATAAATTATTAACTAACCCACTAAAAAGTGAAAAATAAAAACTTTTTGATAAAAAAAACAACCGACTTCCAAAAAATACACTACAAAGTGAAAAATAACTTTAATTTCGGAAGTCGGTGGCAAAAAACTAAAATAAAGATCCAAAGACACCGACTTCCGAAATTAAAGTTATTTTTGGAACGAAGTTCCTTATCGCGCGTTGTGAAAGGGGGCTAGACGGAAAAAATTCTTACGAAAAGTTGTCACGACACTTTTTGCTATAGTAAGCTATTGTAAGCTGTGCGGCGTCGCATGTTTCTCTGTCTGTCTCTCTCTCTCTTATAGAAAGCAAGCCAGATATTTTCATTTCTATTTCGCATTGAACAACAACAACAATCCCAACAACAACACCCCAACAACAACAACCCCAACAACAACCAACAAAAACAAACAACAATCAAACAACATCAACAATTCTTTCACTAATTAATCGAAAGGAACTTCGTTCCATCCGGGTGTCCCTTGACACCTCTCAAGTTTTTTATTCTTAATATTTTATTTATTTATTGTAAAACTTTGAATTGTTGGGTACGAGGCTTTTGGCTACTTTGTATGTCTGTATTTTTAATGTCATTTATTTGTAATGTGCGTTTTGTTTGTGCAGAATAAACTATTTTTCTTTCTTTTTTTCTTCTTTTTATTTATGCTCCTGACAGTACACAGTCCATTCGTAAGGCAAAGTGTCAGAGAGTAATGAGATAGGCTGCTGAATCTAATTGAAATGTAACTAATATAGGATTAGCGCAATACTAAGCACGTACTAAGTTATTTTTTCACTTTGTAGTGTATTTTTTGGAAGTCGGTTGTTTTTCATTGTTTAATAATGCTTGACGCATATTGAACGGTTAGGATTTTTTTTGCTGATAAAAAAGCGGAATAATTATTAGATGTAGAATTGTAGATATTTAATTCCAACTAAGGGCTTTGACCTTGGTTCAGAGAGCCTAATGACCTTACATGAACCCAATTTTTACTTACTTAACAAATTATTTTCTTTTTTCACAGACGGTAAAAGCGTTCTTGCCATCCATGATCAAACACAACGATGGGCACATAGTAACCATTGCTTCCATGGCCGGCCACGTCGGAGTGGCCAAGCTGGTAGACTACTGCTCTTCCAAGTCGGCTGCCTGTGGCTTCGATGAGGCTTTGCGATTGGAGCTTGAAACCCAAGGCATCAAAGGAGTCCACACTTCTCTCATTTGCCCATACTTTATACGCTCCACTGGCATGTTTGAAGAAGTCAATTCTAGGTAAGAAACTTATTCGAACGTCCATCTTGTCTGACTTGGCAAAATGGTTTCTCATCGCCGTCAATATATCAGCAGTAAGGGTAGGCATAAAATTAAGAAATACCTGCCCTAAACTAGACAAAAATCAAACACGGGTAGAATCTTAAACATAAAGAATGGACTGAGCGTTCCGTATTCAATTGTGCCGTGAATACAGACCGAAAAGTACGAGAGAGACAAAGCGAATTTGCGGCCAGTAATTGTCTCTTTCTAGAATTTTGATTTTGAATAGACTTTTGAATTTGACAAATTCAAATTGAATTTGATAAAATTGAATTTGCTTTCACAGGCTTGCAGAAATGAGACAGCTATTAGCCGCAAAGTTGCTTTGTTTCTTTCTAGATAGTGGTTATTTTTAATGTCTATGGCCTTAGAGTAATTAGACTTAGAGTGATAGTTTCATTCAAAATTCCGTTCAGAGTTGAAGCAACAACACAATGGATGTGTGCATATGCGGCACGTAATTACATTTACCGACACGCACTCAAGCAAACGAGTAATGATGCAAGTGAATGACATTTTCCCTAAAAAGTGGGGAAAATGGAACTGTTCCAATTTTGCCAACCTTGCCGGTAGGGCAGGGGGGTATACGTATAGAATTATTACGTTTTAAGAATTATTTTAAGAATTATTGCGTTTAGAATTATTTATTTTATTTGATTATTAAATTTTATTTTATTTAATTATTCATTGCACAATGTTGTAACACCTAGTTACACATTTATCTTAAATAATTAGTGCAGTCCGGCAAAACCGTCTAAAAACGGAACAAATGTTTAATCTTTGAAAAACAAAACAAAAAACAAGAAAAACAAACTAGAAAAAGAGGAACAAACTAAATACACAACAACAACATGAGGTTTAGAGGAATAAACTTTTTTTCCTTTTTTCTTTCTTTGGCAGTGTTGTTTCAGTCTGTGTTTTATCAGGCAATAAATGTGCATGAAAACGATTAGATTGATTTAAAATTAATAAGACTATCTAAAGTTCTGCCAGATTAATGGTTTTTTAAGTTAGAATTTTATAATGTATCGCTACTGGCGCCCCCATTTTTTGCACTCTTGTGTCGAGCTGTACATAATCCTGGTAGGGTAGACACCAAAAAATAGCAAAAACATCTTCACTTCATCAAAACAAAATAAAATCAACACAGTTCTTTTTCGTGGCGAGTGGGTACCGTAATAATATTTAGAATATAAAAATACCTACTTATATGTGGATTAGGATTATAGGCAGTACACAATTATAATAACAAAAAATATGGTAAAATATTTTCCTATGCCTAGCAACATTTTCATTGTAATGGCGTCTGTCAAATTTACGATTTATTATTTGGTTTTGATTAATGTTATAAACAAAAATATAAGATGCTAGGCAGTAATTGCCCATGAAATGAGATCTTTAAATGTTTTTCATGATTATGTGATGAGTTGTGACACCCATTCACTGCCCAGTACGTCATTTTAATGCGAAATTGCGCGAGCTCTTTACAGCAATACATGGTCTTGAGTACTGACGCGCCGAAAGTCGTAAGTAGCCTTAAAAGGCTAACTTGAAATGGCTTCACTTTAAGTGCGACTACTGCGGTTCTAAGCCTATTAATTCTATGTCTATGGCAAATTAAGTCAGTATCTGTCATAAAAGTATTTTTTTTTACAAAATGACAAATGCAAAAAAAAAACTGAAAACATTGTTTTTGTATAAAGTTTTATGAGACTGAGGACTTGAGGTGATGGATCGAGCAGATTTTATTTTTATATCCACGTTTATAAATGTATGAATGATTGACGTCAATTCACACCAAATTATAATGCAAAAAAACATATTAATGAAGGGCTGATTTTACCAAAGTCAGAATAAAATTGACGTCTGTCAGTTCTAGTATGGAAAAACTGTCCATAAAAATAAAAATAAATCTCAGTCTAAGACGTATTCTAGGTACAGGTCTCAGAAAAAACTAACTTTTGTAGATGCATTAAAAATTAACAAATATATTTATATATACATGTTAAATTACAAAATCAGAAACTATACCTAGACATGGCAAAATTACTTTTAAAAAATAACATTATTCAAATGTCGTCCTTCGCGGCTCTGTCACTCTTCAAAGCGATCTCTAACATTCATGAAAACGCGCCTCAGAAGTTGAGTAGGAATGTTGTTGATTTTTGAAGTTCGGAAGTTCTACATCAAACTTCAAAACTTCAAACTAGGTACTTACTTAGAGTAAGGTCGATAGATACAGTACATTTTTGAAAAACCTCTTTTGTTTCTTCGTCTCAACGATTCTGCTCAAGATTGATGTTAGCAATTCTTATGACAACCTCAGGGACTGTGTAAGCTCCTATTAGTTTCCTCTCCTTAGAATAGAAACACAAGTAAGAATAGAACACCAAAGAATAACAGGTACCTAAGATATTCCAGCATTGTCTCTGTGGTGGGAACGTACCTGAGATGCCACAGGTATCGAAAATGTCCTCAGGGACATTATCGTTGTGGAATATTGACACTGACAACTCTTGAACGCGGTTTAAATGCGCTGATCGCGACATGACACGCATGGGATGCTATTGATATCGCAAATGATCGGTGACCACTTAACGTCACGTGTGCCTTCTGCTTCATTACCACCCAATAACATAAAAAGGGCGAGAACAATTACTAACTTATGACTCCGTGTTTCCAGATTCGTGCCCCAACTGAACTCAAACGACGTTGCTGATCGCGTGGTGCTTGCGATCCGCACGGACGAACCTTTCGCCCTCATTCCCGGGTACTTCCGCGTCTTGCTGTCGTTCAAGTGGTAAGTCAACGCATATGACACAAAAGACACAAGCACGATATGACACAATACTCCTGTATGACATCTGACACGACCTATGTAATAACTGGTCCAGTCAGCCGTTCATTTGTTTCAATGCAGATTGATGTATACAGGTGTTGTCGTAACTTGATGTTAGATCTGAGCGTTATGTAATTATACGATAATTTAGACACTGGTCCTTTGTTCACATAATATGTTCGCCATGCTCGGTATTTCAACAGCACTATATTGAACATCTGAAGTCCAATTCCCGTACTTAAAAAGGTTCAAAATCTAGTTGCAAACTTATCTCAGCTACAATGAATGTCAAAAACTTGTCATAAATGTAGGTGAGGTATTTTTGGCATATTGAGACTAAGGCGATTATCACACTGCGACCCATCACGCTGCATGTTGCGTGTCAACGCGCCTACAATGAACGCGCGTAGATGCATTTTCTGTGTGTTTGACTGTGCGTGTTTTTTAAACAAACGGAGATGCTTACAAGCAACGTTAAAACACGCATTTACGCGCTACGCTGCGTGGTGCGTGGCAGTGTGTTAATCGCCTTAGATTTTAATCCGAACGTTCTTTAAAATACGGACGCGCACCTCTCATCTCTTCCATACATTACCATTGTAGCAGCATCTATATATATCAACGCTACATGCGAGCTACGCGTCACACTGACGTTACGCAAAATCCTGCATCGCGCACGCCGAGTTTATCGCGCAACTAGCATAATTATATACAACGTCCCGACATCAATCGTCGGGCAGTTGCCCACCAGGCACGACACCCATCTGGTCGGAGGATCCTCCCTTTTCTATGAACTTTACCCCTTCTTCCTCATACCTCTATACAATTGTCTTCATCATCCAAACTCTTAGTAGATCGAAGTCTCCTTTTAAAACTCCCAATATATCCGCTCCCGCTAACCGTGTCCCGTAACACCATTCATATTTAAACATACATTTTATTATTCCAGGCTGGTACCATGGCCATGCACATCAGAGCTGATCCGAGGATTAGTTCCGGATGCAGTGCCGATGCCAATACTCGGCGCACATTCAACGCCTGTGGCTGCTAAAGTTGGCAACAAACCGTCCTTGGACGCTAAGCTCGGTGCCGGCGCCGGCCCTATGACCGTGCTGCCGCCCGCGCGTCACGACCGACAAGTGTGACATCACAACAAGAGTATTGTTGTAGCCCTAGTTATGTGAGGCGAGAGGCTCATACTAACTTGGACTTGAGAAATTAGTCAAATGTTAAACAGGAATGACGTACAAACTTAATTTGGAAAATGTTTATACAGCAGGTTGTAAAATAATCTAAAATATACAGAAATACTTTGAAAAGGAAGATTGTTTAGTGTTACAACCTTTTGTTGTAAAGTTGTAGATAAATCACGAAGATTTTGGATAGAGAAGTTTTGAAACACAATGCATTTTTTTTTAAACATGAAAAAGCAAGAAATGAATCATCAAAGCTAAACAGTTTGGTCGAGCCCCTCGTTCCTCTATGTTGAATGATAACAGGTTAGCAGGCTAGTTGATATAAAATTACATGTTCAACATACTACAGTAATATTCAATCTTGAAATTCAATGTGTTCAACATCGCATGTAATCATCGTACTATACTATCTATGACTATCGTGTTGCCTTTTATATAAACTTAACTTGACGGGGCCTTATAAAATGACTATGTAAAACAAATGGATTGCCATTGGGCATTTAGTAACCAACTTGTAGGGTGTAATTAACACTACTGCGCTTGCGTTACTTTTGATGTTAGCATAGATTTATTTTAAATCAATCGCAATTAGGGAAATGCTATACTACTACACTGGTGCTGGTGCTACTATACTGGTGAATCAACCGCTGCAGCTGTAGAACAATAGAAAAGTACAAAATTAAATGTATCTTTTATGGGTACATTCACAAAAAAAAAAAACGAGTTTATCTATGCATAATCATTTACTTCTCTCTAGCAATGTACAAACAATGCCCAAGGAAAAGTTGCACACCTGTATATGTTTTAGAATATCTCGTTACTTCATGAACGCATTTAGTACCTATCCTTCATACCGAAGCGATAATACCTTACTGATTTATCTAAGCTGCTTGCTACGAAATTCATGTTACTGATACTAATATGCAATGGTTCTTTAGTCGACCTAAGATTTGACAAAGACATCTTTAAATTGTGTTAAGTCGCCCTTGCATTTTATCAAACAATGATATATTTCAAAACTATCTAATACAATATGCCATGTTTTAGGCGCTCATGCCAGAGCAAAACAATAATTTTATCTTCCACGTATAAAATTAGTTGATACTTTATTATGTACATAAAGTATGTTTTGTTAAAATTCTATAAGAGTGAGTAGTTTACGGACACCTGTGGTACTTAGTCAAACTAAGATTTTAATTAAGATATTGTGGATGTGATTTTATAAATAAGATTTTTTCTACCGCTAATATTAGTAATTAAATTGTACCCTTGTGCTATAAATTGTAATTTAACGGTACCTAAAGCAAAACGATAATTTAAAATATTATGAAAAAAGAGCATGCTTTACTTATAAGTATACCTCTTATAAAATAAGTTTTCTTTTTATTAATTGATATTTAAGTATTATTTAAGAACGGAATGGGATGACAATTTAACTGCTTAAGAATATGTAAATATGTATGTTTAGTTATTGTAAAGTCTTCCACGTAATAACGTTATTTGTGGTTATTATCGTGTTAGGATAAACTGAACCATTAACATCTTATTTTTTTAGCCATAACAACAGTTATGGGTCTGCATTAGAGATGTGACTCGCATTGGCTTTCAACTCTTGTATCTAGTATTAGAGATGAGACTCGCATTGGCTTTCAACTCTTGTATCTAGTATTAGAGATGAGACTCGCATTGGCTTTCAACTCTTGTATCTAGTATTCCCTTAGTAACAAAATACCTTGATCTAGACTACCTCAATCAATCTGCCGAGACTTTTCCCAACTATGCTGGGGTTGGCTCCCAGTCTAACCGGATGCAGCCGAATACTTAGACTACAACGTTCAATAAATGGACAATGCTGCATACGAAACTATTAAATTACCAGTTTTAATCTATTCATATTAGACATTAAAGTAGTTTTTCGTGTCTGTCTGTGTGACCGCATCGTTCTTTTTAACTTTCAAATGGATTTTGATGCGGTTTTCATAGTCATTTAGACAATTTATTCCGGAAGGTTTGTGTAAACTTACTTACCTACATATAATAAAGAAATCACGATGTTTGGTCATGTCGTAAAAACCGTGTGAAGCAGGGGCGAGTCGCTCGTGTTACATAAGCTACAGTATACCCTAACACATTATAGTGTTACCTCTTAATTGTACTTCTTATTTTTCTACTCATATGTTGCGGTGGAAGTGGTTGACGCATTCAACTATACGCATTCTGATTCTCACAAATTATTCAGAATCATAATGAGAATATTTATAGGAACGCGTCAAAATGAATAAAACAATGATAATGTTAACGAGCGTTTTATTTTTGGTTTAGTTATTTACAAACATTTTATAAAAACAGTTTGTTTAGACATAACAACTTATATTTAAGAACTAACTAATATTTAAAAGATGTTATAAAATTCATTGCACATTTGAACAATTTAAAAAACATTTGTGCTTTTATTTAAAAAAATAACTTTCAATAAGTAACCAGTTATATTTGCATACAATTAATAATTAATTCTTACTATTTTTCACCGTGAAATGTGATCTGTTTTCACCACATAGTCATATATTTTGGCTGCATGTCTGATAATTATCCGAATTTATTTTTACACTACATATATCAGAATTCGTAATTGATGGTTTTCGCCAACTTAACTTAATATTACAAAAAGTAGGTACTTATTATAAAGAAGTAAAATGCAATGCTGCAAGACTAGCACAAATACTTTAATATTCTCAAGCTAAATATTTAAAAAATTAAGTACATTTTCATTATTATTTTTCTTATACTCTTCTTTGTTCAGGAGAAGTCCCATTTTTCAATAACAGACTTCTTTTATTACGACATTCAGCCTTAAAAGCCTTAAAATATTAGTAATATTTAAAAATACGTGACGACGAAGGCACGAATGGCAACAACTTGAAAACTTAACTATTTACTTATCTAAGTAAGAACATTTTATATAAAATATGTTTTGTACTATTAAAAAAAATACAGGCAACTTTATAACAGATAGATTTTTATCAAACATTTTTAACAGCACAAATACGTAATATTTTGAAATGACAAGCTATAAGCCATTAATCAAAGCTTATTATGTACTTATTATTCATTCAAAGCAAGTTAACTGGGCAACCTTGCGATTGACGCGTTGCTACGCAGCGTTTGTGCGGTGCCTACGTCGCGCCAACACAGTTCCTACGCGGGGTCTACGCCGCGCCTACGCAGCTGCTACGTGGGGTCTACGGCGAATCATCGCGGCCGCAATGGCTACGCAGCCTACGCTGGGCTAAACGCCTAGTGCGAGGACATTCTGATTACACAGAACAATATACACACAGAGGATCAGTATAACATTTTGTTCTACTTGGAGCCCAATGTGTGCCAATTTGTGACTTGCAACTTTCAAGAGGCGAATAAATTGCATGTGTGCGTTTAAAACCATACAATTAAGTACTATTACAAACATATCAACTATTATACAAAACTAAAGTGAAGAAATGGTAATAAGTATAAATCAAATTAAAGCGGCACTTTTTATCAATATTGGCGCTGTGCGCGCTTGGAACAAGGATTTATTAAAGGACCCTGTTGTAGATAAAATGATTGGTTTAATAAAGGTACTTTAAATATAAATCTAAGCTTAAAAGAGCATCATAGCAAACTCAAAAAACAAAACTTAATCATTCTTATCCCTAGGAAACGAGTCAGGCAGCCTGAACTCTGAAATAGGCGAAATATACAAGGGGTTTAGTTGTTGCATATTCTTCCTGCTCTCTTGGGCTTCTTTAACAAACTTCGCGTAGGCTCTTCTGTCAGAGAAAATTTGAGCACACTTGATAAACAGAATGATGATCATCCCGATGGCTACCACACAGCCCATGATTATTAATCCATTCGTCATAATTCTAGCACTAGTTGGTGTGTAACAGATCTTCGAACTGATGGTTATTTCAACTCCGGATGATTCGGGAGAGTAAGTGTATTTGTACTCGCATTCTAACTCGTTTTCTCCGAGGCGGAGGACGCATGATGTGACGTTGTCGCTTACTGTAACAAAATATAGTGTTGTAAGTTTTTTGTGAGTTTAATGGCTTCTGCAGCTAGGTGAGATGATAATCTGGCGAAGCTCATAACTAGAGCTGGAGATAGCACAGGAACTCTCCGTTTTTAGAGTTGAAGAAGAACGCGTTTCGCTGCGGTTGAAATGCTTTACCAGTCATAAACTATGGTGCATGTTCGTAGAAAGGAACCCATTTTTTCATAGAAAACGGAAGTAGTTAAACATAAAGAAACGTATTGACTTAATTAGGGCTCACTCCGCTGTAGTAATTAACGTAAAGTAGGAATTTTAAAGGCAGCCCATCTCAATAATGACAAAAAGTGCTACTCTGAACCGCAAAACCACAATCGCTTAGATTACGACTGTCATTACTTTTTAACGCTTTCAAGTGTAATGTTAACCACAAGTTTGAAAGACGTAATTTTTAGCATTAACCTGTAATGCCTCTTTACCTTATGGTAGCCGAGCACAGAAACTCAAAAGGTTAATTTATGCGAAAAATATTTACAAAGAAACACATCATCTTGGTCGCTCTTTCAGATTGGTGAAAATAGGAGACTTGACGACACGACTACAGTTAAACTGAATGACAGCTAAAACATCAGTAATGATACTAATGATAGAGGAATCTGTAAAGAAGCTATGTCTGCCACCAATCAGCAGCGTTCCGGTTGGATGCCTTTGTAATAACAGCCACATGAATTGTATACCGCACTATCTATCACAATCTGAATCATTTTGAAGCCTATTGTTAATCCATTGCTTCATATGTTCGAAAAATTTGTCTGCTGAACAACATCAATAACGCACTGAATGCTGTTGAACTGTCAAAATGGACGATATTCCTACTGTTAGTGTGTTACGCAACTACCCCGCTGATCCTGAATTTCTCTTCCGTTGGCTGGTGCAAAGACTTTGACCCCTAAACTAGTCAAACCAAAAGTGTATCTCATACCAGTCTCATTGAACCTCTCGGCGACAGTATAATTGACGTTCCCGATGGTGCAGGTGTCGGTGCAGGTGGTGTTGAGATGGCACGACACGCACGGCTCGGCGTGCACGCACAGCGGGTTGTCGCACGTCGCGCACGACTCGCAGAACATGCCGGAGTACCTACCGCCGCTCTCATCTGCCGCTTGGCATTCGCAACGACCTGATGAAAAGAATGAAGTTAGAATAAAAAAAAGTTAGTCGCCCGAAATTGTGGATCCGAAGACAGATTGGGAAGAGTATGACTAGATGACATCATTAAATCTTCATAATAATAATCCTGCTGCCCTCATTCCAGTTATTTTGGGATCAGAGTACCATATCTTCTTCTTCCATACATATTTAGGTGTGATCATAGAATGTGGGAGGAAAGAAAATGTAATAGAGTCATAAGCTTAAGTTTGGAGGACTAGCTATAAAGAAATGGTAAAGGGTGGTCGTTTTGGGGACTGCTTATTTCAGCCTACTAACTAGTTCTTTCCATTTCTCTAGCTCAACTCACCGCACACACAGTCCCCATGTCCCGAGCACACGTCTCCACCAGCAGGTGATATGCAAGTGTCTGTCCTGTTGATACAGTCGCACGCAGACCCGCTCCATCCTTCAGTGCAAGCGCATTGACCACACACGCACACTCCCCGACCAACACCACCGCACTCTAGGCTGTTCTCTCTGAAAATATTTAAAGTATATTGAAATAAGTAAATAAGCGTGTACATTGTGTAAAAGCGGATGATGACGAATTAAAGATAGAATGAATGAATGGAAAGAATCAAAAGAACTCTCGACTCGACAGCGGTGATAATTTAAACGAATCGACTGGCGGTTATCCGAATACTTAGGTACTATGAAAACTGACTTTTCCTTTAACCGTAAGATTCCAGTTGCACGACTAGTAGCCTAAACTTTATTACATCCTCTTTAAATATATTTAGATACATTGATTCTGTATAAGAAGCTACAATTCTAACATTTTGACCTGATTCATTTGCATAACTTTACTGGCAGTTATTTTGTAAAGGCACATTAACCAGACCATTAAACAGCCATCAGTAGGAACTAACGCGCCTATTCCAAATGAGACAAGTAAACATTCCGCATGTTATATCCAGAAATACTCCAAAGTGTCGATAGTCGGTAACATGAAGTGTATTTACTAATGCTCTCAATAACTACCGACGTATTGCGTGTCTGGTTAGAATCAATTGAAGTAATAAATATAACATCTTTGGCAAGGACAAAAATACAGATTGAAACCGTTAAACTGTCTTTTTGTGACATTGCATGCAATTAAACCGAGCACACATCCGGAATAATACTAGATACTGAGAATTTCTGATGAAAAAAGTCTACGTTCAATAGTCGTGCTTGCGACTACTTGAATAACGAATATTCTATAGAATTTGTATCGTGCAAATACTTTTTTACGTTTCTGGTTCTTACGAGTGCGGCGACTTTGTTACCAAAAAAGACAGCACGCTAATCACTAAAACGAAAGTGAAAAAAAAACCATTTAATAATTTTCATCATTCACCTAATAAAATAACAAATCACAAGTGATCTCCGTCAAATGTCATAAGAAATATTAATAAGGGCCAAAGATGGAACCCTGTGGAACACCAAATCAAGAATAAATGGAAGTGGACGTAATAAATAGTCTCACCAAAGTTCTCAACCTGCAAAGTATAAGATATACAAAATCACTTTTCAAGCAGTCTGATGCGATGAGATATTATCGGGTTTTATAGTGTGTTATATTTTTTGAATCTTCTCAAACCCTTTGTTTTACCCACATGGTCAAGGTGCCCAGTTATTTTTCAAGACTTTACTTTTTAAATTCTTAAATCGGCTGTTTTTTTTAACACGCAGTTGGGTATAAAATAATAGTCTCATACTCACAGGCTAACATCGCAGGTCGCACACTGGCAGTACCGTCCCGTGAAGCCCCGGTCACACTCACACTCGCCACACAAACAGTCCCCGGCGCCCGAGCATGCTATACTTCGCGTTGCGTTCGGCTCGCGACACTGTGCCATCAGTTCTGCTGACTCGTTCTCGTTGCCTATCGCGCAGTCACATGATGGACCAGACCTGGAATGATGGTGGGTTAGGGTAGATGGTTCTGATGCGTGGTCTTTGAAACTCCAAAGTTTCGTTATTTTATCAAACAATACCTAACAAGGAACTTGCATTTGATTTATTATTACATGAATTTTTCTCAATTTTGAGTATATCAGGGACACATCCAATCTTGTGGAACTAAGGATTCCCGATAGTTTAGGGCTAGAATACTTTCATCTAGCTTCATCGCCAATAAAAGTTCTAAATACGTCCAAAAACGAAAAAAAAAGAGATCTAACAGAGGACTTAAACTAATAAGCTGATCAGGACGTGAAAATACCAAGAATAAGTAGGAAGTAGTAAGTATTCAAGTTACTGGAATATCCATTATACATTATTGGTCTGGCAAATATTGCCGACGAGGTGCGAATTGGTCGAACACATTATTTGCAAAGACTTGTCTTACTACTGTGTATTGGTGTTTTAAGGACATGCAGTGTGACAAATCTTCTATAGTATTTTGAGATTTCCTTAAACGTATGTATAGTATATCAAAAAAGTTTGCGTGAATTGATGATGGTGCGGAAACTGAATAATTTACTAGAGATGTTTTCTTCAAATTAGGAATAACCTGATACATTACAAGGCTGATTTCAAGCGATTCTTCCAATTATAAGATTCTGCCAAGCTTGATGATCATGATCCATTAACTGAAGCGATAATTGAGAGTCCGCTGGGAGTTCAAACAGCTGATATGATGACATCAAAGGTTAAAAGCTTACCATCCTTTATTACACTGGCACACGCCACACACAAAGTGCGCGTTGACAGGACACATGGGCGACATGTCCTGTTGTACTTCACCGCTGCACGCACACCCACATTGGATGTCCACCTCCAAGGTCAGAGCGTCCTGACCCAGTTGGGACTCTGATATGCGCATCGTTTGTTTAGACTGTTGGAAGAATTTTCAATTTTGTTAGTTGGGCCATGTTTAAATATTGTGGATTAATATCCGTAAACTCAGATAAGAAAATATCAAGTGAAGTTATAAAGTTCGAAATATGTTTAAGAGCTGACTCTTGAACATTATTTCGAACTTTCGAACTTCACTCTGTGTTTACGAATCTGGCGGCGAAACGCATATCAGGTGCACGAACTAAAAATGCACATTTTATTATTTTTATCTTCGCCAACGGTTAGTGGTTACAATAATACATCTCTTGCAATTAATTTAAAGAGGTGCATTCCATTTGCTCACTTATATTTTTACAGAAATATTATTCTACATACTGACCTGAGTATATTCAGGACATGCCTCCAAAGTGACATGCGCTTCATAACGCAGCGTCATGCCGTATTCCACTCCAGTGCATCTGGTTTCCTCTTTCAAAGGTCCTCCCGTAACACCGCAGTCCGTAAAATACCTAATTTTAACTGGTCCCAGGTTAGAATCATCATGAAAGTCCACCACGCTAACAATGTCTTCGTAACCAGTCTTTACTAGTTTCAAAATGTTGGAACTGTCACTCTCTAACTTGGCTACGTAAGTAAAGTCTTCTAGTAGTTGATTCAAACTATCGTAGTGATCCTTTACACCTTCCGTTACGGCGAAAATTACGTTGACCTGAAATTAAACGTAGACGTTAAATATTGACCATCGCATCGTCCGGAGTTTATGGGGTGTTTTATGGGGTATGTTAATCTATTAACCGCGCGCTATGTAAGATGTATCAGCTAAATTAATTTTCACCTAAGATTCTACGCTATCTTTTCAATTTTACTCTTAAAACAGGTTACATGTTTTCAAGATTCCCTAACTGTATTTTGTTTGAAATTATTCGTCTCTATTTTAGGCTAAAAATATTCATTTTGGTCCCTTGCATGTCTTTTATGAGATACAGCCTTAAAAACATTCTTGTTTATTAAATTAGTTTTAATCTTAGATTAAATCTCACCTTGTACTTTTCCAAGAGTCGATACAACTGCGCTACCGACGGATAGTCGTAAGTAGCGGCATCGGAATAGTACCCTTTGTCGTCCAAGTGACATTGATCATCATTCTTCTTAGTCGCGCCACCTTTAACAGATTAGGGTCCGTTATCAGATGACATGTGTAATTTTAAATCTTATTTATTGCGGTATTTGACTTCTTCGGTATGTGTGCTTGGTAACTGGTAACTGATTGTCTACTTTTTTATAACTGTTTTGTCGCATTTTGTTATTGATTAATCTCACACGATGTGGCATTGAAATACATAGGATTATTTTATTTGATAAATGGATTTCATTGGGAGTGTTCAAAACTACGAGATCGCCATTTAAGTGGTCTGGGTTACTGAGTTTATATTATGCGTCACTCAAGTTTTCCTGTTTCCTTAACATCTATTTCAAGTTTAAGGACAACCTTGACAAATGCTCAACATTAATTTACAAATATGTACTTTGTGATTACGACAAATTGTAAATTCAGAGACTAGAACCACGAAGTCGGTTCCTAACGTTTCCTTTAACATTGTGATAGGTGATACGGGCTGGTGTCCGCACCTCCACGTCACAGCGCGTATTTTGCGTAACACTGAGATATATCCTATATCATCAAAGCCTTTGCAAAAACACATAAATATTAATTTAGCTTACCAAGTTTTCCATCCCCAGCTGTATGCATAAGTCCATCAGAGAGTAGGATGACGATCTTTCTGCTGTGCGTTGCCCATCCGATCTTATCGCCACACGCTATGACTTGCACCAGGGCATCCAGCTGAGCTTCCGCGTTGTCCAGATTGGCAGTCACCGAACTACTGTTCACGTGTTCTATGAACTCGTTTACCTGGAGAAATAACGGCGGAAAATGGTATATATTTGAATCAAGAAATTAAATTTTTATCTAACTACACAAGGATTAAAAGGGTCATAAGGTTATATGTACCCTTGAAATCCTGATACAAAATAACACGGCATGTAAATGCATTTCACCACTACACTGTATGGCCAGCAGATTAACCTTCTCTATTGACGAGCTACTAAAAATGGGAGAAAAGCATTACGGATTTCCTTTTACAATATCGTGATGTGTGCCTAGATCAATTACAATGTTACCTGGTTTGTAAGAGACAGATGGTGTTTGTAGCTGTAGGTCGCTTCGCACGCTTCTTCCTCCACGGAGCAAGGGTTTGCCAATCTCCGGGCGTCCGTACTTATGAATGGCATTAGTGGTTTCTCAGCGAAACTTCCGAATCCGAGCCTAGAAATAAACTTCATTGTATGTTTGGTATTTCTTTACAAACAGGAAATTGAGCCGTATTAAGACTCCCGCAAAACAATCTCTATGAAAACTTCATGGAATTTTTTCTACAAGAGTCGCGTCGCGCTGTCTCGCCACCAATATATAATACTCTGTGCTCGTAAAGGCCGAAACAAACTCAGAGGTCACAGTCTCTTTTAAAGTCCAGACATAATCTTGATCAGATCATGTGAAGACCATATTGAGTGAGACCACCACCAGATTGAGTGGACCTGTCCAGTCAGTGCACGCATTTATCGGTAATCGTGCAGCTCAATTCAGGAAGTCAGGACTTAAGGAGCTCAACAATTCGACGAACAATACCAAAGAAAGGACATTTGGGTAGGCCGCATAAAACTACTTAAACTGCCAGATCAAGTATAAAACTGAAGCAATGACCCGCATAGTCCTCATATTCTCAATAATGAAAATAATATAATACTTTTTACAGTAAATATTCATGTCTAAAATATGTAGTTAGCAAAATAAAATCAAAAACGCTTAGACACAGGCAATGCTGCTGGTTGTAATACCGCTGAGATCACTGCCGATGAATTAATGTGTTTTCAAACAAAGTAAATAAAGCTCCTTTGGATATCTCAGTTATTATGTCTCAAGTTTGCCTATCTTAAGTCAGCTTCCTTAGTATCCACTTTTTCATCGACGTTGTCCAACTCGGTTTTTGTGTGGGGAAACTTGTGCAGTAAGAGTGATATCTGATTTGCCTGGCTATCCATGCAAGCTATCATATCAGATCTAAATTCTCTCAATTCCTCAAGCAGTAAAGAATACGTATACATTCCTTGAAAGGAAGATAATGCTGTATGATTATTGACAAATGACTATTTGGTATTTTAACAAGAGCACCAACTGCACCGCACCAGAACCTACATAATTAAGTACATTAAAAGATCTTATCAAAAACTTACCTAAAATTATCAGTAAGATTCTTTAACAAAGTAGGTAGATCATCTCTCAACGACACCAGAGTTTCCTTGTCATCCTTCATAGACCAAGTGAGATCCATCAAATAATATAAGTCTAGGGGGTAATTTTTGGCTGGTCTATAAGAAAACTGAATCTTTTGCGTCTCTCCTAAAACAATATGTAAAGTAATTATTTTAATTGAGCCTGCGCTGTCCGTAAATTCTCTTTCTGCTTTTTCTGTCTCTGCTCTTAGTCGGTAGCCATTTCTCTCCATTTATTTTTCTGTTTAACTGTTATACCATCATCCCTTGATTAAGCTTGGGCCTACCCCGGCCGACACAGATTCTACGATTAATTGTCGTTTCTAGAGCTGTGTCATTGTTTAGGCGAAAGATTAATTAGGAGTAAAAATATGGCCTAGCGATTTGCCATAGTTTGTCGCTAACTATTTATAGAAATGATATTGTAGTTAAAGTAACTGCTTTGACTATTATTCAGCATTAATGCTGTATATATCGAGATATTAGTAAAATGGCTTTGAAGCGGATGAAGCCCAAACCTAATAGCGTATTGTTGTCGCCTCTGCTTTCTTAATACTTAACTTAAAATGCCTATTTGAATACGATGCCAGCTTAATACAGATTAAGCTGGCATCGTATTCAAATAGGCATTTTACAGAGCGTTTCTAATATTAAAATATTCTAGTTCTTTAGTGTCTTATATCAGCAACACATTGTGGTGAAAGTTTTGTATAATTTCGAACCGATGAGACTTATTCACTGTTCAATACAAAGTCGAACTGAAACTAATAAAAATAAAGTTATTCTATGATAGGTAGGTAATGTGGATAATATATAGATTTTTAACTTACGTGGCTTCAAAGACAGGTGAATCCTCTGTGGTTGTATTTGTACCACATTTTCCTGACTATTGGGTGTCATGTCTTGGAGCGAACTGTTCTCAACAACCTCCCATACTGGCTTCTCAGGCCGCTGGATTAGACCTTGGCTGCAGCCAGTGTTCACGAGACTGGGGAAAGAAAAATGTTGTATAGAATAAAAATGTTTTTAGTTTCCTGAAATAAGTAAGACTTAATAGTCTTAGTTATTTTCAGAAAACGATAATGATCCTCCAGGCAATAAACCGTTAGGCTCTAATCCCGTATCGCTCACGCCTGCTTTGATGCTAGTAGAGAATTATTATGAATGAATTTATTATTGCTTACTAAAATATAACTACTTAACGCCTTTTTCCCAAAGGAGTAAGCAGACACTAGGTACATATCGCCATCACGTTCATACATCTGGATATACATCAAGCTCGTCATGTTATACCTATGAATTTTATCTTTTTATTAGCAAATAGGTGAAGGCTATATCCTCTTGACCCCATCATATTAACGGCACCCGCGGGAGATGACCTATTTTCACCGACTTTACATCTTAAGGGTACTACTACACGACCTAAACGCAAGTTTTATAATGCCTAAAAGTAGGTATATATGAGCCACTGCAGTGAACAAAATATATGTAATATATACGAGTATATGATATTCTTCAGGATATATGCTAGTTAGATAGTTTAATGAAAACATAATACAATTAATTTGATACGATAGAAAAACATCACGAAGATACCTCTAAACATTTCTTTCAACGATTAAAAACCATACCAATATTCATGCAATCATTCTGATTGTTGTCAAATTATTCTACAAGTAACGTATTAACGTAATAGTGTTTAATTTTTTTAGTCCAATGAATAGATTTTGTGTCATCGCGCTTCTCTTTCTTTTCTAAGCAGTCCGACAGTGACGGCGTGGAAGCGGTTGTCAGCCTCTTAAGTGCGAAGCAAATATGTGTAGGTAGTTGATGAGAACCAAATAATCCAATACTGAGTTCGTGTTAACTTTAAATTAAAACCAGTTTCCTGGGCTTTATCTAAGTGGGTAATGGAGTGATTGAAATTGAATTAAACTAAATCATACTATTAAATTAAAAAAACAATTTCCGTGTATTTCCTCAAACACTTAGGTAATTCTGTATAGCGGAAGTAACGGAACTAACTTTAGATAACAGTTTCAAACTATAAAAACAAACAAACAAATTAAAAATCTTCTTATAATAACGACCAACAAAAGGAACACTCAACATGGGCCACTTTATTCGTTACCCACTTTTATCTACCAAGTACTGGTGGTACTTTAAGTACCAGCCCATTGAAAATCGTTCATTCGCTCTTTGCACAATCAATAACCTATCAAACAACGATCTCTTGATTAGTTGGGAAGGCGAACAGCCGAACTGTGGACTGCCCAAATATCGGTCAGTGAACGTGGGAACAGCGGAGTGAGCTCGAAGAATGCGCTTGCGTCGCGCTCGCGGTACTTAATTGATTGAGCGAAATAAAGCGGAACTTTTTATTGTTTTTGGTTCTAGTAGAAACGATTGTGTGAAGAGGCTGTGGTATTCGTGTCGGTAAAGGTTAAATTGAGACATGACTTGGAATTTATATCCATAAGTTAAAGCTTTTTTGTGTATGCTATGTTCTCGATATTAAGTCTTCAAAATGATAAAAAATTATAAACAGCTTGATTTCGACTTTGGAACGCAGTAGGTATGCGAGATGCTGTAAGTGCACACCAAGGATATCAGAAGCTGATTCGCAACAAATTTTAAGTGGCCATTTATGCTATTTTCCAGCTTACATCAAACCGCACCTCCCATCTTCACTGACGTCACAGACAGACAGCATCCGACCTCACTTAGTACCACGTCAAACGATCCCCCATCCAATTACCGTGTGTCGTGGGCGTCGCTTAACTGCCGCGATCTACGCGAGATAACTTGATGATTATCCCTTGTTATTACGATGGGCATTTTCTTTAAATACCTAGTTAGTCCTTAATTATGAAGACGAACACAAAATACAATAAATTCTTTGGGTGTACAGTATTTTTTGTTCGAAAAATGTGGTTTTTATGGTAACGTTAGGTATTTTTGTTTGAAGAAGGAATAAACTTAATTAATGTGTACGTAACTAAATTGATTACTGCTACATATTTACTGTTACTGTTAGCCTGTATTATCCCACTGCTGGGCAAAGACATTTTTTCCCCATCCCATATTTTCATAGAATAGAATTTAACCTAAAAAAAAAAGAATTGTACTTACCTAACAAACTAAGTTAATTAATAGCTTGTGCTAGATAATTTACTCGGGCGATTATAGAACATTGCAACTTCATAAATAAATTATGCTTTTCCGTGAAAGTGTTATTAATTATCCGTTCGTTAATATTTATTATTATTATTAATGTTATTTGGTTACTAGCGTGACCTAAGCCCTTGGTTATGATGACGGATACAGCCTGTTCTTAACTTACAGTGTCTGCTTACAAATAATTCTTAAGGGGGATGCGCTAAGGTAACCCGCGAAATTCGAATTTTCTTACGTGTCAGCTTGTATGTTGATTAAAATATGATTCGCGACCGTAACAAATATGGATGTACAGAGTTATAATTATTACAATCAGCAATACAACTCCTTAAGTTAGAATTGGCCTCAAATGTCATGATTTCATGAAATTGTCATTCAATAAGGTAATATGATTGTTTTTGTATTGATGATTTTTATGATTATAATTCCATAAATAAATATTTGATACGGCCGCGAATCATATTTAGATCAACATACAACCTGAAACTGAACTTCAAATTGCAACAAACGCTTTCGCCTTAAGGTGGTAAGGTACTTTTAAATGTCACAAAACGTATTCACGCAAAGGTGCAGGTATTTATTTTCACCACTCCTTTTTTTCTTCGTGCATGTCTTTCCACCTGAAGGGCTTTGACCACACAAGGACTACTTTTACGACACATACAAACCTCAAATGGCCTAAGTTTAAGACCTACAATTAACAAAATTAGGGAAAGAAGAAATATCCATCCTTGACTAGGTCTGAAACTTTTTACACCATAATGCTCCGTCGTATAATTATTATTCTGGCATTACATGTGAATGTGTTATATTTATAGCATTGTAAGTCTATTACGTTATCTGTGTAATCACACATAGATAACGTAATAGACATACAATTGAGATGAAAGTTATTGAGGATTTATATATAGACAATAAAGATTTAATTTCATTAGGTACCTACCTATAATTATGTATTGTATAATATTATAGCTACAATCGTGTGGATGAGCAAAACCAGGAGAGCAGCGCTCAGCTACACGATTGTATATAGATATATGTATGTAGTACTAATTTGAAAAACTGTATTAATAAAATTTACTACAGTACTTAGTTTGAGTAAATAAATATATTAACATAATGCTGAGTTATTTTTTTTCACCTCTCGTCATCATTGCAGCGCGGGGCTCCAGAGTTGTAGTTGATGTCAGCACACCAGCGGCAGTGCGACGCGGCAGACAAACATGCACCACACTCATCGTGCTCGATGCAGACCAGCTTGTTCAGCATTTGTTGTACTAACAGATAAAATAACATTTTATATTGACTAAAAATATCAGTACAAAAAGGAAGTAGTTTCCCGCCAATTTTCCTTATCTCTCAAACAGCTTTTTATTTTTGTTTTCATTGTTGGCGGCCATTACTAGAATAGTGCAATGGGATCTAAGAAGGTCGTAATATTTGTTCGAATATATACAGGGTGGAATTTTGTAATGCCACCTGGAGGGAAAGTACTCTTAATACTGCAGATAGAAAATTTTACTCAAAGGAAACATTCCTTTATTTTTGAATAGAAAGCAAACTGCATTCAAATATTTTCGAAAATTCTCTTCTCCCACACCCGGGAATAGAACCGGCTAAAATCTGAAAAAATTATACCCTGTACTTTTATTGCATCGATTGTTAGGGTCAATTATAAGTAAGAAGTTTGCCGTCTCTTCTTGAAACCACCCGTATTCTTTAAGTTTTCTACCATTCTTTTCAATACGAACCGAGTTGGTGCCTGTCGGTCTTGATATCTCTCTCCATACCACCGCAGAACTAGATTCACGTTTTTGTTATTAAAAAAATAAGTTTCCATTAAATCAAACTGTTCTTGATAAGCCATTTTCACCGTGAGACAAAATGTGAAATGAGTTGTAAAAACAATCAAATGTGAATAACAACTATGACAATCTAATTTTCAAATTTGAATCTAACATTCCATATTTAAATTACCTCATACACGCAGCTACCTGTATGTCGCAAAGGAGTCTGCATTACAAAAGATGGATGTTAGTTAAAGAGTTTAACTTGACTCATTGAATTTGTAACTTCAGATTTCCTGGTTTTCCTTTCCTTTAATTTATCATGTTTGTTAGAGAGATTTCATCCTTATAATTGACCCTAACGATCGATGCAATAAAAGTACAGGGTATATTTTTTTCAGATTTTAGCCGGTTCGATTCCCGGGTGTGGGAGAAGAGAATTTTCGAAAATCTTTGAATGCAGTTTGCTTTCTATTCAAAAATAAAGGAATGTTTCCTTTAAGTAAAACTTTCTATCTGCAGTATTAAGAGTACTTTCCCTCCAGGTGGCATTACAAAATTCCACCCTGTATAAGTATTATTTTATTTCAAGTTTTTTATTTATTTACTATTTACCTACTATTGATTCCGTGAAATTACATAAATACGGTAGGTATGTATTAGGCAAAATTCTTACATGTATGATGTCCACTAATGAATGCTGTTGCTCATCAACTTGGTAGCATTATTTGTTTTCTTTCCGGGTAACTACTAGCTGCCTATATCTAATTAGATCTATTTCATGATCATGAGGAATTGATTGAGAGGATTACCCGTATTATGTAGAGTAGGTAAATTATATAGTTGCTATAATTACATTGGCACCTACCTAATATTATTTATATTTCCAGCGAATACAAGGTATAATTACGTAACCGATGGGCGTAAACTTATCAGGTATTATACGAAAACTACGTCATATTTATTTTAATAACAGATATATTATGTTGTGGGTGCATTAACTGAACTATTTATTTACCTCGTGGTAAATAATAGGAACTTTTAAGTTTTCGTATGTCATAAGAAAAGCCATTTTAAGAAAAGCTAAAATGTTTCCACTATTTTCTTATGCGCAATGCACATAATATAGGTTGATAAGTTCAATATTTTATATCAAAAATGTAATTTTTGGTAATCTTATTAAACAAAACGAAGGTTTCATTCCGCTAACTTCTCCAACATTATGACATGTATACCTAGTTATATTAGGTGCGTTTCAAAATCGTTAAACTACGATCCGAAAAAAAGAAAACATACAAAAATCCAATTCATTCCAATCCAAAACAAAAAAAGGGCTAGCATAACTTAAGAAGCACTTGACACTTGGAATAGAGCGACGAACAAGTTAAAATAGACCACCAAAATCGGAGGTATTAGAAGCACGCTAGGCGTTGACATAATTTATGTGGGCGTAGAGCAGATTACGGCCAAAAAGAGACACCACACGGTAAAAGATTTAGAAGATTCACTTCATAAAATATGTAGTAAACAAGGAACAAACATTTGCTGCGCTCAAAGAGAAAGATGCATCAGTTTGCGCTTTGTAATTAAAATTCAACACACAACCAATCCTATCAGCATACAATATCGGGAAGCTGGTGTTTTTTTTAATTTAATTCTGTATGAGTTAAGTGTTAACTCAGCAAATTCCACCCCTACTAGTTGGCTTAGACTTGACCCAGTGACGATATACATCAGTTAGTATATATAAGTCACTTATCTGACTCGTTTTACATTCATTCTACCACGATATCAGAGAACCAGCCGGTCTGACCCCCTAGACAAAGTCCCTTTTCTGTAAGCGTTAACGCCAACGGAAAATCAAATTGTATGGAGTTGACATTTGCTTAACACGTGAAATTACGTGTTCTTTCCACAGGTAATGTCATTGCCATACATTTTGACGTTAGCGTCTGGCGTTAACGCTATCAGAAAAGTATTTATCTAGGCCCCCTGTTCTGTAAAAATCTCACCGTAAAAGTCAGTGAGCTGTCATTCCAAATTATGCTAGGGATTGAAACTGTTGACAACTCACTTCAAACTCACTTCATTTAAGTTTCCACCGTGAGATTCTTACAGAACAGACCGACTGCTATCGTAAAACTCGTGTCAACACGAGAATTCAAGAAATCTACGTTCAGTAGGTACTGCTCCGTTCGTGTTAACGGGTCAAACCTTCTGCTTTCTTTTTTATAACTTGAACGGAGATAATCTCCACAAATGCGGCACAATTGCCAGCACGTGCTCGTACAGTTAACAGACCGATACTATCCGAAATAGATACATGTATGTACCTACGTACAATAACCGGACTGGGCGACAATGTGTAATCAATTTTGTTGATTACAGTTTACATTTACTGTTAGTTTTTTGTTTGATTGATCGTGGTTTAAGTAGGCCTGGTATTTTTGAACTGAGTTAATGTAAGCAAGTTTATGTTACAATGTATCGGCTCGTGAAGCTCTACTGCCGAACATGGAGCTCTCCGGATATTCCATAAATCCACCCCAAGAATTTCAACTTACATAAATTGTGGACGGGAACGAATATTTGTTTGATAATTCACCCTAAGCTTGGGTCAAAACACGGAATAAATAGACCAATGAGGAATGACCGATACAGTAATCACTAAAATAGGAAAATGCCAGAATCATCACACTTGGCAATGAGATTGCTGATCCTACAGAATGTGCTTTAATTCTTATCAACTGAACTGCCCGAATACTACAAAGTCACCTGTTCAGAAAACCCTAGATTGTCCGAACGCATGTCCGACGCACGAAACTCACCACTTCAAAATGACAGCGGGTCGCGCGTTCCCGCCTCTTAGATACTACGGCATTAAGTCTGCATCTGTACATTTGTGTGCTTATACTATTAAATAAATAAATAAATACTGCTGCCCATACTCTTGATAGGATCCCCTAATGTCCTACTGACCTACAAGATGCAAGTTAAGGAGGTTCCAAGATCACAATATTACTTATTCATTTTGACTACCGACCCATTGTATTATATTATAAGGAAATAAGTAGGTAATCAAATAAGTATGCAATTTGCTTCAGTTTATCAAGTTTGTGTTACGAAAATGTGGTTAAATAGCTGTTACGCGTGATTTCAAATTAAAATCAACTACAATAAATAATATGTGGTAATATTCCAATGTCAATGCTTAAGTTATCCTTATGTTATCAAATAACGTTATCCTTATTTTAAGACCTTCGAAATAAATAGACTAGACACTAGCCAACTAGACTGCAGTGGCCGCAGCCAATCAAACATGCTACTTATAGCAACTCCTTAAGATACCAGCACTATATTTGCGTAAGACACTATCAATCACAATCGGAATGATTTTGAAGCATATTGCTATTCCATTGCTTCATATGTTCGAAAAATTTGTCTGCTCAACAACGTAAATAACGCAATGAATGTTGTTGAACTGTCAAAATATAACCATTCCTACTGTTAGTGTGTTACGCAATTACCCCACAGGAGCAGTAAAACTGAAGAACCAAAGCACAACGGTGACCTTATATTATAGGTATGAGGAACAAAATGGAAAGTTTCTCATCCTCCATATAAAAAGGAGTATCCTCCGACCAGATGCATGTTGTCTTTGGTGGGCTACTGCGCCACAGTTGTTCTCCGGTTTCTGTGTACTAGGATGTTAATCGCGCTGATAACTCTGCTTGCGCGATGCAGGATTTGCGTAACGTCAGGGGTTATGCTTGTCTACCAGATACAGTAGACAAAGTCATGATCTTAGAAACTACATTCCAAGTCCATGCAGATTTGGAATACAACCGCCAGCGTTTGCATACCGCCTAGTGCGTCTAATCTAGCATATTGCCTATTTCCAAATCTGTGAAATACTACTGTTAATCTGGCACAAATTGTAAGTGGTGAGAGAGAGCATCATAAATTAAATAGTACCTACTAGTTGTGAGCTTCTGTTTAACAGCCCATCAAACTTTGGTTTACGACTTCCTATTTCATAAATCGCCTAGTATTGCTACTTACCAAATCTTTCGTATCACTTCCGTGGTCGTTAAATCAATGTTATGCGTTAGCTACATAGGTATTTAAGTAGCCCACCAACATCGGAGACCGGGTCCTCTACCCGCGGTCAGGGCTCGCGGAAGCAGGGAACTCCCGAATCCATTTTCGAAATTTAAGCTGATAATTGCGTAACAGGAACCTATCGAGGCTATTGCAATTAGTCCATTGGCCGTAACTAGTCTTGGTACTTATAAGGTCACTGAGTCCACTTCCCACATGTCGATAATCTCGGCCACAGATATATCGGTGATCTCACCACTGCTGCCACTATCTCCGCACGTATATTTTGTCAGGATCAGTATCGGTGTAAAAAGAATTTGAAAAGGTTATTCTCACTCATATCCCTTCACCTTTTACTCCATTTTTATCTTTTACTCTGTTTTCACCGTTATACTAGGTTGACAAACAGTGAATAGACACAATGGCAGAACCCGCAAACACTTTAGGTACCTACCTATGTTTTCACAAGGTAATTTTATGAAAATAACTGCTGAAGTGAGTTTTTACAGAATAGCAGAAGGACAGGTGACCTACGCAAAACTTAATTTCGTATATATTATATGAATTTAAGTTTTGAACCTTGTACCTTCTTGTCCTTTCATCTATCATTTCATAAGCCCGTAAAACTTTAATTGGTTAACACGAAGATCCTACCCAGTCACTTTAGTAACTTTGCTACGGTAGACAATCAGATTGGTCATTGCAGTATGGTCTTATTGACACATGGAATATGATGTTGACAATTCATCTGTACTATATTCTTTATTCGTATGAGAAAGAGCTCGGTTAATTACTCTGTAGCTTCAAGGATATAAACGTCTACTCCATAACAAATTGGTCTTATTTAGAGTTTAACTTAAGGGGGAAGCGCCAGGGTATCCCGCGAAATTAAAATTTTGTTACGTTTTTTCAGGTTTTTTCAGGCAATTTGCAGGTCACTATCAGGTTGTATTTTGATTAAAATAAGATTTGCGACCGTAACAAATATGGCTTTACAGAATTAGAATCAGCAATACAACTCCTTAAGTTAGAATTGGCGTCAAATGTCATGATTTCATAAAATAGTCAATAGTTATACAGTAATATGAACTTAGAGAGATGTTTATTGCTGCAAATTGCAAAAAAACGTAAAAAAATATGAATTTCGCGGGCTACCCTGAAGGTTCCGTCTTTAAATCAATTTAATTAACTTTAAACTCCTTATGTACTTATCATATTATCGATTCCACCAATATAGGGATGTAAAAAGTAGGTTAGACTTCCTAGGATAAAGTTGAGTTCTCATCTAATACAAAAACAGTAGAACTATTTTGCAGCCAGTTTAACGTCTGCAGTTAAACTAAATATCTACGAGCATATAACAGCACAACACAATGTTATTTCAGCTGAACAGTGAACATGTTAATATTTTTCAACGCTAGTGTTGTAACCAAACAAGTTGTGAACTCGGAAAACGCATTCCCGGCGTGCAACTCGAAATAAAACTGTCAATCCTATTCCTATTTTCTATTTTCGAAAACGCATGTCCGTAACAGGTGTGTTCCTGCCTCGCGTCTGTTTCGGCTATTTTAGTTGCCGTATGAGCATAAAATAAATCTCTCCGTTTGAAGTTACATTTATGTCCGTGTTGAGATAACGAATAATTAAGTTTTTATTTTGTTTTAATCTTGCTCAGCTGTACCATAATAACATTTAATAATGAATAGTTTTAGACTTCCGTCCTGTTTGTAGATAATAATTAAAATATCCTTTCATGATTAGTGTTAAAATATTGTTTGACGTTGTTTATTTTCATCCTGAAATATAAAACTTTAGTTTTTGTGACTACTGAGTAGGTTGTTTTAGAATGAAAGTAATCGTTACTTATGCTGTCAATATTCAAAGAGTAACATCATTTATTATGGTTGATTTTCAACTTTTTTAGCTTATTGAATGAGATGATAAAGTTGAATCATGCATTGCAGTAGGTAACATCGGGTTAAAACCATGAATGGTACCTAGGTCTCTAACACTTAATATTATTCTTTACTAGCTTTTACCCACGACTTCACCCGCGTGGATGTTGGAAAATATCACATGGGACGGTACTACCGGGATTAAAGGTATTTAAGAGGAATAATTCCTGTACATTGTTTTCATATAAGTACTATTGGTGTACGTGGCGCACGCCAGTAAAGCTCCCAGTCGGCATGATTTTTAACCGACTTCAAAAAAAGGACGTGGTTTTTTTTAATGTGTTTTACCTCTGGACTTTTTTCTAGGTGAACCGACTTTCATGATTCTTTTTTAGTTGAAAGCTGGAGCTTGTCATGTGGTTCCATTTAAATTTGATTAAGATCTGAGAAGCAGTTTTTGAGCTATCCATTGATAATGTTTTAATAACTTCCTTTCACTGTTAATTACATAACAAGTAGTGGTATACGAATTTGTGTGGGATAGATACCACAACTAAAAACTGAAAAATAACTTAAATTTCGGAAGTCGGCGGCAAAAAACGAAAATACAAACTAACAAAAACTGAAAGATACCGACTTCCGTAATTAAAGTTATTTTTCACTTCGTAGTGTTTTTTTTTTGGATATCGTTTGTTTTTGTTCCGAAATCTTCAACAATCTTCGTCATATTTCAGACAATTTACACAAAACCTTAACTAAAACTTAACTTAACTTAAACCGTTCCTCATGAATCATTCCCTCCATTGGTGAAAAACGTAAGAAAATCCGTTCCGTAGTTTTTAGAGTTTATCGCGTTCAGCCAGACAGACAGACGCGGCGGCGCACGGCGCGGCGCGGCGAGGGGACTTTGTTTTATAATTATGTAGTGTTAGATTTTTATGTATTTATTAGATAAGTAGCACAAGGCAACGTAACACACCATAATTATTTTCTTCTTAACTCAGTTTGATTCAACGTAGCATTAATTAGGTTTTTCAATAATTGTGTCGATGGGCACGCCCCCTTGTGACTTCATATTTTCATATTGTGGGCGAACACCATGCGAACACAGCAAACGCCTTCACCGCTGCTT
Organism: Griposia aprilina; assembly: GCA_916610205.1. NCBI lineage: Eukaryota > Metazoa > Arthropoda > Insecta > Lepidoptera > Noctuidae > Griposia > Griposia aprilina. Next base: position 14,661,479 of record OU744302.1, read on the forward strand.
ACCTTCACTAAGATCTAAACATGACATTTGCCTACCATACATGTCCGATTAAAATCAATTTATTTCCACCCTGAAAAACTACCTATCTGACACAGAAACATTATATAGGTAAATCTTATCCAAATGGTGAATTTTTCATTTTCAACACACTTGAATCCCATTCAAGTGTGTTGAACAATTTCTAATCACAACCTTCATACCGTGTGTTAATCACATAGTAAACATTGTAAGAACTAGTTTACAAAGTATTAGTAAGTAATAGTAAAAGTTAATGCTTCACATTAACAGTTTCATGAATTACAGGACCTAAGTTTACAAAGTATTAGTAAGTAACTTTGCTGTAACCTTAGTTAATAAGAGGCTGTTAGTCATATCCGTACATAATCAAATATTAGTCCAATGTACATGTTACAACAATGGTCTTCATTATCAGCGAGAATAACATGGAGAATGCATGAAAAACTCACCTTGACAGTCTCCATGCTCGATTTTCACGAACAATAAACATGAAAAAACAAACACTGAAATCCCGTACATGATCAAATGATCAGAAACAAATCACATCTGGATCGAACTGTTGGCGCGTGTGTATCGAATGGCGGCGTGCGATCGGATTTGCGATGAGTAACTGATAAGGGTTGATAAGGTGATAACGATAAGGCGCGGGCGGCGAGTACCGGCGCGCCGGTTCGCGCCTCACGTCTTTGCCGCTCGACATCTGCCGCGCCTCTAACTAACTGACAACACTCAACAGTTTGTAACTAAGTAGTTTCGCTTCACGGTTTCGATATTGTCGATAAGCTGTCGTACTTCTAGTCTCGTAGAACCTACACTGCTAAGCTCGCCGAAATACGCCAATTGATGTTTGGTTTCCGATAAGTGGTAGTGCAGTGCATTAGAAATCGCTAATAGGTGCGTCTAGTATGGTGGTCCAGGTTGTCGATTTAGCTCTCAACATTACCGCTTCCTTATTCGTTTAGTGGAAGATGTATAACATGTTGTGGGACTGGGTTGTAATCAGAAACTCATGATGGGGTAGGCAGTGACTTTAGTTGCAATTTCAGTAGTTAATTTTCCTGAATATGAGGTAAATATTAAAGTCCAATAAGTATTAAGTTTTGTTTAAATAAGAATAATTAAGTTAATGATTAGAGAAAAAGATCTCTATAGAGCGTGTAAAAAAATAAAATGAAAAAAATGGTATGTCGGTTGATATTACATGACATAATTTTCCATTCCAATTTTTCAATGAATTATTAGTTACGACAACAGGGTTGTAGATAGGTGTGCTTAGTTATTTAACTCAAGGCTCTAACGTAAAGGCATGTCTATTTAGGTATATCTCGTTCAAAGAGAACATCCTATACAAACATGGTGCAATGTGTCTTTGTTGACATGGTTCTTAGCAAATGCTCTAGCAATGACAGATTACCGGTCGATGTACAATATCCACATTTGCACAAAATATCTAGGTAATTTTTTCTATATTTGTCTGTTATTTTTATAACTTGGGTGACTCAAGGTGAGATCAAAAAGATAACTGTTGACAACCTCGCTACATTTGTCCGTTTTAAAATTTAGATGTACATAATAAATATGTTTATAGTGGGAACCTGTCTTTTGGCATAAAATTTTAAAGCATAATATAAATTGGCATAACATTTTCGCATAAGTTTTATTAGCTTAATGATACTGTGGCATAATAATACTTTGGCATAATGCAATGGTTAGGTTAGGTTAATTTATGGCACTACCTAAACATAATGGCAAAACATTTAGGCGTTATAATATCATGCGTAATGATCTTTATGCTGAATTTCGTTATGGCAATGTTACCATATTATATCTTAAAATTTTATGCAAATGGATAGGGAACCATATTAAGTATCTGACAATCAATAAAATTACCTATTTAAGTCCTAGAAGTAAGATCACTGGAAAAATCACGTTGTAACTCAAAATGTCTCAAAAGCCGAACACGAATTGGTAACATCGTGTACGGAGACATTTTACGATACGAATAGTACAGACGGCACAACACTGAACCTGGGCCCCCCACTATGTACCGTCACGAATTAATAGCCAACAAGCCCATTAAAACAGGTAGTAAAATCAGTGTCCTTCACCTCGGAGCCATTCTGTTGTCCTTCCTAATTACTAATTATGGACACCGAGGTAGTTCGCAAGATACATGGCTGCGAGTCACGCACTGGGCCACTCCTATGCTACTCTAAAGTGTGCCGTACCACCACTTCAAGTTGACCCCCCTCGACCCCCTTATCGGTGCATGAAATAGGCTCGATAAGTGAAACCTTCTAAGATTACAGGGACCTTCCGAGAGTGGTATTCAAATGTGGGTGTACATTCGAGGCCAAAATAACAAATCTAAGAATTCGTTCACAAGCTTTGTAATCATTGACGTGATACAAATGGTCTGTAGGCGGCCGGCACTCTGTCTGTACATATGACGATGCAAATAAATGTCATCATACCAAATGGAGCCGTGTGGAAAACTGCGCAACCTTAACGAGCCATTCTTAATATGAGAGGTTGCATCATTCGACTGGCTGTCACTTGTTGCATTGTTTATTAATCATAATACCGTTTGATGTTTATGAGCAGTCATTATCAAAGTTACGCTTGAAATAACTACCTTCTGTATAGTTCATGCCTCACCTAATAAGTGTTATCTAACTGCCGTAAAACGCCATCATTACTCATTTATTTGTTAGCTTTAAGGCTCCCGCAAACAGGCGCGACGCGACCCTAGTAGAACACTTTTTTTATGAAAACTTCATGAAAATTTGTTCTACAAAAGTCGCGTTGCGCCTGTCTGCGAGAGCCTTTAACCCAGCAGGTAAGTTGGGTAACTTCATTCCAAAAGAAGTGTAAACAAATACTAGTTTTTGCGTGTTAAAAACTCAGGACTGGCTGCTATAAGTATGGTATAAAAGATTTTTCTTTTCGAAAAATGCTTCATGGATTGCTGTAGGCTGTTGGATGCTGTCCAATAATAATAATAATATAATATAACTTTTATTTCAGACAATTATAACAGTCCATAATAATACACTTTAAGAAACAGAACTGATGGGCCAAATTCTAGCCACTAGACTATTAAAATAAAATAAAATAATATAAATTGATCATGCATTACAAAAATAAATGCAATGATCCCCTAAATTGGATCACCAGCAGCAGTCTTCACGAATAACACTAGCAAATAATACCAACATGGCTTAATTTATAAAAGTGTTGTCCGTGACTGTATTAGTATAACCAAATGATTTACATGTATCGTAAGTGGGTTCTACCGGCGGAGTGCCAGAAGATGGAGTGCCCCTGTGACTAACTGCAGTTAGCGACTAATATAAGTACCATGTACTTTAAGTACTTACAAAAGTGCCAGTTTCTCAATCCACCAAAAGTTTCCTTTGTTTACATTTCGTTCTATCGATTGTTTACCTAAATGATTGGAGCACGCCTATACATTTACAAGTTCACACCTAACAAGACAACTTGGAACTCAGTCGCATCCTGACCTATTACACGACTCGTCTGCGTATGTTTGCTAACGAATTGGTGTGCAATCATCCGTCTCGGATACGATTTAGGGTCCCGCACCCTAATTACGTTTCAGACTATCTATCACAATCTGAATGATTTTGAAGCCTATTGCTAATCCAATGCTTCACATGTTCGAAAAAATTGTCAGCTCAACAACGTACATATATAACGCAGTGAATGTTGTTGAACTGTCAAAATGAAACCCATTCCTACTGTTAATGTTACGTAATTACCCCGCCGGTCAATACTCTCTTATTGCGGACTTGCAGATCATAAGAAATAACATATAACTAATTCTTCTATTTTTATTCATTAAACACGTGACTGGATCTTTCCATGGAGGATAGGTACAAGTAAATAAGACAAGGCCTATAGATCTTCACTTCTTTATGTTGTTATTTTTGACTTTGCCTCCGATGCTGTAGATGCCAAGGTACGTTTAGCATTGGCCGAGGTAACCCGTCGAGTAGAGGCGGCCGGGAGAGTCTTATGATGCCGCTTTATCCTGGTCTGAGTCGTCTCCAACAACTCATAGAAGTGATTGACGGGCTCAAACCACCCGAAACCATGTTCAGCCTTTCCCAACCAGGTATGTCCATTAGGATCCGTCAAAACCAGGTTACCTATTGGACAGTTATCAGCAAATTCACCTGTCAATATGCTCCCATCTGGATAAGTATATTTGCCCTTACCGGTGTAACTCCAATCTTTTAATACACCTGCGAATTCCGCGCCGTCGTTGTATGTTATGATAGTTTGGTCAGTGGTGACGGGTTTGTCTGAGTCCCAGCGTCCTTTGTAAATGTCGCCTTCAGCTGTCGTATAAACGCCTTGCCCTGAAACGGTGAAGTTATAATGTGAACCACAAGACAAATTTATGTAAGTACAACGAGCAGTACAAACGCAACTGTTTAAGTAATTAGAGCGCAACGCTCCTCTGCGTAGGTAGCTACGGTTCGGAATGGATTACGATACGGTCCATTAGACCACACTCGATATGTCAAAAATATTCAGTTTCCTACGTCTTTTACTACCAGTAAGAATAGGTGGCCTTCCAAGACAATACATAATTTTGTTTCGCAAATGTAAGATTAACTGAAGTGTGCGCAGTTACTTGCAAGAATTTAAGTTTTGCATATTACACGCTATTCGGGAGAATGCATTGGGTTGCAACTTGCAGGTATTTATGTTAATTTAGTCATGGGAGAGAGGATTACGCTGGTGTAAATTATCGGCATATCGACATAACATAACATCACGTATTCCCCGAGGAAGTAGACAGAGGACGCACCTTTCTAATAGGAAGCGTACCTATTGCTTTTAATCGGGCACAAATCCAGACTGATCTCCTACTGCTAAATTCCTGATAGAAGAACCTAAGAGAAAGAAAAAAAAACGTGATATCAGATGAAGACTCCCTGGCCTGGATGGGAATCGAACACAGGAACCCACATCTAGCAATCACTTTACGCCTGCACCACACCACAGGAACCCACACCTAGCAATCACTTTACGCCTGCAGCACACCACCGAAACCCACACCAAAGCAATCACTTTACGCCTGCACCACACCACCGGAACCCACACCAAAGCAATCACTTTACGCCTGCACCACACCACCGGAACCCACACTTTTTTTTTGTTTTCGGGGGGAAACCTTCAAACGGCACCCGACCTCTGGGGACGGAGGTCGGGGAGTGTGGGATTTTTACCTCACTAAAACCACCCCGGTGATCACCATCAGCACATAGGGGGGGTCCCGGTTCCTCTTAAAATACCAATTCCGGAACCCCCCCTGTGCAACGCCTGTAAGGCACATCCCTGGGGAGACTGTAAAGGGGCCTCCCCTGAGCCTCGCTGTGTACGGCAGCATGTGACCTCTGTGCCACCGACTTCCCTGGGGTCACTCGGTGGGCGGACAGAGTCCCCACTCTGTGCGCCGGCGACCCCAAAGGACCACCTACCTTGTTCGGTAGGTGGATTTTGGCGTATTAAGCGCCAAGGCGGTTGCCTCCCCGACGCCTCCTTTTCCGAGCGGGATCAGCTTTTTCCCGATCCCGCTCGGCAGCCTCCTTCTTGACCATCACGGTCTCACAGAAGGAGGCTACTTCCGTCCAATTCTCTGTCTCTGCCAGCATAGCCCTCACTACTGCCGGGAGAGACAGGTCTCGCCCGACCCTGGCAACCAGGACCCGCCGCTCGGAGGCCCACGCAGGGCACTCCTCAAGCGTGTGTTGTGCGGAATCTAGGCTGCCTCCGCAGTGGTGGCAATTTGCCGTGGCCTCTCGCCCAATTCTGTTCAGGTACTCACCGAAGCAACCATGTCCGGTGAGCACCTGGGTGAGCCTGAAGGGGATGCGCTCCCCTCTATTCAGCCAGGCTTCGAAGTGCGGCAGAACGGCTTCGACAACGCGCTTGCGCGAATATTGCGGCTGCTGTAGCCGCTCACGCCACCGCTCGAGCGCGTGTCGCCGTTCCCGCCGCCTCAGCCTCACGAATGCGCTTCCTGTCACGCTATTCCCGCTTTGGCGGATATCGCTAATCTGGTAGTAGACTTTTGCGTCCATATCCGCCAGGATGTCCAGCGGCGGAAAGCGCGCCAGGAGAGTTGCCGCCTCAAAGGATATCGTTCGGTATCCTCGTGCGATACGAATGGCCACTTTCCGCTGCAGTCTATTGACTTTAGTTCTGCAGCCTCGGACGCCTGACAGTCTACCTGATCAAACAGGCGCCCCGTAAAGGACCATCGATCCCACGAAACCCGCGTAGAGACGGCGAACTTCCTCCCGTGGTCCCCCAAGATTGGGCAGCAGTCTATGCAAAGCACCCACTGCCTTCTCGACCCGGGGAACCAGGCGCTCGAAGTGCTCTTCGAAGCCCCACCGACCGTCCAGAATAAGGCCAAGATACTTTATGTATCGGCCCTCCTGGACATAAGTAAGGTAAGACATATAACACATATATTCCGTATGACATACGGAACCCACACCTAGCAATCACTTTACAACTCCACCACACCACCGGAACCCACACCTAGCAATCACTTTACAACTGCACCACACCACCGGAACCCACACCTAGCAATCACTTTACAACTGCACCACACCACCGGAACCCACACCTAGCAATCACTTTACAACTGCACCACACCACAGGAACCTACACCTAGCAATCACTTTACGCCTGCACCACACCACCGGAACCCACACCTAGCAATCACTTTACAACTGCACCACACCACAGGAACCTACACCTAGCAATCACTTTACAACTGCACCACACCACCGGAACCCACACCTAGCAATCACTTTACAACTGCACCACACCACAGGAACCTACACCTAGCAATCACTTTACGCCTGCACCACACCACCGGAACCCACACCTAGCAATCACTTTACAACTGCACCACACCACAGGAACCTACACCTAGCAATCACTTTACAACTGCACCACACCACCGGAACCCACACCTAGCAATCACTTTACAACTGCACCACACCACAGGAACCTACACCTAGCAATCACTTTACGCCTGCACCACACCACCGGAACCCACACCTAGCAATCACTTTACAACTGCACCACACCACAGGAACCTACACCTAGCAATCACTTTACAACTGCACCACACCACCGGAACCCACACCTAGCAATCACTTTACAACTGCTCCACACCACACGAACCCACACCTAGCAATCACTTTACGCCTGCACCACACCACAGGAACCCACACCTAGCAATCACTTTACGCCTGCACCACACCACAGGAATCCACACCTAGCAATCACTTTACGCCTGCACCACACCACTGGAACCCACACCTAGCAATCACTTTACAACTGCTCCACACCACACGAACCCACACCTAGCAATCACTTTACAACTGCTCCACACCACAGGAACCCACACCTAGCAGTCACTTTACAACTGCTCCACACCACAGGAACCCACACCTAGCAATCACTTTACGCCTGCACCACACCACAGGAACCCACACCTAGCAATCACTTTACGCCTGCACCACACCACTGGAACCCACACCTAGCAATCACTTTACAACTGCTCCACACCACAGGAACCCACACCTAGCAGTCACTTTACGCCTGCAACCACTGGGCAAGCGGAGCAGTCAAACATCGTAATTTTGGATTATAGGTATGTACCTATTCCGCAAATAACCCAAAATTACGTTGTTTGACCTGATCTTCTTCCCTGAAGTCGCAAGATGTAGATCTTGCGACTTCATGAGACGAAGATCAGGTTATTATTATTATAAGCTTACATAATCAGCCTATAATGTTCCCACTGCTGGGACACAGGCCTCCTCTCTTTGAGAGGGAATGGGCTGTAATCTACCACGCGGGCCCAGTGCGGGTTGGTAGATGTCACATGTCTTCGAATTTTTGGTTCTAGGTCATGCCGGTTTCCTCACGATGTTTTCCTTCACCGTTTTGAAAGCAGTGGTGATGAAATTATTTACACAAAGTAAAGCGCCTGCCTGGGTTCGAACCCACGACCTACAACTCGTAAGTCGGGGCCGATACCACTGGGCCACCACTGCTCGCTTATTATAAGCTTATGTTGGCCCAATAAAGGGCAAAAGCCTCTCTTCCTCTTCTTCCAGACGAAGATGCAGATGTTATTTTAAAAACTAAGCAACCTCACCATGCATTTTAACAGTGTGATCCTTCTTCTTGGCCTCGAATTCCCCGTCGTACGTATCCCCGGTTTCGTGTTGGAAGAACCCCGCATCTTGTATCACGGGTATCTCCTTCACCGGTTTCTCTTTCTTGTCCTCGGTAACATCAGCCTCCGTTGTCGTCGCTGTCTTGGGACTGGGAACAGACTTTGGAGTCTTCTTTGCAGTTCCCGATGTATCCGTCATGAATTCCTATAATTCTATTGATTTCTTTGGTTAAAAATATGTTCATGGCAAATGTAGGTAGCTATACCCAAGTGGTTCTAGATGATTTTGGAATTTGGATTGAGAAAGTATGAACGGCAGCGCAGCATACCTACAGCTATAACCTCAGCAGTTTAATGATGATATACCTAAGCTAAGACTACCTACCTAGACTCTAGCTCTCAGTGAATGATGGTATTTTACTCGTAGGCAGCCTGTCTTGTCTAGGCAGGCTTATCTATCCAATTTTTTTCTCGTACACACGGCTGCATATCAAGCTATACATTTCCAGTATAAGCTGATCTCGCATTGTATAGGATTTCCGTACAATGAGAGGTCATTTTATACTGGAAATGTATGCGTATGTACATACAATTTTCTAATTCAATTATTCTATCCTAGTCTTTTGATCATGTCACAATCTCTTTTCTTTAAATTGTGCCGTGGCCACAGTACCTAACGTGCGATTTTACTGTAGGGTACTTAGAATGTTGGAAATTCCACTATGCCAGTCACTCTGTCCAATCATCCTACATAGCTCTTCGCGCAACAAAGAGCACCGGTAATAAACCGAGATGCATTCCCATATTAAATTCTATTGTCTATTGTTACGGTAATTGTGACTAATTTTACACCGTGAATATCATTGCTACATGTAGGTACCTATGTACAGTATAAGTATTTTCTAAATGTCCCTCGGCAAACTTCGTGCTTCTTCAGTCGCCGGATTTATATCAGTAAATTACATTAAGTTAAAAGAGTATTAACAACTTCCAAGTCGATTGAGAGCGTCCGGTCTGCACCAAGTGCAAAGGGCAGCTGATAGAAATCCGACGACTGACGAAACACGAAGTTTGCCGAGGGACATTAAGAAAATAGTTGTACTGTATCTTTTTACTTACCTATTTTACATAATATTGTACTTATGTAAGTAGGTACCTACTTGACCGTGTCTTTACGGGAGAAAAGTTGATTGACGACTTAACCCCAACTTTTAGATTGAGGACTGAGTTAGCTACAATATGGAAAAATTGAACCGAAACAATAGCAGCGAAGAGGAGGGGAGTGACGCGGGGTCGGGGTCCGACGCCGCATCTGGCGCGAAGGGCTTTTTCAAGAGCCCGGAGTGCGTAGTGGTGGGGGCTTCTGCGAAGAACCAAAGGCGCTTCCAGAAGCGCCCCAAACCAGGGGATGGCCAGGGGTCATCCTCTGATGGTGGGAGGAGCTCCACCCGAAAAATCGGCAAGACCAGTCGGCGGAGTGGAGTTTGGGATAGGGGTGCGGGCAGAGGCCTCACCAGCCCAGACGATCCGTCTCAGCCCGCCGAAGGGCTCGACACGGAAGGGCACCATTGCGGAGCGACCAGTGGCAGGGCGACCCACTCGGAGTCGTCAGGTGGTGAGCCGGACGCCGCTGGCGGCTCTAAGTCGGAGCAATTGGCCAGGCTGGAGGTAGCCGTGGTAGCTGCGCTAAAGGGTGTGGCCTTGAAGAGGATTCAGTCCTCTAAAGACAAGGCCATACCCGCTGCCGCGGCTTCCATTATGGAGGCAGTGCAGGCCATTCAACTCATGCCTCCATTGGACGGCATGTCTGAGATGCGGGCGGAGGTCAGCCGCTTGACAGCCGCAATGGAGCTTCTCCGAAAGGAGAACGAGGAGCTCCGAGCGGACCTGGCCGGCCTTCGGGCAGCCGGCCCCCGGGAAGTACCACAGGAGAGGGTGCAACATGGGCAAGCCCGGCCAGTGCCGGAACCTGCTGAGGACCGGGTTCTGACCCTGGTGCGGCGGGAGCTTGCTGCCTTTCAGAGCCGGTTTTCCGCTCTGGAGGCCATTGTCCTGCGCCCCCCGCTAGCGGCGAGCCGGCAGGTCTCTTTTGCTGCCGCTGCGGCCAAGCCAGGATCAGCAGAGCGGACTAAAGGCGGGTCCGTGCCGAAACCCGTGGGGCCGCACCCGGCGAAGTCGGCGCCACCCAAGACCAAGAAGGGCGGGGTGGCTGCGCAGGCGGCGAGGGCGCCAGCCTTGGCGGCAAGTCAGCCGGCCCCCCCACCTCCTAATTCTCCTCCGTCCGACGCCGAATGGCAAGTGGCTGGGTCGAGGAAGAAGGTGGGCAAGGCAGCAAGGGCGGCCAAACGTAAAGAGAGGCGGCAGCGGCGCAAGGAGCGAAGCGTCGCGGCTAGGCTCCGCGCCCCGAAGTCCGCAGCTGTAGTGATCACACTACAGCCGGAAGCGGAGAAGAAGGGCGTGTCCTACCGCGACGTGCTCGCCAAGGCTAGGGCGGCCGTGAACCTAGAGGAGTTAGGCGTCGCCAATGGCATCCGGGTGAAGATCACTGCGACTGGGGCCCGGATGCTGGAGGTTCCTGGTGCGGCCAGCGGCCCGACCGCTGACGCCCTGGCCGAAAGGCTTAGGGCGTCCCTAAATGCGGACGAGGCCCGAGTCTCCAGGCCCTGCAAGTGCATTGACATGCGCATCCTGGGCCTGGACGACTGTGTGACGGAGGCTGAGGTAGTCGCCGCCGTCGTCAGGACTGGGGGGTGCTCTGCCGAGCAGGTGAGGGCGGGCACCATTCGTCCTGACCACACGGGGATGCGAGCCGTGACGGTGAGCTGCCCCGTGACGGCGGCCCGGAAAGTTGCCGGGGAGGGCCGAAGGCTCCTGGTGGGCTGGGTTTCCGCGCAGGTGAAACTGCTGGAACCCAGACCTCTGAGGTGCTTCCGCTGCCAGGTGGGCAACCACGTGGGAGTGCAATGCACCTCGGAGGTGGACCGCAGCGATCACTGTTTCCGCTGCGGTCAGCCCGGGCACAAGGCCGGCTCGTGCAATGCCACGCCGCACTGCTTTTTATGTGCGGCAGCTGGCAAGCCGGCCGATCACCGGGCTGGGAGTAAGTCCTGCGCCCCACCCGCCAAAGCCAGGGGCAGGGGTAAGCCCTCCGCAACCGCCGTCACTGCCGCACCCGCCGCCACTGCCATCGCCGCTGCTGCCTCCACAGTCGTCACCGCCGCTGAAACCGCGGCAGGGCCCTCACAAGGGCCTCGGGAGGGGGCTGAAATGGAGTGCCACTAATGGCCCCATTACGCCTCCTCCAGGCGAACATCAACCACTGCGTCGCCGCTCAGGATCTGTTGCTCCAGAGCATGGCGCAGTGGTCGATTAATATCGCCGTGGTCGCTGAGCCGTACTTTGTCCCGCCCAGGGATGACTGGGTGGAGGACCTGAGCGGCTCAGTGACCCTAATTTCGTCGGCCGCCGCCGGTACCCCGTCGCTCGAGGCAGTTAAGAGGGGACGGGGTTGCGTGGCAGCACGGTTCGGGGAGATTGTTGTCGTAGGAGTGTACTTCTCCCCGAACCGAACTCTCGCCGAGTTCCACAACTCCCTTGCGGAGTTGAGAGTCGTCGTCGTCGGGTACCATTCCCTCCCCGTGCTCGTGCTCGGGGACTTCAATGCCAAGAACACGGCTTGGGGTTCCCGGTATACTGACGCGCGGGGTAGGATGGTGGAGGACTGGGCTCTGGAGACAGGCCTAGTCGTCCTAAACCGGGGTTCTGTCCCCACGTGTGTGCGAATGCGGGGTGAGTCAGTGGTGGACATTTCGTTCGCCAGCCCCGCTCTGTCGCCGCGTGTCATTGACTGGCGCGTCATGGAGGGGGTGGAGACGTATTCCGACCACCGGTACATCCGGTTTGACGTCTCCGTCCAGACCTCGAGCGCGCTGGTCCGACAGGCCCCGAGTGGTCCACGGTGGGCGCTGAAGCGGCTGGACCGGGAGCTCCTCCTGGAAGCCTCGATCGTGCAGGCCTGGGTGTCATCACCGGACAGGCCTGCTGATATTAACGACGAGGCGGAGTGGTTCCGGGAGGCCATGTCCGAAGTATGTGACGTGGCAATGCCCCGGGTCCAGCCTGGACGCGCCTCGCGCCAGGTGTACTGGTGGTCGCCGGAGCTAACGTCTCTGCGCGAGGCGTGCGTTGCTGCGCGACGCCTGTACACCAGGCACCGCAGGCTCCGTGTCCGTCCTCCGGATACGGAAGCCATTCAGGCGGAGCTGTACGAGGGTTACAGAGCGGCGAAGACCGCCCTCCGAGCGGAGATACTGCGGGCCAGGGGACTGGCCCGTGAGGAGTCGCTGGGGACTCTGAACAGGGACCCTTGGGGACGCCCATACAAAATGGTGCGGGAGAAACTCCGCCCATGGGCTCCCCCACTAACGCAGAGTCTCCGGCCTCAGCTCGTGGAGGGCGTGGTGAGCGCTCTGTTCCCTTCGCGAGGGGAGCACACTCCCCCGCCCATGGCTCCGCCTCCTGCGGTGCCCACTGTGGACCACATAACCGACGACGACGACGATTCTCCTGAGGTGACCGAGGTAGAGTTGAGAGTGGCGGTACGTAGGCTGAGTGCCAAAAATACCGCCCCAGGACCCGACGGCCTACCTGGAAAAGCCTGGGTCCTGGCCTTGGAGGCTCTCGGGCCTCGACTTCGAGGGCTCCTAAGCGCATGCTTGGAAGGGGGCCAGTTCCCACTTCGTTGGAAGACGGGGAAACTGGTCCTCATTAAGAAGACGGGGCGCCCTGCGGACTCTCCGTCCGCTTACCGGCCCATTGTGCTGCTCGACGAGGTGGGCAAGCTCTTTGAAAGAGTCATTGCAGACCGCCTCGTCGGGCGGCTAGTGCGGGTGGGGCCGGATTTGGCGGAGAGCCAGTTTGGCTTCCGCAGGGGGCGCTCTACGGTGGACGCCATCATGCGCGTGCGAGCCCTCACGACGGGGGATGCTGTGGCCCGGGGTGGGGTCGTCTTGGCGGTGTCTCTAGACATCGCCAATGCCTTCAATACCCTGCCCTGGAGTTGCATCAGGGAGGCACTCCGGTATCACCGGATGCCGACCTACCTCTGTCGCATAGTCGAGGCCTATCTGACGGACAGGGCCGTCATCTACCCCGGTCACCAGGGAGAATGGAACCGGCGAGAGATGTCGTGCGGTGTCCCACAGGGATCAGTCTTGGGGCCGTATCTGTGGGACATCGGGTACGACTGGGTGCTGCGCGCCGACCTCCCTAGCGGCGTCAGCGTCGTTTGTTACGCTGACGACACGCTAGTCCTGGCACAGGGGAGGTCGCACCAGGCGGCGGCCGAATTAATGACACGCGGGGTTGCGACAGTCATTGAGAGGATCCGGCAATTGGGACTCGAGGTGGCCCTGCACAAGTCCGAGGCCATGTGTTTTCATGGTCCTCGGAACGCGCCACTCTCGGGTTCCCAAATAATGGCGGGAGGGGTTCACATCGGCGTCGAGTCGACGATGAAGTACCTGGGACTCGTCCTCGACAGCCGGTGGAACTTCGTCGAGCATTTCCGACGTTTGGCTCCCAGACTGGACCGGGCTGGGGCTGCCTTGAAGCGGCTCCTGCCCAATCTAGGGGGTCCAAACGCCTCCTGCCGGAGGCTCTACGCGGGGGTTGTGCGGTCCATGGCCCTTTACGGGGCACCGGTGTGGGCGCGTTCATTGAGGCTCCGACCAGCACGCCGTTTGAACGCGTCCCAAAGGGTCATGGCCATCCGGCTGGTCCGGGGATACCGCACGGTCTCCTGCGAGGCGGCGAGCCTCCTTGCCGGATTGCCGCCATGGGATCTGGAGGCAAAAGTCCTCGCGCACATTTGGGAGTCGCGCGAGGAGGCGAAACGCCGGGGCGTTACTCCGCTGCCGCGAGAAATCGCGGCACAGCGGACAGAGCTCCGGCGGGATCTCATGGCGGCATGGAGAGTGCGACTGTCGCAACCCAGCGCTGGGCACGCCACAATTGCGGCGGTAAGTCCCCTCTTTGAGGAGTGGCTTGAGAGGCGCCACGGCGTCCTCACCTTCCGCCTGACGCAGGTCCTCACCGGACATGGCTGTTTCGGGAGGTTCCTGTTTCGGATAAGGCGGGAGGAAACGCCCGGGTGTTGGCATTGTGTGGATCGACCGGAGGACACGGTGGAGCATACGGTGGAGGTCTGCCCGGCTTGGGCGGAGCACCGCCGTGTCCTCGTGGCGGCGATCGGCGGCGGCGATCTCTCGCGTCCGGCCCTGGTACAGGCCATGGTACGGAGCGAGAGGGAATGGGAAGCCGTCACCTCCTTCTGTGAAGCAGTAATGCTCGCGAAGGAGGAGGCGGAGCGCGTGAGGGTGCGGCAATCGTTGCGCCCTCACGCCCCTAGTCGCCGCAGGAGGAGACACCCTGGGCGTCGGGAGTCAATTGCCGACTCCCGGCCACCGTAGGCGCGGGCTTGCGGACGGCGAGCAATGGGCAGCTCGCCGTCCGGTAAGGACCAGGCCCGGGTCGACGGCGCGTCGTGTTCCACGCGCGCCTCAAAGAGATGTCAGCATCATTGAAGGGGTCCAATAGGGCCGATGCCTGCCGGGGTCGCGGATTGTTCGAAAGAGTTACCGTGGCCCTGGCGCACAGGCAACTGAAGGAACACGGGTGGGTTTTAGTCAGTAAGAGTCTGACACGCCCTTCCGCTCCGCCCAGAGCGGGAGAGGTCATTTGATGATTTCCCACCCAAAAAAAAAAAAAAAAAAAAAAAAAAAAAAAAAAAAAAAAAAAAAAAAAAAAAAAAAAAAAAAGGACTGACTTAGCTGTAGACAGGTATTGGCTCTAGGCTATAAAAATGTAGATCTGGAGCAGCCTTATTTCTACTAAATCAATCTTTAAAACGTCTCTCCTTCTCCCTTTAATCCATCGGAAGGTTGTATTTTAACATCGGACTGCCCATTGTGTTTCCCTATGTAAAATTTTAGACATTTATAACTGTAGTTCTTATACTGATTACTGCGTACCTACATACTTACTTATTCTTTGTATAAGTAGGTATCTACTTAGTACATCGGTAGGTAGTACCCAGTAAAAGTAAATGAAGTATTATGTGGCCAAACTAATGAGAACTGATCATTGCCCCTTATGGATATCAGCAATACCAAAAGCATCACAGGTGCATGGCCATCCCAGAAAAACTTGAAATGACTGATCTGCCCCTATTACACCCAGCAAATGCTGCTTGGCGGCAAACATTGTGTTGGTGGTAGCATATTCCTAGACGAGCTCTTTTACAAAGAGCATACTTTCTAAATATGTAGGCCCTGAATACCAAAGGTTCAAACAAAACAGAAGTTTTCATACCGTAATAAAGCTATATGTAATAATTTCCAGGTGACAGTTTGACAGGTGTTGTCCCATATGATTATGTCACGTCGCGTGTCATGTTTTTGCACGCGTATTTCCGGCCATGACCCTAATTAGTGTAACGAGACTATTTCATTGTTATTGGTGGCTAAATTACCATAAATCTATTGTTCTATTTGGTGTGTCGAGGACGGGACAATGGTTTAATAGGTTATCGTTTATCTAGGTCATTTTTGCGATATTATATTATTATTCAGTTTTTTATTTGGGTTTGCAGGGCAAACACACTTGATCAAACCCGGAGTGTAGTTATGCCAAATTGTAAACAGTTAAGGGGCATGCGCCAAGGTAGCCCGCGAAATTCAAATTTTCTTACGTTTTTTGCAATTTGCAGGTCAGTATCAGGTTGTATGGTGATCTAAATATGATTCGCCACAGTATCAACTAAGGCTATATAGAATTATAATCATTAGAATCAGCAATACAACTCCATATGTTAGAATTGCCCTCAAATGTCATGATTTCATGAAATACACATAACACACATAACATCACGCCTGTATTCCCCGAAGGGTTAGGCAGAGGTGTACCTATAGCACACCCACATTTCGCCAGTTATGTTTAAGTCCCATGTAATAGGGGGCGAGCCTATTGCCATCAACCGGGCACAAATCCAGACTCCGGGCTGCTACCAAGAAATTCTAGATGGAAAAACCCGATAACACTTTGCCCGACCCGGGAATCAAACCCAGGACCTCACATGCTCAGCAGTAGCGTTTGCGACCACTAGACCAAGGAGGCAGGGTGGATTTCATGAAATAGTCATTCAATAGGGTAATATGAACTTATAGAGATGTATTGCTGATTCCAATGATTATAATTCTGTTAAGCCATATTCGTTACGGTCACGAATCATATTTTAATCAAAATACAACCTGACAGTGAAAAAACGTAACAAAATTTGAATGTCGCGGGCTACCCTGAAGGTTCCACCATATAATAAGGTTTCTGCCACTGATAAGTCTGTCAAAATCACAGTGATATTTATTCTTGTTACAATAAGGTTGCTGTTGGGTTGCTGCTGTCAGAGGTAAATTATTAACTGTGAAAGGTCTGTAGTTGTAACTTTACTAAGGGGGCCTATCGCACTCCTGCGTCGTGGGGCCGAACGGCCCATACAAAATGTATGCAAACAATCATTGTCAGGCGGGACGAGGCAGTGATTGCTGGCAAACATTTTCTATGGCCCCACGAAGTAATATACTAATTTAGTTCGTGATGGGCCCTCAATAATTGGCTTCGAGCTGGCCGACCTACAGGGTAAATTGCGTAACACACTAACAGTAGCAATGGCTTTCATTTGACAGTTCAAGAACATTCATTGCGTTATTTACGTTGTTGTGCAGACAACTTTTTCAAACTTATGAAGCAATGGTTTAGGAATATCCTTCAAAATGATTCACATTGTAATTGAAGTGTGTAACGCAATTAGTACGAGTATTGAGGCTTCATTCCCAGTCGCCCCCGCGGGGATTGCCACCGGAGGCAAATGGGAATAAAACTTATTGCCCCCACTTCAAATCGCTGTACATTGCGGCGTGGATTAGCACTAGGAATAATGGCAAATCCTAACCCTAGACGTCGACATCAGGCGCACCCCGAGGTTCGGTTGGTTAGGTTCCTTTAAACCCTTTAGATAGAAATCCGTCGACCTGATTATTAACCCTAACCCTAGCCGGTCGACGTCCCTTATTATTTTATTCTTCTCAAGAAACAAAGCAATGTATAGCGAAACCGAAGTGGGGGCAATGACTTCCCAGTCACCGCCGGTGGCGACTGGGAATTTTTATTCCCATTTGCCTCCGGTGGCAATCCCGGGGGCGACTGGGAAAGAACGGTATTGAGCGTCTATATAAAGTCGCTAGCACATCAAGTTACCATAAATTGTCAGATTATCTCATTCGATTTTGAACTTAACCCTCAACATTTTAAGGTTTAAAATCGTTTCGAGAAATTTTATAGTTTCGTGTAGCTTGACCTGCTGCCGACTGTACATAAATACCTACAAATTGAAGTCACTTTTCGTGTCTGCCTGTGACTGTGTTATTCTTCTAAACTAAGCCACGGATTTTGATGCGGTTTCAACATCATTTAGAGAATGTATTCTGGAAGATTTATGTGTATAATACATTAATATTAAACATCCGTTAAACAAAGAAATCACGTTGTTTTGTCAAATCGTAAACACTGTGCGAAGCAGGGGCAGGTCACTAGTTTATTAAATAATGAAACAGACTTCAGTTTACTATTACAGAGACCATTTTTTTTACCTGTTAAAAAATCATCTTTGCTCTTGCTTCTTTCAATGCTGTGTATCATTAATCTTTGCGGTCACCAGACAATCTTAGGGGCAATTGGCGTTCTGAGTATGGTAAAACTGTTTTTTTAGAACTAAATAGGACCAAGGATTGATACAATAAAACAAAGAGTCTAAATGTAAAATATGTATTATATTCCACTAACGTTCATAAAATAATTTGCATCTTCAAATTGTAATAAACAGGTGTTAACAAAAGACTATAAAAGCCCATTTTTGCGCAAAATATTAATGCCAGTATACCTCGTATTTGTGGTTCAAATAATATCTCTTCATAATTTCAATTAAGGCACAAAAATGATTTAAAAAAATGTTGATAGATTTCTGCTCCATCACTACTAATTAAACTTGATTAGAATTTTATGAAATAAATATCTATACAAAAATGCGAATGGTATATTCGATAAAAAATTGTGTATACATCATCCTGGATTAGGCAGGCAATATTCGTCAATAAGTGTGTGATTCCCCTATAAAATATTTACAATATTACGAATAGGGATGGAGCTTCGGAAATTGAACATTGTACGATTACCATTCCTTAAAAAACTAAATAAATAATCACTTATTTTGGTAAAAACCGCGCTTCCTTCGATTAATTCGCGTTCTCGCTATATCTACGTTCTTCTATACATTGCCTATCTACAAGCGAACGCACGAGACGATAATCACAGCACAGATAAATAAACTTGTAAAAAGACAACAACTAATTAAATTATATCAAAACTAGTATCGACACTTTAGTCGAAGGAAGTTACAGTAACTCTTTACAATTCGATTTATGGACACTGCTTGCAAAAAAAAAGAGTTGAAAATTATAATGATTTTTCCAGTGTGTGTCACAGACGCAAAAATCTTATAATGTCACGGGGGCAAAAATGGTGGCTGAAACTTTTTAGCGACAATTGCGTCTGGTTTAAAAATGATTAAGTATGTTTAGACAAGAAAAATGACGGGAATGGTAGGGATGTTACAATCGTAATAATTCATTGAACTAAACACGACTTGACACTTACATTTAAGTACCCTTACTATTAAAATTGCTCACACGCATTGCTCTTACATATTTGTTGATATTTTGTACACAGATAACCATTAATCGAAATGCGTGGAGCGTTTAGGCAGTGTTCAGAGGATAATGTTGGCGGGGTCCTCAATGTTCTCTTTGAAGGCTTTCATCCACTGTGCGCCCACCGCGCCGTCTATTACTCTGTGGTCCGCCGATGCCGTGAACGTCACGAACTTAGCCAATAGGAAACTGGAAATGAGAAAATAATGCGTCAATTAGAATTAACTACGAAAACCAACCTTAGAGTGCGCGCAAAATAATTCTGCACACATACGCTAACATGCTGGCAGGGATATAGTATTGAAGGTCAAACACGCGCGCAGACTTATCTTGCGCGCACTTTACTACCATTAATTTAAGGTGCTGTGAAAGTGAAATTGTTTACATCCCACACGCTTTACTTATCTGTCATGATTTGATGACAAATGCTTTTTTTTTTAACCGACGAAAAAATTACGATGTTTTTGACGTGATAACGTCTTATAAATCGATGAACGCCGGCTGCACGCACGAAAAAGCATGACTCATTGTCACGTTCCGCCTGAGCCGAGCGTGCAAGCGAGAGCGCGGAACAAGCGATAGAGAGGCACGATCGGCCTAAGCGTTCGGCTTGTGAGGCATCTATCTCTCTTTCACTCCTTATGACGTTATCACGTAAAATTATTGTCCCTAAACCGACTTTACAGACAACCATTTTCTTTTTTTTTTTACTTAAG
Organism: Griposia aprilina; assembly: GCA_916610205.1. Classification (NCBI taxonomy): domain Eukaryota; kingdom Metazoa; phylum Arthropoda; class Insecta; order Lepidoptera; family Noctuidae; genus Griposia; species Griposia aprilina. Next base: position 14,681,272 of record OU744302.1, read on the forward strand.
CGTTCAATAATTACTGCAAATAATATAAATCCAATAAAAATAATAGCACAGTGACTTACCCTCGGGGATCATCTTGGTCAGGAATAACGAGCTCCTGTAGACCTCCACACGCCAGGATTAAGGACTGAGGAGGATTAATGATGGCATTGAACATGGTGATACCTGAAAACACAACAAACAGTTTCACATTAAAAATATGTATACAAATGACCTGAGGGCCTAGACAAATGGCATTCGCTTCGGAGCGATTCTATTTCCAAAAACTAGCAATAACGCTCGTCAAAAAGTGTCCCTTGGCTATGCATCTCTGTGGAAGTACCTAATCTTTCGACGCTGTCGATTCATTTCATAATCGAATGTTGTTTACATTGTCTAGCTAATTTTTATTCGTTGACCTATGATCACGTGACATTTCGATAGCTTATGTCAACCCCATACATTTTAGCTTTTCTACTAGCGCTATCGTTAATCGAATGTTACTTTGTCTAGGCCCTCTGTTCCGATTCGATCACGAAAGTTATCTCCGAGAAGAACATTTCTCTTTCAGGCAGGTTAAAATTTGACTTGGATTTACTCACCGTACATTCCTAGGTTGGATACGGTAACAGTGCCACCCATAAACTCCTGTGGCTGAAGTTTGCCCTCCCTGGCCTTGGCGGCGAGTTCCTTCATGTTCGTGGAGAGGTCGATGATACCGCGGGAGTCGCAGTTGAAGAGGATCGGCGTGATCAGCCCGGAGGGAGTCGCTACTGCTACGCTTACATCTACATTGGCGAACCTGGACAAGAACGGGAAAGGATGCGGTCAGTAAATAGGTACAGATGTTACAATTCCCAAACGCGCGTTTGACATTCCAATTCATACCTTATTACAATGACGTAAGAGTCACGTGAGGCGCGCTCAAGAATTGCCTTATCTATACGTTTAATAGTTTTGAGACCAACTGATGAAAATATTTTTAGTTTTTTTTTTTTGTGTAGGTCGGTCCGTATTTTTGCACTTAGGGGCCCCTAATAGCAAAAATACCGACCGATCTACACACGCCAAGAAAATATCAGTCGTTGAAATAAAGTCGAAAATAATTAAATTAACCGCGTGGCTTAAGTCCACATTTATGTTCACGAGTTTATATTACTACCAGCTTTTGCCTGCGGCTTCGCTCGCGTTAATTTAGAATTTGACAATCAATTCGGGTTGTTCGGGGAATTATAGTTAGGAAGATGAAAAACTGGTCTATCGACGCTCTAGACTCAAAAAATGTATTAGGTACTTAATAAAAAAATTAAAAAAAACACTCATAACACACTACTAAAGTTTCTACAATACTATAATTCAATCATGGTTCGAAAGACACGTGGCGCCATTATCATAAGAACGTTATTGTTGTTTTCTTCGGGAAAAGTACGTTTTTCGGGATAAAAGGTACCCTATGTCCGTTTCTGTACACCTGACAACGTATATGCAAAATTTCAGGATGATCGGTTCAGTGGTTTAGGCGTGAAAGGTAACAAACAAACAAACTTACTTTCGCATTTATAATATTAGTTAGGATTACGATGTCCGCTTTTATTCTTTTGCGTTTGGATTATTATTATTGTAAAAGCAATGTGAACTTACTGTCTTATGTAGGAGTCCATCCAGTGTGAGTTTACTGTGGGAACCCGCTTACAAGCCCCAGCGACCGCCTTCACTATGAAGTCGTTCATTGAAACCTGAAAAACACAAGATAAAGTTTAGACCAAATGAAGATATATCTATAATAAAAAATGACATTAAAAACTTTTTTACAAAAAAAACAACCGACTTCCAAAAAAAACACTAAAAGACGTGAAAAATAACTTTAATTTCGGAAGTCGGTGCCTTTGGTTTTGTATTTTCGTGTTTGGCCACCGACTTCCGAAATTAAAGTTATTTTTCACGTCTTTTAGTGTTTTTTTTGGAAGTCGGTTGTTTTTTTTGTAAAAAAGTTTTTATTTTTCACTTTTTAGTTGCGGTACCTACCCCACACAAATTCGTATACCACTACTTGGTGTGTAAATAACAGTGACAGGAAATTATTAACACATCATCCATATAAACTAAGTGGAAAAAATCTGCAGTATTAAGGATAACTCCAAAACTACTGGTCAGACCTTGATCAAATTTAAATGGGACCACATGTGAAGCACCACCTATCAAATAAAAAAAGAATCATCCAAATCGGTTCACCCAGAAAAAAGTTATGAGCTAACACACATAAAAAAAAAAAAAAAAAAAAAAAAAAAAAAAAAAAAAAAAAAAAAAAAAAAACATACAGGCGAATTGAGAACCTCCTCCTTTTTGTGAAGTCGGTTAAAAAGAAATGTTGTTCGTTGGTAAGCGCATCACTTCAGAACGGCTGGACCAATTTGTTTTTTTTTGTTTTGATATGTTCTTAATAGTCCGAACCCGGTTCTTACGGGAAGAAAACATTGAAAACTTCCAAGTCCATTTTCTAATGGAATTTTGTATGAATTATTAAAATTTGGACAGTACGACGATTGTCGGGTCAGCTAGTATAGTACAGGCTGGCAGGAACAGCGACGCGCAAACTGTAACCATGAATTCAGCAAATGATTCTAAACCCTTATGCGGTGAAAATTTATGGAACAGCATTTTTGTTTTATAACCAACGAACATTTTTAAAACCCCGTTCAGAATCTTGTACTGAATCCATAGTAACAGATTGTGCGTCGATGTCCCCTGCCACCCTGCATGAAAATACTTATTTTTAACCGACTTCAAAAAGGAGGAGGTTATCAATTCGGATGTTTGTTTTTTTTTTTATCTATGTTCGGGCATAACTCCGTCATGTATAGACGGATTTGGAAAATTCCTTTTTTGTTTGAAAGGGTATACTCTCGAGGTGGTCCCATTGTCACCAAGTCATAATCTGATGAATGGATTTCATGCAAATCGAGGGAAATTCTCAAGTTTTATAGGCATACCTATAGCGATTTGGGTATTTTTTATAGTAACTCGTGCATTTGCTCTCGGAAAGCACCATTCGTTGAAGTGGAACTGATGATGAAGACCACAGCTGGCCAGCAGTGGAACTACTCAATAATAAGTATTTCACGGGTTGCGATTGGATTACTTTATCATGGTTGCTAAGCAATTTATGCTTGTCACAATGCATATGTTGCAGTTCTTTTGGTTCTTACTAGGAGAGCTCGTGAACAATTATTGTTCAGGAGCTCTCCTAGTAAGAACCAAAAGAACTGCAACATATGCATTGTAAAATATTTCTTATATTATATATTTAATATAATATTTATTTATTTATATATTTATTTATTTTTATTTCTAATATTTATTATATTCAAATATTTCTTTTCCCGTTGCTGGGACGTTAATTATTAACGTCCCAGCATCGGGAAAAGAAATATTTTGTAAAAGGTGATGAGCAGAAGTGACTCACTAAAAGTGAAAAATAAAAAACTTTTTTTACAAAAAAGAAACTGACTTCAAAAAAAAACACTACAAGGTTAAAAATAACTTTAATTTCGGAAGTTCGGTGGCAAAAAACTAAAATACAGATCCAAAGACACCGCCTTCCGAAATTAAAGTGATTTTTCACTTTGTAGTGTTTTTTTTTGGAGACGGTTGTTTTTTTGTATGTAGTTTTTATAACTGCATTAACGATTTTATTAAAATTTCATATAATGATCGATAAATAGTAATCAAATTTAGAAAAATAAGTTATTTTTTAACGAATTAACGATGTTATTTAAATAGTATACATTGATAGTAATTTCGATGATAACTATTTATCGATAATTGTATTGTCACTTTGGTCACAGCTCTACTCGGATTCATTGCGACAGTAATCGATTTAGGCGCGAATTGTACCTTAACTCCAGCCTTCTCTGCATCCAGCTTTTCGTTGACCTTCTTCCTCATGGCCATGGTCTTCTCAACGTTGACGGTGGCCGTTAGCTGGTAGTGCGGGATGGTCTGCTTCGCGGCTGAGAGCCTCTTGGCAATGGTGGCGCGCATGCTGGACAGTGGGATGTCCACGTAGCTGGCGCCCGGCGCGGGCGCGGGCGCGGGCGCGGCTGCGGCCGACGCGGCGGCTCCCGCAGCTGCTAAGTCCGAACTCTTCAGTGAGCCATACAGGCCGGAGCCTTCTCCTGATAGCATGATATAAGGTATTTGAGCCTTGGAATTTAAAGTCAGATTCAAAGAGTTGCGACAAAAGTTCACTTTGGCATTCAAAACAAGAATTATACATAGTAAAATTAAATTAGTTAGCGAAACTGGACAGACGTGATGGGTATCGATATCTAAACATGATAAACGACACGATTTAACCATTTTCTCTCATGTACAAAAGTGGCTATCTGTCCTATACAAACAATAAGATTTAGTCTATCCTATTTAATTTCATATAAAATTATAATTATAATTTGTAATGCCTGAAAAGGATGACATTAATATTGCTGAATAACTGTATTAAATTAATTATTATTGACATTTAATTGTAACGTAACTAAAATTTCTCAATTTTATTGTATAATTTTATTAAGTTTAAAAATGTTAAATGCATGCTAATTTAGCATGATAAGGGCAGGCGAATGATAATTGCAACGCTTGTAAAAGGCTGCTAAGTCATAAGTACTAACATAAGTTAACACCAACATTGTAACACTTAGTTCGCAATAAACGTTTTGACTTTGACTTTAAACTAAAAAAAAAAGTCCGCTGAAAGCGTAGTTTCTTAAAAATCTGTTTAAAAAAGTCTTAATATCTTTTTGTTTTTTGCAATATGAAAACATCTTTAGATATCGTCTGCGGAGTTTCGCTAACTAATTTAATTTGACCCTGTAGATTTACAGCTAATTAAATACCAGTTATCATTTTAATTAAATGAATGTTTAGCTAATAGAATTCAAAATTGGAATTATTAATTCTACTGATACTTAAAACGATACTCAGTGCGTACTTTATTTCGTGCCATCAGAATAGAGGCTAACATTGGGTGTAAATTTTAGTATATCATGTAGAATCAGTGTGGAAATCGCGAAACAACATGCCACGTGGATTATGTGTTAATTGGAAATACGTTGATATTGAAAGGACAGAGGACAAAGCTTCTTTTTGTCTACGAGGCAAGATATACAATAAATAAGCTGCAAGAAGACAAAAGTTTTTTTTTTAAATATTTATAAGATTGTTAAATTGTTTATTGATTCATGCTTTTAAACATAATAATTAATAAATAAGAAGCTATACAAAAAAGTTGTGTCAATCAATGTCCAAAGTGTGACGTTATTCTTACCTCCAAGCCTGATATTCCTGATTTCAGCGAGCCTCCGTGCCATAGGGCTGGCGAAGACCCTGCTACCCTCAGGCGCCGCAGGGGCCACTGCAGCAGCAGGGGCCGCGGCAGGCGCGGGGGCCGGCGTAGCGGGCGCAGGGGGAGCGGGCGCGGCCGCAGCGGGGGCCGGGGCCTCACCTGCTGCTGTAGTCACAATACACTTATAAATAAGCGAACGTTTAGGAAAGTAATCTGTTTTAAATTATCATTTCCATCACCCAGGTTGCCAGTATTAATTCCAGCTGCATCACTATACAGACTGTTGATTTAGTCGCTTGCAATCTTTAAGGGATTGATTCTACTCCTCATACTGAACCACTTTTCCTATTAGGGAAAAAACGCACTCATATTGTCTGTCCACTACATTTGTTGACAGAAACAACAAATATTATTCATGAATCAATGAAATATTGAAGGTGACTAAATCAACAGCCAGTTTAAAAATGTTATTAAAAGATAACCTTTTTTCTTGGCAATAGGCCTGGCCGTGCTGGGTCCTGCTGTGGGATACAAACAATGGTTAGTTAGACAGATACATGCAAATGTACAGCCAATATGTGTTATGTTGAAATGGAAAATGATAATTACATTACTATTATTTGATGTCTTTTTAGATGTGACGATAAAATCTGCCAAATGCGTTTTTAAATTCACCAAATCTTGATGTTTCCCATTTATCACAAAACATCAAGCATTACGATGTATATTAGTCTTTAGTAAAATTGCCATAAATTTTTAATGACTTCCTAGCAATAGTATTTATTATTTCGTATTGCCAGTTTTACAATTTTATTATGTAGATAGAACTGTTTTGGTAGAAACAAATGAGTTATTACTACATATATGTACTTGATATTACTTTAAGCTGCTAACTGCGTAATCGAGATGAGCATTTAATAAAGTCCTTTTAATTTATTATAGCTTAGCCTGAATGAAGGTTATTAAAGGTACTTAATATGCAAAATAAACTCCATTTCTTATCAGTATACATTTTCCGTTGCACTTACAGTCGTCTTCCTTGAAGTCTTTAAAGGCAGCTACATCAGCTTTGTCTCCTACGATGATGCACAGCAGTTTGCCAACAGGCACACCTTTTGTTCCAGCTGGGATCAAGATCTTAGCCAGGTAACCTTCTTCAGGGGTCTCGAAACCCATAGTAGCCTTGTCTGTTTCAATCTCGCAGAGAAGATCACCTAAAATTAGTCAGAGATATATCATGAAATTTGAAAATTCTTGAATGTAACAATAAATTGTAACCATATCCATCTTCTGCTCATTATTAATGTCCCGTCTCTGTTACTTGTGTACATATCACTGTGCATGTTTCTTGTCATCTATATCTATATATATAAAAATGAATCCCTATTTCCCTTGGTCACGCCATCACGCGTGAACGGATGGACCGATTTCAATAAAATATTTTTTGTTGTGTTCTTTATTCTCAGGAGAAGGATCATAAGAAATAAAAAAATAAGGAAGTTGATCGGAACGTTACAAAATTTAAGAAAACTTAACGCCAATATTAATTTTACATAACTGTCAGTTGTTTGAAATAACTGGCAGCGATTGACAGAATGCGCGCTGCAAATATCGTTTAACACAGATGGATCGGTTGATAAAGGAGCCGTTAGTTTTAGTCAATAGTCAAAACTAAAACTAAACGACATAATATGACATTCATAGTTCAGACAGGACAACGTCGATCGGGTCAGCTTGTTAGAATATAAAATAAAGGAAAACACGTACCTTCACCCAGTTTGTCACCCTCCTTCTTCTGCCAGTTGATAATGGAACCACTCTCCATAGTTGGTGACAATGCTGGTAGGTTCACCTTTGAGTGTCCTGGCAGGTCGGCATAATACCTTATCTGGATAGTCCATTGTGGTGTGGCCAATATTCTCCTGTTCTGAGCATTTAATACTCTGGAATGAAGAGTTTTAATTTAGTAACAAGATGTCATGCAAAAATAGATATCATAAAGTGATGTTACCTCACATTGTTTAGGATACGAGAATAATGTGTATGCAAATGTTTTAATTTATAATACCGGTAATACGGGGTGAATAGGAACGCAGGGGTGAATCGTAACGAAACTTTAAAAGGGATTTTAACATTGAAATATTATAGTCTGTCGCCAAAAAGGACTCTAACGTGTATACTGTATTATAATTAACCGATTACGTGTCCCTGTTGGCAACAAATTATATTATTTAAATGTTTAAATTCCTTTTAAAGTTTCGTTACGATTCACCCCTGCGTTCCTATTCACCCCGTTTTACGGTAGTTATTGAAAGCATAATCATACTATCACATTTTCACAAGAACACCATTTTTGAGAGTTTCTTAAAGCCTCATAGATTACTTATTTTACAGCTGCCAACGGTTTGCTCCATAGCCTTATTTGTAACAAGCTTTTATTTTACTTCACTTGTAGGATATATTATGATAAAATCTTCCAAGCTAATTTACAACTTTCTCTTGGCATACCTATCAAATTGAAAATACTCTTTCCCTCAGATGATAATGCATTTTTAAATATCATAATTAACAATTTAGCAGTTCCATATGTGCAAAGCATAAAATAATTATCAAAGTCACAGAGAGATTAGTTTATATAATGTGTTAGCTTATCAGATAAGCATAGTTCAGACATCTCAATGATATCTGCAAGCTTTTACAAAAACAAAGATGTTTTATAACATAATCTCATCTCATTTCATGATCAGGTCATCTGTAATGAAAACCTAAAATATTCTGACCATATTTATTTTTTTAAGTTAGAAATCTCTGTTATCAGCAGAGATCGGGTATTCAGATGCATATATACCTATGAAAGAAAGGAAGAGGTTTCTTAGTTATTATTTTTATTGGGGAAAAAAAACCGGTATACCAGGAACGACGGTAATGCATAACTAGTTGGGTGTATAGTATAGAATCGACTTGTAAACATATTCATTAAAAAAAAAACAGGATTCTTGAATTGCATAACTATTCAGATGCATATTTTATTTAAAATGTATGTTTAGCCCCCAAAGCAAATATCTGTATGTAGGGTGTAAAAGGACGGGTGGTGTGCCGGGTGTGTTAGTTAAAGTTAAAAAAATTTCGATACAGGAGCGCATTTAGTGAATATGCATCCGAATATCCGATCTCTGGTTATCAGCTATTTTGAAGTAATGAGGTAAGACTGATACTGATGGTTATGTAATTATTATGCACAGTTCAATAACATGAATTAAGTAATTCATTATCTTATGACATTAGGCTAGGTTCAGATGATGAGAATCTGAACCTCCTTTGAACCATACTTTGAACCATACAGCCAATAGCTTGACAACAATACTACTGAAAAAAGTAGGTAATAGCCATATTCTGTACATATTGAGGACATGCACTATTTTAGGCATAAAAACATCATCTGCAGTACAATATTTATTATAATTTGCCTACACTACATATCCCAAATAAACTGGCTGTCCGAATTAACTTATTAACTTCTGTTGTAAACATTGAAATTCAACTACACATAACATAACATCACGCCTGTATTCCCCGAAGGATTAGGCAGAGGTGTACCTATAGCACACCCACATTTCGCCAGTTATGTTTAAGTCCCAAGTAATAGGGGGCGAGCCTATTGCCATCAACCGGGCACAAAAAACAAATTAAACTACATTGGTGTTTATTTTAAGAATTGACATACAACTGTTAATTCTTCAAATACAACCAATGTAGTTTTTAGCTTCTAATTATTGATGTGTAAACATCTTAGCGCTCGGTCTACGGTAGGGGCTAGCTGGGTCTTCGAGCGTCAGACGCGTAAGCGTAAGACCTCGAGCGTCAGATGACGTCAGCGTAAGACCCGTGTCTATGTGAGCGCGTGAACCAAACTGATGCGAGCTCACATGTTTACACATCAATTTTCGTGAGTGCCAAACCAACTCACACCGATTTTTTTGCTTTTATTATGATTGGAACATATTTTGTACTATAGATATTTTTTTGTATAATTTCATACTGTATTATTGAATTGATTTTGATTTGATCAAAAAGATTTAGTGTAGACATAATAAAAAATTCTCAGACAATCTTATCAGACTCAAGATAATGAAAAATATTTTTTTTTTTTTTTTTTTATCTAGCTTCTGCCTGCGGCTTCGCCCACGTGGATGTCGGAAATTATCCCACGAGAACATGCTACTGGGATAAAACGATAGCCTATGTTACTCCTTATAACATCAGCTGTCTATCAATGAAAGTCCCGTTAAAATCGGTCCAGCCGTTTCGGAGATTAGATAGAATAAAGACACACACAAAACTTAAAAAAAAGTTTTTTGTTTGTTTGTTGAATTGCCATAAACACTTTCATATGAATTTACAAAAAAAGCTATTATTTTACCATTACAAACAGACACTTAAATTTTATTCATTTGTATAGATAAGACTATTTTTCGTGTTACCCAGTAACTGGGTTGTGGGGGTCAGATCGGCAGTGTCTCCATGTAAAATACTGGTACTCAGCTATGTCTGGTTAGACTGGAAGCAGACCCCAACACAGTTTGGAAAAGGCGGGCAGATTGAAGACTATTATTTAATTTTCCTTCTTATTCAATCAAACACTTGTATAATGGCAAATTAACTTATTAAGCATCGCTAATGAGCATAGATCGGCCATAGGTTGTGTACATTTACCTAAACTTCGAGGTAAGCAACATAGAGTGGATAATACCTCCTCTAAAATACCGGACTGATGATAATGATGTTTTAATCCCAAGATTCAAAACTCACAAATTATTTATTGACTTTATAATTATGTAGTATAGTTACTAGTATACTTATATCTAAAGTATATTTACAAATTATTGATTTGAAGAATCATGTTACATTTTTAGGGTTCTGTTCTAAAATTGTGACAAATTTAAATAACATTAAGTTGGCTGGTTTATGTGCTTATTTGTCGAAGTGCATATTAGGAAAATTAAAATTTGTGCTTCAAATACATATCTACATACATTTTATTGTACAGTCATTGTATTCTTACCCAGATAATGGTGAGAGTTCCTATTTTTTCAAAATATGTTTGGTAACACAACAAAATGTGATATAATTTACTATCTCTTTCACATGATGTAGGAGTTGCTATTTGTTATCTCTTTCAATCAATGCACAAGCTGTGTGAAAGAGATAACAACTATTGTTTTCTATTGTAAAATATGTGTGAGCGCATGCGCATTCCTGAATAATATTGTTTTGAGATTGATGATTAATGATGATGTTTCCGATTGATTTTTATTTGTATCAACTAAAATGAATAAATAAAAAATACCACTTGTTTATTTTTATGTTAAATGTTATGGGTTACGAGCATTTATATTTTTACCCAATGGACGGCGCAACAGCAAAAACAGGATTAATTTTTTTGTTCTATACTTTTGAAAGGTACTTATAGCTACTTTACTCTGGTTCTTTGTGTAATGTTATCAAGAAAGTTTTGTAATTGTACATAAATCTAAGTTGTTTTGATTAGATATTTTGCTTTTTATTTTTAATATTACCCTTTTTATCACAATATAATGAAGTAGATAAATTATTGAATAGTTGGCTGCTTATTGTGTGTATTTTCCTATATGTAAAACAAAGCACTTTAATTTAACAGTTTTAGTATGGAACCCTTAAAAAAGTAATGAGATTCTTCGAAATAATAATATGTTACGAATGTATTGAAAGTGCATTAAATAATTTGCAATTTCTTAAATCGTCATGTTGATGATTCCGGGATTTTAGAGTAGGTATTATCCACTCTATGTTACTTACTTCCTCAAAGTTTAGATAAATATGCTCTACCTATTCCAATGTCTCCTAATGAGACACAATTGATTTTCTATTGTTATGGCCCACTTGCGGGCCACCTGGGGCCTGACTAGTTAATCAATAGGTTTAATATGCCTATCAAATGATTGTGCTGTATCTTTAAGATATCCAGTACATTGCCAGTTCTCTATTTACCTTGAACCAGCTCATTTATTAGATTTACTTTGAACAGAACCAAATAACGTAGGTATCAAGTTTGATATGAAATACACTACACCTACAAAACGAAAGAAAGACATATTGCTAAAACATTCCATGCTGTTTACACTGACAAATCATAACAAGTTTCATGGCTTGATTTTAAAATGGTACTACATTTCTGTTACTCTAGCCACAACCAAAGGAATGACTAAAAGGCCCGTGTTACACATCGCCAGTGCTTATGTTCAAGTTCATTGGCACCAAACTCTATACACATGTTTCTTTCAACACCGTATATTGGCAATACTTTCTCAAACATTACATTCATTCAATAAATAACTATAAAGTACTCTTATAACGCAAGACACGTGGAATAGCCGGCAAATACTCGTCAGATTAAAATATGAATCTGCAAGGTGAAAACCATTGACGTTTTGGTTATGCAACGATTGTTTAAAATTTATTTGAGCGGTAACAATTAACAATATTCACAATTCGATAACTATCAATGAAACCAAACACCAACATCTTTAATTTAAACTATAAAATAATTAAAACCATGTAACTTACTTGTGCGAAAGTTTCCTTTTGGACAGTTCTGTGCTCATGCATCTCGTCAGGTTTGACCGCAAAGACTTTTTCAAGGCATCATTTAAAACTTGGTTTCGTACAAAAATCGATCGCAACATTTTGATTTGTTTTTTGTTATAACAAGTCCGTCCAGGTGATCGGGACGGCTAAAATTTCCGTAAGATCGACCTTTTTCTAAGTCGTACCGGCAGTGTTGTGGGTTGCCAGATGGCAGTCTCGCATTTACCGTAAACTTTACCCAGAATTATCTAAAGACAATTATCCCAACCTAACATCGCCTTATGAGTGACTATTTATTATTATGATCCTTTTTAGCAATTCATTTTTATTGTAGTCATCTAAAGTAAGCAGTTGGTTTTAAACATACTATCCATTTTATCTCCAGTAATCAATTTCTTTTCATCGCATCGGAAAGCTGGGTGTGAGTACCCACATAATTTATATTTTCTATGTAGGTATCAACAAGACTGATATAATCCATATCAACTAAAAAACACTATCTCCAGCTTTCTTCAATGTTTTCCACTAGCAAGCCACTTTCATGGGATCATCAACATAAAGTTAAATCATTATCTATCCTGAAAATAGGCAAAGAATCAAAAGATAACCCAATCACACATTGTATATTATTTAGAGTTCAGACAATATCAAAATAAATAATCACGCTACTGACAATAAATCACATCACGTGCACCTTTTCGTTGTTAGTCTAGTCAGTTAGAAATAACTTTCCCGCAAATTGGGGAGATTCACCATAAACTGGCATCATCGACCTACAAGTATTGTAGGTCGTTGTAAATGCTATCAAACATCGCTTACTCGAACACTGGAAATCAAAACTTTTGACAGCTTTTGAACCAATCACGAGAGAGTTGAAATATGGTTGAAATCGGTTCACTGCTGTAGTTCACTGTGTGGTTCAAATCATCTGTCTTATAAAAGCAAGCTTCAATGTATGTATGTATGTTTGTTCGGGTGGATTCTTGCTACTCAATTTTGAAGCAGATATCTTCAACCGATTGAGCTGCTTTATTTTTGTCTTTAATTTCTTTATTATTATTATTGTTATCTTATGTATTTTTATGGCCTAGTTGCTAAGACCTTTTAGCCAAGTCTTTATTTTACTTAATTTCCTTCACAAAATTTCTTTGGCGGGAATTTGTAGCCCTTTCAGTTCAGCTCAAACTCCCGCCAAAGAATCTCTTTGATTTCATTTTAATTGCGTTCCAAAGCTACATAATTAGTCTTATTTAGCCTGTATCACACACAGTAGAGTCGAAGGCTAGCGTGAATCACAGATAACTATATAGTCAGAGGCGTGTATCAGGAATGTGTGGTCAAAATTTTATGGGTGTGGGGTGGGACAGACTGTGGGTACAGACCATCAAACTGACCAACTTCCTCCACGGGACCAACATGGTAATCGCGGAAAAATAATTAGCATTTGGGTCGAGCAGGTAGTAAAGTTTTGTATGGGACAGCTGATTCTGTCTAAACTACACAAATATGTTTACACATTTCTGATACACGCTTTAAAATCGATGAAGAACGTATATCGCTGTGATAGGTTAATTCCTGGATTTTTTTGTGACAGACCAAATTAAATGATAATTATGTACAGTCGCCAGCACGTTAAGCTACACGAAAATGTCAAATTTATCTAAAAAAAATTAAACCTTACAATGTTTATAGGATCAAAATCGAATGAGAAAATCTGACAGTTAGTGGTAACTTGACGTGCTGGCGATTGTACATAAGGGCAAATAGGCAATTGGAAGTTTTCCAAGAAAACAGGCCCATTGTGTTCCAATAAGACGTTTGCCCAGCACATAATTGTTCGTCGAGTGGTTGAGCTCCATAAGTTCTGAGTTGAGCTCCACGATTAGTGACAAATGCGTGCACTGACTCTACAGTTCCACTCATTCTGTGTGGTTTTTCCTCAAAAGACCATTTCAGACACAAATCTACATGGTCTTCACATGATCTGACCAAGATTATGTCTGGACTTTAAAAGAGACTGTGACCTCTGAGTTTGTTTCGGCCTTTCTCTTCAGAGTAGTCATACAGGAAACGCCAACCTCTTCTAGTTTTAAAAATATGATTGACGTGTAAAAGTGTTTGTACAAACCTACTTACAGAAATAAAATCATTTATCAGTTCAGTTAAAATACTAATCATATTTTCGGTAAAATACGGTTTTAGCATGCAACAATTTTTTTAATTTTTGGTTGGGTAACACCAAGCTGTCAATTGTTGTTTCTCTTCTTTTCTGTCAACCGCTGTGTTAGACAGGTTATCAAAAATGGTGAGATTTAATTTGTGAATATTTAGTTAATCCGTTCATAAAATCAGTGGTAAACCTTATCAAAAGGGTGCTAGTGAATATTCCTAGTGTTCAATATAAATATTTTGTGCGACGGACTCATAACTTTTTTGATAGTTAGTCGATCAATTTTGGTTGCAGTGCTCAATGCAACTACATGAAATGTTATAATGTTTTCAGGCCAAACGCACGAAGAAGGTCGGAATCACTGGCAAATATGGCACACGTTACGGTGCCTCCCTCCGTAAAATGGTCAAAAAAATGGAAGTCACCCAGCACGCAAAATACACTTGCTCGTTCTGCGGTAAGGTTAGTATCGTCAATGCACTTGATTCATATTCAATACTTAACTTAAATGGGCAATTGATAGAAGAGTTATGCTGTTATTATAGTGCCATTTATTGGTCACATCAACATGTAGTTTCAACTGACTGAAGTTTATTATGATTTGGTGGTTGTTTTCTTAATAACGTTAGAAGACTTAAACACCAACACTGGTCAGAGGACCTATACACCAACAATGGTTAGAGGATCATCTTAGACTGATCGATTTTAGATGTCCAGGCTCTAGGCTTGGATTACCTAGTACTCATAATCAAACATTAGGTAGGTACCTAGGAATGTAGAATTTGACTATATATAGTAATGTTTTCTATTGTGTTCATCCATTACGTTTTATTGCAAAATTTTGTACAGAGATTGAAATTACCTCTGACCTTTCGGTCAACTCCTATTAGCTAGAACGGCAGCAGGTTTTACTGTATTGATGATGGTGTTTATGTATTATCACTACATTCTAATCTCTTAGATTAGGGAATAGTATGACAGGTCTTATCCCAAACATGAGTTTTACCAACTATTCTTTGATTATAAACATAATCAAGACAAGGAATCTCCATATTTAATAGTAGTAAAAAAATATCCATTGTCACAATCTGGAAATCTGGACCTTATGCACTGAAAGTATACTAGCATTGGTCAATAAAGTTCGCACAAAACTTTCAAGCTCTCGGAAGTTGTGGTGAGTGGATAATATTGCTGTCTGAGGGAAATTCTTCTTTAGGGTTATGGTTTCCGCACTTAGTCCTTCATGTGGACCATTGTGCGTGGTGTCCGAGGGAACTTTCTCACTCTAACTCAACTGTACCATGCGTGGTTTCTTTCTTGGGCCTACGTTCAGAGGGCTCATAAAGTTTTGCAAACTGTACCATGGTGTGGATCTGCTGAAAGAAATGTTTTTTGTTCTCCTGATGGAGCAACTGAGAATATGAATGAGTTTTTGAAAAATATAGTCAAAATTCTTCAGATGTGAACAGTATCTAAAACGCCCGCTGATCTAACATAATGTTCTAATGTCTCGTTACAGGATGCCATGAAGCGTTCTTGTGTCGGCATCTGGTCATGCAAGCGTTGTAAGAGGACCGTAGCTGGTGGTGCCTGGGTATTCTCCACCACTGCTGCCTCCTCCTGCAGGTCCGCAGTCAGAAGATTGCGTGAGGTCAAGTAAACATGTGACATAGGCTTAAGAAAATAAACAAAATCACCAAAATACATTGTTTTATTTAAAAATATCTATAAATTGGAACAGTATACAATATTATAAAAAAAATATACTATAAACTGAAATGGGATAAAATATACTATAAACTCATACATGGCACAATCACTACCCTTTTAGAACAGGGCTAGAAAATGAAGCAATGATTTATAAATCTTTGTCTTTCGGCGCCATATCTAGTTATAGTTTTTTGGTGATTGACAGACTCATACTCAAATCAACAGGACCCATCAAACGGACTTTTCCAACCAGATAATTGTCTTGGATTCGTCAATTATCTTTATTCGTCTTTCAATACTACACTGTTTGCGCATACACGCTACCTGTAGCCAGGCTTACAAAAGTACGATCTTTTGCTTCTGAGTACTTATCAATATTCATATAATGTCTCCAAAATTGTCTTAAAAGGAACCCAGGTTGTTCATTGAGCAACTCCTTCACCAGTTTATTTGTATGTTCTGCACTGGAAATTACCATCGCTATGCCAAAGCCTCTGCAGTTCCCGTTGTTTCTTTCATGGACTAGTCTACCTAACTGCAAAGACATGAACATTTAGATTAATTACAACATTATTTTATGTCGTACTGTCATTAGTATGTAAATAAAATGTTAGTCTATCTTACATTTATCGAAGGTGATGTTTTACACTGTCCATTAATTAAAATGCGTGGGTGGAGCTTTTGGGCAGTGTTCAGAGGATATTGTTCGTGGGGTCCTCCATGTTCTCTTTGAAAGCCTTCATCCACATTGCGCCGACCGCGCCGTCGATCACTCTATGGTTTGCAGACGCGGTGAACGTCACAAACCTAGCATGCAAAACATTGTATAGAATTTGAATTTCGCGCGCTACTTTATTTCAAATTCTGTTAGGTAAATGTATTAACTACACTCATGGACAAATTTAGAGGAACGCAATAAAAAAGGTTTACTTAATTTCTCCTGTTGTAATTATCGTGCGTACCTACCTACTGGCCACAAACACGAGAAAACGCTAGGTATTTAAAAAAAGTATTTAAATGTATTTTTTCGAATTTAATTTGTTTTAAGTAAATATTGCGTCTTTTCATACGAACGAAGCATGCAATTATTTTGCCAACTTTTGAATTTGAGTTTAACTTTAGGTTTTTTTTTAATTTTGCCTTTTCTTACTGCAAATAAACAGAATGCCAGATATCTAAACGACTCAAGTTGCTAGGGCTGTTACTTTAAGGACGCTATCACATTTTTCTAGAAATACCGCTGTTTTTCAGGTACCAATTAAATGAATTCATAACTGCAAGGCAGTCATGGTCTCAAATTGAAGATAAGTAATATATTAATCTCCAGAATAGCTCTACTTATAAAAATTGTATAGTCTCTTAAAAAAAATCACTCGAACATGTTTTCACCACAATGAACGCAGAAAATGAAAAAGACTGGTGTCTGAGTCAATGATGTAGCCATTAGATGCGTAAGATGCGTTATCCGCGCTCAATGTTGGCAAGATTAAAGCAAGGCAATTTCCCGACTTGACATTTAATTCCGATCCAGTCTGTCCCTTGCTGCTCTCCCTCCAGCGACGCAGTAAGCCGAGGTCCGTACCCCACAGGAGGTGCCCGTGTAGTCGCTTGTTTGTAAGTTTTTTAAGCCCTGGCTGGGGGCCTTAGTTTATTAAGGCAACCACAGGCATGAGCCGACAACCTCTAAGGTTGTCCTGCGAGAAGTCATCTAAAAAAACGACGAGATTAGTTACGTAGGTACCATCCATGGTCTAAAAAAACAGAATATTATTATACCATGGTACCATCCAGTAACACAGCTACACGTCACTATCACTCGTAATTCTCAGCAATTATTTGTGAAGAAAATGCCTTCCTGTGTTTATAGACGATGTTCAAATTACACACTACTATAGGAGAAAAGATAAACGTAGGTACGATCCGTTTCATGCGTAAGTACCTATAATTCTGGCTGGGGTAACGTTACCGTAGCCAGAAGTTTTGTTTATTAATGGGTAGGTATATTGAAATTATTTAGCTACATAATTAGTTTCTTGGACGAGGTAAATGTTGTATCTTTTACAGTTGCGAAGATATTCATTCTAGATCCTGCTGAGGTAACATTTACGTGTTTTCTGGATCTCTGAAACGGTTAAGCGCACTTTAATAATTTTTTGCTCAAGAATTCTTATGAATTAGCTTGAATTTGGTTATCAATAAAAATAAAAAAAACACTGCTTAGAAGTTATCTATGTAAATAGAAATACGTATGCTTTATTCGGTCCTAGCACTTCGAACAGGCGCAGACTTGCAATGTTATGTTTAGCTGCCTACAAATCGCACGCTTAATAATAAACTGACCCATTACGGTTTAGTCCAAAAACAAAATTTCTTCAAAATATCATTGCTGTAGGTATCAATAATCAGTTCATCAACTATTCCTACAATACATTATTTTATGATTTTTGATTGAGTTATAAGCCATTATGTAAAACAAGTCATCAGCCCCGGATCTAGAATTTTTTCGAGGCGGGGCAAAAACTGCAGTTTGCCGCCCCCCGCCCCGCCAATTCTTTGACCTTTTACATGAAGCCTTATTTATTTAAATGTACATGGACACGTCGAACATTTATTTTAATTAGGATAGGACAGGTTATTTGAAAAAAATCGTGAGATTATAGTATACCTACATTCTGCGCGCGACTTCGTCCGCGTGTAATTTCGGCCCCCGACCCACCGCGTCGCTGGGCATCACTAGGAGTCCGCAAAAATTCAAAAGTATCGATACCTACTCGATACCGGTATCGCAGAAGAAAGTATCGAACCAAAAGCATCGATACTACTCAGTATCGAGTACTTATTTCATCAACTTAGAAATTGTATAATATCGCAAAAAACAGTAATAAACAAGTACATACTTATGTACTTAGTATTACTTCGTTTACTTAGTATTGAGTCCTTTTTTGATCACCTTAGAAATTGTATACTATCGCAAAAAACTTCACTGGTTCCTCCACCGTAAATCCGTAAAAAAAAAAACCACCCAACTAAGTCAATAAGTTTCTATTGATCCTTGATTCACTTCCGAGTTAACTTTTTTTAGAAGAACTAAACAACGAACCGTCTGACTACTGAGAATTTGAACAGATTAATGTTGCTATTAAATAATTATTAATTAGCCCATTCCCTCTCAATGAGAGGAGGCCTGTGTCACAGCAGTGGGAACACTATAGGCTGATTATGCATTATATAATTATAATATCCAATAAAATTCATCAACAAAGAATCAATCTCTACGTTCTTACCACTGAAATCAATTATAGATTTATTGTGTACAAAATTAAAATAACTATCAATTACGATATTTTACGGTATAATTCAATTTTAATTTTTAAATAATCATCATTGGCGAATTTCCGAAAACTTACAAAAAATACTTACGACATTGCCACACTGTAGTCTATGGTAAGGTATTTGCCGTAATCTATCATTCAACCGAGAGAGATACCGCTATACGTCAGAAAGAGAAATGGTGATATTGTGTAAAAAGACAATAGTGAGGACACAGAAGTATCGAGTATGTGAAAAAGTATCGATACCTAGTAAAGTACCGAAACTAAAGTATCGAGTACAGAAATACTAGGTATGGAAGAGAAAGTATCGACACTACTCATGTATCGATACTTTTTGCGGATCCCTAGGCATCACTCGTTTACGATATTACCTACTTCCTTTTCGCTTAGCGTTCTTTCTGACTTTTTTTTACTGCTCGGTTTCTAAGGGTCGTAGTGTGATGTTAAATAGCCTATAATCTTCCTCAAGAATGGGACTATCAAATGCATAAAAGATTTTTTCAAATACAGCTACTGCTGCTAGATCCAGAGATAAGCGCGTTCGAACAAAAAAAAGAACTTTAGCTTTATTATTTTAAAGATTTACTCTTTGAGCCATTTGACCTGGAAAAAAATCAATGGCCTTGTCATAATTAATCTGATTGTCTTGTCATGATTTTGGATTGCTAAGATCGCGACACTCGACTTATACAGAAAAGCTTAACACGAATCAAGACAATTTAGAATGCACAAGCGAGCGAAGCGAGCGCAAATTATTTTAGCACCTTGCCTCAGTTAGGATAGATTTTTTAAGTCCTTAATCGACTTTACAGAAAAGTTTCAAGAATTAAGAGTTGCTAGGCTGTGAGAGCGAGCAAAGCGAGCTCGAATATTTTGCCAGAAACATATTTGTAAAATTTTATCGATAATGCTCCAATCCAACAGCTGCGCCAACGCTGTGGTAAATATTAAAGGAAATCGTGTTGATTTTGCACTTACAGACGTAGGAAAGGGCGGGACGCCCGGGGCCCCTGCTACGCGAAGTAATATTATGTCTAAAATACAGGATTCGTTTCTTAAATTTTGACCACAGAGGTGACAGAGGCGCTGATCCGCCTCTGGTTCGCCGCGGCATAGATCTGTTCCAAGAGATAGAAAGGTAACCTTTTTATATTGATTTATATTTATGTTATTTCCTCAATGCGCCACCCGCAGAGAGAGAGGAAGATAATAAGTGCGGCGCATCTCACTTATCGCAGAGTTGGGGTGCCCTGGCCGTTGGGTGGTGCACTTGTCTGCCACGCTTGAATTTGCCGCCCCCTAAAGTTGGCGTCCGGGGCATGGGCCCCGGCTAGCCCCGCCCCCTAGATCCGGGCCTGCAAGTCATGATTGCCAAAAAGTTTTATGCGATTTCCCAAAAAACCTTATTGAGTTAGGTCAGTCTAATATTAAGCGTGCGAAATGTTTGTGAAATTTCATTAGTATCCTGTAACGAGTAAATTATTAAATTATGATGAAATTTTAATTCAGTTCGAGCCATGATGCGCAGCGGAGTTATTTAAACTCCAGGGCAGGGTATTAATGGGCACGCCACAATTGCGACGGTAACTCCCGTCTTTGAGGAGTGGATTGAGAGGCGCCACGGCCTCCTCACTGTCCGCCTGACGCAGGTCCTCACCGGACACGGTTGTTTTGGGAGGTTGCTATTTCGCATAAGGCGGGAAGAAACGCCCGGGTGTTTCATTGTGTGGATCGCCCGCAGGACACGGTGGATGTCTGCTCGGCTTGGGCGGAGCACCGCCGCACGGTGTACTGATATTTAACTATAGAAGACTTAGGCGTCAGCAAAAACTGTGTTTATAGATGTTGGTACGGAACCTTTGTACGCGAGTCCGACTTGGCCGGTTTTTATTTTTTAATCAGTGGTATCCCCAATAAGCCTAATCCACTACAGCAAACGTAATTCGTCCTTTGACAAAGGTATCATTTAATATTCAGAAGAGTCAGATTCGAGTTCATTATGCAATGATGAGTCTACACTTAAAAACTCGTATGTTCCAACACATTAAAATCTTTAATGGACGCTTGGTTATTTTGTGATAAGCTAATGAAGAGTCCGTTGGTAATCAATCATCGATTGATAAGTATAAAAAAAAAAAAAAAAAAAAAAAAAAAAAAAAAAAAAAAAATACTCACTCATTTTTTTATTAGAACACACTTAACACAGATGCAATTTATATGACGCTAAGTTTCCTAAACACAGATAAATGATCGCAGCCACTCGCTGACAGAGCTCAAAATGTTCTAATCATTAATATTATAACATCATCATATTGTCAATAAATGTCACAGTTATAATCAATAAAGCTTTTGCTTCTCCTGAGAGGGCATTGTGTTTTCGTTTATGACATAATTTTGAAATATGTGGGTCAGAGCTGATTAGCAAATTATTTAGAATATCTACAATAGTAGCATTTCTACAGAATTTTCTTGAATGATGTGCACGATATCTCCTGAAGTCTTTTAAGTATTTCGAGCTTCTGCGGATAATTTTTCAATCAGCACTAAACTAAAATGTTCAATGATAGCTGCTCCGTGAGCAAGAACTTGTATGTACACAAAGGTGACAAAGACTCACTACCGCAAGGGAGTTGTGGAACTCGGCGAGAGTTCGGTTCGGGGAGAAGTATACCCCTACACGACAATCTCCCCGAACCGTGCTGCCACGCAACCCCGTCCCCTCTTGGCAGCCTCGAGCGAGGGATACCGGCGGCGCGGCGGCCGATGAAATAAGGGTCACTGACCAGCTCAGGTCTTCCATCCAGTCATCCCTGGAGCAATAGATCCTGAGAGGAGGCGCAGTCATTGATGTTTGCCTGGAGGAGGCGTAATGGGGCTATGATTGGCACTCCATAGCAGCCCCCTCCCGAGCCCCCTGTGAGGGCCCAGCCGCTGTTTGTGACGGCGACGACGGTTGAGACGGCAGGGGCGGCGCCGGCGTTGGCGGAGGACTTGCCCCTGCCCCTGGCTTTGGCGGGTGGAGCGCAAGCCTTGCTCCCAGCTCGGTGATCGGCCGACTTGACAGCTGCCACACATAAAAAGCAGTGCGGCGCGGCGTGGCATTACACGAGCCGGCCTTGTGACCGGGGCTGACCACAGCGGGAGCAGTGACCGCTGCAGTCCACCTCCGAGGTGACCCACCTGGCAGCGGAAACACCTCAGAGCTCTGGTTTCCAGCAGTTTTACCTGCGTGGAAACCCACCCCACGTGGAGCCTTCGGCCCGCCCCGGCTATTTTACTGGCCGCCGACACGGGGCAGCTCACCGTAATGGCTCGCATCCCCGTGAGGTCAGGACGAATGGTGCCTGCCCTCACCTACTCGGCAGAGCACCTCCCAGCCCTAACGACGGCGGCCACCACCTCACCCTTCGTCACAGAGTCTTCCAGGCCCAGGATGCGCATGTCAACGCACTTGGAGGGCTTGGACACTCGGGCACCATCCGCATTTAGGGACGCCCGCGCCTTAAGCCTTTTGGCCAGAATGTCAGCGGTGGGGCCCCTGGCCGCACCGGATTGGAAGCAGTTTGAAGAGCTCACGTCATAGTCTTTCCTAAGTATTTATGAGAAATAAAATGTAAAGTACAAAAATGTTTCCTTCCTTTATCATTTTTACCGACTTCCAAAAAGGAGGAGGTTATATGTTCGGCTGTATGTATGTTTTTTTTTAATGTATGTTCACCAATTTCTCCGTCAATTGTGAACCGATTTAGAAAATTATTTTTTTGTTTGAAAGGGTATACTTTCGTGGTGGTCCCATTGTCACCAAGTCAGAATCTGATGAGGGTATCCCATGGAAAACGAGGGAAATCCTCAAATTTTATAGCACACCTATAGCGATTTGGATACTTTTTATAGTAACTCGTGCATTTGTTCTCGGAAAGCACCATTTGGTGAAGTGGAACTCATGATGAAGGCCAGAGTTGACCACCGGAACTACTCATTGTCGTTGCGATTCGATTACTTTAAAATAGTTGCTAAGCAAGTTAAGCTCATCATGAAATGGAGCTAATGGTGGCTTCACCATAAGCTCCAGTTCTACTGGTTTTTACCAGGAGAACTCCTCAACAATTAACGTCCCTGCATCGGGAAAAGCAATATTTTGTAAAAGGTGATGAGCAGTTGAAATTAGGCTATTGTAACTTAGATACCTAAATTAATAACTGACCCACTAAGAAGTGAAAAATAAAAAAAACTACAAAGACACCGACTTCACTTTGTAGTGTGTTTTTAAGAAGTCGGTTGTTTATTGTTTGTAAAAAGTTTTTTTTTTTATTATTGTCACAAATATCCATCATATTTTGTGTTTTATACGCATTTTTTTTTTCCGTTCGTCTAAATTTGTCCATAAGTGTATTTTTGTGTTCCTCTAAATTTGTCCATAAGTGTATTTTTGCGTTCCTGTAAATTTGCTCATGAGTGTATTTTTGCGTTCCTGTAAATTTGCTCATGAGTGTATTTCAAGAAATGAAACGTACCTTTTACTACTCAAATCCTTCGATTTTTTGTCCATAACAACGAGGTCCTGAATACCACCGCAGGCTAATATTAACGACTGAGGAGGATTGATGATGGCATTGAACATTGTGATACCTGGAAACACAGGAAACTGATTTTTTGCAGCACTACGAAAGTAGTTTTACACTTGGTCAGTAATAATAATATGGGAAACGCAATACCCTTAATGGACAAATTAATTATCACTGGCAAGTAGGTACTGTTTTCAAGGTAGGTAGTTTAATCGTTTGAAGCTCTGGCTACCAGGCGAATCCGATGCGACTGCGTGCTAAAAATATGTAAAGCGTGGCGCTACAATGGCGACATTAATTTAACATATGGGTAGGGCTAGTGGCCAGTAACAATAAAAAAATATAATAATAAAAAAAAAGTTCACGACTCATAATGCTCATTTAATTATGAAATATAAAAAAAAAAAAAAAACTTAAGTCGTTCAAAATTAATTGCCGAAAAAACAGCTGTAGTAGGAAGAAGGTACTGCACAAGCGCCCCTGGTGGAATAAATGTACATAATATCTATAGATATATCACCATCCATATGTTAATTTTCTATGGACAGTCTTGTAGTTTTCGTTTTTTATTAATTGCAATTAAACGACACTGAATTAATTAATCATTCGCATTCAGTGACCTACAATCGTCGATTAGAATTGAAAAAAAAAAATTAACTCTAATAATGGATTTTTTCACAAGTTACAGTGTTTCCGGGTTTCACACATGACGGACAGGATTTTTTTTGACCTATTTTGGTGTTTTTCCAATTCTATTGCAGTAAATCAATTTTTAAAAAGTATGAAATTAATCTCCATTCAATTATCTCGACAATAGTATGCAAAATATCTTGATTCCGTGAACTAACAAGGCTATAATAATAAAAATAGCCGCCAAAATGAGGCGAAAAAAATTTTTCGATCGTAAAGCACTCTCTGATGCTTCGCATCATGAGTCGTGCAAATGTATTAATAATAAATAATAATAAACATTTATTTCAGACCAGGTCCATATTTTGTTACCTAGTAACAATGTACTTAAAAAACTAATGTTAGTATTGGCAACAAAATTAAATTACGACATGAAGCAATAATAATAAAAATATATAATAATAATAAAGTCAAGTAACTGAAACTTTCAGTAGTGCCATCAGGATAGAATTTGGTGTGGACAAATGTGCGGTCATGCATGTAAAGCGAGGGGAGATTGTGGAATCCGTGGGAACCCAACTCTCGGATTCCATGAACCTTAGAGCCCTATCCGCATTCGAAACCTATAAGTATTTGGGTATGTCGGAAGCGCTGGGCGTCAAAAATACTGACATGAAGCAATCGTTGAATGAGCGCTTCTTTGGCGGCCTGAAGAAAGTATTTAATAGTCTTCTATCAGGCGGAAACAAGGTGCGCGCCTTCAACGGTTGGGTCATGCCGGTTTTGATGTACTCTTTTGGCATACTCAAATGGACTCAGACCGAACTCGACACCCTGGGTAGGAGGGTCCGGACGTTGCTGACTGCAAATCGATGCATCACCCACGATCATCGGTAATGAGGCTGTATATCCCACGAAAGTGTGGAGGTCGAGGCTTTTTAAATACTAAGACCCTCCACAATCGCGAGATATGCAGTTCATTTTCTTTCTTTTCTTTCAGTCTCAGGGAATATTTCCTAGAAGCCGACGTGGGGATGCATCGAGATGTGGTCGCGGTGGACAAGGGCCTCACCCCGCTCTCTTTGGCTAACGAGAACTGGTGCAAACCAGTAGTGCTTGATACTAATGATCGCATGGAGATATGGCAGAGTAAGGAGCTTCACGGACGATTTTTCCGGGCCCTACATGGACCCGATGTAGATCACAAGCGTCCGTAGCCTGGCTACGTTTCGGTGACCTCCTTGGGGACACCGAAGGTTTTGTCTGTGCAATTATGGACGAAGTTATGATGACGAACAATTACCGGAGATTTATTGTGAAAGACAGTACGGTTGACATCTGTCGGGCATGCCACCGTCCGGGGGAATCAATTAGACATATTATCTCTGGGTGTTTTCGTCTAGCTAACGAAGAAATACTTGCATAGACACAACCTTGTAGCCAGGATTATCCATCAGCAACTTGCTTTGAAATACAGCTTTGTGGAATCGGAAGTGCCGTACTACAGGTAGGTATGTGCCCGACCCAGTTCTCGAAAATGGAACTATCACATTGTACTGGGATCGATCCATCATCACTGACAGGACTATTGTTGCCAATAAACCTGATATAGTGGTGGTGGATCGAAGAGAGCGGCGCGCAATGATCATTGACATAACGATCCCGCATGACGGGAACCTCGTGAAAGCCGAGAAAGATAAACAAATCAAGTATCTTGACTTGGCTCGCGAGGTTGTCAACATGTGGGACGTGGACTCAGCGATCATTGTGCCGATAGTCGTGACAGCCAATGGCTTAATAGCGAAGAGCCTCGACCAACACCTGAGGAGGCTCTCGTTGAGCAGCTGGATCAAGGGCTTGATTCAGAAGGCGGTACTTCTGGACACGGCTCGCATTGTTAGGAGGTTCCTCTCTCTGGAGCCCTGACCGCCGGTAGCTTGGACCCTGTTCCCGATACCTGTGGGCTACAATTTTTTGTATATTTAAATGTTTTTATATTTTTTATGTTCTAATATTTAAAAACATAATTTAATACCGTACTTAATGAAATAAAGGAGATAATAATAATATATGGGGCCATAGTCTTTCCATAGTCCTAGATAACCAGTCCACTTAAGCTACCCAAATCCATAGTCCTAAATATTAGTTTCCATATCCTGCAATAGTCGTACACCGATTGGGGGTTGTCCTTGGGTGCACTTAGATAGTCCGAACAGGGATAATCGTCGGTTGGTGCCTCATTTCATTAAAAACGTCTAACGGGCCTTTGCGAGTTGGCTTCGGCCCCTCGTATGCCTTCCAAAGGTCCGGGATCCCAGGGTCCCGAGAAATGTGAAGAGATAATAATATAATATAATATAATATAATAATAATATTTAATAATTCATTTGTAATTTGGTTTAAGTTCAATATGGGTGCATTCCTGAACAAAAAATTATTTGATTTGATTAATGCTGAAATGAACCTTTTTGGCGCAGCCGTGAGGCACACACTGTAAACTTTTGTTATTTGTATTTTGTGTTTCACGAATATTTTTTATTGTTACTAGCCACTAGCCCTACCTATGTGTTAAATTAATGTCACCATTGTAGCGCCACGCTATATTAACGCCAGTTTGAACACCTCCATACAAATTAGTTGATACAATCGCCGCGAGCGAGGCAGTAATGTATTTCTTTTTCATACGGGTAGTAACAGTAGGATTAGCTTTCATTTTGACAGTTCAACAACATTCATTGCGTTATTTACGTTGTTGAGCAGACAAATTTTTCGAACATACGAAACAATGGATTAGCAATAGATTTCAAAATGATTCGGATTGTGATAGATAGTGTGTTATTATGCAATTAGGGTGCTGGTTCCGACAATTGGTACACTTCCTACCTATCGCTCCAAGAATTACTGAAGTGTTAATCTGTATCAGGGATCATTACTGAAACTCAGCTCATAAAGATGTAGGTATAGTACAAGAAGACATGCTCCCTGACCTTTTCGGGATAAGGAGAGGAGGATGATGATAATGATGAATAAGTATTCAAGTTATTCCACTCACCATACATTCCAAGGTTGGACACTGCGACAGTGCCACCCATAAACTCCTGCGGTTGAAGTTTTCCCTCCTTAGCCTTAACGACAAGCTCCTTCATGTTCATAGAGAGGTCGATGATACCGCGAGAATCGCAATTGAAGAGGATCGGTGTGATTAACCCAGTGGGGGTCGCTACTGCTACGCTTACGTCTACGGTGTTGTACCTAAGAAAAAAAGAAAAAATATTTGGCCATAAGTAAAAAAATATGTTCTTTAAGGGTAAAATGTTTATCGAAAATTGATTCATATAAACTGATTCATTCATATACTCGTATTACGGGTTGAGTTGGAGGGCAAAACTACACGCCAGAATCTTACTCAAAAATTGGGCCACAGTATTCTTTTATTTCTGCCTACCCTTAGAGAAAAAGGCGTAAGTTATCTCTAAGTATCGCTATCACTATATAACATTTTTCCAAATCCACTCTTTAATGCCATCTGTTGGGAAACGTGGAACTACGTGTATCTAATCGCGCTTACACACTGGTCTAAAAAAAATGGTTGTCTGTAAAGTCGGTTTACGGACGATAATTTTACGTGATAACGTCATGGCGGAACGTGGCAATGAGTCATGCTTTTTCGTGCGTGCAGCCAGCGTTCATCGATTTATAAGATGTTATCACGTCAAAATATCTAACAGATTAGATGGCAGTAGTCCGCTTCGTCACTAAACAAAATATTCCCCTCTCCTCAGAGCAACACTGACCTTCAACGAAAAAGTAGGTACCTACCTAGGTACGTGTCGTCATGGACAAAATTGTCGATTTTTGAGTGCACAAGTGTCATTTTAGTAATTATACCGCTTTATTTGTCATAATGTTAATTATGCATTCTTTTAATTGAAATAGTGACATTTTGGGTTTAGGTTTACATTTGCAGTAAGTTTTTCTCACTGCAGGATGCAGTTGTCGACCTCAGCGGGGCGAGCACCGGCGTATCCAAAACGTTGATAACGTGACAAGACATGATAAATTATGTAATGTCTTACAATATTTGTCCTAAATGCTAGCATGGGTCAACCATGTGACATAATCGCGCGACTTGACTTTCTTGTTGCTGACTTCATAGCGTGAAACAATAAATTACAAAAATAATATCCATGACCACCTAAATATGCGACCAAATAAAATAATACGTCTAAAAGAGTGCAGTTTATGCAGTTACACAACTTATTTATTTTATTGGGCACTAATTCATTTATGACACACGCACGACTTTCGTTTTGTTTGTTCGGTTTGATAATATTGTGAAAACGTTGAATTTTTATTACAAGTTTTTATTATTTACTTACTAGCTGTTGCCCGCGACTTCGTTTGCACTCTAGGATGAAAAGCACGTTCTTACCCAGGTCATGGTCTATCTGTATGCCAAATTTCATCCAAATCCGTACAGTAGTTTTTGCGTGAAAGAGTAACAAGCATCCATCCATCCATTTATAATATTAGTAGGAAGTAGGATATACATAATTATTTTAGTTTGTTTAGTTTAGATCAAATCTTGCTACTGAATTGTTTTTAAACAGTTGTCTCCAACCGATTGAGATGACAATGCATGGTTAGCTAAGTGACGTCATTCTAAATCCAACATGGCGGACTAGTTATTTTTTATGCACCCACATGGTGTGGGTATGAATTAAAAGGGTTTGCTGAGAAGAAAACCAAAAAATAAAGGAACATGTCTAACGCGAAACTTGAAAAAGAGAAGATAAAATAATTTTTTCAAAACAAAATTTTATTAGAAAAATAAAAAAAACTGCTTTGCTTTTGTTCTAAAAAGAAAATAAACTTTGAATTAAATCAAACCCATTAGGTAATTTATTACAATTTATATGATGATAAAAGCTTGTCGCGAGATACATTATCTCTAATATTTACAAGATAAAATAACTGAATCTATAATTTTATTTAATATATTCTCACGTTTGTTACATCTTGTGAACGTTATTGAAATGAAAATATAACAAATAACTTTACTTTTACTTTTTTACTTTTTATGAGACGCACCCGTAATAAACTGATGGGTTATGTGATGATGTACATTGGAAGGAACATGTAGTAAGTATCACATCTTTGTATACCTTACGAGAAATCTTTGCGGTATAATACCGACGACGCTATTGACGATTTCTTAGTCTTTAAATTTTTCTTTCCAATTTATTTATAAAATCATTTACATACATTTTATTGCCATTTGGTGCAGTAATTAGCAGCAAAATATTATTTTTATCAATTTTAAAATCTTGCCTCTCGAACGAACGTGATAAATTTGTCATAATATGTCAAAATCGGATATTTGTGACAAAATGGGTGCGCCCATTATAGCAATTATGACAAATTTGAGTCCCAACTAAACGTTAAGATGATAAATTATGTCACAATATGACAAGAAATTATCTGGCGCCACCGCCGTGCTCGCATTTCAGACAAAACTATTTTATCGCCCAAACTCTCATAAAATGTGAGACTCAAACTCAAGCCATGTCACAGCAGGCCGTGCTCGCCCCACAGGATGAGCTGCTTCTCACACGGACAACTGTACGTCGCTTGCTCCCGCTCACCAGACCTGCCTCTCTTCACATATTGGCTGCTGAGACCAAAACTACAAACATAGTACAGGAAAGTTGTATAAAAATGTGGCCGTTATTTTAGTAGAGGTACCTATTGTGGTGTTTAACGACTTCCACGCCAACGAAGTCGCGGGCAGAAGCTAATATAATAATAGTGAGAACAACGTAGGTATTGCAGCATTATTATGGTCTATCGACTTATGAATAAATATGAACTTACTGCCGAATGAAAGATTCCATCCAGTGTGCGTTGACGTCAGGAATTCGCTTACAAGCCGCAGCAACCGCCTTTACTATGAAGATATTCATTGAAACCTGAACAAAATTGTTAAGGTTTTAAATTTTCATATTATAAAGAGTACCGTTTTACCTAGAGAATTATTACCTACTATACTACAGTATGATTCAAACTTAATGGCGGCTGTGAAGTGCGCTATTCGCTGCGGAGTACCTCACCCCTCACCCCCGCTGACACGTGAATTGGTTACTGCGCAGCAACTCGCCTTATGTTCCGAGCCATTAAGGTTGACTCGTACTATACCCATCATTCAGTGGAGGTTCTCCAACTTATTCAAAAAGAACACGTAATTTTTGTTTCTTACATCATTACTTTCGGTGACTTTTGTCAGACTGATTAATCTGATTATTGTTGGACGTATGTGATTCTTCTAAGGGTTTTTTGTTTGACTACCTACGGAAGTTACGGAATCCTAAAAAGTTTACCTTAATATCGACCTTCTCAGCAGCCAGCTTTTTGTTGATGCGCTCCCTCATCGCTATGGTCTTCTCGACGTTGACGGTTACCGCCAGCTGGTAGTGCGGGGTTGACTGCTTCGAGGCCGTGAGCCGTTGGGCGATCGTGGCGCGCATCTGGGTCACCGGGATGTCCACGAAGCTAGCTCCAGGCGCGGGAGCGGGTGCCGGCCCGGCTGCGGCGGCAGGCGCGCCTGCGCCGGCACCCATGGCTGTCAAATCCGTACTCTTCAGTGAGCCATATATACCGGAGCCTTTTCCTGATGGCATGAAATAAGACATTGAGCCTTGTAATTTGAAGGCAGAATAATATCGTAATTATTTCATTTAAAAAAAATCACGCCTTACCAAATACCAGTTACAATTGATATCATAACTAAATGAAATGGTGAAAAAAATAACAGTCGCTGAGTTAGTAATGTGCCTACTTTATTTCATGTCATCAGAATAGAGGCTGGCATTCACGTAATTTTAAATTTGATTACAATTCGTCGCTGCATCCTCGAGATTTACATAATTCACTTAATCACCAGGTAGTACACTTCTAAATATACTAGGACTCGAAACAATTTATTTTTGAAATACGCTAGAAAAAATAGATCGGTGGTGGGGCGAAGCTAAACTGAGCTAGCACAAAAGCTTTTACGCGTTTAGCTTAAAGATACAGCTCATACAAAGTATCACGATGAGATTGGTTATGGCTTTGTTAAATTAGTGACAATGACACAATGTTGTAGCTCCCTACAGTATTTTTATCTCAAAATGCGACGCGAATTACGAAGGCCGGAGGATTGAAAAAATACAAAATGTATTTTATTTAATTTATTTTAAAAGAATTACAATATTAATTATTAGCTAAAATAGTCGACGGTTGACCGATGCCGTGTCAAAAGTGACGGTTTCCCAAAATCCGCGATGTCCGGTGCTGGGCTGCATCACGTTATGTTGCGTCGGCGCCCCGTGTCCGCGGCGGATGCAATGCGCGGTGACTAGGTGAGTGCCTGTCAGCGGTTTAGGTGATAGGCAGATATGTAACACGCGCGGTTTACTTGTGGTAACCAAGTGTTCAAACACGCTGTGAATGTGTGCGTGAAGACAAGTAGCGTCAGCACATAACACACACACACAAACTTCCAATTTCGCCCGTGTCTCGGAGTTCTCGGACGGTACCGAGATCGCAAGATGTCCTGCGCTTACACACACATTCACAGCGTGTTGTACACTTGGTTACCACAAGTAAAGCGTGCGTCGCTTCCTGAGATAAAAATACTGTAAAGTGATTTGATGCTATCAAATCCTTTTGTTATAAGTATTCAAATCCAACCAAAGTTTCAATGACATACATACACATACATAAACTCACGCCTTCTTTCCATGGGGGTAGGCAGTAACTACAGAACGCTACCTGCTACGATCCTTACATACTCCTTTTGCCTCGTTTACGTTCATACATCTATCTGGTCATACACGCACGCCGGTTGCGAGTACTACGCACCTGACCTTTCTGAAGAACATCACTAATAAGGTCACTATTATGTTTGAATGAGTTCAATGTTATAGAAGTCTCAGTGCCGATATCTGAGCTTGGGTTCCTGGGTTCGATACCAAGATTGGGCAGTGTTATATTTTGTTCCATTAGAACATATCTAGTACCTACTAGCCCGAATGCAGCGACTCATATAATTATGTTCAAACTTCACTGAGGTAAGTTTGTTTAACCATAAATTATATAAAACAAAATAATATGTACGCACGAAGACAAAATTATAAAGCTTTACATTTCCAGTACTATATGCTGACTATAGGTACGAAAAGCTTCGACAATGCGAGGTCCGCTCAAACTGGAAATGCTTGATATGTCGTCGTGTGTACTAGGGCACGTAATATCGGAAGGTTTTCAATTCCGATACTGATGTCCAATATTAGATCTCAATATCGGAATTCCGATATTAATAACGGAATTTCGTTATTTCGTTAGAAATTGCACATTTTATTTATAAATTGCACAAATTCGGTATGAGGTTGGATTGAGTACAATAAAAAACCTTTTTAAATCGTATTATTTAATTTGATTAAAAAATTGGTTGTTTATTATGTATGTCTACTGCATTTATTAAATCAAATATTTCTCATTATTTCCCTATACTTATTACTAATTAAAGTACTTGACTCAGAATCAACAAAACTTATGCAAGCAAAATCAACAAATAGGAACAACAATTATTAGAAATATTTTTTTATCATATTTCTCATTATTATCCTATACTTAAACTACCAAACTCAGAATCAACAAAACTTCTTATAATTTAAAATGTGCAAGCAAAATTAACAGAAATATAGGACTAGGTATGCTTATATTGTACAATCTCGTTTACTTGGTAATAATTATGTTCTCAAGAACAACAAAACGTCAAGCATTTTGTCGGATAGTAAACTTCGTATTTTATTGCACAAATACCCGGCCAACGAAAAAAAACCCTCACTTTCAACACTGGTGGGCAAAATTGATGTGAGATAAGTGTATACCTGTGTCCAATAAACTCCTATTTCCATTCATTACAAATCCCAAAAGATCAAATTCGTCGGTCGAAAGCACTGCCTTCTTCTTTTCTTTGCATTTTTCCATTTCCTTCTTGAGAAGAGTGAGCTGAATCTGCAACAAGAATTTCAAATTCATGTTGCAGGGTCAGCTCACTCGTTGTAGTGAGACTAGCTAGGGGGAGTTCATCATCTTCATCGGAAGATAATAAAACAGCTGCCGTCGCTTCAGTCTCTCTGTGACGCCGAGAGTGCTAGTAGGGTTTAGTTTATATTTGAGGCGTTTTAACAAGCTTACAATAATATCACATATTTCTTCACTTGTGGGTTTACGAAATGTATCATCATATCATCATCTGAAGCACTGTAGCTATAGAGACGCTGATGAGACGTGATGCCACACTATACGCAGCAGACACAGCATTGAAAGTTATGCTGAATAAATTTGACCAGCAAAACACATATCTGAGTTCAGTGAGTTCATGTCTCACTGTGAACCTACGAAGTCAAATAAAAGAAAGACGACTATTAAGCGCAAAATATCGGTTTAGTGTAAAACTCAAATATATATTTTTTGTCTGATTTCGAAATTGGATCACTCAGTATCGGAATCGTAATATCGGAACTTGTTTTCCGAGATTCCGAGATTCATGCCCTATGTGTACCTATGTTAAGCTATGGAAATCGGATATTGAGGAATGGAACATATTTATGGAGCAAGACATTTAATTCGGAAGTGATATTTAAAGACACACACTACAATATATGGACATAGTGATAGTGGCAATTTACCCAAAACACTGAAATCAGCATGATAATGTATTTCTTACCTGTAAGTCTTATATTCTTAAGAGCGGCGAGCCTTCTCGCCATGGGGCTGGCAAAGACTCTCCCATCAGGAGCCGCCGCAGCGGCCGGGGGCGCAACTACACGAATGTGTAGATTTAGTATTCGTGGTAAGAGATTTGGAATAATAAGCTCCACTTGCGATGTTTGAAATAATTGCTTTAAAAAGATTTAACTTCTAGTGCCAAGTATTTTTATACCCCGACGGTGTATCTGTGTGTCTGCGGCATCGTAGCTCCCAAACGGCTGATTTTGTTTTATTTTTTGTTTTGTGTGTAACAATGTTATGTATAAGGAAAGTAAAAATTAAATTAAGAAATAGTTATGGATACCTATTGTCAAAATCATGAATTACAAATACGTATAGATTTAAAATAGTCAAGAGCCACGTACCTACCAAAGAATTTTATTAGTTTCTGGAAAAAAAACTAGTGAGATTAATCTTAGACCGGGGCCTACCTGTGGGTGCAGGTGATGGTGCAATGGTTGGTGCTGGAGCTGCTGGAGCTGCTGGAGCTGGTGGAGCTGCTGGAGCTGGTGGAGCTGCTGGAGCTGCTGGAGCGGCGGCGGGTGCTGCTAAGGAAGTGAAGAAAATGGTTAGAAGTTTGTCGAGAGGTAAGTCACGATGGGCTTCGATTGAACATCTGTTACATACGGGACCTTACGTCTACTGGGTTCTAGAAATGTTCTATGCCTTTTGTATCCGTCATACTTAAACGGAAAACTACTACTTCTAAAGTAGCTTATGGAAAGCGTGTCAGTGCCTGATGTTAAAAATAAAGTAAAGTAAAAATTAATTTATAAACTTAAAAATAAAAGTCATCATATCATAACACTATCTATCGTCAAGTAGCAGAATCTAAGACGCTATCACAAACAAAATGTTTTACATAAGTAAACTCAACCATAATAAGTAGGTACTATCATTGTAAAATTATTTTAAGAATTTAAAGAATCGAATACAATACAGTTAAATAGGTGAACACTAAATAAAATGTGCAATATTCCTCCATCTCGTTCTCGCTGACGCATTTTTTCCATATCTGTCTCTATCGTAACTGTTGTACAGCGGCATGCTCTTGTCCTTAGCAACCGGTGCCAAGTGACAGTGACGTCATGACGGGATCGTTATTGTATGAATTTTTAGTTCCCGATTATGACGATTCATTTTAATTGTTGTTGTGTTTCAAAGCTAAATAAACGAATAGTTTAAAAAACACTAGAAAAACACGCTTTTATAAATGCACGTAAAAATAAAAAAAATATTATGGATCGTTCAAGTTGTCTCTATTTCTGGGCTGAAGTGTAAACTATGTGCTTTTAATTATAATATTTGATTGTAAAAGCGTGGGGCGCTGGAACAGAAAAGTACTGGTAACTGGTACTTTGAACAGACTGTTTAATGTAGAGCCACCTACTAGTCATGCTGCAACTCCAGTTAGAGCGCCAATCTGTGTAACCTGCTTCCCGTAACATCGCTTAACTTGATTTCTCAGCAAGTTATTCAAAAAGTCTTTCCTGTTCCAGCGCCCCACGCTTTTACAATCAAATATTATAATTAAAAGCACATAGTTTACACTTCAGCCCAGAAATAGAGACAACTTGAACGATCTATAATTTATTTTTTGTTTTCACGTGCATTTATAAAAGCGTGTTTTTCTAGTGTTTTTAAAACTATTAATTTATTTTATACTTTTTGGTCTTTGATAACGAAATATTTTTAACATTTATACATTTATTTTAAGTAGGCGAATGAGCCCGCATCCTCTCCATCTCCGCCAGTGCGTCTGTATTGCATGGTGTTTTATATGTCAGCTTAGAACAATCTAGCTCTTCAATCTGGAGGTTTGTTATAACGTTGAAACCTGATCGTGTTCAAAGTCCATTACGTGGCCTTTCTCACAAGTGCCAACACGACTATGATACGATAATCCATCATGGAATGTCAGTGCCTATCTTCCGGCTTCATCATCAGAACTTGAAACCTAATCGTGGTCAAAGTTCATTAGAAGACTTTTCTAAGAAATCTAAAACAGCTATGATACAATTTTCCATCATGAAGTTCCAGTTCATATCTTCCGGCTCCATCATCAGATAAGTTCGATAGTACCATATTATTGTATTGTCATCAGAACTACATAAAGTTGCCAATTTTCATTACGCTACGTTATAGTAGATATGTTATATTTTACAAAGATAAAATTGTTAAAATAAAATATTCTAGGATTTCTGGTTTATATTAGGTCCTTGCATATCAAATTGATGTTTTATTTGGAAAAAGCAAAACTATTTTTTTTTTTACACTTTTTTTATTTATTCAATCAAATTAGGTACCCCGTTGTGAACGTGTGAGCGTCTATGAACTTTTGCCATTTTATAGGGAGTTCATTGATTCCTTTGCTGAAAAAATTGCGGGAGCGAGAATCAACAAAATCGTTGAAGGTGTTTTGGACTGCCTCATCTGAATTGTTTTTTTTTCCAATTCAGAACTTATCCAAATTCCGAAAAAAGTAGTAATCGGTTGGAGCAAGGTCCGGGGAGTATGGTGGGTGACGGAGACATACCAATCTTAGCTCCCATAGTTTCGCCCCCGTCTGTTGTGCAGTGTGTCGTCTAGCGTTGTCCTGAAGCAGCAGTGGGCTAAAGCGGTTGACCAATCTCGGCTGTTTAACGGCTAGCTTTTCCATCATGATTTCCAATTATCGGCAATACAGATCTGCCGTAATCGTCTGACGAGATCTTAGGAAGCTGTATTGGATGACACCAACCCTGGTCCAGCAGACACTAACCAATACCGCTTTTTGAGTCAACTTTCGCTTGGGGCAGGATTTAGCCGGTTCTCCTGGATTTAACCACTGTGATGAGCGTTTCCGATTATCGTATAGGATCCATTTTTCATCACAAGTAATGATACGATTCAAAATCCCCTCGTTATTGTGACGGTTGAGTAACGTGACGCAGCAGTCGACTCGTGTTTGTTGGTTTGCTTCACTTAGTTCATGCGGTACCCATTTTTCAAGCTTTTTCACTTTACCAATTTGTTTCAAATGATTCAAAATGGTTTTATCACTCACACCGAAGCCTGCAGCTAACTCTGACGTGGTTTGAGATGGATCTGCTTCCACGATCACTTTCAATTCCTCATTGACAATTAGGATCTCCGGCCGTCCACGAGGTTTGTTCTGGAGGCCAAAATTTCCAGAACGAAAGCGTTGGAACCAAAAACGTACTGTGTTGTCTTTTACAATGGCTTCTCCGTACACATTATTAATCCTTCGAGCGGTTTCTCCAGCGCTAGTGCCACGATGGAATTCGTATTCGAAAATAATGCGGTATTTTCCATATTGAGCACAGAACGATGTCATAGCAAAATTAAATGGCGCGAAAACAAATGAATTATTACATTCGAAACACAAATAGACACGCTTTAAATTGAAATAAATTTAAATTTGGAATTCTTAACCAAACGCCGGCTTTTTGAGATCAAAGTGGCCAGTTCTACATAAAAAACATCAATTTCATATGTAAGGACCTAATATAAATCATTTCAAGTGTTATTATAATGATCAATATTAAGAGAAACAGAACGTTGCTACAATAAAGCCTGTATGAACGAATTAAGAATGCCGTCTTTGCTTTTATTCTGTGGATATTATTTAAACCTTCACTGATCGTCAGATAGTCTTTGTTTTGTATTCGGAACACATTTTGAACCTGGTACTAACTTTAATACCGTAAAAATCCTGGACCTTTTAGTCTTGGTTTTAACTAGTACTTAAGAGGGCGCACACGGGTCCACTAGCGCCATTCTTTTAAAAAAGTATTATCTCGTGACTCAGAAGGAATTTTGAAAAACGGCTCAATAAGCGACCTCGGTAAGTGTGTCCAGAATTTTCTAATACCTTTTATAAACTTTCATATTGAGACACGAAGCAACAAAATACGATCTAAATGAATGTGGCCGCTTTTGTTTAGATCGAATTTTGTTGCTTCGTGTCTCAATATGAAAGTTTATAGTTTTCTTCGTGACAATATTTATGGCAAGACTAGGTATTTCTACGAAGGACACTTCGCATCGGGGCACCGCTGAAGTCACATACCCACTTATGATTACGTGCGCGCGCGCGCAATTTCTGGAACTTTTATAAAACCGCTATAATAATGTAGGGCTGCTAACACTGCAACCTATTAACTTTGGGTGAACATTAATCGTGAGTGAAGTGCAGTGATCTCGTGCCGGACAAAATACCGACAAATGAAGCCACGTCTAAACCGTCCACAACAGTATTTTAGGTCAGTCCCCTCAGCGACGAATGCTCTCCTCAAACGCGTAAATACTTATCTAAATTCTCTACGCAAAAATAATATTAACACTAGATAACTAAACCAACACAAGTGGTTAGCCCGCTAGATTTCGAAGAAGAAAAATAATAAAAAATTAAGATTTTTCTACTGTAATCATTCAAATTTCATGCACGACGCACCTAAGCTATTTCTGAAAAGTACATGACGAGAAAGATATTTTTTTTGTTCATGGCTATTTTCGTGGTAGTTATTTCAACATTCATTTAAATGCATGACCAAACCGTATTTTTCTTAAAGTTGTGTCTGTTGTTTAGATTTTAAACTTTGAAGGCCCGTACCTGCAGAGAATTCCTAAATCGTACCATGAGAAGAGAACAATTTTTTAAAGACCTAAAAATATGCCAAAGGACGATATCTTATATTATAACAAAATTTAATTCCTTTAGAGTCTAAGTTTCTTCCTAACTTTTATAGAACTAAGGAATTTTGAGGAAAATTATCAATTACCCCAATGATCAATTATTATTGTTTTTTTGTGCCCGGTTGATGGCAATAGGCTCGCCCCCTATTACATGGGACTTAAACATAACTGGCGAAATGTGGGTGTGCTAAAGGTACACCTCTGCCTAACCCTTCGGGGAATACAGGCGTGATGTTATGTATGTGTGCATGTGATCAATTACCTACCTGATGGGCTATTGTGATGAGAAATTATTTGTTTGTAGTTTTTAATTGGTGATAGTGACGTCGTGTTTTATTATTTTTAGATTTATATATCGTATCTGAAACTTTATTCTATGTACGACTTAGGCTACAGGTGGTACGAATTAGGTACTCATACCCCTTAATCGTAACGAAGGAACTTATTCCTTCGGTACGTTGATACGTTGTAAAATCCTAAAAGCGCATTATGATAAAAGATTTTTGTGCTTTTATGAGTGCTGGTTGATAGCTTAATAAATAAAGATTCAGTAAACGCAAAAGATTTTGATTAATTTGACTTACCTTCCCTTGAAACTACAGTAGTAGGTAATTCTCCCTTAGGGGTTACGATTTACGCAAACTTACCGTAAGTCTAGCTCGTTCGATACCTAATGTTCCAACAGTGATTTTCAAGCGGAAGACCACAACAGAGAGTCACAGTCACACAGCGTAAATACTTTAACCTAGGACATGTTATGTAGTCACGGAAGACTTAATAAATATCTGACAAAGCTGATATACGAGAAAATAAAAAACCTTAGAAATTACCTGGCGCGGCGGCGGCGGCAGCAGGTGCAGCTGTGGTGGATAAAGACAGTAATTAGAGAAACAGTCATGCAAATGATAAAGCCAGTATTCTAGTGAAGCAAATGCAAGAGCTAACGCATAGAAAACACGTCTTGTGAAAGTAATGATGCATTGTTTAAGTCGGAAGATTTAGTAGAAAAATCTGTGAAGTACACGGGAACACCACAGTTACATTAATTGTACAAAAACTATCACTTCCTGCTGTAGGTTTGTCCCTATTTTATATTGCACTTACGGCTATCATCCTTGAAATCTTTGAATGCAGCTACGTGACCTTCCTCTTCTACAATGATACACAATGGAGTGCCGATTGGCACATCTTTAGCTCCAGTTTGGAGTAATATCTTAGCCAGGTAGCCGTCTTCAGGGGCTTCGAAAGCCATTGCAGCCTTATCCGTTTGAATCTCGCAGAGAAGATCACCTAAAACATAGGAAGGTAGGTATTATATATATATTCATCTATTAAAATGTATTAGACTGCTATTATCATCGTCACAATAACTCCACCCCATATCCACCAGTGTTACTGTCAACCAGCATCATCCCACTGCTGGGCAAAGGCTGTTGCCAAGTACTGCTCAGTATTTATGCCGCATCTCTCCTATCCTTTTGTGAATGATCCAGAGCTCTCCATTCCAAGAACTATCCCCCTTTTGGTCTCCCTTTAATACAAAATAACAGAAAACCCATAGGTACCTTCACTTATTTTATCACCCTCCTTCTTTGACCAGCTCATGACGCTTCCTTTCTCCATAGTTGGTGACAATGCTGGTAAGGGCACCTTTGTGTGTTTTGGCAGGTCTGCATAATTTCTCGTCTGTATGAACCATTGTGGTTTCGCAAATATTTTTTTGTTTTGGTCAAATAATACTCTGAAAAGATTAAAGGCACAAAAAATAGATAGGTAAGTCGACTCTTCACGTGATCAGAGGGATGGCCTATTTTTAGATCTAAGAAACAGCATTGTCATCCAACGTGGCCACTCTGCCGACCTTTTGGGCACTTTTCTTACTGACAGCAATGTGAACGATTTATTGATGCCCCATGACCTCTTCCGGTTATTTTTTCCCTTATATTTACTTCTGCATAATATTTTTGTGTTTGAACTTATATTGTACTAGCTGTGCCCGCGACTGCGTCCGCGTGGAATAGTGTCTGTGTGTGTAGTGTAGTGTGACTCCGTAAATGTTATATCAGAAGCTCTAATATTTTATCTCTTGTTGAAAACTTATAAAACTTTCACATAAACCTTACATATTTCCATACAAACTTACATCCCCTATTCCCTATTGTTATTTTACACCCTTGAGGTTAAAATTTTTACAACCTTTGAATGTCATATTTATTTATATCGAATCAACAGCCTAAAAAATGTTGTAAGCTTCTAGATCTAAAAATTACGATACTTCCATACAACTTTTCATCCCCCCCTTTCAAACCCTTACAACCCTTTTTTCGCATTAAAAATTAGCCTATGTCCTTTCTCAGGCTCTAGACTATCTGTGTACCAAATTTCATCTAAATCGGTTCAGAAGTTTTGGTGTGAAAGCGCGACAGGCAGAGTTACTTTCGCATTTATAATATTTTAATATAGTAAGGAAATAAGGATTAAACATTTCTTAATAAGCATGTAAATAAATGTAAACTTATATTTGCAGTTGGAGAATTGACCGTGATGTTTATCAATGTATGGGAGAATTTTTTTTTCAACTACAATGTTATGTTTGTTCTTGGGATAAATCCATCCCAAGTACGGAACCTTTTATTGTGCGTGCAGTGTGCACTGTGCCGGTTTTTATTTTATTTTATTAAGTTGATAGATAGATACTTACACCCTTTTAATATTATTTTTAACCGACGAAAAAAAAGGAGGAGGTTCTCAAGTCGACCCGTATATTTTGTCTCTTATGGTTTAATAATATTAGCATTAAGGCGCTTCCCCGACCAAACGACTTTGAGCGTTCGGTCCTTCTCTGTCCCATCGCTGAGTCTCACTCCCTGCGCACCCTCATTTATCATAAAATTCACAAAAATATATAAATTATTTTAATTAAAAAAGACAAGCGATGTTTCGAAATAAAATAAAACGTGAATTATTTAGATTTTTAAATTATCTATCCATTAGTGTTATCCTCAAATTAATAGAACGTCACCTTTAGCAAAAGATGCATGCAATCAATATTTTTAGTCACTTTTTTACAAGGAGATTTTAAATGTATTTATAACACATAAAATAATTATTTAAAAAAGTTTGTTGTATGGCCAAGTCGCGTTATTTGAGTTCGAAGATTAAAAACAGTAGTAATGTAATTAAAACGACTTGGAATATTATTAATAGTGAAACGGGAAGATACGAACCGAAATTCTGACTACAGCCTGTCTATTAATGACAATATAATAAAATCAGACTCACAAGTCGCCGCTGCCTTTGAAAACTTCTTTTCGGACATTCCTGTTTCAACTACTAAATCCCTAAACTCATCACCTTCTGCTGTTAAGTCTTTGATTAAAGAAAATGTTCATGTTTGCGATTCGGAATTTCATTTCGAACGTATTACCTGTAGAGATATAATTAAGACCTTTCACAATTTAAATGTAAAAAAGACTGCAGATCTGTGGGGTAATTCTGTAGAAGTTGCTAAGTCTATTATTGACATTGTAGCACCTACTTTAGCTCTTATCTTTAATAATTGAATCGACTGTAGGGAGTTTCCTGACCTTATGAAAAAAAGTAAAATTATACCTTTGTTTAAATCAGGTAGTACTTCAGACCCCACAATCTATAGACCTATTTCAGTACTACCTACTTTTAGTAAAATTATTGAAAAAAAAAATTGGACCAATTGCAAAGATTTTTTAATAAACATATATTATTACATAGCAAACAGTTTGGTTTTACTAGGGGTCGTTCAACTACTGATGCTGGTGTTGAACTTTTAGGACATATTTATAACGCATGGGAAGATAAATGCGATGCCTTGGGCATCTTTTGTAA
Source organism: Griposia aprilina (assembly GCA_916610205.1). NCBI lineage: Eukaryota > Metazoa > Arthropoda > Insecta > Lepidoptera > Noctuidae > Griposia > Griposia aprilina. Next base: position 14,724,001 of record OU744302.1, read on the forward strand.
CTTGTCCAAGGCATTCGATTGCGTTTTTCATGAAACGTTAATCAGGAAACTCCGCCACTACGGGATCCGAAACACCGCTCTGGATCTTCTTACTTCATACTTGAATAATAGGATTGAGAGCGTTGACGTTAATGGAAAAAGATCTCCCGGATCTATAGTGACAATGGGAGTCCCGCAGGGCTCAATTATTGGTCCTTTCTTGTTTCTTAGTTATATTAACGACTTGCCGTACCTCATAAAGGATAATCATGATATAGTGTTGTTTGCGGATGATACTTCACTTTTGTTTAAACTTAAACGTCAGCAGCTGGTTACTGACGATGTAAATAGCGCGATTTCAAAAGTAGTTTACTGGTTCAATGTCAATAATTTACTCCTTAACGAAAAAAAAGCCAAATGCATTAAGTTTACGCTACCTCACGTTAGATAGGTGAAAACGAATGTATTAATGAAGGGCGAAGAATTGAATCCTGAAGATAGCACAGTATTCTTGGGCTTAACTTTGGATGCTAAGCTTCAGTGGGGCCCACATATAGATAAATTGTCAAAAAGCTAAGCTCCGCAGCATACGCTGTTAGAAAAATTCGTAATTTAACCGACACAGAGACAGCCCGTTTAGTGTACTTTAGCTATTTTCATAGTGTTATGTCGTACGGTATTCTGTTATGGGGAAATGCCGCCGACATTCACACTATTTTTATTTTGCAGAAAAGAGCTGTTCGATCAATTTATAAATTAAGTCCGAGACAATCTCTCAGAGTGAAATTTAAGGAGATTAATGTAATGACTGTGCCTTCTCAATATATTTATGAAAATCTTTTGTATGCACATAAAAATATAAAATTGTTTAAAAAATACGGTGATATCCATAATATAAATACTAGGAATAAGCACAAATTTGTTGTACCTACAAGGCTCAAAAAAATAGGCGGCTCGTTCAGGTGTCAATGTATACGCTTTTATAATAAACTTCCAAGCCACGTTCAACATCTAAGCCTTAATAAATTCAAATCATTAATTAAACGTAAGTTGTGCCAGAAAGCTTTTTATACCGTTAAGGATTATATTGAGGACAAAAAGGCTTGGGATTGAGTTGCTCCAATTTTTGGCATACTGAATGTTGTTTTTTTTTTGATTATTTTTTATTTTTGCTATATTTTTTAGTTTTTTATTTTACATAAATTTTGACATTTTGATAATTATTAGATATACAATTTCATGACAATTTACTTTGTGAAGTATAGTATTATTATTTATTTATTGTGAATGTGAGGACTATGTAGGTAACTTTATTTTTTTATTTTATTTTTTCACTTTCTCAGGTAGTTTCAATGATAATCTGGCAGTTTGAGTGCTTTATGCGGCCTACCCAAATGTCCTTTCTGTGGTATTGTTCGTCGAGTGGTTGAGCTCCTTAAGTTCTGAGTTGAGCTCCACGATTAGTGACAAATGCGTGCACTGACTGGACAGGTCCACTCATTCTGTGTGGTTTTCCCTCAAAAGACCATTTCAGACATAAATCTACATGGTCTTCACATGATCAGACCAAGATTATGTCTGGACTTTAAAAGAGACTGTGAGCTCTGAGTTTGTTTCGGCCTTTCTTCTCAGAGTAGTCAGATAGGAAACGCCGACCTCATCTAGTTTTAAAAATATGATTGACGTGTAAAAGTGTTTGTATAAACCTACTTACAGAAATAAAATCATTTATCATTTATAAAAACAAATAAGAACGTGCAATGTGATGATAGGATATCGAACATTAATAATGTGCTTTTAGATGTAGTTTATTACCCATAGTGAATGAGGTAATAGCCTCTGAATAACGCACTATGGCAAGGTTTTGGTCGGGGTACCGCCTTAATACCTGTTTGATAAGTAATCTTATAAGCATGTCACTGAGAGTTTGAAGGTAGTACTAAGTTGGTTTATCAGTCATGAACAGTTCATACATCTCAGTGTTATCTCTAGCAAACTTCAGATAAATAACGTTTTTTTTTGCTGAAGATCACAGGCTGAGTTTTTATGCTGCTATGCGTTGATAACAATGAAAAAAAAACCTTTTTTTTTTAAACTAAACCTATGTAACTATAACTTAAAGAACAAATACTTACTGAGAAAGTTTCCTTCTGGTCAGTTCTGTGCACAAACACCTCTTGATGCTTGAACGTATTGATTTTTTCAAGCCACTGTTCAAAATTTGATTTCTAACAAATATCGATCGAAACATTTTTATAAAAATTACTTACCAACCCGTCCATGTCATCGAGACGTACAATATATCACAAAAGCAAACTCAAGTTCGACCTTCTTTCTTGTTCTATCGAAATAAAAAAATACCGCACTTCGCAATGCTGCCAGTTTCATTTCCATAGAATATAACGGAGATTGGAAATGCCTATCTAGCCACCTGTTTATCTCTCCCAAACCTTCCCCACCTTGTATAATATAGGTCAGTGTTCCCCACCCACTCATTCTCTCCTGAAATTGAATTTAAAAAAAGCTACATAGCCCTGAGATTGTCGTCTTGATTGATCGTCTATACCCGAGAATTTCAAAGATTTGTAATGATTTCATAAACCATTTCCATTTCACATTTGATTTCGCTATATCTGTGAAACATTGCAAGAGGGATTTCCGCGGTTTCTGGAAGGGCACCAAAAAAGAAAACTTACTCCCCGGCATTCCTGTGAGCGTCGATGGTATTAATGACCCGAAGGAGATGGCGAATCTTTTTAATTAAGAACCAATTTTCGGTGAAGTCTCCATTGGGTACAGCGACGGAGGTGCTCAATGCTGACGTAAACAGTCGGGATGCGGGGACTGCCTTCCGGGCTAAGGAGGTAGCTAAAGCCTTAGGGCTTATATCGAGAGGTAAGTCCCCGGGTCATGATAGGCTCAGCATTGAGCACCTACAACACGCTGGACCACACATTGCTAGGGCTATGTTTTACTCACTATGCGTGGGCCATTCCTACTTGCCAGCGGACTTTATGAAAACAGTGATAGTGCCTGTAGTGGAGAATAAAACTGGTGACCTTACTGATAAGGGTAACTACAGGCCTATTTCTCTTGCCACTGTAACTTCTAAAGCGTTTGACGGTTTGCTTAACGCACATTTAATTAGATCGGTAACACTGCACGATAATCATTTCGGGTTTCGTCCCCGGCTGTCCACTGAAAGTGCTATACTGTGTCATAAACATACCGTCAAATACTACACAGACCGTAAAACACCCGTGTATGTGTGCTTCCTTGATCTGTCCAAGGCTTTTGACCTTGTAGTGTATGACCTGCTGTGGAGCAAGCGGAGGAGCATAGATTTGCCGCCGGAGCTCAACAGTATGTTCCAGTACTGGTATGCGCATCAGTTAAATAGTGTTAGGTGGGCGGGGGCAATGTCGGATGCGTATCAGCTCGAATGCGGAGTCAGGCAAGGTGGCTTAACATCTCCTACCCTGTTTAATTACTATGTTAACGAGCTGATCGTGGCGCTCAGCAGCCAGCATGTCGGCTGTCACATTGAAGGCACATGTGTCAATAATTTGAGTTATGCTGACGACATGGTGCTGATGAGCGCTTCGGTTTGCGGCTTGAGGAAGCTGTTACAGATATGCGAGGACTATGGTTGTGGTCACGGTTTATTGTATAATGTAAAGAAGAGCCAGTGTATGATCTTCGAGATCGCCAGTGCGATATGTCCGGGAAGCATACCTCCGGTCAGACTCAATGGGGTTCCTTTGAAAAGGGTTGACCAGTTTACATAATTGGGACATGTTTTGACTGTCGACCTCAAGGATCACGCAGACATGGAACGGGAGCGGAAGGCGTTGTCTGTTAGAGCGAACATGATCGCCCGCAGATTTGCGCGGTGCTCTAATGAGGTTATAGCTACGCTCTTTGGAGCGTACTGTACATCGCTGTACTCATGCAGTCTGTGGGCTCACTACTCTAATAGAAGTTAAAGCGCCATCCGCGTCCAATACAATAACGCGTTTAGGGCGGTGATGGGGCTACCCCGATACTGCAGCGCCTCGGGTATGTTCCCAGAGGCACGCACCGATTGCTTTCACGCGACCATGCACAAGCGCACCGCGTCCTTGGTGCACAGGGTTCGGGTTAGCCCCAACATCATACTGGCGATGATTGCGGCGCCGGGAAGGCTGGACTGCCCATTCATTCGGCACTGTTCCAGCAGACATGTTGCTCTACCAGTGTCGGAGAGAGGGTATTTATTTTAATGTGTTGATTATTTATTTATTTTTGTAATTTTATTTGATTGATTTAATTTTATTTGATTTGATTTAATTTTATTTGATTTATTTTTCGATGTTTAGGTACATGACATATTTTCATTTGGTTTTATTTATTGTTTTTGATTTTATTTTATTTGCTGTTTGATTTTATTTTAATTGATCCTATTAATTTATCATTATTATTATTACTATTAATTTGTTAATTTATGTCTGGCTATGGGTGTTATTTACCTGAAATAAATGAATTTATTATTTATAAATAAAAATAAATTCGGCGGTTAATCTAACGCTGGCTAAACCTTAGGAGATACATCAAAATAATGTACTACGTAATTGTATATCATAAAAAGGTCTACAGAAAAGTCCCCGACATAATTATGTCTATCTCACAGAAATATAAAAAAAAAAACAGGAGAAGTGGCCGGTCTGTGTCCACGCATCATGTTCAAACTGCTCATGTCAAAGGCAAATGGCCGTCTCCGCAAACTAGTGCGCTTTCGACCGTGATCGCGACAAAATATAAGAATGCCGTGTTGTTCAGTAGTTTCTTGAAACAACCCAAGCCAAAACAAAAAAAAATACAATTATGGAATCACTTTCCATATCTAAGTACAAGTATTTTACTATGTCTTTAAAATCATGGAAAACAACAAATCGTAAAATATGTCTTGCTTTTACAACGTTATTTTTGTTTTCAAATATCGCAGCAACTATACCATTTTCGGAGTGAATACATTGCTCATTAACCACTACCTAAGTATGTCGCTAAGTGACTGGACAAGTAATGTAAAAGTAAAAATCACAAAATCATACTTCATCCATGCGGATTCATCGCGTGGTACGGCTGCTGCATCTTGCGGCGAGTTAGTGATGTCCTTGTGCAGATCCACTAACGTAGGCTGACGACAACAATGTCGATTGCCCAACGAATTTATTGCTAGGTATTATAGTTTATTTTTTAATTGGTCAACTATTTTAACCCGTTTCGAAGGGTTAAAACGGTTCCAAAATACCTACTGTTTCAATACACTATGGCAGCCTAAACCAAAGTAACCATTTTCTTTTTCATATTGTTTAAATTGTTTGATTTAACTTTATATTTTTTTTAGCTACTTTTTGTTTAAGTATTTATAATATAATACTTTCTCGATTTTTATTTATGTTATTTTCAAGACCCCATTTTTTTTGTAGTACAAATGTACAATAATAAATTGAAGAATCGATAATTTTCCGATTTAGTCAATCACTTGCGTTTATGTAAAATAAATGGCTTTTGCGACCGATGTGTTTGTGTGAGTAAGTTGTACACACGGCTACATATCCAGCTATACATTTCCAGTTTTAGCTGACCTCGCATTGTATAGGCTTTTCGTACAATGCGAAGTCAGCTTATACTGGAACTGTATAGCTTGATATGTAGTCGTGCCTACGGTGCATGGTAAATGCACGCTGTGCTTGGCGAGATAACGTTTAAAATTTAATGTGTAGTACGTTCTGATTTATGAATTGCGAGTGTGTATCTTTTACTTTTACTGAACTGCATGTGTAATAGTATTGCGTGGTAGGGGCAAACTGGACACCGGATTTCGAAACATTTTCAAATACCAGGCATATCGCCTTCTTTATTTATTTATTTATTAAAACTTCTCGCACACAATAGTATACAAAAGCGGACTTAATGCCTTAGGCATTCTCTACCAGTCAACCAAGAGTGGTGAAGAGATAAGATGGCAGGTGCTCTGTATAACAGACATTAATAATAATAATAATAAAATATTAAAAAGATAACATAAGTATTTATAAATAAAATAGGTATACAAGTACTTAGACAGAATATAAACTTATAATACACATACATACATATTTACTATAATATATATCTCCATTATACATACACTATATATATATACACAAAAAGGGAAGGAGGTAATTGAATCAAAAATAAAATAAAAAAAACCTAATAGAAAAATAATAAAAAACTATGGTCTATCTCCTAAGGATAATCCACAGTAACCATCTTTATCTTTTACATATTAATAGAAAAATATCGGTAATTTACGAAGCTATTTCAAACAATACAGTATTAATCCTTATCCAATTAAATACGTTAGATACGTTGTGCATTTAATGTAGATCAAAATTGCCCTTTACAGTACATCATTAAAATGAATATCTTAGAAGATATCACAGATTTAAAAGTGTAACCTCTAACAATGGGGGTTGATATAGACCGGTATAATTGGTCTATACTTAGGTCCTGTAGGTACCAGAAACTCATTGAGTGTGTGGTGAGAGTGATATCATTGCATTTAAATGCAAGTGTTTTGCCTAAGTTGGTTGACTAGACTGGAAAAATTAAACTGGCCACCAGGTACTGTATTCATCAACATCATGGATGCGCTGATGCTGATGGCCGCGCCGCGCATGTCTTCGTATCGAACGATTAGTGGCGTAGAAAGGAGGCCTACCGTGGCCCTCTGCCACCACCCAGGGCGTCGTCATATCGTGGTCTTTGGGGCCTTGAACCGCGCCGCGGTTTCGCCAATTCCGAATTCATTCACGACAAAGCTTTGGTTCACGTCAATTAGCACGTGAAATTAATATCGATTTAGTAACCATTGTTTCGCGTGAGCATTTGCGTATATAAAATCATGTATTATGGGGCCATTCAAGTATTAAGTAAGCAGAATTTTAGTACCTACTTCATTTTTTAACTAAGCCGAGGCACACATACGAGGGTGGGTCAAAAAGTTCGCGGAATGGAGGGGTTATAGTGGGGAGGGGAGAACTTTTTTATCTGTCACTACTTGGTGACTAAATACAACTATAAATACTAAGTTTCAGCCCGATCGGTTCATTATTATATCCGCGACCGTGCAAGAATAATGATCAACGACTGTTATAAGACATACGTAATGAACACTGAAAAGAATATCGCACAAAACCCAAAACTCTTCTGGTCCTTTGTGAAAGCCAAAAAATCGAAGTCTAGCGACATTCCTTCCACTATGCATTTGGGGCAGAATATTGCAACATCTGGTGAAGAAATAAGCAAACAAATTGCCACACACTTTTCTTCCACCTTCATACCATCCGTTAGCCAGAATGCTCCCAGTACTAGCTCGCATAATTATTTTCAATCCGCTTTATGTGGAATGACTTTTACTGAGAGAGACGTGTTTAAGGAGTTAAAGAGACTTGACGCTTGCAAGGGTCCGGGACCTGATGGCCTGCCCCCGTTATTTATCAAGAAATGTGCAGCTAACCTGTCTCTGCCGCTTAAGTTGATCTTTAACAAGTCCATTAACACGTTAATCGCCGGCTAAAATTTTATAATATTTTCAAAAAATGACATTGGTTTATATGATTGTTTCTAGTTCCATTTGTTTATATATACAAGTTTTATAGCGATATTTCATTGTTTTGGCTCTATTTTAGGTTTTTTTAAGTGCCGGGCATTGCGACCCGGCGCGGCCTAAACGGAATAATTATTACATTTAGGCCGCGCCGGTCAAAATGCCGGTCAGCGTACTTACGTACGCGTAATGTTCTATCGATGTATCTCTAAACTGACATACGTCTGTTACGCCCGGCACCGCGTGCCATAATGAATGCACAGCGCGGGAGTACACCACGCGCGCGGTTGTTGTTCCCGCTGCCCTTCACCCCTTTCACGTCTTCCCGTGTTGACCAATACGGATCTGTTTACGCCAGTTCGCGCTTATTTTGATAGTTAGTTGCACACTGTGATTTCGTTAGACAGAAAAATATCGTTTTATTGTCAAAATGGACGCTTTTTTTGATTTCGAGTTTACACAAGAACAATTACTTGTAATGGATACGGAATCGACCACACCACGAGTCAGAAGACAAAAACATGAGCTGAAGAAGAAAGAAGGTGCAGCAGTGTCAACAAGAAAATTTTGTCGCGATTGTTATAAAACAAATGTTCAGTTGTATGGAAGAAATACGGCCAAAAACAAAACAAAAAAGGTTTCTTGGTTTTGCACTATTTGTCCCGGAAATCCACATTTATGTCGACAATGTTTTGACAAATGCCACTAAAATGTTTCGATACCTATTTTGATTTACGTTAGAAAACCTTTTTTCACATCGAACACATTTTTTTATTTTTTATTATCATTCTTTTTGCTTGCTTTAATTCAACTTGGAAACAAAATAAAAATGTTTAATTCGAAATCCTGTGTGTTTATTTTAATTTTTTTTTCTCTAAGTCCAAAAAGTAGGTATACCATAAAAAAAACAAAAAACCAAGTTGTTACAGGTGTTCATTAGGGCCGCGCCGGTCATATTATATGGTTTAATACGCAGCGTTTGCAATCTGCGGCGTGAACGGGCTTCGCAAATTAGGGTCTGCCGTGCCGGTCATTTTGATCCCCCACGGCTCCAATGGGTAGATGACGTGCCGGTCATTTTGACCCACCATGGCAGTTAACGTGTTAAATCATCTACGTTCCCCTCGCAATGGAAAGTTGCTAACGTTGTGCCCATTTTTAAGAAGGGAGAAGTAGACGATTCTTCGAACTATCGTCCCATATCTCTTCTTTCCGTCTTTGCGAAGCTGTTTGAAGCGCTTGTTTGTCCCATATTAACTTCGCACATAAGAGCGCAGTTGGCTCCCCAACAGCACTGTTTCTGTGCTCGCAAATCAACTACCACTAATTTAGTACATTACGTTAATGACATTAGAAAGTCTCTTGACTCCCGAACATAGGTTGACTCTATATATACAGATTTCAGCAGTGCCTTTGACAAGGTTAACCACAAGATACTTATCACAAAGCTCGAACAGTTTGGCATATCCGGACAACTACTCATGTGGTTTGTCTCATACCTATGTGAGCGGAAACAGAAAGTGGTTGTGAGGGGTTATGAGTCACCGTTTTATCTTTCCACCTCCGGGGTACCACAGTGATCTCACCTGGGACCGATTCTCTTTTTGATTTTTTCAATGACATTGTTTATTCAATACGGCACTGCAAATGTTCCATGTTTGCAGATGATTTGAAATTGTACAGGGAAATTAAAACAGACTGTGACATTCTTCTCTTCAGGAAGACTTAGATGCGGTGCATGAATGGTGTCAACTTAATATGATGACTCTCAATGCAAGTAAATGCTATCACATGACTTGTACGCGAAACAAACAAGTACGATCATCGTCTTATGCGTTGGATGGAGTTTCTCTTCAAAAGGTTGATACCATCCGTGATTTGGGTGTCCGACTTGACAGCAAGCTAACTTTCATCAATCATATTGACGCGATTGTGGCAAAAGCGTCAAAGATTTCGGGTTTTGTGAAGAGAGCTTGTTCAGAGTTTCGGTCCACATCAACACTAAAACTGCTTTACTACACCCTTGTCCGAAGCATACTGGACTACGCGTCTCCAGTTTGGAATCCCATATATCGTGTGTATTGACAGGATAGAACGTATACAGAAGGCCTTCACCAGGTACTTACGCTTGAGATGCCCTAGTTGCCCTCATGATGTCCCCCTCAGGATCCCTCCCAAAGGCTTAATCATTTCAATATGTTACCATTTGAACAACGTAGAAACACTTCTGATCAGCTCTTGTTTTACAAAATCATCCATAACCTGGCGGATTTACCTGAGTTATTATCAGAAATTAATATAACTGTACCTAGGCGTACCGTAACTAGATCTCTACGCAAAATAAATACCTTTGCACCCTCCTCATCAAGAACCAACCTTGGTCTCAATGCCCCCTTGAATCGATTAATGGCTAATTATAATAAAATAGATATCTGTAACAATATAGATATATTTACAGACACATTTTTCCAATTTCGCAGAAAACTTATAACTATTAGCGACGAATCATAATTTTATAACCTACTTTTTTACTTATTTTTATTTTTTTGGTTTTTTGCGGCGTATTACGTTAACAATTCTGGAATGTTCTCATAGTGCACCCGCTATCGCGTTGTACCGTTTTGAATTTTAAATTTCAATCTTGCTATTTATTTTTTAATTTTAATTTTGATTCTAATAATAATTTTGATTTCTATTTTTGATTCCAATTTCGATTATGTTTTTTTTTACTTAATGTTTTGTTCTTGTTTCTAATTATTTTTCTATCCTCACTACGAGTAAAAAATCTTGTTAAAACGTATATTTAAGATGCAATTTTTTATGTAAGTGCTGTGTACGCCTGTAAGTGACTAATTCACCATAACTCAATGAATATGTTATTTTTTATTATATTAATGTTCTAGTGAATAAGTCGTTGGTGTACCTATCAAATAAAACTTTTTTACAAAAAAACAACCGACTTCCAACAAAAACACTAAAAGACGTGAAAAATAACTTTAATTTCGGAATTCGGTGCCTTTGGTTTTTAACCGACTTCACAAAAAGGAGGAGGTTCTCAATTCGTCTGTATGTTTTTTTTTTTTTTTTTTTTTTTTTTTTTTTTTTTTTTTTTTTTTTTTTTTATGTGTGTTAGCTCATAACTTTTTTCTGGGTGAACCGATTTGGATGATTCTTTTTTTATTTGATAGGTGGTGCTTTACATGTGGTCCCATTTAAATTTGATCAGGGTCTGACGAGTAGTTTTTGAGTTATCCTAAATACTGCATATTTTTCCACGTAGTTTATATGGATGATATGTTAATAATTTCCTGTCATTGTTATTTACACACCAAGAAGTGGTATACGAATTTGCATGGGGTAGGTACCGCAACTAAAAAGTGAAAAATAAAAACTTTTTTACAAAAAAAACAACCGACTTCCAAAAAAAACACTAAAAGACGTGAAAAATAACTTTAATTTCGGAAGTCGGTGGCCAAAATCGAAAATATAACACCAAAGACACCGACTTCCGAAATTAAAGTTATTTTTCACGTCTTTTAGTGTTTTTTTTGGAAGTCGGTTGTTTTTTTTGTAAAAAAGTTTTTATGTATTTTCGTGTTTGGCCACCGACTTCCGAAATTAAAGTTATTTTTCACGTCTTTTGGTGTTTTTTTTGGATGTCGGTTGTTTTTTTGTAAAAAAGTTTTTATTTTTCACTTTTTAGTTGCGGTACCTACCCCACACAAATTCGTATACCACTACTTGGTGTGTAAATAACAGTGACAGGAAATTATTAACACATCATCCATATAAACTAAGTCGAAAAAATCTGCAGTATTAAGGATAACTCAAAAACTACTGGTCAGACCTTGATCAAATTTAAATGGGACCACATGTGAACCACCAGCTACCAAATGCAAAAAGAATCATCCAAATCGGTTCAACCAGAAAAAAGTTATGAGCTAACACACATAAAAAAAATAAAAAAAACATACAGACGAATTGAGAACCTCCTCCTTTTTGTGAAGTCGGTTAAAAATAAAATTAGCCTTTACGATTTCGCTAGATAAACAAGTAAACCGGGAAGAGAACACTGACTATGGACAAGTAGAGTTTCGTGCCGTAATAAAGTTCCTTAATAAGCAAGGAAAAACGCCTCAGATAATTATGGAAGAGATGTCATCTGTTTATGGGAACTGTTGCTCTGAAAAATCATTGATTTTACAAGTGGCATAGTCTTTCCAAGCAAGGCAGAGACTATTGAAGACGATCAGCGCTCTAGTCGGCCGATTATGGCAAAATTTTCAGAGTAAAAAAAAAAACTCGAAGTTGCTCGTCTGAAGAAAAAATTGATTGCAGAGATGACTGGAGTATCGTCTACGACTATATTGAGCATTATCAATGATCATCTTGGCATTTCTAAGGTCAGTTCAAGATGGGTCCGAGAAAGCTCACACCGCTTCAAAAACAGCAGCGCGTCGAGTGTTCTTGCGAGTTTTTGGATCTGTGTAGTGAGAACAGGGATGAGTTGATGAACCGAATTGTGACAGGGGATGAAACTTGGGTTGATCACTATGAACCTGAGTCAAAACAAGAGTCCATGCAGTGGCTCAAAAAGGCGTAGCACTGCCTTAGAAGTTCGAGGTGTCATAATCGGCCGGAAAGATTATGGCTACAGTTTTTTGGGATTCAGAGGGGTTTTTGTTGATCAATTATAAAGGTAAAGGTGTCAATATCATGGGAAATATTACGCTACACTACTAGAAAATTTAAAAAATGCAGTTAAAGAAAAAAGAAGGGGAAAGTGTTCTCGATGTGTGCTCCTTCTGCAAGACAACTCACCCTTCACAAGTCATGTTGCGATGTCTGCCTTACACAAGTGCGAAACTTCGAAACCCTGAACCACCCACCCTACAGTCCAGACTTAGCCCCTTGTGACTATTATTTGTTCCCAAACATGAAAAAAGAGCTTTGTGGAAAAAAAAGCACCTATGAAGAAGTGAAGTCGGCTATTTCTGCCTATTTTGAGGGTCTTGACAAATCATTTTTTTTCGAAGGTACAAACAAATTATTTGACAGGTCTGAGCCATCGCTCATATTTTTAGGAGCTGTAGCAAGAATTAACACGTTTTTGAACTTGTTGAGTAGCCTACATACTCTTTTCACTATTATCTTAGACTAAATTGTGCCATTCATTCGATTTCAAACTACTATGCTCATCCAACCAAATACCGCACAGGTACCTATCGAAACCGCGACCATTATCTATCACTGCAACATTTGAGGCATCTTCAGTTATTATTTACTAAAATGGGCCAATTACCCAGGTATAATATAAAGACTTATCAAAATCAACAAGTTTATTTACTCAAAATCACAAAATTATGTTTTCTATTTATGTACTTATAAAAATATCCTCTTTTTTTTTTATATTAGTAGCACCAATATGAATTATGTTTTTAAGTCTTAATTTTATGTACATTTGCTTATGGTTTATGTATAAAGTAAGTACAATCTATGTATTAATAGATAGAAGTTAACTTAGATATAAAAGTAGTTTTACATGAATTTGTAAAGGAAGTCAGAAGCAAATAACTTACTGATAGTTGAAAACTCTCTTCATAAGTTATGCCATATTCCAAGTAAGTACCAACATGAACATAAAAATAATGGCACAAGACTGTATAATACTGCTTAAATGCTACTACATATTTAGAACAGAATCACTTACTTATTAAGTATTGTCTTAAATAATTATTACATTTTTATTAGCTTCTAAATATTTCTGAGCCACATAAGCAAATATAACATTGAGATCATGTTAGTCTCCTAAATCACTGTCTTTATCACCTATCACATATAGGATGCTGAAAGCCACACCTAGGAGTGCTGTGCCCAGTAAATCACCCAGTGCAGTAAGATATGGTATTGCCGAGTTGTCAGGATCCATACCCATCCTCCACATCCACGCAACCATGTAGTGACTGATGGTTAACAGCAAGAACACTTGCAACATTGCAGCTGACATATAAATTAATATGAAAGTGGGTGTTGTGGATGTGTGACCAGCTTTTAAGTATCCGATAGTGTAAATAAATATTAATTGTCCTGGTATCACCATTAGGAGTAGAAGTTTTGTGGTGCTCCCCATTACAGAACCTTCTTTTTGGCCTGTGTGCAGTTGGGTGGATAGCCTAGAAGCATGTACTGCTACCATGTTGCCTCCAATGCCATTGATTACCAGCTGGTACACAGCAATACCTGTGTACGCTGACACTGTGTAGTCCAGTATAAGACCTCCAGCACTGCTTATTACCATGGCAGAAACAACTGGCACCCATCCTTCATCCAGGGCTTGTCTTGTAAATTTGTTGCTCCATGCAATATAGCCACACACCGGTACAAGAAGCGCGCCAACAATGGTAATAATAGATGGTAATATAATACTTGTGCCAATAGATTTATACAGTAGTGATGCTATCCAAGATAACAGTGCCAAGGTTGTCAGATCTCCCAGACTGGCTGCTATAGGTGTGGCAATGTTGTCAGGGTTTATGTGCATCTTTTTTGATACCACTATCACTCCTATCATGATTAAACCAAGTACAAAACTGGCAGATGATGCGGTTAACACACTAGACGCACACAACAATGATGCATGATGGATGTCAAATTGTCCATCAGGTATCCAACCCATGGCCACAGCAGCCATGGCCGCCAGGAACCCTACCAGAACTGCCTGACATTGTATTAAACACAAATTACCCACAACCAGGGATCCCAAACTAGTATCCAGATGTCCCAAATGAGCATGAGTTGACAGTCGAGATGCTAATGTCATTTCCAGATTACCTTTTAACCCAAGGAGGGCTGGCACTAAGATATACACTTCAGATACTTTGGTGAAGACATCCCAGTGCTGCACCTTATCCAGCAGGAGACTGGCTGCCACCATGCCAAACCCAGCCAGTAGGAAGGACACAAACATTTGTACTCCAGCCACCCATGAGTTCTCCTTCTCAAATTTAATGTCAGGCGGCTTATCCTCATTTGTAATGAGTCTGTATGGCGTGTTTGCAGACTTTGTTTCGGTCTCGCATTCGGCAGTTCGCACCATCCTAGAATTGTTCTTGTTTCTGTTCATAATTTTATTATTAATCAAATGAGTCTAATATGAAATGACACGTATTTATTAGCGAAAGTAAACACTTGCCTAATTATAATCAGAAGCGCGACGTATACTTGTTGCAGTTCCAGCTGTTTTTATTGGTCTCAGTTTTCTTCGGTGTGGCGCGGAAATTTGATAAGGAAATTCATTTTGTCACACCATAACTCGCTGCGGTATTAATTGGGTTTTTCTAAGAAAACAACTTGCTGTTCAGATCGCCACTTTTCTATTCGAAATACAGGAACTAACACATTCTTCAGTTATCCATAAAAATCATAGTACATTATTAATAATTGTAAAAAATCCGTTGTATATTTTATAAGACTATGGGACAGACAATCTAGCTAAATTATTTACACAGTAGCTTTATGTAGTGGATAATTATCTTACTACTGAGTTTGTGAGCAAGATTGACAATAAATTGATAATGATAACAAGTCACATCTGTCATTAATAAACACTCAGCTAGAGATGGGCGATTGTGAATGACATTATTCGAATGATTCGATTGTAGTAGTCATTCAAATTATTCGAATAACCTTACAACTCATTCGAATTTGAAAAAAAGCGAGAAGTAAATAAGAATGTATTGCGTCGTCTCATTCCTTCCGATTCAAATTTCATTATTACTAGTTTATATTCGAACATCCGTAACCTCATCTAAAAGGAAACTCTATGTTCTGAGAAAAAATACCCAATTTCGTGTGGCAAATTGAATCATCAAACATTCGAATATTCGTAGTTTTTATTGCGCCCGAATAAGAAACTATTTTGATTGTAACACCTAACTAACCTGTACTCGTACGAGGGAATAAAAAGATAAACGAAAAAAGTGTAAGCGAGAAAGAATGTATAAGCAATCATCATGGCGTTAGCTTCTTCCGTAACCGCCATTTCGTATCGTATTGACGCCTTACGTGCACAAAAAGAAAAATTAAGTTACGTACTTTTGCATTTGCATCCACAATGTTTAAGAAAAAGTTAGCTACCACCACCACCAGTTTTTTTTAATTTAATGGTTAGTTTAATTAAGTTAAATGTTCTTAGTAAATAACGAGAGATATACCAGTTTACTTTCTGTAAGTTAATCTTGTAATTAAACACGCTAAATTAATTAATATTAGCATTTATAAACAATGCACGTGCATTCGTATCTACTGGCCTTGACCTTCTTTCTCATTCGTCCGGCCCTTGTTTTGTTGTGCACCTGTGACCTGTACACATATCTAAATACTCTTATTATAACTGTGACTGACTTATGACAACATTTTCGACACATTTTGAAGTACCTACGTACTCAGAAATCATATCTAATTATTACTATCAACTAAAAGTAATCTTTATAGTACGAGAAAAACGCTCAAAGTATGGCAACCTGAATGAATGAAGTAGCGGTTCGCAAATCAGTAACTATTAACTTATTACTACGAATATCAATGAAAAGTAGACTTTATTATAGTATGAAACAGACCAATTTTGTATGGCAAAGTAAATGAATGAACTAGCGGTTTGCTTCGAATTTGCGAAGTAGCGATCGATTGTTTTTGTATTCGAATGTTAATATTAGTAGTATCAAACCATTCGATTATTGGAATTAGTAACAATCGCCCATCGCTACACTCAGCCCTGTTCGTCACCGCCGCCAGTCATTTGTCAATGTCAAGCACGTCAAGCAAAATTGTCGATGGTCAACAGACAACACGAATGATTAAGGATGGAGCAAAATCGTAAAAGTACGATTTTTAATTTACGGTAACTGCTTCGTTGGTCACGTGTGGTTGCAAGTATTACTGCTGAAGGCTGAGCTTGAGGTCCTGAATTCGATTCCTGGGTCGTGCAAAGTATATTGGGTGTGTTTTCCATCTGGAACTTCTAAATAGCAGCCGGGAG
The DNA here is from genome assembly GCA_916610205.1 of Griposia aprilina. Lineage (NCBI taxonomy): Eukaryota > Metazoa > Arthropoda > Insecta > Lepidoptera > Noctuidae > Griposia > Griposia aprilina. The sequence goes on from OU744302.1 coordinate 14,740,650, forward strand.
TCTGGATTTGTACCGGGCGGTTGATGGCAATAGGCTCGCGCTCTATTACACTTATAAATAACTGGCGAAATGTGGGTGTACTATGAGTATACCTCTGCCTACCCCTTCGGGGAATACAGGCCTGATGTTACGTTATGTTTAAATTGATTTTTAAAACCGACAGATTTAATAATTGAGAAAACCTACTTACAGAAATAAAATCATTTATTATAATTTAATTACATTTTGTATTGAACACGTCAATTTAACCATATAACGACTCTTAAAAACAAAACCTTAAAATCGACTACGATAAATGATAACATTTTTTGGAGTATGGCAAACAAGTAATACGGTTTTGACACGGTAGAAAGTTTGACGTATACATTTTGGCTTGTCGCGATTGGCGATTGTCGATGGAATTGATTTGATTGTCGTCGACGAGTTGAATGTCGACCGCGGGCCAACATTCACTATCGTTGCAATACATACAAACTTTATATTTCACAGAAAATAAAACGGTAATATTTTAACCAAGAAGACGTGATTTCGTTGTTATCGCAATAAATAGTTTTCAACCGGTACTAATAGAAATAAAACTTAGTGAAGTATTTAGTGCAGTATTCACAATTTAGATCCGGAAACCTACTTACTGTGAAATTGTGCTTAGATTTTTAGTATTTATAATTAAATTTAACTAGAAGGGCAAGGTATCATGGGCTTAAATGGTTTCAATTTAGGTCGTGTCAAAGTTTAATTCGTGAAAACGTCAATTATTAGTTTTGCTTTGTTTGCTCAAAATTCGCGTGTGTTGCAGGTCGGGAAGATAACGTTAACGTGACATTCGTGCGGCCGTGTTGTCATGAGGCAGTGAACTCTAGTGCGTACGAACTTCATCAGTTAAAATGTTCAGAAGCAAAATACGGATACACACATGTCGAATAATATTGCTGACTTCGTTGGTATGGCTGCTGGTGGACGTCGTGCTCCTGGCCATGTACTCCGACTGCTTCGGTGATGGTTGGGACTGCAGTAAAAAAGCAGATAGTGATAATATTATTCAGGTACGATTTGTTAAAGTTCAAGGTAACAATTGTGACAATTCTGAAAGATAAAAATGTTTAACACACTTTTCCCTTCATTTTTATTACTATGTCTTCCCTTCTGAACATGTTAAATAATTTAATATGGGTCACTGCTACCTTTCCCCACATTGGTATTCCAAAAGCATATACTTTTTCATACAACTATGTTGGTGACACATGCTGTAAGCACAAACATTTAGCAACAGAATGTGAGTAGTGAAAGGGAGACTAAATGGTTCTTAATTAAACACAAATAGATTCCAAAATATTTATAGTTATTGTGGTTGCTATCTCAGTAGAATGTTAGATGATTTCTTATATTGTACCCCATTCTTTAGAGGCTGAAGCTAGGTTCAGCTTCAACCACATAAAATACCAAACACATTAAACTGGAACATTTTATTTGTCTAGGTTGTATAGATTCTTGCATTTTATTACCCTAGAAGGCTAAGGACTATGGTGTGTTACAATTTATGAAGTGGTATTATAAAGAAAGTTGCTGAACCTTGTATGTTGTCACCTTGTGCTAGCCAGAAGCCATAAAATAATATAATATGCTTCATAGAATCACCTGGTCAGTTGCCCCTTACATGTGATTTTTACCATAACTTCATCCATTATTGCACATACAGCACTTTATTTGAATAGGTATAGGTACTGTTTTGCATTGAACCTCATCTCAAGCAAAATAAAATGTCAATGACTTATAACCTTTTGTTTGGGTGATCTTCATGGTAAACTTAGTTATTAAAATGACAAGTACCATATATTATAAATGTTGTGTTTAATATGTGTGTGTATGTGTGTGTGTGTCGTAGAGCACTTTAGAAATTATATAGCAAGATTATAATGTAGCCTACTGTAGGTATAACTACTTAAAGAACATCTTGAATGAGGAATTTATTTATAATCATGTCTGTTGGTGTTGTGTCTCACAACCATTATTTATCTATGAATCATAATATGTTTAAAATACGTAAGATCTAGACAATAGTTTCTTCTTACTTTTTCTGTCTCACTGAATTATACAGATTGTTTTTATAAACATGCCTTTTAGTGGCACCTGATTTAAACAACCATAAAACTATTAACAAACTTTTAGAACAGACCATTCATGACACTTGTTTTGTGAAGGCAAATATACAACAGTGCACATCTTTTAGCTAAAATGGTAATGATGATGGTGAAATAAAACTTTCTGGTGTTACATAGAGTAAAAAAAAAAAGTTATTGTTTATTCCCTACAGACTAAAGAAGAGTATAGAGGCAAAAAGGCAGCCATAGCAGCAGCACAACAAGGAAACCAGATTGATGATGATGACACTAACTTAGAAGTAAATGAAGTTGAACAGGATATAGGAGAAGATGGCATCCTACTGTCAGCATATCCAAGATCGAGGCTCAAGAGGTGGGAGAAAGCACCCTTTGTCAAACCACAAGGGGATTCATTAGCAGGAGAAATGGGTAGGTATTTTTTTTAATAATTGGAGTTATAAAAAAGTAAAGAATGCAAAATATGCGCATTGACGTGGAGTTGCAGACACCAGCCGATATTACCTAAAGAAGTAAAGCTTTTATTCAGTTTTTGCTGAGAATCGGCTCTTTTTAAGTTTACAGAAGATGGCTTTCAAAACAGCCTCCCTTTATGCTGTCTAGTGGTTAACCCATTGAAGGACACTGAATGAGACACAATAGAAGTTTTATTTTTATTACATCTGGGCGTGTTTAGTGTCCTGCAAAGTGTTAAGATGGGAAGAAGTGGAGCCATAAACTCTTCTGCATAGTCTAAGCTACTGATGCTATTAATATAGAAAATTTGTCATATAAGCTGTGACAAAGTGTCTACAAGTCTTATGTATAAAACATTTTTTTCTCTATGAATATCATCTTTGTTAAAACTGCATATCAAAGTTCACTTCCATTATTTTATTTGTGAGTACAATAAAGTATTTCTATAAATAAGGTATTTAAGTATTAAAAGTGTACTAATGAGGATACATTTCTGAACAAAAAGTGCTCAATATCCTGTAAATAATCACACCAATGTGTGCACATACTATTATTAAATTTCTGCATCATTATCAAAAATATTTTACAAGTTGTGATAAATGACTTTTTAACCGACTTCACAAAAAGGAGGAGGTTCTCAATTCGTCTGTAAGCTTTTTTTTTTTTTTTTTTTTTTTTTTTTATGTATGTTAGCTCATAACTTTTTTCTGGGTGAACCGATTTGGATGATTCTTTTTTTATTTGATAGCTGGTGGTTCACATGTGGTCCCATTTAAATTTGATCAAGGTCTGACCAGTAGTTTTTGAGTTATCCTTAATACTGTAGATTTTTTCCACTTAGTTTATATGGATGATGTGTTAATAATTTCCTGTCACTGTTATTTACATACCAAGTAGTGGTATACGAATTTGTGTGGGGTAGGTACCGCAACTAAAAACTGAAAAATAAAAACTTTTTTACAAAAAAACAACCGACTTCCAAAAAAAAACACTAAAAGACGTGAAAAATAACTTTAATTTCGGAAGTCGGTGGCCAAACACGAAAATACAAAACCAAAGGCACCGACTTCCGAAATTAAAGTTATTTTTCACGTCTTTTAGTGTTTTTTTTTGGAAGTCGGTTGTTTTTTTGTAAAAAAGTTTTTTTGATAATAAAGGAATAGATAAAAATACTTTTAAAAATTATGATGGTCTACATATTTTAGTGATTTCTTGTTAGATAAATTAGTGATATTCTGCCCTTATTAGATACATTCTACCCAGGAGTTGAGATTAAACCACATTAAGAATGTGCTTCCCTACTGAACTCATTTGTTCCACTTCGTGAAAATCTCCCACCTGGACATGAGTTGCCTTGGCTAACCTGGTAGTCTTGATAAAGACTCCAGACCCAGGTTGGCCGAAACATGGAAAAATTGTTCAGGTGGAGATTCTCAGATAACTCTGCCCTGGAATGTAAATGTAGTGCTGTTCCATAAGCAATGGGACACTTAATAGCCTGTCCTGCGGGTCCGGTTGTTTGTATAAGTTTTGCAAACACCATTAGATTCTTCTAATCCCAAACAGAAATAAAATAAATTGGTTTTGTTACAACTAGAAATAATTATTAAGGTACTTTGTATTTGCCATATTTGCAAAGTTCAAAGTCAGTTGTGTTACCAACCTGATTAAATAAACAGTTACAAATAGCGCCATAAATAAAAACAGTTATCTATGAAATGATAATTTATTCAAATTGAATAATAAAGTAATGCCCTTTATTGTATGGAATGGAAAACATCTGCTACAAAATGAATGACTCAGTTGTTCTATAATATTTTGATTAGTAAAAACTTTCCTTATAGTTCACAATTTCAATAATAACTTATCAATACTATTATAGAAGAGAGGGGCAATAAACGTGAGCCATAAAAATAAGCCCCCAAGATGTTTTCTGGTAGCCTGGCCAAGTAAATCTAATGGCAAATCACATAATTATTATGATGTTAACAAATTACAGTTTATTATGTGGACATAAGGCAGTTTTTTGAACGGCGTAAACCTGTTTCTCCGGCGTACTGTGGAGACACATTCATTCTACTGAAATACCAGATTAAGAAAAAAATCCAGATCATTAACATTTTCTAGATTTAGTACCTACCTAGTTAAAAAACTAGTTTATTTTACTTAAAGTTTATGTCATGCCTGTTAGTAATGGAATTATTGATGATACGCTATTTGTTTGCGACTGTAACTTTCTATTCGCAACACAGATATGTCTAACTGATAAGGACAGCCTGGCTGTATAAAAAGACTAAAAATAAATTCCTATTGTTTGAGTTTTTTCATGTTGCCGAAGCTTCTTCGCATGCAGAGCTTGTTCTTTGCTTGTCTTCAATATTCGTACGACACATAATATTATTTTGATATGAAAAATATTATTTAATTGACGTTTTGAACTACTTTTAAAATAAAAGCTAATTTTTCTTTAAGTAACAATGTAAATCAGACAAAGTATTATGTATACAAATATTATAAAGAGGTCAAATTTGTTTGTTTGTAACTTTGTATGTAGGGGGTGGTAATCTCTGAAGCTATAAGTCGGTTTTGATTTTTTTCTTTTTGCATTTGATAGGTCAATTCTTGAAGAAGGATATAGGCTATTTTAACATCGCCCTAGAACCCTTAGGAGCCGAGTAAAAAGGAAAAATGTTAGAAAGAACGCTAAGCGATAACGAAGTACCTAATAGCGCGGGCTGGCGATGCGATGCGATGGGTGGGGTCGGAGGAACAAGAAATTTCACGCGGACGAAGTCGCGGGCATAAGCTAGTCATTTCTAAATCTAATACTGACGTAACATGTTTGTTTACGTTTATTTTATTAGAACCACACTTATATATAGAAATTTATTTGTATTTCGTGCTCTATTTGTAACAATGATAGTACATAAACAGCCGGTAGCATAAAAGTAAATAGTGCCGATCCGCTGACGTCACGCGTTTCTACACCCCTACCTGTCTGCGATAGATAATTCTATGAGATATACTTAAATATGTGTGTTTTAGAAAAGTATGCGTCAGTGAAAAGAGAAAGCATATTATTGATGTTATTATTAGCGTTGGACGTTCTACAATCGCGAAATATCTCAGACACCTACTCGCTGATCTACATATTCGTGGAATAGATGCAAACTTGACCCCGTTAACTTGAGGTCCAACGGTTAAAATCCGTTTAATCTTTTCCACGTTATGAGGTTAATAACAGACAAAAGGACTGACAGACAAAAAATAAAAAAATCTGGTTGTTTACTTGTTTGGTTGTTATTTTCGTGAAACCAATCTATATAGAGGCTTCTTGACCTCTAAGATTTTATCTTAGTAGTTATAAGAGTAAAACCCATACACTATTTACATCATTACATGTTTTTAATACTGAACTAAACATTATTTCGTGTGGTAATCGCAAGCTCCACTGTACAGTCGCCAGCTGGTCAAGCTACACGAAACTGTCAAATTTCTCGAAACGACTCTAAACCTTATAATGTTGAAAGTTAAGTTCAAAATCTAATTAGAAAATCTGACAGTTTGTGGTAACTTGATGTGCTGGCGACTTTACTTTAACACACGCACGTGTGCGAAGTATCAATTTTTTTTAGCGTATGGATAACGTTCATGTAGAACGCTTTTGCGAAAACAAATCCAAAAGTTAAAAAAAAAAAACAATACTTATTTACTTACGTAATAAAAAATATCTAATCTACCTAAAATAGCTACTATAAAAAAGCGCCGACGTTTAACAAAACACGAGATCAATAAATTGTTTTGAAGTGGGTTTATAATTTTGTTCACCAATAATTAAGAGTTCTAAGAACTTCTGTCTTAAAATGTGCCATTATTCCAGGTAAGCCGGTAAACATACCGATAGAACAAGAAAAGCTGATGTTGGACAAGTTCCAGGAGAATCAGTTCAACTTACTGGCCAGTGACATGATCTCAATCAACAGGTCTTTGACAGACGTCAGATTTGAAAAGTAAGTATTTTTTTAAAGTCCTTTTGCGTTAACGATTGAAATAAGTAGTAATAGTATCGATAGTTTACGCAGTATAGATCGCTGAACTATCGATATTTGTGCACCACTAACCCCCATCAATATATGCATTATTCTCTTATTGAAGTGTGGTGTAAAACTAAGTAATATGTATAATTACACCCGGTTATGTCAGCCTAACATGTTGCTGATCAGTGAACTGCTGTCAAAACTTAGTTAAATAAATTACTTGACATGTAGGCAAATTTGAAAACCGAGTAGGGACTTTGAGCAGGCTTTCAAAACATCACCTCAATTACGTAACACGCTATCTATCACAATCTGAATCATTTTGAAGCCTATTGCTAATCCATTGCTTCATAAGTTCGAAAAATTTGTCTACTCAACAACGTAAATAACGCAATTAATTTTGTTCAACTGTCAAAATGAAACCCATTCCTACTGTTAGTGTGTTACGTAATTACCCCACTGGTCTCGTAATTACCTGTTGTCTAACTTTTTCCCTCTTTAGTAAGTTGTAAAGGAAAATATTATCCTAGAAAATGTATCAAACGTCAGTAGCAATGTCAAAGCGTATTTTTAGCCTTTATAGATGCACTATCATAGTACCTACGTGATATTGGCAAAATTGTGGCGTCTCTTCCATAAAAGCCATTGAAGAGTTGAAGTTGAGTGCGAATTTTCAACTTACATTCTTATGTCCCTGATTACACGACACATATTTCATAAATTGGCGACTTGTGGATCCACTTAACTACTTGTTGTACTTTGCAGAATTGAATTAGTAACTGATAAGATTTACCATCTAATCTTTATTAATTAATGATACAATAATGAACATTTAATGTTCATGATTGTATCACTGAATAGGTACACTAATATCAATTTTGAGCTGCGGCCATCGGTAATTTTACTACGGAAACGTACCTAATATCGATAAAGAAAACTCTCCTCTTTTTGGATTTAAGTTTCATAAATCATGGGAAGTATTACCAGTCTTGCTTCATAATTTAATCATACTATATAAAATACTCCCTTTCTCAATAAAATAATATCCTGCAGTAAAAATGGCTACCAATTAAAGGTCAAACGGCCATTATCAGTAACATTTTTCTTTTATATAAATTACTAGCTTTTACTCGCGGCTTCGCCCACGTGTATGTCGGAAATTATCCGACGGGAACGTACTACCGGGATAAAAAGTACCCTACATGTTAATCCAGGTAATAAACTACCTGTGTTCCAAATTTCATCCAAATCCGTTCAGAAGTTTTTGCGTGAAAGAGTTACAAACATCCATCCATCTATTCATCCTCACACACTTTCACATTTATAATATTAGTAGGAAGTAGCATAAGTTGTATTGCTCATACATAACGAAGAGAAGTACAACATAAAAGGGATTCCTTGACCCAAGTTTATATTGTTTCTCCGACAATTTGCTACTGGAACATTCTGACTTCCTTTTCACCGGCTTTTATTAACAGCCGGCTCTATGGTTGACCTCACAAATTAACCGTGCTATTTGATAAGCGAAAAGACAAGACTTGAGAGGCGTACAAGTTTACACACTGTCTATGTTATTGTAATCTAAAAACACTGTTTACTGACGATGTATACGTATTAGCTTTTATATTGAAAAAAGAAAAACGATAATAGTGCGTGCGTATGATGAGAGTGATATGACACTCTCTCTAAGATTGTTAATCGAGTTGAAACATTCATAACATTTCTCTTTCCACCATCCAGTAAAAGTAATTCACATTAAAGCAAAAAAAGAAAATTAAATAACAATGTAGAACGTACAGCCTTATATCAAGGAGTAATTAATTAATATGCAAAAGCAATAAATACTCTGAAAGTGTATAAACGTTGGTAATTTAACTTCATATCTGAATCTGACGTAGAAAGCCCGATAAAATTTTGTTACACATATTAGTCACAGCACGGTGAACTATTGTACGATTTATTTAATTGGCGTGTTATGTAATCTCGGTTCACGAGAGAAACATATTGGCGTTTAGTGATGTATCACATTATTTTGATTTGCAAACAGCAAGTGGACCGAAGCGTTACAATAATATTTAAACGATTGTACATTGTTTTTAACCCCCGACGCAAAACGAGGGGTGTTATAAGTTTGACCGCTATGTGTGTGTGTCTGTCTGTTTGTGTATCTGTGGCACCGTAGGTCTTAAACGGGTGAACCGATTTGAATGCTGTTTTTTATTATTTGAAAGTAGGTTTTCTAGCGATGGTTCTTAGACATGTTTTATCAAAATCGGTTCAGTCGTTTCAAGGTAATCAGCTCTTTTATTACCTGCGGTAAGGATCTTAGACGCATAATGGGTATTTACTTTACTTTCAAACTTATGTGTGACCTAAAATTTGAAACACCCATGCACGCTATATAAATATGCAGGATTATGGGATTCTTGGTCCGATGCTGCAGTCAGGATATTCAGCACACCAGTATACTCTTGAAAAAAGAATAGCAGAATTATCGTGTTTGGTGTCGTTTTGATCAGTATTTAATTCTACATACAATGCAATGGGGGTGACATGATGAGCTGATGCTGCAGCCAGGATATCCAGCACACTAGTACACTCTTGAAAAAATAATAGCAGATATATCGTGTTTGGATTTGTTTTGATCAGTATTTAATTCTACACACAATGCAATGGTGGCAACACAATGAGCTGATGCTGCAGCCAAGATATCCAGCACAGTAGTACCTACACTCTTGAAAAAATTATAGCAGATATTATGTCGCGTTTGGACTTGTTTTGATCAGTATTTAATTCTAATACAATGCAATGGTGGCAACATGATGAGCTGATGTTGCAGCCAGGATAACTAGCACACTAGTACACTCTTGAAAAAATAATAGCAGATATGTCGTGTTTGGATTTGCTTTGATCAGTATTTAATTCTACATACAATGCAATGGTAGCAACACGATGAGCTGAGGCTGCAACCAGGATATCCAGCACACTAGTACACTCTTCATAAAATAATAACAGATATATCATGTTTGGAAATCCGATTGATCGCGCTATGGTTTCGTTTATGACATAACACAGTATTAAATACGGGATTACGTAAACGCCAAAACAAGCTATTTGATGTAGTGTCTGAATATACCCTGAAAAACGCTCACAACTGTTAACTCATATACTAAATAAAACTAAACTAAGTTTAAATATTCAAAACTAAAATTTTTTTTTTTTTTAAACCGCCAACCCAAAAAAGTAAAGCGAACATTTAAAAAGTCAAAAATAATGCCTATCGTTGAGCCATCAAATTCGATTGAGTAACACCATATATTTTAATTAGGTATAGAAATTGATGGATGGCACGATAAGGTTTGCTCGTTGAAATGGCGCTATAATGTCGCGGCGCGGTACCGCTCCTTATGTAAGTCAGACCCTTCATTTGACTAACTATCTATTAATTTACTAGCATTTCCAACCAACTTGCTTCGATACGATAATTTTTTTGTAGAAAATCTAGTTGTGTGTTAAATTGTTAAGTCTGGGAGCGCTATGAGTAATGACTATGCAATCTCCTATTTTAGCTATTATTATTGCTTTAAGCTTTGTGTTTCTGTGAAAATAATATGTTTCATTCAAGTAAATAGTCGTTGAAACAATAATATTCATAAAAAAAATACAAGGACCAAATGTTATAAGAAACATTTGCAGCTAAACGAAATTGTGTGAAATTTCTCTCTGCGAAACCATACAGGGAACACCAAACAAATCCTTTTGTAATTTTTTCTTAAATGAATGACCTGATATTTATAAAATATTATGCGCGATGAATGGAGGTTTTCTTTGCGAAGTTTGTGTGATGACTTGTGACCACCAAAGTGATAACATCGATTTGTACCAACAGTTTATTAGATGTTCCTGTCGGTGAAGCTTTTATGACAGTTGTAAACTTATTTTACATCAGGCAACCATTTCAAGTTCCTTATTCCAAACTTTTTACTGAAACAGACATAAAGATTAACCAACACAAACTTGCAACAACCTATAATTTTCTTAAGACGCATCAGACGACGCGTCGCCCTCGTCATCAACAGCTATTAGTAACCAATGGAGTTTCCCAATGCGCTCACGGCGCCAACCTTGTAAAAGTGAGGGGTAATACACGCGATGACGCGGACGCGATGATTTGAGGATGCCGCGACGCGCCCGCGCGCGCCGGCACGAAACTCTTGCGCAGACACGGAACCCATCTCGGTAATTTACCGCTATTTATTGATACTAATATATTGGTACGGTAATTCTTCTCAGTCAAACGCCACGTCAGGTTGTTTGCTTATAAGTTAGACACCATTAAATAGCCATGCTTGAGGCGATTTGAAAAGTTTTAAGCACGGATAATCGTTGGGCTTCCTATAAATAGATCAAAATTATGCTAATTTGTGCGGTAAACTTGTAGACCTGTCCTATTCGTCACCTACCCACGATAGCTATAGAGCTAAACAGAGCCGAATTATCCCATAATTCCATATGTCCTAAAATGTGATCACACCATTACCAGACGATGTTCCTACATTGACTGGAGTACAAAAGAATGGAGTTTTTATCGCAGTACATGTGGTTGCCTATATACAAACGTGAGTAGCGACTTCTAAGGTTTATGACCTATTGCGATTGACTTTATGCTGTTCGAGCGTCGTTAAACCTGCCAGTTTTAATACATTCTGAATGCCCATTTAATGACAATGTTTTTATGAACTTTTTTATTTTATTTGTTGTACTTATCATTTTTTTACGGTTTTGGCCGGAAGGACCGAAACTCTGTCACAATAAGGTGAAAATTTTCATTTAAATATCAGTTTATTTTTGTGTTCGGCTTGCCGGATCTGACGTTTCTTAAAACTTATATGACTGCGTAAGCGGCACTTGTGGAGTGCAGTGCAACATATTATCGCTACGTATTTCGCAAGGCGGAGGAAACGCTCAACGCATTATTAATCGTAGTAGAATCACATTCAGAGAATACTAAAAGTGGCTTATTTTGTTTGAATACCACAGACCGCTTCCAGTACAGTAAATGCAAGCGTGTACGAGCCATTGAGAGTAGTTGATCCGTCTCCGTAGCTTCGTTAGCTCTACGGGTGTAAAAGTTGACAGTTAGTTGAAATGTTTACTAAAACATAACTGATTATGGTCTTATAAATTGCGTGGCGCAACACATGGCTGTCACAATGTGAAAGTGCTTTCAAGCATGCGTTTCATTACGAACAGAATTATAGCCTATTGGCCCAGTAGTAGGTATTAGTAAAACTGGTTCAGACAGGTAACATAAATTATGCAATGATAGTAGGAAGAACTTTGCAGCTAGAAGATCCTTAAAGTTTGTTAAAGTACACTAAAAGATTATTTCCGGAACTTATCCTTAAACGGATCGATCGAGTTGCTTGCCAATTCATGAACCCCGTTCAAGGGTTCATGAATTTGGAAGCCATGCATTAAAAGAAGATATTTGAAACTCAACCTTTGAGTGGGTCAAAAAAATGGACTTATGGAATTACGGCTCGCATCGTATCGGATCGGAAAGTATACGAACGGATGCGGCGACATCCGATCGCGTTCGGCAGGATGTCGACGCGTACGATCGGCTCCGTACAGTCGCTTGCGAACGTATTCGTTTCTGCGCCTAGTCAAATAGTTTCATTCCTACCGTGTTGACATGTTATTTTTTTTGAAAATGGTTGTATTTGACTTAGTATTGTTGGTATTAGAAGAATAAGAAAATAATCATAAAACACAGAAGAGCAAAAGATTTTTTTTCTTTATTTAGGAATGATGATTTATGGCAAAAACGGTGTAAGGTTGTTGCCCGGCCACGGCTTTGAGCGCACGCGACAAGAGCCGAAAGCATCCGATCGGATACGACGACAGGCCAACGGAGTCGATTTCGCGTCGCAGCATACTTTCGGCTCCGATCGCGTGTCGCGGAAGGCGTCCGCGGTCAAGCTACTGTGCGCGGCATGGTAATATAGACTTTAAATACTGTGTACACGATTTAATATCGTTCAAAGATTATAAAATCCGTTCCGATCCGATGCGATGCGACCCGTTTCGTGGAAATCATCCTTTAGTCCATTTTGAACGAGAAGCAATTCTATTGGTGGATTCTTTTCGTTCTCTGCTGCGCTTTCTCGTACATCTGGTGGAAAGCCAGCCCAAGAGGGGTTGAAAGTATGCAAGCGTTTCTGACCATTTATTTTGTCATCAGGTGCCGAGACAAGCCTTACCCAACACTCCTGCCTACGACAAGCGTGGTCATAGTATTCCACAACGAAGCGTGGACGACACTCATACGCACAATATGGAGTACTATTAACCGGTCGCCACGACCTCTACTCAAGGAGATCATCCTCGTTGATGACGCCAGTGAAAAGGGTGAGTTTAAAAAAAATATTGATGGGCTCGCATTTGAGATGTAGAGGGAGATACCGAAGGAAGACGGATGGATTGCGTGAGGGATAATATGAATGAAAAGGGAGTAAATGATAACATGATAGCTAAGAGGGGTGGCAAGGGCAGCCATCCGCCTGCTTGTGCATCGGTCATCCACATACATATCTGGTCTATTTAGACCTGATGTTATACGATGGCCGATGAGGACCTTTCCACTCTCGACTTGAAAACACGAAATAGCTATAACCTGAACAGCTATTTGGAAACAGATGAAGGGAGTTCCACTTCTCAAGGAACTTCAGGATTTCGTAACAGTCCTGGTGGTGATATAAAAAACAAATGATTTCTCAGATTTATTTTAAATGCTTGATTACTTTCGTGAGTGACATTCACGACTCATCATGACCTTTTCGCTAACGACTTCGCCGTGTGAATAGCTCTTAATTGAAGACTCACGAGAGTCTGCAATTTGTCGCGAAATCCAGACGTGGTTAATGTAAACCGTCTTCTTAAACTTGCATCATTTTCTCCCGAAAAGTAGTGCCTCCCATTTAATAAATTTTGGACTCACCAGTGCACATAGAGTGCATTGACATTTATTAAAAACGATTAATAGTACACATACATACACATACACTCATGCTTTCTTCGCATGGGAGTAGGCAGAAACTATAGAACGCCACCTGCTACGATCTTACACATTTCTTTTGCTTCGTTTACGTTCATCATCTTTCGTTCGATTAATAGTATTTAGAATTCAAATAAATAAACAATAATAAAACGTGGCGTTCTGTAGTGTCTGCCTATCCCCGTGGGAAGAAGGCGAGAGTTGATGTATGTAATAAAACGTTTTTATTACAACGCTTAAATAAGGAAAATAAAATCGACAGTACTCTTGTTGTACAGGAGATAAGGAGCATAATGATTATAGAGCACAGTGCACAGTGTAGTAAGCTTAAAGACTCAATAAGATACTTGAAAAGATAAAGAAAATATTAAAAGCCATTACCACAGCATACATTTGGGTCTAAATGTCAATATAATGTTACATAAATATTAAATTCTAATAAATACAGTTTTACAATCATTTTCAACACTTGGATCCTTATCATGCTTTAGCTGCAACTGTTAAAAGGAAAAACCCCGCATTCAAGGAATTGATAATATTGACGAATTCACGATACATTGTATCTTTATCGTGTTTAATTATAACTTACCTTTACGAGCCGGATCGGTAAAAATGACGTGGTCAGAAATTAAAAACATTTTTATTGAGTAATGCGTTTTATAAAATGTATTTTGGTATCTTGAGCATTTCTAGTGGCTTGACCGTGGGCTTGCTGGTTTCTGTTGCCCATGCTTATTATTGAATAAATAAAAATCATGAATGAATAAATCCACGTTCGCCTTGAATGCTTCTTAGGCTGGTTACATACTAGTGCGGCGACGACTTGACGCGCCGACAAAACTGAACTTAACTACTTTTCACCAACCTAATAATAATAATATGTCAGCGATATTTTCACGCAGTTTTGCACGCGGCATGCGACATTATTTCTGTTCTTGTTAGTTCCTGTTGCATCTATGTCATTCTAACCAGTCCGGCTGCGCCCTAAATCTCCTTTTAGCTGGTGTTAGAGTTGCATTGCAAATAAGCGCAACAAACTATTTAATTCTCGCTCATGATAATCAAGTCGGAATTATAATAACTTAAGAGGCATACAAGAGCTAAAGCGCGGTCACTGTCGGATTGCATAGAAAAGAAAGAGACGCGCGATGACACAACACTGGTAATTTATTGCAAAATATGAAGCAATTATGGATTTACAAAAAATCTATTCATTGGACTAAAAAATTAAAACACTATCACGTTAGTATATTACTTGTAGAATAATCTGACAAAAAATCTGAATGTTTGCGTATCGTTAAAAGATTTTTTTAGAGGTATCTTCGTGATTTTTTTTCTATCATATCAAGTTAATTGTATTATGTTTTCAACACACTATCTAACTAGCATATATCCATAAGAATATCACATATTTTTCTGATTTTGGTTACTGCAGTGGATCATATATTTTTAGGCATTATACATTTGCGTTTAGGTCATGTAGTCCCCTTAACTTCTCTTCGTTAAATATTCATTACTATCTAATGCCCGGCATGCGATGCAATGCCCTATTTTTCATACTACCCCTGTTTTAGAGCAAAAAAAAACAAAAAAAAAAACAAATCTGTTAAGTAGTTTTGAGTTTTGGCAAGACTACCGAACAGCAATTGATTTTTATATAAGAGATTATATTCACAGGCATTACATTTGATTGTGTAAGACTCGTTTAAATGGCTAACATGTCTGGAATTTTCATAATACATTATAATAATTGTTAAGATGCCACAAGTCTTTACATTCACTTTTCCCTTGCATTTTAATCACGATCTACTGTCTTTATTGACAAAGGTTAGAGGAAAATGATTTTCATAATAATCTTGTTTACGTCACAATCGTGTCGCTCTCGACCCTCTTACTTTTTCATCTTATCACGTTATGGGTATTTACTGCCATACGTTTACTTTTACTATGGACCAAACCAGAAATGGCGAAAAAAAAAACAGATTTTCCCTACATTTATGTTCGCATTACACGTCAAAACGTAGGCTGATAACAAAACAGCTGATATTTTTTTCGCGATTTCATGTTTGGTCCATAGTAAAAGTTGTTTATAATGATGAGTACCTACAATGACCCCTTAAGAGGTTGCTGGTGTTTACCAATAAACCTGTATAAGTATCATAGCACGGTATTCTGTAGTTTCAGCCTACTCCTATGGGAAGAAGGCGTGAGTTTTATATATGGCGCCAGAGCACAAGCTGTCAAGAATATTGGTCGGCACCGCCGCTTACCCAGGGTAGACACAGCTTTACAAATTAACATTATAATATAACACAATACCTGATCGGATATGTTATGATTTTTTATTTTACCTCATGGTATTTCTGTATTTGACATTATTCGCAAAGTGAGCAACTACGTTATTTCTTACTATTCCGATTACGTTTTATGTGTATGCAGAATTGCAAAACATTCCACATTTGAACATGAATATCATTTAATTTTGAGAGGGTTTTATTTTGTCGCTACTTCCTACTCGTAATGAGACAGTATACAGGGTGTTTGGAAGCTGGGTGCAAAGCCTTAAGGGGTGAAAGTTGACTTCATTTAAATCATTTTGAGCCATACATTTCTTAGACGAAGTCGATTTTACTTTTATTTTTTTGACTGATATTTCTAGGTTTTTTTAGGAAAAGGTATAGCAGTTAAAAATAAATAACAGACTTCGTCTCAGATATGTATGGCTTAACATTCTCTAAATGGTGTCAACAAACACCCCCTTAAGGCCTTGCACCCAACTTCCAAACATCCTGTATAGTAATAAAAAGGTCTTTAGACATGCATCTTCTTAAATATTGGCGCCTCTTGTCGAGGCGGTCTACGTCACGTACAAGCAAATATAAAAAGTGTACTTAACCCAGTCTTGTGCGTGCAGCAAGCTTGTATATTTGGGTGGTATTTCTTATGTATAATCTTGTAGAAGAAAATTATGTTAATGCTTTGGGTGACAGCCGGACTAGAGATACCAAAATATTGCTTTACTGGTATTGTTAATGTGAAAATGTCTTTTTTTTATGTTTATGTATCGAACCGGTTTCGATAAAAGTTAGCCGCAGTGGCGCTAATCTATAACACTTACCGGGGTGCTAGAACAAGACTAGGTAATCGTCATTCAGGGAAAAGGTGAATGCCCAAAAAAATAACCTGCGTCGATTAATAAAGCTTATAATATATGTACGATAGTATACATGGTAGATATGTGAAATTAGTTTCTCTCAAAATAATCACCATAAGTGGCGACAGTGCAGGCGTCAAAAAAAGAGTTTCCTGTGGTCTAAAAGAGATAGGTAGTGCACCTTGCGGTTTTCTTGCACATATTCCACCATCCAAACAGAGAGTGCTGAGACTGAGATACATAGCCCACCATGGGGATAATTTTTAAAGAAAATAATTTCATATTTGTTATCTACAATTAATACCCTTTTACCCCGTGCCGCGGGGATGACCTTGGGAATGCAGGTTTTTAAGGAAAACCAGTTGCCAAGTGGATGATAATGACACATTTTGCAACACATTAAAATGTAATGTAATATTCTCATTAGCTTTTCAATTAAATATTTGACATTGAGTTATGGCTGGGTAACAATGGAGGTATCGCTATTGTTCCATTTACTTACACAATGTTACGGTAGGTTCGCCATAAAATGTTTATAACTTAATTATTTATATTAATTATGATTTCTTCTCTCGTGTAGAAACTACATATATACGGTAGGTATAATGTATCGCAATCAATAAGATTAGAAGACGGGCTAACTGTCCTAGATGCACCGGACGGAGTTGTGTCGTTATAGTGGAGGCTCATTTAATATACAACATTATTATGGTGTTTATCAAAGAAAAGATTGTGTGAAAATTTATATGGCTGGGAAGGATGTGAACACTGAGGTGACGTCAAATACAGATGTATGGACGTAATGGAATTACTTTATGCGAGATATTTAGCTAGCGTGTATTGTCCAACTGTAGGGTAAAGACATCCCTCTCCTATTTTCCACCTACTTGCTTTCTCAGCTAATGAAGGTCAGTCCATTCGGTAGGAGTAAAGCTCGTCCTGTCATATTCCGCCTTGGTCTGCCGCGGTGTCCCCAATTTTTAATGGGCCACACTTGGTGGTTCTTTCAGCACAAGAATTTGCGCAAATTTTTAAATTCACGTTATTACGTTAATACGAAATTAACTTTATTTCAATAACAATTATAGGGTACTTACATTGTCTACTCTAAGTGACGTGGATATTGTAGCAATTACACTATGTTGAGAGCCAGCATGATATGTAGCAGACAGGTCAAGAAGATGAACATAATATATCATATTTTTTTCCTTTACCAGAACATCTCGGCAAGAAGCTAGAAGACTACATAAAGACGCTGCCGGTACCGACGCATTTGTTCCGCACTGAGAACAGGTCTGGTCTCATCCGTGCGCGTCTATTGGGCGCCAAACATGTCAAGGGTGATGTCATCACGTTCCTCGATGCCCATTGCGAATGTACAGGTAATGAATTACTTTAATATTTAGTGGTAACGTAAAAAAGCGTTGACATAGCTACATTGTTGTGACCGCAACCGCTACGGTCTTGGGGATCCCCAATATCGCACATCGTCGCGTAAGTTTTTTTTTTTTGAATAGCCACGTTTTGCGCACAGATTGCTGATTGAGCAATGTTATCATCAGACAGAAGCACGCCGTTTGACACTAACCGATTTGAAAACAATTGAAACTCAACTAAATTCTAGTTGTATACGGCTAAAATTTGCATGATGAAATACAACCACTGTGGTCACCATTCTTTACTTCTTTTTTAAATCAGCAGTTTAGCTTGTAGATCTATTATCGGTTCGGTTTTGTTGAAGTATATTCGCATTGCACAATAAGTTTCTCGCAATAATGCATTGCTTAGGCCCTTTTACTTGCCGTGTCCAAGAAAAAACAAGTTAAGTATGTACCAAGTATAAAATAAGTCACCGGTTAACTTCAACGGACTCCTACAACTGCACACGAGTGCGCGGAAATAAAACAGGTGATCGATTTTTGTTTATTTCTGGCCCTTATATCCGCATTTATTTTTGGAACATAGTTCGGTATTTATTTTATACAAACTGACCCGACAGACGTTGTCCTGTCTTAACTATGAATGTCATATGTCGTTTAGTTTTAGTTTTGACTATTGACTAAAACTAAAACTATCGACTCATTCATCAACCGATCCATCTGTGTTAAACGATATTTGCAGCGCGCGTTCTGTCAATCGCTGACAGTTATTTCAAACAACTGACAGTTATGTAAAATTAATATTGGCGTTATGTTTTCTTAAATTTTCTAATGTTCCGCTCAACTTCTCCTGACAATAATTAACACAACAAAAAAAGAATTAGCGAATTTTTTCCATCCGTTCACGCGTGATGCGATGACCAAGAGAAATAGAGATTCATTTTTACATAACATAACATCACGCCTGTATAACCCTTCGGGGGTTAGGCAGAGGTGTACTTATGTACACCCACATTTCTGCAGTTATGTTTAAGTCCCATGTAATAGGGGGCGAGCCTATTGCCACCAACCGGGCACAAATCCTGACTCCGGGCTGCTACCGAGAAATTACAGATGGAAAACCCAATAACACTTTGCCCGACCCAGAAATCGAACCCAGGACCTCATGCTCAGCAGTAGCGCTTGCGACCACTAGAAATTAAAGATTAATCAAGAATACATCATTCGTTTTTTAAATAGTTTCGCTAAAGCCTAGTTAAATATTAAATATGACATTAATTGATGCAGCGTTCAGCTAATTCTTTTCATTCTACTATATGTCTCAATACATTAAGCAGATAATAAATCATTTAAGATTTTCCACTCTACAATTGAGGTGCAACTCACTTAATAGCAGTTTATGACTGCAAAGCGGTATATCAATACACCAATGATTTGAATGCTTTGTTCGCTCTGAGCTAGATACTATGCTGATTCAAAATTCAAGCATGCATGACGCAACTCCGTTATTGGTATCCCATATTTTTATCCGAGTCATTAGCTTCTTATTTACGTACGGCCGGTCCTAGTATACAAAGATGAACATTGTTTATAGTTTTATGCGAAGATTCTTTTTTTTATAGGCTACTTTATGACTGCCAATTCTGAATAGGTGCTCCGAAATTCTGGATTCTATAGGGGTTCCAATATTATCCGCAGACTTAATAATCCATACTAAAATTATAAATTCGAAAGGAACTCTGTCTGTATGTTACCTTTTCACGCCTAAACCACTGAACGGATTTTGATAAAATTTGGCAAGGAGATAGATGGCATCCTGGGGAAGGACATAACACACACACATTCCGACATCCACGCGGGCGAAGCCGCGAGTAGAAGCTAGTATTGTTATATTTCTTATTGTTAACAATTTTTAACCGACTTCAAAAAAAGGAGGAGGTTCTCAATTCGACAGTTTTTTTTAATGTGTGTTAGCTCAGAACTTTTTTCTAGGTAAACTGATTTGAATGATTCATTTTCTATTTGAAAGCTGGTGCTTCACATGTAGTCCTATACTTAGTCTGGCCATAAATACTCTTACAGTTAAAAATAAGATAGATATTACATTTGAATTTGGAATCTGTCATTTTTATACGATTGTTCATTGAGTTTTCTAATTTTGGCGCCAATACATAGTACAATATTTTGCGATATTAAAATGGAGTGGGGTGATAAAGAGAACCGAATCGCTGTGATTGCATTACACAAAGTTGGTATGGAGCCAAATGCAATTTTTAAAACTCTCCATACGCTTGGTATTAGTCAAATGTTTGTGTACCGGGCTATTAATAGGTACAATGAGACCTCCTCTGTTTGTGACAGAAAAAGATCTGGCCGTCCACGTAGTGTTCGTACGAAAAATGTGGTCAAAGTCCGAAAGCAAAAGATTTTATCTCGGGAGATGAAGATAGCACCCAGAACCATGTCGCGTATTTTAAAAGATGACTTAGGACTTGGAGCCTATAAGAGACGCACTGGTCATTTTTTAACTGATAATTTAAAAAAGAATAGGGCGGTAAAATCGAAACAACTACTGAAGCGGTACGCAAAGGGAAGTCATAGAAAAAAATTGTTTACGGATGAGAAAATCTTTACAATTGAGCAACATTTTAACAAACAAAATGACCGTATTTATGCTCAAAGCTCTAAGGAAGTTTCCCAATTAGTCGACAGAGTGCAACGTGGGCATTATCCGACTTCAGTGGTGGTTTGGTGGGGTGTTAGCTATGAAGGAGTGACTGAGCCATATTTTTGTGAAAAAGGTATCAAAACATCGGCACAAGCATATCAAGATACCATTCTTGAGAAGGTAGTTAAGCCCCTTAACAACACCATGTTCAATAACCAAGTATGGTCCTTCCAACAAGACTCGGCGCCGGGTCATAAAGCTCGGTCCACGCAGTCTTGGTTGGAAGTGAACGTTTCGGACTTCATCAGAGCTGAAGACTGGCCGTCGTCTAGTCCCGATCTTAATCCGCTGGATTATGATTTATGGTCAGTTTTAGAGAGTATGGCTTGCTCTAAACGCCATGATAATTTGGAGTCCCTAAAACAATCCATACGATTGGCAGTGAAGAATTTTCCCATGGAAAGAGTGCGTGCTTCTATTGATAACTGGCTTCAACGTTTAAAGGACTGTATTGCAGCCAATGGAGACCACTTCGAATAAGCTTTTTATATTTTAAATTGTTTTATATTTATGTATTAAACTAACACACTGTAAAAGTAATAAATATTATTTAAAATAAAAAAATTTTTTTTTACTTCGTGACACTTTTTTTTGTAAAAAAAAGTTTTTATTTTTCACTTTTTGGTTTTGGTACCTACCCCACAGAAGTTACTACTTACCGCTACTTGATATGTAAATAACAGTGATAGGAAATTATTAACACATCATCAATATAAACTAAGTGGAAAAGTACGCAGTATTAAGGATAACTCAAAAAATGCTGGTCATAACTTATTCAAACTTATATGGGACCACATGTGAATCACCAGCTTTCAAATAAAAAAAGAATCATCCAAATCGGTTCACCTAGAAAAAAGTTCTAAGCTAACACGGATAAAAAAAAAAACATACAGTCGAATTGAGAACTTCCTCCTTTTTTTGAAGTCGTTTAAAAAAACAAGTGACTTCCCAAAAATATCCCTAAAAAGTGATAAATAACTTTAATTTCGGAAGACGGTGGCAAAAAAACTAGTGCTCTACTCTCGCCTTACAAAGAACAAGTATTTCCTTGAGCTAAAAATGTCTCTATTTACTTCATATCGCACTTGTAGAATAATATTCACACCCAAACGTCAAGAAAAAACACTAGTTTCAATACTCATGTTATTTTCAAAAGACATTTTGCTGTTTAAAATAATGAAAAAACCGTTTAAAAAAAATATTCTGTGGACGTCCGTGTGTATGTATGGATCCTGGCGTGGTCACGATAACTCCCGAAAAACTTAACTAATTGAGTCCATTTTTTTAAGCGCTTCAGTTTTATCGAAAACTAAGTCCTTTCGAAAATCACGTTCTAATTCAATGTAGTTCTTTTTTTATGTTACTTTTCAACTTTTTTTTCATAAATAAACTCGTAGAGTTATAAATTCAGTAAAATTTAGCTGAGTATATAGCTGGATATTACATCTCATTCTCTCTATTAATCAATTAATTCTCTATTCTCTAAAATTTTTGTTATTTTTTATAGAACCGAATGAGATTATGAGGCGAGCACTTTTGGATTTTCCAAATTATTTAGTGTTTTACTTGGAAGTCGGTTTTTTTATTTTTATTTTTTTATATAAGAGCACGAGATGGTTTACTTTAATAACATGGCATTGTTTTAGACCTGCTTTACAAACTTAAATACTTATTTAAATCTGTATTAGGGTAACGTCATAAAATTAAAGAAATTATAATAATTAATTGCTGGAATGGGACACGTGACTGCTCTATAATATTAACATTAGGTAATATTTATCCGTAACTAAAATGTAGCATTAATCGGTACTTTATCCCGTATGGTTAATCGGCAGGTTGATAAATATCAACGAACTTAGTCACGGATTCTCACAAGAAAATGTCATATTGACAGAATTTAGTAAACTTTGCTGCAAACAATAGATTAATATAGACAATAGATTGATAGACAGATGATAATAGGTACGCTTTATTGTACACGATTTATGATACAGCTCGTATAGCTCCAATATCTTTGAAAGAAGTAGTGGAAAAAGAAAATGAGGAGGAGGTTTAGGGACTTCGCGCTGGTCGCGTATTACGAGTCTACGACTGCCACGACCACGACTTGTCGTGTGAATGACCGCAAGCTTCGCTGTTTTTAGGGTTCCGTACGTTCTAATGTAAACACGAAACCCTTATGGGATCACTCGTGTGTCTGACCGTCTGTGTAATTTTCTCCGAATCTACTATACTGATTAAGTTGAAAGGGAAACGACCAAACTCAAACTCAAAGCATTTATTTCAAATAAACCAATTACAAGCACTTTTGAATTGTCAAGGGGTCGGTCAGTCAGAAAGATGAAGCTAGTTACCCATTCCAAAGCGTAGTAGGTACCTATGGAGAAGAACGGGCAAGAAACTCCATGGACACTCTTTTAAATCAAAAAATGGTTACAAAATATTGATTACATCGTTCATGTTGAAATTATGCATGTGAGAACGATGCAGAACGTTAAAAGCGTCCGTAATAAAAAGACAAAAGCAATTCAAATATTAAATTAAACTAAAATAAGTCGTGGCAGCTAAGAAATGACCAGTCCCCACTGACGGCGCCCGTTCACGAACATGACAACATGCTGCCATGCCCACCATCCATAGACACTTCGGCCTCGAGCGCACACAAGTATATGGATAGGCTAATATGCAATTTAAATAATGAACTGGTCAAGGAATTGGTTTAAAAAGAAGATCGGGTTTTTAAGATAAAATAGTTTTTAATTTTCACAAACACAACTATTTTACAATCATCTTAATTTAATATTTTATGATTTTATACATCATTTGTATCATATACAATTAGTACATAACAGATTCTACAATCCGATGGTACATAATAATTGTAGTTCACAAAATAGATGTGCCCGCCGAAACTTATTGAGGCAAATAACAACAATATAAAAGTAGATTAGTTGTGATTTCACAATTGACAGCCGGCCGGCATAACTCAATGTTGCCACACTATACACAAAAAATTGATAAATCGATATCGATTTTTTATTCGAATCATAATTTAATTCAAAATTATAAACATCACTGAAACTCTTAATACTTTATGTACGTCTTTGTAAATATATTTTTATTTAACATATTCTGTTTTTATTGTGCTGAACAAATTAAGAATGATTATTAAAATGTGTGGTATTGTTTTTGCCATTATCTTATGCATTCGATATTATATTATCAACTATCAATTCGATCGTTCATTGAATTTAATATCAATAGTAACAGCAGAACACCGTATATAATATAACAGAACGAATAATAAGCATTACGGATGTGATATTATAAATATAAAAAATCCATGAAAACATAATCAATTATTTCGTGCACGAAATTAATAATTATTGGCAACACTGCTGATTTTAGACACAAACGTGAGTTTTAATTCATTTATCTTTTCGGTACTTTTTATTAGTGCAAAAATGTTGCAATCTTGTTCAGAGAAACGAATATCATGTTAATTAAATAGAAATTACGATGTATTTTTTACAATAATGTAAATTGTTGTGCCTTTATGGCCAAATATGGGCATCTCCCTTTGGTTCACATATGAATTTCTGTGACCCAAAAACGGACGTGTAACGAAAATAAATGAATGTTGAATATTACTTCTGGGGGCAAACTAGAAAATAAAAAACAAAAGTTTTGCAATCTGTACCGTGTGACGTAGCAAATGAAAGGGCTTATTGTGAGGGTCTCAATTTTTTTTTGTATAATTTTAAAATAAACAGTTTTTAAGTTTTTTAGTAAAATATATGAAAATTCACCATTAGGGGGTTAAATTGACAAGAGGGGGGGGGGGGGGGCTTATCTCTGAAACTACTGAGTATAAAATAAAAAAAATAAACAATATTAGTTCTTTACTTACAGATTACAGGAAAACCTATAAAAGTCTAGGGTCTTAAAATAACATGATAGATCTTTTAATATTGTGCGTACAAACTTTACAATTGCAGGTGGAATGTATGGGAGAACATGTTTTATAACTACAATGTCAAGTTCGTCCTTGGGACCTGGGGGCACGGTAGTACCCCCGCAAAGGCGGGGCAAAAACAAAAAGCAGGGGCACTACCTACCTTTTCTCGAAGCGTTTCGTCGTTTTTTCATACCCTCATAGCTTCGGCCTAGATAGTGCTAGAGAACTCAAATTCTCAGGATACAATGTAGTTAGCAAGATTATAAAACACACTAAGGTTCATGGTTCTCGGTGGAACGCAGAGCTAAGAGACTCATTGGCGACATGAAACTGGTGGATGCCAAGCTTTACAGCTTGGCTCATCGCCGTAAGGTTGCCTGCTTGTCGGTCTTCTACAGATTGTACTTCGGTGAGTGTGCCCAAGAACTCCACGACCTCATTCCACCGGCCCCCACAATTCGCACTTATCGCTTCCAAACATCTTTTATAATGCGCACAGCAAAAGAGTGGAATTCTCTACCTGCGCCTGTGTTTCCGACCGCATACAACCCAAATCTCTTCAAAGTAAGAGTGAACAGGCTTCTTCTGGGTAAGCTCACTCCATCGTCGACTTTGTCTTTGTCATCTCTGACCTAGACTAGAGTCAAGAGCAAACCCATCTAAAATAAAAAAATGTGTCTAGCTTTGGATTTTATTAATACCTAAAATACGTCGATTTCGCCACTGTCTGACTCACTCCCTCATCGAAACCTCTAGGGCAATTTCACTTCTATCGCGTGTGAACTGCACACGTTTTTTTTTCTTCAGATAGTCATGTCGCAGTTCAACCTAAGAGGTTGTTGGCCGCTTAACATGCACCCTAATTGCGTAACACACTATCATTCTTATTTTGAATAATTTTGAAGGATACTGCTAATCCATTGCTTCATATGTTCGAAAAAATTGTCTGCTCAACAACTTAATAACGTAATTAATGTTGTTGAATTGTCAAATTGAAAACCATTGCTACTTTTTTTTTTTTTTTGGTTTTGGAAATCATCAAATGACCTCTCCCGCTCTGGGCGGAGCGGAAGGGCGTGTCAGACTCTTACTGACTAAAACCCACCCGTGTTCCTTCAGCTGCCTGTGCGCCAGGGCCACGGTAACTCTTTCGAACAATCCGCGACCCCGGCAGGCATTGGCCCTATCGGACCCCGTCAATTATGCTGACATCTCTTTGACAAACCATTGCTACTGGTAGTGTGTTACGCAATTACCCCGCAGGTTATCGTGAGGATGCCATAGAAACAACGCCTAAGCCAAGGCAAGTCCCCTTGTAAACTAAGGGACTGCACCTACTCTCTTAGTCCGTCAACGAAGATACGGACAAGAAGTCAGAAAGTGATTCGTTACTTCGGACTGAACCCTGGTCCCGATTAATTGACTTTTTCGGAAGGGCAAATTACATCGTCAGTAAGGACAAATTGTCATATCGTGTTGCCATAAATTTTTGTTCGAGCTCCAAACTAATCTTATGACCGTAGGTGATACGGAGTAGGAAACGCTCGTAACTTCGGCCGAAACTAAGGATCCTGTGCTTAGGGAGTAGGCCTCTGGGGACAGGCTAGATCGGATCTATCTGCAGAAACTATAACCAAGAAGAAAGTTTGGCCTCACGACCGGTCGTCTAACCAGTTGCTGTCAAATTTTCTTTAAGATTGCGGCCGTTAGTGACTACGTAGTGCGCGAAATCCCTGAATATTGTGTAGTTGACCTTGTAATTACTTTAACACTTTTCACAACAATTCCTACTAGATTGATATTCACTAAAGTTGAAACTATCTAACAATTACATAGACTTATAGGCCAGAGGGCCTAGACAAAGTGACATTCGATTAGCGATGACGCTAGTGAAAAGCCAAAAAATGTATGGGGACTGACATAAGCTACCGAAATGTCAAGTGATCATAGGTCAACGAATAGAAATTAGCTAGACAATGTTAACATCATTCGATTCTATGAAACGAATCGACAGCGTCGAACGATTACTTCCATAGAGATGCGTAGCCAAGTGGCACTTTTTGACAAGTGTTATCGCTAGTTTTCGATTCGTATGATGGAAACATTAGGCGAAAGCGACAGCGATTGTACAAATAGAATCGCTCCGAAGCGAATGCCATTTGTCTAGGCCTTCAGGTCGTCTTAGGATGCGCAAGTGATATTCAACATTAGGGTGGTAACAAGTATGAGATCGACGATACTCAAGAGTTTTTTTTCTTGCTTTGACGTTCAAAAGTGCCATTTTATGTGCCTATTTGAAATAAACGATTTGACTTTGACTTTGACTTGCATAGTTTCTGACTTACATTTTGTTTACATTTGTAGAGGGTTGGCTCGAGCCGCTGCTGGCGAGGATCGTGGAGGACCGGACCACAGTGGTGTGCCCAATCATTGACGTCATTTCCGACACCACCTTCGAGTACATACAGGCATCGGATATGACGTGGGGTGGGTTCAACTGGAAGCTCAACTTTAGGTGGTAAGTACACTTTTTTTCCTACTTTGATACAAAAACACTTATCGTATTAAGGAAAAAAAAAACAGTTTCATTAAGTATTGTTTTAGGTGAACACGATTATTATAATTATCTAAAATGGAATTTACCGAAACATATCGCAACTCTAGAAGTTCAGGGTTGCATACGAATATTTATAACTGAAAAATAACAAGGTATGGCAAGATTTCAAGAGAAATTTAGTCCCAGATGTCAAAAAAAAGTCTCTAGTTCCCACTAAATAGCTCTTACTCGGTCCATTTTCACGGTAATAACAACAAGTGTTTCAGTTAAATGAAACGAAATCACTTGTTTAATGCCAATTGGAAGTGCGTTAGGCGCGTGCGCTTTGCGGCACAACTCAATAACGTACGTGCTATTGTTATTACTGATTGTAATTACATAACACCCAGTCCCATTGTTTTGTTTCTGACGGTCGCGCTAGAGAACACCTTGATTACTGCGCTTATTAATAAGTTCACGCTATCGATATCGGATGTGATAAGGTTGCTACCAGAGGCGGATTATCCCTAAGGCAAGCTAGGCAAGTGCCTATGGGCGCGAGTTTACAAGGGGGCATGCGCACGTCAGTTTTTAGACCTAGAAAATAATTACCATAATTAAAAGATGCACTCTCTTAAAATGAATCAGTGGAATTTCACTAATTTTCCAGTGGATCTCACTGGTTGTCCAGTGAAACTTCACTGGTTGACCCAGTAGATGTTCATGGTGGCCACAACTACTGTTTATAGTAGTGAGTTTCAACCACGAATGTGTGTAACCCCTTTCAATTTCGCTCAAATTTTTGACCTCTAGTCAACCGAAGTAAGTTACGAATATCCCAAAAATAAGCTTCTTTTTTTAATAATCACAATTTAAAAAAATATTTTATTAGGACCCCAATTCTGTATGGTAATTATTATTTCCCGCGTAATCTTACCACGTCAATATCGTGTCTTGTAGAAACTGTTTCGGTTATTGTATTATATCAATACGTTATTAGCAGATTTTGTGGTTAGATATGGAATTGACGTGTTTCGAAGTAAGGAATCGTTAGGTGGTCATAGTGAATTAGAGCCCAGAATGTTTTTTTTTTGATTTTAATGTAGGTACTGATTAACAAAAAAATAGGATTTTTTTATATAAGTATCAAATTCTTTAAAAAATTTATAGTTTTTTTTTTATATTTTGAATTTTTTATGTTTTTACTAAAGATAAATTTTGATTAATTCTACGGTTATTGCCGCGCAATAGTATAAAATGAACCGACTTCTTTTCTGCTTATTATTTTTATAGTTTAAAATGTTTTATTTCTCAGAAAAAAAGGCTCATCACTTTAGAAATACAAATAATATATATTTGTTTCAATTGACTTCATGGATCTGTGGTTCATTTACTTAAAAGTTAAAAATTATTCAAATTTATTGTTTTAGAATATTTTTTCAAAAAAAAAAAAAATACTTTTGAATACTAATTTCCGACAAATTCAACTAAGCAGTTTTCGATGAATAAACATTAATTCTTTAAGTTCTACAATTGGCTGTCAACCACAAAACACATCTAAGTTACATACTAAGTTACCTAAAAAAAGAAACAAACAAATAAATAAGTAATGATGGTGGACGTGAAAGAATTGACGTTTTTTTTTTCACAATTCAGAAATCTTTCATAGAACTTGATATCTGAATTTTGAAATTAAAAAACAAAAATTTACACAATAAAAATATCCTGATAAATCGATAAAATCGTTTTTTGGAAAAGTTATTACAATTTGAAAAAAGTAACATAACACACATAACATCACGCCTGTATTTCCCGAAGGGTTAGGCAGAAGTGTAAAAGTCATTTTAAAATTGCAATTTAGTATTTTTGTCAGGATAAATTTACTTACGTCGGACAATCTTTACTTGTAAACAATGTAAGTATACCCACGCGCATGCGCGCGGAGATATTAAGAATTCAATGATTGAATCAGTGGATGCAAAATTCACTGGTTTACTGGTTTTTTTTTTCCAGCCAACAACTGAAAATTTCAGTCGTTTACTAGTGACCTTTCTAGTCAATGGTTTAATCAGTGAAATACCACTGATTTCTTTTAAAAGAGTAAGATACAGCTGCATTGTTGCACGTTCGTCGCGTCGATCGCGAACATCGGACGTTGCTAGATACAAAACTCAAAAATAAAACATTCAAAGGATTTATTTCAAATAAACCAAATACAGGCACTTTTGAATTGTCAAGGGGTCGGTCAGTCAGAAAGATGAAGCTAGTTGCCCATTCCAAAGCGTAGTAGGTACCTATGGAGAAGAACGGGCAAGAAACTCCATGGGCACTCTTTTAAATCAAAATATTGGTTACATCGTTCATGTTGCAATTATGCATGTGAGAACGATGCAGAACGTTAAAAGCGTCCGTAATAAAAATGCAAAAACAATTCAAATATTAAATTAAAATAAGCCGTGGCAGCTAAGAAATGACCAGTCCCTACTGACGGCGCCCGTTCACGAACATGACGCATGATTGCTGGCTAAGCTTCGCCTGCGGCTAACGAGTGACACGACCACAGACGGACATGACTTTCAGTTTGGTTGTCGTCGGTTACGCGCGCTTCTATTGTCTACGTTCTCGCAGCGGTAGGTATTTGTTTGTTTTTTTTAACCGTTGTCATTCAATGTGAATTTTATCAATTTAAATTGGTAATTTTTAAATAAATAAATCATAACTACAATTTTATTATTTATTAAATATTGATAATTTATTTTAATCTTTCGCATAATTAATGATAATGATATAACACACCATAATCTGTCAACACACATACCTACACAGACAGATCTGTTTCCCAGAGAGACATCAAGGATTTTCATGTTCGTTCTGCCCTCCTGCTTTCTTCACTCTCATCAAATATTTCATTCACGCCTAAGGGTAGGTACACGAGTCCTGGCTTATACCTAATTATAGGTATAACCCAGGACACGTGTACTTTTTTTTTTTGGGTTGGAGATCAACAAATGATCTGTTCCGCTCTGGGCGGAGCGGGAGGGCGTGTCAGACTTGCTGACTAAAACCCACCCGTGTTCCTTCAGTTGCCTATGCGCCAGGGCTACGGTAACTCTTTCGAACAATCCGCGACCCCGGCAGGCATTAGCCCTATCGGACCCCGTCAATGGTGCTGACATCTCTTTGAGGCGCGCGTGGAACACAACGTGCCGTCGACCCGGGCCTGGTCCTTACCGGACGGCGAGCTGCCCATTGCTCGCTGTCCGCAAGCCGCGCATAAGGTGGCCGGGAGTCGGCTATCGACTCCCGACGCCCAGGGTGTCTCCTCCTGCGGTGACTAGGGCCGTGAGAGCGCAACGATTGCCTCACCCTCACGCGCTCCGCTTTCTCCTTCGCGAGCATTACTGCTTCGCAGAAGGAGGTGACGGCTTCCCATTCCCTCTCACTCCGTATCATGGCCTGGACCAGGGCCGGACGCGAGAGATCGCCGCCGCCGATCGCCATCACGAGGACACGGCGTTGCTCCGCCCAAGCCAGGCAGACCTCCACCATATGCTCCACCGTGTCCTCCAGTCGATCCACACAATGATAACACCCGGGCGTTTCCTCCTGCCTTATCTGATACAGGAACCTCCCGAAACAGCCATGTCCGGTGAGGACCTGCGTCAGGCGGAAGGTGAGGATACCGTGGCGCCTCGCAAGCCACTTCTCAAAGAGGGGACTTACTGCCGCAATTGTGGCGTGCCTAGCACTGTGTTGCGACAGTCGCAGTCCATGCCGCGATTTCTCGCGGCAGCGGAGTTACGCCCCGGCGTTTCGCATCCTCGCGCCACGCCCAAATGTGCGCGAGGACTTTTGCCTCCAGATCCCATGGCGGCAATCCGGCAAGGAGGGTCGCCGCCTCGCAGGAGACCGTACGGTATCCCCGGACCAGCCGGATGGCCATGACCCTCTGAGGACACGTGTACTTACCCTACTAATATTATAACTGTCAAAATATGTGTTACTTCTTCGTGAAAAAACTACTGAACCGATTGTGATGAAACTTGTTATGTAGATAGCTGAAGACCCAGATTTACACATTTTATCCCGGAATTTCCACGGGATGGGGCATCACGCGGGTGAAACCGTGTGGCGCAGCTAATTATTATATAAGTACTAGTTAAAATTTATAATATATAAGGCCGTTAGAGGGGCGCCAATAAGTGCTTGCCTAGGGCACTCTCGACATATAATCCGCCTCTGGTTGCTACATTAAATAATTGGATTTTTAGGAAAAGTTTATCCCATTTTCTGTGTTTAGTTTATTGTAATTAATTGATTGAAATGTGCGCCTGGTTATTTTAAAATTCGACTTTCACAATTAGTCGCACATTATTAAAAAAAATATATGATAAAGGTCAAACAATAATTGAACAAACTAAATATGTTAGTTCTAATACTCTTAGGATACTTATGAACTTCTTGCCTTGACAACATGTAAAATAAGCAATGTCACTCAAAAGACGAAAATGTTTTGGTTGTAACTACCCGATTAAGATAATTAAGTTCAAGTAGCATCTGGCAGGTGTACCTCATGGAATAGTAGGAACTAAGGCCGCGTAATAACAAATGCGACGCGTGCCTCCTGCAGCATGGTATTGTATAGAAAATAGGCGAACAGCACTCTAATTGTGTAACACTTTCGCTCAATAGTTTTGAAAGATATTGAAAATCCATTGCTTCATATGTTCGAGAAATTTGTCTGCTCAACAACGTAAATAACGCAACGAATGTTACTGAACTGTCAGAATGAAAGCCATTGCTACAATTAGTTTGTTACGCAATTACCCCACGGGTTTGCTAAGTTCGCTTTGATATATGACGCTGACGTCACAGTGCACTTTTGCACATACCGACAAAAACGCTGTTTAAGACCAACTTGCATTTCAACATAATCGCTATAATGTTCCCACTGCTGGGATACGGACCTTCTCTCTGTGAGAGGAAGTGGGCCGTAATCCGCCACGCGGGCCTGGTGCGGGTTGGCTGCATTTCAAGCAGGCTACAAAATAGACGGTTTGTGGGCATTGGGCATAAAGTACCGTTCTGATAAACCCCACACATTGGAAAGCTTGCTTTTAAAGAATTGTCATCGGAATAACAGCAGTAAAGTGATTTGGGCAGCGTGATAGTTATTCTTCTGTGTTGCAGCTTTTCAGAAACTGGGTGTTAGCGAACATCGATATCAGACGACGCGACAATGTCAAACAATAATAGTTACGAGTATTACCATATCGAATCGTATAATTAGTCATTTATAAAACGTATAGTCGCTTAGCATAAAGTCAACATTTAGTACCAGACATTTGCCAATCATTTATTTGAACATGTTGTAGCAATATTCTCAATTTGTAGTTTTTGTAGGACATGTGACAAATAAAATTACATAGTAAGTATTCCTTGTAGATAGCTGGTGTAAAATGATATTGGGGTACCTTTATGTAAATAATTTAACGAAATATATCGTCATGATCGTAGAACAATGACGGTTTTGAAAAAAATACGAACTTCACTTTTTACTATATTTGGATATTATATCATAAAATAATATTACTACATTAAAAAAAAAAAAAGAAAAGTGGAATACAAATTAAACAGTCGGTATACTGACGGATTAAAAAAGTTACGTCAAAAAAACTATTAAAAATTGTTTAAATAAGTTTAACATGTGTCAGATCCGTCACTGTTCTACGATTATGACGATATTTCCTCTATTTTGCGAGGGGCTTGCGACTAAGTAATACCAGCCGCGCGGATCTATCGTTGAGGTTAAGCTACGCTTTCCGCGGTTGGTCCGTGGATGGGTGACCATCTTAACATACCAATACCCTTCCGTGCCTCGGAAAGCAAGTTAAGCCGTTGGTTCCGGCTTTAATTCGTGAATTTTTAACAGTCGTTACGGGTCGTCAGAAGCCCGAAAGTCCGACAACCAGTTTTACCAAGGGGTATCGTATTACCCAGTAACTGGGTTGTGGAGGTCAGGTAGGCAGTCGCTCCGTGTAAAATACTGGTATTTAGTTGCAACCGGTTTGAGTGGAAGTCGACCAACATACACACATCAAAAGTGTCTAGGGATAAAGATATTTAAAAAAAAAAAAAAAATTGCCCTATTGAAATGAAATAAATAAAATAATATTGATATTTTTAACCGACGAAAAAAAAAGGAGGAGGTTCTCAAGTCGACCCGTATATTTTTTTTTTTTTTTTTTAATATAATATTGGGTTTTTCCATCTGGAATTTCTCGGTAGCAGCCCGGAGTCTGGATTTGTGCCCGGTTGATGGCAATAGGCTCGCCCCCTATTACATGGGACTTAAACATAACTGGCGAAATGTGGGTGTGCTATAGGTACACCTCTGCCTAACCCTTCGGGGAATACAGGCGTGATGTTATGTGTGTGTGAAATGAAATAAAAAAGTCTATTTATATTCATTAAATAAAATCTTTGCGTATGTGTAGCCCCAAGAAGTACTCTCTGCTTTTACATTAATAAAGACTTCGCGATTTTTGCTTATGCTCGATTTGTCACCTTCGTTAATCCTGACATTAAAATGTGATAAAAAGATAAAACTAAAAGTTTTTAAAGGCTTTTATTGCGTAAAATAAACAATTGTATGTATTTCCGCCGTTAACGCGTATAACACAATCGCAGCGATTGCATACTCAATATGAGTTCATCGAAATCACGTTGTGAAATGGCCGCCCACGTCCTTTATAGCAGGCGAAAAAGATTTTCTGGTGTGTGTACGGCATCCATATTTGACAGAGCTCTTCTTTGAAGTATATCCATGCGTGCTCAATGGGATTCAAGTCTGGTGATTGAGCAGGCCATGGTAGGACGTTGATATTAGTTGCGGCAAGTGTGTTTGCTACGACTCTGGCAGTGTGTGGACGTGCATTATCATGCATGAGCAGAAATAAGCACCAAATTGGGTTCGCAATGGAATGACAACATCTGATACAATCGTTTCAGCGTAAACCTGTGCATTGAGATTGCGTCTGATACAAATCAGTTCGATTCTTCCGCCGATCCAAATATACGCCCATATCATGATTGTTCCACCACTGTATGCATGGACTTCCTGGCATGTTTTTAAACTTTCTTGGCGTCCAAGGGTCCCCAAAACAAAGCGAGATTCGTCAGAAAAACATACGAAACGCCTCTCTTCTTCTGCCTAATTTGTGTGTTCACGAGCCCATTGTAAACGGGCTCTGCGATTGCGGGGCTCAATAGACGGTACCCGGAGCGGCCTATGGGAACGAAGATTGACTTCATGCAAGCGATTTCTTACGGTTTGATCGTTTATTAACATCCCTGAAGAGCTATGATGCCTCGTAACCAACATTATCGCGGTCATTGTACAATTTCGTGTGGTGGTGCCAGCTTATCTTCCATGTCGCTCTGCCACGCTGCCAGTGATGCGGTAACGTGTCCAAAGTCGACTTATAACACTGCGGAGTGCCCAGAGCCATTGCCACAGCACGTTGCCAAGAACGAGCTTTCAACATTCACACGGTTCTGATAATTTTTCTTCTCGGCTCAAATGACGTCTTCTCTCCATAATAACGTTCTTTTGTATTGATTCCACTCGGAAGTATGGCAGAAATTTAATTGATTTGGCTTCAAACCTGTTGCATGTTTATCGAGGAATACGACTTGACAGAAGATTTTCACCATTTCACCGAAATGCAAAAACTATTGCCTTTTCAAATGATGAAATTTACTAAAAAGTATCTATAGGAGTTACAAAAAATATAATTAAACAACCTGATTTTTAGTAAGTAGTAAAAACGTGCTTGATCCCTTGACACTTTTGATGTGTGAGTTGGGAAAAGGCTAGAGATGATTTGCGAAACTAATGTGTTTTGATCCGGAGAGCACAGCTGGAACCTACTAAAGTAACATTTCATCGTTTCGTCAAAATAGTAAGCCACCTAAAATTAACAGAGAACATGAATATGAAATTCCAAGTAATTAAATTACATTTAAAAACAACAAAGTGTGTATTTCATTATGTCAATATATATATATAATATATATATATAATAATATATTACGTTGCGTATTGAAAATATTACGTCATGTTTAAAATTAATAATGGGGTGTAATAAACAATTACACCCCATTATTAATTTTAAACATGACGTAATATTTTAATTACGGCTAGTGAAGTAACTTGCCCATTGGATAATATCCGACAGATAAAATGTGGTTTTTATACGTTGAAAGTATCTGTCTATCTGTCAGATAAGGTAAAGAACTTATCAAAGCTTAATGAGAGGTAATTAAAATAGATCCTGTTTTATTTAATGTTAGGTATCGAGTGCCGGAACGCGAGATGGCGCGCCGAGGGGGCGACCGCACGTCGCCGCTCCGTACGCCCACCATGGCGGGAGGACTGTTTGCCATTGACAAGGACTATTTCTACCAAATCGGCTCCTACGACCAGGGCATGGACATCTGGGGCGGAGAAAACCTCGAGATGAGCTTCAGGGTAAATTTTCTTATTAGAGTGATAGGACCACCGAATAATGAAGATAGATTGTAATTAGTTTAGCTAGCTGCGAGTTGGCTTATGTCTTGCTACACGGTAGTCTTGAGTCATGGACAGCTCACTGTTTTAGGTCCAATTGATGAGTTGAAACGAATCTTTTAGATTTTTATCTAGTTCTTTCGTGGGACATATGTGGTAAGTTTACTAAAATCATATTTCTCTGATCTTAAAATAATTTAGAAACTTTTACCGGTCTTTGTCTGTGAAAATAGACCAACTACTGAAGCGCACATACTTAAAAACCGTGCTTAGAAATTAGAAGGAGACCAGCTCAAGTATTCTTCTTGTAGAGTGTTAGGCCAGTCAACAAGTATCGCTGAAAGAGCAGGATAACCATCAGCATATCTGACATGCGCCGGATGAACAAAAGTATCGGCTCTCGCTACAAGTAAAAATGTGGGGTTAAGGTCTGGCAGTGCGGCGGGCGGCTGGAGATCGTGCCGTGCTCACACGTGGGCCACGTGTTCCGTGACAAGTCGCCCTATTCCTTCCCCGGAGGCGTGCAAAACATCGTGCTCCACAACGCGGCTCGCGTCGCTGAAGTCTGGATGGACGAATGGGGAGAGTTCTATTACGCCATGAACCCAGGTTCGAGTCTGGAATGTACCGACACTGCTAACATTTTGCTGCTATCAAGGAGCGTTCAGACGACCAGTTTCTCCAATGTCAAACGTGTTAGTGAAGCTATTGCAATCGCACATCGGTAAAATGAAACAGGGATAACGAATTTTGGTATTTATTTTTCAATCCTTAAGGATTTTATTTCCTAATTTCAGTTAATACATAGTTCAGTTTGGCTGAACGAACGCTAATGCGATAATTATTATTAAAGGGATTACTGTCTGAACGCTTCCTTGAGTTTTATTTTCGTACTCTGGACTACTTAAACTGATCTAAATATAGGGTTATGTTGTTACATTGTTATTGTAAGCCACTTATGTCGGATTTATGAGTAGTTTAGAGTGCTTTTAACTTTTAGAATCATGTATGATAGTATGACCATAGTGCGTTTTTCTTGAATTTCTAAGTACAACATAAGGGTAAGGTATGGATATCGCAGCATGCGATCTATTACCATATCACTTAAAAATAGGGTACATAATTAGCAAAATGATAGAAGTGAAGGTACAAATTACAAAAGTTTTGTTGTGGCTTGGGATATAACACTAACAAAGTAAAGTTTTGATACAATACATCATTAACATTTGGATAATCCAGAAAAGCTTGACATTAACCCCATTGCGGCTGCATTCATGTGTCTCGGCATGGCATTTTTTTTTTCATTCATTTTGCTTCATCGCTTTTTTACAATCTATGTGTTTCCCGCTCTTTGTAATCTGTTTCTATGTTTATGTTTTATTCTAAATTGTGTTGCAGGATTAAATATTTAAATAATATTCTAGAGTCCATTTATCATGCTCTTATAGGTTTATGAGTTCAAAAAATATTTAGGTTTATTTCATCCTGCAACACGCTTTGTTGTTTCTTTTTTGCTGTTTTCTGTATTTTAATTTGGAAGTTTTACATTTATTTCTGCTTCTTCTTGATGCAGAAGCAATGAGTTATGAGTATTAATAACTTTCTCCAACCAATATTAGAATTAACCACAGCAATCCTTTTTAGACTATGGGTTGTGGTAAATGATATAAATAAAGATTCAATTATTATCAATTATTTGATTAAATGAGATAGTTCCGAAGCTCAGTTTACTATTTATTTTTATTAAAAACGGTTTATAAAGACTGTTGATACTTTTGAATAAAACCTTGGCGAAGAGTTTAAATATACCAAGACCAGCTGAGCAATGCTCCCAGTTAAGGCTTTCAGTTATTAGTTAATATTATAACGACGTAGAAAACATTAATATGTTACACGATATCTTCTATTTAACAATAAACTATTAATTAAATTAAACCTAAGAATAGTTAGTGCATTTGAAAAATGGTCCTTTGTCCATCGAAGTCTTCCCAGTTTTCTGGTCCTCATAGTACATGACTGACACAATATGTCAGTTATAATAACATTGATTCCCTATATCTCATTTATTAGCTATTTCTGTATCATTTGCCGCAACTCGTATATCATGGCTTAATAGAATTATATGTTATTGTGATAACAGCTATGATTATAATAATAAATTAATAATTGCAGAGGAAGATCGATTAAGTTATCGGTTCCTGTTTTGTGTTTTCTAATCTATGTGTGTATTGTTTTTCCGTAAATAATATTAATCTCAGATTGTTGTTAAAATTCCAGAAATGGGTATGCATTGTTTGTAAGAGACGAGACGAGAGACATCAGATTTTCGTAATTGGATACTTAGTCATCTAGTCATTATTGTATTAGGCCAAGAGGTCGGCCGCTAGATCTGATACAATTCCAACGTATATACTAAAGTAAACGTTGCTTATATTATTGTTAGACTAATCGTTCCGATTGTTATTGAAATCAAACATAAACTCTATCGGTAGTGTACTCAAAACAATTGCAAATTCTTGGACTTGTTCTCTTTTCGGTAACTTTAGCAACGATTCCGGGAACATTTAAAAGGCTTTTTCCGTTTTGTAGTTAAACTAAATATTGACGAATTTAATTTTACTAATTATACAACAATATTCACTTTACTAAAATTTGTGTTAACAGTTTAAGGTACATCTAATTTTAATACATGGTGAATGTTGGCTCAGGCACTGACAATAATTCGATCGTTTGATAAAAGATAAAAAATAAGAAAGTCTCATCAATAAATGTATTCTTATCATTGCTTGTGGCTGTATGAACACTTCACACTTGTTGGGAGGTGCTTCAGCTGAGTACATAACAATGCAACTGTGTGTATTTGAATAACAGACACGACATTGTGAAGTCACCCGTAGCAGGGGTGAAATGTGAAATAACATCAGACATGTAGCCAGGAAGAAAAGTATTTTGTATAAAAAAATAAGTTCAAAGACTGAAAAATCGGTTAACTTCCGGTTGTTGATAAAGACTCATCAAAGAACTTGAAATCTTGATATGATAATGTGATATAGTATCTGTAAAACAATTACATTTTATAATGACAGGAAACCAAGTCGAAGATATCGGGAAATTTCGACGCAGTAAAACCTTATTGCTTTGCTATCGAACCAATATATGAAAATAAATTGTGTGTGTGGTGTAAGCACACTATTAAGTTGGTGTATTACACTCACCACTTTCAAGAAAAAGCAATATCTTTTTAATGTAGTGTTTCAGTCAACAAGCCATGATACTTGCTGGCATATTAAAATGAACAACTGTAATGCGGCTAGATCTAACTGGTTTAGTTAATTACTTAGTTCATTATCATGAGTTGAGGTTCAGTTGCTGCTAAGTTTCATATAGAAATTAACACTCAGATAACCGTGGCCGTCGCCTTAAACTAAACAATACTTTAGCACTTTACGTAAAGAAAAATTGCATAAGATTTTTAAAGTTATGGAAATAGCGGGAATTATGCAGAGGTTCTTATTGGGCCCTCTGCATAATACACATACACATATTAACTTTTTTTTTTTAATTTATTAATAAAAAAAAATGTTTACTTAAAGTATTAAAGAAAAGTAACTTTAATTAACTCGACAATAACAAATAAAGAATGAAAAAAAAAACATTTCGGACACGCACAGGATACTTATACAAAGAGTAAAAATAAAAATAAAAAGGAGCATTTAAAACTAACAAAATTAACAATAAAATACATAAATGGACTAAAGTCGCTTAAGGTTCCTTTCACGACACTGCGAAGTTGACCGATTTTAATGACTGAACGTTGGTCTTTCGGCATAGCGCCACAAAAGAGGGCCCCGTATCAATGTTTTAATAAAGTAAACCATACAAAAGCCACCCAGTGGATACTGCGAATTTCTCTTGGGTCTCTAACACAATTATTTAATTTTTGATGTGCAAGGTGCTGTCAAATCTATTGCGAGCTGTAAACTGTCAACGACTAAAATAATTAGTTGATATTAGATCGACAACAGCTCTTTTCTCGTGCGTGCCTATTATACGAAAGAAGCTGAAGTTATGGTCAAAAGACTGTTCAATCTCGCCTCTTTAGTGCTCCTCAAGCATCAGATTATATTTAAAACCTTTATTTATTTTTATTGTGATCTCGCCTGACGGAAAGCGATGGATGAGGTCTTCGATGGAACGAGTGTGTCCAGAAGATGCCCGTTCATTCTTGCTTTGAAGGCTGACGGGTTCAAAAGTTGGTTGGCCCGAAAGACCAAGTTCAGTCTTACCAAAAACATTAAGCAAATCCTCCTGGCTACTCCGCTTTGGGTACATAACCGGGGTGGTGGGGCGCGCCAGGTGTGGATGTGCGGCGGGCGCCTGGAGATCGCGCCGTGCTCACACGTGGGCCACGTGTTCCGCAAGACGACACCCTACTCCTTCCCCGGAGGCACCGGCCGAGTGGTTAACCACAACAACGCGCGCCTCGCAGAGGTCTGGCTCGACGACTGGAAGCATTTCTACTACAATATTAACCCGGGTACGGGCGCGCCTGTTCTCAATTGAGTCTTTTGTAGTACTGTTTTAGGGGGAAGCTTGGTCCTTGGTGACAGGACGATTTAATAAAACAGAAAACTTTACATATTCGATCACAAGAAACACTTGTTTCTTCAGAAAAAGAAAAAAGAAAAGTCCGGCCCATGAACCCAAGTTTCCAAGCTTTGCTCAAAACTAATTTTAGAAACGTAAATTCGCCACTTAGTGGCCGATTTTGGCTTAAACAGTTGAAAACTCCTAACTGTTATGTGAACGCTTTATCAAACCAAAATAAAATCAACGGAAATAGAACAGATAAAGCCAATTTCTTATTCAAAGCACCTGATCAACAAGTTATAAAGCCATAAAGTGGAATGCCCCACTTATTTTATTTCTGTTTGCTTGACTGTATTCAGAACAGGTGGGCTAGGCGATAAGCGTATATTTCAATAGGCATCATAAATGTATCGATAACAGTTAGAACAAAGAAGTTGAGGGAAACATATTTTCTACCATATTTTATGTCAATGATTCCTACATGTTGTGTGTCTGTCCGTATTTAGCTCAAATGATATATGGGGTTGATTGCTTCATTCATAATAATAATTTGACCATAGTTATAACTATTTTGTGTTCATACTATTCGTTTAACAAATTAACCCTCTATATCTATGTTAACATTTATTTACGTTTTTTTTTCTCAAAACGTAAGCAAGTGTTGCCAGCATGTATTTAACAAAATTAACCAGTCATTAACATTTTGATCGCATCAAAATTCATTTGTACGTCATTGTTGGGTATAACGTAATCATGCTTCAAAACTAACAGTAGTATAGCCATGTAAATTAAATTGATTTTCAATAACGTAAATTTTAATTTGGCGCGGTAATAGTGTAATAATGTTTTAAGATTGCCATATTCGTGCTAGATTGTACGCACGACTACATATCAAGCTATACATTACCAGTATAAGCTGACTTCTCATTGTACGAAAATCCTATACAATTCGAGGTCAGCTAAAACTGGAAATGTATAGCTTGATATGTAGCCGTGTGTATCACTTTTAGGATTGGTGATTTATTAAAATTCAAACACAACATATTCAACCGATAATCAGAGTGACAAACTTTCAAACAGACCATACAAATCAAATTGAAAACAAGAAAGTTACTGTTAATGATAAACACTCCTATTTTACATCACAGAAGATGTACATGTAGATGTACATTACTACAATAAATCTTTTGGCGCTCGAAAGACGTTCACTAGTGGCGCTGTTGGTAATCATTTTTGTGCAAATGTATTGAAAAAATAAGATTAAGGCAAAAGTTCGGATTTTGGCCACGCGCGAAAATATCCTTGTACATCTAGTATCTAGTGTTTCTCTTGTGTCATTCTATGGTTACATTGTGTGATATGATGAGCAGGCGCCCTGAGCGTGCCGGTCGGTGACGTCAGCGAGCGGAAGGCGTTGCGAGAGCGACTCAAGTGCAAAAGCTTCAGGTGGTACCTCGAGAATATCTACCCGGAGAGTCAGATGCCACTAGAGTACTACTATCTTGGAGAGGTAAGTTTAATTTGACTTAAGAATTTAGGTCCCCACAGACGGGAAATCTTCACTTAAAAACCATTTAAGTCACGTTATGCTAGTATACGCCAAGTTTGACTATTATTTGAACTATTTAGGTACATTAAATTTTTTCTATGTCTGTTCATCAGCTAGTCAGAAGATAGGTAACAAGTGATCTTACGATGTCACTAGTGTGTTAAATCTTGGTAAAAGTGACTACATTGATGTCATAAGCATTATTTATCTATTTCTTCGTCTACCCTTTGTTAAGTTTATAATAATAACAATTAATGCTTTGTCTCTTTTTGTTCATTTAAATTTATTTATCTAGTAATACAGGTACGTGTATGTACCTACTTTTCTGTTCATTACAAAGTACCTACATCTGGAAAAATATACCACCACATGTTTTCGCGAAAAGTCTATAGACTGCAAAGACCGATAACAAATACAAACAGATGTTATTATCCAATTTAAACACATTAGCGTCTTAATGTAATACGTATTTCGAAATATCAATAGATATTCAACAAATGTTTGTACAAGTGTAACTAATTTACATTTGCTTGACGACAATGTATTACTATTTACAGATTCGCAACAGTGAAACGTCGAACTGTTTGGATACGCTCGGCGGGAAGGCGGGACAACCGCTCGGCATGGGATACTGCCACGGAATGGGCGGAAACCAGGTCTCTATTTAAATTTAAACATTCTACATAATCCACTAATTATCTAAATCGTTCAAAAGTAATGACGTTACCTCTCGTTACTATGATCAGAACAGGAGATCGAGGAAGGCAAAGAAGTTAAAAAAAAAGCGAATCATGTCTCTAACGCAAGTATGTATGTTCAGTGTATACCATCGTTCTACAACGAGGTTTACACTGCTCACAGTTGTTACAAGAATTTCATACGCATAATATAAATATGTAATATTAGTTCGTACATAGATTTTAAATGTAAAGGGAGGTTATTTCATTTACTAACTGCACGCTGGTCATTTAAGGTAAGGCATATTTTGTCGGACAAGCTAGCCCTACGCCGAATGTAGTGATTTGCGGGAAATATTTACTGATATTCTAATCTAGTATGTGGGCGTGGTTAGGGATTTTGGTATCGAAATTTTGTTGGATGTGCTTAAGGCGGTACCCTGACCAAAACCTTGCCATAGTGCGTTATTCAGAGGCTATTAATTCATTCACTA
The DNA here is from genome assembly GCA_916610205.1 of Griposia aprilina. Classification (NCBI taxonomy): domain Eukaryota; kingdom Metazoa; phylum Arthropoda; class Insecta; order Lepidoptera; family Noctuidae; genus Griposia; species Griposia aprilina. The sequence goes on from OU744302.1 coordinate 14,783,957, forward strand.
TGGGTAATAACTACATCTAAAAGCACAATATTATTATAGTTCGATATCCTATTATTACATTACACGTTCTTATTTGTTTGTATGTGTTATAAATACATTTAAAATCTCCTTGTAAAAAACTGACTAAAATTATTGATTGCATGCATCTTTTGCTAAAGGTGACGGTCTATTAATTTGAGGATTACACTAATGGATAGATAATTAAAAAATCTAAATAATTCACGTTTTATTTTATTTCAAAACATCGCTTGTCTGTTTTTATATTAAAAAAAGCATTTTTTTTGTGAATTTTATGATAAATGAGCGTGCGCGGGGAGCGAGACAGAGCGAGACTCAGCGACGGGACAGAGAAGGACCGAACGCTCAAGGTCGTTTGGTCGGGGAAGCGCCTTAATGATAGCAGGCGAAAATGAATCCTAACTAGACAAAATTAGGTTTTATAGTTATATAAAACAGTATGGTGGTTTAAGTACATTGGTGGGAGCCCGTAATAACCTGTTTTACGAACTAGGCCTAGCTTAGCCAAGTCCGATATAATATGCCTACCACAAATTTTGAGCACTTTACTAAATAATTAAAACAAGTGTTACGGCATTATTAACCTACCCTAGAACTGACTCTAGGACAGGTAAGCAAGCTAGCGGCCGTAGTTTTAGAATAATGTTATGTATGCGTTTGTTTTTATTATATTACAGGATGGAAATGACTCGATGGTAAGTTGCTTTGGGGCTGCTTCATAGCATTCATTATTATCAGTTTGCCCGAATTCGATTGCCTTTAGATTTCGGGCTGGCGACCAATATTGTAAGGGCTGATTTCGAGCTAGCGACCAATAAAGTAGGTAAGGGCTGAGTCCGACAACTTTTATCTGAAGAATAAATAAGACAATTTCACATAAAAATATTTTCTATCTAGCTGTCAAAACACAATATTAATTCCTCAGATCATATAATAAATAATTAGGCGGCACGGTTGGCGCAGTGGTTAAGCGATTGACTGCTGCGTTGCGTGTCGCGGGTTCGATTCCCGCACGGAACAAATATTTGTATGATTTACAAGTAGTTGTTCCGGGTCTGGCTGTTTCTGTATGTGAGTTTGAATGTTTGTAAACGCACTCACAATACAGGAGAAATTCCTAGTGTGGGGCAACGTTTTAAAAAAAAAAGATAAGATAAAAGTTATTTGACTATTGAAAAATAGCCATTAATGAGCGTTCATTCCCAGTCGCCACCGCGGGGATTGCTACCGGAACCAAATGGGAATAAAAAATCCCAGTCGCCACCGGCGGTGACTGGGAAGTCATTGCCCCCACTACGGTTTCGTTTGTTAATATTAATGTATAATAACATCATTAATACATTGCTTTGTTTCTTGTGAAGAATCAAATAATAAGGGACGTCGACCGGCTAGGGTTAGGGTTTGTCATTATTCCTAGTGCTAATCTACGCCGCAATGTACAGCGAATTTGAAGTAATAATAATAATCGTTTATTGGGAACAAAAAACAAATACATTCAAAGACAAACAATGTTAAACGATGATAGCTGCAATAGTTAAAACTGTGGCGCAGCTAGCAACGCCCGACTCCTAGTGAGAGGGTAGGTTGTTCCAAGACTAATACTTAACCAAGGTATTTTAACAAATATTTAAAGAAATTAAAATGATAAACTAATACATTTTGAGATAAGTGCTTTGTGTGTGAGTAACTAATGTTGAGTAAGAGAAGGTGAGGGTGTGTGTTTTCCGAGATGTTAAATTTCCACAAGTTTTTCTGTAGCATCATAAGTGATTTTAATAAATTGTCGAGTTTTTTCTTACATTCATTTCTGGTAACAGAATAGATGTAGATATTTTTATTTATTCTATTATATATTTTTGAGCTCATGTAGGTAAAATGGCGACGTGCTGCTACGGTTGTACGAGGCTTTACATCACAAACACGATCAGGACGGCGTCTACTGCTAGATTTAACCGGTTCATAATTCAGCTGGGTATGCTTACGGAGTACTGCTTGAGAAATGAACAGCTGTCTGACCGTTAGGACCTGGCAGAGAGAGTAAAGTGATATCGTAGGAAAGCGGATTGGTTTCCTAGCAAGGACCTTCAAAACTGCTCTCTGAGCTCTTTCAATCCGCAACATTGTTGTTCTCTGCGCACCACCCCAGACCGTCAGACAATAACCTAACACTGACTGAGCAAGTGCATAATATATGCTAATTAAGGTTTTAAAATCCGCTGAGCCTCTAAGTTTAAAAAAAAATACACAAAAGTTTTCTCAGGCGTGCCACGACAGAGCCAATATGCTGAGTTTGAATGTTTGTAAACGCACCCACAATACAGGAGAAATTCCTAGTGTGGGGCAACGTTTTAAAAAAAAAAGATAAGGTAAAAGTTATTTGACTATTGAAAAATAGCCATTAATGAGCGTTCATTCCAGTCGCCCCCGGAGGCAAATAGGAATAAAAATTCCCAGTCGCCACCGGCGGTGACTGGGAAGTCATTGCCCCCACTACGGTTTCGTTTGTTAATATTAATCTATAATAACATCATTAATATATTGCTTTGTTTCTTGTGAAGAATAAAATCATAAGCGGCGTCGACCGGCTAGGGTTAGGGTTAATAATCAGGCTCGTATTTCTGTATTAAGGGTTTAAAGGAACTTAACCAACCGAACCTCGGGCTGCGCCTGATTTCGACCGTCTAGGGTTAGGAATTGTCATTATTCCTAGTGCTAATCCACGCCGCAATGTACAGCGATTTGAAGTGGGGGCAATAAGTTCCCAGTTTTTATTCCCATTTGCCTCCTGAGGCAATCCCCTTGGGGGCGACTGGGAAAGCATCTTAATGAGCAATTTGGAGTTCGCCTGGCTTAGGTCAAGTTCGTACAGAAGAAGAAAAGAAAAAATAAAAGAAAAGAAAAATAGCTTATTCTGCACAAACAAAACGCACATTACAAACAAATAAAAGTTTTACAATTTCGTCCATTGCTTGAGGTTAGGGCCAGGGACCAAAGACAACACACATTACACACACAACACATTATTTATTCATTGGTACAGCTTTGTGTTCCAATGAATAAATAATAATAATAAATTACTTTAAAAAAAAAAACCTTTTTACAAAAAAGCAACCGACTTCCAAAAAATCACTAAAAGACGTGAAAAATAACTTTAATTTCGGAAGTCGGTGGCCATAAACGAAAATACAAAACCAAAGATACCGACTTCCGAAATGAAAGTTATTTTTCACGTCTTTTAGTGTTTTTTTTGGAAGTCGGTTGTTTTTTTGTATAGAAGTTTTTATTTTTCACTTTTTAGTTGCGGTACCTACCCCACACAAATTCGTATACCACTATTCGACAGGAAATTATTAACATATCATCAATATAAACTAAGTGGAAAATATATGCAGTATTAAGGATAACTCAAAAACTACTGGTCAGACCTTGATCAAATTTAAATGGGACCACATGTGAACCTATCAAATATAAAAAGAATCATCCAAATCTGTTCACCCAGAAAAAAGTTCTGAGCGAACACACGTAAAAAAAAAATAAGAAAAAAAAACAGACGAATTGAGACCCTCCTCCTTTTTAACCGACTTCACAAAAAGGAGGAGGTTCTCAATTCGTCTGTATGTTTTTTTTATTTTTATTTTTATTAATAATTTCCTGTCACTGTTATTTACACCCCAAGTAGTGGTATACGAATTTGTGTGGGGTAGATACCGCAACTAAAAAGTGAAAAATAAAAACATTTTTACAAAAAAACAACCGTTTTCTAAAAAAACACTAAAAGACGTGAAAAATAACTTTAATTTCGGAAGTCGGTGGCCAAAAACGAAAATACAAAACCAAAAACACCGACTTCCAAAATTAAAGTTATTTTTCACGTCTTTTAGTGTTTTTTTTAGAAGTCGGTTGTTTTTTTGTAAAAATGTTTTTATTTTCAAGTCGGTTAATCAAATTTAACATTTACAGTAACAATTCCATTGACACATGAATTCGTGAATACTACTTGTAACGATTTGGTTGTCCGAATTCGCGTTGTCGTTCAGACACCCGAATGCGGGCTATGTACCGAATGTAACTGCGCTTTTAGGGTAGCATCTGACCTGCACCATTTTAAGACAATTCAACGTAATATTTGAACTCGGCCTGAATGCTAGGGGTATTACACACATGTTCAGGTCGGCACATTCGATTCGGCTGTATTTGTTGAACAACAAAGCCGACCGGAAGCAATTACTACATAATAATATATTCGATTTTAACGCCGGGCCCGAACAAAAGTGTGACTATCGTTAGGGAAGGCGTGCACCTTCCCTAACGATAGAACGATGGATACACGTCAGTCGTCACATTGACGTTTTACTTTTAATGAGGGCTATTAATAAAATCATTAGAATGTCTTTATTTAAAAATGAGGTAAGGTAATTTGTCGCACACTACAAAGTTTGGTCGCTATACTAAGAATAATGTTTTAACAGCGTTCGGCACTGTTAGTCATCCAAAGATGGTCAACCCCTATTTTGAGGGATCCGTCATTTTTGATATCAGACAATTAGGTTTACCTACTTCTTATTTTACTCGAATACCCTATAAATTTTCCCATGCCATGAAACCAAACCCAAACGTGAACCTCCTCTGACCAAAATAAGGCCCCTGGTGGTCAACACCAACATTTTCACTTAAGCCGATATCAGACTTATTTTTGCCTTTCATTGGGCACTCGAAGAGAAACAACTGAAAACAAAATGAATCAAATGTGGAAAATGAATTAAATAGTGAACTGACCCAACGATGTTGGATTTCGGCCGTTTCACTCGCCTGCTACATAATAAAAAAAGCAATGAAAGAAGCGGATGAACCCTTTATTCGTATGTATCATTCATTCATTCTTATTATCTTTAACTTTATGGGTGTCGTGTGAACGTGGAATGCAACAAAAAAAATCGTTTACTCGGGTGAACCATTCACTCCATTGAAGCGTCTGATATCGGCATTCCGGGGTTCCTAGTAGCCGTTTTTTTTTTTTGGGTTGGAATTCATCACATGACGCTCTGGGCGGAGCGGAAGGGCGTGTCAGACTCTTACTGACTAAAACCCACCCGTGTTCCTTCAGTTGCCTGTGCGCCAGGCCAACGGTAACTCTTTCGAACAATCCGCGACCCCGGCAGGAGTTCCTTGTAGCCGTGGAAGTTTAAAACAGTGTTCTAACCGTGTTATTCCGTACGCAGGTGTTCGCGTACACGAAGCGTAAGCAGATAATGTCGGACGACAACTGTCTGGACGCGGCGCACCCGCGCGGGCCCATCAAACTGATCCGCTGCCACGGCATGCGCGGCAACCAGGAGTGGACGTACGATACTAAGGTAATATAACAACACACTTGTAACTGTAACCGCCGAGGAGGTAGCCAGAGGTGTGTATCTGAATTTTTCTAGTACTGTTCAAAGGCCCAAGTACTCGGCGAGTCTATTGTCATTACCAGTGCAAGTCCGGGCTTCGGGCTGCTACTAAGAACTTTCTAGTGAATAAACTCAGGAACAATTTGCCCGACCTAGGAATCGAACATAGTAGGATAACACGTAGCAGTCGCGGTTGTGACCATTATTTAGCCTTAGTCACTGACACCGTTATCTGATTTAATTAAGTCTCTATTTTTGAGAAACCTGCTCATTATAAAAACCCATTTTTATAAAAAAGAAAAACCGACTTCAAAAAAAAAACACACTACATAGTGAAAAATAACTTTAATTTTAGAAGACCGTGTCTTTGGATCTGTATTTTAGCTTTTTGCCACCGACTTCCAAAATTAAAGTTATTTTTCACTTTGTAGTGTTTTTTTTTGAAGTCGGTTTTTCTTTTTTGTAAAAAAGTTTTTTATTTTTCACTTTTTTGTGAGTCAGTTATTAATTTATCTAAGTTACAATAGCCTAATGTCAACTGCTCATCACCTTTTACAAAATATTCCTTTTCCGGATGCAAGGACGTTAATTGTTGAGGAGTTCTCTTGGTAAGAACCAAAAGAACTGGATCTGATGGTGAAGCCACCATCAGCTCCATTTCAACATATACATTGTGACGAGCATAAATTGCTTAGTAAACATATTAAAGTAATCGAATCGCAACCCGTGAAATACTTATTATTGACTGGTTCCGGTTGCCACCTCTGGTCTTCATTATCAGTTCCATTTCACCGAATGGTGCTTTCCTACAGGAAATGCACGAGTTACTTTAAAAAATACCCAAATCGCTATAGGTGTGCCTATAAAATTTGAGCTGTTCCCTCGATTTCCATGGGATGCTCTCATCAGATTATGACTTGGTGACAATGGGACCACCTCGAAAGCATACCCTTTCGAACAAAAAAAGAATTTTGCAAATCCGTCTATACATAACGGAGTTATGACCGAACAACATAAAAAAAAAAACATCCGAATTGATAACCTCCTTTTAGAAGTTGGTTAAAAATGTATGCTGTTGTGATTGTTTTACCTAAATAGACACAACCAATCTCTGATTTTCAATAGTTTTAATCGCCATCGACATCACAAGCGACTCTTCAAATATACATCTGACGTTTTCATTTAAATATGAATACTGAAATAAACTTTAAAACTTCAAACAGGTAAAAGCGAGAGCAACTTTTAACAGGTTTTTTTTTTACATTTTCCAGTCGCGGACAATAAAGCACACGAACACAGGCATGTGCCTGGACAAGCCCGACGCGGGCGACGTGTGGAAGCCGGTGCTGCGGCAGTGCAACCGCTCGCGCGGCCAGCAGTGGCTCATGCAGGTGGACTTCAAGTGGCAGGCGCGCCGCGCCGCGCGCGACCAGCCTAGCTAGTAGAACACCTTCGCAGGTAAAGCGCTCATTGCACTTGGCGAACTTTAGGGGGATGTGCTAAAGAAGCCTGCGAAATTCAAATACATGTCGTAGAACCAACATTTCGAAGACTTGCGTCATCCACAAACCAGCACTGTGCCCGCGTGGTTGATTATGGCCCACTCACTCTCGCAGAGGAGTCCTGGGTCCCAGCTGTGGGAACATTATAAGCTTATTACACAGATCACTTTTGACAGTGCGACATATTTTTTTCTATACATAATAGACATCTCTGCAATATTTAGCACTCGGATAAAAGTTATCTGACTATAGAAAAATCAGCCCTAAATGGCTAAGTTACGCCACTTAAAAAGTAACCTAATTAGATAGAAGAAAGGTTGCGATACGTCCGACTGTCGCACTTAAATCTGCTGGCGGATTCAGTAGTTAATTCAGTGTAATGTGATCAGAAGCTCTCTAAATATCTCTTTTCTTTTTTTAAATGCTACTAAATTCAGTGCAGTGTAATAAACGTTATAACTGCAGTCATGTGATTTTTAGAAAGTTACTGTAATGCCCACACATAAATTAGAGTTTTGTTTTTGAGCTTTTCATTCTGAAATCAGTTCCATTTACAAATGAGTAAGGATTAAAACGTAAACGATATTATAAGTAACAAAGGTACTAAACTTTTTATTGTACACCATATAGTTCGCAAGTAGTGCTTAAGGCGGAACCTTCAGGGTAGCCCGCGAAATTCAAAAATTCTTACGTTTTTTGGAATTTGCAGGTCACTGTCAGGTTGTATTTTGATTAAAATATGATTCGCGGCCGTAACAAATATGGCTTTACAGAATTAGAATCAGCAATACATCTCTATAAGTTCATATTTACCCTATTGAATGATTATTTCATGAAATCATGACATTTGAGGGCAATTCTAACTTAAGGAGTTGTATTGCTGATTCTAATGATTATAATTCAGTAAAGCCATATTTGGTACGGTCGCGAATCATATTAAGATCACCATACAACCTGATACTGACCTGCAAATTGCAAAAAACGTAAGAAATTTTGAATTTCGCGGGCTACGTTGGCGCATCCCCCTTAACTACTTAGATAAATACGCCATTATAATCGTAATCAGACCGTAAACGTGTTATTGGCAAATGGCTTGTTAACAACCCATGTGATTTGTGACTGTACGCGACGATTGCCTATTCGCGCGGCGTTCACTTTGGTTAGGCCGCAACCTGAGACACCGTGATTCCTTTTAGTATATAAAAAAAACTTCATAGAAAACGTTCTCAGGGATAAAGATCGCAACGCGACAGTCGCGTCCGTGTGGAAAGCCATTAATCATAATTATTGACTTAATACATTACTTGCCATTTATGCCACACACGGGAGCGAAATGGATATGCAGAAAATTACAAACTATTATCATAGACAAATCTAATCAAAACTGCTTCGTACATTGTCTGTGGAATGATAATTACTTGAAAGGCAACAAACAACATACTGAAGGAAATAATGAGCTATTAATATTTTACGAGCATCCATAATTAGCACAGTTTAATGTTAAAACCATAAAGAGTGGTACAAACTATTAATAGAAAAATAACTATAAAAGATATATGAGAACATTAATTTAATGGTTGAAAAGCTGTTACGTTTGTTTTAATTAATTGTCATTGTTATAAAATGGCACTATTTGTTTTATTTTATTGAATTAACAAAAAAATTTGTTTGCATAAAATACATTGTCTGAAAGATATAAAATAGTTTTAATGACCAAGGTTTCTGTTATTTGTCGTTTATTAAATGTTTTTCGGGAAAATGATTCAAGCATCGAATTGAATTTACTTCTACGTAGTTCGGTAAGATAAAAAAATACCAATTAATATGCTTTGTTACCAGATTTATTAAGCTGTTACAAACCATTTTTAGGGTTCCGTACCCAAAGGGTGCCAACGGAATCCTATTACTACTACGGCGCTGTCCGTCCGTCCGTTTGTCTGTCAGCGGGTTGTATCTCATGAAACGTAATAGGAAGACAGTTGAAATTTTCAGTGTGTATTTCTATTGGCGCTATAACAATAAAAATAATATAAAAATTACAGGGGGTCCTCTAGTCTATATCCATATATAGTCCAGGGGTCTATACAAGATACGTATTTTTATTATATATGTATTTTTAAATATTGTACGGTGGTACGGAGCCCTTCGTGAGTGAGTTCGACTCGCACGTGGTCGGTTTTTTGTCTCTACTACAAAAAACTTTACAGAGCCGTAATCTAACGAAACTTTTCTTTTGTTTTCAGGAATGACAACGATTGACCATACCAGTCTTCCCCTCTCGTTAGATATCAGATTTTATTCCTTATTCCTATATCTGAAGTTTTATATCTATTAGATTTAATGTATGAAACGTGGTCCTGAGAACTGTTGACAATACATGATAAATGCTGTATTTTGTTGTATTCCCTGTAAACGTTGCTCAATTTAGTATTGCGTCGGATGTGTTTAGAGTGTGCTTTATTTGACATTGTTTCTTAATTGAATAGATATTTGTAAAATAGCGAGAGATATTTATATAAAAAAAAATATTATAATAATTATAAAGTTATGAATCACTATTTTGTTGCTTGTCGAGAGTTAGTGTTTTCTATAGTAATGCGTTGTTTCGCCTTATTACGACTGGTGGTTGAGCCCACGAACGAGCCATTAGTAGACTTTAGTTACTTAAATTTACAAAAAATAACTGGTAAAATGCGCGCGCGCAATAGCTCTGGTGTTTGCTGAATACTCCATTCCATGACCAGTTAAATCTAGGTAATTTTATTCAAATAGTTAATGTTTGTCTCTATCTATACATATTTTCTCTTGTTCGTTATAAATTTTTCAGAATAATTTCTGTCACTTCCAGTCTGATAGCATTTACACTTGTTCTAACATTATACACTATTTTCTAAAACTGTATAATATTTCATTCTAATAAGTACATTTCCTATAACAATTGATCACAACACAAATTGTTCTGATCGTCTCGTTGTCTTCTAGTATTTGTATAGAGTGGTTTAATGTTCGCGGTGCTAATCTTTGCCACTAAGATAGGGTTTAAACACCTTAAGCTTCTTGTCATGACCGGTTAGTAAAGCTAGAGGCACACGAGTGTCACACCATTTGCATCATCACCTGCCTTCTAGTTGCCACCAACAAGCCGATAGTGTAAGTTTAAATCATCGTTTTATTATAGTATTTTAACAAACTGTTAGCTTCACTGCGGCCATTGACTCCTGCGAGAATATTTTCATACATTTATGTCCAGTTAGTTCTAGTTGACGTATGTTGTTTCGAGAGTTGTCACTATCGTGTTAGTTGCGACCACTGCACAGTGTAGTGTAATGCATACTGTTTCAAGTGTGAGATTATTATATGTGTAGCTAAGGGAACTGTTTCATACGCTCGTTGTTACATCTACTAAACGTCCACGATTTTACCATATCTATCTATCGATTTTATATCGTCTTGTGGATGTAACAATAGCTCTATATGTTTAAAGCGACTGTTGCCTTATTTATTTTTATGATGCTTCAAATCATGGCGTTTGATAGGAGTTAATAAAACTATGATAATATTTTAGTGTATGTATATCATTTTAATAAAAAAGGCTTGATGGAATGGCCTTTATTATGATTTTCTCATAATAGTATTTAAAATGGTAGCTAAGTGGAAGTTTGAGCAGATTTCATTCCTGTTTAATTTAAAATAATATAGTTTATTATCATATGGCATCAGGCCCTGACAACGAAAATATATTTTACTATGCGACTGGTATTATAATAAGTCGTGTGTTGAATGTAACTTTATATTATTTCCATTAGTAAAAATTAAATGATTTGGTTGAACTCAAAAGGGCCGAGATTATTCCTCTCGATGCCGAATTATTTCTGTACATGTATTTTGATGTATTAAAATTGGTTAGTGATTTGAGTTATATCGCTTTTTATTACTATTTATTACATAAATTAATAAACATAAGATCATATCACTATGTGAATTAAAAAAGATTGTAAATTTATGATAGTAGTAGAAAAAAATTGCAAGTTTATTTATTTACCTAAATTATATACAGTACATCACAGTTGTATAAATATACTATAAAAATAAACAGTAAATATAGATTCTCAAGGATGTCTGTTTCACCCGACACTTTTTTTGTATATTGTTTAACATTTGAACTTCACGGTCGCGCCGATGTGTGCATAGTGACACCGTCCTGCTCCGACGCCGCGGCCCAGTATTGTAGTCATGTAGACGATTATTGTAATTATATTGTACATAACTTGTTACTTGAAGAATCGTCCATAAAATACACCACAATGACGATGTGTTCATCGTAAAAGCATTTATTTGTCTAAGATTTGAATCTCAATGATGGATAATTAACCAGAAGTGCCAAATAAAACATCAATTACTATGTTTTTTACATTCATTTTTCACCATTCCAGTAAACAAAAAAATCTATATTGTGACTATGACAATTGAAATAATAAATTATTTGGACTGACGTTTTATTTATTTTCACTATCACCCCACCCTCAACAAAAAAAGTAAACTTCACTCAGTGTCGATAGTCGTATCGATATATTTCTCAGAATTAGATATATCGATACTGACATTAACATCATCATCATGAAAAAAAAAAGGAAAAAGTATTATGCTCACTGCATTGGTGTTACGCTAACGCTAAAATGTTATAAGGCATGAGAGGACGTTTTCAGTGATCGGAACTCTCTTTCCCGCATTGATGTTGTGTGCGTCAGAGCGGTATCCAAGGGCCATCCCACGCCCAAAAAAAAAAAGGGGGTTCTATTCTCTAAGTCCGAAATCCGTAGTTTTGACCGAAGTTACGTAGCTACTCCATATCACCTACGAACATAACATTACTTCGAGGCCCAAATTAAGAATGAATGACAACACCATTTGACAGCTGTTGTCCTTACTCCCGACGTGTTTTGCCCGTCCAAAAATGATAACTTATCGGGAGTAGGGTTAATTCTGAAGTACCGAACTACTTTCGGACAGGCCCATATTTTCGTTGGTGGACTTACAGAGTGAGCCCCCTGCTCATAGCGAATAAGACCTAGTCAGAGTAAAGTACTAGGGTAACAGAAATGCGTGGGTGTTGACTAAACGTTGCATTGCCTCTCTCTTTCCCGTATTGTAGTGTGCGTGAGCTGTCCTGCCATTAGCGAGGCAGATAAAACTAGTCAGACCAAAGTACTATGGTAACAGAAATAGGTGCAGGTTGACTTAGACATTGCATTGCATCTCTTTCACGCAGATTTTATGCAAGTGTACAATTTTGCTACCGCCCAGTAAGAGGTTGTGGGTTCCAACCCACGCAGGTGCTTTACTTTGTGTAAACAATTTCATCACCACTGCTCTCAAAAACGGTGAAGGAAAACATCGTGAGGAAACCGGCATGTTCTAGAACCAAGAATTCGAAGACGTGACTTCTACAAACCCGCATTGGGCCCGCGTGGTAGATTACAGCCCATTCCCTGGAGCCAGGAGGCCTGTGTCCCAGCAGTGGGAACATTATAGGCTGATTATGCTTATGCAATAAGAGACAAGTTGCATTAACTAGAATAAAGCTGGATAGCAGCAATGCGCATGAATTGAGAATACGTAGCGTACCTGTTTCTTTGTTGTCATGTGCGCGCACAATACGTAGCGTACCTGTATTTCTTTTTTGTCACGTGCGCGCGGTCGATATGACTGTGTGTTCTAGAAAATGATCTTAAAGACAAAGTTTATATCTCTTGCTGTTTTTGCACTCGTATTTGGTAAAAGGTGGAAGCTATGTTGTAATTAATAGTGGCTTGATTTATCAGCAGCATAGTTAATATGAATTTCGTTCATTTACAAACGCAGCTCTGAGCCCTTCCTTATATGTAACACTTATTTCAGGCAGTTCTCAACGCAAGTTCAGACAGCGGTCACATAACACTTCCAAGTTGCCGGTGTGCATAAAGTATTTCAACTGTGTGATGAGTACAAATGAAAAAAAAAAATTATTTCACAAAAATTTATTAAACTTAACATAATTTTACTTATCTAATACTGCTAAATACTATCTTACATTTATACAATCAAAACAAATGCATATCACACTCTATAAAATACATGATCGAATGAGATAAAATAATATAATGTAAACAAAATCACATTTCTATACTTCCGTATAAACGTATGACAAACTACTTTAATATTCTGGGAAACACTCACATATAAAGCACTAAAACGTGCTTTTTACAACGATAAAGACATTAGTTGTTCACGGTGGTAAAGTTAGTGAAGATTGAAAGAAATGGTTATGTATAATAACAGCGAAACTGATAAAATGTCAAGGTTACAAAACTATGTACTACTGATGACTGTAAATTGCGCTTGTACACAAAGCGGCGTTTGCGCACGATCGCCCTTTTTTTTACAAGAACGTACTACGCCGTTTGGACGCGAAAGGGCGTTGGTTAATTGTCGTGTAAACAGTAATTTTCATCGTCATTATTTTAATTAAACATGCATTATAAACTAAACCTTACAAGGAGAATACGAAAATTTGAAGGCTCATTTGGTATGTTGAGATCAATGACACATGAAGCAAGTCGCAGTGGTCCCGGCGGTCACCAGCGTTCCGCGGTCACTCGTTCGGCATCTCCTCTGGATGTAGCCAACTGTCATTCTCCGCTCGCGCTAGCTGCTTCTTTAGGCTGCAGTATAGCTTGATCAATGAGTCCTGGAAAAAATACATATTGTGTATTAGTTTTATACACCAAGCGTGGTGGCATAGCGCCATTTACTTGTTAAAATTATGCAAGCCAGGAGATAAAGCAGTCAGATCCCGTCATCATTATCTCAGCCGAAAGACATACACAGCTGAAAATTGGCCTTTTTCAATGTCTACAAAACCTGTCAGTCTTTTACTGCCCACATCCAGCGGATTTTTGCGACTTTGACCATGTCGGGGGTTCACATGGTGAAAGTCGCAGAAATTCGCTGAAAAGTAGCCCATGTCCTGCTCCAGAGCTACCTATCTGTAAAATATCATAACGATTGGTTCAGTGGTATAGACGTGAAAGGTAATAAATAGAGACAGAGTAACTTTCGCATTTATAATAATAATTTCAAGCACTAAAACAATATTTTGCAGAACTGTACACTGACTGGGACGGCGTATTTGGATAGTATGCTTCATAAAAAAAAAGAAATATAATACAACAATCTCCAAAAGTACAATATTTACCTTTTCTTTCTCCAACTGTATAATCTCTCTCTTCTGCCGAAGCTCATCATCGTCCATTTTCTCCTCCAACTCTGCTTTGTGATTACTGAGGTATGCAAACTCAGTCTGAATCTGAAATGACACAGATTAAACAATTAAAATATTGCATAATATGTTTTTAGTCTCAATGGAATAGATATGCATATGGATGAATTGTTTTTCTCTAGCCTATACACAATATTTTTGTGCATCTTATATCCTCCTTCTCTAATCCCTAGTGTAAATTACGCACTTAAGAGTCATAATCGTTGTCTTTTACGTGTTTTGGATTAGCTGCATATTTTTATGGACATGACGAAGCCATGAACACGGGCTAATTTTGTGTGTTCACAATACGATTTTGTTGTATATTTGGCCCTTCTTAGGTAAAATAGTTGTTACTTTGTAAATACCAGCGGGGATTGTGGCCATTCAAAATATGAAGCTTTTATGTAACTTTGGAACAGAAAGCAAAATGGATTCATGTCTCAGATTGATTAAAAGTTTTGGTTTTGATTGTGAAGCTTCATGTCACGATTTTTTTTCTGACTAGATAATTGAGATAAGAAGATCATCATGAAACAAACTACATTTTTTTTGGATTTTGCGGTTTCTGTGACGGTTTTCCCAAATAAAGATTTTCTCACGAGGATAATCTTACCTTGAGGTACTCCTGAGCAAGTTGCTTGTGTTCTTCAAATATCCGCTTGGACTCCTCATTGTTGAGGTCCGGCGAGATAGGCCTGAGGTGGGGGTCCAGCATCATGTGCATAGAGTCCAACGCCGGGTCGGGCTCCGAGGGCGGCGGCGCGGCGCCTTCGCCCCCTGTCGACGCGCTAGTGTTACCTGATCAAAACAAACAAACATTTTAGCACACATTTAGAAGTAGGAGATAGAAATAATCTGCTACTATATACACACTGCGGAAATAGTTTGTTACGCAGGCAATCGCATGCAACAATCGCTCTAGCAGAATGATTCTTGTAGGAAAGGAGATCTTGGCCAATACCACA
Source organism: Griposia aprilina (assembly GCA_916610205.1). Lineage (NCBI taxonomy): Eukaryota > Metazoa > Arthropoda > Insecta > Lepidoptera > Noctuidae > Griposia > Griposia aprilina. The sequence goes on from OU744302.1 coordinate 14,799,132, forward strand.
AGGTCTACAAAGTAAATATAGAAATAACAAAAAGCTGTCTTCCAAAGCTCAAAACTACGTCAATGAGCACAGCAGCTACAGATACATAATTCACTGCCGAAACAGTCGTAGCAACAAAATATTACGTATCACAAGACGCATACGCAACTAATAATAATGATGCCGCGCGCGATTCAATGACGCAATTAAAACAATGATCGTCTAATAGAGGAGCCAATACGAGAACAATCCGAATGTTTGGAGGAATCGGCTGCAGTCCCACGGCACGGTTAAATACGTCAAGAGTTAAATTTACTCCGGACTTGCTGATGTCAGACGCTTTACCTAGATTTCTTGCTTTCAACATTATGATTCCTTTTCCCGCAAATAGATGGCGGTAGTGTGTACTAACAAGGCGTTGATAAGCAATAATTCATCATCGATACAATAGTGTTGCGCCTGTTTCAACACAACCGATGGCTACTGTTTGTTGTAGCACATCTGTTTATGTGAGCATTCGACTATGTTTTTAATTAATGTCTACAAAATGGTAGATCGATTTTGGGAGTTTCTGATTCCCAATGCGGAAGTGAGAGACGGTTTACTTATCCATATATTTGTGTACAAGTATGTACGTACGTTACGGTATCACTTTTATAGGCAAGTTTCGGATGAAAATATGAGGAATATTTTCAGTTCACAGCACTCGATTTTCGACGACGTACGCAACAATATTTTTTTAAAGATAATTCACACCAAACGAATGAAACGAACAAGCCTATGAAGGTAGACAACACTGAATAGCTTCAGAAAAAAAGAGTTTTCGGGGCGCGCGCTAACACAAAACGTGATCCACGGTGAACGGCGGCTTTGGTACTTATCCGCGTCGCGGTGGTCGGGTAGGCGGCGCGAGCGACACTCACTATAAAATATCCAACTACAGCTGACTGTGTCCCTGATGGTGGTGACGATGCCGGCAGCGTCACACGCGTCTCGCGAGTCTCGCGCGTCCAGCGGGCGGCGCAGGCGCGCGGGCGGCGCGGGCAGCGGGGGCATGGCGCGACCTCTCGCGGACACAGTGCGCCGAGGACTGCTGTGCACGCCGCCGCCCGCTCGAAATAATCGACGGGAGAGCCGGGAGCGAGCGATGCAACAACAAACCGACGCTATTCGCGGAGCGGTGACTCAGCGACGTCAGCCCGAGCTAAATGCGGACACCGTGTGCTGCCGCCCTTCGTGAGGTTTTCTGCCGTTTTCGCTGGCAGGGCGCGCGCCGCGCTCCGTGCAGCGGTCGACGACCCGCGCCCACGCGCTGCTCTTGCACCCGGCACCGCACCACCGACTCACAGCCGCACCCCGCTTCACCTGCACCCGACTTGTTTCCTTTCGATTCATAACCTACAGGTTATCGGTGATTGTAAACTTCGTTTTGCTTGTAAACATACATGTGGCGTATCAGCGCCGACGATGCGCTCGCGTCACATGACGCGTGCGGCGCGGGTGATGCTCGCGTGGCTTGCGCAGGGATAAATTAGGGCCCAATGATTGCGGCATCGCAGCCCTATTTCAAAGGTGCGAGATTGTGCCGTGCCTCATCAGGCCAACGTGCAGTGCGCAAAAGCAACGTAGGACCGACGTAAATGCATGTCACCATCAACATGTGACATGTGTTAAGCGTCTATAAAACTGTCACATCACTTGGGCATGTTATTGGAAGAACTCGCCAAAAAATGAAGCTCGTATTGACGAAGGTGGTACACACGAGCGGCACGCGAGCCACCTAGCTATGGTACAGTAAATAACTTGTTGTTGTTGTTGTTGTATGATAGTAAACAAATGACTAAAGATCTATGTGGGCAATAGAAAAAATGTTGTACAACAACTTCAGCACCTTCATAGTTGTTGCCCATTCGAAAGCACTTCATTAAAAAATAATACAGTTTCTGTTGCAAGTCCTAAACTCTATTTCCTTTACATAAAACCGAATAAGCGTATTTTATTTCGCGTTCAGGGACATGGCAATTATTGTTAACTTTACAGCTTTAGATGTGGTTCCAACAATATCAAATACAACACTGTTTAGACCCATTACGCAACATCAACCATTATTTTTGCTAGCACAACACTCTTATTTCACATTGTTGCACATCAATTACCAAGACAATGTGGACGCGGGCAGGCTGTGACAACAAATAGCAGGATGTCATAGAACGTGAATAGCACGTGCCCTTATAGACTTACAGCATAATGTATAGTACCCGGCCGACTTGCCAACTCGTGCTTTAATAGCTCGTTATACCAAGAGTGTAACTTACGCAGCTTTAGAGCCCAGAATAATCGAACGCATAAATCTTAATGGCGGAAGTGGAAAGCGAGGTATATGTTTTAAGTTTCCGCAACTAGAACTTCGTATTTTAAAAACACTGAGGAAACGTTTATCATTTCATGAACGTTGCATATTACAAGACCAGGATTTAAAAAAATCGTGTCTATTTTAGAGCTCCGGTCTGACGTTTTAACATTGTTATTGTATCGTTATGAAGTCAAGATTATGAGTAGAAATACTGAGCTAAATGATTGAACTTTTAAATAGCAAAAAAACTTAGTTGTGTCCTCTCCTAAAAATTCAAATAAAAGTTATAAGTACGTTAACTATTCTTGGACCCAATAACTCTCAATTTTAACCACACCTGCAACGCTATTAACTGCCGCGATACACTAATGAACGACACATAGTACATAAAAAGCTAATTGCGTTACAGAAGTGATAATTAAAGAGCAGGGGGCGTGGAAGTCATCGGGGGCAAACTCGTTAACAGATCGCCTGCGAACGCTGGCTAGAAGATCGTGACTAACACTGGCCACAACGAGTGCAAACTTCTATGAATCTATAAAATTAAAACCGGGAACTTTAATTTTTATTCTGGGGCAATCTTTAAAGATAAGACGAGGGGATATGCGATTTCCGACCTCAATTTGACGAGGATTTATCTATCAAATGTAATCCGTAGCTGTTTCGCATTTAGATAAGATGGAATTTTAGATGCACTTCAATCCAATAATATACACACTCGGAAGTTGAAGAAAAAATATAAGATTCGAACTCGGCTCGCAAGTAGTGTGAAGAAGAAGGCTGATGCCCCGCAGTGCTACGTAAGAGATGTTACATGATGAGTCAGTATAAGCTGTTGAGAAGTGCTGAAGAAACATAAGATTGTTCAACACTAGTTTTCAAAATCTATAAGAATCTAGCGTAAGTTATTTTATTGAACGTTGTTGTCCAAATTAGGAAATGATAGCGCTGTGTACCATATATGGAAAACGGATAACTTATAGATTCACCGTTTTTGGAACTAAATAAACATTTTTGAAAGCCAATGCAAGGCAGGGGGCCAGGACAACGTTCTGCCGAGAGTAACTGAAATCTGAACAAGCTACAGTACATATTACAGCACAATACATACATACATACAAGGTCTGCGGTCACCGAATAAAAACGAGAGAACAAAAAACTCTAGCATAACAATGACGTAACTTTGAAGATTTAAAGGTCTTTGGCTGTTCCCACTTCCGTGATAACGTTATTGAGAGTTTATTAACTTGCAATCAATAATCGGAAAAAAAAATGCATTACCCATTCAGAAAAAATAGAATGAAGATTGAAAATTAAGAGTATTTGTGGTGAGCTTAATGCCTGAAGCAGCTTACACGATCGACGAAAAGATAATAAAGAGCGAACGACTCTAGAACTAAAGTAAACGAAAATCGTCAAGGATCGAGCTCAATTGCCTGCAACTGGAGAGGCATTTATGTCCAACAGTGTACTGACGCGGGCTGTTGATGATCATGAAACGATGATGGTAGGAAAGATAGAGCACAAAAATATTGTAATAACAATGGAGAAATCACCATGGTCGGCTTGTGATTGTAGTAATGGAAAAGGATATTGGAAAAATAGATGAAGGCTGAAGCCACCCTTAACTGAACTTGAAAAAAAAAAACAAAACCTCATAAGTTTTCTTGCCATGGCCATTTACGCAAGAACAAAGAAAAGCTTTGGTACATGACAATTCAATTCAACCGTAAAATAGCCCTAAATCAGAGATATTCTTCTACAGTTATGGCTATTGTAGAAGTTCGATATATTATGGTGACAGGGACTTAAATTAGATAAATTCCTAATTAAATTCGATAAATAAATCCAAATAATAAAACCACTGCTATAAAATTGGTTAAATATGCCTTCGCTATATTAATTCCGGACATTTCGGCCTCATTTTTCTTAAACCTGGGGTCTTACACAATTTCTGGCTAATTTTACATAAGGTTACCGAAAGCCGTTTACAGCAAATTTTATTTAGACATCTTTTAATCCATGTTTAACGTCACGCGGGATCTATAAAACATTTCGGTAATACCATAAATCTGGTGAGCGAGGGAAAGCTCTCTTTGATCGGCGGCTTTAATATGTTTTCGATTTGGCGTCGGGACGGGCCGCAGACCGCTCCGGTTGCGTCAGAGGCGGTGACACCTCGCGGGTACTGTCCACGGAACGACACTTATTCTATTAGCGGGCCGATTTATGAGCAGCCACATGACAAGCAGGCAAATGTCTGTCTACAAAGTCGGTTAACGCTTCTAGACGTTGAAATGTTACATCGACTCACGGAAACTTTTGTATATGTCATTAACAGAGCATTTTTTTTTAATACCGCTATGTTACAAACATAGGTACATCCAAATTGAAATGCCTTCACTTACTTTACACCGACAAGTGCCAAAAATTCACAGAATGTCCAAACTTTTAATGTTGGGATCACGTTGGGCAACTGACAGGGAATTACGTCGTACATTTAAAAAAGTCTGATTCACCGGAGACACTTTCATTCGATCCGGAAATATCTACCGAGCGAATTTAGGCGTCCTTGTGTACGATTTTAAAGTACCTAAAGGACAATAATACATGTGAATCTGTAACGGCGAGCTGACAAACTTGTGACTCACACAGAGTTAAAAGTAGCGAGATACATTTTCCTTTTTTCAACAAGTGTTTCAAGTAAATTATATTGGAGGGACTTTGGTACTTCAAATTTAAATATTATACAAATGTGCAATGATTCCCACACTTTAGAAGAATATGGCGAATAAGATCATTTTATAGTACAATGCTATTTGGATATTTAGCGCCTTTAGTAAAGAGGGCAGTTTACAATTTCGTGCCAACTTCTACGGCGAAACTAGAACTGGGCCAGTCACCGTTAATGCGCTATATAGGTGATTGTAGCCAGATCACATCAAAGAGCCACCGCCGGGGATACAACGCAGGAGTCCGTAGGACAGATGCGACTGAAGATTTGCTATCTCAAGGCAAGTCGTAAAAATCAATAGAAACGGACGTAAAGTTCGTATTCTAGACTACGATCGTGAACATAAAGTTTGAAGTAGATTGATGTTAGAGTTCTAGTTGAAGAGGATTCTTTATTGAAATAGTAATTGTTTAAAGAATAGTGTGGTTGTGTTAATTTACGTAAACCAGCAATAGTTGAGGAATGTTGTTGTGGTTCAGCTTACTACGCGGTGTGGGTGGCTTGTGGCTACCGGCCGAGCCTCTCGGAAGTGGATTAGATGAGCAACTGTTTTGTTGCGTGTTACGGTACTATTGACAATTATGTATTATTCTAACACCTATTTCAACATTAAACTGTTCAATCTTATTTTCCAGATAGTTTCTGAAGTGATGCCAAATAGTGGAGGAAAAACATTGGTCAAGCTTATAATTATAAGCTTCAGAAAGTAAATATTTATAAGTAAGCAGTTAATTTAATTTATGATTGATTTACTGGTTAATCACGAATTAAGGAACTAGCAATTTTTTTTTTAAACTTTCAACGTTCCCTTGTTCACTACCATTGTATATGTGATTTTAAAGTCTCCAAATAATTCCACTTTTTTATGGGAAAAAGGTACAAAATGGGTTAGTCAAAATAAAAATATATGAGTCATCAATTCGTAAACCGTCTGATGGTATAGACAGGAAATTATTGAATTTCTGCGATGTAATCTCTGGGGAATGCGAAGAACATTCAAAACATGTTTTTTGGTTAGATTATACTTAACATTGATAATAACAAAAGTTGAATGCCCTTGTTCACCACCCCAGACTATTCGAATGTAAGTATGTGCCAGCTCTTTTCATACAAATGGTGTTTTATTTAAGGATTTTATCAAAAAAAAAAAAAAACTGTTTTTTTTTATCCGGACACTGTGACACCGAAACAAGCCCTTATTAAAAATTCTTTCAATAGTTTCTACTTCTCTAATTTAATTTTCAGTATTATTTTTTGTATAAATATTACTGATTATCCCATCAAAGAAACAACAATATTGAAAGCAAACATTTAGTGACGTAAGACCGAAGTTATCAAACCGTGATGGGAGGAATCTTCCAACGAATAGTGGAGAAATAGTAGCAGCAATAGGAAGTAATACAAAAGCTATTGGCAAAGGTATCGTTGTGAAACGCGCGCTGAGTCACCGGGTATTTCGGAGGAGCACCCGAGCGCGCGCGCCGACCGACCAGCCCCTACGCCACAACACACGCTCCGTCTTACGTCGACTTATATCTTATTGATTATATGTGTATCTTACTGATTTTTTTCTTGATAAAATTGATGTCTATTTTGTAAGCTCTATGTTTGGTGCTTTTGATGGAATAGAATACTCTGATGAAGATTTTGCGCGAACAGTCATGATAAGAGGTCGAACATGCATGATAAATGCGGTCAATAATATGATAAAGGTATTTTTACTAACAACAGAAACACAGCTGCAATTTTACTACTGGAAAACTGACTAAAATTCAGATTGTATTCTAACATTATTAAAAATGTACGGTTTTTTGGTCGACTTTGGCTTTTAGATTAATAAAATTGCTACAGTAACTGTTTTTCTACTTTTCAAATTAATATTTTATATACTTTTAAATATGACTTAGCATAACAAAGGGACGGAGTTTATAAAGGTTCTTTATTTAACAAAATTCACCTCAACATATTGAAGGTTACTGATTAAAATCTTCCTAGACTTGAACAGTGTATGTCGGACAGGCAGAATGCAATGGGAAATAGGCTGCTTGTGGATAGGAATAGATAGTGGATTAGACCACCTCTTGACTACATGTCAGTGCATTTAGCTGCATCAAAACATAATTACAGCTCACGATGCGACGGCATAGAAAAACAGCGTAACGATTTCGCGTAAACGTAAGCGAACGGTGAGCGGCCACGGGCCGCGGCCAGGGCGCGTGACGCAGATACGAGCCCCGACCTACTTATGTCGTAGAAAAAATCAGCAGATGTTCAACTTTGAGGCGCGGGATATATCGAGCAGAATGTGTTGTTCCGAATAGAAATAAACTTGTCACATATTTTGATTGTATCTAGAGCGGGCGGCGGTTAGTCATGTTGCGATGCTGATGCCAACGGCCCGGCCGCTGCGACCAACCACCATCTATAAAGGCAATCGCTCCAGACTGAATCACTGTAGGCGCCGTCTGCAAAATGTCTCATCACTGCCGTATTTACGATGTTTATTATAGTTATTGTGGCGACCACATATGGTACGGCTTGACGTACGTTCACTTTGAAGGTCACGTCAGAACATTGCTATTGGTAACAGATCAAGATCAAAGAACATAGTCAGTTTGGCTCCAATACAACAGTTTATAAACGTAATGTGGCGTAGGCTGAAGAAAGCAGACGAGGTTTACTGACATAATGTAGGACATTATTTTCCAACTTGTACAACGCCTGCGCTGACCAGGTTCTGGGTCAGGTATAGCCGGTGCGTCTTGAAAGTGAAGTTCTATCATAGATTTGTTTAAATCTGTGAGTTATTTTCGAACTAACCAGATGCAACATTGTGAGAACCGTTACCATAGGTAAAGGGTTACTTGTTAACACTACGCTACTGAGCGTTGTAAACGACACTATTTTGGAATCTTCAAAGAGGATTGTTTATTAGCGTCTCCTAAAGATCTCTTACAACAAAAGACTTAACATTGGAAATAAATTTTGAGTCGTAATTTTGGACAGTGGCCGAGATCCTTCGGTCAGAGGCCGGTGTTGCCATACGGAGGACTGAAGAGAGTTTTGGAGGGTAGCAACCTTATTATAGTGGTGTGTAAGTGGCGCATCTAATTGTTTAGTTCGGGCGTCGCACGCGCAGCTCTCCCTGCGAATCATATAATAATTAGCAGTGATTCATCGTCGCGCCGAAAGCGTCACTCGTCGCTGCTAGATAGCCGTTAGCTGAGAGATTTTGGCATTACCTTTTGACAGACGATTATTTCACTGTCGCCGATCGTTAGGAGAAAATTTACCGCGTGATTACTGTGTCAGTCAATTCTTATTTTTGTATTGATTGATGGGTGCTAGTAACTTCAATACATTTATCTATTGCAAGATTTTTGTGTAAATAATTTATTCAAATAATCTATTGAATTTTTAAAAGCTGAAAATGAAACTTTAGTTTGTAGAGAGGTTGCACATTCTCACATTTAGTTGCAGTACAAAAAAACATACAGCATACACATTTTTCTTTGAAACAATTCCCTAAGATATTTGATTATTCGACTGTGATTTTTGTCTGGTATAGACACAAACTTATAGTTTTGGCAGTCAACAAAGTTGCTAGCAAGTTTTGACAAAACCTGGAAGATAGCACTGTTGATGAAATCATTCATATTTCATTTGATTTTTGCCAGTGTACACAATTATAACATTGATATCAGGGGCAGTTGCAGCCGCAGACGATCCAGCATATTCTCGAGAAACAAGCAAGGAACAATTTCAAAATTTGCAATATCAGGCAGACTAGAGAAGTATATTCAAGGTGGACCCTAACCAACTCTGGGATTTGTAGCTACAGACAAGTTAAAGAAAGTTTTTTAAAGACTAACCGTGTGTCTTTGCTCTACAAGTCAGTGACAAAGTTTCATGCTGGATTATTTTATTATTTGAACGTAATGTGAATTATTACTGAATAAATAATTTGAAAAGGAACTAAAGGCTTAGTAGTAAGACCCTGCCTTCTCCCAGTGAAAGGGTTGCAACGGGCAGCTAAAATTGCTGGCAGTTGGAACATTATAGACTGATTATGTAGATCCTAATCAGAGGATAACGCTGATATTTTATGTGCTCAGCAGCTTTTTTACTAAGCGGCGGCTAGCGGTCGGGGACAGAAGAAATCTTTGATTGGTATCTTCTTAGAATCACAACTATAACTTCAAGAGCTCATTCAGGATTCAACAGATAACTGAGGAGACAAGTTCAAGGACTGAATATTTACAATATATTAATTTTACAACATTGTGAAATAGTTTTGTTCACATAAAACTTTGTGATAAATACACCGTAGTTACCTGAAAGCTTCCTTTCGATTTCAAGTACCTGTTTTATTATTATGGCTTACATAATTTAATGGGCAGCATCATAATTTTATCACTACAAAACAAACTACTGTTCAAAACGGGCTACTCACTCATGTAAACGTCAACGAACACTTGCAATTTATCGTAACCCGGTTGCACTGTTATCGAAACTTGAACGGAACAGTCTGTTTGCGGCATTTCACTGGGTATTACACTAGATCATGAGGTGCGTGTGCGCGTGCGTGGTCGCGCGGTTGCATCGGAGTGCAGCGAGCGCGCGCGGGCGATGCGCCGGCCGCGGCGGGAACGCGAGACTGTGCGACGCGCGGCCCGTCCCATGCCTCCCCTTAAATTAGATTAATTGTATCGCGCTGATTCATGCGAGGCCCGACGCGCTTCTTTTTGTTGACACCGGACAAATGCGTTCGCTTAATTTAGATTTTCAGGATTATGAGAGGTGAATGAATGATTTTTTTCGACTATGATGCACCGTGAGTGAGTTAACAATATACGATGTGTGAGCGGCCGAGCCTATAACATAAAATTTTCAATAAGTGAGTCACAAAATTAAATTGACGCAAGTAGATATTGCGTACCTACCTAGTCTTTGTAAAAATCGAAACGAAAAAAAAAAAACAAGACTTCAAAAAAAAGAAATGCAAAGTGAAAACAATTAATTTCGGAAGTCGGTGTCTTTGGTTTTGTATTTTCGTTTTTTGCCACCGACTTCCGAAATTACTTACAAGTTATTTGTCACTTTGTAGTGTTTTTTTTTTGAAGTCGATCGTTTCTTTTTTCGTAAAAGAGTTTTTTATTTTTCACTTTTTAGTGATGGTACCTACTACCCCACACAAATTCGTATACTTACCACTACTTGCTATGTAAATAGCAGTGACAGAAAGTTAAAGAAAAAGTACGTATTATTGAAGCTAACTGAAAAACTACCGATGGAAAGTTAATAAAATTTATATGGGAACCCTGAGGCACACCGTATCGATTAAAAAAATAATAATTCGAAATCGATCCAAAATTGCCGGAGATATCGCGTAACAAACATACAAAAAAAAAAACATACAGACGAATTGAGAACCCGCTCCTTTTTGAAGTCGGCTAAAAATATGAATCAACAATTGAAATAACTATAATTTAATTATCCTTGCGCCGAATTTCCTTTTTAATAAACGCAGGTAAAATTTTAAAAGGCCGCAGGTTTTTCGGACAGATAAATTAATAATTTGATGGCAAAAGGTCAAACTGACATGAATGATAATAGGACGTAATCAAGACTTCATCAAGGTCCAGAGCCAAAAAAAGCATCTACCTGCTGGACCAAACTAAAAAAGGGTTTCTCGTTAGCTGTGAGTTAGCCACGTATATTCCGAGTAACGTCCGAAGTGAGTAGGTACTCATGTACCATGGATGATCGTTCTATGGAATCACGGTTGGAAATGTTCGGCCGCTGGAAACGCCGATACTGTATAAAAATCAACACGTTTGTTTATTTGAGCAACGCATAACGGGCGAGGTGCCCGCCGCGGCGGCACCCATGAAAATATTACGACTTATTTACTTTACCGCGATACTGTTCTTACCGCATTGACGTCTGCTCTCTGAGTCAGCAGGGTCGAGCCACGAGGCACGTCTCACTTAACACATTTGCGAAATTTGCAACATCACCGGACTATACTAAATGTTTCATGTAACACTAGCTACCGTTTTGGTAATTTTTGCATGCGATTCTTGCTTGCATGTTGCAACGAATTGAACTTACATTGTACTACCCATTCAATACGAAATATCATGCTCGATCGATGTTAACTGGATTCAGTGTTTTTGCTTTTTGGACTGAATGTCTTATCTAAGAAATATTTGTAGATTCAACTTCACAATCACTACATAACAACAATCTGCGCGAAGAATCAATAACTGCCCTAACAGCCATTTCTATTCCCTAATTGTGAAAACTCATTCAATGCAATTCACGAAGATAAATAATATAAAACACATGCCTGAAAGTACTGGGAACTAACTGCTACGTCTTCACATAGCGATAATTTTGCACAGCACACAAAACACAACAACAATGTCTGCCAGTAATTATTTATGGGAAAAACATACTCATTTGCGAACGTTTATGACAAAGACCATAACAATGCACTTAATATTATTATGTTATTAAGTGAGTGCATTGTTGGGTGATATTCGCGCTGTGTCAACGCGACGGCTGTTGCGACGGGCGGAAGCGGTAGATAAACAAAAGGCGATCTGTCTAGCCATCTGCGCGGAAGCTTGTAAATACTGCGCGACGCACTAACGATCCATAACACTATTCTCAGATGACGCCGACAGAACTAAAAGTCACTCACATGGCAAAGGTAAGTTATTGATCATTTCTGTGTATACAAAATAGCGAATAAAATCTGCAGAAACCAGAAAAGTGAGTAAGGATCGCCACACAGGCGCCTGAGGCAGTGGTATTATCTACTCATATAAATCACATATTATAATAACAATTCAACAAGTCAAAAGGTGATCAAACGCATGCCAAACATAATGACTTGCCGCAGCGCACGCGCGAAAGCCGTCTAACGAAAAACGACTACAAAGTTGCAGCTAAGCAAATACTTCCTGGATTCGCCACTTTAGCGAGAATAAAACTAGGAAGTAATCGTGGGCAGGAACAACCCCGTTACCAATCTAACAATACTTTGGCTTTGCGATCGGTCGTTGGTCCCACACTACCCGGTTCCTAGAAGGAGCGGACACAGTCTAAAATAGTCGCGGCCCCTTCGGAGAAGCGTGAGTCATGGCGGGACCGTCCTGAGCCGCATCTGGACCGCATACACACACGCGTATAACTAATCAATACATACGTCAGGAAAGATGCTGTGCTTTTATGACTTCTGCATCACATGTAAATATGCGGTAGAAACATGGAGAGATGGGAGTTGGAAGATTTTCTTGTATAGAAGTATAGCCAGCTAGTGTAGCTTTGGAAAGACAAAGCTTGTGTTTTGTATTTGATTCGGAGATGACAACGCTCTTTGAATTGCACTCTATCAATCAAATTCAAAGGTGAACGAAATCAAACAGTAACCGGTACGTATCATACAGATCTCGGCTTACGATTGTAAATAAAGATTAATATGCAAGTACCTATATGAGAAGTAGGTTTACCGGTTTCAACACAGGTTGGACAACAGGAAAAGAAGGCAATCAAACATGCAAAAAGAGTGAAATGAACACTGCGTTCTTCCCAATTTTCCTCTTTTTTTTGCTAGAATGAAATCTCGGAATCCGAGAGACTTGACTTGAAATCAAGATGATTCCTACAAGGAAAACTAAAAGTTTAATAGTCCGAACAGTTTCAAAGAACTTGGCTATCTTCATTTTATGTGACGTCCAGAGATACTCCGCCTTTATTCAAGATTTATATTGATGTTGAGTTAGAACCGACTATGTGTAAGATTAGTCATGAAATTCTCAATAAACTGCATTGGTGGTGGAAAAGCGTTCTACGAAGTACGAAATATTAACAAAGATTTATTGAATAAAGCGGCGCTACCATTTTACACTGTTTTCAAGGAATTATGTATTGAACCGTATTTTTTTATTAAAGTATTCGGGTCAACGGTTTTCATTTATTTAGTCCATAGGTTCTCAACATTGTTTTGCCCACCATGACACTTTGTTTTTTTTTTCCTACAGCCCCTAATTTTGTTTACTTACCATCAGTCGCGAATGTAAAACAGCTATTGCCACGATTATATTCAAATGTGTGATATTATAATTATAGTCGTAAGATCCCATCTCAACGCCCCAAATTTTCTATGGGGCTTCTAGTACCCCCTGAAATTCTCAAACGCCCACGAGGTGGCGTTATCGCCCACATTGAGAACCTATGATTTAGTTTATGAATTTGTATGGTCAACGATTGCCACGAATAAATTTTGGGTCACACGATATTTTAAAGCATACGAAACAATACAATGCGATGCTATTATTATTGTAAAAAAGAAAAGCGGTTTACATTAAAAACAAAGAACTACTCCAAAACATTCTCCAATTCCAGAAAATTCTATATTCAAAACAAAACCCGCCTATTTATTTGCAATCCATAAAGTAAGCCAGAGAAAAAATACTCATTATTGTGTGGCGCCACCGACCGCACCGCACCAGCAACGTTCCGTAGTCCACGCAACTTGCGCCCAATCATCGGTACGTGCAGCTACGACATTAACGACAAACACGGAGCGCTTTTATTGCGAACCACTAAAACCAGCTATTACTAAGCGCTTCAACGTTAACACCATTCCGATTTGACCCCAATGTGTCTGTTGCAAGTTTTTAAAAACACACTTCTATTATGTTACTGCCAAACAAATAAATACGCATATGATCTCACCCAAAATCGAATCTAGAACTCCGCAATATAAAAAAAGCGCTAATACTAATAATGCCGGAACTACACTGACGGCCTCTCATTTATTATTGAGAAATGTAAAATTATGATATTCTGCGATAGCGCTTCTCCATTCATCAAGGCGTTAGAGGAAGTAAATAGGTTACACGGTAATATTTCTGGCAATGTCAGCGCTTATATTTCTTCCACATTGACAGTTTTTAAACAAAAAAATAACGAAAATTAACTCAAAGGAGAAACTATAAACCGATTTTCAACAAACATCAAAAATAATAACATCAAATAAAATTGGCTCCATCATCCACATTTAAACACATCCACTTATAATGTAGGCGATGACTCACTTTGTGTTTAAAAGCCTGGATTAGACGCAGTAGTATCTTTTAATACTCTAACGCACTTATTTCGAGCAAAGTGCTAAAATAAGTTATGTAATAATAAAACTAGTATAATAAGTCTGTTCGTATGACTAAGCGCTTGATATTTGAGTGCGCGGTATTTGCTGTCAAATGGCGGCGCGGCGGTACCACGACTTTCTCAGAACTGCTAAGAGTATGCATTATAATTAACATTAGGGCTCTTGTTGTTAGCCAGACTGTAAATGATACCCTACGTATCCTGAGAATTAGTGTATATTCAGTTGAACTGTTTGTTTTATAAATAAATGTGCGCGTTGAAATGCTGCATGACAGAAAATGGAGTAGACAATTGCTTTTAAATTTTTCATGTTTTGTGTTGCAGCTTGTCAAAATCAACGACTGGGTGAGAACTGATAATTGACGACAAATGTGTTAAAAAAATGGTAATTGAAGAAATTATTTTTTGTGGGTAGGCGTTACTGGACTTTACCTTGTTTTATTAAATGAAAAGAACTGTAGCCTTTGTTCAGTCATTGTTTATACAAAGAGTTTTAATTTGTTATTTCGACGGTTTAACTAAACTGTGCGGAATGTATTTAACGATTTTGTTTTTTTATAATTGGGTGGTTGACGTTTTATAAAAACAGCCTGTGTCTATGACTTATCATAAATAACTCCATGAGCTGTGATTATGAGCTTAACACAACAGTTTCACAAAAGAGAACGCTGGAATTGAAACAGACATATTTTTCATTGAAAATGCCATGACATATGAAAGTTACTGAAGTCACAGTCAGTGAAAAGGATGTTTGGATGTATGCATTTTTGTGTATGCTGTACCGGTTTATTGAAACACTTTGAAAGGTTGTTCTGTTCATAAAAAAAACATATGACTTCGAGATTATAATAATATTTTTTTTATAAAAACTATATTATCATTTGAAGAATATAACTCACTAGCTGTTGCCCGCGACTTCGTCTGCGATCCAGAATGAAAAGTAGCCTATGTCCTTACCCAGGTCATGGTCTATCTGTGTGCCAAATTTCATCCAAATACGTTCAGCCGTTTTGGCGTGAAAGCGTAACAAACAAACAAAGGAACTCACTTTCGCATTTATAATATTAGTTCAAATTAGACTTATATTTGCAAAGAGGAAGACCAAGGAAACGATGAATGGATTGTATGAACATAGATATGGTTAGAAAGGGGTTGAATACTGAGATGACGGCAGAAAGAGATAAATGTAAGATGAAGATAACGCTGCGCTGTCCTCAAAATGTTGATAAAACCAAAAAAGGATGAAAATATGGAAATTACAATTTGGAAGTTCTCAGTGGGAGTTTAATTCCGCAAAAAGACAAAATTACAATATACGATGTTGGTAAACATTAACCACACATTCAGCACAACAAAAACAAAACTACCCACATATTAACAGTTGAACGTAAAACAAACGCTGGCGTGCGCGTGAGTCAGTGATCGAGCGTGTCCTGCCAGGACTCCGCTATTTGTGCGCGGTTACTCACGCGCTGATGCATTGGTACAAGATTAGACGACAATCTCGAATCTTTTGAGTTATGGTCCGCTCTTATGTTATGCACCGATATAACTATGACATTTAATATAATGACTTAGTCTAATGGAGAGCTAGATTGCTTGTTTTATAAACCGCAGAATATTTTTTTAATTTCTTATTACATAATTGTGAATAATTCGGGATTATTATATTGTACGAATCTCGTAGTCAATCAGTCGGGCGTATCATTGCTGGCCATCAGATGAGAAAGTAAACTTGAGCTTTGAGCAACCCGAATCAGAATACAAAATTAATAAAGCGATGATAATCAACACTAATACAGAACTAGGTGGTCTAGAAAATCAATTTTAAATATTAAACAAGTGCTGATACTATAAATGTGTAGGAAGTGTAAGGCCCGCTTGCACCACAAATCACTAACTGCATTTAGCGCTAAACGAATTTCCCTCTGACTCGAGCACTTCGCACCATCAATTATATTCAGGTCGAAATTGATATATTTACATGTCACTGGGGTGAATTCGCAAAAGTACTATTGTTTAGATTGTGTTACAAACAATGATCTTTATGATCTTGTTATGTATTTTGTGCTTTAATTTTAATTTTGTGTGTGTGACTTGGCTATCGCATTAGGTACAGACCTGTAATGATAGTTTTAAGGCATTTAAATAAATAAATAAATAAAAAATCGTTCTATTCTAAGAATTGTTTGAAGTTAAAAGAGACATAATGAAGTTTTAAATATGTTTAGGGCTAAACGCATTTCGTGATTTATGGTGCAAGTGGGCCCTAAATTAGGAATAGCGACTGTTCAACCGTGAACAAGTAACAGCATGGCACCGTCAGCGATGAGAAGTGACTTATTGAGATCTTCGCTTCATCGACACAACACACTTGTAAATATGTATCAATGTGTATTGACCACGAAACTTGTATATAAATAAGTATTAAGTATTATTATTTTAGTAGTTTGTAGTATTATTATTAAGTATTGTAATAAATTAGTCATCAAGCTGGAGTCACGTTTGATTCATCTCCAATACCTCCTCTTACTGTGGCCAAAACGCCTTTAGCCATTATCGGTCCTATGAGTCTGTGGGATCGGCAGTGAGGAAACCATTTCCTGTGTACATTGCACGACGTACACAAACCCCTATTCCTTCCCAAATTTCGTCTGTCACCGTAGGTCTCCATGTAACAAACTTCCCGCACGTAAAACCAACCTAAGTTACGTTTGGTATGGTTTGTATGGTAGGTTAGGGCGTTAGGATAACTAGGGTCTAGGTAATTCTATAGGGCTAGGTTCTTAGTCAGTGGGGTCTTAGGTACCAGGCTCAATTGTCTCAGACATAGCCACACTGGACGCATTTGGAATAACGGCCGTACTAAGCTGTAAGTCCTGGTGCGTTCAACGACATCTATACTGTACCGTAAGAACTAAACACACTATTGGAAACAAAAAACCTGTTTCAAACAACAATCTGATTTAAGGGCTTGTTACAAGTATCCAGCACTATAAATGGGTGAAACAGGCCATACAATATTTACGATTATACGGCAGGATCAAGATATAGTACAGTACTGCATAGTTATAGTACATTACTGCAGCGGCCGACACCAGAGGCATTGCCTGCATCCTAATTACGTAATACACTATCTATCAATATGTATATGAAAACCTTATTTATGTAAAAAAGAATATTATTTTATATTATAAACACAGCGACATTCATAACATAAATACTAGATACAAAGATTTACTTATTGTGCCCTCGACGAGGCTCCAAAAAATTAGTAATTCATTTAAGTGCCAAAGTATACGTTTTTACAACAAACTCCCAAGTCTTGTTAAAGAACTGAGCCTCAATAAATTTAAATCATTTATTAAACAGAAACTCTGTCAAAAGGGTTTCTATAAAGTTAAAGATTACTTGGATGACAAAAAGGCTTGGGATTAATTAAGCTACTTCAATGTACCCCCAAGCAACAATCCATTTTATACTGTGATTATGTGTTTTAGAATTAATAAAGTAATTTTTATTGAATTACATGACATAACATAATATGATTTTTTGATGACATTTAAAGAGAAACCTGGCTGTGAATGTGAAGACTATGTGGGTCATTGTTGCTTTTTTTTCCCTTTCAGGTAGTTTTAATCTTAGTCTGGCAGTTTGAGTAATTTTTGTGGCCTACCCAAATGTCCTTTCTTTGGTATTGTTCGTTGAATCGTTGAGCTCCTTAAGTTCTGAGTTGAGCTGCACGATTACTGACAAATGCGTGCACGGACTGGACAGGTCCACTCAATCTGTGTGGTTTTTCCTCAAAAGACCATTTCAGACAAATCTACATGGTCTTCACATGATCTGACCAAGATTATGTCTACGACTTTAAAAGAGACTGTGACCTCTGAGTTTGTTTCGGCCTTTCTTCTCAGAGTAGTCAGATAGGAAACGCCGACCTCATCTAGTTTTAAAATATGATTGACGTGTAAAAGTGTTTGTACAAACCTATTTACAGAAATAAAATCATTTATCACAATCGGAATCATTTTGAAGCCTATTGCTAATCCATTGCTCCATATGTTCGACAAATTTGTCTGCTCAACAACGTAAATAACGCAATGAGTGTTGTTGAAGTGTCAAAATGAAACCCATTCCTACTGTTAGTGTGTTACGCAATTACCCCGCTGGTTGCGGCCAAGGCTTGTATAGTACTTATCGCAAATAATGCGCGGAAATTCAAACTAAGTAAATTAATTATAAATTTCAGAATCAATGACGAATAACGATAAGTTTTCGCGCGCCAATAAGTTCATTTGTTTCTTCTTCACTATAAACAGCACTATTTGCTAAGCCAGTTCGAGATTTAAATAAAATCTTTACTAAGTTACCATGGGTCGATGTAACAAGTTCGCTCCATTTTTAAATTACACGACAGATGAGTTTTTATAGTATTGTAATTTATTCGGCAGCTAAACACGACAGATATGGATTTTCATATTAACACTGCCGGCCGCTAAACACGACAGATATGGATTTTCATATTAACACTGCCGGCCGCTAAACACGACAGGTATGGATTTTCATATTAACACTGCCGGCCGCTAAACACGACAGGTATGGATTTTCATATTAACACTGCCGGCCGCTAAACACGACAGATATGGATTTTCGTACTAACATTGCCGGCCGCTGCTCGCATATATTTGACCAGTACAACATTGTCGATTTATGCCCGAATTTCCAAGCGTGTTTGATAAAATTACTTTTGTTCGTAATTATTAGTCACTGTGTAGAGTTAAACAATATTTATTTTCCGTCGCTACTGAAGGATTTAAAATACTCTACGAGGCATGGGACTGCTGAGGTTTGAATGAAGAGAAGTTTATAGGCAATCCGAGACTGCTATCGTCTTTTTATAAACCAATTTACATCAAAAACAAAAGTAACAAAATGCACGATCGAGACATATTCAGTCGTACAGAGAGTTTATAATGATGTATAAAACCGGATTGTGACTCTTTGCATTAAACATTTCGAGTGCCAAGTCTTTTTAGAACATCTAAAAGCTCTTTTGTGACAACACATTACAGACTATGTCCCGTTTATTTTCGGTTCTAGCTTGTTAGTCTATTACATGACTCAATCTCACCATAATTACACTTTAAAAACAATAGTCTCTGATTTATGTGAGTTTTCAGTGTTAGTGCGTATTTATATTGAGTTATAAGCCATTTCACTTCAGACTCACGCGCCCCCACGTCAGTCAGTACACGTGGTCAGTTAGACGACTTTCTGAGTCATCCAAAGTGCGGTACTATTCTTATACTGCGCGGAAATATTGGTGGCAAAACGATTATAATTTCACCTGAACTTCGAGGCTTTTTATAACACTCACTCAAAAATATCGCAAATTAACGCTGTATAATGGTAGTTAAATTAAATACTTGAAGAATAACTTGTGTCGTTATGTTGTATAGTGTAAATGTGTGTAATTTTCTCACTGCTGGAGATTATTGTCTCTTCTCATAATGGAAGGAACGAGTTAATCAACACGCTTGGTCAGTGCGGTTTAGACCAAAATCTACAATTTTCCCTCACAAGAAAGTACCTGCATTAAAATTCATATAGCCTGACGGCTGCTGGCTTTCAAAACGTTTTGGTATTTACAATCAGTGGAACAAGACATGAATGGTCTTTTACAAGACTTTTTAAAGCTAAAACAAACAACAATATCACAATCAACATTGAACAAAGCAAGCAATACTCACCCACTGTATAGTATTTATCAAATCCAGCAGAATTTCTCACTTCCACATAATCATCATAAGTGATTGGCACGTCGATCAACTCCCACGAATTCTGAAAAATTAAACAACTAGTTTATATAAAGCTACAAGACTTTAGTTCGTCATAATGCCATAAAACATAAAAATATATACATAAAGTACAATAACTATAATTATGTTAGTTGGTCCTCCACCGGTTGTGCTATCTTCACTACATAACTTGCGTCTTCAAGGGACAGGACAAGGTATAAATATACGTTTATTGGACTTACTGGATCCACTTCGATTTGTAATGGCGTTTGATATCTCGGATCAATAGCTCTCTGTGACAGATTCCCATTGTACTCTTTGACGGGCGTCATGGGACTGTTGGCTGCGCTGAATCTGTCGCAGTAGTTCTGGTTATAGTCCTCTTTCCTCACCGAGTTGGAGTTGCTGGAGATTGAGACGCTCCTGGCTGGGGAGAGCTGCTGGTCGTTCTCTCTGTTCCAGTACTGTTCTATGTCGATGTGGCGCGGGTTTATGTTGCCGATGTTGTAGTTGGCGATGGGCGACAGGCGGCGCGGCGACGAGCTCTCGCTGAAGACCACAGGACTCCTCACGACGCGGCGCGAGTCCTGCGGCGAGCTGACCTCGCTGGGCGCGCGCGACTCCGACGCGACCGGCGAGCTCGACGTCCGGTTGATAGTCACCGGTGACCTCCCCGCTTCCGTAAACACTTCCGGCTTTTTAAACTGCTGTGGAATCCGAACCGGTCCTATTCTGTTATGTACATCCGGTTCATCTTTAGGTAAGGCCGAGGTTTTGGGTTGCGCCTCGGCGGCCATTAAGTGCTGTAGCTTACTCACTTGAGTTTCGACGAAGCTGCGCGGCCGGGGCGGCTGGATGGTATGGTCGATGTTTCTGAGGAGAACGGGGTTGGAGGCGGTGGCGTCGTACGGCGTGGGGATGTGTACTTGGGAGAGCGTGTGGTCGGTGTCGAGGCTGTCCTGCGTGTCGTACTGCATGTACTCGTCGTCCTCGCACTCCGTGTCGTCGTCCTCGCAGTCGTCGTAGTTGATGGGCGTGTCGGCGCCCGGGAAGTACTCACAGAGCGCCGACATTATGTCTAGCACCTGGAATGCACAAAATAGATATTTTTAGGCTGGCCTTTGACCTTATTCTTGATACTATTTAAATTCTGTGGTGTAGGTAACGTTATGTAAACAGACATTATTGATTTTTGACTATTTTCCAGAATATCATTTTATTTGTCATCAGATGCAGTTTTGCGGAGCTGATTATTATTATATTCAAATATCAGCTCACTAAAATATGTTATCTCAAACGCGGACGGAATGCAAACAAATCTATAAAAATCACAATGCCTCCCAGTAAATTGTAGTGTTTCTACTAATAAATACCAAGATGGTTGTCTTTTCCCTCGTCATAATTCCAACCCCTAGTCTTCTACATGTTTAAACATAGAAAGTAGCTTTTCGTGTCTGCCTATGTGACCACTTAGATCTCCTAAACTATACAATGCATTTTAATGCGGATTTCACCATCATTTAGAGCATTTATTTCGAAAGATTAATGTGTACAATACATTTATATTTAACAGATATAGCACAGAAATCTCGATGTTTTGACATGTCGCCATTGCAACCATGTGAAGCAGAAGCGTGTCCCTAGTTATGAATAAAATTTAAAACTTCAAACAAAAATAACACGTCCACTTCTTTTATTTAGCATTGTGAACACCTGCGCCAGTACAGGTGAGTAATCAATTTATAATAGCGTAACCTTTAGTATTGGCAACAGATTGCTCCTCTCATCATTTATATTTGGACTAGCTTTTGCCTGCGGATTCGCCCGCAATGATTGTCGGAAATTATTTCTCGGGAATTTACAATCGGGATAAAAAGTATCCTATGTCCTAACCCAGGTCATGGCCTATCCGTATGCCTTTCATTCAATTCCGTTCAGCCATTAAGACATGAAAAGGTAACTAATCCCTTAAAAAGAGGTATACAAAAATTTCAATATCACGTAAATTTTTAAATAAACCCCTATTTTACCTTTTTGGGGGATGATTTAACAAAAACGCTAAAACACAATGCTTTATTTCTTACCAAAACATAAATTTGAATTTTCATATCCCTCTGGTTTTCCCATACAAACTTTCATCCCGTATATAACCCCGTTTAGGATTATGTATGAGACAAAAAATAGCCTATGTCCTCCCTCAGGATTTTATTGAATTTCATTCAGTGGTTTAGGTGTGAAAAGGTATCATACAGACAGAGTTACTTTCCAATTTATTATATTAATATATAGTATGGATGGAAGGTAGGCTTACCTTGGCCATGCTGGGTCTCTCTGCAGGAACTTTGTGCCAACATTGTGTCATCAACTGCTCTATTGGCTCAGGACAACCCTCTATCAGGTTTGGCCTTTGACCTAGAATTTTATAATGAAATCATTTAATAACACTTTTGATAAAAACTTATCTTCGTGAGATCACACTTTAATGAACTTTAATAATATTAATAAAATCACACCTTATCTTTTCGTATTCAGAACACACATTATAAAAAAAAACTTCGGTTTTTTCTTCAAAGATATTAAACGGCAGATCTCAAAAGAGGTTTAGATTCAAATGATGTTAAAAGTATGCATCTAATGGAATTTTATGGAAGGATATAATTGATGGTAGGCGGGCTGAATCACATCAGTATGATATCATAATTCCATGGAACTAAAACTTTAATGGGCAGTTTTATTGTTTACAGTTGATGAGTAAACATGCAGGTAGGATTATGGTATAACTAAGCGTTTTTTGTGTTTATTGGCCATAAAAATGTTAATATGGTTAATTGAAACTGATTTCAATCTTGTTTCATATAAAATATAATAGATCAGGTTGGTCAGCATTCTGCTTACCATAGCATGATATGTGCAATTGTTCAATGTAATTTTTGTTTTTATTTGTTTGTAAATATACTTCACAATCAAAATATTTAATATGACAAAAAAATATTCAAGTGTGAGATGAACTGATGTGTCAAAAGTTTGCATAAATTAGGCATTTTATTTTTCTAGACATCAAATTGCTTACTTGTAAACTTTTAACTTGGACTGAATTTTGGTACAAATATAAATTATACAAGGTATCAAAATCCAACTCTTCAAGGTTGTCAAGGAAATCTTATAACTACATCTACATACAAGCCAAGCTGCTATCGACCTACCAACCAGTATGAAATCAGTTTTACACAATACCTGTATGCACAGCCCACATTATCCTAAAAGCTGACCCTCCTTCCTCAAAGGGTTTCCTTCGGGACAGAACCTCCCATAGAATAATACCCCATGAGAAGACATCACATTTCTCAGTATATGTTGAACCTTCAAACACCTGTAAAATAAAGAAAGAAAAGTTTATTAACCAACTTTTACTAGCATTACTATTATTGTATACTGACTGGCTAATGTTTGTATTACCAATGCATTAGCTAATAATCCTATCTCATCAGACATGAGAGAAGAAATATTGAGCTACTGCTGGGCAAAAACCACTTCTCATTCAGAGAAGGCACAAGTATTGATACACAGGAAAAATCGACAAGGAAGATATGACCTTTTACTATCTTTACAAAGAAATATGTATGAATAAGATAGAGTAAAAGATTTGGGCATGGATATGATTAGACTGTGATATTGTTACATTACTATGTACTCCGCAAAGGCCTGTCAAACTTTATGCAATCTCACTATCAGGTGTTGGAATTATGTATCTATGATAATGTTAAAAAGATGATTTGTTATCCATTGTGATCATGTTTTTCTTTGTGTATTTGGATCCTGACTTGTTCACATGATTTTTATAAAAGCAAGTAGGAGTTTTAATGTTAAAATGCAAAGGACCATCATAAATTTATTGTTTTGTCAAAAACATAAGTACTGTGTTTACCATTTCTTTGTAATAATTATTCTGCATTATTTTGGCACCAAGCAACAGAAAAATAACTACAGTGTTATTTTATCAACCTCTGATTACCGATTATATCTAATTAATACCATAATCAACAGATTTATTATTTCCTTATTTATTTATGAAAAATAAAGTGTTGGTATAACAACAAAAACCTTTTTAACAAAAAGAGTTTTTACAAATCTGAATAAAATTAGGAGATGCCTTGACAGTAAGCAACTACTTGTCTAGTTCTCCCCAAAAAAAATTAAAGTCCATGCATAATTAAATAAATCAAACCTTGTTCACATGAAATGGGGTAATTGCCTAACACACATAAAATGACAACTGATCACAATGTATTTCATTTTGGCAGTTCAGCCACATTAATTGCATTATTCACATTGTTAAGCAGACGAGTTTTTCAAACCTACAAAGCAATGGATTAGGAACTTCCTTCTAAACCTTTGGTTTGTGAGCCAAAGTGTGTATCACATTTAGGGTGCTGTATTCTAGTAGCATATACTAGATAGTATTGCCATATAGAGGGTTATATATTTCATACTAGGCAATATTTATATTATATTGTCATGCTCAAGCTCCTAGTTTGATCCTAGTTCATACTACAATACCTTGGTATTGTAGTATGAACTAGGATCAAGCTTAGTGGTGGGCAAATAGAGAAATCTGGCCACAGAAATTTGCTGCAAGCTAATAAGGAAATTACAGCAAGCATTTAGATCGAAAAGTAGGTATTTTTAATTCTGAGAAATTGCTGATACATGTAATATTTTAGCAATAATGTGTTGGCTGGCAAATAAAGGTGTTTTCACTTCTTCAGCTAATTATTTCTTGAGCTTAGTCGAAGAGGTTAGCAACTATTTATCAAGAATTTTATCCATAAGAAATGACCAACTTGACAACTTACATACTACATAAAACGTGACCTGATACAAAGTTAGAATGTTAAAATAAAGAGCACTATCAAGATCTACTTGAATATCTTTTATGTAGGTAATCTATTTTGGCTGTCTACTCTAATCTAATACTATTTATTTCTCTTTTGTAGAATTTCCATAGAATAGGAAACTCTTAATTTCAGTGGTGTACTTTGAAGGATAAACTTCCTTTGGGACCCTACCCTTTCATGAAGCAAATAAAACCTATTATTCTAAATCAATACTTACCTGTTTCAATACTGAAAAATACTGTATGTGTGAAACATTGTATACATTGTGATGTTCTTAAGTATCTATAAATTATTTACACTTATTACCAGTGATCGGAGTAGGTAGATTGATTTTTAGTACTTGTATCATAAATGCACACAGAAAGAATAACATGGATAAGCCATTTTTCCGGAAAGTAATTCCGGTATTTCCGGATTCAATTAAATATTGTTAATGTTGGTAGTGATATTATTACTACTCAATTCAAAATTTAAAGGAAGGTATCAAAACTAAATTAATTCATTATTTATCTGTTGTCAAATCGTGACAAAAAAATAATAGGAAGAATAATAAAGAATAAAATTGCTCATTTTATTACAATTCCTACCTTTTTTTTGAGGATGGCAAATCATCAAATGACTCCTTCCACTCTGGCAGAATACAATTCCTACATAAGTTCCGGTTTTTGTTTTATAATCCACCAATTCCGGAGGAATGTCCATAGTAATATATACGTTTTGGATCAATGACCCCAGTTCAATCTACCTACTCCGATCACTGCTTATTACTTATTATTAGCATTTAATAATATTACTAACCTCAGGTGCCATCCAAGCTGCACTGCCCTTATTGTTAGTCATGTACGTAGCTTTATCTGCAGCAGTGCCAAAGTCACAGATCTTCAGCCTTTGCCCGCCTCCCACTAGTAACAGGTTGGGTGGTTTTAAATCCCTGTGTATCAGCGGCTTTGGTTTCATTGAATGCAGGTATGCTACACCCTGTAATGTAACATTGTTATGAAGTGATTTATATGCATTTATTTATGCATCTACTTGTATCGGAATGACTAGAAAATATAGATATTATTAATTGATAATTACCAACATATTTCAAGAAATGTGTTAAATGTTCAATTTCCTATAATAACTATTGGTGTTCTAATGATGTTAATTAAAGCTGTTTATTCAAATGGACAAAATTGTCACAAATTACTGAAAAAGAATAAGTTTTTCTAAGTTAAGTAAGCAACATAAAATCAAAACAATGTTAACCTCTGCGCACTGTCGAGCCCAGCTCATCGCGTGCGCTGCAGTGTATTTAGGCTTGGGGCGGTTGTGCAGCACATTGTACAGCGAGCCTCCCTCCGCGTACTCCATTACCAGACAGACGTGGGCGCCCTTCGTGCACGCTCCATATAGCCGCACGATATTCGGGTGTGACACGCGAGACAACTGTCGCACTTCTATCGAAAACTCCCGCTTCTCAGCCTCAGAATTGATGTGCTTTATTGCTACTAGTGTGTTCCGCCACAGACCCTTCCATACTACACCAAACGCGCCTTTGCCCACCACCTGACGACACAAATTCAGTACTTATAGTTCTAATTAACGTTCTATAGCTCACTATAGAATAGATTATGTCCCAATATTTACCGATAACTCCTGAATCTCATTGTAATCTATCTCCTCTACAAATGTCTGCTGAACAGGCGCGTCTTGCACATTGGAAGCCATGGGTACACTTGTTATCACATTATCAAAATGACTAGCACGTTAGTTTAACGTTTTTTATTAAGTTCTACCTAATTTTCTGTATAAAAGTGTAAAAATAGTTGGTTATCTCAATTTTCTCAATATTGTTTGGCAGAGAAAAGCAACTGCGACAAGGCAGCCATCTTTGAAACTGTAGAACAAATGTCACACCACGATAGTGGTGTACCATTAAACTAAATGAAAAATCGTAAACATTGTAATTTACGTTTCGAAGTGATAGAAAGTTCATTTTTGTTGAATTACGTTACGATACGAAGGACATTGCACCGTACCATTCTTTGTTCTATGAACAAATTGGGGCAGCACATTCTGTGCATAAAATTAATAAACTTAACTTAATCAAATTACGTTACTATTTTTTTTAAATTAGCTACTGGACTGTCACG
Organism: Griposia aprilina; assembly: GCA_916610205.1. Taxonomy (NCBI): domain Eukaryota; kingdom Metazoa; phylum Arthropoda; class Insecta; order Lepidoptera; family Noctuidae; genus Griposia; species Griposia aprilina. The sequence goes on from OU744302.1 coordinate 14,826,215, forward strand.
AGCATAAATATGTTACCATGAACAGCTCGGAAATAATATTTGATTTCATGATTCATCCATTAGCATCTATCGTCAAGATGATGGCAAATATAAGCGATCATTTGTGGAAGGTTTATACAAGTGGCAGCACAAATATGTGACATCGAAGGATCACCACAACTATCGACTAGACAAGCGACGCCAGCATATAGAATTCTGCTTCGGCTTCAAAATATGAGTCACCTACCTGCCCCCTCAGTTAAATTCAGAAGAATGTGATACCTTGTTCTGATCAAAAATATCTGACATCATTTAAGCAGCTTAAAAACCTGACAGTATAATGTTTCAAGTTTTTTGTTTATGGTTTGTCTTTAAAACACAAGTGGCGTGGTGCAGTGTGATAATCGCCTAATGTTTGACAGTAGAATTTTAACTAACATGCGTTTATTTTTTCTTTTTGACAAGTGACCTTAAGTCGGCTATTCTGCCAGGATCAAGTGTGAAATTGATACTTACCTACTTTATGATGGGTTTATAATGGGGTTAAGAACTGAAAGCTTGTCATAGGTGGCAGCACTGTTCAATGTCTTCAAATCGCCATTGTTGTGTATGTTTTTGCTGTTGTGTCGATCACAAATTAAACGAAAACTGGACAAAAATGTATGCGACTACGACAACTAAAAGTGGAGCTAAGGAAAAGGGAAGCGTCTACCACTGGTAAGAAAGCAGCTGTAGTAGAAAGGTAAATAAATTATGACCGTTTTATAATGGATGGGTTGTTTTGTTTGTTTTACATAAAAGTCCTTTTTTGTGTAAGACTGGAGGCATACGACAGGAATAACTTGATCGGTCTTCGGAACTTCTGTATATATCCATAAATGTATACAAAGTTTACTTAAGTATTCTTTGATAATACAGTACCCCCCACTACCCCCCCCCCATCCCCCCCTACCTGCTACCCTTTATGCTGTGCCCTACAGGGTCCATAATGATCTCAATTATATTAGTTACCACCTAAGTACACATTATGGTAAAGCAATAAAAATATTGAGTATTGAGTATTGAGTATGTGGATTCTGATCTGGCCCGTCATCTGGCTCTAATGATGTGCTGGGAAATATTTCTATTTCATTAAGAATTGTAAATTCCTCATCTATATATAGCTCTTCACAACTATCAAGGGTTTGAACATGGCTAGATCCAGCAATTTGATAGCTATATAATTATATATCAAACCAAAGTTTTTTCTCTTTTCTCTGTAACAGTCTATTTGATCTGTTTTCAGCTGATAAGTTGACTGGTTTGACTTTCGTAAATGAAAAAATAGACGGTACTTACAGCAGTCTTCCTCAGCCTTTTATAGATATTTTCATCACCTAGAACAGACAAAAAGGATCTATCTATGTGCGAAAACGTATCGGGCTATTATGGTACCCAGTAGCCTCGACGTTCAAGCGAATGTAAATAATATGATGAGACTAGGATCTATCTATTAACTCCGTAATGTCCCACTGCTGGGAAAAGCCCTCCCTTTCCCACACACATCTGTCCACTACCATTGCGGGCCAGTGCTTTCGGTAGGATTCGGTGCAGGATTTGTATTAATATTAGGCAGTAGGTAGTTTGGTATGAGGGAATTAAATACAATGCAACATAGCGAATGCTGGTTAGATGCCATTTCGATATATTTTTGTTGATATATCTTATTACACAAACACTCGTACTATAAATACCCACAAGTGCCTGCAATGAAAATACACTTAGTTCTCTGTTTTTTGAAAAAGAGCATCACCTGTATACGTATTTCTCTGATAAAAGTCTTCTGGTTTAAAACGGATAGCACATAGCCTCGACGTGTTATTGGGTTTCCAATTTTTACTTCGGAGGGCTTTCTCCCATAGTTTTCTTCTTTTAACATCTTTGGGAAATACATGAGTTTCCGGATTTTTGCAGTCAACAGCTGCGCAAGAGGGCATGTTAAATAAATAGGAGTAAAAGAAGTTGCTTGTTTACAGAAAATGTATGGATATTGACAGCTAACTGTCAATTTCTAAGACGCATAATGGTAGTGACATCTGTAGTGAGCAAGTGGCAGTTTTTATCCTCATTGATACTGACAGAATAGTCAACATGTGGTCAACATCGGCTCACCGCTCAGTTTTCAGCAATCTAAGCCACTACAGATTATAAGAGATGAATCATGAAGTCAGATATTATTGCCGAGCTGTCTTTATTAATATGGCGCGTACAGTCACGAGCATATCATTTTATCTGTTACAACTACGAATTAACGATTTTTGGACTTTTTCCTTTACTTGTGCTGTGAGACCTTGCTTTTTGCCAAATTTCATGATTTTAGGTGAACTGGAAGTACCAGATTTTGATTTATTTGCATGTATTAAAATATGTATGTCGCAAAAATACTCGTATTTTTTATTGCGTCCAGTTAGAAGCTTGATTTGCCAAGGGACCGTAGACCTAGCAGGCGCGGTCGCAGCCCAAGATTTTGGGTGGGTCACCATAGGTGCCGAGGAATGTTTTTTGGGAGGTACGCTCCTTATGACATGGGACTTAAACATAACTGGCGAAATGTGGGTGTACTACTCGTACCTATATGTAGGTACACCTCTGCCCTAACCCTTCGGGGATTAAAGGAGTGATGTTATGTTATGTAGGTACATCTTCAGCTCCACATTATCTACATATGCTCTTCAGGGATGCATCTTTTACATGGGGGTATGCTGGTAAATTGGTCGCAGAACTTTTTGATAAATAGTAGGTATTGGAACAGTAGATTATGTAAGGTGAGAAGAGCGAGCGGAGCGAGCCCGAAAATTTTAACAACCTGCCTTGGTGAAGATTTTGTTTCTATTTTCAAGAAATAGGAGTTACTTATTACATTGTCAACTTATGAAGAAAGCCCATTATGGAACTATGACAATGAAGAATGTAAGACCGAGCGAAGTGAGCTTAAAAAAATTACAGTCTCGGATAGGTTACATTTTCATTTTTTGATCACTCCAAAAGAACTAGGAATTAGTTGCTTTGTCGACTTATGAAGAAAAGCTAAAGAATCAAGAGAACGTAAAATACAAGAGCAAGCGTAAGTGAGCCTAAAATTTTTACCTTGAATAGGTTGTTTTCTTTTACCATTATACAGAAAGAGAACTTACTTTGTCGAGTTAAGACGAGGCTTTGAGGCTCAAGTACAGTTCTAAGTTAGTAAGACAAGTACAAATTCAGGCTCTCAAAAGATTGAATGATTTTGTGGGGGGTCACGACCCTCATGATCCCCCCCCCCCCTCGGACCGCACCTGAGACCTAAATATACATACATACATACATACATGAACTCACGCCTTTTTCCCATGGGGGTATGCAGAAACTACAGAACGCCACCTGCTAGGATCCTTACATACTCCTTTTGCGTCGTATACGTTCATACATCTGGTCATACACGCACGCTGGTTGTGAGTACTTACTACGCACCTGACCTATCTGAAAAACATCACCAATAAGGTGACTATAAATGCTAAATGATTTTATTTCTGAAAGTAGGTTTGTATAAACACATTTACACGTCATCATATTTTTTAAACTAGATGAGGTCGGCGTTTCCTATCTGACTACTCTGAGAAGAAAGGCCGAAACAAACTCAGAGGTCACAGTACTCTTTCAAATATTTTAGCCATTATTGGAATGAGAGCGATAGGTCTATAACATCGTACATCTGCCATGTTCCACTCACATCTGCCTTGTAAATACCTTTTGTTAGTCGTCCTTCATTCATCCTCTCAACATGACCAAACCATCTTAGCATACTCTTTTAAATTGTTGTCACTACATCTTCTTTTAAACCGCACCGTTGCCTGATCACATCATTCTTCAGCCTATCATTTATGCTTCGCCCAAGGATCGCATTTCCAGTTTCCACAGCATTTATTCTACTTTCATGCTTCCTTTGCCACACCCAACACTCACTTCCATACACAAGCGTAGGCACCAGCACACCATTGTGAACAGCCAGTCTTGCTTTTTTGGACATCAACTGGTTGGTCACAATTGCACGTGTAGCACCATTCACTTTATTTCCCGCATTTACTCTTCTTTCTACATCTCCATCAATCTTTCCATCCCTTGTAAACAGACTCCCCAAATATACGAACTCACTTGCTTGGTTCACACTCTTATCATGTTATTCATTTCAACTTGATACCTTTACGGGTTTCTGAGAAAAAGGGTCTTGACAGACGGAAAGACAAACAAACAGACGGACAATGAAGTAATCCTATATGGGTTCCATTTTTTCTTTTGACATAAGTATTTTTATGGTTAGTGGTCAAAAGGTTAGAGATTCAAAAGATACAGCCCTATGACGGACGGACGGACGGACAGCGGAGCCTTAGTAATAGGGTCCCCGTTGCACCCTTTGAGTACTTAATACCTACATATGGAATGCAATAAAGAATTGAGTAAGTATTGAGTATTGAGTAACCCGAAAATGGCAGGAAGGCTCTTTGCTGAGATTAAAAAACAACGCACATCTCCGACTGTCTGTGCCGCAAAGTAATAAGCACGCGACACTACAGTATTCTAGAAGAGCACTGTAGCCGTACTATGACGTGTTAATACCATCATGGTTCCATTGAGAAAAAGGGATAATGCTATCGGTCATATAAAGCTCTGTCTAGCTTTCACGCTGGAACAATGACGGCTTTAACACGTCATAGTACGGCCGCTCGCGCTGGTGGCCTAGTGGTAACGGCCGCGACTTACCGAGTTGTAGGTCGTACGTTCAAACCCAGACAGGCGCTTTACTTTGTGAACCCAAAATCGCTGCATTATGCAGAGCCACTTTCCAAGCAAGTCATGTGTTAAAAAATATCTTTTATTTTGTAGGAACATGAGTAGGTACCAATTTAGTACATAAGTAGGTAAGTATAAGTAAGCTCACTCTGCTTAGGCCAAACATTATACGGAGATTCGTTGAGATGGGCCAGGACTGGCCAGGACTTATAGATCTATGGCCAGAACACCGGAGAGGAACCACGACGTCTATTTTATATCTAAGAAAAACAGAATCTAATCCCAAGTTTTTCTTTTTGTTTGACAGTCACGCAACCTTGCGTAGAGTGGTTGGGTGTTGCGCAGTTTTCAGTATATTAAAGTACTTACCTACTTTGTGGTCGCAGTGGACGATGCCGCCTTCGTTTTCATACAAAGCGAATTTAGTAGGTCAACATACTATCTTGTACCTTCACGTGCGTAGTGAAGGCTGCTGTGGAGCGGCGCCTTTACAGAGATTCTGTCGCATTTTGTTGAGCTAAGATACCTATTCTATACAGGGTGGTAGGGACATTGACGCTCAACCTGTTGACATGGATTCAGTAAATGATTCTAGACTCTCCAGCGTTGAAATTTTACGTCGGTTATTAAAAAAAAATGCTGCTCCCTACGTTTTGACCGCGTAGGTATTGTAATTTTGTAACAAAAAGTAATTTAAAAAAAACCGACGGAATACACTAGATCGCAAAAATTCCGGGTCGCTAATAAAAACCGTGATATCTCCATAAATTATACCTATACCTAGATCGCTAGAATAAATAATATGTAGTAAGCAGGTTAATAATGCTTGTTCTAAATCACAGGTTTCATTTGTACAAGACACAAATAAAAAAAAAAAAACTGCTCTTTGAAAAATTTCAAAATATAAATTAGGAAATAGTTATTTGTGCAACAAGAGAGCAAAGTCGTTTTTTGCTGCAATTGCTGATTTTGAATCCTGAGTGTGGCGAGGGATTCAAAGGCACGACATGCAAAAAACTTTACTCTCGTGTAACACACATAACTTTTCACTTCAGCAGCGAGAACACTTTAGGAGATAATACAATAAACAGGAATAGATTGAATTAACTATTTATTGTGAATCAAAATAATTAACATTGTAGGTAGAGGTACCAATTCAATAAAATGGAACATTTTAAAAGTTAAAAGTAAAATTACTGCAATTCTGCAATTTAAAAGTAACAGATTTATTTGGCAACGTTATAGTTGCATTGAGTTGAGTTAGATTATCTGGGCTTAAGGTTTCTGTTTCGGTGGCGGATTGAGAAGGAACAACAGTGAACGTGGGTGACTCTGATCGGCTTTCTGTATAAGTACACTGTGCGTCGTTGGAAGTGGATGGGTGTGGGTGAGACCAAGGATCCGAGTTCGAATTCAGACTTATTGTTTCCCCTACGCTTACAGATTTTCGACTTATTTTCTATTGAGTCTTCAATATAGCCTTCTGCAACCGTATTGAACTTCCACCCGCTGTGACGTTTTAAAGTGGTGAGATCGGCTCCGGAATCAGCCAAGAGCGTTGCCGAAGTTCTCCGAAAGCAGTGACCCGTGTATAGCTGAGGCTCTTCCAGTTTTAAGAAAGTGGCAATTTCTCGCGGTATACCACCTATTTTATTTACTCCCATAGGCTGTCTTGAGCATTTATTATTATGGTATTGTATGAAAAATCGGTCGATTTTTATATTGGCTGGACGTAAATTTTGGTATGTTACTATAATAGTTACATATTCTTCGCGTACGACAAAAGACCTGCAATACCAATAGTAGAAGGGGGCATTACCATATCTCTAATACAGCTGAGACCAGCTGAGGGTTCTTCATCAGATACTTCAGACCTTCGATTTTTGACATCAAATGAAGCGGCCCACCAAGTTGAATATTTTTTGTAAAGGCGGTATGTCGATCTCTAATAGTTTGGTTGGGCTCTTGTGTTTTCTAATCAGGGTCACCAGGTACTCCAGATCTTCGATTATCCTAGTTTTTATAGTTTTCCCTTTATGTGGCCATTAAACCCTAACTCTGTACCAAATTTCAGCTCTCTGAGTTTATGGGAAGTACTAGTTCTATTCTGATGATCATGAGTGAGTGAGTGAGTGAGTGTCATAAATGCGAAACTTTGCTTTCGCTTAACTTCGGAACTAAATGACTTACAGACTTGAAATTTTGGATTTTAAGTATGTGATTATAGTTTACTGGATGACGAAAATTTCTGCGTTCTGGTCTTATCCAGAATCTTCTTGGTCTTAGCAAAATCGCATTTTGCTCACTGATTTCAGGCAGCAAAACCTATATGTTTGAGCTACTGAAGTGAAAAGAATATTTTTTCTGCTTTTGTTTCAAACCGAGCTGTCATTATAAATGGTTCCTTGGATTGATCAGATTATTCAGTCCAATATCACGTCGTTAACACCTGAAGAATGTACACGGATTATTACCATGGTACAAGAAGGAAGAAGTCAGCCTAGCACTGTTAGAACCGTAGCAGTATCTTTATCAACGGTCCAAAGAGTACTCCAGCGATTTCAAGAGACCGGCATGAACATCATGAGACCAGGAAATGGCAGGCCAAGGTGCACAACTACACGAGAAGACCGATTCATCGTGAGCACTATGTTAAGAAATCGACATCTCACGGCTGTTTAGGTCCGAAACAGTCTTCAAGAAATTTACCACAACAATGTGAGCTCTGATACGATTCTGCGACGTCTTCGTGAAGCTGATATAAAGCCTTATAGACCAGCAAACGGCCCCGAACTGCTCAGAGAACATCGAGTTGCCAGGTTAGGTTTGCTCGAGAACACATCCGCTGGACAGATGAAGATTGGTCCAAGGTTATGTTTTCCGATGAGTCCAAATTTTGTTTATTTACGCACGACGGAAGACGAAGAGTGTTTAGACGACCAGGAGAACGGTATCATCAAGCGTGTTTTGAAGAAAAGTTGCCATTCGGTGGAGGATCAATAATGGTTTGGGCTGGGATATCTTCAGACGATCGCAAGGAGTTAGTGATCATAGAAAACGGTTCTCTGACTGCTGTCAGATACGTAGAAGAGGTTTTAAATGAGCATGCTGGTCCATTCTTAGTGAATATGGGTGCAAATGCTATTTTTATGCGCGATAATGCGCGACCATATACTGCTCGTTTGGTCAATATGTATATTCAAGATGACGGTATTACCTGCATAGAGTGGCCAGCTCGTAGCCCAGACTTTAATCCCATAGAACATGCATGGCACGAGCTCGGGAGATGCGTGAGACAACGCTTTCCTGCTCCCGTTACCTTACACGAGTTAAGGAATGCGCTAGTGGAAGAATGGGCAAACATAGACCAAAATCGTATTAAAAATTTGGTTTACAGCATGCCACATCGTCTTAATGAAGTGATACGGGCTCGTGGAGGAAATACAAAATATTAAATTGAAAAAAAAAAACTTTTATTTTTTAAGATTTACTGCGAAGTGTATTTTTGTTGTCTTATGTTAGAAGCGAAATTTTCTTAATTTTTTGGATTTAATTAAAGTTATATAGTGTACAAAACGTGTTACACATTTTTTTATATATATTAATCAGTCTTCTACAATATACTATAGTTTCGCAAATTAGTCTTATGTATATAAGAAACTATCACGTCATTTATTAGCGACCCGGATTTTTTGCGATCCAGTGTATTTCAACAAACGGGGTCCAGAATCATGTAGGTACCTAAGTACTGAATTTAGGTTGTGCGTCGATATCCCTGCCACCCTGTATGAGTAGCCTGGCAAGGTACCTACTACATATGCAGATAAAAAAATGTAAAATACCTATCCTATTATTGGATACCTACCTATCCTGGGAAACTGAGAAATAAAACTATAAGTTATTTACACGAAACAGTTTAATTTATGTAGGTATATATAATATCTCAGAATTCTCTGATTCCTCTTAACCCGTTTCACCAAGTTCATTGGTGTTAAAATTAACTAAATGTTCTAAAAGGGCGTACGCCTCTTTGCAATTAAGTGTCGTCCACAACACACACTTCTTCTAAATGTTCTAAAAGGGCGTACGCCTCTTTGCAATTAAGTGTCGTTCACAACACAAACTTCTTCTAAATGTTCTAATAGGGCGTACGCCTCTTTGCAATTAAGTGTCGTTCACAACACACACTTCTTCTAAATGTTCTAAAAGGGCGTACGCCTCTTTGCAATTAAGTGTCGTCCACAACACACACTTCTTCTAAATGTTCTAAAAGGGCGTACGCCTCTTTGCAATGAAAGGTCGCCGCTACCTGTTTAGGTGTTTCATTTCTGTGATTAATATCAAACAGATCGGCTCCCAAGTCTACTAGTATGTTGATAAGGTAAGTATTATTACTCATAGCTGCAAAATGTAATCCCTGTCGTCCACCCGGTGCTTCCGGGTCGTTTACAAGGCCACCATGCCTAACTAAGAGGCGAAGTATGTTTTCTTCCTCTTTGGTTGGAATACACATCATGATAAATTCTGAAATAGATTGGATAAGTACGTATTTACCTCATTGCTTGATTCATTATTATTGTGACAATAAATAAAAATAGGTGAAGGTGTCTACTTATAGGGGGGAAAAGAAAAAAGACACGAAATCTTTCTTTTCAATAATTGCCATAGGTAGGTATTTACCTTCTTATGCTCAGTGTTTTACTGGTTTTATAACCCTTTGAGAGAAATGTGGTTTTGGCTTCTTAATGTGCGTTTGTTTGTTACGTAACTCGTATGTACTCAAAATTATTCAAATAATGACTTACGCAAGAACAAACCCGTATCCACAGGACTTAATCTTGTTACAAGTAAAGCACCATGGTCTAATAATAATTGTGCCATTAGCAGAGATGGACTGAAAATAATAAGAAGACAGCATCAAGGACTCTGTTTTCATAAAAATTGATCATGATTTGAAATTCACGATTCGACGCATGATCAGTTGTTAACCAAAATTGAAATCGCGAAGAAATCAGCTTCATCTACTTATCTACATTTATCTTCGCATTTAACCAACTCTACAATATGTAGGGACTGATTGTAGGGATATTTTTTCGCTATTTCTGGGTTTGTCCCATTAAAAATGGTTCTTAGTGACTAGTAGGTAAGTAAGTAGGTATGGTAGTTAGGAATTCAGTTATTTCAATTGAACCTTGTAAATACATATCGCCTGTAAAATTTAAGAAGAAGAAATCTTCCGTTTCTTTTTGCAATACTAGTTACCTATTGGAACTTATTTTCGTATTTGCGCTACCTACCTATTTACATGTGTAATATAAGTTTGGGCGCAGTAGGTGGCCACGATTGCAGCGTCAGAGGCGCCGTAGAGATCATCAAGGATGCAGTTAAACGGAGGTTGGGATCGGATTAGAACCAAAGGGCTATCTATGTTGAATGTTGAAGTGTTGGGAGTCCACACCAACTTGTCTATTCTCAATACAAGTTACCAAACTACGTATTAAGTAAGTATTTTCGCATGATTTTTTATTTTATTTTGGAAGGGAAAACAACTTATGTATATTAAAAATAAACAGTAAATATTTAACACTATACTTAACAATAATACAATTATTATTCGAATAAATTAATCGTTAATGTTCTTCGAGTCCAGTACAATAATGCATTCAGGATGCTGTTGGGGCTGCCACGCTTCTGTAGTGCCTCAGGGAAGTTCGTGGACGCCCATACTGACAGTTTCGCTGCAATCAGGCGCAAGCGAGCAGCTTCCTTGTTGCACACGGTGCGTGCCAGTACCAACAGTCACCTGAGTGTTATTGCCAACAAACTGGATTGTCCTTTCATCCGGTACTTAAGTCAACTACATGCTCCTGTAAATATTGGTTATGTCTACTAACATAGTTTTTTAAGTTTTTTTTTAAGTTTTCATGTTACTAACATCTTTGTATTGTATTTGTACGCTAACATAGTTTTAAGTGGTCATGTGCTAACAAATTTGTATAAGTAATTATGGAATTTTATTCCGAAATAAAGAGATTATTATTATTATTCTTTGGCTTTACCTTCTCATCAGACAGAGACAAAGAGGCGTCATGCCCAGATTATCTTTCACATTAGGTTCGACTCCGGTTACCAGAAGCAATTCGACAACTTTTCGGTACCCGGAACAGACGGCCAAGTGCAGTGCGTTGCGGCCGAGGTGGTCCATTACTTGTATATTGGTTCCTTCTCTACAAGAAAATGTACCCATCATCAAAGAGATTTAATTGTTAACTTGTAATACTTCATTTAATGTCCATGCCCGTCATCATCCTTTTGCCCTCATCGGTCTCAGCCAAAATTATTTGGGGTCCTTATCGGCCTCATCCCAAATAATTTGGGGCTTGTCTTACAAATTAAATAGTTATTTGTTATGCAAGGCTGCAAATTTGTTTTTTGGAGCGAGTACCTGTATATTGAAACTCAAGTAAGCGAAGGATACTAGAGAGTGGCTCAAAGGTAAACCTACCTTTGAATCACTCGCTATTATCCTTCGCCATCGAGACGCAGAATAACTTTGCTGCCGAGCGAAACACACAACTTTTGGCCTCACTACAGCGAGGAAATTGCTAAATAATATATTAAATAAGTGTTTATTTGTTTGAAAAATTCAAAGTAAAATGAATACAATTGGTAATGGTGCCGATTCTATTGTCACAAAATTTTCACACCTGTCACCACTTGTCACAATGTTTATTCCTGTCAAACGACATTTTCCCATTTTGAAATAGAAGTGACACAACTTAACTATATTTCAGTTTGACAGCACTAAGATGCCACTGAATTAGTAATTTTGTGAAAATTACAATTTTGTTATTCTGAATTTGACGTTTTTCACCAAAAATTTTGGTTGTCTAAATGGTGTCATATCGCTAAAATAATGAAAATTTCGACCTCCTTTATGGAACCCGTAAACCCCTAAAACTATGTAGGTAATAATTTTTCATATTTTCCATACAAAAAGTGAAAAATTCCATTTAAAACACGTCGAGGCTGCCCCCCATGCGTGCCTCCGGTTCTAAAAAAATCACGGAGGGAAAACAAGTACCTACCACGTGGAGTCACGGTTGTCAAATAAAATTTTAGTTGCGTCAAAATTATTTTTAAATTTATAGATATTTTTTTGCATAGCCAAAATTAAGGAATTTTAATGATAGTTTAGTTTGGTGTACAAGAGAATCAGCACCAATATTGAATAGAATTTCCTTGTTTTAGATAGTTCAATGAAGTATGATAGCATGCATTATAGTCTCCGAAAACGTTTTCGCGCCTTTAGAATGTCTCCATGCATTGAACAAATTGTACGCTTTTATGTAGGTACTTTTCGCGCAATTTTTCCGGAAGAAAACTCATGTTGCAACCTACCGCTTGCACAAGTACTCTGCAGGTGTTAAATTTATATCTTCGTCGCTGCTAGACATATTTTATGACTTCTTACGATTTTATCAATAATCTAAGGATGTTATCAAAAAACAAACCAAAATTATGGAAAGTCAATTGAATAAAGAAGTTTTTTTTTTTTTTCATGCATTCGTCGTTCTGCCTGCGTAGCATGGCAACAGGAATATTTATGACTACAACAACGACCAAAATCGCTAAAACGAGGAAAGGAGTTTCAAGTCGGCAATATTATTTTGATCAAGCACGAAAACATTCCACCAGGGAAGTGGTTATTGGGAGTGGGACGTATAGTGAGCAAACATCTTGGACCAGATGGCTGCACAAGAGTTTATAGTGTCAAGAGCGGTGACAGTGTTGTGAAAGAGAACTGTGACTAAACTCTGTCCATTGCCAATAGAAAGTAACGCTGAAGTATGTACCTACAATAATTTTGTGTTTTATAATTTCGCGTTGAGTATAATGTTAATTGCACATCTAAGTTACATATGAAAGGACGCCCATAGTCCTTTGGTGGGCAGCTTATATTGAAGCTTATTTCAATAGGTTAAAAAGGGATACAAACAAATATACAGTCCACGTTCCTTTAGAGTAGTCAGTAGCTAGCCGCCGCGCGCCGACCGTATTAAATAGGATGTATTAATATTTTTTTAAGTTAGTTGCTAATAAACACCATCAAAGACAGACGCTTGTTTCCTTGAGTTGACTACTCGCCAAACCAAATTGAACCCTAACATACACAGCACGTTTATTTGCTTAAAAAGTATCGGAATAACAAAATAACCTCATTTAGCTAATTGCAATAAAATATTATGTGTTTCTTGAACGGAAAAAAAGGTACCAAAAAAATGGAAAATCAATTAATTTCGAAATCTTTCTCTGCCTCAAACATCGGCATTATTTTACGTGATTGAACACGTGTTCTTATGAACCCAGCTCTTCTAATCGGACCACACACTGCAGTAGAGGCGTATGTCACTATTTTTACGCTGCATTCTGTAGCTTGAGTGTGACAAGGGTAGTTTTTCAGAAGTGGTATTATAAAATCATACATTTTTCCCGTTGTCTCAATACACTCCAGAAAGATGCTTGTGCTTATTTTTTAAGAATTTTAGGTGCGATGACTGCCACATCATTCCAGATGACGATGTCAATGTAGTCCTCAGACTTTAAAATTTAAATTAGGAACTTTAAACTTCCCCACGGTCCTAATACTTAGCTGAATCTCGCGACTTCCGGATTTTTCGCAGTGCTAAAACTCTGTTTTTTTTTCCTTTCGTCAGCAAACATAGCCAATAAAACGTTCTCTGTATAGCCAAAAAAGCCATTTCTTTGAATGACTGCATCTACTATCTTTCTTACGTCTATTAATGATGTGCTTGGTGACTATATTGACAGACTGACCAAGCAAGTTAATTTATTTATTTTAAGACTTTTAAAAGATAATCTAATTAAGATAACCAAGATAGAAAAAATAGTCGGTTTTCTCGAAATTACTCAAACTTCAAGTGACTTGGGGCAGCATTTATAATAGTCCAATTTTAAAAATATTTTGGTTTTGGGAGACCTAATACCTACTTATACCTACACAACTTTTTGTTATAGTTCCACTACGACAACTTTTTTTTTTCATTCATCATGACCCTCAACCAAATAAGTAACATACACACATTCATACATAAACTCACGCCTTGTTCCTATGGGGGTAGGCAGACACTAGTAACTTTGATGAAAAGGTAACTGATAGGCTCTGAGTTATTAACACCCGCGGAAAAGGCTCGAAGAACGAGAGTAAAAATGGTAAAAAAGAGGTTCTTAACTGGATTAACTTTCGTAACAGCTTTTCGTCTCCCAGTTCGGCTGCTATCAAGAACTCATGGTCACGATGCAGAAAATCAATTGCTTCCTTGACTTTATTATGTTGCTCTTCGTTTGAGAACTTATTAGCATGCGTAGAATGTTTTACCACGAGTATGTTGTCGAATGAGAATGTTCTTGGTGAGGGCGGGAATGATGGTATGCAGACATCTAAGGATTCGTCCGAGTATTCTGCGTGTACAAGAATATGTTAGTATGAGAGTGATATAGGTAACACCAAAGATATTAATATACCTATCATATGGTAACAATAACCCACACCCATGCTGTCCTTCTGACAATAAGTACCTATGTGTAGGTACATACTCATAGGTAACTTATGAATGAAAATATTTTGATAATCAATTCTGTACTTACATCTATTAATGCGTTTTTAAGGTGCTGGCGGTGGTGGTAGCGGGCATTTGTCTGTGTGTGCTCGCGCCCGCCAACGCCAGCACCTCTTTCTAAACAACGCATAAAGAAATAGCTGTTGCTGAAGTTTAATTAGCTGCTGAAATTCACGCGGACGAAAGCAAGTCAAATTATTGAATTTTGTAAATGGGACGCAAGAGGCACATAATAATAATAATTTGAAAGTAGATAACATAACAGGTAACACAAATTGTTTTTCAAAACAACTGTAGATAGGTACTTACCTAGGTACATAAAGCATTATTAAATAAGGTATTAAAAACCGAGGAATAAACATAAAATAAAATAAAAATAAACTTTATTTTTTTTAAAGTAATTAATGTGATACAGTTAATTTCATTATTAATTATTTTTGTCTCCATTTCTAAGAAAATCCAATGTAGGAGAATCAGATTTAATAATTATCGGAAAGGCATTAAACAGTTCGCTTTCTACAATTGTTTCCATTTTTGGTACACTTTTCAGTAGAGACGATTTCTTTTTCGTAGACATTAGCATACCTTCCAAATTCTTAAAAGCTTCTTTATTTTTTAGGTAAGACATGACTATAGAATCATTATCGCACTCAGAATCAGCACCAATCAAATCATTGTTATCACTTTGAAGGTTTATGTCAATCATTTGTATTTCATCGATTGGGTTCGATTCCATCAGTGGCCAGAGTAAATCATTTCTGAGGTCTCTGCTCGTAGAAGGCACCTCAACAGGTTTTACATTCTTCTTGAAACGTCTTTTCAGATCCGGATCTCTCACGTGAAATCTTTTATCAATAAGTAATTCGTTGGAGCTTGGATTACTGACGCAGTTCGAGTCCACGATGACGAACATCAGTTCACGGTCATTTTTAAGGTAATCAAGATCTTTGGATGCATAGTGGATGACCGCTTCATCTTCGCTAGAAAGAATATAAGATGTAAATGCGTTGACGATTTTCTCATCAATAGCGGCGAGGAGGCTCCGGGTAGCTCACTGGAACCAACGAAATTGTTTGTGTTGAGCGTTCGTTTGCCGACTTAAGACAGGAGTGATTGATCAATTTGTACCTGCTGTAGGTGACCGTGTGCGATTCACGTTCTGCGCGGAGCCTGTTCTGCACTAGCATCAGATGCAGTATATGAGGCGGGAGCAACACGCGACCGGGGAACCAGTAACTCATGAGAGATGTGTACACGTCATTTGCTAACCGAGAGATACACATTTTAATGTAATTAATCAACCAATAAAATGATGCATACGTCGAGTACGTCGTCGCGGTGGATTCGACATCTAGTGATGGGTGGCTTTCAGTAGAAGTGACTGCGTCCTTGTGAGATACTTCTGGCGTACTTTGATTAATACTTATAGTACTATTGTGAGTGTTTCTTTTCATATTAACATATAAATGTGCAGTTTTGCTTAAATTACATTAACTTTTTAGAAAATATTAATTAAATCTTTTTCTGACGTTAATTCGCTGTAATTATCACTAAATATTCGATATTGACAGTGACACGACTTGTTAAAGTTGACAGCAATTTATGAAGCCAGTATTTTATTAAGGTTTGATAAGTGGACGTATTAAAACAATAATTAAATATAATACTAATTTAATACAGCAAGTTTACATTTACATACAATAACTAATTCTAGTTCAATGTAGAGTACATTAGTAAATTGTGAAGTTTAACTCCACCGAAAACGATCAATGTTTAATGAAACTAGACACCTATCTATTTGATCATTCAAAAATTGGTTACACTTTACTAAATTATAAGTAACATTTAAACTAGTATATCTGAATAGTTATACTTATGATGAGAACTAAAGTATCCTAAAGAGAAAATACACAAAATAGACTTAAAGTAAACTTTACATTTAAAAACATATGAAATACTTTTCCTGTCAGAAAAGTGGCAAAACTAATTAAAATGAATAATGAATTTTAAATATTCTGATAACTATTCTTAGGCCATAAAATGTTGATTTTCGTAAAGTTATGAAATTATTCATATTCTATCACTTGATGATATTGTGTCAGTGTTTTAATACTAAGTATTCCTATAACTAAGGTTTGTTAGGTATCCGCTACAAACTGCGAATTAAATGCACGACGATCTCCCACTCCAAATCATAACCTTCTTCGGCGTCCATCCGACAACAAGCGACACTTCAATTAGCTATTTCGCTTCTCGAATTCTAACTGTTTCTTCAAAAACCTGACCATTGTTGTTAGACCAATCGCCGGTTGCTGGAAATGGACACCGCTTTCTAACAACGCTTTACAATATCAGTCGCCGATATACAGGAATGTCTTGTTCCTGCACTCGCGGGGCCGAGCGCAGCAACTCAGCAAGCGTGTACAGGTCGTCGCGGGGCCGGTAGCTGTTCTGGTGGCCCATCATACCGTCCGAGCGCTTCCTGGCGACCATGAAGCGCTTCATCTTGTTAGCATATTGCCTCTTACGACGAGCCTCCTCATACCGTTGCGCCAACTCTGCCGGGCCTACTTGATACATGTCTGGGTAACCGTGGGCAAGGGCCATGCGGTTCTGTTCTGAGAAGTATGAGTGACGAGGGTAGTCTCGTTCACGCGGAGAGATGACAACAGGCTCGCTGTACCAGACGTCTCCATTCTCGTCTACCTCAGGCTGCTCGTCTTCAGCATTACCATGTCCGACTCCATAATAATGTTCGGGAACCCATTGGTTCTGCGCGTTCCATTCCTGCTTCTTGCGTTCTTGCGCCTCCCACAAGTTGAGAAGAGCTCGGACATCAGCGGCGCTGAGACCAGAGTCACGTTTGCGACGTTCTGAGATGGGCCTAAATGTAAATGAAATTATTTAGTAACGATATTATTTTGTTGACTTACATACTTACACCTATTCTATCATGGAGGTTTATGTTGACCTGAAGTTCTTTTTATTTCCACCGGAATTTTTGGTGGCGGTTTTGGCAGAGGCGGCAGCGCCGCCCACCTTCGTGCCACTGCCACGCTTGCGGCGGTGAGCGTCGTGTTCGTGAGTCATCGAGTCCACGGGCGAGAGAGCATCGTGCTCCTCCGGTCTATAAAATAGAATATAGTAAGTCTAGTGTTCTTATAATAGAAAGTGCAATTGGTATCGGCCGAGATGACTAAAGCACTCACTTCAGATTTTTCTTGCCCGAACCGGATTTCGTGGCTACTTTAGTAGCTGCCCCGGCGCCGCCGACTTTAGTTCCGCTTCCTCGCTTGCGACGCCGGGAGTCGTAGCTGGTGGCTAGACTTTCCATGGCTGGGGGTTCGCCGTACAGTTCAGGCCTCATGATCAAGTTATCGAGTTCCCCATTTGGCTGGGGGGAATCGAATCTTTGATCTACACCCTGTTCGAATCCTTCAGAATTTCCTGCAAGAAATGTTGGCGTTGTTGTTGAAACGAAACGCATAGTCTCTAAAAATAATCGGCTAAGTAGGCTACTCTTGTCAATTTTCTTGAAATAATTGAAGTTCTGATTATCTTTGTGTGCACCTAATCCGACATCAAAATGAAAGTACCTACTTAATTCAAAACTGCTCATTTATTTCAACAAGACGTCGAAACCAGCCTACCTACGAACATTATCTTTAACACCATACCAGGTAAGTCGGACGGTACTGTTCGCCTAGCAATAAACTTACCTAGATATTTGTAGTTTCAGATTAAGGTTAATGACTAGTTAACGTTTATATCAATCCCTACGCCTATATCTAATTCTATTCTTGTCCACTTAAGCTGCATCAGCCAATAAAGGATGGCAATAGGCGACGGACGTGCAACCTGTCCCATCTACTGCGCTATTGTACTACACAATTTCACAATCAGTGCGTTATTGCTGTACAGTGCACATTGTCGATGTCCTATTAGGTCCCATTAGTACACCTACGTCTAGGAATTGGATGCGTGCATCCAGATAATGGCTGCTGGGTGCAATCTGATGATGGCTTTGTTAGTGTTAGAAATACTGCCGAAAAGTTATCGAAACGCCAATGGGAATATAATATTAATACCTTATCTATCACTAGTGTATAAACTAATTTGAAGTGCAGTAATATTGGTGAACTACTTTATTCTACAGCTAAAGGAAAAGCGGAAAAATACGGCGAAATCACACCCGCCATTTTCGCCGTATTATTCAGCTCTAAGATTTTTCCCTACAATTAGCATATTATTATAATTAGAATATAACTATTACTAAGGGCAATATTCACAGACCGCACTTTGATTTTACTTTGCTATGTAGGTAAGCGTTTTATATGAACGTAAACTTTTTTAAATTCATATAATGTTCAAATTCGTATGAGACGCTTACTTTACTTAACGAAGATCCATTAAAAAATAAAAACTGGCTTGCTTTCTATGAGAGAGAGAGAGAGAGAGACAGAGAGAGAAACACGCGCACTCCGCACGGCTTACAACTATAAAAAAAGTGTCGTTACAACTTTTGGTCTTAATTTTTTCCGTCTAGCCCCCTTTCGCAACGCGCGATAAGGAATTTCGTTCCAAAATATAAATAAAATAAAAAATTGGCATGCTTTCTATGAGAGAGAGAGAGAGAGAGAGAGAGAGAGAGAGAGAGAGAGAGAGAGACAGACAGAGAAACACGCGCACGCCGCACGGCTTACAACTATAAAAAAGTGTCGATAACTTTTGGTCTTAATTTTTTCCGTCTAGCCCCCTTTTGCAACGCGCGATAAGGAACTTCGTTCCAATACGGTCTGTGAATCTTGCCCTATGCTAATGACCGAATGTGCGCATAATTATAGATATAGGTTACCCACAGGTAAGATGTTCGATTACCCTTTGATAGATATTTATACTTATGTACCTACATAATAAAGCAACAAGTTTTTCGGGAGTACCATTGTCATTACCTTCCTCGCTTAGAGCCAACGGGTAAGGCTCCAAGTCATTTTTATCGCTCTTATTCAGGAAAAGCGATTGAGTGTCGTCTTTTGTCTGGTCCCAATTCTCGGGGAGCTCACCAATTGGGCCGCCACCATCTAAAATGTTATTTATATTGATAGTGTGCCTCGAAATACGTTCAAGACATCGTGAGTGTTCAAATACGTTTATGACAAGTCCGAACCGAACTCATAAAATAAAAGTGCCATCTGTTTTAGGATGGGGCTAGGGCGTTCTTTCTTTTTGAATAAGTGTACTTACTATAAGTAGGTTCTGTATTAGGAGTAACCCTAGGACTCTTTTGTTATCCCCTTAAAATTTTGATTAAATGGTATTTTTGCCATGGACTCCATTGTGTTAATAAATGAGTAGGTATCCATTTGATGCTACGAGTATTACCCAGATTAGGTATGTCATTATCTAACCTATAGCTGATGATCTGAAGCTGCTTGCCATGGTTAATTCCTGTGTCTAAGAATTAGGTATGGCGACGCCAGGTAAGTGAAATTAAAAGTAGGCTGAACGAGGAATGAACACCAAGTTACGTGGCAGAGCAATGGTTGAAGTAGAAGCAATGGCGGTATTACTTACCCATAAAGTTATATCAGTAACGTTTGTATTTCTCTCGAATGCTATCATTGCACGTAAGATAGAAAGTTTAGATAGTTTGACGACGATCGCAATGAGACGTAGAATTAACTCGTGAACGGAATTTTGGTCTAGTGTTGGTTGACCTACGTCCAGGAGTGGACTTAGTAAGGCTTAAAGTATTGAAATATTACGAATTACAACTTTTCGACTGGTTCCATTACAATCACAGGTGCTGAAACCGGATTTTCTAACTTGCTATATGCTGTACTAAATTCTTTCAAGTGACAATATGTTTAGGTGACTCCGTGTTGATTTCGGTTTTCTTTCTTCAATGCAACTTATGATGGAGACCCTTTACCGACGAAATTATTCTTTTATACAATGGGAGTTAAAATTGTTTTTCTATCATTCCCTATTATTCTAGAACGAGGCCGAAACAGAGTAACAGTCTGTGTCTCGAACCATCTGGCTTCGACCTTGATTATTTATAAGCCCTTTGTTGATCGAAGAAGGTACCTAATTAACAACGCCCACAAGGCCCGCATCAAAGACACCCTATTATAGAGACGCATTCTACGAAAATTTGCTACGTGAATCGATAACGGCATCTATTTATAAGCTATTGTGTCCAAAAGGTCATAGTTTAAGCGAAAAGGTGGAACTACGCCGCAGATCAACAACGGCGCAGAAACGACACCTGTTGACCTGTTGCTATATATAGAGCGCTCCCAGCCGCGACTGATCGATAGTCTCTGAACTCCCTCCAATACAACACAAATGAACCGACAATATCCTTGCGCAGGTTGACAAGCCAGCAATCAGACAGCGTTATTAAGCCAGAGAAAACAGCAAAGGGTTACATACCTTTATTAGTAGGCGTCGGTACAGCACCTCCCATCAGGAAAACCGCAAAAAATGCGGTTAAATTAAGTAATAACATCGTTGCCGAATCTCAGTATGCAAGGATAAATAATTAATATTGAATTAATTTTGAATCAGAGGAACACTGGTTGCGACTGTTATGTGACCGAGCTCAGGGAGCGAGTGCCGTTTAGCAGAGCTCAGGCTGGAGAGAAAACCCATTGCTCCTGTCGATAAATTCGCGACATGCGCAGTGTGGAGCACAGGGACGGACTCTTTAATAATAAACACCTAACAACATTATTTTCTCAAATTTGCCAAATTTGTAAACAATGACCGCCCGAAATTGTCTAGATGGTTTAGTGATGCGGTAGTTCTGGTGCATTCGACGTCACAAAAAAAATCCGCGCATAGAATGTATTGAATTGTTTAAATGCTGATATATTCCGTCTGTTTTATTATTATTTTATAACGAAAAGTTTACCTACTTCAAATTAGCAGTTTTATTGATAGATCATATTATAATTATGTAAAAAATATATCTGCTATGCCAAAGGCTTCTTCTCCGCTTTGCCATAAGCCCGCTCTTATTTTTCGACGCTAAAACATACACGGTGGCAGGGACATCGACGCTCTAACTGTAACCATGGATACAGTACCTACATGATTTGGAAGCTCCCTAGCGTAGAAAATTTTCGTGACTTAAAAAAAATAAATCTGCTGTTTCATAGAAAACTGCAATACCTACGCGGCAAAATGTATGGAACAGCAAATTTTTTTTTTTTTAACCGACGAAAAATTTCAACGTAGGTGGTTTCAAAATCATTTGGGTACCTACTGAATCTATGGTTACAATTTGTCCCGCCACCCTGTGTAGTCATCCGGTATAACATTATATTTTTTTCAGTATTAAATACCTCGGTACTCTTTGTCAGTCTTTGTACATAAAGTCGATAATTATATCACACACATCACATCAAATATTTCATGACACAAATCAATTTCGACGAGATTTTCGCTATTATTGACGGATATATTTAACAGTTTTGTAGTGATCTACAGAATGAAAAAGTGATTGTGATAATATGTTTAATCAGCGACGCGCAGATGTCGTGTTCTATTCCCAGTCAAGTTCAATGTTATTGCTGTTGGTCTGCCCACCACCTCGGGTTTACACAAATTATTACCAAGATTGTCAATTGTGTTTTTAAAATTATCTACCTACGTTCAATAATTTCCTGTCACTGTTATTTAGTAGTGGTACCTACTTATTCTAATTTGTAGGGATATTGGGGTAGGTACCAGAACTTAAAAATGAACAATAAAAACTATTTTCCAAAAAAAAAAAACAACCGGCTGCCATAAAAAAAACACTACAAAGTGAAAAATTACTTTAATTTCAGAAATCGGTGGCAAAAAACGAAAATACAAAACCAAAAAACCGACTTCCGAAATTAAAGTTATTTATCACTTTGTAGTGTTTTTTTTTGTATAAAAGTTTTTCGTATGTCCGTTTGCCAGTCGGTAAAGGCCTCTTCCAGCCATCCTTTCGTTCCTGTCATCACTCTACTGTAACCCTTGATGTGCCAGCGACGTGTCTGATAATTCATCTTTCCACCCTTTCTATAGTCTACCTCACTTTCTTTACTTTGACCGTGTCTTGGGTAGATAATGTTGTTCCCTCTTATCATGTGGCTGGACTGTTGTCCAGCACCCTATGCGTAACACACTAAAGTCACAATCTGAATAATTTTGCAGATAAACATGTTCAAAAAATTCGTCTGCTCAACAACGTAAATAACGCATTAATATTGTTGAACTGTCTAAATGAAAGCCTTTCTTATTGTTAGTGTGTTACACAATTAACCCGCAGGTGGCCAGTTTCCTTGGTATTCGGTGCCCACCCAGTCCGCCCCTGTCATCCACCTAGGAATGACGTCCGCCACGCTGAACTAAACAAGCCCTTCATAACGCAATGTACCTAATTGCCGTGGATGAGTCGAGACGCTATCGGCGTCAGTACTTATTAATTACGTTACATTAAACATTGTTCCAGCTTTTAACACTCACGTTCAGACAACCGAATTAAGGTTGTTTCCAAGTCCGTGCCTTTAGTACACAGATTGAGAGCACTTCCCTTGATTGTAGTTCTATTGTGTTTTGTGTACCTACCTAGGTACGAACTATCTGTATGAAACTTCATCTCATAAGATATTAGGCGTCCACTCTTGAACATCCACTGTTGGACATACTACGCCAAAACAGTTCATAAAGGCACGTAAACACTGGCGCGACGCGACAGCGCAACACAAAGGCACCGCCTGTCGCGCGACGAGCGGTGCCTTTGTGTCACGCTGTCGCGTCGCGCCTGTTTGTGGGAGCCTTAAAGTGCGATGTTATCGCTGTTTATAATACCTAGGTACCTACCTTGCATTACGGTATAACTAAGTGGGTACCTAGGTATTTATGTAGTTTTCCACTTCAACATATTTGAACAAGATTTCACACGTGATAACGCATAGCCTTGGTTTTATAGGTAGGTACAGGTAGGTACCTACGCATATACACCTATCCATATCTCTATCTTCTGTTGAACTTTACCTAATAGATATTATGAGCTCCTAATTAGGCTGAAAATCCATTACATTGACATCCTACTCTACCTAAAATATACATAAAAAAATGCGTGCATGAAATCTCTATAAAACCTATAGGTACGTAGGTCTGCTGATCCGGTACACACTTTAATAATACAGTGACCGAAGGTGCACAATAGGCTCATTTATCGAGAGTAATCTTCTCGTTCTGACACTTAAACACACAAAGGCAAGCCAATGGAACGTTCCCGATTATGTCCAGAGCACGTCCTGTAAATAGACTCTAGCTAAGGATTATCCAACTACCTTCCATTTTAAACTTTGGACATGCTTTATGATTTCCTTTGCTATAACTACAATGTAATGGGCAAACTACATATTTCTTCATAAATTAACTTGCCTACACCTATTCATTATTCAGACACCCAAGTAGGTAGGTACCTACCTAACTTCCTTCATAGGTACCCATTGCTGTACGGTAGTTAGGTATACTCATGTCATTTTCTATTCATGCAAACTTTTAATATTAAATCCATTTTTTTTTCATTAACCTAAATTTGGGTTTAGCGCAATCGGGTAAAAACTGACATTCAACTTTCTAGACAAACTCTGTAAGAGTTTATCCCACGAAGAGCAAAGGGTAGGTACGTACCTACACACATCAAAAAAAGGTTGTGATCACTAGTAAAAGCTGTTATTTTTTTATATTTAACTTTATCAAGAATAAGCGTTTACGTTATATCTTTTTTTAAATAGAAATAGGTAGGTATACTGTTTGAAATCAAAAAATAAAACCTTTTTTATTTTTTTAATAATAAACAATTGAGTAGGTAAGTAATTCAATCCTAATGTAAGTGTAACAGAATTTATATGGAAAGAAAAAGATCGTTTAATCAAACTTATACAAATTTTAATACAATATAACTCCTCCCCTGGCTCGCACACATGCGGAGATCCTCCTGGGCATGCTGAGGATCAAGTTATCCAGCATTTCATGCGGTAACCAGTCCCATTCTTGAATAGCGGCTTCCCTGATCTCTGGCACTGTCTGGGGAGGTGGCTGACGGTTCCAAACAGCTCGCTTAAGAGCATCCCACGCGTGCTCTATTGTGTTTAAGTCAGGTGAGCCGGCAGGCCAGTCTAACGTTGTGATATCGTATTCTCGAAGAGAAGCATTGACTCGTTGAGCTCGATGTGCGGGCGCATTATCATCGACCAGTACGAATTGGTGACCATGGTTTACTCGGAATGGTCTGACAATTCCATCAATAGCGACACTTTTCTACCTATCTGCCGTCATGGAGCCTCGATACGGGATCAAAGGCGTTCTAGCTCCAATCATAATTCCACCCCAAAAGGACATCGATTTCCCGCCTTGCTGAACGGTTCCAGTGGCAGTTCTTTACCTTTCAGTCTCCAGGTCTTCTCCAGACACGAACACGTCGGTTATCTGGATGAGTACTGATTCGCGATTTGTCAACGAAGAGACAGTTTTGCCAAATGTTTTCCTCCTCATCTTCTTCATTTTGCCGGAGCCTAGCCCACTGCAATCTCCGTCGCTGACGTTGCCGTGAATTCAGAGGTGCTCGCCAAGACCTCCGTGCTCTTAGTCCAGTCTGGTGTAAGCAATTCCGAATGGTCTAACTGCTAACTTCAAGTCAGTTCAGTTCAGTTGATTGTTGGGTCGCGGGCTGCCAGCAATCTGATATAGCGCTTCTGAGCAGCAGTCAGAACAGTTGGGCGACCACTGCGGGGTCGGGAAGCTAAATTATCCATGCCGTGGTACCTCTGCAACGTGGCCACGACACAGGATTGGGATTCAGCAACTCTGGGTGCTATTTCTCTCGTGGAATATCCTTCTTCCCTCAAAATTACAATTCTTGCTCGTAAAACTTCTGATAATCCTCTTGGCATTTTATCAATAACAACTTCCCTTGAAAAAATATTATAAATCCGTTAAAATTTACTAAGTCAGATATAAGAATGAGCGTAAGCTTTGAATTTGTTTTTTTTTATGGAAAAGCAATTGAATTTGTTTGTTTGTTATATCTTCTAATTTTATTTTCAAGTAACGAATCTAAAAAGAAGAAGTTATAATATAGTCTACCGTAACAAAAAATATTTCGATTTTTCAAACTGACCGCAAACTTTTTTTGATGTGTGTACAACAGCGAAACATTGACTACAATGACAAAGATTTGCATAAGAGAACTGGCTCTCTGGTGAATTCTGCCAGCGACAGAACATTCACGTGCAGGGGAGGTTGGCGATTTGAGGAAATGTACGTAGAGGTCCACAGCACAGGCTTCATTGTTACTTATTTATTTTGTAATATTATACATAATACATAACTAGCTGCGCTCCGCGGTTTCACCCGCATTAGTCTCGATACCGTGGGAATATCGGGATAAAAGTATGCTGTTTGGACATAGGATACTTTTATCAAATCCAGGTCACAATCTACCCATGTGCCAAATTATCCGTTCAGCCGTTTAGCGTGAAAGCGTAACAAACAAACATACAAAAACCTAATATTTTCTTTTAAAGAACCCATCTACTTAGTAGTTTTTTTTTCAACTAATTTAATACTTAATTTAAACAATTTAAAAGCTAACAGTCTTAAAATAATAATATGTACAAGTACTTATATAAAAGGTGAGGGGCAAATAATCATAGGACATCAATAAAATCGTCCGCATCGTTGTCAACAGGAAAAGTGCCAAAAAGACTGGCAGCTTTGCCACGCTATGGTAAATGGGTAATATTAGTTTAGATGTACCTATGTAATATATAATTTTCAGGATGTTTTGTAAATGACAATAGAATAAATAGTGCAGTGAACTCTTTTATTAATATACAAAAGTACCTAATCATACATAAATATGTAACAAATACCTACATTACGATTTCTATCCGGCTTACTTAGGAGACAGCTCCTGAATACTCAGGTGGAAGGAAAAACAAATTATTCATTAGGCTCTTAAATAACAAATACAAGACGAGAAATTTAACATGATAAATTGTGAAAAAATATTGAAAGGTAATGTTATCGATTTGAAAATGCAATAAAATAAAACCATAACACTCCTTATTCGGGCAGTCGTGTAAAACTATACGAATGCACTACCTAACATTAAAATGGGAAATAAATTATAACCTATTTACTTGGAACCGATTTAGATACTCGTCGTTCGATCTAATTCAGTCAATAGATAGATAAGTGTTCTCAATTATTTTATATTGTTTCCATCTACAGAATCGGATTGAATAGTTGAACTCGAACTTTGGCGACAATAATAAATTGATTGATCGAAGCCGATTCAGAGTACCTACCTACAGCCAGCAACGGCAGTTCGTTGCTAATTTTTCAGTTAAAAATATCATATAATAATATAATTGAGCACGAACTTTTAACTTTTGAACAAAAATCAGAAAAAGCAATGAATCAAGTTAATTTACTGTTTACCAGCTTTTGTTGCAGACCGTACATACATCGTAAAAAGAAAGATAGGCTTCCACAAGACAGCAAGCAACAGCTTAAATAGGTACATCAAATTTTGCATTAACTTCCTAAAAGCTTTATTGCTTGATACATGACCTTAAATAGTCAGTAAAAAAAAAGAATTATTTACCTATAATAGCCGTGCATAAGAATACCAATCAACATTACTAATTATCATAAGATATATAATTGTACTAGAAAAAGGCTGAGTCTATACTTATGTACCCTCTCCTATCCCCTAGCTATGCCCATATAAATATTTTATTAAAATACATTATATTTAAGTGCTGTACATTTGTATATATAATTCTATTGGTATTGTTATTTTACATAACTATGATTGATTATGACAATATTATTTTATTGGTTCTATAAGAGGCTTCATCTGATAAAATATTAATTAGTATTTCTAAGATCATATTTAATGCCCTAAATACATTTGCAATTAAGTATATTTCTTTGTTACATTATTACTTCGTATTTTCTTTCAATTTATAGTATTTTATGTTTGTAATTAATTACATTTTCCAATGTCTTTTATTAGAATAGCATATTAAGTATAAGTGTCCACTCAGTCTGTTAGGTAAACAAAGGTATTAAAAATTTGAAAGCAATACATACACACAAAAATGGCCACATGGTACATACATTTGAGACTCACTTAAACACTACAAGACATGCAAACGGTCACTTAATCTAAGCATCATAAACTCGGCAGTCAATTTCACGTACTGTCTAAATGTCTGCTTAGTAGACTTAGTGCTAGTCTACGTCTTATACAGTCCTATAACTTTTTCTTGGCACGTTTCTCACTCTTCTTCTTTTTTTTACCATCATCTGAACTTGAGCTGGAAGAGCTGGACTCCGTGCTGGATGACGAACTGGAAGTGCTGCTGTCACTACTACTAGTACTTGAAGTAGAATATTTTTTCTTTCTCCTCTTTACAGACTTTTTCTTACGGTTTCCATCACTTGATGAACTAGACTCACTACTGGAAGAGCTAGATTCTGTTGAACTGTCTGATGATGTGGAAGGTTTACGTTTCTTCTTGGCGTTTCTCTTACTTTTTTCCTTCTTTTCTTCACTGAGTTTGGAAGAGGATTTACGTTTTTTCTTACCACCAGTAGGCGTGGGAGTTCTAGGTTCAACACTCTTTGGATCTTTTTTAAGCTTCTTACCCTTCACGGATTCTACATCTTCATTGTTATGTTTTGATTTGTTGTTTTCTATTTCCTTTTCTCTTTCTCTTCTGTCATTTTTTTCATGTCTACTTTTGTGATCTCTCGAGGTCTCAGACCTTTCTCCATCTTTTTGCCTGGATGGGGATGACCTTGATCTCTGAACATTGGAATTATCTCTATTCCTCTCCATTCCATGTCTACTAGACTCATGTTTAGACTCCTTAATACTTCTCTCAGAGTTTCTAGAAACATTTTGGTCAGTATAATTAACTTTATTCCTTTCATTTTCATGTCTATCAGAATATTTTTTGTACTCTTTAACATTTCTTTCAGCGTTCCTTGAAACATCATCATTAGAATTATTTCTATTTCTCTCATTTTCTTGCCTATTAGACTCACGTTTGTACTCTTTCATGTTTCTATCTGAATTTTTTGAAATATTATTATCAGTGGAATTATCTCTTTTTCTCACATTTTCATATCTATTCGACTCATTTCTGTACTCTTTGACACTTCTCTCTGAGTTTCTTGAAACATTGTTGTCATTAGAATGATTATTTCTGTCATCCCTTGGTCTATCCACTTTAGATCGACTCCTACTTCTTTTCCTTTGAGACTTATCATCTGTTCTGTGATTTGTTTCTTTTTCATGTCTGTGATGTCTTTCTGATCGCTTTTCTCTATCTCTATCTTTTTCTCGAACATCAGGCCTTTTATTATTACTGTATTGATTTCTATCATTGTGATGGTTGCTTTGTTCGCCATCCTTGTTTCTATGATGCATGGGCTTTTCATTTCTGATGTTGTTTTCTCTTTCTCTCTCTTCTGCTTCTTCATCATTAAAATATTTCACACCCCTACCTTTGCCCAACCATTTCATTTTAGAAACAGATTGAGAGAAGTCAACATGAATTCGCCTGTCATCAATCAACACATTGTCCATTTTGAAATAAGCATCTTCACATGACTTTTTATCGGCAAACTCAATAAAGGCATATTGCAAAGAGTCACCAGTTTTTTTATCTCTTATAACTTCACAGGTAACAATTTTGCCAAATCTACTGAATATAATTTCTAGATCATCATCAGTAGTGACTGGATTTAGTTTACAAACAAAGAGTACATTTTCAGGGGGAGCAATATCAGCATCTGGCAAGTCACCTACAATTTCTAGAATAGTAGCTCGAGCTTTAGCTTCTTTTTCTTCAACCATTTCTTGTATTTCTGCTGCAGATTTCCCTTGTGTTTCATCTATCTCTTCGTCGGGAGCGATTCTACCACCTTTGAGGCGCTCAGCACTGGGAGATGGAGACCTTGATGGTGCTCTTAATCCATGTGGATCATTGAAGGGATCTTCGAGTACTACAGTGTGCGTTATCCTCACGTCGCGGTACGGGCGGTGGCCCTCGTCACATATCACGTCGTTCAACTTTCTCAGTACATCGTGTCCTTCAGTAACCTCTCCAATAACGCAGTGTATGCCGTCTAAAGAGTCCAAGTCAGAACCGAGGGTGAAGAAGAATTGTGAACCAATCATCATGTCTCCTGTTCCCACCATTGAGAGCAAACCAACATCAGTGTGGCGAATTTTTGGCATTTTCTCGCCTGAAAAGAATCGTTTGTCAGGCCCTTCCAGTAGACCGAATATAGACTGCCCGCCTGAACCTTCACCTGATGGATCGCCAGCCTGGGCTATAAAGCCACTTCTGATCGTGTGAAACAAGTTGAAGTTGTAATATTTCATCTTGCATAGCTTCAGAAAGTTCAAACATGTTACGGGTCGTTGATCTAGATATAAATCCACGGTGATATCCCCAAGGGTCGTTTCAATTACAACAGCCATTGTGCGTCCAATAAAGTATTCAATAATCTTCACGAACAAGTTAACATTTCATTGAAATTAGTCCAAGACGATGTTATTTATGTTAAAAACTTTGACACATCATAGGAAGCACAGACTAAGAAAAATACTTAACCTCACTTTTTCCATGGATGTTGCTATTGCAAAAATACAAACGTGACTTGAAGATAAAAAAAAAGGCCAAGTACGAGTCGGACTAGCACACCGATAGTTTTTACGGTTTTCTGTATCAAAGAAGGAGGAATCAACGCAAACCGGTGTATGCCTATGACGTATTAACGGGCAATCCACCCACACGCCCACACGGGTTTAAATTTTGGGATTTTTGTATAGAAAATATAACTTTATTTGAATAACCGCGCGAAAGAAACGTAATCCCTAATAATTTACCGAGATCGACGTATCAACTATTTAGTAGTTTTACTTTTTGTGAGAAACTGTAAATATTGAAAAATTAAAACAAGTTTAAACACCCATGGCATTTATGTTTTAATTATTATCCTTTTTAATGAATTATTTAGGTGAAATAAAATAAAGCAAGACAATACCTTTTGGTGAATCCTCAGCTGCAGCCCGCCAAATTCAAATTTTCTTTGGTTTTTTGCAAATTGCAGCTCTCTTTTACGTCTTAAGTAGATCAAAATGCGATTCGCGACTCTAGGAATGATTTTACTGAATAATAATCATCAATTTCTTATCAATCGTCAAACTTTGAAAATTTGTTCCACCTATGAATTTATTGAATATTTCCCAGGAATATTAATTAGGTGGAAGATCGTCGCTCCGCCAAGTCTGAGGGCATCCTACCTTACGTTTGCCGATTCGTGACCCCACTCAAGAAGCAACTTCAATGCCATTCAGCTTGCTTAGTCTGTGAACTAGCTCCAAGCATAGCTCGTTCCATAGCTCGCTTAGCGACTTTGAATTTATGGAACATCCGTACCGCGTGAGTGTCCACGTTTCGGCTCCGTAAGCCATAACAGGTAGAACACACTGATTGAAGACTTTAGTCTTTAGGCTCTGTGGATTACGCGACGAGAAGACTCGCCGAAACTTTCCAAACACTGCCCAGGCCAGCTGAATTCTTTTGTTAGCCTCCTTCTCAAACTTGTTCTTACCAAACTGCAGAGTTTGAACGAGGTAAATGTTTTCTCGAACAACCTCGAGAGCAACGCTATTGACAACAATCGGTCCCGGAGTAACGTGTTCGTTGAAAATAACCTGGGATTTGTCCAAGTTCATCCAGAGACCAATGCATACAGAAGAATCAACTAGGCCGTCCAGCGCCTGCTGCATGTCATGCAGTGATTCAGCCAGTATGTCGGTGTCATCTGCAAAACGTAAGAGTAAGATGTACTCGCCGTTGATGATGCCGCGACCTTCCCAGTTCAACGTCTTAAACACAACCTCCGATGCGTCAGAGAACAATTTCGGGGAAATTACGGGCTCTTGTCTCACCCCTCGACGCAGGGGGATACATGTGTTCAGTTCGCTGGTCCTGAGTTTGGGCGGTCTTTGTCGCGTTTTTATAAAGACATCACAACACTTGGATGTATCGCCAGTCAAATTGGCATCGCTGCAGAGACTCCAAAACAGACCAGTACCTTAATTACGTAACACACTATCTATCACAATCTGAATCATTTTGAAGCCTGTTGCTAATCCATTGCTTCATATGTTCGAAAAATTTGTCTGCTCAACAACGTACACAAATAACGCAATGTATGTTGGTGAACTGTCCTTCCCATAGTCTACAAATATAAGACATAATAGTGATTGGACGAACACTTTCGATCCCCGATTTTGCTCAATCGCTTTTTCTTGCTTAGCTCAGTCGATCTACAAATTCCTTTTCACCACACAATGGGTTCAATGCTCTGAGTTCCATATAAATTGTCTTTCCAAAAAGTTTTCTTTAGCTTTATAACACGCCAGTTCGGCTATTAAATTATATAAACATAGTTTCTGACCTAAATCGTGGATGAACTCCATAGCCTGAAGTTCTTCCTCTTGAGTAAGTTCATCCCCCTGAGCTCTAGGTCCAGCATATAGGTACGCTGCCAAATGAATTGGTCTAATGGACATTTTGTATCTTTCAGGGACTGATGTCAGAATTTGCTGTTTGCCTTCGTTCAAAATTGAAATATCAGGCAATGCGAAACGCATTTTATCTAGTATATCTTTAAATGTAATATATATTTGGTGCATACGGAACTGATCTTCCTCCAAGTTAAATAGGCTTTCAGTAACAGGTCCCAGAATACTTATAAATTCATGTGTCTTCCTCCAGAAATCATCATTTAAAATTAGATTTTTAATATCCCTTGCTCTCACCACATTCTTCATTAACTGCCATTCTTTGCAAGGCTATCTTGTTTGTTTTTAATCTTTTTAACGTGATCACGTGATGTCCCCATCTAGTAATAGGCGTCGACTCAGCGAACAGCACTTTGTTTCATGTATATAGCGCCATCTGTAAAATATAACTGAATTTGCTTTCAATCATTATAGCAGTTTCTAAAAACTCCTCTCGTGGCTGAAAACAAATTTAGTTACGCCCAAAAAGAGTAGATGGCGTTCATTTGAATATTGCGCTGTGTGTGTATGCTCAGTGCGCGGGAATTAAATTCTGAAGTCCGTAAAAGCAAAAAAACTTAAATTTTCAGTGAAAGTATGTGGGGAAAATTCTGAAAATTACCTTTTCATTGATCTGGCATATATAATAAGTAGGTATGCAATGTTTTTACACCAAAATGCGTCTCATAATACGGTGGAGGTTTTTTCTTTGCAAAAGACTTCGGGTTCGATTCCTGGCTGCATATCTAAAAAAATTATAATTCTTAACAAAAAATAGTTTTAGTTTTTTCCAAAATAGAGCTCGTAAGTCGTGACTCATTTGATTTTTTTCTCTATTTCTCATAGTGTCGATTTCTCCAACACACTCGTAACTGTAGTCATAAAGGTCGGTAACAGTTATCATTATCAATATCTTAGTTGGTACCTTCCAATAATTCTGCATGCAGCTGAAAACCAGATAGGTACCTACACAATTATACTTACATAAAAAAAAAAACAAGTCAGTATTAATGCATGTTGGCACCAACTTACTAAGCTAGGTATACTTAACACCCGGTACCTATATTTCGTTACAATTTTCAATATCGAGGTGTCGAACGCAGGCCATGCAATTCACCACTTTCCGACTCACGATTCTAGAAAATCTAATAAAGGCAGTTTTCACTCGCCCTGTTTCCGCCCTCACCCCTAATAAAGTGACTATTGAAAATTTACCAACCATTCTTCCAAGAATATAAGGTTAGCTGGCATGAATGACGATCCCACCTTAAACCTATCATAACACAATGGAAATACAATTTTATCACCATGACCTAAGGTCGTAAATATAAAATTGTTGTAATGTTAAGGTGGCTGAAAATTGTCGCAGCTTTGAGCCGACAAGGTTACGTGTAGACATAATAAAATAAAGCCTTCGCGATGAAAAATATGATATAAACAAAGCGACACGTGCGTCTTTTAACAGTTGTTCATTTTTGGAGGTTTTGGTGATTGAGCTCCATTTTAATTTGATAAACTTATCTAGCTACTTACAGTCCGTTAATCCTACAAGCATGGGCGCTGGAAGCGGGGTGCAACAGGGTGCACTTGCACCTCCCTGGCTTCAAAATAAAATATACGTGTAAAAACATTCAGAACTAAAGAAATATACGAAAACGCCTGATGCAGTAATAGAGAACTTAATCTATTCGAGGCGCGATCCTTAATTCTAACGCTTTTGTGCATAAGTCAACCAAGTACCTACCGAACTCCTATTTCCGAAAGTCTCGAACTAAGACTGATACTAAGACTGCGAACATTATCGAGCTTGCTTCGCTGGCTCTTGCATCCAACTCTATCTTAATAAAATTCTTAAGCTTCCCTAATAAATCGACACAGCTAAACCTCTTTTTGTATGCACGGACCAAATAAAACCTATCCCATTCGAGGCCAGATGCAAAAAAGATCGAGCTCGCTTTGGTCGCTCTTGCAACCTACATTCTCTTAAGCTTTTATGCATACGTCGACAAAGCTACTCCTTATATGAATGGACAAACAATAACCCGAATATTCGAGTTGAACTGCAATAATGATCGAGCTCGAATGATGGAGCTGAAGATGCACCCCCCTGAAAATAAACTTGCCAGAGCCCATGCCTACGAGTCTTTCCATTTGACTGTACGGACTTACGGACACGTTTAGGGGCTTGTGTGGTGCGATCTTCAGCAGTCGGGGAACGAAAAAGAAAACCTAGGAGCTTTCCTTCCGTCATAAATGTAGCTATTTAATTCTAAACGTAGCCCTTTTCGAAGTAAGTTGTGAAGGCAGATAGGCGCGAAGCGACTCTAGTAGAACAATTTCTATGTAAACTTCATGGAAATTGTGCCATGTTGTTCTTGTTGGAGTCGCGTTATGCGCTCATACAAAGAGTATAATAATATAATTAATTCAAGTCGGTAAGATTTTAGGAGACTTTCAATTATTATTTTATTTACGTTGACGTAGGAAAGCACGCGTGGTTCAAAATTCGAATTGAAGTAGTGTGGCACACGTACGAATAGAATAGAACCGTAAACATTTGCACTAGTGATTGCGAGTGTTGTTTGTTGTTGAGTCGGCGGAAACTGCCGGTATGTGTTGGGACACCTTATAAGCAGGCTCCAAGGGACAGAAGTACGGTAAAAACTTTGATAAAATCGAATTTATATTTAATTTTCAGCAATGTTTACGGTACCGTTCTAGTCAGGAAAACCCGAAATAAATACTTAATACCGAAAAACATATAAATAGTTAAACCTACCAACTCTTACGTCAAGTGCTTCGAAAGTAATAATAATTTATTTATTTGTAGAAACAATGTTTTTAATTTTACCGAAAAAACTGATTAGGTAATACATTGTTTAAATTATAAAAACAATACTTCTAATCCAAAAAGTATAATTGGTACTGTGAATAGCAAAGGCCATTAAAAAAAAAAACTGTGAAGCCATAAAGTAATTTAAAAATAAATGGATGTTATTTTTTTAGATGGCTTTATGTTTTTGTTGGTGAATTGTGGCCAGTCTCAAGAGTAATTTATTTGTGGCGATTTTTAATAAAACCTTCATGAAGTTTGAGAGATATAAAGGTAATAAAATAAAGAGTTTTCATTAGCGTGATCTTTTTGTTTTACAAATATTGATTAGGTATAATAATTTATTATGATTTGTTGAAATTAACAGGCTGATTGGATGCTCATTATTTTCCAAAACACATACTGTGGGTTCAATGAAAGACCAAGGTCCTTAGGTAGGTAGGTATTGTTCTAACTTTTTCCATGCATAACACGATATGATCTCCATGAAAAAGCAATCAAATCGCGAGTGAGCGTCAAACCAGGCTACAAATAACACTGGATGTATTTTTAAGGAGGCAGCGTGGGCCAGGGGTGACGCTTGTATTTCCATACAAATGTTGCATAATTTAAAAAGGACTCTCAATGTGCCGCTCGCGTTATAAAACTCGTGTTTTATACGATTCATTACGTAGACCGTCATACTTATGTTATGTGAACGCGTTTAGATGTGAAGCGGTGTTGCCATGTAATCATCATCAAGTCATCGTGGTTATGAAAGAAGGATAACTCCCGAAGGGGTTGGGTCCTCCATTTCACATTAAATACGTCCGATGGCGTCAGGTGGCACATAGTTAATGTGAAATGATTGCGTAAACCAAATGTCCATACATTTTGGTTAACTATTCTTTACAAAATCTAGTTGTTGTTGTTTGTTAATTTGCATAGGTTATAATTTTTCTGCAATGAACTCACTTCTAGCCGCCAAACTAAGTTTGAAAGTGAATCCTTACATATTTTCAGCTGAATAGCTTCAACGCCGTTGCAGGTCACGTACAATATGTAACACTTATTACGCAGCTACAATTTTCTGTTGATAAACAGAAGATAAGAAAAACTCAACGCGAAAATCCCCAGTAATCTTATAAAGCCAAAATACAAGCCAATAAATGAACATTGTGTCCGGAAGACGCCCTACTGTTAGATTTAATCTGTTTAGAGTTCGCCGTAAAACGTAGTCGATAAAATAAAGTGAGGCACGCAAAAATCTCCTGTCTTATCGCTACCCAGCAAGATTACACATAAAAATGTTAAATGATCTTGAACGCGTATTGAAAAAATACGCGAGGAAATGGCGGGAGAAATTGGAAAATGGCCGCGCGGCGTGGCAGTGTGCGCTTTCTGTTTTGTGTTCGTAAAAGTACTTAACTCCATTTGCAATTTGTGACGCCTGTGGATTTCTGTGGGCTGATGATGATGGTTCGGAATGGAACACTCATATGTAGTCAGGCCCGGTAGAGTGACGATCCGATTGGAAATCATTGTGATATATTATCGTTGTGTATTGTGTTTGGGGTGGGCCCTAAGTCTACTAATTTACAAACGTCCAAGGCTCGGCATTGTTAGTGTTTGACAGATTTTGTATGGAAAATCCATTGTTATATAAGTTACTAGATTAGTAGTAAAAGAGTGCGATTCAAGATCACAAAAACATAATAAACTAATAATAATATAATGGTCCTTTTAGGTATTACATATATGACAGCAGCAATGCAGTAACAACTTTAGCGGAACAAGAATAAAGATCACTTTTATTTTGACAGACTTGACAAAGGCAGCAACGCAACAAGAACCTTATTGCAACGATAATAAAGATCACAGTGATGCAAAATCATAGGTAAAATAACCTGTAAGGATTGTAGAAATAACATCAATGCACCGTATTTTAGTGAGCGTGTTATATCTTAACGGTGGGGTCGCGAAGTGTTGGCGACACGGACGTGCGGGCTGTCGCCTCTCGTGAAATCTAATCTTGACGACTAATGTCGACTACAACGCCACCGTGTTGTTATGCTTTACTATTATCATCGCTTTAATACTGGTATTATCAAGTCTTTGAAAAAGTAATTTATCAATCCCTAAACTCATTCTTTGAAACAAATGATATACACACATCAAAAGTGTCTAGGGATCAAGCACGTTTTTGCTAGTTACTAAAAATCAAGTTTTTTAAATTTACATGGCGTTAATTTTTATTAATATTGACATCTGTACTTTTTTGTTTGCCTGTGTTCTCCAAATAAAAATATTTGAGTTTCAATAATTAGGCTTGCCATAATATTTTAAAGTGAAGTCCGGACGGGCCGGTGGAGTCAGGAGGAGCAGAGTATTTTAATTCAAGCGTCGGTTGTAGAAATTGGGATAATTGGCAGTAAATAAAACTACTGTAGATGTAGAGACTGTTGAGTGAAGAGGGAGAGAGTCTCCAGTCTCAGAGAAATTAAGATGGATATCGTTATAAAAAAAACTCAGAATCAACATTAATACACTGGATCGCAAAAATTCATACATTACATAAGACTAATTTGCGAAACTATAGTATATTGTAGATGACTGATTAATATTATGTAAAAAAATGTGTAATACGTTTTGTACACTATATAACATTAATTAAATACAAAAAAAAATTCGCTTCTAACTTATGACAACAAAAATACACTTCGCAGTAAATCTTAAAAAATAAAAGATTGTTTGTCAATTTAATATTTTGTATATCCTCCACGAGCCCGTATTACTTCATTTAGACGATGTGGCATGCTGTAAACCAAAATTTTAATACGATTTTGGTCTATGTTTACCCATTCTGCACACACACACAAAGCACATTCCTTAACGGGAGCAGGAGAGCGTTGTCTCACGCATCTCCCGAGCTCATCCCATGCATGTTCTATGGGATTTAAGTCTGGGCTGCGAGCTGGCCTCTCCATGCAGGTAATACCGACGTCTTGAATATAGGCGCTTGTACGCCTAGACTGCAGTTGGTGTAGCATGAACATGCGGAATAAACGTTACATAAATACGAATTCGAATTTTAAAAATTGAATGTACAACACGTTTAAAATGTAAACACCACCACCACCACAACCACACATGTAAAACACGTTTCGCTCTACCTAATATTTAATTAGTCTTATGACTTTATTATTATCTACGGGTGATAGATACTATGTAATTGCGCTTGTCGCAAAAATTTCAACCAAAATGCTATAGGAGGTATTTTAGATCAAAAAATCCTTCGAATTTACGTTAAGTTTACTTTGTGCGATCGTAGGGCTCCTGGTTTTGCTTGTACAATGCAAAGAAAAGCGGCAGACTTGTGTGGAATCTTGACGACCAATGGGAAAGGTCGGGCAAAGCTAATTGTAGATGGCGTAACCGTAGCTAGGTCCCTACGGCCTACAATCAATTTGACATTCGTTGAAATTTCGTTCATTCGTTCCATTTCGTGTTCATTTACGAGTTTGATTTTGTTTCAATATTTCGTTATTTTCGGTGATTTCAATATTTTAAATCAAGTATTTGACATGGAAAGTATCAGAACCTCAAACTCAGTTTAATTTTTTAAAACCTCCACGAATAGCTTTAAGCCATAATCTTCTAATTTTGGGACCAATTTCGGAGTACTTAGGAACACAACAACATATTATTATTATTAGCTTGTGTTGGGAACTAGCTGCGACAGCGCCATTTTGACAGTTGCCTTCCCCGTTGCGATGACAACACCATCATGTTAGACTGAGTATCGTAAGTAATGATCTAATTGAGAACGATGTATGTATTGATCGAAGATATTTATGGTAGCATCAATTCTTCGGCAGTTAGTTTCTGCATTTTTTATTTTTTTATTTAATTAAATAATCATTTCTCATCTACAATATCACTAAGTACATTATTATATCCATAGAACTAATAAAGTCACTCCAACAATCAAATATCAATATGCAGCCCCTATGCCAACTAGTGATCAGGGGTAACAAACAATATTGCGAAATCAGAAGGTGTCTACACGTGAACATAAAATATTCTTTACGATATTACCATACAGTAAAGTAATGGTATAAATAAAGAAAGTGTCGTGTCGGGGCGTTCGGTGGGCCGATTGGCTTCGATTATTGCCCCGCGGAGACTAATATCCCTTTCTTTCGCAAATGTTTTTTGGGGAATGTTATTTTTTGGCGCGTCGGTCGCAGATGGTGGCCGGGGCTCGTGAAATTGCCCGCTATTGGAGTGTCTTGGACGGCACAGTTGGGATTCTGTAAGTAGGGTCACTTACGTTAAGTAGCCTCTTAGTCGGGCACGTGTCGTCCCGTCACAGTCAGCAGGTGCGTTTCAGGACAGTTGCGCAATTGTGATTGAAATTGCTCCCGGTTTGTGGGGGTTGATTTTTATTGCCTATTTTAGCTAGTGTTGCTTTTTTGTGTTTATATATTTTTATTTTATTAGTGGGCGCTGTGTACGCGTGCGCTGCTGTACTGATTGGGAAGGTACCCGACCTCTGTAGTGTTGTCTTGGAAGTATTGAAAATAATAAACCCTTCCGAGGAAGGGTTTGCCTAGCCAAAGAATTTTGCGAATAGAAAATAATGTAACGAATACACGTGACGCGTCGATGTAATATCAAACTCAACTCAAACTCAAAGCATTTATTTCAAATAAACCAATTACAGGCACTTTTGAATTGTCAAGGGGTCGGTCAGTCAGAAAGATGAAGCTAGTTACCCATTCCAAAGCGTAGTAGGTACCTATGGAGAAGAACGGGCAAGAAACTCCATGGACACTCTTTTAAATCAAAAAATGGTTACAAAATATTGATTACATCGTTCATGTTGAAATTATGCATGTGAGAACGATGCAGAACGTTAAAAGCGTCCGTAATAAAAAGACAAAAGCAATTCAAATATTAAATTAAATTAAAATAAGCCGTGGCAGCCAAGAAATGACCAGTCCCCACTGACGGCGCCCGTTCACGAACATGACGCATAGATCAGCACCATTCAGCTCAACCATTTTGAAGGGAACTTAATGATCCAACACACACGCCACCACCAGCGAGACATTAGAGTGAGCATGACAAACTCTCAGCCGCCAGGGCACATTCAAGTCAATGAAAGAAAAACCTATTAAATGGTAGCTTTATAGTAGGTGCATAGTACTCACACCTGTGCTATGCAATTATACAATACTAAAACATTGAATTTATACAATGCAAAGATAAGTTTTTAAAATCTTCAGCAGCTCCAACAGTAGTTTCAAATGCTAATCAATTATTTTATGCGCCCTTGTGGAGCAGGACCAGCGTTGAGCCAAGCATTTTTATCAGCGATGTAATCCCCCAACTTATAATATGCCTGGCTGTATAATATCCATTTTCCGTAAATTTCAATAAAATTACTTTATCCCACTTAATGACACATTAGACGATAAAAACCCACATATGCTCTCAATAACTAAGCAAGTATGCACACAGTACACACAATCTGTAATATAAGAACGGAGGCAAAAAGTAAACAAGGCACAGAGGCAGTTTCCGGCAGATATTAAAGGCATATCTCTGTATTATGAGCGAGAAGTTCTGTAATTTAAGGGCGTTCGCAGCGCCGCGGCATATGGCGGCATCGGAAGAGTTGCGCACCCCTGCACGTGGTACATGTCGATGTTTTGATTTTGATGATGAATTGGTGTTGTTTATGGGTGATGTATTTTCATGTTTAAGAGTTATTAATATCCACTGTTGAATATGGGTGACACGTATCCATATTATTCGCAGTAAAAATAAAGTTGCTAGTATAAATAAGTATTATAACGCCACTTGCCTGCAACAACACCCGTTTCAAGTTATTGCAACAGTACAATTTTACTTAACTTACCAATTTTTGTCAAGACTTCATGTTACTCGTATTGATTATTCTGTTATACCTAAGTGACCGTTGTAGCATTGCTACGGATCTTGCTACGGGATCTGCTCTTTCCTTCCGTACCGTAGCACCGCTACGCGCTACGACTACGTCATCAGTATACAGCTCGATTTTAAGGTATAGTCCCAGTCGCCCCCACATGGATTGCCACCAGGTGGCAATTGGGAGAAAAAATCCCAGTTGCCACCGGGTGGCGACTGGGACCTTATTGCCCCCACTTCAAATCGCTGTACATTGCGGCGTAGATTAGCACTATGAATAATGACAAATCCTTACCCTAGACGGTCGACGTCAGGGCACCCCGAGGTTCGGTTGGTTAGGTTCCTTTAACCCCTTTAGACAGAATTAGGAGCCCCGCGAAGCGGGGCTCCGTCGACCTTGAAATAATCAAATCGACCTGACCAACAAAACCTCGGGGTGCCTGACGTCAACCGGCTCGGGTTAGGGTTAATAAGCAGGTCGACGGAGCCCCGCTTCGCGGGGCTCCTAATTCTGTCTAAAGGGGTTAAAGGAACCTAACCAACCAAACCTCGGGGTGCCCTGACGTCGACCGTCTAGGGTAAGGATTTGTCATTATTCATAGTGCTAATCTACGCCGCAATGTACAGCGATTTGAAGTGGGGGCAATAAGGTCCCAGTCGCCACCCGGTGGCAACTGGGATTTTTTTCTCCCAATTGCCACCTGGTGGCAATCCATGTGGGGGCGACTGGGACTATACCGATTTTAAGAGCGCGTAAACGGGTCCACTAGCGCCACTCCTTTAAAAAAATATTATCTCGTGTTACAAAATTCGATCTAAACAAAAGCGGCCACATTCATTTAGATCGTATTTCGTTGCTTCGTGTCTCAATATGAAAGTTTATAAAATTTATTAGAAAATTCTAGACACTTACCGAGGTCGCTTATTGAGCCGTTATTCAAAATTCCTTCTGAGTCACGAGATAATACTTTTTTAAAGGTGTGGCGCCAGTGGACCTGTGTGCGCCCTCTTAATACTAGCTGCTTTAATGAATCGTTTTTACTTTTTATATTACTCGGAGACAGTATTCACTATGACGAATGACTGGTCTTTGAGATTACCTAAAATATTGTAAAGGATAGCGGGTTTTATTACGCCTAGTCTTTTAGCCAGTTCGATTATACACATAATACTAACACGATTTATCGACATATCGACACGTGTCGCGTCACTGCGGCAGTCGCTCGTTGCTCAGACACAGCTGTAGTTCGGCCGGTGCTCGATTATAACTAGCTTAGTGACGTCGCGATACATGTGAATGTGTGCGAAACTTTGCTGCTTCATTTGTATCGCGATTCGCGATGCGGGAGGAACCGAAATTGTATTAATTGCACTGCTAATTGTAGTGCCAGTCTTGGTTTCCTGAATGAGATGTAATAAACTGGTACAAAAAAATCATGAAGTGACGATGAACTTCGTCTCTCCTCGTACGAGAGAGATAAAAAGCGCATGTCGTAATAAAATAATTACTCTAATAAGAATGCTATTGGCATAGCTGAAGAAGGTTGAGTAACGCAATTTAAAGTTATGTAGCTGAAGCTAAATTGTTTTGCCGATATTTATCACGACTTCAGCCAAATAACACAGTCGTAAGGATCTACTCAAATCAAGCGGATTGCTGACCAGCACCCTAATTGTATAACACACTTTCAATTCAATTGTTTTAAAGGAATTCCTAATCCATTGCTTCATACGTTTGAAAAATTCGCCTACTCAACAACATAAATAACGCAATGAACGCGGCTGATCTGCTGAACTGTCAAAATGAAAGGTACACCGCAGATTTTATACATGTTCATCGTTCTAGAATACGGACTACGTATTTATTATCTTTCTTTATGAATTGTAAGCTATGACTAAACGCCATCAGGAAACATAGTTCAAACAAAACATTAACATTGTATAAACATGTGCGGAAATGCAAACAGCTTTAAAATTGGTTGTCAGAAAACATAATGTCGGCGAGGAGAAGGGTTGGGCCGCGTGCCCTTTCCCTATTCTTGACATTTTAAATTGTTTATTTCCGAACAAGTGTCAAGTTATTTATTCAGTGACGTCGGTGTTACCTTATGTCGATTGCTACATTGCTACCGTACTTACGTACAGTCATGAGCATAAATTCCTTACACTTACGCAACATAAAAACACGGTTTGCCTTGAAAAACGATTAGAACTTAGACCTATTGCTTAATACTATGATTAAAAAAATACTATACATAATTTAGCAGAAAATTGCTTTTGAATCTTGCATAAGAGTAACGTCTTTATGCTTGTGACTGTACTTATTAGAAAATGTCTAACAGATGTGTATGACGTATTTTGTGTAGTAGCAAGTATTCTTAGGAATTCCCCAGCAGTTGCTGGTGTATGCCTTTTTTGCAAATTGGTTTTGTCCACAGATGGCTTTTACAGCGTTGTTCGTGCACGGGAAGAGTCGTTAGTGCCTCAATTTGCTTTCTTCCGATAGTTTATCGAAGTTGTTTCGAGAATGTTTTTCAACTTTCATCTAAAAACCAAGTCAAATCAATAATTCTAATTAATTCTAATACGTAGATACTTTTCTACTTGATTTTATCAAACCTTACCTACTATTTTCTACGAGATTTTCAATACAATTTCCCAAATGTTGACCAACAACGCGCCCTCTCTATGTCATTCACGCGCCAAAAGATCCATACAGCACTTTAGCTCATGCTGAGATGACAGAATGAGAACGGGACTTAATTTTCAAACAAAGAACGGCAATTTTCTTTCGCCTTCATCTCAATATACCACGGCAACAACACAACCTCAACCAGCCAGTAACCGATCATAAGTAAACGTAACTTTATGACACGTTCATCTCGACGGGCCGCCGCAGCGGCGGTCGCGGCGGTCGACGGCTAACCTGCAAATTGTCAGCGGCCCGACCGCCTGACCGCGTGACCGCGTGACCGCATGATTAGCTAGCCCGTATCGCTGCGCGTTTTGTTTTGATATGCCCTACCCGCACTACCCCGTATTACCCGACCTACCCGTTCGCACCGCTCTGTGGCCACATGCCATGTAAGTTTCGGGCTGGCAACGAGCAGTTTGTGGTCGACCGCCCACTCGCAACTTCAACTAGTTCTACGCCGCTGTTTGGTTGTGTGATGATAGTTGGAAATATGATTTGGGGGGTAATCTGTTTTGTAATGACTAAAAAAGCAACCAACTTCCATAAAATACACTACAAAGTGTATAATAACTTTAATTTCGAAAGTCGGTTTCTTTGGTTTTGTATTTTCGTTTTTTCGCCACCGACCTCCGAAATTAAAGTAATATTTTACTTTGTGGTGATTTTTTTTTCGTTTTTATTAATATAAAATAATAAAAAAAACACTTTTTAGCTGAGGTACTTTCCACTACTTTCTATGTAAATAACAGTGACAGGAAGTTATTATAAAATCGTCCATATACACTAAGTGGATAATATACGTATTATTGAAGTTAACTGAAAAACTACCCAAGCAAAGTTAATAAAATTTATATAGAACCACCTCAAAGACACTATCCA
The DNA here is from genome assembly GCA_916610205.1 of Griposia aprilina. Lineage (NCBI taxonomy): Eukaryota > Metazoa > Arthropoda > Insecta > Lepidoptera > Noctuidae > Griposia > Griposia aprilina. Next base: position 14,870,635 of record OU744302.1, read on the forward strand.
TTAAAAAAATATTTATGAAATCGATCCACAATTGCCGGATATGTCGAGTGACATTTATATACAAAAAAAATAGACAAATTGAGAACCTCCTCCTTTTTAAGAAGTCAGTTAAAAAGTGTTTAAATCTTAAGTTTTTACCAATTGTTATAGTAACTTTTAATTTCAGTTTTATCCTCCGGCGAAACAGTCGCTCATGTAACTTATAACATTGTTTTTCCTCTTATGTGAACATGTCTATTCTTTTTGAATGAAATAAAGTATCTTAAACCGTAAAAATATGGAGAGTCTATTGAGGTTAGTTGCCACTAATTTCAATTTTAGTGTCAATGAAAAACTTAAAAACATAAAAAAAAAACTTCGTAGACCCATTTATGATTTGGTCAGATGGTATGGTGTTTATGCTTCTAATCGTAAAAAACAGCATCAATGCCTCATAAAATGATCGTTTGTTTCCTATAAGATTCGCGAGAAAACTGTTAACTTACCACCTAAGCACATTGTGGAATGCACTAAATGATTGAGTATTGAGTATTGAAATGAAAAAGTGAATTCGTAGCGGCCACTACGTCGTAGCTACGCCGTAGCATTTTTTGTAGCCACAACATTAAATTGTGTACATTTATTTAAAAATTTTAAATGAGAGGTCTAAGTTATGTCCCCCGAGTAATATGCCTGTATTAAGAGTACCTATAATTTTGTGGTGGTTACTGATAGTTTTCAAAATTATTTCATGATGCAAAAACGGAAATGCCTTTTTTCACTTAGATTTTCCGTATTATCAGTCATCATTATTAAAAAGAAGGCAGAACAAATAAGAATAAGCAGTAGACGTGCACCTTCATCCGTCCGTCCACCAAAAGTTTTTCGACGAACTGTCAAAATTTACCGCGCTGGAAAACCTTTCAGCGCAGGCGTGCGAGCGCGAGAAAGAGACGTCTGTACACTCCATCTCCTTCTTTCTGAACGAGGTCTGCGGGTCGCGGCTAACCCTCGGCGCGAGGTTTGCGGCGGGAAAAATGTGTGTTTCGGTGTGCCGATAGCGGAGCGCCGCAGCCCGCGGCCCGAGCCCCGCCCAGTGCCGCGCCGCACCCGCACCCGCTAACGCGTCTTGAGCCACTTAGTCGCTAAGACGACGCACACACTGGTCTAGAACAGCGGACTGAAGAAAGTTTCAGAGGGTTTTGGGTAGCAAGGAGGCTGCTGTTGTGAATATTGTTCGTCTTGGATTGATGTCGGATGCTTCGCGCTTTTGTATGATTATGTTGAAGAAGTACTGAAGTTAATAGGTACTGAAAGGGATAAGGAGTGGTTGTGGGTATAATTAGTCATTCTAATTACATGGCCATGGATATTTTGATAAGTATTGGTTGAATTAAATATTCTATTCAAAAGAGGTCTTGTTGGAAAGCACCGGGATTCCAAGGAGTTTGAAAAGGGCAAAGAATTTTATGTGTTCAGGTTCTGCTTGTACCTAACTGTTCTTATTGGTTGGACAGTTATGAATCTGTAGTTTACAAGCGCATTATGTACTTGATGTACAGTTTCATACTCAAATTACACTTGAAGGTACTTGGGGTGGGCATCATCTACCCTCTTGTTAGGATCAAATAACACTACAATATAAGTAATAGGGACAATCTCTTCAACTTCTGTGAACGCTGTCTTAGTTTCCGGCCAGATATGGAGCCGCGAGCTGTCAAAATGGAGTGGGAAAAAAGGCGGGAATGTGGCGTCGCTTTATGTGAAGCTCGTCATTGCGCTAGACAGAGCCAGCACGCTGGAGCGCGGTGAGCGAGAGTGGGACATCGAACACAACGTGGTTTATAAGAAAACCCAAGACGTTGGGCGTGTTTGGCGGGTGGGCGTGTGGGTTTTGTTCGCGTAGTGGTGAGATATCTTTGTCTGCGTGTGTACGTACAGTCATGTGGTTGTACTACCTTGCATGTGTGCGTGGCTGTACTCAAAGGTTATTCTGGAAGCACGCTCATCCTTTTGTCAACGATACGGCGCTATATCGGCTTGGTGCTTTAGTTATTAAAGTGCGCAGTTAAATTTTACGACGATATAAAATTTCCATTGTCGGCCAGCTCGAGGGCTCTGAGGTCTTTTATGCGGTGATGTCTGACTTTGGAGGCACTTTCGACCTTATGTTGCTGATATTAATTTGTTCTAGGCTAATATTCCGTCAGGTCTGGTTGCTTGCTTTTTGGCAAGTGAACTCAAACTTACTACGACAAACATCATAAAACGCGCATTTATATTAATTGGTTAATTCGTAAATAAGTATATCGATATAACTACCCATAAGAGAATTTTACTGTGATACATACTTTATAACTTGAGTAAGTATAGCATAGCTTGTGAGGGAATGGAGTTCGTTCTTAAAGGTTGCTAATTAAGATGTGGTTTCCAGACCGCGTTAAAATGGAGAGATAGGTACTGTATTTATTCTAAAGAACATTTAATTTTATACGAGTTCGCGATTGATGAAAGATAGCAAGATATACTAATTGCGTCTTACTTCTGAAATTTGCTGATTTACCAAACTAATGTCCTACAAAAAAAATCTATTGAAAGAAACCAACGAACCACACCTTGCTGTAGTCAATTTGGTGAGGATAGGCGACCATTTTTTTGGCACGAAAATCCATAATAAAATTCAAAGGAGGAAAAACCAAATAAATCATTGATCTACTGCGGAAAGAAGCAAAAGATAGTACACAATGTGCGTATAAGGTACTGCTACAATTTTAAAGATTCCTTTGAGCGTAGATTTTGCCATGCGAGGTGAGTGCGGCACATATGGTTCACGTTCCCTGCTTGCCCCGAACCTAACTATCTCTTTTAATACTTATTTGTGCCCGACACTCACATAGCCCCGTCCCCTCGTGTCACGTTGCCGCGCGTGGCTGTGTGGGTGGACTTCTTTCGCCCCGTCTCTGTGTGCGGGCGAATTTCTTTCGAGACGTAATAAGGGGACCGTTTCTTTCCCGCTAAGGTTTTAATGTCGACCACGTTTCGGTGGCGGACGCCCGCGCCTTTCCGCGGTTACCGGTCCAAACTTTTTTTTTCATTTAGTGCGGATAGTGTATTGTGTTTTCTGTGGATTTTTCTAAGACGTTTTCTTTTTTTTTTGAGGTAGGACAACTTTTCAACTTTTCTTGTTTTTAGTTAAAATTTGTTTGGGTTGATAAGAAACTATAATGACGAGATGTCTGAAATTAATTAGTAGAAAGTTTGTTTAAGTCGGCAAACTTGAGTTTGTCGGAGCGTGGAGGGCGGGCGCACACTTGCGTGTTGTTTTCCCAAAAACCGCAGGCTCATTAGCCTGGGCGCACACTACGCCGCGACGATTAAACTCCGAGATAACGGCACATATTGTGATAACGTCGGGTAAACGCTTTGTTACGTTCTGCCTATGACTTTGATTAGATTACTTCTAGTTTTATTTATGTTACGATGTGGGACGAGCCTTTTTGTGTTGAATAAATTTTCATTTGTAATAGGTAACAAAACTTTAAAGGAAAACGTTTATAATTGAGATTAATTATTTAAGACGTCTTTATTTTCTTTTTTGAATTTATATTTAATGTCAAGATTTTAGATAAACTTTAAAACTAAAACAACACTACAATAATTACTTAAGTACCAGATTTCTGAAGTGTTTTTAAACTACAAACAATGCGAAAGTAAACTGAAACAGACATAACTACAGAATGTACAAAAACAATTCATAATCAAATTCCAAACTATTAAAAAGTAACACTTCTCCCAACACTCGCGACAAAGACAATTTATATTTTTGCGCGGCCACACCATAATACAATTATGTCCCATTTAGGTAGCGTCGGCAGCGGAAACTTGTTAAAAAGTAAGCGTGAACTCCCATTAGAGTGGTTGTAGCGATCCCTAAACTTCACCTGTAATTGTCAGGCACGCGGTCCACGGGCCCACGGGCCCGCGCACGGGTGGGCCGGGCCGTGTTACACGCTCGTTAACTCTTACCGAATTATTTTCTACACGTACGCATGTATGCGATGCGCTTTATGGCGAAAAAAAAATATATGAAGGAATTCACACTTGGGTGCTTTTATTTTGTAATTATCAAGTAATGTTTGGAACAGAATGCACTAGACCTATACGGTGTTTTCTAAATTCCTACTTTTCTATTGTTTGGATATCATTAGCTTCTGATATACACTTAATAAGTGGTAGTGGTAGGTATACATCTTACCTCTAGTGGTGTTCCCAATAAGAATAGTTGTTTTTCTAATCTAAACATTCAATTAAAGTTGAATAAGATTTAAATAATCATTCAAACGGCACTTGTCATTTTGAATGTCCATTTTCTTTTTCTCTAGGCTTCACTATTTTGACATTAACTAAATGAAAACAAACCTAATCAATATAACACCTTGATTAGAAACAATATTATAATAACATACGCATCTACAAGTAAAACAGTTAGTGAGTACTTAATACAATCTCAATTAGACATGACTAATGCTAATCACCCGAATGCTCAGATGATAGCAAGCATGAATTGTGTAGGCCCTTCAGGGATTAGAGGCTTCAATTAATTATTGAAATATGCATGAGTAAATACTGTCAGTGTCGGTCACTTTCACCTTCTGTGTAGTAGGTAGGAGTAGTTGCTGCATAATGGACTAACATAGGTATTAGTGATTTTTCATGAAGTTTAATTTGCAAAAAGTGAACGTCTGAGACCACTTTCTCTACTCTAGCCGTACAAATTCTTGGAAAAGTTCGTTCGCGATTGATAAATAAAGTACCTTTGGGTAATTTAATATAATATTAGGGTATTTTATAGGGCTTTTTTATATTTCTATAGTAATCTTAGGATTACTACAAATAATTGGTAAGTTCATAATATTGTTGAGTATGTTAACACCTGTGTTCTTGCTATGATATAATAGTGTATTAACTCTTTCAGATTGTATCTTACAATTTAAATAATATTTTTTGATTCAAAGTATACATTTAGTATTAGATTTAAAGTAGTGTGTACAGTTTACACTTTACTTCTCTCAACAGTGGAGTTAGTGTTTGTAAAACATTTCCGGCAATAAAATAGTCCAATTCCCCAGGTTGAAGTAAATTCATATTTACTGCTAAGAAGCTTTTATAGTGACAAACAAAAATCAAGATGAAAATGTGCATTTACTTTCAATAATCTAAAGAATTTAAACAAATAATCAATTAATCATCAATAATAAATCGAACGTCAATATCCAAGGAGGCTGTATCGGATAATTCCTTTGTACATTCGTCGGGTGGGGTTGGCGGCATTGTTCGCGGGCTTCGATTTGTTGTTTGCGCGACCTTTGAATTTGGAACATGGAACGTTTTGAATTTTGCACGATCTTGCCGCCCTCGCCTCGCCGCGTGTAGTGACATCTTCGAAGGGAGGAACGTGTCAATAACGAAAATTGTTGGAGTGATAAATAAATGTTTGTTATTTTCCGTAATGTTGTGCTGCTGCACGATGTTTACTTGATATTTTCAGTCACTTTTTATGTCAGTATATTAAACGGTATTAACATCCGTAAAAGTTCATCTGGTAGGTACCTACTTATCTAAAATGAAACGCACTAAAAATTGTAATCGAAACTTACTTACATACTTACTTATATTGGCAAAAAACATACCTAAGTTTATTTAAATTGCAAGAAAATAGTGTTAACTCACACACTACTTATCAGAATGATCAAGTTTGAACATAGTCTAAAATAAAATAAAAACGGCAGCAGCCATAATTTGTACCAAGAAAAACTAGAAAATTGACTTTTGATTTTCTTGAAGTCGCATAAAAGTGACAAAATGTTCACAGCAAATGTAGGTGTAAATTAATTATCAAAATGTGAGAATGCGTACTATTGGCCAATCTGTGCAGGTACGCGACTACGCGCTATAGAATGTATAATTCACCAGTAATTTTAAGTAGGCGCGAAAAATTCTGTTGATCTTTGGCATTTGAGGCTGTGCCAAACAGAGATATTTAAATATAAAAGGTTTTTCTGCCTGCTTGTTGTTTTTATAGGTAAGCGTAAAGCTTGTCATAGAGCGTTGCTTTGAAAGTAGGTGCCACTAACAAGCTTTGAAAAATTTGCCCATTTAGAACTATGATCATTATTAAGTCCTCTGTGGTCAACAAAGTTTGTTATGGTTGACGGAACTGCAAAAAAAAAAAAAAACAGTAAGACCAACTTCAGTCAAGAGAAGGATCAAATCACGACTGAAACCAATTTTGACGTTTCTAAACTTCAATGTTTGTAAAACATAGCAATACACTGCTTCCCACAACTATAGGGGCGAAAAAAATACTGCGTTTATAGGTACTTACTACTACTAGCCTGAAATCACTTAGATAGGAATGCAACAGGATCTACACAAGTAGGTACTTGTCTATTTCAATTAAAGAACCCACCAAAAAGTCATATTGTAAGTGGAAACCTCGTAACCCTCAGTCCACGTCAGGATTTTAATAAATGACGCCACACCGCGTCGCCCCGCGCCGCCGCGCGTCCGCGTCACATTCCGCGCGATTCTTACTTAACTGCTTGATTGTACTCCGTTGTTTATTGTCACCAATATTGCAGGAAGGGCACGCTCTTTGTTTTGTGTTTAAAGTGTTTTTATAGCTTTAAATATTTATTTGGTTTGTGTTATTGGAAGTCTCTAATGCTGAAAATGTGTTTTGTTTAATAAGTACGAGCATCGTTCATAAGCTTTTTTACTGAAAATAGATCTATATGTGTCGGTCTCACCCACGTTCTAAAGAATGCTGTTAATTACTTATGTAGATATCGGATATATTAATTACAATTATTTATTGTTTTCTACATAAAATGTATTTTCCTTTCCTGGAAGTACCTATAAGTACTAAGTATTACTAAGTAAAGGACAGGATGCTAATATCTAAAGTAGGTATTTAAATGATAGAAATAGGAAAAGATTAAGTAGGTACAAGAATAAAGGAAAGCACAGAAAAATCGTTTCAGTTGCCCTAATTTAGTCAAACCTAAATCAGTTTCACATAAATTCAGGACACGTCACAAAACGCGCACTGACTTTAAAATCAGGAAATCCGTCACCGTCTTACAGCTTGGGCTTTCCGTTCATTTGAATATCTGAACCTTGAGGGTTTGGACACCGTCGGATATTACATTTGCTAACCCATTTGTACCCGTCGCTGGTCGTAGGACGATCATTATCCATGTCCGACCGTCCTTCGGGGACCACCCTCAGAAATTTCTGTCCCCGCTGTCCTATTGATTCCCTTCACATTCGCTCCTCTTTAAAATTGGGCCGATAATAGATGTTATTGGAACTCGGAGGGCATGACGCGTTTTATTATACGCACAGATGCTACGCCATTATTGAGATTTCCGAAAATAACGCTCCGGTTTTTAGACGCCTGACGCCTGTGATACTGTGATAAGGATAACTGATAATAATTTTGCAACATTTTAAAATAAGCAGATACCTAACTAACCGAGTTCCAAAATATTTCATTCATTCGAGTATTAATTATTCATTGTGTATTTTGGAAAATTTCTTATTTCTGTAATAAGTAAAGTTTTAATAAGTACACATCTGAAAACTAGCAACAAAATCAACAATTTGATAATTAAGTAACTTTTTTTTTAAATCATTGCCCCACTCTAGGAATTTCTAGATTTTTTTTAGGGTAATTGATAAAGAAGAACCTCATTCATTTTGAATTTTGAATGTGTTAACAAAGAAAAGTATTGTCACAGTAACGCAGAGATAAACCAAATTCAAAAACCGAACGCAAGGCGTACCAACTTAATCGTGGCCCCAAAACAGTATTTTATAAAACAAAAACGTTTTCAAGTCCATCAGCGCGTAAGGTTTTTATTAAAAATATTGTCCGAATGTTAACCGGCGCAGTGAAACAGAAACGGCTGGTGTAATGTATCTTTCCCCATTCGGGTTCCTTTGTAAAGGGCACGGGTAACGAGCATTATCCACTTGTAGGGACCCCTACACGATCCTACATGCTTTATTATTTACGACCTTTACCCTTTATGTCTGTTTTTACGCTAAGATTTTATTGCAAAGCTATTCATGAGCTAAATCCGGTGCGGAAGCAAAGCTGGGAGTGAACTTTGATTGTTTATCTTTACTATGATGTGTTCATTAAGTAAATGCAAAAGTTGGACACGAGATTTGATTGATAAAGTTGGTACGAAGTCAAATCATAATGAGAATGCATTGAGATAATCGATTGTTAACTTTAGTTTCCTCATTTTCGTGTCCGCATAATTATGTACCTACAAGTAAACGGCCATTGTGGAGCATCCCCAGGGCCCCAATTTTAAAATTATTATTTTATTTAAGTATGTTTCGGTTCACAAGGAAAACCTTGGTGAAACCCTTATAGGTACTATAATTATTCCTAATAAAAAACCGCTTTAATTAACGGTTACTTGGGAAAAACAACCATATTAACGTTTGCTAAAGAATTGCAGGAACTCCTGTTCTACATCCAATTTATGAATAAACTGGGTATATTCTTTAATTTCAACATTAATAAAAAAAGTTTAACCCTACTGCGTTGTTTATCTCTTCCATCAGATCAATCCACAATACTTTTACGAGTTTGAATCAAAGCGAGCATTGTAAAAGACAGTAAAAGGCGTGTTGTCGGCTCACCCCTAAACCGAATTAAGTTTAACATCCCAATCGACATATCGTGTTCCGCGAACGTATAACAGGCTATTTGTACGCCTAGGGGTTGTGAGGGCCCATCGTTCTAAGTATTATTGTCAGTTTGTTATCAGACTTTGTCGAACTAGGAAAGGATTAGGATCGGCGGCATTTTGTTATTACATTTTTGGTGGGTAAGAAGCTTAAATGTCATCTACTTTAGTTTTGGGTAATGTGTGGTGAAAATCTCAGCAGGTATTTTAATGAAAACCAGCGAACTCCCATGGCACAAACTACTCAAATTAAAATCGTAAAATAAAATTATAACCTAGTATTCTGTCCAAACGGGAATTCTACATTACGACACCGACAGAATAATACTTTTGAGTGAATTATAATGATTCGCTACAGTCATATTTTCAGTGTCAAAGATCAAAGGGTCTGTGACATTCGCACATACATTATTATTTGACAGGAGTAACAATCGCAGTGAGGGTTAACCAACCGTATCGTGTGCAGGGGGGTGATGCAACAGAACGCTGATATTAAACGGGAATTGGGCTCAATGACAATTGCGAGAGTTTTTAATGATAAGTATTTCACTAGATAGGTATTTGTTTGACAGAATGAGAACAGATAAAAAAAAATACTTTAATAAAAAAATAAAACTGAAAAAGAAGTGCCGTGACCCACTGCGTTGATACTTTGATAGGCGCTGGAAAACAGGTTGAAGAAGTTTGCTTTAAGGGGACTACATGACCTAAACGCAAATTTATAATGCCTAAAAATATATGATCCACTGCAGTAACCAAAATCAGAAAAATATATGATATTCTCCTGGATATATGCTAGTTAGATAGTGTGTTGAAAACATAATACAATTAATTTGATATGATAGAATAAATCACGAAGATACCTCTAAAAAAATACTTTTACGATTAAAAACCATACTAATATACATGCAAACATTCAGATTTTTCGTCAGATTATTCTACAAGTAATATACTAACGTAATAGTGTTTTAATTTTTTAGTCCAATGAATAGATTTTTTGTAAATCCATAATTGCTTCATATTTTGCAATAAATTACCAGCGTTGTGTCATCGCGCGTCTCTTTCTTTTCTATGCAATCCGACAGTGACCGCACTTTAGCTCTTGTAAGCCTCTTAAGTTTCTCAGCCTATTTTTGTTTTGAGTACTTATAATTATTTATTGTCGTGAAGGTATTATCTCCACATTTATTAGGCAGCATTAAATTTTCCCCCTAATATCAAAATCGCTGCGAGCAAAGCAAGCAAACAACATATTGCAATAAAACGCAACCCATTTTAAATTTCCTCCGTAGTATAATACCGTGAAGTCAATATTAGCAAAGTACCTACAAAGTCGTATGTTACAAAAATACTAATATTTTATTCTATACGCTTCATTTGTCACCCTACCCGGTCTGATTGTGCGTGCTCGCGCCTCGCGGAAGTCACTTTGAAGCCTCACACACCATTGTCAATAAGTAACCTGAACGAAGTTCAAAGGCTCCAACTCACTCTTGCAACTCGTGATTTTATGGCAGTTTCAGTGTATTACGTTTTGATAATAACTAGGCTTTTTAAGATTTTTTTTGTGGCCAACAATCTTTGACATTTCGCACGACGTAGGGCGCCGCCCAAACGTAGGACTCAGTAAAACGCTCAGTTTTCTGTCGCACACTTAGGCGTATTTATACATAATACAAGCCAGAAACTAAATTGAGTATATTGTCAAATATTCCAAGAAAAGACTTATTAAAAAATATTTCATAAAAATTAAACAGTATCATGATAAAACAATCATAAAAAAGAGCTTAAAAAATATTTTTCGTTGCATAATTCTCATAACGCGTAGTCTATCATATTTTATATAAATAATGAAAATAAAGGGAATTCAATCAACTAAAGAAACACCTAAAAATATTGACACTGAAGTGCGCATTTATTTTTAAATTTAATTAAAACTGTTAAATTACTTTTATTTTGGTCAAACGCATCGCTGCTGTTTTGAATCTTATTTGTTGCCGCGATGCGCTATTATAAAATTTGCTTCTTACAGCGCCTAGGTAGCCGGCGAAATTCAAATTTTCTTACGTCTTTTGCAATTTGCGGGTCAGTATCAGGTTGTATGGTGATCTAAATATGATTCGCGACCGTATCAAATATGGCTGTACAGAATTATAATCATTAGAATCAGCAATACAACTCCTTAAGTTAGAATTGCCCTCAAATGTCATGATTTCATGAAATAGTCATTCGATAGGGTAATATGAACTTATAGAGATGTATTGCTGATTCTAATGATTATAATTATTTAACGCCATATTTGTTACGGTCGTGAATCATATTTTAATCAAAATACAACCTGACAGTGACCTGCAAATTGCAAAAAAACGTAAGAAAATTTGAATTTGGCGGCTACCCTGAAGGTTCCGCCTTAAGCAATAATCTTCTAATAATTTATACTATTAATGAACCTTATTTAAGGTGCTAAGCCATTACAGTCAAGGGTAAAAATATATATAAACTTAGTAAATCCTCGAAGAGTATCGGTTAGTGTTGAAATGTGATACAAATCACAAAAGTATGAGTGCTATGCACAAAACTTAATAAAATTTAACTACTTCTTTCCAGATACCACCACTAAACATGTCATCACAACCCTCAAGACATTTCCCTCTTCAGTTGGTTGACAATTCAAGCTCGGACCAGCCCGTGACCACCAGAGTCATGTGACGGTTATGAACTATCCATACCAGACTTTAATGACGTATGCCGTAATGTATAAGTGTGTATAAGTGGACTAAGGTCAGGTCGTGGTCAGGAAGTGGTCAGGACGTGGTCAGGACGATGCATTTATCGAGTGAAGTGAGTTCGACGACTAGCGGACTAGGCCATGAGGCACCGTCGTCGAGCTATGGAGGCTCGTTGCCGAGTCAGCCGCTGACGGCAGAGCTGCTCGCTGAAAGGACCTTGGAAGGTCTCTTGGCAGATCATCCTGGAGAGTTGGTGAAGACTGGCTGTCCTCATGTGGTAAGGAGACACTCCTTTCATTGTTTCATTCTAGTTACGATACATAACCTTGTGTCAATAGTGTTGGGGTCCACTTCTAAGCAATGTAATCGGAAATGCCATAGAGAATATTCCTCATTGCGATGTGACGTATAAAATAACATCACGTTTTTTATTTTTTTTAAGCGTCGCTGCGATTGATTCGTTTTCATCTCATTTTTAAAGTTAATTCTGGTTCTTTAACTGGTACCATTAAATTAAACATTTAATCAAGGCTGACTTTAGTGTTCGACCGACGGTCAGCGTCGCACAGTGGTCTGAAAATCAAGCTCCATACTCATAGAAACTTAATGTCAGAAATTAATAGATAAAAATATGTTTTGTGTTTAGTATACCTCCGTTTGTTTTACTAATATAGTATGAAGGGTATGAGTAGCTCCATGCGTGAGTTTTTTTTTTTTTTTTTTTTTTTTGTATGGAATAATACACTTAAAGTGCTTTTTTTCAAAACTGAATAGAACTGATGGGCTGGTACTCACATGAGGTATTGCACCATACACGGCGATCAAGATAACATACAATTATTGTGCCTTTCGGTGCCGCTTTGCAAGTAGCAAGCTTTGGAAATTTTGAATTTACAGTTATCTTTCAAATCTTTGATGGTATTTTGTGAAGTTACATATAGCTTTGAATATGAAAATAGTATGTAAAGTAATACTCATACAAGAAGAGACAAACATACACACACACACACCCCCACACACTCACAAACTTTCGCCTTTATAATATTACTGTGATTATAAAGGCGAAACTGTGTGTGTGTGTGTATGTTTGTCTATTCTTCACGCTCAAACGGCTGAACGGATTTGGATGAAATTTAGCACACATATAGTTTATAACCTGGAATAACACATAGGATACTTTTTATCTCGATATTCCCACGGAATCGAGACTTATGCGGGTGAAACCGCGGGGTGCAGCTTATAAGGAATAAATATGTACTAAGGATGTTTTTACATTTTTATTTTTAAATATATGGTTAAAAGTGAAGAAAGATAAAACCATGTATTAAATAGTTAATGTAAAATACGTTTGGGGGAACTGTTAATGAAATAGTTAATACTAATACATTACAAACAAAAATTATGTGCAAGAAAGGCAATAACAATAAAAGTAACGTCAAAATTGTACATTGGTCAATTTAAGACTACAACAACTATTTACAGCTCCTATAACTATGATATATTAAATATTACTGTTTAATTATATTAATTAATTTAATTATATTCTTATTATTATTTTATTATAATTATTTGCTATAACTACTTATACAAAAACGATTAGCAGAGTATCTTTGCTGTCGTCAGTCCTCTAAATCCGAGTCCAGCATTGACGCGTTAATATCAATAAATTCAACATTCTCTTTGTCTAGATCTGCATCGTCACCAACGAGAAGAGATTTCATATAATCGGTAATAGGTGTATTTACTGATTTTCTCAGCACAGGTCTTATGCTGGACAGGTAGGTATCTGACGAGACAAGGAGACCATTGAAAATGTCTTCGTTTGTCGCTTTTCGACAAAATTTGCGCGAATGCTGTTCTTGGATTTTCTTGAAGTCTTTGTTTCTGGCTTCCGATGCCTCTTCAGAAAATTTGCCAATGGGCATAATATTGAAGCGTTTAATAACTTCAGCACCGTGCAGTATACGTTTGTGGACACTCGAAGGCATGTAATACCAGCCATAGAGCTCCACATAAAATTCTGCTGTTTGGCGCGCAAAGTTTTTAAACGCCTCAACATTTATGGGCTCCCCACAGGCCATCACACGCACACGCGAATCACACTAGGATCCAAGCCTGTAATAGCTGCAGTATTGGCAGGATTACCAAAAAATTTCCTTGCTGTGTTTCCATCGTTTGTGGTTCCGGAACCTGAAACAAAAATTATAAATGAATCAAAACTAATCCACATTTTTGTAAAGAATTAATATAATTAACGTTATTTGAAAAAAATAAGATTTAAGAACAACGACTGTTATCATAACTCACCTTGTTTAATGATGTCTACTAGGAGGCCCATTTCATCACGGATCTTCTGCTGTATGGTTTGTTTTCTACTCTTCAATGACTCTTTGCTGTCTGCATCTCTGGCTTGCCATGTTTTGAAGTCTAGTCTATACGAAATATGGAGTAGGCACTCCATACATCTAATCCAAGCATGAAATGTAGATAAACCATACTGATATATATCTGTTGAAACAGGTTTTCTGGAAAGAAAGTGAATTAATTAATAAAAAGATACACAGCATTACGGTAATCTGAAATATATCAAATTATTCAAAACTTACTCTGAGATCTTCTCTAACTTATTCATTTCCGAAGGGGTAGCTTTACAGATGTCACAAGTCTGCGTTGAAGTATTTCACAGTTGCGAAGTGATTTTACCATCTATCATGGTCATAAGCATTGAGTGCTTAACAGTATGAATTCCCATAATAGACGGCTCTAGTGCTGCAATCTCAGCTTCAATCAAAGCCTGTTCTTCCTTAATATTTAATTGGTTTTCATTTGCAAATTTAAAATAGAGCGGTCTGCAGAACATTGTGGAAGATGGCTTTGGATTCTCCCATAACTTTTCTTCACCACAAACTAAGCGGAGAGGCACAAAAGAACACATAAAATTGCTTGAATCATCTTCAGCCGCCATAGTTTGTTTGTACAAACTTTGCCCTGAAGCACCATCAATGCCCCACTTGCATACCAATGTTAGCTCTTTGCCATCTAGCGAAGATTCCAAACGTAGGAATTTCCCAAATCAAGCAACAGTTTTGTCCAAAATCGCTTGAAGCTTTACTTTTACCCCTCTTTCGGTGATTTCTATGGTGTCTTTTGGTGGGTAACAGTCCTTCTTCGCCTCTAAGATAGCAGTATATGAAGGATATAGTAGTATTCCTTCTTCTTTTGCACAAGCTCTTAATGTTGTATACTGCCATTTTGAAAGCTTCAATGAAGTCAGAATTCCTAAAGCTTTATCAGCGGAATATATGGGCATAGCATTCTTGGACTTCAACAATTCCTTTATCTTTGTAGCCTCTTCGGGATGCTCTGTGATCAATTTTATTATATCTGCTACATTTTGTTATCTGCACTTAAACCAGTTGCATAAGCAAGGCTTTCAGTGCTATGCGTGAGGAGCTCTTTCACTCTTCTTCTCTTCTGTAGCGGGCTCAGCTCCGAGAATACTTTTCTTGGACTCACAACAGTTGATGTTCCAACACTGCATTACACCGAAGTCAAAACTGGAACATGGTTGCTGCTCTTCTAACACTAAAGAAGGTGTCATCTTGTCCTTCATGAACTCAGGCCATTTTATGTCTTCTTGCAGCCATGTCTCATACTTTTTTATGAAAGTATGTCTCGTGCGATTACACGAGATCCATTTGTTCCTCAACGACCACACATGAGTCTGACAGAATTGTTTCAATTATTTATTTTCGTTTTCTGACAAATCAACGGCATTGACAAAAACTTCATATAATACACTGGGCTGTGAGAAACAGCTATTGTTAGCCACAAACATAAAAATATCCAAATTGGTACTAAAACCTTCCATCATAACACGAAAACAAATCGAACGTAATAAGTATAGTAAGCGCGCACAAGTGCAAAGAGCTACTGAGTGAAGTTAGTTTAAATGTCCTATTTATATTATAACTACCCTCATTAACGCTCGCTGTCCCAATGCTTATTAAATTAAAATTCAACAATAATGACGGTGATTAACAAATGAGTTATTTCGTGAAATGAATTTTGTAGTAAAATGTAAATAATCTACATCGTTTTCTAATATTTTCATTATAAAAGTCATTAGTAGGTTATTAACTAACGACAATATCAGTTATGTGGTTGGTTACTTCATTTAATTATGTCAAAGATTTGAAAGATCACCAACTGTAAATTCAAAATTTCCAAAGCTTGCTACATGCAAAGCGGCACCGAAAGGCACAATAATTGTATGTTATCTTGATCGCCGTGTATAGTGCAATAGCTCATGTGAGTACCAGCCCATCAGTTCTATTCAGTTTTGAAAAAAAGCACTTTAAGTGTTTTATTCCATACAAAAAAAAATAAAAAAAAAAAAAACTCACGCATGGAGCTACTCATACTCTTTGTACTATATTAGTAAAACAAAGGGAGGTATACTAAACACAAAACATATTTTTATTTATTAATTTCTGACGTTAAGTTTCTATGAGTATGGAGCTTGATTTTCAGACCACTGTGCGTCGGTCGCGTACCGATTTATATGGAGTTGCGCTTGTTGACCGTCTGTGCTACAATATTCGTCTAATTTATCATCAGTGTCTTGGTACGCGTGACCAACTGCAACGGTACGCGCCCGACGTCAGCGTAACACTAATTCCGGCCTAAACAATCTCGTTACTGACACTCTTTTATATGTGCCATTACGTATAACTTCAGTTTTCTCTTTCTAGGTGTGCACAGTACTACCTCCCCACTGGCGGTCAAACAAGACCCTCCCAATGGCCTTCAAAGTGGTGGCTCTAGGTGAAGTGGGGGACGGTACCCTGGTCACCGTCAGAGCTGGCAACGACGAGAATTGTTCTGCGGAGTTGAGGAACTGCACGGCGGTGATGAAGAACCAGGTCGCCAAGTTTAATGACTTGAGATTCGTTGGGAGGAGCGGGAGAGGTGAGTTTTGGAGATTAATACAGACTTATATTGTAAATTCGAAAGTAACTTTGTCTGTCTGTGACCTTTTCACGTCTTAACAGCTGAATGGATTTCGTTGTTTGGCACAAAGGTAGACAATGACCTTGGTTAAGTCATAGAATACTTTTTATCCGGTAATACGTTCTGGTGGGATAATCCCGACCTCAACGTGGACGTAGCTGCGGGACAAAGCTAGTAATTAGTCAGCAATTTGATTGCCTAGAAAGTCAAATCACCAACTTGTATGACCAGATGTATGAATGTAAACGAGGCAAAAGGAGTATGTCAGGATCGTAGCAGGTGGCGTTCTGTAGTTTCTGCCTACCCCTATGGGAAGGTGTGAATTTATGTATGTATGTTTGTCAAATCAGGTAAGACTAGAAGTTCATTTAAATTTGGTATAAGTAAACATGCAAATTTACCACATCACCGTAACTTTACATTTTAAATGATTAAGGCGACAGTAAGTGCCAGCAACCTTGAGCGGGTGGGAGGAGCATGCGAAACTAATAAGCGAATAAAATTGCACAGAGCGGTAGCGTCTACCCGGACATTGGTCAGCGAAGCACTGCCGCCCGTCGCCCGCAAGAGCCCCGCTTCAACGCGCATCAAGTTTATTTGCAAAAACAACCCCCCTTGATTTATAAAACACGATACAAATAAAAAACCGTATACAAAAATTTGGGTACTTAAATTGTCTTTTAGATGGTGCAGATTTCATGAAAATGCGCCCGATAGTTTTTGCGTGATTATCATTTTTGTGTTCGCGTTAGGCATTATTTTACAAATTAATTACACTATGTTATAATAATATAATTTCAAATATTCACCTATCAAATTACGAATAAAATAGTCTAGTTTATCATATATTTTTTTCAAACAAATAAGACTATTCGTTTAGACGTGATGTTCAATTTGAAATCATTAAAAGTCGTATGCAGATATACGACTTTAATGATTTCAAATTGAACATCACCTTAAGCCTTAAGGTTTTGTGTTTTCTTAGAAATAACAGACGTGCTTTTTTTGTTGAAAAATTGTCTACTAAGTGCTTTGGCATCGGCCATTGTAAAGTAGAGGTTCGTTGGAGTTTAGGATCACAAATTACATTGGTTTATTAATTTCTTTATAAGAAGAGATGATATCATTTTGGGTATAAAATTACCAATATGCCAAATAACTTCCGCTCAATATGGATACCACGTTATTAATTTACGAGGTTATCTTCGGAACACACCCACCTAACCTATTTAAAGATTTATGGCATAGATTTTCGTAGCGGGGCCTTAACAGATCAATTACCCCCATTGACTTAATATTCCTACAAAGAGAAGACCTGTTGAAATATTCAGAAGGCAAGGCGCTCGAGGCTTTGTTTTTGAGTACGCACTCGGGGGAGAGGGGGATTTTTTATGAGTAGATGTCTGCATTATCGTAAACATTCATATAATATATGCTCACGGTTTTATAGATAGCAAAGATGGCAATTAAAAAAATGTTTTGTTGCAATTTTTTGTTTATCTAGGTCTGAATCGCAAAAATTCCGGGTCGCTAATAAATGGCGTGATAGTTTCTTAAATACATAAGACTAATTTGCGAAACTATAGTATATTGTAGATGACTGATTAATATATATAGAAAAATGTGTAACACGTTTTGTACACTATATAACTTTAATTAAATCCAAAAAATTAAGAAAATTTCGCTTCTAACTTAGACAACAAAAATACACTACGCAGTAAATCTTAAAAAATAAAAGATTTTTTGTCAATTTAATATTTATTATTTCCACGAGCCCGTATCACTTCATTAAGACGATGTGGCATGCTGTAAACCAAATTTTTAATACGATTTTGGTCTATGTTTGCCCATTCTTCCACTAGCGCATTCCTTATCTCGTGTAAGGTAACAGGAGCAGGAGAGCGTTGTCTCACGCATCTCCCGAGCTCGTCCCACGCATGTTCTATAGGATTTAAGTCTGGGCTGCGAGCTGGCCACTCCATGCAGGTAATACCGACGTCTTGAATATACATATTGACATCGGATGTGTTCTCGAGCAAACCGTAACCTGGCAACTCGATGTTGTCTGACCAGTTTGGGGCCGTTTGCTGGTCTATAAGGCTTTATATAAACTTCACGAAGACGTCGCTGAATCGTATCAGAGCTCACATTGTTGTGGTGAATTTCTTGAAGACTGTTTCGGTCCTGAACAGACGTGAGATGTCGATTTCTTAACATAGTGCTCACGATGAATCGGTCTTCTCGTGTAGTTGTGCACCTTGGCCTGCCATTTACTGGTCTTCTGGTGTTCTAATGTCTCTTGAATTCGCTGGAGTACTCTTTGGACCGTTAATGAAGATACTCCTACTGTTCTAGCAATGCTACGCTGACTTCTTCCTTCTTGTAGCATGGTAACAATCCATGTACATTCTTCAGGTGTTAACGAGATGATATTGCACTGAATACTCTGATCAATCCAAGGGACCATTTATAATGACAGCTCGGTTTGAAATAAAAGCAGAAAAAATATTATTTTCCCTATTAAAAAATTTGAAATTTTTCAAGGAGCAGTTTTTTTTTATCTGTTACTTGTACAAATGAAACCTCTTTAGAGATTTAGAACAAGCATTAGTAACCTGCTTACTACATATTATTTATTCTAGCGATCTAGGTATATAATTTATGGAGATATCACGGTTTTTACTAGCGACTCGGAATTTTTGCGATCCAGTGTATTATGAAGTGCCTTCTGAAAATGACTGAAAACTGATGTAGTAGAAAAAGTATCTTTACACTAATAATGGTAACATATTACATGACGTAGTCGAAAACCTGAATTCATTAAATGTTGTAAAGGTCTTTACAGTTGGATCGAATCAAACCAGGGTTCTACTCTCTATGTCCGTCAACGTAGATACGGGCCCGTCCGAAAGTAGTAGATCCATCAAAACGAATGTCAAATTAAATTTTGCGGACGGGCAAAAATACATCGAGAGTAGGGACAGCTGTCAAACCGTGTTGTGATTCACTCTTAGTTCGGGCACCAAACTAATCTTATGTCCGTAGGTGATATGGAGTAGGAAACGCCCATAATTTCAGCCGAAATTACGGACTTCATGCTTAAGGAGGAGGCTCACTGGTTACAGATTTACTAAATCTGAGGACCGTATTCAGTAGTGGACTGCAATAGGCTAATATAGGTAATTGAATGATTGATAGAAACCATTTGATTGTCAAACCACCTTGTCTTTGTCTGCTGGCCAAAGACCTAAGCGCCCGGAGCAAGCAGTCATCCCATCCAAAAACTCTAGTAGGTTCTGTCATTTTCTTTCTTGATTTTGCGCATCATTATCAAAATCAGTAATGATCATACTCCCCACCAATCAAGCATCATGTATATACCTACAATATTCCTATTCCCCAAAAGCTATAGAAAAGTCCTTCATCTTTAAAACAACGTGTCACAGAGTTCACTGTACTTGATATCATAGTAGGTGCTAAAGTAATTGCGCGGTCAACCGCCTCTGCGTTGTCGCGACGGTGACACTTGAGGTGATTCAGATGTGAACGACTAGTGGCCGATTAGTTGCGTGTACGAACCTCTTGGAGTATAATCTAGTAGGAAATGGTTATGGGAGATTCGCTAAGGTAGCCCGCGAAATTCAAATTTACTTAAGTTTTATACAATTTGCATGTCAGTGTCAAGTTTTATGTTGATTAAAATATGATTCGCGACCGTAACAAATATGGCTTTATAGAATTATAATCATTAGAATCAGCAATACAACTCCAAATGTCATTATTTCATGAAATATAGTCATTGAATAGGGTAATATGAACTTAGAGAGATGTATTGATAATTTTTATGATTATAATTCTATATATAAATATTTGTTACGGCCGCGAATTATATTTAGATCAACATACAACCTGATAATGATCTAAAATTGCAAAAAACATAAGAAAATTTGAACTTCGCGGGCTACTCTGACGCTTTCGCCATACGGGCTTTGTATCAAGGGTTATATTGAAATAGCCTTTATGGGTAAGTATAAATTGGTATTTAAATCCAATACACAAGCAAGTAGGTCAGTAGGTCCATTTTCGGCAGTCTGTTCGGCTTCGTGTGTATGTATATTTGGTCCGACAAGCACATCGGACTACAGCCTCGGGGTCCCTTTCCTTGTTTTCTGCTATCATCATCTTTTATCACCTTTTCAAGGAGGTCACTTTTTCCGAGCTGTAGGACCACTGAACTAAAGGACCTCACTCTGAGGCACTTCAATCCCAAGAAGCTGAACTGCCAATGAAGCCTAAAAACACCAAAGATAAGCTATGTATTGTGAGTGCAAATAAACATAACAAGATTTTGTCTATAGCCGAGAATACATTTCAAAAATATGAATTCTGTCATTATGTTTCACCGAATTGTGGCACGGAGCAGCTTATCAACAACTTGGAGAATAAATTAATAGAATATACATTAAATGATTTTTGCATTATTTTAATTGGAGAAAAAGACTTCCATAAAACTGAAAACTATGTGGATATAATTATAAAACTGAGAGAAAAATTGCAGAAAATACAGCACACGAATATTGTAATATGTGTTCCTACTTTCAAATTAAGTGATCATTCAACTTTGTTTAACTGGCGCATAGAGACCTTTAATAATCTACTTCATTTAGACTTGCAGACGTACAACTATGCAACGGCGTTTGATTCTAATTTAGACTTGTGTTACGATTTTACAATGTTCTCTAAGTTAAGCAGAAAAATTAACGATCGTGGTATGCGAAATATGTTTCATAATCTGTCGGTAACTATAGCTGAATATAATTCATTTTCTAAACAAGAAAACATGGCTGACAATCAAACAAGCATGTCGTCTCCACGATGCGATTTTTTTCTTTAATCATTTAAATATAATGCATCAAAATATAGCCGGTCTCATAAGCAAATCCGATTTACTGGTTATTTATATACAGGAACTGTTAAGTAAACAAATTAATTTAGATGTTATATGTATAACCGAGCATTTCATAATGTCGGGCCAAGAGAAACTTTTACATATACCAAATTATAAGCTAGCGGCGTGTTATGCTAGACAAAACATTAAGCGCGGTGGAGCCTGTATTTTGGTTAAAAAAGGCATCGAATTTAAAGACCTGCCTGACATTGTGAGACATTCGGTAACAGGAATTATAGAATGTTGCGCAATTGAATTACCTTCACAAAAACTTACAATCTTATGTGTGTATAGACCACCAAAAATCACTAATCTACACCAATTCTATGAAAGCCTAGATATTATACTTAAAAAGATTTCCAAACCAAACAAAAAAATAATCATGTGCGGAGATTTTAATATAGATATTCTGAAAAAGAACAGAATTAGCATGGATTTTGAATGTTTTCTGATGAACTATAATTTGAAGCTAGAAATAAATAAACCGACCAGACCTCGTAGTGGAACTTGCTTAGATAATTTTGCACACAATTCAAAACAAAGCTGCCAAAGCGAAATAATAGACTTCGGATTATCCGATCATACGGCTCAAATATTTACAATGAAAGTTAATAAGTTTAGTCAAATTAAAACATGGAAAACATCAAGACGAGACATATCTGAGGAAAATTTAATTATCTTTAGAAGTCATCTCCAAAACTTATCGTTTACAGATATATATAGCACAGAGGATCCAAATGAAGCCTATGACAACTTTTTAGAAATATTTCAACTCTTGTATGATCTATGCTTCCCCTTCAAAACAGTCATATTAAGATCTGAAAAAAAGATCAAATGGGTATCTAGAGGTATTAGAATCTGCAGTAAAAAACAGCGCCAATTACTTTGGAAACAAAGACTTAATCCTACTAGTGAAAATAAAACGACATTTAAAGCGTACTCAAAAAAATTTAAAAAAATTATCAAGCTGACCCAAAAAGCACAAAACAACTTTCTAATTAAAAATTCCAAAAATAAATCTAAAACATCCTGGCAAATAATAAATAGTACAAAATCCATAAGTGAACCCATAACAAGAATAAAGAAACATGATTTAATATTAACTGACCCTAATGAAATAGCTCAATCATTCAACGATTTCTATATTGATCAAATTTCAGATCCACCCATAAACACTACTAAAAATACTGTAAGAATAACGTATAACCCTCATTCTATTTTTATGGCCCCTGTTGTCCCTCAAGACATTACAAGGGTGATCAAATCATTAAAGAACAAGAAGAGTTATGGATATGACGGCATTTCAACAAACGTTATAAAATTTGTCTGTTCTATTATAGCTAACCCTCTAAGCCACATTATTAACGCAAGCATATTCGCTGGAACATTCCCCGATAGCCTTAAAACCACAATAGTTAAACCACTCCATAAAAAGAACAATAAAGAAGACATGGCTAACTTTAGGCCAGTAGCTTTAATCCCCATATTTTCCAAAATCTTTGAAAAAGTAATTTACGAGTCATTTCTTTCATTTCTGTCAAAATATAATATATTATGTGAGGAACAAAAAGGTTTTCGTAAAAGTAAAAATATAAATATGGCCATATACGACCTAATAAATAAAATAATGGTTAATGTGGATAAAAAAATACCAATTTGTGCGATTTTTACCGATATGACCAAAGCTTTTGATTACGTTAACCATGAAACGCTTTTGGTCAAACTTGATGCTTACGGCATACGAGGGAATGCTCTACGTCTAATAAAATCGTATCTAAGTGGACGTCTCCAATATACAGAAATCTCTAAAATATGTGTCAAATCTAAACGTGAGGTTAAATATTTATCTGGTCCTAGGAAAATAAAATATGGCGTTCCGCAGGGCAGCGTTCTAGGGCCACTATTATTCTTGCTGTATATAAATGATCTGCCCCGACACATCCCTTACCCTTGTGTGTTATTTGCCGATGATAGTACGATCCTAATAGACTGCCTCAAGAAAGAGCTATATGAAGATGAAATAAATAACTCTCTAAAATTAATAATAAACTGGCTCAAAGATAATAATCTTATCATAAACCTCAATAAAACAAATATAATGCATTTCTATCAAAAAATTCTCCCTTTAAATCTAAAAATTAATTATGAAGGACAAACTATTGATAGCGTTACTGTGGCTAAATTCCTGGGTATATTGATTGACAGTAAATTAACTTGGAAACCGCAGGCTGAAGAAGTCTGCAAAAGATTAAGCACATCTGCGTATGCTCTCTACAATCTGTCCAAGAAAGTAAACATTGATACATTAATGATTGCATATCACGGTTTGGTGGTCTCTGTTCTAAGGTTTGGTGTAGTGTTCTGGGGTAATTGTTCCGAAAGGGAGTCTATATTTAAAGCCCAAAAACGGTGCATAAGATCCATTTTCAATCTCAAGGTTACAGATAGTTGCATTCCTTTTTTCAAGAAACACAAAATACTAACTTTTCCTAGTCTTTACATTCTCGAAGTATCTATATTCGTTAGAACTAACAAGCATCTATTTCCTGCATTAAATGATACGAGGATGCGATCTACTGCCATGAGATCAAAATATCAGAGTCTGTTGTGTACTGGTAGATATAACACTGCTTTGCTTAAAAAAAACGTTATGGGTATGGCACCTATTATCTTTAACAAATTGCCAAATTGTATTAAAGATCAGCCCTTAATAAAATTCAAGAAACTACTGTCGTTGTTGCTGACAGAGAAATGTTATTACTCTGTTACCCATTTTCTAAATGATGAATTGTAATATTGCTTCACTTTAACTCATATATTATGTAAATAATCTTAGACTTAGCTGATCCATGTTTGTCATTTTGAATTTAAGTAAACTTGTACTTACCTAGTTTCTAAATTATCTGTAAGTTAACCACTATATGTTTGTATGCCAACAGGCAGAATGTACTGGGAATATTTCTGAAACTAACACCATTATTGTAACACCTGCATTCTATACAAATAAGGTATTATTATTATTATTATTATTATTATTATTATTATTATCATAAAATAATATTACTACATTAAAAAAAAATATATATAAATAAAGTGGATTACAAATTAAACAGTTGGTATACTGACGGATTAAAAAAGTTACGTCCAAAAAAGTATTAAAAATATTTTACATGGCTGCCCTGTAAATTTTAACATGTGTCAAATCCGTCACTTTTCTACGATTATGACGAACTATTTCTTCCCAAAACAAAAAACTATCTTTAACCATTTGAAAGCTTGTTGCAAACATGCTTGACTGTTCGAATATAACTTAAGTTATTTTACTACGAGCCTGAACAACATAAGGTTGACTTTTGCAGGCAATCTTTACAGTATCTACTTTACAATGCTTAGATTATCTATATTTGTTACACAAAGTGACTGCAAACGACGACGAATTCGGCTGCGGCAGTGCGAGGCAGGTGATATCAAATCACCTCGCAAAAAATATTGAGTATGGACTGTTTAGAACACGCCCATAATATAACTGGGTGTTGTGTTATACCCGAGTCATAATGCCTTGGCAAATTATCGGTTTTTGCAGGTATAGAACAACATAAACACAACTTATTTATGTACCTTGGTGTTTAACATTTGATTGTGATTTTTTGTGTTGTGTTTCTTCTTCTGTATTGCACGAGATAAATGCTTTATCTATCTTAATTCATTTTAGGCGTAGATCCCTCTCTTTTAAATTTTTAAACAGAAAAAAGTGTAATGTAAATCTATGCTCCATTTTCGCAAAATATCCCATTACATAAACAAAATCTCGTTACCATCAACGTAACGTAAACCAGAATTAACGTAAACAGTTCGGATCGATGTAAATGAACAACGGAGCGGAAACAAACTTAAAGTTAGGGGTCGCAAACAGGAGCATACGAACTGTAAACTTGCCTCGCGTCTCATATTCAAATAGTGCAGGGGAGCTAACGAAGGAAGATGGGGTCGCGAACCTTCAGCATGACGTAAGAAAATTTCACTGAATATGTCATGCGTGTCACAGCTTTCCGTGTCGATGACGGTTAAACAAGCGAAGACGGGATAAATTGTTTGTTTTATATAATCATGTTAATAGAATGTGTTCTTGTTTACATTTTGATTTTGAGGAAGTGTCATGTTGCCAAGTTATTGTTATGCGTGAAAGAGGTAAACTTTTGTTTTAATGTCAATTTATTCTACTAGGTTATAAGGATTAAATTTCAACAAATCTTTTTCTGGGTTTTGGTGCTAAGACGAGTTTTGTAAAATTATCAATATTTCAGAAGGCCAGAGCCCCTAATTTCGGTTACAAGTTTGATCCAGACTGCACTTCAGAGTACAATACTACTTTCCAAAGTCGACTTACCAGCTAATTGTATAAGAGCGCTAATTTCCTCTGAATGGAGTTGATAGACGCGTGAAACATTAAAGTGGATTCCGCCCTCGTTGAACAAATATAACCCTCATTAAAAAATCCTTAAACAAACAAAAGCTTTCGGCGAGCGTGTACACGAAAAAACCAATATAGCCCAGAGCGGCGAGAAAGTGGAAAAGAAGTTAAGAGGTGTCTATTTGTCACGTTTCTTCCTGAATAACGCTCTGCTTTCCAATTAAGGGTAAGCGCTCTCTTTGTTTATCTTAAATTGCGAGGAAATCTCACTCAAATTATCGGGTAAAAAACACAAAGGGGGATCGCTGTGGAACATAACTTTTGCTTCGTTCCGGGATAAAAAGTTGCATATCTAACATCGAGGGAGGTGGCGCGGGGAATTTTTAATAAGCGAAAAATTTAATGAGGGCCCCCCAACCACTTTTATGCCACGGTTTGTCGTGTCAGCTAGTTGGGAAGGCCTTTATACTTCGTATTAGCAAAGAATTATTAATTACTTGTAAGATCTTTTCTTTGTTTCCAAATTACGCTGGAGTTTGTGTAATATCCAATTACTTGTTACGGAAAATTATAATACTCATAACATCTACTGAAAAAAAAACATTTTCTTTTTTCGCTCATAAAAAGCTACATTTTGTATAATAATTCCATTTTTTTTTCCATAACCATGTTTTTGTTGTGATTAAATAAACAGTGATATACTTGTCCACTAAATAGTACAAGTAACAACATTTAAAACACATAGCGAACACAATTCCCATTCATGACTGATTTAAATTTAACCTTACCTTATTATGCCCCGGAGTGGTGTAGTAAGAGGGCAATTTAACGCACCAGTAGTCAAGCAGCGACATCTGCTAATCGATTGATTGACCCCCACCTTACAGCTAGACTCGGTAAAAAATACGCCCCTAGTCTCATTTGTCCCTTGTCCCTGATCTTCTACGCAGCCTCTGTAATTGCTTTTTTATATCGTGCGTTGGAAGATTTTGAGTGGAAAGTTCGTTGAAAAAATGTTTAGGGTGCCTTACTGAAAATAAATGTTGATTTGTTGACTTAACACTTCGAAGTTCTTATAATAATCCTATTCATTATTTATTTATTGATTAGCTAATGCCATGCGTTGCAATGCCTTTTAAAACCTCCGGCGCGCACACAACAACTTACCAAAGTTTCATCGCAATAGGTCGAGCCGTTTTCGAGTTTTTGCGAGACTAACGAACGGCAATAGATTTTTATGTATAAGATATGGCTTCAACGACTTACTCACTAAAACATACACAAAAAAACACATACAGCTTTAGGGTATTGTGAATTCGTCACTTAATGATTAAAGGCCTGTAAGATACCGTAATTTGAATTGGTTACAAATTATAAAATAAAGCGAAAATGAGATAAGTTCACAAATACATACGATGGGAACTATAGAAATATTTATTTTCAAAGTTTATACATGGTAGCACCACACAGGTTGAGTGGACCTGTCCAGTCAGTGCAGTATAATTATTGTTCAAAGTCTAGAGTATCAGACTATATTAATAAATAGTCCAAGAAATTGAAACTCGAAACGACTCGACTCTTGAGTTCGCTGAAACTGAAGAACACATTATAAGAAGTTGCTAGAACTTCACAAGATTTCCTAAACTTAAATAATCGTTACTTACACTTTGCTCGAACCAAGGATCAAATTGAAGGCCTCACAATCAACAAGCTATAACTACGAAATGTCAAAATCAGATTTAGCTTTAGTCTAATCATAATATCCAGTCAAATGGTCCAATCAGTACCAATCCTTTGATTCTCCGTTTACTTTTTCTTTGTCAGACAACGATAGCACAAAAACCTACGCGGCTACGTAGGCATTCCTAAACTTTGTGCTCTAACAAAGGTCGACAGTGCAGTTAACCAAACAGTGTCGGTAGAACACAATGCGTTCTCGAGCTCAGTCTTCACCCCATCCGCACCTTGTTTCAACCCCAGGAAAATTATTTTTGTATAGCGGCGAAAAAGATCTCCACCTCACCTTTCGTTATTAACTCGACCCCCTTTGATGCACTGTCCATGCCCCTTTGCGAACTAATGATTTCAATTTCGCCCTGTTATTTTGAGATCCTCTCGCTGTATGTTGTGGGATGATTGAGCATGTAAATTAGCGTTTCAAGGGTATGTTATTTGAATAGAACGAGCTTTAATATTGTAAATGGGGATTTAGGACGAGTGTGGTTTTGTAAGGAGTTCCTTTATAATATATAAATAGCTATATGTATGTTTAGCCAGCAGTAAAGGATACGGAATTTAAGTTTAAAGTTGAGAAAACCGGTGAAAATGCTATTCTCTTCTAGAATTGTGTCTCCAGAAAAGTTGTACAGATAGCATCTTATAACACTTGTAGTTATAATTCTTAACGTAATTGTTAAGAGCATCGCTAACTACCACCACAGTTTAAGACGAGCATCCATTTTAATTTTATTAATTTAAAAAGAGAACCATTGGGTGAGTACAAAAAATTCATAAGCGAAATTGAGACGGTCGCGGGACGGGGATGGCAATACTCTTTTCTCCAAGCCAAAGTGGGACAGAGCAAGTTTCTTTTCATTTCGGTCCGTCTTTTTGGAGTTGTTCTCTTTCCGTTTTTAATTATTGAACCACTCATTCCTAATTATTGTTATTAGCGTTGGGGAGAGTGGTGAAAATTGAGGGTCTCGTCTCGCGATATTGACCGTTCGGCTCGTTGGTCGGTGCTTCCTAGGGGACTGGTTTTAATTGTGCACGCATTTGACTTTTTCTCTTGTTCTTTTGAGACGCCTCAATAAACTCGGATTTTACGGTGTCTCGCTTGTATTAGTTATTTTATTGGTTGGGGAAGAAGTTTTATATTGCTGAGGAAGTATAATGCAATAAACATACATATCGTAGATTCTTGTTCCGCATCGTTCTTAAATAACATACAAATATATCTACGTAGGTATGGGCTTACGATGCAAGTATGAATAATAAATATTCCGCATGTATGAGGAGTCAATTCGCTAATGTCCCTAATGCGTATCGGTTGGCTTTATGTATTTTATATCCAAATTGCTCCTTTAAGCCGAAAATCCCCAGTAAGCCATGTAACCGAGATCAAAGGGGCTCTCTGCCATTGCCATTGTGGCTCATTTTTTATTTAGCTTGCGAGAGAGAACTCTTATCTTAACGTGCCTCCCGCCTACTTTATGACGTTATAAAGCTGATTTTTAATCCGACGTGAACGGGAAATTGCCGAATTTGAATTTGGAACTGAAGTTGAATTCGGAATAGTATTTTAACTGTTATCTTGTGAGCGTACTTTTAAGTACAAACGAGTTAGAATGGTGTGATACTCACCTACTTTTCCAAAGTATATAACAATGTAATTCTATAAAAAAAACCTGTCGTAATGCAATGTTTGATATGATGCACGATAATAATGTTCATCTATGGACGTCTGCACCTTTGGTTTCCGTTTTTACACTGCGAACGTAAAAACTGTGGCTCTGATTCGATAGATGGCGCGGAGTGTTTCATAAAACCAGTATAATTTATTTACATGGACCAATTATTGTTTTTTGTTACTTACCATCAAAATGAACCAATTCGAAATTCAGGTTACTTTCAGATTTGTTCGCAATTCAATTCAAAACAAAATTTAAAATAAAAATATCAGTATCACCCCTTCAAAAAATGTTTCAATAACTGTAGCTAAATACAATATTTTTATGAACAATCAGTGGCTCCCCCTGCCGGGATACACACAGTTTATGAAGTGAGTAGCACGTGCAAGTGCAATATGTTAGCACGCGGCGTCGGGGGTGGGCAGAAAGGCTTTTTATGAATAACTAAATGATTTATGGAGTTAGAAAATGGCTTTGTTTGCTTTTCTGAAGGTTTTTGCTGGTAGGTTTTTGGTTGTTGGTTTTGTATGTTTGTAGATATGGTTAACATCCAAGGTTGTTTTTAAAAATAAAAAATAATTAAAATAATAATATCCAAAGATAAATGAATAGATATCAAATTCTGAAAATTAACGAATTCTGATGCTGAATGTACCTACCAGATACTAAATATGTAATACGCAAAAGCACGATTTTGCATTACCAACCCTTAAGAGTTTTGTAGAAAGGCAGATACATACGGTATGAACGGAAATAACACATTTATATGCGTATAACCAAAAGGACTAGAGTCGTAAAATGAGGCGAAAAAAAAAACAAAGTTCAATTACAGTAAGTACGTAATTATTTACCCTTTGACATACAGTTGCCAATAACTGGATCCTCTATGCATAATAAGCAGCGTACAGCGAAACATTCCCCAGCCATGTCTCATGTAGATTCCTGCCTCCATTCCATCCATATTACATAAGTAGTCGGAATGGGTAATTCGTATCTCCGTCCGGGAGACAATAAAACTTTTCTTTTCTGCGTATATTTGCGCAAAAACAATTTCTTGGTCTCTCTCTTAAGTTCTCGCCGAGTTTATGCGGGTTTTATGAAAATAAGCGGGTGGCCGCTCATTTCGGGTCGGGGGGGGTGCGGTGGGGTCGCGGGCCGCGCGAGGGGGGTGTTTATGTCGTTTTCATGGCTCGGAGGACCACCACCGCGGCTTTTGGCTTCAAGCCAGACGCTGCGAATACTAGTCTCTCTTTTGTTTTGCACGAAATGTTATCTCGGTACGTTTCTTGTATTCAGAATATAATTTGGTAAATATGAAATCTTTCGTTTTTGGGATGCTGGAGGAAAATAGTGTTTGTTAGCGTTGTTTGTTTAGAGTCTGCTTTTGTTTACAAAGAGATAAATTATTCATAACTAGCTTTTTACCATACAATTTTACTGGTGTGTTCATTAATGGTCCGAGCAACTAGATAATTTTATCATTTACTATAAATAATTGTTGCACAAGTGTTGCACAGTGCAATAAAACTTTCTGGGTAATCATTCAACTATTAATTACGAAAAACACCACATCCAGTTTGTGGTACATACAATTATTCAATTAGCACCTATGATCATTCATTACGGTGGGGGTGTAGAATGTCAATCGATGAACTTTACCAGAATTACCATTCGGTATGTGTGTCGATACGTCCGTGATTGTTCAAACGCTTGGCGCCGTGTTTGTGGTCGCTCTGCGGTCGATGTGTTACGATGGCATTTCGACTACACCACTCCTCCATTCCATCGCTATACAACACGCTAATACCCGATTGTTAAGCATCCATTGCTTTCATTATCCAGCGCTGTACATAGTTGAATGGTACATTTACGGTAATGGTCGCTGTTAAGGATATTGCGTCGTTGCGTGACGTCATTGTCGCGAGTTCCAACACTTATTAAGTGATAGGATGGCCACGACCACATTTACACACAGTGCTTATCATTTTGTGCGTTTAGCGGTTGGGCTGCAGCTGTTTGGTGCTTATTGGGCGGAAGAGCTTATAAAAACAAGTAATAGTGTAATTTTAAATAATAAACGATTTTGTTTTTGTAAGTAGTAAGTAAGTACAAACACTTTTACACGTCAATCATATTTTAAAAAACTAGATGAGGTCGGCATTTTCTATCTGACTACTCTGAGTAGAAAAGCCGAAACTAACTCAGATGTCACAGTCTCTTTTAAAGTTCAGACATAATCTTGGTAAAATCATGTGAATATCATGTAGATTGGTGTCTGAAATGGTCTTTTGAAGAAAGAACCAAACAGATTGAGTGGACCTGTTCAGTCAGTGCTCGCATTTCTCAGTAATCGTGCAGTTCAACTCAGAACTTAAGGAGCTCAATGAAAGATAGCTTGCACGTTAAAAAATAGCGCATCGTGTTGCAGGAATGGTCGTAAATACCTTATACCGTGCAGTCTATTGAAAGTAGAAAGGATTTGCTAAAAAGAAAACGATATACGCCTTAGCAGATCACTAATCAAATGGTTGGCCCATAGTTTAATTATATCACTAAGACCATCACCCTCATCGTCAGTACTAACAGCATCATTACATTTACTTTCCTTGCTCTTGTTTATTACTGTATATATTATATGTAGATAAGTATATGTTTTATGTATGTATGTATGTATTTATTGTATATGTAAATGGTACACCACTGACTATCTGCATTATTGTCTCTCCTGCTCCCTGTAATCCTTGCAAAGGTTGTCTGTAAAATATCGCTTTTAGCGATAAGACCGCACATTGTGTTACCCTATGTAAAATTTCTACATTTATATCTGTATTTTTATAGTATGTTAAAGAGTATTCTATTCTCCGAAAAAAAAGACCAAGTAGTCTATCCAGGAAAGGTTTACTTAGATTCATGCGTTACCATCGACACAGGTTTTGCGCTACGATTTCAGTCACTTCCTTTCTCCCTCTCAAAACAAAAAGCCAACGAAATACCAACACTTCTCTTCAAAATATTCATCATCTTAGTAAATCGTCGTCCTAGTAATCCGTGTGTTCGTGCCGGCATTCGAGGTACGATTGCTCGGCCGGCGGGGCTCCACAAATCAACCGAGTACGCCGCCGACGGCAACCGAATGGGTTGACGACGCCGCCGCGAATTCTTTATACATTCCAAGGTTGAAACTTGCTAGATGGTTTCTGTACGTGCTTCGGTGGGCTGTGTTTTGGTTGTTGAAATGGGGTTGAGTTGGTAAATAATGTTACGGAAGAGACACACCCTCGAAGAAAGGACCTTCGGTAGTGATTTCTATAAAAGGATGATTTTTATTGATGGTTCCTGAACTGATGTGCGTTTCTTAACTGTTATTTTGGAGTCCCAGAAGGAAGGACTAAAAACGCAATAAAATTAAAATGAGAACACACTTGGATCATCGTTATTTTAAAAGACGATTTACATTGATAATTTTTGATCAGAGGTGCGCTTCTTGGTTGTTATTTTGTAATTACGGAACGAAGGACCAATGTAATGTAAAAAACTATCAAATAAATAGTTCCGAGAATCTGCTCTTCCACCCTCAGCGTTTCTCACAATGTTACTTCTTTTATATCTAATAGTATTTTTTGATCGTACAGGTAAATCGTTCACCCTGACGATAATGCTGGCGACGTCCCCCCCTCAAGTGGCGACGTACCAGAAAGCTATCAAAGTGACGGTGGACGGCCCCCGGGAACCGAGGTCCAAGACCAGGCATCACGGCTTCCACCCCTTCCACTTCGGGCCTCGGTTCCCGCCTGATCCCTTGATGGGGTCACTACCTTTTAAGTTATCAGGTAATGTTATACCATGGAAAATAATATATTAGATTCTTGTACAGTCAGCTTTAAAAAGATATACAGGGTTATTGGTAATATGTCGGCAATCCATTAAGGGGATGTAGGGGATGTTATTTGCAACCGATTATGTTCAAAATTATTTGTGTTCTATAATACTGTATCAATGTGTAACTGAACCAAACCAAAAAAAATAACTGCTTTTAAGCAAATTTGCCACGACTCGCTATGAAGAAGAATATGTAGCTACAATTAAGTACCCAATACGCATAGCTGGGCACCGTTAATCAAATAGTTAACTTCATTCGTTACTAAAAAAGTGAACTTCGTTAAACGCTAAAGCGTTACATTTCGGAAGATTTAACGGGAGTTAACGTTAATCGTTAACTCGTGATAGAAATTGCATTTTATGTGTCGTTGCAATTTACTTATTAAAAAAAAAATGGTATGAATTATGGAAGTTTAGGTATGACATAAAAAAATATAAAAGAAGGGTGTATCAATAGAGTTTGTAATAGTATTTATTCAGAGATTCTCAGAACGTATTTTTCGCGGCGCAGCAGCGCGGTCCGCGTGGTGTCCTTTTGGCAAATATTAGGTACTTAATTAACGATTAACGTACTTATGGAAAGTTAGCGGAAGTTAATGAGTCACTTAACAATTTTTAAAATTAACTTAAAAGTTAATCCGTTACTGAAAATTTTAACTTCGTTAATTAACGATTAACAGATTAACGGTCTTGTGCCCAGCTTTGCTAATGTGTAATATGTTTTGTGGTTAGACATTGAACAAATATTGTTGACAATTAAATGAACTCTTATCGATTTATACGTCTTTTTGAGGCTGACTGGTATTAAGCTTTTAAGATGCCTGATAAATCTTTCAAGTTTCGTAGAATCTTCCGTGATAGCCAGCCAGCTTTATTGCTCAAGACAAAACAGACCAATGGTTTCTGTCAATGACAATGTTTCCACCTGATTAATGTGTGACCTGATTAATCGTCTTTACTTTTTATTAAGATCATAAATCAAGAAAGACAAAGATCTACATTAAGTAGTAGTAGAAACGCCTTTCATTTTATTCGACCCTGCTGAGAATGCTCTTAGAAAACGACGAAAATGAAAATTGAATCTAAACAAATATCTTTATTAAACCTGAACGAACTACTTATTGAAGGGGCTTACAAGAGCTAAAGCGTGGTCACTGGCGGATTGGATAGTAAAGAAAGAGATGCGCGATGACACAACGATGGTAATTTATTGCAAAATATGAAGCAATTATGGATTTACAAAAAATCTATTCATTGGACTAAAAAATTAAAACACTATTACGTTAGTATGTTGCTTGTAGAATAATCTGACAAAAATCTGAATGTTTGCATGTATATATATATAAGTATGGTTTTTAATCGTTAAAAATTTTTTTTAGAGGTGTCTTCGTGATTTTTTTCTATCATATCAAGTTAATTGTATTATGTTTTCAACACACTATCTAACTAGCATATATCCAGAAGAATATCATATATTTTTCTGATTTCGGTTACTGCAGTGGATCATATATTTTTAGGCATTATAAATTTGCGTTTAGGTCATGTAGTCCCCTTAAGTTGCAGTGGTGCGTAGCCTCATCTTCAAGAACTACAATCTTAATATGACGCGCCTGCTTATAGGTATCCATTACGACGTTCCTCAAACTTCAGTTCTGAGTTCTGACCTATCCCCTGTCCCCACTCGAGGCACGATGTTTCTATCCGAAAGATATTAAATTGTCAGCCGGGACCGTTGTCACTCCTCGTCTGCGCCTCAAAAGGGGATTTAATTCGGTCCAGAAGTTTTGCGTGACAATTAATTATCAATTTGAGGGGCCTCAGTTTGACACCTGCGAGTACACGAACTGTGTTTTAATATTCTAGAAACAGTTATGAAGTTTCTTAGGATTGTTAGTGACGCGTTCAGAGGTTATTTTATGGAGGTGTTTAATGGTAAATACTACACGTTTATATCGGTCAATAGGCCCTTACATAAAATAATGGCTTGAATATCATGATTAATACCCTTGTTGGGTCTTTTGCTTCTAATTGTAATACACTTCGTACACGTAATTGGTTTGGAATGTGTTGGCAGGTTCACCTCAACAAAAATATTCAAAGTCAAAGTCAAATTATTTATTTCAAAAAGGCACATAAAAGGCACTTTTGAACGTCAAAATTTACAAAAAATAGAATTGATTCTAGTTGCCCCTTCCAAAAGGTAGTTTCGTATGAAGAAGAATGGGCAAGAAACTCCACCGTTACTCTTTTAAAAATGTTTTACAATATGATGTATACATTAATTATATAATCATATGTGAAGACGATGCATCTAGAATAAAATTACTATACCACAATAGGTAAAAAGAATTAAATATTTATGTTTAATTCAGTGACAGGTAAATTAATTATGAGATAGATACATGGTGCTCACATATTTACATATATTGAAAATTAAATGATTTTTTCAAAATTTCACTAGTAATAATTTAGTGTGTGAGTTAAAGTACCTAGTTACATAATGTAAAAATCAATGTCATAATTTTTTTAAATTATACAATTAAATTAGCAACCAGTTTGATTTTGTCTAGACTCTAGATTTTCCTACGGAGCAGGACCAGCATGTTTCCAAGCATTCTTATTTAGGATATAATCCTCTAATTTGTAATATGCTTGTTTGTACTTTTAATATGAGTTTTAAATTTTCTTTCATTTAATTGCAAGGATTTGGATTTTTTTCTTTTTCTGTTTTTATCACAAGGTATATTGTTGTAACATTTAACACAGTAACCCATAAAAGATATATGTACTTTAGATAATCTATTATATGTACATACGTATTAACATTATTAACAAAAAAAATTGCGCGGGCGGTCTACTTTTCAGTTTTATGATGATTACGTATTTTTTTTGGAACTCATTTTTTATAAATATTAGTATTTTGAACCCCTAATGGAATATGCAGGTAAGTATTATTCCTTAAAACTTACCTAATACTCTTGAGAGAATTGTCTACTTAATTTGTACTTGCTTTGTTTATTTAGTTTAAAAAAAAGGCAATGATAGGCTTCGCAAATTGATATTCAACTGCAGGATAAAACTTGTAAACTTACGCACCCCAAAAATGTCACAAAATTGAAAACAGCGAACCCGAAAATTTGTTCCTCCCGTAAGAAATATGGCAGGTGAATGAGACTTCCCCAATATTGTGCGACGCGTCGCGACGCCCGCCCGGCAGGGTGTCGCGTCGCTAGGCACCCGCTCCCTACACTTGCACTTAATAAACACCGATGTAATTGTGTGCCGCATTATTAAAAAGAGCCGATATAAAACGATTCCTAATATATTTTTGCAGATCTTTTTGTTACGTTACTTATAAAAAACTTCAAAATAAACTCTTTTGTTCAGTAATAGCACTTTTACCTCAACTGAAATATGAATAGGCATAATAGTATATTTTTCAACTTTAGTTTCTGCAGTTATTTTATGTTAGTCTTTCCTACGGTACACGTAGGACGAGCTATTTTTTAACCGACGATTCAAAAAGGAGGAGGTTCTCAAGTCGACCCGTATATATATATATATATATATTATTATTATTATATTTTTTTTTTTTTTATGTGTTATCTTATAACATCTTTTAGTTGCTTTCCACCTCTCAAAACCATAACAAAAGATTAGCGTCTACCTTACTTCACTAAGTCTCAAGCTACCTTTATCACTCGCTTGCGTAGTACGCGCTTGTCGTCCTCTCGTAGTACGCAAGTGTCGTCGCAAACCTCGTTACGTCGGGTGTCAAAGGGCTGTAACTCAATTACACAGCACATAGGTACAGTCGGCGACACCAAGCGTGCCAAGACACCGGAATTAATGTATGTTAATTTACTTAGGATTTTATATCGGATCTGTCATGAGGTTGAATTGGTTGATTCGTGATCGTGAAGTTGTGTACGTATTGTATAACTTATTTGGAATGTTTTTCTTAATATTCATGGACAGTTCGGGTGTCTAGAGGTTATGTGTTGTTGAAATACAAAATAAAAGAATCTGTTACAATTTTTTGACGATTTCTCCAGCATATTATGACTTGTAGCTTCACCAAGAAATGGGTTATTCTTTCGATTTACAATGTTGCCTTAAAATTCATCAGTAATTGATAATTATCAAAATACTTAGGCCATATCTGACAAACTTTACATTGAACAACATCTAGTCTCTCCAGTATCTCATTAACCCAAACATACGCACGTGACAAGTTTATACTTCATCGCCATCATCTTCCACCTCGGTGACTCTTTGTTTCTCTTTAGAAACAATTTAGCAAGCACTTCAATATGTAAATTCCTCGTTTCGCGGCTGTTCTGAAGGCAAGTCTCCACTGCCCTCTTACCGGCACCAATAACCCTTGTGAAATCATGATAAATTATCTACTCTCACGTTCGCGCGTTCCTTTATACACGCGAATTTGTTACAAGAATATAAAAGTATGGATGCGACAACTTGGCTGGAGATGGCCTGTGAGGTCGTTAACGATACTGGAGGTTGAATAAAGTACACGAAGCATGTGTGATTCTAAAAAAAGGTAGAAAAGGTAGGCTAACACAGAACACGGGATCGCCACGCCAGCACCAGCGGCCACCGAGGCTTTTCTGTGCGGCCACCGAGGTCGTTATACCAATCTAAAGATTTTGATAAATCCGAGTTCAAAAATAGTTAAGTCAAATGCCAAAAGACAAAACCAGCTCACGAGTTGACACTCCTAATTGGTCCAGAAATCCAGTCGCAATCCATTTTCGTACATCTGTGTATCTCACGTCGCCGTGTGAGCGCCACTTAAAGTCGCAGCCTTCGCATTATTAATGAGGGAGTCTTAGACAAAATTAAATATAGCATTAGGCCCGGAAGCCCGGGATTGTGGGGGCCAGGGGGGAAGAAACGGGGGCCACATAACCCTTCAGTGCTCGCGACAATGCGGGTGCATAATTACGCATTTGTAAATTTTAAATGTCCCACCCACCTCATACAGCCTTTTGTATGACGTGATTCGCGCTTTCACTGTACATGTTAAACGGTTTCAAATGGATTCGTATGATGACGACTCCCGCGCGATTAACTCCAAATGTGACGTCATTTTTATTGTCGTGACGTGTTACTCAACATTTACGGCAGCGTGGTTGTTATAAATTCATGATGAGTCTTTTTTGGATGATTGGTGGAAATGTATTTAATCATTTAAAGAGTTGTTTGCCATGTTGTTGAAAGGTAGTTATACAAAACCAAACACACAACAAACAAGGGTCAAAGTTACAGAAGAATAGTTAATTAATCGTATCTATCAGATCGCAACCTTTAACCATTAACTCCCTTGTCACAACTACTTTCTTACACCGAAAGGTTAATTAAGCAAAACAAAAAGGGGTTAAACAAAATCAATAGACGCAAATTCATTAAACGCTAAGCAGATTGAAATCCAACATGGCGTCCAAGATGGCGGCGGCGGGTTAAGGCGCGTTGACAAAGCGTCGTCGTTAGTTCACGAGCCCTCTTATTAACCTTATGATGTACGGAGGGCATCCATCTTGCTAACTCCGGCCTGTGACGTCAGCCCTTAGCACTAACTAGAAGCTTATGGTGTCATAAGTTACGATGTGGAGCAAGCTGGTTCAAGATAGGGTTATGGATTATACCGGTTCTTACCCAGTATCTTACTTGTAATTCTTTGTATAGTAAGTACATTCCTCCTCTGGCATATAAATAGTGACGAGAGAGCACAAGGGCAATTTAGGCTAATTTTATTTTTAATTTAATTTAGCAAGGCTTATTTATTTGAGCTGTTAATTAATTTTCATAACTAAAAATATGCCTAGAATAGTGGTTACCAATGTAGAGGACCGAGATTATTATACTTCAAACTGCAACAATCATATCATTTTTTAACAGACTTCAAAAAAGGAGGTGGTTCTCAATTCAACTGTATTCTTTTTTATTTATTTTTTATGTGTGTTAGCTCAGAACTTTTTTTAAGGTGGACCGATTTTGATTATTCTTTTTTTATTTGAAAGCTGGTGCTTCTCATGTGGTCTAATATAAATTTTATCAAGATCTTACCAGTACTTTTTGAGTTATCCTTAATAATGCGTACGTTTTTCCACTAAGCTTATATAGATGAGGTGTTTATAACTTCCTGTCACTATTATTTACATATCAAGTAGTGGTATACGAATTTGTGTGGGGTAGGTACCACAACAAAAAATTGAAAAATAAAAACTTGTTTGCAAAAAAACAACCGACTTCCAAAAAAGCACCAAAAAAATTATAAAATAAAAAAAAAAGTTTTTTCCTCCTCCTATCTTAATGATAGCAGTGACCAAAATCATTATGATCAGCTTAGACCTAGGTCTAACCGATACCGATGACCAGACCACCCGACCAACCGATGTCCAGCTGTGAACCACTAGTGGTTCACAGCTGGACATCGGCTGTGTAAACAAAATAAGGGATAATATCAATGAAAGTTAGGTAAAGCTGTGTCTTATAATTATGTATTAAAACCATTAACGAAATAACAAAAATAAAAAAAATAGCAGCAAAAGCAAAACGAGTACCTATGTAAGAACCGTAGGAAGTAATGGCGTGAGATTATATGTATGCATGTTATAATTGAACACATAATTAAGTCTACATAGACAAGGCATTTTCAGAAGTGAGAACTCTTAACAAGTATGTTCTAGTTTTCTACTCCCGACAATCAAAATAGTGAAACTCGAGGATGACACCGTGACAAGAGAAACGTACGCGAAAATTAACTTAAGTTAGTAGTTTCAGCGAGAAATAATTAAATATCAACACTCCCATCTTCCTGCATCACACAGTAATCTCACAAAGTTATCAATATAAGTGGCTCATAAAGATAAATAGAGAAGATAATCTTCTTTATACCAGAAGCTTACAAAGGCCATATTGTCCTCAATGAAAAAGTCATCTGAATACAAGTTGTTCCAACACAAAAGAAATAGGGAAGTCGCTCAACTAAGTGTTCTATAAATGATGATCGAAGAAATGTAAAATAATTACTGGAAAGTGCTTCCAACCCTTTCTCTAATCACCGAGGGTCTCAAAGAGTCGTTAAAAAATTCCCTCCTAATCCCTCCTAAGCACATTGGAATCACACTAAAAACGTAAATACTTTTATCCGTGTAATCCCGGTCGTCTTCGCGGATTAGCGCTGTAGTATCGGAGGCAGGAAAAATGCAAGACGCAATCTAGCAAATGGCATTAAAATGTTTGGGTTCAACCCTCTCGCGGCGCGGTGCGATTTTTCAAAGCCGAAGAAAAACCCCTTCGTCCAGGGCAACGTAGCGGACTGGCACGTCTTCGGATGCGGCCAATCCACTACTACGGCGCGCTGACAGTTTTGATACTTTATTGTGTTTTCATGCACGAATTTGAATGGTAAAAGTTTTTCACTATTTATCCTATCCTAATAATATTATAAATGTGAAAGTTTGTGAGGATGGACGGATGGATGGATGGATGGAAGGATGTATGGTTGTTACTCTTTCACGCAAAAACTGCTTAACGGATTTGGATGGGATTTGGCACACCTACAGTTTATAACCTAGATTCACACATAGGATACTTTTATCTCGGTAGTACGTTCCCGTGGGATAATTTGCGACCTCCACGCGGGCGAAGCCGCGGGCAAAAGCTAGTTTGAAAATAAGTTTAATTTAAGTACAATTTCCTTTTCAATCCATTAGTACATAAACTAAATTCAGTCACCTTTGATATACCTACTTAATGAAGAATAATTTGTGTTCTTATAACGTAAACAGGTATCATAAACCTACTCTTAGGTACTTTCTGGATTCGTTATGAAGTTGTTACAACAAAACTTTAAGTTAGAAAATACTTGTTATACCTTTATTTCCAAAAGTTTTCTTTTAACCTAAAGCCGTACGCAGAAAATCAGGCTTAAGTCTGACTGTCGCCCTATGAAAACTAAGATTTTGACCACACCGCCGTCAAACAGTGTCGACAACAAAACAGGCATTCTGTCAAGTATTACGATACAATATCCAAATTTTAGTGTTCAGGTGTCAATACTGCTGAATCGTAGTATACAGCGATTACGCATCGTGCACACAACAAAGAATTCCAACATTT
Organism: Griposia aprilina; assembly: GCA_916610205.1. Classification (NCBI taxonomy): domain Eukaryota; kingdom Metazoa; phylum Arthropoda; class Insecta; order Lepidoptera; family Noctuidae; genus Griposia; species Griposia aprilina. Next base: position 14,911,917 of record OU744302.1, read on the forward strand.
TTTAACGAATGCAAATCGTCTAGTGCTGCCCTTTCTTTTGAATCTTTCAACAGAGAATACATAATGAAACAATGCCTTGCCATTTTTCATGTCGTGAACTAAAAGCGTTATATTTTTCAGAAGTAACTTATTGACGGACACATAATTCAGTAGAGCCTCTTTTCTATACAAGTTTTTTTCAGAACTTTGAAAATCTATTTAATGGTTTTACTTTATAAAAAATATGCAGAAAATTAAAAAAGACAATAATAATGGAGTCTGATTTATGCTATTTTTTTGTAATTTAAGTGCGAAAACAATGATAACTTAAATCTACTTACCATTTTAGGGTTAATTTATAAACGTTGCTTAAAGTTAAGAAATGATCTGCGACTATTTAACGATATATTTTTGACGTTTAAACTTCTCTTAACTTTAAGCAACGTATGTATATAAGTAAAAAGGCTAACGTTAAGTTTCAATAGTTTCTAGATTGGAGTTAAAAAATAACCTAAATCTATTTCACAAAGTATCTTCTCGAATCCATGAAGAATAATCCTGGTTCGCGAGCCAGCGAGTAATCTTGAGCTTCAGTGTTATTTTTTGCTCGGAGCAATGCGGATATTGTCTGAGCTAAGAGCATCCGTCTTAGCTGGAAGAAAGCTTTGAATACCGAGCACCGAGCTGCTCGTATAATGTCCACTAACTGCACTTATTAAATATTCTTTAAACTGCTCATTGATGGACACTGCACTTAAGTATGCTTTATTACGAGATATTTAACGATGACTTAAAAATAAGTAATTACGAAATTAATATCAGGATTATTGCATTATAAGACTATAAAAATCATGTTTCAATCAGTTCCAAACTTTACGATGAAGTATTCAGTAGTCTATTTAACCCGTCGCGTCGCCGGCGTTTCGATATCTCAAATCATTATCGTAAAAGCCGTGAGGCGCTCGAAGGCAAGATTAAGCCCGGCTTAATCCTAAAAAGCAGCTCTTGTCTAATTGCAACGAACTCATAAAGCACTACACCTATAAAGGCTAAGCGGTCGGATTCAAAATAATGTGTTTTACATTTTCGTACCGTCGGTATCTGCGACATAAAACGGCCTGTAATTTATTCTATTGCTGAAAGGGTTGGGTTGGCTCGGGGTGGGAATTACCCAAGGTGGGTGCTAAAGGGTTAAGCCGAATATACGGGGTCGCGGCGCCGGCAAACTTTGTTAATTTATGCGCTTAAAAATGTCAACTGAAAATTATGACGCCAAAACACATTTCCTATTTGTATGATTGTGACTGTTGTGATAATAGCTTATTTGTTTTATTTACATGTTATTGCTTTTAACAAAGGGGATTGGGTTTAAAAGGTGGAGATCAAAGTGTGTAGCAAGTTGGGAAACCGCCCATGTCTATTGTCTAGTTGTAGAGCGGGGGAGGGGGAATTCAATATTCTTGAACATTGGTCAGTGAGCATTTAGCTCACTGACCAATGTTCAAGAATATTGAATTCGTTTCGGTATTTCTTTTGAGAAATAGTCTTCGAAGCACCGGCTTTAATCAAGAAGACATGCAGACTTCATTTATAAACAAATGAAAACACAGATACTTTTGAAAACACCGATTCTAATGAAAGACGTCTTCATTTTAAAACAAATAAAGACACAGTTTTCAACTTACGTTTTTAAATTGCACTTCAACAAACTTTAAGCTCAGATTCCACAATATGAACATTCAAACTCTGCAACAATTGAGGAGTGTCTATGGAGATAAGGCGCGAAGTGTACAAGCCGCGTGGGGGGAGTTCCACTCATTATTTAAATATTCTGATGAGTGCGTTAAGAGCGCGTTAGCGTTAGTGGAGCGTTTCACGCGATAACTCTTAACGTCATTGTTTTGTTGATTGAATTTTGAGCAGTTGTAGGGTGGAAACTAGGTGGTGAGGCTCTGTTTGTCGTTCAGATTTCTACAATGGCTATATATATTACTTTGAACTTGTTCAGCGGCATAACGTTGCTATTTACGAGTAGTATAAGATTTTTCGAAAATACTAGGTATATATTACATTCGGCAAGACACTTCAAACAGAGCGTAATTTGGATAGCTCTTGACAAAACTTATAATTGTGATTTTCGTGTAGAAGTAAACCTAGTAGAGGTTTACTTCTACACGAAAACCCCAATTCAATAAGCTATGTATTAACGCAACAATAACCGAATTTCCTCTCAATTTGTCCAGGTATAGCACACCAACTCGCAGGTCTACCAGGCGGCGAATGGGGTGCGCTGGCGCGGCACTACCCACCTCCTTTGCTGCCCACTCCCGCGCACTTCACTCCACACATCTTACCGCCGCACGCGCAACCTCAGCATGTACCTCCACCGCCGCATGAGACTGGTAAATACCTTACTTAGATAAAAACAACCAAAGGTCTACAAAGGGCTCTGTTTATTGTTCCCTACACCAAACAGCTCCAAGCAGCGGAGTTTGGATTTGTGCCCGGTTGATGGCAATAGGCTCGCCCCCTATTACATGGGACTTAAACATAACTGGCGAAATGTGGGTGTGCTATAGGTACACCTCTGCCTAACCCTTCGGGGTATACAGGCGTGATGTTATGTATGTGTATGTGTACCAAACAGCTATTTTTCGTTACAGATATAACGTCAGACAATCCAATAACAATGCACGCGCACAGCACGACGAGTCCGGCAAACTCGCGTCCAAGCTCACCGCAAGATGATGACATCTCCGTCACGGCATCCAGCTCCCCACCACCAGACGACCGTCCAGGGGCCTTCACATCAGTCACCAGGTCGAGGAAACCGATGCAACCATTGCCAGCACCTTCAACACTTTTCCACAGTGCACTAGCAGCTCAATTATTTCTCAATTCTCCCCTACTTCCGACGCCACCAGCGTGGTTATACTCCCAACTTTACGGCGGTTACGACTGGTGGCTCAGACCGCCACCCCCTCAAGAAGACTCCAACAATTCAAGTCCAGAAAGAGAAGAGGAAAGTTCGACAGCATCAGGGACTGGAAAAAAGCGTCCTGCTTCCCCGGAATGGTCAGAACAAGGAATGAGGACCCGAAGTAAGTCTCTGATCACGTCAGAAAGACGGCCGGTTGATGTGTGGCGTCCGTATTAGTGTCGTGTTAGTGACAATTACCGGAAAACTTCACTGTCCACTGATAGGTATGATTATGGATGAGCAGAACACACTTTGTTGCTACAGCGTTTCAAAGAGCATTTTTGTTTTCTTTGACATAGATAGGTTGTCGTGTCAGCCCTTTGAAAGACTGTTTAGTCTATCTAGACTTCATTACTCCAGCAAGGACAACAGACAAAAAGATTTACGTAGGCACTTATCTAGCGACGTGAATCTCTTCACGAGGCTAGCCGTGTTGTGTGTGTTATTGAGTGGAAGCCCTCATGACGTTAAGAAGATGGTTATGATAATACGTGTAGTGGACAGTTATAACTTTATACAATCAGGTTCGACATTCCCGTCCGCAGACGTCAGACACTTCAGAAAATTGTGCTCGTCTTAAGGATACGGCAAAATAGTGTTTATGTCGATCGATAGGTGTTTTTACGTTAGATAACTGAATGTGAATTTCAAATCGTAACGTTTAATGAATTGTTGACTGTATTATAAGATAATGCAAATATCTGTAAATAAAGTTATCGAAATTTTTATATGGAGGTGTTTCATTAAGCAGTGGCTATGTAATTATTATACTAATCTGAACTTGGATTAATATCGTCAGCTGACATTGTCACGATATTTTCGTATGTTAACAATGTATGGAACGGCAAAACTCCATACGTATGCGTCTAAAAACTGTTATTTATAATTCATTAAAACCATAGCCACAAAAATAAATATTTTATAAAGCTGCACGAGTAAAAAGTTTTGGATTGTGTCCATTATAGTCGAGACCACAGCGCAAGCTATTTGGCACAGGTCATTGCGTTCAGGCATTATCAATATATGGAAATGAAATGTTTTATCCCCGTGTATTTATCTACTGAGCTTTTTATTAATTCATGTACATCAAATATTTATTTTCAATGCGACACAAGCTTTGTAAATCCACACGACTTATGTCATAAGTTTCGTTGTTTTGAAAGAGTGGCTGGAAAGTTAGGACTTGCGGCTTATTGTGCCCGTCTAGATTATTCAAACGTGGTTTGAACTATTGTTTAAATCCTTAGGTGGTTTGGATTGTGTTAGTAAAGTTGCTGGATTTGATAGGCTGTATTTATTTCACGTTGGCCTGAAAATCAGAAAGACCACCGACACAACACGCTATAAAATTGCCAAAGGCATTTTCATTTCATACAATTTTATTCATCAAGAGTGCTTAAGTTGTTGAATTAGTTATGCGAAAGTAGTGTAAGGAAGTAAATGATAAAAACGTGTTGACATTTAATAGTTTATATTGAGACAATATCTTAGAAATACATTGTAAACTGTAACTGATTAGTGTAAATAATACTGTAAGAGTGAGATCTTCGTGAAATAATTTAAATTTTAATACAAACTGATTTAGCTAGGTCCCTTCATGTCAGAAGACCTCAAGTTGTCACTTCTCTTATTGTTATGATTTATTTTTGGCAGGGACAGGTTTGGGTTCCTGTACATCGTTGGTCTACGAACGCCATAAGTCTGAACACTCCATTTTCTATTTCTGTGGCAGTGCTAATGATTTCTTCTTTGGGTAGTAAGAACCTGTGTCTTTTGCTTCGGAGTTCGATCATGTAGGAATATGGGATGTTAGGGACTGCGTAGCTCCAGTCTATGCTGGTACCGGCAGCGTAGTACATGAGGTCCTTTGTGCTGCCTACTTTATATGTGTGACCGCTCGTGCCGTAGATAGCCTGGGGCAAAGAGGATTTTATGAATCAATGTTATGTTCAGTGAATCATGCTTGATGATGCATTTTAGCGGGTACATAAAACAAACGTCATATTTATTGAGTTAGAGGTAAAGAAGTTTACGTCTACACACGCCTTTAACTAACCCGCAACAATGTTCAAAAAAAAAAACGAGATCAATTTTTTTGTTACAATTTTTTTTATTTTTTTTTATTTGAGCCTTGAGAAGTGCACACCTGCTTAGGTTGCGTAGCAGTGGCAGGTGTAGCTAAAAAAAACAGTTTTTGGTCTATTTATTTCTTCATTGTATACCTACATAATAGCTAGAAATGCAAAAACAGATGATTCAAATGAAGAATAATTATCCTAAATATCAATCAACTCTTGGAGCGTAAATTACTGTCTATCTACCCCAGCTTCATTACCTTGGCCATGGCAGTTCCACCTTCCAGAAGATCTAAGTAGTCTGGGCAGGAATCACTTGTGTATCCCCAGGGGAAGATGATGACCTCACCGTAGCTGTGGAACGACAGGAATGCCTTGAACTTGTTCGGCGCATCTAATATCGCTCGCTGAAAATATAATAATAATAATAATAATTTATTGGCCGGCTGGAGTGAACAATGAAGAGGGACAGTGCTCCCGCCTCTTTCTTGCCTTTATTGGCCGGCTAGAGTGGAGATTCGCAAGAGCAAACGTGCTCGGAGGAAGGAAGTATTCCAGTAAGATGCTGGTAGGGATCTTGACCGTACTTCTGGGATTGTCCTGATAGCCGTGGGATACCTCTCCACTCCTCATAAGCACCTCAGGACATGTTGCCCCTTTGTCACTTCGACACTATGTGCTAGCGACCATTTTCGGGGGCCCATTATTGAGTGTGCAAGTCACCCCCTGCCATTTTATCTGTGTATTTTATATAAAACATTGGTCAGGCAGGGGCAATAGTCTTTCCATAGTCCTAGATAACCAGTCCACTTAAGCTACCCAAATCCATAGTCCTATATATTTGTTTCCATATCTTGCAATAGTCCTACACCAACCGGGGGTTGTCCTTGGGTGCACTTATATAGTCCGAATAGAGGTAATCGTCGGTTGGTGCTTCATTTCATTAAAACGTCGAACGGGCCTCTGCGAGTTGGCTTCGGCCACTCGTATGCCTTCCAAAGGTCCGGGATCCCTGAGTCCCGAGAAATGTGAATAATAATAATAAAATAATGTTTTTATTGACATAAAGAAAGTGTTACATTTTCAATTAAAGGCCTGACTCTTGTGATAGTAGTAGTAGAAAATATTAAAATTCTTTATAAATCTATCAAACATAGCTTGGATTTTTGTCATCGTCATCCATTATCTCAGGCAATAAGTCTAATCTCAAGTCTACTGCTGGAAAGAATCGCCACAAAGACCGATCTTGCGCTACAAACATCCAGCAGATTCTCGTAATCAAAAGGGGATAACCCACGCATTGAGGGTCCCGAAGCTAGCAAACCGACAGTGCGACTCGACTCTTGTAGAGCAATTCCTATGAAGTTTTCATAGAAATTGTTCTACGAGAGTCGCGCCGCGCTGTCGTGTCGCGCCTGTTTGCGGGGAGCCTTTAAATTGTAGACAACTAACCCCATGAAGAAGTCAAAAACGATATGCCTCTTTCAGAAATTGAGGTATTATTATTTTTTTACTTTTTCACCCAGTGTTACTCCTAGCTATAGGTTTTTTCGCAATATACTTATTTTGATAAGGGAAATAATAAAGCTTCCGAAAAACAAATTAACTTCCAGCGATCTGTGGTTGACTATAATACTAACTAAGCTGTGTTAAAATGAATTACCGAAAAATTAATACAAAATTAACCGACAAAAATGTTGTATTTAACGAACAAACATGAAATTATTCAAATTATAATTCTACGAAAACTAATCTATACTTTCAAATAAAATAAACTAAATTTCCAAAAAAAAAAACACAAATCTTCTGAAAAAAATACTAAGTTGCCGAAAACATATAATATGTTCCCGAAAATCCTAACCCTAAACGGTCGACGTCAGGGGCACCCCGAGGTTCGGTTGGTTAGGTTCCTTTAAACCCTTTAGACAGAAATAGGAGCCCCGCAGAGCGGGGCTCCGTCGACCTGCTTACATATTAACCCTAACCCTAGCCGGCCGACGTCAGGGGCACCCCGAGGTTTGGTATGTTAGGTGTAAGGTTGATTCTAAATTTATAAGCAGGTGGAAAAATATTACGTCAGCAAATATTGTATTAATTTTTCGGAATTTTCAGTATTTTATTCGGTCGTTTATTTGTATTCGCATACGAGTATAAGCTGTCGGAAAGTTAGTATTTAAAGCAGTAAATTTCATATTTTGAGTACGCTCATATTTTTATTCTTTTTCGGAGCTTTTATTACTACCCTTTTGATAATTTGGTTTTAGTCACACTATGCTTACGTGTACTTAAATTTTGTATAGGTCCACGAAGACTAGGAGTGGAATCACAGCGGAACAGTCTTCATTTTATCAAAGTTTCTATCGGTCTTATTTCAAAACCAGAGTAATCTTTAGAACCATGTTTAAACCAGCAAACCATTTTGGAGTTTCGAACCTTATTCCGATATCTATAAATTTCTAAATACAAAATATGATTCTTAAATCATACAACAACAAAGCCCGCCAAATTCAAATGTTCTTATGTTTACTGCAAATTGTAGCTCTGCTTTACGTCATATGTTGATCAAAATGCGATTCGCGACTGTAGGAATGATATATTTACTGAATAATAATCATACATTTCATATCAATCGTTAAACTTTGGAAATTTGTTCCACCTAACAATTTTCACATGAAATATTCTGTAAAATACTTAGGAGGAACAAATTTGCAAAAAAGCAAAGAAAATTTGAATTTGGTAGGCTACAGATAAGGATTCCCCTTAAAACCCGAGTCTAAGTTATCAATTTTATATTAATAACTTTACATCAGTTTCAATAAGGTTCGAAATACTAAAACTGGCAGAAAGGTTTTAGGTTGGACTGAAGCTAGAACTCGTTTTGTAACAACCGGGCCTAAATAGAGGCAAACGCACCGCGTGGAACCTTATGTTATACCATTGAATGAACTGTTTAACCTACCTTGACTGCAATGGTTTCTGGTTCAGAGAAGGCTTTCGGTCCTCTGTAGAAAACGCTTCCAGGATCATCCGATGAGCCTTCTTCTCCTTTTTCACCAAAGCCGTAACTAGAAAACATATTTTTTAAATCAGAGTTGCAGAACCTTTTGTTAATTGGGTAGTTTGACCAGAAAAATGGGATAAGCTTGTTTTCAAGTTGTCAAGTTGTAGGAAAAGTTGGACTTTATCATCACTCAAAGGTATCTCGTCTGACGGTCGCTTTCTAAAGTTCGAGGGGTCATGTTCATTGCGTACTGTATAATTTATTGTAACAGGATCTTTTGGCGCGTAGCCAAACTCGAAAGTGACGTCGCCATTTTTTTTTCTATACAATTTCCTCAATTTTACAATTAATGTTTATCAATAGCGCCCCCCTGTCAATGTCATTGATGGGTCAAAAGATCCTTGTACCACTCTACTGTATAGCATAATCAGCCTACAATGTTCCCATTGCTGGGACACAGGCCTCCCCATTGTGAGAGGGAGTGGGCCAGTGCGGGTTGGTGGATGTCACATGTCTTCGACTTTTTTAGTTCTAGGACATGCTGTTTTCCTCACTATGTTTTCGTCACCGTTTTTGAAAGCAGTGGTGATAATTTACACCAAGTAAAGTGCCTGCCTGGGTTCGAACCTACGACCTACAGCTCGTAAATCACGGCCATTCCTACTGGGCCACCACTGCTCCATACTTCAGTATATTTGGATGAAATAGATGTTAAACACTACTTCACCTACCTAAAATTTCTGTTAAGGTCTACACCCACGAGTTCTCCGAAGCGCGCTCGGTTTTTTCGCCACATCCTGTCGTGCGTGTGAGTGTATGCGTACCCATCTGGATTCATCACTGGTAGAATGTACCTAGAAACGAAAAACAGAGTATTAAAAAGCTGTCGTCAAAAATTTCAGTCTTTACGGCGGATAGAATCTCGAAATATTTCAAGAAAAGCGACTATTATTTAGCCGTTTCAATTAAACTCGGATTTATACCGCCACAAAAAGCTAGTTCACAGAAGGAAAAATAGCTTATGAATTTTGTTTCGTAGACTGGTTCTGAGCTAAAAATATAAAAAACACAATTTAATTTTGTAAATGATTTATATTTTTCAGAAATAATTGCGTAAAATAAAGTCAATGGTCACGTGACTTTGAACGCGAATCAGAGTGCGACACGTAAACTTTTGTAATTGACTGTGTTTGAAATTGTAAATAGAAACATACTTAATGCGTTTGACTTATAATTTCTTTTGCATTACCCATAGACGTACGAAAATAATAATATTGAATGGAACAGCACTGATTTGTAGTGTGTAAGTCTCGCACAATATGGCACTGTTCATTAATCTACTAAGTCAGTAAAGAATTCAGTCTCATTCTCAGGTAACATAAAAAATTTGGAAACGGAAATCGTCTAACTTAGGACTGTCAAAGTAAATATTAGCACAAATAATGATTTGTCTGCTTTAAATATATTTTTTTAAACTTAAAAACCTTGTTAACTAAGACTACCGAATTTTATAGTATCTCGATAGAAGAAATAAATTAGATTTGTATGCAGCCAACACTGAAAAAAGAAAGGCGATTTGATGGAAAAAGTTTGACGTCACTCGAGCCGCCAGGGCAGTATGCCGTTTTAACAATCAACATTCATAAACGAAAAATTAGCTCCGTTAATGATAATAAAAACGACAAGGAACATTACTATTTGGCTTCTCAAAAATTGTCAACTAGCCTATTAGATAAACGACAAATATAATTACATTATGATCTGCTACACGCAGGCAATACCTGAGGCCAGGCACGAGGGACCTATTTAATAAAACCGACAGGCGACAATCCACAACTTTACATTTTCGGCTTTCCTTTGGAAATGAAAGCCACCGATTTCCGAAGTAAAAAGGTTATAATGAAAATAGACTAGGATAAAATTAGGAAGAAGAAAGAAAGAAAATACGTTTATTTGCGGTAAACATGACCCAAAGAAAAATCACCCAAATTGCGCAATAGAAAAACCGCTTGCAGTTCAAATCACATTATAATTTACGATCAAATTAATCACACTAGCGAATCACACACTGTACTGTACACGACAAAACTATACGGAACGCGCGACAGTTTCTAAACGTCTTCGCTGCTTAATCGCCAATAAAAACTCTGCTGTACTCTGGTCAAGCGTTAGCGTTATAGACTCTGTCCAGCGCCACCTGGTGGTAACGGCGTCCCGATTAGTCAAGTCAAACGATTGATTTAACGTATTTCCGACATGTCTATAATATTACAGAAGTTTTCTTACCAGTCTTTATTTGTGACACTCACTGGCATTTCGTTGAATGACCTAACGATCCTGTTTGCTAGGTAGGTAACCACGGCTGGGCTGATCCATTCACGTGGGTGGATGGCTCCGTCCAACCATACTCCGGGGTTTGCCTTCTTACCGTTGGAAATTTTTAGCACCTGAAAAAAGGCAAACAGGTTAAAGACACCGCTGTAGTCGTTGAACGTCTAGTTAAAGATGCACTTCGTAATTTGCCATCATTATCGCTGATATTGGCACCTTTATATAACCAGGATATTGTTGTGTAACCATGTTGTCTATGTTGCTGTTGTTGTGTTTAGCCTTCGCTAAAAAGTATGAGCAAATGCAAATAATAATTTAGAAATACACATTTGTCTAAAATAAACAGTTGGTGAACTAAGGTCCTCCCTATAACAACCAGTATTACCTGCCCTAATCTGGTGGATTCCCTTATCATTAAACCTCACAAATAAACATTTTTGATTTGATTTGAATTGATTTATTTCTAAGTCAATGGTGCTGCTGATAATGAAATAGTATATTATAATATAAATATTTACCTTTAGATCCCTTCCTTCCACTGATTTCCCAATCACATGGACAGAGCACAAATACGGATATTCAGCTTGCAGGCTATCCAAAAAAGCATAGATCGTATCCAACGTGTGGTAGCTGTTCCAGTCCATGGTCATAGCTGAAATACGGACAGAATAATTTAATGTTATTCTTCTAATATTTACTTTAACGTGAGCTTGACTAAAGGTTTTAATGCTAATTGTAACATGTAATGATGAATGAATGCTTCTTTTTGAAGAAAATATTCGTTTTTAAAGGCAGGCGATTATTACGTGCTTCAATTGCAGTAATCGTTCTATTGTAGTCATAATTTTATTTGTGACCACACGAACGACTCTGTATGATAATATTGAGCTCATTACGATTTAATTTGTTAATAGCACTAATGAATGTAACATTGTTGCAGGCAATTCTATTAGTTAATAGGTGCGCTATGATAGTTAGGAATTTGTATTGTTTAAAAAGATAACTGTTTGAATGACTAATCATAATCCTAAAAATGACTTTCATAGTTTCTGGAAGTGAATAAAGTCACTGGGTCTCATGGAGTCGATGTTCGATGCTGAGCTAAGACAGCAGAGGGGGGAACTTCAGTCATATTTAACGCTAAGCAAGTTGGTCGTTTGTAAACGGTATGAAGCGAGGAAAGTCACTCGGCGACGATTGGCGGCGTTGCAATTTAGCATCTTGAACAAACTGGACCTTATATTTATACAGAAACTGCTGGCAACGTATATCACTTTCCGTTCTAATTGCCGCTCGAAATGACAAAAACTGATATTGTCCCTAATATTACAAATAAGACTCTCTTCAATTTTATAGGCCCATCTCTCTAGCAACTGTTGTATATAAAGTGCTCGACAGTTTGCTTAGCGTACAATGAGACTGGTACTTACAGTTGCAGACACAGTTCGGGTTTAGGCTGGGACTGGTGGCCGAGAGCGCCATCTTAAGCCTTGTACACAGACTGTCAAGTACTTCGCGCATAGGATGACATATAATGTACGTGTTGCTTAGATCTTTCTTAAGCTTTTGATTCTAGTTGATTATGACATCCTGCAGAGAAAGCTAGCTGAGGCTAATGTTCCGAGAGAATTGATACGCAGGTGTACTCGTGTCAGAGAAACACTGTGAGATAGGGTGAGGCGAGATCGGAAGAGTATGGATTGGAATGCGGGGAGAGGCAAGGGGAGGTGACCTCACCAAAGCTTTTCAATCTATACACGAATGCGCTGATTGTCGAGCGCAGCAGCATGCGTGCCAATAACTTAAGTGACGCGTACGACATGGTGCTGATGATTGCTAAAGGAATCAATAGTTCTTGGTATTTTTGGATTACCATTCATACTTGTTATTGAACTTTACTAATGGTTTGATGCATTTGTCCACCTTATAGACTGAGTGTATTTACAGCGCAAATGTGCCATGAATATTTATAATATGACAAAAAAGACCATGTGTCAATCCAAAAAAAAATACATGTTACTAACGAATATTGATTTCTATTCTTACGTTTAGATGTAACTAAATTTATTGCGATAGAAGTATTCTGTTCCTTTTCCAGTAATGCGGTTATGTCTGTTATGACAATCGTATATGGAATTTCTCTCTCGTGCATTATTTCGGTTACCTGGCCGGCCCTAGAGCCGTCGACCATTATGTCCATTGTGCTACGTTCCTCTTTCCATATGTTAATTGCTGTAAACACACAATATTTAGCTAAGTTTCAGAAGGTTTGTGCAGTTATAGGTATACTTGTTGTGAAGAAGAAAAAATGATACTGACGACTGTTCGCCGCTTGCACAAACTGTACTATGAAGAAGAGTATTCCGGCTAAAATATCGTCATTTGGTACCACTCTCATTCGATCTTCATCGGAACTTTTACGTTTAAGATTCCAACGAGACATTTTTATCAAAAGGATTTTTTTACTTTCTTTGTCTCCTTTAGATTGTGGGGACCACGCCAGTCAGGTCTAGTACGCACCTCCTAAAGTGTCCAAAGTTTTCACGAACTGTCTTTGGCCTTCTTCAGGGAATCTTACTTCCCATAATTGGGATTTCTGCTCTGTCGGAGCCACTTTGAACAGCTTTTGTTAATTAAGGTATATGAATCACAAAGAAATTTGGCGAGTTGATTTTTTGAGGCACCTACATTACTGAAAATTTTGATTTGCAATGATGCACTGACAATTTCGAGCCAAGACTAGACACCTGTGTACGCTAGAATCGAATGCTGTTGTCTTTATAAAATGTACTCTGTGGCTGTTGTCATCAGATGTCATTCATATAGATATTTTGACAGTGGTTTTATCTTTGAATCTTTGCGAAGGTTGTGAACTCTTTACAATGTAAATGTTTTGAGGTTTCTAAGTTCAAGTTTATTAATCACAAATTTCAATAGGTACCGTCACGGACTTTAATTGATGAGCCACTTTCAAACTTTTCAATTTTGCAGTTTTATACATTCACGAGATTAGACGATTAAACACGAACTCAAACCGCATGCTCGTTGACAAGATGACAAATTACTAATAATCGGCAATAGTCTTATCCATAGAGGTTGAAGGTTGACTACTAAGTTGTCCCGATAAAGTGTTGCATACGTTTATCCAATCTATTTGATGCTGACCTTCTTTGAATTAGAGCTCATTAAATACTCGTTATTTCTGAAAACTCATCCGAAGACAGTGACTGATTGCTTGATATACGAAATAAAACTACATTTTAGGCGAGGGCGCTTTTTTGAATCCAGAGCGAAGTAAGGGATTCTACTGAAGAATCTCTCGCTACGCTCGGGATTCTACTCTAGAATCCCTCACTTCGCTCTGGATTCAAAAAAGCGCCCTCGCCGTAAAATGTAGTTTTATTTCGTATATTTTTCAAAGGTTGACTATTTTTTTAGCTTAGTATATTTTATGACATTTATAATAGCTAAAAAAAATTGTAAATAAAATTCATAATAAATTTTTCCAAGAAGGCGGCAGTTAGGTGTTATTTTGGTTTATGTGTAACAGTTATCATAATTGTCATGACATGAACGTCATCTTGTACGCTACGCGTTCGGATAAAATCGTGGGTCCGAGTATTTCCGACGTCGAAATGACCAAACATAATTTTTCCTTACGCTAACGTTACTATCGCTACGCTAAAACAATTGTCGCTAGGTTACGGTTGCTACACCTGCAATTGGTTGATTTTGGGTAGTCACTCTGTACTATGTACGGGTATAACCGAATAAACCCGAATTGCTATATACGGCTAAAATACGAACAGGGGCAAGTGGCTCATCAATGGAAAGTCCGTGACTGTAGGTACATGAAATAAGTCAAATAAGAACACGATTCCAAAACGCCTGCGAGTGTGGGACGCCTTGAAAAAACCATCTCTTACCTTGTGCTTGTCCTAGGTCTTACATACTCACTCAGTCTTTCCATGTCACGCCTATTTGTAAAATAAGTAGGTTTATTTGACCTCACTTTACCTCTTTTGTATGAAACTTCCTTAAAGTACGAAAATGTTCCGGCGGCCGCTGCTAGAGGCAGCACTGTCAACCTTTACATACAAACCAAGCGTGTCACCGTTTACTCGCACTACAACATAAATGACGTTTAAAAATTAATGGCTTTGAAGGCGATCTGTGATAGAAGCTATCAGTGATGTTATTTTGAAAGCGGTCTGTGATAGAAGCTATTGGAAGCTATGCGCTCAACGCACTTTCGATTTTTATTAGGTAGTACTGCCGTTTCAACAAGATGCCGTGCTGTGCTCCCAGTAACTTTAACTAAGGTTGAAATCATCAAACTGTGACATGGGTCTTTTAAGCGATAATAGGCCTTGTTGTTTTATGACGTGCAAGAGACATTCAACCTTACGGTGGTAAAGCAATTATATGACCAACTACACCTACATACGAAAGAGCAAGCAAGACCTCTGTTAATCATCTGCGTAAAATAAATGAAAAAATTAAATATACCATTGAACGTCAGCTGCAACGAAAGTAGAGCCAGTCTCTAATAAATGGTTTCTCTTATCGTAAAAAATATTTTTTTGGTCGTAGAAACTGTTCCAGGCCTCGTAAGAATCTTCTCTGTTCATTAGAAGCTCTGTCTGATTCACGAAAGAGCCGGTTGAATCACTCGTATCTTTAGAAGATTCGGATTTCTGGGTGAATGAATCGTAACTTAAGGGTAAAAGATCAATTGAGTCTATATTATATTCGTCACATTTCTTGTATACATCCGTTTCCTTATCTGAATTACTGATGTTCTTCAGCACAAATTCATCGATGTTGTTGATACAATCAGACCATTCAGCATGACTTGATTCTTCGACAGAATCATCCCTTTCCTCGGGGAAGTGGGTCAATCTAACGAAAGAACTTTGTGTTTTCACGAGAGAATCCCTTGGTTTTAGGTAAGAATAGTTTTGCTTATTGTAAGATCCGCATTGCTTTATGTGAGATTTGGCTGTGTTTACAAAAGAACAGCTCCCCGTAACAGAGTCATTCTTCTCCAATAGTAAATCGACTTTCTGGTCAATTTTGTTCTGGTACGGATAGGTATCAACAAATTCCATCAACGCTAAAACACTACTGAGTATTTCATTGCCGGTGACTTCAATTTCCTCTTTTGGTAATGTGAATTTATGTTTTTTGCTTCTTAGTTCGATGAGGTAGCAGTAAGGAATGCCGGCACGACCATGTGCAAAGTCGTTGCTAGTGCCGGCAGCTGTGTACATGACGTCTCTTGAAATGCCCACCTTGTATGTTTCGCCGTTGGTCTTATAGATGGCCTGGTGGTAGCAAATAGTAGAATTGTTATCAGTTGTCGATACAACGATATGTTCATGTGTATTTCCTAATGAATAATATTTGTTAAACACGAGATTGGTCAAAACAATGGATAAGTTAATCCAATGATAATTTAGCTTTTATTAACTAAGAAAAAAAGCTTGCTGTCATTTAAGAAATGCCTATAAGATGTCTAAGCAACCATTTTGATAAAATGATTACCTTTGACATTACAGTTGCTCCTTCAAGCAGATTAATATAATCGGGAGCCATTTCTGTAGTACAGGAGTACGGGAATATTATAATCTGCCCATAGCTGTGCAGTGTTATATACACTTGAAACTTTATTCCTGAGTTTAGCAATATGTCCTGAAATTAGACAAAACAATTATTTATTATTATTATTATGAGCCTGTTGTATGCCACTCTGCAGGGCAACAGTCTTCCATGTTTCCATTTTGTCTCAGTTTTGCAATTTAAGCCCAATAACCAAAAAAATACTAGAGAAAAGATCCTGGAACTCCTAGATATAGTACGGTAGCCATTATAATATAAAATCATGATTTTTGTTTGACGATTTTGTTCTACAACTCAAGTCAAAAAAAGGTAAGAAGATAATAATTTTCTAAAGTAAAGAGATCGTTAAATACGTACTTAAAATCCATATGAAAATGACGATAGTATCTACCATACTTTCAGAATATATATAATATTTGTACCAGCTGCATTGCTTAGTATCCGTACTAAAGCATTCAATGACGAACTAGTCGTACATACTCGAAAGATAAAAAAAATACTGCCATCAAGAAACATTCTTCGCAAGTAACGCTTTAAAGCGCTGAACAGCGAATGAAATTTATTGTTATACAATGATATGAAATCATTGTGAAAATGATTTACGGCTAAATCCTGTTTGCAGTTTAATCTCTGCATGGAGGGGCGATGACACGAATTCGGCATCAGCGGCATACTACAGTCAAATGATCGCGGGAACCCACTCCAGTAATCATTTGGACCATCTAAATGTATTGAATAGTCGGCATTTTCCAACGCTTTCTGTTGGCTGGTTAGATTGTGCGTTTGTTCTATTAATTTTCATTGTATTATGATTGTTGTGTTTTGGTGAATGATGGCGGTAAATATGTCTGTATAGTGTATAGAGCAGGGAGCTTATTTAAACCTCTATTGTATGATCAAATAAATAAATATGCTCTCTGCTATGGTTTGTAGCTGTTTTTATTTAATTAAATGATTCATTACTTCCGTAAAGAGAAATGATAGTATCGAAAGCCTTAGATTTAAGTAAAAAGAACACGTTTTGTTTTTGTTGGTCATATATGCATGCTCAGTAATTACAATATATTTGTTTATCGAATATTATATGAAGAACTTACATAGTCCCTTGAAGAACTTACATAGTCCCTTGAAGAACTTACATAGTCCCTTGAAGAACTTACATATTTTTATGTTAAGAATTCAAAATATTTTACCCTCATAGCTGATGATTCAGGCTCCGAAAATGGATAGGGTCCTCTATAAAATGAATTAGTAGGTAGATTTGATGAACCTCTGCCACCCCAACCAACTCTAAAAAAAAACACTCAGCTAACCAAGTATGGAAGTAATGTTAATGATAGCATAACCATCAATAACGTTATTTCAGTTTTTTACTTTTCTACAAAAAGCAATATAATGTTAATTTTGTACAGTATTGCGTGGCACTCACGAAGCTGTATTCAATGAGCTCAAGTTATTCTAATAGTGCAAGTTCTTTTTGCCTGTTTGTATTGAAATTCATCTATTATATATCTATATATATAAAAATGAATCCCTTTTTCCCTTGGTCACGCCATCACGCGTGAACGGCTGGACCGATTTCACTATTTTTTTTTGTTGTGTTCGTTATTGTCAGGAGAAGGAACTTATGAAATAAAAAAATAAGGAAGTTGATCGGAACGTTACAAAATTTAAGAAAACTTAACGCCAATATTAATTTTACATAACTGTCAGTTGTTTGAAATAACTGTCAGCGATTGACAGAATGCGCGCTGCAAATATCGTTTAACACACATAGATCGGTTGATAAATGAGTCGATAGTTTTGGTTTTAGTCAATAGTCAAAACTAAAACTAAACTCCATATGACATTCATAGTTAAGACAGGACAACGTCTGTCGGGTCAGCTTGTATTTTATAAGTATAAGATAGCTTTAAGAATACGTGCACATTTATTATATACGTAGTAGGTCTATTGATTTACCCGAAGTTCCTATTAAGATCGACTCCAAGAGGTTGACCAGTGTGATGTGCACGATTTTTACGCCACATGCGATTTATGGTGTGCGAGTAATGGTACCCATCTGGATTGGCTACAGGAAGAAAGTACCTGGAAATTAAGAAATATGCATCGACATCGTCATAATGGCAGAAACGCTGGAACAGATAGACCGGATTGTGCACAGCCAAAATGGAGCCTCTCAGTGGGTTGGACTCGGCATGAATTTGGACAAGACGAAAGTAATGTACAATTCACGTCTTGCCGAGTCCAATCCACATCGAAGGGTCGCTTCTCGAATTTGTGAAGGAGTATGTCTAATAGGGAGTATTACTGCAATGTTCTTTTTTTTTCTGCCGCCAGAGTGCAGCACTAGCACAAATCGTAAACAGTTTTTTGACAAATCCTTCAAAACTCTGGATTAAAATTATTAAAATATAATAATTTGAGTTTAAAATAGGGAAGAGAATATTTTAATACAATAATGCATCAGTGTTGCATATTTGGATGCAAGAATGACTTTCTGTACTAAAAAAGTTATTGTTATCGTCGTATAGTTTTGGCCTGAAACAAGACAAATTAGTGAAAATACATTTATTGAAATTGAGTTGAAGAGGTTTCGGTTTACTTAAGTAAAGTTAATTATCTTTTTTATCGTACCTTTCCACCAAATCCTTCTTTTTTCCCGAAGTAGTTTTTTTTAGATCATACACTGTTAAATGTCGTATGAGGATGCCATTATATCACAGTATAGGTTTTATAATAAATGATTAATAATAAAACTATTATAACTTAACATGTTTTCACTAATTATTTGTTTGTAATAAATATGACATGATGCATCATGGTGGTTTGTTTACGGTTTGTGCTAGTGTCGCCCCCTACGCAGAGTATTGCGGAATGTTCCCTATTGTCTACCTAGGGCAAGTCATCCAGCTCGGTAGACACAACTTTGAGAAAGAAGCCGACAGAAGGATCCAGTTGGGTTGGACAGCGTTTGGAAAACTTTGTCATGTCTTCTCGTCGCCTATCCCGCAATGTTTGAAAATTAAGGTCTTCCAACTATAGTTCTAATCAGTGTGTCCTGCCCGTTATGTCATACCGTGCCAAAACGTAGACAATGACCATCGGGCTTGTCTACAAACTCAAGGTCACTCAGTGCGCTATGTAGCGGGCTATGCCCGGAGTTTCTTTGAAGGATAAAATCAGAAATTAAATTATCCGGAAAAGAACCGGAGTTAGCAACATAGCTTACAGAGTAAGCAAGCTAAAGTGGCATTGGGCTGGCCATGATTGTTGAAGGACCAGTGGAGCCAAGGAGTACTGCGAGTCGAGACCGCGTATCGGCAGGCGTAGTGTGGGACGTCAGCTAGATGGACCGACGACCTATAGAAGGTGGCTGGGACAGATTGAATGTGGAAGGCGCAGGCCAGGGTATTGTGGCGCAGCCTGGGAGAGGCCTATGTTCAGCAGTGGACTGCGATAGGCCGAGCTTATTATATTGCATACTTAAAGGCCTGACCAATCTTTTTTGTTGTTTAAATGGGATTTCTCTTAACTCTCGATGCTCTAGATCTCGTCTAGGGGGAAGCATAGGTCTATGATTATGTATTGCTACGGAATCCTCAGGAGTAGCAGCAAGTTACACTGTTTTTGGCTGCGGTGTTTTATGGGCAAAACAATACACATATAATTATATTACCAGTCTTTATTTGTGACACTTTCTGGAAGGGATTCGAAGTTCCTGCTGATGTGGTTTGCGATGTACGTGTTGACAGCGGGCGCAATCCACTCACGCGCATGTATGCCTGCGTCCATCCAGACTGCTACGTTGCCCGCGTTGCTGTTCGAAATCTTTAGAATCTAGCACAGGAGCAAAGACAATTAGGTGGAGTTATTAGAGAGAGAGAGAATCAAACTACGAGATTTAATTGCATTATTCACGGTTAGTCCACGGGCATTACCATGTGGACTGACCTTTACAAATCGACACTTCATGAGGTTCTAAAAAGCACGTTTAACTGTTATTCCCTGTTGTCTCACACATAAAACACGATCTCTTTATAGATCTATTTTGTTTTTATTTTTATTTTTTACATAGACAAACAGACAGACAGACAGACAAAAATTGTAAAAAATGTTATTTTGATATATGTACCGGGTATACATCCATAATTATGCATTTAGTAAAAAGCGGTTATTTTAATATTACAAACAGACACTCCAATTTTATTTATCTGTATAGATGTATAGATTAGAGCTAGGTAATTATCTTTTTTGTATGCACGTATTTCTGTGACAAATAAACCCATTTTTCTTTCTTTTCTTTCTCTCTTAGAAACCCGAAAGAGAGCCAATTGGCATGGCTTGAGAATGTCGGTTTAGCCAACAAATTGGAATGTGGAAGTCAGATAGCACTCGCCCCATGTCATCGATGTTCCGCAGTATCTGTTTCGATTATGAAGCTGAAATGTCTTTTTACAAACAAATAGGGAATTGAATATTTGTCGGCTAAACTTAGCTACCTCATGGCAGCTAAGTTAAAAAGAAATTCCTTAAATGTAATATAAAAAAAAGAAGGATTAAATCTGCCTTTGTTCTTTTTATGTTGCACAAATTTTAAATAAATATATAGTTTGTTCTTAATCACCTACTTTTAGATGCCGTCCTTCTACAGAGAGGCCAATGGAAGCGGTGGTGCATATAGAGGGGAAGTCTGCTTCAAGATCATCCATGAATTTATGTATCACTTCGAGCTGATGGTAGTTTTTCCAGTCCATACCTTTATCATCCAGAAGAATTTTATCTTCTAAAAAAAAGGGATGATAAATGTCAAACATACTTTATTTGTAGATGATTTTTGTTCCCTGTGGATTAAGTAGTTCCTCAGGGTTTTTGAAAATCTTGATTTTGTCTCAATGTGCACGATCAACGATCAACGAAATTTTTGATTTTGTCTCAATTTCCACGTTTCTAAAAATCAAACCACTTGCCTGGCAAAGCAAAGCTTATCTTCTTTATAGGAGTCGATTTCTTTGCGTTAAGCGGCTTGTTGACAATTTTCCTGCCTGCTTCTTCTGTACTATCACAGTGTAGCATGGGTTTACCCAGGGCCTTGAATTCATGAATAATCTTCTCATGTATAGTTTGGAGCGTTTTGTGATCATATTTTCTGCTATCAGCTAGGTTTTGTCGATTGTAGGTTTTATTCCGGCTGGCTGTGTTTTGGTCACTATCATCACTATCGTCGAATAACTCGATGTATTCGTCGTACTTCTGACTTCGGGGACCATAAGAATGTGATTCCCTTATCGCTTGAGGTACGTACGGGGTGCGACGTACGTACGGTACGCGACATTTTCGGTAGAAATCCTTTCGAGTCGCCGAGATGTTAAGTTTTTTTGATGATTTAGACATGATGATTAACAGCTAAAGCAACGAAAAAGTTTATCGAATATAGTTTCGGCTGTGGAGCTGCAGGGCTTGTTTTGTGTATCATCTTTTGACGGGTCCATTATTAAACAAAGTGTTGTGTTAATTCAATGGTTTTTATGGGTGTTTTTAGATTTTATGTTTTATGGTGTTTATTATTACAAAAAAAGTATGATAAAAGTAAGTTTCGTCAAATGACGTGTGTCATTTACACACTGACAAAGTTTTATATTATAAAAATTGTTAATAGAAAATAGTTTAGATTGATTTTTTTACAGCCTCTTTTTCTGGTAAGAGTACGTGATAGATATTCTTACTTGTGCACTAGATAATAATTCTAGAATAAAAATATACCAAGATGACCATCCTATCAATTTATGTACCTATCTACACTCGTGCGCTTACAACATTCGTTTTCAACTTGCGTTGGACGCATGCGTTAGTTCCCCGGACGCATGCCTTTGCACAGTTTCACACGCCTGAAATTCGTTGACAATGGCGCATGCATGAACTCTCTTACACCCCGAAAACAGAACGCGTTACCCACACATCAGCGCATGCAGATATGCTTGCGCTAACGCACGCATTACTTCGGCAGCCCACATAACGCATGCATCTACGGAAGTCAAAAAGCTTATTGAAAAACCAGTCATTAGAATTCAAATATTTTATTTCAGATAAACAACTCAAAATAGCATAATCAACAACATAACATAACAACAACACATACAAAACACTCAACATAACATATAATATTAGTACCTATGAAATTAAATTAATAATAATAAACAACCAATGAACTGTACACTGGATTATTTGGATATGTGTGTCTGAACACTTACCCACCTTCGTAAGAGAGGAGAGTCCCACCGGCCTGAAAACACATTCAGGATGCCATTGGTGGAGGAGCGCAAGCGCGCCATCATGGAAGCGCATCGCTTCCGCATAATCGCGTAGAACCCGTCGACGCACACTTCCGCGAACATCTCTGACGCGCTACAACGCCACGGCAGCCCCAAAAGCACCCTGAATGCGTTATTGCGGGCGTATCAAGTCTCTGATTCAGATAATTTATGTAAACAAAGGGGTTAACAGGTCAAAAAAATATCTATATATTGGTAATTCACAAAAAACGGCAAAAAATAAGGATAGATTTTCTTTTAGGTAGGTACTGGATTTTCGAAATAATAATTACAAAATTATCATACCGTAATTATTTCTATGTATTTTCGATTTTAAACAAAGTTATTAAAAAAAAAGAGATTTTCTGGTATAAAATATTTTATGATACTGGTAACACTGCAAGTGTTTCAAACATTTTCAAATTTCTTTTGACAGAATTTCAAAGTCTCGTCGTTTTAGTATTCATTCGTTTTCTTTTACCTGCTCATGTTATTCGCTGCGTGTTTGTTAATTTTGTTATTGTGCTTGTTATATCTATGAGTGCCTCCCAGATACGTCATCACCATACATTCAGTTACTGTGAATGGATTGCGCAACCCAACTTGATGCATTCAATAAAACTAACCAGCAGATTCGGCGCGGGGCCTTCCGTCACATACATCGGTCGTTAGGACAACCTCTTAGTACCTACTCACCTAATATTAAGAATTAATTGTAATTACTTTATTAAATTCATTTAGTGGAAATTTTGGAGGCGGGAAATAGCGACCGGCTGTAAGGAATTTGTGCAACTCACATAAAGTACATATCGGCGGCTTCCGTAGTATCAATGTCTGGATACGGTCTACAGGATCTCCAACGGCTGCTTCTGGTTCTTCTCGATTGTCGACGATGCACGTTGAAACGTGAACAGCACGCACAAATGTCCAAATGTCCAGCTCGATCGTGAAATTATAGTCTTTGATTTGCACGCACTGACTCGACAATCCTACCGGCTGCGCCAATTATGTGATAGGCAGCGGAGGAGTCCAAAGAAAACCCAAAATTTCCACTAAATGAATTTAATAAAGTAATTACAATTAATTCTTAATATTAGGTGAGTAGGTACTAAGAGGTTGTCCTAACGACCGATGTATGTGACGGAAGGCCCCGCGCCGAATCTGCTGGTTAGTTTTATTGAATGCATCAAGTTGGGTTGCGCAATCCATTCACAGTAACTGAATGTATGGTGATGACGTATCTGGGAGGCACTCATAGATATAACATGCTATAATATCATCGTGTTAAGTGGTTCATCTTGTTGTTGTTTGTTATATTTCTTTGTTTATGATGTGTTTTTTGTTAAGTTTTATTTGTTCATTGACAAATGGAGCCTCGACCGGCGGGGTAATTACGTAACACACTAGCAGTAGGAATGGGTTTCATTTTGACATTTTAACAACATTAATTGCGTTATTTACGTTATTGAGCACACTAATTTTTCAAACATATGAAGCAATGGATTAGCAATAGGCTTCAAAATGATTCAGATTGTGATAGATAGTTTGTTACGTAATTAGGGTGCGGGTCCCACGAAGGCCGTCGCCACCGACAGTTTGTCGCCTGTCAAAATTTGTATGTTTTATTTAGCTACTTACATCTTCAACACCACACATTATCCGCTGGGTCGCTTTTGGTATCAAAAGAATACCAGACTTTTCTAACACTAAATTGTACTCACGCTCTTAGGTATTCCCACTAAATTGTACACGTCATCTGACGCGTCGGCTCGCGCGTCGAGTGTTTGTAAACAAACCCGATAAGCGGCGTCATTTCTTGGTATTCTGCGACCGTTGTATTTTTTTATGAATGCTAGTAAGTAGGGCTATATTAAAGTGTGCGTTGTATTTGAATATACGATGTTTCCGTTTGTAGACGACTGTTTAAGATGAACAAAGACACTTTTTTCACAGATTCCAACAAGATTTTTTCTAATAAGAAAAACACGGGTTGTCCTATATGTTTTATGGTTTAAAAAACATGGTGTGTTAGTTCTTCATACGAAACATGAATAAAACCACTTACCACAGTACAATATTAATTATTTAAAAGCATCCAAAGTTGAGACTCACGACGGGTCGCTCGTTCAATGACAGCGAAAATGATATTTTTTAATGTCATAGACTAATTCCTTCTAGGGTTGTCATATCTCAAACGGTTCGGAAACAGATAACGTATGAAACTAAATCCATGGAATTGGAAAGTACCGCTTAATAGTGGTGATACAAGGATAAACAAGGATGAAAATAAAACCAAAAAAAATTGGTATGGCTTTCACACCATGGGCGCAAAACTTTGAAAACGTTTTGGTAGGAAATTCACACCATGGGCGCATTGCGGTGACCTCACATTGGGATCAAAAGCGTCCCAGCGGTTATTACAACTCTCATTCATAGATTCATATTGCAAGTAGCTTGTCTAGCTACACTACACAATTCATTGTTCGGCTACGGTATTTTCTTTGCATAGTTCTTAAAATGAATTAGCTTTAATGTTAAAGATGATTACTTATTAAATATTTAAGGATAAAATGTTTTGCTCCACTATCTTGTCATTTTGGCAATGACATTTCTTGACGTTTCTTTGTTTATTTATTTATTTAAACATGGAAGACAAATATTGTTGTTTACATAAATTATCTGAATTAAATAGTTACAACTATTTGCAGTTTTAAAACTATCTTCTATGCGCGGCTTAGGGCTCTCTACTGCACATTGCAATGCAATATATCTTTGAAGACTTCTCTTAAGATCGACCAATAACCCTGTACCAAACCTTATTCCATATTTCAGTTCACTGATCTGAGCAAAGATCTAAGCATTCTAGTCACGATAGACCTAAGAACAAAAGGTTCATCTGATTTCAAAGAGATCGTTAAAACGTTTTTCTCATTGAATACTAAGTCAGGGATGGCAGTTAAGTGCTTAGCGACGCAACGACGGTGCCCCATAAGCAGCGTCTAATGAAAAACAAAGCAGAGTCAGGACACAGATGGTAACAGAAGGACTATTTTGTCAAGATTGGGAAGATGTTTTTTGTGCACTTCGCTTAAGGCGGTACCCCGACCAAAACCTTGCCATAGTACGTTATTCAGAGGGTGTTAACTTATTCACTATGGGTAATAAACTACATCAAAAAGCACATTATTATTGTTCGTTATCCTATCATCACATTGCACGTTCTTATTTGTTTTTATGTGTTATAAATACATTTAAAATCTCCTTGTAAAAAAGTGTCTAAAATTATTGATTGCATGCAAAGCTTAGACCATTTATCATAAATGGTCTAAAGATACAAGTTTAAAGCTTTGTCTGTACGTAAAATAAAGCACGTAAGTACGACATTTTATTTGTAATAATATCAGCCGCCCCCGTGACACGGAATGTAGCTGTTTACCAGTAAGTATTTTACTAGATTGGTTGTAAGACTTTTGGGCTGCTGACTATCTGTAACAACTGTCAAAAATCAAATGACGGCCAGGACCAACGGCTTAACTTGCTTTCTGTGTCTTTCCGTGTTTTTCCACGGCGGCGTCTTTCTATGTAAAGGATGGTCACCCATCCACGAACCGACGGCGGTAAGCTTAGCTTAACCTTCGATCGACCCGTACGGCTGTTATCATTTAGCCATGAGCCCCTCCTGGTGCTGATATTATTACAAATAAAATGTCGCATTTACGTGCTTTATTTTACGTACAGACAAAGCTTTAAACTTGTATCTTTAGACCATTTATGATAAATGGTCTAAGTTTTCTTGCTTGCTTATTTTCCCCATAATTGGTATTTTCTATGACAGGTGATTTTGCCTCAACAAAGAGTTGGTGTTCTTCTGATCTCTCTCGCATTGTGGTAGGGTCTACCGATTTACCACCCCTGAACACCCACTAAGCGTTGGTGCGTACATTTTGCGACTAATTGTTAATCCTCGTTTATTTCGATTGAATCAAAGTAAAGTAGACCTTATGAGAAAGAAATTATGAGGAGAGGAACTGCAATAACCATTTGTATGGTGTTAGTGACAGTGTTAGGAATAAACTTGAAAACATATTTATTTGTGGAATAGAGTTTCAAAGCTACTCTTATCCCAATTCGATCCAGCAGAAAGAAATACCTCCGTGATAGGTTGCAAGAAAATTACCTAAATAGTTTAATTAGTTGACTAAAGGACCAAAGTAAGTAATTATTTCAGGACGGGTACATTGTGGTAAGCAAACCAAAAAAAGATGGTGTACCGTATGATTTAGACTAATATAGAATAGATTTCTCTACAGGAAAGTATCACGATTTAATTTTATTGGCCAAAGTAGGTACTGCCATCGTGAGATCGTGTTAAATAAAACATAATTGGTATGAGGAAAATGTGAGTCCCAAATATGTGTGTGTATGTGTTCAATGTATGTGAAGCCCTGTTCCTCTCTCCTACTTGCCCAACTTGCCTCTCTCTTACTTGCTGTGTCCAACATGGTCCACAATCTTTTTTTTTTGTAAAATCTACTACCTAAGTTCACATTGTAGAATGTAATAAATACACACATCAAAAGTGTCTAGGAATTAAGCAAATGGAATTGACCAGTTTGTTAGGGTGCACTGGCTTGATGTGGACATTAAGTATAATAATAGATGAGTTAAGTTTTATCTAGTTACTAAAAATCTGCTTTTTTAATTATATTTTTTGTAACTCCTATGCTTTGATTATAGACAGGTATATAATCAAAGCTCCTATGTATACTTTTTTTGTAAATTTCGTCATTTGAAAAGGAAATACTTTTTGAATTTCGGTCAAAAGATGAAAATATTCTGTCATTCGTATTCCTTTATGAGCTCAGAACAATAATAATTATAATCACAGACTAGTCTGGTCCTTACCGGACGGCGAGCTGCCCATTGCTCGCCGTCCGCAAACCCGCGCCTACGGTGGCCGGGAGTCGGCAATCGACTCCCGACGCCCAGGGTGTCTCCTTTTGCGGTGACTAGGGGCGTGAGGGCGCAACGTTTGCCTCACCCTCAAGCGCTCCGCCTCCTCCTTCACGAGCATTACTGCTTCGCAGAAGGAGGTGACGGCTTCCCATTCCCTCTCACTCCGTACCATGGCCTGGACCAGGGCCGGACGCGAGAGATCACCGCCGCCGATCGCTGCCACGAGGACACAGCGGTGCTCCGCCCAAGCCGGGCAGACCTCCACCGTATACTGCACCGTGTCCTCCAGTCGATCCACACAAAGACAACACCCGGGCGTTTCCTCCCGCCTTATCCGAAACAGGAACCTCCCGAAACTGCCATGTCCGGTGAGGACCTGCGTCAGGCGGAAGGTGAGGACGCCGTGGCGCCTCTCAAGCCACTCCTCAAAGAGGGGACTTACCGCCGCAATTGTGGCGTGCGCTCTCTTTAAGCACCCTACAACTCCATCAAGCGCTCCTTTTCTGTGCCAAGCCTCAATGAAGTGCCATAAAATGTATGACTATATATGACATATATGACTACGAGTATGTATGACATTATATGACTTTAACAATCAAGTAAAACATTGATTTGTTTCGATATTGTGTTGTTGTACTAAATTCAGCAATAATGAGCTAAAAAATAAATTATTTATACAACAAAGGTTTTTAAAAATGAATAAGATATATTTCGCAAAAGCCTCTAATCTGTAGGCATTCGTCACATCTGTAGACAGGTTGTCGACAGAAGTGAGTTCGACTGAAGTGATAAACAAATACTTTAGTCCATGTCAAGAGCAATATTTGAGGTTATAAAACGTGGCGTCCATCACGTTCTATCATTTTACCACTAATTAACAAAACCAAAGAAAAAATATAATTTTGAATTAAGAACTTACTGGTTTTTTGGCGACTTTAGAAGTGACTTTTACACTTTGTAGATGGCTCAAACCTTATTAAAAACTAGGAAATAACGTGTTATGGCCAGCAATAACAGACAGACGATGACAACTACGTATTTCAGTATTGCTAGCAAAAGTAAATAGTGTAGTTATACAAAAAAAAAACAACTGATTTTTCATGTTTGTCTACAGGAGTGATTAGTTTTTTACAAAAACTGTAGAATCTTTTGTTAACTTGAAATATGTAATCGTCCTAATTTTTCTAAATTACATGAAAATGTACGTTATTATATTTGCAATATGATAGGTTCACTTATGCTACTTCAAAATATGTGAAAGTATTTTTAAACATCTCTAGATCCGGCAACCTATGTCGCAAACAGTCTACAGGACCTGATTTGGTTTACAAGAAAAGCGCAAAATCTTAATAAATGAAAGATATTATGTATTATGTTTATGTTGTATTTATTATGTATACGTGATGATAGAAAACATTAAATAAAGCAAAATACAAACTATCTTTAAAATGTAGCTATAATTAAAAAGGAGATATATAGAGCGAACAGGATTTTGTTCACTTCGTAGAATGGCCGAGATATTACGTATATTATAATTCTGCAACGGGTTTGAGGCCAAATCAGTATTTCTGCTATACTTCTGAGTGGAATCAATACAAAAGATCGTTATTATCACAGAACACTATTACTCCTAGCGGAGGTTATTATGGAGAGAAGACGTCATTTGAGCCGAAAAGAAATGATCAGAGCCGTGCAAATGTTGGAAGCTGGTTCTCGGCACTGTGCTGTGGGAATCGCTCTGGGCACCACGCAGTGTGTTATAAGTCGAGTTTGGACACGTTACCGCATCACTGGCAGCGTGGCAGTGCGACATGGAGGACGAGCTCGCATCTCCACACGCAGACAAGCTTGTTCCATACAAATTACTGTTCGAAGAAATCGTATAATGACTGAGATGATGTTGGTTACGAGGCTTCATATCTCTTCAGGGATGTTGATAAGCGATCAGACCATAAGACATCGCTTGCATGAAGCCAATCTCCATTCCCGGAAGCCACTACGTTTGTACCACCTATGGAGCCTCGCAATTGCAGAGCCCGTTTACAATGGGCTCGTGAACACAGAAATTGGGCAGAAGAAGAGTGGCGTTTTGTGTGTTTTTCTGACGAATCTCGCTTTGGTATGAGGCCAAATACTAGACGTATACGGTATTGGAGGACACTTGAACCCCAAGAACGTTTAAAATCATGCCAGGAAGACCAGGCATACACTGGTGGAATAATCATGATATAGGCGAGGTATTTGATCGGCAGAAGAACCGAAATAATTTGGATCAGAAGCAATCTCAATGCATAGATTTACGCCGAAACAATTGTTTCAGATATTGTCATTCCTTTGCGGGCCCAATTTGGTGCTTTATTTCTGCCATTTTTTTCTTTCACGTCCACACACAGCCAGAATCGTTACAAACACACTCACCTCAGCTGATATCAACGCCCTACCATGTCCTGCTCAATCGCCAGACTGAGCTATTGCGCACGCATGGGATATGCTTCAAAGAAGAGCTCTGCCAAATATGGATGCCGTACACACACCAGAAAATCTTTTTCGCCTGTTACAACGGACGTGGGCGGCCATTCCGCAACGTGATTTGGATCAACTCATATTGAGTAGCTGAATCGCTTCGATTGAATTATAATTATTTTATACGCGTTAACGGCGGAAATACAGACTACTAATTGTTTATTTTACGCAATTAAAACCTTTCAAAACTTTTATTTTAATTTTTTTATCACATTTTAAACTGTAATTTTTATCGCATTTTAAACTTTTATTTCACATTTTATCACATTTTAATGGCAGGATTAACTAAAGTGAAAAATCCAGCATAAGCAAACTTCGCGAAACGTATTAATACAAAAGCAGAGAGTACTTCATCGATCTACACACACGAAAATATTTAATTTAATCAATCTAAATAGATATTTTTATTTAATTTCAATAGGGGAATTATTTTATTTTTTTAAATACTTTGTTGTCTGGACACTTGATGTGTGTATATTGAGTATTGAGTTGTACCAAAGGCAGACAAAAACCAAAATGACATACACTGGATATATTTCCAAAGAAATTGTACCTCTTGTGTCTTCCACGAAGACAAAGTAAAAACAATTAACACCCAAAAATCCTACAAAGAAGCAGCGAACCTAAATCTTCCTCAAGAAATAAGTAGACGTATGAGTGATTCGCTAAATCTAACGAGGTAGTAACAAGCGTGGTGTGAGGCAGTCTGCGAAGGGGGGAGAAAGGGGGGCGAGGGTGTACAATTAAAAAGATAAACGCGCGTAAGACCGAGCCGAGGTGACAGTCGGGCGGGTCGCAGTTTGGGGTCCACCGGCTGGTTAGCGGGATACCGACAGATCTTGTCCCTACTTATTGTTTCTATAACAATATTCATCACTGTTTTAGTTTCTTAAAGTTCTGTTAGAAATTACAACTAATACTCTTGCCTCGTTATATATTAGAAAAGTAGTCTTCATAGAATATAGAAGAATATTGAATCCATTACTTAGTTATAATTTCAGAGCTTTTTTAGGCGTTCCCAAAAGAGAAAATAATGAAGGAAAGAAAAGGAACTATTCGAATATTTTTGTTCAATGCAACCAAAATAACAAAAACAGCATTGAAAAAAAATATTAGTACAGTGAGAGACAAGCTAGTACCTCTAAAACAAGTGGTCTTCGTCTGATGCCAACATTCCATTGGGTTATAGAAATGGATAATTAATTCCATGGTTGGTTTGGCTTCCCAAACTCATTCGCTGTGAATTTTGATCCGCTTGTAATAGCAACACAGCTCGGCTTTCATTGTCCTCAAAATATCGGTCTCTCGGCACTAAGTTAGGTATTTACTTAGCTGGGATTGCAAAGGCTATACTCATGTGGCACTAAACAGAATGGATTGACTGACCGGCTGCACACAAGTAACCCAGTTTACTAGTACAACTTGCTATGAGCAGGTAGCAGCTACTAATGTCCTTCTAATATTATAAATGTGAAAGTTTGCGTGGATGGCTAGATGGATGTTTGTTACTCTTTCAGGCAAAAACTACTGAACGGATTTTAATGAAATTTCGCACACAGATAGCCCATGACTTGGGTAAGAATACAAGTTACTTTTCATCCTGGATCGCAGAGGAAGTCGCAGGCAACAGCTAGTTTCTAATATTCTTTTGTGTCGTTGGTACTTTTTTTTGGTCTATGTTTATACACAATGTGACTGTGTTCCTCGACTCTTCTTGATTGCTTATTGGTTTTCATTATTTCTGATTCTGTACTTTTGTACCTACCTTTTCTTCTATGGTGGACCGATGTGCATGTGAAGGCCGCAGAAATCCGCTGGTTGCGAGAAGCACCAGTCCGGTCGATGTGGCGACTTTTGTGGGAGGAAGGCCTATGTCCAGTAGTGGACGTCTTTCGGCTGGAATTATGATGATGGTGATGACTCTTGTACCTTGCAGTACATCGATGGCACTGTGTTCCACCACACCTTTGAAAGCTATGTTAACTTCGATGCAGAGCTATATGTGGCCATCACACTCATGTTCACAATATTCATTATTCATCTTTACGAAATGTTTAACTTACGACCTACAGCCTGATTCGTTCTTAGAAGATGTCATAATCCCATAAAACGAAAACAAAGTGAGTATTTAAACACCACACACCGATGGTAAGAGTTTCTGTTTCATTAGTGGGGAGTGCATCGGCGAGACGACGGCGAGCGGAGCGCTTACAGAAAATATCTGATTACATGTAATTATCGAGCCACCTCGCCCGACTCTGCTCGTGAGCTTTGAGCCACAATTTTTCATTACAATAACCTTGTACAACGTGGACCGACACTTTGTAATGAGGGTGGTAACCCGTAAAAACAAAGGAAATTAATGGAAATACCTAATAGATAAGTACTAGCTTTTGCCCGCGGCCTTGCCCGCGTGGATGTCAGAAATTATCTCACGGGAACGTACTAGCAGGATAAAAAGTATCCTGGTTATAAAATATCTCTGTGCCAACTTCATCCAAATCCGTACAGCCGGTTTTACATGACTGAGTAACAAAAATCCGAATACACAAACTTTCACATTTATAATATTAGTAGGATTACCATCTACCTTCTACTTTCATAGCATATTCGGCCTTTACTGTCCCTACTATTGGGGCACAGATCTCCTCTCTTTGAGGGTGAGTGGGCCGTTATCCAGCACGTGGGCCCAGTGCGGTTGGGGGATGTTACACGTTGCGATTTTTTTTGGTTCTAGGACATGCCGGTTTCCTTACGATTTTCTATGTTTTCCTTCACCGTTATGAGAGTAATGATGAAATAAATTGCACAAAGTAAAATGCATCCCTGTTTGAGTTCGAACCAACCGCAACAAGATAAACTTGAATGTTGGGGACATTGTCTGTGCGCCACTACTAATTTTAAGTTGTGGGGGTTCCGAGAAAATAATTGGTAATCGATTTGCAGATTACCAACAAAAAAAAGTGGGTTTGTCTCTGTCATACTTACGTTAAAAGTACTCTGTGTTGTCTACGTTACTTTGTGCGTGTCAATATTGTGTCATTTTTTTTTTGAAATGTCATGTGTTTGTTAAAATTTTCGTTAAAAATAATTTAGATAAAAATCAAAGTTTAATAGTCAAAATATCATTCAAAGTGGCACGAAAGGACGCTAGATATCAAATATGGGAGGTATATTGCTCACGAGAGGGTCAAAAAACTTTTTTGAAAAACTTGGACGGCAAAGGCGGTATGTGGCCGTGTATTTTAATTAGTAAAGTTATAGTATACCATCTTCTAAGACGTCAACTTGCACGTGTGGATGCTGATCAACAAATGGATGAAAGTAGATGAAGAAGTTACTTGCCTACCTGGAACACTGTGACAAGCAGGATCTATGACAGAACTGTTCCTGTATGCATGTTGGGGCTAAATCTGTAACTGAGAACATGTAATAAAATGTGAAGTTAGTACTGATTTATCCCAAACCTGACCTGACCTGACCTGCCCTTGCTTCGCACGGTTTTTATGACTTGAATAAACATTGTTTGTGTAAGTTTTATATTAATGTATTATACGCATAGACCTTCCGGAATATATTATCTAAATAATGGTGAAAACCGTATCAGTATCCGTTTCGTAGTTACGAAGAATAATGCGGTCACACAGGCAGACTCGGAAGGCGACTTTAATTTATAATATGTATATGTCAGCAATTATGAAAATCGATAGTTTATAATGGGTGCTAATTAAGGCAGCTTCTTTAAAATGTCATTCTCGTCTGCAAATATATTTAGTTGTCTATTGAAGTAATAGGTCAGCGACGAACTTTTAGCGTCTAATAAATGGTTTTCAAGCGACCAAATATTGTAAAACGAGCTACTGTTAATATAACGCAGCATGGTGATAATTCTTAAGCAACGTTATGGACCAAGTAATAAATAGGGGCATTATTCATAATGCCCGCGCATTGTGAATAATGACAAGCGTAGTCGACGGAGCCCCGCTCTGCGGGGCTCCTACTTCTGGGTGGTTTAAAAAAAATAACCACGAAGGGGATGGCGGGGTCTTTTAGACCCCGCCATTCCCTTCTAACCTAACCTGTCCGAGTCGGGGTGCCCTAAGTCCCGAGCTCGCTTAGTAGCTCACTTACAACATTAGTCACTTGAGTTATCAATTCAGAAGTAAATATATTTATCGGTAGCTCGGAGTCATATTAATTTACGCTCGTAAATTGACGCTGGTTTTTTGATATTCTGTTGGAATAGTAAAGATGATGAATTCATATAATTGAAGCTGTTCTATTAACTCGTCGCCTACATATAAAAAAAGACGCTAGGTTGGTAGGGGTGTGGGTGGGGGCTAAAGAAAACTTTTGTTGCCGCACATATAATTTCCCGTTTATAATCTATCTCGCGAGATTATAAACTATCGAAAATATGTGAACTACAACCACAGATAACACTGCAACATACCATTTTTACAATTTAACGCATTATTTTTCGATAGTTTATAATCTATCCATGGCAAACCGACAAATTGAGAACTGGTATCATACTTGCATGCCAGGGATCGCACCTTGTGCTAATACTAAATAGTAAACAGCCAACGAACTGCGACCAACTTAAAAGTGGCGCTCGCCGGCCGCTTCTGCGGCACCACTCACTCTGCTTAACCCATTTGGTCGGGGTGCCCTGACTTACTTACTGTGACCAATTCGCCTACCACCAAGAGCGACTAATCAACGGGTGACAAAATCGGACAGATTGTGAACCCTGTCGGTAAGTGCAGGTTCGTTCACAATTTGACGGTTTGACATGGATACATATTTTACTCTAACTATCCCAAACAGCATGCTGTTTGGGGATAGTTCCATTACGTATATCGCTATAATTTTTTCACAGATTGTCATTTATTTAATGCACTTTATAATCTGTGAGTAATTTATAGCAGATAAGTTATTTTAAATCACTTTATCAAAGTAAAATTGTTGTTATAAATAAAATAAAATTAAATATGTAAAATTGTTGTGTTGTTGTTGTTGTGTGTGTTGTTGTTGTGTGTGTTGTTGTTGTGTGTGTTGTTGTTATTGTGTGTTGTTGTATTGTTTTAGTTGTAATTGAGGTGTTGTTTGTGTTGTTGTTGTTGTGTACATTGTAGTTGTTGTTGTTGACAGCAGATCTATACGCGGTTAAAACCGGGTTAAAATAGGTAAAAAAGGTTCTGGAGTAGCGACCACATACTGGAAGACATAGCGTTGGAAGGCTTCTCATAAGGTGGATAAGGTGGATCGAAGATCTTATGAAGGCCGCAGGAATCCACTGGATGCGAGAACCACAAAACCGGTCGAAGAGGCGATGCTTGGCGGAGGCCTATGTCCAACAGTAGATGTCTTTCGGCTGAATTGATGATAATGATGATAGATAACTTATATACAGAAGATCCATCGTTTATTTGGCCCTACTTAAAATTTTCAACGTTACTTAAGGTTTCTTAGAACACTTTTTCTGTTCCCCAGCTATAATTATCAACAAAGAGACTCAAAGCTCTATGGAAGTGCTGGTGGAGGGTCAGCGTACTTTACAAGTGGAAAAACTCTTTCGCGAGAGGAATATCGCTTTCAATGTGATAGTGAGCGATTCCAGCTCATACGCTGGCACATCCCGTCGTGCTCGTCCGGTTTCGGGCGGCCGTTTAAGATCACCTCTGAGTACGACTATTGCATTTTTTTAATGTCATGGTCCACACCCACATGTGGAGCAGTGGCGCTAACTATGTCCCACCTCCTATCCTGCCCTCTGTGCTCCGAAAAAATATCGACCACTGCGCGTCCATTGACAATGCCGTGGAGGAGTTTTGGGGCGAAAAAAATTATACACTGTGATGCCATCGACACGACGAAGAAGAAGAATTTCAGGGTCGATAGATCTTCATTTTCACTTACTTGCTTGGGCATAAACTATAAACTATATGATAATAGTAACAGAAGCCAATTTTTTTGACTGTTCTGACGGGCTTGACTGCCCAGGGTATGATGGTCATTAAAGCAGCGTTACACGTGATAGCTCTATATTAATATTAACTAAACGATACAATTTAACATACTGGTCTCAAATCTCAGTCTAGCACATAAAGCTCTGCCCAATGTCCGTAAAAAAATTGCGTTGTTTTGTTCTAACTTACTTCATCTTTGTGGTCTATAGAAATCGGTAGAAAGTAACAAGTTCAGAATATAAAAACATATATAAAACAGTCTAATTTTATTTCCAGAACGTGATCTAGATTGGAAAGACTATTATCCACTTCACGTCGTATACCATTTTCTGGCACAGTTAGAAACTGCTTTTCCATCGACATGTACAGTGTCCGTAATTGGAAAATCTGTAGAAGGAAGAGATATAAAGGTCTGTAGACCATGGTTACATTATGTACAAGTTTATGCCTCATGTTTTCTAAAAATATTTTATCCGTCGCAAGTTGAGGTAAATCAAAATGGACTGGCAATGAATCACGTTTGAATAGGATACAACACAAGAAAGAATTTAGTAATAATACAATAACTTTGTAGAAAAAATAAACCGCACCCAGATTCTGTCAAGAACAAAACAAATTCTGTCAAGAAAATAGAATTATTATACATTGATTGAGAAAGAGGCGATATAATGGATACTGTTTCACAAAAGCTTTTAAATTTTCAGATGCTTAAAATTTCAAATAGTGATGCAGAAAATACAGGAGTCTGGCTAGACGGTGGAACTCATGCGCGAGAGTGGATCACCACATCAGTTGTTACATACATAGCTGACTATTTAGCTAGACATTTCAATACAATTAGTGCAAATTTCACTAATAAAGACTGGTAAATAACATTCCAAATCGGAAAAAAGCAGAAAAATAATAAGATTTATTTATTACAAGAAAACTTAGAAAGGATAAAGTGAAAATTAAACTTTTCAGGTATTTTGTGCCAGTAGTAAATCCAGATGGATACAACCATTCTCACACAGTGGATAGGATGTGGCGAAAAAACAGAGCGCGAATTGGAAATACTATTACTGGAGTTGACCTTAATAGAAATTTTGGGTAAAATTCCATTAGCTGTATAAAGTTTTTCATAGATTTTGATGTATGAATTCACTTCTTGATTTATATTGCAGGTATTTCTGGGGACGTGGTGGTAACGACCATTCATCTGGTGATCCAAATCACATTAATTATCGTGGTTTAGAACCGTTTTCGGAACCTGAAACTACTGCAGTTAAGGTACGATGATTTTAGTTTGAACATTTTATTAAATTCTTTAGTGTCAAAGAAATACTTTTAAATGCTTTTATAGGACATTATTCTGTACTCAGGGACACCCTTCAAGATATTCCTGTCGTTTCACTCTTTCAGTGAAGCTATCGCGTTCCCCTGGTGTCACACAGCGGAACCATGCCCAGATTATGTCAAATTACTAGAAGGAGGAACTGCTATGGCTAAAGTAAGATTAGAAAAGATATTCTATTCTTTACGATGTTGTCTGCGTGTATTGAATCTTAAATTAACTAATTATTTTGTCTTTCAGGCCATCTTCGAAACAAGTGGTCGCATGTATAAAGTTGGAAACTTCAAGGATATCATGTATTATGCTTCTGGTACGAGTATCGACTGGAGTTATGGAACAGCTCGCATTCCCTTCTCTTATCTCGTCGAACTGAGAAGTAAACATAGTAAATTCCTATTACCTAGAGACGAAATAATAATCTGTTGTAAAGAAATATTAAACGGTGTCAAAGCTCTCGTAGAATTTACTGATAAAACAACATGTTTGAACTGTAATGTTAATGCCAAAAAACTCCGTCAGTAGTTTTGTAGTAAAGTTTTTTTGTTGTATAATTTTAAAGTATTGGTATCATGTTCTTATGGATTATATAAATTAAAACGCAAAATACGTAATTGATATTGATTTTTAATCAGACACTTACATTATTGGTGGCAGTTCAATATTAATATTAATAAAAACTGCACCACGGTCATTGACAGCACATTGTAACAGTTCAAGACTTGGTTTTTCTTAATTTCCATCGACATAATCCATTAATTTCTGAACAGCGTTCCAGGCTTCTGTGCAATTCTCCAGAATTTGGTCTTTTGGAAGTCTGAATTTGTACTTTTTACTCCTTAGCTCTACCATGTAGGAATATGGTATTTTTGCAATGGAATAACTCCAGTCTATGCTGGTCCCGCATGCGTAGTAAGTGAGGTCTTTAGTGCTCCCGACTCTATAAGTCTTCCCGGTTGTTTCATGTATTGCCTGAAAGGTAATTCAATCTGCAGGCTTTTCACTATAACCATTTTCATGGCTCGATCCCAGAATACCAGATTCTCAAAATACCAGATTCTCAATATATCAGATTTATTTATTTATTTATTTATTAAAACTTCTCGCACACAAAGGCGGACTTAATGCCTTAGGCATTCTCTACCAGTCAACCAAGGGTGGTGAAGAGATAAGATGGCAGGTGCTCTATATAACAGACATTACTAATAATAATAATAAATATTAAAAAGATAACATACAGTCGAACAGTAGAGTCACAGACAGTTAGAGAGGGGTAGTACAGTCGAGTAGTTCGAACAGTCGAAATCAAAATAATTAAATAAAATGGATCAAAGCCATATGAAATTTATAATAAGTCAGAAAGGAAAACCGGCGTCACTGCACGCAGGGTTCAGGTACAATTTCTGTTTAAAGAACTGTTATGGAGCAACGAAATATCGTTGTTTCAGAAAAAAAGAATGCAATACCTCAATACTTTTTGATGCAAATAACAAGGGATGGGAGGCATATATGTAAACCGGACAATATTCGAAATATAATTGACGGCTGCATGGACGATTGTAAAAGAGACAAATTTAAATATCTAGAGAGCATGAAATACCGGAATTTACTTTACAACAGGGCACCTATGGGGCACGAAACAAATATTTAAATTTAGCGTGTATAAATGCAAAGGATGTGAGATTGCCAGAACACAACAAAGATGATTTTTGTATCATGACTGTGATGAGACTGTCAGAAAACATTGTTAAAGATTTTTTTTTGTATGATGACTGTGGTCTTGAAATGAATGACAGAATTTTGATTTTTTGGTACTATATTAGCGACAGAACTTCACGACTTTTTAAAGTCGGTAAAGTCAGTAGTTTTGTACCTTTAATTTACGCGTTGCTGCCTAATAAAAATCAACGCACATACGAATGAATATTTTCGATATTAAAAGAAAAAATTGGACTGATGTTGGTAGTATATAAATGTGACTGTGAACCTGCTATAAAACAAGCCGTGAAAGAAGTACGTATATCCGGATGTGAAAATTAAAGGGTGTTATTACCATTTCTGGAAAGCTGTCGAAAGGATGAGCAATAAGTTGAAATTCTGTGAATCCGACAAAGGTCGCGGAATAACACATATTTGCTCACAATTAGCATTACTTCCTCCAGTAATTACTCTCGAAGCGTACCTCGCTATTGGTGAAATGGCACGAGTCAATGAGATTTCTTTAAAAAATCTGCAGTAAGTACTTCAATAGTCATTGGACACAAAAATAATAAATAATGCCGTAGAAGGTTGGCACCAAAGAATGAACGCCATCATTCCTCCAAATCTTTCCCTCTTACAATTTTTATGTGAAGCATAAAAAAAAGAATCACATTGAGAAGAAACTGAGTACTGTCCAGATAAAAAAAGAAACTCAAAGGACATGCCACAAGTTAAAAACATTAATAACATTATTAATGATTGCATGAGCAACAAAATTACAGTTACTGAGTGTATAAATCTTTTAGCTACAATAAAGCGACGTTGAAGAAAACCTGAAGTGAAGTTTTAGTTTATTTTTTTGTTATTTCTTTTGTTCCCAATTTATTATTTTTTTGTGCAAAGAAGTACCTGTAATATGAGTTTACTTTACTTTCTTCCGTTTTTCACGATTTATTGTTATTTTTTGTGTGCAAATAAGTACCAATAATTTGATTTTTTTTCATTACTTTTGCATATTATACTTATTTCCCTGAAAAATTTTTTTCATTCGACTGTTAAGTACTTCTGGTATTTTGAGAATCTCGTATTTTGAGAATCTAGTATTTTGAG
This sequence comes from Griposia aprilina, assembly GCA_916610205.1. NCBI lineage: Eukaryota > Metazoa > Arthropoda > Insecta > Lepidoptera > Noctuidae > Griposia > Griposia aprilina. Next base: position 14,951,808 of record OU744302.1, read on the forward strand.
TTGGAGCCATTTTCATGACTATTCACATATTTGCAATGATACTTAAGTCTATTCTAAAAATATCTGGTGAAACAGGTAACAGACCCTGTTCAGGTTAATTCTTACGGAATCACTCACTAAAGAGAATTTGTAAAACATTCATCTGAAAGGTGTCAATTTTATATCTCACCACTTTTTCCAACAATTATTGTTTGAATAACATTATAGCTTGAGTCTAATGAATAACATCTATTAGGTGATTTAAAATTAGAATAATCAAATAAAGCAATCAATGTGCAACTGTGTACTACAAATTGGCATCCGCAGATGGTACGTTTTCTGATTCAATTGTATACATTTTTATCAGATACTTTAGGAATATACCATACTACTAATTTAGTATGGTCTGAAGTAGCTACTATTAGTTTCTTACGTGGAGTTACCCTTGCCATGATACTGCCACCTTCCAGTAGGCGGATGTAGTCTGGACACGGATCCGTCCTGTTGCCCCACGGGAAGATTATCAGCTCGTAGTAGCTATGAAAGGACAGGAACACCTTGAAAGGCGTTATCGATCCAAGAATTGTATCCTAAAAAACAATATTTCCAGTCAAAATGTGAGTATTCTGCAAGTTAAGGTATTTCATATTCCATGGTTTCAATGATTCCGTCGGGATCAAATAGGAAACGTACCCTTACTGCGACCGTTTCTGGTTCTGAAAATGGTGCTGGACCTCTGTAGAAAACATGTGTTGGTTCGTCAGACGAGCCTTCTTCTCCTTGTCCCCATGCATAACTGAAACACCCATAAATAGATTTTGACATAATACTATACTCTAACCAATAAAGCGCTAATTTGCTGTGTTGTGTATACGTCTAGAGCTGCAAATGTCTACGCGGCGGTCAGTACTTGCCATCAAGTGGGCCGACTGTTTTTTTTGCCACTCTATGACATAAACAACATTTATGATCACATTTAAAAAAATACTTTATATATATTAATTCGTAAACGTTTCGTTCGTTAATTCGTTTCGTTTCGTATTCGTGTGTTTATTCGTATATGGGCCCAATGTAGTCTGATATAAATGTTTTATTTTATTATAAAAAGTTCTGCTAGCACTAGTATGAATTTCATTGTTGCATTAAGCTTAATAATAAGATTTTAAGGCTGGTTTTAGTTTAAGGTTGACGTAGTCGGTCACGTACCATCGGTCACGCGTACCAAGACGCTGACGATAAAAGGACGTGTATAGTGTAGCACCGACGACGGCCAGCGAACGCAAGTCCGCGACCGATGTCAGTGCTGATCGTCGGTCGAGCACTAAATCCAGGTTAAAGGTTCGTCTATTATTAAAATACATACCTAAAGTTTCTGTTCAGATCAACACCTACGCATTCTCCTCCGTACGTCGCTCGATTTTTCCTCCACATGCGTTCGTGTGTGTGCGTGTATTCGTAGCCATCTGGATTTAAAACTGGTACGATATGCCTGAAAACAATGGTTGCGTAACACACTATCAGTAGCAATCGCTTTCATTTTGACAGTTCAACAACATTCATTGCGTTATTTACGTTGTTGAGCAGAACATATGAACGAAACGATTAACAATATCCTTCAAAATGATTCAGATTGTGATATCAAGTTTGTTACGAAATTAGGGTGCAGGTCATTGAAATGTATGCAGGATTTTCTACAATATGCGTTGCTGATTACCTAATATCTCACATAAGGATACAGGAACCAAAGGGATATATGACAATGTTATCAGTGTACAAATTCATAGTGCACTTCAGAATCTGACGCGTTCCCAAGCATACAATTTCACAAACAACGTGCGTATTTTCGATAACCTCACAGGAACTTGAAGTCTTATTGACTATTAAGACTTCAAACATGTTACAAATGCTTTGTAAGACAAATTGACTCATTACCAATCCTTATTCGTAACAGCAGTTGGGAAAGTGTGAAAGTTTCTAACTAGTACATTAGCCATATACGTGACGACTGCTGTAGTGATCCATTCGCGAGGGTGTATGCAGGCATCCAGCCATACTCCGGAGTTACCTGCATTGCTGTTCGATACCTTTAACATCTGAAAGAGGGTGATCATCGTCATTTAGCTGTCCGTTGTTTTTACCCGAGTGTGCCAGGAGGGTTATGTTTTGCGAGAGTATGTATGTATGCATGTATAATTGTTTGGCACGCTCTGCAGCCTGAACGGCTTGATGGATTTTAGCTTGAGAGGTGTCGTTAGATTCGTATTTACTGTGAGAGTGACAATGGGTATATATAAAAAAAAACAGTAATTTAAAAAAATAAAAAACCCGTTTTTTTTACTGATGGTTTTGATCGACAGATGACTATCAAGATTCATGTCTGTTTCAAGAACTACCTACACGTTTATTTTAATTGCATTGACACTTTATTCTTTTATAATTTATTCTCTTACAATATTTTGGAATTTTATAAGGAAGTAATATGTATTTTATCTGAATTAAATGAATTCCATTTGATTATTTATTTGCATTATGTATTACAGCCATGATAGCTGCATATTATGATATTTTGTGAATATATCATAATAGTTACTTCGCGGCTTCGTTTTTAGAAATCACAATTCTGAATAATTAAGTTTCTACCTTAATATCTCTTCCTTGCACAGATTTTCCTATTACTGTTACAGTACAAATCGCAGGAAAGTCTTTTTCTAGATCATCAATAAATGAATATATTACGTTAAGCCTGTGGTATTTTTTCCAATCCATAAGTTTTGCTGAAAATTGAAAGGTATTATTACTTTATTCATTATTTCTAGGTTATTTCTTACCTAACAGTATTTTCGTTTGAACATGAAAGTCTCCATTATGATTTTATTTTTAGATTATCGTGAAGCTGCGAACCTAATGTTGTATTAGGTTGAGTAGTGGTCACGTTTTCGGTATGACCGATAAGGATCTAAATTAATTGCCACCAAGGGAAGACCTTTAAAGACCGCGACATGGTATACGATAAAGATGACGGGATGAGTGGTTCTCCGGAATATAATTATTTCAGTGATAAAAGAGAGAGCTTCGGGATGTAAAAAGCCGATAAATCATGTTCTCACCTTTTTTTCTCTTTAGTTTCTTCCTTGGCGTAATTATACATGTTTGAAGCGTGAGTGGTGAGCGTAGCCCTTAAACATAAAATAAATTGTTTTTTTTATCAACACAGTCTTGATCTTCTGTGAAAATAATGACGCTTGACCGGAAGTCCTTGTGAAAAATCTTTCAAGATTGATTTGAAAGGGTTTTACTACATCGTCATCTGCGTAGCGTTTTCCCAATGTTGGGGTCGGTTTCCAGTATAACCTGATGCATCTGAATATCAGTATATTACATAGAGCGACTGCCTATCGGACCATCACAACCCAGTCAGTAGGTAATACGATACCCCAAGGTAAGATTGGTTGTCAGGCTTTCGAACTTCTGACTAACATTTAACGACTTTACTACAATAGGGCCTTAAATTAAGTTCTGGTCTATACAGACATGTGATCCTAGTTACACAGTTTGGTATGTGTCATCATCAAATCGCCTACCAAGAGCGCATGAAGCAGAAACCCTACAAAACTGAAAATAACAAAAAAAAATAGGTAGGCGTAAGAGGGTATATTTACAGAATGTAGCAGAATTAACTACTTATTTTACTACTACTACAACTACCTTTTTTTTTTAAACTTTGTATTAAGATATAAAATACTGTTTACTTTGATCAGACTTGGTTTGTGTGGCGTTATTGGCGCATTTAGTTTTCCCAGATTCGTTCGAATCTGAATCGTTTGCATCATCACGTATGTAAAACTTGTCGGGTCTCCGCAGCGTAGTCTTTACTCGCCGAAGGTGAACAGATTTCACGGCTACGCTCATTATATACGATGTTCATTTAACTTGAAAGGGAAATAAAATATTAGTTGGTTAAGTTTTGGACTTGACCACAGAACACGCATACGCTTTGGCGGCCGCTGCTGGAGGCGGCATTCTCAACAGTTTCCATACGAATACGAAAGTGTGGCTCCGGTTACTTGCATTACGACACAAAAGACATAAGCTACGGCTACATTGTCGCGATAACGCGAACTACACTTTGCGCGCTCTTACTCGCACACCGCTCGACGTCTCGCTGTACAGCAGAGAGCACGTGAAGTGTAATTCGTGTTGTGGCGACAATGAAGCCGTAGCAGTCTAGAAGCTGACGACTTTGAAGGCGTTTCGTGACACAAGTTTGACGCTCAAAACACTTTCGGTGCCACGAATTTTATTATTACCTACTACCGTGCTCTGTCGACTTGATGAAAAGCAGAGAAAAGCAATTATCGAATCTAAGAGGATGATAATACCGTATTAAAAACAGTCTAGTATATGAAGTCACCAAAACCGTTAGGAAGATATTGTATAACCATTATTTATTTAAAATGGTGGACAATATATTGGTGAATTACATTCATATTCCCAGCGGGAGGTACAAATCGAATGCCAGTCATTGTGGTCAATGTATGGCAATCGATGTCCGATACATCGGCATTTGTTACTACATTGTGGGATGCCTGGATGTGTATAGGATGCCTAACGGGACACGTATATAACTATCAAGTGAAAAATCTTCTTTACAAATGAGTTATCTGGTAATACCCAGAGCACAGAACTTATTAATTCCTTACTATCGTTACTAATAATATTATAAATGCGAAAGTAACTCTGTCTGTCTGTCGCACTTTCACGCCAAAACTACTGAGCCGATTTAAATGAAATTTGGTACACAGATAGTCTAGAGCCTGAGAAAGGACATAGGCTACTTTTTAATGCGTTGAAAGGGGGATGAAAAGTTGTATGGAAGTATCGTCATTTTTAGAGCTAGACACTTGAAACTTATTGTTTAGGCTGTTGATTCGATATAAATAAATATGGCATTCAAAGTTTGTAAAAGTTTTAACCTCAAGGGTGTAAAATAACAAAAGGGAATAGGGGATGAAAGTTTGTATGGAAATATGTAAGGTTTATGTGAATGTTTTATAAGTTTTCGACAAGAGACAACATATTAGAGCTATTCTGATGTAACATTTACGGAGTCACACTACATTACACACACAGACACTGTTCCACGCGGACGAAGTCGCGGGCACAGCTAGTAATAAAATAAATAAAGAGTAAAGTATAAGGCGTTCAAAAAAAACATTGACTGTGATGTGCTCGCTGACGAATGGAAGACGAACATGTCATTTGCCCGAAGTTCTATGAGGTAAGTGTATGAATTTTGTCTAATTTTCTTTGACTTATATAATTGGTGAATAGCCGTTTTAGGTTAAAAGAGTGAAAGTTAATAAATCGTGAATAAATAAATTAGCATGGATGAGACTCGCACAGACCCGGGAAGCATGGAAAGAAGGGGAAGCCAGTCAGCAGAGGGCAGAACAAGGCTGCCAATGATGGGTGAGGAGTCAAAGCATGCCCTAAGAATCAATTCTGAAAAGGAAAAAAAGATAATGATTACTACTGCCTAGGTACTTACTGCGTTTGCGTTAGGTTTTTCACAATATTTTCTCACGAAAGTATTTAAAAATAAATGCAATTAGTTTTGAATTTCATTTACCGTTTTTTTTCCTGCCATAATTATAAATGAGTAAGTTTAACTTTCACGAAAATTTACGAAGTGAATAAAAATAAAGTTGATTTAAATTTTGCTGTATCTAAATGACGTTACTGAAATATTTACAGTTTTTGACATGTGACAAAAACCATAGACAAAACAAAGACGAAGTGATGTTGGCCATAAAGAGTGTAATGAGGTGGTAGTGAACCTCTTTTCAAACTTCCTATTCATAAAATTTATTTTGCCTGTGTCTTTCATCTGTATGTATTTGTGCTATCAATTTGTACTGAAAATATATTCTATCCCAAATAAAACTACCTATTTCAACCAAGCTATACTTATATAGATACAGATAAAACATTGCAATGCAACTGTCGAAAACGCGAACGAATTTCGTGCTCAGATTAGAAAACCACTAGCAGAAAACTCGGCGTGCTGCGGTGGACAGCCAATCACACGGGCACAATGTCACGCGGCGATGGAATATCATGGACCTGATGAGCTAGCCTGCTTCTATATCGAGACGATGAAGAAACAATATTGTTTTGAAATTCTTAGTGAGGCAGTCGCACCGGTACGACGAGGTAAGCTTAATGTAATATCAATTTGTTTCTTTCGTAACTTTTTCTCTTCCTATTCTCTAAATAATTGACAGAGACTAAGTTATGCAAGTGTTTTTGGTCTTTAACATTCTAATTGTTTTCTAGAAAAAACTTATGGCAAAGTAGTATTAGTCTGTTTTTGCAGTCTATGTATAATGACGAACTAAGATAAAATAAAAGGCATTTGTTTTTAGTCGCATCGCTCTTAGTTGATCAATGAGGCTAATTTACATGATCCGAAAACGGGCAGGCGTTTGGAAACAAAGTTTGAAATGGTGAGATTTTTTAGTACATAAACTTGATACCAAAAGGCTGCGATGCTTTTATCAATCAAGTTTTGTTTCTTTTTACGGCACCAGCTGAATTATACAACAGGGCTGCCCAGGGTACGCAGTACGTATTGATTGCCTCAAAGCTGAACATTTGTAAGTCTAGAACTGACTATTGTAAAACAACATCGCATCGACATCGCGATCCTTCCCACATGCTCCAAACTTCCACGGTTCAACTTTGACGTGGACACGGTCACACGGCGGCAGGCGCAGTATCGCTAATTGCAACAAATGAGATTGATTGTAATGGACACTCGACTCCGACGTCCTTACCCGAGGTCAATTGTTACTGTTACGGGCTTTTCACTACTCTAATTAGACGCGTAATTTGACAAGAAAATAGTACTGGGTAAGGCTTTTTCAAAGGAAGGGCCGAGTTAATGTGCAACGTGTGTTTTATTTATGGATGTGGATGGTGATCTTAAAAATCACGATTAAAAATAAATCTAATGTAACGCCAGTCCCGACACAATTTGAATTCCCGTCTCTTTAATTCACATGGTGTACAGAATAAAACCATTGATGGACTGAAAACAATAATTTTATGCATGGTTTACCGTATGCATTTTCCATTATTTTAGATATAAAGTCCAACAATTCCAGTACCCGGGTTGTTCTCAAAAAAGTGGCTTAGTAACCTGTCGGGCAGTTTTTAGTTATAATGTATGATTTTTTAACCGACTTCACAAAAAGGAGGAGGTTCTCAATTCGTCTGTATGTTTTTTTTTTTTTTTTTTTTTTTTTTTTTTTTTTTTTATGTGTGTTAGCTCATAACTTTTTTCTGGGTTAACCGATTTGGATCATTCTTTTTTTATTTGATAGGTAGTGCTTCACATGTGGTCCCATTTAAATTTGATCAAGGTCTGACCAGTAGTTTTTGAGTTATCTTTAATATTGCATATTTTTTCCATTTAGTTTATATGGATGATGTGTTAATAATTTCCTGTCACTGTTATTTACACACCAAGTAGTGGTATAAGAATTTGTGTGGGGTAGGTACCGCAACTAAAAAGTGAAAAATAAAAACTTTTTTACAAAAAAACAACCGACTTCCAAAAAAAACACTAAAAGACGTGAAAAATAACTTTAATTTCGGAAGTCGGTGACCAAAAACGAAATTCAAAACCAGACACCGACTTCCGAAATTAAAGTTATTTTTCACGTCTTTTAGTGTTTTTTTTGGAAGTCGGTTGTTTAATGTTATTTATCAAACTCTACACATTATTGTACTTAAAGATACTTTTTACATAGAGGCTGAGTAATAATAATAAAAAGCAAGTAACACATTGACAATAAAATAATGTTTTTACATCTGTTTCTCTATAACTTGTCATGTCCAATCACCATGAGTCACACTTTGCGGTAAAATAAAAAAATAAAATTATATAAATAAGGACATAAAACCATTAAAATACGAATAATCATATTGTCAATTTTAACTTTTTTTGAACATTAAATTGAGAATAAACTTAGTTTCCGAGTTATTCATGTTCAAATTGTGTCCGGAGTAATTTTCTCTTTATCCTGTGTTTGCACACTCACTCGCATCACACAATCACTATTACGCACTCAGCGTCCCTACCCCGCGTAAACTGACCAGGCAGTGTCGGGCTAATCACCAGCAAGGCAAGTTGTGTCGAAGTTTGCGTCGTGTTTTTAGAAATTACGTCGAAGCACACCAATCGGAATTTGTAACAGGTATGTTATCTATTATCTGACTTAAATATTTTTAGTTGTGGTTAAACTGCTTTGCAAATGATTACGTTAAAGTATGTAATTTAGAGCTTACTTCTCATTTTAACACTGTAAACTCCACAGACTTAACCGTTTTGTTGTTATCAGATTATAAATTTCATTTTCTCAATAACCTGACTGTCTTTAACCTGTTTGGAATGCATGGCATGGCAATGGCTTTTGCCAAGTTAAAGAGAATCTGCCTGTTTATATTTAATAAAACTCGTATTATTGTAAAAATCAAGTCACAAATTGATGAGAATACTTGGAATATTAACTTACTATTTCCTATGGTACATAAAAAAGTTAATTCGATTTAATTAAGGTTTTGATTGGGTCATTTTTATTGTTTTCTCGAAAAATGCATAATCAATGTCTATAAGGTTTTGTTCTTACCCAGTTATTTATTGTTCGCAGCTAAAATGCCAAAAAATAAGAAAAGAGAAGAAATATTAGCCCGAAAAAGAAAGCTTGAGAAAAAAAGATAAGAAAAATAAAAAACAATCCAGACCTGTAGCCGACTCCCGGCCACCGTAGGCGTGGGCCTGCGGACGGCGAGCAACGGGTAGCTCGCCGTCCGGTAAGGACCAGGCCCGGGTCGACGGCGCGTTGTGTTCCACGCGCGCCTCAAAGAGATGTCAGAATAATTGACGGGGTCCGATAGGGCCGATGCCTGCCGGGGTCACGGATTGTTCGAAAGAGTTACCGTGGCCCTGGTGCACAGGCAACTGAAGGAACACGAGTGAGTTTTAGTCAGTAAGAGTCTGACATGCCCTTCCGCTCCACCCAAAGCGGGAGAGGTCATTTGATGATATCCCACCCTAAACAAAAAAAAGACCTGTACGCAAAATATAAAGAAAATAATAAGGCAAAGGATCAAAAACGAAAAAAAGAGGGGAAAGTAGTAGCTGTAAATAGTTTGACACCAAGAGATCAATTTTTTTTAAGAAAGAATGGGAGAGAAGACGCAAAATTTGCACGCAATTTTTTTTCCTAATATTTGCACGCCATACTTGGCGAATGTGATGATACCACTGACTAATCTTAAGACCATAATAATGTACCATATTCTGATAAATAAATGATTATTATTATTATTGTTATTAAAAAAAAAACCTATCAACGCAAAAAGGAAAAACAGCACAAATACAACGTTTCATTGAATTCAACAGTCCACCTTCTAGCGATATCGAAAATATAAATATAGATGATATTGACGAAGTGATTGGCAGCCATAGAGAAGAACCATTAAGCCCTGCACAGGGTAAGTATGTGTTCCGCAGAGTTACTAGATCCAACTCCAGGTCGAGAGAAGTTAGTCCTGCTACCTCATTAGCTTCATCAGTAAGTTCTGGGATGGTATCCCAATGCCTAGTGAGAAAGTTGCGCTATAAAAAAGACAAATAAATACGACTCCAAAGAAGTAGTTTAGATAGGATTTTAAATGAAGGGCCTGTAAATGTAATAGAGTCTCCTTTGAGCTCTGCTAAGCATGTTATTGATAGCGATAGTCATTCTGATTTATGCATTCTTTTATTTGATGGTTCTCAGAACCAAAAGTAACGTTTCCAGAATAAAAAATAATATTGTTAGGAAGTTTCTGTATTTTTACACGTTATTTTATTTCACGAACTGATTGTTTGAGACCGATTGATGTAAGAAGATTGTTTCTTTTTATTTCTTAGAGATTAGATTGTTAATATAGCTTATTATAGTTTTCTAAATGTATCGACAGAAAAGTTTAGTACCTAATCCAGAGGTGATTTTTTAAATGTTTCTTTAGTTTTAAAGCCTTTATTTTCTATGTAAAGCTGTTATTGTGTTCAGTTATTAAAATAATAAGCAAATGATCGAGAGATTCAAATAACACTTTTTTAAGAATTTTGATGATGTGTATACCTTATTTTTATTTGACGAACTGATTTTTTGAGGCTAATTTATGTAAGGAGAAATACTGTTTTATTTCTTACAGATCAGATTGTTAATTTTGAATATTGTTTTTCTCTAATTGCTGATTTTCCTATCGTCTGATAACTTTTATTTCCAGAATAAATTTGGCGGTTTGATTTTTTTTCCCAGAAACTGTCTAACAGTATATTTAGTCCTCAGATAATTATAAGTTATTGGACGGTTGAAAAATAAGCCATTTTGTCGAAAGAAATGTTTAGCATCCTAATTAAGGCGTGATTTTTTGTTTATTTTAATTTTAGAGTAGTTCTTTTAATGTAAAGCTGGGTTGTTTGCAGTAATTATTAATACTAAAGCTGATTTTGCACCGTTCCTTTGTTTATTCCTCTAACCTGTTTAATTGTCATTGACCTAATAACATTTTCTCAGTAATCTGTTCGTTATCACTTTAACCTGTGAGGCAGATTTTTTTAAACGTTGTATCTTTTCTATTTATGTGAAAATTTAATTCCCTTAAAACAATTCTATATAAGATAAACACCTTTAATGGATTTCTGAACAAAAAATCAATATTTGATAAATTTTCTTAAAATTGATAACTATTTTCGAGCGGTGCCACTTTTCTGAGAACGACCCATCCAACAACAATAGGAGTCAAAAGTGAAACAATGAACACAAGAGATCTTAAAAAGCACTATTCGACAGTTAATCTAGTTAAGATGCAAGTATCCGGGGGCAATAACTTTGGTTACCGTTTGGAGATAATTAACGCGATCGCCGTGAAGATAGTGGCGCGAACGTCTGCACCCCGCCTAATTGATACGTACGATGGAGACGGAGACTAGATAGACCATTTTCTGAGAAATGAAGATAAATAAAGATAACTCCAGCAGTCAGAATTTTGAGTAATTATGTGGATGGTATTGTTTCTTATTGAGTTGTTGGTCGAACCATTATAAATTGTAAAGTTAATTTTAATAACCCAGCCTTTTGAAAATGTCTTTAAGCACTTCTATTATGATTCTTACATTTCCCTAGTTGTACGAGATTGCTGTTGTACAATAAACTTAATCTATCGATGTTTATAGCTATTATTATTCAGCATATAATGTTCCCACTGCTGGTACACAGGCCACCTCTCTGTGAGAGGGAGTGGGCCGTATTTGCCACGCGGGCCCAGTGCGGGTTGGTGGATGTCACATTTTTTCGTATTTTTTGTTCAAGGTCATGCCGGTTTCCTCACAATGTTTTCCTTCACCATTTTGAGAGCAGTGGTGATGAAATATTTTACACAAAGTAAAACGCCTGTCTGGGTTCGAATTTACGACCTACAACTCGTAAGACGCGGCCATTACTACTGGGCCACCACTGCTCTTTTATAGCTATTACTGTATGATATTTAGAGTACCTTTTCCTAAACAAAATAAGGCATGCCATAATGTTTTGTGTTATTAACTTTGGGATATTAGCTAAATCTCGGATATCTATGGCTAAATCACTTTAGTGGAGTCGTATTTATATTATTTTAAACTTTAATTTATAGAACTTTTCTGCGATGTTTGCCATATACTGCGAGTATTTATATTAGTTAAAGTATTTATCATGAGTTTTGCACTTATCTTGATGCTAGAAAATTATTTAATTGTTGTGATATTTTACGTTAGAATTTTCAGTTATACAAAAATGCTTAGGGCATGTTCCTAGCAGTAAAAAAATAATTCCCTATGTTTAAAGTAGTGTTTAAAACCTAGTCACACAAAAACAGTCCCAAATAAAGATTCTAAAATCACTAGACAGCACAAGATCGACACTACTACTAATGAACAGTATTTCGACACACGCTCATTGGCTAATCCGGGCTCAGCGCGACACTGAATTTCTAGTGCCTTCAATTAATTGGCTCGCTTCTGCGGGAGGTGATGCGATCAGTCGGCTGCTGCGTGTGCGCTGTATCGTTTGTCTGTCGTAATTGGTCAAAGAGTTCGCTAACTTTATCATTAGGTGCGAGTTGGTGGGGTGGTGGTTACGGTGGTTTGTATGTCATGCTGTGGGAACTAAGAGCGGATGCAACATTGATACATGAGTTCATCGTCATTGAAACTCATACCGTCTTTTTAAAACACACGATCTAACTTTAGCCTGAGCCTAACTTTAGTCGGCGTAAAGTTCGAAAAACAAAAACTGGCTCGAAGCCAGTTTTTGTTTTTCGTACTTTATGCCGACTTTAGTAAAGTTCTTAATACAAAATTGACAACCTAAGACCGGACTAAGTTTACAGTTTTGTAAAAGGAACTGTAATTCAATTTCTGTTAGGTTCTTATTTCAAAAACAGGCTGAATGGTTTAAACCATGTCTAAAGAAAAACTTTGTTTTGTCATAAGACCGACTTAGTCGATCCGAGAGGAATTCGGCTATAACATTGGGGAATCAAAAGACGTAAAAGTATACTAATGAAGAAGATCTGAGTCTTCAGCCTCTACTTATTTTTAACCTATTTGTTTATTGTAAGTAGATATGTAGATACCACTATGTATATCCACACTAACAACAACAACAATCACACTAATCAACAATCCATATATAAAATATAATAATAATAATTAATAATAATTGTAATTATTATAATAGGTCTTTACCTATGAAATTGCCGTTTTGTATGAAAAAATTTAAACGAATTTTTTTCATGAATTTTTTATTTGTATTAATCGAAGTAATCACCCATGCAATCAATGCATCTTTGCCATCGCAGTGGCAGTTTATTGATGCCCTTCTTAAAGAAATCAGCTGGACGGGAGGCAACAAATTCTTCAAAGGCATTTTGTACTGCCTCTCGGGTATTAATTTTTTTTCCCGCCAAGAAGTTATCCAAATTCTGGAAAAAGTAGTAGTCTGTAGGCGCAAGGTCTGGTGAGTAGGGCGGATGACGGAGAGCTTCCAACCCCAGTTCTTGCAACTTGGAGACCGTCTGCTGTGCAGTATGAGGTCGCGCGTTGTCGTGCAGGAGCAGCGGAGACGAGCGATTGACCAATGCTGGTTGGAGATGCGCCAGCTTCTCCATCATTGTGTTCAGTTCTTCACAGTACACATCTGCAGTAATGCTCACCCCGTTTGGTAAGAAGCTGTGATGAATCACACCGGCGCTAGACCACCAAACAGTGACCATCACTTTTCTAGGGGTAAGTTTTCGTTTAGGGCATTGTTTAGGTGCTGAACCAGGATCCAACCAACTTGCTGAGCGCTTACGGTTATCAAACAGAATCCATTTTTCATCGCAGGTAACAATGCGGTTCAAAATTCCTTCATTTGTGTGTCTGTTGAGCAGTGCAAGGCACGTCTCGACGCGTACTTCGCGCTGGCGATCATTGAGTTCGTGGGGCACCCATTTGTCAAGCTTTTTTACCTTGCCAATTTGACGCAAATGGACCAATATTGTTTTGACGCTAACGTCGAAAGCTGCTGCTAATTCAGCCGTAGATTGTGTATCATCAGCTTCCACAATCGCATTTAATTCGTCATTGTCGACCAAAGTCTTCGGACGACCGCGAGGTTCATTTTTCAGGTCGAAATTTCCAGAACGGAAGCGAGCAAACCAATAACAGGTGGTGCGTTGGTTTGTAGTGTTAGCTCCGTAAACGTCGTTGATGTTGCGTGCCGCTTGTGCCGCGTTGCTGCCACGACGGTACTCATATTCCATAATTACTCGAATTTTTAACGTATCCATGATGACGAAAAAGATTGAAATGCGATGAAAATGTAACACTAATCAATAAAGAAATGACTACTTTTAGAAAAAAAAATCCATGTTTTTAAAATAAAATTAATTTGAAATTAGAATTCTTAGCCAAACAAAAATGATTTTGATTTGAAATGGCCAGTACTGCAGAACGGCAATTTCATAGGTAAAGACCTAATATATAATTATATCCATTAGAAATTCGAAAGTCACTCTATCTGTCTGTTACCTTTCACGCCTTAATGACTGAAAAGATTTCTGTAAAATTTAGCACATAGGTAGACCATGAGGTTAGGACATAGGACACCCACTTTAAACCCTGCTAGTGGTAGTAGGTTCCCGTGGGAAATTTTCCGACCTCCAAGCTGGCAAAGCCGTGTGCAAAACCTAAGTAGTTTTTCATAAGTTTTTAAAGAACATAACTGAATTTGCGGAGCAGTGGTGGCCCAGTGGTATCGGCCCCGACTTACGAGTTGTAGGTCGTGGGTTCGAACCCAGGCAGGCGCTTTACTTTGTGTAAATAATTTCATCACCACTGCTCTCAAAACGGTGAAGGAAAACATCGTGAGGAAACCGGCATGTCCTAGAACCAAAAACTCGAAGACAATGTGACATCTACCAACCCGCACTGGGCCCGCGTGGTAGATTACAGCCCATTCCCTCTCAAAGAGAGGAGGCCTGTGTCCCAGCAGTGGGAACATTATAGGCTAATTATGAACTGTTTTTTTATGTGAAGATGTCTGATACTGTACCTATTGTTTCTATTTATTGCGGTGATCCGTAATATAGTTGTAAGTCTTACTTGCATTTTTGAGTCATACGATACATATAAATATAATTCTATATAAAGATAATTCTATTGTATTCAATTCATTTTTATTTCATATAAATTACAATTACAATTTTGACTGCCTCGTTGGTCTAGTGGTCGCAAGCGCTACTGCTGAGCATGAGGTCTTGGGTTCGATTCCCGGGTCGGGCAAAGTGTTATTGGGTTTTTCCATCTGGAATTTTTCAGTAGCAGCCCGGAGTCTGGATTTGTGCCCGGTTGATAGCAATAGGCTCGCCCCTATTACATGGGACTTAAACATAACTGGCGAAACGTGGGTGTACTATAGGTACACCTCTGCCTAACCCTTCGGGGAATACAGGCGTGATGTTATGTGTTATGTGTTATGTTATAAATTACAATCTTTCTCTCTCTTTCAATCTTTTTCTCCTTTTTTTCTTTTATTTTTTTTTGCCTTTTTTTTCGTTTTGTTGTGTTGTGTGTTGTTTGTTTTTTAAATAATATAATAAGAATACAAGAATTAATAGACACACAAAAATGCATTGTCGTGTGTCTATTTGCTGTGTGGAAACATTATATCAGGACCGCACTATTCGCACATGTGGACTAGTCCAATGCTCCATGAAGGAGCAATCCACATCCATTCTCCCTGCAATAAGCTGCAGAAAGCTGGTGGGCTGTCCCGTAAGCGGCGCATAAGAGACGCTATTCTTTTGCGATGGATGTTTTTCTAGCGATAAATCCAATCCAATCTATTGCTTAATTCCCCAAAACGTATTTTAACACAAAAATGGGTGAACCAATGTAGCATTGTGTTAACAAATCGAAACTGTAACATCCCTTTTTGACAATATAATACAGTAATCCCTGACAGATCCGAATAATGCCTTAAAGCGACTAGGGTATGCTTTTAATGTGGACCCAGATCGTGTAAACAAGGATTTTGTTGGCTTCCTACGCCTCCGGCGATTGTTCTCAGTAAAAAGCCTACTAGAGCCGATAAGGCCGACATTTTCTCCTAATTCGTAATACATTGCGTGTTTTGTTTAAGATGGAAGGTGTCAGGCTTAAAAAAATGCGTAATGTATGTTGAAATAAAAGAAAAAGTGATATAATGTCGTGTTTTAGGTGCGGGATGGAATCAAAAAATGGTGGCTCCAATAAAGGACATCATTAATTCCCGCCGGTCGCGATGTCAGCTCCTTGCTCGTCGGGAGATTGGCTGCATTACCGTAATAGCTTCTGAGAAAAATATCCGATCAATATCCGTGAGACGCTGTTTGTTGTGGTTGATTGTTGCTTGTTAGTTGATGCTGTTCGAAGAATAGGGAATAGTTATTGATGTAAATAATATTTTTGTAATAATATAATTTAAAAAAGTATCCATGAAGTTTCTTGCCCGTTCTACTCCATAGGTACATAATACGCTTTGAAATGGGCAACTAGCTTCATATTTCTGACTAATCGACTCCTTGACAATTCAAAAGTGCCTGTGAGTGGTTTAATTGAAATAAATGCTCTGAGTTTGAGTTTGACCGAGAGCAATAATTCTCTTTGCAATCTTTTTAATTTCAATAGCTAATCATAAGGTAACAAAAATTAAGACGCACACGTTTTCGGAGTTCATAATGTTTGTTCGTGAGAGTGAAAGTTAAATGAAAGATCTTCTTTACCCACCAAATTAAATTTTAATAAACACTTCAATTCTTAAACACACTGTCTGCATATTAGAATTAATTTAAAAGTACTCTCTTTAATTGAAACAAACTAATATTAAAATTAAAAGTTCCTTCCAATTTAATCTAAAACGTCTTCCAATACCGAACGCAAACATACTCGTAGCATCCATAGCTATATAAAGTACCCACACAAGTTAAACTAAGACATTTTCCTCCGCTGTTTGCAAAACGTCGAAAACAATTTCCCCAGTGGACGGAGGCCCGGTGCTCCTAAGTATTTCTTTCAAATAATTATCCGACAAAAACATCCCAAGATTCTTGTGGAGTTCGTTAGGATGTTACGGGATCCCTCCCTAAGCAGAATTAATGATTCCCTTTATTGAAAGTTCAATTTTTTGATTAGGAGCCGGTGGGGCGACGCCCTACACTGTTTAAACACCGGATAACACGGCATTTATTTACATTCGGCCAGTATATATTTGATTTATTTTTTAAATTGCTCTTTTTGGAGTTGTTCTTAAGGTGAATCCTCAATTGTAGCCCGCCAAATACAAATTTTCATATGAAATATTCTTAGGTGGAACAAATTTCCAAAGTTTGACGATCAATATGAAATTGACGATTATTATTCAGTAAATATATCATTCCTTCAGTAGCGAATCGCATTTTGATCAACATACAACGTAAAACAGACCTGCAATTTGCAAAAAAAAAACAAATAAAATTGTAATTTGGCGACCTTTGTGAAAGAAGTGTATAGTTTTTAGACATCTAGATCAATTTTGAACGTCATCATTTGTGTCACATAATAAATTGACTGTCTTTAAGGTTGCGAAGAGCTAAGGAGATAGTATTTTAAAGAACTGGGTAGCAGCGTCTTCCCGCATAATGATATTTCCTATGTACGCACACTGAGAGAGTGAAAACCTTCTGAACCTTCTTCTTTAGAAGGATATCTGCTAGTTATACTACCCATAGCAGCGGCTACAGTGAAAAAAAAATCCTATTGATACGTCCATTTACAATCGAAGCAATTCCAATACCAACCCCATTGTACCCTAATCTGATTCCAAAAAGGCATAAGATCTATTTATCGAGACGATACAAATTGCACCGGCTCTCGACCCAAGTGCCGTAATCTGTTGGCGGGTGGAGGCGATCCGGCGACTGTCCGGCAACGGCGCCGTCCGGCGGTCGGCGAGAATCTAATTTGGTTCGGTAGCCGTCGCTCATTTGTTCAAATTACACCCCATGCAGCCCACGAGACGTGTCCGAGAAACCGGGGGATGCTGCCAAGTTTATAAGTATGTGTTGTGTTCATGGCAACGTCTGAAGGGTAGGTAGAGGTTCACGGGTTTGATATTTTATGAAATTGTCATTCAATAGGATTATACAGTGTTTGGAAGCTACTGCAAAGCCTTAAGGTAGTGATAGTTGACACAATTTAGAGAATTTAGAGCCAAACATGTCTGAGACGAAGTCTCTTTTTTATTTTTTATTGCTGGATGCTAAAAATAAGCAGACAAAAATAAAAATTAAACCCACTTCGTCTAAGAAATGTATGGTTCAAAATGGTGTCAGCTTTCACCCCCTTAAGGCTTTGCACCCAGCTTCCAAACACCCTGTATAATGAACTTAGAGGGTTGTATCGATGATTTTAATGATTATAATTCTGTAAATACGTACTTGTTGCGGTCGTGAATCATATTTTGTTCAACATACAACCGGACACTGACCTGCAAATTGCAAAAAAACGTATGTGAATTTGAATTTCGCGGGCAACCTAGCGCTTCCCCTTTAAAGGTTATTTTCAAGCAATCACCGCGTTTGACAGACTAATTTGCGATAGCAGCAAGTAGTTGAGAAAGCTTTTGTCTATTCTAATAACTTCATTGATGGCTGATTTTTCAATAGTATTTTATCTTAAGAATAAATATGACAGTTCTACATATTTTCTATACAAAATTTGTCAAAGCACAATATTTATTCCTCAGACAAAAGTTAATTATATGACGTATTAAAATTTCAGCCCTAAATTACCATTATTTAGTTAATTTTTTGTTTTTTATTAGCTACAAGAAAAATTCATATGAATCTATAGATAAATTCTCTCGATCCTAGTTGACCTATATATATATTTGAAAATAAAGTAACGTCTAAACCCTCCCCTTCCCTCTGACCTCGGAGGTCGGAGGACTCAAACTATTCAACCCTCAGGCATTTCCGGGTCCTCTCTTTGTTGTGAGTGATCTTCCTTCCTCTATCAATTGAAATATTCTTAGAAGCGACACATTCTGCACGATATGGTGCTAATCTTTGTTTGAATTGCTTGGGTGTGTCAGTCACACCCAAACAATTCAAACAAAGATTTCTAGTATGTTATTTATTAAGATGTATGTCAACAACGGAATTATGTTTGTTATGATTATCGAGAAAAAAACATTAATTTGCAATTAATACAAATTAATTTAGGTGTAGGTTATATATGCTACGCACGCTACGAAAATACGTCAAATTTAGGTAAAGTTTGACGTATTTTCGTAGCGTCCGTAGCATTGACGTAGCGCCGATATTTTGACCTCACTCTTTGAACTAGAAGCAGTCACTTTTGCGGAACTGCATCTGTGTGGTGGTAAAATAATAAAATAAATATGTACGCTCTATAATTTTCAGCTTAATAAAACCTATTAGAGAACCTTCAATGAAGCATTCGAACACATTGATATAAATACATGCTCTTTGAAAAGGTTTTGTAGCCTTTTGTATGAGACACTTGAACTATTGGACTATTTTTTTTTATTGTAGTTTTTTAAATACTATTTCTGTTTATTTTTTTAATAATATTATTGTAACTGTCATGCATAAACAGGTCACCTCCTAGTGACTATAAGGTTTTATTTATTCATAGTAATCTGTGAACAGCGCTGTGGGCTGTGGGCTTAAGTTATAAAAGTTTTTCTATATAATGTAATATTGTATAATGTAGCTGTTTGTTGTTCCTATTTAATAAATTAAATTAGATTTATCTGTAATAAAATAACCTATCTATGTTTAATTCGAGATAACTTCTACATTTTTATATCTGTAACTAGCTGATCCGACAGGCGTTGTCCTGCCCCATTTTCAATAATCCATATAAAAATCCCATAATAGAAAATCTATTTTTACTTTTCCCCGAATTTTACACTGTTCCGGCCTACTATTTCTGTATCCAATAACCTTATTAGGACCTTAACAAGCATTTAAAAAAGAAAATTAACAAATCGGTCCAGCCGTTTTCAAGTGATGCGCTTACCAACGAACATGGCAGTATTTCATTTTTATTAAATATATTTAACATACATATCTAAGTATCTACCTAACTTCTAAACCAACATATGTCCCAATAAACACTATTCCACAAAATCTCAATATTCCACAATAATCTTACCGTAAAATAAGACCTCGTACACACGGTAGAGGCAGTGGTCGATGAGGCTCAGGTAGCAAGCCAGGTGTCGTTCACGCTTCGCGCGCTGGCACACAGCGCTGGCGTTACTACGCGACGCAAGCTCCAACAATTACGATGCTATGCCGACGGGGCGCTCTTATGTAACTCCCCTTATAACGTTCCTTCGTTGAAAATTTTGGGTTCGAGTTTCAAGTTTATGAAGTATTTTGTGTCGGTTTCTTGTTGGTGAAAATTAGATTACGTAAGTATGAACGTAGCAATAATTTAATTATTTTTAGCCTATGTTGTCTGCAGGGTAAAGAAATCACTTTGTCCTTTCCACTCCTCTCAGTCTTGAGCTAGTGTAGACCAATCCTGCCTGTAGCATAATAATGTAGAGGACAAACAGAACTATTACCGTGTTTTTTTTTCTAATTACTTAAATGTAATTAATTTTCGAAATTCGGTCTTTTCGTTTTGCTTACTGTATCTACGCACGAAATATCCTGCAATTTCGGCGAGAATTTGCCATAGGCTAATACTTTTAAAATGACATATTCATTATTTATTGTCTCTCTTTGGTAAATACAAATAGGTAATTTGTTTTCGTAGTGTAACTGGACATTTAATTAAAGAGATCACTTTGTAGAGCTGAAGCTTAATTTCGTAACTTGTTAGTGGCAAAATGGAGTCCCTCTATGTAGGTCAGTCGTATTTAGTTGTGAAATTTCGCTGATTTTCTCATTAGCTTTGTTAACGAAGAGACCTTTAAATTGGTTACTAGGATCTTCTTGTCTAGGTAATCCATTAAGGAAAGACTGAAAATAGTATTGAGATTTCTAAAGCGTTGTTAGAACCGAACTGATAGGCTGCTTCGTTAAAAAAAAAACCGGCCAAGGGCAAGTCGGACTCGCACACGAAGAGTTCTGCACCACTGTACAATTAATAACACTACATTTTTTTGAACACGTTTCAAATTAAAGGGGGTCCCTTTAATTTTTAACTTTATATTATTTTAAGTATTTGTTGTTATAGCGGCAATAGAAACACACACTCTGTGAAAATTTCAACTATCTAACTATTACGGTTCATGAGATACAGACTGACAGACGGACGGACAGCGCAGGCTTAGTAATAGGGTTCCGTTGGCACCCTTTAGGTAAGGAATCCTAAAAACACGGTTTTAATGAATGCCAGGAACAGTAACTTTTTGTGGTTATTGTGGTACTCCACGACTGACAATACCAATACCTGCACATCTGGAGCTTCCTGGGTTTCAAACCCGCTTTTTAACTGGTGACTACCTCATCTTTTAACATGCTCTCCTTGCTTAGCTAAAGAAAAAGTCACAACTGATTTTCCAAATAATAATAGTAGATTAATGCTATTAATACTTTGATGCACCTAGGGGATAAAGCAGTGTCTTATGTCGTGGGTGCTTTATTTTTTTCGAGCTTAACGAAGTATTCTAGTGTGAACTCCCGAGCGGAGGGAAGGAGTTTTGAGTTAAGACAAGAACCCTGAGTGCAGCAAGGGATTCAATCTCTTCACTCTACTTTTCACACCATCTACGAGCCAATAAAAAGCAATAGGAAGTACTAGAATCGAAGTATTCATTCAAATTAAAACTACAGTTGGTAGACCAATTTAAAACAATTAAAAGGCAAAGGTAGGTAATGTTTGATACATTAGACCACTGTTGTGGAAAGACGAAGTTATGTTTTTATTCGGTACATTTATTGAAGTGGACGTAGAGTTTATTTGCGTATTGCAGTTGAGTAAAGTTTCAGAAACTTTGGTCTACTGAGGATCATTTTGGATTGTGAAAGTTGGTGAAGGTGGTGCTTGAGGCAGCGGGCTAGATGAATAGTGTTTTGATGGTGATGGTTGCGATGACAAAGGTGTTCAAGGATCAGTTATGCACTGTGTTTTTAGTTTGATGTTGTCACCAATGTGGCAGGTTATTTTATCCTTATTCTTTATAGAATTTTCAATATAGCTCTCCGCTACTACATCAGATTTCCATCCACCGTATCTTTTAATCTGGGTCATGTCTGCTCCTGAAAGCGCCAATAGAGTAGCCGATGTTCTCCTGAAAGAATGGCCCGTGTAGAGCTTGGCATTTGTCAATTTCAGGTATTTCGCAATTTCTTTCCGCATGGTGCTGATATTATATTGTTAACCGAAATACAGGCATTGCCTAGTTCGGTTGCAGTGGCTACATCCATTTTATTAGAAACAAATACTGCCAAACTGTTTTCTGTAAAATACTCGTATTATTATGTTTTTTGAGAAATTAAATTTATGATTATTATTATTATTTTATTATTTTTGCCAATGACTTGCCATACACAAATCCTTATGTATTACTAGTTATACTCTTTCTTAGATTTGATTGACACATATAATTGTAATAATAGACACTTACATCTAACGAAGGTTTACAATAATATTTAACTTGGATAAATATTATTAAATGATGTGATAAGGCAACGGTGCGCTTTGAAAGAAGATGTAGTGACAAAAATTGAAAAGAGTATGCTAAGATGGTTTGGTCATGTTGAGAGGATGAATGAAGGGCGATTAACAAAAGGTATTTACAAGACAGATGTGAGTGGAAACGCCGGGAGGGGACGCTTAGGAAGACATATAGTGACCTTATTGGTGATGTTATTCAGAAAGGTTAGGTGCGTAGTACTCACAACCGGCGTGCGTGTATGACCAGATGTATGAACGTAAACGAGGCAAAAGGAGTATGTATGGATCGTAGCAGGTGGCGTTCTGTAGTTTCTGCCTTCCCCCATGGGAAGAAGGCGTGAGTTTATGTATGTATGTATGTGTAAATATTTATATTTTGGCTTGTCATAATATTACGCAACGCTTCAGTAGATCGCACACAAGCGATCGATGCATGAGCGGGTCGCTAGTAAGTATAAGTATGTAGCTATTTTAGTTACAAAAAAAAAAACATTAGGTAGGTATTTACTATTGTGGCAAGAAAGCTGTGCTCAGGGGCTTCATTAAAAAAAAAAACACATTTTGAGCTGTGAAAACTTCTGATTTCTTAGAATGATGTCCTTACGATTTCCTTTTTTAAAATATCTAGTAATTTGGTGTATGTATTAATTTGGATATTATGTTTAACGCTTATTGTTGACGTGACCATTGAATAATACATCATATAGGCTACTTCACTTCATTGTACATCATGATAAATGCTGGAAGTAGACTAAAAGCTCTATTTCAGATATAGACTTGACACCATTTATAGTTTTCCATTTGTAAGTCATAGGCTTTCGTGTACGATCCTTGGACATTTCTGGGAGTAGATTTTTGGCAATGCCAATGGCTTCGGATTTAATGTACTCCAGAGTCAAATCTCTATCGTCACTCGACATTTTTGTGGGCAATTTGCAGTATTCGCGCCTTTTTTTTAATGGTTTGTATTTTTGGCTCTCGGTGGCCAGTTCGAATTCCGAATATTTTCATTTTATTGCTGGTATGTACAATGGAAAATATTTGTATGCGATTTTTACTTGAGGTTCCAATGTCCAAATTCAAATCTCATTATTCATTAATGACAGGCGGGTCATAATGAAATTCAGTACAATATTAATGCCCGACTAGACCCCAGGGCAGGGCAGGTTTGCATGACATATAATTTAACATTGTCGAGCAGGTGGTGTGCAAAGACAATTTAGCTTAGAATCAAAAAGAATACTGTTTATTGTTGTTGTTGGTTGTTAGTTGGTAAAAATTAAAAAAAATATCTCTACAACATACCTCTAGGGTGTAAAATAACAAGAAAATAAATAAATAAAATTGTTATTTATATGCAATTTTCGGAAAAATACTATTATCTAGTTTTCTAGAGGCAATTGAGCCACAACTAAAACACCAAACACCTCACTGATTTCGAAAGGCTTACCTTACCTTTCCTCACCTAGTTGGAGTAGGTGACTTTGTCCTCTAGTGCAATTTGCGAGTTTAAATCCAATAGTAGTGATATGTAGTCGGAGCGGGTGAGTGCGTGCTAGTGCGAATGTTCACGCTGATTGCGTTACACTAATGAAGACGGACAGTACTGTGTAACGTGGACGAGAAACTGGGGAAGTAAACCCTGTTTAGATGGGTATTCTGCACGAGTAAGATACTGAGACGAAATTTGGCGTAAACTTATGCTTTGTTCTGTCACGCCAAAATGCATTGATTTTGTCAGATCATAGCGGATTACGCTAAGTTCCGTCTTACTCTGTATTTTACCCTAAATGATAAATTATTATATTTCTGTAAGTAGGTTTGTACAGACACTTTTAGACGTCAATCATATTTTAAAAATTAGATGTGGTCGGCGTTTCCTATCAGAGTACTCTGAGAAGAAAGGCCGAAACAAACTCAGAGGTTAGTCTCTTTTAAAGTCCAGACATAATTTTGTCAGATCATGTGAAAACCATGCAGATTGATGTCCGAAATGGTCTTTTGAGGAAAGAACCACACAGGTTGAGTGGACCTGTCCAGTCAGTGCACGCATTTGTCAGTAATTGTGCAGCTCAACTCGAAACTTAAGGAGCTCAACGAATGCGAATGATTAACACACTGCTACATTTCATTGCAATTAAATCAGTTTCCCACGATTTAAGAACAGTTTAGTACTTGTGTTCATTTTTTAACTCACTTTTAAGCTCCTATACATATTTAAATAAATATTTTCAGTTCCTATTGTGTCTATACTTACTGTAAATAATAAAAGTAGATACGTTCACAAAATCATTCTTGCTAAACATTCAAAGCTCCCGCAGACAGGCGCGACGCGACGGTGCAACGCGATTCTAGTAGAACAATTTCCATAAAGTTTTCATAGAAATTGTTCTACTAGAGTCGCGTCGCACTGTCGCGTCGTGCCTGTCTGCAGGAGCCTTAACACGTTGCTTCAGGAAAGCACATGTACAGCAAAGGACGTCTTTCGGTTGATATGATGATCATAATGAAGATTAATATGGCTCGTATTACAGAACCTCTCTCAAGCAGTACTTGAAACTAGTTTAAAGCCATTTGATTGGTTGACACTAGTTTTAAGTAATTCTTGAATCTTCAGTAGGTTCTGTAATACGGGTCTAAAGCCTAACAACAGGATATTTTATAACAAAAAATCAATACCTAGGTACTCATATTATATATGTAATAATAATTGTATAGGTATTTATCATTTAAATTACCTACATTATAATTCCGACCAGACGGGTGATGTGTCTGGTGGACAACTGCCCGATGGTTGATGTCGGGACGTTGTACTTATATATATGCTAGTCACTCGGTAAACTCTGCTTGCGCGATGCAGGATTTGCGTGAAGTTAGTGTGACGTGTAGCTCGCATGTGGCGGTGTAGATACCGCTACATATCTATATTTTTGTGATATTAATTTTAGAAGTATGTATGTAGGGAAGTCTATTTTCATAATGTATGTTTATGTTTAAATTAAAGAATGTTTTTGATTTTATGTATTTTTTTTCCCTTCTACTCTTACACACGTTATCTTCATTTCTTTTTATCTACTCTCTTATCTTATGTATGCTGGAAGAGATTTCTTTAGAAATAAGCATCAATTTTGTACGTGTTTTCCCATTCCTTTCTTCTTGTCTGTTTACATGTGTGTACATAATGGTTAAATAAATAAAAATGCGTGAGTGTCGTGGAACACTCACGCATTTTGATCGACAATCGTTTGGAACAAAGTTCCTTTCGTAGTTTTTTTAGTAAATTTGTCAATTAATTGGCTATACAAAAATAAGAGCGTCGTAATATTAAAAAAAAACTATACCTGCGCGGCGCAGCCAATGCGAACTTACTGGCTGCCTTGAAGCGCGCACTATGACTGGGCACAGCCAATAGCATACGCGCTATGGATAACCCTCTACACTAAAGAAAGAGTCGTGACGGAAAACTCTTACACTTTTGTTGGCCTATGCCCCATCCGCCAAGTTCTTACCGTGCGATAAGGAACTTCGTTCCAAAAATTGTTATGCTCTGAAATGTTTATATACTGATAGATAAGGACAGCAGTAGGGCGCGGCCCCGCTAATCAATATGAAGTAGCTCAGCATCAATATTTGACTGATACAAAAACTCCGTCTTATTACAGACTAACGAGCGCAAACGTTAAAATTCTACAAGATTAAGTTGTGCCACCGAGACGACTTGATACTTTATTAATTTCATCAATGCTAATACTACTTTTCAGTTTATTCAACATCAAGCAGCTTTTTGTAATCTAATATTGTAACAATTAATTCAATACGAATTGGTCCACGAATTGCTACACCCTGGATATACATTTCTACCTCCATTTTAATTGATAAAATATAGTTTAAGCACGATACGAGTTATTGCACTACCTACAGCTTGTGTTAAAATTGATGAACATATCTAATATACGTAAATTCACGCCTTCTTCCTATGAGGATAATCAGAAACTGCTACGATCCTTACATACGCCTTTTGCTTCGTTTAATTTCATATATCTGGTCTTACACGTACGCCGGTTGCGAGTACTACGCACCTGGCTTTCTTTCTGAAGAACATCACCAATAAGGTCACTATATGTCTTCCTAGGGCGTCCCCTCCCGGGCGGCGTTTCCACGCACATCTGCCTTGTAAATAGTTATAAGTACATAGGTATCTTATTTATGTATGTAACAAAGAACTTATCTGTTCTCTGTCATTCTCTTTTTATTGAATAAACGAGGATATTCTAATTGGCAGGACGAAAGAAAGTAAAAAACGGTGGTAGGTATATTAGTAGTACTATTTAGGTAGGTACTTTATGTATATCACAGGTTCATAACTAAGGTAAACTACAACAGATGCAGGAAGGATTATGGATTCCGCACAGTGGGTATCTTGTGTGTAAGTAAGATAAAATACAAGATTTATAATTTTCTAAAGTATCAAGATTGTTTCTCAGGTTTTATCCGACAAGTCGGTGTACCTTTGGAGGCGAATATTGATTGACTTATTTCTGTCAACTTTTTATACTTGAGTAACGTTTATTTTATTCATTAAGAGTTCTGCGTCGTTGTTTGGTTTTCATTGAATTTTTTCGAACGTAATTTTTGAATAGTTGCCTATACTTATTTTGTTTACAGAGTCGTACAACTTATCTGAATGACCGATGTTCTTGAATTTCCCATAGTTCAAAAAAATATGGTTAAAATAACTAAATGTGAAGCACCTTAGGCACCAGAGAATGGCTCGTTGCCATGGAGATAAGAAAATGGTTCTAATGTACTCAATATGTTGAGAAATGGAAACCAAAAGAAATCCTATGCCAAGGCATACTTACATACCTACTGAGGTATAGTTTTTTTTTTGTAGAAAACTAGAAACATGTTCAGTTTTGTTAGTCGCTGAAGATAATCTTCATTAGTAGGAAGAGTTCGTCTAATTTAAAATTGCACACCTCTCCACTGCTTCTTGCAAACATATTTCAAATGTTGACAACAATAATAAATAAAAATTAGACAACCTCTTAATTATTTATGTAAGTAGGTATAATAGTGAAGTCAAGTTAAGCTAAACGGATGTTCCCAAATCGCGCATCAAAACAGACGAACACGATGTTCATTAAACCAAACGTGAACTGTTATAGTTCTACTTTTCGTATATAGTTCTCAACATCCTACTAAAATTCCTCGATTTCCGCACTACCATAACAAGATGTGTTTTATCTACCACACTAGCTGACCTCCCTCCTCCTCCCTATGTCCAGGAAGTAGTAGGATTTAAGGGATCTTGTAAGAATATTGGCAGGTCATGATAATGTGGTTGTTAGATATAACAGTGGTAATGCGTTGGGGTGTGTTTTTGCTTTATGCCGCGTGAAATTTTATTGTCGCGGCTCGGCGTCGCGCCAACATCGCTATACGACACAAAATATGTAAAAAA
Source organism: Griposia aprilina (assembly GCA_916610205.1). Lineage (NCBI taxonomy): Eukaryota > Metazoa > Arthropoda > Insecta > Lepidoptera > Noctuidae > Griposia > Griposia aprilina. The sequence continues at coordinate 14,979,566 of OU744302.1, forward strand.
AAAACTATAAAAACCGACTACTAATGCCTTCTAAAGAGGGAGCAATAAAATTCCAAATTTTTTAGTCAAACAAATTATATATGCACGTAGACTTTGTAGGTAGGCAAAAGGGTGACTCAACATCATGCATTTTTAACGTTGTCAAAAACTGGTAGGGCACATAATGCTTGCAAATCTACATATTTGCTTAGCATTATCCAAATAAGACAGGCGAGGCTTCGCCGGACGTCTAACTTCGTAAATGAGAGCCATACTAAGTAAACAGAGGACGGCCGGCGGGTAAATAAACGTAACCTCGCGGATCCGGACCGGATAGGACCCGTTGTTAGACGACAATGCTCCAAGATTTTATACAGAGTTGGGATATATTTGTCCACTTAATTGTAGGAGCATGATTGTCTGTAGTAGATAGACCTGTGTGACCTTTGCATTAAAGTAGAATACGATTACCTAAAATTTTCTTCGTTAATGTAACGTTATGCTGATTTGATTGCAATATTCACAATTGTATTTCGGAGTGACACGTTTTCATTTTGTTTCAGAGATCCAAGTTTTGGTAACAAGTAAAGCGTCAAGATTTCAAGAGACCTAATACATTTTTCATACAACTTTGCAAACCTACTGCAATATTATAATCACGATTAAAGAGGAAGACACCTATTCTGTACCTAGATCCACAAGATACAATACGTTTGTATAAAATATCACACCAAAAATATCGTAAATACACCAACAAAATATCCCATTACTGTTGACGTGGCGTTTTTTCCCGTTCAGCTTGAACGTAACGCCTTATGCCCAAGGGACGCTCGATCACCGTCATCTCGTGTCGGTAAACACATGACACGCCGCCCGCCTTGTCGGCTAAATTAAATCTTATTGTCGCTTAACTCGATGCGAATGACTAGGAAAATTCTTTTGGGATTACAACTTTTAGGTGATCGCTTTGGTTCGATTAGGAATTTATTTTATCGTGATTTTTTCTCATTTAGCTTGAATGTGTTGATGGTGTTATACTCGTAGTAAGGATGAATTGCATGAAAGACCTGAAATTACCCATGTAAATATCAGTTCGAAGTTTTCATCATAGCATTTGGGAGGCTGCATGAAACTTAATTGGGTACTATTTCAATAAATTAAATTAAGGGGACTACATGACCTAAACGCAAATTTATAATGCCTAAAAATATATGATCCACTGCAGTAACCAAAATCAGAAAAATATATGATATTCTTCTGGATATATGCTAGTTAGATAGTGTGTTGAAAACAAAATACAATTAACTTGATATGATAGAAAAAAATCACGAAGATACCTCTAAAAAAAACTTTTAACGTTTAAAAACCATACTAATATACAAGCAAATATTCAAATTTTTTGTCAGATTATTCTACAAGTAACATACTAACGTAAATTTGTTAGTCCAATGATTAGATTTTTTGTAAATCCATAATTGCTTTATATTTTGCAACAAATTCAGCGCTGTGTCATCGCGCGTCTCTTTCTTTTCTATGCAATCCGACAGTGACCGCGCTTTAGCTCTTGTAAGCCTCTTAATATAAAAGTCTCCCACATTTTTGGCGTTGTTCATAATACCCGGTTTTCTATTTTACAGGTCGACTCGCCATTATCAAAGTCAGACCGTAGGACCGAACATTTTTGAAGTGGTCTTTAATGCCTACTAAACATGTCTCAGCTTTAGGTATGCATAACACGGAATGTCATAGTCAATAGGTAATTCAAACAAATGAGGCTGTCTAACTAATTACAGGCTGACAGGGAGGTATTTACTCAGCATTAGTGGAGATTACTAGCTGTCATTGATAATTACACAGTCGAACCAGCATTAGCCGTATATCAAGGAGACGGAGATGAGATGTGGCATATAATAGGTATAACTGTAGTACCTACATATAAGTATTAATTTCATATGATTAAACGTGGTTGCAATACTCGTGAGCTTTTTAAAATGTACCTAAGTATGATCAGAGGTAAATAATCTATAACAATAAAAAAATTAAGTGTCTGTTTGTAATGTATAAATAACAACTTTTTACTAAATGCATATATGAAAGTATATACGGTACTTATAACAAAAAAAAACATTTTTTTATTTTTATTTGTTGTCTGTTTGTTTCGGCTAATCTCCGAAACGGCTGGACCATTTTGACGGGACTTACACTGGCAGATAGCTGATGTTATAAGGAGTAACTTTACTTCATATTATTTTAGAATAAAATAGAGTTATGCACAAAAAAATTAAAACCCATGAAATCCAATTTGTTTTCCGACATGCACGCGAATGAGGTCGCTAGTAATGTAAATAATAATACTTACTGACTTCTGCGAAGAATAATAGATATCTTGAAGTTACAATTGAATAAAGCGAAGCGATTTATAGGATTATAATCATAAAGATTATCAATAATTCGCTCTAAGACTATTTCATGAAATCATGACATTTGAGGCCAATTCGAACTTAAGGAGTTGTATTGCTGATTCTAATTATTATAATTCTGTAAAGCCGTATTTGTTATGGTCGCGAATAATATTTTGTCAACATACAACCGGACACGGACCTGCAAATTGCAAAAACGTAAATCAATTTAAATTTCGCGGGCTACCTTAGCGCATCCCTCTTAAGGATCATTTTCAAGGATCATCTGGTACTAATTAATTGTGCTTTGAAAGTTCCTAATACACTCGAGAGCAATGAATCCGGGTCACTTAAAGAATCCTAAAAATCTCGGAAACTAAAAATGCTAGGTTAATGCAATAAATTGTATTTAATAGACAATGTAATACTCCTTAAATGAAGGTATTAAAACTTCTTAGTTATTGTAAAGTTATATCATAAAAAAATCAAATTTGAAAAAGGGCCACTTTCGAAGATGGAACTACGAAATTACAGCATTTGGTTTTGCTTTTGTTTGTAATCTGTCATTTATGTGGGTACATAAACCATGTTGATAGTGCTCTATATTCATTATTCAAGCTGAAATTATGTCGCTTACGCCTGAAGAATGCACCAGAATACTTACAATGCTGGAAACCGGCCGGAGTCAGCGCGATACAGCCAGGACTGTCGGTGTGTCGCTGTCAACAGTACAAAGAGTTCTCCGACGTTACGAAGAAACTGGTTCTAACCTACGCAGACCAGGAACGGGCAGAACCAGGTGTACCACAGCACGAGAAGACCGATACTTGGTGAACACCATGCTTCGAAATCGCTTTCTCACAGGAACTGAACTCACAAATCAGTTTCGACGCCTCGGAGGAAGTAACCCAAGTGCATGGACAGTAAGACGTCTGCTTGCTGAATCTAACTTAAAACCCCTTAGACCTGCAAACGGCCCTAAACTGGAGCGTGGGCATCGTATTTCAAGACTAAGATATGCCCAGAGCCACGTAAATTGGAGTATTGAAGATTGGTCAAAAGTTATGTTCTCCGACGAATCAAAATTTATGCTCTACAAGCACGATGGAAGACACAGAGTGTATCGAAGACCAGGGGAAAGATTCAAGCAAGCATGCATCGAAGAAAAAGTAGCCTACGGTGGTGGGTCTGTACTTGTGTGGGCCGGAATTTCTTCTGAAAGTCGCACAGAGCTGGTGATCATAGAGAACGGCTCTTTAACTAGCGTAAGATATGTGGAAGAAATCCTCAATGATCACGTTGGTCCATTTATGGTCAATTTAGGTGAGGATGCTATATTTATGCATGACAATGCCCGACCTCATACAGGTAGGATTGTGAATGACTACCTTCAAGAGATGAACATTACTCGTATGGAGTGGCCAGCGCGCAGCCCGGATATCAACCCGATCGAGCATGCTTAGGACGAGCTAGGCAGATGCGTAAAACAACGAAACCCTCCCCCAATCACGCTTCGTGAGCTCAAAATTGCTCTCACAGAGGAATGGGAGAATATTCCCCAAAATCGTATAAGGAACTTGGTGTACAGCATGCCAAACCGCGTAAACGCAGTAATGGAAGCACGAGGAGGCAATACGAAGTATTAAAATTCAAGAAAATCGTAATAAAGTTCAAAAATTTCATGTTTCCTATTTTTGTTTTAAGGAGAGATCAGCAGTTTTTTTCTTTATGTAATTTTGTGTTAATAAAATGTATGGTGACTCATATTTTTTTTACTTTCATTTAAGGAGTATTACATTGTCTATTAAATACAATTTATTGCATTAACCTATCATTTTTAGTTTCCGAGATTTTTAACATTCTTTAAGTGACCCGGATTCATTGCTCTCGAGTGTATATGTTCAATGTACATCACCAAGGTACTTTTTTTTTGTGTGGGAAATTATCAAATAACTTCTCCGTTGAGGACGTCAGACTTTTACTGACTAAAACCCACCCGTGTCCCTTCAGTTGCCTGCGTGCCGGGGTCACGGTAACTCTTTCGGACAAACCCGCGACCCCGGCAGAACACCAAGGTATTAGTTTTCCAATTTGCCACAACATTCTGTCAAAACTAAAGAAAAAAAGTATTGTTACCTATCAACTATCTGTTCTTCGTTCTTGCTAATTACAATTACTAGTTATGAGCAAAGAAAGAAACAAAATATGGCAGCCAATCAGAGTTGTCGGCTAATTTCACACGAGAGTGAGTTTCGCCCGCTTCTTATGGCGATGGCGGAAAGTTGTTCAATCAGTGTAAGTACTTAGTGATTTTCCGACCGGACCCCGGTTGGTTTGTTCAAGATTATAATGTATTGGATGTGGTATTTAGTTTAGTCAACAATAGCTTATCATGTGAAATTGGTCCTTGTCATTGTGACCTGTAGACATAAAATAATGAAAGGATCCATTACTAATTGGTCCCTTTTCACCTGTCCATGGCAGAATCCTACCTCAGCTTATTAGTTTTAACTCTTCGACTTGTGAGTTCAGGAAAAGATTACTTATCGTGCAAGACGAAAGACATGAAAATCGCTGATATAAAGAAGTGACTCATCTATAACTCTATCTATAACTTGGAGATAAATAATTATCTAACTCTTACAGCAATAAAATTCTCGGTTTCCAGTGACACAATAATTTAATTTTTCAGTTATTATAGAATTATATTGCTCAACTTACCTATGATTAAACTGCTGAATTTCTTACCGAATTTCTAGTACCACGGCTACGTATAGCTATATATTTCCAGTTTTAACTGACCTCACAATTGTTTTAAAGAAAAAAGAAAGAAAGAAAATACGTTTATTTGCGGTAAACATGACGCAAAGAAAAACTACACAAATACAAAAAAAATAAAACGAGTTGGGGGATAATATGCATCACATTCACGCAAAACGGCAATCGCTCAGCATAATGCTACGACCCTATGCGAGACAGAGCCCCAGCGCTGGTTTTCAGCGATAGCCGGCGTTGAAGTGATAACGTCAAAATCAGTGCAGCATACGAAAACTAAAAATAACCAAAAAATAAGAAATAAAATAAATACACTATACCTAGTTCTAAATGTTTAAAAACATAATATTTATAAAGTGGTAACATTCCGTGCAACGACTCATGCGCCGCCGGGCTTTAATAATCTGTGCGTGCAGCTGTCATAAAACTATAGGTTCGAAGTCTAGTTCAGCTGTCATAAAACTATAGGTTCGAGGTCTAGTTCAGCTGTCATAAAACTATAGGTTCGAGGTCTAAGGTAAGAAGTCAGCTCTGGAAATGTATAGCTTGCTATGTAGTCGTGCGTACAAGAAAATACTTATGTGAAGATGTGCATTTATATTTGTAGCTCCTTGAAACTTATTGAATTAAATGCCTGTCTGGTCTGAGGACATAAACAGGCAAAAGTAAGAAATATCCCCCCTACAGGACTCGATGCTGCGAAATATAACTTGACATTTGATTGTGTTAGCATTTTTTTTTGTGTAATCCTATCCTACTAATATTATAAATGTGATAGTTTGCGAGGATGGATGGATGGATGTTTGTTACTCTTTCACGCAAAAACGACTGAACGGATTTGGATGGAATTTGGAAAACAGATAGTTTATAATTTGGATTAACATGTAGGATACTTTTTATCCCGGTAGTACGTTCCCGTGGGATAATTTCCGACATCCACGCGGGCGACGCCGTGGGCCAGCCAGTATTATAATAGATTTTTTGTTTCAAGACAGGTTACCAACATCGAGTGATTTTTTTACTTTTTACAGATGTTTTAAAGGTGGTGAACATGATGGAAAACGGGTGAAGATTTCGACCGTCAAAATAAGTATAGTATGACGCGGCACCCTACCCTTTAAAACTGAAATATAAAAAGGTATTTAATGGTTTATCTTCTTTAGAGCTATTTCAGAATACATTGAATAATAATAACCTTTACAATGAGTTCTGTTGCACTTGGATATGGTTTTATTACTCTTAACGTCCCAATTAATGTAATTACGGCCGTGTAATTAATTCTGTTAAAGTGCGGATTACTTTTCATACTTATTGCTTTATGACTCATATTTTTGGATTATCGCAAAGAGGTTAAGCATACTTTGTGCCCTTTTTTGAACTAGCTTCTGCTCGCGGCTTCGCCCTTGTGGATGTCGGAAATTATCCCACGGGAATGTACTTCCGGGATAAAAAGTATCCTATCTCCTAACCCAGGTCATGGGCCTATCCGAATACCGATCATCCTAATCTATTCAACTGTTAAGGCGTAATAGATGGACAGATAGATAATAAATTCAAATACTCTTTTTTATTATTAATTAAACTGGTTTTTATGATTCTAAATGTCTAACTTAAAAATAATATGAAATATTTTTAAAATTATAATCATTAATTTGGAATACTCTATCGCCGCCATTGACTAAGCTGTACTATACCTACATGTAATCTAAGTTATTTTATGACTTTAAATTGTAATAACTTTTGACCGAGTGGATCGATTCTAAAGACTAAAACAAATGTTACCTCAAGATATGGACTATGACTGTATTTCCAATCCCTTAAATCTCTTAAAAATAAGTACAAAATAATTACAATATTATATGTGAATTTTAAAATCATCCCCTATTTGACCCCATCGTTTGTAGTTTTTTGTTATGAACAAAATACATTCAAAATAATTTTTAATATTCACATCCCTAACCTAAGAAATGCTGTGTCCCATACAAACTTTCAACCCCTATATCACCCCTTCTCGGATGATTTTTGAGGCAAAATTAGCCTATGCCCTTCCCCAGGATGCCATCTATCTCCTTGCCAAAATGTTATCAAAATCCGTTCAGTAGTTTTGACGTGGAACGGTACAGACAGACAGACTGACACAGTTACTTTAGACTTTATAATATTAGTATGGATATGGATGGTATGGAATTACAAAATAATAATGGGAGCATGCATTTTAGATAGGTAAAATAGTCACCCCCCATATACGCCCCTTTAGAGCTCTACCACTATCAAATTCAAATAACTCCTACATCGAACGAAAACCCAACTGGACAGCAAAAAGGCTACTCCTTTAAAAGGTAGTGACAGGCCATCAATAAAGTTTTCAAACTGTGCGCCAGTTCCCATGGGTAGTAAAATATCCGATACAACTGGGGTCATGGGACGGATGTCTTAAGTGCCCCGAAAGGGCTTGGGGCGGGATATTTGTATGCTCGGTACATCCAAGAGGCTAAGTTACGGGTAAGTTCGCTGAAGGGTGCCTGTCGGTTATGAGTGATGTTCTAAGACTTGAAGACTTGTTAGAAGTTAGCGGTGTTAAATTTGGTAATTGATTGATTTAAAGAATGTATACATAATATGGTTTAAGGCATTTATTTCTCAAAAACAGAATACAATTATTGACTTAGAATGAGAAATACTGCATGATTGCATGCATATAAACGTTCTTTGGAACGAGTATTGGAACGGTATGTTTGAAGTTAGAAGTAGGAACCATAGTTTTAGTCAACTTATAATTGTGTTAGTAAAATAAACTAGCAACAAGAGATCGAGTTTAGAAGGTATTTTTTTAAATATTGTTACTTGATTTAGGTTATCTGCAAAAAATATTATAGTTAATATTGAAAGCATAATAATACACTTTTTAATGTTTTTTATTTATTTAAATTTAGTTTTAATTTTGCGTTAAATATTCATTTTATTGTAATATGTATCTATATACTTTATATTATTAACATTAAAGTTTAAGTACATAAGAGGAACAATACCTATCTAGAATGTGCATTTCATGGCTTGTTTAGCAAATGAAAGATTTTAAGCTGGCTCTTTCGTGCAATTAATACTTAATTCGTCTTATATAAGGAGGTATCTAATATGCACCTGTACTTACTTATGGTGGATGTGATGCGGAGGCATGAGGAAAATGTCCTGAGGAAAGTTTTGAATATGAATGTGGATGGCTATAAGAGTAGGGGAAGACCAACAAAAGGATGGATGGACTGCGTGAAAGATTATATGGCTAGAAATGGGATGACTACCGAGTTGAAGATATTGATGATATTAGAGAAGTATGGAAGAAAGGACGTTGCGCCGATCCCTTATAAATTGGGATAAGGGCAAGAAAATGAACTCCTAGGTACATGCATCAGCAAAGTCAAGCTACACGAAACTGTCCATTTTCTCCAAACGATTTTAAACCTTAAAAGTTCAAAATCGAATGAGAAAATCTGACAGTTTGTGGTAACTTGATACAACGACAGGCTATTTGTGAATTGCACTGTACAGTCGCCAGCAAAGTCAAGCTACACGAAACTGTCCATTTTCTCCAAACGATTTTAAACCTTAAAAGTTCAAAATCGAATGAGAAAATCTGACAGTTTGTGGTAACTTGATACAACGACAGGCTATTTGTGAATTGCACTGTACAGTCGCCAGCAAAGTCAAGCTACACGAAACTGTCCAATTTCTCCAAATAATTTTAAACCTTAAAAATTAAAAATCGAATGAGAAAATCTAACAGTTTGTGGCAACTTGATACAATGACAGGCTATTTGTGAATTGCACTGTACAGTCGCCAGCAAAGTCAAGCTACACGAAACTGTCCAATTTCTCTAAACGATTTTAAACCTTAAAAGTTCAAAATCGAATGAGAAAATCTGACAGTTTGTGGTAACTTGATACAACGACAGGCTATTTGTGAATTGCACTGTACAGTCGCCAGCAAAGTCAAGCTACACGAAACTGTCCAATTTCTCCAAATAATTTTAAACGTTAAAAGTTCAGAATCGAATGAGAAAATCAGATAGTTTGCGGTAACTTGATGTGCTGCCGACTGTACCTAATGTCAGATCTTTCTGCAACTATGAAATGATGAATAATTTTACTGATCTAGAATTGTTACCGCCACTCCGCCAGCATAATTACCAATAGCAAAATTATACCACGTCTCATAAAAATTATGTCAATACATCGAAGCAATAAATTGATTGGTGAATTCGTTGTTTGGCATAGCAACACGCAATAAACCAGAATAAGAACTGAGCAAAACACATTACAACTCTACTTCCGAATACACATTATTTGGCCTTATTGCTAGGGCAGTAAAACATACGACAAATAATGCTATAAACGTGAGGTCAAATGTATTGGGATCTTGAGCAGTCAGTGATGCGGGTTGTATCCAGTGGATATTGAAGATTGTTGGGGAGAGTACACTTTATTACTACATACCATGCTTGAAATTGAATCTAGGTTGTCAAAGAACCCACTGGTTATTACAATCTCATTGTTCTTTCCGAAAGATGATAGTGAATAATCCTGACATAGATATTTTAATGTGTTGTTTTCGGAGATAAGTACGGTCACCAAAAGTGATATGTAACCAGGGTCGTCGGATATAGTTGAAGTTTAGTAAGAAACCGATGAATTATTTCGAATAAAATTAATTTAATTAATAGAAAACAAACAGTTCATTTATCAAATTAAATTTCATTCGAAACATTTATCGGTTTCTTACTAAAATTAAACTATATCCGACGACCCTGGTTATTATCTCTTTTGGTGACTGTACAACGGTAGGTGCACGGATCTTTTGGCGAATGGCCAAAATTGGAACTAATGCTGCCATTTTGTTTATCCATAAAATTTCTTTGAAAATTTCTCAAAATGTATACCAACAACGCCCCCTGTTAATATCATTCAGACGCCAAAAGATCCTTGTAGCACTCTAGGTCGAATTCACCACATACATTCTGGGTATCGTAGAAGGCAACTACCGACGGGATCAACAAAATTTGGTGTCCAAATAATCCGTTACGATTAATTACCAGCTTTAACAATTTTCTCATTTGACTAACCTATATCAGTCTTTAACCCTTCCATACCTACAAATTCAAGGGCTTCTGTTAGTTTATTCCATCCATCCTACTTATAATATTAGAAATGTACAGGAGGTACAGCTATTTTCTTAATGTCCCTCGGCAAACTTCGTGTTTCGTCAGTCTTCGGATTTCTTATCGACTTGCGGCTTTCTTCCCATATTTAAAATAAATTACATTAAGTTAAAAGAGTATTAACAACTCTATATATTTCCAAATTGATCTGAAATCCGACGACTGACGAAACACGAAGTTTGCCGAAGGACATTAAGAAAATAGTTGTACTGTATAAGTTTTTATGTTTGGTTACTCAATTACGTAAAAACGGCTGAACAGATCGTTATGAAATTTGACATATAGGTAGCCTGGAATCTGGAGAAGGACATAAGTATATTTTCTACCTGGATCGCAGACGAAGTCGCGGGCCACAAGCTAGTATTTTAGGAAACGTACCTACATACTTTGCATGACTTTATCGACACACAGAGGTACCACATAACGTTCGTTAGTGAGTGATGTACGCGAGAGGGTGAGATGAAGGTATGCCGAACATGTTTATAAGGAAATATATGCACGTCACGTGTCAACACGTTGATAATATTGTTAAGTACCTATCTGAAACAGAATTTTGATCACGTGTTATAGTGAAGTCGTATGACTTTTTGATTATCTGGGACGTCACGGGGTTCATCATGAACCAATGAATCAATATTGCATGAAAATTTTGTTTATACCATCTTTTTCGAAATTTCTCTAGGTACTGATTTATGAGATTAATTGTTTCTTTGATGGTAGAAAAAACCCACTAACTTGTTATAGAAAGGTCTATCTAGCTGGCCGGCGTGCGTGTATGACCAGATGTATGAACGTAAACGAGGCAAAAGGAGTATGTAAGGATCGTAGCAGGCGGCGTTCTGTAGTTTCTGCCTACCCCCATGGGAAGTAGGCTTGAGTTTGTGTTCTATATAATCTAAAATGAAAATGTGATTGTAGCATCTAAGGAAGTACCTAGTGGGACACTATGCTTTGCATGCATTTGTGCCAAGTAAACGATCGAACCTGGCATAAAACTTTCACAAAACTTTTTACCAGAGATTATGAACTCTAGGACTCTAATGTGTGTTCCGAAACGGAAAACTGACTTATCCCTAAGGTTTCTAATCGGTTGATTTTTCATTACCGTCCCAAAACATACGCTGTAAACTGCACCCCGTTTCAAACCTAGGTAGATAAGTATCTATGAACTCTCTGTCAAGCCTACCTATCTACATTATATTGAACAACATGTGTTACATATTTATTGACAGACCCTCACTATGAGGCGCGATACTAAATTCATGCAAGTGGCTGTAGGTAAAGTGGGGTGCGTTCGAGAATGTGGGACGTGCGCACTGTGGCATATTTACGAATATTTGCATTCCACCTGTCGATCGGACGTTAATGTTATATCGGAAATATGTATTTTAGAGTAGATAGTAATTACTATTTATAGGCACACTTGTGGCCCGCCCGTGTTTCATATGGGTGCAATCTACTTATATGGCGTTATGTCAAAACATCGTGATTTCTATGTATGATTCACATAAGCCTTCCGGAATAAATTCTCTAAATGATGGTGAAAACCGTATCAGAATCCATTGTGTAGTTTAGAAGAATTAACCGATCACACAGGCAGACGCGAAATGAGTCTTTGTTGTATTGTATACTACTCATAGTACACTTTATTTCGTTTTGTGATCGGCACGTTTCTAATTATCTTATTGGCATCAGCGCATTGGGTTTTATTTGCAAATAAGGCAGAGTTATTAGCTGGATTCAAGCAGCACAAGACCGGTCAGGTCAATGTGGTGACGCTTGGGGGAGGCCTGTCACGGTCTGAGTACTACAGTGGACGTCTTACAGCTGAAGTGATGGTGATGAAGGCAAAGTTATGGTTTTGGTAAATGTCGTTATAAAAACCGTAACGATATTAATTAACCTACTATAGAATCCTTTTGATTCCGTATTTAAGTTGAATATATCACTTCACTGGCTCATTATCATTACCACACCAAGCAGTATCGTGCAGACCCTGCTTAACTTTGTCTGTTTCCCGCCATTTTTCGTGACTGACAGATGACATTAGTTACAGGAGCTACCCCTCTTGTGTAAATGAGATAGTGTTTACACATCTATCAAATAGATACACTCTACCTACTTACACGTAAGCAATCATGCTTCAAGCTCCTCAAATGGTGGGCCAGTGGACCAGTTATTTCAGTTCCCATGACAACGAGCCCCATTCATGTTCAAAAATAGTCGAGAACACCCGAAATACTACTACTTATTATGTTCTATTTAATTTATATTCCAATCTGAAAATGAATACACACAAGTTGAGAGTGATGTAGATATTGATCTGGTACAAAATACTGTTACATCACTTTAAAAAAACTACAAGTAGGTAGGTATGCTGCAAGCTGTTACTGCACTAAGACAAATAACATGTTTGCAGCATGGCAACATATTCATAGGTAACTGAACAACAGCATGTATCGACATATTAGATATTTCACACGAATACAATTTACAAATAACCGGACTCATACGGGAAACTTAGGATATCTTCCGAGCAAGGCAGACGGGCAGACGTCGGCGAAGTTAGTCGAAGCCTTCGTGTCAACTTACTGATCACGCCAATATCGCCTTACTTACCATATTACACCTCAGTCACGCAGAAACCGACCTTAACCCTTCATCATAAGGTGCAAGACAATTGCAAAACGTGAGCTTTTCTGAAGAATACACGGCTGTGATTTAACTTACCAACCTCGTTATTCATGAGACGAATTTGACTCTTATGTCGTTGTGTTAAGGTGCAAGGGGACAGCAATATGTAAGTTGAAGAATAAGCTGAGTTTTGCGTGGATGGACATGCATTTGTGAGTTGCTAATGCTTTTTGTGATACACTGTGGTCGATATAATGAGGAAGTGTGATGTTATGCGTTTTCGTTTACGCTTACAGATTCAAATACAGCTGAAGGTTAATTCCCTTATTTTAAAATATTCAAATCTACATTAAAATTAATCAATCTCATTTCAGCTCATCAATGTGAAAAACTTAAAAAAAAAATGGTAAATTCATGGAATTAGTATGTACTATACAAGCTCTTTGGGTAAATTACAGTAGACTCTATTTTTTACAGATTGACACTGAAATTAGAATGCTTACGTTCTTATGAATACGAGAATTGCCCCTCTGTTATCCTCCAAAAAAAGCTATAGATGTCACACTTTCATGATAAACTTTACAATATAACAACGCCCTACGTAGTTTGAGGTATATAAATTAAGAAGTCTCAAAAATTATATAAAGGTTGTCCAGAAACAAAGAGGAGTTAATAAGTATTCGAACTATCGAAGCGAAGAACGACGTCGATGGCCTGAAACCACTGAAAATGCACCACGAATAGCTCTTCCAGATAACACATGCGCGTATAGGCCGCATTATTCAAAGCTTGATTCTTATTGGCTCAGACACAGCCAATCACAGGATCATCACTATATATTATCCACAGCCTTTATCCATGTTCAAAATTCAAAATAACGACCACTTTCGTTGTTCCGACCCATGATTATTTTAAATTCCCTTCACATTAATTTGTGCTGTGATCGGAATGTGCCAATAATATTGCTGGTCGGCGTCAGAATTCGACATGCCGCGCGTGCCGTGCCGATGACCGGCTATGTAAGATATGCACCTGCTGAGCTACCGGAATGTGCCAGTATTTGGTCCTGGCACTTCATTGTTTGAAGGTGACAGGGTTATAGAGGGGCCTTGTTTTTGGATATTGAGATTCCTAATGCCTAATCTAGGGTAGTCTTAGTTTTTCTACAAGCTTTTTTTTAACTTGTCTTGTTAGTTATATAGTATGTATGGGTTAAATTTTGCAAGCTGAATTAAAACCACTTTCTCTTACCCTAGGGAGTTGAAATTTTACATGTTGTTTCCGTTTTAAAGACAATGCATTTTTGCATAATGCATAACCTGATTCTACACCCAGGAATGGCTGTAAACGAGGGAACTCTTTAATAGTCAACAATAAAGACACGAAATTTTCTATACGCAATTAATTATGAAAGCCCGTTCTAAAGTTCACCATGATCTGGCTGCTGCAACCGGAAGGGGGAACTCCTCAGCGGTCAACAGCACAGGCACGAAATTTTGTATATGCATTCAATAATTATAGCCGATTCTAAAGTACGGCATAACTTGGATAGAGCAACTCGTTTGGCTTCACACCATGACTTGTGTAAAGGCGTTTGGATTCATTGGATTTGTCTTTACAAGTACCTTTCAAATGAAGGTGATAGATAGAACAGGTATGACAAATTCTAATGCTAAAAAGTACCTACCTACACAATAAAACTTAAGTAGGTAAAAACCTTTTTTTAAAACATTTTTTTTTTCAATTTTTTAATAAGGTTTTAATGAATTCAAAAATACAAAATAAATTTTGCGTAAACATAGGATTTTAATATTCTCTTATAAGCTTGAGGCTAATCTTAAGGGGACTACATGACCTAAACGCAAATTTATAATGCCCAAAAATATATGATCCACTGCAGTAACCAAAATCAGAAAAATATATGATATTCTTCTGGATATATGTTAGTTAGATAGTGTGTTGAAAACATAATACAATTAACTTGATATGATAGAAAAAAATCACGAAGATACCTCTACAATATATTTTAACGATTAAATACAAAAAATCTGAATGTTTGCATGTATATATTATTAAACATGCAAACATTCAGATTTTTTGTCAGATTATTCTACAAGTAACATACTAACATATTAGTGTTTTAATTTTTTAGTCCAATGAAATGAATGAGATTTTTTGTAAATCCATAATTGCTTCATATTTTGCAATAAATTACCAGCGTTGTGTCATCGCGCGTCTCTTTCTTTTCTATGCAATCCGACAGTGACCGCGCTTTAGCTCTTGTAAGCCTCTCAAAGTGTAAGAACGACGTTCACGCCTCATAGCTTTTTAACCGACGAAAAAAAAGGAGGGTCTCAAGTCGAACCGTATATATATATATATATATATATATTTATGAAAATATAGAAGTTTTATATTTATAACCAATAAGTGCCAGTAATGTAGTAGATTGGTTTGGGATACTTAAGTATTTTGTAATCTTAAGCTTGTTATTTTGGTTGAGAACAGATTTTATGCAATTACTCTTGTTTATTCTAATCTGAAATCGCTCTTAGCCTCTCCTCTGTGCTTTCAACCAATTGCAATCCAATTTTAACTAGGATAAGTCGCCTCTTTATCCTTCTGAAATGGAGTCCATTTCATTCAAAGTCGTTTCGTATACACACGATTAAACCTACATTCTTTGAAAATATTTCAACAAATAAAATTTACGAAATAAATAATTCTAGTTTCATTAAGTACTACCTTTTGCCTGCATCTTCACCCGCGTGGATTTCTGAAATAATCCTTAGGGAACGTGCTAGCGGGACAAAAAGTAGCATATGTCCTTTTCCAGGATGCCATCTATCTCCTTGCCAAATTTTATCGAAATCCGTTGAGTGGTTTAGGCGTGAAAAGGTAACATACAGACAGAGTTACTTTCGAATTTATAATATTAGTATGGTTAACAAATTAGTTCTCTTTTACCTTCAGTTTTGAAGCCCTGTGTTGTCTGCATATTTTCGTATCAAACTTTCCTCAAAGCTCCAACATTTTGTAAAACGACGTGAATATTTTACTGGCTACTGTATTTGGCTGAATATTATAGACATGTTAGTCCTCCACATGAATATGTAGATGGGCAGTGTGTTCAGCTGGTCTGAATTAATAATTAAAAGCGAAAGCAGGCTTAAGAGCTCACCCGAGCACGGCGTGTATAGTAGGTGAGTACTTACCTATAGACAAATGTACAGGATTTTTAATTAGCAATCAGGTGATGAGATTTGGACACTGTTTTAAGGACTGTAATACTTATTCGATTCGTTTAGAATGTTCTTTCAGTGGAATAAATTTAAGTAACACACACAGGCGACCCCAATTTTAAGGAATTGCGACTGAACTAAATACTTTATTTTAGCAGATACAACCAGAGAGAGATGGAACTAAATTAGATCTGCCAGAGGTAGAACTAAAACTTAAATGCTACGTAAGTCTTAAACCGCTGTCCAAATGCTAGTTTCGTTAATTTTTTTTTTATTGCTTTGGGTCAAGCTAAAGTATAGAAAGAATAATATAAGTATTGTGGTCTATAGACTTGGCACCATTTTCTGCACTGCCGTAGATTAGATAAAAGACAGCCAACCAACCAATTTCTAAAAAAAATATTTCAATATAAAAATGCTGCATAAGATTTTCATTAAGGCATCATCACACCAACATGCCCCTTAATTTTTCCTCAGCTAACACACGATCCGTTAAAGAAAAAAAAATATCGAGAGAAAATCTTTCGCTTCCTTCTTTATCCTTTAAGAACTTAGTGAAAGCAAAAAACCTAAGCTCTAAAGCTATGCAAATGTGCGAAGGTCTTGAGGGTCTTAGCAGAAGGGCACGGGGTGTGAGGGGTAAAGGGGTGAAACTAGGGGGTGACCGGACAAGGGGCAAGGCGAACAAAATGCCATCGCTTTGTATTACGTTAATCCTTTAATAGCAATCGAGCCAGCAATGCAGCCACAGCTATATTGTTGAGATTCTTACAACGCTTAGATTTTTCTTAGATACGTTTTTGTTTTGATTCTGCACCGCCATTAGTAGGCATTTTTATGAGCAGGACTATAATTTATTATCATTATTGTTCTTTTGAAATGATGAACTAGATATTACGCACGCCAGACAAGACTTCTAATATCTATAAGTTTAAATAAATAAAAAATACAGTTGTTTCTAGATAGTAGGCAATTCCTTCAAACCCTTGTATCTTCTTCGATATTATTTTTTACGTTTATTACGATGTAGATTGGTTTAAGTTAAAATAGGAATGTTTTTTTCTGTATAATCCTACTTAAAATCCGCTCAGACAGAACACTTGGCAAAAAATATAAAAGTAAATATTACTTGTTTTCCAAAAAACACAAAACAATTTTTTTCTTTTTCTCACAAATTAGAATGCCATTCCAAGTTGTCAACCCATCAAAGTTATCTTATCAGATATGAAGCAAATAAATAACATTTTAGTTGAGTTATCGTCGTAGGGCTGTCCCTAAGGTCCAAGGGTTCAGGGTCGTCACACATCGCCTCAATAAATCTCTGGGGTCGACAAAGAAATGATAAACACTCTTGTGCGTATGAGTTATGGGGACTGTATGATATATTGCGTGGTAGCCACCCCTACTGGGCTCTGTATGGTCGAGTATATTTCTAGGCTGTCGTACACTGATTGCTTTCTAGAGAGGCAGGTCTTTATATGGATCTGGTGATTTGTTTACGATTTTATGTAAGTTTCAGATGTGTCTTTATTCACTATAATGTATTTTTGCTTCCCCGAAGGGTTAGAGGTGTACCTCTAGTACAACCACATTTCGACAGTTATGTTTTAAGTCCCGTGTATTAAGGGGCGAGCCTATTGCCATCAACCGGGTACAGATCCATACTCCAGCGTGCTATTGAAAATTCTAGATGGAAAAACGCGTAAACACTTTTCCCGACCTGGGAATCGAAACCAGGTCCTCATGTTCAGCCGTAGTGCTTGCGACCACTAGACAACGAGGCACCCAAGAAAGAAGTTTAAAAATGTATTGTACTGTCTATGTAAGTATCTAATGTCAACAATGAGATCCAAAATCAATCCCAAAAAGTCGTTGAGGTCCCAAAAGTTTTCTATTAATTAACGTTATTAGAACATTTCCGAGTTGTAATTTAATACTTTGTTGTTGTATTCCGGATAGCTGATTAATTAGTAAGGCTGATATGAAAAGTAGGCGAGTTTACGAGTTTGTTTGACTTAATAAGCAAAGTTCTACAAAACGTCTTTTTGACTGAAACTTGGACGCTCTGATGAGACGAGGGGTTGACGGCGATGTGATTAGGACATCTTCGTGTTCTCTTCATAAATAACTTCTCGTTTGTGTCAGAATTTTTAAAGTATGAGTGCTTGTTATTTTTATTTTTCTTCTCGTGTTAGGTTTAAAGAGAATTTATTTCTCAAAAGAACTTAAATAACAGTTCACTTAAAATTAAATACAAATTGCTTACATCTTAATAATAATATCATATTTGCCTCTGGGGTGTTGGCGACGTTACAGGGTACATACGTGTTTCTTAAGTTTTGTTTTAAGTATGTTTAAATGCTATCATACTTCCTTAAATCCTCCGGTAATGCTCCCTCAACCAATATTATTTTTTTGCCTAAATTTAGTCTTTGCACGTGCATTTATTCGTTGAAACTTGTTTTATTAGTTGTATTTGATTGGTATTTGGTATATCTGCTATGATATTATTATCTAAGAACAAATGTATCCAAGTATTGTACTGAAGAAGATGAAGCTCTCAAAGTAAAATTACAGACTTAGTGTGGACAAATAGCCTCCTGCGTAGGTTATTTTGTTCTACATTTGCAGTAATAGGGTTGTACTCTCATGGTTACCTATAGCAAAAGTTTGAAAGCTTGGGAGGAAAAACGGAGTTACTCAATTCTGACGTGAAAACATTTTAGCAAAAGACGGCCATACACCTATAAGATTCTAAGGCTAGCTTTGTAACACGAATTAAGACGTATGTAGTATGTACCGGCAAGTGTTGTAGTGGATAAATTGTGAAGATAAGGCGTGTTCACAATAATGCATATCGCGTTATCGCGTGAACCGTCAGCCGGTGTCCGAGTGACGTATCGCGCGCGATACCGCCACCCGCCGTCGAGGGTTGGTAAAATTACACTTGAATAATCAACGTTTTCTCAGTCTGGCACTGTATCTAATTTATATTGGATATTTTTACGTTTACTATCTACCATATAGTTATCGATTCAATTTATTGACTGTGACCTCTGAGTTTGTTTCAGCCTTTCTTCTCAGAGCAGTCAGATAAGAAACGCCGACCTCATCTACTTTTAAAAATATGATTGACGTGTAAAAGTGTTTGTAAAAACCTACTTACAGAAATAAAATCATTTATCATTATTTCAATTTCGGTGAAATGATATCTAAATCTAAAAAGGTCTTTATCGCAGTTCGTAAGGTAATTCATACGCGAGTAAAATCAAATGATGAAATTACGTGTATTAAGAGGTTTAAACTGATGCACCAACAAAAATATCTTATTAGTTAGTTGCAGCGCTAACAAATACAAATAAATCACCCAAGATTGCCATAGCAAACCGAACCACAGTATCCTTAATCACCCCAATTAATAAATACAAACTCCGTTCCCCACACAGCGTCTTGGCAAACGTCTCGTACGGTAAATATAACAAATGGCAGCCCTGGGACCTTGCGTCACCGAGCGGCATAAATCATACGCACCCGTCTGATCCCGCCTTAATATACTGCAAGAAAAAGTAACCCGACCCTGCCGGACATGGGAATACACTTAACACGATGTACTTGTATCAAGTTTTTGGACTTTATTGAAAAGGTGGGATGCCTTGCGCCTTTTGGGAGTGAAAAGGATTTGGTGAAGTATTTTGGCGTGTAGCGGGTTAAAATTATCGCGTAGTCTGTGTTTTGTGTGTATTTGGCATATTTTTTTATAAGTATACGTGGACAATTAAAAAGCTGAACATCATTTGCAGAATTTACTGGTTCTTTGATGAAATTGTTCAAAAAGTGAGCTGTGAATAGACCATAATTGGCTTTTTCCCAGAAAATGGTAGTAAAAGCTTTGGTGAGTTCTAGTATGGGTAGTGGTTTTTCAAGTTCTAAGATGATGATTAAGAACCATGAATCGTCCAAGATTGTGTTGGTACGCTATCCTGGCTCACACGGCTCGAAAGACAAACATATCACACTGCTAATCTATATGTTTACAGAACAGATTCAAGCAACATAGATGTATCGCCCAATCCTTTACCGTAGGCCTGCGAGGCGGCACCTCGCGGCCAGAGGCGACAATAAATCAACCCCCGAGGAAATTGCCGACGACGCAGCCGGGGGTGAGTCGTGCGGGAGGGGGCGAGTTCCCGGGAGGGGGCGATTTAATTAAATCTTGCATCGAACTCTTGAGGCCAGCCTAACGAACAACCATTGTGTTTAAATAATGTGTATGCTGACTTTTTGCGTGATCGAATCACGGCTGAACGCTCTCTGAAGAGCCTGAATTAGGTGGGGTTTGGGTAAAAATTTTTGAGTGTAACTAATTGTTTTATTGGAATTTGAAGAGACTGTTGTTTGATCTTATTTTCGAACAAGGCGGCCACTGCTGAATTCTCCTGGATACCTTAAAAGTAATATATTGGGGGTTACGCATAAATAAATGGAACGCCATGAGGCAGATGCAATAGAAAATCTATTGAACTGGTGCTTAAGGTCTAATTACAAATGGGACCTGATTTCCACGTTATTATATTAATGTTTGGGTCACCTCTATTTGGGTCATGTTTTACCGGTTAGTTTCTTTACATTTTTAGTGGTACCTACGCGCTTTGTTATTACTTTAGAAAATATTTAGGTATTCTTGTTTGAGTCTCCGCACTTTTGGGTACTTAATGTAAATAAAAAATTACACGTAAGATGGAGCTTAAATTTTCCTCCAATTGGGTTCAAAGTCCGTCACAACTTCTTCCTTAAGTTTCAGCAAAGATACACCACACAGTATAAATAACCAATTTAAATTATAACTATACCATTCCACCAAACAACACTTTTCTCCCGCTTGTAACTCTCAATGAGGTGAGTACAAACGACCGTGCTAAGTACTTATTCTCCTCAATTGCTCATATTTTATCTAGGGGGCCCTAAATTAGGCTTTATTACGTAAATAATATCCCCCAAAATATTCCAACTAATTAATATAAGGGCTGTTGAGTTGCGCTTAACTTGAATTATCTTTAATTTAGAGGCATTTAGTAAAGCCTTTGGTGTTTTATTATCGTTATTAAATGATGGATTGTTATGTTGTATTTGGTAGAAACTATCTTGGAGGAGATGCAGAGCAACTTGGGCGTCGAACAGTTGTTTACAGCCGATCTATTCAATAAAAAACTCACCGTGGAAACTTAGGTGAAGTGAGCTTGAAGTCAGCTGTCAGTAGTGTCAACCTCTTATTGTGAAAGTTTAGGTCAAGTGAGCTTGAAGTGAGCAATCAATAGTGTCGATCCCTAATTGTGAAAACTTAGGTGAAGTGAGCTTAAAGTGAGCAGTCAATAGTTTTAATCCCTAATTGTGAAAACTTGGGCGAAGTAAGCTTGAAAGAGCTATCAATAGTGTCGATCCCTAATTGTGAAAACTTAGGTAAAGTGAGCTTGAAGTGTGCAGTCAATAGTGTCAAACCCAAATTGTGAAAACTTAGGTGAAGTGAGATTAAAGTGTTCAGTCAATAGTGTCAATCCCTAACTGTGAAAACTTAGGTGAAGTGAGCTTAAAGTGTGCAGTCAATAGTGTCAATCCCTAACTGTGAAAACTTAGGTGAAAGTGTGCAGTCAATAGTTTTAATCCCTAATTGTGAAAACTTAGGTGGAGTGAGCTTGAAAGAGCTATCAATAGTGTCGATCCCTAATTGTGAAAACTTAGGTGAAGTGAGTAGTCAATAGTGTCAATTGGGGATTGACACAATTGACTAGTCACTTGAAGCTCACGGTGTGATTTTTGCAGAGTAGAGCGGCTGTAATAATGTTCTACGGGAAGGGCTCATTTATAAGATTTCTATACTATAAAAGCTAGAATTTAAATTAATCAATAAACATGGCAAATAGTTTCTAGGTCAACGGAAGTTTAACTTTTTTTAAGAATGGCATTGTACTTAAAGCTAACTAAATTATATAAAAGCTGATTAAATTTACACTTTTATATACTAAGCTCCGATTAGTTTAATCACTCTAATCAGCCTATGACGTACCCACACGGCGGGACAGATGCCTCTTCCCTGTGAGAGGCTAGGTTCAAATATTCTGACTCTGTTGTACCAATGGCTTATAGCTTAGTAAAACTAGTTACAGTTAAGCTCTATATCCCACTATAGCCCATCTATAGCCTGCCTATACGCGTAACCGTCCATAATCCATTTATCTTAGTTACCGCCCACACCTTGCGCGGGCGACAAAGCTTGCACACTTCATTAATCTTTCGACTTCAAATCTCTATGGAATTTAATTAGTTTTAGTTATAACGCTGTTTGTTTGGCTTATGTGAGCGAATAATATAGACTCAGTGAAAGTTTCCTGAAGTATATGGTTGTGCTGAGATTTCTTAGAAGGATCCTTTTGGCTTTTTCTAAGTTACCTAGCAGTGTTTACATATTTTTAGTATTCTTGTTAATACCTAAAACCAATTTGAACAGGCTTTTAATAGAAGTAGGATTACATTGAAATTGCTACGAGGGATCGAGTCACAACCCCTCGCTCGTCACTCCTACACCTGAGTCAATTTTTTAGAGGTCAGTCAGACCTGAGAGGGAGATGTCAAAACTTATGTTCTTTTGTAATAAAGCTCAGTATTGTATCAGCATTCGTTGTGTCATTTACTCATAATATCACTCATCCGTACATGGCGACCGTGACAGGACTCGTGTTTACATTACTCTGACCAAATCGGGACAAGTGGTGTCACAATGTATGTTAACGAGACCAATCTTCTACCGGGACTTAACGCGGTCACTATTCTATTTTGTGAATATTTACCGCGACAATCACAAAATGGGTACAACTAACTCGAAAGAAGAAATTATAGTTCCACAAAACGCAGCAGGTGGAAGTAACAGCGCTGACATCAGGCAACAGACGGTGCATGCCAGCACGACCAACATCATCTTAATCGTGGTACTCCTTATAGCATCGTTGGCGTTTTTGTATGGTGTCTTCAGAATCTACAAGAATTGCCACCAGATATGGATGGGTAATGAGATCAGGAAGGACAGACTACGATATTCTATATGGTTACATTGACATCTTCCTCTCAGACCATTCGCTCTGTTTAATTCAAGGTGAAAGGGACATCTATTTGCAAACTGAAGCCATGTATTCAGCACAGATTCAGCGTAGAAATTACAAATCTATCTATATATATATATATATATATAAATGAGTCCCTATTTCCCTTGGTCACGCCATCACGCGTGAACGGCTGGACCGATTTTACTAAAATTTTTTTTGTTGTTGTCGTTGTTGTCAAGAGAAGGATTTTATGAAATAAAAAAATAAGGAAGTTGATCGGAACGTTACAAAATTTAAGAAAACTTAACGCCGAAATTAATTTTACATAACTGTCAGTTGTTTGAAATAACTGTCAGCGATTGAAAGAAGGCGCGCTGCAAATATTGTTTATCACCGATGGATTGGTTGATAAATGAGTCGATAGTTTTAGTTTTAGTCAGTAGTCAAAACTAAAACTAATCGACATATGACATTAATAGTTAAGACAGGGCAACGTCTGTCGGGTCAGCTTGTCGGTTATAAAAAAATAAAACTGCTATTTAACACAAAAGTGCAATCAATTACCTATGCGGTAAAAATGTATGGAAAAGCATTTGTTTTTTAATAAACGACGAAAAATTTAAACGCAGGGTGTTTTAGAATCGTGTACTGAATCCATGGTAACAGGTTCGCGTCGATCTCCCTGCCGCCCTATATTATCTATGAGAAGCCAATCCCATGACATTAAGTAAAGCTGTGCTGTGGTGATACATAGCGAGTCAATCAATCAATCAATCAACTCAGCCTATCGCAGTCCACTTCTGGACATAGGCCTCTCCCATGCTGCGCCACAGCACCCGGTCTTCCGCCTTCCGCATCCAGTCTGTCTCGGCCACTTTTATGAGGTCGTCGGTCCATCTAGCTGGGGGGCGTCCCACACTACGCTTTCTGATACGCGGTCGCCACTCCAGGACTCGTCTGCTCCACCGGCCATCGGTCCTCCAACAAGCTATGTCGGTAACTCCGGTTACAATACATACATAGCGAGTATTGACAATAATATTATGCCAACATTTCTGAGGTCAACTCCGTTTCTAAAAAGTTTTATCAGGAGTCTTGTCAAAATCTTTTGTTTACTCAAGGATTCAATCTCTACACGAGTACCTGACTTACCTATACATAAGTATATACATTAGTATGTAGATATGCACAATATGTGGTACCTTCCAAACTCCTCACCGACATGTCCTCCAATGAATAGTTAATGCGCACTCAAATCACAATAAGAATTCCACTTTCAAAGGAAATACTACTGAATACAATATGGGGACGTGTTCAAATAAATCAATAGTTATTTACCTGCCATGTTTGTCTATTTCAGAGTAAAATTGGGACAGAACTTGTATTCGGGGAAAATTAAACAAATTAAAGGAATCTTATCAAGGATCGCCAAATTTTGAGGAGTGGGCGTGACATGGCAACCATCAAAAACGTTTGATTATTTATAGGCTAGTTACCATAGACACAAAAATCGCGTTAGGTCGCAAAAAAATGGACTGTACTGATTTTTTGGGATGTTGTTAGGATCGATACCAATAGTGTAAAACCAAGTTTGTTTTTTGAAAGATCTGTACCTATTAACTGCGTGGTGCTCGAAAAACCTCGAAATGTTTGGACTTATTCCAAATTTTGACTTATATCTTCTAAACGGTGCATCCTATGGAAAAAAAACTACTGTTTGAGCGCAGCCGTAGGTCTGTAGTTCCAATAGAACCTGAGATACAGTACTTTAAACATTAGGCATTAAAAAGAAAATTAGTTTTAGCCGTCTTCCGAGCAGGACATCGGTAAAAATTCTCATACTTCGAGTAACGTCATGACATATAAAGTTGGAAAGTGGTTAGCTAAAATTATACTAGTAGGTACTTCTGAACTTTTTTGTAAAAATTACCAATGTTTAAAGTGCTGTAGGTATCTTGGGTTCTACTGGCACACTCAAATTGTAGCAAATTTTGTAGGCATACCTTAAAAATGTTTACGATGACTTTATCCGTAGGGTACCTATACCTTTTACAAGTTATAAGCCAAAAACTGAAATAAGTTCGAAAATTTTGACGTTTTTTGAGAACCACGCAGTGAGCACAGGTCTTTCGAAGCTGCAAACTTGGTTTTAAACTATTGGTACCGTCAAACGGGGTGAATAGGGATGTAGGGGTAAATCGGGACGAAACTTTAAAAGGGATTTTAGCATTGAAATAATATAGTTTGTTGCCAACAAGGGCACTTAATCGTTAATTATAATAAGTACAGTAAACACATTATTAGTGTCCTTTTTGGCATCAAAAGATATTATTTCAATGTTAAAATCCCTTTTAAAGTTTCGTCTCGATTCACACCATCCCTATTCACCCCGTTTGACGGTATATCTATCCTAACAACATCCCAAAAAGTTAGTGTTGTGCCATTTTTTGCGTCCTACGGTTTTGTTAATGACTGACCTATTAATACGAAATTGAAAAAAAGTTTACATCACGAGACAGACAGCCTAAAAATTAAGTCCAGTGATCCATTTACTGCAAAAATTAAGTAAGTCGCATAAGCAAGCTAAAATCCAATCTAGAAAAATGTAGCGTTGTGCGATAGGTACGTATAGGATATTTGGCTGAAATTACACCGTTCCGCCGCAGGTGTAGACTTCCCAAACGTGGCAGTCAAGCGTCAGGTCTTCAGTTAAACGATAAAACTTTTTTGCATTCACTAAGACCTAGGTGGAAGTACTTATCTAATATAGACTCAGGAATCTTGTTTACTGGGGAACCCAAAGCATTTCCACGTACTGAGGATGACGATTGCCGTAGATAAGCAAGTAGTCAAGCATAACTCCCCAAGTAGGATATCTAGAAGCATCATCATCAACATCATTGGCAGCTTTGTTCCACCCACTGCTGAATATAGGCTTCCTCCCTTTTGTGTCATGCTTCCCTGGTCCGTACGAGCCTCATCCAGGTCTTCCCCGCGATCTTCTGTAGGTCGTCACCCACCTCGGCCATTCGGCCATTGGTCTGCCTACGCTATTCTACCGTTCGTATCTAGAAACATAATATTATCCTTCAATGCCTTCATCTTAAACAAAGATAAGCAGATAAGTTTCCTAACATCTCGTTACCAGGATATGGCGAACACACATTTTTCAGGTGGCCAAGTTCCATCGATCCGCTGCGGTTTCAGGCGCGCCACTTAATGAAATAGAAATTGGCGACCTCTCGAAGACAAACTCCTAACCCTCACCCGTCCCTCTCCCGCGAGGGGGAAACGCTCGCTCAAGTGCCGAGCGAAAGAGACAAAATATATTTATACAAAGTCAAAGACGACTGGCGAGTGGGATAGCTGTATTCATTATGAATATAATGCGGTCGCGTCTGTGTCTGTGCGTTTGTACGTGGCACACGCGTGTGTGGGTGGCGTGCCGTTCTACCACGCGGTGGAATCAATATTTCATCTTTGTGGAGCACGGCCGCCGATTTAATGTTATCCTGTAACACATGCTAACTACACACACACACACGCGCTACTACTTAAAAACTATTTTAAACACACAACGGTTTACATTACTCTCCCAAATCTCCATCTCCTTCATAAATCTAACCCGCCAACGTTTTACGAATAAATCACGAGCCATCTCGCCGTAAATAACCAACCGCTGATCGTAATTCGAAAAAAGAATGTTCCTGTTACCACGATCGATGACGTGAAGTGAACGTCTCGCGTTGTGGTTGGTTTGCGGTTAAAAGGGCGTGGCTTGTGGTTATATTTACAACCTCTGATTGGTCGATTACCTGACCTTTGCGGTTAGTCATGTGGTTTCTAAGATTTTCACCCCTGGAAAAATAGATAGAGGAAAATATATGTCGTTGAGAGCTGTGATTGGTGGATTGCGGTAATTTTGCGGTTAACCGCGAAACGCTATTCGTTAAGATTATAATGGGCTGTGATTGTGGACACAGTTGGTAGGATTTGTCGCGGGGCTGTTCCGGCGGCTCACTCACCACTGGTCGCTGCGGTTACGAGTGTTGATTATCTATTTTATATTCCCCCAAGTGCTAAATTTTCGACGAATCAGCATTAGGAAGTTGTTGAAGGGTTTGTTTTATGGGATAAATTGATTTAATTTGGTTTTGTTAGACCAATGACAGAATTGACTTACGTAGGTACTTTTTTTTTTACAGAAATGCGATTTTGACCTATAAAAACTAACGCTAACACGGCTAACAATATTTCTGAACCCTTTATACGAAATATTATCAAAGTCACTGTAGCGATATGTGTAAGCTCTAACAAAGAACTAAAATCCATCAGAACTGTTCTATACAGTTATATTTACAAAAAAAAAGTCCAAAAACGCGCCCTCTAACGAACGCGGCCTGAACCATCTGCTCCCTATTTTTAACAAAACGCCTTCAAGTGCGAACATTTTCACTTTCTTCGCGTTCTTAAGAAAGCAAACTCCTTGGAAGAAAGTTCACGTACACTGCCCCCACTCACACATTCAAACCGTGTACTCTCCCCTAAGAAACGAAGCCCTCACTGCGCATGTTGAAACGTCGCAAGTGTCACTTTTCCGCGCGATTGTACGACCTTCTAGTTTTGCGCTACTGACTTTCAAAGCTATCGGTAGAAGTATGGCGTAAGTTCATACAGAAAAACATTATAAAGTGTCGTTTTGGATTTGTATGGATGATCCCTCTACAAGCAAAAATGGCTATTACTTTTTGTTTGAAACATTCAAAACTAAACTCTTTTGCAACGATCTAAAGTTCACTATCGCTTGTTTAATCGCAGAGAGCGTACAACAAAAGTCGCGTAGACAATTTTTGCCAACTTTCCCACGGTCGTGTGTGAGTGAGTGTGCTTACAGGGGGATAAAAATGTGTGTTGACAATGGCGCTAGTGTGCAAGCAGTACGGAAAGTACCCGTAAGATGGCGTTACCGGGTCTTGTGGTTTCAGCTGAAATAAATGAGTCTCTGAAACTCGATAGTCGTTTGAAAGATGACTTGGAAACGCTTTTAGAAGATTAGTTGTAAGCATGTGTGAGTTTACTTGGGACTTAGATTAGATTAATTACGTTTAGTTTATGTTAGTAGGATTTGAGGGAACCTGTTTGTACTTTAGTGTTAGTTGTGAGTAGGCTACAAGTACTTACCTGGTTGTAAAGTTTACCGCGTCATTGAATTACCTACTTACTTTGACCTTTGAAGATTTCAGAAGTCAAGTTAGTACCTATGTACTTATCTATCTTAATAAAGCTTATTTTTTTCTACACGCCCCTATATTTGTTTAGTTTATAATTTATTTCAAATTATAGTTATATAGTCAAAGTCAGGCAAGAGTTTATAGACGTGGAGGCACTTGATTAACGTGAAAGATGTTCATACTGTCGTTTTATAACTATTTACCTATGAGATAGTACCTACTTACTTATTTTCAATAACATAAAAATTAAGGCGCTGTGCATTAGAAATTTTAGTTAGAAAAAAGAAGAAAAGAAAATAAAAATATTGTTTTCACCATCAATCTGTTTGCTAGTGTTAAATTATCGAATGCCTTAGAATGTATTTTTTTTTAATAGGGCGATTTTAATTTATACCTAATACGGCGTGGCAGGGATATTGACGCGCAAAATTGCCGTTCCATACATTTTGACGGCGTAGTTTTTTCTATGAAACAGTAGTTTTTTTTTTTGTAACCGACGAATAATTTCTTCGTAGGGGTCTAGAATCATGTGCCGAATTCATGGTTACAGTTTGCGTGTCGATTTCTCTCCACCCTGTATAGAAGAAAAAACCTTGTCAAATAAACATTTTAGATGGTTTCATTTCGTGGACAATGGTGCCGATTCTCTTGTACACCGAACTAAACTATCACTAAAATTCCTTACTTTTGGCTATGAGAATCTTACAGCTATTCTGCAAAGAAATATCTCTAAATTTAAAATTCATTTTGACGTAACTAAAATTTAATTTGAAAATCGCGACTCCACGTGGTACTTGTTTGCCCTACCCCGGGATTTTTTTCTAGAGCCGGAGGCACGCTTGGGGGGGGGGGCAGCCTCGACGTGTTTTATATGTTTTTTTTTACATTTTGTATGGAAAATATTTAAAAAAAAGTTGCCTACGTGTAGAGTCTTAGGGGTTTAAGGGTTTCATAAAGGGGGTCGAATTTTTCATTATATTTGCGATAGGACACACCATTTTCGAGATATAAGCAAAATAAAATAATAAAAGATACAGTACTGTTTTTACACCTGAAGTCGAGGTGTTGTGGTGAATTTTAGTTCATGACAACTAATTTATTCCACTCCTTTTTAATCGCGATTAAAAAGAGTTAGATTTAGTTAGACAACCAAAAGTTTAGGTGAACAACATCAAATTCAGAATAGCAACATTGGCTTTTTCACTAAAATAATAATTCAGTGACATCTTAGTGCTGTCAAACTAAAATATAGTTAAGTTGTGTCACTTTAGTCTATTTCAGAATGAGAAATCGTTGTCTGACAGGAATAAACTAAATTTTAGTGATTTTTAGTCTAGTTTAGAGAATTTTGTGACAAGAGAATCGGCACCAATGTCCCGTATCATTATAGGTAGGTAATGGACTAAAACTTTCAAGAAAATTTTCCCCTCCTGAAGTACATTATTAGAACACTAATTATGATGGAGCGTCTACAGACTGATTAGCGGTTAATAGTCCTTGAAGATTAGTGGAACAGGGGTCCCTTCCGGTGATAGTGCTGGTTAATGATAGTCGGGAAAACTTTAGCGATAGTACTCCCAGTATGGCGGAATTAGTATAAGGGGAGGTATTGATAGTTTTCAATAAGAAAGCCGTATTATAAGGATCTGTGTCCTTTTCTCAGAGCGGGATGTTAGAGATAGTTTAAGGAAGTAGGTACTTACTAACACAAAGTTATTGGGGTTGTGTTTAAACGCCTACAAGAGAAGTACCTATTTCACTATTGAAAAATTCGAAATACTCACCAAATTGTGTCCACCAGAATGGATAAATGCTCACCAAATTGTGTTTCATAAAGTATTGTAGAAATTAACCTATTTTCCTTTTTTAGCGGGGTTCCTACTTCTGGGTAGTTGTTTTTTTTTTTTTTAATAATAATAACAATAATAATCGCTTTATTTCGGACAAAGAAAAAATCCATATAGTGTTAGTAACATACAAAAAATAACTTAGTGCCTAGTGTTAGTAAAGATCAACCTCCGCACAAACTGCTGTACAATCGGAGAGCCGAAGCTGTCGGCTACAATCTTCAGGATGCTGTAGCGACTGCCCCTCACTCTCCTCAGCGACGCAATTTTTTTGCGTATAATTGCATAGAAGCCGTCGGTTCGGGCTTGAGCAAACATTTCCGACGCGCTACAGTAACGAGGCAGCCTCAACAACATCCTGAAAGCATTGTTATATTGGACGCGCAGGACATCCAGCGATCTCTTAGTATAATTGACCCATAGACTGCCCGTGTACAAACTTTGGCAATAAGCCTTGAAAAGTGTTACTTTGACTTGGTCTGTACACCGCGCAAATCTACGGGACAACATATTGCTCCAGGACTGCTAGAGCCCTGCGCTCCCTCTCAATATCTACATCGTCCCTGAGGTCAGCGGCAAGACAGAGCATCGGGTAACTCCTAGCTACATGATATGTTGTAGTTGTAGGTATATGTAGTGTGTGTATGGCAGCCTATGGCCTGCTAAAAAGTTTTCTAAACCGAACTTATTATGTTAGCCTGAGCCTGAATTTGGATTTAATACTTATTTAGTGACCACACCAATCTGTAAGTGCGGCCAATATCCCAAAGCAAATTCTTGCAAACCTATGACGAATGAACAGGAATGAACCCACGCATGGATAAGTACCTTCGGGAAATAAATAATAAGCATTGGAGGATTTTATATACTCGATCATGTAGTAACAAAACTTCACATCAAATTAATTATACGCAGTAAAGTAGGTTGCTACTTTAAACGGAAATCGAAGCTCATTATCGAACTGTAATACCATTTTTACGTAACAAACAATATGGCGCCAAAAAGTATGTTAACAGCTCCACGTACGTATGTATGTATACCAATACGTATGTATACCAGCATATTATCTACAAACATTAACTACTATAGGTGGTGGTAGGGGGGGGGGGGGGGAGGGCAGTGAAGAGGGATGGGGGGGTGCTGGTAATTTTCTGGACTATTTATTTCTCGCTGGTCACATTACGCGGCGCTATGTTTTAATGTGCCGATCCACCTTCATTAAAGGTGTGTTGTTGTTGGGTATCGCTCAGTTTGGGATATTATTTGGTAGTGATTAGTTTTATATTATCATTTAAATATGTTTGAATAATGATAGGTAAATTAATTAAACAATGGCTGGAATGTATAATATCTAAAGTAAAAAAAAACAAGCCCCTATGCGGGAATCGAATACTGAACAGATAATGCAGGGTTATGTGCTACGCTAAAGATGTGCTACGCAGTGCTACGCTAGAGCAGTGCTACGCAGTGCTACGGAAACCGTTCACATATCGCTTATTTGGAGAAACAACGACGTTACTGGTGCTTTTCAAATATGACAGGAAAGTGATTTAAATTGGATATTTTTTTTTGTAATGGGGTTCAACATTTCAGAACGAGACGGTAAAGTCAAGTTCTGAAATGTTCATTAATCCCAATACTTAATAAATATTTCACTCGTCTGCTCCTCTGAAAATTTGTTCGAGCACAAATATCAACAACTCATTTTTGGGAAAAATTACATTTACGTTATTGTTTCTCCCAATGAGCGATATGGCAAGCAGTTATTAATGAGCTTCTTGTGTTAAAATAAATCCTTACCTAGGAAAAAACATTTAAAATTATGAAGCCTAAAGTCAGTAATTTAATTTAACCATTTTGTATTGGGCGGGATGTAAAATGGTCATACAAATAATAAAAATCATTTGCTACGGGGCAGAGGTTAAAAGAAGGGTTGAAATGAAGATGAGTGGTAATCAACCGTTGGCCACAAAATGGTCGCGATGGGACTGCCTGAGACATGGCCCTTTTACAGTTGAGATGGTGTTAAGTTTGTGTCAGAGATTTCTCCATAAAAAGCTTGAAAAAAAATGGCGCATGATTGATTCTTACAAAAAATTAATGCTCGGAGTGATGCTTGTGAAGTAATCTTTTCTTAGCAAGTGATCATGAAACATGCACAAGAAGAAATTAAATGTTGAATTCAATAACTTAGCCTCTGTTGTAACCTCTGTCCCTCTGAAGGTAGTTTGAAGAAGACAGTATACGAGGTTTATCTATCTACATATCTATATATCTATATATGAAAACAAAATGAAATGAATCCCTATTTCCCTTGGTCACGCCATCACGCGTGTACGGCTGGACTTATTTCACATTTTTTTTTGTTGTGGTCGTTATTGTCAGGAGAAGAATCTTATGAAATATAAAAATAAGGAAGTTGATCGGAACGTTACAAAATTTAAGAATACTTAACGCCAATATTAATTTTATATAACGGTCAGTTGTTTGAAATAACTGTCAGCGATTGACAGAATGCGCGCTGCAAATATCGTATAACACAGATGGATCGGTTAATAAATGAGTCGATAGTTTTAGTTTTAGTCAATAGTCAAAACTAAAACTAAACTACATATGACATTCATTGTTAAGACAGGACAACGTCTGTCGGGTCAGCTTGTTTTCTTATAAATTGTGGAATGTCTGAATATAGCTGCAAAGCTAGATACCGACACAGAGAACTAGAACTAGGTCAAGCAAAAAAACATCAAGAAATCGCTGGCTGTGTAATAAGGCACTTACCAAATAGCCCAGAGAGACCTCCCGTACAATACAACACTAACACTGAAGCTGAAAACCCGAAGAAGCCAGTATCTCTGCTCACTCACACTTACTAAAGGGGTCGTGAATCTTGCTGGTGGTACGTAGTTAGATAAAGAAGGGGTTGAAATCAAGACGGGGCGGTAATCAGGCGGCGACCGCGTAATGGCCCCGTCGGGAGCGGCCGCTCCACGACTTGAGCCATTCCTGCATAGGGCTGCTACTACGTGATACAGCTTGACATTTTTGGGAAAAAGTTGCATCATTGGCGTGGCCTACGGCAAAGCCTGCTGCTGTTTGAGGCTATCATAAAAAGCAGGATATAAAATAAAGAGTGCGTTTAAAAAAAAAATCGAACTGTGTCTTTTGTTTTTGATTTTATGAGTGTGTTTGATTTTTGATGTTTTGTGATATTTTTTCTTTCTTTATTTAAACACAAGTGATGATTTAATAGCTACGATAATCAGAGAGTAAAGTCAGAGTGAGAGTAAAAAGCGCCAAACGAATTTAAATCATCGTTTTGTTTCTGTGAATCGTTCGAAGATGACAGACACAAATGATGATTTGTACCCATAGATTTAGTATAAAGTACGAGTATATCTCCTATCCAACTATAATATTATAAATGTAAAAGTTTGTGAGGAGGATGGATGGTTATATGGATGGATAGATAGATAGATGGATGTATGGATCTTTATACTCTTCCACGCAAAAACTACTTAACGGATTTGGATGGAATTTGGAATACAGTTTATAACCTGGATTAATAAATAGGATACTTTTTATCCCGGTACTACGTTCCCGTGGGAAAAAGGTAGTATTATATATATATATATAATATATACTATAATTATACTAAATCTGTTGGTAGCTAAATGTATTTAGTGATTTGTGGTGCCAGTAGGCCTAAATGAGCAATACCTAACTTCAACACATGAACACACCATCACTACCTTTCACTCACAATATTCTATTTTGTAAGTATACCTACTTACTAATCAAACCTTTAATTTAATTACTCTTACTACCAAACCTACCAACCCTTGCTTGCAGTAATTCTTGGCGGGGCTTTAAGACAATGCCGATGTTTATTCTTTATCGCAGTCGTGGGAAATTTACGTGCAGGCGTGGTGCTGGTGATAATTAAAATATTCCCATCCTACAGGGCTACTGCCAGCTCTGTTTCATTAAAACCGACAACACTAATCAGTATTCATTGATATTTTTGGGTGCTTAATTTTTCTGGGGGTCTGTGAGTTATTATTTTTGATTGAAGTGGAGTTTTCTTTGGGTAGAAAGTGTAAACGGTACTTATGTCTAATTTATTGGTTTTATTTATTTTGCGTTACTTATTGCTCTTGTGCAGCAATGTTAGCGTATTTTTATGTTAGAGATCTAAGTACGTTTTGGAATCGGCAATAACTTCAACTTTCTGACTCCTTGACGTTTATAAGTGCCTGTAAATGGTTAAAATAAATGCTTTGGGTTCGAGTTCATTTGGGAAAACCATGCAAAATCCAGTGGCGAAAATTCTCTTCGTTTACCTCACGAATTAGAAATAAAAGAAGGACTCCGCGCTACGCGTATTGAAATTGAAGCACTATAAGTATGTACAAACATGCTTCACGCACACATTTACATCGTAAGGTACCATTACGCGGCACTACGGCGTCATTGTAGGTACTGTTTACGTCAAGTAATAAAATAAAATAATGCCTTCTTGTGTTGTGAAATGGCGTATAAATAATTCTACATCCCAGAAAAAGTGCCAAGGAATAACATATCACAAGTAAGACACTTATTTACGCACACACACACACATAGATCGGTACGGTGCTTCACTTTCGATATGCGTGGCGCGGTGTCCTTTTTTCTAGTCCGTGGTTTACCTATTTATTATATATTTATTATTCTTTTTAGTTCGTCAAAGTCCTGTAAAGAAACAGTAGAAAGTTATATTTAGCCATCGTTAACTACAGGATGTTGCTCTAAAGCTTTAGAGATCTTTACTACTTAGGAAAACCGTATGACAGCAAAATTAAAATAAATCCATCAATTATTTATAAGCACGGACAGAAAAACAAGACAGCCAAAACTCCATGCTCACCGTGAATTGCAACAAAATGAGGTGTAATTTTGATGCAATTCACGGTGAGCATGGAGTTTTCAGTTGATCACCTAAATTAATTAGGTCATGTAGGAACCTACTATGCTTTGGAATGGGCAACTAGCTCCATCTTTCTGTCTGACCGACTCCTTAACAATTTAAAAGTGAGTAACTGTGCCTAATTGGTTTAATAGGAATAAATGCTTTCAGTTTAATATAAGCTCTTTCATGAATTTTTTTAGAGACATACATCCAAAGTTGTTCTATAGCATATACGAAACAGGGAACCTCCCGAAACAGCCATGTCCGGTGAGGACCTGCGTGAGGCGGAAGGTGAGGACGCCGTGGCGCCTCTCAAGCCACTCCTCAAAGAGGGAACTTACCACCGCAATTCCGGCGTGCCCAGCACTGGGTTGCGACAGTCGCACTTTCCATGACGCCATGAGATTCTAGACCCCTTAGCTTATAAATTTATCGTAGATTATAAAAAAAAAGTGTTGTTTCATAGAAAAGTGCGGTCATAATGTACTAAACAGTTTTTTGTTTTTTAAATAACTGTCGAAAATTTTCAACGCAGGTTTGTTCAGAATACATGGTAGCAGGTTGTACGTCGATGTCACTGCCACCCTAATAAACTTGTAAAGAATCCACTATAAAATTATTAAAACATCACAGACAGAAATAACACAGCCAAAAGCTCTTTTCACGACGTGAATTGCAACAAAACGAACTCCCCAGCCAAATTAGCACCAATACACGTACCAACCTAATAACAAAGAGACGTCTAAGACACACACTTCTTATTATTTACTTAGCACAATAATTGTAGCTGAACAAAGCCACCCGTAATTAGAAGGGTCCACATGAAAGGTGAAGTAATTACATACATCCGAACGTCTGCAAACAATGGGACTCGTCTTTACATGGTGTTTCGTTAGACAAAGGTAAGAATCGATGGTTGGATGCTGTAGGTAGATGTTTCTTATTGTCTCTTTGACTTTATGTAGGAGGTGTAGATGTATAGGTAATTTAAAAGACAGGAAAAAGAGTCAAGTTTTGAATGTGATCTGTTTTAGCAATCGAAAAAGTTCTGCGAGTAAGGCCCACTTGCACCGCCAATCACTAAACACGTTTAGCGCTGAACTAGTTTAAAACGTCATTCTGTTCCTGTCAGATGTTTGAAGATGACAGAGATAGAATGATGTTTAGAACTCGTTTAGCGCTAAACGTGTTTAGTAATTAGCGGTGCAAGCGGGCCTAAGTAATTATCTTCATTTGCATAAAATGTGTTAAATATAAATAATGTTACTACTGCTACGGCGCACTTGTCGCGATAAAGCGAATTGCACTTCACGCAATCTCTCTCTCGCACATCGCTCGACGTCTCGCTGTACAAAAGAAAGCGGGCGAAGAGTAGCTCGCTTTATAGCGAGAATGTGGCTGTAGCATTACAGATATTTTTACTTCAGAACACATTCCGCCTTAATAAAATAACATGCAAATAGTTTTAAACATAGGTTTTTAAGAGGCAACGTTGAGTGTTACAGCAATCCTAACCCAGAGTAGTAGACTCAGATGAATGGACTGCCTCGCAACTTTGTAAGTTTTGTAACCAACCAAATCCAGTTGCAGATACAAAGCTTATACTTAATTAATTATGCATATAACTAGATAGATGCATACATTGTTTTTCCTTGCGGGAATCGAATCCACGACCCGTAGCGCAGAAGCAAAGTGATGCCGACAGCTCACTCAGCTAACCAAGCCTTTGCGCATCGGTATCGGTCTAACACAAACTCTCTCAAAGGCTCGAAGAAAAAAGGCTCTTAAAAAATTTTCACACTACCTGCTCAATGATGTCAAATTATATTTCATGCAAACCTAACCAGTCATTATAGCCCTGGTATCTCTGCTGGGCAATAATAATATACTGGATTTCATTACAACGCGGTGGTAAGTACTTAATGTGATTTGAATTTGGACCTTAACTAAAAATGCATACATTGAACTCACGCCTTCTTCTCGGTAGGCAGAAACAACAGGAAGCCACCTGCTACGATCCTTACATACACCTTTTGCTTTGTTTAGGTTCATACATCTGGTCATTCATGCACGCCGGTTGCGAGTACTACGCACCTGACATTTCTGAAGAACAAACTTTTACAACAACAATAAAAACTAATTGCTTCTTATTACCTCGCAGCAGGTAAAAAAGTAACCGATAAAATCCAGTATTCTCCCCGGGGATGAAGGTGTCTTCGTCTTGGGTAAGCTTTATCATAGCGCCCGTGACATAAGACACTGCTTTATCCCCTTGGTGAATAACCTATTATCAAAACTTTTGGCTTACTCCTTCAAATACGTACAATGGCTTGTATTAGCGTAGTTTAGTCAACACATCATAAAATCTGCGGCCGCGGCTAGCCGGCGCGTCGGGCGGATGTATGATTGATGTGTCAAACCTCGCAGCGGTTTGCGTCGACACAGTATGTTTTCCATCAAGACCCTGGAAATGACCTGATAAACTAGTGACTATTACTAACCTAATACGAATTCAACCGCTGTCCGCTAGGAAAAATTGGGCTAAAGTCGATTTTAAATAGCCTCTAAAACATTAAAAATTTCTGACTTACTCTTTCAAATACCCAAATACATACACAGAAGAAGAGACAGATGCGCTCCTGGGGAGTTTCTTGCGTTACTTCTTTCCAGCTAAAGCACTAGGAAGAGTTGAATGGCGGGCGTTTTGGAGGCTGTCTTAAGAAATTTTGAGGTTCAAAAAGTGATGATGCCCAGCCATTGTAATAAATGATTTTTGATTTTGATACAATGGCTTGTATTAGCGTAGTGTTGTCATAGCATTATTGATGTGTCAAAAACCTCGCAGTGGTTTGCGTCGACACAGTATTTGTTCCATCAGGACTTGGATAAAGACCTATGATGAACTAGAGACTAGGTAGACATTTTCTAGGACTAGGAAGTTCAGAAGAATGCGTTTTTATAAAGGGAAGACTTCTTGGTAGTAGAATGGTAGTAGATTAGTAGTAAGTAAACTATCTTGATTTGTTCAACTATAATGTATTACAATGTCTACTATGTAATACATTATAGTTAGTTTATAGTTTTTGAAAAATAAAAACTTTTTTGCAAAAAAACAACCGAATTCCAACAAAAAATACACAAAAAAACGTGAAAAATAACTTTAATTTCAGAAGTCGGTGTCTTTGGTTTTGTATTTTCGTTTTTGGCTACCGAATTCTGAAATTAAAGTTATTTTTCACGTTTTTTTGTGTTTTTTTGTTGGAATTCGGTTGTTTTTTTGCAAAAAAGTTTTTATTTTTCAAAAACTATAAACTAACTATAATGTATTACATAGTAGACATTGTAATACATTATAGTTGAACAATTCAAGATAGTTTACTTACTACTGATCTACTACCATTCTACTACCAAGAAGTCTTCCCTTTATAAAAACGCATTCTTCTAAACTTCCTAGTCCTAGAAAATGTCTACCTAGTCTCTAGTTCATCATAGGTCTTTATCCAAGTCCTGATGGAACAAATACTGTGTCGACGCAAACCACTGCGTCGTCGAACTGCGAAGTCGGTTGTTTTTTTTTTGTACAGTGAAGAATTCGTTTGTATTATTCAGGTTATTTTGATTCAAAGGCTTTTTATTACTTTTTCTGAAATCTTATGTTAAAATTCATCCACTCTATGGTATCCTTCGATCTAGTCTGCCATTATTCGTTTATTTTTATCGACAGCACACCATATCATTTAGGAAGAATTGTCGTGAAAGCTAAGAAAAAAAACCTGCTCGTAACTTGATTCCTATTACACTTAGAACATTGTCCAAATCCCATATGTGTTACTGATAATACATACTTTTAGTACCTACCTAGGTACTTAATTTGACCTACCTCCCAAACCTTACCACATTTACGAAGAATGTACCGATGCCACCGATACAAAGGCAGCACACAACCTGTGACGCGAAACAAATGAAGCTTCACAATTAAGGCGGGTACACACGGGTAGGCGCGTCGCATTTGCCGGTGTCACGTACCCGCTGCCTCGCACTTAATTTGGCTAGGGGGGTGAAG
Organism: Griposia aprilina; assembly: GCA_916610205.1. Classification (NCBI taxonomy): domain Eukaryota; kingdom Metazoa; phylum Arthropoda; class Insecta; order Lepidoptera; family Noctuidae; genus Griposia; species Griposia aprilina. The sequence continues at coordinate 15,018,991 of OU744302.1, forward strand.
GGTGCAGCGCGGTTTTAAATTACGCCCCCCTCCCAACGATTGCAGTTCGACAGGCCGTCTAGCGGATAGTTGATCATTTCGTGTGTCTATACCTGGCTTTATGTTGTTTGGATGTTGGTGTTTTTGGTTTGGGATATTGACAGCCTTGTGAGGTCACTGTGTCACAGATAGTGTATGTGATAAATTAAAATTTGAAGGTTTGAATCTCTGGGAAGACCAAGTCTTAGATTTTGTAATGTTCATGACGACTCAGCTCATATTTATAAAATACTAGCTGTTGCCCGCGACTTCGTCTGCGATCCAGGATAAAAACCAATCTTTGTCCTTACCGACGTCATGGTCTATCTGTTTGCCCAAATTTTATGCAAATCCTTTCAGCCATTTTAGCGTGAAAGCGTAACTAACAAACAAACTCTCTTTCTCATTTAATACATTAAATAGTTAGGACAGGATGGTGTGGGATATTGACAGGCTTCTGTAGTCACTACGTCACAGATCGTGTATTAGAAGAGGTTCGATTCTCTGGGAAGACAAACACGACCAAGATTTAAAAAAAAAACTCAATTTTATTTAATCAATCTAAATAGATTACAATATACACGCTAACACTAAAATATATATATGATGTACAAGTATATAATAAAAAAGGGAGATCTCGTGGGGCATCAAAAAATTCGTCCGCATCGCTATCAATGGGATAAGTGTTCAAAAGGCTGGTAGCATTGCCACGTTGGATGGCAATGCTGATTCTTTGGGCTAAAAATAGGTCACGAGAACAGTCAACTAACTGCTTGGCGACATATTACATAGAATTAGTAATTTTCAGGAGAAATGGCTCAGCTCATATTTATAAAAACAACTTTTGCTCTCTGCTTCTCCCGCGTGGAGGTCGGATATTATACCACCTGGTCGTACTACCAGGATAAAAAGTATCCTAAGTCCTAACCCAGAACCCTAATTACTTAACACATTATCTATCACAATCTGAATCATTTTGAAGCCTATTGCTAATCCATTGTTTCATAAGTTGGAAAAAATGTCTGCTCAGCAACCGAAAAAACGCAATGAATGTTGTTGAACTGTCAAAATGAAACCCATTCCTACTGTTAGTGTGTTACGTAATTACCCCGCTGGTCATTGTCTATCTGTGACAGACATAAGAACATAGAAATAATAAAAAGTTTTATTTATTCATAAACTATATAGGTATGACACTGGATCCCGCACTAGGATACCCTGTGTCACAGGATCCAGTCTCTTTCGACAGATAATATGGATTATAAAATATAAGTTAACAAATGCAATGGTTTCAGTATAATAAATTAAGCTTAGGTACAAGGTAACCAACATTTATGTGTATGTGATGAGTGTCAGTATGTATGTGATGAGTGTGAGTGTGTATGTGATGAGTGTAAGTATGTATGTGATCAGTGTGAGGGTGTGTGTGATGAGTGTAAGTATGTATGTGATGAGTGTGAGTGTTCTTGTAGGATCAGAGCGTGTCAGGACAGTGAAAGGAGATCTGAAGATGGATGACAGATGTGAAACATAAACGAGTGACAGAGATGAATGTATAAAATAGTCAAGGATTGAAAGAAATAGTGAATGAATGTTTTGAATGTAGAATTAGTAAAAAAAAGAACGAAGATTAGGAAGAAAATGGTGAAAGACGTAAGACGATTGTGAAGACGAAAATAAAATTAAAATAAATAATCAGTGATTTTATTTAACTTGAATAGAGCTAATCCCACATGCATATGATGAGTGTTAGTGTGTATGAGATGATGAATACTTTAACAGTTGAATGATAAAATATTTTCCGTTTCAGCATAATTAAGACCAAGCAGCCAATCCTGAACCTGTTTTTGCACCCAAAGTTTGTCAAGGAAAAGGTAACAGATATACAAACACACTTACTTTCTCATTCGTTATAGTATTATTGATAAGTAACAAATAATATTATAAGTTATAAGTAAGTGTGGATACCATTAGTCTAATGTTAATGCATAGTCGTACTTACCTTAATCAAACTGTCTGTTTATGCCTGCGTTTATGATATTAACACACATTTCTTGTACTTTGCAATTCGTACTTGAAACCAACACCCGGATGGCCTAAACAGTACTAAAGCTAAATATTCTATTTATTTCTTTAGGAAATAACATTAAAATTAACAGATCATAATAAGGTTTACGACTATTTAATGACGACTTAAAACTGGACTAATTACTTATTTAATTTGAATAGTTCCGGTATAATATTTTTTATTATTTTAGATGGGTTTGCTCTTGACTCTAGTCTACGGTATGGGGTCTGGGGTCTAGGTCAGAGATGACAGAGCCAAAGTCGAAGATGGAGTGAGATAATTGTGATTGATTTACTGGACCCCACGACACAGGGAATCCTAGTGTGGGGTCTAGGGTATTTTGTAATAAATTAGCAACTAAGGCTCCTATGTAATCTGTTATTAGATTTTATTTTTTAAATATTGTACTGTTTTTTTTTCTGAACTGAATAAAGTAAAGTTTATTATTTGTAGATGTAATTAATATTAAGTTCAGGTTATATTATGAAACCGATTCTCCCTGATCCCCGTACTATTTGTAAAATTAAAAAAAAGAAAGAACCGAAGGGAAATCAATTTATTTTACCCGGCACTGTACTGTATTATGGTTTGTAGTAGTAGTAATGTTATTCACCTCGATCTCTGCTTACAATATCATGCTGCTTTAGTTTGAAAGAATGTAGTTAGCACAGATCATTGGTTCCTGCAAGTAATAAGTTATACTTTACACTCTCTGATTGTTGACTTCCGTACTCGCGATTTCTGGTACCCCTAGATCCTATCTAGCTATCACTGTGGTTTGTCGTGTAAATAAAATAAAATAAATAGTGTTTTATTGCAGGCAAAATAACCATATACAAAAAAATGCAGTAAAAACATAAAAAATATAACACACAGGTATGTACCGAAGTTTAAAAAAAAAACTAATTCTTTCGTAACATTTTGTTCCCGCTTAGGTGAACAGAAATCCGGTGCACAAATATGGGGCTTGCTAGTTTGCACGAGACTACCCTCAAAATGCTGTTATTGTAAAAAAAAGTCCAAATAGAAATTAAGTTTAAGTAAAACATAATAATCTAATTTTGTATTCTGGGTTGGACATTAAAAAAAATACTATTCTTTAAGTGAATCGCTTATGTGAAATTATTATGATACAGCCTCTAGAACATTATAATTTCGATCCCTGGATGGGATGCTTACCTTATGTACTAAAACAATTGACAGCCAGACAACCCATTGCGTCAATCCTAAAAATCATCAAACAAACAAAAAAAAAGTACATAAACCGATCATTAAGTACCCTGACACAGTCGCATAACAGGCAGCGTCCCAACAGCTCCCAACCAAAGTGTTCAGTGTTCGTGTTAAATACTAAAAATCAATAATTAAGCTGTGTATGTATGTAATTAATAGTGCGTCGGTGTGGCAACGTGCTTGCATTATACAGGAAGGCTAAAATGCACGCGCCATGCATTATGAAAATGACATGATGATAAGCCGGCCGTCATTTCGAAAGGCTTGTTTTATATCAGTTATCTGGTGGGTAGTTTTATGGATGGAATATGTTTTATATTTACATAATAATGTAGGTACATACTTATGAATGTATCTAGAATGCACAGGGGACGGAATGTGGGTGAATCGACATACAAAATGAACTCATGTTTTGTATCGTTTTTATTGCTTTTCATTTCATAGAAATTACTAAGGTGCCGACGCTGGTACCCAGTTCCATGTATGTGGGTTACCAACGTCTAGCTTACGGGCGATAACTTCGCTCGTATATAAACTTTCGGCCAGTGCAGTGGATCAACTTAGGAGCGGAGTAGTAGTTGCTACATACGCTTAGGGGCACTACGAGCAGCAAAGAAAAAAAAAAATTTTTTTTGTGTAAAAAAGTTTTTTTGGGATAGTACATTTTTCCGAGATCTACCTATTTTATTGCAATATCAGGTTAACCTTGACTATAGAAACCATTAAGGTTTTGAGAAGCATGGCACTACGACGCACGTAGGCGTAGGCGACGGAGCCCCGCTCGGCGGGGCTCCTACTTCTGAATGGCTTACAAAAAATAACCACAAGGGGATGGCGGGGTCTTTTTCATTCGCTTGGCTCGCTCACTAGATCCCCCCTTCGAACCTAACCTATCCGAGTCGGGGTGCCCCAAGTCCCGAGCTCGCTTCGCTCGCTCTTGCATTCTAAGTTCTAAAGGGATCCCTTCGACATCATTTTTAGGACAAACGGCTGGTCGTAGACAAAAAAACCACCAAGAGGCTTTTAGCCTTATATTTAGGTGTTATTTACGATAAAATCGAGAAACTAAAGATTTGCGAAAACAACATTTTTTGTTTAAAAAAATCTTTTAACCTCAGTCAGTGAGTTATATATATATTCGAAGGACTATTAATGAACTCATGTTTTGTATCGTTTGTTATTGCTTATCATTTCATAAAAATTACTGAGGTGCCGACGCTGGTACCCAGTTTCAAGTAGGTCGTATATAACGTATAGGTTGCGGGTGATAACTTTGTTCGTATATGTATAATCTTTCTTCATAATACAAACTTCCAGTTTAGCTAGAAATATATTGACAGATCAGACAACCTATTTTATTTCCCTTGGAAGTTTCCACTATCAAAGATAACAGAAAATTGCAGGAATACAGTCTGGTAAATAAAAATCCAAATTAACACCCTACGTAAATTTTCCGTATAATAACCGTTTCTTAAAAGAATATACAGACAATTTAAGTAAGTCATCAATTTGCTTGATAATTATTAATTTCCCTGAGGCAACATATCTATTCAAGGGCAGAAAAGGACTTTATATAGAAGCTTTGAAGACATTAATTTATGCTTTTCCTGTCGCCTCGAGTCGTGTCGGCCACCCTTACTTGAAGGGCGACCCTTGAGTTTCTTTATTGACTATAAAAACGAGCCCACTGGGTCAAGGTCAAAGGGCTCGATTACGGTAACCTTTTTGAAGATAATGATGGCTAATCACTAGGTTGAACTTTTATTATTAGGATTGTGGTAGGTGGCATTCTGTAGTTTCTGCCAACCCCCATGGGAAGAAGGCGTGAGTGTATGTATGTTAACCATGATTTTACTGACGATTTAGGGGCTGTCATTATAATGAACTAGCTTTTGCCCGCGACTCCCACGGCATGTTTTTAGTATTTCATATTTTTTTATATAATCCAGGACGAAAAGTAGCCTATGTCCAGCTTAGGTCTACTTCAGGACACTTTTTTTTGAATTCACAAGATTTGTACTAGTAGACACTGGAAGCAAATACACTGCAAATATCATCTTCAGAATAAAACATAATTTTGAAAGTTGAGTCTCGATAAAGTATGAGTAGGCAGCATGCGCCTTTATTCTACTAGCAAAACAAAAGGATCAAAAATCTTTTGTCTCACTCAGTCACTCACTATACTAGTTTACTTGTCGTATCTTCAACGCATTAACAATTACGATACGTCACGACAGATAATATCGTTGCTCATAATTGAAGAGTGACTTTTCAAAAGGGTTTATTTCTGTCTGATCTTTTTTTTCAGGAACAAGAAAAATTGGAATACTTATTACATATTAACATTTTAATTAAGTAACTTCTATGTACATAATCTGGGTAGGTTAGTAAATAAAAGTTTCTCACTAATTTTTTTTATTCCTCAGTATTAAGAGTTGTTATCATAAGATTTAAAGAAATAAATCATTTTGTTGCAAACTTTAAGAAATAAGACGTTTTGTTTCGGCACTCCTTAGAAATAAGCCTTTTCGAAAAAGATGTGTTATGAATGTTGGTTTTTTGTTTTGCTGGAACATAAAAAATACTGCTGACATAATTAGTATGGCCAAGAACTAACCTGAAATAAACTACTTTCTTGCGGAAACCTTTTTTATGCCTATTTTTCTTGGAGAAATAAGTATTTTATCACCGAAAACTTTAAATAATACGATGTGAGTACATACAAAGTACCGATTGGCATAAAAATATATATTTGAAAACCCAAAATAAGCCGTTTTGAAAAGTCCCTCCGCAATTAAATTACTCACAATAATATCCCATTGGTCGAACATAGTAAACTGTACAACACCGCTCTTATTTGTATAGCCACGTTTTATCTCCCCCCATACAGTTTGTGTAGTAGTTTTCGCTCGGCGAAGCGCGAAATTATTGATTGTCGTAATTAATTGCAAACATCCAACCGATAAAATTAAACATCAATTTATACAATGAACCGGCCAATTTAGAAAATACTGATATTACTGTTTGTGTATTATTTTTAATGGAAATTGTATCGCTGCTGGATGGTACAATAGACGTTTGAATTTTGTTTGTTTAGTTCAATAAATAATAATTTGTTTGCAAACATTGATGAGTAATGTTTTGTCACATTGATATTCCACACATACCTCCTTATAACTTGTGCAAAACAGTGGAAATAATTACAAAGAAGATGGCGAAACCTCTTTCGTAGCAGAGCTACAAAAAAAAATTACGTAGCGCGTAGCCGAGGCGTAGCACTTTCGTAGCACGGCAATAGATATTTATTTTTAAATATCTCGCTAATGTTTCTTTAATTGCCATCTTGATAAATATGTGATACATTCACAACCTATATTAAAAACATAATGAGTAATGACGTACAAAAAGACCTCTCATATAATTTTTAATAATTTACGCTCTGAAACACAGGTAGGGTGTGTCCTCGTTAAAATTCATCATGGAAATTGCTGTACTAATCCTCATTAATTACTTGGCAATTTTAAATCTCATTATAGTCGTTCAAATCGGTCTGGCATCGATTTTTCCGTGTGTGTGTCGAAGCCGTGGGTGGACTCGCATATATTATCGTCATTGCTCAGGTGACAATCATTTCATTATAGAATTAGTGTGGCTTTGGAACGGTAATACCATTAATACTCTTTTGTTGGTTGGATACCTAATCGGCGATTTATTTATTTTAGTTTTCATGGGGGATTTAATTTTGATATAATTTATGGTTGTGTGTGTAAGGCTTAATTTGTGTATCGTAAGTTTAATTAGACCCGTACACAGGTTTTAAATTGATAAAAAATATTATAGACTTTTATTTAATAACTTTGTTTCACAGGTATATAAGCTGCATGTGACTGTTTTTTGAGACAGATGTCAATAAATAAGTTCTGGCTGTAATTGATTTCGGCTACATAATTCTTGACACAGTTGTTGGTTTCCACTATGAGGCTTCCAAACACATTTATTGGCCACTGTTAACTTTAGGATCTAAAAATGTATCGTCATAAATCATTCTTGACTTTATTCTAAGACTTTTTCTTTTTTCATGTCGACACGACCTATGCGAGAACATGAGTCAATCAGCTGGATGGTATCGCAGCCCAGGGTCCACAGAAATGACGCTTAGAAACGTAACTTTTCAAAACGAAATAAAAACTATTCAAACTTATTCCACAACTACAGAAAACATGGCCGCCCTGCTGTGGGCGTACGTTCGTCCGTCTGTCCATCGTATCGCATTGGCGCAAATAAATGAGGGTGGGATATTTATTTCAGAGTTTCGTTTGCAGTTGCCAAAATATCAGCTCACCTTTATGACAGGTATATAGGCTAGTGTACAGACAGACGGCTATAGTAATGAGCTCATTAAAGTTGGTGTTATCGGGCCATGGCGCCAGATATTTGTGAATTTGTAATTACTGAGATGGCTTGGTTCGAAGCGTGAATTTGAAGTTCTGATTTTGATGTTGGTGAGTTAGATGTTGTACGTATTGACTGCTATAAAATTTGACGGAAAATGTATGCAAAATTGTAAGTTAATTTCAAAGTCACAATATAGAAGTGTGCTTAGAATATTACACAAAAAGAAAATGTTTCGTAAATCAAGATGTTTGGTGTCTTATATGGAACGGAGGTATAGAATTAAATGAAACCATAATAAAAACAGGTTTTCTGAAGTAAAACCACTGGGAATGAATTTGTAGATTTTATTTAATGTAAAATGAATTCCGCTACTTGTAGTCAACAGAAATAATCATAACGGGAAGCGGAAACGACAAAATATAAGTTGCTATGCAAGTTAAATCAATGTTACAAAGTAGGTACATCAAATATTTAGTATATTGCACAAAGTATAATAATTAAGTACAGATATTATTTAAAACTTCGCAGAACACTGACGGACAAATAACTTTACTATTATTAATTAAAAAGAACACATTAATATAACGCTGAAAGAGTTTCACATATTATCCAAAAACTTATCATCACACGGCCAAAAATCGTGGTCACATTAATTTCGAAATATAACATTACAAAAATGCAAACGAGACAATATAATTTTCGTAACAAAAGTGAAGAAAAAACATATCTAAAGATATCTACAACTGGACAGAGTTCACATACTCAACAGATACTTAAAACTATGTATACATCTACTCAACTTCATAATTGCACATCTATTGCACTTTACAAGATGCATTTACAACAAATTAGTATTCACAGTTCTTATTTACAAGTTTGTCGATTAAAGACAGATATTTATAAGTTAGGTTCTTTTTACATCTTGCAACTTGTCCAAACATTGGTAGCCAACATGAGTCAATGTACAATTTTATCTCCATCGCTCTTTCGTATATAATAAGTTTATTAATGTTATTAGCCCCGGAGCGATGAAATACAATTAGTTCGTGTTGGCAAACCAATATTTGAAACCAAGGTTTGGTTTATACACACAAATTAGATGTTTTAATTTCGCATTTAACTTTCAAATGCACAGATGTGAAGTGTAAAGAGATCTACATCCATCTGTTAATTTGACCACACTTATACCAACTTCGTATCCAAATATTTTTCTAGTCTAATCCAGACTATGACCAAAGTGTTCTAAATTGTAATTTTTTATTATTTAAATCAAAAAAATCGTATAAATTTAGGACGGGAGCGAACTTTGGAACTAGTTACATACAAATTTTAACTAATCGAATTACCTGTATCTTGTATTTTACATACAAATTAATATATTTAAATCGTCATCCAATATCTATTTCGTTGCAGCCTCACTCTATACCAAACTACGATGACTTACATCAGGAATCGAAACGCCGAAACAGTGTAAAACCACTTTTCGTCACATGAAAAATACAAAATGGACACACTACTGGTTTATCCGAGGTATCGACACAGACGTTATATCTACAAACACGTATTGTTCATATGTGTACAATAAAAAGAGAATCACTTTGTTTAGTAGGGTCGCCACACTGTGTTGCTGTCTGGCTGCGGATTACCTCTTTGTCCGAGATTATTCACCCGCCCGTCCTCGCCCCGAGCCGCGGCCGCCGCACAAGAATTACCTCCGCCCAGGAGCAATTCTTGTCCATGATTCCCGTGTTGCCTATGATTGTTTGTCGTCGATGATATCTGGTCCATCATTGTCTGTAGCTCATTATGGTGATTTTGCGTCGAGTGTATCGAGTTGGAGTGCAGTGGGTGGAAGTTGTGCGTCTGGTTGGCGGCGGTGTATAACTGACTGTATAGCAAACTCGCCGGCAGGACGGGGTACAGCGAGTTGTTGCAGTTACTGCCGCCGTACGAAGTGTTCTGTGATCCCATTAACGAAGGGAAGTTCGAACTGTTTGTGTGATTGTGGCCGATGTTCGTGGACGTGTTTGAAGTGAGCAGATCGTCCTGTACGGGCGACTCGGGTTGCGAACTGTTGTCGCTAAGTGACCGGGGGCCCGTCGAGAGGCTGTAGTCTGTGTTGTTGTTGTAGCGTGGTAGGAGACTGCCGTGGTGCGATGGGGAGGAGCCTACAAGGCCTGATAGCTGCTGGTCTAGGTCAACGCCTGTCGTGTCCGGAAGAACTGTATGGACAAAACATATTCGATTAGAGAGTGATAGGACAGACAGACAGAAGTAAGTGGCGTGTATATAAAAACAGCAAAACAAAACAGTTTTAAAAAAACAAAAGCCCCGCTGCATAAACCGCCCATAACGGCTCCATTCTTGTGGAATCTCCAAAAATAGTAATTGTTGATAAACGACAGCATTTTAGTATGGTTTTAATATGCCTATATTTTTCGTTCATCGGGCACGCATCGACAATAAATTCATCGGCTGGATCGGACGTGTGCGAGCCGCTATAAATTATAATGAGAGCCGGTTAATGTCCGACTAGTAGGCCTTAGAGTATTTAAATGAGAGTTGGTAAAAGATACATAATGATGTCCGCCAATTATTTCGTTAGGGACAAGGCGGCTAACGGTTTTCGGAGAGTAATCTCAGTGTTTGTCGCGAGTTTCTAAACAGCGACGCAGTTTATTTTATAATGCGTGACTTTTGTGCAATAATTGCGTTTATTTAAATGTCATGCTGCGTTAATTAAGTATTCTGCGTACAAGGTGTGAAATAAATGGCAGAATTAATATTTAATATCGTTTATGGTCGCGATCTAAAAGGGAGACCCATGTCATTGGCTATTAATTAGGAACACTAAACTGCCTACCGACCAAGAAAACGTACTCAAGATCACTTGTATTATAGCGATCAAGTTTTCATATATAGCTTGTACTTTCTGTAGCCTTGCATACTCTTTGCGTCGTCCACAACTGCGCGTATCATTTGAAGGAGGATGTGAGTCGTAAAAGTGTTGGTGGATTTAATTTAACCCTACTGTACATTGATTAATGAGTTATAGAAGATGTAAACTGGACAATGTTATTGATTGGTTATTCTGTTGTGACGGGTAGTTTACAGGAAGTGGCTGCTGTAAAGTGTAGGTAACAATAGTCAAGAAATACTGAAAATGTTGCTATTGTTTTTTAAAGCGTTGCAATTAGCTAAAGTTTTAGTTGGATATAATATGTAGAAACTATCGTAGGATGTTCCTACACTACGTAGGTATGTTTCTTATTCAAACTCACAGGGCATGGTATAACATATCTACATAGTTGATGTAAGAAATAATAGGTAAAATAAAAAAAAAAACCCCGACACAAAAAAGAACTGATAACTTTGAAAAAGCCGATTTTTATAAAACATATCTTAGAACCACCGCTAGAAAACCTGCTTTCTAATAAAAACAACCGCTTCCAAATCGGTTCACCCGTTTAAGAGCTACAGTGCCACAGACAGACACACACACATAGCGGTCAAACTTATAACACCCCTCTTTTTATTTATTTATTTATTAAAACTTTATGCACAAGTAAAAAAAAAATACTGTACAAAGGCGGACTTAATGCCTGAGGCATTTTCTACCAGTCAACCTTAGGGTGATGCAGAGACAAAACATGGCAGGTGCAACGTAAGGGATAGATAACTTGAAAAATAATAAATACTAATACATAGATACATACATACATATAACGAAAATAAACTTAGTCAAGAGAAATAACGATAGGAAGAGGAGAAAACGAATCCAGCAAATCAGCGCTGGGATGATTCTGCCAACTTCTTACGAATATGTTCACGTGCCTTCCATTTAAAAGATAACCGACTGGTTGCCGTCCTGATGCTCAGAGGGCGCATTCTAAAGAAAAACCGCCTGGAAAGAAGAGTGAATGAAACCAGAGCGGTGAGAAGGACATCGTAGAAGACGATTGTTGGTGGAACGAAGATTTTTACTATGCGCGGAGCATAAGTATTGAACATTTGTAGTGAGGTAAGAAGGAGAAGTAGGTTTGTCGAGAATAGAAAACAACATACACAGAGCCCTCAACTCTTTGCGCTGACGAATGGGTAACCATTTTAAAAGCAACCGGTGCGCGGACACATGATCGTACTTACGAAGATTGAAAACGAATCGAATGCAGTTATTTAGAAGGCGGTCAAGTTTATTGAGGAGATCAGCATTCAGGTCATAGTAGCACACATCACCATAGTCAATTATGGGAAAGATTAGGGACTGTACAAGCATTGCCTTTATGTATGATGGGAGAAGGTTTTTCAACCGATAGAGCGACCGCAACGTTCCGGTGACTTTTTGACTTACAGTCGTGACCTGCTTTCGCCAGTCAAGACAAGTGTCGACATGTAGACCAAGATCCTTAACATCGGAGCTAAACGGGATGACTGCGTTGTCGAACATTACAGGTGGCACTGTTAAGCCATTCAGCTTCCTCATACTGTGGAGGCTCCCTACAATGATAGCTTGACACTTGGTAGGGTTAACCGCCACCCCAAATCGATCAGACCAGTTTTTTATCACGTCTAAATCCCGATTTAGCTCCTCAACCGCGTCGGATATATTATCAACACTTGCCTGGCAGTAAAGCTGCAAATCGTCAGCATAAAGATGATACGCAGTCCGAAGCTCGATGGTAATGAAATTAATAAAAACGGAGAACAAAATAGGAGATAAGATACCGCCTTGAGGGACGCCAGCTGCAAGATCACACAAACTCGACGAAGAGTCTCCAGAATGAACAGACTGCTGACGTCCCTGAAGATAAGAGGCAAACCATTCCAATACCTCCCGAGAGACCATAAGATAGGAAAGGATGGATAAAAGGATTTCGTGACTGACGGTATTAAAAGCATTGGAGAAGTCAATTAACACTAAGACTGTAACTTTAGTGTCTTCCATTCCCCGCCTTATATCGTCAGTCACTTTAAGGAGCGCTGAAACGGTACTGTGCCCGGGCCTGAAACCGGATTGAAATGGACTGATGAGGGAGTTGCGGTGAATAAAGTGGGAGAATTGTTTATGAACACTGGCCTCGAGCACTTTAGATAGAAAGGGAAGGATGGAAATTGGGCGAAAGTGACTAGGAAGAGAAGGATTGGGTATCTTAGGTAAGGGCCGAACAAGGGCTTTACGTCATAGGGAAGGGAAAACACCGATGTAAAGAAGGAGAAGTTTATGATGTGGGAGATTGCAGGAAGGAGTTGATCAAGAGCCGCTACGATCATATGGCGGCTGATATCATCACAGCCCACGGCTTTTGATTTAATGGAAAGGATAATCTTTTTGATCTCCCCTGGGTCGACTGGGGTGAAGAAAAAGGGGTTAACATTGGGACGCGTCAGACCGGCAAGGTAATCAAGGGTTTGACATTTGGTTAGACTATCCAGAGCGGGAACAGTGGAGAAATGGCGATTTAGATCGTCCAAACCAATTGTGTGAGGAAGGTCCGAATGTCGCGATTTGCCTCAGGATTTTGCGTCAGGGGTTAACAAAAATACTATTTTAGATGCTTTTCTGATGGAAATCTTCCACCCAAGTTCATTAGTTCGTAAGCCCTTACAATCAAGGCTGCTTATTAGGTCCTCCCAAGCATTCTTGGACCTTAGTCGTAAGGACTAAAGGCTCCTTCCAACAGGCGTGATACACGACGTGACACCACTCGTCGCGCGACAGGCGGTGCCTTTATGTCGCGTGCGATTTGCCTCGTGTGTCGCGGCTGTTTGCATAAGCCTTAACTCTAGAATGCTTGAGAGGACGTTTGTTGATTGTTGGAATGATTTTTAAATGGTTAGACAATCATCTAAGAAAACATTACAGAATCTTTACTATAACTAATAAAATCCCTCAAGACACATATCGACTTCTTTTGTTTAATAGTTTCAAACCAAACAAATGAAGATACCCATTTGTATTATTTTTCCATTTTGTAGTTTTTTTAATGCGTCATATTAGGTGCAAATAGGCTTATTTTCAGTCTTTTTCTTTTCAATCAGTCTAGTGTTCCTTACCTGTATTATTAGCCGTAAAGTCCTGCGTGGGAGTCTGGTCAGGCACGGTTCCGGCGAAGCCCAGCGCCGGAGGGTTGAACTGTGACGCAGCCGGCGCGGCACACGACGGCAAATACGCTGGATATGCGCCCGCGCCACCGTAGCCCCAGTGCGAGTTGCTCGAACTTAGGCCGAATTGACTCATGTCTGGGGAAGAAAGAATGGTATGAATGATTTATTGAAACACTGTGGGATATACATATTATAATAAAATAAAAACATACTCTGGTAAATCTAACATAACACCAACAGTCACAACTTTTTAGTGTTTTATAATTTTTCATTTTGCTTTAAATTACTTGTATAAGACTTTCACCGCAATCTATTTGTCTGCAAGTAACCTTTGAAGGAAAGATACCAAACTTTTATACGAAATTCAGCAAAATAACTTAATAAGTAACGAACCTACTCCTATATAAGTTAAACACAGCGTTACACTAAGTTTCGTATATATAGAATAGCGTCAATTATTATTATATTTTAATAGTTACATTCGCACATCTTCTTCTTCGGACAAGATTATCTGTGCAAAACCAAGAAAAAGAGAAATTGCTCTGACCTAAAAACGAACACATAGTTTAAGAAATCACACCGTCTCTGAACTTTAAATGATTGGCAGATTAAACGTAGTATTTAGTTAGCATTGTATTTACAATGCTAACTAAATACTACGTTTTATCGCTGTATTTTATGGGTTGTCGCTCCTGAAATTGGTCGTGTATTCAGAACTTATCAATTCAAACACGAATGTTTGCGCAGAAAAGTGCACTCGGTCACTTATAAAGATGTCGAGCGCGGCCGGCGGCGGACTGTGCTGCGCGCACTTTATTTTTTCCCGGTATCAGTGGCTTTTATTTTTCGGTATCACGGTTCCGTTTTTGGCCGGCGATCGGCGGACTCGGTTTTTATACGGTACGCGTTCCCGCCGGTCGATTTGCGAATGCTTTTTTCCCGTTTTGAGCCGCATCAGTTGTTTTGGGGTAGCCGTGGATTTTAGCGGGCTCCAGCACGCTTGTTCGATTGCACCCGCAGTCGGCTTTCAGCTCGATCCTCTTTTTGGCAACGGCTGATTGAATCCGCGCTTTAGTGAACGTAGTTTAGCGTATCGCTTGGTTTGGCGACTCATTCACTTTTGAGCCTCATGCCTGTAAGGTTTGTGCGCCATCATTCCGATTTCGATTTCTGGTTTGTTCTTTTATTTTTCTTTTTGGTGTACGTTGTGAAGTTGTCGCGGTATCTTTTTCAGTTACGTGTTTATTTATTCTATCTATTTCACTACTGCATACTCGTATTATATTGAAAGGCCAAATAATAAATAATGGAGTACCCACTTCGTGCTTCATGTTGGTATATAATATAATATTCTTCACACAGACGTGGTCTCTTTTCCCTATATCAAATCGTGTGGACTTAATCTTTCAGCACAAAGAATAAATTGATTTAAGCAATCAACTCAGTCTATCACAGTCCACTGCTGGACATATCAAATGTCTCGCTGGTGGTGGCGTGTGTGCTGGATCATTAAGTTCCCTTCTAAATGGTTGAGCTGAATGGTGCTGATCCTTACGTTATGTTCGTGAACGGGCGCCGTCAGTAGGGACTGGTCATCTCTTAGCTGCCACGGCTTATTTTAATTTGATGTGTTTGTTTTTTGTTTTTATCGTTCTTATTACGGTTGCTTTTAACGTGCACGTCTTTTTACATCGTAACATGAATGATGTAACCAAATTATTTTTGTAACGTTATGTTGATTTAAAAGAGTGTCCATGGAGTTTCTTGCCCGTTCTTCTCCATAGGTACCTACTACGCTTTGAAATGGGCATCTAGGTTAATTTTTCTGGCTGACCGACCCCTTGACAATTCAAAAATGTCTGTAATTGGTTTATTTGAAATAAATGCTTTGAGTTTGAGTTTATGCCTCTCCCATGCTGTGCTATAAAACTCTGTGCTCCAAAACTTGTATAATCTCTTTTATTGCACGACCTATAGCTGTCCTATAATAATTAAAAATCTAAAACAAACATCTTAAATACATAGTGATGTGTGCGGTACTCACTCTGGCAGGTAGTGATGGGTGGCATCCGGAACCCTCCTAGCGGGTCCGGCGGGAACGGGAAGGGTCTCTGTCCGAACGCGAAGTGGAACTGCTGCTGCTGCCCTAGGAGAGAGAGCACTACATCAGTACGATACATGCTGCCCTTTAAAATTAACAATATTTTTGATATGACACATAAAATACAGCGGGGTTTAATAGACCCCCACATCTTGAAGATGAGAAAGAGAGCGGTATATCACTACGATTGATTTTTATGGTGTACATAAAAAAGAACATTTTATTTATCTATTGATGCTGCCCTTTATGATTAGCAGTTATTTTGATATAACACGGTCAAAAAATATAGTCGGGTCTCATAGACCCACATCTGGTTACATAACCGAACTGAAAATTAATGACAAAACGATATGACAGTTGTCGTTAAGGCGTGTGTTAACGAGACGGTTAATGTGTGTAATGATGTGATTAATTCTTCGCCCGATGTGTTGTTGCCCGTCCGAAAAAGTTAATTAATCGGGGATATATATCTGCTAAGTACCAAACTACTGTCGGACGGGCCCGTATCTTCGTTGACGGACTTAGAGAGTAGGCCCCGTGGTAGAAGAAAGAGAGAAAGCTCTAAATCAAAATGATACATACCTACTGCCCTTTGAAATTAGTAACCATTTTGATATGGCATAAAAATACAGCGGGGTCTCGCAGACCCACCCATATTTTGAGGCACTACATCATCACTGCACTATACATGTTGCTGTCATGTTGTTAGTGGTCATTTCCGGACTGGTATGAGGTATCATGTAAAAATTATTTATTTATTTATCTTCAATTAATTCCCCGATGTATCTACTGCCCAAAAAATAGGCGTGCGCGATTATTTTAATGCGTAAGCTCCAAATCATTCTCTCATATTCGATACTCTAAATCTCTCAACTTAATCGGTCATGTAAATAGTAACACATGCAAGTGTTAGTGCCCTGTCCCACGATCTCACACACCCTCCTATTAGTCCCGAGACACTCGATAATTCATTGACACTCGTGTGACATCGACGTGTCGCAACGCCCCTCTCTGCCACGTGTAAGAATTAGTTAGAACTTGCCGCCTTGAAATATCGAAGCCTTGTTGGAATTTCAATTTAGTTTCAGCGTCACTTTTAAGTGTATGTGCATTGAGAAGGCTACGTTTGAAAGTTATAATTAATTAAATAGAATGTAATTAAACCGCTTTTGTCCTTGCAGTATGGATGTTAATTTTGTTTCTAAACCTCTTATCGTTCTTAGATTTTTTATAGCGATATGAACGTTATTTATAGAATTTAAAAAAAATGTGCTTATACTTCTGCCTATTCACCTGACTGGTAAGGAATAAAAAGAAGCATCAATCTGTACCTTGATTAAAAATATATTTTTATATAATATAATTTTAACAATAAACTGGTTGCAAAGCTTACATGTATCTCCAAGTTCCATTTAGAAAAGGAACCGATAAACTTCTCTATGAATTTCGTTGCATGTGCCACTTTACAACAACAAATTAACACATCTACTCTATTGAGGTTCATGATTCAACACTTCCGAATTGCGCTGTAAACCAATCGAAGCTAATCAAGGTCGGCTTCGTCTACGCGCCGATACATTATAAACATGTTGGGTTGTTGGCACGTGGGATGGGGCACTATTGTCATGTCAACGTTAATGTTGGTTGAGGTTTTACAATCAGCAGGATAGGCTGAACTTTGATGTCGGTAGATTATGTTGGTGATGATCCGTTTCCATACCTACTTATGTAGATCAATGCTTTACGGCTATAGCTAAGAATAGGTTTGCAGTGATTGAGCGTCCCTTTAAATGAGGGAACGGTTCACATAAAAACTCAAAGCAAAACTATCATCAAAGTACGATTCAAACTTAATGGCAGCTCGGAACATGAGACGAGTCGCTGCGCAGTAACCAATTCACGTGTCAGCGGCGGTGAGGGGTGAGGTACTGCGCAGCGAATGGCGCACTTCACAGCAGCCATTAAGGGGACTACATGACCTAAACGCAAATTTATAATGCCTAAAAATGTATGATCCACTGCAGTAACCAAAATAAGAAAAATATATGATATTCTTCTGGATATATGCTAGTTAGATAGTGTGTTGAAAACATAATACAATTAACTTGATATGATAGAAAAAAATCACGAAGATACCTTTAAACAATTTTTTTAACGATTAAATACCATACTAATATACATGCAAACATTCTGATTTTTTATCAGACTATTCTACAAGTAACATACTAAGTAATAGTGTTTTAATTTTTAAGTACAATGAATAGATTTTATGTAAATCCATAATTGCTTCATATTTTGCAATAAATTACCAGCGTTGTGTCATCGCGCGTCTCTTTCTTTTCTATGCAATCCGACAGTGACCGCGCTTTTTCTCTTGTAAGCCTCTTAAGTTTAAATCATACTGTACCTATGACGATAGGCAATCAGAAACCTGGAAGTCGTCATCATCCTCTTACCCTTATCTCAATTTATTTGGGGTCGGTGGAACATGTATTTCTCTTCCATGCTTCTCTACTAGTCGTCATCTCGGTAGTCACCCCCCTCCTAGCCATATCATCTTCCACACACTCCCTCCATCATTTCTTTGGTATTCTCCTACTCTTACAGCCATCCACATTCATACTGCAAACTTTCCTCATGACATTTCCGTCATTCCTCCGCATCACATGCCCATACCATGAGAACCGTTTTCCACACAGCTTTTCAGACACCGGTACCACTTTCAGACTTCCTCTTATACAGTCATTTCTTATTTAAATTTTCAACCATAGAGTGGTAATTGAATAAACCCGAATGTTTTAGTGCGGTAGAAATAGTATAGAAAGTGGCGCAGACCTTATCACATTAAATTATACCACGTATACTGCATGGTATACTTAGACGGTATACAAAATTTTAATGAAATCCATTCACAAAAATATCTGCTGTTCCTTACATTTTGTTACACGTAGCTCGACAAAATGTATGGAAAAGCAGCATTTTTTTTGTAAATGGATTTTATTCAAATTTTGTATATCGTCTAAAAGTATACCATGCAGTATACGTGGTATAATTTAATGTGATTATATAGGCCCGAACCACTTTGTATAGACACATCTATTTATCAGTTATCAAAAGTTTCTCCTGAAACGATAGAGCCGAATACCGATTGAATACTCGTAGTACCAGCACTATCAACTAATCGAGACTAACTAATTTTTGATCGAGAATTTGTGAGTATTGTTTTAGAATCTAACGATACTTACGTTCGCTCTTTACAACTTACCATTCTAAATGAAATCAGACGCATTATTTATTGTATGAGAAAATCTATTTTTGATTAAATTCCTAACTTTCTGCAAGTTAATAATAATACCTAACTATTTCCATTTAAGCAATTAATCTACCTAGCCTTTTTCTAACTATTTTGGGGTCGGCAGCTGAATACCAGTATTCTACATGGAGCGACTCCATGGATCTGACCACCACAATCCAGTTACTGGGTAACACCCAGATACCCCTTGCTACGACTGATTGTCAGACTTTTGGGCTTCTGAGTACAGTTCGCGAAAAATTTTATAAGCTCTCGGAAGTTGCAGCGAGTGGCTGCGCAGTATGCATAACATAGGTGTCCGAGGGAACTCTCACACTCTCACTCAACTGTACTATGCGCCGTTTCGTTCTTAGGCCTACGTTCAGAGGGCTCATAACGTTTTGCGCGAACTGAACCCCTGACGACTCTCATAGATCTACTACACGGGGTCTCGATATGTAATGGACGGTCACCCATCCATGAACCGATCGCGGCAACGTAACCTTCAATCGATCCGTGCGGCTGTTATCATTTAGGCACGAGCCCCTTTTATTTATATCCATTCATATAGCCTTCTAACTGACATAATTTGTCCGAGTGAGCGCGAAGCGTCTCCGTTTCAGCTTGGGCAAAAATGCTTTCATATGTCCAGATTTCCGGCTGTTCTCCTCTACAGGTCGCATTTCTCAACCGATTCTCGTCAAATTTTGTAAGCAGGTTCGATAAAATTATATGGATTTTTTTGTCGATTTAGTTTTTCTAAATTATTCAAAATGGTGGAGATTTGGGGGTTGAAAACGTAAACAAAACATATTTCAGCCATTTCGTGCTTTTTACACGCTTTATATTAGCTTCACTTGTATGTTTGTTTGTATGTTTGTAACCGACTCCTTTGAACGCTATTTTGACCCACTTTAAACGGTCAGATTTAATTCAAATTTTGCACACCTGTCAAAAACCGATGACAATGCAATAATTCGATTAAAATATCCGATTATCCTGATTAGATTCACCAGGATTCATCAATTTCTTTCCGGATCCTTTGCATGAGAGTAAGAGAGATAGAGCTAGTGCGCGAACTACGCATGCGTGCTTTTCCAGAGACAGTCTGATCAGGCACTCAGCTTAGCACAACTTTTTTGAATGGTTTTGAATTTTAAAATTTTAATTTTAAACAAAATTCAATTAATTTTAATACACAATTTTTTTTTTTTTTTACTTGGCATGCTTTTTATGTTAATATCGAAATGATAATCCTTCTTCTCATATTTGTCAATGAAATATTTATAACTATTGACCCATGCACTCCACGATTTTTTTGAAATAAAACATTTTTATTCTTAATTCAAAATTATTAAAATTTATTTTCTATTTTTTAGTTGGATTTTCTATATAAAGCATGTTTTTTAGTTTTTTTAAACTATTATTTGCTTTAAGGCTTTTTTTTAAGAAGAGCGGTGACCATTTATACAGTTTTAAGATATGCAAAGATAGACTCGCGAGGTATACAGCTTACAAAGCCACTAGTTATAAAATTGTTAGACTGAAACTTAGATCAAAGATACAGTGATAAAATGGAGTGAGCCCCATTTCAAAGAGCTCTAGTATTGGAGTTACACAGCCTATTTCCGACCAAAATAAACACGCATTCGTGCCACTCCACATTCTGATTACCAGGCAACCAGAAGCTACAGCTACAGCTATCGGATGGAGCGTCACCGTGCGTCGAGATTGAATTATGTCGCCATGAAGAGTGTTGCAGACAATGCGGCCTTGTGGCGCCTCAATTATTCGCTACATCCCCCTGTTACACCACCGTACAGTATTATACTTACATCAATATAATTCGACGATGAACTATTAATACCTCCTAACTACCTTTTTTATTTTTTAATGCCAATCGACGTAAATGCTATCTCGCGTGTACCGGCAAAACCTCCTAACTCCATATTTGACTATTTATCCCATTAAACACTAATAGAAATAACTTCTCAATTATGAGACGCTAATTTTGCTGCGAATAACTAATAACTAACTTTAAGTCGAAATAGCTACTAAGGCCCACTTGCACCGCTTATCACTAAAACATGTTTAGCGCTAAACGAGTTTCAAACACAATTTTGTTTCTGTCAAATGTTTGAAGATGACAAAGACAAAATAATGTTTAAAACTCGTTTAGCGCTAAATGTGTTTAGTGATTGGCGGTGCAAGTGGGCCTAAGTTATAGAGTTGAAATTTTCTAAAAATAGATGGACGATATTGGGAGTTCGTCATCGATATCACTATGTGGTATAGGAGAACTAGGTTTAAGTACTTATGAATATAAGTAAGAGTTTATTGGTCAATCTCAACAACATTAACCATTGCGTTTTGCTATCAGGAATTCCTCAGTTGCAGCCCACACTCTGAGTTTTTGCCCAGGTGGGACATTACCGGCAAAATGTGCGTGTACCTACTACTAGGTACACCTCTGCCCAACCCTTCCAAGAAAACCGGTGTGATGTTATATTTATGTATGTATATTTAAACAATATTTGACAGTTTCACTGATTAAACACACTCAAAAATACCTCCGTCGCTTAAGAGGGCCCTTCCCGGTGCGTCTATCGTCAACGCGAGCATGATTGAAAAGCTTGTTGTTTCATCCAACGCAATGTTTGAAAATGAAGCAAGAGTGAGAACGCGATAACATTGAACAAAAATTGGCGTGCGGAGATTTCACAAAACTAGTTCCAGAAAATACGTGATTTAAAAAAAGCTTTAGACAAATTTTTGGAAAAAATATTTGTCATTTAGAATCTCCATTATATGTGCGAGGTTTCTATAAAAATGTTTTCGGTACTTTTTCAATGTATGAGTACATTATGAACGGCAAAACCTCAGATAACATTTGTGCAAAAAAGCTGATTTTCAAAACGTCTATACAGAATTAGTAAAAAAAAAATTTTTTTACTAAATGGAAATCTAGACATAAACCACAAGACATCTGTGTGTTCAAAATATCTGGAGGAAAATTTGCTATAACGCCATAATCACGTACGAGCGTTTGTATGGGAATTACGACGGGTTGGCCGCTCGGTTGGCGAAACCTTCAGGGTAGCCCGCGAAATTCTAATTTTCTTATTTTTTTGCAATTTGCAGGTCACTGTAAGGTTGTATTTTGATTAAAATATGATTTGCAACCTCATCAAATAAGGCTTTATAGAATTATAATCATTAGAATAAGCAATACATCACTAAAAGTTCATATTACCGTATTGATTGACTATTTCATGAAATCATGACATTTGAGGGCAATTCTAACTTAAGGAGTTGTATTGCTGATTCTAATGATTATAATTCTGTAAAGTCTTATTTGATGAGGTCGCGAATCATATTTAGATCACCATACAACGTGCCTGCCAGCTCAGGCTGCAAATTGCAAAAAACGTAAGAAAATTTTAATTTCGCGGCCCCCTTGTCGCATCCCCCTTAATCTCTTCCAGAACCTACATAACCAATAAATAAATAGCTATACATAATGCCACTTGCATCAGAACACATTTCATAGTTTCATATTGAGTGCAAAAATGCATAAATGCACTTACACGGGGCGCAGCCATTGTATTGACAAATGCACGCACACAAACAAAAACAATTGGAGCCATGGACACACTTCGCTTCGACAGCCGTAGGGCTGTCTAGTTCGCCAATGTTTAAATGGGAAAGAAATTTGGAAAAATAGTAAACACTTCGAAGAAAGAATAAGTTAAGAAAAACCTACCTACCTATAAAGAACATGATTAAATTAACCATAAGTGATGGTACATGTATTATAATGTTTTAGTATATCGTAGAATAAAATTCAAATATTTCTTGGAATTGCGAATAAGAAACGTAGTCCTCCTCTTCCTGTAACCCTAATATCTTCCTTCACATTATACGTGCTGTGAATATAGGATTATCTAAGAAAATCTATATGTCAGAGGTATAATTGCGTAACACACTAACAGTAGGAAAGGCTTTCATTTTGACAGTTCAACAACAATCATTGCGTTATTTACGTTGTTGAGCAGACAAATTTTTCGAACATATGAAGCAATGGATTAGCAATAAGCTTCAAAATGATTCAGATTGTGATAGATAGTATTTTACGCAAAGGGTGCTATCTAAAATATCTAAAATAACTATTACTTTAAATAACCAACTGGTACTTAACTACAGATAGATTACATAAATATAAAGTTAAGTTACGCTCAAATTCCAAAACCCTACCAATATCATTTTCAATTTACAAAACACGGGCTAAAAGATACACCGATCCGGCACAAAACAAAACATCTCGACAGCCCTATTAAGCGCACACATGCTCTGTTCCCGTGCAAAAGGTTCCAGTGTATAAATCAGCGACGCAACAATTACACACTTTCATGGCAAGTTGGAATTAGAAACTGTCATTTGCACCGTTCGACCCCCCCGTGGGAGGGGGTGTATTACAAATGGGGGGGGAAAAATAGGGTGCGGGCAAGGGCTACTGTGGACCTGATTAAAGGATTACACCGGGTGGCGTCCGGTCTAGTTAAATTTATTATGCCAAGTATTTCTACTAGTTAGCCTCTATCGTCTGCTTGATGGTCGCTCGTTTAGAAGATTTAAGTTGGACTTTAAGCTGGATGTGTTATTTATGTGTTTGGGTCTTGGCAGGTTTAGACGGATGAATCAACGAAATAGTTTTACTGAATTAATCTGAAGACCATCGATAACTAACGATTAAAAAAATGTTTTAAATACCCATAAAACTATAAATTCCACAAGTTCATCACCCCTCACCATAGACAATGCACAAAAGTTATGAACTAAGTCGCCGTGTGAAGTAAACAACGGACTTTATCGTCGTAAACATTGAGATCGGCGCAGGCGACGCTAGCGCCGCGCGCGGGTGGTCCGTGCACACTGTTCCCGAAATAACCCGAAACCAGCCGAACAGAACACGAAGAAAAACATCGTTAGACGGACCGATTATTAAATTGTAGTCGGCTTCTGTCGGCTACTGTATGCGATAAAACGTGCCACCCACCCGGCGGATAAAAATAGTTGGTAAGGGTAGCACACAATGTGTCCGTAATATCCGCACGGTTACTGATCTGTAGTCTGTGTACATCTTTAACGGTTGTTTTGGAATGGTTATTCAAAGATCGGAATTTGAAAGGAGCTGGAGCGAAATGTTTGACGTATGGGGTAGGTAAATACAATTTTGAAAATCGAAACTCCTGTCGGTCACTTTTACGGAAAAGGAATGTCTCAAGTGTGGATAATTTTTTTTTTAAATTAAAACGTTACTTTTTTAAACTACTACTTAATAAAACTGTGAAATAAAGCTGTTTATGTACCTATAGAAAATCCCAATAGTATTCTTCATTTACTTCAAGACACTTAATTATTAACCCTTACGCTGCCAATACTCCTCTACAGGGCCCATCTAAAATTAACTCGAAATAGTAAGACAACGAATTATCGAACCAAACTCCTCACATGAATTGATAAATGCAAGTGCGTATAGATCCTATGTATGTTAACATGCGTCGGAACTTACTAGAATTAAATAATTTATCGCCTTCGTATAGAGGCTGGAGGCATAATAAATCAATATGCAGGGCACATGCATACGCGGTGAGGGGGTTAACTCCCCCGGCCCTTTCTTGACTAATTAATTAAACAACCGATTCATTACAGCAGCCTCTTTGTGCCCTCACATTCGTCTACTAGAGGTACAGATAGCATTGGACTGTTCTCAGTTTTATCTTGTGTGTAAAGAATTTGGGTTTGGTACTGAGAAAATCTAAATTCCTAGGTATACGAAGTAACATTCTATATTACATTAAATTTTTACTGACTTTTAAGAAATGACTGTCAAATTGTTGCTGAAAATATAATATCGACTGTTACCATGATATCATAAATATAAAAAAATAAAAAAAAATGGAATTACTATTGCCTCTGAATACTCATCATGCCTACAACTTTGCTCCAATAAATACACAAAACGCTAAATTGTATCGTTTCAAATGTACCACACAATTGCAAGTACTAAAACGAAGTTAACAGTAAAATTCCCTCGTAATCTGCTAGTCCGACGGTACTCAACCCTTCGCCTACTGCGGGGGACTGAAAGGCCCGGTCGGGGCGCCGGGGTCGCCCACTCGGCACTATCCCGCGGTGCTCGCAATTATTTTAATTTCTTCATGTGATGAGGATTGATCGAGCGTTAGGTGTTATTTGGCGACCGATGGAACCCGTCATTTGTTACCGTCACCCGGACCTTTAACTATTTAAATTGTTTTCTTGATCTATTTTCTGCTGTGTTTTAGTTAAGTGTTTTAGCATAGTATTTGCTAAAATAATTTATCTGCATTGTGTGAGTAAAATGAAAATTCTAATTGAAATATCTGGAATTAAAAGCTGATTTAATTAAATTTTAAACTACAAGAATGTATAATTTCCGCAATAACAACTTATAAAGAAAATTAAGTACGTATGGTCTTTGACCTCTATGAGTTTCATTTCCGAAAAAGAAAATTGCAGCCTGACAACAAACCGTCAAAAGTACATTAATCAACAAAAAAAAAAACCTGATTCAATGACGATATTGAATCAGGTTATTTTTTACTGATAAAGGTACTTAATTTAGTTTAGAAATTCAGATTTTCTACACACAAAAAGCTTAACATTCGACACTGCTTGTCAAACAAGTTTCACTCAATCGATAAAATTCGCGTAAACGTCAAAAACCATCATGTCAAAGTATGCTCAACAAATCAAAGTGGAATATTCTGAAGAAGACCCTCAACCATTTCACGGTATCTGAACCCAAAAAGGTACGTTTTGGCAAATTATTAATAAATTACCTTCATTAAGTGTGTTTTACAATGTTTTGCGGTCTCGCTCGTTTGTTGTCGAGTGTTAAGACATTTGGACGCTTTGATGTTGGATGTATAAATAGAATAGTGACGTGGCATTAATTGGTCCGGGATGCGTGTTCTGTACCAGTTGTCAGTGTGTACTATCGTGCGTTTATTTATTGTTTGAAAGAACTTTCGAGTTTGATTCTGATTTTGTTGTTACTTTGAGGGTTTTTATTAACAGTTGTTAGATCTTTGGTAAAGTCTACTTAAGTTTGAGGCGATAGTTTAGGCACCTACCTACTTGAATATATTTTAGAAAACCACCATTAACCAAAAGGTTTTACTGAATGCAAGGCCATTATTTATTTATTTATTTATTTAAGGAAAAAACAAACAGTAACACAACAAAAACAGTCAAAATATCTTAAATATACTATTTTAGACAATTATGCTACCCACTACGTTCTCCACAGATTACCTACAATAAAAAAATATTTAAAAACTAGCCAGTAACACAGATACAATATCTAAAATGACATTATCCTAGAACTCATATCTGGATTTTTTTATTTATAAATAGTAATGTAAAATATGTATATGTATGTGTATGTGTGTAGTTTTATATAGTCCAAAGTGTAAGCGTTCAATGTGTAAAGTATCGTGCACACTGGCGCGACGCGACAGCGTACAAAAAGGCACCGCGTGCAGCGCGACGGGCGGCGCCTTTGTGTCGGGCTGTCGCGTCGCGCCAGTGTGCCGAGCCTTAATACTGTAAAATATTGTAAGTACTGCAATATACCTACCTACGTATCTACACAAAAGTCACTCTCCTAATCGTTGTAGCTAACGCCAACGCTCATGCCCCTAGCGAAGGCAGTTCATGAGACCAATTAATTCCTAGTAGTACCTACAAGAATGACTACTAATAACTCATGCTTAGCTCAAACCCTGCCACTGAACTTCCTATATATCTAAAGCAACTTGTAAAACAATAAAGGTTAGGTTAGCCTGAAATTGTTTTACAAGCTTCGTCAACATACGTTCTACAATGGCCGTTATTCCATTGGCCGACTCGGCAAAAGCTACGGGACAAAAGCATAAGCAACAATTTTGTTACCCTTATTTGATTTAATATTCTGTCCATTTTCAAGCATCTTAAATTAGAAATTAAGTTAACGCAAAAAGGTCTCCAATAAAAAAATGAGAGGTGTCAAGGGACACCCGGATGGAACGAAGTTCCATTTAAAAAATATATATATATAAAAAAAATAACTGGCTTGCTTTCTATGAGAGACAGAGAGAGAGAGACAGACAAAGAAACACGCGCACGCAGCACGGCTTACAACTATAAAAAAAGTGTCGTTACAAAAAGTGTCCTTACAACTTTTGGTCTTAATTTTTTCCGTCTAGCCTCCTTTCGCAACGCGCGATAAGTAACTTCGTTCCAATAAGATAACGTAACTCGGGCCCTAAAGATACAGGCGCTCGCGCTGCCTAGTTTGGAATCACTGTTTAAATAATAATTAACCTAGTAACAGTAAGAAAGAAAGAAAGAAAGAAAGAAAAATATTTTATTTGGAACACGCACAGGAAATACAAAGTGTAAAAAATTAAATAAAAAAGGAGCATTTAAAACTAACAAAATTAACAATAAAAAAAACAATAAATGACAAGCTGACCCGACAGAAGTTGTCCTGTCTTAACTATGAATGTCATATGTTGTTTAGTTTTAGTTTTGACTATTGACTAAAACTAAAACTATCGACTCATTCATCAACCGATCCATCTGTGTTAAACGATATTTGCAGCGCGCATTCTGTCAATCGCTGACAGTTACTTCAAACAACTGACAGTTATGTAAAATTAATATTGGCATTAAGTTTTCTTCAATTTTGTAATGTTCCGATCAACTTCCTTCTTTTTTTATTTCATAAGATCCTTCTCCTGACAATAACGAACACTACAAAAATAATATTGTGAAATGGGTCCAGCCGTTCACGCGTGATGGCGTGACCCAGGGAAATAGGGATTCATTTTTATATATATAGATTATCTAGTTATAAGTACTTATATGTATGTGGTGACGGTCCGTCTACCGTCACGTTCATGGCGTGGTAACTTGAGGTGGCGTCGTCGATACTTATTATTTGTTTTACATCTTTGCCGTACCGTCAAAAAAAACATTCCTTCAAAGGCAAAATGAAACCGTTATACTAACTGGTTTTAGAGCGTGGTTCCCTCGGTCCGTCCACCGTCACCTTGATGGCTTTGTTGTACGTGGTAACTTGAGGTGGCGTCGTCGACACGGTTATCGTTAACGTGAATGATTTACCTGAAACAAGATGTAATATGTATTAGTATCAGCAGGCTTAGCACAAGCACTGTCTTGTCGACGGAAGAATAGACAAAGATGACGTTTCGTGAAGACAGTGCGACGGCAGTAAAGTAGAAAAGTCAACTGCACTTTTTTACGAAATTCAGTAATTTATTCACGTTTATCTTTTATTTTGCTTATATCTCGAAAATGGTGTGTCCTATCGCAAAAATAATGAAAATTTCGACGCCCTTTATGAAACCCTTAAACCCCTAGAACTCAAGATGTAGGTAATAATTTTTCACATTTTCCATACAAAAAGTGAAAAATTCCATTTTTCCATTCCATTTTTATACTTTGTGGCCGTCGAGTAAAAAGTGTTTCAACTGTCTGCATGGCGATTAAAAAATCAAATTGTCTTCACTACCTTAGACAACTGTCTTCTGAAATAGTCTACATTAAAAAGGACCGAGACAACGATCGGTAAAAACGAAAGACAAAATTACAGATTTTAGAAGTATTTTTACGATGCGATGTCAAAAATGGAGAAACGAAATGTCACTTTGTATGGGAAGCCTTGTCTATTCTTAGAAGAGATAGACAGCGTCATGCTAAGCCCGCTGGAGTAATTTATTTCTATTTGGTGAAGAAAGAGGTTGCTACCAACCTCTACCGTTACTGTTACCTACTGCTGGTTGTCTACACAACCAGCAGTAGGATATATATATATAACTTCTAGTTTGAATTGTCTGATGGGAAAACCGAAAGATCCGGTAACAGGAAAAATGATGCAATAAATAAAAACATTTGGTCTGCAGATCTCTCATTTCTAGTTTTAGAATTAGATAATGTAGATATTTCATTTCATAGCCTTTAAACAGGGCATAATAATAGTGTAGTTAAACATATATGTTTAACTACACTATTATTATGCCCTGTTTAACGTTAAATTAAAGTTCACGTATTCATGTTCGCTGTTAAAACTTTATACGGCATTCCCTTAATACAGCGTCGCGTTTTATTAAATCGCGCCGTAGCGAAAAAGTAATTATAACAAACTGAAAATATTATTTGCGCAAACTTTTCACTCAAAGTGAGCGTAAGCCATAAATTCAATCTGTGGTCGCCGCTCTTTTCGCTGGGCGCCCACTTTTTGTAGATCGATTTTGATCACTAGTTCGAAAAGTTAAAAATTTATTGCCGCTTCAATTTCAACATACCGAATGAATTCGCTCTATATGAAATAGGCACTATGTGTCCGCTACAAATATTGACAATCAAAAATACTCAACCGACCCCACGCTGTAACAATATCATGAACCCTTGAATAAATTGGCTTACATCGCAATTATAACAGAAGAGCAGTTTCATAGGCGACCATTGAAAAAAAAGTTCAAACGAAAACAAGCACTTGAATTGAAACAATCTCATTCAACCCTGGAGTGCGTAAAAGACCAACTCATCACAATACATGAGCGCGCGTCACAAACAGCGGGCCGACCACTTCATCACAGCGTAACGCGCGCCGGCAATAAAAAAAACATTTCCATCTGCGGAAAAACCACAGTTAATATTAAATGACCGTCCGTCAAAGCTGTATTGTGGAGCGCTTTGGCGGGCGTCCGCGCTGCGGGATGCAGCCAATACCGATTTTGTGATTTTTCGTTGCCCCCCTCACGCCACCTCCCCGGGGGGGTTGCGGGAGAGTGACATGTAAGCTTTAATGGGTCCGGAGCGGCTGGCCGCTGGCTACACGCGAAAAAACTGAAAAAAGCCTCATTCATACGTGATTTCATGTGTAGGCTACTTTCTGCGGGCCCGGCGGTGAGGCTCGTTAAAAATGGAGGCCGTACACGCAGCCAGCTTGTTGTGGCCTATCGGAGTTTATTAACGCGGCCGGAGGAACGTTTGCACCGCTCGCATAACAAGTGTTTGCGATGATTTACACTTTCGGGAACATTTTATAACGTACCGCCGATGTTTTCTTCGTTTTAGATGTTTGTTTGAATATTTACTGTATATGTACTGTATATATACAACTGTATTTTATCTTTTTGGTCATGATAAAATAATTTAACAAAGATAGATTACATGAAGCAGTGAAGGGTTAAATTAATATTGCAATTATTTGTACATTTCAGAAACTTATTTGTTTTGTAATTATGTACTTATTTCCAGTCAAGTGTTTTGATTTAAAAACAAACCAAAAAATAAAATTGTTGATTTATTTATGTAAAACCTTAGATTCTTTGGTTGTATTATTCACATTTTTTAACATACAGCATGGTTCAGTATCAATAACTTCATTTATAATTTAATTTTTAGCAATTCTTTTTCCATTCCCGAAAACCCATCAAAAACGAACTGTAGTAACAACGCGCCAAGACAAGGCAATGAGTGATGTGAAAGCAGTTCGGTACCGGTACCGGTACCGCCCGGTACCGACTACGGCGCGCCTAAATAAATAACCCTAGTTAATGTGGGGCCCACACGATACCTAGCGCCATTTTTATGAGCTCACAATTTCCTCACTCGAGCCGCGACAACTTTCGATTGACGGGAAAAGTTCGTTGTTCCTTGTTTTTTAGTTGATTTATAGTGTGTAACATGAAATAAGTGTGAGGTAAGTAGTAAGTGCAATAATTTGTAGGTACGGTCACCAAAAGAGATAAGTAACAGGGTCTTCGATATAGTTGAAGTTTAGTAAGAAACCGATGAATGTTTTCGAATAAAATTAAAATTAATTAATAGAAAACAAACAATTAATTTATCAAATTAAATTTCATTCGAATACATCCATCGGTTTCTTACTAAGCTTCAACTATATCTGGCGACTCTGGTTACTTATCTCTTTTGGTGACTGTACCTACGTACATATCAAGTAGGTATATAACTGCATAAATTCCAGAACATCGCTCCTAATAGGTAATTAGGTCAGAAATGAGTTCAAAGAATTATAGCCATGGTCTGATCGCAAAAAATGTAATGACTCACTTTTAAAATCGAAGCGATAAAGCGTTATCCTCAAGTTAATTTCCGTTTATCGACGGCTTTTCAGCCACCAAGCCATACTTATAGCCTTTCCCAGGTACAGTCGTCAGCACATCAAGTTACCACAAACTGTCAGATTTTCTCATTAGATTTTGAACTCAATCGTCAACATTTTAAGGTTTAGAATCGTTTGGAGAAATTTGACAGTTTCGTGTAGTTTGACCTGCTGGTTACTGTACAATAAGATCAGTGAGAAGCCTGTTTTAGCTTGAAATATTGCTTATAATTATAAACAAGTAAATACTGTTGTGTGAGCAGTGGTGGCCCAGTGGTATCGGCCCCGACTTACGAGTTTGTAGGTCGTGGGACCCAGGCAGACGCTTTTTCTTGTGTAAATAATTTCATCACCACTGCTCTCAAAACGGTCAAGGAAAACATCGTGAGGAAACCGGCATGTTCTAGAATCAAAAATTCGAAGACATGTGACATCTACCAACCCGCACTGGGCTCGCGTGTTGGATTACAGCCCATTCCCTCTCAAAGAGAGGAGGCCTGTGTCCCAGCAGTGGGAACATTATAGGCTGATTAGTGATTATGCTAAATACTGTTGAGGATTTAGCCTGCATGGCGTTTCCATGCAACCTCCGCGAGTATTTTATAAGTTGTTGGCGGCATAATATTATGAAATAAACACTATTTCGAATTTAGAAGATTAGAAATAGTATAAGCTCGAAAGCTGACAGAGGGCGTCTTCCAATGTAAAAAACGTAAAACTGTCGTTACGAATTATTATTCTTTAATATTAAATAAGTAAGTACGAAACAGCAGCTCATGTGCTTCTAAACTGCCCGGTGGTCGCCACGTACAGGGCAAAGTATTTCGGTAACCCAGGTACCCTACGTGAGATTGTCAGCAACACCAAGGCGTTGCTGGCCTTCCTCGAGGAGCTGGGGTGGATCGAATAATCGATTTTCCCACCCGTACACAAAATATGCGCATTGACGTGGAGTTGCGGACACCAGCCCGTATTACCTATACTAAATAAGTCTTTAAGCTAATCGACCCGATACGATTAGCGCGCCCGGCGCGACCAGTGCCGTACGTCATATTTGATACCAAGCAACGTTTTTGGTTCACAATTTCCTCACTACAGCCGCGACAATATTCGTTTGACGGGAAAAGTTTCTATGTAATTGTTTGAGTTGTTATCATGTTACTTGTCAGTTTCCTTAAGGCCTTTTGTACACGGTTTCTTTACGGTACGGCGTATAAACCGGGCCGTAGAAAAAAACATGTCTGTCAACAAGGTTACATATTGATCAAAAACACTGACGTCCTTACTTACACACGACGAATAAACCAAGATGTAGAAAAAACGTGCCTGTCAACAAGCTTCCATAGTGATCCATGCAACACTGACGACCGTGCCTACACACGGCGAATAAAGCAAGCCTTAGAAAAACGTGCCTGTCAACAAGCTTCCATAGTGATCCATGCAACACTGATGACTGTGCCTACACACGGCGAATAAAGCAAGCCGTAGAAAAAACGTGCCTGTCAACAAGCTTCCATAGTGATCCATGCAACACTGACGACCGTGCCTACACACGGCGAATAAAGCAAGCCTTAGAAAAACGTGCCTGTCAACAAGCTTCCATAGTGATCCATGCAACACTGATGACTGTGCCTACACACGGCGAATAAAGCAAGCCGTAGAAAAAACGTGCCTGTCAACAAGCTTCCATAGTGATCCATGCAACACTGACGACCGTGCCTACATACGGCGAATAAACTGTAGTTTTTCACGGCAAGAAAAACGTGTATGTACAAAGGGCCTAAAGAATTAGTTCAATTCGTTGATAAGTGAAGAACGTGTCAAAAAAACGTGAGTACACTCAAATTAAAATGACATTTAAAGCCCACTTGACCACGAATCACTAAATGCGTTTAGCGCTAAACCTATTTACTTAAAACATCAATTTGTCTCTATAATATTCAAATGATTGACAGAACGAAGTTATTAAGTTATTTGTGGTCTAAGTCGTGTCCAGCAATTCCTGCATTATTCCTCCAAAGTGTTATTATGGGCCAAAGTCGATGAGTTGATACAATTAGTCAGCACACTCGACGTTTAGTCGCACGAGTGAAGTCGCGGCGACACTGCACCGTTTCAACTTCTGTTGCGATGCGACATCTCAATTCGAGCTTCTGGATCAACTTGTGGACATTCCACGATGAACGAATTTTACTCGTATCACTTTTCATTTAAAAATGACGTAAACGAGACCCTTAAAAATGCTATCGGTGCTTTATATTTCTATCTTTGTGTATAGAATCCAGAATGAAGTCCGATCATTAAAAAATATATAATGAAAATCGCAACAACAACCCGCAACCTTTTATCAAGAAGATTAATGGTTTGTATTCATAGTTAAATCGTCAGAATACAGAAAGAACGTTAAAACTTAAGTTGAAACAATGAAATAAGGCAGAACGATTAAAATATTAAAATATCTGAATCAAGAAATTAAGCTTTTGAAAAAATAACGTTTAATGTTTAAAACAACTATCATTTCAAAACTCAAAACGTACCAAAAATTCCATTCACGTTTTACGGCCGATCACAAACCGCGCGACGCATCCAGACTATTCCGTCGTCGGCGACGACATTCCCTAATAGCTGGATGCAATCCAATTTGACAGCTGTCAAATACACTCGTCGCCGTGTCGCAGTCGCACGATTACTAAGCGTTGTCGTCGGCCGATAACGACCTGCTAATGCCCTCGTGTACTAATTGAGTGAATTAATATGCACGTGTAAGGTAGGTGTTTCAATGTGTCGGCATTTTAGATGATTGAGAGATTTAGAGGATAACGGACTCCTTGTGCTATTTGGTTTGCATTTGAATGGCAAGATTTTATTTTTGTATGTTATTTATATTTTAAAATAAAATTGTCATGCTGTTTTAATATTATTCAGGGGGGGGGGGGGGGAGTTATTTTTTTTTTTTAAGTTTTTGACTGAAGTTTAATACGTCGTATGCGACCTAAGGATGTATTCTCGATTGAAATTCGAAATTGATTAAAGCTATACTGTTCAAATTGAGTAGCACGCATTCGCGTCATTCAGCAGCATTTCCAAACGGCAAAGCACGTTGTCAAGCAAAACCGTACTTCCTTTAGTAATATTTCAGCACACATTCAACTCTAATAACAAAACGGCGGTTAATAGAGCGTGAGTGAGTTGGCGCCACAAAGCATAGTTACGTAACTTGCGGGTTCCGTTACCAACTACCCGAAATCAAGGACCGACCATAAATGAAATGGTAGTTTTCCGTGGCTAACCGGCTAACCGGGTTGGTGTACCGGTCCGGCCGCCACCCGGTTAACCGGCTGCGGCCGCGTTATGGTTGACAAGGGCTGTTGTGGGTGACGGGACGTGCGTGCGGCGTCTGCACGATGTTTGCGTGTAGACGAACCTTTTTACGTTTTGTGCGTCAGACTTTTTTTATTGGCGTTTGATTGACTGAGTTTGGATTGATAGGGATGTGTGTTTTTTTGTTGACCTATTTTAAGGATTTTGTTTAATTGCTTTCATGGCGTGATCTTAATTTTATTCTAACAAAAGGAAATGACTCGTCATTTTTAATTAAGGTAGTTATCGTGAATAAATTATAAAAACAAAACAACGCGCAACAAATCCTTAGCGATCATAAAGCGCTACATTAAAGCGTAACTCGATCGTCCCACGCACCCACAATATATTCAAATAAAGAACTCTTCAAAGGAAAAATTTTATTCAAATGGCGAGGCGACCGCAACCGTGCTCGCCCCGCCTCCACGGAAGAAGCTGCTTTCCCGACCTTTTCCATTGGCTGGCGAGCGAGAAGGCGGGCCTTCTTCAAGTCTTCGTCGAGACTAACTTTTCATTTGCACAGCACTGAAATATAGCTTCAGATTAAAGCGCAACGTGGAACTTCGCTGCGGTTTCTCTCGAGACGTACTTTTTTTGTTTGTAGCCGGCCTAAGTAATATGCAGTGGATCTTCAATTTCCATTAATAACTTGCGGCCGCTTTTTCTTTAGCGGAATATATTAAAAGTCGGTTTGCTTTCGTACTTTTTACGACGGTTAAAATTTATTGCCTGGAGACTTTCAATGGAAACCACTTTTTGTATTTGATTATCAGCAACACTTTATTAAATTAAGAAACTAGTGGCTCTGTGAGCTGTAAACCTCGCTAGTCTGTCTTTGCATAGCTTAAAACTAAATAAATGTTCACCGCACACCTTAAAAGAAAAAGAGCGCAAAATGGCTGAAACATGTTTTTTTTTTACGTTTTGAAAAAATCTACGATCTGCGACCTGTAGAGGAGAACAGCCATCCGGACATCCGGACAATCGAAAGCATTTTTGCCCAAGCTGAAACGGAGACGCTTCGCTCCCGTTTTATTCTCGCTCGGTCAATAAGTATTATTTTTATCTTAGTAAGAACTTTTCTTGCAAGATATTCGCGATATTAACAGAATTAGTGCTCCACATTTTATGAATGTTTAACCTTATAACTTATAAGTCAAAGAAAGAAAGGGTTCAGCTGGGAATGAGTATATGAGATAGATTTACATGTAAAACTGAAACAGATAAAATATTTTTTTTTTGTGCTGTGCTTCAGCTTTATTTTGATGAAAAGTAAAAAGCTTTTTTTGAAAAAAATCAACCGACGCGACGTCCAAAAGAAACACTATAAAATGAAAAATAACTTTAATTTCGGAAGTCGGTGTCTTTGGATCTGTATTTTAGTTTTTGCCACCGACTTCCGGAATTAAGTTATTTTTCATTTAGTAGTGTTTTATTGGACGTAGGTTGTTCTTTTTCGAAAAAAGTTTTTAATTTTTCACTTTTTCGTGGGTCAGTTATTAATTTATCTAAGTCACAATAGACTAATGTTAACAGCAGAACTGGAGCTGATGGTGAAGCCACCATCAGCCCCATTTCACCATATGCATTGTGATGAGCATACATTGCTTAGCAACCTAAAGTAATCGAATCGCAACCCGTGAAATGCTTATTACTGAGTATATCCGGTGGCCACCGCTGGTGTTCATCATCAGTTCCACTTCACCAAATGGTGCTTTCCGAGAGTAAATGCACGAGTTGATATAAAAAATACCCAAATCGCTATAGGTGTGCCTATAAAATTTGAGGATTTCCCTCGGTTTCCATGGGATCCCCTCATCAGATTCTGACTTGGTGACAATGGGACCACCTCGAGAGCATACCCTTTCAAACAAAAACAGAATTTTCAAAATCGGACGGAGAAATCGGTGAACATCCATAAAAAAAAAAAACATACTCGAAGCCGAACATATAACCTCCTCCTTTTTGGAACTCGGAAAAATAGAACTACATGTCACATTCAATTGCCAGCTTTAGTCGCTTTATTAAGTTTAAAAGCATGAAAATCAAAAGCATTCAGATGTTTTTCCTGATAATGTGGGCCTAAAATGGACGCTTTGGCAGAATCATATTATGATCTGCGTACAATTCCGCGATTCATCTGTTTGACAGTTTTGTATGAAGTTTCGTAAAATGGTCCACAAATATGCATTGCTTTAATGAAGTCTAATGTCAAATAGCAGCTGTCAAATAGATGAATTGCGGGATATACGAATTGTACGCAGATCATATTATGATTCTGCCAAAGCGTCCATTTTAGGCCCCCAGGACTTTTGAAAAGAGACAACGTAAAAGACACCATTACACGTCGTACGAGTAGGTACACCAAAGAATAATGACTTTTAGTACCTAAATCCCTACACCTCGAGGTTATCATAGTTATGTGACGTCTAGTGAATTTGGTTTCAATTAGTGCATTCAGACTTAATGAAGAGCTCACTTAGGGATCATAAGCTTGTGCGTACGTAATTATGTTATGCGTACCATCACAAAGACTTATAATACCACGGTTATTACTAAGTGTTAACGAGAACTAAAGTCAAGTTATGCAATAAAAACTTTCAATAACTTTTATTTTTATCAGTTTATCATTGAGCTCCATAAGGGTCTACAATGGCTCTTAGCTCTAAGCCAGTTAACATCTTGTTTTACCTTGTGGAACGCAAATAACCGAATATGAAGTTCTGAGTTGAGCTGCACGGTTACTGTCAAATTCGTGCACTGATTAGACAGGTCCACTCAATTCTGTGTGGTTCTTTCCTCAAAAGACCATTTCACTAATCTACATGAGGTCCTGGGTTCGATTCCCGGGTCGGGCAAAGTGTTATTGGGTTTTTCCATCTGGAATTTCTCGGTAGCGGCTCGGAGTCTGGATTTGTGCCCGGTTGATGGCAATAGGCTCGCCCCCTATTACATGGGACTTCAACATAACTTGCGAAATGTGGGTGTGCTATAGGTATACCTCTTCCTAACCCTTCGGGAAATACAGGCGTGATGTTATGATGTTATGTTTATCTACATGGTCTTCACATGATCTGACCAAGATTATGTCTGGACTTTAAAAGAGACTGTGAGCTCTGAGATTTTTCGGCCTTTCTTCTCAGAGTAGTCAGATAGGAAACGCTGACCTCATCTAGTATAAAAGAATATGATTGACGTGTTGTTTGTACAAACCTACTTACAGAAATAAAATCATTTATCATTTTTATGAAAGCATTAACTAAGACCGAATTTCCAATGTATTGTTCAAATGGCAAAAATATTTATTATCTAATGCAAAAACAGGGTGAGCTTCGTAGTCTTAACGTAGGAAATCGTTCCACTAATTCGATTTTATAGTTTATCGTTAATTATTGTAATTGGCAGATTGCCGTTTTATGTTAAAGTAAAATAAATAAATCAGTTTCATTGATAGTTTTCTATAATTTTAGTAGGATAATAAAATATCAATGAAAATAAAAATCATCTTGATCGTTTCTGATCGATCGTTTTTGATGACGCATTAGAACTTATATTAGGGAATACTGTAAAACCTTCGCTTTTCATTTGTTTCCGATTCGTCTCATTCGAGTTCGATAATGTTTGCGTGATTTTGTTCTTTTGGCATCTCAATTTCATTTGTTCTTCACTATTTCTGTCCATCTATGCCTATAGTACCTAGTGTAGTCGACCTCGTAATTGCTTTTTCACTTTTGATAGCAATTGCCAGTAAATTAAAACTTCACTAAGGTTGAAAATATGAAACTGCCACATAGACAAATAGACCTTGTCGTTTTAAGCCGTGCAAGCGACATTGAACTTTACAATAGTAAAGGCTGGTGCAAAGTGAAGTGCTACTAACATAGTCTTAAGTCTTATTTATTAACACAAGCTTTGTGCATGATAAAAATATGTATGTTTAGGATAAGATATTTATCTATGGGCCTGTGTCGCCTGAAAATAAATGGATTCTTATTATGATCACGCAAAATCCTGCATCGCGCAAGCAGAGTTTACCGCGCAACTAGCATATATACAACGTCCCGACTTCAATCGTCGAGCAGTTGCCCACCAGACACGACACCCGTCTGGTCGGAGGATCCTCCCTTTTCTATGGAGGTATGAGTGAACTTTACACCCTGTTCCTCGTACCACTATATTATTACTAAAGCAAAAACGGGGTGTACCATTCAATGTTTGCCTGTCTCACTTTACTATCTTATCTGCTCAAAGATCAGTCCACGATAAGTTATAATTAGAGTGAGCGCGCGTGTTTGAACTTCAAAACTATATCCCTGCCAGCTCTTTTAATCACGTTCGGCAAAAATATGGCCATTATTTTCTTTGGAAAACACTAAAAACAGCAAACTCTCTTGACACCAGATATTAAACGTCGAGATGGAGGCAAACGATTATATCCAATTTCGGCCGCACGCAGACTTATTTTGCACGTACTTTTACTCATAAACGAACTAACCATAAACAAGTGATATTTTTTGTTTATCTGGAGGATTTCAAGAGACATTAAATATATAATAGCAACGTAAGACCCGTCATCGTCGTCCACGATGCTACTCAAAGGTTACCAGTTACAAACTCAAATCACCATGACTAAGGTCATGGGGTGTGGGGTATTTCAATGGCAATTCTAACGAGTTCGCACTGTGCACGTACCCTTTCAGTCAAGATTAGCCCGTAGGTAACCTATAGTTGTTGGAAACAAAAATAGTCACCGTAGCCGAAATCGGCATGGGTTGAATTGATTCATTTCAATGGCGTTCAGTACACGAAGCGACTCACTAACGCGTTATTAACTATGTATAAATTTTGTGATTGGTTGCTGTTACCTTACTATTTATATTGTCTGAAAAGGTCATTCTTTTAATTTCAATTTGTTGATTAAGGTACGGTTTCAAAATATTCCTATGCACTAGTATTGCCAGTGTTTTAGCTTTCCGTTGTATAAGTATGTGCCAGTCAGAATAGTTGTAGCAGCACTACCTAACTGCCTAGGGTGCTTTAGTTCTCCACCGCATCTCGCAGATGAACCTAGAAGTTCGTGACTGCCTAACTGGACCTGGCCAGAGTGCTTCAAAGGTAGATGTAAGTATTCACACTAATCCTCATGGAGGCTGTGGTGAATGGATTTCAAAGATATTTTCAATATCGTTGAAGTATGTCGAATCGAAGACAATGACAAGAATATGATTTTACCGCTTTTATGTTGCTTGTATATTCAACCAGTAAAATTCCCATTGCTGGAAGACAGGCCTCCTCTGTGAGAGGGAGTGGACCCTAATCCACCACGCGAGCCCAGCGCGGGTTAGTGGATGTTTGTGACATGTCTTCGATTTTTTTGTTTCTGAGACATGTCGGTTTCCGTACGATGTTTTCCTTCATCATTTTGAGAGCTGTGGTAATGAAATAAATTAACGTTCGATAGTACGAACCCACGCCAACAAGGAACTGCCTACACCCAAAACCAGATAGCGTATGATAGAAAAAATGGTAGGATAATGGAAGTAAAATCTGTGAATGAATGTTGGAAAGAGATGGCGGATTGTATAAGAAGAGTAGCAAAAGATGTCTTTGGAGAATCGAAAGGAATGATAAAAAAAGGATACATGGTGGTGGAATGGAGATGTGCAAAAGTTGGTTAAAGAAAAGAAAATTGCATTTATAGAATGGCAGGGTGTAGAAAACGGGAATGATAGTTTAAAAGAAGATAAAAAGAAGATTTATAAACAATAGAAGAGAAAGGAAAAAAACGGTGGTAGCAGTTTCGAGGGCTAAGGTGCAGGAGAAGTTGTATGACTCACTAGCCCAAAAGGTCAGAAGGAGCTATACCGAATTACAAAAGCAAGAGAAAGGAGAACGAGAGATATAATTTACATTAAATATTTTTTATGTAAGGTTCTGTTGAAAGATGACGAAATAAAAGAACGATGGAAGGTTTATTAAGAAAAGCTAATGAACGAAGAGAATAAATGATAAGGTGTGCTCAAAGAGGTACGAGTATATACGGGTTTGGTGAGAAAAATTAGCATGGATGAAGTGGGAAAGGCAGTTCAATGTATGAAAAATGGAAAGGCCATGGGCCAAGATGATATACCAGTAGAAGTATGGAAGTGTTTAAAAACGATGGATGTATGTGACTGACTATATTCTTCAATAAGTTGTTGCATGAAGGAGGGAGGCCACAAGAATGCTGTAATAGTTCGCTAGTGCCTAAAGTGCAATAAAGGTGATGTACGGGGCTGCAACAACTATCAAGGGATACAGCTCATGTCACAAAGTATGAAGGTACGGGAGAAAGTAATAGAGAACAGACTGCGAGAGGATAGTGTGATTATCCCCGAACCAGTTTGGGTTTATGCCAGGCCAAGGAAGAGGAGTACAGACGTGCAAACAAGGACTTGCACATGGTATTCATTCATCTGGAGAAAGCGTATGATATGGTACTTCGGGATGTGTTATGGTGGGCCTTCAAAGAGAAAGGTTTGTCCGGGAAGTAAGTAGAGTTAGTTCGTGCTATGTACAGTCAATCTTGTACCTACGTCCGGTCAGCCGCTGGCAATAGCAACGAGTTCAGTGAAGCTATAGGCTTGCACCAAGGATTGGCTTTAAGTCCTTACCTCTTCCTGTTGATTATGGATGCTCTGACGTCGAACATACAGGAAGAGGCGCCCTGGTGCATGCTATTTGCAGATGACATTGTTCTCATCAGTGAAGATTGATCTGAGATCCCGAGCAGATTGGAGAAATGGCAACAGTAGCTGGAGAATATTGGCTGGAAGATCAGCAGAACCAAAACTGAATAAATATGTTCTGCGATTTCGGCGGTCTCCCCAGTTCTTGAGCCATAGCGTTTGATGGCGTGCTTCTCCCAGTCTGCTACGACTTTCGGGATGTCGGTTCACTAGTACAAATCGATGATGAAGTAGATCGGACTGTTAAGCACAGAATTAACACTAGATGGATGAAATAGCGGCAGGTCACGGGAAAAATCTGCGATTCCCGCATTCCCCTTAAACTTAAGGGTAAGGTATATAAAACAATAGATGTATGGATCAGAATGTTGGGCCACAAAAAAGAAAATCAAAGGCAATGGCATGCACCTGAGATGAGAATGCTAAGAGGGACGTGTGGTGTGACACAAATGCATAGATTAACAAATGAGTACAAAAGAAAAAGTCTGAAAGTGGCACCGGTAACTGAAAAGTTGTGTGGAAATCGGTTCTCATGGTATGGGCATGTGATGCAAAGGAATGAGGAAAATGTCGTGAGGAAAGTTTTCAGTATGTTGATGGCTATAAGAGTAGGGGAGACCAAAGAAATGATGGATGGACTGTGTGAAAGTTGATATGGCTAGAAAGGAGGTGACTTCTAAGATGACGACTATTAGAGATGTATCTATATACTGTATATGAAAAGTCATGTTACGCCGACTCCAATAAATTGGGATAGATAAGGGTAAGAGAATGATGAGTTCGAAGCCACAACCTCAAACTCCTAAGTCGGGGCTGTTGTTACCACTGGGCCATAATTTCATGTTCTGATCAAATAATTTGTAACCGATTTATATGTACGAAACGAAGTATGTGTGGGAAATCCAGATTGCTTCAACTTAAACTGGTTTTTTTATGAAAATATGTTTTTGCGATATAATTATGTCATCCGATCTATTCCTCCCGTAGTCTACCACATTCCTAGTCAATAATGTTATTACTTAAGGAAAACATCGTGAGGAAACCGGCATGTCCTAGAACCAACAATTCGAAGAAATGCGACATCTACCAACCAGCACGGCCTACATGGTGGAAAGCGGCCCACTCCCTATCACAGAGAGGAGGCCTGTGCCCCAGCAGTGGGAACATTATAGGCTGATTATGTATGTTTGTAAAAGTAAGCTCTTACGAAAGCGTCCATACCAATCTTGCTTTTAGTTTAGAAACCAAGGAACCTTTGAGAAAAC
This sequence comes from Griposia aprilina, assembly GCA_916610205.1. Classification (NCBI taxonomy): domain Eukaryota; kingdom Metazoa; phylum Arthropoda; class Insecta; order Lepidoptera; family Noctuidae; genus Griposia; species Griposia aprilina. The sequence goes on from OU744302.1 coordinate 15,061,797, forward strand.
ATTTCAAATTAAACAGGTTTACGAATAAGTATCAGTAATAAGTTACTGAACAAGATAGTACGAATACCGGCATCAAAACTACGGCGCAAGCATGGCTTTTTATCGTCAACATTTATTCAATTCAAACGACAGGTATAAAATGTTTGGACACGCCACAATTATGGCGGTAAGTCCCCTCTTTCAGAAGTGGATTGACAGGCGCCACGGCGTCCTCACCTTCCGCCTGACGCAGGTCTTCGCCGGAAATGGCTGTTTCGGGAGGTTCCTGTTTCGCATAAGGCGGGAGCAAACGCCCGGGTGTTACCATTTCGTGGATCGACTCGAGGACACAGTGCAGAATATGGTGGAGGTCTGCCCGGCTTGGGCGGAGCACCGCCGTGTCCTCGTGGTGGCGATCGCCGGCAGCGATCTCTCGCGTCCAGCCCTGGTCCAGGCCATACTACGGAGCGATAGGGCATGGGAAGCCATCACCTCCTTCTGCGAAGCAGTAATGCTCGCGAAAGAGGAGGCGGAGCGCGTGAGGGTGAGGCAATTGTTGCGCCCTCACGGCCGTAGTCGCCACAGGAGAAAACACCCTGGGCGTCGGGAGGCGATAGCCGATTCCCAGCCACCTTAGGCGCGGGCTTGTGGACGGCGAGCAATGGGCAGCTCGCCGTCCGGTAAGGACCAGGCCCGGGTCGACGGCATGTTGTGTTCCACGCGCGCCTCAAATAGATGTCAGCACACATTGACGGGGTCCGTTAGGGCCGATGCCTGCTGGGGTCGCGGGTTTGTCGGAATGAGTTACCGTGGCCCTGGCAAACAGGCAATTGAAGGAACATGGGTGGGTTTTAGTCAGTAAAAGTCTGACACGCCCTCCTCTTTTTTGATTGATTGGCCTAAAGATAACGCTAAATCAGTTAAAAAAAAATTGGGTCAGCGCAGTCAGACCAGGAAAGTGCGCCACATCGGAACTAAAATACAGTTAGAATTGGCGCACAAAAGAAGATTATCTGTGGCGTGTGCTCGTGTATATTTTCATTCAAAACTTGTCAATAATGAAGATGCTCAAGCAGGTCGTGCATTTTGCTACTCTATCTGCGCTGACCCTAGAAATATTTGGAAGACGTTTGCTTTGGGTGCAGAGATGCATGTGAATAGTTGATTATACTACAGGTGCAAAAAAGGGAATTTAATTCGAGGGACTTAGTTAGATCCCGGGAACAGCGAAGGATTCTAGATTAGAATCCTGAGCGGAGCGAGGGATACAAGGACCGAGATCATTTTTTTTTTCACGAGTCGTGTACGCTACGTTTTACCATTGTTGTGAAAAAATAAATAGTAGTATAGTATTTATATTTATCACATTATATAATCGGTAATAAGAGAACAAAGGATTAAATATAAACATTAAAAAAATATAGTAATATTAGAATAGTTTTCGATTTATGTAGGTACTATATTTTTATTTTATAGCTCCATTTAGCCAGTCACTAGGTACTTTCACCACATTTTATTTATTTTTTGTACATAGTTCGTATAATTCGTGCATGTTCCAAATTCAAAATGTTTTTATTCACTCAGTGACTAAAAGAGAGTTTTATTCACTGTTAGCGATGACTCAAATGTACTTTTTCAAGTAACAATGATAAAATAGCAGATTGTATCATAAGGGAGCAAAATAATATTTTAACGGCGAGGGCGCTTTTTTGAATCCAGAGCGAAGTGAGGGATTCTAGAGTAGAATCCTGAACGTAGGGAGGGATTCAAAGTACGTCGCCAGAGCCAAAAATATATTTTGCGCCCGAGTGATACACTCTACTTTTCATCACCCACTATGAGAAAATAAAAGGCGCTCATTAATAATAATTATTGTGTTATATAACATGACGCCTGTATTTTCTAAAGAAGTAGCTATAGTTTGTAGATATGTTTTAAGAACTCATTTTTCAAAACAAAACCATGAATTTCTAACAATCCGTGAAAATTTACGAAACCGCGAGTTTGTAGTTCGCGCGTTTTTAATTTGATATTTTTTTTATTATTCAGCCGGCGCGGCGGCGCGACTATGGGCGGTCGTACTAGCCAGTCTTTATTCAAACAATATTTGCGTTCGATTTCTTTGGCGCTGAACACTAAAATGTTCCAAATTCAAAAAGTGCGCGGCAAAGATAATTGCGGCGCACTTAAAAAGAGGATTAAAAACTCATTACTGCCTGCTAAAAGTTTCTTATAGAAAACACCACCTTTGGGCGCACTTAAAGGCGAACCAAGTCATCCTTTTCGAATAGATGGGATGAAAAAGATTTTATGAAACTCATAGCCTGAGTGGGTTAACAAGGTGTTGAATTTGCTCATATTATGATTGTAAACGAAATTAAACCGTAACTTCGTTTACAATCATTATATGCACCTAGCCTTTTAATGATATGTACGGTCAGGGTAATAAATTGATTATCAAATTGACACACTACGAAAATTTGACGTTTTATAGCCATTTCATACAACTGTCGAAGAATTACAGTTGTGTTTTGAATATACCTACTATCAATTAATATCCCTGATTTTGCATATCATCAACCAATCTTAACATGATGGCCTCATAGCAAAATACCTCGAATAGTTTAACTTCTCCTCTCTTCTTTCTTCTTTTTCGTCTTTTCTTTTCTTCTTCTTTCTTTTTCTTCTTCTTCTTCTTTCTTTCTTTGCTTCTTCTTTTCTTTCTCTTTCTTTCTTTCTTTCTTTCCTTATATACGTGTGTAGAGTTAACGTCACAATTCATAATTTTACATTAAATTAAGTACTTACGTAATTCACTTAAGTTTTCACGGTGACATTTTTACAGAATAATAAAAAAAAAATTATAATATTAAACTTGCCGCCTAGATGTACTTCAATATCGATCAGCACAGGTTGATAGGAAAAAGCGGATATTGTGCGCTCCGCTCTCCCTCTGCGCAATAATTGTTTTGTGACCGCGACGGTTTATTGTCCATGGCGTTCCTGCATATTGAAAAATAAATCCGTAGTACAATGATCCCGACACAGGATCAAACAGAATGGTGGTCAAAGAAAACGGAGGCTAAGCGAGAAAATAAGCACATTTTCGACTGGCTCTTGCCATTTCTGATGTTCGTGTTACAAGATTCAACTTTTCCCGAGTGCTATATTCATAGTTTTGGACAGTTTATTCCAGTTCGAGATTGAAAATTTACGAAAATTTGATTGTACTTGAAACTTGATTGTACTTAGCAATAAAGTTAAAGCATTTATTTCAAATAAGCACATAAAAGGCACTTTTGAACTGAACATGTACATTAAAATAGATTTGATTCTAGTCACCCTTTGCAAAAGGTAGTTTCGTATAGAGAAGAATGGGCAAGCAACTCCACCGTTACTCTTTTAAAATGTTTTAAAATATTTTGTAAAGGTACCAATAGATTTGCGCGATATGCTGTGTTTTGATTATCAATAAATCTGTCAGCTTCTTACAGATTTGCCTGTCAGCGATTGATAAATATTGAGTATTGAGTATTTGTATATCGACAAAAAATACGATGTAAATCATCTTATGCTTAAACATTTATTCAATTTGGTTTGAACACGTGTGGATCGTCAAAAATCGAGCAAATCTGTAGGCACATTAAGATACCGATTTTCAAAACGATGACGCACTCAGATAGTTTCAAAGCAACCGTCCCCTAATGTCACACTGTATGGTATATCTTTGCAATTAACAATGCGTAACTTCAAAGGCGAGTCACAGATAATTATCATAAGGTTTATTAATAATCATGTCCTTTGTCACAGCTACATACATTATTAGGTAGCATGTAACCCAATTTTTAATTTTAATCTTTTTAATTAGCAAATAGACTGACGGTTTATCTGCACCCTAATTAAATAACACACTATCTATCACAATCTGAATCATTTTGAAGCCTATTGCTAATCCATTGCTTCATATATCCGAAAAAAATATCTGCTCAACAACGTCAACAACGCAATGAATGTTGCTCAACTGTCAAAACGAAACCCCTTCCTACTGTCAATGTGTTACGTAATTACCCCGCTAGTATGCACGACGACATGTCGAGCTATGCATTTCCATTTTACGAAAAGCGAACAGCATGCGAGGTCGGCTAAAACTGGTAATGTAGAGCTTGATATGTCGTCGTGTGTACAAAGAGGTCAATCAAACAACGGTTGGATACCATTTGACGCAACAATAAAAGATGCACCGTCTAAACCGCGTTAAGACGATGCATGTCATTTAATTTTATTGTTTGACACAGGTACGAAATTTGCATCCTGTAAATGTGGCTTAAGACTTTGTTCGCCTAAAGCCTACACCTATTGATTGATTATTAATGTTACGATTACAATTGTTTTTGAAAAATTGTACCACCATAACGATTAAATGGTTTTCCTTACAAGGTTATTCTAATCTTAACATTAATCATCAATAATTCAGTGTAGACTTTAGACGCACACAAGTCTTAAATTAACTCTCTGTCTGACTTTTTGTTACCTCATCATGACTAAACTACTTAATCAATTTATTGTAATGAACGACAAAGATGTACCCTAGGATCTGGAGGAAAGCTACTGCTCTGGGGGGCTACTTTTAATCCTGAATATTTATAATGAAATACAAAATAAGTACACGCAGATAAAATCCCGGGCAACAGCTAGTGTAATATAATATCAGCTTTGTTATTTAAAAGTCGATAGTAATTTTTAATAAATAAGAAAGCTTATTTAGTGTGTCGAATAAAATCTCATGTTTCTATATTCAGTCGAGGAATAAAAAGGTTTGGCACCTGTCTCTTTTTAGAATTGTCTTTATTTTTTCATTCATAATGTAAAAAAAATCCAATAAAAAAATATCTTATTCATAAAATTTACCTAAAGGTGCTTCATTCCCCGAGGGTACAGTCACCAAAAAGTCGCAGATGTTTTTGGAACTTTACTAAGTATTTCAATATCGTAACACTTCATTATTGTTTTAAATATAATTATTGGTTATCAATACCCAATAGTCTTCAAAGTATTCCTTACTATTCAATTATTTTATTACAAGCATGTATCTATAAGGTATTTGAAGGCAAGTAAGTATTTTTTTGATCGTAAAACTCTTCTGAAAATTTGAACTGATGCAACCGACTTTGTGTCGCTGACTGTACATATACAAAAGGATAAAGATACAATACGCATCCCCTTTAAACAAACTTAATGTATGCAAGTGTACCATTAGTTTTCCCTGAGGTGGGTCGCGGATTCGATTCCCACACATTTTGTAGAGCTTGTTGGAATTCGTCGTTTTATTTGACAATGTTTCATTAATTTGTGATTGTATGTGCAATAATTACATACCACATCCGTTTGTATGATAAATATGATAATAGATAATGTTTTATATATCACTAGATCGGATGTGGTTTCTTACTTATAAAATGATTATAACAATAACATTGTGTATTTATTTGATTATATACATATAAATTATATTTTTAAATGTTGTATCGAAAACAGGGTCTAAGCTACCGGCTCGACGGTCAGGGTTCCAGCGAGAGGAATCTCCTTACAATACGAGCCTTGTCCAGAAGTACTGCTTTCTGAATCAAGCCAGCTGCCCAACGAGAACCTCCTTAGGTGTTGGTCGAGCCTCTTGTCTATTAAGAGGGCGCAGTAAGACAGAAAAAAAGTCAAGTTTCACCCGCGCCTCTTTGCCTACCCCTCTCATCAATCACGACGAAAACAAAACACAATCCCTTCCCGCCAGCAGAAACTTTTCGCCCGGCGTATATCGAGACATTTGAATTTAAATCTTGTGTGTAGTATGTATACGCAAAATAATCAGATGAAATCGCTCTATTCAATGTACCATGATGTATGATTGCTGTGTACCTACAAGTAGGTCTATTATTCAATATTATTGTATGTCACTGAATCTGTTATCGATGCTGGTGGGTTGTTCATTCAAGTCGGTCTACTCTCCAATCTAGGAGAGTAGACCGACTTGAATGAAATAAAGACTAAATGTTAATTCAAGATACGGCCTTTAAATTTTCGATTCCGAATTGAAAGACAAACTTAACGTTGTAGTTGAGAAAATATGGTCCCCTACATTATGTAATACTCGTATAACTACAAATGAAGGATTTCCAGATAGTTTCCTGTACCTATTTGTACTGTGAGACCTTGCTTCTTATCACATTTCGTGATTCTAGGTCAACCGGATGTATCTTATGGGTTTTAATTTATTTGCGAGTGTCAAAATATGCGAAATGAATGGCAATTTATGCCAAGCTTCTAAGTAAACGTCTCGCTCGATTTTTTTACAGCTCCAAAGTAAGGCAGTTCATTTTCAACTTGATACCCCCCGCGCATTCCTGGGAAAAGGTGTCAGACAGATGGATAACAAAGTGATCCTATAAGTGTTTCGTTTTTCCTTTTGAGGCCCGCAACGCTAAAAATCAAAACACTTCCATCAAAGTCCTATACTACATTAAGAAAGAAAAAGCAAAGAAAGAAAGAAAATAAATTTATTTGACCCAGGTTAAGGCAAACAAAACAAAACCAAAAAAAATAATGAACTAAAAGAACAGTATTGTGTGCCTCACGGCTGCACCAAATGCATACTTATGATACTATCTACATGATGATGAAAACAAACTCGATAAACTTGCTTTTTTGACTATATGAAATCGAATAATTATAATCGCATCACTTACCTTCCGCTTTTTTAACCGACTTCACAAAAAGGAGGAGGTTCTCAATTCGTCTGTATGTTTTTTTTTTTTTTTTTTTTTTTTTTTTTTTTTTATGTGTGTTAGCTCATAACTTTTTTCTGGGTGAACCGATTTGGATGATTCTTTTTTTATTTGATAGGTGGTGCTTCACATGTGGTCCCATTTAAATTTGATCAAGGTCTGACCAGTAGTTTTTGAGTTATCCATAATACTGCAGATTTTTTCCACTTAGTTTATATGGATGATGTGTTAATAATTTCCTGTCACTGTTATTTACACACCAAGTAGTGGTATACGAATTTGGGTGGGGTAGGTACCGCAACTAAAAAGTGAAAAATAAAATCTTTTTTACAAAAAAACAACCGACTTCCAAAAAAAACAAAGACGTGAAAAATAACTTTAATTTCGGAAGTCGGTGGCCAAACACGAAAATACAAAACCAAAGGCACCGACTTCCGGAATTAAAGTTATTTTTCACGTCTTTGTTTTTTTTGGAAGTCGGTTGTTTTTTTGTAAAAAAGTTTTTTACTTTGAGAAAATGAAATCAATTGAACAAAAACAGCAATCATCTAAGGAAATTTGTTGGACCGCTGTGATCAGCAACCCTATTCCTCGAATGGTATTTAATTACAATATTTAAACGAAATATGATTATTGTCCAGTCCCTTTATTTTCAATTAAATTCTTCAGTAAGAAAAGCATCTGTTTATTTTGCCTATACTATACGCTAAGCTTGAATTCAGAATTATAGATCATAGCCATGTTTTGGAACTAGAAACTCAATGCTGACGTGACAAAGTTCAATTTCTAATGTAACCAAATTTTTGTAAGGGCCTTCTATAAGTTGGACCTCATGACGTCTTAGTGGAAAACAGTGTTAACCAAGTAAAAAAATATACAGGTATATCGTGGATATTGCTTAGCAGGATCGTGCAAAGTCAATTAGCAACCGTGTTACTAAGTAAAAAATAATATTGGTATGGTGGATTTTGCACTGTTTTGTGCAAATTTAAATGGCATGTGTCATGAAAACCGTAAATACCTATCCTGCACGGAGCGCGAGTACAAAGTCCTCGTCGATAATATTTAAGTAAATAGGCCAATTTCGGAACAAACAATACATTAGTCGGCTTTACCGACAAAATAATTGGCATATAATATATATATATATATGCGTGCCAAAGAAAGTCGAAAGTTTATTACGTTCCTCTTTTGTAACTGTTGAATCTTTAGGTTTGAAAAACAAGCCGAAAATCCCAAACATTTTGATCCGTCACAACCGTTACTCATACCCACCATTAAAAGGGATCTAGTCATGAGAACACTATCCGTATGAAAAATGTCATGTCTCGTGCATACTGTTTCGTACTTTTGCCCGCAATAAACCCATTACATATTTTAGTTTTCCGGTTTAATTATTTTCTTAACTCCACTAATATTATTAGATTAGTTAAATTTCGAGTTTCAACTTGATTCGGGAGTTGGTCGAAAGTCGCTCGAAATGGTTCGTCTAAGGTTACCCTTACACGGAGTTTGTCAACGAAAGTGGGAGTAAACGAATTAGGATCTTAAGTTAAAAGCAATAAGATCCAAAAAATCTCCAGCACGAACTCTATGTTGTAAATTTTCTCCGCAAGAAAATTGACTAAAATGCAGAGCAATGGCGCTAGTTGTACTATACCAGTCAAAAATCTGTCAAATAAAAGTATGTCATCTTGAGTTTTCAAAATCAACATTGAATTATTATAATATTTTTATTTTATAGTTTAGCCGCGGTAGTTATTTAGTTTATCAATTCTGAACGATTTTAATAACAGTTTCAGAAGTGGTTTTATCGTTTTTTTCATGTTTTCTATTTCACAGTCTCTTTCCTACAATGTGATAAATTACGAAAATATGATTTACGCGAATAAATTATATCCCAGATCAGCCGAAAATTCAAGCGTAGTCCTCTCGTCTCAACAGAGCGACGGCGACTGATTTGTGAAACAAAAATATGCTTGAAGTTCCCGCAACGTGCGACGGAAGATGACTACTTCCACGAACTAAAAACGTCGTAAGTGCATAAAGCTTGTAGTCTTAATAAAACTAAAAATAAAAGGAATTTCAAAAAATGCCTCCACAATTTTTTTCGCCTTGTATTAATACAAATAGTCATCTAATTTTTATCCTATTAGTCATTAGCTTATGAAGTACAAATTGAAAATACGTAAAAATTAGAGCTAACTTCGTGATGTTGTTTTATCGAGAAAATTTTAACATTTTGTGTTTCTGTTCCACAAAAAGTTTGAAAATATCACGTAGTTACTCATATTATTTTTATTTTATACCTAAGTCTTATCAATTTCATGAAAAATCAAATTGAAGATAGGCAATTTTTGTTACTACCCGCTCTTAAGTCATTGGCTAACATGACTATCGGCACAATGCTCGCTGAGTCCACGTCCCACATGTCGATAACCTCGCGACCCAAGTCAAGATACTTCATTTGTTTATCTTTCTCGGCTGTAAGTAAATAAATACCTAGTGTATTACACACACCCCCCCTTTTAAAGTGAATAGAAGTGTCGTCGACGGCCTTTAACCAAAGAACTAGATTTCGCCATTGAATTCAGGAATATTTTGATGTTATGTTATTGTTTTAAAATAACGTTTTATACCACGTATACTACAAAATATATGTACTTAGGCTCAATTTACACGGCCGCGGAATGGAATGGAAGCGAGTTTTTGCCACGAAATTGTATGCGGGAATTTCTGTGAATGCGCGAGAATTCTCCAGAAGACGCGCGACCTGTTATTTCGCTCGTATCTAGTTTGTACTATAGAGGTATGGGGAACAGGGTGTAAAGCTCACTCATACTCTATGGAAAAGGGAGGATCCTCCGACCAGACGGGTGTTGTGTCTGGTGGGCAACTGCCCGACGGTTGATGTCGGGACGTTGTGTTTATGCTAGTCACGCGGTAAACTCTGCTTGCGCGATGCAGGATTTGCGTGACGTCAGTATGACGTGTAGCTCGTATGTGACGATGTAGATACCGCTACAGTACGTTACACTATTGACATAAAGTTCAATATGCTTTCTAAAAAAAAGTCGCTGCCATTCCATTCCGCGGCGGCGTAAATTGAGCCTTAGACGGGTATACAAGATTTGAATGAAATCCACTCACAAAAATAAAACTGCTCTACCGTACGTTTTCTTACACGTAGCTCTACAAAATGTATGGAACGGCTGATTTTCTTTTGAGAATGGATTTCATTCAAATTTAGTATATCGTCTAAGTATACCATGTAGTATACGTGGCATAATTTAATGTGTTATGATCCGCGCCACTTTGTATAATAAACTTGCGACCCGTCCCTGCCTTGCACGACCTTTAGGACTTGACAAAACATCGAGATGTCTTTATTGTATGTAAGTTTAATATAAATGAAACTATACACATAAAACTTTCTTAATAAATTCTCTAAAAGATTGTGAAGACCGCATTAAAAACCGTTGCGTAGTTGAGAAGAACAACGCGGTCACACACACACAGACATGAAAACTGACTTTTATTTTATGTAACTATAGATTAAAACACTAAACATGTATATAAACACACACTGAAGTGAATAACAATGTCATCAACGACTGCCTTTACTTTTCCCGGTGAATGAGAACTGCCATGAAATTCATGAATATATTGAGGGGTTATTGTTTTAAAATAAAGTATAGGTTTTTTTTTTTTTGGGTTTGCTCTTGACTCTAGTCTAGGTCAGAGATGACATAGACAAAGTCGACGATGGAGTGAACTCACCTAGAAGAAGCCTGTTCACTCTCACTTCGAAGAGATTTGGATTTATTTAAATGAATATGTATCTAATATAATAAATGTGTCTCGTTTTTTGAGCCTCAAGTTATTCCACTTTTGATGTCCTAAAATTTCCGACCTCCACGTGGACGAAGCCGCGGCATAGGCTAGAATGAAATAAGCAATATTCAAAACGGTAATACCTGCAATAATCTGCACCCTTCAACCTTCACCCTACTAGGGTGGTTACTCGCTGATGACTGGGGCATACGCACACACATTAATTAAGGCATACGCGATGTGCAATGATTAATGCAAAATTCAATTTGAAAAGGACCATCAGAATCTGTTGAACGAATTAGAAAGTTCAAAGGAATGATTATTTTTATGGTACCTACAAGTAGTTTTAAATGATGAAGGAAAGTTTTAAGTTAAAAAGAAACGTAGGTGCCTAACCCTTCGGAAATGTTATGTTATGTTTATGTAGGTACTGTGTCAGAGGTAATGCAAAGTATATACTGCTTGCATAATCAGCATATAGTGTTCCCACTGCTGGGACACAGGCCTCCTCTCTTTGAGAGGGAGTGGGCTGTAATCTACCACGCGGGCCCAGTTGGTAGATGTCACATGTTTTCGAATTTTTGGTTCTAGGACATACCGGTTTCCTCACGATGTTTTCCTTCACCGTTTTCAGAGCAGTGGTGATGAAATAATTTACACAAAGTAAAGCGCCTGCCTGGGTTCGAACCCACGACCTACAACTCGTAAGTCGGGGCCGATACCACTGGGCCACCACTATTCTTATACTGCTTGCTTACTTGATAATCCAGCGCAAGCTCTTTTGGTCCTTAGAGCCAATTTCAAGCGAAACAAATTAGTCGGAACATTTTTTTTCAAAGCTTCATGTAGGAAATTTATCCTAATCAGAAGTAATATAGAGGCCTTTTGGCCTCGTATCGGACTTTCTGATGTTATTTTCATTTCACTTTTGTTTTATTTATCAATTATTTTTTGTTTTTATGAGTGTTTAGTTTAGTTTGTGATAATACTGTGCGAGTCCCACTAAATACTTTTTCTTTCTTTCTTTATTTAAATTATAATCGTAACAACAAACAACAACTCAGCTTGCGTAGGTATTATTGTAAAAGTAATCAATATATTTTTAAATTAATTTAAGCCGTTTTATTAACGTAAAATCGGGCAGGTATCTAATTCACACCAATATTTTACTATTTTTAATTCATCTTTTAGATAATGGCTTGACAGATAGACCATTAGGTGGCAAGCAAAATTCAAAGTAATGTGTTTATACTTTATACAGTAGATAAAAGATACCTATATAAAATACACCAAAACAATAAAAAAGGTAGATATTTAGTTCAATAAGTAGACAATCAGTAACTGGTCCTGGATTAGGTCGCTAAACGCTAGAATAAACACGAAGCATTTGAGAGGGTTAAATTAGGGTAGGCATTAGCAAATTATTTCCTCAAACCGAATATTTGGTTGTTGTTCATTCTTCGAATATTATAAACAATTCCTATGACAATATTAATAATTGTTTTCTGTTGTGTGAAACTTGCATTTCTTAAAATGCATTGCATGCACTTGCATAGTTTTCTTTTTTTGATTTTATTTGATTATTTAACTTGTTTTAATTCTAATTTTATTTTCTAATTCCATTTTAGTGCTTAAATTAAATGTTTAGTTTAATTTTAAGTAATGTAATTTTATCACCTTTCGCTGCATAAAACTTGCTTAATTGTAACCTAAATTGTAGAAGTCACTGGCTCCTGAAATACAGGTACTCTACCTAGCTCTGGAGCTAGGGTCTCCATTTTTTCTATAACGTGTTTATATGCCAATAAAGAAATGTAAAATATCAAATAATATGAAATAAAATCGTTTTTTGTGTCCTACCGTTTAGTTCTCCGAAACCACACACTGCATATTATTGCGGTTTTCACTATAATTAAAAGAATTTATTCGGAAGGTTATACGTATACATGGTACCAGGGAAATCGACGCGCAAACTGAAACCATCATGAATTCAGCACAAGATTACCGTAAAATTTTTTCGTAGGTTGTCAAAAAAAATCTGCTGTTTCATAGAAAAGTACAATACCTACGCGATCAAAATGTATGGAACAGCATTTTTTTTAATAACCTTTGAAAAAAATCTCCTCTAGGGGGTCCAGAACCATGTGCCGAATTCATGGTTTCAGTTTGCACGTCGATGTCCCTACCAGCCTGTATAATACCTTTTTTTATATTAAACTTAAACATAATAAAGCAATCTATAAGTTTATCAAATCTTAGAAAACGTGCGAAGCAGGGGTCGGTCACTAGTTAAATATAAAATAAAGTCGCTTAGTGTTTTGAAACTACGCAATGGATTTTTCACAATAATTTAGAGAATTTATTCCAGAAGGTTTGTGTGCATAATACGTTCATATTAAACTTAAACATTCTCAATGATGTCGCGCGTGGAACATAGTTTTTTTTTTTAAGTTTCAAACATCCATGTTTGTGAAAATTTTACAATATGATATATAACCACTTATCTACTACCCTTTTCCAAATTATTAAGTGTTGGTCATAATTTATTGTTATTTTTTATTATGTACGTCAGTTAGTTATTATATTAGGTGTAACCTACCATGTTAGTAATACACTAGAGAAACACAGCTGTTAAAACAATTGTTCAATATGATAAGAAATTATTATAAATACCGTTGCAGTAGGCTTTGTATGAATTGAATAACTTTTATTAATAATTTATAGCTAAAATGAAATGCAATTATATGCAAATGTAATTAAAACAGTTATAATACCAAACACCGGCGGGAAATTAACTGTTAATGATTTGTTTGTTTACATTATTAGGTTCAATTGTTTTATTACTTCAACGTAAATAAACAAAACTAGGTAATAATTATGCCTACTTAATAATACTAATACAAAAAAAAAATACTTTGTAATCCTAAGTACCTACTTTTTATTGTGAAAGGATGTTCAACGTCCATGTCCTCGGACAAGTTACTTCGCGTAAAACCTCTGCCCTACCCAAAAAGTAAACTTTCTTAGAAAGGGCGGGCGGGACACTCATTGGGCGGAAATAGCCGCCCAAACCACCCGCCCTCCTTATTTGACATTCGCGCATTTCCTTAAGTTGCACGGAAAAAGTTTCGAGTACTTTGCAATGTCACCGACGCTTCCCCTTCTTAAGAAAGTTCGACACAATATTTAAATGTTATTATTGTGTGAAGCTACTGGTTGGAGTTGTAATCACTTGGATTTGTTTGGTACTTTAAAACGTTTAGCTTGCGCTGTTTTTATTCTTTTAGCTTTTCGTTTTTCGTAAATGCCGTCGCGTTTTTTGTCGGGAATTCTTGTTTTCGTGGATTGGAACGGTTTTCAATTACTGTTTCGAATAACTTAACTAGCGTTTTGATTGTTATAAACTTTTTTAATGGTTTTATTTTTATTGCTCATTGTTTATTTTAGTTTGGGGCTGCAACTAATCACTAAAATTCATTGTATCACATAACTGCACCTTCAGCACTCACCGCGACCGCTGCGGCCAACGAATCTCAAGTCGTTGAACTTGGCGACCTGGTTCTTCATCACCGCCGAACTGTTTCTCAGCTCCGCGCAGCAGTTCTCGTCGTTCCCGGCTCTCACGGTGACCAGGGTACCGTCGCCGACGTCGCCTAGAGCTACCACTTTGAACGCCACTGGCAGAGTCTTGTTCGATCGCCAGTGGGGAGGTAATACTGTGCATACGAAATGGGGGCTGCCCGTCCGCACCAGCTCGCCCGGGTGCTCCGACAGGAAGTCCCCCAGCGTCCTCTCCGCGAGGATGTCGGACGTCATCTTGGTGTAGGTCTCGTGCAGTAGCGAGGAGCTGGTGTCGGGCGACACGGCGCCGCTGCTAGCGCCTGTCAGGTGCATCCTCGACACCCGCGCGCGCTGCGTGCTGCACATAGAGTCTACTGCCACCCAGCCCCCGCTACATGACACTACCGCACACACGTCACCGACGCTCACCGCCACCACACATCATCGTCACACACTGATAACATAATCACACTCAAGACGTCGCCCGCACTCAAGACAGTCCCAAGTTCGACAAGAAGGGCCGGTGATGAGACGTGTCAACACGTTGCTAGGGAACGCGCGCGTGGCCACTTGACGCGGTGACGTCACGGCGGCCTTGCCACACTTTTTTCCCCGGTGAATGAAAAGTTCGGCGGCGGGCGGGCGAGGGACGCGAGGGGCCGATTTTTTCCGGCGTCGAGGGGTGGTCCCCCGTACGCGGCGAAAAAACTTTTCACTAGTTTCACTGACGGCGGCACTTTTTGCGCACCGCGTATTTACGCGATCGCCGCACGCACGTCGCTCTCACTTTCACCGCTGACGACGATGTTTTTTGATTTTTTTGTAGTTTTGTTTTGAGTTTCCCTTTCGCGCGTGGTACTTGGTTGTGTTTACGCGCGTGAGGTGCGTGGCGGGACGTGCGACGTGGCGCGCGGTCGTGCTGCGACTCGTGGCGCGTGGGGCTGGCAGCGCTCGCTTGCGGTGACCACTCGCGGTGGCTATTAATACGCGGCGTACGTCCGCGCCCGTCGACTTCGGACAAAGTTTCGCGGGTGAGTCGGTGCGGCTCGGCGGCAGCGGCGGCGGCGAGCGAGAGGCGGCGACGGCGCGCGGGCGCGGCGGGCGGCGGAGCGCACTTTGCGGTCAGGGTGGGTTGGGTTTAAAGCCGCCGAAGGATAAAACATACAAATAAACACGTGTTCGCGCCGGCGCGAGCGAGAGATGCGGCGAGCGCGGCGGTGCAAGCGGGACGGCGCACGCCTCTTGCGGCATTTAGCAGCCGATCCGCCGGCAGCCGGTCCACCGACGTACCACCACCACCAGCCGAGCACCGTCACCACAGTCGTACCGTTTTGGGCAAAATGCAAATAACGCGAAGTGAATTAAGAATACTATAGACTTTTGTTTTAAATATAAGTCCAGAAAGTGTTACAAAATTATTTGTACCTACATCACCTACATATTTTACAACACAAACAATAATTCATATAAGAAGGATTCCGTCTAAACCCAAGAAAGCCTAACACAAATTTTTAAACCACCCCAAACTAAACACACGTAAACTACTCCTTCATAATGAAAGTAAGGTAACTATAGTGATTTGACGTCGCACAGTGTTCTCATAATGAGTCGAGATAGGGGTGCAGTAGATCGAGTTAACGAAGCCTGTTAGATGTACACGTCGCTCGGACTCACACAATCTGCTTACGGATAAGTTTTAGGTACCACCTTTTGGGAGAGGTCGTATTGACGAATTTTATGGTCCTTAGTGTGCGTAGGGAGGAAATTGCTTGTATGAGATGATCGTTTGAATGCAAATTGTGTTCAGACAATAGATAAATGTATTGGAAAATGAGCCTTGTGTATATAATTAAAATAAACAACTTTATGTAGGGTTTCAAGATTCGAGAAAAAACTACTGCTGAGTTAATCTTGAAACTCTTATACGTATGGATGTATTTTAAAAACATCCTTAAAATTTACTAAAATATTCGTTTTACTTCCAGATAATATTTAGTGCTACGCCGTAGCACTTCGTAGCAAATTCGTAGCAAGGACCTCGCAATATAGCACAAGTAGCCGAAATATTTAAACTTGAACTTAGTCTTCGCTAAATTTAATATGACATCTATATGTACTAATAAACCCTGGGAATAAAAGTACAAGACACGAAAAAACCTAATTCAGTTTTACAACTCCGTTTTCACTCAAAATGAATTATCGCAAATGGATGTAGGTAAAATAAAGTCGAATCCTAAAGGTGTTATCTACAATTGTAGATTTTTTTAATGTTTTTTTTCGAACTTCCCCAAACGTCATTTATCAGATACTTACAATTTAACTTCACAGTATAATCATTTCAAAGTGTCACCAAAACCAATCACTATAACTCACTATCGCCAAACTATAGCAATCTATAGCTCCATATATTATAATCTACCAAGTCCCAGTTACAAATCGTTTGCGACGCACCCCTTAACAAGCTTCCGAACGTGTGCTCACACAATAAATTTCCTACAACAATCCATTGACGGTTCGGTTTGTGTCCCCACTATCTATTACTTTATAGCCATTGCAATATCGACTCTATTACCTTGCGATAAGGGTAGTGATGGTTGTCGTGGGAGCTGCAATGTGCGGACCTTAGGACAGCCATTTGAGCGGCTTGCTGCAGCTGTCATTTTCGCAAGCAACTTGGCGCAGTGCCTCTTAACTAAGTGTGCTTAAGAAATTGTTAGTATTTAATATTGTATTAAGGATAAAGTCGCGGTGGCCCAAAGGCTTTTGTTTTGAAACCATAAGGACTAACACGAGTTGCGAGTTTAAAACTGAGCAGGTAACAATGTAAATTTTTCAGTACCGGACGTATTTTCTTCGGAATCAATGACTTATGGTGAAGGAAACCCTAATGAGAAATTCTATGGACTTATGAATTTGGAATCTCCAACACACACCATGAAAGTGTAGCCAATTCTCGTTTCTATCCTGTATGAGAAGATGTCTTTTTCCATTGCAGCGGGTCAAAGCGGTGAAGCGTGTTGATAAGGAATCTCACACTACAAACGTCACGCGCAAAGTTTTGAACAGGGTGCTTAAATAGCGGTTCCGTAAACCTACAATCACAATGACTAAAAAGGGTTACAATTCACATACGTTTCCGCGTACTCCACACAATTCGGATACTTTTCCATATCCGCAAAGGGAACACAAACACGGGTAAAAGACCTCAAAGGACCACTAGTAATAAAGGTATGCAGATCGGTCGGTCCTTCGGTCCGCTCAACAAATATTGATCATAGCCCCCTTACGACACGAAATCAAACCTTTTATTTAAGTCCGGGCACACAAAGGGATGCAAGGGCAGAGGCCGAGGGAGATAGTTCAACAACCCTTTTAAATGACCGGTGATACGGACGGATTAGATTATTTTATGATTTAAGGCGATTGTTTTATTAATTTTCGGGGCTATTATTGTATTTATCTACGTCATTACGTATGGAAATTAGGAAAACTGTAAGACGTACTGAAGCTTAGAGGGCAAACACCGTCATGTTTTGGCGTTTATAAACACCGCTGCCGAGCTAGAAGTGCTGGTCAGAACACTAAAAGACATTGAAGGACTTTAGGATATTTTCAGTACTTAGCTGGCAGTTCGTAGTTGGACCGTATGCTCGACATTAGTGTACTACTCCGACTTCAAGCTACAAAAGTAACGTATTTAAAGAACACGTCAACCAATACATATTATGAAGAAGCGAGATTATTTCAAAAATATCCTTCACAAAATGATTATTAAGATAATCAACGTCCTGCCAACAATGATAATAAAATCTCATTCCGTAAGCATCTACCATATTCCTGTTAACGATTCTCTCAAGACCGTTATCAGGGAGAGTGAGACAGTAATGCTATAATCGCTTGTCAAGCGGCTTCACTAACCTAATAACGCCCATTCTGATTATGAAGATAGTGGTCGTGGTGATCAGAGGTGGGATATTTTGGTCCCGATGCTTTTTGAACAATAATTGAAAGGAAAGGTAAATTACAATGGTGTCTTTTTCTTGTAGGTAGATGAAAGAGACCAAAAAATTCAAAATGTAGCCTACAATTACTCACCAAAAAAAAAAGGGAGGAATATCATAGCAGAATGAATTAATGATTGTAGAATGTCAAGACAGTTTAATAAACTACTTAACTCGTTAAAAAAATACAATATTAAACAATAAAGAAGATCTTTACTTACACAATTAATAAATTACTTTAAATATTTTAATTTATAAAACAGGATAATACCCAAATAAATTTAAATAAGTGCCCGAAAACCCTTACACCCTATTCGCCAGACGATAAAAAACACACGTGGTACCTATATACTTTTAATTTGTGCATTTTAAAAGGAAATAACATAAATATACGGGGGCTGCAATCCGGTGTAACAAAAGGGCGGTATAAGCGGACTAAGCAGACGGGCATTTAACCGCCAGATTGCAATAAACATAGCGTAGTGGACGCGTAGCACACTACGCCGGACACAGCTTGACTACGGACGACGTAGACCTCCGTAGAGACGCGTAGCTTGCGTTTGAATTGAGAATTTTTTTAAGTGACGAAAGTTGGTATTGAGTTGTTCTTTTTTGAAACCGCCAGATTACAATAAACTTAGCATAGTGGACGCGTAGCATACTATGCCGGACATACCTTGACTACGGACGACATAGACCTCCGTAGAGACGCGTAGATTACGTTTGGGTTACGAATTTTGTTGTGAGGGAAAAAGCTGTTATGGTCTGGTCATTATTAGTTTAGTAGGCATAAATTTAATCGAACCCCAAATAATAGAATAGAAAACAAAATATTTCCTTTTTGATGTCCTAAAAATAATGGACACTAATATAATAAATGCGCCTCTTTTTGTGAGCCTCAAATAATTCCCATTTTATTGTCCTAAAATACTAAATAGCCAATTGACTGCGACTAACTTGAATGTAGCGCTCGCCGGTCGCAGCCGAAACACCGCTCGCTTCGCTCACTCGGGTTTCGCGCGGTTTGTCACAGTTCTAACCTAACCCATTTGGTTTTGAATACGGATGACATAGGTTTCCTTTGAGAGGCGTAGATTGCGTTTGAATCGAGAATTTTGCTGTAGGAGTAACATTTATTTATATTATTATTTATGCATACGCAGAAAAATTGTTACAGATACGACATATAACTATTGAGTACAAAGGCATTACTTATTTCCTAAGAAATTTCTCCCAGCAGAACTGCGAAAGGAGAAATGAAAAATAAATGTGTCTAGACAATAGTGTGTGAGAAAAAGAAGAGAAGAATATGATTATATGACGTCGTAAACTAAAATATTAAATATTCCTACACGTACGTGTAGGTATATTTAATATTATTATATAACGCAAAAAGATAACATATACTTAAATAAATATATAATGCTAAAATATATAAACATGACGGGATGTTCAAGTGGCTGAGACACCACGTGTCGCTGCTGATCCGTCATCTGTTGGTCCTTCATCATGGGCGTGTACGTGCAGGTGGTTGGAAAATAATACTCGCAAAATAACGCACTTAATTTACTTTCAAATATCGCAATGAGACTTAACTATAAAATGTAATGATTACAATGATTAACACTGACTAAGTCTAATCACAATCATTGTTAAACTTGCATTTAGAGCCAATGGATTTGTGCGTGTGCATCGCGTGACGATCGCATCAAAAAGTGCTCGCCATCACCGCCATGACACTCACAACCCCATTCGGTGTTACCAGCTCTAAGTTAAAAATAGTTCTATAGAAATAAATTCTAAACCACAGAGTAAAAATAATCGATTACAACATTTAAAAAGTGTTACAATAAATCGACTAAATCACCGCGCGCCGTCAAACATATACAGCGTGATGATATAGTTATCTGCATACGTTAAAGGGGTGATCCTACCCGTCACGTCATATTAAACAACTTTCGTTATGAAAGACTGATTCGTTAAAAAAAAAACGAAATCCTATACAACTTACACAGAATTTCGATGCATGTTTGAAAAGCTTTTTTATTTTTACTAATCGGATTTGAGTTTTATAGCGAAAGTTGTTTAGTATGATCGATAGAATGGCCGCCTTAAGGGGGATGAACTCAGGTAGCCCGCGAAATTCAAATATACTTACGTTTTTTGCAATTTGCAGGTCACTGTCATGTTGTATGTTGATTAAAATATAACAAATATCACTTCAAAGTATTATGATCATTAGAATCTTCAATAAAACTCCTTAAGTTAGAATTGGCCTCAAATGTTATGATTTCATGAAATAGTCATTCAATAGGGTAATATGAACTTAAGAGAGATGTATTGATGATTTTTATGATTATAATTCTATGAATAAATATTTGATACGGCCGCAAATCATATTTAGATCAACATAAAACCTGATACTGAACTGCAAATTGCAAAAAACGTAAGAAAATTTAATTTTGCGGGCTACCTCGGCGCATCCCCCTTAATAGATGCAGGTAACAGAATCCCCACGCTAAGTTTATGCTCATTTACTCGATGTTTAAATTTAGAAATAGACTTTAAATCTCGAATGCTAGGTGGAAGTGAGTTCCACAATCTTACAGTATGAACAGAGAAGGAATAAGAATAGTATCTTGTTTTATGAGGATGGGATTTAAGGAGGGATCTAAGGTGTGATCTACACGGTGCGTTGCTTGGGCGAGCGTAGAAAAATCGCTCACGCATGTAAGCAGAATAAGACGGGTTGTGTGCGATGTTGAAGAGGAGGCATAAAATCCGAGTGTTCCTGCGAAGGCGGATTGGGAGCCACTTGAGTTCCTTGTGAAGGTGAGAAACATGGTCATACTTTCGCAGACCGAAAACAAACGAATGCATAAGTTTCGCAAGCGCTCAAGCTTGTTTAATAGCGCCTCAGTAGCATCCAGGACAGCTGGCGTCGGCATAATGTTACATAATCTACTGAATAAGTGTTTGTATCAAAGACATTTTGGTTTACTAGCAATCTTTGAAGGCATTTAGCGAATCAAACGAGAAATTTACCTTTCGACTGACCTCATTGACTTGAGCACGTCACAAAAGATAGGTGGAACTAGACCGAGATCTTTGATGAAAATTTGTACTGTTGCTCTTTTCTTTTAAACGGTCAGATTGCAATAAACATAGCGTAGTGGCCGCGTAGCACACTGCTACGCCAGACATAGCTTGATTACGGTCTACGTAGGCCGCCGTACAGACGCGTGGAATGCGTTTGAATTGTGAAGTTGGTTGTCGTACTTTTATGAGATTTATAAATTAAAAATAAATTAATAGAGATACAATTTTTTTTGGTATCATACCTAGCTTTAGTTTTGTTTCTTTTTAGTACCTTTTTTAATAGTATTAATAATGGAAAGTAAAAAAGATGTATCAAGAACGTCTCATGTTGCGTGTAGTACGCGGTCATTAAATTATGTATGACACATCGAGTTTTATAAAAAGTTCGACGTATCAGAGTGTTATCTCTGTAACTCATACCCGTGTGTGTGCTTGTGTACCATACACATTAACGCCCAGATACTGTACAATATTGAATCCGAGTGAATTTCTACCACAAACGTTAACGCACTAAATAAATGTGGTAACAACACCGTCTCTACCGCACTCGTGTTCCAAGGTCCTACCCAGTCTGTAGCGTCCGTCGCCCTCGTTAGAGAAGCTCAAATTAATGCAGGCCATTCTCCCGCTGACGCCGCCCAGTTGTTCTTAAATCTAATTACCGTGCCTGCAGCCGCGCCTAAACGCACAGCCTGATTAATCACGCCACATGTATGTATGTATACTAAAGTTAGGTTTAAAGAAAGAATTACTCTAGCACTGAAAAAGTAGTGGATGCTACTTAAGGATACCATGCAATGAAAACCGAAGAGAAATGAAGGGGAACTGCGTCATTGACACTCGTCAAATGATTGTTCATTTATAAAAGCTTGAGATATAAATAAGTATGAGTACTAATTTTGTTTTTAAATCTAATTATCGTGCCTGCAGGCGCCTATAAACGCACAGTCTGATTAGACACACCACATGTCTGTATGTAGATTTCATGACTAAGTTAGGTGGAAGGAAAGAAAGCATGTATAAAGGTGCCTTTTTACTCACGAACGGTTCTGGAACGAAAATTAACATAAAAAGTAGCCAGATGCGTTTAAAGTCAACTGCATGGTTGACTGAATTATGAACAGCCAATCATATCGCTTGAAATGCGATTAATTTTAACATGGTGTTGATTTAATTAGTTCCAGAAACCTTAGTGAAACTGCTTTTAGACTGATAATACATAAGAACTTAAGAAAATAGTTGGAGAATAAACCGTGTTGCCGAAGTCAACAACTATAGCAGAGTGATTGTCGTTTTTCGTACTTTAAAACTGTGCTCCCGGCACAAGTTTTCTTATAAATATCTACCGCAGAAGCCACATTCAGCAACAATCTATAAGTACAGTAAATGAGTTAACTGTATCACAAATAAAAGCATTAATAAAATCCAACTTTAAATCAACCGTCTTAGGACACTAACCGACACTTGTGAACACATTTCAAAAGTGCTTTTATGTTAAGTGCATATCGACACCCATACTATCATTGTCCAGTACATCGATTGAGGGTTCAGGCATATCATACAGTCAGCTTAGCATCAACTTATGAACATAGCTAGCTCCCAAGCCGTCAGTGTAAACCATTCAGAATTAGCGCTCACCGCCAATGCGGTGTCGGCGGTGCGTGCTACCTTCACTTCAATAACCACAGGTCCTCAGGTTAATTTAATTTGGGTGCAGAGGTAGATTGTACTTTGAATTAGTGCATTACTTGAGATCCCGGAAAGCTGAGAACTGATCTTATTGTGATCTTTGGTTTTTGCACCTTGAAAGACTAAATTAGATCACATTTTTGGTAAAAATCAAATAGGTAGTTAATTGTTTTATACAAGTTTTTTCAAGGCCAAGATAAAGAAAAAATATACTTTTATTTTCGGAACCAGATCTCCACCAGATTCTCTCACTATGACGTTAGTCTGGCACTACAACAATAGCCTGCAGTTTTATACATAATTAATTCAAATTTATGATTTCTTAGAACGGCCCCCCACCCAGCGACGTTGTAAAATATAACATTTTTACATCTCTTTTACG
The DNA here is from genome assembly GCA_916610205.1 of Griposia aprilina. Taxonomy (NCBI): domain Eukaryota; kingdom Metazoa; phylum Arthropoda; class Insecta; order Lepidoptera; family Noctuidae; genus Griposia; species Griposia aprilina. Next base: position 15,085,118 of record OU744302.1, read on the forward strand.
ACTCGCGCGCCGGTAGGTATTCCGTATCGCAGGACCAATTAAAATATTCCTCTGTATTGTGGGGCTAAAGTGAAATGAATCGCCGTTTTAAAGTCCGTTGTACGAAGTTTTTAAACTTCCACAAACATGTGAGGATGGGCCGCTAAAATACAAGTTGCTGCCGAGTTTAGAATTGTTCCAACGAAAAAAGAAACTTTAATTTTCTACATTTTAAAACAAAAGTCGGACTCACTCGTAGGGGATAATGGTTTCGACGTGTTCAGTGCTTTGTACATGTATGTGTGTGGAAATTAAATAATAAATTGTTTCCTGAAAGGTTAGTAAGTTTTTCCTTTGTAGGTTTTTCATTAAGAGTTGCTACACAGGTAAAATGTGAGTCCGTACTGCCTACTTATTTGCGCAAAATTTTAATCACGTTCAAATCGTTGTAATTTTTTTGCAGAACCAGACGGAAGAAATGGCTTGCAGACACATTTCAGCAGATATCCATGGGCGGATGATGCGGACAGCGAAAGGATATGGATTTTTGAAGAAAAAAAAAAAGAAATGCTACCATTTCTTTGAATAGTCGAACAGATGGACCTATAATATCAATACTTATAAGAATGCCTCATTGTGTTTGCCCAATAAAAAGTCTTATTGGTGTTTGAATTTCTTACTAGTTCCACAGCTAACTATAGATTTTTTACTAACGGACTGTAAGTACCTAGTTTTGTTATAACCCATTACGCAATATCATAAGCTGCAGTAAATTCACTTAAGGGGCTTACAAGTGCTAAAGCGCGGTCACTGTTGGATTGCATAGAAAAGAAAGAGACGCGCGATGACACAACGCTGGTACTTTATTGCAAAATATGAAGCAATTATGGATTTACAAAAAATCTATTCATTGGAATAAAAAATTAAAACACTATTACGTTAGTGTGTTGTTTGTAGACACCTGAGATAACCTGACAAAAAATCTGAATGTTTGCATGTATATTAGTATGGTTTTTAATCGTTAAAACATTTTTTTAGAGGTATCTTCATGATTTTTTTCTATCATATCAAGTTAATTGTATTATGTTTTCAACACACTATCTAACTAGCATATATCCTGCAGAATATCATATATTTTTCTGATTTTGGTTACTGCAAGGGATCATATATTTTTAGGCATTATAAATTTGCGTTTAGGTCATGTAGTCCCCTTAAGCCGAATGCTCATTTTAGCCTTTCACGAACACTTGAATTTACAGCGGTTGAATCGGCGCTGAAAGTTAAAATCGAACAGCGCGCTTTTGTTAAGGAACTCATTTAGGTGTCCTCTAGTGTTAGTCCTCTCAAAACGGTGAAGGGAAACATCGCGAGGAGACCGGCGTGTCCTAGAACCAAAAATTTTAAGACTACCAACCCGCACTGGGCCCGCGTGGTAGATTACAGCCCATTCCCTTTCAAAGAGAGGAGGCCTGTGTCCCAGCAGTGGGAACACTATAGGCTGATTATGCTTATGCTTATGCTAGAGTTAGTGACAATGGGTAGAAGACACAAGCTTTCTAAGTTTGGGATATTAGTTGATATCCCGAACCATTTTCCAAGTCAAATCATCCACAATCAACTATCCTAACTTCCTAACTAATATTATGAAAAAGGCGAAAGTGAGTTTGTTTGTTTGTTACGCTTTCAAGGTAAAACGGCTGAAAGGATTTGGACCAAATGTGGCACATGGGTAGACCATGACCTGGGACATAGGCTTCTTTTCATCCTGGATCGCAGACGAAGTTGCGGGCAACAGCTAGTTCAATATAAAATTTAATCACTCAGCCTTCCTACCTACATAGATACCTGTCGGATGTCAGACGGAAAGGCATCTAAGGCTGAGCGTCCACATACTTTTGCGATCGTCTCCTTTGCAGCGTGCGTCGAGTTCCTTGCTAGGAATGTAGGTGCACACAAAAAGTGCTCGCCCGGCTTCAAACGAAGGGTCGCCGGACGCGCTGCCCACTCGTTAGCGAGGACTAAGGTGCTCAAACTTGTGGTAATTAGCTGGTATTCTTATGAGAAGTCGTAATATAATTTTTCTACGAGGTTTTCTATACTTAATTCGCAATTTGTTGATGCCAACCAGAATGTTAAAAATATGTTATGTTATGTTGTGTGTATATGTTATGTTAAGTTGTGTGTTGTTATTCAATTCAAAATGTCTCCCTGGTAGTGGCGTGTGTGTTGGGTAATTAAGTTCCTTCAAAATGGTTGACCTGAATGGTGCTGATCCATATGTCATATTCGTGAACGGGCGCCGTCAGTAGGGACTGGTCATCTCTTGGCTCCCACGGTTTTTTTTTTTCTCTTTTTATTGCGGACGCTTTTAACGTGCACGTGGTTCTACATCGTTCTCACATGTATAATTTCAACATGAATGATGTAACCATTTTTCTTGTAAATATATGTTGATTTATAAGAGTGTCCATAGAGTTTATTTCCCGTTCTTCTCCATAGGTACCTACTACGCTTTAGAATGGACAAGTAGCTTCATTTTTCTGACTGACTGACCCCTTGACAATTCATAAAAAAGTTTTTTTACGAAAAAAAAAACAACCGACTTCAAAAAAAAACACTACAAAGTGAAAAATAACTTTAATTTCGGATGTCGGTGTCTTTGGATCTGTATTTTAGTTTTTTGCCACCGACTTCCGAAATTAAAGTTATTTTTCACTTTGTAGTGTGTTTTTTATGAAATAGGTTGTTTTTTTTTGTAAAATAGTTTATTATTTTTCACTTTTTAGTGAGTCAGTTATTAATTTATCTAAGTTACAACAACCTAATATCAACTGCTCATCACCTTTTACAAAATATTCCTTTCCCCGATGCAGGGAAGTTAATTGTTGAAGAGTTCTCCTGGTAAGAACCAAAAGAACTGGAGCTAATGGTGAAGGCACCATCAGCTCCATTTCAACGTATTATACATTGTGACGAGCATAAATTGCTTTAGCAAACATATTAAAGTTATCAAATCGCAACCCGTGAAATAACTTATTATTGAGTAGTTCCGGTAGCCACCAATGGCCTTCATCATCAGTTCCACTTCACCGAATGGTGCTTTCCGAGAGCAAATGCACGAGTTACTATAAAATATACCCAAATCGCTATAGGTGTGCCTATATAATTTGAGGATTTCCCTCGATTTCCATGGGATCCCCTCATCAGATTCTGACATGGTGACAATGGGACTACCTCGAGAGCATACCCTTTCGAATAAAAAAGAATTATGTAAATCCGTCTATATATGACGGAGTTATGCCCAAAGATACAAAAAAACGAATTTATAACCTCCTCCTTTTTGAAGTCGGTTTAAAAGTGCCTGCAATTAGTTTATTTGAAATAAATGCTTTGAGTTGAGTTGAGTTGAATTCATTCAATTAATTTATTTCGGAAAAACTTCAATTTTATTATGTTATGTTGTGTTATAGTGTTATTGTGTCTTTTACCAAAAGCTGTTTGTAGACAAGTCTAGTTTCGTTAATTCTTATATGATCATACAAAACCAATATTATTATAACATACAAAAAAATGTCTTTAAGAATTGACTATTCTTTAAAGGTTTTCTGAAAGAATATGTTTTCTAGATAATATGGAAGTTTTTGGTTGTTTGATACGACTTCAAAGGTATAAATACCTATAGTAAGTGAGCGCTTTATCATGTTTTAATATAATTTTGCAATACGACACTTAAAAGAAATGATATATGCAAAAACTACTGTTTATGTAAATATTCTAATCTCCCTCCAACAAAACAAACCACCTTTCAAAAAAACTTTGAGCACCTCGTTAATTTGCATTCTATATAAATCTACGTAGGACGGTTGGTTGCTAATGAAAATGAGCCCTTTCTTCCAGCGGGGCCCGTACGGTCAAGCATCCCTCCGACATGCCAGAGGAACCCTAATGCCCTCCGTGTGTTTAAATAGAAATCGCACTTGCAATTTATGTGAAAGGGTCAGAGGAATTGTTCCCTCTTGTTTCGCGTGTTCTATGGCTAATTTTGGAGGACGTCAGGTGGGTTTAGATTATTTTTCTTCGTTTTTGTGTGATTTTCGGTGTTTAAGGGGGACAAAACCGAGCCAGTAGAGTAACAAAGTAACGATGTACAATTTTTTCTACAAAGTTTCGCGAACTGACCGCTTACCTACTTAGGGAGTAGATATTACTGTTTTTATGGATACCTGTAACACTCGAAAGACTGTGGTCAAGTTGCACAGCTAAGACTATGCTAAACAGTTTCAAGTACTGAAAGAGTGAAAGTCCACGTGTGTGCAACTCTCACTAATGTATCTTCTGATTAGAATAAAGTAATAAAAATGAAAGTCACCAAACTTGATACTTTCAAGCTACTGTTGTAATCAAATATCAAGTATTTCTAATACCCAACCAAAGTCGGTTAGATTTCAAACAATACATCGACCTTTTTGATCATCACCCACCCCAATTGAAAACTAATTAGGCCCGCGTTTCGCAACTCTAATTAGAAATTCCAATTAGATATTTGTCGGCGTTTTCTCAACGAATTCTCTGAGGTCCAAACAATCATTGTTATAGCTGGCCACCCACGGCCTTTGATTTGGGAATAATTTCGTAACCTCGGACCCTCCGACCCGCCCTCCAAGACGGAACAGATCTCTTTTTGATGTGACCACATCCTACGTTAAGTAGGTGCCGACTGTACGTTCAGATGAAGCGTTTCCAATTGGGAAATAAGACCAATTTTGACGGAAAATTCTGTAGAGATATTTTCTTACATATTTTTTTATATCTAAAGACAATTTGAGATTGTTTTTTTTTAATTTTGATTTTTGCTTTGCCGTTCCTATTTCTGATAAGAAATACCTATTCGGGCATACATATCTAGGTTTTTACGAACTTTAATAGGCACAAGAAAGTTATACAATGCAAATTATTATTATTATTAGACTAGGTAAGGATTGAATTGAAAGTTTCCAACGGCGACAGTTTTACACAAGACATTATAAAATCTTCAATTAGAAAGAGACTGCCAAAAAAACCTGACAGTTCATTTTTAAAGCATTTTTTCAGAAAGTTTCCTAAAAAATGTACCCTCACCCGTCAATCTCTCATCATTTGCATCACGTTACTATGAACACGCACGCACTTTCACATTTATACGTTGTGTATTCATTCGACCACAGTTTACAGCCGCTCCAATGGCTCACATATCACTAAATTTTGTTTACGCCGATGTTTGCCGAGTAAACACGAAGCGACTTGGGGTAAGGAGGATTTTATTAAAGGAACTGTACGGAAAAATAAACATTTGATTCGTTAGTTCTTAGAGGCGAAGTGTTTTTATTGGGTTTTAATGTGTTAAGTCGGTTCTTTTAAGTTTTGTTAAGATGTTTGTTGATTCTGTTAATGTTATTTAGTTTTTATTTAAGTATTGCAGTTGCTCTTTGCAGAAAAATTAAAGCACACAAAAAACTTAAGCTAAAAAAAATACTCTCGGAATGAGAGGAAAATGTTTTTTAAGAGTATAAAATCGTGACGTCTCAGTCTCGAATGTATTATATGTGCCACATGCCAGACGATCAATGGGCTAAACTTACGACCCAGTGGTTCCCGCTTAAGAGTGCGCACACCGATCCAGTAGCGCCACTCTTTAAAAAAAATATTAACTCGTGACTGAGAAGGAATTTTGAATAACGGCTCAATCAGCACCCTTGGTAAGTGTGTTAATTTTAATTAATAATTTTGTAATACCTTTTATAAACTTGCACGAAGCAACAAAATACGATCTAGAGGAATGTGGCCGCTTTTCTTTAGATCGAATTTAGTTGCTTCGTGTCTCAATATGAAAGTTTATAAAAGGTATTAGAAAATTCTAGACACACTTACCGAGGGTGCTTATTGAGCCGTTATTCAAAATTCCATATCAGTTTCGAGATAATATTTTTTTAAAGGAGAGGCGCTAGTGGACCAGTGTGCGCCCTCTTAATGGCAAACGACATCGTGGCAGGCCCAGATGGAGATGGCGGGATGAGCTCGACTTCTTTATTAAAGATTGGTCCTTGGTAGCTCAGGACAGAGAGAGGTGGAAAGAGAGCAGGGCGGCCTTTGCTCAGCAGCGGGACATTAATGGCTGATAATAATACAAAAAAAGTTTGAATTTGAAAATCTTTAAGTACCAATAATTTAATTTACTAGATTAAACAGTTATTGTTGACGAAGATTAGAATAGATAAGTATTCATCACTTTCGAATATCCCCTCATTCACTACTTCAGACAGATGTTTGCGAAGTTCAAAACATTTTAAGTGGCAGTTGTTATCATTACAAGTGTCCAAACAAAACATAAGTTAGCATATCATAGAGGAGAGCCAATTGAGCGGCTATTATCATCGAACTTAGCAAAAAGGTCACAAATCACGACACTTGCGATGAAAATGCAACTGTAACTGCAGGACTTAGGGTTAAGTGTTGAGTGGTAGTTGTAAATACATAAGTGATTGCTCGTTAGGGTTGGCAAGTTTGTGAATTTGCATAAGACGCTGTCAGGAGGTTCTAAGAAGGGTTGAGATTCTCGAGGGCTTTCCCTGATCCAGCGGGCTTATCCTGATAATTATTTCAATTGTTTATGCCTGTCGACGGTGCATTTAGATGGCGTATTATAGTTTGTAGGAGTGTTGTCTTCATTACTGAAGAGGCTTCGGCTGTCTTCGAGTGATCTATGTTTTAGGAATCCGCACCATGTTTCGAATTGAGATGGATCTCTGGAGGGACATTATTGTGATTTAGTTTGAGATACGTATTGGGTGTTAGGTAAGTGTTTTGTGTTCAGTTGGATTTGTAGTGCTGTACGCGTTCTGTATCGATCTATACTTGTAACAATTGCTTCATTTAGTTGAATCCAATCTGTATTAATATTACATGAAATGCTGAAAGCAATGAAAAAGCAGGGAATCGAATAATTTTGTATCATTTTAGATGATATCTAAAAGTAACAGTGGTAATCAACTTTTGTTGCTGACTGACCTAAAAGTCTGGTAAGTAAACCATGAGCACTAAATTATTGACATACCTTTCATGTCAGGTCTACCTCGCCGACTTCATCAGGTCCTTCTACTCAGTACCTACGTCAACTTGTAGATTTCTGAAACAATAGGTAGGTACAGTAGAACAATTTTCTTAATGTCCCTCGGGAATCGTCGCATTTCCGAATACAAACGAATGCTAATGTCCATGTCCATCAATTATTAGATTTATTGTTTATAATAATTTGAATTCAGAACTAAGTACTTTATTGTTGTTTTCTTTTGACGTAATTGTTTGTCGAATAGTTGTACTGTACTTATTAATCCCATCATATTATTTCCTACAAAATATATCCATTCTAACATACTTACTCACATGTATTACGAGTATACCTCCATATTGTACGGCTAATGAATTGTTTCACCCGGTTCATTAGACAACAGTCGATCCTTCAAAAGTTAAATATGAGTCTCTCGTCTAATAATGTCTCATTATTGCTTTACGTTATTAAAATTAAGACTCGTATGAGTACGCTCAACTTAAGAAGATTTATTTATAAATATTTGTTATTATGTTTGAGTAGGAATGAGGAATTCATTAAAATAGGTATGTGTATTGGAATAATATCTAAAGTATGTGGATCCTTTGGTAAGGATATTTTAAAGGATGGTTTAAGAATCGGCATTATTATTAATAGTCTCGCCTTATTTCCACCAACTGTTTTCTACTCAGACCGACAGGCCGTACAGTTAGTGAACTTGTATAATTATGGAGATCAGCAGGCTTAGCACAAGCACCGTCTTGTCGACGGAAGAATAGACAAAAATGACGTTTCGTGAAGACAGTACGACGGCAGCAAAGTAGAAAGAGTCTACTGCACTTTTTACGAAATTCAGTAATTTATTCACGTTTATCTTTTATTTTGCTATCTCGAAAATGGTGTGTCCTATCGCAACAATAATGAACATTTCGACCCCCTTTATGTAACCCTTAAACCCCTAAAACTCAACATGTAGGTAATAATTTTTCACATTTTCCATACAAAAAGTTTTTCCATTCCATTTTTATACTTTGTGGCCGAAGAGTAAAAAAAATTCTACTGTCTTTAGCATGGCGATTAAAAAATCAAATTATCTTCACTACCTTAGATAACTGTCATCTGAAATAGTCTACATTAAAAAGGACCTAGACAACGATCGGCAGAAACGAAAGACAAAATGACAGATTTAAGAAGGATGTTTAGGTGCCATGTCAAAAATGGAGAAACGAAATGTCACTTTGTATGGGAATAATATTGTGTGTCTTTTCTTCGAAGAGATAGACAGCGTCATGCTAAGCCCGCAGAAAGAAAAAATATTGAACATGGGACCCCTGTAAGATCATCGCTTTTTATACCATATCTTATAGCTTGCTAGAGACAACGCTAATGACACTTGAGGAGGTTAGGATCAAAACCACAACATATCCACTTTTAATATTTATCTAAAAGAAACTGACCCATATCCTCATAATTTTTACAACACAACAAATGTAGCAGGACTTAAGGACCAAACCCTTTACCTTATCAACACGCTAACATACTATTTTAACTCATACAGACAAAATTCTACTCAACATACCAAATACTTTCCACCCGTTCTAATCTGAGCCAAAATCTTATCATACACGGATAGGTAGGTAGGTACTCTCGGTCCGGACCCCAGCCTCGGGCTTCAAGAACGGTTTAATTAACTTAATAAATACACACTCCACTTCATTACGCGCATACGTCAAATATTATGAGCGTCTACGCACAATGACTCGTCTCAGATAGGCATCTGATGATAAAACATAATTGGACGGGGTATGTGTGTATGTTTGTATGGATTTTCGAAATGAGTGAAATGTATTTAATGCCGTGAAAATTGTAAGGGGTTGTGTTTGTTTGATATTTTTTGGGAATAAGATGTTAGAAATAATTTAATGTATCCTTTTGGTACGTTTCCATTGTTTTAAACAAGGGTGATTTTAATTTGCAATTGTGCAACTTATAATCCGAAGCAGTGTCTATTAAAAATTGCATACTCCTCTGGAAACCTGTGCTGGCGAACCTTAATACAGGTTACCATGTAACCTAGCTAGGAAGTAGGACACCAGATTCAATTCTGTTCATTGTTAAACTCTCTTTAGGATTTGTCCCTAAACTATAAAATTATATTTATTGTAACAGACTGTACACACGGCTACATATCAAGCTATATATTTCCATTATAAGCTGATCTTGCATTGTATAAGATTTCCGTACAATGAGAGGTCAGCTTATCCTGGAAATATATGGCTTGATATGTAGCCGTGTGTACACCATTTTTTATTAAATAAATAAATAATTCAATTATTACTAATGAGCTGAGATAGCTAAAAGTAACAATTAAAAACGTAGATTCATTTATTTAACTTAGAGATCCCTTACTGTACCATACTTTAAGCTACCTCTACCTGGCTTGGTATACTTACCAGGATTAAATTCTTACACGTTTATGGTGTCTTTGCATACAATTAAGCCCGCTTGCACTACAAATCAGTAAATGTGTTTACCACTAAACATATCCTGAAATCTCAGAAATTAATTTTAAAGTTATTACTTTAAAATTCATTCCTGAGATTTCAGATTTTGGCGCTTTAGCCGTTTTACCTTTCCACTGTCGAGATGTATTAAAAGCATAATTCTGTTTCTGGCATCTTCAAACGATTTACAGAAACAGAACGATGTTTTAAATCAAACTCAAACTCAAAGCATTTATTTCAATTAAACCATTTACAGGCACTTTTGAATTGTCAAAGAGTCGGTCAGTTAGTCAGAAAGTTGAAGCTAAGCCCATTCCAAAACGTAGATCTCTATGGAGAAGAACGGGCAAGAAACTCCAAGGACTCTCTTTCTAAATCAAGATATTACAAAATCCTGGGCACATTATTCTTGTTGCTTCTAAATGTGAAAACAATGTAAAAAATATATATATATGTGTCGGAAATACGTTAAATCAATCGTTTGACTTGACTAATCGGGACGCCGGTGCCACCAGGTGGCGCTGGACAGAGTCTATAACGCTCAGGCCTGACCCGAGCTCAGCAGAGTTTGTAGTTGGCGGTTAAGAGGGCGCAGTAAGACAGAAAAAAATCAATCAATCAGACTGATTTGTGAAACAAAAATATGCTTGAAGTTCCCGCAACGTGCGTCGGAATCTTCCGACGCACGTTGCGGGAACTTCAAGCATATTTATTTTTTATTTGTGGAAGAAGTCATCTGACTTCTTCCACGAACTAAAAACGTCGTAAGTGCATAAAGCTTGTAGTCGTAATAAAACTAAAAATAAAAGGAATTTCAAAAAATGCCTACACAATTGTTTTCGCCTTGTATTAATACAAATAGTCATCTAATTTTTATCCTATTAGTCATTAGCATATGAAGTACAAATTGAAAATACGTAAAAATTAGAGGTAACTTCGTGATGTTGTTTTATCGAGAAAATTTTAACATTTTGTGTTTCTGTTCCACAAAAACTTTGAAAATATCATGTAGTTACTCATATTATTTTTATTTTATACTTAAGTCTTATCAATTTCATGAAAAATCACTTTGAAGATGAGCAATTTTGGTTACTACCCGCTCTTAAGCAACGGCGGTGAACACATTTAGAAACTGTCGCGCGTTCCGTATAGTTGTGTCGTGTACCTACAATGTGTGATTCGCTAGTGTGATTAATTTGTTCGTAACTTATAATTTGATTTGAACTGCAAACGGTTTTTTTTTATTGCGCAATAACCACCACTACCTTCATTCTCCGACATATAAATATAATAATAAAAAAATAGATTAATAATAAAAATAAGCCTGTTACTTAAGAGATGTCCAGTATCAACTGACGGCGCCCGTTCACGAAGATGACGCGTGAATCAGCACCATCCAGCTCAACTATTTTGTAGAGAACCGAATGATCCAACACTCGCGCCAGCAACAGCGAGACGTTTAAGTGAGCATGAATCCGTTAAGCGCTAAGCGTAGTTATTTTCTGATTTGTGGTATTTTGCAAAATAGATGGCTTATTTCGGAGTTACTGTAAACTTCCTGAATAATTACAAATTATGGCGTACTCACGTCATCTTTTTTTTTTAGGTGGGAAATTATCAAATAACTTCTCCCACTTTGGGCGGAGCGGAAGGGCGGGTCAGACTTTTACTGATTAAAACCCACCCGTGTTCCTTCAGTAGCCTGTGTGCCAGGGCCACGGTAACCCTTTCGGACAAACCCGTGACCCTGGCAGGACCCACGTCGGCTTATCATTCTGTTCCAAGGATTCATCCACAGAACATATATAAATCCCTGCAGATAAACTAATACTTAACACCCTCTTAACTTTTTACACTAGCCTAATCCCTCAAGCCAATCATCACAATGTTTCACGACACCCAACCAAAAAGTTTTAACTACTCTCGTCTATATTTGTTCACGTGTCTACGGTAAAAGTAAAAGGTGACCGGAACCATAAATTTAGTGCGGCCAGCGCAATCTGGCGCGGAGGAAGAAACGTTGGTGGGCCGCGGTCGGGTGTCGGGTTCACTTCCCGGTCGGACACTCGACGTGCGCTGCCGATACGCGTTTTTTTTTTAGAGTGATTAAGTTTTTTGATGTTCACGTGTGCTTGGTTTCGAGGTTATGTTGTGAAGAAAGAGATATAGTTATTGCAATAATGCCTACCTTCTTTCGTAAGAACGAGTAGGTTTTTAAGAACGACCTGGGTAATAAATATACAAAGAAGATGAAACTACAACACGCAAACATGACGATTAGGTACTTGCCAAGTAGGTATCTCAATATTACTTATTGTAGATACATTCGAAAAGTTGGTGTGTTGAATACAATATTCATTATAATAGCAAATTTTTATCAACAAATACATAGATAGATAGAGAGATAGAATATTATTTATTATGTACACCACAAGACAAGGCGACCCGTTGTCCCCGACATTATTTATAACTGTTTTACAAGACATCATGAAACAACTTAGGTGGTCAAAAAAAGGTATAATTATTAAAAGAAGCTACATTAGCAACCTACGTTTCGCAGATGACATCGTATTGCTCTCAGGAACCGCATCACAACTTGAAGAAAAGATCAACGAACTTAACTAGGTACGTCAGTCGCAATATTGGTCTAGAATTAAATATCGAAAAAACTAAAATCATGTGTAACAAAACTCAAAGACCCATATTTGTTGACAGTCGACAGTTGGAATATGTTCATAAATACATATATTTGGGCAAACAAATATCTTTCTCAAAATCAAGACACCGTGACGAATTAAAGAGACGTATCAAAATGACATGGAACAAGTTCTGGACCCACAAAGAAGTTCTAAAATCTGATATACCTTTAAGATTAAAAAAGAAAGTCCTAGACTCATGTCTTCTACCTTGCCTCTCGTAACCAAGTCAAACCAGGATCTATAATACGCACACGAAAGAAAGAATTGAAAAATGCCAAAGAGCCATGGAGAGAAGTATTCTTAATTTGAAACACAGTGACAAAAAACGACACAGCGAACTAGGAGAAAGAACAAAAGTAATTGATGCGTTAACCCACTGCAAAAAACTTAAATGGAAATGGGCTGGTCACATTGCACGTCAGGATAAAGAGAGATGGACTAGAAAAATTACTACTTGTGCTGGCCCCCCCGGTAAAAGGAAAAGAGGTCGCCGTCTGGAAAGATGGGAAGGCGAACTTATAAAATTCGCAAACAACGACTGGACGAGAACAGCCCAAGATAGGACAAAGTGGAATGAGATGGAGGAGGCCTATACTCGTCGAGAGGTCCTTAGCTAAGAATATGTTAAACTATATATATATAACTATGTAATATATATATATATATATATATATATATATATATTACTAGGGAATTAAAGAGGCTTGGCTTAAATAAATAAATAAATGTACACCATTTAGATTACAGATATTAAATGTAGAAATTCTAGACAGGGTGACACGATGGGCAGTCTTATCGCATAATAATCTTAATAAAAACATACTTGAAGAAACATTTACAATGCTAATATTTAGAATATACAATTTACAGGTAAACTCTACCATCGTTCACACGTATATGAACTGCGCAGCGCCACAAACCCTGTATAAAACATATTTGCTCGCCAACTCTGAACTGGACTCAACCCTTGACATCTCAACGAGTCCCATTTGTCAGCAACACCTGAAATCACGGGTTAACCGTTCCGCGCCGGCAGGATCATTTCATATTTTCGGGAGGTCCATCTCTCTGACACCGCTCAATTATTCAACCGGCGACCCGGGAACCCGGTCAAAAGTAATGACCGGTGAACGCGAAATTACACGTGTTACACTGATGATTTTGTTTACCCGGCCCGGGAGTAATTTCGCCGGGATACTGTTTGAAGAGCTGTTAGGTTTTGTGATCGTTTTATTTAATGGGCCCCGGTATGTTGGGGTTGGCTTGTTTGCTCATTTTTCGGTGTAAGTTTTTAAATGGGTTGTGTGTAATTCGGATTTTTTTGGTAGGTTTAATTAGTCTGCCTTATTTGTGTACTAGATATGCACAAACAAGAAGAAAATGTGATTTTAATAGGGTTCTAACAAGAAGTTGTCAGGATACGGATCTCACTCCAGTGACATCATACAAACACCATCTGCAAATACACCTCGACCTCTTTCGTGTTTCGAAGCGTTGTATAGGTAGGTAAATAGCAGCACTACTGTCACCATAGCTCCGTTAAAATCTGCTACAGACTATGCGAAATAAAACAAAAACAAAACTTTTTCATCAACACAATTCACGTTCGAATCCTGTCAAAAAATTGTTTTTTCCTCCCAAAAAAATGCCTGGATTTGTTCTTTTATCGCCATCGCCACGCGTTCACCGTTTTCTGGTCAGGCCGCCCATATGTATGAGTCGTGTGACCATATCCGGTCTGTAGATTTATCGGTCACATGTTGGGACATTTATCCAAGTTGTTGGTTTAGAGATGTGTGCAAAAAGTTGGTGCCAAGCTGTCTGGGAGGACGTAATGCGATGCTTCAGTTTTTGTGGTGTCAAAGTTTGAACTTTGGTTTTAATGATGCGTTTTAATGACTTTTAATTTCATATGAAATGTTCTGAAAAATTCATAAGTGGATCAAATTTCCAAAGTTTGACGATTTATATGAAATGGCTGATTATTATTCAATAAATATATCAATTCTACAGTCGCAAATCGCATTTTGATCAACATACGACGTAAAACAGAGCTGCAAGTTGCAAAAAACCAGAGAAAATGTGAATTGAGGATTCGTAATTTAGTAATGCTAAAGTAGAGCTTGTCAAATTCTCAAATCAAAAACTGAGTGTAAGTTTTCCACTAATTCCAAAGCACTCATTTGAGCAAAGTCGTGGAACGATCTATTTACTGTCACCAAAAGTGGTAAGAAACCGATGGATATTTAAGAATAAAATTTAATTTAATTAATAGAAAACAAACAATTAATTTATCAAATTAAATTTCATTCGAAAACATCCATCGGTTTCTTACTAAACTTCAACTATATCCGATGACCCTGATTACTTACCACTTTTGGTGACTGTACCTATGGATACCTACATGAATATTTATGTCTATATATATCATCATTCTCTCATCATTGTCTTTTACAGTTCAAGCAGTACGGTTATGGAATGCCTTGCCCATGTCGATAAGGCGTGCTCAATCTTTGTCCACTTTTAAAATTCTGGTTAAAAAACACTTCCTCTCTCCTTAAACATTGTCATTACATTTAGTTTCCTTACTCTTGTTTCATGTTTATTATTGTATATATTATATTATGTAGATAGGTATTTGTTTTATGTATGTATGTATTTGTTGTATATGTAAATGGTACACCACTGACTACCTGCATTATTGTCTCTCCTTCTACCTTGAATCCATCCAAAGGTTGTCTGTAAAAGATCGCTTTTAGCGATAAGACCGCCCATTGTGTCACCCTATGTAAAATTTCTACTTTTATATCTGTAATTTTTATGGTGTACATAATAAAGAGTATTCTATTCTATTCTATTCTATTCATTCTCCTACCATTGGGATACCCATAGGTATCCCAATTTATATGGGGTCGGTGCAACATTGTCTTTTTCCATACTTCTCTATGTCTATCCCCTTTATTTATAAACGTTGCTTAATGTTAAGTTATGATTAGCGACTGCTTAACCATACATTTTTGACGTGTCTCTTAACTTTAATCAACGTTTATAAATAAACTCTATATGTATACGAGCTATTATTCTATGTAACTAAAGCTGCGGATTGTACTAATTAGCATTTGTGTATTTACATATCTAATGATGACGCAACATACACATAGTAACGAAGTAAATACTACTGTGCTAATAGAGTTACGGTTATGGGACATTGATAATTATTTGACCAATTAGATTGCATGGATACCTATTACGCCTACTTAACTGCACCATGATCATACGCATTGAATGACACATTTAACTATACTACCTAAACTTAAAATAACTAACTTCATTTTGCTTAATTTACGGCTTAACTATTTAATTCAGATTTCTAAAAACTCTAAGTCGCCATAAACAACCTACCTATAAGGAAACTACACGTTCAAAGAGCATTTAACAACAATTAACTATAATTAGATAACTTGCAACATTTTCAGGAAATCGTGAAATTAAAGTTGGTCTAGCTTTTTGTCGTAAATAGTTCTCGTCTAATGTCTAGCTCGTTCGCGTTCACGGAAGCGTAACGTCTATTCTCTACGACATTTCCACACAATGACGGAGAAAAGTGCCGTGATTTCCCCACATTTAAAACGATCGCAGCGCCCTCCACACTCAGCGGAAATACTCGGAAGTTTTACCAACTCAGAAAGAAAGCTCTGTAGTTCTCGCGTTTTTATGCAGATGGCGGTGTAATAAGTTATTTGAAAACGAAGCTTTTTCTTTTTTATTTTATTTTTTATGGGCTAGTTATTCTTTCGTAATGTCTGATAGTGTTTTATCTGAGAAAGTGGAACAGGTAAATATACCTCTATTATTGGATTTGATTTACTTTATCTCTGTTATGATTTATATTAGTTTTTACGTGGACATTAATTGTTAAAATAAAGGTAGTAGGTAAAAAAGTAGGTACCTACTTGCCCAATAACAATTAAATAAACTAAATACTTTTTCAGTATTTATAAGAGAAACTTTAAATGATTGATACAGACACCTACACCAATACCTATTGCTACTCTCCAACAAAGTTCTGTCGTCGTCGGCTAGTCTCATAGTACATTATTAAATCAATAGTAACAATATTAACCTACTAACATAATAATATTCATGAAAAAGCTCAGGTAAGCATGTAATATAAACGAGGTCACTCGTACCTGCTACAAAGTATATAACGGTGCAATTACATGAAGTATATAACGTGGAGTGTACGCGAAATCATTAGTTGTGGCGCGTTTTATATTTTATTCGCTGGTGGACGCGCTAAAAAGCGCCCATGCATAATTACCTCCCGCGAGGATACGAGCGCGACCGGTGAACAGCGATGGCAGTGGAGTCGAATCGAGTTTGTAAAGATTTTTTTTGTTTTTATTTGCTGTTTTCTGTTTTCGTGTATTTTATCGTTGTTTTATGTTGTTTTTGTTGTTGTTGTTGTGTGTTGTTTTGTAGTGTAGTGTGTGCGTTTTGTTTATGCAGTTTTTTTATTTTATTTTTTCTTTCATAGTATAATGATATAACCTGTAATAGATACGGTGTTACGGTATAAGGCCCACTTGCACGTTTAGTCGAGTTAAATTAATAAATGTAAATGTAGAGTATGTAAACTCAGAGTTTAGTAATTAACATTTCAACTCATAATACGCGCTGGGTAACTAAAAAGTAACACCATGTTAGGTAACCTGACATAAGTGTTTTACTATAATCGAATAGAATATTTATTTGCTCAGAATGTAGGTATTTACAATAAGGTGGTTATAATAATATTAAAGATCCCTTGTACATTCTACCATTTTGCCATGCAAACATTGATGCAGTTCACCATCAAACATACAAACATTGATACACAACTAAAATTTATCAGCTAGGAAATCCGATACGGAGTAGTAACATTTATTCAATAGAAGTAAAGTTAGTTTCTTTTTGAGTTACTGGTTTCTCTTTTATGGAATTAGGAATGTGGTTAAAAATAGCCGGTGCCATACCAAAAACACTTTTCCTCAACAAAGCAGTCCTAATATCCACCTGTGCATAACAAGTTTTGGTATTGAGATCGCAAAGTTACATTACATCTCCGTATTTGCTTTCCTAGTAAGATTCCTAGTTTCCTTTAGTTGGGAACTTTGTAGTTCTATCAACGAAACATAAAATAGAATTGCAATATCTGTGCCCTGTTAAGAAATCCGACCAAAAATTAATGAAAAATGAATGATTATAATTATGTTTTAAGTTTTTTAGAATTTGTATTTATTTTTATGAGCTCATGAATATATTGCCTGCTGATATAGTCCCGAAATTTCTATAACGTCGAAAAATAAAAGAATACAAAATAATCTGCGGTAACTCATGACTAGGGTTTCTCAATTCCCGGATTTTTGACGATCCCGACATCCGAGCACAAAAATAGATATTTTCCCAGGATATCCCGGGAACCGGGAATTTAAAAAAAAAATGCTTTATTACCTTTGAAAGAGGATTCTGAGGGTTTTGAGTTAGTCAATGGACCGACGCTGACTGACACCGACGCGGCGACGGTAAGAGTGCGACAAAATGACATTTTTTTTTACAAAAAATCTAATCTAAAACTTCTTAACAGTATTTTATTTTTGAACAAAATGAGCCTTCAAACATGTTAAAGCATTTAACGGCTAACCGAAAAAACTCTGTCACTCTCTGTGGATGTCGGTTTAATAGATAACAAAGCTGTATACAACTACAGATAGTTGGATAGATTGGTTAAACTACAGTTTCGGAGTCCATTTTCGGGAGGTCTCAAAGAGTTGGATACGCGCGCGTCTTGTCGCGTGCGATATCCAAAACTTTGGAATGTTTGGTTTATTTCCCGAAGGTCCGGAATTCCCCACTGAAAATGCCCGAAAACGGGATTGAAAGTCTTCCCGGATATTCCCGGGATCGGGAACCCGGGAAAGAAACAAGACTCATAACGTCAATTTATTTTGACATTTCTTACACATAACTTATACCCACAGTTTAGCGACTTAACTCTCCCACATCGGTGGGTGAAATATTTAAAAGTTTTCTAACTCTTGGTGGCGCAAGATGAATTATTTGATTAACCCTGAGCTAGCTGTTAACTATGAGTTATTTAGGATTACCCACGAACGTGCAAGTGGGTTTAAAAGACTTTTCTGCTCCAATTTTCCTCGGACCGTTTTGCCTACCATAATAAAATAAATGCAATCCAAATGAAAATTCAAATTTTTGTATTCTTTTACCTTAAGTAAACTACATTTACAACATATTTTAACCTCAGTTGACGGCATTGCTTGCTAAATACCTTTGAACCAAAATAAGCGTTTCATTAAAATAATTTTGTCAATACTTGAAATGTTGAAACTCGGTGCAACCCAAAAAGAACCCCGTGAAAGGAAACACTATTTAGCCACAGTGAAATAGGCACAGTTAAAAAATAATTAGAACAAAGTCATCTCCATGCCACCGTCTGTCCGCCACCGGACTCTTTTATATGCGTTTGTCAGTGAATTACAACGACAGGCCTGTAGCCAGTGAAAAACTGTTTAAACACCTACCTCATGTACTTATTTACACGACGCTTTATGTACAACCAGCGCACACACATTATGTATTGGACACTCGGCTGCATAAAGCAATTCAGTGATAATATCAACGGTGCAGTTGTGGTCACGTTGTGATGTTTTTACGATAGATACCTTTTACGTGTTTTTATTGAATTCTTCTCATGTAAGTAATAAGATGAATGGCTAAAATTCTTATAGAGGTATGACGAACAGGTTGTAAAGCTCACTCATACTCTGGAAAAGGGAGGATCCTCCGACCGGACGGGTGTCGTGCCTGGTGGGCAACTGCCCAACGTTTGATGTCGGGACGTTGTATATTTATGATAGTTGCGCGGTAAACTCTGCTTGCGCGATGCAGGATTTTGCGTGACGTCAGTGTGAAGCGTAGGTCGCATGCGGCGATGTAGATACCGCTACATTCTCAAACCCAATTTTATTTTAAGTCGACGTTAAGTTTCATGGTGTCACTGTCACTTTAGGGTTTTAGTTATGTATCGTATGAGGACCCTGGAGACACTGGATCAACAAAGGCAACAGCATCACAATGTAACAGTACTTTACTAAAGCTTTGGGACACTCGGGTTCGGCCTATGGCTCTTCATTTCGTGACCTCGAAAGGAAGTATACTTGGAAATCAAAATGGTGTAAGATTGTGATGGCGTGCTGGCGTGAGTGATTAACAGACACTTACCTAATATTGTAAAATTAATTTGTTGTTCAGTTCCGCTTCTTTCCCGTAGATACAATATAATAATAATAATTTATTTAAAAAAATTCAAAACATATAAATTATATAGTTTCGCTTAAATGTAAATTATATTCCTAAGACAGGTAATCCTGTGTTTCAGGCTATACATAGAGCTAATATAGTCTTATAAAATTAATAAATAATAAAAAAGTTGACAATAGACAAATAATTATTGTATGTTGAGTAGCGTTAAGTATTTATCAAATTTAGGAACTCAGAGTTAACTCTTAGTTTCTAAATTTGATAAATATTTAACGTAGGTGAAAGTATATGTCGGATATACGTTAAATCGATCCTTTGACTTTGACTAAACGGGACGCCAGCGCCACCAGGTGGCGCTGGACAGAGTCTATAACGCAAACGCTTGACCAGAGTACAGCAGAGTTTGTTGTTGACGGGTAAGCAGTGAAGACGTTTAGAAACTGTCGCGCGTTCCGTATAGTTGTGTCGTGTACCTACAGTGTGTGATTAATTTGATTTGAACTGCAAGCGGTTTTTCTATTGCGCAATAACCAACACTACGCACAGTACGCCCACAGTAGTTAAAATATGGCTGATAATAACGAGAGAGACATACCTCCTCCGTCCTAAATATATTTACTTTAAAACAGCTTGTAAATTCTCTGTATCTTCGTAAGAGATACTTTGGAGATCATCCTTGAAAATTCTCTTACACTTTGTGTATTTCATGGAATAAATATTTGAGTTTTACAATATTATCCTTACCTATATAATTTCAAATACTAAACTTAACCCAACAAAAACTGTAAAAATAGCAGTATTTAATGGATGGGACCAAACTCTGTAGACAATAAAGTTATAGACTGAAAAAAAAAATGAATGTGAGCGCGTTAACGCGATCGTAACTAAATTACTGGCTGCTAGGTGCGCCGCGTTCATTAGTGATGTTTGTCTAAAGCATTGCTTTCATTTAGAATTTAATCAAATATCCCCCTCCAGCTGACTATACTGACCCTGCAGAAACGCTTCCAGGGGGCCACCAACTACCATGGCCCACCTGCAAGTTTCTTATGGCCGAATCCCGTAATTTACGGACGGTTATTGGTTAAAATTAAGACTGTTGTCCAAACAATAGTGAAGCAAATACCTCATAGCTTTGCATAGTAGACCCTCCCAAATTGGAGTGGCCATCACAGGTAAAATTTGCTTACGAATTTAGCTATGCCCAGTTTGGCAATAAAAAATGCTACCATTGGTAAGCAAAACGATTCGTTTTTGTTGATAGGAATGGAGCATTAACCGACTAAAAAGCCAGGTGGTTCGCTGCAGGTACAACAACTTAGTCAGGTGGGGATACTCCGATGAGCCACCGTGCGACAGTGGAGCCACAACACAAAAGATGCATCCCCTCTTGTCGTGCTCGGTGTGCTATAACACCAGCAATATGGAAGACCTTTGCGAGGCCAACGGCAACGCTGTCGAAGTTGCCGAATTCAGCGGGTTAATTGCGTAACACACTAACATTAGGAATGGCTTTCATTTTGACAGTTCAAAAACATTCATTGCGTTATTTACGTTGCTGAGCAGACAAATTTTTCGAACATATGAAGTAATGGATTAGCAGTAGGTTTCAAAATTACTCAGATTTTGATTGCCAGTGTGTTCCGCAACTAGGTTGCTGGTCGAAGGTTATTTAAAACATATAAAAATGCAATTATCGATACCACAAATAAGGAGATTCACTACAGCTAATATTTAGCCATTCTGACGCAAGAACCAGAGTCCTTGCGTAATTTCGGCGAACACGTCCCGCAACTCGCGATCAACCTCTGCACACTACCCCGCCAGTAACCTCGGTAACAAAAACCTATGTTGCCGCTTTATAATCCACTTTTAATAAAAAAATACGCAAGCGAAACAAAAAATAACAGCGTTTAACCAATACCCAACTCCGTAGACTGGAAAAAAATTGATTGTGAGCGCTACCGCGATCGTAACTAAGTTACTGGGCGCGCCGCGTTCATTAGTGATGTTTGTATAAAGATTTAACCCGGTGAATAGATTTATACGCCGGCTATTAAGTCAAGCCGATGTAACCGTCTGTGTTTGCTAAGATATGCTGTAATTACGTATTATCTGTTCCAAAAGTATCTGATGAAGGTGTCAACAAATGGATCAGAAAACGTACCTGTGGATGCAAATTTGTAGTGCTACTTACAAATTGACTGCTGTGGTTTAATTATTTGAATGCTTAAACCCGAAATTCGAATTTTAAATCACCATAAAGAGATTTTTCATTTGACAATTGAGGTTAATTTTATAACCTCAATTTTCGCCGATGATTTTGATGACTTTTCCATTACAATTTAATAATGTTATTCAGACAATAGTAGTTGGTAAAAGTGGAAAGATGTAATGTAAAAAATGTAAAATGTTGAGCCTTCTAAATACAGATGAATGTGAGTGTGTTGTGTGAGTATATTCCCTTTAGTGAGTGACCGCGTAAGCATTTAATCTGAACAGGGTTTGTTTACACTTTCATCAGATACTTTTGAAACTGACTTTATACTAATACCTACTTATGGGTGGTTATGGAATTTGGAGTATGAAGACAAATGTGTGGACGCGGCAGAGTTTGGTCACAAAGTGAAGGGAATAAAAAAACCAATACTTACCATTCCCATATAAAATCCGATTGAGTGTGTATTAGAAAACAACCGACTTCCAAGAAAAACACAAAAAAACGTGAATAATAACTTTAATTTCGGAAGTTGGTGACATTGGTTTTTGTAGTTTCGTTTTTGATCACCGACTTCCGAAATTAAAGTTATTATTCACGTTTTTTAGTGTTTTCCTTGGAAGTCAGTTGTTATTTGGTAAAAAAGTTTTTTAGTTTTCACATTTTTAGTTAATAATACCTACCCCATACAATTCCTATACCACTACTTGACATGTAAATAACAGTGACTATTATCAAAACATCATCATTTTTAAATAACTGGAAAAAAAATACGCCTTATTAAGGATAATTCAAAAACTTCTCATCAGAACTTGATCAAATTTATATGGAACCACATGTGAAGCACCAGCTTTTATATAAAAAAATAACCATCCAAATCGGTTTACCCAGAAAAAAGTTCTGAGATAACACACATAAAAAAAAATACATATAGTCGAATTGAGAACCTCCTCCTTTTTTTGAAGTCGGTTAAAAATAGGAAATGTGCTCATCATCATTGGAATTTTTCGACGTTTTTCCGTTGCCTTCGTTTTAATCTCTTCGTAAATGCTTCAGTTTCAGAGACAGGATAGGATAATAGGAATTCAGGTAACTGAACAACTATTTAATCGTTGTTGTGTCGTCCTTTACCACTTCACTTTTTTATTTTCCTTCACTTCGGTGCTTGAAGGATGGTATCAGCATGCAGTTATCTTTTTATATCAAGCTCATACTCATGAATATATCGTCAAATATGTCGTCCAAATATGTATGTATATATTACGTGTCGTTGTCAATGCCTTTTCAAAAAGATAAAACTTTAAAAAAAAATCTGCTATTCGTTCTCCGTTCGTCCGGATCTCGCCGGAAGTATGCAATTGATCTTCGCAAAGCGTGTTGATTTATTTCATTGGTCATCTACTTGGTGTGACAGTTTTTGTAAATCCTGAGTATAAGGTACAGGAATTACAGCAACAGAAACAAAAAAGTCACCAACAAAACTGCTCCAAAACTACTAGGTAGGTACTAACTGCTCCAAATCGGCGTTGTTGTTGTTATTACCGCCGAAAGCTGTTTGAGCTATAATGAATTCTTCCTTACTCTGATTTTTGCCCATGATAATATTCCAAAATTAGAACACTCAAACAAAACACTTCCTCTCTCCTTAAACATTGTCATTACATTTAGTTTCCTTGCTCTTGTTTCATGTTTATTATTGTATATATTATATGTAGATAAGTATATGTTTTATGTATGTATGTATTTGTTGTATATGTAAATGGTACACCACTGACTACCTGCATTATTGTCTCTCCTTCTCCCTTGAATCCATCCAAAGGTTGTCTGTAAAAGATCGCTTTTAGCGATAAGACCGCCCATTGTGTCACCCTATGTAAAATTTCTATATTTATATCTGTAATTTTTATGGTGTACATAATAAAGAGTATTCTATTCTATTCTATTGATTATTATTGCCTCGTTGGTCTAGTGGTCGCAAGTGCTACTGCTGAGCATGAGGTCCTGGATTTGATTCCCGGGCCGGGCAAAGTGTTATTGGGTTTTTCCATTTGGAATTTCTCGGTAGCCGCCCGGAGTCTGGATTTGTGCCCGGTTGATGACAATAGGCTCGCCCCCTATTACATGGGACTTAAACATAACTGGCGAAATGTGGGTGTGCTATAGGTATACCTCTGCCTAACCCTTCGGGGAATACAGGCGTGATGTTATGTGTGTTATTTGTAATTATTATCGATGCCAGAAAACACACTGTTTCTCACAAGACTGCTTGCTTATACACTTGCTGTTCATCGTGGAACGGTATCCTTATATGGAGAAAGGAATTCTAAACAAAGTCCAGAGGACTCTTACGTCATGGTCGCCATATGATGTTGGGAATTGGAGCGAAATGATACCAAGGCGAATGATGAGTAAATACTGTCTCTATTAAAATGATGTTACCTGTTTTATACTGTAAGTCACGTATAAGAAATAATAATATAAAGGTGCTTACATACACACGACAGCATTTATTTGGTTCCACTATAACAGATATTTCTAAACAGCCTAACATTTCCATCGAAATCACAATCCGTCTAAGGCGATACCCCGACCAAAACTTTGCCATAGTGCGTTATTCAGAGGCTATAAACTCATTCACTATGGGTAATAAACTACATCTAAAAGCACATTATTAATTTTCGATATCCTATCATCACATTGCACGTTCTTATTTGTTTTTATGTGTTACAAATACATTTAAAATCTCCTTGTAAAAAAGTGACTAAATTTATTGATTGCATGCATCTTTTGATAAAGGTGACGGTCTATTAATTTGAGGATTACACTAATGGATAGATAATTTAAAAATCTAAATAATTCACGTTTTATTTTATTTCAAAACATCGCTTGTCTTTTTTTATTACAATAATTTTTTTTTTTTGTGAATTTTATGTTAAATGAGCGTGCGCAGGGAGCGAGACAGAGCGAGACTCAGCGACGGGACGGAGAAGTACCGAATGCTCAAGGTCGTTTGGTCGGGGAAGCGCCTTAAGTAAATAATCTTAATCATGACATACAATAATTATAAAGTTACTGTGCACGTTGTAGTCGTTTCCTACAGAAGGATTTTTGGTAAGTATATTTGTTTTATTTAATTCAGAATACAAGAATCATGCTTTAAAGGCTAACGTGTCCATATTAATCAATTCAGATTACTCAATACAGTTGCAAAAAAGGCAAGCGAAAAAATTCCGCATTCTGTTGACACGCGAAATAGAAAAATCTCAATAAAAAAGGGGAAACACGATAGTTTTATTCGAACAGACCACCTACAACTAACTGGACACAGACGCACCGCAAACCCGAAAACCTACATACGTCCGATTTCGTAAAAAAATAAACGAACTGAATCGGATGCAGCCGAACTAAATCGATACCCTATCGACGACTCGGCCGTCAAACTTTTGTGCTACGTTAGGCTGGCTCTACCTCGCTCGTAACAACATACTGCGATACATCGACGTAACTAAATACCGCTCACTAATACCCCACCGACAAAAGAAAATATTACTCGCATTCAAAACCAAAAACCGTGATATCTCAAGAACGTTCTTTTTTTCAAATATCCCCAAAACTAGGTTAGTAATTCGGGTTCGCACAAAAGCGTCGATTGAACAATACACGTTACACGGTGGATATAATTAGTTATGGTGTATGGATTTAGATTTTGTTGTTGCGATAATTTTTGTTGAATGCGCTGAATAAACATCTGCTCGAGATTTGGCATTCGACAAGCATATCGTATTGAAATGTCATGTAGAAAACTGATCCGAGTGCAACAATGGCCCTCAAAAAATGGTCAGCGATGTAGTTATCCATGTGCGTTACGTAGTTTGTTAATACGCTTTGCATTCATAACAAATATTTATATTTACGATGTTTTTGTGTGAGCACGTTTTTTTATTGATGTAAGTAATAAGTTTACATTATTCCATACATCAACTGTTTTTGTATTTACATGAAACATGGTTCAGTGGGCAACGTCTCGTCTGCTGAGTTTGATACTTGATACTGATATCGTCTTGTATTGGCATAGCTCAACATTAAGAACTTCTATTCTTTACTTGAAGTTCCCAAGTCAAAGTTTAACTTTTCTACCTATACCTCATAGGACTGTCTTAGAATCGTAGGCATACTCAATTAAAAACCTATAATTTCCAGCTACGTCGCTTGCCTTATCCACCGCACTTTTCACTTCTCATCCGTCTATCAACACGCATATTTGTCTCATTTAACACGTTTCAAAAAAGGAACAAAACTCGTCATATCCGTGTCCGGGCACGTGGCCAGTCTCGGGCTTGTGACCTTCGTCAAAGTGACACATTGTGCATATCAGTGTTATGCAGTGTCTGGTCATTCGCGCGCACTATGACGCGTGTCAAACATTTTTGAATTTTGAATTTGGAAAAAAAAGTTCGACGAATGTTTACGGTAAGGTTACATTTTTGTAAACATTATTGAAGTTTTTGATGTTAGAATATGGACCAATTTCTGTGATATGGACGTTTCCGGTAATTTGATTCGAGGGTTTTATTACTCTGTCTTTTTTGCAGATAGGACGATCTTTAAAATTCAAGTATTGAGTTACGAAGACTAGGATGTAAGGATGTGCGGATTAATTCAATTTCAGAACAGAATAACAAAAAGGTCCGTAACGCTACGAAAGTATTCGTGAAACGGCCCATTTTCCAGTTCATTTATTAATATCTGCTGTTAGAATCGAATCCATATAGGTATGTCCTGTTAATAACCATTGAAAACAGCCTCATTCATTAAAAGAAATACATTTTCATCCATTCAATATTCAAACATTTATTTTATATTGCAAAAGCCGCGCAGTGAGATAACATTGGCTCGCTCAGGCCCCAATCCTGCAGCTTCGTTATCGTAGCTATAAAGTCGCGCGGCGCACGGATGATAGTTTTTCCCGGTTTTTTCCGCTGACCACACGAAAATCTGGTCGAGTTTTTTTATTTGTTTTTTTTTATTCGCTTTATATGCACGGTATTCCTTTCAAAGGTCAGTTAGCTGCCACGTAAGTGGTGAATACTTTTTATTTTTAGTAAAAATATATTTTTTGCGTAAGTTGGTTAATCCGATTCTTTCGTTGAGTTTGAATTTCAGAGAAAATTCATCTTGCTTGCGGACTCTGTTTTTTTTTTCATTAAACTGTCATTAAAAGTTTATTAAACAAATGATGTAATCCATCGTAAAATAGAAACATATTCCTAATAACATTTCTATATAATTCAGGACAGGTTAAGTGTGCTGCACTTGTAATATATCCGGAGAACATATTTACCTACAAAGGCCGAAAATAAGCTTCTATTACGAAGCGAGATGGTTATTGCTATCTTTAGGAAAACAGGTTTTTACAAAACCACTTACAGAAATAAAATCATTTATCATTTAATCTCTAACAAATAATATCTATCCTCGGTGACAACAAATCGAACTCAAAATGAAATCCATACATTTCACGTAACGCAACATCTTCTAACATTCAATTGTATGCGTCTTGATCCCTAGGAGACCCATAAAACGGTGCGGGAAGAACGCGGTTGAGTCGCGGGCGGCCGGGCTACGGCTCAGCGCCTTGGAGCAATAGCTCGGTAGCTCCCATAAATGGGATTCATCCTTATCGCCGCTGATAAAACAACTTTGTTGGAGCCCGCCTCTTTCAATATGCGATAGCGACGTCCGTGCTGCTCCATTTGATACTACATTATGTTAACGTGTGGGATTTTGTTTCAGATTTTTTCTTTTGGGTGAGCCGTGATGAAAGTCTTGATGGAATATAGGGCAGTCTTTCTCTGGTCTCTGGTGGTTTATAAAAACTCCTTTGTCATATTTGTTAAGTTAATAATTCGGTTTTCAAGTGACCATGTCTGATATAGTTACATCATTAAGGCAACTATATTACTAACCTACTTACTGTAGAGGACCGTAGTAAAGTTGCTTGCTTTCACTGCATCAGCCAAAACACTGCCGAGCTGTATTAAATGACAAGATTTTTTCTAATGGTCCCTTTGTCTCCGCGGGTGTTTATTTTTAATATCAGTTATTCGGTACTTACCCAATATCTTGTTATGGTAAGACCCTATTGATGTTATAAATACAAGTTCGTAAATTTATACGTAATTGCTCGCTGAGGCACTGTGAAATGGTTATTCGTCTGTATAACAAACAGGCACAGTCTTGTTTCGTGCGTTCGAACTCCAAGTCCAAGCGCATATTTTGCGTTCGGTACTTTAATATACCTTTACTACGTACAGGTAAGCATCTAATTGCTGTTATACAAGTTCATATAGTATACCTTATTGCTCGCCGTGGCACGGTGCAATGGTTAAACGCCTGTACATCAGACGCATACTGTCGAATATGGACAATCACCCACAAACCAACTCAAGTACTTACAAACCAACCTTCACCCACGTTCATACGATGCCTATCAAACGCAATGAACCCTACCAGTCGTATAGGAGCAACAACGGTTGGTCGAACTAACGGAGCGTATAATTTCGAGTTTATAGCGTCATTAGGCAACAGGCCTGCCAGACTTTTTGTTTAAATGCATCGCAATTAAGCCGTGGAACGATAATCGATCGTTCCTTGCAGACGGGAGGTCAATTCGGTCTGACATGCGTTAATTCTGGTCGGGAGAATTGCATTGCAACTGTGTCGCTGAATGCATTGTTTGCCGTCTGTGTCTGTGTTGGAAGGTGATTTTTCTGGCTGATTTATCAGAGGTCGGGACTTGGGAGTAGCGATTGCGAATTTTAAATTGTTATTGTAATACAGACCAGAGGGCCTAGACAAAGTAACATTCGATTAACGATAACGCTAGTAGAAAAGCTAAAATGTATGGGGTTGACATAAGCTATCGAAATGTCACGTGATCGTAGGTCAACGAATAAAAATTAGCTAGACAATGTAAACAACATTCGATTATGAAATGAATCGACAGCGTCGAAAGATTAGGTACTTCCACAGAGATGCATAGCCAAGGGACACTTTTTGACGAGAGTTATTGCTAGTTTATGGAATCATTAGCGAAAGCGATAGCTATTGTAGAAATAGAATCGCTCCGAAGCGAATGCCACTTGTCTAGGCCCTCTGAGGCCCTAGACAAATGTCATTCGCTTCGGAGCGATTCTATTTCTACAATCGCTACCGCTTACGCTAATATTTGGCATCATACGAATCGAAAATTACCGATAACACTTATCAAAAAGTGTCACTTGGCTACGCATCTCTTTGGAAGTAATCGGTCGACGCTGTCATTGTATAGCTAATTTCTATTCGTTAACCTATGATCACGTGACATTTCGATAGCTTATGTCAATTCCATACATTTTTTGGCTTTCTACTAGCGTCATCGCTAATCGAATGTTACTTTGTCTAGGCCCTAAGGATCAAATTTGAAAACTATTTCTAAAAAGTCGTTCATACTGATGATGAAACATGTTTTACTGAACATTTTTGGAAACATAATCTTAAGAACTACGTAAAGGCTACCGCAAAAAGGCGCGACGCGTCTTCAGTAGAGCAATTCCTATGAAAAGTTCATGGAAATTGTTCTACAAAACTCGCGTCGTTTCTGTCTGCGGGAGCCTTAACTATATTTTCAATCGCAATCCATCCGCCTATAAGCCAATTAAAAAGCCATTTCCTGGCCGAATTTATTGTCAGCTCCCAATCCAACCAGATACGACTTACTATCCTCTTACTTACACTGCCTAACCGCTGCCGCTGAACAAAACCAATAGTCAGATTTTCGCCTTTGCTCTCTTTTGCTTCAACATGCCTTCCAAAAATTCCACCCCATCAGTATTCCAATCATCATTGCAGGATTGTGTTTTCACACAAAGATTATCAGTTTCATGAAATCGGCGGAAACATTCAATCACGTTCGTTTTTTCCTCCACTCCGAGATAAGACGTCTTTAGACGACGTTGGGGGGCGGGAGGCGAAGGTCGGGGGGTGAAGATCGGGAAGTGGCATTTGGCACGGGCAATTGACGCCACTGATAGGATCGAGAGCTGACTTAGCAGATATATAGGATAGGAGCTAGGCTGCTTGAAAATTTGTGTAAGTACCTATATCATATTTATTTTAATTGATTTTTAATGGCAGTTTTCCGTAACCGTTTCATCAAGTTATGACTAATAAATTTAAAATAGTTTACCGTAGGTATTTTTATAAATTTAAAATAGTTTACCATTACAGAGGTACCTACCTACTACGCTTTGGAATAGGCAACTAGCTTCATCTTTCTGACTGACCGACCCCTTGACTATGCAAAAGTACCTGTAATTTGTTTATTTGAAATAAATGCTTTGAGTTTGAGTTTAAGAATATTTTTACTTTGGGCAGAATATATCGGCAGTAAGTTGGCGCCTGTAAATTTGCAACCGTAAAAATGACCACAGTTTGAGAATATCCTAGGCCAATCATTATTGCGTTGTAGTTCTCATAAAACACACGTCTTCATTTACTATTTACCTACACACTAAAATAAATGGAAAAACAAAAACATCGATTATCATATCAGCTGAAAGGTGCCAAATACTTTATACTGGACATACCTAAAAATTGCAGCTTACACGCATGGCACAACGACCGCCCCTTCGCTGTCAACTGTAAAACCATGAATTTTCGTTATATTGCACTTTTATTTGGTTCACCCGTCACTATCTTCTCAAAATATGCAATAAGTATGCTACGCATATATGACTATTGCCATTGTTTGCCAAATAAAGGCTTCCTATTAGGAAATCGTCGCTTTCTCCTAGACTATCATGAATGTACAGCGGCGGTATCGGCTTCCCGCGACACCGCTTCCGATCCACGTGAGCGATATTCCGCAACCTCACTGTCTTTTGCGTATACCTACCTACTTCAAGAAACAATGTTGCTTTTATAGGAAAACGTCTGAATTTCGATATAAGGAAGCTGCGGAGACAAATTTTGTAGTTGGATAAGATGATATAAATGATAAAATAAAAATATGAAAATAAATTAATAAATGAAAAAAATAAATGAATAATGATTGAAATGATGTATGGTTGATATTTTTCTTACAAAAACATAATCAGGAAAAAAAAAAATAAGAAAGATGAAAAAAAAATAAGTTTATTGTTAAAAAATTGCACCATATACACCAGCACCTTAATTGCGTATCTATCACAATCTAAATCATTTTGAAGCGTATTGCTAATCCATCGCTTCATATGTTCGAAAAAACTGTCTGCTCAACAACGCAATGAAAGTTGTTGAACTGTCAAAATGAAACTCAATTACCCCGCAGTTCATTGTCACTATGATACATTTCACAGAAAAATAGAACTTTTGTAAGATCACTTTCTTCCCCGTCTGTCACAAAGGGTTATCTCGACATCTATGCAAGGTAGGAATTTGAATTTTGGCATAATGGAAGGTCTCGATGACGACTGTACACGGTAGAAAGTTCTGGTCAAATTTAAGGGTGTGGTACAAATCATCAAACTGAACAAATTTCTCCATGGGACCAATATCGTTATCGAGAAAAAAATATCAGCTGTCCCGCACAGAACTACAATACTTACTCGACCCAAATGTTGTTGATGACTGATTATTTCCCTATAAGTAAAACAAAACCCTGTCGTTTTGCATTTACAAGTCGATAATTTTTGGCTCAAAGTTCATGCATTAATAATAAAATAAATAAAATTATTCCGTTGTACAGATACAACTTACATTAAATTAAAAATAAATTAAGAAAATGGCTCTTATCCTTAACTTATGATGAAACAGAAAATATTATTATATTGGCTATACAATCATAACTTTATCAAACCTACCTCGTAAGGAAGCTTATCAAACACTCACACTTCACATACACACCTCCCTACACACACACTACATTCATATACACACTCCTAGATACACAACCCAATCATTCACTCTATCTGCTGTGTTAACAACCACTGTAAAGAAATAGTAACGTCACGGTTTTATTTTATAAATTGATGTTGCAAAAACTCTCCGACTCCTAAGATACAGGTCTGCGTACCTAGTTTAGGAGCCCGGAAAGCTAACTTTAATTTAATCTTGGTAGTACAACCCTCTGTTTCCATGCTATGTACTGTGTTGTTGTTTTTATGTATTAATATTTTTTTATTTTCTAGATCATCAACTGAACAACTTTCTCTTATTTAAGGGTGTCCTATAGATTCTATAGGAGACACTTAAATTTGACCACCACTTTCTGACACAGCCTGTATAGACTGCTCAGTGTAATTTGGTACGGAAACCTGCTTGCCCGACTCACTCTTGGCCGGTTTTTAATAAGTAATCCAACTTGCATTTATACAAGTTATTTTTTTTTTTAATATTTTATTTTACATAAACTTTAACATTTGATAATTATTATATATACAATGTCATGACAATTTACTTTGTGAAGTATAGTATTATTATTTAATTATTGTGAATATGAGGACTATGTGGGTCAGTTTTATTTTATTTTTTACTTCCTTAGGTAGTTTTAATGGTAATCTAGCAGTTTGAGTGCTTTATGCGGCCTACCCAAATGTCCTTTCTTTGGTATTATTCGTCGAGTGGTTGAGCTCCTTAAGTTCTGAGTTGAGCTCCACGATTAGTGACAAGTGCGTGCACTGCCTGCACAGGTCCACTCATTCTGTGTGGTTTTTCCTCAAAAGACCATTTCAGACACAAATCTACATGGTCTTCACATGATCTGACCAAGATTATGTGTGGACTTTAAAAGAGACTGTGACCTCTGAGTTTGGTTCGGTGTTTCTTCTCAGAGTAGTCAGATAGGAAACGCCGACCTCATCTAGTTTTAAAAATATGATTGACGTGTAAAAGTGTTTGTATAAACCTACTTACAGAAATAGAATCATTTATCATAGCACACTGAATTTCACCTAACAAAAAGAAACAAACCTTCGAAATGACAACACATTATGCGCATCAACAAAAAAATATTCAAATCAGCCGTCAGCTGCGGAGCATTAGGCATCGTACCACATTATTTAGCAGTCGTAATAATAAAAAGCCAATAAACACATAAACTCCGCATCTCCTGCGGCTCACCTAATGGCGGCGTTTACTTTAACCGTTCTAAACAAATAAAACGTTCCGGAACTGTGAAATATAACTGTAACAGGTTGATTATCTGTTTTTTTTTTTACTCTATGTCAGTTGGCATGGCAGCCCTGAGTAATTATCAACGTTTAACATCCAACCTGCTGTTACGTGTCAATTTATTAAACGAAGGTTTTGTTTTTTTTTATTAAATAGTTAAATTAGCATTTTTTCTTGGAAGACGGAACAATTTTTTTTTTTGAAACTGGAATAGAATATCATATTCAAATTCTTTATTGCATTCATGTTGTGTTAGTGACTATGCGGGAATCGGAGCGAGCCTCTGCTAGTCTATGACTGAATTGAAAAATCGACGCGTCAAAAACTTAATTGAGAACTCTAAAACTCCATGCACGCAGATTTCCATACATTATGATAAAAATTGAGCCCTAAACTATGCAATATGGTATCTTTCATTTATCGAAATAACATATCGATCGAATAACTAAGATCAACACAAAAGGACATTTAAGTCTAGCTGCCGTTTGACTTACTATAGACATAATTATAAATTAACTAGCTTCTGTCCGCAACTGCGTCCGTGTGAAATTTCTTGGCCCCCCGACCCACCCCGTCCCATCGGATCACCTGCCCGCGTTATCACTTCGTGTCCGCTTAGCGTCCTTTCTGACTTTTTTTCTTATTGCTCGGCTCCCAAGGGTCATAGCGTGAATTTAGCGTATAGCCTTCCTTAAAAATTGGACTAAGTATCAAATGCATATATCGTTTTTCAAATTCTACCGGTAGTTCCAGAGATCTGTCCCTACATACAAACTTATACCTCTTTAGAATATTAGTATGATAGAAAAGTTGCTTTTCATGTCTGTGTGACCGCGTTGTTCTTTTAAACTACGCAATGGATTTTGATGCGGATTCCACCATCATTTAGAGAATGTATTCCGAAAGGTTAATATTTATAATAAACTAGCTGACCCGACAGACGTTGTCCTGTCTTAACTATGAATGTCATTTGTCGTTTGGTTTTAGTTTTGACTATTGACTAAAACTAAAACAATCGACTCATTTATCAACCGATCCATCTGTGTTAAACGATATTTGCAGAGCGCATTCTGTCAATCGCTGACAGTTATTTCAAATAACTGACAGTTATGTAAAATTAATATTGGCGTTAAGTTTTCTTAAATTTTGTAACGTTCCGATCAATTTCCTTATTTTTTTATTTCATAAGATCCTTCTCCTGACAATAACGAACGCAACAAAAAAATAATAAGTGAAATCGGTCCAGCCGTTCACGCGTGATGGCGTGACCAAGGGAAATAGGGATTCATTTTTATATATATAGATAAAGATAAATAGATAAAATTAATATTAAACTCACATATAATATATAAATCTCGATGGTTTCTCAAACCGTTAAAGCTGTACGAAGCTGGGGGCGGGTCGCTAGTTATCATGGACCAACAAAAAAAAGTCGGACAGATTCTCGCTAGCAATAATCTGTGTCACTCAAGTCGGCCAGCTCGCTGTACGTACAGGACGCTGTACGCACACATTCTCACATTAATCGGTCGGCCATTACGCGCGCAAACTGCAACACTCACACATAAACGAAACTCAGTTTTGTCTTTGATGAGTTCCGTTCGACTTTTTTTGTTCGTCCATGCTAGTTATGAATAGAGTTTATTAAACGGAAGTCGACGACGTAGCTGTAATAATTCCCATAGTCTACTAAACTTCATCTGCACTAACACCTCTATGGTCTTCTGCCATCATACGATTAGGTACCTACCCAAGTTCTAATCCATTGCTTTATATGTTCGAAAAATTTGTCTGCTCAACAACGTAAATAACTCAACGAATGTTGTTGAACTGTCAAAATGAAAGCCATTCCTACTATTAGTGTGTTAAGGATGATTTCCACCAAACGGCTCGCATCACATCGGATCGGAAAGGATACGAACGGGTGCGCTGACAGCCGATCGCATTCGGCAGGATTTCGACGCATACGATCGACTCCGTACCGTCGCTTGCGGACGTATCCGTTTCTGCGCCTAGTCAAATAGTTTCATTCCTGCCGTGTTGACGATACGACGACAAGCGAACGGAGCTGATCACGCGTCGCAGAATACTTTCGGCTACGGTCGTGTGTCACGAAAGACACCCGCGGTCAAGCTGCTGTGCAAGGCTTGGTAATATAGACTTTACATACAGTTTACATGATTTAATATCGTTTAAAGATTGTAAAATCTTGTTTGAATCATCCTTTACGCAATTACCCCGCTGCTTTGTTATCTTTTGTAGCATTGCGGTCTCTAACCAGTCACGTGTAGGACAAGGTCCGTCGTCCACGACGCTTCTCATAAGTAGCCAGTGTACGAAGCACCATTGAAGTACTAGTGCTGTATAAAACTGCATACATTCAAGTCCTTTAAAGTTATATACCACATAGTTTCTTATATAGTAACAATTAATTGGCCTGTGACCAGCTGAGCGTGGTAGCATGGTCACGTACCATTACACACTGCCATGAACCATTCCGTGTCGGTTAAAACATAATTGTAGGAAAACCAATTGGTGCTATTTATATTTATTTTAGTACGTATAAGGGTTAAGGAAGGGTCTTTTGAGGGGATGAAGGTAGGGTCTTGGTAGTTATTAGGCAATTTGATAGTTTTCATTTAATTTCCAATTGGGTCAAATTGAAGTTGCAGAATATCGCACTTATCACTAAATCTGGAACAACGAATTCATCGCTCGTTGACATAGTTTGTCGTTTGACAATAGACACGGCTGTTCTTCTTACCACTCCTTGAAAAGGATATGGTAGTAACAGAAGATTGGTCTTTCGAATTCTCTTCGTCTTGACTCATGAACCACAGTACAGTCACAGCTGAGCATAGACCTCTATGTGCTTGCTCCAATGTCTTACGAGCAGCCTGTGGGCTAGACATACGCAAAGACCGTACAAAGCTCTCCGGGTTCAGTATAATAACGCGTTTAGGATGCTGGTGGAGCTGCCCCGCTTCTGTAATGCGTCGGGGATGATCGCGGATGCGCATGTAGATTGTTTCTTCACAATCATGCGGAAAAGGTGCGCTTCCATGGTGCGCAGGGTGTGGAGCAGCTCCAACAGTACCCTAAGCATGATTTTAAGTCGCCTAGACTGTGTTTTCGTGGGTCGCTGTTGTGCCATCTCACATGGGTTGCCGCAGCGGTGATCCACTAGCGTTTGTTTGTTTTTGTGTAGTGCCATAGTTTTAAGTCTTACTAATCATTTTTGAGTCATATAATACTTAAAGAAGATGTAGTGACAAAAATTTAAAAGAGTATGCTAAGATGGTTTGGTCATGTTGGGAGGATGAATGAAGGGCGACTAATAAAAGGTATTTACAAGGCAAATGTGAGTGAAAACGCCGGGAGGGGACGCCCTAGGAAGACATATAGTGGTGATGTTCTTCAGAAAGGTCAGGTGCGTAGTACTCACAACCGGCGTGCTTGTATCACCAGATTTCTGAACGTAAACGAGGCAAAAGGAGTATGTAAGGATCGTAGCAGGTGGCGTTCTGTAGTTTATGTATGTACTCGTATGTGTAATACTTGAATAAAGTTAATTCTATTCTATTTTGTTCTACGCTCCTGTGCTTCTGTTATCCAAGTTGGACACGCGATGGCAACAATGTCATCTTCCCATCTCATGATCTCACCGTCGGACGGCCGACACTTCCACTTCCAGTCCTTAGATGCCAATAGGTTAAAACTACAACCTTACTCCATCTGTTATGACCACACCTTAGCAGGTGGTCTTCCCAACTGCATCTTCTTGACTACTTACCATTAATCCTCTATCTACTTTCTCTACAATGACCCCTGATGCATCATTCAGTACTTGTCTCTTCCTGACTCAATCTGGACTTAACATCAACAATTAACTAAATTAAACCCAAAAAATATACAAGACCACTTCTTCCGAGTGTTAAAGATACGCCAACAAAACGAGACTTTGAAGTAAAAGCAAATGTATGAAGCATCCACATCCGATGAATAAATTCGACGCTTCTAATCAAGATAATTAAGGGCTGTGCAAAACAAAAGTCGAATTCAAAGGCGTGACGTCATACGGAGCGGACTTACAATGACGCGACGGGGCGTCGCGGCGCGCTTGCCCACATTACACCAGGGCCATAGGGTTGGCGCGAGGGAATTACGTGTGGTGACGTCAGATTTGATTAGCGATGTGGATTGGGTTTGTAGCGTGGCTTTGTAGGTTGATAGCTTTTGTGTTAGAGTATGAAATAATGTTATAGATAAATATGCAGAGTAAAATGCCTAGTTTTTTATGTCCATTGGTCTTCTTCGACGTGGTTTTCATTCAAATAAGAAAAAAATAAGAAATACTAAACCAGTATTATTTATTTAAAAAGGAGTATGTAAGGATCGTAGTAGGTGGCATTCTGTAGTTTCTGCCTACCCCCATGGGACGAAAGCGTGAGTTTATGTATGTATGTGTAGCCTATACTGCCCTCCTTACGGTCAAAGGCCCCATTCCTCCCTCTTCTTTCGATATTGTGCTTCCTCTCTGTATAATACCAGTCAGTAACCATGATAAATAAAAATGAGTTACTGTGACGATTGTAGTCTTAACTTACTGTACAACTTCTTTTTTCGAACAATTGTTCAGATGATCTGAAACAAAATATGGGTTGTGTTGTGTTCACCAAATTTAAGTTTGAACTGCACCAACCCTAACCACCATCTCATACAAGGATACGAACCTCACAAGTCACAGTACCCAACACCACACACACGGAACCAGTGACATTAGGGGTGTCAGCATGTCCGCGTGCTCACAGTTTTGTTGGTGGCCAGCGGCGCGGAAACTGCGCGAGCATTGTGACAACCCTTGGGAGCCGCACCCGCCCCGAACGAGGATTTATAAAAAAAAAACAGAATGACACTGTCATTATTATTATTATTTGTTTTTTAAATAGTTTTTTTTTAATGAATAACGCTGTTTATCGGAATGTGTAATAACAATATAGTACCTAATGTAAATATTTGTGAAGATAAATGAAGCTGAAAGCTCTTAAACAATCGTAGTTGGTATTAATGAAAACTCAACTTTATATTTTATAACAAATAAAATGTTTTTGTTGTTGGTGTTAACAAAAGGTCGACAGCAGAATATATCGTTATCAAACATTTCTCAATCATGTAGATATAAGTAGGTATTTTTTGTGAAAGTTAATGTTTGTCTATTCGGTAGGTTGTCAAGGTTAAAATACTACACCGATTCTGATAAACTTTCGCAAAGAATTATATTAAAAAAACTACCGCCACACAAAATAGCTGATTACCTTGAAACAGCTGAACCGATTTTGAGAAAACCTGCTTTCAAATAAAAAAAACGTATTTCAATTGGTTCACCCGTTTAAGAGCTACGTTGCCACAGACAGACACACACATAGCGGTGAAACTTATACCTCTCTCTTTGCGTCGGAGCGCGGGGGTTAAAAACAAGAAATTTTCGTTTTGGCTGCATTTTTCATCTTCTACTTTAGAGAAGAAGTCATCTCGGTACCAGTCTTCTTACAAACATCGTAGCAGTACACAGAAAACTCTTATGTACTCTCACTAGTATTTTTAACCCACTCCCGTGTGCTTACACTATTCTTACTCCAGCATCTGTTTCTGGGCACGTGACAATGGATGTGTCTACAATGTGCGCACTGGCTGGAATCTCTTAGCTGATGAGGCCGAGATGTGAGTATTTACCTACCTACCTGCCGTGTCAGGATGCATTGTATGGGCGGAGAAATGGGTTAAAATGATAGAGGTGACGTTGTTATGTATAGCTGTTGCATCTCACGGCCGCGCGTCAATTGTTTCATTTCTATTTATAGGCAGTTTATTGTACACCAGAAAAATACATAACAAAAATAAATTAAAAAGTACAAAACATATAATAGGCGTTATCGCTCTCTGCGATCTCTTCTAGGCAATCATCGGATCTAATCCTTAGATAATGTCAATAATTTGAAAAATAAACCATGCGTGTTCGTGATTTGCCACCAAGTAGTCCAACCACGACTATAATAATAGTGATAGTGAGTGTCAATAAGTCTTTTTTTTTTTATGAAATTTTAGTATAGTGTATTCATTTGCAGTGTTTCAATTTGCTTGCTACCTGTTTCAGTTTTTGTGATCCCAAGTGAACATGCTGACTGGCAATTCACTATTGCACGTATATATAGCTCGTGCGAGGGTAAGAAAGATTTATTTTATATTTTAATCGCTTGTTTTTCTGACTTTGACTCATGCAGTTTTTACGATAATATTTATCAAGAAGTTACTTAATGTGATTATTTTATCTTGAATCAAAATAACAATTTTTAGCTCAAAATGATAAGCCCCAAAAGCTTACAAGAGCTTAAAAAAAACACAAATGTCAGTCTCAACAGATCTGTTTACTGTTATAAGTTTATAACGTGTCTCGTTCAATAAAACGCCAAAAAAATCGATTACTCACTTTAATAAAAATCGTACAGAGGGGAGGTTGGGGAGCGACGCAGCAGTTAAAAAGCGCGGATGCGAACATTTGTAGCAATAATTTGGCCCGCAAGCCCATGGGGTGAGCCGCGGCTGGCGTTGAAAGAATGATACATCATCAGACCAATAATAAATCACACATGATTCAATTAGAAAAATACGGCGGGTGTGAACGAAAAACGTCGGGTTTTGTCGCAGTCCGGGCCACATTTGTAGGGTAATTTGACGTTTTGTATTGCGTCATCAATCAAATGCAATTAACAATGACTGCTGTTGAAGTGGCGTTCTATAAAGTTGTTGGACTATTATGATATCAAATTCTAAAAGGTTGCATTTATGGGTTGTTATAAAAATAACAAAAGTGTTTCGCAACTTTATTTTGAACTTCTATACCATTTTAGTTAAGGGTTACAGTTTAACTAAACCCGATAGCTACTACAAAATATCATTACCACTAAATAGTTTATGTAACGTTATATTAACAGTAGACAGGTAAAATGCATAAGCCTCCTTAAGCCCTCACCTAATAAAAAAACAAACAAAAATCAAAAATCTGTGTGTTCAACAAACATTTTTAATGTTTCCATCAAAGTCGAGCATTAATACCGTCGGGTTAACACATGAGCTTTCGGCGCACTCAATAACTCATTGGCAAAATATAACAGTGTCGGGGGAGTGGGCGCGGTGAGGCCGTGTCACGTGCCAGTAATGAGTTCCACTCGGCCCCGGCCTCCCCGACATGTTACTATGGAATTTCGCACATACAATTAACGCATACTTCTGATTATTTGGATTTATGACGTCACATTTTTTACTCGGTCGGTATGCGAGGCCTTCATTGGACAATGATTTTTGTTCTATTTTGAGTTCTTTCAATTGAAATATGGAATAAAGAGTTTATTAGTAGTTTTTCAGTCCTTTTTTGTAATTATGAGCTTTGTAGAAACTAAAGCTTTTGTACTTCGAAAACAAAGTCTTTTCATAGTCAACCTATATAAATAAATACATATCTATCGTAGTTAGCCATGCCCGAAATAAGCTTGCTTTATATCTACTAACATATTTGTAAGCAATGGTATCTACTTACTTTCTATAACATCGAACACACGAAAAGCGGGTACACAAAACTACACAATGAGCTTATTCACTTCATACTTAGGTACCTACATGGCAAACTCAAACACCAAAAAAAAAATGCATTAGAACATAATTATAAAATTATCGGATTTTGCAGTAATTAGGTAACTTCCTTTTCAACAAAATGATCTCAAAATCCACTTCCTACAACTATTGTTGGGTACCCTTCACCTGTAAAGAACTCAACACACATCGCCGCGGGTGCTTACCGGATTTACTTTATTTGCACAATACTTGCCGCTAGCTGAATAATGGTTGTAGAGTTAAGAGTCTCTAATAGACTCCTCTCTTATACAACCAGAATAGGCATGCAGATATATTTCAATGATTCGGTTGCTAGGTGAAAGGGATGAACTGAATATTTTAATCAAAAATAATTTCCGCCTTGATATTATAAAGTTAATAGGACTATGCATAAAATGCTAGATGATTCCTAGCTTTAATCCTCTAAAAACTCTGGTTATCCAATAATTGTAATAACATTATTTTAACTTTAGTTAGGTACTTTAATGCTCAAAACAGTGGCTTTTAGATTATAAAGAAAGTAAAACCAACTTTTCTTTATCACCTCTAAAGGCCAGCGCACACCAGCGGCTGGCGGGGGACGGCATCAGAGAGGATTTGCCACCGGCCAGCGCACACAGATGATTTACGATGCCGCTAGCGGACACCGGCGTACTACTGGATGCTGCGGCATGCCGGCAGCATCCCGCAGCATCCCACGGAATACCACGGGGCGTGCCCGGTGGCCCCTCAAGCTTGCTTAGCGACTTCGCAACGCAGTCGAGAAGTTACTTCTGAAAGAGTCGATTGTATAGAAAATTTTAAAATGGTGGATTGGGATTAGGTGTTATTATCGATTTTCGGAGACGAAGAACAAGCCACATACGCTAATAGAAGTAGAAGATTTAGGGTTGATAATCTATGGAAAGACAAAACGATCGTATGCTACGAACTCCGGCGCATACCGTCACTTGCCTTCGAATTCCGCCGATACCTCCCGATGCATGCTGTCACGTCGCGCCACATGTCGTAGCATCCCGCCGCGGTATTCTCCAGCGCGATTTTTGATACCGCAGAGAGAAATCTCCTGTGATGCTCTGTGGCGGTCTCTGAGCTTTGGAATCTATATCTTATTGCCATTAGATACGTACGACTTTACGTTGGTAAATTTAAAATAACCTGCCCCACCGTCTGCCGACAAACGATGGCCTTAAATCCGTATTTACGAAGTAACCTACGCTTTGATTCCTATGTCAGCACAATTTTGAATTTGGCCCACATAATTATGTAGATTAACGCATTTTTTTGTATCTAATACAAAATGTCATCAAAGTAATGCATTTTTGTGGAAGATTTTCTCTCAATTCATATCCTGCACCATCTATACCTTCCTAACTCTACATCCGGAACGGTTTCCTTTAAAACTCAAGTGGCCAATTACGGAGCTGCGTTTGGTCTTCATAAGCGCGTACTCAAGGACCGTTCACAGTTTAGTGTGAGCTCAACGTTTAGCAACATTGCGGACCAATAGCTCAACAACACAGCAGGACCAATTCAAGTACTAAATTGATTTTGAGCTTTTGTGTATGTGCAACGTACTTTTTATGACACCTCTTGAGCTTTAAAAGGTTGGGTAAATATTGCATTAGCACATTTTTTTGGGTAATTATTTTAATGTATTTTGAAGTGAACTGGATTTGAGGACTTAATTGGTTCTCTGCTGTATTTTTTGAGAAAATAATGGGCTCTTAAATACTTATCATAATCTGCATATAATGTTTCCACTGATGGGACACAAGCATCCTCTCTTAAAGATATGGCTACAATCTACCATGCGGACCCAGTGTGGGTTGGTAGATGTCACACCTCTTCTTTTTTTTTTGTTATAATCGCGGTTTCCTCACGATGTTTTCCTTCACCATTTGGAGAGCTGTGGTGATGAAAGCAAAGCGCCTGCCTGGGTTCGAACCCACGACCCATAGATCGTAAGTCGGGCCGTTACCATTGGACCACCCGTGCTCCTTATACTTAGCTGTACGAAAACCTAAAAAAAACTCGATTCTTCACATAAAAAGCTCTACCCTGGCTTCTTTACAAAAAATGTGGATGTCATTGAAACCAGATTCAGAACCAATTATGTATTATTATTCTTAAAAAATACTGAGTAGCTACTTAAAAATTTAATAATCGATATAGACACCGAGTCATAATAACCAAAAATCCACCAAAACCCTACAAACTAACTTAATTAATCTCAAATTAAAGAAAGGCGTAACCTCATTAAAATACCCCACAACTGCCTTACAAGTTACAAGACCGTTTAAAAGTCTTTAACCCTTCACTGAAGCAAAAGAAACATTTGTAGGCAATTAGGCAATCGTTATTGTTGGGAATCGTACCCTCAACCCAGCGGTTGTCGGCATTACTTACTTCCGTGCAACGATTATGTTGTTACCTACGCTTCGAACATATGTTACGAGATACGATGGTTGAATGTGAGGAGATTTCTTATTTAAGTTAAGTAAATGTAGTTTTAATTTGTTAAGTCGCTTAAGTCAACAAAGGTTGCTTGTTTTAAAGAAAATTCTAATCAATTAATATAGCTTAATTTATGAATTTATACAGGGTGACTTGTAATTTGACGTATTCCTTCCAGCGGGCTTAGCATGACGATATCTATCTCCTCGTAGAATAGAGACGGCTATTCCCATACAAAGTGACATTTCGTTTCTCTATTTTTGACATTGCACCGTAAAAATCCTTCTAAAATCTGTCATTTTGTCTTTCGTTTCTGCCGATCGTTGTCTAGGTCCTTTTTAATTTAGACTATTTCAGAAGACAGTTGTCTAAGGTAGTGAAGACAATTTGATTTTTTAATCGCCATGCTAAGGACAGTAGAAAACTTTTTACTCGACGGCTACAAAGTATAAAAATGGAAAGGAAAAAAGGAATTTTTGACTTTTTGTATGGAAAATGTGAAAAATAATTGCCTACATGTTGAGTTTTAGGGGTTTAAGGATTTCATAAAGGTGGTCGAAATTTTCATTATTTTTGCGATAGGACACACCATTTTCGAGATATAAGCAAAATAAAAGATAAACGTGAATAAATTACTGAATTTCGTAAAAAGTGCAGTTGACTCTTTCTACTTTGCTGCCGTCTACTGTCTTTACGAAACGTCATTTTTGTCTATTCTTCCGTCGATAATGACAGTGCTTGTGCTAAACCTGCGGACGTGAAAGTATGACCCATTTGCAACAATTAATCACCCAATAAAATCTAGGGGAAAATTCATGGGATTCGAGAAAACTAAATTTATATGTATGTTTTGTATATTGTTTGTTTTATATCTGTAATTTTTATGGTGTATATAATAAAGAGTATTCTATTCTATTGTATTATATTCTATGTTTGAAAATTTCACAGAATTCGTCACCAAATATCTCATTTCTCTAAACTCTCTAAATAAATAGCCTTCATTGCTATTCCATTGGGTACCTAATACTTTAACACACCTTTCAATGTACTTAACCAAATTTTCTAAAAAAACGAGCAGTTAAAAGTTATAGTAAGAAGTTTATTAACCATTTTCAAAAATCATCTACGTACATGAACTTTGACACCAGTTATCTCAAAATTTTCAAGAAGACGTCTTCATTTTATCGGCTATCTAA
Organism: Griposia aprilina; assembly: GCA_916610205.1. Classification (NCBI taxonomy): domain Eukaryota; kingdom Metazoa; phylum Arthropoda; class Insecta; order Lepidoptera; family Noctuidae; genus Griposia; species Griposia aprilina. The sequence goes on from OU744302.1 coordinate 15,129,433, forward strand.
CGAGTTGCAAACATTTTAAAATATATTTAAGGTTAGCCATGAAACAGTCGATAATGCTTACAAAGCTCGAGTTTGCAAATTGTTGAAATATTAAAAAATTGGGTGATAATCGAATTAATTAACTGGTTTATGTTATCGTTTTACCTTCCCACCACCCAACAATCCTACCTATCTTATGCAGCCAGGTCATCGCGACCTGAGGGCCTAGACAAAGTAACATTCGATTAACGATAACGCTAGTAGAAAAGCTAAAATGTATGGGGTTGACATAAGCTATCGAAATGTCACGTGATCATAGGTCAACGAATAAAAATTTGCTAGACAATGTAAACAACATTCGATTATGAAATGAATCGACAGCGTCGAAAGATTAGGTACTTCCACAGAGATGCATAGCCAAGGGACACTTTTTGACGAGCGTTATTGCTAGTTTTTGGAATCATTAGCGAAAGCGATAGCGATTGTAGAAATAGAATCGCTCCGAAGCGAATGCCATTTGTCTAGGCCCTCAGGTCGCAAGTTGAGATGCCAATTTTGAGTGGTTAGTATTAGTCGCAGTCGATGAGCTAATCACTGACCATTTGTCGCTTAGTTCGCGTGTTTTTAAACTACTGCACACGTACAAACTCTAATTCTTAAACAAACTTCAAATGTTGAAGCTTTTGTTATAGAAAACATTTTTTATTAAAACGTCCACTGGCAGTACCAGATGAGTTAAGATGCTCTAAGTAACCAACAGCAACCACTTTCATAATTTCTTAAAGGGCTTGTGCACACTGTCAGGTCCTGGAAGGAATATTTCAAATTACAAGTCACCTTGTATATCACAACTTTATTGGGGTCCTCAGACGTTTCATTCAAGTTATTATTATATAAATTCTGTAATATATACGACGGAGAAGGTATGTGTCTCTCGTTATTATCGGCCATATTTTAACTACTGTGGGCGTACTATGGGTAGTGTCGGTTATTGCGCAATAGAAAAACCGTTTGCAGCTCAAATCAAATTATAATTTAGGAACAAATTAATCACACTAGCGAATCACACACACTGTACGTACACGACACAACTCTACGGAACGTGTTCACTGCTTAATCGCCAACAACAAACTTTGCTTTTTCTCTGGTCAAGCCTGAGCGTTATAGTCTCTCTCCAGCGCCACCTGGTGGCACCGGCGTCCCGATCAGTCAAGTCAAACGATTGATTTAACGTATTTCCGACATATAATTGTATATAACTTAGGCGAAGCAAATTGGTTGGTCCTAATGCCCCTTGGACGAATTGGGTTGCCTACCAATACTGTCCATCAATCTGCCTGCCTTTTCTCAACTATGTTGGGGTCAGCTTCCAGACTAACCGGCTGCAGCTGATTAACAGTATTTTATATGGAGCGACTGCTTATAAGACCTTCACAAACAAGTTACTGGGTATCACGATACCCCTTGGTAAGACAGGTTGTCAGACTTTTGGGCTAGGACCAAATACCAAAAAGCTAATATGGCCAGTAATTATTACCTATGTTTACACATACATCAACTGACGCCTTCTTCCCATGGGGTAGGCAGAAACTACAGAACGCCACCTGCTACGATCCTGACATACTCCTTTTATGGTTAGTTTCGAACAAATTGAATTCGGTACCAAGCCTGATCCGTTGTTCTATCTAAAGTCATTGCTTTTGAAAAAAAGCCCACTACAACATATAGTACTATGTATATAGATACTTATAGCTGATATTGTTAACTTAAGTTTAAGCACATTAATTTTCCAAATGTGAAAATATGTAATCCATTGCTAGACGAGAACAACTGCCGACAAATTATTATGCAGTTTAGCAGACTTTATATATGTTATTGTTAATACAGATTTCATTTATTTCGATTTAAAAAATAAACATGATTTATAGACACTAATAACCAGCAATATAATTCCATTCTAATTAACTTAACCAAAAAACCACAATAATCGTTTTCCTAAATAGTACAACTCAATTAACTTATTATTTAACCGTCGATGGATCTATTTACGAACACAGAGATTGAGATCATTTTTTCTGCGACTTACCGCGCGGCTTTCAGTCAGCATCCCCTTGAATGTAACAACCCAAAAGTCGGTAAATAGCTAACAAAAGGACCCACAATGCGCCAATGCCAATGTTTGGCACAACATAATAGGGAGTCTTAGAAGCCGAAGTTGTATTGTGCGCAAACGCATTGTTTGTGGGACTTAGTGCGCTTGCACAAAACCGCTCGGTAGCTACCGGCGCGAACTTCAAAGCTCCCAATGTTTGTCTACAATATTATTTTTATTGCCGTAATTGAGTGAATTTCTTTGACAACCCCTGGGAGAACAGAGGTGTCATCAGCCCTAGTATTTGAACTTTCTAAATTTTACGATGTTTCTTTATTGAGATGTTGTTTTCAAACTTGATTATGCTCTACAATCGGCTTTTTATAGTTCATTCCCGTAGATTGAAGTTTTTTTTCGTTGTACGAGTATTTGTCACCTCGTGATGCTTCTTCTAGTGAATCTAAAATATAGGTAAGTCTTAAATTCGATTTTTCTTCTTTGTTTCTTAAAGTGTGGCTCGCCCTTCCGTCACTGGTGTTGGGGAGCTATAATTTTACTTACCAAGAGAGAGGAAACATTGCACCTGAGTTTGACCCCACGCGAATTGTGCCCTATAATGTTATATTATCTCCTGCGCTGGTCTCCATTGAGAACCTATGACCGGCCGTGACTGGAGGAAACAAAATATCAATATGCCTCAGCCTTTTCCCTATGTTGGGGTCAGCTTCCAGTCTGACCGGATGCAGCTGAATAGATACCAGTTTTTTTTTTATATTGTGCGTGTAGTTTGTGCAGAATAAAAAAAAAACTTTTTTTTTTTTTTTTATTTGATATAGAGCGACTGCTTATCTGACCTCCACAACCGTGTTATCCAGTAACTATTGAGTAACACGAGACCTACTCCTTGGTAAGACTGGTTGGCAGACTTTTGGGCTTATGACTTGTAAAGACTGTCAAATATCTACAAATGACAGCCGGGACCAACGGTTTAACGTGCTTTCCTAGGCATGGTCTCGATATTTTATAGATGGTCACCCATCCACGTACCGACCACACCAAGTGTTGCTTAATCTTCGATCGACCCGTGGGGCTATTATTATTTAGCCACGAGCCCCTCGACCGGAGGGTACCTTCTATTGTTTTATTAATATGTTACCCATCGTTTCATTGAACTTTTGAGTTTCCTTTGTCATAACCTTACAAAAAGTTTATTATTAAGGGGATACCACTTGTATGTTGTTATCACATTATAATTATTATTATCTTTTGAAGGTTTGAATCAGTGAATCTCCTTGCTGTCTTGCGGTTCTCCAAAGAAACTCCCGAAATCTTACCTTGTTTTATTATAAGACAAACGTTCTATGAAACGTCGGTATTGGTTGATACTTGGCTTGACAATAAGTAACAAGTATAAAGTTTATGGATAGGTAGGTACCTATACTCCCTTTCCCTATACAACACACAAAAATGTTTTGAAACTTAACCACCCATCACATAAAACTAAATGATTTAATAATCCCACACAAATATCAAACCGACAAAACATAAATTGCTGCACAAAAATGGTTAAAAAAGTAATAAAATAATTACAGAAATCTTTACCACAATCCCAAACATAAAACTATATCTACCTAAATACCAGAACCGTTACTAACCATAGAGATACACAAACTAGCCACAAATGTGCACAGCAATAAAAATATATACCTACTTTACGATATCTTGCAAATTGTATTTTATTCGCAAACTTCAAACCATAAAGTGCAAACTTTACGGCAGGAGCATAGACAATAGAGTCTTCGCCATATTGGTACAATAGACAGACCGCCAAAGATACCGCCTCCCATAAAAACCATAAGTTTTCCGTAAAACAATGGGATTGTTTTGGGTCTACCTCGTTTTAGATAAAAGCAGTAAATATTTATACCTTTGATAAGAAGAGTTTGCCATAACCTAATAAATTTTAATTATTATCGGGTTCTGAAGATTGGTGTTTTTTACCCCTGTGGTTCCTTATCAGCTGGATAAAATTCGGTAAATTGGCTTTCTTACACCTGATAAAGTATGAACAAATGCTTTTCTTAGAATGTTTCTGACTTTTCACTCCGAAAATACATAATGTTTGACAAAACCTATTCTTGCAACTATAGCAGATGTTTTTTATGTATTTCACGTCATAAAATGTGTTTAATTACCTACATTGACATCACCCAAACTCAGACAGCAGTTTTCTAAAAAAACTAACACAACATAAGGGACACTAAAACGATGACGAAACACAAATAAAATCACAAGCAAATAGTTCCAATATAATATTATTTAATTTCACATGAAACACGTAGACGCCGCCAACGCGTGCATTTGCCGCGCGTCGCATCGCGGAAAGCGCGGGAAACTCCGGAAAGTTACGCACAAGTTTTCCGGCCGGCCCGCCCTGGCTCCGCCCCCTCTCTTGCCATCTCACTCGCGCGCCGCGATCTCTTTCTCACACCGCAACACGCGGCTAACCGCACGCGGACGCGGCCCGTATCAACTCTTTGTAGTTTCGCGAATTTTTCGACTTCTGTGTTAATTCTTTAATTTTTGTTTTTTGTTTCATTGTATTAGATGCTTTGTGTACTATTTAGTAGATCATCTATAACTGAATTTGGAGAATCTTATGTAATGTAAGTACTTGATGTAATGTAGTTACTTAAAATATAAAACCTGGCTAAGAATATTCGATATTAATATGCTGTAAGTGTATTATCAAAATTGACCTCATTTTACACCCATTTGTGTTACAAAAAAAGTTCATCAAATATCAGGCGTGCTTAAAAGTGTCAGTCAAAACCCCTGTCATCAAAATTCCTCGCATGCTTTAGCGAAAATGAAGTGCCACCCTGCGAGCGGCGTCGACTCCAAACATGAAAATCATAATTTTTCATGAGCTCGTTGATAGGTTTTCGCGCCGGCCGCGGTTTCCCGCCGCCCCGCGGCCTAATTACCGCCGCCTCGCGATACGTCACCGCGGTGATTCAAAAAAATCCACCCATCCCTCTCCCACTAGGCGGCGGTGAGCGCCGGCATCCCACTCCAACGAGCATTTTTATAAAAACGCAGACACCGACCGCGGCCGTCCCGCTCGTTCCCGCCGCGACACCGCATCACCCGCACCCTTCGTCTCCTTCCCGCTTTTTACGAGACGTAGGGGCCGCCACCCGGGTGGGGGCGGCGACCGCGCGAACGCAAAATATTGACCATCGGAAAAAGTCGCGTCGTATCACAGTCATCAGTTGAAACTGAGTTCTCGCGAGCACGCGTCCCTTCGCCACGACTTCGGTGCGCGTCGTGAGTCTTCGGCTTGCGGTGTCGCGAGTCACCCGGCCGCCGTTTATTTTTCCGAGTCCCCCGCCCGGCGTCTTGCCGTCCGCGCCCAACAAGTGGTGTAGACGCTGTTCGCAGCTCGCGGCTCACACGGAGTCTCGCGCCCGTACTTCGCACAACTTTCCGAGCGCTCCGCGCACGCGACGCTCACTTCCCGCGAGTTTGTAAACCGTTCGCGTGTTTTGAAACTTTTACCAAAGTGTTTAGAGACTACAGTGGCGTGACAGAGGACTTCAGTGGCGTGTCGAGAGTCGGTGCGGTGTTCGTAGAGGGTAGGCTGAAGTCGATGCACCTCCCGCACGCGAGCCCTAAGGCCCCCAGCATGGCGGACGTTTATGCTCATATCCATGAGTACTACCGGCAGAGCCACGGCGAGCTGGTGCAGACCGGCTCTCCGGCAGTGCTGTGCTCCGTGCTGCCCGGCCACTGGAGGTCCAATAAGTCGCTGCCGGTGGCTTTTAAAGTGGTTGCTTTGGATGACGTGCAGGACGGCACTCTGGTCACGATAAAGGCTGGCAATGATGAGAATTCCATGGCAGAATTGAGGAACTGTACGGCGGTGATGAAGAACCAGGTCGCAAAGTTTAATGACTTGAGGTTCGTGGGTCGCAGCGGGCGAGGCAAGTCCTTCTCGCTGACTATCACCATCAGCTCGTTCCCTCACCAGGTAGCCAGCTACATGAAAGCCATCAAAGTCACCGTCGACGGCCCCAGAGAGCCCAGAACCAAGCAAAGTAAGTTTCTAACTACTTCAAAGTTACTTTCAATTTTTTTCTGGTCTTTAGTCTGAAGTCTTTGTACCTTTAGATTTCTATCTTATGGAGTAAATAAGTTTGTTAATATTTCATTTCAATAACTACATAAGTAGTATAAAAAAATCAAATTACTCAAATTAATAAAATTTTCACAACTGCCCAAAAGAAAATTGCCATAAGACTGAATAATGGATCATCCTATACACTATTACTTTAATTTATCGTTTTTATATTCTATTCTATGATCAATTTTTATATCACGTTATTTGCCAAAATAATTATCATACTTAATTAAAATAAATCAAAACTACTGCTTTTTGCCAAAATTTTACCTCGGGACAAGTAATTAGCTAATTTTAACGGCATCCCAAATTAGCTAACGTATGGACTTACATTCTAGCTTCTTCAACTCAAAAGATTGGCATTCATCACCATTTGTCAGATATCATACTGAAACAATAAAAAAATGATCAGTCTTTATAAAACGTTAGTTGGATGCGCGTGCGCGAGTCTCTGGCTCTTCGCCAGTCCACAGACCCGAGGTCGATTTTGCGGCGCCGCAACATTCAACCACATTCAAACGAGTTTTATTTCTGATACATTTAAAATCTAATATTTTTTTCAATGCGAGATCTAAACACTTTATATATTTTTTATTTCGTAAAAGTAGTGCGGGGATAATTTTGCCCGACCGAATTGTCCGACATCTGTGTGAACGAAACACAGACAGTCAATCATTGGGACATTAATTACCTCCTCAGTTTAATCTCCTCGCTACGTTAAGAATTACGGCTAAGACAGCTCTCTCTCGAAATAACACCGATTGTCTGCTTTTATGTGAGTAAGGAGTTAACATTAAGGAGCGTCATGTTTTGACGTGGGGCTTATAAATGGTTATTGGTGTTTACAAGAACACGCTTTTATACTTTCGTGTGCTGTGTAAATGTCTAAATATACAAGTCAATTAATATGAGGATGGTGAAGGTCAATGTTCATGTTCATGAAACTTCTTAGTTTGTTACTTGGGGAAAGATTTGCAGATTATAATAAATGTGGCTTAAAAATGAATCATGAATCAAGTCTTGCAATTGTAAGCTCAGAAGTAGCTTAAACCTAGTAGGTATAAGGCAGCATAATACTTGCTACACAGAATAAAGAATAAGCATAAAAATAAATACATCTTAATACTATCCGGGAAGTTATAAAACAATATTTAGTCAGAGTCAAAACGAATCAATACCCCAACAAATTTCTCGTGAAGACACTCAATCAATACCAATAAAATCACATCTAGAAACTGCTCTAACAATTGAGTTGTCCAAAAAAAAACGCTAAATCTGCGACAGACACCATCAATCACAATCAAGCAAATAAAATCATAACCATTCTACTACGCAGACAAAGCAATCAACAAATTAAACTCAAATCATAATGTTTTCACACCACAAATCTATTTTAGATGTTACAACGTGCACCGAGACGTCTGTGTAAACAAACAGTTGCGCCCAAACTTCGACCAATAATAAAAAGACAGTATGCGGAAAAACTAACATCCTTGGGCGATAAACTTCAAAGACGACGAGTTCATAAAGCGATCAATGGAGCTGCCTTAATGACCGTACGCTCTAATTAACATGTAGTTAGTAAAATAACTAACATTTAGACACATTATCCAAGTAAATAAATAGTTTTTGACGTGGTTTAATGCTGGATATATTTAGTTTTTGTTTAAAAGCGGATATAAAAATTCAATTTTTCGCATCACCCTTTTCTTTGAGGTAAGGTGATATGAAAGCCGTGATGTGGATTACGATCTCCAATGTTTTGCCGTCTAAATGACACATCTACTGGTTTAGAAAATATCTCAATAGTTCTAAAACTAGTCCAAAGTTCGTCAAAGATACATCTGTTTAAACAATTAAAACACACATGTCGAAAAATATGCGTGCTAATTTTATTGACGACAGAAACTGAATTCGCGAACCGCGAATATCATTTCTAATTCCGCTTCTAATACTGTTGAACCGAGATAGTTTTCTATTACACAGTTTTATTATCAAAAATAATTCAGGCATATTCTAGAATCTCGTCGGCATGGTACGTCGGTACAATACTCGGTGTACCAGCGGTTACCAAGTTCGCCGGTTCGTCGGTGTGGCGGTGGCCGTAACAGATGTAAACAATCTCGGGCCGCGTCGTAAAGTCCCGTTTGATCTCCCCGCCTGCACCCCGAGGCCGGTGCCTCTAAAATATGGATTTTATGTCTCTGCTAGCTGCTAAAATACCGCATCCATAGCAGTGACCCTCATAACCACCCGGCTGCGAGGACCTTGCCAACATTAGCAAACGACTTATGGAAAATTTAAACTAAAAGTCATTGAAACTACTGGAGAAGTTGGGCCATATATTTCCTTCCTTACCCGCAATATATCGACCGATACTACGTTTTAGGAATTGTTGGTCGATGCTGTCTGTACTATAATTTTATTTTAAGGCTTGCAACTTTGGGCATGAAAAATCTATAGGGTTCAATCGAAAGTCGATCACAAATTATCCCTTATAAAACTTAATACCCACTCTTTTTCAAATCGCATGTTTCCTCCCACCATTTCCACATTCAGATCACGAACTGATAGCACTAAATCGCCATAAACCAGACAATTAAACAAAGACGTATAAATGCGGTGTTAGTTATGGAGCATCGTCGCCACCCTCCAAATTATGAGCCATAACTCTGATTCCATTTATTCAAGACACTCCTTAACATTAATTTACGAGTGACAACCGGCTCGCATCTCATCTCGTCGAGATATTTAACGCTCATTCTGACACTTATAAGTCGTATGGTCCGTTTATTTGTCTCGAGCGGTACGAATTCGGCTGCGACGCGTTCTGATCCGAGCCACATTCTTAACCATTGTACATTTTTAGGTCGGTGGTGATTAACGGACGCAGAAATAACTTTATAGATTCACAACACTTTCACAGTGCGAGTGCAGTATTTTTGTTCGGAATTCCGGTTCGAATATTTGGATGTCGTCGGAAATTGAACGGCGCGTTTCTGCGTTATATTGTATCGAAGTTCGATGATGGTTGTCATGCGAAAATCTATGGTGGATTTTACGGAGAGCCAGGAGAACAAAACTTTCACAATCTAACTGAACTTTAAGCTTATGTTATACAGTCTCTAATGAACCTGGTTTAATTAGAAAATAACTCAAAAAAAAAACTTCTTAACAATCCTACTGAAAATATTTAGTGTATCAAATTAGCTTTAAATGTACCCCGAACAAAGTCTGTGTCGGTTAACGTCCCCACTTACCCGAATTAATATTAATTCAAGCACTCAGTAATCATATACCACTTCTCAACATTAGAAATGCTCTCTTTACCGCGTTAATATTCAGAGCCCCGCATATGCAAAGGGTCGGGGAACTGAATTTAATTGAATACTGGCATTAACAAATGGAGCGGCCCGTTTCCGAGTTCTACATTTAACTTATTATTGTTCCATGATGTCGGAGCGCTTCTCAGCTCCGGATCGGCGCGTGACAGCGCGACGGGCCATCCATCAAGTTCTTAATTTAAAATGCCCGCGATCTGGGAAACGCTCTCACGAAGCACTCGCTAATCTTCCCGCGGAAAGGGGTTTGCGTTACAATGGCTTTACATAAATAAACTAATTGTTTCGTCATCATTTTAGTACGCCATAAAAACTTCATCTATGTAAAAACAAAAGGCTGAGCCCATCACATGCATTGTTTAGCTTACGATATAATTAGGCTACTCAAACCAAACTCGCAACAACAAACTTCGTGTAAGAGTCGCTAAGAAACACCGCGTATACAAAGTTCAAAACAAAGTAGACAAAGTGCTCGTAAACAGTTTAATCCGGTAATAAAAACGTTACACCTGATCGCATCAATTGGGATGTCTCAAGATTGGATTAAAAATGTAGTAAAAACCCGAAAATAGACGATGGCCGCTGTCTTCAGTAGAGTATCGATTAAACAAATAAAAAAAGCGTTTCGCTATGAAAGGCGAAAGGCAACGTGACGTTGGAGGGTCGTAAAAACGTATGGCACAGAGGAGCCGACTAACTGCAGTAGTAAACTGGCTCGTTTTGTATACAGAGCCCTTGTTATAGTCGTCGGGCGGTAAACAGAGCACGGCCCGTGTGTCGCCGCCTTTACGGCCACCCTTTGTGACTTTAGTGCTTGCGGACGTGGATCAAGACGTTAGTGACCTCGCCGCGTCCATATCTACTTAATAAGCCATTGCTTAGATCCGTACTATGACTTACATTGTCGTTTGGCGGCGACTGCGGATTCCGGTTGTGATATACCAGATCAATAGGTCTGACTAGACACATAAAACATGTTTGGATTCCCAAATACAAGTCCAGGAAACAACCAAAATTAATCAAACCTTCTGGGTATTTTTACTCTGTGTTTATTTCCTCCATATGTCCTCAACAAGACATTACAACTTTTTTCTTTTGTTGCAGATTACGGTTACGGTCACCCGGGTGCATTCAGCCCGTTCCTGTTGAACCCCGGCTGGCTGGATGCTGCCTACCTCAACTATGCGTGGGCAGACTACTTCAGACCGCCGCAAATGCGAGACCAGACCGCCTCGCTTATAAAAGGTAGGCATCGCACATTTTTGGTGTCGCTTCTAGCCAGGTTTTTCAATTTGTTTTAGGGACAAAAACTTTGTTCGTGTTTGTGATATCAATTTTATAGACACTACTGTTGCTTGCAAAGAGTAGGTAGACAAGTTTCTATGTAAAAGTATCTAAAAATGCTTGTTAAAAACTTGCATCGAACGCCTGAGCAAAAGAATTGTATTACAAAATCAAAACACTCTAGTACCTCTTAAACTTCCGATCGGCGTAGAATAACGGTATTTGTTAATTTAAAAATTCCCGATTTAGCAAACAGCACTCAAAAACATGTTGCTCGCAACAGTACCGCCCCTCAAGGCCGTACAACGCAAAAGCGGCTCAAATAAAAGAAGCGACTCTTGAACTCTGCAAAACAACACCGGCCCGACCGAAGCAAAACCACCCGCTGAAGTCCGCACCACGGGGGGAAGTGGGGGGACCTACTAAACGTACAAAAAAGCACTGCCTTCACGTTCGAGAGAGTGTGGAGTCAATTTTATTCCAATGTAGGCGACCGCGCCACCAGCCACTTTTTGTTTCCGACGCTGAAACGCGAGGAGCGATGTACTCAAACACCTACAGATTTTTATTAAACCTACGTAGTAGTGCGCTCACAGACGTGAGACGTACTTTGAAAATGTGTCATTGATTTACGCTTTTTGCGTCAGGATATGATGGAAATAAAGCAAAAGACTTCGGATTATATGAACTTCCCCAGCGAAGCGTATCGATCAAAGAGTAGGTACGAAGATATTACATCGCGAAAATTAAAAGTAAATTCTACTCGTACACGTGCTATTCATACAATGCTCTCCACACTAGGGACCGAATCCGGTTAACCCAATAAATGCTAATTAAAAATAACAGTCAAAGCAAAAAAGAATCAAATTCAACGATCGGGAATCACCTCAATCAGGCGCGATGCCGATATTGGCCCCCACCTCGCCAAATTACCCCCTTGTTACGACCCCTTCCACCCCCGTTGCCTTTTAAAGTGGTCTGCGCACTGCCACTGCTGCAAACAGAAAAAGTGTAAAAGAGTAACGAACGTAGCACCACCTCCGAGCTCTTTGTGGCCCAATCTACGCCTCCATCGTGTCCTTTTTATGCGCCAGCTTCTCTTACACGCTATCGAGAATCAAAGCTTCCCCGGGAAGAACTTTTAGAACACGGCTACTAATGAAAATTTCACATTTCGAGCTCTCTTTGTCCGGTATGTGCGGAGATAGGTGTACTTCCTTATCGCGATGCTCTCGGCTTTGTGGAGTGCACACGTGTCCGTTGCAACACCTACACACGTGCCCTGCATCAATAATGCGCCGACTGATACTCTCTGTGACAGAAAGAGTCGCATCGTGCCGAATTACGGAATGCCGTGTCTGTGTTGCAAAGAACTACGTCGTGTTCGGATAAATAAATATTGCACCCTCACCCTCTCGATATCGCACTAAAAAAACATCCCTTTCGGTGATGCCGCCTTTAAACGCCTACAGATTGTACATTATCCTTAGTACGATTATGCACCCCCGTTGTTCAGGGAATAGACGGAGTGCCCGAGCGCCGCGGGCCATCCCTCGGGGCTCGTCTCTCATATTACGTCATGTTAGCAAATCAGCCAACGGTAGCTCGATATTTCAATATTTATTCCATCACCATCGACCTATCTAAAAACCTTAAACATGATCTTGAAGCAAAAAATCTTAGATTTTTTTATTTTGACCATATTACAAAATATTTTTCCTCCTTGTCAACAGGTGGTCCAGGATCAATACCAACGCCTCCTGTAACGTTACCTGGAGCCGAACTGTTCGCATTCGGACCAGCGATGGCGAACTTACCAGCGGGAGGCCTGATCCCTCCTCCTGGTGCCTTCTTACCACCGAATGGTCTGCTACCTTTTGCTCCACACCCGGCAGACCTAGCAATGAAATCATTACCACCAGAGCTATCGCTAAAGAATGGGATCAACCCTTACGAAGCATTGAGACACTTACAAAGCAACGTATCTTCAATGGACACATCAAGCGCTCGACTGTCACCAACTAGCAGCAGGCAAAGTGGTAGCCCAAGGAGCATAGTGAACGCTAGCCCTGATAGGTCAAAAGCTGACTCAAAATCGGAAGTTAATTCGATGCACGACGCAACGATCACTGATGAATCTGACGAGGAACCTATTGAAGTAGTGAAATCAGCTTTCCATCCAACACGACCAGCGAACGTTGAGCTCCAAGAGATGAAGAGAGTTCAGGCTGCTGACTCTACGGTAGCAGACAGACCACGAGTCCGAAATGATCTGAAGGCTCCTTCACAACGCACCACGAGAGTGCTGTCTTCTAGTCCCACGTCCACCAAACTCTCAAACGGCACGATACCAACACACAAATCAGTTTGGCGGCCATATTGACTTTATAGTGCTAGAGCTAGAGTTCTTAATTAAGTATCCCTCGTGATGATGGATCTGTTGAAATGTGATAAACCAATGAGCTTGTACATAATATAGGTATTAAAAATCCCTTGATTAAATATCAGATATTTATTTTAGATCTCTAGAGTATAGATTAGAAAAGTAAATGTTGATAGATTATTTGTTACTTTTATTGCAGATGTGTTCAAGCTTATCTATATGATAATTATCTCGTAAATATAAATGTAAATTGCAAATGTATAAATGAAATTTTAATATTCTTCGAGATACGACTGATTACTTTAATGGATAAGAAAGACAAATGTATAATTGTAAATAGTTTAAAGGGTATTTATTAAACAAACGAAATGTACAATAAATGTCTGCCAATTGGCAATGTATAATCGACATGTATATATGTATCTAGAGATAACGAGATAAAAGAAAGATTCTGAGAAATTAACACTGATTTTTATTACCTACTTGGAACACAAACCCAAATGCGAAATATTTTGTTAAATCGGTGAATTCATTATGAAGACAAAAATAAATGTTTCGGCAATGAACATGACTTTCTACAGTATAAAAGTTTTCAGAAAGTCAGTAGTTTATTACTTTTTTCAAGTAAGTCGTGACATCAGCTGCGTTTGAACATAACTTTGTTAAGTTCTTTAAAAGTACAATTTGGTACCTAATGCTATGTCTGGCCAAAAACAAGATTAGATACTTTATGACTGAATTATAATTAAAAATATACAAAAACAAAAAAAAACACCTTTTATATATTTACATGGAAATGCAAGTTAATGAACGAACACAATGTGCATCGCACATGTTATTGTTGTATTAACCGTGAATGCTTATAAACACTCGGAACACTAAACTGACGCAGGAAGCAGGATGAATCAAATCGGCACATTTATTACTGAGATATTTTTAATGAATTGAATTTAAAAAACGATAATTTTTGGTCTGAATTTTTCCTAAAGATGGAATATATATATATATATATACACATGTATATAATCAAAGGGAATAACATAACTCTACATCACGCCCGTTTTCCTCGAAGGGTTCGGCTGAGGTGTCCCTACCTAAAGCATCTACACCTCGCCAGTTAAAAGTAAGTCCCCAAATATCGGCATGATATTGTCCTACTGTAGAGCAAATGCTTCTTGCCATACAGAGAAGGTACGACCATAGATAACCACACAATCACCACTCTTGCTCAGTGAGGTTTGGTCATTTCAGAGTGTTATAAACTTATAGTCCTGTTTCCCTAGCTATGTTGTCCTTCGCCGTTAGTCAATGTTAACTAAGATTAACTTAGAAAGTGCATAAAGCATTTTTGGGTTCAATAAAGGGGATTGACTACTTATTCCATCGGGTAAATACTTACCGTACAACCTAAAAACCTTCTTGGTTGAGCCCAATACTCTCAGCATCCTAATTGCGAAACACACTATCTATCACAATCTGAATCATTTTGAACCCTATTGCTAATCCATTGCTTCATGTGTTCGAAAAATTTGTCTGCTCAACAACGTAAATAACGCAATGAATGTTGTTGAACTAAAGCTATTCCTACTGTTAGTGCGTTCCGCAATTACCCAGCAGGTTACAGTGTTACCGGTGCCTATGTAGAGTTGGCGTTGACTTCATTAATTTTCAATCACAATCCAGTGGCCGTGTGCTCGGCTTCTGATGGCAGTGTAAGTGTTGGAAAGTGAGAAAAATTGAATTTCGAAGCTTCGGCTAGCTTTGAAGTCGGTTATAGCCGGCCTGGTTCATCGTTATAAAGCGGGCGATATGTGGGCATTTGCAATGTTCTTAAAAAATGTTACGACGAACTTCGATTACATTGTCGATGGTTAAACATACAACAATGTATCGGGTTACTTGGTTTTACAATATGAGACTGTAAGAAAATCGGATACTTAAGTTTGAAGAAAATCTCATGTGGGTACTTTTTCAGATTAGCAAGTGTCTAGCATGGACGAACACAAACAATCTGACTGAACTCCGCTAAGACAAAAATGAGTCCCGTTTATGTGTAAATATAGTTATGGGTGAGTGCTGCCGTTTGCGCGCGTAATGGCCGACCGACTAATGTGTGAATGTGTGCGTACAGCGAGCGGGCCGACTTAAGTGACACAGTTTTTTGATTGCGAGAATCTGTCTGACTTTTTTTGTTCGTCCATGGTGTCTAGTAAATTCTTAAAAGTCAATAGGGTGGATGCTCATAAGTTTGAGGTTTAAAAAAATCTTTAACTAATTCACTGACAGGACAATGCACAACCTGCACGCACAATATTTTTTCACAAGACTTCCTTTTGTAACGAAGGCGAGGCAGAATTTTTGAAAATTAATCCCCTAAAGGAGTTAATTAGGGGATGAGTTTGTAATTTTTTCCAATGGGAAATTCCATCGGATACAGGGCTTTTAAATAATAAATTCATTGAATTTATTATTTAAAAGCGCTGTATATATAAATTACAAACTCATCCCCTAATTAACTCCTTTCACAAGACTTCCTGTCTTGTGAAAAAATATTGTGCGTGCAGGTTGTGCATTGTCCTGTCAGTGAATTAGTTAAAGATTTTTTTTGTAGTACCTACCTATATTATTTATTTCATACCTACTTCCTCTTACATAAAGGTGTAATAAGAAAAAAATTGGTGACTAAGTAACTACTTACAATGTAATAATGTCATGAAACAATAATTTCACTATAGCAACAGCGTGGTAATTGCGTAACACACTAACAGTAGGAATGGATTTCATTTTGACAATTCAACAACATTCATTGCGTTATTTACGTTGTTGAGCAGACAAATTTTTCGAACATATGAAGCAATGTATCAGCAATATCCTTCAAAATGATTCAGATTCTGATTGATATTGTGGTACGCAATTAGAGAGCTGGTTGTCTGGAGCTACATCGCACTGTCCTCTGTACTAGAAGGTAATCATTGTATTATCATTCTTATTTTTTTTCTTTATTATTTGAGCTTCTTATCTTTTTTGTATGCACGTGTTTCTATGAAAAATAAACCTGTTTTCTTTCATTCTTTTTTTCTTTCTGGGACATTCTCCTCTTCTTTAGCAACTAATATTATTACAAACATAATCACTTACTTTTCAATAAACACTGCATAATTTTAAACACTACGAAGATTCACATTATAATGAATAATCATTTATAAAGTGTGTATGACGGTACTTGTATTTTGATAATATCGATTCATAAGTCAAGGTTGTTTCAGAGTGGGTAAATTACAAACATATAAAGTACAGTTTTCAGATGCAAAACAACAAATAATTAATTATTGGTGAAGTTTTTTTTTTTCTTTTTTTTTATACGTTGGTCTACACTCAAACTCACATACACAAACAGCCAAACCCGGAACAACTACTTGTAGATCATACAAATATTTGATCCGTGCGGGAATCGAACCCGCGACACGCAACGCAGCAGTCAATCGCTTAACTACTGCGCCAAATCAATTTATTACCTATAGGGTATGTAAAAAATAAACAGCTGAGACAGGATGATTATAACTGTTCGGTATGCAACAAAAAATACAAAAATATTATTACTGCATTGCATTTGGCTATTACCTTTTAACAAGCTAAAAAATTTGCTTGTTTGGTGAATTCTGAATCGGTGTTTTTTATTTTCTTCAGCTAGGGGCTGTCACATTTAGCATTGGATTCTGAGTCGCCTATTTATCTTATTTGACGTACCATCCACCTGTACTATTGTTGAACCACTACCTACTACAGACAATCAAAACTTAGGACCATCGTATAAAAGACAAAATCGGATCACAAAGGTATAAGGGCATTAGTACATAGATGCGTATGGGCCGCTGGCTGCTATCAATTGTGTTTGCTCCCAACTGATCGGGTTAGCTGATTGCAGGGCCAGGCACCCGCGGTCGCGCCGCTTCTCAAACAACGCTTGGATACCTGAAACTGTGGATATGAACACGTTACTAATATTGTGGTTATTTTTTTAAGTCTTGTATCCACAAGACTTAAAAAAATAACCACAATATTAAACATTGAATTACTTATCTAAGTAATTCAATGTTTTGAAAAGATGACACCTTAATTACTTAAGTAAAAAAACAATTAATATTTGCTTGTTGATAAAATATAAATATAATTTATATACATAAATTATAAATATAAATTAGTAATGTAAAAACATAATAATAAAAATTAATATATGCGTCGACTTCCGAACCTCCTCGTTTTTTGTCTTCGGTTAAAAAGAGGTGTCGTAGGACAGCCAGTTGAAACAAAGTTCCTGTTGCTGTATATTATGAATTACATAACAGTCACAATTAAATAAATTAACAAGGTTTGAGAGTAACTAAGACATGAAAAAAACCCCTGCATGTCTATTCTACAGTAATTAATTAGGTATATAACTGTAAACACACAAACAATACATGCGCAAACACACAAACTATAGCAAAATTGTCGTGACGGTCAAAATTTTAAGGGGACCACAGGACATAAACGCAAGTTTTATAATGCCTAAAAGTATATGATCCAGTGCAGTAAACAAAATCAGAAAACTAAATGATATTCTTCAGGATATATGCTAGTTTGATAGTGTGCTGAAAACATAATACAACTAATCTGATACTATAGAAATAAAACACGAAGATACCTCTAAAAAAATCTTTTAACGATAAAAAACCATACTAATATACATCATTCTGATTTCTTGTAAGAATATTCTACAAGGAACATATTAACGTAATAGTGTTTTAATTATTTAGTCCAATCAATAGATTTTTTTAAATAGATAATTGCGTCATATTTTGCAATAAATTACCAGCGTTGTGTCATCGCACTTCTCTTTCTTTTCTATCACAGATTACTAATATTTAAAATTTAAGCTATTTTATATTCGTGCTGTTGTCAGCCTCTTCAGTACACTCTTTTCGGTCTAGTTCTCATTCGCCAAGTGGGCAGAGTGTAACGTGCGATAAGGAACTTCGTTCCAATAAACAGTTATCATCAGTGATAGCTTGACAGTGTCAGCTTTTGAGTTTAAAAAGTGATAGTGCTGTAAAAGAAATAAGTTTAAGGTTACCAGAAACTACGTAATTTTTATTGGCGGTTTTTATTTTAATAGTTCGCTAACAAGGACAATGAAAACAGAAGGTAAGTTCCAAAAGTTTAAGACGAACGTGCTAACGTGCTTTCCGAGGCATGAAGGGGTCCCGGTATGTAGGTAATGGACGGTCACCCATCCACTAAACAACCGCGGTAAGCGTAGCTTATCCTGTGATCGACCCGTGCGGCTGTTTTTATTAAGCCACGAGCCCCTTTTTTTATTGATAACTTAATTAAATATAATAAATATATACTTAGGTACTTATCTAATTCTCCCACTCGACTACGGGTTTTAACGACGCAGATAGGAAAGCATAAAAAACTTACAATGAAAATAACAGCCTTTGAGGTTTTTTTCCTTGAGTATAAGTATAATGGAATAAAATAATAAATAAAAACGTTCCATTCTCTTGCTCAATTGTATTTTTTTTCTTATGCCGTACTGTTTTTAAGTAGGCACCTATGTTTTCACTTACCTATTTAATTTATTGACATATTTTATAGGAACTTTCATATTTTTCCTCAATATTTTCTCTATTATGCTTACTTGAGATTTTCAGGTTCCGTTTCCAATTTATTGATGCAAATATTTTTGCACATTTATCTCACAAATACAGATAAGTATCAACTAAAGGCATCTGGTATCCAAGGAAGGCCATGGCTTGTTCTTAGTTCTACAGCTTTTAACGTCTTCACAAAAAAAAGCCGTGTATACAAACTACAGAAAAAAAAAAAAAAAACAAAATAAAATTCATATCCAACTTTGTCGCATGCATTAGTGAATAGAAAGCACCTCATTACATAAACCTTTGATTCGCGCACTCGCTATGACTTACTTTTTGGTGCAACATTCCATACAGTGTACAACCATCCTATTTGGCCGTATTAAAAACTTGTGGCCAGACGGCCGCGTCAGTGAATATATTCTGAATTTGAAATTTTGTTTGAGCCAATGGACGTACCTATGTTTTCAATGCGCAAGTGATTACAGTATGGGCCTGCGCCCACTGGCGGTACGGCACGTCAAGGGATTTTTATGCCATGAATAGAAAAATAATTTAATAGTGTGACAATTAAACTGAAATTTCAACGGCAACAATGCCGCGACGTCCTTAGGCATCATCGTTAAAATTTCATCTTTATTGTCATATTTATAAATTATATTTCTATTCGTGGCATAAAAATCCCTTACCGTATCGTGCCGCCAGTGGACGCAGGCCCTATAAAGTCTGTCCATGTGTGAGTGGTGGTCTGTTTATAACCTCCCCATGTGTTTGTTGAAAGGAATATTAGAGGAAAATTAACGAAGAGCCCGATGAGTGCCTTTAGCTCTGTTATACTTTTTAATTTTGTTTTATTGACTCTGGCATGTCATCCTTTGTAATGTAGACTATAACAAAAATAACAAAACTCCAATTTGCTTAGTATACACCTTTATATTTTTTTATGTTGTGCTGCACCAAAATGTGTGTTTATATCTGCTTTTCTCTTTATTTTCCTTATTCTGAGAGCTCTATTTATGACGTAGAATTTGTGGATGTACCCTAGAGTTGGGTCACCTAGGAAAGAAAACAAGTGACAACGGTAGATTCATCGAATTATTTATACTATACTGAACCGTGCTTTACATCATCATTTTACGTCGATTCCTCATTAAATTGGACTAGTCTATTCAACATCATTCAAAATATTTTTATTGGTGAGGAATTATAAAATTATCATAATCATAGATTACAATATACAAGCTAAAACTAAAATATATATACCTACTATTTACAAGTGTATAATGTAAGCCAAGAGCTCATAGGGCATCAAAAAATTCGTCCGCATCACTGTCAATGGGATAAGTGCCCAAAAGGCTGGCGGCATTGCCACGTTGGATGGCGATGCTGATTCTTTGGGCTAAAAATAGGCCAGCTGGTCATGTGAGGAGTCGACCAACCGTTTGGTGATGTCCCGAAATATTTGATGAACACTGTGACCCTAGTGTTTCAACCCCAAACGTCTCAAACATATAGCTCCCAATAAGATTGTTATACTTGCGCCGTTTGAGGGTTTTTGCTCCTGCAGCAGCCGCCCCAGCACAGCCCGCCGTGCTAGGAAGATGGGATGGCGCGAGGGTGTCCACACAAGTTGCATCCCACACCAAAGGCCTAACCAACTTCCAAGGCATTATGGTAAAAAAAAAACATTCAAAGAAAAGCGCGGTCGTTTTTTACAACTTCTCATAGCAGGCCGTCGACTGAAGTCGATGATTTTTTCCAGTGAATGATTTTATTTTTACTTTAATTATTTTTGATATTTGGCACGCACAACTGGCGATTGTAGGAACGATTTTGATCTTGACTTGCACTACCTCCTGCGATACCAATCGCTATTAATTCAACAGCTGCCTGAAATCGCTAAGAACAGGCTTACGCTCAAGGATAAAAGCGAAACAGTGCCTACGTAACGTAAAAATAAAAACGTTTTAATTCCACCGTGTCGCAATGCAGGAACCGCGGCTTAACCCGCCGCCGCCGGCGAGCGCGCGACAGCACATATCGATAAGATCGACATCGCACCAATCGCAACTGCTTTTATTGTTTCAACCCGTTTTAACCCGTTTTCAACCCATTCAACCCGCTCGACGGAAGATTGCCGCGGGCTCGACCCGGTAAAAATTCTAAATGGAGGTATCCTAAATGTCTGTCGATGGATCTATCGTACAGATATCACTTAGCACCCATTAGAATATAGGTAGGTAATGCTTTTTTTTTTGTGTTGAGCGTTTTTCGAGAGTGCTTCGACGGAAAGGCCTATTTAACTGGCTAGGAAAGAGGAGGTTTTCACTTAGTTTTCATTATCTACAAATTGTACAATTAGTGCCATAATTTCCAAAGTTTCAACATTTTCACGAATGAAAAACCTAGTTACTCAATCAATCTTAACGTCCATTCTATTCAAACAATTCTTCCGATAAGAATCAATAACAAACTTCGCAAAAATCCCAAAAATATAACAGACAAATCCCTCGTCATCCCACTCGAAAGTCAAAAGGGGCGACAGAGCCATACTGGACAATTCAGAAAGAAATCTCGCTGATAAAATTTTAATGCCTGTATAAAAAGGCTATAAATTTGATTTACGCGCCCCCGGCCGCCGTAACGGGGTAATATCGAAAAATAACATGAGATAATGTTGGCTTACAGAGTGGGGCCAGGGTTGGATTAGGTGATATTTGCGTTCGGAATGTGAAGGCAGCGGCCGCGGCGACGCCACGCGGCGAGGCGACGCGACACGACGCGATGTCCGAACCGCGCGTTGACGCGGTGGGAGTGTGGGACAAATAAAGTGGATCTGCGGAAAGGTGAGCGACATTTTGTGAGTTCATTTGGAAGTCAGTATATTGTAGACAATATAACTTTGTCATCCAATGTAGTACATGTATACATAACATAATTATAGCTAATAATACTACTGTAACGGTGTTTGCAAGCGTCTCATAAACAACATAACCCTAGGGAGATATCTCAATGAAAATCGTAAAAATAAATGTAATATATTAAAATGCAAAAAGTAATGTGTTGTTTGAAAAAAAAACAAGCGGGGGGCGAGAACTTACCTCATGAAACACATAAAATATTCGCAAAGAAAGCACTTGGATATAATAAATTCCTTATTGGGCCGCGGCAGGAACACAAAATGAGTAGAAAAAGCCACTTAAAAAGATTGGCACTCAACGAACCGGCATAATCTATGCAAATTACGTCAAATTAGGAGTCGTCAACACGCTTTGCCTCCTCTGCGTAATTTTGAAGGCAAACCCTCCTTTATTATTAATATTTATTCCTCTCCTTCCGTCCGAGAGGAGGAAAAAATAAATCTCGTCGAAACACTTCGATCGGCTAATGAATCGGATAAATAAATTGATGGAAACATTTGACATGTATGAAGGTTTTCCTCGAATGTTCTGAAAGTGTTCGAGAGGGTAAATTGGATATTATGATTTTTACAGCCTCGTTGGCTCCGTGGTCGCAAACTCAACTGCTGAGCATGAGGTCCTGGGTTCGATTTCCAGGTTGGGAAAAGTAATCGGTTTTTCTATTAGGAATTTTGAAGTAGCAGCCCGGAGTTTGGATTTGTGCCCGGTTGATAGAGCAATAGGCTCGCTCCCTGTTACATGGGACTGCATAACTGGCGGAATGTTGGTGTTCTATAGGTATACCTCAGCCTATCCCATCGGGAAATAGAGGCGTGATGTTATGTTATGTAATTTTGCGTCTATGCTCGATGGTTCAAATCTCAAGTAAATCACAAGGCAAAATAAGTTTCATACAATCACCATAAGTTTTAAATATTTATCAGCCGAGCTCACTTTGAGCGGCGTAAATTACGCTAGGTTTACGCTCGTCCTGGCCCCTTCGAGTTCATTTGTAACATTTTATTCGAACATTTTCGTAATTATTCTCCTCACTTAATAACAACATGGTTACTTAATGAATTTTGCGAAACTTAATGAGAGCATGAATTTCGGCTTGCTGTGACCGATTTATTGACATTAATTTTGGTTACCAGAAATTAAATAATAAATTAAAAAATATTTTCAGTATTCATCAGTTCTTACTAATTAGCAATGAAGTAACCATTTCCGATAAACTTATTTTTAACGCATTCTGATAACAATTTGCATGAAAAACATCTGAAAATACTTAACACATTTCGAAAGCAATATTCTCGCTCAAATTCCACGTAATTTTAAACCATTTTTGACACACTTTGGAAGTATTATCTGTGTTAAACCCGACGATGAAAACGGTATAAAAATAATACACGTTTCTCATTTTTTTATTTTATCCTATCTACTCTGATGCGGAGCCATGTACCTATATAAGAATAGTTCGATTTCCGAATGTTGTAATTACAACTCCACCAACGAAATATAATAATATAGTATGCATAAGTACGAACCTACATGGTCATGGTATATTTTTTTGAGAAGTTATCACCGGTGATTGTTGATCGCTAATTGTGGTTGATTATTGTTGTTTTTATTTATTTTTTTGTTTCTATGAGTGTGTTTAATTTAGTTTGTGATTATCCTGTGCGAGTCCCAGTAAATACATTTCCTTTCTCGATCGAATCCAGACCTAAACGTAGTCTGATTACCTACCTAATATAAAAACACCACATCTGCGGGTTTATGATCTTCTACAAAACAAAACACGATCCTACTATAACCAAGAGCAGTGTTTAAAGAAAGTCGGCAACTAACAAGCCGACGCCGACGGCCGGACAAGATAAAAGGGCAAACGCAATAAAAAATCATAAAATGACCCAAAATATTGTTTGTATAATACCCGTAACTAAACAGAGTTATAAAAATATTCCCCTAGCCTCACAAACGCTACTGGTTTTGTAAGAAACCTTACCTTTGTTTTGTGGTGATACAATAATATTCGATAAAAATAAAAAATAAAAATTAGGCACTTTCTTAGGTAGAAATAGCTTTTTTAATTTTATTTGTAAGGCAATAAAGTTGGAAGTAAATGTTGTTTTAAAGAAAAAGAAATAGGTATTTAGAATTTGGTATACTTCTTAAAAAATATTGATATTTTAGTATTATTTATGACATCGTAGACCGTAGCCGTCGTAGAGGTTACGTAGTACTGCTACGAAAGACCTTGCTACGACGCCTACGCGCGTAGCAATCTCGTAGACGAATTGAAGAAACTTTTTTGTTATTAAAATTGAGATACGTATATTCTGTATAATATCTTGTTGTTCTGATGGCCGGTTTGTATCTATATAATGTAATATTATATTCATTGGTCATTCATAATCCAGACGTCACAGCCATGAAACCGCTTTTTACAAGATTATCAAACACAAACTCAAAGTATTTATTTCAGATAATTACAGGCACTATTTAAATGTCAAGGGGTCGGTTGGTCAGAAATATGAAGCTAGTTGCCCATTCCAAAGCGTAGTAGGTTACCTATGGAGAAGAACGGGCAAGAAACTCCACGGACACTCTTTTAAATCAAAACATGGTTACAAAATATTGGTAACATCATTAATGTTGAAATTATGCATGCGAGAACGATGCAAAACTTTAAAGCGTCCGTAATAAAATGATAAAAATAATTCAAATATCAAATTTAATTTAAATAAGCCGTGCCAGTTAAGAGATGACTAGTCCCTACTGACGGCGTCCGTTCATGACGCATGGATTAGCACCATTCAGCTCCACCATTTTGAAGGTAGCTAAATGATCCAACTCATGGGCCCTCATCGGGGAAACATTAGAGTGAGCATGACATACTCTCAGCCGCCAGGGCACATTCAAATTAATGAAAGACGTACCCACTAAATAGTAGCTTTATAGTATGTACCTCCATAGTACTTACACATGTGCAATGCAATTATACAATACTAAAAGATTGAATTTATACAATGCAAAAATAGTCTTATCAAACTCACTACTCATAGTGCTAATACTGTAGGTATGCCAGTTGTTGTTTACTTTATTACTAAACAAATAATTTAATCAAGTAAGCAGAAATCATAACAAAATCTTACTCAAGCAAACTCTTCCGCCACATTAACCAACCCCTTTAATTTAACAACCAAACTACCACTAAAATCTTAACAACTCAATTTATACATAAACCTCAATTTCAACGATCTTGGAGCCACAGCTCATAACCCTATAACTACCGCGTCACCAAATCTCACCCGTCTACCCGCTGCACATACGCAAATTGCACACGCCTAAATGGGTTTCAGCGTCCATCTACTGGGCGGCTAGTCATTAACTCACGGAAGCAAGTACAGCGGACCAATTTCCCCACCCGGTTGCCAATTAACAGCACTTGGGTGCCGGCGAACTGGCCGCCGAGTTAGCAAGGCGGTCGAAGGGTTAGCAAGATGTTTGTTATGATTTACGATTGAGGAAAGAGGGTCGGGCCGTTTCGGAGCTCGTGTCGCGTTTGAGGGTTAGAATGTTGTAAGTTTTGAATGTTCTTGTGTGGGGTTTCAGAGGTGAGTAGTAGATTTTAGTGTTTTAAGTTTGAAGAATTTGTTAATATTCTTCAACTATTTGTGAGGATTTTTATTTTGATGACGTAAAAATTACTATGAAATTTTTACTTGCCTTCGGTTGCCTCACATTGCAGTCAATCTCTTAGTGCTAAGATAGTCTAGGAGCAAGCACAGCTCGAGAAAAGGCAACAATGAACTTCGGTATGGATTTATGAAAATGCGTCATTGAATGATATTTCGCAACGCATCGTGATTTCAAGCATGGGCATTATTAGTACCGTGCCAATTGCTAATAATCACCCTATAATGTTCCAACTGCTGGGCTACAGCTACCACGCGGGCCCAGTGCGGGTTGGTAGATGTCACATGTCATCGAATTTTTGTTTCTAGGACATGCCGGTTTCCTCAAGATGTTTTCCTTGACCGTTTTGAGAGCAGTGGTGATGAAATTATTTACACAAAGTAAAGCGCCTGTCTGGGTTCAAACCCACGACCTACAACTCGTAAGTCGGGTCCGTCACACTGGCCCACCATTGCTCTGCTAAATGCTCGATACATAAATATTTTCCAGATAAAAATATAAATTATATTTACATATAATATTTTACAAGAGGAAATATTATAATTTCATTCGAAATAATTAAGATTTATCCCTATTCCAATTATTTAAATGGTATTTTAAGTTCCCACGTTAAGGTTAAATAAAATAGAGAACTTATACCGATTTACAACGTAACATTTATCCCAACGTACTGCGGTAATTGGGTTCACTATAAACCTTAATTTACTTTTAAAACAAGTTTAAATAAAATCCAACGTGTTTCCGCTTAACTAACGGTGAACATTTTTAATGCAAAATTTTTACTGTGCCATATAAAAATGTCTTTATTTACTTAGGTAAAAGTCCCAAAGCAATTGGCCCATATCGGTAAAAAGTAGAGCCCAGAACTGTCCAAAAGTAATGCATTATTTTTACAAGGACCTTTCTACGGCTACAGTTATAAATATGTTAATAATATGCAACTTAAATGGGGCACACTGGAAGAAATTGTTGCAAAAAAGTCGAAACAGTACTTAAACAATGGCCGTTCGCAGTAAAGAAATGCAGTTAGAAATGATTATTGTGTAACAGTGTCATTATTTTTTTTACGAAAAAAAAAATTAGATCTGTAACTTTGCATTTTTTATTGAATGCCCGTGTTTTTGTAAAGTATTAGCGACTGGCGAATTTTACGCGACTTTCTGAGAATATTTAATAGCGATGTATTGTAGTATCAGTGTTGCTTTCTCCCTGTCTATTTACATATTACAAAGCATTCGTAATAATGTTTACTTTTTTCTTCTGAGCACGAGACTTTTCTTTATACCATTTTTATCTGTTCAATACACAGATAAGCGTATTATCAAGCTTCAGGTTAGATTAAGATTTCTTTAAAATCTCTTAAGAGACTGGTTCTTAAACACACTACTCCTATAAAAAACCACGTAGATTTCATTTGTGAAAACTCAGAATGTATTAAACTTACAATTGAGCCCGTGGTCAGTAGAAAATTCAAGTCTGCGTGTAGCAACGGCGAACGCCTCGGTCGACAAGCGGGCAGAATGTCACCCCAACACTACAAGCATACCAGGCTCTGTGTTATAGTTTACTATTCAGTAATTTTTGATTGTAGTTCAGCGGGCTAATTGCGTAACACACTAACAGTAAGAATGGCTTTCATTTTAACAGTTCAACGACATTCAGTGCGTTATTTACGTTGGTAAGCAGACACATTTTTCGAACATATGAAGCAATGGATTAGGAACATCCGTCAAAATGATTCAGATTCTGATTAATAGTATGTTTCGCAACTAAGGTGTTGGTTGAAGTTACTATAAAACAAGTTTTATAAGAAAATCAAAAATGTATGGAACTGATAACTACGGAACGCTTAGGAAGCTATAGTCACTTGTCTAGGCCCTCTTGTCTTCCAGTTTTCGGGGCCCACACGACTGTTTTAATAGAAGAAACGCCCATGCGCAGATCTGCTTAATCTCTGCTTTTTTATCACTAAGAGCCCGTTGTTTGACACATAGTTAAGCATGACCAATAGTCAATTTAACAATTAGTCACTTGACAAATAGTCAATATCTGTCAACGTTTAACTACTCTGTCTGCGCATGGTTAACTTTTATAGCAAACAAGCTGACCCGACAAACGTTATCCTGTCTTAACTATGAATGTCATATGTCATATGTCGTTTAGTTTTCGTTTTGACTATTGACTAAAACTATCGACTCATTTATCAACCGATCTGTGTTAAACGATATTTGCAGCGCGCATTCTGCCAATCGCTGACAGTTATTTCAAACAACTGAGTTATGTAAAATTAATATTGGCGTTAAGTTTTCTTAAATTTTGTAACGTTCCGATCAACTTCCTTATTTTTTTTATTTCATAAGATCCTTCTCCTGACAACAACGAACACAAAAAAAAAAAATGTGAAATCGGTCCAGCCGTTCACGCGTGATGGCGTGACCAAGGGAAATAGGGTTTCATTATATATATATATATATATATATATATATATATATATATATATATATAGATATAGATTATCAATTTTTTTAACTGTAGTTAGCTTAACCATTTGTCAAACAACTTATTTCTGTCATTTTTAACAAATTGTTAGTTTAAATAACGCATTTTAACTATTAGTATGTTTGATTACTGATCACACAACGGGCCCTTAGTGAAAAACTAATTCCATTGAAAAAAAAAGGATTGTGGTTTTATGAAACCACGCTAAAAGTGAAACTTTTTTTCACATAATAGATATTTAAAGAAAAACCTCCTTCCATTCACATTATCCCTCCTCCGCGGCCGACCGTCACGCGACATGCAACACACAGACGAAAAAGTTTGAGACGATGTAATAAAAGTTTCAATTTAAATTCCTTTATAACAGACTGCCATCTATAAAACCACGTCGCAGCCCTACGCTACCACTTCTTACCACTCGCATTATGATAACTTTCCTTTCACCTTCCCTTATTCAATTTAATAACAGGTGTGTTCACGAATATGAATGAGTTCTTCGCGGTTCTTCGCGGTTCCTCGCGGTCCGTCGCGTTTGTGGCAATAGAATTCGGTTTTATTTGCGTATTCACTCAAGTGACTGACGGGAAACACGCAAGTAGTGTGAAAACTATTTTTATACGAATAAAAAGGGTTGGGTGTCTCTTTTTCGTTTTGAGTTTTTGTTTTGTATCACAAATACATTCATACGTCTTAACTTTGACTTAATTAAGTCTCTTCATTGTGTCTGTCAAGTTAGTAAATAGTAGGTAGGTCAATGTCTGGATTCCATTAATTTCATTCCTTTTATTTCAGGGGTACAAAACATTTTGCCACACATGATGATTAGAGAACCACGTAATTTTCCATGTCCAAAACGAAACACACATTTCGCCCCAAAACAAAACACAACAGCACACAGCACAAAAGAGCAACGAATGAAGCTAGCGAACGAATTAGTCAAATAAACACCTAGTGAGCGAAAACAGTCGACGACCGAGCAAAAATTAAAAAAAAAAAAATACCGCCTAATACTCAACTGCAACGATTTTTTCCGCACACGTCCGCGGCGTACAAATTGAAATTCATTAGTACGTGGGTACGAGGCTCAGAGAGGGCGTTAAGGAAAATTAACGAGCTATATATGAATTAACACTCGTACCGTGACCCGGCAGCAGATCAATACGGAATCAGCGACAGTTTTTTGAAACGGTTAACCCTATCTAGCTTAAGTTGTATAACGAGTACATTGGTACATTTTTGTGGATGTTGTACAGTTAGTAAAAGAGATAAGTATACAGTCACGTACAACAATTTTTTCTACAGTTGTGCTCATTTTTGTCAGTTGTGTTTCTTGATTTTGCGTTCGTCAGAAGTTTTTGGGCACGTTAGTTAGTTAGACGTTAGTCGTAACAAAAAGCAATAAAAAAATTATATAAGTTGAATTTCTGGCCTACATAGACATTCACGTGAAATGATTGCGTTAGAAAAAAAGAAAATGCGTTTGTTGGTATAAATACAAATTAAACACCCTAAAAATTATTTAGACTAGACTGCCTCCTTGGTCTAGTGGTCGCAAACGCTACCGCAAAGCATGAGGTCCTGGGTTCGATCCCTGGGACGGGCAAAGTGTGATTGGGTTTATCCATCTGGAATTTCTCAGTAGTAGCCCGGAGTCTGAATTTGTGCCCGGTTGATGGCAATAGGCTCGCCCCCTATTACATGGGACTTAAACATAACTGGCGAAATGTGAATGTACTCGTAATATAGGTGCACCTCTGCCTAACTCTTTAAGGAATACAGGCCTTATATTATGTTATAAAATAAATAAATAATGTTAATTTTATCTCCACAAATTACATTCTCATACTACATACTTAGTTAGCTATTATTAAGTTGATATATATGTGTTTTGGCAAAATTTTGTAATTTGTTGGCGATCTAGAGTCTAAACTAAACCTGTATGGAGTTCCATACAGGCTTAGTTGGGGGAACTAGAGTTCTCAATCCCCCATTATGTCATTAGTAAAGGTTGTTGACATGGTACAGTTGCGAGTGATTGATGGTGTGTGTATACGTGTGTGTGTTTGTATGCCTACATTTATTTTACATACAATATTTCATATTTAATATATTATGTCGGAGACGGTCAATAGTATGGACACTAAACGAAGCGCAGCACGAGTTCCGGAAGGTAACAGCGCCGTCGCGATGACGTGCATACTCGGCTAACTTCGTGCTATGACAGATCCTGACTGATGGAGGAGCGCTGGTGGGACGAGTGAACACTTACCATTCTGCCTTCGAGGAGATCAGTACCTCCACCATAGGAAATGTCACGCGTTCCATATAGTTGTGTCGTGTACTACAGTGTGTGATTCGCTAGTGTGATTCATTTGTTCATAAATTATAATTTGATTTGAACTTCAAACGGTTTTTCTATTGCGCAATAACCAACATTACCCAAAGTACGCCCACAGTAGTTAAAATATGGCTGATAATAACGAGAGACACGTACCTTCTCCATCATATATAATATGATTATATACCTACATCTGGTTAGAGAAATAAATATTACATTATACGAATAACTACCACGCACTTGTCTCACCATTTTCGAGTAACTTCCCGTTGCCGTGTTGGAAGAAGCCACTCAAATACTGTGAAACAAGCGCAAGAATACAATAAATATACCTTTTAAGGGAGGTGCCGCTGACGCATGCACTTCGCACGCTCAACCTAATAGCGAGTGAGACGGACTTATTCTTTTGTTCTGTGAGTGAATTCACAAGGAATGCATTGTTTATAATTAGTTATAGATGTTAGTATAGATTAAGATAGTATTTAAAGCGCATTTATCCCATTGGGTTATCCTCTAACGGTAGATGTAAGTGGAAAAATAAAAAAAACATGCTTAAGTGTCGTGGAACACTCGGTTAGAACGAAGTTCCTTTCGTAGTACTATATTTAGAACATCCACAGAACAAATTTGATTACCATAAAAAGGGTTATATTGAGTCAACCTTAAAAGACGGACATATGCTGTTACGTACTTTTTTTAGAACTTTTAACGGGGAGCAATTTCGTCATACATGGTTTTTGCGTAACTTTAACCGTTTACGCAGCGCACGCATCGGAAGCTCTCAAAAGAAATCAGGTTTTACCGTTTTTGCAACATTTTTAATTTATGCTCGGCTCCTATTGGTCATAGCTTGATGTTATATAGCCTAAAGCCTTCCTCGATAAATGGACTATCCAACACAAAAATATTTTTCAATTCCAACCAGTAGTTCCTGAGATTAGCGCGTTCAATCAAACAAAAAAATAAAGAAAGGGTCGTGACGGAAACTCGAGACGTAAAATTCTTAAAAAAAAATTGGCCAAACCCAATTGCCAAGTCCGTACCGTGCGATAAGAAACTTCGTTCCAATAAACAATTATTATAATACTTTATTATCATCATTAGCACAAAGACTTTTTACGTGTCAGTGTACCTACAATTAAGTAACCATTTGTGTATTTAATTTTTTTACAAGTTTTTATTTAACTTGCAATGTATGTATGTATGTTTGTTCTGGTGGAATCTTGCAACTGAATTTTTACATTTAGTTTTACGACAGTTAGCTATATGTATGTTTTCTTTTTGTGTTTTGAATAATTATTCTCCTTTGATTCCTAACGGACTTTATAATATTTGCTTGCAAACCCATCTCTTTTGTCCACAGTACCTGTTTACTACATATAAGTAAATACGATTTCCATTGTTGACATATCATATCAAAGTTAATTTAAATTCATCAGTCCTCTTAATTAACTTAATTAGCGATTTTCAACTGTTCGGGACTTTCAGAATATTACCCGATTTTATGCAAGTAATCATGATATATAATCATAACTTACAGCCT
Organism: Griposia aprilina; assembly: GCA_916610205.1. Taxonomy (NCBI): domain Eukaryota; kingdom Metazoa; phylum Arthropoda; class Insecta; order Lepidoptera; family Noctuidae; genus Griposia; species Griposia aprilina. The sequence continues at coordinate 15,161,316 of OU744302.1, forward strand.
GCTCTTTTATTCTCTATCAATATATATTTTTTGGGCACTAAAATATGTTAGCATTCACTGGAAAGTTTCTTTCGTAATATTGAAGTGGATAACTACTTATATAAAGAAACGTTTCAGTATAATACAGCTTAGAAATCGTTATATCACCAAAAATATTGATCCATATTAAAAGATTAACAAACAATCAAAACACAAAACAAGATCATTAACAAATCGTTACATTGAATGACACATTTATTGCTAAGCCAGTTCACGACAAGATTACGGCTACAAAAAGAATCCTGTCGCACTGTGAATGGGGCCTTTAATCTATCCAAATCCTTCCCCAAATAGCTGAGATGGTGCATAGACGGTGCGGATTAGACGAGACTTTGTCTTACTCAACAGCTTACGCGTTTAACGCAAGTCAATCTGTTGTTGGGAGCTGGGACATGACTCCCCATGTTCTGGCTAAGTCTTCAGCATTATCTGACTGGTAATCATTTTTATTAAGAGGTTCGTGATTAAGATTTGAAGGACCTTTGAAGAAAATGTTGGAATTGAGATTAATAATGATGATGTGAAAGTTTTTATTTAGGGGAAATAACGGCAATTTTCAATATCTGAGTAGTACAGTATGTAATCTTAATTATTCAAAGTAGGTTTTAAGGCTCGTGCACACTGGCGCGACGCGACAGCGTGACACAAAGGCACCGCGTGCAGCGCGACGGGCGGCCGGCGCCTTTAGGGTAGGATTTTTTGACGTGATATCGTCTTTTATATCGATGAACGCCGGCTGCACGCATGAAAAAGCATGACTCATTGTCACGTTCCGCCTGAGCCGAGCGTGCAAGCGAGAGCGCTGAATAAGCGATGGAGAGGCACGATCAGCCTAAGCGTTCGGCTTGTGACGCATCTATCTCTCTTTCACGCCTTATGGCGTTAAGGCTCGTACACACTGGCGCGACGCGACAGCCAACACAAAGGCACCGCGTGTCGCGCGACGAGCGGCGCCTTTGTGTTGAGCTGTCGCGTCGCGCCTGTTTGTGGGAGCCTTTATCACGTAAAATTATCGTCCGTAAACCGACTTTACTGACAACCATTCTTTTTTATTTTGGATCTTGCTCATTCAATTTATCATTTATTTTATAAAATGCGATTCAGCATAGTTTTTTCATCACGTGAGCTGCTATTTCAAATCCAGTTTTGTTGCCGCAAAACCTGTAAAAATGTAGCATCAACTTTGTAGGTAAATAATTCAGCTTTTCGAATTTTGTGAATTCCAATCTCACATTAAATAGATATTATTAACAAAGCAGGATTTAGGTTCCCCAAAACATAATTTATAGGATGGCAACACTAATCTATTAGTCGTGTTTGTGAAAACCCTGGATGAAACGTAATGTCATCAAGGTAATGTGCTGCAGTGGTACTGTGGAACGGTAAGCCTGCCTAATCACGATGTCAAATCGGACCTCAGATGCGTCTACATAATGCTGATGTTCATTACAAACTGATATCCAATGTGATATTTTGGTAGTCAAGGCCTCTAGACACAGGAACCTATAACATCTTATAATAAAACAAAATATTATCTGTTGTACACAAAATATTTTTTTCTGAGTGCTGAACTGACTTTTATCGAAGCGGTCGTGGATCGACGCCAGCGATAAAAGTTCTTACTGCAGACACAAAATTCGTAATAGTACAAGTCCAGAAGATTCACTCCGCAAAATCATTAAAATAAATAGGGACTCTTGCTACGACACAATAAAGTGCAATTCAGGTCGCACAGCGCTAATTGCCTATAGTTATATTCACCTAGAAGACCTCTTTCTATCGCGAAACTCTTATCTCTTCTGACTACGTTAGGGCTGTCTTCTTTTAAATAATAATTAATCTGAATATTTAATTACCAGTTGTGTCTATTACTCCACTTTTGTGAACTAATGACGTTTCAAATGAACCTAGTACGTTATTGGGCAAATAAAAAAGTATATAGTACGAGTACCCTGTTGTTTACATAATCAAAATCTTACTACGTAATAATTATTTAGTTAAAGCTAGTCCATGGTAGGTACCCACGAAAAGAACAATACTAAAATAAAATTTAAATAGGCACTTTTCTACCCATACTTATCAAAGCTAAATCTGACCTTGTAAACAGAACTTGTAAGTACCTAACTGTCCTATAATAATAATAATTAATATTCTAACTACATAAATGCGGGTGACATAAATAAAAATAACAATAGTAAATATTTCCTTGGTAGGTACCTACCTTATTATTAGTTATAGGTAGACGTGTATTTCTTTACCTTTCGATGTCCTTTGGAAGTGTGAAAAACATGAGGTTCGGATCCTTATTATAATTTAAGCAGCCGAATGCGATGCAATGCAATACGCTTTTGCCTTCATTAACCGACTTCCAAAAAGGAGGAAGTTATATGTTCGACTGTATGTGGGTCGTTCTTCTTTTTAACCTACAATTTGATAAAACATTAGCTCAATTTCGAAAAAAGAAATATAAAGCCTTCCCGTCAGTATATATATATATTCTGATAGCAGAATTTCTATTCTATCGGAAAAAGTTGTTGGCCGAGAAGTTTACAGATTTTTGTACGATTTTCAAGAAATGAAAGACGGATTCGACAAAAAAAATTACACCTCCGTCACGAAATCTTTTATTTTATTCTATCGAATACTCTTCGTCAAATAACTTGTACTTTTGTAATACATTAATTAACTAAAAGAACTTTCAGAAAACATATTAAAATAATACATTTGTTTTTATAAAATATGTTTTATTCATGATCTTATACCACTCTGTCACATTTTCTGCTAATATAAAGTATGTTTTTGCTATAAATCAATTTTACTATCATTTACAAATAAATACGAATATCACAGAAGGCAATATCATCAACACTATTATAAATATAAAATTTCCAATGTTGCACTAGTCTTAACAAAATATATAAACGACCAAAACAATTTACCTAAGAGGAGACAACATCATGACAGAGTAGTAACTTATGTGACAGAGTTGTTATTCTAGGGGATACCAGGCTGCGTTTTGGAATAAAACAGGTTTATTTTTCTAGAATCATTTATTTTGTTATAAATCTTTATCAGTCTTCAACATTGTCATATAAAATAACATGATATCGAACTTAGATAATTAATGAAATTACATTTGAGAACCTTTAGAATAACAGATTCGTATTTTAGTAAATTAAATGACTACTCACTTAGTAAATAAAAAATCTAGTCTAACTTGACAATAAATTAAAATTCGTGAATAAAAAATCGGTGAACATACATTAAAAAAAAGCATACATGTATGCTTTTTTTTAATGTATGTTCACCGATTTTTTTAGTTATTATATTTAGCGACGAACGGATGACGACGCGACGCGGCGCGTGAAGTCTCCCAGGCGCGACGCGTTTCTGGTAGAACAATTTCTATGAAACCTTCATGGAAATTGTTCTACAAGAATCGTGTCGCGCCTGTCTGCGGGAGCCTTGAGTAAGTATCGAACTAACGTAACGGGACCCCCGGGCCCCGGCCGGCGCGCGGCAGCCCTACTGAATTGGTCCGACACGTCGACCGCGCCGCGTTCTTGTAGCTTCATATCTAAAATCCGAAGTGCTTGCTGCAGATTGAAACCGTATTGCTCTTGCATTAGATATTCTTCCTGATTTTTTATGTTGGGCGCACGCAGAAATCATCATTGGTCTATGTTAATCAAGTGCTTTACATAAAATTCACATTTAAGTTAAATTGATAAAATGGACGTACAATGAGTATGGATCGAATCTTTTTTGCCAAGTTACCACTTCAATAATATTTTTCTACAATACTGCAGGAAAACTCCTACTTACATTAGCTACTTGTAGATCTATACTGACTCTACCAGTTGTAATGTCATCACCTAGACTGCATACAGACAAATGGTTATCTTGTCTAATCGCTGTGTCAAACATAGATGTCAGTGTACTAAGGCCCACTTGCACCGCCAATCACTAAACACATTTAGCGCTAAACGAGTTTTAGACATCACTCTGTCTCTGTCATCTTCAAACATTTGACAGAATCAGAATTATTTTTTTAAACTTGTTTAGCGCTAAACGTGTTTTGTGATTGGCGGTGCAAGTGAGCCTAAATTAGTTGTGAAGGTTGATTCGGTTTAGTGGTGCTGTTTTTCGGTCTAAAGATGATTGTGCGATTATAGTTTCTACTGCGAAGACTGAAGAAAATTTTGTATACATTCTGATTAATGTAGATAAATATTTTTGTAACGGTATACTTTAGTGATTTTATAAACTACTGGCCCGTATTTGCCTGTCTATACATTTCAATTTGAATACTACGCATATTAGCAACCTCAAATAATTATAGACTCGTGACAAAACAGAAAAAAAAACCTAAATATGATTTATTTTTTCCCAAACTTTCTTCCTTTCAAACCGACAGACCATTCGATCACTTTCAATAAACTCACAAATAAAGTAACTGTGGTACAATTTGAAGTAACAGGACCTAACAATAGCCCAGCCATTGGTCACGCTCACAAGGAAGTGACAAAACCCTTTCACGGAGAAAGTCTTTTGTACTTTCCTTCTCAAGGTTAACTAACATTACTCTTTGTGTAACCGACTTGATAGAGTTACGGTTCCTTGTGTAATTATGTATTCTAAAGGATTGCTCGAAAATGGTTCAATGTTCTGTACGGTCTTTATGAGTAACGGTATGTGATCTAGTGACGTCAAAAGACGATGTTTCCCGTTAACAACAGTTATGGTAAAAGTAAACAAATACTGTTTTGAGTAATGAGTGAAAGATTCCGTTAGTTTTAGTTTTATTTATGAAGTCTGTTGTTTTGTAGCGGGAGCAGGGTTGAGATTCGATTATGAAATTGGTTAAAGAGAGATTTGAGATGGTTTGAGATTTTGAAATACCGTTATTTGGTTGGTTGAAAGTTGTTGATACGGATATAGTAATTACAAAATGAGTCGTTCTTGCAGGTAGCCTAATCAATCTTGCAGTATGTAAGGCACCAATAATGGCATCAAAGCCCATTGTTAATTCACAATGATCATCAACACTAATAGAGCTACAAAAGTTTTTTATTCACGCACCCTTTTTTACTTTCATCTTACTTTAAACGTAAAAACGGTGAATTACCTAATTCTCGTACAAAACTCCGAACATCACAATTTTGCGTTTCGTCACTTTTTTTTTGCTCGTAATTTTATTGTCAGACCGCTTCTGTTGTCATAAATAATATTGTCTTTGGACGGCCACTGGTGTTACCCTATATTGTTTGCTTTTGTTAAATTAGCAACACAGTGCTAAGCCTAGGTTGGAGTAAAAATATGACCCATTTTTACAGCCATTGTTTCTTCGTAATTACGGACAAGGCCAAATTATGCTCTTATGCGTTTCAAGAAATGTGCTGTGTGATTCTTTCTGTTTCTTCGCTTTATTCTGGTTAATTTTCCCTAGGAAGTTAATAATTTCTTAATGTCTTTTCGTTAATTCGATTTCGATTGTGAGTAAATCGTGTAATCGTGATTGTGGGTATTGTTGTGTTGTGATTGTAGTTGTGTGGTTGTGTGTTGTTGTGATCTTTGTACCTATTTTTCTGTTCCTTTCTTGTCTGTTAAATGATAAATGATTTTATTTCTGTAAGTAGGTTTATACAAACACGTCAATAATATTTTTTAAACTAGATGAGGTCGGCGTTTCCTATCTGACTACTCTGAGAAGAAAGGCCGAAACAAACTTAGAGGTCACAGTCTCTTTTAAAGTCCAGACATAATCTTGGTGAGATCATGTGAAGACCATGTAGATTTATGTCTGAAATGGTCTTTTGAGGAAAAACCACACAGAATGAGTGGACCTGTCCAGTTAGTGCACGCATTTATCACTAATCGTGGAGCTCAACTCAGAACTTAAGGAGCTCAACCACTCGACGAACAATACCAAAGAAAGGACATTTGGGTAGGCCGCATAAAGCACCAGTCCATGTTTATATATGTGTGTACATAAATGGTTAAATAAATAAATTAATGTAAGTAAAAGATTTGTTTAGTTTTAAGTTTGTTTAGTTTTAACTTGCTTTAGACATTATTAAAGTCTGTAGTGACACAGTACCTGTCACCTGTTACCACATACCACCGAACCAGTTACCTCATACCACCGTATCAGTTACCTTACCACGCTTTTTACTGTCTGCAGTGTCTAATAATTATTTAAAAGTAGGCTTATCTACGTATATACTATAATAATAATTTATACAGAGGTAAAATTTGTTTGTTTGTATGTAAAGGGTAAGCTCTAAAACTACCGGTCGGATTTGGAAATTTCTTTTCGCATTTGATAGCCCAACTCTTGAGGAAGGCTATATGCTATTTAACATCACGCTATGACCATAAAGAGCCGAGCAAAAAGAAAAAAAGTCAGAAAGAACACTAAGCGAAAAAGAGGTGATAGCGCGGGCAGGCGATGCGATGCGACGGGGTGGGTCGGAGCTAGAAATTTCACGCGGACGTAGTTGCGGGCAGAAACTCAAAGCATTTTCCTAATCGAACAATGCCAAAGCTTCATCAATATCTAGCTCAGTAACTAATTCACCGCACACCAAAGCTGTCCTTTCTCCTAAACAGTGAACTAACACGAATACATTATCGCACCGTAGGATGTAATACACTCCAACAGCAATAACTAATAAACGGACACCTCAATCACCCGGGACAGGTCCCGTCGTCACTAATAAACAGCGATTTAGACACAGATTCTATGCAAGTACAACCAAAAGGCGACACGTAGCTCCGTGAAATTAAAACACAAAGCACACAATGGACTTAACTACATTTAACTTCCTAACAATTATACAAAGAACAAAATAAAAACAATGCGACAATATGGAAACCGGACAAAGGTTGACGTTCCCGGTACCATCGATACAATGGCAGATTTCTTTAGCTAATGACATCTCAAGCCGGCCGCATTGTGTTGTGGGCCCTTTATGGTGTCCACGCGACACCATAATACCCATTAGTTCCAGTATTTTGCCAACACTGTTCTCTCTGGATGTGACAATTCTTCGAATGGAGTGAAACTGGGACGATGTTTGTCCTAAAAAACGTTGCGCGTGCCTCGGATGCCGAATCGTGTTATTGGTTAACTTCCAGTAACTACTCGGTGGATGGATCAATGTAAAAAATCTCTTTTTCATCCGTTCTATCACACATCGACATCTCAAGCCGGCCGCATTGTGTTGTGGGCCCTTTATGGTGTCCACGCGACACCATAATACCCATTAGTTCCAGTATTTTGCCAACACTGTTCTCTCTGGATGTGACAATTCTTCGAATGGAGTGAAACTGGGACGATGTTTGTCCTAAAAAACGTTGCGCGTGCCTCGGATGCCGAATCGTGTTATTGGTTAACTTCCAGTAACTACTCGGTGGATGGATCAATGTAAAAAATCTCTTTTTCATTTGCCTTTGTTTGAGTTTTTCTAGTTGGACATGCATTTCGCTGTACAATAATGTAGATTTCCATTTGATATTTCCAATACTTTTTAATAAACCTACCTTGGTTAATTAAAAACGTAATGTTTCCAACGATATTTTTACAATCATAATCATAGAAAGGATATTTAGAACGGAAATAAGAATCGCAGCATCGTATTAGTTGGAAATATTGAATTTAGTTTATTTAGTTTTGTTTCAACACTCTGTTCGGTTCACGAACAGCACTTTGAAAACATTTTTTCAATTTTATTATCTGATAATCCCAGAATCAAGAGCAGTGGTGGCCCAGTAGTAAAGGGCGCGACTTACGTGTTGTAGGTCGTGGGTTCGAATCCAAGCTGGCGCTTCATTTTGAGTAAATTATTTCATCACAACTGGTCTCAAAACGGTGAAGGAAAACACCGTGAGAAAACCGGCATGTCGTAGGACTAAAAATTCGAAGACATGTAACATCCGCCAACCCGCACTGGGGCCACGTGGTGGATTATGGTCCACTCCCTCTTACAGAGAGGAAGCCTGTGTCCCAGCAGCGGGAACATTATAGGCTGATTATGATGATTCCCAGAATCATGATTTTAATGAAAAATATAAAACATCACTATCAAGAATACGGTCCTACACATCTTTAGGCAATTGCTTATACAAAAATGCATAATATATTCCTAAATTAATTGAAGAGCTAGACGAACTCTCCTTGATAATAATAAAAGGAGGAATACTGCCTGCCCACAGTTCTACACTCAAAGAAATTAAATCAACAAGGAAACACTTTTGAGTTCGTATGTTCCAAAGGTCCCAAACATACCAAATTTTCCACAGGGTTTACGAACGTACAGTCGTCTACAGACTTTTTACGCTCATCCCGGAATGACCTATGACGTGGACATTAAAGCTCGCCGGTAGCGCGTGTAATTTTCGACGCGCTGCACTCGTTAACCCCCGGCCTTCCGAATGTTTGTCGGGTGACGGCGACGCATGTCGAAAATACTTAGTGGGGCTGCGCCTCATTATAATCCCTGCATCCCGACCTCCGCCCTTCAAGCTTGATTCGACCGATATATTAACACGTCCACATTCGATACATCTGCGTATGGATATGGCTCTGGAGAAAAATTTTGCATGTATATTTTCATTCCTATTTTCTTTTCGCCTATTTCTCTCTTCTATTTGTTTTGTTTCAAGCTTCTCAGTACTCATCATATTGGATCGAAAGTCAAATCGTTATCAGAGTCGTTGCTCTTAAATATTTGCCTTATGACGTGAGCCATATTTTGATTCATTATAATATTTATGATACTACAGATGAGATTATTTCTAAGCAGTTTGTTTAATCATACCTACTTAGGTTGCCTTAAGCTACCCACTGGTTTTCCTTATTATCTCGCCAAATTCGTTTTGGAATAAAACTAAAGGGCTGAACGAAAGTGATCGTAAAGGTCCTATCTACACACACATCAGATTCTAATAACCATTACGATCTTTCCTTCCCACTAGAGCGCTATTTGGTGTCTATGTACAATTTTTTTGACTGCATTCCGGAGTTATTTAGTACCAGATATGAGTTTATTAAAGTTCATATTCAATATTTTATTTTCTGGCTTATCCACAGTGCGTTGCCGAAATCAGTGAGTGTTAAGAGGGCGCAGAGAGAGCGCGGTGTTCCATTGTTATAATTTTCAATAAGGGGCGCGATGAGGGGCATCTATCGATCCAGCACTACACACGGGGGGCATACAGCCGAAAGCATCATTCAGCTTCCTTTCTGTGGTGTGCATCCAACTATAAATATCCGCAGTTAGTAAACAGTGACTCGAAGGAAACGTTAGCAACTGCTCATATATTCCTTTCTTTGGAAAAAGATATAAATGAAACAGTCAACGCAGTAAAATATTTTGATGCATTTACTGTCACAGCCATAAATCATTTTAAAAATGCGATTAAATGTAAATATAGTATTTTTGAACCGTGGTTTTAACATTTATTTCTGATAAATAACTTTGGTTCAAACGCTAAAGCAACCAAAAGAGATTCTGCGTACCTAAAGTCAAAAATTGTGCACAAACAAGATGCACGAGTCTGTTTGCAGGTAGTAACTTTATCAGAGTAATTCTATGCCTCATCTCATATCCTCCCACATTCAGGTTTAGGTCTTCTCTTGGAATTTCCATACGCTTCGATTATTAGCTGTTCGTGTCTCTAAACATCCTCTAGTGTCGTTTCCCTACTGCGCTTTCAAAGTACTTAAAATATACTAGTTAATATTAGATATAGAATAATACGGGATGAGCAAGTGTAGACAAACGAGCCGATCAAAACTCAAAGATTTTAGAAATATGAATGAATAAAAAATTCAAGCTTTGGCCTCAGATTCAAATTATTCCATATTTACCTTTGAGTCCGTACGTAAATTCATTTCCAATCAATCAACCTAAAGTTCGTTTCAAGAAATGAACAAAATTGAACACATCAAGACCAATATCGAAGCAATAACTTTTCCGAATCAATTCCAAACACATGCGTCAAGGTACCGCATGTAGTCTACGACGAACAACAAACGTGTAAGTATACCCAACCGCCCGGGGTGAAGCCGAATTCTATTAAAATCCAAACAATGCCGACATCCCCAACTAATATCTGGACTAAATCCCTAATAAGTATGCCATTGTGTGAGAGGGACGTGGCTAAAGCGACAAAGAACACGTTATAGCGATCTGGTGAAACCCCTGATGTGTATCCAGCGTATGGACCAAAATTTTGGTGATGTAAAATTAACTTTATTCCCGATTGAATAGGTTGAAATTGGGTTGAGTTTTCCAGTGATCTTATAGTGTTTTGCTAATGTGTTAAGCGGGAATAGTACACGCCGGAGTGTGGTGAATGTCTGGCCATGGAGGCTCACCGTACTTCCCGCACTCCCCTTCCAAAGTAGATTTGCAGTCCGGTTATAATACTGTGGCCATTCATTATACTCGCGCTACTGTTTGTCGTGAACTTTAAAGTTTTATTGTAACGTTTTTGTAATTTGTTTGCAGATTAACGATAATGGGTATAATTTATCAACGGATGTTTTTTGTTAAGTTGCGAAATATGTATGGGATACTGACTGAATATATTATGTATTGGAGATGACCATTAAGGTATATGAAGGTATACTGAAAAATTGGGTCATGATTTCTTATTATTAAAATGTCAGTCAACGATGACAGTCCGATTTTATATGTATACTTTCGGTATGAGATATATTCATAAGACTCGCCAATGAAGATATACTAAAATAATGGACCTACAAGACCTACTTTTGTATTATACCATGCATAAAACTTAGACACTGTTTATAATGCAATGTCATTACGATTACGAGGAACGAATGCCAGTTTGTCCTGACTTTTTTTGTGGGGTTATCTAAAGGAACTTGTCGTGGTTAATCTTGAAAACGAAAAGCAGAATATTTGGGACTTTTTTAATGCGAAAGTTTGATGAAAAACACGATGGAAAACGATCACATTTTTAAGTAGGTATCAAAAAGGTGGAGATTTGGCAGATCGTATTAACCATATAAAATTGCAAAGCCTAAATAATATATATTATGAATATCTGGTAAAAAATATATATAATAAAAATAATCTTAATTTAAACTTGTATACCTACTTCTGAGTTGGCCACCAATTAGAAGCTATTGAATTTGAAAATACACTATACAAAACTGTAATTTTACACCCAATACATTATACATTTTATTCAACTGATTTTCCTATAAATTAAAAACCCCTGCAAAACTGATAGCGAAATCCAAACCCAAAAGAAGTTCATTAACGCTGATTCTAATTTCAGATTCAAATAAATCGCTTGGACGATCGTAGAATCAAAATGTCGCTCTTTAAGTAGAATCAGTGTAAAGTGGATCAGGAATATGTTTATATCAGCCTGATAAGTCTGTAAAGTAAAGTAATTACTAATTACGCAGACTACCGGAAAACCATGTCAAAAATAATGCTTACTACAATAATACAAACGAAAAATCACTTCTGAAACTACTATTATTTTTATTAAGTTTGATATATAAACTTTGGTATTAACACAGATATATTGATAAAAATCATGAAGAAGCTCATTAACGCTCTTTCTAATTACAAAATTTTGAAAGTATAAAGGAATTTTACAAACTCAAATAAATAGCATTGACAATCGCAGAATCAAAGTGTCGGTCCTGAAGTAGAATCAGTGCAAAGTGTAGTGTCAACAAGGCTAAGTGTTTTCCGTGTCGTCTTTGTGGGGAGAATGGGGCACCGCGCTCCGTGCTCACTCCCCTACTGTTGATCATCACAACTGGGTATCGCCGTGTAATAATAATTGCTGGTGAAACGAGTTATTTCTCGGTATTGTGTTCTGACTTTAGGGTTTTGAGAGCATTTGTGAGTTGGTAAAATGGTTTCCGGATTTTTAAGCTAAGTAGGTCATATTATTCAATTTCTTTAAACTGGTCTTAAGCTTTAACGATGACGTGCATAGTGCTTACTGATTGCATGCTCTAAAATTCATCCAGATCAAGTTTATATTCATTCTGAATTATATTACCAAATTAAGAAGTATTTGTTAGTCTGCCTATACAGGTTTTACTAGTTGCAGTTGCCAAAGTTATCATCATCATCACCATTTTAGTACTAATTTAGCGAAGCAATTTGTCGCTAATTAAAATGGATTACAGTTAATCAACAAAAAAAACGCCATTAACTTAATATATTTTTACAATGGTCCACGGTAGTCTCTAGAATATATAACTTAATATATACTCTACTTATAAAATGATTCTGAACAAGCTACAAAAAATATTTAAAAACAGCTTTTCGCTAAAAGCTCAATGTTAAATGTCACAATCCTAGCTTCTTTATGTTAGTACACGCACAATGCAAGCTCGTCAGTGATACTTTCTCTTGTAACCTGAAAAAAGAACGACACTATCAAAAACTGTAACCAGACACTTTCTTAAAGACCTTTTTTTTACACTAAACGCTGTATCCAATTCCAGCCACAAAACTACTTAAGAACCTAATTATATACTTATTTTGACATTTAAAAAAATGTCACTTATCCGGTTCTGTAGCGGTAAAGCGGTATGCAGCCGGATTGGGGCAGGAGGGCCGGAGACAATAGCGGCTAACTACCCCTTTCTTGTAAACCCGCCGGCCGCGGGAGGCGCGGGCCTAACCAAGCATACACTGCGTTTTGGGGTACCCACTGTGGGGACGCTCGTCTGGTAAAGTGTTACGGTTTGGATCTAGTTTGAGTATGTTATTTTTGCTGATTTTATTTTACGTATGTTTATAAAGTTTGGAGGACATTTAGTCTGATTTACCAACTTTCCATTAATAAAGATGTAGTTCTTAAATTGTAATAAGGCCTAATAACTGTTTAAGATCACATTATGCTTGAGTTTTACAGTCCGACCGTCGCGAGAATGTGTTCCTGATACCTGTCAGTGCGACAATTCTAATAACTAATAAAGATAAAATTCGCAAAACACGTATTCGTTTGCATGAAATGTCAATCTCACACCGTCACCGTCACCGTCTTCGTATGATTTCTTCGACTATCGATAGATTTATGACTTGAAGAGACCATATTTGTAAATATAATAATAGTAAACAACTACGTACTTCATTCTGATACAAAGAGATCAATAACACATCAGCATCCATAATCTACTGATTTACAAAAACATGACTCCGATCCAAGCGAAAATATTTACGTACAAAGGAAAGCAAATTAACATCGTTAAAACAAGCAACAAATATTCACAGAGAAGCCTTTTTAAAACAACAAACAGAAAATGAAATAAGACATCCGACTTTCCACGCTACTTTGCCGCGTGCATTTTTAACGAAATTATACAAACAAAAAATACGCAATCGAAAAAGCTTATAGCGCGCGACTGTACCCAAAACTACTAGTGTATGGGGTCCCACAATGCAGATTTGAAACGGGGGCCGGGTAACCGGATCACCAAATTGAAATGTTTTATATCAGCCCCTTGCAGCATTATGCGGATAATGCCAACTTTTAAATTGATAACCAGCCCATGCGTATGCGCTCACATGACAAATATTCTTTCTTTTTTTGTTCAATATTATTTGGTTAAAAGTTTAACCGTATCGCCGGTTTGAACTTTTATGCTCGTCGGTCTAATTTGCATACGTCACAGTGTGGCCTTTGTTGAAACGTCTTCATATCTTGTTTGTCAACGTTTGACTGGGAAGATGTTTTACTATGATTGATTGATCCCAAATAGCATTTTGCACTTCATAAAAGTAAGGTATGTTTTGACAGACCTTTATTGCAGAAGCTACGGTGTATAAAACTTGAGATGAATTTTATGAAGGGACGGATCATCTTCGGGCAATATATTTTAGTATGGTTAGGCAATGGTTTCATAGTTCATGCGACTGGATCAGTGCTTAATGGTTTCCAAGGACGAAAAAAATTATTGTTAACTTATACATGTAGGTAAGTATTTACAAGTTATGTTTCTAGGTAAGTTAAAATACTACGAGTATATACGTTTATAAAGACGTTTGTGATTATGCCAGTGGGTAACATACGAATGAAGTTGACATTGTTTTTGTTGCACTAGCTGTAACTACTTACCGTTACTCAATCCATACTAATACTACACTATACACACTATATACTGTATATACCATTTTCTGTAAAATATTACTAAGATTACAAAAAATAAAATTTATTTATTGTAAATTCGAAAGTAATACTCTGTCTGTATGTTACCCTTTTCACGCCTAAACTACTGAACGGATTTAGATAAAATCTTGAGGAAGGACATAGGCTACTTTTTGTCCCAGTAGCACGTTCCCGTGGGATAATTTCGACATCCATGCGAGCGAAGCCACAGGCAGAGTTAGTAATTAATATATTTCAATCGTAACTTTTCAATTGTCTATTCTAGAGCAACTTTAGTGAGTTCAATCAAGTGCGAACTCATTACGATAATAGAACGACAGTAAACAGTAGAATCCTTGCCGTCCACAGGAAGTTTAGAATTTAAGGCTCCCACAAACAGGCGCGACGAGACTCTAGTAGAATTTTTTCTATTAAAACTTTATGGAAATTGTTCTACAAGAGTCGCGTCACGCCTGTCTGCCTGTCACGCCTGTCTTTATTCATCATCACTATTGTCCTGCCCTGTTCCAATTTAATTGGGTCGGTGCACCATGTCGTTTTCTTCCATACCTATAACTTCTCTATTAGTCGTCATGTCGGTAGTGACTTCCTTTCAAGCCATATCATCTTCCACACAGTCCGTAAACTTCTCATGTCTTTCAAAGCACCCATCCATGCAATAATTAGCTGTGATCACGGTTGATCGGGCGCAGCAGTCCGCCATATTTCTGCCAGCGTGACGGAACCGCGCGCCGATTCCACTGCTGCTATTATCGCAATGATATCGCGATCAATCGAACGGGGGTAGCCAGAGTATGGGGGGGTGGAAGCAAATAAATGTATCGCTGGGCGGCGGGTGGATAAATACGCAAATAATACGAAACTACAAAAATCAAAACCCATCCGCCACTCCGATACAGTTGATATGGTTTGGATGGTGCTCTACGTTGATTTTCGGTGTTTAAGCTCCAACCGTTACCAACAAAACTTTTGCAATAGATTGATTCAGCGATACGACCATTCTCGTCGTTTTCTTTTTAAGCTATTGCATAGCTTCTATCGCGGGCCTTGAGCGCGGGGACCGGAGCCAGATATTCCGTAACGAAAAAAAAACCTCACGCTCCCCACTCCGACGGGCACGGAGGTGTGGCTTGAAGGCCGTGCATTGTCTAAAGTCGTTTCTTTTCGGCAGTCTTCGACACGGTGTTTGTGTGCGTGCAACTAGACGTATTGTACGACTCTACGAAGCTCGCACGAATCGAGACGAGCTGCTCCGAAATCGGACGAATACATAAGCAGCTGTTTATGAGAAAGTATATAGGTGTATAGGTATTTATCAAAAAGTGTAACTTGAATTAATATTTATTTCCATTTACTTTCGTACCATTTATCATTTACCAGTCGGACACCATACATTTATTATAATCACCACTATCTTAAAACTCAATATCCCAATATCTCGGAAACGGCTGGGAATATCAAAATTCTGACCAATTTCCCCCCCCCCCCCCTATAACACCCCTCTGAAATAGTACATACATACAGACAAGCCCCTTTGACCCCCCTTTTTTGACCCCCTCTTTTTCGACCCCAATATTAAGTTGTATTATATTTATTTATATTTAAATCAATCCCACTTATATATGATCCCGGGACCCCCCCGCGTCACCCCTTTTGACCAACCCCTCCACCCGTCCAGGGCTACTTCACCCCCCCGGGTCTTAACTTTTGAACCGGAGGTCGTAGAGGTATCGAGTTTGGAGTCTTTGGAATCGGCAGTAAAGGGTCTATCTTTTGGCCCCGATAAGGTTAGGGTAAAGCGCCCCATTTTAAATTTATTTTAGATCTAAATATTTTAAATTCTTATTTCTTATTCTTATACAAAATGCTATGCAATAGCTTTACCGCGGCAGTCCCCGAGTGCCACACGTCTTTTTTCTTATTACAATTAGGCATAACATAATTTCGTCAGGAGCAGTGTAAAAATAATTTGGTGCTCACGTCTTTTAGGATTTACTATTTTTATTAGGTATAAATAATAGTATCTAGGAATGCGCGTTTGAAAAAACAATTCGGTCAGATAAATCATCTATTGTCCGAAAATCCTTCAAGGTTCTGCAAGGCCTCCTACAAAATTGTAGAGCCAACGCTGTTCTTCACTAACAAAGGAAGGGCATTATAGTTTTATCATTCCCATTCTTCCGTATCACTCACCAAAATAGAGCACCTTCCACATCATACCGCAGCCCGCGAGGCCATTATCAAGCCTATAGCTATTTGCCCCGAAAAACAAACTCTCGCGGGATGTGTTGGGTCTGTGCGGGGGTGAAGCGGGGGCGCGGGGCAGCACAATGCAGCCAACTGCGCGTTCACAGTACACCCCACCCAACATTTGCATTCGAGCTGCATGCAGCGCCGAACGGCTTTGATTTTGACTGGGACTATATACTGATGGGTTATTTAAATATTAAATAGGCATTTTACTTGCTAAGCTTGATAGGCAGAGTGAGTAATGTGCGAGGACTAATCTGACTGTTCAATCTGATGATTCTGGACATTAGAGAGAAGCCTCTGTCAGTCCACACTCGAATTTGGTGACACCGACCACCGTCTTACAAAATATTGGTAGAATGGTGGTCGCTGCAATCATAGTTGCGGTCGTGGTCGCAATGTACGAAAGAGGGGTAAACACCTTTAGTGAATCTCATACAGTTGGTAAGTTCTAGGGCCGACTTCCGAAGGAACGATTATGTGGTGAGTAAAAAGTTCGGTTTCTTAAAAGACTAAAGAAAGCCCAGGGATCTGTTCAGATCTTATGAATAGACGCTCTCACATGAAGACCACTCACAAAGATCATTGCAAAAGGAAGTCTGGAAGCAGAAAGAGCAAGTGTATCTACGTACTGACGAGCAAGGATCAATTTTTTTCCATCAAACAGGCGAATAGTCCGTTCGTAATAAGCAAAGGACTGGATGTTACAGAGTGGATAGTCCCCCCCACAAATAGGACCCAGTAAAAGTTACAAGGATTTTCTAAATGCATGCAACGTAAGTCTGGGCTTGTAGCACTTGTAGCTCAATCCAATACGCTTCAACAGACTCGGGGATCGCATCCAGGACCTAGAGCGTGAGTATAACTACTCAACTCACCACGATTGTCGTTTCAACCTAAGTTCACCTACTTTTTTACGGTGGGATTTTACAGAACAGATCGGCTGATGCTATGGAATGACAGCTCACTACAAGTTCACTTCACCTGATATCGGCGGATATTACCGTTTTAAAACTCACTACTGCTGGGCTGGACCAACGATGCAATCTAAAAGTTATCTTAAGAGAACGTTTAAAAACCAAAATTGTTTTTTACATAAAATAAGACAATTTAATACATAAAAGCAACAATAATACAAAGGACATCGATAGAGTTGGTCGTCGCTGCGACAATTCGCATGTCAATTAATTGGAATCGAATGTTGAATACTAGTTGTTTCATTTATTAACTGCAAACAAAGCTGCCCACTATTATTAGCTCGCTATTTTGTAACACGCTTTATATAAACAGTTTGGAAGTCTGTTAATACTCATTTAAATATCGAATTGGTCTAATGCGGTGTAGGCCTTTTAATAACCGACTACAAAAAGGAGGTTCTCAAATAGCCGATACCTTAAAAATAAGTTTTTTTATTTTTTATATTCGTAGTTTTGATGGCAGCTTAGAAAGAATGAGCTAGAATAAAATAAAAGTTTTTAGGGCCTAGTCAACGATCATGGAAAAGTCAAACAGTTATGGCACTGCCGCCAGCTACCCAAAAGCTTATGCGTATCCTTTCGGAAGCCGTTGTAGTAAAAGAAAACGCTGTGAAAGCGATTGCCACTTGTCTAGGCCCTCCTGCACCCTAATTACGTAACAGACTATATATCACAATCTGAACCATTTAAAGCCTATCGCTAATCCATTCCTTCATATGTTCGAAAAATTTGTCGGCTCAACAACGTAAATAACGCAATGAATGTTGTTGAACTGTCAAAATGAAACGCATTCCTACTGTGTGTGTGTTACGTAATTACCCCGCAGGTCTGAGCAAAGAAGATTGATAAAACGTCCTTCCTATTTTTTTTTTCTAATGCATGGACTGTAAATATATATATACAATACCGGGTGACAGGGACATCGACTCACACCGTATTGCCATGGATTCAGTACGTGATTATGAACCCACTTGCGTTGAAATTAATTGTTGTTTCTTTTTTTTTTTTTTTGCTCGTCCTTTTATTTTGACCGCTTTGGTGTTGCACTTTTCTTTGAAACAGTAGATTTTTATTTTAATAACCGACGAAAACTTTCTCCTCTAGGGGTCTAGAAGCTTATGCTGAGTTCATGGTCACCCTGTATACATATTTTGCTAGTTTAGTGTACTGACTATGTGTAGTGTAGTACAAAGGTACAAAAAACAAAACATTAGAATACCGTGAGAACACCACCACTTCAATAAACGTACATTAAACATTTCCGAGCTTATAAATCCGTATCAAACTATGAATCCTCCCGGATTGATCCGAAAGTATTTTAAGCTTCCATAGCTCGCACTAAAATTTAAAAACACTTTTCAACTTATACACCGTTCTTTTTTTTTAAATTTTGTACAAAGAAAATTCATTACAGTAGCGGCAGGAAAAAAATATGTCGCGTTGAAATTTGTCTATCGGTTACTGCGCGCCGGCCATAGGCGGTTCAGTTATGGGTGCGTAAAAAACCTGGCTCAACCGATTCCATTGCAACGAGCCGCGTCGATATGACGGCTCAGCGGCTTTGCTGGGACCACAGAGGAGGAGTATGTAGTAGGTCAACTAGTAAATAATGTAAATGCACCTTCCACGGTGCAGTTTAATTACCTGTGGCATACCGTAATTTTTTTACCGTCTAAACACTGTTTATATACAAGTCATTTGTTGCTTCAATTTTATTGGATGCTACAATCAAGAAACTTGCATCGTGAAAATGAGGCTTAAATCATGCGCAGATAACGTGTACACTTCAATGAAGCCGCTTTTTACCTAATTACCAGAAGCTGAGAAACTAAAGAAAGGAAACCTCAGGCAGTGGATGGCAAAAATAAACAAAAGCAAAAATTAACGTGAATGCTCAAATCATGCTAGTTTATTTTCCCATACCATTTATTACTAACGATGATGTAATATATGTTGCTGTAACATTCATAATACCTCTAAAGATATTAAACTATTCTAGTTTGTCTCACTAGTCGTGCCATCTATCGATATTAACCAAAACTAATAAAAGTAAGCTCTAAAGAAAGAGCATTGAACTTTCGTCCCCTATGAATACATTAGCATAAGTTGATAAAAAAAAGTTTTATTATGAAATAACATTGATAGATATATAAAATAATACTCCTTAGAAGTACTAACTTACTTAATAAATAAGAAAATATTGTACAGGAGATTTATGGCGAACAGCAGTATATTGCCTAGTACAAGGATTTGTGGTCTTAAGGTAGGTACTACATCACCTACTCTGAACGAAGGTACGTAATCCGATCCTACATATTTTTATTAAAACTTTATACACAAAAGAAAAATAACCGTACATAGGCGGGCTTAATGCCTTGGGTATATTGAGCTACTGTTTAAAATACATACTGTGTCACGGCAGTTGAAGCACAGCAGTATATTTACAGAATAACGCGGCTTGGTCTTATGGTACATCGACTGCTCTCAACGTTACGGTTTGACGAATAAGCCAGAAGAGTTGAATTGAAACTATGAAACTCGCAAAATCTAGACTACCAGCTCAACTGCTAAATTAATTTATAGTTTGTATTAATAATCATAGTTCGTAGATCTTTAACAGTTGTTACGGGCAGTCAGAAGCTCAAAAGTCTGACAATCAATCTTACCAAGGGGTATCGTGTTACCTAGTTACTGAGTTGTGGAAGTCAGAGGCAGTCGCTCCATGTCATGCTCACTTAAATGTCTCACTGTTAGTGGCGCGTGTGTTGGATCATTCGGTTCCCTACAAAATGGTTGAGCTAGATGGTGCTGATCCATGCGTCAGGTTCGTGAACGGGCGCCGTCAGTTGAGACTGGTCATCTCTTAACTGCCACGGCTTATTTTTTATTATTCTTATATTTTGATTTATTTTTTAATATACAGTTTATTTTATTTACATTGTTCTCACATATAGAAGCAACAAGAATAATGTACCAAGGATTTTGTAATATCTTGATTTAAAAAGAGTGTCCTTGGAGTTTCTTGCCCGTTCTTCTCCATAGAGATCTACGTTTTGGAACGGCCTTAGCTACAACTTTCTGACTAACTGACCAACTCTTTGACAATTGAAAAGTGCCTGTAAATGATTTAAGGCGGTACCCCGACCAAAACCTTGCCATAGTGCGTTATTCAGAGGCTATTAACTCATTCACTATGGGTAATAAACTACATCTAAAAGCACATTATTAATGTTCGATATCCTATCATCACATTGCACGTTCTTATTTGTTTTTATGTGTTATAAATACATTTAAAATCTCCTTGTAAAAAAGTGACTAAAATTATTGATTGCATGCATCTTTTGCTAAAGGTGATGTTCTATTAATTTGAGGATTACACTAATGGATAGATAATTTAAAAATCTAAATAATTCACGTTTTATCTTATTTCAAAACATCGCTTGTCTTTTTTTATTAAAATTATTTCATTTTTTTTGTGAATTTTGTGTTAAATGAGCGTGCGCAGGGAGCGAGACAGAGCGAGACTCAGCGACGGGACAGACAAGAACCGAACGCTCAAGGTCGTTTGGTCAGGGAAGCACCTTAATTTAAATAAATGCTTTGAGTTTGAGTTTGTAAAATACTGGTGATCAGCGGCAACCAGTTAGGCTGGAAGCCGACCCCATCATACTTAGGAAAAGAATCGGCAGATTGGATTAGTTTATAGAGGTATGAGGAACAGGGTGTAAAGTGAGTGAACTTTACACCCTGTTCCACTGTACTCTATAGAAAAGGGAGGATCCTCCGACCAGACTGGTGTTGTGTCTGGTGTGCAACTGCCCGACGGTTGATGTCGGGACGCTAGTCGCGTGATAAACTCTGCATGCGCGATGCAGGATTTGCGTGACGTCAGTATGACGTGTAGCTCGCATGTGGCGGTGTAGATACCGCTACAAGTTTGTATTAAATTAACTGTGAGACAAGTTAACCGAAACTTATGAGGAGGTAAAATAAAAATTAATTAAGAACACAATACACTACGATATATGTAGTATCGCTTTTATGACCTTATTTAGCTCTGATGAAGTTTCAATAGGTACTTTTAAATAGCCACAAACAATTTAAACACTTCCACAAACCAACCGAACACATTTACATAATACAACATAACACAATACACACTGCAACAAAGCATCCATAAACCGCCTCTCCACACCATTCAATAAAAGCAAACACACAAACATACATAAATCTGGACGTTTTACGTTCCTTGTACCAAATTATGCCATCAAATTGTACCTCCGGATGACTGCGACACCCGTTCAGTGAGACATTTCACCAGATTTCCATACAAATCGGTTCGCTCCGGTCGGATGTCCCTCTACCAGTCACACTTCATAAATTTTCATTTTAATATTTGGATTCACCCCTGGCTGTTGTCAATTCTCTGTTGTGCGAAAAATCTTTATACGCAGGGTATTTGTTATTAAAATTTGGTGTGTTCGGATATCGATTTTGAATTCATTAAGAAAGCGATTTTTGCATCATGCTGTATGTGTATCATCTCCAAATTCCGAATTTAATTTAAAAAAATCTGATATTCACAATTTGAAGTTGTGAATATTACCTATCCCTCCAAAAATTAGCAACTTCAACCAAAAATTAAGTAGGTACGTTATTGTTATTAATTCATTTATTTCAGATAATTATAATCCATACATTAAATTAAATTAAAATCAATTATTATAAGTTGTATTAATTTACAGTTACTTTTTCAATATTATTTATTTTTCAGCAACCAAAACGGGATACTGAGACAACAAAAAGTTTTTTCAGTAAACGTTTTCACGTTGACATGAAACGGACTTCAGAAAATACGAAATTAAACATGAAAGAAATTCTTTATGAACTTGACGGCCAATCTTTACTACGGCGGCAGGCACATAATTATAAAAGAAGTAGAAAACACAGCCTTAAAAGTTCACTGCACCGTATATGAAACCTTCCACATCGGTTGCAATCTCCCATTCAAAGAGAGTAAATCAGAGGGATCTTGTTTAAAAACACCTTATTTCCTGACGCCCCAGTTCATTTTCCACCCGACCATAAGCCGTGTGCACACAGGCAATAACAGAGATAAGGTGCTGGGTATAGAGGCG
Organism: Griposia aprilina; assembly: GCA_916610205.1. NCBI lineage: Eukaryota > Metazoa > Arthropoda > Insecta > Lepidoptera > Noctuidae > Griposia > Griposia aprilina. The sequence continues at coordinate 15,183,898 of OU744302.1, forward strand.
ACAGTATCTGTCCTTATTGCTATGTAAATAACCTCCATCGAGACGTAGATCCTAGATACGCCGTCGATGTGGCATCGCCTTTATAGCTCTCATTATTGTCCCGCCTTCTCTGGGGCGCTCATAAACAATTCCTATTCACGCAAACATATGACGTCGGCATTTTAGTGCTGGATTTTATGGATATATCCTTTAAGAGGCATGGCTACTAGTTCTTTGATGATTGGAAGGTTAATGGGCTGTTTTTACGGGGAATTTTTAATGTAAGCAATTGCGACATCGATAGAGTGAGCTGTGAGACTGAAACGCGTTATGACATTAAATACGTATAGTTACAATATTAAAGGTGTTTGGCCTGAAATCAACCTGTAAATAAATTCCACTGCAGAAAATTCGTGTTCAGGAACTTTAACATTTATAATAGCGATCCTGACCATCTTAATTCTATTCCTCATCACTTTAATTTAATGCAATTTTGAATCAAGTAGGTCATGTTTTTATATCGTAACTTAGTAGAAAATTAAAACAGTGTCACTGTATTTTTTACTTAAAACTTTTAGTTTCATAAAACGTCCAAAACTAACTAAACACTATCAGCGCCAAAAAATCTACAAACTCAAGCAGACCCCGCTTATTCATACCGCATATCTCTTCTCTCATCAGTGTAGATATAAGATAAAACCGTATCATTTGCTTAAAATATCCCATAAAATTAAACAACGCAACAATGACCCGGAATACAGACTGCAAAAAACTTACAATACCCCCGTGTTTTTTCCCGTCCGCATTACGGGATGATCCGTCATTGTGCGAGGACAGATGCCGTGATAAGGGCGCATCGCTTTATTAGTATGATACAACCATTTTAATTTGACCTGCAAAAACTATCACAAGACCCCTGAAATTCTCTATAATATTTTCGCCAGCGAAGGGGGAGGTAGACCATCGAATATTGGTATGATCGTGTAACAACCCTATCGCAGGTCCGATCAGTACTTCATTGAGGACGCGGTGTGCACTGATTTGAGATATTTAATACCTTCCCACGAGGACTCGCTTGGCACACGCGCGTACGTGGGAAGTAAGCGAGTAATACCTATATTAGAACTTCCCCTTAATTTTGACGTAATTTGTTTGGACTCTCACCTTTGAAGTGACGTTATCCGTGCATGTAGATTTTACGGTCATCGGTCACTATTAGTAATGAGAATACTGCGTGTTTTAATAAAAAAGCAACCCTAACATTTAGCAGTATTCAATAAAGAGGGGAACGAGTTTACGTTTACGGTACCCGACTAAGGTGCAGCCCAAAAGGTGGGTAAAGTTTCTAAAGATTTTCACACATTAAATGAGGTCCAATTCTTTTTTTAAAGGAGACGTTTCATTTTTGTATGGAACTTTGGCTAGGACGTGTACATTCCCAGAAAATCTGTGAAATGTATATAAGTAACAGGCAATGATTCATTGAATTAATTTGTATTGTAGAAGTACAAAAATAAAATTGAAAATGTTTGATATTTGCTGTGAGAAAAATAGAGACATACTGACAGCTGACAATGGCATTGATGTTATCATTCAATAACCTATAACGGGGATAATTTAAGATTGACAACGACACTTGCGACAGTGTATGTCAAAATATAACGTTCGGAAATCGGAAGTACACTGGCCAAGTAGATTTTATTAATCGAACTAGGATAATATTATATTTTTACATTAGTAACCCATAAAAAATAGGTGTAATAGATAAATGAATAATACAGCGATGCCTTTTTATAATTATATTTAATCTTTTTGTATTTACAGATTCACATTAATTTCAGATCCATTCTGATTTCAGAACGCATGTTGTCAGGACGCCGCCATAATATAGCCATAACGACAGCAATGGCAATAATTTAAAAACTTTAATTTGTGTGTGCAACAAAGATAACATTCTCAAATTCACAGATTAATATTTTTCCTTAATACAGTGTATTTTTCTCCGCTTTTTTATATAATGTACAAGTGCTAGCCGAAAATGAAACATCTCCTTTATAATGATTTAAAAGTCCTCCGAATAATATTTAACCCTGCAAACTTTCATCGAATACTTTAGCTGATACGGACAAAGTATCCCCGAATGTAGGTGCCATCGTATAATCTACGTACATATACATCCATGTAGGCTATGTAAATGGCGCTCTTCGAACATTTATTAAAAGTTACAGGGGTTGTAGGGTAGCCGCATGAGGCCCTAATTAAGCCTCTTTTTACAAAAAGGCCGATTCGTCCGAGGGACCAGACTTTTTACCCTTCTGACTCCTTAATGAGCTGTTGCCCACCACCTAGTGTGGATTTCACGGGACAGTACCTTTGTTTTGATATTATGCGGTGAGTACCTGCCGACAGAAATTTGCAATAATAATGCTGGCCGGAAAACCTGGCCACAGCCGTCGGTCTCTTAGCTACAGTTGTGGAAACAAGGGGAAGGATCCACACGGATTTAAAGACTTTTTAATTGATGTTGACTGGTTTTTAATTCACTAAAAGTATTTCCTGAGACTGCGTTCGCAGTCGTTTCGTTTAAATATTAATCCCTGTGATTTTTTTGCAAAAATATTGGAGACATCGTAAAATCCAATAAGAATTATTTATCACCACCAGTCAATGTTCCCTGTCTGTAGAATTCCGAGCCACAACAGACCTGCCTCAGCCTCATACTTCTAATTTGCTTCCCAAATTCCGTGCCTACCAAGCCGCCTAAATTAAGTACCAAAGTACACAGCACGGTGACCAAGCCAAAGGCATCCCTCTGTTTAGTTTCGGCCGGAGATCCGTTTAATTGCGTACAGGGTAAGTCCGAAGCTTGCCGGAGAAAGCCGAACGAGGCCGGACATTCAGGCCTGAGGCCCAAGGATTAACTTGAGCTCATCTTATAATTAGTCGCATCAGTCGTTAGTGAAGGATTATGCGCCGTACCTATGGAGACGGTTCGTGGAACAAGTGATTAATTTATCTTCGTTTGGGTTTTGGAGGAGTGGAAGATGCTCTATAACTCTACTTTGCAGGATCCGGAAAACTTAATTGCGTATTTTTTTCACGCAGGAACGTACAAACTAAACGTAACGTAACTTCGGACGGTTATAAAATCGAAAATACACGTTCTGTACATAATATTTACTTAGATATAAGAATGAAGATTAAGACTTTATTCAAAATATACATACTTGTGCTAGTCACACAAAAATTTAAAAAAAAAGTTGGGGATAGTTATACTTTTATTCAAAAATCGTTCGAAATTACGTTACGTTTACGTCTTGTGTGCGTGCTAGAGCTTCTGATTTCTAACACACCTATGCGAAACCAGCATCCTAATTGCGTACCACACTATCAGTCACAATCTGAACCATTTTGAAGCTTATTGCTAATCCATTGCTTCATAATGTTCGAAAATGTGTCTGCTCAACAACGTAAAAAACGCAATGAATGTTGTTCAACTGTCAAAATGAAACCCATTTCTACTGTTAGTCTGTTACGCAATTACCCGCTGGGCTATGACATTAGACTTTAATGAGGTGCTAAAATAGGCTTCAATTCAAAGCCAATCCAATTTGGCTAAAACATCACAACATCCTTCCTCTTGATGAGTTAGCAAACATAGCTGTTATTCATATCTTAGTATATTAAATATCTAAACCGTATGTACTTGTAGTCTACATGTTTACCGATTCCTATTACTTACCAACCGCTATGCTTGAACAACAATCATAGTACTCAGCTATGTACTCCAGCCATTTATAGGCATTGCGTTCCTAGAGTACCAATATTTACCATTTAAAATCATAACAATATTTTTGGACGGCTTAATGACTCGTACAACAAACGAACAAACACCACCTGATCATGTATTACGTCAACGTGCCGCGTCAATTAAAAACAAGTTTTCCCTTACACGAAAAACCAGCCAAAAACAAAAAAAAAACAACTTGAAACTTATATAAAACGGTGTCGAAAATCGCAAGTCGGTGTAGGGGGAGGTATCAAACGTCTTGCCCCCACTATTGGGCTGAATGTGGCCAAATTGGACGGCCGGAAGCCGAGAGCCGCCCGCGACTTGACCGGAACCGTGCCGCGCCCGCCCACGGTCTGCCCGCCTAATAGCGTATGTCCATTGTACGGGGTGGTTATGTGATTTTTATTTTTGAATTATTTTTTATTGAACTTAGGAGGCTAACTCGATTTCGTCAACCACGCTTCGTTCGCATATTTATAAAAAGGTATAAATCGTACCGATATTTTAAATGATTAAATAATTTATTATAAACATTATGCCAATAACCGGCAGAGAGAGACAGAGAGAGTATTGAGAGGTGGAAATCATGATAGTCTAAAGCCATGGTGAACCTTTCATCCGAAACTGCGTCTACTGAAAACTCAAAGCATTTATTTCAATTAAACCATTTACAGGCACTTTTGAATTGTCAAGGAGCATGTGTTAAAGTTAACATTTTATTTTACCTACAAACTCGTTTGATGTCACTCGTTTTAGTTTTTCAAGACGACTAAAGTTAAAAATTCTCTAGAAGTCCTTTCACACCCTACAAACTAACAACCAAACGTGTGACTATGAAAAATAACAACATTGTTTATTGACGTGCCCAAAAATCCCGTGACGTATAACAACGCACCCGCGCCCTCCACCCTCGGGAGGCAGTTTGCTCAGGTGAAGTAAGCGAGTTTACGAATCGTAGACAAGCCCCGACTTATTGAGGTAGGGTAGTGCCGCCATCATGGCTAATCATATCACCACCGACTACTGATTTCGCCACTTTTATAGCTTGAGTATATGTTTGTTTTGCAGGAATGTGATGGTGAGTTAAGGGTGGGGATTGTGTCATTATTATGTGACTTGCTTTGCCCGGGTGCAATCTACTTATCTGGCGGCATGACAAAGCAGCGATATTTCTGGGCTATACTTAGTTAAATATTAATGAACGATACACAGAAACCTTCCGGAATAAATTCATTAAATGCTGGTGAAAACTGCATCAAAATCCGTTGCGTAGTTTAGAAGAGCAACGCGGTCACACAGAGGCAGACACGAAAAGCGACTTTAATTTATAATATGTATATGACGGAGAAGGTACATCTCTCTCGTTATTATCAGCCATATTTTAACTACCGTGGGCGTAGTATGTCCGCATAGTACGCCCGCAGTTCAAATCAAATTATAACTTACGATCAAATTAATCACACTTGCGAATCACACAATGTAGGTACACGACACATCTATACGGAACGCGCGACAGTTTCTAAACGTCTTCACTGCTTACCCGTCAACAACAAACTCTGCTGTACTCTGGTCAAGCGTTAGCGTTATAGACTCTGTCCAGCGCCACCTGGTGGCGTTGGCGTCCCGATTAGTCAAAATCAAACGATTGATTTAACGTATTTCCGACATATATATAGATAACACTGTGTCTGTTTCTCTTATATGTTACTCTTTTTGGTTATAGGTCGGGTGGAAGACAAGGAGCGAGAAAGCTCCAGGATTTATAAACCGTAAGTCGGGTTCCTAAGTAATGATAATTTATTTTTAAATTCAAATTCTTTACTGTGAACTAAGTGTACAAAATTTTTGAAGATGGTAACAATAGGTAGGTTCTTAGAATTTATTTGCCTGTTAAGGCATTGCAATTTAAATACATACTCAATAATACAGTTATACTGTTTATTATATTAACTATCATTATTCATACATTTTATATTACTCGTATATCATAATAATCTTATAATTTATATCAAATTATATTAAGTATCACAATCATTTTAATATTAAATAGTTATTTTTCTTCAAGGAATTAATTTACAGAGTAATACGCCTTTTTAATCAGGAAGTATTTTAGCTTCCTTTTAAAAATACCAATTGAATGTAGGTTCTTAATATCTATGGGTAACTTATTATTTTATATTTTTATCCTCATACAAAAAATACTATTGCTATATGTATACTGCTGTGTGCGATGTTTTATTGCGGAGTGTATTTACTGCAAGCAAATAATTTTAAGTTACTTTTTAGCAATTAAAAGTAACAGCAATTAATACAATTTATATGATTAACCTGTGTTATAAACGGAACAACACATCACGTTAATTCTATACATATTATAAATGAAAGTCGATTTTGGTGTGTCTGCGTAACCGCGCTGTCCATCTAAACAACGCTATGGATTTTGATGCAGTTTTCACCATCATTTAGAGAACTTATTCCAGTAGATTTATGAGTATATGTCAAAGCCAACTATTAGAACTGTGACAAACTGCGAGTGAGACGATCGAGCGAAGCGACCGGTGCCGCGGCATACGCCGATGAACATCCAACTTACTTCCAAGTTAGATTTCTCACCGACTAATTCCAATTTGTTAACAGCCCACACGTAACTCGGTTAAGCCATTTTACTGCTAAATATTTATTTAATTACCCATTTCAATACCTGTTACGACTCATTTTTATTTAGTTTACTGCACAGTTTTTACTGCGCAACTTGTTACTAACCACAGTGCCTATTTAAATATCTAGGCAAAGCAAGTAGTTAAACGTTATCGATCCAAATGATTTGTCTAGTTGTTTGATTGAATGGCTGAATATCATTCAGGCCGCTGGTGGAACGGTGCCGTTTAGTAAAAAAGCTATGCTGCCTAATTAAGCCAGTTGGTATCAACATATACATTAATATTAAACTTACATATAATAAAGAAATCTCGATGTTTTGTGAAGTCTTAAAAACCGTGCGAAGCGGGGCGGGTCGCTAGTAGCGTTGCCGGAGAGAATTATTCCGAAGTATTCCCGTCGTATTATTCGCGAAACATTCGGAAGTATTGAGTAGTATTCGGAATTATTCCCCGAGAAGAATTACAAGGAAAATATTTAGCTAAGTACATATTAGAATAGTTAGAATGAACCGCTGAATCACGAGGCGGTGTGCCACAGTTGCCATAATATAATCACGCTGACCGACATCGGGTAAGTAGGCTACTTATTGGAACACCTGGTAGAGTTCGACTATTGACCGCTAGGTGGCGGCGCAGTAACCATTGCAAATTACATATGTTCCGCGTTAGTGATTGTGTATTCATACTCACGAATCTTCCTTCCTTCCTTCCTTCCTTCCTAACCTTGGTCACCGCAGCAGCAGAAAGCGCACGCAGGCGAGCACTACCGACGGAAGTTGTACAGTTACAGCTTTTACTTTTACCCGCTAGACGGCGTTAATGCCTTATTACTACGCGTTCATTCATAAAAATGAGTATAATATGATTTGAAAACTTCCGAATATTTCTTTCATCTACTTAGATATGTACTTACGTAATAAGTTTTTGTATGCGGTCTATTAGGTGTGAAAGTGATAGACAGGTAAATACATAGTTAGATACTAAAATAAGTTTATAAGATAGTAATTTATGTTATAATAGGGAGGTACCTAACAGAAGGGATAATCTAATTAATATGTATTGTATATTATTTCAAATGTCTCTTTATTGATTAATTTCGGTTGAACACTATTCTACAAAGAAATATATTTTACGGCTATTTGATTTACCAAAACATTTAAAGTACCTACTTACGTATCTAGGCCCTAGATACGTACTTTAAACTACGTATGACGTATACGTACTTACTTTTATCATAATTAACTAATTATTTACGTTTTTTCCATTAAATCGTAAAGCAAAAACATTTTTACGAAGTAAACTAGACTTGTAAATAACATCACACAAAATCCGCCCATTTTAAACTCAATCATAGTAAAAATAAAATAATAAGTAGTCACAAGTAGATAACTACTTACAGGGAAATATTCCCGCATTGTAGGTACGTAGGAATCGAATAATACTTCGTTGAATTTATGAATGAACAACGGCTGCGGGGCTCGGTGGGTGTGCTATTGATACGTGCAGGTGAGCGCTGGCGTCGCCGAAGGATTAACGAGGGATGTTCTCCATTTATAGTCTACTCTTGCCCGCTAGATGGCGTTAATTCAAGTAGCGGCATGGCGAAATATCTGCTAAACGTAACGGCGAGTCTCCTCAAGCTACATAAGCACACGAGTACATTCGTAACTACTGGGAATAATTTAATTCTTAAGTAATAAAACGTAGGTTACCTACTTCATACTTACAATATTTATTTTACGCTGCTTTTTTGTTGCGGTAGTATTCCTTGCAATCGAAGTATTCTTTTGAATGTTTCCGAATTATTCCGAATACTTAAGAAGTTTTGCAACGCTAGTCGCTAGTAAGGGCATAAGGTAAAAAATACGTTAATCAAACGTCGTTACGTTAATCGTTACTTTAACATTATTTTATCGCAAAGTGTTATTGGGTTTTTCCATCTGGAATTTCTCAGTAGCAACCCGGAGTCTGGATCTGTGCCCAGTTGATGGCAACAGGCTTCCTTCTGTTACATGGGACTTAAACATAACTGGCCAACTGTGGGTGTACTATAGGTGCACCTCTGCCTAACCTTTCAGGGAATACAGGCATCATGTTATATTATTTAATGTCTATTTTATCTATTGGAAAAGAAAGAACATACTATAACCACCACGAGAAAAATAGAAAACAACTTAATCAAGACCAATCACCAAATATTCTCGAAGATCCAGCTGAAGCTCGCAGCAGATATCAAGCCAAACATCCTTCAACGCCTTTATTATGGATATAAATCGGGTCCAATCACAAAGATCGTTTAAACAAAGCGGCCCACAGTGAGTAAAGACCCGTCAAATCCTTACAACCATTGCTTTGCGCACGATCCCGGCAGATGTACAGCCGAGGTCCGAGCGAACGTGTGCTGTGTCCATTCAATGCCCACTTTTGATTGTGGTCCACCATACTTAGGGCTCTTCAGAATAAGTCTGATTTATTCGAGGATTAAATGCTGGTGACTTTTGTGCTTGATGGGGAGTATTGAGTTGGTAATAGGAGATGTAATAAACGCTTCGGTTTGCTTGTTGTTGCAGTTGGTTTCTGTGTCGTGGCTGTCTTTACAAACAAGTCAACAGGAGCAGTAAGATTTAATTTTGATTCTGATAGCTGTGTTTTATGTGTTTGAACAGTGAAGAAAGCTAATTTAATAACAAGTATCGCTCACACCTTCTTAAATTCTTCGTAGCTGTGATATCTATTTTCATTCCCAAAAAGTTTTCTTACTTAGGTAGTATAGTTTTAGAATAAACATTTGCCGAAACCTGTTGTAGATTTGTAATAGCCAATGTTGCAGTAGACTTTTTCCATTGCTTCCTCATAACCTTATTGTCAGGCGGTCGTATTTACATCACCAAAAAGCAAGCAAAACCTTTATAATACTGTGATAGTGCGTCCGAAACCCTTTTAACGTTGGCGATCGACACAAAAGCCCCTCATCAAACGTCCATCTCCCGGCCTAGGAGTTCGCGTCTTCGTTTTGGAGCGGCGAACGGGCGCAAGCGGTAAAAAGACTAAGAGTATGCGCTGACCCGATCATTAAATAGATTGATGGCACCTGGGCGCACGGCTCGAGCGATAAATAGTGGCGATTCGGGTAATCCAGCCGGCGGCCGGTGGCGGGCGATGGGCGGCATCCATTCTCTTTATTGCACCGTGCTTTATAGCAGCCGAGCAGCCGAGGCGGCTCTGTCGCCTTCGTGCGTCCGACGCGGAGGTGCGCCTAACTTATTGCCGAAGCGTTATGCAAATACCAGCCTAGGGACCAGTCGCTTCCGATATGTTGGTGAACCCGACGTGTGGAGGTCTTTCGAGGTTGAAATTACGAAACTACGATTTGATTTTGAATTACGGCTTTAAAATTGTTTATCGTGCCTTTGATACGTTGAAACTATGTTTAGATGAGTTTAAGAATGTGTTGTTATTTACATAAATAGATAGATAACGATTACGTCAAAACTAAGTTAATCTCAAGGACATCTAATGAAAAGCTTGACACGAAAATCGAAGTGTATGATCCAAAAATATCTGATAAAAGTGTAAAAACTCACATTCATCTGAATTTAGAAGGTTTCAACTTTAAATCTCTCCACTTTTACAAAATTATTGATTTTAATTGTAATTTTAAAATCATCAGTGAAAATTGAGGTTATTAGGTTACATAAGTAATATAAAGTTAGCCTCAATTGTCAAATGAAGAACATCTATAAGGTGATTAAAATTAAATTAGAACCTCGTGTTTTCAAATAAATAAATCACTCAATTTGTAAGTGGCACTACAATTACAATACAATTTCTGATTTATTTGTTTACATTAAGAAAGCTTAACTAACCTAAGTAAGCCTTATAATATTAAATACAAACATTAACTTAATATTCTACTTTATTAAATAAACAACGAACTATTACTTCACTCCAAATAAAACCATAAAATAAATGACTTGCTAAAAACGTGTTAAGATAAATAACACCCAACATAGCCCCAAATACTAGGATTCATTATCAAACACGACCTTAACGTTTATAATCAATTAAGGATGCCCCAAACGATAAAAACTTTATCTATTTTATGGTTTTTAGCAAAAAAAGGTGGCGTCAGAGGGAAAACAATAGCAAATTAGCGCTGACGGTTAAAAATGACGTGAGTATTGGTCGTGCCGGTTATAAATGTCGGACCGGCGACGCGACGGCAGCCGGCAAGTTATTAATTTATAACTTTTGACAGCCCTGCGACTGTATTCATTAATGTTTGGGTACATGAGGGAGGTATGTGTATTGATTTTATTACTGATACATAAATAGGTACTTACTTTTTTGTTTTAATATTGATAATTTGATGCCCGTCATTACTGTGAAGTTGCGCCAGGTATTTTAATAATTAGACCCTGTAGTTCTCCTTTTTCTTTCATGATAATACTATCTGAGATTTTCCCAATCCTTCCGAGAAAATTCTGCACTAAGCAATAAATTGTCAAAATAAAAAGTGCATACCTATTAACATTAAAAAAAAAACTGCGTTTCACAACTCAATCTATCATTCCTCACCAGAATAATGGCAAGTCATGCAAACAATTCTAAATTCAAACTCATTACGTCACTATGAAAAAAATACAGGCACAGACCACTACCTCAAACATCCACAACAGTATCATACAAAGCATATGTCCAGACCACTTAATTAATGACCGGCACATAAGTGCGACTTTTTTGTCGCGATCGCACGCCGATAAGGGTATGCAGACATCAAGATCGTCGCACGTCGTCTTATTGATGTCGCCTTTCAACTACCGTGTGCGGAAGTATTTGTTTAGCTTTATTTATGTTTATCATTAACTTTATGGTATGTTAATTTGATTCTATAAGCTTTTAAATCAAATCAAATCATTCATTGGTTTGCAAACATGGATATTTAGTACATAGATCTTTTATTATAAAAGTCCTCCAAGTTCTACCGTCACATGGGCATGAAACTCATATTATTATTTAATTTATACAAATTTAAAGATATTATAATTATAAATAATAATTAGGAAAACAAAATACAAATTAATGTCAAATCGTTTGAATTACAGTAAAAATGTCTCAATAATACAAAAATATCAAATGTCAACAAAGTGTACAGTAATACAAATAAAAAATTAAATATCAAATGGAATAATATGATGTCAATCAGTCAGTGATTCAGCATTAAGGAAGTCGTCAATTGTGTAATAACATTTTTCAATTAATATTTCGTTTAGTGCCCTTTTAAATTTGAATACAGTAATAGTTTTAATAATATTAGGTATCTTATTATAAATGCGTGGCGCAGTGCCCAAAAAACCTATTTTGCATTAGTGCGGTTTTATATTTGACACAATAATTGATTGACGGATTGAGTCCGTAATGGATTTCTTCTGACTGAAAATTTTTGGATGAGATGTGTAGTTATAAATTTTCACAAATAAGTAAATAAATTTTATAGAATAGTAATACAATTATTCTACTAATTAAAAATCTTAAATCCACTGACAGACAATGCACAGCCTGCTGAGCAAGCTTGAAAAAGAGTTTCTTATATAAAACGAAGGTGAGCACTAAAGGAGGATTTTTGAAAAGTCATCCCCTACGGGGGTTTAATAGAGGATGAAAGTTCGTAAGGAAGCTCGTAATTTTTTCCGACGGGAAATTCCATCGGGCGCACGGCTTGTAATAGATCAATGGATAATTCTAGGTATCGGAGGTTGAAAATAAAGTCGGGTAAATAGTGAAAAATCGTTGAATAGACTCCGTATTAAATCCCATTCTGAAATCCTTATAGACTATGAAAATACGTCTCATTAAATGTGCATAATGTTGAACTAAGTGTATGTATGATAAAAATATCAAACTTTTTTAGATTAATATCTGCTTTACTTTTTGCAACACAATACAAGAGTTATGTATAAAAGGTATACCAATTTTGCCTTTGGCATATTTCTTGAAAACATCAAGCATAACAATTAAGTACCGGAATTTTCTATCACACTGAAACGCTTTGTTAAATAACCCGATCCACATATTCACAATGAGTCCTTTATATATCCAGCTATATCTCATTTTTCGACAGACTATTGTTCAGTTTCAGTGGCGAAAAAAAATCACCGGAAAAAAAACAACTAACAACGTTACGCTTTGATTCTCTTGTCGGAATTCCCGATCGCGGTCAAAATAGTACGAGAGGAACTTTCAAAGCCAGCACTAGGATACATATTTTATAACTTAGCTTCGATTGTTCCGACCGCGGGCGATTTCTTTTTTTTTGCGTATCATACACACGCCACCGATGTGCGTCGATCGACACATGGCTGGATTTTTATCTTGTTTTAAAAATGTTTTTTTTTTAAATGTCGAACGGATCGTTTGTTAGTCAGTCTTTATAACGTTGAATGCGTAGTGAGGTGACTTCTATTTCTAATCCTAGGGTTTGACGGTTTTCTTCTCACGATTTTCCGTGGAAAATGTATGTATAAATACCACAATGTTTTTCTGACGTATAGGTAAAAGGTAACGTAACGTAGGTATTTCAAAACTAACTTGGTTAATGAGTCAAGTGTCTTTTTTTCTGAGTTATAATGATGACTGACAGACTGATGTCGATGATGAAACTAATCAGTCAGGGAAATTAGCAAATTGACTACTGACTTTATTGTCCTTAGATTAAAATCAGTACTGTCATTCTTTGGCAAATGAAATGGCTAGTAACATGGCGCATTGACGTAGTGCCTCAATTTGATAAAATCAAAACAAACTGAGTGAGAGTGAACAGGCTTCTTCTGGGTAAGCTCACTCCATCGTCGACTTTGTCTCTGTCATCTCTGACCTAGACTAGAGTCAAGAGCAAACCCATCTAAAATAAAAATTAAATTTAAAAAAAAACTCAAACTCAAAGCATTTATTTCAAATAAACCACTTACAGGCACTTTTGAATTGTCAAGGAGTCGGTCAGTCAGAAAGATGAAGCTAGTTGCCCATTCCAAAGCGTAGTAGATACCTATGGAGAAGAACGGGCAAGAAACTACATGAACACTCTTTTAAATCAAAATATGGTTACAAAATATTGGTTACATCGTTCATGTTGAAATTATGCATGTGAGAACGATGCAGAACGTTAAAAGCGTCCGTAATAAAAGGACAAAAACAATTCAAATAGGCATTAAAATAAGCCGTGGCAGCTAAGAAATGACCAGTCCCCACTACATGACGCATGGAGCAGCACCATTCAGCTCAACCATTTTGAAGGGAACTTAATGATCCAACACACACGCCACCACCAGCGAGACATTTAAGTGAGCATGACATACTCTCAGCCGCCAGGGCTGTTTATAGTAGGTACATAGTACTCACTTAGTACACACATAGTACTTAGTAATTTCCCTGACTATATACCGATTTATGAAATAAAAAAATAGTCGGTTGTTTTTTTGTAAAAAAGTTTTTATTTTTCACTTTTTAGTTGAGGTACCTACCACACACAAATTCGTATACTACTACTTGGTGTGTAAATACCAGTGACAGGAAATTATTAACACATCATCCATATAAACTAAGTGGAAAAAATATGCAGTATTAAGGATAACTCAAAAACTGCTAGTCATACCTTGATAAAATTTAAATGGGGCCACATGTGAAGCACCACCTATCAAATAAAAAAGAATCATCCAAATCGGTTCACCCAGCAAAAATTTCTGAGCTAACACACATAAAAAAAAAGAAATAAAAGATACAGACGAATTGAGAACCTCCTCCTTTTTGTGAAATCGGTTAAAAAACTATCACAAATGTATATACAAGTACGAAAAATAAAAATATCACACATTCGCATGTAACAATCTGTGGTTCGTATTATTTAGTTCCGACTGGATTTATTACTCAGAACTCTATCATTGCACTCAATATTTTGTGAATGAAGAAACAAAAATAGTTTTCAACGACGAGGCAACTACGTGCGATGATTTAAAAAAATAACAAATTAACAACATCAATTCCAGAAATATGTAACCAAATGAGTTATATTTTTTTTAAATTTGGAATTTTGAAGTGAAATACACGTACTTTGTAAATTGAGAACTTCAATGAATACAGTAAATATAGCTATCAATTTGAGATAAAAAAAAGACAACAAAGGTGGATATCGATGGCAAGATATGGCCGGGGGCATCGATCCCGGTGCGATCCGCTGCACCGGAAGCTCTTCCTTCTCACATGGCATTCATCGCCCAAACAAAGCTTGCAGTTACATGACAAATTCGACGCAGCCGATTGTCGCCTTCACAATTGCACCAACCTTTGTATATGTTTAATAAAATTTACTAACAACTATATTCGTAATTTTTTCATATTTCTAAGTTTTTACAAGTGTTTACTCTAGGTGGAGCGCACAAAGACTAAATCCGGCTTTTGTTGCGATGCGATGCGAGCCAGATATTAAAAGCACGTGTGGCCAAACAAAGGTTGCGTTATGCGGGGGATTATTTGCCAATTTATGGCGCTTTTTGTAAATTCCGTTGAAAGCTCGCCCCGGAAATTTGGCTCCATTTCAACAAAATGATCTTTTAACTATAAATTTTACGTAAATTGTATATTTGTGTGACAAAAACATTCGGAACCATCGTGTCCCGCACCTTACTCGTGGGGTTTTTTTTTTTGTTACTTTTACGAATTAGCGAAATAGCCATTGGATAAGCAACAAAATGAATAATATGCAACTAGGCACACAGACCTAATAAAACATGCAACTGAAGGTTTCGTACACATTGAAAAGTCACTTTTTTGAAATTCGGTAGGTTCTTACTCATACCTTATACTTCAGCTTTATGGTTTCGGCTTTCGGCTTCAAGCTATAAACGGATACATAAGTTTTTTACAAAGAAAATCGAAATCGTTCTGAACATGACATTGATACTTATAAAAGGTCTAATTGTTCCTTTTAAAGAGAAAGAGTTCTGACGTTTTTTAGCTCTAGCTAAAAAAGACAACACTCCTTCTCTTGCCTGTCAATAATTCAGCACATAAGTACAACACCTACGTCCATCGTCAACATGCCTCTAAATTAAACGCTACCTACACGACATAGGTACCCAAATTAACAATTTAGTACCTGCCCTTCCAAAAATAGATCACCCCAGTCGTTTCAAAAACAATACATTGAGGTTTCATTTGAGAGTAGAGGGCGTTGTCGGCGCGGCTACAAATCAGTGCCATGGGCCCATTAGAGACGATAAAATTTTACGATTGTTCGCTACTTTCCGAACGCGTCGCGTCGCCTCGTCGCACCGTGTGTCGCGAGACTTATTATGAGTTAAGCGTGGTTTATATGTTATGGTGGTATTAGGGCATTTGCTTTACCTTTTAATTTGCTTTGACTTACCATAGTCACGAGTTTGTAAATACCAATTGCCGCACGTGTGTCATACAATGTTTTTCAACACATTTGCGAGAAAACAGTACAAATTTGATATCGGATTCCTCGCTTGGACTCAGATTATTATTTGGTTTATAATTTATCAGTCGGAAAGTTGCAACAATCTTTGAGGTTTCTAATATAAAATGGCCCGAATTGCAAATCGCGCCACGTGCGCGTGGTGAAAATTAGAACTACATTTCTTTCCTCTCATTTTCTCTTTAGTATTTAAGTGAGAAAACGTATTGAGCAAAAGTGCTTCCAAGGAGGTTCGATTATTCAGCTTTTTAACCATATGAGTGATGCTTAAGCCATTATTTGGAAACATGAGCCAGTGCTAAAGTTTTCTTTTAGCTCCAGCAAATTTTAGCAACACCATTTGTTGGGGTGTTACATTTCCTGCCGAAACTAACTTGAGAGTGCCAAGTGCGATATTGTTATTTAGAAACTCTAGATACTTTAGAGAATCTAGAAAACTCCAGTTTTCAAAGACGCAGATTAGTTGTCAAACCAAAAAAACATGTCCTTATTAAAATGTTGGCCATTAAAAGATCACAACAATACGAATACCTGTAAACGTTGATCCATTCAACAACAAAATACACAAGGTACTGATACTTAAAGTGAAACTACTTAATGCCTCTAAAAGAGACGTCATGTGAACACATCCGTTTAGTAAGTCACACTAATTTCAGAGTGCATTTAGTCGGCGATTATTTCGGTAATCGGCGTAGCGATTCACCTAATTATACACAATTGTTTACACCATTCATCTGAACGGTCACAGTTTTAATGCTTTTAAATGTAGCTCCAAATAGCTCGATGGTGGTCTTTGAATAATGGTGAAACATTGGATATAATGGTGTTCACAGGTTTGTTTTACATTGCATTGCTGGCTGTCAACTGTTTCTCGAATGATTGAAGTAAACCATCTCAAACCTATGCAGCAATGTATTCGGAAATAGGGAATTCTTTTTTCAAATTTTTGTTTTCGGGATTTTAAGGGCGGGGAGCTACCGCGATCTATGTTTTCCGAGTCGCATAAAATTTTATGTTATGAGCCGTGATTATAAGGTAAAAACTTCACTTTCGATGTATTTATGAATGGAAGCAAAAAGTTGGTTGTAACAATTTATTTATCGTTAATTCCAATAATGTTGGATTTGAAAACCAAATTATGTTATTTAGATTGCTTCCTTTTTAATTAGTAAGCAAAAGGATACCGGCTTTTTTTAGGATTTTAATTTCAGATATATTTTTCGGTTTAGTGAACATAGGATTAAAATATAATTGTTGAATATTTTAACTGAAAGTTATAGATATATATTTTCAACAAATTTATTGTTCCTACAACCAGGCTCAAGAAAATAGGTGGCTCGTTTAGATGCCAATGTATACGTTTTTATAATAAACTTCCTAGCCACATTCAAGATCTAAGCTTTAATAAATTCAAATCTTTTATAAAACGGAAACTATGCCAGAAAGCCTATTATACTGTGAAAGACTATATTGAGGACAAAAAGGCTTGGGATTGAGCTGCTCCAATAAATTTACACGGTGAATGTTGATTTTAATTTGCTAGCTATTTTAGACATGAATATTTACTGTAAAAAGTATTATATTATTTTCATTATTGAGAATATGAGGACTATGTGGGTCATTGTTTCAGTTATATTCTTGATCTGGCAGTTTAAGTAGTTTATGCGGCCTACCCAAATGTCCTTTCTTTGGTATTGTTCGTCGAATCGTTGAGCTCCTTAAGTTCTGAGTTGAGCTGCACGGTTACTGACAAATGCGTGCACTGACTGGACAGGTCCACTTAATCTGTGTGGTTCTTTCCTCAAAAGACCATTTCAGACACCAATCTACATGGTTCTCAAACATTATGTCCGATTTTTTTATATACACATTGACATTGTTGAATTTTATATACACAATGACATGAGTATTTACTTGTAAAGTAGTATGTTATTTTAATTATTGTGAATGTGAGGATTATGTGGGTCATTGCTTTTTTTTTCGCAGTTAATTTTGATCATGATCTGGCAGATTGAGTAATTTATGTGGCCTACCCAAATGTCCTTTCTTTGGTATTGTTCGTCGAATCGTTGAGCTCCTTAAGTTCTGACTTCCTGAGTTGAGCTGCACGATTACTGACAAATGCGTGCACTGACTGGACAGGTCCACTCAATCTGTGTGGTTCTTTCCTCAAAAGACCATTTCAGATACCAATCTACATGGTCTTCACATGATCTGACCAAGATTATGTCTGGACTTTAAAAGAGACTGTGACCTCTGAGTTTGTTTCGGCCTTTCTTCTCAGAGTAGTCAGATAGGAAACGCCGACCTCATCTAGTTTAAAAATATGATTGACGTGTAAAAGTGTTTGTACAAACCTACTTACAGAAATAAAATCATTTATCATTTATCATTTAATGCTTTCAGAATTGCCTAGGTACTAAATGAACATTGAAGGTAAATGCGAACATTCTAGCAAAAGTATAATTATGTAGATATAATTATCCTGGATTTTAAACGAAATATGGTATGAAACGTTATATTTAATTATCATATAAGTAACCCTTTGTTTTACAATAATGAAACATTCAAATTTTCTTTTAAACATGTTAAAAAAATATAAAGCACAAGCTGACCCGACAGAAGTTGTCCTGTCTTAACTATGAATGTCATATTTCAAACAACTGACAGATAAGTAAAATTGATATTGGCGTTAAGTTTTCTTAAATTTTCTAATGTTCTGTTCAACTTCCTCAATTTTTTCTTTCATAAGATCCTTCTCCTGACAATAATTAACACAATAAAAAAAGAATTAGCGAAATTGTTCCATCCGTTCACGCGTGATGCCGTGACCAAGGGAAATAGGGATTCATTTTTATATATGTAGGAAAAGCTCTCAAAATTTACTTCACAAACACCGATGCGTATACTTGTTGCCTCATATTCTACCACGATCGATTGCGAGAAACTTTCTCGACACTTGCATGATATCTTTATTACGTCCCCTACTTCGAAACATCACTGTTACAACACTTTATCACGTTGACAACTTCATCGAAACCGTCGGAATGCGAAAAAAGTCCGACTGTCGGACGCAAGTCAACCCCCCACTGCTAAGCTCTTGCGGTTTCAAAATGCCTCAATCTAGGAACAGCCATTAAAGAAAAAAATGCTCACTTATGCTGGTTTGCTTTGGTATCGCCGTTCTAGGTAACGTCCCCGCTGTGTCCGTAGATTTATTTGCACTTTTTTTGGGGTTGAGAATGTTGAGATATCAATTAGGTGTTTCGAGATTTGAAGGTGGGTTGTTGAAGTGAGAAGATTGTCGCCGATTTTTGGTTGGTGAATCTGAGTAGGTACACATGTCTACGTAGTATTCGCGATTTGTTTAGTGCTTCGTAAAAAAGAAAGCTAACCTTTTCCCGTTACTAATTTTATTTGCAACTTTTTTTGTAAAATACTAATGAAAGGATTCGCACATTGTTTCAAAAACGATTTATTTATATCGCCTTTTTATTCCCAACCCTAAAATGCAACGGCTATGGCATTTGCTAAAAAAACGCAATTTGCAAAAAAAAATACAATGAAGTTTTTTCGCAAAAACTGCAATTTCTACTTTTTTCCCTCAACCCAGACAATTATGAAGGGGTGGTAAGAAAGAAAGTCGACGGCAATAAAAGTAAACCTTTCGGCGGCAAACGCGCCGCCACCGAAGGGTTACTATTTATTTCTATTAGCCGACGGTTTAGGGTACGACACATTCGGGTAAGGCGCTCGTAAAATCAGAAAGGCATCTGAACGCGGACGGGTGACTTCGACTGTTGGACGTTCCAGCTCGCTGCAGTCGTAAACGACAAAAAACTCGCAACTCAACATTGAAAGCGCTCATAAAGTAATTTGCACAAATTTGCAAAAGGGTGAAAATTCTGCAACAGAGTTAAACTTTTATTACAAACAGCCTTTATGTATAGAATACGCGATAAAAAAGTGCGACACCGTTAGACTTTTAGTTTAGTAACTCGTTTACGTCCTTCATTTCTATGTAATTCCACGCCTTTGCTGGAAGTTTGGCTCGATCATGATAGAGTTTGAAAACGGCTTATGTATCTGCGAATAATGAGGGTACATTCGCGGGTTAATCCGGCATAATTAGGGGTAGGTACGGTCCTGAAAAAGAAATAAACCGTTTTATAACTTGGACTTCTTTAACCCTGCGTAAGCCGGCAGTAAAACTCATAGGAAGATGGGATCGGCGATATGAGGCGGAAATAAATCGCCATTTAAAATCAATTTGTGTAAAGGGCGTGGAGAGAGTAGTTGGGCTTTGGGGTCAGTGCGGGCGGGCGGTCACGCGCGGCTCGCACTCTCGCACACACAATCCCGCCGATATTGTAACACAATGGCATTTGAGATAATAGACGCTGATAACCGATACGCCGCACCGCCGCCATTTTATTGCTAATTTGATCTCGGTTTTTCTTTGGAATTTACGAGTAGGTAACAATATTGCTGATGCATTATTAATTCTACGTGAGATTTTAATTGAGTTTTAAATAGGTATTATTAGTTTTACACGGGTTTTTCGCATTTAATGTCATGGTGATGTACTTAAAATTTAAAAACAATTTATGCCTTCAAGCTACTTATTTCATAAAATCACAATGTGTTCTTGCTCGATTAATAAAAATCATTTTCTGAGTACCTTCGCGTAGAGGCGTAACCGCGTAGATAGTCTTGCGCATAACAGTTCGCGACCTGGAGCGTTCGGTTTTGTTCCCACCTCCTTAGCGAACTAGGTCGTTGTTTTAGTTTGTCAGCTCCTGTCTCGAACCAGAGAAAGGCAGATTAGTCTTGCGCATAAAATAGTTCGCGACCTGAGGGCCAACTCTCTAAGTCCGTCAATGAAGATACGGGCCCATCCGAAAGTACTCGTAGTTCGATACTTAGAAGTGCCCTACTCACAATTAATTCATTTTTTCGGACGGGCAAAAACACATCGAGATTAAGGACAACTGCCAAATCGTTTTGTCATTAATTTTTAGTTCGGGCCCCTGACTAATGTTATGTCCGTAATTGATACGGAGTAGGTCCATAACTTCGGCCAAAACAAAGTACGGACTTCGTGCTTAAGGAGTACGCCCCCTGGAGTGCCCAAATTAGTTTACAAAAATAATATCAATATTTAACAAGTTAAAAACGCCGATCCACAAGAACTTTACCGCATCAAACGTTCCCAGTAAATACGCGAGAAAGCTCGCGTCTCGTTTATTCGGGCCCGGCGGCGTATCGCCTAGGTGAACTTAAAGGGGTTACACGGCTTACCCAGTGGCGTCGCCCCGCGTATTGGGGCTTACAGTGATTTACTCGTTATACCCGCGTTCTTTTTTTTCTGTTTATTCGACGGATCAGGGGTTACCCTTTATTGGGTAAAGTCGGAAAACTGATATTCCTACGTTAACTTAGACGCGAGTTTATTGGCGGGCGCAGATTTGTATCGGATTTGTTTGTCGTTATTTTGTTTTGTGTCTTTATGTGGGATGAGATTGGTATTGTAATGTTATAGTAAAAGTTGTGTGTATGGTACAGCACCCTAATTGTATAACAAACTATCAATCACAATGTGAATCATTTTGAAGCCTAATTGCTAATCCATTGCTCCATATGTTCAAATAATTTGTCTGCTCAACAACGTAAATAACGCAATGAATGTTGTTGAACTGTCAAAATGAAAGCCATTCCTACTGTTAGTGTTTTACGCAATTACCCCGCTGGTGTACCGTAGACAGTCAACTCCTCAACTCTGTTAACTGGCTAATCTTTAGGCACTGAGAAAGATACCGATTTCAATATTTGTTGCCCTCTGTAAAGTAATTTGTTTTAAGCTGTGGTGGCATAGTACCGGCAAAGTAAGCTGAACGAAAAGTTTTAAATCCGTGCGATAATTGACCGAGACTGTCGAAAAACTTCAAGCTTCCCGACTAAATTCACCTGTCAATCACTCTCATCTTTCTATGAAACAATTTATAAAACGACAATCATTATGACATCCACAACACTCACTATGAAAAACGTATCACTACTTCAAAACCTGTAAACATGAAACCACATTTGATACAAAACAGTGAGTTGAAAGTTATAAACTCGCGGTCGCACAGTGTTCACAGCCAATGGACTAACGACTTGTCACAGAAGTGACGGTTTACCAACCATTTATCAATCTAATAGTTAAATTCCTGTATTTAAGTTTTTTAATAATAATATTAGGTCCTTACATATGAAATTGATGTTTTATATGGAAAAAGCAAAACTTTTTTTATTTAGTCAATCAAAGTAGGTACCGTTGTGATCTATGCATTTTTGCTATTTTATAGGGAGTTTATTGATTCCTTTGCTGAAAAAATTGCGGGGGCGAGAATCAACAAAATCTTTGAAAGTGTTTTGGACTGCCTCATCTGGATTGAATTTTTTTCCAATTAAGAAATTATCCAAATTCCGAAAAAAGTGGTAATCAGTTGGAGCATGGTCCGGGGAGTATGGTGGGTGACGGAGACATTCCAATCCTAGCTCCTCTAGTTTCGCCACCGTCTGTCGTGCAGTGTGTGGTCTAGCGTTGTCGTGCAGTGTGTGGTCTAGCGTTGTCGTGCAGTGTGTGGTCTAGCGTTGTCCTGAAGCAGCAGTGGGCTAGAGCGGTTGACCAATCTCGGCTGTTTAACGGCTAGCTTTTCCATCATGGTTTCCAATTGTCGGCAATACAGATCTGCCGTAATCGTCTGACCAGATCTGAGGAAGCTGTAGTGGATGACACCAACGCTGGTCCACCAAACACTAACCAGTACCTTTTTTTGAGTCAACTTTCGCTTGGGGCAGGATTTAGCCGGTTCTCCTGGATTTAACCACAATGATGAGCGTTTCCGATTATCATATAGGATCCATTTTTCATCACAAGCAATGATACGATTCAAAATCCCCTCGTTATTGTGACGGTTGAATAACGTGACGCAGCAGTCGACTAGTGTTTGTTGGTTTGCTTCACTTAGTTTATGCGGTACCCATTTTTCAAGCTTTTTCACTTTTCCAATTTGTTTCAAATTCAAAATGGTTTTATCACTCACACCGAAGCCTGCAGCTAACTCTGACGTTGTTTGAGATGGATCCGCTTCCACGATCACTTTCAATTCCTCACTGACAACTAGGGTCTCCGGCCGTCGACGAGGTTTGTTCTCGAGGTCAAAATTTCCAGAACGAAAGCGTTGGAACCAAAAACGTACTGTGTTTTCTTTTACAATGGCTTCTCCGTACACATTATTAATCTTTCGAGCTGTTTCTGCAGCGCTAGTGCCACGATGGAATTCGTATTCGAAAATAATGCGATATTTTATGTTTTCCATATTGAGCACAGAACCATGTCAAAGCAAAATTAAATGGCGCGAAAACAAATGAATTATTACATTCGAAACACAAATAGACACGCTTTAAATTGAAATAAATTTGAATTTGGAATTCTTAACCAAACGCCGGCTTTTTGAGATCAAAGTGGCCAGTTCTATAAAACATCAATTTCATATGTAAGGACCTAATAATAATAACCCCACCGCCGTATCTTTACGTTGACGTTGTGGTGGGGCTTGCGCGCTCCTGGACTGTAGGTCTGTTCCGGTAGAGTTTAATTTACCGAAACAGGTCTAGGGTGAGGAGCCAGACGAAGAGAGTTACAGAAACTCGCAGGGCAGCATGTGGCGAGCTGTTGGTGAGTAGTACCCCACGGACCCAAGTCGTGTTCCTCACCTCTGGCTTGCCTTTATTGGCCGGCTGGAATGAACAATGATGAGGAACAGAACTCCCACCTCTTTCTTGCCTGGAGAGAGCTTTCTTCCTTAAGCGGAGATTCGCAAAAGCAAATGTGCTCGGAGGAAGCAAGTATTCCAGTAAGATTCTGGTAGGGATCTTGACCGTACTTCCACGATTGTCCTGATAGTCGTGGAATACCTCTCCACTCCTCATAAGCACCTCAGGACATGTTACCCCTTGTCGCTATGACACTATGTGCTAGCGACCGTTTTCTGGGCCCATTATTGAGTGTGCAATTCACCCCATGCCATTTTATTTGTGTATTTTATATAAAACAATGATCAGGCAGGGGCTATAGTCTGTACATAGTTCTAGATAACCAGCTCACTTTAGCCACCCAAACCCATAATCTAATATCTTTGTTTCTATATCCTGCAATAGTCCTACACCAACCGGGGGTTGTCCTTGGGTGCACTTGCATAGTGCGAACAGGGATAATGGTCAGATGGTGCCTCATTAAATTAAAAACGTCTAAACTGACCTCTGCGAGTTCCTCGTACGACTTCCAAAGGTCCGGGACCCCAGGGTCCCGAGAAATGTCAAGAGACCTAAATATAATAATAATAAAGGACGGCATTCGAACTTACGACTCTTATACTTAATATCTAGTTTCTCACTTATTTTTTTCAACATTTAACAAGCATTAATATTTTAATGTTTTCCTTTCACTTACCGTATTCAAGATCCATACCAATTGCATAACTATTAACAGTGTAATTTGAAAACTTTATGAAAGCCATAACTATTTTTAAAAGTGTTATTTGTGCTTATATTTATATATAACTAGCCTTTGCCCGCGGCTTCGCCCACGTGGATGTCGGAAATTATCCCACGGGAACGTACTACCGGGATAAAAAGTATCATATTAATCTAGGTTATAAACTATCTGTGTTCCAAATTCCATCCAAATCCGTTCAGTAGTTTTTGCGTGAAAGAGTAACAAACATCCATCCATCCATTCATTCATCCTCACAAACCTCCACATTTATAATATTAGTAGGATTAGGCACAGAACAGATAAATTATCTGTTCTGTATAATTAGGTATGTACGGCTTTCACCATACGCCTTTTACTGATTGATAGGATTTGATTGATATCGAATAAAACTATGTATTTCACTTAATACGTGTATTGAGTCCACGACCTTAACTAATGATAAATGAGGTGTTGCTATGACGCGGTCCGAATGTGAACTGAACTTATGTAAAATGACTTTAAAATTATTATAATTCAATTTTGATGAGAGTGCAATTCTGCAATGTGCGGTCGCACCGTACAAGGTATATATATTATATTTATGGTTTTAATAGGTTTATATGCGTATCTTTATATTCAAAAATATGTACGAGTATCCCTCAATTTTCATTATGGCATCTACCACTGTTGGTCTTTGCATCACCCAAAGGTTGACTAGTAGAAAATGCCAATGGCATTAAGTCCACCTATGCACATTTGTGTGCTTTTAGGTAGTATTTAATAAATAAACCATGGAGTTTCTTGCTGGCTCTCCTCCAGTGGAAACGACCAATTCGAACCATGCACCAAGCTTCTGACGTTTCATAAGAGCCCATGTAGGTTATGTCAAATAAAATATTTTGAATTTGAAAGGCGACTGCGTGTCGCGAACATCGTTCAACGTTTTCATTGGAACTGTGCGTATCGGACTGTGTAAAACAGAAATAAAGGATCCCACAGACAGGCGCGATGCGACGGTGCGACGCTATTCTGGTAGAACAACTTTTATGAAGTTTTCATAGAAATTGCTCTACTAAAGTCGCGCAGCGCTGTCTGCATGAGCCTATAGAACCAAGAATGAATTTACGCTACCCATCGGTCGCTGCCAATGAAACAAATCTCTTTACATGAGAGGTAAAGAACCTAACATCATCTTCCTTAAGGCGCTTCCCCGACCAAACGACCTTGAGCATTCGTTCCTTCTCTGTCCCGTCGCTGAGTCTCGCTCTGTCTCGCTCCCTGCGCACGCTCATATATCATAAAATTCACAAAAAAATTGAAAATATTTTAATAAAAAAAAGACAAGCGATGTTTTGAAATAAAATAAAACGTGAATTATTTAGATTTTTAAATTATCTATCCATTAGTGTAATCCTCAAATTAATAGAACGTCAGCTTTAGCAAAAGATGCATGCAATCAATAATTTTATTCACTTTTTTACAAGGAGATTTTAAATGTATTTAAAATACATAAAAACAAATAAGAACGTGCAATGTGATGATAGGATATCGAACATTAATAATATGCTTTTAGATGTAGTTTATTACCCATAGTGAAAGAGTTAATAGCCTCTGAATAACGCACTATGGCAAGGTTTTGGTCGGGGTACCGCCTTAAAATGACCAGCAGCCTCAAGTAGCCACATAATCATCAATCACACATAATAGCAAAATGCCGTACAATAAGTAAAACATGTCATTAATCACAGAATACACTCTAAATTGCCCATAAATGGCCACAATCTTTATTTACATTCAGCGGAGTACCGTGAAATTCTTTACAAAAACTCCAAAGATATGTTCGCACGATTCTGGAGGCTATTCAAAGAACACAATGATATTCGTACACACGTAACGACTGCTTCATGACATAAATCAAAGTTGAACAAGATATTAACGAAAAGGGAACAGCCAAAGTAAAGGTAGAGGACAGTAGTTTAAGTTTGTGAAGCCCCATAATTATCCTCTTGCCCACTACCCACTGTCCCACTCCCACTGTGGTCAGCGTCTCAGCGCAACGTGTCATATATGTTTTTCTATCAGTCACCACCAGTATTCATCACCTTTGTAGCCATTTCATCTTTCACACCCTTCACGAGTCGGTTTCTTGGTACAGAAAGGTCTTGAATCCAGCTGGTAATTTGACGGATCTGGCAACTGGCAAAACACCAGCTAAATGCAAGATATTCTAGTGATTTAGGTAGCCAATAAAATAGATTGATTAAAAACTCTCCAATGAGTTTTTTTTTTCTTTCTTTCTTCTCAATAGTAGGCGTGTGGGTATTGTAAAAATATGATTATCTTCATGTTGGAGTGAGTTTGTAAAATGATGGAGTAACTGATTTCCAATATACTGCAATTTTATTTTAGTACCTGGATAAAAACACAAATTGTAATGAAAATAAAGAATATACATTTTATTCATTTTACCTAACTCACATATTTTAAATTGTTTTTTTTTAAATAATATAATGGCATGCCACCTTAAATGTAATTGCTTGTTTATTTAATTTTGTATGCCATATATTGGCAAAATATAGTGCACATATTTTAGACAAAATACTATCTGCAACCTTACCTTTGTTTAACAAAATAAATTATTGATTAATTGATTGACATTTGACTTACAAGAAGCCAAATTATATGCTAAAGAACTTACTAATAAATAACAGCTCCACTTATACTTCTGTTCCTTCCCTGCCAAGCTAAGGTGACAAAAACTATTGTAGGCGGTTTGAATAGGGTTGGCCACTGACTCTGCGGTCGTCCGGCCTTTGCGGACTGCTCTAGTGCCTGACATTCTATTCAGCGCCGACTCGTGGATTACCGTGGGTACCTACTAATGAATGGATATAGACGAAAATAGGATGGAGGAATAATTTATGTGACAACGATCTGAAATTTATTGAAGAAATATAATTTTTATTATAGGACTTTACATAAGTTGTTCCTCCTTCTACTTGACACAAGCTCGTTTTTTAAACCCGATCTAAACTTCACTAGAATGCTTCGTTATTAATACGCTTTTATTAGCTTCATACTCGTACGTATGTTAGTATGTTAGTATGTAACGGAATCTTCGAACATGATTTTGACCCCCTTCAAAACGTCGGATTAACTCGAAATTTGGCATACTTATTTAGGACCGATGACAATTTAATATTTAAAAAAAACGCTTTTATAGAAAATCCAACAAAAAAATAGAAAATAAATTTTAATAAACCTGATTTCAAAAAAATTGTGTAAGATAAAATGATTTTATTGTAAAAAAAGCGTGGGGTGCTTTTCAGGACATTATCAAAATAACCTTTCTACTCATATCTGTTCATAAAATATTTATAACTATTGATACCATGCACCCCACGCTTTTTTTTACAATAAAATCATTTTTTCTTACACAATTTTTTTGAAATCAAATTTATTAAAATTTATTTTCTATTTTTTTGTTGGTTTTTCTATAAAAGCGTGTTTTTTTTTGTTTTTTTAAACTATTATTTTTTTGAGTTTTCTTACCGCTAGCTGCCTTGCGAAAGACGTAATTAAATGTCCGGAGTTGTAAACGAAGATCATGTATCTATTTGCAGTATATTTGCTGACTTTTGCCTGGTATTCTATTCATTGCCGAATGGAATAACGTGGGTACCTACTAATGAATGGATATACACGAAAATAGGATGGAGGAATAATTTATGCGACATGAAGATAATATATTATTTTTATTGATAGGGCTTAAAGTACATAGGTACCTAAGATGTTCAAATTGTTCTACAAGTTCGATTTTTAAACCAACGGCTTTCATTTTCACAGTTCAACTACATTCATTGCGTTGCTGAGCAGACAAATTATACGAACATTTGAAGCAATGAATCAGCAATAGGCTTCAAAATGATTCAGATTGCTGTGATACATAGTGTTACGTAATTAGGGTGCCGATCAAAACTTCATTGGAATGCTTTGTTTTGTTTTTTTCTTACCGCTGCCTTGCGAAAGACTGAAGGAAATGGCCGGAGCTGTAAAAGAAAATAATCATACAAATATATTCAGCAAATATACACATATTTGCTGAGTTTACTTGTGCCGCGTGACCGACTACAGCTAGACTGCGTAGATAACCATAATGGGTACCTACTAATGAATGGATATGGACGAAAATGGGACCAGTTAAGGCTCGCGCGACAGGCGGTGCCTTTGAGTCGCGTCGCGCTCGCGTGTCGCGCCTATTTGAAGGACCCTTTATGCCTACGTAATTGGTTATTTATCTGACATCGATTTAATATTATAAGTATTGAAAAAATAAATTCTATTTCTATAACCTATCATTTGTTTTATATTCTACGAGTTTGTGTTATTAAACCCGATCAAAATACATTGGAATGATTCGTTTTTTTTTTTGTTATCTTACTGGTGCGTAAAGAAAGACTCAAACCTATCTCAGACTAAAAGCATTTATTTCAATTAAGTAAACCATTAGCAGGCACGTTTGAATCGTCGAGGAACCGGTCAGTTAGTCAAAAAGTTGAAGCTAATTGCCCGTTTTCAAAGCGTAGATCTTTCTATACAAGAACGGGCATGAAACTCCATGGCCAGGAGGTTTCCGGAGCTATGACGTGTAAAAGTGTTTGTACAAACCTAATTACAGAAATAAATAATGTATCCTACTAATATTATAAATGTGAAAGTTTGTGAGGATGGATGGATGGATGGATGTTTGTTACTCTTTCACGCTAAAACTATTGAACGGATTTGGATGGAATTTGGAACACAGATAGTTTATAGCCTGGATTAATATGTGGGATACTTTTTATCCCGGTAGTACCCACGTAACCCCACGCGGGCGAAGTCGTGGGCAAAAGCTAGTCATTTATAAACGTCCTCATCATACCCTACATCTATATGATGACTTTTCTATTACCTCATTCTGTTCACTGCCGACTCGTGGATTACCGTAAGTAACTAATATTTAATGGATTCTCGTATATACAAAAATGGGATCAATATTATAGTTTATAATTCTATTGTAGCATCGATCCGGGTTTATTTAAGAAACTAGCTGCGCCCCGCGGTTTCACCCGCATAAGTCTCGATCCCGTAGGAATATCGGGATAAAAAGTATATTATGTCCTTCTCCAGGTCATGGTCTACCCATTTACCAAATTTCATCTAAATCCGTTTAGCCGTTTTAGCGTGAAAGCGTAACAAACAAACAAACTTACTTTCGCATTTATAATATTAGTTAGGAAGTTAGGATAATATATTATTTTTATTGATTCTTCTTGTTCTCTTGCTCTACTTAAGTTGTTCAGTTGTTCTAATATTTTTTTGGAAGGAGTGCATACGGAGGTAATATCACCTCCTGATGGTGATTTACAACCTTCGCCAAATGGAGCTTAAAAAAACAGAGTACTAGCAAGAAACTAATTATGTAGGTAAATCGTGTGAAGTCCCTACCTACGCTGCAACGTAATCAATGTGCTGGCAAGTAACCATTCTGTACAAGTTTTAAGGATTAAGGGAAGTTTTAAAATTATCTTAATAATTCAAAAGAAACTTAAGGCATTACTTTGCACACAAAAGCAGCTCGGCTGGCAAGCTTGCATTTGACAATTTAAATAATAAGCTGCTGAAATGTAACGATTTATTTGGCAAACCCATTTTACCACCCAATTGAACTATCCCTCGTTATTGTATCGCAAACTACCACAAACCTACAAACTTCATAGCCTACGCTAACAAAAAAAGAACTTGTAAAAAGTCAACCCCTATAAAGCGAACAGCGCTCCAAAACTTTTCGACCGACTACACCTAACGCCATCTATCGGACGCACTACGTCCTCATCAAAATCAAGAGCGTCACCCATCAACCTCTTGTTTGCCCACAACGGAAACCCCGCGGCGTCACTCTTTTAACAAATCAATCACAATACGTACCGCTGCCTGTAGCGCAAAAAAAGCGCTTTTTTTAAAGGCGACATGCCTCCTATAATACCTAGCATAAGTGGATTATACCTTCTGTACATTTCACGTCACATTTAACCTTCCATTGTCTACGTTGCGTAGGAGTTTGAATATAAACTTTTATCCGCACCTTTTTTAAAGAGAGATAAAAATTTGGACATCTGTCTCGCTTTGTGGAGGCTAGGATCTTTATCTGGTGACGTAAAAAGAGCAGTTTTCTATTGCTGTTTTTTATTGCTAGATACACAATAAAATATGTTGTAGGGTGCAATGTTTTGCTCTGCTAATCGTCTTATAGTAAGCCGGGGATACAAGAATGGATTTTATTGGAAGCAGACTTGTATGCCGACAAGACTCAACGTATCTAGATAGCAGTGGCGAAGGTTCCTTGCAACGCGATTCCTACCGGCTTCCCTTTGAAAAATGGCACAGTCAGTATTCGATGGACAAATAATATAATCACATTAAAGAGATGCACTCTGGCTTACCTCTTACAAAAATTGGCCCTTCGCTACTGCAGAAGATAGGGTAGGCTTTTTGTAAAGATTTTATAAGGATAACATTTTATTATGTATGTAGGTACCAAGAGTGTTTTATAAATCACAAAAATACTTAAAACATGGTTTTTGTTTCAATTACAAAAATGTTATTTCGCGCAACATCTATACTTAATTAAACCCTATGAATTCTCACGACGAACCAAATGGAAAATAATTGGCCTAGTTCAATTTGTTTTTTTTTTGCAATTTCCGATTCTATCATTATTTTGTTTAGTGGAACTGCAAAAAGTTATGGATAATTAAGTATGTGGCATTCGTCTATTGGTCATCAGGTTATTAGTAACGTTAAAAATGTCTTACTTGATTTAATGGTACCTACTCCGGCTGGGTAATTGCGTAACTAACAGTAGGAATGGCTTTCATTTTGACAGTTCCACAATATTCATTGCGTTATTTACGTTGCTGAGCAGACATTTTTTTTCGAACATATGAAGCAATGTATTAGCAATAGGCTTTACAATGA
The DNA here is from genome assembly GCA_916610205.1 of Griposia aprilina. Classification (NCBI taxonomy): domain Eukaryota; kingdom Metazoa; phylum Arthropoda; class Insecta; order Lepidoptera; family Noctuidae; genus Griposia; species Griposia aprilina. The sequence goes on from OU744302.1 coordinate 15,215,364, forward strand.
TTCATACTGTGATTGATAGTGTGTTGGTGCTGGTTTCAAGAATACTGGCATACTGAGGATAATAAGACAGGCTGCAACATGCCAAGTCAAAATATCAACAAACAGTCGGAAAAAGAGAGAGAAACAAAAGAAACTTTGGAAGGTTTGTGTGAAAAAGATGAAATGGCTAGAAAGGAAATTAGTATTATAACTGAAATTACTCAAAATTCAAAATCTTTTATTTCACAAAACCTACATGGGCACTTATGAAACTTCAGAAGCTAGGTGCACGGTTCCAATTGGTCGGTCCCTATGAAGAAGAGCCGGCAAGAAACTCCACGGTTAAGTACTCTTTTATAAATAAGTGGCTTTTACAATGTTTTCAAATTAGAGTGTTAATAGGTATGAGAGCAGTGGTGGCCAAGTGGGATCGGCCCGGACTTACTAGTTGTAGGTCGTGGGTTCGAACCCAGGCAGGCGCTTTACTCTGTGTAAATAATTTCATCACCACTGCTCTCAAAACGGTGAAGGAAAACATCGTGAGGAAACCAGCATGTCCTAGAACCAAAAATTTGAAGACATGTGAGATCTACCAACCCGCACTGGGCCCGCGTGGTGGATTACAGCCCATTCCCTTTTAAAGCGAGGAGGCCTGTGTCCCAGCAGTGGGAACATTATAGGCTGATTATGTAGGTATGGGAGGACAGTGTAGGCCTATCAACACGTAACAGGTACTCAACAAAATAGAAAAAGATCTACATCTACTGTTAATAGAGATCTATGGAAGAAAACAGGTAGGTACTGCGCTGACCTTAAATAAATTATGATTTTAAGTGCAAGAGGATGATGGTGATGGAGAGAGAATGGTAAGTACTAGCATTAAGGTAACATTTTAAATACTAATACAACTTCACCGTCAAAAAATTGGATACCTACATCTCAATCCAAAACCCACATTGTAACTGATACCATTCCAATACAAAGCCACGCTACCATCACTCTATTCAACATCCAAAGATAAATAATTATATCAGCCAATATTTATCTCCTGTCACTTTACTTTCGTCTCGAAGGCGTATCGTTATAAACACGTGCAAAACAATTACAGTTTTCGCGGTGATCTGCTATAAATCACTTATTATTATAAAAGGGCATATTCGAGTGGCTGCATTGTCGCTTTATGGATGTTATGCCATTCATTACAGGCCATTAAACGCATTATAATACGCTCACCAGCTTAACTAAACCCCCCGCTCCCTTCCCATCGTTCGAACTGCTGAAGTAAAAGAGATCTTCGTAATAGAAATAGAAAGGTCTTGCTATAATGGTGGTTTGATACCTCAGAAAGCTTTGTTTGGGCGCGATGCGACAAGCCATTCATGTAGTGATAATAAATGGCGAGTGATGATAGAATAGCGCACAATAGTTGTGGGATGATAAACCGAATCTTGGACGCAGGATTCTCTTGGCGAGGAACTGAAAGAAAAAGTATTTGGCGAAAGATTTAGTTTACTTTTGCTCACCCCCATCAACTCCTATATAACATTGAATTTGTTTAAGAGGCGCATATTGCGTTTCACTTCATTGGTGAAGATAATACATTGTATGATTATTTGGTTATTTGTTACTATGTTCCGTCGTTCATAAACTTCGAAGAACAACCTACTTTCGGTTTCCCAACTTCGAATTGCAGGGCGTAGCTGATACAACTCTTTTTTTTCGTATTTCACTCGCTTTGCTTCGTTCGATGCTTACCAGTCCAGTATTTCACTTGAAATAGCCCCAGGACTATTCAGCAGTCAGCTTAAGTTCTCCCTCAAGAAATAATAACTATGATCACTTAAAAATAAAGCTCTACCTATGATCTCCAGTTTGTCAACTTCGATGGTTTTACAAGAATAGAATAGAATACTCTTTATTATGTACACCATAAAAATTACAGATCTAAATGCAGAATTTGTACATATGATTAGTACACACACATACATACATTTTTTCTTCGTAGGTTTTTTTTTTAATATTAGGTCCAATTTGAAAAAGAAGGCAGCACATTCGTATTTTCTTCGAGTGTCATAATTATATCAATCAATCAATCAAATTATTTATTTCAGATAAATATCCATAAGTAAATTTTACGCAAGCCATAGTATAAAATAAAATAAAATTGCACTTATAAATTTAAATCAAAATCAGAATTAAAATCCAAATTAAGCTCAAAATTAAATGTGTGTGTGTTTTATTTTTATTATATGCTGGCTGCACTCCAATTAAAATTTAATACAACGGAAATCACATCCCCAAGATACAATTTAAGCGCTGCCAAGTTTAGGGACCACTATTCAAATGAATCTACTTACAGTTAGCATTATGTAGGTATTAGATATAATCATTATTTAGGAGAATAAATAAATTAATAATTTACATTTTGTTACAATGGACCAACACATTATTATTTATAATAAGGTTATATATGTGTGGTTCAAAGCATCACCAACCACTGATTGAAGGTTAGTTAGTAGCTGTTCCTAGAACCTTACGTGTAGATAACGAAGTAGGTATCAATGATGTATCGACAAAAAAAGCTAACTCTTGCAAACAAATGGAAATATTATTATTATGGAAATATAACTGAAAGTCTACTATTTATGTAATTCCACACAAATGATTGAATCGTTAGTTTTCTTTGAAAAAAAAAACACGTAAAGATTACAAAAGGCGGCGCACCGAATAAAAATCGTAAAATCCAAAATAAAACATAACTTTTTACAACATCTGGCTTACACTGACAAGATTAATAGTTTACGCAACAAACCATTTCATTCATTTTAGCATTAAAGAATAACCTTTAGATAAGTTTATCGTGTGGAAATAACAATTTGCAGTTTTGGTGAAGGTCCGAACTTAGAAGAAGAAGACCTTTCTCATTGTGTCGACAGAGGGCGTGACCGCGCCGGGCCCAGAAACATGGCCAAAAACAGGTCCTTTCAAATGTTATGAGACCCACTATCCAAATATTTACTTACACAGAATTCTTTAATGTATTTATGGATATTTCTTTTGATACAAATGTAGGCGGGTACGTTATTTTGCTTTCATTAGGTACACAGGTGTGACTCTCAGTTTTTTAATTGCCATAGAGGCAGCAGTAGTGATAAAATAATCTCAGCCATACCGTCTCGATATCAGATACGAAAAGACAAATACCAAGGTAGGTAGGTACCTACTCATTACGCGGAGGTCATTTCAAGCCATTTATTTACGACGACTAGCTGCTGCCTACGACTTCGCCCGCGTGGTTGTCGGAAATTATCCCACGGGAACGTGCTACTGACCGGGACAAAAAGTAGCCTATGTTACTCCTTATAACATCAGCTATCTGCCAGTGAAATTCCCGTCAAAATCAGTCCAGCCGTTTCGGAGATTAGCCGGAACAAACAGACAGACAAGATTTTTTTTTAAATAAGAATATAACTACCGATATACTTTCCAAGCTGTTATTTTGACATTGCAAACAGACATTTTAATTTTATTTATTTGTATAGACAAGTTGGGCCCGATGGGATTAATCACCATCATTATCATCAGCCTATTTATTCCTCCACTGCTGGACGTAGGCCTCTCCTAGTGAACGCCACTAAGCCCGATCCTCGGTTCTCCTCTTCCAGTCTCTGCCAGTCACTCTAGAACTCGTTTTCTCCAACGATTGTCAGTTCTGCGAGAGATGTGACCAGCCCACTTCAGCTTGCCTAGTCTGGGATGGGATTCCCCATCGGCAAATATGTAGAACTTCCATACAGACACTTCCATCCCCTGTTTAACCCCTTTTGGGCTTTAGGGGGTGAATTTTCACAAATCGTTCTTCGGTGCTCACTTTCGATATGCATAAGTATATAAGAAACTCTTGTGCAAAATTTCATACTTCTAGCTAGACAGCGGTTCACACTGTAATGTCTGTCAGTGAATAAACGAATATGGCTCCAGATTTCAGGAGCCATTATTCATTTATTCACCTGTATTTACAGGTACTCTACCTAGCTCTGGAGCCAGGGTCTCACGTTTTTCACCTAGTAGAAGTATACCTATATATGCAAAAACTAACAAACTAAACAATTTGCAACTAGAAAAACTTTCAGTCGTAGATATTACCTTCATCTTATTGTCATAAAATCTTGTCTCAGGTTTTGTGAAAACTGTCGCCTTTATATCTATATATATAGAAAACAATGTTCGTTTGTTTGTCGTCTATGGACTCCGATAGGGCTGGACCGATTTTGATGAAACTTTGGTGAGTTTTCTGCATTCTCTCGCTAAGATTTAGGGTAGCGTAGGGGTAGGACACCACGCGAAGGAAGTCGCGCCGGGTAGTAAGTAATTTATAGAATTAACTTTGTAGACATTTTATTCAAGCATTGTCATTATTTTGTCTCCGTAAAAATCGGCCTGAAACTTGATCTCTAGAGAAAAAGTAGGTAGTTAGGTAATTGTATTTTTCTTGACCCACAACGATTTCGTCATACAATGTCAAAAAAAATACGCGTTGACTAGAACACCTCCACCAATTTTGGTCGGTTAAAAGTTTTAACTAAAGTTCTAAAATGAGATACAAGTTGCAGTTTTTTGATTCAGTTCAAAAGTTTTCACAGAAATACGTTTACCAGCGCCATCTGTTAGTTTTATTCTAAACAACTTCAGTGCTGACATCTAGCATTTCATGGCGTAAACTTATTAAAAGACGTACCTTTGCGAACCACCATACAACACAATATTGAAGTTCCTCCATAGATGGCGCTTTAGTCGAATTGACTCAGCCATTTATAATAGACACAATAGATGGCGTTGCACACTCTCATTCGTTCTCATTTCAATATTCGGATTGGCACAAACCCTCTTTTCTATTCGTTTCTTTCCTTTATTTTTGCTTTACATCTGTGATGCCGAAATATATTTTCAGCAAATACACTTTATCTTTATTCTCTTTGATAGAATACTTGCTCATTAAAAGCTTTATGTAACTCTGTAAAATTATTTAAAGGTTTGACTCAATTGTCAACCAGACCATAAGGCGTCCTGTTGTTCTAGGATTTCTAAGATAGTGTCTCGGGTCCATTAACCTGTTATCATTGCGTTCTTAGATAAAATTTGATGTTGTGTCTGGTAACCTTTTCAATCGGACATATCAAACTACATAACTAGGTATCTACTAATGATCCCTTCCAGAAAACATTCTGGAGTCAACAGACAAACTGCAAAATCCAAATCACTTATTAAAATCTTCAAACAACAAACATGACTGTAAACAAAAATCCTCTACTATAATCCTTACACAAACGGTATCCCTAGCACATCACAAACATATTTCATAAATCAGAGTTCATTACAGCTCCCCGCTGCACTGTTTTTCTGTCAATGAGATTAGTCTCGTCCGAGTTCATTAACAACTTAAACCGATTAACTGCCCAATGGGCGTTGCAAGACGACTCCCTAATAACAGGGGACGGGGTGCACAACATTTTTGCATAAGGACAATACAAAAGGGCGATTATTGTGCTTTTCGTGTTTAGTTGAGTTTGAGGATTTTTTATATCCACGAACTTATAATTTTATGTAGGGTATGTATTATCTAAAAGCCTGTTCGTTTGTAGAGACGAAACTATAATTTAATTTAATTGAACTTAAGTTTTTTAATAATAAGTTTTATTTGACGTGGCTGGTAGGTACGACAGACGGTGTTTTAATTTTTCCGAGATGAGAGTACAGTCTACAAAATACGATGTATACAAAAGCGGCCACATTCATTTAGATCGTATTTTGTTGCTTCGTGTCTCAATATGAAAGTTTATAAAAGGTATTAGAAAATTCTAGACACACTTACCGAGGTCGCTTATTGAAACGTTATTCAAAATTTCTTCTCAGTCACGAGATAATACTTTTTTAAAGGAGTTCCGCTAGTCGACCCGTGTGCGCCCTCTTAACCATGCTACCTGTCATCCTATAGAAGTCAGTTGGGTAGTTCCGCCAAAACATGTCATTCAAGTACCTAACTACCTACTTACCTATTTTTTTAATGACGGAAGAGTAGTGATGTGCTTTCCTTAATGGTCGCACTGAGGAAGGCTAATATCCTAGTTAGGTACAGGCAGCGGCCTACGTCACCCTCGTTCTTCTTCCTCTGAATTTCACAGTTTTCCCGCTACAGTTGCCAGTCTATTGGTAACTGTTCATATTCACCATTGAACGACATGACTGATGTAAGTAGGTACCTACTTACGTCATGCAGAAGTAACAAAGAAATCACCAACTGAAATTTTCAATCATGAAAATGAATTACGTTACGATACCTGTAATTTGTATGTATTTTCTTGCAAATAAACATTTCTGATTCTGATTCTGATCCTAATTCAAAAAGCTAAATTACACAAAGGATTTCTTAACAGACAATATAACAGGATTATTTAATAAAATAAATAAATTAAATGGCAATTAATAAGAATTCTGTCGTTCTAGACTTAATTCTTATTATTATTCTTTATAAACCGCATGATGACCCTACCTATACCTAATAAATTATACCCCATATAATTTCTAACAAAATATCCTCTAATACAAAGTAGGAAAGTACAGTAATAATAATATTGTTTAAAATGAGTCAGGATAATATGTAAAGAAATAACACGCTATTCCTTTTAAGTAAATTAATGATTCACAAAGCATTGACTGACTGCCAACGATTCATTGTCAATGTTAGGTAAATATTAATTTAATAATGCCTAAGCAACATTACACAATAACAACTTGTGTGACCAAATATGGTATTGATTACTCGGAATTATTTTATTTATTGGGAGTTTATAAAAGTTTTCAGTGGGATTTTTAATGAGCAAGTAGTAGGTACAAATAGGTTATGAAACAAAAATTACAAGTCAGTCTTTGTATAACTTAAAACTGACTATATACGTTCACCTTAAAACAAAATCCGTAAAACAAAAAGCGCGCGCAAAGAGCGCAAAATGGCTGAAATATGTTTATTTTTACGTTTTCGACCCCCATATGTCCGCCATTTTGAATAATATCGAAAAACTGAATCGACAATAAAAAATCACATAAAATAATTAACGAACCTGCTCACAAAATTTCACGAGAATCGGTTGAGAAATGGCAGGCTTAGCACGAGCACCGTTTTGTCGACGGAAAACTAGACAAAAATGACGTTCCGTGGAGACAGTACGACGGCGACGGCAGCAAAGTAGAAAGAGTCAACAGCACTTTTTACGAATTTCACTCTTTTTCATAATTCGACTCAGAATTCTTTGTTTTGACGTAGGTTTTTTTTCTATTTCATTCTATTTTTTTCTGATATTAAGTCATGTATAAAGACAACTACAACATTTTTTTTCAAAGTGCCGTATTTAGGAACAATAAAATATTACAGTAATATTGGCCTCAACCATTTTCTTGTTACTAGTGCCGATTCTCTTGTCACAAATGCCTCTAAACTAGACTAAAAATCACCAAAATTTAGTTTATTCCTGTTTTTCTTTTATTTTGCTTAGATCTCGAAAATGGTGTGTCCTATCGCAAAAATAATGAAAATTTGGACCTCCTATATATATAAAAAGCTTAAACCCCTAAAACTCAACATGTAGGTAATAATTTTTCACATTTGCCATATAAAAATTGAAAAATTCCTTTTTTTTCATACCATTTTTATACTTTATAGCTGTCGAGTAAAAAGTTTTCTACTGTCTTAGCATGGCGATTACAAAATCAAATTGTCTTCACCACCTTAGACAACTGCCAGTTGTCAGTGTGATTTTGACAGTTTGTGATAGAATACTTTCTTCTGAAATAGTCTACATAAAAAAGGACCTAGACAACGATCGGTAGAAACGAAAGACAAAATGACAGATTTGAGAAGGATTTCTACGGTGCGATTTCAAAAAAGGAGAAACGAAATGTCACTTTGTATAGAAATAGCTGTGTCTATTCTTCGTAGAAATAGAAAGCGTCATGCTAAGCGTGCTGTATAGGAGAATAGCCATTCGGCGGACATCCGGACATACGAAAGCCTTTTTGTCCAAGCTGAAACGGAGACGATACGCTCACGCTTCGCGCTCTCTCGGTCAAAAAATTTGTAAAGATCACATAAAGTCTGCTATTTAGGTAGGTAATTCTATATTGATGGCAGAATCGTTAGTTTTCTTTCGGCAAGTTGACTTTTAGAAGAGTTTTATTTTAAAAAAACAGATAATATACTATTACTACTATTTTTCTGTTCCTTTCTTCTTGTCTCTTTATATATGTGTGTACATAAATGGTTAAATAAATAAAATAAAATAAATAATCATGTAGGTGACATAACAGTTCTTTTTTATAAAACTCTACACCTAAATCAAACCAAACAAAAATACCAACATACGCATAAAAAAAATACAAATAAAAACATATACCTTTAGTCCTACGAACATCGTACGTAGGTATAGGCTACTCAAGTAACGTTGTGCCTACCGACATCGACAGTTCGACACATGGGACGTAGGTACTCTTGTTGAAAAACAATCAGGCTTGTTAGACCCACAGACTATTGTTGTTGTTGTTGCATAGATGTCAACTGGGTCCACCTATCTATCGATATACCTACATATTAATACGGCAGTTTAGTCATTGGCTGAAAACGTTGAGCTGTAGGTAGGTACGTACTGCTACAGTGCTGTTATGCATAAAACACAGAAACACGCTTCCAACTTGAAGGGTAGGATATTCTTTAGAATTTAGCCATTCGATTCGCTATCAATTTTCATACAAAATACCTAATAATAATTATTATTTAATTACCACTTGAAACATTTTCTACCATACAGGTTACGATTTCGTAGCGATCCCCTTAAACGAACCGTACAATCGAATTAGACAGCGAATCCAATGATTGTGAATATTTCTGCTGGTGCACTCAGTTTTTTTTTCTATTACTGTGAACGAGGTGCTATGAAGTTTTTATTCAAAAGAAGTCAGAGGCTAGCCAATTAAGTACCATTTAAGTACTTATACATTTGCATTGTAAGCTTCACCTCCAATATCTGAATGCTTATTCAATAAAACTTGGAGAAAACGCCATAAAACTGATAAATTGCTTGTTGTTATTTTGGTTCACAAACAGCAAATTTTAGCAGCACATTTACTGGTCAAATACTAAATCAGACTTCTAATATGTAAATATTGCACTTAGGGGCTATACCTACCGGGATCGCGAGCTACTGAAAACGTAGCCAGGCGGGCCGCTATAGGTAAAACTGAGTCAGATGGACGACTCCGATGAGCCACAATGCGACTGTGGAGCCACATCACAAACGATGCGACATCTGTTGTCCTATTCTCTGTGCAAAACTACCTGACTTTGAATTCTAGTCGAAGCTTACATAAAATATAAAAATGGAAACATCGTCACCAAGAAGAAGAAAGAAAGAAGAAAGAATAGAGTGACGGGTGAAAGTCATCAATTCCTACTCGGACTATAGCCTTGTCTAAATACCTCGTATGGGAATTGATTCCTTTTGACCCTTGTATAACAATCCACTTTTCATTTCGAGTATAAAGAAAGTAAAAAATAGTAGGTAAGTAGTTTTTCTAAAATATTTATTGATGATATTAACATGAGACTCACTTTTAAAGAAATATTAGTCTCTAAAACCGATATTTTGAATTTTGGGTATAGCTTACAGAGTTAGTATCCCGCCAAATTATTTATAGTATTTTTTTTATTTTAAATGTTGAACACGTCGTCATCGCCGCGGGCCGTCCCGCTTAATAGGGTTTTTTTTTTAATTCACCCTGGCTGTTTATATACTCACAAGCCTGCAGCATTTTTATTTCATTTTAATCGATTATTTTCTTAGTTAAGTAAAATTTTTCGTAGCCGACTACCTAACCTCAAATTTATCTCTATTCTTACAATTATTATTCAGTCCCACCCTTGAGAGGGAAGCAATTACTATGAGTCTTTCCCGCCCAAAGATGTGCAGCAGCTTCTTCCGCCCGCTACTCGGATCAAACAAACACTTTCCGAGTATGAGAAATGAAAAATACATTTATTTAGCACAGACTAAACGGTACACAATATAATATACAGTATACAGCAGATAAAAAAAAACAAATGAATGATTCAAAAGTGTAAAGTGCGATGCAAGAAATTAGTAGAAAAGTGCCCCTTGCGGAAGAAGTAGTAGGTAGACCTGGAAAATACGGTGCTGTTGTGGGTGAAAGGAAAATCCCAAGGTTCTAATCGTTCTTATTGAAATCAAGAGGCTATTTGGATGGAACACAAAATTATTAACACCACAATTACCTAATATATAATACACAACGACTTTTTTTCCTTGACGGAACAGTTTTTAGTTGATTTTACTAGAATCTTAAAACACTGTCATGTAGGTATACAACCTCCATCAGTTCTCATCGTGAATCAACTAGATCATGAATAATACTACTTTGAATAACCAATACATTTTACTGGCATTGTTCGAAATTGTACCTGTTTGTAATGAATGAGGAATACAATATTCTTCCTCCCTATTAAATGTAACCAACCGTTGCATCAATCATGTAGTTCACAGGAAAAAATACAACGCTGTTTTATTCCTCATTAAGATAGGCAGGCTTCTTTTATGTATAACTTTACTGCAATCACCAATAGGTCTGCTCAGCCTTTTTTTTTTTTGTCTGGGAAGTCATCAAATGACCTCTCCTGCTCTGGGCGGAGCGGAAGGGCGTGTCAGACTCTTACTGACTAAAACCCACCCGTCTTCCTTCAGTTGCCTGTGCGCCAGGGCCACGGTAACTCTTTCGAAGAATCCGCGACCCGCAGGCATCGGCCCTATCGGACCCCGTCAAGTATGCTGACATCTCTTTGAGGCGCGCGTGGAACACAACGCGCCGTCGACCCGGGCCTGGTCCTTACCGGACGGAGTGCTTGGTCTGCTAAGCCTGCCAATGAATGGTGATTTTATTACCTGAAGAGTGGAAGAAGATCCAAATTTTCTCCTTAAATAAGTAGTACTTAACCTCTCTTTTAACTAACCAGCGGGGCGAGAATGGGTGTACACACGGCTACATATCAATCTATACATTTACAGTATACGCTGACCTCTCATTGTACGGAAATCCTATACAATGCGAGATCAACTTATACTGGAAATGTATAGCTTGATATGTAACAGTGTGCACAGTCGTCAGCACATCAAGTTACCACAAACTGTCAGATCTTCTCATTCAATTTTGAACTTAACTCTCAAGATTGTAAGGGTTAAAACCGATTGGAGAAATTTGACAGTTTCGTGTAGCTTGACCTGCTGCCGACTGTACCTAAAACGTTTGTGACAAGACATACTCGGTTGTGTGGGGTGGGAGAGATGAAACACAAACAAAAACTTACTACGATCTATGTAATAATGCTTTTCGAGCCATTGAATTTCCCATCGAATTCACGGAATGCAGGCGTGGGTCATGCAGCTTGGATGACCACAAAATTATATTGGATAACTTTTATAATAATATTGTGGAAACCCTGAGTAGCGCCGCTGTTGGGTCTAGCTGGAAGCGGGACACTAAATTAACCAAAAGTAGGCACTTATGTGTCTGGAACAAACATGTCCGTGAAGCTCATAGAGTGGCCAGGATTAGGTTCGAAACGTGGATAGCATGCAACCGGCCCACTTCTGGCATTATTTATGATGAAATGCTCAAGTCGCGTAAAGTATTCAAAAGTCGCTTGAAGTGGTGCCGGAATAATCAAGAGCAGTTAAAGATGGACATCCTGGCTAAACACAGGTCGGCAAAGGACTTCTCTAGTTTCTGGAAAGAGACTGGAAAGCATGAAGTTAGGGCTGGCCTCCCGGTGAGTGTGAATGGGAAAAGCGAACCAGTCCATATTGCGAATATGTTCAGGGAACATTTTAAGGTGCGTTCCCCGCTGGGCCCTTCAGCGTCATTTATTACGTCTGAGCCCGGATATGAAGGGGAGGAGCCGTCTGTACATTTTACGGCTAGTCAAGTAAGATGCGTTTTAAAGAGAATGACTGTCGGTAAATCTCCCGGTCATGATGGGCTTAGTGTGGAGCATCTGCGGCATGCGGGTGTTCACCTACCGAGGGTCCTGGCCATGTTTTTCACGATGTGCAGGAGTCACTCATACTTGCCACATGACTTAATGAAAACCATAGTAGTGCCTATTGTGAAGAACAGGACTGGGGATATCTTGGAGACGGGGAATTACCGGCCCATATCTCTAGCAACGATAATTGCTAAAGTGCTGGACGGTGTGCTTGATTCCTGCCTAGATAAGTATATTAAACTACATGACGCGCAGTTTGGGTTTAGACCCGGGCTATCCACGGAAGCTGCCATCGCAGGTCTCAAGCATACTGTCCAAAACAATACGGACCGCAGGACACGGGTATATGCGTGTTTCCTTGACCTCTTCAAAGCCTTTGATCTTGTCTCATATGATGAGCCCTGGGGAAAGTTGGGGAATGCGGGTGTACCGGCGGGGGTGCTCAATGTGCTTAAGTATTGGTATTCTCACCAAACCAATTTTGTGAGGTGGAATAATACACTCTCTGAGGCATATACGTTGGAAAGCGGGGTGAGACAGGGAGGTTTGACGTCGCCCAAGCTTTTCAACTTATACATAAATGACCTCATCGTCGAGCTCAGTAGCAAGCGTGTCGGTTGCTCGATAGATGGCGTCTGCGTCAACAACATTGCCTACGCGGACGACATGGTGCTGCTGAGCCCGACGGTGAGAGGTCTAGGAGAGTTATTAAGAGTGTGTGAGGCCTACTCTGGTGCACATAGCCTTGTATACAATGTCCAAAAAACGGAATATATGGTCTTTAAGGCCGCTGGTGGATGTCCCGAGTATTAACATTTAAATATTACCCTAAATGGCTTGTGCATAAATCGTATCACGAAATTTAAATACCTGGGGCATTTAATTACCGAAGGTCTTGAAGACGATCAGGATATTGAAAGGGAGTGCAGAGCTTTAGCGGTCAGAGGTAACATGCTGGCCCGCAGATTCTCCCGCTGCTCAGAGCAAGTAAAGATAACCTTGTTAAAGGCGTATTGCCAAAGCTTTTATACGGGAAATCTGTGGGTCAGTCACACCAAAAGATCGCTGGATGTCCTGCGCGTCCAGTATAATAACATCTTCAGGATGATGTTGGGGCTGCCCCGCTTCTGTAGTGCATCGGGGATGTTTGTGCTGTATCGAACTGATGGCTTTCATGCCGTCATCCGCAAGAAAACTGTATCCCTGATCTGCAGAATGCGTGGCAGCTGCAACGGAATTCTGAGGACTGTAGCAGATAGGATCTCTTCTCCGCTATGGAGATCCTTGGTTAAGCGGGTAATACGAAGATATGAAGCTATATTAATAATATCTTAATTTTAATTTAATTTATTTTTGTAATGCATGATCAATTTATTTTATTTTAATAGTCTAGTGGCTAGAATTTGGCCCATCAGATATGTTTCTTAAGTGTATTAATATGGACTGTTATAATTGTCTGAAATAAAAGTTATATTATATTATCATACGGTTACGGTACGGACAGTTTTATCGTCCAAACTGTGATAAAATGTGTGACCCAAGCCATGTCACAGTGGCCGTGCTCGCCCCGCAGCAGGCCAAGTACACTTAACCAAGTTACAAGACAAAAAAGCTTGAGGTGTTGGGGTTGATGCCAAAGGCAAAGTACCTAAGGTATTTTGGTACCTACTTATGTCATCTAAATAAAATTTTCAAAGAAAACCCAATGTTTTGAACCTACTTGGTCTATGTCGTTCAGTTTAAATGAAGGATTTTAATTGGCTGATCGATCCAAGTAAGATTTTTTATAGAAGAGAAAAATTATTTTGATTTTGTCCAGCACCATAATTGCGTAACCCTCTATCTATCACAATCTGAATCATTTTGAAGCCTATTGCTAATCCATTGCTTCGTATGTTCGAAAAATTTGTCTGCTCAACAACGTAAATAACGCAATGAATGTTGTTGAACTGTCAAAATTAAAGCCATTCCTACTGTTAGTGTGTTACGTATTTACCCCGCAATAGTGATAACTATGTAGGTATATCGATAATTACAGAAAGTTAATAATGTGGAACGTGACAGTTAGCATGTCAATCAACTATTTAGAATTCGGAATTTCAATACAAGCAGTTACCTACCTACTTACCATGCAATACACGCCACAGAAGTGGTTTAAAAAACCCATATCATGGTAATTGTTATTGTTTTGACAATTACCATGATATGGGTTTTTTGGGCGTGTATTTTAAGTACTTACCTATTGTAGGTAAGTACTTATAATACGCACCTACGCAAAATAGGTAAATTCAGTCAAATTCAGTTTGTTTCTGTGGTAGTTTTGATGAAATTTGATAAAGTGACATGAAAACGGAAAGGATGAAGGAAAACATCGTGCGGAAACCGGCCTTGAACGGAAAATTAAAAGACACATTTTACTATTTGCACTGGACTCGAGTGGTGGAATACAGCCCTTTTACTCCACTCGCACAGACTGATTGCATAATCAGCCTTTTATGTTACCACTGCTGAGACACAGTACTCCTCTGTGCGTCTCTGTGCTCTGTGTGTGTATGTGTGTGTCCTCAGTATTCTATTCTCTCTTCGAGAGGGAGACTGAATAAGTATGATGTATGTTGAAACTTAGTGGGAATTTTCCTGTAAAAAAAACTCTACCGATGACGGGGCCGCACAGCTATTTTCATATAAACTGTTCCGCTGTGTTTTACCCAAGGACTAGGTAGTGGGCTAACTAGGGTGATTGATTGTGGGTAGGTATTCTATTGTTTTTGACCAATGCACGAGCGCTCGAGATCTACTTTATCGCCTCCACCCTGCGATGTTTACTTGACCTTGATCGGTAACTCAGCATCCTCTCGCGGTAGTCGCGGTTGGTATTAGGTATGAGGAAAAAACTCAAATATTAATACCACTTTCACCAATACTTTTTGTGTTGTCATAGATTACGGAACAATTTGTTAAACAATGTGACGTGTCTTATGCGTAGGTATGACAGAATGCGGTATTAAAATTAAGACTAAAATGGTTTTTTGAAAAGAGTGTGGTGATTCTTTGAATCACAGTTTTGTCGTGATTTTATCTGAAGAACACATCAAAATAATCTCTAATTTAAATATCGATTTCAGGTTTTATGGTAAAGGGAAATGTCTATCGAGCCCTTGTGTAGCTAATTGGGATGTGTTAAAACCATAGATATAAGACTGTTTTTTTATATTTCTATGGTTAAAACAAAAAATAATTTATTAGTCTGCAGACAACAGTAAAACCTAATTAATTTGGCGTGTCCCAGTGACGCTTTTTGTTGAATTATTGAATTTTCTGCGATCAATTGTCGAAATATACTAAAATTAGTAAGTTAACTGATATTAAGTACCTGATATTTCAATATGTTTCTTGTTATTTTACTATGTAAATAAATCCAAAATAATTGTATATGTCCGCAATTACGTTAACTTAAAAATTGTCCCCGACTAAAGTTGTTGTTGTTGTTACTAACACCAAAATACTAACTAAATTATGGACCATAGTCTGAAATAAAGGTTTATTATTATTATAATTCACCTGGCACTTAAGTCGTTCAAGCATGATTTCAACGTAAACACAAAATATTCGATAGAATAATATCAACTCGCGATTGGTCGCGCCAGTCAATGCCTATCTGTAATACAGAATGTTCGTGCGCGGTGTATTTTGACGAACAAGTACTATCGTAAGTTATAATCTGGCGTTCGTAAGGTAAGTAGTATAATTAATCTGCATTCATTTACGGACTGTGTGTATCTCTTACGTTTTGTAACCAAACCAAAGTCCCATACGAGGTTGTTTATTAATATTAATTACACGTTTTATTCTATACGTTTATAACTAAAGGAGCAGGATTTGATTGTTATATTCAAATTCCTAATTTTTGTTGGCCTCCATTTGTCTGGTTCCATCTGGCTCTAAAGACCAGATGAATTTGAACGGGGCATATGAATTATATTTCATTCAAATCAGGGCGGATACCAAAAGACCAGATGATTTTTTATATGTGTCAGTTGAATAAGGTCTTATTAAAACGTAATAGAATTGTATAAATTTGTTTTCGTTGTAGTTTGTGTTTTTGTTTGTCTGTAATACCTGCATAAGTAGTTAGTTTTTTTATTGAAATACCGCGGAAATAGAAACTTGACCTTGGAAATAGGGGGCTATAGATTTCATTTATATTTTATACATATTTTAATTAAAATTGAGATAAAAATTGCAAATTGGTTGATTTAAAGCAAACCTCGGGAAAATATACCTACATATACACACCTAATATAGTTTTTTTTAATATCTTTTGCTTAACTGGCCGTAAAGCAACATCTCCAACTAAACCACCCATTAAACCGCCTTGCAATATATTATTTATTAGATAATGTATTCTATAAAAGGTAGGTACTAAGCTAGATCTACTCTAGCTAGTCGCTTGAATCACATTATCCTTTTTCAGATCTATATTTTCGAAACGGCAAAACCAATGAAGCAAACAAAAGAAGAAAGGCTTAGAAGAAAAAGACTCGCGGAGAAAAGGAGATAATTATGAAAGAATAAAAAATAATTATGACTTAGGGCAAGAAAAACAAAAAAAAAACGATAAAACTACATACGAAGAAAAGAGGAAAAGAAACAACTACCTATAAATGAAATGAGTTCTAGACAACAAAGATCACAAAGAAAGAGACGAAGAAAGAATTATAGCACATATTACCTAAGAAAGAAGCAAGAAAAAAGAACAGTGGTCCTGCTTGCACAAAACACCCCACCACAAAATCCCAGCATTTTGTCGGATACTAAACCGAAAGCTTTTCAAGACAATATTAATGATCCACCTTTGCATTACCAGTTTCTAAGCAGAGAACCGGAGTCACCTATACCAGGACCATCTAGAATTTTGCGCAGCATTTCTAAACAGAGCAGTGAATTCTCCACTGATTTAGCAGTAAATACACCAAATACAAAATCTTCTTCCTGTTCTTCATCTGTATCTTCTGCCGTAAGACGTATCCGTTATAAAACAGAAAAAAGATAAATAATCTTAAACAAATAATATTAAACATGAAGCGACAAAATCAACAAGTTAAGTAATAAGGTAGTCTTTTATCAGGAATTTGATAATTCTATCGAAATCACATAATGGCAGTGGGAGACTAAACAAGACATGATTCAAGGTCAAGGAAAATTAGAACTTCTGAGAAAATGACAAAAACAGAAGAACCTAAGAAATGTAGTGAAACATTTGAATCAACCTTGAATGAATATGTCATGAATTGTGGTAATATAGTTGCTCAACAACAGGCTGTCAAATGTTTAAAAGAACATCTTCAAGAGAGTGTATTGTCCATTATGACTATAGTGAAAATTATGCAGTCAAGTGTAATGAAGAAATACCGTCGTACCCTTTTGGTGGTAGCCGTAAACTTTACACACTTCGATAATATATTTTCTGGACGATGAGAAGATACAGAAAGTGCAATCTTTTTGTACGGTGAGAGAATGCCTTCTTCATGAAATTTCGGCCGTATGGGCTCACACCGTACTGATTCTCGAATATATAGGTGAAAAAAGACAGGCTTTCACATGCCTGTCTTTTTTTCACAAAAATCAGGAACTATAGATTTCATTTCTGATTCCCCATCTAATTAATATCGTAATAAAAAATATTTCACTTCATTGCTTGTTTGTATAACTATGCAAACAAGCAATGTATTGAAATATTTTGCTCAGATAGCTCAGATATTATTTTAATTAAAATAATATCTCATATCAGATATTATTTTAATTAAAATAATATCTGAGCTCCATCAAAATCATTACGTGGAACTATAGTAAATCTGGTCATGGGAAGGGTGCCCCAGATGGAGTAGGTGCTGTTATGAAGAGAATTGCGGATCGTGCTATTTCTCAAGGACAGGACATATAAGATATGGATGATTTTTTAAATTTATGGAGCAAAACTTATATATTAATTTATTGGCAAAAATAAATTTCAACCGTATGAATGAGTCAAATACCCTCGGTTTCAAAGAATCACATGAGCTGAGTACCTTCAGTTATTTTTCTTTGGGATTAACCTCATGGATCCTGGAACACCCTCAGTAAGTGGATACCTTAATATTATGTCTTTCTGGAAGTCTAAGCATTTATATATCATATCCTTAAAGACATCAATCTTGAGGAATTACTTCTTGTCGTATAGAAAACGGGTGGAATTATGTTTGCTCAACCTATTGCAATGCTCTGGAACCTTCAAATTGCATTTGAGGATCATCAACCCTCCACCCTTATTGTAGAAAAGGGGAAATGGCTGAAGATTCACGAATCTATCTCTTCTTCAACACTTTTCCAGTACGGCAAGGTATCACGGCTATAATTCCCGCAGATGCAGGTAGAGGTGCACATAGTAGACTTACATTCCGCCAAAATCTAGACAAAAGAAGATCCGCTAGACAAAATCTAACCGGTTGCTAATTTAATTGTGTAATTTATAATTTTTATGACATTGTTTTTGACATTATGTAACTACTTACTTTGACTCACACACTAAATTATTACTTGTGAAATTTTGGACATATCATTTATTTTCAATATTTGTAAATATGAGAGCACCATCTCATAATTAATTTACCTGTCATTGCGTTATATTTAATTCTTTTTACCTCTTGTGGTATAGTAATTTTATTCTAGATGCATCGTCTTCACATATAATTATATAATTAAAAAAACATTTTTAAAAGAGTAACGGTGGAGTTACTTGCCCATTCTTCTCGATAGGAAACTACCTTTTGGCAGGGGCAACTAGAATCAATTCATTTTTTTTGGAAATTTTGACGTTCATAAGTGCCTTTTATGTGCCTGTAGCGGTATCTACATCGCCACATGCGAGCTACACGTCATACTGACGTCACGCAAATCCTGCATCGCGCAAGCAGAGTTTACCGCGCCACTAGCATACATACAACATCCCGACATCACCCGTCGGGCAGTTGCCCACCAGACACAACACCCGTCTGGTCGGAGGATCCTCCCTTTTCCATAGAGTATGAGTGAGCTTTACACCCTGTTCGTCATACCTCTATATGCCTATTTGAAATAAATAAATCATTTATTTCAAATAGGCTTTGATTTTGACTTTGCCAGTTATGTTACCTATAAGTCTTATACAGTGTATGTTATTGGAAAAACCCAATAAAGATTTTTCGTATACGGGGATCGAACCCAAGACCTCACTTCGCAGTCAAGCCTGCAACTCTTAGCGCATGCGGTTAGTACTTATATAATAATGTTTTGTTCGCAAATTGCGTTGTTACGCGATGTGGTGGACGCAATAGCGGGTCCCATAATCTCGGCAATGCGCGACTCTGTACGCGCGTCAGAACCACGCGTAAATCGTCATGTCTTTCAAATAGAATCCCTTGCGTAAAAACAAATATTATGTCCAATATTGACTCAACAATATAACGCAGTCTAGCCACGACTCTGTTTATGTTCAGTGTCGCAGGCTGTACCTACGTAAACACACAATAACAACGACGTAGGTACCTACTTTGATTATTTGGGTTTTCTCATGATTTTTCCCGTTCACCGGCTTGAACTGGGAATTGATTGCTTTGTGCTTTTGGGACATAAATATCATCAATTACCGTGGCTTTCCCAAGTTTTGGTGCTGACGAGGTCACATGCTGGTCACATGCATGTATGAATGGGCTGACAATTATGATATGTCTACAGGATAATTTTTTAACCAGTGCGCAAACTGTATGTTCTATGAATTCAGCACATGATTTTAGACCCTCTAGCGCAAAAAATCCAGAGGGTTATCAAAAAAAAAAAGCTGCTGTTTCATAGAAAAGTGCAATACCTGCGCGGTCAAAATGTATGGAACTACTAATTAAAAAAAATATAACTGACGAAAGATTTGAATCATTATGCTGAATTCATGGTTACAGTTTGCGCACTGGTTAAAAAAATATCCTGTGTACATAAAAATCAAATCAAATTCTTCACTTCTTGTTCTCACACACTATTGTTTAAATTTCTTTTTCTAAAATAAGCAGTACCCTTGTACTCAATACTAATATGCCGTATCTGTATCTATTATACTGTGTGTACATAAATAATAAAATAAATATATTTTGTCGCTTTTCGTGTCCGTCTGTGTGACCGCCTTGATCTTCTAAACTATGAAACTGATTTTGATGCGGTTTAACGATACTCATCTCGTCTGCGGAGTTCCGCTAGCTAATTTAATTTGAGCCCGTATTATAAAGAAATCTCGATGTTTTGTCAAGTCATAAAATCCGTGGAAAACAGGGTCGGATCGCTAATAGTAAATAAAACAAGAAAGAATATATAGAAAGCTACTTGTTCCCCGCGACGTCGTTGTTCGTGTAGAGTGGTCGCAAGCGCGAATACTGAGTGTAGGGTTCTCGGTTCGAAAATCGGGTAAAGTTTTAAGACTCCTGCCTACAGACGCGACGCGACAGCGCGAAGCGACTAGTAGAAGAATTTCTATGAAAACTAAATGGAAATTGTTCTACCAGAATCGCGCCGCACCGTCATCGTGTCGCGCCTGCCGGGAGCCTTTATCGAGTTTTACTAAAGGGGAAAACCCCTTAGCAGCCCGAATAAACCGGGTACAATCAGGGGCTAACCCGTAACTATTTAATGAGTGGAAGTATTAGGTATATACTTAGACTCCTTCAGAGAATACAATATAGGCACATGCGTAATTTAAACCTCATGGTATGCTGGAAACCTAGATAACTAATATGGTATTTAGTAGGGACCGCTATCTTCATAAAAGGGAAACTAACTGATGTCAATAATACGGGGACGATACTGACATTGAGAGGGAGCGGAGGGCTTTGTCAATTAGAGCTAATATATACCCGCAGGTTTGCACGCTGTTCCATGTCGGTCAAGCAAACTCTTTTCAGAGCTTATTGTACCTCAATGCAGCCAGTGGGTGAATCGCACCCAAAAAGCATACGAAGCCCTCGGTGTCCAATATAACAACGCCTTCAGAGCGTTGATGGGGCTGCCGCGACACTGTAGTGCCTCGGGCATGTTTGCCGAAGCTAGCGTCGACTGCTTCTATGCAACGATGCGTAAACGGAGCGCGTCTCTGGTGCGCAGGGTGCACGGCTGCCCCAACAGCGTACAGTTGCCTTACTATGACGTGCTAAAACCATCATGGTTCCATTGAGAAAAAGGGATAGTGCTATCGGTCATATATAGCTCCGTCTCTCTTTCACGCTGGTACAATGATGGCTTTAACACGTCATAGTACGGCCACTGATGATGATAGCGGACAGGCTCGACTGTCCATACATTGGACACTGCAGTGACTTGCACGTCACCTGCAGTCGTCCGTAATGTAAGTGTTTGATAGTGTGATGGTTGATTGGTTGTTTTGTATTGTATTGTAATTTTAATATATTGTCTGTTGTGTGTATAACATATAAACTATTGTATAAGAGTCATGTAACTTGAGAAAATATATGAATAATAATAATACAATATGAATAACAAAATACATTGATAAAATGTGGGGATCACGCCAACAGTCGAGGATAACATACAAAGGTAAAAGAAAAAAAAGAAAATACATTTATTTGCTTATTACTATCTATTTATTTATTTAAGTACTTATATACTTACTACGCATGGAAATATGCTGGCCTCCTATTAGGTACAGTCAGCCTCAATAAGATGTACCTATCCAATTATCCATGGACAAAAACTCATTTAATTTGCCTATAATCTTTTTTCCAGGTAATGGAAAACCCGTGTACAATAGTATATTTTGATGTAAGTGCGCAAAGTTTGTCATTACACTCGAGGTGGGATTAAATGCGAGCCGTTTTTGGCATAAAAGGCATGCTGGTTCTTTTCAGAGATTAAATTAAAATTCCGGAGTCACACGTAGTTGAACTGTTCGATTTATGGCCTAATTACTTGACGTGTGACTCCGAATTTTTAATTTGTTTGTATGTGATGTCTTGTTTACCTTTTTAGTTGTTGTTTTTGTCGTAGATGGGTTTTAATTTTAGAATTTAATTTTTATTTAAATTATTTTGAGGTTATAATTTATAACAACAACTAGCAATATATATATATTTTAAATGTGCTAATTAATTAAGCCCTTTCATTTGATAGCCAACACGAAATTGTTTTTTTAGTTCTTTACTTTATTTCCTCTCTAGAGGGCGACATATTTAATTTAATGTGACATCACATATATCCCCTATAACCAGCGGACGATCAAGACGCTTCCAACGATACCTCATCTGTCAAATAATAATAACTAGTTCAGAAGTTATGAGGGAACAGATACACATACATACATACAGACATACCGGTCAAAATCATAACCCTCCTTTTTGCTTCGCCTTTGTCGGGTAAAAATAACTAACGACTACAGATTATTATAGGTACGTACGAGAACAAGATCACAACAACAACAAGTAATGATTTTTCACTTATATTCTGGAAAACAATATTGATTATTCTATTCATAGATGAATGACACAGGTCATGGCGTCAGAAAATCTAACTGAGTATACATATATCGGTTACCCACAATTTACGCATTATTTAATTAATTAATCAATTAATAAGTAACCACAATAATACCCAAGTAATAATTTCTGATGTAAGAATGAGCTATATAAAACTGCACATCATTTTAGCGAGACAGTCTTCTCCCGAGTTTGGACCGATTAACTACAAATTGCCATTGTGAATATTTTGTGTGCGTCATCCTTACACCTTTGGTGCCTGAAGTGGATCTTAACGAAACTCCTGCTGCACTTCTGAGCGACAAAAAGTCTTCACTTCAGGTGAGCTCGCATCAGGACCACTCCTGCTGCTACAACGTGTGTCCAGCCTCTAGTCTCAAACGTGGCCCCGCATCAGCTTCCAGCACCATCAAATCTATATCATCAGACCAGAAGCCATTACCATCTTCTGACAGTCGACTCGCCATCATCATCATCAGCTCCCGTTGTCATTCTACGTGACAAGTCTTCAACAACGCAACGAGAGATCAAGATACACTGGAAGAGTTGCCGAATCGCCGCGCACCCGCAGTTTGATAGATGTCATCACTGCACTACCAGCTACAGCCACGTGTTGCCTCATCAGTATGGGAAAAGTCTTCAAAATGTTCGTGAGTGCGTTCTTCATAATGTTGTACATCAAATCGAGCTTCTCTGAACCAATCGAACCTATCGTACATAGTCCGGGGATGTATTTCGACCCGACTTCGGTTGCTTATTTTTACAATGACTACTGGAATGTTATCACTCATATAGAATTTATACCTATTAAGCCTTATTTGGATAAAATTGAAAAATCCCTTTCAGCTATTTCTGTAACATGTAATAAATTTCAGAATACCCCTTCATTACACATAGACTGTAATGATACTGTAAATCCTTTAGAAATTTTAATAAGCGCCAATAATCTTAAATATAATTCGTTATCTCATCTTGTTTCGGCAAAAGACCCACACAAACAAACGAATCGATCCAAAAGAGGTCTGATCAATTTTGGCGGAAAAATCCTTAATTTTTTATTTGGCACATTAGACGCTGACGATGCCCAAAGATACGATGAAGCCTTTGATGCTGTCGGTCAGAACGAAGAACAAATATATTCCTATATGAAGGAAAACATCCAAGTTGTTCAATCCACTATCAATGCCTTTAACGATTCTATTACTAAATTAGACGGAAATGAGAAAAGAATTAATAAACAATTAGAAAAACTTAATGAAATGTTTATAAACAATACTAAAGATATTGATAACTTAAAAAATGCGGCAAGAATTGATTCCATTTTTAACTTGATCGAGAGTTCGTTGATGTCCGTTTCTAATATTTTAGATACAGTTTTAAATTCCATTTTGTTCGCGAAATCGAATATTTTACATCCTTATGTTTTGACACCTACTAACTTATATCAAGAACTTATACGATCCCAAATAAATCAAGGAGATTTAAGACTTCCGATCACTCCGCTGTCTTTACAGAACATACATAATATTATCGACATTTCTAAACTGACTTCTTATATTTATAATAATAAATTAGTATTTGTTATACAAATACCTCTCATTAGTTCTGTTAAGTATAACATCTACAAGAATTTAGCGTTGCCTACACCGCGGGTTGAGAATAATTTAGATACGTATGTTCTTATTCATCCCACTAAATTATACACGGCTATAACGGATAATAATTTTAATTACGCATTATTAGATAGTGTAAGTGATTGTCAGGATGTTAATGGCGAGTATAGTATCTGTCCGTTACCTTCTATTTTGTCAGTAAATAAAAATCCTTCTTGTGAAACTGAACTACTAACTGATGAAACTCATTCACTTCCTGAAATGTGTGAGTCAAGAGTAATTTATGGCAATATTAACTTATGGCAAAAACTAAATGATGGTAGATATATTTACATTCAATCTAAACCTAACAGATTAAATATTAAATGTGCAAATAGTAATCAAATGAGAGATTACACGATTCATGGTACCGGAATTTTAACACTAGAAGATGATTGTGTTGCATATTTCCAAACATTGGAGTTTAAAGCATCTGTTACTTATAAGACAACTTTGCCAAACCAGTTAAACATTGACTTTAATATAATTGAAGATGATTGTTGTAAATTTAAATTAGTCAATAGTAGTACTCATATGCTTACTCCGATTACGTTAAACAACGTAAACTTAGAATCTTTAAAATCGGCGTCCGATAAACTAGATGAAATGGAAATGCATATGCAAAAATCCGAATCTCAGCCTCACATTGTAAAGTATGGAAACTACTATTCAACGTTTACTAATATTATAATTGTTGTTGTTGTTGGTTTCATTATATACACAGTTTTTATAAAATGTAGGAATTCATCAGCGGCACCAGTTATCTTACACCAGAGGTTTCCGTGATTTTATTTATACATGAAACGAGATCAGTAATATAATAATGATTTATGATGATAATATATTATATATACCTACTTATTCTTATATTATCCAATTTTAGTTTCTAAGATAAGTTTGTTATAGTTAAGTTAAGAATATGATAGTTAAGTTTCTAAAATGTAAGTGATTTAGTCGGACGTAAAATAAATAAATAATAATTATGAGCAGTGTTATTTTATTGTTAATTAAATACTTAATCATAATGTATTTGTTATGTTAATAGTTTAAAATTATAAACGATGCATTCGTCATTCGTTGTATCTATTTCTCTTAGCTACGTATAATGTTTTTCAATTTGTAATGGTACATCTTGTTGCATTCATTCATCTACGCTTTAATAAAACCAGTGTTTGATACCCTTAGAGTGGGTTGCACCAAGAGCTCCGTTATAGTTTCCGTCAAAGTTAATTTTTACAGTAACATTGACAATGACCATAGAATTGAACTACCTACTGTTGCACCATCATGTAAAGTGTAAAAGTTAAAGTTAAATGGGTGACATGAGACAAGACTTCTTATTTCCCCAAAATGTACATGGGTAATTTTTTTGACAACGGCAACACTGCAAGCTTGTTATCATCTCATCACGCTTTCAAAATTAACCAAATTCAAACTTATTTTTTCGGCAGGATTATTAATTATACACGTGGTATTTAAATTCTGCTGCAAAATATTATAAGTAGAGAAAGATAAAAGTTAAGTTAAAATATAATAGGAATTTGCTCCACAACTTCAATACAAAGTGAGTAGGTATTGCTTTTATATTGTTATAAATATTGTTTCTTCGGTTCCTCGTTCCTCCTGACTTATATTTTCAGAGAAAGAAGTGTTCATTTTAGCAAGGCAGAAGTTACTAGATTACAAATCCTTGCCGAAAAACACATTTTTGATGTGCATAAAAACAGACCGCACAAGCACAAAACATAAAAAACAAGCATGGGAAAACATTGAAAAGGAATTCAATGCCCCACTCCAAAGAAATGATGACACAAACCGTAACTATAGCCCTTAACCGCCCGAAGTTGAGCGGTTAATGTTATAGTTATTTGTGACGTAATTTTAACAATTGTTAAAATGGTGCAACCTGTGTTACGGATAACCGGAGATTTGACGGCTGACATGGAATTGGTTATCGTTAAAGTTAGTTGGTGCAACTCACTCTTAGACTCACTTATTTAATTAAGAGACATCAACGGTGACAGAATGCAACAAGAAATTAATTAGCAGTACTTTGGAAATGAAACTTAATGAATATAAAGTATCTATCAGTAGCTCCATAATTTGAAGCAGCCCGATAACAATAGGCTCTTTCTAGAGGTTCACCTCTGCCTTCCCTTTTGGGGAATACAGGTGGGGTTATTGTTTTATTATTTTGGTTTCTAGTAAAGTCTCTCGATTCGGCATCACTCGACTCTACACAGCACCGCTGCGATACGCGAGCAGCTAATTAATTCGCGGTACAGTACCGCGGCTGCTGTGGTCACCATTCTTTGCTACCGCAAGCCCACAATACTCCACAATGCAGTTACAGGGTTATAGGTCAAGGGGTTGATGATAATATGTAAAATTGGAAACACTGGTAGTTATCAGTATTGGACTATACTTAGGAGGCAGGAACAGCAAAACATGAGAGCCACTGTTGTAGGGACTTTCTATTTTTACGATGGATGCCACTGGCAATGGTGCAATTTTTTTTTTCTTCCGTGTGTAAATCCTCATTGAGGTCCTTCGCCCTGGGGTGGACGGAGGGGTCTGTCGGACTTCTACTGACTAAAACTACCCCGTGTTCCCTCACACACTTGCAGTGGGGGCTATGAGGACACTTAAGTAGGTACTCTTCAACGTAGGCCCCGACTGGTGCCGGCCCGCCTTTGCGGGCTCCGTCTGATCAAGCGGGGGAGTGAGGTGTTTGACTCCCCCGGCGACGTCTAAAGGGGGCGCGCGTGGAATATTTCGCGCCACCAGCTCGGGTCTTATATGATAGGAGCGTCAGACGTCCCCTAGTCCGCCGTCACTGGACTCCTTTAGAGGGGCCAAAACAGGGCCTTATCTGCCCTCTGCCGACGGTCGGTGCGCCTGCTGGGCCGGGAGAGCACGCGAAATCGGTACCATATACCTTCATCAAGAGCTAGACGAATGGAAACTTCCACCATATTTTACAGTAACATTAATATCCTAAAACCCTTAAACACCGATAAGCTGAACAGCCCGGAGTCTGGATTTGTGCCCAGGTGGTGGCAATAGGCTTGTCCCCTATTACATGGAACTTAAACATAACTAGCGAAGGTGTACCGGTTCCTTATCCATGTGCATAAAATTTTAAGACATTATATACATTGGCATAACGAAAATCAGCATAATGATCATTACGCATAATATTATTACGCATAAATGTTTTTCCTTAATGTTTATTGCCATAATTTAACCTAACCTTTTTTTTTTTTTGTCTCTGAGAAATGCTTTATGCATTCCCGCTCGTGGGGGGACGAGACGGGATATGTGGGACTCCTGTCGGAATGACAGTATACCCACTAAAACTCAGCGGTGTTCCCACATCGCCGTGATGGGAGGGCCATGGGAATCCGGCTCAGCCTTTGCATCCACAACCCTCCCGGCGCGTGCCCGCCTAGCTGGCGGGCCCCGCATTCCCCCCAGCTTGGGGGGCTACGGGAATGGCCGGGAACACCTGGCCATTCCCATCCGACACTGGTGGAGGCCTGTGCAATACAGGCAAGAGCGCCCCCGCACCCGCTAACCTAACCTAACCCAACCATTGCATTATGCCACAGTATCATTATCCTAATAAAAGTTATACGAAAACGGATATGCCAAAACATATCAGTAAAAAAAAAAAGGAAAAGAAGGGATCCCAGGTGGACCTACTGCAGTTACACCTCTAACTAATACTTCGAGGGAAAATAGGCTTAACGTTATGCTATTTTAAGCTTATTTTCGGAGCAAACATTCTTTACATTCAAACATAAAAGTTTATCGGAGAAAATTGTACAGTACCTAAGTTATCATGAACGTTGATACATGGTTTTGAATGACATGTTGGCTTGTACAGTCATAACCGTCATGCATAAACTAACGTGTATGGCCGCCTTAAGGGGCGAGCTAAAGCATTCTGAAAGTTTTCAAAGGTGCTAATAGCTGTCAAATATTTAGCTGTTTTGATTAATTACCTAATCAATATTATCGCTCTGAGTTGTACTAAAATATTGATTTTGAATTGCAATAATGTATAAACCTTCCGAATGCTTTTTTTACATCTTAAATTGTTACAATGCACCTAATCGAGTGTTCTTATTGCAATTCATAATTTAATACAACAAATAATGACGTTGCATAATTTAATTTAGTAATATTGATTAATAAAAATAATAAAAATAAAAAATAGCGAGGTTGCCAACTTTCAGAATGCACTTTCGTTCACCATCGCCATCGATTCATGCTACTTTCTTAGTTTTTGTGACTACAAAGAAAACAAAATAATCTATGATGATAAACGGTTGATCAACATTCGTCTATTAGGACTGTTCATAGAGAATCAATGATCCTTTCTCAAACCTGCAAAAGTTGACGGTAAACTGATTTTGAGTTTTAATTGGAAAAGTCTTTAAGAAATGTTACATTAAATGCAGTTATTTATTTATTTATTGCAAGGATAGAAAAGTTAGTCCAGTGCAAATTACAAATCTTCACAAATAAATGATAAAAGAAAGTTAACCAAGAGGAGGTAAGTAATAAAAGAAAATACCTAATATAAAATATTACAGTGCACTGTAACACACTGAATTAAGGCTCCTACAAGCAGGCGCGACACGCGACGTGACACAAAGGCACCGCCTGTCGTGCGACGAGTGGTGCCTTTGTGTCGCATGGAATTCGCGTCGCGTGTCGCGCCTGATTGAGGCCTTAAGGAATCAAAAATAAGCCAAACCAATAAAGTTAGCCTGATGATGGTAATGAATTCTCGACTCTAGGTCGAGAATTCATTTATTACCATCATCAGGCTAACTTAACACTTATAACGATTTCTATGAAAACTTCATGGAAATTGTTCTAAAAGAGTCGCGTCGCGCCTGTCTGCGGTAACCTTTACTGTCGTGCTAGCGACACGAAGAAGAAGATTATCAAAGAAGTTATTTGGCTAAGAGTAGTGCTCTAGCAAAACAGACCAATCTTAAACGTTAGTTCATTGAAAGACTTTCACGTAGGTATTCATTCACCAACAACACAATTCAAGGGCCACATGATGCGACCACTGAAGGTCAAGAGCAATAAGTCTACCGTCCGATTCGCGTTGCGGACCCACCGCGGCGGTTGCGGCCAATGAGGTTGCTTCCTTACCGCCGCAAAAATCGACAATGTTGCGGTTATCGGGTCGCGGATGACGTGCCTGTTGTGGCATTACGTCACGTGGCCCCTTTGTGTCTGGACGAAGTGTTAATTAGTCATGTTATAACCGATACTTATGACTTACGAACCGTTATTTGTAACTTAGATGGTTGAATCAATAAAGAGCGGTCGGAAAGCAAAAAAAAAGAAGCTCTATTTGCATGAATAGTTCGAATTAATCATCCATAATTAACATTTCGGCAAATATAATTTACTTTATAAAATGCTATTTCAATATTAGCTGTATAATATATAGTTTAAAATAATCCAATAGCCAATACTGTATATACAGCAACCCTCGAACCCTCCTATATGATAATAGCGTGTACTGGTGAAAACATTGCTAATGCTAGAAAAGATGGGTTTCCATTTGAAAAAAATCAAGAGGATATTGTGTGTAAAATATTACAGGCATAACTAACTATCATTCGGTGGCGAGACAAACTACCAATTTAAGACTATGATGGAAATCCTGAAGCCACATGTAGTACTTACCTACTGAGAACAACCACCGTGCTGCCGTGGTATATCTAAAATGCCGTTATCCGATACTGGCCGATTTTCAACCTTTGATGCTGTATTAATCAGAATAGCATCGAAATTTGAAATTCGGCCAGATGTCGAATAACGGCATTTTATATATACCACGGCAGCGTGAAGGTTTGATCCGGTAGGAGTCCCCGTTGCCTTTGCCAAGATGGAGAAAGCATGAACATAGCATAGATCTATCAGCCTATTATGTTATCACTGTTGGGATACAGCGGGGTAATTGCGTAACACACTAACAGTAGGAATGGCTTTCATTTTGACAGTTCAACAACATTCATTGCGTTATTTACGTTGTTGAGCAGACAATTTTTTCGAACATATAAAGCAATGAATTAGTAATAGGCTTCAAAATAGTGTTCTCCTCTCTCTATAATCCAGCACGCGGGCCCAGTGCAGGTCGGTGCCAGTTGGTATATTTCACAATATGTCATCGAATACTTGGTTTTGCCAACATGCCAGTTTTTTCACGATGTTTTCCAAGAAAATATTCATGAGGATATCCTATAAAAGAAAAATAAAATATACATTTATTTATTTATATAACAATAATTGCTTGCTGCACTTACAGTAAACACCAAAGCGCGCAGCAAGCCAACCACATATCATTTAACTAAAAAAACTTCATACACACATTAAACATAGATTTACTGCTATACATAATTATATGCATACATCGGTAATTAATTAATACATTTTAGGTAGGCAGAATAATATTAAAAACAATACGTGCGTACTTTATACGTCACGTGGATATCATTGTGCACGTAAATAACGTTATAAATATTATAAATTGGCTTGATTCATTTAGACGGAAATTCCTATTTTATATCACTCTATTTTAGTTCACAAACATGTCTGATTATATCAAAGTGCACCGGTTTAATAGAAATAAATTATAAATATATAATATAATATCGTCTGAATATATCATAGGTGATAAATATTTTGCTTTTGGAATTCATTAATATTCATTATGTATCTACGAAAGTGACTCACAGTGGGATTCTATCATTTATCTATTTTGTTTGTTTCGTGATTTGGTTTTAGTATTTATCACACGCTCAAGGACTTAGATTGTGGGTTAATGTTATTTTTTTATTATTATGGGGTTTCTCACTATGACGATATCTGTATCAATGGGTCTCTACAAGGATTGTAGAAGATTTGCGCTCTGAAAAAAACAAAACGAGCTAAGAGATAAAGACTAAATAAATACTTAAAGATGAATTAGAATACATTCGAAATCTAAACAATTTATCGGCGAAGCCCTTATAAGACCGGGCGCACATCACACAAATGGGCGCAACAAGTGCTTGGTATCCGCGCAATGCGGCGGCTACACGACCACGACGCGGCGACAGGACGCGGCGGCGCGGCGCGGCGCGGTTTACAATTTTTCCGCCCGTGAGCTCCGTCTTCGCGACAGTAGGCGGGACCGCCCCGCCCAGCCTCGCACACGCCCACCGCACTATCTCAAGACCAGCAACACACTGAAAAAATACACCCACAACATGTAACATTAAACTTATCAAAACGCAACGAACCAACAAATTAAGCCAATATGTTAATGAGTATATAGTTTATTAGTACAAACGTGTCAAGTTACACACAATTTGGCAGCCATCAAACCTCATTAGTTCCATTAATTCGGAGCGGCAGCATTAACTTCTAATGTGATTGTCGCTATGTAATCGAATTTCACAATAAGACACGTTTTACAGATTATCAAACATACCAATTGTTTTTTTTTTTTGTTTTGTTTTTTAACTTTCATAAAATTAGGATGACATCTAGGTACTGTTATAGACGTCTCTCTCCATTGTAACCGCAGCTAGCGAACCGAAAGAGGGAGATACGCAACCACGCTTTAAAATGAAAAAGCTCATAATATTTCCCTTTCAACAATGGAACTAAACAAAAATGTTTAATGATACAAAACTTGCGCGGGTCTCTCTCGCACCAACCAAGCGAGGTATAAGTGCGAGCGGGAAAAGAACACCGCACATTTTCCCGACAAATGAAGCGTGGCTAAACCGCAGATTGACCGCAGAGAATGGAGGCAGCGAGTGACAGAATGGCGGCGGTTCAGTAGTAGAGAGTCGCGCGGGCAGCGAACACGCGCCAGCCTCCGCGAGCGGCTGACTCACGCACCACGCGATACCTGACGCGCGTCAGACGTGGCTCACACTCAGCACAAAAAACCGCGCGCTATACGACCCGCCTAGGCAGCACATTATCATAAATATATCGGCTCTCAGCTGATGTTGACATAACACGGATCGCGATAGTGACTTACAGGTGTTCTTAGAACTTAGCCGGAACTGTTCATGTATCAAATAGTTCCCAGTGAACCCCGGACTAGTGTTGTGACTCATATAGAATGACGAAAGTTAAATTCAAGCAATGCCTCGCTTGTATAGAATGAGCGTCGTTGGATTAAGGAAATAATACAAAAATATATTATTAAAGTGCGACATACGCGGACAATTTGTGAGTGAAACAGCGGACGTATTTGTTTATAATACAAAGTTTTAGTATAATAATAACATTAGACTCTAAACGCTACGAAGAGACTGACGAAGTATTAGAATCCAAAGATTTCCTAATCATAGTAAATTATCGTGTCAACGCTAACGAAATACTCACTCACGACTCACGTACGAGAATCCACCTTGCAGTAACGAAGGCGAAGTATTGTTGTCATATAAAAACTTTTTGGACGTTCGCCAGAACGAAGACGTTCGAAGGTCGTGAAGAGTACGGAAGTGTGGCAATTCAAGTGTTCGAACGAACCCTTATTTGCCTTTATTAGTTTGTTAGTATCTATCGTTTTGTTTGGTGTCGATTGCTGTGCCAGTGAGACAGTTGGACACGCCGACCGTGGCGGTGCGGCGAGTGAGTGTGATGGTGTGAAGGATGCATCTGCCGTATGAGTCCCGAGGCCGACGGCGGCGAGAGATGGCCGAGCTGGAGCCGTGGTGTCTGCAGTACATTGTGGACGAGACCCTCGCGGAGTACCCTGATCTAGGTAACATATCTTTGATAGAACTTCATAACATAACATCACGCCTATTCTTCACGAAGGGAACATAAAGCCGAGGTGATCTTTTAGTACACCCACATTTCGCCATTACATGTAAGTGCCATGTAATAAGGGGCGAGCCTATTGCCATCAATCGGGCACAAGTCCAGACTCCGATTTTAAAGAATAAAGTAGTTGACTATGACCCATCATTATCATTATTACATGAAATGATGAATCTCTTTCAATTGACCTACATGGAACAGATTTATGAACTTTAAAGCGAAAATCTGATGAATAAGTCGATAAAGACGCTCCGCTCTTTCCGGTTGATGCTAAGGTCAACGATGTTTATCTCGAATATTTGTTAAGATTACTAAGAAACCATTAGGTAGAAACATTGAGGGATTTTTGGATAACTTTTAGCGGATTCGCCATAATAAATAATTTTGTTAAGAGGACGGTTGGTGGTAAGAAATATAGTATAGAAGTACCTTAGTGAAATAATTTTGGAATTAACATTGTTGTAGTATTTATCTTCAACAATATCCTGAATGATGTTATGTTATAGTCAAAAATATGAAACTGTATAGAATCGATACATCATAGATAAAATTGTGTTCAAGTAAAAGACATCAACGCGAATGTAAGAGAAACTTCGAGAGAGAGATTAATTTAATTTAATGCTCTCTAAAAACTCAATAACATGTTATATCTATGCATTATTAATTCAATATATAATAATTGACATTTCAATAAATAATAATTATTAATTTCATTTATTATTGCTATGCAAAGTTGTCCGGAATTTTAATGGCGAGTAAATAACGTGTTAGCTAATTGCATATTTCTTAATTGTAAACCTACTATGACATTTATTTAGCTATGGTAACAATTATGGTCAGGAGCGTTATATGTAGTTTATTATGATATTTATGTAACGATAGAAAATGGCAAAGTTAATTTCGGAATACTGTTGACAAAAAACAATGATGTAAGTATTCAATAATAATTATTGAAATATTATATTATTTATATATTAAAAATAATTTCTAAATTATATAGAAATTATTTATTTATATAACAAACGTCTTCGCAATGATTACCACATAATACATTATTTACATTTGGATGTCTTTTTTTCAATCACTTCTAAACAGAAGCAGGTTATAAGAATCTTTCTTATGGGAATTAAATGTGTCCGGAAAAAGATTTGTGGCAACACCATTTTCGGAAAACAAAAAAAAAGCAGCAGTTTTTTTGCGCAAACGGTAGCGCAAGCACAAATAAACCTTAGATAAATACTTCTATATTTATTTAGACAGTTACCATGAAACAGAACAGTTTCACCTAGGTACCTGCTAACATTGTTTCAATACGACATTATTAAATTATAGACCCAGTCTTGTCTGAATTTCATTATGAATAAGATGTAATAATTATTATAAAATGTTTCAATTTCAACAGAAATAATGTGTTCCGTTAAACAAAATTATGACATTCGATCATCTAAGCTGTCATTAAACTGGATAACCATTAAAATTATAAAAGCATGCACACTATTCAGCATATAACGTCTGAATGGTACTTATGCACACCTTCAAAACAAAATATATGGATCTGCCTTAACTGTACTGAAATTTTATGTGGGGATTCTCTAATAAGGATGTGAGAAAAAAAAGAAAAAAATGTTTATTATACACGCCATATATTATTACTAAAGCCAAAAACCGAGTATTCGAAAGAAAAATAATAACAAGATTGACACATCTAAGTGCCGGC
The DNA here is from genome assembly GCA_916610205.1 of Griposia aprilina. Classification (NCBI taxonomy): domain Eukaryota; kingdom Metazoa; phylum Arthropoda; class Insecta; order Lepidoptera; family Noctuidae; genus Griposia; species Griposia aprilina. The sequence continues at coordinate 15,250,218 of OU744302.1, forward strand.
TTACCTACCAAACAAACTTATTATTGTTTCATGAAGTTTCATCTATAATTACATTAATTACTAATATTAATTATTAAGAGGTAAGTGAGTTTGTATGTAGGAGATAATCTTAGAAACTCCAGCGGAGTAATTACGTAACATACCAACACTAGGAATGGGTTTCATTTTGACAGTTCAACAACATTCATTGCGTTATTTACATTGTTGAGCAGACAAATTTTTCGAACATATGAAGCAATGGATTAGCAATAGGCTTCAAAATGATTCAGATTACATAATTAGGGTACTGATTCAATTCCAACAATTCTTACACTAATGGAAACCCATAGTATCGCAGAGTGGCATAGGATATATTTTTTTATGTTAGAACAAGAAATTTCACGCTGACTAGTGTGATTATATATTCACGTCCCTAAAACTATTTCACACCGCTCAATTGCCGCGAGATGAAATATTTACAAACATTCCCAATCATTTATTCCAATGGTGATTTACTAATGCAATATTACCGTTTGAAAGCTGTGGAACAATTAGATGTAAGGGCGGGACACACGCACGGCTTGCACTCACTGTAACGAACCTGTTCAGTTCAGCATTGAACACTTTCAATTATGCCTAATGAGTTCAGGATAAGTGCAGTTAGTCCAATAGGCTAACAATGGACTTTAATATTTTGATTTTACTTAATGATCCGGAAGACCTAAACAAAGTCACATTCTATCCACGGTAATGATGGTGGAAAAGTCAAAAATGTATTTGATTGACATTGACTACCGAAAAGCTTATGTTATGTAGTATAATGAAGGTGTACAACTTTATAACAATATACCAGCAGATAACAGGAGCACATCCTCTTTTAACATATTTATAGCCAAACTAAAGCAGGACGTCACTAACAACACAAGAATAATAAGCTAGTCATGCACATAAAATGCGACACCGTACATAACTACTTTAAAAAAAAAACTATTAGCTACTGGACTACACTTACTCGTACCTTAGTTATGTATTTATTCGCTAAGTGAACAATGTATGTTCTTTTAGAAAAAATAAAGAAACATTAAACCGAAATGCGAAATGCTTTAAAAATGATTGCCACTTGACTAGGCCCTTAGGATTTCTGACCATCGGTCATCGGTCTGACTTTACAGATCTTTCGGACTGACTAAGGACCTTCTTTATAATATAAGGATAAGTCAATCAAAAAGATAAGGGGCGGAGAAGGGGCGTTCAATTCTCTACCATTTTTCATCTAAAAAGGGAGAAAGAAAATACCAAGTAATAAAAAACATAAGACACTGCTTGGCCCTGTGGCATTAATGATTAATTAATTACTACAATATTATTAAAACATTTCGATACAGCTTACTATTCTAAAAATTGTCTATCCATTCTAAACATCGTGTCAAGAATGGCTAAAACCGGTTCCATCTCATATACCTACGTATTTCCCGTGTATTTACCAGTAAATCGGTATTTGCAGAGGGACTTTATTTACCCCTAGTTCTTTTTATTACCAGCCGTAAAATGTAGTTACCCAAATTTTTAATATAATTAACTTGTGATTTTAATGTATCGGTATTGCAAAAGTTAAGCTTTTTCATAATTATTCATTATAAAGATCCAGTTTTGATCACTAAGTTATTCGCTTGTTATATCCGAAATCTTACGAAAAACATTTTCGTCGTTTATATTTTGGGGTTCCTTTTCTATATTTATCATGAAATATTACTACTACAAATAGACAGTCAATTAGAGCAACTTATAAAAACACTTACTCAACACTTATATACATTTTAGATTCATAGTTCTGTCGTAAATTCTAAATAGGGAAGAGCTTCACTAGATTTTTACTATGTTATATTTCATTGATACACAAGTCACAAAAAATACCATTATCGGATCAGTCCACTAACGAACACTTAATAATTGGATGATTACCATAATACTTAGTCCGAATCATTTAAGTATTTGCCAATATAAGTACATGTAACTCAGTCGGGGAATCGACAAGAAACACGCGTTTCTTTATTTACATAAACAGTTTAGGGTGTTAATTACCATCACGAGTGGTTTTGACCATGTTACATGGCGTTTTTCAGTTCCTTATACGATATTTATTTTATTTACTTGTCCAATATTTTAGAACACGGTATGATAGCAACAGGGTGTTGGTTTTGAGAGCGAGAGGTCGTTTTCACCATTTCACCGATAAAAAAAAAACATATTGAATCATAGCATAACCGACTATTTACATAACGCACTTAGATATATGGAAGTGAATTCCGACCTGTCAAAAAGTATATCTATTCGAAACGGTTAACAGGAATGTTATTAATTATTGTATCTGGCTATTATAAAACCATTCTACTGATTAATATCAAAACTGCGTTTACAGGAACGTACTACCGGTATGAAAAGTATCATAAGTCCTAACCCAGGTCTACCTGTGTGCCAAAATTTCGAATTCAAAATCCGTTCTGCTTTTAAGACGTGTAAACAGACAGATACGTAAATATCCATTGGTATGGATGATAATTTGTGTAAATTTCAATGGTTCCCTTTTTGCAATAGACGCCTCTATTGTTCCAAATATTCAAGGATTATTATTTTTGCGCAGTTACTGCATATACTAATCTAATTTAGTTGTTAAATTTTAACGATCTAAGCTCGCTCGAAACGGTAAACATTACTGCATTATTAAATGAAATAATAACAATAATACCGCCATCTTTTCCGCACGTTATGTTGACGATATCACAATAATTTTTTAATTACTTGAAAATGGAATAGCTGAAAACATGACATTTTATACGAATTGTTCTCATTCGTTAAAAGTACTTAGTAATTTAATTGTAAAAAAGTAATTATAAATTAATTATTTATGGCAGTTTTGACGTGGAGTAGCATTCCGGTTATTATTATAAGTTTAATGTTAACAACTTAATTGTATTAGGAAACCGGTTTTAAAATTTCTCGATTCGTCTTGTTGTAAAGGTGATAGATGTAGATATCAATAGATGATAGATTGATAGATGTGTATAGTCTATAATTACTATCTAATATTTATATTTTCAGTAAAACAGCGTAAGAATCATCAGACCGTACATACTGGCTGGAAAGGCACTTACCAAACCAATTCGAATATCGAAAAAAAAAATACATATATAGTTATACAGGCCATGGCCTATTTCACCATCTCATCTTTAATCTGAAAGCATGAACACACAGCCCTTTTCTTCAAAGACACAGTGCTCATCTTCACAATTTCAAGGGTTAAAAACAAGTAAAATTATCGGAACGCAAGCGCAATCCCGCGAGTATCCTTCACAGCTCTTCGACCGCACCTAACCCGCAGTTTGCGGCTCCATAATTCCTATATACCATCAGCTTCCGTAAATAGTGAAACCGCATTTACACTATTAATGTTTTTATGATTCCTCGAGCCGTTACACGGTGATTTTTTGAAATAGTCTGTGAAGCTAACGGTGTGACCGCATCCTAATTTGAGGATTGAGTAGACGTTATATAATTAGTGTTGTTTTAGAATGAAGATGAGTTTCTTTTATATTAGAGTCAGAACAGTCGGCCTATTCTGTAAAAATCTCACCGTGAAAACTAGAGTGAAATGAGCTTCAAGTTAGCTGTCACGCCACCCGATGCTAGGCATTGACACTATTGTCAGCTCACTTCAAGATCCCTCTACGTATGTAACTATTTACGGTGAAATTTTACCAGTATACTTATACCAGCAGTTCTATTGTAGACAGGAACAATGTTTTTTAGAATCAATGCAGGTATTTTCAGTAGTTTTAAGTAACTTCGTCTATGGGGCTATTTTTTCTTTGGCAGTCTTCGTGCTATCATTGTTTTCACAGCGATATACCGACTAAAGACTGTTTTGTCTTGACTCAGTCTGCGCACAGCCTTAATAGACAATTTACTCTCATATCTTTCCTCTCTACAGATTATATAAAAAAATCAAGAATATCAAGTAACTGGGTTCGATCACAATCCTTGGTTTGGCACAGAATGGTGATTATAGCAAATTAGCACTTATTTACTTGTTCAACACATTTTTATGCTGAAACGATGATTCATTACTGACGCTCCTGACATGCGAGATATCATTCATCATAATTACACCTATTTACTCGATTCAAAAATGTTACGAATCGATTGGAAACGTCAAATCATCATCGAACACGACAAAGGTTGAACACTGACTGAGGCAAGACTTTCTTCAGGCAGACTTTCACGCTATGAAAACATTGATGTTGCGGACAGTCGATACATAACTTGATGGGCGATTCCCGTATTAATAAGAACATTCCCAATTTACCTACATTTTTGATAAGTTTTTGACATTCATTGTCGCTAAGATATGTTTGCGACTTAAGTTTTATCGTTTGTTAAGCGCGAAAATTCAGTATATGTAAAGCATTTTTGGTGTATTTTTTTTAATATATTTTGTTTATAGATTTCGTTATTTTAAGCAACTAATTTCAATATTTTGGTTTTCCAAGAAGTCATTAATTTTTCTAAATTCTACTTCGAAAAGTAGGCAGCTGAGTTCGATATCTTTGCCATGTTTATCACAATAATAAAAATCCTAAAATTGACGTTTCTGCTTGACATCAGAAACTTCAAGCATGACACCTTGACAGTTGGTTGATAGACCCATGAAATTAGAAGTGGGAATGATCGACATAATAGAACATTTACATATTACTTTAAACTATGATCAATTATGAAAATAGTAATTCCATTACAGTTAATCGATTATATTTACTAATTTTGAATTACTAATCTGTCCTCCCTAGTTGTTTACCATGTGGTGCACGACTATGAATGATTTCTTTCTAAACTTTATCAAACCAGTCCAGTAGCAGTTATATTTGCAAGTTACCAACACCATTAGTTTCCAACACAAATAGGTTCGAATGATTTTAGAATAATTATTGTTTATAGAAAACTAGCTGCGCCTCGCGGTTTCACCCGCATAAGTCTCAATCCCGTGGGAATATCTAGATAAAAAAGTATCATATGTCCTACCCCAGGTCATGGTCTACCCATGTGCCAAATTTCATCCAAATCTGTTAAGGCGTTTGAGCTTGAAAGCGTAACAAAAAACTTACTTTCGGATTTATAATATAAGTAAGGATGGATTTACTCTAAGGTATCGTTATAATAACAAACGATCTTTCAGGCTTTAACTTTATTCTGTGAATTTATTTTCAACTTTTGATTCGAATCGATTCAAACACCGATTTTTTTTCCGCATTGACTGCATTATAATTATGGTCATCCCTAAAGTTGAGTTGATTAAATTCCCAATCTGCCTACTTTTTGACGTCATTTGGAGGTCAAATGAAAGTCAAGTGGATTCATTTGTTTATGTGCTACATCTTATAATTTTAAACGCTAAAAATAGAAAAATAAATTTTAGAAACTTAAAAACTCGAAATAGTTTTGGAATCACACGTAGGACATTTTTTCTTTACACTCCGAATTGCCTTTCTGTTTTGTTTGTGGCGTGCACACTGTCTAACTATCGTCATTCCTTACAACACTATGACTGTACAAAAAATATTCATAGGCTAAAGTTTAAAGATTAAAACCACATTGTAAATTATACAATTTAAAACTCAGCCCCGCTTTTACGCAGTCATTACATTTAGTTGTTAACCTGTTATAAATAACGGTTTTCCTCGTCCAATCTAATATTTTTTACAACGGAAGAGTTGCAGTTTAATAGCTGCTGGCTAGCCGTGTGATAACTCAGTTTTAATTAATTCTGGCTTATTAGTTGTTTATCCGGTATTTATCATTTTGCTGTAAGGGACGTGTGACCAATAAGGATGCGGACGAAGTTACTAAGTTAGTTATGTTCGTGAATGCGTATTTTCAATATCTAAATACGTTTATACGTCTTTCACATGGAGTCGAACCGTGATAGCATTTCCATACCGTCACTACGCACAATGCTACGTCAATACGTTACAACCGGTCACGTATATGTTATTAATTACACATTTAAATGCACTATAATTCCAGTGTTATTTGACGAGATCGAGTGACGTAGGTTTTAGTTCTTACTATGTACAATGTATTGAATTCTCATTAAATAGTTAATACGTTAGTTACCTACGTCTATATTAGGTATATTACTTATGTAACATTTATATAATGTAGAATATGTAGATATGCCATGATCACATACAACTGGATTATTTGTAGTAAAGGAGATGTATGGATGTACCACAATGTAGATTTGATGAGTAGTTCAATTTCTTTTTTTACATCGTCTCTCCGTGTACTCACAAGCTCTATCAATGCTAGTGTATAAGTATGGTCAGTACTCTGCATTACCTGACCCCTTTTACAAAGAAGAAGATGGGAAGAGGAGTCGGGGTATGCAGGTCACTGACTGTACCATTCCGCTATTATATTAAAATAAGAGTGGCCGAGGATCAAGCTCAGTACGAGGACTTTTAAAAAGGCCCTATGTCCAGCACACAATTAGCTGTGATGAGGACGATGATTTGTGACGCACACATCTTTCTAATTATTTCGTACATTGCTAATTAAAAAGAGAGGCTCGTGGCTAAATAATAACAGCCACACGGGTCGTTCGAAGGTTAAGCTACGCTTGCCGTGGTCGGTTCGTGGATAAGTGACCATCCAGTACATATCGAGACCCCTTCGTGTCTTGGAAACAGTCGTTACGAGTAGTCAGAAACCAAAAGTGACAACCAGTTTTACCAAGATATATCGTATTACCCAGTAACTGGGTTGTGGAGGTCAGATAGGCAGTCGCTGCATGTAAATTACTTGTATTCAGCTGCATCTTGTTAGACTGGAAGCCAACCCCAACCTAGTTGAGAAAAGGCTGGGCAGATTGATTGACATGTTTCTAATCAAAATCTCTTTGTCGACAGTAAGAACGGGCAGTCCAGACTACATGTGTTCAATGCTGCCACAACACTGGCGGTCCAACAAGACGCTACCTGGCGGCTTCAAGGTGGTAGCATTGGGAGAGGTCCTCGACGGCACTCTCGTCACCGTCAGGGCTGGCAACGACGAGAACTGCTCGGCGGAGCTGAGGAACAACTCGGCTGTCATGAAGAATAGGGTTGCCAAGTTCAATGATTTGAGGTTCGTCGGTAGGAGTGGAAGAGGTGAGTGCTTCAGCATATTTAAAGAATACTTAAGCATTTTTTTATAGAACATATAATTTTATTTAGTCAATTGTGCAATTTATATATTAATAATCATAAAATAACGATATGTACATGTATAAAAAGGGGGGGAAGGAATCATTAGTGTCAAAAGGAAAAGTGCCCAAAATGCTGACAGCATTGTGACGTTGAATGGCAATGCTGATTCTTTGACCAAAAACAATCATATTTGATTGAGATTTGTAGTGCTTTTCGGTAAACTTGGAAACTAAATCAAGTGACAATTAACACATATATCGACAGCAATCTCGCTTACTCTACTCTACTACTTACTCAAACTAACGTTAAGTCATAATAGAAAAGATCCAGAATAGCAGCTGCAACCAAAAATATAATTTCGAGCTTCACCTAATTAATTCAATAACATTATTCTTAGTAAACGATTTCCATGGCAACACCCAGCGAGTTACTGCATTATAATTAGAAATACCTGCCATCGTATTGACCGAGCGAGCACGAAGCGCGAGCGCAAGCGTCTCCGATTCAGCGTGGGCAAAAATGCTTTCGTATGTCCGGATGTCTTTTGTACTCTGCAGGTTGCATTTCTCAACCGATTCTCGTGAACTTTTGTGAGCAGGTTCGATAATTATATGGATTTTTTCGCTGTGTTATTAATTCATCTATTACATTTGTTTCTAAGGTGTAACTAATGGAAACATGTAATAATATCCTAGTTCGATTAATAAAATCTACTTGGCCAGTGTACTTCCGATTTCCGAACGTTTTATTTTGACATGCACTGTCGGGAGTGTCGTTGTCAATCATAAAATATCCCCGTTTTATGTTATTGAAAGATAGCATTAATGTCATTGTCAGCGGTCATTAGGTCTCTATTTTTCTCACAACAAATGTCAATCATTTTCAATTTTATTTTTGTACGTGTACAATACAAATTAGTTCTATAAATCATTGCCTGTCACATGTTTATAGATACATTTCACAGATTTTCTGGGAATGTACACGTCCTAGCCAAAGTTCCATATAAAAATGAAACGTCTCCTTTAAAAATCGAACGTTAGCCTCGTTTTTGCTTCAGCCAGGGAGCACTACCGCACTACAAGATTTATACTCAAACGAGGGTTAGTACAATATAGAAAACAAATGGAAAACTGAAGTAGATTCATTAAAAGGAAGGGAAATAACCCATGACACTACTTATTGAACAGTTTATATGTCAACAGCCATCACAGGATAAAAACGTTCAATCAGATGATTAATCGGTCTATGAACGGGGCTTTACCACATAGGGACATTGTGGCCACGTGCCGTTGACCGATATTCCTAAGAGACTAGGTCAGATGATGAAATGATCAGAAACAGGCATTTTCGCCTCCCGAGATGATGATAAATGTGGCGAGTAGCAGCCGGACAAAGACCTCTCCCAAATTGGACAACACTCGGTACTGAATGCAGAATGCGGAGTACCGAGTGTTGTCCAATTTGGGAGAGGTCTTTGTCTGTTCCTACCACCATTTTAAGGTCGTCGATCTATCTAACTATACGCTTCGCTTGCCAATTTGGAGTCTTCACTCAAGGGCTCGTCTGCTCCAGCGGCCAAAGGGTCTATGACATACACGGCCTGTCCATTACCAGTTGATTCTATAACATAACATAAGCCAGTTTTCCCCGAAGGATTAGACAGAAGTGTACCTATAGCACACTCACATTTCACCAGTTATCTATAAGTCACATGTAATAGGGGGCGAGCCTATTGCCATAATTCGGGTACAATTCCAGAGTCCGAGCTGCTTCTGAGAAATTCCCGAACAAGTATGTCGGTAGATAACTCCAGAGGTCCTAGACAAATGTCATTCACTTCGGAGCGATTCTATTTCTACAATCGCTATCGCTTACGGTAATGTTTGGCATCATACGAATCGAAAACTAGGGATAACGCTTGTCAAAAAGTGTCACTTGGCTACGCAGTTTTATGGAAGTAATCGTTCGACGCTGTCGATTCGTATCTTAGAATCGAATGATGTTAACATTGTCTAGCTAATTTCTATTCGTTGACCTATGATCACGTGACATTTCGATAGCTTATGTCAACCCCATACATTTTTTGGCTTTCCTACTAGCGTCATCGTTAATCGAATGTTACTTTGTCTAGGCCCTCAGTTCGTTTCCGGCAAGATCAAGTAGCTAAGTAGTAATCGACTCCAAATATTTGACGGTCCATATAAAAACCGGTAAGTAACTACACATACCTACGCCATTCTTCGCACATAATTAAGTTAAAAAAACATCACTAGGTACTTGTCTCATAACGTGTGTTTTTATAGCGTACAAATATTATGTAATCGATTTGGGGGTTTCCATGTGAGCTATTAATAAACTTACTGTTATGACAGTTTAACCTTTTTATTATGGCTTTTCTAGAGGTCAGTTCAGATTCTTATCTACTCTACAAAATTATTGGCCTTTCCTGAAAGGATACTCTACAGAAAACTTGTTTTGATTTATTTATTTATTTATCACACGGTGTTCACGACTTGAAAAAACATGAAGATTTCTATACTATCTACAATTAAAGTTCAATATATATGTATCATATTCATAAATCTTTCAGAATCAATTCTCTAAATTCCATAATTTAGAGAATTGATTCCGGAAGTTTTTTTTTTTTGTTGTTGTTTTCCGGAAAACTGTATCAAAATCCAGTGTGTAGTTTAGAAGAAAGAAACAGTCACACGGACAAACACCAAGAGCGCCTTCACATCGACGCAAAACCTGTTACCAAGGATTCAGTACATAATTCTGAACGGCCATGCGTTGAAATTCTTCGTCAGTTATTAAGAAAAAAATTGCTGTTCGGTACATTTTGATCACGTAGGTTTTATACTTTTCTATGAAACAGCTGAGGGCCTAGACAAATGGCATTCGCTTTGGGGGGCGATTCTATTTCTACAATCGCTATCGCTTTCGCTAATGTTTCATCTTAAGAATCGAAAACTAGCGATAACGCTTGTCAAAAAGTGCCACTTGGCTATGCATCTATATGGAACTAATCGTTCGACGCTGTCGATTCGTTTTATAGAATCGAATGATGTTAACATTGTCTAGCTAATTTCTATTCGTTGACCTATGATCACGTGACATTTCGATAGCTTATGTCAACTCCATACATTTTGTGGCTTTTCTACTAGCGTCATCGCTAATCGAATGTTACCTTGTCTAGGCCCTCTGATTTCTTTACGAAAAATTTCTACGCTAGGGGGTCTGGAATCATGTGCTGAATTCATGGATGGATGGACGCGTGGATGTCCGCGCCACCCTGTGTACTAATTATAGATGCCAATCTCTTCATATTTTTGGAGGATTAGAAGACACCGGCAAGCATTTATGTTTACTAAAATTCGCCAGAACAAGTCAAACCAGTATTTCTAGCAAAGGTCAATAGCTACTAAAGAGATATTGTTAGACCTCCTAGTGAATCTACTTGACTAGACGGACTACTGACCTGGCTTAATAGCTCAAGGCAATGATGATCATAAATATTTTAATGGGTGAATGAGCCTTACATCAGAATTGACACCTATGTCAGCAGGGGCGTATAACGTTTGTTTAAGGGGACTACATGACCTAAACGCAAATTTATAATGCCTAAAAATATATGATCTACTGCAGTAACAAAAAATGAGAAAAATATATGATATTCTTCTGGATATATGCTAGTTAGATAGTGTGTTGAAAACATAATAAAATTAACTTGATATGATAGAAAAAAATCACGAAGATACCTCTAAAAAAATATTTTAACGATTAAAAACCATACATGCAAACATTCAGATTTTTTGTCAGATTATTCTACAAGTAACATACTAACGTAATAGTGTTTGAATTTTTTAGTCCAATGAATAGATTTTTTGTAAATCCATAATTGCTTCATATTTTGTAATAAATTACCAGCGTTGTGTCATCGCGCGTCTCTTTCTTTTCTATGCAATGCGACAGTGACCGCGCTTTAGCTCTTATAAGCCTAAGAGGCTTACAACAAAACAAAAAAAAACTGCCTAGACTTTCCCGAGTATGTTGGGATCGGCTTCAAGTCTAACCGGATGTACCTAAATACCAGTATTTTACATGAAGCGACTGCCTATCTCACCTCTACAACCCAGTAACTGGGTAACACGATACCCCTTTGTAAGACTGGTTACCAGACTTTTGAGCTTCTGACTACCCGTAACGTCTGTCAAAGATCTACGAATGGCAGCCGACTCCGAGGCACGATTGGGTTTCGATATGTCATATGGTCACCCATTCACGAACGGACCGCGGCAAGCGTAGCTTAACCTTAAACAATGCATCCTATATAAATCAATTATGTTTCAATAATAAAAACTTATAAACAGAATCCTGACGCTAGTCAATCTACAAACTGTTCAAACATTTAAACACTAATCATAACTGCTTATTAGTCAATTCGCACGAATCGACTCGCCCCAAACGGGCGAATTGACACTTTTAAATAATATATTATTTTCTGTAGGAGATTCGCAGGAAGTTAATTTATTTTTGGGCGAATCGTGTTAGTAGTGTCAATTCACCCATTTCGGGCGAATAAATTCGTACGAATCAACTAATAAGCCATCATTACACAGTCGCACCATGTAACACGTCCGATGGTAGCAGTAACCGGTCGGTAGATATTACTACGCGTATAACTATTAGTACGAGCGCATAATAATTGGTTAATCTGGCGCTCAACGCGACCGACCGCCATAATTTGCGCACACCGCCTGTCTAATAAATGGATTACTGATTTTATTGTCAGTGTCAACCTAGTTGTTGGGTCAGTAGGGTTAGAATTAACGTCAAAAATAACTGTTCCTTGTAACGTATTATTGATAAACAGTCAGGGAAATTGGGTAAGCAAATTGACTACCTACTTACATTGTCCGTATATTCAAATCACAACTATCATTGTTATTCTTTGTCGCTGTATGAAATGTCTTTTAGGGCGAATTTCACCAAACTTCTAAACCTAGATTAAGTTTTTCCATACTTACTAGAACTGTCAGATGTCAATTTTATTCCACAGATAAAAGATGTATGACTTTGGTAAAATCAGTCCTAAATAGGGTATATTGACGCAGGGTGTGAATTTGATTAACAATTAACTTCCCTGACTGTACTCACGCCTTTTTCTGAAGGGGCTATAAAACGCATAGACTACAGATATAGACCCAGCGATGTTCTCGTACTATCTTAACGTAGGTACTCCATTTACATCATCATCGTCCATTCAAATACTCGCAAGCCGGTTGTGACTTGTGAGTTCTATGCACGGATATCTATGGTTCTATGCGATCTAACTCAGCATCCAAAGGTCGGAGGCCAGATAACCAATAAAAAATATGAATAAGCCTGGCCTTGAATGAGGTCTCACTAATTTCACATCGATGTGTCAGCTAACTCTAATATTAATCTTAACATATGCTAAAATTTGTTTGACAACTAATTTGAACTAAAAAGTCACAACAGAGGAAAAGATAAATTTAAATATCTTCTGATTGCGATCGCGTGAATCATTAATAATAATTTCTATTATCTAACACTGACTCTAATTGATTGGCGTAACGAGATGTGTCACGATAAGGAAAAACGATAGTTAAGCGCAGGCGCAGCATTCGTAATAACTATACTATCATTGACTAACAGCGGTTCTAGAAAAAGTTAATTACGAAATCACTTCGTTCACGATAAACCGTGACCTTACATGAACTTAAAATAAGTCCTTGATATCTTAAACGCCTTAAAAACTCTGGCAATGTAACTTCCCGGTTACCGATAAAACAAAAGAAACCCGACGTCATTAAAAAAGCTGGAAAATTGAAGTGACGGAATGACGCACTGGTTTGAATCGTTATAATGGTGACGACACTAGTGCTGCGCGCGAGCATACCGGTTCTCATTCATAGCACGTTCTATAATGTTTGTTAAATCACGTCAGGCTGCGGGGCTTATACTTTATACACCTATTATGGGAATCAGTAATTACCTCGCGGTGGGTCTCTCATTAATTTACATTGCGCGGTGTTATAAGTACAATGCATAGACTAGAAACAAAACCGTTTTTTGTTTCATAGACACAATTGTTTTGTCTTGTATATAAGCAGGCTTTTCAGTGCATAGTGGTCTGTTACAAAATAAATGTCTCTGATTGAAATGGATCTAAAAATGTACAGTCGCCAGCACATCAAGTTACCACAAACTGTCAAATTTTCTCATTCAATTTTGAACTTACTATCAACATTTTAAGGTTTAAAATCGTATGGAGGGATTTGACAGTTTCGTGTAGCTTGACCTGCTGGCGACTGTATATCCCACCCATGGCAATTTATAGTGCCACTTACAAAGTGTGTACTTTTATTTGATTATTATTCGAAATTCTAATTTATAACCACATTAAAGATGTTTTCCATTTGACAGTTGTGGTTGATTTTATAACCTCAATTTTCGCCGATGATTTTTTAATTACAATTTAATAATGTTATTCAAATATTAATTGTTGGAAAAAGTAGTGCGTTATAAAGTTGTAACCTTCTAAATATAGATGAATGTGTTACCAATTCCTTTTACTGAATTATTGCGTAAGAATTTAACCTGAACATGGTTTGCTTACACTTTCATCAGACACTTTTGGAACAGACTTTTTTAAGGGGGATGCGCTAAGGTAGCCCGCGAAATTCAAATTTACCTACGTTTTTGCAATTTGCAGGTCAGTATTAGGTTGTATGTCGATCTAAATATGATTCGCGGCCGTAGAAAATATTCATTTATAGAATTATAATCACTTAGATCATCAATACATATCTATAAGTTCATATTACCCAATTGAACGACTATTTCATGAAATTTTGACATTTGAGGCCAATTCCAACTTAAGGAATTGTATTGCTGATTCTTATGATCATAATTCTGTAAAGTCATATTTGTTACGGCCGCGAATCATATGTTAATCAACATACAACCTGACACTAACCTGCAAATTGCAAAAAACATAAGTAAATTTGAATTTCGCGGGCTACCTTAGCGTAGCCCCCTTAAGTGTGCGCGCTATCATTGTTTTCACAGACCGATAGTTTGTCCGTCTTGAATGAAGTCTGCACATAGCCTTATAGGTCGTGTCGTCGAGTTGCAGGTCGTGAGTTCGAACCCAGACAGGCACTTTACTTTGTGTATTTAATTTCATCACCAATACTCTCAAAACGGTGAAGGAAAACATCGTGAGGAAACCGGCATGTCCTAGAACCAAAAATTCGAAGACATGTGACATCCACCAACCCGCACTGGGCCTGCGTGGTGAATTATGGCCCATTCCCTCTTACAGAGACGAGGCCTGTGTCCCAGCAGTGGGAACATTATAGGCTGAGTATGCTACAGCCTTATACCTGTCAGAGGTGATGAACTCTTGTGTGTTGCTAACAATGATGGTGTGAATATTTGTTTGTAGTATACTAAGTATAGGTACCTACTTGTGGTCATGTGGTAGACACAGGTAAGTCGGTGGTTAAGAAAAAAGTTTGATTGAGAAACGTTGCGTTTTATTAATTAAGGATGTCAATTAAAGTGTTTGTAATTGATCATTTTAATCTGGGAGTTTTTTTTTTTCAACCTGTACTGTGCCTGCCCTTAGGGCACCCTCACATATGTCCTTGAGCTCCTTAAGTTCTGAACTGAGCTGCACGATTACTGACAAATGCACTACTAGACAGGTCCACTCAATCTATGTGGTTTTTCCCCAAAAGACCATTTCAGACACCAATCTGTAGATTATCTTCTATCGATCTTTAAAAGAGACTGTGGCCTCTGAGTTTGTTTCGCCTTTCTTCTCAGAGCAGTCAGATAGAAAACGCCGACCTCATCTAGTTTTTAAAATGTGATTGACGGTTAAAAGTGTTTGTACAAACCTACTTACAGAAATAAAATCATTTTATCATCATTATGTGGCCAACCTACTGAGCCTTTCTGAAATAAAAAAGGCTTTTTTTCTTGTGACCGACTTCTAATAAAGGAGGTGGTACTCATTTCGCCGGAATCTTTTTAAGTCACATACTGGCAGCGTTTCAGGCCTGCCTCGGCAAGGGTGCTGAGGGGGTACGAGTAAGGCATTTTTTTTTAATTATAATCCCTTTCGTACTGTAAACAAAAAACAATTGTGAGCACCAGTGTGGAATATTTTATTTTTGTATAATAGTTGCGGCGCCGCACTATGGGCCAGAACCGTGCGTACCGTCTCAAAAATAGGTTTTCGTAATGTTCTATATTGAATATTGTGTTAATGCACATGTCTAACTGAATGTCCAATGCATATTATATAGCAGTTAAAATATACTATTTCTCATTTTTACTATTAGACTAAGGCTTGCAAGTTGACGCTCAAAGTTATGTCAATTATGTAGAACACAATTTCACCAGTTTACATGGTCATATTTTCATTATTTTCACAGCAAATTTTTAAGTGTGATATATGGTTAGAATGGTTATGGAGTATTCTATTTAAAAATAATTTTAAGTGGACCATTATGTGAAAACTGGGGAGGTATATAAATTATTTTTTAGAACCTAATATTTTATCCTTATTAGAAACTTTACATAGACTTTTGGCAGTTAGCAATGTCTGCCCATGTCGTAATTTTGATAGCATCACATAGAGCAGCTAATAAAGAAGTTAGGGCAAAAAAAAAAATGGCCGAATCTGCCCCCCTTGAAATGAAACGAAAAATGCCTGATGGGGGGAATATACAAAATATACCAAAAATGATTTTAAACTCAAACTCAAACTCAAACTCAAAGCATTTATTTCAAATAAACCAATTACAGGCACTTTTGAATTGTCAAGGGGTCGGTCAGTCAGAAAGATGAAGCTAGTTACCCATTCCAAAGCGTAGTAGGTACCTATGGAGAAGAACGGGCAAGAAACTCCATGGACACTCTTTTAAATCAAAAAAATGGTTACAAAATATTGATTACATCGTTCATGTTGAAATTATGCATGTGAGAACGATGCAGAACGTTAAAAGCGTCCGTAATAAAAAGACAAAAGCAATTCAAATATTAAATTAAATTAAAATAAGCCGTGGCAGCCAAGAAATGACCAGTCCCCACTGACGGCGCCCGTTCACGAACATGACGCATAGATCAGCACCATTCAGCTCAACCATTTTGAAGGGAACTTAATGATCCAACACACACGCCACCACCAGCGAGACATTAGAGTGAGCATGACAAACTCTCAGCCGCCAGGGCACATTCAAGTCAATGAAAGAAAAACCTATTAAATGGTAGCTTTATAGTAGGTGCATAGTACTCACACCTGTGCTATGCAATTATACAATACTAAAACATTGAATTTATACAATGCAAAGATAAGTTTTTAAAATCTTCAGCAGCTCCAACAGTAGTTTCAAATGCTAATCAATTATTTTATGCGCCCTTGTGGAGCAGGACCAGCGTTGAGCCAAGCATTTTTATCAGCGATGTAATCCCCCAACTTATAATATGCCTGGCTGCATAGTGTGCGTTTTATACAAGATTTGAATTTAGTTTCATTCAGTTGAAGAATATGGGGAGGTATTTTATTGAAACATTTTAAACAGTACCCCATGAAAGATGAGTCTACTTTAGCCAGCCTGAAACCTGGTTGAACTAATTGATCCCTATTTCTAGTGATATAATTGTGTCTTTCACCTCTTTTACTAAAAAGATGTAGATTTTTCCTTACGTACATGATGTTTTCATAGATATATTGACAAGGTACCGTCATGATGTTAATATCTTTAAACCGTTCCCTTAGAGAGTCGCGCCTGCGGAGGCCATATATGGCTCGGATGGCTCTTTTCTGCAGAATAAAAATAGACTCGACGTCTGCAGCCCGTCCCCATAGTAAAATACCGTACGACATAATACTATGGAAGTTACTAAAATAGACTAGCCTCGCGGTACCTACATCAGTAAATTGACGGATTTTTCTCACAGCATATGCTGCTGAACTTAGCCGTCCTGCAAGGGATGTTAAATGAGGACCCCATTGAAGCCTTGAGTCAAGCGTGATGCCCAGGAAAACAGTTTTATCGACGAATTCTAGTTTCTCTTGATTTAATAATATCTCACAATTTGTACTTTTGACATTTGGTTGTGATTGATGAGATTTTTGGATATTTAGATTACTTTTTTCTTAAAATTATCTATTTACTTAATCTTTAGGTAAGGTGGGAGTATTGGGTAATGTATTTTTTTTTTTTATCGTTCGGTCAGATGTGGTTAATGTTTTGTTATCACTGTGTGAATTACATGTTTATCATGTAGTTTATGTATTTCTCTATCGCGGTGAAGGAAAAGGGAGGAAATGGTAGTTGTTATTGTACATTATATCAGTACTACTAACCACCTTCGTAGATAGTGGTTAGGAACGTGATAATGCACTAGACAATAATATTTTTTCACACGAAATTTCAGTATAAAAGTTATTTATTTACGTTGTCATTTACCAGTACTTTAGTGTGCTTTGACATAATATAGTCTTCACCAACCTCGGTAAAAAAGTAGATAGTAGTTAGAAGTAAAAACAAAATGAGTGAATTTGTTGTGCCTCGACGAGTATTATGCGAATTTTTCATTGATCATGGAACAAAATCAGAAGATATTCAAAAATACTTAGAAGAACACCACCATTTGTCGTCTGAAAAAAGTGAATTAGTTGTGAACCGTATTCAAAAATGGCTTATAACAGCGTTTAACGATCGGTGGACCAAATCTAACCGAACTAAAGAACGTTTCTTTAATTAAAATACATCGTGGTTAGACGGTGAATTTAAGGTACAATTCGAAGAAGCACCGTTGGATATTACACCTACAACATCTGGAGAACGTGGACGTCCGCCAAAGTCTTATGAAGATCTATCAGAGAAATCGAAAAAAAGGAAGAATATGGAGTTGGTACAAGAATATGGAATCGAGTATATACATAATGCATACGTTCAAGGATTGCGGTCTGAAGGAGAATTCGAAGAAGCTACTGTTGTTACAATGATGCGGAGTTGTGATAGAAATGAAAAAAGGATCATGAAGGAAAAATTATTGCATGAAAGTCGCAATGCAACAGATTTTACGGTGGATGAAGCTTTAAGTATATTTGCAGATTTAGATCTTTCGAAATCACAATACGGATTACTTCGAGCAAGTCTGATTAACAAAAACTTCGACATACTGCCATCATATAATATACTGACAAACGCCAAAAAACTGTGTTATCCTCCACCATCCAGCATTTAAATAACCGATATAAGTGCCAAAGTAAATCTACAAGATTTGCTGGACCACACTTCTGCTCGCATCTTAAAGATTGAAAATGTTTACAACTCAACAAGAAAATCTCTTAAATTGTTTACCAAGTGGGGATGTGATGGGACATCGGGGCAAAGTGAAGATAAACAAGTTTTATCAGGTGAGAGTGATTTAGTCTCAGATGCAAACTTATTTATAGCGTCTTTGGTACCAATAAAGCTGACTGACACAGAAACAAATGAGGTAATTTGGCAAAATTCGGCTTGCTCGTCTATTCGTTATTGCCGACCAATCCTGATGGAATTTGCAAAAGAAACCCCCGAGAAAACCCGATCAGTGGTTGGTGATATTCGGGGTCAAATTAATAATTTGCAAACTTCAAAGATACACAAGGAGGAGCAGGTAATTAAAATAAGTCACGACCTATTTCTAACTATGGTGGATGGAAAAGTTACACAAGTTCTAACTGACACAAGTTCTGGAGCTGTGTGTACAGTATGTGGGGCTAAACCAAGCGAAATGAATAATTTGGAGAAGATTGAATCAAAGCCAGATAATATAAATGCTTACGAATACGTTTTGTCTACGTTGCACGCGTGGATCAGGTGCATGGAGTTAATTTTACATATTTCATATAACCTTTCATTTAAAAAATGGGCTGCGAGAACTCCCGAAGATAAAAAAAGTAAAGAAGACAAAAAAAAGCTTGTACAAAGTTTATTTCGAAGCCTAATGGGATTGCACGTTGATAAGCCCCGACAAGGAAGTGGAAACAGCAATGACGGCAATACAGCTCGGCGTTTTTTTGAGAACTACTATTGCGCTACAGAAATTACAGGAGTTGACGAGGAACTTATTAAAAGGTTCTATGTTATTCTTCAAACTTTGGCATCCGGTATTGCTGTAAATCCAGAAAAAATTGGTGAATATACTCGCGCAACCGCACAACTATACGTAACAAAATATATGTGGTATAATATGCCTTCTTCAGTACATAAAATCTTAATACATGGGGAAAGTATAATAAGACATTTTGCTGTTCTGCCCATTGGTAATTTATCTGAGGATGCCCAAGAATCTCGTAATAAAGACTACAAAAAATTCAGATTGCATCACGCTAGAAAATGCTTTAGGTCCGCAACGAATCAAGACGTATTTCATGGTCTTCTATTTACGTCAGATCCTTATATATCAAGTATCAGAAAACCATCAGTCACTATTTCCAAGGAATTGTTAGACGAAGCTAAGAGCCTCTTAGCTATTTAAATAGAAGTAATTACGTACCTACATTAATTGTAAAATATATTGTTAGAGTGGATTTATATCATATTTGTCATTTATTTAAATGTAAGATTTATATGTAATACCTATAAAATAAAAGAAAATAGGTTTAATATCATAAAACTGTAAAATTATAATTCAATAAGTTAAACAAACTATGGTTTAATATTAAAAAAATACATTTTTATTTTTGTTTTATTTTTTAAATATTAATGATTAAAGTTTTGACAATAAATGTGTCACTATTGGATTCTATATACTCTGGAGATACTACGTGCCAAATTTTAGCTATTTACTTCAATCAACAAAAAAGTTACAGATTTTTGAGACGGTACGCACCGTTCTGGCCCATAGTGCGCCGGCGCACGCGTTCAACCCTGAAAACTAATTAGTTTGCTACCAGTCACTAAATGAAGGAATCCTTTTACGGTGCACTGAGAATAATATTTAGACTTTAGCTTAGATCCTTATTGACTTTGCTCATTTGCATTAACACTCGTCGACACCTAAATAAATGCCTAAATAAAAGCGCGTTGTTGGATTTTCAACTTTCGGTCCTGAGCCGAGCATTGAAAATCCAACATTGCGCCTAGTGTTAGTACAAACGAGCAAATAGGCCTGTATTCTAGATGGACGCAATCATTGATCACATTGCACATTGTAATATTTAAAATGTGCAATGTGATCAGTGATTGCGATTGATCATTTGATTAATTGCTTGAATTTCGTTCTTGATTACGGCTCAAGTATTTTTATTCTATTTTTAAGTAAATGTCTTGTTATGATCACAGTCCTTACTTATCATCCCACTACGGGGCCATTTACTTCTTCGCTTTTTACGCAAATATTTTCTCACTTGTCTTCCCGACCTGACCCACCATAGGTTCTCTTACGCTCGTTACGCCTGCAAGTTTTGGCTTCCAGCTCACCTGCCAGTAACTATGAAAATAAAATAAAGTTAATACTTAGTTAACCTATGTTGTCCCTCTGCCGGACATAGGTCTCCCCACAGAAATCTTAATAATGTACCTTATTATTTACATTTCTATGGCTCTCCCCCTTAAGACGTGAGACAACCGAGTCAGAGCTAAGAAACGCTGGCGTAACGATTTGTATCCGTTCCCAACCGATAGGCCGAAGATTGGAAAACAAAAAATAAAATTAAACCAAAAATAAATTCGTATTTCCGCAAAACTGGGGACAGATAATCGAATAAAAGACAACTAAACGATGACGCTATTAAGGCCCCTTTCCGCGAGTCCCCTTCATAAACAAAATAATCGTTTGCGGTGACGGGACGAGAATTTTCTAAATCACGAATGTGAAAACCCGTGTTTGCCGTTAACTTGCCTCCGTGTCTACGAACTGACAATTTATTAACAGTTTGCGTGAGAATTGAATTATGGTTAATCGAAAAAATACCAATTTTTTCACAAATTATTTGGGTTTCATAACTGCCTCTTTTGGCTAGTCGTCGCAAAAGCTACTGTTGAGTATGAGGTCCTGGATTCGATTCCCAGGTCGGCCATAAAATTATTGATTTATTAGAAAGAAAAGAAAAATAAAGAAAATACATTTATTCGCGGTAAACATGACGCAGAGAAAAACACACAAATACAAACAAGAACGAGTTGGGGGAAAATATGCGTCACATCCACGCAAAATGGCAATCGAACAGCATAATGCTACGACTTTATGCAAGACAGAGCCCCAGCGCTGGTTTTCAGCGAGTGCCGCCGGCGCTGACGTGATGACGACAACTAATGCAGCATACGAAAATATAAAAAAAAAGAAAAAAAAAATACACAATACCTAGTTCTAAATGTTTTTTTACACATAATATTTATAAAAAAGTAACATTCCGGGCAACGACTCATGCGCCGCCGGCCTTTAATAATCTGTGCGCGCAGCTGTCATAAAACTATAGGTTTGACATTTTGACATATTGATTACAAATTTCTCAGAAGCAGCTCGGAGTCTGGTTTCGTGCACATGTGACTTAAAAACGTAACTGGCGAAATGTGGATGTACGGTCGCCAGCAGTTCAAGCTACACGAAACTGTCAAATTTCTCCAAACGATTTTAATCCTTAAAATGTTGAAGGTTGACTTCAAAATCGAATGAGAAAATCTGACAGTTTGTGGTAACTTGATGTGCTGGCCACTGTACCTACTATAATGTACACTTCAGCCGAACCCTTCGGGGAAACCAGGCATTATGCTATGTTATTATTACATAATGTAATGTATTGATATAGTTGATCGAATGACCGGACAGTTTTTTTTTGCGTGGGAAAAGTGTAAATCCATTTGTCAATGTAATTATCGTACACTTGTGAGTCAACAAAGGGATTCCCTCGAAAAAACACTAGTAAATAGCTTCTGATAACATTGTTGGACTAGGTGTTAATACAGTGAATTATATTATTTAAGAATTCATTATAAAATGAATTATATGAATTATATTATAATTATATTATAGTGAATTTAGCAGTTTCTAATCACTACAAAAACGACTCCGTTAATTATTTATTGTGTTTGATGAAATTGTTTTTTTTTCTTCTGAACCTTTGACAAACACAAATATTTGTAGGGATTTTTAAACTGTATGGAAATGTAGAACTTCTTCAAAGAATGGAAAAATAAATAAACATAAATGACGTCAAACGTCTTGTACCTACAAGTAGGTATATAAAAGTATAAACATTCACGAGAGGAAAACTACGGGAAGTACATACCTAAAAATAAATTGCACGATTAAACAAAGGTAGGTAATAATAAAATAATGATATTAGATCATACCCAATTAGAAAAATATAGATACCTACTAAATTAATTTGTCATTAGTTTGAATTATAATAAAATATTTATAAAGTCATTTAGAACTACTATGGACATTCTGGACATTCAAACATGAAAATTAAATTGTAATCATAACCTTTTTTTAGGTTTGCCGTAGTAAAAATCATTGACTTCTCAAATAGGTACTAATCTCAAAATTTCCACTTATTTCTTTGACGAGTATAAAAATGGGATTTCCATGCACTTTAAGATTACGATAAACTACGAGCTTTCGAATAAATCTATGAATTCTAGTTTATTATTTTGTTTTCGAGAACTGTCTATTTGATTAATTAGTTTCATTAAAATGCAATTTGTTCTGCCTAATCAAGGCTTTACCAGCGTAAGGGTCAGCACAGACCGACGTAGTGGCGGAAAAAAGTAGGTTCGCGCACCACTCTACGACGCTTTGTGTGTTTTTATCAGGCATGTTATGGAGCTCCGTAACCGTAATCGAAACTATCGGATATCCGAAATAAAAATATATCCGTAACCGTATCCGTTTCACAAGTTTCAGATAGTTTCGTATAAGGGCGGAGACTAACTAATTATTATAACATCTCTAAATAATTACATAAAACTGCATAAAACCTATAAATAAAACCAAATTATTACATACTATTTGTGTTTATATTTTACTTCAATCTAATATCCGTAACCGTATCCGAAACCGATATAATTTTATTCCTATATCCATATCCGTATCCAGATCAGAAATATCATATCCATAACATCTCTGGTTTTTATTACGTTATACAAACAGCCGTATGCTGTAGTTAATAAAATCGACTTTCAGTTATTATAGCATTAAGGCGCGAACAGGCGCGACGCGACAGCCCGACACAAAGGCGCCGCGCGCCGCGCCGCCCCGCGCCCGTCGCGCTGCACGTGGTGCCATTGTGTCACGCTGTCGCGTCGCGCCCGTGTGTACGAGCCTTTACTCACTTCGCCGCCACTCCATCGGTCTGCGCTGACCTTAAAGCTCAGCCTTGGTCAGAATGAATTTCCCGAAAAGATACAAGTCGCCGAATTGAGCGTCATCTATGCTAATATTTGTTCGGCGAAAAAGTGCGGGTAAATACGTTGTATGTTAATGTTATTAACAATTTATACATACCAATTGAATATAATTATTTGTTAGATTAAAAGAAACCGTTAAGCAGCTCTGCACATATTATTTTGATAGATACCGCAGGGTAATTGCGTAACACACTAACAGTAGGAATAGTTATCATTTTGACAGTTCAACAACATTCATTGCGTTATTTAAGTTGTTGAGCAGACAAATTTTTCGAACATATGAAGCAAAGGATTAGCAATAGGCTTCAAAATGATTCACATTGTGATAGATAGTGTGTTACGTAATTAGGGTGCTGGGCAATAATTCAAAAATATTACATAAAATATTATACGGGCCTAGAATTATATATGCCACATAGTTCCCTCCAAAATGATAATCCTTAAACCTATAGGAGTAACCAAAAAATTGTGTCAATCAAACCTTAATTTTTAATTTGTCCGTTCGTAGTTATGTCTACGAGTAAAAACCGAATGATATGCGTCGATATTTCGATAATAGACAATGGGTTCCAATTTTTATAAGTAATATCAATATTGCATTGTTGAATTATTATTGAACTGTACGTAGGTAGGTATCTGTTCGAGGATAACAGACACAAAAATAATGAACACCGTCATGATCCAACAATTCCCTAAACCTTCAAACACTTGAATGCCACGACAAAGTCGGATCAGCAAGTTGGATTTTAATTTCCAAACCACAGGCGGCTATAAACGGCGTTGGCACTTTAGTGTTCCATTGTGTTGTGTGCGCAAGAGCAGCCAGCCGCCATTACAGCCCACATGCACCAACAATATGGAGGGGCAGTAAAATCACGGAGATCATTTTAACACACCATCAGTGATGTGACTGGTCGGTATGGTGCTGCCTATAGGTATGTAGGTTGGATATACCTACATCATATTGTACCTATATATATTATCTATCTACCATGACAGCGACTAACAGCTTTATGCAACACGTAACTAAATAAGCGCAAGCCCTCACAGATAATTGTTGAGAATCTATCGATTGAAACCAGACCCACCTTTTTTGTTTTTTTGTTTGGGAAATCATCACATGACTTCTCCCGCTCTGGGCGGAGCGGGAGGGCGAGTCGGACTTTTACTGACTAAAACCCATCCGTGTTCCTTCAGTTGCCTGTGCGCCAGGGCCGCGGTAACTCTTTCGAACGATCCGCGACCCTGGCAGGCATCGGCCCTAGCGGACCCCGTCAATTGGTGCTAACATCTCGTTGAGGCGCGCGTGGAACACAACGCGCCGTCGACCCGGGCCTGGTCCTTACCGGACGGCGAGCTGCCCGTTGCTCGCCGTCCGCAAGCCCGTGCCTACGGTGGCTGAGAATCGGCTATCGACTCCCGAACCAGACCCACCTACCAAACCAAACCAAAAACCTATCCAAAAACTTTAAACTACCTATTCTGCAGTCGAAGCATGATTACCAGCTTGTTGATTTAAGATAAACAGAATCATAATTCAAAGTAACAAGACAAAAAAAACGCAAATACGAGAGAAAATTTGATGAATCCCGGGGTTTTCCTTTCATTTCAACATGTTTCCATGTCTGAACTTACTTGGAATGGGGAAGTTTAGTACTAAGAAGTACAAGTGATGTAGAAAATCTTATTCATGATACATTACTATTGACAAAACCAATAATATTCTAATAGAATCGTCACGTTTGAGCGTCAACTCTGCCTACCTCGTCGGGAAATACAGGCGCGATTTTATCGTCACGTTTAACTGGTTGGTGATCTAGAATGCTATTACAGTACTGGCCATCTTTTTTGTTCACCAAATGATGACAGAATTTGAAAGAGAAGATCCTAGTTCTTGACTTGAGGCTATTGCAATAAACAAGATCTGGCCCAGTATGTCATATTTATTACCTAGGAAATTAGTAGGATGTTAGATTCTCGGTATCGAATGGTAGGCGTTACAATATATTTGGATTTTTCCTTCTTGATTCAAATTTGAAATTTCTTAGAATCTGCACATGTTTCGTTCTTGTTAGTTGATATACTCGTATTAATATTATTATATAAATTAATATTTATTTATCCTGTAAACACACCAATATCCAGAGACAGACTTTATAAAAATTATGTTAAGGTTCTGAGTTAATTATTTATATCTTAATTTACATCATACGTATAAATTGCCTTCCAAAAGAATAAAATATATATATATACACCATGCGTAGGTACTCTAAATACATAATTAGAAGCAAGTGTATTTTCCTAAAAGACTGGTCTACTAATGGCGATGCCGCATGCCGTTGTGAACCTTATTAAGTGTTACAAAATAGGTAATTATACTAGTCAACGGTCCAGTCAAATTAAATTAGCTAGCGAAACTCCACCGACCTTATGGGTAATGATATCCAACGAAACAAAAATAAATTAATTTAATGGTATTTTTTGGGGTGTCTTCGAACGCAGTTAGCGTTTTCACTTATATAAATATCAATTTAAAAAATCAGTTTTATTTTGTGTAAACTTCATAGACGTGATTGGTATCAATAGTTAAACATAATAAAACATATTTTTTCAACACATAGTTTATGTAACACACACACCAAGCGGTCGTTGACCCCTAAACATCAAATCTTTTTTATTTTAGGTATTTTATCGTGTTTAGATATCGCTACCCAACACGTCTGCGGAGTTTCGCTAGCTAATTTAATTTAAGCATATACAGGCAAGCATAAAACATAATTTGCCAAGATCTTCGTTATTCAAGACATTCAAGACGAAAACCAGAGCCAAACAAAAAAGACACAATTTCCGACCGTAACACAGTGATGACCGCTACACAAAATGATTTGGTCACATTCTGGTCATGCCGTTTATGCTCGTCCCTAATTATCTGTTCAATTTGTCAAAGTATGAGGAACTCTCTCTTTCGACATAGCACATTACGATCAAATTACTGATTTCGAAATGTCTAAAATGTGGTGTAATATTTTGATTATTTTTTGTTGTGTAATTATGTTGTTTGGCAACTAATTAGTTCCAGTCTTAGATCTGGTTTTATGTCTTCGTAAAATGAGTCAGTTTTAAGGCAGCGGAGTCACACAAAGAATATGATTTAGTATACAGACGCCGGTTTTTTATTGACTGTTCTGTTGGGTTAGTATGACTCTGGTAATCTACAGATTCCATTTCTCAGGGTTTTTTGCATAGACAGAAAAACAGAACCTTATTGTTTACTGCTGAAAATGAGGACAACTTACTTTAGTCGGTCTTTCACCCAAGTTTAACCTAAAGCGTAAGTTCCTTTTGGTCATGATGGCCATGACTATTATCATGAATAATTTTTTATGTATTTCTGAACCACAAACAGCATAAGCGACATTACCCTTTATCCCCGTTGTTTTCTTTGATATTCAAAGTCAAAGCATTTATTTGAAATAGGCACATACAAGGCACTTTTGAACGTCAAATTTACTTTGATTCTAGTCGCTACTTCCAAAAGGTAGTTTCGTATGGAGAAGAATGGGCAAGAAACTCCACCGTTACTCTTTTAAAATATTTTACAATATTTTGTATACATTAATATATAATTATATATTATGTGAAGACGATGCACCTAGAATAAAAATTACTATACCACAATAGGCAAAAAAAAATAATTAAGCAATGACAGATAAATAAATTAAGTGATAATAACATGGTGCTTACATACAACAATACAAACATTGTAAAAGTATACACGATATAAAGATAGAGATAGAGAAATTCGAGGTCCAAATATCAGAATACCCAAGATCATACACAAATTCTTTAAAAATCATCACGATACACCAACAAAAAGAATATAAATGTTCCGTATCACGCCACTGGACCAGTCCGCACCTGTCGCATCCCATCACATCACATTATCGATGCTCTGTTGTGATGAGCCCGTCACAATTAATGGTAGTTCACACACGACGGTGTCCAGTTACATCGTATTTATAGCTGCCGGGGTACTGTGGATAAGAAGTTTGTAGCAGGACTGTTACACGTAATGTTGAGGTTTTATGTCGTGTTTGTTATTGCTGTTGTTTTAGAAATCAAGATGAACTCTAGGTTGATTAAGACTTAAGTGTCCTCAAATGGTAAAAGGACGTGAAAAGCACTACGTAAAATGCTAAACACTGAAAAGAAAATCGTGGTTCAGCTTGAAAGATTATGGGTACGTAACCAAAGAAGAATTGATTTCGATGCTATAGAACTTTGTCTATATAATAACAGTTCCAAGGTAGAGCAGAACGTAGCAGTTAGAATTCTTCTGCACCTTTCGAATGTCAGGCCAACGAACAGCCCGCTTTTCAAGCGACAATTTATAAAGTCAAATGTTCAAATAACTCAAGTTCTTCCCGAAAGCTGTGAGAGCTTTGACAAGAGATGTTCACATGTCGCGACAGGCACATAACGTTTTATATTTATGCTCGCTGGGCGTTCTACACAATATTGAGAACTTATGATCAGACTTAAACGCTGAAACGACACATAACCATCACCTGCTTTCCATTGCCGCTTCAAACTCGAACTATGGAACTATGGGCTATTGGAATCAGCAATAGAAAGCGACCGCAAAATATTTTCCTGAAAATCGTGTCATAGTCGTGTACATAAGAGGCGACGGTTTGCGAGTCGTCTTCACTCACAAATGTCACTCAGGATTTACGCTCGATCGTAAATCAAGATGGCGGCGGGTTCCTCCCCGCACCCCTCGCCCACCTGCGCCTGGGCACAATAATTGAATATTTCACGCGCCTCTCTCAACACCTCTGGATGGTCGTTGCCATACAATGTTATGTTTTACGGCTTCACTCGTATTGCGTTAGGTCCTAAACTGTTGATGAGTGATCATGCGGAGTGTATTAAGTTTAATGGCGACTTTTGAAGCGATATTTCACATCGTTCGAGACACGCCTTTAAAGTTTAGCGACCAATGTTTTATGATGATTTGTTTCCGTATTGAGTGAGGCTTTGCGAAAATAATTCTGCTCTACCTGCTTTGCTTTTGCAAAGTTTGGAGTGGTGTGAAAGATTTTTCAAATACAAAGAAACTTTGATCTCCCGACCAATGAAATTGGGAATTAAATTCGAACATGCTAGTCGTACTTCGACTTTGATTTTAGAAATATATCAATCAGCCTAATGAGACTATAATTTTTTGCTTCAAATCGGATTGCTCCTAGGATTAATCCGATGTTGTAATATTGTATACTATCTATTATATAATATTACATTCCATATTACCTTTTAAAATGGT
Source organism: Griposia aprilina (assembly GCA_916610205.1). Taxonomy (NCBI): domain Eukaryota; kingdom Metazoa; phylum Arthropoda; class Insecta; order Lepidoptera; family Noctuidae; genus Griposia; species Griposia aprilina. The sequence goes on from OU744302.1 coordinate 15,279,215, forward strand.
GCTATACTCGTATGGTACTTCTTTTTGCTCAATTGGACATGGTCTTGAACGTTTTTAACTAGTCAGGCCCCAGGTAGCCCATTATAAACGAAGAGCCATGTCAAGGCTCCCATATACAGGCGCGACGCGACTCTAGACGATCAATTTAAAAAAAAAATAACTATGATAACTTCATGAGTCCCGTCGTCGCGCCTTTCTGCGGGAGCCTTTACGAGTTAATTATTATGGATACTATCGTGTTCATAGTAGTTCAATCCTAAACCCATTGCAACGCACACAATGTAAAACATGTCTTAACTTGTCACAAAAGCAGGAAACAGCAAACTGAATTCCCTTATCATAAAGAAGCATGAATTGTGGGAATTAATAATTCAATACCTAACATTAATAATTAGAACATATATTTGAACGCCTATCGTAATAAATAACATCCTTAGTATTTTTGGTTATCATCACTGACGTTTGATAAATGTGTAGCGAACTAACCTACTCTAATTAAAATGCGAAAGAATTTACAACTGTGTGCTACTACTTTTCTACCGATTTTCTTGCTCTTTACTCTTTTTTTTTCTCTTCTGGTTTTCATAAAGACCGCTTTATATAAGACCTACTAAGAGATGTAATATTTCTACATTTATATCTATCATTTTTTTCTTCTTTTTTTTTCTATATTTACATATTTTTTTTCATTTATTTCTGTAATTCGTACGGTATACATATTAAATAGTATTATCTTCTATACTTACACGATATTCGACGATATCGGCTACAGATGTTGAATCCTTTTTAACCAACTTCCAAAAAGGAGGTTATAAATGTTCGGCTATATGTGTGAGTTTTTTTCAAATGTATACTTACATTACTTAGTTACTATGATCTATTCCCATCCAATACCAAGAGCTAATACCATTTGGTATTAGTTTATTTCCGAATTTATTTTCTATTCCCAACGAGTACCACATTTTTTTAAATAAAAAATCTATTACTAACGAATACCAAAGCGTGACTTTTTGTACACTCAGCTACACAAAGTTTTATTTAAATTGCGTTTTACCGAAATCTAGGGTAATCTAAATATAGGGTTAGGGTTAATAAGCTGGTCGACGGAGCCCCGCTACGCGGAGCTCCTATTTCTGTCTAAAGCGTTTAAAGGAACCTAACCAACCGAACCTCGGGATGCCACTGACGTCGACCGTCTAGGATTAGGATTTTCGGGAACATTTATTATGTTTTCGGAAACTTAGTTCGGTAATTAATTTTAACACAGCTTACCTGTTAGTATTACAGTCAACCAGAGATCGATCGCTGGTAGTTAATTTGATAGGTAGGTAGGTAGGTAGGTTAAACATTACTTAAAATCACTCAAAGCATTTTAATTTTACTGAACCTGACTGTATCTGATTTCTTCAAACTTGTTTTAGTATTGGTTTTAAAATGTGGTACTCGTTGGGAATAGAAAATAAATTCGGAAATAAACTAATACCAAATGGTATTAGCTCTTGGTATTGGATGGGAATAGACCGTTACTATATTTAAATTTAATGAAATGTACCGATTTCTCCGTCAGTTGTAGACCGATATTGAAAATATTTTTTTTGTTTGAAAGGGTATGCTGTCGAGATGGTCCCTTTTTTACCAAGTCAGAATCTGATAAGGGGATCCTATGGAAATCGAGGGAAATCCTCACATTTTATAGGCTCACGTATAGCGATTTGGGTATTTTTTATAGTAACACGTGCATTTGGTCTCGGAAAGCACCACTCGGTGAAGTGGAACTGATGATGAAGACCAGAGGTGGCCACCGGAACTACCTACTCTATAATAAGTATTTCACGGGTTGCGATTCCATTACTTTAATATGGTTGGTAAGCAATTTATGCTCGTCACAATGCATATGGTGAAATGGAGCTGATGGTTTGCATCACCATCAGCTCCAATTCGTCTGGTTCTTAAAAGGAGAACTCCTCAACAATTAACGTCCCTGCATCGGGAGAAGCAATATTTTGTAAAAGATGATGAGCAGTTGGCATTAGGCTTTTGTAACATAGATAAATTAATAAACGACCCAATAAAAAGGGCAAAAATAAAAATAAAACATTTTCCAAAAAAAAACTGACTTCCACAAAAAAACACTACAAACTGAAAAAGTAACTTTAATTTCGGAAGTCGTCATCAAAACACTAAAATACAAATCCAAAGACACCGACTTCCAAAATTAAAGTTATTTTCAGTTTGTAGTGTTTTTGTCTTTAGCTTTCTAAAAAGTGTACTCTACATCATAATAAAGCCTGCTCAACAATCTAACTGTCCGTCCTTGCACCACATCTGTTCCAAACTATGTCCAAAACAAACAAAAATCAGAATCAAAACGCACCTAATCTCGCAGGCTGGGCACGATGGAATCAGTCATTTATTCCGAATCGAGTGCTCTACACACGAATTATCTGCATTAGACATGTTAATCCACTCATTTTAACTGTAATTTTATTCGGTATTTATCGGTGCATTCATTACTGCTGACCGCAAATCGGGCACCCAAAAAGCTCGCCATTTTCCACCGTACGCTATCCACATTAGTATCTACGTTCTCACACTACCGCACACTGCACACGTACCCGGGTGCACTGTCGGGTGTAGAACGTAATAGAGGACTTAGTATAGACTTCAGTTGACTCTATATCACAGGGAGTAAGAAATATACTTACTGAAGAACTTAATAAAAGCTGGCAAGTTATAATGAAAACTAAAACTTCAGCACGGCTCTTGCGTTGGAGATTTTATATTCAGAATTTGTGAATTGTGTTGCCGTTCAGAAAAACTGAGAGAAAAGTCGAAAATATTTGATGAAACTAATTGACTTACATCTAAGAGGGACAGTCCAGTCCGTTCACATTTATTTTACCCCTGAGTTTGCATCACTGTCAAAATCACAGTGATCTTTATTGCCATTGCAATAAGGTTGCTATTGGGTTGCTGCTGTCAGAGGAAAAATAACTGTGAAGATAGGGCAGTGCTAATACTTTGTGTTTCATAGAGTTGCACGTCTATAAAATACACACTATTGATTGACGGACTATAGTTATATATATTACTTATAGCGTACTCAACATGGTTATAAATTATTTTAAATATTCCAACTAATAATTTGATTGAACCTAGTTCGAGTCCTATAAAGGATAATTGTATTTGAATGTGTAAATTAGTGGTCTGTGAAATCGGTGCTATGATTTACTTATTATAACATACTGGGGTGCAATTATGTTGGACTAATGAAAATAAAATACATAATTATAGAGGATGTACCCACAGACCCAACCCTAAAATTATGTACTTGCTTGTGTAAAGGCTTCTGCAGACAGGCGCAACGAGACGATGCGACGCGATTCTGGTAATACAATTTCCATGAAGTTTTCATAGAAATTGTTCTACTAGAGTCGTGTTTTGATGCGAGGAATGTTAATAACGACCACAAAGAATTCGCTTGAATGTTCACCGAAGTAGGTACTAATTAGCAATCAAATAATTCAAGAAGATTTCATCTACATAATTATTATAACTTGATCAGAATTAATCGTGGTCAGATTACTTTGTTGATTTAGTTTTTTTTTGGTTTAGCAGAATACTTTTTGTCTCATTCTGACACGATAGGCGGCGACTAGATTGCTACTTGAAGTTGATCGTTTTTAAAGTACAAGAATTGGCCTTCAGATCGTGCCTCAGAAATTAAAAGCAAAACTTGTGCATTTAATCCCTTTACCTACATTTGTATAAAACAAGTAAAATAAATAAAAGTAAAAAAAAAAATATAAACTTAGGAATTATAAAATTATCATAATCATAGATTACAATGTACAAGCTAAAACTAAAATATATATACCTACTATTTACAAGTGTATAATGAAAGGGAAGCGCTCATAGGGCATCAAAAAATTCGTCCGCATCGCTGTCAATGGGATAAGTGCCCAAAACGCTGGCGGCATTGCCATGTTGGTTGGCAATACTGATTCTTTGGGCTAAAAATAGGCCAGCCCACTAGTCGTGTGAAGAGTCGACCAACCACTTCGCGATGTAACCAACCAACCAACAAAATAAAAATTAAGAAAAAAGATAGTTAAGTTATGGAAGAGCGGAATCTCCTAACACGAGCTTATCTGCTTAAAAGGAGGCTCCAATCACTAGTTGGTAAGGTTTACTAAATTACACACACACATATTATTATCATTATTAGTAGGTTTAAATTATTTACTGAATTTCATTTTGACATGGTACACTTGTATTGATTTGATTGAATGTGTTAATAATATAAATATTGAGTGAATGTTTGTTATAGTTTAAACTGTTTGCATGCCTTAGTTAAGGTAGTTAGTATGGATAATTTTAAACTTAAAATCTGTAACTTGTACTCTACTTTCTGTGCAAATAAAGAACTGTTCTATTCTATTATTCTAATCTACTTGTTCAATTATTAAACCATTTTAATTTTTTTCATTAAATAATTGTTCTCTAAGCTTGGAGTTCTCACAAGTTTAACATAAGTAGGTATAGGTACCTAGTAGTGGAGGGTCTATAATGTTTCTTTTGTTCCAGGGAAGAGCTTCTCGTTAACAATAACGATATCAACAAACCCACCTCAAGTAACCACGTACCTAAAAGCCATCAAAGTCACCGTCGATGGACCCCGAGAGCCCCGCTCTAAAACTAGTGAGTATACACCTTTATCTTTACAAAAACACAAAACAGTCAGGTATACATGATAGCCAACTGTGAAATTTGTAAGGCGCAATGTACATAGATGCGACGAACAAGGATCAGGGCGCCCACTCTCTAAGTCCGTCAACGAAAATACGGGCCAGTCAAAAAGTAAATCGAAAGATCGGAGTGAATACGACACCCGTATAATTATCTTTTTCGGACGGATGAAACCACATCGGGATTAGGGACAACTGTCAAATCGTGGTGTCATTCATTCTTAGGTCGGGCCCCAAACTAATCTTATGTCCGTGGATGATACAAAGTAGGAATCACACGTTATTTCAGGCGAAACTACGGATTTCATGATTAAGCAGTAGGCCTCCTGGGGGCCTACACTTTAAGCAAAAAGTCTGTAGCTTAGGCTGAAGTTACGGAATTTTACTACTTCTACTAGTCTATTACTTCTACCCGTCCGAAAAAGTTAACTAATCGGAAGGAGGGTTCACCTCTAGGTATCAAACTACTATCGGACGGGCCCGTATCTATGTTGATGGTCTTAGAGAGTAGGTCCTCTAGCACGGAGGCTTGTCCATTGCGTGTTAATAAATGGAGCACTAAATATGAAATGCAGTCTTGCCAGCGTCGCCTTTGTGTACGACGCGCCTTATAAATTAATTGATTCTATTAATATAACATAGCATTACGCTTTTAGTTTCTCCCCGAAGGGTTACGCAGAGGTGTACCTAGTACACCCACATTTCACCAGTTATGTTTAAGTCCCATTTAATAGGGGGCGAGCTGATATTCTATGGGTAATTAAAAAGAGGTCATCATGACATAGTGCCTAGGGTTACGTCTCGGCGTTCTCATATGTTGAATTTGTTCAGAACTGAATATTTTTTGCAGCATTTACTTCAATTTGGACAATAGGAATTAATGTCACAAGTTGTTTAAATCGAGCTGAGCTATGTTTTACCCTGAACTCTATATTATTAAAGCCCACGATCTCCTGCCTTAGGAATAAGTACCAGGAATCTATCAATGCGTCTCGTAGGACCATTTATTCTCCCAACCTGTTGCTCACCTCAACTACAACACACACTCAGCTGTCGTATTCTCATTGACTGCTTCGATATCACATGGGGAGTTCCTTCATCAATGATTCGTGCCTTTTCGTAGACAGTCGACCACAATCTTAGTGTGAAACGACAGTCCCAAAAGGGTCAATAGGTGATCTGAATTCTGTAAATTTTCTGGTAATAATGACGTAGATTCTGTGACACAATTTAGTAAATAGTTAGGTACAATTGAGTGTTAAATCTTCTATGTTTATAACAAAATTAATTAATAAAACAGCTTTATTTTCTGTTAACCACCACATTTACAAATACAAACAATGCGGTCATATCGGAAACAAACAACAACAAATACATTTACAAAATACAACATTACAAGTTACCAATTAATTAAAAAAACTAATATGAAAGCATAATTCGATCGCGCGTGTCCTGAGCCCGGCCCAATTTGTTATTATTCGACGTTGCGCTACAAAAACCGCGAGCAGAAACAATTAAAATAATATATAATATTGTGAACAGTTTCTATTATTATCGTGTAATTTTCATTATGTATGATAGTGGCGAGCGGCGCGACCGCGATATCGCAACTTGTAGATAAACTCTTTTCTTCCCACGGGAGTCGGCACTGATATCGCGATTGTCATGTGTTTTTTTTACCTACTTTAATTTTATGTGTGTTGCACAACATTTATGTGTAATGAAGGTCATATTTTGTAATAGGTTATTTTATTATGCTATTGAAGCAAAGGTACGAAACTTGGTAGGCAATTAGGCATCGTTTTAGAACATGGTGAGAAGAGGAGAGAGGTAAGAGTAATAATGATTTCTGATTGATTTCTTTTTTTAATGAATTTTGATTTTGATTTATTTGATTTGATTTTCTAATTAAATTAGCTAGCGAAACTCCGCAGACGTGATGGGTACCGATATCTTAACATGATGAAACAAAGAAGAAATTAATTTGATGTTTTTTTATGGGGTCATCGACGAAAATTTGTGTATTCACTTGAAATATCAGTTTAAAAAACAGTTTTTTTTAAACTTCACAGACGTGATTGATATCGATATTTAAACACGATAAATTTTTTTTTTTTCAACTCATACTTTATGTAATAACACTAACAGTGCTCGCTGAACCTTAAAAAAAACTTTTTGTCGTGTTTAGATACTAATACCCTTAGGTCTGCGGAATTTCGCTAGATAATTAAAATTTGACCCTGTAGAAGGACCAAAAAAAAACCTAAAATTATTATCTTCATAAAAGTCGTAATAAAACCAATATCTATTAATTAAAACAGGTTCCTCTAAATATCTTTAACCACGAGCTAAAGCTTTTCCATCGAAACAATAGGTACTAATAAACTTTTATTTCCCAACAATTCTACCCCACATTTAACCGATATCTAATTAATATCATAAAACATCGTCTTCCGCCTGTCAGTCACGCGAAACTAAGGAGTTGCTCAAAAGGAGTTCGAAGCTTCGAACTATCGACGAAATTGGAGGAAAAATATACAAAAAAAAAAACACGTTACGCCATATGGAGCGGCAGAGCCAGCGGCAAACAATAGTGAAATTATATCAGTAATAAGTTGCACTCACGCACCACACAACTGCTGGGACCTTTGTGCCTGCTGCCGCCATGACGCGATGCAGTACAGGCTCAGGGACAATATTTCTTTATACTTTATCATAATAAATACAGTTTTAAAATAAAATAAGAACTCACAGGATCAATATTCTGCAGTGTTATTTTAAAAAGTTCACTTCATACGTCATAATTTTAAAATGCACGGATTGTATGCAAAGTAAATCTTTGCTGGTTCACTAGTGACGTTTAGACATAATAATTGCTTATTAGTGCCCTAAATTAATTTCTCATTGAAACAGGCATTATTCATGTATCACCAGCACCAACATATTCAAGATTTCTTACAACAGAATTTCAGAATGGTTAATATATCTCCCACTCGCATGAGGCCTCTTAATTAAATGTAATGGCCCTCGGTAACAATCAAGGCACACTCTCTACATCATTAGCATCAGATCTTTACCAAACTGCACGAACACCAAAAATCCCACAATATCAAACAAAGAGTAGAAAGCGCACAAAAGGCTAGTACTTAGCAAATAAGCCTCAAACTCTGGGGCACAAGAAAGGAAGATATCGTATGCTGGGGGACTTAAAAGTTTGACTTAATAGACTTAATTTGTAGGTGGGACGTAAGCCGCTTCGCAGTGACCCTCGCTAATTGCGCTGTACTCGCACATTACACGGACTATCGACTATCGATAAAATGCAATTTATTTGTAGCGGTCGAAACTGCGAATGATGCTTAAATAGTGTAGTGCAAACAATAATTTCGTTGCGCTTGGAAGATTTCAATTTGAGGTGGTAATGTTGTCTAAATAATAACTGTTTTATTTAATATTAGTCACTTTCAAACAACAACAGAATTTATCATTACGATTACTGAAATAGTTTAATTTAGAAAATTATTTATTGATTTCATGTAATTTCCGTAAGTTTAGGGTTCATTAATTTAAATAATTTAGAGATCTGAGATAATTTGCTTGCAAATGTAAAAGTATTCTTGGATTTTTTAACTAAGAAAACATTCAGTCATTCATTCATTCTAAACAAACATCGATATCAAACAACACGGCACGTCACTACCCCATTATTGTAAAACAACAAATAATAATTAATTGACTGCATTTGTTTGCGTCGATTCACTACATAATTGCGGTATACTACCATCTTACATTGTGTATACTCATAAACTAATTATCTATGTATTTTTTCTAACACAAGACCAAAATAATTAGGGCGGTACCTTTTTAAAGGCCGACAGAAGGACCGCCAATTTTGGCCACGATTGAAAAAACGACCACCTTTTTCTATAATAAGGTGATTGACACTTTAATGTTTAATTGAAGACTGGTCGCCGGAAACTTGTAGTTTTTGGGCTTGTTTAGAAAATTAAATTAAATATTAACTGTGTTGGTGCGTGACAGAGGTAGAGAAATTAGTTCTAATTTTGGGCCATGTAAAATTGGATCTGTATTTGTTTTTGTATTGTTTCTCCAAAACAATTACAAAAGTACTTTTGATGTTATTTATTTATGTGTATTGCAAATTTGCAACTATGCAGTAAAACGAAAATCCCTTCTTTCACAGGTACAAACGCGTCTCCGCACCAAATCCGTTCCTTCGGCCTGCAGCGGTCCCTGATCTCGTGCGACAGCGCATCCCTAGCTCTTCGTGAGATGGAGTACAAGAGCTCCTCTGTGAGGAGTCTCCGATCCCTCTCCCACGAGGAACGAGAGTACAAGACTAACGCCAACCTACCCGCGGGAGGTATGTACATAGACGGTTAGTCAATGTTTTATACTTTTCTTCGACAATAATATTATTTCAAGCAATCAAAGGTTGGAGCTGGAATGTCTCTTTGACATTTTCGACATTACATAATTTAGACAACCGCGAGTTCTGAACATACCTGAGCTTTTATTTAGAAGAAAAAATATAAAATGTTTGGAGAGTAAGCTTACAATCAAAACGCTTCTCTATCAAAACGTAATTTCGTTTATTTCTTTATTTCATGTTATCTAGTTTAATAGTCTCTACAGCCGCTGACATGTCGAAACCGTTCAATCTAAACTTAGTGTCAATAAACATAATTTAAGTACTTAATCGTAACCAAAATTAATTATTTGTCGAATCCGCATATCAAGCAGTGAATTTATTAGTTTAACCTTAATACTGAAAAGGTTGACCACATTTATTACTTACCTACTTGTCTAAATTAACTATTTTCCTTAAAATTCAGATATAAAACCAATACCGACCTAGGACACTTCCTGTTAACCTAAACTCAACTACTGTTCATGTGTCATTATTGACTCATTAATTTTGTTTGTGATAAACGTTTATTTATCATTTGGATCTGAATCCTAAAAATCATACGACTTACAATAATATTGTTTGGTGATATACCTACTACATACTAACGACGTTTAGGTGAAATCTTGTGTTGTGGTCCAAAAGATCAACTCCATCTGGATTCGATACATAACATCACGCCTGTATTCCCCGAGGGGTTAGGCAGAGGTGTACATATAACACACCCACTTTTCTCCAGTTATGTTTAAGTCCCATGTAATTGGGGGCGAGCCTATTGCCATCAACCGGGCACAAATCTAGACTTCGGGCTGCTACCGAGAAATTCCAGATGGAAAAACCCGATAAACACTTTGCCCGACGCGGGAATCGAACCCAATACCTCATGCTCAGCAGTAGCGCTTGCGACCACTAGACCAACGAGGCAGTTAGTTAGTTAGTTTAGTTCCAAGATCATTGAAATAAATAAAATTTATTCAAGTATAAAATAAAATTATGATTTACATTAATTACAATCGAGGAAAATGTTTAATTCTAACTGTAAGGTAGACCTGCCTGATCTAGGTTTATAAATTTAAATTGTTCAATATGTTTTGTGTTAGGATAAAGTAAAGCTTTAGCAAAATATTATGAATTTCTTAATCAGTCTGAGCTTTTGTTTTGTAAATCGTCTTCGACACAAACTTACGAATATTCTTTATTATAATTATGAGTCTGTGATGTTCCACTGCAAGGCCAAGGCCTTAAGGGGACTACATGACCTAAACGCAAATTTATAATGCCTAAAAATATATGATCCACTGCAGTAACCAAAATCAGAAAAATATATGATATTCTTCTGGATATATGCTAGTTAGATAGTGTGTTGAAAACATAATACAAATAACTTGATATGATAGAAAAAAATCACGAAGATACCTCTAAAAAAATATTTTAACGATTAAAAACCATACTAATATACATGCAAACATTCAGATTTTTTGGCAGATTATTCTACAAGTAATATACTAACGTGATAGTGTTTTAATTTTTTTAGTACAATGAATAGATTTTTAGTAAATCCATAATTGCTTCATATTTTGCAATAAATTACCAGCGTTGTGTCATCGCGCGTCTCTTTCTTTTCTATGCAATCCGACAGTGACCGCGCTTTAGCTCTTGTAAGCCTCGTAAGGGGCATGCGCCAAGGTAGCCCGCGAAATTCAAATTTTCTTACATTTTTTGCAATTTGCAGGTCTGTATCAGGTTGTATGGTGATCTAAATATGATTCGCGACAGTATCAAATATGGCTTTACAGAATTATAATCATTAGAATCAGCAATACAACTCCTTAAGTTAAAATTGCCCTCAAATGTCATGATTTCATGAAATAGTCATTAAATAGGGTAATATGAACTTATAGAGATATATTGCTGATTCTAATGATTATAATTCAATAACGGCATATTTGTTACAGTCGCGAATCATATTTTAATCAAAATACAATTTGACAGTGACCTGCAAATTGCAAAAAACGTAACAAAATTTAAATTTCGCGGGCTACCCTGAAGGTTCCGTCTTAAGCCTCCTTTCCCTCATTCCACTTTTCCCAGTTTTCTGCAATTTTCGATCAATATTTAATCCTCCCTAAATCTATACAACAACCTAACTCACGATAAAAACAACCCAGTAAATCATGTAACAATAACAGCAGTCAGATAGGTAATTTTCCTGACGTAATTATGGCCTAAATAACTGTAAAGTGTCCCGGAGTTGGCTGCGTTAAATTTATTAATATCCGCGCTCATTACGCGCGGCTCACAATCACGACCCTCTAACTGACTGCCGCCTTATTTACCGACGAGCTGTTGTAAACGGACTGATGTTTCTAGTAGACTAGGTAAATTTAAAAAAGGAATACTTTTTCTTCCCTTTTTCTTTTCTAACCAGCACCTACAGTGCTTCAAAGATCAGCTGCGTTCATAAAAGCATCCGTATCAGTCAATCTCCTAGTCTTTACCCAACTATGTTGGGATATGCTTCCAGCCTAACCTCTAATTGCTCCGACCTGATTGTTAAAATTGGCGTCTAGAAGTTATCCTTTAGCCTTGGTTTAGTGTCTAATTCTGATCAATTAAAAACTACCACAAATTGCTTCTGACGGAGTCCATGAAATTAATAACAAAAGGCAATCGGGAAGGCAGCTTTTTTCAATACTAAGTATCCTTTGATCAAACAAAAAAATATTGAATGTTTCTGCAATTAAATAGGAATTCTCTAGGAAATCATAACCAGATTTTAATAGAGTTAAACTTAATTCCATAATCAAATATTCGTGAATTCGCGTTGGTATTTATAACTGGCGAAATATGGATGTTACTATAGGTACACCTCTGCCTAACTCTTTCGGGGATTACAGGGGTGATGTTGTTATATATGTATTATTATATTATAAATTATTTTTTAATAAAAATTGAGTTTTATGAAATAAAAACCCTATTTTAAATTCTTTTCTGTATACTGTTTTAGACTTTGAGAAATTCAAATACAAGGATTTGTTTGTTAAACAACGTAAATATCTGAAACCGAAATACTTAAATACTAATAAGAAAACAACAAAAACACTAAAAACTGCCCAATCTACACGTTCTAAGTGCACGTTCATACTCGAGGCGTTTACAAGGCAATCCCAGCGGGTTTCATCAGCGCGCCAGCAATCTGCGCGCGCGCCTCTAATGACGACCCGCCATTACGCACGTTATTAGCCGCCTGCGCCGCCGACAGCCCATGTCAACTCTAATGCTTGTTGCTAACTGTCGGATTGCTTCGTGCATCTGTATTAGAGTTAATTATTTTGGTAGTTATGAGCCTTCACTTTTTGGTCCTTCGAGCCGGATTAAGATGGAGGATTTGTCATCTACCTTTAGCCAATTTTGGAATTACATTCGCAGTTATTTTTGTTAAGCTTTTTATTCACTTAAACATTAACTGTTAAAGAAAAATTTTTACAAATTCTTTTCATCCTTCACCGACTACGTTGATGCGTTTCTGTTCCCGTCATCATGACCTGTAAAATTGCTTAGGTAGTATTATATCTTATAAATTATAAGTTGTTGAATGGAACAAAAGTGTACTTAAATAAAACGATCGATATTACATCGGTAATAGTTTGTTTCCTGTCTTAGAAATATCTTCGTAATGGTCCAGTTCGATTGCGTTGTGATTCACGGCTGTAATTTAACGACATCTACGTGGTTACGGGCACATAGCTTCCCTGTGTTCTCAATTTTGGTTTGGAATTCTTTTACTGTATTAAGACTGCACTGATCCATTATAATGCATTGGTACCTAGCTGGAGGCCCTCTTATAAGTTGTAATATTTTTACAAAATTATATTATTATTGTTACAAAGTTATTATCGTTAACTAAAAAGTACAAAAGGACCATTTGAAATATGTTTTTCCTTTTTAATGTGAAACAGTGATGTCTGTTTAACCTACCTACATAATTAAAAATAAATATCAAAGCCCATATTAAACCCAGAATCCTGAAAATCTTGGATTTCATCAAAGACAAAGCATGAAAAACCTTACTGGACATCATTCCCTACTTATATTAAAAACAGTGCGACGCAGACAGGGGCAAACAATGCGGTCATCGGATGATGACGTAGACGGCCAGTAATGGGGGGCTGCGCTCCCGGCCCCCGGACAATCGGAACCGGGCAATTATGCGCACTGATCGAACACCTTGCAAGCTTGCGCACGCTAAACAACGCGTTCGAAGTTCGAAATGCGTTTATACGTTATGACGTCACAATAAATGGAAGACTTTTTGAAATACATGCTTCGGATTATGAAAGTTAGTCTGTCAATTATTTTCCTTTTTTTGTCTTTTGTTTTGGCTGGGACAGATGTCACCAACATAAACGTTATGGGAATAATAAAGTTTTCAAAAGCCAGATCAAGTCTCTCATAAGCAACTTAAATATCAAGTAGCTCATGTTAAGACTGGAGTACTCAAATAAAAACAGCCAATCAAGTCATCTTATCTCGAGATTCAAATTCAACAGAATAAATACAACAGAATTTCAGAAATCGGGGATTAACCAAAACATATGAACAATCTTTAATTAACTATAAAGTACTGTAATCAGTTTCTAACCGACCAATATTACTAATTATTTTTCCTTACGTAACAACTGTATAATATTTTACATCAGTGACGTAAACACATGCCCAAACAGGGTATGTTAATCATTTGAGTTCGGGTTATCATTAATGAATTACATAAAACGAGACGCTATCAGCCCTGCATACGCATACGGGATAAAATTGGAATAACCCTATAACGGATATACCTAAATAAGTGATGTAAGTTAACCAACTTCCCTTTCCTGATTTTTAACATATACATACTTTTATATGGTTCCTATTAACTTTGACCAAATGTTTTCTATATGCACAAAAATAAATAAGCACGTAAAGCATTATTTTCCTATACGCAAATCATCTTAATTCATCCACGTTTGTAATTCCGATAAGGGATAGTTAAATTAAGACCAATAAAACATCTATCACCATGGTCAACACACTTAAACCTACTTTTACTAGGATTTTTGGCGCGTTTTCAAATTCGGAACGAATGCCGTTATCTTATTTTTTTCATACAATTTCACCAAACCATTTATCAAATGTCTACCAATAGTGCTACCCTGTCAATGTCATTCAAGCGCCAAAAGATCCTTGTAGCACTGTAATCATAATTCAAAATGTTCAGCAGAACTACGCACATCTTTTTACATCCAATATTTTACAGCTTTCCACTATCCAACTAGCAGAAGCTAAGACGAATGTCGTCGACCTCTAGATGGGCTACGAGAGAAAAATAATAACAATAACATCAAATGCGATGAGGAGAAAAAACGGACGCGCGGGCACAATGTCATTACGCCGCGGCGGCTTAGCATCGTGCGCCATAGACTAGCGAAGAATTAGAATGTAGTTGAATTTAGAATAGAGTAAACGGTGTTACGACCTTTATGCCTTTATTCTCTAAAAATGTCATGAAGAAGCTTAGACCATTCATAGACATAGAGAATGGACCGTGCGTTCCGTATTCAGTGGTGTAGTGAATACAGCCCGAAAAGTTCGAGAGAAATAAAGCGAATATGCGGCCAGTAGTTTTCTCTTTCTAGAATTCTATTTTTGAATAAACTTCACTAGCATTAGACAAATTCAAATTAAATTTGACAATTTGATTAAATAAAATTTACTTTTAATTTACATTTAAAGACCAGATAACTCAAAAACCCTACATTAAAACAAAAATCCTAGCTACTGCAAGATAGAATCTTTTATAGGTCTATCCATCGTCATATTCTTATATTTGGCTAAACTATCGATAGTTGCTACCATTTTTCTTAAAATGTCGTAGACGCTCGTAGCATTTAAACGTAGAACGCTACGAACGTCTACGATTTTTTTTGTAGTTCCCTGTTTTAGTAAACATATTCTGTCGACTGTCTACGCGTTAAATAGTGCTACAATGTGCGCTTATCTATCACTATTTGAATCCAAAGTAATCAGAGTGGCGGTCCATTCACTGATGGCTGCTATTGCCAATGGCATGGCACGCCATGTAATCACTTCTACGTCAAATACTATCAATTTCAACGGCTCCTGGCGCTGCCCAATTACTCCACAATCGACACATTGTTTAAAATTCTATGGAGACATCGAAATCAACGCAAATAATATAAAACCGCAAAAGTCAACGAAATTACACTTTTCACACTTTAACTTAAATTGTTACAAAATATAACATCTATTTTTGAAAACATTCAATTCTAAGAACAACGTAATATTACATCGCGCCTTATTTCCGGTAGATATTTTCGATTTGATTGATCAATTTCGATGATCAATATCTCGGGCGCCGTGATTGGCTACCGACCGACAACCTATCGCATTATAACGATACTTTTCACTGTTTCACACTCCAATACCTTTAATTCACTAGAGAAACAATTGAAAAATGATATTGGGACGGCTATGTATCGTAAAGCGGAGTCAACAGTGTCGGTTATCGCGCGTTTGCTGCTGTTGGCGCGTAGAGCTGCGGTTACACTTACTCAAATAAAGTCAATCTTGGTGCCGGGCGAGGGCCCGTGTGAAAATTTGATAACGAAACTATGGATCGATGGGGCTGCAGAAATCAGGGGCCGCTGGTTGCGGTTTCAATCGGTGTGCTACTGTGGGATGTAATAAGCGGCAACGGATTAGCCTCCTACGCACCGACGGCGGTGTACACGCGCTCTATCGCAGTGTATTGCCACCTCACACCTGTCCCAATTTGCACCAATATTGCGATAGGTCTTTGTGATTCTGAAGCTAATAATTTTGAGCGAAAGCAATATTTATTGAACCAGCATGTACCTACCTATATACATCGAAACTGTTGTAAGGTTAGCGAGTTCCGCGTCCGCGGCTTTCATATCTATACTAATTCTATATTCTATACTAAAAAAAAAAAGCTGAAAAGTTTGTTTGATCGCGCTAATCTCTATACTATCAGTCGGATTTAAAAATCTTTTTTTATTTGAAAGCCCAATTCTTGAGGAAGGCTATAAGCTGTTAAACATCAAGCTAGAACCCTGAGGACATGAGCAGAAACAAAAAAAGTCAGAAAGAACGCTAAGGGAAAACCAAGTAATAGCGCGGGCCGGCGATGCGTTGCGACGAGGTGGGCCAGGGGAACAAGAAAATTCACGCGGACGAAGTCGAGGACAGAAGCTAGTAGATGAATATGGCTATCGTACCTATTCAGTGAATGCTCAGCGTTTCAGCGAACAAGTTACTCAAGATCGGTACGTAATGGAAAATCCAGTGGCCAAACTCCCGTCACACCGGATATGAAACATTCTGATTACAAACACCTTGATCTACGAAATTGAGCAATAGAACAAAAACCCGAGCCACCCGCATGTTAACCCTATTCCGGCAACCTGCATCATCTATCGAAATTATTAGAAACTACATCCTGTTGACCTCACACGATTTCCGACCTTCGAAAATGAATCACGTTCGGCGTAACGTCTTCATTTCTAATATTTCTTAACTAGCTGTTATAAAAACTTATTGGATTTATTGGAAGTTATCTATGGATGGCTATTCGGTATAATCGGCTACTGAAGATAGCTTCGTGGGGCATTAAAACTATTAAAATGTATGGTGGGTGGGGCAGCACGGATAGAATTAAGTCCGGCCGCAAAACCACAGCTCCTGGATCGACTCGACAGTTAACCCGCTACGTGCCGAGTATTATCGATACGTCAATTTTATAATTGCCTTTTTAAAGTCATGTAAATTCTTACATGGTTTTCTTACAGGTGAATTTGTTGATATTGACTAGCTGCAGCGGACTTCTCCACGATTGATAAGAGTGTGCACTTTTTTTGTGCCTTTGATACCAAGTAGAATAGTTTTCCACACATATAGGTGTATAGAATAAGTTTTGTAAGAAAAACTTTAAACCGTTGCCGCTACTAAACTATACCAACTTTCAAACAAAAAATTGCATAAATAATATTGTTCAGCAATTTAAATTCAGAAGTAAATGCAATATCTCGAGGCAGACATCAAAATATTATCGACATCTTTTCGACCATCGACAACCCAACCCTCTGCGCGCCGCTACAAAAAGCACGCGCAAAACTTCTAAACAGTTAACTTCTGAATGATTTTATCGACGTTTCGCCGACAAACGCTTGTATTATTCATCTAACTTCGCATGTCCCCCAACTCATTACAGACACTATTTTCCGATGTGGCAATATTCGCGCATTTTAAATGTAGTAGCAAAGTGCACTGTAAAAGCGCTAACCACAAAGATTCGATTGATATTTTAGTTGCTTTAAAATGAACCCTAAAACATGTTCCGGCTCGAAGCACTAGCTTTAAATGTAGACTGAACCTGAAAAAAACTTGGTATATTTTCAGAAAAAAATATTTCATTTACCTATATTATAAGATTTTAGTTTAATCCTAACTAACTAAGCAACTTCTGTTATTATTATGAATTGAAATCATTTTGGAATTAGCCACTCAGACTAAAAATTCTAAAGGTTTTTTTTTTTATTCATCATTAATTTGTTATAAACTACATAAAATGAGTATACGCAGTGTTATTAAAGAAAAGTAATATAATTAAGTTGTAAAACAGATTGATAGACATATTGTAAAACAATACATTGATATACACTTCTATTCTGATATTCTAGATACAAATTACTACTTGTTCAATACAAAAGAGGCTTTATATTAGGCTAAGTCGAATTTATACCTACTTGTCACTTTACTTAGGGACATAATATTTCTAAATAGTTGTCTATATGGTTCCTCAATATTCCATTAATGTTTCTTTTATAAATAGTATACGATTTCTGAATAATCCTGAACATTAAGAAAACCTTATTCAAGTCTGCTACTAGAGTTATCATTAATAGGGTCCATGTCATTTTTAATCTTTACAAGCGACCTGCCCCTACTTAATCGCACTGTTTTAACGTCTTGACAAAACATCAAGATTTCTGTATTATATTTAAGTTTCATATGAATATTTTATATACATAAACCTTCCGGAATAAATTCTCTAAATTATGTTGAAAACTGTATCAAAACCCGATGCGTAGTTTAGAAAAATAACGCGGTCACACAGACAGGCACGAAAAGCGAGTTTTATTATATACCTACATATTATAATATGTATACATAGGTACAGATGTGTTTAATCTAACAATCATACCACGATTGGTTCTCCGTCCACAAAATCCCTCACATACCTTTCACCCACTTTACATTGATTTGATTAGTTCATTCATTCGTTCGTCTAGTTCCGACTATCAGATAAGTATTTATTGTTCGGTCTGCGGTTCGGTGGTAGCGGTCGCCCCAAACTTCACCGCAGCCACCGAAACACCATTTGAATAAGTTCACTCACCAAGATTTCTGATGGCTGTTATTGAATTTAAACCTACATATTTATCAGGTATGAAAGAAAGGATTTAGGAAGTAATGGACTGAAAATTTTCATGAAAACTTTTCGGCCCATTATATTGCAGCGTTTGGAAATGTTTGTAGCTTTCGATATAATATTATGTGGCGGTGCATAATCTGAATTCACAAAAGAGAAAATATATGCAAAAGCTTTATCCTAGGTTAAAATTTTTCAGACAAACCATAGATCACACACATCACATCACACCATTCATTTTACAAACATCCATCTCAAATTAACTCATCAGACTTTCGAATTTCTTGAACATATTTTCTACCAACTCCTGCAAAGTTTTAGCACCTGTAAGTCGATAAACCTTTTGTTTTACAAAACGCTGTGCCGATAGAATTGGTGCACGTTGCACGTATGAAGCATTAAGTGCAGAAGCATCGCCTGCATCTCGGTCGGCTCAGGTGGCTCCTCTGATCCGTAATGTCTCGCATTTGCGGTCGCCGGCAGGATACGCGCTTGTACAGTAATGAGCAACACATAACGAAGCCTTACAAATAATTCCACCCACGAAAAAAACACACCGAATCACGTACTCGTATAGTCGTATCCTTCAGAGGAAAACGCATATCGGATAGCATCGTACGGAACTCCTTTCTCTTTTCTTCATGTTCAAGTTTACGAGCAAGAACAGGACGCAAAATTAATATTCGCTCCTCATACTTGCCGATACATTTTTGAGGTGTCGGCCAGGCTCAATACAATCAATTATTGTTCTACGTGCTGCCCGGCTGCCTTCTGTCGGTAATGTGTTTGAGTTGGTTACTAAAAAATATTGTAAAATTGTGTCGGCAATTTGCGTTTCGACTTACGACATGATGTTCCAAGTTTCGACTACAATTTAAAAATGGATCATATAGTTTGGTATCGAACGAGCTCAGTAAACGGATAGAAGGACACTTTATTTTATTTAGGGTTAGCTCTAAATAAGTGCCCGTTGTGTTGTGAGGCGGTAATGATTTGATTATCTCGCTGAAAGAGCACGGGCAATGCACAAAGCTTACAGCACACTGGTACCTATACTCGCCACGTGCAACTACAAACAACTGCTAATTTTAGTGTAATTTTCTTTTTGTACATCGATCTTGGTTAGATACGTTAAATTGAAAAGAAGTAAGTGTGGAAAGTATTCCAGACAGGTAATTTGTGAAATGATTGGGCATTATTTTTATGATGGAGCTTATATGGAGCAATTTCACAAATGGTAACAAACGGCCGTTAATAAGTCAATAAACATATCGATAAGTGTGGCTGGGTGTGCGCCCGCGCCGGTGGGTAGGTACCTAGGTAAGTAGGTAGGTATGTGCGCGAGATAGGTAACGCTAGCCTGCGTATCGCGTGTTCGGCGGATAATGTTACGCGCCCGGCCGGCTGTATCAACGATCGTCAATCGGCCGGATCCATTCCGTGTAACAATACCTTCAGTGGAGCCAGTAGAGCGGCGAGGTCGCACAAGAAAAGTGCAATGCGGACCGGCGCGGCGATTCAAATCCAACGTGATCTGAAAACCAATAAGCGTATTTAAAAAGTTCTAAATCTAGTCGCAATGTCATCTCAGCGATAATCAATGTAGCCAAATTATAGTCATTTTTGACAGATCGTGACTGAGATAAAAATGTGAAAGTTCTTAAAAATAGGTACGGGATCCGCTCTTCTGTTTTCAATGACCCCAGAAAGAAGGTATTGTTTTGGCGTAATCCAAACTAGCATATGTAGCACATCACTTCCATAGCTCCATCCAACAAAGTGGCGATCATCACATAAATGTCCTTTAAGTAGTTTCTATCCATTCAATAATGAAGTGCTGGGCACTGTCAGCATACATTCTACTCCAATGCTAATTCATTAAGCTACTTGATAAGTATCTACTTTTTCATTATCATTTAGTTGGTCTGCACTTCTTTAGGTATTTATTCGTATTTTTGCACATGATCTAAAGAGATCATAATGTCCAAGAAGAACCCACAAAAAATGTAACTACTGTCATACGGGGTGAATAGATATGCAGGGGTGAATCGGGTCGTAACTTTAAAAGGGACTTTAACATTGAAATTGCCAACAAGGGCACTTAATCGTTAGTTATTATAATACAGTAAACACATTAGAGTACTGTTTAGCAACAAACTATATTATTTTAATGTTAAAATCCCTTTTAAAGTTTCGACTCGTTTCACCCCTGCATCCCTATTCACCCCGTTTAGAAAACCAAAGCTCTCGTGTTTAGTGGCCACACATCTAATCTCGGCAACTTACATTACCGACAGTGGACGTGTCTTAAGAGTCGAACGCATTGAACCGGACAATGTTACCGTTTGTACTTATTTACACGACTTTTTACTATTATATATCGTTACTAGTTTTTGTGTAATAATATTTTGCATAATACGAATAGTGTAGGTAGTAGGTACCTACGCGTAAATCTGCGACCTTAATTTTTTTTATAGTGTAAGCTTTCGACAGTTATGCCACAGTTGAGTTTATTGTCCTAGATTTCATTACTAGATGATTTTCATTTTATTATGCAATATTTCAGAAAAGAAAAACAGCTGGAAAATATTTTACTTAGCGGACGTTAAAAGCATCGGCCTATTCCAGGCAGAAATAAAATGTAGTTAATATTATTCGTCGAACAAAATTAAATTTGACTTATCTCGTCTCAAAGGACCAACCCTGCGACTTACATACTTACTCAATTTCGTTGTTGACTTTAAATAAATATTTAAATAAAATTATGATAGTTATAATAAATCTGCCCTGAAAAACTTAACAAACTTTTCATGTAAGTATTATTTTTCAATTTAGGTAGCGCTAGTTTTCGCTAAACATTTTCCGTAAAATGGAGCTAAAGCAGCAATTTTCAGCCTCTATACAAGAAATGCTGTTTGTGTAAGATGAATAAATGAAG
Source organism: Griposia aprilina (assembly GCA_916610205.1). Classification (NCBI taxonomy): domain Eukaryota; kingdom Metazoa; phylum Arthropoda; class Insecta; order Lepidoptera; family Noctuidae; genus Griposia; species Griposia aprilina. The sequence goes on from OU744302.1 coordinate 15,300,841, forward strand.
CCGGACATCCGGTGTCCGGCTGTCCGACGTAAGTTTAGACCGGATTTCCGTCATCCGGCTAATGATTATTGTCAATGCCATTGACATTTCGTTCCCGATGAGGTTCCAGAGGGATGAATTTGCCAAATTGCGTTCGTCATCAGCATGGACATTTTACTAACGTTTTCTCCGACGTGATTTAAAACAAATGTTATTTGGTCTTTTGGGCCAAACCCTTTTGACTTGAAATAAATAAATTATTTGAACGCAAAAAGTGCAACAAGTAGGAAAAGTCACGTTGTTAACCATGCTTATCACTCTAATAAATAGAGGGAAAATGTAATAAAAATTCTGCAAATTCACACCTTTTCATATTCAAGCCATAACTTCGTTAACGGTAACCGTTACAGGAAAGAATGTTTGTTTATGCTACACAGGAAATGAGAAACAAATATGGATTTTATCATGTTACATTGTTCTTTTGATATTCATTAATCAAACGTGCAGTCAAGCTGGATTAGTCAAAACAATATAATTACCTATTTCCAGAAAGCGGGTTTCATTGTTACGTGATGTGTTTATTAAGTAGGGAAAATTCCCAGGCTCATTTAAATTTAGGAAAATTGTATCATTTTGGCGTCAGTTCTGTCATACTATTTCTTAGTTATTTTTCCCATAAACATCAAAAGCTTACATACCAATTGATTTTTCACACACAAAAAAAAAAACAAAATGCACTACTATGAAAAAAATCTTCAACCTTTCCCATTGTTCATATTGACCTGTACCTAAAAATGCTACACAATAAACATGTTCCTCATTTTTTCTTGGGGAATAATGTTTGTTAGACCCTTTCGCGTAGTTCAGCATCCATAGCCGGCCGTCAAGCACAGGATGTATCGAATTACGCCAGCTTACGATGTAAGTGATCGCCAATAAAAACAAAACATCGGACCGGGCTGGGGGTGAGAATATTCTTATGGGCCTATAATGAGATTTATAAAGCTTCATCCAAGTATGTGTTTTGTTTTAGTTTTGTTTTGATACTTGTAAGGGTTTGCTTAACGATGGGATTATGTAAGTGAATGATTTTTAATTTTATTATCTTATGTGTTTATTATTATTAGATGTATTAGGTTAATTTAATGAGAAACCCTTTGACAGTATTTGTCACCAAACCTTCTTGCGCGGCTACCTTAACGCGGCTTGCGGTGGAAGTCGACGGGTAGAAATCGTCACGAAAGGAAACAGCGTTATGCCCCCTCCATGCGATTTTATCTCTTTCTCTCCGTCTCTTTCTATTATATACTCTATGTGTGTATGCGTGGGAGTATAGCGCAAGGAACTTCGTTCCTAGGTGTTTGCTCCCAACACACATAAGGTTAGTTCGGTTTTCGAACTAAGAATTAATGTCAACACGATTTGAAAGTTGTCCTTACGCGCGAAGGATGTTTGCCCGTCTGAAAAAAATAATTTGACACTTATTTTGTCGTATCAACTACTTTCGAACGGGCGCATATCTTCGTTGACAGACTTAGAGAGTAGACCCCCTGAAGAAGGGTCCCCTGACCACACACGTTTATTCTTTTAAATTATATTGTCAATGCTTTATTGATTGATCTTCTTGGTTTTCTACATCGGTCCTGTCCGGACGAAACAACCACAGCTTTTTCCAATCGCTCCCACGACAACGAAGAACTTTAGAGACTTTATCCATGACCTAACCAAATCACATCTCACTCAAAATCTGATTAGCCATTTAGATAACCACAATTTCCTCGACAACCTCGGAACCGGAACATCACATCCGCCATAGTTCACACCGCATACAACATCGATTATATGTCTAATCATACGTTAAACAAGAACAGGCGCGGTGTGATCAAAGGAGCCTAATTACACCCCCTCCGCCCCTAATCAACGGCCTTGATTGGCTCCCAGACGTGTTTGCATACGACAACCGTGACTTGATGGCGGTGGACCTAAGTGTAAGTAATTATTATGTGTTAAAAATAATATAGTAACTACGTTTCTACCACTACTTGAGAAGTTGGAAATCCCATTGTCGCGGAAGCAAAGGAATTCTTGATAGAGCAAAAAATCAGCCCATTTTCACCTTGATCGTTAAATGAAAATTGCATCTCATCTGACGTTCCATGTAAGTTTATGTGAAATTAAATCATTTGAAATACGTTTATTTTTCTCTTGCGTCAGCACGAGAGCCGTGGCAGTAGCTTGATAAAAAAAAAAAGTAGCTAATATGATGCTAATATTTCAACATTTGGAGAGACCAGCTAAATCAACAGTCATCTTCTATGAGTTCTAAAGATCACCGGTTCCTGGACGACAGACGGCGAAAAAAATTAAACTAGCAACTTCATCCAGCGTCGCTTCAATACTACAAAAATCTTGAAACTAACTCCCAACTTCTTTCAGCATTCGCTTCAATATTCTAAATACTCCAACACAAAATCGCAATTACCCCAGTTCTCATACCTACATATCGCTCTCATTCTCACTACAAATGGCCGATTTTAATCGCTATTTTCATTTATTTCATATTCGTTAAACACGACGCGATGTTTTGACAGTTTGCACGCGGACGCCCGAGGTGGAAGTGTTAATGTGACATTACCGTGGGTGTCGCAGGAGGGGGCGTTGAGGGGTGAAGTGGAGTGAAGTGGGGGGATGGCCGGTAATTATCCCACGTCACCGGCAGGCCTAGGCTCCCTGTCCGTGCCTATGTTAACAGCTAGCTTTCATAACTACCCTGTTATGGAGTCGGTAAATGTTAATGTTTTAAGAAAAATTGTTCTTCATGTTCGAATGAAATAATTTTGTTGGTTGATGACGTATTAGTTCTTAAGAATTTTGTAACCTTCCAAAGAATGCAACACTGAGATATTCTGAGAAAAAATAGAGTCATATACGTTTTTTCCAACAGGCGTATTTTGTTTGTAATATTAACTGACATCATCTCTATACACATTATAACCCATTTTAAACCCACCCCAAATCCGACATGACAAAACGCTATTTAACAGTACATAATTTTACATGGCAACACTATCGATACCGCAGCGGGCAACACAGGGCGCTTTTATTTAGACACCTAATTAAATATTAATTAAGTGCATATCACATTTATACATTAAACCGATTTTAATTTCATGTCCGAACGCGGGAAATTAGGACTGTTTCACGTTTGCCACAAAATGAAGTGGATTCGTACAGTGCGGCCGAACCGGGTGCGAGTGGCATCGACTAGGGAAAATCATTATCGAATACACTTTTGATTAATAAACTACTGGCTGAAATTATTGCATATGTGCTGGTTGTTTTAAGCTGGTTAAAATGAACCTGAGTCAGTTCTGACTGGATTAGACGCATATTTCGAGTTACGTCGTGATCAACACACGTTTATTTGCAGCATTTATATTTCATTGGAACATGGGAATATGTGAAGATATCCTTCCTTTGTTTACAGCTAGTCTCTGCGTATTACATCTGAAAAATCTTCCTTGTCCAAGGTGGATATGCCCTACCTACGCATCCTTACATTGCGCCTACCACCCAGACATAATATTGAAAAAACGCATAAGCCTGTATTTCACTTACTATTGGTGGCAGAAATAGTTTTGGTGGCATTATTTCTACTAAGAAAATCTTTGATAAAAGCTTTACCTACCTACCACAACCATACATCTAAGTTTATTCAAAAATTCGGCTGATCTTCCACCTCATTACAGCATTCTGGTGCTCAATCGTCCTACTTAGTACTGTGCTACCCTGACGGATGGTACCGTAAAACGGGGTGAATAGCAACGCAAGGGTGAATCGCAACGAAACTTTAAAAAGGGTTTTAACATTGAAATATTATAGTCTGTCGCCAAAAAGGACTCTAACGTGTATACTGTATTATAATTAACGATTACGTGTCCCTGTTGGCAACAAATTATATTATTTAAATGTTAAAACTCCTTTTAAAGTTTCGTTACGATTCACCCCTGCCGTTCTTATTCACCCCGTTTTACCGGTACCGCAATGGCTTCTACTAACGCACTAAAGATTATCATCATCTATTGGTGACCCTAGCCTGGCGATGACGAACCTATGTATTCTGATCCTACAAAAATACGCAGAGTGAATGACAAGCATAAAACTAACGGAGTTCAAATGTAGAATTAATGCGTTTGATCAAAGTAATTCGCAGACTTGTAGGTATCTATGCAAGACCAAGGCTATCGTACTACCTTGAAATTCTGGGAAATACCAATTATTTACTTCATCTCACCGTATAAGGCTTAATTAAGTACCTACGTAATAAATAATGCGACCTTAAGTGAGTCAAGATTGAAAAGGTCTTGTGTAGATATTGATAGAGCTTCTTAACGTTGTGTTTGAGAACTTAATTGTTTATGGTAGATCCAACCTGCAGGGTTAATATCAAGAGATTTCAGTTGCTTAGAGTCCATACTTACCGAATAAGCTTTAAAGCTTGGCTATAGTGGAGATTCAAAGTAGAATAAAAGTCTTTTTTTTTTATTAAATAAAAGATTGCGGGCGTCCCGTTACACCTGACTTCACTTTTTATTGTTACTCTCCTATTCGAAAAATTTGCTCACGAATTTATTTAGACACCCTGCCTATGTAAAAATAACCATTGGTAGAGTCGATTCGTACATACATACATTCCTTTAACCAACACATGAACAAAAAAAAAACCACTCGCAATTACTGCAAAGAAAATAGGTCAATTCCACAGTTCACAATTTTCTGTGAAATAATTACCAAAGCCGTTAGCCGTGAACACTATTAAGTGACTCATGCGCAGATGTCACGCCATCGCCATTGACGTATATCCCTTACGTACAGTGATTGTAGTAAGTTAATCATTGCTATAGTATATTACAAATGTTCTGATGATCATCAATGACGCGGGTCATGTTATCTTAATTTTAATTAAATCATTATTGTTTAGAGCACTTTTTCGCAGAAAGTTTTTTGAAAAAAGTACCTATTGTGTAGGTAATATATACCGTGGATATTTTTATAAGAATATTACCTAAAGATAATCTAAACATAAATATCACTACTAAACTAATCGAGCGCAGAGTGAAATGTTGTATCTACAGGCTGAGTTTTGCAGGACAGTGTAAAAGATTAAAAGCTGGTTTTTCATTTATTACAAGAAATAGCTTATATTTAGGTATCTACATAGTTAAGCTGTGGCGCAATACAAATTGGACTTAAGTAAAAGTGAGCAGTGGCTTTTTATTTGTTTATGATTAAAAAAAAACTTTATTGAATAAACCGGAAAATAACAGTTATAAAACAAAAAACTGTACAAAAAATATAAAATTTATAATAAAATATAAACATATAATGTTTATACATAATAATTATAATGTACGATGTACGGTACATATACAGAGAATCCATTACCATAATTACAAATACTCTTATTTCATAACGTAAAGCGATATTATTGTAATAATAGAATAGAAAGGAAGATTTATGAACGTTGGGTTTTACCAGGGTCGCATGTGTGCGTCAATGGATAACTAAGTTCTAGTTACGACAGTTTTATTTAATTGCTGGAATTAATTTACAAGTCTTTTGTGGAAACTGGCCGTGTATTAGTCATTTTGGTTTATGTGACTAATTTTTTATAAAAAATATCAATATTTACTATTTTAACAAGAAGCTACTGGTTTGTTACGTATTTAATTTAATTTACAAAATTATTTCGGGTTGGTGAATAAAGCTACTCAATATTTAACTTTCATGAATATATGTACTATGTAGTCCTTTAATTTTCACGGAAGGAAAACAAACTACATACCTATAACACAGGTTAAACTATAGCTTAACCCATATTAGGTATATACTAATACATAGCCGCCAGGTTATGTAATTACTATGTGTTAGGCACTTGTGGTTTGTGGCACCAACAAAGAGTTGAATTGTTAATTAATTTACTAGGTTTGTGCTGTCTACAATGTGTGATTATGACAATCATAATAACGGAAATTATGTAAATACCACAACAATTGATTTTTATACATCATTGTTAAAATTTCAGTGGTTTTAGTCTCATAAATGTTAGTCTACAATAAATTAGTGTCATCAATCATAATACAGGTTGGGCCTTAACTATATTCCTGGTTTGTTTCGCATATTTTTAAAGTGAAACTTTTATTACATCGTCTTAAACTTTTTCGTCTGTGTGTTGCATGTCGCGTGACGGTCGGCCGCGGAGTAGGGAAAAAGTTTCACTTTTACCGTGGTTTCATGAAACCACACAATCCTTTTTTTTACAATCCGCGGGCGGGGGAAGGTTGCGGGGGGTGTCGTTAGACGCGTAAGTTCGTGGAATTTATAGTCGCCATTGAGCCGTTCACAGGAGATCATTGCGTTTTTGTTAGCGCGTAATACGGTCGATAAAGGTTTTCAGAATAATATTCAGCGATAAGGCCAATTTCCATATCAATGGCCATGTCCATGTCCGAGAATAATCCTAGACAGAAGCACCAACGTCCGCATCATACCCCGAAGATCGTTGTGTGGGCTGCAATATCAGTTAGAGAAAATGATAGAGGTGTTGCCATGACGGTGAAAGCTGAGAATTATTATCAGACGCTTTAAGAGTTCTTGGTACCACCTCTTCGAGAATTTCGAGGTCACAATTCTAGGACCTGGTTTCAGCCAGACCAGGATGGAGCCACCTGTCACACTGCTGCAGTGTCCATGTGCCTGTTAAAAGACATGTTTCCCGGGAAACCCATTTCACGAAAAGGAGACATTAAGTGGCCCGCACGAAGCCCTCCGTATGATTATTTTCTGCGGGGATATTTAAAATTGAAAGTCTATGAAGACAATCCAACAACAATAGATGAGTTAAAACAAAGCATAAAAATATAAATTAAACATTTCTAAGCTCTGTAATTATTTTTTTATTGTAAATTGAAATTAGGAATATAGTTAAGGCCCACCCTGTACTTAAAGGTAGGTAGATCAGTTGTTATAGAAATAAGACGCCCTGGGCTCGCCCCCTGTTCCATGCGGCTTCAACATAACTGGCGGAATGTGGGTGTGCCACAGGTATACCTCTGCCTTACTCTTCGGGAAATAAAGGTGTGATGTTATGTTACGTATGTAGAAATTAAAACATTTTCCTGTTCATGTGCCCCAAAATCCGACAAACAATGACGCGCAAAATAAAACTGTAGGTACAAAATACTTGGAATACATCCAAATAATATATCCTAACAGATTTTATATCCCTTGATGCCTTACATCCGATAAGGAGTTGACAAGCCTCATAAATCATGTCCTACGTGACTCATTATCAAACGCGTAAGTTGTCTGCTAATGTTCGCAGGGCATTAACATTGTTTAAAACCTTTTAACCTTATAAAATTATATAAATTTTATTTATACTCTAATCTCGAATTAATAATGAATTAATACCTATTACCTAGGTAGTACCATATTCTTCTCACGGCGAAGGTATTAGATACCATGTAGTGCCTATTCCATTTATGTAAATATGTATTTAGAATTATCTACAACAACATGCTTATTTACATTTAACTTTTCATTCATTTTTTTCCTCGTAATTGCGCTAAAAACAACTACAGAATAATATTAATAATTATAAATTTACTGAACAATTAAACAATAAACAATCAACGTCTAGCTAAACAAAACCCACGCGATTCAAAACTTAACGAAAGATAAAATCAGTGTTCTTTATGGCGACGAATGCAGCATTATGATTACTTCGAAAGCGCCAAAATTGTAGTAGCGAATTTGAATACCGTGTGTACGTGATGTGAGTCTTGTACAATAACGCATGTGGACAAAGCTAACATACGAATTAACATAATAATGATTTGTTTTTATCAATACCTAGTACTGAGTTGAGTACTGACATATTGAGTCAGGACTGAGGTCCGTCAGACAAATAATAAAGTAAACGACGCACGTTTTGGAAACACCCTCTACGTTGTGCATCATCGTTGGTGTATTAACGTTTGTTTCTTTTTAGTGTGTGCGTGTTTTATTATTCATGATGATTAGTCGTAGGTGTAAACCTACTTAGTTTGGTGTTATTACAAAAATAATTATAATAAACAAACTATTTCGTTTAGGTAGTGATTTTTAGACGTTATTCTACTGACTATATTCCGCGAATCTATGACTAATGAAAATACACACATCAACACTATCTAGATACATTCCAGGTTTAGTATCATAACTTTAAAAGTAGATACTGGCCATGTAAAAAATATTTAAACGTCAATTTATTCCTGGCACATTTCTCTTCTGTAGGTATACTAAATTCAAATTTAAAATGACAGGGGCGGCAAAATTAAATTAACTTTATCACGATAAATTTTCGACTGTGTGTTTTAAAGACTCAATTGTTTTAATAGAAATTTTAATTTTCTCACATGTTTGATTATTAAATTCATACTGCTGGGTTTCCCTATACCATGGAACGCCGACATTTATCTAGAGAAGAGATGTTGAGAGCAATAGGCATGCTGGAAGCGGGCGCGATCCAGTGCAATGTTGCTGATACCATTGACACCAGTCAAAACGTCATATCAAGATTGTGGTCTCACTACCGGTACTCTGGCGAGGTGGCTGAGCGGTACATTGGGAATATTCGAATTACCACCGCAAGACATGACAGATTTTTACCGCTACAGCTAGGCAATTGGTTTTGAAGTTATAGTCGCAGCATTAGGTGCTGGTGTGCGATCAAACTGTAAGAAGGAGACTGGACAAAGTCAACCTTCATGCTCGTAGACCACTTCGGATTCCAGCACTACGACGAGGCAATCGCGAACGACAATTACAATGGGCAAATGAACATTTGGCTTGGTACCATCGCCAATGGGCCAGAGTGGTATATGAAACCCGGTTCGGCATTCATCCAGATTCACGAAGAATACGTGTTTGGCGAGCACCTGGACGTGAGAGCCGCCTGCGAAATCCCCAGAAAGCCAAGGTGGAACAATAATGGTTCACGGATTTAAATCCAATTGAGCACGCATGGGATATGCTCCAACGAAGCGCTTTAAAAAAAATCCCGTAAATCTGGTGACAGACTGTGAACTTTTCATGCATCTTCGCCGAACCTGGGACCTTATCCCACAAGGAGATATCGATAACCTCATTTTGAGTATGAATAATCGTTTCATATGCGTTATCAATATCCGAGGTGCTTTTACAGATTATATTAATGTTTATTTTGTAATCAATTTCATTTACTTAATTTAATTTCTTTATTTCGTCACCAAAAACAAAAGCACGTTTTTTTGTGCTTTTTTTTTTTAATATTTACTATAACAGCCATTAAAATATAAAATTTGATTTTTATATAATTTCCTATAGGAGTATAAGCGCATTTTAAGTATGTTATAAGATTTTCTAAGTAATTTCTTTTCAATACATGAATAACTAAAATATCCCTAGATTGTGTTGCTGTGAGTACCTACATTTAATTTAAGTTGTCTACTAAGTACCTAGATATTTCCAGTCCTTCGTCAGGTAATTTTATTCTTCAACGCTGTGACTACCTAAAACAGCTTTAGTTAGGCATTTTCCATTGCAACCACCGCACCACAGAAAAAAATGCTTTCCTCCAAATTGATACCACATAACCACAGGACAAAAGGAACTCTATCCCTATAAACCTCACTAAAAAGTAATGGACAATAAGTTACATCAGCTGTTCTTAACGAAATATTCAAAGCATGGCCACTTGGCAGCATGCCAAGGTCACAATGATTAACAAATAATGCACTTTCACCAGGATTTCGATGTACTTACTCATGAATGCATGTGTCAGAATAAATCCGAGAAATAGTTTGGAAATTTTATTCATAAAGTGGCACTTTAGTGTTTTACTAGAAAATGTTGTGCAACCTCCGTGACTTGGCTTGACATTGGCTTATAAATACATATATACAGGCTGTAATTTTAAACACCATCAAAAAATCAGCAGTTCGCATAACTCGTCAAAATTAACGGAACAGCCGATACTTTTTCGGGATTTTAGGTTTGGTGCCATAGTAAAAGTTGTTCATAATGATGAGTGCAATGACCACTTAAGAGATTGATGGTGTTTAACATTACACCCTGTACCTATATTTAATTGAGTTTGTGAATGAGCAGGCCAATGGCCTCTTCAAAATAAGTGCCATAATTGGTTATGGACATGACCTGAACTTAGGACGAGGTCTACGCGACATTAGATTGTCCCCGTCTTCCGCAGACTAAGTGAGATGTCTCTAGTCCCTGGAATGCTCTTCAAACCGAAGCAGAGGAATGCGGCTTAGTTGCATAATTATACAAGGTTAAATTAAATTAGCTAGCGAAACTCCGCAGACGTGATTGATACACACGATAAAATTAAAAACTTTCGATGTTTGTTTTAGGGGCCAGCGACCTCTGGTAGTGTTGTTACATGAAGTATGTGTTGAAAAAATAGGTTTACAGAAAATATCTGTTTTTTTACTGATATTTCAAGTGAATATACTAACTGGAAGCGGTCCATGACCCAACCAAAAAACTTCGTCAAATTATTTTCTTTTTTTGTTTTATCATGTTTAGATATCGATATGTACCTATCACATTTGCGGAGTTTCACTAGCAAATTTAATTTGTCCCTGTATACGGTTGAACTCTTCTTTCTTCCCTTTCACAAAATCTATGAATTCCGCATCGTAATGAAATTACTTCATACATCACATGCAAATGCTTGCGGTTTTTCTCCCTGTATACAAACAAAAATCCAAACGTAAAACAGAGACTATATACACACTAATCTATAAACAAAACCATGTATTCTGTGACCCAAATATACGTACCAAAAGGCAGGTGTCACCAACCTTGAGTTCGCCAATTCGCATTGTTTCGGCGCTGGCCTCACTTTCATTGGGTTCCATCCACTGATGAATCAGCTGGCAATCCCAAGCCGTTACGACTAGTTCCGTACGCGTGACATACATAATATATCAATTATTATGGGCGTAATAAATACGGTATGATTATAATAGGTACAATATATTTTCGAGTGTTGAATTCACTTCTTGATCATATTATAGTACAATTTCATTTTATGTTTCCAAACATTCAAATAAAATACAATAAATATTATATACATATTTTATGACAACTTGCGCTCCAACTCACAACTTTATTTGAAAACAGTATGATAATGGTGCCTCTCACAGTAGTTTAATTAACCTTATGTAATCAACTCTAACTCACGATTTCTCAATGACTATTCATTTCATATTTATTTCCTAATTTCTCGCTAATAAAATGGTAATGAGCTACACTAAAACTATTCACACCCAATAATGTCACAACACCCTATATACCTACTATTAAAATGTTTACAAGCGCCATATTATAGACCACTGTAAATAAATCCCCCAGCCCTAGCTTGAATAATAATTTCGTTTTACTTTCAATATGACTAATCGTTAAGAAATGTTGCATACCTCTGCAATAACGTTCAGTCAACGGTTCCGGCTAGTAGTGTCAAGTGCAAGTTTGCAACATTGAACCTTTCACATAAGGTAGGTCTAGGGTTCTCCCCTTTTCTTGGTAGGTATATAAGTAAAGTCACACAGTAAGCAAACTGACTACCAACTTAAATTGTCCGTATACTCAAATCACAACTGTCAATCTTTGACAGTTGCATGAAATGGCTATAACACGGCAAACTAATGTAGGGTGTCCATTTGCTTACCAATTAATTCTCCTGACTGTACCTACCTAGTTAAAAATATCTTCGTCGACAGACAGTTCACACGATAGTAGACTTTTGTTCTTTTTCATTCTGCAACTTTCAGAAAACATAAGCGGGTCATGTTATGGTGAATAAAAGAAAAATATTAGGTAGCTAATTAAACTAAAAGGAATCTTATCGATAATGCCACAGAGCAGGATAACGCCGATTAGAGTTTGACCGTCTTTGTGCGTTTTTATTATTTCTAACGTGACGATAATTATCATCAACGTCCATGTCACGGCACATCACGATAACATAGGGAGTAAAATGTATGGAAATATATGAACACGCTTTTAAATTTCCGTCCATGATAACGTCATAATATGCACGTATTTCCATACATTTTATGGAGGTGGACGGGGGACGTCCACGATAGTATCGTGTCGTTAGAAATTATAAAAACGCACAATGGGATATTTTCTCCCGCTCTTGTCACAATATTAAAGGCTGGAATCAAAAATAGGTTGTACCGGGTGTATTTCAACTACTGCGGTGAAAACATTTTTTTTTAACATCTCTATATTAAAACTAAATATTACCATATAAATTTTTATTATAGAGAATGTTAAATGTTGTCATTAAAAATACGAAACTTTTCTGAAAAAAAAATGTTTTTCACCCCAGTAGTTGCAATACACCCCGATTTACGGTACTTAATTGACAGTATTTCCACAAATAGGCAATAATTTTCATAGAACACCTACTTAGTATCTACGTAGATTATAGAGGACAAAACCACGTGGACATGGCAACACTTTTAGAATACTAGTGAAAAACGGTGACGATTCCTGGATTTAGGTGAATAACACACGATGCACGATGAATAACATGTCTATGTAGTTTAATTTACAAAGATTTTTTTTACGTATGTAACTACGTTGTTGAATAGCAATAAGGCTGTTACGAGTATTTACATTAAGTATTGGGAAAATACGAGTACGTCGTTTGTTAATGAAACATACCTATTACCTATCTAAATAAATTTTCCAACTATATTTTGCCGGTACCTATGACTTTTATACTTCTATATTATTATTTAAAAAACGCCGCGTATTAAAAAAAAAAAAAAACTTTACTTCTGATAAGCAACATCCATATGGGTTAGTAAACAAAAAGATAACTTATACCTATGTTAATAAACTTATTATCTATTTGGAAACAAGGCTGTTATTCAAAATGCATCTTTGAACAACATCACCTAACAAAAGAGAATCGTACCTCCCCGCTATGGTCTTCAGGATGGAATTGGAGCTTTTCCGCACTCTGCAGAGCAAAGAGGCAGATTTCTGTCTAACGATGGCGTGGAAGCCATCGACGTGTGCTTGAGCAAACATACCTGATGCACTGCAGAAACGGGGCAGCCCCATCAACATCCTGAACCCGTTATTGTATTGGACCCATAGGGCGCTGGTAGCCCGCTGAGTATAGTTGGTGGCTATTGGCATTATTGTTTTTTTTTATTATTAAGAACACAATACTACCTAAAGGGTAAATTGGAAATAGAAGGTTAGGGTGACCAAATCAAATCAAAGCGAATATATTTATTTCGGACTCCAAAATTAAATCCTTAAGGGGCATGCGCCAAGGTAGCCCGCGAAATTCAAATTTTATCACGTTTTTTGCAATTTGCGGGTCAGTATCAGGTTGTATGGTGATCTAAATATGATTCGCGACCGTATGAAATATGGTTGTACAGAATTATAGTCATTAGAATCAGCAATACAACTCCTTAAGTTAGAATTGCCCTCAAATGTCATGATTTCATGAAATAGGGTAATATGAACTTATAGAGATGTATTGCTGATTCTTTTGATTATAGTTCTATAAAGCCATATTTGTTACGGTCGCGAATCATATTTTAATCAAAATACAACCTGACAGTGACCTGCAAATTGCAAAAAACGTAAGAAAATTTGAATTTCGCGGGCTACCTTAAAGGTTCCGCCTATAGTGTTAGCACAGTTTATTCATGCAAACGCTACAACATTCGTTCTAACAGTAATAGATGTTCATAAATATGTATAAGTACCTATACCTACCTTAATTTACTGTATACAATCAAGTTCTTCTAGCTTAACAAACAGCTGTGCTGCTCGGGAGTTTGTTGGGCCACTTCTTCCCAGGTAAAGCACTAGGAAGAGGTGAATGGCGGCCATTTTGGGGGACTGTCTTATGTAATGTTGACGTTCAAAAAGTGGTGATTCTCAGCCTAAATTGAATAACTGAATTTTGATTTTAATTTTAACCCCCTGAAAGACTGTAATTAATTCATAACCTGAAGGTAAAAGGTGGGGTAACTATAGCGAAACAGGGTGGACGAGTGACGAGAGGTATTGGACAATAGGTTTTTTTTTACTTATAGTTCGTACGATTATTGTTTTTAATCTGTAATTAACTGGGTTTTCCTCAAAAGCTCGTGATACAATTGCATGATGTTGTTTCCTTTTTAGTACCCAAATCTTTAGGCTATTTACATTTTTCAGTTCTACCACGCCCGCCCTATATGCTTATCATTTATTTGATGAAACATACATGCTCACTCCACATTCGAATTCAATGAAAATATCCTGGCAGCTCCAATAATGCTTTTTTCCTTAAACTTACTTATGGCCAAAATTGGAAAATATTATGTGAAGCCATATATTTCTGGAAAACCCTGTTTATGTAGGTTTATGTTTTATACATTTAAAATGCAAAATTATTTATAAGTTATTATTACGGTACCCTATTGTGCACTGTTTTTTTTTTCATCCCTCTTTTATAAATGAGTAAAATGGCTATGACATACGGACGGACATACGCACAAGATGAAAATATAAGGGTTCCGTTTTTGTCATTTGTCTACGGAACTCTAAAAACGATAGATGGATACGTCTTCTTGTCTATTAATATATAACAAAATGACTGCGACCATTTATAATTGAAAAAAATACGGACTGTGAGGAGGTTCCCACTCTGGATCCCTCACTATCGCTAGCTTGAGTCTTACCAACTCGCTGCTGCTGAAGCAATATAATAAAAAATTGTCCTGTCCACCTGTCCGTCCGTAGGTATGTCACTGTCAATTTATTAACATAGGTAGTTGCCTATAAGATCCCATTGGGTGGAAAAGAAGACGCTTATGCATAATCAGCATAATTATAATGTTCCCACTGCTGGGACTCAGGCCTCCTCTCTGTGAGAGGGAGTGGGCCATAATCCACCACGCCGGCCAAGTGCGGGTTGGTAAATGTCACATGTTTTCGAATTTTTGGTTCTAGGAAATGCCGATTTCCTCACGATGTTCTCCTTTACCGTTTTGAGAGCAGTGGTGATGAAATTATTTACAGAAAGTAAAGCGCCTGTCTGGGTTCGAACCCACGACCAAACTCGTATGTGGCGGCCATTGCTACTGGGCCACCATTGCTCTCTGCTAAAGACCTTGCTAAAAACCTTCTAGACAAATATTATTTTTTACTTAAACCTTCGGGGGAATGTTATGTTAATTTACAGACCTGGCATGAAGCTAACTTTACAATTGTATCTATTACAGAGACGAGTGGGAACATCCTAGGAGCCAGCGAGTGGAACACTGGCTACCCGTCAACGGCTTCTATGTACCCTGCGTACGCGCCGCTGCAGCCACCCTACTACAAACCAGACCCCACTATACATATACCTACAGGTAATTTACTTTTTTTATTATTTTAAAAAGAAAATAGTATCCATCTATTTTGTTTTCTTTTTTTTTCTATAAATGGGAAAATTTCACTGCTCAAGATCGTCGCATCACTGTAATTATATTGTCGGAGTAGAAAATTTGTCGCCATACCTATTTTCATTCAGAAGGAACGCAAATAAGAGTTTTCATGTTTCTACTAGGTAATTGTTTTCCTTCAGAGTCAGTAGAATTGAAGATTCGCAGAAAGTAGGTTTTTGTGATACAGTCAGGGACAAAAGTCGATTAACACTTCATTTTTGATATAAATATTTAATTAAAATCGGTACAAAAGTAAAATTAAAAGAATATGAATTTTTTGCTACTATATGACATGCTGAAATACAATTAAATAATGTTGTGTCAATTTAGATGATGTGCAAAAGTAAATCGACTTTTGTCGTTGGCCGTACCACAATAACCTACTTTCTACGAATCTTCGACACTATACTTACGTTGAATCTGAATGAAAATGTGAAATGAAGTCAACTATGAGCAAGCGTTATTACGCTTGCTCATAGTTGACTAAAATAAAGTTTGTTAAGTATAGATATTTAATAAGTCGCTTCTTTAGTATGGCACTTGGCCAGCATCCTAATTGCGAAACACACTATCAATCACTGTCTGAATCAATTTGAAGTCTATTGTTAATCCATTGCTTCATATGTTCGGAAAATTTGTCTGCTCAGCAACGTAGACAACGAAATGATTGTTCTTGAACTGTCAAAATGAAAGCCATTCCTACTGTTAGTGTGTTATGTTACCCCGCAGCTTTGAGACAAAGAATGAACAACTGATAAACGATCTAGGTATATCCACGATACATGGATGGACCCGATGATTCCACTTATTTTGATTAATGGTCCATCTGAGGGCCTAGACAAAGTAACATTCGATTAGCGATGACGCTAGTAGAAAAGTTAAAATGTATGGGGTTGACATAAGCTATCGAAATGTCACGTGATCATAGGTCAACGAATAAAAATTAGCTAGACAATGTTAACAACATTCGATTATGAAATGAATCCACAGCGTTGAAAGATTAGGTACTTCCACAGAGATGCATAGCCAAGGGACACTTTTTGACGAGCGTTATCACTACTTTTTGGAATCATTAGCGAAAGCGATAGCGATTGTAGAAATAGAATCGCTCCGATTTGTCTAGGCCATCTGGTCTGTAGGCTTAGCTTAATTTCCTTCCCTATCTCCCACTAATATATAGCAGCTATTTCTATAATCCTACTAATATTATAAATGTGAAAGTTTGTGAGGATGGATGGATGGATGGATGGATGTTTGTTACTCTTTAACGCTAAAAGTACTAAACGGATTTTGATGGAATTTGAAACACAGATAGTTGGATCTAGATTAAAACGTAGGATACTTTTTATCCCTGTAGTACGTTCCCGTGGGATAATTTCCGATATCCACCCGGGCGAAGCCGCGGGCAAAAGCTAGTATTATTATAGATTAACCTTCGACACCACGAGAGAAATAACGTATTAGAATAGAAGATTGGAATAATGCTTGTGTCGTGACTAGTCATATACCTAACTACAAACATACCTACCTACATACCTAAGTAGGTATGTGTATATGTAATTACCTACATCATTTACATGAAGAGCAGTGGCGGCCCAGTGGAGAGCAGATGAGTGGTAAATGGCGCGACTTACGATTTGTAGGTCGTGGGTTCGAACCCAGGCAGGCACTTTACTTCGTGTAAATTATTTAATCACCACTGCTCTAAAAAGGGTGAAGGAAAACATCGTGAGGAAACCGGCATGTTCTAGAACCAAAAATTTGAAGGCATGTGACATCCACCAACCCGCACTGGGCCCGCGTGAATTATGACCCAATCCCTCTCACCGAGAGGAGGCCTGTGTCCCAGCAGTGGGAACATTATAGGCTGATTATGAAAATTACATGAAGAGAGTAGGTAGGAATGTATTGCAATGTTTGTCTCTCAGGTAAGGCTCGTACACACTGGCGCGACGCGACAGCGCGTCACAAAGGCACCGCGTGTCGTGCGACGAGCGGCGCCTTTGTGTTGAGCTGTCGCTTCGCGCCTGTTTGTGGAAGCTTTTACTGTCGATTACTACCAAATGACTCAGTCTGTTTTTGATGTGATTCGTTTTATTTTGAACTCGTTACGGAAAAACATAAATTAAATGTAACAACTAAATAACCTAAGAGCAAGTTATTTTTGTCATGTTTCGATAAGACCGAATACCTCCTTGGATTAATGGATAACAGACGTAAGTGCACGCAGCAGAATATCTTTCTTACTCAAGAACTCTTAAACGACCAATCGTGGGTATAGGTTTATTGCGATGCAACTCTTGACATAATCTTAAAGCCACCTTTTAAGAATCACGGGGTGAGATTGAGTAGTGCAGAAAGGAGAATGTCCATGCAGATAAAAATATTTTACAAAATAATCGTACCTACGTGAACGAAGCACAAGGAGTAGCAAGGCGTGTACATATAAGAAAACTTCTGCTTAGACCGACTGCTCCCTAATTGCGTAAAACACTTTGAATCACAGAATCATTATTAAGGAAAAAAAGAAAATCCTTTTCCATTTTTTTTCTAATCCATTGCTTCATATGTTCGAAAAATGTATCTGCTGAACAACGTAAATAACGCAATGAATGGTGTTGCACTGTCAAAATGAAGGCCATAATTGCTACTGTTAGTGTGTTACGCAATTAACCCGCTGCCTGATAGCTTAACTTGCAAGAAGTAGGTACCTACCTAGGTATAAAAATATACAATTTATAAGTTGGTTGCTATCGGACCTATAGGCACTCTGAATTTTAAGCATAAGTTTTATCGAATGTGTAAATGGAATCAAGGGATCATAGCTTTAGGCATTTCGTAGTTTCTGCCTACCCCTATAGGAAACAGGCGCAATGTTATGTATCTTTGTAACAGCACCTCATTATAATTGTGTTTCTAATACCATTACAATTTGCGTCACACATTGTTAAATACTGATAAACGGACTTCCTCAATTCAGGCCGTGGTCAGCCGTAATGGAGCGGTTCGCCACATATGATAGGGACCGAACCACCACATACCTATAATCCTTGTATTATTCAATTATTTTATGAAGTAGAGCCCTCGTACCCCGTGATTTGATCTAGACGAGAGCGCAAGATATAATTGTTTGAGTTTATTCGTAATAATAGGTCTTTACCTATGAAATTGCCGTTTTGTATGAAAAAATTTAAACGATTTTTTTTCATGAATTTTTTATTTGTATTAATCGAAGTAATCACCCATGCAATCAATGCATCTTTGCCATCGCAGTGGCAGTTTATTGATGCCCTTCTTAAAGAAATCAGCTGGACGGGAGGCAACAAATTCTTCAAAGGCATTTTGTACTGCCTCTCGGGTATTAAATTTTTTTCCCGCCAAGAAGTTATCCAAATTCTGGAAAAAGTAGTAGTCTGTAGGCGCAAGGTCTGGTGAGTAGGGCGGATGACGGAGAGCTTCCAACCCCAGTTCTTGCAACTTGGAGACCGTCTGCTGTGCAGTATGAGGTCGCGCGTTGTCGTGCAGGAGCAGCGGAGACGAGCGATTGACCAATGCTGGTTGGAGATGCGCCAGCTTCTCCATCATTGTGTTCAGTTCTTCACAGTACACATCTGCAGTAATGCTCACCCCGTTTGGTAAGAAGCTGTGATGAATCACACCGGCGCTAGACCACCAAACAGTGACCATCACTTTTCTAGGAGTAAGTTTTCGTTTAGGGCATTGTTTAGGTGCTGAACCAGGATCCAACCAACTTGCTGAGCGCTTACGGTTATCAAACAGAATCCATTTTTCATCGCAGGTAACAATGCGGTTCAAAATTCCTTCATTTGTGTGTCTGTTGAGCAGTGCAAGGCACGTCTCGACGCGTACTTCGCGCTGGCGATCATTGAGTTCGTGGGGCACCCATTTGTCAAGCTTTTTTACCTTGCCAATTTGACGCAAATGGACCAATATTGTTTTGACGCTAACGTCGAAAGCTGCTGCTAATTCAGCCGTAGATTGTGTATCATCAGCTTCCACAATCGCCTTTAATTCGTCATTGTCGACCAAAGTCTTCGGACGACCGCGAGGTTCATTTTTCAGGTCGAAATTTCCAGAACGGAAGCGAGCAAACCAATAACAGGTGGTGCGTTGGTTTGTAGTGTTAGCTCCGTAAACGTCGTTGATGTTGCGTGCCGCTTGTGCCGCGTTGCTGCCACGACGGTACTCATATTCCATAATTACTCGAATTTTTAACGTATCCATGATGACGAAAAAGATTGAAAAGCGATGAAAATGTAACACTAATCAATAAAGAAATGACTACTTTTAGAAAAAAAAATCCATGTTTTTAAAATAAAATTAATTTGAAATTAGAATTCTTAGCCAAACAAAAATTATTTTGATTTGAAATGGCCAGTACTGCAGAACGGCAATTTCATAGGTAAAGACCTAATATTTTCCTAAATGGGACACGGCGAAGAATATCAACTTTATAATTACTTATCACCATCGGGAAACACACCACATCAACCACAATTTCAGTGACCCTAGTATTTTTGTTTTCCGTGCCATTTGTGGTTCCGGTTGAGAGACCAGGTTCAGCTGTGGACAGTTGAAGTTATTGCTAACTAAAATCATGACCTTATCCCTAAAGATGACGCGGTTAACGATCCGAATTTATAATAATGAGAGTCTTTCCTTCTTCCGCAGTGCTACCTGAAATCCCGCTGAGCCACTCCGACTACAGCGGCTTCCAACCAAGCACGACTGGCTTCGTGAAGGGCAGTCCGAGCGGCACGGGCTCCGCGCTCACGGAGCTCAATTCACCCCCCGCCATGACGGCGCAGCGATACGACCCCAACTACTACAACTCCTGGCCCAGCAACACCTACAACTACAACAACTACCAATACAACAACATTAACAACAATTCAACTTGCTTACAATCACACGCGCCATACATCAACCCCAACCCTCAGATGATACTCCCGAACCTCTACTCAACAGTCAATCAAAACCAAATACACGTCCACCTGCACAGTTCGGGCGACAAACATAATCTAGAGCAATGCTTCCCGAGCGAAATTAAAATTAGCGATATTGACGGAGGCATCTCTATTACTACGGAGCTACAAGGGGCCGGCGAAGCCAGTGGCATGGGCCAGACCTGCGAAGCCAACGACGAAGTGAAACACGGCCTCTACGGAGCGGGGAACCAAGAAGTGTGGAGACCATATTGACATTTCGCTCCGCCCTACGAACAAAAACATTCCATTGTACATATTGTGATATAAATAAACGATCTGTTCTATGATTCTTGATAGTGTATTATAAGAAATTCCAACTAAATTAATGTTAAACATTAATTAGATGTTAATTGTTAAATTAATTGATTAAGTAATAAAATATTAAATTAAAAATTAAGGTAGTGTTGTTTAATTCTTGGTATTGGCGCTGCCATCATAGGGTCTCAAGTCTTCACAGTCTTGCCTGTTTTGAACATGATCTAGATCTGAATAAATGTTTAGCATGGGTATCACCCTTTTACGAGGCGATTACGTAAAGGAGGTGGCGGACACAAAGACTCGCTTAGCTGGTTATCTTAAAAACTGGTCTGAACCTTGGCAGCGAACTTTAAGCAGTTCAGTCCATCGCCTGATGACGATGACGCGTCGTGTTCAACGTGCGTATTACTCTAAAGCTGCGGTTCCACGGCCCGCTTTCCCACAGGCCAGATCACGCCAAGCCGGGTTGACCGTTCGTGGGAACTGACATATCCGATGAAGCCTCCGGTGGCCTATCGCCGCCCCACACTGGATCGAAAATTGCGTCCATAAGTTAGAGCTTCCAAGTTTAAAGTGTCGTTTTTTGGGCTTGAAATGGTTTCTATTATGTATTACTATGGTCAAATATGTCACAAGAAGTAATTTGGCTTGAAAACAGCGGACATATAATTTTTTTCGAAAAAAAAGAATATGTTCGCTAGACCTTCTCTTTTTCTGCTTCGTTCCTAGGTCTTTGAAAGGTTTTCGAGTTCGTATTGTCATCGTTACAACTGAGGATAAAGTTAAGGATTTTTAGTTATAACAACTTTACTGGATGACTCTTCTTGGCCTTGAAGAATAGTTTGCACGCAGCTTGGCCAATCTACATTAGCCTCTAGCCAATGTTCGTATACTTTTCTAATTTTTTCACTATTCCGTTTTCTTCCACCTCTCTTCAGCAGCACGTGTTAATCTCTGATAAAATTCTTTGAGAGTAACAATGAGTTCTTCAGAAAGCCTTACACCTAGTCGAGTTAAATATTTCTTACAGACTCCATTTTTTAAAGTGGGCTGCTGAGGAGATCAGCACAAAGAAATGTTAAATTCAAGATTTTTTAAAATTAAGGACAGATTTTAAGATGATCTTAATATTCTATTCCATATATGTAGTTATACAACACAAGGTACGGAAGACAGCCCAAAGGTACATGGAATTATGTGGTTAGTTCTCAACTCAACTCAAAACATTTCTTACAATTAAACCATTTTTACAGGCACTTTTGAACTGTCAAGGAGTCGGTCAGGCAAAAATATGAAGCTAATTGCCCATTCCAAAGCGTAGTAGGTACCTATGGAGAAGAACGGGCAAGAAACTTCATGGACACTCCTTTAAATTATATTGATACAAAAATATTAGTTACATCATTAATGTTGAACTTATTACATGTGAGATCGATGTAAAAATGACGTACACGTTAAAAGCGCCCAGAGTGCAGCAAATAGAATCAAAAATAAACAAAAAAAAAAAACGTGGCAGCTAAGAGATGACCAGTTCCAACTGACGGCACCCGTTCGAGAACATGACGCATGGATCAGCACCATCCAACTCAACCATTTTGAAGGGGGCTAAATGATTCAACACATGCGCCACCATCAGCGAGACATTTCTACATGCCATTGAGCGTTAATAAGTTGCTTATCCATGGATCATATATCATCGATCGCAATGCAATTGTATCAATTGGGAGCTTATCACAATAAGCTTCAGAAGCTCGCAACAAAGTATTTCCGAGGTGTTAGGAAGCTTCTCAGAAAAAGAGTAGAGAAGCTTCTCTACTCTTTTCGATATCCTCGTCACGAGGATATCCTCAATATGCTTTTCCTAATATCTTCCGATCCTCTTATTAGCGCACAAAGACCGCATATACAGGGTGATTGGGAGATGGGTGCAAAGCTTTAAGGTGAAGACAGTACAGACAATTTAGGACCATTTAAGCCATGGTTGTTTTAGACGATACTTACCATTTTTTTTAAATCTAATTTTTATGTTTTTTTTCGAAATTTCCCAAAATTTTAACTAAACTGCTTATTTATGGCCAAATTGAATGATAAATTAATTTATTTTTATTTTTATTTAATTAAATTAATGTGTAACCAATCTAGCAAAACAAGTTTTAGGCCTCTGTGTCGTTAGACATTTTTTTTACAGACATTTAAAGATAATACAAATTTTAAAAATTCAGAAATACTTTAGTAAACCTTATTAAAAAAAAAAACGAAGGGTGCTTTTATTGTTCAACCCTTTTTGAAAACATGCTTGATAATCGCTCTTTCCCTGGAGGTATTATTTACGCGGATATCTTACAAATTATTGAAATTAGGACCTACAAACCAATTTGAGAGAGAAATTTTAAATTTTAGGCAGTTTAATTAAAACAACACTTGAATTTAAATTATTTATTTTTCATGTTCAAAATGTCCGCCGTGATACCTAATACAAGCACGGCTCCGTCTTCTCACTTCTGTTGTTGTTATTTTCAACATCATCTCCAGCTTCACTGTTTCAAACGCTAAATTAATTCTCTCCATCAATTCTTCTCTCGTGTTTATTTCAACATTCGTATACACAAGTTCCTTGGCCTGGCCCCACACGAAAAAACCAGCGGGGTCAGATCTGGTGAGCGAGCGGGCCAAGGGATGGGTCCATCTCTGCCGATCCAGCCGTCAGGGAAGCAATTATTTAAGTGTTCCCTTACATTTAACGTTCAATGCGCTGGACAGCCGTCTTGCTGAAAGATGACTGTTCGGTCTCTTTGGAATATCGGGACACCGGTTCCCTCTATCAGCACTGGTAAATCAACTTGTAGAAAGTGCAAATCATTTTCACCATTCAAATTATCCGGTAAGAAGTGGGGCCTAATCAATGTCCTAGCAATTACTCCAGCCCATACATTGACAGAGAATTTCCTCTGAAATGACACCTGCTTCTTAAAATGTGGATTGTTCTCTTTGTCGGCCAATTCATGGAGGTTATGAAAGTTTGTAATGCCCTCCCGAGAAAATTTGTTTTCGTCCGTCCACAAGATTAATTTCAGAAACCTCGCGTCTTCGATGTCTCTGTTGAGGAGGAAACGGCAAAACTGTATTCTTCTTTGGGGATCTTGCTCTTCCAGACCTTGCACACCCTTGCCATGGAATGAATATTTATCATTTTGGTGCATTGTATGCCATACCTTCCATTGTGAAATGTTAAGATTTTGAGTAGGATCCGCTTGAAATGCTGCCAAAATGTCTTCTTCGACGTCAGCTGCGTGTCTGCCTGGGTTGACTCCAGGTTCCACGCGGTGAAACCCATCTTGGGCAAGTCGACGAAAAGTGTTGTAAAACACTCGCACATTTGGTACCCTGCGATTCGGATAGCGTTCTTGATACATCCGTCGCGCCAAGGCTCCATTGCCGTCTGCTCTGCCATACATAAATACGATATCTGCATATTCCTGATTGGAAAAAGTAGCCATAGCCAATTAACAATTTACTACAAAGTTATTTTTCACTTTGTAGTGTTTTTTTTTTGAAGTCGGTTGTTTTGTTTTTGTAAAAAAGTTTTTATGTATTTTCGTTTTTGGCCACCGACTTCAGAAATAAAGTTATTTTTCACGTCTTTTAGTGCTTTTTTTTAAGTCGGTTGTTTTTTTGTAAAAAAGTTTTTATTTTTCACTTTTTAGCTGCGGTACCTACCCCACACAAATTCATATACCACTACTTGGTGTGTAAATAACAGTGACAGGAAATTATTAATATATCATCCATATAAACTAAGTTGAAAAAATATGCAGTATTAAGGATAACTCAAAAACTACTGATCAAATTTAAATGGGACCACATGTGAAGCACCACCTATCAAATAAAAAAAGAATCATCCAAATCGGTTCACCCAGAAAAAAGTTATGAGCTAACACACCTAAAAAAAAAAAAAAAAACATACAGACGAATTGAGAACCTTCTTCTTTTTGTGAAGTCGGTTAAAAAAACGGCGTAGGAGCGCACTAAATGTCAACTCAACACAATTAACTCGAAAATCAACACGTGCAGGAGCTTGGGGCTACGACTGGATACGGTGAAACAAAAATGTTCAAAACTAACGCAAACAACACGTGCAGGAACGCAAAGGGCTACAACTGAACACGGTAAATTGCGAATCAACACGACAACGTCTTCTCACATGGGCAGCTGTAGTTTGACTAATTCAACTAATTGTAATAACTAAAAGATGTAACCGCTTCAACACAGACTGACTGATCCTAACTAAATAAAAACACGACTTTGTTGCCTTAGTAACTAATACCAATTTGCTGTAAAAACTAACGTATTTATTGCTATTTTCTATTCACTGGGCGTTCTACCTGAAAATGCCGTCGCACCGCGCGCTGCGGCCATTTTTTAGATAATCCCCTCAATTTGCATGTGCAAAAATATCTTAGAATTGAACTAAGTTATCATTTCGAACACATAAAGTAATTTTTTAAGCAACAATTTTGTTTTAATTGGTCTGCCTAAAATTTAAAATTTCTCTATCAAATTGGTTTGTAGGTCCTAATTTCAATAATTTGTAAGATATCCGCGTAAATAATACCTCCAGGGACAGGGCGATTACCAAGCATGTTTTCAAAAAGGGTTGAACAAAAAAAGCACCCTTCGTTTTTTTTTTTAATAAGGTTTACTAAAGTATTTCTGAATTTATAAAATTTGTATTATCTTTAAATGTCTGTAAAAAAAATGTCTAACGACACAGAGGCCTAAAACTTGTTTTGCTAGATTGCTTACCAGGAACGTTATGGGAATCCAATAAACCTGATTTGTTTTATTACCTCACACGTAATGTATCGTTACCGTGGCAAAACACACGTTGCGAACGGCCGGGGCAGCGCGCTCGCACCACGTGATTTATTTCAACATCCATTGCCGTTTTTTTTTTTCAGCTGTTTTATTTACATAAATGGAGTGCTGCATAACGATATATAACTTAAAATTGAAATAAAGGAATAGTAACTGAAAAAACAATTTAAAAAATAATAAAAAATCCTGAGATTTTTCCGGTGGAATATGATTCTAAATAAGGAGCTGAATGCACACTGTTATTTTGCGGAGGGCTGTCCCTTACACCCTGTATAGGGCTATGAAACACTATAACAGCTTCATAATACTTTAGTTTTATTTGTGCTCATTTCTTGGCCAAGCTTGTATGGGAACTTTATTTCCTTTTTTATTTGAATTTACAAAATATTAAAACGAGTGGGCCCAGGTTTCATCCATGATTTTTTCCCCCTATTTCTGCATCCTTGCGTGCCAAAAGCATGCCCATAGTAGACTAAAGTTACATGCTGTGTGGAAGACCATGATTAGGTGAGAGTGATATGCACAAATCCGCAAAAAAAACTATAAAAATTATAAATAGCCCTAGCAATACCAGCCTGCTCGACCGCAGACCGTAGCAAGTGGCGCATTCAGACAGCCGGCGCGGCGAGTCGGGATTAAAAAATATATTTTCACTATCTTTGGTCAATTCTTGTGTGTTGTGTGCGTCTGCACAGTACACCGTTTTAAACCTTACCCTCTGTAATTCACCGCAGTCGAGGACGAATTAAAATAAGAAAAACAAACTGAAATAATTTAGAACACCGCCAAATTATTAATCAATCGATGATTTAAAACCGTAACTTTGTCTTTAGTTGGACATCACTATCCAAGATACACCTGTAAAAAATTCAAAAAGTGTCATGCATCAAAAAACA
Source organism: Griposia aprilina (assembly GCA_916610205.1). NCBI lineage: Eukaryota > Metazoa > Arthropoda > Insecta > Lepidoptera > Noctuidae > Griposia > Griposia aprilina. The sequence goes on from OU744302.1 coordinate 15,327,415, forward strand.
CAACCCCTAAAAAAACACAGATACGTAAAAAGGGAAACAAGAAAGTAATTTTAACATGATAAAATCTGTACAGTTTTATTTAATGGGATTGGGTTTTAATATATTTTGTATTGGTCACACTGTAGTGGTATGTGATAAAATGGTGGTCGTGTTTCGTTTGATGACCTCGTATAATATTAGAGATAATTTGAGTGTATGATAGTTAATGTAAATAAAAGTAATTTCCAATTAAATTAAGTCTCTATCATTACACTAATCAACTGTAAGTAGCTTAGCCTCTTGTTGATAACCACAGTTTACGTTACTACAGGTTCCTGATAACGGCGGAGAAATGCAAATGAATCTCTTTGTATGATTTAACTGTGATTATTTGCTTGCAGTTGAAAAGAGACTCCTAAAGTTATTGTAAGAGTGAAATGTCCGAGGAGACAGAGCGGCATGGCGAGGCGTCGTGTGAGGGTGGAGCAGGTGGCGGTGGGTCGAGCTTAGCGCGCGTGTTATTGACCCCGCATCAGCTCGAGGCCGCCGCGGCTGACACGCTCCGCGCCGCGTGGAGAAACCAGGACTTGTACATTGACCATCTCGAAACTTTGAACAAGCAGTTGGAAGGTATTTAAGAAAGTTACATCGGCTTGGTAGCGTCAGGTCGGCGACGTTACGACGTACGACCCGCGAGTTGTTATGTTATCTCTATATCGACAATACTTTAACTAAAATTAACTAGTGATACTGTTATGACATATTGAAATGTTACTGTGATACTGAAAATTGTTTAGTTATAAAACGGATTGTGGTACGGGGTGTATTTAGGTGTTTTAAGTTCTAAAAGGTGAAGACGAAGAAATGGTGTTTTGCTGTGTAAGAGAGGTGCCAGTGGAGTGTTTAGTGGAAGTGCATATATCGGTGCAAGGCCGTGTGATGTCTCCAGATGATCCTGGAGCTGTGTCCATGTTCAGTGGTGTTCTGCTACCATCGGTAACTGAGAATGTTGCCAAGTTATCCGGTCTTTGCTCACGTGAAAAAGTAAATATGTTTTCATCACTTCTTTTGCTGTATAGTTAAGATTTTGTTTTGAATATGCTTTATTTATCTTCTGTCTTCAATTATTGTTATTTGTTATTTATGAAAGTTGTTTATATTTTTAACACCTGATCTGTTTATGTTTGGCCATCTATTTATACCTATGGATAAACTGTTTGATTAATTTTTTACTGTCCCTTCTAATGGCTTTGATAGCAGAAGATGTAGCAAATAAAATTTACCATAAGCAGTGTATTTTGAAAAAAAGGCTAACTTGACAAACAAAATACAAGTTAAATAAATTAATATCATATTATTATTAAAATAATGATGTCTATAGCCTATGCCTCTAATGTTATCTTGATCATAATTAACTCAGTATATTTAATTTATCCTGCTTCCAACTAATGCTCTACATTGCTACTCAGCTTGAGTCATTGCATGTAACTCATAAATAATACGTACTGAACCATGTTCATAGCTTATCAGCGATTATGACTAACATGTCTCAATTTCTATTTCTACATTCTTATTTATATCTGTAAGTTTATGTACATAATATAAAAGGTAAAATGGCTAAAGCGCGAAAACCTGAAATCTCAGGAATGAATTTTAAAGTTATTACTTTCAGATTCATTCCTGAGATTTCAGGTTTTGGTTCTTTAGTTATTTTACCTTTCCAGTGTCAATATAAATAAAAGAATACCCATTACTAGGAACTATTTACATAATTATTCTGTAGTTGCATAGTTGATGTTTATAAAGTATATAATGTAAAACAAAATGACTAATTTTGTTAATTTGGAGGCTATAAATAGACACTAGCTTTAGACTTGCTATAATCAAAAAAAGATAGTTCATATGGTAGGGAATTGTAAATTAATTACTAAATGATGTCAAAGGACATGATATCTTCTTCTTCTTTTTTCTTCTTATCTTATATTGGAAATGAGTTTTTGAAATAAATGTAATTTAAAAATATTACCAGGCTATCTATTTGGTTAGTGTCAACAATTTTTACCAATTTAATTGATGTTTGTTGAAATTGGAAGTATTTTGTTTTAATCTTATATTTTACTCCTATGATAAGGAAGGTACATCTTAAGGTATGCGTGAAGGAAATATTTACTAAACCATCCATACATTAAATTGTTAAACATTAGCGTCTATAAAAAACAAAACTACAGGTATAATTATATTTTTAATGTTACTCAAAAAAGCTCAAGTGATATTCCCACGGCTTGTGTTTAAACACCTATCAAAAAAGTACCTATTTTACTACCAAAAAATTCGAAATACTCACCAAATTGTGTTGCTAGTATTCTAGAAATGAACCTATTTTCCTTTTTTATTTATAAGGCGTAGTCGACGGACCCCGCTTGGCGGGGTTCCTACTTCAGAGTGGTTTAAAAAAATAACCACAAAGGGGATGGCCATCCCCATCTAATCTAACCTTTCCGTGTCGGGGTGCCCCAAGTCCCAAGCTCGCTTCACTCGCTTTCACAAAGAATATAAATACAACACATGCTATTCAGATGAGTGTATAATTAATAGAACTTAAAATGTTGTTCTTTAGGCACCTCGGTATAGAGTGGGTTTATTTTTGTTTGAAAATGGTTTAAAAATTATTTTTGTGAGCATTTAAATTGTAGCCTCTTCCCACTAAAGTAATAACAGAATAATACAAATAAGATAAATCAAACTTTATTCCCAAAAATATTACAAGGGTTTTACATTGATCCCAAACTATGCAAGCCTGTTTCCCCCCCCCCCCCTCCAATATGGAGGGTGTACCATTTAATAATTTTATAAAGATCAATCCCACATATTAAAATAATGTGGCGGTATTTCTTAGATTTTACTAATATTGGCTGCAACCATTCATAAAATATTGTTAAATTCCACTTTGCATCCTAGGGCTCGAATAAGTGTTATTGCAATTATGTATACTTTCCTAAAGCAAAATTGTAAATGTTATAATTTAATAAAAAAATTTGTTAGGCTTGTTTTTAGAGGATGAATCTGTTGTAAAATTTCATGTTAATTGTTATGTTGGTCAAACAATCTCAACTGCAGCTAACATGAAATTTCTCAGCAGATTTCCTTATCAAGATATTGGAAAAAGCACAACAAAGGATTACACAGGCTAGACTATGGGATATTCTGAGAGGTCTATGGCTAGACTAGGCCATGTGTGGACCAGGTGCTGTAAACTCATCACTTCTAGAAACAGGTTTTGTGAATCATTTTGGAAGTTTCAGTTAGTTATTTTTTTTATATTTGTTTGATTCATGTTGAAGATGCTTTCAGTTTTATTGCAATTTATAGCTCTAAGCTGGTCTCCTCCAGATTCTACATTGTTCAGATAAAAAAAGCTTTGGAATTTGTAGCATTTATGTTTTTTTTAAAGGTTTTATTTTTCAAACTATTCTGTTTTTCATTTACTGTAATCCAATTTACTTTCGTCATTTAAGTCATAGACAGATTTGCTGGTTTATTTAAATTAATTGTTAGCTATTTAACAAATCTAATTAGGACTTTGTTACTGTCCTTATTGTTTGTATAGTTTTAGTTAAGGTGTTGTCGATTATAATATTGTAATCATTTAAACAAAATAAACCGCACAAAATGCATAACATTCTGTCCACAACACTTGTTACATTGAGATAACCTTTTATCTTATCAATTTGTGAGTACAAAAATATCTCATGGTAGACAGAATGTCATGCATTTAAAGTGGGTTTACGGATATTAGGTAAAATAAGTTAGCGTCATTATAATGATGTCAAAACAATACTGTATGATTGCAGAAACAAGAAAATCTAATGTGAAATTCTAATATCCTTTTAACATAGCCAAAGACTAGTTATTAATTTGTATAATTGATGTATACAGGAAGCCTGGAAAAGGCGAAAGAGGTAGAAGATAGGATAAAACAGCAGTATGCTGAATCACAACATAGAGAGAAGGTGTTAGTTAGAAGACTTGCAGCTAAGGAGCAGGAAATACAAGATTATGTAGTGAGTACTCATTTTGTTATAGTGTGGGAGGTTACAGCAATCTAAGAAGAATGCAATAAGATTACCTGTGCGATCTACATTCATAATAGAAATTATTCTCCATTTCAGAGTCAAATTACGGAATTAAAGTCTTCCCACGCCAGTCTTAACGGGCGGCCGACGCTATTAGATCCAGCTGTTAATGTACTAATTTTAAGGTTAAAACAAGAACTAACGTCAACTAAAGCGAGATTAGAAGAAACTCAGAACGAATTATCGGCGTGGAAGTTCACGCCAGACTCAAATACAGGCAAGAAACTTATGGCAAAATGCAGGCTGTTACACCAAGAGAATGAAGACCTTGGACGAATGACTTCAAGCGGTCGGATAGCGAAGTTAGAAGGCGATCTGGCGTTACAGAAGAGTTTTAGTGAAGAAGTTAAAAAGTCACAATCAGGTGTGTATGATTCAAACTCTCTAAATATCAGTAGCTGTTTTATTATCGAGAAAATTAACACTGAAACTTGTAATTCCAGAACTGGACGAGTTCCTGCAGGAGCTGGACGAGGATGTGGAGGGCATGCAGAGCACGGTGCTGTTCCTGCAGCAGGAGCTGCGCGCCACGCACGCAACGGTGAACGGCAACCGGCCGGCCTCGCCCGAGAAGCGAACGTACTCGGGCAGCGATTGCAGCGAGCCCGTTGGCAAGAGAAGGCGCGCGTCTGTGCTGTCACTCGACTACAACGAGGACGAGGAACCGCTCACCGTCACCAACGGCGACGCCGACTAGCGCAGGACCGCGCGCTTCACATACAGAACACGCTACTTTAATATCAACTAGTGACTTGTGAAACGCTCTCGTATCTATTTAGCCCTACGGCCATTTCGTTGACTCGAAATTGTTATCGATGAATTATTGTGAGTGATCATTGATGTCCAATATGAGGTGAAACGCTGGTTCGGTGTCTAATCACTCATTTCAAATGTGAGATGCTTATTTATTAGCATAAGTGTATTCTTTAAAAATCGATGTACTTTCATTAGAAGACATACTAAATAGACTAATATGTGTCATTCCCATTGACAATGAATTGGTGATGATTGTGTCTATCGTGTTATGAGACTAAGAAAACATTTGGTAAAAGCATAGTTTGCGTTTTTATGCACAACAATGGACCACGTGATCAGATATAATAGTGAATCGTTTTTGACATTGTTTTTACACTGAAATATTAAGACTAGACAGTTGACGATTTTATAATTTATTTATAATAAGTGAATTTATTGTGATACTTATTAGAGACCCAATATGGAGTAATGCAATGACTTGTGTTACGAGAATTAAATGTTTAGTGGCATTTATTTGATTTATGTGCCGAGTATTAAATGATGTCGAGCCTGTTGGTAGCAATAATGTGTAACACCAAGCCTAATGTTTTAATAATTGTCACGTTTTTAATAAATTTATGTGAGTTTCAATATGAAATGTTTCTATTTTCAAATTACAATGATTGTATAAAGTAATGTTAATAAACATATATAACTTGCATCATCTTTGGCGTATTATTTGTGTATAACAAAAAAAAAAGTTACAAGGCCATAGGCTGGTGGAGCAGCACAATCGATAAATCTTTTATCAGAGTAGTAAAATATGCCATAACATTTATTCAATTGTACTAAACCGAAATGAAATGCCTTTTCTACATACATATTGGCTTTTCTTCTCTGCAGGTAAATGAATTCGTTCGAAAAAATAAAGGAAAAAATCTTGAGTTAACATTAATGTTAGTGTTCTATTTAAGTGATCCATGTGTCATCTCCTCAAGTTGATAAAGTGACGTACGATGGCTCTCAAGTGTGGCAGGTTGACCTGCGTGGCGCTGAAGATGTTCAGCTCATCAAAAGACTCATCGATAGCAAAGGTTTAACCTTATTATTATTACCTATAAGTACTTAATTATCAAGACTCATAAAAATCAAACAGGATTGTGACAAGGACACATTTTTTTAATAGAAAAATCTCATTTAGAGGATTGTTCTAGTACACCAAATTCAAACCCTAATTTGAGTGATCTCGATGACTTGGGAGTTATTCGTCCTCACAATTTACACCCCTAAGCGGTCCAGTTAGGGCTCAGATTCCCTAAAGCTTCATCTTATGTAAACAGTGTTATCTAGAAGAGATAGCGGTTTATCTTTAGTACAAGACCTACGTCATCAATTTGAGTAGATTCGTATTCGATAAATCTTCAGCTTATGTAACTAATACGTCTTTATTATAAATCTAGCCACTAAATACCAGCGCGTATTTCCTTCCCCAGGATGCCATCTAAATGCTAAATTTAACTAAATCCGTTCAGTGGTTTAGGCGTGAAAAGGTAACATACAGACAAGAGTTACTTTCGAATTTATAATTTATATATACTCTGTCTATTTAAATATATTATATGGAGTACGATCGATATTTGTTCGGTCACTAGGTATTTCTGCTTCGCCAGGTCTGCGCCGGCCCTTATGGAATTGTTGCTTACACTTTTAAACACTAATAATTATTAAGTTTGATAACTTTGGCAGACCTAATTATAAATTTGATTATGATAATTTTCCCATTACTTACTGAAAGTAGGTAGTTACCACACTTAGTTTGTGAAGCGTGCTCACACACTTGTTTGGATCGAATATATTTTTTGCAAACGTAGCACGCCTAATCAAACAGCCCGACCAACACATCGTCTGAGTTGCTAGTCAGACACGAGCAGAGCAGCACGTTATAATAAGTTCGGGGAAAAAGTTTTTCATTTCTCATACTCTGAAAGTAGTGTTTGTTTGATCCGAGTAGTGGGTGGAAGACGCTGCTCCCCATCTTTGGGCGGGAAAGACTAAATATTAATTGCTTCCCTCCTTCCCTCTCTAGGGCAGGAATGAATTTAAAAAATAGAACTAAATTTGGTTAGGTAGTCGGCTACGATTTTTTTTACATAATTAAGAAAAATATCAATTAAAATGAATAAAAAATGCTGGGGTCTTGTGAGTGTATAAACAGCTAGTGTGAATAAAAAAAAATACCTATTAAGCGAGAAGGCCCGCGACGGTGTCACAGTGTTCCCTAATTAAGGTTTTAAAAAGACTATTTATAATTTTATTTATTAAGGGATATTATACAACTACAAAATATACAATACACAAGGTTCACAAAACTTTAAGTAGTAATGTTGCAGTCCACTGCATTATCCGCAGATAAGACATATTTAAATATCAGTGGTGGCCACTAGACGAGCATTATCTACCAAATCTAACAATTTTTTTGAAATAAATAAATAAGTTACTATAAAGCTAGCTATAGCTACAAAACCAAATCAGATAAAAACAATTTCATTTACTTAAATTATGCAATAAATAAAAAATAATATGATTACACTTAGGATAAAAATTTCATAATATTACCTAGATTTAAAATTATTTTTGAGCATGCAAATATATCAATAGTAATGAAATTTGAATTATAGGATTCCAACATTCTATGAGTAGGGCAGCGTAAGGGCTCCCACACAAAACTGCGATACGACGCCGCATCGCAGGAATCGTCCTGAAGCTACGTCCTGCTAGCTCGCAGATTTTCGCAATGCGATGCGAATTCGCAGTTTTGTGTGGCAGCCTTAAGCCAGAGTTCGTACGACAAGAATTTAGCGCGAACAGAGTACGTGCACGAACCTGACGCTCATGAACTGTTCGGGGGACAGAATAACACAGCTTACTCGTTAGATCAATGGCATCAAAATGACTGTGAACAATATCATGAAGCACGTTGGCCTCCAGGTATTTGCGCCGGTTCTCCAGATTGATAAGCTTGTACTTATCAAGAAGTTGGGAGTATGACAGATTAGTCTTAGTCCCATAACATCTGTAGTACATAGCACGGAGGTACTTGCGCTGGACCCTTTCTATTCCAACTACGTACTTTTGGTAGGAGTTCCAAATAGGGACCGCGTATTCTAACTGAGAGCGAATAAGCGTCTTATACAGATAGAGATAGGTTGAGGAACGCTTATATTCTGTTGAAGATCTCATTACAAATCCATACATTTTAAAAGCACTATTGACTATGGCTTCAATATGCTGGTTCAAGGACAGTTTGCCATCAAAGAGAACACCTATACTCGAAAGGTTTAGGTAGCTAAATACGGGTAAACAAAAAAAGCCACGTGACTCGTAGATGTTAAACCTTTTATTTCAAATGTTAAAATCATATTATTTTGAGTCCCATAATAATAGGCTCTATTCTGAATGTGAATTTGAGGAACTATCTATCACATTAATAATAAAGCGTTCAGTGGTATCATCAATTATTTTGTCAAATTTAAACATCTTCTGTTCTTCTTTTATTACATGACCCTCGCAACTTTTCCAATTCTCAGCAGTCACATTAGTTAGAGCCTCTGGCAAAAGAATGTTTAGGTCAGACATTTTAAAAGTTTTATTTTTCTCGGCTACAAACCCTTTAACTTCAGCCCATATTAACTTAATTGAATGGCGCTCACAGTGGTATTATAGAGGTATGAGGAACAGGGTGTAAAGTTCACTCATACTCTTTGGAAAAGGGAGGATCCTCCGACCAGACGGGTGTTGTGTCTGGTGGGCAACTGCCCGACGGTTGATGTCGGGACGTTGTATATATGCTAGTCACGCGGTAAACTCTGCTTGCGCGATGCAGGATTTTGCGTGACGTCAGTATGACGTGTAGCTCGCATGTGGCGATGTTGATACCGCTACAGTATAATGGCAGCCGCAATACTGTGACACCATTTAACTTTTTTTCTAATTCATCCACAACTTAAAAGACATCTAGTTAACCGACTAAACGTAATACCTGCTACTTCAGAGGGCCTAGACAAATGGCATTCGCTTCGGAGCGATTCTATTTCTACAATCGTTATCGCTTTCGCTAATGATTCCAAAAACTAGCGATAACGCTCGTCAAAAAGTGTCCCTTGGCTATGCATCTCTGTGGAAGTACCTAATCTTTCGACGCTGTCGATTCATTTCATAATCGAATGTTGTTAACATTGTCTAGCTAATTTTTATTCGTTGACCTATGATCACGTGACATTTCGATAGCTTATGTCAAAAGCCCATACATTTTAACTTTTCTACTAGCGTCATCGCTAATCGAATGTTACTTTGTCTAGGCCCTCAGTTGTCATACTACGTCATAGGTGTACTCATCAATTTAGCAACGTTATCTAATTCATTGTATTTTCCAAAAGGTTTCAGGAACCTGTCTTTTTGGGCTCTTTATAATTGACAGATTACAAAATATACTATTTTGTAAAACTAACAAAAAAATTGTGCTCAATCAATTACATGTACGAAGAGAATAGTTTACGAATAAATGATAAAGTTTAACATACATTAATAAAAGAGGAAACTATCGTATAAATCGCAAATAACTTTAATTTTGTAGCGTATTTTTAAACAAGAAAGTGTCAACTATAAAACACTCTTTTTACGATTTGTTTACCTATAATTAACTACCTAAACCTTTCGAGTATAGATCCTTCGCTATAGAAATATTATGTAAGGGGATACAGTTAAGGTTGTAATTGAAATTGACGATAAAATTATTCTTTGTAAAGTGTATATAGTTACACTTGGAGATACTAAGATGCAACTTATTTTCAATACAGTAGGCAGTTAGTCTGTCTAGGTCCTCCTGAAATGACTGGCAGTCGTCCACAGTACGTATCGCTTGAAACGCCTTCAAATCATCAGCGTACATCAAGAATTTTGACTTTTTAAAACATTTCTTAATATCGTTTATATAAATAATGAACAATAGCGGTCCCAGAATAGAGCCCTGTGGAACTCCGGAAGTAATATTAACAGAGACAGACTGATGACCATTAACAACAACCCTTTGTGACCGGTTTTCGAGGTAAGACACAAACCAATTTGGCGGGAACTATTGTAAAATCTCATTGGCTCTAATGTTTGTATCTGGCTGCTTTTGATACAGTATTGTAATGATACTCTGTGTTTTGATACCATTAAATAGATGACATTTAATAAAGTAAAAACGATTAAGTACCTACCCGCCATTTTTCAATTAGGTATTAGGTATTTTTATTATTCTGTCCGCCAAAATGAGTGAATCTAACGAAGAAATTCGATACATTTTGAAGTTTTATTACAAAAAAGGGAAAAATACGGCACAAACCGCGAAAAAAATATGTGACGTTTATGGATTTACATAACGCAGTGTCAGTAGTACTAGCACAAAGTTGGTTCAAGTGTTTTCAGTCCGGGAATTTTGATGTAAAAGATACATGCGCTCTACTCGCCCTGTTACGTATAAAGTGAATGCCATTTTTGAAAAAGTGGAGCAATGACGGCGGCATATTCGTAGTTACGACATAGCTGAAGAGTTAGGGGTTGACCAAAAAACAGTTTTGACCCATTTAAAAAAGTCTAGGCAGGTATAAAAAACGATCGATATTTGGGTGCCACACGAGCTTTTAGTCTTGAATCTGTAAAACGAACGAACTTTTTCCCGGACCTATTATGTGCATCGGATTAACTGCCAAGCTTATTAACCTCGGCTCGAGAAACAAATTATGCAACAGTTTTTGAATTATGGGTTTAAGATAACAACGACGAAACTGAAAGCGGAGTGTGGTAACCCAACTTTATCAGTAGTCTCCAATCAAACTGGAAAATGATGCTGAAAAAGAGTTACGAGATAAAGCGGTCATGTATGAGGGTAGACTTAAAACTAGGAGAATTAAGTCAAAGCCTATATTAGGTATTACTTACCTACCCACTACTGTACCTATTGTTTAGTATTTTGGTTAGCTTTCAGCTTTATCCGAGTCGGTTCACTACTACCGCCGTCCTTTTTTATTTCCTTAACACACTTTCACAAGTTTCAACATTATGACAACAGACATATCAATATGGAGCTTAAATCCCACACGAGCGGATTTCCTGGTCCGCGGTCAACACAAGGTGAAGGTATACCGTCAGCTGGTCGCACGGAACCTGAGCCATAATGTGCTTATCTTGGACGTGCAGCGAAGGATTGACATTGATACCCAACAGGTTGTACCCTCACTGTGGACTGAGACTACGCTAAGAGTCGGTACGTATGAATTTGGCTAATACTACAGGGTGTAAAAAGACTCATCACAAAACCGTTATCTACGCATTCTGTAGCTACATCAAACTAGATTGAGCAAAAATAATTATTGCCGGGAAAGGACTATTATTTTTGGCGCGCAATGTACCTATGTAACACACGCAAAACATTGTACTTATGGGTATATGCAACGGAATAGGAATACAAGGGTTATTTAATAACTTTAAATACCCCAAAACTCCCGTTCCGTTCGTTCCCTTTAGTTGTTAAAGTATCGCTTCTCGTACAAAGAAGGAACTAGGAGTTAATCACGCTTGATCACTGCGTGCTGCGTATTACCTAGACTAATTTCGTAGATGTTCTCATGTATGAACTAAGATTGTTCAAACTAGCCGAATGGTAGACTAAGCTAAGCTCCGCCCAAATCCTTGATCAGTCGACAAACTTATTTCCCATTGAATATTTTTTACATACACATCTGAAAAGAGGGTAGAAAACGACAAAAAACTAGCACAACCGTGTAGGTAGGTAAAAATTGGTAAGCCATTTATAAACGTTGCTGATGGTGTCAATTTGAGTTACCTAGGTATTTAAATATTCTTGATAATCCCTTTGTCAACACTCCAACGGTGCCCAATGATAAGGATCACACAACTCAAGTTGAAACTTTATTTTTAACAAAAAGCAGCACCCTAATTACGTAACATACTATTTATCACAATCTGAATCATTTTGAACCCTATTGCTAATCCATTGCTTCATAAGTTCGAAAAATTTGTCCGGTCAACAAAGTAAATAACGCAATGAATGTTGTTGAAGTGTCAAAATGAAACCCATTCCTACTGTTAGTGTGTAACGTAATTACCCCGCAGGTCACCGCCTAAGCTGGAACAAGTTCCCTACTTTAAATATTATTGAAGAGTATTATAATTTCTTGGCGGAAGAGTATTCTTCAATATGTAGAGTACAAACTATTGGATACACTGCCGAGAATAGAACAATAAAGGTAAGTGGATTTTTTAACAGTGTTAACTTTATAGGTATGCTGCAGAAAGCCGTTTAAGATAAAGTCAAACACCTTTAATAGGTATTTATACCTACAGTGTTAACACACAATTTAAATGAAGACCAAAGACCTTGGAACATCCACTGCGTACCGTCTCGGTTGTCATGTCTACCCAAAGAAAAAATATGTAGGTAGGTACAGTAGGCAAAAAAAAACAGGGCGGAAAAGTTGCCATTAGGTGGGCAGTTATGAGGTGCGGGCTTTCCCTTCACTTAATAGACAAGTATTAAACAATATCTATACAAGGGGTATCCTAGATATTTGTGGGTAACAAAAACAGGCAAAAATTAAGTTTAAGAAACTGTAACCCGACTACGGAAAATAAAAAGTACGAAACAAGAAAATATTTCAGACAGAAATCAAGACGGGTACAAAAATGGTCAAGGTGAAGCCATGGCCGTATGCCATTATAGTGTTGCTGGCACCCACATGGTATCCGTGGTATAAGTACAGGCATGCGACCACGGTTTTACCTTGAACATTTTTGTACCTAAGTATGTCTGAATTTCTGTCTATAATATTTTCTTGTTTCGTACTTTTTAGATCACCTTTTTTCCGTAGTCGAGTTACAGTTTTTTTAAACTTTTTTATTATTATTTTATACTTTTCCGTTTTAACGTTTCATATACGTTACGACAACATAAATAGGAGTAATACAATGAGGTCAGTAATTAACCTATTTACTCTTGACAAAAATCAATTTAATCATGCGTTTTTATTAAATAATAGGTAGGTACTTATCTATTAATTGTACAGCCGCACCGTACGTAGTACAGTCTCACTTTTGTTTGTTTTTTAACAATTTTAACATATTTAATTACTTACACAACATGATATATATATATATATATATCTACATATTTGTAATGTGCTCGTCAACACCTTACTTTTGATACCAAACATGACATGATTACTTACCCCAATTCAATATTTTTCGTTGTCAGAAATTTACAAGTCCACCATATTAAATTTAGGGAGAATTTGTATAGCCTATGTCACCCGGACCATTATTACGAATCTATTGATAGGTACCTCATTCATCAAAATCGATTAAGTAGTTTAGGCGCTACGTTGTAACACCCGTAAATGCAAAAATACATACATACAGACTACTAAAATCATTACCCTTCCTTTTGGCTTTTATGTAGTCGGGTCAAAGCAAGGTCTTGTCTCTATTTTGCAACATACCGACAGGGCGTGCCTCCTTCTCTTTCAAATTCGCCCCAGCTAAAAGAACGCCTTATACCTAAATTGTTTAATCTTCCTAGATGATCAACATAACAAATGGAAACCCAAAAAACAAAATAATATTGATAACAGGAGGGTCACATGCTCGCGAATGGGTCTCAGTGACATCTGCGCTGTACATACTAAATAGCATCGTCACCAAGTTTGATACACAGCGGAGTTATATCAAAAACAAAAATTGGTGAGTACTTTTAAGGATTCGTTTCAGCCATAGGGCACTCTATTACCCTGGTAATTTCTAATCACTGCGGCACGAACGGGCTACCTTTTTCTTTTTAGACGTGATATCACCAAATAACTTCTCCCGCTCTGGGCGGAGCGGAAGGGCGTGTCAGACTTTTACTGACTAAAACCCACCTGTGTTCCTTCAGTTGCCTATGTGCCAGGGCCACGGTCACCCTTTCGGATAAACCCGCGACCCTGGCAGTCATCGGCTTTAGCTGCCTGGGACTATCAATAGTCCAGCCTATACCTATGTCTTAACGAAACGACAACGTGCAGTTGTCGTAGGTAGTACGTAATAATTTTATTAATTTTTTGTTTCGGGCTGGAAATTCCTCATGGATGTCCTCCGCCCTGGAGCAGGTGGAGGGGTCTGTCAGACACTTAACCAACGCAGCAGCCACGCTTTGTCTTCAAGGGGTAGAAATGACAAACATAATAATCCAAGGACTACCTACAGCTGATCAAAGACTATAATCTTTTTACCTATTGGTTACAGGTTAATTATTCCAGTATGGAACCCAGATGGATACGTGTACACGCATACGGTTGACCGGTTGTGGCGTAAGAATCGACGTAACTTCGCGCGCTGCAAGGGAGTCGATATAAACAGGAATTTTGAGTAAGTGAAGATCTGTTATCTACGTCATGGTATAGACCTCGGGACAATAGGTTCTATTTAATAAATAAAATAAGTAGGTGTAGTGTGCAGATTAACCAGTATAACGTAATCAGCAAACTTCCATAAATAGGTAACAGAATACTTATCGGTAAAATTGATTTCCAGCGTAGACTGGGGTATCGCTGGCATAACAGAAAACAATCAGTGTAAAATTACGTATTCAGGACCTTATGCTTTTTCTGAAGCGGAAACGAGGGCACTACGCGTAAGTTATTATTAAAATATGGTGTGTATAGTAGAGTAGTTCCATATCCTAAACTACAGTGAGAGAAAGAATGAGCCGTTATCCACCACGCGAGCCAAGTGCGGGTCAGATTATGTATTTTAATTAGTGGCTTTTGGGCAAGACGGTTCGTATGCTTATGTATAGCCTTCACATACAAGTTACTTTTCTTCCTAATCCTTCATTTTTAACACGAGATCTTACCTAGACAATAAATTAAATGTGTTGTAGGACCTAGTATCGTCGTTAAAGCAAATACCCGTAGCCATGATGGATTTGCATTCGTACGGCAAACTGATTCTGTTCCCCTGGAGCTCGCGGGAACTCGCTACACAAGACTTCGTTACACACATGAAGGTGGCCGAGACGATGCGCAGCGTAAGTAAACACTTTATTATATCTTCTCAAATCTGCTTACCCTTTTCTCCAATTATGTTGTGGTGGGCTTCCAGTCTAACTGGATGCAGCTGAATACCAGTATTTTATCACATGGAGCGACTGCCGGTCTGACCTCCACTCAGCACCCTTATTACGTAACACACTATAAACTGGCGGATACAGGGGGGGAGGCTATGGGGGCCATGCCCCTCCCCCACCCACCCCAAAGATCCAGGAATTCCATACCTACTTTCGACTCAACTTTTCCATTCAATTCATCCGAAGTCATTCACCACTCTACGCTGCTTAAAAACATGGCAGCGTACGCGGACAGGGGAGGAGCGGCTTTGCGGACTTGCACTCCTACACATCCACAGGGATGTCCCAGTTGATGTCGATGAAATTATAGATAGGTTTGCAAAAAGCGGCACAAGGCGCGTTAACTTTATTTTGTAAAAATACAAGCTGATAAAAACATATTTTTTTATTTACTTGTGATTTTAACCCTAGCTCTGAACCATGTCAGAATGCCCCCCCCCCCCCCACAAATAAACTCCTGGATCCGCCCTTGACACTATCTATCACAATCTGAATAATTTCGAAGCCTATTGCAATCTATTACGTTCGAAAAATTTGTCTGCTCAACAAAGTAAATAACGCAATGAATGTTGTTGAACTGTCAAAATTAAACCCATTCCTACTGTTAGTGTGTTACGTAATAACCCCGCTGATCATCATCTGCCTAGCCTTTTCCCAACTATGTTGATGTCGGCTGCCAGTCTAACTTGATGCAGCTGAACAACAGTATAATATACGTACATCAGATTCAATATTATTCCATGGAGCGACTGCCTATCTGACCTCCACAACCCAGTTACTGGGTAACGCGTTACCCCTTGGGAAGACTATGGCAATACTTACTTGGACACCGAGAAAACTTTAAAATATATCATAATTTTAGTAATATAGGTACAGGATTAATAAGGTATATATACCTATGATCCAGTGTTCTTTAATATTTTTACTTATTCCTTCTAGTCCATATTCAAAGCGACCAATGAGAACTACACATACGGAGCAACATATCATAAAATCTACCCAGCCACGGGGACTTTCCTCGACTGGGCATACTCGGAAGGCGTGGTGCATTCCTATGTCATCGAGATTAAGGACAAGGGAAAGCTAGGGTTTTTAGTACCGCCAGAGGAAATAGAAGATATTGGCAAGGAACTGTTTGCTGCTGTCCGTTCTCTGTCTAAATATGTCAACAGTCTTATGAAACAGAAAGAAAGTAATGATAACCAAACAACTTGGTTTTGATGTTATGAGATTTCAACATGCATTCCATCCAAGCAACTGTAATATTCCTACTATTTTAATTTTAAATAAAAGTATAAAGTACTTAACATAATTGGGTCGTTTATTTTATTGTAGAGCACCTTCTAAGCTTTTTTATTTAATTTTTCAACTAAGTTTTTGGTTCTAATCTCAGTAGTAGTATTCAGGTTATCTCAGAATGGAAAACCAGTGTGTCTGCTAATCTAATTATGCCTCAAGAGAAACTCCACTTAAGAAGCAAACTAGTGAAATGTGGGTATAGCATGCTTAGGTACATTTAACACTTAATTTATTGAAGGCTTATTTTTAAATAGAAACACCAGCTAAGTATTTCTACTTATTTTAGATCTACATAATTATATTCTGATTAATACGTTATATAGGCTCTAAACAAAATAAAACCTGTGTATCATTTTTATGTCGATGAAATGAGGATGCCAAGAACATAAATAAAAATTGCGGAAAACAGAAACTATGGACGCGGTTTTAACTAAAAAAGACAAAATTGTGAAAAGGGTTTCACAAAAAAGAGTAACTAGTGAAACGGTTTTAACAAACAAGAATAACTGTTAAAACGGTTTTAGCAAAAATGACTAACTTTTGAAATGGTTCTACCGAAAAGGAGAACTGTTGAAATAAAACAGGGTATACACAAATATACTTATTTATAAATTTTACAATTACGAAGGCACCACAGTTCTTTATGACTCGCTGTACCTATCGGTGGGTTAAAAGCTTTATAAATACTCACGAAAATATGACTAGAATTTTTTTGGTACTCTTAGGAACCTTTCAGTTTCGAGTATACTTAGTAATAGATACAGTCGACCGCACGTCAGTGGTAACACATTGGCCTTGAGCTAGCCTGGCGTAGTAAATAGTTTCGATAAAATAAAAATACTGTTTTTGAAGTGAAAACTTCGTTAGGCGCGTTGAGCACTTTTTGGGTGAACAAAAAGCGTGAAACTCGCGCAATCGTCACCGCACGCTTCCCATGAGCGGGTTTAAAAGTTACTTAGTTTTCACTTTAATCGGCAGTCCCCAAAGACTGCCCCGATTTTTTTTTTTACCACTTACGTTTGATCGACTACAATAATATAATTATGTTATTGTGCGTTATCTAATTCTGCTAGTTAACAACCGACGATCACAATAATCTTAAGTAGACACTTCTCTAGGCACTCGAAGCTAAATTCCTTATGACTAATAACATGGTCCCAGTGTATTAACTACGTATAATGAAAACCTTGACATTGTTTCAAACAAATAATTATTTACAATATTATCTCAGTACGGTACAACTATTTTCTTAATGTCCCTCGGGAATCATCGCATTTCCAAATACAAACGAATGCTAATTTCCATGTCCATCAATTATTAGATTTATCGTGTATAATAATTTGAATTCAGAACTAAGTACTTTATTGTTGTTTTGTTTTGACGTAACAAACAATAAAGTACTTAGTTCTGAATTCAAATTATTATACACGATAAATCTAATAAATTGATGGACATGGAAATTAGCATTAGTTTGTATTTGGAAATGCGATGATTCCCGAGGGGCAAAAAGAAAACAGTTGTACTGTAATCAAGATGTTTCTAAAACATTTTTATACTTGCGTTTTCTTTTCACGACAGTAATTTAAGTAAATTCCCCTACTATTTCTCTTGAATATTGGTTGAACAAAATTATCTAAGACTTCGTTCCTACCATGAAGTAGCTTGCACGCAGGACATAACAATTTCTTCTTTTCTTCTGTCACCATGAAAAGATCTTTTTCGTCGTAAAAAAATATTGTTAGCATTCATCACCAGTCTCCTACCCTTATCCCGATCCATTTGGGGCCGGCGCAATATGTCTTTTCCTTCCATAATTCTCTATTAGTCGTCATCTCGGTAGTCACCACCCTTCGAGCCATATCATCTTTCACACAGTCCATCCATCGTTTCTTCGGTCTTCCCCTGCTCTTAAAGCCATCTACATTCATACTCAAAACTTTCCTCACGACATTTTCCTCATTCCTCCGCATCACATTGTAGAGACTTTAATGCACACCTCCATAAAGGTCGCAATCCCATGAAATTCAATGTTAATGTTCCTAGCTGACTTAAGTTCCGCGTAGCAAGAGATGATTGCTCAAGCTTCTTGCAACTTGCGTGCACTTTACTTGCATAACAGAAACAAGGCTGACATCCATCGCTGCATTCGTATACAAATGTTTTATCAAATCAGTATTGAAGCATTTGATGTAATTTATAGGCGTTGGCCGACAATACTTGATCGTTTAAATCAAGAGCTTCATCGTTCTACAAGTTAACCAAAGAATGCACCTTAACTATTTCCCCGAATTTCTTTATCACGATTTTGTCAAATTAATACATTATTTATCTATGTTTAATAGGGTACTATTTTCTAAGAGAACACCTTATTTTAACAACATTTTATGAGACAAGGCACATCAATTTGTCCATCAATCTTCTAACGCTAACATATATTTAGATACCTACTACTATTGTTAATGCAACAACTAATTTTATATAATTTATTTAAAAAAAATACAACTTGCTTTTATTCATAAAATCTGGTACACCTTTTGGAACTTAGAATTCAAATCACCAAATTGATTTTCGCTAAGACCCTAAATGCATTTCACCAAAAATAAAACTGTCATAATGGAACTTTTCTTTTTCCACAAAACCATTGACTGTGTGAACTTTTTTTTTCACCTGTTATTCTACCTAGGTAAATATTATTTTAACAGCGAAAAACCTGATATTTCATTCCCAATAATTTATCTTCATTAACGCGTTTAAACTCCGTTCCGGTCATCGACTTTACCGCGGCAATATTTAACACTTCAATGTGTCTTCATAAACTGTCATCAGGTAATCGTTGCGCCTGCTTCGATTGCATGACCAATTCAGACGCAAACGACCAACGATTTAGGCGATCGACCGATCTTGCACGCCGATTTAAATTAAAAACGTTATGCCATCTGCCTCTTTCTTTGTTCATTTTGGTTTAACTAAATAATATTTTAGCCATTTTGAAAAAGTAGACTCTAAAGCCAAAATAACAGTAATAGTATAAGTGTAAAATTTCCTAATTTGTGACAATAGACTATTGTGCCGGACACAAACTAACTAATCTAAAGATTTTCTGAGCTAATTTCATTCAATACACTTTGTAAAAAGTGCGCTTTGATTCAAACTGCACGGACTTCAATATAAATTGTGAAAAGGGCATGAAGATGACCCAGTTTTCTCTAATTACGGATCAACCGAAACAAATGAAGGTACGAGCCTCGTTAACTTAACTTTGCTATGCTACAAACAGCGGTATCCGTGAGCCATATCTGACTACTAACGATCCCTTTTGTTCTTAGCACAATTGTTGTCGCCTCCAGCAAGCACATCGTCTTTCATGCCAGCCTGGTACCTCACGAGCTTGTCGTCGGCAGCTCGCACGCGCTCCTGAAGGATTTCCACCGTCCTATTGAGCAGTTTGATTTCCTCCTGCAGCGGGTAGACTTGCATGTTCATCTGCATGAGCTCTTTCTCGTGTGCCAGTTGTAGAGTGTGGAGCTGCAGAGGAAATTATAAAAGTTAGTACTTTCATGTTATTCTGGAGATCATTCTAACGAACGATCGCTAGTAATAAATATGGCGCATCTTTTTTTTATGAAGGCGAAGGCTTTGTAGAGAGTCATCTCTGTCATACAAACTTTTTTTTTAAAGAAGCTTTTAATGAATTAAAAAGTACTAAATAAAACTTACGTTAACATAAAATTTTAATATTTTCTTAGAAGCGTGCCGGCTTATCTTAAAGTGTAAGAAGGACGTTGACGCCTCAAGCTTTTAAGAAATTATTAAAGTTTTATGTCAACGTCACTTTTATTTAGCTTGTTGTTAACCCCCGACGCAAAAACGACGGGGTGTTATAAGTTTGACGTGTCTGTGTGTGTGTGTCTGTCTGTGGCTCCGTAGCTCCCGAACGGATGAACCGATTTTGATTTTGTTTTTCTTATTTGAAAGGTGAATTAGTCGGAAGTGTTCTTAGCTATGTTTGATGAAAATCGGCCCAAGATGGCCGCCGTCACAAAATGGCGGATTACATATTT
Organism: Griposia aprilina; assembly: GCA_916610205.1. Classification (NCBI taxonomy): domain Eukaryota; kingdom Metazoa; phylum Arthropoda; class Insecta; order Lepidoptera; family Noctuidae; genus Griposia; species Griposia aprilina. The sequence goes on from OU744302.1 coordinate 15,347,844, forward strand.
TTTCACAACTCCCTCAATATGGGTATCAAATGAGAGAGCTTGACTAGTAGAATACTAAACACTATGAGAAATTTCAAATCCAAGATGGTCGCCACCACAAAATGGCGAAGTACATTTTTTTTTCACTACTCCCTCATTATGAGTATCAAATGAAAGGGCTTGCCTAGTAGAATAATGTACACTTTATTGAAAGGGAATGAGGAATATTAACTAACGAAATGAAAACTAAAAACTTAAAAAAATATTTTTGCTACGATCCGAATGGGATAAATCATCAATCATATGGGATCAATCTATCCCATTCGGCTCGGCGCAATTCGTCACCGTATGCGGTCCCCCGACTGGACGACGCTTGAATCACAAAATATTACTAATTAAATATTAAAGTTAAAGGACCAGGCCCAGTTTTTTTTTTTTATTTATTAAAGGGTTTTGTGTCGCGGTTTTTTAATTATATATTTTTTTAAGATTTTTTACTTACATTTTTTTTTGTACTTTTTAGCATTAGAATTTCTTTAAATATTCCTTCTATCACCTTCTCTTGAAAGGTACTTGTAAAGGCAAATCCAAAGAACCCAAACGCGCTTTTACACAAGTCATAGTGTGAAGCCATCCGAGTTGCACTATCCATGTCATGCCACACTTTAGAACGGGCTATCATCATAACTTAATGAATACTTATACAACATTTCGTGCCAGTGCTATTGTCCGTTGCGGAGTCCCCTCGACTGGAGCCAATCCAGTATGCAGCAGCCAAGTCATGGTGGACTTTAGAAGGAACGAAACGAAAAATGTCGTGTCTGCACCGTTGACTGTTAAGGAGATCATTAGTCTGAAGCCAATCCTGAGTGTAGAATCACAGGTCATGCATCATAAAAATGCATTGTCTTCGAAACAGAATCAACGTGTGAAATTTCAACTCCGTAGGATAAGAGGAAGTGGTTTTTTTTCAGCTTGCAAGATTTTTCCAGAACATACATACATACAAACATTGCAAGTTATATAAAACCTTATAAAAAGCGTGCGCTTTGTCTGTCGTCCGTCTGCTTTGGACCATAATATGCAAGGATGTACGTTTTAGAAAAATACAAACCACCATCTCGTAAGTGCGAAAATAAAAAAAACCCACGACCTACCAAAACATTTACTTTAGATTCAACGAGGTTATTGAACGCCTAATTTTGAACCGGATAACATTATTTACGGACCCAATCTAACCAATCTTGAGAAACAACTGGTCATAATATGATTAATACCTACGACATAATTTTCTATTGCTTTGAACACAACTCCTTAACTTCTGATTCTGAGTCACCATACCCTACACACGAGATACAAATTAGGATGTACAGCAAAAAACACCAACCAAGTTGAAGTGGACCTTTCCTCTAACAATAATATGTTTTTTATGACAAAAACTTGCACCTATATTTAACAGTACTTTATGTGACATTATAACATCATTCATTTCGGTTACGCACTGACCGACCGAGCAGAAAGAATGCGGTGAAATTTTTATTTTCATAGTTCCCCGTTTTCATTGCGTTAATGTGGCATTATATTGTTAAAATTATATATTATACGCGAGTATAAATAACCGTTTGTAACCAGCAAATCGTCCGGATTTCATAATGTGGACATTTTACTTTCGTATTTTTTATAATAATAGACTAGCACTTTGCCGGCGACGTGGATATCGAACTTTCCTCAAAAAAAATGAACTAAGCATTTTTGAAAGGTAGTTTTCGAAAATTTATGTTTACGATTTTTATCATTTATTTAGATTTTTATCATAAATAGGTATTCGGGCCATTTCTTTTTAGTTTATACAGGGTGTTTGGCAGAACGTTGAACATACGAAAATGGCGGATCTGCTACATACTCAGCCCTAATTTATTAGGCCCTGAATGGATATTAAAAAAAAAAAAATTTTTGCTTTCTTCTAATTTCACCACTTTCTAAACTTTAAAGTGTATTTTATATTAAAAATGGGTAAAACAGTGATGCGTTAGTCGTTTGTCTGAATTCAAAAATTAAAAAATAATAGTTATTGAACAGTTTTGACTCGAAAAAAATACTGTGTGTTATATAACGAAGTGTATATTTTGCTGAGGTAAGTTTTTTTTTTATATTACAATAGTAAACGTATTAGTAAATAATATTTTTATGTACGTTCCACAAACGGTACGTTGAGCTTTAGTATCTGTTTTACTTATACGTACTTACGATAACTTTCCTTATGAATAATTTGATTTTATTGGTTTTTTTCGCGAAGAAGATTGTGTGATGACGATATTGGGGGTTACTTGAATATTCATTCTGGCAGTGAAGATGAACAAGATTTTTCTGACGCTGAAAGTGATGATGACATCGAAAAAATTCAGTCCATCCAAAACTTTTAATCCGAGCCACTTAGCGACGTGGAAACTTCCTTATCTTCGCTGAGACGTCAGTGTTCGCCTCCCGTCAACGAGGTTGTTACGAATATTAAAAATCGTCAGCCAGAAATATCAGACCCTTAGCCTAGTACATCAGGAATGACTTCAGGGACAACTACAGGTACCATTACACAATCACGGGCACCTAGACGATCATCGAGTATGAGTAACGCAATCGGTCATAGATCTAGAATCCCTGGCTCTGTGACTGTCACCCAAAGAAAAAAGAGAAGATTTATTTGGAAGAAAACATCTTTTCAATCACCTCCTTTTACATTTACTGGAAACACAAATTTACAGTCACCGATTATAGACTTTGAAACTCCCCTTGAATATTTTTTATGGGTTTTTGATGATGCGTTACTTCAGCATATTGTAGAAGAAATGCATAAATTTAGTGTCCAAAAAATCCTTCAGTCATTTACAATAACAACTAATGAATTGAAAAAGTTTATAGGTGTCTGTATGATTATGAATTTGGCGCCACTGCCAAATATTCGAATGTATTGGGCACCTGAATTGGGTATTCCTTTGATTATGGAGACAATGTCGTTAAATCATTTCAAAAAAATCTGTCAGTTCCTACATTTCAACGATAACTCCACGCAACCGCCATCAGGTAGTTCAGGGTATGATCGTTTGCATAAAATCAGGCCTATATTGGAAACATTAAAAAAAAATGTCAAAGCGTGCCTAAAAGAGAAGCACTATCCGTCGACGAGCAAATGTGCGCGACAAAAGCCACTAATCTTCTACGACAATACCTTCCTAATAAGCCACACCAATGGGGCTATAAACTGCTGGTTCTTTGCGACGATCGTGGCTTTGCTTACGATTTTGAAATTTACTCTGGAATGGAGAACGATTCCGAGCTAAGATATCCAAGTGAGCCAGACTTAGGATCAAATTCAAATATCGTAGTACGCTTAGCTAGGTCCATACTAAAGAATCAAAATTAAAAATTATTTTTTGATATATATTATACGTGGACAGAGTTGATTGCTTATTTGGCCAAAGAGGGAATACAGTCGCTGAGAACTGTCAACAAAGGTCGTTTCGGAAAAGACCTAAAAAAGGAAAAGGTTCAGAGAGGTTATTCAGAGCAATGGGTAGCAAATTGTGATAATACAGATATTGTCACCGTTATGTGGTACGATAACAAACCAGTCGTTTTATCATCGTCTTTTGTGGGTCAAGAGCCAATAGAAACAGCAAGAAAATACTGCAAGAAACAGAAAAAGTATATACAAGTGGATTGCCCCCAAATAATCAAAACATATAACCAGCATATGGGTGGTGTGGACCTCCTATATTCGTTCCTAAGGAAATATAAAATAAAAATTAGGACCAGAAAATGGTACTTGAGGCTATTTTATCATCTTCTTGATGTAACGCTTATGAATTGCTGGTTGTTGTACAGAAGAGTCGGGGAGCAGCAGCATACGCCAACCGCAATAAAACAGAAGGACTTCAAAAAAAGTAAGAAAAGTAGTAGTAGTAGTTTGAAGTAGGGAAAAGTTTATGCATGTTTGGGCTAACCATAAACAAAAAGAGAGGTAGACCAAGTTTATCTGATGAAATTGAAAATAAAAGGCAGAAGCCAAATACATCAATCCTACCTCCTCGTGATGTCAGACGTGATGGGTTTGAGCATTTTCCTGTTTGGGGTGAAAAAAGACAACGATGCAAATATCCTGGTTGCAAAGGAAAAACATTCTTATCTTGCGACAAATGTCGCGTAGAACTTTGCCTAAATAAATATAATAATTGTTTTAGATCTTTTCATCAATAAAAAAATAACAAATTTATTATATTAGTTATCTGATTTTGTTTATTATAAATTGCAATAAGTAACTAATTGAAAAAAAAACAAATAGGATACTATTTCCAAAACAAATCAATTGTACTAGTTTAATACCAAAAAGTATAGTTAAGGCTCAGTGTACCGTATGTGGAACTGAAATAAAAAGTTGATTTTTCCGTAAAATATGGTTTTATTTTGATTTTTATTAGTTTTCCCTATCTTCTGATCACTAATTACAACCTATATACTTTTGACGGGCACTTAAGAAAAATTGAGCCTTGTAGGGTTAAAATTCTTCCATACAAACTTTAACACCCCTAAACCCCTACGGGGGTTTAGGAGACGGGTAGTTTGGAAAAACTAATAAACACCAAATAAATAAGATGTTTCATATAAATTGTATCCCCCCTAGTCCCCCGAAAGTAGATGACTTTTGAAAAATCGTTTGTGATGTTTTTATTATTTGACGTATAGGTTATTTGTACCAATTTTTGAGTTAACAAGACACGCAATAAAATCCCCCTTCTAACATTTAATACTCCTTTTCACTCCGTTAGGGGTAGATTTACGAAAAACCTTGATATACGTTATGCTTTATTTCCGGTCTTAAGTATAAATTATACCGAGTTTCGAGTTAATCGGACCACGCGTTAAATTTTTTCCATACAAACTTTGACACCCTCCAATCTCCCTTTAGGGGGTGGGTAGTTTAGATAAACAAAGAATGACCAACTTTAGAATTTACTTAGATACTTACAAGTATATTCGTAACAAATTTCAAGTTTATAAACTTAAGAAATTAGATTTTTCATACAAACAAAATGCTCCCTTTCACCCCCTTATAGGTCGAATTTCCAAAAACCCCTTCTTAGTGCTACTCCCCTACTTTATAAAAGGAAGTGGAGTGCAAAATTTCACGTTCCTAGTCCCGGTAGTATCGGCTATGCGTTGATATGTCAGACAGTCAGTCAGTTTCTCTTTTGATATAATTATATAGATAAATCTTTCTGTAGGAGTTCGTGTGCAATGGATACTCGGTTACTGACTCATTATTATATTTTTTTTTTTTTCTTTTCTGTCTTTCTTTTATTATGACGAATAACAGACACTCCTAGTTCGGGTTAGGGTTCACGTTCTAAAGCAATTTTTATCCACTGCAAAGTGGAAATCTGCTCAGGCTTTAAAGTCATGAACAGGTAGGTACCCTTGCCTTACAGTAGTCAGCTTCCATTATAATCGGATGCAGCTGAATAACAGTTTTTAACCGACTTCAAAAAGAAGGAGGTTCTCAATTCGGCTGTATAATTTTTTGTATGCTTGTTTTTTTTATTTTTTATTATTACTTTAGATGGGTTTGCTCTTGACACTAGTCTAGGTCAGAGATGACAGAGACAAAGTCGACGATGGAGTGAGCTTACCCAGAAGAAGCCTGTTCACTCTCACTTTAAAGAGATTTGGGTTGTATGCGGTCGGAAACACAGGCGCAGGTAGAGAATTTCACTCTTTTGCTGTGCGCATTATAAAGGATGTTTGGAAGCGCTTAGTGCGAATTGGTGGAATAGCAACTAGGTAGGGATGGTAACTTGCAGTGCGCCTAGATGTCCGAAGGTAGAAGGGGGCCGGTGGAATGAGGTTGTTATGCGATATCTCCAGCAATTGTGGATCGATTTCGAAAATTACTTTTTTAATGGATAGGGTATGGCCTCAGGGGTGGTCTCATATTTTTATTAACTTTGCTTGGGTAGTTTTTCAGTTAGCTTCAATAATACGTATTTTTTCGACTTATTGTGTATTGATGATGTTATAATAACTTCCTGTCACCGTTATTTACATAGCAACTAGTGACATACGAATTTGTGTGGAGTATGTACTACAACTAAAAAGTGAATAATAGGTAAAATTATAAAACCCCCGACTCAAAAAAAGAGCTGATGACCTTGAAACGGCTGAACCGGTTTTGATAAAACATGTTAAGATCCACCGCTAGAAAACCTGCTTTGAAATTAAAAAAACCGCATCCAAATCGATTCACCCGTTTAAGAGCTACGGTGCCAGAGACAAATAGAAACACACACATAGCGGTCAAACTTATAACAACGCTCTTTTTGCGTCGGGGGGTAAAAATAAAAACTTAAAAAAAAAACAACAGACTTCCATAGAAAACACTACAAAGTGAAAAATAAAAAACAAAAAACGAAAATACAAAACCAAAGAACCGACTACGAAAAAATTTTTTCACGATGTAGTGTTTTTTTAGAAGTGGATTGTTTTTCTTTTATGTAAACAAAGTTTTAGAACAGCAAACTTGTAGCTATCCGACGAAAATACCAACTAGAAACGGATTGATAAGGAACTCAAGGCAGTCTCAATGAATAAGAAAGATTATAAGGTGTAGGCCTGCCCTAGAATCCAGCATCATAAGCTTGCTCTACTAACACAAATTTAAGACCTACCAAACCTCCATCTACCTACCTACTGGAGAAAACTGGGCCAACTCATCTAGTAGCAAACCGTAGAACACCTCTGTACTAAATCCCATAGAGAACACGATGTTTCTTGGCCTAATAGACACTTGGGAAGTAAGCAAAATAATTCAAGAACTGAAAAAACAAAAGTAGTCACGGGATTGACGAAATACCACCAATGCTTCTAAAACAATGCGCAGATGGTCTTACCTTACCGTTTTACCTGCTACTGAACCAGTTATTTGACGAAGGTATCTTCCCTGATTTAAGTACTAAGAAAAACCATAATAAAACCAATCCACAATAAAAAAATACGAAAACAGATCCAAACAACTATCGTCCAATAGCTCTCTTACCATCAGCCTCAAAAATATTTGAAAAAGCCATGTGTGACCGCATTTATACGTTTTGCGAAAAATACAATATATTTGATGAATACCAGAACGGCTTTCGAAAAAACCACCACCACCTTAGCAGTCTAAAGTATATCCAGGAAACCCTAACAAAAAATACGTAGTGGAAATATTGCTAGACATGACCAAAGCCTACGACAAAGTACAATTTGGGATATTGCTAAACAAATTATACGGAATAGGTATACGTGGAAATGCTCACGAATGGCTAACATCTTATCGAAAGAACAGAGAACAATTAGTTGAAATACAATACTTTAACCATAAAAATAATGAAATAGAAAAAATCCAATCATACAGTAGAGCAATTAACGCCTCAATACCTCAAGGAAGCGGCATAGGATGCCTCTTATTTATACATTATTTAAATGCCCTACCTATGACCATAGAAGGGCCATGTGTCTTATTCGCGGACGATATATCCATATTAATCTCATGCCAAAATAATGTAAATATAGAAGAAACTCTCAATTCCATTCTCACTAAAACGTGCAACTGGATGAACAAACATAACCTCGAGATAAACTACTCCAAAACCAAATTAATAACTTAATTTAAATTAATAACAACGACTCAAAATTAGAAACCGTTAATGAATTTACCTTACTCGGACTAATTATAGACACGCATATAAACTGGAAATCACACATACAGAAAACTCAATAAAAAATTCTAAATTCTCTTACGCCCTTCACCGATAATGCTTATACATGGCTTAGCTATGGTGTCTCCCATTGGGGAAACAAAACAGGTGCACAAACACTTGTTACCCTGCAAAAGAAATTGGTTAGAATCCTGATAAACATTGAGCAAACAGGTAGTTGCAAACCTTTCTTTCAAAAACATAACATTTTAACCCTTCCCTGTTTATACATTTTAGAAACATGCAAACTTGTACGGAAACATCAAGAATTTTATTCAAAACGTGAAGACATTCAGACACGTTATCTACTCAGACACCGATCTAGGCTAAACATACCAAGTTCTCGATTAAAAATGCAATCTGTAAGTCCCTATGTAATATCCATTAAATTATATAATAAACTACCCGCACTAATAAAAAAAGAAGAGAAAATGAACATATTTAAAAAAAAAACTTGGATATTTTTTGCTAAATAAAAGCTACTACTCGATAAACGGAGATCTATATAAGTACTCGAGAAGTGTCATAATTTAAGTACTCGAGATTTCAAATTTTATTTGATTTATTTATTATTATTACATCTCTCAACAGATACCAGTTTATATTTTATATTAAAGCCCGCAAACAGGCGCGACGCGACAGCCCGACACTAAGGCGCCGCCCGTCGCGCTGCACGGGAGCTATTAGATTATCTCAAAAAAAACCTACATCATTGTTTTAATATAGTCGATTTCTAAGTAATGTTATATAGTTAACAAATGCTTCCTCTCTCGTAAAGTCCTAGCTCACATATTTTGCTGTGCCCGACAGAGTCCATATTATGATCTAATTATAAGTTTACCTCCAAAGAATACCTACACGTGGAATGCAATAAAAGTATTGAGTACCTACGAAAACGATACAAGCACTAACCTTGCCTGCACATCAAGATTTGGCTCATGCACCAGCGTAATTTTACGGCTGACCAAGCAATCAGTCGCGCAAACACACAATCATTTAAATTGTTCTGTACTACTCAAAATGTCTTCATAGAGTAAAAACAAAAATGTTTCATACGAATTTTACATACCAGTGGTTTCAATAAGTAGGTAATAATAATAGGTCTTTACCTATGAAATTGCCGTTTTGTATGAAAAAATTTAAACGATTTTTTTTCATGAATTTTTTATTTGTATTAATCGAAGTAATCACCCATGCAATCAATGCATCTTTGCCATCGCAGTGGCAGTTTATTGATGCCCTTCTTAAAGAAATCAGCTGGACGGGAGGCAACAAATTCTTCAAAGGCATTTTGTACTGCCTCTCGGGTATTAAATTTTTTTCCCGCCAAGAACTTATCCAAATTCTGGAAAAAGTAGTAGTCTGTAGGCGCAAGGTCTGGTGAGTAGGGCGGATGACGGAGAGCTTCCAACCCCAGTTCTTGCAACTTGGAGACCGTCTGCTGTGCAGTATGAGGTCGCGCGTTGTCGTGCAGGAGCAGCGGAGACGAGCGATTGACCAATGCTGGTTGGAGATGCGCCAGCTTCTCCATCATTGTGTTCAGTTCTTCACAGTACACATCTGCAGTAATGCTCACCCCGTTTGGTAAGAAGCTGTGATGAATCACACCGGCGCTAGACCACCAAACAGTGACCATCACTTTTCTAGGGGTAAGTTTTCGTTTAGGGCATTGTTTAGGTGCTGAACCAGGATCCAACCAACTTGCTGAGCGCTTACGGTTATCAAACAGAATCCATTTTTCATCGCAGGTAACAATGCGGTTCAAAATTCCTTCATTTGTGTGTCTGTTGAGCAGTGCAAGGCACGTCTCGACGCGTACTTCGCGCTGGCGATCATTGAGTTCGTGGGGCACCCATTTGTCAAGCTTTTTTACCTTGCCAATTTGACGCAAATGGACCAATATTGTTTTGACGCTAACGTCGAAAGCTGCTGCTAATTCAGCCGTAGATTGTGTATCATCAGCTTCCACAATCGCCTTTAATTCGTCATTGTCGACCAAAGTCTTCGGACGACCGCGAGGTTCATTTTTCAGGTCGAAATTTCCAGAACGGAAGCGAGCAAACCAATAACAGGTGGTGCGTTGGTTTGTAGTGTTAGCTCCGTAAACGTCGTTGATGTTGCGTGCCGCTTGTGCCGCGTTGCTGCCACGACGGTACTCATATTCCATAATTACTCGAATTTTTAACGTATCCATGATGACGAAAAAGATTGAAATGCGATGAAAATGTAACACTAATCAATAAAGAAATGACTACTTTTAGAAAAAAAAATCCATGTTTTTAAAATAAAATTAATTTGAAATTAGAATTCTTAGCCAAACAAAAATTATTTTGATTTGAAATGGCCAGTACTGCAGAACGGCAATTTCATAGGTAAAGACCTAATATTAAGGAAATGATGGATTTTAGATCCAAAAGTGAAATTGATTGATAGACTGTTGTCAGTTGTCACGCGTGGTGGACATGGAAACCAAATCTTAAAAAAGGCAATTAAAATACTTAATACGAAAATACCGTTGGATATTAGTAAATGCTGCTGGTTCCTCTTTTACAATTTTCAGTACATATCGAACTGAAGAAACAGACGAATGAAACACTGAAGTATTTGTTTCATAGACCAACTCTTACTTACATCTTGAATTCTCTTTTTCTTCAGCAAAATGAATTCCTCGTTCGTACGCTTGAGTGAATCGAGTAACGTGTTCCGTTCTTGCATTAGCACTTCCTTTTGTTTCCTTATTTCCGCTAGTTCGGCTTCCATTTCCGTGTTCATCCTTGCCAATATATTCTCCGTCGACTTTGTTCTAGTATGCGTCTTCTTATGTGGATTCAAAGTTAGTAACACTAGAACAAAAAAAATAGTCACTAACTAGAAAGCAAGGGTAGTCATAGTTATGATTTATGCATCTGCTTTTCGATAAATGTCTACTTTGCTTCCTACTAACTTTTTGCCAAACTTCCAAACAACGTCGACAAATTTGGAGTCAGGCTGTTATTTCACATAGCAATACCGTTTCACAAATTTTGATACCTACTGCTAATGCTTTATATGCCAATGATGTCACGTGATAAGCACACGTAAGCAACACAGTTGAAGAGTTGGTAATTTATTGTATGTAAATTAAACCAAAGAGGTTCCACGAAATGTAAAAGTGAAATGGAATTTTATGTCCTTTGTTTATCAACAACAAAAGGAAACCTAAAGCTTTACACAAAATACAAATCACAAATGTTGGAATGAACCGATTAGTTTACGTACCTTCTTTTTCCTTATGGAGATTGCGCAAGTTTTTCCTTAGCTCCTCAGTTTCTCTGTTGATCTTCGCAATAGTTCGTTGTTTAACTGTCAGCTCAGATTGTAAACCTTTTATGGTAGCTACTAAGTAACTATCCTCTTTCAGTCTATTCAAAAATAAGGCTGAATTTTGTGTCAATCGGCTAACAGCTGACGCAGCTCTGTCTGGCTTTATAAATGTTTGTGTCGATATCGTATGTTTATTTCTAGATAGTGTTTGAGTAGCTGCATCAGATTTAAGTGCTCCACTCAACTTGTGCTTCAGTTCAGTGTTCACCTTCCGGTCATCCATCAACTGTCTCTCTACGTCTATTATGTGACCTTCGTACTTCTGTTTCATGTCTCCAAACTTTTCTTGTAACGTCATTAATATTCCTTGGAAGTGGTCCTCTTTGTCTTTGAGCTCTTGCTCTAGTCTAGAAATACGTTCTTCTAATAACTTTTTCTTATTGTCTTCCACTGTTGACGATTTTGAAGCTACTGTGAATGGTTCAGTATTTAAATAATCAATTTACTTAAATAAATAATAAAAAAATGACGTGCTTTAGAGGGTTTTTATAAATACTCACCAATCAAAGCCGATACAGAATCAGGATGCTTCCTCCTCAAAATCATCTCCATTTCTTTAACTTGTCGCTGTAGATCATGTATAACTACTAAATCCTTCTCATGTTGCATAGTCAAATTTTTCCTGTCATTCCGTTCCTTTTGTAGTTCCGCAAGTATTCTATTTTCATATTCCGTAACCGACTTTAACTCTGTATTCTTATGCTCATATTCTTTACTTAGTCTACCTACAAACTTTTCGCATTCGGATAATTTTAAATCAACCATATGTTTCTCTTCCGTGACTTGGTTCAACTTCTTTCTTAAAGTTTTATTGTCATCGTTTAACTTAACATTAGTCAACTCCAAACCTTTTGCTCTTTCTGTTGTGTCTTTTAATTCTTCTATCAAGTTTTCGTGTCTACAATTAGTTATTGTTTTTTTTGGTGAATTAGTTACTGACTTCACAATCTTATGTGTTTCTCGTTTCTTTGAATCGATGACGCCGGCGGAGAAAGGTCTTGACTTTGGCTTACGACGTATTTCAGTGTTTTCCTTAGCATTTAGTTTACCATACTGGTTAACCTACAAACACATTTTAAGATTATTACAAATACTAGTACATAACTTCTCAGCTTTCTTAACGTTATATTTTAAAATCGAATGAGTGGGTGCCTTTAATACGCCTATTTGAAGAGTTGAAATCGTATGGCATCCGTACTAGGTATGAAAAACAGTATTTACTAGATAACAAGTAGATACTCAAGTCTAAGTGATAGGCTCATCAAGATAAACCAAGCTCCGAAATGGTCATAAACCGTGAAAAGACCATTAGATAAATACATCGTTAAAAATGTGATTACAGTAAACAAAGTTTGTCATCAAAGTTAAATAACTGCAACTTGGTGGCAACGACCGGGCATGGCGCCCGCGCAGGTCGAGAGAAAAGTTGTCAGTCTGGTTCCAAACGAATACTGTACTTATAGGCGATGTGACGCCTTTTACAAACACTGATCCGAATCTAATGCGTGTATTAATAATTTTAATAAGCTTATTTAAAAATAAAGGTAAAAGCTTTTTGGTCATAAAAGGGATAGCCCTTTACGTTTCTTATTTTATGAGGCTAGCGGTTTTGGTCAGCGTCGACCTCAATGTCGATGATCCTATATCTTAATTCTTTCATTTTTTTAATATTTTGTTAAGATTATATCACTCGCATCGTCTTTCCAACAACGGTTTGTTTCCAAAAAACATATTTTTTAAATAAGAGATTCCTGGACCAAGACACGCATCTAGAGGGCAACCTTTGCAGGAAGTCCCAAAAATTACTCCAAAGAGATCTCCATGACACAAAAACAAAGGCTTTAAACTTTGAGACCAATAACATAATTATATTTCACAAGCAATTGTATAATAAACATAAGAACAAATTACTTTGAATCAATTTCCACACAAAATCTAGGTCTCTACAATTCCATTAACACCGTCACTATTATTAAATCTCATCAAGTTAATTTCGTTCCCGAGTTATCAACGCCGACAGCTTGTTTATCGGAGCTTAAAAGAGGCAATCGATGTGCGCAAACGCATCAGTGTGATCACCTGCGGCAGAGTGCCCGCACCGCCAGTAGCCATGGGGTCCTTAACGAAGATAGTCGTGTTCCTGTACGTCACTTCCTCGGTTTTATGTACGCCGTTCATCAATCAACTACAGCCAGGACAAGGTATGAAATGATATTTCAATTTTTAAAGCGATTTATGAAGTCAATTTAATTGATGAGTAAATATTAATTTAAAAAACAACTAAGATGTTTCTCTAAAATATTTCGACTTATTAGACTTTCTTTAAAATATTTTAACTGTCCATTACAAAAAGCTAGTGGTCTAATTAATTGCTTTTGTTTCGTTAGGACTGTTTTTAGAGTAATGAAAAAGATTATTTTCTTTCGCTATTATTAGGTTCATTCAAGACAATATTCAAACTGACTATCAAACATTTAATTAATTTCAATGTAAAGCCTCCCGATATGAATTTACCTTCTTGTATTTTTCATAATATTTATAAAGTTCAAAACTCTAGAAATCATTGCATACAAATTGAATCAATTCGATGTTTATTATTCTAAAGTTCATCTCGATTCCGTACGCGATGTCGCCTTCGAAACGCGTGATCAAAATCAAATATCGAAAGTCGCGGAAACCCTTGAACGACCGGCAAGTTCAGTTCAAGTTCGACATGCAGCACCGTTAGACCGGCTAAGATACTGGCCAAGTTAGACCGGCCAGCCGCGAATGGAAAACAAGCCGTGGCCAGAGAAAGTCATTAAAACATGTCACGGGAGGTACGAGCGTTGCATTTTAATCAATTCTATTATCAATTCGCTCTGTGTCGCTACCGATACTTCAAAACTTAACACATAATGTGTGAATGTGAACGCGTATTCGTATCCGCAGTAAATCAATGTAGAAATCGCTCATTAACTTTTATGTACGCACTTAAATAATAGTTGATCGTATTTTATTTTATTTAATGTATTCGTAATGCATACTCGTTGTAAGAGGAAAACTGTTTAATATTTTCTCTATGAATCATCACAATTGATGTATTTGTATTTTTTGTTGTCGATTACCTGCAATGGCTTCACAAAATATAGGGTTAGAGCCTAGAAGGACTGTTGTTAAAGCTGCATGCTTCAAATATAAAAGCTCAAATTGACCGTATTAGTAGGTACTAAAATAATCCATTAGGTACTGTATTCATATACATTCAAAATGTATATTTGTAAATCTACTGTCATATTGTTTTAAAACAATGCTCACACAGAACTATATCGCTGTGAAAAAATATGGCCATGAATAAAACAAAGCGTATGTAATCTGCCCATCTAAACACACAATTATATACATAAAATGTGAATATGGACAGCAAAAAAGTTCATTAATGCAATTTTACCACTCATTAGGATTGAATCCAACGTAAGACAAATTGATGATACATAATAAGTCACGATTATACATCATTTAGGCTCAAAAATGCAGACGTAATCGTAATTATCGCTGATATGATTGACCTACTCACAGTAATGACTTGTTTCAGAATGGCCTACTCGCAGCTCGGTTAAACAACCATATCATCAAGTAGCTCAAAATGAAACCGAGTCTAAGTCAGACTCAGTTGCTACAGAAGTGGCAGCTGATGGAGAAATAGCGCCAGAAAACAATAAACCTAAGATCACACTAGCAGAAGAAGTAGACAGAATAGACTACAGCGGTGCCCAAGTTTGGAAAGTCTCCACAAAGAAAACTAGCGCTCAACGTCTCATTAACCAACTAGCTTCTGATAAACGTAAGCTGACCATTTAAATATGAAATTAAAAAAATATAATGGGGTATTCTTTTATGGATTAGGTACGTATTAGTAAAATCTAATTATTTTCCAGTCATTGCATCATGGGGAGGCAATCACTCAGCAATCGACATCCTCGTCAAGCCAAAAGCCCTGGACAACGTTACAGCTGCCTTAAAAAAGAAAGACATTGCATACTATATTATGATTGAAGATCTGCAACAAAGAATCAACGAAGAAAACCCACCTTTAGATGAGAATGAATTGGAACTACAAGACAGACGAGGTTCGTACCTATAGTTAATTAAACCAAATTGTTTTATGCTTGTGAAGATCGATTAACAATATTCCAAGGGTCGATGTCATTTTGTTCCAGCTAGAGCTTACAATTTTTGGCGTTACAGGGAATCTCATCGCAGACTAGGTTTCATTAGTGCCTACATGGGGTACAATTCTCTCAACCTTCCCATGGAGTATTGGCCAAATGCAAATTGGGGTTCGTTGTTGTTGTTCGGCACCGAATCATTGTTGTTATGCACTATCTTTGTTTTAATACAATTGGTTTTAAATTCTCACATGACGTGTGTCTAACCTTTTGGATCTGGATTGTGTTCATTAACATTTTTTAGTTTTTTCTTTAAAGTTGCTAACAGTTGAAAGGTCGAAATGTTCCTTTCGCCACTAATCCGGAAGCAAGAGAACATATTCGCAAATTGGGAGAACCGTGTGATAAAACAGAAATTATAGATAATGGTGTGTGAAATGATATTTTATAGTCATTTTAATGTAGAATCTCATTTCAGGTCACCGTATGACATGGAAGCAGTATCACAGACTGGAGGATATTCACGGATTTATGGACTACTTGGCGAAAACATATCCTACAATCGTCAGTGTTAATACTATAGGAAAATCCTACGAAGGCCGTGAACTTAAGGTAAATCGGTCGTTACTAAGAAATAATACAAATATTTGTTTAAAGATTTCTTGTTTCAATGTTACTATTTGTATAATACTGATTGACAATTATTTCAAGTTGCTTTTAACTAATTTTCCGTTACACAACGATTGAATTACAATCAAAGGTTTGCGAGAAGTTTTCACTTTTCATACATCACCTTCTTGTTAGCATGACGAACAATCAATCACACTAATTCGCGGTATTATTAATTATTACAGTAAGTACCTTATCACATCAAACCATATCCTCAGGGGAACAAATTCGCGTTTGTTCATTTTGACGTTTCGACTGAAGAAGTGGCTGAACACGTGAGGTGCTTGTCCATGTGCAAACACCCAAGTTTTCCTCATCTAGACTCCTATCTATTTTTATCAATATTAGATCACACTACCCGAACATCACTTGAATGTTTGAGTCTTGGGTTTCTCTATTAGGAAATCCCCAATAGGTACCTAACAATTTGTGGCTGATAAAAAAAAATCAACTTTTTTTTTTTTTCAGGTTTTACGAATTTCTGACGGCAAAAAAGGCAATAAAGCAGTATTTATTGACGGTGGCATCCATGCGCGTGAGTGGATCAGCCCGGCTGTCGTCACTTACTTCATCAACCAATTCGCGGAAAACTTTGATGTCGAATCAGATGATATCAAGAACATTGATTGGTAAGTTTCCCTCTCATTTTCGTAGCTGCACAGTCCTATAGTCAAACTGTTAGTATAGGTACTTCAGACAATTTCAAGCTGCCTGTCTTACGTTTTTAATTTGTTTCCAGGTATTTCTTGCCTGTAGTAAACCCAGACGGGTATGAGTACACACACAATTCGGATCGTCTATGGAGGAAGAACAGGAAATACGGATACGGTCCCAGCACTTGCACCGGCACGGATCTTAACAGGAACTTCGGGTACCTAATCTATCCATACTATATAATATTATAAATTCGAAAGTAACTCTGTCTGTATGTTACCTTTTCACGCCTAAGCAACTGAACGAATTTCGATAAAATTTGACAAGGATATAAGGCATCCTGGGGAAGGGATTAGGCTACTTTTTTAGGCACGTTCCCTTGGTATAATTTTCGACATCCACCGGGCGAAGCCGCGGGCAGAAGCTAGTATATTATAATTAACGTCGCTTTTCGTGTATGTCTGTGTGACCGCGTTGTTCTTCGGATTTACGCAACGCATATTGATGCAGTTTTTACCATCATTTAGAGAATTTATTCCAGAAGGGCTACGTGCCATCATAATCAGCCTATAATGTTCCCACTGCTATACGGCTATGTTTATAATACATAGAAATCTCGATGTTTTGAATCAGAATCAGAATCAGAACTTTATTTGCTATGAATGTAGGTATACAGTTATAAGATGTTGTACATAAATTAATTAGATCGGCTACATTCTATCTTACGGCGTGCAAATTATTACATAAAAAAATATATTAATATAAACAAAACAAAAACAGGAATTAAGTCAGTTACATATGTCTTCCATGGTCAAATTTGCAATTAATTATAACAATCATAATCTGGATAAATTCTTAATAATAATAATTCTAATAATAAGACTTAAATAAATAAATACTGTCAATATAAAAATTCTTATAATATGGTCAATAAAATAAACAATTAAAGATGTCAGGATTAATTAGGTAACTATAAAGTTTTATCATTTAGAAATTCACAAATGGAGTAATAACATTTATCAATTAATAAGACTGACAATTTCTTTTTAAACAGCGGAATGGACTCGTTTTTTATTCCATCGGGTATTTTGTTGAAGATAATCGGGCACATACATATAACACTTTTTCTTAATAATGCGGTGTTATGACCACTAACACGTAGCATGTTTGTATAATGCCTTCTAATTGGTATTGTTCTATTATCCGATAATTTATTAAAAAGATGCATATTTGATTTTACAAAAACAGCAATTTCAAAAATGTAAAGTGATGGGAATGTTAGCAAATGTAGGGACTTGAATACAGGTACGCAACTATCTGTTACTTTCATGTTACACATTGCCCTTATGCATCGTTTTTGAGCCTTGAATACCTGTTCTCTCAGACTACAATTTCCCCAAAATATTATCCCGAATCTCAGAATTGACGCCACTAAACCATGGTAAGCAACCAATCTGGTGGGCATATTCACTTTCCTGGATAGATTAATAAGCACATACGCTGCTGAACTTAATTTTTTGCATACTTCTTCTGCGTGTGGCTTCCAGGTAAGTTGGCTATCTATCATTATACCTAAAAATTTTGTAACTTGCCCTTGGTCTATGTTTTGTCCATTGTAATTTAATTTTAAAGTTTGCGGACGTATCCGTTGATAGAAATGCATAACCTTAGTCTTAGGTATATTAATCGTTAAATTATTTTGATCAAGCCAGTGTACAATGTCCGTTAAAGTATTATTTGGCAAGTCGTAAACACCGTGTTAAGCAGGGGCGGGTCTCTAGTTTATCCTGAAGTATCCTGAAGTTAAGACCAATAGGCAAGTGTAGCGTGGAAAGCCCAGCTTGAAAAACCGACGACTTTAAAAAGGAGGGTGGAACAGACGGGTCGCGGGGGCGGGCGAAAAACACCCGTTGATGTTGTGGCTCAAAGTGAGAAAGTCCTATATCCAGTAGCGAACTGCGATAAGCTGAGTCGATTAACTGAGTGATTGATCAGAATCGATCCAATAACGTGCCGGGCCAAGGCTAACTATGAACACGGGCCAAGGGTAACTATGACACGATAGCACGATGTGCCCACTTAATATAATGAAAGCTTGCTAGGCAGGAAACAATTTTGGTTTATCACGGAAATTAGCGTGCAAGAAACCTATCTAAGGTCCTGCAGTTCTATCTAAACGGGACATTAATATTTAATTCCTTTATCATAAGGGACAAGATTAGGTTGTTTTCCCTATTGAGCTACCTACTGGTACGTATCCAATGTAGCCAATTTGTAATGTAGGAGTATGGTCCAATCGAGTTTGGCGTTTAGAAGAACCAGAAACTGCGCTTAGTCGCCAAAATTAAAGGAATTGCGCTTCTTATTCTATTTCAATAAGCTTTAGGTAGGTGCCCACATAACCGACTTAATGTTTTTTTGTCTATAGATACCGCTGGGGAGGAAAAGGAGCTTCAAGTTATCCGTGCAGTGACATATATCGTGGCAGCGGACCGTTTTCTGAACCAGAATCTAAAGCAATCTCTGTAAGTGGTTTCTATCTGCAGACACTGTATACAATCACCGCCCTTTTGAGACCTATTAACTTCATTGAGAACCAACAAAAGTGATGGATAGGTACCGTTCGGTTGTCAATCATCACGCTGAACGAGCTAGGTCCCTACCTCGCCATAGAATCTAATACCATACTTCCTACTATCACTATCCTATCGTAGGGATATTTAGGGCTCTTGTCCGAGAACCGTCGGTAGACCGCGAGTAGCAGAAGCTTTAGGAGCTCCACAGCAATAATGTACGCTTTACATAAAATCGTCAGTATCCACGGAATTCCTTAATTTGCGAAATAGTTTTATCAGCGTACTGTAATCAAATAGTTTTTCCGAACTTTGCATGCTACACGAAAGCACTACAAAAAACCTTGGCTGTACATTCTAGCGTCACAAATTCCCTAGATATGCCAAGCAAATTAAACGTAATCAAGGCAAATGCCTGACCATCACTCCCTATGGACAAACACACCCCCAAGGTTTTTTTAAACATGCATATTGGAAATGCAATTTTATGAACATATCTCTTAACATTTTACTTTTTCGACAGGATTTCTTCAACAGCACTGTAACGAAATTTTCTGCATACTTAACATACCATAGTTATGGTCAGTACTTACTGTACCCATGGGGTTACGACAATGCATTACCACCAGACCACAAGGACCTTGAAAGTGTGGGCAAGCTGATGGCTCAGGTAAGTCAAGACCAAGTATTGAGTTGGATGCTTCAAGTTATACTATTTCATAATTTCATCATCCATTTGTGATAGACATGGGTCCTAATGGAATGTTATATAACCCAGTTGAGATCTTGGTTTGTATGTTACTGGCAAAACTTTAATTCTGTGCAGTTCTTAATTCTATTAAATCCTTCCCTCTTATATAATTTCATTGCTGGATGTCCCCATAATGTTTATAATTTTGATATGGTTATTCTAACTTTCTTTTTATTACAGGCAATTCAAAAGACTGGAGGATCGGAATATAAAGTTGGATCATCAAGCGGTCTCCTCTACCCAGCTGCTGGCGGTTCTGATGACTGGGCCAAGTTTTTGAAGATCAAGTACACATACACAATTGAACTAAGTGACACGGGACGTTACGGTTTCGTACTACCAGCTTCATACATTGAGCCCGTAGCAAGGGAGAATTTAGCTGGTTTAAGGGCCTTAGCCAGCGAAGTGAACAAAATAGAATAACTTTAGTTGCATACTAAGTATACATTAACTATTTATTATTTTAAGTTTTTAAGCATTTCTACTCATGAATGTACAAATGATTCTTAAGTTGAATAGTCTCATTTATAGTTTTAAGACTTATTTAAATGTAATAACAAGAAGGCTGAATGCAAGAAATGTAAGGCTGTTCAGCAGCGGCATTATTTTTAAGAATAAATACATAAATAATGTTTTGTTTTTCATTAACTCCTGGGAAGAGTCTGGAAGTAAAACGAAATAAAAATCCTTACCTACTTAGGAAAACTCTTTTTCATGGTACAGTTTGCGCTGCTTACAGAAAATAATGACCTAGAATTTATTGTAATAAAATAAATAAATTACCTTATTATTACTGAACTCCTTATGCTCCAAAATATCCCTTACATTCTCACTAGGTTTTGTGACTTTAATTTGAGGAATAGCACCAGAATCACTTCTATTTGGACTGTTAGCATTCAGAACAGTTGAAATAGGGCTACTTTTTAGCAAATTTTCAGTCTCATGTGCAATATCTTCTGCCCTTTTGAGAATTAAATCTACATCATCAATATCTTCAGATAATACCTTCTCTGCTTTGTTAGCTGCAGACAGCTTCTTGATTTCATTAAAAATCATTTTAATTTCTTCATCATCGTCCTTGTAAGCATCACAACTCTTTTCAAATTGCAAAAATTCTTTCGTCGATATGCTGTTATCATTAGACCCTAGTTCCTGAGCCATTGCAATTAAACTCTGCGCCATGATTAAAATGTTGTATTTAATATGATACCTACGCTATTTAGATTTTTTCGAAATGATAACAAATTATTATTTGCCGAATTTCTCTTCGATTATTTTCCGTTCAAATACAACTTTCAGTTGCTAGGCAACAATCATAGACAACCTTATAATTTTTATAGTGTGGGGAATTGGGTAGATGACAAACTCGGTTTTACTATACTTTGTTTTATTCTCGAGTTTGGATATGTGTGGGACGAGCTTCAGAGTGCAGTGCTGCCTACAATAATAATTAATAAACCATGCAATGAATGCGAAACTGTTAACACTTGATGAAGAATGTCAATTATGTCAAACAAAATTGACAAAAATATGTCAAAAATTATAGCTGAGAGAAAAGTAAATTATTGAGCGATATTATTCAGTAGGAAACCAGTTTAATTAATTTACTATTCTTTAGGAATTACGCATTTTCAGTGATTTAGATTAGTGTGCAGGAATCCAACATGTCGGTGCCCCCGCAGGCGTTTGTAAACAAAAACAAAAAACATTTCCTTGGGATCCCAGCACCCTTAGGTTATGTAGCTGGTGTTGGTCGAGGGTACGATATTACTTGTTTACCATTAATAATACGGTTTTTTAAGAGGAGGATATAAATGTAAGTGATCATTTAATTTCGTTTACAGTGCCACTGGTTTCACCACACGGTCTGATATCGGTCCTGCGAGAGATGCCAATGATGTATCGTAAGTTCTTCTTTATTTTCTATTGTACAACACATTTAGAAATATCTCAAATATAATAACGCTAGAATTGTACTCTTATTCTCAGTACATACTAATACTGTACAAACAGTGGCTTGAATTGATTAAATTAATTGATTTCGTATTTTAGGGATGATCGTCATGCCCCACCAGCGGCTAAACGAAAGAAAACTGAGGAAGAAGATGATGATGAAGATTTGAATGATTCCAATTATGATGAATTCTCAGGATACAGTGGCTCATTGTTCTCTAAGGTTTGTTGACAATGTTCTTTTTATTCACCATGGTATGTTGAAGACAATAATAGCTGTATTACTATGTTTTAGAATTGAACTCGGCTTACAATTCCTTTTCTAACAGAATAAACTTTCATTTGGACATGTTATTTTTCTGTTTCTTCAAGTTTGACATAAAAATGGTTGAAGGTTTCATAGTAATTTTACCATCGCCTAATTATATTCTGCATGATACTAAAACTAGCTTCCAACTGACCTGAAAGTAGAATCCAACCCAATTGCTTTGTATTTTTCAGTTTTCGGTCCAAAACGCAAATCTTTATTTTGATTTTCGTTTTCATATTCAAATGAAAATAAAACCATTTTTCGGTTGGAAAGTAATCTTACCATTAATTTCTTATTTTTCCCCTATTTCTCAGGATCCTTATGATAAAGATGATGCTGAAGCAGATGCCATATATGAGTCTATTGACAAGAGAATGGATGAGAAGAGGAAAGAGTACAGAGAGAAGCGACTTAAGGAAGACTTGGAGAGATACCGTCAAGAGAGGTAACTTAACTTCGATAGAACAGCATAATATACAGGCTTCAAGTGCAGCAGAGTCCACAAAAAAAAAAAAAACTGTAAAGTCATTGGAATGGGTTTTCTTTACTAATATTATTTTATAAGCTTTTTGCCAATTCACTGTAAAAAACATTTTCTTTTGCATGCTGCGTGTGCCAAAGAAGTTTGTCATGCTTTTTTTAACTATTTTAAATTTACAGTCTAATCAAAATAATGTTTTCAGGCCAAAAATCCAGCAACAATTCTCAGATCTAAAACGTGAATTGAAATCAGTATCTGAAGATGAATGGTCAGCCATACCTGAAGTTGGTGACGCTCGTAACAGGAAACAGCGTAATCCTCGGGCTGAGAAGTTTACTCCGTTGCCTGATAGTGTGCTATCCAGGAATCTGGGTGGAGAATCATCGTCATCTATTGACCCTGGATCTGGGCTAGCATCTATGATGCCTGGCGTTATGACTCCTGGCATGTTAACACCTTCTGGTAAGCAATTTTTAATAACTACTGTATTCTGCTAAATGTGCTTATTTCTCAAAACACACTGATTCAGATCAGTGATTATAAATGATATTGCATTAGCAAAGTACTGTAATCAATTTAGGGTGTTCTAGCAAAAACTTTATAACCTTTCTTGTGCTAACATCTAAAGAGTAGTATGATTTCTGATTTAAAATCAGATTAAGTATGATCTTCAGTTCCCGTGTGTTTTTTTTATCAGATTTTTTCCTGTTTATTTGAAAGCTAACTTATTATTTTTTATTCACAGGTGATTTGGATTTAAGAAAGATTGGTCAAGCAAGAAACACTCTAATGACAGTAAAACTGTCCCAAGTTTCCGACTCAGTAACTGGACAGACAGTCGTAGACCCTAAGGGTTACCTGACTGACTTGCAGTCTATGATACCGACGTACGGTGGCGATATCAACGATATTAAGAAGGCTAGGTTGTTGCTGAAGTCTGTGCGAGAGACTAATCCTAACCACCCGCCGGCTTGGATTGCTAGTGCGAGGTTGGAGGAAGTTACAGGTTTGTGTGATTTTGATAAAATTATTGTTAGACCATGAACACCTAAAATACTTGTATGTTGGTTTTAAAGTCTACTTAAAAATAAACTAAATGTTGGTGCCAATAATCATTGCTGCTCTGCACTTCACGCTAGTTTGCGTTTGACTATGGCACAGTACAATCCTTCCTACTAATATTATAACTGTGAAAGTTTGTGAGAATGGATGGATGGATGATGGATGGATGTTTGTTACTCTTTCACGCAAAAACTACTGAACGGATTTGGATGGAATTTGAAACACAGATAGTTTATAACCTAACTAGGATACTTACTATACTAGGAGTAACACGTAGGATACTTTTTATCCCGGTGGTACGTCCCCGTGGGATAACTTCCTGCATCCACGCGGGCGAAGCCGGGGGCAAAAGCTAGTTATAATATAATAGAGAAATTAATTCCTGATAGTTATTAAATATCTGTTACATTACCACGCTCTTAATATTCAGTGTTTGGCAGGCCATTCAAAAACATACCAAGGAGTTTATATTTTACAATTGTTTTACTGCAAAAATTAAACCTCAACACATAAGCATTTTTTTTTTAACCAAATACTCATTTCGCACTTTTCAGGCAAGGTCCAATCAGCCCGTAACCTAATAATGAAAGGCTGTGAAGTGAACCCGAGCAGTGAAGAGCTCTGGCTAGAGGCAGCCCGGCTACAGCCAAGCGACACGGCTAGAGCTGTCATAGCACACGCCGCTAGGAACCTACCGCATAGTGTGAGGATATGGGTGAAGGCTGCCGACTTGGAACAGGAGACTAAGGTAATCTGATTGATGCAGAATTGATGAAGTAAAATAATTGTTAATCTTGTAGCATTTTTTAGAAGTGTAACAGTCTTTCACCCAGACTTTGAAATTTGTGTTTCTGTTTTTTGTGAATGTGAGAATGTTGTAGACCTAACTTGTAGACTAGATTTGTGAACCTTTTTATATTTTGTTGAGTACATGTTACTTGTTGACAGGCCTACACTGTCCGCCCATATCTATGAACACTGTAATTGGAAACATTGTTAAAGCCCCTTTTTTTTAAAAGAGTAACTGTGGAGTTTCTTGCCGGCTCTTCTCCATAGGAAACAACCAATTGGAACCGTGCACCAAGCTTCTGACGTTTCATATGTGCCCATGTTGGTTTATGTGAAATAAAATATTTTGATTTTGATTGACTTAACTGGTGCAATTTGGAGAGTTATGCTCCATATAACTTTACCCTGTTTTGATTATTGAACCCATTTTCCCTCTGTTGCGTAAAGGCTGCGAAACGAATGCCTGCAAAAAAACTAGTCACCACGCAGTTCGCTCCATTTGAATTCGACCATGAAGTCAGTCCATTTCAGAAATGTGTAACAGGTGAATGCCTACTAAATCAAATACAAACACAGATTGATAGGGTCATAATCACATGACATTTGGCTTAAACAAGTTTCAACATACCCAATTTTTCTTTTACAGGCTAAACGCCGAGTATATCGCAAGGCTCTAGAACACATACCCAATTCTGTCCGCTTATGGAAAGCCGCCGTAGAGCTTGAAAACCCAGAGGATGCCCGCATCTTACTCTCAAGAGCCGTAGAATGTTGTCCTACTAGTGTGGAACTGTGGCTCGCGTTAGCTCGATTGGAAACTTATGAGAATGCGAGGAAAGTACTCAATAAAGCCCGTGAGAATATTCCTACTGATCGACAGATTTGGGTGACGGCTGCTAAGCTTGAGGAAGCGCATGGTGAGTAGATATTAAGTCTATTTAAATC
The DNA here is from genome assembly GCA_916610205.1 of Griposia aprilina. Lineage (NCBI taxonomy): Eukaryota > Metazoa > Arthropoda > Insecta > Lepidoptera > Noctuidae > Griposia > Griposia aprilina. The sequence continues at coordinate 15,373,305 of OU744302.1, forward strand.
CTTGTTTTTACTTAAACGAATATCAACTTTATGGCACTGGGAATTAAGTTTAATTTAGAATGACTCACATACATACTATTGAAAAAGTCAAGTGACAATTTGTAAACTAATCGAATGTAATTGCAACAAATTATTATTTCTTCTTTTCTTTGTTCTTTCAACTTATTATACTGTTAGGATGCTTTACTTTCTGCTGTAGCAAGGAAATTACATGATCACTATACTATCAATTGTAGAAAACAGTAGATCAACAACTGTGACGCTACAAAGATATAATGAATCTCATGTTAATCCTATCGCCAGGCAACACCCACATGGTGGAAAAGATCATAGACCGTGCGATCACATCATTAAGTGCAAACGGCGTCGAAATAAATCGTGAGCACTGGTTCAAAGAAGCCATGGAGGCTGAGAAGTCGGGCGCCGTCGCTACTTGTCAGGTAAGATCTACTTAATAAAACTCTTAAATTCATTCATTCATTCACTGATAGACGATGCACAACCTTAATTGCTGGGTCTATAAGCTTCAAATTTTGCACAAGAGCTCCAAATAAGAAGGATTTTTGAAAATGTATCCCCTAAAGTGGTTTAATAGGGGATGAAAGTATGGAAGTACATAATTTCTGCCGACAGGAAATAACAGACTATGGTTTGATTACAGATAGTGCGATTTGTTAGGAACCTTCGCCGGCGCCCACACAACAACATACCAAAGTTTCATCACAATATACATAAATAGATAAATAAAAACTTTATTCAGTTCAGAAAAAACAAAATACAATATTTAAAAAAATAGTAATATTACATAGGAGCCTTAGGTGCTAGTGTTTTACAAATGCCCTGGACCCCACCCTGGGATTCCCTGTGTCGTGTGGTCCGGTCTCTTCCCAAGTACGGCAAACAATTTCATTTATTTAGGTGAAGTAATTAATTTGAAAAAAATATTTTAATTAAAAACTTAAGTATAAATAATAGGTCGAGCCATTTTCGAGTATTTGCAGGACTAACGCACGGCAATTGATTTTTATAATAGGTGTAAAAAGGCACTTAACGAAGCCGAAAGTCACTTGTACTCCCCGTCACTGTATTTTTTTTTTTTTTGTACTGGACTATACTTTGGAACATTCTGGTTACGGAGATATTGAAGGTCAAAATTCCAATTTTTACTGACGTTTTCTTACGAAAACAAGTTTTTAATACCCACACAACTTTAAATACCTCCAGGACCCCTGTACTAGCAAGCACCCATAAGCACAATGTGTTGTGTGTCTTCCATTGCGCACTACCGCAAACAGCAAACTATCACACCAAAAATAGAAGTCGTTTTCCAACAATTATTTTTGTGCTATGTTACTTAGTTTGATGTACAGAATGCGTAGTTGACGGCTGTGTGATGGGTCTTTTTACACCCTGTGTAGATGAAAGACTTTTAGTTGATGACTGATTCAGTTTGGTTTGATTATTGACAAAAAAACCCTTGAATATGAGGCGGGATAAAGATAGTTTAACTGCTTTCCAGGATCTTAAATACCTTCTAAAATCTCATAGCTTGTAGTTGTTTGATATACTTATACTATTATATATATATATTACTTACTTATGATATTCTTCCAAATAAGTTATTTTTAAACTGTTTCAGTTTACTGAATCAGCCACATCCTTTATCTTTTCCCACAGGGTCTGTTGTAGCTAGAATGCATTAATATTGATAAATAAATGATAAATGATTTTATTTCTGTAAGTAGGTTTATACAAACAGTTTTACACGTCAATCATATTTTTAAAAATAGATGAGGTCGGCGTTTCCTATCTGACTACTCTGAGAAGAAAGGCCGATTCAATCTCAGAGGTCACAGTCTCTTTTAAAGTCCAGACATAATCTTGGTCAGATCATGTGAAGACCATGTAGATTTATGTCTGAAATGGTCTTTTGAGGAAAAACCACACAGAATGAGTGGACCTGTCCAGTCAGTGCTTATTACACTTCTTCTTTTACCAGGCCATTATACGTGCGGTGATTGGCCATGGAATTGAACCTGAAGATCAGAAACACACATGGATGGAAGATGCTGAAGCTGTAAGTATAGCTAATTTTATCATCACTTTGATATTATTATATCCCGAAAAATTACTATATAATCTTATTTACTGCACTCGACGCACAAATCTCAACCTAACTGTAAGTAAAAGTTTTTAAGTTTTAGTTGAAAAGACAAAAGAGAGTTACAAATCAATTATGTTATTGTATATTTTTTTTATATTTAAATCGTTTGTTAGTTAATTTAGGCCAACTTGCACCAAAAATCACCGTATTTAACACACAATTCTGTCTCTGTCTTTTTAAAACGAAGTTTTATATTCGTTTAGCGCTAAATGTATTTAGCGAATGATGATGCCAGAGGGCCTGAGTATAAGCAGTTTATCCAATGTATGTAATTACGTTTCCATATTTAAAAAAAAAACGCCTTTTATACATTTTCATTCCAACAGTGTGCAAACGAAAGTGCATACGAATGCGCTCGAGCTGTCTACGGGTACGCTCTGTCCGTATTCCCGTCAAAGAAATCTATATGGCTGCGTGCTGCGTACCTAGAGAAGCAACATGGAACTCGCACCAGTCTGGAAGCGTTGCTGCAGAGAGCGGTGGCGCATTGTCCCAAGTCTGAGGTGCTGTGGCTCATGGGGGCCAAATCTAAATGGCTGGCAGGTATGTGGTTTTTTAACTATATTTATTGCTGTTCTTCTATGTTGTAAGTTCTTAGTTTGTATGCATTTTAAATAAAGAGAGACATGAGTAGGCCTGCTATTTATGCGTGCCTCTGAATAACACCGCATTTATCGAGTGTCGTAAGTCTTCACTATTATGTTATTAGCATAGGTTTCTGCAATTCTCCGTAACTTCGTACCGTAAATCATTACGTAATTCTCTGTTTTCTTGCAATATCAACTACAAAAAGGAATTCATTTTTTCGAAAGTTACGATTTTCCAAACGAGATAATTTAATTTATGATTTGCCACCGGAATAGGTAACCAGAGTACTCGACAGAGAGTACATTTCGCACAAAAACGCAATTATATTTGCACTAACTGCAAAGCGTGGCAGAACAAAACTTAGAAGCTTTGGCTGTGATCTCCCGATTACTCTGTGATGCGATGTTCGTACTAATTCAGTAACAAAAAAAATACCGAAGCGCATACCTTTTCTGCGAGAGCAGTCTTGGCTCTGTGGTAACAGCCCTGATTTACGAGCCCTGACAACCCAGAGAGGCGCTTTTCTTTGTGTAAATAATTTTCATCACCACTGCTGTCAAAACGGTGAAGGAAAACATCGTGAGGAAATTGGCATGTCCTAGAACCAAAAATTCCAAGACACAGACTCTACCAACAGAGTCACAGACTCTACCAACAGAGTCACAGACTCTACCAACCCGCACTGGGCGTAGTAGATTCCCACGTGGTAGGCCCACTCCCTCTCGAAGAGAGGAGACCTGTGTCCCAACAGTTGGAACATTATAGGCTGATTACACTATACCTATTTGTTCTTTTCACTAGGTGACGTACCAGCGGCTCGAGGTATTTTATCATTAGCTTTCCAAGCCAACCCGAACTCCGAAGAGATTTGGTTGGCGGCCGTCAAGCTTGAGAGCGAGAACAAAGAGTATGATAGAGCGAGACGACTGCTCTCTAAGGCGCGAGCTTCCGCTCCTACGCCACGGGTAAGTTAAATATTGATGGTTTTTGTTTTTATATTTTACATTCATACTATTTAGATCTGTTTCACACTGCCCGGGAGGCACAATCTACAAAAAAAATCTTATAGATGTTATGTTAAATTATCTGCTATTTAAGTTATCAGGGGAGTAGGTGGTGAATCAGGCCATTATTAGCATTATTATTCCAATCCGATTCTCTGCAGGTAAGTTTTTAAAATGAATTTGTTAATGTAATTTCAGATGTTGTATTTGTAATCTTATTATAACAATGCGTCACTTATAGATTGCTTCTGCGATCTCTTTATTTTTGGTAGAATAAATCAATCGCACGATACTTAAATAAATACTTACTGGATGACTTATTTATAAAAAACTCACTTTTCCTATCATTTTCCTACAGGTAATGATAAAATCCGCCAAACTAGAATGGGCTCTAAACAACCTGGACGTAGCATTAAAATTGCTTGAGGAAGCCATCAAGGTGTTCACAGACTACGCCAAAGTGCACATGATGAAGGGACAGATTGAAGAACAGATGGGCAAAGATGAGGAAGCTCGGAATACGTACTCGCAGGGGGTAAGATATATATGTATTTTTTTGTTACATCAAGCGCGATGAGACACAATTAGTTTTATCTATTGTTTTGAGACCCACTGAGAGTCTTGCGTCGCTTGGTAAATTTACTGATGTCTACTTGCCTTGACTTCCAACAATTTGTAAATATTTTTGATGTGATACAAAGTATTATACAATGTGGATACAACAATACGACAATAAATTAAAACACTGGCAATACTAATGCATAACAGTATTTTGGAACAACCAAATAAATCTTAACATTAAATTAAAAAAATGTTTTTTTCAAACAAACTGATTATTAGTGGTTGATTATTGTTAATTATTTGTGAGTGTGGTTAGTGAGTGGATTTGCCGATCTTTGACTAGCTTTAGTGACTAAACTATTGGATATACTTTATTGCATTTTCGTATGCAGACTAGTAACATCATTAGATATACGAAGTTTAAATTATTGTTGTATCGTCATCTCCACCTTGTATATAGTCCAGGAATATTAGGGGTTTCACCTCGGAATGAGAGATAGTCAGCTATAAACTTGTATAAACCTTTATTTTGGTACCCTAAAACTTGTCTCAAAACCTACACTTACTTATCGTAGGGTGTCCGCGACTATTGCTATTCATGCATGCGATTTATATTTTAATAAATATTGTAGAAGATGAAATTCTCTACAGCTTTTGTTGAAACATTTTTTTTTATGTCTTGAACCATTTTCGAGATAGAGGGCAGAGCGCACGCAGTGCGAAAATTATTTAGAATTATATATTTATCAATAATTTATAAACTTTATACGGCGTGTTTTTAATCGGGACTACAGGTTGACCTCGAATGACACTAAATAGTTACCCACTGCGTGCGCTCTGCCCTCTATCTCGAAAATGGTTCAAGATATAAAAAAAATGTTTGACCAAAAGTTGTAGAGAATTTCATCCTCTACAATATTTATTAAAATGTAAATCGCATGAAACCCATAGGAAACGAGATGTTTGCAATAAATGTGTAAAAAATCGAATTTTTGACCTTTGACCTTGGAATATCTGTAGTCGCGGACACCCTACGATAAGTAGGTTTTGAGACAAGTTTAAGTGGCAAAATAAAGGTTTATACAAGTTTATAGCTGATTATCTCTCATTCCGAGATACTTGCCCTCATTTGACTAATATTCCTGGACTAATATGCTTATGTTTCCTAAGCCCGTATACAAAACTCTCGATATAATTGTGGCCCTAATGCTGATGGCATAAAGACCCTTATTCAACTGCATCCGGTTAGACTGGAGGCTGACCCTAAAATATTTGGGAAAAAGCTAGTCAGATGATGATTCTGCTGACATAAAGTTGATATTGTATAAAGTTATCAGAAAATGTGATGGTTGTTTCGTTTATGTTATTATTGAATTGTTTTAGCTCAAGAAATGTGCAACAAGTGTACCAATGTGGATATTATTGGCGAGACTAGAAGAAAAGCTGAAGAATGTTACCAAAGCAAGATCAGTGTTGGAAAAGGCCAGGCTACGGAATCCGAAGAATGCAGAATTGTGGTATGATTGATTTGTCACTAACTTATTAAGCAGATTTATAGTTGAAAAAATAAGGTTGAAAGAAGTTTTGTTAGCATATAATAATAAAACAAATAAAAATAAATCAAATAAAATAAATAATTCGGGAATTATCAGAATCCTCTAATAATCTCATCAATGCATAATTATAAAATAGTAAAGTTAAAACTCGAGTAAAGTTAAAAAAAGTTAGTGAGCAGTGGTGGCCCAGTGGTATCGGCTTCGACTTACGAGATGTAGGTCGTGGGTTCGAACCCAGGCAGGCACTTTACTTTGTGTAAATAATTTCATCACCACTGCTTTCAAAAACGGTGAAGGAAAACATCATGAGGAAACCGGCATGTCCTAGAACCAAAAATTCGATGACATGTGACATCTACCAACCCGCACGGGGCCCGCGTGGTAGATTACAGCCCATTCCCTCTCAAAGATAGGAGGCCTGTGTCCCAGCAGTGGGAACATTATAGGCTGATTATACTAAAGTTAAAACTCTACATTGAATATTTTTGAAAAAAAGTAATTGCATCGAAGTGTGGGTACAAGTCTGATGCCGTAAATATCGTTTTTTTTTTAATATTTGTCCGTTTGTCTGGATGTATGTTCCGGATTTGTGCAAAAACGGCTGAACAGATTTGGATGAAATTTGGCACACAGATAGATTATAACCTGGATTAACACACGGAACTTTTAATCCCGGTAGTACGTTCCCGTGGGATATTTTCCGGAACCCACGCGGGCGAAGCCGTGAGCAAAAGCTAGTATTTTCTAAATGGAAAGACAGAATATTGTCCTTGGTTATCATAAAACGCAACATGTTTTTTTTTTTGTGTTACGATATACAGGGCACATTTTATTAATAACTAGAGCTTTTGAATACAGGTTAGAAAGCGTAAGACTAGAGAGGCGGAACGGTAGCGCTGAAATAGCAAACGCAGTGATGGCTAAAGCGCTGCAAGAATGCCCCAGCGCTGGACGCTTGTGGGCAGAGGCCATATTCATGGAGTCACGGCCGCAGAGGAAGACTAAGAGCGTAAGTTTTCTAAGTTAATTAGCGCAACATCACGGACCTGATAGATGAGTAGATTTGCGCTTCATCATAATAGGCCGGTACATACGGACAGTAATAATATACCTAATCGAGACTACCGAATATTATTATTTATTTAAAAAAGGTACACCAACAGCTTCTGTATATAAAATATCACATAACAGTGGGTAACAGCCATGGGCTTAAACAGTTGCCAATAACAGGTGAACCAACATTCTCAAATACAGTGATAACCTAAGGTAAAAACAAAAAGTAAACAAAAAAATTAAACAATTTAAGTTATAACAAACCATAAAAACAGAAATATCAAATTATATGAGAAAAGCTACAGAGGTTGCAAGAAACACTTACATACTAACACAATTAATCTTAGATTATGTGGGTTGCGTGCTTTGGGACCCTAAAACTTAAAACTTAAAATTTGGTTTTTTTTTTTAAATTACAATTTTCCGACAGAAGTAATAATGAATGAAGATTGTGCGCGAGAAAAAACTGAAAAAATAAGTCAAAGGTTTAACAGAATGCAAGTAATAAAGGCACTGCAGCGTATGGAGCCAACATGAGACAATGCTCCGTTTTGACAATAACAATGAAATAGCAATATAAAAATTAAAAAATTGATTTGTAAATATTGACATTACCTTGTCTGTACATACTAGATAGAAGTAGCTGTATTTGTGAAGACATACCCAAGTGGTTTTAAGGCCCGTTTTTGATCAGTAGTCAAACATACTAATGGTCAAAATGCGTTAGTTAAAATAACAATTTGTTAAAAATTACATAATTATGTTGTTTGATAAATGGTTAAACTAACTAAAGTTAAAAAAATACAATTTGCTATAAAAGTTAACCATGCGTAGACAGAGTAGTAAAACGTTGACAGCTATTGACTGTTGTCAAGTGACTAATTGTTAAATTGAATAATGGTCATGTTTAACTATGTATCAAACAACGGGCCCTTAGAGATCTAGCCGACGTACTCGTAGTTCCCCGCAATAGACGAAATACCAGCGTGCTATGTCTAGAGTCAGCCACGACAGCAATTATGCGCAAAAGTGTCTACTGCATGGCTCCAGTAATCTTCAACAAAGTACAGAAGAGTTGGAAAAAGCTGCAGCAATCTTTATTTAAAAAAAAAGCGGCCAAGTGCGAGTCGGACTCGCCCATGAAGGGTTCCGTAGCAGTTTACGATTTATGACGTATTAAAAAAAAACTACTTACTAGATCTCGTTCAAACCAATTTTCGGTGGAAGTTTACATGGTAATGTACATCATATATTTTTTTTAGTTTTATCATTCTCTTATTTTAGAAGTTAGAGGGGGGACGACACATTTTACCACTTTGGAAGTGTCTCTCGCGCAAACTATTCAGTTTAGAACAAAATGATATTAGAAAGCTCAATATCATTTTTGAAGACCTATCCATAGATACCCCACACGTATGGGTTTGATGAAAAAAAATATTTGAGTTTCAGTTCTAAGTATGGGGAACCCTCAAAATTTATTCTATTTTTGTGTGAATATCTTAATGCGGTTCACAGAATACATCTACTTACCAAGTTTCAACAGTATAGTTCTTATAGTTTCGGAAAAAAGTGGCTGTGACATACGGACGGACAGACAGACAGATAGACATGACGAATCCATAAGGGTCCCATTTTTTTGCCATTTGGCTACGGAACCCTAAAAAGACTGCGAAGCTTTTTAGTAGTAAAAGGTTATTATAATATTAGTGAGTTCCTGAATGAAAAAGATTTTTATGTTAGTGTATTTTTGTGTATCTTTTGCATTGGACATGGTAAAATATGGCTGAAATTGTTATAATTTTTGTTATCTTTTATACCTACCTTTATTCCTATGTATATATATAAAATTAACTTTATCTTTAATGTTGCTATTTTGCTGAAATATTCATATTTTGAGGGAAATAGACGACAAGAAACATTATTAATAGGTTTCTCAAAAACCATCAACTACCGATTGATTAAAAACACGTTTTTAATTTGCCATTATTTCTTGATGCATTTGCATTTTGCCACCCAAATTTTTTTAATATTAGCTAAGTATAGAGATTGATTGCCAAAATAAAATTAACAAAACACGACCTTGGCTTCAGGTTTGAGTACTTGGATAAGATTGAACTGAGTAGGCTGCCTGAAATCAATGGAAAACAGTGCCATGGGGTTTTCCAAAAACCCCGTTATTTTTACTCGGTCATTATTTTTTTAAATTCTTCGTTTAATTAGGGACTTATATGACGGCAATGCGTATGCCAGTCCCATCGTACCCTAAACATACATACCTACTGCTACAGATTACATCTGGGCCATGAACCTGAACAGACTCTTCGCATCATCACCATTTGGTTGAGACAAAATTTTATGAAATGTGCCCATATCAAGTCGGTTCAACCTCAAGACCCCAAACAGATCTTTTCTTTGAGACTCATATCTAACACAATCCATTAATAAGTGATGTAAGTCGTCCACAACTCCACACTCCAAACAATTAGGCGAGTTAGTTTTTTTCATCATGAACGCAAACTTATTACATGGAATTGGTCCAGATCTGAGTACTCGGTCATTACTCTGCATTACTTGACCCCTCTTACAAAGAAGAAGACGGGTAGAGGGGTCGTGTTATGCAGTTATGCAGGTCAATGACTGTACAAAATAACAGCAAAATTTCTGTGCAGGTGGACGCGTTAAAGAAATGCGAGCACGACGCGCACGTTCTGTTGGCCGTGTCACAGCTGTTCTGGACTGAGCGGAAACTCAACAAGTGTCGGGAGTGGTTCAATAGAACGGTAAGTTTTTAAAACATAATTCTGTTTCTGTCAAATTTTTGAAGAGGACAGAGACAGAATGATGTTTAAAACTCGTTTAGCGCTAAACGTGTTTAGTGATTGGCGGTGCAAGTGGGCCTAAATTTTAATTATACGCCCTCACATGTGGCGAAAGATCACAGCACATCCTTTTTTTAAGGATAACGTCGAATAATAAATAAGCAAAAAAAAAAAATTACGTTTTACTGCTCAAATAATGTAATCTCCCAAGTATTCACGAGCAGAATGTTTGATTTTTATACAATCTAGAATTTAATTTCTACAGTCCTAAATTACTCCACTTCCGTTTATTTTTTGTTGCTCTATTATCTTCCTCCTTGGCTTCAACGGCGGCGGCGTTTACAGAGCTATAGGGCAAGCGGGAAAATTCTCATTATCCATATCCTATGCTGTCACAGCTCAAACCGCCAACAGCAACGCCTTCGCGAAATCGCCACGTAACATCTAAAATCCTCTTACAGGTCAAAATCGACCCCGACCTAGGCGACGCCTGGGCATACTTCTACAAATTCGAGCTACTTCACGGCAACGAGCAACAACGAGAAGACGTTAAGACACGTTCCAAGGCCGCCGAACCACACCACGGTGAATCATGGTGTAAGGTATCCAAGGAAATTGCCAACTGGTGCTTTAGCACCGAACAGATCCTACTGCTTGTCGCTAAAAACTTATCTGTACCTACGTAAGGTATGTCTTTGTTTTAGTTAAGGTTAAGGTATAGTCAACCTCGTTAGTATTTTTGCTTTACCACCATATGGGGAAGAAGATAATTTGAACTTCGTGTGCTTCCTTGTCGCTTTCGCCTTAAGGGGGATGCGCCAAGGTAGCCCGCGAAATTCAAATTTTCTTAAGATTTTTGCAATTTGCAGGTCAGTGGTGCCGATTCTCTTGTCACAAAATTCTCTAAACTAGACTAAAAATCACTAAAATTTAGTTTATTCCTGTCAAAAGACGATTTCTCATTCTGAAATACACTAAAGTGACACAACTTAACTATATTTTAGTTTGACAGCACTAAGATGGTACTGATTTATTAGTTAAGTGAAAATGGCAATTTTGCTATTCTGAATTTGACGTTTTTCACCTAAAATTTTGGTTGTCTTAACTAAATCTGGCTATTTTTAATCGCGATTAAAAAGGAGTGGAATAAAATTAGTTAAATTTAGAGATATTTTAATATTTAATAAAGTTAAATTTAGAGATATTTTATTGCAGAATAGCTTTAAGATTCTCATAGCCAAAAGTAAGGAATTTTAGTGATAGTTTAGTTAGTTTAGTTCGGTGTACAAGAGAATCGGCACCAGTATCAGGTTGTATGGTGATCTAAATATGATTCGAGAACGTATCAAATATGGCTTTACAGAATTATAATCATTAGAATCAGCAATACAGTTGTATTGCTGATTCTAATGATTATAATTCTTAAGGTTGAATGTCACTGGCATGTCATAAAATAAAAACGGTCTATATAACTATGTGACAATTGGATAGTTTAAATTAATTGAAAATTGTTGTCCAAAGTGGTAAAGCAATTACGAGATCGACTATACTTTAGAGTTGATTCATACTGGTAAATTGTTATGTTCGGGGAAAGAAATGAATTTACAATAAATAAGATGATACATCTTTCTGAAAGTGAAGTTGAGTAGAGTTAAGATGTTTTTTTTCTGCTCGTAATACCAACCAGTATGAATTAATCTTGTAGTTATATGTTATTCTTTCAAGTCATCAATGCTATGTAAACAGTTTTACTAGTGTTACCTTACTATGATACTTATTGAACGTATAGTTAGGGCATTCGGCATTCAACATCCGGTTCCGAGTCACCTGATGTAGCATTTACCTAAGCATAAGTTTCAAAAAACAGTTGCGATTGTATGTCATTGTTAGGGGCTTTGCACACTGCACCGCATCACGCAGCGGGGTGCAGATAAGCCGCTCCGCCCCGCGCGGGGAATTTGTCTCCGTTTCCCGCGCCCCGCTGCGTGATGCGGTGCAGTGTATGAAGGGCCTAACTACTGTATAGAATAGGTATTCAGTCATACTAATTATATAAAAAGTCAAAATGTTGTGTCTCCAAAATTCAAGCATTCGTAACTTGTGATAATTATAATAAGATCAATGATTAACACATAAAATTTACTCTCAGATTCATTATCACGCTGTTGTAAGTTGTCATTCTGATATGAAATAAATTTATTTAAATAGTAAAATATTTTTTATTTAGACTAACTTTCTGTCCGACAGATATACTAATTGATGCGTTTCCATCTTAAAGTTGAACATACGTTCTGTTCTTTGCCACTTTCCCGTTAGATGGCGCTGATGTTAACATTTTCAGTTTATTTTGTTTTATGTGTAATTGGAACATTAAGAAGTCGTAGGAGTAGTAATCTAACATTACACTTTATTGAACTTGGTCATAACATTGCCTCAAAATCCACCGAATTCGACACATTACCCCAAAATAATATCTGCCTTTGAATACAGGTCGTTTACGCACACACAGACGTGAACGAGTACTACCCTACATTTACAAACATGGCCACTAGGTGGCGTGCATTTAAAAAAAGCAACCGCCTGCTACGATATCAATGATAAACGATTATGATATGATTGTGCGTGGTACTCACAACCAGCGTGCGTGTATGACCAGATGTATGAACGTAAATGAGGCAAATGGTGTACCTATGTAAGGATCGTAGCAGGTGGCGTTCTGTAGTTTCTGCCTACCGCCATGGGAAGAAGGCATGACTGCGTGAGAGAAGCTCACGCTCAGCTCTCCTTCTTCCCATGTATGTTTGTATAATAGGAAAATAAAAGTTATATTTATTTTCTTCCTTCAATCAATGATGAAATGAGAAATCAAAATCCATTTATTGAAACTCGGCTGAGAATCAGCAATTTTCGAAAGTGAAAATTACAATAAGACAGTCCCCCAAAACTGAGCCCGCCCTTCACCACTTCCTAGTGCTTTACCTGGGAAGAAGTGGCCCAACAAACTTCCCAGCAGTACCTACAGCTGTATGTTCAGTTAGTTCAGAAAAACTTGTTTTCTATACAGTAATTAAAGATAGTTTTATTTTATTACAATTGACGCATGATGCCTGATTAAATTTTTAACATAACCAATTATTAGAATAATTACAGAATAATTAATTACACATACAAAACAGACGTATGAAACTATTATTCATAAACATGAGTTAACAATAAATTTAAAATACAATTTAGTATGCGATTATAATTAGGTATGCGAAAAATATTAATGTCAAAGCACTCATAACTACAAAAGTTTTTATTAAAATAAAAATCTAAAGAGCAGCAATTAATTTCAGCCGAAATACGTTCACTGCTGTACATACGCAATACGCCTACAGCAGGTGAATATACCTTCCTTATAAAGTATTATTTCACCTTTTGATTTTATAGTAAATACAAATAAAAAGTACTATACCTACAATGATAATGTTGATTTTAAAAAAAACTTTTTGACAAAAAAAACAACCGACTTCCAAAAAATACACTACAAAGTGAAAAATAACTTTAATTTCGGAAGTCGGTGTCTTTGGATCTTTATTTCAGTTTTTTGCCACCGACTTCCGAAATTAAAGTTATTTTTCACTTTGTAGTGTATTTTTTGGAAGTCGGTTGTTTTTTTTGTCAAAAAGTTTTTATTTTTCACTTTTTAGTGGGTTAGATAATAATTTATCGAAGTTACAATAGCCTAATGTCAACTGCTCATCACCTTTTACAAAATATTTCGTTTCCCGATGCAAGGAATTGAGGAGTTTATTGTTGAGGATTTCTCTTGGTAAAAACCAGAAGAACTGGAGCTGGTGATGAAGCCACCATCAGCTCCATTTCACCATATGCATTGTGACAAGCATAAATTGCTTAGCAACCAACGAAAGAGCATTGCTAGAGATGACGCGATTACGCAACTTAAATTCAGTCTCAAATTGACGCATCAGCATGACTAGTAGGTAGTGGTTGCCCTATGAAAAACTTCAATCTTAATTGGGTATTATTTTTGTACGACCTGAATATTTTGGAATATTGAACCGTATGAAGTAAGCTCAACAAAAGGTAACTGCTGTAAATCGTTGAGGAATTCCCTCGACTGTCTATGGTCTCCATCAACAGACCTGTAATGGCACTTATAACCCATAGGAGTGCAAAGTTCTCATCAATATAAATGAATTAAAACGAATCACAAGGTAGCTACTGTAAACCGTTGAGGAGTTCCCTTAACTGTCCTTCGTCTTCATCATCAGACCCCTAATGACTGTCACAACCCTTCAGGTGTAAAGTTCTCATAAATACAAATTAATCAAGCCCAAACACAAGGTAACTGCTTTAAATCGTTGAGGAATTCCTTCAACTGTCTATGGTTTCCATCATCAGACCTGTAATGGCACTTATAACCCATATGAGTGCAAAGTTATCATCAATATAAATGAATTAAAACGAATCACAAGGTAGCTACTGTAAACCGTTGAGGAGTTCCCTTAACTGTCCTTCGTACTCATCAGCAGACCCCTAATGACTGTCACAACCCTTCAGGTGTAAAGTTCTCATAAATACAAATTAATCAAGCCCAAACACAAGGTACCTGCTGTAAATCATTGAGGAATTCCCTCGACTGTCTTTCGGCTCCGTCATCAGATCGATTCCAGACCTTCATTAAATTGTAGTTCTTTAAAATACTTAATGAAAAAATTAACAAACGCACTAGGAGCTCCTACGATTTTCGAAGGTTCCCCTCGATTTCTCCGGGATTCCATCATCAGATCCTGGTTTCCTTATCATAAGACCACCCTTGAGGTATGTCCTTTCTAACAAAAAAAGAATCATCCAAATCGGTTCACCCAGGAAAGAGTTCTGAGCTAACACATAAAACAAAAAAACAAAAAACAGGCGAATTGAGAACCTCCTCCTTTTTTTGAAGTCGGTTAACAAACTACTACATAAATACAACCTTTTGATTTTATATTAAAAAAGTGTAACATACAATGACAATGTAGATTCTAAACAAACTACTACAAAAAACAAAAATCATTCGACTTGTTGATTTTACCATCTGCCGTCTTCTTTTCCACTGCTGCAAAGAAAAATAACTGTAGGTACTTATTATATTTGTTACATTTTGATGACTATTATTTCCCATTCATTTCAAAATTTTATTTACCATCAATCTCCAAACCTGCTCTGAAATGAAACTTTACTACATGCTCGAATTTCCAACTAACGTTGATGTTGAAGGACGATTCTTCACTAGAATAACATTTATTAACCGACTTCACAAAAAGGACGAGGTTCTCAATTCATCTGTATGTTTTTTTTTTTTTTTTATGTTTGTTAGCTCTTAACTTTTTTCTGGGTGAACCGATTTGGATGATTCTTCTTTTATTTGATAGGTGGTGCTTCACATGTGGTCCCATTTAAATTTGATCAAGGTCTGACCAGTAGTTTTTGAGTTATCCTTAATACTGCAGATTTTTTCCACTTAGTTTATATGGATGATGTGTTAATAATTTCCTGTCACTGTTATTTACACACCAAGGAGTGGTATACGAATTTGTGTGGGGTAGGTACCGCAACTAAAAAGTGAAAAATAAAAACTTTTTTACAGAAAAACAACCGACTTCCAAAAAAAACACTAAAAGACGTGAAAAATAACTTTAATTTCGGAAGTCGGTGGCCAAACACGAAAATACAAAACCAAAGGCACCGGCTCCCGAAATTAAAGTTATTTTTCACTTTGTAGTGTTTTTTTTTTGTAAAAAAGTTTTTTTAGACATTGTTTGTTTTGTTCTACCGTCGTGGAGGTGATGCGAATATTTAGTTTCTGAAGTAAGTAACGAAACAGCCAAGCCATACATTTTTACTGATATGTAGAATTTGTGAAGTTATGGTCGGTAGAGTTAGGCCGTGTAGATTCAGAAGCTTGGCTCTACATGAGATCTGGTATCTTTTTCACAGGGCAAACCTTATGTGGTCGTCTTGGCAACATTTTACATGAAATGTTTTTGGTGGGATTTCAGTTCTTTTTGTAAGTTGCTAGGCAGTCTTTTTACTGTTTATTTTTTTCCTCTTTTTTGTAAGTTTATCTGGGGGCACGGTAGTGTTTTTTTGTATACTGAACTTTGTTTACATACCAAATTTCGGCTTTCTAGCACTTCAGGAAGTACCCTAACATTTTGAAGTCTCATACAAACTGCCACCCCCCCATTTTAGGGGATGGGGGGCAAAAGTTATAAGTTTATGATTTTTTTTGTTGGTTGTATACTAAACTTAGATTACATACCAAATTTCAGCTTTCTAGCACTTCAGGAAGTAGCCAAACATTTTGATGATCATCAGTGTGTCAGTGTATCAGTGAGTGTGTCAGTGACGAAATCGGTGTAATTTAGATATCAATAAAATCGAAAGTATTAGAGCTATTCAATTGAGATTTTGTATGTTTAATTAGTCTATTATTGACATCATATCCTGAGAATATGATTATCTGGTACATCGGAAACCAACTCTATGAGGGTTCAAAAAAGCGACGAAACACTTCGAGAAAAGGTACGAGTAGGTAGTGCCCTTGCGCTTCGCTTGGCTCGTCTTGGCGGGGGCACTACTGTGCCCCCAGATTGAAAACAGATCTTCGCTAGGTGCCCCCTAGTTTTTGAGATATAAATGTGGCCCTGCTAGGAGACTCTCTCCAGATCGGCCACCTATAAACCCTTATATCTTTTGAACCAGTGAACGATAAATTCTGATATTTGGCGACAAATTTCGACTAGTTCGCTACAATTTTTTTGTGTTATCAAAATTAAAATCCCTGATGGTGGCCCTGCCAGAGTCAGTGACACACAGAATGTCAAGAAATGACGCCGCAAATCGAGTTTGTTTACAAACAGTCCGCGCGCGAGATGACGCACTTCGCTTGAGTGGGATTCTTCCGCGATCACATTAGCGGCCGAGTGGCAAAAAAGTCTGGGTCGTTTTTCATACCAAGCGCGGCTGAGCGGGTCAAGGTTGC
The DNA here is from genome assembly GCA_916610205.1 of Griposia aprilina. Lineage (NCBI taxonomy): Eukaryota > Metazoa > Arthropoda > Insecta > Lepidoptera > Noctuidae > Griposia > Griposia aprilina. Next base: position 15,390,083 of record OU744302.1, read on the forward strand.
AAAGTACGGCAACGTAGCATAGATCCTTCCATGGTATCATAATAATAGGTCTTTACCTATGAAATTGCCGTTTTGTATGAAAAAATTTAAACGAATTTTTTTCATGAATTTTTTATTTGTATTAATCGAAGTAAACACCCATGCAATCAATGCATCTTTGCCATCGCAGTGGCAGTTTATTGATGCCCTTCTTAAAGAAATCAGCTGGACGGGAGGCAACAAATTCTTCAAAGGCATTTTGTACTGCCTCTCGGGTATTAAATTTTTTTCCCGCCAAGAAGTTATCCAAATTCTGGAAAAAGTAGTAGTCTGTAGGCGCAAGGTCTGGTGAGTAGGGCGGATGACGGAGAGCTTCCAACCCCAGTTCTTGCAACTTGGAGACCGTCTGCTGTGCAGTATGAGGTCGCGCGTTGTCGTGCAGGAGCAGCGGAGACGAGCGATTGACCAATGCTGGTTGGAGATGCGCCAGCTTCTCCATCATTGTGTTCAGTTCTTCACAGTACACATCTGCAGTAATGCTCACCCCGTTTGGTAAGAAGCTGTGATGAATCACACCGGCGCTAGACCACCAAACAGTGACCATCACTTTTCTAGGGGTAAGTTTTCGTTTAGGGCATTGTTTAGGTGCTGAACCAGGATCCAACCAACTTGCTGAGCGCTTACGGTTATCAAACAGAATCCATTTTTCATCGCAGGTAACAATGCGGTTCAAAATTCCTTCATTTGTGTGTCTGTTGAGCAGTGCAAGGCACGTCTCGACGCGTACTTCGCGCTGGCGATCATTGAGTTCGTGGGGCACCCATTTGTCAAGCTTTTTTACCTTGCCAATTTGACGCAAATGGACCAATATTGTTTTGACGCTAACGTCGAAAGCTGCTGCTAATTCAGCCGTAGATTGTGTTTCATCAGCTTCCACAATCGCCTTTAATTCGTCATTGGTGCCGATTCTCTTGTACACCGAACTAAACTAACTAAACTATCACTAAAATTCCTTACTTTTGGCTATGAGAATCTTAGAGCTATTCTGCAATAAAATATCTCTAAATTTAAAAATCAGTCTGACGCAACTAAAATTTAATTTGACAATCGCGACTCCACATGGTACCTACTGGTTTACCCTACCACGTGATTTTTTTTTAGAGCCGGAGGCTCGCATTGGTGGCAGCCTCGGCGTGTTTTATATGGAATTTTTCACTTTTTGTACGGAAAATATATAAAAAAAATAATACCTTCGTGTAGAGTTATATGGGTTTAAGGGTTCCATAAAGGGGGTCGAAATTTTCATTATTTTTGCGATAGGACACACCGTTTTCGAGATATAAGCAAAATTAAAAAAAAAATACAGTACTATTTTTGCCCCTGAAGTCGAGGTGTTGTGGTGAATCTTAGTTCATGACAACTAATTATATTCCACACCTTTTTAATCACGATTAAAAATAGCCAGTTTTAGTTAAGACAACCAAAATTTTAGGTTAAAAACGTCAAATTCAGAATAGCAAAATTGCCATTTTCACTAAACTAATTATTCAGTACCATCTTAGTGCTGTCAAACTAAAATATAGTTAAGTTGTGTCACTTTAGTCTATTTCAGAATGAGAAATCGTCTTTTGACAGGACTAAACAAAATTTTAGTGATTTTTAGTCTAGTTTAGAGAATTTTGTGACAAGAGAATCGGCACCATTGTCGACCAAAGTCTTCGGACGACCGCGAGGTTCATTTTTCAGGTCGAAATTTCCAGAACGGAAGCGAGCAAACCAACAACAGGTGGTGCGTTGGTTTGTAGTGTTAGCTCCGTAAACGTCGTTGATGTTGCGTGCCGCTTGTGCCGCGTTGCTGCCACGACGGTACTCATATTCCATAATTACTCGAATTTTTAACGTATCCATGATGACGAAAAAGATTGAAATGCGATGAAAATGTAACACTAATCAATAAAGAAATGACTACTTTTAGAAAAAAAAATCCATGTTTTTAAAATAAAATTAATTTGAAATTAGAATTCTTAGCCAAACAAAAATTATTTTGATTTGAAATGGCCAGTACTGCAGAACGGCAATTTCATAGGTAAAGACCTAATATTTGTTTTTTTAGACCATGGATCCTTCTACGAATAATGATATTTATGTTGCCACACAACAATAATAAGTAATAAAATTGTTGACATTGGTAAGGTTGTAAGTTATAATATGTTCTAAGGGGTTGCGCCAAGGTAGCCTGCGAAATTCAATTTTTCTTACGTTTTTTGTAATTTGTAAGTCACTATCAGGTTGTATGGTGATCTAAATATGATTCGCGACCGTATCAAATACGGCTTTACAGAATTATTATCATAGGAATCAGCAATACAACTCTTTAGGTTAGAATTGGCCTCAAATGTCATGATTTCATGAAATAGTCCTTCATTATGGTAATATGAACATAGAGAGATGTATTGCTGATTCTAATTAATGATTATAATTCTGTAAAGCCATATTTGTTACGGTCGCGAAAGATATTTTAATCAAAATACAACCTGACAGTGACCTGCAAATTGCAAAAAACATCAGAAAATTTGAATTTCGCGGGCTACCCTGAAGGTTCCGCCATAATTTATTGTTTTTATTTGGTTTTTTTTCCGTGAACCTGTGCATGAAAGGTAGAAAAGGAAATACATTAATTTTATTAGACGTCATTTTAATGATATACAGGGTGTTTGGTGCATCGTGTGCCAAATTGAAATGGTCGACTGGGGGGTCACCTGCTATCCTTTCAGACCCCTAAACACTTCACATGCCCTGTGGATTTTTTTTCATCGACTTTTTATTTTTGTATTAAAATAATACCCAAATTTTACGTTTAACTACAAAATAAAAAAAAGTGTAAGTCGTAGACTCTGAATTTTAATTTTCTTTTCTTTTCTCGCATTTTAATTTCTCGCGTATGCTTCGGTACAAAAAAAAAAATTGTATGTGTCTTGGAAGACTGCGGCCAGGTAGTTGTCTGTCACGTTCCTGGTAAAGTCGTTCCGCTGCACGAGCGACACCATGGGCGGCTCCATAAGGCATCATGATGTCAGCATATTCTTCGTTAGAGAACGTCGCCATTGCAACAACAAAAAGTCAACAAAGTTTAACAATAACACCAAAAGTTAAAACGTAACAAAAACCAACAAAATTCAACAAAACAAAGTAACAAAATGAAAAAATCGCGGAGTACGGTGAACTAACACAGACGTCAGGTAGCAGAGGCAGTGATGTCTCGACTAAAATAATGACGGATTAACGGCGTCGGTGGCAGTTCGTCGTTTGTTCAAACTAGTTTAGGTACGCTATGCAAGAAAGAGATAGAAGATAGATTTTACTTCGCGAGAGTGAGAAAACAAATTTTACCTGTTATTCAAGTAACAATTACGCAAAAAGACTTTTTTCTTTTGAATTTGGAATTTAGTATTTTGTGACTCGATTCACAATTCCAGCGAATTCACAAAGTTGTAAAAAGATTTTTATGGCATGTGGCACATCACTAGCAAGAGGATAGACTAGAGAATTTTTGACGGAGTTGGAAGATCCCGGTAGAGCTGGGTCGTTCCACGTTTTTCGTGAAACGAAACGAAACCGTTTTTCTGAAACGAGAAACAGTTTAAATAAAACAGTTTTTCTACAAATTTCCCGCCAGTGTACTTAAAGACGATTGCGACCGATCAGAGAATGAAATGAAGAGCTGTATTCATTCCGTTCATTTTTAAACCTAATATTGGATCGTCGAGAAACTGTTCGTTCGTTTTTCATTGACAAACTGTTTTTTAAAACCGTTTCGAAATAAAACGCCCAGCCCTAGCTCCCGGTCGCTTTTGGTTTTATTTTTATAGCCATGTAAATAGCTGTAACATGGACAGCTTTAATTGAAGTCCGAAACTTTGCGAGTAAATTAACAAAAAAACTGGATGGCTAATGTCACTAATTTTGAATTTAAAAGTACTTTAATACAATACACATCTAGATAAAATTAAAATTCAGAGTCTACGACTTACACTTTTTTTTATTTTGTAGTTGAATATAAAATTTGGGTATTTTTTTAATAAAAAATCGATGAAAAAAAATCCACAGGGCATGAGAAGTGTTTAGGGGTCTGAAAGGACAGCAGGTGACCCCCGCAGTTGACCATTTCAATTTGGCACACGATGCACCAAACAGCCTGTATAACACTTGCAGTTTAGAAATTAGAATGCTAGAGGCGCTTTAATTCGATGTCAAAACTCACGCACACTGACTAGTATGCAAGTGTCAAATTTTCACAATCGTTTTTCTCACTTTAAAATGTAAGTTATTTCTTAAAAAGATCGATCGCGACCACATTTCGTTGTAGAAAAGTGATAAAATGATTCGATATAAACAGTGTACCCCCGTATTACCCCTAAGAAAAATCTAAGGACGGCCCATCGAATGATCCCCCATAAATAGGGTTTCAGCTGTTAGTCGCTGTGCAAAATATATCAGATGCAGTTCTAATAAAATGCGTTATGTATGTCTCACACATCACATTAACACAGAGTAACAAAAGTAAATACTTCAATTTATGATACTCGTTTAAAATTATAACACTAAACGTTTGAGAGGTTCACATTCCAAAGAGTTGTCCTAACACACAGTAAAATATCATGTTTACATTTTTCAAACTACTTTCGCTTCATTATTTACACCTGTAAATAAATTAACGCCAAACACAGGACAATTAAAATTACACTAAAAGTCGAACATAGAAATCTGTTTGGTATCGTTCGGTAGATCTCAATTTTGATTTACGAAACTAGAATAACAAATTGCATACGCCACTAGCCGTAAACACCTTAAAAAAAAGTTCTAAAAATACGGCGCTAGTTGTGTGAGTTTGAATTATAAACGTGCGCTGGCGCCGTGCCAGTCGCGCGGTGCGCATACGTGAGCTAAATAGCACAGCCATTTTTCACTTCTTTCTCTTCCCAAAACTGAAAGCCGCAGCACTGATACTGCGATGCTCAATTAGTGCGACTTAGTGCCGCTGTTATAGTGAAAGTGATATTTTATCGTAGTTGAACGTATAGAGTTTTGTGCAAACATGTCGCCAAAGCTGCCCGTGCCGCCTCTACAAGAGATTACACTTTCGTTAGTGGCGAGGCAGTTGATCCACGCCCTTACTCGTGTTTCATCTGAAGAAGATTCCGCGCTGGAGTTCGCGATGGTCTCGTCCTACTACGAGAGCATGGGAGCGACCAATGACATATTCCAAGATCTCGTTAACTTAATCCTTAGTTCGGAATACCTGGAGCCATCCGTTAGATTCTACACAATGAAACTGCTGCTCAAAGAAAACGTCAAGAGTTTGGCGACGGGTATCTTCCCGCTTCCCTATTATAGGAAAGTCCTTGAGCTCATAATGGAGCAAGGCCACCACTTGACTACTCTCAACTTGAAAGGCGTGTGGGTTAAGGACGATCATCTTACAATAATGTACCAGCTGCTGAAAAACCTGCCTAATTTAACGTGCTTGAATATTCCCTACATTGCTAACGATGAAGTGCTCAAATATATTGGTAAATATAATAAGGTGTTGAAACTATTGGACATTTCTGGTGAAACGGACATTACAGAGATTGGTATTGATGCTATGTTATCTGGGAATCCTCAGTTAACACAAAGTCTGACCGTGGTGAACATAGGAATGTACGGCGAGGAGAACATTGATCACACCGACGTCGCTTTATTAATACGGCGGCTGCCAAACCTCAGTAACCTTGGGAGTTACTCATTTGTTGGTAAAGCTGTTTACTCCATATACAGGACGGATCCAGATTTCAAAACAAAACTACAGTACATGCATGATGTACAGACCAATATGCGGACGATGAAAGCGATTGTTGGTCTGTGTCCGATGATAGAGACTATTTACTTAGAGGAACCTGATCAAGGAGTAATGCAGCAAATCAAAGAGTTGAACTACGTTAACAAAATTAAGTTGAATAAATTCCAATGTCATGAACTCCACCAGTTGTTAGATAAGATTGGACATAGAGTAGGAACGTTGATGCTGTCGGGATCAACTGGGTCATTCAACTTTACTAGGGTAGCAGAAACGTGCAGGAACTTGGAAAGCTTAGAGTTCTACCAGATTCAGACGGCGACGCATGAAGAGGAGATACCGTTTAACAATTTAGAGCATATTGAAATAATTCACGGCAACTTGTCATCATCATGTCTTAAGTACCTGATGACTAGTAGTCCGAAGCTAAAGAAGTTGATTATCGGCGATGAAATTAAGCTGGATGACAATGATATGTCGCGGTAAGTTTCTGATGTTTGTTTCTTAATTTCATTTCATTATTATTTCACAGGATGAGTCATCATATCACAGTCCAGAGCTGTTCATTAACCTCCCAACTTCATCGACATAATTAACAACTCATCATCTATTAAGGTTATTGATATACATGAGCCAGAATAATCTCTTTCTAATTTCGACCTAATTAAGGTCGCCGATTTCATTATTTGTATAGGAACAATGCCGCATAGCATCAGTATGAAAAGGACTAGATTGCAATGCTGTTATAGTACCTTTAATCGCTCTTTGTAACTCAACACGAAATGATTTCAAGATTAAATATTATAAGTACTCCTAAACTTTTTCCAATGTGGTCATAATATTTTAACACAACCACTTTTCTCATTCCAGAATCCTTCGCCGATACAAGTTCGAGAATCTAGAAGGTATTTGGTTCCCCAATGCCCCTCGCCTAACCAGCGCCACAGTGGACTTGCTCATCGAGTGCTGTCCCAAACTCCAGAGCCTTGGTCAGCTCAGTGGTTGGCAGTTCACCCCAGATGACATGATGCTGATGAGGGCAATATTAGCAAGTACTAACACAGATGTCGTGTTGTCACCTCTTGGTATATTCCAACAAGGGCATTAAGAAGTACTGTTGGTATGGTTTTGTGCATTTGTTGTGTGTACACTTATAAAAAAAGTTGGAAGCATTTTTTCATAGCTAAAAGTGGTGCATAACATGTTTTGATCAGTGTATTTTTCAAACTATGTCAAAATATATGGTAGGAAGGGATAAATATGAAATCATACCTCTACTGTGTAAAATACTGATGCTTTTACAGTTTTAAGAATAATATTTATAATATTCTAGTCAAAGAGGGAAAAACTTTAATTTATTTTACATTTAATATTCAATTACAACATGTGGAATTAACGCAAATAAATATTTTATTACGTTTTAATCTGTTTATTAAAATTATTTACATTCATAATCCTAGTAATCGTACCTATACAGGTATGTTTATTTAAATATTAAGATCAATTGATTAGTAGCTGTAACGTTTTAGTTCAGACATTCTTCTCATAAATACAGGCAAATCACAGCCAAATAATTAATTGGTCACTTTCATTTAAAACATAATTTAGTTACATAACTTTTTGTTCTTCTAAGTTATTGTTCGATGCAGGCGGCATGTTCTCGTTAGTCTTAGTTTTCTTCTTATTGACTCGAGTTTTCCACATTTTACATTCGTCCGCACACTTGGTTGTGATAATGCTCCTGCAAAAAAAGTATAATAGGTCGAAGTAAAAAAATTCGAAATATTATAAATAAAGGTACATACTATCTAGATTCTAGAGTATGAATTTTTCGTAAATCTATCTCCTATTATTCGATCTGGGATCTTTGGTTCACAGCCTCGTCTAGTCGTATAGTCGTAAGCCCCTCCTAAAGAAAACAATTCGTAAACATTTATCCAGCCCGTCTACCTAAGCTGTAACCCCATAAGTCCATTTCATAGGGCATTCCAATACTGGATCCATAATCTGGCAATCGTCCAGTAACCCAAAAAAATATTTGTGAAAGTTTTACTTTTTTCACAAAATGTTTTTTTCGTAATAAAAACGTATGTCTGTCACAGTTCTAACGCTCGGATGAAAATCCTTACTCCTTTAATATTATAAATGCGAAAGTAACTCTGTCTGTCTGTCGCGCTTTCACGCCATTACTACTGAACCGATTTAAATGAAATTTGGTACACAGATAGTCTAGAGCCTGAGAAAAGACAGGCTACTTTTTAATGCGAAAAATGGGTTGTAAGGGGATGAAAAGTTGTATGGAAGTATCGTCATTTTTAGTGCTACAGGCTTGAAATTTATTTTTTAGGCTGTTGATTTGATTTAAATAAATATAACATAACATGTGTCTTATTTATGTAATATAATAATTAGCATAAATAATTTAAAATGCTACCCAAAGACACTAACCCACGCGGACGAAGTTGCGGGCACAGCTAGTACAAATAAAAATTCAGTCATTCATTTGTGCCAAATATATTAAAGTGAAAATGCAATTTTCTCCACATTCGTGACTAGCACCTGCAAAACATTGTCAGCAAATCACTGAAACATCAAACTACCTTTGCTTTATTTAAGAACCAACTTCTTTTGTCCTCGTGTCACCGATTTGAATATGAAATAGCTCTGAACCAACTCACCTAACAAGATTTTCCCGCACGTTAAATCTGTCCATAATTTCCATTATGACGTCAGATATAATCTTTGGGTCTAGGCACATTTTAGCTGGCTTGTCCTGAAATGCTGGCGATCTCTTACCAGTCAATGAGTGTGTTGCTAGTATCCTGTGGAATTAAGATGTAATTGGCATTTCTTAGTTAACATGACGTCACATATTTAGTTCAATAGGTGCAAGCATTTTACGTAGGATGCGAAGACAACAGTGGTTTAAAAATACATCTGACTTAAACAATGTTTATTTTTAAGTAGGTCAATGGGTTTATAGCTACTATTCAGGTTTCCAATTTACCTAAATGAATTTTTCTCTTATCGATAACACCTATGCTATGGATTTCCTGTGAGTAATTTTTGTGGCACTCATAAAAAATTATGTTGTTTGTATGTTATCCATATAAATGTAAACTAATGTTACCTTCTTGGAAATACTGTAAGAAGTAGTGTCCTTGTAGCAATGGTGTAAGATTTCCAATTTACTCTCTTGAATTGGTCTTTATGTATTAAAGTCTTTCCACTTCCAATGGGCACCTGAAATCAGCATTGTCAACTAAATTTCTAACACGATTTGTGCAAATGCATTAAAATCAATAAAACAAATCTCATCTGTTGGTAAAGAGAATTACACATTTTCACCGAAAGTTGAAACAATATAATTAATATAAAAAACCCCTAGATTTATTTGTTTTTTCAAAACTTGGCCCCCAGTTGTCATTCAACTTCTCATTTTTACGTCTTTTTAACAACGTAACACGGTAGGTACCTATATCTAATAAACGTCCAACACGCAAATTACTAAAAAAAGTTACATACCCATTCATCTTTCTCCGTCCTTTTCTTCTGAGCTGTATTTACAGCAACATTGATATACTTATTGGTAATTAAAACATTATCATCTGAACGATTGAATTCCTCATTCTCGCTGTTTTCTTCATCTTCTTCCCTAACAACTTCTTCAACAGACTGGTTGTAAGAAGTATGGCCCATATCTGCCTTTAACGGCATCGGAACATATTCCTTCGAACTTTGGTTGAATGTCAAAGATCCTGGCCGCTTCAGATCATCGAGCATTTTGAACAATATTTTAAAACTATTCTTTATATTCATAAGTTCACGCACATCAATTGACACATTTTGATTGCCTTTACCATTTTGTAGATTATTCCTCCTAGTCGAATCTGGTAAAGATTTGTTGATGGATATGTTCCTAGACAGATCTAGACTGTCATTATGTGCTCTTTTGCGGTTCATCGCTGTTTTGACGTTGGATTGCTGCATAATTTTTGGTATAACTGGAGTTGCTCTGTGCGAAGGAGTGATGATCTTTTTACTTGACCTTCTATTGGAATATTGTCGTTTGCACCGTTCCAATTTGACTTTTTTTTTGTTCTTCACCTGTAATTTTACAGATGTTATTTTAATATTGTCATTAAGTATTTACCTTCAAAATCGCAATAATAAAATTGTATATGCATCCCATTAGCCATGAGCATAAAGTGATATAAATTGACGTAGGTTCGTTAAAGTCTTCTCTCGTGTCAGAAAGTCATCATCTGTCTAGCCTTTTTCTAACTATGTTTTTCAACTGTGTTGGCTTCCTGTCTAACCAGATGCAACTACTTACTTTTTAACCCGAAAGTACGAACTGTTATTACCGGTAAGTATCTATTATGACGTCACGAAATTCACGTTTGAAACCTACCTTAGCAGAATCTCCAGATTGTGCGCCGTCATCGCTGGGCACCCAAGACGATGCGCTCGAGGAGAAGTCCTCAGCTTCCTCTTCGTGCTTCATGCTGGGACCTGCCTCCTCCTTCCTCCCTAGTTCCTTTACCATCGAGTCCAGCATGTCACGTTCTCCTGTGCCACGAAGACACGGTGAGTTAATGCTACCGTTATGTTTGACCAAACTATTCTGTTTCTAATTGATTATTGAGAGCTCTGGCTAGCGAAATATAAACAAGCAAACGAAAATGGTAGATACCTATATTTCGCGTAAGTCGAGTCCAAAATTAGATTAGAAATTATATTCAGAAGACTTTCTAAGAATGATTAGGTCTCTCCAGCCCTTTGGACGCTATAGCCAACTAAAGGAAGGTACAGTCAATTTCACAACAGTGGTAACACTTGCACTACCTACGAAAATCGCCCTTACGACATAAAGGCACTGTCAATCTCAAATTGTTACGACTGATGTGCCCTAGACTGTACTTACGCTACGACAAATAATCCTTTAGCTTTGCAACACTCCCTGACTGAATCGAATCTGTGCTTAGATCCGCAAAATACATTGCATTACGAATTTGCAATTTGGTTTCATGTATGTTTTTGCAAAGTCGGATGTAATTTTATTCAAAATAAGGTTCAGTTTTGCATGCTACTTTGGAAGTTCAACAGAATTTAAGAACACGTGGTTGGTACCTATTTCTAAATTCTTCTGCTATGATTAATATCTACTTTACTCACTAATCTTTATATTGTTAGAAAAACAAACTTATTTATTTATTTATTAAATACGTTATATTTTTGTTTGTTCTAACTTCTATCAAACTCTTGTTGGTATCTTGTGACCAGAAAATTCTGCTTAGGTATATTTTTCTAGAATAAATACATCAGATCATTCTTATTTATGCGGATACAGATAGATACGTACATTATTTCAAGCACGACAGCCTTGGTACCTATTTCACTTATACTTCATGGAAACCGTTACGGATTACTTGCGCAAGGGCAGCAAAAAATCAAAAATTATTTACTCACGCGCGCGCACTACCAACGTCGCCGTTTCCTGCTCCCCGCGCCGGTTCACCGTCATTACATCGCCTGCCCTCAACTCTTTATTCAGCGGGCTCACCACCGACCTTATGTACACTACATCACGACCGCCACTCTTCCATTCCACTAGCAACCAGTTACAACTATCTCCCTGCCTTGAAGAAGACATCACTGATCACTCAAACATGCGAATACTTCGAGCTGTACTATATGACTAGATCGTTCATCGTAGACCGCATTGCATGGGTCCCTCAGGTAAAAGTTTCATTACAACGCACCCTTACTGCAGTTATTACTTCCCCCGCCCTACTAAATGAACAATGGTTTTCGCCAACGGCCCCGGGGCGAACAAAAAACGCATCCTTTTTTGCAACGTACTTCCTAGTAAGTTTCTAAGCGGAGATTTATATTCTTTTGTATTTCTAACCCCCAGTTGTCTTGCCGAAAGCCATAAAATTTTGTAAAACAATTGACTGGTCTTTCCCAATTGATGGATTAGGTAAAAAGCAGTGGAATAGTAAGGGGCCTTGAATATTCATCAATTAAGTTTAATTTAATTGAGTTCTAATTAGAGTAGTCTTTATTATATATTTTTTTACCTATATTCAAAAGCAAATGTACCTAACTACAAGAGTAAAGACTTCAAAAAATCTGCCCGCCTTTTCCGAGCTACATTGGGGTCAGCTTCCAGTCTAACCGGAACCCGATACCCCTTGGTAAGACTGCTTGTCAGACTTTTGGACTTCTGACTACCCGTAACAACTGTCAAAGATCTACAAATGACAGCCTGAACCACGGGATTTCCGAGGCACGAAGGGGTATCGAAACGAGATGGATGGTCACCCATCCACAAACCAACCGCGGAAAGCGTAGCTTAACCTTCGATCGACCCGTGCAGCTGTTATTATTTAGCCACGAGCCCCTCAAAAAGTGTGACGATTTCTAACTACAAAATAATATAGGTAAGTATAACGGTTCGTTTTATATCACGGATGGGACGTGAGTCTGCAGCAAAAGATGATTAAAAATATAGGTACAGTCGCCAGCACATCAAGTTACCACAAACTGTCAGACTTTCTCATTAGATTTTAAACTTAACCATCAACATTGTAAGGTTTAAAATCGTTTGGAGAAATTTGTCAATTTCGTGTACATTAATTCTTTACCTGCTGGCGACTGTACATAGTACAAAGATTAATTATATTTAGAACCTAGACCTCTGCCTTACCCTCATAAGATTGCAAGCGCGCTAGAATTTGGGTGACGTTTGAACGTACCGAGGCATAAACACAAAAAGAGGTCAAATTTTCCCATAGCAGTCATTATGTATAGTTCCTCATACATAGGTCATAATAACCTATTCTTTGTTGCCAAGACTACCTAATGAATGGAGCTCACCGAGAAGAATTGAATGGCCGCAGTGGGTGTTTCAGTGTCTGTATTTATAATATTTTATAACACAACCCGATAAAAGAATAAATGGAAAGAATTAAATTTGTTGTTTAAGTTTGTTTTGTGTGGTCTTAAGTTAACAGATACATAGCTATAGGTGATGTCAGTCACTTATTTTTTTACCGTCGCTCATGTGCTACAGAAAAACCAGTCTAATTGGATAGCGGCAATAGAGACTCCTTAACATCTGGCGGGCAGGCCAGTACCAACTGGGAATGAAGTTGAATGTGCGAGGGCTCGCCAGTCAGTATGTGTGGTGGTACTAAAATCAGAATTGAAATCACCACCGTGCACCGTTTGCAGTGGCGGGATAAATATATTCTATTCTATTTTTTATTATGGCAAGCAAAGCCGATGTTGACTATTCTGCCAATGTTTAAAGTGAATTGGAAAAGCAAATGGGATAAATAATAGGTTGGGGAAAAAGTTTCTTGACATTTTAAAAAAAAAATCCAAAACATTTTTTAATGTAGTTTATTTACATTTAACTAAAGTATGTAGGTACCATTTTGTTCGATAACTTTTTGCCACCTTGTAGGTAGGGACATGACCCCATTGCTATAGAAATTTTGGGACTTCTGGTCAAAATACCGCGACAAGTGGTTTTGGCAGTCCTCTCGTGATGTTAACCTGACACTGCCTAAAGAATTCTGAAGAGACCGAAACAGGTGGAAATCTGAAGGACTATACGGCGGATGCATTAACACCTCCCAGCCAAACTCTCTTAATTTTTGCTGAGTGGCTAAAGATGTGTGAGGTCTAGCGTTATCATGATGAAAAACCATACCCCTTCTGTTGATTAATTCCGGCCGCTTTCTCTCAACTTCTTGCTTTAATCTCATCAGTTGTTAGCAGTAGAGTTAAGAATCGATGGTCCTATCTGGTGGTAACAGGTCATAATGAATAATGCCCTTCCAATCCCACCACACAAACAGCATCACCTTGCGAGTTAACCCGGGTTTCGCCACAGTCTGTGAAGCCTGACCGGCCTTTGACCACGACCTTTTTCGCACGTTCTTGTCGTACGTGATCCACTTTTCATCACCAGTTATCAGCTTCTTCAAAAATGGTTCGGTTTCATTACGTCGTAATAAAGAATCACAAATGAGTACACGGTTCATTATGGTTCTTTCAGTGAGCTCGTGAGGTACCCAAATATCGAGCTTTTTTGTGTACCCAGTTTTTTTCAAATGTGCCAAACTGTTTTGTGGTCAATTCCCGGTTCTTCAGCTACGTCGTAACTACTAATATGCCGATCTTGATCCACTTTTTTAAAAATGGCATCCATTTTATCCGTAATAGGGCGACCAGAGCGACGTGCATCTTTGACTTCAAAATTTCCGGATTGAAAACGCTTAAACCAAATTTGTGCTACTCTCACAGACACTGCCCTAGGTCCATAAACATCGCAATTTTTTTTCGCGGCTTCCGTTGCATTTTTCCCTTTTTTGTAGTAATTTTTTTAAATTTATCGAATTTCTTCATATTCACTCATCTTGACAGTACGAAAAACAAATGAAAATCACACATTTTCCTAATTTGAATTTGGAATTGTTCTTTAAAATTTAAACTTTCAATGATACCAAAATCAGCCAGATACAAATAGCCAAAGAGATTTTATTACAAGTTCATACATACTATAATGCGAAAAGACTTTTTCCCCAACCTAATATGTAACCATGTGTATACCGGGCACTCTGTAGTTTGACACTGACAAGTCTATGTCAAGCTAATGTCAAATTTACATTGACCATGACATGATGACATTGACAGACATGTTTTAGGTTAAGATTTGAGTTTACCAAACATTGTGCTCCTTTTTCACCAATTTATCAAAATCTATTTAATTTTTTATTATTAATCAATTTATGAAAAATCGACCATGAGTGAAGCCAAGGCAGCAAGTACTCTGCAAAAGAAGAAAAATACTATCAGTAAGGGTAAACTGAAGAAAACTATAAAAAACGTTTTGTGTCGGCCTGATCCAGTATTTTGGTAAGTTTCTGCCATCAAACCATAATTTCATGTAGATTATTACACCAAAATGCTGTTATTAATTAACTAGGCATTCTTTACAGGCCGGAAATAACCGAAGACGAAAGAATGAGGCTAGAATCCGCCTTGAAAAAACACAAAGTTGTCATACCTGAATTCAAGAAACCTCATTGGAAAGATCTGAAAGATATTCCTAAAGAACAACGTCCGAAACCACCTAAGTTACAGTAAGAACTGTTTCCAGTATTTATTATACTTTTAACCTTTTTTTATTAATCTACATAGTTCATATCATCCTATTACTGCAAATACCCATTAAGTGCAAAAATCGCGTTTTGTGACAATGCCATTTGAAAGTTTGGATCATCAATTATGTTACCATAACTGTGAGCTATTTTCGTAACGAAGGGTCATATCAAAAAATGGGTTTTACCAGTTTGTACCTACAGCTTGAAAAATTAATTCTAAAGGTCTAAAAAAAAACATTTTCGTCATAAATTCACTTAATAGGTATTTGCAGTAATAGGACGATATTATTTTTGTCATAAACCCATTATTTGAATTTGCCAGCTACATTTGAATAAAAATATTAATTGTGATTCCAGAAAGGTGAATGGAGTTCTACTAGGTATAAGAGAATGTAGTGAAGCCATTGAAAATGGAGAATGTTCTGCAATCATCATTGAAGCTAAAGTAAACCCAAGACTGATAGTTCAACCTATTTTAGAACTGTGCACAACTAAAGACATACCTTTACTCTGTTTGAGTGACCTAAGAAAAGTATCTGCTGTCAATTTTGGCCTACCAACTAGTTGTTTAGGGATAAAACACAACTGCTTACTAGAAGTAAGGAAGGAAATAGTTGATATAGCTAAGAATCACCCAAAATCGAAACAAATGAATCAACAGAGACAAACAAATGACAGTATAGTGGAAAAAATGGATATTGAAGAGAATGTGGACACAAACATAGAGAAAGTTAGTAATGTAACTACTTTTCAATTCTTATATAGAACTAATAGGAAAACTAGAGTATTTGTGCCAACTGCTCAAGGAAATGAATTAAAACCAACAAGAACATTCATAGGCCAAGACTTTATAGAATTCTCTGACAAACCTGACCTAAAGAACAGCAAATTATTCATGAAAATGTTAGTGAAGAGGTTCTCTAACAATCCGGATAGGGTAAAAAAGAAATAAACAATGATTCTAATGAGAGATGCTTTATTTAAAAAATATTATTACTATAATGTCACAATAGACATAATATTATGTTAAACATTCCACAGGGAATGTGAACAGTAATCGGAAATGTTTGGGATGTCTGTATAATGTTAAGCAAATAAACTGAAGCAATCCCGTAACACTTCCTATTACTTATTATCAAATTTTACCTTTAAACCCTTTCACTGCCAATTATTATTTGGGAATTCGTCAATAAATTATTTCTAAATCAAATCATATTTTATAAAAATAAACTTTTGTTTCGAGTTGTTTTACTTACATCAAAATGGCTACACTATGGCAGTCAAAAGGTTCTGTTTTGTTTCCAAAATTAATCCAGGTAAAACTTGATAAACTAATTATACTAATAATATCATGCCATACTTCATAAAATGTATCTATACAAATATAACAATTATCATTTTATGAAGTATTGCATGAGAGTAGATAATATGTATCTTACATTTTCAATTTATGCATTGCATTTAAGTTTTTAACAGTTCAATTTAATAAAAAATCAAACAACAGATTGGTCAATGTATACCTACAATAATGACTTAATTAGTCAATTATAGCTGGCCATTGCTTACATCTAAACATACTTAGTAAACCAAGACATTAAATAATAACATGAAGAGTTTTTTGATGTTCCCTCGAATAGTAATAAATGAATGTAGCCATAACCATGGTGCAATATAATCTACAAAACATTCATACAAAAAACAACTCATGATAAACGCTTTTACTTAATATAAAATCAACTTTAACAAATTTAATTTTGTAACCAATATTATAGTAATGTTCAATATCATACATAACATTTTAACTATATTAGTATAAAAATAAAATTGGTACATGGTACCAATAATGATTTATATGATCACATAATTAGCTATTTAAATCAATAATTAATTGTCTTAATTTCATGTCACTACATGTAACAATTTTATAATCACGCAAAAAGTAAATATTGTGAAATTATTCACTGGAAGATACAGGAATGAAAACAAGAAAGCAAAAATTGCCATACTAGTCAAGCAACAAGTCATACTCAACTGTACACATAAAAGTATGTATTTGTACATTCTAGAACCTATTTAATGATTATTAAATATCAGCATACGCTTCTCAGAAGCGTATGACAGAAATCATAGAATGAATATGTACAAAATATAAATGCTTATTAATCAGTGATACGTGCGAGCGTCGCGCTCGACTCGTCCGGCGCGCGGCCGGCCACAGGGTGTTTCATAAACATTTCTTCCCGACCATCGCCTAAGCTGCACTCTGCCCCGGCTCGATCGATCATCGTCGGAGCTAGCGGAGATCTACTGGTCCGGTTTTTTTTGCCAAAAACCGGCAGTGAGACGCGGAGAGCGCGGGGCCCGTTCAGTGCGGCACGCGCGCCTCGCTGGGCCGGTAGCGCGCCAGGATGATGGCGCACATGGTCTGCGCGTCCGTCTCCTCGGGGTACGCCGCCATGGCCTGCGCCACCTGCGGCTCCGGGAAGATCCCGGCCAGGTGGTAATGCATGCGGCGCCGCGCGTCCCAGTGCTGCAGCGCGCCGTCCGACGCGCACGGCGACAGCAGCGGGGCCAGCAGCGCCGCCGCGCCCGCCGCGCCGCCCGCGCCGCCCGGCGCGCTGCCCACGCGCGCCGCCAGCGAGTGCGGCTGCAGGCGCGGGTCGCAGGCCGGGTTCAGCGTCAGCTGGCGAGCCAGCTTGCGGTGCGTGTTCACGTCGGGCGGCGGACAGACGGGAACCAGCGGCGGCGGCGGCGGCTGCGACGGGCCGGCCACCTGCGCGCGGTCGAAGTGCGTGGCGAGCGTGGCGTCGGCGAGGCGCGGCGCGGCGGACTGCGCGCGCGCCAGCTGGCGCTTGGCGTCGGCGGGGCGGCCGCCGGGCGGCAGGCTCACGGTGTGCAGGTCGCGGCGCAGCGTGTTGGCCGCGGCGCGCTCCGACAGCTTCTCCGCGACGGACTTGTGCGGCCGGCCCGCGCGCTCCGGGTGGTGGAACTTGCACTTGTTGCCGTACGTGCACTTGCGGCCGTACGGACACGCGGGCGGCGGGTCGGCCCGGGTCGGCGGCGCGCGCAGGAAGGCGTCCAGCGTGGGCCCCGAGCGGCCGAGCGGATCGTCTGGCGGCATGAACCGGTCGTTCACGAACGAGTACATGAGCAGGCGTTCCTCGACTACTTTCCGAAAGTCGGGGTTCTCGACGGCGAGGTCGCGGTAGTTATCGTTGGAAACGACGATGCCGTCGGTCTCGGCAGCGAGGCGCAAGATGTACCGGTCGTCGTAGCACACGAGGCGCTTGCCGCCCAGCAGGCGGCTGGGCGTGTACACGAGCACGCGGTCGCGCTCGAGCCGCTCCAGCGCGTCGCGCTCGGCGATGGGGTTGTTGGGTCGCGACGCCTCCTTGCGCCACTTCGGCACGAAGGCGGTGATCTCGCGGTGCCCGCGTGCGCGGAACCACTCCACACAAATCTCGATGCCACGACATGAGAACATCTCCTTGTTGCCATGGCTGGGGACAAAAGAGCGAGCATAAGGTATAAGGTGCGCTGGTATAATTAGGTTAGAATATTACACTATTATTACTAATACAGTATCGTTATGATAAGATTGTGACAATACGAGTTATCAACCGGAACTCGGGGTGATTGATATCTAGGACCTCGTACGATGTTGAATGTGGATTGTTATCTTTGACTATGATTATTTACAATAAACAATATATTTATTCGATTGCTGAAATAAAACTTCATTCAGTTCCGAGCAGTTTCTGAGCTCTTTGTAGGAGTTAAAGAAAGATAAAAGTTTTGTCATTTTTTTTTGATTAAGTAACTGTACTAATTTGCAGTCTTAAGTAGTCTTCAAGACTACATAAATACACCAGTCTCGTGACAAAGCGCGACAAAAAGTAAACCTGCCATTTTAAAACTTTATGTGGATACTAATTAAGATAAAAAATCTTTTAAGTACATACCTCATGGCAACATTACTGCCATCTATAACGATGTGTCTTAGCGGGGCTCGATCGGGCGGCGGGTCAGGTTCCGCCGGTGGAGCAGGCGACAACGCTCTCGGCGGTTGTTTAGCAGCCAATTTGATCAGCTCCGCCAACAACTCGTTGCAAGGCGGGTCGGGTCCCAACCGCTGGATAGCCGTCCGAGCCAACCGCTCCGAGTAACCCAACTTCATGGCAAACTCGATCTTTGCCTAGAATTAATACAGAAACTGGAGTAAAGAACTAATTTCATCAAGTTGTAACGGGAAAATCCGGGTGTAGATCAAGCAGAATTAAAAGTAAGATGAGTCAATAAACTTCCATAACTGAAACACTTCAAACTTCCTTCAAACAATTAGATAAATTGATAAGTAACCCAGATTGCAAATCGGGAATTCCATTAAACTTTTTGACTAACATGTAAATTGGCAATTGCAAAATCGTAATTGTTAATAAAGCTCCCTGCCTATCTCTGTATATAATTCTATAGTGAGTGTCCTTTTAACCTCTAGCACATCGCAATCGTAGACACAATAAAAATACTATTGTGTCTCGAGATCTATAAAAGGAGATACGCAGGAAACAGTTGTTAGCTGTTACGTACTCTGTATTGTCAAATACCCACTGCAACTGCGCAGGCATGTCGTGCATATAAATGAATTTCTCAGTGGAACGGCGAAGGAAAACATCGTGAGGTAACCGGGATGTCCTAGAACTAAGATATCCACAAACTCGCACTGCGCTTGTTTGGTGGATTACGACCCAGTCCCTCTCACAGAGAGGCCTGGGGGTCGCTAATTGTATTACATTTCATAAAATGCAGTTCATGTTTTCTTATTGCTAATGATCTGCTGGGAATTCGGGAAGTGATTCGCTTTCACATAAATTACTCAATGTGGCCTTTTTAGACCCGCGGGGTAATTGCGTAACTCACTAACAGTAGGAATAGCTTTCATTTTGACAGTTCAACAACATTCATTGCGTTATCCGCTCAAACGTAAACGTCAAACGCTTGCAGGCGTGTCATACGTCAAGGTCACTATAGTCGCCCGGTCACGGCACCGCGCACCGGTCATTTCTAACATAAAGTGTAATAAATTGAAAACTACCGAACTTATACCTTAATAAAAAATCGTGTGTGTAGCTGAAACCATACAGAATCAACAAGTGTTAAAACTACCATACAACTTTACAGTCGAAAGAACTGTAAAAAAATGTTAAACTAAAAATATGTGTTGAATTTCCGTAAAATATTTGTTCTTACTGAAATTTTGTACATTAGTTTGTAGTTTGTGTCAATAAAACCTATTAATTATTAAACTAGACTATCTAAGCTTTTTTTTGATACCCATATGTCCGTACTTGGTTTGCTCAGAGTAGCACAATACACCAAAACAAACACCCCATTCCCGCAACAATTTCATGCCCCCTGCGAGGTCCAGATAAGGGTTCTGCAAAACGTGTGTTTATAAATAGGATTTAATTTATTTTACATGATTTTTGTGTAATTATATTTGAAATGATAGGCAATCATTTGTATGCAATAATTATATACACTTTACAACAATTCAGTACCGGTATACCAAAAGAATTGGAAAAACAACGAAGCGTATGCGCGGTTAAACATTCGTCTGAACCCTTATCTGTTAAATTCGTGAACGTCACACCCCTCAAACGGGGCTTATTAATGACGTTGTTGAGCAGACAAATTTTACGAGCTTATGAAGCAATGGATTAACAATAGGCTTAAAAATTATTCAGATTGTTTTTGATAGTGTGCTAAGCAATTAGGGTTCTGCTGACACTGTGTCTCAGCAGTTATTTTTATGCTGTGCTCGGTAGAGATCTTACCTGGTTGGGTTGTGGTGGTGTTAGAGTGACATATTCAGCGAACTCTGCGGCGAGAGTGTCGGAAGGGGTTCTAGAGGCCGCACGATGCGCACTTTCTTCTTCACACTCCGAGTCATAGCTGGAATCTTCTCCTCTCTCACCAGCCCACCCCACTGATGACTCCACATATTTCTGAAACAATAACGACATTTTTAACATGAAGACTAGTTTTAGCTCAACAAAAAAATGAAGAATAATGAACAGCCTAGGCTGTGCGTTTTTCAATTAATTGGCTGTGGTTCAAATTTCTTAATTTAAAATCTATAGTAATTTTTGTGATACTTTTTATGGTAATAAATTTGTAGCCTGTAGTTTTAATTAATAAAGCTATGAGTTCACTTGATTTGAACGTCTGTCGACGTCTAAAGTTTAAACATACATCATATTATTATTTGCATTAAAATATTAAACTGTCAGCATGAAACCTTTAAAATAACAAATGATTGTAATAATCTATCCTTTTACATATGACTATGACTTGCATTTATGCCGGATGTGACGACAATGCAGTTTTTTTTTTTTAAGATTAGCATTGCAAGGTGAGCAGTTAGCTCTAATCCATTAATCCTCGCAGTTATGACGCATGATTTTTATATTATGCCATCTTAAAAATAGCTCTAGTGTGAGGCATACCTATATTTTCAATTTCAACAACCCTGCGTGAAATAGATGTCTAAGAAAATTCAAAAATGTTAAGTGAACGTGTGAGTGATGATTATCGATCAATAAGCAAATTTGATATTACCGCGACCGACACCAACTCAGCACAGGGTCACGAGGGCGCCGAAGCGGATCTACAGATGATCATTGACCTTTAGCGTGTGCGCAACTGACGGCCGTACCGGTTGGAATACATTATTCTCGAATTGACAAAAATATTTCTGAATTAAAAATTCAAAAGTAACCCACCGACATCTACTACCGCGCACTGGACACGCTTACAGTTAGAAAATTTACTTAATAATGTACAAAATAGTGGTTAGTCATACTCGCAAGATCCGCGTCGAGACCTAGTTGGCTGAGAAACTAAAATACAAATCTATATTTTGGTCTGATGTAGGTGGATAAAATAACCAACACGATATTAAGGTAATTGCATCATTATTATCTCTGATCATTACTTTTACTAAGATCGATAACTGTTAATTAATCGCACAAGCTTTGCTGACAAAGTACTTTTTCCCAAAAATGATAACGATAAAATCAACCCAACGATTGTAAATATTGAGGTAGGTATTAGCAAAATTCTTAACAACACACGTTGATTGAAATAAAAACTAACAATCAAAACGCAACGCAAAGCGAAAATTACAAAAACAGAACGCGCCACAAAATTTTGTAGCGCACGGCAACTGGCAAGTTCCTGTTAGAAAATCGGTGGCTAAACGTATAGTCGTGTAAGACCAAGACGATAAAGTTTAGTAGGTCTCGGGAGCCTACATCCGGGCTGGGCACAGTACGGAAGCGCCCCGCCTACAGCGTGGAGCCGGATGCGACTTTCTAAAAAAATCGAGCCAAGTTACAGTTGGCGGTTAGAGAACGATATTGAACTATGTTGATTATGATGAGGCGAATGTTTTGGAAAATTGGCGGTATCTTCATTAAATTTCTTTTGTAATTCTGTTTTTATGAGCACTCTGCTTTAATTGCATCTGCAGCATCGGCTCCTTGTCTATCAGAATTGTAACTTGTTTTCAAACAGTCTTTACCAAACATTCTCTTTTGACTATTTTCGGATTCTCAGGACTTTTGTGCCATAACAACAGTAGGGATAGCGGACGCTATGAATAAAACATTGGACAAAATTAAGTAGGTTGACAGTTTTATCAATGCACCATCCTTCATCTATACTAATATTTTTTTGAGGTAAAAGGAGAATGGGCATCGAACTATGGGTTTCTGCCGTGAAGCCCAATAGCCATAAGATATATACCAATGAAAAGAGCTTTTCAAGTAGGACCTTAGCTACCATCACGCTTTTGCCAATTAGTCAGTTCGGAGTTAATGACCTAAATAGGTGACAACTTGGGCACCGAAGTTTAGGAATGTTCTTAGCACCCAATAGTCATAAGTGTCATATGGTGGTAATGGATACCTAATGCTTTTTAAGAGAAACATTTGTTACTAAAACGAATTTGGATGGGAGGGCGATCCGAAATATAATACAATTATACACTGCGTTGCAAAAAACGCATAGCATCCCAAGTCACATAATTATGCTCCAACTAATGGGTTGGAGCATAATTATGTGACTTGGGATGCTAGCAACATAATTTTCAATCGATACAGCCATTTTGAACATGAAAGTTTTTCCATTTTTGAAGAAGATAAATGCAATACGTTCAATGCTATGCGTTTTTTGCAACGCAGTGTATAATTGTATTATATTTCGGATCGCCCTCCCATCCAAATTCGTTTTAGTAACAAATTTTTCTCATAAAAAGCCAACCGATTAGTTGGAGCATAATTATGTGACCTGGGATGAAGGTAGTACATGATACAAATCAATCATTTTACCTTTTTTTCAAACGCCGTAGCCAATGTTGTACTATGATGCGTGAGAACATTTTGGCTAAAAATATATTTTTACCTCTGTAACCGAAATGTAGTTGTAGAATTCATGTCTACCTAACCTACCTACCTCACCATACCTAATTCAGGCGTAATATTTATTTGTGTTAATATAATAATGATGATGTTTACAAGTAACTGTTTATTAATTAGTTATCTTCTGACGAGAATTAAATGTTGATGATATCGTCACATTTTGGACGATTTAACGACGAACAAACTAACAATTTCAGACAAGTCTTAGGAGTAGCAAACGTTCTTGTAAACGAGATCTTTTTAATGAAATATTTATCTTGACTGTATTGGGAATATCGGCAGGTTTGACATAATTATGTCCGACCGAATCTTAGAAATATTATTCCTAAAACGGCGTACGAGTGAAGGAGCTGCCATGTTTGAAATGCTGATCTGATAGGCTTAAAGATGACGTTTGCAAGGCACAGAAATAATGAAATTCCTTACGTAGGTAATAAAAATCTAGAGAAGTCGTTGTAAAAAGAAATAGTCTCCTTGGTTAGGCTTCAGGGCAGAATCGCGGAATCTCCTTTGTTTGTTTGTAAGTTTATGTGTAGGGGGTAATCTCTGGAACTACCAGTCCGATTTCAAAGGCTATTATATAGGCTATTTAACATCACGCTAGGACCCTCAGGAGCCGAGCAAAAGAAAGACAGAAAGAACGCTAAGCGAAAACAAAGTAAAATCACGCGCAGGCGATGGGATGCGACGGAGTGGGTCGGGGGAACCAGGAATTTCACGCGGTCCAAGTCGCGGGCTGAAGATAGTCAATGAATAAGTTTATTGTTTCTGTGATATAATAAATGTCCTAAATGCTTCCTGCGATAGTGCGCATTACGTCAATGGATCGTACGATGTACGTATTTGGGGTCATAATGATTATTGTGTATCTCTTTAACAAACAAGTTATTAATAAGGCGTTATCTACTTCAATCTTTCCACTCACTACGCTATCTTGGGCTCGGTACAGTAGGATGACTACGAGGAATGACCTCAAGAGAAGCTACGGGGGCTTAAGCATCAGTTGAAACTGTGTTTGAAACTCGAATGAATAAACCAATAAAAACTTTTTTACAAAAAAAAACAACCGACTTCAAAAAAAACACTACAAAGTGAAAAATAACTTGAATTTCAAAGTCGGTGGCAATTTCGGAAGTCGGTGTCTTTGTATCTGTATTTTGTTTTTGCCACCGATTTCCGAAATTAAAGTTATTTTTCACTTTGTACTGTTTTTTTTTGAAGTCGGTTGTTTTTTTTTGTAAAAAAGTTTTTATTTTTCACTTTTTTGTGAGTCAGTTATTAATACATTTAAGTTACAATAGCCTAATGTCAACTGCACATCATCTTTTACAAAATATTCCTTTTCCCGACGCAGGGACGTTAACTGTTGAGGAGTTCTCCTGTTAAGAACCAAAACCACTGGATGAAGCCACCATCGGCTCCATTTCACCATATGCATTGTGACGAGCATAAATTGCTTAGCATCCATCGCAACCCGTGAAACAGTTATTATTGAGCAGTTCCGGTGGCCACCTCTGGTCTTCATCATCAGTTCCATTTCGCCGAATGGTGCTTTCCAAGAGCAAATGCACGAGTTACTATAAAAAAATACCCAAATCGCTATACGTGTGCCTATAAAATTTGAGGATTTCCCTCGATTTCCATGGGATCCCCTCATCAGATTCTGACTTAATAACAATGGAACCACCTCAAGAGTATACCCTTTCAAACAAAAAAAGAATTTTCAAAATCGGTCCACAATTGACGGAGAAATCGGTGAACATACATAAAAAGAAAAAAAAAACACTGTCGAACATATAATCTCCTCCTTTTTGGAAGTCGGTTTAAAAGTGAACTAGCATTAATAAACCAAAACGTTTCTAATGCCGATAGCAACGAGGTCTAACTCATTTCCTCGTTACAGTAGCAGCAATTTTAGACAAAACAAAAAACCCATCGGATTATCCCGCTTCGCCACGCCGTTTACGTTGGACGAACTACCTATTTGTTTACGTTTTTTCAGATTCAACTTTTAGAATCTGGAAACAGGCTAGACTTCTACTAAAACACCAACAAGTCCATAATATATTAAACAAATAACAACTGCGCTAAAAGAAAAAAATAAAACAATCTTCGCGACCCACTTAAGCCATGGAGGTCGTGCAAATCAACCGAATCATTCAGTTCATTAGTGTTCTTAGATTTGTAGATAACTAGATAATTGATTTAGAAGGTCTTATTGCATCAGATCACTGGGAACGTTAAAAGAATTTCCGCTTTTAGTTAATTTACGTCAGTAGGATCACAGAAAAATAACGCTATGCTAATTTCTTGAATTCTTGATTCAAGACAGGACCAGATTGTAATGTGAAGTAATAGAATCCAACCAAAGTAATGACGTAATCAGTTTACTCGTGATTGTGGCTTTTTTCCAATTAGCATTCGTATAACCTACCAAGCTGTTACATTTTTGCACAAGCTTAGTTTTAGTTTGTTACATCACTTAACTGTCTACCCAATTCCTTGTGTCCTCGCTCATACTCCTTTTATTTTCGCTCATTACCGTTCTGCATCGGATTGTTTGTTTTTCAGGCCTTGTCACGTCGCATTACGAACTTTGCTCGCAAAACTTACCTCTTCCTATACATTGACGTCCCAAGAGTGACTCCATTGATATTATTGACGTCATTCAGTATAGAAAATTTATCTCGGTTAGACGCAAATCAAGAAACTACTAATTACGTAGGAAGTTCTTCATATCGTATATTTGCAAAGGTTATCGTACTGCGCAATCTAAGAAATTCAGATGCTATTAAAATTTGGTTACGATAGTTGAACGGCAGCTATCTTTCTATTGATTAGCGTTCGGTAACACTAATAGATTTACGAACTCCTAGCTTCATTATCAGAAAACAGTAATAAGATAGCCAGCTCAATGCACGAAAATATGCTTAGGTACTCTTCTATACTACAAATGCTATGTTTTGAATTCCCAAAAACAATCCCCTGACAACGACTAAGCTACTGATTCGTATTCCCAGGAAATGTTAGGTCATTCCTACCAGTCAAGAAACGCTACCCATGTAAATTTGCATTAAGGTCTATCTGTATGACCGCGACGCGCCGATAAGTAAAGTCTGAGTGAGTGAGTACAATTAGTTCCGTTTGTAGAGGAGAAATTCTATCGTTGGTTTGTTGACGAGATAACGACGGCCAATAGGGTGGGAGCATTCGGGCGACGTCGGCGCGCGCCACCTCGTGCGATGTGGCGTCAGCGACGAACAGGATGCGGGCACGCGACATACTTTATACAACACACACACACACACACGCACAAATACGGTACAAGTACAAACTGCACTCAACGCAAACATTCGGTTGCCATAACAAAAGTAAGTCCACAATCTTACGTACGTGACTACGTGAGGTACAAAAGTAATATTCAATAAGTCTTGATTACTTAATACTTTTCCGATAAATTATTTTAATACATAGACCTGAAGACTATTTATAAAAAAATGTCATAAGTAGCTAGTTGTTTTTGTAAGGTTCTGAATTGATATTCACGAGCTTGCAATTAATTCGTGACGTAATTAGTTAGATGTTATGACTTGTCCTCATAACAATAATGACAAGATTAAATGAAAACGGAATATGACGTCAGTAGATCTTATCAGGTCTAAAGACCGAGTAACTATGAATTAATTAAAGGTATAACAAAAACATTTGGACAAGGATAATTGTGTGAAATCAAACATGAAGATTTCAGATCTCAATTAAGACTATGATACAAACATTTTCTGTTGCCGAAACAGTTGTTTATAAGAACAGCATTTGCCAGTAACAAATTAGCGAAGGCTGTTGATGTTATGAAATTCATTATAATGAAAACCTCCTCCGCGATTCCGATCAGTTAGGATTTGAAGTTATCAGTGGAGCAAGCCAAGTTCTCGCTATAATTTTCAAGCTTTAAAATTCCGATCATAACAACATTCTAGAGGTCCACTAATCTAAATAAAATGTAGTCAGCCCGTCTACACATAGAATAGATACTTAGAAGGGGCGTGATGCGGTGGCTGCCGTCGATTTCACGACTGCAGGCCGCAGCTAGCGACATTCTTCCACAAACGTCATCACGTATTCATAGAAAATGAGCACGTAAAAGCCGTAATGTAGATAATAATAAACTTCCTTCAGAAAGAGGATGCTAATAATTATCCGACTAGACGACATGATAATAATTATGTCAACCAATAAGCATCGCTATAATTAATTTGATAAAAATGGTAGGTAATACATTAATCAGAAAGTATAACGTTATACCCATACTTGGTCAATATTTCACAGGATATATTTTAATAAGCCTTCTAATGTCATGGTAAAAAAGCAATCTTACCACAAATTAGCACATCATGATACGTCACATGAATTCGTTGGATATCGACTGAATCCGTTTTTACACGTATTCGGCCACTTTGTCATCAGAAACAGCAAGTGGGTATCGTTTCACTCGCTCGCTCAGTCTGCCTACCTATTGACATTCATTACATCACAGCATAATCATACCGGATACTAATACGTTTCAAGTAACATTAGAAGGTTGCCTGTGCCACGCCACTCTTATTATTATCAATCAAATCGATTGTTTGTTTGACTTTGGCAAAGAACCTCAGATGAATGTACTTTAGAAAATAATTGAAAAATATTTTTATCATTTTTGGCGTCCTCTAATTCTCACTCATTATCATCAATTAAGGGTCCCTATTTCCCACGTGTCTCAGTTGTTTTATTCCCAAGACACATCGCTAACATTGTATTAAAATAAAACGAAAGTGACGTCTTTTGTATTCAGTTTGTTTACTTGCGAAACATCCGTGAATATTTAACGTAACCTTCGCGAGTAGTAGATATCTATGGAAAGCTAACAGAAAGGAAAACAGATCAAAGATATCCTGAAAGTGTCGATGCTCCTGCCAGTGTCGACAGCTGTTATTCAACAGACAACCAGAACATCCGATTAGAACAAAAACAGCAGCAAAAAAAACCTTAATGGAGTTGGGTCAAGCACAGCCAAAATTCTCAGAAACGTCCTCACATTTATTTAATTCAAATCCGTGATCGGATGTCGTGGATAACGAAAGAATATAAATCACCAGTGCTCTCGGAGGCGAAGTGAAAGTTTGCCATGATATCCGAGCAGTGCCGGACCTGCGACACTTCGTACAGACGACAGATGAAGACATGCACATTAATTAAATATTGCTTTCACAAACTGTTACAAAAACAACAACATTGCAACGTGATGCTGCACAGCGTCTGATGACGGACGACCGCTATCACATCCATATAATGTACGTGATGGCATGCTACCCGCACTAATTATGTTCACTGCAATAGATCCATCTTGCTAATGTGCATCATCAACAAAACATTTTCATTTCCTCGCAACAAACACTGACGTACAATCCACAAAAAGTCAGTAATAATTCTCAATCACCCACAAGCACCACAAATCATCTCAAAAATTAATCCTAGGCATTTCGTCTGTGTTTGAGCACTGTATACAATAATTAGCATACCTACATGACGTTAACGAACCGGCTCTACTTCCGGGATCGTTATATCGGCCGATCGTGAATGAACATCATTACAATGCGATGTACGCAAAGTCGCGGCTCACTGTGAAACTCGCGAGGAAACAAGATCCGTAAACGCAGGACAAGCCTGATGCGCTAGCCGGGTGCAACAGGTGTCCTAACGGAGGATATGAGAGTCGCGCTCACCTGGGAGTTGTCGATCGCGTACATAATATTGTATTAATGCGTGCGCGCGTCGCATGGCATCACGCGCGTGTGCGAGCGCGGCGTGCTTCGCGGCAAGACTATTGACTAGAGTATCATGTGGCGCAAGCGCATGCACACCTCCACGCACGAGCCCGCTGAGTGAAGGGGAAGCGGGGCACCGCAAGATCCGGGTTGTGCGCCCACTGCACCCGGCGGGCGGCCCCCAAACAAACCGCGCACCGCTGACCTCTGCCACTACCTACCAATATCGTTTTGGATTTGTCGCATCCATAAACGACACCGCGACGAATTATACCCGGAAATAATATGACCTGAACTTTCTAACACCATTTTTGTCAACGACATATTATACAATCTACAGTTATATTCTTAATTATTGCTTTAGGAGTAAATCTGAGAAGCGATCGAAGTTTACTGTCAGGTTACCTAGTCTAGAAAGCTCTAAATAAGGGGCAATGTGAATTGGTTTGTTCTAAGTACAGCTAAAACCTTTGAGTGTTCCAGTTCCATGAAAGGATTTTTGAAGAGAAAACTTCTTTAGCCGCGTTAGCGATTTTTTGTAGGGGCAAAACTTATGGGATCACACTACTAGGCTGGTAACGCGCAGCGGCCTGTGTACATTTTGGAGTTCAGAGTTTTCACTTCTGACTGCCTATTTTTTTTATGAATTGAGAATGCCGGTGATGCATCATATATTTATGTACTCCTCCCAAATTCAAATATTAAGCAGTGATATTGCATAGAATAACTAAGACTATTCTAAATAACCCATTTTTGGGAGAATCATTCGCGCAGCTGTGATTAGAAATACGTAAAGGTCTTCTGAGCTTTACGTCTTTCTAAACAAAACTTACATCTTTTGACACTGTGAGCTTTCTGGCTCACAGTGTCAAAGGCCTTACTAAGGTCCACACACAAATCAATGCAAGGGTGCTTTCTGATTCTACAAAGAATTAAAGAGTCTGACTTCTGTATGCAAGGAAGAGCTGAAAGCGCCCTTATGTTCATTGATTTGTGGAGCTGGGTAAGGCCTTTGACATTGTGAGCCTTTTGAACTATGGGCTATGTTCGTAGTTGCCGTGCTCAGTCAGAATGTCACCCGATAATTGTAAAGGGCCTTGCATGGGAATATATCGGATAGCCTTCGATATTTTTAATGGCGAAATTTATTGTTACCAGCATTAATGACTATGATCAGTAAACTCTTAGCCACGAAAACGACAATGCAGATGACAATACTGTAACTTTTTGAGGCATTTTGGGAAGATGAATTGGACATTAATCGGCACTCTTGGAACTCATGGTTAGCTGTCGTGACCCACCACCGAATGGATCATGAATACTAGGTAAGCTTTACATTTAATATATGTTTACCTATTGTAGTATAGTAATTTTATTCTACGTGCATCATTATCAAAATGTATACAAGATATTGTAAAACATTTTAAAACAGTAACGGTGGAGTTCTTGGCTATTCTTCTCCATACGAAACTACCTTTTGGAAGTTGCAACTAGAATCAATTCTTTATTTTTTTGTAAATTTTGACGTTCAAAAGGGTGTGTTACGTGCCTATTTGAAATAAATGATTTGACTTTGTAACAATGATGGGTCTCTTTGTAAATTAAAAAAACACTAAACTAGCAGGTAAATGGTAAATTAACTAAGGGTGCCTGCGGGAGGCGTTTGGGAGATTAATACATACCTATTTGAAATTATTGGACAAAAGAGATTGGCTCACATACTCGTATAAAAACTCAAGACTATGTGATTTTCGCACTGATGGATGTGGGGTCAAAGTCCCCCGTAAAAATCCGTTGGAAGACCCAAAAACGACGAGATTGGTTTAGTCGAGCACGCACATATTTAGATGTCAGTTATGTTAGTCCTCTTAACCTTAACAGTGCGCCATCATTGCAAATTTCTCTTGCCAAGGATATCGCGTCACGAAGTTAAGAATGACGACCTTGGGCTTGCTTGACACTCTTGACAGCCCCGAAAAAACGAGGTCTAAACAACTTTCTAGCAAACAGGTGGGATGCATAGCGGCCTATAATACAGCACAGTACTGCATTATGCTGAGTCTGATTTAACTATATAATTTATGTTTCACAATTTTGACCATCCAATTTCTGGCCAACATAAGAGCTCTGGCAAAAAACCAAAAATGCGACAAAAGAAACCATTGTGTCGATTTTTGAAAGACACCAATCACAAATCGACATAATGGTTTGAAATACATCATGGTTTCGGTATTCACCCTGAAGTCTCATCTCAAAATCTTACCCTGTACCTATATTTTTTCCCCTGTAATTAATATTTTATAACAATATTTAATAATTTTCTGCTGTAGGTATATTATTTTTTTCACACAAATAATAAAAAAAAACCCTGTAGCAGTATTTTTTTTCCTATACCTATATAATATAATTTATTCCCCAGCATATTCATTTGTTTCTTAATTTGAGTAAGTACACAATTATTGGATAAGTATGTAACATTTTGAAGTCCTACAAAATGTAAGTCTGAATCTTATCTCAGGAGTCAAATGATATTATATTATTTTTTGCTGCTCGCCTTGGTATGTTCAAGGTATGCAAGTTAAGCTGTTTGCAAATCAAAAGATTAATTCATTGTTTGTCCCATTACTGATTCTGAATAAATTAACAAATCTATTGTGTTGTCACTTGTTGTTACAATTTTGTATTTTGAGACCTACCACATACATTTATCACAAACATGATTATTTAAAAAAAATATAATTAAAAAGTACTTTCAGAATACTCATTACATATTAATGTCTTTGTACAATAGTGTCGAAATTACTTGGTAAAATTGGTCAGGTAAAAAAACTTTTTATAAAAAAAGTTTTTATTTGTAATTTTTTGTTGCGATACCTACCCCACACAAATTCGTATACCACTACTTGGTGTGTAAATAACAGTGACAGGAAATTATTAACACATCATCCATATAAACTAAGTGGAAAAATATGCAGTATTAAGGATAACTCAAAAACTACTAGTCAGACCGTGATCAAATTTAAATGGGACCACATGTGAAGCACCACCTATCAAATAAAAAAAGAATCATCCAAATCGGTTCACCCAAAAAAAAGTTCTGAGCTAACACATATACTTAATAAAAAAATAAAAATAAAAACATACAGGCGAATTGAGAACCTCTTCCTTTTTGTGAAGTCGGTTAAAAATAAAAATTACATTAAATGTCAATATCATAGCTTCCTAATCCTAACTATCATAACTAATATTATAAATGCGAAAGTAAGTTTGTTTATTACTTTTCCATGCCTAAACCACTGAACCGATCATCCTGAAATTTGGATATGCATTGTCAGGTGTACAGAAACGGACATGGGTACCTTTCATTCCGAAAAAAAGTACTGTTCCCGAGAAAACAACAATAACTTTCTTATGGTAATAGATGGCGCCACATGTCTCGAATTATGATTGAATTATAAAAACTTTAGTAGTTTTTTTTATTTTAATTTAAGTACCTAATATCTTTTGTGAGTCTAGAGTTTCGATAGACCGGTTTTTCATCCTCCTAACTATAATTCCCCAAACAACCTGAATTGATTATCAAATTCTAAATTAACACGAGCGAAGCCGCGGGCAAAAGCTAGTAATAAATAAATAAATGGAAGCTTAGTCCTTCCATTTATTTGTTATATTGACATTTAATGTAGGTACCTAATTATTTATTTGCGGAAACAAACCCTCTAACATAGAACATGTCATTATAATTTTCAAGAATGCAAATGTTATAAAAAAGTTTAAAAGTTGCCAAGCTCAGCACTTTTTTAACTACATTTCTTTTAAGGATATTTTACTTTACAAAAAATAAATGTAATAGTAAAAACTGAAACCACTAACCAAATAATGAAAAAATCAAACCTTTGATTTGAACTTATTGTTGCTTGCTAGACAGAGACAGCACTATTACGTCACTAGTTACGACAGTGTAGCTTCACACAAGAACGAGAATGCTCTCCTCCAAAATATTCACAACCACAACTTTTTTTTACAAATAAATAAGTAATTTAAATTGTTCACTTACTGATGTTTACTTTCTTTTCTTAATTTGAAATAATATTACTTGTTTGTTGTTGTGAGGTTGTGAAATAAAGTTAGTAACACAAAATGATTGATTTGATATTTTTTTTAAATAGTAGCAATGACTTTGCAATGTTATAAAGTAATCAAATTTTTATTATTAATTTATTGCCATGATAGGAAACTACAATGAAAGGCTTTTATAATAGGTTGGAAAACTGGCTGATAAATGATTTTATTTCTGTAAGTAGGTTTTTGAAAATGAAAAAAACAAAAAATGAACAGCATACTATGTTAAACTACATTCTTACAAATAAATAAATTCTAATTCTAACACTTTTACACGTCAATCATATTTTTTAACTAAATGACTACTCTGAGAAGAAAGGCCAAAACAAACTCATAGGTCTTTAAAAATGCAGACATAATCTTGGTCAGATCATGTAGATTGGTGTCTGAAATGGTCTTTTGAGGAAAGAACCACAGAGATGGAGTGGACCTGTCCAGTCAGTGCACGTATTTATTTGTCAGCATTTGTGCAGCTCTACTCAACTCAACTTATGGAGCTCAACTCGGCTGCTTGATTGCTGGTGATTATTTGGTGATGCGTTACAGTACTTACAGTACAGATAGGAAGAGTTGTTTACAATACTCACTGATAGGTTTTTTAGAGAATTTCACTAAATTATTAATTTTTTTAAGTCATTACAATTAGCAACTTCAAAATATCTCAAGAAAAACAAAATGCACACATAAATTATTCAGTTTTTCAAAACCCATATTTGCAAGTTTAAAATAAATTCAAATAGCAGGACTTTCAAGTAAAACTATCTCTATTCCGATAAGCATTTATTTATCTAGATGTGAACTAAAATAGTAAATTTCTCAGTGTTAAGAATTATTCAGAATGAAATGAAAAGATAAGATTCCCTGTAGTATGTTTCAGTTATAAGCTTTATAGGTAATAATACATCTGCATATCAATATCAGATAATGACATTACTAATTAGCAACAAGGATTCATCTTTTATCACTACAATAGATCAACAAAATATGACAAATACATGCAGTGCAGGTGCTATTTAATAATAATTCGAATTATAATTAATCCAATATAAATAATATTTCCATAAACTAAATTAATCTAATTGATAAATTCACACATGTATCCAAATATGTACAAATTGGGAAGTTTCTAGGAAATGAGGTCATTCATTGAATTAGGAGGTAGTTTATGTAAATGTAACATCTAAATATTTAAACGAATATTAATGAAGACGTTTATTAATCACTCACACAAAATTATTTTGACTAATTACAAGTCATTCTGTGTACTTAGGTAATAATAAAATCTTGCTATCAACTAGATCCTAATAGGATGTATTATATACTAAAAACGATGATGACGATACGATTTAATTATTCAATAGATCCTTTGTTACATTTACATTTCTTACAAGAACAATAATATGTTGACATTTGTGAAACTACTTGGTGGTATTTACCTGTATCCTTTCTGCTAATTCCTTTGGATTAAAACTCCCATCTGCTGGATTCAAGTTAAACGTCACGTTGAAATACACATAATCAGGTTTTTCATTCGCGAGACACAATTTACTCTCCGACAGAGTGACACAGTAAAATGTTTCAACTAAATTATAATATTTGCAATAAAATTCGTTGATACGAGAACGCGGTACCGATATTAAAAGTTCCGTATCGTGAGACATTGTTTTCTATGTGTCGCAATAATAATCACACACGACTATCGCAATTTTATTGCATAATTCGTATCAAAACAACTACGACAACCTTCCATTCCAACACTGAACACTGCTGTTCACAGAACTATACCCTGACGGGCTGCTGATGTTGACTGTTGACAGCACAGAACACCTATTACTCGGGTTGACAGGTCGGTTGGATGGATGTAGTTGTACAAGTGTACAACAGATAATAAATTTTAATTGACTTCAAATAGGCGATTAAAAGTAATTTAATGTTGTAAAAATAGTCGAGTTCAATGGCACAATTTATTCCAACTGTTTCGAATAATTCTAAAAGTTAATTTGATTAATAAATTTACTTTTACTTCGATAGTTTAGCCAGACATACGAGTTTTCAACAGCTCAGGAATAAAAGGCTACAGGCAGCTCGCCCAAAAAACACCGGAAATCAACCCTTATTTCGCTGGGTTTTATGTTTTTCGTATCGTAGCGTAGGTAAATGAAAGCTTAAAATGTTTTCTATTATCTACGTTTTGGAGAAATTAAAAACAAGGTGTACCGAGCAAGGTATGGTACCTAAATTATTTATTTGTTTATTGTTTATGTACAATATAAGTAAATAAAAATCTAACACCCTCTCCTCCTTCTTCCAGGCTTGAGACTGGCACCGGTGATGTTCCGATGGCGGAGTTAGTGGCATCTATTTCGACATCAATTGTGTAAAAACTTCATCTGTAAAAAAAAAATGCATTAGACATCAATTAAAAAGTTTATACAATTAATCGCTTCTAGATTGCTGAATTTTAAGTGGAACGATTCTGAATAAAACAAAACAACTAAAATTTGAAAATTGAGATATTCGAATAAAAATCTTACTTTATTTGTATAGGATATCCAATTTAAGTAGCATTTTATTATAACATAATTATAAATATTAAAATTCATAGGAGTCCGAATCTGGCGAGATGTTCTCCCTATTAACTGTATGCTTGCGCTTCTTTTTATTATTTTGTCGAGTGCGAAACATCTTGCTCTCATCGGCGCATTTTGTTGTAATACTGGTTCTGTAAAAAAGGTACGCAAACAATTATAAAATAACCTAAACTATTAATTAATTCTTAACTTTAAGCAAGGCAGATCAAGTAATTAGGTACCTGACTACGTTTTCCGGTACGCAACATCGCTCAACCACCGTCTGCACAATGTCACTCACCAATACTGGATCTAACTTCTTCTTTGCAGGCTTATTTGGAAACGCTGGAGATGGCTTGCCAGTGAGTGAATGCGTCGCTAAAATTCTGAAAAATATAATTAGGCATTAGGAAGCTCATTGATTCCGTTAAAAGTAGCATAATTACGGTTGTTAAATACCTGCGTGTAAAAACTGCTGTTAACAATTTTCGTGTGGCACTTGTGTAAGAATTCCAATTGACATGCCTGAATATTCTTGATGGTATCACAGCATTCCCGTCTCCTATTGGCACCTGCAAAAATATAGAAGGGTAATAATTAATATGAATTACAAAACATGTTTCGAATCAGACGTTGCAATTATGTCAATTTCTATGTACAGTCGCCAGCACATCAAGTTACCACAAACTGTCAGATTTTCTCATTTGATTTTGAACTTAGCTGTCAACATTAAAAGGTTTAAAATCGTTTGGAGAAATTTGACAGTTTCGTGTAACTTGACCTGCTGTCGCCTGTACATACCAAGTCATCAGCATTTGCATTAACATTTCTGTTTCTCAGTACTTTTGCAGTGTTACTATATTCATTATATTGGCCAGCTTTATGTTGTGTTTTAACTTGAACTTTTTCGGGAGTCTCACGATCGGTAAATGTTTCATCCAGTTCTGAATCGAAAGAATCACTGTCGTCCATTGTCTGCAAATAAAGGAACATTTGTCATGATCTATATTCTCATTCTTATGTGAAGATAGGGGAGATATAGTACTAGATGAGAGATAATAGAAATTTTGCTTACCATTTTGTGAGACTTTACTTTATAAGACTCATCATCATCGTCATCGAAGTCATTATCATTGTAGGAAACATCATGATCAATCGTATCCATAGGCTGCGAATTTGTTTTGATTTGTTCTTCTAACGATTTAATCTTCTCACAAAGTTTGGATATTGTGAACTCCATTGTCTTTATTATTGGAAGCTGATACTTATCCTCGGTTTGTGTTCCTACATCACGAATTTTCACTTTAGCCTCAGAAACTTCGCTAATGTTATTCTTTTTGGCTGTTGAACTCGGAACAGAAACTGATGAAACAGTGAAATGTTTCATTGGTTTCCTTTTAAATGTTTTAGAACGTTTATTACTGGATTGTACACTGTCGTATGTATTATTGTGGTGAGCACGTGTCAATTCTTGGTCAGGAGTCTTCCTTTTCAGTGAGTGCTGAAAAAAAAGAAAGTATGTTACATATAGGTTTTCTGCCGTTAGTAGATATTTCATGATATATTCCTATGGGTATGGGTAAATTATAACGTTTGCCTATTAGAGACTTGAATCGGTTTAGTCTTACCGTAGTAGCAACATCAGACTTCCTCGTTGTACTTTTTACAACTGCATACTTGGGACTATCTGTTTCAACTTTAGGTGAAGGTAAAGCTTTAATTGGCTGTTCCTAAAATAAACAAATTTTAATTAGGGATGTTAATAAGAACCGATGAAATTTACTTTACTTCACATAGGATTTTAACAACTTACCACTACGTTGGATGCTATAAAACAGCTCAAGAATAGTTTTGCAGCTTCTACGGATTCTTTACGATCATCTGCAAATAAGTAATTAAGGTTTACACATGCAATAGTTTTTTGCTGATCGGAATCTCATAGAAAACTTTCATTTCAAACTCACGTTGTTCATGATTCGATTCTCGAACATTACTTTGCAGATCCAAAAGTGCCTGCGCAGCATCATATTCTGTGTTGGCGACACTCATGCCAACCGTTGACATTTTTCAAACTTTTATACTGTAAATAATACGACATATTTTATATTTTAATGCTGTACCTACTAGAAAACCGGAACTGGTCAAGTCATGATTACTCTATAAATCATTTATAAGAAGCAAGATATGCAGACCACGTGAAAACATTGAATTTAAGAATAATCAAAGAAAACACTCAGTCATTTGATTTAATTCACAGCAGTTCACTCACACAACAATTAGGCCAAAACAACTGATTGACTAGCAATGAGAGCAACAACCACACACAACATGGAACCAAAGGGTACTGACGAAAATTTGGCAATTATCCTATTTATGTAGCTTCTTGGTTCAATGGATCATAAAATAAAAGACCACGTTGGCTAAGCTCCACCCACGTACCCAGTAAAAGTGAGTCCCTTTTCTCCCGAACATATTACTTATTGTCTAAAACTATATTCAAGGTTTGGTACCTGTGAAAGCTTAGCTAGTGTTGGACACATCGGGTCCTTAGTTGTAAAATCGAAATAACAATGACAGTAATTTTAAAAATATTAGTGTATGTCTTTACTGCCTACCTCCAGATGAAACAAAGTTAATAGGATTATCTGTCCCAACAGGTATTCAAATAGGTACCTTGTTTGTAACTTATTGGAAACATAAATCCTGGTATTTAAAAAAACACCAACATAAAATACCATATCTATATATCTGGAGGTAGAGGTGACTGTTGGTTTGGTTTACGTATGTAAATAAATCTTCCTGGCTAAACAGTGAAAGCTTTGCTAAAAAATACAACTCGGTTCTGATAACTGTCACATAAAGATCACAGGTAAGTACTTGCGATATAGTAGGCAAGTAGCTCGTATAGGTAAACTAAATTCACTTTCAGTAGGTAACATTAATCAATTTTACAGCCTCTTTCTCAAAATAGGAAAAATTAAAGCACGTTTAGCTTATATATATTTTTATGGATTAGAATGCATTGAATGAATTATACATTTCTACTTTATCATTATCTATTATAATAATGCTGTCATTTCCAATTTTTCCATCTACTTACTCATTTCTCGGAACAGTAATCCGTATCCGTTCTGTTCTTCATTCCAATAAGTTGGCTCATGGTTATAGCTCACTATAAAACAATTTATGTACTCTCTGTACTTACCAGCTTTTGTTTTGGTCTCCTAACTTGTTTGTAGCGATTAAGG
The DNA here is from genome assembly GCA_916610205.1 of Griposia aprilina. Lineage (NCBI taxonomy): Eukaryota > Metazoa > Arthropoda > Insecta > Lepidoptera > Noctuidae > Griposia > Griposia aprilina. The sequence goes on from OU744302.1 coordinate 15,429,304, forward strand.
CGACAACAAGTGCCAGCAACCTTGAGCGAGTGGGAGGAGCATGCGAAACTTTTAAGTGAATAAAATTGCACAGAACGTTAGCGTCTACCCGGACATTGGTCAGCGATGCACTGCCGCCCGTCGCCCGCAAGAGCCCCCGCTTTAACGCGCATCAAGTTTATTCGCAAAAACAACCCACCTTGATTTATCAAACACAATACAAATAAAAGCCGTGTACAAAAATTTGGGTAGTTAAATTGTCTTTTAGGTGGTGCAAATTTTATGAAAATATGCCCGATAGTTTTTGCGTGATTATCGTTTTTGTGTTCGCGTTAGACATTACTTTACAAATTAATTACACAATGTTATAAAAATATAATTTCAAATATTCACATATCAAAGTACGAAGAAAATAGTCTAGTTTAACATATATTTATTTCAAACAAATAAGACTATTCGTTTAGACGTGATGTTCAATTTGAAATCATTAAAAGTCGTATATCTGCGCCTTAATAAGTAATAAGATGGCAACGCTTTAAATCCCTCATAAATTGAGACAGAGGAACACTCCTAAATAAATCCCTCACCCAGGCAGATGTCCCGATTAGTACTAGAGTAATATTCACCTTCAGTTTGTTATTTTAAATGATATTATGAACGAAGTATACGTAGTCATTACAGAAATACGTAAACAACTTGCATATCACTGATTTACACCGCTTACAAGTTACAACATTTTGAGGGTAAGTATTTGTAAATCTGGGTGTCAATTTCTAAGATTTTAATTTTACCTGCTTCCTGGGTATATTTTATGTTAATAATATGTCATTTTGATTTGTTGTTTGTTTGTTGTTGATATTAAGTATTGAGTTGTCTAAGCATTTCATTAGGAAGTTTCTATCATGCCATTCATTAGAATACTTAATAGAAACAAACAAAATATCGTAGACTAAAAAATAAATTCGGATTCGAACTATCGGTGAAATTGAAGAATTAACACCACTGACTATGTCGCTTGTCTAATGCAAGATTCTATTCATTCTATTAGCATTTTTTTGCTTGCACATTGGGTAGGGTCTACGAATGTTGGGGCAAATCTACGCTTTGTATTGTCGTCATTTTTTTACCTGAGTGGTGTGCAATAGACCCAGGAAGGTTCAGTAATTCAGTTGCATTTTGAACATCGTGAAGTACGGTAAATCTGTGTGCTATGGCTTCAAGGGTTTGGCTCCTCGTTGAGTGGGTGGATGAGAGTAATGTGTTCCCTTCGTATGGTGTGGTGAACGTGGACACCTTGGCGTACGATGAAACAGACCTGCATCCTGGGAATTTGATTTTCATGCGTGTGAAACATGAAAATCCTCGGCGAGCAAAGATTTTGCGTATATCAGGTATGTTTTAGTTTGTCCCTTTTAATTATTTAAGTATGTACATACCTAATTTCCAACTGTGTCCTCAACTTTTAGAATACCATAACTGTAACTTCTTTATACCCATCCAATTTTATACATTATGCAGATAGACATAAAGTCTTGATTCAGTTGTTAATTTTTTTGTCTATTTTGCCAGTTACACAATTCAGTCAAATTCACCTTTATGCCAGTAGTCATAAGCTTGAAATTGTCAAATTATATTCTTAATATTTGAATTCCCTCCAACCGTCCCAACCGAATGTAAAAAGACGACTTGTTTAATTATAATTACAGAGAGCAAAAGATATGTCAAGGAACAGAGAGAGATCCTGGAGCGTCAGGATCAGCAGGTTAAGAATGTCCTGCAACTTTGTATGCGGACTATAAAGGAAATGAAATCTGAGAACTCGGTAAGTAGAAACCTGTTACAGCCCGATTCAAACGTTATGGCGGCTCGGAACATGTGGCGAGTCGCTGCGCAGTAAAAAATTCACGTGTCAGCGGGGGTGAGGGGTGGGGTAAGGTACTGCACAGCGAGCAGCGCACTTCAGAGCTGCCATAAAGTTTGAATCGGGCTTGTACCTAGTTATGATGATCCTCCACATAGCCACACATTTGACCGTGTATTGCTAGGCTGATCATGGGGCTTGAAGTTATAACCATTCCACACTTCATGAAAGAATTCATGATTGTTAAATTAGGTAAAATGAGGGCTGAGATAAAATCTGTAGGTAGTTACTAGGAAACAACTACATGAATAACACCACGAGTGGTATTTCCAAACCTGCAGTTAGGTGACAATGTATTTCCCAATATTTCACGTGACATTTTAAAACAAAGACTAGATAGGTATGTAACGTAAAGTGATTGTTTGTCTGACGCCAAACCCTTTTTGTTCGTTCGTATATTTATGTTTTTTTAACGTGGTGTTTTCCGGTGTTGGTGATGCAAAGTAAAGCCGCAGGTAGAGAACAATACTAAGTACCTAATTGAGAAACCCATTTCTGTATCTCATTTTACCGTCTGCAGAGGTTTAAAGTTTGTATGGGCAATTAATGTCCAATCATCGTAAAGTTCTTTGCTGTTTCTTGAAGATGATAATGTTATTAATTTTCAGTTTAACGCACAACAATCGAGCAGCCATAGCCCATTGCCTCACGTGGTGGTTGCACAAAATGACAATAGCGACAGCGACACCGATTCAGAGGTAGGCGTTGATTCTTGTTCTTGACAACCATTGCCCCGTCTTCTATTATATCTTTTTAATTTTCAATTAATAAGTAAAAATATGTTTTCAGCCTAATATTAAAGCTGAATGTAGCAAAACTCGCAACTTTAGCAATACTACACCGCAATATACTCCTCCGTATAATCGTAAAGAATCAACCGGCAAACAAGTACGTAGTTCGTTGAAAGCAAATAGTTCCCGACGGCGATCTATCATCAGTAGCACACCACTCCCTAGCAGCAATGCTCAGGAAAACATAAGCCTATGTTTCGATCAAGCAACACAGACAGAGGAAACATTTTTGCCTCCACCTGCATCTAAAATCGAAGAGATGGAAGCAGTCCTCAAAAATCTTTACAGAAGATTCCAATCTTTGATATCTCAAGCAAATGTGAACTCGAATGGTTCAACTTCTATGTCAGAATCAGAGCATAATGATGAAGTTTCATATATAGAACAGAATGTAGGTGACTCATGGGTAGAACCAACCAATACCGAGTACGGACAACAAGTCAACTTGTTATCAGCGGAATTTGTTGAGGAAATTGGTGCAGAAGAAGGAATAGAAGATAATGGTGGGGAGCAGCAAATGAATAGTACGATTGTTAAAATTGAAGATAAAGGCAATCCTAACGCGCTGCGAGTTCGCAGGATGTCAGCACAAACTACGAATAATATCGAGACTGTGAATGATGTTGATCTGGTAATAATTTTATATTTATCTTGCATTTCAAATTTTAGTATTCTTGGACCGAAAGGTTTATAGATTCATAACGATGGATTCATTGTGCAAAGTGACCTTCAAGACTCGTTACTTTAACTTGCTTATGTTCGTTAATAATCATACAACAAAGGAGTACAGTGCATGGTCGGTTTATTCAATTTTGTATTCCCAGTCGCAATAAATAATTGAGAGGAATCTTACGCTTGGTCACATGATAACGTTGTTATTTTGTCACGAAAGGAACTAACTAATCACCATGTCCTACAGGTACCGATTGGGAATGGCAACGCTAAAGTGCCTGCAAGACTACTAAATGACATTGACTGGAACTCGCATACTTGCGCTACAAGGCAATGACTGCAAGCGATCTTCCCGCGAAGGTAATTATATAACCAAATCCATAACAAATATTGATACGTTATTTTAAAAGATTCTAACTATTTGTTTTATTTTAGGGTACTGGCGACGCACTCTCTAACAGGCAAGCAGTCTCCAGCGTTTTTGAACAGACCACCAAAGAAAATTTTAGATCCTCAACTTGTTGAGGATATAGTGAAGACAGTTTCAACAAAATGTGGCGTGCCAAAGAATTTGGTGAGGTAATTATTTAGTTCGAAATTTATCACGCAAGTACTTTTCTCTTACGAATCGCTTCTCCTTTTCATTCGCAATTTAAGTCTATAATTCGCAAGCGACATCTACCTATCGGAAGCAAAAACAATATAATACACATTCGTCGCTGTAGGGTTAATTAAAAGTGACGCAATAATTTCTAATTGTTTTTTTTTCTTTTTGTACAGAAACAGTATTACAATAAAGTGCACAGACGAAGCAAAGTTATATCGTAATCGGCAGCAATACAAGCAACCTCGCAAGCCTCTTCACCAAAACGGTGAAAACATTCCGCCATCAACGCCCTCATCAGATGAATCTCACACTGTTATGAATTAATATTTTTAATGCCTCTGTTTTAATTTAGTGTTGATGAAAAATGTGTTTCACTTTCCTGAAGTAAATAATAACCGTTATCAAGCTACCGTTTTCAAGATTATTAAGTCGAAATAATACCTTTTTCTTAGGTAAGTAATTCTAATTACCTTTAAGGCTGTTTTTTTGTGTATTTCATTGTTTGTTAATAAGTTGCCTTTACAATTTGACTGATTGAATGAAAATTAAATTACCGTGTTCGATTATTTATTAGGTATGCATTTTTACTTTTACCCGACTTTTAATAATGAGTAATCAAGTTTCCAGCAACACGGCCCTGTTTCATTCCTTTCAGACTCGTAATTCACACACATGACCTATTTTTAATATACCGTAAGTAGTGCTTATTTGGAGACGGCGAAATAAGGCCTATGTCAAGTTCCATAATAGCAATAGCTTTTTAATACAATACAAGTAAGGTTAGCCGGTCCGGTCCAGTCAGATTACAATTCTATCGGCTATTCGACGCCGCTTGTAGCAGCGGGGGTTATTTTTACCCAACATTGAATGAACCCAAATAGAAGCGTTATTTAACTGATAGAAATTGACCGGTTTCGTACCATGTGGAGCTAAAACTGCCCTACAGTACCAATCATTGCCTGAGTAGCTGCTTGCAGTCGTTTTTTTTTTGGTTAACGACGACGACATTTAAGCTATACATTTCTAGTATAAGCTGATTTCTTCCTGTACCTACGAAAAGCCTGTATTGTATAGACTTTTCGGAGAGTGTACAGTACAGCGAGGTCAGCTAAAACTGGACATGTATAGCTTGATATGTCGTTGTGTGTACTTTCGTGCCCACCCAGGGTAACCCGCAACGTGTTGCATTAGTAATAGGTATGATAAATTATCTGAACAATTGTATTTATTTTATGACTTAGAATTCCTATTTGATATGTTTTTGATTGTTCATAAACTATATTATAGCCTGCCTCTCTAGAAATCAGCACTTTCACAAATATTTTTTTTTACAAGTTAATTTAAGGACTACATAGAGTTTCTTTAAAAAAATGTTTTGGATTTAAGAAAGGAGCATGCTTGACCTAGCATTCTAGGGTTAAAAGTGATCTGAATTTAATTTCGAGTTCTTTTAGTCGATTTCTAAATTATAAAAAAAAATAGTACAGAAAATTTAAAAACTGCGAACTGACATTTATTTCTGACTACGGTACATTCCGAATTGCGCTGTGATCAATTTGAGTGAGCTTACACCCGTTCCGAATTAGCGTGACTCACGCTAATTCAGAACGGGTGTAAGCTCGCTAACTCACGCTGCGTGAGTGCAATAACGTTGTCCCTTGAATCGTCATAGATGACGTCATGACATGCGCCATCTTGCGATAACGCCGACCATGCCCTAAATTAATATCACCGTGAGCGCTGTCAAAAATGACAGTTGTGCTGTTTTGTTTTGAATCGCATCATATCTTTTATTTAACTAACGTGGCCTTTTTTAAATTATGCTTTAAAATCCAAGACCTAATTGCATACCTGCACATTATATTCATTTATTGTTGAATCTATGTAATTTGTAATTCTTGGTATTTTTATTCGGGGTATATCTTTCCCGGGAGCATATAAATATGCTGATATGAGCACTTCATCATCCTCTTCATCACTGGACGAATAGTCGTTCTCAAACTCAAAATCTGTATTATGAGAGTCGATAGAGTCAACCAACAAAACAGAAGTGCCAATGCGTTGAACTTCCATTTTCAAAAAAATATCCAGTTGGTCTTCCTTTTGCAAGGTATGAGGTTGAGGCTGAGCGAGCACACAAAATCAATCAAACATTTTATTTCATATAAACCTACATGGGGACTTTGAAATGTCAGAAGCTAGATGCACGGTTCCAATTGGTTGTTTCCTATGCAGAAGAGCCGGAAAGAAACTCCAACCATTCCACCAACTCCCCCTCCACTGTGAGCGCGTTCACGAGCGGAGGTCAAATCGCGGTATCTAAATCGGAACGCAAAATATAATATTATAATTAGAATTAATATTATGAATAATATAATATATATTATTATAATATTAGAATTATATATATATATATTTTTTTAATTAAATTAATTACTCTAATTATAATTATGTATATTATTAATTAATGTTTTTATCAATTATTTTAATTAATGTTTTTATCAATTATTTTAATTAATGTTTTTATCAATTATTTTAAATAATTAATTTATCAATTATTTTAATTAATTTATTTATCAATTATTGATGTGAGCGCTGTGAACTATTATGGCATAATTCGGAATGTACCATAAAGTTGTAGACTTACAGCGAAGGAACTTATTTACTCTACTCTAGGGAGCTGACAGCTGACTTGACGTTGACGTTTGTCACAGACTACAATAAATAATCTACGTGCAGGTGTTTTGTAGGTTATGTCACGTTAGATTTTGTAGGAGTACTAAAATAATTCATTTATTTTAATTGTATAAGTAAGACTCACTTTAACGGTGCTCGTCAGTAATGGAGGATATAGAAGATACAGAATTAGTTGCGACAGAACACGACCGTTTAGTGAGTGCTATATCGAAGTTAGATAAAACGCAACACATAACAGAGCCTACACGAAATGAACCGACAAATCTTAGCTCAGAGTTCAACCTTACAAAGAGAACGAATAGACTAAACCTCAACAACGTCGCCAAGATATTAGAAGACACCGCACACCACGTACAGATAAGCAAGAAATTAAAAAAGACCCAAAGTGAGTCGAAAGTTCTAAGCAAACCGTTAGAGAAGCCACAGGCTGAGAGAATCAAGAGAGCAACAGGGTACGAAGAAACAAAAAAGAAAGTAGGAAGATGGGACCCAGTAGTAGCAAGAAGTCGGACTGTAGATTATGTAGCCTTTCCAATAAAACATGTTTCTTCTAAGCTTGAGCCTACAGGAGATTTCTTGACTAAGCTTAAATTAAAGTCAGATTTAGAAAAAGAACTAGATGAAATAGATCCCACACCAATGGTGGAAGATAAAGAGGAAGAAGAGCCACTATTCCCTATGACTTACGAAGAAATGGTTGAGCATAGACAACATCTTGCAAAAATGAGGGCACAACAGTCATATAAGGCTGCGAAAGCTAAGAGGCAAAGCAAGATAAAGAGCAAAAAGTATCATCGGTAAGTGTAAAACTATGCGCATTAATTTGAAACCAAATAATTAAGTATATAATTAAATATTCATTAATGGATTTGTTTTATTCTAGTGTTCTGAAGAAAGAAAAACTTAAACAGGAACTGAAAGAATTTGAAGAACTACAAAAGAAAGATCCAGAGGAAGCTTTGAAAAAGTTAGAGTCAATAGAAAAAGCTAGAGCGCTAGAGAGACACACTTTGAGACATAAAAGCACTGGAAAATGGGCTAAGAATAAACTGATTAGGGCCAAGTATGATAAAGAGGTAAGAAAAAGCATCAGTTTAAAGTATTTAAGACTTATTTGCCTATACACCCTGTTGTTATGACAAAGACTCCAGAAAAAAGAAAGTGCTATTCAAGTATTACAATTTATTTGGGAATGTGTTGAATGGTGACCTAAACAAAGAATAAGAGAATTTATTTTATGGTAGTTTATTAATCTTTTTTATTATTTTCCAGGTGAGACAGCAATTAGCTGACCAACTGGCTGTTGGAAGAGGTCTAACAAAAAAGATGCAAGACAATCAGAGCACTGATGATGAGGTAGATGACGAAGCTACACCTAACTTTGCTCTATCACAAGATCCCTTGAACCCCTGGATGATGCAAAGATCAGACAAGTCCAATGTTAATGCTGAATTTAACTTTGGCTACAAGAAATTCATTCAAAATAAAACAAACAAACAAAAAGATGACAGTGATAGTGACTCAAATGATGAAAACATCGATATTGAAGATGATAAAAATAATGAACTCAATGTTTTGAAAGCAAGTATCAGCAAATTATATCAAAGAGAAAATGAAGATGAAGGAAGTAGTGATGAAGATGCTGAAGTGGTACAAAAAGTAACTAATACTGATGTAATCAAGGACATAAATAAACGGAAAACACGTCAAACAGAAACTCAACAAATTGAAAAAGAAGTGAACCAAGTCCTAAATAATCCATTATTCAAAAAGTCAAAGAAAGTAGTTGCTATATCAAAAGTTAATAAACCAGTTGCCACTTCAAATTGGGAGGTAGAAACTGTTAATGATTCTGAAACAAAACCTTCAGAAGATGTATTATCAGCTTTTGAAACCCATGAAACCAGTGTAGCACAGAAAGTAGAAAAGAAGTTGGGAGAAATAAGGCGGAACATTGAAAGATTGGAAAAGGCTGGCCGAGCTAATAAAAGGGAAACCCAAAAAATTAAAGATACACAAGATAAAGATAATTTAGAATACCTAAAGCTCAAAAACAAGAAAGTCAAGGCTGTGATTGATGAAGAACTCATTGAAACATCATCAAAAACAATAGGACTAGCAAAAGAAGAAAAAGATCAGCCTATATCTAATATATTGAATGCAGCACAAACACCTGTACAAGAATCCACAGACACTAACATAGATCCTAACAGATTTATTGCAGTTAAGCCAAAATACTTGAATAGTGCTATTTCTCAAGGTCAAAATGAGTATGATCAGTTGGATGATGATCAAGTGGTACCTAGAGTAAACATAGAAGAAGTCTTTGAAGAAGATGATGTGGTAGCAAGCTTCAGACAAGAGAAGGAAGATGAGATGAATAAAGATAAACCTGAGGACATCAATCTTACATTACCAGGTTGGGGAGCATGGGGGGGTAAAGGAGTGAAGCCTCAGAAACGTAAAAGAAACAGGTTCATTCTTAAAGCTCCACCTAAAATAGCGCGTCGCGATGAAAACAAAGGTGATATAATAATCAAAGAGTTCAAAGACCCCAAACTTGCAGTTCATAAAGTAAAAGATGTTCCATTCCCCTTTGAAAGTATCAAAGATTATGAAGCATCTATCAGAGCACCTTTAGGTAATACTTTTATACCTGAAAAGGCACATAAGAAGCTGATTCGTCCTAGTGTGATCACTAAGGCAGGAAAGATCATTGAACCAATGGATGAGGAGGAATTGTTGGTGCCGAAGAATCGGACTTTCAAGAATGAAGGTGTTATTAAACTTTTAGGGCAAAAGAAATAAACTGATGTATGTAAAAGTAGTTTTTATTTTAAACTTAAATTAATCTTATACTAGACACCTACTCTTACAGGAGGAGACACAAGTATGACACCATCACCCCTCACAAATAACATGGGAATGTTCCTTTTGGTTGTTCTGTATACTTCTTCGTATGTCTCTTCATCAATTTCAACTGTTGTTATGGTTTCTTCTGCATCACCAAGAACCATGTTCAAATGTTGGTCATATGCCTAGAAAGGAAAATATATATTTTTTAAACTTTTTAAAATCAGTTTGGTCATAGTTTGTCCTATATGAAAAAGCTACTAATCAGCCTGCTATAGGCACCATAAATGATTACAGGGATCCAGCTACATTTGGTATCATAAGGAAATTTACAATATGCTTTTATGAAAGAACAAAATTCATAGTATTAGTTATACTTGGGAGTGTAGTTTTGTTACTCCATTTTATAGGCTTTGTTTTATCAATACATTGTTTACCATGAAATATTTGTAGTTTGTACTTACATGTAGCTTTCCCCTTAGTTCGCGCTCATTGCGCATTTTTACGTATATCCTCTCATCCAAGCTGAGTCTTATGAGATCTAGAGGCTCCTTCACTGTCATCACAGATACCTGAAATTTATGATGATTGACTTACTAAAATTTTTAGAATTCATTAATTAATTCACTGACAGAATGCACAGCTTAAACCTCTGGGTTTAAAAACATGAAATTTTACACAAGAGTTTCATAAATAGCAAAATTGAGCATTAAGGAAGGATTTTAGAAAATTCACCCATAAAAGGATTAAATAGGGATGTACGAAAGTTTCTTATGAAAATTGCCAATGGGAAATCCCATTGGGCTTGTACCAAAATAATACCTTGAATGAGTTGACATCTGACCATGGAATTTAATTAGAATTTATTTATTTATTCCTCTTAACAACTATCTTTATAGGTCTTAAGCCTAATGCGAACTTATCTGCTTTACCCAGCTTAAAATGTTAATTCTATTAACTTGACTAATTAATTAGTTGCAGGTGCAGTATCTTTAGAAATATTTATACAGAGAACACTTACATTTTCACCGTCATCTGCCATGCTTGCCGATTAACTTTAGAAAGAGTAGAGTAATTAAAATATTCTAGATTTATGATAACGTGGATCAGAGCAAAGATTACATTAAATAATTAATAATAAAATTGTAGTAAACAATTATTAAGAGGCGGCTATTTCCAACATTTGAGGTTAGGTTACTTTGTTTGACATTACATTTAGTGATGACTTTTTTGACGTTTTTTTTAATCAAATATTTGAGCGACTCGTCATAACTCTACTAAATTATTTAAAATCTGCATAATAATATGTCGCGGTCAGTTTTTCGAGTAATAAGAAAAAACGCAAGCATTAAAAAACTTAATTTCATCTGTCAAATATAGCTTAGTAAATCTTATTTAGTAATTCGTATATCTTTAATGTTTTTAATCAAACTATGGAGATGGCATATAAGGAGTAGGTACCTATAGGTATGAAATGATACCATCTTATCATCTATCAGATCTAACCCAATCTATTAGATAGATGATATAGATAGATGATAAGATGGTATCATTTTTAACCTAGTTATCGATACGAACAAGCTGCATACGAATTGATTCATATTAATGTAAGAAATAAATATTCCTGCCTAGGTTACGACCCCCAAATCAATGAGGGATGCGAGATTTCTGTGGCATCCACTCCCCACTCTTGAGAGTAGAGCGGGGTGAATTTTTTTGCACCTCGCCTGCGAAGAGTTAGGTGTTCTTTTGTCCATTCATAAAATAAAAAAAAAACAATACACAACTACCACTAGGTACTGAGAAACTTTGAACTTTGTCGACCTAAGCAGAAAAGGGAGAATGCAGGATGCCACAGCGAGCGTAGCGAGCTCTTGGTTAGGTTTTCTTTTGACCATTCTGGTAAAATTGGAGTCACTTTGTCGACATAAGCATGAAAATGTGAAAAATACATATAGGTGCTTCCTATGGGGGTAGACAGAAATTACAGAACGCCACCTGCTGCGATCCTTACATAGTTTGTCCTCAGTTCTTGTTAGGGATTTGATAAAAAAATACTCTGTAGGTGCTAAAACCAAAGGCCCCAAAATCCTTTCTGCGCCCCTTCACGGCTGACACCTTGGGCGGTCTTACGGGCGCGCTCTACCCTAATGCTGGTACTGCTATAGGGTGACAATGGGTCAGTGGGTCGTCTTAGGGGCGGAGTAGTAGGACTTTCAGTATACCTAGGCTTAGCACTAGCACTATGAGCAACAAAGAGAACAAAAAAAAAAAGTTGAATTTTTTGTTTTACTTTGTAAATTTTTCAGAAAAATATTCTTTCGAATTCCTACCAGGTTTCAAGTGATTGCGCATTAGGATTTTTCATACAAAGGTTATTTACCTTGGTAGGATTATTCCTCGCATTCAATGGCATATATTGGTATATATCTATTACTGGGTGTTTGGTCCATACGTAGTGGACCATCTCCTTAGTTTTAGAGTCGTTTTATCATTGACATAGCCAAAACGTAGCTCTGTGGTAACTAAACGGATTGAGGTTATATTGGGCATCAGTACATCACTACAATTGTCAAATATCGCCGTATTGTGTGTATTATCTATGGCCGTCAGTCAACCAACGCGTGTCACGGATTTTTTTAGAGCGTTGCTCTAAAAAGATTTATTATTGGATAAATTGGTTTATGACAAAACAATCTAAGCTTAATTTGTAGAGTTTAATGATATTAGTGTAACAAAATGGTGAGAGGCGGGTAAGTATTTTGTTTACAGGCTGGGAACATTCTCCGATGTTTGGCAGTGTGTTATTCATGCAAATGTTTACAGGCGTGATCGGGAAAGAGACCGCGAACGCAGGCGGTCCCATAGTCGGTCGGCAACGCCCGATCGCAAGAGAAGGAGGTCCAGGTCTAGGTCGAGAGACAGGGCCTCTAAATCGACGAAGAGGAAGCGCAGCCGTAGCAGGGAAAGAGAGTCAAAGAGGGAACGGAGCAGGGATCGTAGTAGAGAACGTGAGCGAGATAGGGACCGTGAGCGTGACCGGGATCGGGACAGAGACCGAGAGAGAAAAAAGTACGTAAACAAACCAATATTCTTTCTCATCTTTCAATTGGTTATGGTCAATGGCACAACCATGATTCAGAATACTTAGGGTGGAACATTGTTTTTTTTTTTAAATTATGCAGGCCCGTGTTCAAACCAGACTGTTTTTTCAATTTTAGAATAGCACTTGTTAGTTTCATTTACCAAGACCACCACTAAACTGCAACACTTTAAAAAGCTGATGCTAAACATGCTAATTTAATAAATTATCCATTATTTGATGCAGTGATAAAAGGGATGACAAGAGGAATGGCTCTGGGAAGTCCTCCAGGAAGAAATCACCAGACAAGGATAAAGAGGAGCGATCAAAGTCTAAGGAGAAGGCTCTCAAATCTGATGCTGAATATGATCCAGGGACTGTGGATAAGGTTAGTTTTTTTTGATGTTTGGGTAAGTAATAGTCAGGGAGACAGGTCCAATTATTTTGCCAATGGCCTAATCAACAATCCAGCACCCTTATTGTGTAACTATGTATCACAACCTGAATCATTTTGAAGCATAAAATGCTAATCCATTACTTCATATGTTCGAAAAATTTGTCTGCTCAGCAACATAAATAATGCAATGAATGTTGTTGAACTGTCAAAATTAAAGCTTTTCATAATTACACAATTACCCTGCTGGTTATAAAATGTTAATGAAACTGGTCTTTGAACTCTTTGAGTCCCGAGGTTGTGATATTGAGCGAGACACAATAGATAATCATTGTGTCTTATTACGCGGGATTCAAGAGGTTACAGGAAGGGAAGTGCATAAGCTCGGAAGCAAATCTTTTTAAACAATAAAATTGTATTTTAAGCTTCTGGTGATCTGCCTGACAATAACAAGTATGATTGGTTGAAAAAAATGGTAGATTTAAGTTTTGTATTTTAATATTATCCATGTTTCCTAATGAATGTAAGTAAACAAGGCATAAGGAGTATGTAAGGATCATAGCAGATAGCGTTCTGAAGTTTCTGCCTACCCCCATGGAAAGAAGGCGTGAGTTTATGTATGTACACACAACACAATCTAGGGATATTTTAATTCTTTATGTATTGAAAAGACACTACTTAGAAAATCTTACTCATAACAACCTAAAAAAAAAAAACCTTACTTATATCAAACGTAGCTTCTGTCTGTGGCTTCGCCTGCGTGTATGTCGGAAATTAAACCATGGGAACGTGCTACCAGGACAAAAAGTAGCCTATGTTCTTTCCCAGGATGCCATCTGTCTCCTTGCCAAGTTTTATCAAAATCCGGTTAGTGGTTTAGGCGTAAAAACGTAATATACATATGAGAGCTAGTTTCGAATTTATAATATTAGTATGGGTGCGCTGTATTTTATACTCTGATAGGAAATGAAATAAAAATCTAACTTAAAAAGAAAATGGCTTTTATAGTAGAAATAAAAAAAAGTTAACAATGTACAAAGAATGTACTTCTGTTTTTGGTAATTAAATAAAGAAATTAAATTAAATTAAACATTAAATTGCTTACAAAATAAACATGAATAATCTGTAAAAAGCACCTCGGATGTTAATAACGCATCTGCAAGGAATATTCATTCTCAAAATGATCTATCGATATCTCCTTGTGGGATAAGGGCCCAGGTTCGACAAAGATGCATGAAAAGTTCACTGTCTGTCACCGGATTTTCGGGAAAATTTTGTAAAGCCCTTCGTCCTTTGAGCATATCCCACGCGTGCGCAATTGGATATAAATCCAGGGACCACGCGGGCCAGTCCAGGATTGCCACATTATGTTGCTGCTGCCACTGAGTTACCACTCGAGCCGAATGTGGGCGGGCATTATCATGCATAAGCTTAAAATCTTGACCCATCTGCAACCAGTGTGGTCGGACTACAAGTTCCAGTACCTCGTCATGGTATTTTGTAGCAGTTAAGTTCCCGTGAACCCAAACACGGTCGGTTCTCCCGCCTAGGCATATTCCCGCCTATACCATTATTGTTCCACCTTGGTATGGATGGACTTACTTCGCAGGCGGCTCTCACGTCCAGGTGGATGAACGGCGAAATGGGATTCATCAGAGGATAACACTCTAGCCAATTGGCGATCGTTCCAAGCCAAATGTTCATTTGCCCATTGTAATCGTCGTCCGCGATTGCCTCGTCGTAGTGCTGGAATCCGAAGTGGTCTACGAGCATGAAGGTTGACTTCGTCCAGTCTCCTTCTTACAGTTTGATCGCTCACCAGCACCTGATGCTCCGACTGTAACTTCAAAACCAATTGCCTAGCTGTAGCTGTAGGTTGTATTTGCGCCGTGATTTGTAAAAATTGGTCAAAAGTCTTGCGGTTGTAATTCGAATATTCCCAGTGTGCTGCACAGCCACCTCGCCAGTGTCCCGGTAGCAAAACCACAATCTATAATAATTATGACGCTGCGACTGGTGCTTATGGCATCAGCAACATTGCACTGGATCGCGCCCGCTTCCGGCATGCCTATTGCTCTCAACATCTCTGCTCTGGTTAAATTTCGGCGTTCCATGGTATAGGAAAAACCAACAGTGTGAATTTAATTAACAAACTAAATTACGATTAAAAACAATTTAGCCTAAACACACTGACTAAAGTTTTATCGTGTTAAAGTTAATTTAATTTTACGGCCTCTGTCATTATCTTTATTTAATTTGAATTTAGAATAGAGAAGAGAATTTCTCTTCTGTATTCTGCCAGGAACAAATTGACGTTTAAATCTTTTTTTATATAGCCAGTACTTTAAAGTTATGATATTAAACCTGAAATATCCTTAGACAGTGTTGATGTGTGTGTGTATGTAATGTATGTAAAGTATGTATGTATGTTTGTTAATTTAATATTCTCTGTAGTCTTCTATGATCTTTGTAATGAAGATAAAACAATGTTTTACAACCAACGTTTGAATAGATGGGTTCTTGATTAATATGTAAGCTTTTATTACCTAAGTCCAAGCATACATCCAGTTTAGCCGTAAGATGAAGTATGCGCCTAAGTGTCTATAACTGCTGCGTTTTCAACCTCAACGACTTGGGCCGCCTATTGGTCCATAACCAACAGCTTCTCAAATTGATTAATCAACGTCAGCACTCTAAAACTCTATTTTGTGTCTTCTAGGAAGAAGAACAAAGTCGTTTGGAAGCAGAAATGCAAAAGCGTCGTGATCGCATCGAGCGTTGGCGCGCCGAGCGGAAACGTAAAGAGCTGGAGTCTGCCAAGAAAGAGGTACAGAAAGGAAGCCTCGTGAGCAATATCCAGTTGCCAGCCAAGAAATGGTCACTGGAAGATGACTCTGGTGATGAAGGTAGATACCATTTATTCTTGGTAGTAAGTAGATATGTAACTTTCCACTTGATCTTGGATGATAAGTCTATGGAAAATCATAAGTTCTTAGTTGCAGTGTGATTGAAATTATTTATGATCTCACTCATCCCGTATCATTATTATGTAGGTGATCAATGTATTGAATAAATAATTAGATGATAATTTTCTTATTTGACTTAGTTTATTGTAGTATAGCCAAAGAGAAGCATCAGACGAATCAATCACGTGTATATGCGTGCAGCATGCTTTAATGGTTTCCTCCCTATTCAGAATAGAGAAAAACAAGGTAGTATCCGCTTATAATGACATCGAAGGGAAGTGACAAACACGTCGTACTAAGCGGATGTCATACAAAGCGTAGTCTTAGAAAATAAACAATTTTCTATTTTTGAAGTATTTAGTTTATTAGAGAGAACAAATACAAATTGTAGGTATCAAATAACAAAAAAGAAAAAAAAAAGTAACGAGCTGACACAAAACAAATATATTAAAAACTTAGAATAAAAATTGTAACGTGCATACATATTTGTTCATTTTTTACCTAAGAAGTTAATCATTTTTTGGATTGTAAGAACAGTCTCTAAAGGCTCCTTCAAACAGGCGCGACACGCAACGTGACACAAAGGTACCGCCTGTCGGACGTCGAGCGGTGCCTTTGTGTCGCGTCGAGTGTCGCGCTAACACTATTGTGTAAAGAAGACAAATCATAATTTTTCATCACTATAACCGGACGTAATTTCTTTAAAATAGTTCATAACAAGCAACATATCACTATAAGTGAAGTCGTTATATCCGACCTTTGTTATGAAGAATTTTATACGAAAACCAAACTTCGCACTGCATTTATTTCATTTTAAGCGGTTGGGCAATATAGGCGGAGTCATAGTAAACGGATTCTAATGAAACTGGATTAAAAAAAAAGTCAACTAATGACTATTATAGAGGTATGATGAACAGGGTGTAAAGTTCACTCATACTCTATAGAAAAGGGAGGATCCCCCGACCAGATGGGTCTTGTGTCTGGTGGGCAACTGCCCGACGGTTGATTATTCGCGCGGTAAACTCTGCTTGCGCGATGCAGGATTTGCGTGACGTCAGTATGACGTGTAGCTCGCATGTGGCGATGTTGATACCGCTGCACTATAACTAATGTTCTTACAAATTTTGTGATTGTTATAAAATAGCAGGTGAAGACCAGAACGCGGAACCCAAAGAAAAACCTGTAGTGGAAGAGAAGAAAATAGAGGAAGAAGATGAAATTGATCCTCTGGATGCTTACATGCAAGAAGTACAACAGGTCAGTGTTGCCAGAGTTGTAAAAGTTTATTGTGTTTTTATAGTTAAAATATATTTTATCTTGCATTTTCCTTTTATAGATTTATTTACCCATATAAACGTGCCTGTTGGTATAAAGTGATATATTTTGTGATCCATTCCATGAGGTTTGTTTTGTCAAGTTTTTTCTTTCATTGAAAAATATATCAGTCTGTCTAGCCTTTACCCAACTATGTAGAGGTTAGTTGGTTGGTTGGTTGGTTGTTGGTTGGTTGGTTGGTTGGTTGGTTGGTTGGAACTGCCTTGTTCGTCTAGTGGTCGCAAGCGCTACTGCTGAGCATGAGGTCCTGGGTTCGATTCCCGGGTCGGGCAAAGTGTTATTGGGTATTTCCATCTGGAATTTCCCGGTAGCAGCCCGGAGTCTGGATTTGTGCCCGGTTGATGGCAATAGGCTCGCCCCCTATTACATGGAACTTAAAAACATAAATGGCGAAATGTGGGTGTACTATAGGTACACCTCTGCCTAACCCATCGGGGAATACAGGCGTGATGTTATGTATGTAGAGATTGGCTTCCAGTCTAACTGGATGTAGCTGAATACCAGTATTTTACATGGAGCCACTGCCTATCTGACTTCCATAACCCAGTTACTCAATAATACAATACTATTTGGGTACAAATTGTGTAACTGTTTTTGTCATATTTACGTTTAAATGTTATTAATTTGCAGGAAGTACGCAAAGTTAATCAAATGGACCAAGCGCGCGGTGTTATAAATGTGCCAACCACTGCTGGTGGTACTGTCGTAGTGCTTACAGGCACTGCTAAGAAGAAAGTTACTGAGCAGAAGAATAAAGGTAACTGTTCATTCTTGTTTGAATAAAATGATAGTAAAACTAGCTGCGCCCCGCGGTTTAACCTGAATAAGTCTCGATTCCGTGTGAGCGGTATGAAATATACTTTATGACCTATTCTCATACCTACCAAATATGTATACATAAAAAAAAACATAAAAATCGGTCGAGGCTTTTCGGAGGAGTTCGACAACAAACACCGTGACACGAGTTTTTTATATATACAGGGTGGATTTTGTAGTCTCATTTCCTACGAAATGTATGGGAAAAGTATTGTTTGCGATTTCTGACTTATCTATTACACAAACCTCAGTTGGTCCAATAGTTTTTGATCCTTATATGAATCATGATCGATTGGCATAAAAAAAGGTTTTTATCATAATTGCCCATTTTCCTTCTGACTGTAATTTTTTTTTTTCAAGAACTATGAATGCAAACCAAAATTTCTCAAAAAGTTAAGGAAAGTCTCCCAAGACCGCTTTCCTGTAGCTGCAACGGTTAAGGTAGCTGCCCCATCTCAAAAATCCACTCTTTATGATTCAACTGGAAATAAAAGTATTTCATACAACCGGAGGCCCGAACGTGCGACGTAAACGTAACGTAAATTCGAACAATATTTGAATTGAAAATATAACTTTCCTATAGTTTTTGGTTAAATTTGTTGCGACAAAAACAATTAGTATTACCATAGACATTAATAAATTAACATTAAGTAAATATCATGTGCGAAAAGACTTAATTTTAAAATCGTTCGAATTAAAAATTAAAACTCTATAGTCGTTACAAACTTGTCGAATGCCACAGATACGTGCAAAACAAACGCGGCACCGCAACAAAATACCGGACTGAGCGCGTAGGTTAATTGGCTTCCGAGCAGATCAGCGAAATCACGCGGGAAAGAGATAGAATCATAATAAAATCTGTGCGTTAGAACAGGCAGTTCCACTTCTGTTTCGCTTGTCGTACAACGGAGAAGTGATGGCGTAACTAATACTCTAAGAACATGACTAACATTTTGTTTTCTTTGATCCAGGTGAACTGATAGAACAGAATCAGGATGGCTTAGAATATTCCTCGGAAGAAGAGACAGAAGATATCAAGGACCAGGCTGCGAACCTCGCTTCGAAGCAAAGGAAGGACTTGGCTAAAGTTGACCACGCTAGCTTGGACTACATGCCTTATAGAAAGGCTTTCTATACTGAGGTAAGGTTTGGGTCAAATACGGTAAAGTTGTGGTGATTTTCGTCTAACAATTCGAGCCTTATCGAGTTAGTTTAATCGCAGCATACTACAAGTTATAGGCCTCTTCCAAGTTGCGCTACAATACACAGTTCGCCATCTTGTGTATCCAGTCTTTTAAGGGGCATGCGCAAAGGTAACCCGCGAAATTCAAATTTTCTTACGTTTTTTGCAATTTGCAGGTCTGTTACAGGTTGTATGGTGTTATAAATATGATTCGCGACAATATCAAATATGGCTTTACAGAATTATAATCATTAGAATGAGCAATACAACTCCTTAAGTTAGAATTGCCCTCAAATGTCATGATTTCATGAAATAGTCATTCAATAGGGTAATATGAACTTATAGAGATGTATTGCTGGTTCTAATGATTATAATTCAGTAAAGGCATATTTGTTACGGTCGCGAATCATATTTTAATCAAAATACAACCGACAGTGACCTGCAAATTGCAAAAAACGTAACATAATTTGAATTTCGCGGGCTTACCTGAAGGTTCCGCCTTAAGGCCTTTTTTAAAGTCGTGGGTCCATCTAGCTGAGCTTATTATTCACAACTACCATTTTGGTCGGCCACAGTCTCCATTTCTCTATATGAAGGGGAAAAAAACAAGTGTGACATTTTTTTTTCTACAAGATTTATGTCTGTCATGTCAGATGGATTTATTTTTAAGTCATCCTGTTCATAGTTTAAAAATAGATGACGCTATAGAAGAGATTTTTTTTTCTATGACTTATTTACAATAAATTCCTTTTCAGGTCAGTGAGTTAGCCAGAATGACGACAGAGGATGTAGAAGCATACAGGACAGAGCTGGAAGGTATTCGTGTGAAAGGGAAGGGGTGTCCCAAGCCTATCAGGTCTTGGGCACATTGCGGCATTAGTAAGAAAGAGATGGATATATTGAGGAAGCTTAACTTCGAGAAGCCGACGCCTATTCAAGCGCAAGCCATTCCTGCTATTATGTCCGGGAGGTAAGTTTCATATTTGATAATAAACTGTAATATGAAACTGTTTGAAGGGATTCTGGGAGCTATCATACAGTCCTTAGTATCTGATCTATCTTATCATCGCAGAAACCTATAATTAGGAACATTTTCCTAAGGAAATGAGCCGAAATGTCAGTGAAAAAGGGCTCTGCAAAAAAGGTTTTGCATCTGTGGCCCGGGTTCGGTATTTCTATAAATATTACTCCATAAACGTAATGACATTGTGATGTTCAATATACGCGTTTTTTTTACAGAGTACAAGAAGTTTCAATCATTGTAATAGAACATTTTTATCGACTGTAATAATGGTTTAAAATTCTAGTAACAATACTGAACTTTGAACCATTAATTTTCTTTTGATTCTATTTTCTACTACATACGGTCCAACTCGTGTTTCCTTTCAGAGACCTAATCGGTATAGCCAAAACCGGTTCGGGCAAGACTCTAGCTTTTATCCTGCCGATGTTCCGCCATGTCCTGGACCAGCCCCCGTTGGAAGACACGGATGGGCCCATAGCCCTCATCATGACCCCTACTAGGGAGCTCTGCATGCAGATAGGCAAGGATATCAAGAAGTTTGCCAAGTCTTTAGGATTGAGGGTCGTCTGTGTTTATGGTGGCACTGGGATTTCTGAACAGGTGGGTAGACGTGATTTTTTTAGTATTTATTTAGATGAGGTTCTTAGCCCACGTTTGTGCAGACGTAAAAATATCGCGCACTGGATTTTCAACTCTCGGTGTCAAGCCGAGCATTGAGAATCCAACAGCGCATGCCAGCGCGTCAAAAAAATACATTCTTGGATTTTCAATTCTCGCCGTAGCAGTAGGTAGGTAGTAGGTAGTAGTAAGCAGTACGTTGATAATACAGTGCGCGGAAAACACGCTCGTGCGTACCTTGGCTAACCTTGGATGGATCATCACAGACGCAAATCTACGAGAGGATTGATCACATTAACTTATGAAAGCTTTGTGTTGTGAGTTGTGATTGTCAATGATTTAAGTGAATTTTCGTTTTAGTGTGAGTGACTGGCATGATAAATTGTTTATTACTGTTTGGCCACTATTCTTATTGGTACACTTTATCTGGGAAATTTGGTTACCGACAAATCGGACCACCGTTTGGAGTTTTACCGACTAAAACTTTGCCGAGTCTGTCACAACTTATTTTTTACCTCGGGAGCGGTAGGCGCTTGAGCAGTTTTTTCGCTCCTCTGTCAGACATATAGCTAGAGCCGTGTTCGAGATACGAGATCTTAGAGACACCTTTTATTTTAGGAAGATTTTTTATGTGTATTTTCTATTTGATCACAGATAGCCGAATTAAAACGTGGAGCTGAAATGATCGTGTGCACGCCTGGTCGGATGATTGACATGTTAGCGGCTAACTCGGGTCGCGTCACCAATCTGCGACGAGTCACCTACATAGTGCTGGACGAAGCCGACAGGATGTTTGACATGGGATTTGAGCCTCAGGTACATTGACTTACTTTTTCAACCGTTACAAGAGCTACTTTTGTTGTGTTCCTGCGAATATCAGCAGCGCATTGCCGTTAAATAAAAGTGTACCCTGTACGCAGTCTAAATTATTTTGCTTTGTAGTTATAACACGTCCTGTTACGTATGGAAAAAACAAAACCATTTTCATAACGTTTATTTTGTGTGTCTTTATAATAAACAAGCTGATCCGACAGACGTTGTCCTGTTTTAACTATGAATGACATATTTCGTTTAGTTTTGGTTTTGACTATTGACTAAAACTAAAACTATCGACTCATTTATCAACCGATCCATCTGTGTTAAACGATATTTGCAGCGCGCATTCTGTCAATCGCTGACAGTTATTTCAAATTTATATTCGCGTTAAGTTTTCTTAAATTTTGTAACTTTCCAATCAACTTTCTTATTTTTTTATTTCATAAGATCCTTCTCCTGAAAATAAGGAACACAACATTTGTTTTTTTTTGTGAAATCGCTCCAGCCCTTCACGCGTGATGGCGTGACCAAGGGAAATAGGGATTCAGGGATTTTTAAGTCATGGACTAATAATGTCGCTGTCTGGGTAACAACTGAATTTGTAACTTGAATTACGTCATCAAACTGCGTCTATACACACACACATACATAAACTCACGCCTTCTTCCCATGGGGGTAGGCAGAAACTACAGAACGCCACCTGCTACGATCCATACATACTCCTTTTGCCTCGTTTACGCGCGCACGCGCGTTAACTGCGTCTATGTACATGTATTTTTGTTTCTGTGCAGGTTATGAAGATTATCGACAACGTCAGACCAGACAGGCAGACAGTAATGTTCAGCGCCACTTTCCCTAGACAAATGGAAGCCCTCGCGAGGAGGATATTGCAGAAACCGATAGAAGTTCAGGTAAGGCACTTTTACATTCACATATTCAAGTTATTCAAATAAAAACGCATATTCACATATCAGGGTCAGTGTCTTCGGGCGTAGTGTCTCTAACTACGACGGTAATAAAAATGCTTGTATACTTACATTTTAAATGAATTACAATGTGACTGTACTCCAGGCAATCTGGGTCCTGATAAGCTCTGACCCAAAACTGCGTGAATAGAGCCTATGTGATTTCAAGTTAACATTTGATTGAAACCTACTACTTTAGCTACCTACTCTACTTCTCTACTTTTTTTTTTAGGTCGGCGGCAGAAGCGTAGTTTGCAAAGACGTAGAACAACACGTGGCTATTCTGGAAGACGACGCGAAGTTCTTCAAGCTGTTAGAACTACTGGGGCTGTACAGTCAGTTGGGCAGTATCATAGTGTTCGTGGATAAACAGGAGAACGCGGACAGTCTGCTCAAAGACCTCATGAAAGCCTCCTACTCATGCATGAGCTTGCATGGAGGTGAGATTTCGATAAAACATTTTTTTTTTGTTAAGGTTGTAACAGTAAAAGTATTTTAGCAATCAGTTAGTATCAAATGTCTTGATTGCCTAAGCGCAAGATGTAATCTAGCGCATTTATTAAGTGTAGAAGTGAGCATGGGACAGGATGGCGAGAATGGTTCTAATTCATCTGTTTTATGAGTGCGCAATTTACTGATCAAACTGCTCCAATTTATGAGGTGCTAAGTTCAGACCCCAATTTAATTTAATTTCAAGATGACAAAAATATAAAAAGCTAGTGTAATTCTGGTGCCTGGCTCATTATTATCTAACGATTACAAATTATGTTCAGTGCATTATTTTGAACATTAAGTGTAGTTAATTTGATAAATCCTTTGATAAATCATGAGTTACAATACAAATCTTATCGACGGATCGTTTTACAAACTCACGAATAATGGATAAAAAAATTATTACAGGCTATTATATTTTCTTTTGCAGGTTACCTCTGTCTTCGTGATTGTATTAGTTTTATTTTTCATCATGAGATTAGGAACACTAAAATTTGTCCAATTGTCCTGATTTCTCCTAATTAAAATAACAGCAGATAAAAAAAGAAACTCTTCAATTCCAGTTTAACAGCTTTTAAGATTCAATTCAAACGCATTATTAAGAGAGTCAAATGACGACTCGGTACTTTATTATCAAAATCTACTAACGGACTATTTTCATTTCAGCGACCAAAGCGGAAGTGGGGAGACCTCGATTATAACATAAACATATTTAATCGTCAATTATAAGCGTACTGCCATTTGGTGTATTTAAAATTGTAACTGTAAAAACTTAATTTGCATTATTACTTATCGTGCCATTGTTAGCCTGTTTCCGGAATAATTTCGTTTCGGCTTATAATTCAATTACACACTGCTAAATTTGAAAGTAAAAAAAATGCCTTTGAAATTCCGTTTAGTTATAGAAACTCATGGTAGGTTAGAAATTTATGCAGAAGAGGGTTACATACGTGGAAATGCTTCTAAATCGAAACACACCAGATAATATCCATACTAATATTATAAATTCGGAAGTAACTCTGTCTGTATGTTACCTTTTCACGCCTAAACCACTGAACAGATTTCGATAAAATTTGGCAAGGATCTCCATAAAAAATTGCCTATGTCCTGGAGAAGGGCATAGGCTACTTTTTGTCCCGGTAGCATGTTCCCGTGGGATAATATCCGACATCCATGCGGGCGAAGCCGAGGGTAGAATCTAGTGTCATATACTTAGCTAGCAGTACGCTTATACTTGCGACACAAATCCATCTTGTCTAGTGACGAATATATTAATGGTGGCCTGTTACAGGGATTGATCAATTCGACAGGGACTCTACTATCGTGGACTTCAAATCAGGCAAGGTGAAACTACTGGTCGCAACCAGCGTTGCGGCGCGAGGACTGGACGTGAAGCAACTGGTGCTGGTTGTCAACTACGACTGCCCCAACCATTACGAGGACTATGTTCATAGGTGAGTGTGTAAGGTGAAACTATTGGTCACAACTAGCGTAGCGGCGTGAGGACTGGACGTGAAGCAATTAGTGCTGTTCGTCAACTACGACTGCCCCAACCATTACGAGGACTATGTTCATAGGTGAGTGTGTAAGGTGAAACTACTGGTTACAACCAGAGTTGCGGCGTGAGGACTGGACGTGAAGCAATTAGTGCTGTTCGTCAACTACGACTGCCCCAACCATTACGAGGACTATGTTCATAGGTGAGTGTGTAAGGTGAAACTACTGGTCACAACCAGCGTTGCGGCACGAGGTCTGGACATGAAGCAACTGTTGCTGGCCGTCAACTACGACTATCCCAACCATTACGAGGACTTCACAAGTGAGTGTGTAAGGTGAAACTACTGGTCGCACCCAGCGTTGTGGCGCGAAGTCTGGACGTGAAACAACTGGTGCTCTTGAGTTTCACCATAAATAAATTGGTGTGTCTCTACTACAGGGATTCGCAATATCATTTTTATAAACATTTGATTCTAGTCTGCATTTAACCAGACATTCTTGCCTTATTTCGCTCTTTTTTTAAACAACTTTAATATTCACTTAATAGAGTTGATACACTTAATAGAGTTGAAACACTTGATAGAGTGGATACACTTAATAGAGTTGATACGTTTATGTATCTTGGACATTTGTTAACCTCTGGCTTGGAAGACGGTGCAGACATTGAAAGGGAACGTAGGGCGCTGTATGTTCGTGCGAATATGATAGCCCACAGATTTGCACGGTGTTCGAGGGGCGTCAAAATAGCCCTATTTAGGGCATTTTGTTCATCTTTTCATACTAGCAGCCTGTGAATGTATTACACGCAGAAACAGTACAGCGCTCTACGCGGCCAATACAACAACGCGTTCAGGGTGCTCTTGGGGCTTCCTCGTTTTTGTAGCGCGTCGTGGATGTTTGCCGAGGTGCGCGTGGATTGTATCCACACATGCGGGCCAGCCGCAACAGTATCGTGAACGCTTTTGCTGAAAGTTTCGACTGTCAGTACGTGGACCACTGCTGCATGGTTCACGTACTAATGTTAAGATATTATTTTAATTTTGTCTAAATTAATGTATGTTTTTCAATTTAAATGTAATGTAATTGATTATTAATTTTTAATTTAGTTTATTTGAATGATCCAAAGTTGATTGAAATAAATAAATAATAATAATTTATTATTAAGATTTCTCAATTTACCACCTGTTTTTATCCAGATGCGGCCGCACCGGTCGCGCGGGCAACAAAGGTTACGCGTGGACATTCCTGACGCCGGAACAAGGTCGCTACGCCGGTGACGTCACGCGCGCCTTCGAGCTGGCCAGCGTCGCCCCGCCCCCGGAGCTGCGAGCACTCTGGGACAAATACAAAGATGCACAGGAAAAGGATGGCAAGAAAGTGCATACTGGTGGAGGGTTTAGTGGGAAAGGTTAGTAACATTTTTGAATATTTTTAACTTGGCTGGTGAAGATTTCAGAAGATTTCCATCTTTTTGCCACACTGAAGTAGTAGAAGTCGTAGGCCCCTGAACTGTATGTCCAAACAAATCTCAGAATCTACGATATTCCAGTGATGCGGTTTCAGACTTTGTTGTCATCATTATCATCTGCCCTGTCTATCTCAAATTGCTTACTTGACATTTTTTTTGTTTGTATAAGTGGTTCCTACCTATATATACTACTTTCATCGCACGGAAACTTTGGAAAACTAATCAATATGGCGGCGGGTCGATATGCCCCTAAGGTTCATGGTCCTTTCACGCGGACGAACTCCAGGGCAGAAGTTACATGAATAATAATAATGTCATTATTAGGCTGCTTTCTGAATGTAAAACTAAAACAAGTAGATATAAATTCGGTTATTCAAGCATCGTAACGAATGAGACACAATTGATTTTCTATTGTAATGGCCCTCTAGCTGGTCACCTGGGGCTTGACTGGTTGTGTGAAAAAGTTGTTAAACTTAAATGTTTAGTATCCAGCTTCAGTAAAGTAATTTAACGCTTTATCTCAAGTGAGCCAAATCGGTTAGTTTATATTAGCTATAACAGACTGTGCCAGACGCACTCCAGTATCATGCAGTGATATTTTAACGTGCACGCCTTTCTACATCGTTCTCAAATATCTATAGTATAATATTTTTAATATATAATTTCAACTTTTTTACTGACAAATGCGTGCACTGACTGGACAGGTCCACTCAATCTGTGTGGTTCTTTCCTCAAAATACCATTTTAGATACCAATCTACATGGTATTCACATGATCTGACCAAGATTATGTCTGGACTTTAAAAGAGACTGTGACCTCGTCAGTTTGTTTCGGCCTTTCTTCTCAGAGTAGTCAGATAGGAAACGCCGACCTCATCTAGTTTAAAAAATATGATTGACGTGTAAAAGTGTTTGTACAAACCTACTTACAGAAATAAAATCATTTATCATTTATCAACATGGATATATATAACCAATATTTTATAAAAATATTTTTGATTGAAAAGAGTGTGTGGAGAGTGTTGTGTGTGTGTGTGAGAGTGTGAGTGTGTGTGAGAGTGTGAGCGTGTGTGTGAGTTTCTTGCCCGTTCTTCTCCATAGGATCCTACTTTTTGGAATGGGCAACTAACTTCACCTTTCCGGTTGACTAACTCCTTGACAGTTAAAAAGTGTCTGTAAATGGTTTAATTGAAATAAATGCTTCGAGTTACAGTTTATCATCATTCGTGGTTACGCCCAGTTCTTTTCTCTCATTCCAAATTAACGCAAATGTGTGCTAAAATGAATAACATGACATTTTATAACTCCAAGGTTTTAAATTCGACGAATCGGAAGCTCAAGCGGCTACAGAGAAGAAGAAATACCAGAAGGCGGCTCTCGGTCTTCAGGATTCAGATGATGAAGATGTGGAGGGTGACCTTGATCAGCAGATAGAGGTCATGCTCGCTGCCAAGAAGATTGTTAAGGAGATCAAGGTGAGATGATACATATTACTAAATGATATTATTACTGTTTTGTATCTGCTTTTGATTTTGAAAAGTCTCAATAACTTGACGGTTCAACGACGCAGGTTTTGGTATACATCCTGATGCGGAAAAATATATGTTCGGCCTACTGACAGATGGTTGATGTTCTGGGTTTGGGTGTTGTTTGGGGTATTGTAAAGGTATCCCCGAAACAGGTCATCCAAGTGTGGAAAAACCTTTGAACTTCTGTTTTCATAAAAACTCAGATTTAAATCATAATAAAGCAATGCCGCCATATCGAATACAACATAAAAATTGCTATGACGCATTTTTTACTGGATTGCACTTTACATGATGTAGGTTTTTAAATTTTTAGATCATCGCAGAAAATATTTTCTCATTCAATTCTTTAGTTTATAAACGTGGTTCTTGCTAGTATCAATAGTTATCTATTATAGTCTCGCTCTCACGGGTCTTTCTTAGTAATATTGTATGCGCGCGAATGTTCATATCTATAGTTGCGCTTGCGCACGTACGGTCCAACGCACGTCATTAGCAACACTTGAACTACGACAACCGCCCTTATTACTACGACATAAAGGTGCTGTCAATTAAGTCTTAATCTTGAAGCTTAGTGGCTTATAATTTATGTATTTGTTATGGTAAGGATTATGAAGATTGTCTAGTCCAAAGTTTGATATTGTGCCTGGCAAATAGGGTTTCTCTCTAGATTAGAATTATTTTTAACATTTATACTCGAAAGGTTTAGGTAGTTAAATAAAGGTAAACAAAAAAACCACGTGACTCATAGATGTTAAACCTGTTGTTTCAAATGTTAAAATGATATTATTTTTTATTATTTTGTTTTTTATATAAAAGACTCTATTCTGAATCTGAATTTGAGGAACTATCTGTCACATTAATAATAAAGCGTTCAGTGGTATCATCAATTATTTTGTCTAATTTAAACATTTTCTGTACTTTTTTTTATTACATGACCCTCGCAACTTTTTCAATTCTCAGCAGTCACATTAGCTAAAGCCTCTGGCAAAAGAATGTTTAGGTCAGACATTTTAAAAGTTTTATTTTTTTCGGCTACAAACCCTTTAATTTGAGCCCATATTAACTCAATTGAATTGCGGTCACAGTGGTATGGTGGCAGCCGCAATACTGTGACACCATTTAACATTTTTTCATATCCATCCATAACATAAAAGGCATCTTGTTAACCGACTAAACATAATATCTGCTACTTCAGTTGCCATACTACGTCTTATGTGTACTCTTCAGTTTAGCAATGTTCTCTAATTCGTTGTATTTTCTAAAAAGGTTTACGAAACCTCTCTTTTTGGGCTCTTTACTATAGACAGAATACAAAATATTATTCTATTTTATAAATCACAATAAAAAAAATGTGCTCAAGCAATTACATCTACGAAGAGTAGTTTACGAATAAGTGATAAAGTTTAACATACATTAATAAAAGAGGAAACTATCGTATAAATGGCAAATAACTTTAATTTCGTTGTAACGTATTTTTAAACAAGAAAGTGTCACTATAAAAAACCCTTTTTACGATTTGTTTACCTTTATTTAACTACCTAAACCTTTCGAGTATAGATAAAACATATTTGTAAGATTGTGTCTTTCTAGTTGAATTACACGTCTTCAATACCTGGCCGTAAATATTGCACAGTATTTTTATCTTACGAAGCGACGCGCGCTTTGCTTGTGGTAACCAAGCGTACAAATAAGCTGTGAATGTGAGCGTGAAGACGAGTAGCGTCAGCTCATAACACACATACGCACACATAAGCAGCACACACTTCCGACTTCGCCATTGTCTCGGACGGTACCGAGAGCCCCTGCGCTTACACATACATTCACAGCGTGTTTGTACACTATTGGTAACCACACGTAAAGCGCGCGTCGCTTCGTGAGATAAAAATACTATACAGTAGCCCGCACGTCGGTGGTAACACTTAGTTATTGAGCTGCCCTAGTGTAGAACTGAGATTCAATAGAATATGAGGCCAGCCAATACTGGTTTTGTTACCGCTGAGATACCTGTGATATATGTCACTGGTCACAGATACGAATGAGAAATGACACTAGACAAAGCCGAATGTTTTTAACGCTCGATTTGCCATATTAGCGGGACACTCTTCTTCTTCTTCTCCTAAAATTGTTTGTCCGAAAATCACTATCCATAACACGTTTTCTATAAACCTCACTAACCATAAAATAAAAAATTCGAAATTTCGTTTTACATAATTATCTTTACTTCTAAAACTATTCTGTCATAATATCGAGTACTATAATGATTGAATCTCCTAATTTTGCATGAAATAAACTCATATGTCCTAAGTATTTTATTATATAATGTGTATTATTCCGAATTTTCATTTATAATAAAATTGTTAGTCCTAAAACATTTGCTAAAAATGTGGTTTTAGTGACAGAAACGAATCGCTGTGAATCCGACTCCACGCAGTCTTGTCTGCCCTACCCCTAGAGTGTAATTTAGAATCGCGTAGGCGCGGAGGGGCGAGGCGACCCGCGAATTGAGGAGCAGGTGGTGAGCATTAA
Source organism: Griposia aprilina (assembly GCA_916610205.1). NCBI lineage: Eukaryota > Metazoa > Arthropoda > Insecta > Lepidoptera > Noctuidae > Griposia > Griposia aprilina. Next base: position 15,459,534 of record OU744302.1, read on the forward strand.
ACCATCTGCAACGATAAGCTCGCGTGAGACCGCCAGAGGACCGCAGCCCCGGAGCCGTTACAGAAACCATGCTTGCTGCATGTTGCATGCTCGCTGGCATGCTACATGTTGCATGCTCTCATGCATGCTGCATGCTTGCTTGCATACTTGCATGCATGGTGTATGCAGCAAGCAAAAACTTTGTAATACAAATTGGTTTTAAAAAACATTATTAGGATAAATAAACATTAAATCATTTGAGTTTAGGACCTAACTTTTATTGAAAACGGTTTAATTTTTTTGTATATTATTGATTGTAATATTTATGACAAACAAATTTAGGGCATATTGTATTTAGGGATTTCAATTTTATGGCATTTTATGTGACATTAAGTGCGGGCAAGTTATCATTCGGACAAATGATGATTAGGACAAAAATAAATTTTGGCACTTTAGATTATGCATAAAAAAGTTAGGGAACACAATAGAGAATCTATTAGGGGTTCCGCACTGTACCTACTTAAATTTTCATTAGGAAATTAAGTTATTCCTGTATAGATGTAGTAACATGTATCTATATAAAAAAATGGTTGTCTGTAAAGTCGATTTACGGCCGATAATTTTACGTGATAACGTCATCGGTTCTGGCGGAACGTGACAATGAGTCATGCTTTTTCGTGCGTACAGCCGTGCGTTCATCGTTTTATAAGACGTTATCACTTCAAAAAATGCTTTTCGTTGGTTAGCGCATCACCTGAGAACGACTGGACCGATTTGTTTAAATACACTGTTCGTAATAGTCCGAATGAGGTATTTATGGAAAGAAAAATTTAAAAAAAACGGGAGAAACTGAACATCTTTTTTTATGTGATTTTTGTATTTTGGACAGGACAACGTCTGTCGGGTTAGCTAGTTGTAAAATATAAACAGTCTTACAATCTATATCTACTTAAATACCACATTAGTTAACAGTATAGATAGAGTTTTCAAGTCACATTAAAACGATTTGTTATGGTTGCAGCCGGGCGTGGCGGCGGCGGGCGCGCCGGGCGCGGCGTGCGCGGGCGCGGACGGCAAGCTGGAGCTGGCGCGGCGCCTCGCCTCGCGCATCAACCTCGCCAAGGGGCTCGGCGCCGAGCACAAGGGGGCCACGCAACAGGCTGCGGAGGCCATACTGAAGGGCGCCCCGTCTGCGCATACGCTTATTACGGTGAGTTGGTTTCATATGGAATTAAATGTTGGTAAGTGAAGTTACAAGGGTACCACGATGTAATAATATACTTCGCCAGGTATGGCATTCCGGTCACGGGGGTGACACAAGCCTACGTCATCACCGCTGTGTTACCAGTAGTGTGTAATAATAACTCCCCAATCACATTTATTCCCTGTGCGAATCCGATAAAACAAAGAGGTTTTAACTAACAATTACGTTGGTATATGTTTAAATTGAATTGCTTCGTTTGATTAGAAAAATGAAACGACAATTTAAATGGTTTAACAGAATGGTGTCTCAAAATGTTTCCATAATTCATGTTTTGTTGCAATAAAGTGGCAACTGGATAGTGACGTAAGCATGTGTCACTCCCGGAATGCCAGACCTTGACTTTTTAGACCATGGGTTAGACGTATTACATAACGTGCATGCAGTTTAGATGAACATATTTGCTTCAGAGTGAACTGTTTATCAGACCATTTGTTTATTCAAAAATTGGACTTTCAATACATCCTGTGGCCCAATGCATTTGGTTTGGCTATCATTCTACAAAAATCGTGCAATTCTTATACAATCATGGAATTTCTGCATATTGTCGTGTATAGTGTTGTGTTGCCGAGATATCATAGTTAACCATAATTGCCAATAATTGCGCAATTAAGTTCCTCGTGTAAGCGCACCAGTAAGTAAGTAAGGAACAGTCAGGGAACAATTTTATGTGTTTAGATTTTTCATTCAATATCCTTACAGTAACATTTCCTTTCTCAAACCACCAGGCTAAGACAGTAGCAGAACAGTTAGCTGCGAAGCTGAACACCCGTCTGAACTATCAGCCGCGCGACGAGAGTGCCTCAGAACCTGCTGAGGAGGTGTTCCGCAAGTACGAGACTGAACTCGAGATCAATGACTTCCCACAACAAGCAAGATGGAGGGTTACTAGCAAGGTACAGAAATAGTTCTATAATTAACACATAACATCACGCCCGTAATCCCGAAGGTTAAGGCAGGGGCTTACCTCAGTAAACTCACATTTCGCCAGTTATGTTTAAGTCCCATGTAATAGGGTGCGAGCCTATTGCCATCGACTGGGTGCAAATCCAGACTCTTGGCTGCTGATGAGAAATGACTGATAGAAAACCCAAATAACACTTCTCGATCAGGGAATCGAATCCAGGACCACATTCCCAGCAGTAGCACTTGGGACCAGCGATGCAGAGGTTCTTTAATTATTTGTATTTAGGTTTGATTAGTAGTAGAGGTGTGCGTCGGTTCCTTTCATACCGTCGCGGCGGGGGCTTGTGACGTATAATTCGTCGGCGTCATCGGCGTGGATGGTAAAAATACCACCGCCTGATGATAACCAAATTACTACAAAGCTCTTTAAAGCTCAAACTCAAAGCATTTATTTCAATTAAACCATTTACAGGCACTTTTAAATTGTCAAAGAGTCGGTCAGTTAGCCAGAAAGTTGAAGCTGGTTGCCCATTCCATAACGTAGATCTCTATGGAGAAGAACGGGCAAGAAAAACCGGCGGGGCTTCAATCCTATGAGAGCTTGCAAGTTTCTTCAATTCCTTCATTCAAGAAAGTATAGCGCCCGAGAGCAAACACGAGGTGCAAAGGTTCTGTTCTTCAAAGAAGATGATAAAATCTTGCTGAAGATCTATATAGACTCATCTCACTTCAGAGTCACGTGTACCTGCAACTGTTCTGGATATCCGTCACGAACCGTCTCATCAGGAGATTTGTGAGAGGTAATCAGAACAAGCCGGGTTTCGAAAAGGCTTCAGTACCGTAGATCACATCCATACTGTTCAGTAAATTGCACAAATGACCGTAGCGTACAATCAGCCGGTGTGTAAGGCATTTGTAGACTATGAGAGGGACTATCCAAATATGGGTATTTCTGGCCTCTGCAATGATGTTGAATTGACTGGCGCTACTTCGAAATGTTGAGATGATGGTGTGACGCTGCCACGATGACTCCAAATTCAGGATAAGAAAACCAGCCCCACCCCACTGCTCCGAGGGGTGAGACAGGGGGATATGATATATCCGAAATTGTTCATCAATCTGCTGTTTTCAAGGTACGACTGGACTGGACAACCATCGAGCACTGTGAGTATGGTCAGTGCTCAGCACTACCTGACCCCTCTTACAAAGAAGAAGAGGGGTTGGGTTATGCAGATCACTGACTGTACATCTCACATCTTTGCTTTGCTGATGACATCATCATAATGGCAGAATCGCTGGGATAGTTAGATCGGATGCTGCACTGCCTATGAATGCAATGAAGCCTCTGGGTTGGTTGGCCTCGGCATGATTTTAAACAAGATTTAATTCACTTATAACTTACACGTCTGAGTCCAATCCACATCGATGGTTCGCTACTAGAAGTTGTGTCTATCTGGCAGTCATGATCACTATTTTGAGAAAGAAGCTGGCAGAAGGATCCAGTTGGGTTGGGTAGCGTGGAAAACTTCATGCATTCTCTTCGCCCATATGACAATCTTCAACCAGTGCGTCCTGCCTGCTATTTAATGCTCATATAAAAAAAGGTTTTTTTTATTTTTGCATAAATTAATACGTTGAAAGAAACCAATAACCATATATTTACACATTTATTGTGTTTAGTTTACTAGTTTATCTGCATTGTATCTAAGACTAGAATATTACATATTTAAACATTGGCGCTGATGACGCTGATAAAAAAGTCTGCGCCGGCGGCGTGCCACGCCACCGGCGATCACCTGGAGGTAGTTGGCACGGCGGGTATACCTTGCGTGAGCCTGGCACAGGAGCGTGGGCGTTGTCACAAACAAAGAGGCCTATGTCCAGCAGTGGGGAAACTCGGGATCTAGGTGATGATGATTTAGGCTTGATTAAAGTAAAATGGAGAAGCTCAATCAATCAATCAATCAATAATTTATTTTGTTAAACATAGGTATGGTTACAGGTAGTATATTGTCTAAAATATGTGCACTATGTTTTACCAATATAGGGCGTACAAAATGAACATAGCTAGCTAGTTATTTTAGCTTCAAATGTGAGGAAACCTTAGCTACTGAAAGCTGATTTTGACAAATGAATAAGTATTTCTGACTAGCTGTGTCCGCGACTTCGTTCGCGTGTATGTCGGAAAACAAATTGGATTTCATGGGTTTTTTTTTTTGCGCGGAACCCTAATTCTTTTTCTAAAATAAAAGCTAAGTTGCTCTTTATAACATCAGCTATCTGCTACTGAAAGTCTCGTCCAAATCGGTCCAGCCATTTTCTGAGATTAGCCGGAACAAACAGACAGACAGATGACAGACAGTTTAAAAAATATATATAAATACCGTATATACTTTCATATGTGTTTAATAAAAAGCTGTTATTTTTACATTACAAATTTTATTAATTTGTCTATGATGAAAATGAGACTTCCTTTCAAATTGCAAATCTTAATAAATAATATTAGCCTCTAAAGATTTGATTGCGAAACGAGTTTGCTAGGTAAGAAAGTACTACTATCACGTTCTCATACTGTCATACTACTCTTCACTATTATTGTATATTACGATCGAAGTGACGCACGAAATTGTACTCGGTGGTACAAATCCCTTTGTGAAAGTTTTTCATCATGAAAAAGAAAATTAAAGTTTTTGTGACTCAGCTGCCTATTTCGTGTGTAACGAATTGGTGTTTTAATACACCGTCGTGTCGTACCGACATGATCAATCATGTTTGAAAAGTGAATAAGTACTGCTGATGTGTCATTTTGATTGCGAAAATTAACTGTCATAAATGCAATTCTATTTTATTTCTTGTAATATTCATGTTTATTGAGATAATTAAACATGTCATATGTTTGCTTAGTCATTAATCTTGTTAAATCAGATGTAATAACTTCATCAATTGAGACACCTAACGTAATGATGCAACATTTGACGTTAATTTCTGAAGATAACGTCAATGACCTAGAGAACTACTCTGATAATTAACTGTTAAATTTTTAATTAGTCGCGTACGTCATTTGATACTTTTGATGACGCGTTGTACCGACACTATCCTACGTTCCCTGATGATTCAGTAAATTGGCTGTTCTTGCAAATTTAAGGCTAGATATTATGTAAAAGCATGACAAAAAAATAAATGCGGGGCTGTCTTTGGGGACTGCCGATAGAAGTGAAAACTAAGTAACTTGTGAATTGTGTCAAAGCGTGCGGTGACTATGACGCGAGTTTCACGCTTTTTGTTCACCCAAAAAGAACACATATATACACGGTATACATATAGCTCATGGAAAGCGTTCGGTGACGATGACGGGAGTTCCATGATTTTTGTTCACCCATTCACAAAACTGCTCAACGCGCCTAAAGAAGTTTTCACTTCAATAAATAATAATTACTTTTTACTCGGCCATCTCATGCATCCGAAAGAAATCACCGACCGATCACGCGTCAATTGATTGCGTCATTTACTCGTTTACTTTATCAAAACAAATAATGAAGACTTTTTTACTAGTTATTTTTTTCTTCTAGATAAAACTAAAGGCGACCTATGGCCCTCCTTGGATAGATTTTTTATGAAGAGTAAATGACCTCGTTTCTTACTTTGTTTACTTACTTAGGGGTCGGTTTGACCTTTGTGTCGATAACTTATAATCCTTGTAATGTATTTACAAGTACAATTATTGCACATTGTATGTACTCTATTCAGTGCAATTTCTCTTTCCGCAGCGGTTAGTTGTCAAGATGTTGCTCAAATTAGCTATCATTGGTGTTTTCATATTCATGTGTGTGAAGCTGCTTAGGCGGCAAAGGGTGTATATTGGGAAAAGTTTCTACTGTCATTAATTAGTATTCGCCGAGGTAATAAGTCCTTTCATACTTAACATTCGATGTTGTTTTTATGGCCGCGGGTCGCTGGTTAATGTTGCCCTACTATGTCAACTGCGTATATTTTTCAACGGATTTCACTGGATTTGTTTTTTGTTACATCCAGATAAAATTATTTCATCATTCGTGGTTTATCTGATATCGCGGCGAGTTCGCACTATACTTACTAGTTGTATTAATATTATTTGTTTGATTTACAGGAGGCGCTAGCGTTGATCAGCGAGTATTCGGAGGCTGGTATCACAGTCCGTGGCACATACGTACCGCCGGGGAAGACGCCTCCCGAAGGCGAGCGCAAGCTGTACCTCGCTATAGAAAGTTCCCAGGAACTCGCAGTCGCCAAAGCCAAGTCGGAAATAACGCGCCTCATCAAAGAAGAGCTGCTCAAACTACAAACCTCTGCCCACCACATGATCAACAAGGCTAGATACAAAGTGTTATAAATGACCGGAATATAACTGGCGTAATTAATTATGTTAACATTGTTTTATTTCCTCCGTGACCCCTGACTGTTACCGTCTTAATATTCATGAGATAGTTTTAGTACGATTAACGGACAGCCGTAAATCTGAATAGTATCTTCGTAATTAAACACTGGCCTTTAAAAGTTACAAAATTTACTTTAATTTCTTGATAAGGCTATCTTTAGATTTTACTGTAACATGATTTACGATAATGGATGGTATTATCGTTTGCATAATATCCTTATCATTAAAAATAATGCTAAATAGTAAAACTGATAAATTATTATTATAACTTTTGAACTATTTCAATGTCTGTGTCTAGGATAGGAAGGCGCGATAAGGCTAAAATTGGAACATTAGCCGCTAGTAACAACGGCTTATTGCGATCGGATAAGACAAACACTTGAACGAAGTAATTGTACACGAATATGCCAGAGTAAGGCATTCTTAAAATAGCATTTAGATTGTGGGCTGTATTACAATATCTTTATGGCTAATAATACTATCCTGATAAATATAAATAGGGCACCATTGTACCTTAGCAATTGTGTGAAACGAATGGAAATACTGTCATGGAATGCAATAAAGAATTTAGTATTGAGTCATGTGTGTAGTTTTGTTTGTACATTGAGACAAATAAGAAGGGACAAGCAGTAAAAAAATGTTACATCTATAATTTGTGCTCCTGTTAAGTAATAACAGCCGCACGGGTCGATCGATTAGGTTAAGTTACACTTGCCGAGGTTGGTCCGTGGATGGGTGACCCATCTTTACATACTGAGATACCTCCGTGCCTCGGAAAGCACGTTAAGCTGTAGGTCCAGGCTGTCATTCGTGACAATCATTGCGCCCTCACGCCCCTAGTCGCCGCAGGAGGAGACACCCTGGGCGTCGGGAGTCGATAACCAACTCCCGGCCACCGTAGGCGCGGGCCTGCGGACGGCGAGCAGTGGGCATCTCGCCGTCCGGTAAGGACCAGGCCTGGGTCGACGGCGCGTTGTGTTCCACGGGCGCCTCAAAGAGATTTCAGCATAATTGACGGGGTCCGATAGGGCCGATGCCTGACGGGGTCACGGATTGTTCGAAAGAGTTATCGTGGCCCTGGCGCACAGGCAACTGAAGGAACACGGGTGGGTTTTAGTCAGTAAGAGTCTGACACGCCCTTCCGCTCCGCCCAGAGCGGGAGAGGTCATATGATGATTTTACACCCAAAAAAAAAAAAAAGGCTGTCATTCGTAGATCTTTGATAGTCGGAGTATCGTATTACCCATGGTATAATAATTTACCTCGCCAGGTATAGCATTCCGGTCATGGGGGTGACACAAGCCTACGTCATCACCGCTGTGTTACCAGTAGTGTGTAATAAAACTCCCCAATCGCCTTTATTTCCTGTGCGAATCCGATAAAACAAAGAGGTTTTAACTAACAATAACGTTGGTATTGTTTAAATTGAATTGTTTCGTTTGATTAGAAAAATTAAACGACAATTTAAATGGTTTCTATATTTTTTTTAACAGAATGGTGTCTGAAAATGTTTCCATAATTCGTGTTTTGTTGCAATAAAGTGGCAACTGGGTAGTGACGTAAGCATGTGTCACTCCCGCAATGCCAGACCTTGTTTTTTTAGACCATGGTATTACCTAGACACTGGGTTGTGGAGGTCAGATTGGCAGCCGCTCTTTGTAAAATACTAGTAGTCAGCTGCATCCGGTTACACTGGAAGCCGACCCCAACATAGCTAGGAAAAGGGGCTAGGCTCATTGATTGAATTTGTGTTCCTGTTATGCAAAATTGCAAGAGATTTTTTTTCTGTCAATTCTACGTCAATTTTTCGGAAAGAGCTCATTCAGTGTTGAAAAGATCCTAACCTTAAGGAAGCGAGGAACTTCATAGGTTGCACTGCACTGCTGTCTCTAGCAGTCTCTCAATTAACCCCATTAGCCCGCGTCCTAACTAAAAGGTTAGGACGCGCGGTTACAGTTAGGTTCCTATGAGCACCTTCACGCGTCCACGCTCATGGGACACCACTACTAGGTCAAGAAGATCTCGTAAGCTTCATGTAGGTTTGGTGTGGACTCTAATTACCGATGTTCTTGATCTAATTGCTTCGTTAACGAGGTAGGCTGCAGTAGAAAAGCTGTTCTACGTGGAAATTGACTGCATGACGTTAAATCGCAGATACGGTTTTGAAGCAAGCTTGATGAATAAGACCTGCAAACAAGGATTAAATTATCGATCCATATTGTCATCATCTTCCCAACGATGCCCCTCCCCCTCAATGACACCCAAAACCCCCAATCTCAATGTCCCTTTCCGTCTAACCAGATGCAACTGAATAACAGTATTTTACATGAATCGCTTGCCTACACAACCCAGAATATCGATCGACATTGTAGGTACCTATCTAGGATATAACACATAACATAACATCACGCCTGTATTCCCTGAAGGGTTAGGCAGAGGTGCACCTATAAAACACCCACATTTCGCCAGTTACGTTTAAGTCCTATGAAATAGGGGGCGAGCCTATTGCCATCAACCGGGCACAAATCCAGACTCCGGGCTGCTTCCGAGAAATTCCAGATGGAAAAACCCAGTAACACTTTGCCCGACCCGGGAATCGAACCCAGGACCTCATGCTCAGCAGTAGCGCTTGCGACCACTAGACCAACGAGGCAGTCAAACTAGGAACGAGGTAGCATAAAACAATAAGCTGAAAATTAAAATGCCACAACTATCGGCCGAAAATCACCCGTCCCATTGTTTGTAGGTATGGCGTAAATCACGTAGACACGCTGCAACATGCACTTCCCAGCACGTGGCTTACCAATGGACCAGTGTTTGCCACAATTGTGTCATCCTCTCGATGATAATTATAAATAACCGTATGAACAGGCGCGGTCTCGTGCGCGGGCGCCGCCTATGCGATAACGCGGGTTATCGACAGCGCGGGAAGATTCCACGGCAAACAACTGACGACAACACCACTTAGAATCTTACTCCACATCTACAAGCGATTTACGACCTTATTGATAAACAGAAATCAATATGGAAAGTTTAATAAGCTCCCATTTTTACGAGCTTACGTCCCTTACCCCGTAACTGTGCTGATAAGATTGACTACTTAGGGTTTATTTAGATACCAAGGTCAGGTAAGATTTCAATTTGAATTCGTGATGATAAGTTAAAAAAATATTTTGTTATCTTCGTCGCTAGGCCACCTATTGCTCTCCGACAGTAGGTACCACGAGTTCATCAGATTTTTCTGGTTTTCGCGTGCCGTTTGTTGCTAGCTGGTTATATAATCATAAATAACTTGATTTAAGGTCTGCGGCGTAACAGAAACGTGAGCACACAAGTTGTAATCAATGTACGTCAACTTTTTGTTGCTTTATTTAATAATACGTAATTATTTTGGTGATAATTTAGAAACGGTTATTTTTATTAGCTAGGTAGGTAATAATATTTATAATGTTGTTCTTAAGTAGGTAGGTAGGTTGGTAGGTAGAGATCGTCTAACTTAAAACTGCACGCCCCTTCTCTAACATTTCTATACCTACAATCATTTGAAATGTGTACCTATGTAACAAGCAGTGGAGTAGCATACATTTTAAATTAGACGATCCTTAGGTAGGAACCTAACGGACAGAATGATCAGTAGGTTTCACGTTTTTCATGTTTACGTATTCTAGAAACTACTTTAGTCGGGCACTGCAACTAAGTTGCAAAACATTAATTACTCCCCGCTGTCATTCTATTATTTATTGCGTGGCTATAACCCGTTTATATAATTGCACAATTATAAGAAATATTCTCCATATTTTTTCTTTATAATTGCTTTGATAAACATTTAAATTTATTCAGTAGGACAAAGTAAATAAGTATATCTTTAATCAATGTGCAGGCAAGTTCACTAAACGCGGAACGAATTATGTATTTGAAGAATGTTGTTTTTATTTAAGTGTTTATTGACATAAGGGCACACACAAATTATCTGTTGTAGTTATGTTTACATAAACAAGCTAAATTTCCAACACGTTTATCATTTCATGCAAGATGGCATAGTAACAAATTACCTACTTAGCTTTTTAGACCTGTACTTAGATAAAACCCCTCAAATCACCTACTTACAAATACAAAATACAAAAATACAAAATAGTTTATTACAAATAGAAAATTACATTACATTAAACGTGTTTGGAGCCTCCTTTTAGACAAACAATGCTTGTATTACTTACTGAAAAAACCCAAGTTCTTCCAAAAATGTTACCTACTAGGTACATGTCTGCAAAACAAGCTGTGACTGATGGTTGGTTATCTTTTATTTGAGCAGTCAAATACGTTTATTTGTCCATTGAAACCCTTCGAGCGGTTCTGCACTGTATCCGATCCGAATCCGAATTCAAGATTCGAGTTCAATCCGAATTGGGAATGTTCTTAATTCGGACGGACAGAGTTCGGATCTAGGAGCCTAATCCCAAAGCACGAAGTCCGTATTTTGGGCCCTATCTACTCCTTATCACTTACGGAAATAAGATTAGTCCGGTGCTCCAACAAAAAAAAAATGACAACACGATTTGTCAGCGGTCCTTACTCCCGATGTGTTTTTGGCCATCCGAAAAAGTTAATTAATCCGGAGTAGGGTTCACTTCTAATCGTCGTATTCTTCTTCGTATCGGACCGTTTTCGGATGGGCCCGTAGCTTAGTTGACGGACATAGAGAGTAGGCCCCCCAGTGCGCAACCCCTCATACAAATAGTACCTACTATGGCTACATCGGACCGACATTTCTCGGATTCGGATCGGATGCAGTGCAGAACCGCTCTTACGCGAAGGAGCGAGGTGGCTGTGATGCATATTTTCCCCCAACTTGTTATTTTTTTGTTTGTGCTCTTTCTCTGCGTCATGTTTACTGCAAATAAACGTATTTTCTTTCTTTCTTTCTAACGACCGAAAGAGGGTGGAAAAAGGTAGTCCCGTAGTCAATTATATTATTATAGGGCGTTTTTTTTAATCTGCTACGAATTGGCGTAGCTTTGAAATGCTACGAATCTGTCCGTAGCAGTGCTACGGTACGTTATAAAAATAAACTGCTGCTTTCTTTGTATTAGGTAAATGACCTTACTTTGTAGTTATTACTACGCGGCTACACAGTGGAAATGTACCACAAAACTAAAATTAACGTATAATAATATTAATACTAGTAGTTAACTAGTAAATGACTCAGTGGTCTAATTAAATACAATTGTTGCTACTATGGAAATCCCTGCACTTTGCATTCGATAACAATGCAAAACAACAAATCGATAGAAAAGAAGACGGACTGATATTAATTTGCCGCACGACTTCGCGGAATCAAAAGAAAAATAATTATATTTCGTGTGAACTTATCAAGAGTGATAATTCATGTTTTGACCTAACACGTTGCCGTGTCACGTGGTGTGTCACATGTTGTAAATAATAACTAAGGCGCCGCGTCCACAGTGGCATACGGTTAAGCTAAGCACGTGTAAATACATAGCTTCGCTTAAGCCTGATTTATTTACCTGATTAACCTGATTTATTTAATTACCTGTAGCGCACCATAAGTTGAAGCAACAATAAAGTGTTTAGACGATGCAAGTAATTTGTTGCTTCAATGGCAAGAAACTTGCATCGTGTAAATGAGCCACAGCGACGGTCACGCTAAGCATACGCAAACGCAAACCTGGCAAACCTCTTCGAGCACATCTTACGTAGCCGTGGACGGTCGACTTTATCTATAGTAGGTATGTTTTGTTACGCTTTATTATTTACTTACCTAAAATCATGTACGCGCAAGTTTAACGCAATCACGCCCAATTGAAGTGGGTATAATAAACCTGATCGTTATCAAAACTTGCTTACCGTACTATCAATTGCAAAAAAAAAAACAGTTATTGTGCCAATATAAGATTAATGTGGCTATACGATTATAGACAACAACATAGACAAGCCTCCAGTCACGTAGAGATAAAAAGGTGAATTTATTGGGCGTGATGTTACGCCTGTCACGCTTATGTAAGCGTGAGAGGAGTCATCAGATCGTTATCACGCGGAACTTTGCCCCCAAAAAACTAGCGTGTAAGAAATATCTTAAAATGTCATTAATATTTTACATCACATGTACAATTTTGAGTGACGGCTGCACTTTGCATCTACAGAAATGCTTAGGTAGAAAAAAAAATGCACAAGGTGTTACATGTTGATGTACAGTGGCGGATTTTCCCTAAGGCCCAGTAGGCCCGGGCCTAGGACGGCCAGATATTAGGGGCGGCCAAACGTGACAAAAAAATTCACTGATGATAACAAGAAATTACTCAAAGTACCTAAATATTTCCAAAGTTTGACGATTGATATGAAATTGATAAATATTATTCAGTAAATGTATCATTCCTACAGTCGCGAATCGCATTTTGACCAACATACGACGTAAAACAGAGCTGCAATTTGCAAAAAACCAAAGAAGATTTTAATTTGGCAGACTTAATTTCTGAATCGATTTCGTTAAAAGTTGGCAATAAATTTTATTCATTTTAAGTAGTCTATATGATGGGTGCTATGAAAGGGGCGGCTGGTACCTACTTACTAAATGGCCTGGGGAGCCTAGGGCGGCCAAGACTGCAAAACCCGCCACTGCTGATGTATATCTACCTATTCGTACAAACTTTGAGATTACTTGGGAATCACGTGTCATCGCTAAGACATACCTACCTATAGATGTGTAGACCAAAAAGTATTATAATAATTGCTTCAGTAATGTACGAAAGAAATTCTAATACCTACTGTAACTTCATACTTATTTGATTGCCGATCTGTTTTACCTAATAACTACATAATTATTATAATCAGCGCTGATAACGCGTATAGTAACAACAAATTATAGGCATTGCTAACTTATTATAAGATAATCTATTTTAGTACATTTTTTTTTTTTTTTTTTTTAATAATAAAATTTTTATTTTGGAACAATAACACAATACAAAGTACAAAAAGTAAAACGATGATAGCTGCAAAAGTATAAACTGTAGCGCAGCTAACAACGCCCCTCTCCAGATACAGAATGGAATGATGTTCCAATCCAAGGTAAAGTTAAGACAGTTAATTAATTTAGAGTTAGTTAATTAATAATAAAATAAAATATTAAAAAAGGCAAAATATAAGATACAAACATAAAACAGCCGGGACATGAATTGGGATGTTGAGCTAATGTGGTGAGTGTAGGGTATCTAGATACCTATTTATCACTTCGTTACGAGATTAGCTTCTTACCTCTATAAAGATGTTTTATTTAGAAGTTCAGAACATAGCCTTATGTTTCCCAAACCCTCTAATGGTGGATTTTGCAAGAAGATCACGTTGTCCGCCTCCTCTGTTGAAATTGCTGTCATTATCATCATCATCATTCCAGTCGAAATACGCCCACTGTTGGACATAGGCCTCCCCCAAGCGTTTTGTTATTTGCAATTGGTATAATTACAAGTCCCTATTTAACCCTCTAAGGCCCACTTGCACTGCCATCACTGCCATGATATACACAGAATGATGTTTAAAATTCGTTTAGCGCTAAACGTGTTTAGTGATTGGTGGTGCAAGTAGGTCTTATTTCTGCATGCAAAATACTCGTTGCAAGTGCCAAGTTAGAGCAGTGGTGGCCCAGTGGTATCGGCCCCGACTTACGAGTTGTAGGTCGTGGGTTCGAACCCAGGCAGGCGCTTTACTTAGTGTAAATAATTTCATCACCACTGCTCTCAAAACGGTGAAGGAAAACGTCGTGAGGAAACCGGCATGTCCTAGAACCAAAAATTCGAAGACATGTGACATCTACCAATCCGCACTGGGCCCGCGTGGTGGATTACAGCCCATTCCCTCTCAAAGAGAGGAGGCCTGAGTCCCAGCAGTGGGAACATTATAGGCTGATTATGCTAAGCGCCAAGTTCCGGAACAAACTTATATGTTATTGTGTGTGGGTGTCTTCAACACGACCTAACGGATCTACCCTCTTTATTAAGTATTTTGGTTTCTACGCTGGGTTACGCTATCACGTGCTGAAGGAGCTGTAGGTATAATATTATTCTAGGAAGGAAATATACAGATTATTTATTTATTTTTAGCCTATGTTGTCCCACTGCAGGGCAAAGGCTCCCTTTCTCCTTTCCACTCTTCTCTGTCTTGAGTAAGTGTGGATCAATCCAGTTTGTAGACGTCAAGCTCGTCCCACACTCTGCTCCTGGATATGCCTCGATATCGTCGGACGTTTTCTAGGACCCCATGGTGGTAGATTTGGCCCATGACTCGTTCAACGTCATGTGGCAAAAGTGTCCGGCGCAGTCATTTAAGTATGACTACTGTGTACTATGTTTGGCTGCTTTTTGCGTGACATCGGTGATTGTTGACATCCTGTAATGCGTAGGAGTTGATGTAGGCGTCATATACATAGATAAGGGCTTGTTACGTCGTCAAGCCAATAAAATGAGGAATTTATTTTATTTTCCTGAAATTCCTTTTGTTCTCATGTGATGTGACGTATTAAAGTACCAACGTTATAATATTAGTAAATGGAGCGTTTGCGTTTAGAACTTTTCATCATTCAGTAAGTAGGAGTAGGTATGGAAACTGTATCACTATCTAGAAACGTTTTCTGGCAAAATGTATTCTTTTCAGGGGGTCAGTTATATCTTTTCATTTCTCATACTTGGAAACTAAGCTTGAAGTTATCTGATCAGAGGGATGAAAACAGGACTTTTCGTCCCCGGGTAACGATTTTCCTTGCTGTCGATAAAAAAATGATGCAAGCCATGTCCCAACTTTTTATACAGCCACTTTGTTATACCGCGGCGTAAAATTGTAATAAAAAAATATTATTAACAATGTAACATAATTTTATAGGTATTTATAATTTAGTTTTCACTAAATTATTAGATATTTAATTTACATAGATTTGAGCTGAATATTTACAATCATCAATGCTAAAAGTTACTGGCTGGTAGAATGCCACAGAAAAAGAAACATAAAAAAGGCGGGAAAGTGGCAATTCGATCTTCAGTTGATTTGTCGAGTGCTAATTATTTACGTCTGTATATTTGTGTAAAATGGGTTCATCAGATTCAGATATATGGATTTAACACCTGATTTCGTTAGAGAAGAGGCTAAAACAGTAGTGGGAAACCTTTTACCGCCAAATTCAAAAGAAAGATACTTAAAATCTTACGATGTTTTTATGAAATAACGCGCTGAAAAAAGAGTGAAGTCTTTTTCGGAAAACGTGTTAGTAACATATTTCAATGAATTATGTAAGAATCATAAAGCTTTAACTCTATGGAGCGATAAATTCGCAATGTTAAAGACGACTTTAAGTGCAAAACACGATATATTACATTTGAAAATTTTCGCCAAAATCTTTTCAGAAAAAAAAAAACAACCGACTTCAAAAAAAACACTACAAAGTGAAAAATTACTTTAATTTCGGAAGTCGGTGTCTTCGTATCTGTATTTTGTTTTTTGCCACCGACTTCCGAAATTAAATTTAAGTTTCACTTTGTAGTGTTTTTTTTTAAGTCGGTTGTTTTTTTAGAAAAAAAAAATATTTTTCACTTTTTAATGAGTGAGTTATTAATAAATCTAAGTTACAATAGCCTAATGTCAACTGCTCGTCACCTTTTACAAAATATTATTTTTCCCGACGCAGGGACGGTAATTGTTGAGGAGTTCTCCTGTTAAGAACCAAAACCACTGGAGCCGATGGTGAAGCCACCATCAGCTCTATTTCACTATATGCATTGTGATGAGTATAAATTGCTTAGCAACCATATTAAAATCGAATCGCAACCCGTGAAATACTTATTATTGAAAAGTTGCGGTGGCCATCATCATCAGTTCCACTTCACCGAATGGTGCTTTCCAAGAGCAAATGCATGAGTTACTATACAAATACCCAAATCGCTATACGTGTGCCTATAAAATTTGAGGCTTTCCCTCAATTTCCATGGGATCCCCTCATCAGATTCTGACTTGGTGACAATGGGACCACCTCGAGAGCATATCCTTTCAAACAAAGAAAGAATTTTCAAAATCGGTTCACAATTGAAGGAGAAATCGGTGAACATAGGTACATAAAAAAAAAAAAAACTTACGTACAGTCGAACATATAACCTCCTCCTTTTTGGAAGTCGGTTAAAAAGGCAAAAAAATAAGAAAAGTTTTCTCCGCACATGAGGCCGCATCTTCTTAAATCAAACGCCAGACGAAATATACTTAGTAATTAGTAATAAAGGTAAGGAAATCTTTATATGTAGTATCATCGCATTTAAGAAATTTGTTTTAAACTGTAGGTATGTATAGATACTATACAAGAGAACTACTCATTAAAGATTTACATTTACTTTCAGGTCGTGTTGATATTGGCCATAAGTGGCGTTTGCAGAAACATTGAATTAGTGAAAATGAAGGTACATGACAAAGAGAAATAGGGTGAAATAATACTACTAAAGTTAAGAGGTACTAAAGCAAAAGTTGACCGAACCTTGGTACTAAAGAAAGAATTTGTACAAATAATAGAAAAATACTTCGACCTTGTGATAAGGAAACTGATAGTTTTTTCCTGAATTACCAAAAAGGGAAATGTTTGAGGCAAGTAATTGGCAAAAATAAAATGTGTGGTATCCCGAAACAGATAACCACGTATCTTAATTTACCAAATCCAAGCTTATATTCTGGTCAGTGCTTCCGCAGAACTTCAGCTACTTTGTTAGCTGATTCAGGCGCAGATGTGACTACAATTAAAAGACACGGAGGATAGAAATCGAGTAAAGTAGCTGACATAGAAGAATCAGTGGATAATAAGACTAAAATATCAAGGCACTCGAACTGGCGCGCGGCGTCTAATGAGACTTATACTTACTGCTATGATTAATAGCATGAGTAGTTCAAATGTGACTTACGCTTACTGCTATGATTAATATCATGTGGTGTTCAAATGAGACTTACACTCACTGCTGTGATTAATATCACGTGTTGTTCGAATGAAACTTATACTTACTGCTATGATTAATAACATGGTATTGTTCGAATGAGACTTACACACACTGCTATGATTAATATCATGTGTTGTTCAAATGAGACTTCTACTCACTGCCATGATTAATATCATGTGTTGTTCGAATGAAACTTATTCTCACTGCCATGATTAATATCATGTGTTGTTCGAATGAGACTCATACTTACTGCTCGGATTAATATCATATTGTTCGAATGAATCTTTTACTCACTGCCATGGTTAATATCATGTGTTGTTCGAATGAGACTTATAATCACTGCCATGATTAATATCATGTCTTGTTCAAATGAGACTTATACTTACTGCTAGGATTCATATCATGTGTTGTTCGAATGAAACTTATACTCACTGCCATGATTAATATCATGTGTGGTTCGATTGAGACTTATAATCACTGCCATGATTAATACCATGTGCTGCTCGAATGAGACTTATACTCACTGCTATGATTAATATCCTTATTTACGCGGCGTTATCTTAGGAATAAACTTTCCATTTGTTCAGTACGCTGGTCTTGTTTTAATGACGTGCATCTAATTATAGACTGCTATCGGTATTTGGTCTTGTTCTTGTTTTTTCTTAGTAACAACAGACTTTGTTTTGTTTCTTTTTATTCCTGCGTACCAATGAATGGTTTCCGTTGATAAGCGCAAAAAAAAAAGCGCATGGTACTCTTTTTGACGGCATGGTTGGTGCAGTGGCAGAGCAATCGACTTCTACGCTGCGTGCAGTGGCGCGGGTTCGATTCCGGCTCAGAGCAAATATTTGTATGGCCTAAAATAAGAAATTGTTTCAGGTATGGGTGCATGTGTATGTGAAAATTTATGTTTGCAAACGCACCGGTTTGAAGAAAAATATCCTCGTAGAACCTGGACCGTTTGCAAGGACCATAGAGCATAGAGCCGCCGGTGGCCCGTGTTGCTCTATAGCATGGACTGATGATGGCATCACTCACAATATTATAATATCTTCTACACATGCTTTTTCCAAGCATGTCAAGGAGTTGCTTGAAGGTTGGAGAAACCTTGATCTATGTGCTTTTAACCGTGCACTCAATGATCTCTAAAGTTCTCACAGCCTTCTAAGAAAAACACCATGCAAATGAGTAAGAAAAAACCATGGTTTTGTTTATGCTGTGATGGTTCCTCGGGTTAGATGGCGTGACGATCTTTGGTGTCCGTTAGTAGATGGATGAGCGAGGCTGGAATTGAGCGGTGGTCAGTACAAATAAAAGCGACTGGATGATGATATAGATTTATGAAGTAATGGGAATTCAAAAGACATCACGACTGGTTGACCAATTTTGTTTTTGTGACAATGACAGTGTATTTTATACCTTTATTTTTTGGTATACCAAGCAGTACATACAAAGAATTAATTTAAAACTTAAAAAAACACTTTTTGAACTATTTTGCCTAAACTTATCGTCAGCTGGTGTTGCGTATACCTGTAGTATACGCAACACCAGCTGACGATAAGTTTATCTATGGCATCCACCGAATGCCAAATCAGTTCCGTCAGACTTATTAATAGCAATCACTGATAAAACGCATAAGCAGCAACAACAAAATTATAGGAAAGAACTTATCCAACCAACCAGGTACGCTTCGATCATGATAAAATTGATAAATGATTTTATTTCTGTAAGTAGGTTTGTAAATGATAAATGATTTTATTTCTGTTCGGTTTGTACAAACACTTTTACAAGTCAATCATATTTTTTAAATTAGATGAGGTCGGCGTTTAATATCTGACTACTCTAAGAAGAAAGGCCGAAACAAACCCAGAGGTCACAGTCTCTTTTAAAGTCTAGACATAATCTTGGTCAGATCATGTGAAGACCATGTAGATTGGTGTCTGAAATGGTCTTTTTAGGAAAGTACCACACATATTGAGTGGACCTGTCCAGTCAGTGCACGAATTTGTCAGTAATCGTGCAGCTCAACTCTCAACGACTCAGGAAGACGAACAACATTTATCAAGTAAATGATTGATGACGCTAATCAGTGCGTCTACCGATGGTATCATTACGATATCATTCTCACGTTGGGGACCAGGCAGTGATAAGTCATGATGCACGCATGAAACAGTGTTGATGATTACAATTCATACATAATGATCATGAAAATTAGATAAAAATTATCGAAGGAAAATTTTTCATGTGTAAACTTGTTTTTTGAGGATCACGATAGATTAATTGATTTAAATCGTTTGTAAAACCTTTATTGATAACGTTATCGGTAAATGTGTTGGATAGTTAGTTGTCTGGTTTTTGGTTGCAGCAGTTGATTGATTGAATTAATGCATAACTGAATGACGACGTCCTGCAGAAATTATTGTTTATCTGACCCATGATCAGACCCATGCGAGAAAAAAACAGTAAAAGTACCTATTATTTAATGAAAAACCCTAATAGCATTTATTGTTGGCGTTTGGTTGGGCCACGATCACGTGCACGTGGCCCAACCGAGTGCCAGCAGTAAATGCTATTGGGGAAGTATAGTTAAAACTAAAAATTTCTTGACGGAAAATTTAAAAACGCTTCGCCAATTGAAGAAAGGACTGAAATGTTACTTTCTACTAAGTAGTTTCTATTCGTAAAACCTATCATGTACTAGAACTGTGTAGAGTGTAGACTATTTACTCAATCACGGTTTTATGTAAGTGACGATTGATTAGGTTGCTAGGTAAATTCCTATGAAGCTTGATAACTCATTTCTTAGGTCACTCTCTCAGCACAACTCACGCAAGGTAATTAATATTGATAGCCTTTGGGACCTGGGACTCTCACATTCCTTTAGCTGTTAGTAATAGTGCACATTAATGTAGTGTTGCTTATTTCTTTCCGACAGTAAAGGCTCCTTCAAACAGGCGCGACACATGACGCGACAAAAAAAGCACCGCTTGTCGCGCGACGAGCGGTGCCTTTATGTCGCGTGCGATTTGCGTCACGTGTCGCGTCTTTTTGAAGGAGCTTTAATAGTCCGGTTTGTGGACAAACTTGTATAGTCCCCCCCATCCACACTCTTGACTAAGTAGGAAATGTATGATGAAAGAAACAGTAAATAAATTATATTTAATATTTTGAAATTTGTTGTTTATTTATTATTAATATTAATTTTTATTGTTAATGAAGTGTTTAGTCTAGATTCTAGACAGAATTCTTGGATCCCAAGCGTCAAAAGACGCCCGGGGCACCCTGGGCAGTCAGCTTTGCTTAGGTACTGGTCTACAGGAACTCTGAAAAACAGAAAAAGAATTCTGGATCAATTGGATTTTCCGAAGATACCAAAAGATTTCTGCTCACAGCGAGAACAAGTCACTATTATTATGTAAAAATAACATTAGTACCTATAGGTAAAAGATTACGATGATATGAAGTAATATTAAAAAACAAGTGCGAGTTGAACTCGCGTGGGTTCCATACGATGAATATGTTACACACCAAAAACATGTCATGTAAAGTAGGTTGTCAAGACTTACATAACGCTTTACTGTTAAAAAATTATCAGACCCAATGTAAAGCCGAGCCCCTAAGTCTCGAGTTCGACGAGGCCTAACTCTACAAATTTTACATCTTGGTCAATGTACGGGTTGACTGTTTCGCGGCCGTCGCAACGGCCTACTGTGTTCCTATGGGCTTATGTTAAGAAATGAAGTCACTGGTCTTTAATGCTGTGTCATGCAACAGTTCAATGGAACGGCCAAGCCATAAATTTTTACCAAAATGTAAAGTTAGGTTAGGTTAGGTTTGGGGCTTGGCTCTGCATTCGATCTGATAACTTTTAACAGTGAAAACTCTATGTAAGTCTTGGCAACCTATTCTACATGAAATGTTTTTGGTGGGATTTCAATTCTTTTTGTAGGGTGCTCTATTTCTTTTCATTTTAGCGGTGATATTTTACTGATGTTGCACATACCTGTTAATCCACAGTCGGATAAAAATAGTTATTTATGATACTAGTGCGGTAAGTAGGTTTTTACAAACGAGTAGACGAATGTAAGCTCGAGACGAAGTCGAGGGCTTACCATAGTTACGAGTTTGTAAATATCAATTTCCGCACGTGTCATACAACGTTTTTCAACACATTTGCGGGAAAACAGTACAATATTAATATCGGATTCCTCGCTTGAACTAATTTATTTTTACTTTGTTTATAATTAATATCAGTCGGAAAGTCGCAACAATCTTTGACGTTTCTAATTTGAAAATGGCGCGAATTTCAAATGGCGCCACGTGCGCCTGGTGAAAATTAGAACTACACGTTTCGTCTCATTTTCTCTTTAGTATTAAAGTGAGACACTCATATTGAGCAAAAGCGCTTCCAAGGAGGTTCGATTATTTAGCTTATTTATTCTTGTAATGTGGAACTCCTTGGTGTAGTTCTTATATATTTTTTATGGAAATTAAAAATAAACCGTAAAGGATACGCACGGCGCTATACAACGGAGTATGCGGTAAAATAGGTACTTAGGTGTGAGTACCTATTTTACCGCACGTTCCGTTGTATGGTGCGTAATTTTTAACTTTCGAACCCTGTATAGAGGCATCGTAAATGCATTTTTTTGAGCAAATGTGTTGAAAAGGTATTTCTTGAACGCCAGCATTTAATTTCTTCTGCATAATTAACGAAAAATAGTATCTTTTTCGTTGTTTATGTACATGCCAATCTAGCTTTCATAACAAATGGAAGTAGGTATATCTATTATACGTAAGAAATAAAGACTTGCACCGCACTTTAAAGGGTTTGGAGGGTGAAAGATACAAATTTCTTATTTTTTTTTGTTGTTTTTGTGCAATTCTAGCCTACATACCAAATTTCAGCTTTCTAGAACTTCGGGAAGTACCCTAGAAGTTTTATTTTATATTCAGACCTGCACCTCCCATTTCCAGGGTTGGAGGGTGAAAGTTACAGATTTGTTAATGTTGTTGTTGTTTGTGTGCAAATCCTAGCCTGCATATAAAATTTCAGCTTTCTAGGACTTCGTGACATGCCCTAGAAGTTTTGATGAGTGAGCGAGTGAGTCAATTCAGTCAGTGACGAAATCGACGTATTTTAAGTATTCATAAAACCTAAAGTATAAAATCTAGACAAATGAAACAATGTGTTTTATAAGTCTGCTAATTTAATTTTATCCTGAGAATTTGAGCTCTCTAGCATTATCCAGGCCGAAGCTATGAGGGTATGAAAATACGACGAAACGGTTTGAGAAAAGGTAGGTGGTGCCTGCTTTTGGTTTTTGGCTCGTCATGGCTACTACTTAGTACCGTGTCCCTAGATCCCAATAGAAAACTTATTATTGTAGTTGAAAAACATCTCCCATACATTCCAACTGCAAATGTAAGTTTGTACGCAAAATATTGACAGATTTACCATGCTATTTTACGACCATAGAATTCTTATAGGTTTTCCTGTAATCTATGTGTAAAGAACTAATTTCTGTATGTTGTTCAGAATTTTAGGCTCAGTAGTTTCGGAGTTAAGCGGCGGGGAATGGTCAATTTTCATATATTTTCTTAAATAACTTCAAAACTGTTTATGTTAAAATTATACAAAAATATATTTGAGACCCTCACAACAAGGCCTTTTATGTGTTAAGTCACACGGTACAGTTTGCAAAACTTTTGTTTTTAATTTTCTAGTTTGGCCCCAAAAGTGACCCCCCCCATATTCAAAGTTCATTTATTTACGTTACAGGTCCGTATTTGGGTCACAGAAATTCATATGTGTACCAAATTTCATCTTTATTAGTCCAGTAGATTCAGAGCAAATTAGCTGTGACAGACGGACAGACAGACACACGAGTAATCCTATAAGAGTTCCATTTTTTTATTAGGGCGTACGGAACCCTAAAAAGAATAGAATAGATATAGAAAAAAAAGATAAAATAAAAGATTACGTAACGAAGACAAGTTTCATAATTATCAAATGGGAAATATTAAAAAGGAATGTTAAGAACTTCCGGGGCGAAATAAAATAGATAATGAAACTCGTATACTTGATCTAATTCCTTAGGATTTTCACTAAGACGTTAA
Organism: Griposia aprilina; assembly: GCA_916610205.1. NCBI lineage: Eukaryota > Metazoa > Arthropoda > Insecta > Lepidoptera > Noctuidae > Griposia > Griposia aprilina. The sequence goes on from OU744302.1 coordinate 15,483,181, forward strand.
TTCCGATAATTATGTTTAATCAGTGGTTTGACAGTAGATATCAGTGTTAGTGAATACTGATGCAATAGGAAGACGTGGTGAACAAATAAGCTTATCTGTTATCAGTGCATGAAACCGTCTGACGGGTAAAGAGGCTGAGTTGAGTAATTAGACAATGAATTAAATCAGTTTATTAGGAAGAATTGCGGTTGACTTTGGCCTCATATAGAATGTCCGGTTTTTGGGTCTCAGAGAAAGAGTGTTTTGCTATCTAACTTTTTTCAAAATTGAATATCAATTATTTCTATGAACTATCTTGAAACTATATTTGATAACAACTACTGTATCTCCTACCCCTTGGTTATTACAGTATTATGATGAAGTTTCAGCCCGTGCAGGAATACCTACTGGATTGTCGAGTATTTGTGTACTACTTCAGAATTGCTTTTGCTACGCCCGCTACGAGTATTTGAAACAGTTCAAAACAAAACAAAAATCACTTAACTAAGCTGAAATTACTGCCGGGGTCGCGGGTTTATCCGAAAGGGTTACCGTGGTCCTGGCACACAGGCAACTGAAGAAACACGGGTGAGTTTTTGTCAGTAAAAGTCTGACACGCCCTCCTGCTCAGCTCAGAGCGGGAGAAATTACTTGATGATTTCCCACAAAAAAAAAAAATGCTATACCGAAATGTTCAGTAGTGGGTAATACTCTACTATTAAGTAGTGAAATTTACTCCCAAATGATGCCAGCGATTAGGTATGCTATGCTCAAACTTTGAATTTACTCGAGTAGCTTATACCGGTTGAAAGTTAACTAACTTTGAAAAGTCATTCAAAGTTAGCTTCTATGAGTTTGAAAGCTTCGTAAGTTTGTCTGCATTCAGTGTTCAAAAGCTTTCCTAAGTTCCGAAGCTTGAAGTCAGATGTCGCCAGATGAGATTAAACCAAAACTTTCCGTAGATCATAAGAGATGGCGCTGCCTGTCTCATTCTGTGTTGTGCCACCGCTACGGACAACTTTATTATAGGACGTGTTTAGCCGGGGCCAATCGATTTACCTAATGACACTGAGGTGATATTATAATGAGCTTATACATTCAATGGTTATTTATTAGTTGCGGGTATTTGTTGATTAACATTTTATTTTACCTTCGTATTTTCTACAATATTTTTAATCTTTCCTTTAATTAACAACAATGTTGACAAGAGTGACGCGTCGATGTAAATTGTTTTAATAAATTTTCTACCTCACCTTGATCGGCAACCCGGTTTAAATGTATTCATCGATATTTACATTCAATGAGGAATAAAAACACTGGATAATGAGGCTCGTACCTTGGATGTGTGATATCAGACGCAGTTTTCTCTGTACTGCTAAAATCAGGTTGCAGATGAAAGATACATATTATGTACCTATCTGTATATTTTGTTCATCTCAATTACAGCTCTGGAACATCCATCTTAATAATTATGGTGTCGGACGTCTTAATAGACAGCAAGTTTATAAGGTTCATGTCCATGTGTAGCCAACAGCGACTAGCCTTTACCTGTTCAGTGGAAAGTGCTGATACTAACTTACTAGTGTGTATCAGTGATGCGATGTGTACGAATATTGTAAACAGGAAAGTTACCGAGCACGCGCTGCGGGCCAGCGTGTCAGAGGTCCAAGTCGTGCCCTTAACCTCTTTATATTTATTTATCACTGTCTGATTTGTTATGTATCGTTTATACTACGGCAGATTCCAGTAGATTCTATTTATAAACAATTCGTAATTACTTTAATTACATTGGAGTATATTCAGGGTTTCGTAGGTCAGTGTAATAAAATGCAGAAATAGGGTAGATAATAGTTTTTTTAATTAACTTACTCTTTTCAAGTATTTTTTCACAATTCTGTGAATTCTTTGCAACGATAAAAAATATAACAATACGAACTCGATCATGTCCGATACAACATTTCTTATACAATAATATTTACTCTTTAATATCACAAGTACACTTACAATCTAATTTTTTTATTAAAGCTTTCAAGTTTGGACTTACGATCTATGATTTTAACTTAAGCTAACTGATTGTGAGATCCAAAGTTATTTTGATATCCTCCACACGTTTCACTAAACTTTATATGGATGTTAGCGGACACACAGTGCGCGAGCGACTCCGGCGGTGCTGGAACAGATGTGACCGCGGAGCCGGGTCCGCCAGCTCCGGGGCACAGTCTACCAGGGTCGCCACACGGCCGGGGTCTTGCTGAACGAGTTGGTGGAGCAGTCCAGTGGGGTCGCTGTGTGCATGTGCACGGGCGAGGCGGGTGGAGACGGGGTCACGTAGCCGGAGGTCGAAGAGGCGGTGGACAGCGCGGGGCTGGGCGGGCTCGCCGGCGGAGTGTCGGCAGAGGCCGCGGCGCGCTGCATGTCGTTGAGTCTGTGGCCCAGGTGGGTCATGAGCTGAGTTCCCAGCCTCACATCCACACCAGGGATTGAAGCCAAGCAGCGGGACACTTCGTTGGCAGCGTGAGTGAATCCAGCACGGAAGCGGTCAGCATCCACGGTGGGGTTCAGCGACAGCCGGCGCTGGCGGCGGAGCTTGTGGAGGTGGCGAACGGTCAATTCCAAAATATCGGCTTTCTCCAATTTTGCAACATTTTCTCCTTCAGACTGAAGAGCGCTGACCATCAACTCCTTGAGTTCGTCGAGGCAGCGGTTGATGCGAGCACGTCTTTTGCGCTCAAGCATCGGCTTCATCACTTTGCGATATTGATAAGTACGCGAGACTGGCTGCGGGCCGTCGTCTGCGAGCGAGTACGCGATCTCGTAAGACATGTTGAAAATTTGTGTGTAGCGAGTGGAGGTGTGCGTTTGCTCTGAGCGTTGAACGCGGAATGCGGTACGTCCGCTGGGTGGGGGCTTATATAGAGAGCGGAGGGCGCGCGATCGTGGGAACGCACGAAGCCGTCGAGTTCCCACACGCGCCACCTGTGCGGAGCAGCTGCCGCCGGGGCGCGGGCGCGGGGGGACACGCGCCGCACCGCGCGTGCGCGCCGTAAACAATCGTCGGCGCGGGCGCACGCCGCGACGCCTGGCCCCGGTAATTGCCGGTTTTGCGGACGGATTCTATGCTAGCAGCTACCGACTAAGCTAGGACACTGTTTAGAACTTGCCATATACAGATACTAACTGCTATAAGTACTTGGTTCGATGTTGATCTGTCCGTAGTAAGATTTATTCAATCGTTCATCATAACAGTACCAAAATGCTCTCAATAAGATTTGTCAATACAGATGTATTTAATACGGCTCGATTTTTGCAAAAAGACTTCCAATTTTGTAGTAGGTACGGGAATTTGTTCAAAGGTCTCGTAGCGCGTAGCTACTGCTACGGGTCCTGCGTAGCACAGTATTTTGTCACCTCTCCAATTGCCTCGCTTGTTACATCAGCAATTAATCAAACTGTTATTGCTGTATAAACAGAGCTTATATTTCATCAGCACACATTTAATTAAAGCGGCGTCTAATTAAGATCAGATTTATGCACGTAATGTCGCAACGTAATGCCGGTGTAAAGCGCTCGGACAGGCGGCGGCGCACAATGGCTACGTCAATTATATTCTGATCGGCTTTCGGCTACTGTTGGCGTTCATCAATCACGGATTACGCGCCGTAATCAATTATTGACAGACAGAATTACAGTTGCGATACGCTATATCGCCCTAAATGAGAGTATCTTGGGTAATGACATGGAGGTAGAAGATTGAGAAGGTTTCTCTACGGGTGTTGTGTATTGATGTGCAATGTGTGTTGGTATTGATGTGTGCTGTGGCGCCATGGCGCATGGCGCTCGGCGCGGTGGTCGGTAGCGCTCCGCGGGACGTAGGTGGGTATTAGTCAGAGCGGCGCGCGCGCTGGCAAGTGGGCGGCGGCCTACGCCTGACGCCGATGAGATATGGTCCGCCATCCGGTATCGACACGCGTTCATTATCGCTGATCGCGCCGCGTGAGTGCGTGCTTTCTCCGAACTACACCCACTGCAACACTCCAAATGTTTATGTGTTCCTCTTTATACGAACGTGTAGGTTATGACATTTGGATATTTTATGAACTACATCGTGCTTCTGAAGATATCATTTACATAAAATTGATACCGTCTCTTATCTTGCTTGCGTGGGTTTTGTTTTTATCAGTAACGGCCGCGAAATTATTTATAAGATCATATTACATATAATTATCTTTTAACTTTAACAAATGACTCACGCAATCTAAGTCAATTTTTACCCGGAATGATTCCTAAGTACTTGAACAATTTATGTCCATTAGTGGCTAATATAGTATTACATTTTTGTTGATGGTCGATATCGAAATATTCCGCTAGTTAGTGAGCCGGACGGAAAAATGTTAATTTGTACTAATCGCCTGGGGAACTGTGCCGGGCACGCTCCACGACCGTACGACATGATGAGTATGACCATTAATAAACATATTAATAACTAGTTACATTAAAGCGTGGAAAGTTTCGTTAAGTAATGAGTACCCATTGGTCATACATTGCTTTTGTATTCCGAAGAATAGATTTTTGGTTTTCGTAAAAAGTAATCTTACGAGCAAACTAATTTGAGGCGACTTTTAAGCAATGTTTACAAAACCCAGAATGTACGTATAGGTAGGACAATAACCGATAAACGATACCAGGAATAGGTACCTAACACATAAAGACCTATTATTGTCTGGCACAAGCATTAACACTTTCATAATCTGCGAATTACAGCCTGATAAGGCGACAAACGTACTAAAACAATAAACAATACTGAGTTTTCAACCTGTTTAAAAGTATGCACAATAGTGTTGCACCCAATCCGTGCCTGCTACCTGTCGTCAGTAATACCGGTGGGTGCGTTGAGCCCTTGGTGCATGCCGCCAGAGTTTTTTTTCTGCCGATAACTGCATCCGAAAAGGGGAGAGGGTAGGCTTTGCAATTTTTTTTTGGTGTTTATTATGGATTTAATATGCTTTGTAATTAACCAAAATATTTACTTTGGATCTATGTTTCAGTAATTTTATGATTTATTGGGAATTGTTTTCTTCAAATGTTTGGTTTTGGGTATAGCTTTTTTTTAGAGTCCCTCATAAAAATCGTAAATCGACTTAGCTAGAATGAGCTACAGAATTTTCACAACGCAACGTTACGCTAACAACGTACATAGCACTTATAAGACTGCCATTTCCGTATTCATAGTATCCATAACATTGTCGTAATAAATGACTTGGTTGTTTAAAAAGGAAATGGCCAAAATTAGGTAACATCCACACTGATTTCATCAAAGTCCATTGGTACTTCTATACATCTATACATACATATTATACATTAAAGTAGCTTTTCGCGTCTATCTGTGTGGCCGCGTTGTTCTTGTAAAACAACGCAATGGATTTTCATGCGGTTTTCACCATCATTTAGAGAAATTATTCCGGAAGCTTTATGTGTATAATTCATTCATATTAAACTTACTTATAATTAAGAAAACTCTATGTTCTGTCAATTCGTACAACCATGAGAATCAGGGACGGATCGCTAGTTCAATAATATAAGGATCAAGCGTAGGCGGCCGGATGCAGGTAATTGTATGTCATTTATTGCAACGACATTTTGAAACCATATTATGTAGATATTTAATTGGGAAATAAAAAGGCTATATAAATATGAGGTACAGGACATTTTATTGCCTGTTATATTTAGTAAAGATGTTCGCAGCATCCTTAAAAGGTGATGTTTATTTTTTTTATTTTAGCAACTTTTTTTCGCCTTAAATGGTCTTGGTGTGCATTTTGGTTTAGACCATAGGGCGCTTTTTATACAAAAAAAAGTCGGTGTCTTTGTATCTGTATTTCGTTTTTTGCCACCGACTTCCGAAATTAAAGTTATTTTTCACTTTGTAGGGTTTTTTTTAAAGTCAGTTGTTTTTTTTTGAAAAAAGTTTTTATTTTTCACTTTTTAGTGAGTCAGATATTAATAAATCTAAGTTGCAATAGCCAGCAGTCAACTGCTCATCATCTTTTACAAAATATTTCTTTTCCCGACGCAGGGGCGTTACTTGTTGAGGAGTTCTCCTGTTAAGAACCAAAACCACTGGAGCTGATGGTGAAGCCACCATCAGCTCCATTTCACCATATGCATTGTGACGAGCATAAATTGCTTAGCAACCATATTAGAATCGAATCACTGCCCGTGAAATACTTATTATTGAGAAGTTCCGGTGGCCACCTGTGGTCTTCATCATCAGTTCCACTTTACCAAATGGTGCCTTCCAAGAGCAAATGCACGAGTTACTATAAAAAATGCCCAAACCGCTATACATACGTGTGCCTATAATTTTTGAGGATTTCCCTCGATTTCCATGGGATCCCCTCATCAGATTCTGACTTGGTGACAATGGGACCACCTCGAGAGCATACCCTTTCAAACAAAAAAGGAATTTTCGAAATCGGTCCACAATTGACGGAGAAATCGGTGAACACACATAAAAAAAAAAAAAACCATACATACAATCGAACATATAACCTCCTCCTTTTTGGAAGTCGGTTAAAAAAAATTAACAATACGACGATACTAACCAAATTAACTTTACATTGTCTTTTAAATTAATTTTGTTAATCAATCATACTTTACCGACCTTATCTAGTTTTTAAAATATGATTGACGTGTAAAAGTGTTTGTACAAACCTATTTATATTTTTTTTTTTTTTTTAAGTATACCTATTAGTCCTTCCACTATCAATCTTCCGGGTCTTTGTCAAATAAATTATAAGCAAATACAAACAAAATACAAGTTCTTCGATGTGATTTGTAACGCAGTAGAAAAACTATGATATAGAGAGCGATGATTCACCTTCTCTCCCATATGCAAATACCAACTTCAATGATACATACATTTCCTCACGAGGTCACATCAAAACGATCCTTGAATATAAAACCAAGTAATCAATAGCTGACTCACCTCAGGGAAGGTAAGATCACTCTGAACAGCTCCGGAACTAGTATTTTCATCAGTATTTTATATTAAACACAAGCAGTTGCACCTTCGATGTGTCATGTAAACTAAAATAAAATAGCATTAAAACAATCGAGATGTCTATGCTAAATCTAAATGTATTATACACATAAATCCCCCCGGAATAAATGCTCTAAATGATGATGGAAGGCGTGTCAAAATCCATTGTGTAGTTCAGAAGATCTGAGCGGTCGCACATACAGACACGAAAAGCGACTTTGTTTATGTTATGTAAATATATATTATATCGATCAGCCTAAAATTTTTCCACTGCTAGGACTTAGAGCCTTTAATCTGTGAGAGGGGGTGGCCATAATCGACCGCGAGGGCTCAGTGCGCGTTGATTGATGTCACATGGCTTCGAATTTTAGTTTCTAGGACGTGTCTTTCCTCTCGATGTTTTCCGACGAGCGGTGGTAATGACTTAAATTGCACAAAATATCTGCCTTGGTTCGAAACCACGACGTCGCCTCGTAAGTCGGGGCCATTACCTCATGGCCCAGTAGTAACGTCCACTTTTGCTGACCACTGCGTTTCTCGATTTCATCAGATATTTACCTACATAAATCACAAGAATCATACGCTCGATGTGTCATGTCTTGCGAACTAGTAACTGCATTAGTGAGCTTATGTAATATGATCATTATTTACATGCATCACATAGTGACGCACACGGTATGGCATATTGAACCAATAGAATATAGTCATAATATAATTGCGTTAGTAGTTACTCAGAAATTATCTTGTTTGAAGTTAGGTTGTAGGTATTTTTGCACGCAATAGTGTACTCTAAATAAATGCGGCTGCTGTTGTGAACCCTTTTTCAGCTCACGAAGAAACTCAAGTTCAGACATGTCAAAGTAAATGACGTATATACTCGTATACGTCGGCATGTCTAATTCTTATAATCTTTACTGCCTTGTATGTGTTTCACTGATAAAATGATTAACTTAATGATGATAGTGTGACTTCATTACGGACTCATTCATTGCACCGGAAATACACACATACTTAAAGACTATGGTATGCAACATTTGTGGCACATTGCATACATGTACTTGTACGTCACTTTTTGTAGATATGCCTTTATTTTAATGGCTAAAAAAAGTAGATAAATCAACAATAACTTAGCTTAAAACTAGCAGTGGAATCACTGCTGTACACTGCTAGCTACAACAACAAGCATGTTTATGACAACCGAGAATCAGGGAACCATTATATTCTTAGAAATTTACCACAATTACCACCTAATCTCCATATACGATTTTGGGTTTTTACATCAAAATACGCCTAAATAGAAGTGGAAATTATTAACACGTATTTTCCTAAAATTATGTGTATTAGAGAATATAAACATTAATATCGTATGATGATAACGATGCGGTTTCGGCAGCGGTATACATTACCTAACCCGTGCGGTTTTGTAAATGTATCCAGCGTTGTTGCACGTCACTGTAATAGTACGAGTAAACTACGAGTATACAACCTTATTTGTTTTATATTTTATTTGTATCCCTACAGAAGAGTCCTACTGTCTTAAGTTAACTTGTTATTTCGTCATGCACAGTTTTAGCAACCGCAATTCCATATTACCTACGCATTCCTTTTAAGTAATTGCTTGTTGCTCAATCCACTGCAAGATACTCTATTATTACGTCTTTCTTGACTTTTTTTGCGCCAACTTTGTCCAGAGGCCGTACTATGACGTGTTTAAGCCATCATTGTTCCAGCGTGAAAAAGAGACGGAGCTATATATGACCGATAGCACTATCCCTTTTTCGCAATGGAACCATGATGGTATTAGCACGTCATAGTAAGGCAACTGATCTTTCCAATAAAGTCACTCTCTATCATTATCCCACCCTGCCGTAGGTTATCTTACATTTCCAGCAATTTAATTTACTGTTTACTCAGTCATGGTGTGACTAAATTCCCACCATTATGCAGAATGACTATAGCCCACTCAAATGAAATTCTTCTCAGTATTCTTAGCTGACGAATACTTTCCTATCTTCCCTAAACACCGTGAAGACTATTCCTTCTCAATTCGTCATACTTTGTGCATCAAATTAATTCACAAAACCAAGTCACGTGTACACACTCATGGATTAAGTATTTATTCTTTTCCTGTTTCCCCACGTAAGTCGCAGGTCAAAGGAATATTTACAATTAACGACCAAAAAGCGATTTTGCTAAATTTTCCTTTTTCTTAATTACCGTTAATGGACGAAGACATTAAATATCTATTTGCAATGTTGTCACACAGATAGTGTATCCAGGTTAATGGCTGTAGTCATGTTCGTATCACAATTATCTTGCACTTGATAATAATAATAGGAATTTTCCTATTTATACCACAAGTCTTTGTTTATTGTTTGCGGGAAGCGCGCGCACGTAATTACTGATAGATAATTATTTAAATATAACTATCTGATAAGTGATAACAGTGGCTCATATAATGCGGTAGTTATTTTTGTGACACGCGTCTTGTAGTTGTGACCCACTATTCTATTTTAGTTTCGAGTATTCTTCGAGTACCTATAGTTATTTCCAGAAAATTCTAATTGATATTTTGTATCAAGTTTCCGTACGTCTGAAAGCACGTTAATACGTTGGTCCCGGTTGTTATTCGTGGATCTTTGACAGACGTTACGGGTAGTCAGAAGCCCAAAAGTCTGACAACCAGTCTTACCAAGGGGTGCCGTGTTACCCAGTTACTGGGTTGTGGAGGTCAGATAGGCAGTCGCTCCATGTAAAATACTGGTATTCAGCTGCATCCGGTTAGACTGGAAGCCGACCCCAACAGAGTTAGGAAAAGGCGGGCAGATGATGATGATGATGATTTTGTATCAAATCAAATCAAAATATTTATTTTATTTCACATGGGGACCTATGAAACGTCAGAAACTAGGTGCACGGTCCAAATTGGTCGTTCCCTATGGAGAAGAGCCGGCAAGAAACTCCAAGTTATCAAGTTATTTAATACTGCATCAAAGTAACATGCGTAACCATAACACAATCTACTGCATCAATATCCATGACATAACCTACTATATCAACATAGTATATAGATTGCATCATACCTGCTACGTATATTTTCAGGCCTACACGTCATGGTCGGCGCTAGCGCTGGTTTTTCCGCAGGGCGCTTACAGGTAGTTCGCGCCTCCGTGCCTTGTCTCACGGGCCTTTTTACTTTATAGCTGATAAAAGGCTGACTCATTGAAAGTCTACTGGGATAGCCCGCAAGCACAGATCGATGACCTGATGAGGCAATGCCGCTAAGAGAAGGCCCGTATTAATATTCAGCCTCTCACTTTATTCACATAACTAAGACGCAATAAGCAATCTTATGATATTTCAACAAAATCCAAGAAGAGCTCTCGAATCGGACGTGGTTTGTTACAGTGGGTTTTAGATCAAAATATGTTCGTTTAGGAGACACGAAAAGTTAAATAGTAGATCTGGAGTTCTGGACCTAGGCACTTGGGCAATACGCCCCAGTAACTAGGCCAAGAAAGTTAAAGGATTTAGAGATGAATTAATTACGGTTTTCTGAAATGATGTTCACTAGGTGGCAGCACTGCGACGTCAGGTCCGGACACCTGTCATAAGTGTCAAAGCGTCTATATTTTCTTTAGTCGTGACTGAACGATGAACGAATGAGTAAAACGAATAATGAACGTCATTATTTATTTTATTGTCAAAATTGATGATCTCTTGTTAAAGTGCCGCCAAATGGTGGCGTGAATTTTCATGAAAACCATCATTGAAGAACCAGTGAGTTGCCAAATCTCTATAACCTCACTATTGCTAGATCTTTCAAACAATCTAATACTTAAACTCGTAATTTTCCTCATCCTTTCAACTAGCCGATGAGACAGCAATAAAAAAAATACATTTACCTACAGCCAATCATGTAAACGATGTTGTAACCGATAACAATCATATCACAAGGTCATTTGACCGCGTGCTACTAACACGACGTTAAATTGAGAATATGAATGACCTCAGAGGCAAAGCATTGTTAACAACGGAACTGATAAGACTGCATTGTAACGTGTACAGTGTACTATACACATTGCCGGCGCACGCGCATGATTGATTGGAATCACACTCTGTAAAACACGTGCTTTGAAGCGTATCATCACGCCTAGTTGTAAGGCTGTACTGTGTATTATATTTACACCTGTTTATGACACGTTATCTAAAGTAATTGACATGTTGTTAAGTAAAAAATAGTCTTGTCACAGTTGCGCACACAAAACTGGGACTCGTGGCTAAATAATAACAGCCGCACGGGTCGATCGAAGGTTAAGCTACGCTTGCCGAGGTCGGTTCGAGAATGGGTGACCATCCATTACCTACATATCGAGAACCCTCCGTGCCTCGGAAAGTACGTTAAGCCGTTGGCCCTGACTGTCATTTGTAGATCTTTGAATGTCGTTACGGGTAGTCGAAAGCCCAAAAGTCTGACAACCAGTCTTACCAAGGGGATCCCTGTTACCCAGTTACTGGGTTGTGGAAGTCAGAGAAGCTGTAAATCCATGTTAGATATTGGTATTCAGCTGCATCCGGTTAGACTAGAAACCGGCTGCAACAAAGTTGGGAAAAGGCTGAAGGCTCTTTCTAACAGGCGCGACACGCGACGCGAATCGCACGCGACACAAAGGCAACGCTCGTCGCGCGACGGGCGCGTAGGCGGTGCCTTTGTGCCGCGTCGCCTGTCGCGTCTGTTTGTAGGAGTCTTGAGCAGATTGATTGAATTACGCACACAAAAAAAACTGTAAACAAACTAAAGCAAATAAAACAAGCTATAAGTAGGTTTTGCTAGGAATTCAGCAAAGATACCGAGCGAAAGGAACACTGCAATGAAATTGGTGTTTTCTGTTAGATGTGCTAATATCGGTAGTTATTTACATTTAACATTGCCTTAGTTATTTACATTTAACATTGCCTTAGTTATTTACATTTATCGTTGCCTCAAAAATAATGCGAATAAAATACAGTACTAGTGGTCTAACAAAATACTAGTGGTCGTAAGCGCGACCGCTGAGCATGAGGTCCTGCCTGGGTACCAATGGTACGATTCCCAGATGGGGCCTATGCCAGAAAAGGCGCCGAGTAAGGTTGATAATGATGAGGGTTTTATGACGGTGTAGAGGAGGAAGTGCCGATCGCAAACTAACAAGAACCGCTGCGGCAAAATATCTACGGCGCCCGAAGTAAGCCTACGTGCCGCAAAGCCGAACACACCGGTGTACATCTCCCGCCTGCACTACACCACTAAAGCCGAGGACATCATGGAGTACGTGCGCCAGAAGACAATCTTACACGCCAAGGGTGCAGTTACTGGAATCGCACCGCAATGTCAACTTCAAGGCGTTCGTGGTGCGCGTACCGAATTGTTATCTGCCCCACGTCATGGAAGAAGACTTTTGTACAAGAAGACAGGACACCACAAAGTCAGTGAAGTGCTACTACCATAGTCTTAAGTCTTATTTAGTAACACAAGTTTTGTTTATGATAAAAATATCTATATTTAGGTTAAGGTTAATCTATGGGCCTGTGTCGCCTGCAAATAAATGGATTATTATTAGAATTTATTATTAAAGTGTTCTTGGGTTTTTTCGTTACTTTCTCAGTAGCAGCTCGGAGTCTGGATTTCCGGTTGATGGCAATAGGCTCGCCCCGTTTTACATGGGATTTAAACATAACTGGCGAAATATGGGTGTACCTACTATTGGTATACCTCGGTCTTACCTTTCGAGGAAACAAGGCGTGATGTTATGTTGTAAATACAACTTTAATTTGCTTGGTGCGGTATAATTATTTAGGTTGTGGCCACGCGAAAATAGTCACGTAGTCACTGTGTACGTTTAGCGGAGGTTTTTCCTGTAAACAGCAACACTGCGTGGTTTGTGTGGTCGTTGAGCATAATGTACGTAACTTACGTGCCAGGAGAGACGTGTGTAGTTGCCACGCGCTCTGCACTATATGATAAGTAGTTGTAGGGCTGGCGGATTTGTAGCGTGCAATTGTAGTTGTAGTAGTAACTTTCTTTCCATACAAGCTTGTAGAATCGCAAAATTACATGTCCCATAAAAAAGTATGGAATAATATGGAATGCCTTGCCCATGTCGATATGGCGTGCTCAATCTTTGTCCACTTTTAAAATTCTGGTTTAAAAACACTTCCTCTCTCCTTAAACATTGTCATTACATTTAGTTTCCTTACTCTTGTTTCATGTTTATTATTGTATATATTATATTATGTAGATAGGTATATGTTTTATGTATGTATGTATTTGTTGTATATGTAAATGGTACACCACTGACTACCTGCATTATTGTCTCTCCTTCTACCTTGAATCCATCCAAAGGTTGTCTGTAAAAGATCGCTTTTAGCGATAAGACCGCCCATTGTGTCACCCTATGTAAAATTTCTACTTTTATATCTGTAATTTTTATGGTGTACATAATAAAGAGTATTCTATTCTATTCTATTCTATATGTAGTTTTGTGAATAGAAAATAAGCCTGATTAAGTTCATTGTTTCCACTTCTGAAATGATAATCATTTGTACTGTGATTTGATTACCTACCGACCTTTTTTAATTGGTTGAAACATTAAACGTGATTCCATTACAACTTGAACACATTCATGTGAACACAAACATTATTAAAATAATTTCAAAACATGATTAGCCATAACACGAGGCGCGCGCGGAAACCGCGTAATGACTCAACACTAGTTGACAACCCTACCAATGACGCATGCGCATGACATATGACACGGTACATCGCACGTGCCGAACCGAACGTTGCCGCGCTACGCTCGCGCATGAGGAAACACCTAGTTTTTTTACTTGATTCGCGTTATTTTTATGGAATCTTAAGTACGTTTAAGAGGTCAGCTTGAATCATCATTTGATTAATGTTTTATATGCGTATGCATTCTGAAGTGGTGGTCATCGTGAATCACTTAATTTATTAAAGTAATTAACTATGTATATGTAAATAATATAATGTGACTTTATGAGCAATACGACTTCGACTAATTAGCATGCATACCATCTTCGTCACCAATCGAGAATTCTTTACTACTCAGTGTTGCTTGCTGCGTGCTTTTCTATTAGCTACTCCTGTAACAGTTAGTCGCTGCGTGCTTTTCTATTTGCTACTCCTGTAACAGTTAGTCGCTGCGTGCTTTTCTATTTGCTACTCCTGTAACAGTTAGTCGCTACGTGCTTTTTTATTAGCTAATCCTGTAACAGTTAGTCGCTGCGTGCTTTTCTATTTGCTACTCCTGTAACAGTTAGTCGCTACGTGCTTTTTTATTAGCTAATCCTGTAACAGTTAGTCGCTGCGTGCTTTTCTATTTGCTACTCCTATAACAGTTAGTCGCTACGTGCTTTTTTATTAGCTAATCCTGTAACAGTTAGTCGCTGCGTGCTTTTCTATTTGCTACTCCTATAACAGTTAGTCGCTACGTGCTTTTTTATTAGCTACTCCTGTAACAGTTAGTCGCTGCGTGCTTTTCTATTAGCTACTCCTGTAACAATTAATCGCTGCGTGCTTTTCTATTTGTTACTCCTGTAACAGTTAGTCGCTACGTGCTTTTTTATTAGCTAATCCTGTAACAGTTAATCGCTGCGTGCTTTTCTATTAGCTACTCCTGTAACAGTTAGTCGCTGTGTGCTTTTCTATTAGCTGCTCCTGTAACAGTTAGTCTGCCAAATTTAGTTTAGTCATAGCTAGTCTACATTTCTATCGATGTCAGTATATATGTTGGTAACTTTTTATAATTTTTTACACGTGTAGAACTAGAAAAACGGCCACAAAAAACCAGATAGGAAAAATACAAGCAAAATAATTAATTCAATTCAATAGGCATCTATGTATCATAATATGTATCTGAAAGAGTATTTCTGTTTTCTAAAATGGTTATCACATGGAATTCGGTGAGCGGACTTTCCATTTATCGGGCGCCCCGTAATCTTGCGTGGTGCGGGTTTTCTTACTAATTAAGTTTATATAAGAAATAATATTTCACTTAGTCATACTTTTTAAATCTAGTATATTCCCAATTTATTGCTGTAAATAGTTTTATGTAAAGAGTATGTGTTTCTTCATGGTAAGATTGCAGAATCTTTTAACGTTCTTATCTTTCAAGTTTATTACAAGTGTTTACAAGAATAAGAATCATAACCGATTTTAGAATAATTCATTAAATACGAGTATATGGTAGAAACTATGTACTGTATTAATACATAGTTCTTACTATATATTCGTCTTGAACAGTTTATGTATGAAATAATAAAGATATATTTGCGATTTCCGTAACCAATTAAGATACATTAATAAGGTAAGAAGTATTATGCATATGTGAATCCTACGAGATAAATATATAACCTACATCCAGAAAATGTTGTGGTTTTGTGAAAATATGTCGTAGAAGAGAAAAGAAAATTATGAATCCGACGACTACAGGGTTGCTTCGGGGCTATGACTACCGCTATGGGTTCAAGAACATTTTCTGTCTCAAAAAATAATGAGTTGTCTTCCGCTTTAAGTTTATTAAGGTTGTCTCAGATTATGGAGTATTGTGCCTCAAAATAATTGACTAAAACATTGGTATTGGGAATCGGGATGTCTTGCATTTAATCTGTAATATTACAGCTTTCAGCATACCCGGGGTATCGGTTTTACGTATCGATAAAACTGCTAATCATTTCAGTGAAAATAAAACTACAATTAGGTATATTTGAATGGACAATTGCATTGATATGGTAAAAGTTCTTATTATTTGCTCATTTTCAGTCGCAATAGTAGGTATCGAATCAGTATTCGTTTCGATACAATCGATATTCATATCAGCATCGCTCGAAATACCATCGTTCTAGATCCTTATTCATAGAACTAAGATTCATAAGAAATAATTCCACATTTGCGAAATTAATTACCAGGCGGACATTCCCTACCGGTTTTTTTCACGACGACGTAACCGATAAAAAATTACCGATTCATGATTCGTCATCGGAATGAGATGTAACCATCACATCTTAACGTCACTTCGTGAAATTCTAATCAGGTTTATACCCAAGCCCGTGAACCGGATTTACGTGTTTATATCACGGATCTGATGTTTATGTTCGCGAGAATCGGAAACCGGTTTCTGCGGTGACGAGATCTACCGTGCTCGAATGACGCGACCTAATCGCTGCGACCTCACAGTCCCAGTAGTGACGTGACTCTGATTCACCCGACATCCTTTCTTAGTTGTGTCATAGTACCTTTCATTTATGACGTTTCGGCATGTGTCATGTCAAACGTGAAATGTCAATGACGTTGGATATGACACATGCAGAAACATCATCGTCAACGTCAATTGAAAGTTGAAGTTGTCATAATTGTGACGTTCATTTGTTTTATTGATGTCATTGTTTGAAAGGTGGCGTTATATTTACCTGACTCAAGGATTTTCCTGTTTATAACATAGTCATGAAGTGTCGCACTCGTGTAAATTACAGACCATTTCATTCAATAGGTAATTTACATGTTTGAAGCATCGGAAGTCCTTTATGCATAACAATGGGCTCGAGGATCTTGTTTACCAACTTTACGAGGTGATAATAAGACATAATGCTTAGCGTTGGAGTACTAAAACTTTAACTCATTGTTCTCTGTAACTATCCTCTTCAATTCAAGATTTTTTGTCTCCTATGAAGCTCCTTTACGTCGTAAAGATATAAATGTCAAGTGAGTATTGTTAAAGAGGAGTGTTTTGTTATGACACCTTTAATTGTCAGGAAAAAATGTCTAACTTTAAAAGTCAAAGTCAAATCATTTATTTCAAGTAGGCCATTATAATTCCCTTTTGAACATCAAAATATACAAACATTGAATTTATTCTAGATGCCCTTCCAAAATGTAGTTTCATATGGAGAAGAATGAGCAAGTAGCTCCATAGTTACTTTTTAAAATGTTTTACAATATTTTGTAACACTAATTATAATTATGAGAAGCCGGTGTACCTAGAATAAACTGATTATAGTACAATAGGTACAAACTATTCAAAAAAATGCAGCATTATGTTGATAGATACATTGTGCTCACATACTTACAAATATTGCAACCGTAGACGATTTTTCTTTGGCATGGTATTGAAGTTTCGGCTGTGTAAGTGAATACTTAGCAGTATTTTTGTAACCATATTTTGATTCAAAAGTGTGTCCATGGAGTTTCTTGCCCGTTCTTCTCCATAGGTACCTTCTACGCTTTGGAATGGGCAACATTTTTCTGACCGACAGACCCCTGACAGTTCAAAAGTGCCTGAAATTGGTTTATTTGAACAGCAGATGTCGAAGAAAAAAAAACAAAATAAAAATCCTGTCTTGGCAACAACACTGCAGAAGGTAGGTATTTACTATCGGTAGACTGACGTAAATACCTCATGCCACCCATTACCAACAACCCGTACAACTGTACCAAGTAAACCCAAATGACACTGATTGATTAACTGGCATCGATATGTGTAACTCATACTACGGTCCCGGATAAGGCTATCGGTGTCGATCAGAGATTCAGTTTCCCGATTGCTATCGAATTAGCAAAGATATCTAAAGTTGTGCAATCACTGCATCTTTTCTATAAATTAAACCATTAGCTACGTGTCACCAGCCAGATAGTACGTATTTTTGTTTTGTTTTGTTCTGCATATTATAATGTCATGAATTCATCTCTATTTCCTTGATTGAAGGTTTTTTTTAGGATTTTAGTGCGAAATCTTTCCTACCTGCACATTATCACAAAAACAAATTAAATGCCTATTTGACTGTAACTGCATACACTTTAATGGAAGCAGTAAAAACGTTAAGAACCTTGACATAAAACCATAAAATCGCTTCGAGAGTAAATAATCTCAGTTTTGTGCGCATGAGCACTTCTCGATACCTAATCCAACGGTCATTTGTGTTCATGCAGCGTCTCAGCAAATATTGTTTTAGCTGGCGTTCCTTGAAAACGGTGGCGGCTTTCGTAAAAGGCATTCTTGTGTCGGTGGCTTGTCGGTGGCGCCGGGATTTGCAACCATCGCCAAATATTTGAGCAGACATGTCGGCCCTAACTAATGAGTTACATGTGCACCGTATTTTTTGCATTTCAAGAGCGATAAGTTGTGATTTTTTCACTTGCCAAGTTGCCACTTGGACCCATAAAGCTTAAGAGCTTAATGTTTGTAATGATTGCTGAGCAGAACCGCGCAGATGCAGATGTTGATTTGTGGTATTAACGGTCGCGATATGTTGAGAGGCGACACTGCAAAGAATGTTTCTAATGGTAGTGAAATTCTTATCAACTTTTTCTCGGTAATTTTGCTTTTCGCATTCTGGAATCCCGGATGTTGTTCTGCATTCAAACATAACTACACTTTTAGTTATGCCTCTATAAAGGTAAGACTAAATTTAATCCTGTTATTATTGTAGGTACCTAACCGTACTTCAGGCGCTTCCCCGACCAAACGACCTTGAGCGTTCGGTCCTTCTCTGTCCCGTCGCTGAGTCTCGCTCTGTCTCGCTCCCTGCGCACGCTCATTTATCATAAAATTCACAAAAAAATTGAAATTATTTTAATAAAAAATGACAAGCGATGTTTTGAAATAAAATAAAACGTTAATTATTTAGATTTTTTTAATTATCTATCCATTAGTGTACTCGTAATCCTCAAATAAATAGAACGTCACCTTTAGCAAAAGATGCATGCAATCAATAATTTTAGCCACTTTTTTACAAGGAGATAATAAATGTATTTATAACACATAAAAACAAATAAGCACGTGCAATGTGATGATAGGATATCGAACATTAATAATGTGATTTTAGATGTAATTTATTACCCATAGTGAATGAGTTAATAGCCTCTGAATAACGCACTATGGCAAGGTTTTGGTCGGGGTACCGCCTTCAACCATAAAATTATAGTGGGCAACAAAAGCCAGTTTCTTTCCTCAAAACCTTCCTCATCGCATTATCCTCGTGCCGTTAAAACCTCTCGAATGAGACAATAGTCTAACTAAATACGTGTTCGTGCCTAATTTTCCTCAGAAGTAAACAAAAACCCGACAATGGATGGCAGAACAGGTACCATGCAAGTGCATTTTAGAAATAAACAAAGGAATGGACACTTGAGACAGTTACTGCACACAGGGGGCCGAGATAACACAATACGGCGCCAACTTTTTCTAACTACCCTCTAGATTAGGTCAGGAGGTGTCGGAACAAACGACGTGAAATGTCTGGCTTTTGTATTAAAACTGTCAAGTGTCAGAAGACAGGACACTTGAATGCGACTGCTAAAAACTAGCCGAACATAGGACCGCCTCCCGAGACTCTCGATACGAACAGTCCCGATAATCGGTGGGCGTATGATCTATGCTTTTGCACGAACAGTTTTTATACAATGTACTAAGATGTATTTTCTTTTTCGTAATTCCTTTATGTCTATTATGTACCATACAATATAATAACATACATATTTTCAGCGTGAAATTAACTTATTCTTTATTCTGTACAATTTGAATGGAAACAGACTACCGGATTTATTGGAAATCAAAAATTGCTTGCATTACAATGCAAGGGAGCGCATAATTTCCGACTTTACTCACAATTGCAGGATTACTCAGTGTGGAAGGATTTGTTGTGTTCTGAGGCTTTGTTCAACATAATACTTTGTATGTTTCTCTTTAAAATAATAGTTTGGGCCGAAGATACGTGAATATATCAATGAAAAGGGGCTTTTGTGTTTTTGGTCTGACGAGACGTTACCGGGATTCCGGGAAAGATAAAACCCTTTTCGTGTTAAGTGCGCGAAACCGTGCACGCGCTGGTTGCCGAGTTGCCGACAAACGTCCGTAGTTTAGCGTCTAACGCTCTTAATAGTGAAGGACGCGTTAGAAATAATAAAATGCTTGAAAAGGCTTTAGGTGAGCCGCTCGAAAGCCTCCGGAGAGCCTCTTGGCAGAGCCTGTTCAATAGGAAACGATGTTTACGATTTTAAAAGTCATATTTTATTGTAGTGTCTAGTTAAAATTTTACGGTCGATTTTAGTTTTATACTCTTTTGGCCTTTACATCGGCCACTTTGTGGTGTCACCGCAATTTTATGGTTCCTCTAGAGTTAATTATCATGGACAGATACGACGTTAATGTGCCTCATAATAGACGCTTTTAGCGTGGTTTTAAATAAAATTTAACATTTATTATTGTTAATTTATAGAGTTCGAGAATCTGGCCGTAAAGAGATATTTTCGTGTATAATTAAGGAATTTTCGAGACTCGTAGTTCTAAATGACACGGTATTTGATGGTTATGAACTTAAGACAAATGAAACGGGTTTTTTATTGAGTATATCAGAATATAGTATTATATCATATAGTATAAGTATATCATATCAGAGTAGGTATATCATATAGTGTATCATAATAGCTTTGAAGATGAAACCAAATATTGCCAAAGCCATAGTAATAATGAACTTGATCAAAACAGAGGTTTTATTGAGAGAACAGTTACAAGGTCTCTGAATATTCATTCAAATCCGATCAAGTTTGCGATGTGGTTTTTTCATTCATTCGGAGATTTAATATGCCGATTTCGAAATTACCGCGGCATCGTTATTTTGGAAAATATATTTTTGAAAGTACTCATTTATTTGAAGGTGAAGTACGTATTTATTTATTTTATATTATTTGTCTACCAGACTTCCACAGGAAATGCGGGCTCATTGAAATCTGACCAGTTGGTGAATTTTCGGTACCGAAACCGAAATGAGTAGGAGGCAAAAAAAAACAAGCCTTTTAATACTTAATCTTTTTTTACCGCCAAAGCATTTGTTACATAAGATTGCTTAATAACATCCTACTTTATATTTCTGGTGGTAGCTTATCTACGAGTAGATCCGTTTTCGGTACTGCAGTAATGCTAATACCCACGATTGTTAACAATTAATTTGATATTATCGCGTCCGTGTAATCTTGTAACGTTGTTTATTCCTTGTTACAATAATAGTTTCATTATTGTCTGCATTTGTTCCTTGATTTTCCTTACAATTGTCTCATAAATTAATATTTGTGTAGAAGTTTCTTTGTGGCTGTAGGTAAATATAAAAAAAAGAATTATTACTTACGTTGTGATTTAAAGAGGACAACGTCACAGTCGAGGCTTTATTACCATAAAAAAGTAAAGTATCACGTTAATTATTACCAAACCACTTTATAGAAATATCTATGAACTACCCAGAAATATTTCTAATTAGAGCTCCAATTAATTTCCAGAACCTTTTCATCCAAAGTTAATTCAAAACAACATCAAATCCTTATATTTCTAATACCTTATACAATTACTTACAACTTACAACCCCACTTCGTTGTACTTCGCGAAACAATAAAGGCTCGCACAGACAGGCGCGACGCGACAGCGCGAAGCGATACTGGTAGAACAATTACTTTGAAAACATAATAGAAATTGTTCTACCAGGATCGCGTCGCACCGTCGCGTCGCGTCGCCCCTATCTGTGGGAGCCTTAAGACGCTTGGTCCGTATCTCCGATTAATATCAATACCCGTACCGGTACCGGTTATCGCCTGACGTATTTACGATGCGGTATTAATTCTCTACAATCACGGGTCCGTCCGCTACCGCTCGCGGGCTAACCAAACACCTATCTGTGTAATCTCTTTAATGACTACCGGTCATATTTAGGGTTCGGCACCGGTATTGGGGTTTTTTAGGACCGTTTTTGTTGGGTTTAAACGTTAGATGTTTTAAATATTGAAACCGGTATAGAATGATTGGGATTTTGGGTTAGTAGAACACTTTTTTGTTTTTGTTTTTAGGATTCTAGAATTTTCGACAGACGTTATCGTTACGTATAAAGTTAATTGGTTATTTTTACGTTTAATGTTGTCATTTACAAGTATTGTTGTAGTGTAAAGTGTTTTATTATTACGTAGTTTCTGCCCCCGACATCGTCCGCGTGAAATATCTTGTTCCCCTGACCTGCGCCGTCGGATCGCATCGCCTGCCCGCGCTATAACATCGTTTTCGCTTAGCGTTCTTTTTTATTATTTTTTATTTTTGCTCAGCTCCTTATCTTCCTAGCGTGATATTAAATGGCCTATAGCCTTTCTCAAGAATTGGGCGAACAAATGCAAAAAATAAAATTATACGACTGGTAGTTCCAGAGATAACCTATAAGCCTTCCTCAAGAATTGGGCGAACAAATGCGTTTTTTTTATTTTAAATTTGACTGGGTTTTCCAGAGATTAGCGCGTTTAAACCAACAAACAAACAAAAAATCAAACAAACTCTTCTGCTTTATTATTAGTAATATAGATATTATGTAGAGTAACAACGACTACTTAATTTTATTATAGATTGATAGATTTAGATGAGTATAATTCTCTCGCGAGTAGCACCATAAACATTGCTCGGCCATCAAAGTCCTGTCCTCCCAAGCAGTTATGATCTCTTTTAAGGCGAGAAAAAGTGCCAGCGACCTTGAGCGAGTGGGAGGAGCATACGAAACTTTTAAGATTATCAAATTGCACAGAGCGTTAGCGTCTACCCGGACATTGGTCAGCGATGCACTGCCGCCCGTCGCCCGCAAGAGCCCCCGCTTCAACGCGCATCAAGATTTTTCGCAAATACAACCCCCCTTGATTTATCAAACACAATACAAATAAAAGCCGTAAATAAAATTTTGGGTAATTACATTGTCTTTTAAATGGTGCAGATTTCATGAAAATATGGCCGATAGTTTTTGCGTGATTATCGTTTTTGTGTTCGCGTTAGACATTACTTAACAAATTAATTACACTATGTTATAAAAATATAATTTCAAATATTCACATATCAAATTACGAAGAAAATAGTCTAGTTTATCATATATTTTTTTTCAAACAAATAAGACTATTCGTTTAGACGTGATGTTCAATTTGAAATCTTAAAAGTCGTATATCTGCGCCTTAATTTACCTAAGTTTCAAGCCAAAGTTCCGTAACCACACACACTATTACCTCAGCACGTTTTCTCCCCAAACTTCTTCTAAGATAAGCTGCAAGATAATCAAGAAGTCTGCGGTTTTTCTAGCGAAAATCTTGACATTCTCGGGGATAACATGTAACCTTTGCTGTAGGTATTTGTGTTTATTCGCTGGTTTTCCGCCTCGTGCTGCGGTTTCTGCGATTAACGGTTTGACGTCATGCTGTTAATACGATGCTTTATGTACTACGTAGATACTTGGTGGACTAGAGTAGTGGTTTCTAGAATCGTTGTTATTTTTCCACGCTGTTTTTTAAGAGGTATTTTATCAGTAATTATCAGTGATCGGAGTAGGTAGATTGAACTGGGGTCATTGATCCGAAACGTATATATTACTATGGACATTCCTCCGGAATTGGTGGATTATTAAAAAAAAACCGGAACTTATGTAGGAATTGTATTCTGCCAGAGTGGAAGGAGTCATTTGATGATTTGCCATCCTCAAAAAAAAGGTAGGAATTGTAATAAAATGAGCAATTTTATTCTTTATTATTCTTCCTATTTTTTTTTTTGTCACGATTTGACAAAACCCAACGACCAATCAGAACAAAGGATCATGGGTGGTACAATAACCGGTTATCAGAACAATGCGTACGCCCGCCGGAAATACTAAATCCGGAAATACCGGAATTACTTTCCGGAAAAATGGCTTATCCATGTTATTCTTTCTGTGTGCATTTATGATACAAGTACTAAAAATCAATCTACCTACTCCGATCACTGGTAATTATGTAAAATATGGGAGGGAGGAAAATATTCAAATGAGCGCTTTATTTTTAATGCAGTTAGGTACTTATAAGTACCTGCTAACTACTTAGAATAGAATATAATAGACTACTCTTTATTATATTGTACACCATAAAAATAAAAGGGAAATAATAATAATTAGGTGGCTCGTTTAGATGCCAATGTATACGTTTTTATAATAAACTTCCTAGCCACATTCAAGATCTAAGCTTTAATAAATTCAAATCTTTTATAAAACGGAAACTATGCCAGAAAGCCTATTATACTGTGAAAGACTATATTGAGGACAAAAAGGCTTGGGATTGAGCTGCTCCAATAAATTTACACGGTGAATGTTGATTTTAATTTGCTAGCTATTTTAGACATGAATATTTACTGTAAAAAGTATTATATTATTTTCATTATTGAGAATATGAGGACTATGTGGGTCATTGTTTCAGTTATATTCTTGATCTGGCAGTTTAAGTAGTTTATGCGGCCTACCCAAATGTCCTTTCTTTGGTATTGTTCGTCGAATCGTTGAGCTCCTTAAGTTCTGAGTTGAGCTGCACGGTTACTGACAAATGCGTGCACTGACTGGACAGGTCCACTTAATCTGTGTGGTTCTTTCCTCAAAAGACCATTTCAGACACCAATCTACATGGTTCTCAAACATTATGTCCGATTTTTTTATATACACATTGACATTGTTGAATTTTATATACACAATGACATGAGTATTTACTTGTAAAGTAGTATGTTATTTTAATTATTGTGAATGTGAGGATTATGTGGGTCATTGCTTTTTTTTTCGCAGTTAATTTTGATCATGATCTGGCAGATTGAGTAATTTATGTGGCCTACCCAAATGTCCTTTCTTTGGTATTGTTCGTCCAATCGTTGAGCTCCTTAAGTTCTGACTTCCTGAGTTGAGCTGCACGATTACTGACAAATGCGTGCACTGACTGGACAGGTCCACTCAATCTGTGTGGTTCTTTCCTCAAAAGACCATTTCAGATACCAATCTACATGGTCTTCACATGATCTGACCAAGATTATGTCTGGACTTTAAAAGAGACTGTGACCTCTGAGTTTGTTTCGGCCTTTCTTCTCAGAGTAGTCAGATAGGAAACGCCGACCTCATCTAGTTTAAAAATATGATTGACGTGTAAAAGTGTTTGTACAAACCTACTTACAGAAATAAAATCATTTATCATTTATCATTTATCATTTATCATTTATCATTTATCATTTAATAAAGCTTCCTAAAAACAAATTAACTTCCAGCGATCTGTGGTTGACTATAATACTAACTAAGCTGTGTTAAAATGAATTACCGAAAAATTAATACAAAATTAACCGACAAAAATGTTGTATTTAACGAACAAACATGAACTTATTCAAATTATAATTCTACGAAAAATAATCTATACTTTCAAATAAAATAAACTAAATTTCCAAAAAAAAACACTAATCTTCCGAAAAAATTACTAAGTTGCCGAAAACATATAATATGTTCCCGAAAATCCTAACCCTACACGGTCGACGTCAGGGGCACCCCGAGGTTCGGTTGGTTAGGTTCCTTTAAACCCTTTAGACAGAAATAGGAGCCCCGCAGAGCGGGGCTCCGTCGACCTGCTTATTAACCCTAACCCTAGCCAGCCGACGTCAGGGGCACCCCGAGGTTTGGTATGTTAGGTGTAAGGTTGATTCTAAATGTATAAGCTGGTGGAAAAATATTACGTCAGCAAATATTGTATAATTTTTTCGGAATTTTCAGTATTTTATTCGGTCGTTTCTTTATTTGTATTCGCATATAAGCTGTCGGAAAGTTAGTATTTAAAGCAGTAAATTTCATATTTTGAATACGCTCATATTTTAATTCTTTTTCGGAGCTTTTATTACTACCCAAAATAAAAACTAACTAAAAACTTAGTTATAAAATAATGACGTTTTAGATGATCCTGCTATAATATTAAACTATGAAACCACTTATGAAGGAGAATCAAAATTGCTAGTGACGTAGGTAGACCTAATCACTGTCAAATGGTAGCGTGTCTAGGCACTAGGAGACAATAGTAATTGCCAATACTAACGAACTCTAAGGCAAAGTGAAGGCCAGCCTTCATGTCACGCCAACAAGTCAATCAACTGCCTTGCAATGTTTTTTAACACGACAGAGTATTCTACCTTGGAAATCGATCAATAAGAGAAAGATAGTGTAGTAGGGCCTCGATAATCCGAACGCCTAAAATGAGTAAATATGGATTTGTTTGTTCCCGGCTCAGACCAATGTTCCCAGTTCATGGCGAAAGGCTCGCCCCCGGTTATTATTTATAGATGTTAAACATAACCGGTGAGATGTGGATGTCTATGGGTAGGTAAATCTCTGCCCAACCCTTTGGGGAAAAACAAGCGTGATGTTATGTTATTTTGTGTTATGTTATGATAGTGTCTGGATAATAAATTAAAACCTGGGTTAATGGCTGATACAGATAAGGAAGCAAAATAATAATAATAATAACAAGTTTTATTAGTACATAAAAACAACAATACAGTACATAGCATGGAAACAGAGGGTTGTACTACTAAGATTTAATTAAAGTCAGCTTTCCCGGCTCCTAAACTAGGTACGCAGACCTGTATCTTAGGAGTCGGAGAGTTTTTGCAACATCAATTTATAAAATACAACCGTGACTTTACTATTTGTTTACAGTGGTTGTTAACGCAGCAGATAGAGTGAATGATTGGGTTGTGGATCTGAGAGTGTGTGTGTGTGTAGGGAGGTGTCTACGTGAAGTGTGAGTGTTTGATAAGCTTTCTTACGAGGTAGGTTTAAAGTTATTATTGTATAGCCAATATATTTTCTGTTTCATCATTAGTTAAGGATAAGAGCCATTTTCTTAATTTATTTTTAATTTCATGTAAGTTGTATCTGTACAACGGAATAATTTTATTTATTTTATTATAAATGCGTGTTTTTTCGAGCCAACAATTGTCGACTTGTAAATGCAAAACGACAGGGGTTTGTTTTACTTATAGGGAAAGCATACATCGTGATATGCGCAAGAGTATGAAAAATGGGGAAGGCAACTGTCAAAATGGCGCTGTCGTAGCTAGTTCCCAGCACAAGCTAATAATATATGGCGTGAGGTGGTTTTATTTTAATTTTGCGAAAATGATGTGTTGTTGCGTTCCTACTTAGGAACGCAACAACGCGTCATTTCGGAAAAAGGTGGACTCCAATTTCGGAGTGCTTACTCCGAAATTGGAGTCCACCTTTTCCCGAAAGATCCTAAAATTAGAAGATTGTGGCTTAAAGCAATTCGTAGTGACATTTAATATTAAGCAGAGTTCGAGGTTCTGATCATTTTGAAGAAAGTGATTATGAGGAAATATTTAAGGTTTAAAATTCTGACACTTTCTAGGTCAAATACTTCATTTAAAAATATTAAAATCACCGTAAATATCTACCTAAATATTGAAATAAAACCAAACTCATGAATCAAAACGAAATGGAACGAATGAACGAAATGTCCTTGTAGGCCGTAGGGTCCTAGCTATGATCACGCCATCTATAAATAGCTTTGCCCATTGGTAATAGTGCTTGCTGATTCCTTAGTTGATAGATAAAATCTCAGAATTACTCGAAACAGTTACTTATCCAGTACAGCACGAGCCCAGCGCTGGTTTTCTTATCAGCTCAGCTAGATATCTTGCAGTGCATGTAATTGTAGGTATCAGATTAGCGAACTGTCACCATCCGATAGCAGTCGCTATAGTTGGCAGTGAGTGGCGCCTGAGTAGCTAGCTGGTATCCGTATCCGTTCCGTTACGAGTTCCGCTAAATGAGAAATACATTATAGTATGTTTATCCGTCGGTATAATCCAAAGAGGAAAATAGAATTCACCTTTTGAAAATATTTAAACTAGATTCCACAAGATTCTAAGAATAAAAAATAAAATAAAATCTACACAGTATAAACTAATAACGTTATTAAGGAATATTTTTATATGTAGGAAAAATAAACGCTACTTCAGAGTCCAAAGAAATATGTAGAATCGAAGATCAATTTTCAACACAATTAAATAGTTTGTGCTAAATTCATACTTTCAGTTCTGAAGATCGAGATCATTTCACAGAGAGCGCGCGCGCCATGTTGTTTCTTTTTATATAAGGTCAACCCATAGCCAACACTGTGTTATCACAGGTGGCATAAATAGTACAATCTCATCTTTATTAAGACAGTGAATATTATTATGAGCAAAATCTCAATTTGCCGCGTCTATAAATCCTAAGTATATTGTACTTATAGCAGGGGTGAAAGATTTGATCGTACATACAATGTAATTATTTTTATAGAAAACGGTGTGGGTACTTCTTTATTTTATGACACAGACTTTCAAATTAATTATTTATTTACTCAAATTACTGAACTGTTTTATACATTGATATCACGAAAACGTTGGGTTTTGTCTAGCTTACCAAACCTTAGCAGTGCTAGATTTGGACTAAAACGTGAAATACTTGCGAAGAAATCGCTGTTTCTACTAAAGGCGTGTCTGTCAACCCTGTCTCAAGTCTGTAGACAGTTAATACAAGTGGCAGGCACCAGATTAAGGCCCCGACAGACGAGACACCAACGTCACGTCAGTCGCCAGCATTCGTCGCGCCGAGAACCGCGTGTCGCCACGACAATCTCTCTCACCCGTCGCGCCTCAACAAGAGTAATTTCATTCACTTATCGTTGTACATAGTTACGGATTTTATTTGTAATTTATCGCCGGAAAAATTGCTGATTCAATTGCTGGGTATTAAAGAACTTTTTTGGATATTTCTCTCGAAACTGCGTGCTTCTTACGATTTTCACTTATGTATTGTCGTAAAATCTTAGGAGTGGTTTATCCAAGTTTTATTTCAATGTTTCTTTGATAGCATGCAAAATCAATAAGAATCAATGAACGTACTGATTGCGTAATACCTACACTCATAAAGTTCTTTTTTACGAATATTAAACAAGCCTTTAACCACAAAGGTCAAGTACCAATCCAATTAAAATCATTAATAAATTAAACACTCCAATATTAAACCATAAAAATAATAGACACTTACGAAGACTCATTGGAGTCAATAACGAGTATTTGCGAAACGCTGATTATTAACTACCGCCGCCGCCGCCAATCTATTCGCTTTGATTGCTCGCTCAGCTCCGCTCATTTCCGCTCGAGGATACAAAAATTAATAGTTACACGAAACAGGTAAGGTAATGAGATCTTTAATGATGTTATTTATTTTGTTCAAGTAATTTAAGGCCGCGCACCGAAGGTTTTTTGTAGCACTTTATTAATTTAATGGGATATCACCTTTAAACCATGTTCTATTAAATTATTGCCGCCTTTTTGTAACTGTTTAATAACTCTTAAGGTCAGTTTTTGTTTGTTAATAGGTATTAACAAACAAAAACTGTACCCCCCCCCCCCCTGTGTGTGTAACTGTGTGTGTAGTTTTCTAATACCTTTTATGAAGTTTCATATTGAAACTTCATAAAAGGTATTAGAAAACTCTTGGCACACTTACCGAGGTTCCCTACTGAGCGTTTTTCATAATTCCTTCTCAGTCACGAGATAATATTTTTTTTAAAGAGTGGCGCTAGTGGACCGATGGGCGACCCCTTAACCAAAGAATATTTACCAACAAAAAAAACTGTCAGAAAAAACAAGTAGGATAGATCTATGTCGCAGTAGGATGTTTGAAGTCGTGATATAGTTATATTCCTAGAGATATAGCTATATACATTAATATAAGTACATGGTTATATGAAAGCGGTTCATAACTGTCTTACTAGGAATATAACTATCACTAACGAGCACGATCTAGTAATATAACTAAGTATCTTACTAGACTAATGTAGTGAAATAGTTATATGTATTTTTTTTTCATTTGCACAACTGGTTACCTACTCATTTTAAATAAAACGGTCCAATCAAATAACTTATTTCTATTTTTTCTCTTTTCTATGCTATTCTATTTTTATTATTGAATCGACACAATCAAAACCAACAATATTATAAGTAGTTATGTATACAAATAATTCACATTAATAAAAAGAATATGTTTTTATATTTAGGAATAATATCAACAAAAGTACACATCAATTGATGCCCGCAACGTGCGGGTGCGCATAGGCAATGCCGCGGGGAGAGCCGACACTCGTAACCCCTCTTTTACAATAATTTCACTAGATTTGTCTAGTAAGATAGTTATATTACTAGATAGTGCTCGTATCATAGTTATATTAAAATAGAATAGAATAGACTACTCTTTATTATGTACACCATAAAAATTACGGATATTACTGTAGAAATTTTACATAGGGGACACAATGGGCGGTTTCATCGCTAAAAGCGATCTTTTGTACAGATATTAGGTCTTTACCTATGAAATTGCCGTTCTGCAGTACTGGCCATTTCAAATCAAAATAATTTTTGTTTGGCTAAGAATTCTAATTTCAAATTAATTTTATTTTAAAAACATGGATTTGTTTTTCTAAAAGTAGTCATTTCTTTATTGATTAGTGTTACATTTTCATCGCATTTCAATCTTTTTCGTCATCATGGATACGTTAAAAATTCGAGTAATTATGGAATATGAGTACCGTCGTGGCAGCAACGCGGCACAAGCGGCACGCAACATCAACGACGTTTACGGAGCTAACACTACAAACCAACGCACCACCTGTTATTGATTTGCTCGCTTCCGTTCTGGAAATTTCGACCTGAAAAATGAACCTCGCGGTCGTCCGAAGACTTTGGTCGACAATGACGAATTAAAGGCGATTGTGGAAGCTGATGATACACAATCTACGGCTGAATTAGCAGCAGCTTTCGACGTTAGCGTCAAAACAATATTGGTCCATTTGCGTCAAATTGGCAAGGTAAAAAAGCTTGACAAATGGGTGCCCCACGAACTCAATGATCGCCAGCGCGAAGTACGCGTCGAGACGTGCCTTGCACTGCTCAACAGACACACAAA
The DNA here is from genome assembly GCA_916610205.1 of Griposia aprilina. Lineage (NCBI taxonomy): Eukaryota > Metazoa > Arthropoda > Insecta > Lepidoptera > Noctuidae > Griposia > Griposia aprilina. Next base: position 15,514,052 of record OU744302.1, read on the forward strand.
TGAAGGAATTTTGAACCGCATTGTTACCTGCGATGAAAAATGGATTCTGTTTGATAACCGTAAGCGCTCAGCAAGTTGGTTGGATCCTGGTTCAGCACCTAAACAATGCCCTAAACGAAAACTTACCCCTAGAAAAGTGATGGTCACTGTTTGGTGGTCTAGCGCCGGTGTGATTCATCACAGCTTCTTACCAAACGGGGTGAGCATTACTGCAGATGTGTACTGTGAAGAACTGAACACAATGATGGAGAAGCTGGCGCATCTCCAACCAGCATTGGTCAATCGCTCGTCTCCGCTGCTCCTGCACGACAACGCGCGACCTCATACTGCACAGCAGACGGTCTCCAAGTTGCAAGAACTGGGGTTGGAAGCTCTCCGTCATCCGCCCTACTCACCAGACCTTGCGCCTACAGACTACTACTTTTTCCAGAATTTGGATAACTTCTTGGCGGGAAAAAAATTTAATACCCGAGAGGCAGTACAAAATGCCTTTGAAGAATTTGTTGCCTCCCGTCCAGCTGATTTCTTTAAGAAGGGCATCAATAAACTGCCACTGCGATGGCAAAGATGCATTGATTGCATGGGTGATTACTTCGATTAATACAAATAAAAAATTCATGAAAAAAATTCGTTTAAATTTTTTCATACAAAACGGCAATTTCATAGGTAAAGACCTATTATTTTTGATACTTCTAGTAAGACAGATATGCACCGCTTTCATATATATATATATTTCTTATATACGACTTCAACCGTCTTACTACGACACATAGATAAATATGTTTGTTATGTAAATACACCATATGAGTTGCAGATATAAAAGTAGAATTTGTACATATGGTGACACAATGGGTGGTCTTATCATATAAAAATCATTCTAAAAAGAGAAAAAATTAAGAAATAAGATTTGTTTTCAGAAGATTAAACAATCCTGAAAATATTACCCCAGCCAGGGTTCGAAACGATAATTATCATGATAATTATCGTGATAATAACAGATGGATAATTATCGATTGATAAGAACAAAAACTTGCGCTCGGTTTGGTCAATCCAATTTACTCAATCTACGTTTAATTAATGTTAATTTGTGTTGCATACTTGGATATTAATTTTTTTTTTATTTTTTTTGTTCGAATTGCCCAAATTATAATGCATTTGTTATGAAACAATATAACAAATGAATTTCTTACACTGGTGATTAATTATCGGATAATTATCAAGAAGCGTAATTATCTTGATGATTACGAACCCTGACCCCAGCTACATGTATGTTCAGATAAATGAATGCAATTACTAAGTTCTAAGCTAATAACAGGAGTATAAATTAGTTCAGTATACGGTTAATGCATTTTATAATTCCTTTGATAGCAGGTTGTAAGACAAGTTTCTAAGCGAGTAACGGGACATTTTATTAAGATATGCAATAGTTTTAATGCCATAACTTCCTTTGATATTCATTTAGTTTATTGATGGCTTGTATTAGCATAGAGGTATGTAACTTAATAATGCTAAAATATATTTTATAATACAGCCAATGGCTTATAGCCAAGAGTATTGGCCAACCCCTGAGAAGGTTGTGGTTAGAGAGTTAGCTCAAAGACTTGATACAGAAAGCGGGTCTTCTGACCGCGGCGCGTATTGTTAGGCGGTTAAAATCATCACCTAACATCTAGGTAAGCTACTTGTTAACTAAACAAAAGTTTTTATATAATACTGGGTATATTGACCGCAAGTATTTTTGGCATTTTTAATTTACTGTATACGATTTGCTGCAAGCTTCAACCCCCCCCCCCCCCTTAAAAGTCGTATTCAAAATATTAAGTCACTCGATAACAAAAAATAAATTAGTTCCTCCATCTTTACGTAACAAACCAACGTGCAACGTTTTTATCATACTCAACAAGATTTATGTGATCAAATCCTTAACGTAACGTTAAATTGAAAGATTATTTTGGCCGTTTCTCGTTAATTAAAACATAATAAACAGATGATATCGGGCGGCCGTCATTCGTCAATTTGTCGCCAAACTTATTGCGATTCTTGTTTATAAGTGACTGGTTAAGGTGTGGTTTCACTGGGCTGTGAAGTTTTTGTTTAAAGGGGACGCGTCTGATTGCCCGCGGAATTCAAATTATTCTTACGTTTTTTGCAATTTGCAGGTCAGTGTCAGGTTGTATGTTGAACAAAATATGATTAACGACCGTAACAAGTATGTATTTACAGAATTAGAATCATTAAAATCATCAATACAGTTCTATGTTCATATTTTTGATAGCTAAGATTGATATTTTATGAAACTATCGTAACCTATTTATCTTAGAGATTCTATGATTTAACGTAATCAATGAAAGAGAATCATGCCATGAAGAGCAACTCTCTTAGCTAGAGCATCACTTACAGCCTTAGACTTTGTTATTCTTCTTACACGACAGTGAATTATATTTTATTGACCCAAACCTTCGCCACTCCCTCTGCACCATCGGTGGCAGCGCAGAGGTCACAATAGGTACATTTATTGGTGCATAGGGGTTTGTATAAGAGGTACAACATACCTTACACCACAGCTCGATATCACACTTTATTGAAGTCATACTGTGTTTTTTTTTCCGAGTTTTCCAGTCATATTGTTTTATCATGGATTAGAGTAGGTACTACTTGTCTTCACATAACATAACATCACGCCCGTATTCCCCGAAGGGTTAGGCAGAAGTGTACCTATAGCACACCCACATTTCGCCAGTTATGTTTAAGTCCCATGTAATAGGGGGCGAGCCTATTGCCAACAAGCGGGCACAAATCCAGACTCCGGGCTGCTACCGAGAAACTGATTTTCTTCTGACTGACTTGTCTTCATTGATCTAAATCACAGAACTTGACGATATTTCTTCCCATAAAGCATTGAAATAATTAAGATTAGTTTCAAGTTCCACTTTGTTGTTTGTGGTGTTTATTTAATCTGTTTGGGACCATCAACATGATATCCGTATGAATCATGCAAGCTTCTGGGTAAACAAATTGTGCGCAATTGTACTTTAACGCCCTTTTAAATGGGACCGGACATCCTATAGACATGGACTAATTAAAGAGAGTCGGTTAATTTTGTGCCTTTAAATTAATATATTATGGACTTTCTTGCAAGAGATATGTACTGCCAAATAGTGATGCCCAAATGCAAGACCAAGATGTGACTTAGCGAGTCTTGGTCTTGGTCTTGCGTCAATACACCTGGTCTTGGTCTTGCGTCAATACACCTGGTCTTGGTCTTGCGTCAATACACCTGGTCTTGGTCTTGCAGCAAGAGTCTCGCAATTCTTGCAAATACCTAATAGCCTATTGCTATTTATTAAACACGTTAGTTTAGATCTTAGAACAACGTAACAGAGTAGGTACATGTTGAGCTTAAGTTGACATAGGCATAGTGAACCTCCAATTTAATTAGATTAACTTGACAATAATTAAAAATAAAAGACGCAATTTATTACCTAAGCGTACTTATTAACTTTAGGTAGCTACCTAAAGTTACGTGTACGTGTTTAGTTGCTATCCTAAACTCTTCACAAACAGCTAGCGGTTAAAATATGTGATTATCACCTACATACTTTTCATCTTTATCTCGACTTGATACTTCTAACTAATAAAATTTCTCGTCAGCTAGACTTTTAATTACCAGCACAAACATCTAAAACATGAATGAAATTTTTGATACACTATAATGTATCAGACATGTAATTTTTTGGATATCTATTGTGGCTTGTGACGAACGAAAATTGTTTGGAGGGATTTTTAAGCACCTAAATTTAGTGTTATGACGGTACGGTTTTGATACTGGGGAACGTCTATCAAAATCGGGATTGAAACCATAACGCCCAAATCTCAGTTTGACTTAATTGCGAGACGCAAGAGTCTCGCAGGCTTAGTCTTGTCTTGCTCAAATCTTGCAGGAATCAGTTTTGGTCTTGGTCTTGCTACAATAAGTCGGTCTTGGTCTTGGTCTTGCGAAAATGCAAGAACAAGACCAAGACCGACTTTTGGCAACACTCCATTAGCTCGTTATAAAAGAACCTGTTCTATTTTATTACTGTTTTTTTAATATGCAAATAAAAAATATATCAAAAGAAAATTAATTAATAATTCAATAAATATTTTACCATTAGCGAAACATGCTATTAAATGAGTCCACTCTCATATACAGCAAATTAAATATTCAATATGTGAAGCTGTCGACGCATGACTGATCGTGTGATCTTAGTCTTATTTCTCGTCACGACTCGCGCCTGCGCCGACATCCAACGGAATTTTTATTTTTACATCATATTCTCAATTACTACCATTTTTATATAAAAATTCCTTCAAAAAACACCCTTATCTTCTGAGGAATAAGGAAGGTTTGTAAATCCAAAAGTAGTGCCAGTAAATTGGTCTTGGTACTCAAAGATTGAAAGTCAATAACCAATTTGAAGTCATTAATTGCTTATGAGAGCACACTGCGCGAAAATTGAATATTTCATTAAATTAAATGTCACAGAACTGGTAAAAATTCAATTAAGTGCGACATTGATTAATGTTTTAATTGAATGGGTCTTTTTGAAATGTAAAGTGCATCATGCTTATGATCTATAAGAGATTAAGAATCATTTTTTATGGATGATTGCAATTAAAAAATATGGATTTTATTGTAGCATAAATCCATATATGGCTAATGCTCTTATAGCTTTACAAAAACGAAAAAGTTCCAGTAGCATTCTCCATTTTTCTTCATCAACAATGTCATGGACATTAAACTATAATTATTTTGCAAAAAATATTCGCAAAACATATTATTAAGTAAGTATCTCAACCTCAAAGCATTAAAATTCAACAAAAAGACAAAACACTGAATACGTCTCCAACACAAAATAACAAGTGACTGCTTAGGAGTAAAAGGTTTGACTGTATTTTAATTCGTTCAAAACCTTATAAGTACTTTAATTGAGCAATTTACCTATCAAGATCACCAAATAGGTAACGTGTGTATTGCGCAGGCGCATGAATGGACGGTGCTATTCAGACTGCACTAGTAACCGTTGAGGCATTTACGCGGACAGGCGCAAGCGCAACGCAATTACGTAGACCCGATACATGAATGAATTACAATTATACTGAAATTCGTATTATTATTAGGAGATAATTGATACTGCTTGGCTTTTTACCCGACTGCCCTAGAAGGAGGGTAATGTTTTTAATGTTTTAGTTCTTGGGATTGGCTTTGCGGATAGTAATTAAGTAGGTATGAGTTTGGTTTGACAACTTGTTTCAGGCTACTGTACTGTTATATCAATTCTGAGACACCGAATAAGTGGTAATCAAATAAAATGTCTAAAGTATTTTTAACAGCGATAATAAATACAAGGGGATTTTCCTATCTAGTTTAATTAGTACCAGAACTAAGTTATTGTTTCGATTAGAAATATACTTCATATTACGTGTCTACAACATAGTGCGTCAAACTATTCAAAGATAACATGATTGTCCACATAAAAATCAATTAGTCGGAACATAAAAAACGTATCCCAAAACAATTAACGAAAGTTAATCCAAAGTTAAATCCGTGACGTGCGCCCGCCCACATGAAGCGTCCGTAAAAAAACGTACGTCCACTACCAACTAACATCTCATAAGACACTCACACATCGTAAGGTGACGCACACACACACACACGTCACCCATTAGTATGTGAGGCGCGGCGAGGACGTTGCGCGTGCTCGCCACTCGTTCCACGGCTTCTTATTATTATTATTTATTGTTGAATAATGTGAATGGTAATGCGTGGTTGTTCACGATCCCGCATAACACCTGCCGTCTTTTCCCACAGTCGAGCTCAGGCTGGAGGCGCGCGCAGGAAGTGTGCGGGAGTGAGCGAGAGCAACGACTCGCGTGCACTGCACGTGCGTCACTGCGCCTACGCCAGTGCGCTAGAGCGAGATGGCACGAGGGATAGATATCGTAGTAGCGTAGCGCGCGTAGCACCGTAGCAGCGAAAAAAAAGCGCAATATTGGGACGCAACTAATGTTCGTAGCCTCATTTTCGCGGTATTCGATTGTAGTGTAGAGCTACGCGCTACGCTTTATTACTATGATGCAATTAAAAAGATTTAGATACAGATATTTTGTGCTGATGCTTTGACTTGCAAATTAACGTTAATTGATAGGTATATTATGTTAATTTGCTTATTTATATGTTGTTTTTTTTTTTGTAAACACGGATGTTATGGTCGTCGGGACTTCTGGTCTACGCACGTGTCACCGAATACTTCTTAGAATTAGATGGTAACAAGAAGAATTTGACCATTTCGGCGTAGTATACAAAAATATAGTACTTATCGAAACAGGAAAATCTTTTAATATAATATGATGGAAACTAACGACTTCTTAACAACGTTAACCTTCCCCGCGGCAGTGAAAGCTTTTAATACCATTAAGTATGTATTATGATCGCTTAATTTGGACGCAATAGTAATGCACAAGAGGGTTGGATGCTGCATTACGGCATAATGACGACCTGATGGGTCAAATTACATTTGGAATGGTACACTTTTGAATAAAGCGGACCAAGTTTTTGGTATTTTATGGCATAACATGATCCAGGTTTCGGGTGAAGTGGGTTTTAAATTTAAATAAAGTCATATGCCGTGGGTAACTGTATTGGGTTCCCGCTGAGTGGTTATTATCAGAGCTGTAGGTGTCCCACATGTGTCCCACGAACGCCTGGTTAATGTTCTTATAAGCTTTAATAGTATGCCAAGTAAAAGGGCGATGTAAATTATTAGTCCGATTCCAGAAAGTTTTTTTTGTTATTGATTTTGGATTTTGCATACATACAATCAGATCCTTAAGCCTACGTCTTGACCTCTGGGGATGCATTAAATAAAACCTCATTCACATGAGTGGCTGCCTCGTGATATGGTGGTAAAATTGAGGTATGACATTTTGGTAACTGTGATGGTATTGACCGCGGTGGTTAGGGGTGATGGACGAAAGGATTACCTATGTAATAAGCGGGGTTGTTGTGCTTTATCAGTGTTGTGATAATGATGTCATAAGATACCGACAAGGGCGGATCCAGGATTTATTACTGGGAGGCGCACATGGACCAGACTGGTAAGAGTGTCCCCCATATTGCACTATGCTGTTTATGCGATTCATTATTTTTTAATGATATATAAGAATAACTACAAAAAATAATACAAGTGTCGACATAGGTAGTACTTTAAGAATTAAGAGATCCTGGGCTGCAAGAGCGAGCGAAGCGGGGTCAATAATTTGAGCACCACAACAACCTCAGATTGTTTTTTTTTTTGACCATACAAATATTAGCTATAGATTTTTCATGAGTTGAGCAAAGCTGCATTAAATTTGGACACGCAGGGGGGGGGGGGGGGGGCTGCTCAACCTGTGTGGGCGTAAGGTGGAGAATGATCGCTCAGCAATGCTGATCGTCAGACGAATCGTGCACGAACGAAACGAGCGTTATCGTATTAATCTCCTAGATTTTTAATTTACTTAAACCGTCTGGAGAGGGCCCGTGCCCCTGTGCCCCCCCCCTGGATCTGCCCTTGGATACCGGACTTATGTAATTATGATATTTATCCATTTATGGACATTTTGCAACATTCCACGGTGCAGGTGGATACTGATGGTCTCTGCAAACAATTACATTTATTTGTTTAGACATTATGATTTCAACTAAAAATGGAGACCAAACGAAGTTGATTAAATTCAATATGCAAAACAGATTAATTTGCATTGACGTCTGTTCCATGAGCAGTTGCATTGTTTACCTAAATAGCAATAACCTGTTTAATTGACAGCTCTTAGCTCAAGACAGCCACAAACTTCAAGCAAAAGAATGATGACAATGCAACATAAATATCATATTACATACTACTTCAAACTACATCTCCGTACTTCCTTTACAAAAGACGATGTAATTTTCTTGTTATGCTGTTCATCTTCTCCAATAGATGAGAGTATATAGAATGGCCGGTGCATCAATAGGCACCCCGGATGTTCGCAATTTAGTTACGTTCAAGCCATTGAATGTTATCGTTGAATTAACAATAAAAATTGCTCATCCTTCGTCTTTGGTAAAACTCTCCTCAGAACCCTTCTACCATTTAAATTTCAACTCTATCTTCATTCGTGCAAGGTTTATTGTCGCATGGGTGATGTGTGGTCAGTTTTTGTGCGGCAGAGATTGTCAACCGTGTAGGTCAGTCTATTAAATCGGGTTGGCAACCGGATGAGGCGCTCATGTTTCAGTGATTTTAACAAAAACATCTTCTTATGTTACGTCACTTTATACTTTGTTTACTTCGAGGGTGGTTTTGTTCTTAGCACGCTTTGGGTTGCGTTAGAACTTAGAAGGTTTGTGTAGGTTTTCTTTCTGGATTTCTAGACGATTTTGCAAGTAGTACATACTTAGAATATGACTGATTATATAGCTGCCATATTAGTTATTTGAAAATATATCTATTTATTAGGTTTGGACACAATCGATATTGTTATTCTACATTACGTCGGCGGTTTCTGGCATTTAATCTTCATGTCATTCATGCCAAATGTTTCCCTAAACTACTCATAAATCTCGTAAGGTCACGATTTCCAGGAGCGGCTTTACGGCTCAATGAGCGTCGAACCTCAATGGCTGGGTTTTTGCAGCATTTGGCCAACCCCAGAGCCAGTGTGGCCGCCAAATGTGACCGTTTGGCCTGTAACCTGACCTCGACTAGCCGGTACCTTTCGCCGAGATTCACGCCACATGCTAAAACACATGGCGAGCTAAAGGTCGACCAAGGAGGTATTTTTTATAGCATTCCTTGTTTACGTCATGTTAAATTAAGCAAAAAAGGCTGTTATTATTCAATAATTCTCTGTAACGACCGCCGTTTTAAAATAGCCGCAAGTTATCACACTAACAAATGGCTAATAAACGACTCGCCACCAATTTATTTCATTGTAATCATGGCTCTCGAGTCGGCCGCAATTGCAAAATAACAAACGGCTCTTAAATACAGTAGCGACGAGTCTGGCCGGCAACACCTCGCAGATAAATCAACGTCTCCATTACAATTTTGTTCTTACTTTCGAATAAATAATACTCGCCTCTGTCCCTTTCACGCTTTGAATTTCGAACGCTCACAAATTATTGTTGGTTCTCGTTATTTTATTGTCGTATTATTTTCTTTGCTTTCATTTGAATGTAGATTCTTGCGGCGTCCTTGTCTTGTTCGTAGGCGGTGCGCTGTGCGTCTCGCGGCTGCGGTAGTAGCGTCTCGAGCACGTGCGACACGTTAAAGGCAGATCGTTCCCACGGTCGGGCTCGAGCCAGACGCGCCCCGCGCGCGTCTCCCCGCCCGCTGCGCGTGATTCGACTCCGGACACTCGTGCCAATGAAATAAAGTGCCCGCACAGCACGTTCCAATTGCAAAATGCTATTTGAAGACTTTAAAGCAATGAAAGTGGAGAAACTGCCAGTCTTTCACTGAAAGTTCACTGGTCTAGACTAACTTTTAAGCGAACGTGTAATGGCGAAATAACAGTACTGGAAAGAAAGTCAAGAGCGCATATTGATAAAGTGTGCGTACATTAGGCGATCAATACTTCAAACCGTCACTTGATTGGACTGCTTATCATAGAGACACGCATGAAAGTGAAAGGACATGAGAACTCAAATGATATGCAATCTATTGATCAGAACGCACAGAAAGGTGATCAGGTTGCGCAACAAGGAGCCGTGTTGTCCCAGTCTAGATTATCAGGCTACCTGTCAGCATTTCAAACAATAATTAATCGAGGTGATTGTGCAAATTTAGAGGCTTGTCAAGTGTGGGCGGAGGAGAAATCCTAGTAGCCAGTATAGTAGCAAGTATAGTGGCAAGTATAATAAGGCAATCGTCGTTAGCTTATGTAGTCCAGTGCTAGAATGTCGTTGTTCCCAACTTTCTCGCGTTTTGTTGCCATGCTTATCTGAGAGCACCAGTTTCTCCTTTTATGGGCACATTTCTTGTGCTGTTAGTTTCAACTGACCACGGCTTCCTTAAACAAATTGGCAGGCTTAACAAGACCTGTTTTTAAACACGGAAGGCCATTACTAGAGACACTGGTGGCTTTAAAACTGACGGTACTGTTTTTGTACTTTAGTACCCTTTATGGAAGGTATTTTTTTTAATTATAACGGTTCTGAGTCAGCACCCAGAACCATTGAACATTAAGCACCAGCGTGCTGAATGTTTTATTTCTGGCCATTACATAATTCTGTTTGCATTTACGTCAACCTCCATTGACGTAAATGCAAGCACAACGATAGGTTGTCACAAAATTGGGTATAATTTTCTTATCTCTCTTTATTTGGTGATTTATGTAACCAGACTATACGGGTGATTTATCACTTCCTCCACAACTAATTCTATTGTTATATGGAAACAAGTCTGTTTACAAAAGATAGGCTGTAACGACAGTTTTCTTATAACTCCAACTTTGAAATTTCATAAGTATAAAAATTGGTCAGCAAAACAATTACATGACTAAATAGAAAATATTTTTTAACCCTCGAAATTGCGACCAAATGTTATGTACACGAAATACGAATAAGTAACTACAAAACATCAACAATCCTAATACTTAACTTTTCCAGAAACATATTACAACTATGCACTATGCCACATAAGTACCGCAACAATGCTAAAAGTTAACCCGTGCAATGCGCGGGTCGCGTGTGTTCTCGTGACTCGTGACATTGTTCGCGTGCGACCCTGCGACCGGCGCGGCGCCACGCGTGTGTGCAAGCGCCGCGCATGACACTCGGGCCTCGGCTGCCATAAACAGAAAGGCGAGCCTTATTTCATGGAATATCATAACTCATATAAGGAGAGTTATGAAGTGCAGAACTGTTAAGAAAAAGGTGAGATAGCGAGCCAGTAGATAAATGATCATAGCATTTTATAGAAGTGCATTTTTATTCATGAAGGAGTCAAGAAAACTTAAGGAGTTAAGGATTAGAAAGATCGGTTGTCTGTAAAAGATCGCTTTTAGCGATAAGACCGCCCATTGTGTCACCCTATGTAAAATTTCTACATTTATTTCTGTATTTTTTATGGTGTACTAATAAAGAGTATTCTATTTTATAACCGTTGGTGTGCAATATGAGCATCGAGCACAAATCCTATCCTATGGATGGAATATTGTAAAAAAGAAAATTTGAACACGTGTCTTCTAACGTTTGACACAGAATATAAATAATATTCCTATACCTTTCCCGTAAGTGGTAATACCCCTGGTTTTATGTAGGTAACTGTAGTTTAAGTGTCATGATTATGTAAAGGTGATAGCAATCACCCAAGATCTACCTACGTGCACACGTACCTACATAGTGCGCTCGTGCTGTTTGACCTCACTCTGCGCGTGCGACTCTACGGTACGTCATGAATACTGCAACACATGCCAGCTATTTTATGGAATATCATTCAGTTAATTCAGACGCGGATATCTTAAACTGCAGTGTAGACACGTTTAAGTGAGACGATGCCGATGGTGAATGCAAAAATTTATCCTTTAAGTGGTTGATAGCTTACATCATCTTTTATTCTTTTCATGTCTAGATTAGGTATTGACAAGTGTATAAGCACATTTTTTTCTAGTACGGTTGCTACAATTATTTTGCTGGCTGTTTAATAGTTTTTCAGAATCAATCTACATATATTAATAGGGAGCTTAGGGGTATATTGGGGGAGGACTCCCAATATACGTTTCTCTTCTTCTGCCCGTAGAAGTGCATTATCATCTCCTGCACCGAATTCATTTCAACCATCTTCTTTTTTAAGATAATCTGTATTTTCATGATAAAAATTATTTTCGTACATTTGAAATACAGTCACAATTACATTTCGTTTGTAACTTGTCTTTTACGACCTCGTTGTGCGTGCATCGTCGCAAGCGCCGCTATCAGCGGAAGCAATGCAAAGTACGTTAATTTCATGCTTCATTGTTTTCTTGCAAATATGTTTTGTCTTTCAATTTAGTTTATGTATGTTACGTGAATTGTTTCTGGCTTTTTTTTGTTAAATATTTTTGTTTAAAATGTATTCTAATGTCACAACTTTTTTGGCAGGATATGCATTCTAAAAACCTCAAAAAATGATAAAAGTTTTGAAATAGTGTTTTTACACATAATAATTGATTATGTCTAGTAGGTAAGTACTAATGAAGCAACGTATTCCTGGTACAGCACCCATATGAGAATACCTGATAAATTCTAGAACGTAAGAGGAGACGTTCATTTGTTAAGATTAGCCAACGGTTCCCGTCCTTATAAGTAGCTGGTAGTACTCATTACTATACTGTGCTAATAGCGTCGTACGTTCAATAGCGTCGTACGTTCAATAGCGTCACCTTTCGCCGCGGCCACAATACGGTACCCTTATCTACGTGTTCTTCACACCATATCACCACCACAGTCACACTTTAATTAACGCACGAACTTGTTCCTCCATTATTTTACATCACTACTTTCTTCCCACTAGCACAATTTAATAATAAAAAATAAAAATAAAAAAGCTGACGCACAGATGTGAAAATAACAACAATAGATACGCTTCCTACGCGTGTGCGCGAGAAAATCACAAAAGAATCGAATAACTAACGGAGCGAGATCGATTATCATTTTCATACAATCGACTATCTAAAGGTCACGCGTAATGCTATTCAGTGTACACACAGCTTACATTACTCCATACTGAAGAAACCATCCATAAATTATGGAGAAAACAACGTAAGAACGCACGTTGTACGTCGAAAACCGATCTGAATCGCTCAAGATATAGAGTAGATATTCGGTCTAAAATCGATTCCAAAGAAACTATTTGAGACTATTTGTAAAACATCAAAATGAGTGCGTGTGTTATCGCAACTTCGCACGTTTGTGTTATGTATTAAGAACTAGAATCACATGTCCTTTTTATGAACAGAATGTATCGTAAGCCAGGAAGCGCATTGTTAGGTCACGTTCTCACAACTCGCCTTTTCTTCGAGGGGGAATAAATAATTGCACTTTTTTCTGTCGCATATGGCCAAGGAAAGGGATTGTGCAAGATCGTTCCCACGGTTCGCCCCTTGGGTATAAAGGCCGATCGAGGTCAAGAAAAAATACGTGCCGGCATAATGTGGGGGTACGCTATTGTGCCGACAGATGCGCGCCATTTCTAGAGTTAAGTGTGGACTGGTTTGAAAAGTAAATTGATTGACGTCATACTGCTTGGGAATCTTATTGGATACTTTTTGTTTGGCCACATTGGTAGTTTAATAGGCTTGACAAAATTATTACAAATAAAAAATGCGAGGTTTTCTGAAAGACGCGGCAAATGAAAAACATATCTTGCAAAAAGTAAAAATAAAGCTGTAAACATAAAACCAAAACAAGAAAACAATTATATATTTTTATGTTTCGGAGAATTATTGGTAAAATTATGATATTGCATGACTTTCGTACGAATATTTTTGCTATGTATTTCCAGGGATATCGAAAATAGAAAAACAAATTTTGCAAAACGTGAAGTAGTAAAACATGAGAGAGACAGTATTTAGTTTTGGTAATTTATTTGTTTTGGTAGTTTGCTGAAAGGGTGTTGATTTTCGGAATGCTAATTACATTTGTATAAAGTAAGTTCACGTAATGGCGTCTTCATGTCATCAATGAAGTAAGCCCAAATCAATCATAATACGCGTTTTTTTTGCTAAGCACATTCCAAATACCTACCCCTAAACATACGGGTTCCAGTTTCAAAATCCATTCGCGTTGCAAGACCACTATTAATATAAAAACTCGAACAAAAAAAGGAATTGCACCTTTTCTAAGGCGTTCTATATTTGAAAACTGGTCGCGTTCCCACGATCGCTCGCGCCAGTTGCGCGCGTCTTCCCCTGGATCTTTTTTTTTTTCTCTATTCTTATGGCGATATTTTGTGTGACAAGCGAATAAAATCAGTATTATATGGGATTTTTTCTGTTAATTATTTTTATTCGAGTACAAGAATAACTTGTACAAAGTATAGACTTGTGAATTGAATGTTTTTATGGTTTTAAATTGATTGTAGAGTTTGTTTCCCCGGAAAACTGAAGTTATTTCTAAAATATTTTTCCAGTATCCCTCCAAAGGTCAACAGGCCATGTTCTATATGAATGTTATAATTAAAAACAAACACTTCATTATCCAAATAATGTTTTCACGCGTAGTTGCCCTGTGAGTAATCATAATACACATTCAATCAATAAGGGGCATGTGCATAAAAAGTTTCTTACATCAGATTACCAAATCCATTCAAATTGTAATTCAAGCTTCCTACCTCTAAAGTTGATTTTGGCATGCAGAGGTCCTCAAGAAAGAAATCCAAACAAATTCGAAAATGGAGCTCTATGGCCCTGTTTTCAAATTCGTGTTTGGAACGCGTGGGTCGACGCCGGGTGACGACAGTTGAGTCTCTAGCACACATTGCGTTTTACGCGAGGATCCGTTCCCACGATCCACGCGACATATGGCGCGCGCGCTGGCTGCACTTACGCGTGATCATTTGATCAACGGTGACGCGTGCACAAAAACTCACTCGGTCTTAGCGGATCTGTAGGATGATGCTCTCCCGTAAATAGAGATAAGAAATTGGTATAATGTGACGTCGTTTATCGGCTTTTTTTCAGGTGATAAGGCTGTTTGTTACTTTTGATGATGAGATTGTAAGGTAAGCTGTCAGGCCGGTAATAAGAAATGCGGATTTGTAACTGTACCTATACCGCCAGTTTTTTTTTAAAATTTTTGGCAAACATCTCTACCTATTTGTTTATAGGTTGTATATAAAAAAAAAGTCTGAAGTAGTACAAGATAAAATACATTGATGAACAATATTTTCAGGAATTTTCGTAAAACCTCTAAAAGAAGAAAATACTTAGTTCATTATTTTAATCTAATCAGTGCTATTGTTTTTCAATCACGCATAGATATAATCAAGCAAACCCGTACTCTAAAATCAAATTACAAAGCACATTACAAAAAAATAAAATAAAAAAAGAAGTTCACAACACCAAGGTCGAGCTATTCCGAATTTGAATTTCGGAATAGTATGTTTTTTAAGGCGGGGGGCAGGTGGTAGCGCGCGCAACTGTCGTTGTTCCCACGGTTCGAGCTCTGATGAACACCGGGCGTCTACATACATTGCCATGTGAAACCGTGTCATGATTGCCAATTAACAAAATTATTGAACTGCATATATGTGGATGTTCTAGTTGTTGTACTTAGTTTTTGATGATTAGTAGAGCGTGGACAGTGGGCAAGCTAATTTAGTGATTAGGATTGTGATTTGTGCTGTAGTTACTCAGTCCAATTTGACTGGTTGTCACTTGTCTCACCATGTCGTACCTGGTTTAAAAATGCGATTTAAAGAAAATGTATGGAAAATTTTAGGAAAATCTTGTTATGTTGCAGTTTATTTTAATTGTTTATTTTATAGAAATAACGGAGATGGTTCGAACAATCGTCAATTTTTTATATGATTTGTAGTACCTACTTAACTGTATTTTTCAGTTAGAAATTATGTGTTATTTATTAAGTTTAGCGGCGTGTCCTTTTATATAATATTTAGGCCCAATATATGAGACCTTCAATCAAAATCAGAACCTAAACGATTAGATAACAACATCAATACACTGTAACTACAATTTGATTCAGCACAATGCCATGATAGATCACGTTCTATAGCAACAACGAAACAATACGCTATTAGGGCATTGTTACACTAATTGTTAAGTAAATGTCAGCGCGTGCGCAGCACGGGTCGCGCCGCTCTTGTTATTGTACTTACACATACTTTACTCATGATATCATAATTATAACGAGCTGTTTGTGCTTTACCTAGGTGTGACTTTAATTTGTTTTTGATGTGCACACACATGTGTTTTCTGAGTATGTACTTTTTTTGTTGGTTTATGGAAATATAAGTTTCTACGGCTCGTATTTTTATTAGTCACGTTTATATATATTCATAATTAAAATTTTATTCAAAACGGACACAATTATAATCATAATAACGATACGTACCTACTACGAAGAAAAACAAATTAGGTTGTAATTTTTTTTTTTGAGGTGGTGAAATTTCATTACCCTTCAGAAACTACGATAATTTAAACTAATAAATATGATATGAGTGAAGAGATGACGATACAAGGTTTTTGTTAAAAAACCTCTTGTCTATGTTACAAATATATTCGTGATTTTTTCAACCTTTTATTATTTATTTACGAATAATGCCTTTGACGGTATTATGACTTGATTTCATTGTATTTCTCGGCGGGACCACGGGTCATACACGATTTATTTCAGCGATTTTATTTTCAACCCGTTCGAAGTTGGGTTATTTTTCCAAATTCAAATATTATTAAAAAAACAAACATAGTTTTACTAAAGAGTTTTATTGTCTTTAAATCAGAGCCATCTACCGGACCACCGCTGCACTAAACCGGCCAGATTCCCTTTCAAATCAGACAGGGGTGTCGGAATTCGGAAGCATTTGCAAGACAATAAATTCGCAGACAATGTCTTCAGGTCAGAGTGCATTCATTCCGTGGGAAATTTTGCAATTTAGGAGGGTGATTCCTGTATATAAAGTGTACGTTACATTTCATGTTCAGTTATTTGAGTGTCATCGACCAGGAAGTAACGGTACCTTGTGACTGTGATCTAGTTTAGGAGTGTAGTGATGTGAATTTAGTGCTTCTAAAAAAATTTGGTTTTAGTGTCGTGAAATATGTAGTGATGTGAGCGGTGGTATTCAAAGTGGTGTTAAAGTTGAGTGTGAAGTGATGTTTTCTTTCTAAATATAGGTTTTTTAGTTAGTGTTTTAGTGGACAGTAAGACGTAGATCAAGAATAAGATATTTAAATAATAGGTTGGGGAAAAAAATTCTTCGCATTTTTTAAGAAAATTCAAAACATTTTTTAATATAGTTTATTTACATTTAACTAAAGTATGTAGGTACCATTATGTTCGATAACTTTTTGCCATCTTGTAGGTAGGGACATGATCCCATTGCTATAGAAATTTTGGGACTTCTGATCAAAATACTGCGACAAGTGGTTTTGGCAGTCCTCTCGTGATGTTAACCTGACACTGACTAAAGAATTCTGAAGAGACCGAAACAGGTGAAAATCTGAAGGTGCAAGGTCAGGACTATACGGCGGATGCATTAACACCTCCCAGCCAAAGTCTCTTAATTTTTGCTGAGTGCCTAAAGATGTGTGAGGTCTAGCGTTATCATGATGAAAAACCACACCCCTTCTGTTGATTAATTCCGGCCGTTTTCTCTCAACTTCATGCTTTAATCTCATCAGTTGTTCGCAGTAGAGTTCAGAATCGATGGTCCTGCCTGGTGGTAACAGCTCATAATGAATAATGCCCTTCCAATCCCACCACACACACAGCATCACCTTGTTGCGAGTTAACCCGGGTTTCGCCACAGTCTGTGAAGCCTGACCGGCCTTTGACCACGACCTTTTTCGCACGTTCTTGTCGTACGTGATCCACTTTTCATCACCAGTTATCAGCTTCTTCAAAAATGGTTCGTTTTCATTACCTCGTAATAAAGAATCACAAATGAGTACACGGTTCATTAGGTTTCTTTCAGTGAGCTCGTGAGGTACCCAAATATCGAGCTTTTTGTGTAGCCAGTTTTTTTCAAATGTGCCAAAACTGTTTTGTGGTCAATTCCCAGTTCTTCAGCTACGTCGTAACTACTGATATGCCGATCTTGCTCCACTTTTTCAAAAATGGCATCCATTTTATCCGTAATAGGGCGACCAGAGCGACGTGCATCTTTGACATCAAAATTTCGTTATTGAAAACGCTTAAACCAAATTTGTGCTACTCTCACAGACACTGCACTAGCACTACACTAGGTCCATAAACATCGCAAATTTTTTTCGCGGCTTGCGTTGCATTTTTATCTTTTTTGTAGTAAAATTTTAAAATGTATCGAATTTCTTCATAATTCACTCATCTTGACAGTACGAAAAACAAATGAAAATCACACATTTTCCTAATTTGAATTTGGAATTATGTTCTTTAAAATTTAAACTTTCAATGATACCAAAACCAGCCAGATACAAATAGTATAGCCAAAGAGATTTTATTGCAAGTTCATACATACTATAATGCGAAAAGACTTTTTCCCCAACCTAATACATTGTGTAACATACTTAGCTAGTATTTCGATCTGTCCGAACTCATTATGCACTTACCAGAAAGGCAACCAACTCTTATTTGCAAAAACTTTTTAAGCCCTACTCAAACGGCAATTTTTATTTAGTAGATCTTACGAACATGAAACGAAATGCGATATACGTAACATTCTCCATTTAACCCTAAAGTAAAGAAAGAGTGAGAAAATAACGAAACCATCATGCCATCGGTTAGAATAGAACAAATATTTTAAAGATTTGCCATCAAAGTTTCAGTAATTAGCTTGGTCTAACTGCAGACTTCTTGGAATAAACTTGGGCAAGCATGATGATCAGATGATGATCAATGTTTGTGTGATCATCACGTTCACTCAATGCCTATAGGAGATTTCAAGTCCACTGTGGTCCTGTTATTTCGCAACCAAAACTCCTAATTTAAAGGCGGATCACACTCAACCCGAGTCACAGACATGATAATTTTAGTACGTATGTGTGCAATGCATTGAACGAATTATATGAAGTCGAGCAGATAAATAATGAATTGTATCAGTTGTGCAATGAACAGCGTGTGTCGTTTGCAAGTGCGACTTCAATGACTCACTGTGTATTTGCTACTAAGGCGAATAATTTTTGCCTAAATTACTTAGTACATAGTTATTTGCAATACTTCTAATTGTTTAATAAAAAAGTCTGTACTTCTATCATTCAAAACCTTATGTAAATTGTCAAATATTTTCTTAGTTCTATTGAATGTCAAAAGAGAGTTTGTTAAGTGATGTTACGTTTTGGATGCTGAAGATGCTTTAAATTGTTCAGGATCAATTTAAAAACTAAACTACTTTAACAATGCTATAGTTACATAAGGTTTTTTTTTGTTGCAAGTGCAAATGCAACATGTAATCCTCAATAATTTGCTGTAAACTTAACTTGTTCAACCTACTTGTAACTTGTATCAATAGTGCTCTCCTCGCTTAAAAGGTTAGAAGTCAATATTTGTCATCGTCAACGCAATTAGTCCTTAACAAGAGGGTTTACCAACAATTCTCCTTAATTAAACCATGACCCACAGTAAGCTTTATTGCATGTTGCCTTTGCCCTAAAATATAACCGCTATCGCATAGCCTTTAATACACTTGAAAAGAGAATTTTCTTTTTTTGTAGTTTATGGTTATTTTGTTTTTTTTAAGCTAAGATTCACTGACTGTTTACTAACTGCCAGCACGCCTAGATTTCTTAAGTTGATGAAAAGTATTTTAGTGCATTTTAGATTGTAGTTAGGTACCGTGTGCTGTCGGTGTTAGTCTTTCGGTTATATATTGAAGGGCATGGAATCTTAATGGTTGCCGAAATGGCGAAGGTGCTACCGTGTATAACCGCTCGAGCCAGCTTATCGTTGACGCAAGTAGTTGTTGACGCGATCAGTGTGTGCCATCATCTGAACAAACAGCAACTGGATGATATCACCGCCGCCGCCGCCGCGCCGACTCAGTTACACAGGTGTTTAGGTGTTCCACGTTTATGTTCCACGCCTAATCATGTGACTTAACTTTGTAGAGTAGTGCAGGTTGTATTGTAGTGTTGCTTATGCGGCACATTTTTTAGTTTTTGCACGTCTTTTTCAATCTGTGTTTTAGAGTACGGTCTATTTCACTTAATCGCGCCCTTCGGAGAGCGGTAGTGGCCCAGTGGTATCGGCCGCGACTTACGAGTTGTAGGTCGTAGGTTCGAACCCAGACAGGCGCATTACTTGTTAAAAATTATTTCATCACTACTGCTCTCAAAAAACGGTGAAGGAAAACATCGTGAGGAAACCGGCATGTCATAGAACCCAAAATTCTAAAACATGTCAGATCTACCAACCCGCATTGGGCCCGCTCCTTCCCGCTCGAAGAAAGGAGGCCTGTGTCCCAAAGGTGGGAACATTATAGGCTGATTATGCTATGCGCTCTCCAGGTTTGGAAGGAAATACCGACAATAAAAAGAAAATTACAAAAAAAGAAAAACAATTTCACGTTCCCTAAATTGTGGTTGCATCTCCTTATTTTTAAATGCATATTTGCTTTGAGCACAATGCAACTGGGAATCAATTTCTCTACCTTGTAACATGTTCGAGATATCTATCTAAATAAAAACCAGAAACAACTCTCGTAATATCCAGATGATAGTCCCGTGAAATGGTTTTATATTCCGTTCTAATTGCCTTTATCGTCTTTATAGCATCGGCAGCACCCTAACAGCAATTTAATTGTAATTGAAAACTAATTAACTCTCCCGCCAAGCACAATCTTCAATTAGCTATAGATCATAATGATAACGGACTAATAACACGCTATCCAGCCCGATTCAATTAGAGAATGACCCTTCCCTTCAATCCTAAATCTCTGCACGTGTGTACTCATAACAAATCGGCAATTTCTTCTAAAAGTAACAATAGTCATGCTGTCATGCACGTGTACAGCGAAAATTCCGCATTCGAAATTAGAACGAAAAAAAAGTTAACCCAAATTTTGCAAGAGTTGCGGAATTCGAAATAAGGGTTGCAAAAAATCCTTTCTAACCCGAACGTCCGACGCATCGAACACGTGCATGAGGTAACAATGCGTCGATGACTCACGAACGAGCCTCGAAACGTCGATACAGAACGCCGTATTATTAAACTGGAAAAAGAAAAAAAAAAGATAAGCGTTCACTCGTCGTACCGCGTCAAGGAATTGTACATCTGCCGAAATTTCTCACGGATCCGTCGCTCGAGCGCTACGTATGGTATTATTACACCGGACCACTTCGCTATCTCTACTCGCGCATTATAGATCTTGTAGTGGTCTGTTCTGGTAATTATGACGACTAGCCTAGCGGTACCTCACACTGGGTACTTTTTAATCAATAGTAGCAATTAGCATATCTGGTTTGAGTCGTTTAGCGCGACGTGAACAGAATTATGCAAAGCTGAGATGTAAATTATTACAGTTGGGTTTGTTATTGATACTGAATGGGCTTTAAGAGATGAAAAAATCTTTTAATTGCGAAATTGGGAGTTGTCTTTATGGATAGTAAAGGCATGCTAGGACATTAATGATTTTATTATGTTTGCCTTTATAGGCGTTGTTTTATGTTGTTCTGTTATTAGCTGAATTGGGTTTTTTCTTGTCTTTATATAATTTTCCATGCTTTACGCAATATCCGTCTTAGATTTTGCATGTTATCGAACGTATAGACTTTCCCAATAGCCCTTTTAAGGTTATCCCGGCAACTGAGCGGGGTTTCAACGGTAATAGTGGCGGGTTGCAGTTCTCTGTATTTCCTACTGGCGTCATCCAAAATCTAAACCTGGAAGCTTCGGAAAATCCTGATTTGATTTTGGCCCGGATCTTTTCGAGACTAAGATTCTTTTCGAGACTTTGATTCTTTTCGAAGCTCTTTTTTGTGTTGTTGATTGTTACTTGTATTATAAAAAGAGAATGAACAATAACCACTTATCGTGTTTTGAGTGTGAATCAGTAACTAACAAGATTATGATGTTTAAATTCGTTTAAATCTCATTAACGTGTTTTGATACTAGCTTTAACGGCATGGCAAACAGATTTTTGTTTATTGTAAGACTAACCCATGTATGTCCTGCTTGAAAACTAATGATAACATGGTTTTCTTGAATGTGAAATGAATGAATGAATGTTTTTGCACGTACACTTTTTTTTTTCAGGAATGTTTTGCTTGTTGTAAATGAAATGTAATTATCTTGTATGATTCTTGTTAACGTTGTTTGGAACTAACACTTTCACCTCGATATAGTTAGCCTCTTGTAGCATTTATGTTAATTACATGTTTTTAGAATTTTGGATGCTTGCGTCAAGTTATTTTAACATCTATAGGTCCGGTGCCCGATGGATTCTATAGACGATTTCTTTTTGTTTCCTACAGATATTTTGCATGATTTAAATTATAATTTGCTTCAATCAAGAAATTAACAATTTTATTTAACCAGCACCCTAATTGCTTAACACACTATCAATCACAATCTGAATCATTTTGAAGCCTATTGCTAATACATTGCTTCAAATGTTCCAAAAATGTGTCTGCTCAACAACGTAAATAACGCAATGAATTTTGTTGAACTGTCAAAACGAAAGCCATTCCTACTGTTAGTGTGTTACGTAATTACCCCGCTGTAGGTACATTGGAAGATCTCAGTCGCATGATTTTCACTAACACGTTTTGATTCTAATAGCACGTGGAAAAGATTTTCTTTAAAATTTTCATGTTATCAATTTTCTAGACATTTCAAGTTCCTTCAAGTTTTAACTTTCGATCTGCACGTGATCTAATAGCAATAAATCTATATAGTAGCTTCTTTTATCACACTTTTATTTTTCTATCTGACAATACTAAAGTTAACTAAACATAAATGAATGGACTGTATAGTAAATGCATGTTCGTAGTACTTTCAACGTTGCACGTGCTTTATGCATAAATCAATTTCTGCTCATTGTGATCAACCAATTGTTCATCTTCTTTTTTTACCTATGTCTATTATTTGATTGCACAATGCGTTCTGAATTTAAATAGTGCATTTTTTTTTTTTTCCACTTGTACGAACTTGTTGGCGGTTCGATTTTTGAAACAGGTTGAAACTTGTCTCCGGGGTGGTTTGGCCTTTTCATTCCGTAACTTTTTTTCTCGGAGATATGCTTAAACCTGGTTTTACTTGGAGAGTCTGTTATTATCGTCTTGACTACTATGTAAGGTGCTGGTATTAAATTGAAGGTTTTTACATGAATAATGAAAGTGGTTATGTTGATGCGATGCATGTGCGATGTGGGTGTTTATTACTGAGGCTGTATCGAGACGAGTGTCTTGTCTTGGCTAGGTCGTTAATGGTCGCAAATGTTACATAGATAACTAATAGGATTTTGTTTTTTGGATTTTTGATTTCATTTGTTTTCAGTTTGTTTAATTTAACGTATTTTTAATTGATTGGTTTTCAATTTGTTTATTTAAATTAATTAGGTTTTTGTTTTCATTTTAGCCAATTGTAGATATGTAAATAAGATTGTATTTTTTTGCTTTTACTGTTTTAGCCATAATTAACATAAATGTAATAACACTGCTATGGGTTTATTATTATTATTGTGACCTCGTTCAGATGCATGTCATGCATGCCAAATACCATCTTAGTCAAATTATTCTTTCATATGTTAATACAATTTCAGGACTATTATAGAAATTCGCAAAACTGTGAAACGCTGATCTACTAATCCTAAACTTACAAATATCATAAACAAATCATTTATCTCTCAACAGTAACTATTAGCATAATATGATTCCGGATTAGCGAGCCATTACATTTTATGACCAGCATTTACGTAACACTCACAGTACGTGCCTAATTGTATAAAATAAATAACAGTTCAAAACAAGAGAGTGAACTCGGCGTCTTAAATAAAAAAGTGACCATTAAAAGTCCGGTAGCTTCGCCTCGGGCCTGCACGTGCGCATACGCTCAAAATGTTGCTCTCCGAGTATGGCCAGGCAAGAGTGGTGGCTCGCGCTGTCGCGTCGGTCGCCCGCGCCGACCTCGTCCGACCACTTTTTGGTTCGAAATTCAAACCAAGAAAGCGCCATGCTTCCAAGTAGGTTTTATCGATTCCGTCTCCTCTTATTAGTACTGAACCTTGCGGTTTTACTTCGCTACTGTATTATGTCTTGTGTGTTTTTGTGTTTGTTTTATTGTTGTGTGTAAGGGTTTGGATTGTAGTCGTAGTAAAAGATAGCAAATTCATTTCAATTCGTATATTATCATATAACACGAGTAAAGTTCAATAAATTATCCCTAAAACAATTAAAGCTCGATAAAGAAGATCACAATACTAAAGCTCACTAATTCTCTAACATTAATTAATACAATACAAAATATTTTCAAAAAATATCACAACACTATCGAAAATACAATTAAAGCTTTCGAGGAGTTATCACGAGTATTGAGCAGGCCTATCCTAACTTATCCCTATATGGCACCTTGAACTAAGTTATAGCTAACATCACAGACGGTTGTGGAAACCAACGGAGCAGGCACTGGTTTCACGGAAGACACTGATTGTTGTCAAGTGTTGATTTTCAGTTTAGGCTTGCACCCAGCGGTCCTGCAGGACTGGGTACTGTTGCTCCGCGGTTTGGCACTCGGTGTAGCAGTGTGCCGCTGCGAAGTCAGCCTCAGTTTTGGAGACGGTAGTCCAGAAGAAGGTGCCGGCATCGGTCCGGGCGAAGTGCACAGGTACGTAGAAGTTTTCAGGGGTCACTGGCACAAGGTCGCACGTGTCGTTCTCGTTGTAGACGAGGAAGGTGGCACCAGACGGGCACGCCTCCATCTCCTCGCAGATCTTGCGCTCCAGCATCTCGTTGCTTGAGTTCTGCTCCTCCTCAAAACACGTGTCGCAAGTTTTGGCGGGGGCGCGTTTCGTTGACTTCTTGATCAGCTTCATCAAAGGCCTCAGCAGCGCCTTGATGCCGCTGTTCTTCATCTTTTCACTGTTGTATCTGTTCTCGTTGATTGAGTTGTTTGTCGCGATGATGTACTCGTTGTTGGCGTAGTAAGACATGTTGAAAGATTTGATAGAAAAATAGTAATAGTAGAGAGCGTGTGTCGCTAGTGAGATCACAGGCGGGAATGTGGGGCGGGTTGGGCCGGTCGGGCTTATATAGTACGCGGCGCGCCCCCGGCACAAAAGGCCCCGCGTACGTGCAAAGCGCCCCTTTGTATGTGTGGGTGAGTCAAGTGGTTTATTCGATACCCCGATATGCACTTCGTATTTCGTGACAGGTCTTCATAATTTTGGTAGAGTTGAGACTGGTTTTTGGATGTCATATTTTTGGGGATGAGTAAATTATTACCAGTTTGTTTATAAGTTATGACTTTGAAGATATGGTATTAAGTTTAAATGCTATTAGAGTAAGGGAAGTCGCACTTAAGTATGTCTTACATATTTATGAAGCAACGATAATTTTCCTGTTATCTTTGCAGTGTTAGCTTTGCTGTGTTTATTTTACATATGTGGATTTCTCAACGAGCACTCGTCGGTAATTTTCACATGTGTCTTATTTGATTCTTATTATCATATCAAACAAGTGTGTGAAGGGGTTTCATGAGAAAAACAGTCACGTGCCGTCCACACGCCCAAGTGTGGGCAAACACAACACATGTTGATTGCCCCCAAGCCCCAGTGGCCTCGACAATGCGATTGTTATCCCTTTACCGAGGTCACTAAGTCGGGGGGACGAACCCTCGCGCGGCCAGTTCACGCGCTACTCACGCGCACGTCACGAGACCCTAATAAAGCCAGGATTTAGGGTAACGTCAGTTATTAATTGATGCATTTTTGTTTATTCTATCATTAAACCATGAGTGTATCATGCATGATAGCATCATCGCCCACAAGAATAGGGTGCAATAAATTCAAGTGTTTACATTTGTAATTCTTACACGTAACCCTATCTTAGATCCGGAATTTGAATCATTCAAGTCAAAGTTCATTAGCATTTTGTTTACAAAAAGAATTATTAAAGTAGGTTGCCACCTACACACAAAATATTCGGCTCTTACCGGTCCAAACATGTAGGATTTTTTCTTAACATGTCCGAAGAGAGTATTACAAAAAAATTAAGTTTAAAAGAAATCAGTGTAGCAGTGATAGTGGTTGCTCAGCCAATGGAGTGCGCGCGCGCCGGCAGGTGCTACGATCTGAAGGCTCTCGCACGCACACGCTCGCAGTTTAAATATACGATCTTTGAACACGTGCATTCGAACAGGACAAACATATGCATTTACAGGGGTCGCGAGCGAGACGTGCGATATTTTTTATCGATATGAATAGATTCACGACTCCCTCATATCCGAAATAGGGTAACGCAAAGGCTAATTTGGTTATTGAAAATTGAGGGGTTGTTCGTGGGAATGCTCCTCGTTCCCAGGTTCCCAGGGTTGCTCGCACATTGAGTTTTTTTCGGCGATTCGAGATTCGGAAAGACGACAGATGGCAAGCGGTCGATCGTTCCCGTTCTGCTTTGTTATAATAAATCGTATGGGGTATTGGAATTAAACATACCTACCATTTTGATGGCTCAGCGCGTTTGTCCGGGGGTTGTGGGGATGAAGATGTAAACAAGTGTAAAAGGGGTCAGTGGAACTCGACCGGCTCTATAATTAAATGTCTATTAGGAGCATTTTGAGATGATTAGGAGATATTGTTAGGGGTTGAAGTTATCATTATAATGATGGCGATCAAAAGATTGCTTTAGATGATTTGAGTGCAAGATTTATGATGCAAATTACGTTGAGTTAGATTCTTATAAATGACTTGAATAGGTTTTATTGCTCGTTAATTATACATATTTGAAACGTAAACGAGAAAAGGTGAATTAATTAGACATACTTCCTACTATTTCTACCATTTGAGCACTCACCGCAGCATGAAGAAACTACGTAGCGAATCTACCATGAAAAAAAAAACATATTCCCATACTTACCTGCCTATAAATTTTTCACTTTTTTCAGGGCATCACGCGAGTGCAGTTTCCCACGTTCTGAAGATGCAAAAAGTTTTACAAAAGAATAGATAGAGGGAAGATACTTTGCGTGATTTAAAAAGCGAAACATTGTGCCCTGCGGCGTGACAAGTGATTGTGACGTCATACTACAGTGACGTGGGGTGTATAATGACGATACCCTATTGTTAGTTATTTGTGATTCCACTTGTTGCGTTAGAGGGTGAGGTCAGATTCTATTCGATTTTTTTGTGATTGTGAAATATGATTTAGCAGAACCAGGATTTATATTATGTATTCGTATATTTGTGGCAAAAAATAAGTGTTGTAATTGTTAAAAGAAAATTGGTTTGTTACATAAATGAAAACAAAATTTACAAAATTGTAAATATGTAAAAAGAACAAAAAACTTTGTAAAACATAAAATCTATTACTAATGTATTTGTTTCTATTAATATAAATCTATTACTAATGATTGTGGAACATCATCAAGACTGAAACTAAGTAGTTCGTATTTTAGTTATTCCGGATATTATTTTCGTAACACTCTCGTTACGGTAAAAGTTGTTGTTCTGTTCACCATTACCTTACCAATAAGTAATGTGTATTTATGCGTTTTCCAAATTCAAAAACATAATTTTATACAAGTCTCGCATATTTCAATTTTGGAAGGAAGACAAGTTCAGTCAGAGTAGCGTAGGTAGGTTTTACTTTATAAACTGATTTAGACTGACCCGACTAGCCTGGAAAATTAGTAATAAGTAAAAACTGTTGCATACCAAATGTTAGAAATATTATTTTATAGCATCTTATCTACCTATATATTAAACCCACATATAATGCTATGCAAAAAACATATTCTATTCTATTCTAGAATTTGGCGAGCTCTGTGTAGTACCTACGAGTGCCATAGTAGAACAGTTCCTTATTTTCTATTGATATGTACTCACTAAGGTAAATTAGTAAAAATCTTAAAATTACATTAATGATAAATGTAAGTAGATAATCCAATTGGAATCTGTGATATACTTACTAAGTTGTATTTAAGTTTTGTAAATATATTTTTTATTGTTTGTTTATTTTAAATCGTGCAAATAATGGTCTGGTTATACTAGAAGTCTATATGTTATATTAGAAGATTTGATATGAGTACAGTTTTGTTTTATAGTTGGTTAAATTTTAACGACGTTGATATCTATTAAACTAATTTCAAATGTTGATTGACAGTGCCTTATCTATAAATGTGCCTTAAGATTAAATAATAGTATTTAAGTGTAGGTAATTATATATTTTTTAAGTAAAACACGGTTACTGGCTACTTTAATATATATAGGTATATTTAAATCTTATTTAGAACTGCTACCTCAATTCTAAATTATGTATCTCAAAAAAAATATCCTTCGTCCCTGATTGAAAAAGGACATTTTCCAACTGTCAAAATTAGAAAAAAATCACTACGTTCCCCTCTATTGCGTGCGTGGGAATTTCAGTTACGGTATCAATTGAACTGAACTTGGGGGTGGAAAATAAAAGAATGTATAAATCACCCCTAATCGCTCCCTTTGTTGGCTCTTACACTTGTTGCATCACCACACTGTATGAGATTTTTGTACCAAAATATGCGATATCACCCCTAACATTTTTCATTACTTAAATGCACCCTATTTCGTTGGAATAGAGACCAAAATGATCTTATTATCGTTTGTGAATTGTAAGGTATAATTTTGGTGGGGAACCAAAGTATATGGGGGCGGTAAATTTAGGGGTTGTCGAACAATTAAGTGAATCACAGGTAAACTTATTTTAAATTGGATAAAAAAATATATGAAGATTTGCGTGAACCCGAACCTTCATGAATAATGGATAACGCATTGATATTTTATTTATATTATAGGTTGATAAATTAATATAATGTAAATGTGTTATGTATTTTATCAATAAAACGTTGTATGGTTTCATCCATATTTATATTTCCTTTATTTCCCTAGAAATTATTAATTTCTGCTTTGCCAGATTTTTTTACGGATAACAAAAATTTTGGTCACGTGCTGTGAAACGTTTTATAAGTTTGCCAAGAAAAAAAAACAATATAATGTGGGTGTTGCTATAAGTGCACCTCTGTCAAACCATACGGGGATTACAGGCGTGATATTATGTTATGTTATATAAAGTATCTCTTAACTAAAATTAAATAAAAATATTTCAACGAATAAAAAATCTTTCTGGTTTGAATCGTTGATTGGTATGTACAATCTTCATAATTACAGAAAGAAAGGGTATAAGGATCTTATCATGTTTTGTTTTTATTATAAACGTAAGAATCTTCGTCTAATGAGGAGGAGGCCGTCATTAAAGGAGCGAAAGGAGGTGGGAAGTGATAATAACCCTCCATTTTTGGATGCTCTCGTTAGAGCTATGGTTCCACTGCGAGTGATTTAATCATGGACCCACACAGGCCTCCTCTCTGTGAGATCTATTTTGCCGTTATCGACCATGCGGGCCCAGTGTGAGTTGGTGGATCGTGGAAAATCTAGGTTATGAAATATAGAGGTTCAATATCATACTATAAATAAGATACTTACGGCCAGTTTCTGGAACGAAAATTGTAGCAAAATTCATGTGACAAATTGTCAATCGCGTGTAAACTCACAGTGATTGGTTGAATTAATTATCAACAAGCAATCGCAGCAGTTTACGCGCGCTTGACAATTTGTTATAATAATTTGCGATCGAGAAACTGGCCGATAGTAACTTTACTTACGTAAACAATGTAAGAACAAGCACATTCAAATAATATTTCAGTGTATTAATTTATTAGAATTAGCTATATTTACACACATCAGATAGTTTTAACGATTGCCTTAGAATAAAACAATGTCTTCTGAACAGAATCTTCAATACAAAGATTGAGTATTAAAAAAAAAAAATCTAATTGCTACGTCAATTCAAAGTGCTAAGAATTACTATTAATAAATTATTAATCATTATTATTAATTTTTATTTTGAATTATTACTTGCTTGTTTGTTTTCGTAAAAACAAACTCGCTTGCAGTGTGATGTAGCCTTACATTAATATTTTATTTTGAATACTTCGAGAAGATGAGTTCGGGAGTACTGCTTAATAGCTTGGGTGTACTCGGATATTAAGTTTAATAGCGATATTCAGTAAAAAGGGATCGTTATAACTTTAAAGTATTAATTAAAGATTCAACGCGCTCAGTTTTGACGGCACAGAAAATAAAAAATAAAATTCAAAGTTGTTCTTTGTCCTTTTCTATTCGTATTTTATAGCAATTGCCCTCAATTATTATGAAGACATATTATTCAATAGTGCTGATGTTTTATTATTGGTGTTGGAAGCAACTAACTTTAATTGGTGTCGTAAAGTGGTTCATTTAATTTTAAGACGTAAAATGTATGTTCATTAAATGTTCATTTTTCACCTGATCCACTAAAATAATGATTAACCAGTATGTTCTTTATTTGAGAAGAACACATACCTAAGTGTTATGTTTAAGTTCTTTACAATTTTCATGTCATGGGACTCCATGACAATAAAAATATTTCCTTAATTTAATGGAAGTATGGATGCTTAAATGTTGAAAATAATAACTAATAACTGTAAAATACATCCTTAAAGTAGTTACTTTAAGGATGTATTTTACAGTTATTATTTTCAACATTTAAGCATCCATACTTCAATTAAATTAAAGAAATATTTTGAAACGCCACTGTTTCAAAATAAATATAGTTTAGGAACTAACTAATTTGTGTTAGCTTTACAATGAATATAGCTACAAGGCCATGAATTCGTTTATTGATAAGTCAAAGTATCCTATAAGATTTTATTATCTTAATATCCTTACAATATCCTTATATCCGTGAGTATACTAGTTATAAGTAGGTAAACATCTGCCTAATACTTCGGGGATTACAGGCATGATGTTATGTTATGTTATACTTACAAAGTTGATTCGTAACCATAACTAATAAGAACAACAACAATAGCCTCAACAACTAATTGCTCTCACTAATACTTCTAAATTGCTCCATCACTCTGGCATCGAGTGTAAAGCCGCGTCCTGATTGTTCGAGTCAAATCATTTGCTGCCGGCAACCGGCGGCAACAACAAGCAACGGGCTATAAATAAATAGTTAAGTGCAACGGACGGTTAATTCCAGCAATTTGTTGTTGGTACAAATATTGGGATGCAAGGTGTGAGCGGGTAGCGATTTTTGGCAACAATTTAGTAGCAACTTTCATAATTTTCCAAGATAAATGTTAATAAAGTATTTTATTTATGTATGTATACCTCTCAATCTCAAATCGTATTTTATAAAAATGTGTGTACACATGTCTGTATTTAAAAATTGTACAATTATCAGTAGGTAGACGACGCATAGTGTTATTATATTAAAATTAATTTGAAAGAATAAATTGGTATCCATTGGATTGTAGCTGTAATTAACTTTATAATGATTGTAAATAAATGTCTTTGTGCATTATTATATTATTAAGTATATTTTTAGTAAACCACACAATTACTTAAAATCGCTCATCTCTCATAACTTACATAGCATGCGCATACGCAGTAGTCTGTAATTGTGGCTAATAGTTGTCGCAGACCGGCCATTACACCAACCGACTGGGATAAGCGGCGATGACCGCTATCTACTTATGTAAGAGAGTAGGTACAGAATATATTGTTCAACATTGTACTGTTAATTTGCCAATTAAAAAATATCGATTTAAAATAATTATCATCACGTATGTCGTCTCTTTTACCTTGTTTAAATTACAATACATCGTATCGTATGTTACGTATTTGGTTCACTTTCTTTCTCCTTAAGGCATCTTCATACCGATAGAAAACCAAATTCTAAGCTTTGCCGGCCCAAAACTTCTTTTATTTTCTTTTAATCCGATCGCAATACATTTTTTTCAAAGTCGTTTAGGCATTTCAGTCAAAGACTGAATTTTATATTGTCGGATTAAATCACTAACACCGCTCTGGTTGGTTATAAATTCCGCCCACGACCACACGTAGTGGGTAATTGTATACCTATTTAATATATACTGTCGCAGCTCAGCCTATTGGTCCAACTGACTGTGATTAGTGAGAATTACCAGTTTTATTCCTTCAAAATCTACTAGAAAATAAACTTATAATTTTCTATCCTATTCGTAGACGAGACAGAAGTTGAATTTATAAAAGAAACGGTTGTTCCAGAGTCCAGGTTTTAGTAATCCCACAAGAATCACCACAACGACCGGTTCACGTATCTAGCAGATTCCTGCATCAAGTCCTTTGCCTATCTTAGCCTTGGGGGAGTCCTATGTCCAGCATAGAACGTCCTTTTGTTGAGATGATCATGTTAATGAAGCATCTTATCATTGTCAGCCTGTGAAAGTAGACCTAAAAACAATGTCTCTGTCAGTACCAATAGCTGTAAGATAATTCCTTTCTTACAAAGACAATTACTTATTGGACTGCCCCTTCGAACCAGCTACCTTGCGAACTTTCCGCCACAAGCCGCTCTTCGCTCATACCTTACACCTCACCTCGCACGTACTACGTAATTGTAGCTAATTGTCGCGAACCGGCCCATTAAGGCTCCCGAAGACAGGTGCGATGACGCGACAGCGTGACGAGACTTGTGGAACAATTTCCATGAAGTTTTCATAGGAATTCTTCTACTAGAGTCGCGTCGCGCCTGTTTGCCTTTAGACCGACCGCTGAGAATTACCGTCGTCTGCAGGTACAGCCTGCCGTCCTCTTATAAGTACATAGTATAAAACAAAGTCGCTTTTCATGTATGTCTGTGTGTTGCCTATTTCCTCTAAACTGAACAAAAGATTATGATGAGGTTATCTCAATTAGTTTAAGCATTTATTCCGAATGGTTTATGAGCATAATACGTTAATATTTAACTTCGATATAGAATAGAAATCTCGATATTTTGTCAAGTATTAAAAACCGTAAGAAGCACGGAGGGGTCACTAGTACAAAACCAAACAAAGACGCTTTTACGGACCGTTATTGGTTAAAATTAAGATTCTTGTATCTTCACCGATAATGTCGCCAATACCTCATCTCTTTGCATAGTAGACCTTACCATATGGAAGTAGTCATCACAGGTAAAATTTGCTTACGAATTTATTTATATGCCCAGTCCAGCCCAGTTTGTCAATAAAAAAAACTTTTTGACAAAAAAAACAACCGACTTCCAAAAAATACACTACAAAGTGAAAAATAACTTTAATTTCGGAAGTCGGTGTCTTTGGATCTTTATTTTAGTTTTTTGCCACCGACTTCCGAAATTAAAGTTATTTTTCACTTTGTAGTGTATTTTTTGGAAGTCGGTTGTTTTTTTTGTCAAAAAGTTTTTATTTTTCACTTTTTTGTGGGTTAGACGATAATGTATCGCAGTTAAAATAGCCTAATGTCAACTGCTCATCACCTTTTACAAAATATCTCGTTTCCCGATGCAAGGAATTGAGGAGTTTATTGTTGAGGATTTCTCTTGGTAAAAACCAGAAGAACTGGAGCTGATGGTGAAGCCACCATCAGCTCCAGCTGTAAATCGTTAAGGAATTCCTTCAACTGTCTATGGTCTCCATCATCAGACCTGTAATGGCACTTATAACCCATATGGGTGCAAAGTTCTCATCAATATAAATGAATTAAGTCGAATCACAAGGTAGCTACTGTAAACCGTTGAAGAGTTCCCTTAACTGTCTTTCATCTTCATCATCAGACCCCTAATGACAGTCACAACCCCTCAGGTGTAAAGTTCTCATAAATACAAATTAATCAAGCCCAAACACAAGGTACCTGCTGTAAATCATTGAGGAATTCCCTCGACTGTCTTTTGGCTCCATCATCAGATCGATTCCAGACCTTCATTAAATTGTAGTTCTTCAAAATACTTAATGAAAAAATTAACAAACGCACTAGGCGCTCCTACGATTTTCGAAGGTTCCCTTCGATTTCTCCGGGATTCCATCATCAGATCCTGGTTTCCTTATCATGGGACCACCCTTGAGGTATGTCCTTTCTAACAAAGAAAGAATCATCCAAATCGGTTCACCCAGGAAAGAGTTATGAGCTAACACACATAAAAAAACGATTCGTTTTATAGGAACCGAGCATTAGTGTGTGCCTGTGACCGGTTAGTTCTTCTAAACTACACAATGGATTTTGATGTGGTTTTCACAATCAATCAAAACACATTGATTTTGTATTTATTTTTACAATACTTTAGTTAAACTTTTAATTTGGTACTAGTATAAATAGTTGTGTTATATTATTTTAATGATAAAATAAACAAACAAGATTCCATTAGAATATTTAATTCGGAAGGTACATAAATATGTTGTCACTTAGCTTAGGTATAGCACAGAAATCTCGATATATCACATTAGTAGACTACAGCTGAGCTCCACGATTAGTGACAAATGCATGCACTGACTGGACCGGTCCACTCATTCTGTATGGTTTTTCCTCAAAAGACCATTTCAGACACAAATCTACATGGTCTTCACATGATCTGACCAAGATTATGTTTGGACTTTAAAAGAGACTGTGACCTCTGAGTTTGTTTCGGCCTTTCTTCTCAGAGTAGTCAGATAGGAAACGCCGACCTCTCCTAGTTTTAAAAATATGATTGACGTGTAAAGTGTTTGTACAAACCTACTTACAGAAATAAAAT
This sequence comes from Griposia aprilina, assembly GCA_916610205.1. Lineage (NCBI taxonomy): Eukaryota > Metazoa > Arthropoda > Insecta > Lepidoptera > Noctuidae > Griposia > Griposia aprilina. Next base: position 15,548,552 of record OU744302.1, read on the forward strand.
TATTTAACATTTACATACGTGCGAAGCTAGGGCGGATCACTAATCCTAACTATAATATTATAAATGCGAAAGTAAGTTTGTTTGTTACGCTTTCACGCTAAAACGGCTGAACAGATTTGGATGAAATTTGGCACACACATAGACCATGACCTACGGACATAGGCTACTTTTTGTCCTGGATCGCAGACGAAGGCGCGGGCCACAGCTAGTCTAATATATAAAAATCTCGTGTCACAGTGTTAGTGGTCGCACTCCTACTAAACGGCTTGACCGATTTTTATGTTTTTTTTGTGTATATTTGGTAGGTCTGAGAATAGGTCGTAAAGTATATTTCATACCGCTGCGGGTGAAACCGTGGGGTGCAGCTAGTATTATATAATAGCAGAACACATTGCGAATCACGTTGATTGAATGGGATTATTAAAGGAAAAACTGTCGGCGGTTCTCTTTGATTCTTGTATGGAATTTTCTTAGGTGGTAGACGAGGTGAAGAAAAACTGTGACTTTAATTGTTTGTATGTTGGACAAATGTGCACCTTCAGATTGCTTAAGGCGCAGATATATGACTTTTAATGATTTCAAATTGAACATCACGTCTAAACGAATAGTCTTATTTGTTTGAAAAAAATATATGATAAACTAGACTATTTTCTTCGTAATTTGATATGTGAATATTTGAAATTATATTTTTATAACATAGTGTAATTAATTTGTAAAGCAATGTCTAACGCGAACACAAAATCGATAATCACGCAAAAACTATCGGGCGTACTTTCATGAAATCTGCACCATCTAAAAGATAATTTAGTTACCCAAATTTATGTATACGGCTTTTATTTGTATAGTGTTTGATAAATCAAGGTGGGTTGCTTTGCGAATAAACTTGATGCACGTTGAAGCGAGGGCTCTTGTGGGCGACGGGCGGCAGTGCATCGCTGACCAATGTCCGGGTAGACGCTAACGCTCTGTGCAATTTTATTCGCTTAAAAGTTTCGCATGCTCCTCCCACTCGCTCAAGGTCACTGGCACTTATTGTCGCCTTAATTATCATTTAAAGTTACAGCGTAACATCAAACGGGGTGAATATGGACGCTAGGGGTGAATCGCAACGCAACTTTAAAAGGGATTTTACATTGAAATAATATAATTTGTTGCCAACAAGGACACTTAATTGTTAATTATAATATAGTAAACACATTAGCGTTATTTTTGGCAACAAACTATATTACTTAAACGTTAAAATCCCTTTTTTAAGTTTCGTTCCGCTTCACCCCGCGTTTAACGGTAGTTATAGAGGGTTTTTGTTAAGGCGACTTCCAAAATTAAAGTTATTTTTCACGTCTTTTAGTGTTTTTTTTGGAAGTCGGTTGTTTTTTTGTAAAAAAGTTTTTATTATAACCAAGTTGTGTTCAGCAGTAGTGGAAGAGCAGTGGTGGCTTAGTGGTAACGGCCCCGACTTATGGGTTGTAGGTCGTGGGTTCGAACCCAAGCAGGCGCTTTACGTTATGTAAATAATTTCATCACCACAGCTCTCAAAACGGTGAAGAAAAACATCGTGAGGAAACCGCCATGTCCTAGAACCAAAAATTCGAAGATATGTGACATCTACCAACCCGCACTGGGCCTGCGTGGTGGATTACAGCCCACGCCTTTCGAAGAGAGGAGGCCAGTGGCCCAGCAGTGGGAACATTATAGGCTGATTATGTTGGGTTTGGCGCGGCGGAGTAAGTGAGCTTGTAATTGCAATTTTATTTTTGTTTTGTGATATTTGTGTTTGTTAACGTATCCACGATACAGATGTATTTTCTGGTGCTGTTCTAATGTGTACATAATATTGTAAAACATTTTAAAAGAGTAACGGTGGAGTTTCTTGCCCATTCTTCTCCATACGAAACTACCTTTTGGAAGGGGCAACTAGAATCAATTCTATTTTCTTGTAAATTTTGTCGTTCAAAAGTGCCTTTTATGTGTCTATTTGAAATAAATGATTTGACTTTGACTTTGAAAAAAGAACAATGATGCCATCAGTAATGAATGATGCAGCAGATGAATGTGATAGCATAACATACATCCAACCTGCCAAGTACCTACCTGTATCCCTTACTTTGTTGCAGTAGCAATCAATTCTATCATTATACAGCTTGTTAACAAGTAAAAAACAAATCCTACTAGACAGATTAAAGGCCTAACGTTATTATAGTTTATAAGTAGTGGAGAAAAAACACACTAATGACGTACAGCAGAGTTATAAAATGATAAAAAGGGACGTATTCTAGTGTATGATTGGAGAAATAATTATAACATGAAACGCTGGAGGTGTTGATGGAGTAATTTTTGTATTGGTTTCTTTGACTTAATTGACGGAGGATGTAAATAGAAGCTGTTGCAATTGCGTATTTCTTTTTGCTCTGTAAAAATAATGTAGAGTTATGAAATTATGCTTTCCAATAGCCGGTACTCCAATGAAAGATTATAGTAGATATAATTTAACAACTACGTTTTCTAAACTTAGTAGTGCACAATTTGAACATTCTTCAGGCATATTCCTAAAACAGCTCCCTCGAATGGAGAGTGGAATGTTAGTCTAAATTCCGTTTCTACAGTAATATTATCAATCACTCGCAAACAAAACACAATTAACAACCAAACTCCCCGATAGGGTTTCAACAAGAATCAAACCAAAATACGTTACCATTAATTAATGATTGGCCCTAAAATTAATGGTCACAAAACATCACAATTCAAATTCCTTTGTCCCCAAAAAGGGTATGGAGGCTTGCACAATGTTAACTTGTGCATAAATATAAACTCTACCATATTAATCTAATCGTGTTGCCCAACTAAGGCCAGCCTTGGTTGGCTTGTATCTTGAAACTTACTTATGAATGGTCATTCAGGTATTTTTGTTTTAACTTAACCGTCCTCGGTAGATAAGGTCACCTTTTTCTTGTTTCGTGTGTGACCTAATCTACTGAAGAAGAAATACCTGAATGACCATTAAACATATGAATCAAGTTGGTATCCATTAAACTGGTTTAATTCAGATTTTCTCGAGTTTGGACGATAGTCGCTCTACCTTACGTATGAAACAATGATTTTCTGTGTAACATTGAATTAACTAACTTATTAACTTGTATTTGTGCTGCAAACTGTAAAAAAAAATGGTTATAAATAAATTTTACAAATTGTAACTTGGTAGTAAATTGTTTTGGGAAAGATCTGGTTTTCTCCAAGACACTTCAAGATAGTTATTATCAAGACGTATCTGAGCCTGTTTATGGATCCGCTTCAGATAATTTGTAGTATAGCAGAGTGTTTCCAGAAAATAGTATCACAATTAAATGACCCGAAAAAGCTATCAGTCAGCATCTTGCTTCGCATCAAAATCAAATGAAATCCAATGTGCATTATGTTCCTAACATCACTGAAACATGTTCTAAAAGTTACAAAAAATGTGTAGCAACAAATATTAAGCTTAATCTACACTCGTGAAGAGCGAACATGCACTCACTGCAGGGGACGAGTCGTGAAGACTTGCACTAATGTTTATACTTACATTACAAGCAAAGCTACAAATAATCGTTCCTATATCAATCTAAACGCGGGTTCATTAACTTGTAATTGCAATGCATTGAAGAACTCAACACAAGTTAGGAAAAACTACATCATTCACTTGTTTTATGTCCGCTGAACGGTGGGTTAGGGATCGCTACTGGTTTCGTTGAACAAAACCGTCAATGGATAATGTAACAAGGCAATGTTTTCAATCAAGTCGTTACAATTTCAGCAGGGTTTGGCGTAGTAGCGGGTAGAAGGCGCCTTCTTTTTATCTGAAGCCGGCGTTCAATAAAATTAGAAATAATTACAGTCGTTAGCGACTCTCACAGAGAATCTTAAGCGATTCACTCGTGTTTCTTTACAAAATTAACAAAATTAACTGCGTCTACTTTGTAAGGTATTGGAGGTTTTATTATGATGGATAATCGAACTGCTTTGGTGGTCCATCAGAATAGAGGTTGATAGTAAAAAGATCGTTCATCTATGGCGGCAATAAATTAACTTCAGATAGAACAAGAGAGAATCAAATTTTAATAACTCCATTTCAATTAATTTATAGTGCGTGTTCATGTTCTGTAAATAACACATACGTTATCTCAGTATCGTAATAAAAATAACAGTTAAATAGCTGAAAAACATTAATAAGTAAGTAGTGGCAGCAGCATAACTATAATAATAAATGGTACCCACGAAAACACCCTATGCAACCTAATGCGCCAAGCTTTGAAAATAGTAGAGGAGTGGTGCAATAAACACCAGCTATCAGTGAACCCTACAAAAACCGAACTAATTCTCTTGACAAAAAAGAGGAAATTGACGACACTCCAACTACCACGTTTCTTTGGAATTACCTTAAGCCTTTCAACCGAAACCAAATACCTGGGCATCTATTTGGACAAACAACTGAACTGGGCAAAAGATACTAACTACATCACTACAAAAGCCAGCATATCACTGTGGCAATGCAAGCGAATGCTTGGCAGGAATTGGGGGATTAGTCCCAAGGTCACTTACTGGCTATATACCACAACGCACAATGGTCCACATGAAGGACTAAGTGAGGAAACCATATCCTTAAAGAAGAAAGAAGAAGAAGAAGTAGTGGCAGCTACAATGGCGAACATAATTGAAGTTCAAAAAAATCTGGCCTAATCTTACCTATGGGTGTAGGAAGTTGCTTTGACACTGCGTAGAAGATGATTGTGATTGTGTCGAACGAAACGCTATATTACGTAATCGCGGCTTTTCGTAGACGCGGCGCAGCGTTATCTCGGAGACGCGGTGGGCTGCGTTTCGTAGACGCAGCGTAGCGGCGTTTCATAGATGATGATTAGCAGAGCGTTTCGTAGACATAGACTTCATAGCGGCGTTTTGTAAACGAGGTGCGCGGTGCGCGTAGCGGTGTTGCGTGGAGGGGGCGACGTAACGTTGCGAAGCGTCGATACGTTTAATGAAATTATTTCAAAATATTATGATTCATAAAAATCTATTTAATGGTGCCAAGCATACCAAAAAAAACCATATCGATTAGTTTTTGAGAAAAAATGTTCATCCTTTTAAAAAAAAATGTAAAGAAAACAATTTTCGATGCTTCATTTAAAATATGGAGCATATCAAACCCCGTTTAACCTCGATATTGTTATTTATTACGATATTAACACGTCAATGGAGGGTTGTTTGTGATTTGGAACAAAATCAACCCCTTTGTTATGAAGGGACGGCCATTTAACCCTTCGCGTGCGTTCAGGATTCGGTTAACTGGCAATCAATCGGTTAAACGTTAACGATTACTACAATTAAGAAACAATTTGTCAGGTTATGGAGGTAAATTGGGTAGTTAAGTTAATTAGGAGGTTTGCTAACACTAAGTCAGGAATGTTTTGATTGGATTTAAGTGATTAAAAGTATTGATTTCTGTCCTTTCCATGAATATAGATGAAAAAATTGTTTTACGCGTTATAACGTGCTATTTATATAAATCGCCAATGGTCTCGTTTGAACCTACAAATCAGGACAAAAGTTAGCAACAAATGATATTGCTAAGAAAAAATCAGTCTGCTATTTCCACAACATAATTTTTTACACCATGAAGCAAAGCATAATTTAATTCGTATGAGCTAAAAAACGTTCGACTGCCCAAGTCATGCTCGATCACGTCTGATTGCCTACTTATCGGTACTTTCACAACCCCGACCCATTATTACAGACAGTGTGAATTTCCTCACTGCTAAAATCATCTGTACTTCGGCCATCTGCTTGTGATAATGGCACACAAAAATTTACACGCATTGCCTGATCATTATGAATAAAGATATAATTGCCTTACCAAATGTGTCCAAACCACGATTTGCACTCTCTACCTCCCAATTTCTTTCTTTCTTGTTACCGAACCACAGCAATTACGTGTCCTTAAACGATATTTTTAGTGTAAATGATACACTTAACCGTTCGTCCGCCCGCTCATATGAGTTTTTAATACACGAACGAGTTTAAAGCCTCGAGTATAACACCTTTTTGCGCTAATGCAGTCCCGGAACACCTAATTTACGATGATTGGCGTCGTTCAGCTTGATTTGTCTTAATGATGGTAAATTACAGCTGTAAAATGTGAGCCGCCCGTGCGGTCCAGCTTAGAAATTATGCTCGAAACATTCACAGGGAATTTTACTTATTGACCGTCATAAGGGGGCCATCCATAAATTACGTCACATGTTAAGAGGGAGGGAGGGACTAAACAAAGTGTGACATTGCTTGACAAGACGGGGACAGAGTAAGAAGCTTCGTGACGTCACAACTCTACCAATTATTTTTTTTGGTTACCCTGTACTCTTAAATATTGTCCCACTAATATTATAAGGTTTAATTTAAAATATGTAGCTAAATATGTGATGTCCTACACTAGTGGAGGGGTGGTCACACAAACATGACCACCTTTGATAAATGCTCCAAAAATCATGAAATGCGTGTGACGTTATTTACGGATGGCCCCTAATACGGTTCGCTATTTATTAAATGTTATGAGCATTTTGCTTTTAATTGACAATGATTATGTCGTAAAGTATCGACACTTAAGACCACTAAATTGAGATCGTTTGGTTTAGATCTAATTTATATATCCGCAGGAACCATATCATTAAGAGCTTTTAAATATATAATTATCTATAAAGATTCATCTTTTGCGCAATGTTTTTACACGATATAACATTTTAGTATTCATTTGGGTTTAACTGTGCGTTTTTATTTCGCAATTACTACTTTGATTACATAGTATAAACTTGCTTGCACTCCGTTTTCCAGTCATGGTTTAGATTAAATGAATTCTTTTGTTGTCCGGATATAAATCCATTAAATTACGTTACATACATACACATACATAAACTCACGCCTTCTTCCCGTGGGGGTAGGCAGACACTACAGAACGTCACAAGTTTACGTTTATACATCTGGTCATACACGCACGCCGGTAGTGAGTACAAAAAAATGAAGTTAACAAAGTAAATTAAGTTAATAAAGCTTTAGAGCCACTACATCACGTATTAGAGCATAAAAATGGTAGGAGTCATCTCTCAAAAATACATTTTATTAACCCAAAACTTACACGCACGGTGGTCCACATGAAGGACTAAGTGCGGAAACCAAAACCCCTTCCCCTTCCCCCAAGAAGAAGAAGAACCCAAAACTTAATGCCAGTTATGTATGTTGATCAGGATAAAATTCCTCCATAATTAGGCTTATTCATTTTAATTTTCTAATCCTTTTACATCACCGCAATAAGGTATAAGCCTTGTACATATTTTAGCATTTTATCATGACCCTAAATAATAGTGATAAAGTGCCGAATAAAAAAAGATTTCTTAAGATAAATATGTCGTGTCCCCGTGGAGGAATTTTATCGTCCTGATAATAAAATATCGTTTAAAACTACAATAAAACCAGAAAGGGAAAGGGTCAGGCTATCTCGGATCGAGAGAGGCCTTAAAATATACCCTTATCGAGGGTTCTAAGGTTGTGTCTGTAATCTGCTAACATTATTGTACTCGTAAATAAATGTATTTTATTTCTTTCTTTCATATTAAATGTTCCGACCGTAAGACGAAACATTAATTTATTTTCATTTGTGGTAAGACTGTAAGAAATATTTATCGCGATGAAAACTAGAGAGCAGGAAAATGTACAACAGATTTTATACAATTATATTTTTTATAAATCTTATTAACAAGAAAAAAAATCATGAACCGACAAAATCAACTCCCGATCTCATCCCCACATCCGTCAACCCGTAAAGGCTCTATAAACATCCAAATCGATTTACGGATAAACCTGTAAAAACAAAGAGTCATCATCGATCATCTCCTAGAACCGCTCCACTGGTTCGTTGTCCAATTCGTTTGGTAAACCGAAAACTATGCTCCGAAATTACGGGCCTAAGAAACAAGAAAAAAAAAACCCGAAGATTTATTTAAGGGAGCGTAAAGATCTGTTTATGGTATGCGTCGGTAATTAAGGGGCTGCGCACACGTGCGCGCGCGCAAAAACATAAAATAAAAAACTAATACCTGTTTCTGAGAGTTGAGAGCGACAGGTCCGCTGACACGATCTTTGGAGGGTTCGTTCTCAAAGTTTTGGGACCAAGTAAAGTTCTCGTCAATCTTAACGTATGAATATATTACATAAGCTTAACCAAGTGCATAGGGAAAATAGAAGTCGGGTTCCTAGAAAAGATTTTTGGAATAAAATGGGAAATGCATTTTTGAATATCAGTTTTATTTTTGGACATTTAAAAAAGGAATAATTGGTGATGATTTGATTACTATTACTTCAAATAAACATATTTAAGTGACGAGGAGTTAATGATATCTTTTATAATCTTACCTCACAGTTACATACACTTAATTTTCAAGTCCTGTTTAGTAAAATAATGTTAATTAAATGCCTTCCCAAAGGTTGAGCACTTCTGTGCTCGTCTCCCTTAATGTTATCTTATTATAGCTAAAATGACTTCGGTGTTCAGAGATAATAGCCGGGTCCAGGGTTCCTCACCACCATATTTTTTTACCAGATTTTTCAACCAGCCGCGATAATGCTTTTAGATATTGTGTGTTAGAATATTTTGATTTCAGGAGCGTCGTTAAGAAAACACGTGATTATGTTTGGACGCTATTAGATGATCATAAATATTATGTCTCGTTTCCTGTTATTATTTTGTGTTTAATTTAGGCATATAATAGTTCTTTGGAAGTAGATAGTAGAATTGGTAAGTACGCCACGTGCTCCGATTCTAAGCTTAAGCAACTATTTATAAACCTTGTTATAATTCTTCATGTCACTTATAATATCTATATAACTCATCATAACATCACGCCTGTATGTAATCCGCGAAGGGATAGGCAGCGGTGTACCCTCATTTCGCCAGTTATGTTAAACATAACTGGCGAAATGTCCCATATAATAGGGGGCCGAGCCTATTGCCATCAACCGGGTACAAACCCAGACTACAAGCTGCTAGAGAAATTCCTGATGGAAAACCCAATAACACTTTGCCCGACCTGGGCATCGAACCCAGGACCTGATGCTCACCAGTTACGCTTACGACCACTAGACCAACGATGCAGTCATACTTACCATTACTTATTATCATAAAACCAATAAAGGCTCCCACAAATAAGCGCGACACGACAGCGCGACGCGACTCCAGTAGAACAATTTCTATTGTTCTACAAGAATCGCGTCGCGCCTGTCTGCGGGAGCCTTGAAAAAGGTTAGTTCAATCAAAACAATAACTTGAAGAAAAACCTTTAATCAAACCTCTCATTAATCATACCCTATTGTCATTTGAAGGTACACAAATATAATAAGCACGTGTTCAAAATAAGCCATTGTTTTAAAATTCATATCACTCAGTAGGCGATTATGAAGTGTTCAATAAAAGGCGCATTGTAATGCCCCAGTCTAAATATGTATGTTACAGTAGGTCAACGGGAGCGTTGTCGCAGAGCAATCGTGCAGAGGGTCAAAGGGATAAATGGGGGCCATACTGTAATTCGAGATTTAAAATTATTTATTGAAAAACTAAACATTACCACAAAATAAGTACTTGAAGTGGGCCATTGGCTATACATTTGACAGGAACTGTGAATGTCAAAAAAAGTTCAGTTCTGGATCTAGATACCTTAGTACAGTCAGTGAAATTAATAGTTTAGGGAATTGACTACCAACTTAAATTACCCGTGTATTGAAATAATAACTGTTATTATTTGACTGTTGTATGAATTGGCTAAAACACGGCCAATTGATTAAAAAAAAAAATCAGAACTGTCAAATTCTTTGATATTTCTCCGTTCCAGTCATTTGACAGGATATGGGCGATGAACCACTACAAGTAGTTACACTGTGGTAATGCGTTACAGCGAGAACCACGGGACAATGTTATCTCGGCACGATCGGCACGTGGCGAGCACAATCATCTGTTTTTGTTTATGAATTCCTTTGTGATTTTTTGTGGAGATAATGTTTAAGTTTCCTTAGACAATAGGGTTGTTTGTTGCACATTGTATAACGTTATTTATTGTTGTGTGCTGATAGGGATAGGACATGCAATCGCCTGTAATCGTTAGGGTTTCAGGATGTTATTAGGGCGGCTGCGCCTATATGTACGTGCTCGCACTCTGGACATCCATTCTAATTACAACCTTCAAGAGGAGAGCACATTGTCTTTACGTGCGCGAGGACGCTGCTGGATCTATTTAGGCTCGTTTATTGAGAAGAGAACCGAGCAAGAAAGGGAAACCTAGCAAGCATCTTGGCTTCCTCAAATGTTCAGAAATGATTTTGAGTTATAATCCGATAAAACCCAACGTTTCTCCAGGGCAGTCTGAGATATTTTGAAGGTTAGACCTAGCAAAATAGAGATTCAATAACAAGAATTATTAAAATTTGTTGTCCAGCAGTATAACACGCTGACAGGCAAAAAGTTTGTGTTTATTAGTAACTCTGTCGCCTGTGCCTGGAAGCGACTAACCGTCCTCGAAATAGAGAATCCTCGAGATAAAATAATACATAAATGATAAATGATTTTATTTCTGTAAGTAGGTTTGTACAAACACTTTTACACTTTAATCATATTTTTTAAACTAGATGAGGTCGGCTTTTCCTATCTGAGTACTCTGAGACGAAAGACCGAAACAAACTCAGAGGTCACAGTCTCTTTTAAAGTCCAGACATAATCTTGGTCAGATCATGTGAAGACCATGTAGATTGGTATCTGAAATGGTCTTTTGAGGAAAGAACCACACATATTGAGTGGACCTGTCCAGTCAGTGCACGCATTTGTCAGTTATCGTGCAGCACAACTCAGGAAGTCAGGACTTAAGGAGCTCAACGATTCGACGAACAATACCAAAGAAAGGACATTTGGGTAGGCCGCATAAATTACTCAAACTGTCAGATCATGATTAAAATTTACTGAGAAAAAAAAGCAATGACCCACATATAAATAACAGATAAGTGAAATGCGCGATCTTCTGACTTTGATTATATTATTATGTAAGTTAAAAATTGTTCCCACTATGACAACTTAATGATCTCCTAAAATAGGGCTTCCTCTCTCCTACCCTTTCGCTGTGCTCTACAGGGTCCATAATGATCCCACCTAAGTACACATTATGGTAAAGCAATAAATATATTGAGTATTGAAACATGCAGAAAATGCATACCTACATAAGTGCATTTTGTATTCAACACAGCAAGAAACCCGTGACCTCAAACGGCCTCGAGCCTTGATCGTGACTCGTGTCATGAACTCGAGCCAGAGGGTCATAATCATAAGTCGTGGGTGTAACAATATTGTTACGTGTTGTTACCGTACGTGAGGTTCGTGATTTTACTAACACGAAGTAGGGCTGGTTCGTTCTTTTGCACGGGTATTGTTCTTATGATGAAGTACATAAGCGATGTAAGAAGTTAGGATGGTGCAGAGCAACTTGAATAGCAGTAGAATTTCGGTAACGGTATGCGTGCTGGTCGTGATGGCCCTGTGGTTAAGGCATTACCTCTCATGCACGAGGTTGTGGGTTCAAATCCGGGCAAGTATCAATGTGACTTTTTCAATTCATATGTACTTTCTTAGTTTATCTTGGACTTTACTGACATCCGTGAAGGAAAACATCAAACTCAAACTCAAAGCATTTATTAAAGTGAAACTTTTATTGCATCGTCTCAATTTTTTTCATCTGTGTGTTGCATGTCGCGTGACGGTCGGCCGCGGAGTAGGGATAAAGTAAAAGGCGCTCGGCAGAGCAGCCGAGGAGGAGGGAGTGGGGGGTAGGGGGGGAGGGGTTGGAGATAGATGATGCGATTTTTATACCCCTAATGGAATATTATTCCGAAATTTTTTAGTTAAATGTCTATAATGTGAAAAAAAGTTTCACTTTGACCGTGGTTTAATAAAACCACACAATCCCTTTTTTTCAATTAAACCATTTACAGGCACTTTTGAATTGTCAAAGAGTCGGTCAGTTAGTCAGAAAGTTAAAGCTAGTTGCCCATTCCAAAACGTAGATCACTATGGAGAAGAACGGGCAAGAAACTCCAAAGACGGATGTAAGATATTACAAAATCGTTGGTACATTAATCTTGTTGGTTCTATATGTGAGAACAATGTAAAAAATCAAATAAAAAGTCTTTTAAAAAAGAAATCAAAATATAAGAATAATTAAAATAAGCCGTGGCAGTTAAGAGATGACCAGTCTCAACTGACGGCGCCCGTTCACGAACATGACGCATGGGTCAGCACCATCCAGCTCAACCATTTTGTAGGGAACCGAATGATCCAACACACTTGAGCTCCTTAAGTTCTGAGTTGAGCTGCACAATTACTGACAAATGCGTGCACTGACTGGAAAGGTCCACTCAATCTGTGTGGTATTTCCTCAAAAGACTGTTTCAGACAAATCTACATGGTCTTCACATGATCTGATCAAGATTATGTCTGGACTTTAAAAGAGACTGTGACCTCTGAGTTTGTTTCGGCCTTTCTTCTCAGAGTAGTCAGATAGGAAACGCCGACCTCATCTAGTTTTAAAATATGATTAACGTGTAAAAGTGTTTGTACTTACCTATTTACAGAAATTAAATCATTTATCATTTACACGCGCCACCAACAATGAGACATTTAAGTGAGCATGACATAGTCTCAACTGCAATGTTTCAAATCAACATACATAATAATGATATAATAAACGAATCCATGGTACTCACATTTACAAAATTGAAAAAAATGCTTCTAAATTATACAAAACTATACTTTGCTATGTATTTGAGAAAACCTGGACTTATATAATTTGATGTTACTCTGAAATCACGAACCCGTCTTGAGCAAGCGTGGTGATTAATGCTCGTGCCTTCTCAGTATGAGAAGAGGCGTTTGCGCTGCAGTGGGACAATAAATAGGCTGGTATTTATTATACGTGCTGGTGAATTTACAGGCACATGCGAATGAGACTTTCAAGGCTTGCCTAGTGGTGGCGGCCGCAATGCAAAACGACATTAAAGTTGTAATTGTAAAAGGCAAGGAATAGATAAAATATGTAAGAGGTAAAGGCTAACGTTTAACTTTTTTTAATCACAAACGTACGATGATATTGAACTTATATTAACCGGAAGATGCAAATGAAGAACCTGTACCTAATCATAACATACATCAGTTAATCAATCATTAACACACACACACAACTACTCACACCCACACACCCCGCACATCCACCCCCCCACACACACAAACACTACACATACCTGAACATGCTACAACAATTTTGTAACATCCTAGAACCTAAACTTTTTCTTTTCTTTTAATTATGTCTCAACGTATTGTAGATAGTAATCCCATGGGAACTTGCGAGGTACCCCATCACAAGTACCTATCCTTATAACTTACCGGGGCTGCCTCAATTTTGTGCTGTAGAATAATTGTATGAGAAACAATTAAAACTTTTTATTTTATTTATGTTACCCTGGGCAGTCAAAGCCGGTGATAAAAACATAACTTTGCTGACTGGAAAATCTTTCTTAGTTGACGCATACTGTTTCTATCGAGGTGAAGGTACCTATAGCTTTCTCTTTAGGGGACCACCTGTAAAAAAGTTTATTTTTTACAGAAGATTAATTTTACATATTCTCGCCTAATTATTGTACCGTAATACAGTTTTTAACTAGTACGATGGTCAGGGTGAATTGGTTTCGTAGCAACCAGAATTTATTATTGTGCATTGAGTTACTAATTGGGTATCTAATCTTTTAGATTCATAGAAAATAAGTACTAGTGTAAAATATGTTGTAAGGTTGTTATTCTTTTGGCATGAATAAAGATTATTATTATTGTATTTTGTAACAATTTTTTTTTCGTTTTATTTTTTAGTGTTTGTCAGTGGAAACAAGTGTAAATGGCCTTCAACTTCATATTGTCTAAGAACGCTGTATAAGTAAGCTGTAAGTTTCCTGAATAGAATAAATAAATTAAATAAATCCGATTCAGAAGTCATTAAGGCAAACAGGCGCGACGGGGCAACGCAACGCGACTCTAGTTAAACAAACATGGAAATTGTTCTACAAGAGTCGCGTTGCGCTGTTGCGTCGCGCTGTCGCGTCGCACTGTCGAGTCGCGCTGTCGCGTCGCGCTGTCGCGTCTCGCTATCGCGTTTCGCTGTCGTGTCGCGCCTGTTTGTGGAGACTTTATTCCCTGAACTGTACAAACAATACAATTGTCCCAATCACTTAGGTAATTGATTAAATCTGATTGCCATACGTTACAGCTGCACGTGGTTTAGGTGTGGCTTTTGTTAAACTGTTGATATCAGTTCAACACTTATTGGTTACTTAATTGACACCTATAATAATGTATTGAGATATCACTAGGAATTTCTAAGTGTCGCGGAGTTGATAAATTGACTGTGAATATTTCTCAGTTTCATGTGGATTTGCATAGGAAGAAATGTAGGTATATTATTTACGGTTTGCTCCAAACGTATCTGATGAAAGTGTAAACAATTGCTGTTCAGGTTAAATGCAATGACTCACTAAAGGGAATTTGTAACACATTCGTCTGTATTTAGAAGCTTTCAACTTTATATATCTCACCACTTTTTCCAACGATTGTAATTTGAACAACATGATTAGATTTAAATTGTAAAACATCCACGAACATTGAGGTTATAAAATTAAACTCAATTTTGTGTGTGTAAGTGGCACTACAAATTGGCATTCACAGGTACATTTTCTGATCCATTTGTTTACATGTTAATCTGATACTTTTGGAACAGATCATAACTCATTATTCTGGGTAAGAAATTTACTGGTAAAAACTCTTGGGTGGACATTTTTGATGTAATTTATTGAAGGGCCAGCCTGAAACATAAATAAATGAAATTCTATTTTACGAGCTGGCATTTAATGACAATACTTCTGTTGTTTGGCTTCGCTGTTTCATGCTCACGCAAAAAACGGAACTCCCTGTTGCATTCTTATTATCCTACTAATCTCTAAAGCTTCTGGTTGGACTGAGGTTGGTTTTTACCACCTTATTGAGCTCTTTTTGGGTAAAATTTAGAGATGAATTAATGAATACGATAAGCAGGCCCCAGCACGTGTAGCATGACCACCATAGAAACGCGTTAGACTAATTTTAAGACATACATAATTTCGCAAAATAATTTCTCTGCAAATAATGGTAACCTTTTTCGACTAACGTCTTTTAGCAATACTTTTAACCTCACGACCGTATTTAGTAAAGGCCAGAAGATATTTGTACGCTTTCTTGTTGCCATCTTCAAACTGACTGACAGTTACCAAGAATTTCTCCTAAATTGACTATAAATAATGCGCAGTTGACACAACAACCTATCTTACATCTTAGAACCATGTGTCACATCTTTGACACCAGATTCCGATCCTGTCCCTCTAACCCTGACTTCCTGTCATTACTCCATGATATATTACCCAGAACTCCGGCTTTCGTGAGCACAACGATGACAGATAGTCTCGACTTAGTTAATTCTGATTTGATTACTTCGCTTGTCCCCCTGAGAGAGAACCCTCTTGTTTTTGTTTTATTTCTTAGCTATGCTTTTTTTTGTGAACTATTAATAATACTTACATGATTGTGTGTTAGTAGTTGTTAATTGGGGTTTCTAGATCAGATCTTACCGAACTGATCTAGAAGCCCCCAATTAACTGTTCTGTTCATCTATTCATACAATATATTAATATTTTTTTAACAACTATTTAAAGTCCAATTATCAACTGTATCACTATTTTATATCTATTCAACCTAAAATATCACTTTTCATCAGATTAGAATTAAAATGTAATGTTTCAACTTGATTCAAATAAAAGAAATTTCATCTTCCGGTATAATCTGGTAGCATATAATGTCTTCTGAATCAGGTATAACTAAATCACGCATTATGTTCCTCACTGTTGATGTGCCGGTGTCCCGACACTTTGGTGAACCTGCTTTCAATTTTTCAGGACAAATCTGCACATCGTTAACTCGGGAGAATGTTAGCTCTCTATTATCACTTTTAAAGAAAAGTTCTTCAATATTTTCCGAATTTAATGCATCATGCATGTTTTGATAGAATAAATCTTCTTGCGTTGTATCTCTGATCTGAGGTTTTGATGAATCTGGGCTCGATTTTTTATGAGCGAGCTGCATATCACGGACAAATATAGCCTCACCATTAGCATTCTGAATAATAATTTTACAAATGCTTTCAGAACTATATTTCACTGAATCTTGCATTGTAGCTAATAGAATGTATTTAATTTATTTTTAAATTGTTTAATTCAGTTTATGATTCAACCTTTATCTACAATTGTAGGAATCGAATGTTGCATAAAAATGACTGTAAGTAATTTATAGTTATGTTTAGTTTAATTTATAGTAAGTAGTTTTTAGTTTAGTAGCTTATTCAGCAGACAATCAATCTATCCTCCTCCACCTTAGAATAATTTTATATTTTTGTTTCTTTAAAAAATAAACTTTTTGATTTGTCAACATAATCTGTTGCTTTTACAGCATTCAAATAAAAGCAATCAGGAAAAAAATTAGCATGTTGCATCCAAGGATCATCGTAATACTCCCAATCTTCGATACCACCCCCACACGAAAAACACATAACTTTATCGTTTAAACCACTTCCACAGTAAAAAAACCCTGCATCAGCCATTTCCATCACCAATCTTCGTTTTGAATCTACTGTAGCCCAATAATGTCTAAATGAACATAATCGCATTTTATATTTATTAAATAATTCATAACGCGGGCTGGAATAATTTTGAATCATTTTATGAGTCTTGATACGGGTATGTATGAAAGCATAATGAAGTCTTGTATCTGGTGTTGTCATTTTATCAAGATATGCTGCTATCTTTAGAATATTATACTTAGCACAGTTCGTTGTGGTATTCTGTATCTAATATATTTCTTATGAAATAAAACAAGAAAACATTTACTCAAAAACCTTTATTCTCACTATATTGTTATGATATACAGCTATGTAGCTTAATTTCGAACTTATATTTTTTCAAGGCAGCCCTTATCTTCTAAATTACTGTTAAAATATTTTCACTATCAATCCACTTTTTTAAACAAGTAACATTTTTTAAAGCACATACATTCGAATGATACACACAGCTAAATATATTATTAGACATTCCATAATCATGAAATAATTTCTGTAAACTAGGACAGTTCTTATCTTCTAAATTATATATTTTATCATGTTTTACAATGTTTCGTAGCCACGACACTTTTTCACATCCTTTAACATAAATGTTTTTATCTTTCAGATAAGGTACAATATATTGCTGTAACTTTAAGTATGGTATAAAACCCTCTCTCCAGAAAAGTTTTCTGTTTGTCTGTATCCAATATACTTGCAATCTTTCTTTTGTTGTGAGATTGTAAAATGGGTATGGTGGTTTGATTAATAATACCATAATTTGATTTCCGCATGCTACTGCTATTTCTTTCACGATGAACTCGTTACTTTCCGTCTTAAAGCCTTGCACATCGACTATAGCGTTCATAATAATTTCTTTACAATACCACTTAAGGGTTTATATTCGAATAGACGGTCGTTGATGATTAGACAATAGGCAGATGTATTTTCTGGTATATCTTCAGAACTTTCTATTTCCAGTCTTACATCTACAGCCCCAGTTTTCAAGGCTTCGTTCTGTCTTGAGCAATCAATTACAAATAAAGGAGCCTTTTCTTTAAATTCGTCCAAACCAAGCATTGGTTCAGACCGGGTGTTATAATAAGACTGACGAAATTTGGTGAACATTTCATATAATATATAATACTTATCTTCAGAAAACTTCGCATTCACCGATTCGTATGGATAATATTGAGAATTTAAAAAAAGAGTAACATTAGTTAATTTACAATGGTCAAATATTGAGCAGTCTTTACTTTTCATATTTTTTCTATTTGTCTGCAAACCAAAGATCACATACCTTGGTTTTTCGAGTTGTGAAGCAGTTTTAACAACCCAGGAATGTTTTGTAGTTCTAGGTAATAAAGGATATTCGTACAAGTCCCAATTTCTGAAAGCTATTTGAATAGGACGATCTTTTTCAAAATATTTAAGTAAAGTTAGTCTTTCCCGATCTGAAACTTTCATATGAGGCATACGCCATTGCAGTCTCTCTATACTTACTTCAATGGAATCATTATTATCAAGTATAACACTATTAAGATTCGAACCGCTTCTTTTAATTATAAGTTCATGTTTACAGTTAATGATAATTTTATTATAATCTTCCGCAAATCCTAAAACTTTATTCAAAGGTATAAGAGCACTAAAAATACCATCATTATCTTTCACCCCATTCAAATTCCAACCCCAAATAGCAGCAGCCTTACTTTCCCCCTGGCTCATTGACACATATGATTTTAGAGTTGTAGAAATACCTGCATTTTTTATTCGGTCCATCTCTACACCGTTAATTTCATATCGAATGTCTTGAAATAGAAATGATATATGATTATTGGTAAAATTAACAGCCTTTCGTGTTAGTTTTCCTGCTCCATCTTTCGAAATTGTAGTGGCTCGACCTTCAACGTAAATGTAGCTAGCTGAAGGTAATACGTACAAATCTTGCTGATTTATGGGTATACGTATTTCATCATTTTCATTAAAACTGTTGCTATATGGATTATATGTATGAATTTCATAACTCACTACAGAGTTGTCGAATTGTGGTAAATCATTCACTTGAAGAATACTCATAATTTAAATCCTAAAGCTCGAAGGAATAATTTATTATCTTTACTTATTTTTTTTATAGTTCGTATAATATGTCTTCGTCTTTTGAAGGTATGAGAACGAGTAAAACTATTAACTTTGGCAGTTGATTTTATATTGTAAACTATCATTTTTTTATTTTCTCAATATAATTGACATTCACCTCTTGTGACAGATAAAGTCAAAGTGTTCTCGTATGTAGACGGTACGTATCATTTAAACCTTTTTTAAGAGATTATTTGATAAAACTTTGCTTTTTCCAAAACTCTTTAAGAAATCTAATGCATAAATGTCCGCAATTGAATAAGTTGTTATTTTGCAAATTATTGTAATTATAATTAATATTGTTAGAATCTACATAGCGAACAAATTCTATTGGAGGTTTCAAGTTGCCGTAACTATCAAAGTACTCAACATATTCATTTAAAATTACATAGGCTACCCAATGTGTACCAGAATTTTTAGAATT
This sequence comes from Griposia aprilina, assembly GCA_916610205.1. Lineage (NCBI taxonomy): Eukaryota > Metazoa > Arthropoda > Insecta > Lepidoptera > Noctuidae > Griposia > Griposia aprilina. The sequence continues at coordinate 15,567,884 of OU744302.1, forward strand.
ATCTAAATTTATGATTCCGCACTCTTTAGAAAAGGAAGACTTCGGCAAGGTATCTCTCATGAACACTCCGCGAAAATATGGAACGTTTTTCGTAAAATGTATGATATCTATATTAGTAAGTGCACGATTAGGTAGCCTATGATTTAGTTTTTTTTCTTTAAATTTGTATATATTCCAAGTCCATCCTTGTAACGGTTTAGCCGTAGTCCGTTTCCAATACATACACCTTCCACATTCTTACTATGTCTTTTCATTTCTTCTAAATGCTTCTTTGCAACTCTATATTCATTTATGGTTTTGACGATTCCAGCAATACCGCTTGCAATACTGCCGGCAGCGGACAAACCAGCAAATATTGGTATTAAAGGTAGAACCCCTCCAGACTTAGGAATTGGTATTATACGTGGAATCCTGGCAGATGACTCATGATTCAATTCTCTAGCAGCAGCGTAGGCCAATTCTATTAGTTTTTTCCTACACTTCGGTTTAACTTTTTTAATGTATTTTTTAGTATTGGTTACTAAATTTTTAAAGCTTTTTTTGAGTCCAGCTCCAGAACTTACTTTCGTTAACATTATATTATTAACTAAATTGGCAGCAAGTTTTTCTCCTGTGCTTGCATCGGAAGACAAAGCACGTTTTTTTGCCATTTTTAATAAAATGATATCTGCTTTGTGCCGATCTTTCAAACTTTTCGAATTGTTATATGCAATATCGTGATGTTTACAATATTCATCTAACTTGTTTACACCTTTATCACCTCGAGTTAATCTTTCACTTAATTTAGTTCCTGGACCACAGTAATTATATCCTGGCAAATGGATCTCAAATGGTAAATTATTAATTAAATTATTTATAAGTCCTTCTCCTTTCATGTATACAAACAGAATGAGATCAGTATCATAGACCGTGATGTTATATTGTCAAACAACTCATGAAACATTGCTATCGTCAATCCAACTATTTTCGCAGGATGATAACCCCAACCATTTCACGAAAACTTTTCTACCTTTTCGTTTTAAAACTTTTTCCACAAGGTAAATATCAGGATGTTTGGTTTTTTGTAATTCTTGACTGTAAAAAGCTCCTAAAATAGGTTGTTGTTTAACATCTTCTAATAAATATGTAACAGGATTTGTGTTTTGAACTTTACTGATCTTGAATATCTCTGTTGACCAATTAGGAGTGTAACCTTTTTCAAAACAACCTTTATGTTTACTTATTCGAACAAAATCGCCTATCTTAAACTTAGGACATTTTGTTTTCGTTCGATTTTGATTGAAATATCTCTGTAGTACTTTAGTTTTATTGCTATGATTTACTTGAGCAGGTGGTAAACCAATTGTTCTATGTATTGTATTATTATAACTAGTAATGGTTTTTTCAAGTGTCCCGTCAGTCCATTTATAATCCCCCTTGAAACTAAATTCCTTGAAAAGCTTACTCTTTATCGTCCTTATTAATCGTTCTACAATTGAAGCCTTTTTAGTCGAATAAGTGCAGTAGTGGTTGATAGAATTGTTTATTAATATTTTTTCAAAACTTTTATTGTAAAATTCTTTTCCAAGATCGGTTTGCAAGTTTCTAGGGATGCGTTTCTCTCTACTCAATAATGTAATAAAAGCTTCAGATACAGCTTCTTTGTTTTTTTGTTTAAGTGGAATAGCCCAAGCGTACTTAGAGAATCCATCAATGATAATTAATATGAATTTGTTGTTGTTGTTGAATTTGGAGAAACTTTGCATATCCATTAAATCAGCTTGCCAAAGATCATCAATATCTTTTAATATTACATGCCTTCGAGGAAAATGTATTCTTGCACTTCTATGAATTTCATTTATAATGTCTCTTTTCACTTTGCTCATTCTCTCAACTGTCACTTCTGAATTACAAAATTATACTGATATTCAGTTTATATAATGAGTCTTTTTATTCTTTTATAACACCCGCTTCTTTCAACTCTTCAATAATTGATAAAATTTCGTTGTCAAGATTAGTATTACCTGCAGTTTTAGATGCGATCAAAAGTTTAAGCCTGTCCACTAATTCATTAGGATCATCCCAATAAACAAGCTCGGTATTTTTTTTATATTTTTTAAGATACGGCAGACCAGCACCTCGTTTTTGTTTAGATTTAACTTCTGTAGGTTCTTGTAAGCGTTTACTAGACTCGGGAAATAACGGTTTGATGACTTGTGAATATTTAAGACCCTTATCACCTTTAACTTGGCCTGCAGGGTCAAAGTCTCTTTTATGAGCATTAGTTGTGATGAGTATTTCTTTGTAAACTAGTTTATCTTTTAAATCGACCAAACTTAAATCAGGCTTCTTGCGAAGCAATAATTCTTTAAGGCCAGGTGTTATTTTGTACTGTTTATTAGCTACCCGAATAAAATACACTTTATCAGAGTTCTCACGAGTGGTAGAGAAATTAACTATTGTATTTCCAATCATATGCATATCATTCTCACTACGTACACCAAATGGTATATTCATATCATCGTATATTTCAAAGATATCTTCTTTTTTCAGCGACACATTATTAACTTTTTCTGATTCAGATGTGTTACCTTCTTCGTCTTCTGAATAAAACTTTTCTGATTCCGGTGATTCATGTTTGTACATACCATGTGATTTTTCACGCAAAAACATTTTTGAACCTAAGATACCAGTGTTTTTAGGTTGGTCGTCACAAGTATCTTCATTTTTTATTATAGAAATTTGCTTGTTAGCTGCTATAGCATGAAGAGGGTCAGCAAGAGGTTTAAAAAAATACTTCAGATGAGTGTCAGTACTAAATTCATAATCTTTCATTTGTTTCACCTTTTTCCTTATAGCGTCCGCAGAGTTTATTAATTGATTGGTTATGTTATGGTCCATTATACGACTTGTACGCAGAAGTATTTATGCTCAAATGATTTTTTTTGTTTTCATTTATATTTTATATAACCATTAATCAAAATAAATAAAGTTGTCAAATGACTGTCTATATCTGCCTTTATTTATTTCGCAATCCTTATTAATTGTTAAAAAATCATAAGGTTGGATCCAGGTTTTGGAACACATATCTCTGAACTTAGACCACTCCATATCAGAACTAACATGTTCATCATATATATGTTTCATGTTAACTTCATCTTGTTTGAAAATGATCAAAAAGTTAACATTGTCACGTAATAACTGCTTTGGTATTTTAGAATACGTTTGAGATAAATAAAAACAATCTATACTTCTGTGTCTGCCCATTGTGAAATAATTTCGTATGTTAATTTGCTTTTCACAAACCACATCATCAAATATGATAATAGAATTTGGTAATGCCTCATTAGGATGAATAACTTCGTCGTCAAAGTTAAATATAAACAGTTTTACATCGGGCACTCTTTCTAAGATCTGTTTTAGAAAACTATATTTTGGTTGAAAGCTAGTCTTGGAATACAAGTAAACATTTTTAAACTTTAAACCATTTTTGTGAACTAACAAGCTAATCATGACGTTAGTTTTTCCACAATTCGAAGGACCACATATTATACATCTTATATTATTCGGTAGAAGAACACTATGCTTTGCATGTAGCTTATTTTCCTTCACCTCAATATTTTTTACTTCTAACGAAACGGGTTGCTTAATCCACTTCATGTTTGTATCTGTCAGAAAGAAATATGTTCTAGTATTTATAATGCTTATCAGAAACGCTAAGTAATTATGATTCCTATAAGCATACACGTTCGTCCATTATGTTCACAACTAAATAAAATTATCGTACCAGAGGGCCTAGACAAAGTAACATTAGATTAACGATAACGCTAGTAGAAAAGCTAAAATGTATGGGGTTGACATAAGCTATCGAAATGTCACGTGATCATAGGTCAACGAATAAAAATTAGCAAGACAATGTAAACAACATTCGATTATGAAATGAATCGACAGCGTCGAAAGATTAGGTACTTCCACAGAGATGCATAGCCAAGGGACACTTTTTGACAAGCGTTATTGCTAGTTTTTGGAATCATTAGCAAAAGCGATAGCGATTGTAGAAATAGAATCGCTCCGAAGCGAATGCCATTTGTCTAGGCCCTCTGTGTAGTTTGACAAAGCTATACAGGTAATGTTTACAAAGGATTAATAATAAAACAGCGAATAGAGTCCAAGTAAATATGTATTAAATAACAATATAATAATTCAATGTAATTAATTAAATAAAGTAAGTTTAAATTGAAAAGTGGATTATACTGCGCTTACTAATATGTATTACTTAATTACTGTAATATTGTATTTATTTAAAATATTGTGGCACAATGCCCCCATGGTAATGTATCTACTTGATTTGGTAGTATCTGTCTCTTGTCGTCACTATTATTGATAACTACTTTATCTACCTCTTGAGAAAACAATACGTGTTTTATTGATTTAATAGTATTCATTTTGCATTTAAATTTTTTGTCACTCATTAATGCTTTATTATAATTATATAAACGTAATCGCTTTGTTACATACTTGGTTACACCCTTAGCTTTCTTGATTTCTCCGTTTAAACTGTTTATGCAGTAAAGCTTAGCTCTAAGCCCAGTGAATTCAGTAATAATATCACCCCCAAGCTCATCTTTAAATAGGCCAGGAATTTGTGCGTTGACTCGAGGCATATGATAGCTATTGTTAACATCAAAATTACTAGTATCAAATTTCAGTATTTCTTCTTACATATCTTGATATATATCTGGAGTCTTAATAAAATAAAGCAAACTGTCTGTATCTGTATAGCAAAGCCTTGCTTTATTTTTATATTTATTATTGATATAGTCATAGTGAAATTTGTACAAATGCTGTTTTGCATATTCAAGAACCGTAAAGCCAATATATATCGGCCTGTCAAGAATTATTTTGTCTGGACTTAAATGAACAGCAACAAAGTTTTCTGAAAAAATGGTAATATTTTTTAAGTTAGGTTTCGCAATTAATTTCGCAGCACCGAGGCTTTTGTTTGTTTTGTTGTCTGTATCATTCCATGTCATCACTAATTTAATGTTAACTTGTTTTCGTCTGTTTTCAATAGTTTTTCCAAATACAGCATTGTTAAATAGTTTAAATAAGTTTTTTTCAAACGGCGAAGATGAAGCTTGACGTAATTGAGTATTTAAGTCAATATATTTCTGTAAAAACTTTTCTTGCCTAAATGTTAGTATACGGTGAATCTTTTTTAGAACAAGCCCGTTTTTTATACATTCTTTTAAATGAACGTAATGTATGACATATTTACATTTATCATATAAGTTTGCAATCAATTTTGGGTTTTTGCTCCCCGGAGGAGTAAATTTTTCTGCTGCAAAAGGTAAATCACGATGAGCTTTATGTAAGTAGTCTGGATAAACCAAATCAACTTCTAAGATGTACCCGTAATCGGAGTCATCTGGTATGCTTGTTATATTAATTGTACATATTTCTTTAGGTGACAAAAATCGGAAACCAGATATTGGTATTTTCTTTGTCATCGCGTAACCATACAGATTATTGCAGTCAAGATATATCAAGTAAGTCGATGCTTTAGAAACATCAAAATTAGGTAAATATTTATTATTAGCTTTTGCATTACGAAGAGAGCACTGTGCTAATCCTCCACGTATACCTTTTTCTAAAAGCTCGTAAATCTCTATATCATTGATTAATTCTAACTGAACCTTTGTAAATAACAACATCGCATCCCAGCTCAAGCTGGGTGCGGAGATGTAATAAGCTGGATCAAGGTTATAATGTCGTAAACAAGTACCCCTAAATTTTTCAAATATATCACAGAGTAACAACACATCTGTTTTTAAATACAAATCTGTATAATCACCAAGAGATTTAATTCTAAAAACTTGCCATATTTTTTGTGCATGTCTATATTCATCATCGGTTATATGTTCACATTTTAAACTGTTGTAAAAACATTCTTTGGGGGGAAGATGTTGTTGATCGTATTTAGAAAAAGAATCCATATAATCGTAAGGATAAATGCCTTTTTGATGCAATAATTTCACCAAATTTGTTTCATGGAATTCATTTGATAAATTAATAAAGTCATTATCACTTAAAGTTTTAGATAACACATCCAAACTAGTGTTAAGGAACTGGAAAGAATCAATAAATTTTATTTGAACAGGGTGTGATATATTATTGTTTTTAATAATTTTAGTAACAGACATGTACTTTTCTTTAGTTTTCGGTATTATTTTAAAATCACCTTCATATTTTGCTAACTCTTTGATAAATAGATGACAATCATAACCTGCCAAGTTATGGAAAAATACCGGCACGAATGGGCACACCCGGTACATTAAATTGCAATGGGAGTGTGCAGCACCTCGATATTGTGATGTTACATGATCATGGTCTCTCACCTTGTCATCGAATAATAACTGTTTACATATATGACATATAGTGGCATTATTAAAGTTATTTGCTTGATCTACCGTTAAGGGTAACATAGGTTGTTTATTTGATAATATATTACAAATTTCTTCTACATCCCTTAGCAAATTTCGAACAAATATTTCAACACAATCTAGTCCCCTATATGTAACATATTTATTTAAATGACGATCGTGTGAGCAACAAATATAATAACCAAAACTAGAAGGTTCGTGAACTTTGTACATACGAGTACTCTGTGTTATAAATTCGTTATGGTTTAATAGAATACTTTCAAAGTCTGCATATATAACGAAGTTAACTTTTTGTTGCCTTTCATAATTTTTAAATTGTAGAATAGTATTTTTGTCTGGTAGAGTAGTTAATATTTTGTTACACATATGTGAGTTGTACTTTACTTCACTTGTGAAACATTGTAAACATAAATCACATAAATACATTTTACCTTTATGATGAGTGATTTGCCGTTTAACCAGTCGTAAAAGACTTTTGATTAAGCAATAGTGACTCTTGCCATTTTTCTCAAAATACAACAAGTTCACATGATTGCGCTTTTTTGAATTAGTCGCATATAAAGGACCAGTTACAATGTTTTTGTCTAGTCCATAAATATTAACACTAATGTCAGAATTTTTCTTTTCAAAATTTCTAATATCAGTGTATGATGGTGGAAACGTCATATTATCTATATTCAGCACTGTGGAGTAATGCGGGTAGGAATTCGTTCTGCAAACATTACTCTTTTGTGGAAATAATGCTGCCACAATACTCCACAGGAAACAGTGATCATCGTTGTTCTGTATATTAATACAACTTTTTGAATGTTTCACTACACTCGGTAACTCTAAATACGAGCCACCTCTCAATGGATTGTATTTGTTAATATTAATCTCTAGATGACTCATGAAGAGACAAGTCCAACCAGATTCACAATGTTTAAATTCAGATAGTTTTCTTTGAAATGTATGTATAACATTTAAATATAATTCATTAATATCAGTACTGTGATGTATTGATACATACTTTGTATTAAATGATTTCAGCTCTTGCTCTCCTGACTTTGGTAGAATAAAGTAAGCGAAAAGTTCGAAGTTCACTTTAATACAAATATGTTTTACAGTACAAACACTAATTAGTTTTATGATATGTTCTTGATTATCCATAAGGAACGCCTCTGGTGTGAGGTACTCTTCTGATGGATTAAGTCGGTATGTAATTATTCTATTTTTAAACGCCGTAGCAATTATATCTACATTCTCAAATTCAGATTTTAATAGGCAATTCGATTTATGAAAGTTCGTTCTCAAGTGATATTGAAATTCGTTTTTAGGTATTTCAATTTGACAGTACATACAATTCAATAAATTATTAGATCTTGCGATGGAGGGGTGTGTAACTGTAAACAAAGACACAACATAAACATTAATTATATGTATTTATTCTAAATAAAACTTATATTTAACAATACAAAATTATAATCAAATGCAAGTCAATAAATTAGCTAGGTAATGAATACGTTAATATTCGATCAATAGCTAGGTAACTACAAGTATAATTAATAAGTAATAGGTAATTAGTAAGTAAGATACACAAAAATAAAGGAATATCGTTAATGCACTATCCTGAATGCAGGCGTCCTTCCTGGTTAAGAAAGTTTTACTTTTCTATCATTCTGAATAATCAGAACGTCAGAGGTAACCAAACCTTTACGAAAGCCTTAATTCAGGATAATATAATAGTAGCATAAGAAACAAAAATAACACACAATAACACAACACACAATAATTAAACAAGTATATTTTTACCAGTAATTATTTCTAAATGGTCAGTAATAATTACTGATAAAGGTAGGAGGGCAATTGCGGAACTCTTTCCGGGTTGCAGTAATAAAGTTAGTTAGGTGTTGCCACGCGTCTGTGTTTTGGTCGGTACGATTTTTGACGCAGACAATTGCGTGACGCCATCTATTCAGCGGTTGCACCTTCTTTATTTCGTCACAACTATAAACTTTCAACTCTACATAGTGTGTCCCCTGTTTACAATCGAACGTTTGACGCGAATGCCCATTGGCGAGTCTTCTACTAATGGAGGATTGTAGCTGTGGAATAGGTTTACCGGGGGCTGAAGGCTGTCCCACAGCGTCGTCGTCACTGTCGCTCCCGAATATATCATGAACCGTTGCTCTCTTCGGAGCGATTGGCTTGATAATTGGCTTCTTCTTACCCCATGATGAAGACTGCGGACACATAGGGGCAGGGCTCGCTCGTGATGTACTCGGTGCCGGCAGTGAGCACGACGGGGAGTCCGCTCGTTTCCTTTTTTTTGACCTCTTCTCAGGTTCACGCAGCTGAACTTCGTCGTCGGATGGGAACAACGCTTCAGCATTTACTTGATGGGACCTGAAAAAAAAATAAAACAAAAAGTTAAAGTTTCAATCAATAAAGGGAGGCTTGCCATCATTATGTTTACTTATTCTATTCTGTAACTTATTGTGATGAAAGAACTTCAATGTGAAAACTAACAACAATAGAAAACAAGGAAACTAAATTATATTAGGTAGGTAATCATAATGATTGTAACGAAAAACCAAACGAGTGTTACTATAATGAGCCTCATTTTTAAATTAGAGTTAGTAAATAGAATATCGTAACCGTTTAACCGTTTCGTTTTCACTGAATTAATTAGATATAATAACCAATCAGCTTGACATAAACCACTCCGATACAACATCACTAAGATGCGACTTTACACATCCGAATGAATAGAACATCGTCTTATTAATATACTACATTATAACAAAGAAAAAAATATGTATTAATAATTATGACTTACATTTTTTTAACGGTGTAGTCCTCGATATTGATATTGGCCGGCAGAGGTATGTAATGACGCTCCAGATGTCCACGTCCCGATTTAAATACCATCAAATCTACGTCATTTTTTACCCATAAAAGGAAAGTAAGACTTACTAAAAATCCTGAGTCAAATTTGTCCGTATTTGGAAAATGCTTACCTAGCGCTAACATAATTAAGTAGTTCAATTCTCAACCTTAAACATACGTAATAAAGATTTGCCGCAGCAAGAAAACGCACATACTAGTCTTATACCCTGACTTTACTTGTGCATTAATATCATGATAAATGTATGAGAAAATTGTCAACGAACAAACATACATTTGGATCTCTGATATTAGTATTGAATTATTGTAAACAATGCAGCGGCGGCGCCGGGCAGTCGGGAGAGTCTTGTTACATCAAACCATTTATGCAAAGTTTGGGAATGATATAAAAAAATATTTGATTTTCAACCTTAAAAACATGTTTAAAAAAAATATATAAGTTGTGAAATAAAGATAAAAAAATCAAATCAAATCGAATTCTCAGTCAGGTAGCAGGGTGAATATAAGTAACTGTTATGTCGGTAAGAAAATATTTTTATTATTGTTCAGAAATTGTTAAATGATTTATTTTACGTTACTTTTATGAATCTCATAGAAGGTAGGTCTTAATATTAATAATAGAATATTATTTTATACATTTTGTGAGATTAAATAGTAAAGGCATGAATGATATTATGGAGGACTGCATACCAGAAAATCAATGCATCATGCTATAATTATTATGAGATAATAGAGTACCTATGTAATTACTTATTTTTTTTTATTTTTTTTTACTTTTACAGGATAATCAAGATCTATTCATTTTCCCTGCTATGGAACCTCGGCTAGTGCAAAACGAGGTTGGTGAAGAATCGTCGAGGCGTTTGAATCTGAAGAGAAGGTCCAATGATGGAACGCATTACAGTTTTGTGAAGCGGCCTTTAAAAGGATTAAAGATAATTCGCATCGAAATCTACGATGCAAAAGATTTTGTCGATTGCGAGGAAAGTTCATGCAAATGCAAAGCCGATTTGTGCGTACAACATGTTGTTAAACATACCATGATGGACGGTATATACCAATCAACCAAGGACCTCATAGTTAGGATCCAGGAGAATTTGGAAAGTGTTTTTTAATGAATAGATAGTTCGTGAATATTTACTTACATAATACATATAGGTACTATATGATTATAATAATATAAGACGCCTTACTATGTACGTGTAAATAGTATGTACCTACTTCATAGTCATAGATAGAGTATTTACTACTTATACTAATTTGTGTAACATTACATTAAAAGCTAATTAAAAAAAAGCATTTTTATTTAGTGGATACTAGCTATTGATTATTATTATTATGTAATATACCTATACTGCGTCGGGACATAGCGGGTTCGATTCCCAATCAGGGCAAACCTATCTAAACTTGTACCATCTTATATAGATATTGAAGAAAAAAATTGCTTAATACTCAAACATTCTAATCAGTAGGTACATGATTTAATTACAAAGTTGAACGCATGTATACATATTCTGCTGGTAATGAAAGAATGCAGCCATCTTCCATATTAACAACACAAGATCATGTTCACAGTTTCACGTATAACACAAAGCCAAGCGCCACACACGATATTAACATTACTACGTATTAGTGTCTGGTCTATAGTATAAAACACATACCGATCACTGCATGATTCATTCATTCAATTCACATTCAGCATCGTAACCGTAGCAACACATTGTTACCTTTGTTTGTACTTAAATAGATGTTAAAAATTATAAATATATTGTATGAATAGATGAACAGAACAGTTAATTGGGGGCTTCTAGATCAGTTCGGTAAGATCTGATCTAGAAACCCCAATTAACAACTACTTGTGTTGCTTTGTTTCAGTTTAATTTAATTGATGTGGAACTGTTTTTGACTCGGTAGTGTGAGCATGTTGAGAGAATGATATGTTTGGAATTATTATGATGACAAAAATTACATGATCGTTTTTCATCGTGATATTTCTGAAGAAAAAAGAGATAAGTAACCAGGGTCGTCGATATAGTTGATGTAAGAAACGGATGAATGTTTTCAAATGAAATTTAATTTGATAAATTAACTGTTAGTTTTCTAATAATTAAATAAAATTTTATTCGAAAATATCCATCAGTTTCTTACTAAACTTTTGCAGACTGTACCTAACTATTTTAGTTGTGATCATTGGTGACTGATTCGACTAAAACGACACTGCGGTAAGTATAATAGAGGACGTTATCTTAGCTATTTATTTCATCTAAAATAGTCCAAAAATAGTTACAAACCCAACAAAAACTCAAACAAATGAGACCTCCACGCTCCATTTTTTCAATTATCTCAAATCTCTGAATCAGTGGTGTTGGTTACACCGAGGAGGCGAGGGAAAGGCAATAAGGAGATCTTTGATGATGTGTCCTTATCTGATCACAAGTCTGTATGTCGACAACTTATCGTTCGAGACGTCTTATCAGATATCCCTGAACTGAGTGATTTCTGCTCCAGTGAGCTGGGATTTGGTTTGATTGCGTTAAAACTGGTCCGATAGTCCAGTGACGACCAGTTTTTATTGGATGCTGTTTCATTGTATTTGTTGTGTAGGCTATTTTGTTTCGGCTTGTTGGGTCGGGAATAAAAAATATTGATTTGAATCGTAGAGTTATAAACATAATTATATTGAAGTGTGAATGTACAGGTACAAATAATGTTATGGTGAATCATGTATCATCTATTTACAATGTTGCGACAATATAAACATAAATTGTATTTTTTATATCCAATTAAAGGCTCATATTTGGGCATCGTCCACAGTAAATATTTTATGATGTTTGTGAAAATTATTAATGTCTGGCACCCTGAAGAGTTTACTCAAAATTATAGGTACTTTATTTTTGGACTTAACGGGCACTGGGCCACCACAAAATATGCCATAATAACAAACTGATGAAGATGATAGTAACTAAAGTACCAACATACTTAATAATATTTATATTCTCTTTCACAGAACTTCAAGATGTTCCATAGATACCAATTTCAATATTTGTATCTCATTCTCAATTTTTTCATCCATTTCGCAAAAATGAAATGTCATGCAAATTTTTTCTTGTATAAAGTTGTTACACAATACCAAGATTATGTATCAGCTATACAAATATTATGTCATTGTCGTAAGATGTTCGACACATAGGTTTATAAAAGGTATCTCTAAATATTTGTAGGAGAAATATTGATAAACATCTTGGTGGTAATCTTTGATGAATGGCAACATTATTGGTGTCAAGTGTACCGTGACAAGATTATAGCATTGTGCAAATATGCGAGGGTAATGCGTGGGCGCAGTTTGTTGCGTTTAGTTGTAGGTATAGGAATACATACACTCATTAAATACTGTTACTGTTAGCTTTTGAACGGTGGTGATACTTAGTGATTGACCTAGCCGTAAATGGGAAGTCGTAAGGTGTTCGTGTTTGTGGTTTCAGTTATACAGTTCTATCTATACAGTTCTGTTTCCTAATATCTAGCTTTTCTTACCTGTAGCTCTTTTGAAAACTCTTCAAGCAAATGTGAGTCTTTCAGAAACGCTCTCGACTTTTCGCCAACGAATATTTTTTAAAACATAACTGATTTTCATTTTCTCGAAAATCTAAAGAACAGTTCTAAACACTTCACGTTTTTTTTATCTTAACAAATATATACATAGGTAGCCGATTTATTTACACAAATATGTAACACTACCATTAAATCTAACAAATAATAGTTTATACTTTTATAGAAACGCGGTGTAAATCTGCCACAGCCGGTACACTCGTCCTAAATCCTTCCTTATCTCGCGGACACCATCTTTATTCGGTGTCTTGTTACAATGAGACATTCTACTAACTGCCAATTCAATATAAACCTTAAGAATAACCCTCCTGTTTTGTACTACCAATGCAAAATTCACGCGTGAATTAATTTGAAATAAGAATAACATTTCTTTTATGTGTTGCCAGGTTTTTTGATGTAATAATCTAAGGTTTTGTTGCAGTGTTTTGTATCTTTCTGTATTATAGTACCTACTTTTTTGTGGATGTCTGTTGGTGTAATTATTTGGTTATAAGTTTAAGACGTCATTGGATGGTTGGTTGGTTTTCTCTCATCATTATTTAGTGTGGTTTTTGTAATTATTATTACTTTTTGTCGATTTATGAAGGTTACTGGACAACCTGCCTCTTAGACAAAGGCACCACACAAGAGCAGGGTTTTGTTTCTCACATTGTTTATTTTATTTAGATTTTTCAAAAAATTAACTGATGTTTTAATGTTTTTTTTTGTTCTTATTTAGATCCGTAAAAGATGTTTTATAATATCGTAGGTTTTAAGAATTTCTAAATCAGTAAAAGTAGCAAAACGAAAGTCTAAGTACCTACGAAACATTATTTAAACTAACGTGAAAAATCGTAATGGAAGAAGAAGCTCTACCATTTTTTTCATTTTTTCGCTAAATTGAAAAAAACGGTCTCAAGTTCGTAATGTTCAGCTATTCAGCGGATGAATTCCGGTATCTAGTGCGTCCTGCCCTACCCGCCCCCGGGCGGTCCCCCGGCTTCACTTACTAATATTTTGGAAATATTTCTCCAACTTGTCGCCGTTTTATCTACCGCTCCTTTCCGTTTAGTTGCCTATTGCATCGTGACTACTTTTTAATATCCATAAAACTTATGTAATAAATATTGACAATCTAACTTGAACTTTAACATCCTAAAGGTACGGTACATTTTGATTTGCACAGTGTTCGGTGGCTGAGATGTTGAGGAATTGGCAGCAGTTTATTATCTGCAGCAAAATCTTTACGAAAAACTAAAATGGATGCGCGCAAAAAGCGCGATACCAGTTTAGGGATGCAAGGGCTGTGAAATAAATTTAATTTAATTATATCGTTAATTTTATAAACTGATAGGTTTAGTTCATTAAAATATTATTTAATGGTAATTTATTTCTTTTGGATTTGGGGTTTTTATTTATAACTGAGGATCGATTTTTGATTTAAGGACCTCTTCAGTTTTGAAAAGAACTTCATTCGGTATTGGCTATTATTAATCCCAGGTTTTTTTTCCAAATATTCGTAAGTAATTAAAAAAATTGGTGTACTTACCTTCCCAATGTTTTTTGTGGAAAAATACATATTATTTATTTTCGGTCTAACTTCAACTTAAACATTTTCAGAAATACATAACAAAATCTAAAAACAAACTCGAAAACACTCGTGGACCAGCCCTAATGTTTATCACCCATCTCGTGCCACGTAATTTGACACTTTTCACTGACAAAGCCCACATTTGCTGCGAGACATACAGACAGACCCAAAAACCTACGCGGCGCGCGGCGATACAAAAAGCAATTAGTATTTTTTGCGAACCTATTCCATCCGAAATTAATTTTACGAGGAATTTTGTGAGAAAAAAATTCGGGCACGTGTTAACCAAAGACACGAGAATTGTAAACTATGTCTTATTTTTCATAATTAGGCTGTGAAGTTTTTGGCAGCATCTATTTCGAGTGCGGAACGAATCGGGGTGGTCGGTATAGTAGGTACAGAACTGTCAGAATTCCGGAGAATATTTTTTGCGCTTTTAATTTTTTTGATATTAATTAGTTTCTATATTATCGGCTGATTTAACGGAGATGCTATTCAAATTTTAATTGAGTGAGTGGGGATATGACACTGGCAACTATTTTGATAAAATATTATAGCCGGAATTATTATCGCCAACCATAAGAAAAATATGATCCATTTTCAGGAATGAATTATTATAATACTTTTATGTCAAGGTCCCAATTTGATTGCTATATCTATTCTTAATTCAATCTTATGATTATCGAATTAAAAATAGTCAATACTCAATACTCAATCATTTATTGCATTCCACAATGTGCTTAGGTGGTAATTAAACATTAGTGTACCAATCGTGGACCCTGTCGAGCACAGCAAAATAGAAATTTGAAGGAAGAGGACATATTTATACATGCATAAAAAAAATAACAAAAAAACTGTTCCTCTTGAAGACGAAATAACTGGTCATCAAAAACTATATCATCTGAAATGTGTCTAAAAATATTCCTAGCAGCATTTGTTGTACTTAGAACTAATTTCAAAATCATTATAATAATTGAACAAACAAAAAATATTACGGTAGCGGAACATCATCAATCAAATCACACTTGCGAATTGACGGTCCGATAAAGTAAATTGTATAAAGGCACCGTGGCGTAAGGAAAGATACCAATCGCAATCTAGTAATACGAACAGGAAACTCTTTGTGCGAATTTAACAGATGCGAAATACCTTTAATAGTGAACTGTACAATAATAGTACATTTGTGGGCGTGGTCGATTGTGCTCAGAGAATTTAGGTCCTATCTAACGTTTCGGGTTTGTTAAGGTCGGGAGCACTGGACAAAAAACTGTTTTGAAGTTCTGTTCGGTTCCGCAATAAATATTGCGTTGATAAAAACTTGTGGGCGGATAACTGTGTTCCTTGTATGGAAGGAACTTAAGTAGGAAATATGAGGATGCTGTAGGAAAAAAAATAAGGTGGCATCGGCTGTGTCAAAACGGAAAAAAAACTAGTTCACGATAGTTTTCTAGTCTCATAAAGTCTCATTGCATCTCAAATTTAGCCAACGTAAAACTATAAAAAGCTTACTCCGCGCTCCGGCTCCAAATTTTTTGAAACTTCTTCTACAGCATGTTGTTATCCTTATTGTTCAATATTTACCTTATCAAAGGCACATTACAACACAAATAGATAAAAACTGTATAAAAGGCGGTAAACGATTTACCGCCATATTTTATTTATCTAAATTTTTTCGCAAACAATTCTTCAACAATGCGAAAAGGAAATGAAAAAAAAAATCGTTTAAAAGGAATGTTTTTAAAACACGAACGAAGTAGTTGAGGCGGCAAATTGATACCGAAAGGGATTTTCTACTGTTTTGGAAATACTTTCGGTAAGTCGGTACACTTTGTGAAGGATTAAGTTCGGGGGTAAACTAAGATTGTTTTTACAGCTTTGGAACCCTTTGTCGGTTAGCGGAATTACATTATAGCATGAGTCGGTGTTATGTGCATAGAAGCACCCATTCTACGGATCTTGAATGGGTTCCGTATGGTCCTTGTGTCCTTTGACGCAGAATCTACGTGATGGTGAATAGGCTCGTTTCTGTTTCATGCCTTGAGTTCTCAATAGACTGAAAGCGCTTTCAAGTTCCGCTGCGATCTGCTTTGTTAGACCTCGTTGAGTATTAGTAGTTTTTTTTTTATTTAAGTATTTGTAGTTCCTTGTAACTCAACTTTCATTTAAAAGTATCCATTGAGCAGTTGCAGCCAAAGATAGTGGGATACAGTTAATATGTTTCTAAACAAAAAAAAAACCTATTGGATTACCATAATGATGCACTCTCTAGGATTACCAAGTACTTTTTAAATCTCCGAAGCCAATTTTGCGGCAGTAAGACAACATTAATGAAAAATAAAGAAAACTAATTAGGTACAAGATATGTAAGTGTAATGTCCTCAATAGCTTACCAGCAATTCCTCTCCTTATCTTAATTATTTAACTAATGAGGCAAATCTTCATCCAACAAACACGCGGTTTCCTTCCTCTGTAATTTTCTGATAAGTTTAAGCAGAATTAACTTACAGCCATAGGTAATTTACTTTTTCCTCATACATTTATAACGCCTTCTGTGAAGTTTATCTGATGGAGATAGCATCTTAATACTGCGTCACGTCGGCAGTTTGCTGTATGATTATAATCTCGTGTAAATTGCGCGACCGACGATAGTTCAACACCATAGGTCACCATGTATCCTCGTTAGAAACGGCTTCATGAATATTTATTGAGAAGAAAGTCGTATGGATTAAATCTGTTTTTAAAGATGTGTGGACCTTAGACCTAAAGTTTTAAAGGGCAGGGTGAAAAGGATCAATAAATATGAAACCCTCCCTTTAAGTAATATTTTGGCTAAAGCTCTTGGCAAGAGCGCTAAAGCTCTTTTTTGGCTAGACTTGATTACATATTAAGAGTTCAGCACTTAGCCATCACTGAGCAGAAGATATTAGATGTAAAGTTCCTAAAAAGTATACCACTTACTCTCATAGCCCTGAATTTAGGACCAATAGCAATATACAATAGAGAACTCACAGGCTATACAGGGTGGCAGGGACATCGAAACGCAAACTGTAACCATGAATTTAGGACCAATAGCAATATACAATAGAGAACTCACAGGCTATACAGGGTGGCAGGGACATCGAAACGCAAACTGTAACCATGAATTCAGCACATGATTCTAGATCCCCTAACTTAGAAATTTTAGGTCGGTTAAAAAGAAATATCGGCTGTTTCATAGAAAAGTACAATACCTACGCGGTAAAAATGTCAGTACATTTTTACCGTGTAGGTATTTAGCTGTTTAGTAACAGATAATTCTTTTTTTAATAACCGACGAAACCTTTCAAGGCAGGGGGTTACAGAATCATGTACTGAATCCATGGTAACAGGTTGCGCGTCGATGTGGGATGCCACCCTGTATGTACATACAGAGCTATTCAAAATATAACGCGTCCATGTTATGTATAGTGCTACTTTTTTTTTCAGTGGTACGCAATAATTTTCACTGTGTTACGAACTGCAGTAGGCTATTAGAGTAGGTACACGATATTTCACACTGCGCCAACAAAGCTACCTGCTATGCAGATATGAGGTTGTATGTCATATAACGTTTATGGTTTCTTGATTATAAAGCTATGAATAGCTGAATGGTTTTCTTTGAATTTAAGTATCTGCAATGGTCTGCACACGCATTACCATGCGTCTTACCATGTGGATAAATATTTTTTTATTTACTATGCATGGTACCCATAAGCAGTATCATTTTTACTAAAGAGAATTACAGCCTACTGTAACATGGAACTTGATTTATTTCATAACTATAAAAAAAGCTCAGCTTTTTAAGTGTCTAATCCTCCCTAAAAAAATAAGTTGAGGCATCTTCGGAGAGCCATGACACAGATAATTCCTGTAATATCACTTTATAGCTTAAATCCTGTAAAAAGTGAAACGTGAAATTGTATCACACGCATAAGCCGTTTGTAAGGACACAGGCAAGCTTCACAAAGAAACTAAAAAACCCTTGTAAATTAGAGGACAGTCATATATTTGGATTAGAGATCTATTCAGAAATTCGGACCATACCTAATCTCCCTTGAACTTCTTGCTTTTTTAATTCAAAAGGAAAATATATCATAGGACATTCAATTCAACGCGATATAAAAACCAAGGGTCTAATGCATTTTTTTTGCATAACCCACTCGAAATAACCGGAAGCCATATGCGCACAAATATTTAAAAGTGGTTTGCCTACGGACAGTTTTTTCTCCACTTTTTTGTATACTGAATTTATTTAATGGTTACTGAGTATTAGAATTGGACCCTTTTTTGGTTTGACATGCCTCGTTCGTGCCTCGAAGAGATTAGCGTCTGCTTTGTGAGTCACTTTTTGGAGCGGACTTTTTTACATGATTCGTGACAGCGACATTAATAAATAACAAATAGAAGGACGAAAAAGTTTCTGTATATTAATATTTTTATAATGGTGACGGGAGTTTTTGTTGTCCTCTGAAATTGATTTTGGGTAGAAAAACTGCTTTGGCATTTATAGGCAGTTGGCTTTTTCGGACGGTCGCCATTCAAACATCCAAATTGGGTACCAATTTGAGCAATTTTTAAAACTCTATTACTTTGTAAACGGTGCTATTAAAATAATATCAGATAGCCCTGACCCAATTTTGCCAATGTTGGTTATTATCGCCATCAATGTCTCGTCGATTAATAAAGTATCTATGAGTCGCCTCCGCTTCCCTTTCTACCAAAACCGAAGATTCCAAAGTCCACTAAAGTCAAACTTCTAAAAGTTTAAAATCTTGAAAACCGACGCAAATCGCAGTCTTTTCTTCCCTTCCACTGACGATCACTAAACTTAACTTATAACATCCCAAACAATATTGTAGACCAATTGTCAAGAAATAAGACCATCCGATTGATGATACACTGGACGTACAATTTAGCAATGTCGAGTCTTCAATACTCAACAATGCACATTCATGGCCCCGTATGTGCCTACCGACTGTGTCCTATAAATAATACATTATACACCTCTTTGTTAAACTCAAAGAGAAGCTTTAAGGGTGGATGATCTCTTAAAATAACAAGTGTTTGCTTCACTGATTACCGACAATACGTATACCTTTAGCTGCCTCTGAAAGCCCTTCCAATAAAAGTAAATTTTAAGTGGGGTTGCTGTTTGAAAATGAATTTTGTTTCCGTAGTAATTGAATACAATTTCAGCTGACTTTGCTGTATTCGCAGTTATGAAAATTGCGTTGCAATTGAAGTTTAGGTGCCATTGTGTTAAAGTTTAGTTTTGAGTGTTAGAAATTCTAAGGCAATTTCAATAAAATCTTCAAATAAAATGTGCGTGAATATCACGGCCAAGTTGGTTCACCATACAAAGAAACATTCATCTATTGATACTTTGATATTTAAATGGTTTTACACATTTATAATATGAGTTACGGTAAATACGGTCGCATTGTGTGGAGATTCCATTTTGTTTCGATCATATTGTATGAAAATAATGCTTTTAATACTATTTCAATATTTAGACGATGTTTTGAGGATGCTTGGCGTAATTTTTGTAATAGGTATTAAAGGTTTAGTGATTTATATATTTGCGTAACTTAAATTGGGTCTATGAGGACCTTTCTAGGACTTATTTGTTGAGGTTTGAGCTGTAGTAAGTGGTAGTAAATATTTATGTTGTCTGTATTAAAAGGTAACGTAGAAGATACTCCAATTAAACTACCTTACTTTTTAATATGATTGTTCTCAGATTCTATTGGGATATGAATAATTAATTGTTTTCTTCAACAAATTTTTACAAACAATATAGTTAATGATGCCAAGTCTATTAAAATAACATGGCCATACCAAATCCAATCTCAATTTGGATCTAAAAAGGCTGTCTTGCTTACTAAGCAAACCTCTTTAAGAGAACCTAGTTAAACAATCCTGATTAAAAACGCTCAGCTGCTTTAGAACCACGCCCTCTAAAATCAATTATATGAAATAGCGTGAGTCACCTGGCTATTTCTATGAGAGGCTATGACGAGCAATAAGAGGCTATAAGTGGGTCAGTGATAGGTCCCCGCCCAAGGAACGTTCTCCGCCCAGAACGCCCATCAGGTTGATGTAACAAGTTTCCCGCGAAATAGACTGGCCTGTTTGTTAGAGAGGCTATTAATTTCAAGCTATTAAGTCGATTTGTGTTAAAGATTTATTGCATAATTGAAGCAATACCATTGCCCTTCAATATTATAACTCTGGAATACTCAGATCTTCGAATACTATGGCTCCTGCAATTTTTTTTTTCTTTTAACGGGTGGAGTCATGCCTTTTACAATGTATACTTTTGATTATCAGGCATTTCTTTTAAATAATATTCTTTCTTTTATGCGGCCAAAATTATCCTACTCGTTGGGATACGTATTAAAATAGAAAGTCTATGGTCACTGTAATAATAATTTATTAGCTACGTACTGCAGGTTGAATCAGAAGTCTGTGACTTGTATCAAGACATGTTTTATAACGAAATATAATTTGAGGCTGTAAAAAAGGTATATATACTAGTATTAATATTCTTTAACAAAGTACAAATTGCGTGCTGTCAAATTTTATCATTGCCGATTGTAAATCTATAATATTTATTTCTTGAATGACTCGACAGAAACCGAAGTTTGCACCTTGCGTCGGCATTTTTAACACACAGAAATTAATTTCACAAATTGGCCAAGTTCTTAGAAGTAGTTTCGAGTTCAAATAGAGCTTAGAGTTCCCCGCCCTAAGATAGGGTGCCCCGCCCTATCACGCCTAGAGCGCGAACCTTCGCTTCGCCCAACTTTAGAGGTGTTCAATAAGGCTGGTACACACAACCCGCTAAGTGTTTTAAGGCGGTGCTTCACTCACAAGTTGACATGTAAATTGTTTGGTCAAGATTGGATCTTTTGTTGAATGTTTCTATACTTGTACCGCTTTGTGCTTGAAGTGTAATGTTAGCACTTTCGATGACGGTTGTTTATTGTCAGTTGGTTTGATACAAGAGATTTTTCTAGAAAATGGATTTGTACGAATAGTAGGTTAACATAGTCAGCCTATAATGTTCCCACTGCTGGGACACAGGCCTTCTTTCGGTGAGAGGGAGATTGGTAGGTACTTTAACGGAAATGAAGTAACTGATAGATGGGATCTTATTGAGCTTAACATAGGTTATTCACCTCTAGGAATATACCAACTTCATATTATAACATAATCTTGTATACAAATTATATTAACTGCCGACAAACATAACTGGCATAACCGACTAATGATTATATATTGTTATTCTCAAGTGCATTCTTACCGTAAAACCAACTGAGATGATGACCATCATTGTACTATGAACAAACCAGTCACAGACAAAAGTGTTCGTCAACTTCAAGTGTTAAATGACCAAGCATATTTTTGTATATTTTATGTTGGCTGAAAATAATATACGCGGTGCCAAGGCGCCATCATTTCACCAAACTTAGGAACACTCATGACAATCGTTTCCAAAGTACAGTTAAACAAAAAAGGCGACACACGGCCATCACAGGCTCATTTTTTCAGTGCATCCATTCTTTGTCCTACACAATAAGTGCTCAATGTTCTTATCTGAGCATCTACTTCTTTTGTATGAAAGGACCGAGATGTTATCGCGAGGCCTTCGGGCCTAATCCGAGTGCGGACGCAAACAATGGGGCGAATCATCGCGACACGTGGACTGGGACAAATTGGGCATTATGATCGTGTTTTTTATAGTTGTCGTATTAATGTATTGTTTTTGAGACAGTGATGTATTGGGTTTCTTTTGTGGGGTTGTTTATATGGAACGTTGTTAGAGATTAGAAACTGCCTCAAATTCAATCAAACTGAACATCAGTTTGATTACATCGTTAAATGCCCATGAAAAATGTTATGTGGTTTTGTTAACAAAATTGGGAAAAAACTATTTTCCGAGTCTGAGGAACAAGACAATTATTTTTAATTTACCGAAAGACTATTGGAAAATACGAAACAGCCAGTTCATCACAAAAACATTATAATACAGTGTGAAGGAATTCTATCTTTTTAACATGAACACCAATACAAAAGCCAAAGCAAGCAGTAAGTTATTTGATTTGAAATAAATTTATTTGATTTCAAAATTAAAGTTTTTTTTTTAAATATAGCTGGAAAAGTTGATTTTTCCCAGTGGTTGCGAAATACTAAGCACAAATATTCCGCGTCAAACGATAATCAATCGGTGTTATGGTTACAGTTCGTTCACTGAAGATATTTCAAAGTAACTTGGGTTAGACGTAATAGGACTTACAAGGATAGGGAGACTATATAAAATACTAGATACCCGTCCCTGCTTCACACGGTTCTTGCGACATGACAAAACAACGAGATTTATTTTTAACATGTAGATTAATATTGAGGTATTATTCGTATAAATCTTCCGGAATAAATTCTCTAAGTGATTGTGAAAACCGCATCAAAATCTATTGTGAAGTTTAGAAGAACAACGCGGCACACAGACTGATACGAATAGCAAGTATAATTTATAATATGTATAAATATAATATAATAATAATGATGATTAAATGTACTGTACTATATACATCATTGCTTCTACCAATGCACAATTTAAAATTTCGAGAAGAACACCATGCATGTTTCATTAAGAACATAAGTAATATATTTATATGGCATACTTTATACTTTCAACAATGCGAAAGACGTTAATTTATTCGCTCAATTGAACTGAATATCACGACATGTCTTCATTGTCGCGAAATTTCTTCATCATTGTCAACAGTTTAAAGGTGCGTTAGGATTTATTAATGTCGCTATTTACAAGTCTCTCAAACACTTCAAGTTAAAGGATTCGACCAAGCGAGAGAATTGAAGTCATTACACGAGTCAGTTATTGATGTTATTAGTTCTTTTGTCGTTTAAACGGTTCAAGTTTTTGCTAAACGATTTTAGTTGTACAGGGTGTTTGTAGGTTAGTGGTTGGTTCCAAGCACAATCTGTGATAATAACTGGTTGTTGTCACTTGGCTTGGAATGATAACAATTAGTAATCTTGTAATTTGAATTACGTAAATACAAAGATATAATTATAGATTTTGTCTTATTTCGAAGATATAAACACAACGAATGAGTCTAATCTAGGATAAGCCGTGCTTTGCGTTTTTAATTCATTATCTTTCACCTGACCAGTGTGATTACTGTCACCTAATTCATTAATATGTAACATTACACTATGTATAGATACTTAACCATTCGTTTTTTTTTTACAATTGTACTAGAGTAATTAATAATCGAAAAATATTATAATTTGAATGTAATAATAAAGGGGGCCT
This sequence comes from Griposia aprilina, assembly GCA_916610205.1. NCBI lineage: Eukaryota > Metazoa > Arthropoda > Insecta > Lepidoptera > Noctuidae > Griposia > Griposia aprilina. The sequence goes on from OU744302.1 coordinate 15,591,726, forward strand.
GGGTAACTTAAATTAAAATAGTGGCGCTGCAAACCCTACCTAACCAAACAGTCTTAATATATATATTATATCAATCAAATAACTAGTAGTAACACTTTTAATCATACATGTTGTTTGTTAAAACGAGGCAAATAAGCCTATTTAACATTGCTTGGATTATGCTAGTTTACATTTACATTAAGATCTTTTTGTTAACTTGTATTTAACTTGCTGTTAATAAAGACCTTTAAAAATAAATAACGAATATAATCCATTATTTAGTTCGCCATAGACAGCGCAAATAGATGTGCTTGTGTAAATTTCAACTTCAATACTCCTTCACACAACACACATAACATAACATGACGCCTGTTATCCCCGAAAGGTAAGGCAGAGATCTACCTTCACACAATAGTTTCAGTAAAATTTAATAAATTTACACTACCTACTACTAGTTTTCTGGTATCAATTTTAATATTCAACGCAAAAATGAACCCACCTGTACCTCCTTCACGGTTTGTCTTGTATCCAACTACAAATCAATAGTCAACAAAAGGCGATTTAATAGACCTTTTAGTAGTCAAAAACGAGACAAATTCACTTTAAAAGGCAATTCTATCGTTTTTGTGAGACCAATAGTGATAAATATCACACTATTCCAAAAAAGATAGCATTCTTTGTCGCATTCAAAAGCATTCAAATTTATCTTTTTATGAACCATGGAGCTAAAATGGTGCTCAAGCTATTAAAGATGGAAATTAATTAGTAATAAAATATATTAATGCTGAATTATTTTGACGTTTCGTTAGATGGTATTGTATAGATGGTGATAAATGTTTATATTTTCTGATATTGATTTCTTTTTTAGAGAATTCGATTCTATTGAACGACGTTTTATGTTAAATAAATTCCGCTTATTTATCAATAGGTTATTATTATCCTAAGGTATTTATTATTAATTCGTACACGGTTTTAAACAACAGTTATTTTCAGCGCTGCAGAAAATAATTTTGAAGAAACGGGAAAGTTTCAGATTGCGCACTGCAAACCTTCATTGCCTAAACGGCAATCGTAGACGAGGAAATCTTCATACCGGAATTGATAGTGACTTACAAATCTTGCATTGTATTCAGAGCTTTTACTTATTTAGACAAACTAATTGATGTCGATCCACTAAATTGGATTCACAAACATATCTCAAGACCTCACTTCATTTAATATCAATACAAATATTCTCAACATCTGCTTATAAGCTGAGAAAACATCCTTTGACATAGCTCCCGTCAAAACTTTTCGCGTTCCGCCTAATATCTTCCAAGTTATGGTCTCCTTTAATATAATTATTGTCAAATGCCATTCGCGCGGGCGCATATTCTTGCGCACCAATGAATTTCTTCGCAAAATATAATGCGATCAATGGTCCAAATCTTTTGGAGGTAGTTTCACACAATGGGGCACAGGATAAAGCATCATATTTATTTCATAATAAATGACAATTATCGTAAATTGATTTCGGAGTCGACAATGTACATGCACCTAACCAAACATTGGCCGAAAGGATCGTCCGTTGTCATTGTTAAGACTTTGTAGCATTTAGAAATATGAAAAGTGGAATTTACAAAAGGTTTGTATTTATATTGTGCTAGGTAACGTAACAAATATTATGTATGTATTCTGTTTCTGTTATTAGGCGCTTTTGAATAAATAAATAGGTACCTACCTATATTTTGTGTACCTAAATGATAAATGATAAATGATTTTATTTCTGTAAGTAGGTTTGTACAAACACTTTTACACGTCAATCATATTTTTAAACTAGATGAGGTCGGCGTTTCCTATCTGACTACTCTGAGAAGAAAGGCCGAAACAAACTCAGAGGTCACAGTCTCTTTTAAAGTCCAGACATAATCTTGGTCAGATCATGTGAAGACCATGTAGATTGGTATCTGAAATGGTCTTTTGAGGAAAGAACCACACAGATTGAGTGGACCTGTCCAGTCAGTGCACGCATTTGTCAGTAATCGTGCAGCTCAACTCAGGAAGTCAGAACTTAAGGAGCTCAACGATTCGACGAACAATACCAAAGAAAGGACATTTGGGTAGGCCACATAAATTACTCAATCTGCCAGATCATGATCAAAATTAACTGCGAAAAAAAAAAGCAATGACCCACATAATCCTCACATTCACAATAATTAAAATAACATACTACTTTACAAGTAAATACTCATGTCATTGTGTATATAAAATTCAACAATGTCAATGTGTATATAAAAAAATCGGACATAATGTTTGAGAACCATGTAGATTGGTGTCTGAAATGGTGGAATGGTATTTGGTTTTCATTTGAAGTAAAACAAACACTTATCTATTCGCATTTCTGAAATATGGACAGAGAAAAACAACGGCTAATGAGTGAAAAGGCTGCCCAATCATTAACTTTTTTTTAAAGTACTGGTATAAAAGAAATTAATTTCATTTCGAATACAATAGCGAGACAGCAGAATCCTTTTTTTTTTTTTACTGCTATGTTGATTTTTCATTTCAAATCGTGGGACTTACTCGTTTGAATGTGCAAAGCTCAGCACACTCCACTCGTGATAAAACACCGTATGATTCTATACTACTATGAGTGTGTGTGTGTGTGTGAGTTACTATTATAAGTGTTTGCCCCCTGACTGGACCTGAGGCCCATCTACAGTTTGCATATAGACTAATATCACCATAGTCAATTTCCAGTCAGATCCTCGTTGTTTTGGGTATTTTCCCTTACTGGGAAATCATACACTTTTCATAGATTATATTGCGATCCCTAATATATCAAGCTTGCTGCAGCTGTTTAGACTTATGCTGGCTTGAGTCGAACACTTCTGCGTACTACAGATGACGACTGTGTAATAATTAAACAATACAAAAAAATACATAAAAATATTTTGACACGTTAACGAAAATGTTTTAAAGAGGTTCTCATAATAAATTTCCTACTCCTAACCAGCAGATGTTTTCAATAACACCACGAATTTCCTCATGTTCGCGACTTGTAGCTACAAGCACAATGAGTACCCATCAATTAGACGCGACAGCTCCATTTAAAGGAATACACAAAATATGTCGTTCACGCTAAAAACTATATAAAAGTCCAGATGTTTGTTCACAATTAGTGTATAATCACTATATTTGAAGTGTTGTCACGCAGTTCCTACGAAATTCTTTGTTAGTTGCCACCCAGCAGGGCAATGTTTGCAAACGGCCTGAATAAGGCTCGACCAATATTTGCCTTACGAATGAAAGAAACAATGCCTCCGGTGGGACAGTTAGTGTTTTCTTGTGAGTCACGGGACAATGTTAAGGTGCGGTTCCTCTGGTGCGACCGGGAAATTTTATTTTTTGTTTGTAGTTGCTCCAATTACTAGACTAATGAACAGGCTCTATTTACATAATAAAACTTATTTTATGACTACAATTACATTTAAAACTTGGCTTGAATCCCATATTAACCCATATTCCCATAAAAACTACTTCTAGAAAAAGTTAATTTGTCATCATAAATTAACTTTTTCTAGAAGTAGTTTTTGGTTCTCATATTACATTATTTTGCAAACTTCAAGATGAAATAACTCCCGTTGATCCTTATCCAAAAAAAAAAACACGTCATTTTACTCTACAGCCTATATTTGTCAGATTTTCATGCCATATTGTTCTAAACACCCAAAGTACACTCGAGAGCAATGAATCCGGGTCACTTAAAGAATGTAAAAAATCTCGGAAACTAAAAATGATAGGTTAATGCAATAAATTGTATTTAATAGACAATGTAATACTCCTTAAATAAAAGTAAAAAAAATATGAGTCACCATACATTTTATTAACACAAAATTACATAAAGAAAAAAACTGCTGATCTCTCCTTAAAACAAAAATAGGAAACATGAAATTTTTGAACTTTATTACGATTTTCTTGAATTTTAATACTTCGTATTGCCTCCTCGTGCTTCCATTACTGCGTTTACGCGGTTTGGCATGCTGTACACCAAGTTCCTTATGCGATTTTGGGGAATATTCTCCCATTCCTCTGTGAGAGCAATTTTGAGCTCACGAATCGTGATTGGGGGAGGGTTTCGTTGTTTTACGCATCTGCCTAGCTCGTCCCAAGCATGCTCGATCGGGTTGATATCCGGGCTGCGCGCTGGCCACTCCATACGAGTAATGTTCATCTCTTGAAGGTAGTCATTCACAATCCTACCTGTATGAGGTCGGGCATTGTCATGCATAAATATAGCATCCTCACCTAAATTGACCATAAATGGACCAACGTGATCATTGAGGATTTCTTCCACATATCTTACGCTAGTTAAAGAGCCGTTTTCTATGATCACCAGCTCTGTGCGACTTTCAGAAGAAATTCCGGCCCACACAAGTACAGACCCACCACCGTAGGCTACTTTTTCTTCGATGCATGCTTGCTTGAATCTTTCCCCTGGTCTTCGATACACTCTGTGTCTTCCATCGTGCTTGTAGAGCATAAATTTTAATTCGTCGGAGAACATAACTTTTGACCAATCTTCAATACTCCAATTTACGTGGCTCTGGGCATATCTTAGTCTTGAAATACGATGCCCACGCTCCAGTTTAGGGCCGTTTGCAGGTCTAAGGGGTTTTAAGTTAGATTCAGCAAGCCGACGTCTTACTGTCCATGCACTTGGGTTACTTCCTCCGAGGCGTCGAAACTGATTTGTGAGTTCAGTTCCTGTGAGAAAGCGATTTCGAAGCATGGTGTTCACCAAGTATCGGTCTTCTCGTGCTGTGGTACACCTGGTTCTGCCCGTTCCTGATCTGCGTAGGTTAGAACCAGTTTCTTCGTAACGTCGGAGAACTCTTTGTACTGTTGACAGCGACACACCGACAGTCCTGGCTGTATAGCGCTGACTCCGGCCGGTTTCCAGCATTGTAAGTATTCTGGTGCATTCTTCAGGCGTAAGCGACATAATTTCAGCTTGAATAATGAATATAGAGCACTATCAACATGGTTTATGTACCCACATAAATGACAGATTACAAACAAAAGCAAAACCAAATGCTGTAATTTCGTAGTTCCATCTTCGAAAGTGGCCCTTTTTCAAATTTGATTTTTTTATGATATAACTTTACAATAACTAAGCAGTTTTAATACCTTCATTTAAGGAGTATTACATTGTCTATTAAATACAATTTATTGCATTAACCTAGCATTTTTAGTTTCCGAGATTTTTAGGATTCTTTAAGTGACCCGGATTCATTGCTCTCGAGTGTAGTTCAACGACCAAATCGCATTATCGAAACCGTACCTTTTAACAAAATTTTGGCGACTATGTTTGCACGTCCGCGACACTCGCCGCGGGAGGTTCGACCACCGAGCATTTATTGTCCCCTATTTACTCATCTTACTTTAAGATGCTCTTAACAAAGTCGTTTCGAAGCACGAGCGTGATTTGCACCAAAATGTCGAGTATTTGTCTCCTTAAGTCGTCTTTTGTTATTTTTGAGAACGCACGTGAATTAGAATTAATTGTCTTGAGACGTGTCTGCATTTTAGAGTAGCTGTAGATGTTTTATTTATAGTTGCTTATGTTTAATGGAATTGCAATGCCTGGCGGATGGACGAAATGGGCACTTTCGAACCAAGGGTGGGCCATTTATTTTCCTTTCTGAAGACTTAATACATTCTATAAGTGAAGAAAGACCACCTGAGCTCTGCATGATCTTAATGATGCATTATGACTTTAAAATAGCATTTCTATTTCTGCAGACGAAAAAGATATATAATTATATGTATTAACATCCATCTGCAAACTGATGGTTTTATTTTTTGTATTTATTGAATCGTGCTGGCAGTCACTAGACTATCTTGATAGACCAAGACTTATTCATAACTAGCTGTTGCCTGCGACTTCGTCTGCGATCCAGAATGAAAAGTAGCCTATATCCTTACCCAGTTCTTGATCAATTTGTGTGCCAAATTTCATCCAAATACGTTCAGCCGTTTTAGCGTGAAAGCGTAACAAACCAACAAACTCACTTTCGCATTTATAATATAAAAAAAAAAAAAAATTATATGTAAATATATAATATTATATATATAATATAAGTTAAGTAATGATTAGCGACTGTTTAACCATATATTTTTGAAATTTAAGCGTATTCTTAACTTTAAGCAACGTTTATAAATAAACCCGCCTGTAAGGGATGAAATCCTCAACCATCTTAATTGTTGCAGCCTAAAAAGGTTCTGTTCTAACTGGAGCAATATGAGCCAATCAACGATTCAATCAAGTAAACACTTTGGCGATTCTAAGTTTAGCAAATAAATCAAAATATTTTATTTCACGGCGCGCTTATGAAACGTCAGAAGCTAGGTGCACGGTTCCAATTGGTTGTTGGCTATGGTGAAGAGCTGGCAAGAAAGTCGATGGTTACTCTTTTAAAAATAAGTTACTTTTACAATGTTTTCAACTTACGGTGTTAATTGGTATGGCAGGACAGTGTAGGCCTGTCAATAAGTAACAGGTATTCAACAAAACAGAAAAAGGTCTACAACTCTACAGTCTACAAATTAGGCCTACAACGTTCTCACATTTGCAAAATATACATGAATCAAATGTAGAATAAACCACCCAGCTGGGTTTATCTAAAACATAAAGAAATACCATCCATGTCGTCGACTACCTCGTAACTCGCACCGACACATAACACAACCTTATCACATATGCACATAATTGTTTATAATAAGAAGGAACATTACATTTGAATACCTAGAAGGAAGTGATAAAACCTGTTAACAACCTTGCATCCTGTGTAGATACCGTCGGTTTACTTAAACAATACTTGACTTAGGTTAGGAATGTCATCTTAATTTACATATGAAACGATCAATTTTGAACTCTGTTGTGTAAGATACAAGGTTGGAAGCGAGACTAGGTCGCCAGATAAGTTTTAACCCGTTAGTGAAGAGTTGTCGCCCAATATTGGTGCTAAGGGACCAATATTTAAAGTACCTGATTACGTTAAGTGAATGAATGGTTGATTATGTAACGACCAACAGTGAGAAACTGGGGTACTTTAGATATGTACTGTGTGCTGTTAAGAAAACAACCCACGAATTTCGAGTTATTAAGATAAGTTCTTGGTATAATATAAAACGCAGATCTTTAAAGCCCATTGATGACGCTGGGCTTCTTTTAGACACGTTCGGAGCGACTATTAAAGGTGATAAAGTGTAAAAAATTGATTGTCAGTACATAAAAAAAAACCGAACTCTCAAAAGAATCTCTTTCAAGAACTATCAAAACTGCCAAACACGCCAAGATCCACCAAAACCTATTGTGCCCCAAATAGATTCACCGCGTACAAAGCGTTTAGCAATCAGAGCACAAATCAAGAGTCCACCAATGGCCTCACACTGGGACATTATCCTTCAACCGTCACGCCGAACTTCAATACTTTGACACTATTGTGAAATTTCTCACTTCGGTCTCGGCGACCCGCAGCGCTTGTCGGGTTAACCCGCTATTGTGGGCACACGTGCGCAATGAATGGGCCCTTAGAAGGTATCTAAGATTTGACAACCCTATTTATGTTTGGTCGCCTAATTGAATTATAGGGCGCGGCTTTATGAGGGCGATAGTGATCCGATTTTGTAATTAGTGTTGTGTGCTGTTTCTGAATGCGGCGGTATGCTATGGGGAAATAGCGGTGGATACGGGCTCGTAAAGTGTTTACGTAAATGTGTAATGTAATATTGTTAATTGAAATGATTGGCTAATTGGTGATTAAGTTAAATTAAAGGAATTGGTAACTAGCTAAATATGAATGCCTAGCTGAAAATTATGATGATTAATTTAAAGTCAAGAGCTACCTACTGCAATCGAATAACTTCTAGGCGCTTTTATAATCTCATCGCTTCGTCTTTCGTCACAACTAGACATAAATAAAGCCCGAGGCCGATAGAGAAGTTATTTTTATTTTTTGTTGGTTGCCTGGCAGACATCTCAATCAGTTCCATCTACATTGAAAAGAGAAAAAAAACATTATATGTATGTAAAATCTGACAGACTCCTTTCCTCAGTTATCAGAACCACTTGAAACCTAATTCGCGCTAGCCTCCTTATTTTTATAATTACAAAAACATCTTCCCTCACCATTCTATCAAGACCCACAGACACCTACGTTTTCAAATCAACAACTAACAACCCTGAAGGTCTACCTAAACTGGTTGTTCTATTACCAAACACGGGCGTCCTTGAGAGCTGAGTACATATTTGTTTTGGTCTCAGGATCGTGTTATCTTTGCAAACAAGTGCGCGGGCGCTGTTTGGTGATCGAACCAAAATGGCGGCGAACGAGATACGGGTTACTAAATGTTTGTGTAGGTTATGGGAAGGTTTTGAAGTTATTTTCGTAGTAGGAGTGTTTATTTTTTTTTGGTGATTGGATCAGAAGTTTAGTGGTTCATTTTTGTGCAAATGGTGTGCATTTTTTGCCTTAATAACGTCACAACAATCTTAATGCTAGCTTCTTTGGAGAGCAATTATTTTCAGGTTCGTCTAGTTGCTTTTAATATGGATGGAAATTGATAACGTAATTGCCTAATTCCTTCATACTTTTCGACTGTTAAGTATAGGCGTACACGCCCTTCCGCTCCGCCCAGAGCGGGAGAGGTCATTTGATGGTTACCCACCCAAAAAAAAAAAAGTATAGGCGTTATAGGTATCTTCTTAGCTCTCATCCGTTTCAGGCTTTTGAAGTAATTTCAGGTAAAACTTCCAGCACCATATTTTTAAAGCACCTGTATGACTCAATTGCAAATGCGATTGACAAACCAGAGCGGGGTAATTGCGTAACACACTAACAGTAGGAATGGCTTTCATTTTGACAGATCAACAACATTTATTGCATTATTTACGTTGTTGAGCGGACACATTTTTACGACATAATTATTTATTTATTTTATTTATTTATAACAATCTTACCTACACTATCATTACAGATCTATGATCCAATGCGACAGAGTGGCCTTACTAACTAAATCCTAAATTTACACCTTATACCTAGTTAAAAAATATCTTAATCTAAATAACTTATTACATATAGCGTAACTTTTGCGAATCCACTCAAGTTGCACCACAATACATCAACCCTCCCGTGAACCTCATTCACCACGCGTATGGCTCTACTGAGAGGAGTTCTCGCAAGCAGGTTGGTCCTGGCTGCAGGCACAGCGAGCAGGGGCGGGCGTTGCCGCCTCCACACGTACCGGTCGGGCACGTACAGCTGTAGGTGTCGCAGCACTCCCGGGTTATGCGCCACGCCACGTAGTAGTTTCACTACATACGCTACGAGCGAAAACTCCCGTCGTACTCTTAGAGTGTTATACCCTACCATACCCAGAACAAATAGTGTAGGGTACATCAATGGGTATAATGGATATACCCCATACAGCTTGTAATACAAGTGTCGCGTGAACTTATTTTGGATACGTTCCAACATAACACTATATTTCGCCTCGTGAGGAGCCCAAATGAATGCGCTATGTTCGAAGTGACTTTTGACTAATGCGTCATATAGTACCCTTAGTGTCGTGATGTTTGTGAATCCTTGGGACTGCCTGAGTACGAAACCTAGGTTTCTGTATGCCTTCTTACATATCTTATTGATATGCTCACGGAAAGTTAGTTCCTGAGAGAAGACTACCCCTAAGTCTCGTACCTGAGACACTCGTTGCATCGGCACATCCTCAACCTTGTACTGATAACTCAAGGGAGTTCGCGCTCGAGTGAACGACATCACCGAACATTTAGCAACATTAAAATGCAGTTTATTGTCATTGCTCCATTCGACCACTGTGTCAATGTCTTCCTGTAGGCGTTCACAATCCGAGTGATCCCGAACCTCGAGCAGCAATTTCAGGTCATCCGCAAACAATAAACAAGTCCCATGTCTGACGACTTCCGGCAAGTCATTTATCATTACAATAAACTCGAGAGGCCCTACATTGCTGCCCTGGCTCACGCCCGATCTCGTGTAATACGGTTGAGATACACAGCCATTGTAGTCGACATATTACTGGCGATCCTTCATATAGCTAGCGAAGAACTGTAGCAGAGGTAGTGTACATCCAATTTTCGCGAGCTTCCTTAACAAGATGTCATTATCCACCGTATCGAACGCCTTTTTAAAATCAAAGTACGCCGCATCTACCTGTACCCCCGAGTCTATATAGTCCCGAGTCATATGAAGCAATGGATTAGCAATAGGCTTCAAAATGATTCAGATTTTGATAAATAGTGTATTCCACAATTACGGCGCCGTTTATACGAACTAGACATCGTCACATTTTCTTGCAAATGTAGTTAATTGCAGGCAGATATTCTGCGACAAATTCTATTACAAATAAGAAATTTATTCCAAGAATTATTGCTGCCCATACTACTAATGTGACGCTATTTATATAAATTGACAAATATGTGGTCGTCTACACGTTTAATACAATTGGTATTTAACTATTTAAAGTATTTGTTCATCCTGCTATTGAAAGGAAAGAGGATACGATCCTCATACGATCCTTATACGTTCAGACGAGATGTTCACGTGAGTTCAGGTATTTTTAAATCCTTTTACACACGGCTACATATTATTAAGCTATACATTTCCAGTATAAGCTGACCTCTCATTGTATTAAAATCCTATACAATGGAAGATCCCCACTCAACCGACTTCTACTCCTACTCTTTCACTGTGCACGCGGTACGGTTGTGGAATTCACTTCCACCAGGCATTAGGAACTGCCAAACTGTTGGAGTATTTAAAAGTAGAGTAAAAGAACACTATCTTTCCACTTTGTCATAGTTGCTTATGTATTTAATATATAAATTACATTATATTTTTATATATTTATTTTAGAAGTATGTATGTATGTTAGTATATTCTCTTATTGTATGTTTATATTTAAATTAGAAAATTATTTTAGATTTTATGTATTTTGTTTTCCCTTCTACTCTTACACACGTTATCTTCATCTCTTTAATATACTCTCCTATCGCAGGTATGCTGGAAGAGATTTCTTTAGAAATAAGCATCACCTTTGTATCTATTTTCCTGTTCCTTTCTTCTTGTCTGTTTATATATGTGTGTACATAAATGGTTAAATAAATAAATAAATAATAGGATCAGCTTATACTGGAAATTATAGCTTGATATGTAGCCGTGTGTACAGTATACGAGTATAAGTATACAGTACAGATAGTAAGACAAGTTATCATACAACTTATACCTGAAATACAAGCATTTTGTTAATACATTCTGGCTGGGAAATTGAAAGAACTTAGCTATTAAACTTAACTGTTGAGTTAGTATGTCGGAGAATTATAGACATAATTATGACGTCATCAGCTTTATCTCTAAAGCCAGTAATGAATCAACATACCTCAGCACTAAGGTATGTTGATGCATTACTGGCCTTACAGACTTTAAAATGACGGCACGTTTGGCGCGGTGGTTAAGCGATTGACTGCTGCGCTGCGTATTGCGGGTTCGATTCCCGCGCGGAACAAATATTTGTATGACCTACAAGTAGTTGTTCCGGGTCTGGTTGATTGTGTATGTGAGTTTGAATGTTTGTAAACGCACCCACGATACAGGAGAAATTCCTAGAGTGGGGCAACGTTTTTTTAAAGTAAATAATGTTCACAGCCCATGGACACGTCCATAAGCTGTGAACATTTTAAGGTCTGGGTTATAACCTGTAACATAAAGAAACTTATGATTAAACCCAGAAGTCTTGTTATGACTTGGACAATAATTACAATACTTTTCGATTTACATAAAAATCAACAAGCCTGTATGTAGTGCAGAACCTACTTAAGCTGTTTAATCTCTAAAGTTACTACCTTCTTCGAAATCACATAAACTTGTCATTAAAGCCAAGATAAATAGCTTCCATAGAATACAACGCAAAAGCATTAAAGTGATACAAAATGGGAATCAATGAATATTTTTAACAAAGATCACAAACGTGCGCGTATCTAATCAACTTCATACAGAATGTACTTAACACTCATTCATAAAGGTTTACTATACAATATGTACTACAACCTTATATTATTGTATGAAGAATAGGAGATACTAAGGAAATGCTGATTACATGGTTAAGAAGGAGTTTCTTTCATGCGGTTTGCACAAATGCAATTTTTTTTTTCATCTTATAAGAAACCTTGTTTTATGCTAACTCTATTAAAATAAGAACAAAGAATGAGTTGTAAGAGGCTTTGTTAGATACTAACTTATACTCATACATATGTGAAATCAGTTTTTTTATTCCTTTTCAAGAATGAGTGTCCATCTCATCACTGTATTGTGAGTCTTACCCTTGTTCATTTGAAATCAAAGGATAGTTAGCAGGTCGGCAAAACCCAAGCCTAATAATGAAATTCACCAAAATTCTATAATTTTGGTAAAACTACAAAGAAAATACAATAAAATACGTGCCCGTAACCAATTAACACTTATCAATATATATCTATACAAAGTACATGAACCTTACATAATTTCTATATAAAACCCATACTGGACATAACAAGGAAATGCCAATTACATGCTTAAAACTCATGGAATACTGAAGAAGCGATTTCACGAGATTCTCACGGAATCCCGCGAAGCCTTTTTAGTCAGTTTCCGCCATTCACTGGACTGAGTGACCGTTGTGAAATCGATTGCGCGTGCACCGCCCATTCATGAGGCGATGCTAAGATCTTTAAGATTGAATGGACGAGTCGTTTAAGTGGTGTTACGTAGTGGTTGAAGGAGGGGGGGAGTAGTGTATTGATTTTATTGTTGTTAAAGATAGGAATACTTCAAAAGTAGAATATATCGTATTGTACGATACAATGCCACATTCTTACTTAAACTGTAGTTTTTTGGTATAATTTTGGTTTCCCAATGATTTTCCACTATTTTTGACACATGTCATTATATCAAGCTTCTGTCAACCATGCTTCTAAGCCACACTTAGGCTGTCTCATCTCTTCGGAAAATAACGGCTACTTAAATCCCTAATCAATTTTAAAAACGAAACAGTGAAAGTAGGATGTTAGTTGAAGACAGATGTAGCTCCTTTTCATGGCGGAAATTTAAATCAATTTTCACAAACGTAACGTAACTTGCTACTCTTAAGATCGTCTGTGAAAGACAGTAAAACTATAAACTGCCACATTATAGGTAAAAAAGCTGCTTTTTATTGCTAACCTTAAGAACATTGACAATTGGTTGGCGAAACATAAATATGAAGAGATTTGCTCGAGCGCAGTTCTGAGAGGTTTACATTACGGTCGGTCGAGAGAACATTATATTTACATGTATATTATTATCTTTAATAAATTACTATCATGTGAGAAAATTCGTGGCTTTGCCAGTCCCTAATTCATGGTCAGAAATTCAACGAAAACAAAACGAAACACGGTTACCGCATAATATACACTTGAATCCAAACAGAACTCATCACAAACCTCTTTATTTATAAACGTTGCTTAAAGTTAAGTAGTGATTAGCGACTAAACCCTTTAAACACTGTAGGATATTTTAAGCAGTTGACTTTCTTCGACAATGCAACTTTTATCCGAAAAATGTGTCCAAACAGTTGCAATCAAAAACCATTAATACAAAAGACTTCAACGCGCTCAACTTGAAGCTAAACTCGCCAACAGATCGTTAGACATAAAATTAAACTAAAAAAAATAATATTCAATAAAAAATTACGAAAATTTTTGGGACTATAATGAGCCCCTATACTCAGCATGGGTCCGAAATTCAATCAATAGGAATTTATTGCCCAGATTCGCAAAGGCTACGCTTCGTTTCGAATTTTTGAATTGTATGCGGCGAGGTATATTTTTTGTTGGAAGATAATAGGCCGGCGCGAGCTAAGGCCGTCACCTATTATGCGCTAGCGCAGAAATGCCAGTAAAAGTTACGCCCACTTTTTAGATCCTTTTTGTGCAGTCTTCAAAAGTTTTTAAAGATTAAAGAATAAGTTTATGGTTACCGTTTTTGTGGCAGTGTGCTAAGGTTGGATCATAATATAATACCTATACACGACACTTCCCCCCCCCCCCCCCCCTCCTACCTTAACTATACACTTTTATTGTGTTGCATGTATTATCACTGAGGTGAGGTCATGTCATTGTGTTGATACCATATGCCTTAGGTTATCGTCATATTACAGGTATTTATATAAGTAGCGGTATATTCAATTTCCTTACCCATTGCTGGCAAGCAATATAATGTGTAAAAAAGCCAATTCTTTCAGTTCCTTACTGGCTTTCCTCATGCTGGAAAATTCTCAATGATAGTTTAAACAGAGATTTCGCCAAATTTATATAAAAACAATTACACACTTCAATTCTCCTCATTTCAAATACAAAAACCAGCTATTATAACAAACAATTTATCCATAGGTCACTCCCATTGTCAGTAGCATCCGTGCTACTTGCGATAACGACTCCTCATTATCTGTTGGATACACACAAACAAGCTCCAATGTATTCTAGTGGCCATCTAACACGTGTTCAAAATGCTTTGTAAACTGTACTGGCACAATAATATCTTAGGGTATAAAAAAGATTCAACTTTGTGTTTGAGGACATAGGGTGTAGATTTAGTTGTTGGAAATTTTCGCACTTGTGAAAAGTTCTAGTGGTGAAATGTTGTTAGTGCCAGTGATTGTACTTTTGATTTTGGGGGTTTTGGGAGGTAATATAGAGTTTATTTTAGGATGTGGTTGGTACAGGAAGAAACAAGTTTACAGCATCAATAAAAGTGAAGAATGTCTCTTGATTTTTAAGGGGCACTTTAAGGCTCTTCTAAGTTCTCTCGTAAAATGATTGTGTTACGGCGATCCATCAAATAGTAGACATTTCGAAGGTTTCTATTGAGCTTTTTGCCGCCCCGTCATTTCCTGTGCCCGAGGCCAGGATTTCGACCAAATTTTTGCGAGAACAATTAAACTTTTTATACATTTTTTTTATTTTTTCGGTCAGTCGGTAAGTATTAAGTTACCGAATCTTAGATAAAGATAGTTTTTTGAGAAAAAACCGTGTGCAATATACGTGAGTTTTTGGGGTTTCTTTGGCAATTTTTTTGTATAAATCTATCTTTTAGAATGGACACGTTTTGTTGGAGATAAGTAGCCATGGTTTTTATGGAATGTCTCAGTTATAGGTAAAGTTTGCACCTGCCTCTTATATACTATCTTTGAATTACATGGCATGCGGTGATTATGTGATTTTAAATACACGAACCAAACAAGTGATCATAATCGTTTAATGTCCAAGAAAAAAAAACAGTACAGTTGTGTAAGAAGATTGCATCTTCCTTACATAGCAAATGACTTCATTCAATTGGTGCGATCCATGAAATCTTTATAACACGTACTGCAGTATTCAGTAAAGTACAGATATGATTTTATAAAATAAATGAAATAACGGGATACACATGTAGGATCATATCCCGGCTCAACTTTATTTTAATTTTAATAATGATTTTAAAAGTCTTCGTCAAAAATTTCGCCACTTTTTTCGTGAACGCACTGAAATCCGCAGTTTCCGGTAAAAAAATGGAATGCGGAGTAATTTAAAACCGCACGAAATTGCCGCCGTTCCACACACGTGCAGATAAAAATACCACTTATTACTATTAAAAAAATATCGGTAAGTAACAAAAAATTATGCGAAAATTACAAAAAAGACCACGAAAGTTACAAAAAGTAATATGAAACTTGGAATTCGTATATTTATGTTTTTATGGGCTGTTTTGTGACACGTGTTTCTGATTTGTGGGCTATTTGTGTATTGGGCTAATGGGGCTGTGTTGTCGCCACATTTCCTTTCGTTGATTGCGTCAAATTTTGCGGCTTAGGCGCCTGGCGTGGCGTGCTGTTTTGTCGTGTGGCCAGGCATTTATTTGGGTTAGATTATAGATAAAGCTTTTCATTTTCTCTATATTTTTCTTTTCTGTGTTATTTGTTCTTCATTAAATATTTTGAAACGCTGCAGTTGAATTTGAATAAGATTTTATATATGATGCGATTTTGTTATGTGAGTGTGGTCCCGCAGGGCAAAAGCTATTTTCCGACAAATCAGTTTGCCTACATACATAAACTAAACACACCATACGCATAATTAATATTATTATATTATTTAAAAAAAAAAAAAAAAACACCCACGAACTTTCGTTAATTTTTCGCAACTTAAAGTCACCCTACATGCGAATCGGAAGCTCTTAAGTGTTACCCAACGCACCTAATTATCTGCGTTCAGTAATAGCTTCCTGTACAGCAGTGCTTTGCGAAAAACAAGGCTATTCACCACTAATGCGAGTTTCGTGTCAATGGCAGCCCATTGTCTACATACACAGTGGGAACCACTTGTGATAGCTGGCTGGTGGTGGATGTGACGCTTTTTTTAGTTTTACTGTAATTGTTTGGAGTGCTAATGGTTTTTGGTTATTTTTAAGGGCTTTTGGCACTTGTTCTAATGGATCTAAGATTGCAGTCCAGTTTTTGTTGTTCATTTTTACTTCCTGTTCTTTGGGCCCGAAGGAAGTTATGCTGATTTTAACTTGTGACCAGAGATATTGGCGACGTCTTATAAAGGCTCTTGTATTCACACTTAGGGTGCTGGTTAGAAATTATACACTCTGAGTAAATAACTATTCGGTATTTCCAATACAATTACGAATAGATACCTACAGAAGGTTCTCTAAAACGACAATGAAGTAGAAATAAACTGAATATTAAGGTATGTTCCATGGAGTGTATACGCTGTTCTGACTTCTAAATGGGTATCTGTTGCTATCGTTGTATTAATTTTGCTATTGATAATTTCTAAAATTATGGATCCACTATTGTATAGTGTGTTACAAGCTGCAATACAAATATAAAAAACACAAAAAAAAAACCATAGGCAAGGCAAGGTTGTTAGTAACAAGAATTTTGCTTATTACTAATGTTAGTAATTAAAAAAGTAAAAAGAAGAAACTAGACGCACCGTCTACCCCTGCACAGTAGGCTCATCGGTCTCGCAACACGAGGACTTCAGTGAACCTACTGAGCAGAACAGTATCGGTTCTCCCGCCAATCATCCTCAGGACGCTATTCGGGCAACAATAGAAACTTATCCTAATATTCTCTAAGCATTGTTGAAAAGCCTTATTATATTAATAGCATAATATCTCGGTCCAGTATTATCTAATCTCCTTTGTTGCTAAACAAAGTAAAAGCTGTATTGACGGAATTATTCCGATAACCACCGGTTTCTTTAGGAAAATTCACGCCCTGACCATGAATCAATATTAGCTTTATTTGAGTTATTTCTTAACAAACCTAAGATCCGTGAACCAGTCATTGGCACCCTCAAAAACCTTGAGGACTTGTTAAATACGGCACTTCGGCTGGCTTCCCTTGTTGGAATATTGAAGCGTGAACTGTTAAAACCAACTTATCCATACCGTTGCTTAAGTCAAATTTGGAACACCTTGATCTTAATGGCTTTGCTATAGGGGTGATATTAGATGGATGGTGAGTTATGAAGATGCAGGGGATAAGTTGGCATTTCAACAGTTTTACCAACAACATTATCTGAATTTCACGCAAGACTTATTTGTTTTAGATGAGGCTGTTTCTAAGGGAATTGTGTGCGGCTGTGAATTTTAACAAGCCAAGTGGCGGTATCGATATTGGTCTTCACGGCTTTGTGATTCTGAACGGGTATTTGGTCTCATTTTAATGCAGTTGATGTGATGACGTGACATCACTGTATTAGTTGCGTCCTTGTTGGGTAGTGGTAGCAATTGAGGTTTATAATTTATAGACAGCTAGGACACGTCGATATATTGCTGATAGGTATATCGGTGTGCGCTAGTTGACATATTATGACAAATAATTTAATTTAATGTTTTGTGTTACGTAATGTTAATTACCTACTTAATGTTATTTTATAGAAACAAGTTCTTCTAACTAAACAAACAGCTGTACTGCTGGGGAGTTTGTTGCGCCACTTCTTCCCAGCTAAAGCACTAGGAAGTGGTGCAGGGCGGGCGTTTTGGGGGACTGTCTTATGTTTTGCCGTTCAAACAGTGCTGATTAAGCCTGGTTTGAATAAATGACTATTGATTTATAGACAGTACCGTTGCAAAGTATATTTACGTGAGCTGTAAAGTTACAAAATAGATTTACTTTTTTGTTATGCAATATTAATAGGTATATATATGCTTCACTTTGACTTTTTTATAATGAGAACTAGTTAGAACGTCAAAGGATATTTTTCGTGCTCCTTATACCACTGATAAATCTGGCATACACAGTGGTTAAAAACAGTTGTAGGTGCCTTGTGCCACACATAAACATTTGATTCTTATTCATGACTAGCTGTGCGCCGCGGTATCACCCGCATAAGTCTCGAACCCGTGGGAATATCGGGGTAAAACTATCCTATCCAGGTCATGGTCTGGTTAAATTTCATCCAAATCCGTTTAGCCGTTTTAGCGTAAATAAACAATGAAACAGACCTACAAACATACAAAAAACCAAATCTTTTCTCTTTATAATATTAGTTTAGAAAACTGAAAAATTACATCAACTTATCATTCTATTCTACCATTTGCTGCTCAATTCAGAGTGTGCACAATTTCAGAGTGCATTAATTACTTTTGGTAGTTAGCTATTAAATTAACCACAATATTTTGTTTTAGGAGTCCAGACTGTCAGTGACCAAAACTGTCACTGATTCTGAAAATATGTGTTTTGTATTTTTAGTTAATTAACTACAAACCCATAGGTTTTCAATGTTTTCTTACCATAATATCAAAATGAAAACATAAAGTCTGCTTATTTTTTACAATCCATACCAACATAAGCTCACTTTTTTGTCAACCGTACAATACCGCTCTAAATAACTGACCATCTCAGTCGGATGACACAAACGCGCCGACAAAGAGGCGGCGATCCTCACACAGTGGTCACAAATAGTCACGAACAGTGTGCCGTGTGCCACACATGAACATTTGATCCGTATGCGGCTTATCTGTGCATAGACGGCCTTATGTAATAGCTGGAGGTTTCTTTATGACGCATGCTTGTGGGGATTTCTAATGCAGATGCTGCTAATGTTTGAAATTCCGTAATTTTTGCTTGTAGTATCTTTATGATTGTCTCAAACTCCATTGATGCAGTTAGTTTTGGATAAGAAATTTTCGAAGGTATCACTCAGGAAGCTTATATGTAGTTAGAAATGCTTAAAATATCGGCGGATATTTACATGATTAGTTAGCAGTTGTTTAGGTTTTAATATTTCAGCTTCATCTGGTACAAAGTGTGGACAAACAGTTGTGCCTTGTGCCACACATTATGAACATTTGATCCTTATGCGGCTTATCTGTGCATAGACTGCCTTATGTAATAGCTGGAGGTTTTTTATGATGCATGCTTGTGGGGATTTCTAATGCCTAATATGAAGGCAATTATTTGAAATAGGTAGGTACTGTAGAGATTTTTTCCGGTTGCCTTTGACAACCGACCTTCGCGAATATTTTATAAGTTGATGGCATGTATAATGCGATAAACACTATTTCATATTTATAAGAGTAGAAAAGAATAAAGGATCAGCTTGGAGAACGGACAGGCTGTTTCACAATAAGTAGATGCTAATCTAGAAATAATTACTACACCTAATCATATAAAATACGTCTTTCATTTTTTTTTTTTATTCTGTAAGTATGTTTGTACAAACACTTTTACACGTCAATCATATTTTTAAACTAGATGAGGTCGGCGTTTCCTATCTGACTACTCTGAGAAGAAAGGCCGAAACAAACTCAGAGGTCACAGTCTCTTTTAAAGTCCAGACATAATCTTGGTCAGATCATGTGAAGACCATGTAGATTGGTATCTGAAATGGTTTTTTGAGGAAAGAACCACACAGATTGAGTGGACCTGTCCAGTCAATGCACGGATTTGTCAGTAATCGTGCAGCTCAACTCAGGAAGTCAGGACTTAAGGAGCTCAACGATTCGACGAACAATACCAAAGAAAGGACATTTGGGTAGGCCACATAAATTACTCAATCTGCCAGATCATGATCAAAATTAACTGCGAAAAAAAAGCAATGACCCACATAATCTTCACATTCACAATAATTAAAATAACATAATACTTTACAAGTAAATACTCATGTCATTGTGTATATAAAATTCAACAATGTCAATGTGTATATAAAAAATCGGACATAATGTTTGAGAACCATGTAGATTGGTGTCTGAAATGGTCTTTTGAGGAAAGAACCACACAGATTAAGTGGACCTGTCCAGTCAGTGCACGCATTTGTCAGTAACCGTGCAGCTCAACTCAGAACTTAAGGAGCTCAACGATTCGACGAACAATACCAAAGAAAGGACATTTGGGTAGGCCGCATAAACTACTTAAACTGCCAGATCAAGAATATAACTGAAACAATGACCCACATAGTCCTCATATTCTCAATAATGAAAATAATATAATACTTTTTACAGTAAATATTCATGTCTAAAATAGCTAGCAAATTAAAATCAACATTCACCGTGTAAATTTATTGGAGCAGCTCAATCCCAAGCCTTTTTGTCCTCAATATAGTCTTTCACAGTATAATAGGCTTTCTGGCATAGTTTCCGTTTTATAAAAGATTTGAATTTATTAAAGCTTAGATCTTGAATGTGGCTAGGAAGTTTATTATAAAAACGTATACATTGGCATCTAAACGAGCCACCTATTTTCTTGAGCCTGGTTGTAGGAACAATAAATTTGTGTTTGTTTCTAGTATTTATATTGTGGATATCACTGTATTTTTTAAACAGATTAATATTTTTATGTGCATACAAAAGATTTTCATAAATATACTGAGAAGGCACAGTAATTATATTAATCTCTTTAAATTTATCTCTGAGGGAGTGTCTGGGACTTAATTTATAGATTGAACGAATTGCCCTTTTTTGTAAAACGAAAATTGTCTGGATATCGGCGGCATTTCCCCACAACAGAATACCGTACGACATCACACTATGAAAATAACTAAAGTATACTAAACGGGCTGTCTCTAAATCAGTTAAACCACGAATTTTTCTAACGGCGTATGCTGCAGAGCTAAGCTTTTTTGACAATTTATCTATGTGGGGGCCCCATTGAAGCTTGGTATCCAAAGTTATGCCTAAGAAAACTGTGGTATTTTCGGGTTTCAGCACTTCACCCTTTATGAGAACACTAGTTTCTACTTGTCTAACATGAGGTATCGTAAACATAATACATTTAGTTTTTTTCTCGTTAAGAAGTAGGTTATTAACATTAAACCAGTTAACTACTATTTGCAAGGGCGCTATTTACATTGTCAGTAATCAGCTGCTGACGTTTCAGTTTAAATAAAAGTGAAGTGTCGTCCGCAAATAACACTATATCATGTTTATCCTTTATGAGGTAAGGCAAGTCATTTATATAAATAAGAAATAAAAATGGCCCAAGAATTGAGCCCTGGGGGACCCCCATTCTTACTACCGATCCGGGTGATCTTTTTCCATTAACATCAACTCTCTGAATCCTATCACTTAAGTAAGAAGTAAGAAGATCCAGAGAGGCGTTTCGGATTCCGTAGTGGTGCAGTTTCCTGATCAATGTTTCATGAAGAACACAATCGAATGCCTTGGACAAATCGCAAAAGATTCCCAAAGCATCGCATTTGTCCTCCCATGCATCATAAACATGTCCTAAAAGTTCAACTCCGGCATCAGTAGTCGAACGACTCCTCGTAAAACCGAACTGTTTGTTATGCAGTAATTTCTGATTATTAAAAAATCCTTGCATTTGATTCAAAATAAGTTTTTCAAAATTTTTACTAAAGGTAGGTAGTACTGAAATAGGTCTATAATTAGTAGGGTCTGATGTACTACCCGATTTAAATAACGGTATTATTTTACTGTTTTTCATAAGATCAGGAAACTCACCATGATCAATACAATTATTAAAAATAACAGCTAAAGTAGGTGCTACAATGTTTATTATGGACTTAGCAACGTCCACAGAATTACCCCATAGATCTGCGGTCTTTTTAACATTTAATGTGTGAAAGGTTTTAATTATATCTTTGCAGGTGACATATTGGAAATGAAATTCAGAATCACATACAGGAACGTTTTCCTTAAGTAAAGACTCTGCAGCAGTGGGTGATGAGTTTAGAGATTTAGTAGTGGATACGGGAACATCAGCAAAGAAATTTTCAAAGGCCGCGGCGACTTGTGAATCTGAATTAATTATCATTATCATCATTACATCGGTTGCATGACCTTCCCGTTTCGCTGTTAATGATACTCCATGTCATTTTAATTACATTACTACTATTTTTAATTTTTGAACTCAAATAACGTGACTTGGCCATACTGCAAACTTTTTAAAATAATTTTGAATAATTCTTAACATATAAATTAAATTCAGAAGTGTTTATACAAGTCCGTTCATCATATAATTCATAAAGTCGTTTTCTACTTTTATGTATACCAATGGTGGCCCAGTCACTGAAGGAAGCGTTACTATTCACCGAGAAAGTCTTTGGAATGATTGAATGAATGTGTTATCAAATTGTGTGCAATACATATTAAAAAAATCATTATATTGTTCATTAGGGTTATCATTAGTCGAAAAAAATGGTAATTTACTTAAAAGTTTAGTTTTAAATGTTTCCAAGCGATTACTAGTTTTTGGGGTAACAGTGATATCTTTTTTAATAACTTTTCTTTTAATATTAGGAATAATGATCAATTGTCCGCAATGATCAGAGTCTATTAAATTAATCATTTCTTTATGGGTTGGTGTAACATCTGTGTAAATGTTATCTAGGCATGTGGCACTAGTGGGAGTTATTCTAGTGGGCTCAAAAAATTGGTTAGCAAACTCAAAAACTCAAACTCAAAGCATTTATTTCAAATAAACCAATTACAGGCACTTTTGAATTGTCAAGGGGTCGGTCAGTTAGAAAGATCAAGCTAGTTACCCATTCCAAAGCGTAGTAGGTACCTATGGAGAAGAACGGGCAAGAAACTCCATGGATACTCTTTTAAATCAAAAAATGGTTACAAAATATTGATTACATCGTTCATGTTGAAATTATGCATGTGAGAACGATGCAGAACGTTAAAAGCGTCCGTAATAAAAAGACAAAAGCAATTCAAATATTAAATTAAATTAAAATAAGCCGTGGCAGCCAAGAAATGACCAGTCCCCACTGACGGCGCCCGTTCACGAACATGACGCATGGATCAGCACCATTCAGCTCAACCATTTTGAAGGGAACTTAATGATCCAACACACACGCCACCACCAGCGAGACATTAGAGTGAGCATGACAAACTCTCAGCCGCCAGGGCACATTCAAGTCAATGAAAGAAAAACCTATTAAATGGTAGCTTTATAGTAGGTGCATAGTACTCACACCTGTGCTATGCAATTATACAATACTAAAACATTGAATTAATACAATGCAAAGATAAGTTTTTAAAATCTTCAGCAGCTCCAACAGTAGTTTCAAATGCTAATCAATTATTTTATGCGCCCTTGTGGAGCAGGGCGTTGAGCCAAGCATTTTTATCAGCGATGTAATCCCCCAACTTATAATATGCCTGGCTGCATAGTGTGCGTTTTATACAAGATTTGAATTTAGTTTCATTCAGTTGAAGAATATGGGGAGGTATTTTATTGAAACATTTTAAACAGTACCCCATGAAAGATGAGTCTACTTTAGCCAGCCTGAAACCTGGTTGAACTAATTGATCCCTATTTCTAGTGATATAATTGTGTCTTTCACCTCTTTTACTAAAAAGATGTAGATTTTTCCTTACGTACATGATGTTTTCATAGATATATTGACAAGGTACCGTCATGATGTTAATATCTTTAAACCGTTCCCTTAGAGAGTCGCGCCTGCGGAGGCCATATATGGCTCGGATGGCTCTTTTCTGCAGAATAAAAATAGAATCGACGTCTGCAGCCCGTCCCCATAGTAAAATACCGTACGACATAATACTATGGAAGTAACTAAAATAGACTAGCCTCGCGGTACCTACATCAGTAAATTGACGGATTTTTCTCACAGCATATGCTGCTGAACTTAGCCGTCCTGCAAGGGATGTTAAATGAGGACCCCATTGAAGCCTTGAGTCAAGCGTGATGCCCAGGAAAACAGTTTTATCGACGAATTCTAGTTTCTCTTGATTTAATACTATCTCACAATTTGTACTTTTGACATTTGGTAAGGAAAATCTAATACACTTAGTTTTATTCCCATTTAATACTAAATTATTAGCAGAGAACCAATTTTGGATCTGCAGTAGGGCGTTATTTACGTCGTCAAGATTTGATGCACGTCTATTAATTTTAAAAATTAAAGAAGTATCGTCAGCAAATAACACCATTTGTGGTAGGGTTTTTAACAAATGGGGTAGATCAATAATATATACTAAAAAGAGGAAAGGACCCAATATCGAGCCTTGTGGTACACCCATTTTTACTTTTAAACCGAGTGAATTTACACCATTTATTTGAACTTGCTGTTGTCTATCATTTAAATAAGATTCTACTAAACTGAGAGCAAGTTTTCCAAGTCCGTAATGCTCAAGTTTCAAGATTAGGGTTTCGTGGTCGACGCAATCAAATGCCTTGGAGAGGTCACAAAAGATTCCTACAGCGTCTTGGGCTTCTTCCCACGCCGTAAATATGTGTTTTAATAAGGTGACACCGGCGTCAGTCGTACAACGTCCCTTGGTGAAACCATACTGTTGATCATGTAAGATTTTATTGGTGTTAAAATGATTGAGCATTTGATTCAACATTACCTTTTCAAACACCTTGCTGAAAACCGGCAACACGGATACGGGTCTATAATTATTGGTGTCTTTACTATCCCCTGATTTGAAAACTGGTATTCTCTTACTGTATTTCATTAGATCCGGAAAGACTCCTTGATCCACACACAAATTAAATATTAAGGCCAAGTACGGCGCTATAGTCTCAATAATGGAGGAACACACTTTAATAGACATTCCCCATATATCTTCGGTTAGTTTAATCTTGATTTGCTTGAAAGCTTTTAATACTATTATGGGGTTTATATGCTTGAATTTAAATTCAGTCGGGCAGGATGAAACGTTTGCTTTTAATATGTCAATAGAACGCGAGGGTGACGAGTTTAAGGTTTCAGTAGTTTTAAGTGGGATACTGGTAAAGAAATTTACAAATTCTTGAGCAACTTCTTTGTTAGTGCTTATGGGACCACGAGAAGTCTCGAGTTTGAAATCATTATTATGTCTTTTATTCCTGTTAGTTTCATTATTGATAATTTTCCAAAACGTTTTTATTTTATTATCGGCTGATTTGATCTTGTTGCTAATGTACAAGGCTTTAGCTACCTTACAGGTATTTTTAAAAGTTTTAGAGTAAGTAGCAACGTATTTATTAAAAGTTTCAGAGTTAATATAAGGCTTAAGGCCATACAGCTCAAATAATTTTTCCCTACTTTTCCTAATACCCTTAGTTGCCCAGTCACTGAACAAAAAATTTGGGCAAATAGTTTTTCTTTTCTTTTTTAAAGTAATATTGAACTCGGTGCGCACTACCGAAAAGAGCAAGATTGTATGACTGAAACAAACTTATAATTTTAGTACTTAACCCAGAATTTTCTAACAAATTAACATTCAAATCACCACAAGTTATGATAGACTTGTTTGAATTACAAATTTTGTGCAACACTTCATCCATAACCTTTTCAAAACAATCATACAATCCTGAAGGTGGTCTGTACACACTTAATATAATGAACTGCTCCAATTCTATACAGGCTATTTCAATTGTCCGCTCAACAGATAGGCTCACAATATCCTTGCGGTCTTTAAATTTAAGTTGGTTATTTACTATAATTAATGAGCCACCATGTATAGCATTTACTCTGCTGAACGAACTACCAACCTGGTGATTACTAAAATTGAACATGAACTGGTGGCTTTTAAGCCAATGTTCTGTCACACAAAGAATATCTATATTGCTATAATTCAGGATTTATTCGTAAAGACACATTATTTCTACGTGTGGCTGATAACAAAGTCAGCCTATAATGTGCCCACTGCTGGGACACAGGCCTCGTCTCGGTGAGAGCGAGTGAGCTATATTCCACCACGTCGCCGGCCCAGTGCTCGTTGGTAAATGTCACCTGTCTTCGAATTTTTGTTTCTAGAACATGCCGGTTTCCTCATGATGTGTTCCTTCACCGTTTTGTAAGCAATGGTGATGAAATAATTTACTCAAAGTAAAGTGCATGTCTAGGTTCGAACCTACGACCTACAACTCATAATTCGCGGCCGTTACCACTTGGCCAACACTGCTCTCATAGTGTGGCTAATTACTAAGGTGTCGATGCACTCGGCACGCGTTATTAGCTGGTGTCGATGCACTCGGCACGCGTTATTAGCTGGCGAAGATTCGACGGGCTTAAATTTTGTAATTGTCATTGCAGCGGATTGATGGCAACATTATGTGAATCGACCCAGAATTTAGGTAGGGATAGGTATAGCATTAATAGCAGGAACCACCAACTTCTGTAATTCAGCCTTACCTGGTTACACTATCTCAAAGCCTAATATACAAATAAATGAAACTCGCAGCATTGACATCTTAGAATAGAATAGAATACTGTTTCACAAAAACTCACAGTCACTTCACTTTCACGTTTTTTTTTCTCAGAACAATAACTAAAGTTTTTTTCCTGTTTTTTCTTTCTTTCTTTGACATCTGCGTCAAACTAAAGCTTAATTTGTGATAACTAAATACTTTTTACTAATTCATATAAACACAATGTCTGTGCTAATCTTATTGTAGATGGAAAAGTTAGTATGTTGAAGTTACAGTTCATACTGTATCTGATCTATTTGTATCAAATCCGACAAATACGTATTTCACGGATATTCATTTGATCCTTATATAGCTTATCTGTGTGTACTTGACCTGCGTTTATGTATAGAGTAGCAAGACCATCTGATCCAGTGATGGTGGCGCTGTCAGTAAACTAAGAATGACAGGCCTTGTCACTTTGCATAGTGATTTCGTTAGTTCCAATTAAAGCCACCGGGCAAGATAAGCTTGCTGCACTTTAACATAAAATATGATAGATACGCTTTTAAGTGCGGATTTCACCAAAGAAATTGAACGCGATCAGCACTTCTAAACCAAGTTCAACAGCTGTCAGTGTCAATATTCCATAACAATTTTGACACTGACAACTGTTGACCGAGGTTTAGATGTGCTGGACGCGATCAGTTTTATTGGTGAAATTCGCCCGAAGTTATAGGCATTCAAAGATGCTGTACGTAGCAATTTAATATATTGATTATAAAAAGGAATCCTAGATTTCAATCTATTTTAAGACAATAAGTACGGTTCATAAGGTCTTTAGGAGAACCATATCGACGGTGACGTATCAATATCTAATAAATAACATTTTGCCGATTTCTTGTATATTCGTATGCAAAATATATGAACATTTATATCCCTAACCTGAAATATTTGATTGAAATTATTATATGCTTCTGTTGGTGATCAGAAGCGTTTCCTACTATTTTTTAAATTTAGGTAACATTTTGATTCAAATGTTAATAACTATAGAAATTAAACGTTTTTTTTCGCCTCCTGTAAAATCATGGTTTGGTAGTTTTGAGATATATAATCTAGACAGAACTTTAAAAAAAAATAAAAAAATTGGTACTTACGTAAATAGTCGAATTAATAACTACTACTACTACTACTATTAGCCTGCATCATTCCACTTCTGGATAAAGGCCTCTCCCCGTGACTTCCAGCTCTTTCGAACCAGGGCTAAAGTGGACCACTGGTCGTTTGTTTTCTCTCGCTCGTCCCGCCATCTTCTACGGGGTACCTGCCCCGACACCTTCTGGCTGTTTCAGGGCACCACGTAGTGATTATTTTGGCTCACAGCTCATTGGGCATACGGTAGACGTGGCCAGCCCAGTCCCACTTTAGCTTAGCGGTTTTTCGAGCAATGTCAGTAATCTGTGTTTTGGAGCTCAAAACACAGATTATTCATTAAAATTAATCGAAAGAGCTGGAACTCATGAGGAGAGGCTTTTGCCCAGCAGTGGGATGATACAAGCTAACAGTAACAGTAACAAAATCGTATGGAAATCGTGTATCGTGGGTATCGTGAAAATGCATAGGAAAGTAACTTGTTTTACCTATTTAAAGGAACTAGATTTGATGCTTATAATGAGATTAGCTTATTTGACTAGATAGTAATGATTGGCCAAGAAAATGCTACGAAGATAACACGATGCGATTACAAGGCACCAATACGATTTTATGGGACATGTGATGTACATAGTTAACATGAATAATGACCTGCCTCTATTATAAGGATCACAAAATTCTGTATAAAGTGCCAAAATCAAGATTCATTCCTCGCAGCTGTGACGGAAGGTAAGTCAACATCAATGTAACGGCTAGAAAACCGTGAAATCGCGCGAAAATCTAAAAGCCGTGTCACATCCCTCAATAGCTTACAAACCCTGAATCAAAGGCCATGTGTTTGTAATACTGACACCCGTTCAGTGTAACGAATCGACGAAGAAAGCCCGTACAAATCTCTAAGAAATAACCGAAAAACCGAAATTTTCAAGCGATTCGTTCCGCACGCGATTTCACGGTGCCCTATTACCGTATCCTGCGTGCTATAAAACCTTTGACGGTGTTTGTAGGAGTTGTCAACCTTTTTTGTTGCGTTGCGTTGTTGCTTTTTGAACTACTGGTCGATTTCCGTGATTAAAATTGTTCAAAATGTAGTCGCAATCTCATCTCGTCTCGTCACATCATTAGAGGTGTTTTTGACAGATTGAGACTGAAATTAGAATATGAACGTTCTTGAAAATAAGGCAATTGTTTCTGGTATTCTTTTACTAGTGTTTAGTGTTCTTTTAGTAAATGGGATTGATTGGAATCAAATATGCACTCTTACTGAAAGCTGTTATTGAGAAGTTTTCATGAAGATTTCAGTTAACAAAGGTTAGAGAACCAATTCGTAATGAATTAAATTAAGACACTATTTCATAGAGTACTTATCATGAAGTATGTGTCATGAAGTAGGTATGTGTATCTACAAAGAATAGGTTTAAAAATCACCTTTTTTAACCATCCAATGCCTTAACTACCAACGCCTTGCTTAAGAACCTTGAAACCTATTACTATAATTCAAAACCACCCCCGCAACAGGTTTACGACCCCTGTCTACCTTAGGTGTCGCACTTTTGTAAGCACCGTCGAATCGGAACGAATCGCGAACAGAATAGCAACCGATCTATCATTCTTAACCGCTGTTCGCTGGCCGTCTTTGTGAAGCGCGAACTAAATGGACATCCCTCGTCCTTAGCAAATGTCACGTATTCTGAACTATTGCTTGACACGTAGGTCTTGTAACGAATACGTGGTATTTTAACGAATACGTGATAGAGAAGAACGGTGTCTTGGTGACCCCCCGCGATTTAATTTATGAAACCATGTATAAAATTGGCTGAAGTTTGCTGTTTGTTTATTTTGGCCTATTGTGTACTCAATTATAATGCAAGACCTTTCGTTAGGGTCTAGACAAAGTGACATTCTATCGGCAATAACGATGATGGAAAAGTCAATAATAATAGGTCGGGGCAAAAGTATTTTTGTATTTTATAGGTATGAAGTTGTAGTAAAATCTCTTTGGCCCTACTGTTTGTCTCTGGCTGGTTTTGATACCTCTATAGAGAAAAAATTAAAAAAGAAAAGTAAAAACAATTTCCCGCCATTTTACAATTGTTTTTCTGTCCATCAAATAGAATAAATCTAACGAAGAAAAAAAGGAAAAATGCGCCACAAGCCGCGAAAAAAAAAATGTGACGTTTATGGACTTAACGCAGTGTCAGTAAGAGTAGCAAAAAGTTGGTTCAAGCGTTTTCGGTCCGGGAAATTTGATGTTAAAAATGCAGCTTGCTCTGTTCGCCCTATTACGGATAAAGTCGATGCCATTTTTGAAAAAGTGGAGCAACATAGGCACATTAGTAGTTACGACATAGCTGAAGAGTTAGGGGTTGACCACAAAACAGTGTTCACCCATTTGAATAACTCTGGGTACACAAAAAGCATAAAATATAAAATACGATAGAACTTTTTCCCCGACCTAATATAAGGGACTGACATAAGATACCGAAAAGCTTGTGTCAATCATGTTTAAAATGGTTATAGAAATACAGAATGCTTTAAAAGCGATTGTCACTTGTTTAGGTCCTTTCTTTTGCTACAGATATGCCGACTATAATAATAGGCTTATGATTATGCTTTCAGATAAATAGAATAAAGCATTAAACTATTGCGATTATTGTAATTTAAGTATGCGCCTGCGCCTAGAAGTAAGACCCATCCTCATCTTATTTATTAAAAACAGTATTGCATTTTACAAATTATTGATTTAATTAATAATAATAAATTATTATTATTATTAATTATTGATTTGTCTTTGACAGAACTAAAATTAAATACTAAACTCATAAATATGATTAAGTACAAGTAATAATTGTTATTTCTCATTACAACCGTGGCCAAAACAAGGTTATCATTTTAAATGCAGACGCAACATCATCTTAAGTACAGGATAAACGGACATCAGGCTTCGCCGACCATTTTACGAGAATTTTAATACGAAATAATTAACAAAGAAATTAGCGAGCAGAATCAATTTATTTCTGTAATATACCATTTAAATGCAACTCAAAATTTTATGACGAAAACCTTTTCAAGATTATTATAATTATTTTAAATAATGGATAACGGGATGATGGTACAAGAAAACGCATTTTATTTTATTGCGAAACATTCTTTATTTTTTATAATAATATTGGTTTTTTAAAGTAATATTAATTGGAAATAATTGACATTCGGAAAGGATGGTGGATGTAACTTATGTAAAGAAAAAGTTTGTGTGTTAAAAGGATTGCAATTAAAGGCCTAATTAAGATCGTTGATAAGTTTTGATACTGAATATCGATGGCGGTATCATGATGATGATTAAAGATTTATATGCACAGTTGGTCGAAGATGATAATCAATTATTTTTTCCCAATTAGTAGGTACAAATACGTATTTTTGCTGATGCAAGAAGGTACTTACCTACGC
Source organism: Griposia aprilina (assembly GCA_916610205.1). Lineage (NCBI taxonomy): Eukaryota > Metazoa > Arthropoda > Insecta > Lepidoptera > Noctuidae > Griposia > Griposia aprilina. The sequence continues at coordinate 15,622,995 of OU744302.1, forward strand.
TAGGTATGTTTATGGATATTCCTCTAGTACGTACCATTTTCTTTTATTTTCACTTTCTATTTTAATCTGAAGATAAAATGGAATCACTGTCATGTTATTCACTATTTTCTTACCTATTTAATTGTTATCATGTGATATGGCCCAGTTAGGTTCCCTATTTCAGCGATTATAATTTTTAACACCGGCAAACATTTATTTTTATTGGCTTCTGAACTCAAGTAATATTGCGGGCTACCAACACTAATTCAAGAACAGATTCTACTAATGAGCGATCAAGATCACACCGTGATATACCAAACTAATGGTTCATCTCATCTGATCCCCGAATCGAGGTTAAAAGTGGAAAGCGTTTAAATTAACGCCATTGTTGAGTCAAGAGACACTTGCACAAGTATTGAACAAAATAAATTAAATATATCTACTAGTATATATAAACCCATAAAGAACTTTCAATTATGTTTTATGAAATTGACTACCTGTTTGGTCTAGTGTTTCTTCTGAGCATGAGTTGACGATTTCAGACTTCTTTATAAGTCCAAAGGGCCTAGATAAAGTAACATTAGATTAGCGATGACGTTAGTAGAAAAGCCAAAAAATGTATTGGGTTGACAGAAGCTATCGAAATGTCACGTGATCATAGGTCAAAGAATAGAAATTAGCTAGTCAATGTTAACATCATTCGATTCTATGAAACGAATCGATAGCGTCGAACGATTACTTCCATAGAGATGCGTAGCCAAGTGGCACTTTTTGACAAGCGTGATCGCTAGTTTTGGATTCGTATGATGGAAACATTAGCGGAAGCGATAGCAATTATAGAAATAGAATCGCTCCGAAACTACTGCCATTACTCTAGGCCTTCAGAATTCCTCAACATGTTTTTTTCTTCACCGATGTCAGCAATGTCCAAAATAAACTCAGAGTATACTTACTACTATTACTACTATTAGCCTACATCATCCCACTGCTGGGCAAAGGCCTCTCCCCATGACTTCCAGCTCTTTCGATCCAGGGCTAGAGTGGACCACTGATAGTTTATTTTGTCTAGCTCGTCCCGCCATCTTCTATGGGGTCTGCAGCGACGCCTTCTGGCTGTGTCAGGGCTTCACGTATTGGTTATTTTGGCGCATTGCTCATCGGACATGCGGCAGACGTGGCCAGCCCAGTCCCACTTCAGCTTAGCGGCTTTTTGAGCAACGTCAGTAATCTGTGTTTTGGAGCGCAGTGTGGTGTTGCGAATACGGTCTGTCAGCTTTACGCCTAGAATACTGCGCTCCACTGCACGTTGGCAAACCTTGAGTTTGGACTTTTGAATGTTTGTCAAAAACCAAGTGTGGGCTCCATAGGTCAAAAATTGAAAATGCCACATTCATTGGTACCTGCCCGATTTTGAGACCACAACCACCTCGTGCATGAGAGGCGAGTTGTTATAATTATACTAAAAAGTTGATGTCTATTATGCACAAAATAATAAGTAACCATACAAAGAGAACCAACAATGTATTAAGTTTCTTTCTACCCTTTGAGCTGTGCAAAATGTGCCACGCACGGGTCGTCACTGTATAGGGGTCATGACCTTTCCCACTGACTGAATGAATGAATGAGTGAATGTACACCCCAGCTGTTATACTATTGTAGGACTCCCCTGTTTTAAAATAACATTATTACAAAATCCTTTGACAGGTTTTATTTAGAGATTTAGGGGAGGTCAAGCTCGTTTTTCTCCTTCGATGTCGGTGAGAAAAAATAGAAATTCCCTTTTAAGAATAATTTTCATTTTCGACCAATTTCCGTTAATATGTTGAGAATTCTCTGAAGAGTATTTCATGCATAAACGAGTATTCGTGTGTAAATTTAGTATTATTTTTGTCTGTCTGCAAAATTTCCGTTGGTTTAACTGTTCACTTTTTAATTTTAGCAGTCCACTGCATAAGAAGTGCACCTTTCCTATACCAAAAATTGCTCGTACAACTACGAAATCTGATTGTCAAAGAAATAGCTGACCAAATGTCTTCCTCTCTATTCTGTCACTATCTACGCCCATTAGCTTTCAAATCGTGTAAAAACTATAATATTAATGAATACCAAAAAAATAAAACTTCCTTTTGTAAGATAAGTAAATGGGCTTTAAATAATATAATTATTTGGTTGTAAAACTTGATGACTGTCGTTTTTTTTTACGAGTAATGAGAATGGAAATAAGACAAGGTTGTCATGAAGATAAGAGGTTTCGTCTGCTCTAGCGATTAAAATAAAAGTAAATATATTTAGATGAGTATCTTGATTGTTATTGCTCTGAAATGTATTTTGGATATTAAGTTTTATCTGGGGTGAAAAGAAAAATGTATCTAACTGAGTAACGATTATGGATCTTATTTAATTAATTACTTATTTTTTTTTTTTTTTATCTAAGGTATTGTAGACAATATTACTAAATTCACAAATAATGTAGAAGTACGTACCCACGTTCCTATTATGACAACAGTATTATTATGAAATAATGTGAAGGAAGAAGTAGCTACTTACCTAATATTTGCTGTAAAAAAAAGAAAATTAAAAGTCAACTCCTTATTGAAGTAAAAAGCGAAAAGCTTCAATTAAGTTCATGTCATTTTATCGTCTTTTGCTGACAAACGATACGAAACAAAATGCTAAACGGTACGATGTAAACTGCGGAATTTAAACCAAGTTTACAATGGTGCCTGCAAGCAACTGTCTCTAGTCATTTAGTGTAGTCTAGTCTAGATTGTACAGGAATTGTAGTGAATAATAAATTCTAACATTGCCTAGTTTTCTCCTTGTTAATACAAAACTACTTGTACTTCTAAAGTTAGCGGTTCTTAGTAAAGGAGCCACTGTTTCTTAACGGATATTGGAATTGACTGTGTTGGTAAATACAATTTCAATTTAATTGTTTGTTTAATTTGGTGTTTTTCTTTCCTCATAGTTCTCATCAACAAAATTTTCGGCGCGGATAATTGCTGCAGAGGATTTCCAGATTTTGAAGCATATTAGCAATCTGATTAGTTGATTAATGTTTTTTTCTTGAATATAGACTAAATATTGATTCAAATATCTTTTGCTGCGGAGAAAATATAGCCATGTATAGCATTACTTATTCCACAGAGTGCCAAGATTACCTACCTAAATTGTTTTCAGTCGTACCTACTTAGAGTGTATTTTAATGCTTCCAAAGCTCGTCAAACGCGTTCGTTTTTGAATCCCTATTTCAATATTTATATGATGCCTACGCAACTAGAAAATTCTCATACCTTTTTCATACATCGTTTACAATATTACCTAGAAATTTTGTTCAAAGAACAAGTTTTATGCCTTAATTGGATTTATAAAAAGATATTGAATGTGTTAGGCGTCTCACAATGTTTTTTTTTTCAGACATTACTACCTGTAGGAGCAGGTATGACGACTCGTAGGCGGTGAGTCCAGAACTTGTCGCGACCTGTTGATGCAAGTCGGTGCTCGTATCATGTTGCATCAACACAGAAATAATGTTATTGTGTGGAGTTTACAAGTGATAATATGATATGTGAAGTTTATTAGGTTAATCAGAAAATTTAGTTCTTTGGACTGGGAACCCTGCACTCTAATTACGTAACACACTATCTATGACAATCTGAATCGTTTTGAAGCCTATTGCTAATCCATTGCTTCATATGTTCGAAAAATTTGTCTGCTCAACAACGTAAATAACGCATTGAATGTTGTTGATCTGTGAAAATAAAAGCTATTCCTACAGTTAGTGTGTTACGCAATTACCCCGCTGTTCTAGACAAGTTCTGACGGATTCTGACCATTGAGATTGCGGTTAGTGTTTTTTTAAGTTGTGTAGTGAAGGAACAATGCAGGGTTATTCTAGTAAAACACGGATTGGATAGAAATATTTGGATTTAATGCGTCCTGTTCAACCGCCGAATTCAAGTGAGCTACCTAATAAAAAAAGGCAGTTGTCATATTTCATTCGAATACATATGAATGCAATGTAATAATCGATTATGAGTGGCACCAACATGAGAAATAACTCGACTAAATATTATTAGGCCAACAGAGGTACCTAATCTTATATGTTATATAAGTAGAAAACAATCCGTGCAAAAATCCTTTGTTAACATTCACTTCAAATAAATTTAATAATCATTGCACTTTATCATCTATATTTTAATTGTGGTCGAACTACGAAGCACTTGTAAGTATCAAGCCAAATGGTGATGTCTTTTCTGAAACAATAAAAGTTTCGCAATTTTGATTCACTCGGTCCCTTGCGCAAGCTTTTAAATGCATAATTATTGTACACCTTTATGAATACATAAATGACAGCGTTTTTGACTTAAATTGATTCATAAATCCACAAACTGTCATAGATTATGAACTACGGGTTTGACCTTTTAATTCTCGTTTGTGACTTAACACGTGGGTCGAACAACATGGCCCATAATTGTGAACCAATACAGTCCTACACATTTACACAACATAGCCTTTTGAGTTAGTACTTTAAGTTAAGTATTGGTTTCTAAATTTATATATTTTACATACTTTCAGGCAATCAGGCTAGAAACGCAGCAACTTAAATATGTACTGTTGTTATAACAATGTTTACATAACACACACGCCTTACACACGCACATTATTAGCCTATAATGTTCCCACTGCTGGGCCACAGGCCTCCTGTCTTCGAGAGGGAGTGATCTGTAATCTACCACGCGGGCCCAGTGCGGGTTGGTAGATGTCACATGTCTTCGAACTTTTGGTTCTAGGACATGCCGGTTTCCTCACGATGTTTTCCTTCACCTTTTTGAGAGCAGTGGTGATGAAATTATTTGCACAAAGTAAAGCGGCTGCCTGGGTTCGTACCCACGACCTACAACTCGTCAGGGCCGATACCACAGGGCTACCACCTGTTATGTTCAATATAATTTTAATTAGTTGACTAATGACGTACTTAAGCGAACACTGCGGATTAGCATCCAACTCGACTTACTTGCGATGGGTACATCTATATAACTATAGTGCTACAAAAATGTTGTGTGCTAAATTACAACTACTGGACCTTACACTTTCGCTGGTCAGAGAGCCTAGAAAAAGTAACATTCGATTAGCGATGACGATAGTAAAAAAAGCCAAAAAAATTATGGGGTTGACATATGCTATCGAAATATCACGTGATCATAGGTCAACGAATAGAAATTAGCTACACAATGTTAATATCATTCGATTCTATGAAACGAATCGACAGCGTCGAACGATTACCCCCATAGAGATGCATAGCCAAGTTACACTTTTTGACAAGCGTTATCGCTAGTTTTTGATTCGTATGATGGAAACATTAGCGAAAGTGATAGCGACTGTGTGTGATAGAATCGTTCCGAAGCGAATGCCATTGCTCTACTAGGCCCTTCTGGTCTGTAAAAGTGGCTTGATGTTAGTGTCATAAAAAAGGTAGAAAAACTACTCGGGCGCGAAATATTATCTACTACCAACTCAATTAGATTACGTGTTATATATAATGCAAGTTAGATTGGTGGAAAACTTAACGAAAATATCGTATTATTTTAAATTAATTATCCGCAGCAAATAATGGAATGTTACACAAGACAGAATATTTTGCCAATATATCTGACAAGCCTGTGTGTTGCAGTAATGTATATGAAACAGCAAATGACAAGGCCCTCTGTATATGTTCTGTAATTACCTATAGTACGATGTTCTTTTGTTATTGTTTTTCTGTTGCAAAGCGCGGGAACTTTGCTTGGTTTCCCGCGCAAATTGCTCATCAACAGTAGTTGATAACAGTTACTGGACCAACTTAGAACATAAAGTTGTTGCTGTTAGTTTATGTTGTTATAGTGAAATGTGGGTGTACATACTAAGGTACACCTCTGCCTAATCCTTCAGGGAATTAAAGGCGTGAAAATGTTATGTTTAAATTATTTTGCAGTTCAAATGTGTAAGTAGTGTAGTATCCAAACTTCTTTGGTGGTTTTATTATTATGTTTTGTGATTATTTTATGTCTGCTTTTACAGTTTGTATGACTGTATTAAGCACGTGTTTCTCACTTGTATTTATGAGTGGACATTAACATCATTTTACGATGTATGTGTAACAGTTATAGGGTAATTAAATGAGAATCATGTTTCAGTTATTACATTAATGTTTATTAAGAATCGGAGATCAATCGAAAGTCTTGAATTCTTAACGATATCAGTCTAAGATACGAGTGCTTATCTAACTTAACTACTTAACATAAGATAATGATAAAGACTAATGATAAGAGAAAAAAAAGTCACCTTAAACAATTGACACAAATGGAAGAATTCATCAAAAATATTAGAAAAAGTATATGAACTAAAATTTAACAAGTGAAGGAGTACTTAGTAAGTTATAACTAAAACTAAATTAATTAAGATTGGCACGTTCGGCCCACTTCCGCGAAACTTACAAATGTTAAAGAAAATTTAGAAAACGAAATGATCTAAACATTACACAATGGAGGTTCAAATGATATTAAATAAGCTAAAAGTCTTACAAACTATTAAAGCTCCGTTCAAATGATATGTTATGTTCATATCAATTTACATTTATCTACTAATAAGTTCACTTAGTGTTGCGAATATCACATGAAAAATAAAGTAAAGTTACTTACACAATATCGAGTGATGTTTAAGAACAGTTAGCGAACATATCTAGAACTTAGACACTAATAAACTTTTCTTAGATCTAGTTAAAGCTTTCAATCGTTATATAAACTCTGTATCACAGGTAAAACTTAACGCTATTGGAAGACGTTGGATTAAGAAAGAGAAATAAAGCAGAATTGTTACGCATTAGAAGTTCAGTGGATAGCCGGAGATTGGTGCAATGATAATTATACAGTGCAGTCTATTTAAAGCTGTCTACCAAAACTTGTGACAATTTACTGTTACAACACTAATTTAAAGGATGACACAATGCCTCACTACTATCTACTAGAGATCACAAACTTTAAGCTAAATCACAGGCAGAGGCGCCGCACCATTCACATCACTAAGTCTAATGGAAGACATTGGATCTGTGCTACCGAGCACGTTTAAAACTAACTGATGGAAGACGCGATTTTGTTTTCACTGCATTTTAGTACCGAAGGAAGAACTGAAGCGAAGGTTTAAAAGTAACTAATAACAAAGTTTACATACGAAGCAGTTTTTAGTGGCCGAGTAGCAGATCTCCCGCACTTCGTTGGCCATGTTGTCGCTGATCTCCAGGTCCTCGTCCATGAGCTCGAAGCGGTTGTTGGCGATGTTCTGGTTCTCAGCGTTGTCGTTCTCTTCAACCGGCACCGGTTTCACCGGGTCCACAGGGCGGAAGAAGTCCGAGAAAGGTATAAGAACAGGTTCCTCGATGTATGCAGTCTTTTGCGATGGTAGGTCAGTGCGTGGACCCGAGTTGGAGATCAACTCTCCTAACTTGGACCAACACTTATTAAGATTAACCCGCGTAGAGGTCGTCACCTTGCGGGGAAGCCGAGGCTTAAAGCTCTGTAAACAAAGAAAATATAATAAGTACACATGTAACTGGAAAACAAGTCGTGAGTTGAGGGAGGGACAAGTTTGTAAGTGATTAAGTCAGAGACGGGTGAATCTGGAAACTTACCTGACGGCTTAGAAGCTTCGCCCAAGGCGAGCGAGGTGACGGGACCTCCTTCTGCGGTGATTGCGTGTCATCCTTAGCCAAACACATTTTAACTATTTATTTACTACTGTTTATACTACGAACTTAGACTAAACAAGTTACGACTACGTATTTACAGGGCGACTATGATAAGATACAGAGCGTCATGCGCGCACGATGCGTCAGCAGGGAATGATTGAATGAGGAAGGGCGAGGGGTTTATATAGTAGGGACTGGCCCATGCGCGCGCATGCGCGTGTGCCGGGAGCGGGGCGACGCGCGCGCAGCACGCGAGCGGTAGCGCGCGCTACAGACTGGTTTTTACGAACAACTTCTACGAATAGAGGCTTTGAGGTGCCGCGACTTGGAATAGTTACAGAGTACGAGAAGATTGTGCTCGTAAAGCTTTATTGATGACTAACTTGCTCTGATATGGGGCTCTCTTCAAAATGAGTTTGATATATTTTGTTTTTATTTGCCATAATGACTTGTAGTTATTTAAGATTTCGTGTCCGATAGCGCTACGAATAAATCAGTATTCTTGCTCGTCTTGGTTGTGAATGTCACGCCATTTTCATAAACTATGGCTGCATAAACTAATCCATATAAGGAAGTTTGAAGAAACTCAGCGAAAAAAGAGTTAAAGTGGCCATTGAATTAATTTGACATTAGTTTTCTGCTATAAATCTGTTGGTGGACAATAAAACAAGACGTACAAAGAGGCCGATGTCTCGCATAGGTAATAGCAGTATACTAGCTTAGCTAGCCGTCACCTAAGGCGGTTCCTAGCAAAATAAACAGCATTATCGCTGCATTATGAATCACGGGCTGCAGCTGGCCATCGGATAGATAAGTTCCTGCAGATTTATCACGGCACGCCGGTGTTGCTTCCTGTGATTAAATCGCATGCGCCCGCGCTCGCAAATCACGTACACAGTACTGATAAATCATTTCCTCCGGTCAGTTGAGCGAGCGACGGCTAAATTATAATAATGTTAGATGTATAACTATACCATATTTTAAGTTTTCTTGGCTTCATGACATCGCCTACGAGAAAAAGGTAGTTTTATAATATTAAAATTATGTTTTAACTGACTCGGTATGCGCCTGAGTATGTATTAATATTACACATGTAGCAACTATATAGAATAATATCGGTAGGTAAATTTTATGTACCCAGAATAAGGAATTATTTTGGCGACCGAACGCTTGATAAAAGAGTACCATACTTCTCAACCAATTACCTACTGATATAAGAAGTCAGGAAATAAAAGGTAAATTTGCCAAATTACTTAAGCAGTTCTTTTTCAGGAGTTTGTAAACGATGTTCTTAGGAAGGTGGTTTGCAGATTGTTGAGGGAGAGCAAATAAGTAATTAAGTAGTTTTATAATAAGTCATTTTATTCACTTTTCATTCATTTAAGATAAGATATTATTGTTAGTTACTTTATAAGTGTAATAAGTGAAAATTAAGTGTCCGCACTAATAAACCTTATTAGTCTGTTTGATCTGTTCCCACAGACAAACCGTGAAAACGGTTTTGCGGGGCACAGTTCTTAAGTTAAGATTTTTATAAACTTTTTTCTTGATAAATAAATAAATAATAATTATAACTGCCATTTGACTTCCGCGTCGGGATACAGGATAAAGGCAATGCCAGTCTTTCATGTCCTAAAAACTTACGTAGCTAAAGATAGGTTAAGCTAAATTAAGTAAAAGGTATTTTGGATTCCGACTTGTTTTAAGATATTAACATACGGGGATATCTTATGGCCTTATGCAGCCTGAATATATTGTTAGCAGTAATTTAAAAAACCGACTACGAGTTTCAGGGAACGTAAAGACTTTCAGAAATATTTTTCGGCTGTTTTCAAGCCTACGAGTACTATAATGTTCATTATCAGTTCTCAGTACAATCAACAATGTTTCTTTCAAATTGCATGTCTAGTACCTACTTACGCAGTTGAACTGAATAAAGTTTGCGCCCGCGCCGTGTGAATGGAAAGACCGTTAATGGTAGCGTTTATTGTGTGTGACGGTTAAATGGGCACGTTCGATATTGTCAAGCTTAGAAACTAGATACATAATATATACTTCGGAGAAGTTATGAAAGAATGGGTTTTTTAGAATAACAAACTTTTTGGTAGTATTCTTTCTGATTAGGTAATGTTTTCAAAAACAGTTCAAATAAGCTACTATAGAGGCCTTATTACATACCTTAACACTTCTTACTCTAGATATTATTAAGGAAAACTAATCAGCACCATTACAAAAATCTTTAAAAAAATGGTCATTAGGCTACGCGTGCTACGAGTTCGTAGCACTTTCGTAGACCTAAATCTCGTAAACCTTTGCTAAGATAATAACATGTTCTAGTTTGAATTAATATTTATCTTGCAGTCAGTTTTAGTTTCAAATGTAAGTTATCATTATAATTTATTATGGCGCCATTCGTTCTTCTGTTTACACTATTTTGCTTAAAGTAGTTTTATAGGAGTTTCTATGATTAATTTAAGATGTTTTTAAGAGATCAGTTTTTAAAAAGATGTTTTTCTTGATCTAACTACCGAAGCCCTTATTTAATTAGTAACTTAAATGTTTTATTTTTTGGAAATAAAAATCTTTTATTTGTCGATAAATGTGTGTTTAAGATAAATGCGTAGTTGTTAACTATGGCTATCTTAGTTAATGAAAAACGATTATAATTCTACTAAAATGAATAATTTATTTACAATACAGTTCAGATTCCAACAGATTCTATTTACCTATACAAAAAACCAAAAATATTTTCTCCGAGATAATTATCTATTTGAATAGACATTTTACATAATAGATCGCGCGTTCCAAACGCTACTGATTATTTGATTATTAATTTGATATTATTTCCCGACCCGTTGTCCCAATGCCATGCATATTTTATGCAAATTGAATTGCCCAAAAACATTTTGTAATAGGATACGTTTTTAAAATCACAACACTTTTTGTTAATCGGTGTCATTTTGTCACGGAATCCGTTGTTTTATGTTTTCTTTTATTTGAAATGTTTTTGTTATTGTTGCAATGGTGTTGTTTCTAACATTGAAGAAAAAAGAGATTGGGACTTGAATACAGTAAAATATTAACGATTTTATTATGTAAGTACTTCATTTTTGATATAGGTACTTATATTTAATTACGCATATGAATGTTCTGCAACGAGTATTTTACTAACTTAAATGTTCTTGTTTTTTTCATGGTTCTAAAGAAGACATATCTCGGTGTACAGTTTACATTCGAAAGTAAATATAAGTTACAAGTAAGATTTGATTCCAATAAGTCTGGTAAGAATTTGTAACGCGAACATTATATAGAACTCTAAATGATAAATGATTTTATTTCTGTAAGTAGGTTTGTACAAACACTTTTACACGTCAATCATATTTTTAAACTAGATGAGGTCGGCGTTTCCTATCTGACTACTCTGACAAGAAAGGCCGAAACAAACTCAGAGGTCACAGTCCCTTTTAAAGTCCAGACATAATCTTGGTCAGATCATGTGAAGACCATGTAGATTGGTATCTGAAATGGTCTTTTGAGGAAAGAACCACACAGATTGAGTGGACCTGTGCAGTCAGTGCACGCATTTGTCAGTAATCGTGCAGCTCAACTCAGGAAGTCAGGACTTAAGGAGCTCAACGATTCGACGAACAATACCAAAGAAAGGACATTTGGGTAGGCCACATAAATTACTCAATCTGCCAGATCATGATTAAAATTAACTGCGAAAAAAAAGCAATGACCCACATAATCCTCACATTCACAATAATTAAAATAACACTACTAAATAACACTCTATTTTTCAATTAAACAACGGATGAAGATATTCTCATCTTTATATTATACGAGACGTTAAACAAACATTAAATATCGAATCGTTATAGTATGAACATTATCGTATTTTATTAACATTATTAGCCTGTTTTAATAACACTAAGAAAAGTGCGACGGTTTGCACTAAAAACAATTTTACGAGAATAGCGTTCAAACTGGCTGACGTTTTAGTGCCGCCGACACTGAAATTAAAATGAAAAAAAGTAAAGCTTTTAAATTGAAAAAATAAAAATTAAATGCCCTCTTTTAATTGCCACACTTTAATAATATAAAAAAAACAATCAGGTTATCACTTAAAAATATAGCAAAAGCCACATTATTTAACTTATTTAATGGTTAATAAAACTAAATATTTATTTGGTGTCGATAAAATGATTTTAACGTTATTTTTTCTTTCTTTCTTTTTAGCCAATCTCTGAGAGGTGGTAGTTAGTTTTAAGTACGTAATCGCATATTTGGTGTACTCTAATGGGTTATTCATTTAACTTTGGTATTGCGAACGGATGCGATAACAGTTTTATGCCTTTAAACATTGGTGACCGAATTTAGTTTGATGCATTTATGCACTCGTTTCTAAATTTCTATGATCTACGCATTTGGTTAACAGAAAATATTCGTCGGAAAGATTTTGTTTTTATCCTACTCGCTCGTAAGGTGTGTTTAAATCATTTTTTTTAATCATAAATACATACATAAACTCACGCCTTCTTCCCATTGAAATAGGCAGAAACTACAGAACGCCACCTGCTACGATTCTTACATAGTCCTTTTGCTTCGTTAATTTTCTAATAATTTCGCTGGCAAAAGCGAAGTTTTTGATAAGACTATACATGTATAAGGATATTAATGCACAAAACTCAAAGGGTTTTTATTTGTTTAAAGCACAGATTTTATGTAACTTTGATATTACAAATGTGTTACTCTTTGTTTTTTAGCTTTAATTAAGACATCCTCTAAAACATTGCCATAAAATGAGGTAATCAACCAAATATAGTGGTCGCGCCACTTTATCGTTACGACTGTTTTATAGTCATTAATTTTATAATAAGGCTCTCTAAGCAAAAACTGTGTTTATCTCGCTAAAGTCGTCAAATCAATAATAAAATAATGACTGACGGAGTTATAGACTATGATCAGAATCAAAAGTAAGCAAAATATTCAACCTTTTAATAAGAAAATGCATTTTCTTTCCAGTTAGACTAATTCGTGGTTGTGTAAAATTCTTATAAGTGATACCAGGAAAACATTGTCATATTTTATATAGTTATTTGTGTCCAAACTCTGATATTTTTTCCGTGTTAAATGAATGCTTACTCAAAGAGTAAATTACCTAGACATCTAGACCATATGTTCTGAAACTTATTTTGCCCACTTTTAGATATATTTTTTCTAAAGCACCCAATTCTTTTATACTTACCATCTATCGCGAATGTAAAACAGCTATTTCCACGATTATATTTTTAAACGTGTGGAATATTATAATAATCGTAAAATCCCGTCTCAACGCCCCCTTATTTTCTCTAGGTCTTCTATTGCCCCCCTGAAAGTCTCAAACGCCCACGAGGGGGCGTTATCGACCACTTTGAGAAATTATGATCTAGACAGACGTCTATGACGTCTTTTCTATATTTAGAAAATTCAAAACAAGCTACCAAGTATTTAAATAAGTAAATAAAATCCAGTTTAACTTAAAACCTAAAGGGTAATCGATATCCTCCACTCTACTGAAGAATTTTACAACGTAATACTTTCGTTAAAAGAAAAAAAAACCTTCGACCACAACCCGACCACGTGCAGCGAATGCTTTTTAAAATAAGTGTTCACTTTTTGCCCCTTCTCCTTAGGGTAGGGTTACAAAATGGAACTTTGTATGTATCAGGGGTACAATGGTATTTTTGAATATGTATTATGTGTGTGTGTGTCTGTATTGGCATGTGTGTGTGTGCGTATGAAGTGTGGATAACACACGCCAGGGTACTGTTGACTTAGTTTAAGGGATTTGGTGTCGTTATTGCGTGATAGTGTGGGTTTATTATTTTGTTTGATGAAGAGTGATGCTTTAAATTAATTGTGTGCTTGATTGGGGACATTCCAGTGCATTTATAAAGTGATCAAGTATTATTATTTTGGTGGGGTTTTGAGGGTTTATTATAATTAAAGTACAACCAATTTTTCTTTCAAACTTTCATAACTCTTCTGTAGAAGATGGAATTAAGATGAAATGCAATGCAAAAATATACATTATTGATGAAGGAATCATTGTGATAACTTTAAAACAATGATACTACCATAAAGAGATAATACTTCTATACTAATAATTACTGTATTAAATATACGTATTCGGTTTCTCAGCAATGGTTTACCAATAAATAAAATTACAATTTCCAATAAGATTTCTACTCACAAGTCACCACTCAACATACAATAGGCATATTCTTTTAATTTCCAAAGCGTCTATAGTTATATGCACCTCATAACCATTATTTACCAAAACAATACTATTCGTTACACCATTATGGGCTATAATTATTCAAACGGCAGTGGCGTCAATAAAACAATCACGTTGGCTGATAAGTGCGCTGCGCCTGCGCATGACACGCGTTGTCACAATGACATTCCATAGACGATGCGGGCTGTCATTGGTGATGTGTTGTTGTAGTATTGGGTCTAGGGGAATTGGGAACATGGCTAATAAAATATATTTTTATTAGGTGCTATTTGTAACTTATAAGTAAGTTCTTCTTATAGTAAGGACGGGGTCGAAGGACCGTTTACGTCGCTCATAATGTAGGCAGGTACCTAATAAACAATTTTAACGAGACTTTTTTTACGTTGAGTGAGCGGGTCCGCAAACCACAGTTTTGCACGACTCATGATGCGAAGCATCAGAGAGTGCTTTACGATCGAAAAAAAAAATTCGCCTCATTTTGGCGGCTATTTTTATTATTATAGCCTTGTTAGTTCACGGAATCAAGATATTTTGCATACTATTGTCGAGATAATTTAATGGAGATTAATTTCATACTTTTTAAAAATTGATTTACTGCAATAGAATTGGAAAAAAACACCAAAATAGGTCAAAAAAAAATTCCTGTCCGTCATGTGTGAAACCCGGAAACACTGTAACTTGTGAAAAAATCCATAATTTGAGTTTTTTTTTTTTTTTTATTCTAATCGACGATTGTAGGTCACTGAATGCGAATGATTAATTAATTCAGTGTCGTTTAATTGCAATTAATAAAAAACGAAAACTACAAGACTGTACATCTATATATATCCATGTAAAATTAACATGGATGGTGATATATCTATAGATATTATGTACATTTATTCCACCAGGGGCGCTTGTGCAGTACCTTCTTCCTACTACAGCTGTTTTTTCGGCAATTAATTTTGAACGACTTAAGTTTTTTTTTTTTATATTTCATAATTAAATGAGCATTATGAGTCGTGCACTTTTGGATTTTCCAATTTTTTTTTTTTTTTACTGAATGTAATTATTGCCACTTAATTCCAATATCGATAGATTTCTTAAAAGAATTAAAGAGATTTAAATAATTTGGATCCAATATATTCATTTGAATTTATGCCTTGGTATTTCAATTAACTGCGAGTAGGTAATATACTGCTGTGAAATTAACTATAACTATTAACAATGATTACTTAATTTTGTTACCTATTGTAGAACATGGTAATTCGCCCACGTATTACAAACCTACAAAGAAATAGTATCACGATCGGAAAGAACGTAAATAAAGTGCTCACGTGGTCGGAGCCTGCGTATGCGCACGCTACGCATCCCTTTGCGTGCGGTGCGTGACAATAGAGCAGCGGGCAAGATATGGGTTAATTTTATTGTCGTTGGGCTGCTGTGGAGGATTGTTGTAAAAAACTAGTATTTTTATAAAAGGGGTTGTTCTTTGAATGTGAATTTTAACTACTCTTGGTTTCTTTTGTAAGCTTTTTTCCTTAGGCCACCTAATGTCTTCCTAAAGTTGTGCCCTTAGAGTAAGATATACCTACTCTAGATATATTAAAATTATTTTAATTTCTTCTCGATCCCCAAGTGAAACTTCTCACTTTTAGTAACTACAGTACAGCCTTAAAAATAAGCCACTTCCCAACTCTCCTATATTCGATGTTTATCAACAACAATACACGCGCCTACACGCTTTCATATTAGTAGTTAGTAAGGGCGATCATGATCCAACGCGCACCGCTCATTTATATCGCGTACCCCATTGTCAACCGAAGGGCACTCATTTGTATGCATGCCTATCTATAATAACTATGATAAGCTTCCAAATCTATATTGGTTATTAATAAAACGAACGTTAATAAAATTACGATGCTATCTCATTTAGTACGTTGACACGTTTTTAAGTCGACAATATACCTACGTTTAACTTTTATTGAATGGCTCATAAATAAATGCATAAATTAATGATAAATTCCTCACTGAATAGGTATTGGCTTATTTAAAGCCTATAAGGTGTAAATTGTAAAACCTCTACTATGTATAACAATACTGTAATTAAGTTGATATAAAAGCATAATGGGACAAGACTTTCAAAGAAAATGACATTTGCATAATGTCTTCTTCTCAACCATCAGGTCGTCAATAGCGTCAGATTGTCGTACGCTGAAGATTTTATGTGACAACCTCCGTTGATTGTATTGAAATTTAAAAAATATTGTGCGGGTACTTATCATACAGATCACTCTATAAAAATAAATTGCAGGAGCAAAAGAAAATGTAACAGGGCCGTCGTTATCATAAAGCTAACTTATGCGAATAAATCAAACGCCGACACACACATACGCCACCTGTTAAAACACATACGCGTGAACGACGTAGAGCATAACGTAAACAGCCCTTCTACGGGCACTTACTTGAATAAATCCTGTAACTCGAGCTGCACGCACACAGACGCGCTGCACGCGTGGGGATACATACGGGCGCGCGCGCACACCCGCGTGGCACTTCTAATCGGCGCTTTCCTTCGCGTGGCAGGCGTGTGTGTAGCATCCCCGTTAAGGGGCGCAGGTGTGGCGTGGTGAATGACGCGGCCGTGGGAACTCGCCTCAACCCCGGGTTCCCATGCTCTCGCCACCTGCCACCTGCCGTAATACGCATAATTCGCGTTCGTAAATGAACGGTAGTGACCACGTGTGCCCAGTTTTTTTATCTCGGCGAGGACGCGGAAGCCGGTGGAGCCCAATTAATTTTATCTTAATGATACCGAAGCCGAAGCGATCGGAACGGGGGTGTGTCGACGATGATTTCTCCGAGTTAATCGATTGCGTCAATAATTTCGTGTTATAGAAAACTCATTTAATGGTTTTTGTCAGTGTCCAGTTTGTATACTTTGTGGTTGTAATAACCCCATTCTTGAACAGAGCCTCGTGAATTCAGAAGTCATTAACTGCAATTAAGCATTTTCAATTCCATACAATTTATTAATACGTCAATCAGTAAGGTTCCAGTTTCTGCTAACTTGTTTCAATCCACTGGAAAAAAATGAGTGCTGAGCGTTTTCGTACAAAACCTCCTTACACGTAGATGGTTGCATGACCAGATTGCTTCCAATGTTATCAGTGTAATCAGTTAATTGCCTCTAGCGTATCGAGTGATCTGTAAACTTGTTTCTCTTAACCCTCGTTCAAGTTTAATACGCACAAAACTTGCTGATTTGCTTCCAATCTTATCACAACTTCACTCGACACGTTGCACTCGTCTGTAAATAGAACCACCCTATTTGATAAGATAGCTGATTGACTGCTCCAAGAATGATCTGTGGGAGGAATCATTAAAAAAACGCAAGAAAAAAATGGCTGTTTATCTCAAAACTCCATTAGCTTTTTGCCGTCTCACAAAATCAAAAATATTCTAACATTAACGTCTTCAATGCATCACTAAAACAATCAATAATCATATAATAATGTTGATTTCTTCTTCATCATATCGATGATTCGACTATGACTCCATCACACCACAAGTCACCATTTTCATACAACTACCATACATGCTGAAAAAATAAATAAAAAGAAAAGCTACACCAACGCATTCTGAAAAATAAAAACAAAAGACAACCTTAGAATCAAAACAAACCACAAATTAATATCTAGCTCAAAAATCGTCCGTCACAAACTAACACAAAAGTCGTTGCCACACACTCGATAACAATCGGTATTAACCGTTGACCTTTCCGCACTTGTTCCGGTACCTGTTCCGGACCGGTACGCGACCGTTCCGGCCCGTGCTCTATGTCCGTTGATGCCACACTCTGAACACGATAAGTAATTGTTATAATAGGTCTTTACCTATGAAATTGCCGTTTTGTATGAAAAAATTTAAACGATTTTTTTTCATGAATTTTTTATTTGTATTAATCGAAGTAATCACCCATGCAATCAATGCATCTTTGCCATCGCAGTGGCAGTTTATTGATGCCCTTCTTAAAGAAATCAGCTGGACGGGAGGCAACAAATTCTTCAAAGGCATTTTGTACTGCCTCTCGGGTATTAAATTTTTTTCCCGCCAAGAAGTTATCCAAATTCTGGAAAAAGTAGTAGTCTGTAGGCGCAAGGTCTGGTGAGTAGGGCGGATGACGGAGAGCTTCCAACCCCAGTTCATGCAACTTGGGGACCGTCTGCTGTGCAGTATGAGGTCGCGCGTTGTCGTGCAGGAGCAGCGGAGACGAGCGATTGACCAATGCTGGTTGGAGATGCGCCAGCTTCTCCATCATTGTGTTCAGTTCTTCACAGTACACATCTGCAGTAATGCTCACCCCGTTTGGTAAGAAGCTGTGATGAATCACACCGGCGCTAGACCACCAAACAGTGACCATCACTTTTCTAGGGGTAAGTTTTCGTTTAGGGCATTGTTTAGGTGCTGAACCAGGATCCAACCAACTTGCTGAGCGCTTACGGTTATCAAACAGAATCCATTTTTCATCGCAGGTAACAATGCGGTTCAAAATTCCTTCATTTGTGTGTCTGTTGAGCAGTGCAAGGCACGTCTCGACGCGTACTTCGCGCTGGCGATCATTGAGTTCGTGGGGCACCCATTTGTCAAGCTTTTTTACCTTGCCAATTTGACGCAAATGGACCAATATTGTTTTGACGCTAACGTCGAAAACTGCTGCTAATTCAGCCGTAGATTGTGTATCATCAGCTTCCACAATCGCCTTTAATTCGTCATTGTCGACCAAAGTCTTCGGACGACCGCGAGGTTCATTTTTCAGGTCGAAATTTCCAGAACGGAAGCGAGCAAACCAATAACAGGTGGTGCGTTGGTTTGTAGTGTTAGCTCCGTAAACGTCGTTGATGTTGCGTGCCGCTTGTGCCGCGTTGCTGCCACGACGGTACTCATATTCCATAATTACTCGAATTTTTAACGTATCCATGATGACGAAAAAGATTGAAATGCGATGAAAATGTAACACTAATCAATAAAGAAATGACTACTTTTAGAAAAAAAAATCCATGTTTTTAAAATAAAATTAATTTGAAATTAGAATTCTTAGCCAAACAAAAATTATTTTGATTTGAAATGGCCAGTACTGCAGAACGGCAATTTCATAGGTAAAGACCTAATATTATGTCACTTTTTGTCACTGCTAAATGGGGTAATTGTTCTTTGAAGTCGCTATTTAGGGTTGACATTTGTAATGAGTGTTTAAGGGTTAATGAGGGTTGAATTGGACGTTAGAAAAGTTGTTAGTCTTTAGATATTATTATTAATTAATTGTATCAAAGGTAGAGGACGATATGAACTTTCATCCACTGTAGACACGAAATAACCATTTGTGCATTTTTCTAGAAGCTGTATAGATTACATAATTGTATGTACAAAACAGCTGCGACTAGTACCAAGACGATCATATAAAATGTAAATTAAATTAGATAATTAAGTTACTTGCTTTTATTTAGAACAAACTTTATCCCTATACCTAATATCCTATTGTTCGATCGGCTTGGTAAAGAAGTTTCAATAAGTGTCTGGAACCCAGATTTTCTTTTTGTGATTTTTCTATTTACCTTCAGATGTAGCTTCCCACACAAAACTGCGATACGACACCGCATCGCAGGAACTTTGCAATGCGATGTGAATTCGCAGTTTTGTGTGAGAGCCCTAAGACGTAGACGAAACATGTAGGCAATCAATTAATCTGCCCGCCTTTTGTCAACCATGGTGGGGTCAGCTACCAGTCTTACCGGATGCAGCTGCATAGCAGTATTTTACATGGAGCGACTGCCTATCTGACCTCCACAACCCAGTTATTGGGTAACACGACACCCCTTAGTAAGTCTGACAACCAGTCGACTTTCAAAGATCTATGAGTGGCAGCCGGGATCACCGGCTATAAGTGCTTTCCGAGGCGCGGAGGGGTCTCAACATGTAATGGATGGTCACCCATCCACGAACGAATCGCGGCAAGCTTGGCTTTACCTTGGATCGATCCGTGGTGTTTTTCGTAGACAATAGAGATTATTAGTTTTATATTAGTAGTATTAGTAGCTTATACAGGGATCACAAAGTTTTGTAAACACTTTTATTTTATGTACCTACTTTCTTAGCAAATAAACGATTATGATTAAAGATCATCTAGCAAATCCCGCCAATTTCCCTATAATTTAAATTCCATCTCAATTTCCCCATTGAATGACATTGAGACTCTACGGTAATTGATAACCGATCTCCATTAAACTCGTGTCCTTAGGCGAAGTGACATTTTCCTCCAGTGATTATATATTAAGAAGTATGGACGTGTTCCTTAAACGTAATTTATGTGTTGGAAAGCCCCGGGGCTGTAATCATCTCGTCGCACTTGAGCTACTGTTTGGCGTATCATTATCATTGGTTGAAGATAAGGAAGGTATTCCTTGTAAAAAGGCAGAAGGAAAAATTTTATATTAATATGAATAGGGATTGCAATCCCGCAGAACGGGATCACGCATTCCCGCGGGATCCCGCTGCTTTTATTAGTCTGCTGGATCCCTCAGCTTCAAAGAGCGGATCCGAGGATCCCGCAAATAAAAAAATTGGCACTGAAACTTTCCCGTAAATCGCGAGTAGCACGAGTGCGACGACGTTGCCGTTCCACACATGAATAGGGTGCAATGAATAGGTTGTGACTGTAAATATAAATTCACAACTACTTTAAATGATTTCTACAACATATGACAAACTATTGAAAAAAGTATAGAAAGTGGTCAAGATTGAAGCTGAATCTAAGAAAACAGATTACTAATTACTTATACTTCAATAATAGAAAATAAATCATTTCTGTTGCTTAGTGTAAGAAATGTTTAATAAAAGTTGATTTTTACACAAAAATCTGTAGTTTCAATTTGATTTTATAGCATAATTTCAAAGCGGGATCACGTGGGAACCCACGTGATCCCGCGCGGGATTGAGTAATCCCGCATATCAATCCCGCGAGATTGAATTAGCTGCGGGATTGCAATCCCTAAATATGAAGCTTTATTTTCCAAGATACAAGCAATGTTAAAAAAATAACCCAATTCTGTCAGGTTTAGGTCCTAAAGGTACTATTTGACGCCAGTGTTTATAATCATGAATGCGTTCCTTAAACTTAATTTATGTGTTGAGTCAGCGCTGAGGCGGTAATCATCGCGTCTTGTCGATCTTTAGCTACTGTTTGACGTGTCATCATTGCTTCAAAGTAGGAAAAGGTTTTCCTTTTATAAAGGCGGTTTTTGAGGTTTATAATTATGAGCGACTTAAGCATAATGAGCCTATAACGTTCCCAGTATTGGTACACAGGCCTCCTTTCTGTGAGAGGGAGTAGGCCGTTATCCACCACGCGGACCCAGTGCGGGTTGGTAGACGTCACTGATAGTGATAAATGAATTAGCTTTGAGGCAGTAATCATCCCGTCTTGTCGTTCTTGAGCTACTGTTTGGAGTTAATTGACGTACTTATTTTATTATTGGTTGAGGAAAGGAAAGTTTTATCTTTAACTGTTTTTGACAGTTGTTTTTGAAAGGCCTGCCAGTCATATTGAGAAAATGTCCCCATACTGTCAGATATAGGTCCTACGGGTGCTACTCGTATTTGACACCGGTGATTGTAATTATGAATGAGTTCCTTAAACGTAATTATGTACTGGGCTGTAATCATCTCGCCGTACTTGAGCCACTGTTGGCGTGTCATTATTATGGTTTTATTGTTGAAGATAGGATAAGGTTTGGTCTTTAAAAGTTTTTACAGTAATTTTGCTGTTTCTTTGACGTTTTCTTTTCGTACCATAATATAGCCTCTATGTGACCAGATGCAGGCTCTAGTGTTAAAGCAATGCCCCCTAGTGTTTAAATGATTTTCTTAAACTTAATAACTTGTTGGATGTAATTATGTGTTGGGGCACCTGAGGCTGTAATCATCGCGTCGTGTCGTACTTGGGCTACTGTTTGCGGCCCTTATTGGCCATGATTTTGAAGGTTGCTGTGAAAGCATATAATTAATGTTATTTTCTGCTCTACCTTTCTCACACGCCTAAATTATTTCAGGATAAAACTACACGTATCTCATGTACCTAACGTAAAAGGTTATCAATACCAAGGAGTCATATTTACTGTACAGCAAGCACGGAAAATAAAAACGTAAGCGATTATTTTATCTTTAAAAAAAAAACGGAAATAAGTTAAATCAATCGTTTGACTTTGACTGAGTCTATAACGCTAACGCTTGACCAAAGAAAACAGAGCTTGTTGTTGGCGGTTAAGCAGTGAAGACGTTTCGAAACTGCCGCGCGTTCCGTATAGTTGTGTCGTGTACCTACAGTGTGTGATTCGCAAGTGTGATTAATTTGATCGTAAGCATTGATCGTAAGTTATAATTTGATTAGAACTGCACGCGGTTTTTCTATTGCGCAATAACCAACATTACCCATAGTACGCGCACAGTAGTTAAAATATGGCTGATAAATAACGTGAGAGACACCTTTTCCGTCATAATAGGTTGGGGAAAAAGTTTCATCGCATTTTTTTAAGAAAATTCAAAACATTTTTTAATATGGTTTATTTACATTTAACTAAAGTATGTAGGTACCATTTTGTTCGATAACTTTTTGCCATCTTGTAGGTAGGGACATAATCCCATTGCTATAGAAATTTTGGGACTTCTGATCAAAATACCGCGACAAGTGGTTTTGGCAGTCCTCTCGTGATGTTAACCTGACACTGCCTAAAGAATTCTGAAGATACCGAAACAGGTGGAAATCTGAAGGTGCAAGGTCAGGACTATACGGCGGATGCATTAACACCTCCCAGCCAAACTCTCTTAATTTTTGCTGAGTGGCTAAAGATGTGTGAGGTCTAGCGTTACCATGATGAAAAACCACACCCCTTCTGTTGATTAATTCCGGCCGCTTTCTCTCAACTTCTTGCTTTAATCTCATCAGTTGTTCGCAGTAGAGTTCAGAATCGATGGTCCTGCCTGGTGGTAACAGCTCATAATGAATAATGCCCTTCCAATCCCACCATACACACAGCATCACCTTGTTGCGAGTTAACCCGGGTTTCGCCACAGTCTGTGAAGCCTGACCGGCCTTTGACCACGACCTTTATCGCACGTTCTTGTCGTACGTGATCCACTTTTCATCACCAGTTATCAGCTTCTTCAAAAATGGTTCGGTTTCATTACGTTGTAATAAAGAATTACAAATGAGTACACGGTTCATTAGGTTTCTTTCAGTGAGCTCGTGAGGTACCCAAATGTCGAGCTTTTTTGTGTTACCCAGTTTTTTTCAAATGTGCCAAAACTGTTTTGTGGTCAATTCCCGGTTCTTCAGCTACGTCGTAACTACTGATATCTTCTCCATGATATATCTTGCTCCACTTTTTCAAAAATGGCATCCATTTCATCCATAATAGGGCGACCAGAGCGACGTGCATCTTTGACATCAAAATTTCCGGATTGAAAACGCTTAAACCAAATTTGTGCTACTCTCACAGACACTGCACTAGGTCCATAAACATCGCAAATTTTTTTCGCGGATTGCGTTCATTTTTACCTTTTTTGTAGTAAAATTTTAAAATGTATCGAATTTCTTCATTAGATTCACTCATCTTGACAGTACGAAAAACAAATGAAAATCACACATTTTCCTAATTTGAATTTGGAATTATGTTTTTTAAAATTTAAACTTTCAATGATACCAAAATCAGCCAGATACAAATAGTATAGCCAAAGAGATTTTATTACAAGTTCATACATACTATAATGCGAAAAGACTTTTTCCCCAACCTAATATATATAGGTGGATATATGACATTAGTCTAGAAACTCATGCAAAACATAATTACGGTCAGACACATAATTAAAAACATAAGAGACACAACATGCAATCGAAATAAATATAAAAAAATATTCTTGCCATAATAACTGAGACGGAGGCGAGAATTCTTAGAAAATAAGAAACGCCCATACTACACTAGTTTCTACATAAGTCCGAACTCGCATTAGGTTAAATGGTTCCGTAGTGATTAACGATAACATCGCCCGCTCGGTTTCATCAATCCGTCTTTATAATTGGTACAGATGCATCTCCATTTACTTGTTAACTATGTACTTAATTATTAATGTTGAACTCAAGTCTTATCGACTAGATATATCGTGTTTTAGCAGGAGGTTCGTTCGTTCACGTGTCGCTGTAACATATCGTGGTAATTCGTAGAAAGAGATTGAATGACACATCCGTAGTAACTGTAGTTGTATTTATTTGAAGAACTAGAATTGTTCTTTAACTTGATAGTCTAAGCTATAATAACTTTTACTGATTGATGTTATTAGTGTTAAAGTTGTAACTAATACCAAATGAAAACTTTTTGACAGTCTACCAAGATAATGAAGTAAAAACAAAACTTGATATTGTTAATACCAACTACACAAATAGCAATTGAATGTTAAATACTTTTATGACACACTGGTATTGCTGTTATAACAACGTTGACAGTCCACACAAGGAGAAGACTATTCCAATGCTTTCACGTTATTAAATTTTATAGGTCACCCTTATCAATTCTAGACATCAATAAAGTATTTTTATGAATGTCAATTATATTTTAATATTCATAGCAGCCCATAATAAATTCACAATGAAGTGTCACACATTTTACTGCGAGTCATTCAATCGATTTATGATTCAACACAAAGAACCCTAAAATATGACAGTAATTACATTTATTGCTAAAAGAAAATATCCAGTTTAAGGACTGAAATTGTATTGCGACGGCCATTTTTCTGTACTATTTACGTTCCTAGGCAATAATTTTAAACACTTGGTCATATTATGGGGTGTGTCTCGTAATGGCCGGCATTTAGGTCATTATGTAGTATTTTTAAAATCTCACTTCTCTGTAAGTTGGATGTTTCTTTGGTTGGTTTCTTGTGTTGTAATGATCGGTTGGGGACTTATGTTTTCTTTTAAAGTGTCTTCAGTAATTACTCGCCTCCACCTTGACTAGGTTCTAGAGCAGAATCAAGGAAATCAAATCGTCAAATCAATCATTTCAAAGTTGTATTTAAAAATTTGCTAGTTCTTGTTGACCTTTTCATCTTAGCCAAACGATGGCTGTGCAATAGGAATGGATTTACGTCAATAGTGCTACTAGTGGGGTTTGCATTCACATTCTGTCACTCGCCACTTTTACTAATTCAATATCAATAAGTCTATTCAAATTAGGTTGAGAATCAGCACGTTTTGAACGTCAAAATTACATAAGACAGTCCCACAAAACGCCCGCCCTTCACAAAATTACATAAGACAGTCCCACAAAACGCCCGCCCTTCACAAAATTACATAAGACAGTCCCACAAAACGCCCGCCCTTCACAAATTCCTAGTGCTTTAGCTGGCGACAAGTGGCGTAACAAACTACTCAGCAACGATTAGCTTTTGAGCTATGGCTGCATTATTCATTAATGTATTACTGAAATAATGTATTTTTAAAGTTAAGAAAGTGCAACTGCCTCTCTGGAACCGCAGGTAAAACACACCAGGGACTTGCAATTAATGGATATAGCCAACAGGGCAAAATTGCAAATACATACGTAGAAACGACAAAAGCGTTTATAAAAGGTTAATGGGCCGCTGGGGGCACCTCTGGTCCTAAAAGATTCTGGGGACTGCTAAGAACAAAACCGAAATTTAAACAAAAATAATACCACCATACACAATACAGAAAGACAACCGCAAGTTGCGAAGGAGATAACAATTGAGGCCAAGGATTTCAACCATAAACAGTGCTATTATACCGCTCTCAATATAAAATATTGATTGCATAACAAAGAAACTAGAAAATATAGGAATCAACTCAACCGATGAAAACGTCGAGATTCCCAGGATTACCATAACGAAAGTACTAAAAGCGGCTGCCCAGGTAACTCTGATTTTTCAGCCAATTCACTTCAGGGATCATCGTTTACCTCTTGCTAACCTACAAAGGGCTAAATTCCTACTAAGTAGGCAACTGGGTAATGATAAATAAATAGGCATAATCGCGTAAAAAAATGTCAGGCAACACTTCAAAAGGATAAATATCAAGAAGAAAAAAAAAACATGTAGGGGTCTGTGTCACTTGACTGGGGAAAAACCACCCCGCAAGATGTATGCAGATGCTGCACTTTTTTTACAGGAGAAACAAACAAAACGTCAAAACGAAATGCGTATATACCGATGACCAAATGGGAGCAAATACAAAAAAAAACCAAAGGCCTTCTTATACCAACGGTTAATATAACAAAGCCGATAACGGAAGCACAATGTGAAGAACCCACTGCGGATGACGTAATGGGAATCATTAATAAAATGCGGAACGGTACAGCCTCCGGAACTGACCAACTGGTAATCGAGTTTTACAAAGCGATGCCCCAAATATTACAGAAGCCGTTATCAAACACATGAATATAGCCTGGACACAAAATGAAGTGCCCGACATGTGCCTGGAGACTGTGCAGGTACCAATTCCGAAAAACAATGACCCTAAAGATGCGAATGACTATCACTGCAATACGGGTCACAGAATCTACGCCTCTTACATACTAAAAAAACTCAACGATATAATAAGGGAATTGGGCAACTACCAAGCTGCCTTTTTAAACAATAGATCAACAGACGTGCACATCTTTACGCTTAAAAGGGTCTTAGACGAATAATGGCGTGCAGGTAAAATAATTTATGTACTCGCCCTCGGCATAGAAAAAGCCTTTGATAATTTTGACCTCAATGCACTACGAGATATCCCAATACAACGAACTAACAAATCGCTAATCAACAGGATAATCAAGTTATGCATGAATGAACTAACATGCATTAAATGGTGTGGCCAGCAAAGAATTGGATTATTATCAAAGAAAAGGGAGTCAAACAAGGTAGCCCTCGGTCCCTCGCCTTTTTAAATTGGTCATTGACGAAGTCCTTAGAACCCTTGACAAGGAAACCCAATTAATCAAACTAGACCAGGCTCGTAAAATTTCACTCCCCCTGGTACTATCATTTGCGGACGACCTTATCTTCAATACAGAGGATCTAGAAGGGTTAGAAGGTATGTTATACCATATTAAATGCCTACAAGATAGTGTAGGCCTCCAAATAAACGAAACAAAAATACTAATAAGGGACCCATAGCTACACAGAAAACGATCGACGTGACCCTTAATGGAATAAGTATACCGACATTTGATGAAATTAAATACCTAGCCACATTCATAACATCTGCATTAAGCAGAAAAAGCACAATCAAAAAACCATGCGAACAGGCCACGAGAAACACAAAATCATTACTACCATTCATTAAAAAAACTCTAGACGGACTAGAAATTAGCCAGACTCATGTATGGCACTCACTAAAGCTGACAAGTCAAGACTTAGAAGATATGAGAGAATTATCATGAGAGACTTGATTAACCACACTAGGAATAAACCAAGACAAAAGAAAATGCATGAAATCTTAGACGGAAAAACCGGAACCAAACCCATCAAGAACCACAGGATGTGCTACTTCGCACATGTTTACAGGCGCCGCGAACCACACCTGCAATGCAGTACAAGGTCACATCCAAGAAGATCGGCCGACCTATTTACACAAGGAACAACCACCTTAAACAGG
The DNA here is from genome assembly GCA_916610205.1 of Griposia aprilina. Taxonomy (NCBI): domain Eukaryota; kingdom Metazoa; phylum Arthropoda; class Insecta; order Lepidoptera; family Noctuidae; genus Griposia; species Griposia aprilina. The sequence continues at coordinate 15,650,664 of OU744302.1, forward strand.
ACATGAAATACTTCGATAAGGGAATCAATTTTTGGATTGACACGGCGCGGCGGAAGATAGAAATAAGATCAAGAACGCAACTAGTAAGATTTACAAAAAAAAACGGAAACTGATAGTAGCCAGACCTCAGACGAAGACATTAAAAAAACAGCAATATTTAACAAAGAAGAGCCATGAAATAGAAAAGAGCCCCACCAACCTGGCAGCAACGTCGTTAAAAGATGCTCACCCATAGATAAATATCACCCATCTCGCCACTAGTCCATTGACTACTCTAGGATGCATATCCGTTATGGCTCACAAATCCTTCTTCCCTATCCTAATAGCACGTCTTCCCTACCTTAATAGGTAGACCACCACGGACCACGGAGTAGACCAGGGGACGCCGTAATCGGCGTCCCCTGGTCTACTCCTTGATATGCAATGTTCATTGTAACACCATGAAGCATTTGTATCTTCAGGGGCTAGTGCAAATCTTGGGGTTCATTCGATTAATCGAGTCTGGTCAAACCACGCTGCGGTCGGTGCATTTCATTCATTCATTTCATTCTTTCATTCAAAGTTAAGAAGGTGCCACTGTGTTTCAGTAATGCAGCACAAAATTACATACCTACACATGCATATATTTTATCAACATTAATGACCAATTAAAATCATCTGCATTCCCGTCTCCTCAAGATTGTCACAACAATGTATGTCGAATATTAATTCTCATATTTTCTATTTTTTAGTTGGATTTTCTATAAAACCGTTTTTTTTTTTTTTTTTTTTGTGATTATTTAGCAATAGCTTTATGATATTTACATCTCTATTAGCTATTGCATAGAAGAGCGGTGTTTCACTTAGACGGTCTCTGCAATTGTCTTAAGCTCTTTTATTTATTAATAAATTAATAATTTTACGCTGATGATGACGGCAGACTAGTTAAAATCCTTACTTAAAACAGTGTTGGGATTAGCTCCCTATTTTAACAGCTCTTCCACAATATTAACAAAGCCTACTTCAACCGCTGTACGTATTAATATCTTATTATTGACATGTTGATGTTCAATTATAATACCATATTTAAAAACCATCGCTATCACTTTTTTTTGGATTCATATTTATTATAAAAGTCAATGGTATCAAATATATCATAATTATTTTGACACTTTAGATTATAGAGATATAGAATGGCGAAGCCGATTTCAACGTGAGAAATAATTGTAATGTTACGCCACTCGCTGACTCGCTGTTCTTAGTGGTAACTTTGAAAATTTTGAATATCTTCTCAACCGGGATCCTGATGTATACGTATGTATGTATATATGTATATATAAATACCTAGTACTATTGGTAATTTTGAAGAATGCACATTTTTTTTTTCTATTGCTAAATTACGTGGCGTATTATCAACTTCATCTTTCGAATCAGCATCAGCACCTTTGCTTAGCAGTGCAGAAATGAATATCAGGTCATTGTTTAACACAGCTGTATGAAGTGGTGTTTCACATTGGTGTTTATTTTTATTGTTAACGTGAAAATCCCAGAGGTGTTGTTGAATGACATCCGAATTGCCAATGCTAACTGCTTTCTTCAATAATTTATACCATATTCAGGTCCTATATCTTGGATGACAGTAATCACGGAAAAAGGATGATAGAGCATCTTTTAAAAAGAGGCGCTGATGTCAATGCTCAAGAGAAAAATAGTTAACTGCTTTACATCTAGCCATTTCAAAATAACGTCGTCCAAACATCGATTTACTAGTACAGCATGCTGATGTTAATATTGAAAATTATTCTAGAATTTCGCCTCTTTGTGTTGCTGCTGCCTGCGGAGATTTAAAACTGTTAGTAGTTTAATTAATTTTAGAGCTCGAGGTAATATAAGTTGTGACTATGACAATGAGCTGAAATCATATATGCCTTTACATTTGGCAACAAGAAATGGGAATAAAGAAACAGTGGAAATCCTGTTAAAGGAAAGTGTAGATGTTGAGCTTCTTTTAGAATATATACTCGATATAGCGAGTTGACGAACTATAGTACACAATATTTTCGATATCCTACTATGAAAATCAATGATTTTCAATAAAATTGGGCCGTCATTGATGTTTATTCTAAGTCTGTAACTTATCCGATAAATGGGTAAATTGAGTGCCTACTGCCTTCCTTGGATGAGATAGCCTGTTCTCAGGTTCCCTCTCCGAAAAAATTATCTTAATCACAGTCGGTAACTTATCCGAGAAATAGGTGATCGGCTCGCCAAGTAGTTTCCTTTATTGGTCTTGACGCAGACACTCCGGGTATCGGGAAAACAAAAATGCGCTAATCCTGACTATCCTAGTAAGGATAACGGGTCAAACTGTTTAAAATATTGAATTGTCATCGGTCCTTAATAAGTATGCCAAATTTCGAGTTAATCCGACGTTTTGAAGGGGGTCAAAATCATGTTCGAAGATTCCGTTACATACTAACATACGTATGAAGCAAATAAAAGCGTATTAAAATCAGACATCTGAGTTCTGAGTTTCTTTCAGATTGGGGAAAGGCAATTCAATAATTAACTCTACCTAATCCAAAAGCAAAATAATAAGGAAAATTACCAGTTGTCAACGGGGCCTAGAACGAAGCATGCTCAAAATTACAAAAATCCAAAATATAAGACATACAAAAATAAGAAGCAATCTAAAGCTACCGATGCCCTTAACTATGCTCAAAAACTGAAATGGAAATGGGCGGGGCATGTGGCAAGACTGTCAGACGAGAGGTGGACCATAAGGGCGACACGGTGGAGGCCCAAGCGGGAAACGCCACAGAGGATGACCGCTTACGTGATGGACAGACGACATATCAGTAAAACGGCCTGCCCAAGCTGTTTACAAATAGCTCAAGATAGAGAGGGATGGAACTCTTTGGAGGAGGCCTTCACCTGCGGAGGGGTTCTTGCAAATTAATAACTTTTACTGTATTAGATTAAGATTAGTTCACTTTGTTATTGCACGAAATAAAAGGCTTTTTTATTTATTTATCCAACTTAGAAACGGTAGAAGATACGTTGGCCGACGAATAGCCAGGTGGATGGACGACCTATACAAGATCGCGGGGAAGACCAGGGGGTCTACTCCCTAAGTTCAAGTGCGTAGTTGCGGCCGAAGTTACGGGCGTTTCCTACTCCGTATCACTTACAGTCTTAACATTAGTACGGTGTCCAAAGTAAGAATGAATGACAACACGATTTGACAGTTGTCCCTACTCCAGCACCTTAATTGCGTGACACACGATCTATCACAATCTGAATCATATTGAAGCCTATTGCTAATCCATTGCTTCATATGTTCGAAAAATTTGTCTGCTCAACAACGTAAATAACGCAATGAATGTTGTTGAACTGTCGAAATGAAAGCCATTTCCACTATTATAGTGCGTTACTCAATTATCCCGCCGATTTGTATTTGCTCCTCCGAAAAAAAAAATTGACACTTTTTTTGCTGGATCAGACTCGCACAGACCAGGGAAGCATGGCACAAAGGGGGGCAGGCCTATACTCAGCAGTGGGTGGAACATGGCTGCCAATGATGATGATGATTAAGTCGTACAGACTCCTTGGAGGGTTTCTGACTTCAAAAAGAAAACAGTTACCTCTAAAATCTATTTAGCTTTAAAAAAATCTTAAGTCTCTAGAGTGCCCGTTTTTATTAAATAAATATAAAACAAATCCAGTCGAGCTTAAGTAAATATTTATTAATCCTAAAATAAACGTATATCTCATTAAAACATATACCCTTAAAAGGCAGCACAAAAAGCAATTTAGTGTTTTCTGTTACCATTTAAAAGCGCACAAACAAATACACTATAGGCTTTATTGTGACAGTTATTGTTTTACAGAAAAAACTATACAAGTAAATAATCCAATTCACATTAATGTGCACACCAACGAGATAAGTCACAGTTTCACAAATGTATAAATAAATGACGCATTCATATACGTCCAATATATTCATGAAGCCACTTCACAATTACAATGTAAACAGAAAGGTCACGCGCACACTTAACCACACTTCATTTAACCATACCAATTAAGGGTCCCTCAATAAATTTAACTAAAATAAAAACGTGAAACATACGAGCCCCTCAAAACCGTCGCAAAAAATATTGTCGTCTGATAACCGAGCACACCAAAAAAGTAAGCAGTATCATTAAGCACACAAAATATGTTTTCCATTTACACAGACGCTTCGAGGCGGTTATAATTTTGTATACGCTGAATGTTTACTCAGTAAGAAGTGCTACGGATCGGTAACACCTGCCGCGTTTTCCCACGACAGCGTTCGGCCGTCTTCGGGTGACCTCGGGCAAAGTCGGGTGCGCGGGCGTCGGCGGCGTCGCTTACAGTGATAGAAACACGCACGCTTATCTTGTCACGCGACGAAATCTGTGTGGCGCGACCCTAATGCTTTTATGTGCTTGCCATGACGTGCCCATGAATATTATTCATTTATTACGTTTAGTTTAACATTCGGTATCAAATTATTCGAGTGACCGTTGATAATAATGTTATGTTTTGACCATTTAGTCTAAGTAGCTACAAAAAAATGTGTTACGTAGGTCTGTAATTTAATAAAATTTATTCGATGTGTAAATAATGTATTGGTATCACAACGTAATTATGACATATCCCGTAGTTAATAAGTTAAATGAATTTGTTTCCTTGCGTCATTTACAAAGAAAAAATAAAATATTTTCCAATTTCTCTCAAATCATGAAAATCACTGAAAATTGATCCATATAAATACATTAAATTAAACAAACTCAGCACACAAAAACGTCTGAAGTAGGTATATACATTTTTTCCAAAGTTAAAAATACATATTTCCAGTACAGTCCGAAAATAAACCTTCAAAACAAAACAAATAAGAAATCGTACTGATGCTTAAACGGTTATAAAAAAGTATAACGTACTATTTTTAAGTCCGATCCGTTACCATTAAAACGAAAACAAAAATGGCGGTAAAAATAGTCATACTGTCCTCTAAGGCTTAAAAAAAAGTTGCAAAACCTGACTGGGGAAGGTTGTAGTAGAATAAAATAAAAAATATAAATGGCGAAGCGGTTAACCGTTATGGGTACCGGTGCAGGACAATATTGTGACAAATCGTTGCGACTATGAAAGTCGAGTATGTTTTATGCTTTATTTTATATTGGGCCTAATTAGTAGGTTGTGTTCTTTAATGGTGTGGCTTTAGGCTAGACAAAAAAGGGGAAGAGTGGTTATTAGGCTTGATGTTTTTAAGGAAATTGTATGTCAGCTTCAGTTTTCTGTCTAATGAACTTGCAACTTAGAGCTTTCTTGGCTTATTTTATAATTTGTTATTAGGAGTTATCGTGTGTATCTTGAATTAAACGTGTAATTTCATCTAATACGGTATAACGGTGTAGGTCATACATAATTATATCAAAGTCCCCTTCCTTTCCACAAAATAACCCATCAAAAACAAAATTACCCAATCTAAACTCGAAACCCCAAAACGAGCATAATTTTATTTAAAAAATACTTTATTCGAGGAGCATTAATTAAAAATCAATATAGTGGGTTGCAAAAAATGTACGCGTACGGTCTCAAGTATACCCGCTAGCTCACACCTGCCCATTCTCCCACGGTGTAACACACAACCTTTTTTAAACAACCTTTTTGCATTTAAAATAACCACTTTCCTTCCAATTTTGAATTTTCGTGCGAGCACATCTCGTCTTTCATTTTATGGCACGTTTATGACTGTCGTTAACGGCCAGTTTTTGCTAATATTTTTGCAACTTTTTGGTTTATGGTCGTGTCCTTTTTGTTTTGTCTTAGACGATGAATGCTGAATGTGATTACGACTTTATGATGGTTATATTATGATTGTAAATGTTGATGGTGAGTATACGTTTTTTTAAAGGTATAACTAAGTGAAAACTTTTAGAAATGTGTCTCACAGTGCAGCCCATGTTTTCTATTGAGTATGCAGTTTTATTAGATAGATTATAGATGACCGCTGATTGGGAAATTAAAATTAACGATTCTTTTAATTAGCGTGAACTTAAATAAGATCGAGTAATATTTTTTAAGCTAACACTATAAACTGATTTTATTTAGACCCATTCATAGGGATTCGACGATTTAAGCGCAGCGGGTACAGCTAATTTCAAATAATTGTATGCAGACCGATTGCCATCTGACCTCAGTAACCTTAACAGGAAGCCATATTTTATCAAGCATCATTATCATTAGTTAATCTGAGGGTAAAGGTGAGAGGTTTGACCCTTGGTGTGTTAATGGGTCACTAATACTTACCTACTAGGTGTAAAGCTACATACACTGTTTGAAAGTAATATGTCGTAAGTGTAGAGCATTGACCATTAGAAGTAGTTTTTTTTTATAAAGCATTGTGGCAAAGCGAAACCAACTAAAAAGCGAAATGGCGGGGGTCAACTCGAATAAGAATAAAACTTTTTTGTGGATTTCTTGCATTGGGGCCGTTGTCAAAGTCGTTCGCACTTAAACTAGTTGTGGACGCAGTTTTGAAATAGAATCACAATTGTCTTTCCCTCAATCATTTTTCATTATTTTACATTAAGGACTTGGCTGACAACTTTTTTTATTATCCTTGCATCTTCGACAAAGGAAACCGATTACTCACACTTCTTCTAATAATTCCTCTTTCGTACCTAATCCTTTTGAAAATCAGACTCACAATCTTAAAAAATCATACAACTTACCTGAACATTAAAATTGTATACAAATGTTGTAGATGAGCAAAAAACTGTGATGTGACCAGAATATATGGCAATTCAACAGGTGTGCTATTGTTATTGTTCAAATATGCATGGGTTTCGTATTTTTGTGCCCCATTGTTCACTTCGAGGGCATTAGGGCAAAACTTGATAAAGATTTAGTTTTTTTTTTTTTTTTTGTGCACATAGGCAGTATTTGGCCCGTCACGTTTTTTGTGTAATTAATCGCTGTTGGACTTTTTTGATATTTAAGTAGGCCGGTTTCGAAATATTAACCCTGGAATTTAAAATAAATACCGATTTAATACTACATATTTATATATTTTGTAGTCCAGGTGCAGACTGGCATATTTTAAGGAAAATTCTTTGATTCTTATAAAATACTTAAGTATATACTACATTGCTATTGTTTCGGTCGAGTCATCTGTAAAAACTTATTTACAGTTATTAAATAACACATAAGCTAACTGTGTACAGGATTTCCACTATATATGTATATGTATAAACCGGAAAACGTTTAAAAAGGTCAATCATATTGAAAACATTACCTAAATAAACTCATTCCTATACTGATCCCATTAATGAAACTATAATCACCGATAATATTCAAATACAAAGCAAACTACAGTGTCAAATTCTATCAAGAATCGTATTAGCGCAGATTTTCACAAACATTAAAACAATTTGCGCGGAAAACCTCATCACGCCTAGGCCAGCGTCGAGCCGTGATTGGCTTACCTCTGGCCAATAGTAACGCTTGTTTCGGCCCACGGGCGTTAAGCGCGCATGCACGCCTTCCTAACTTCTATTTTTGAATTCAAATAGACGTTCGAACGTTCTAATTTCGACCGTTATTCGACGGTGAATAGATTTTGGCAAGTGTTTGTTTAACTGTTCGGTTCTATTAAGAGTGTTAAGACTATTTGAATGGTTTGAATAAGTGGATAAAGAGAGCTTTCTTATGGAAATGAAACAGTATTTGACTTTTAAAACTTTGAACGTTTTCTATAGGTACAGACAGCAAATCGCCGGATATAGTTGAAGTTTAGTAAGAAACCGATGAAAGTTTTCGAATAAAATAAAATAAAATTAATAGAAAACAAACTGGATGATATAACAAATTAAATTTCATTCAAAAACATTCATCGGTTTCTTACTAAACTTCAACTATATCCGGCGACCCTCGATACTTATCTCTTTTGCTGACTGTACATTGATGCCTATAAACACTACAGTTGACTAGGGGGTAATGAGTTGCCAATATTTTTATCTGAACCACAGTTACGATAGCCAAAAGTCTATTTCAAAGCACTACGTCAGTGTTCCTTCACTACATCTCTTTTTTAACTCCCCATAAGGCAATTTTCACACGTTTGTGCAATTGCTCAAAAGATCAACGCCTTACAATATATCCTTTTAAAAATAAAAGTCAATCATACACTTACTTTAATTAAGGCTTATACTCCAAAATACCAAGTCAGTCGTAACGATCAATTAACACATATAAAAGATAAATCAACTGAAGCGGAAATTAACATCACGCAGCGATATGCTATCGTCAAATGAACGATTCCGAAATCTTGATTCACGCTCATGTAAAGGTATCGTTAATCTTATTTTGCGGCTGCATTTTATTTTATGATTATTACTTTTTGAGGAAGTGCTGATCTACAAAAAAATTTTTTTTTTAACAAATCAGGTTCTTACGTGCCTAGTTTCAAGATAGGAACTATCTACCAGACAAAAAAAAAATAAAAAAAAATAAGTAGTTGTGAAAAAATCTTGCCGTTAAGCTTACCGAACTGGTGCAAAAATAATTAAACAAACACTCTATATTCTAATTGATTGAAAATGGAGTGGCCAGTCTAGTAAAACGACCACTAAGAAAAAGAGGAAGGAGAAAGTAATCGAACGAATAGTCATTAAAATTAAACTACTTTATATTAATTTAAAACTGTGAATAGTCACCATCTAAAATTAATCAACCATAAAAAAATGCAATGAAATCTGACACCAATAAGTAAAAAAACCATTCAAGTTTACTTTATAAAAATCACACGCTGTATACACGATTAATACCGGAAATTTGAATCAACACACGGGACTTCGACTGCTTATCAAAACGATTTTCAAATTTTGTCGAACATCAACATACTTACTAGTATAAAATCATTTCGTGATCACTTACAATTTGAGGACGGAAATGACTGTTTTTGTGGGAAAGAGCACGCGAGATTTGGACAAGTAGGTAAGTTTCTATGTAGGTAGATGTGTTTAGTGAAATTATCTAGAAAGTTAGTAACTCAGTTTGTACCTACATAGCAAAAGATTTGACTGAAACTCACTAATCCAGCTTATATTAAACCATAAATATAGGTACCTATTACCTCATAGCATAGCCAAAATTGAAAACTGTGTTAATTACTCCATAGAGTGGTGAGTAGATAATGCATCTAATGCATCGTGTGTTTGTAATGTGCGCTGTGTTTGAGCAGAATAAACAAAATTTCTTTCTTTCTTTTCACCATACGCTGGTACTTTTAGAATTGTCCATTCTTAGACATGGGTTTGTTTTTTTGCGAGAATGCTGGCTGAACTTAAGGCTGATTTACATTCTTCTTTTTCTTCGTCGTATCGAAGATTCCGTTTTGTATGTTTTAAATAATATGCTTTGACCAGAATTCAGCTACTTTGATAACGTTATCGTTGGGCTCGCGCAAATTTCTTCCATATTGCAGGTGTTTGTGCACAGAGATTTACCTACATTTGCATTAGTTATGTTCCTTGACGTCTATACCTACCTACGTGGCACTTCACAATGATAACTGTCACTTTTGGACTGACGTTATAACACAGCTCTTCATAATTGAACTTATCAAATTTAAATCAGCCATAAGTGGCCAGATTTCAACCAACTAAGATTTTTAGCTACACCTATGTGAATTTAATTTCATCATATTCTGATCATGGCTTTAATAAATCACCAATATGGTAAGTGCAATTTCCTCGACTGATCGATTCAACAGTGCCTACAATAAGTGAAAAATGCAGCCGGTAAAACAATCTCCTATTTATTAAACAATTTGCCTTTGCTTTCCTGAAAAAGAAAATATTATGTCTTTATGTTACTCAAAAATGGGTCATTTGATGCTATAAAACGGGGCTACAGAAGCTACAAGTTCGAGAGACCACGTGGATGAGTTACAAGTTTTTTTTTGAAAACTTGTTGAAAGTTTTCTAAAATGTTCTAAAATGTTGTGTTTAAAATGGCATTGCAATGGGTCCGTCAACGTACGTTGAAACTAATAGAATCAATAAAATTATAGTAAGAATAATAATAATTACACTTTACATTGATCTACTAGATTGAAAAAGCCGTTCATAAAAGCTTATCCTCAAAACATCAAAATAAAGCTCATAACGCCATCTATGTGAAAATAACGGAACAAATTGTTTTGTGAAACGCCCACGGGCGCTGTCGTCGCCCGTTCGTTTCAATTGAACCCAGTTTTCACGCGACAAAGTGTTACAGAAAACATCGATTTCACGACAAAATTGACGATTTTGATTGAATTTTTACAACGGTATATATTTTAATAAGGCATGCTCGTGACCAGATCTGGTCAAATTGATAATTATACAGTTTTTTTCACGGTATCTTAAATGATGAAAGCCTAAATTATCCACCAAAAATCTACTAAACTAAAAATAAAACCTATTGAAAAGTACCGTATCAAAACTACAGCTTGGAACTTTTTATTCCAATGGAAAAACTCCAAAGGAACTGACGTTTACCGACAAACCACTTTGTATTTACTAAACTCTTAACTGTTTGCAAATTTCACTTTAACGCCATTGAAATCGATTTGTTATTAAACTTACCGATTACAATAGCATACACCCTTTGCAATATGGCCACTGAAATGTAAACAGCGCCCTCTGTCGACAGAGCGTTGAAGGAAAGCTGGCCCGTGCTGAAACCGCCACGAGCCAAGCTAATAATTCTGTCCTTTTTTACCAACGGCCATATACTATTCGTGTCCCTCTCACTCAACGGTATTAGAGCTCTTGTCGCGCGTCTCGCTCCTATCGCATCGATCATTGATCTTTGAAATTCGAATGCGGTAACTCGAGCGGCGCGCGCGCAGGCCTTCTACCACCGAGTTCCGTCCCGCTCTCGCGCGTGGGCCATCGTTACCGTTGTCTCGTGTTTCTTTTATTGCCGTTTTATTATTTCTTGTAGATGATCACGCGATTGTGAGCTGTCGCTTGGCGCGCACACGTCACATTCTGCGTCTCTCTCTGTCTCTTCGGCAGCCGGATATTTTTTCTCGTTCTGTCCGGCGCATGTCGGACTCGCTGCCGTGCGTCGATGTTTTGGGAAGTGCACCCGCCCGGCGTTCCCACGGTTCACCTTCGGCCGACTTCCTTACGAAAAAAACAAACAAGAGCACTTTGTTGAAGAAAATCGACGTCTGCCGGTCGCGCTGAATGATTAATACAATTATGATCGCGCACGCTGCTACCTACACGACTTGATGGTAATAATAGTTCTTTATACGGGACACGTGGTCCGTGGCTCGGACTTTACAATTATTGTTGTATGGACACTAATTTTTCGGTTTATACCGTACAACGAATTACATAATTATACTTGAGAAGAATGTATAACATGTTTTTAGTTCCGTACTAATGGGACTGTTAATGGACTACGCGCGCGCGTAGCGGATTTTGTCGTAGCGTTTTGTAGCTTTTATGGAAATCTGTGGTTGTAACACAGTGGAGAACAATTTTTTTTTACGTTTTTATTGCGACTTGCCTAAAACGGCCATATTGCCTTTTTCTTATAAAATAAGAAAAAGGCAATATGGCCGTTATTGAATTGACAATTTTTTATTGATTTGGCATACAAAATAATACGCTACAGTATTTATTTGCTAGTGGTGCCATATGATTATGAGTTTCTCTCAAAGTGTTTTTGGCGAATTGATGGCACGCAGTTTTTTTTTTTAGGAAAATTGGGTTTAAACCGTTTGAGTAGATAGATAGCTTATATTAAATGACTTACTTTTGAGTATTGACCAGATCATGTCAAATCTTTACCAGCACCATGTTGAAGTAGGTATCATTTGATTTTGATCCTTGGGCTGATAAAGTATTTCAAATAGGTTCTTTGTTCCCCTAGTCGTCGGACCTTTACTTTTCAGAGTAAAGAATTCTGGGCATTTCCATTTTAATAGTATTCTGGACTAGTATATTTATACCGAAATACTTAATAATCAATGCGCAGATACGTTTTGTATCTCGCTGATACAACCAATTATTTGTGTAAATGTCTATGTTAGTATCTGTCCTTCGGTTTACTTTTTTCTTTCAATATTGTACATGACTATAGCTAAATTTAGGTCATCAAACTAGAACACTTTAAGGATAAAGAGATTTATATAAAGCCCACATGTTGTATAAAACAAATTAATTAGAATCAAGACTAAACAAGTGATAATCTAGATTGTACATTTGATTTATCCTGTTTACATTCATATAGGTCAAATATAGAGAACAGTGAGTCGTTGAAAGTGTACTTAAAAACATGTACATATACATTGGTATAAAATGTATATGTACATTGGTGTCGTGTTATGTTTATGATTGAGTGCGGAGACGCGGCAGATGGCGAATCATCCTTTTATGCGGGACTTATTCAATCAGACGGGAGTTACGGAGGAATAATGTGGATAAGGTGGTTATTTTTTAATATGATTATGTTATATTAAGTAAAGTAAAATAAAGTCTTGTAAAGGGATGTTTTATTGAGCTATGTGTAAGCTTAGACTTTACACAAAAATTTTGGCCAGTTGCGGCTAGTTTCAGTCATAAAAAGAAAGAAAACTGAACAAAGAATATAATTATTATATCTATGAAAAACTCATTTAGTGTTTCAGTTTTCATACCGAGTTTTCCTCCGAACGAATTCATCTAGCTTGTTTAACAAATCCATGAATACAATCGTTGAATTGTATGGAAAATCAGTAATCAATGAATATTGGAAATCCAACATATGTGAATAGTAGACACGCGTTCTCGTATTTCGCTTAAGTTTTGTATTAAGCTTAGAATCAATTAAATTAAGTTTTGAAATAAAAGAAAAATGCAACAGCTACAAATTCTTAGATCACGAATTTAGAAGTATTTCAAGGGCATACCAGCAATATTTATTATAACCGTTATTTACTCATGTGTTATATGTGTAACAAATACCATTTCAATATAAAATATAACGTCGTATCCACACTACGCCATACGCGTGGCTGGCATGTGCTCAAGAAACAATATCCCTACTTGTGTAAGATGTCCCTCGCTCCCTCGGGAGCGGTTCTCACGGTCTGCGCAGGCGCACACGTGGCATGGCATCACGATATCGCACCTAATTACTTTATATATTAAATATTTATGATATTATGTACGAGGCTTAATGTTTGGTAAGGTTTATTTTTAGTGGGACAATTTGTTGTGTTAAACGTGGATGTTTAAGTAAATCACGAGTACAACTACTTACCTCTTGTAGGTACTACATCATACATACTACACATAGGTATGTGCTGAGCTAGATTTTTCGTTTTTCCTGCAAGAAATTTTCCACTTTCTCATTATCTGTAAATACAAATGGAAACATCCCTAAAAGTTAGCTTATGTAAGAACGTTTACCTGTTCCCTTTTTTTACTTGATTTCAGACCTGTTCATATATTGGTATGGTATCTCAAATTAACACTCTGTATAAACATAGCTAATATAATCTCAGCTAAAATATATTTTACCAAGCTTTTCATTAAACTGCTCGTTCCATCATCGACCTCATCCATCGCTTTCCATCAGGCGTTATCGAGGTCACGAGTAGGCATAATCAGCAATTTAAAAATAAACAACTCAAAACAACAACAACTCAACTCAACTCATCTGAAACAAACAACTCAACTCAGCTGAATCAAAGTCCAAATTGGGAATCTATTCAAGATGCTAAGTCAATGCAACTTTTGAAACGTCTATGTAAGAAAGAAAGTACTCAAAACTCATGAAAGAAATAAAGTGGACTTAATTAAAACCTTTTTCTAACAAGCGCAGTCTAATTAGCGAGCGTAGGAAGTATGATACTATCGCTGTGTTTCAAGAGTGTTTATTTATTTTTATGACGTCAGGAAGACGAGATAACGGCTCTTCTGTGGCTGTGATTTTTATCTATTAGAAGTAGCCACGGATTTTAGAAGTGATAATAGTTGTGTGTAGGTTTTGAGATGGTAAGTTTGATTTTTTGGCCTGCTCAAGCCTAAAGTTATTTATAGGTTTATTTCAGTTTCATTAATTGTCGAAGATCTTTGTTCCGAGTAAAAACCCTCAGTTTCAGGAACCCACTTTAACACTTTGCGGGACTTTAAACGCTCCCCGAAGTAATATTAAAAAAAATTCTATCGTGTCTCCTTCAGTGTTCTTCTGCACCGCCAATCACTATAACCGTTTAGCGCTAAACGAGTTTAAAACACAATTCTGTTTATGTAAAATTTTTGAAGATGACAGAGAAAGAATGATGTTTAAAACTCGTTTAGCGCTAAACGTGTTAACTGATTTGCGGTGCAAGTGGGTCTTAGTCATTTATCAGTCAATCTGCTATCAAATGCCCATATCATTGACAAGGGATGGTTAGTATCATCATCCTGTTTAATGACTACGTACCTGTAACTGTATCTTTAGCAAAGTGGTGATGACTAAATTACATCATCATCATCATAACATCACGCCTGTTATCCTCTAAGAGCAAGGCAGAGTGTGTAAATGTACCTATAGTAACACCCACATTTCGCCAGTTATGTTTCAGTCCCATATAATAGGAGGAGAGCTTATCGCCATCAACCGGGTACAAATCTAGACTCCGGGCGGCTACCCTAAAATCCAATAACACATTGCCCGTCCTGGGAATCAAATCCAGGACCTCATGCTCAGCAGTAGCTTGCTACCACCAGAACGACGAGGCAGTTATGGTGGCAGGTTGACTAAAATAGGACACATTAATACCATCAAGCGTTGATTTTTATAATCATTACTCATTAAATACTACTAACTACTACTACCAGAAGTAAGTATGAGCGTGTGACCAATAGATAATCTCCAAAAAGGTTTTTAGCAGCATTTATTAGGCTTGACGTAACTCAATACAGGTTTTTCCTTTTTACAGTTGGGACAGATTTCAAGGCCGTTAAGGAAGTGGTAAGGACATGATATTGTGAATCTTATATGGTTTCATTCACACGCCAAAAGTTCGGAGAAAAGATATCAATATTTGAAGGCGCTCGTACTATAGAAATCTCATGTATTTAACGGTTTTTGGCATCTTGAAACTTGGAAATTAGAATTCGTTGTTAAAAAAATAATTCCTGGATCTTGTCATCTAGCTTTCTGAATTTAATGTTAGGGTTTTTTTCGTATAATAAAGTCTATGTTACCCATTTAAGAAATTAGAAAAATATATAGGTATAATAAGTACCTGTGCCGTTGATTTATTTTCTTTGAAACTATCCCTTTTACATATAAACGCTTGTCTGCATGTTTAAGCTTGACTTAATTATAACCAACGTTTTTAAGTAAGTAAGTAGGTTAATGTCTCTTAGAGATTCTGGAGAAAACAAAAGAAAAGCGATACAAACTTTATATTTTCCTTGAAAATTATATATTAGGTCTTTACCTATGAAATTGCCGTTCTGCAGTACTGGCCATTTCAAATCAAAATAATTTTTGTTTGGCTAAGAATTCTAATTTCAAATTAATTTTATTTTAAAAACATGGATTTTTTTTTCTAAAAGTAGTCATTTCTTTATTGATTAGTGTTACATTTTCATCGCATTTCAATCTTTTTCGTCATCATGGATACGTTAAAAATTCGAGTAATTATGGAATATGAGTACCGTCGTGGCAGCAACGCGGCACAAGCGGCACGCAACATCAACGACGTTTACGGAGCTAACACTACAAACCAACGCACCACCTGTTATTGGTTTGCTCGCTTCCGTTCTGGAAATTTCGACCTGAAAAATGAACCTCGCGGTCGTCCGAAGACTTTGGTCGACAATGACGAATTAAAGGCGATTGTGGAAGCTGATGATACACAATCTACGGCTGAATTAGCAGCAGCTTTCGACGTTAGCGTCAAAACAATATTGGTCCATTTGCGTCAAACTGGCAAGGTAAAAAAGCTTGACAAATGGGTGCCCCACGAACTCAATGATCGCCAGCGCGAAGTACGCGTCGAGACGTGCCTTGCACTGCTCAACAGACACACAAATGAAGGAATTTTGAACCGCATTGTTACCTGCGATGAAAAATGGATTCTGTTTGATAACCGTAAGCGCTCAGCAAGTTGGTTGGATCCTGGTTCAGCACCTAAACAATGCCCTAAACGAAAACTTACCCCTAGAAAAGTGATGGTCACTGTTTGGTGGTCTAGCGCCGGTGTGATTCATCACAGCTTCTTACCAAACGGGGTGAGCATTACTGCAGATGTGTACTGTGAAGAACTGAACACAATGATGGAGAAGCTGGCGCATCTCCAACCAGCATTGGTCAATCGCTCGTCTCCGCTGCTCCTGCACGACAACGCGCGACCTCATACTGCACAGCAGACGGTCTCCAAGTTGCAAGAACTGGGGTTGGAAGCTCTCCATCATCCGCCCTACTCACCAGACCTTGCGCCTACAGACTACTACTTTTTCCAGAATTTGGATAACTTCTTGGCGGGAAAAAAATTTAATACCCGAGAGGCAGTACAAAATGCCTTTGAAGAATTTGTTGCCTCCCGTCCAGCTGATTTCTTTAAGAAGGGCATCAATAAACTGCCACTGCGATGGCAAAGATGCATTGATTGCATGGGTGATTACTTCGATTAATACAAATAAAAAATTCATGAAAAAAATTCGTTTAAATTTTTTCATACAAAACGGCAATTTCATAGGTAAAGACCTATTATATACAGGATGGAATTTTGTAATGCCACCTGGAGGGAAAGTACTCTTAATACTGCAGATAGAAAATTTTACTCAAAGGAAACATTCCTTTATTTTTGAATAGAAAGCAAACTGCATTCAAAGATTTTCGAAAATTCTCTTCTCCCACACCCGGGAATCGAACCGGCTAAAATCTGAAAAAATTATACCCTGTACTTTTATTGCATCGATCGTTAGGGTCAATTATAAGGATGAAATCTCTCTAACAAACATGATAAATTAAATGAAAGGAAAACCAGGAAATCTGAAGTTACAAATTCAATGAGTCAAGTTAAAATCTTTAACTAACATCCATCTTTTGTAATGCAGACTCCTTTGCGACATACTCGTAGCTGCGTGTATGAGGTAATTTAAATATGGAATGTTAGATTAAAATTTGAAAATTAGATTGTCATAGTTGTTATTCACATTTGATTGTTTTTACAACTCATTTCACATTTTGTCTCACGGTGAAAATGGCTTATCAAGAACAGTTTGATTTAATGGAAGCTTATTTTTTAAATAACAAAAACGTGAATCTAGCTCTGCGGTGGTATGGAGAGAGATATCAAGACCGACAGGCACCAACTCGGTTCGTATTGAAAAGAATGGTAGAAAATTTAAAGAATACGGGTGGTTTCAAGAAGAGACGGCAAACTATTCAGCAAAACTATTTCGATTTTGAACTAGATGTTTTAACATACTTTGAATCATTTCCAAAGGCTTCAAGTAGAGATGCTGCCAATGAATTAGAAACAACCCACACTCGCGTACTTAAAGTGCTGAAAAAGTATAAGTATAAATGCTATCGTGAAGGTCGGTTGGTGCAAAAATTGCATATTGGGGATCGTGACAGACGATTACAATTTTGTGAAAACATGCTTGGAGAAATTGACCGAAACCCTAATTTTTTGAGTAACATTGTATGGTCTGACGAAACCAACTTCAGCAATAATGGCATGTACAATCGCCGCAATAACCATTATTGGTCTCGAGTGAATCCTGTTCATGTTCATGAAACTAACAATCAAGTAAGATTTTCTTTCAACGTTTGGTGCGGAATTATGAGAAATAATGTAGTGTTAGTCCACGTGTACGAAGGTCATTTAAACACTGTCAAGTATATTGAAATACTGGATCTCTTAAGAAACGAGTTAAATGGTTTCCCCGAGGAAGAGCGAAACCAAATAATTCTACAGCAAGATGGTGCTCCAGCACATAACAGCAGAATCACTACTGCCTACATTAATAACCATTTTAATACCTGGATTGGTACAAACGGCACAATCAGATGGCCTGCGAGATCGCCAGATCTCACCCCATTAGATTTTTTTTTGTGGGGATATGTAAAAAATCAAATTTACATGAAATCTTATACGAATGACAACGAGTTGAGAGTTGAAGTTCAGAATACGATTTATAATATTCACCACAACACTTTATTAAAGGTTACTAGAAATGAATTCGTTAAAAGAATAAATTTGTGTATCCAAGAGAATGGAGCCCATTTCGAGCAACTAATTAGTTAGTTAACCATTTTTTGTAAATAATTAAATTAATTTAAGATTTCCTGGTTTTCATTTAATTTATCATGTTTGTTAGAGAGATTTCATCCTTATAATTGACCCTAACGATCGATGCAATAAAAGTACAGGGTATAATTTTTTCAGATTTTAGCCGGTTCGATTCCCGGGTGTGGGAGAAGAGAATTTTCGAAAATCTTTGAATGCAGTTTGCTTTCTATTCAAAAATAAAGGAATGTTTCCTTTGAGTAAAACTTTCTATCTGCAGTATTAAGAGTACTTTCCCTCCAGGTGGCATTACAAAATTCCACCCTGTATATATATATAAATTATAATATATACTTCGAGCAGAATGACTAACCACGCATAATTAACACTGTAATTCAAAACTCACTGCGTGTATAAAAAAAACATGCAACATATCTTCATTTCAATACTGTTTACGACTATATTGATACCTCATTGCACTTAGTCTTTCATTTGACTTGACTTCTACTTAAACCAAACGGTCTTATCTCCCAACACACCTCATAAGAGACTCTACCTTGAGTTTGAAGTCGTAAGGTGTGTTTTCAATTGTGTGGTATATGTAATTAAGTGTTTTATGATAGGTTAGAGGCGATACGTGACAACACCTGTCTACTTTTCCCACAGGGCAACGGATGTCGGTTGTCAAGTTATCTGAAAACATATACATACGTCTTGGAACACCTACGTGTGTTAAATGAAATGCATTTACTGTTGATTATTGTGTGATTTGTTTGGACATAGCTTAGGTAGGAGTGTAGGAGTGATGATATAATGGCACGCGATGTGACGCAATGATTTATGCTGAAGGGAGAGTGGTGAGGTTGCGCATTGTGTGAGTGCTTGCGCATTTTTGCGTTCGATGCATGCAGAGTATGCCTAGATGTTGTTTTGTTTAAGTATTGACCTATTAAATTAATCAGCCTACAACGTTCTCTCTTCTGGGCCTCCTTTCTATGAGAGGGACTGGGCCATAATTAACCCCGCGAGCATAATGCGGGTTGAAGGATGTCACATGTCTTCGATTTTATTGGATTCAAGGACAAAACTCTTCCTCTCTCCTTAAACATCATCATTACATTTAGTTTCCTTGCTCTTGTTCCATTTTTATTATTATTTATATAATTATGTATGTATGTATGTATTTATTGTATATGTAAATGGTACACCACCGACTACCTGCCGTATTGTCTCTTCTTCTTCCTTTAATCCAACCAAAGATTGTCTGTAAAAGATCGCTTTTACCGATAAGACCGCCCATTGTGACACCCTATGTAAAATTTCTACATTTATATCTGTAATTTTTATGCTGTACGTAATAAAAAGTATTCTATTCTATTCTCAACTACCCAGGACCTATTATTGAGAACATAATCATGTATATTATGGCCAAGTACGAGTTAAGTACGTTTACATAACAGTAGTGTAATATTTTCTTTGAAATTAACCATAATACTTTAAGAACGATTGAAATGAAATGAGAGACTAGAAAAAAATCTTCAGTTCTGAAACGTGCGTGCTGTAAATATAATTAAATGTTGGTAGGTAATAGGAATCACTGACAATATTGTAGACTGGATATTTAGGTACATAAAACTTTTCGATTAGCACTAGAAGGTCAACTGATCTTTTGCGTTAGTGTTGTGTAACTAAGAAGTAGACAAAAATAAGAAAATGAAATAGAAGATTTCGCAACATCATTGTTGTGTTTTTTATTATTATTGCTGTCTATAGAAATAATATCAAAATTTTCCCTTGTTACAATATTTTCCTTATAGCGATGGTAGATACTTTAAAACACAGTAAAAATGACGTTGAATTATGATCTCAGTGATCCGGTACCAAACATAATAATCAATAAAAAATGATCCCTCATAATGAGATCAAACTTGTTTTAAAAGGTCGACGCTCGTGTCTCTGGTCAATTAAACAAAGTCCATTAATTATCTTGTTTGAATTAATTATGGAACCAACTTTTGATTCAATTGTTTTCGACTTTGGTTTTTTTTTGGCTTGTTTGTGAGACAACATAGGCTTAAAATAATAATAAATAACCCCACCCGGTTTCTTTACGTTGACGTCGTGATGGGGCTTGCGTGCTTCGATCTCAGGTCTGTGCCGGTAGAGTTTACTTTGCCAGAACAGGTCTAGGGTGAGGAGCCAGATCAAGAGAGGTAAAGAAACCCGCAGGGCAGCATGTGGCGAGCTGTTGGGCAGTAGCGACCCCATGGACCCTTTTTCCCGGAAGAAGTCTTAGTCATCATGTCTGGCTTACCTTTATTGGAGCTGGAGTGAACACTGGCTGTGTTCACTCCAGCTCGTCAGTACGAGGAACAGAGCTCCTACCTCATTCTTGCCTTTATTGGCCGGCTTGAGTGGAGATTCGCTAGAGCAAACTCGCTCGGAGGAAGGAAGTATTCAAGTAAGATGCTGGTAGCGATCTTGACCGTACTTCCGGGATTGTCCTGATAGCCGTAGAATACCTCTCCGCTCCTCATAAACACCTCAGGACATGTTGCCCTCTTGTCACTACGACACTATGTGCTAGCGACCGTTTTCGGGGGCACATTATTGAGTGTGCAAGTCAACCTCTGCCATTTTATCTGTGTATTTTATATTAAACATTGCCCTGGCAGGGGTCATAGTCTTTCCATAGTCCTTAGATGACAAATCCACTTAAGCTACGCAAATCCTCAGTCCAATATATGTTTCCATATCACGCAATAGTCCTACACCAACCGGGGGCAGTCCTTGGGTGCAATTGCAAAGTCCAAACAGAGATAATCGTCAGTTGGTGCCTCATTTAATTAAAAACGTCAAGAGACGTAATATCCTACTAATATTATAAATGTGAAAGTTTGTGAGGATGGATGAATGAATGGATGGATGGATGGATGTTTGTTACTCTTTCACGCAAAAACTAATGAACGGATTTGAATGAAATTTGGAATACAGATAGTTTATAACCTGGATTAACATGTAGGCTACTTTTTTATCCCGGTAGTACGTTCCCGTAGAATAATTTCCGCGGGCGAAGCCGCGGGCTAAAGCTAGTTAAATTATAAAAATTGTTTTTGAACAAGCACAAACTAAGAGTTTTTTAGTACGTAGATTTTGTAAGTACTTAATTGAAATTAAAATTAATCCTTCCATCTCACACAGTGAGCACAGGCTTGGATGAAGATTCTTTAACAAAAGAAAACTTTTATTTTTCAATTGGTTTCAGAAAAACTGTTGAAATCGCAATTAATATGTGAACATATTTGTTTCTAGATCGTTTTTTTATACTTTTTTAAGAAGAGACCAGCTTATTTTATTTTCAAATGTTATTCTCCTTGCTTTGTAGAAGGCGGGGCAGACAGAATTCGCCGCGGG
This sequence comes from Griposia aprilina, assembly GCA_916610205.1. Taxonomy (NCBI): domain Eukaryota; kingdom Metazoa; phylum Arthropoda; class Insecta; order Lepidoptera; family Noctuidae; genus Griposia; species Griposia aprilina. The sequence goes on from OU744302.1 coordinate 15,672,370, forward strand.
GCAGAGCGGTCTGATAGAAAATGCTACCTTCAATTTTGCTACTGTTTTTGTAATTCCTTACAAGATCCTACATTATATTTCAAATAATTTATGGTTTAGTTTATTTATGTAAGAATTTAAATTACAACCGACGCTTCTTAGTCTTTCGAAGGCTGAGTTGTGGTCGATGTTTGTATAAAATATGGAAACACGATCTGAGATAAACTGTACTTATTTCCCAATGTAACCTCAATCAAACCAATAATTAAAAACAAATTATTAGGAAACAGTTACTTCAACTTGTGGCTGCATTCAAAACAATCAGAGTCAGCATCATTAACAGTGATCCAAACAGGTGTTTGTTCATTATTAATTATTATAATTATAATAAAGGCTCTTACGAGACCACCCAGCTATCGACACTGGTATAAATCATCGGAAGCAGAGATCGGCTGTAAATATGTGACTATTAATTAAAATGGGAGCCATTTTGTGTTGACTTTTATGATTAAATGCTTCGTTGGTTTGATTGTGCGTGGGTTGGTAGCGGTGCAGGTTTTTTTAGTTGGCTCCAATATTGGCTCACAATTTATGAAGGCGCAGAATGTTGGCGCAATCCTAGCAAGAGGCGAGTAATTTTTTCAGCATATATCTTGACATATTTAGAGAAGATAAAAGGTTTGGTTTGTGTTACTCGACAATATTCATTCGGTTATCCGGTTACGGTAATTTCATTGATGTTAATAAAAGTGTGTCTTGACGTAGAGTAGGTATCATTCTTGATGAAGAGAGAGATGAGGTATTTTTCTTTAATTTTCTAAATGTTATTCAAAATGAATGTTTCATATTAACTATTTCCTATGAATATAAAAGATGTGGCTGTTTCGGTAATCTCATATCCGTTAAAACTGGATTTTTAATCACAAACTATTCACTTGTACATTGTAAAACCCCATGAATCCGTGTATGGTGAGCTCTTTGATTTTATGGCGTAATATTGGTTTATAAATGAATATTATTACAACATTAAATCCACACTTCATCAAACCAATCTTACCTCTTACATTGACAAAAATACGGGTTAATCTTCTTTAATAATTTGTTCTGTTTTGGTTAAGTTAACGTGGTTAACTGTTGAAATATATCGAACTTCCTCCCAACTCAATCCAATTTGTCTTTACTATGGAGATTAGGTTCATAAATCGTATAAATTGATACAGGAAGCCCTTCCTTATCTTAAATAGACACAATCATGCGTACAAATTACTTAATTTGTCAGTCACTTCTACACAATTTAATATTTGTACTTACAAATATTAAATTGTGAAGAAGTGACTGAGTAGGTATCGGAATGAAAACAACCTTTTGCAAAATGAAGTTAAAATACCAAGCTGTAACTTATTAAAAACTAAATATTTCGAGCTGGTCAAATGAATATTTTCGGAAAACAACCCTGTATTTTCACCACACTTTTATTTTCAGCTTATTCCTAAGTTTCTGAAAGTTTTTCAAGTTTTTGATCTAAAAATCTGCAGTCTGTTAGATGTTCGCCGTCGCGATTTGTTAACAAATATACCTGAAGGTACATTTGTTAACAAACTTCTCGCGACAGCGAAACCCAACCAACCAACCAAACCAAACCAAAACCAAACCAAACCAAAAAAACAAACCTCTACCTATCCTCTCACTTTTTTTTTTCAAACCTTCATGAATGAAGGTTTGAAAAAGAACCAATTATTTGAGTTGTCATCGAGACCACAAATTTAATTAATGTGCTTGTAAAAACTGGGATAAAATATACACGTCTACAGGGTCAAGTTAAATTAGCTAGCGAAACTTCGCAGTCGTGATGGGTATCGATATCTAAACACGATAAAATAAAAATGATTTAGTGTTTTTTTTTTTAGGGTCACCAACCGCTGGCAGTTTTGTTACATGAAGTATGAGTTGAAAAATATGTTTGATAGTGTTAAGATATCGATACCAATCACGTCTGTGAAGTTTACAAAAAAAAAAACTTATTTTTAAACGGATATTTCAAGTGAATTCACTAACTGCGGTCGATTACCCCACAAAAAACTAATTCATTTCTTTTTTGTTTTATCATCACGTCTGTGGAGTTTCGCTAGCTAATTTAATATAACCCTGTATACAAAAATGTACCAGAAAATTGGTCAAATTTAAGAGTGTGGTACATACAGTACAGACCACCAAACTGAACAACTTTCTCCATGGTACCAACATCATAACGCGAAAAAAAAAACAGCTGTCCCATACAAAACTTCAATAACTACCCGACCCAAATGTATGGCATGGCTGTTGATGATCTGAACCACACCCTTAAATTTGCCCACACCTTTCTGATACACGCTGTATTCATTATAAGCAGTAGCTAAGTGGCTGTTTGTCGCTAAATTTGCGTGCAACCGTCGATGTCTACATCGAATGTCGCGAACAATTTAATTGCAATTACAGTTGTGCCTCAATTTGCCGCTGCAAATCATTGAATTATACCTCGTTCTTAGGGCTGCGACATATCAAGTTTAAATCCATCTTCACCTTAGTAAAGTCATCCTCATCTGCCTGCCTTTTTCCAACTAGGTTGGGATCGGCTTCCCGTCTGACCGTCAATCAAATTGACCGGCTGCCGATCTGACTGTATATCTCCATAATTCAGTAACTGGGTAACACGATCCCCCTTGATAAGACTGGTTGTCAGACTTTTTTGGGCTTCTGACTACCCGTAACGACTGTCAAATGTCTACGAATGATAGCCGGGACCAAAGGCTCAACGTGCTTTCAGAGGTACGGAGGGGTCTCGATATGTAATGGATGGGCACCCATCCACGAACCGACCGTGGTAAGCGTAGCTCAACCTCTGATCGATCTGTATGACTGTTATTATTTAGCCACTAGTAATCCTTGTAATGTATGAGGACAATATTACGAATCGGTAGGACTTTAGAGAACAGAAAACCTAAAAAGTCACGTGCCTCTTGTCAAGCGTGTCTTCATTATTTGTTGTTCCTGTTTCTTTGAAATGAGTTTCAAACATGAACGATTCTTTAAAATTATTTTTGAAATCTTACTAAGTGCTTAACCTTGTGACTACTAATATTGTTGCAGCCATAAGAAGCTTTATGTGTACCTACGTATTCAACAGAACAATGTTTGTATCGCCTGCAAAGGACATTGGTGTTACAATTAAGAAAAATTGTTGCCACATTAGTTACACACAACGTTCTTAATTCCCCTAAAAATAGGTACACTTAAAACCTAGGTCAATTAATTATATTTTAGAACTTACGAGGTTGTTGGTTCAAATTCGGGCAAGTACCAATGTGGTTTTTTTAATTCATATGTACTTTCTGAGTTTATCTTGGACATTACTGACGCTGGTAAAGAAAAAAACTCGTGAGGTAACCTGGACTTATAGTTAACTACCTTCTGCCCGCGGCTTCGCCCATGTGAATGTCGGAAATTATTCCACGGGAACGTGCTACCGGCACAAAAAAGTAGCATATCTCAGGATATCTCAGGTTCCTCAGGATGCCATGCAAATTTGTCAAATTTTATCGAAATCCGTTCAGTGGTTTACGCGTGAAAAGGTAACATACAGACTGTTACTTTTGAATTTATAATATTAGTATGATGGATAGGTGTAATTATTCTGTAAGTCTGTAATCGCCAACCCGTCTTGAGCAAGTGTTGTGATAAATGTTCGTGCCTTCTCTGTATGAGAAGAGGCCTTTGCTCTGGAACAATAATAAGGCTAGTAATTGGCATTTTAGAAGCATAGCAGCCCTACGTTGTTAGTCATCACCATCCTGCAATCACGACAATTGTCAAACGATGGATGGTCGGTGCATTGAAACAAATGAAACGTCGTAAAACAAGCTGTTGAACGATCGTTAAACTGCAGTTAAACCGACGATAATATTAAATGCGATCACTTACGATAAGCCCTAGGGAGCTCCCTTGGGTTGGTCAGTAAAAGAAAGTGCCAAGATATTCCTTACAGTGTTTCTAAGCTGAATTAAGTTTTCAGTAGAAGAAAGCCATGAGCCTTCTACGTCAGAAACCGAAAGTTATATAACAGTCAAAGCTGGACATGACTAATATTGATTAGTTTCTGAATCCTGGGACGTTTTAGACGAAGGTGAAAGTTTATTGGATCGACGTCTATCCGAAGGTGTATTTCGAATTCACTTCATGAACGGCGTTCAGGTGAAAACGGACAGTGTGATTTGAAAACGAAGTGGTACTTAATTCATACTAATACTAATCCATACTAATACTAGTGGCTCTGTGAGCTGTAAACTTCGCGGGTCTGTTTTTGCATAGCTAAAAACTCAATAAATGTTTATGCACCTTAAAACAAAAAGCGCGAAATATGTTATTTTTTTACATTTCAACCCCCATATCTCAGACATTTAAAAAAAAAACGAGAAACTGAATTGACGAAAAAATTCGAAACTGCTCACAAAATTTCACGAGAATCAGTTGAGCGGAGAACAGCCATCCGCCGGACATCCGGACACGAAAGCATTTTTGTCCAAGCTGAAGCAGAGACGCTTCGCTCGCGCTTTACGCTCGCTCGGTCAATAATAAATCAGAAAGTAAATGTCCCTGTCTATTTATTACCTTTTCACACCTTTACAGCTAAACAGATTTAGATTAAATTTGGCACATGGATGGACCTGACCTGAGTTAGGACATGGGATTTTTTACGATATCGAGGGATAATTTCATACTCCACGCGGGCAAAGCAGCGCGAAAAAGCTAGTATGGAATTTAAAAAAGCTGGTGTGGTATGTACATTTTATGCAGATGACTTTGATTATTTCTTGTTCAAAACAAGCTTGAAAAGTCAATACCCAATTCGTTACTACAAATCGTAAATCCGTAGATATCCATGACAAAATCGAGTATCTGTAATGACCACATTAACGTCACAAAAAGTCACTAATTCGAAGTACCTGTGTATCTGTATGTAGGTGTATGTAGGATGCAAAAACGCAATAAGCTTGCGACGAATTATGCACGGATACGCGTGGTCAGTTGGATTGACCACAATAAGTCACACGTCTGTAGGATTACCATAATGAAGACGTATTCAGGACATGTTTCGCTCACAAAGTTCTACGGAATTTTATTGCATTCAAAAAATGATGTTTCTGCTAACCAAATAAAGCTTACCTAAAGAGTAAAAAGCAGAGGAAAGGAAGCGTAAAAAAAAAGTAATTTCATTATGCACTGCTTTGCTCCTATATAGAATTTGTTTCGAATGAATTATTTCATAATTACCTACACAATCTTTTGTTGAGAATAGCTTCTGGATTAGTTAAATAATTAGCAAAGCTAAACTACGTAATTTCCATTTGCTATTTATATATTAGATAGCTATGGTACCAATACAGATTGGATGGAATACTTACTACAATTCTCAATACTTTTTTAAACACATTTAAACTCCATAAATGTTAAGTTAAGTTCGTGAAAGACAATTTTCCGCTGTATTTCAAGAAAACTGCCTCCTGAAGAAATTCCTTAATACTTCAGTATTGTTTTTCAAGGCCTTTGTAATCGGTACATGCTATGTATGACACGTGCTTTGCCGACGCCAAATACATTGGGATTCAAGGTCAGGAGAGTGATGTGTACGCACGACGACATAGTAAGCTGTACATTTCCAGTATAAGCTGACTTCACATTGTACGAAAAGCCTATACAATGCGAGGTCAATTAAAACTGAAAATGCATAGCTTGATATGTCGCCGTGTGTACATTGCATGTATCCAGGACTCTCAACATTGATGGTCTCCCTACATGTAGATGATGTTTCTTGTCGCCCAATCGTTCCCATAGGTCGGCACAGGTGTCAAACAGCTCGGGGGCCAATTTAAATCGCATTAACGTGATAACTCAATTGTATGCGGAATATGCCTACAGACCTATGAATCTGTAATTTTACTACAAGGATTTATGATGAAACTGAGCAGGCATCATTTTTCCGGCAACACTTTTTACAGCCACCAAAAATAGTTCCGTACCCATTAAACTTAAGGAAAACTCATGTTTTACAGCAATGTTTTGGGTAAATACATAACATTTTCTATATTTACTTTTAAATTTACATAGTAATGTGGATTGATTTCCATATAAATTTATGCAACAATAAGGTGAATTTTACAAAATTTATTTCTGCAGTATATATAGAATGTTCTTTGTGAAATAAAATTGTATGTAAAATGAATTTAACATTTTTTTTTTAGACATTGCCCCACACTAGGAATTTCTCCTGTATTGTGGGTGCGTTTACAAACATTCAAACTCACATACACAAACAACCAGACCCGGAACAACTACTTGTAGGTCATACAAATATTTGTTCCGTGCGGGAATCGAACCCGCGACACGTAGCGCAGCAGTCAATCGCTTAACCACTGCGCCAACCGTGCAAACTGAACCGTCCGTGTGAACTGTTAAATTCATAATCAATAAGTAAAGTTTTCAAAGCCTAGAAGCAGGAGTTTGGAAGTCCCTTAAAACGCTGTAGATGATACTCAAGTTATTCTTCATATACCAGATCCACATCATCGCACATCTTAACATAGGACATTCGCATTACTTATGGAAATGGGTTCCATTAAGTCTGATTTAAATGTTAGTGCTGGTGCCCTGAGCAATTTGTCCAATAAAGGCCTGCCATTAGCATCGCAACAAATAATATAACATTATTCTAGGGCGCTGATGTACGGAGAGATTTCCTTTGATAGTTTGCGAAGCCGTTTTGTTGTTAGAGAAAAAGTTGATTGTTCGTGTTACAGATTTGTGAAAGATGCTATAGGAAGGTACTGTAGAGGTTGTCTGCATGTGTCAACCTTATGTTGACTGGCTGGATATATATTATCGTTGGTTTGCCTCGAACAGTCAAGCAAGTTTAAAAATAAGATTTATAGAAAAAGTGATGGTGGATTGTTGAATAGGGAGACAGGCAGAGCTAGGGCCTGCCAGTGTACAATTCCTTGATAAAATATATTTACGTTCTAAGGAGTACTGCGTTAATTATTACATATACGTAGCACTCCCACAATTGGTGGAGGCGCCGAAGCGCAAAACTACGTAAGCTCCCATTGTTTTTAAGGCGTGTGCAGAGCCATAATAAATATTGCACAAGTTCGTTTCTCGTGTTGCGTGCACAAAGCTTAATATTGTGCGAAGTTCATATAATATAAAAAGGTGAAACAAAAGTGAAGTCGCCGGAATTCAAAGCTAAGTGGTTTTATCAATTTTATGATTTAAAAAAGCGAGATGGCTCAAGACTTTTTCACGGGCTCAAGCCACGATTGCATTGAGATTTTTTTAGACGCTTTCGAGGATTTTGCCACCAGCTACGGATGGCGAGAAAGCGATTGGGCGCTAATAGTGAGCGCATATTTTCAGGGTGCTGCCCTAGCTTTTCACAAATTTATATACCGGGAAGGTATGAGTTTTGTAGCGATCTGTGACCAGCTTAAAGCTGAGTTCCCATGCAGATGCATTTCTAAAATAGGGCATAGAGTGCAAGAAGATGAATTTGCATATGATATGGCCAATGAAGCCGGGCAAGAAAGTTGTTTTAATTTAGATAATGATGCTATTACATTTTCTAGCGTAAAACAGGATGACCAAATTTTTGATGAGCAAAGCTGCCAAGCAGGCAGTGATGACCATGATGTTGATGACGAGCGCAGCTGCCAAGAGTGCAGACCTGCGAATGATGAGGAACGACCAGTTGCAGTGTTCGAGAATGAACACGATGATGAATTTGATGAATCGGGTCAGACTAATCCTTATATTAAATTGTATAGCCATGTTTCAGAACAGCAGAATGTGTCCTTATTAAACGAAGATATTGATCACGTCGAAGACTCACACAAATATAACGACGGTGTTGATCAATCTAACGAGGATAATTTTATTTTACTTTCCAATGTAAAGGAAATTGATAATATGTCGTTGATAACCACAGTAAAGGAGGATATGCAGTTATCTGTGACTCAAGAGCAAATTTGTAAATTAAAGTTTGGTTCAGAGTTAGATGGTGACAATGAGATAGTCGAGGATGACGCGGTGTCACATGTTGTCGGAAATAATGATAATAAAATAAAAATAGTGGTTGATCTGGTCAAAAATGCATTGACTCGTAAAATAGTCAAATCTGTAGGTGGTCATTTTATAATTCATTCTTACCACAGCAAAAGATTTCGTAATGTCCCATCATATCATCAGCGTATTGTTAACAATACAATAAGAAAAGTTCTGGTAAAGAAAAAGGTCTCATATGTTAGAAAAACTAAAATAAAAGACTTCTTTCCAAAAGTGAACAAATTCAAAAGAAAGTCTAGAGAAATGAATAATTATTTTATAAAGACTTTTTCCTTTTTAAAATATAAGTTTAAAAAATTAAATCATAGGAGATTCAGGGATATTTTATATGTATGTAGATTAAAACCTTTTCATGTCAGTTTATAATAATTTATTGTCTTTTTGTATTGTCATTTATTGTCATATAGATGTCAATTAGATGTAAACATCATTTAGATTAATTCATTATTTTAGTTTGGATAATATGATGCAATGTATTAATGCGTTTTCATTTATGTTTTCATATATGGGGAGCAATCTTCGGACGCAGCTGGGTGCGTGTGAAGTGTCACACCTCACCACACCAAGAAGTCTGAGGGAGAAGGCATCTTCGTCTTCAATAATAGTTGGATTTCACTAGGCTGTGATAGCATAGCCATACTCCAGATCATAGTAATGCGAGTGAAGAGACATTTTTTTTTTTTTTTTTGGAATCTGTGGTTCTTTTTAGAGGGGGGGGTGATACTCAGTCTAAGCTCGAACCAACTTTGCTTACGGGGCATAGCTCTTGCAAAGGGTGTTGTGTTGACACCATCAGTTCGAATTTGGATTGAATACTCTCTGAGTTGTAACCAACTTTGCTAAAGGAGCGTAGCTCTTGCAAAGGATGTTGAGTGAACATCAATGGTTAAACTTAATGTTGTTGAGAACCCACAGTTCAATCAGTACTGGCTGATGCTTAATAGAGTTCGAAATGGTGAGATCGAATAGGCTTTTGAGATTTTTCCTCTGGAGTATGTGCTTGAAAAAGGTTTGTTGATGAGCTCCGACTTCTTAGCCTTTTCTCCCTCCGACTCATACCGTCCGATGGGGTCGAAGTTTACGATGTTAAGTTTCATTGTTTTCATTAAACTCCTTCAGGGTTGTTGTGAATTTGTCACTTCAATTTATTTGTTTTTAGGAAGCCACGTCGCATCTTTTTGCCAGTTTTGGCGCGACGAGGTTTAAGCATGGCGAATGTTAATTTATTCATGTATGTGGTAATATAAAGTAATGTTTTTCTTACCTGACACATATCTTAGTCAGATTCGCAAATCGTTCGTCCTGTCCTTAAGCCTTCTCTTGTAAGAGTTGGACTTCACATTGTATAATATATTTCTGGCGTTAGGTAATTATTCTTATAGGTATAGGCAGGAAGAGCCTGATTGTTCGAGGTGGTAAATAAAAGTCTTGTTTGAAAACACGACTGCGTCGATCCTTTTATTTAAGGGTGGGCGTAGCTCATGTAGAGGTTGTCTGCATGTGTCAACCTTATGTTGACTGGCTGGATATATATTATCGTTGGTTTGCCTCGAACAGTCAAGCAAGTTTAAAAATAAGATTTATAGAAAAAGTGATGGTGGATTGTTGAATAGGGAGACAGGCAGAGCTAGGGCCTGCCAGTGTACAATTCCTTGATAAAATATATTTACGTTCTAAGGAGTACTGCGTTAATTATTACATATACGTAGCACTCCCACAGTACTGTGTTGAAGATATTGTAAGGAATGCTATCAATACCAATATTGTGGAGAAAACGAAACAGATATTATCAGTCAACGAAAATATCGAAGAAACGTGGTGTTTTCTTAGTTATCAAAATCAAAAGTCATTTATTCAAATTAGGCTGAGAATCAGCACTTTTCGAATGTCAAAATTATATAAGACAGTCCCCCAAAACGCCCGCCCTTCACCAATTCCTAGTGCTTTAGCTGGGAAGAAGTGGCGCAACAGACTCCCCAGCAGTACAGCTGTTTGTTCAGTTAGAAAAAAACTTGATTCTATACAATGGTAGGTATGCAAAGTAAATACACAGAACATACAATTAAATTATTTGCCATTTTTGGAACGAAGTTCCTTATCGCACGTTATACTCTGCACACTTGGCGAATGAGAATTAGACAGAAAAAAGTGTCGTGCCCATTGAGTTAAATACACTAGAGAAGCAAACCTCATTAAAATGTGTCAAAAAAAGTGTAACCACTATTTAAACGCGATGACGTAGCTTTGAAACTATTATAAATTTAAAAGTAAACATATATCTATCTCACTTATAACATAAACACTTATAAAGTGTGTATAAGTTACTAGTATGAGTAAGTATAAGTTACTTATTACACTGAACTGACGTTAGCTACGAATATGGCTGTGGCCATACGTATGTCCAGTGGCAACGCCATGGCGTGGTAATAACTAATCTAGTGTAACATAATATATCTGTCAATGGTCGTGACGGTCAAAAAAAATTTTTTTTGTTCTCTCTCTCATTCGCCAAGTGTATAAAAGCGAAAGGAACTTCGTTTCAACCGGGTGTCCCACGACACCTCTCGACTGTTTTTTGTTCAAATTACGTAAGTATAGTTCTGTGAGGAGATGGGATCCACTAAACTTTAGTAAGAAATGTAATCTCTTGTAACAGAAAGAAAGTAGACGAAAACATTACAGTGAAACAAAAATATTGAAGATGCATAAAAGTGACTAAACTAGCTATTTTATACCTAGGAAAGACCTCCCCTAATTTTATACGAGTACCTATCATTTCGAAAGGGTCAATTTTAAATTATTGGACATAACATCGTCGATACTCTACATTATTTTTATACAGTCAGTCAGTTATTTATTTGTTATGCACAATGTGTCTGTACCTTAACCACGTAAATAGTGCTGTGTTGGTAAGCATCGTGAGCGATTCTGTTTTTATTTATTATTTTATTGTTGCTTTATATTTTACGAGCGATATGCCGACTCGCTCAGGGCGTCTATTACATTTCACATTTAATTTCTTTTTGGTCTGTTTTGTCCCTAAGAGGCAAACATTTTTTCCAGACATTTCTGTCCTCTGCTAAAGGATGGATTAATACTTTTATTAATTCCGAATATTTAGCCATATACCGTGGCCTTAACTGAATAAAACAGTAGGAGTGATTGACTCCTAATAGACTTCTTGAAGATGTTGTGGCTGAATATTTACAGTTGACTTTACTTGAGTTTAATTCCATCCAATCGTACATTACTATTCAATCAGAAATTCAACAATCTCTATAACATTTTTGAATCAATATAGCTCATTAAACATGTCTGCCCAACCTTCTTCTTGATGCCTGCTAAACACACAAAAGTATAGACACGTCAACAATACCTTTGAAGTTTCTCTATGAACGGTCAACGGATAGCGCACGCGCAACTTTCGGTAAATCGCGTTTGACATGAGGTGATTGTTACAGACAGACGGACGGACCGAGGCTTATAATTAAAGCTCTTATTACGGTACTTGTGTGTTTTACGGTTTGTTTATTTATTTAGAAAAAAAAGGCTGAATCACGCACATTATTAATAAGTGGATACCGTATTGAGCATGACGCATGCTTGTTTGATGAAAATGGAATGTTTGAAAAAGTAAGATAGGTATTTAATTTATTTTATCAATTTGGTCTTGTGATTATAGTTTAGATTACCTAAGAAAGCGGTGCTGTCATATAACCCGTTTTTTTTTTTTTTTTGGCAACAAACTATGTTATTTCAATGTTAAAATCCCTTTTAATGTTTCTTCTCGATTCACCCCTGCCTCCCTATTCACCCCGTTTGACGGTACGGATACGACATATAAGTAAGTATTGAGTACAAAGGTACTGTTTATTTCTTAAGAAATTTCTTCCAGCAGACCTGCGAAAGTAGAAATGAAACAGAAATGTAGACAATAGTGTGCGAGAACAAGAAGTGAAGAATATGATTTTGTGACGTCTTCAAGTACAATATTAAGTATACCTAAATATAATGCAAAAAAATAACAGATACAGTGTAACTGTAAACCCCATGTAACGTCACACGATTTAACGACAATTTCCCTAAAGGTTCGTACACACAGGCGCGCCGCGACAGCACGACACAAAGGCGCTACTCGTCGCGCGGTACGCGGTGCCTTTGTGTACGCTGTCGCGTCGCGCCTGCGTGTACGAGCCTTAAAGCGTCGAAATCACTCGGCTTGGGTTGGTTTAGCTTGTCTTCCATACAATGATACACTGTATAGCATTACATACTCTCAATAACGATAACAATTAAATAATAAAAAGTACTTTTTAAGGTGCCAAAACTTGTAAAAACTGCACAGCTGTTTACGTTATTTTGTCGCTTTATTATCCTAGCCCGTAATAAACTCGTCTGTTGGCATCATACATACCGAACTTTCTAAGAAATCCATTCTTTTGTTTACAAATTGTGATTGCTTGCACGTGTAGACTGTTGTTAGTAGGAGTCATGGATTATCTATACGTTATCAATTATCATATTATTAGTTGCTCACAAACTTTCAAACTGTAAACATGGCAAGTAAGAGAAAATCACTGTGTATTGACGAAAAGGTTTTACTGATACGCGCAATAGAGGCGGGAGAGAAGATAAGTGATGTTGGCATACGCTTTGGATTTTTCTTCTTTCTACTTAAGAGGCTTACAAGAGCTAAAGCGCGGTCATTGTCGGATTGCATAGAAAATAAAGAGACGCGCGATGACACAACGCTGGTAATTTCTTGCAAAAAATGAAGCAATTATGGATTTACAAAAAAACTATTCATTGAACTAAAAAAATTAAACACTATTACGTTAGTATGTTACTTGTAGAATAATCTGACAAAAAATGTGAATGTTTGCATGTATATTAGTATGGTTTTTAATCGTTAAAAGATTTTTTTAGAGGTATTGTCGTAATTTTTTTCTATCATGTCAAGGTAATTGTATTATGTTTTCAACACACTATCTAACTAGCATATATCCAGAATAATATAATATATTTTTCTGATTTTGGTTACTGCAGTGGATCATATATTTTTAGGCATTAAAAATTTGCGTTTAGGTCATGTAGTCCCCTTAACGACAATTCTCTATAACGTCAAAATATGCACAGTCCCTTGAGTGTCTTTTTATAGAGATTACAATATATATTTTTTTCCTTCCTACTCATACATAATCCTTTTAGTTTAATGCCACAGGATTTTTTGACCTAACACGATTTCCATTAGAATGGAATCCCATCAGCCAAGATTACTTTTAGTAAAACTAATCTCAGCTTAATTCAAAATAAAACATTTGTACTCTATGTCTAAACTGGTGAAAAGGTGAACGAAAACCGGTTTGTGAAAGACTATAACGATAAAATATAATTTTAATTTCTGAACATTCCCGTCTAAATCTTTGTACATTGAACAAATGAGAATTCTTTTCATCTTGATTCCTAAGATAATACTTATTTTAAAAGGTATAATTTTTAAGTGATTTTAAGTCAGTTTTACCGTTTATTGTCAACGTTTACAATGCCTGGGAAATGGCAATATGGTCGCCATTCGTAAAAAGAACGTATTTTTTTAATTTTTTTGTAAGTTCTTTGTCTCATTGACTAACCTTCCTACCTACCTCTTCGCAAAACACAAGCCAGTATACTAAAATGTATGTTATACAGTCAGCATTACCTAGAAAACATCATCTAAATATGACTCACCCAGATCAAATCGTCAAGTGTAGCATTTTCCACGAGTACGCTTTGCACGAACAGGCACGTGTCACAACCTTCAATTTGATATTTGGCATGTGTATGTGAATTAAGTAAAACAAAAGTACTAGGTACACGTGCCGCGGTATTGCCGAAGAGATACCACGAAATTCGTGTAACATGACCCGATGACACTGAATATTGTGATAACGGAATGTTTTATTCAAACAACTTGTCTTTTTTTTTGTCAAAACTAAAGTAAAATTACGAGGAAAATGTCGTGAGGAAAGTTTTGAGTATGAATATAGATGGCTATGCACTCAACAAGTCCACACGTCATGTCCATTAAAATATATAATAAATTACCAGAAAAAATTAAAGGAGTACAAAATTTTTATACATTCTTATATAAATTAAAACGATTTCTATTATCTAAATGCTATTACAAGATCAATGAATATTTAAATGACAATTTTTCAAATTACATGTTTTATAAAATAATCACAATGTAATTATAGTATAACAACTAAGTAGTCAAATAATAAACCTCTTCCTCTCTTCTAATTTTGCTGTGCCCGACAGGTCTACAATGATCGTATTTTTGTAACCTAGCAACTAAGTTCACACGTGGAAGCAATAAATATTTATTTATTTTATTTGGAAAAACAAACAGTAGTACTAAGCATAAACAGTGTTGTCTTAAAATTAAAGTTAACAAATAGGTGTATTAATAAAAACACCAGGTGCATTATGAATTATAGTAATCTGTGGAAAATGTTGTGGGTAGTATTACCTACAACATTTTCCACAGACTACTATAATTATTATCTAATAAAAACAAGCTGTTAGGAAACGTTAACTGTAGTAGGGCTAACTTAATTAAAAAGAAGTTCAAACATGAAAAAAGACGTTAAACTATATTCTAAATAAGAAGTAACAAAAAAAAAAAACATGAAAAATAAAATTCATGCGTGATGTATCATACATAACAGGTCCCAGCCATTGAGTACTGTGTTGTTGCTTACTGCCGATCCTTTAGAATTTTAATTATATCATTTTTAAATTTATATCTGCTTAGGAATAATATGTCAATCGCACCAAAACGCGTATTGTATGTGTCGACGAAGCGGTATAGCGGTGAGCGCACACCATCATTGAATCTAGAAATTATCTATAGAGTATTGAGCTAAAATATATTGAGTATTGAGCTATAAGAGCAGGAGAAGAACAAAGACAGGATGGATGGACTGTGTGAAAGATGATATGGTTGGAAAGGAGGTGAATAAAAAAAAATGTCGGCACGGTTGGCGCAGTGGTTAAGGGATTGACTGCTGCGCTGCGTGTCGCGGGTTCGATTCCCGCAAGGAACAAATATTTGTATGACCTACAAATAGTTGTTCCGGGTCTGGCTGTTGGTGTATGTGATATTAAATGTTTGTAAGCGCACCCACAATACAGGAGAAATTCCTAGTGCGGGGCGAGGCCTTTAAAAAAAAAAAACCGAGATGATGAGAAATAGAGAAGTATGGAAGAGAAAGACATGTAGCACCGACCCAATAAATTGGGATAAACTCAAACTCAAAGCATTTAATTCAAATAAACCAATTACAGGCACTTTTGAATTGTCAAGGGGTTAATCAGTCAGAAAGATGAAGCTAGTTGCCCATTCCAAAGAGTAGTAGGTAACTATGGAGAAGAACGGGCACGAAACTCCACGGTCACTCTTTTAAATCAAAATATTGTTACAAAAAAATTGGTTACGTCATTCATGTTAAAATTATACATGTGAGAACGATGTAGAAAGACGTGCACGTTAAAAGCGTATGTAATAAAAAAAACAAACAATTCTGAAATTAAAATAAGCCGTGGCAGCTATGAGATGACCAGTCCCTACTGACGGCGCCCGTTAAGGGCAGGAGAGTGATGATAAGGTATAATTCTAGCTGTCTGTTCCAGCAGGCTTACCACAAGCACCGTTTTGTCGACGAAAGAATAAACAAAAATGACGTTTCGTGAAGACAGTACGACGACGGCAGCAAAGTAGAAAGAGTCAACTGCACTTTTTACGAAATTCAGTCATTTATTCACGTTTATCTTTTATTTTGCTTATATCTCGAAAATGGTGTCCTATCGCAAAAATAATGAAAATTTCGGCCCCCTTTATGGAACCCTTAAACCCCTAAAACTCAACATGTAGGTAATAATTTTAAACATTATTCAAACAAAAAGTGAAAAATTCCATTTTTCCATTCCATTTTTATACTTTGTGGTCGTCGAGTAAAAAGATTTCTACGGTCTTTAGCATGGCGATTAAAAAATCAAATTGTCTGCCCTACCTTAGACAACTGTCTTCTGAAATAGTCTACATTAAAAAGCACCTAGACAACGATCGGTAAAAACGAAAGACAAAATTACAGATTTTAGAAGGATTTTTACGGTGCGATGTCAAAAATAGAGAAAAGAAATGTCACTTTATATGGAAATAACTTTCTACGCTGTCTATTTCTTCGAAGAAAAGACACGACTGTCTTTTCTTCGAAGAAATAGACAGCGTCATGCTAAGCCCACAGCAGTAGTGAATCGTTCTCTAGCAGTTTGAGTGATCTAGTAACTTTTTTCGAATTTTTGCTAGAGCAACAGATTTATCACAAAAATATTTCGATCTATTCCTTTATGGTAGACGAGTGCCGAACTTTTTTTAAGTTTTAGTTTTTTAAATTTAATTTCAAACGTTGTACGTGACATAATTCACGTTACTGATGCGCAGAATTCTGTTCTTTTCCCGTTATTAAAAGACCACAGTGAGAATGTGTAAGAATAAAATTAAAGTATGAGGTCCTGGGTTCGATTCCCACGTTGGGTAAAGTGTTATTGTGTTTTTCCATCAGGAATTTCTCAGTAGCAGTTCGGAGTCTGGATTATTGCCTGGTTGATGGCAATAGGATCGCCCCCTATTACATGGGACTTAAACATAACTGGCGAAATGTGGGTGTACTACCATCTCTGCCTAACCTTTCGGGGATTTCAGACGTGATGTTATGTTATGTTAAGATTTTTGCCTTCCGTCATCGATTTTGGTCAGCAATCTCAACTCCATACAGAAATGCGAACGAAACACAATTTTTTGCCAATCTCCGCTGGAGTCTGCAATCGATAAACTCAATTCCATCTTAACCAATCATAGCTCTGCGATTCTTTTGTTTATTTTCAGATGCAAGCCTTACTCAGCAATCAGCACAAAAACTACTATACTCCCTTTTAATAGGTATACATACGGATATCATCATGCCTTAATTTATTATTATTATTCATATAATAATATGTTAAATTTTTCGACGATAAAGTTTTCAGCGACCGATTGCATGTATAATGTCCATAACTATTTATATTTTTAAAAGGCAATAAACTTACTATCAAAGGTGACCACAAGCACAATTCAAAACTAAGGTTTAGCACATATCAAATCAAAATTAGCATAAGTATCGATAAATCGCGAAAAACCGCCACAAGTGATAGTGATCATTAACAAACAAGGACATAAATATTGTTGTCATCAATATAATATTGACGTTTTGTGCCATGGAGAAGTAAGTAATGGAGTGATAAGGTAAGGCCACTGCTCATTGATGACAGTACTCTGAAATAAAGACGACATCTTTCTTTTTGTGGGTCAAGCATGAGATAGTTGGTGATCACTAGTTAGCGACCTTTCATTGAGTTGATAGTCATGTATGACTAAGGGCCAGTTTCTCAAATATAAATGATCAAAAAATTTATGTGAAAAATTGTCAAGCGTGCGTTAACTTCGGTGACAGTTTTAATGAATTATCAACAGCTAATCGTAGTTGTTTATGCACACTTGACAATTTGGCACATTAATATTGCGATAGTATTCTTTCGAGGAACTGGCCGTCAGGCAAGTAGTATTTTCCCCTGAGCTTGACTAAGTGATATTAACAAAGAAAGAGCTATAACCTATAAACGGTGATAGAACCAAAATCATCTATTACCAAGGACGACCAAAAGTATGTGAAGAGGTTGAATTTTTTTTTTTTATGAAATAGACGTTTCATTTCAACCCAACTCACGAATCCTGTGAGGGTGACTAGTGACTCCGGAGATATGATTTCATAACACTCCAATATCACTCTCATCTGTGTTCCATGGCAATTTGTGTGGCTACCGTGTTTTAGCAAACCCGACAGCCGGGCCCGCGACCGGTTGGCGTCATGTTTTTCTAACGTGTCTAATTTCACACGGACGTGATAAGTGAACGAACGCCCAATAGCGTGAGACCCGTATCCTGTATTTTATAAAATAATTACTATGGCAACTCGAATTTTGTATGTAAATTAATTATGAAGCGACATCTAATACCTAAAAAATATATTTTGTAATTGGAACAGGGTCAACAGTATTCGGAAAAAAAAACATTCGTCTAAGTCATTACTCATTACTCAGACGAATGTTTTTTTTTTCCGAATTTTCAAGCGCAATCATTATTGCGGTTGAAAATTTCATTAGCATTAGGCATTACGTCAGAATGCTTCATGATTGGGTCGGAAAATTCGGAACAACGTCACATGCGCGAGCGCAGCAACATTTAAAATATCTGCGCGACTAGACGAACATAAGTTTCAGCTTTTTGTTAGGGTTGTGTGGTTTAGAGTAAAGTAGTAAGTAAGTAATTAATCATTTATTTACCAAAAATCTTAGCCTAGGTAACATCAGTGTTGTTTCAATAAGGGATGGGTACTATACGTAGGTTTTGGCTATTACAGATGAGTAAGACCCTTAAAACTAGGAAAATCTTGTATCTCGAAGGACAGTGGTCAGTATTTTTTATACTTTTCGCTAAACACCACAGATCTTTGCTTTCAAAACGAAAGTATTACACAACAAATTAATTAGTATTTCAAAGAATCACTTAGGTAACCTTTTTTAATCAAATCAATTAAAATCTTTAGCGTATCAGTAAATAATTAATTAACGACTATACCTAAACCAGATGGAAAGTGACAACTCCGTCACTTTCCATGATACGATCTACTTCTTGACCCTTATACATAATAAACAGGTTCTGCTCACGTAGATCAACTACTGGATATTATCCCATCCACAAATTAGACGCCTCTTCAAACGTTTACATAAAATAACTTCAAGGAGATATGAATATTCATAGTAAAGAGATATCTTAAATATTCGTGGAATACGTAACATGTTTTGTGAAGGAAATATTCTGAGATTGTGTCTAATGAAACACAATCTCCCCTGATTAATGAATCAGGGCTTCGTAATCATCATCAAGGTACTAACCCGCAAATATCAATTGCGGAACAGAGGCTTCACTTACCACAAAAAAACTACGGTTCAATGTACGTCGACAACGATTTTTAGCTACCTAGGTATGCCCATGCTATGTGACTAGAGCCAGGGATAAAATTAAAAACTTAACTTTTAATTTTAGAATATGTCATTTTCGAACTTTTGACTTTTAGAAAAGTTCGAAACTGCTATCAAAAATTTACTACTAAATTTTCGAAGTGAGATAAAATCGACTAAACTTGGTAATTTTAGACACAATTTACAAGCTCCGAGATTAATATTGTTCAGTGGAGTGTACTTAAAGTTTTATGTTACAGGCTGGGAACTTTGCGTAAGTGTCGTTTAAGACTACGTCGGCAAAACTGACACCTGGTTAGTAGTAACTCACAGAAAACGTGTGATAATTCGCCAAGGTACTTGAAGTAAATGGCCATTAAGGGGGATGCTAAGGTAGCCCGCGAAATTCAAATTTTCTTAGGTTTTTTTTTAATTTGCAGGTCAGTGTCAGGTTGTAATAGGTATGTTGATTAAAATGTGATTCGCAACCGTAAAAAATATAGCTTTACAGAATCATATCATTAGGATCAGCAATAAACTCCTTAAGTTAGAATTGCCCTACAATCTCATGATTTCATGAAATAGTCATTCAATAGGGTAATATGAACTTAGAGAGATGTATTGATGATTTTTATGATTATAATTCTATAAATAAATATTTGATACGGCCGCGAATCATATTTAGATCAACATACCACCTGATACTGACCTGCAAATTGCAAAAAACGTAAGAAAATTTGTATTTTGCGGGCTACCTTGGCGCATCCCCCTTAAGGCTACTTTAGTTTATTGCGATTTTTGAGCGCAACACAAATCGTTGTTACGTCTACGTCTAAGTATATAAGTATTATTTAATAAAGGCGATTATGATTTGATTAATAAATGAACATACCCAAATATCGTTTTTATAAGATACAAATGTATAGTACCTACAGAATATTTATGTATATAAATATTTAAATATACCATCCACATTGCGATTTTATTTGTAATGTAAAAACGTTAAATATGATCGAATGATCCCACGTAATGATTCTTATTTGTTGACAACGGTCTCGAAGCACCTCAATCGATCTTATTTAATCAGTGCAAAACGTTGGCTGTAGATCTTTCTTGGGATTATCGTTGAAAATCCATTATTATAAAAGAAATCTCGTGTAAAGTGAATGGGAATCCCGCATAATATTATTATCGGATAATAATTTAATGTCAAATTGATAACAACATGATGATTTCATTAGTTTTTATTTTATTTTGTTGAATGATAACTCAAAAAAATAACGTAGCAATCTAGTATAGGAGGCTATCTCAAACTAACGCCGAAGCATTGAGTTATAATGAACAACGCTCAAGTATATTTTTGTAAAATTTTTGGACTCTTGTTTTAAACTCGTGTATAAGAAGTTTATAACTAGTTATGTCTATTCTAATGCATATGTTAAATATACCAATAACTGTATCGATTATAATATCTTATCAATAAACCGAAACATCCAAACACCAATAATGATCCTTATTTTTTATTTGGATCAATTCATAAAAAAAGCAGTAATCATTTTGCGATCGCGTTACTGCGAGTTGTAATATTACTAGTCATCCACTCCTGCTTCGCACGGATTGTACGACTTGAGAAAACACCGAGATTTCTTTAATATATTCAAGTTTGAATGTGTTATACATATAAACCAATATAAAAATCCGTTGCATAGTTTAGAAGAACGCGGTCACACAGACTGACACGAAAAACGAACTTGTTTTATACTATTTATAAATTATAGATGCGTTTTTCTTTTCGCTTTTGCAATGGAAAAATATCTTCTAATGATGATCTACTTCTGATGTTTTTGCAATATTAAAGATGATGCAGGTGATGACATTCAGTAGAATAACGTGATCTTTCAGAAGCACGCTGTTCTACAAAATGGAACATGTCTAATTATACAAGATACTTAGGTCCAAAGCATCAATGCAATTGATAGTTGACATAAGGAATTGGCGATGGTTAAAATGGTATTTTTATTTTTTTTCCTCTTTTCTACCACTCATAAAACACATCACTCGTAAATGTACTACAAAATATAGTGAGAAAAAACCGAGTCATTTGCCCCTCAAGTGTCAGTGTGGGTGACGAACAATCACAGGTATCTGTAAACATACGTGTTGTTTGTACAACTCCGTCGCTGCGCACACGCAGGGGCGCGGGCGCAGCGCAGGCGGGGCGGTAGCTAGGTTTTGTATGTAGCGACTGTTTGAGTATGTGGTACTTGTATAAAAGTTATGTTAGGTATGACTTGGCGAGGTTTTTAGTTGTGTATAAAATGTCACTGTAATAATATGTTACGGATTGGTTGTCAATAACTTTTATACCAGGTATAGATTGGTGAAACTTCACATGATGAACACAACAAGTCTTTAATTCAAATAATTTATGTAAACAAAGAAACGTCAAGAAATGTCACTGTCAAAATGACAGAACAAGTGGTGCAAAACATGTTTTCATAAAATTTATATTAAGTAATCATCATTATAGGCGGATTTGTGTCAACGTATGTTACGACGACCAATTGGAATAGTGCACCTACATTCTGACGTTTCATAAGTGCCTATGTAGGTTTATGTGAAATAAAATATTTTAATTTTGATTTGACTGGATTTAATACGTTTCACCAATCTGTACTCGACACAAGGAAATATAAAAATAAATCAAAACTTCTGCATACCTCGAGGATCAGTCTGCCAAGTGAATGTCTAAGAGACAGTTATCACGATTAAATCACCGATCGCGTAGTAGTTATCATGATGAAGAGATGGTTCAGGCCCCAGAGCGAGGTCAAAAGACCACGTTTTATTTTTAATAAAAGCGGTTTTCCTCCTGCCTGAAAGCAAAACAGGAAAGCCTACAAAAACGAATTAACCTAATGCAATATCGATAGATAAACAGGACATCACTAATACTACTTATTGAAGTAAAGTGCGGACGCGCAATATTTATGATCAATATTTAGTATAGCGGATTATGAACAAGCCATGTCCGTTGGGACTAGGGTTGCCAGCTTTTTTATATCAAATATAGTATTTTCGAAGTTATTGCCTGTAAAAATATAGAAAATGACAAAAATAAAAAAATAAAAAATGCCTAATATGTATGTTAAAAAAAACCGATGCATATTTTTTTGCTTCTTTGAGCCTTTATAAACAGGTTTTACTTTTTAAATAGGTCATTAAAACTATTGTTACACTCAAAATTTAAGGTTACAAAACACCACTAATTCAGCTTTTATGAAATTAATACTGGCCCTATTGCGCTTATTTCGCCATTTTGTATTCAAATAAAAATATAGTAGTTTCACCTTATATTTTTGAAATATATTATTTAGCCCTCTAATATAGTAGGATACTATAATATATAGTAGGGTTGGTAACCCTAGTTGGGACAGCGATTAAGTTGTCTATTTGATTGTATGGCCGACAATGCTACGATATTGGCACTTAAAGGTATACGACGCAGAATGAAAACTATATCGATCGTAAAGGCGCACATATTTTTAAGCAGCCCCCAATTCACCCACTGCTGAGCATATATAGGCCTCTCTTTTTTTGTGCGAAGCCCCACGCTCCTGTGCCGGTCGTCCGAAGATGAAGTGTCGATAGTCCGGCGCGGCGAGATGGGTGGACACAGGCTGGCAGAGAAGCGTGAGGACATTAAACTGTACATTATAATAATTATAAAGCACGTGAATTAAAAAAATAAACTGTCAAACTTACATGCAAGAAGAAAATGCGTTTGTCACTGCCCTTATAGGGCAAGTGTGACGTAATAAGTGGTCACAAACCTGTGAACAATGGGTACAAAGGGTATTAATTGATGATAATTATAATACATGTTTATTTACTTTTTTTTTTTGCAAACATATTTGAATCTAGTGAAATCGTTTATTTTATTCATACTACGCCACTATAATTATACATATAACTATTTCAATAATGAAGTAATCAAATATACATTCAATACATTTAATTATTTATCATAAAACGGCCAAGGCAATTATTTTACGTAAAGACAAAAACAATAACAAAAAGTATACGACTACTCGACAGTCATACGCTCATCACACAATACTCCAGACGATAATCATCGAATAAGAACGTTTTCCATAATTTGATTATAGAATACCTAAGTACATTATTTCACTCTGTACATAACATTTCCTCGTCTGCCCGACGTTCGTATGTCACTGCAAGGATCCAGCAGAATATCAGCGTCAGGTACATTTGCCTGACACAGTCATACTCTGCTGGATTCCGATTGGATGACCTTGAAGCGCTCTTTGTTTGTTCTCTATTTAAATCATTGTATATCAGAGTCACGTTACTTTCTTTCTTTAAATTGTGTTTTTTTTTGTATGTTGGCACCTTGTATTTTTTTCTTTTGATTACTTAGTTATCATTAAATTGTGCTTAATGATATATTTATTATCTAAGCGTTTGACTTTACAAAACTGAAAACCTGCCTGTGTCTACGCACTGCGCAAATTGACGTTAACCAGTATAACTATGTTTAAATTAATAAACTAATGTTCAGTTTGCGAGTTTGTTTATAAGAAAAAGTCTAGTACCTAAGCTTAATAAGTAAGCTTTGAAACTTATCAAGATAGTTCATTTAGAAATCGCTGATAGAATTTTTATGCCCATATTGTTGGTCGAAATATACGTTTTTATTTATTTATAGCTTATGCACCTAACAAAATTAAAAAAAAATGCTATCGATTCAATCTCACTTTATACGGTTTAACATGCTTTTGCCCGCGGCATCGCCCGCGTAAAGGTCGGAAATTATTCCACAGGAAAGTACTACTGGGATTCATATAGTATCCTATGTCCTAACCTAGGTCATGGTCTATCTGTTCAGCTATTACGGCATGAGAAGGTAACAGACAGACAGGCAGATAATAAATCCAAATAATCTTTTTTAGGGTTCCATACCTCAAAATTAAATGTTAGAACCCTTATAGGATGACTTCGTTGCCTGTCAAGACCCTTTTACTCAGGAACGCGTAAAGGTATCAAGTTGAAATATAACTATATAAAAACTTAGATCTACGGTCCCTTGGAGCTGTAAAGAAAATAAAACTTCCACGTCAACGCGATAAAAAAATATGGGCATTTATTCCGCATACGTTGACACTCGTAAATTAACCAAAGCCTGTAAGGTAGTTCCCGCTGACCTAGCAGCATGAAGTTTGGCGAGAAGCAAAGTGTTACAGTTCTAGTATACATAAAGAGAAAAATCCAATAAATAGTAATTTGTAGTTATGTATCAACTGAAAAAAATAATTTCAAACTTCTCGTGGATTTCACCTTGGCCAGAGGCTAAGCATTGCCATACAACTTGGCAATGCCGCCAGTCTCTTGGGTACATTACCAGTCGACAGCGATGCGGAGGAATTTTTCGACGCCATCTTTTAATTTGTTAATAGTTTTAGTTAGGTTAGGTTAATTATATTTTAATTGTAAATATTATTGTAATTTAAATAAAAATGTACTTACATTAGTTACCCCCAAAAATAAATTGGTTCTTGAATCTGACTTGAAGTAACATTTCGTCTGTATTTCATTCAAATAGGTCTATTCCACTCTATTAAAAGTTGTTGGGGTTTTACCCCTTTTATTATATGTAGTGGATGCTGTTTCCAGGTCGAGGGATTCGTAGTAGAATTTAAAACCACACGACGTTCACAATAATTATATTTTATTGCAAATAGCACACAGAACTACGTCGTTACAGTATCAGTTTATGGAGGCAAGAGAGGACAGTGCTGCCATGAACAAATTAAAATAGAAATCAGTGTTGTCAATAAATAAAATTAATATTCTGAATGTTACTACTCTTAACAAAAGTTCTTTTTTCGACTGAAAAGTTAAGTTTGTCCTTCAATCCGCAATTGGAAATTCGGGCAGCCGAGCGAGCTTTGAGATGGAAAACTCAGGACGCGAGACCAACTTATACGAGTACACTAGTCCGGTTTAAAAACCAGTTTTTTTTAAGATTTTAACTGTCTTAAAGTAATCAATGATTTGTAATACCTATTCTAGTGCCGCCATTGACTACGTAATACCTCCATGATAGAAAGGTTATTTTATCACTTTAAAGTGTAATAACCTTTTACCAAGTAGGCTGATTTTAATTAAATAAACACTAAATGTTACTTCAAGTTACGGACTATGACTATGTTTCCAATACCTTAAATCTTTAGAAAAGAAGTTCACAAAAAAATCAATATAACATGTTAATTTTAAAATCATCCCCCTTTTTACCCCCTTTTGGGATGATTTTACAAAAACGCTGAAACACATAAATCGTTATTTCTTACCAATGCAAAAAATAATAATTTGAATATCCCTAACTTATGAAATGCTGGGTTTCCCATACAAATTTTCATCCCCTAAATCACTCCCATAGGAATACTTTTGAGACAAAAGTAAAGTAGCCTATGTCCTTCCCCAGGATGCCATCTATCTCTTTGCCAAATTTTATCGAAATCTGTTCAGTGGTTTACGCGTGAAAAGGTAACATACAGACAGAGTTACTTTCGACTTTATAATATTAAGTATGGATTTTAGTAGATACTAAAGTGTGTTATATCTAAGTATCTCTCTGTTAATTCGTTTAAGCCCTGATTAACGAAAGGAGATGTTAAAGAAATGTATGGAGCCTGGGCTAGCACCATGTACACTTTAAGTAAATATCGCAATACAATATAGTGACCGTTTTTAATGTTAATTTTCTATTATTTTACTTCGTTACAATGTACATTCAAATTAACTTGGTCAAGGAGAGCAACACAACATAAATATGGTGGATCAATAATATGAGAATTGTCATTTTGACAATGACATTTGATTGACGTGTGTAGGTATGTAATTTCTACGATAAAAAAAAGGCACGAATTCCGAAAATACTTGAGTTTCGTTATAATAATAAAATAAGACTACAGGATATTCTACTCGATTGCGGCAGTAATAATAAAATAAGTGCAACCCTAGTGCAACTTGATATTGTAGAATACCACATACATAATGAAACCCAAATCACAGGTGAATCAGAAACCATAATTATAACAAAGCTTGGGTCAACAGAGAAGCAAACAATCAATGTGTTTAGTAGTAAACTGGGTCGCAAAACAAAAACAATCACAAAAATCTCCGAAACACGTCCAATTCAAATTCAAAGCAAAGATAGACGTCAATTCATGAAACTTAAAACTTTCAAAGTCGTCAAACGTCACGTCAAACTGAACTGTCATGGCTAACCTAAAATAGGGTTATCATATTAAAAATACTTCCCAAATGATCATTTTTGTACGCCTGTACTCTTCTTCAAATTAGTTTGTAAATATTTTTATGAAAATTTCCTATTTTTTTCCTATTTATCTATTTAGTGTAACATAGTGGTAGCCCAAAATCAAACATCTCCTTTGATAAACAGGTGTCTTTATTATTGTTGTCATTAGATAAAATGTGTTTTCTCCCTTTATCACTTTTTACATAGTCGTGCTAAGCCTCAGGTTTCGGATACTTTACATCGTCATGCTTAGCCTTAAGTTCAGATACTTTACATCGTCATGCTTTGACGTTCAAAGTGCCTTTTGACGTTCAAAAGTGCCTTTTATGTACCTATTTGAAATAAATGATTTGACTTAGACTTTGACTTTGACTTAGCGTCAAGTTTCGGATACTTTACATCGTCGTGCTTAGCCTCATGTTTCGGATACTTTACATCGTCATGCTTAGCCTCAAGTTTCGGATACTTTACATCGTCATGCTTAGCCTCAAGTTTCGGATACTTTACATCGTCGTGCTTAGCCTCAAGTTTCGCATACTTCACATCGTCGTTCTTAGCCTCAAGTTTCGGATACTTTACATCGTCGTGCTTAACCTCAAGTTTCGGATACTTTTAAGTTAATCAAATAATTTGTAACCATCGATTTTTAAGTATGATGTAATAATTAATAATGATATAACGATATTGATTCTCATATACATAACATCACGCTTGCTTTCACCAAAGGGTTGAGGTGTGTCTTACACCTACATTTCGCCATTTATTTGACTTAAACCCTTGATAATCTTTAACGACACCAACTTTTAGTTACTCTAGTAAATTCATAGAAATTGTGACACTTTAATAAGTTTAAATCGCAGTACTTACGTATAGCTTACGCAATTTTTACGATTGTTAGTCTCGGTATTGCGCTGTTGTGGATAATATTATTATATCAGTAGATATACCACCAATTATAAACAGTGTAAAAATACGAAATCTGTAGTAATACTTATTGTTTTGTGCTGTACGCAATGGCAAAAAAGGGGCACACTTCACGCCGTACCCTAATATTATACTGTCTCACAGTAATTTAAGTAGGTACTTTTGTTTTTTTCGTCACTGAAGGCTGCATTGACTTTTCAGCTTATTTTACGAGGTTTCTGAAGATGGGTCAGAAAGAAACCGCTATTTGAATTGAAAACGTTTCGCATACCATACAAAAATCAAAATCAAATTAGATCTTTGACTTACATACATAAACTCACGCCTTCTTCCCAAGGAGGTAGGCTGAAACTACAGAACGCCCTTACATACTCCTTTTGCTTCGCTTACGTTCATAGGTAGATCTTGTCAGGCCTTTGACTTGTCAGATGTAATTAGGCAGACAGCTGCTTGTCTCAGCATGTCTCAGAATATAACGGCTCCCACAAACAGGCGCGACGCGACAGCGCGACGTGACTGTTGTAGAACAATATCCATGAAGTTTTCAAAGAAAATGTTCTACTAGAGCCGCGTCGTGCCTGTTTGTGGGAGCCTTAAGACAGTTTGCAGTCGTGATAGTCGTAACCTATATACTCAGTAGATTGCGATGAAGCCCCGGTTTCGTGAAACACGGTTGACATTTACTTATACTTTCTCGGTCAGAGTACCTATCTATCTTTTATAACCTTATTTTTTATGCACATTCTTAAAGTTGGGTCGAAAAACATAATGATCAGCAAAAATCGACACTTTGAACCCCGGGGAAAGACCTAGACTACCTAGGTCTTTCCCCGGGGTTCAAAGTATCCACATACCAAATTTCTTCAAAATCGGTTTAGCCGTTTCGGAGATTAGCCGGAACAAACAAACAGAGAGACAATTTTTTTTTGTTTGTTTTATGTACCGTTTATACATACTTACATACGCATCTAAAAAGCTGATATTTTGAAATTACAAACAGACACTTCAATTTTATTTATTTGTATGTCCCTATGTAATGTATGGAATAGATTTTCATGAATGAAGAAAAATCTTTAAAAAAATGAAGCTTTTCAAAGATTTTTCTTGAAAGTTACCAGAAAGCCTGAAAGCTGCAGATTTTAGAATCACATTCCAAAACAATAGGTAAATGCCTAGAATTGCACACCTAATATTTATCTTCTCCAATAACATAAGAGAGCTTTTAGCATTACAAACAAAATACATAACCCTGAAATGAAATAAGTCAAAAAAAAAAAAACTTAATTCCGGCTCAACAAAATTCCCTTGGCACCCAGACTTGACATTAAAGTAACATAAAAAGTGACTTCTAAGTGCCCTAAGTACACACCTGTTTACTTCAGAACTTTATTACAAACTCGGCGATAACATATTTTCATATCAAGTGCTTAGAGCAAATATTAAATAAGTTCTATGTTGATTTTTTATAGATTAGACGACGACATTACTCCAATAAGTCGTGTTCAAAGGTCGATACTCCCGAAACTGAAAATAAATATTTAAGAACGATTTCTGAGAATTATAGTTTTTTCTATTTTTTTTTTTCTTTTAACGGCGCGGCGTAGGTGAATCGAAGATCGCTTTTAGCGATAAGACCGCCCATTGTGTCACTCTATGTAAAATTTCTACATTTATATCTGTAATTTTTATAACAATAATAATATATAATATTTATTTATTTAATTTGACAACATTGGTCCATTGGTTAGTGACAAACTTATCAACTAAGAGTTAGTATTTATTAACTAGGTACACATAATTATTATTTATCACTGCCGCAAGTGCAGCCGGACAAAGTGTTCCAGTATTGGTGCATCATTTTGTTCGGCTAGGGATTTCAAAATGCTGTTGTTGCTAGCCCTCATTCTGCTTATTAAGAGGACGCGGTCTTTTTCCTCATGATGGCATAAAAGTCGTCAGTTCGTACTACAGCAACCTCAACAGCACTCTGAAGCCATTATTATACTCGTATTGCACACGCAAAGCATCTAGAGCCATCCGCGTACAGTTGTATGGTGTAAATAATAAAAAGTATTCTATTCTATTCTATTCTAGGTGTGACCAAATATGTTTATGAGTTCTTCTGTGCAATGATCGGTCAGTCTTACCAAGGGGTCTCGTGTTACCCAGTAACGTATATGGAGGTTAGATAGGTAGTCGCTCTATGTAGAATCCTGGTAGTCAGCTGCATCCAGTTGGACTGGAAGCTGACCACAACATAGTTGGGAATAGACAAGGCAAATGATGATTCTGTGGGATGATCGAATTATTCATAAAAGTCGCCAGCAGGTCAAGTTACACGAAACTGTCAAATTTCTCCAAACGATGTTAAACCTTAGAATGTTGACGGTTAAGTTCAAAATCGAATGAGAAACTCTGACAGTTTGTGGTAACTTGATGTGCTGGCGACTGTACCTAAATGTTATTTGGTTTCATTAATTAAGATTGATAATTCTGTATTTCATAATAAAAAGCTAATTAAATAACGGTTTAAACTATTGAGTCTAGTCTCTAGATCTGTTTCTAATTATGAATCATTATGTTTCAGACAGTCTTCATTTCAAAACATAAAGAACATTATAATTACAAAAATAAATCGGTAGGTAGTGACCTACCTATTTCTGCAAGTCTGCAGTTCAAGAGATAATATCCTCGTTCTGCCGTTAGCCTAATATATTTGGGTCTTATTCTTCCACCGATCTTCATTGACACCTTCTCTAGCCCTATCATCTTTCACGTAAACCATCCACCGTTCCTTTGATCTAGCCATACTCTTTTGGCCATCCACATTTGTACCTAGATACTCAAAACTTTTCTCACTCCAATAACTCCAATCAACAATTCAAAAGGTAACAAATTTACAGATTCCAAATAATTTCATTACAACATACCCTATTTGACATAATTATAACTAATGCAGTAACGAATGTTTTTTATGTATTAATTTGCTATAATTTAGTTCTCTGTATTAGTTTTGAAAGTTTTATTGTATTTATCACCTACTAATTAATTAGAACATTTGTGAGCCGTTGACGGCAAGACATAGCGTTTATTTTTATTAATTTTGACATCTGTACTTTTTTGTTTATCTGTGTTCTACAAATAAAAATATTTGAATTCGAATTTGAATGCTAAACCTTGGTTTCGAATTAAGTCCACGATACTATCTTAAAACAGAAGCTCCATAATAATAATAAAACTGAGCAAATCTAATCGTGAGGCGTGGCACGACTTCACCTTTCCAACGATTTAGACGATGTAGGCGATGTAAGGAAACTTACTGAAACAGGAGAACTTAGACTTATGGACTGGTGAAATGACAAAGTCAAATCATTTATTTCAAATAGGCACATAAAAGGCCCTTTTGAACATCAAAATTTACAAGAAAATAGAATTGATTCTAGTTGCCCCTTCCCTTCCTTTCGTATAGAGAAGAATGGGCAATGGGGAACGACTTTTATAATGTCACTAAAAATGTGAGCAATTCGATTGAGTAAAATATCATTTTGTAAAAAAAAAATGAATAAGGAAACGAGTCTTCTGTTCCTCAATCAGCCTATAATGTTCCCACTGCTGGGACACAGGCCTCCTCTCGGTGAAAGGGAGTGGGCTATAATCCACCACGCGGGCCCAATGCGGGTTGGTAAATAACACGTTTTCGAATTTTTGTTTCTAGGACATACTGGTTTCCTCACAATGTTTTCCTTCACCGTTTTGAGTTCCTCATCAATCGATAAAAATAAATGCCTGAAAAATCAGCGACATTTTCAAAAGATCTTTTTTCTTTTATTTCATTCTTCACCTTATTTAGACCAACAGATTTAAGTGCCTACCTAAATAGAAAAAAAAATCTTCATCTTTAAAATATTTCTCAATGTATTTCTTAGTGCCTTGGAGTATTCCCAAAGGCAGTTTACCTAGTCGAGTAAGTATTTGTAATTTTTATTATCGATACTGCATGATCAGCACATATTTACTCACTTAGCGTTACTTGCACCTCGTACATAGTATGTTTTATGTATCTAGCTCAACAACGTGGGTGGAATTCTCGGTTTACTTTTCACACAAAAAACCCCACATTATGGTGTGTATCATCACCATATTACGTCGTCTCCACGGAATTTATAGGTCTTGCCATAAAATAGATACGTGATAGAAAAAAATAAAAGGACACCCGCGGGTAGTCGGGCGTGTCTTTGCTCCTTGCGTCACCGTATCAACAAAGCGGTGCCCACGCGCTAATGTATTCAACGCGGCGATTGATGAAGTATAAAATTTCTTAGTACCGTCTCACTCACAATGGAATTATGATAATTTATCGGTTGGCTTGTGCCGGCCGAGTGTGTGGGAACGCGCGCGGCACGGGCTTTCCCACGACGCCGCGCTACGAAGAAGAACGTCTCATTGGCTACGTTCAGAAGCGTCGCTTACGCCGTTATCCGCTCGCGTGTCAATGTGCCCTCAGCGCCGACAGGTCGTAAGTCCCAAGTGGCCCGCGCTCGGGGCACGATTCGCCTATTCCGAAGGCGGTGTTGACACATAGGACGTTTTGCCGTCTAGCGGTGTAAGACAGAATTGGAGTAAGTAGCGTCACGGCGGCTTCGACCGCACAATGGGTCGGTGTCGAGTCGACTAGCGGTGCTGGGAACAAACTCACACCTCTGCAAGGTGATAGTCAATGTTATTGTTTTGACTGACTAATTAGGATTATACTTTTGTAACTCAAGGATGTTGTTCATGATAAATGGCAATTTTATGTCGTGTCCTAGGATAAGAATGAATAATTGCGTTATTGAATTATATTTACAGAAACATCTGTTTAAAGTTAAATGGCTGTCAGAGAGCATTAGTCATGTTATCTGTGATAAATAATACTTGTAAGAAATAAAATTTTCTCGATAAATGACTGGATAGAAAAACTAGATAGCTGTAGGAGAAATATTTGTAAAATCTAACTCACATTGCTGGTTTTCAAACCGACTTGGTCGTGAGCCGTGCAAGCAGTCACGGCAACATTGCCCAATGTAGGCCACAAGGCACAAATAATAATTAATAACACACGTAAGCAGTAAAAAGTCGGTGTGACAGTAATAATTTCTATTCGTCACTCTGTCTGTATGACCGACGGAGGCGATAACGCGCCTCATGTCGCCGTAGAACTGCGCCCGCGCCGAACGCACAGGGCTGCCACTCTCCGAAAAAAAAAAAAAAATTTTGTTCTTACCTTCCCGTAACGATTTGCATATCAATACAAAGTCTGTCCAACAAAGACTGTCTTTTAGCATTGTAAAACGATTGACCAAAGCATAACAATTAAAAAATATGACTACAAAACTCGTAATAAGTGTTTAATGTACAGTTTTTTTTTTGTTACTAAATATAGGGAATTCCTGTCTCTTGACAGATATTTAATTCATCGCCACGAGTCGCCTTGTAGTTGTGACGTCACTGCGTATTCTTTGGCGCGCGAATGGGGGAGCGTCTTGGCATGCGTACGCGCAGGGTGACGTAAGGAGGGTGCGCAACTACGCGTGGGAACTCGTGCTAGCCAGCTGCTATCAGCTGAAACCCTCACTTGGATGCACAGCTGTTTGGTCTTACCGGCTTTGATTTAAGAAATAATAGTAATGAAATAACTGCGCGAAATTTTTACCAAATTGTCTAGTAACGGTTTTTTGACAGGGTAAATAATATTTTCTCAAGTCAAGTAAAGACCACATTGTTATAGGTATGAATACAAATAACTGTTACAATTTAGTCCGTAATTGAGGTACTCATCGTTTTTTTAACGTTAATGTAAAGATTCAAACCGGGCCAATTTAAGGAAAATAATAAGGTACGGCAACTTTTGCTTAAATAGTTACAATAATAAATTTATTTTGTAAAGTAATGCTTTTACAACAAAAATGATTTTATATGGATCAAAGGTTTTGATCCGATTATTTTTGTATTCAGTTAAATCGGAAAACTAAGCCATTTTTACTCAGGAATAGTTCAATTAAATTATTATCTAATCTAGCCTTTTAAATCTATAAATATTTCCAAAAATCCAGAATCCCGCGAGTGCCACCCCTACTTTTATCACGGGCGTTTTGCCACAATCGGTGTACGGCGCATAAAACGGAGAGACGGGCGGCGCGCGCGCCATTCGCTCACAGACCGTCGCGCGCGCTCCAATGATCCTACCCGCCCGTACTATGTCGCCGCCGCACGGCGCCTTCCACCCGCCCGCGCACGCGCAACCCGACGAGGAACCCGTCTCCCGAACATACCAATACAGAAAAGTCATGAAACCCATGCTAGAAAGAAAAAGGAGGGCACGCATCAACCGCTGCCTCGACGAGCTCAAAGACCTCATGGTTACCGCCCTGCAAGCTGAAGGAGAAAATGTCTCCAAACTGGAAAAAGCTGACATCCTGGAACTCACCGTGCGACACCTCCACAGCCTCAAAAGGAGAGGTCAGTTAGTGCTGAAATCCGAAATGTCCTACCAAGAACGTTTTCGTGCTGGATTTACTCAGTGTGCTACAGAAGTGTCTCAGTTTATTGCGAACGCTACGTTAGCTGCCACTGCCATGCAGCGTCAAGGCCCAGTGGACCCTCAGGCTGGAGCGAGGCTGCTGCAGCACCTCAGTAACTGTATAAGGAGGTTGGAGAATCCTCAAGTTGTGCAGCCTCAGCCGATAGCGCCGAATGGTATTACGAGGCCGACGCCTCTGCAGGCCATCGCGCCGGCGCCTCCCCAGCAACAGCAGGTTGTGGTGCAGAGGACATCATTACCAGACCGAGGGTTGAAGAGGCTGGCGGAGCCGATGGATTCGGAAGCGGCGCTCGCGAAGCGTGCGTACGCGCCGCCCTCGCCGCCGCACAGCCCCGCCTCCGAGCCCGACTCCGCCCAGTCGATGTGGCGGCCGTGGTGATCGTGGAGCCTGCTCCTCCACCTCGCATGCAGGACCGTGTGACAACGTGTGATAATCATTTATGTTGTTGTTTGTTTCTATTAACGTTCCTAGAACTGATGTGTGTTAACGAAGTATGGGTTGTTCTCGCTTTGCTTGTTGAAGTTTTACTTTTTTATTAATTTAATAAATTAAGGTTTTTTGTTCAGTAGTAATCTGTTATTTTTGTATTCCTAACTTCAACGTCTTCCGCGTCGGTTAAAGCATTTACTTGTACGTTTAAGTACCATGTAGCGTAGTTAGCACCTAAGTTTTACTGTGATAAATAGTTATCTTTGATAGGTGTTGTTAGGTTAGCGAATTCGTAGAGGATGTTTACTGTAGACTAATTGAATGATAAAAAAAAGAAAATAAACAATGTTTGTAATAATATTTGTTTTGTTTCGGTAGCACACCTTATACTAACAGTTAACACTGATAGTGATGCACCTGCATTATTATAAATATTTCGTGTTCCATATACCTATATCTAACCATTTATTTATATATTCATCAACTAACTCTACCTTATAATCTTTTTCAACTGTAAGATTATTTTCATCGCAACTTGACAAATATTTCTCATAGTCCCACAATATCTCATCTACAAACTAATTAGTTCTTACATACGACTCAGTCTCTTCATTTCCTTATCATAAGCTTTAATTCACATCTTAATTAGATATTGCACTGGTTAAACTCATAACTAAAGGTCTAATTTTCTTACAATCTCCAGTTGCTTCAGAAAAAATCTTTCAGCTCAAGCTAAAATAAATCTTATTCGCTTTCCTTTTAAGTTTAAATAGCATTAGTAATTGCACATCTACTATTAATGTAATGGAGTGCTGTTTTATTAAATTCTTGTAAATTTCTTTGTATTGTAAGCGAGTGTAGTTCACACGGTATTCAACGACCGTGCCAGATTTTATTACCCAAGAGCGTCAATAAAATCATTCCGCTTTAGACCAGCGACCCGCTTTATAAAACAGTATCTATTCTAGATTTGAACTAAAGAGCTCAAATTGAACAAAAAAAAAAAACGTCAATAGTTTATTATCATTATTGACGACTAGACTACATCATTTTGTGTTATAGGTACTTCAGGAGGCCTAGATAAAGTGACATTCTGTCAGCGACAATAATGATGGAAACGTCAAAATAGTATTAGATTGACATAAGCTACCGAGTCAATCCATTTAAAAGTCGTTGTAGAATTACAATACGCTTTGGAAGCGATTGCCACTTGCCTAGGGTATTTATCAAAACCTGAGGGGGATTTTGATAAAGAACTCTTTGACGAAAATCAATGGTGATTCCATTGGAGTTCAGATTCCTAGCAGCAGAGACTATATTTAAAATCTCTCTTCGTACACCTCGGATTGGTGACTGATCACGGTGATCTCAGTAAGTGTATTTAAATTAACTCAAATTAATGTCACTGTACATCACCTTAGCATACAAATAAAACTTTGAACACAACTAAGTACGAATTAATCAATCACAACATTTTATTTCAGAATGTAAACAATCGTCAAAAGTCTAACTAAGAATAATATTAAATATCGTGATCAAAATGAACGGTAAGCAATAATAATTATTGTGCTACTTAATACTCAGACTTGTGCTACTAACATCACTATGCAACTGATTCCATTATCATATGCTTTAGACAAGGAACATCACTAGCAGAGTAACTGTAAAAGTGTAGGTCAAAGTAACTTTAAATTCTTATTGCTGAAAATGATAACAATAAAATTTGTAATTTTTTGGTCTAGCATCGTGTTTTCGAATACATGTTCCTCGTCGACAACAGCCTATATGAGACTATTGTAGGACATAGGAACCTCCCCAGTTCCAAAAACTAGAAGGTAATTTAAGTAAATTCACCTAAGCTTGCTTTTTGGCCACGGGCTGCAGTTTATAGACATTAGTGAACAGGAGGACGCTTCAGTCATTTCTTATAACCTTAATCCCATATTACATTTTCTACAGCATTTAAGGAGAGTTGAAGCAAAGGGATAGCCAACTATTTAACTAGTTTACTATGCTATGTCAAACACTTACCAAAATTACCCGAAAAAAAACATAGACGGCAAATACATATTATCTATTTAATAAAATTTGCACTAATAAATAAAGTCCCTTCACAATCAAACAAAGTTATTTAATTATCGTTGTGACCAAATCGAGCGCATCCAAAAAAGCCGTTCGTGTTACAAGACCTTTAGAAGGAGCGATTACGGGCGGAGAGGCGGCGCGCGCGCAGTCAAGATGATACAGAAGCCCGACAACCAGTATTTTTAACAATATGCTCGATAAGGATCTCAAATGTAATTAGTAGCAAAGAAGTAAAATACCATATTGTGGACCAGGGTTCCTGATTGGCCGTTGTAGGATCAAAATTTAATATTTTAAGGGTACGTGAAAGTATGAAAATAGTGGACTTCGGGTTAAAGTACTATAAACTCTAACCCACTGATTCAGATTTTTTCATAACGATTTGCATGACAGAATATTATCTTAAGGTCTGATTTGGTGGCTGGTGAGACGCGAAAGCCTTTCCAATTTTATAAAGATGGAAAAGCAATTCAAGTCAATCAATCTCAAACCACTGCAATTCGAAAATTAATTACGCTTTAACATAAATTTGTTTCGGCCATAGTAAGCCTTCTGCACCCACCTATTCGCAGCGCAGGCCCAGGAATTAGTTCGGTACAGTCTAATTGGAACGCTGTTGCGTGCGCGCAGCCGTGGGAAACGCCCGGTGAAAATACTATGGATCGGCGCAATTTGAGATTTAGTTACGGCGCGGCAGCGGTAAGCTTTTTTTGATATCAATGTTGAAGAACGTAATTTTGATGTGCGATGAATTATGAGTTGGTCTTGGGATGTTTGGGAATCTGGAATTGATGTTTTCAACATATTTTCAAAATGGCACCATATAAAAACGGAGTCTATGTCAGGATCAGCTATTTCAAAAATATATAATTTCTGGGATAAGATATATAAATTTTGCGGGCATTGTGATTAAATCCGACTTGACACAAGCTACAAAAGCTGTATAAAAAAAATATATGTTTAGTTTGAGACTCATTTTGCATACTTTTATTTACAAAACTCGATTCTTTTCTCGCAGTTTCAATAAGGACGTTCTACTAAGAATGCCCACACAAAAAATACTGGCAAAATTAATGTTAATATACCGTGGTTATACAAGCAAAAACCAGAAACATAATTTGCATAACATAATTAAGACAAACCAAAGTTACAAAGTAGAAAGTGGTCGTAATCAATGCTTGTATATCATTGACAATAATTGTTACAAAAAAGGAACACAATCTTGATTGTAGTCGACAATTGCATTGTTAGCAGTCATTATCAATCAAGAGAGGCTCTCATAATACACGCCTACTGTTTAACCTTTTTATTAGCTTTAAATTAACATAACTTCATGCCTTGTAATACGATTTGGTCAGCAGACTACATCCAATTATGTCATAAGAGTCTCTCTCTTTCTCTCAGGAATTTTGAAAACAAGAATAGCAAGCAACGGATATACAGTTAATCCTGATGGTTAATATCTCCAAAGAGGGTAACACTTATATGATCCATTTCAATATGATTACTTAATTATTATCACTAAGACTAACCTGACATGAAAATTAAACTCAACTAAAGAGCCTGACCCTGACAAACGTAGGTACAGACGTTTGACAGGCTACGTTGCTTACACTACAAAATTAACTAGTCTTTATACAAATTTAAAGTTAGCACATAATCCCTCTTTTAAAACCAGTACAGGATCCCCGGTGACGTGTATAAACTTGACCATCCTGCATTGATATCGTAGGAGGAATTTCAACGCAACAGGTCCCAGTATAGTCCCCTGCGTCATACTCGTAAAAATATACTTAAAGAGCAAATAAAGCATGGCCTTTGTAGGTTATATTTTTTTGTATCAAAGATTCGGGATTTTCCTTTGTATCGTCCACTGTACCAACAACTTAATCAAATTCATTAGAAAAAAATAGCATTTATAATATTACAAGTTGTTAAAATAATATAGTCAAAGGCTTTATTGTATGGTAAAGTTAACGATTGTGAACAAATACACACAACACCTCACTAATTGATGAGCAGTGTAATTGAATCACTAATTAACAATTACTTTGATCAACCTTTTCACTAAAATGGAGATATAATCATTAACATTTCAGCACTGGCCATTGTCCAGTCATAACGGTACAACCCGAGGCGACAGTGTTTTGTTTTTATTAAAAAAACCACTGATATAATTATGGTTAACGAAAGTGCATACAAGAGCAACTGGTTTGCAACGGATGAATATTTCATAAAGGTCACAAGGACGTAAGTACAAATAAGGACATAATTATAAAGCCTACGCCAATAAAAGTTATAAGTAAGCCCTTTTTAATTCTACCAAATTGGATATTATGGAACCGACTCCAATTTATTTTTGTTGTAATTTTAAGGAACGTGTTGCTGATTATTATTCGGCCTTTAAAGATATCGTTTGCACAGTAGTGCAAACGATATCTTTAAAGGAGCTCTAAAAGCCAGAATATATTTAAGTTAACGCTAAAGTGACCACGTCGTGGGACAAGTGAATTATCGGACCAGACATCCTACAGTGTTGAATCAAACGATTCTAAAGGAGCAAGGAGGGGTTGGATTAGGTTCAGTGAGGGATAAGAGAATCAACTCATAGCTACAGTACGATGTTCGGATTGCAGAACTACAGAATAACTTGAAATTCATCAAAGAATCTCGATTAGGTCTCCTACTCAAGAGCTTCCAATTTTTAATAAAATTGATATCTCTAAGGTTCATTAAAAGACTAAGTATAAATCTGAACAGGAAACTATTAAGATAATATTTAACGCCAAATGCAGGAAGACGTGCAATGTAGGCGCCATCATAGCTATTACGACATCTAGACACATAAGTTTATATGAGTAAACGGAAATAATACAGACTAAGATTAATCTCGGCTATATGTATCCGTTGCTTATATGTTAGCCGAAGAGCTTATCTTGGTCGTGTCTAGACTTAAACGTCACGTACAAAGTTTAATCGGAGCGCATGCATTCCGTGGTATTACGATAAAAGTTTGTAACGCAAAAAATAGAAGGAAGGGGGGTAAAATAGTCTTATCTGTACTAAAATTTTGGTCAAAAGTATAATCTGTGTAATTCAGCATATCTTAAGATTGAATATTTTGTGAGAGACCCCGAAATTCTAAAACATATGATAAAATAACAGATTTGATTAACAGTCACAGATTACTGGAAACAAGTCAGTTAGTTTAATATTAGTAACGACAAAAAGAAGAAGAAATAAGAAAAGGTTACAATAATTATGAAAAGAATAAATCATTTTGATAATGTAGAAACAAAATTGTTATATGGTTCAGTAGCTGATCACAAAGCAAGATAACGTCTAGAAAACAACGTTTCATTGCACACCAGATCAATACAAGATACACATTAATTTCAAAAGAATTACATAACACCTTATCTTACTACATCTTCCTTAGGACAGACAAAGATATTTGTAAAGGCGTTGAATGAAGCAAAAACAAGTGCTTTTGATCGCGTGCCCGTCTCTTACATCGCAATCATTTAATTACATAAAACAAAATAAGTAATTGAATGAATGACTTCCTATATCAATTTTTATGGCAAGTAAGATATAGCGTTAACTGTTGAGTTCCGTATCTTCATGACCATCATTATACTCATAATATGGCTACACTGTTTGTTGCGTATTTGAATTTTGTGTCAGTTTTTTGCAAAGCGATATTTTAAAACAGCCAAACAAACACAATACTCCTGGTCAATCTGCCATCAGTATCCAGCTTGCACTATGTCTTCTGAAGGTCATTAAATTTGCCAAAAAAATACTTTCACGATTGCCATTATCTCTTCCGTCGGGTTGTTAGTTTCAATTCTACCCTTGTGTACTCTATTAAAATCTTTTGTTAAACCAAATTCCCACAGAACCCTAACACCATTACCTATAAGTAACGAAAGCGTAACTTAACAAAAAGTAAAAGTGTTATTTTTTCCATTGCGTTGCTTTGCTACGAATCTGCCTCCAGTTTTACGTAAGTCCCTTTCGATTCCGATACTTCTCGATCGTCCATTTTGTTACTTTCCTTCGATTCTATTGTGATATTTGTAATAGATTTAACAATTGAATACGGAAACATCACTAGCACGTTGTGGTGATAAAAAAATAACAATTATTGTTAAATTATTGTATCATCGGGAATCAGTAGAAGGTAAATCAGTACAGTTGCTGGAAAATTGTTGAAATATTGGCTATTGTAGTTATATTATTAATGTCGTTTTATTTTTAATGTCTCATCTATACTCAACTATTTAAAGTATTATTGTCTTAATTTTTTTGTTCATACAGATGTATCATTTAAACTTGTCACTTCTTATCTTCATCATAAAAACTTTGCTAGTGTTATTTGTAGTTGCACTAATATTATTCCATTTTGAATAATGTTCTGCTAGTCTAGTTCATTTATAGCTACAACATCATTATCTAAATTCCATCTATCATCATGTGTATCAACAGTTCTTTTAAAACATTTTCCACCGTTCATAGAGCTATTTCGACAAACACAAACTCATCTTCCAGAGTGCCATCACGGTATTCAACAAGTGGGCGTGTGTAGGAGGACTGAATAATGCATAGATTATTAAGTATTTATCAAACTAATCGTGAGAATTGATGATTTTCTTCAAAAACCATCGATTTGTCATGCCCACATGACATACGACGGACGTGTGTTAGCTTTCATTTACGTGTTTATAAGTTTTAAGCGATGCTCTTCGCTGCGAGCTTCATTAGTGATATTGTTATCTACTGTTATAGTATTTTGGTGTCCAGTCCTTAAATCCCAATTCCTTTACTCTTCTCTGTGAAGAATTACATTTTGTTACACGAAATCGTTCCTATCCTCGCCAAACAAGTTACTAGATAGCAGTGGATATCCTATCCGAAAACACCATAATTGTGGTTACGGCACCATATTACTCGTGCGCCAATATGTGTAGAGCTTATAGAAATAACTTAAAATCTGTTTTGTCCCACGGTACAATGACACGATGACCGTAACATTAGGTACCTACCTATGTGAATGTATTTTTTCGACATCATTAATTGACTAAAGCATACTATTTTAATTATATTAGGTATCAATTCTATCGTACTAAATGTTTAATTATTTCCCTGCTAATTATCTTTGGCGGTTGTGACTATTGTGAGTCAGGTTTCAATCAACTAATTTTAGCTGTACACACTAATTACGCACATTTTAGCGAGGGTAAAGTTCGCAGCGGTCTAAAATTAATTCTATATTGCTAGCCGATTGGTTATTAGCTCTATTAGATAATGTTACGTACCTAACAGATATATATTTCAGAATGTGTGGCCGGTGAATTTATTCAAATTGAATAATAACTTAAATAGGTTGTAATAGTGTTATTGAAATTAAAGTTTGAACAAACTTCGAATGCTTAATTTCTTTGTATTTCATTTATTTTAATACTCAATAAAGTATTGATACTTTTATTGCATTCCACATGTAGGTATTCTTAGGTGGTAAACTTATAATTAGATCATATGGACCCTGTCGGGCACAGCAAATTAAGTGAGTTAGGACTTTTTCAATATCGATCGACCCATCACGTGGTTGAAGTTTCGCTAGCTAATTTAATTTGACCCTGTTAAAACACAACCACTCATTATG
Source organism: Griposia aprilina (assembly GCA_916610205.1). Taxonomy (NCBI): domain Eukaryota; kingdom Metazoa; phylum Arthropoda; class Insecta; order Lepidoptera; family Noctuidae; genus Griposia; species Griposia aprilina. The sequence continues at coordinate 15,714,629 of OU744302.1, forward strand.
TCATAAGTTGGAAAAGTTACAAAGTTCTTTTATATCTTTTCCCATATATTTACGTAATAGAGGATCCCATTGCTATTCAGTTATGTAGGTGAAGATTTACTATCCGAAATATAACATGACACACACATTCACATCTTTCTACACACACATCAAACATACCATCTCGGAAGCCTTTACTCCTCACCCGTCCATTACATTTCTATTTGCCCATAGATAAGACATCTCAATTTCAATTATTGACATCATTGTCTGCAGTCATGAAAACGCAACTTTGCACTCACACTTAAGAAAATAAAAATAAAAAGTAATTAGAATCGTGACGACCTCTCGCTTCGAAGCAATGAAGTTAATTGATTGTTGTAAAAAACGCGCAAAACTGTGCTCCGGTGGACGATGAGATGGTTGGTTTTTAGAGTTCCGTCCGGTTAGGGTTGTTCAAGGAAACATAATTCATCATTATAATAATTATTTTATGAAGAAGAAAACAACCTAATCTTGTGGACGATCTTGTCTTTCATTTACTCTAACGCACTTAGAAAATGTACGGATAAACGTGTGGAAAAGTGTCTATGTCCAGCAGTGGACTACAAATCTACAATAGGCTGAGTTGATTGATATCACCAAAGGCCACACTTTTCCACACCATCAATCATGATTGTGTGGAAAAGTGTGGCCTTAGCTTTGCAGTGGGTTGATACAGGCTATAAAGATGCTATCTTCTTGTTTTCTTCAGATCTATTGCTCTTTAGTGAACAAGGCAGTTTTATTTCTTCTTCTTCAAGTCGATGGCACGACATTTTATTAGATTTTGTTCACCCAAAACTTCGCCACTTCCACAGCATTGTCGGTGGCAGCGCAGAGGTCAATATGGCTGCATTTTTTGGGGCACGGAGAGCAAGATAAGAGTTGGAACATAGTCTGCGACACAGCTCCACATCCACAGCCTGTTACCGTTTCGTTTTTTTATTTGAATTTGCTAGATTTAATTCTATCATTGCGACAATATTCATTCATATCTATGTGATTTGCTTATCTTCTCATCAACCCGCATGAAACGAAAGTGCAAGGTACTGTGTCTTGCACTTTCGTTTTCATTTGCAAACCGAGAGCAGTAATGCCAACTTACAGACCAAGGAACATACAGTACTCTATACAGTGACATACTTTATATAGTTCCAGACCCGAGAAGCATGAGGATAGTATCATAATATAATAAGTAAAACTACACGATACTAATCGACTAAAACATTTTACGTAACAAATCATGTGCGCAATACATATCAAGCTATACATTTCCAATATATCCTGACTTCTCATTGTACGAAAAACCTATGCAAAGCAAGGTCAGCTAAAACTGGAAATGTATAGCTTGATAATGTGGCCGTGTGTAAAGCACACTATTAATGTGCTTCACTTAACGTATTGCGTGCGTAAGCTTTAAAGGGGGAGGGGGGGCTTTAAATTTAAATTATGCCAAAAGTAAATCTCTAATGTCAAAATCAGATAGAAATTTCTGGTCAGATAAAAAGCGTCAGCCCTGACAATTAATTCGCTCCATGCAACAGCCGCGCAACTCAGTTGAGAAACACAAGTGCACTGGAGTTTGACAGATGGACCAAACATTTACATAAACGACAGTGCACTCAACTAGAACCTGTCCGAAATGCAGCGGTCACAAAAAGTGGCCCAAACAAAATGTTTGTCGAAAAATATCTAAATTGCAAAGAAAAGAAATTGAGCGCACTGTAGCTAAACTATTAAAAGTCTAAAGGTCTTACCACAAAAACTTAGATACTTGTTCAACGCGTGTCTACTGTCAGTCTAACGTCAAACTCCATACATTAATCTCCTGTTGAACAGTTGTCTAACCTAAACGGCTTAAAAACGCGGTAATAAAGCTAAAGTTTAAAATTAATTATCTCGACTGTTCACCAAAAGGTTCATTCAATAAAAATGGTATAGGGTTTTTGAGGATTTCAAAACACAAAAAGAATCTATAAAAAAAAAAACAAAAAGGAGTTTACTGATATGAATGTCGCAAAAAACCTCAAGATAAACCATTTTTCAATTCACCATACCTGCAATTTCAAAACACACATACCTTTAATTGAACCCAAAAGTGTAGGCATGCTTGTTATTCCTTTATTTATTTATTTTGTAGTAAAAGAACAAAAGTAAAGTAAGTGTTACGTTGGGCATTCAGCGCAGTTGCGTCAAAAAGTCGCACGTCAGTACGGTCGTGATTGCGGCGCGCGCCGACCGCCGCGCCGTCACGCGCCTCTGGGTCGTGCACGAGCGGTCAGAGACGGACTGCACTTAAAAATATACTGCTTATAGAAATAACTTTAGTAAAATGAGTACTGACAACTATAGACTAGGTGCCTACTAGTTGGATTTGAACCAGCGGGATAATTGCGTAACACACTAACAGTAGGAATGGCTTTCATTTTCACAGTTCAACAACATTCATTTCGTTATTTACGTTGTTGAGCAGACAAATTTTTCGAACATATGAATCAATGGATTAGCAATAGGCTTCAAAATTATTCAGATTGTGATTAATAGTGTGTTACGTAATTAAGGTGCTGGGTGAGATGAGTACTTACTGACTAACTAAATTGTCAAAACAAGACCAACATCGCCTTGTACTAATAGTTCTCTTAGAGTTAGAAGATGAAGAGTGCATTTGGAGTTACCGAGCCACTAACCGTACTTGCCAAGAGTGTTACAATCTGATAGGTACAGTCGCCAGCAGGTCAAGCTACACGAAACTGTCAAATTTCTCCAAACGTTATAAACCGTAAAATGTTGAAAGTTAAGTTCAAAATCGAATGAGGAAATCTGACAGCTTGTGGTAACTTGATGTGCTGGCGACTGTACATCCCTGATCTACTCTTCCGAAATGAACTAAGGGGAACTTAAAAACCTTCTATATTTCGGGAGCTACGTTATTATGAACTACCGATGCATTTGGATCCGTCAGAATCATTTCTTATAGATACAACTTCCGCGTCATAAGCGCGTATAACTGAAATACAGTTTACGTCAATTAAAACACCCACACCTTTACGGTCAGCATCGAAGACCATCAACCACTTATCATTAGTTTCCCGCCATAACTTCCGTTCAATCATCAATCACCTACAATGGCCAATCAAAAAGCCGTTAATCCAAATCCGCGCCTGCGCACAACTCGCCACAGGCGATAGTTTTCCCACGGTCGCGGGCGGCCTGCTTCGTGGCCAAGTATAGCTCTGCCATTTGCATACCCGCCCCTCACCACCTACCGTATTACACGACTAACATACTAAGACCACACAGAATACTATTCATCTAACCAAACACTCGACTCTTTAAATTGACAGTGTAACATTTGCGGTAACGACGTCCAATTCATTTCTTAATATACCGCGACTGGCTAATGTATACTAGTTTAACTAGATTTGAATAAGCGATGTTCTTGTCGATCGTTATTTTGACAACATTGTCATTACAGGACGTAGACCTCCTGTGCATAATATTACAATTTATCAGGTCGGGCGGAAGATGTGTCGTGTTCTGACGTTGATTACTCAATTTACATGAAGTTTCTGGTCACACGCTTGTTTATTTAGAGATGTCACGTGTGCTACCTAGTCTCTATGTATTGTCTATGCTGAACATAGCTTACTAGTCTGATGACTAGAACCTGTTGATAATATTCTGAGAATGCGGGTTTGGTGACCGCGAAGTCGGTCCTCAAGTAACGAAGACGATATCATTACCCGTCTATAAAGATTTTAGCTTGACAAATCACATATATCGTGTATTCGTGTCGTCTTATTTATGTTATGGACTTAATGCTGTAATAAGTAGAAAAACCAAAGCTCGACCTGACTTCCTATCGACAATTTCAACAGTTTACGTCTTGACGTCCCCTAGTAGGTAGGTACTTAGTCACGAAATAGATTTTAACTTTCACTGTTGTCCCAATACCCTAGAGAACTTAAAAAAGGTGTGGAGTGTTAAACTTCTGTGTGTATTGCATCTGTGTCAATCCTGAAGTCCACGAGAATAAAGGCAAACAGGCGCGACGCGACTTTTGTAGAACAGTATCCATGAAGTTTTCATAGGAATTGGTCTAGTAGAGTCGCGTCGCGCCTATTTGCCGGGAGCCTTAATCCTAAGAACGCAGTTAGATACTGCTTTATTACCGTATCCTATCATCGTTGCAAAGAGAGATTGCGTCTACAGTTGTAGACTGTGATTCAGAGTTTTATTAAGAGTAGAACTAGAAAACACAACTAAATGCCAAGTAGGTACTGCGGCTAATTCCGTAACCCACTAGCAGTAGGAATCGCAATCATTTTGACAGTTCACCAACATTCATTGCGTTATTTACGTTGCTGGGCTGACAAATTGTTCGTACTTATCAAGAAATGGATTAGCAATAGACTTCAAAATGATTCAGATTGCGACTGATTGTGTGTTACGCAATTAGAGAGCTGGTTTTTCTTTCATTCAACGCTCAAGAGTAGAAACAAACAAGTTGATTCACACTTATCCAGACAAAACAGAGAAAAACACCGCACAATCAATAAGACCCATTCAAGTTACAAAACCAAAATCACCATTAAAAGTAATCTTGAAAACCAGTTTTAACTCAACACTGATTTATGCCGAACTTGATTAGCTCGAGTATAAGACGTTGGATTTCGTTCAAAGGGTATAATCTGTCTACTAAAGAAGCGGATAACCCTCACACTGCTATCCACTGTAATCAATGCCCCGTGCCGCCCATTTCAATCCTTCTTAACATGTAATAATACCGACATAAAATTAAATTAGAGGTCAGTTTAAAAGTTCATCAATATTTAACGACTTACGACTCCCAAAATTATCTCATTATAGAGCTTTTAAAAATAATACGATTTTGTTAATGTTGCTTTTTAGGAAGTTCGGTATAGTTAGGTGGCTTTGAACGGAATTATGTATGACCAGCGGGGTAATTACGTAACACACTAACAGTAGGAATGGGTTACATTTTGACAGTTCAACAACATTCATTGCGTTATTTACGTTGTTGAGCAGACAAATTTTTCGATTACATGAAGCAATGGATTAGCAATAGGGTTCAAAATGATTCAGATTATGATTGATAGTGTGTTACGCAATTAGCGTGCTGTTCTGTCACTTAAGAGGAATATGTCGGTAGTAAAACTAGTTAACATGTATTAATTATATGGATTGATTTAAAATGTTGTACATTTTTATTTATAGTCATACTTACTAGTCATCTGTTACAAATAACAATAAATTAAAACTTACTAAATTTTATCCCTGGTAAAATAAAAAAAAATGCTTTTTAACCGTAGGTACAGAGGAACTTTGAAACAGTGGGCAGGAGCCGCACGCGTGTAGTGGAATAGTTCAATGATCTTCATCGTACAAATAGCCCAATACTCCCAGATTAGAAATAACGGAGGAAGCCGTGTTTTGGGTCAGGTTACACGCAAAACTCACAGCACAGCTGTCAGATCTAGAAGAACCAGCAGCACCACCCTAATTACGTAACGCACTATCTATCCCAATCTGAACCATTTTGAAGCCTATTCCTAATCCATTGCTTCATATGTTCGAAAAATTTGTCTGCTCAACAACGTAAATAACGCAATGAATGTTGTTGAACTGTCAAAATGTAACCCATTCCTAATGTTAGTGTGTTACGTAATTAGGGTGCAGGTTTAAGACATGATATTTATTTATTTATTCATATAACAATTCGCATTGTGTCAGAAATATTTTGTACATTAATTAACATAATAGATATAGCTAAAAATAATGAATTATGAATTTCAACAGTAGTTTCACCAAAACAGAAAAAATAAAAACAATAACATGTAGTAAATATTAAGCAATTCTGTCCATAGATCGTAAATCGATAATACTCGTATGTCAGTAAATTTTAAATAGTTATTATATAGATGATTCTAAATATTATTGTGTCGAATGATTGTAAATATTATTATGTCAAATGATTAAAAAAAATCTAATAGTATTGCATATATTTAATGTCATAAACTAATTAATAAATATTAAAACTATCTACTATCATTCGTCACCAATTCAGATATAGAGTAAAAATATTTATCTAAGAGGAATGCTTTAAGTTTAGCTTTGAATAGAGTACCTTTGTAAATCAATGATCTTAAGTCAGTAGGCAACCTATTAAATAATTCTACTGCTTGGTATTTAGAGCAATGTTCAATAATATTAAGTTTAGGTGCAATTTTATTTTTTATAACGTTTCTTCTAGTGTTCTCTCTAAGTTCACGTTCTTCTTGTGATTCTTACTCGTGTATGTATTTTGCAAAGTAGCTGAGTACAACTAGAACATATAAACTTGGTAATGTTAATATACCTAATTTTTTTAAATATTCTTTACATGACTCTCGTTGTGGGATTCTAACAATCGTTCTTAATGCACGTTTCTGTAGTATGAATGCTCTTTGGCAATTATAGCCGTAACTGCTCCCCCAAAACATAATGCTGTATCGTAACCTGGATTCTACCAATGCATAATATACTGCTTTTATCTGCTTTAGATTAATATCGTCCCTGAGGTTTCTTAGCGCGTAACAAGCTGAAGATATTGAGGAATCTATGGCGGTGAGCTCTTTTTTCCAATTTAATTGGGAATCTATATTGACTCCTAAAAACGCCACCAGGGATTTTTAAATGTCCGCAAAGCAAAACTTCGGTAGGTAATCTTTTACATTGCGTTATCCAGGTTAATATCCTGTCTGTATTTACTTTCCTTATGCAACAAAATATCCCAAGTTATTGTGAACATTTCAATTGAATATGTAGCTCTTTAGACAATATTTAAAGGAGGTCACCTTAATTTATTATCAACAATATCGACGATGTCAATTTGCTGCCAGTATAAACAGAAATAGTCGTAAAATCTGCATGATGCAGGCACATGAAGAATATCATAAACGAGTACGTGACCCACACTCCTTTGTAGATCATAAAAAGTTAAATCAAGAATCGCTAAATCGAGTAGCACAGACAAACGTCGTGGACGTCTTAAATAGAATAAAAAAGAGCGGAATAAAGAAACTAATTTCCATTCGTCTGATTCACGATTCGCGAATCGAATAAAAAATGTATCAAAACGAAAGAGTTATCTTTATTTGTGATAGATATAGTTGTTTTTGAGAAAACCGATCGTCCCCGGTTCCCACGGCTCGCCTTCCGGCCGGAGCGAATTTTGACAGATATCTTCAGAATCGGTAGGTACTAACTATATCGGTACGGTCGGCATACTCGATGATAAATCGTTTGCAAGTGATTGATTTAGTTCTTTACTGTCGTTAAACTTGTTTGACAACTGTATTGTTGATGTTTTTAATGAGATATATGATGTTTGGTTAGAAAATTGTGAATGATTTTTGCTGTGATTAATTTTCGTGCGATCTTGATAGTTTCAGTTGGTGTGAATGATTAATAACTTGGTGGAGTATTTCGGGATTACCAATATTATAGAAATAAGAAAAAATAAACGAATTTCAATTATTTCCCATCTCCGCTTGAAAAAGCTTGTTACGTTAGTGTTGAACAACATGTCGGATGATCTCTAAGCAGGATTGATAGTGTCATTTATGATTTTTTTTTATCATCGTATAGGTATGTATTTCTAGCAACCGGAGCTACCTGTCTCCTGCTATTAGTAATACACATATACATTTAAAATATTAAATCCGCAATGGGAATGCCATATACAATTAAGATCACACTGTGCGAATAATTGTAGCTATCAAAGGCACCGAGTTCCATTTTTAGAGTCATTAAAATCATTTGCTTGAAAGTGTTTTAAATAATTACTGTCATTTAGCGACAAACCTAAGTGTCAGAGATAGACAGAACCTCGCGTTTCATTATTATAGGGCTGAATCGCACCTTGCAAGAGTGATTTTAAAAGTATAAAGGAATGGAGGTAATTATTTCATGGGATCCGTAGGGCACTTTTATTACGAATAAATACCAACTAAAATATTAGTGGCAGGACTATTTTATGGTTAATTACTTTATTTAATTTGTCTTACGTGTTATTACTGAAACGCTAAAAGAAAGGCAAGTTGTCAGGTAATACCGTAATATAAACTTGGTAATATCGTACGTCCGGTATTAAGTGCTGGAAGAAATAACGAAAAAAAAAAAATTTCACCTCAGCACTTCATACAAGCAGGTTTTGCTGTTTAAAAACAGTGAGCAAAATTCGATTTTGCTGCGAACGTGAGTCAAAGCATTTTTTTAATTATTTTTTTTATTGCCGAGCACAGTGCTGGGTCTACTCACAAAATTCTAAAGATTTGAACTTCAATTTATTCTGTCACTTTCACTTCGATAGGAAAAAAGCGAGAGATACAAACAAGTCAATTGGAAGTTCCATTTTTAACTTCCATACCTAGTAAGCCCAAAAAATAATCAAACAATAAAACGTTCGGATACACAATAGTATAACAGTAAAATCGAAAATCATCTGTTGTGGTTTTAAATATACTTAATATTTTTTTTGATATTGTTTGTTTTACAAATATATATGTGGTAAAATTTTTACCATGTTGTATTTTTTTACCTGTAGGTAATAAATGTTCTCGCTGCTGTGGTGAAAAGTTGGATGTGTTACACGAGACCAAAGTTATTGCATTTCGTGTCTTTGAACCCCTCGTTGCGCTCAGGATTCTAACCTAGAATCACTCGCTACGCTCGTGATTCAATTATAGAATCCTTCGCTTACTCGAGATTCAAAATCAACACTCGTAGCAAAAACCAACTTTGCTCTCTTGCTGCACAAATATATAACTTGTGAAAGATGACAATTAGGGCTAGAAAGGAGTGACTACCGAGATGACGAGTAATAGAGAAGTATGGAAGGAAAGGAAATGTTGCGCCGAACACAAATAAATTGGGATTTAAGGGCAGGAGAATTACGAGGATTTTATTTTTGTGCAACTTTTGAACGTACAGTGTTACGACCCATCCACGCTAATAACCAGTTGGTGACTACTGATCGATGGCTAATTAATTCAGCTGTGCACACAACAGCGGGCCCTATCAAAATACCAGCGCTGCGACACTTATTTTTTAAATGTCGCAGCATCATGCTGAGATAGCGGCCCTTTGGCTTCGTACATGACTTTCTGTTGTTATTTTAATTTTACTTTTGTTTTATTTTTTACTTTATTGTTTTTTTATGAATGTGTTTAGTTTAATTTGTGATAATCATGTGCGAGTCCAAATAAATACTTTTTCTTTCTTTCTATCATTCATTGACACAATAGGTCAAAACCAAACAATAAATATGATATGATATGATAATAATTATATGTTATAATCTAAATAACATTCCTCTGATTTACTTAGAGGACAAATCAGGGGATAGAACCTGGATGAGGCTGACCCATGAGCGTGGGTATTGGCACAAGCAAAGAGAGGCCTTTGCTCAGCTATGGATGGAGTTGGGCTATAGGCGATGATGTAAATCTAAATTAGATTTGCCAAATTAAGTAGTTGGTTTACGGGATGTGTAAAACATACAGAATTATAGACAGCTATTTTGCTGTATCTGGGTTTTAATGCTACTGAATGAAAATCTTTAATTAATTCAATCGCTCACTGACAGACAACGGTCAGCCTTAACCGTTCGGGTTTCATCATCATTATCATCAGCCTATATTCGTCCGCTGCTTGACGTAGGCTTCTCTTAGTGAACGCCACTGAGCCCGATCTTCGGGTTTCCTCATCCAGTCTCTGCCAGCCGCCTTTCGCAAGTCGTCACTCCACCTGGCTGGCGGGCGTCCCACACTACGTTTGCCTAAACGCGGTCTCCACCCTAGAAGTCGTAGACTCGCAGACCCACTGGGTCTAGAAGCATGGAATTCTCACAAGAGTTCTTTAGGTATATTATAACCAGTGATCGGAGTAGGTAGATTGATTTTTAGTACTTGTATCATAAATGCACACAGAAAGAATAACATGCATAAGCCATTTTTCCGGAAAGTAATTCCGGTATTTCCGGATTTAGTATTTCCGGCGGGCGTACGCATTGTTCTGATAACCGGTTATTGTACCACCCATGATCCTTTGTTCTGATTGGTCGTTGGGTTTTGTCAAATCGTGACAAAAAAAAAAATAGGAAGAATAATAAAGAATAAAATTGCTCATTTTATTACAATTCCTACCTTTTTTTTGAGGATGGCAAATTATCAAATGACTCCTTCCACTCTGGCAGAATACAATTCCTACATAAGTTCCGGTTTTTTTTTAATAATCCACCAATTCCGGAGGAATGTCCATAGTAATATATACGTTTCGGATCAATGACCCCAGTTCAATCTACCTACTCCGATCACTGATTATAACGAAGGTGACTTAAAAGGCTTACAAGAGCTAAAACGCGGTCACTGTCGGATTGCATAGAAAAGAAAGAGACGCGCGATGACACAACGCTGGTAATTTATTGCAAAATATAAAGCAATTATCGATTTACAAAAAATCTATTAATTGTACTAAAAATTTAAAACACTATTACGTTAGTATAATAATAATAATAATATTTATTCGCAAAAAACGGTACGGTAGTATGTTACGGTGGATTATAATCGTAAAAAAATTTTTTTAGAGGTATCTTCGTGATTTTTTTCTATCATATCAAGTCAATTGTATTATGTTTTCAACACACTATCTAACTAGCATATATCCAGAAGAATATCATATATTTTTCTGATTTTGGTTACTGCAGTGGATCATATATTTTTATACATTATAAATTTGCGTTTAGGTCATGTAGTCCCCTTAAGAAGGATTTTGAAATATATGATTTAAGTAGGGGATGAAAGTTCGTTATTTTTGCCGATGGGAAACTTCATCGCACGCACGTCTTGTAATTAAGTATAAAAAGTTGAATTAAAAAATACTCAAATAAATGACTTATCACCATTAATTATTTTGCTATCGCTTCCGCCATGGAAGACTGTCGTTCAATTAGCTGCGCGGGTGCTGCGCACTGGTTCAGTAAACTATCTGTTTAGGGCGCGTGCACACCGGCGGTTGATAAGCTCGCTGATAAACGCTGACATTGAGTTCGGCTTCCGCTGGTAATCGGTTGGTGGAAAGTGGTCATTTATTTACGTAAAACTTTTAAAATTGGTTAGCGATAGCAGATTTATGTTTCGTTAATGGATTTTTGGGTAGGTTTAGCCCTGTTTGGAAATAGAATCAATTCTATTTTTTTGTAAATTTTGAATTTCAATAGTGCCTTTTAGTGCCTATTTGAAATAAATGATTTAACTTTAACTTTGACTTTGAAAATATGAAAAGTTTTAAAATTCTCAAGCAGCATAGAGAGCATAACTTAAAATTACCTATTTACCTAACGTAATGTCGATAGGTACACCATACAACATAATACTCCCCCAGATGAAGTTAATTGCCAAACATGAAAACAGCGCTACCAGCCCGCCCGCGCAGCCCGCGCGCGCGGGCGCTGCCCGTTTCAATAGTTTTTTTTTTTTTCGTAACCAACAAGCACTAACACGCCCTTAAACCTTGAAAACTTAACGACTAGTACCTTAAATTATGTCAACCACCGCACGCTTCGAAAAGGTTTCATTCAAAACAGAAAAAGAATCGCTCAGTCGCCGAAAGCCTTTACTTTCCTCTGCCAAACCATTTGCATTTAAATATTTTTAACCTAACCTAACTGTACTGAATTGTTATAACTTATAAACTGTGCAAAATTTTATTGCTAGACTTTAGTTTTTGTTCTGCCCAATATCCTCTTGATCATTTTTGTTTGAAAATAACGGAATTTGTACTAAAAAATATTATCGATAAAACTCGGTACTTAAATTGAATCGATTAATTGATGATCGGTGCGAATTAAAACAATCGTTACTAATTTGTTTTGTTATGTTACGCCATTTTGTTCTAATTTTAATTGGGATACACACTTTGGAGCTTTTTTTACTAAAATTTCCTACATCATACATACATACATAACATCACGCCTGTATTCCCCGAAGGGTTAGGCAGAGGTGTACCTATAGCACACCCACATTTCGCCAGTTATGTTTAAGTCCCATGTAATAGGGGGCGAGCCTATTGCCATCAACCGGGCAGAAATCCAGACTCCGGGCTGCTACCGAGAAATTCCAGATGGAAAAACCCGATAACACTTTGCCCGACCCGGGAATCGAACCCAGGACCTCATGCTCAGCAGTAGCGCTTGCGACCACTAGACCAACGAGGCAGTTCTTACGAGTAGTTTCTCTTTTACTGGAAATTAGGTTTTGCAAGTAAAATAAAAGTTTACTACATCTGTTCAAACTTAAACATTGCACGTGATTTTTTCTATGACAATAATCTTCCTTTGTTAATTTGATTTCCCATTAGGAAAGGGTGTACATCATCAATATTATTTACAGCCCAACGGGCCTAGCATAGACCTTGCTTGTGCCAATCCAATAGGGGGTTACCTCCTTAAATCCATGTTTATTTATTTATTTATTTAAACATCTCGCATACAATAGTATACAAAGGCGGACTTAATGCCTTAGGCATTCTCTACCAGTCAACCAAGGGTGGTGCAGAGATAAGAAGGCAGGTGCTCTGTTTAACAGGCGTTACTAATAATAATTAAAAATATTAAAAAGATAACATAAGTATTTTTAAATAAATTAGGTATACAAGTACCTAGACAGGATATAAACTTATAATACACATCCATACATATTTACTATAATATATACCTACATTATACATATAGGTACTATACCTATATATACACAAAAAGGGAAGGAGGTAATTGAGATGACTCTACGCTATTTATTTTGAAAATAACTCTGCAATTTCCGCTTAAATGCATACCGACTGGTAGCCGTCCTGATATCAAGAGGAAGCGCATTCCAGAGAAGAATGGACTGAATATGAAAGGAAGAATGAACAAAATCAGTAGTATGAGAAGGACAGAGAAGGAGAAGATTGTTGGAAGAACGCAGATTCTTAGCGTGTGAAGAACATAGATATTGAAAGTGAGACATAAGATAAGGGGGAGGGGTGGGAGAGTTGAAAAACGAGAAAAACATGGTCAAAGCGCGCAAACTTCTCCTTTGGCATCCATTTGAGCTCAGTCCTGTAACTCGACAAATGGTCATATTCTTCATTGCTAATGCATAACCCTGAAGAAGTCAAGATACTTCTAAATATGGGCCATAGGATATTGCGCGGAATAATGTAGTTGATGGCCAGACTCCTCCTGTCCCAGTCACTAACGACTTCTAAATTCCTACAGAAGGATAAGATGGTGGTCATTCCTGAGAACCTAAACAAATATAAAGTTTAACCTACTAAATCAAAACAAAGAACAAAGACTATGTAAAACCATCTAGTTTGTTTATATGACCGGGCTTCAACCCTAAACAAGATTCGCTTCTCAGGATCATCGTGATTCATCGTCACAATACAGTACAGCTATACATAACAAATGACGTCACCGAGTCTAAAGTAAATAGTGCGGAGTATAATTTGGCATGTGGTGAATTGGGGAACTACACACTGTGTTAAGGTTGCCGAAGACAGGCGCGACGCGACGGACGGTGCGACGCGATTCTCGTAGAACAATTTCCATTTAGTTTTCATAGAAATGGTTCTACTAGAGTCGTGTTGCGCCAGTCTGCGGGAGCTTTTAATTAATTTATGATGATTGATTTGACGTATGAACAAATAAACGTTCTTTTTTCAAGGCGTACACTTTTTTAGGGTTTATACTATACTTGCTTTAAAAGAATCGAATAACCATGTTTCTATTAAATGTTAGGCCATAGCCATAAAATTAGCATTTAGCATAACGAACGCAATAAAATAACAGAATATAAAATCAAAGAAAAATGTCATTTATTCAAATTATGTTGAGAATTAGCACTTTTTAAACGGCAAAAATTACATAAGACATACACACATACATACATAACATCACGCCTGTTTTCCCCGAAGGGTTAGGCAGAGGTGTACCAATAGCACACCCACATTTCGCCAGCTTAAGTTAAAAGACACCCAAAATGCCCGCCCTTCACCATTTCCTAGTGCTGGTAGTAGTTGGGAAGAAGAAGTGGCGCAAAAAACTCCCCAGCTGCGCAGCTGTCTGTTAAGTTAGAAGAACTTGATAATTATAGTTACTTAGTATAAAGGCTCCTACAAACAGGCGCGACACGCGACTCGAATCGCGCGCGACACATAGGCACCCCTCGTTGCGCGAAAGGCGGTGCCTTTGTGTCACGTGCTGTCGCGTCGCGCCTCTTTTCGGGAGCCTTAAGGCGGTACCCCGACCAAAACCTTGACATAGTGCGTTATTCAGAGGCTATTAACTCATTCACTATGGGTAATAAACTACATATAAAAGCACATTATTAATGTTCGATATCTTATCATCACATTGCACGTTCTTATTTGTTTTTATGTGTTATAAATACATTTAAAATCTCCTTGTAAAAAAGTGACTAAAATTATTGATTGCATGCATCTTTTGCTAAAGGTGACGTTCTATTAATTTGAGGATTACACTGATGGATAGATAATTTAAAAATCTAAATAATTCACGTTTTATTTTATTTCAAAACATCGCTTGTCTTTTTTTATTAAAATAATTTCATTTTTTTTGTGAATTTTGTGATAAATGAGCGTGCGCAGGGAGCGAGACAGAGCGAGACTCAGCGACGGGATATAGAAGGACCGAACGCTCAAGGTCGTTTGGTCGGGGAAGCGCCTTAAATGACACCATCCTTGACATTTTCCTTTGACAGCAAAACTGTCATAAAGTTCCAATTTTAGCTGAGCCCGGCCTTGACAATGACACTATCCTGACTTAATATCAAACGAACCACAGATTACTTCTCCCGGGAATGACTCAACGTTTATTTACCATAATAAAACAATTACGGGCTCTTCACACATCTTCGGGCCATCAGCTCGATGACGCACTCACTTACTTCGGCTTAGTGACGCGCGTGTGAAAGGTTATCGATTGTAGGAATTCGAAAACGATGTTGAATGTGAAGTATCGATTAATGTGCTACTTACATTTTAATCATACCTACATTATATAATTGCAATTAAATGACGTCTTCATACACATAAAGTACTCGATAAAAGTGTTTCTTAAAATGTTTAATATTTTAATTTAAGTATATCTCCAACTAATCAGTTGTCAAGACACAATTTTAGTAAAATAATATTCCAAATAAATCGATACCACAAAAAAAACGATACCGCTTCTCGTCTGTCACCGCACTCGCATCACTACAACTCACGCGGTAGTTATTTGTCCTCATGTGGGAACAGATCGCCGCTCATTTCCCACGCGTGCCAACGATAAACAAAGACACCCACGCACGAGTTTCGGCTGTCCGAAATGATAACGAAGCAATTAGGTATCTATAGGATTTAGATACGAGATTTTAGGTATCCGAACTGATGACCTAGGATTAATTTATAGTTTTTGGTTTATTCATAGTTTTGTCTGATATTGATCGATACGATATTTTTATCATAGTAGTTGGTACCCTAAATATATATCTTTAAATATCCCTTCTGGATTAAATCGGTTTGGTCTGGGTAAAGAAAGTGTTATCTTTAGATAGGCTTACCGATTTAAAGCGAAATTAACACACGCCAGTCTAAGAGCGGTTCTGCACTGCATCAGATCCGAATCCGAGAAATGTCGGTCCGAAGTAGGCATAGTAATATTTGTATGAGGAGTTGCGTACTAAATCCGAACTCTGTTCGTCCCAATTCAGAACATTCCCAATTCGGATTGAACTCGAATTTTGAATTCCGATTCGGATCGGATGTAGTGCAGACAAGCGTAATGCGACCTCTGCGTTGCCACAGACAATATTTAGAAGTCGTCGAACCATCGACATGTAGATGTTGAAGATCTTAATTAAGTCTTAGATATTATAGTTATACTAACTCTATTTTTTTTTCTGTTTCAGAGAGTATGATGCGGACTCGAACATATGTATATGACAGAGAAAGCCTGAAATATATGCAAAATCACCGTAGCTATTCTACAATTAATTATACCTACGAAAAAAACAAGCCATAGTCAGATCAGGATTTGTGTACCTCCTAGTAGTAGTAACAAGGTTAGACACCTAAAGTAAAAATGCTATTATCTTTCAGCCATTTGCTAATAAGAATCCGAAAACCAACCTATACATATTTGCGAAAAAAATTACAATGATAACCATAGGATATTATAATACTTGGCTGTAAATAGTCTTGATGACTTTACACATCGGGAATTCACTATCCAAACAGTTCTCACACATTTTATAGCTGACATAAATATAATTTTATATTCCACCAGGTCGGTACATACTAATCTCTTGACGGAACATAAAACTGGCATTGATGGGTCAAAGGCCACAACGGTGCATAATTCTGTAATAAATTCTAAAAGAATATAATGGCTGATAGTGTCTACGCATTGGCCCAAGGTCAGCCAACGTTTGGTATATAGGTCTGTGCGTTGTATTTTTTGTATTAAATATTACTTCTTTCAGGGGTCTTAGAAAAATATAAATATGCTCGGGTCTCAGGAGTACGTTTATTTATTACGGGTTTTCACTAGATAATAACTTCGTCGTTAGTTAATGTAGGTACTTTTTAAAATCTTAATTAAAATCCTCTCAGATTAAAGAACTTACAAAAAAACATTAAGTTGTAGTGAATAAGATTGTCTTCTCGATGCCATACGATTACTTAAAACATATTTCTTTGATGGACATCATAATGAAGGTAACAATTAATGGATGTTTCCTGTCTACCGCAGAACACCGTGGTTTGAAGCCGTTAGAATTGTTAATAGACGCGTGCGTTATCGCAACCACAGTACGTGCTGTCTGGTAGCTAGCTCTAAGTAGAGACTGTGGGCACTTTCGCGACCACATCAGAATGTTTTCAGCATTATGAAGGTCGTGAAGAATCAGTCATGAGGTTTTGGAAACAAATGACGACGGAATTTTTGGAAGGGACATCTTAGTGTTGTCTGTTGTGGCTGTTCATACTAAAGACTCCTTCAAACAGTCGCGACACGCGACGCGAATCGCACGCGACACAAAGGCACCGCTCGTCGCGCGACAGGTGGTGCGTTTGTGTCGCGTCGCGTGTCGCGCCTGTTAGGAGGTGACTTAATACTTACTATAAATGCGAAACTCTGTCTGTCTGTTACCTTTTCATGCCTTAACGGCTGAACGTATTTTGTTTGGCACGGGAAGACCATGACCTGAGATAGGACATATTTTTATCAAGGTAGTACATTCCCGGGCGATAATTTCCGAACAACACGTGCGAGAAACCGCGAGCAAACACTAGTACCTAACTCGTACTAGCACCCTGTCTTGCAATGAGTTTGTAGACTGAATAAGAAAAACCCAAACACGCTTATAAACACATTTTCATCGAGGATTGAGTACAAAATTAGGGATTTACATTTTGATTTAAAGAGTTATATTTCTCAAAGAACAAACTACAGTTCACTTAGGCGAATGCGCCAAGGTAGCTCGCGTAATTCAAATTTTCTTACGTTTTTTGCAATTCGCAAGTCAGTATCAGGTTGTATGTTGATCTAAATATTATGATTCGCGGCTGTATCAAATATTTATTTATAGAATTATAACCATAAAAATCATCAATAAATCCCTCTCAGTTCAAATTACCCTATTTCATGAAATTATGACATTTGGGGCCAATTGTAACTGGAGTTGTATTGCTGATTCTAATGATTATAATTCTGTAAAGCCATATTTGTTATGGCCGCGAATCATATTTTAATCAACATACAACCTGACAGTGACCTGTAAATTGCAAATTACGTAAGCATTTTAGAATTTTGCGGGCTACCTGAGCGCATCCCCCTTAAAGAGAAACGTAACTAAATTAGCAATAGTTTTTAGTTCACATTACGACGTTCAAGCCATTCCAGCAACTGAACACCATAGTTGTATTTATAAAATATTGCAAGATACTTAAATTTAAATAAAATACAAAACAGTTCAAGCTAAGCTTATGTGTCTAATATAAAATACTAAACATATGTGTATTCGTTAGGTCTTTTTTAAATGCTAAAAAACATGCATTTATGCTAATTTACCGTGTTTGATCGTTTAATCTAAGTTATCAAAAGTTTTGATTTAAGAATAAAATTACGAGAAGACTAACGACCGAGTCATGGTTCTAGAGTGTCTAGAGTAATTAAAATAGCCTCCTGCACATGTAGAATCTGGGCCATCAGTCCCGCTAGAACTTTGCTTATCAAACTCAAACTCGAAACATTTATTGTAAATAAACCAATTACAGCCACTTTTGAATTGCGAAGGGGTCAGTCAGTCAAAAAAAAATTAAGCTTGTTGCCCATTCCAAAGCGTATTATTATCAACTTTATCATCGCCTGAGGTACGAGAGCAGAAAAAGACTGGAGATGCAAAAGTTTTGAGATATTATTACTCTATTTAAAAAATATGAGCCTATAATAAACATAACATCACGCCAGTCTGCCAGAAGCGGATAGGTAGAGAATTTCTCAGTTACATCTTAGCCCCGTAATAATAACAGGTACCTAGATATGTAACAGGGGACGAGCCTATATATCATAAACCGGGCACAACTCGAGACTCAAGCCTCTAGGCTTCTACTGAAAAAAATCTAAAGGCTCCGACAAACAGACGCGACGCGACAGCGCGACGAAACTCTAGTAGAACAATTTCTATGAAATCTTGTTCTACAAGAGTTGCGTCGCGCTTGTCTGCGGGAGGCTTAATGGAAATTACCCATGAATGACCATAATCTCACTTGACTTGGTCAGCATACCCGCTTGTGACCAACTGGAGACGAATAATGCTGTACATAGCAAAATATGTAGTCACATAATATGCATAATAGAATGGATTTCCTGTACAGGGCCTACCTCAACAAAAGACCACACATGAACTTATGAGTACTGAGTAAGCACAAGCATTTGTCATTTGTTTAGTCTTCAGCACATCTGAGAAAGCATTTCTCAGTCACCGAGGACTTAGACGAACGAGAAGGTAGACCTTTTTTAACCGACGAAACGAAAAGGAGGAGGTTCTCAAGTCGACCCGTATATATATATATATATATATATATTTTTTTTATGTTACATTTACGTGTCATCTCAAAGTAAAAATCAAATTATGTTTGTCCATGATTATTGATGAGTTACCGATATCGCAATAAGTAAGGTATAATAAAATCGGATGATTCTAAAGGCTCAAAAAGCTTCGCAAAAACGCGCGACGCGACGGTGCGACGCGATTCTGATAAAACAATTTCCATGAAGTTTTCACAGAAATTGTTCTACTAAAGTCGCGACGCGACAGCACGACACAAAGGCACCGCTCGTTGCGCGACACGCGGTGCCTTTCTGTCGCGCTGAGATTTTACACTGACAATAGAAAAAATACCTGCCTCTATGCAATCAAATCCTTGAAAAATTTGAATAAGAAAAGTGACGAAAACAATTATGTCACTTTTGTTTTGGCTGAGCCGAATTTAGTGCGACTGAAAGGCCATAGGTGCACCATCCCTGCCTTAGATCACCTAGCCAGACTCTCTGGCAGTATCGACAAGAATGACATACAATACATCCTAACTAATTCCTAAGTTTTCCTAACTATTATTATACTACGAGTATATTTTCTAATATATAAAAATCTCGTGTCACAGTGTTTGTTATCGAACTCCTCCGAAACGGCTTGACCGATTTTTATGTTTTTTTTTGTGTATATTTGGTAGGTCTGAGAATAGGTCGTAAAGTATATTTCATACCGCTGCTGGTGAAACCGCGGGCGCAGCTAGTAATATTATAAATGTGAAAGTAAGTTTGTTTGTTACGCTGTCACGCCAAAACAGTACGACGGCAGCAATGTAGAAAGAGTCAACTGCACTTTTTACGAAATTCTGTAATTTATTCACGTTTATCTTTTATTTTGCTATCTCAAAAATGGTGTGTCCTATCGCAAAAATAATGAAAATTTCGACCCCCTTTATGAAAACCCTTAAACCCCTAAAACTGAACATGTAGGTAATCATTTTTCACATTTTCCATACAAAAAGTGAAAATTTCCTTTTTTCCTTTCCATTTTTATACTTTGTGGCCGTCGAGTAAAAAGTTTTATAACGTCTTTAGCATGGCGATTAAAAATCAATTTGTCTTCACTACCTTAGACAACTGTCTTCTGAAATAGTCTACATTAAAAAGGACCTAGACAACGATTGGCAGAAACGGAAGACAAAATGACAGATTTTAGAAGGATTTTTACGGTGCGATGTCAAAAATAGAGAAACGAAATGTCACTTTGTATGGGAATAGCCGTCTCTATGTTTCGAAGAGATAGATAGCGTCATGCTAAGCCCGCTGAACGGGTTTCGATGAAATTTGGCACACAGATGACATTAACCTGGGTAAGGACATATGCAACTTTTTAACCTGGATCGTAGACGAAGTCGCGGGCAACAGCTAGTACTTACATAAACTCACGCCTTGTTCCAGAATGACGTCATATCTATACTTCTTATGTTATAAATTCGAAAATAACTCAGTCTGTATGTTACCTTTTCACGCCTAAACCACTGAACGGATTTCGATAAAATTTGGCAAGGAGATAGATGGCATCTTGGGGAAGGTCATAGGCTACTTTTTGTCGCGGTAGCACGTTCCCGTGGGATAATTTCCGACATCCATGCGGGCGAAGCCACGGGCAGAAGCTAGTTTTGTATGTGTGGTATGTTGACGATTATAAACTCCAACATGAAGCGGTAGGAAAGTTGAATTTTTCGGTTGTATGTGATATCATTGTTTTGGGAAGCGAGTGACGGTTATTAGTTCGGTTTATAAACAATTGAACGGGTATATTGTACCGCATGAAGCTGTTAAGGGGGGTGCGCTCAGGTAGCCCGCGAAATTCAAAATTACTTACGTTTTTTGCAATTTGCAGGTCACTGTCAGGTAGTATGTTGATTAAAATATGAACCGCGGTCGTAACAAATATGGCTTTACAGAATTATAATCATTATTATCAGCAATACAACTCCTTAAGTTAGAATTGATCTCAAATGTCATGATTTCATGAAATAGTCATTCAATAGGATAATATGAACTTAGAGAGATTTATTGATAATTTTATGATTTTATTTCAATTAATAAATATTTTCTACGGTCGCGAATCATATTTACAATCACACACAACTGATACTGACCTGCAAATTGCAAAAAACGTAAGAAAATTTGAATTTCGCGGGCTACCTTGGCGCATCCCCCTTAAGATAGATCGACTTAATGTACTTATGGCTTTTTCTTCAAAAGGTCATAGTTTTGGAATTTCTCAGTAGGTGCCCGGAGTCTGGATTAGTATCCGGTTGATGGCAATAGGCTCGCCCCGACATGGGACTAAAACATAACTGGCCAAATGTGGGTGTACCTACTATAGGTGCACCTCTGCCTAGCCCTTTGGGGAATACAGGCGTGATGTCATGTTGTCATTTTACAATTTTAAATGTTGCCTTGAATTCGTGAAATTGAGTATCACGAATTCGCGACGTCTCGCGAATTCAGTAACTAACCTCTGAGTTTCTTCAAGTCAGATAGAAAACACACAGCGCCATCTAGTTAAGTAAAGACCGAAATAAAAAAACATTCAACTTGTAAGCTATGCTATCAATTGTTAAAACGAATAATTTTAGGTTCCTGCATTAAAATGTAAGTCTTTACCTAATTTAAAAGTTAATTTAAATAATTTAATAAGTTATTTTTTTTTTACTTCATAAATGTATTGATTCTTTGTTAAAACTGCCTTAAAAACGTATTAGCTTGCCCGCTTTTTAATTAATACCTACAATATTTTAATGAAAAGCACTATCTATCTATTAAATAAAATAATACGGCATATTATATGTACTTTACAGTCGCCATTACATTTGTCTGAAGAAATAATATATTATTATGTATAAATAACAAAAGATTAACTGCTATACATAGTTCTTGCACTCATGTCATAATAAAATTATTTTATTAATACATTTTAAAAGTACTTAGGTACTGACTCACACACTGACTGCATGACTCATAAACGCCCAGCCCAGACGTTTAGACCTAGAAAGCTAAAATTTTGCACAGAGGTTCGCTTTGTGACGTAAACAAGGAATGAGGATTTTTAGAAATTCCCACGGCATAGGGAATATTGGTTGGACGAAGTCACTGGCATAGTGCTAATAAGGGCTCCTACAAACAGGCGCGATGTGCGACGCGAATCGCACGCGACACAAAGGCACCGCTCGTCGTGCGAAAGGCGGTGTCTTTGTGTCACGTGCGATTCGCGTCGCATGTCGCGCCTGGTTGCAGGAGCCTTGACGGTGGAGTTTCTTGCCCATTCTTCTCCGTACGAAACTACCATGTGGAAGGGGCAAGTATAATCAATTCGTTTATTTTTTCATTGTGACGTTCAAAAGTCCCTTTTAAGTGCCTATTTGAAATAAATAATTTGACTTTGACTTTGAATTTACTAAGGTATACATTCTACGACATCAATCTGTCTGCCACTCGTGGTGGTTATGACAATACCTATTGCGATTATTTTAGTATTAGGGTACTTAAGGCTTATATCCAGCAGTAGGTAGACTATTAGGTACCGACTGATAGGTAGTTATGATTATAATGTGATAAGGTCGGTTGTCATGCGTATAGTAACTACCAACATTACGTTTATAAATAATGTCTTATATTTAAGTCCACTTAAAGGCTCCATCAAACTGGCGCGACACGCGACGCGACATAAAAGCACCACCTGTCGCGCGACGAGCTGTGTCTTTGTGCCGCGTGCGATTCACGTCGCGTGTCGCGCCAGTTTGAAGTAACCTTTAACCTTTTTTGTGTACGAAACATTTCGTAAAATTGTGTTATTTTTTAGGTTCTTATTAACAATGTAATTAGGGTGGGAATAGGATTTTATACTATGTATTTGTTTAAGAAGAAGAGATTAAACGGATAATCTATTCAATTAATTCATGATCTGGTAACCTTATTAGGAACGTAGCATATCCGTCAAATAAATTACTTTCTGTTGAATTAAATATTTATAAATAGAGCCTTGTTTAAAATTTGAATATTTACGAAATCCAAAAAGACGGTTACGAATTTTTATAACGATAAAACAAAAACACATTTTCTTCATTAAACTAATTGATCGCAATTATCAACCATTGAGCCGCTTTACCTCAATAAAACGATCCTAACAAAACAAAAACAAAAAAGACCAAACCAGTCCCACTTTTTTACGCAAACATTAAAAATTCAAAGGGACTTTAAAATCCCGAATAACCTATAATTATATAGTTTTTAAACGGCAATCTTAACGACGTTAAGAATGACAAAAGATAAAACCAATCACGGAATGCTTTGGCTCGCGCCTCTACCTGGACCGAGACGAAGGCCGAAAAAAGAAATACCACACGAATCTGTGCCGCAAAGTCCCATTTAACTTGTACCAGGATTGGGCCGTGCCATTTATTACACAGAACCTTTTTAAACACCGCCTTTTGTCTACGTCATTTTCTTTTAGAGAAAACGCCGACAAAGTTCGAATGTCGGGAAGATTGAACATCTAAAATTGAAGATAAAGACTTTTTAACAGTGTAGTACTAATTACACTACGGTTTTATAAATACATTTGGGGATCATAAAAATTATTGTGATGTTTACATTATGTTTTCCATAGACAATAGAACGTAGTTTAGAACTGTGA
This sequence comes from Griposia aprilina, assembly GCA_916610205.1. NCBI lineage: Eukaryota > Metazoa > Arthropoda > Insecta > Lepidoptera > Noctuidae > Griposia > Griposia aprilina. The sequence goes on from OU744302.1 coordinate 15,738,496, forward strand.
ATAGGTACCGCTAACAGGAAAAGTGGTCTTGGGTGGTATGACATAACTTTAGAACCACTTATTTATGTCGGTATCAACGATTACTTCTATACGTACCAATTCATTAAACAGGCGTAGTACCAGCTATAATTTGTTAAACAAGATCTGTAGTTATGTATGATTATAAATTAAATTGTACATTCAAATTCATGTCCTGAAATGAACACGAATCAAGATTAACATTCCAGTACACTTTACCTGAGCACACACAATCTTGTCCAACACAACATTCTTAGTAACGTTACTAAGAAAAAAAATGGATGACACGTGCCCTTTGATTTACAGAACCCACATGAAATACCATATGAACTTAAAACGTTGTTTAACTCGACTGCCAGTTATTAAAATATTTCATACAAAAAACCAAAGTGTTCTCCAAGAATTCTCTGGGAAAGTATGTTACGCATGTTTGAAACTCGATCGTTGGGCCACACGTGCTCCTGCGCAGTATGAATGGGTCGAGGCGGAGGGCGGGGAAGGGCCGCGGGACGCGGGGGCGGGAAGAAGGCTTTTTTCAGGCAGTTGAAGCCGACGCGCGGGTGGAGACGTGCGTCCTGTGCTTGCAAGCTCCCGACCGTGAACCGACGATTAAGTTAGTGTGTGTTAAGTGTTGATTCGGATCCCTTTTTTTTTGTAAGTATTGCAGTTTATATTTTTATATTACAGTTTGTTGTGTAATGTTAAAACGCAGCTAGAGATTAGTTGAATATTTAACTGACTTGTGTCTTTTGCCTCATGGTAGTTATACCATGTGATTTTAATATTTTTTCCGTGTTTTGTGTAATTATTATAAACTTGTCCTTAAATCCCTGAATGTCTATATTTTATAGATTAACTTCGTGAAATAAATCATTGCAAATTTAATGTTATTATCACTAATTACTGTATCTACTTTACTAAAGCCAATTAAAATTAATTATCTCCAAATATTTGCGCTTAATAAATTCAAAGTGATTTATTTAATGCATTATTTATCAGATACGAAAATGTCTTCGGACCCGGCCCCGCTGTCGAAGACGGCAAAGTACAAGAAGATCACAAAACCACTTTTGGAACGAAAACGGCGCGCGCGCATCAACCGCTGTTTGGATGAACTTAAAGATCTTATGGTCGGGGCTTTGGAGGTATGTATTGGTTTTATACTAATTACTTTTCATCTTCGTGTCTTGTTGATAAATTTGTGTATACTTACTGAAAGTTTAAAAACATATTTCTTTGACTGGGTATGGATCCGTATAGTGACTTTATAACATGTATGTTAAAAGTAGCAGGAAATGAGTAATAGACAATGACAAGTCATCTGATTATTTCGAGTATCTCTATATTTAGTTCAAGTATTCTAAATAAAGTGGAGTGCTATCAAAGATAAAAGATAACACCACGTACATAATAGATAATTATCACACTCTATTTTTAGCGTATTCCATTACCCATAATATGTTTGCATAAAAAGAACCTATCCTTCTTTTTACTGTTCATCAAAATGCGATCCATCATTCATTCACACACCATGTATTTTTATCACGAACCGGTCGTCCTTCTGTTTATTACTGGGTATCAACAGCCGTACCAACACCAAACTGGAATATAAAAGTACAAGTTCCATTAAAGAAACAGGAGTTGCTTATTCACATATACGTACAGTTATATTAATGTGACGTTTCGTACCGTGAGAACGGGCGGCGCGCACCTGCGCCTGCGCCTGCGCTGTACTCTACTCACTTGTTCCTTTTTGCCACAGATCGATGACGACAACCTGAGCAAGTTGGAGAAGGCAGACATCCTTGAGTTAACCGTTAACCATCTTACAAAGTTACACAGCCCTAGAGACCCGGTTTTGGAAGCCAAGAAGTTTCAAGCGGGTTTTGGACAATGTGCGGCGGAGGCATGCAGATTTATCATGTCTGTACCGGACTTAGACGCGAACGTCAGCCAAAATCTAATTAGCCATCTATCAAGACTGATCACCGCTCAACCTCTTACTATTCAAGTACCAGAACGACCTAACTTCTCTCCACCAACCTCACCGTCTTCCGTCATCTCCGATAGACAACATTACTACAGCGATCAAGACAGATCTTCTTCAGATGCGGAAGATTCAGTGTATTCAGGCGATGGCTCGAAACAATGGGCGTACAACAGACCCGCTGCGAGGGTCATCCATAAAGTACCTCCCACCGGGCTGCTCACGACGGTCGACAATATCAACCATCACAGTCCGCCAGAACCAATGAACGGCCAGAAAAACGGAGCTTATTTCAAAAGAGTTCCAGCCGAAGCGAAAGATGTAATTCTTCAAAAAATACGGCAACACATAATGGATAAGCGTAGCAACGACAACGTTGACGTGAACATGAGCGCGGAACCAGCGCCCGAACCAAAATATTTACAGAGAGACGAACCGTACAGAGGCGAGTACACCTACCAATATTCACCACCGAACACGAACAACGACACTTTAGATTTGCGGAAGGTTAGATCACCAGCGAAGGCGAGCGAGGCTGCGCACTCGCCGAAAAAACCGGTCACATGCTCCGGTGCTAATCAATTAGACGCGACTCCCCAGAGCAAAGTTGAGGTGACACCCAGTCTTCCGGAACACTGCGAATTGCCGATGGATTATAGCAACTTACCGCCTAAAAAGAAAAGGAAATTGATTGAGTACCAGGAGTACAAAAAGCAGGAGGCGGCCCGTCGCCAACTCGAGGCTTTACACGATGAAAAAAAACAACGTCAAAGCGAGGGACCACCGGCGGATGAGGACAGCAAATGGCGTCCTTGGTGATGTGTCCCCAATCACTCGCCTATTGTGATATTAATAGTCTTTTCTTCCATAAAAAAAGCTTTAATTTGTTTTAATTTACGTATGTTTAGTCAGTAGTGTTTAGTCCCTAAGTGCCTTATGTTTGCTTAAAATTGTTTATATGTACTGAACGTTATTTATGTGCCATTTATTTGATCTCGATGTCTTCCTATAAAATTGTACTTACATGGACACGCGCAGTCTTCCATGTACAATAGCAATTGATGAACCCTACAATAATAAACGATGTATGTATCGAATTTCGTGTTTGAAACCCCTTTCCTAAAAAAACCCAATGCACTTGAGATGACAAATCACTTAAACAGTGACATTGACAATATCCTGAGAAACTAAATGTTTGAAAAAGCTTAATGATCGTTGCTATTATTACCAAAATCCTTTTATTTACATTTAATAAGCCAGTTCCGATAGCTTTTTCTTCTTGCAAAAACTGCCTACCTTTGTAAAAATAGATGATAGAAAGCCCCGAAGATCGAGAGTAGGTCTACGTAAAATAGCCCAGAATTTTTCAATTAGAGGTAATTTACGTCCCGGCTAGAGATACGTATTCGAGCTGGTATAGTTTTCACTTCAGTTTATTTGGACTTTGGCTGTTCTGTGACCTCTCTTCAATTGTACCTCCGTAAGTACCTACTGTACCTACCTACATGCATAGTTTGTGACATGCAACCTTTTCTAGTAATTATAGAATAATGGCATAAATTTAAGAGATAAGAATAATAAGAATTTAGAATAGAAAAAAAAGTACTTAGGAGTCGGTTGAGCTGGCAATCGAATGACTTGATATAAAAATATAAAATAATTTAAAGATCTAAGTAATTACGATATTCCTTTTTAAGTGAATTGTCTTTTATTAATTAATCCTGGTACCATTAGCTCGTAGAGAGCTAACAGTAGGTACCAACCTATAGAACAAGTCCTCATTTTCATAGTTTGCCATATAATTATTTCAGATAAAGAATACAAACTTTTACAAAATAAATAACCTCAGATTATTTACAGGCGAAAATAAAAATAATAAGTTACATATAACAAAATATGTAAGTAAATATGTAGGTATGCAAAATTAGTTTATTGCCGTATTGGACATGACTACACGAGCCGGGAAGCACTCTATTGTAATAGGTATATTAGTTTGTTGCCAGTTGCGTAATACACTTATGGCTAAAACTAAATAATATAAGTAGATCATGCTAATATCGAAAGGGCACTAGTTAATTTGGAATTCGGGATCAAAGAACACTATGTGATTCAATATATACGCGCACTCATTTCATTCAATGATACATCTAGTGCCCTCTATGTAAAGATTTAGAAAAAAAAAATGGCTTCTGTTAACATTTTGTAGGTAAGGTAGCGCCATCTTTTAATTTAAATAATAACTACGTTGTTGCGTAAAGTGCAGTTCTTTCAAGTATTACTAGGTAGCGGTAAATATGCACTTAGTTTAGCGCCATCTATTAATCGAGTTTGTAAACTCATATTTTGGTCATAGATGGCAGCAGTGAGCAGTTGCTGGCATAACCCAATTTTCTATTGCCTAATAGATGGCGCTGTGTTAAATATAACCCCAAACTGTTTTCGAAAGTTCTAACACATTGAAAATAAAAATATGTATATTAAAATTGTATTCGGTAATTATTTAAGAATTTTGCATAACTGTCCATATTAAGGTGAACGCGCCAACCTGGTACCTTAGCCCATCCCTCATACGTAAGGCATTGATTGCAGGAGTATTTTATTTCCTTAGGACTTTTTTCTTTCTGAACACCTTTTTTTTTGTTGTTTTCGCATTGAAAATATTAAAATTGCGAATACAAGATTCATTGTTTATTTTTAATCTAAACAATTCTACCATCTAAATCTAACAAACTTTTTGAAAATTAAATGATTAAAAGAAAACCATTAAACTTTCTACTCACCACTAGATGGCAGAAGCTGTTTTCGCCGCGCCCTAGTCTCCGCCCCACAGCGTAGTAGTAGATAGTGGCGCAAAGTGGAGCCGGAGCCGCGCGGCAAATCAACTTCATTCATTCACTGATACGCCGGCAGGCCGGCCAGTCGGTAACGAAGTGACAAGACGAGAAGTCGCACTGTAGATCGAATAACAAAATGTGCTGCGCGCAATTTGTAACGAACTTCGAATTTTAAAATACGATTTGACAGTTATTGTTTTGAGTTGACGTGAAGAAATTGTAAATAAATAATTTGTGAAAAAACTCGAAATACTGGATTGTTTACAGTGATTTTTAGTGATGAATTGTTTTAATAATAGTGTGGTGAATAGTGTTTCCATGTGCAATGTTGTGATAAGGCGATGCTTGTAGGAGAACAATCGCCGGCACCACGGGTGGTGGCCGGTCTAAGAAAACTTCGACCTGAATTGACTCCTGGACCTATTCCTACGCCTCTAGATCCTGATATCAGGATAACAGGTGGGTAAATGTGGACTAGTGTAACTAGTTTTGATCGACGGGCTAAAAATGTTGCAATATCTCATTCATATCCAACTCGATTTTGAAACCCATTCATTATTATTCATAAACGTTCGCTGTCTCTTTAAACTGCTATTTGATAAAATACAAAGTAATAATACCGAATTATCGGATAAACAGGCTCCCGCCTAGTTTGAACTCGGTTTTTTGTGCCAGACATCTGGCAACTACAAACTAATGATAATGGTACTAGCTAAGTTAGGTACATAGTACATTCGCCAATCCTTCAAACTATGTCAGCTGTAGGGCACATGTTAACTCTAATGTAGGTACATAACTTGCAGAGTAAGACTAATAACTGCCACTTGCACATTGTATCCATGAAATAACTTAGATAAAATGCCAAAGTGGTACTTACCTACCTAACCTACTGCATGTCGCAAAGAGGTTGCAAGTTACATTCTGTAAATATGAGACTTATAGTAGGTAGGTATCTGAGCAAATAAATTACAACGTGTGTGCACATAACTATGTAATATAAATCACAGGATAAATAATAAGTTATTGCATTGGCACCAGTGACTAGATATTTACCTACTTACAATATTAGCGTTTATGTACTAAAGACACAGAATACATAATATTACACTAAAGACGCTAATGTTCTCATTCTAGCGATGTCCTAACAAGGGCTAACATGAAACGCTATCTGCACAGGTGTGCACTTGGCACAAACATTTGTACCTATAACTAAATGCTATACGTACCTATCAGTTCTATTGGTTCACCTTAGGTGTATCTGCTAAGTACTTAAGCAGGTATCTACTTAACAATTGGCTCAGCTTAGGCCTAGGTAGGTACGTAATTTACTAAAATCCTCATCATTTTTAAATCCCTGTGGATTTCATTCTAATATTATTTTTAGGTACTCATCAGTAGCTACAAAACAATATCTGTGACTATCCTTGCCTTTCGTACCTATATCTCTAGTTCTTTACCTGAGAATAATACAAAACTTGCTTAAGTATTTTAAAAAAGTAACGTCGTCAGTCTATGCAAACATGCTAAGTCAACAGTCGTAGTCTGCAGTCTGGTCTAGAGTCTAGACATAGAGGAATTATCGATCACTGCTAGTCTAGCGTCTAGCTAGACTCTAGACGCCAGAGTAGCAGCGATCGATAGTTTTGAGTCACGGTGTAAGGTTACTACGAGATTAAATCCTACCTAGGTACAAGCTACTAACTATGAATGTGAGGTCTACCTTTACGACAATTTCTTTTCAATGTAAGAAAACTAGGTAGGTACTTAAAACTTGTAAACAAAATATTATTCTTATTACCTATGGTGATCTATGAAATCTTGTTATTGAATGAAATGTGAATGAACTCTTAATGCGTATCTACCAAAAATACCTATCAACTTTATCATAATAATAATACCATGTATTTAAGGCAACACAGGCCCATAGAAAAATACTTTAACCTAAACATACGCATTTTATAAACTTAAACAACAAAACTTGTGTTAATAAAAAGGCATAAGACTGTTAGTATCGCTTCACTTTGCATTAGCTAGACTTTGTGCTGACCAGAGGAACTGGTCCACGGAAGCGACGCAACACCACGTCCTGCGGCCAAAAGTGTTCTTGAAGTTGACGATTCGGTGCGATTCCATTAGCTGCACCCTTGGCGCGTACCTCGTCATAAAACATGTGCAATGCAATAAAACAACCTACCTAGGTACTTAAGCGTTAGGTATATTAAATATTCTTTCATGCTTGTATTGTCTGATAAGGTTCCCATGACCCCAAATCTACCTGGAAACATCGCCATATTGTATATCAAAGTCTTCGGCAGAGCCGTGAAGTTTTAGCGTAAGAAAACAACAATAGTATGGCACATCAGCTGTTCTATGAGGAGATAAAATCGACGACGACGATGTATCACAATACTAGGTAGTTTGATGGTCCATCGAACATTGTTGCTTCATGACTTTTTGTAACTTGAATGTAAGGTCGTGCTTACCCATCCCTTGCCTAGGTATATAAGTACTACAGAAATAATTTCTTACTCAAGCAAAAAATTAATGCTTTTCTCAGAAACAAACGATCAAATCTCACAAATCTGGCCGAAAATTTAAAATAATACATAGGTACATACACAAACTCACGCCTTCTTCCCGAAGGAAACTACAGAACGCAACCTGCTACGATCCTTACATACTCCTTTTGCCTCGTTTACGTTCATACATCTGGTCATACGCACGCCGGTTGCGAGTACGACGCACCTGACCTTTACTGAATAAATATTATTATTATTTTATTTTTATGTTAACATATCTCGGGACCATGGGGTCCCGGACCTCTGGAAGGCGTACGAGGGGCCGAAGCCAACTGGCAGAGGCCCCTTAGATAATTTTAAGTGGAATGAGGCACCAACCGACGATTATCCCTGTTAGCACTGTGCAAGTGCACTCATGGACAACCCCCGGTTGGTGTCGGACTATGGCAGGATATGGAAACAAAGATATTGGACTATTGATTTGAGTAGCTGAAGTGGACTGGTTATCTAGGACTATGGAAAGACTATGGCCCCTGCCTCACCATCGTTTTATATATAAATACGCATTTATTACAGAAAATAAATAAATTGAGAAAACTAATATTTAAAGTAGGGTCAGTCAGGTCTGTAAAATAATCCAATGACCTACTGCTACGGATTTTAAATACAGACTATTAGCACAATGATAAAATGCAATCGGTCTTTATCGGACACATACTTAAATATCTGTAGGTGATAAAAAAATACGGCAATGGAAAAATTGCTGCTTTGCAACAACCAAACTGCCTGCAATACTATACTTAATTATTTTTCTACAAAAATGTTAATAAACTCCGAAAATATTGATGTCTGTCACTGCATTACTATCACTACTTTCCTCATACAGAGGGTTTTGTATTGGTTATAGATCTTTAGCAAATATACGTCTATCTATCAAGATAATACGTATTATTTGCTAATATAAAAAAAAAACATAATTTCCTGTATTAGATTTTCAACTAATTAATGTACTGGCCACATTTTCGCGGAATTTTTCCATGAAAATATTTGTCAAAAACCCAATTCCATTGTAGTGTAGCCAGTTACAAACGGTTATTCATGAGGCTTAAGCCAGAAGCCGGTCAGTACCTACTCACATGTCAAGGGCATATTAAATTCCTCAAGTGTCATAATTGGATGATGCTTTCAACCATTATGGATCATCGAACCGACTCTCCAGAAAAGATGCTTGACCTACCTTAGATTTAAGTACAACCCGCTTCTGCTTGACCGTTTAACTTCAAAGAATTGATCTCTCTCAATCCCCATTAACACAATTTATGAATACAATAGAAGACCCATTATTACAATCATGCACGCGTTGAATAGGAGGAACCGAAAGACAGTCGGTTCCCAAACTTTCATTCAATTAACCACGATACATTGGTACTTAATCAATTATTGTAATGACTCCACTAAACTGCCATGAAGATACAATATTTATAGCCCAAGATTAGTCGAAAAGATTCCCAAATTACGTATTGTTTGACAGCTAAGAACTACCCATCATTTCAAATAAATAGAGAATCTCATATCGCCTGCCATCTTTAATTTAGTGACGAGCTTCGGGTCATGGGTTTGTTAGTTCAAAGGGATAAAGAAATCCAATCATGCCTCTCGTATGCCTGACCTACTACGTCACTACGGGTTATCCATATTTAAGATTATAAATTCGAAAGTAACTCTGTCTTTATGTTACCTTTTCTCGCCTAAACCACTGAACGGATTTCGATATTTGGCAAGGAGATAGATGGCGTCCTGGGGAATGACATAGGCTACTTTTTATTCCGGCGGGATGATTGCCGACATCCACGCGGGCGAAGCCACGGTGAGAAGCTAGTATGGAATAAATTGAATTTTCCTATTAGGAGCATGTATGGATTGGATTTGTGGTCGTTAGTGATAAGCTCTCTGAAATGGGATTTTGCGCGGCTGCCAAAGTGTGTGCTGTGCTACTACGAGTATACTTTATTTTAACTGGTATTGGAAATCCATTAAGTTTATTGCATTTTGTCAGTAGGTAATTAATTCTCACCAACTAGAGTTTGACAATGTTTTTGTGATTGGCAGAATTAAATAGGTTGTACTGGGTGCTTAAATAGGTATCGCAAGCTTTCAGTAAGTGAGTTCTGTCGGAATTTATTGGAATATCTTTAGAGTTTCGGGCTTTTCCGCTTTTGTCTACACAAAACATGTCACGTAGACACTCATAATAATATTGGACTAAAAAAAAATTAAACAACAGATAATAGTTAAAAGTAACAATACTCAATATTAACGTAATGAATGTAACAATGTTAAAGTTATGAATAATCGCTCCGGTACGTTCTTGCCACAATTTGCGGTTAGTAGCACCCTTTTGCACAGCCGCTCTGAATTTGTGATAGCATTGTGTCCAATACAATAACGTCTGACCTCATTAACGTAACCAGATTCATGAACATAATTTCTTACTTTGCTTAAATAATGTGTTGTTATTTTATTATTAATTGTTTTCTCAGAAAATTATGTTGAATATAACTTGTGAATCCCATTTTGATAGAAGTAAACCGTGGTGCTGTAACAAAATGAGAAGTGTTTGTGCTGTTTTTCTTTGAATAGGTAGACATTTTATGTACATAACATATGGGTGATTCGTAACCCACGATGAATTAGTTGCTTGCGGTACTTATGAATGAAAAACAAAACAGGAAACAGTCCACACTTTTTCACTAACGTAGGTTCTCTTCCAAAACAGAAAGTAAGTTCATAACTGCGAAAGACATTCTTCAAGACATGATAAAGAAAGAACGCAGCGACCACGCCATAACATGCCATGTCTGATGTCCGTATGAACTTGACTTTGTAACATGACACATTCGCCTCAGCATTGATACCGCATTCATTCACAATCACAACGTTGCGAAATGCAGCCACTTAGATATTGAGCCCATGAAATGGCGAATTATTATGACGTAGTACGTCTAAGCATTGATTTATCATTCTAATCACGAGAAGATAATGTATTCATAACGATTCAAATTGCAGCGAAGCTTAAGGTTGGGACATTGTTCAAAGTCAGGTGCTTATTGATCGTACCTTTTTGAATGAAGACCGCATTGAAATTCCTAAAAAGAAATTGAATTCCAGCATTTTGAAGCCTATTGCTAATCCATTGCTACATATGTTCGAAAAATTTGTCTGCTCAACAACGTAAATGAATGTTGTTGAACTGTCAAAATGAAAGCCATTCCTACTGTTGTGTGTTACGCAACTACCCCGCTGGTCGCCAATTTAGGAAGTTGCGAGTCTGATGTAGTCAAAGATAAGCTGGGCTGAGAGGTAGAAAATTGTGCAAGCTTAGCTTGTTATTATGATTCAGTAGCCTTGTAATTATTATACAGGAAATGCCACTAATTAAACAATCATATGAAAATTATCGATGATCGTCATGTGGCTTACTATATCAGCTAGTATTAAATTCCACCATTTTGCATTTCCCGGCTCAAGAACCTGCCTGTTGTTTGATGCCTGATTAAATACCTTATCCTTGTTAACCTTGCAATGGCAGTTGCTTCAGAATAAATCAATCGGGAGCCTTATCGATGATTCATACAATTTATGCTTCTACGTAGAATTATGACATAATTGCACCCGAGTTGACACGGTCATAAAGGTTTAATAATTTATATCCTGCATAGTAAATGAATATTTTGCTTTTCAGGGCATTAAAGTACACTTTATTTTCTCGCGGATATTTCTGTGGCCTGGTGCTAGAAGGGCCGAAGTCCGTTTTTGTGAGAAGTGTGATTTTACTGGCATATTTTGTTTTCCTATGATATTAGGTGTGCTAAAAGGGCTTAAGTGAACGAAAATAATTATTTAAAAAAATAACTATTTCAAAAAGGCTACTGTAGTAAAACAGTAATATAGTAATATCATAGGAAAACAAAATTTTGCCAGTAAAATCACACTTCTCACAAGAACGGACTTTTGGACCTTCTAGCACCAGGCCACAGATTTTATAATCATTCTATTGCCCTCATCCCAATTGATTTGGGGTTGGCAGAAAAGCAAAATGTCTTCTTCACCTCCTTCTTCTAACCTTATCATGTTTCAAACAGTTCATTCATCGTTTATTTGGTCTTCCTCTACTCTTATAGGCATCCACATTCATACCCAACTTTTCTTACACATTTTCCTCATTGCTCGCAAATAGATTGTTAGTATGAATACATTGAACACGTTCCATACGCCTTATGACAGCAAAACTTCCATTAGGTCTTGTCCCACAAATTGTTTATCTACTGAATCATCAATCGACTTACTTTTATCAATAAAATTTAACCAATTGTCTCTTCTTCAACAGGCGTCCTCCGTCAGTATTACAATGACGACACCGAATCCTGGGCTTGGGTGCGGGCAGCCGTCCGTAGTGGTTGCCTCCTCGCGTGGAGGGATGGCACCTTGCCCAGAAGGGCTGCTGCCCGGCTTCCTCTCCGAGACCTGCACCTGCGGACTGCCCCCACCTTGCCCAACGCCTTCCAGTTGTCCCGGCTTAGAGACGACTCTGCCGTCGCCACGTTTCAGGTGAGAATTTACTGCAAGGCCTATTTAAAACAGTTCCGAGTAGGTACCTGTTCTATGTTTTGCACGGTGTTCTTATAAATAGTTTACGGAAAAAGCTATGTTCTCCACGTGAATATGTCCGCATGTAGATAGTGATAATTGTGGTACTCAAGCTCTCTAAAGACTGAATCAAAATGCTTATTGCAAATTGTTCCATTTGCGTGCCGTTTTGGAATCGATTGATCACTGAATGAGAGCGTCTGAAGCAACACAACACGGTAGCCATATCTTTTGTTAAAAATGGTATTCAATAATTCAGCCGGAACTAGCCACACTAGGAAACATTGTATACTTGGTAAACTGATGAAAATAGACTTCCTTTAGAAGGTCGATTGACTAACAAAAAAGGTGTGAAGTGTACAAACACGTGAATGCACGCTGATGCAAAAAGTCACGAGTTTTCATTTTACACAGCTACACTTTATAAATCCATCAATAATTTAAGTATTGTCAATCCATCATGACGTGATTGCTATTGCTGTTGACACCTCACTTTTAGATGACACAATTAATTTGGCTTATTCACTATCAATATTTACCTAAGGATATCTTTAAATCTACCAGTTTAATTCTATACATTTTAAACTTTAGTCTTGCAATTTATTTGCCAATTACGCGCCTATTCATTGAATTTCAACTTGATTAATGATTTTCGATAAATTCTACTCAGAATATCCCTACTTATGTTTGTTACTTTATTGAAGATGCCAATTCATCATTTGCCATTAAGTTAGAGCCATCATTTTCATGCAATAGAGTGTCATTTGTCAATCCAATATAATAGGTGTAATAACGCAAAATCCAAGAACTGGCGGGATCCTTGGAGACACGTGAGCCAAGTATAGTATTTCACCGTTCTAAATTGACAGTTTACACGCATATACTGTATCAGAACAGTGTAAATACAAAAGAATATTATAATATCCCGTTTTTGCTACATTTGCGGACTTTTGCAGTACTAACATATAATCTGAGAACTGCTTTCATTTCCTCGTGGCAATTGATTTTGTATCCGGGAAGAGTGTCGCTGAAAAAATAATACTTATGTAGTATTTGTGGTATTAGCTTGCGTGGTTGGCGGTAATGTACTGTTTTACTGACTAGTTTCACTAAAACCAGAGCACATATAACCATGACAATTGTGAAGTCTGAAGATGTGCTAGATAGACAGACGGCATTATTTTTTGGCTTAGAAATTGTTTGTGAAACGGTCGTATAAAAGTCGTCATTTGCAAATGGGTTGTTGGTGAGAGTTTTTAGACATAATGTTCTAGTTTTAGCATGAGAAGGCCGATACTGCCGATAGTGGTATCCACTTGTGTTGTTTTAAATAGAGATATAAATTGCATTTAACAACTTCATAATTGGCGCACGTAGTATTTCCCCGCTCCCTGTCATGATTTGATTTTACCGAGACGTCCATTATTGGCATTTAATTTTGATCGATATTTTCCTGGTTCTAAGACTATGGGATTTTTTTACTAAAGAAAAGCACAATTTCAACTTATTTTCTTATTGCAATTGTGTCAATACTCACGTCGCGCGTCGTATCGTTTCCTACCATAGTTATTGTGGCTATTAAAAGCCACAAATTATCCATTCCTGTCTTTCCCGATAACAAAACGTAATAAATCAATGATTCGTGTTCACAAGATTAACTTGTATCTGTCTGTACTGGACATTATATCAGGTCACGTACACCGTAAGCTACTGGAGCCCGGTCATTGTCGAAGAGACAATGCCGACATAAATAATTATCAACAGGCCGATGTTGCATGACTGATGCGAGATACTATTTGAGCATGAAGAAGAAAAATATTTTGACTAATGACTGTTTGGTTTTGATAAGTGGGTAAATTTTTGAATGTGAATACACCATGATCTGTTTTGAAAATATGTACACATGATTCTTATGGAGTTCAATTCAGTGACAGAAAAAACGTAGACTAAGCCGATCTGTCCTATTTTCCAAAAACTTATTTTGTGCCAACTTTATTTTGTAGTTTTTTTTTTTCATAGGCCATGAGGTTTTAACGGCTTCCAAGACGTTCTATCCCCTACCGAATAACGCCTTTCTCACGATTTCTACACTTTAATAGACCTCAATAAAGCGAAACAACCGTAAATCAAAGCTCTTTGTGCATTGCGACCTTTTGATGTAGCTATTTACCATAAGAAGGGCTAGAACGCGAAGGTGTTGACAAGTAAAATAAAAAACCCGTTTTAAGAAAACTCCGCTCTATAATACTCTCCTGGTTAAAAAAACACCTATGAATGCAATTTGACCTTGAATAGATCAGTCCTTGCGATCAGATGTTACATTATTGTCACCCTATCGTCTCTGCATGCTTGCTTTTTATGGTACACGTGGAGAATATCTACTTCTTTTGAGATGTATTATGCAAATTGTAACGTTTCTTCAACAGATTAAGTTATAAATCTCACTTTTATAATATCGACCCATCGCAGCTGAATGTTTCAATTAAGTTTATTGTTACAGACTTGCAATGCCGCGGAATACTCGAGATGGGTGCGCGCGCTCTGCGTCGAGATCCTCGGGCAGACGCCGTTGCCACAAGTCCGGTTCCTGGATGTGCTGCCCGCCACAGACACCGCCAGTCGGGAACCAAGGAAAGAGGTTCCTCATCACGAGACACCCTCTTGCCCCCCTAAAGCGCCCCCGCGAGCTCGTCGGAGGTTACTGACCTCCACGGAGACGCAGCTTACGCGCAGGGATCACTCCCCCGCCGCCACAGATGAGGGCATCGTCGTCGAAGACGACGATTACGACTCATCGTCCGATCGCAGCTTAGACCTAACCCTTTCTCTCGACGCCTTGAAGACCACAGATGTGGTTGATGCGCCAGTACGAAAAGCAGAGGTGATCAAATGTGACAGCTGTAGCAAACTGAACGCGGGCGCGATACAGCATCATACACTGCCACGCGCCGCGCGATCCGAATCTGAGCAAGGGCGCCGCTACTTGAAGAGATGGGAGGGTACGGCGGGAGGCGCCGAGCGGGGCCGGTACGCCATGGAGGCGGCCAGGCGGAAGACTTCCTCTTTGGAGCATCGGGCGAGGTCCTGCTCCCCGAATGTCCATGAAGCTATTGCGCAATACGTCCCGGTGCGGGAACGTCGCGCATTGTTTGAGTCATTGTCGCGGACCAGTGGAGGACTGGCCAGGAGTAGCGAGCAGCTGACGCGCATCGAGCGCTCGCCGGAGACTACGCCGCGCCGTGCCGCGTCCCTGCACGACCTGCAGGCGCCGCCCACGCGCTCGGTGTCGGACCTGCGGCAGTTCTTCGAGGCGGTGGCGCGCGGCGCGGGCGCGGCCGGCGCGTGCGCTCAGCGGCACAGCGCGCCGCACTGCGCGCCGCGCGCCTTCACCTCGCTCACGTGTGCTTGACGCATACTCTGTTGTACATATTGTAGATAGAACCGGCGTAGACCGCTATCTCACTAAGTCGATCGTTTTAAGACTGTTAAAAGTATTGTTATAGAAGTACCTAATATAAATAAAATGAGATGTATTGTCTATTATATTCAGCCGTTTTATTCCGCCTATGACCTTGTTTCTTGAAGAGCAGTACCTAACTGTTTAGAGCATGCGAGCGTCTTGCGCAAACTCGAATCGAGTGTTATGTAGCCTTGTTCTGTCTTGAAGCATTGTTTTTATTGAAAATTCAATTTGACACGAGCCAATTGGTGCGATAAGTCATTAAATAACATTTGGAAGGCAATAGGTGGTGAAATGTCAGTTGGTGCGCAAAGGTCGCGAGTCACGGAGGTGGGCTCGCGTCCTCCAAGTTGTATTAGGTACTTTGTGTTGGAACTTGGAACGTTACGTTACGAAATGTTGAACAGCACATTTAGCCTTTGTTGTCGTGTGTTCACATTTTGCGAATTGTGTGTGACAAAACGGCATTAGTTTCCAGTATAATATAGAGCAGAATTGCGTGTCCGTATGTTATGCAAATCGTAAAGATAATACGCTAAACTATTGTGCAAGTAGGACGTCTCCGGACACATGCATGATGTACTTTTGCACAATCAGTACTTACAACAGCTGCTATCTTAACGTTTCGTTCGACATCGTGACAAGCTTTGTTTCTCCTAACTATTGTTTCTTGCCATAAACGAAAGTGGAATGCATGAACACTTGAAATGATAAGATCCCGAAATATAACGAAAGTAAGAAAGTGACGCAAGCGATGATAACCAATGAACTGAGATAAAGTATTTTACGAAATCATGACTATTGTAGATAGAATAATTACGACTTTAGAGATGAACTTACTGAACAGGGTAGGTAAACAATGTTGAAGATTATCAACTCGTAAGCGCGGTGCTTATTTCTAGGAAAGAACAAAAAGAAAATTACACAAACACTAGGTCCAGAAAAGTTCAGGAGCTCTCCAAGTCATCTGCTCCGCGAGTACCAAACTTCCATCAAAAGTTTCAATATTCCTGATGGATATGGACATGTATGTAGTGACATTCACAAAATAGCAAATGGTTAGAGTATTGAAAACAACGAATTTGTATGATTCCTATGAATCATATGCCAAGAAAAGCAGCCGATATAACATTTGAAGAGGTTAGGATCATACCTACCTATCCACTTTTTTCAATAGGGCAGTAATGGAAAAACCTTAATAAATAGCGAGCACATATTATTGTATTTTTTTATATATTTCTTTTACGTACCTACCTACTTAGCTACGTGATAAATGTGTTATGAACAGTTTTGTTTTTTACCAGGATATGGTGAAATTTTGAAGTAAACGTTATTTATTAGACACCATTTTACTAATGAGAATAAAGGCTCCTTCAAACAGGCGCGACGCGCGACGCTACACAAAGGCAAGTCTCGCGACGAGCGGTGCCTTTGTGTCGCGTGCAATTCGCGTTGCGCGTCGCGCCTGTTTGAAGGAGCCTTAAGCTGTTTCGAACTAAACAGTTACTGCTAATGGTAGGTTTTCTTATATAGTGCAGAAACCGTGAAAAAAAAATCGAAATTGCCAAAAGTGGATATGTTGTGGCTGTAATCCTAACCTTCTCGTCATTAAAAAAAAATAGGTACGTTCGGGGGACCCCCGTAGAAACGAAGTTCCTTACGCAGTACTCGCACGCACACAGGTATATAATAGAAAAAGACAGAGGGAGAGAAAGTCGCACATAAAGGCTCCTACAAACAGGCGCTACACGCGACGCGGATCGCGCGCATCACAAAGGTACTGCTCGTCGCGCGACGAGCGGCGCCTTTGTGTCGTGCTGTCGCGTCGCGCCTGTCTGTGGGAGCCTTAACGCTTTTTGCTTTTTCCTTACGTGACGATTTCCATTTTTTACCAGTCAAAACTCCTACCGCCAGCCGCGTTACGGAACTTCGTTCCAAAAATATTATTTATGGTCAAAATAGATTTAGTAAAAATTAGTAAAGGATCACATACATACATAACATCATGCCTGTATTCCCCGAAGGGCTAGGCAGAGGTGTACCTACACCCACATTTCGCCAGTTATGTTTAAGTCCCATGAAATAGGGGACGAGCCTATTGCCATCAACCGGGCACAACTCCAGACTCCGGGCTGCTACTGAGAAATTCCAGATGGAAAAACCCAATAACACTTTGCCCGACCCGGGAATCGAACCCGAGACCTCATGCTCAGCAGTAGCGCTTGCGACCACTAGACCAACAAAACACACTCACTCACTCACTCACTCACTCACTCACTCACTCGATTACTTAAAACAAAATTAAAAATATTTTTGCAGGATAGCAAGCAGAACTAATTACATACAAATCACCATACATACAAAACCATAACAGTATAATATTTAAGTAGTGGTAAGGGTTCATTGTTATGAAAAAGAGCGCCTCTCGCCACCAAACGTAAAAGTTTGGCGAGTTTAGAATTAAGTAACCCCTCTGTATTATAATTTCTTTAAATAAATTTATAGAAAAAAAAGTTGAATTTATTTATGGCACAGATCAGCTAAACAGTTTAAATAAATTTATATAAAAAAAAATGCATTTATTTATGGCACAGATCAGCTAAATCGTTTAAATAAATTTATATAAAAAAAGTTGAATTTATTTATGGCACAGATCTGCTAAACCTCTTAAATAAATTTATATAAAAAAAGTTGAATTTATTTATGGCACAGATTAGCTAAACCGTTTAAATACAGGGTGGCATACATCGACGCGCAACCTGTTACCATGGATTCAGCACATGATTGTGAACCCCTTGCGTTGAAATATTTATACGGTTTTATGCTGTTCAATACATTTTGACCACGTTGGTAGGTGGCAGGCACTTTTCTATGAAACAGCAGATTTTTGTTTTGATAACCGACGAAAATTTTCTACGCTAATGGGGCTCTAGAATCATGTGCCGAATTTCATGGTTACAGTTTGCCCGTCGATGTCCCTGCCACCGTGTATAGAAAGTCTAGGCAACAGGCAAGAGACTAAGTCAAAACTTTGAGCGAATTCCGCACAAAATTGTGCCAGATGTATTTTACCGATAAACTTTGCTAGTATAACAAATGGCAACATTGCTAGTGATGCGGCGACTTAATAGAATATAACATAACACAGCAAGAAATAATAATAAACAAACAAATAATACGAACTGAATTAAAGGTTGCTGTTTAGCGCGCATGATCGTCAAGGTTACAAGCGCTATTATAGGTAGGTTGGTTGGTGGTTGGTTGTTGGTAGGTTTTAGGTACCTGCCTCATTGGTCCAGTGGTCGCAGGCGCTACTGCTGACCTTGAGGTCCAGGGTTCGATTCCCAGGTCGGGCAAAGTGTTATTGGATTTTTCCATCAGGAATTTGCCAGAAGGATCACGGCGTCTGGATTTGAGCCCGGTTGATGGCAATTGGCTCGCCCCCAGTTAGGAACATGGGACTTAAACATAACTGGCGAAATGTGGGTGTACTCTAGGACTAGGTGCACCTCTGCCTAACCTTTCGGGAAATACAGGCGTGACGTTATGTTATGTGTTATTTTAGGAAATTCATTTGATAAAATGATTTTAGAGGAAATAAAACTTTTAAAATGATAAAGAGATAGATCTCAAGATAAATTTAAGAGAAAGCTCATCCTGAGATTGAAATCCTTTTTGCGTCTTTCTGTATTTCAGTTTCATTTTCAGCATGAACATTTTGTATTACGACGTGTTGAAAATAATAATATTAGGTAATGGTACACTAGTACGGTACTAAAAAACTCAAAGTTTCATAGCTAAACACGATACTTATAGTACCTAAACAAGAAAACTGACAAGACTCATCAAGACTCATTCAATACTGCATCACCCACCAAACAATCAAGTACACGCTACGAACCATTAAAAATATGATACACAGGACAGGATCCTCCATCTCTTTCCTCCACAAAAACCCCATTCTTCCTGTGTGTAAGAAAGAGATAGAAAAATAACATGGGTGTTTCGTTTAATACTATCAAATTAGCAGCTGGAATGCGGCCGTGTCGAATGTTCGCTGCAACCTCACAAACCCGTAATTTGATCTATAAAAAGTAACAATACAGATAGAAGACGAATAGAAAAAGCTCAAAGGGAGCCGAGGGATGAGACAGGTAGCGGATTTTATGGAACAGATATGAACATGTAAAGGTATAAAGGTTTTAACGGACAAGTCCTAAAATAACCGGATTTATCCGGTTTAGAACATGCTAAAGAAAATGGCACTGATTTCCCCGCATCTACGAGTAGGTCTGAGGAAATCAAAATAGTTTACGTGATGGTGGATGTTTATGCTTAAGTACACTTGCACCTAACGTTGTGCTAAATAAATAAGTTAGCCAAGCTGGGTTGGTCCTCCTAAACTTTTAATTCATGTTTTTTATACTTACCCATAAGATTAGAAGGTTTTTATACAATCATGCTTATCTTCCGGACTGCTTGAATTCTTTATTTATTAAGTTAGTCTCTAAATACTAAACAAAAGAAAAAAGTTGGCCACCATTTTTATGTCATTACTTTTTTCCGAATGAATCGCTCATGGCTAGCACGTTCCCAAGTCCATAAAGTTTCCATTTTCAATTTACCATTTTATTTATCAGACCATTGTAGTATTTGTCCAACAGCCAATTTATTATCAATACAATAACTCGGTCAGTGAATGCTCTGACCTTGAACGTGACGGGCGATACCGATTTTTGGTACGAAATCAACTGTTCTAGTTTTCGGTTACTGGTAGGAAGCATTGAAGATGACGAATTGGAGACGGAAACCTAAGTTACCTATTGAAGATGGGACGTGAAGGTCGGATGATAGTTGTTCCGTGAAATTCAGATATTTAGCTGTTTCTGTTGAGATTGGAAGCTGACCTCAATAGATGCATTTTGATTAATGCTTGGATGATTTTTATTATGGACAAGCTGACCCGACAGACGTTGTCCTGTCTTAACTATGAATGTCATATTTCAAACAACTGACAGTTATGTAAAATTAATATTGGCGTTAAGTTTTCTTAAATTTTCTAATGTTCTGTTCAACTTCCTTATTTTTTTCTTTCATAAGATCTTTCTCCAGACAATAATTAATACAATAAAAAAAAAAATGCGAAATTGTTCCATCCGTTCACGCGTGATGCCATTGACCAAGGGAAATAGAGATTCATTTTTATATATATATAGATAGTGTTAACGTTATTATTTACTAGTTACAGTCAGGGAAATTATTTGTTAAGCATTTGACACCCAGTGTCAATTTACTGCGATAAAGCCATTTCATATAACTGTCAGATAATGGCAGTTGTGATTTGTATGTATGGACAATTTTAAGTTGGTATGGTTACTTGACATAATGATAAGTGATGTATGACAATAAACATATATATGAAGTAAGGTTAAGGTATAATAATTTAAGTAACTAAACGTGACTTTAGCTAAATGCACGAACCGAGCAAAGCCACAAGCAAAAATAAAATATAAGTAACTTTATAAAATAACACACATTACATAACATCTCGCCTGTATTTTCCGAAGGGTTCGGCTGAGGTGTACCTAAAGCACACCCACATTTCGCCAGCTATGTTCAAGGCCCATGTAATAGAGGGCGAGCCTATTGCCATCAACCGAGCACAAATCCAGACTCCGGGCTGCTACCGAGAAATTCTACTTACACAACGCACTTGCACTTTATAAAATTATTAATTATATTAAAAAAAAACAATTAATATAAAAATTATAATAATTATAAACAAGTTACCTGTTGTCTAGTAGTGTTACTACAATACACATATAGCATAATATGCAGTTAACATCAATACCTAAGTAGTAATAATTATTCAGTTGCATTTACAAATACGTGATAGAGCAGTGGTGGCCCAGTGGTATCGGCCCCGACTTACGAGTTGTAGGTCGTGGGTTCGAACCCAGGCAGACGCTTTACTTTGTGTAAATTAATTCATCACCACTGCTCTCAAAACGGTGAAGGAAAACATCGTGAGGAAACCGGCATGTCCTAGAACCAAAAATTCGAAGACATGTGACATCTACCAACCCGCACTAGGCGCGCGTGGTAGATTACAGCCCATTCCCTCTCAAAGAGAGGAGGCCTGTGTCCCAGCAGTGGTAACATTATAGGCTGATTATGCATGTTATGCATTGAGAAATATCAAACGACGTCTAACATGGTTAAACTGAAGGCTATGATGCGGAATAAATTAAAATTTTAATTACTTTTAATTCTGAATGAATATACCTACGGCATTGGCATCGACAAATTAGATAGCTAGTCGGCATTGAATGTACTCAAAATAGACATACACAATGTTTCACTTTATCTTAATAGGTAAGTAATGACCTAAATTAGGGGAATATTTAAGTCTTAGTTAGTGCATATTTTTACCGGCACATACACAAGACTTCGTTCACGTGATATTTCTTGTTTTGTCAGCAATACTGTAATGTAGCTTCCCTTTAGAGCATTAACATTCGGAGTCGGACCAGTAGTTCCAAATATTAGGCTCAGCATACAAACAAAAAAAAGTACCTCTTTTTAATCTCTACTATATAAAAATCTCGTGTCACAGTGTTTGTTATCGAACTCCTCCGAAACGGCTTGACCGATTTTTATGTTTTTTTTTTGAGTATATTTGGTAGGTCTGAGAATAGGTCGTAAAGTATATTTCACCGCTGCGGGTGAAACCGTGGGGCGCAGCTAGTATTAGTATAGAAAGAAAAGGTCCATCTTTTGCAGTGCATATAGATAAGTAGTTACCTATTACCACCCGCGCCGCTAATTGCTTACACACTATCTATCACAATCTGAAACATTTTGAAGCTTATTGGTAATTTGAAGCTTATTGCATCCAATGAATGTTGTTGAACTGTCAAAATGAAAGCCATTCCTACTGTTAGTGTGTTAAGCAATTACCCCGCTGGTGATGAATCACAATAGCTTATGCTGTAACTTTAATGTATCAAATTCGTTTAAGATAGTCATATTCTTTAAAGCCGCTTTCGAGTGCTCTACTTAAGTACACAGACCAAACGAAGTTATAAGTATTGAGTAAAAAGTGATATTGATTAGAATGTTTCGACTAACAGCAGCAGGTGCAAGGTCAGCGTAGAATCAAATAAGGTTAGTTACGTCGTGATCGATACAATCAATTCCCTCGATGCACGCTCATACCAAACCATAGAAGTTAAAGCCCAAAATCCCTTGGCAAACCTAAATGTCAGTTATAAAGCTGTTGTGAATAATGTAGAAAGACAAGACCATGAACTCACTGTTTAGAAGGGATTAGTGTGCTTATTCGCGTTTACATGTTCACGATTAAGGTTTTTCAATCAAGTATCGATTTATGGCGAGTTAATAGAGCTGCAGTTCCTCTTGTATCGATTAAGTCACGATTATCGATGTTTATTGAAGCGATGGTTAAATGGTTGAGGGAATTAGAATGTCTAAGTTTTGCATTCTGTGACATTATGTTGCCTACTGTGGCAAATTCTCTTCTAAGACAGGACATTACATTTTAATTGTGAAGGAATGAATGTGGGCCTATCCTTCACGAGATTCTAGGTGCATTAAAAGAGCATCCTGGGAATAATGGAAAGCGAACCTGTATCTTGGGACTTTTCTTGTCAGAAGTGACGGATCCGTTCTACAACTTATAATAGTCGAATGGCTACAATTAATAGTGACCAGTAGCCGTTGATTCTCAGCAAGAAGATCTATGAATCCAATTAAATCCTTCTTTTAAAACCAGTTATATCTGTGGGAATCAAAATACGTCTTTACAAACCAGAAAACTAGAGAAAGGGCTATTGTGTCTATGAGAACAGTGTCTACTTGTTGAATAAAGCCAAGTGCAAGACACCAACAACCGTAAAGGGGTAAGAAGAAAGAGTTGAAAGGAAGGAATAATTGAATTATTCCTTCGTCACTTTGTGAAACTTTTTTGGGCCATCCTTGATCGAAGAGGTCAGTGGTTTAGGGGACGACACAATTGTTCGTGTTCCAATTCTTATTGTTCTTAATTAGGTGACCGGTTTGAAAATGGAATGTTTTTTTTAGTTAGCGATTAATGCCGGCCAGTAGCAGATGACCATTTGTATACTCTGAGATACTTGTTGTGGGACGATGATCAAACATGAATCTCTATTTGGAACTACATAGTTGTAGTAACTATGTAGTTCCAAATAGAGATTCATTTGAATAGAAATAACTTTCAGTATTGAATCCAGATTCATGCTTTACCTTCGTTTTTGGAATAAAGGTCAGGTATTAATTGATAGCCTTTAGGACCTGGGACTGTCACATTCCTTTAGATGTTAGTAATAGTGCATATAAATGTAATGTTGATTGTTTCTTTCCGACATTAAAGGCTCCTTCAAACAGGCGCGACATGCGACGCGACACAAAGGCACCATCTATCGTGCGACGAGCGGTGCTTTTGTGTCTCTTGTGATTCGCGTCGCGTGTCGTGCCTGTTCGAACGAGCCTTAAGGGTTTGAGATTTGGAGGAAAAAAATCGAGGCATATTAGGTTCGTAAATAGGGTAGGTAAGTAATCTTATTCTCGTAGAAAAGAGCCGAATGTCAACCGGCTAGTATTACATACTTTTGTATAACATTTTAACTCAGCAAGCTGAGGCCAGTGGGCAATTTACATCTGTCGAAGGGCAAATAATTGAAGGCCTTGAATGGAGACCGTAATCAACATTGTGGAACGCCCCCGGGCCAGGTGTAGTGACGATTTACGCGTTGTGTCGGGCCCCCAAACTGTTGACCGCGGGTCTGGGGTAAAACAACCCAGTTATTATTGATTTAAATAATTTTAGGTGTGCTATCTTATTACTAGTATGTACTAAAGCCTTCCAATTTTACTTCAGTGTTATCTACACTTACCATATTAAGGCAGCGTCCTAACCAAAAGTGATTATCGCACGGGTAAGCGACCGTTGCGCTCGTTTATATGAATATTACATACTCACGCGATCAATCAAGTCGCGTATGTAATATTCAGGTAAACGATCACGAGATCGCGTCGTCGCGCGACTTTCGCATTCGGTTAGGACACAGGGTCAGAGTTGGTTCCTGTCAATAGTGCAGTGGATTTCGAAATCAAGATATCGCGCTTCTAGGCCTTCATCAACTTAATTATTTAATTTTATAAAATTTGAAGTACCTAGTAATGTTTTGTGTAGGAAGTAAGTATTCAAAAATTACGTCAATAACAGCCCCCAACTGCGATAGTACAAACAACATTATGTAATGAAAATAAACGACCTTGCGATCGATTGATTGCGACGTATTTTTCGATTGTCATAACACGTCAATCAGAACGGTACGACAAACAAAAATAACGGCCCATTTAAGGCTCCCACAAACAGTCGCGACGCAATTTCTTTTACAATTACAAATACAATTACGAGTACAATTACAGTCACCTACTGATACTCAAATCAGCAACAACATACTTGCAAAAATTATGTCAATGGATGAGCGAAGACGTCATTATGTTTGACGATAACTAAATAATAATAAAAACAATTTATATAGTTGATTGAAAATTGAGAGATGAAATTGAAATTGTGCTGAACTTAATATCAAACGATTAAAACAGTTTCCTTGACGATAAACTTTTATGACCATTTTATTATATTTCAAGTCAATATTCTACTTTCTTCCTCCTGCTTTCTGGCCTATCTCAAAGTGACGCTGAGGATGCTCACCCGCTAGCGGTTGCCAGGGCTGCGCCGAAATGCATCGTCAGCGCGGCGCCCTAGGCCGCCAGCACGACTGCGCCGCTCCGATCATTGTTTTTTATTGCTGTCATCAGTGTCAAACAGTGACAAATAGACTTTTCAGTGTTTTTTTTTATAGTTTATATATAGTTATATAGTTATCATTTTTATTAGGTACGTCTAGGATAAGTTTAAATCATTTTGAATAAATGCTCAGTGGCAGCAGCGATGTGGTGGATGATAGTGGTAGTGCTTGTCAACTTTCAACATCGCTGAGCATCCTGGAGAGATGTCCGCTGTGTACCCAGGCACGGTTTTTTAAAGGTAAGCGGGGTCTGAATGTGCATATTGGAAAAGTACACAAACCACAAAATGCACTCTCCTCAGACCCCGACACAACATCTAAACCTACAACACCAGCTACTTTTGACCCGTTTTGGAAAACCCTATCAAAATTAAAAAACTCTGTTCCTGTTTTGAAGCGAGTTCCCCGCGGTGCTAGACCTCTAGTGGCACAACATTTAGCAGGTTGCGTTCGTCTTGCCGTCCGGGAGAACTCGCAAAGTGCTTGGGAACAGCTGCTCACCTTCCCTTACAGAATTCTACATGTACAAAAGAATTTGGTAACTAAACAGACATTAACCGCACAAATTAAAGAAAACTGTCATATTTCGGCCCATAATTTAGATTCCAAATTACAGACATAGAGATATACCTCATCAATCCCATCTCGTAGAATCGAAGTTACGGGAAGGTGACATAAGCGGAGCAGCCAGGATTCTTTTTAGTAGTGATGTGGTGGCACCGTGTTCTCCAGAAACGCTTGCAGCTCTGGAGAGCAAACACCCTGCCCCAGCGGATGGCCTTTCCTTCCCCGACCCCCCTAATCTGGATAACCACTCTCTCACCATTACAGGTCAGGAGTTAGTTACAGCCGTAAGCTCCTTCCGGAGCGGCTCCGCTGGCGGCCTCGACGGCCTGAGTCCTCAGCACCTTAAGGACCTTATTTGTTCAGGCACCGGGGCAGCTGGTGTGTTGCTTTTGAAGGAGCTTACGGCTATGATTAACCTAATGCTCTCCGGCAAGGTGAACGAGGCCGTCGTCGACGTTCTGTACGGGGCGAATCTTTGCGCCCTGCGTAAAAAGGATGGCGGCATTCGTCCCATTGCCGTGGGAACCACTTACCGTCGTATGGCAGCCAAGATTTGCTGTAAATTTTACGGAGAGGTTGTTTCGAAAAAAAATCAGCCCCTGCAGCTAGGCTACGGCTCCAAAGGGGGCTGTGAGGCTGCCGTACACGCCTTGTCGACCTACCAAATTCTGGCAAAGGAGAGGTCATCTTGAAGGTTGACATAAAGAATGCTTTCAATTCTGTTAATAGGGACACCTTGCTGGCAGAAACTAAAAAAGAAATACCCCAAATCTTTAGTTTCCTTTGGCAATGTTACAGACACCCTTCTAAATTACTGTATCGGGACAACCTTCTGGAATCTGCTGTTGGCTGTCAACAAGGTGATCCCCTCGGGCCAGTGATTTTTAGTTTAGCCATTCACCCAATTATTCGACAGCTAAATTCCAAATTTAACGTTTGGTATCTTGATGATGGAACCTTGGGAGGCGATTTAGAAACTGTTTTAAATGACCTACAATTCTTAAAAAATGAACTTCATTCCATAGGCCTTGATCTC
This sequence comes from Griposia aprilina, assembly GCA_916610205.1. Classification (NCBI taxonomy): domain Eukaryota; kingdom Metazoa; phylum Arthropoda; class Insecta; order Lepidoptera; family Noctuidae; genus Griposia; species Griposia aprilina. Next base: position 15,765,424 of record OU744302.1, read on the forward strand.
AACTTTTCGAAATGTGAACTATACTTAGCGGACAGTACTGACAGACATCTGACACTTACCAAATTTAACGCGATAGCTCCAAAAATAAAAATTATTGAAAAAAGAGCTTGTTCCCAACGAGTCACACCTCAACGGGTAACAGTGTGACTCGTTGGGAATGTTTTGGATAATAATTCCCAACGAGTCACAGTTACTGTTACACTGTTACTCGTTGGGATGATCCCACCTTGATTTAGGGTATCAATACATCTATCGCCACGAAATATTTTCGTTCTCAGATAAACAAAAATTGTTCCCAGGTATTTGGTACAACTTGGGGCACCCCGACTCGGACAGGTTAGGTTAGAAGGGGACGGCGGGGTCTGAAAGACCCCGCCGTCCCCTTCGTGGTTATTTTTTTTTAAACCGCCCAGAAGTAGGAGTCCCGCGAAGCGGGACTCCGTCGGCTATTGTGGAACTGATTTTGCATTGTTTGGTGACTACATTTTGGTGACAGATCTACTATTTTGAGGACAAACCCTATTATTTAAGAAACACAAAACTAATTAAATTGGTGATAGCTTAAATGATACCCTAAATCAAGGTGGGATCATCCCAACGAGTAACAGTGTAACAGTAACTGTGACTCGTTGGGAATTATTATCCAAAACATTCCCAACGAGTCACACTGTTACCCGTTGAGGTGTGACTCGTTGGGAACAAGCGGAAAAAAGCTCTCTTCGTCTCCTTGGGTCTCCAATCTTTGAGAATTCCTTTCCCGTTTTTATTGAGGAAAAAATACAAAATTTCAATGACGTTTCGGAAAGATTATTCCAAATTAACATGCATTCGGCCATAACCTTAATCCGTTACTGCTGTTTCGGCCCTAAATGAACATATTTCCTTCGCGCTTCTCATTTATGGAAGCACCCTCACCTTTTAGACAAAATGGACCAAATTATCTTCGATAAATTAACTTCGATTTTAAATGTGGCCCTGGACGACCGAGCTTGGACACAAGCTACTCTTCCCATTCGTATGGGAGGCCTCGGCGTCCGCAAAATTTCTAGTATTAGTTTACCAGCTTTCATATCCTCGGTTTACGGCACTGAGAAATTAATCAGGAAAATCCTAGCCTCCACACTGATTGATTTTGATGTGCCGTGCTTCACCGAGGCTATGGATGCTTGGCGTCTCGCTTGCCTGAATTCAGATCCACCCGACAATCCATCTTCCCAGAGACGGTGGGATGAGCCACTCTGCAGAGTAGTACAGATTAATTTAATTGACACGTCTGCTACTACTGTGGAGCGTGCGCGCCTACTGGCTGTGGGTAAGTGGGAGTCGGGTCTTTGGCTTCATGCACTACCATCGTCGAACATAGGCACTTTGTTCGACGACACTACTTTCCGCCTCGCTGCTTCCCTGCGTCTAGGAGCTCCCTTTTGTTCTCCTCATCGCTGTCACAGCCTCGGACACCACGGTCTGTCTTGCAGCCGAAGTGCGGGCCGCATACCGCGGCACGCGAACATTAATGACATCATCCGACGAGCTCTTGTCACCGTCGGCGTTCCAGCTGTATTAGAACCTAATGGCTTGGCACGCGACGATGGCAAGAGACCGGACGGCATGTCTTTATTTCCATGGAAGGTGGGTAGGCCTTTAGTGTGGGACGCAACATGTGTCGATACTCTTGCGCCATCCCATCTTCCTGTCTCGGCGTGCTGTGCTGGCGCCGCTGCTGCGGCTGCGGAAAACCTCAAGCGGCGTAAGTATAACAACCTTATCGGTAATTATATTTTCGAGCCGTTTGGGGTTGAAACCCTCGGGCCGTGGGGTCCGAGTGCCCTTGTTTTGTTCAAGGAAATCTCCAAACGCCTGTTTAACACTTCCCGTGACCCAAGGGCTAGATTTTACCTTGGCCAGAGTCTAAGCATTGCAATACAACGTGGCAATGCCGCCGGTCTCTTGGGTACATTACCAGTCGACAGCGATGCGGAGGAATTTTTTGACGCCAAATTTTAATTTGTTATTAGTTTTAGTTAGGTTAGGTAATTATATTTTAATTGTAAATATTATTGTGTTTGATAAAAAATGTCTTACAATTAGGTATTATAATTATTTTTGAACCAATTTTTTTTAGAGCAATTTCTATGAAAACTTCATGGATATTGATAAATGTTAAATGATTTTATTTTTGTAAGTAGGTTTGTACAAACACTTTTAAACGTCAATCATATTTTTTAAACTAGATGAGGTCGGCGTTTCACATCTGACTACTCTGAGAAGAAAGGCCGAAACAAACTCAGAGGTCTCTAAAGTCCAGAAATAATCTTGGTCAGATCATGTGAAGATCATGTAGATTGGTATCTGAAATGGTCTGTTGAGGAAAGAACCACACAGATTGAGTGGACCTGTTCAGTCAGTGCACGCATTTGTCAGTAATCGTGCAGCTCAATTCAGGAAGTCAGGACTTAAGGAGCTCAACGATTCGACGAACAATACCAAAGAAAGGACATTTGGGTAGGCCGCATAAATTACTCAAACTGCCAGATCATGATTAAAATTAACTGAGAAAAAAAAACAATGACCCATAATTATAGTCCCCACATTCCCAATAATTTAAATAACATAATACTTTATTAAGTAAATACTCATGTCATTGTATATATAAAATTCAACAATGTCAATGTGTATATAAAAAAACGGACATAATGTTTGAGAACCATGTAGATTGGTGTCTGTATTGGTCTACAAGAGTTGCGTCGCGCCTGTTTGAGGGAGCCTTTGTACTAATCAATATCTTTGTAAAAGCCGCCTGTTGAGCATTCTGGCAATCAATACATATTTAGGTCAGGAGACGTAATCCTCCATCAATTTGTTATGTCATCCATTTTGGAATGTTTGCTCGTAATCATTCTGTGTCAGTCGGCAGCTGTTGAATGCGACATTGCTTTTATGATGGTTGACTATTTAGATTGAATCGCCATTGCATGATCTATATATGTTCTTAGCAGCTTTTGCCTGTAAAGGGAATCCTTTAAAAGTACCTGACTTCCTGAGCATTCCCGAGGGAAGGTACCTCCGTGAGATTCTTACTTTCTAAATTCTCTTAATATTAACGGTTGTGCTCAGTCTTCGCCACAAATGGAAGAACATCAGTGGAACGTACTCTGGTGTTGCAAATACCTACCTACAAACAGCATCACTTTATTGGAATTAACTTTTATACAGATCAGTGTATGACCACCGGGATATTTGCGTAACTCACTAATAGATAGACTGACTGACTGACTGGTAGATAGGTATATGTTTTATGTATGTATGTATTTGTTGTATATGTAAATGGTACACCACTGACTACCTGCATTATTGTCTCTCCTTCTACCTTGAATCCATCCAAAGGTTGTCTGTAAAAGATCGCTTTTAGCGATAAGACCGCCCATTGTGTCACCCTATGTAAAATTTCTACTTTTAGTATTTCTGTAATTTTTATGGTGTACATAATAAAGAGTATTCTATTCTATTCTATTCTAATAGTAGGAATGGCTTTCATTTTGACAGTTCGACAACATTCATTGCGTTTTTTACATTGTTGAGCAGACAAATTTTTCGAACTATGTACGAAGCAATTGATTAGCAATATCCTCCAAAATGATTCATATTGTGATTGATAGTTTGTTACGCAATTAGAGAAGAAGTTTGGGAGGGATAGTAGATGCTCTTTGTTACCATCTGAATTTCAGTGTCAGCATTTACGATTACTTTATACAATGAGATTGTGTTTCTCCCCAATTAGTTGCGATTCTCACATTGATTAGTTACCTCTTTACTGATAAGTTGGTACACCGATTATCCCGGCGTAGATCTAAACGTACTACATGACGTGTGTTCTCATATCAAACGCGGTAAGTACCTAGGTACAGTTATATGAAATCTGTAACGACATTGTAGAGTACATTTTTTATACTTGCGGTATCCGAATGAGACATCCGTTTTGATACTTGTTTCTTTATTATTTTCGCCTAATACCGATGCTACACCGTGCACCGTGCGTGTGGTGTACCGGTGGTACAGTTTAGATGTGGGTGTATAATGTGAAATTATTATTGTTGTAAAATTATTAAATAAGTCTAATAAGTAGGTAATAAGTGCAGTACTATTATGGTAGAAGTACCTAGTATCCAGTTACCACCCACTTTAAATATGAAAAGAGTTTGATCCTAGACCTGTGTGACGCCGTAAAAGACATCGTAATGAACCTATTGATGATGTCATATCAAGTTATTCTTGAAAGTGAAACAGTCATTTTCCATAGCTACTTTTGTCAAGTAAATATTATTGAAGGAGCTTAAGGATCTTAAACTCAATACCATTCCTCATCTGTGCCCTAGTCGGGATATAAAGAGCGTAGCACGTAACTGATGTGGCAACTAAGGAGTAGCTGTAAGTAATACAGCAGCACCCACAGAAAACTATAAAAGGTTACATCATAATCAGCCTACGACGTCCCCAGTTATTTTGAAATTGGAACACAGGCCTCCTCTCTGTGAAAGTTTCTGGGATATAATGTTGGTGGCTGGCACAGGTTTTCGAAATTTTGGTTCTGGGACATGCCGGTTAAATGCTAAAAATGTTATAGGCTGCATGTTATGTCGGACATTTTCTTTACCAGCCACTGCAATTAAAAGCAATGTATGTAATACATAATGTATCAAACTGAGTAATTGTTTACCAGTTAAAAATATATAATTCAAGTAGTTTCACCGTCCAACTCACGAGTAATTGTCGGATGTGCATAAATCAATCAGTTAACTTTTGCTTCAGTCATTTAGGTCAGTTTTACTTATTTATGGAAGACATGTAGCTAATTGAAATAGACTAATGACGACTGATTGATAGACAAGTACAGCGGGATAATTGCGTAACACACTAATAGTATGAATGGCTTTCATTTTGACAGTTCAACAACATTCATTGCGTTATTTACTTTGTGGAGCAGACAAATTTTTCAAACATATGAAGCAAGGATTAGCACTATCCTTCAAAATGATTGATGATGTGCAGGTCTTCATGTAAAAAGTGTTCAAACCGACTTGTTATGTAATTGGAACACAAACAAGCAGGTGGTCCACTTGATGGTATGGGGTTACCGTCGCCTGTGGATATCTGCAATGCTAGAGGAACTGCAAGTCTTGTGCGTCTTCATTCAATAGACCAATGTTTTTCAACCTGTGGGTCGCGAAGTCTGTCGCCGTTACTTTAAAATTTAAAGCTCTTATATATAAAACCCTACTAGGTAGTTGATGGCTTCTTTGTAAAATAATGCACGGATTCAATATTTGTAACATAATAAAACAAGTTAGAATCATCGGAAGATAAGGGGTTGCAATTATTTTTCTACATATTTGCTCAAAAATTGCATTTACGATGCCTCTATACATGGTTCGAAAGTTAAAAATAACACACCATACAACGGAACGTGCGGTAAAATAGGTACTCAGACCTAAGTACCTATTTTACCGCATACTCCGTTGTATAGCGTCGTGCGTATCCTTTACGGTTTATTTTTAATTTCCATAAAAGATATATAAGAACTTCACCAAGGAGTTTCACATTACGAGAATAAATAAGCTAAATAATCGAACCTTGGAAGCGCTTTTGCTGAATACTTTTGTCTCACTATAATACTAAAGAGAAAATGAGACGAAAGATGTAGTTCTAATTTTCACAGGGCGCGCGCCTCATTTTCAAATTAGCAACGTCAAAGATTGTTGTGACTTTCCGACTAATATTTATAAAAAAAAAAACATTTATTTCAGGTACCATACGAGCCTATAATAGATATTTGAAATTATTCAACAATAAATACAAAATCACACATAAATTTATACAAACGAATAAATACAATATAAATACAACATCAACGCACAAATTAAATAAATCAAATTCATATTCAATCTAATTAATAAAATTCATATTCATTAAAGTAGTCTCTTACGTGCGACACTGTATGTAACTTGTCTGTCAGAGCAGTATCGCACATAAGGACAGTCCAACCTATTAGCTATCATAGTCAGAATGGAATTGGAGCTTGCCCTCACTCTGCGCACAAGAGACGCGCAGCGCTTCCGCATGGTCGCATGAAAACAGTCCGTGCGCGCCCATGCGAACATACCCGAAGCGCTGCAGTAGCGAGGTAGACCCAAAGTCACTCTGAAAGCGTTGTTTAATTGAATGCGCAGGGTGCTGTAGCTTTTCTGCGTGTAATTAGCCCACAGGCTGCAGGTGTACATGGACGTGCAACATGCTCGAAAAAGAGTTATTTTCACTCCATCCGAGCAACGCGCGAACCTGCAGGCCAGCATATTAGCTCTTTTAGATAAAGCCCTCCGCTCCCATTCCAAGTCAGCATGATCCTTGAGGACAGCCGTGACTATATCTCCTAGGTATTTAAACTTATTCACCCTGTCTAAGGGTACACTATTTAGACGTATATGTGGTACATAGTCGGGGCATATAGTACCACAGCACCAGTTTTTATAAACAAAGTGATAATAAATGAGTTCAAGCGAGGAATCCGATATTAATATGTTTTCTGTTTTCTCGCAAATGTGTTGAAAAACGTTGTATGACACACGTGCGGAAATTGGTATTTACAAACTCGTGACTATGGTAAGCCCGAGACGAAGTCGAGGGCTTACATTCGTCTACTCGTTTGTAAAAACCAACTTACCGCATTAGTATCATAAATAACTATTTCCATACTAAGGGGGCCACACCATGAAAAAGGTTGAAAAGCACTGCAATAGACAAAAACTGAAATGTCTCACGAAGTAGACATGAAGTTTAGTATTCTTCGAAAAATATAACAAATGAGGAATACTCACGCCGGTCCCCGATGAGGTATTGATCAGACAAAAAAGTCTGGTGACACGTTAGTCACCAAATACTTTACATAGCCACAAGCCATGGCAATAAAACCATATAAAAAGTCTATAATTTATTATTAAAACTGTACACTTCACACCACAAAGGATTACATGAGGCGAACGCGCCGTAGGTATACTGCTATGAACAATTCCTCCACCATGCGTGATGACTACGGCTACATGCCCCTGTAAGCCTTTGTGTGACAAAAGGGGACGTGTATGTGCTACTATGGACATTAACGGTCTGTTGATAACAATAATAATTATTACAACATCTATTAAAATTATATCATGCTTTTATTCAGTATCGAATATTGGCGCAAGTATCGAACATAAAACAATTTCATGTTAATAAACTTATGAGCTTTTGACTGAGCAGTGAGATTATTCTAGAGATCCCTGTGGCACATGGGAATCATTAAATAATGAAACAAACTCTGTATTCTAGAGGGTGACTTCATGTAACCAGATATTTTATATTCTAAGTGATAATCCAAGCTATGGTCTATGTCATCTTCCAAATCTATTCGGCTGTTTCTCAATGCAGCTGAGTAACAAAAATCTTCACCAACTTTCACATGAAATCATGATGATGAATAAATGTATGACATTGTCAGCTACCACTCTCAACCGGATGTGACAGACATCAGCGTAATCCAAGGGGAAACTATAAGCATTCTTAGCAGTATATTTCCAGTCATTGGGCAGGGAATATTCTACAATTTCAACACATAGCTCCATAACATTAATCAAATTAATTGCAAGTCGTTCAATAGCTTTAACAATCAAATATTTGAAGTCGTGACTGTTGCGTCAGGGGGCGTATTACGGAACAATTAATGGATCAAAGTGACAAAACACAGCTGGTTTATGAGCTTAAGGCTTGATTATATGCGCATTATGGACTATTTGCGATCTTATTAATTGGTAATTCGCGTATACATGAGTATAATCTATAGATACTATTTATTGAACAACAATAGATTATTATCTGATTGCTGTGAGTACATATACGTAATCAGGCCATTGATTAGCTTTAACTATATTTAAGTGCTATGTTCATTATATAGTATTTGTTCATAAGACATATAAATTGTCCTTGCCCTTCGTTTACTAGCGAAATAATCAGTTTCTGTCCATCGCAAGGTGACCAATGTTATCGATATTCTCTATCAGCTTGTATTTCATTGGTGGTGCCGCATGCAAAACGTTTTGAAAAAGTAATCCTAGCTCTCTTTCTGCACGTTTAAATGGTAAATTAATTAGTCCTTCTGTCACACTCAGTAGTAGTAATAAATTAGTAATTTTCCCTTTAGTATCATCGTCCTCTACAATGTCCATAGTTCTACAATGTTCACCTAAAAATGTTTGATTTGCTTCTTTGCATCATCACAAATTTTCGGAATGACCACATTTCAACAATGTTCTCCTACTTAGAGTATAACCTGAGTCGACAAGTCTTACTATGATCCATATCTGCCTACAGCTTAGTGATTTGTTTGCATAATATAATCCGAACCGACACGTGCACTGCGGTTGACTAATTTCCATATAATTAGCTATCTGTAGCCATCTAATCTAATTGGACTGAGTCATTCCTTGCATTACCCTTTAACAATTGTAATACATAAGCATGTACCTACTGTGGTATCTTGTGATTATGTACCTACATTAATATCATAAACGAGTAGGTATACGCGAAGCAGCGTCACCCACCGACTGGAGCCGAGTATACCCGATTCAGCGTCACCGACCCGAGCGTGACGGTTCAGTTCCGTTCACTGTTCAGAAAGAGCGCAAGTGTTCGTAAAGAAGTTTTTACTTCAAAAACGTATAGTATTGTTTCCAATAGTCACGTGAGTACCTAGAGGAGAATAGGACCCCGGGGATTCGGATTTTAAACCTGGTTCTTAAAAGAAGTGACTTTTTCGTCAAGTTCCTTATGTTAGTTCTTTCTAAGTTTATATTGGTCACCACAGACATATGCTGGTATTGTTTTTTTATTGCCAATAACATCGGCTGACTTTATATTACCCTTTTGGGTTACTAAGTAGCATAATAGTTAACATAACTAGTTAACATAATAAGTAGATATAATATTTCATTCCGTACTTGGAATTACTATATTAATTACTGTATTATACGAGTATCTCTTGTTAATCTATGACGGGTTGACATTTTATCGTATTTTACTGATAGTGATAATGTTAAGTATTTTGTCTTTTATTTTTAGAAATTACTGAGTAAATAATTTCAGAATGTGTCTTACTTAGTGCATTAAGATATGTTATCATGGTAGAGGCAAATTAGTAAAGGTCATTGTTTTCTATCAAGTTACAAAATCATTATCATCGACAAGCATTTTTCCCCTCCTTCTTTTACGAACCAAACTTCGCCAAACCTCTTGTAAAGTCATTGGACAATCATTAATGTTAGTACTTACACACGGCTACATATCAAGCTATATATTTCCAGTCTAAGCTGATCTCGCATTGTATAGGATTTCCGTACAATTAGAGTTCAGCTTATACTGGAAATATATAGCTTGATATGTACCCGTGTGTACAATGCGGCTGATGAATCATGGCCGCTACGAACTTTGCGCAGAAGGCTGCGCAATAACTTTTTTTAGGCACCAAATGGTGACATGAGGCGAGTTTGAGGAAGAAAACATGCGCGAAAGGTCGTAGTACCTATGTTCATACCAGTCATGATTCAGTCATGATCGGCCGTATTTTATTAAACGACTTCAAAAAGGAGGAGGTTATCAATTCGGATCTTTATATATATATATATATATATTTTTTTTGTATGTTCGGGCAGAACTCCGTCATATATAGACGGATTTGCAAAATTCTTTTTTTGTTCGAAATGGTATGCTCTCGAGGTGGTCCCATTGTCACCAAGTCAGAATCTGATGAGGGGATCCCATGGAAATCGAGGGAAATCCCCAAATTTTATAGGCACACCTATAGCGATTTGGATATTTTTTATAGTAACTCATGCATTTGCTCTCGGAAAGCACCATTCGGTGAAGTGGAACTGATGATGAAGGCCATTGATGGCAACCGGAACTACTCAATAATAAGTATTTCACGGGATGCGATTCGATTACTTTAATATGTTTGCTAAGCAATTTATGCTCGTCACAATGTATATGTTGAAATGGAGCTGATGGTGCTTTCACCATCAGCTCCAGTTCTTTTGGTTCTTACCAGGAAAACTCCTCAACAATTAACGTCCCTGCATCGGGGAAAGGAATATTTTGTAAAAGGTGATGAGCAGTTGACATTAGGCTATTGTAACTTAGATAAATTAATAACTGACTCACTAAAAAGCGAAAAATAAAAAACAATTATACAAAAAAAAAAAAAAAACAACCGACTTCAAAAAAAACACACTACAAAGTGAAAAATAACTTTAATTTCGGAAGTCGGTGGCAAAAAACTAAAATACAGATCCAAAGACACCGACTTACGAAATTAAAGTTATTTTTCACTTTGTAGTGTGTTTTTTTTGAAGTCGGTTGTTTCTTTTTTGTAAAAAAGTTTTTTCTTCAATCATTCACAATGGTTTAACGGATATAATAAGATAGCCTTGTGATAGACGTTACCTATTCGTAACATATGATTATAAACCGGTGGACCCATAAACAGGCCACAAGTCCATAATAAAACAAGCATATTTTTAAAGACATCAATTTGAGCTATGTAGGTATATATTTTTTTGCCTTTACAAGTCGGTCAACCGTTGTCTTTCATCAACGTTGTAACATGTCAAGATGAAACAGTTATTTTTCCCAAGGCCTGTAATGTAATACAATAGAGGATGACCTACGGAGGTTCTGTCAGTAAATTACTTTTTGAATAGATCTACTGATCTACGGTATCAATAATACGGTTCCTTCTCGTGACATACCTACCTAGCTGCCAACAAGTTTTTTTTTTAATGAAAACTTATCAATTTTTTGCTGTTTGAAAAGATTAGTCTTTGTTATGGTGTACAATAAAGAGTAGATATCTATCAGCAGCAGTGGTGGCCCAGTGGTAACGGCCGCGACTTACGAGTTGTAGGTCGTAGGTTCGAATCCGGACAGGCGTTTTACTTTGTGTACATTATTTCATCACCACTGCTCTCAAAACGGTGCAGGAAAACATCGTGAGGAAACAGGCATGTCCTAGAACCAAAAATTCGAAGACATGTGACATCTACCAACCCTCACTGGGCCCGCGTGGTGGCTTGCGGCCCACTCCCTCTCATCAAGAGGAGGCCTGTGTCCCAGCAGTGGGAACATTATAGTATGATTAAACTATTTATCTATCTAGTCTTTTCAAAGAAAATATTTGCTTAGGAAACCAAAAAATCATATTGTTGACATTTATAGGTCCCATCAAATCGTTCCTAAATACCGTTAAAGCTCCCGCAGACAGGCATGACGCGACTCTTGTAGAAAAATGTCCATGAGGTTTTCATACAAATTGTTCTACTAGAGTCGCGTCGCGCCTGTTTGCGGGAGCTTTAACGGTATTTAGGAACGATTTGATGGGGCCTTTATAAATCATGAACTAACTAACGGTGATAATTTTTTACCTATGTTGTGCAAACTTTACAGTTACACAATTCAACACAAATAAGCTTTAATTAAAGCTCCATTCAGTTTCAAAATAAAAATATTCTCCATAAAGTAACTATTAAACTTAGGCAACTCTACCCAATTTACATAGTTACATAATTAATTGCACTGGCCTATTGTTTTAAAAAGACAAAAGTATCAAATTCTCACATTTATCGCGCGTAAAAGAAATAGCATTGCTTAAATATATTTTTAATTATACGTGGCTTAGGCAATAATGACCTGGCTTATTGCTGATGCTGATTAAGTTGGGTTCCTCTTGTTTCTGCCTCTTATTTCCCCACTGCAGATTTAATGCCTCTTCTTGTATTCATTATCTTTTTAGTTTTTGTTTCTTAAAAAACAATGTTGACATAGGCGTAGAGCTAAGAGCCGTTGTAGACCCATTTTTTTTTTATGGGTGGGAATTCATCAAATGACCTCTCCCGCCCTGGGCGGAGCGGAAGGGCGTGTCAGACTCTTACTGAATAAAACCCACCCGTGTTCCTTCAGTTGCCTGTGCGCCAGGGCCACGGTAACTCTTTCGAACAATCCGCGGCCCCGGCAGGCATCAGCCCTATCGGACCCCGTCAATGATGCTAACATCTCGTTGAGGCGCGCGTGGAACACGACGCGCCGTCGACCCAGGCCTGGTCCTTACCGGACGGCGAGCTGAGCCGTTGTAGACCCTGTTAGGGCACGGCAAAAAATATTGTTTGTTACTTAACTAACATATTTCTTAATGTTAAAAATCTAAATCGTAGTAACTAAAATTTCAAAAATAAAATTACACACAAACTGACCAATTAAATTCGGATAGAACGTAAATACTTATCAAAGATATATATAACAACATAATTGGTCAGCTATTTTCATATACTTATTTAACAAGAGATCAAATTTTGTTATTTTTTAAGATTACAAATAAATTACCAATAGGAAAAGAGATCAGTTTAACGTGTATCACAATTTGAGACAATTTACAGATTCAGTAGATAACATTTTATAATTTACTTCTTGTATATTTAGTAGTAATGTACATACAGAGATGGAGCGGGCATACATACATATAAATAAAATAAATAAAAAAAAATGTTTATTGCAATTACATAAAATGCTTTACACACATGAGTTGGAGATCACCTTTTAAGCAAGAGGATGCTTGTGTTAGGAGACTCCGCCCCTCCACTTAACATTAAAACGGTAATGCAATTGTAAACAAAGATAAAGAAAAAGAAAATCCAAGTAAAAAGTAAGCGCTAGTGTGATGTATGCGAGCGAGTGTGTGTGAGTGTGTGCGTGTGTGTGTTTGTGTGTGTGTGCGTGTAATAGTGTGCATTGTATACAGGGTGGAATTTTGTAATGCCACCTGGAGGGAAAGTACTCTTAATACTGCAGATAGAAAGTTTTACTCAAAGGAAACATTCCTTTATTTTTGAATAGAAAGCAAACTGCATTCAAAGATTTTCGAAAATTCTCTTCACCCGGGAATCGAACCAGCTAAAATCTGAAAAAATTATTCCCTGTACTTTTATTGCATCGATCGTTAGGGTCAATTATAAGGATGAAATCTCTCTAACAAACATGATAAATTAAATGAAAGGAAAACCAGGAAATCTGAAGTTACAAATTCAATGAGTCAAGTTAAACTCTTTAACTAACATCCATCTTTTGTAATGCAGACTCCTTTGCGACATACTCGTAGCTGCGTGTATGAGGTAATTTAAATATGGAATGCTAGATTAAAATTTGAAAATTAGTTTGTCATAGTTGTTATTCACATTTGATTGCTTTTACAACTCATTTCACATTTTGTCTCACGGTGAAAATGGCTTATCAAAAACAGTTTGATTTAATGGAAGCTTATTTTTTAAATAACAAAAACGTGAATCTAGCTCTGCGGTGGTATGGAGAGAGATATCAAGACCGACAGGCACCAACTCGGTTCGTATTGAAAAGAATGGTAGAAAATTTAAAGAATACGGGTGGTTTCAAGAAGAGACGGCAAACTATTCAGCAAAACTATTTCGATTTTGAACTAGATGTTTTAACATACTTTGAATCATTTCCAAAGGCTTCAAGTAGAGATGCTGCCAATGAATTAGGAACAACCCACACTCGCGTACTTAAAGTGCTGAAAAAGTATAAGTATAAATGCTATCGTGAAGGTCGGTTGGTGCAAAAATTGCATATTGAGGATCGTGACAGACGATTACAATTTTGTGAAAACATGCTTGGAGAAATTGACCGAAACCCTAATTTTTTGAGTAACATTGTATGGTCTGACGAAACCAACTTCAGCAATAATAGCATGTACAATCGCCGCAATAACCATTATTGGTCTCGAGTGAATCCTGTTCGTGTTCATGAAACTAACAATCAAGTAAGATTTTCTTTCAACGTTTGGTGCGGAATTATGAGAAATAATGTAGTGTTAGTCCACGTGTACGAAGGTCATTTAAACATTGTCAAGTACACTCGAGAGCAACGAATCCGGGTCACTTAAAGAATGTTAAAAATCTCGGAAACTAAAAATGATAGGTTAATGCAATAAATTGTATTTAATAGACAATGTAATACTCCTTAAATGAAAGTAAAAAAAATATGAGTCACCATACATTTTATTAACACAAAATTACATAAATAAAAAAACTGCTGATCTCTCCTTAAAACAAAAATAGGAAACATGAAATTTTTGAACTTTATTACGATTTTCTTGAATTTTAATACTTCGTATTGCCTCCTCGTGCTTCCATTACTGCGTTTACGCGGTTTGGCATGCTGTACACCAAGTTCCTTATACGATTTTGGGGAATATTCTCCCATTCCTCTGTGAGAGCAATTTTGAGCTCACGAAGCGTGATTGGGGGAGGGTTTCGTTGTTTTACGCATCTGCCTAGCTCGTCCCAAGCATGCTCGATCGGGTTGATATCCGGGCTGCGCGCTGGCCACTCCATACGAGTAATGTTCATCTCTTGAAGGTAGTCATTCACAATCCTACCTGTATGAGGTCGGGCATTGTCATGCATAAATATAGCATCCTCACCTAAATTGACCATAAATGGACCAACGTGATCATTGAGGATTTCTTCCACATATCTTACGCTAGTTAAAGAGCCGTTTTCTATGATCACCAGCTCTGTGCGACTTTCAGAAGAAATTCCGGCCCACACAAGTACAGACCCACCACCGTAGGCTACTTTTTCTTCGATGCATGCTTGCTTGAATCTTTCCCCTGGTCTTCGATACACTCTGTGTCTTCCATCGTGCTTGTAGAGCATAAATTTTGATTCGTCGGAGAACATAACTTTTGACCAATCTTCAATACTCCAATTTACGTGGCTCTGGGCATATCTTAGTCTCGAAATACGATGCCCACGCTCCAGTTTAGGGCCGTTTGCAGGTCTAAGGTGTTTTAAGTTAGATTCAGCAAGCCGACGTCTTACTGTCCATGCACTTGGGTTACTTCCTCCGAGGCGTCGAAACTGATTTGTGAGTTCAGTTCCTGTGAGAAAGCGATTTCGAAGCATGGTGTTCACCAAGTATCGGTCTTCTCGTGCTGTGGTACACCTGGTTCTGCCCGTTCCTGGTCTGCGTAGGTTAGAACCAGTTTCTTCGTAACGTCGGAGAACTCTTTGTACTGTTGACAGCGACACACCGACAGTCCTGGCTGTATCGCGCTGACTCCGGCCGGTTTCCAGCATTGTAAGTATTCTGGTGCATTCTTCAGGCGTAAGCGACATAATTTCAGCTTGAATAATGAATATAGAGCACTATCAACATGGTTTATGTACCCACATAAATGACAGATTACAAACAAAAGCAAAACCAAATGCTGTAATTTCGTAGTTCCATCTTCGAAAGTGGCCCTTTTTCAAATTTGATTGTTTTATGATATAACTTTACAATAACTAAGAAGTTTTAATACCTTCATTTAAGGAGTATTACATTGTCTATTAAATACAATTTATTGCATTAACCTAGCATTTTTAGTTTCCGAGATTTATAGGATTCTTTAAGTGACCCGGATTCATTGCTCTCGAGTGTATATTGAAATACTGGATCTCTTAAGGAACGAGTTAAATGGTTTCCCCGAGGAAGAGCGAAACCAAATAATTCTACAGCAAGATGGTGCTCCAGCACATAACAGCAGAATCACTACTGCCTACATTAATAACCATTTTAATACCTGGATTGGTACAAACGGCACAATCAGATGGCCTGCGAGATCGCCAGATCTCACCCCATTAGATTTTTTTTTGTGGGGATATGTAAAAAATCAAATTTAAATGAAATCTTATGCGAATGACAACGAGTTGAGAGTTGAAGTTCAGAATACAATTTATAATATTCACCACAACACTTTATTAAAGGTTACTAGAAATGAATTCGTTAAAAGAATAAATTTGTGTATCCAAGAGAATGGAGCCCATTTCGAACAACTAATTAGTTAGTTTACCATTTTTTGTAAATAATTAAATTAATTTAAGATTTCCTGGTTTTCATTTAATTTATCATGTTTGTTAGAGAGATTTCATCCTTATAATTGACCCTAACGATCGATGCAATAAAAGTACAGGGTATAATTTTTTCAGATTTTAGCCGGTTCGATTCCCGGGTGAAGAAGAATTTTCGAAAATCTTTGAATGCAGTTTGCTTTCTATTCAAAAATAAAGGAATGTTTCCTTTGAGTAAAACTTTCTATCTGCAGTATTAAGAGTACTTTCCCTCCAGGTGGCATTACAAAATTCCACCCTGTTTAAGAGATAATTTAATTTGGGTTCATCTTATTTTTTATTTTTTTTAGTTTTCTGTTTATGTTTAGGTTTAGGTTAGCCCTGCGACAAAGTCTTGGGATCGGAAGAAGCCAGGCACAGCTTCCTCCACTAACAACTTCGTTACCGCTCTGTATGAGACACATATATATATATATATATATATATGTCTCATACAGAGATGGAACGGGCATTGATCACCACTCTTGCGCACATAGTATTGGTTGTTTCAGATCAACGAGTCCAGCACCCCAATTACGTAACACAGTATCTATCAAAATCTGAATCATTCTGAACCCTATTGCTAATCCATTGCTTCATATGTTCGCAAAATTTGTCTGCTCAACAACGTAAATAACGCAATGAATGTTGTTGAACTGTCAAAATGAAAGCCATTCCTACTGTTAATGTGTTACGCAATTACCCTGCAGGTATCCTCACATTGTTTTCTTCATCGTAAGACAATAGTTTTTAGGTACAATAAGGTAACTCTAAAATTACCTCTCGGCATATAAAAAAATAAATCAGCCAATAATGTTCCCACCGCTGCGAGACAGGCCTCATCTCTGGGAGGGAGTGGGCCGTAATCCAGCACGCGCGAACAGTGCCGGTCGGTGGATGACCTCTCCCTGACCTGACCCTTTTGAAATAGTCACAAGTAAATTTGACACTGAACAATGTGGCTGGGTTGTTTTCAGCAAAGGAAAAACAAGTTTAAAGAGTTTGAGCAACCCACCTCAATATGAAAATTATTGTTTTGGCGATAAATCCTTGATTAATCCCTTGTATGAAATCTTACATTCCCAAAACACATCCCCATACAAGACGCTGTCTATTCTCGTCCATTTCGAGGACCACACGACGAGTTTAATATCTTTCTTCCATTATCTCGCCTGGTCTTAAAATCTATCTATCTATACCTATGTACTTACCTACTAATAATAAAGCTGAAGAGTTTGTTTGTTTTATAGAGGTATGAGGAACAGGGTGTAAAGCTCACTCATACTCTATGGAAAAGGGAGGATCCTCCGACCAGACGGGTGTTGATACCGCTACAGTTTCAACGCGCTAATTTCTAGAACTTCCAGTCAGATTTGAAAAATTCCTTTTGCATTTGATACCACAATTCCTGAGGAAGCTTATAGGTTATTTAAAATCACACTGCGACCCTTAGGAGCCGAGCAAAATGCAAAAAAAAGTCAGAAACAATGCTTAGCGAAAACGAAGTAGGTACGAGCGCGAGCGCGGGCACCCGATGTGATGCGACGTCACCAATGAAAAGGAGTTTTAAAAAAATGTGTCTGCTATTTTAATAGATACATTGTGGTGTCTTACGACTTCCACGTGAACGAAGTCGAGAGCAGAAGCTAGTCACAGATAAAAAACTTTTAATTTCCTAATAACTATAAAGGAAGACATAATAGCTTTAAAAGCTTTCTCCCATCAATCTGTTATAAGAAAATGTAATCAATTTTATATTACACGTCATAATATTATTTTATGTTGAGTGGAATGGTACTCGGGAACGGATGTTTGATTCTTTTATTTACTTTTACCCTTATCTTGAGTGATAGGTCGATGACGTATTAATTGGTTCTGAAAGTATCGCTTTGAAGATAGAATTGGAATATAAATTGGTTGAATTCGGAGATAAGAAATAGAGAAAGGAACCAATGCTCAAGGAGTGTTGATAGATCAAGAGAATGCTTGCTTTGGTGCATTGTGTAGGTGTTCTCAATTCTGCGAGCAGTGCCCAAAGGTGTATTCCTCAAGTTCTCCTGCAGGGTAATTGCAAGCGTAATACACAAAGAGTAGGCATGACTTTCATTTTGACAATTCAACAATATTCATTGCGTTATTTACGTGGTTGAGCAGACAAATTTTTCGAACATAAGAAGCGATGGATTAGCAATACCCTTCAAAATGATTCAGATTGTGATTTATAGTTTGTTACTCAATTAGGGTGCTGGGCTCTGGGCCCCAACAAGCTGAAACCTATTACAACGAGGATGTATTTAGAAGGAGGAGAAGGATAGAAGCCTGCATGTTCGCCTTCTACATACTACCTAACTAGTAACATAGATTTTATATTTCAATTTAGCCCGAAACGCTATCTATCAATGTCTATGAACACAATTATAGCGGTGATATCAGGCCTATACTAAACATTTAATGCTAATGACGACTGCATAGCTATGAAATTATAAAGATACCTCTACTTAAGATTATAACAGGTATTAGAAAATTCTAGACACACTTACCGAGGTCGCTTATTGAGCCGTTTTTCAAAATTCCTTCTCAGTCACGAGATAATATTTTTTTAAAGGAGTGGCGCTAGTGGACCCGTGTAAGCGCTCTTAAGATACGAATTGGTAAGTAAGGTTATGGTAGAGCAGCTTTCACGCCGCATCAAACTCATTGTAGATTAATGTCCGATGATTCTACGTATAACGGCAGTTTAAGTAGTGTTATGTAGTTAATGCTTGGTTTGTTATCAAATCTGTAGCTTGAATATATAAGTCAAGGTTAGTGAGGTTTCAACATGGGTGTTCAATGAACCGAACCTTGGTAAACAATGTTGAGGTAGGCTTCCATTTTGTTTTTGCTGCTGTTATATCAATTTTCGTGCTAAAGATGGCTACCGTAGGGTTTCAGTCTTTGCATAAATGATATTCTTACGACAAACGGTGTAATCTTTACTAAATTGCATTGTATAGAATCAGTTTCTTCTAACATAACAGACAGCCGTGCTTAGTGGGGAGTTTTTTGCACCATTTATATCTTTAATCTTTATGGTGTATATAATGAAGAGTATTTATTCTATTCTATTTTTCTTCCCTGTTATAGCATTTGGAAATGGTGACTATCTTATGTAATTTTGACGTTCAAAAAGTGGTGATTCTCAGCCTAATTTGAATAAATTACTTTTCATTTTGATTTAGATTTTGGTACCTTTTCAAGGACTCCTCTCGGAAGGCAAAAGCTTTTAGGCAAATGAGCTCAATCCCTGTTTCGTACGGTAGAGGCTGCTGAACTATTTCAGTGGAAGGACTTCGATATCCTATAGGAAATAGGTAATTAGTTAGTGGGGTCAGTTATTTTATAATTTCATACCTCATACATATACATGAATTACAAACAACAACACCATTAAATATACATATACTATATTTTTTCATAGAATTCAAATTATATGTACAGTCACCAAAAGACATAAGTAACCAGGGTCCTCGATATATGTAGTTGAAGTTTAGTACGAAACAAATGAATGTTTTCGAATAAAATTTAATTTAATTAATAAAGTCAAAGTCAAATCATTTATTTCAAATAGGCACATAAAAGGCACTTTTGAACGTCAAATAACAAACAAGTCATTTATCAAATTAAATTTCATTCAAAAAGATCCATCGGTTTCTTACTAAACTCCGTCTATATCCGACGACCATGGTTACTTAGTACTGTATCACATTTGGTGACCGTACATAAATAAAATATAATAATAAAAAATGTACGGTAATTAAAATAAATTCGTTACATCACAATCACGCATCGTAATCCATTTCTGAATCATTCATATAAACTTCATTCCAATGAAATCAAGTAACATGCTTGCACACAAATACCGTAGAGCGATGGACTCACTACTGATGCAACCAGACGCAGTTATTGTAATTGTATTAAAATAGCTGCGATAAATCGCAAAAAAAAACTGCGATTTATTAGGTGGATGATCTCGGTTCTTATTCCATACTAATGCTTTTTCGTGAAGTTTAATTGTGGTGCTAGAAGTGGCAAGACAATATTAAAAATAAATTGTGCGTGCAGCACCGTACGCGTGATACAAGTGAAACATCATAAAAATCATAATAAGAGAGATTCAGTGTGAGACACAGAGAGAGTTATATCTTTCTTCTCTCTCATGTAACGAAATGTGCCTAAACGTGACGCGTCCTTGAAATTTCACTTTCAATCCTCGTCCAATTATTGAACCGACCGCCGCGCGCCACCTAACAAGTTTCACTTCAAAAATCAAAGCATTCTCAGCTACACACTTTTGCATTAACGGGTTGATCTTGCTTATACTTTTGCACAAAAGGACATCAGCTTAATATATAATCTTTCTAACAACTTATGGACTGACAAAAACAAGCCAGAAAAAAAAATACATTCAACCGGCCCAAATCTTGCTTTTGCCCAATTTTGAGATAGGTGCAGACGATCAAGTATAATGTCTTTATAACGTGATCAGTAAAACAAAAAAACCTATGGGATGGTCCGCTGAAATCGACCACCGTAAACGCTAAAAATACACATTCCTGTTCATCCAATTGCATCATGCAAGAAAGCCACTGAAACGGAACAAACAATGACTTATAATTTGAGTCACGGCTCAACCAGCCCAATTTAAGAAAGAATATGTTCAAGGCAGTGACTCAAGGGGTCGGGCAGACGTAAATTAATCTTTGCGACAGTCGATGGGCGAACAGGCGCCGCCTGGTTACTCATTACGGCTCGTGAGGCGTTTACAGGAATTGGTGACTTTTTTTTTGTGAGATTTTAGATTGATTCATAATAATAGAAGTCAGTTCTTGGAAAATCTTTGATAGATATTTCTGTGAATTTCAGTTCTTCGTTGATCTCATAGCTTAAAGTTGGCAATAGGCAAGAAGATCGGTCACAGTGCAGTGGTAACTTGGTATAGCCAATGTGCGCTTTTATAATTTGTAACGCGACGATATTAAAGTGGACGTTCACGTCCACGTCCTTAGAATGTTTGGAAATAAATGTGCACGTTATAACGTTATCGTGGACGGAAATTTAAAAGTGTTTTCATATATTCCATACATTTTACTGCCCTGTGTTATCGTGATGCCGTGACGTGGACGTGGACGGCCACGATAGAGCGATAAGATTTAAAAATCATTTTCAGTTATAATGTTTTCGTGGACTCAATTTATAAGCGTTTTCATATATTCCATACATTTTACTTCCCTGTGTTATCGTGATACCGTGACGTGGACGTGGACGGCCACGATAGAGCGATAAGAATTAAAAATCATTTACAGTTATAACGTTATCGTGGACGGCAATTTAAAAGCGTTTTCATATGTTCCATACATTTTACTGCCCTGTATTATCGTGATGCAGTGACGTGGACGTGGACGGCCACGATAGAGCGATAAGATTTAAAAATCATTTTCAGTTATAATGTTTTCGTGGACGGCAATTTATAAGCGTTTTCATATATTCCATACATTTTACTTTCCTGTGTTATCGTGATGCCGTGACGTGGACGTGGACGTCCACAATAGAGCGATAAGATTAATAAATAATTTTCAGTTTTGCTACAAATGTTGTTTTTTGTGTAATTTACTGTTTCTTTTCTCCCACTAGGCGTTATATTTTGAAATCCGCAATAGTGAATTCCTACATCATTATGGTCATGAAATATTTTTGAACAATTGTGTAGGTTTAAAAAAAATGTCTAGCCATGATTTCTACGCGGAAACGTCTTAACCATTTATCAATGCTTGTGTAGGTGCATCTTAGCTGTTAAAACGAGCACGTAAGCCCATTTATAGTCCAGGAGTCAAACAAGGAGTTCTTATGCGTCATACAAATTTTATTCGTTTCAAGTGATGTAATTTGTTGCCATTTTGGCAGGACTTCGGACGGAAGTCTGGCAAGCATAATAAAAAAAAACAAAAAGACAATTAACATTTTTAATGACGAATTGCGTAAATATTTGCATGTAACATTAAACACCACTAAGAAACCAACCCCTTTAAGAAATACAGGCGCTGTCTGTGGCGTATTTTTGTTTTAATTATTTTGACATAACAATTTCGTATTACTTCTTTTACTGCGTTAAATGGGCGGTACAATTTACTATTAATTGTTTCCTATCGTTCAATTAATGCGTATAGAATATGCAAGACGAAGGTCTAAGACCAAGATACTAAGCGAAGCAAATAATTATGAAGAATCACAAAAAAAAACATATGACCGTAAATGAAGTAAAAGGAGTATCTATGTATGTAAGGATCGTAGTTGGCGTTCTGTAGTTTCTGTTTACCCCCAAGGGAAGAAAGTATCAGTTTATGTATGTACATAATTTATTAACAAAAAACAAATAGGATGCTAAACATGCATTATATCAATAGCATTTACAACACAAAGATATTATCATACATTTAATGTAAATCAATCATCTATTACACGCTCAAGGAGCCATACCAGGCGTGTCGGAACCCAATGAAGCATCATCCCCAAGGGAAAGTCTGCTACAGTAACTAATCGGGTCATATACAAGATAAATGTACAAATACCACGTAATTAGATACAGTAACGAAACTAATTACAAATCTTAATAGCCATGAAATGACGGCAGTTAACATACAAACATCAGTAAATGAACTAAATGATACAATGTAGTTAGATAATACTAACATTTAAAAAGGTTTATCTAGTTAATTTGTATTTGTACTTCTTCGTGATAATTTTTGTTTGTGGGTCACCAGGGTTGGTTGTGAACCAGTTTTGGTGTTGATAACGATAGAAATGGTCTGTTTGCAACTCATTCGAATTTTAAACTTTCAATAAACCGTTATACTTGTGAATGTAAATTCTGGAATGGATTTTTGAATGATGTCAAAAATCTACTGCTAATTATTATTATCGAATAAAAATATCCTTACAGAATAAATGTAGGTGGGTCTTAAATCTTGAACTATTTGGTATAGGAACCTACGTTTGCACAAAGACAAACTTCAAGATTTATTTGCTTTTATATTGACCGACACTGTAAATTAAATAATAGTAGGTAAAATCATGAATTAAATTTATGCAAATTATGTATAAGATCTGGTTTCATTTCCGTCTGTACAACAATGCTACGACAAGGAGTAATACAGAATGATTACATTTACGTTATAACTACACACGAGACAAAGGACTACTACACAATCATTGATAATAATCAGTGTTGCCTTACTATAAAAACCTTGGTATTTTCACTGTAATGAAATAGTGGACAAGCATGTTTATAATATCGAGAGAAGCAACGAAACTAAGGCAATTTTATTTAGAAAGCATTGTTACAATTTTCCTCTTTTCGTGTTTGGTCTAAAAGTAAATGTTGATTTGGTAATGTTAATATTTTGTTTTAATTTGAATCTCTCTTTTATTGTTTAGCAAGTTTCTTTTACAATGAGTTGGTACCTAAGTTAGAAAATATAAAAATATTTCCATGGCTTTTCTGTTTATACTACAACTTTACTAAACAGATGAATGAGCCTTCTACCAAATGCCAAAAAATGGCAACATTGTAGCAAACGAACTTAAGGAAATTAAATGGCACATGCACGGCTGCGCTTGCGCATATAATTCCGGTACCTTACAATGACATTATAGATCCACCAGTTTACAAAGATCCCTCAACAGTCAGATTTGGTAACAAGAATAAGAATTTAGTGAACATTTTGATAATAGGATAAAGGTCTAATAAGTGTGGTTAACAAATAATATTTGTTGAGTCATATTTTAATAAGACAAGTTTAAATAGCAGCTGGTAGGTATGCAGACCGTTTCAGTGAAGGGCGTTGATGTACCTATGTTTATGTACAGAACAACTACTTTCAGTCTAATTCTGAATGAAGTACTTTATTGTTGTCTTGTTTTGACGTAACAACAATAAAGAACGTAGTTCTGAATTCAAATTATTATACACGATAAATCTAATAATTGATGGGCATGGAAATTAGCATTCGTTTGTATTCGGAAATGCGATGATTACCGAGGGACATTAAGAAAATAGTTGTAGGTACTGTCTGTTTTAAAAAAAAACCGGGAATATAATTGTTTAGTGCAATTTATTCTATTGCAAAATTATAAGGTTGGACTCAGGAGGGCCTGATGTTCCTCTTTGTTTTGTTTAAATGGTAGAAAATATTTTGAACCTGATATATTCGATAATTACATTGAGACCAACTTCTACTGAAATTCAAAAAGGTTTTCCTGTTTTTCTATTCCGAGAGTTCGTTATACGGCCTTTCTTCGGTAAAAACGAAAGTCATTCATCATTTTTAGCTAAGCAATTACTGGCTAATTACTCAAGAAAATTCACATAAGAGAAAATTCATTTTGAAATTGCCTCTAAAACACACGTTAAAAACATAATGAGCCCCATTGTACAGCGTACGTTGTTAGACGTAATAAGAGAATCAATGAAAACTCATTCACATGGTCGAAAAAAAAGTAGCAACTCGACTTGCGACTATCATTGTGTAACCGCGTTAGTAGTCGCGATTGTAATCGTAGTTGCGTAAAAACGAAATAATAACAAGGACAATACCAGCTGAGGTAGCAATTAGTTATGGAATAGGGCTGCGCTAGTACTCACCCGAAATCGAATCGGTTAATTAATCGATTTGAATATCGATTTTATACAGTGGTCGTATTTAATGAATCGTGATCAGAAATAAACTAATTCAATTATTGAGACGATAATCGAATTAAAATATTAAAGTTGCCGCCGTAATAGGATCACAACATACAATAATAAATTTAGGTATATCATATAAATCAGGAAAATAATGCCGGTATGCCTATGAAGGCGGTTTACCAACAGAGAAACTATTAAGATAAAAAAAAAAATATAGTAAGTCTAAGTACCTACCTACCTCTGCAGCACCATAGATCATGACCATACATTTATCAATAAACGACTATAAATCGATTACAAAGGTATCGAGGTGTATCGACACCTCTAGGCGATTCCCAACCCTACCGCAATTCGTGAAAGTGCAGCTTTTTCACGAGCAAGCCCGTCACGACGCAGAGTGGAGGCAAACAAAGCGCACCGCAAACAATCGTGGTAGGCCTGCACAGACCACAGACTGTTTAGAAGAGAAACAGACTAAAATGTACGTACCTACATTTGAAAGTACTTTTAGGGCCCTTGAAAAGTAAAGCGAAACATTCTATAGGGCTTGATTTCGTAAGATTTTTCATTTTGTGTCTTCATATTATGCGGGGAACAGATTTTTGTTAATCGTGATTTGTTATTTTGGTAACCGAGTAGGTTTTTAGCTACTTTTTTTGTCCTCTAAATAATTGATCATAAATTTTACTTTAGTTACGAGATTTAATTGACAAGGTAAAGTGCACCATAAAATAAAGACACATACGTAGGTATTGTTAGTAACTCTTAGATCTAAATAAATCGACTGCGGCATTAAGGCTCTTACAAACAGGCGCGACACGCGACGCGATTCTCGCGACACGCGGTGCCTTTGTGTCGCGTCGCGTGTCGCGCCTGTTTGAAGGAGCCTTTAATTTAAATTTTATTGTCTACGACCGCAGCTACACATCATTACCGACCGACTCCTTATTAGCCGTGTGGGTGTCCTTCACCGTTGCAACGCAATTGATAAATTGTGTAGAAATTGCCATTTCCACAAATGGAATACTTGGATTCAATAGAAAAAAATCTGGTAACTGTGATCTTGATAGATAAGTCCATTAGGGGAACACCACATTTATTTGTGATGGGTTTTTCGATATGTGAATGATATATCCAGTTACCGACTTTCTATTTAATAGTCTCCTGTCTTATTCGTTATAATTTTACGAATTGCCTGAGGCTTTATGCGAGTTAAGTAAAAATGTAGCGGTAGGTATAGTTAGTTCAACTCATCTGTTCGGGCGGCGCCATGTGTGCGTGCGCTTGTAATTACTAATTATACAGCTTTATTTTGTGTGGTGTGACGCGGCATTCGTCGCCCGAGCAACACGTGATATTGTCAAACCAGTGATATTATAATTTCACTAATGAAATTATAATTGTACGAAACTTTGTCAACCGCCTCCATTTCTTACAATTTAACAGACTTTTTTAATGTTATTGTAATTTTACGGGAACGCTGTAGTGATTTTATAATAACCCTAAGTATATTAGAAGTCAAGTTTGTAGTGGGGACTTCGTGCGTTTTGATTGGTCAACTGTTCTTCATCCGCCATAGGGTGGGATAGGATGCAAGAGCGAGCGAAGCGAGCTCGGAACTTGGGGCATCCCGACTCGGACAGGTTAGGTTAGAATTTATTAATCAAAAGTATTGACAAATTACAATGGTTTATTGAACATTTTTCGACTGCATCTTAACTAAAGCTTAATTATCTATTGTATCTTCGCGCCATTCGTGGCATCTACCAGCATTTTAGCATTAACCATTGGCCATTCAAAACAACCATACCCGTAGTTACAAAATCCCTTCTAAATCTTCTCGTGTCTACAATGCAGAAAGTGAGAGTAATGGGATGCGCTGGCGCATCGTTTGTGTCATGAATGGCGTCGATAATTACAAACGGTTAACATGACGGCTTGGCGGGTCAACTCGCATGCTTTTACTTTCAAATACTCGTTCATTCAATTATATTTAGATTGGTCTTGCTTGACGAGTCTTTGCTACTAACAGCAAATCAAGCCTTGGGTACATAGACATACAGCTCTGTTTGACTTAACTTTTTTGTAGCTAAATGATTTTGGCTGCTCACTGATACTGATATAGACAAACTTCCTTCTTGGTATCGGCACGTATTAAGGTTCCCGCTGACAGACACGAAGCGTCTCTGGTGGAACAATTCTATGAAATCTTCATGGAAAATCTATGAAAGTTTCATGGAAATGGTTCTACGAGAGTCGCGTCGCGCCGATCTGCGGGAGCCTTTATAAATAGCTCATGCCAAGGTAAAAATGTTAGCCAGCCAGCAAATTGGTAGTGGTGTACTGCCCAAGGGTCGCAAGACGTTCCCGTCACTGGTAGAGGCTGTTAATGCATTCATCCATGCAGCCATGGGCGCCGGGAGCGGGGTGCAAGAGGGTGCACTTACACCTCCGTGGCTTCAAAATAAAATGTAGGTGTAAAAACATTCAAAACTACAAAAATATCCGAAAATGCCTAATACAATAATAGAGAACTTAACCTATTCGAGGCGAGATCCTAAAATTTTCGAGTTCGCTCCGCTCGCTCTTGCATTCTGCAATCTCTCAATTCTAAAGCTTTTGTGCAAACAAAGTACTGAATTCCTATTTCCGCAAAACTAATCGACCTTAGACTGGGCGCTAACATTATTGAGCTTGCTTCGCTCGCTCTTGCATCTTACTCTATCTTAATTCTTAAAGTTCTTTACATCGACACAGTTAGACCTCTTTCTGTATGCATCGGCAAAACTTATCCCATTCGAGGCGAGATGCAAAAATTATCGAGCTCGCTTTGCTCCCTCTTGCATCCTACATTATATTAATTGTTAAGCTTTTCTGCATGAGTCGACAAAGTTACTCCTATTAGGAATGAACAAACGATAACCTAACTTATCCGAAGTGAAGTGCAAAATGATCGAGCTCGATTCATGGAGCTGAAGAGGCACCCTCCTGAAAATAAACTTGCCGGCGCCCATGCATGCAGCCCATAGATGACTATGAGTAAGACTTCCGACTACGATTCATAACTTATTATGACCTCTGCTAACTCTTAGGGGAAAACAGTCGTGATGTTATGTTACGTATTATGACAACACTTGAAAGTCGGATTTAATATCAAATAAATTTTTCTATCTAATAAAATCACATCTGCGTGCACGAACTGCAGCAATTTGTTCATTGTGATAATAAATGCAGTCTTTGACGCAACAATTAAGTAAACATAACTGGTAATTATTAAATAGTAAATTACATTCCTCGCTGTTATTTTAAAACGAAGTAATTTCGTAACATTCCTCATGAATTTGCTCGTGTAGGCAGCGAAGCGTTTGGTACCTACAAAAAAATAATGCACGCTCTATTATTCTTTATTATTTATTAAGTCTTATTTATGACCTTAACTAGGTAATTTGTTTTATGTTAGTATGCATTTCATATACATATCATAGGTTTAAAAACATTGCGTTTTTAGTATATTTATTAACAATGCAGTGTCACAGCTACAATAATACTTGAAGGGCCTCGAGATCAAAAAAAATAATCGTTTATTCAAATTACATAGGTTAGGCTAATAGAACTGATCAGCATGACGTTTGAACGTCAAAAATTTATAACCCGCCCTTTACAACACCGCATATTTCATATTATCCAGATAGCTATTAGCCAAGTCACTGCACTATCCACTAGCAGATATGTTGAATAAAATTATTTGCCACATTATTTAACGGGATCATAATTATCTCTGGTGAGATTGGCCGTCAACGTTAAAGTTTGCCTGGTGAGATTAGCTGTCACCGTTGAAGTTTTTCATTTCCGTAAACAACTATGCACTTTAATTTTATAATTTCATTGACTAATTGCTTTAAAGATATAAGCGACTGCAGCGCAAATGCATTAAAATCATCCGTTTATTCAGAGCTAAAATTATTACCCAAACATAATAAATAACCAAAACTCAATTGTAAACGGTTCCGTATTGCAACACCCGTTTACAGAATAATGGAATCTAATGCCGTATGGACAGATGGACGGCTTACATTTGATGTGTGACGGATAGGAGATACAGAAGGTCCACTCTATCCAACAAGAGTCAAAATAGGATGCAGATTTTTTTTGCTGCATTTATTTCTGTAATTTTTAGGGTGCATATAATAATGAGTGATAAATTCTATTTTTTATGTGATTTCGACAAATTGTTGGACAAAATAGCAATGCTAGTAGTAAAATTGGTTTAAGCATAATTAATTATGTAGGTATAATATTAAACGATATTTTTTCTCAATTAACCTAATGCCGAGTATCTCACTGCTTACCACAATTATCTCATTAGCAACTATACAATAAGATGTAATTTTGGCAGACATGCCTAATGAGGCGATGGAAATAGAATATTTGACCTAGTTTAGTTAATAAATAACAGCAAGGAAAACAACGAGGAAGGAACAGTTATGTAGCCGTATCTACATCGCCACATGCGAGCTACACGTCATACTGACGTCACGCAAATCCTGCATCGCGCAAGCAGAGTTTACCGCGCGACTAGCATATATATACAACGTCCCGAAATCAACCGTCGGGCAGTTGCCCACCAGACACGACACCCGTCTGGTTGGAGGATCTTCCCTTTTCCATAGAGTATGAGTGAGCTATACACCCTGTTCCTCATACCTCTATACTGGTGACCCCAAACATGATCGTCAGCGCAGCCTTCGTGCAACCACTTCAGCATGACGTCATCATCACATCATCATCACTTCCGCAAGCTTTAGAGCGGCGAGTCACACAGCCAGCCAGCACCCACGGCTTCAACGGGTATCCTGGCCACCAGTATGCAGCGACCGCTTATACCTGGTCGCCATCCTCAGCCTCATCAGCAAACTTGGCACAACACACTGCACTCTCGGCCGGTCCACAAGCAGAGCCTTCAAACCCTCTCCTGGTTGACACCAGCAGTCAGCCTCAACCCGGCGCTGTACCACATCCGACGCACTGGAGCATAACGCAGCACCACCCCGACTCACTGGGGAAACATTCGCAGACAGTTCCGACCTACCGCGAACTATGCGACACCCGGTTCCGACTCACTGGAACCTCAACTGGCCCTGGCAAGCATCGCAAGATACAAGACTCAGCCCACTATCGACCTCCGGTCTCCGGGGGAGAGTGATGTAGTGGTATCTACATCGCCACTTGCGAGCTACACGTCACACTGACGTCACGCAAATCCTGCATCGCGCAAGCAGAGTTTACCGCGCGACTAGCATATATATATATAGTTGAGCTCCATAAGTTCTGAGTTGAGCTCCACGATTAGTGACAAATGCTTGCACTGACTGGGCAGGTCCACTCATTCTGTGTGGTTTTTCCTCAAAAGACCATTCCAGACACAAATCTACATGGTCTTCACATTATCTGACAAAGATTATGTCTGGACTTTAAAAGAGACTGTGACCTCTGAGATTGTTTCGGCCTTTCTTCTCAGAGTAGTCAGATAGGAAACGCAGACCTCATCGCGGTCACCCCGCGGTCGCGGTCGGCTCGCGGTTTTAAAAATATGATTGACGTGTAAAAGTGTTTGTACAAACCTACTTACAGAAATAAAATCATTTATCATTTATACAACGTCCCGACATCAACCGTGGGGCAGTTGCCCACCAGACACGACACCCGTCTGATCGGAGGATCCTCCCTTTTCTAAGGCGGTATGAGTGACTTTACACCCTGTTCCTCATGCCTCTATAGTTACAAGCGTAGTTTTTACCCTGGTATTATTTTCTTTCAAAATTCTTTCTTTTCTGGCAAAGAACTCAATGGTCTCTGTGCACCCAGTAGGGAAGTAAAGTCAGTGAAATTAATTGTTTATCAAATCTTTATTGTCATTCTTTGGCAGTTGTGTGACTAGTTAATTGGCATAGTGTGTCAATTTGATGAACAATTAATTTCCCTGACTGTACCTACTAGGCCTTCTGTGCCCATCTTCTATGTGGCCTTACCACGCTCCTACACGGTTGTTGCAGTGTGATGAATGAGTGTGTGCCAGCTGGGACTTTCACTTGCATGGGATGGTTTACATGTCACTGCCTCTTTAGTACTAGTTACTGATGTATTACTTCTGTTCGGGGTTATGAAATGATAATTTTTCTGGGAGGATAATATTTTTTTCGCAGTCAGTTACAAGGAAAAAATAACCTTTTTGGGACGACTCCGCGTTATTTCGGCAACTTGTATTTGACAAATGTTTTTTATTTTTTGGGTTGCGGCTGTATAATGGCAGACTATAACTGCAAAGCTTGGTTTGTTGGTCCTTATTTGAGGCTGTGAGATATTAATGAGGGTCTCTAAAGACTATCGACTAAAATGTCGATTGCACCAATAACGAACTGTACTTTTTCAAGATGGCACGGTTTATTTTCCTTTTACAAAGAGCTATAATAATGTCATCGCATAACAGTCTAGATATTTTTTATAGATTGACTAAGTTAAATGGCTTGCCTGGTATTTAAAAAAGGTCAGTAAATAACTAATCGATTACCTAGCTCGATAAAGAAGTACCTATAGCTTATGATGGAAAACTAATTGGTTTACTAGCCAATTACTAGGATCCATTATAAAAGATACTTCGATTTTAGATGTCAACAGAAACCTACTTGAGTGACCCATCAAATTCGCTTGTTCCCAACGAGTCACACCTCAACGGGTAACAGTGTGACTCGTTGGGAATGTTTTGGATAATAATTCCCAACGAGTCACAGTTACTGTTACACTGTTACTCGTTGGGATGATCCCACCTTGATTTAGGGTATCATTTAAGCTATCACCAATTTAATTAGTTTTGTGTTTCTTAAATAATAGGGTTTGTCCTCAAAATAGTAGATCTGTCACCAAAATGTAGTCACCAAACAATGCAAAATCAGTTCCACAATAAATCACCTAAAATCCTGAGATATAAGGTCTAGTACCAAATAAATGTTTTTGTATGTATTATAATAGGTGTGTCCTAATAAGTATTTCAACAATAATGAGGCGTAGCCGACGGAGTCCCGCTTCGCGGGACTCCTACTTCTGGGCGGTTTAAAAAAAAATAACCACGAAGGGGACGGCGGGGTCTTTCAGACCCCGCCGTCCCCTTCTAACCTAACCTGTCCGAGTCGGGGTGCCCCAAGTTGTACCAAATACCTGGGAACAATTTTTGTTTATCTGAGAACGAAAATAAATGATAAATGATAAATGATAAATGATTTTATTTCTGTAAATAGGTTTGTACAAACACTTTTACACGTCAATGATATTTTAAAACTAGATGAGGTCGGCGTTTCCTATCTGACTACTCTGAGAAGAAAGGCCGAAACAAACTCAGAGGTCACAGTCTCTTTTAAAGTCCAGACATAATCTTGGTCAGATCATGTGAAGACCATGTAGATTTGTCTGAAATGGTATTTTGAAGAAAAACCACACAGATTGAGTGGACCTGTCCAGTCAGTGCACGCATTTGTCAGTAATCGTGCAGCTCAACTCAGAACTTAAGGAGCTCAACGATTCAACGAACAATACCAAAGAAAGGACATTTGGGTAGGCCACAAAAATTACTCAAACTGCCAGACTAAGATAAAACTACCTGAAAGGAAAAAAAAAAAGGAAAAATGACCCACATAGTCTTCACATTCACAATATTAAAATGAATATCATGTATTTAATCTAGCCTGCATGCTACTCACATTCACAGACAGGTTTCTCTTTAAATGTCATCAAAAAATCTTAATATGTTATGTCATGTAATTCAATAAAAATGACATTATTAATTCCAAAACACATAATCACAGTATAAAATGGATTGTTGCTTGGGGGTACATTGAAGTAGCTTAATTAATCCCAAGCCTTTTTGTCATCCAAGTAATCTTTAACTTTATAGAAACCTTTTTGACAGAGTTTCTGTTTAATAAATGATTTAAATTTATTGAGGCTCAGTTCTTTAACAAGACTTGGGAGTTTGTTGTAAAAACGTATACTTTGGCACTTAAATGAATTACTAATTTTTTGGAGCCTAGTCGAGGGCACAATAAGTAAATCTTTGTATCTAGTATTTATGTTATGAATGTCGCTGTGTTTAGAATATAGATTAATATTCTTTTTTACATAAATAAGGTTTTCATATACATATTGAGATGCGACAGTCATTATGTTTATTTCCTTAAATTTATCCCTCAGTGAATGCCTACAACTAAGGTTATAAATTGCTCGAATGGCTCGTTTCTGCAGCACAAAAATAGCCTGAATGTCGGCTGCATTTCCCCACAGCAAAATGCCGTACGACATTACACTATGGAAATAACTAAAATATACTAATCGGGCTGTTTCGACATCAGTCAAATGACGGATTTTATAGACCGCGTAGGCTGCAGAGCTTAGCCGCTTCGACAATTTGGTTATATGTGGGCCCCACTGTAGCTTCGAGTCCAAAGTAACACCTAAGAACACAGTGGTGTCCACAAGATCCAATTCTGTCCCATTTACTAGTACATTGGTTTTCACCTGTTTAACGTTAGGTGTCAGAAATCTAATACATTTAGTCTTTTTCTCGTTTAAAAGCAAATTATTAACACTAAACCAATGCACTATTTTAGCGATAGCATTATTTACATCGTCAATAACTGTCTGTTGTCGTTTAAGCTTAAATAAAAGTGATGTGTCATCTGCAAATAACACTATTTCATGACTGTTCTTTACAAGGTAAGGTAGGTCATTAATATATACGAGAAATAAAAACGGGCCAAGAATTGAGCCCTGTGGAACTCCCATACTGACAATAGATCCCGCGGATCGCTTGCCGTTAACGTCCACTCTTTGGATCCTATTATTCAAATAAGAAATAAGAAGATCCAAGGCAGTGTTTCTAACACCATAGTGATGTAATTTCCTGACCAATGTATCATGAGAAACACAATCGAAAGCCTTAGACAAGTCACAAAAAATACCTAGGGCATCATGCGACTTCTCCCAGGCCTCAAAAATATGTGCAAGAAGCTCAACGCCAGCATCGGTAGTAGAGCGACCCCTTGTGAAACCGAATTGTTTACTGTTTAATAATTTATGTTTATTAAAATGTTTTTGCAATTGATCTAGCATCAATTTTTCAAATATTTTACTGAAGGTGGGAAGCACAGAAATTGGCCTAAAGTTCGTGGGGTCTGATGTGCTTCCCGATTTAAACAAAGGTATTATTTTACTACTCTTCATTAAGTCAGGAATTACTCCATAGTCAATACATTTATTAAAAATAATTGCCAATTCAGGCGCTACAGTGTTGAAATATTTCGTGGCGATAGATGATATAGTAACAGTGTAACAGTAACTGTGACTCGTTGGGAATTATTATCCAAAACATTCCCAACGAGTCACACTGTTACCCGTTGAGGTGTGACTCGTTGGGAACAAGCTATCAAATTAGTATTCGCTCATCTAGAATATATTCTCAAAATCACAAGTATTTTAAAACGAACAAGAAATGAAAAGCCCCTTCAAACATGGTTTACCAGAGGGAGAGCCTAGATAAAGTGACGTTATATCAGCGATAACGATATCGGAAAAGTCAAAAATGTATGTACACACGGCTACATATCAAGCTATACATTTCCAGTATACGCTGACCTCTCATTTTACAAAACTCCGAGACAATGCGAGATTAGCTTATACTGGAAATGTGTAGCTTGATAGCCGTTTGTACATAAGCAGTGTTGTAGAAATACGAAACGCTTGGAAAGCGATTGCCACTTGTCTAAGGTTCTCTGGACACTATCCTGCCCCCGTGCGATGTAAACCGGCCCTGCACTCCACAATATTGACATCCGACAGTTCCACAGAATCAGAGATTCAAGATAACATATTGATAGCTGATCATATCATAGAGGTGCCCAATGGTGAGGCTGTTGGGTAACAAAGTAAGAACTGATGATTTATGGCATGACTCAAACGCAAACCTAGGGTTTGGCAATAAGGCTTGACACAAGTATTTGACATTTCCCGGTAAACGTAAATCGCTCTTTCTACATTCTTGCTGATGTGCTGGATTATAGAAAAATCTATCATTTTTCGAATACCGACGCACCTACCGATAGTTTAGTTTAAAGGCTCCTTCAAACAGGCGCGACACACGACGCGTAACACACGCTACACAAAGGCGCCGCATGTCGCGTGACGAGCGGTGCCTTTTTGTCACGCGCGTTTCGCTTCGCGTGTCGCGCCTGTTTGAAGGAGTCTTAATCGGTTTTGACCCTGTTTATGAGACCTTACATGTTCCAATACGTAGAAGTAAGTAACTTGTGGTCAATTAAATGCTGTTTCAAAGTTGTCTTTCTATTAAAAACTCGGAAATAAAAAAAAAACAATACAAACGTAGAATATGTACAGTCGCCAGCAGGTCAAGCTACACGAAACTGTAAAATTTCTCCAAACGATTTTAAACCTTATAAAATGTTGATGGTTAACTTCAAAATCGAATTAGGAAATCTGACAGTTTGTGGTAACTTGACGTGCTGGCGACTAGCGACTGTACATAAAAATCCTATAACAAAAAGGAAATACCTTCCGCAATCCATTATTATCTTCTTGATAAACGATCTTTTGTATTACCCGTGTAATTTAATTGCCGTTGCTCAATATGTATGCTCATAAAGTAATTGTATATGGAGTCATTAAATTACTCGAACTTGCGGAACCCTAAACTGCGATTTCCGCAGATAACACAGAACTTTAATTGAATTGTTACGTAATAGGGAAGTATTAAATGTTGCTGCGTAATCTATCTTCCATAACTATCTATAATAAATGGTAAATAATGAAGATAATATAACTGAACTTTAAAAGCATGAGTTTAAAGATTTTTGTTACAAATTTTTGTCTTTTTACAATGTCTACATCGTGTAAGAACGTTTTGCTGAGAACAACGTAACGACTATCTTAGTTGTCTTTTATTTGTATATTGTAGGTCAGCTAGTAAGCTTAACCACATATCCTGAGAAGCATCGTCTTCATCCTCCCTTCAGTTCTCATATTCATACCAATTAAATTGACCTCTTCGCAATACTGATCGTTCTTCTGCTACCAGTAGTGGTCTCAGCGGTTTCTTCATTCTTAGCCAAATCATGTCTCACATATTCCATCGATGTTTACTTTACCTCTTCTCTTATACCCCTCTGCATTCACATAGCTGGCCGTTGAAAATTTTATATCATCTTATGGTCTCCTCATGAACAAAATCGCAGCAACAAGCTTGTATAATCAAAGATCCATTGATAAACCTTTTGATTTCTAGATAGTTGATAAAAAGTATATAATAAATGCTGCTCACGTAATTGGTTGTCGGTAGTAGATTTATCATTAAACATAGTTCCATAAGACCTAGATGATTGGCAGCGATCTTAGATCTTCCTTGTTCGATTTTCCAGTTATGATAGCTAGCTACTCGTTTCACTTGGGAAATCGAAACGGGTATTGCAAATGCAAACGGTTCTTTGAGACTAGGTTTCAATACTTCCTTAACTTTAATCTTGGTTCGCCAAGAACTACTGTTTCTATTAGCCTGCATCATCCCAAAACTGGGCAAGCCCAGCATCCCATTACTGGGCCCATCTCTTCCCGCCATCTTCTACGGGGTCTGCCGTATCTGCCACCACGGATTAAGGCGCTTCCCCGACCAAACGACCTTGAGCGTTTGGTCCTTCTCTGTCCCGTCGCTGAGTCACGCTCTGTCTCGCTCCCTGCGCACGCTCATTTATTATAATAATTCACAAAAAAAATTAAATTATTTTAATAAAAAAAGACAAGCGATGTTTTGAAATAGATTAAAACGTGAAATATTTAGATTTTTAAATGATCTATCCATTAGTGTAATCCTCAAATTAATAGAACGTCACCTTTAGCAAAAGATGCATGCAATCAATAATTTTAGTCACTTTTTACAAGGAGATTTTAAATGTATTTATAACACATAAAAACAAATAAGAACGTGCAATGTGATGATAGGATATAGAACATTAATAATGTGCTTTTAGATGTAGTTTATTACCCATAGTGAATGAGTTAATAGCCTCTGAATAACGCACTATGGCAAGGTTTTGGTCGAGGTACCGCCTTAAGTTTGTTTTATTGTGATGATTCTACTTTTTCATTGTGTATTGTCATAATTTCTGTTACAGGCTAGGAATGGACCTTCCGCACCCACCCAATGATGATGTCAAAAGGCCATGTGACAAGGAATTACGTGAAGAGGATGAGCAACATGTTATCTTAAGAAGTATCTAGTGGGCGAATCCTGAAGCACGGACGTGAATAAACTCGTAAGCAATCTAAAACTATGACCATGATACCGAAAGTGTCTCCACTCAAAGACATGTGTATCGCCAACGATTACAGCAATTATTGCATGAACACACATAGGTCAGTACACCAGACCAGCGATTACGAATACATATTAATTAATTTGTCTCAGTTGACTCTAACAAGACTATAACAATTTGCGTGGGACGCACTCGATGTGGAGCGAACTGTTCATGTGGTTCTTAAAGTAATCCATCTGCTTGGAATGTTTGAACACTAGCATTTCACACAACCTCATTTAGTAACGCTTTTGGAACACCATGTGTCTTGGGACCATTTTGCAGATCGAAAAGGAACGTATTGTTTTGCCATGTCAGACTGTGTTTCTTTCTACCTTTACTAGTTTTAATTAAAGACGCAGCAATATTAATACGTAACACACTATCTATCACAATCTGAATCATTTTGAAGCCTATTGCTAATCCATTGCTTCTTAAGTTCGAAAAATTTGTCTGCTCAACAACGTAAATAACGCAATGAATGTTGTTGAACTGTCAAAATGAAACCCATTCCTACTGTTAATGTGATGTAATTACCCCGCTGGTTTTCAGAAATTAAAACTAAACAGAACAGGACATCTCT
The DNA here is from genome assembly GCA_916610205.1 of Griposia aprilina. NCBI lineage: Eukaryota > Metazoa > Arthropoda > Insecta > Lepidoptera > Noctuidae > Griposia > Griposia aprilina. The sequence goes on from OU744302.1 coordinate 15,803,155, forward strand.
GGCGATAATCGGCAAAATATTATAATGCAAGTGGGGAACCTTAAGAAAATCGGTATTTGTATTGTTTATTGTTCACAAGCTTTATTTAAAACAATTGCAACCATAATGATCAAGGCACGTCACAAAATATTTACGACAAATAACAAATTGCCCACGCTCTGCGCAGCTAAACAATAACAAAATTAGCAAAACGAACAAATATTTATCACCACCACACAGTATAATTGCCACATTATTCTGTAAATGTAAGCTAATGAAGTGCATACCGATTATCGCCTCGTTTCAAAACCTTGCGTATTTACCAACGCCTCGTTACAAAACGACGGGACGTTGCCTAATGCTGGTGCCACACTTTCGTCTATTGTCACGGATTGTCACATCACAAAGCAATGACTGCCGAAGCTTCAACTTTTTCGCGCTAAAAAGTTATCGTGCCAAGCGGTGGTCATATTAGCAGCTTTGTATCTCTTTAGGCCTACTTTATAAGACCAATTTAAGGCTCAAACAAGCACGACGCGACAACACGACACAAAGGCGCCGCTCGTCGCGCGGCACGCAGTGCCTTTGTGTACGCTGTCGCGTCGCGCAAGTGTGCACGGGCCTTTAATAGGGACGTAGTCCGATCTTTCGCAATGATAGGCGATACTGGTGGTTTTTTTTTACTTTTATGCGAGAAAAAATATTAAATAACTAGATGAGGTCGATGTTTCCTGTCTGATTACTCTGAGAAGAAACACCGAAACCAACTCAGAGGTCATACTCTCGTTTAAAATCCAGAGATTATTTTGGTCTGAACCATTATCTTGGTCACATCTGCGTGTACCGTGTAGTAGCGGGAAGCTTCGTGATGCAGTGTGGCCCCAGCCTAACACTGCATTCGGTACCATTTAGATACCAGTGGAACATTAGTATTGTTAAGCAATCACTCATTAACTCTGTTTGCAATCATTACTGACTGGTAGGCAAGCAACGTTTTTAATGACGGACAAATATTTGGTTAGGCTAATGTGAAGAGAAGCCGATACATCTATAAAGTTCTAGAAATCTAAGTACTAAAAATATTTATTACTAAAGCGTTAAGGCTCCTTCAAACAGGCGCGAGACGCGACGCGACACAAAGGCACCGCCTGTCGCGCGACGAGCTGTACGCTTGTGTCGCGTGCGATTCGCGTCGCGTGTCGCGCCTGTTTGAAGGAGCCTTTAAGATGAGAATATTATGTAAATATTTCTGAAAGGTTTACTATGATATTAAAAGACATCTTGTTGTAGCTATAATGGCTGCACTTCTATTTAACTAAAAAAAATTATCAAGAGCTAAGTAAAAAAGTAATTTCTTCTAAGAGATAAGGTGAAAAGTTAGTAAGAGTCCATTGAGCCATATATCCCATTCACAAGACATACATCGTGGTAATAACAGAAATTTGTGACAAGGCTTAGGTATCCTGTAACCTACAAACAATTTTTGGAACGAAGTTCCTTATCGCGCGTTGTGAAAGGGGGCTAGACGGAAAAAATTCTTACGAAAAGTTGTCACGACACTTTTTGCTATAGTAAGCTATTGTCAGCTGTGCGGCGTCGCATGTTTCTCTGTCTGTCTCTCTCTCTCTCTTATAGAAAACAAGCCAGATATTTTCATTTCTATTTCGCATTGAACAACAACAACAACAACAACAACAATCCCAACAACAACAACAACCCCAAAAACAACCCAACAACAACAAACAACAATCAAACAACAACAACAACATCAACAATTCCTTCACTAATTAATCGAAAGGAACTTCGTTCCATCCGGGTGTCCCTTGACACCTCTCAAGTTTTTTTTTTCAATTCTTTCAAAGTTATTTTTATACATTTTGCGGTACTACGACCGCAACAAGATTATAAATATAGTACCCGAAATATGAATATTCATGAGTGAGTAACACGCGTAAAAATATATTTTGCAACGATAGTGTGGTCAATTATCATTAAAGATTACTTCATATTTAAGAATTTTAATCAATTGCGTGCTTTTGGAAATAGAAACCATTTTATTGGCCTTCTAATGCAGAGATATTTATAACCTTGAAACCTTTCAAATGCATAGAGGCACAAGCAACCATATCTTCAATTACCACGGCTAAGCGATAAAAATTGAAAATGATCCAACCATTTCATCTAATCATAAACCGAGTTACTGAAAAACCGGTTCCGCCACTAACCGCTAAATAACTTCTAATAATAACAACAATGGCAAATATTTCCGTTTCATTACCATCTTCTAAGGAACAACAATGCTTACTTTGTTCATCGTCAAACGCACTCCTAGTACGGGTACTAGTCGATGCAAATTCCCCATGGCCTGCGATCATACGATCATTCCCACGGGTGCAGTACCGACCTTCATCAGATGTCCCCTACCATGATTCAATTTTTTACCGTCACCGTGTCGCTTTAATAACGCCTTTACGTTCTTGTTTACTTTTGCATTTTTATCTATGTCATTGTACATATTTGGGGTGGTGTCTTTGGACAAGAGATGAATAATAGTATTTTCGTATTTTTTCTATTTTATAAATTAATAGTTCGGATTCTCGGATGCTACTTTAACGGTCGCTTAATGCTTATTGAGATGTGTGTTGGGAACAATTGTTGAATAATTTGTTTTACATACTTTTTTGGGAGATGACTATTGTCCGGGTATTGTTATTTTGATCCTTCATTAATCATGAAAAGCTTCAACAATCTCTTTTTATCTGAATTTTTCATTGTTGTTCACAATGCAAAATGAACCTTCACACGTCTGCAACGATAAACGCTGCGATTTAACGATTATTTTATAGGTAATATTGATGCATTCTTTCTCTTCAACAAAGTTGGGATCGACTCATCGGACTGTAAACAATATCAAATTAATCAATTCAGGCCCACAGTATCGGATACTGTTTGACATTTCCCAGTAATGTTCACCACTATGTATGCAAGCTCGACTAGATATTCGATTGTATGAATCAGGCCATTGATTCAGTTCATCTTAAGTAATGTTTATCGGCGGCATCCATCGAAATTCCCACATGTGTCCAGCAGACGGTTCCCTTCATCATTAATGCAAGTATAATGTTTCTTACTTCCTAAGATCCCTTGCTTGAATTCATTTAGTAGGTACTAAAAACCTTGAGTCTTGATTTCTATCCTCCGTATGATCCAAAAAATAGGTTTATACAATGAACTCTAAAAGTTAATCGTCTTATAAAACTGGCGTCCTAATAACGTGATAAAGCCAATTTTGTCGATGTACAATACAATTAATTAGCACTTAACGAGTTCAATGTGATTCCTAACCAACAAGAAACGCCATGTTCAGTAAAAAGCTGACTTGACAGGTTGCTAGACATAATTATTTTACTAACAACTTTACAACGTAATATATTCATTTAATGACGTAACTTTACATCTTATTTATCAAACCGTTTTCTAATTACATGACTTTCTCCAGGCTATATGTATGGATATTAATGCTGGATAGTAATAAAAAATACCTGAGTTGGCATTTTGTTATGACTAATTACAAAGAAAGAAAGTTGCTCCTATTTGTTCAAATATTGCAGCCAGTAACGGTTATTGAGGAGACTATCTATAAATATTGGCGCCAGCGTATACCAATGTTGGTCTTACAATTTTTTACTTGGAAAAAAAGTCCAATGCGGTCGGTCTGTGCTTTGACAAGACGAAAAAGTCTTGGTCGCCAACATTTAATAGTTATCTATTCATTGGGTGTCATTCTAACGAAGCTCCAATTTTAGAAGACATAAAACTATTTGAAGTATTATCCAATGCATGTCCAATGTTGGAATGCACGTCATTGACAATGCGTGGAACTAATTTTGGATAAATGGGATCTTTGGGTTACAGGAATGTCACGTGGAACAAGTTGAATTCCGGACACGATCGCGCTATAACGTGACTGCATGATGGGACACTAAAATGACCAAATAATGAGTATCTACGGGTGGACCGAATAGTCAGAGAAACTTAGCAGTCGCCGTATAGGGCAAAATTGATATGCTAATCTAGTTTGAGGTGATTCAACCAACCAACAGCCAACAGTGTTGCATCTCGTCCCTTTAAACCAAATGTCAAATTCTATCAATAGACTTGTACTTGTGACATTCAGCAGTTACGTAAGTCACTAACAATAAAATATCAACATGTGCAAGTTCTGGCAGGATGTTAGCTAACCGACTATGAACGTTCGAGTTACCAATTTCCTTTGAAATTACTGTTACTGACATACTTCTTTCTTTTATTACAAGACTGACTGACTATCTATCAGTCATGTTTGGATTACAATTCGAATAATCAAGCATACTATATTGCCCTGCGTCAACACTTTAGTCGAGCTATCCCAACGATTCACTTTCATTGAACTGTTTCTAAGTACTTTGGTATTATTTCTGTCTTCAATCACAGCAATGTATATCATTCTTCAGACATTATTCTTCGTTCCTTCAAACAGCAATGTAGAACACGTCAGTTTCCAAATTCGGCGTCAACGTCCCCAAAAGTCCTGTGTCAAGCCCCGCCCTGCCTGCATTCCTAATCCAAATCAATTCATCTTAAATACGTACTATTATGAAGTAACCTGGCGTAACCCGACCCGTATTATGAGATAATAGGACATTCGTAAAATAGTCTTCTATTGTGTCTCGAGGTCCCGACGCACCTCGGCTGTCAATCGTTGGACCGATCACCGTGAAATCTGTTGACGCTGTAAGACCCACAGCGATGTCTAATGGGTTTGGTAGATTAGTTAAAATAATATTGTTTGACATTTTGGAAGTATTTGAGGATTCCGTAGTTTGGATATCCTGCTAAAAGGGTTTGTTTTGTAAATTGATGGATATTTTTTTTTAAACAAATTAAACTACATGTTGTTACATAAGAATGTGCACAATGCTATTTTTTATGAAAATAAATATATTTACAAGTCTGATGAACACGACTATTTCACTATAAGTATGTATAATATCGTAAACCAGTATCACAGTCTTGAGAAATGCTAAAAATCTACTTCACGCCCCAAATATTCTAAAATCGAAAAAAGAGGAAATTCAAGATTTTCTTTAAAACCGTGCCAGACAGTTAAATCATAACTCTAATGATCTGTGAAAAAAATCCCGAGCGACTGCGCAGGCGCATCACACAACTAATAATTGCATGAGCATGACTATTGTCGGTAAATCACATATTTTCCTATAATTTAGGATACTACCGCTTTCTACAACGTAACGTATCAAATAACGTAAACATTAACATTTTCTTGTGAATATTTTACTTCGTGATACGACAAAATATTATTTTATAAAAAGAAAACACTATTTTCACTTTTTGTCCAATGACGAATGACGATCACTATCGCCATACAATTAATTAATGCATAATAATTTACATTTACCTTCCGTAGTTGCGCATGCAATCGACGATGCAAAACAGTAGTAAGTAGAATTAATTAGCAATCTGTCCATGTTCTACCTCAAGAAATGATCATACGATAAGATGACAAGTCTTGATTGAAACGTCAATGACGTGACATGTATTCGAGTTTCATTAGCCGCTGACCGGTCTTTTTAACTGCAACTGTCATTTCTATAGACGTGTTATTGTTTTCGGCTGTGTGTTTTTTCGTTCATTCTTCTTTGCTGTCATGTCTATGGTTCATATATTGCGCCTTTGCCGCGTCGACTATTTGTCTTTGTCTTGATGATTAGGGATTTCACTATAGAAAGGGTAGGTAGTAGATACACTAACTTAATCTCTATGTTGACCCTTCATTAGATATCTCTTCTCGCTTTTAGCGATAAGACCGCCCATTGTGTCACCCTATGTGAAATCTGTAATTTTTATGTCGTACATAATAAAGAGTATTCTATTCTATTATATTTTAACTCTAATCTTTATTAGCAATTAATTCACTACAAAAAATAACTTCTCCTAAACAAGACACAATTACTACTTATCAGGTTCAGATTTCTTTTGTTCATATCCTCATTTCTCAATGCATTCCAAACACTTATCTTTTTTTAGAAGAAATGTTATCACAACTGTCAATATTCTTCTCTTTTCCATTATCTGCCCTTGCCCTATCAAATCATTTTCTGTTATCAGCGATTTTAGTGTCAATGATTATCTGGCGAGATGATTGATTTTTGTGACGTCAAATCAATGTCATTCATTGCGTCAGTGTTATCTTTTATTTTGGAACGTTTACCTCATGATAAACATCTTATATCGTACTGGAAAGACAAACCTTTTGCGTTATTAGAATTAGAAATGGAACATTATCTTTACGAAATACATGATCTTGACGTAATGACATATGTATCTTTGAAAGGATCATTTTTATTAATGATTGATTCCAAATTATCTTTGGATTTCAAAGAAAACAAAACAGTATATAAAAACATTGCGCGTGCAGCACCGTACACGTGATACGTGATATGAGTGGAATTTTGTGTGAGAGTCAGAGAGAGAGAGATCTTTCTTCTCTCTCATGTAACGAAATGTGCCTAAACGTGACGCGTCCTTGAAATTTCACTCTCAATTCTCGTCCAATTATCGAATCAGACGAATCAATAATCAAACGAACTTTTGAAGTGTAATTGGTAAGTTTTGACTAAGTTTAACTCTAACGAATAAATGTTGAATAGCATTTTAAAGATACCATCAGCCAAGAATATTATGTATTTTAACCATGTATTATTAAAATAATTTCAATCACAATAGGATTCTTCGCCATTTCCATGTTTAGACACACATGACAAAGATACAAAGTAAGAAAACACCGAAGTGAAGGTGTGATCTTCTAATTACTATGCATATTGTTTCGTGTCTAATATTAGATATCACGATCACGACAGTCTTCACGTTTGACTGGCTACTAATGTGGAAAATATAATTATACAGAATATGTTACAGAACAATTCGTTCCTTCCAACTTCCCTGTACTATCAACAATTTTAATTGTGGAGGAACTAGCAACTGTGTTATTATTGAAGCAGTCTACATTGGAGATTGTTGAAATATTCATTAGACTGACTCGGTTTATCAGGGTTTTAATTAGGAAGGAAATTGATAGTGAATTCATTTCCACTAAGTTTTTGTTGGACAAGGAAAATAGGTTGTTGGTATGTTTGAAAAACATGGAAAGAATTCTGAGAATAAATTTGAATGATAAAACGAATCAATTGTTTTTCGGCTTATCACTAATCATTATTGTCTGACGTTATTTAAGATTATCTATGTATCTGCACATCCAGAAACATGTATAACATTTTACACAACCCCTTATAATCAAACTCTCATAATTACCTTAAAATTACAGCAACAAGCAAATAAACGAGAGAACAAATGCCTAATAACCACAATTATTCCCGTGGTACAGTCTTGATCGACAATTATTATGTTGTTCGGTAGCGTTTGCGAAAGTCGTCCAACATGCACTAACTTACGTGCCTCGCAACAATGCGATACGATCGTGCAACTGTTTTAGTTCAGTCTTGCGACATGGGGGCCACTAAAATGCTGCTGAATGATGAATGGGTGTTTAGAGCAGCGAGATTCAGCGTCCCGTTGGTGTTTTGTTTCTTGAATGGGTCTTTTGAATTGGGGTTCAAAGTAAATGAAAGTGAGTTTAGGGTATTTTATGCTTTTTGATTTTGAATAGTTACTTAGAAAGTTCTGAAAGGTTTGATCAAGGAATGATTGAAAGGTTAATTCAATTCGAGTTGATTTAGTTTGAAAGTGATTTGAAGTTAAACTAAATTACTTAAAATTCGATTTGAAATTTATTCAGTTAGGTACTCTCGTAGATTTTGGGAAAGCTTTCAACAGCAGTCAACAAAAGTCTGACGGTAGATTTGTATTTTTCGAGCCATGCCTCGTAGCAGAAGAAATAAATTCACATCAGAAGTAAAATAACATTGCCACTCCATTTATTTTGTCAGTTACAACTAAATCTTTGAAATCATTATCCACTATTTACCAATACGTGACTCACCCTACTACTAATATTTTACCATTCAAAATAAACATAATGTATCCATCATTTTGGGCCCAGCAGGATACCTTCGGGAGAGTATTAATTTGTTACTAAAGATGAATAGGTAGTTACTGACGTTTCTTTCATTCATTTTATTTTCATTTTAAACTTCAAACAAATCCTATAACAAGGTATGAAAAATTATAAAAGTTACATTTTAGTTAACGTTATTAATGTTCGTCCGTTTTCAGTCAAAATCCAAGTAGCTTTTGAGGAACCAGGAGGTGTAACTAATAATAGGTCTTGTTAAAGTTACAAAAATAATGTGTTCATCTAAATAGTCTACTGGGGTTAATAATTATTGGGTTTTATAATTATTATAATAGAATCAAGCTCCTATTGGCAGTGGAGAGGCCATCGAAGCTGTTCAATAAGACCCACAGTCCCTTGAATAAAGTTCATATAATGTGTGCCGTTTATACAGATTTCCAATTAAATTACTAATTTGATATTTACCCAAAAAAGAGATGGTACAATACAAATTTATGCCCTGTCCAGTAGAAGTCTCTATAAGTGTTGTAGACAAATAATTTACAGAAAAAGATATTTGGATATAGGCACTAATAAATTACAATCCGGTCAGACAAACTTCAAAAATATTCTTGAGGTTTGGAACCACCAATGCAAATGTGGTAGCAAACGTCTCTCTAATCATACGAATCTCCCGGAATTCCCAAAGATGGCAGATAAAAATCTAATTTAATATTCAAAACATAAACTTAATACAATAGGTACAACAAATAAAATGGCAACATTTTGCAAGGGTGAAGCAGTACAATGCACGCCGGCAGTGTATTGCACAACTTGAGTTAATGTTATCGGCCCATTCGCTAGAAGATTAGCTAGATAGAGACGTTTCGTGCTCAGCATAGGACGGAAGGACTTGTTCGGATGCTGACGGAAGATGAGTGGGTATACATGTGGTTTTGTCCCCAAAGGGAGCTACTGTCCGAAAGATACCGTCGTGGTTTCCAAGACAGTTAAACATGTCTCTGGGACTTGTTCAGCTTCATTATCTCAGCCTGCGCTTTCTCTCTTTTGATGGGTTGCCATGTAGGATTTTTGCTTACAGTAGTTGCAGTGTTGGGAAATAGCATGGCAGATGAATATTCTTACGCTTTAACAATCTTGTTAAAGCGTAAGATGAAATGTAACACAGGTTGAAACAACTTTACCAGCGGGGTATTTACGTAACACACTAACAGTAGGAATGGATTTCATTTTGACAGGTCAACAACATTCAATGCGTTATTTACGTTGTTGAGCAGACTAATTTTTCGAACATATGAAGCAATGGATTAGCAATAGGCTTCAAAATGATTCAGATTGTGATAGATAGTGTGTTACGTAATTAGGGTACTGGTTGTTGTGTTACATTCCATGTTGCATTGCATAAATTAGGACGGCTAATCTGTGCTACATTTCATGTTGCTGTGAACGGTCACATAATGCTGTGACCGTTCACAGCAACATGAATAATGTCTGTCCAATCCCTTTTTTTTACACCTAAATGTCAAATACTGGTAAAAAGACAGATTTTCATGACGTTATTATAATATGACGGAACCGCTTTCCTAGGAAACCAAAGCTTTGATCTCGTTAAATCATCTAATCATAGCTAGGACATGCTATCCGGATATCCAAATTATCCGGATATTCGTCGAATATATTAACCGAATATAATTTGGCACCACTGCAACTGATTGCAGTTGCAGTGGTGCCAAGTGGTGTTGCTGTTAAAGTAAATGATTTTGTGGAGTAATGATCATCATCGCTGTCGTCAACTGAAGTCGAGAGTTTATAAATGAATGAATTAAATTAGTTTAAAAACTCTTTGCCGAGTACAGATAGCACACACCAAGAAACATTGATCTTAGTCAAGTATACAACCTCCTCATCACAATTCCTCCAGCCAGCGTCGAAGCTGAAAAGGTTTTTTTCCTCTACTGGTTGAAGTAATAAATTAAGGACATCTCTAAACGGCGCAACGTTCGAATCCTTGAGTTTCCTTAGGTCTCATTACCGAATAATAAAAAAGTTATATTATTTATTTTCGATGTATTTACTTTATTTATATATAATGTATGTACATATTATATTGTAGCTGTTATAGAACATAGGTATGCTGGAAGAGATTTCTTCAGAAATAAGCATCACCTTTGTACCTATTTTTCTGTTCCTTTCTTCTTGTCTGTTTATATATCGCACTGATAATACAATACTGTTGTAACTCAAAATGTGTTTTTTTTTCAGAATCGACTCTAAAATGATTATTCACTTCATTATTTTTTTAATATCATGTTATCTCAAATTTTACATATTTTGAGTTACAACAGTATTGTGTTATCAGTGCGATATGTGTGTACATAAGTGGTTAAATAAATAAATAAATAAACAGACAATCGTAAGAGTTATTTTTATTCGAAACTTAAGGTTTATATTCAGTTAATAAAAAATAATCATTTTTATGATACTAGCTTCTGCCTGCGGCTTCGCCCGCCGTGATGTTGGAATTTATCCCACGGGAACGTGCTACCGGGACAAAAAGTAGCCTTCCCCAGGATGCCTTCTATCTCCTTGCCAAATTTATCGAAACCCGTTCAGAGTTTTAGAAATTAGTGATGAAAACATTTCAAATGTAAGAGTTATATAATGAAAACAATTAAATCGAATGTTACTTGTAAAATTCTATTTCCATGTTTTCATTACATAAGTTCATTTGAAACTTTTTTTAGTGATTTATTATATTAAAGAAGTTATACCTTTAAAAATTCTATCGTCTGCCTAGGCTTTTCCCAACTATATTGGGGTCGGCTTCTAGTCTTGTTGTTTTAAAAACCCTTTTAAATTGTATGATTGTGATTATTGTTTGATGTATGACATAGGTAGGTAGGTAGGAAAATGTCGATTAAAAGCATATTAGTTTGATTTACCTTTTTTACAGTATTATCCAAAATATCCTTATCCGGATATATCCGGATAGTAAAATGGGGCGGATAATTGCATGCCCTAATAATAGCAATCTTTAAATCTACTTATTCAACACTTAAGAATTACTATCTGTACTTATTTTTTATTATTGTATAGCCTCGACAACTTACAATTCAACGTATGTTAGTAAGCAATGCCAGTTAAGACATTAGGATCAAATATAATATTCAACATTAAACTAAAGCTGTTAATATTTCCCGTAACTTGTTCTTGAGCTAACCCAGGTACCGCTTTAACAAGAATATTACTATCGTACATAATAATATATCCTTACTTAAATAACTTGAGTTCATATTAACTTTACTATTTTACTACATACTTAAATTAGAATACTCGTTATCTCTATCAGATGTCGGCAAAACGCAGAATTTGTTAATAAAACGTGAAATTTTAAGAATTGTCATTGAATTATTTTATTACAGTAGCAAGCATGTAGGAAGGTAATAAAAATATTTCTCTAGGTTTTGTACATTTTAATGCAGTATAAACCTTGAGAATTCGTGCTTGCACGTAAATAAATGAGGTATGTCAAATTATTATGGTAATTTTTTAGGAAAATCATCGTACGGACTGCACAAAGATGTGTCTTGGCCCCGAAACCTTTCAATGAAACACAACAACGGAACCTTAAGCGGAAATGAATAAAATAAATTGTAGAGTTAAAACATTTTATTTTTCATACAAAATTAATCAAAAGTAGGTAATCAATTGGTTTTAATAATCACAAATGTTATTCCTACTATACAAGATCACATTACAGACCAACCCAAAACGATAGATGAAAGATTCTACGAAAACTGTCTAAAATATTCATGCCATGCGGGAACAGATGTTCCCGGCTTTTGGAAACCAAAGATCGTGCATCATTACGTGTGGTCAAAGATATTTTAGAGATTTTGACTGTCTAGTAACTAACCATAAAGCCATAGCTAGAACAGCCTAATTTCTGGATTATTAAAAAGAGCATCTATTTAAGTCAATCTACAAATGAGGTCGAAATTCAAAATATTTTATTCTACATAAACCTACATGGGCACTTATGAAACGTCAGAAGCTAGGTGCAAGGTTCCAATTGGTGGTTTCCTATGAAAATTAGACAGTAAAAAAATGCGGTGATAACATGGTGTCCCATGATCCCATTGCATCAAAACAGTAATTAACATAAACATGCTTACTTAACACTCGCATCAATAAACTAAAGAAGCCGCATCGAATTGTGAAATGAGCCCTAAAATGATGCAATACGTATCATCAAATGTGTTAATATACCAACCCGTTAGTTAGTGAATTTCCAAACGACATTTCTTAATAGATATGAAGTAACTGATATGAACTTATTACAGCTAACACGTTTTTTAATTAAAAGTATTCATAGTCTCTGACGTACATATGTAGGTTAGTATATGTTTTTGAAATTAGGACAAACATTGAATGACGTGGCCGCTCCACCTCTACGGTAAACCCATAACTGTCACCCTAAAGTTACCGAAATGTGGCGTTCGTCCTTTGTTTCATTCGAGAATCTATTGTTTTGTTTATAGAACTTTGTTTTGTGACTAAAAAGATCATGATCAAATTCTTCAAATTATCTTTAGTTTTTTGCAAATTGAAGCTCTGTTTACGTCGTATGTTGATCAAAATGCAATTGGCAACTGTAGGAATGATATATTTACTTAATAATAATCATCAATTTCATAGCAATCGTCAAACTTTCGTTTGTTCCACGTGAGAATTTTTCAGAATGTCATGAAAATTCTTGAACGTACGACGTAAAACACAGCTGGTATTTGCAAAAAGACTAAAGAGAATTTGAATTTGGCGGACTACAGCTGAGGATCCCCCTTAATTTGGCATCCAAGAAATGTTTTATTTTCTATGTAGAAGGAAGTTTATTACAAAACCACTGTAAATTGTGCTTCTGATTTTTCTTATCGGAGTTTGACTGCTGCAGTGCCAGATTCATAACTTGCTTATAGATAATTTATTACATACTGGCCACCCTTTCAGCCCGTTGAGTCGGGATGGTGTTTTGCGACCGGATCGCCGGTTTGCAGACAAAGATTTTCTTATTATAAAATCACGATTTTTCGTCTTAAATTCATAATTTTGTTATGTATTTACCTCAGATTTTTTACTTTCTTGTCGATCAGCCCGCGAGTAGGCGCGGCTTTTTACACCTCGCTCGCTTTGCAAGCTCTGAAAAAAACAAAAAAACAAATACAATTTTCGTAATTTTCACTTCGTAAAAATACTACCTATAATCTCGATTTACTCGAAGCCTCTCCGTCTGAATTTCTTTGCTTATAGATAATTTATTACTTACTTTTTAAACTACAGTTGAGGTGGGTTTTACTGCAGATTTTGGGACTTGTGCACGACAAAATATATTTGTTACCTTAAAAGCCTTTCTACCTTCCCTATTTATTCAAAATCTTCTAAATATCCATGATCACGCTTCACTACATCTAATGGGGCGTATATTTTCGGCATTCTTTCCCCTAAATTGTCAGTCGCACAAAGAATTTACTTCCGAACGATTGATCTTAAAATACGGGTCTCATCACTGGCATATTTGATCTTTGTCACATGCCTCAATTTTTTTTTAATATCTTTTGAAAAGAGAATTCCTTATTTTATCGAAAACTAATGTTGATGTGATGAAGAGACTATTTCTTTTTTGGAATCAAATTTTTTGTCAATCGCATATTGCGAAGAAAAAGAAGCAGCTGAGGCCTCTTAAGCGAAAAGAAGGAGACTTTATTTTAGTTAGGTACCTAGGTAAATGAATGACGATTTAGGTACTTACCTACATCGTTCATTGACATGTAAGATACCAAAACTACCAACCTACCTGATTGAAAATGGTCATCGCCTAGCCAGTACGTCACTACCCCGAAAAATAGGAGACCAAATAAATGTTACATGATTTTATTTCTGTAAGTAGGTTGGTACAAAAACTTTTACACGTCAATTATATTTTTTCAACTAGATGGGGTCGATGTTTCCTGTCTGACTACTCTGAGAAGAAAGGCCGAAACAGACTCAGAGGTCAGAGTTTCTTTTAACGTCCAGACAGAATCTTTGTCAGATCATGTGAAGACCATGTAGATTGGTATCTGAAATGGTATTTTGAGGAAGTTCTTTCCTCACACTGATTGATTGGACCTGTCCAGTCAGTCAATACCATCTTGACTCTTCCTTCTTCGCATAATATTGCGAAACATCATCTCACACTGCACTGGTCTCTCATGATCTCGAATCATTTCCACAACGTCATCACATAACAGTCATGTAAAAATTATGCGCGCTATGCTCCCGTCCTTCATTAACCCATAAGTGCGTTCACACATTGTGCACTGGAGGGTTAGTGAAATAGTGACGTTCCCACGTCATTCAATGCTAGTGACGTGACGAATAGTCAGACAGCGGGTGGTCTTACTTATAAGTACCACTTATACGTGGATTCGAAGTCTTTGATTAAGGCTCCTGGGCTTTGCCCAAAGGGTGGATGTTTATGCATGAAGACGTTTGAATTCTTGCTTGATGTGAAGGGACGTTAATGGTTTAAGTTGGTGAATTATTTTATAAGGGTGTAATAAGTCTGGCTTGCTGTTAGTGCAACTAATGGAGTGCAACATAGCAATTAGCGCTTCGAAGTTAGGTTATTATTTTCAAAACGTTACTAGAGTACTTATAGCAAGAAAAAATGGATACTTAGATGTTTTTAAAGTAAAATCCCAGTCCTATTTCACTAAAATACTGTAATCAATCTATGTATCTTTTGACTCTCTAGTCTTTGACTGCTACTCAAGTTAACCATGAAACCCTTAATGATATTTTACTGAAACAACACAGATCATCACATTCTTTGTCTGCCATCAATCATAATATCATGACTGGTAGAAATAAATAAGCCTTATTACGCCACCTGAGTAGACGAGGGGTTAGTACAATATTACATAGACAAGGCTTTAAAAACCCAAAACATACCTAATTGATTGTTTTCATGCAAACCGATAGCAACTAAGCGAATTGAAAAGTTCACACATTGCATTAAACTGATCAAACAGAGCTTACATAAGCACAGATCAATATACCGGCAACTATTAAAGTAATTCCGACCCTACGGTGCAACTCTGAAGGTTTAAAATTGCTTGAAATATATGTTACACAAAGTGTGCTCCCTGTAATGAACTTCCAACCTTATTAACTGAAAATGAAGGTTTGTTTTTGTATGTATTGTAAATCGCTCATTATGGTAAAAGTGGGATGCTGTATTCCGTTTACATTAGACTAGTGGGCGACGAAATATAAAAGGTCACATGTGACGTAACACTTTCTCGATGTGTATGTTATGCAGCTGACAAGTTTATGTTGACGCCATGTTGTGTGCGTCGTCGGCGCAATGCATGGGCGGCTCTAGAGTTCCATATTTGAATTTTTTAATGCTACAGTTTATTGGGTAAGAATCTTTGTGAGTAATCTGAAGAGTACCTCTTACATGGGTTTGTATGAAAGATGATCTGATATTGTGTGAAGATAATGGTTGCTTCACTTAGCTAAAGGTCTCACACTAAGGCCTTAGTTACGAAAACAAATTCTTTTCTGAGGTTGAAAGAGTTCGATCGTCATAGTGAATAATAGAGTAAAATTGAGTTTTGAGCCACTGACTTTGGGGATAAGCTCAACTCTTATACCAATACGAGCGTACGCCTTGTATTTAAGGCCCTCCCTGCCTTCAAAAATTACGGTTACTGGTAGGACCTATAGTACGATTACAGGTACGGTATGGAATTTTCTCTTTACTGGTCCAGTACCTAATCAATATCTATAACCAACTAGTTTTACGCATGGTCTAAAAAACAAGGTCTGACATTCCGGGAGTGACACATGCTTACGTCACTATCCAATTGCCACTTTATTGCAACAAAATACGAATTATAGAAACATTCTTAGCAACCAGTCTGTTAAAAAAAAAGAAGAAGCATTTAAATTGTAGTTTCATTTTTCTAATCAAACGAAACACTTCAATTTAAACATATACCAACGTAATTGTTAGTTAAAACCTCATTGTTTTATCGGATTCGCGCAGGTACTAAAGGCGGTTGGGGAGTTATCATTACACACGCTAACACAGCAGTGATGACGTAGGCTTGTGTCACCCACGTGACCACTGTGTCTCGGAATGCTATACCTGGCGAAGTATATTATTATACCATGGTTTTACGATTCACGCCCTAAGCATACACTGTGCTGTAAACAGGCAGTGTAAGTAATGCACTGAAACACACCTGAACACAAACAAATGACTAATGGAAGCGCCTCCTTACCAGCCATATTGTGTCAACTGTCGTGCAACGTAAACTAGGAACCATAGTACACTTGCGTGCATAAACATAGGTGAGTCACACTGACCTCAGGGCATTTAATGTGCACTTGAAATTAGCATAATAAAGTGGCTATCAGTGTAATGTCTTATTTGTAAACGTGTTTACAATAAATCTATGAATGATTTTGTATGTGTGTGTAGATTGATCAGCAAGAGAAGTAGTGATGGAAAGATAATCAATATTGTTTATTATTAATTAATATTTAGATAATATTATGAATATAAAATTCGTTTCAACCGCCTTTTCCCAACTTAATTGGGGTCGGCTTCTAGTATAACATATCGGCACTCTAATTATGTAATTGCTAATCCATTGCTTTATACGTTTGAAAAATTCGTCTGGTCTATAACCTGAATAACGCAATGAATGGTATTGAACTGCCAAAATGAAAGGCATTGTCATTATGTGTTACGAAATTACGCCGCAGATGCAGCTGAATACCAGTATTTTACACGTAGATACTGCTTATCTGACCTTCACAACCTAGTTACTGGGTAAAACGATTCTCCTTGGTAAGACTGGTTATCATACTTTCGGTTTTTAACTACCCTTTAACGACTATGCTCGGAAATCAACTGAAGAATCAACAAAGGCACCAACTGTCGCGCAAAGAGCGGTGCCTTTGTGTCGCGTGCGATTCGCGTCACCTGTCGCGCCTATTTGAAGGAGTCTTTAAGTTTTGCAATGTTAATACTACTTTGTCCTGGTCTCTCCATTACATAAAAGACTTATACATGATGCTCATTAAAAAACCTAGGTTTAAAGGAAACACAGATGAGTCATTAAAACTGTTAGGTACCTTACAAGTTAAGAGGTAAGAGACAGTCGTAAACTGTACAAGTTAATTCGTGACTTTTAAAGATAAAGTCAAGGATCTCGTGCAGAAACGGTCTGTGACTCATTGCTAGCCTACTTTGTTTGACTATGAAAAAGTTTTAAAAAGAAAACTTTTTTACAAAAAAAAACAACCTACTTCCAAAAAAAGCACTACAAAGTGAAAAATAACTTTAATTTCGGAAGTCGGTGTCTTTGGATCTGTATTTTAGATTTTTGTCACCGACTTCCGAAATTAAAGTTATTTTTCACTTTGTAGTGTTTTTTTAGGAAGCCGGTTGTTTTTTTTTGTAAAAAAGATTGGGTTAGATAATAATTTATCTAAGTTAAAATAGCCTAATGTCAACTGCTCATCACCTTTTACAAATAATTCTTTCCCCGATGCAAGGAATTGAGGAGTTTATTGTTGAGGAGTTCTCTTGGTAAAAACCAGAAAAACTGGAGCTGATGGTGGCTTCACCATCAGCTCCATTTCACCATATGCATTGTGACAAGCATAAATTGCTTAGGAACCAACGAAAGAGCATTGCTAGAGAAGACACGATTACGCAACTTAAATTCAGTCTCAAATTGACGCATCAGCATGACTAGTAGGTAGTGGTTGCCCTATGAAAAACTTCAATCTTAATTGGGTATTATTTTTGTACGACCTGAATATTTTGGAATATTGAACCGTATGAAGTAAGCCCAACAAAAGGTAACTGCTGTAAATCGTTGAGGAATTCCCTCGACTGTCTATGGTCTCCATCATCAGACTGTAATGGCACTTATAACCTATATGGGTGCAAAGTTCTCATCAATATAAATGAATTAAGTCCAAACACAAGGTAGCTACTGTAAACCGTTGAGAAGTTCCCTTAACTGTCGTTCGTCTTTATTGTCAGACCCCTAATGACAGTCTCAACCCATCTAGGTGTAAAGTTCTCATCAATACAAATTAATCAAGCCCAAACACAAGGTAACTGCTGTAAATCGTTGAGGAATTCCCTCGACTGTCTTTCGGCTCCATCATCAGATCGACCCCAGAGCTTCATTAAATTGTAGTGCTTTAAAATACTTAATGAAAAACAATTAACAACGCACTAGTCGCCCCTACGATTTTCGACGGTTCCCCTCGATTTCTCTGGTATGCAATCATCAGATCCTGGTTTCCTTATCATGGGACTACCCTTGGGATATCTCCTTTCCAACAAAAAAAGAATCATCCAAATCGGTTCAAGCAGAACAAAGTTATGAGCTAACACACATTAAAAAAAAAAAAACATACAGACGAATTGAGAACTTCCTCCTTTTTGTGAAGTCGGTTAAAAACAATCAACACAAACACAACATCACAATCTTTGTATGACAATCACTTATATAAATAGGGCTCATTTCTCCGGTAGTTTCCTAGACACCTCTTAGATACAGATAAAAAATAATTAGACAACCTATAATACAAAGGGTATGAATCAATTACCAGCATATCGCAGTCCAACACTGGACATGTCCCATTTTGCCAAGATGGGCCAAGTTTCGCCACACAAGTTGCGCCAGAACACCTCGTGATCACAATTATGGTAGCCAATTGGAAGAACCAATTGGTTGAATGAAGGTTGCTGACTTCAATAAGGTTCCCACCGCAGTACTGGTGGTGAGTACTCAGTGATTGAATTGCAAAACCCATCATATTGTGTTACACCATACAAATCCAAAAACTTTAGAATAATCGTGATTTTTGCTTTACCCATAGCATAATGTCTTAAGGTGTGTGTAGATTGATGTACCAGTTAGTGGCGTATTGTTTTATAAATGCAATTTGGGTGTGGTACGCATCAAAAATAATTCCAGATACAATTGGAAAGCTTGAAGGCAGCATAACTGAATCATAACTGTATGGAGATTGCATAAGACTACGAGCAATTCACATTCAGTTGTGTTGCCTTCATTCTGACTACTGAATTTAAACGAAATGTCGCTCTATAGTTTACCCGAAAGCAAAAACGTTGGTTATGTAAATTACTAACAGCTTTTATTTTTTTGGAGACTATTTGGAAATCCTCATGGATGTCCTCCGCCTTGGGGCGGGCGGAGGGGTCTGTCAGATTTCTACTGACTAAAACCACCCCCTGTTCCCTCGCACACTTGAACCGGGGGCTACGGGGTCACTTAAGCACTCTTCAGCGCAGCCCCCGACTGGTGCCGACCCGCCTCTGTGGGCTCCGTTTGATCAAGCGAGGGGATTGACGTGTTTGACTCCCCACGCGACGTCTAAGAGGGGCGCACCTCGGGTCTTATATGATAGGGGGCGGCGGACGTCCCCGAGTCATCCGGCCTTGGACCCATTTAGGGGGGCCGGAAGAGGGCATTATCTGTCCTCCGCCGACGCCCGGTGAACTTAGTATTAGCCTGCATCAACCCATTCCTAGGCAAATCAGAGACAAAGTCAAAAAAAAACAATGTGTTCTAGCTCAGTTCTTGCTGCTTGTTTTAGCGTTCATTCTAAACGAACCTTAAAATAAAATGTACAAACAAAGCATTTATCTTAATTATTGATCAAACCGTAAATGCAATTATATACGAATCATGTTCGTAACATTTGTTCATACATCTTGCATCCCGAGGTCAATCGTGAGTCCGTTGCAACGCTGAAAAACTAACAAATTGCGGTTCAAAGTTCTATGTTCAAAGGATCACGATTCTTTGATGACATGACAGGTATTGTTTTAAAATGATGCGCTGGCTGTGACGCCCTTGAATTCTTTATTTTTCTTGGCTTGGCAGTAGTGGTAGTTGCAATGAAAAAGAGTGTCCATGTAGTTTCTTGCCCGTTCTTCTCCGTAAGAACCTACTACGTTTTGGAATAGGCAATTAGCTTCATATATCTGACTGACCGAGTCCTGTATTGAACACCTGAACTACGATCGAATTGAAATAATTGCTTTAAGATTGAGCTAGGGCCGAATGCTTAGCGGAAAAGGCACGCCAATCGTGGAAACGCCGTAGATGCAAATTTTCCGGCCAGGAATGGTATTTTTATGGTGCGTTTGGAGAAGCCTATGGCTAATGATGATGGCAGTTTGGGAAAAAAAAATAACGTTGATGGAGCACTCGCGAAGTTTTACCTAGATTTTTACTTATCTAAAGGGAAGGCATTTAACTTCGTACTATATAGCGGAATTCCGGTCGCTATATGTCCCTAGGCTTAGGAGCAACACCAAAACTAGTTTGCTTAAATTAAATTGATTGCTTTACCTATTCATTTAATTTATTTTAGGTATGTTATTGCTGTTAAGTATAATATAAATAAATATTGATATTCTGAGTAGTGAGAAGATCATACAAAGGCATAGTCGAACTGTTGTCCCAACTTAAAATACCTACCTCAATAAATTATACCAATATCGGTGTGAATTAATGACGGTTTGACAAATTAGGTAAGGAAATATAAACATGGGTTTTCCATACTACTATTTAAGTAAGTATGGATAAAAATGGCAAATCGTATTGTATGTTCATGACCTTAGAAGAGATATTAAGGTGGTAACAAATTGGCATTGACATCATTTTTTTATAAATACTAATTAGTACATCATTGTACACACGTTCTTGTGCAGACAAATAATGAATTTTTTTGGAAAATTGTTGTTATTTTATGTGTTGGAAAATGAAGTAGGTGCTTACCGATACCTACTTAGGCAATGTAGATATCCTAAACATCAATGATATTATAAATGCGAAAGTAAATTTGTTTGTTTGTTACCTTTTCAAGCCTAAAACACTGAAACGGTCAACATTAAATTTTGCACAGAAAGGGATACCAGCGTACCTTTCGTCCAGAAAAAAAGTACTGTTCCCGAGGGAAAGAACAATAACTTTCGAAGGTCACAATTCCTTTAGGACGCTAGATGGCACTACGTTTCTTTCGAATCATGATTGAATTATATTAAGTATTAGAAGCTTTAGTAGTGTGTTAAGAGTAATTTAAAACAAATATAAGTAATACATTTTGTGAGGTAGAGTGACACCAGCACCGTTTGACTGAACATCATTAAGGCGCAGATATACGACTTTTAATGATTTCAAATTGAACATCACGTCTAAACAAATAGAGTTATTTGTTTGAAAAAAATATATGATAAACTAGACTATTTTCTTCGTAATTTGATATGTGAATATTTGAAATTATATTTTTATAACATAGTGTAATTAATTTGTAAAGTAATGTCTAACGGGAACACAAAAACGATAATCACGCAAAAACTATCGGGCGTATTTTCATGAAATCTGCGCCATCTAAAATACAATTTAAGTACCCAAATTTTTGTATACGGCTTTTATTTGTATTGTGTTTGATAAATCAAGGTGGGTTGTTTTTGCGAATAAACTTGATGCGCGTTGAAGCGGGGGCTCTTGCGGGCGATGGGCGGCAGTGCATCGCTGACCAATGTCCGGGTAGACGCTAACGCTCTGTGCAATTTTATTCTCTTAAGAGTTTCGCATGCTCCTTCCACTCGCTCAAGGTCGCTGGCACTTATTGTCGCCTTAAGTACATCGATACACGAATATGCAGCTCGCCGTCCGGTAAGGACCAGGCCCGGGTCGACGGCGCGTCGTGTTCCACGCGCGCCTCAAAGAGATGTCAGCATCTTTGACGGGGTCCGATAGGGCCGATGCCTGCCGGGGTCGCGGATTGTTCGAAAGAGTTACCGGGGCCCTGGCGCACACGTCAGTAAGAGTCTGACACGCCCTTCCGCTCCGCCCAGAGCGGGAGAGGTCATTTGATAATTTCCCCACCCAAAAAAAAAAGAAAAATAAAGGCAGTTGTAATTAACCTGCCTGTATACTTATCTCTTTTACCGGCAATAGGTACATTCAACCGCCATTAATGGTAACACTTCTTGGACTACGAAACCCTTTAGGTCGTAGATACTTCAACTACGTCGGCGCGGTCAATGTACAATTGTTATCACAGACGTACGACTGTCTGTACTTAAATTATATGGATTCGTATTGTACAGTGGTTCCACTGTGGAAGGCTATATACTGATTCGTATTGTACAGTTAGTTCCGCTGTGGAAGGCTATGTACTGATTCGTAATGTACAGTGGTTCCTCTGTGGAAGGCTATATACTGATTCGTATTATGCAGTTGGTTCCTCTGTGGAAGGCTATATACTGATTCGTATTGTACAGTGGATCCTCTGTGGAAGGCTATATTTTGATTCGTATTGTACAGTTGGTTCCTTTGTGGAAGGCCATCCAGTTTATCATAACACTTTAGTTTCCAAAAGCCGTCTATTTATTTGCATATGGTGGTTTGGCCATCGCAAATATTACTTTAAAAAATAAATAACTTTATGTAAGTATTGACATGCATAATTTATCTACAATACTTAATTACATAAACAGATTCACAAAATAAGGGAAATACAGGGTGATTGGAAGATGGGTGCAAAGCTTTAAGGCGAAGATAGTACAGACAATTTAGAACCATTTAAGCCATGGTTGTCTTAGACGAAGTCTTACCAAATATTTTTAACCAAATATTTAAGTTTTTTTTCGGAAATTCTCAAAATTTAATGTAAACTGCATAATTATGGCCAAATTTAATGATAAATGAATTATTTTTTTATTTATTTAATTAAAGTAATGCGTAAGCAACCAAGCAAAACATGTTTTAGGCTTCTGTGTCATTAGACATTTTTTTTACAGACATTTAAAGCTCAGAAAAAATAAAAAAATTGTACAATACGTCTTTTAAACCTTATTAAAAAAAAAACGGAGGGTGCTTTTTTTATTCAAACCTTTTTGAAGACATGCTTGATAATCGCTCTTTCTTTTGAGGTATCATTTATGCGGATATCTTACAAATTATTGAAATTAGGGCCTACAAACCAATTTGAGGGAGATTTTTTTTATTTTAGGCAGACTAATTAAAACAACATTTGAATTAAAATTATTTATTTTTCATGTTCAAAATGACGGCCGTGATTCCTAATACAAGCACGGCCCCGTCTTCTAACTTCTGTAGTCATTATTTTCAACATCATCTCCTGCTTCATAGTCTCAAACGCTGAATTTATTCTTTGTATCAATTCTTCTCTAGTGTTTATTTCTACGTTGTTATACACCAGTTCCTTGGCCCGGCCCCACACGAAAAAGTCCAACGGGGTCAGATCTGGGGAGCGAGCGGGCCAAGGGATGGGTCCATCCCTGCCGATCCAGCTATCAGGAAAGCAATTGTTGAGGTGTTCCCTTACATTTAAAGTCCAATGCGCTGGACAGCCGTCTTGCTGAAACATGACTGTTCGGTCTCTTTCGAAGATCGGGACACCTGATTCCTCTACCAGCAGTGGTATATCAATTTGCAGAAATTGCAAATAATTTTCGCCATTCAATGGATCAGGCAAAAAGTGGGGCCCAATCAATGTCCTGCCAGTTATTCCAGCCCATACATTCACAGAGAATTTCATCTGAAATGACACCTGCTTCTTAAAATGTGGATTGTTGTCTGCGTCGGCCGATTCATGGATGTTGTGAAAGTTTGTAATACCTTCCCTTGAAAATTTACTTTCATCCGTCCACAAGATTGATTTCAGAAACCACGCATCTTCGATGTCTCTGTTGAGGAGGAAACGGCAGAACTGAATTCTTCTTTGAGGATCTTGCTCTACTAGACCTTGCACACTCCTGCCATGGAACGGATATGGTGCATTGTATGCCACACCTTCCATTGAGAAATGTTTAAATTTCGAGCTACTGCTCTAGTACTGGTAGTAGGATCCGCTTGAAATGCTGCTAAAATGTCTTCGTCGACGGCAGTTTCGTGTCTGCCCGGGTTGACTCCAGGTTCCACGCGGTGAAACCCATCTTGGGCGCGACGACGAAACGTGTTGTAAAACACTCGGACATTCGGTATCCTGCGATTCGGATAGCGCTCTTGATACATCCGTCACGCCAAAGATCCATTGCCGTCTGCTCTACCGTACATAAATACGATATCCGCATATTCTTGATTGGAAAAAGTAGCCATAGTCACTTAACAATTAAGAAAAATGGCGTAGGAGCGCACTAAATGTAAACTCAACACAATTAAGTCAAAAATCAACACGTGCAGGAGCGCGAGGCTACGACTGGACACGGTGAAACAAAAAAGTTCAAAACTAACGCAAACAACACGTGCAGGAACGCAAAGGGCTACAACTGAACACGGTAAATTGTGAATCAACACGACAACGTCCACTCACAAGGGCAGTAGTTTGACTAATAAGTAAAAGATGTAACGGCTTCATCACAGACCGACTGACCCTGACTAAAGAAAAACGACTTTGTTGCCTCAGTAACTAAGACCATTTTGCTGTAAAAACCAACTCTTATCGCTTTTTGCTATTCATTGGGCGTTCTACCTGGAAATGCCGTCGCACCGCGCTCGGTGGCAATTGTTTAGAGAATCCCCTCAATGGGTTCCCCTCAATTGGTTCCTGCATGTGCCAAAAAATCTTAGAATTGAACAATGTTATCATTTCGAGCACATAAAGTATTCTTTTAAGCAAAAATTTTGTGTTTTGTTAGACTGCCTAAAATTTAAAATTTCTCCCTCGAATTGGTTTGTAGGTCCTAATTTCAATAATTTGTAAGATATCCGCATAAATGATACCTCAAAAGAAAGAGCGATTATCAAGCATGTCTTCAAAAAGGTTTGAACAAAAAAAGCACCCTCCGTTTTTTTTTTAAATAAGGTTTAAAAGACGTATTGTACAAATTTTTTTATTTTTTCTGAGCTTTAAATATCTGTAAAAAAAATGTCTAATGACACAGAAGCCTAAAAAATGTTTTGCTTGGTTGCTTACACATTACTTTAATTAAATAAATAAAAAAAAAATTCATTTATCATTCAATTTGGCCATAATTATGCAGTTTACATTAAATTTTGAGAATTTCCGAAAAAAAACTTAAAAATTTGGTTAAAAAATTTTGGTAAGACTTCGTCTAAGATAACCATGGCTTAAATGGTTCTAAATTGTCTATACTATCTTCACCTTAAAGCTTTGCACCCATCTTCCAATCACCCTGTATAACAGCTTTTATGTATGCTTATTAAATATTGAAATATTAGGTCTTTACCTATGAAATTGCCGTTCTGCAGTACTGGCCATTTCAAATCAAAATAATTTTTGTTTGGCTAAGAATTCTAATTTCAAATTAATTTTATTTTAAAAACATGGATTTTTTTTTCTAAAAGTAGTCATTTCTTTATTGATTAGTGTTACATTTTCATCGCATTTCAATCTTTTTCGTCATCATGGATACGTTAAAAATTCGAGTAATTATGGAATATGAGTACCGTCGTGGCAGCAACGCGGCACAAGCGGCACGCAACATCAACGACGTTTACGGAGCTAACACTACAAACCAACGCACCACCTGTTATTGGTTTGCTCGCTTCCGTTCTGGAAATTTCGACCTGAAAAATGAACCTCGCGGTCGTCCGAAGACTTTGGTCGACAATGACGAATTAAAGGCGATTGTGGAAGCTGATGATACACAATCTACGGCTGAATTAGCAGCAGCTTTCGACGTTAGCGTCAAAACAATATTGGTCCATTTGCGTCAAATTGGCAAGGTAAAAAAGCTTGACAAATGGGTGCCCCACGAACTCAATGATCGCCAGCGCGAAGTACGCGTCGAGACGTGCCTTGCACTGCTCAACAGACACACAAATGAAGGAATTTTGAACCGCATTGTTACCTGCGATGAAAAATGGATTCTGTTTGATAACCGTAAGCGCTCAGCAAGTTGGTTGGATCCTGGTTCAGCACCTAAACAATGCCCTAAACGAAAACTTACCCCTAGAAAAGTGATGGTCACTGTTTGGTGGTCTAGCGCCGGTGTGATTCATCACAGCTTCTTACCAAACGGGGTGAGCATTACTGCAGATGTGTACTGTGAAGAACTGAACACAATGATGGAGAAGCTGGCGCATCTCCAACCAGCATTGGTCAATCGCTCGTCTCCGCTGCTCCTGCACGACAACGCGCGACCTCATACTGCACAGCAGACGGTCTCCAAGTTGCAAGAACTGGGGTTGGAAGCTCTCCGTCATCCGCCCTACTCACCAGACCTTGCGCCTACAGACTACTACTTTTTCCAGAATTTGGATAACTTCTTGGCGGGAAAAAAATTTAATACCCGAGAGGCAGTACAAAATGCCTTTGAAGAATTTGTTGCCTCCCGTCCAGCTGATTTCTTTAAGAAGGGCATCAATAAACTGCCACTGCGATGGCAAAGATGCATTGATTGCATGGGTGATTACTTCGATTAATACAAATAAAAAATTCATGAAAAAAAATCGTTTAAATTTTTTCATACAAAACGGCAATTTCATAGGTAAAGACCTATTATAATCATATTACATGGTTTTACTAACAAATCTTGGACTCCATGATGTTAATAATTTATCCTCTAAACCTAATTATAATTTTTACTTAGCAGATGCAGCCGGCTGAGGGCCTCAGTAAGTATGGGCATTAAAATGGCGAGATAAACCTTATAGGGAATAACGGAAATATTCCTATATTTATTTAGATATCCTATACTATTTGTCCGCATTTGGTATAGGTGACTAACTACCTAACTAGCAGATGATCCACTGGAGCTTAAGGGGGAAACGGCAGGGTAGCCCGCGATATTCAAATTTTCTTACGTTTTTTCTCGTGCCGATGTTAAAGAAGAAGTGATTTAAGCAATGCAACATCACAACGTCTAGATAGACCGACGATCTTAAAAAGGTGGCTGGGACAGACTGAATGCAGATGGCAGAGGACAGGGTGTTGTGGCGCAGCCTGGGAGAGGCCTATGTCCAGCAGTGGACTGCGATAGACTGAGTGACAGAAGCACCCCTTTAAGGTGCGATAAGAAGCAAATTTTACAATAGCGCAACAGCGCTTTTAACAAATAAGGCTCAAAAAGGCGATGCGTTTGACCAAAATAAAAGTAATTTTACAGTTTTAATTAAATAAAATAATAAATGCATGGCTCAATAGATTTTTTTAGGTATTTCTTTAGTTGATTGAATTTCTTTTATAATAATTACATAAAATATCATAGTTTACGCTCAAAATTTTGAGAATTATGTGACGGATAATATTTTTTTGAGCTCTGTTTTACGATTATTTTATCATGATACTATTTTATTTTTATCAAATATTTTTGAAATAAGTCACTTCTTTGAACATTTGACAGTACACTCATTTTTTTTCTGGCTTATAATCATGTATCAATACGCCTAACTGGACGACGAAAAAATTTTGCGTTTTACGATGTCCTACTTTTGGGCAGCGCCTTAACACTTCAATGACAACCAGATCATGAGTCACGTTGATTCAGAAAGAAACTGCATCAATATTTACAAAGTATCGATGAAAAGACTCATTCATGTGCAATAAAATTGTGCACCATAGCCATAGGTTATCTGCCATCACTGCCGTCTCACGAATAGGTCACGAGTTGACCCTTAAGGGGCGAGCTGCGTGATGCGTCACCTTAACGTGCTATCTGACCAGAGGGCCTAGACAAAGTAACATTTGATTAGCGATGACGCTAGTAGAAAAGTAAAAATGTATGGGGTTGACATAAGCTATCGAAATGTCACGTGATCATAGGTCAACAAATAAAAATTAGCTAGACAATGTACACAACATTCGATTATGAAATAAATCGACAGCGTCGAAAGATTAGGTACTTCCACAGAGGTGCATAGCCAAGGGACACTTTTTGACGAGCGTTATCGCTAGTTTTTGGAATCATTAGCGAAAGCGATAACGATTGTAGAAATAGAATCGCTCTGAAGCGAATACCATTTGTCTAGGCCCTCTGGTGATCGAAATTGAAACTTACGGACCTCCTTGTTACGTGTTACCTAAGGATAATTTTGTATGAGACAATTTGTTGCCTCAACCAACCTTCTGTTTGACCCGCTATAAGTTTATGAGTTCTGGGAATTCCTTTCTTAATACACTTCTAAATCAATAAATTAAGAACATGACTACGAAAAGCGTTTCTATTGTCAGTGGTTGAAACTGTACTTAAGTTTTATATGTCAGTCGGAATGGTGTTATATAATATGTCTAGTTAGATTTCCTGCAAGCATTGGGCAATTTACCCAAATGTCCTTTCTTTGGTTTTGTTCGTCGAATCGTTGAGCTCCTTATATTCTGAGTTGAGCTGCACGATTACTGGCAAATGCGTGCACTGACTGGACAGGTCCACTCAATCTGTTTGGTTTTCCCTCAAAAGACCATTTCAGACACAAATCTACATGGTCTTTACATGATCTGACCAAGATTATGTCTGGACTTTAAAAGAGACTGTGTCCTCTGAGTTTGTTTCGGCCTTTCTTCTCAGAGTAGTCAGATAGGAAACGCCGACCTCATCTAGATTTCTTCTTCTTCTTTATGGGTATGGTTTCCGCACTTAGTCCTTCATGTGGAGCATTGTGCGTGCTCATCTAGATTTTATTAAAATATAATTGAAGTGGTTGTACAAACCTACTTACAGAAATAAAATCATGTATCATTTATAATGACAACAAGTTATGCTGCGATGACAAAAAATAAATTTAATAAAAAAAAGTATAAATTAAATTAAAGACCTGTATTTAAACTGACACTTTTCATTATGTATAAGTTGATATCCAAAGCGAGAAAATAATAATTATTTTGATACCATCTTTTAAATTAAATGGAATGAGATTTGACTGCAATGTATGTATCATGTGCATGTATACGAGGATTGCGTAATTCCACTGTTTGAAACACGGAATGCTGTCAAAGTTTAAATCTATTCAGGGTTAATAAATTAATAAGTAATACTTACACACATAGGTAATGTATAAACATGTTACCTATCACGTTGTGTCCATTAACCTATAATAATAAATTATATCTATCTAGTTGTTATTTTCTCTATTTCCTCGTGTAATTATAAAAGTATTTATAATTTAACTATAATTAAATTCTTAGAAATTATTAATAAGTTATTATGACTATGGATACAATAATCGTCTTGATTGAGTACTAACTTAACATTAATTGATCACTTAATTAAATCTGCATTACATAAATACGTTCACGTGTTGCTATGCCGCCAGTTAAGATAAAGGCTGTTTGAATTTGTCGAAGGGAGAGATGAGATGATGAAATTTTCATTCTAGGTACTACATGAACCGATAATGGAAAAGGCGAAGTGCTTAAAAAGTTCACGTTTTTATAAAAAAAATATGGCAAAGAAAAAAATTACCTGTACGCAACATTTGTTTGTCGAATCTACAGGTCCAATCGGATATACATAGAAACTTTGCCGAATACTTACTCCAATACAAAAAAACGTACTGCGGCCTGCCTGCGGCCCTACTCCCTAAGCACGACGTCCTTAGTTTCGGCCGAAATTACGGACGTTTCCTACTCCTTATCACCTACGGACAAAAGATTAGTTGGGGGCCTGAACTAAGAATGAATGATAGCACGAATTGACAGTTCTCCCTACTCCCGCTGTATTTTTGCCCGTCCGCAAAATTGAATTTGACACTAGTTTTAGTGGATCATCTACTTTTGGCCGGGCCCGTATCTTCGTTGACGGACTTAGAGAGTAGACCCTGTAATGCGCGATGCACAAAATGTAGGAAATATATGAAAGAGGATTGTAGGAATCCGGTGCGACCCGTCCAAATCTGCGTAAGCCTTTAAAAGTGTTTTAAGGCGACAATAAGTGCCAGCGACCTTGAGCGAGTGGGAGGAGCATACGAAGCGTTAGCGTCTACCCGGGCATTGGTCGGCAATGCACTGCCGCCCGTCGCCCGCAAGAGCCACCGCTTCAACGCGCATCAAGTTTATTCGCAAAAACAACCCACCTTGATTTATCAAACACAATACAAATAAAAGCCGTGTACAAAAATTTGGGTAATTAAATTGTCTTTTAGATGGTGCAGATTTCATGAAAATACGCCCGATAGTTTTTGCGTGATTATCGTTTTTGTGTTCGCGTTAGACATTACTTTACAAATTAATTACACTATGTTATAAAAATATAATTTCAAATATTCACATATCAAATTACGAAGAAAATAGTCTAGTTTATCATATATTTTTTTCAAACAAATAATTCTATTCGTTTAGACGTGATGTTCCATTTGAAATCATTAAAAGTCGTATATCTGCGCCTTAATACGGATAATCAAACCCCGCTGTGCAAACACCATTCGTGTTTGCAAGCTTGCCACTCTCCTTGGAAAGGGTATCGCGGGGTCAGAGCATTGCTATAATTAGTCCCGCACTCGGCTGCACCCATTCATTCGGATAATGTACTATACATTATAGTGTACTATAATAATTCAACTACAATGTAGGACTAAAGCAACAAAATTGGTTTTCACTCACATAGTTAAACAAAGAGGCTTTTGTAAGAGATGTTTAAAGAAAGTGTTGCAACTGTCGTGGCATACCTTTTATGTATTTTTGTTGAAAGAACACATTCAGTAAAATTGATCCCGTCATTTCGAAAAAGGATGAGTCAATATACCTAATAAAACTTTTCAGAATCAACAAAAAATATGTTTCAGTAAAAAAAGTCATTGGTGCTGAAGAAATTGAATATAAAGGTTGGTAAATAAGGAACATACTTAAGTTTTGGGATATAAATAAATAAAGTGGCGCCAAAAAGTGACATTCAAAAACAATGTGACTCGTGCCCTTTTCGAAATGATGGGTTCAATTATAAACACCTCTCTCACTAAAGCACCATTTACACGAGCCAAGTTTCTTGCCTGCGGCATAGAATAAAATTGAATCCATTGAAATTGAAGACTTGCACGGAAGTTGCACCGTCTGAAACACTGTTTAGTGTTAGTAGAAGATTGTGGAACTTTTATTGTTACTTCAACTTATGATATACCACAGGCAATTAAATGGCACTGTGTATGTCAGGCCTTAAATATAAACAAAACAAAAATAATTGACATGAAATTAATGACGAATAAAATGAATATCTTGAATGACATTCTATATTTTTGACCGCAAATGACTTGTAGTATTATTAAATCAATTAGATGTTATGTTTATTAAACTACCAAAGAGTTTAAAATATTTATTATAAAGATTTTGTAGATTTATCATCTAAAGAAATCTCCACATTTAAAAACAAAATTCTTATTCATGTTTGCAAATATGTTGTTTTTCATTAAATATTATAGTGTACATGACAATAGACTAGTGATGTACCGACTAGTCGGGAAATCCGACTAGTCAGCCCATTTTATACTCGTATTAATATGCTTAAAAAAATAAAAGAGGGTGATTGAAATGAAATTGAAATCGTTACTGTTATTATTTTTTATTATAGAATGAGTTTTACAGTTTAATTTCAGTGCAATTTAGAATAGGAAGGGAAGAATAGGATAATTAATTGGACTTAGATCCAGAAATAAAATAAAATAAAATTAACTAATACTTCTAACAAAAAAGAAGAAACTCTATAGCAAATAATTGGCAATAAGTAGGTTTATAACTTAGAAATAGGAACTCTTCATTTGACCTAATATTAATGAATTAGACTTAGATCTGGCAGCCGGGCGCTGCACGCGCATTTACGTTCTGGAAGCGTAGTCACGAACATTGCCGATGTCACCCGAACTCAACCAAATGCAATGATTGGCTTGGCCGACTAGTCGGCCATTTTGCAGCTGACTAGTCGGCTAGTCGGCCCATCTCTACAATAGACAAAACTAATGAACAATAAAATATAGCTTAAGTATGTTCTATGATTAACCTAAATGTTCCTAGAACGCCGATCACATCAATAATTAAACGCATTATTGTTATATTATAAATTCATAACTCTTACGATAATCCAATAGCCTAAAGTTTTGTAAGTAAATCACCCACTCGTACTATTAACTTCAATTATTAATGTAGGGATTAAAAACCATGCAATTTTTAAATGTCAACTTATTACAAAGTAATCAATTCAGGTTTGCCGACCAATCAATTACTGCAGACATTACTGTCTTCACTAATGCTTTAGTAATTACCTAGTGACGTAATAAGTAATTCTGAATTTTTTGCACAAGTTGAAATCTAGTCATGCAGTCATTGCTTGATCACTGAGTACAAATCTAGTCCTATGGCATTACCTATTGAAAGACGTCCTGTCTACATAAAACATGGCGGGCCGTTCAGAAGCAAAAAAGTTGTACTTATCATTTATTAAAAATTAAAGCCAAGTAAACCTAATTGGTATCTTTTTTGTTTTACAAACCTGTTCTGACCCTCTCCTGGGCAAAGTCCTGGGATCCACTCCTTCCATATTTCGCGAGCCCGAGCGTCTTACTTACGATCCTGTATAATTGGTTCCTTATTTATTAATAAAAAAATTAAATTCACTGACAGATAACGCACAGCCTAAACCGTTGGGTCTTAAGGGGGATGCGCTTAGGTAGCCCGCGAAATTATAAAATACTTACGTTTTTTGCAATTTGCAGGTCACAGTCAGGTTGTATATTGATTAAAATATGATTCGCGGCCGTAACAAATCTGGTTTACGGAATTATAATCGTTAGAATCAGCAATGCAACCCCTTTAGTTAGAATTGGCCTCAAATGTCATGATATCATAAAATAGTCATTCAATAGGGTAATATGAACTTAGAGAGATGTATTGATGATTTTTATGATTACAATTCTATAAATAAATATTATAATATTATTGAGATTGAGGTGGAGGAAGAGGAAGACGATGATGACGAGGTGCTCGACAAGAAACGCAAGAAGGGACGCAAGCGCCGGTAAGATAAACGAACTAAACTATGTGGACCACTTTTATTTATTTAGTTTTGGGCCAAAACGGCTGGAAGCCTAGTTATGAAGTCTTGGTTTATCCGAAATGTTAGTTCAGTGGCCAACTTTTAATATGCTTATAAAGTTAATGACAGATTTATTAATTGAACATAATTTTACAGCCGTACAGAAGAATCTGTTGAAGAAGAAGCACCAAGTTCACCTAAGAAAAAGAGTAAAACAGAAATATTATTATGATACGGCCGCGAATCATATTTAGATCAACATGCAACCGGATATGGCCTGCAAATTGCAAAAAACGTAAGAAAATTTGAATTTCGCGGGCGACCTTGGCGCATCCCCATTAAAGGTAAATCCTCAGTTGTAGCCCGCCAAATTCAAATTTTCTTTGGTTTTCTACAAATTGCAGCTCTATTTTACGTGGTATGTTGATCAAAATGCGATTCGCGACTGTAGGAATGATATTTATACTGAATAATAATCATCAATTTCATATCAATCGTCAAACTTTGGAAATTTGTTCCACCTTAGAGTTTTTTCAGAATATTTCATATGAAAATTCTTAGAAATAAATTTCCAAAGATTAATATTTCATAAATGGCTAGGCAATTAGAATCGTTTTAGGTTGATCGGAATCGATATTGGTCAAAGGTGTATTAATTTGATCTTTGTTATCAAGTTATTAATTATAGTTTTCTATGCAATAAGTAGTCTGGTCAGTGCTGTAGCTTCAAAAGATCCTGACTTGATAAAGGAAAGAATTTGAAAACTGACTAAGATATAAAGGAGTCGACTGTACATAATGATCATTACATGTGGGTGATGTTGCAACCTGCCAAAATTGTCATTTAAAGAAAAAAATGAAGAAAAAATGCGTTTATTGGCATTACAATAACTAAAATACACTTTAAAACACGGCACGGCATTAAATCACGGCGAGAAGCTGTTAGCTATGATTCGATCAACGTGGAGTTAGTCAAAGCTTGATCTGATTCAGCCTGGCCCTTGCTGCCGTCCACCAGCAACGCCCTAAGCCGAGGTCCGTATCTCACAGGGGACGCCCTTAGCGTGTAGTCGCATAGTTTATAAGTTTTATGCCCTGGCTGGAGGCCTTAATTTATTAAGGCATCCACAGAATAGCCAGGTCAAGCAGCCGAAAATTTCCTAGGTCGATTTACAGGATGACATTCGAAAAAAAAATTGTCAAAGTTCTTGCCAGTACTCAGTCCAGCTGCGGTCAACCAAGGCCTCGTTACGTAATACTATGGTTAATTCATGTGTGCAGAACGCAAAGGAATGTAGAACTCATTCTATGCTCTATGGTGTAGTGTAGGAGCTAGGCGCTAAACGCTGTCTTTATTATATCGTGCCGAACGAAGACGTGTGCCAATAAATCAGTCTGCGTGTTGACCGATATTGGCGCAAGTGTATTATTTATTATCATTAAAAACGCTGAGTGACGGCAGTAAGGACGTTGTGGTAACTAATACGTATTTTTTTGTATAGAAAGACAATAAGACGTGACGGGAGATTGAACAAAAATGTTTCTTGAATACCTTTTAATCAATATTCAAACAAATACAAATATTTAAGATTAATTCTATTATTTATTTCTGTAAGAAAGCGTCAGACACCGCTACAGTTTTTTTTGCTGTCGTGTGAAACCTAAACCAGGTACCTACTAGGTAAAACAAACTAATGTCACGTTTTTGGTTATCGACCGTTGCGCGTTGTGCGGTCCAGCTTGCGATTCTTTCTCCTTTTTTCCCTACTTTTTCTTTTTGTTGTTGATGGCAAGACATTTTTTTTTTAAATACCCCAAAACTTGTTTCGTAAAACGTACGTAGGTACTGCACAACATGATGGTCCTAAAAACCATCTGTCTCCGAAACTAACCGCTGACCGTCGCCCATACAATTATCATGTTGACAGTACCTACATACGTCGTCGTGGGCTATTTGCCATCGCATCTTGGATGTTTATTGTGACCATACATAATGTATTTAATACCTAGGTATATCATATATAAACGAGCTACAACTAATAATTATTCACTTGATGTTTACGTTCGGTATGCAGGAAATGAACTGAGTTATTGTTTGTCGTCTATATTTTATAGGTAAGGAGTTTACCTACGTATTTTGTTTTGATCCCTTTAATAATAACACAAATATTTTGTTTGTTTCGTCAATGAATTAATATACCATATTCGTGTCTGCGAAATGTCACGTAGAGATATTTATTAGTCACCCACACCCGTGCTGTCGTAATCGTCATTTGCCTTGAGTTTTCCCTGTTGGGGTCGGCTTCCAGGCTAACCAGATGCAGCTGAATACCAGTATTTTACATAGAGCGACTTCCTATCTGACCTCCACAATCCAGTTATCTACTGGGTAATACGATACCCCTTGGTAAGATACTGGTTGTCCGACTTTCGGGCTTCTGACGATCCGTAACGGTCAAATATCTACAAATGACAACCGGAACCCAACAGCTTAACGTGCTTTCTGAGGCACAGAGGTGTCTCAGTAAGTAATGGATGTGCACCCATCCATGGACCGACCTTGACAAGCGTTGCTTACCCTTGAAGATCGACCCGTACGGCGGTTATTATTTAGCCACAAGTACTTTTCGTTTTGATTCCTTTATTAATGACACAAAAATATCGTTTGTTTCGTCAATCAAGTATAATACCTACCATGGTTGTCCATGGTTGACACAAGGTAGACACAAAGTCTGCGAAATGTCACGTAGATATTAAATTTATTGGTCAACATAATTATTGTTCACACAAACTCGTGCTATCGTAAGCGCCACATGGTTACGTACGGACCAACTTATGAGTATTTTAATTTCCGCAAATAAACACGTAGGTAAATTAATATTAATCATCATAGTTACTGCTCAAATTAAGGACAACCAATATTTGATAGGAAAAAAAAAACACCTAAAGTAATGTCTATCTGGAGGTAAAAATTCTTTTAGAATAGAGCTTTACTATTTTAAAACAATTTTTCCTGACAGACAGGCATTATTTTAAGTGTTGTGCTTAATTTACACAAAAAGATGATTTTATTTATTTGTCACATCACTTGTCCATTCCTTTGCCATTACAGATACAAAAAGTCTCTTTTTGATACAAAAAGTCTCTTTTTGATACAAAAGTCTCTTTTTGTAAGTCTGTGTGACCGCGTAGTTCTACTAAGCTGCACAACGGCTTTTGATACGGTTTTCACCACCATTTAGAGAATTTAATCCAGAAAGTTTATGTGTTTAATATATGTTAAATTTGCATATAACAAAGAAATCTCGATGTTTAGTCAAGGCGTAAAAAACGTGCGAAGCAAGGGCGGGTTGCTACCTTGCTACACATACACATACATAAACTCACGCCTTCTTCCCATGGGGGTAGGCAGAAACTACAGAACGATCCACCTGCTACGATCCTGCTGCGGGTTGCTAGTAAGTATTGATGTAATCACCATCATCATCATCATCATTATCATTTCCTTTATTCCATTATATACATATAAATTACATTTTTAAAAATTAGAATATAAAAACATTTAAAAATATAAAAAATAGTAGCCCACCGGTATCGGGAACAGGGTCCAAGCTACCGGGGTCAGGGCTCCAGAGAGAGGAACCTCCTAACAATGCGAGCCGTGTCTAGAAGTACCGTTTTCTGAATCAAGCCCTTGATCCAGGTGCCCAACAAGAGCCTCCTCAGGTGTTGGTCGAGGCTCTAGGCTAGTAAGCCATTGGCTGTCACGACTATCGGCACAATGATCGCTGAGTCCATTATTAATTATCATCATCATTATCATTATCATCATCATTATCATTATCATTATCATCATCATTATCATTCTCCTGCCCTTATCCCAACTTATGTGACTCGGCGCAACATGTCCTTTTCTTCCTTACTTCTCTATTCGTCGTCATCTCGGTAGTCATCCCCTTTCTAGCCATTATCATCTTTTACACAGACCATCCAACGTTTCTTTGGTCTATAGTAATGATATAATAAAAATCTAATGAAGACATTAGTCTCATACTTATGTCATATTTAGATTTTTTACGTGACTTTTACGCCTGTAAAAGTCACGTAACTCTCTTTACTTAGTCATTGAGAGTAAGTTTACCTAAATACCTACAGTAAATGCGTCTGTTGCAGTAAAAAGGACAATGTCGGTTTTCCCTGGAGATACCGCGATAGGCGCGGTAGGCGCATGAGGTCCTGGGTTCGATTCCCGGGTCGGGCAAAGTGTTATCGGGTTTTTCCATCTGGAATTTCTCGGTAGCAGCCCGGAGTCTGGATTTGTGCCCGGTTGATGGCAATAGGCTCGCCCCCTATTACATGGGACTTAAGCATAACTGGCGAAATGTGGGTGTGCTATAGGTACACCTCTGCCTAACCCTTCGGGGAATACAGGCGTGATGTTATGTTATGTGTTATGTGTTATACCGCGATAGGTAGGTAAGTGACTGTGGTTGAGGATACGTGTTGATCTACTCGTAGAGTATTTTATTTACACGTAATAGGCTTATCAGTTATACCTACATATAATTTTATGTGTGCTTTATAGTTTCTGGTTTTAGTAATGACTTGCGTCTGCTCGCAACTTCGTTACCCAACTCGTTCTTTTTTGTGTTTGTGTGTTTTTCTCTGCGTCATGTTTACCGCAAATAAACGTATTTTCTTGATTTTCTTCTTCTTTCTAAAGGCTCGTACACACTGGCGCGACGCGACAGCGTACACAAAGGCACCGCTTGCCGCGCGACGAGCGGCACCTTTGTGTCGTGCTGTCGCGTCGCGCCTGTGTGTACGAGCCCTAAGTCGTAAGACACCACAACTTACTTAAGTAACAGTCACATTTTTATAAGACTTTCCTATATACTACCGACTACCTACGTTTGTAGTTTTGGTATCAGTAGCCAAAATATGAAAAGAGTCAGGACTGGTGACGCGGGAGCAAGCGACATACATTTGTCCGTGTGAAAAAAAGGTCGTTCTGAGGTCATTTCCCATTGCTTGCGAAGATTATCCTTTTTCAGTGAATGAATGAACGCCTGCTTTGCTGTATAAAGGTACTACCTAATGGCACAACCCTGATATACTGAATGTTGCATTTTTACAGATTATTCCTGACGAACAGCTATCACTAAAATAATATATCAGTAGTTTGTAAACACACGGGATTTTTCAATAACAGTCACCTAATAATTTTATTTTATTTTATTATAACCAAAGATTACAGAAGAGGCCCACACTTTGTTTTTCTGTGTACCTACGTTTTCCGAATTATCATAATATAATAGTAGGTATAACAAAATGTAAAAAAAAAAACAGAAAATATATCAATTGTTGGGTAAATCGCACATAGGTTTACAACGCAGTCGTCGAACCGCTAAGCTATTTGAAAGTTTGCTAAAGTAGCCGTTCTGTCATGATCGACTGCATAGCTCCTTAAAAAGGTATAACGGGATGATAATCATTTAAAAGGTTAAATCTGTGACTATTTGCGATATTTTGGTTCGTCTTTTTACAATTTGCGGTAAACTATAGAACAATACGAACAAATTGCAATATTGCTCATCCCCCATAATAAATAGCGTGATAATTTATAGCCTATTGAGTGACCAGACCTACAGGGAATATCTATGCATAATTTGAACAAAATTTATTTATATATTATTATTATAGTTTTTTTTATCTATTTTTGCGTGATGCTGGAACATAAATTCAGCCAAACAGACAAACTTTAAAAAAAAAACTGTTTTCTGCAATAGAATCGATCCCAGACTTCGCAAAAATTACTTTAAAAATGTATAGTTTTGATTTCACTACGATTTTATTATATGTATAGATTTAACAATAATAAAACAACCTACTTTACGTGACAACTTGACCAACAAAAACCACCAAGATCAATGCAATTTTACTTACAGATATTTGTAAAGCGACCCCAGACTAGCTTTGTGATTAGCATTGTTTTTCTACCGTAGCGCATAAACGCGTAGTACCGTTGTTAGCCGATGTAGCGTAGTAAGGTATTAACGTAGTAGCGTAGCGTAGCGTTTCCGGGTAATCTCAGTTTTCGGGCAAGACGTAACTGTTGAAGGACTTAACTTTTTAATAAATATGACATATCTCATAGTTTTCACGGCATTCTTATTATATAAATATGAATAAGACGAAGGGCATGGTGTTTGAAAGAGAAGAGGATGTATCGGTATATGATGTGAAATTAAATGATAAGTGTGTGGAGCAAGTAAGTGAGTTCGTATATTTGGGGAGTCTATTTACAAGGGATGGAAAGA
Organism: Griposia aprilina; assembly: GCA_916610205.1. NCBI lineage: Eukaryota > Metazoa > Arthropoda > Insecta > Lepidoptera > Noctuidae > Griposia > Griposia aprilina. The sequence goes on from OU744302.1 coordinate 15,842,602, forward strand.
TTGATGGAGATGTGGAAAGAAGGGTAAATGCGGGAAATAAAGTGAATGGTGCTACACATGCAATTGCGACCAACCAGTTGATGTCCAAAAAAGCACGACTGGCTGTTCACAATGGTGTGCTGGTGCCTACGCTTATGTATGGAAGTGAGTGTTGGGTGTGGCAAAAGAAGCATGAAAGTAGAATAAATGCTGTGGAAATGCGTTCCTTGCGAAGCATGTGTGGTGTGACTATGAATGATTGACTGAAGAATGATGTGATAAGGCAACGGTGCGGTTTAAAAGAAGAGGTAGTGACAAAATTTTAAAAGAGTATGCTAAGATGGTTTGGTCATGTTGAGTGGATGAATGAAGGGCGATTAACAAAAGGTATTTACAAGGCAGATGTGAGTGGAAATGCCGGGAGGGGATGCCCTATGAAGACATATAGTGACCTTATTGGTGATGTTCTTCAGAAAGGTCAGGTGCGTAGTACTCACAACCGGCGTGCGTGTATGACCAGATGTATGAATGTAAACGAGGCAAAAGGAGTATGTAAGGATCGTAGCAGGTGGCGTTCTGTAGTTTCTGCCTACCCCCGTGGGAAGAAGGCGTGAGTTTTATGTTATGTTATATTATCTTTTTACCTACTCACATACATATGTATTTAACCTATTAAAAGATCGTCTACTAGAAGCCGTTTGCATATAAACGCTCAACGGTTTTCATGATTACATTTATTGTCATCGAGTGTATTTTTCTTAAGCTGGTTCATAAGACATTTGTCGGGTTAAGGCTCCTCCAAACAGGTGCGACACGCCACGCGAATCGCGGGTGACAAAGGTACCGCTCGTAGCGTGACGAGCGGCGCCTTTGTGTCGCACTGTCGCGTCGCGCCTGTCTGTAGGAGCCTTTAACAACAATAAATAATAGGTAGTTAATTTAATCATCATCATCATCATCATCAGCCTATATTCGTCCACTGCTGGATGTAGGCCTCTCCTAGTGAACGCCACTGAGCCCGATCCTCGGCTCTCGTCATCCAGTCTCTGCCAGCCGCCTTTCGCAAGTCGTCACTCCATCTGGCCGGCGGGCGTCCTACACTACGTTTCCCCAAACGCGGTCTCCACTCTAGAACTCATTTTCCCCAACGATTGTCGGTTCTGCGAGAGATGTGACCAGCCTATTGCCACTTCAGCTTCTTTAGTCTTCGGGCTATGTCGGTTACTTTGGTTAATTTAATACGATACCACAAATCAGCCGTTAACATTACTATAGTGTAGGAAAATAAATAAATATGTATATAATTATAATTAATACTGGTTTTATTACTTATAATACTAATATACTACTATATTTTGCGTAAGACACTTATGGATACATTCAAATAAGTACATACGTGAGTTTCGAATGCTTACGTGTCTTATCCATAATGCTTACAAAATTGCGTCAGTAAATCATAGGTAGGTACACTAGGTACTGTCAGCGCTGGGTACAGTACCGGAATCGAAATTGGGTAGGCGATCTATAGGATAAAAACTACTTTACAAAAAAAAAACAAAATACTTCAAAAAAAAAAAAACAAAAAAATGAAAAAATTACTTTAATTTCGGAAGTTGTCTTTGGGTTTGGTTTTTCGTTTTTTGCCACCGACTTCCGAAATTAAAGTTATTTACCACTTTGTAGTTATTTTTTAACTGCCTTAAAAAAGGAGGGCGTTCTTACTTTTGCCCGCCCTTTCACGTTACGTTGTTTTGAGAAAACAATCGCCGCATATTCAATTTTGAAACTAATTTTAAATTCGCTTGAGTGATCGAATGCAACAAGAGTAATTTTTCCATCAGCCTGCATGATTTAAGGTTTCTTCAAACAGGCGCGAAACGCGATGCGAATCGCACGCGGCACAAAGGCACCGCAAGTCGCGCGACTGGCGGTGGCTTTGGGGCGCGTGTCGCGCCTCTTTGAAGGAGCCTTAATGGTTCCCTTTTGCAGACAATCTTTACACTACCTAACCTACCACACAATAGCACACGCCACATAAGGTACCTATAGGTTTACCCTGAAATATGCAGCATTACACTTTTTTGTGGTAAATCGGTCCATTCAGAGACATTTTTAGCTAAACTCAGTTATTTCCCCACACTACGTTAATCCTTGCACGTACAACTAGGTACAGATAAAGGCACGCAATTTCAGGCCGTTTTTTCCTCCAACAAAGAGCTTGTTTTTGCATGACTGAAGTTTTGCGGTTGGACCCATTGTGAGGGAGTTGTTTGTCGTTTTTGTCAAGGATAATAATGATAGCTACAATCCTAAAATGTAGTTGGACAACATTTTGTTGACAGCTGTAAAATAATTTCGAGTAGAGACCGCTGCTCGGAATGTTTGTCTAACTTTTATTTGCTAACACAATATTTTTTATCACTTTTACAGGCCGTTATACAGTGTCAAATTGAATTAGCTAGCTAAACTCCGCAGCCGCGGTGGGTATCGCTATCTAATGTTAATAAGACAAAAACAATCTAAACTCTATCAAGAAACTATTATAGCTGACGACGGGGTCAACGGCCCATGGCAGTGCAGTTACTTGAAATTATAAGTTTAGAAAAAGAAAATCATCTTTGGATAATCATCCCATCAAGGCGGCGGAGTTTCGCTAGCTAGTTTAATTTGATCTTGTATTCATTGTTAACAAACGAGAGGTACGTATGTAAATTATAAAATAAAAGCTTGTATCCATCTCGTTTTGAGCGCCTGGCTGTTGTATTCCCAAGGAATAGGCGTGACAACAGCAAATTATGTCAAGTATCATGTCGAACCACTTTAATGCGTAAGAGCGTTTCTTGCATGGCCCCAATTATTTACAATAAATTACCGAGTTGTTGGAAATCTTTAAATACAGCACAATTTAAGAGTAGATTACGGAATTTTTTGATAGATAAAACATACTACAGTGTAACTGAGTTCCTATCGGAGAAAAATATTTGTTAATTAGTGATTCTTGACATTTTGATTTTTGTTGCATGACATTTTTTTGATTTTTGACATTTTGATTTTTGACATTTTGATTTTTGTTGCATGACATTTTTTGATTTTTGACATTTTGATTTTTGACATTTTGATCTTTGACATTTTGATTTCTGACATCTTGATTTTGGTTAATAATAATAATAATAGTAATAGTAATGAATTGATCTAAATAAGTGTAATAAATGAATTGATCTAAATAAGTGTAATAATAGTGTTTATAAATAATTTCAAATGTTTGCATGCCGATTGGTAAAATATGGCTGAGCTAAATTTAATCTTAAGAACTATTATGTATTACCCATATTTGCAAAATAAAACTATTCTATTCTATTCTATTCTATTCTAAAAACCTGTTCATAATATTGTCAATAGCCATTTGGCCATGTGTTTGTGTGGTTTAAGATGGCCAGAGTTTGTGTGGGCAAAGATGACCGACCTCCTTATTTTCCGTGTTGTGCCACATAAGGATGATGTTTTGAAAGTCAAGGGCATTAATTATTATTTTTCAACACATTTGCTTAAAAAATGTATTTACGATGCCTGTATACATTGTTCGAAAGTTAAAACTTACGCACCATACAACGGAACGTGCGGTAAAATAGGTACTCACACCTAAATACATGTTTTACCGCATACTTGGTTGTTTAGCACCGTGCGTATCCTTTACGGTTTATTTTTAATTTACATAATAAATATATAAGAATTCCACCAAGGAGTTTCACATTACGAGAATAAATAAGCTGAATAATCGAACCTCCTTGGAGGCGTTTTTGGTCAATATGTTTGTCTCACTTTAATACTAAAGAGAAAATAAGACGAAAGATGTAGTTCTAATTTTCACCACGCGCAAGTTGCGCAAACTCGTGACTATGGTAAGCCCTCGACTTCGTCTCGGGCTTACATTCGTCTACTCATTTGTAAAATTCAACTTACCGCACTAGTATCATAAATAACTATTCCTGTAGTACACTACAAACATTATAAAGTAGTTTTGACTTCATGTTCTAAAATATGACTTCACAAGATTATCCGTAGTTATTCTTTACTAGCTTTTGCACGCCACATCGTCCGTGTGAATTTTCTTGTATTTTCTATGACACTCGGCAATACTATATCTTCCCATTAGTGAAAGAATTCGGAATCGGATCAGTAGTTCCAAAGATTAAACCCTACATACAAACTCACAAAATTTATTTATATTAAAATAAATTATTAGTATGGATGAAATTTTTATGTGAAAGTATCAGTATCACCCATGGTCCTTTGCCATAACATTTGAAAGAGTAAGTAGGTAAATTATTGTATGCTTTAATTTGAATACCAGTAGATATTACCAAATCATTACTGGGTACTAACTAGGGCAGTATTACTAGAAGGAAGCATAATATTGCATCAATACCTACCATGTCGAAATATAAGGAGCGAATGTTTGGCCAATGTTTGTACATGCACCAAATGTTTGCAATGCCTATATTGGTGGTTAAATTTTGTGTGCTATGACAAGGTTTAGACCACATGCATATTATTTGCAATACTTGAAGGTAGGTGGCAATACGTAATATCCAGTATAAGCTGACCTCTCATTGTACGAAAATCCTATACAATGCGAGATCAGATTATACTGGAATTGTATACCTTGATGTGTAACCGTGTGTACATGAAGAAGTGATATCGCAAAATAGTTTGTGGTCTGTTTAGTGTCTGTTCTATTCAATGTATTTGTCTATTTACTTGTAATGACAATTGCTTTTGTTTCCTATATTTTTAATGATTTCTTTTTTTGCTCTATCCATAACTATGAACGCGTTTTTAAAGATTAGAGAAGTTTAAGTCATGGAATATTTATGCAGTTAGATATGTTAGTGTAATTGCAATAGAAATGATTTACTCCGCAACATTGTTTAAGTCTTTTATGTATGTTTTAAATGTTTATATATCAACAAAATATCAATTAATATGACAAATAGGGAATAACGCTGTCGCAAATGAAGTAGTAGGTATGTTGTTTAAAAAAACTTGAAATAAGTCAGACATAATAATTGAAGACTCAATAATTATTGAGGCAATAAGGTAAACCCCGGATCATAGGTCTGTCATAAAGCTTATGGTTGGCGCCGATAGAGTTATTAGTCATTTGTGTTTATGGATGAAAATAAAAAAAAAACCCTTTCATTAAAAATACTTTTAAAAACAAGCTTCTGTTGTGAGTCATTATTACGATTACGATCTTCATCACCATTTCAGCCGAAAGACGTTCACAGCTGGGCATCATGGCATCTCCTAACCGTTGCCAAATCGACCAGCACCCTAATTGCGAAACACACTATTTATCGCAATCTGAATCATTTTGAAGCTTGTTACTAATCCATTGCTTCATGTGTTCGAAAGATTTGTCTACTCAACAACGTAAATAACGCAATGAATGTTGTTGAACTGTCAAAATGAAAGCCAATCCTACTGTTAGTGTGTTACGCAATTGCCCCCCGATTCTGTAATTCGCGCATTCAGCGGATTCCTGTGGCCCAATCATAATTACTGTGCACTATCCTTTATTTCTTGGAAGGAGGTTACAGAATATTCAAAAACTACAACAAAAATCTCGAAAACAGCGTTATATTTATAAACGACACGTTCTTAATCGAACCTAAATAATTCCCATTTTTAGCTCCTGAAAATATTATTGAACATTCTAACATTTTTATTAGAATCTATGGACTCCTGTCTGAAATAAAAAAAATCTATATCATTATACCTATTGTATCTATTATAATGGGGGCTATCGCTTTTGTGCTCACTAGTTGGCGCCACTGGCGAGTAAGGTTCTGTCAGTACTTTTATTTGATGTTTTAGATATGTTTAAGTTCCCATCAATTCATAATATGTGTATTTTATAACATTTTAAAACTTCAAATGAATATTTACACATTTCGGACATAGAAGCGAGCTCCCGTAACCTTTCTGAGGAAACGGTTCTGGAGGGTCTGTATCTTATGAAGTTGGCGGGGCTTTGCGTGCGCAAATACAACGCAGGCATAGGTCATGATAGGACGAATGATTGCGGTGTAGATGCACAATTTGCATCTGAGAGACAGTTTACTAGGGGCGGTTAGTAAAAAGTAGAGCGTTCCGAGAGCGAAAGAGGCGCGTGAACTAGCCATGAGCCATCCTTATGTATTCACTGAAGGTGTTGGTCGAGGATCACACCTAGGTATTTGGGTCGCTTCTCCCAAGGGATCGGCTTGCCATACATAGTGATCGGACTAGAGCCATAGATACCTACTACGCTTTGGAACGGGCAACTAGCTTCATTTTTCTGACTAACTGACCCTTTGACAATTCAAAAATGCCTGTAATTGGTTTACTTGAAATAAATGCTTCGAGTTTGAGTGTGAGCGTGTGTCATAGTTCAAACAAAGCAACTTGTACCCGTGGCGTCACTACTCTCCTGTCTTTAATATAACGAAAAGAGCGAGACGGCAATAGCAGCGATCTGCTACCTAAGAGTCCGTCACGTTTGCTGTTGACATGCAATAAAATTCATTATTTTTAGGAAAAATTAAAATGGTACGCAATCTTGTAAAAATATAGGTTTCAAGTATAAAAATATACTTTTTATGACCGCCCAGAAATGAAATGTAAGTGAGTCTGTAGCCATTATTTCATATTTTACTCGATTTTTGCTAATAATTTGTACTTAATAGAATTCACACCAAAAAAAAAAACAAGGTCACTTTTTCTACGTAAGCCACTGATTGGGGAGATCACACATATTTTTTTTTTAATACTTACACATGGAATGTACAAGAATCTGAGATAGGTTCCTATTGCGCCGGCGCTGGGGTAATTTTCTATGTTTGCGCATTCTCCTTTAATTTGATAAATGAACTGTTTGTTTTCTATTAATAAATTAAATTTTATTCGAAAACATCCATCGGTTTCTTCAACTAAATAGATCCGACGACCCCGGTTACTCATCTCTTTTGGTGACTGTACCTAATTAATTAATTAATGTGATTATTTGCCGAAACTTGGTTACTAGTGTTATTCTAATCTTTTTTCTACAATCTGAATTATTAAAGTACGCTAACAGTAACTAAGTATTCGTGTCCTCTTCTTTTAAATTCGTTACATAATTAGCAAACACTCTCAACATTATCACACGAAGGTCAAACGAATCGAATGATAAAGTAAATGCAGTACATTAACCCAATTCAGTACATAACAAACTCAGTGAGTCAGCGCCCTCAATACTAATTGTTAATAAATTAATTAGAATCGACAAATGCATGAGGACTGACATCGCAAGGACCTTAAGGCGGTACCCCGACCAAAACCTTGCCATAGTGCGTTATTCAGAGGCTATTAACTCATTCACTATGGGTAATAAACTACATCTAAAAGCACATTATTAATGTTCGATATCCTATCATCACATTGCACGTTCTTATTTATTTTTATGTGTTATAAATACATTTAAAATCTCCTTGTAAAAAAGTAACTAAAATTATTGATTGCATGCATCTTTTGAGTAATTCCACTTTGCCCCACCAAGCCCGCCACCCTGGTGTGGCAAAGTGGACTGCCTAAAATTTTGCAGTGGAATATGCCCCACTATTCTGATTTGATGGGGCGGATAACACTAGCATAAACACTTTGTGGATTCTGCCCCACTAGGGTTGGCACCTCAGGATTTGTGTATGAAGGTTAATGAGGCGTAGCCGACGGAGTCCCGCTTTGCGGGACTCCTACTTCTGGGCGGTTTAAAAAAAAATAACCACGAAGGGGACGGCGGGGTCTTTCAGACCCCGCCGTCCCCTTCTAACCTAACCTGTCCGAGTCGGGGTGCCCCAAGTTGTACCAAATACCTGGGAACAATTTTTGTTTATCTGAGAACGAAAATATTTCGTGGCGATAGATGATATAGTAACAGTGTAACAGTAACTGTGACTCGTTGGGAATTATTATCCAAAACATTCCCAACGAGTCACACTGTTACCCGTTGAGGTGTGACTCGTTGGGAACAAGCTAATAAATACAGCAAAACTATATAATGTATTTATTTAAATCCAGGAAGATTTTATTTGTGACAGTTTTTTACAAAAGTAGAACCTTAATACACTGTTTAAATAACCATTTTGATGTATTTAGATTTACGTTTGCTTGTCTCAGACTTGTCAAATCCTAACGTCAGTGGTTACATTTATTTTTTTTACAAACAAATGTAAAAATACATGTTAACCTTCATACACAAATCCTGAGGTGCCAACCCTAGTGGGGCAGAATCCACAAAGTGTTTATGCTAGTGTTATCCGCCCCATCAAATCAGAATAGTGGGGCATATTCCACTGCAAAATTTTAGGCAGTCCACTTTGCCACACCAGGGTGGCGGGCTTGGTGGGGCAAAGTGGAATTACGCCATCTTTTGCTAAAGGTGACGTTCTATTAATTTGAGGATTACACTAATGGATAGATAATTTAAAAATCTAAATAATTCACGTTTTATTTTATTTCAAAACATAGCTTGTATTTTTTATTTAAAATAATTTAAAAAAAAAGTGTATTTTATGATAAATGAGCGTGCGCAGGGAGCGAGACAGAGCGAGACTCAGCGACGGGACAGAGAAGGACCGAACGCTCAAGGTCGTTTGGTCAGGGAAGCGCCTTAACATGGATACGAACGGAAATATGATCGTGGACCAATATAGATATCTTGGGTATACATCCTGTGTGGCGAATAGATATTGGCTTTCTTTAAACAATTAATTGATACTTTATATGAGTTGGAAATTGATAGCATTGTTTTGGTTTCGTGCAGTGCCGGTTTTAACATTACAGGCGGCCTGAGCGAAATTTCGGCAGCGGCGCTCCTCTCCCCTCTTGAAGAGTAGAGAGGGGTGAAAAATTTCAGCTCTCCGCCTAGGTTTCCTTTTGTCTATTCATAAAAAATTGGAGTTACTTTGTTAGCTTATACAAAAAAGTTTGAGAATTCAGAGAATGTCGGATGCAAGAGCAAGCGAAGAGATTTCATTTCTTTTTTTGGTTTTCTAACTCCAAAGGAACTAAAACAAAAGTACTCTGCAGGCGCCAGAGGTGAAGGGGCGCCTAATCACAGTCCCTTCGGCGCCCCATCACCTCTGGCACCCTGGGAGGTCGCCCAACCGCGCCCTAGCCTAACGCAAACTAAATGAAACAATCTCATTATTAAAAAAATAACTGCGATCCTAAGATATTTTAATACACGTAGCCGCGTAGACACTACGTAGCCTACGTAGTGCTACGCACGAAGACTGTACAGCCTACGTCTTTTGATAGATTGAAATGCCTATTTTCTTGAAAGAAAAGACATGAGAAACTTGAAATAAATCCGGGCGAGGTGTATGGCACTGGATTCGTGTACCTACGTAGATACAGGACGAAATTTTAAACAGTGCGCAAACTGTAACCATGAATTCAGCATAATGATTCTAGACCCCTTAGCATATAAATTTTAAGTCAGTTAAAAAAAAAACCAGCTGTTTCATAGAAAAGTGCAATGCCGACGCGTTCAAAATGTATGGAACAACATTTTATTTTATTTTATAACCGTCTAAAATTTCCTACACTAGGGGGTCTAGAATCATATTATATGTTGAATTCTTTGGTACAGTTTGCCCACTGGTTAAAATTTCTTCTTGTATAGTACAGCACTCTCAGTGCGTACCACACTATCAATCACAATCTGAATCATTTTGAAGCATATTGCTAATCCATTGCTCAATATGTTCGAAAAAATTGTCTGCTCAACAACGTAAATAACGCAATGGATGTTGTTCAACTGTCAAAATGAAAGTCATTCCTACTGGGGGCCAAGTCTACTAATTTACAAACGTCACAATGGTCTCTGCATTGTTAGTTTTTGACAGATTTTGTATGGCAAATCTGTCAAAAACTCACAATGCAGAGACCATTGTGACGTTTATAAATTAGTAGACTTGGCCCCCTGTTAGTGTGTTACGCAGTCACTCCGCTGGACCTATATCATCAATCTTTAAACACTGCAGAAACATTTATGTACCAAGGAATTCTGAAATATGAGTAATTTAACCTTACATTATGATGCAATGCATTTTGTTTACATGGTTAGGTAACCTATTGGAGGAAGATTGTAGGGATGTGACATTATTATTTATCTGTTCAGTAAGTGTTATTAAAGTAATTATTGAGAGAGCTTTTCAGAAGAAAATCAACTTATTTTGAAATGATCATCACCAAATTATAATTTACTAACATTATGTTTCTTGATACACGTGGCAAACAACCGAACTCTTAAAGATTTTGTGAAACAGTTTTTGTCTAAGACATTACACATGACACGGTTGTTTTAATCACATTCGATTAATTGCAACCTCAAGGATAAATAAATAAAGAGTCGTGGGCGAACCGTGGACGAAACGTAGGTCTTTAACAAAGTAATTGAAAAACAAAACATGTTTACACAAAAATGAAAGACCATTTTAAATTGCCAATTCAAAATAAAACAAGAATTTATCGAAAAATGCCTGTGTATTAAATCGACAAATAAGGCCAGTCGAATTATTTATTAAACTTTAGTTGACAGCTAGCGAGTCAGAATTGCGATCGCGAGGCGTGCACAGACAATACAAACATAAGTTTTCATTATCGACTATTTATCAGCGTTGGTCCTCAATATGTCATGTCTTCATTATCGGTGTGAACCGACCTTTAGGAGCGACACAAATTGCGCGCTGCATTGTTTTGGTTTGCTGTTTTTATTACGCAAGAGTTTGTGTTGGATATTTTGAATGGGAGGGCGATGGTAACTAACAGGAATACCTACCTAATAATAGTCCTCCAGACCGAATTTCGGCTATGGCGACCAATCTCAGCGGAGACTAGCTTTCTCCGGCGCAGGTCAAACTCAAACTAAAAGCATTTATTTCAAATAAATCAATTACAGGCACTTTTGAATTGTCAAGGGGTCGGTCAGTCAGAAAGATGAAGCTAGTTACCCATTCCAAGGCGTAGTAGGTACCCATGGAGAAGAACGGGCAAGAAACTCCATGGACACTCTTTAAAATCAAAATATGGTTACAAAATATTGGTTACATCGTTCATGTTGAAATTATGCATGTGAGAACGATGCAGAACGTTAAAAGCGTCCGTAAAAAAAAAACAAAAGCAATTCAAATATTAAATTAAATTAAAATAACCCGTGGCAGCTAAGAAATGACTAGTCCTCACTGACGGCGCCCGTTCACTACCATGACGCATGGATCAGCACCATTCAGCTCAACCATTTTGAAGGGAACTTAACTTTTGGTGATGTCATAGTGCACATTAGTGTGTGCACAGACACAGCGGTGCACTCTCTCCTCCCTCACTCTCATAGCAACTCAACTCAACGGGAATACCTACTGTTAAAATCAACTTAGAAATTAATATTTATTCGAAACCTATTATCATAGAGATTACGTCAAGCAGGCTAACAATCACCGATTGGTTTGTATTGTATTTATATTTATGTATGTACTAGCTTCTGCTCGCGGCTTCGCCCGCGTGAATGTCAGAAATTATCCCACGGGAACGTGCTACCGGGGCTAAAAGTAGCCAATGTCTTTCCGCAGGATGCCATCTATCTCCTTGCCAAATTTTATCGAATTCCGTTCAGTGGTTTAGGTGTGAGAAGGTGACATACAGACAGAGTTACTTTCGAATTTATAATATTAGTATGGATAGGGGAGCTCAAGTTAAGCAGCAACAGCAATGTTCAGCTTAGTATAATGATGCTCCTATGATAATTTAGCTCTGTGACTGATACCTACCTGTTGGTTTCGAACATTACCCGGTGTTCAAGCATTTCTATGTAACAGCTCATGTTCGGAAATAAAAGCATTCTTTAATTCAAAGGGAATCCCAGTGACCTATGACTAAGAAATAACAAACTACCTGAATTAATAAAAAAAGAAGACAAAATTAATATATTTATAAAAAAACTAAAACAATATTTAAACTACAAAATATAACTGCTAACATATCTAAATAAGAATAAATACAGTTAAATATAATATTTAAAAAAAACATAATATAATATTATTAAGTATATTTAGTTGAGAAGACTGATGGGATAAGCTAAGTTTTTGAAAACTTCCTCTCTCCTACTATTTTGCTGTGCCCGACAGGCTCCATAGCATAATCAGCCTATAGTGTTCCCACTGCTGGGAAACAGGTCTCCTCTCTTTGAGAGGGAATGGGCTGTAATCCACCACGCGGGCCCAGTGCGGGTTGGTAGATGTCACATGTCTTCGAATTTTTGGTTCTAGGAAATGCCGGTTTCCTCACGTTGTTTCCCTTCACCGTTTTGAGAGCAGTGGTGATGAAATTATTTACACAAAGTAATGCGCCTGCCTGGGTTCGAACCCACAACCTACAACTCGTAAGTCGGGGCCGATACCACTGGGCCACCACACAGACAGGCTCCATAATTATCACATATATAAATAATTTTAAGTTACCACATGAGTACACATTGTGGAACGCAAATAAAGCACTGATTACTGAACTCTACTGTCAAAACACGTGATCATTCATACTAATTACTTAGTACAACTAACTTAGTACTTACCGAGAACAACTGTCCATTAAGTCATCTTCGACAGCCAATTACGTTTCGCAGGAATAAGTAGGAAATTTAAGACAGGATACTGGTAAAGGAAATCAAGGAATGAAAATGAGATTATGATAAGGAGATAGTGGCTTCATCATCATTATCATCTACCTGCCTTTTCCCAACTACATTTATTGGGGTTGGCTTCCAGTCTAACCGGATGCAGCTGAATACCAGTATTTTACATGGAGCGACTGCCTATCTGACCTCCACAACCCAGTCACTTACTAGAAAGAAAAGAAAGAAAGAAAGAATAAAGTTTATTTGGACACAGTACGTGAAACACAAAACACAAATAATAAAAAAAAAAAAGTGATAACAGTGTGTGCCTCACGGCTGCGCCAAAAAGGTTCATTTCAGCATTAATGTCAGACAGGTGCTGTCTGACGCTGGTTTTCTAATGAACCTTTAGGGACTAGTGACGGGGAGTACAAACAGTTTCAACATACCTAATATATATTTTTATACTTATAAATAAATGAATACTAGGTATCACGATACCCCTTGGTAAGACTGACTTTCGGGCTTCTGACGACCCGTAACGACTATCAAAGATCAAAGTCAAAGTCAAATCATTTATTTCAAATAGGCACATAAAAGGCACTTCTGAACGTCAAAATTTACAAAAAAATAGAATTGATTCTAGTTGCCCCTTCCAAATGGTAGTTTCGTATGGAGAAGAATGGGCGAGAAACTCCACCGTTACTCTTTTAAAAAACTTTTTTACGATAAAAAAACAACCAACTTCAAAAAAAAAAACACTACAATGTGAAAAATAACTTTAATTTCGGAAGTCGGTGTCTTTGGATCTGTCTTTTAGTTTTTTGCCACCGACTTCCGAAATTAAAGTTATTTTTCACTTTGTAGTGTTTTTTTTTTGAAGTCGGTTGTTTTTTTTTGTATAAAGGTATTTTATTTTTCACTTTTTAGTGAGTCAGCTATTAATTTATCTAAGTTACAATAGCATGTCAACTACTCATCACCTTTTACAAAATATTCCTTTTCCCGATGCAGGGACGTTAATTGTTGAGGAGTTCTCCGGGTAAGAACCAAAAGAACTGGAGCTGATGCTGAAGCCACCATCAGCACCAATTCACCATATTCATTGTGACGAGCATAAATTGCTTACCAACCATATTAAAGTAATGGAATCGTAACCCGTGAAATACATATAATTATGTAGTTAGTACACTAGTTCCGGTGGCCACCTCTGGTCTTCATCATCAGTTCCACTTCACCGAATGGTTCTTTCCGATAGCAAATGCACGAGTTTGAGGATTTCCCTCGATTTCCATGGGATCCCTTCATCAGATTCTGACTTGGTAACAATGGGACCACCTGGAGAGTATACCCTTTCAAACAAAAAAAGAATTTTGCAAATCCGTCTACATCAACATCCGAATTGATAATCACCTCCTTTTTGAAGTCGGTTAAAAATGTTTAACAATATTATGTATACATTAATTATATCTGAAGACGATGCACCTAGAATAAAATTATTATACCACAATAGGTAAAAATAATTAAACATAACGCATGACAGGTAAATTAATTATGAGATAGATACATGGTGCTCTCATATTTACAAATATTGAAAAGTAAATGATTTTTCCTAAATTTCACAAGTAATAATTTAGTGTGTGAGTTAAAGTAGTTACATAATGTAAAAAACAATGTCATAAAAATTATAAATTATACAATTAAATTAGCAACCAGTTTGATTTTGTCTAGATCCACGAATGACAGCCGCAACTAACGGCTAAACGTGCTTTCCGAGGTACGGAGGGTTCTTGGTATGTAAAGATGGTCACCCAGCCACGGACCAACCGCGGTAAGCGTAGCTTAATCTGATCAACCCGTGCGGCTGTTATAACTTAGCCACAAGCCCCTACTTAAATTGGTTCTGAGTTATGGTTACAATACGATATTGGGTTGTGTAACCACTGAAAATCAGCGCTGTGCTGTGGGTCCCCCATATCACAGCATCATGCTGAGTGGAACCCTTCTTGTTACAGTGACGTGCAGCTGTCGAATATTCCTAGTTCGTGCTCGTGGTTATAGATCTATTTTGTTTTTATTTTTCTTTATTATTAGAGCTAATTATCTTTTGTACATGCACATGCACGTGTTTCTGTGACAAATTAACATTTTCTTCTTTCTTTCTTTTTTATTGGGGGAGCCTTAGCTGACATTCTATCAACGATAACGATGATGGGACAGTCGAAAATATACTGGACTGACATAGGCTTCCGAAAAGCAAGTCGTTCTAGCAATACGAAACGCTTTAAAAGCGTTAGCCACATGTCTAGCCCTCTGCGGGGTAATTGCGTCACACACTAAAACTATGAATAGCTTTCATTTTGACAGTTCAACACCATTCATTGCGTTATTTACGTTATTGAGCAGACAAATTTTTCGAACATATGAAGCAATGGGTTAGCAATAGGCTTCAAAATGATTCAGATTGTGATAGATATTGTGTTACGTAATTAGGAGGCAGGTTACAAAAATAGACGCCTTTAGATTTGATGACTTAACTATTCATAGCTGAAAATCCACTAGGATATTATTACTAAGTAGTCCGAGTGAGTCGATTATTGATCGGTGAATCAGTCAAACTCAAACTCAACTCAAACTGAAAGCATTTATTTCAAAGTCAAAGTCAAAGTATTTATTAGTGTGATTTTTGGTGATACAGTAGGTCTTATAGTTAGATTATGGTAACTCAAAAAACTACCCATTATATTGTTAAATAGTGTATGCCCTACACTATTTAACAATATAAGAATTTAAAATCGCAATTACATATAACGTAAAAAAAAAGCAATATTTAGAATACAATCAATTTTTATAATAAACATTTAGAATATATTTAATTATTATAATAAATATTCAGAACACAATTAATAAGTCAAGTTTTTGAATTTCCAAGCATAAATACATAATTATTATTTAGTTTAATACATTTTGTCAAGAAGGAATTCGTCAGTGGTATAGTAGCATTTTTCAATCAAAAAATTACTTAGTCTCCGTTTGAATTGTGTCAAGTTCAAATCTTTAATGTCATTTGGTATTTTATTGAATATTTTCGGAGCCATGCAGATGAATGATGCTTTTGTGAATAAGGGCGGATATTTTGAAATAAACCAATTACAGGCACTTTTGAATTGTCAAGGGGTCGGTCAGTCAGAAAGATGATGCTAATTGCCCATACCAATCATTCCAGTTTTCCTGCATTGGTGACGTCAATGAAAGCCTTGAGAGGTTTAACATCGCTATAGCATGACAGGTTACCACGCTCATCAAATATTCCTTATCCCTAGCATTTTACCTTATATTTTCAATTGGAAAGGCCAGAGAGAGTCCGATAAGGAAAAGTAATATCAATGTTTTTTGGCACTCCATCGGGGTTATATTGACAGCGTTAGATAAGATTAGTAACGTTATCAAAAACGAGATAGGGGGAATCACTCGGCGTAGGTTGACTACATTGAATGATAGCCTATCTTGCAGTAATAGTTTTGTTTGTTAAACTAGTTGAAACGTCAAAATATTTGTTTTCTTCTTGATTACATTTTTATGTGAGAAAACTTCCATAAGTTTTCTTTTATTTATTTATACACATACATACATACTCGTACATAAACTCATGCCTTCTTCCCATGGGGGTAGGCAGAAACTACAGTACGCCACCTGCTACGATCCTTACATACTCCTTTTGCCTCGTTTGTGTTCATACATCTGGTCATACACGCACGCCGGGTGTGAGTACTACGCACCTGACCTTTCTGAAGAACATCACCAATAAGATCACTATATGTCTTCCTAGGGCGTCCCCTCCCGGCGTCTCACATCACTCACATCTTATTTATATATTCTGTATTTTAATCGTTTTTTTTAAACTCTATTTTAATTAATCAAACGATCGTTAGGTCAAAAGGGATGCACTAATGTCCTCATGTCTGTTTATCTGCAATTTTGATCACCAATCGGTTTAGCAAAATAGCTGATTGACAATTATCATCAGAAATGTATGTAATCGATTGCCTAAAATTTTCACTTCAAAAATGTTTGTAAAACCAGTTACGCCTCGGACATATTACTTTTACGTCGCGTGCCTGAGATGAAATTGTTATGATTAAAGATTAACGATGTAATTACAGTAATTTTAAAGCCAGCTTACGACCTAAACACCTGTTTGAAGATAATTCCCGTATTTCTAGTCTAGAACGTCAATTTCGAATCTCGATGCAAAATTGACAGATTTCATATTAATATCTATTCGAATCTAGTTTAAAATTTCTATCTACGAGTATGTTCGAGCATCATTCCAAAGTATGGGTCTATAAATTTATTTTTTTACTACACACCGTTCACGTTCCACTATTCAATGTTCTTGAAATCGCAAGAACGTTTTGCAGTTAACGCAGTTGGCGCTTGGCGGCATTCATTCAACTGATACGTTCCTCGTATTCGAATTGTTCTTGGAAAGCATAACTTTCCTTTTTAACTACACTTGCTAACATGGGTTTTCCTTTACGTCTTAAGGTTTTTCCAGAAATTGCTAGAGTGTGTATGTGGCCAGACAATCATATGAATGGAGGATAACTTAGTCTATTACAAACACACATGTTATTAAATGCCGTATCTGTTTTGATTCGAATTGACCACGAAACTTTGACAGTACCGACATGGTTTCTCCATGTTACCATGTTGCTGTTTTTCCCATCAAACTCATTTAAATCTTTTGCCTTTGTGTAGTACATGTGGATGAAAATGATACAGTGATTTCATCGGTGTAGACCCAATAAGCAAGTTTGATCACAAACATAAATGGAAGAACAGGTTTTAGCTTTCGCTGCACTAAAACTGACTGCTGGCGGCATCTTAAGAAACACTAAGTCCCAAAAAGCACAAGCTTGGCTTAGCATTGGAGTTGGTAGACCATCAATAATGTGCTGCTGTACAACCATCAAGCACCTTAATAAATTTACTTCAACTAGCCTTCCAGGAGAAGAAGAATTAAGTAATAAAATAAGTTATTAGACACATTTCTTTGGCCTTATTCCTTGACTAAAGTTGTGTTATGAGGCATCACCGAAAGCACCTATTCGCAGATCAATTTTTGTTTATATGGAGAACAATGGATGGATGGATCTTAATGGGTTTCACATTTAGAGAAGATAAATAATTTCTTATAGCAAGCCCTCTGTCTTTCCCAGAGTACCCTTCCAATGAGGATTTCAAGGCTATAACAAGCCCTCTGTCTTTCCCAGAGCACCCTTCCAATTAGGATTTCAAGGCTATATACAAGCCCCCTGTCTTTTCCAGAGCACCCTTCCAATTAGGATTTCAAGGCTATAACAAGCCCTCTGTCTTTCCCAGAGCACCCTTCCAATAAGGATTTCAAGGCTATAACAAGCCCTCTGTCTTTCCCAGAGCACCCTTCCAATGAGGATTTCAAGGCTATAACAAAGCCTCTGTTTTTCCCAGAGCACCCTTTCAATTAGGATTTCAAGGCTATATACAAGCCCTCTGTCTTTTCCAGAGCACCCTTCCAATTAGGATTTCAAGGCTATAATAAGCCCTCTGTCTTTCCCAGAGCACCCTTCTAATGAGGATTTCAAGGCTATAACAAGCCCTCTGTCTTTCCCAGAGCACCCTTCCAATTAGGATTCCAAGACTATAACAAAGCCTCTGTTTTTCCCAGAGCACCCTTCCAATTGAGATTTCAAGGCTATAACAAGCCCTCTGTCTTTCCCAGAGCACCCTTCCAATTAGGATTCCAAGACTATAACAAAGCCTCTGTTTTTCCCAGAGCACCCTTCCAATTGGGATTTCAAGGCTATAACAAGCCCTCTGTCTTTCCCAGACCACCCTTCCAATTGGGATTTCAAGGCTATAACAAGCCCTCTGTCTTTCCCAGAGCAGCCTTCTAATTAGGATTTCAAGGCTATAACAATCCCTCTGTCTTTCCCAGAGCACCCTTCTAATTAGGATTTCAAGGCTATAACAAGCCCTCTGTCTTTCCCAGAGCAGCCTTCTAATTAGGATTTCAAGGCTATAACAAGCCCTCTGTCTTTCCCAGAGCAGCCTTCTAATTAGGATTTCAAGGCTATAACAAGCCCTCTGTCTTTCCCAGAGCAGCCTTCTGATTAGGATTTCAAGGCTATAACAAGCCCTTTGTTTTTATCAGAGCACCCTTCCAATCTTCTCTAAATGTAAAACGGATCATTATAATTCTCCATATAAATAAAAAACAGACCACATAACGTTACCTAACCAAACTAAAAGTCGTGATATTGAAACAAGGTCTTCAAACATCAAGGCGTGATTCGCGCGTTATCCGTTATGTTAAGGAGTTGGCATGTGACAGATAAACATACAGTCACGAGAAAAAAGTCGTGTATCAACGTGTAGACATTTGTTGTCTTTTCTAATATGTGATACGGATGCACTGTGTGGATAACTGTGGATGACCTGAGATTGGAGTTCAGGTGAAGTGTATTATTGCACGACTCATGATGCGAAGCATCAGAGTGCTTTACGATCGAAAAAAAATTTTCGCCTCATTTTGGCGGCTATTTTTATTATTATAGCCTTGTTAGTTCACGGAATCAAGATATTTTGCATACTATTGTCGAGATAATTTAATGGAGATTAATTTCATACTTTTAAAAAATTGATTTACTGCAATAGAATTGGAAAAAAACACCAAAATAGGTCAAAAAAAAATCCTGTCCGTCATGTGTGAAACCCGAAAACACTGTAACTTGTGAAAAATTCCATTATTTGAGTAATTTTTTTTTTTTTAAATTCTAATCGACAATTGTAGGTCACTGAATGCAAATGGCTAATTAATTCAGTGTCGTTTAATTACAATTAATAAAAAACGAAAACTACAAGACTGTACATCTATTTATATCCATAGAAAATTAACATATGGATGGTGATATATCTATAGATATTATCTACATTTATTCCACCAGGGGCGCTTGTGCAGTACCTTCTTCCTACTACAGCTGTTTTTTCGGCAATTAATTTTGAACGACTTAAGTTTTTTTTTTTTTTTATATTTCATAATTAAATGAGCATTATGAGTCGTGCACTTTTGGATTTTCCAAATTTTTTGTGATATTCTTTTCGAGTCAATGGTAAATATAAATATGTTTTGTTAGATGATTTGGGCCTAGTAGGTAGTAAGCCAATTGCGACAACCGTAGCTATTTTATGTCCTCCAGAAGTGCATGATTCATATTATATAGGATATATTTACTTTTCGGATTTTTTAGCCTTGATTTCGAGATCCTGAAATTTTTTTTTGCTTTTCAATACGTTTGAGAAGGTGGTACGCTCATAGTCTTTATTAAAAAGTTTGAAGGAAGTTTTGCCTGTAGACGGTGCTAAATGGTAACAAGGATCTTTTTTCTCTGACCATTGTCAATTATTTTGGTTTGATCGGAGTGTGGCCAATTTAGTGAGTGCTATTAACAATGAAGTAAAGTGTATGAAAGCGAGGTCACTATGTGGTCACCAACTACATATTTACCAGAGGAAAACAAAGTTGACATACAGTCACAATGAAATATGTAAATAAATATTTATGTGGCTTAAAATTGCAATATGCAAGTACCATAGAGTAGTTAATGGAATGAACTCTATGAGCAATTTTACTCAGCGACCTTGGTGGCAATATCAGCAACATGGAACATTTATCATAATCATAATATAAATCGCATCGTGCCAATGCTAGCAACTGCCACGTGAGATGCATAGACCACCACATGTGATCCAATTTGCTCTATATTTTCTCGCTTACCGACTTTTTCGGTGTTATTATTGCAAACTATTTCACACGTCTGGTTTACCGCTGCCTGCTTATCCGTCATCCCTATTCCTCCATTTGTTCACTACTCAGTGTCACCCGATTTAGCGAGAGTGTGTAAACATCTAAACGTGGGTGTCGTAATATCATTATCGTTGCACAAAGACTTGTAACACGCCTCATAATTACTGCATCCATTGTATTATGTACGTAATCAGTGTATTCAGAGGTTTTTAATCCACTTTCGTAATCCATTTTATGTACAGTCGCCAGCACATCAAGTTACCAGAAACTGTCAGATTTTCTCATTCAATTTTGAACTTAACAATCAACATTTTAAGGTTTAAAATCGTTTGGAGAAATTTGACAGTTTCGGGTTGCTTGGCCTGCTGGCGACTGTAAAGTCACCATGTCCGACGACACTGGTTACTTATCTCTTTTGGTGACCGTACATAGAACCATAAGTTAATAACTCAACGTTAAGTAGGTAGCTTCTGTCCTGGGCTAACGTACCTTTATAAGGAACTAGCTTTTGCCCGCGGTTTCACCCACGTCGATGTCGGAAACTATCCCACGTGAACGTATTACCGGGATTAAAAGTACCCTATGTGTACATCCAGATAAACAATGTATTAATTCCGTAATACATTATTTTCATATAACTCTATCAGCCTTATTACAAAAAGCGGTTTAACTAAAAACCCAGATTTAAATCTCTATAAACTACGGTTTAAACAAAATTGATATTACAAATCGTGGTTTTTCGAAAAACCATAGACCATTCCATGGTCTAACGCTAAACCTCGGCGGCCCTTAGTTTAAACGATCAAACCATGGTCTAAATCGTATCTGTCAAAGTTTCTCATTTAGGTTATAGCAACTTTTTCATTAGTGTTGTGTTGTTTTTAACCCGAAAATGAATATTAACATAGTCGATTTAATTGATATTGAGGATATTGAAGCCGCTGAATTGTTGGGAACAGCACGCCGACACAACTTAAATCGTGTTCGAATAAATCCCTTCGTAGAATTATCCGATAAAGATTTCAGGCAAAAGTATAGGTTTAATAAACGTTATGCGATGAAAATAGTGGACTTATTAAGAGAAGATTTGACTAGAGATGCTCGAGGATGCTTAATAATGTTAATTTATGTTTACTTACTTTTTCCTCGGTACTCCAATTCTCAGATCGTTTTTTCTTTTGTTGGTCCATAACGATATAATGTTAAAATTACTATAGCAGGCACAAACAGGCAATTGTTCTAATATAGACTTTTGATAGTTTAAAAAATCCAATGCTAAATTAACTTTGTTCATCTTGCGATAGTTTTGTTTAATGTTATGGTTTCATATAACGCGCCAGAATGTTACGCTTCGTTACACGTACTTAGATGTATTATTAGTAATTAATACGACACTACGTAATGTGCTTAAACCTATACAAAACTACAATCGACGAAATAACTAATGTTCCATGCAAATTAACACTCTCAATATTTTTAATACTCCTAAACATCATAATAATCATTAGCGTATTAACAAAAAGTTTTATTTTCTGAGCATACGGAACGTTGCAATAGAATGATATCACGGTGAACGAATAATATTTGTATTCATCTGTGGTTGATATGTAGACAATGGTTCAAATGACGGTACTAAGAAGACCACGGTTTTTTTAAGTTTTGTAATACGGACAAATTTAGACCATGGTTCTGCAGATAAGCCTGGACTTGATAGGACAGGTTTAAACCAAGGTTTATTTAGTTTTTTGTAATAAGACTGTATTTGTTTACGCGGCGCACGCCAGTAAAGCTGCCATTATGCATGATTTCTTCCGTCATCTTCAACAATCATCGTAATATTTCAGCCAATTTACGCAACACCTTAATAAATTATACACCTAAACCTTCCTCATGAATCTTTCCGTCTATTGGTAAAAACCATATGAAAATCCGTTGGGTAGTTTTTTTAGTTTATCGCGTTCAGACAGACAGATAGACGCGGCGGGGGTGATATACGTAGGAAATCAGGTTGTCTTTCAAAACAGCCCCTATCACACTATTGCCAGTTCCTAGAGCCCTACTCTCTAAGCACGAAGTCCGTAGTTTTGGCCGAAGTTAACGATTTTTCCAACTCCGTATCACTTTCGGACATAACATTAGTCCGGAACCCGAACTAAAAATTAATGACAAAACGATTTGACACTTGTCCTTACTCCCGGTGTGTTTTTGCCGGCCCGAAATAATTAATTATTCGCGAGTAGGGTTCACTTCTAAATACCAAACTACTTTCGGATGGGCCCGTATCTTCGTTGACGTAATTAGAGAGTAGGCCCCCTATAAGCTTTCCCTTTACACCAGGTAACATACATACGTGTTTTTTTTTTTTCAACAAACATAACTTAACATCACGCCTGTATTCCCCGAAGGGCTAGGCAGAGGTGTACCTGTAGTACACCCACATTTCGCAAGTTATGTTTAAGTCCCATGCAATAGGGGGCCGAGCCTATTTCCATCAACCGGGCACAAATCCAGACTCCGGGCTGTTACCGAGAAATTCCAGATGGGAAAACCCAATAACATTTTGCCCGACCGGGAATCGAACTCAGGACCTCATGCTCAGCAGTAGCGCTTGCGACCACTAGAGCAACGAGGCAGACTTTTTTTTTGACTACATATATTCATAATTATAATTATGTGAATGATACGTAATAGCCTCCTATGAAGGGAGAAAGCTCTGTAGGACGTATTTATTCAAATGAAAACGGAAATAAAGAATTAGATTTTTCATGTATTATTCAATGATATCCTGCAGATAAGAATCTACAAAATGAAATGCGCCAAGTAAACCGCTATTCATCCACACAATGAAAAACAAAGTTTATTCAGAAAAGGACCAAACAAAAAATCGTTAAGCATTATCGATTTATTTTCTAATCTCGAATCGGATCTAAGATTCGTGAATACTCCTTGGAGTACTCCTTATTAAAATTTTAAAACATCGCATTGTACGATCCCCACGCATTTATGAAAAGATTTATGTATATGAGATCATAATCATCTCTAATTATACTTTGTAACCAATAAAATTTAATCAACCGGGAAACAGTTTTATGGTTCCGTACTCCAAGGGCGCCTACGGAACTCTATCCTCTGGCCATCCGTCCGTCCGGTCCGTCCGTCTGTCACAGGGCTGTAGAACATTAACAGGTAGACACTTGAAATTTTCACAGTGTGTACTACTACATAACTTACAAATAATAAAAATAAAATAAAGTTAAAAAGTAAGGGGGGCCATACAAGAAACGTGTTAAAGAAATTATGTAGTGTTAAATATTGTACGGTGGTACGAAACCCTTCGTGTGCGAGTCCGACTCGCACTTGGCCGCTTTTTTATTCAATTATCCTGTTGATGGAATGCCCCGATAACGAGGATTTTAATTTTCTTTATTGAATTTGTTAGGGGTTTAAGGGATGCGTTAATGTATTTTTAACCAACTTCAAAAAGGTAAACTACCAAGCAAAATATTAATTTTGCTTGGTAGTTTTCGGTTAGTTTCAATAATAAGTACCGTACTTATTTTTTCCACTTAGTATATATTGATGATGGTATAATAACTTTATGTCACTGATATTTACATAGCAGGTAGTGGTATACGAATTTGTGTGAGGTAGGTAGGTACCACAGCAAAAAAGGTGAAAAATAAAAACTTTTTCACAAAAATAAACACTTTATTCAAAAAAAAAAACAACCGGCTTCCAAAAAAAAAAACACTACGAAGTGAAAAAACACAGCAAGTACTAGTATATGTTACCAGTACTTGCTGTGTAATAAAATTTTATTGTTTTTTATTACACTTTTTTTGTGGGTCGGTTTTGGGTTTATCTAAGTTACAATAGCCTAATGATAACTGCTCATCACCTTTTATAAAATATTCGTTTTCCAGATACAGGGACGTTAATTGTTGAGGAGTTCTCCTGATACTTCACCATCAGCTCTACTTCACCATATGCATAGTATGCATTGGGACGAGCGTAATTTGCTTAGCAACCATATTAAAGTAATCGAATCGCAACCCGTGAAATACTTATTATTGAGTAGTTCCGGTGAACGGTCCAGTAGATCAATTCCATGTAAACCAAATGGTCCAGTAGATCAATTCCACTTCACCAAATGGTGTTTTCCAAGAGCAAATGCATGAGTTACTTTAAAAAATACACAAATGACTATAAGTGTGCCTATAATAATAAAAGAGTTCCCTCGATTTCTCCAGGATCCCATCATCAGAACCTGACCTGATGAGAATGGAACCACCTGGAAAGTATACCCTTTGAAACAAAAAAATATATTTCCAAATCGGTTAAGGTGTCTTCGAGTAATCGGCGAACATACATAAAAAAAAGATTCCGACGAATTGATAATCTCCTCTTTTTTTTGAAGTCGGTTAAAAAAGCAACCAACACTACTAAGTAAAAAAATATTTTGAGTAATTACGGAAGTCGGTGGCAAAAAACGAAAATACAAAACCAAAGACACCGACTTCCAAAATTACTTAAAGTTATTTCAGCCAGTAGTGTTTTTTGTTTTGGAAGTCAGTTGTTTTTTTAAATTGAATAGGTACTCGTAGGTGTAAGGTTATGTATTTTTAAAAGTCTAGCAAAACGTCGTAAGGCCCATTTAATTTTGGAAATGATTTAACACATAGCATAACATAACGTCATGCCTGTATTCCCGAAGGGGTTATGGCTCCCGCAGACAGGCGCGACGCGACAGCGCGGGACACAATGGCGCCTTCGAGTGCCTTCGAGTCGCACGCGATTCGCGTCGCGTGTCGCGCCTGTTTGTAGGAGCCTGTAGGCAGAGATATACCTATGGTATACCCACATTTTATTCATATTTTTAATTTAATTTTATTTCATAGTTTATTATTTTTCTTTACCTGGGATTGTTGTCCTGTTCCATTTCATAGGAATTTTAACTAATATTATAAATGCCAAAGTGAGTTTGTTTGTTTGTTACACTTTCACGCTAAAACGGCTGAACAGATTTGGATGAAATTCGGCCCATGGGGTAGACCATGACCTGCCTAGGTTAGCATAGGCTACTTTTCATCGTGAATCGCAAAGGAAGTCGCTGGCAACCTCATCTTAACTAATATTATAAATGCGAGATTGAGTTTGTTTGTTTGTTACGCTTTCACGCTAAAACGGCTGAACAGATTTGGATGAAATTCAGCACATGGGTAGACCATGACCTGCACCCTAATTACGTAACTCACTATCCATCACAATCTGAATCATTTTGAAGCCTATTGCTAATCCATTGCTTCATATGTTCGAAAAATTTGTCTGCTCAACAACGTAAATAACGCAATAAATGTTGTTGAACTGTCAAAATGAAACCCATTCCTACAGTTAGTGTGTTACATAATTACCCCGCTGGGTTAGCAAAAAGGGCTACTTTTCATCCTGGATCGCAGACGAAGTCACAGGCAACAGCTAGTATTTCTTAAAAACGCTGCTGCAAGTAAACTTATGAAAAAATCGTATGTTTAAACTTACTTGTGGTTACCAATTTGCTCTCTTTAACAATTATCGATTATTTTATTTTTAGACTCATACAAAACATGATTCATTTTGATTTATTTCTGACAGCTTACCATTGAACGAAATGTAAGGTTTTACGGACAAAAGTAATAAATCAATCATTTGACTTATTGTTTGTTTTAAGAGCTTTTATATGCTGCAGAAGTTGTTTGAAGTATTGAAATTAATCAGTTTTTGTGTTGAAATTGAGGGCATTTTAATCATAATACAAGCTGAATTATCTCGTTTCACTTATTTCATTTCAAGAAGGTAGGTAACTATGACAAGAAACAGGATTCAATAAACTCATATACGAGTAGTTAGGTACATATTAAAATCGGCCCTGCTAGGTAACAAAATAACATTGTTGACCTCAATTTGGTATTACATACATACACATAAACTCACGCCTTCTTCCCATGTGGGTAGGCAGAAACTACAGACGACCTTACACATCTACTAATTTGGTATTATTATAATATTATACTAAAATTGGTGTCAAAAAACCACGTTCCATGGGACTTAAACATAACTGGCGAAATGTGGGTGTGCTATAGGTACACCACTGCCTAACCCTGCGGGGAATACAAGCGTGATATTATGTTATGGTCTCAAAAAAACGATAATTTTATTTTATATCTTCATTGTGTAAAGCTTAAGATAATTAATGTCGGACCAACATTGATAAAAGAACAATGCAGTAAACATTAAGGACGCGTTTGCAAAATTGATAGGTACAAAATCGATCTACTACATTGACACGGGTCACACACACAAATGTACGCACGGCGAGTGCGGGAATCGTAGTCAAGTGAAATCATATTGATACTTTGAAAGTTTGTTATTTTTTTCTTATTTCTTTTACCTACAAAAATATTTCATAAAATTTTACTATATAATATTTAGATACAAATACCTACTCCAGAGACTGACTACTAGTAGAGGGCTAACCAACCAAAGTCCACAGCCCGCAGGCTGTGGACTTTGGTTTTGTAAGTTATGGTGAGACCTTACCTCCGGACCTGATGGAGTGACCTGAAGGTGTACTTCGGTGACTGCTACTGGATCTCCTCGACGAGTAGAACTAGGTGTGCCGAGCTTGGGCTCGTTTTGTTAGTTATGATGAGACCTTACCTCCGGACTTGATGGAGTGTCCTGAATGTGTACTTCGGTGACTGCTACTGGATCTCCTCGACGAGTAGAACTAGGTGTGCCGAGCTTGGGCTCGTTTTGTTAGTTATGATGAGACCTTACCTCCGGACTTGATGGAGTGACCTGAAGGTGTACTTCGGTGATTGCTACTGGATCTCCTCGACGAGTGGAACTAGGTGTGCCGAGCTTGGGCTCGTTTTGTTAGTTATGATGAGACCTTACCTCCGGACCTGATGGAGTGACGTGAAGGTGTACTTCGGTGACTGCAACTGGATCTCCTCGACGAGTAGAACCAGGTGTGCCGAGCTTGGGCTCGTTTTGTTAGTTATGACAAGACATTACCTCCGGACTTGATGGAGTGACCTGAAGGTGTACTTCGGTGACTACTACTGGAAGTCCTCGACGAGTAGAACTAGGTGTGCTGAGTTTGGGCTCGTTTTGTTAGTTATGATGAGACCTTACCTCCGGACTTGATGGAGTGACCTGAAGGTATACTTCGGTGACTGCTACTGGAACTCCTCGACGAGTAGCACTAGGTGTGCCGAGTTTGGGCTCGTTTTGTTAGTTGTGATGAGACCTTACCTCCGGACTTGATGGAGTGACCTGAAGGTGTACTTCGGTGACTGCTACTGGAACTCCTCGACGAGTATAACTAGGTGTGCCGAGTTTGGGCTCGTTTTGTTAGTTATGATGAGACCTTACCTCCGGATTTGATGGAGTGACCTGAAGGTGTATACTTCGATGATTATTAAAACAACAAATTAAACGTAATCATTTTTTTTTTTGTGAAGTATGTGCTCTTAGCTCCATATTTCTAGCCTGTTTTCAATTGGGTCAATCATTTCTGGGAGGAGACAATTTTTGTAAAATCGAATTAAATATGTTTCCATTTTCTCCTTCCAAAATTGTGGATCTTTTTATATACACTGCTAATTTATTTTGCCAGGGCCTATCCAAATAGCAAACACACAATTGTCTTGCCTAGTAATGCGCAGCTGCCCCTGAATTTGGTAATAACAACAGATAGTACACATCTTATTTTTCACTCTGTAGTAAGTATAGAACTTTCTTTGAGTGTATTCCTAATTTCCTACAATTGCACCAACTCCAGAAGACGCACTATAATTAGTTCCATACGAACGTTTGGACCAACATGCATCACCCGATACAGTTATCATCGCTATTCCATCATCACTTGAGCTTCCAATAGATAAAGCATGATCCTTTTCTTCCTTACCAGCCTCGATCATATAGTGCTTATATCTCTTTTATTATTGTCTTATATCTCGGCATCTAAAACAACAATTGAGTTATGAAAGTAACACATTATACATTTTATAATAAACAAGATAATTAAACGAATAGTATTCATACTAATAAAAGCAATTATTAAAGTACACCTTCAGGTCACACCATCAAGTCCGGAGGTAAGGTCTCATCATAACTAACAAAACGAGCCCAAACTCGGCACACCTAGTTCTACTCGTCGAGGAGTTCCAGTAGCAGTCGCTGAAGTATACCTACAGGTCACTCCATCAAGTCCAGTGGTAAGGTCTCATCATAACTAACAAAACGAGCCCAAACTCGGCACACCTAGTTCTACTCGTCGAGGAGTTCCAGTAGCAGTCGCTGAAGTATACCTACAGGTCACTCCATCAAGTCCAGTGGTAAGGTCTCATCATAACTAACAAAACGAGCCCAAACTCGGCATACCTAGTTCTACTCGTCAAGGAGTTCCAGTAGCAGTCACCGAAGTACACCTTCAGGTCACTTCTTTAAGTCCGGAGATAAGGTCTCATCATAACTAACAAAACGAGCCCAAACTCGGCATACCTAGTTCTATTCGTCGAGGAGTTCCAGTAGCAGTCACCGATGTACATCTTCAGGTCATTTCTTCAAGTCCGGAGGTAAGATATCATCATAACTAACAAAACGAGCCCAAACTCGACACACCTAGTTCTACTCGTCGAGGAGTTCCAGTAGCAGTCACCGAAGTACACCATCAGGTCACTTCTTCAAGTCCGGAGGTAAGGTCTCATCATAACTAACAAAATGAGCCCAAGCTCGGCACACCTAGTCCTACTCGTCGAGGAGTTCCAGTAGCAGTCACCGAATACACCTTCAGGTCACACTCCAACGAATCCGAGACGAATAGGCCTTTATAAACCCTACTTACTTTTAGCGAAAGAAAATATTATAATAATGAGAAACCTCCTCCTTTTTTGAAGTCGGTTAAAAATCTGTGATTATAAAAGTTATTATCTTACCTTGTCAAGTATCAAATTTGGTTTTTCGAATATTTTGTATTTGTACAGCGATCTTTTTCAACATAGCCGCTAAAAACAGGCGATACGGGTCCACTCACGACGGCGGCCGAGCGTGGACTGAGGTTTCAATCGAAATGTTTGTCCAATAAATCAAAACAGGGACCAAATATAAAATAACCCATATTGCAACTGTTTAAGATTCATCCGTATTAGCAAAATACGTGAAAAAATAAGTATCGGTTTTTATTTTTTTAACGACAATTTGAGACATTTTTATCAAAAAAAAATACTATTTTTTTTTATTGAATATGTCTGTTTACTTATAGTATTTTTAGAAATCTTAAAAAATGTTGATAATAGAACAAAAAATGTACCTAAACTCAAGCCGGTATCGTTAATTTTGCAGAAAGTGGCAACGGAAAATCGTTTTTACAATATATAAAATTATTATTTTCAACAAAACAGTTAATACAATTTGAAGATGGAGAACCACTCTACATGTGGTAGTTATTAATTATATTTGATTAGGTTTAGTTTTGTCACAAAATGTACCGAAAAACAGCATAATTTTGTCAGATTTGCAAACGCGCCCTTAACCATTTTTCAGAACCTACCTACCTAATATCCTACCTGTCATTAAAATTATAACCAATTTCTTTTCCATCCTCCATGAAGTAGAATTTAAATTGCCACTTGGCATTTCCAGCGCCAGCGCCCCTAGATTTAATAATAAACATTCTCTTTGCCTCCTTCCATATAAAAATCGCGAGATAAAAGTGACATTTATTTATATTTGACCTCCGTTCATTTCCTACTTTCTTTTGCGATTTATTGTAGCAATATCGAAAGTATGAAGTGATACTAATGAAATTTATTTGCTCCTATAGATCTGTGACCTTTTACAACGACAATAGGGTAGTATCCTTTTTATCTTGGCATTCGGCAAAATATCGATCTCTATTCAAATGTATTGAGTTTGACGTTTCTTTGACAGTTGGCTTGTCAAGCAGCCCTGTCATAAACATCATAGGATATATTGGTCACAACTCACAAGTAAAGGATGATAGTAGAATCATTCGATATAGCGGTTTTCGATCCAATGTGTTTTCGAACTGGGCCGGCAGTCTCGAGTCTCGACATAGATAGTGACGCTGTCGCAAACTACCGATCGTTAAATATTAAGATGAAACCTCAGTTCTGCTCCGACAAATTCAAATTCTCTTTGAATTTCACGATTGATATGAAATTGATGATTATTATTCGATAAATATATAATTCCCACCGTCAAGAATCGCATTTTGATCGACATACGACGTAAAACAGAGCTACAATTTGCAAAAAAACTAAAAAAAAAATGAATTTTGCGGGCTACAACTGAGGATTCACCTTAATATTTAGCGATCGATAGTTTGCGACAGCAGCGTCTCTATCTAGTCGAGACTGCCGGCCCTGGCGTACAATACGCATTTTTTTTCGAAATAGCGTGCTTCGAAACAACGTCATTCGTATGTTCATATCACTCGCGTACAAAAGTGTTACCACACTTAAGTTTACTATCGAAACGCTAGTTAGAGGGAAAGTAAGGAGTTGTTATGTTTTATGTTTGTTACGACTACATACAAAATGTGTATGAGCCGTAACAAATTGAATAGAACTGTGTAAAACACGATGGCTTTTGCCATTTCCCTTCCGAAACATTGTCAGCCTTTTAAGTTTCTACATTAATATCTCCCTAATATTCTGTTTTCGAAACCAGCTCCTTGGAAACTTGCGAAGGGTGATCGATAATGGATTTCCATCCATCATTTGTTCCCTTGCTCATCTATCAATGCTCAGCAGCACATAATGCAAGTCCTAAAATTCAATTTACTTACAGATTTAGTATACTCAACGAATCTCATAAGTTTAACTTGTGTATGATATATCCAAGGATATGTTTCCAAAAGTATCACTCGTCGTAAGCTGTTAAGAAAACAGTGACCATAGAATTTATGATAGAGTTCTACGTTTTGGAATGGGCAACTAGCTTCAACTTTCCGACTAATTGACTGAATCTTTGACAGTTCAAAAGTGCCTGTAAATGGTTTAATTGAAATAAATGCTTTGAGTTTTGAGTTTGAGAGCTCAAAAAGGCCAATCCCATTAATTCTTTTCATTTCTATTATCATAGAAAGTGATTATATCTACGTAGCAAAAGAAAAACAAGCACTGTTTGTTATCTTTTCTAATAATGATGCAAGAAAAGGTATTAATAACAGTCCACATGATTGATTCTACAGACTGATCTCTAAACAAAAGTGGTATTGATCAAGCAACCATTGTAGTAGCTGTAACCTTAAGCGACTCAAAACTCGTCTATAAATATTAATCAAAGGCATTTCTAAGACATTATAAATGGAAGGATATTAATAGTAACAGCCCAAAGTTGCTAATAAATTATGGACACAATGTAACGCTAACCTAGATGAGCCACACCTACAATTTCAGGCCAGTATTTGGGGCACAGTACAAAATAATTATGATCTAGAACGTTGACTTTTGCGATCGATTGTAAATTAGAATGTTAGTGTTACAGATAAAGGAGTGATCGGTATGGTAAAAGTGAAAACCAACAATATATTTCCCTTTTATGGCTCCTTCAAACAGGCGCGACACGCGACGCGACACAAAGGCGCGATGAGCGGTGCCTTTGTGTCGCGTCGCGTATCGAGCCTGTTAGTAGGAGCCTTTATTTACGGAGCTTTGTTGGACATGACCATATCGCTCTATTGGAATTTATCACCTTATCATACAATAAAATACATGTAAGTATAACACATACCAATTACAAGATGCATCACTGTGAACGTCTTCGTAAGCCAACTTCAACAGACCAGGGGGTCAAGTCTACTAATTTACAAACGTCACAATGCAGAGACCATTGTGACGTTTGTAAATTAGTAGACTTGGCCCCCAGAGACATTGCACCATAATCTATATATATAAAAATGAATTGCTGTTCGTTAGTCTCGCTAAAACTCAGAAACGGCTTGACCGATTTGAATATTTCTTTTTTGTTTTGTTCAGCTCTTCACAGGGAGGGTATAAAAGAAAAAAAAATGGAAAAGCCCAAAGGATTTTTTTGAGGTATGTAGGGTAGGTAGGTAAGGTAGGTAGATAGGTAGAGTAGGTAGGTAGGGTAGGTAGGTAGGTAGGGTAGGTAGGTAGGGTAGGTAGGTAGGGTAGGTAGGTAGGGTAGGTAGGTAGGGTAGGTAGCTAGGGTAGGTAGGTAGGTTAGGTAGGTAGGTTAGGTAGGTAGGTAGAGGAGATAGGTAGGGTAGGTAGGTAGAGTAGATAGGTAGGGTAGGTAGGTAGGGTAGGTAGGTAGGGTAGGTCCGTAGGTAGGTAGGGTAGATGGGTAGGTAGGGTAGGAAGATAGGGTAGGTAGATAGGGTAGGAGTTAGATACTTAGTGCTACATGTGCGAAGCCAGGCCGGGTAAAGCTAATAAAAAATAAATAAATTAAGGACATTCGCTCTATTCCACACTCCGACGAACGTGGGGATGGAACTTTTTTCATTAAATAAGCAAACTTAGTAGATATACTTAAAGAGCTCATTTCTTAGTAAGAGATAAGCTAATCAGAGAAGTTGGTACGGAGCTGATTGCCAAGGATGCGTCAGAGATGCAGTATATACAAGAGTAATGTCACAATGTTTGTAGTCAAGTGCAGGTAAATGAGGGTGAGTGCAGAGGGCTAAATGCGTAACACACTAACAGTAGGAATGGCTGTCATTTTGACAGTTCAACAACATTCATTGCGTCATTTACGTTGATGAGCAGACAAATTTTTCGAACATATGAAGCAATGGATTAGCAATATCCTTCAAAATGATTCAGTAGGCCTAGCCAAGTTACAAACGTTTCGTATCGAATCTCTTTCTACAATCGTTAACGCTTAAGGTATGCATTTTAAACGCTAAATGGTAAATAAAGTCCAAAATAATGGTAAATAAACAAAACATTTCTCGGTTTCAACACAGCTGTATCTTAAAGACGCCATTTAATTATCGTTAGCTCTTGGGTCTCGGCGATCGCTTAGCTATCGTTCAAAAACTTCGATATCGTTTCATTAGCGCTTGTCAAAATTGTAACTTGGCTACCATATGTATAGGATGTAGTGATCAACGTTGTAGAAAGGATCACATTTCATTCTAACATTTTGAACGATCTGATAAGTTGTAAACTTGGCTAAGAATTTTCTATTCGTTTGCTCTGACCACGTGACTTAACGTTGATATGATGTCATTCCTATACATTTGATAAGTTTTCTATTAGCGTTGTCGATTGTAGATTGTCAATTTGGCTAAGCCTGCAGATCATGCTTGATAGTGTGTTACGCAATTAGTGCATGTCTTTGAATACATCCCGATTTTTTCATTGTCTATGCTTGGAATACGAGGAACTGACACTTAAAAGCTAATTAATAAAAAATAGCACATACTCTTTTGATGTTTGGTGACATTTTGTCAGACAAAACAAATATAGCCATCCATTTAATTTCGAACTGATCTTAGTAGCCAATTACGTAGACTTCAAGCGAATTGTAATTTGTTGGTCCATATTATACAGTGGGTACTTCTACCCACAGACAAGGGACTGGCAATTTAACTCATTGTAACTTTGTAAGTGACTTATTTATTTATTTATTTATTAAAACTTCTCGCACACAAAAGTATACAAAGGCGGACTTAATGCCTTAGGCATTCTCTACCAGTCAACCAAGGGTGGTGAAGAGATAAGATGGCGGGTGCTCTAAATAACAGACATTACTAATAATAATAATAAATATTAAAAAGATAACATAAGTATTTATAAATAAAATAGGTATACAAGTACCTAAACAGAATATAAACTTATAATACACATACATACATATTTACTATAATATATATCTACATTATACATATATTATATATATACACAAAAAGGGAAGGAGGCAATTGAGATGACTCTACGCTATTTATTTTGAAAATAACTCCGCAATTTCCGCTTAAAAGCATACCGACTGGTAGCCGTCCTGATTTCAAGAGGAAGCGCATTCCAGAGAAGAATGGACTGAATATGAAAGGAAGAATGAATAAAATCGGAAGTATGAGAAGGACAGAGAAGGAGAAGATTGTTGGAAGAACGCAGATTCTTAGCGTGTGAAGAACATAGATATTGAAAGTGAGACATAAGATAAGAGGGAGGGGTGGGAGAGTTGAGAAACGAGAAAAGTGTGGTCAAAGAGCGCAAACTTCTCCTTTGGCGGATGGACATCCATTTGAGCTCAGTGTGTGTGTGTGTTTGTGGCTTAATGGGTAGAAAGTGACGTGTGGTTAGTCAGACTGTGGTCACTTTCAAAACTTTGTTTCCGTAAAATGTACTTAACAGCCTCAGTATTATGTAATGAGTGAAACACGTGTAAAGTCTCACAGGTCTCTTCTGATACCTCCAAACATCCACTCTATCCTGTTGCAGTGTGGTCTTGCACTCTTTCTACGTGTATATCCTCTTTTGATTTGGTTATCATACCATAAATGTTTTCTAGCATTATGGAAATCCACAGCGCCATTCAAGAGTCAAACTCAAACTCAAAGCATTTATTTCAAATAAACCAATAACAGGCACTTTTGAATTGTCAAGGGGTCGGTCAGTCAGAAAGATGAAGCTAGTTACCCATTCCAAAGCGTAGTAGGTACCTATGGAGAAGAACGGGCAAGAAACTCCATGGACACTCTTTTAAATCAAAAAATGGTTACAAAATATTGATTACATCGTTCATGTTGAAATTATGCATGTGAGAACGATGCAGAACGTTAAAAGCGTCCGTAATAAAAATACAAAAGCAATTCAAATATTAAATTAAATTAAAATAAGCCGTGGCAGCTAAGAAATGACCAGTCCCCACTGACGGCGCCCGTTCACGAACATGACGCATGGATCAGCACCATTCTGCTCAACCATTTTGAAGGGAACTTAATGATCCAACACACACGCCACCACCAGCGAGACATTAGAGTGAGCATGACAAACTCTCAGCCGCCAGGGCACATTCAAGTCAATGAAAGAAAAACCTATTAAATGGTAGCTTTATAGTAGGTACATAGTACTCACACATGTGCTATGCAATTATATAATACTAAAACATTGAATTTATACAATGCAAAGGTAAGTTTATAAAATCTTCAGAGTAATTTACCCAGCAACCATATATTTTATATTCTTCCTTTTCCTGAAAATTATGAGCTTTTTCATTAAAACATCAAGATATACCTACAGCACCACCATTGAATGCGACTCAAGCTCCAAAATCTCCGGTGTACTTAAATGATTTTGATGACCTTACATTGCGTAAGCGCTGGCAACATAATTTCGGTTTCTATGTAGTATTAAATAACAACCATATCTCACACTTAGTATAATAAATACCTGCATGGCTTTCAGAGCTTACGCGTTAATCTGCCATAATCTTAATTTATTAACAGAGGGGACACATCTGAATAAGCAACTGGTATTAGAACACTGAAGGACAAATCTTACAACTTTTTTTATGACAGTCCCAAAACCTATTCTTATCGGACTTTCAACTCTATTTCCCTGACTTACAGATGGTGTATTTTAGTTTAAACAGTATTGTTGTTTGGTGAAATATTTGTGAATGGTAAGAACTTATTCATCAGTGTTGAAATAAGACGCTGCGGTGGCTATAGAGTAACCCTTTGGCATTGGCTGCTTCTCGCATAATGATTAATATGTCCCGGAGACATCAATATATAAATGTATGAATATTTTTGGACTGAGTAACTTGCGTTCAATGTCTTGAAGACCTTCGATTACCATATTAAGAGGTAGGTAGAATTTGATGATGTATTTTGTTTCTCTGTATTTGAACTTTAAAAGGACATGCTTCTTTAAATTAAAGTAATTGGAAGGCTGTAATTTATCTACGTTTGTCATTAAGGTAATAATGGGGATGTGAATGAGTACATTAGTAAAAGACTTAGCACAGTAAGCAAGCGTAGTGTTGGACACCCCCCAGCTAGATGGATTGACGACCTTAAGAAGTGACTGGGAGAGACTGGACGCGGAAGGTGGAGGACAGGGTGTTGTGGCGCAGTCTGGGAGTGGCCTATGTCTAGAGGTAGACTACGGCAGTCGAGTTAATAGAACAGTAAAAAATAAAACCTAGTCACATTGATTAACTTTGTGTGTATTTTTCTGTGACAATGAATTGTGGTGTGGTTTGC
The DNA here is from genome assembly GCA_916610205.1 of Griposia aprilina. Taxonomy (NCBI): domain Eukaryota; kingdom Metazoa; phylum Arthropoda; class Insecta; order Lepidoptera; family Noctuidae; genus Griposia; species Griposia aprilina. The sequence goes on from OU744302.1 coordinate 15,879,373, forward strand.
CGTCTCATATCGACGTGGTATTGTAGGATTTATAAAAGTAACAGTTATTTTATGGCGTTACACGCAATTCACACAGGGTCACCAGATCACCGAATTTTCTATAAAAGGCACAAAGAACTGCTCACCTTTATAAGGTAAAGCATTTCATCACAACTTAAGATCAGACTTTTAGCGCTGTAAAATGTAAACTTTGTAAAGGTCATAAATTGACATCCCTAATAAAATGTAACAAAGTTTAATGGCCCACAAAAGGGGATGAAAACTTTATGACCCACGAAAAAAGGGCATTCGGACGATTTTAAAACATTTTTAATTCACTATAAAAGGGGACTCCGTTCCCAAGGACATAACTTTTATAATTGAACCTCGCCCTTTTAGAAGCTTCGGATCACGTACGCAGGATGTCCTGCCTTTCTTAATTCAACGTTCAATCAACTGTGATAGGGTGTAATCTCCTTTGAATATCTTCAGCAAACATGAAACTGTCACATGTGATAGAGGTCGAGTTTTCGACAAATCTTTCTTGGAATCAAAATCAGAAAGATATTTGTTTAGAAGCAAAATTAATGTTCGTGAAGGTGTGAAGTTTATAAGTGCCCCTGTTCTAAGAAATACTAATGATTATTTAAATGAACATTTTTCACAGTTCGTGCATTGTTTCAATAAACATGTGCATGTAACTTGAAACGTTATGTTTGTGCTTGAAATTGAATGCAGCTGTGTTGAGCTGTTAAACGATAACAAGCTTTAATTAGAGCCTTTAAAAATAGTGTTGTTAATACTTTTTGGGATATGACTTATGAGTGCTTTGACCAAAATACTTTTTGGTTATGATACAGTCCGGCCGTCGAAAGAATGCGTTTCTGATACCTGTCAGTGCGACAATTCTAGTAAATAATAAATATCAAATTCGCCAAACACGTTTTCGTTTATAATTGTATCAAAATGACAGGTGTCAAAAACACATTCTTTCGACGGCCGGACTGTAGTAGGTACCTAGACAGCACAATCAATCAAATCAATATCTCTCATCCCAGTAAGTTACCTAAAGGAAGTACCGATATTGTTAATGTTTCTTTATAAAACAAAAAAATATGTTCACATATTAATTTAATTATACATATTTCTATTATAGTCAATTCTAAATTTTTGATCCACAGTTATTCAATAAAAATAAACTTTAATTTTAAAATCGATGTTCGATAAAATAGGGACAGACCTTTTTCTAAAAAAGTGTCGATAGAAATCAGGTAGCGAAAGATACCCAGCCAAACGATTAGCATCAGAGTTTTTACTTTACATTTTTTATAATCTATGGATGATGATTTATGGTTCGTTATTTTTTTTATTTTAGAGGACTCGCGTTGGTAGCCAGTCTCGTGTGTCAACACAGATTATTATCAAAAACATTATCTGGTGTCAAAAAGACAGATGACAGAGTGGTATTTTAGGATACTTCGCTGCTGAAGTCTCCAACTTGTTTGAGTTTTTTTTTTTCAATTGGCATACACAGGGCCAGCGAGTAAATAGGTATTACGTAGGTACTTTGCGTCAGTTATGGTACAAAAGACAAGATATATGACGGAGAAGGTATGTCTCACTCGTTATCATTAGCCATATTTTAACTACTGTGGGCGTACTATGGATAATGTTGGTTATTGCGCAATAGAAAAACCGTTTGCAGTTCAAATAAAATTATAATGTACGATCAAATTAATCACACTAGCGAATCACACACTGTACTGTACAAGACACAACTATACGGAACACGCGACAGTTGCTGAACGTCTTCACTGCTTATCCGTCAACAACAAACTCTGCTTTTCTCTGCTCAAGCGTGAGCGTTATAGACTCTGTCTAGCGCCACCTGGTGGCACCGGCGTCCCGATTAGTCAAGTCAAACGATTGATTTCACGTATTTTCGACATATATTAAAATATCAATGCGATTATCATGGTATATCATCGTTCATTGAGAAATAACTCCACACCCCACAAACCCATTCACATTCTAAGCCCTGTATCTCTCAGAATAAATTATAATACAAAATAGGCGATTTATATTATTCTATTGTCATTTTATCTCGTCCTGTTCCGACCGTTAAAATTTGATTAAATTACATAATCAAGTTAACTTTTATTCTTCGGTAAATAAATTATGTCCAGGACATTATCAGCATAATAGGATAAAATATAGTTAGTCATAAAATAACATTGTGAGCCGTTAAAAATTTTACGACTTAAAATCTAAGGACTGACGTTAAAATGTAATAAAATGTTGCCACCCGCTAAATAGATTAAATGTTGCCCGAACAAAAATTAAGGACAGATGCGCAAAATAAGGATAAAAAATCGTAGAATTTATATTTATATGAGAACTGATGGAAATCCGGGTTTTGCTTGTTTAATGTCGGACGCTGAAGATAAGAGCGATATCCGCTGTTTATTTTAATGATTGTATTGCAGCTTTTATGATTATGTTATAAAAAAAACTACTGCGACCTCTGAGATTGTTTCGGGGTTTCTTCTCGAAGAAGTCAGGTATGAACCGTTGACCTCATCTAGTTTAAAAAATATGATCGACGTGTAAGTGTTTCTACAAACCTACTTACAGAAATAAAATATTTATCATTTAATGAATAATATTATAGATCGTACCATAATAAAGGTATGATGTATGATGCCGTACCGTAATATGATACTTAGTGATAAATCTTCTAGAAATCCAACCTTGCTTGCTTATGTAGAGAAGGAAGAATGGTGTGATTTCATAGTTCCTTATGTCCATAAAACACTTTTCAGCATTAGACAACTACATCGTTTCATCAAAAACGTTTTGAGTACGGTCAACTGTGGCAATAACTCTCGATTTCAAAAATCTGTTATCGTCATTTAATGTCAAAGCGATACAAAAGTAGAAAAACATCGACTATTTGTAATCGAGAGGTATTTAAGTCCAGTACCTACTCATGGGTAAAGTTACTCATGGAAAGTAAAGATGCATCAGTAGGCCGTATCTTTTTTTTTTGGGCGGTAAAGATCAAATAACTTCTCCCGCTCTGCGCGGAGCGGGAGGGCGTGTCAGACATTTACTGATAAAAACCCATCCGTGTTCCTTCAGTTGCCTGTGCGCTAGGGCCACGGTAAGTCTTTCGAACAACCCCCCCCCTCCCCCCGGCAGAGTTTACCGTATCTAAAAAAAAAAAACAAAATCATCCAACAAGTTATCTACAAAACATCCTCAAATAAATGCTTATTCAAAACTGTTTCGTACCTGACTCAGCCACCCATTCAGCAGTAGAACAATTATGATCAGTCCATTCAAAGGATAATGCTTTGCGATTCTTCTTAGCGTATCGATGGAAATCTAAATGGACCCAGCGGGGTAATTGCGTAACACACTAACAGTAGGAATGGCTTTCATTTTGACAGTTCAACAACATTCAATGCGTTATTTACGTTGTTGAGCAGACAATTTTTTCGAACATATGAAGCAAAGGATTAGCAATTGGGTTCAAAATGGTTCAGATTGTGATAGACAGCGTGTTACGTAATTAGGGGGCAGAATTCGGCTACGTGTTGTGCGCCTTCACTGCAGCTGATAGGACACGCAGGACATGATATTAAATGTCCCATCGTTTGTGGAACAGCACCACATTTACACTCCAAGGCGAATTCGTCTATGAATCTCCACCAGCAGGCGTAGCACAAGCACCGTCTTGTCGACGGAAGAATAGACAAAAATGACGTTTCGTGAAGACAGTACGACGGCAGCAAAGTAGAAAGGGTCAACTGCACTTTTTACGAAATTCAGTAATTTATTAACGTTTATATTTTATTTTGCTTATATCTCGAAAATGGTGTGTCCTATCGCAAAAATAATGAAAATTTCGACCCCCCCTTTATGGAACCCTTAAACCCCTAAAACTCAACATGTAGGTAATCATTTTTCACATTTTCCATACAAAACGTGAAAAATTCCTTTTTTCCTTTCCATTTCTATACTTTGTGGCCGTCGAGTAAAAAGTTTTCTACCGTCTTTAGCATGGCGATTAAAAAATCAATTTGTCTTCACTACCTTAGACAACTGTCTTCTGAAATAGTCTTCATTAAAAAGGACCTAGACAACGATCGGCAGAAACGAAAGACAAAATGACAGATTTAAAAATAGAGAAACGATATGTATTTTTGTATGGGAATAGCCGTCTCTATTCTTCGAAGAGATAGATAGCGTCATGCTAAGCCCGCTGAACAGGTTTTCCTTGCTTCGGCTAACCTTATTCCAGAGTCTGTTTAAAGACTTCCACGCTTTGCGATTTATTTCACACTTCATTGATATTTTGATAATGAAAAACCCGTCTGAAGGACGACTCGTCAATGAACCTTTCGTTTTATGAAGGTTTTTGTTTGTAATGTTTGCACAGCAGGAGTAATTAGTTTGCATGATTCTGCAAAAAGTAAAGTAAGAATCTCATCAAGAAATGGCTGATAGCTTAATGATTAGCTAAATATTCTTGATTAATCTGGCCGAGCGTGAAACTGAAAATAGTGAGTCTACACCTGCATCCGATCCGGAAAGTACGGAAGAGAAATGATTTAGTAAGTGTGTTATACACTTGGAAGTTAGGGATATCATATACTTGCTGCGCCCCGCGGTTTCATACGCATAAGTGACGACCCCGTGGGAATATCGGGATAAAAAGTATCCTATGTCCTAATCCAGATCATGATCTATCCATGTGCCAAATTTCATTCAAATCCGTCAAGTACAAATAAACTTACAAAACATGAAATGTTTTCTCTTTATAATATTAGTTTTCACAAATAACCTTTTAGCAACTTTGCAATTTGTTTATAAGACACTAATAAAAAAACCGGCCAAGTACGTATAGCTTCGTAAAATATTTAACACCACATATATTTTTTTAAACTCGTTTCTTGAATGAGGGTTCACATACAAGACACGTGTTATTTAAATATTTGAACTTTATTTTATTTATATTATTGTTTGTTGTTATAAATTTCAACTGTCTACCTATTACGGTTCATGAGATACAGCCCGCGGACAGACAAACGGACGGACGGACGGACAGCGGGGACTTATTAATATAAATAAATCCATTTATTTTCAGGCAACTCAGGCCAATAGATGAATATCTTAACCTAAACAAACATACATAAATTTTAATTTTAAACAAAACTTGTGTTAATAAAATAAGGCTTAAGACTATGTAATAATTATGGTCCCATTGGCACCCTTTGGGTACCGAACCCTAAAAAACATCAACATCCACAATCTTTGTATTTCCAACTATTTCGCACTTTCAATAACTAATAGCTAAAACATTATTTGCACATTCCATTTACAAAATCCCGGTGGCCAACGGAAACTGTATTGACCTCCAGTGTGGTGATAATTCACCGACAAATATGTCGGGTTTCCGACTGGCGCCAACTGCCGCCAACTGCCAGATAAAAACTTCTTTTGTTTTATATGGACTGAAACACGATAATGTTCACTGTTCAGCCTGCCTGACTGATGGATTGTCGAAAAAAGAGAAATATTTGAACACTTGCACAAGCAGATCGACGCGACGCCTTTCACGTTCGGCGCCATTTTTTTCATTCTGAACATAATAACAACGCATAGACATAGACCAAAGACAATAGTTTGCCGCTTTCTTTTGTCGTACGTTTGTGAAGATCGAATGTGCTAAAATTGAAACTGAGATTTTTAGAGTATTGTTTTGGATTGATGAATGGTATGAGGAAGTTCATTTATCGAAATCTAGAAACGGCGGGGAGCAGAAAACTTTTTTTTACAGTCATTTGTGTGACCAACAATTTATGTACGAAATGAACTTAGTTTAACTCATGGTTTAAAAAACAAGGTTTGGCATTCCGGGAGTGACATGCTAACGTCACTATTCAGTTGCGGCCACTTTATTGCAAACCACGAATTATGGGAACGTTTTCAGTCATCGTTCTGTTAAAATATACGGTAGACATAAATCATTTAAATTGCCGTTTCGCTTTTCTAATCAAACAAAACAATTCAATTTAAACATATAGGTACCAACGTAATTGTTAGTTAAAACGTCATGGTTTTATCGGTTTCGCACAGGTAATAAATGCGGTTGGAGAGTTATTATTACACACTACTGCAGGCTTAGCACAAGCACCGTCTTGTCGACGGAAGAATAGACAAAAATGACATTTCGTGAAGACAGTACGACGGCAGCAAAGTAGAAAGAGTCAACTGCACTTTTTACGAAATTCAGTAATTTATTCACGTTTATCTTTTATTTTGTTTATACCTCGAAAATGGTGTGTCCTATTGCAAAAATAATGAAAATTTCAACCCCCTTTATGGAACCCTTAAACCCCTAAAACTAAACATGTAGGTAATCATTTTTCACATTTTCCATACAAAAAGTGAAAATTTCCTTTTTTCCTTTCCATTTTTATACTTTGTGGCCGTCGAGTAAAAAGATTTCTACCGTCTTTAGCATGGCGATTAAAAATCAAATTGTCTTCACTACCTTAGACAACTGTCTTCTGAAATAGTCTACATTAAAAATGACCTAGACAACGATTGGTAGAAACGGAAGACAAAATTACAGATTTTAGAAAGATTTTTACGGTGCGATGTCAAAAATAGAGAAACGAAATGTCACTTTGTATGGGAATAGCCGTCTATATTCTTCGAAGAGATAGATAGCGTCATGCTAAGCCCGTAGGTAACACAGCAGTGATGACGTAGGCTTGTATCTCCCACGTGACCACTGTGTCTCGGCATGCTATACCTGGCGAAATATGTTATTATACCATGGTTTAATTTAGCTATAACTTCAATTCATCTTGCAACAGGTTCCGTTCATCATTCCTGACTGTAAAATATTTCTGTAACTAGGTACAGCAACATCAAATCGGAATTACTTTAGTTCCAATAGGTTTTGGAGCAATATCGTGCAATAAATAGAAAATCCATCAATGTTTCCATTTTATACAAGTGTTTGCAAAGAACCTTGAAAATCCGTTGCTTAACGAAATGGCGGAAGTGTGCAAGTGAAAATCGGAACCAAGGCGAGACATACGAGTACGAAAAAAAAGATCATATTCTGAGAAAATGGGATTAGGTAATCATTAGAAAAGTGAAATCATGAAATAATATTCTTCTTATTGATACTTATGTCAAAATAAAGGTAAATTTGTATTACTAGAGTCAGTTACAGTACGACGTAAACTAGGCTCACTTCAACTGATTGGGCAACATTAATTACATTGATAAGAGCAGGAAGGAAATCCATTATTTTGTAAATAATAAGTGAGCACAATGCAGTAACTAGGTACAATAAGGTACAAGTAGGTACCTACCTATATTATAACAATTTGTAAAACTCATGAAATAGTAACAACAATTAAGGCTCCCGCAAACAGGCGCGACGCGACAGCACGACACAAAGGCGCCGCCCGTCGCGCGGCACGCGGTGCCTTTGTTTGTGTCACGCTGTCGCGTCGTGCCAGTGTGCACGAGCCTTTAATACGGCAAAATGTTAGGTGAATGACGTTACGTTGACGTTATGACGTTCGACTTGTCTTATTTGTGCGTATACCTACATATTATACCACAAATTACTCTAAGTATACTGTGCCTAAACTGTGAGGAAGAGAACGAAGTAAATTGAAGTTTTATCTCTTCTTTATATTTATGTTGTGAGTTTATGACGCAGTTGAGAAGCCCATTGATTCATTGATGGTGAAAAACAAGAATTTGCGAGCGTGAATGTAGATTCTACCAGAAACTGGAAAATTTCAGTGATAGACTTCGTGGAACATTGGAAACTAATTAATAATAATTGTAAGGTGGTTAATAAATAAAATAATAATAAATGTTTATTTAAGAGCGCATACACGGGTCCACTAGCGCCACTCCTTTAAAAAAATATTATCTTGTGACTCAGAAGGAATTTTGAAAAACGGCTCAATGAGCGACCTCGGTGTGTCTAGAATTTTGTAATAGCTTTTATAAACTTTCATATTGAGACACGAAGCAACAAAATACGATCTAAATGAAAGTGGCCGCTTTTGTTTAGATCGAATTTTGTTGCTTCGATCAAATGGTTGCTTTTGTATATGTGAAAAAAATCACGGCAGTACCTAGTTTAAATAACGAAATTAAAAGGAAAACTATCACAGCTAAGAAGGCTTTACAAGTTTACGAATAATAGTCGACCAAGTTACATTTGCAGTCGGAACGTATGGGAGAACATGTTTTTCAACTACAATGTTATGTCTGTTCTTTGGATAAATTCATTCCAACTACGGAGCCCTTCATTGTGCAAGGTCCGACACGCACTTGGTCGGTTTTTTCTAATCATATCATCTCACACGATCCACGTGTATCGTTTCTATGGCCTACTCCTCTCTTACTCAGAAGGTTATAAGGATGACCATGAAAATAAAGTCATTTTCTTAATCATGAAATACAGTAAATGAAAAGCAGCAGATGAAGCAGTGGCGTTCCAGTGCAAGGATAAATAAATAAATGATAATGATGAACTGCATTCATAAACACTATGTTTCCACTCAAGTTGTACATAAACAAAACATTGTCCACTATAAAACGGAAATTAATGATGTTGCGTGATCTTCCGGGAGAATAACAATAGTGTATTTGTATTATGTCCCATGTGAATAACGCACACATTTACTTGTACCTAATCATGCGCATGTTTATATTCACGTGACTATGTTATCAGGGGCTACTGTTTAACATAATCTGTACCAGTAGTCGAACTTTGGGCTTGTATCTGGGCATTCCATTTCTGAAATATTTACGGGAGTCGTCATTTGTTCATCGACAGTGGTTGCGCCACTTCTTCCCTGCTAAAGCACTAGAAAGTGGTGAAGGGCGAGCGTTTTTGTAGACTGTCGTATGTAATTTCGGCGCCCAAGAAGTGCTGATTCTCAGCCTAATTTGATTTAATGACTTGGAATTTGATTTAATTTTGTAGTGTTAAGGGAAATATGTTGCTCATTTCTGCGATATATTAAGGTATATTTCACTATTTGCAATAATATACTATTATAAAACATGAAATAGCCGTAAAAAGGAACATTTTAATAATTATTGAAGCGTCCCGGTTATCTCATCTGGTAGTTGAATTCAAGTAAATTCTAATCCATTGGCTATCGACATTTTTACCTAAAATATAAACCTGTAAAATAAAAACCCTGGTCTGTTGCATTCTGTCTTATTTTTACAAATATGACAAGATAAACTTACTTACAAGTTATAGATATTAAACAACGATACCTGAGTGTCTGGTAACGCTAACCTTGTGCTAAGGCTACTCGGGTGTCGCTCGGCCGTGACAAATGGCAAAATGATCGTCTTTTTGTTATGTCAGTCATATACTATGTTTGTAGGTAGGTATGTATGAAAATATTTTAGTATTATAAAATAACGTCCTGTAATAACAACGTATGTTGAATAGTTTGAAGGTACTCGAAGGAGGCAGCACATGCTAAGGGGAATGGTCTTATTAGAAAATTAAATAAAGTCAGAGAAAACAATTGTTTTGCAAATGTACTACCAACTTAAATTGAGTGTATATTCAAACCGGATATGTACCAGATGGATTGTCGAATCCGCTGTTTTACATAACCACTAGCCGTTTTACAAAACAGCTCCATTTTGTAAATTGATTTGTCATTGCGTTAGGTTTAACAAAACTGCTACCTACGTTTAGACGTAATTTATCTGCAGTCACAATATGCGTTTGATGTGACTTCTAATGCCGTATCGGTCGCAGTATTTATGCTAAACCAATTGGTTTAGGTTAGGTCAGGACTACTTGCGAGCCGAGCGAGCGAAGCGGTGCCTCGGCAGCGGCCGGCGAGCGCTACTTCCAATTTGGTCGCAGTTGGCTATTTAGTATTTTTAGGACTGACTTTCATAAAACTTTGAAAACTTTATATTAAAATTGTCCTTAAAATCACTATTTTCACTCGAGTTAGGATAATTTTCAGTCATATTACTCATTTTATTTATTTCTGTTTCGGACGCCATTATTTTTGTTATGATATAGAGAGCCACGAGAGTAAACATTTTGAACAAAATTTTACAATCTGATGTTTAATTTCACGCTGATTTAAATAACCTCTAATCGTTGATCCGCTGCATTGATAAATGCAAAACGTTTATGCAATTCTGCGTGTTAGAGTTCAGTAATTATGAAAAATGGCTAAACGTCATTCAGCTGTTTTACATAACGGAGCTGTTTTGTAAAACAGCTAGTGGTTATGTAAAACAGCGTCTTCGACAATCCATTTGCGACATATGCATTTATACCAAGTATATATATATATTTCAGGTGCAGTGATGGCAGGTGGAGTAAGGCAGTGACCGAGTGGCGGCCAAGGAGTGGAAGACGATGTGTCAGTCGTTCGGCGACGAGATGGGCGGACGACAATGTTACTACCATCGCGGGTAGAACCTGGATGAGGCTGGCACAGGAGCCTGGGGATTGGTACAAGAAAAGAGAGGCCTATGTTCAGCAGTGGGTGAAGTGGGGCTGTGGATGATAATGATTGGAACCGTGCACCTAGCTTCTGACGTTTCATGAGTGCCCATGTTGGTTTATATGAAATAAAATATTTTGATTTGATTTGATTTGATGATGATATTCAAACTACAACTGTTATTTTTGACAGTTGAAAAAAATGGCTATTAGGTACAAGGCAAACTAACATAGAGTGTCATATTGTTAAACAATTAATTCCACTGAATGTATTTAAAGTGAAACTTTTATTACATCGTCTCAAACTTTTTCGTGTGTGTGTTGCATGTCGCGTGACGGTCGGCCGCGGAGTAGGGAAAAAGTTTCACTTTTACCGTGGTTTCATAAAACCACACAATCAATTTTTGTTTTTTAGCCTGTAAAATTTACCGTGTACTCGTATATTATGTAAACATATTTTCCAATCATTGACTTCTGTACGACTTGAACTGCTAACCTAAAGCGTGATGAGGGCATGATGCGGGTATGTCTAGCATGGATCAATGAAACGAAAATTCAACAACATCACAAGGTTTGATTGATATTTGTAAACAAACGAACAATCGGACAGTTGCATGCGCGTGCACATCTAAATCCCATCAATGAAAAACATCCGGAACTATTGTTAAAGTTTTGTATAGTGTAAAAATAAACAAGAAATATAAATAATGCTGTTATGAGTTGTAGAAATAGCCATTAAACAAGTAATGGGTTCTGTATTGTTATTTTACATATTAAATTGTTGTAAGTTACATACATAGTATCCAAGATATTTTATGGTTATTTGACCATAAAGATTAGTTCTGGTCACTATTTTAACCAAGGAGAATAGTATCGTCACGTCCGTCGTAGCCACCTAACATGTTTTCCGCATCGTCAATACGTAGGTAAGTACGCAAATTAATAATGTCTAAAAATATATGATCCACTGCAGTAACCAAAATCAGAAAAATATATGATATTCTGCAGGATATATGCTAGTTAGATAGTGTGTTGAAAACATAATACAATTAACTTGGTATGATAGAAAAAATTTACGAAGATACCTCAAAATTTTTTTTTTAACATTTAAAAACCATACTAATTAATATACATGCAAAAATTCAGATTTTTTGTCAGATTATTCTACAAGCCACATACTAACGTAATAGTGTTTTAATTTTTTAGTCCAATGAATAGATTTTTTGTAAATCCATAATTGCTTCATATTTTGCAATAAATTACCAGCGTTGTGTAATCGGGCGTCTCTTTCTTTTCTATGCAATCCGACAGTGACCGCGCTTTAGCTCTTGTAAGCTCCTTAACCTAATATTTCAGTTTTCAGTTCAGCTTGGGGTTTAAGAAAGAAGGGTCGCCATTTGCCAAGTTGTCAGCATGGTTCCTTTGTTTAAAACAAAAAAAAACTGAGTGTACTTAAATGTCTTGCCTCTATAACAAAGACCCTTATTTTATGTTCGTTCGTTTTTTTTCAGTAAATTCAGTCAGGGAAATTAATTGTTAAGCAACAGTTTGCTTGACAATTAATTACCCTGACTGTATCGACAAACACGACAAATTGACGTTGGGTGTCAGTATACCCAACATCAATTTGTCGTGTTATAATAGTTTCATAAAACTCAATGAATTGAACTGACAATTTAATTTGATAGTCAATTTGCATAACAATAAATGTTCTGAATTAACAAGTTACTTCCAGGAAGAAATTGTGATCAGCAAAAGGCTACATTTTACCTATAATGTGTGTCCACGAATCTGTTTGAAGTAGAACCAAGCGCTTGAAGGATTCATGGGAAACAATTGATTTGATTCACGCAACCTTGTGCACGTGTGCTTTGTTCTCACGACACCAGCGCACGCGCATTCTAGCCACATGCACAAGTACCAGAAATACCTACGTATACTTGTTTAGTGTTGTGAATCTGGGAAACTGTCTAGGTAATGATGATCACCAATAATAATTGTGCTGCGAAGGACTTTTAAAAGCTACCACGAGCGGAATGTTACAATGTAAGTCGGATCCATAACAGTTGGGGAGAAGGTAGGGGTAAGGCCTAAGGATGATGGAGTCTAGGATCAGAAAGATTGGAAGTAGGAAGACCTGGGATTTCCCTTGGTCACTGAGACACGATTACCTCCTCATTCCGCAAGCCAAGAATAAAATTGACTAAGCCTTGTGCGTGGAGGATATTGTAATCTTTCTTTGTATCTATCGATCCTGTCAGAAGTATTTACCAGCAGTGGGCTGTCGAATTCTTATCGAATTCTATAAGTCAATCAAATACCCTTCGTAATAGTTTTCAATCGATTTGATTCACCTCAACCTTGTACAAGTTGTACACGTGAGGGTCGTTCTCACGGCTGCAGCACGCACAGTTTAACTGATGTACGAGCTTCGATTAGTATCGGAACTACAATTGACACTACGCTTGTAGTCGTGTAAGTAAAATAAACCGACGTATATTTTTACGTGTGTTGTTGTTGTTATTGTTCGTTGTTTGTTGTTGTTGTTTTGTTTATTGTTGTTGTTGGAGTGAAAACAATAAATTGGTGATTGAAACATGACATGACACATCGACATGGCCCTGCATTGTAGACTCACATAAAATCCTAATAATATAATGTTTGGACTTTAAAAGAGTCCATGACCTCTGAGTTTGTTTCGGCATTTCTTCTCAGGGATCAGTCAGCTATATTAGTCAACAGGCCGGCCATCTATGTAGTTTTAAAATATTGACGTGTAAAAGTGTCATAAAATATCTACTTAAAGAAATAAACATTTCATTTAAATTCCCCAATAATTCTTATGACAGCCAGTGACAAAGCCATGCCTAAGACAATGGAATGTGGGCTGTAATATTATTCTTTCTTTTCAGCACCAACAATGCGTGCACAGCTTGCCATATTGGTAACGAAAAACAATTCAGTAAGATTGTGTTGATTGACTATTGTGTTGTTGTTGTTGTGTAGATTGTCAGTTGATTGAGTGATTGTTGTTGTAGATTGTTGTTGTTGTGTTGTGTGTGTTATGTTTGTGCTGTGTATTCTATTCTATTCTATTGTATCTTGTAGCTGAGCTGATGGCTCGAGGTACGCTAGATGGCAAAAGTAGGTATCGTGTCCTTCTCTGACATCAATCATGAACACTTGAGTCTAAGTCCATCCCACGCTATTTTAGAAATAGGAACGGCAAATCAATACCAATGAATGTTTTTAATTGAATGCACTTGTTTACATGACGAGGTTAAAAACAGAATTTCAATTGCTTTGTACAATCGGAAACAAAAGGTTATTGCGATTAATTGTTTTCCTATCCATTGTTGCTGTATCTTTACTTCTTCCGATTAATTAAGTTTTTTTTCTAGGTTTTCAATAGTTATCGGATTTCCGGCCTATGCGTTTAATTGATGGGGTTTAGTTAGGTATGCCTAATTAGTTAAAATAATTGATACTATCCTCGACTATTTTAATAGCCGATTACTTTTGAAGTTCAACTGCGAGTCAGATTGTCTGATGAACCACCGGGCATCATGATAATATGGGTACGTAACGAACAGCAATTCATTTATATATATATGTACATAGATAGATTATGTGCATTATACAAGGAATTCAAGTAAACGAACAAACAATTCAAACCGCTCAGTAATTTAATTTGATTCACAATTTATGTTACAAGTTAACTGCGGGACACGTGAATCAGTTTAACTTTTAATGTAATGGAAGATAGTAAATTGCATTTGATGGATCTTCATATTTTTTTTGTAATAGGTAAATGAGTACGTAATTTCTGTTATTGTCACAGCACGCCTTGTTATTTACTGTTGGAAGAGCATGATATTTACTTTTCCTTATGTAGAGGATTTATTAATAATTGGCAAGGCAAATATGATCAACTCTTGGCTGCCACGGCTTATTTTAATTTAAATTTTTGAATTGTTTTTTTTAAATCTTTTTTATTACGGATACTTTAAACGTGCACGTCTTTCTACATCGTTCTCACATTTTTAATTTGAACATGAATGATGTAAACAATTTGTTTTTTGTAACTATATGTTGATTTAAAAGAGTGTCCATGGAGTTTCTTGCCCGTTCTTCTCCATAGGTACCTACTACGCTTTGGAATGGGCAACTAGCTTAATTTTTCTGACTGACTGACCCTTTGACAATTCAAAAGTGCCTGTAATTGGTTTATTTGAAATAAATGCTTTGAGTTTGAGTTTGATGAGTGGAAATGCCCGGAACGAGACGCCCTAGGAGGACATATAGTGACCTTATTGGTGATGTTCTTCAGAACAGTCAGGTACGTAGTACTCGCAACCGGCGTGCGTGTATGACCAGAAGTATGAACGTAAACGAGGCAAAAGGAGTATGTAAGCATCGTAGCAGGTGGCGCTCTGTAGTTTCTGCCTACCCCCATGGGAAGAAGGCGTGAGTTTATGTATGTATTAACGGAAAAGTATATAATCCGTCATTGTATACAATTCCTAGGAAATGTGTACAATTCCTAAAAATAGATAGGAAATCTATGATATATTTTGTAGTATGGACTTTTCCTAGGAAATGTATACATTTCCTAAATAGGAATCGGAAATATATTACATTCTTAATGTTTTTAAGTACAGCGGGGAAACCAATAGCGTGGTGATTAGTGCCGCATAAACATTCAGTGCGTATCTATCCACGTCACTGTTGTTCAAAATGGCGTCAGAGTCACAAATCGCGCTTATGAAAGAACGATCATATAATGCTTTATCATCATCCAGAATAACAAGTTCTAAAAACATTGTTTTATTGCAGACGAACGTTACAAAGTGTTATTGGAAGAGGTTTGTGTAGCTAAAACAACGCGATTAATGATTGTTACGGCGCCAGCGATACGATGTGCTTATTACCATTGACTAAAAAAGTAAGCTTATTTTTCCTGTTAAAGATACTGCAAGCAATATTCTTAGCATATGTGCGGCCTTCTTGACATATAAAATAAATAAACAAAAAAGTAAAAACAAAAAAAGACGTCTACTTTTATGGTGATGACGTTGCATTACTTAAATGACAGACTGCCAAAAAGTGTGAGCTTTATAAGAAACAAGCTGACCCGACAGACGTTGTCCTGTCTTAACTATGAATGTCATACGAGTATGTCGTTTAGTTTTAGTTTTAACTATTGACTAAAACTAAAATTATCGACTCTTTTATCAACCGATCCATCTGTGTTAAAGCGCATTCTGTCAATCGCTGACAGTTATTTCAAACAACTGACAGTTATGTAAAATTAATATTGGCGTTAAGTTTTTTTAAATTTTGTAACGTTCCGATCAACTTCCTTATTTTTTATTTCATAAGATCCTTCTCCTGACAATAACGAATATAACACAAAACAAAATAGTGAAATCGGTCCAGCCGTTCACGCGTGATGGCGGGACCAAGGGAAATAGGGATTCATTTTTATATATATAGATAGATTATACGTAGTTTTTATATGTGCTAGATGGGCCTTAAAAAAAAATGATTTTTGAAGTTTAATTAGTAATGAATAACAATGAATATTTTATATTTTACGATGTGATTGTTACAGCTGATTATGTCAACGAGAGCCTATTAAAAAAACTGATTTCAGTTTACAAACGTCTTTTATTCCTTTTATTTACACAAAGCATTACTTTTTATATATATCCTAAAATCATCTCGGAATTGCATAAAATTTCTAGGAAATGTGTGTATTAAAGAATCTTTGAAACATTATTTTACACATTTCCTAAGTAGGCTCGGAATTGCATATATTTCCAAGGAATTGTGTACAATTCCTAGGTTTCATACATTTCCGGTAACATAATATGTATTAATAATTGATCCTAGCTCACATAGTTAAACATAATCGGCTTCAATTGTGATTGTTATCCAGTGCAAAGTCGCTATCACTTTTCAGCCATCCGAATTGGGTTTATTTTACAGTCTACCTGATAAAAAAAACATAAGGACCATAAAATCATGCCTGTATTTCTCGAAGGTAAAGATGAAGGCGTTTTTTTCAGAGGTATAAAGTAACACCCACATTTTGCAAATTATCTTTAAGTTCCATGCAATACCAAGTGATACCTGATAATCCTATAATAAAGAGCATATGTGAGATACAGTAGCATTTGCATTAAGGCTCCCGTTCCGGACAATTGCTATGAAAACTACATGGAAATTGTTCTACCAGAATCGTGTCGCACCGTCGCGTCGCGCCTATTTGCAGGATTCTTTAAACTTTACAACAACAAAAAATTACGGGTGAGCACTTACCTATTCAGAGTACCGTATTATCAACTAATAATACTAAGATTATCATTCTACATAGATTTGCAACTATGTACTTCGCTAAGCCCAAACAAAATATACACAAAAGACATCCTACAAGCACCCATTAAAACAAATAAAGCCATTTATCATTAAACTGAACAATCCTAATGATCCAACACCTTGAAATGACTCATAGGCTTCCAAATCCATCGCCCACTCCATTCCATCTCCATCTTAACTCCTTATAGTCGGATGGTAAAGGCTAACCATACATGATCAGTTCTATAAAAAAAAGGTGTTTATTCACAGAAATATTTTTTTAACAATATATATTATGTCTGCCAAACTTCAAAGCAGTTTGTTGACAGACATAGCCCCTTTTTTTAACATTTATAATACTGAAATCCATACTAATACACATATCGTACACATCGTCTAGGGATATTTCGGATTATCTCAATTTACTCAAAATTTGTTATACTCGTAAATAACATACAACATGTATATATTTTTTATAAAGCCCATTTATCAGACTAGACTCCAGAATAAAGCAATTTTTTTTTTTTGTGAAAATATTTTTTTATTTAAATAAACACGAAAAGTAAAATAATGTTAAAACTAACGATGAATGTGTTTTTCAAGAAAAAGTGAAAAATAAAGCGAAATGATTTAGTATTTTTGCTATTATCCGAAAAAAATGTAGTCAGTAAAACCACCCATGACGTTAACAACGGTCCTGCAACGGTTTTTCGTGCTTTGAACCAAGTTATAAAAGGCTTGCTGCGGGACAATTATCCTAGGTCCTGCTAAGATGCCAAAAAGTTGCTCTCGAGTCGCAATGTTTGCAGAAAAAATCATCAAAGCCCTTCTTTGGAGCATGTACCAGGCGTGCTTTATGGGGTTTAGGTCTGGTGATTGCGCGGGCCAGTCTAAGACCGATAAATCGTGCTCCTGCAGCCACCTGGTCAGCCCTTGCGCTGTGTGCTGACGGGCGCTGTCGTTCATGAGCGTGACTACTTGGCACAATATTAGTCGATGAGGGTAGACTACTGTAGACTAGATTGGTTGACTAGCACCTGGTTACTGTATTTTTCAGCGGTCGTGGTTTTCTGATCCAAACGAGAGTCTGTTTATCCACCAACACGAATTCCCGGTCAAGTCGTAATTGTTCCGCCGTGGTATGGATGGACTTCCTGAGGGGGTTGCAGACGGCTCTCACGACCAGGAACTCTCCTTACGCGTACTCTTCGCGAATCAAGGTGAAAACCAAATCGGGACTCAATTGTATACAGCACTACAGACCACTGGTTATCTTCCCAGAGCAAATGTTCACGAGCCCACTGTAATCTTGGGCCACGATTTCTTCGGCGTAGTGCTGGAGTACGAAGCGGTCTACGAGCATGAAGGTTAGCTTCATGCAGTCTTCTCCTCACAGTTTGGTCACTCACAAGCAACTGGTGCTCTGACTGGAGCCTTTGAAAGAACTGCATGGCTGGCCGTAATATTTGGTTGTCTTCTCGCAGCAACTTGCAAAAATCGGTCTTGCCATAGGAAGGTTATGCGCTTCCCGCCTGGGTGTCTTTCAGCCACTTCACCAGCAGCACGAGAAGGTGACCATAACCTTTGTTTTGTTCCAATCTCCTCAGCAATACTCCGTTGAGTAGCCTCAGCTTGGAGCATGCCTACTGCCTTTAACATTTCCTATCTCGTTAAATGGCGCCGCTGCATGATCCATACAGCGGCATAAATTCGCTTTAAAATTTAATCCATATGATTATTTATAAACAATGATTTTCCTCATAATTTTATTCTATTTTATTCAGATTTTGATTGTATTATTTGACTAATTAATAACTTATTACTGACATTGTATTATTGACTAATTATTAACTTATTATTGACTTTGTATTATTGACAATTTTTTTTTTTTTACATTGTTTACCACTGAATGAATTTACAAATTGAATGATTTTATATTTTTATTAACGATTTTAATCATTCGAAAATAAGTTAAATATTTGTTTTTTAAATTATTTCATAATTAATTCTATTAGAAAATATTTTTGCATGCCTCACAGTAGAATGTACTGGATCCTTCCCTTACCAACTTACTGGATCACCATATTTTTGTACCTACATTCATAGCAAATAAATTAATTCATTTCATTTCTAAATTAACTGCTAACTTGTTTTGAAACTTTTATTTGACACCAAAAATTACCAAAAGCTATGTTACGTAAATTTAAACCTTCGAACTTCGCTAAAGGTATGCCGCGCAAATCTTTTGTTTTTAATTTATTTTTACAAATTCAAATTTGGAATCATCTAAAAAGGCCTACAAAATAAGCTTTCTTCAAAATATTTTGAAACCGGTCAGTATTTTTTGAGTTTAAGAACTTTATACAAAATATCTGTAGACGATGTTGATGTGTGTATTATAAATTCGAAAGTAACCCTGTCTGTTTGTTACCTTTCCACGCCTAAACCACTGAACGGTTTTCGATAAAATTTGGCAAGGAGATACATGGCTTCTTGAAAAAGGATATAGGCAACTAACTTTTTGTTCCGGTAGCACGTTCCCGTAAGATAATTTCCGACATCCTCGCGGACGACACCGCGGACAGAAGCTAGTCATTTTAATTTAAACTTTTTCACATAGAGGTCTATGTTATACTCTATACTGACTGAGGCTACTACTCTATGGTTAACTCTCGATGTCCGCCTTCGTTAAATACTGTGAACAGGGTTATTTTGATATTGTGACTTTATCCATCCATGTTAATCGATGATTGTTGTGACGTATACACGGCTACATATCAAGATATACATTTCCAGTATAAGCTGATCTCACATTGTATAAGATTTCCGTACAATGAGAGGTCAACTTATACTGGAAATGTATAGCTTGATATGTAGCCGTGCGTACGAGTATATGTGCTCATATTTGGTAAACAAATAAAGACAGACACAGACTAGTTTGGAATCGTATTTATTTCCATATTGCTGTTGGGTTGCTGACGCTGACTTGAAGACGCTGCACAACGTTTGCTCATCAGCTTTGACAAAGCATATTAAAGAGGTACTTATGTATTTCATTTTTTTTAAACGGTTTTGTGATAGTAACAGTAATTTTCGCTTCCCATCTTAAGAATCCCTACCATATCCCTACCTCATACGTCAATCGGAGTGATGGTGACGACTCCTTGAACCAAATGAAACTAAACAGTCTCACAGCTCTACCCTTCGTCGTGTTGATGCTTCTACAAATTATTATTTATATTTGTTTTGACCAAATCTCAACCATATCGACAGCGTTAGCAGTATTCTCGCACTGGCCTGGATAGAACAGGTGCTGTTACTTACACAAAATGCAGGACAGGAGATGAGGCATCGTCAGTGATGTGATAACAGTGGCATTGTGGTTCATCAGAGCATTCTCATCTGCCTAAGCAGAACCTATGTTCCGCGGCTATTGGCTGGTTTCGTTGCCAGTTTAGAGAAAGTCACAGCATTTCGTGTCGTACGGGAATCTGTTCAGGCCAAACTGACGCAGGTTTTCCTGTTCAGTTTGGCCTCTCCATATATGGAAAGCCTAACTAACTCCTTAGTTGGCTTGTAAGGCCAGTGCATCGCGTTTATTATCAAAATGCAAGTCTTTGTAGGCGTGCCGACGGAATGCGTCACTGATTGACTGTATCGAAGAATAGGATGAGTCGGGTGATTGTTGAACTTGTGGATTGTGTCTGGTGTTTTAACAATAGAATAGAATAGTTAAATTTTAGATTTCGAAATTCACCAACATAACATAACGTCACGCCGTGAATCGTAGTCGTTATTAGTCTTAGTCTTAGTACCTATCTAGTAGTATTCCATGAATCCTAATGGGATGCATGGATGGATGCCCACATTCGTCCCATGAAATACATTTTTTTTTGCAAGAATTGTAGTAAATACATATGGTCGGGTTTTTTTTTAAAGAGTTTCTAAAACAATTCGCTAGAACTAACATGCAAAATTATTGTAACATTTATTAAATAAATGAAGCTAATAAAATTGGTACATAAATCATAGTTATTAAATTTAAAATGTCAAGTGTTTGTCAAATTATAATAGTAAGATGTTAATTTCAGTGAGAATCTTTGAAGTCTAAATTCGCATTGACAGAATAGAAAGATTTTTCTATAGGCCATTTGAATAACGCCGCTTTAAATCGATTGATTGGCAGTTCTGTATATCCTTATAACCATTGGAGAGCAACTTCTGTGATATAAATGGCTTTTCATTGGAGGAATAATTATTAATATATCAGGATAATCTTGTCTTCAACGTAGGTAACAGTGTCTCCAAGACGTTGAAATAACTTGGAGTGCATTTAAAGAACATTAATTTGTAATACTCGTAGGGGTCGAGCCTATTGACACCAACAGGGCACAAATCAAAATTTACTAAATGTAGAAATATTTCGCCTGTCGATGTTGTAATGTAGCCATGATGTTTAAGGCGCTTCCCTGACCAAACGACCTTGAGCGTTCGGTCCTTCTCTGGTCAGTCGCTAAGTCTCGCTCTGTCTCCGCTCCCTGCGCACGCTCATTTACCATAGAATTCACAAAAAAAATTAAATGATTTTAATAAAATAAGACAAGCGATGTTTTGAAATAAAATAAAACGTGAATTATTTAGAGTTTTAAATTATCTATCCATTAGTGTAATCCTCAAATTAATAGAACGTCACCTTTAGCAAAAGATGCATGCAATCAATAATTTTAGTCACTTTTTTACAAGGAGATTTTAAATGTATTTATAATACATAAAAACAAATAAGAACGTGCAATGTAATGATATGATATCGAACATTAATAATTTGCTTATAGATGTAGTTTATTTATTACCCATAGTGAATGAGTTAATAGCCTCTGAATAACGCACTATGGCAAGGTTTTGGTCGGGGTACCGCCTTAAGCATTTGTTCTCTTTCAATGTCGTTGTATGACTTGTCGTGCATCGTGTTAATTGATTATCAGAAATGGTACACATCAGTATAATAATATAGTAATTTTATAAATGTTTATCCATTGTAATGTGAAGCTTAGTAGTGCTTAGAAGTGATCGTGTACGTAATAATTTAGTTTTCAAGGAAGAGAAGGACCGTCCTACCGTAATACTGTGATTGCACGGAGGATGGGCGATTGACCCCAAACAGACTGTTCCTGAATAAAAAAATAGTTAGTTAGTAGTGGCCATCGCAAATTATGAAATTGGAAAGAAACCCTCATGTATGGTTGAGGCACAGTTTGTATAATGAAGAGAGTACTTACACTACCTACGTCCTGAATTCCACGCATTTGCAAGTCGCTAAAAGATTTTTATCTGCTAAACAATTCAAAGTATTCTCGCTACTCATTGCCAGTAACAAGTCGTCTCACCCGGCGTATCTTCGTATCATTGTCGCTACACAACTATTGGCGGTAGTTAATATTATTGATTGGCAATTAAATCGATCAGACATGTGTGCCGATCACGGTCAATGAACTTATGTACATTCCTCGATGTTATATTATTATCTGTTATATTTTATGAGATAAGAAACGAGTATTTACCAGTGCTTAATTGTTTCAATGTTGATAATCTGAAAATGTAACAACACTTAGTTACATTTGGTCGTTTTTCTGTATTTCATCAGAATTTCTGCTGCTATTCGTTTTTCAAACTAAATTATGCATAGTAAAAATATTTACATCTACGAAATTGTATATCCTCACTCTTTCGAGTGTCTTTATCATTCAAGTGGCAATCGATACAAAAGCGTCTTAAGGCTCGTGCACACTGGCGCGACGCGACAACGTGACACAAAGGCACCGCCTGTCGCACTACGAGCGGCGCCTTTGTGTCGAGCTGTCGCGCCGCGCCTGTTTGTGGGAGCCTTTATCCTTAACTGCAACATAATAAGTTTATATAAGACTATTAATAATGCAATGTCAAGAGTAATTAAGTTACATACATTAGGTACACTTCTACGCAATAACACTAAACATATATGCATATTATGCGGAAAATTCATCTCAAATAAATCTTATGTATAGTGCACGAGACAAATTTTTCGCATATTATGGTTACAATATCTAACGATGGAATCTTCACTAACATAAGAATAAAGTGGCATTTTTATTTATTGATCAATTTCCATTAAGTTGAATCCTCAGCTATAGAAAAATTCTTAGGAGGAAGAAATTTCCAAATGTTGACGCAATCGTCAACATTTGGAAATTTCTTCCTCCTCCTCATCAATTTCATATCAATATATGAAATTGATGATTATTATATGTCATTCCTACAGTCGCGAATTGCATTTTGAGCAACATACGACGTAAAACAGAGCTGCATATACAAGAAACCAAAGAAAATTTTTATTTGGCTGGTTACAGCTGAGTATTCACCTTAACAGCTGGCTAAAATAAACGCAGTGGAAACTTACGCAATGGAAGAGGATAGAACTGATACACGCTTGTTTGTTATATTACCCTAGTACCTATTGCTAGTTAAGTAGGTAGGAAGTGGCAATAACAGGAAAGTTCCTGGTAGGGGAATTATTGAGCCTACGTAAGTGTTTTCCATAGTGAAATAGGTTGAATGCTTCCTACAATTAACTATGTATATGTTAGTTTTCTCTAAATTCAAACTTTACAATGAATAAATTTATATGGAGTCGGCGCAGCGTATATTATTATCTTCTTTTCCATAGATACATCTCTATAAGCCGTCAGGCGTCAGCCCGTCATCTTAAACTTTACAAATATAACTAGGTACTGTTCCTAAATTTATTTTTCTGTTTGCTAGATTTTTTGACTATTGAAGATTGACTGTTGAATGACTAATGCCCGTTTTAACTAACACTAAATGACACCTAAATGAAAGCCTGGTGTAAGTGAAAACGGCCATAAATCGATTAAAGCTATTCATTGTTTTTGGCTCATTCCTTTGCAATATTATCTGCAAAAAGTACTATTCTTGAATCTTAATTCATGATATCACTCTAATTCTAAAATACATCGATAGTAAAAATGTATAATCGCTTTTATCTGTTTGTTTAAATGCGTGCATGGGACCTTGTATAACGTCAAGTACCATCATCTTCCACCTACGCATCGATTGTTACGTCCACCACCTTGAGTAATTGCCTATTTTTGCACTTAAATGAATGTGGCAACACATATAATTGAGTAGGATCTTCATATCCTTCATGCTCTGACGTGGCGTAGGCTTTCAATAGACATTGAAATGTTCGTGCATGTATTTGATTGTTTTGATATTAAAGCTCGCTTTTGACTATGGGATATAATGTAATTTATATTAGGTTGGGGAAAAAGTCTTTTCGCATTATAGTATGTATGAACTTGTAATAAAACCTCTTTGGCTATACTATTTGTATCTGGCTGGTTTTGGTATCATTGAAAGTTTAAATTTTAAAGAACATAATTCCAAATTCAAATTAGGAAAATGTGTAATTTTCATTTGTTTTTCGTACTGTCAAGATGAGTGAATCTAATGAAGAAATTCGATACATTTTAAAATTTTACTACAAAAAAGGTAAAAATGCAACGCAAGCCGCGAAAAAAATTTGCGATGTTTATGGACCTAGTGCAGTGTCTGTGAGAGTAGCACAAATTTGGTTTAAGCGTTTTCAATCCGGAAATTTTGATGTCAAAGATGCACGTCGCTCTGGTCGCCCTATTACGGATAAAATGGATGCCATTTTTGAAAAAGTGGATCAAGATCGGCATATCAGTAGTTACGACGTAGCTGAAGAACTGGGAGTTGACCACAAAACAGTTTTGGCACATTTGAAAAAAATTGGGTACACAAAAAAGTTCGATATTTGGGTACCTCACGAGCTCGCTGAAAGAAACCTAATGAACCGTTACTCATTTGTGATTCTTTATTACGACGTAATGAAACCGAACCATTTTTGAAGAAGTTGATAACTGATGATGAAAAGAGGATCACGTACGACAAGAACGTGCGAAAAAGGTCGTGGTCAAAGGCCGGTCAGGCTTCACAGACTGTGGCGAAACCCGGTTTAACTCGCAACAAGGTGATGCTGTGTGTGTGGTGGGATTGGAAGGGCATTATTCATTATGAGCTGTTACCACCAGGCAGGACCATCGATTCTGAACTCTACTGCGAACAACTGATGAGATTAAAGCAAGAAGTTGCGAGAAAGCGGCCGGAATTAATCAACAGAAGGGGTGTGGTTTTTCATCATGATAACGCTAGACCTCACACATCTTTAGCCACTCAGCAAAAATTAAGAGAGTTTGGCTGGGAGGTGTTTATGCATCCGCCGTATAGTCCTGAGCTTGCACCTTCAGATTTCCACCTGTTTCGGTTTCTTCAGAATTCTTTAGGCAGTGTCAGGTTAACATCACGAGAGGACTGCCAAAACCACTTGTCGCGGTATTTTGATCAGAAGTCCCAAATTTTCTATAGCAATGGGATCATGTTCCTACCTTCAAGATGGCAAAAAGTTATCGAACAAAATGGTACCTACATACTTTAGTTAAATGTAAATAAACTATATTAAAAAATGTTTTGAATTTTCTTAAAAAATGCGAAGAAACTTTTTCCCCAACCTATTATTAATAGATATAAATTAATATTAGATTATTAGATTTTGATTCAAATTTGTTACAGTTGTAATGGCAATCATGTCATTTGGTCTAAATAATAGGCTTTTATTTTTAAATAGATTCTTCTATACATATTTTGTGAATGTGAGAAAGTTGAGGCCTAACTTGTAGACTAGATTTGTGGACCTTTTTATATTTTGTTGAGTACCTGTTACTTGTTGACAGGCCTACACTGTCCTCCCTTATCTATCAACACTGTAATTAGAAACATTGTAAAAGCCCCGTATTTTTAAAAGAGTAACCGTGGAGTTTCTTGCAGGCTCTTCTCCATAGGAAACAACCAATTGGAACCGTGCACCTAGCTTCTGACGTTTCATAAGTGCCCATGTTGGTTTATGTGAAATAAAATATTTTGATTTGATTTGATTTGAAATTAATATCGCTCACACTGAGATGTATATATATATTAGACTCAAACTATAAATGTTTTTTTATTGTCTTGGGATATAATATTACCGGCAGGAACAGCGACGCACAACCTATTACTATGGATTTAGTACATTATTCTGAACCTGCGTTCGAATTTTGCGTCATTAAAAAAAAATGCGTTACCATATATTTCGACCGCGTAGGTATTGCACTTTTCTATGAAAAAGCTGTTTTTTTAAGTGAAAATTTCTTTAGGCGCTCTGAGCACTTTTTGGGTGAACAAAAATCATGGAACTCACGTCATCGTCACCGAACGCTTTACATGTATACTGTGTATATACGTGTACTTTTTGGGTGAACAAAACGTGTGAAACTCGCGTCATCGTCACCGCATGCTTCCCATGACCGGGTTTACAAGTTACTTAGTCTTCACTTCTATTGGCAGTCCCCAAAGACTGCCCCGATTTTTTTTTATAACCGACTTAAAATTTCTACGCAAGGGGTCTAGGATTATGTGCTGAATTCATAGTTTCAGTTAGCGCGTCGATATTACCACCCTGTTTTATATCTCATACTGAAAAGCGAGCTTCATTCTTTGAGACTATACTAGTATGTATTAAAATTATGTTTTGCCTTTCCACTTTAATGATTCATTGTTGTGTGAGATACGGTACATCTTATGGTTCATTAAGCATGGAGCATATTATTCAATAATAATAATAAAATACAGAGCAGTCTTCAAGTTCAAGTTACTTGTAAAATATACAGGCTAGGAAGGATTTATTTATTTCACCGATCAGATAATTTGGTGAAAAGTAGTGAGTAGGTAATAATTAAGTACGGAATGAAAGTATAAATTAACTTGCGTATGGAAAAACTTACGTACAAGATTAATTAATTATAAATTAATTTCCTGTTCAAATTAACTTCAATTATGCTGATATGTATTAATAAAAACTAAAAGCAGCATAATGACATAACCCAAATCAATCATTCATCAACTTACACAAGAATCAGTAATCAATATTATGTAAAATTCAATCAAGAATATCAATAAAAACCGCTAACATACTAATTTACATAAATAAAAGTAAAGTTGCATCAACCCGTCCGTTGGGTAGACAGCGCGGCGCCGCACCTGCGCGTGCGCATGCACCACAACTGGTTTCTATTGGCCAATCCGATGACAGTGATGACATTATGGAGATAGGTTCAGAAGGTTTGATTGGAGATTAGGCTTTGAAAGTTGCAGCAAATTAGCTGAAACACAGGTGTATTCATGTAGGAAGTAAAGTTACTGGTACTGAAGACAACACAAAAAAAAAACCGGCCAAGTGCGGGTCGGACTCGCGCACGAAGGGTTCCGTACCATTATCTATAAAAACGGCAAAAATCACGTTTGCTGTATGGGAGTCCCCTTAAATATTTATGTTATTCTGTTTTTCAGTAGGTATTTGTTGTTAAAGCGGCAACAGTAATACATCATCTGTGAAAATTTCAACTGTCTAACTATCACGGTTCATGAGATACAGCCTGGTGACAGACGGACAGACAGACAGACGGACAGCGGAGTCATAGTAATAGGGTGCCGTTTTACCCTTTGGGTACGGAACCCTAAAAACAAACTTCTTCCTCGTATTCAAACTGGGTAAACAATTTGGCTCAAAGAACTGAATTCGCCATAATAGTACATACCTAAATTAGTTAATTTACTTAAACATTTAGCGTTTTTCGGTAAAGGCTCCTGCAGACAGGCCCGACGCGACTCCTGCAGGACAGATTCCATGAAATTTTCTTAGAAATTCTTTTACTGTAGTTGCGTCAGCCTCTGTCGCGTCGCGCCTGTATGCGGGAGCCTTTATGGTATCGAGTCGAGACCTAAGCCGGCCAATTCTATTGCATTAGTTGTGACCGGGTATTTTAAACTAAATTCGGTCAGGTGAGTCATATATGGCACAAGGTAAAAAAAAATAATCACAAAGGCTCGTCGTTATCGAAATCGATAAGGAGGACTATACTAACCTACTACGAGTACCTATTACGTACCTAACTATTTAGTAACTTAACAGCTTCTCAGGTAACAAAAAGTTTGTAGCGGTATCTACATCGCCTCATGCCAGCTACGCATCACACTGACGTCACGCAAAATCCTGCATCGCGCAAGCAGAGTTTACCGTGCTACTAGCATATATACAACGCAACGGCCCGTCAACAAACGTCGGGCAGTTGCCCACCAGACAAAACACCCGTCTGGTCGGAGGATCCTCCCTTTACTATGGAGATATGAGTGAACTTTACACCCTGTTCCTCATACCTCTATAAGTTCATCAGACTGGAATCTTATGAGGAAATCAACAACAACGCAACATGGTCTAACACAATTCCAGATCGCAGATTCGAAACCATAGATTGGTCGTCAGAAGCCCGAAACCGACAACCAGACTAACCAAGGGGTAAATTATTGTGTTACAATAACTGGATTGTGGAGGTCAGATAGGCAGTCGCTGCATGTAGAATTTATTTATATTCAGCTACATTCGGTTAGACTGGAAGCCGACCCGAAGATAATTGGGAAACGGCTAGGCAAATAAATGATGATGATGAGATAGGTATATTATGTGGAATTCTAGATCCTGGTAGATTCTTTGGCTTGAGTCTCCTATAAACGAGATGCATACAGCGTCTTGGTAAGATCAGGGAAAAACACTGTTCATTGCCAAAGTATTTACACTAGTACATTATCCATAACAACCATCCTTGTTGGTTGACTCAAAATGTTTGTCACAGAACTTGACGTGTGTTTTTGAAACGCTTACGGCCTGGACACATCACTACGGCGCTGCGCCGCCACCGTGAAACGGCACGACGTCGTACCGCGCCACGGCGTCGTGTACGTTACGCCGCGCCGGCTCACGGCTCACCCGTTAGGCAGTTGATGTTTCGCTGTCGCAAAGTTCGTACGTGTTAGTGCAAAACATTTTTTGTCCTTATAATCCTTAATTCTCTGGGTATTAGCACCATCTTTTTTGCACTAACACGTAAGAACTTTGCGACAGCGAAACATTAACTGCCTTACGGGTGCGCCGTGAGCCGGCACGGCGCACCGTACACGGCGCCGTGGCGCGGTACGACGTCGTGCTTAGCTTGAAATAACATGGGCACTCTGTGACATTTGCGCTGGCAGCAAACGTCACATAGCGTGACATTGTCCTCAATAATACTATTTTGTTAGATCGCTGAACTTCTGTCCTTTCTTGAATCGTGCAGCTGACCGGTTTCCCGCAGGTATTTTCCCTTTAATGTAGTACCAATGTAAATAGAGCAAGTGACTAATTGCTAAGTGCTTTCTACGTGTTAGCTGGATGCGTAAGAGTCTGATGAAAATTGTTTCTGTTGGGAATTCTGTGCGGTCTTTTATTCAGCACCATTAAGTGATGTTATATATATCCGGATTTAGGCTCCGGATTTATGTTTTCGGAGGTCCTCTTCTTGAGACTTTTAAACGTCTTTAAGTCGCTACAACCGGCCATAAAACGCATATTTCAAGAGTTCTGAGATCTCCTGTAGGAGGTCAGCTGTTTTTTTTTTTTTTCTCAATTTCTCGTACTGGTATTATGTGGTGTTATGTTATGTGAATAATTCAAATAAACTTAAAACGTAATATCATCAAAAGACCAGCGATGCAGCAATGGATTAGCAATTTCCTTCAAAATACTACGAAAAAATATACAAATTCAAGCCGCAATCTCATCTCAGCGACAATCAGTGTCAAAAACGTATCAAAAATACAGGGTTATGACAGGGTTTTTTTGACAGATTGCGACAGATTAGAATGCGGTGTTCTTAAAAATTCGGGAATTGCCCCTCAGATATCATCACGTTGACATTTTTATGTATTCGGTGTCCTTGCTTTCCTGTTTATGTACAGTCAGTAAAAGTGATAAGTATGCAGGGTCGCCTGATATAGTTGAAGTTTAGTAAGAAACCGACGAATGTTTTCGAACAAAATTAAATTAAATTAATAGTAAACAAACTATGGGCAACAAATGGCATTCGTTTCGGAGTGATTCTATTTCTACGATCACGTGACATTTTGATAGCTTATGACAACCCCATAAATTTTTGGCTTTTCTACTAGTGTCATCGCTAGTCGAATGTTGCTTTGTCTAGTATTTTTGCTCATTTATCAAATTAAATTTCATTAGAAAACATTCATCGGTTTCTTATTAAAATTCAACTATATCCGGCGACCCAAAGGACCTAGACAAATGGCATTCGCTTCGGAGCGATTCTATTTCTACAGTCGCTATCGCTTTCGCTAATTTTTTCATCATACGAATCGAAAACTAGCGATAACGGTTGTTAAAAAGTGCCACTTGGCTACGCATCTCTATGGAAGTAATCGTTCGACGCTGTCGATTCGTTTCATAGAATCGAATGATGTTAACATTGTCTAGCTAATTTCTATTCGTTGACCTATGATCACATGACATTTCGATAGCTTACCCCATGTCCACCATGTGTGTCACCATATATGTCAACCCCAAACATTTTCTGGCTTTTCTACTAGCATCATCGCTAGTCGAATGTTACTTTGTCTAAGCCTTCTGGAGACTTGTCTCTTTTTCTGACTGTACGTCGTATTTCAATGGTGTTAAAAACTGAAATCTTGTCATAGCTGGCAGCACAGATCAACGTCTAAAATCGCCATTCTTTTGTTTATGTTTACTTTTGTGTCGATCACAAAATAAACGAATAGGGATTCCAATACTTTTTTGGTGAGCTTTCCTCACGATTTTCGTCTTTTAACATCTTTGGCAAATACATGGATCCCTGTGTTTTTTCAGTCAACAGCTGCGCAACGGGTAATATTAATTAATTATGCGTGAAAGAAGTCGCTTATTTACAAAAAAAATATGAAAAGTGACAGCTAGCTGTCAAATTCCTGGACGTTGGAGAGCAGCGCCATCTGAAGTGAGCAAGTGGCAGTTTTTATCCCCATTTGTTAACATTGATTGATGACTTGATTTCCTTATGATTGATTTCATGTAAGTACATCGTGTTATTCATGATTCAGGATAATGATCGCATTGATAAAAGTGGCGACAAATTATTGCAAGTACGCATTTTATACTAGCTTCTTAGCTTGTAATTTAAATTTTATATAACTAAGAGTTATTTCACGACCTCATTGGTCTAGTGGTCGCAAGCAGTACTGCTGAGCATGAGGTCCTGGATTCGGTTCCCAGTTTGGGCAAAGTGTTTTTGGGTTTTTCCATTTGGAATTTCTCGGTAGCAGCCCGGAGTCTGGATTTGTGACCGGTTGATGGCAATTGGCTCGCCCCCTATTACAATGGGACTTAAAACATAACTGGCGAAATGTGGGTATACTAAAGGTACACTTCTGCCTAACCCTTTGGGAATTACAGGCGTGATGTTATGTTATGTTATCCAAGTCTGACAGGGGTAGATATCCCGCTATCATGTAGTTAAACTTAGGTACCTTGCAATTTGGAACAGTTCTATACTAACGCAACTGTTTCCTATCATTTGCGATTTTGCGTTTTTCTGCCGACAAGGAAATTCCAAGCTATAAAGGCTCCCACAGACAGGCGCGACGCGACACGCGGCACCTTTGCATCGCGTGTCGTGCCTGTATGCCATAAGTAGGTAGGTACTTTAGGTATCTATAGAAACGAGTATTTGGAAGAAGGAGGTTGGAGTATGTAAGAACCGTAGCAGGTGGCGTTCTGTAGTTTCTGCATACCCCCATGGGAAGAAGGCGTGAGTGTATGTATATGATGTATGCGTATGAGTTATTGGATTACGTATTTTATTCAAGTGAATAGGATCCAAAAATTTCACTCACCGATTGAACTATAAAATATGATAATTTATTGAAATCTTCAAATTATTGTTTTTTTTAACGCAACACACATTTACGTAATACTAAGTTGCCTACAATATCTTTAGAAATATTATATCTTTCATCAATATGTCATGTTTACTACAGAATTATAAATTATTACTTTGAGTGTGTTTCTAAGTTTTGTACCCAATTAGCTTCCGTGAACTTTCACTTTTTCCATATTATTTAAGACTTTCTTTGTTACCATCGCTTCGATTGACGGCAATGTATTGATGTTCTTCGTCAGTTTAAAATATTCATTCCAATTGACAGCTTTTCTAAAGGCAAACAGGCGCAACGCGACAGGGAAACGCGACTGTAGTAGAACAATTTCTATGGAAATTTCATGGAAATTGTTTTACAAGAGTCGCGTCGCGCCTGTCTGCAGGAGCCTTTAGGCTCCTTCAAACAGAAGCGAAACTCAACGCGAATCACACGCGACACAAAGACATCGCTCGTCACGCGACTGGCGGTGCCTTTGTGTCGCGCCTGTTATAGGAGCCTTAAGCATAAGCCTAAGCAGCCTATGATGTTCCCGCTGCTGGGACACGGGCCTCGTCTTGGTGAGTGGCAGTAGGCCGTAATCCACCACGCGGGCCCGGTGTTGGTTGGTAGATGTCACATGTCCTCAATTTTTTTGTTATATCACTGGTCAACAAAAAAACACTTTTAGTATGTAACATGACTTTTTTTGTCTAGTTATGTTTAGAACAAGGATAAGGATAATAGAAATAAAATTGGAATGTTCCAAATACTTATTTTTTTTGTAATTTGATTTTAAAATATTTTAGAAAATTTCAGTTTCTATCAACAAAATGAAGTTATTTCGTCTTATTGCAATATCAATATCAATGTAACTTTATGATTTACTTCTATATTTTGAGTCGCGGCCGATACCACTTGGCCACCACTGCAGGCTCGAGCTGAAGGAGCTTTTAATATACTTGTAAAAGTTCAACATTGATCATTGTCAGTAGGCTGATTGTATTTGTTTCGTTGCCTTAAAAAACGAACATTGTTTAATAATAAAAAATAAGTTTAAGATTTCTATGGACTTTTGATTTCGAAGTTGCTGCCAGAATTGAATTTGAAACATAAATAAAACGTTCTTAATTTTAAAAAAATGATCTCAATTTTGACTCTCTTTTTAACCGACTTCACAAAAAGGAGGAGGTTCTCAATTCGTCTGTATGTTTTTTTTTTTTAATTTTTTTAATTTTTTTTATGTGTGTTAGCTCATAACTTTTTTCTGGATGAACCGATTTGCATGATTCTTTTTTTATTTGATAGCAGGTGCTTCACATGTGGTCCCATTTAAATTTGATCAAGGTTTGACCAGTAGTTTTTGAGTTATCCTTAATACTGCATATTTTTTCCACTTAGTTTATATTGATGATGTGTTGATAATTTCCTGTCACTGTTATTTACATACCAATTAGTGGAATACGAATTTGTGTGGGGTAGGTACCGCAACTAAAAAGTGAAAAATAAAAACTTTTTTACAAAAAAACAACCGACTTCCAAAAAAAACACTAAAAGACGTGAAAAATAACTTTTATTTCGGAAGTCGGTGGCCAAAAACGAAAATACACAAAACCAAAGGCACCGACTTCCGAAATAAAAGTTATTTTTCACGTCTTTTAGTGTTTTTTTTGGAAGTCGGTTGTTTTTTTGTAAAAAAGTTTTTATATTAAGTACAATCGCGTAGACTTGTTCCAAGTCCATAATATCAAAGGATAGTGACCACAAGAGGACGGTTTCCCGCGTATTGTTACTTGCGGTGTTCGGCCCCGCAATGAGTAATGTGTTTACTCAAGTAAGCGATAGGCACTAACAGAAAGTGTCATAATGTTAAGTACATAAGTATTACCTATCTCCGGTACATATTACGTACTTAGTAAAAAGACGTATCTAGTGTTCTAGACAATGTGACTTCTGCACTCATTAACGCTTGGTAATTGATAAATTAACTTTGAAAGCTTTATGTTTGTATTGGAAACTTGTAATTCTTAAGGCTCCTTTAAACAGTCGCGATACACGACGCGACACAAAGGCATCGCGTGTCGCGGGACGAGCGGTGCCTTTGTGTCGCGTACGATGCGCGTCGTGGGTCGCGCCTGTTTGTTGGAGCCTTTATGTTTTGGAAAACCTTTGAATGATGCTGGTTTCTTTTGATTCTTAAATATATTTTGTCTAATGGCGAAAATAATAAAGACGGATATTAGATACTCAAACGTTTGCATTGTTTTGTAGTTTGCTTTAAAAAGTATAACAACAAAAAACCATTAAGCCCCATTTGATTGTGCGTAGTTTTTGCATGATTATAATTTTATTAAATATGTATCACTATCATAATGCTATATATACTTTTGATACTGCAAAAAATATGTAAATGGCTTGTTTCTGCCGCTTATTGAGTTTTTTGTGTTTTGAGTGTTGTTATTGATACTTGTTTTTTTAAACTTTATAATAGGTAGGTTTTATCGGAGACGAAAAAAAACTATTGTTAAGTTCTTTATACTTATAGTTAAGCTAAAGTAACTCCCATTATTAAGTTTTTTTTAAGAAACTACCTAACTACCCATTTCCATATTATTTAATTTGTGCGTACCTACTTAGAAAATACTGTACTAAACTTATTTAGTTAACTTTTAACTTATGTAGTTGTAGGTAGGTATGTTTTAAGGCTCCCAGAAACAGGCGCGACGCGACAGCGCAACACAAAGGAACGTCTCGTCGCGCGACACGCGGTGACTTTGTGATGCGCTGTCGCGTCGCGCCAGTGTGCACGAGCCTTTACCTTGTAACCTCATCAGGCATCTAAATTGTATCGTAACTGAAGAGAAATCCTTTTAAAGGTGGTTTTACTCCTATGTGCTCCGTTATACTAACAACTTAGATTTGAAGCTTACCAGACAAGCCTACCTGTTAGAAACAGAATCCCACAGCGATCCTAAATGATCGATCGATCATACCCCGAAGGTCACGGTCATTTGACAATGTAGCACCGCGTACGCATCCATCTTGTGTATATCTCACAGAAATGCCGCCATATGTCAGATGGAGATAATATTAAGAACTTTAAATGTCATGAGGATTATTATTTTCCTGTTTTGATGCTTGTAAATGTTAGTTAATAGTGATAGTTGGATGTTGAACAAAAATATGTGTTTGAGTTGGTGTTCTCTTTGTAATTTGTTCATTGCAACAATACTCTTTTATATTCAATTAATTCTTTAAAAAATTTAAATTTTATGTCTTAACAATGTATAATTGCATAGCACATGTGTGAGCACTATGTACCTACTATAAAGCCACCATTTACTAGGCTCGTCTTTCATTGACTTGAATGTGCCCTGGCGGCTGAGAGTATGTCATGCTCACTCAAATGTCTCGCTGGTGGTGGCGTGTGTGTTGGATCATTAAGTTTCCTTCAAAATAGTTGAGCTGAATGGTGCTGATCCATACGTCATGTTCGTGAACGGGCGCCGTCAGTAGGGACCGGTCATCTCTTGGCTGCCACGGCTTATTTTAATCTAAATGTTTGAATTGTTTTTATCTTTTTTTATTACGGATGCTTTAAACGTGTACGTCTTTCTACATCGTTCTCACATATTTTTTTTTAACAATTTTTTTTGTAACTATTTGTTGATTTAAAAGAGTGTCCATGGAGTTTCTTGTCCGTTCTTCTCCATAGGTACCTACTACGCTTTGGAATGGGCATCTAGCTTCATTTTTCTGACTGACTGACCCAGGGACAATTCAAAAGTGCCTGTAATTGGTTTATTTGAAATAAATCCTTTGAGTTTGAGTTTATTTTGTCTATAGATTTGTTTTCTTGGTAACTATTAACATTACGTATTAATTACCGTATTTTTTCCTAATCCAAATGTCGTGACTTGTGACAGTACATACATACTTATATTGCTCATAAAAGGCGTTAAAAATATTGAGTGAAGTTTGTCGTTCGAGGAAATGTGCTAAGTATGTATTTGTCAATGTCACTGACATGTTTTGAGGTCAAAAAATATATAGGTACTTTCATCTCCGGTCTATTCGTAGTTCAATCAACTTTGGCTCGAATTTTAATAAACGTTTTGCAAAAATCAGGGCCCCTCGAACAATCAGATCACAAGTCGCTGGATGACACTGCTCTTCACTGAAACAATATGAATACCGTAGAAGTACCGTGATCCGTGACAAAAGCTATCGATACGGACAACCGACGACGTCATCACAGTGGAACGATCCGATTTCGGAACGATTCGCGAAAATTCCGTTCTAAAGAGTTTTGTTCGCGATAATACTTTATTCTCATAAGGAATTTGGGTGTTGGTGCTGAATAATTGTTGATTAGTTTCGGAGCCAAACGGTTGGCTGTATATGGTTTTCGTAAGATTTTAGTATGTATTTCTGTGTTTTTATAAAGTTTCACAACTTCTTTTTGGCACTCTTGATACTTCATTCTTCTTGATCGTGAGCAGCCTATGTAAGATTTCTATGTACTTATTTTATTATATATTCATAAATATTTAATCCACAAATTGATTTCGTTTATGGCATAAGATAAGATAAAGCCTTTCACTTTCCAATATTAACGTACCGGCTGCAATCATTGAGATAATGAACAGAACATTACTCCGACGCAATTATTTAAAGGAAGTCGATTTTCCAATAATAAGAGCAATTTGTCCGACATTTCCATAAACTAACATTTGGTTTATAATAGTAAATAATTTAGATGGATGGACTAATGGCCTCCTGATTGTCAACTATGATAGGGTAATTTCTGAAGTTCGATGTACGATGTAAAGGCGGATACAGATAGACGACACGTCGACACCGCATCGCAACGCTAAACTTTGCTAGCAAATAGCAATTTAAGACGCTTTGGAAAGGCGTCACGTCACACGTGATGTTACTATGTAACATTTATTTATTTTTTATTTATTGTGAAATTGACCTGCTTTTCTCCTCGATCTCGTCTGGTGGAAAGCGATAGATGAAGTCTACTATGGAAGGAACGAGCCCAAGAGATGGCTGTTCCCTATGCTTTGCAGGTTGACGGGTGCGGAAGGGTACACAGACGCTGGCAAAGAGTTCCACATTTTGACCGTGCGTCAACCGCCACGTGCGTCAGGCCACGTAACATCTTTTAAAGACCATGAATATAATAACAAATTAATAAATGAATAAACAGGCAATTTGATATGCGTTCTACCACGCGAAGACACTGCCTGCGAGGGTTTGCTGTGACATCTTTGCTATAATCACTAGCATCGCACTATAGTGCAGCGTACAGTGATCCAAAACAGGCGGTCAAAATTATTGTCATTTATTCTACAGAAATATTATTTAAAAAAAAACTGAAAAAAATAAGAATGATAGACTGATACTCAGAGAAGCCAAAAATCAAATAACATTAAAAAGGGCGTAACTTGTATTTACCGCTATATTGCCCGGGGCCAGCGAATGACGTTTGCAGTGACAGCTGTCAAGACAATTATGGCAGCCGAGTTTGACTAACCGGTGTCAAAAAACAATCGCTAGGAAAACACACCCACTTACTTCCATAAATAACGTTTCAGTGACGTCATTCGCCGGTATATTGTGGACGCTATGCGAAATCAAACCAAATCCAAATATTTTATTTCACTTAAACCTATATGGGCACTTATGAAACGTCAGAAGCTAGGTGCACGGTTCCAATTGGTCGTTTCCTATGGAGAAGTGCCGGCAAGAAACTCCATGGTAAATCTTTTAAAAATAATTGGCTTTTACAATGTTTTCAAATTACAGTGTTAATAGGTATGGACGGACAGTATAGGCCTGTCAACAAGTACTTAACAAAATAGAAAATGTTCTACAACTCTACAGTCTACGAGTTAGGCTTACAACGATCTCACATTCACAAAATAAAGAAGAATCTATATAAAAGATAAATAAAATAATAAAAATAAACGCCTATATTTTAAACCAAATGACATGACGGCCATTACAACTGTAACCTAATCTGAATTAAAATCCTGTCTACAAAAGTCTAGTAAAGAGTTGTAATAAGAATTGGAGGTCTTTAATGACAAATAATGAGAAAAACTGTCGAAGAAGAATGTAAAAAAAATTGAATCGGGGCTGCCGATAGAAGTGAAAACTAAGTAACTTGTTAACCCGCTCATAGGAAGCGTACGGTGACGATGACACCAGTTTCTCGCTTTATGTTCACCCAAAAAGTACACAATTCACAAATATACACAGTATATATGGAAAGCGTTTGGTGACGATGACGCGAGTTTCACGCTTTTTGTTCTTCCAAAAAGTATACATTTAGACACACTATACATACAGCTCCTGGAAAGCGTTCGGTGACGATGACGCGAGTTCCATGATTTTTGTTCAGCCAAAAAGTGTTCAACGCACCTAAAGAAGTTTTCACTTCAAAAAAAAAGTGAACGTCGTAATTTGGGAGCAGTTAATAGACATTTACATAGTGACACCACATTTAGATGTGGCGGGTACCTCACTTTCAGGAAACCGTATCTTAACGCACGCTGTTATATTCCCGTCTTTACGCAATTTTTTTCATTCCTGAGGTTAGTCAATTTAAATCGAAATTGGTTTTTCAAATGACATGTGTTTTAAGTTTTTTTGCAGATATCATTAAACGTTGAAAACGATTCGTCATTTAGCGTCAGCAATTTGAACTTTTTACAGAGAAGATGATTCTTGAAATTACTGTTGTACAATAACAAATTTAGTCAAATCAAATCATAATTTATTCGCATAGAATGTAGGTATTCTACAATAAAGTTTTTATAAAAAATATAGTGAGCCGGGTACATTCTGCCTGAGTTTTGGCATGCAAAATTAAACCAATGTCACCATCAATAAGCTTATGAGCAAAATAACGAAATAGCAAAAAAGTGTAGGTATCAAATAATGTCAATAATATTAAATTGTTGAGATGTCACAAAAAATCGATTAACGAATAGTAACATTTCTGTATCAAAAAAGCCTTGAGTTTATTTTTAAATTGTTGAAGGGTGTCACTTTTTATGCTGTACGGTAGTTTATTAAATATTATTGGACCCATGGAGAAAACACTTTTTCTAAGTAGTGCTGTTTTGTTTGTCTGTATTTT
The DNA here is from genome assembly GCA_916610205.1 of Griposia aprilina. Lineage (NCBI taxonomy): Eukaryota > Metazoa > Arthropoda > Insecta > Lepidoptera > Noctuidae > Griposia > Griposia aprilina. The sequence goes on from OU744302.1 coordinate 15,918,318, forward strand.
TAAAAGAGTAACGGTGCAGTTTCTTGGTCATTCTTCTCCATATGAAACTACCTTTTGGAAGGGGCAACTAGAATCAATTCTATTTTTTTGTAAATTTTGACGTTCAAAAGTGCCTTTTATGTGACTATTGGAAATAAATGATTTGGCTTTGATTTTGACCAAAAAACAAATTAATGCATAAAATCCAAAGCGAACTCACCCGTTATTTAAAAATATCTATGTACATATGGGATAAGTACTTTTGAGATAAGTTTCCCAATTTTTAACAACGAGAGCAACCTCTTTATTTATTCCATAAGCCGTTTAAATGATTCTGTGAGTTTAAGAATAAGCCATTAAAAGTACAATAAGCAATAAAAAGTGCAAAAGGTACTATTTTGATCAATCATATATTTTCAGATCAATCAATATAAGATCAATCAATATAAGATCAATCAATATAAGTTTTCCAATAGAATTAACGATGAGGGCATCCTCTTTAATAACCCTAATAACTGACATCTCACGTGACCTTTCTTGGTGACCGAGACCTTAGCAAACAGAGGAGACGTTTCATTTTTGTATGGAACTTTGGCTAGGACGTGTACATTCCAGAAAATCTTGTGAAATATATCTATAAACATGTAACAGGCAATGATTTATAGAATTAATTTGTATTATAGAAGTACAAAAATAATATTGAAAATGTTTGACATTTGTTGTGAGAAAAATGGAGACATATGACAATGACATTAATGTCATCTTTCATTAACCTAAAACGAGGATATTTTATGATTGATAAAGACACTCCCGACAGTGTATGTCAAAATAAAACGTTCGGAAATCGGAAGTACACTGGCCAAGTAGATTTTATTAATAGAACTAGGATATTATTACATGTTTCCATTAATAACACATTGGAAATAGGTGTAATAGATAAATTAAAAATACAGCGATACCTTTTTTTTTTTTTGTATTTACGGTTTCACAGATCCATTCTGATTTCAGAACGCATGTTGTCAGGACGCCACCATAGTGTGGCCATAACGACAACAATGCCAATAATTGAAAAACTTTAATTTGTGTGTACAGCAAAGATAACATTCTCAAATTCATATAATAATATTTTTCCTAAATTCAGTGTGTTTTTCCCCGTTTTTTGATATATTGTACAAGCGCTAGCAAAAAAAAAATGAAACATCTCCTTTTTATTCGTTTTTACAAAAAATGCCATTTCCAAAATATATAACGACGGAAAAGTAAGAATTTTCACAAAGACTTGAACAGAGATTCACAACTATCTCTAGGTTTAAGATTACACATAGCTCTAACACAACGTTTTTGGGCTTTAAATACAGTTACCCCAAAAAAATATTCCAAACCTTCAAGACCGATGCGACCAAACCATGGTATGCTACTAAAGCAGTCTTTATGTCAACTTTTTTTTGCCAGGTTAAAAATAACATAAGCTGCAGTGCTTTTAACTTTTTTCACACCTCCTCTGCTTGCGGTTTCCAAGTTAATTGATCGTCTATATGAATTCCCAAAAATTTCACGACCTTTGTTTGATTGATCACCTCAGCTGTCAGCTGATCTGATCAGCTCAGTGTTTTAAAACTAGCTTTTATTAAGCCTGCAGTTATGTTGATAAACTGAAAAGATTTTAATATTTAATTGCAGCGTTGATAGTCTTACTTAAAGTACTCTCTAAAACAAAACTTACAGGTTTTTTTTATAATACGTATGCGAATGGAATATTGATCTTTCAATTAGCTTGAAATATTGAATAGAAAATTAGCCCGCGTTGTTAGATCAATCTGTACGGGCCCTTGACACTTTTTGAATTGTCATCAGCTGAACAAAAGCCCAATAATTAAAATATCATGCGGGTCACTTATATCGATACCACGGGGGTACCATTAGCACTCTTGGAATAAAAGTGCTTATTTCTTAGATCAATAATCTCCCATATTTTTGATATCACAATAACCTGTCAGAAAAGTGTAGGTAGGTATTGATTTAAGACTGACACAGTGAAACCTAAAATATGTATTGAATGCTCTAATATACCAAGTTAAGGGCTGATTTTACCAAAGTCAAAAAATACAAGATCAAGATCAAGAAAAAAAGAAAGACAGATCAATGATTGATTGATTTTTGATTTTTCTTGATCAAAGTCAAGATCTTCTAACCGTGGAATGAAATTGACATCTGGCAGTTCTAGTATGGAAAAACTGTCAAAAATTCAAAATATATCCTTAGGGTAATGCTTATTCTAGGTATATAAAAGTTTGGTGAAATTCGCCCTAAAGGCTGATTTTACCAAAGTCAGATCATATCTTTTATTTGTGGAAAAAAATTGACGTCTGACAGTTCTAGTATGGAAAAACCGTCAAAAATAAAAAAGATATTCTCAGGATAAGAGTTACTCTTGTTATAAAAGTTTGGTGAAATTCGCCCTAAAGGCTCATTTTACCAAAGTCAGATCATATCTTTTATTTGTGGAAAAAAATTGAGGTCAGACAGTTCTATTATGGAAAAACTGTCAAAAATTGAAAAAATATTTTCAGGATAAGACTTCTTCTAGGTATAAAAAATTGGTGAAATTCGCCCTAAGTAGTACATAACTATATTACTATTATTATCAATATCTATTATGACATTATGATTTATTACAGCGCTTAAAGGTCCGCAAACCTGTCCTGTACTTAGCACATGATTACTATCTGTATCTGAACACAGCATATCGTTAGACGTGACTTCATTAACTGCCTCACCTATGGGTGTTTGAGTTATGTGCTAACTGTGGACTGTACTTAATCTATTGGAACGTGGGACATAAAGTTTGTTATTGTGATTGTTGGAATCGTTTGTATTGTGTTTAGATGTATTTTGGTTTGTCTTTAGTCTTAAGGCGGTACCCCGACCAAAACCTTGCCATAGTGCGTTATTCAGAGGCTATTAACTCATTCACTATGGGTAATAAACGACATCTAAAAGCACATTATTAATGTTCGATATCCTATCATCACATTGCACGTTCTTATTTGTTTTTATGTCTCACAAATACATTTAAAATCTCCTTGTAAAAAAGTGACTAAAATTATTGATTGCGTGCATCTTTTGATAAAGGTTTTGTTATTAATTTGAGGATTACACTAATGGATAGATAATTTAAAAATCTAAATAAGTCCAGTTTTATTTTATTTCAAAACATCGCTTGTCTTTTTTTATTACAATAATTTCAACTTTTTTGTGAATTTTATGATAAATGAGCGTGCGCAGGGAGCGCGGCTGAGAGAGACTCAGCGACGGGACAGAGAAGGACCGAACGCTCAAGGTCGTTTGGTCGGAGAAGCGCCTTAAATCTTGTGATATCGTGATTAGTGAAAGTAGCCAACACTTTCATTTGATTGCATAATCAGCCTATAACGTTCCCACAGCTGGGACACAGGCCTTCTCTCTGTGAGAGGGAGTGCAGGTCTATAATGCACCATGCGGGCCCAGTGCGAGTTGGTGAATATCACATGTCTTCGAATTTTTGGCCACGCCAGTTTCCTCACCGTTATGAGAACTGGTGATTATATAAATAACACAAAGTAAAGTGCCTTCTTAGGTTTGAACCCACGATCTAAGTCCTAAGTCGATGTCGTTAACACAGAGCCACCGCTATTACATTGATTAAATTCGTAATATCCTCACCATCGGTATCATAGACATTAGCGTTGCTCATCAGCCTCATTCAACTCACTGTCGAAGTGTTGATGGTAGACCTCCGGCCATTTGTGGAATACTTTCTTTTCCTGTCTCAATCAGACCCAGAGTCCTTTAGAAATCATCTGTCCATCTGTGTGCTAGTCTACTAACACTTGTGCTTTCTTTAGAGCATTATGTTCTACAAAGATTTTATATTTTGCTTTCAGGCTCTTGCACTGCTAGGAGTCGTCGAACAAGGTACTTAATCGAATTTTTAATTTTACTGTTTTACTGTCGGACACAACTGCAAAATAAAAGCATAAATCACTAACAAACGTATTTCAAAACATAATATTTTGAATCATAAACGAACGGCACAATATATTATGTCCCCTCTAAGAGAAAAGATCGTGTGTGACACTTATGCCATGTGCAAGCGCAGAAATACTACAGATATTTGTAAATCTGCATTGTGAAAACCACTAAACAACCCGACAGTTGGTTTGAGTCACAGCATGACACATTTAGGCCACTGATACCAGCCAATACCGAAAAACAATTGAACAGACACGTTCGAAACGAAATATTTCATTTTCAATGCTGGTTATATTCTGGCGGAACTTAAATGAGCCAGAACTAACACGGCAATGTATAGCGAATTTGAGCTTTGATTGCCAAGTCCTGGATTTCAAAGTTCAGTCAACGTTGGGGAGGACAGACTGGGACGGACCACGGGTAGACATATTTTTAGACGGCGTATCTTATGTTAGTCATTATTCTGTACAGCGCCACTTGGTAATGTTTTAATCAATTTCGTCTATTCATTTTGTGGCATGTGACAAGTGTTCGTGAGTCAGTAATGAAAGTGGTACTAAAAGTATCAATGAGTTTATGCATTTAATTGCAGTATTTAAATAAATTGCAGACAAACCTGGGACTAACTCATTGACATAAAATCTGAAGTTTGTATTCTTCTGCAGGGTTATATCGACGAATTTTTAAAAAGTACTTAAAACACTAAATTAGAAATTCGACTTCTTTTATTTACAACCGAATCCAGTATTGACGCATGATGCAGACCACTGCTTCTTTGATGTTCATTTGAATTTGAAAAAAAACACAACAAGTTCCATATTTCAGTTTGCAAGTCTAAAATAACAAGTGAACTGAGAAACAAAAGAATATTGACAGTTTCAAACTTTCATACACGCGACTGCTGAAAAAGCTTTTGGTTTTTAGCGTAGTTTTTAGCGAGCAGTTAGTTTTTTTTTTTGACTTTTTCTAGATCCAGGTGCAGAACATTTTGATGAATGCTGTGAAATTTTATCTGGTTTTCTTCACCTTTCAGTGTTTCGAAAAACATTTTCTCTGAATTAATTTCAGGAATGCGGAGCTGTAGGTTGGTTAACAGTTTTATTCTTATAAATCATCCGTCTAAGTTTGAAAACTATTCCGTTATATCTTGTCAGTTCGGAGAATTTTTCAAGAAAAACAGTTCTGTTGAGGTACATACTAAAATATGCCGAGTTTTGGTTTTGGCACTACCTACTTAATGCTGGGTTTCTTTAAAATTCTCCTTTTTGGTTTACCATTGCTACAGAAAATTGAATATAAATTATTGAGTCCAACTCAAAAGTTATTTGACCCAGTCCAACTCAAAAGTCCCAGGAAAATCAGTACAAGTGTAGGTCTATTTTTATGGCAGCCAATGTAAGCAATTGTTTTATTTTCATTCGCTGGTTTATTTATAGGGAAAAATATGGGTTACAGCCTACAGGCTTAAGTGAGTAAGTTTTAGAAGAATAGTCGACGTACAAACGGACGTAAAAATATCACGACGGGATTTTATCGTGCAGTGCGAGACTGTCCTGTCCTGTAATACTGTGTTAATTAATACTATACACATGTATAGTCAACAAAAGTGATAAATAACCAGGGTCGTCGATATACACTCGAGAGCAATGAATCCGGGTCTCTTAAAGAATGTTAAAAATCTCGGAAACTAAAAATGATAGGTTAATGCAATAAATTGTATTTAATAGACAATGTAATACTCCTTAAATGAAAGTAAAAAAAATATGAGTCACCATACATTTTATTAACACAAAATTACATAAAGAAAAAAACTGCTGATCTCTCCTTAAAACAAAAATAGGAAACATGAAATTTTTGAACTTTATTACGATTTTCTTGAATTTTAATACTTCGTATTGCCTCCTCGTGCTTCCATTACTGCGTTTACGCGGTTTGGCATGCTGTACACCAAGTTCCTTATACGATTTTGGAGAATATTCTCCCATTCCTCTGTGAGAGCAATTTTGAGCTCACGAAGCGTGATTGGGGGAGGGTTTCGTTGTTTTACGCATCTGCCTAGCTCGTCCCAAGCATGCTCGATCGGGTTGATATCCGGGCTGCGCGCTGGCCACTCCATACGAGTAATGTTCATCTCTTGAAGGTAGTCATTCACAATCCTACCTGTATGAGGTCGGGCATTGTCATGCATAAATATAGCATCCTCACCTAAATTGACCATAAATGGACCAACGTGATCATTGAGGATTTCTTCCACATATCTTACGCTAGTTAAAGAGCCGTTTTCTATGATCACCAGCTCTGTGCGACTTTCAGAAGAAATTCCGGCCCACACAAGTACAGACCCACCACCGTAGGCTACTTTTTCTTCGATGCATGCTTGCTTGAATCTTTCCCCTGGTCTTCGATACACTCTGTGTCTTCCATCGTGCTTGTAGAGCATAAATTTTGATTCGTCGGAGAACATAACTTTTGACCAATCTTCAATACTCCAATTTACGTGGCTCTGGGCATATCTTAGTCTTGAAATACGATGCCCACGCTCCAGTTTAGGGCCGTTTGCAGGTCTAAGGGGTTTTAAGTTAGATTCAGCAAGCCGACGTCTTACTGTCCATGCACTTGGGTTACTTCCTCCGAGGCGTCGAAACTGATTTGTGAGTTCAGTTCCTGTGAGAAAGCGATTTCGAAGCATGGTGTTCACCAAGTATCGGTCTTCTCGTGCTGTGGTACACCTGGTTCTGCCCGTTCCTGGTCTGCGTAGGTTAGAACCAGTTTCTTCGTAACGTCGGAGAACTCTTTGTACTGTTGACAGCGACACACCGACAGTTCTGGCTGTATCGCGCTGACTCCGGCCGGTTTCCAGCATTGTAAGTATTCTGGTGCATTCTTCAGGCGTAAGCGACATAATTTCAGCTTGAATAATGAATATAGAGCACTATCAACATGGTTTATGTACCCACATAAATGACAGATTACAAACAAAAGCAAAACCAAATGCTGTAATTTCGTAGTTCCATCTTCGAAAGTGGCCCTTTTTCAAATTTGATTTTTTTATGATATAACTTTACAATAACTAAGAAGTTTTAATACCTTCATTTAAGGAGTATTACATTGTCTATTAAATACAATTTATTGCATTAACCTAGCATTTTTAGTTTCCGAGATTTTTAGGATTCTTTAAGTGACCCGGATTCATTGCTCTCGAGTGTAGTTGAAGTTTAGTAAGAAATCGATGAATGGTTTTAGAATAAAAAATATTTCATTGGAAAACATCCATCGGTTTCTTACTAACCTTCAACTATATCCGGCCACCCTGGTTACTTATCTCTTTTGGTGACTATACCTATAAACCGGTGATGACGATATTATATTATCGTAGGTACCTAACAAAATAAGTTGTCGCCAAACACTGAGGTGTATAAAGGAGGCCTATGCTATAAGGCTAATTATCTACAACCGACATCGACATTTTCAAAATAATCGCTATTTCCCTTCTTCAAATATTTCAGAATTTAATTCAGAAACTTATAGAATACTGCTTGCCTTATAAATAGATTGCTATCCTCCCCCATCAGTAATTAATCAAACTCGAAGAACTTTTAGTTTTATTCTGTCTGGCCTTAGTATGTTTGTCTGTCACACCAATTGCCCTGCAGACATGACTGTTAACCCCTTTCAAATGTCAAGTTAAAACAAGCCCTGTTGACTTGTTAATTATGAACTGTCTTTAATCTTGCTTTTGCTCGAAATTCAAAAGGGTCTTCTTTGGCAACTGGCTCCTACTAACCGTTCTGTCAATGTCAAAGGATGTTTTTTTTTTAAGCAGGCGAAGTCAACTTTCTTTGCGGCCTCTAGGATTATTTCTACAGAGCAGTTTGTATAATAGTTTAAAAACAGAAAATAGATTTGTTTTTAATTGCGCCATTTAACTACAATGCTGGTGTTGTGTAAATTAGGTTTTTTTGGTGCTCTGTTGCTTATAATCCGATTATATTGTTTGATCTCCAGCGATTCATTATTATCATTTAAATTATACAGGACTTTGTACCTGTATTTACGTTGCTTAACTCACTAATTGGATGGGCCTTTGTAGTGTTTATTCTACACTCCCCACAGTCGTCAGGGGACAGATCCACGACGGACCCTTTTAACGATGTTAATTTGGGTAATTTACATTGTTAGTTGACCTAAAGGGTTGGTTTTAATTGGGTTATGTTATTTGCTCTGCCTCAGTCTATTATCATTTAAATTAAATAGTAGATAGGTAAATATCTTCGTTGTTTATTACGTTCTCGGTTTTACGCATTTATTGGATAAGTTTTTGTATTACTAAAAGTCTCGCACTGAAGGGACAAAACCCAACGTATCCATTTGTTTTATTATTCTTATGGTTTCGTCCTTAGGAATAATAATACAAATGTGTTATCTGTTGAATAAATAGTAGGCGAAAATACCTATGTATTTTAGCATTTGAATTGTACTCATCTGCTTTGGATTCATATTGGCGATCGAACGGAACTTCACAGGTGTGCAACTTACCAGGTATGTGAAGTGTGGTCTCGGCCTTAAAATAGAGCAAACCGCTACGTATTTTTAGCGTCAAAAGATGACTATGTTTGGACATAGATCACACACCTGATGTATTGTATAAAATCCACCTGGTTGTTGAATGCAAGCGGCATCGTTCTGCAAAAGCGCTGCTTTTAGTTGCTTGTATGAAGGTTTGAAACATATGTTTAAAAAGGAATGATTACTGTAGACATACAGTTTCATCATAAAAAAAAAGCTATAAAAAATAATGTGTAAGCCATATGTTACTAAGAACATAAGTATTAGTAAAAAAATGGCTTTGAGATACGAAGAGCTAACAACCGACAACAGCATCCATGCTTGTAGAAAAACAAGGCTAAAAATAAGCGTCAAACTCGTTACGAATGTAACACACAAGTCTGCAATAAAAACTCAAAATTATTAATACTTATTTTAAAGAAGAACACGTCGAAATTGTCCTTGGGTTGGTACGTAAGTACGTGATCTCTATTACAAAGAGACAATAGTTTTTTTTTTTCGAAACGTTTGATACAGGAATGTGGAGCAAAAACAGCAACACGTGTTTCGTACCCTTTCGTTCGATTCGAGCATAACAATAGTGTTCGTTGTTTGTATTTTTAAATTGTCTAAATGATTCTCAATGAGTGATTTGGTTTTGTTTACAGTTAATTGTTAGAACGAATAATAAATGATTGAATAGTCACGTGCGCGATTTTAACTTTCAAATGACAAGAATTAACTTAAGCCCTCGAGGGGGAGTAGGTCCCGCATCACACACATTTGTGTGAATATTTTTACTATTTTGACTGTCACGAGGTCGCGGCTCCGTGTTTTCTCAGGGCCGTCAGAGACCTCGCGAAGGGCGAAAGTGTATCGAGCTACTATAATATAGTTCAGCGGGTATAGCTATTGCGGGAACTAGATCTCCCACGAGTGTAGTTACGTACGTTACACATTTGTACATTTTTTTTATTTATTTGGGTTTTTGTATATTAGTGGCGCACTATAGAATAGAATAAAAAACTCTTTATTATGCATACCATAAAAAATACAGATATAAATGACCAGAAAAAGAAGAGAAAGAGAGTAAAATAGGTTTTATTAGAGTCTTGAGTGATGCAGAACTAGAAGTAGCGACTACAAAACCGAAAGCGAAGCAGAGCTTGAAAGTGACATGAAAGATGAAGAAATAGAGGATGTAGTAGAACAGGGTGATAGTTTTTATTTATGAAAAAAACTGGTATGAATGGGCTAGAACACCGCCATTACGATCAATAATGTTCCTGCAAAGTGATTATTATAATATAAGTAAACAAAGATGTAATTTACTCCTGTGATTTTGCATGTTATTTGAGAATTTTAGAATAAAATGATTGTTTTGATTTTAGATTAAGTGACTATTGACATAAAATTATTGATTTTTGTTTTAATTACTAAGTTTATTTAGTTTTTGGCCTTTGAACTAGACACTGAAAATGTGACTGGGTAAATTTTTATCACTTATTTTATTAGACGCTCGCAATGTCATTGTTATGTTTCTAATTTTAATAAAACTTTTTCCCACTTTTTTTTAAAGCGCCTTTAATTTATTTTACGAAAAGAATAGCATTTTTTTTTGCAATTTCTCATCAGTCAATTATGAATGGGGGAGTTAGTTTCCCACGAAAGTAATTATGAGGCTGGAAAAAGCGTGTGTTGCGAAGGGTTAAAAATGTTCATAAAGTAAAAGAAGTGTGAAACGTGATCGTAGAATTCGTGGCAAATGGTGTTCTGTAGTTTCTGCTACAAAATGGAGAGTTTATGATTGAAAGTCTTGAATTTTACCCTCTTATTTAACTATAAATCGCAATTTACAAGTCCTAAGAGTAACATTTTTAAATTATTTTACTACCAAAGGGGCTCCAAAAGGCAAAATTAAAATTATCCATGGTGGACACATTGAAGATTGATGATTTGATTGTGTTGTGTTTAAGTATTCCAATGGCAACGGTCGTACGTGCGTCCTTGAGCATTCATGTTTGTTTTTTTGTCACCACAATTGAGTGCCTTGTTTGCCTACTAACTTACAAAAACTAATAGCTTATAGAAGATAAATACATAATTACATAATAGGTACAGTTCGCGCAAAACTTTATGAGCTCTCGGAAGTTGAAGCGATTGGCTGCGCAGTATGCATAGGTGTCCGAGGGAACTCTCTCGCTCTCACTGAGCTGTACCACGCGCGGTTTCGTTCTTGGGCCTACATTCAGAGGGCTCATAAAGTTTTGCGAACTGTACGCACGACGACATATCAAGCTATACATTTCCAGTATAACTAAAACTGGAAATTGAGATATCGTCGTGTGTACGTAGTTTTTTTTCATTGTGAATGTTATTTTGATCATGGTCATCACACCTCACCACACGGGTCACCCAAACGGCTATGCTTGGAGTTTTTCTATGTCATCGAATCAGAAATAAAGAGTGGAGAACCGACATAGCTCGATGAATTGCCAACCTTAAGTGGTATAGGGCAGGGCACATTGCTCGCTGAACAGATGGCCGATGGGGACCGATGACCTTAAGAAAGCCGCAGGAATCCACTAGATGCGAGAACCACATAGCCGGTCGAAGTGGCGATGCTTGGAGGAGGCCTATGTCCAGCAGTGGACGTCTTTCGGCTAAAATGATGATGACGATCACACCTCGGCTGTTCTCACCGCTTGAGTCTACTGATTAACAGGAACTAGTGATGTACCGACTAGTCGGCCCATTTTGTACTCGTATTAATATGCTTAAAAAATTAAAAGAGGGTGATTGAAATCGTTACTGTTATTATTTTTTATTAGAGAATGAGTTTTACAGTTTACTTTCAGTGCAATTTAGAATAGGAGGGGAAGAATAGGATAATTCATTGGATTTAGATCCAGAAATAAAATAAAATAAAATTAACTAATACTTCTAACAAACAAAAAAACTAAAAAAAATACGCTTTTATAGAAACGCCAACTAAAAAATATAAAATAAATTTTAATAAATTTGATTTCAAAAAGTTGTGTAAAAAAAAATGATTTTATTGTAAAAAAAGCGTGGGGAGCATGGTATCAATAGTTATAAATATTTTGTGAACAGATATGAGTAGAAGAGTTATTTTGATAATATCCTGAAAAGCACCCCACGCTTTTTTTTACAATAAAATAACTTTTTCTTACACAATTTTTTTTAAATGAAATTTATTAAAATTTATTTTATATTCGTTAGTTGGATTTTCTATAAAAGCGTGTTTTTTTAGTTATTTTAAACTATTATTTATTTTTCATTTTTTAGTTGAATTTTCTATAAAAGCGTATTTTTTTGTTTTTTTAAACTATTATTAATTTTTTAATGATTATTTAGCAATAGCTTTATGATATTTACATCTCTATTAGCTATTGCATAGAAGAGCGGTGTTTCACCTAGACGGTCTCTGCAATTGTCATATGCTCCTTTATTTATTAATAAATTAATAATTTTACGCTGATGATGACGGCAGACTATGTGTAGCATGCAATAGTTAAAATCGTAACTTAAAACAGTGTTGGGATTAGCTCCCTATTTTAACAGCTCTTCCACAATATTAACAAAGCCTACTTCAACCGCTGTACGTATTAATATCTTATTATTGACATGTTGATGTTCAATTATAATACCATAATTAAAAAGCATCGCTATCACTTTTTTTGGATTCATATTTATTATAAAAATCAATGGTATCAAATATGTCATTATTATTTTGACACTTTAGATTAGGGCAGTATTTTAAAACCCATTCTGCAGATTGTAAATTGTTTACATTGATGGCAATATTTAGAGGAGTTCTGCCATTCTGATCTAAAGTATCAACGTAGACTCCATTATCTAGCAAAATTTTGATTCTTTCACCACTATACTCCGTAGCAGCGTAATGAATTGGTGACATCCAGGTGTCAGTATTAATATTAGTACCTCCAGATATTAGTATCCTTGTAATTTCTTTCTCGTTATTAACTCGGTGAACGAAGTGTGGCGTAGATAAAATAAAATTGTGTACCATCTATCGTTAATTTATCATCAAGAAAAATCTACGTTACCTACTTTGTCGACGTATGAAAGAAATTTTATATCAAATGTAAAAAAAACTTGATAGTAATTACATCAATTTACTATTAAAGTAGATTTTGAATAATTATTGGCTGCAGTCGAAATAAAATCGATAAATATTGTTTTATATCAGAACTCTTGAAACGTACGAAATTATCTGACTTTTCTGACGAGTAGTCATATGTTTGTCTCAATAAATAGGTCATGTATGTCTCTAAATGTGGCTCATTTTTTTTTTTCTTTACAATAATTTACTACTAAAGTGAGTTTGATTTTCATTACATCAATTTACTACTATAAGCGTGTAAGTATATATTGGCTGCTTTTAGAATATATACTGGATATAGCGAGTTGACGAACTATAGTACACAATATTTTCGATATCCTACTATGAAAATCAATGATTTTCAATAAAATTGAGCTGTCATTGATGTTTATTCTAAGTCTGTAACTTATCCGATAAATGGGTAAATTGAGTGCCTACTGCCTTCCTTGGATGAGATACCCTGTTCTCAGGTTCCCTCTCCGAAAAAATTATCTTAATCACAGTCGGTAACTTATCCGAGAAATAGGTGATCGGCTCGCCAAGTAGTTTCCTTTATTGGTCTTGACGCAGACACTCCGGGTATCAGGAAAACAAAAATGCGCTAATCCTGATTATCCTAGTGAGGATAACGGGTCAAACTGTTTAAAATATTGAATTGTCATCGGTCCTTAATAAGTATGCCAAATTTCGAGTTAATCCGACGTTTTGAAGGGGGTCAAAATCATGTTCGAAGATTCCGTTACATACTAACATACGTATGAAGCTAATAAAAGCGTATTAAAAAGAAGAAACTCTATAGCAAATAATTGGCAATAAGTAGTCACGAACATTGCCGATGTCACCCGAACTCAACCGAAACCAATGATTGGCTTGGCCGACTAGTCGGCCATTTTGCAGCCGACTAGTCGGCTAGTCGGCTAGTCGGCCAAAGTCATAGTCGTCCCATTACTAACAGGAACGGATACTATAGTTAGTCAGTTGCATCTCAGTGGTAATAATTTGACATTGACAGGGCGTTCATGTCGTAGCAATATATAAGGTTCTCTAATGCAAGTGCAAGTGTGATTAGACTCTCGGCATCGGTCGCGAACGGTTGTGTGCTCGCACTCTCCCGCTCTCGATTTTTGTCGAAGTTTAATTCTTCTCGCTGCGAACCTCGTAGCGCCCTCGTAGCCGCCCCGGCTGCATCCGATCGTCGATCAATTAATTAAATTTATTTAATTAATTGGTCGTATCAAGTGATCAATTAAAAACTGCCTTTTTCAAGGAAAAGTGTTATTTCTTTAACTGCGCGATAGTGTGAGTAGCTTCATTAGGCCCCTTCTGGGCAAAACCACAGTTTCGTGGTCCTCGGTGGATACCTAGCGGTGTTAACGATCTGAGTGGGGTGTTGTCCCAACACACCCGCCGAACCCTTTCAGGGCGAGGCAGTCAGTTGGACGGGTCCCAGAGCTAACCGGCCTTGGGGGATCTCCTAGTCGGCTCTGGTGACAGTTTTCCCTTCACAGCTACTCACCTAGTGTCTCTAGGGTGTGTCTACACCCTTCGCGCTAGACTGTCAGGACCCCGTTCGCACAATAAGACTGGCGACGGGTTTACAAGCTTAAGGCTCACCATAGGTACTCACCTCCCTGTCTATACCCGACAGGGAGGGTAACTCATCCCCGGGAACACCCACCCGGGGAGTTAGGCATAGGGAAATTAGGCCGGAATCTTATATTCCACCATCCCCCCCCAAGTAAATAGCCCCGCACCCCCCAACCATGGGGGATGCCTTAATCGCGACCTTCTTTAGGGAGGTCCTCCTCAAGGACCCCGAGTTCCTCGCCAAATATGGCGCCAAGTTCGCTGCTTTGCAGCCCCCCACCCCCTGTCCTCCCGACAACTCTGCCGCCATCGCTAACTTTAGCGATGCACTAGAGGCCCCCCCCCCGGTGCAAACCGCCCCCCTCCCCCCCGTACCGATGGAAACCGACCAACGGACAACGACCAGACGCCCCGTCTCCCCGTACTCCTCCGGCTCGGAAACCCTCACGAACTCCTCCTCCGAGGATGACGGTTTCCAGACCGTCACCTCGTCCTCCAAAAGGAAAAAGAACTTCGCCTCTTCCCAGGCAAACAAGCTAAGGGACCAATCGGTCACTCCCCCACCCACCCTTGCGACTCCGACCCCCGTCGTCGCCATCACGACCGGCCCCCCCCCCCGCGTTAAGCCCCCCCCCCCCGGCTCTCAATGCTTTCCTAGAAAGCAACCCCAAAAAGACCCCCACCCCCCCCCCCTGTCTTCATCCAAGACAAAACCAAATGGACTGAAGTGTCCAAATGGTGCGTCGATCTCAGGATCGGCTTCACCAGTGCCCGTTCAACCGAGCAGGGCATTAAGGTCCAAGTCCCTAAATCTAACGATTATAGGGAACTCACTAAGCTCCTCAGAGCACGAGGTGTGTCCTTTCACACCTACTCCCTCCCCGAGGACCGCCAGACCCGCGTGGTTATTAATAGGATCCCAAAGAAGATCGCTACCTCCGACCTTAAAGAAGACCTTGTCTCACAAGGCATCCCAGTAGCCGAGGTGCACCGCATTATGCACCGTGCCCGAGGCGGCGAGCCATACAACATGGTCCTTGTTGTGTGCCCCCCCGTCGAAGGACACCACCCGATCTTCAAGATCAAGTCCCTCTGCCATCTCACTGGATTCGATATCCAGAAGCCCCGCAAGACTGGAATCGTCGGCCAGTGTCACCGCTGCCAACTATACGGCCACTCCCAAAAGAATTGCCATGCCACACCCAGGTGCGTCAAGTGCCTGGGTGGGCATGGCACTTCCGAGTGCTCCCGTCCTAAGGACCGTACCCTCTGCACGGAACCACCCAGCTGTGTGCTGTGTGGCCTCTCCGGGCATCCAGCCAACTACCGTGGCTGCCCCAAAGCCCCTAAGGCAACAAATCCCAAACTGGCGAAGCGTACGGACGCTCGTCAGGGAAGGGAAGCCCCCTCCACCCAACTTCCCGAGCGCCTGAGTCCCCAGAGACCCAACGCTTGGAATTTATCCCAGCACCAACAGGCCTTCCCGCCCCTGGTACGCAACCAACCCCCCCCTCCGCCCCTCATCGCTCATCAGATGGACCCCCGCATTCGCGCACACGCGCTCGCGGCCGCGCCCACACCCGCGCCCCTCGCTACTAACTCCCCGGCTCCTAAAGCCACCACCCCCGCCCCAGTCGCGCCCGTTCCTTCCTCAACCACACCCGTGGCTGTAGGCCCCAACCCCATGGATCCGTTCAACGTGGTCTCAGGCACATTCACTGCCTTCCTCACCCCTCGCGCCCGTCAAATGGCCAATGAAATCGTTGCCGCCAGAAATGCCGGTAACCTTTATGCCATTCAGTGCATATATAACGCGTACCCGGATATTACGCACGCGCTACAGTCATTTGTAAACTCCCCCAATCCCAGTAATGGATAACGGAATCCTCTCGCGTCTAAAACCCCGATCCCTAAAGTTAGGTTATTTCAATGCCAATGGCATCCAAGGTCAGCGCGACGAAATTGGTACCTTCCTCCGCGACCACCAGATCGATGTCCTCCTCGTACAGGAGACATTTCTAAAACCCCACATGTGAACGCCGTCGATAGCGAACTATCATTGGGTTGTTCGAAACGACAGGACTCGGTGTCACAAGGGTGGCACCCTCATTTACTACAGAAAATCCCTCTACTGCATCCCCTTGGACCCGCCCCCCCTCTCACGACTAGAAGTCTCCATTTGCCGGCTAGGCATGACAGGCCACCAACCGATCACCTTGGTATCGGTCTACCTCCCCCCTACGAACCAATCAGAGAACTTCCAATTCTTGACTGACGACCTGACCTTACTCCTCGGCCTGAGTGACTCCGTTATCATAGCGGGGGATCTCAACGCCAAACATCACGCCTGGAATAGTACCAGAATCTCTACCCGAGGGAGACACTTGTTCGACCTCTGTACCCCTCTAAATTTCGATGTCATCGCCCCGATGACTCCCACTCATTTCCCCCACTCGGTTGACCATACCCCTGACGTGCTCGATGTATCACTTTTAAAGAATATCAACCTACGGTTGGATTCTATAGAGGTGATACACGAACTATCATCGGACCACCGACCAGTTTTGCTTAAGCTAGCCCCTCGCGTAGGCCTCCCCGACCCCGACCAACCCCCCTCCACAAAAGTGGTAACGGACTGGAGGAAAGTAAGCGAACGCCTGAAATCCACCACGTCCCCCCACCTAGACTCCATCCCCGACCTCTTCGACTCTATCGCTGACACGACGGCTGCGATCGACTCATTCACTGGACACGTACAATCAGTCCTGAACGATTGTTCAAGGGAAGTTCCAGCGACGGACGACCGTCGCTGGAAGTTGCCGGACGATGTACGTGAACTGATGACTGAGAAGAACGCGGCTGTCCGTGCGTACAGCAACTTCCCCTGCGACGCGAACCGAGCCCATATGCGCTACTTACAGCGAGCTGTAAGGACACGTGTAGCGGAGCATCGGGAAACGGGCTGGGATAAGTTGCTGAGCGAACTAGAGCCTACCCACCTAGCATTCTGTGAGCTTCAGAGGAAACTCAAATCCCGAGAAGTAGCCCCTATGCCCCCCTTGATCCGCCCAGACAATACCATCGCTTTCGATGATGTCGACAAGGCCGAGTGCCTAGCCGACAGTCTTGAGGCCCAATGTTCGCCCAGCTCTCAACCTGTAGACCAAGCTCACCTCTCTGAGGTCGACGCCGAAGTCGAAAGGAGAGCCTCCCTCCCCCCCGTAGAAGACCCCGAGTGCCCTCTGCCTTCCGTCACCCCCGACGAAGTGCAAGAGCTCATAAAGGGCCTTAAGCCCCGTAAAGCCCCCGGTTCTGATGGAATGACCAATAAGGTGTTCCAACTGTTCCCTGCCCACCTGATCATGCTAATGACCACCATCTTCAATGGTGCCATGAGCAATAACATCTTCCCCCAAGCGTGGAAACAGGCCACTGTCATCGGCATTCCCAAGCTGGGCAAGCCTAAATCCGCTCCCTCCAGCTACCGCCCCATCAGTCTCCTCAATGTCATCGGCAAAATCTATGAGAGGCTTATTTATAAGCGTCTCAGAGACTATGCCGAGACGAAAGGTCTCATTCCCAACGAGCAGTTCGGTTTCCGAACCCAACACTCGTGCGTCCAACAGGTCCACCGTATCGTCGAACACATAAGCGTTGGCTTCCAACGTGGTTCGTTGACGGGTGCTGTTTTCTTCGACATAGCGAAAGCGTTCGACAAAGTCTGGCACAATGGCTTATTATATAAGCTATACCAACTTAAAGTGCCAGATCGTCTCGTGCTCATCCTGCGAGACTTTTTGTCGAACCGCACCTTCCGATTCCGCATCGAAGGAGCGCTATCCTCCCCCCGTCCCATTCGCGCCGGAGTCCCTCAGGGCTCCGTGCTCGCCCCTCTCATTTTTACGCTTTTCACCAGCGATATTCCCAAAAGTAAAAGGGGTCAGTTGGCTCTGTTCGCAGACGATACGGCCATTTACTACACCGGCGTAAGCCCCGACGCGATATCTCGCACTCTCCAAACCACAGTCAACCAACTCGGTGACTGGTTTAGGAAATGGAGAATCGAAGTCAATCCCGATAAGAGTCAAGCGGTTCTATTTTCGAAACCGAGACTCAACCTCACCCCTCCCCGTCCGATCACCATGTTCGGCAAGCCTATCCCTTGGGAGAAGCGAGCCAAATACTTGGGTGTCACTCTGGACCATAGACTCTCTTTCGGTGAGCACATAAAGCAGGCGCGTTCGCGCGCCGCTTTCGCTCTCGGTAGACTCCACTCCCTATTGAATGCACGCAGCAAATTGTCACTCAAGTGCAAATTGCGCATTTACACAGCGTGCATTCGACCAATCATGACTTACGCGAGCGTGGTTTTCGCACACTCGAAACCCCACCACATCCATAGGATGCAGACCCTCCAAAACCGGTTCCTCCGTAGGGCAACCGGCTCCCCTTGGTTCGATCGGAACGAGATCCTCCATCTCGACCTTAAAATCCCCACTATCCGTCAGTTCATGAAGCGCATTTCCAAGCGCTTCTTCGACTCCGCGGCCTCACATCGCAACCCTCTGGTTGTCGAGGCTGCCAGATATGGGCCTCCCGCATTAGTCGTACCCGCCGTCCAAGGCATGCCCTGTCCGACCCCGATGACCCCATAACCCTCCTCCAGGAGAGCAGTAGGGCCACCAGTACAGTACACAAATACAGACCGCCATCGTTCCGACCTCGCCGCCGAGGTCCTACGCGACGCCCCCGACGTAATTGTCCCCCCCCCCGACCTTTGCTCGACGACGCGCCAGCCCGCGCCGTAGCTGAGCCTGTAGTTTTAAATTCCCCAGTTAATAATAATATAATTTAGATCCAGCCTGTCCCATCTTGCTGCCCTCCCGTCAGTGACGCCCTAAGCCGAGGTTCGTACCCCACAGGGGGTGCCCTTAGCGTGCGGTCACCTAATTTTTAAGTATTTTTCGCCCCTGGCTGGAGGCTTTAAGTTAGTAGCTTAAGGCACCCACAGGTTTGCCCGGTTAAGTAGCCAGGACCTTAGTGGTCACAACTACGAGCTGCCAATTAGGAAAAAAAAAAAAAAAAGAAGTGCAAGTGTACACACTTATGTGCGGTTCACTGTAGGTACAACATTTTTTACCATCATCGCTGTACGGTCGCCAGCACATCAAGTTAACGCAAACTGTCAGATTTTCTCATTCGATTTTGAACTTAATCATCAAATTTTTTTAAGGTTTAAAATCCTATAGATTTCAAAGCTTCCCGGTAATATTTATTTAAAAGTGTTCGAATAAAATATGATTAAATTATTTTTCGTTATCCTTATCACTAAACTTCTCCGAACCAGTGAGTCTGTGAGTCATGCTCCATGGTAACCGAAATAAATGCCTTTCTACGTAAAATAATTGTATTGTTAGGTGTTCTAAATATACATGCCCTCGTTAATTTGTAACAGTCACAATCAAAATGCGGTCGTGCAAAATGACTAATGTATTCAATTTTACGAAACAGATCGTTACTTTAGCTGAGCAGAATAGTGAACCAAGTAAACGATGAGAGCAAAATAGTTCGCAAGCCCAAGAGTTTACAAGCCACTAATTAAGGCGGTACCCCGACCAAAACCTTGCCATAGTGCGTTATTCAGAGGCTATTAACTCATTCACTGTGGGTAATAAACTACATCTAAAAGCACATTATTAATGTTCGATATCCTATCATCACATTGCACGTTCTTATTTGTTTTTATGTGTTCTAAATACATTTAAAATCTCCTTGTAAAAAAGTGGCTAAAATTATTGATCGCATGCATCTTTTGATAAAGGTGACGTTCTATTAATTTGAGTATTACACTTATGGATAGATAATTTAAAAATCTAAATAATTCACGTTTTATTTTATTTCAAAACGCCGCTTGTCTTTTTTTTTTTTTTTTGAAATTCTACGATAAATGAGCGTGCGCAGGGAGCGAGACAGAGCGAGACTCAGCGACGGGACAGAGAAGGACCGAACGCTCAAGGTCGTTTGGTCGGGGAAGCGCCTTAACTCCTCTCATATAATATTTCCAAGACGTTGAAGAAAATTATAGGACATTAGGGTTCTCAACACTTATACTCATATACCAACTATATTACCATCTGCCTGCCTTTACCCACGAATATTGGGGTCAGCTTCCAGTCTGATCGTATGCACCTGAATACCAGTATCTGTCTATCTGACCTCCACAACCCAGTTGCTGGGTAATACGATAACCTTTGGTTAGACTGGTTGTCAGAATTTTGGCCTTCTGAGTACCCGTAATGACTGTCAAAATTCCACGATATACCAATCCACCCACTAAGCTTTTTAATCAGCCATATACAATTAAAATTTGACTCTTTTTATAACAGGGGGTCAAAGCCAGAAAGGGACAATATTAGTCAGTACAGAAATCTTTCTTGAATAAGTCTGAACTATCGACGGACTAGCAGGATGAAAAGGTTAGCGAGATTTTTTGAAGTCTTTGTACAATACCGAGCTTTGAAAAGCGATCGATGCCGATAGTCCACTTTAAAAGTAAATAGCTACCAATCCCGATTCAAACTTTATGACGGCTCGGAACATGAGGCGAGTCGCTGCGCAGAAACAAATTCACCAGTCAGCGGGGGTGAGGGGTGCGATACTACGCAGCGAGTCGCGCACTTCAGGGGTCTAAACCGTGATCGACGGCGCGATGACATCTCAAAGAGATATTCGATTTTGAACTTAATCATCAAAATTTTTTAAGGTTTTTATTCTTTTGAAGAAATTTGCCAGTTTCGTGTTGACCCGCTGGTCGATTGTACCTATACAGTTCAAAACTTCTCGGTAATATTTATTGATGACATCTCCGAGAGATGTCATCACACTCTGACGGGTTCCGCTTGGACCGGTGCCTGGCGGGGTCGCGGGATTGTCCGAAAGGGTTACCGTGGCCCTGACACACAGGCTACTGAAGGAACACAGGTGGGTTTTAGTCAGTAAAACTCTGACACGCCCTCCCGCTCCTTCCAGAGCGGGAGAAGGTATTTCGACCGTATGCTGCCAATACCTCCTAAGTGGTTTGAGGACAAGTTTACAGGAGAACATAACAACTGAATATTTATAAAAATAGAGATACTATTCTTAAACCCAAAATCCAATTTTATTAGTTTATGTAAAATTAATAAAGTTGGATTTTGGGTTTATGAATACGATCTCTATTTTTATAAATATTCAGTTTTCATGTTCTTCTGTAAACTTGTCCTCAAAGCACTTAGGAGGTATTGGCAGCATACAGTCGATTTGATGATTTCCCACCCGAACGAAATCCGTAGTTTCGGTCAAAGTTACGAGCTTTTACTACCCCTTACCACTTACGGACAAAAGATAATTTCGAGATCCGAATTATAAATGAATAACAACAACAACAACACACTTGACAGAAAAAAAGAAAAAGAAAGAAAAATAGTTTATTCTGCACAAACAAAACGCACATTACAAAAAAATGACATTAATAAAATACAGACATACAATGTAGTCAAAAGCACACACAGTTGTCCTTACTCCCGATTTGTTATTACCTGTCCGAAAAAGATAATTAATCGAGAGTAGCGTTCATTTCAAAGTATCGAAGTACTTTGGAATGAAAGTTTACACGGGACCGATTCTTCGTTGACGGACTTCGAGAGTAGGCCGCCAGAGCCGTCATAAAGTTTGAATAGGGCTGTACACATGAAGGGATATTACACTAGGAATATCAGCACCAGCTTAACATTTCAACACACACTATACGAACATTACATTACCATAAAGTTTCCTTTTTTAATATTTCCATACACACCGGTTAGAAGTCTTTGAACCTTATGCCAAGCCAACACTTTCGCTGCATAATAAAGTCTATAGAACATTTTTAAAGAGATTACACTAAGCTTACGACAAATGAAATATTATCACGAATAAAATCGCTCTAGCGCGAGTTTAACTCTCATACAAAGGGTTCCGTACCAAAACACGCTGCAAAAAACCGGTTTCTTTGTATGGGGATCTCTTTTAATTTTTATTTTTAACACAGAATTTAATCTTAATTTAAATTTAATACTTAGTACAAGTTATTTTATGGTTATTATAGCGGCCATAGTAGTACACACTTTCAAAATTTAAAGTGTCTACTTATTACGATTCAAAAGATGCCCCGTGATAGACGGACGGACGGACGGATGGACGGCGGAGCAAAGTCAAAGTCAAATCATTTGACTAAGCACATAAAAGGCACTTTGGAACGTAAAAATTTAGAAGAAAACAGAATTGATTCTAGTTGCCCAATCCAAAAGGTAGTTTCGTATGGAGAAGAATGGGCAAGAAACTCCACCGATACTCTTTTAAAATGTTTTACAATATTATGTATCATACATTAATTATATAATTATATGTGAAGACGATGCACC
Organism: Griposia aprilina; assembly: GCA_916610205.1. Lineage (NCBI taxonomy): Eukaryota > Metazoa > Arthropoda > Insecta > Lepidoptera > Noctuidae > Griposia > Griposia aprilina. The sequence continues at coordinate 15,941,028 of OU744302.1, forward strand.
TAGAATAAAATTACCATACCACAATAGGTAAAAAGAATGAAACATAAAGCAATTACAGGTAAATTAATGTGGTAGATTCATGGTGCTCACATATTTACAAATATGAGCATTATAGATAGGGCCCCTTCGTTGGCACCCTTTGGGTACGGAACCCTACAAAGGTAACTTGAAAGTGTAAGTTAGTGTTATGGAACTTTCTCTCGCGACTTATGTCTGGGGCTTACTTAATCCGTGATCAATGAGAACTGAGCTTAGAACTTAGTTGTTGGGAAAGAAGCGCGAAAGTGATTCGAATACAAATTAGCGGGAAGTGAGTTAGTCTTTACAATGTTTTTACTACCTATGTTTTACGACAATAGGGATAATTTGGTACTTACTAGCGACCGAACCGCCCTTGCTTCGCACGGTTTTTACGACTTGATAAATCATTGTGATTTCTTTTGATATTAATGTATTGTACTGCTTCTGGAATTAACCCTATAAATGATGGCGAAAATTGAATCAAAATCCGCTGTGTATTAAAATAACAACGCAATCACATAGATAGACACGAAAAGCTACTTTATTTTATACTATGTAGGTATGTTAGATATAAATAAGTCGGATTATTACTTTACTAGCTTTTGCCCGCAATCGCCCGCGTAGATGTCAAAAATTATCCCACGGGAACGTACTACCGGGATAAAAAGTATCCTACGTATTAATCCAGGTTATAATCTATCTGTGTATCAAATTCCATCCAAATCCGTTCAGCAGTTTTTGCGTGAAAGAGTAACAAACATCCATCCATCCATCCATCAATCCATCCATCCTCACAAACTTTCAAATATATGATATTATTAGTAGGATTATACGTATTTAACTGTAATCGCCGGAAAACCTATAGGAATTCTTCTATTTAATAATAATTTATTATTAGCTTTAAGGCTATTAGCAAACAGGCGCGACGCGACGGCGAGACACAAAGGCATCGCTCGTAGCGCGACAGGCGTAGGCGTTACCTTTGTGTCACGTTGTCGCGTCGCGTCAGTACGTGCCTTTAATTAGTTAAGGTCGTATTACAATATCAACATCATCAAAGTAGGTACACTCACAGATCAAAAAGGTAAAGTAAGTAATTATCAAATTCATTCCTTTTCTGCTGATAGCGGGCTTCATTTGTTATCTTTTCTTTCAAAGAAAGCGCGCAACGGATTCGATTGTCTCATGCGTATTGCTAATAAAACTAGACCTAAAGGTGCTTACCCTTTAATTTCGCGACTGTACATTCATCATATTTTCCGTGTAATTCCTGAGTTGCCTTTTAAAATAGGTATCCTCGGGAAGTGACGGGCGTAATGACTCCAGCTCAAGATCACCGGATATCCACGCTTTCCTAATACACTCCGACATATTGAATGCCTTGAGAACGACGGTAGAGAGTGTTGACATCAATGTGGAGACATCCTTCCTCAGTAACCTACCATGGTGTCAGAAATTTTCACTCCAAATCACTCACCTTATTACTTTCTCACAAATCTCTACTGCAGTATTTAGGTACATTCAGCAACAAAATTCCAATCACACTGTCACATTTACATATTATCGTCAAAACTGACACAACATGATTTGATAAATTACTTTCCGCATTCGTGTAATAGATAAAAGTTAGTATTCCGTTTTTTTTTATATTTTACTCATAATTTATAATTATTATGAAAAAAGTGTTAATCGCCTTAACTGTTAAAATTAAAGGCTACGGAGAACACGAAACTGAAAAGAAAACTCAGTACTTATTCTATTTTCAGTGAATTTAAACACTATACCAGTTCAAGAAACGCTCTAGAAATTGCTCAAACACAAATTCAGACCTTGTAGCCTGCTTAATTAGCATTAGTAGGTTCATTCTTAGTCCCAGAATCAGATTCAGATGAAGTAAGTAATCAGAGCTGCGGTACAATTGCGTAAAACACTTTCAATGGATGCCTTTCCTTTTGACACTTTATTGTTCAACAACATTCATTCCATTGTGTACGTTGTTTTAGCTAGTAATAGATAAGCAATTACCTTCACAAAATTTCGGATAGTAATTGAAAGTGACTGACGCACTAAGTGTGCTAAACTGTTCATCTGTCCCAGAAAAAAAATCCTAACAGTACATTAAATAAGCAACAACTAGGAAAATTGTCTATAAGGAAATAAAGAGAAGAAACGTAGACGCGGCTACATAACAAGTTATTTATTTCCAGTATAAACTGATCTCGCATTGTATAGAATTTCATTACAATGAGAGGTCAGCTTATATTGGAAATGTATAGCTTGATATGTAGCCCTGCGTAAATACACCATACCTACTTATTTCCAAAGAAAAGTCACAAAAAAGATTACATATAAGATTACCTACATTTGGGACACGGTTAAATATTTCCTAGTTCACACAATACAATACTAGATTACATTATTATACGATCAACTTAACTTGATACTTCATAGAGGCGCCACTTGCAACGGATAATGTCAAAATAACGTCAGATTCAGTACATTTCACCGCGTGTCAAGATGTATTGGGCGTTCTATACCTTTCGTTGTATAGTAGTAATCGCCGGCCCAATTACATGGAATTACTGTCTCGAGTCGCGACCGGTGTCGCTCCCAAAATCATCACGCGAAATGCTCAGTGTTGGAATAGAGAAACGTGGAAGAGTCATGTGCAAAAGTTCATTACATTTTTGGTTCTTTCACTGAAGGTAAACTAAGGTTCATAGACATATGATCACCAATTTAATGACACTGCCTGATATCTCCTGTTACTAGCCAGAAAAAAAATCCTACTTTGGCAAAAAGGCTAGATAGCCTAGCATTTGTACAAAGGCTACAACTGCAAGAAATACTAATCAAAATTACATTCCCTTTCAGAGTGCTATCTGATAGAATTCATTTATTAACTTTCATTAAAAATGATGTACGACTTTCAATAAAAAATATATCATAATCTGCTTCTTCTATTCCAACCTCTATCACTCCAAGAATCGTGTGCCCCCAACACCCGAGTTAGGGCAATTACACACGCGACGGCGAGTGCACACTGTTATTATGTCATTAAGGCCCCGTTACACTCGGCCGTTTGAAACTGGGACTTGAAAATCATTATTGTGGTTTTCATAATACATAAGTTGAGCCGAATTCATCGTATATCGGGCGCGGTTAGGTCGTTAGGTGTATATTGAAATTAGGGCAGTAGCAGTGATCGGGTTAAGTATGACAATGTAAGATTATAGCTTGTTATTACCACGGTGTTTTGTTCTTTGTTCATTCATGTTGCAGGAGATAGTTTAGATGTGTTTTCTCGGAGAATTTTTGATTACTGCTTTTTTTTCCAAATGGAACGCTTACTGCTGCTCCTCGCTGTGTTAGGTACTTAGTGGGATTGGGCTTCGGACATCAAAATAAAGGAAATTATTGAAAATTCAGATATTTGTCAGTTTCATATTAAAATAATACATTTAATTATCTCGAACTGACGCCAGGCAAGAACATCACTTTGCGCAAATAAAACTAATTCAGCTCCCATTCCTACCTATTAAAAATTGAGAAAAAAATTTGATGTTCATTAACATCAATCTTTATTAAAAAATAAAATAAGTAGTACATACATTATTTCAATTAAGGTACTTAGTTATTAAGTATGACTCCCATTGTGATATAATTGTTAAGGTTTTACAATGAGAACGCCACTTTGTTAAAAGAACTAAGTAAATAATGATAATTGAGCTGTCAAACAGATTTGGACAAATGTTTAAATTAGTCAGTATTATTACTACCGCTTAAGGGCGCGTTTGCAAATCTGACAAAATTATGCTGTTTTTCGGTACATTTTGTGACAAAACTAAACCTAATCAAATATAATTAATAACTACCACATGTAGAGTGGTTCTCCATCTTCAAATTGTATTAACTGTTTTGTTGAAAATAATAATTTTATATATTGTAAAAACGATTTTCCGTTGCCACTTTCTGCAAAATTAACGATACCGGCTTGAGTTTAGGTACATTTTTTGTTCTATTATCAACATTTTTTAAGATTTCTAAAAATACTATAAGTAAACAGACATATTCAATAAAAAAAAATAGTATTTTTTTTTGATAAAAATGTCTCAAATTGTCGTTAAAAAAATAAAAACCGATACTTATTTTTTCACGTATTTTGCTAATACGGATGAATCTTAAACAGTTGCAATATGGGTTATTTTATATTTGGTCCCTGTTTTGATTTATTGGACAAACATTTCGATTGAAACCTCAGTCCACGCTCGGCCGCCGTCGTGAGTGGACCCGTATCGCCTGTTTTTAGCGGCTATGTTGAAAAAGATCGCTGTACAAATACAAAATATTCGAAAAACCAAATTTGATACTTGACAAGGTAAGATAATAACTTTTATAATCACAGATTTTTAACCGACTTCAAAAAAGGAGGAGGTTTCTCATTATTATAATATTTTCTTTCGCTAAAAGTAAGTAGGGTTTATAAAGGCCTATTCGTCTCGGATTCGTTGGAGTGTGACCTGAAGGTGTATTCGGTGACTGCTACTGGAACTCCTCGACGAGTAGGACTAGGTGTGCCGAGCTTGGGCTCATTTTGTTAGTTATGATGAGACCTTACCTCCGGACTTGAAGAAGTGACCTGATGGTGTACTTCGGTGACTGCTACTGGAACTCCTCGACGAGTAGAACTAGGTGTGTCGAGTTTGGGCTCGTTTTGTTAGTTATGATGATATCTTACCTCCGGACTTGAAGAAATGACCTGAAGATGTACATCGGTGACTGCTACTGGAACTCCTCGACGAATAGAACTAGGTATGCCGAGTTTGGGCTCGTTTTGTTAGTTATGATGAGACCTTATCTCCGGACTTAAAGAAGTGACCTGAAGGTGTACTTCGGTGACTGCTACTGGAACTCCTTGACGAGTAGAACTAGGTATGCCGAGTTTGGGCTCGTTTTGTTAGTTATGATGAGACCTTACCACTGGACTTGATGGAGTGACCTGTAGGTATACTTCAGCGACTGCTACTGGAACTCCTCGACGAGTAGAACTAGGTGTGCCGAGTTTGGGCTCGTTTTGTTAGTTATGATGAGACCTTACCACTGGACTTGATGGAGTGACCTGTAGGTATACTTCAGCGACTGCTACTGGAACTCCTCGACGAGTAGAACTAGGTGTGCCGAGTTTGGGCTCGTTTTGTTAGTTATGATGAGACCTTACCTCCGGACTTGATGGTGTGACCTGAAGGTGTACTTTAATAATTGCTTTTATTAGTATGAATACTATTCGTTTAATTATCTTGTTTATTATAAAATGTATAATGTGTTACTTTCATAACTCAATTGTTGTTTTAGATGCCGAGATATAAGACAATAATAAAAGAGATATAAGCACTATATGATCGAGGCTGGTAAGGAAGAAAAGGATCATGCTTTATCTATTGGAAGCTCAAGTGATGATGGAATAGCGATGATAACTGTATCGGGTGATGCATGTTGGTCCAAACGTTCGTATGGAACTAATTATAGTGCGTCTTCTGGAGTTGGTGCAATTGTAGGAAATTAGGAATACACTCAAAGAAAGTTCTATACTTACTACAGAGTGAAAAATAAGATGTGTACTATCTGTTGTTATTACCAAATTCAGGGGCAGCTGCGCATTACTAGGCAAGACAATTGTGTGTTTGCTATTTGGATAGGCCCTGGCAAAATAAATTAGCAGTGTATATAAAAAGATCCACAATTTTGGAAGGAGAAAATGGAAACATATTTAATTCGATTTTACAAAAATTGTCTCCTCCCAGAAATGATTGACCCAATTGAAAACAGGCTAGAAATATGGAGCTAAGAGCACATACTTCACAAAAAAAAAAATGATTACGTTTAATTTGTTGTTTTAATAATCATCGAAGTATACACCTTCAGGTCACTCCATCAAATCCGGAGGTAAGGTCTCATCATAACTAACAAAACGAGCCCAAACTCGGCACACCTAGTTATACTCGTCGAGGAGTTCCAGTAGCAGTCACCGAAGTACACCTTCAGGTCACTCCATCAAGTCCGGAGGTAAGGTCTCATCACAACTAACAAAACGAGCCCAAACTCGGCACACCTAGTGCTACTCGTCGAGGAGTTCCAGTAGCAGTCACCGAAGTATACCTTCAGGTCACTCCATCAAGTCCGGAGGTAAGGTCTCATCATAACTAACAAAACGAGCCCAAACTCAGCACACCTAGTTCTACTCGTCGAGGACTTCCAGTAGTAGTCACCGAAGTACACCTTCAGGTCACTCCATCAAGTCCGGAGGTAATGTCTTGTCATAACTAACAAAACGAGCCCAAGCTCGGCACACCTGGTTCTACTCGTCGAGGAGATCCAGTTGCAGTCACCGAAGTACACCTTCACGTCACTCCATCAGGTCCGGAGGTAAGGTCTCATCATAACTAACAAAACGAGCCCAAGCTCGGCACACCTAGTTCCACTCGTCGAGGAGATCCAGTAGCAATCACCGAAGTACACCTTCAGGTCACTCCATCAAGTCCGGAGGTAAGGTCTCATCATAACTAACAAAACGAGCCCAAGCTCGGCACACCTAGTTCTACTCGTCGAGGAGATCCAGTAGCAGTCACCGAAGTACACATTCAGGACACTCCATCAAGTCCGGAGGTAAGGTCTCATCATAACTAACAAAACGAGCCCAAGCTCGGCACACCTAGTTCTACTCGTCGAGGAGATCCAGTAGCAGTCACCGAAGTACACCTTCAGGTCACTCCATCAGGTCCGGAGGTAAGGTCTCACCATAACTTACAAAACCAAAGTCCACAGCCTGCGGGCTGTGGACTTTGGTTGGTTAGCCCTCTACTAGTAGTCAGTCTCTGGAGTAGGTATTTGTATCTAAATATTATATAGTAAAATTTTATGAAATATTTTTGTAGGTAAAAGAAATAAGAAAAAAATAACAAACTTTCAAAGTATCAATATGATTTCACTTGACTACGATTCCCGCACTCGCCGTGCGTACATTTGTGTGTGTGACCCGTGTCAATGTAGTAGATCGATTTTGTACCTATCAATTTTGCAAACGCGTCCTTAACAAAACACAATAACAATATTCTTAAATATGTATATGTACTTATAACATTGGTCCATACAAATAAACAAATTTAACGCCTATTAATAATGTTAATGATCTATTATGAAATAATTATTAACGTAACATAATGAGATCGGTTTCTTAAAGAACAAGGACGAATTAAATATATGTGTGATAAGTTTATCTTCTGTCAGATTATAATTTAATATAATGTCAATATTGAAGAATGTGGTTATAACAATATAAATCATTCAGCCAAGGTTGTTTTAATATTCATATTTCTTGACAGCTGTGTAAAGGGTTATTCGTACTGGTCCGTTGCTGTCAAACTTAAGAGGACAACATATTTGTTAATTTCGAGCTAGTTTGTTCAGTAGTGCAACAACTGACATTTCAATGTAGTATTAGATTGCATTCGCAAGAATTAAGTAGGTAGGTATTAGGTAAGAAAAATTAACTAGTATATATACGGTATTATATTTCACATCTCAAAGGTAGCATTGATAAAAAAATAACATCATTTAGTTTTTTTTTCACTAGTTTGTGGTACACACGTAATTTGTAGGTATACACCTTTAAAACCCAAAGATATTCCACTGCATAAAACAAAAAAAAGGCCAAGTTACGTTATCGAATTCGACCATCAGGCAGACAGGCGCGACTACGGATATCGATGGGCGCGACACAACGATGCGACGCAATTATGGTAGAACAAAGCCGCGTCTCCCCTGTCTGCGAAAGCCTTAAATTATACCCAGACGTCGTCCGAAACTCAGTACGTGGTGCCTATTAGTTTTATTACTTTGTTAAATTGTGGAAGTTCGACGTATAAATCCAAGTGATCCTTAACCAAACTATCTAATGATTAAAATAACACTGCAGTTACTGCGCACCGTCAATAAATTCAGGCGACAATGTTTTGATTTGTTTATTACTTACGTTTAATTTATGGCCATAGCCATTTGGCTTCATGTCCATTAGGCTAAATGGCTATGTAAAGATAAGAACCACGCCCATCTTTATTATTAATATTAATCATATATTTCATAGTTATCTTAAGATTTATGAACAGGCTTGATGTGATGTAAGTTATGAACTTATGAATTATAATACTTATTAAAGGCTTGATTGTAGTTTCCATTGAACAATTTTTTGAAAGGCTTTTACGTTGCGTAATTAATAAAGCTTGTAGTAGGCATACCAACTGATAACTCGATAGGTGATAAAATGATAATGATATCGCGAGATTTTGGTCTGCACAATTCGTCGCTTGCATGACTAAAAGTCCTATCTCATATTTTTAGCTGATTTGAGTTAAGACAACTATAAATTTTTCACTGACCGTCGTTTCTCTATGTTATTTAGATCTCAAACTATAAACATTTTAAATTGCCGATAGATTATCATTTTATGTTAGTTAGAAATGTCGTAACCACAAAACGCTTGTCCTGAACAATTGACAATACGGAGATAGGACCGTTAGTCATGCGATCGACGAATTGTGTGCAAACAGTGATATTGAAAATTATCTTATCTTATCTTATTGCTTTCTAACTTTATTCTTAAAACATGCAATATTTTCCGTAAGATACTGTAGTCTAGTCTGCTGCATTGCCACATGTTTGTAATTAAGAGGATTATTGCACTGAAACTTATCAATAAATATATCTAGCTCCTACTACGCTTTGGAATGAGTATCTTTCTGATCGACCGATCCCTTGACTATGGTTATTTGAAATAAATGCTTTGAGTATGAGTTTAAAAATCTAAATTAATGTAAAAATTACTACTAATAACTGCCTCCCTCCCTTTTTCAGCAATGCCAAGTGAGATAGTGGTTGCATGTTGCAGAAAGTATTTACATCAATCTAGTCCAACAATATATTTTCCTTCTAATATACCTTTTTGCGTCAAAATATGAAAAAAACCATTTATTTATAAAAATTCAAATATTGTATTTTTCCTAGAAATATGTTGTCCACTGTCCACTGTCCAGTTGGGCAGAACCGGCCGTCCTTGAAGGTCGTCGAGCCACGTGCACGCTCGTAAATAAACACACGCGGCCCTTACGATGACCGCGACGGACGCCATTGTCGCTCCGTGGTACCGGTTCCCATCGTCACAGTATAATAAAGTAAGCAGTATTACGTCTCGGCAGAGTTCTTGAAATAAAGAACTTACGAAGTAACGATGGCCACGATGGACGCCATTGTCGGACCATGGTGCTGGTTCCCAGTGTCACAGTAAAATAAAGTAAGCAGTATTACGTCTTGGCAGTGTTCTTGAAATAATTACCTACGACCACTTGGTAGATAAACACGCACTAGGGTTGCCCTCTGCCTGTGTATTTTGAGTTGTAACTGTACTTTGTAAGTCCGGCAAAAGGAGAGCATTCTTTTAAAACCTTGCGAGTCATTGTAAGTAGGTTGTCCTGTAGTACATTAAAATGTTTTCACAAATCCGGTAGCTTGTGGTGTTAGGTTTGTTTGCTAAATCATTTCGGCACATAAAGACTTTTTATGGCGGACCGAAATCCACACGGGCGAAGCCGTGAGTAGTATAGGTGTATTTTTTTCGTTCACTCGGGTACCAATTGCATGGAAAAAGAGAGATACTAACCTACTTAGTACCTGTCAAGTATGCTCGCTACGCTTGAATATAATAAAATGGACATTTAAAATCATATTTAAATGGATGCGCACCTATTTGTCACCTGATGAAATAATTTTATATTTTTTTAACCTAGGTATACTTAACTACTTACCTACTTATAACAAAACTGTAAATTGAAGTTTTTTTTTTTAAATCACTTTTTATTCGCCACTTAATAATATAAATAAATAAATACGTTTCTTTAATATTTTGTTTTTATATTTCCCCAATGTTTGCAATAACAAACAAAATAGAAGAATATGGGAAGGTAATAAATAAATACCATTTATTAAAAATAAGGCGGTCTTACATTAAAAAAAAAAAACGTGTGGCACTCGGGGACTGCCGCGGTAAAGCTATTGCATAGCATTTTGTATAAGAATAAGAAATAAGAATTTAAAATATTTAAATCTAAAATAAATTTAAAATGGGGCGCTTTACCCTAACCTTAACGGGGCCAAAAGATAGGCCCTTTACTGCCGATTCCAAAGACCCCAAACTCGATACCTCTACGACCTCCGGTTCAAAAGTTAAGACCCGGGGGGGTGAAGTAGCCCTGGACGGGTGGAGGGGTTGGTCAAAAGGGGTGACTCGGGGGGGTCCCGGGATCATATATAAGTGGGATTGATTTAAATATAAATAAATATAAAACAACTTAATATTGGGGTCGAAAAAGAGGGGGTCAAAAAAGGGGGGTCAAAGGGGCTTGTCTGTATGTATGTACTATTTGAGAGGCGGGTTATAGGGGGGGGGGGGGGGTAATTTGGTCAGAATTTTGATATTCCCAGCCGTTTCCGAGATATTGGGATATTGAGTTTTAAGATAGTGGTGATTATAATAAATGTATGGTGTCCGACTGGTAAATGATAAATGGTACGAAAGTAAATGGAAATAAATATTAATTCAAGTTACACTTTTTGATAAATACCTATACACCTATATACTTTCTCATAAACTGCTTATGTATTCTGTAAGCTGCTTATGTATTCGTCCGATTTCGGAGCAGCTCGTCTCGATTCGTGCGAGCTTCGTAGAGTCGTACAATACATCTAGTTGCACGCACACAAACACCGTGTCGAAGACTGCCGAAAAGAAACGACGTTAGGATATGCACAGCCTTCAAGCCACACCTCCGTGCCCGTCGGAGTGGGGAGCGTGAGGTTTTTTTCGTTACGGAATTTCTGGCTCCGGTCCCCGCGCTCAAGGCCCGCGATAGAAGCTATGCAATAGCTTAAAAATTCTTTCTTCATGTCTTTGTAGCAAGCTAGTAGCTTTTTGGTGGCTTTGTAGTTAAATGGTGAAAAAGCCACGTCGAAACAATCGTAGACAAAACGATCCGACGGCGAATATTCCATAGTTGAAAAGTCCTGTCGTCGAAACAAACAAATGCGAACCATTCTGTCGGCGAATATTCCATAGTTGAAAAGTTCTGTCGTCGAAACAAACAAATGCGAACCATTCTGTCGGTGAAACATCCATAGGTGAAACGTTCTATCGCCGAATCTCTCAAAAACGAAACGTCCTGTCGGTGACTGATCAGTCAAAAGGAGAAACGACTGTAGGAGAACGCTTGCAGAATCATCCGTAGGTAACTGCGGCGCACTCGAGACTGTTGAGTACTGGTGTTTACCGTGATTTCAACGCGCGTCGATTCGGCCGTTTTGTATGAAGACATAATACTGCTTACTTTATTATACTGTGCCAGCGCATATGCCCGTACCGCGGCGGTTGCGTGTTAATGTGCCTTTATAATATTGCAGAAGGTTACTTTGAAAATCGTTTTTTTTTGTTCTTTTGTCGATGATATTATTAGTTATGTTCCATAACGTTTACTCATAGCCTTTAAAATATTTCAACTTTCAATTAAGCATTAATATTTTCGAAATTCAGACGTTGATATATTAAACCACAATAAAATAATATTTTATTAATTACAAAAGACGCCCACAAAGGCAATCCTATACGATCAAAACCAATTCTTGTTCATGTAACTACAAAACCCAAAAAAAAACATAAGTGAAAAAACCATTATGACTATATTAAATGCTATCAATTTCATAACACAATCCTTAAAGACATTCTAAGTTTCACAAACTGCGTCACAGACATACTAAATCCTTTTGACTTCCTTATAAGGAAGTTTTAGAGGACAGAATACAAATAAACCAAGCTATAAATAATAAATGTGTTACATAAATCTGTACGCGACTGTACATAAATGGGACGCGAAACATTGTCGCAATGCACGGCAACAGAATCCTAATTTATTTACTAGAAACACAAGGAAAATAAACAAAATCTTCGTGTCTAGAGGAAAATGCTGCTGTTTCAGGATGGTTTATACTAAAATAAGGATAAAAGTAATAATGCAACGGTCGGTATAAATATTGCATTACTTTTAGAGAACAACATTTTAGATTAAGATTGTATTATGAAAGAAACCATCTGACTGTGACAGAAACTACGACAGTTCAATGTACCAAAAATTGCTGAATAATTGTCTGTAGGGACACTGTCCGACTGTGTTCTGTGCTATTGGTGCCGATTCTCTTGTCACAAAATTCTCTAAACTAGACTAAAAATCACAAAAAATTCGTTTATTCCTGTCAAACGATGATTTCTCGTTCTGAAATTGACTAAAGTGACACAACTTAGCTATATTTTAGTTTGACAGCACTAAGATGGCACTGAATTATTAATTTAGTGAAAATACCAATTTTGCTATTCTGAATTTGACGTTTTTACCTAAAATTTTGGATGTCTAACTAAATCTGGCTATTTTTAATCGCGATTAAAAAGATGTCGAGTAAAATTAGTGGTCATTGGCTCGTTTGCCCGGGCTCCATAACAGTTTTTTTTTTCTGAAGGTCATCTCGCAGCTCGCCTAGGAGATTGCCGGCTGCTTTATCGGGCTATCCTGTGGATGCGAAAGGATAAAAACCGGGCACTTTTTATGTTATTTACCGGCTGTAACCCTTATTTATAAGGCACAGGAGAGCCCGGTTAAGCAACCGTCAACCTCCTAAGCAATCAACGCGCTGACCATCAGAAAAAAATTAAAAAATATGTAGGGTAAATGAGCAAACGGCACACCTGCGGGGTAATTCCGTAACACATTAACGGTCGCAAAGGCTTTCATTTTGACAGTTCAACGACATTCATAGCGTTATTTACGTTGTTGACAAGACAAATTTTTCGAACATATGAAGCAATAGATTAGCAATATCCTTCAAAATCATACAGATTGTGTTTGAAAGTGTGTTCCGCAATTACGGTAAGGGCCGATCTATCCTGTAAAAATCTCACCGTGAAAACTTAGGTGACACTTGAGCTGTCATAAGTAGTGTCACTTCCTAATAAAAGTTGGAATAACAGCTTACTGCATCTGGGACCAGGCCCGGGTCGACGGCGCGTCATGATCCACGCGCGTCTCAAAGAGATGTCAGCACCATTGACGGAGTCCGATAGGGCCGATGCCTGCCGGGGTCGCGGATTGTTTGAAAGACTTACCGTGACCCTGGCACACAGGCAACTGAAGGAACACGGGTGGGTTTTAGTCAGTAAGAGTCTGAAACGCCGTTCCGCTAAGTTTTCACGTTGCTATTTTTACAGAATAGACCGGCTGAAGTAAAGTGCCTTATAGACATCTGCTTAGGGGGGGGGGCCTTAATCACAATCTGTATGATTTTGAAGGATATTGCAAACAGGCGCAACGCAACTCTGGTAGAACAATTTCTATGATAATTTTATCCAAATTGTTCTACAAGAGTCGCGTCGGGCTGTCGCTCCACGCCTGTCTGCAGGAGCCTTTGCCAGTCATATCGACATGACCATTGTATCAGCTGAGTTTGTGGATGCCTGATTGAATTCAGACTGGTATATCACCCATTTTTAGGGTTCCCTATCCAAAGGATGCCAACGTGATCCTATTACTAAGTCGCCACTGTCCGCCCATCCGTCCTTCCTTCCATCCGTCCATCCGTCCTTCCTTCCATCCGTCCATCCGTCCGTCTGTCAGCGAGCTGTATTTAATGAATCGTAATAGGTAGACAATTGAAATGTACAGAGTGTATATTACTATTGCCGCTATAACAACAAATAAAAAAAACTACATAAAGCTAAAAATTAAAGGAGTTTCCATACAAGAACGTGTTTTTCGGCGACTTTAGCCTTGTGGTACGGAAAGAGATATGTGCGAGTCCAACTTGCAGTTGGCCGGATTTTTAAACTCATTTGGTTGAACCTCCCTCCCAAGTTTACATCGTATTTACAAAACACTCGTTAGCAAGTTCTTACTCTACAAACGTCAATCGTATAGTAAAACTCACGAGCGTGTAAACCAGTAGGTACCATACACTGTGGTTGTAACATGTTGCATTACTAACTACATACTTAGTAAGCCGACGTGCGTGACGCACCTGGGTTGATGGATTGTGCTGTTTACATTTATATTTAAACATTAACTGATCCTGTGTGGCGAAGGATTACCGCTCCCTCAGACAAGCGCGACGCGACTCTTGTAAAACATTTTCCATGAAGCCTAACACTCGGCAATTGATTTTTATATTCATAGATTTTATACATACTCATATATATGGACATTGATAAGTCAGAACAAAAAAATGAATACAAATTTTGTAAAGTTTAAGCTTATTCCAATTCTGTATTTAGGCTCATGTTTGTCTATACAAATTGACAAAGCTTCCATTCTACGAGTATAAGTTTGCACAAATTGGCAATTATTTTCGGCTTATCAAGAGCTTACATTACAGCTTTCAGGAATATGGAATTATGCCAATCAGTAACGGCTATGCCGAGCGAGCAGGTATGTATGCAGAATTGGTACCGTAATAAGTCCACTGTATGATCACATAGTGTGTTTATATCCTTGACTTAAGCATCCTTTCCTATAAGTCCTCTAATCATGCAAAGAAGATGACACTTTGTAACATTCTTCCTTCAATAAAACCTATGGGAGCCCAGAGGGTTTTTGAGCAAGCATGGTACTTTTATGAATCAATGAAATTTCGTCATATTTGCCAAAAGGCTCCATCATTTTGTCAGATATTTAGGTAATTCACTATTAGGACATGTAACACTATTGCACAGAATAATTCTTATTCGCTCTGAATATCCTTTTAAAAATTGTCCTAATCTGAATTTTCAAAGTTGTCAGATTTAGTGAAAGTCCACAATTTCTTCATCAGATTTGCATATTTAAGTCATTATGGGTTAGGCCGCACACGATCATACCAAAATCAACGGCTCTGAAGATCACTTTATTTATGGTCCGTTTTCGTAATCTGAAACTGGACTCGTGATCACGGGGCTCCTATCTGAGACTTTTCAAATATAATTTCGATGTTCTCTGATCATGCGGCACCTACTCAGCTATTAACTTTTCGCCCTGCATATGCTTGCTCAAAAATCCTCTGGGCTCCCCCCTAACACTATGAATAATTAATTACTCATTGTCAAAGTTAAATACCTTATTGACCGTTTCTATTATCCTATGCAGTTCGTGACCACACACAGGACGATGCAAATACCGGACGTAAGGCCCCCGACACACTGCTGACAAAGGAGCTTCCCAGAATCACTTGATTGTTAACGAACGTGCCGTACGTTTGGCGTGCACCTTTTATTTCCGTTTGTGTTTGACAGTTATAAAGTTATTATTAGGAATGGTCGGACTGCAATTTTGTTGTTGATAGTAGATCTGCCCCCGGCTTCGCCCGCGTTTATATCGGAAATTATCCCCCGGAAACGTGCTACCGGGACAAAAAGTAGCCTATGTCCTTCCTCAGAATAACATTCACCTTCTTGCCAAATTTTATCGAAATCCATTCAGTGGTTTCGGCATGAAAAGGTAACATACAGTCAGAGTTACTTTCGAATTTATAATATTAGTATGAATGGTTGGTCATTTGACAGTTAATGCAATGTTGTTGTCGATAGTAGGTACAAAGTTTTGTGACCTCTGGTAGATGTACCGTACCCTAGACATTTTATACGTAGGTGTGTCTCTAACCGTTAGTAAAAGTTTTTTAATAACTTAAGCGTTTATTGCGCTTCGATTAAATATCAAAAGTTGGAGACGGTTATCTTAGTGTAGGAGGACATATTAAGTGTAATACATTAATGCAAAAAAACAAAACTGACATCCTAAAATTCTAATTACAAACATAAATAAGTAAGTACAGTCGCCAGCACATCAAGTTACCACAAACTGTCAGATTTTCTTATTCGATTTTGAACTTAACCATCAACATTTTAAGGTTTAAAATCACACATAACATAACATAACATCACGCCTGTATTCCCCGAAGGGTTAGGCAGAGGTGTACCTATAGTACACCCACATTTCGCCAGTTATGTTTAACTCCCATGTAACGGGGGGCGAGCCTGTTGCCATCAACCGGGCACAAATCCAGACTCCGGGCTGCTACTGAGAAATTCCAGATGGAAAACCCAATAACACTTTGTCCGACCCGGGAATCGAACCCGAGACCTCATGGTCAGCAGTAGCGCTTGCGACCACTAGACCAACGAGGGAGTCAGGTTTAAAATCGTTTGGAGAAATTTGACAGTTTCGTGTAGTTTGACCTGCTGGCGACTGTACATAGTTTGATTAGCCTTAATCTTTTATCTAGAATTCTAGCCCAGCAAACACTGATCTAATACTTACTTACTCATCAGACAAATAAGTACAAACAAAAAATACTAATTAATCTTACCTCCTTTTGTGCACTGTCCCAGAAAGATTAATTTAATCATTCCAAATTGACTAGCACAGCAATGTTTTTTTAGTTGAGCAAGTCCACTTGCTCGCGTTACTCGACCGTGCCACTTTCCATCAAAATTGGCGGAGCAAAAAGCTTAGATATAAACACAAATTAAGGTATGTAATACATTGCGTGTCTTCTTTAGTATTTTGTTTACTAAACTTGCGTTAACTATCTTATGCTGTGACTGCGCTATGGCATAGAAATAATTAAGATACTGGCCCTATGACAAGATTTTTGAGATCTCATTGTTTTTTAATTGAGCTGGAGTGTTATATGTATGTAGGGTAGGTAGACAACATTAAATACTTAAATGCGGCGTTTCTCGGAGCTGTATTAAAAACCATAAATAAAAAGCTGCACAAGTACTGTTTTTTATAATCTACATACAAAGCAAACGACATTTCAATAGCTATAGTAGAACTGATGTTCACGAACAAATAATCCAATCAACAAAGCATTACATTAAAATATGTACATAACTAATTGGCGGTTCTCTAGTTACTTACGATCGTACACATAATAACACATATTTACGATTCAAATGATATGCTGTACTTACATGCAGTAATCTGGGAACTTTTTGCTCTTGTTTCCATAACACTTGGCTCGTACCTTGCGCATGGTCTTGTAACATCAATGTGTTACATCGACTATTGCATTGCATCAAAGAAAAAAATATTATAGAAAGTTTTCTTATCTCACGTGTTAACCACAATTATGGTGCATTGATGGTTATGTTTAACTACTTATGAAAATAATATGAATGTTATTTAGAATCAAAATTTAACATTCTTGTCAATTGATGCCTTTACCAATTTTATAAAAAAATTATGATGGAGTCTGATATTCTACATTTCCAAAAACTTTTTGTTTGCCTAAGTGGACCTATATTACTAGAGTGTTGTTATTGTAATTAAACTACCAAAAAAAACTACCGACTTCCAAAAAAAACACTAAAAGACGAAAAATTACTTTAATTTTGGAAGTCGGTGTCTTTGGTTTTGTATTTTCGTTTTAGACCACCGACTTCCAAAATTAAAGATATTTTTCGTTTTTTAGTGTTTTTTTGGAAGTCGGTTGTTTTTTTGTAAAAAAGTTTTTATTTTTCACTTTTTAGTTGCGGTACCCACCCCACACAAATTCGTATACTACTTGGTATGTAAATAACAGTGACAGGAAATTATTAACACATCATCGATATAAACTAAGTCGAAAAAATATGCAGTATTAAGGATAACTCAAAAACTACTCGTCAGACCTTGATCAAATTTAAATGGGACCACATGTGAAGCACCATCTAACAAATAAAAAAAGAATCATCTTAATCCGTTCACCCAGAAAAAAATTCTGAGCTAACACACAAAAAAAAAGAAAAAGAAACATACAGACGAATTGAGAACCTCCTCCTTTTGTTGAAGTCGGTTAAAAATGGGTACGAAAGTCCAACTAAGGAATTACGTAGGTAGGTACACCGACACGCAGTACCTAATGTGTATACGAAAGAATACTTCAGAAGGACCGCTATTGTTATTAGCTCGTTACACCTGATTAGCTATTACTAATCAATTTATTAAAGCTACTTTTTATATTAGGTTCTAATTAAGTTTAGGAAAGTAAAAAACTGAAAGGAAGTACCGCTCTCCTTTTACAATAACACCAAAACTTCGAAATTAACTTTCATCTCCATAACGCAATAAAATTGCAAAAATAAATTGATCACGAACTTGTAAAAAAATTACTTCACCGACATTTAACTTGTAGGCACTGGCCGCCATCAGCAAATATTAAAACAAATGGTACTAAAGGAAGTGCTTTGAGAAAGTATGCTGTCACTAATGAGGCAAGCAAATGTCTATTTAGTATAATCATGCTGCTTGTCTACTACGCTTGACCACAGGTGAAAGGTGTAAGTCGTTCAAACGAAGCATAGCGCCGTGCAATTGATGGACTATAAAGTATACCCCTGCGATTAGTGTGTTTTTTTTCTAAAAGCTATTTGTTAATTAATTAAATATACATGAATGGTTTTTAATGCACAGGGTGAGGCTCAGTCACCCGGAATATTTCATAAATATCTGATATTATAGTCTTTAATACCAGTTATAAAACCAACCAAATAATTTATATTAAATTAATACTCTGAAAATAGTAAATTAAACAAGATTTCACTGCATTTTGCTGAACAAATGTTTTACGCTGGAGAGGGGGAATAAAACGTAATTGACAGTTTGATCTAAGAAACACCAAACCTCGTTGAGGTAACTTTTAAATGCGGATATACATACTCGTATTTCGGTAAGTAAATTATTCACTGCTGTTTTATTTGATCGAAATCTAGGTAAGTTTATAGCAACTTAATTTGCTCATATTATTATGGTCAATGCGGCATTCATAAGTTCTTTTGATTTGAAGATTTTGAAGATCATTTTCCTAATCGGATAACTCTGTTCCGATTTCAAAATAGTTTCGCTTAACGTATTTTGAATTGAATTGGACATGTTTTAAATGATTATTTATAAAGTGTATTTTTTTAAAGTAAAATGAAGAAAACCTGGGTAAGATTAAATTAATAATATAATAATAATAATAATTAATATATTAATTAATTAATAATAATAAATGAAAAAAAAAAAAAAAAATTATATATTAATAATAATTATTGATTATTACCAAACATGTTAACTTTTTTCATTTCTATAGATACGTTTATACTGGAATTTGGTGGATAGACCTATTTGCCATCTTTAGCAACTGTCCTGTCAAACTAATAGCTGTCAACTTGTAAGAGACGCAACTTCGGCTTTTTCATACAAATAGCTATCAGTAGTAAGCGGTAGACCCTCCCATCGATAGATAGCGTGGGCCAAGACTCCTTAATCTCTGATAGATTATTGGGAGGTTAAAACCAGAGATAGATTTGTTTTTCTAAATTCAAAATAGGCCCGCCAAAATTGGTGATAGATACGTTATTGGGTTCGGCCGTTAATTAATGACATAGTCATCGTTATAATACCACTGCCCATTTCCAAAATATTAACAAGGTACCTACACTTGTAACAGTTCGCTTACTGAAATTTAACACGGTCATATTAAAAGTAAAATTTTACTGACATAACTTAAGTGTAATAAGAACTACATACACATAATGTTGTGTAAGAAAATTTAAATAAAACGACATTCATCTTAGATAACTTAATGGACAAACCGCCCATAAAACGTGTGGAAAAAATGACGACAAGCAAGCATATTATTGCACGTATTACGGGCTTTAAAATTATGCTAAAGCAGTTTTTATTGCCGATAACTGCTATATTGCTTATTTATTATTATGCTTTATTTGTTATTAATTTCTCATATTAAGAAGATAACGTATTATAAATCGATGAATGCCGGCGCTGCACTCACGAAAAAGCATGACTGTCGATCTGACATGACGATCAATTTATAAATTAAGTCCGAAACAATCTCTCAGAGAGAAATTTAAGGAGATTAATGTAATGACTGTGCCTTCTCAATATATTTATGAAAATCTTTTATAAGCTCATAAAAATATAAAATTGTTTAAAAAATACAGTGATATCCATAATATAAATACAAGGAATAAACACAAATTTGTTGTACCTACAACAAGGCTCAAAAAAAATAGGCGGCTCGTTCAGGTGTCAATGTATACGCTTATACAATAAACTTCCAAGCCACGTTTAAGATCTAAGCCTTAATAAATTCAAATCAGTAATTAAGCGTAAGTTGTGCGAGAAAGCCTTTTATACCGTTAAGGATTATATTGAGGACTTGGCTTGGGATTGAGTTGCTCCAATATTTGCATACAGTTTTTTTTTTAATTTTTTTTTTTTTTACATAAGCTTTGACATTTCGATAAACAATGTCATGACAATTTACTTTGTGAAGTATAGTATTATTATTTAATTATTGTGACTGTGAGGACTATGTAGGTCACTTTTATTTTTAACCGACGAAAAAAAAAGGGAGAGGTTCTCAAGTCGTCCCGCATTTGTTTTTTATTATTTAATTTTTTCACTTTCTCAGGTAGTTTCAATGATAATCTGGCAGTTTGAGTGCTTTATGCGGCCTACCCAAATGTCCTTTCTTTGGTATTGTTCGTCGAGTGGTTGAGCTCCTTCAGTTCCGAGTTGAGCTCCACGATTAGTGACAAATGCGTGCACTGACTGGACAGGTCCACTCATTCTGTGTGGTTTTTCCTCAAAAGACCATTTCAGACACAAATCTACATGGTCTTCTCATGATCTGACCAAGATTATGTCTGGACTTTATAAGAGACTGTGACCTCTGAGTTTGTTTCGGCCTTTCTTCTCAGACTAGTCAGATAGGAAACGCCGACCTCTTCTAGTTTTAAAAATATGATTGACGTGTAAAAGTGTTTGTACAAACCTACTTACAGAAATAATATCATTTATCATTTACATATAATATATACAATAATAAAAATGAAACAAAAGCAAGAAAACTAAATGTAATGTTGATGTTTAAGGAGAGAGGAAGTGTTAATTTTATGGAAACTAGTCTCAATTTTTATTTGACGGGATTTTTACTTCGTTGTTGTGGTTTTTCCGACAATACTTTACTACCTTCAGCAGGTACAGTCAGCAAAAGAGATAAGTATCCAGGGTCGCCGGATATAGTTGAAGTTTAGTAAGAAATTGATGATAATTTTGAATTAAATTTAATTTGATAAATGTTTTCTATTAATTTAATTCATCGGTTTCTTACTAAACTTCCACTATATCCGGCGACCCTGGATACTTATCTCTTTTGCTGACTGTAAGTACATCAAATTGTTTTGTCACAACACCCACTTTTACGAACAAATTGCAATACCTACCTATTTTGACAAATAATTGCAAATAACACTTTGCTACTATTTCAAAAATAGATTATATAGATATTTCTACTTTTTAACCGACTTCACAAAAGGAGGAGGTTCTCAATTCGTCTGTATTTTTGTTTTTTTTTGTTTTTTATGTATGTTAGCTCATAACTTTTTTCTGGGTGAACCGATTTGGATGATTCTTTTTTTATTTGATAGGTGGTGCTTTACATGTGGCCCCATTTAAATTTGATCAAGGTCTGACCTGTAGTTTTTGAGTTATCTTTAATAATGCATATTTTTTCCACTTGGTTTATATGGATGATGTGTTAATAATTTCCTGTCACTGTTATTTACACACCAAGTAGTGTTATACGAATTTGTGTGGGGTAGGTAGCGCAACTAAAAAGTGAAAAATAAAAACTTTTTTACAAAAAAACAACCGACTTCCAAAAAAAACACTAAAAGACGTGAAAAATAACTTTAATTTCGGAAGTCGGTGGCCAAAAACGAAAATGCAAAACCAAAGACACCGACTTCCGAAATTAAAGTTCAAGTCGGAAGTCGGTTGTTTTTTTGTAAAAAAGTTTTTGATGTTCCAACTCTGATTGCAATCAACAAAAAAACTCCATTTGTAAAACCTAGTGCAGTAGATAGTCTATTACGTTCTGATGACATTTTAAGCTCTTTTTTGTAGACATTTGTATTTTGCTGAATTTGTACACACTACACAGGAATCTGGTATGGATGAATTATTTTATAGTCGGAATAGGTAGTCGTAGTTTGATTTACGATGTGTCAATTCATATAAGACATGATTCACTTTATCGTTACACTAGGGGTAAAGCTACCACGACTTTGCTGAAATATTTGCAAATTCGTTAGTGTCCGGTAGCATCGGTTTCTGAAAGCCCAAGTAAAATCACAATAGGAACCTACGTACCACATGGGTATTGACAGAAGATATACCCATTTTATATATAAACGCTGCTTAAAGTTAAGTAATGATCAGCGATTGTTTAACCAATCATTTTTGACGTTTAAACGTCTCTTAACTTTAATCATCGTTTATAAATAAACCCCTAAATAATGACCACAAGTTTTAACAACCTTTAAAACGGGGTGTGCATCGATCATACTCGTATTAAACGCATTTTCTTATTATACGTAGTAAGTTTCCGTAATGCAGCTACTCCATTATTTTAAGAGGTATTGTTAAAAATACTATAAACAAAATCGCAATATTTCAAGTATACAACACTCGATACAGGAAAAACCCGTGAAGATAATTTTCCTAGAGACTGCATAAATGAATCTATGTAGTACCTACATCTATTGCGACTCGGTGACATGAAAATGTCGCAATTTCAGCACATTATCAGTGAAAGTGGTGATAAGAGGTTGCGCAACGCCCGCACAGCCGGTTCAACAAGAGATTTATGAAAACCCGTTCTAATGCTTTGGTAAATTTACGATTATAACTAGGGCCTACTGTTATACCTAATACAGTGATATCTTTAAGAGGTGGTATACCTTATTACAAAAACATAAAACGTTTCAGATTTGTCTTTGGTGGCAATAGCTGGGTCCAACTGGACGATCCATTCCGATCGTGGATCGTAGAGCGCCGATCGTGGATCGGAAATTCTTTCGCACGATCCGTTTTAGGAAACCCGCGATTCTGTCGCGCGCCGTGGCCGATCCACGGTTTAGCTCAATAAAGTTCAGTTGAACACAAACTAGAACCATCCACCAGTGTGGATGATGGTGTGGTGTTGTGGTGGTTGGTTGGTGTTGGCGCACTCCTCGGTAGGAGTGCGCCAAAAGACTGAGCGTGGACTGAGGCACCTTGGAGCATTTTGAAAAACCCGACAGCGCTCGGATCGGCCGCTCTGTGGAGCACACGCTCCCCCGCGTGTGCTCGGATCACGCGCGCCACGTCCAATCGTTCATACCGATCGCAACATATGGATCGCGTTCCTGCTGCCGTTCGGAGCACAGATAAAATTTATCTGTTCTGTGGTTCGGAGCGCCCTGGATCGTCCGGTGTGGACCGAGCTAATGAGATTGGCACATGTGTAGATGACCTGATTAGCACAAACAAAGAGAGGTTATCCCAGCAGTGAGGATGATAGTGATGATGATGGTGATGATGGAAACAACGGCTGATACTACAGCACATCTACTATGTAAAAATCTGAGCTATCATTCATCTTATGATAGGGATGGACACTATTGTTAAGTCACTTCACCTGTTTTCACGGTGAGATTTTGATCTTGGGATTTTTATTTTAGTCAACGCCAGCAGATGTCAACAGCCGGCGCTGACCATTTACCATCATTGAGACGGTTTGTTTGCAATCCAAAAAAGATTTAAAAAATACTCGATTAAAATATCTGTTAGGGTCCAAGAGAAAATAAGGGCATTATTCATACTGCCCGGGCAGCATATAAGCAGAGTCCACCAACTTATGTCTTAGGGATTGGTATAAAATGCAATATAACTTACGTACTAGGAGAATTTAGGATGCAAGAGCGAGCGAAGCGAGCTCGGGACTAGGGACACCTCAACTCGGACAGGTTAGGTTAGAAGGGGCAGCGGGGCTCCGTCGGCTACACTTTATTATTATTGCCAAAAATAGGAGGCCTCGCCTAGTAGTAAATTCAATTGATGGATTTTGTAGACAAAGAAGCCACATTCAATACTCAGTTGGTGGACTCTGCTTATATGCTGCCCGGGCAGTATGTATAATGCCCTTATTATCACTTGGACCATAACATATCCACCATTCACAAGCAATATATTTAGCGAGTATTTTTTGTTTTATCAAACCAGACGATTTAAAATGATGACATGATGATTTATCTTAAAATTGGGTTACTGACCTTAACCATCACACATTAGCTTCAAATCAAACTTGAACTTTAAAAAACAAATAAGCACCTTGAAAGAAATGATGTCTACTTCTGAGAACATCATTTACGAAACAATCAGAAGGAAATTATAACTTTTGGGAGTTCCTGATGTTACACCCAGAAATGAACGTCATGCGGGCTTCCGTGAACGAATTCAAGGAACTACGGTATTCGTAATTATTACACTTTGACTTGATTGCAGAGACACCTGTATTCAAAAACAATGCCTGTACTGGTTGTATCTGGCTGGTTTTGATACCATTAAATAGATGACATATAAAAAAAGTAAAACCGATTTCCTGCCATTTTCCGATTGTTTTTCTCTCCGCCAAAATGGGTGGATCTAACGTAGAAATTCGATACATTTTGAAGGTTTATTACAAAAAAGGGAAAAATGCGACACAAGCTCGTAAAAAATATGTGACGTTTATGGACTCAACGCAGTGTTAGTAGAGTAATCGAATCGCTGTCGAGCCCACCATGAAGTACCTGGGGTTGGTGCTCGATAGTCGGTGGGATTTCGACCCCCACTTCCGGCGGCTGGCGCCCAAGTTGTTGGGCGCGGCTGGGGCACTGTCAACGCTGCTTCCCAATCTGGGGGGCCCGAGCGCTGCTTGTAAGCGGCTCTACGTAGGGATCGTGCGATCGATGGCCCTTTACGGGGCCCCGATCTGGGCGGCTAACCTGACGGCCGGCAGCATTGCTGTCCTGCGAAAGCCGCAGAGAGCGATGGCCGTCAGGTTCATCAGAGGTTATCGCACGATCTCCTACGAGGCGGCTTGTGCACTGGCCGGATCCCCGCCCTGGGACCTGGAGGCGAAGGTGCTCACGTCACTATATCGGTGGCGCGAGGAATGGCCGGCGCAGGGCGAGCGACCGATGCAGCGACATATGGAGTAGCGTCGGTCACAGCTCCACGAGGTCCTGGTGGCGGAATGGCGGGACAGGCTCTCACGCCCTACCACCGGCCTCGTCACCATCGAAGCGGTCCGGCCGGTGCTCGACCTCTGGCTCGGGAGGAGGCACGGCTCCCTGTCGTTTCGGGTGACGCAGGTGCTCTCGGGGCATGGTTGCTTCGGAAAGTACGCCGGACGCCCGGTGTCACCACTGCGTCGACTGTCGGGAGGACACGGCGCGGCATACTCTGGCAGAGTGTGCCGCTTGGGAGGAGCCGCGCCGTGCCCTCATCTCAGGAGTAGGCAGTGACCTGTCGCTGCCGGCCGTAGTGAATGCTATGGTCGGCGGCGACGAGTCCTGGGACGCGGTGGTATCCTTATGCAAAACCGTTATCTCGCAGAAGGAGGCTGCGGAAAGGGAGCGAGAGATCTCATCCTCTCACCCGGCCCGCAGCAGGCGCACCGGGCGTCGGCGGAGGGTGGACAACGCCCTCTTCCAGCCCCCCTAAATGGGTCCACGGACGACGGACTTGGGGACGTCCGTGGCCCCCCATACATCAGGACCCGAGGTGGCGGCGCGTAGTGTTCCACGCGCGTCCCTCTTAGATGGAATACCGGGGTGGTTTTTAGTCAGTAAGAATCTGACAGACCCTTCCGCCCCCCCAGGGCAGGGGATATCCATGAGGATTTTCCACCCAGGATCAAAAAAAAATAATGTTTTAGTAGAGTAGCACAAAGTGGGTTCAAGCGTTTTCAGTCCGGGAGTTTTGATGTCAAATATGCAGCTCGCTCTGGTCGCCCTTTTACGGATTTAAAGTCGATGCCATTTTTTTAAAAGTGCAGCAAGATCGCGATATTGGTAGTTACCACATAGCTGAAGAGTTAGAGGTTAACCTAAAACAGTTCTGCCCCATTTGAAAAACCTAGATATACAAAAAGTTCGATATTTGGGTGCCACACGAGCTCTTAGTCTTGAATTTGTATATAAAATACAAAAGAACGGGGATTTTAGTTATAAAACTTTTCCATGACATTACTTTTTTTCTGGCATGAATATAAACACGGACGAAGACTTTTGGTGAAACTTTTCCACGACATTTCTTTTTTTCTGCCAGCAAAAAGATTCCCTGATTTTTTTTTCATATGAGCCATTACAATTCCGCGGATATTCAAGCCTTCTGATAAAACCGTAATATGCAATTAATTTGAAGTGTGTACGTCATTCATTTTATGCTTTGATTGGTTCGCAATATGCTGTTATCTTTTAAAGGACGGGGGGGTGCTTCGTCATCCTCTTGATATTAACACTGGAACCGAGAAGTTTTGCGTCATTCGCAAAACAACCCGTTATCTAGTTTCATTTACCTATCCTGAAATTACGCAATCATTGTTAGAATTACTTTCAAATGAGAACAGAAATAGACCAAGAGGGCTACACAAAGTGGTATTTATCAGCGATAGCGATGATTGTAAAGTCAAAATTGACATAAGCTGCCAAAAGCTTATGTCAATCTTGTTGAAAGTCGTTGTAGAAATATGAAACGCTTTCTTGGCAGAATAGTCGACATCGGCTTTGCTTGCCATAATAAAAAATAGAATAGAATGAAACACTTTGAAAGCGATTGCCACCTGTCAATTATGCCTCAGACACTGAAGTCTGAGGTCCAAATAACCAACCATAAAAAAGATAAAGAAAAGACCAACCATAGTTTCAACCGGTACCTACAAGACATGTTCTTATTTAATTTATATTTATTTCAGACATACTGTCCATATAATTATTACAAAGATAGCGTTAGTAAGGGTTGTTAGTAGAAAAATAAAAAAAAAAAAAAAAAAGGTGTTAGAAATTTGTTAGTACCTAAACAAAACAAGTTACACATTAATTACTTATAGTCCTATGCAAGTGTACACCTGCCCAGTACACAGTAAATGGACGATCAATTATGCACGCTAACGTTCTGAGGACAGTGTTGGTCCTACCACGGCCCTACTCATCTTCGATGCAGTTCTTTTCCTAATGACGGCGAATAAATTATCCATGGAAGCATCCGCAAACATTGCTGAACACCCTATTAATCATAATCTGAATCATTTTGAAGCCTATCACTAATCCATAGCTTAATATTTTCGAAAAAATTGTCTGCTCTACAACGTAAATAACGCAATGAATGTGGTTGAACTGTCAAAATGAAAGCTACGAATATTCCTACTGTTAGTGGGTTACGCAATTAACCCGCGGGGCTAAACACGCCCTCACAGCGTTGTTGTACTGAACACGCAGGGCGTTGTAGATAAGCCCGTAATAAGCTTTCTTAGATAAGTTTCTTAGATAAAATCTTCAACTAGTATTCATTTCATTTCATTTCATTTCATTTCTAACACAAATTATTGTAGGTACAACCACTTGATGTCTTTTGCCTGTAGGCGAATAACATCAAGGAATATAATCTCTTGCAAAACCATGTCATTAGTAACATTGCTTTACTTGTCGTTAGCGGCAAACCAAAGATTTAGTTCTAGATTACGTCGATATGAAACATAATCACGAGTTCACGACTAATTTCATAAGTCGGCTAAGCCTTGCGGTATCGTGATATCCCAAGATCTATGTTAACGCTTCGAGTGATCTTAGTGATATGCGGATGAAAAAATCTGCCAACACTGTCTTGAAAGATAGTGTTATTTATGGAGTTCCGTATTTTATTGTTGAAGGCGTTTATAACTGGAGAAGCGTTCGACTGTATCTTAACAGTACATTAATTCAAATCGGTCACATGGATCGGTCAAAATTTATATAAAACTTCTATCGAATGTTTCCATCAAGGATCTTTCCTGGAGTATGGCTATTAGAACTAAAAGTGACCGTGACAGTAGGTCATTAATGCTGTCTTAGGGTGCTGTTGCGACTGCCACGCTTCTGCAGTGCGTCGGCGATGTTTGCCGACACGCGCCCTGACAGCTTTGACGCAGTATGGCGCAAGAAATCTGTCTCGTTACTTCGCAGGTGGCGTGACAGTCCTAACATCATTCTGCACTCGAAAGCCGCCCGGGCAGATAGTCCGCTTGTGTGGGCGTTAGCCGATCGAATAAGATCAGCACCCTAATTACGTACATAACATATTATCTATCACAATCTGAATCATTGTGAAGCCTATTGCTAATCCATTGCTTCATATGTTCGAAAAATTTGTTTCCTCAACAACGGAAAAAACGCAATGAATGTTGTTGTACTGTCAAAATAAAACCCATTCCTACTGTTAGTGCGTTACGTAATTACCCCGCTGTTTTAGTTATTTTTGTACTAACATAGGCTAAGTAAGATTGTTATTAACACAATAGACCTCATTTGTGGTCTGAACGAATAAATGATTATCAATATTATTAATCGAATACTTTAGGTGAGGTTTTGTTTCGTTTGGCTGTTGCTAATATCGGCACATACCTATGACCTAACATTTATCTTACTAGGTCAACGCAATGGTCAACACATCAAAGAAAAACCGAACACTGCCAATTTAACGTCAACGGAACCCTAACAAGCAAGCCACACTAACAGCTATAATTGGCAAATTAATTAAAATAACTTGAAATATTTATTTTCTAACAAAGATGAATAGTTCCCGCAAATATTAGCAAAAAGTGTTGTATTCATTAAGAGTAACAACCGGAGCAGGAACCTGTGAGATTAGTGCTCGTGCGCCGTGAAGGCCGAAGATAAATGCTTCCTAAACACGTGCGATGGCACCCGAATGCTACCGAACTTGCACGATTATTAGCTGTTACTAAATGATGATGATCACGTTTGATATGGGATGACGGAGTGCTGGCTGTTATTGGTCTCGCATACCTACCTCCGTAGCAACCGCTGCAGCGCTGTGGCTCGAGAAGAGTCAAGAACGAGGCGGTCTGCAATGACTCTTTCGAGTTGGGCAAGCTCTTTGAAAGAGTCATTGCAGAACCGGCCCTGCCTGCAGTCACCACCCGCTAAGTAGGTATTGGGTTTTGGAGAACGAAAGAAGGATCATCTGAAGAAGGAAACAGCACTTTCTCTATACATAGAACTCGAAGGAAATCTTGTGCATAGAAATGAAACTTTGGCAGGAGATTTACACCCTAAGCAGGACATCCGTATTTTCTGCCGAAGTTACGGGCGACTCCTACGCTGTATCACTTGCGGACATAAAATGAGTTTGGGGCCCGAGCTAAGAATGAATGACACCACCATTTCACAGTTTTTCTTACTCCCGGTGTGTATTGTGCCCATTCGAAAAAGCAAATTGATCGGGAGTAGGGTTCACTCTGAAGTGTCAAACTGCTTTTGGACGGGCCCGCATGTTCATTGACGGACTTAGAGAGTAGGCCCCCAAATCAGGTAGGCCTTGATCGAACTTTGGGTAAGTTTTGGATGAGAAATTGATCGACTACCAGACTGTTCTGATGAATTCTTATATATTATTATTACTACCTCGATAATAGTCTACCAAGACCGATAACTTGAAGATACTGCTACATTCAAATTCACTCTATTGTTGTCAACAATTGACAATAGTGATAAATACAATAGTCACCGTACGAAAATGTTGATCACTTTTGGACTTTATCACGTTAATCGGCTTGTAAATATTGTATTGATGAAGCCAGACTTATTGTTGTGACAAGGTTCCAAATATGGCCAAGGTTTTCACAGACAGATACAACACAACCTGCCACAACGGAAATAAACGTGACGATGAAAAAACAGATTCGTACTACATTACGTACAAATGTGTATTATCTAACATTTGAAGGTTGGTATGAAGTGTCAAGGTTTTGATACTGACATTAACCTTGCTGAACTAACAAATTGTATGGCTATGTGGATGACTTCCATGTACATTTGCAGTTATTGTTATACCTATTTGAAGTTTGGAACGGTATATATGCATGTTCCCGCCTTTATCTTGCAGAATATGTAGTTTTACAGTTGTGTGACAGTGACAGGAGAAACTCTGAAGCAAAGTTTGTGTTAAATAACTTTTTTATTTATATTGGTCGATGTGGCCAAGACTGACCTGAAAGGCCTTGACGGGGTTGGGCCAAAATATTGTCAAAAACGCCTAGACGAAAGAATGAAAGATTCTTTTAACAGCAGTTAGTAGGTACAAAATTTGTGTAAAATAATTATTTCATTTGATGTTGGTCCAGTTGAAACCCAGTGTCAGGCACTAGCAATTTTCTGGTATTTTGCTCAACCGGGTCTATTTGGCGCAGCCGATTTTTTTTTAATATTTTGTGCACTTGTCGCATGTGCCAATAACATATTTTCTTCTTTCTTTCTTACTGTATGTAGAAGAAATAAACAAAATAAACAATTAAAAAATCTGATTCTAATCGACGCGACGCTTCTAAAGCAAAGGCCGTCTCCGGAATCAGATGAGAATTTCAGTCATGCCGACTATTTGTAACGTAACGGCTGTCCTAAAATTCGCCTGACAGCCCAGCTCACTAATGACCGACACAATCAATCAAACGTTCAACGGGACTTCACCACTCGTCCATTTACCTTTAGAAACCTCTAATTACCTAATGTAATTTAGAAAGGTAAGAATATGGCCTGAAAATTCCATAATTCCTACGTATATTTTTAACCATCTACTTTTCGTGTGTGATATGATTATTGACATTATAAAGAAAGTTAATCACAGTCCCCGTACATAATTTCGCTATATTTTTTCTGTAGTAGCCTTACAGTGGTAACTTTCCGTAATTTCATCAAATAAAATGACTTTCGGAACTGTGGTGAATTACCCTAAATTATCTTTAAAATGGCCACTAGCATCATTATTAGATTTACCCTGGAAATTATTAGACACTGGCGAATGACCCTTGCACAGGTCACTAGTATAAAAACAATTTTGGAAAAATACTAGTATAAGACTTTTAATATATATTTTTTATTTTTAGACTATATGATGACCCACTACAGCGCAATGCAGTGGTCCCCCTTTCTCCTTTCCACTCCTCTCAGTCTTGAGCTAATGTGGACCAATCCTGTCTGTAGTCATCAAGCTCGTCCCGCCATCTTCTCCTGGGTCTGCCTCGATATCGCCGGACGTTTTCTGGGATCCACATGGTGTTAGATTTGGCCCATGACTCGTTCGACATGTGGCAAACGTGTCCAGCCCCGTCCCACTTAAGCTTGGCTGCTTTTTGGGTGTCGTCGGCAATTTGTGTTTTTGAGCACAGAACTGTGTGAATATACAAGATGGACATTATAGAGTCATTGTTGCGGTGGCTTTAAACGAAAATACATCAAATTTAAATGCTTTATAAGCAGGGGAAAGTGCTTTTCCGCCATAATTGGGATATGTCGGGAGCTTAGTACTGACCCGTGGAAGACGTACAATCTCAAAAGCCATTCAAAATTGCCATGTACAGTCGAAGACCAGAGATATTACAAGTATCCACCGTAAGACAGGTAGAGTAGATACTTAATCTCGGGTCACCGAAAGTGTGTATAGAGAGGAGAGTACACTGTTTTCGTAAAACAATTGCCAGGGTTAATTGCACTTCCAAGATTTCCGAACCTGAAATTTAAACGCCTGAAAGGAACACACTCAGCTTAATTATCCCGTATGGTCTCTTTCTGCGTGGGACCAAAATTGGAACAAAAAAGTGTCTCGCACCCGACCACACACATTTGTTTATTTTGTCCAAATAATTTACTGGCAAGCTTATGTTACAGAAGGCGACACCGACTTGTCAACATATGGACCATCTTTAAAACAAAAGAACAACCCACCCGTATAATAACTTAAAAGATTATCAGCGATTTCTAGGAAGCTTTCAAAAGAAAAAGATTCGTAGGTATTACGTTGCTTCGTTTCTGTAATGAATGGCCATAATTAATCATAGAGAAACGGCAATGTAGCAAGAAATAGGATAAAAAGTCTTTAATTAAATTTCTTTTTTACACCCTTGACCTCCGTAATGTTTGAAGTCGTTTATCTGTCAGTCGTTTATCTGTCAATCTTTATAATGTGTTTACGACGACCGAAAGTATCAAGTTACTGAAAGAACAACGTAAACGATTCCGTAAAGATGGTTATCAAAATAATTACTTTGAGCCAAATGAGATGCATTACGCGACTTTCCTTAAAATTACTATAATTTCTGACAACTTAGCTTTTACACGTGATTAAACACTCCAATTGTGGTAATTGTAAAAGACTTCAAAGGAAACCATGAGATAGTTTCTAAATGAATAATGACGCGCCATTTTCGCAATTCGAATTTTAAATATTTTTGGGATACCCAAGATAATGACTGGCTGATTATAGCGTAGAGGCACTATCTGATGATTCCGTTTGCTTTTATTAAGTAAAAACGGTCTAAACTCAAAACAAAATATTACACGGGCAATTTTGGTGTTAATGAGTACATAATTAAAAAGTCTATTTCAGTTCAAAATAAAGATGTAAAGTGTTGCAATAAATATAAATATGTATTTTAACGAGCATAGTCAGGAGACTTGTTACGTATAAATGTAGTATTTTTCTTACAATGTTTGGCTGTATTTCGCGAGTTCAACGGCCAAGTAATTCTCTGCAGTCCTACAGCGTATTCTTTGTTCTCAATTCTTTGATTTCTTACTTCCTTCTTATTTTCCCAGGGCTGAAGATTGAACAAAAGTTTTCCTACGTAAGTTTCGTGTTTTTATAGTAACTGTTCTTCCTGATAGTTTAATTTGAATATAGTTAGTTTTTATTCTTATCTTGGGTCGGTAGCTGTTTTGTATATTTTTTTGTGAATAAAAGTTAAATATTATGGTAATTTATACTATGTTAAATAAAATAAGTTCTAAATAATGAATGCGTACATGTAAGGTGTTGAATCTATTTGTGAGATGGAGGTGTCAATGTCAAATCCCTGTGCTAAGCAAAGATGTAAATTAAGACTTAAAGGCTCCTTCAAACAGGCGCGACACGCAACGCGAATCGCACGTGACACAAAGGTCGCGAAACGAAACACGAGGAAGTAGGTAAGTACTTCACGTACTTAAATATTTTGATGTGTCCAACTACAACCATCCATCCATTGCCTTTGTTTGCCGGTGGCCGGGGCCGACAGAGCGCTGCTGAGCGCTTGTGTCCCAATCTTTATTTTGTAAATATTTGAAAATGTCACATAAGCATTCGTAAGCAATCCTTGGAATTTAAACTTGACACTATCGTACACACGAGATTCATTAACGGTGATCGGAATAGGCTGACTATATTTGCCTAAACTTCGGAGAACAGAGACAGAAAGTGGAGACTTCCTTACGACAATATTTTTTTTTCCCGGGATTCGGGAAAATCTTCAGTAAGTTGAAAATAAGCTTTATTTAAGATGTGTAAAGGCTATTTTTAAGTAAACTTGCAATTACCAAATTTTCGGTACTGAAAATGATTGATGATGGTTAACGTATTCAATGATTTGATAAAACGGTTAGTTGGAAGTTAGATATTTATTTCAGGATTTTACGTGAAAATCCCCAAAATTTGGTAATTGCAAGTTTAAGTAAAAATAGCCTTTACACATCTTAAATAAAGCTTATTTTCAACTTACTGAAGATTTTTCCCGATTCCCGGGAATAAAATATAGTCGTAAGGAAGTCTGCACTTTTTGTCTCTGTTCTCCGAAGTTTAGGCAAATATACTCAGCCTATTCCGATCACTGTTCATTAACAATCTTTGTCAGTCAATTTAGGATTATACAGGATGGCCGGGACATCGACGCACAAACTGTTACCATGGATTCAGCACATGATTCGAGACCCCCTAGCGTAGAAAATTACAGACGGTTATAAAAAAAAAACTGCTATTTCATAGAAAAGTGCAATACCTACGTGGTCAAAATGTATGGAAATGCTTATAAAATAAAAAAAAATATGATGGAAAATTTGAACGCAGGGGCGTTTAGAATCATGTCCTACTGAATCCAGCATGCTAACAGTTTGTGCGTCGATTTCCCTGCCACCCTGTATGCTGACCATTTATTTATTATTATTTATTTATTCATACTTCTCGCAGACAATGAGGTACAAAGGTAGACTTTATGACTTAGGTATTCTCTACCAGTCAACCAAGGGTGGGTGGGTGAAGGGTGAGGGGGGTTCTTACAAGCCCTGCCAACAAGAGAGAATATATCTACGGGGCAATTCCCGTATTATCAAAATCTTTCGCATTCTAATCTGAGTCTCATTCTGTCAAAAGAAACCTCTGATTTTCTTACATTTTTGGCAAGTTTTTGACATTGATTGTCGCTGAGATAAGATTGCGATAGCGTTTGGAAAGTCTCGACAGTCTGTAAATCCCGGGATGTCCCGGAACTTCAAGACTTCTCAGAATAAAATTAGAACCGAGTTTATTTTGGGCCAGATGTACCTAGATCAATAAAAAAAGGAATTTTTATTAAAAAACAACATTATATTTAATACAGCTCCCAAAAACTAACAACTCCCTTTTTACAAGATTTATAATAGCTTGCTTCGTTTTAATGGTGCTCTTAATTTTTTTGTAATAATTTCGGGTACATTTTCTTTGATTTTTTTGATTGCCTGTCTCATTTGACTTTGAATAACTCGTCAGGTTCGTTGTGTACTGTAGAGCTACTGATACTAGGTTCGATGTCCATTATTTCTAAAATATATTTAAAAATAGTCTGCAATATATTTATATATTTTTTTCCGCAAAAGCAAAAAATCCGTATTATGGGACTGTAAGCTGTGGTGGTCTCGAGTCTCGAAACGAATGTCTCAGGACCCGAGACAACTAAATTTACAAAAAGTCCCGGGACTTCGAGACACGACACATCCCGGGACCCAAATCCCGGATTGCGACTTGTATTTGAATGTTTTTACGTGCGAGAATTGGCCTTTCGGTTTGTTGGAGTATCAGCTAAATCTAACGAGCTATGAGAGTACGAGTCCTATCATTATAAAGACGCTTCGAATTTCAAAAACATGCATTTAAAATATTTGTTTTAACAACAGAGTTTAGAGATTAAAATGAGGTTAGGTTCATTATGACGTCACGGTGGCAATGACATGCCACAAGTGGTTGACCTTTCAAAATAATGGGTTTTATGGTTCAACAAACCATCGTTTTGGTCGCCATTTTAAGTGCAAACATCGTAAACTCTTTCAGATGAATATTTACATTATAACATGGGTATTCTTATATAAAGAAAACCAGCTTACCTATATGCAGTTTAGCTCGGGTGCCAACGGATGTAAATAAAATAAAAAACATTTGTTACAATTTGTTTCCTAAAACAAAACTAGCTTAAAACTTTAGTTATACCTACTTAATGCCAATTTTACCAATAAAACTGAACGCGATCAACACATCTAAACTGCGTTCAAGAGCTGTCAGTGTCCATATTTCACAACAATGCAATGATGTGATGACCAGCACCCTAATTACGTAACACGCTATCTATCACAATCTGAATCATTTTGAACCCTATTGCTAATCCATTGCTTCTTAAGCCCGAAAAATTTATCTGCTCTACAACGCAAATAACGCAATGAATGTTGTTGAACTGTTGAAGCCCATTCCTACTGTTAGTGTGTTACGTAATTACCCCGCAGAGATTGGATAACCGGATGCATATTCACATAAAGTTGAGATGTTGTCTAATATAGAATGCGCTTTTGTATTGAAAATATCTTAAATTTAAGTAACACACACCAACCCTCCTCTCACACCCTACATACTTACACGTATTTGCATCGGGGGTTAAACATTAATTTTACATAATTAAGCATCTGAATCAATTCAAGACCGGGGTTTTTTTTTTTTTTAGTAATCGCTTCTGTACTAGAAATAAAAATAGGATATGCATACCCGGTGTTTCTGGCAACCCGCGTTTTGTTATACAATTTTTTTTATAAAGAAACCGCGTCTATATTTCTTCTTCTATATTTTCATAACCAAAAATTTATTTTAGGTCAATATGGATCCGAATATCCGATCTATGGTGATGACACTGACAGCTCTTGAACGCGGTTTAGATGTAATAATCGCGTTCAGTTAAACTGTTCAAATCCGCAGTTGCTATAGTGCAAGTGCCTCTCTATTTCAGGGCACAATAATACGCATGAAAATAAAAGAAACACTGGCCATATAGAAAGAACAAGGCTCGTACCATTGTTTCTCTTAATTTATTATCCAATGAACACTTTCAACAACCTAACTCGAATGTGATCAATGATAATTAAAAAAAATTCAAAAACTTTACTTCCAAAAGGGCATCCTAGAATCGAAACAATAGGGTCTTTCAACTAGGATCTTAGAAATAAGCTGGATATGGTAATTTATTTGTGAAGTTCTTGCATTAGGTAGTTGTTTTGGTTTCACCAGCTTAAATACCAACGCCAAACTGTGCGCTTGTGAGCTACTGCTGAAAGTCAGCGTCAGGTGGTACTTAGTGTTGTCATCCAACATTATGCTGAGGTGTGGTCCTTTTGGCATAAGTTTTTTTATTATTTATTTTAAGGTGTTTTTTGTATGTATGCCAATAAACGTAATTCTCTATCCTCTTTGGTTTTTTTTCTTTCACTACTTCAGCTGGACACATTGGGCGCCGCTCTATTTTGCTACACAACGTCCCATACCCTCGGTCTGTCTAGTCTAGTCTGCCCTGGCTGGTGTTTTTTTTCAAGTTAGCACTTATTTCTTTCTATTTTTTTTTTTGAGCGGCTTTGCGCAGTTCTTTGGCATCCTCAAGCATCAATTTCATCTGCACAGGAGAGAGAGCGGAGCGGGGGGGGAGGTGCCGCGTCGTCTTCGAAGTTCAACCGTAGCTCTGCTCAGCAACTGCAGTTGGGCAGTGTCTCCAATTCATGTAACGAAGATAGAAGGAAAACTATCACAGCTAAGTACCCTTTACAATTTAACGAGTAATAATCGACCAACTTACATTTGCAGTTCGAACGTATGGGAGAACATGTTTTCAACTACAATGTTAAGTTTGTTCTTGGCATTAATACATCACAACTACGGAACGCTTCATTGTGTGTGGTTCGACACGCACTTGGCGGGTTTTTATCATTTGAAGGCTAGTTACACACACCAGAGGCCGTACTATGACGTGTTAAAGCTATCATTGTTCCAGAGTGAAAGAGAGACAGCGCTATATATGACCGATAGCACTATCCCTTTTTCGCAATGGAACCATGATGGTATTAGCACGTCATAGTAAGGCAACAGGCACACGCCACAATGCCCACAATACAAGCAAGCTTAGTTGCTACAATAACCATTTATTATTATGCCAACTTTGAGCATATAGCATCCTCTGTCATGCTTGACATAATATCTCTTATTTCAACCATCAGATGACTTAGGTCATCGCTCCCCGTGGGACGAAAGTACTAATTACGTGCAGTACAAGTATCATACAAAGAAGTATAACCACCATGTGGGTTGTATGGACTTGTATGATTAAACGTATGTACCTATGTACCTAATGTGCGATTAATCAGCCGTTCTTTATGTGTTGTTTGAGTGCAAGCTTTTAAATCGAGTGGATTAATTAATCGGAGTGCTCTGAACTTTCAAGTGTTTGTTTATGTTCTAAAGTTGGAACAAAGGAAAGAATTGGATGTTATTAATACGATGCATTTGAGTTCAACTTATAGTAGAAATGTCACGTTCTACTCACTGACAGTTGCTTTAAGGTTTTTGCAGATTGGCGCGCGCGACACATTGGCGCCGCTGTTCGCGCGATAGTCGGTGCCATTGGGTCGCGTGTCGCGCCTGTTTGAAGGAGCCTTTAGAATACACCGATGCACGATGAAAGTAAAACTCAAACGTAAATCTGTCTTCCGAATAACAAATTACTCTTTATAGAATATTCTTTCTACCATGAATACCTACAGACTAGAAAAATGCCTTTTGATCTTTCCACCCTGAACACTTCTAGAATACAAATAATCTGGACGAAAACAAATCCCAAAACTAGTGTTAACTTCCTTTAGATAAGTGTGCGAACATCCAGTCACATTGGCATAATGATAGGTCACGATACGATATCCGATTCTCATAGGCGTTCGAAGTAACCCCTCGACAAATTGTAGCGTGCTCTCCACTCCTAATTCGTGTATCCTGTTGCCGAGAGGGGATCTAATGTCATGCGGGATTTGACACGGAAGGGTATTACGTCAGTTGAGTATTATAACTTAAATCAATATTAGCTAACAACAGTAGTTTTTTTTTGACTAATAGCGTGGGACCCTAACTCAAAAGCTCCAATCCAAAAGACCAAAGCCATTGAAGCCTACATCGTAACGGAAATTTATTACAAGCAAAACTTTTGTTCTACTTAATCTAGTATACCACACAGCAACTTTCATTGCTGGCTACTCGCATGCGGCTTCAACATCTCACGTCCGTACCTACATTTTGACATCGTTGGCAACAAATCAGCACCTTAATTGCATACGAGTAACACACTATCTATCACAATCTGAATGTGTTTGAAGGATATTGCTAATCCATTGCTTCATATGTTCGAAAAATTTGTCTGCTCAACAACGTAAATAACGCAATGAATGTTGTTGAACTGTCAAAATGACAGCCATTCCTACTGTTAGTGTGTTACGCAATTACCCCGCAGCTGTCAAAATCTGTGTGTGATTTTTTGATCGCCAGCGAGTCGTCGGCGATTAAAGTCACAGCGTGTGTACTTAGCACTAAAGGGCGGAACACTCTTAAATGAGATTCAGTCCAGAAGAAGAAAAAAATCGAATGAATTGATTGAAACTTATTAACATGTAACCTTTGTAAGTACGCTGAGTGTAAACACGGACTAGAAAAAAAAGAGTGTAAATCAACTTTTTATTCATCTTCAAAGGAAAGTTTTTGTTTCGTTTTTTTAATGATATCATCATTGTCACTGAACGCGATGACTTTAATTAATTTACGCATGCTTACATAATTAAGTAGCTGTGTACCATAGATAATAAATGATTGATCATCTGTTGGATCAATGATTAGCATGACTTTTTGTATCATCAGTATCATCACCATCGATGGGACACAATGATTAATTACTATTACAACGCTTCAATGGTTTTGCTGCTAAACTAATTGATTTAATTAATAGAATCAGTGAATTGTAAAGAGTTTATGAATGAAAAAATATGAAGCGAATGAATTTGGTCAGTTTAGTCGTATCAATGTAGTTATTAACTAGATTTTAATATTACAAATAAACTGGTCAAATTCGTTCGCTTTACAAACTGGTAGTTTTACAAGCTATGTATCAAGTATGTATGTAACGATGTGTGAATACCAAGACATATTATGTGAAAACATTATTTTAAACCTTCTTTTGTTGTCAGCTTTAATAGCTAAAGCGACTAGGTATCGTCAAGCGCACATAGCTCAGAAACATCCTAAGGAGATGTTTCATTTTCGGCTAGCACTTGTACATTATATCAAAAAGCGGGGAAAAATACACTGTATTAAGGAAAAATATTAATCTGTGAATTTGAGAATGTTATCTTTGTTGTACACACAAATTAAAGTTTTGCAATTATTGCCCTTGTTGTCGTTATGGCCACACTATGGCGGCATCCTGACAACATGCGTTCTGAAATCAATGTGAAACCGTAAATACAAAAATATTAAATATAATTATAAAAAGGTATCGCTGTATTATTAATTCATCTATTACAACTATTTCTAATGTGGTACTAATGGAAACATGTAATTAATAATATCCTAGTTCGATTAATAAAATCTACTTGGCCAGTGTACTTCCGATTTCCGAACGTTTTATTTTGACATACACGGTCGGAAGTGTCGTTGTCAATCTTAAAAATTTGGAAAATCCAAAAGTGCACGACTCATAATGCTCATTTAATTATGAAATATAAAAAAATAAAAAAAACTTAAGTCGTTCAAAATTAATTGCCGAAAAAAAAGCTGTAGTAGGAAGAAGGTACTGCACAAGCGCCCCTGGTGGAATAAATGTACATAATATCTATAGATATATCACCATCCATGTTAATTTTACATGGATATATATAGATATACAGTCTTGTAGTTTTCGTTTTTTATTAATTGCAATTAAACTACACTGAATTAATTAATCATTCGCATTCAGTGACCTACAATCGTCGATTAGAATTTAAAAAAAAAAAAAAAAACTCAAATAATGGTTTTTTTTACAAGTTACAGTGTTTCCGGGTTTCACACATGACGGACAGGAATTTTTTTTGACCTATTTTGGTGTTTTTTTCCAATTCTATTGCAGTAAATCAATTTTTAAAAAGTATGAAATTAATCTCCATTAAATTATCTCGACAATAGTATGCAAAATATCTTGATTCCGTGAACTAACAAGGCTATAATAATAAAAATAGCCGCCAAAATGAAGCGAAAAAAAAAATTCGATCGTAAAGCACTCTCTGATGCTTCGCATCATGAGACGTGCAATTATCCCCGATATAGGTTAATGAATGATGACATTAATGTCATTATCAGCTGTCTAATGACAGCAGACATAATTGTCTCTATTTTTCTCACAACAAAACAACATTTTCAATTTTATATTTGTACTTCTACAATACAAATTAATTCAATAAATGATTGCCTGTTACATGTATATAGATACATTTCACAGATTTTCTGGGAATGTACACGTCCTACCTAGACAAAGTTCCATACAAAAATAAAACGTCTCCTCTATGATAGATACTGATTTAAAAAGTTGAAGTTTAAAAAAAAGCCTACAATATTGGTTTCCTCAGACAGACAGCCTTCAAACATGTACAGTAAAACTATTTTCTAAATGTCCCTCGGGAATCATCGCATTTTCGAATGCAAACGAATTCTAATTTCCATGTCCATCAATTATTAGATTTATCGTGTATAATAATTTGAATTCAGAACTAAGTACTTTATTGTAAGTACTATATTTGATGGACATGGAAATTAGAATTCGTTTGTATTCGGAAATGCGATAGTCTTTATTCCCGAGGGACATTAAGAAATTTTCGTATGTGGGGGGGGGGGGGAGCATACTATCAACCTCACGAAGTCATGATAATCCAATCCAATATCCAAAGCCAACTTTTCCCGTTTCAACATAAAACCGCTGTCTGAAAACTCAATATCCCTAGGGACTGACTCGAAGCACGTGCTTGAACCTAGACTTACGTGTTAACCCCCCATTCGCTACTCGATACAAAGTGGCCGGGTCGTGCCAGCTCGCCTAAATGTCTGGCAGACTTCCAAGTCTCTGACTACTGTGCCAAGGGATCGGTTTCTGTTCCAGTGTTAGCTAGGCGATGCTATAGAATGCAATACGTTCCGTATCATATAATGTAATACAATACAAACTGGTGATTACAAAAGTGTCTCGACTCTGGCCAGGTGCCGTTTTGTATGGAGAATGGAATGGAGATGGAGGGCAGGTCATTTATTGCTTGAAATCTGGTGCCAACTTTATCAGAAGTAAACACCAACAAAATTACGCTAGGTATCTTAACATCCTTCTAATATTATAAATGTGAAAGTTTGTGAGGATGGCTGGATGTATGGATGGATGGATGGATGGATGTTTTGTTACTCTTCCACGCAAGAACTATACTGAACGGATTTGGATGGAATTTGGAAAGCAGATAAATAATAAATAATTTATTTCTGTAAGTAGGTTTGTACAAACACTTTTACACGTCAATCATATTTTTTAAACTAGATGAGGTCGGCGTTTCCTATCTCACTACTCTGAGAAGAAAGGCCGAAGCAAACTCAGAGGTCACAGTCTCTTTTAAAGTCCAGACATAATCTTGGTCAGATCATGTGAAGACCATGTAGATTGGTATCTGAAATGGTCTTTTGAGGAAAGAACCACACAGATTGAGTGGACCTGTCCAGTCAGTGCACACATTTGTCAGTAATTTAGATAGTTTATAACCAGGATTAACACGTAGGATACTTTTTATCCCGGTAGTACGTTCTCATGGGATAATTTCCGACATCCACGCGGGCGAAGCCGCGGCCAATAGCTAGTCATCAATATTTTGATAGCTCATTTTTAGTCATAACAGAATAACAATATATGTTTTTATTTTCTTTTACTATGTACTTAATTAATTAATTGTATTGTATTTTAATAATCTTTTTTTTATCTTAGTATTGCTAATCTAGTGGCACTTTTTCCCTAATCCTAATTTTGTTACCATGCGGATAATAATAGTGGGCTGCAATATTGTTAATACTAGTTATTATTGCTATTTGTAAACATTTTATATTGT
This sequence comes from Griposia aprilina, assembly GCA_916610205.1. Lineage (NCBI taxonomy): Eukaryota > Metazoa > Arthropoda > Insecta > Lepidoptera > Noctuidae > Griposia > Griposia aprilina. The sequence goes on from OU744302.1 coordinate 15,983,533, forward strand.
AGCTGTTTATAGTCCCAAAATAAATAAAATAAAATAAAACAGTCCTTTTGCCAACATGAAAGTTTCAACTCTTTCCGCAGTAAGACATCTCGGCTACATCATTTCTGAATCTCAAACATTTCGTCGGCACTAGTATTTCTGAAGCGCTTGTGGTAATTTTGTCATAGTTTATATTATCGCCTATCTTAAACCGGGTCTTCATCCTACAACGAGAGTTCATTGACTTCATCGAACACCCATTTACAATCCGAATTGTATTGTAAATTATGTATGTCGCGACAGCTACTGTCCTACTGTTGACGGAAAAATGGATCGCAAAAACAAAGTAGGAGAACTACATTATACATACCTAGCTACATACATTTTCGAACAATAGTATAGAATGGTATAACCGTATAAACAGGGTCAAATTAAATTAGCTAGCGAAACTTGACAGACGTGATGGGCTCTCGATGTCTTAACATAATGAAACGAATCACAAAATTTGTACGCCGTTATTGGCAAAACATGGACGTACACAACATCTATTTCAATACCTTGCATGTCTGATTAAATCAGGTTATGTAAACGCATGTTTGACAAATAAATTATATTTATCTTTTATCTTTATCTTTAACAAAATATGATTTTGATTATGTTTTTGGGGAGTTCGACAACCGCTGGTAGTAGGTACCTAACCTAATTGAAGTATGAGTTGACAATTATTTTTTGTTATATCGTGTTTTGATATCGATCTCATCACGTGTGTGCAGTAAACACAAAAAAAAACTGACAGTTCAACTGACTACACGTACAGTCAGCAAAGGAGATAAGTATCCAGGGTCACCGGATATAGTTGAAGTTTAGTAAAACACCGCTGAATATTTTCGATTTGATAAATGACCAGTCTGTTTTATATGAATTTAATTTTATTCGAAAACATTAATCGGTTTCTTACTAAACTTCAACTATATCCGGCGATCCCGGATACTTATCTCTTTTGTTGAGTGTACTACGGTCGTTGACTCCAAAAAAAACATCATTTTTTTTTTTTTTTGTTATTGCATGTTTAGCTATTGATGTCCATCAAGCCTGAGAAGTTTCGCTCACATATTTAATTTGACTCTGTATACTTACATAGGTAGTACTCGTATCCGTGTGGTTCACACGGCAGGGGTAACAAAATCAGTACCAGCCTATGCACCGCCTGTACCAGTAGCATATTCCCACTGCAGGCACATAGACCTCCTCTCGGTAAGAAGGACTGGACCGTAATCCACCACACGGGCCTAGTGCGGGTTGGTAGCTGTCACATGTCTTTGAATCTTTGATTCTAGGACATGCCGGTTTCCTCACGATGTTTTCCTTCACCGTTTTTAGAGCAGTGGTGATAAAACAATTTACACAAAGTAAAGCGCCTATCTGGGTTCGAATCTACGACATACAACTCGTAAGTCGCGGTCGTTACCACTGGGCCACCACTGCCATTGGCAGTCAGTCTAAGTCTAAATCAGTATAAGCTGGCCTCTTATTCTATTGAAATATCGTACTACGCTCGGCTAGCTGCTGTTAACACTGACGTGAGGCCTCCTGTACCCACGTACCGCTCTCCTATGAAGTAGTTTATGTAGTGACATGACAATATTTATTTTATTTGCATACACGGTTGCAAATTCGCCAGTCACTGTGATATGGTACAGTCGCCAGCCGGTCAAGCTACCCGAAACTGTAAAATTTCTCCAAACGATTTTAATCCTTAAAATGTTCACAGTTAAGTTCAAAATCGAATGAGAAAATCTGACAGTTTGTGGTAGCTTGATGTGCTGGCGACTGTACTTGGATTCATGTTTATGCATGTGACTTGAGTGTGTTAGATACTTTGTATATCATTACAATGAGGCAGACGATGTACAATAACAAAACTTTAGGGAAATTAAACATTGCTCTTTTGCAGCTAAAATATTTTCAGGCTTAAGGCTCGTGCACACTGGCGCGGCGCGACAGCCCGACACAAAGGCGCCGCCCGTCGCGCTGCACGCGGTGCCGTTGTGTACGCTGTCGGGTCGCGCCAGTGTGCACAAGCCTTTATAAGCTGAATCAGGCCGTCTTCCTTAGTTATGCAAACGCTGACAAAAAATAATTGAATTGGCAACTTTTACCCTTCAATTAATGCTGCCAATCAAATCAAAGAATTGTTTAATTCAATTCTATCTTCGAGAAAATCAAAGAAAGCTCGCATAATTTCATAAGCAATTATATAACATATAACTAAGACTTTATAACTCATTTTTATTTTACTCATAAAATACATAGTACATTGGCCGAGCATCAGTGATAACACAAACGTATAAACTGGCCTTTTATTCTAATGGAACTCCGTATAAAGGCTCCTTCAAACAGGCGCGACACGCGACGCGAATCGCACGCGACACAAAGGCACCGCCTGTCGCGCGACGAGCGGTGCCTTTGCATCGCGTGCGATTCGCGTCGCGTGTCGTGCCTGTTTGGAGGAGCCTTTAGGCTAGACCAGCGGGGTAAGTGCGTAACACACTAACAGTAGGAATGACTTTCATTTTGACAGATCAACAACATTCATTGCGTTATTGACGTTGTTGAGCAGACAAAAAAATTCGAACACATGAAGCAATGGCTTAGCGGCTTGAAAATGATACAGATTCTGATTGATACTGTGTTACAATGACATATTATACATCATTGGTGTGTTAAGGCTCCTTCAAACAGGCGCGACACGCGACGCGACACAAAGGCACCGCCTCTCGCGCGACAAGCGGTGCCTTCGTGCTTCGTGCGATTCGCGTTGCGTGTCGCGCCTGTTTGAAGGAGCCTTTACGCAATTAGGGTGCAGCGTGTTACCCGGTGCGATCGCCTGTACAACAAATTATTTACACCAACAACAATAATCTCATGAGAATAAATCTTATCCAAACCATTCAATATTAATTTCCCTCCGACAAATAATATAACTTACCACCGGTCACTTACTCAAGTGAACGTATCCTCCATTAGATCTTCATACAAAAACAGAATGTCGGTAATTACTCATTGTCTAGAAAGCTCCGTGATAATGGAATACCGAGTGAACGGCTTGTGGTGTCAACGACACGGCACTTTCGTGACATTGGAAGGCCATGCAATACTACGAGTACTAGCTGTACCTGTCATAAGTCTTACCAAATAGCTTAACAGTACTTTAAGGTACCTACGTGCACGGGGTACATGGTATGACTTAAGCCGAGGTCCGTACCCCACAGGGGGTGCCCTTAGCGTGCTGTCACTTAGTTTTTTTAAGTTATAGAGTTATGAGGAACAGGGTGTAAAGCTCACTCATTCTCTATGGAAAAGGACCCCCCCCCCCCACCAAGGACCAAGGATCCTCCGACCAGACGGGTGTTGTGTCTGGTGGGCAACTGCCCGACGGTTGATGTCGGGACGTTGTATATATGCTAGTCGCGCGGTAAACTCTGTTTGCGCGATGCAGGATTTTGCGTGACGTCAGGATGACGTGAAGCTCGTTGATACCGCTACAAAGTCCTGCGTGGTAATTGCGTAACACACTAAGAGTAGGAATAGCTTCCATTTTGACAGTTCAACAACATTCATTACGTTATTTAAGTTGTTGAGCAGACAAATTTTTCGAACATATGAAGCAATGGATAAGCTGAGATAGGCTTAAACATGATTCAAATTGTGATAGATAGTGTGTTACGTAATTAGGGTGCTGGAGGCCTTAATTTATTGAGGCACCAACAGGCAAGCCAGATTAAGCAGCCGACAACCTTCTAGGTTGACCTACGAGATGTCATATTATATGTATATTAAGGCGGAACCCCGACCAAAACCTTGCCATAATGCGTTATTCAGAAGCTATTAACTCATTCACTATGGGTAATAAACTACATCTAAAAGCACATTATTAATGTTCAATATCTTATTATCACATTGCACGTTCTTATTTGTTTTTATGTGTTATAAATACATTTAAAATCTCCTTGTAAAAAAGTGACTAAAATTATTGATTGCATGCATCTTTTGCTAAAGGTGACGTTCAATTAATTTGAGGATTACACTAATGGATAGATAATTTAAAAATCTAAATAATTCACGTTTTATTTTATTTCAAAACATCGCTTGTCTATTTTTTTTTTTCTTTTTTGTGAATTCTGTGATAAATGAGCGTGCGCAGGGAGCGAGACAGAGCGAGACTCAGCGACCGGACAGAGAAGGACCGAACGCTCAAGGTCGTTTGGTCGGGGAAGCGCCTTAAAAACCAACCAAGTGCGTTGCGGACCACGCACAATGAAGGTTTCCGTAGTTGAGATGAATTTATCCCAAAAACAAACTTAACATTGTAGTTGGAAAACATGTTCTCCCATATGTTCCAACTGCAAATGTAAGTTGGTCGACTATTACTCGTTAACTTGTAAAGCCTACTTAGCTGTGATAGTTTTCCTTTTAAGTTCGTTATATACTACTGCCGTGTTTTTTTTTTCAGATATCCTAAAACAACCATTTAACTGGCGGGACACACACTTGATAACAAAAATTTGCACTTTATACCTTACCTAATATTTCACAAACGGATCCCGAAAAAGAAGTACTTCCAAAGTGATTTCTGTTTAAAAAATTGTTCTAATGAATATAATTTTATTTGGCAGCTGTTTATACCATGATTAACAGTATCTTTCTTATAAAACATACACCTTCGTACTAATAGAACTGTAATTGCATTGCACTTAAATAAAATGGTGACAGTGTTCTGAGATTTTACATGAGAACTTGTAGGTACAAAGAGATAAATATTTAAATATGTAATGTTTTAGGATTGAGTTGCTCTCGTTGTTTTTCACTTTGTAATTTAGTTTTCATGACTCTTCAGCAGCAGAATGGATTCTTATCGTCGAATGTCTACAGTTTCTGATGTCGTGCATTAGCTGGGCAGATAGTATGCAGATTTAATTCATTATTTGGAAAACTGAAGGCGGTATAAATTCCGACTTGAAGTCCTTAATCATAAATTCATGACCACTTTTCCATAAAGTGCATTGACATAATAATTTTATCTCCCACGCATCAGATATCGTTATCATGACATGATTGACACATCTCTCTAGAAGCCATCACACAAATATTAAATACGTAGGTACAGTCACCAAAAGAGATAAGTGACCAGAGTCGTCGATATAGTTGAAGTTTAGTAAGAAACCGATGAATGTTTTCGAATAAAACTTAATTGAATTAATCGAAAACAAACAGGTCATTTATCAAATTAAATTTCATTTGAAAACATCCATCGGTTTCGTACTAAACTTCAACTATATCCGACGACCCTGGTTACTTATCACATTTGGTGACCGTACATTTACACCTTTTGTCGATAAATCAAACTTATCAATATTACATCGGTACATAGACTTCTTTTGTTTTGTTCTATCGACCCAAATACTAATGTATTGTACTTAAAGTTTCGTAAGGCACCTTGGAACTTTCGTAAGGGTCCTATGGTGCTTCGAACCTTGAAAGGTATAATGTCAACATACGTACGTTGTGTCAAAGTTACAAAATGGCGGCTTGTACCATGTGTTTATACTAAAAAACTTTAAAAAAAAAACATTAAATCGACGAAAAAATAAACTGAAAATCAAAAATCTTTTTTACAAAAAAAACAACCGACTTCCAGAAAAAACACTAAAAGGCGTGAAAAATACCTTTAATTTCGGAAGTCGGTGGCCATAAAAGAAAATACAAAACAAAGACACCGACTTCCGAAATTAAAGTTATTTTTCATGCCTGTCAGTGTTTTTTATTGGAAGTCGGTTGTTTTTTTGTAAGTTTTTTATTTTTCACTTTATAGTTGCGGTTCCTACCCCATACAAATTCGTATACCACTACTTGGTATGTAAATAACAGTAACAGGATTTTTTTACCACATCATCAATATAAACTAAGTGGAAAAAATATGCAGTATTAAAGATAACTCAAAAACTACTGGTCAGACCTTGATCAAATCGGTTCACCCAGAAAAAAGTTCTGAGCTAAAACACATAAAAAATAAAAATAAAACATCAGACGAATTGAGAACCTGCTCCTTTTTTGAAGTCGGTTAAAAAAAGACCTTTTAGTCTAACTAAGCTCCTAAATTAATGTAAAGTACTAATTTTGAGTCGGCGACAAACAAACAACCAATGCAAATCAATTAACAGAAATCAATTAAGCTGCCGCACCTAATTGCGTAACACACTATCAGTGTCTATCTGTCATCTGAATCATTTTGAACCCTATTGCTAATCCATTGCTTCATGTTCGAAAAATTTGTCTGCTCAACAACGTAAATAACGCAATGAATTTTATTGAACTGTCAAAATGAAAGCTATTCCTACTGTTAGCTATAGTGTTATACTTGGCGCCTTTATATTTGTTCGGCGCCAACCCAAAATTAGTAATAGAGCTTATTTAGACTAACCTATGAAAACCTTATGCGTGGTCATGCCCTCCACCTCCTCCTTTTATTGTTGGTAAAAAAATATAGCAAACCACGTCTTAAGACAAAGATCTACCCCGTTTTAGCGACCTATGGAAAAAATTGTAATAGATTTGAATGAGTAATAGAATTGAATCCTTTTCCATTTTGCGCAGTGCGGGTTGGTAGATGTCACATGTTTTCAAATTTTTGGTTCTAGGACATGCCGGTTTCCTCACGATGTTTTTCTTCACCCTTTTGAGAGCAGTGGTGATGAAATAAATTACAAAAAGTAAAGCACCCGACTGGGTTCGAACCCACGACCTACAACTCGTAGGTTGGGTCTGTTACCACTGCCAAGTGTCCTACCCACTGCCATACCCTACCCCCGTTAGGATAGTAGCTTGGTTTGTCCTGTAAAAACCATAGAGCTAGGAGTTGACTTCCCTTACGTTTTTATTAAATCCTTTTCCTACTTGTATTAGGAGACACCATACTCAACAGTGCAGTCGCTGCATAATTATAATACAAAATATTTTTTGTTACGTTGACGACTGTTAGTAACATGTAAACTTTTTATCATTTACTTTTCATACATTTTAATTGAACTGTCCATCAAACTGATTTAGGAAATGATAAATCATTTCAAATTATTATCAATCATTTAATGTGTCGTTCACACAACACAGTGAAAGGAGGAAAAGGGAACGAAAGGTAAGTAAATAGTACCTATACTAACAATTACCTATAATGAGACGGTATGGTTGGCGCAGTGGTTAATAATAATAATAATACCATTTATTTCAGGCGACACAGGCCCATAGATAAGCGATTGACTGCTGCGCTGCGTGTCGCGGGTTCGATTCCCGCACGCAACAAATATTTGTATGACCTACAAGTAGTTGTTTCGGGTCTGGCTGTTTGTGTATGTGAGTTTGAATGTTTGTAAACGCACCCACAATACAGGAGAAATTCCTAGTGTGGGGCAACGTTTAAATATATATATATATATATATATGTAGTGTGTTTTCACCTTTACCATTAATAGGATTAGTAACACTGGATCACTCTCCGGGACTTCATCCAGGCTCGATGAAAATCCTATGTCGAAAAATGTCTTTTGTCATTCCGAATACCTACATGCATTATAGGATGAAGCTTGTGTTTCCTTCCTGACCACACAATCTGGTTTCCCAAAATACTTCAGTAGGTAAGTAACTATTAATAGTAAATTTCGTATTGGACGAACAACACAACAACAAGCAAACAATAACAACAACAATAATAATAACAATAACATTAGCTGCTGCTGCTGCTTCATTTTTTTTTCCTTTTTTTTTTGCTTTTTTTCTTTATCATTCGCAGTTTTGAGTAATTGAAAGGAAAATTGACACTGAAAAATAAAAAGGTAAACCAAAGAGTTTAAAATCAAGGACTGTCAGTTGTCTCTTAAGTTGTCACACACCAACAAACATTCTACAGGGTTATAAACAAATGAGTACCTACTTACAAACTTTTTAAATTACTTAGATATTTTAGATAGTTTTTCCTTCAATCTGCCAGCCAGGAAGCACGGTCTAGCCTTCACGGTGTTTGCCCCAATTGTCAATATATCGGTAAGAAATGTTTACCGCTAGTTTTTCTGGAAAACTAAATTCAATGGGATTGCAAATTACACGGCCGGCCATTTTTCTTTTGTTGGCAAGATTGCCGTTATTTCTTTAATGATGTAGTAGGTACGTACCTTAAATGTTATTAATTAAACTGCCATAACTGACCGACTTCTATGGCCTCCTTAGAACTACTAAAATCTGTGGAAGATTCTACTTAGCTATAATACTGACATAAGCGTGCGCAAATCCTTTTATTTTTCATGTTTTTTTTTTTATCCTATCCATAACTCAAACTCAAAGCATTTATTTCAAATCAACCAATTATTAAGATTGCCCATTCTAAAGCGTAGCAGGTTCCTATGGAGAAGAACGGGCAAGCAACTCCACAGATACTCTTTTAAATCAAAATATTGGTTATATCATTCATGTTGAAAGTATACATGTGAGAACGATGTACAAAGACGTGCACGTTAAAAACGTCAGTAATAAAAAGAAAAAAGAAAATAAAATAAGCCGTGGCTATTAATAGATAACTAGTCCCTACTGACGGCGCCCGTTCACGAACATGACGTATGGATCAGCACCATTGAGCTCAACCATTTTGAAAGGAACTCAATGACCCAACACACACGCCATTCGGTTTGCATGTAATTAAAACTTACACAATTAAACACTGTGGTCAAGGAAAACACGGGAAAATTGAGATAAGATTAGTTTTCTGACTAGTGCCTCTGAGTAGTTTGTGTGCTAACTTTGTGAGATAGCCACGCCGAATAGCTATGTGCACTAGCCGTGAATTCTCCGAATATCATAATTCGATAATTTCTGGAGAGAGATAAAGTACAGATGGTTTATGAACGACCGTTTTATCCGCTCGTTTGCTCGTACATCTGAATGAAGTCTGTAAAATAAAGAGGTTGAGTTTTTTAAGGGTTAGGTAGATACTAATCCACCGCTTAAGAGCACCCGTTAACCCGTTTCCCCCATTTGGTGCTCATAACTTGCGGCACGATGAGCGTAGTCATCAAACACCATATTCCATTACAGTAAACGTATATTTTGTTATTCTTAATCGAGATTTATGTCAGAGAGCTGGTAAAAGAATAATAATAATTCTCCCATTTGAGTGAGCTTGACATACTCTCAGCTACCAGGGCACATTAAAGTCAATGAAAGTCGAGCCTAGTAAATGGTAGCTTTATAGTAGGTACATAGTGCTCACACATGTGCTACAACACAATTTAAATTATTCTAATGTCTTCTAATACGCATGAGTTGTGTACACCTTTAAGTGACACAGAATGAAGATCATAATGTACTTAAAGTTTAGTTGGTGTTCCTAATAATTCTATCAATAATTATTGATATAATAATAATTATTAATATTAGGTACACTTGCAGGGATAATCGTCGGTAGGTGCCTCATTCCATTTATAATTTTCTAACGGGCCTCTGCGAGTTGGCATTAGAGATGGGTAATCACCCGGGTTAAAACCTACTAGTGGGTTAAAACCCAGTTATCATCCGTTTCATTCCACCCACTGGGTGATTTGGCCGGGTGAAAACAAAATATTTCAGCTTTTTATATTCAAACATGTAACACGCTACAGACAGCCGGTGGCAGGACCGAGAGGGAAGGTGGGGGTGTGGCCCGCACGCAGCGATCCCCGCGCCTCTTCCCCGCTCTGATTCTCATTCTAGTTTACCTCGCTGCGCGCCCGCGTTTTGAGTTAATTTTGTGTTTTTACTTACGACTCGGAACTGTTGTTTCACTGACTCTGGCAGAGCCACCATCAGGGATTTTAATTTTGATAACAAAAAAAAATAGTCGCTAATTAGTCGAAATTTGTCGCCAATATTAGAATTTGTCGGGCACTGGTTCAAAAGATATAAGGGTTTATAGGTGGCCGATTTGGAGAGTCTCCCCAGCAGGGCCACATTTATATTTCAAAAACTAGGGCACCTACCGAAGATCTGTTTTCTTCCATATTTTGTCGCCAATTAGTCGAAATCAGTCGGTGTTATTACACATACATTGTACACCAGCTTTAAAAGTATCGAAAACACTAAAGTAGCCTTGCAGACTTTAGCTGTACATGAAAAAGCAACACTTTTACCTGCAGAAGAAAAATCAGCGTTGTCAGTTTTTTTTTTTGGGATATGAATCGACAATGCAAACTTATTATGGAACCTGTTTCTGATGCAATATTTCAATTAGAAAGAAATGAAAAAAATATTCATAAAGTATTTTTGACATAAAAAATATGAAATCGAAATTACTCTTTAGTTTACCGGATGTCACAATAATAGAAAACGACAAAAAAGATAAAATATTAATCAATGTCGAAGAAAGAATCAGTATGTGTTTGAAACCGATTCACTTTGCAGCGTACTTATTAGACCCCACAGACCAAGGATCTGAACTTGACGAAAGTCAAGAAGTCGACGCTATGGAGTTCATAATTATGCGAAGTAGGACAAAGTATCGGTTTATATGTCATGACCAACTTGGCATCTTATAGAGCAAAAGATGGATTTTGGAGTCAGAGATTTCTGTGGGCTAACATCAACGATGTAAGCACATCAATCTGGTGGAAGGGAATATGTGGACTTACTACATTAAGCAAAGTCGCTGTCCGTATACTTACAGCACCGTGCACTTCTGCTGCTGTAGAGCGGTCCTTTAGTGCTCATAGTAATATACACAGTAAAAAAAGAAATAGACTCACTACGGAAAGGGCAGCAAAACTAACATATATAACATACAATTGGAATTTGTTGCACGAGCACGTGGATGATTTAAGTGATAACACTGAGGACTGCGTGCCTGATTCACCACCAATAGATATGGAATCTTCAAGATATAATATGCAAAACACGCCGCTACGTACAAATAGTCTACTACGTAGTAGTAGTCTACGTCCGGCATTAACAATTTTAATTTTTCTGATTGTGACCGTGTTTCTAATACAAGTGATGATGATGATGATGATTAAACTGCCTACTAAAATGTTGTATTTTTTCAAATAAATAATAAATGTATCTGATTTTGTGCTCAGGCTTTTATTTTTGACAAGCTAGTAGTGAATTCTACTTCCCACTATTAAATAATTAACAATGCTCATTTTCACCCAGTAACATGGGTGAAAATGGGTTAAAACCGGGTTAAAACCCAAATCACCCTGTTTTAACCCAAATGGGAAGAATGGGTTTTAACCCACTACCCATCTCTAGTTGGCATCGGCCCCTCGTACAAGGTACAAAGGTCCGGGACCTCATGGTCCCAAGATATGTTACTAACATATCAATAAAATAAAATAAGCCGTGGAGCAATTTTGAAATCAAGAGGACTCAAGATTACAACATCGATTTAACCGTATCTACAGATAGTATCCGAATCAAAACTGGATATAATAAAGAAGCCACACGCATAATCGTTTCCACAAAACAACATGATGACGTCAACCAATACTGCATCGTATTCCACAAAAATACGTTAGTAGAAAGCCTGATCGTGGCAAAAACAACACGACATGACGTGCTGGAAAACATGAAACTTCAAATTCTCGGAAGCAAACACAAACAATATCAAAAAACAGCTAACTTATCATACAATACATATAGGGTAAATCCATTTTGAGACGGGCAGTAAGGATAGGTACCTTAACCGTTGTAGTTACAGGAAAACGGTCTTAGGAGACAGTCCTTATCTTTTTGATAAATTTTAATCTAAATTCATTCCAGCGGGGTAATTACGTAACACACACGTAGTAGGAATGGGTTTCATTTTGACAGTTCAACAACATTCATTGCGTTATTTACGTTGTTGAGCAGACAAATTTTTCGAACTTACGAAGCAATGGATTAGCAATAGGCTTCAAAATGATTCAGATAGTGTGTTACGTAATTAGGGGGCTGGACTCGTTGGTAATCAGGTGGGATTCTCCACTGTTCAAGCAGTGGGTGAGTGCTCATGCGATGAGCGCATGCTTACATTACATGAATATACTGCACTAACACTCGGCTAAGTTTACACGTATGGATGTAATTTTTGAATCCGAAATAAATTTATTTGATTTGATAATAACATAACATAACATAACATAACATAACATCACGCCTGTATTCCCCGAAGGATTAGGTAGAGGTGCACTTATAGTACACCCACAGTCCGCCAGTTATGTTTAAGTCCCATGTAATAGGGGGCGAGCCTATTGCCATCAACCGGGCACAAATCCAAACTCCGGGCTGCTACTGAGAAATTCCAGATGGAAAACCCAATAACACTACCCGACCCGGGAATCGAACCCAGGAGACCTCATGCTCAGCAGTAGCGTTAGCGACCACTAGACCAGGGAGGCAGTTGATTTGATAATATAATTGAAAAAATGTGAATCAACAACAAAATTGGATGTTCTTCTTTTTTAACCGACTTCACAAAAAGGAGGAGGTTCTCAATTCGTCCGTATGTTTTTTTTTTTTTTTTTTTTTTATGTGTGTTAGCTCATAACTTTTTTCTGGGTGAACCGATTTGGATGATTCTTTTTTTATTTGATAGGTGGTGCTTCACATGTGGTCCCATTTAAATTTGATCAAGGTCTGACCAGTAGTTTTTGAGTTATCCTTAATACTGCATATTTTTTCCACTTAGTTTATATGGATGATGTGCTAATAATTTCCTATCACTGTTACTTACACACCAAGTAGTGGTATACGAATTTGTGTGGGGTAGGTACCGCAACTAAAAAGTGAAAAATAAAAACTTTTTTACAAAAAAACAACCGACTTCCAAAAAAAACACTAAAAGACGTGAAAAATAACTTTAATTTCGGAAGTCGGTGGCCAAACACGAAAATACAAAACCAAAGGCACCGACTTCCGAAATTAAAGTTATTTTTCACGTCTTTTAGTGTTTTTTTTGGAAGTCGGTTGTTTTTTTGTAAAAAAGTTTTTTCAAAATCTGTGATGCCGATCAAAGTGTCTCAAAAAGTTAAGGATAGTCTCCTAATAGGTTCCGTTTTTAGGGTTTCGTTCCCAAAGGGTGCCAACGGAACCTTATTACTAAGGCTCCGCTGTCCGTCCGTCCGCACGTCTGTCTGTAAGCTGGTTGAATCTGATGACCCGTAATAGGTAGACAGTTGAAATGTTCACGGAGTGTGTATTTATGTATATAAAAAAAAGTTAAAAATTAAAAGAACCGATAGATGAAACCTGTTTTTTTATATGTAGTTTTAATTATTATATGGTGGTAAGGAACCCTTCGTATCCGAGTCCGACTCGCACTTGACCGGTTCTGTAGCTACAAAGGATAAGGTACCTTCCTTTACTGCCTCATCTCAAAAATCAACCCTGTATTTAAACAAATAAAAAAATCTATCTCATCTAAAACTCAATTCAGCTATAAATAAAACTTTAAGATTAAAATCCTTTTAAGTCCAGTCGTTTAAACGTCACGAGAGTAGGTAATAAAAGTAGTGGACGTAAACTTCAGCGTCTCCATTGGAGTAGAACTTAGGATAGACGAAAGGACATAAAAACAAAAGCATACACTTTATCGGGTCGTAAAACTTGCATTAGAAAGTGATTACTGAACGCAAACAGTATAGATGAGCACAAAAGTCTTAGGGAAAGTTCCTCAATTGATGACACGAGTTGTGAACCTCAGCAAGCCTAGCAATAGGAGTATATCTAAACGTAGATCTTGTAATGCTATAGGTTTGCTGTTAGCGTAGGGTCTATGAGATAGCGATACACTTGTAAACTGGTACTATTTAATGTAGTCGGGAAAATACGAGAAAACAATTAGCAAAAATACGCTTCGATTTAGCTCCGGGTCTTATATGTAGAAATGTCGAATGTTAGGTTTAATAACGTTTTCTATTATAAATAGATTCTATTATATGGATAAAAAAAACAAGCTGTTACCCATGAAAAGAAATGTCTTAATTTTTGCGCTTAGTTCGATTATTACATTATAAAATACAACAACGTCCCTTAATATTAGATACCTACTTGTTCGTTTTATCATGTTCACACACAAGGTAACCTCAGTTCACCAAAGAAATTTTACTGTGACAGCAGGTGACAGTCTTCATTTGTTGGACCCCAGTAGATAGCTAAGAAATGTGGCCAGACAAAGTTTTTATACGCGAAGGAGATAGAGAAAAAATATTTCTGTCTCATTTAGTCTTACTATTGGATCTAATAAATGCGTTCGTGTTTCATTATTATTACTATTTAGTGACTTGTCTATAGCTATTCTCTATCTACGAGTATAAAGATCGCATGTGGCGTTATGAAGTCTTAAGATAAATAGAGATAATAATGTAATAGATAATACTTTATCCAAAAACATCAAAAAATCTCAAACATTTTATAATCTATATTAGGAAAATATTTAACTTAAAATCGGTAACTATTACTTACCTAAACAAGTAGAACACCTGAACTGTAATTATTACGAATTTTCGAGTAAATTGGGCAATGTAATTAAACCCTAATTACTATAATTGCACGGTAGTGGGTATTAAAAAGGAACTAGTTTAAGTGTTCATAAATATAACACTGATAGAGTTGTTATTATCATGTTCTATTTACATAATAATACTAAATCTAGATTAGAGATGTTATGGATATGATATTTCGGATCTGGATACGGGTATGGATATAGGAATAAAATTATATCAGTTTCAGATACGGTTACGGATATGTAATTATTTCGGATTATCCGTTAGTTTCGGATAGTTTCGGTTATGGATATTATATTGAAGTAAAATATAAACACAAATAGTATGTAATATTTTGTTTTTATTTATAGGTTTTATCTAGCCTAGGTTATCATTTGGTATTATAATCAGTCATATAGGAAAGTAATTATTTAGAGATGTTATAATAATTAGTAAAGTAAACCTCTGTTTCAGTGTTTCTTACGTGTTTTTAATAATTTTTAATTATTATATACCTACTTACCTACTAACCTTATACAAAACTATCCGAAACTTTTGAAACGGATACGGTTACGGATATATTTTTATTTCGGATATCCGATATTTTCGGTTACGGATACGGAGCTCCATAACATCCCTGATCTAGATCTACGGCCATGTTCATAAGCAACTACATTGACTGCAAGTAGTATTTATAATAGTTACTTACTGCCTCAGATATTCTCGCAGACCCGAGATATGTAGCTCAGTAATTTATTTATTTCCGTTTCTATGGCAGCCAGTCCACTCTGACTACAATCTAATGAAATTGTGGTCCGCTCCAAAAGAACGAACAGTGTAGATAATATAGTCATGGTTGATAAATTAGCAGGGTTTGTGAGTGAAGTCAAGGTTGACCGACGACAAGCCCATTTAAAATTCTAAAAACGAAAATATTTTAAGACCCTACGGAATATCCCTTCACCCGAAACCCAAGTGTTATTAGAGCGTAAGCAACCCATCCCTTCCAAGTGTTTTTTAGAATTTCCACAAAAATGCTCGAACACTTTTGTCAGCGACTATACTTTTATTCAACACCAAAGACTACAGACTCAAGTGCATCTCTGTAAAGGAATAGTTTAGTGATGAAACCTCTATGCTTCAGGAACTTTATAGTTATTGAATTTCTATTGTCCTTTAACGTGTGCAGCCATAAAATATTTAAAAACATTCTTAAAAAGTAAATAGGATTGGAAAAAAGGTTAAAAGTCTGTTTGAATTTTTTGTCCGTTACCGGTTTTGGAAGCTTTTTGTATATTTAGCGAAGAGATTATATTTTTAAAGCAAATACAAAAGCCATGATAAAGAAGCTCTTGGCGCCACATAGGAATGTTTCCCTTTTTTGAATGCGGTGATCAGTAATTGTAACTTTTGTAATTGTTCAATAGATCTTGTCAATGACTCTTAAGTGGTTCTTTACGCAAAATATTTTAGATAAAGTAGGTAAGTGAATATTTGTGATAAGACACTCCATTTCTGCGTATTATCCAATGCTATCTAAACACAGAAAGAGGACGTCTAGACGCAAAAAAAAATGGTACTCAATATGTCAACAACGCAAAGATAGAGATTTGGGTGTTTATTTATAAACGTTGCTTAAAGTTAAGAGGCGTTTAAACATCAAAAATGTATGGTTAAACAGTCGCTAATCACTACTTAACTTTAAGCAACCTTTATAAATAAAGAGGTTGTTTTCGGTGAAAATAATAATAAATTGGTAGCTGTACCTAACTACTTAAATTATTCTTTTGATTGTGTCTGGGATAGGGGCAGACTCATAATGGGGCAATAAAGTATGAAACAATAGGTAACCATAATAATATAGTCTATCTACATTCTTTGTCGGTAATCAACAAGTTACACATGCCTGTCTAAAATTCTGACCATTACAGTCACAATGGTCAGAACTCCATCCATTTTGTGACTCAGTCCATAGAAATAGGTCTACTAGAGTCGCATCGCGCCGGTCTGCGCAACAAACGAAAAATGGACAAGAATAAATTAAACACCATCTTTATACTAATCCAAACGCTAAAGAACATAACAGAGGTGACTAATAAATATATTATCCTTACATAAATTTCTCCCATTCTAAAGCTACACAAAAAAAAAACTATTTAAACAATCAACAAGGAACAAAACACAAACAGAACATATTTATATTTACAAAATTCCTTCAAACCCTTCCTACGTTATCGTTTGTTTATTAATCGACGCGTGCGCATGTTTCGACGCAATCACGTACGCACTCTGCTTTCGGAGAAACATCAGAAACGCATGGCCCGTATCGAATGGCAGCGAACTATCGTATGAACGGTATCGAGATCATATCGATAAACGCTAATCGATAAAATAATCGAGTAATTGGTGATTTTGATAATCGGTTATCGGATCGCCTAGTGTCCTAGGCTGATTGAAGTAGTTTTATCGGTGTTGTAAAACAATTATTATCAGAATCGCTGATATCTTTCTTACCTATGTTTTTTATGTCCAAGCGAGGATTAAGTACTAATACGAACCTAAGTAGGTACCTAACCTAGAGCAATATGTTGGTGTTGGTTGGGTATAGAACTAAACAATGAATATACCCGCACTTGTATACGTTTTTTTACGCGTTAAAGATAACCTTCATGGAATTTAACCAAAATCTATATAGGTTAATTTTTTGGCCCTAAGATTTAAGTATCTTACCCGCAGGGTGATGACGTAGCGGACGGCGAGCAATGGGCAGCTCGCCGTCCGGTAAGGACCAGGCCCGGGTCGACGGCGCGTTGTGTTCCACGCGCGTCTCAAAGAGATGTCAGCATAATTGACGGGGTCCGATAGGGCCGATGCCTGCCGGGGTCGCGGATTGTTCGAAAGAGTTACCGTGGCCCTGGCGCACAGGCAACTGAAGGAACACGGGTGGGTTTTAGTCAGTAAGAGTCTGACACGCCCTTCCGCTCCGCCCAGAGAGAGGTCATTTGATGATTTCCCACCCACCAAAAAAAAAGAAAAAAAGTGTGATGACGTAACCCAATAACAGTAGGAAAGGGTTTCATTTTGACAGTTCAACAACATTCATTGCGTTATTTACGTTGTTGAGCCGACAAACTTTTCGAACATATGAAGCAATGGATTAGCTTCAAAATGATTCAGATTATGATAGTGTGTTACGTAATTAGGGTTCTGGTTAAGAATGTTATGATCAGTGATCGGAGTAGGTAGATTGAACTGGGGTCATTGATCCGAAACGTATATATTACTATGGACATTCCTCCGGAATTGGTGGATTATTAAAAAAAAACCGGAACTTATGTAGGAATTGTATTCTGCCAGAGTGGAAGGAGTCATTTGATGATTTGCCATCCTCAAAAAAAAGGTAGGAATTGTAATAAAATGAGCAATTTTATTCTTTATTATTCTTCCTATTTTTTTTTTTGTCACGATTTGGCAAAACCCAACGACCAATCAGAACAAAGGATCATGGGTGGTACAATAACCGGTTATCAGAACAATGCGTACGCCCGCCGGAAATACTAAATCCGGAAATACCGGAATTACTTTCCGGAAAAATGGCTTATCCATGTTATTCTTTCTGTGTGCATTTATGATACAAGTACTAAAAATCAATCTACCTACTCCGATCACTGGTTATGATACTGACGTTTTTTCAAAATCGCCAATGCATAGGCACATTAAGTATAAAAATCTTCATGGCACTACCTAAGGATGTCTCGAAGGACACAACATTTAATACAACCTATCTCCCTACTGCTCTGTAACAATAGTTATACGGCTTCACCTACCCACTACTTCTGTAAGCCGATCACACGACTGCTCCGTAGTCCGCACAACTGCACATGCAAGTCCCCGTGAGGTATTGCGGTTAAGCAGCGCCCGCGCAGTATCACTTACCTAGACAAGATGCCGTGACAACCGCACTCACGTTGGACGAGACGCGGTCATCGTTGGTCACGATCTTACGTGGGTTAGGTATGTAAGAATTTTGAACTATAAGGAAGACGCATTGTTCGAAGTATATAATAATCTGTGTTGTTAAAACTTGGTCAAGGCTAGTAAAGGGTGTTCAGTTCATCATGAATCAGATTCTGGTGTAAAGTCTTGTTAGCTGGAGTGAGCTGCTGGAGTATTGGGCGCTTTCAGACCGGTTGCTCCTGTCAGTATTTTGTTTTTTTTTTATTGAGATTGATCACCTATTTTTCTTATTAATGTTTTCTTCCTCAAGTCTGCTGCAGCATCTTTTTTTAAATCAACAACATCCCCGGCAGTCAGAAAATTTCGATAGTTTTCTAATTAAGAAGTACATAAGTAACATTCCTTTACCCACGACCTTCAAGTTCATATTTTCGTCCACAACGTTTGTACACCGTAAGATTTCTCCGGAGCTGCAAACTCTTAACCAGTTAACAAGAAAAGTCATAAATTAGAATGACTGCAGTGCAGTAGGACAAGATGTTAGCCTGTCTTCTGTAGTCATATCTATGCAGTGCCGGCGCAGCGTTAGGGTAGGGCGCGGAAGGGCGACCGCCCAGGCCAGGGTACCAGAGGTGAAGGGGCGCCGAAGGGCGACCAGCCAGGCCAGGGTACCAGAGGTGAAGGGGCGCCGAAGGGGCTGTGACTAGGCGCCGCTTCACCTCTGGCGCCTGCAGATCCTAGGCGGAGTGCTTAAATTTTTCGCTCCTCTCGAGAAGGTACATTATAGCCCCATTTACACGACGCAAGTTTCCTGCTTGTGGCATACTTACAATAAAATTGAAGCAAGAAATTATTTGCATAGTCTAAACACTGTTTAAACGGTGCAACTTACTGTTGCTTCAACGTATTGCATGCCATAGGCAATTTAATCGCACCGTGTAAATCAGGCTTAAGTCGATAAAATGGCATAATTACAGAAAAGAAACCGGTCAATGAAGCGCGTCTTCCATGGAACTGTTACTACTTTTACATTCTTCGACCACTCATACGCAATACTTACGTTGTTTACACGTTTTCTGGGCAAAAAACTGGACAAACGGGTTGGGCAGGTCGATATCTAATAGTTAAATACACGAAAGAGATAGTGTAATATCGGTTTGTTCAAGTTATTATAATTTGCAGCTTTATACATATAGAGTTTGACATTACTTTACAACAAAATTTCGTAACTACGAAACTTAGAACCACTTAATATGAGAGAAGGAATAACATCATGTAAATTATCTGAGATACTACTTAAATCATGTTAGCATACATTAATAATAAGACCACTTAACATTATGAATCATCATTATCACAATAACAATAACAAGCCTACGCAAATTCCATTACACATGATTTAGATCACAAATATTTTTTATTAGCTAACAATCTAATTGGTAAATTTGCAGTCAAGTGATGCCAATCTAACGAGGAAATAAACATTTGATAGGACTTCAAATCATACCGGGAAAAAAAACAAAATGGCCGATTTTTATTTTTTATTTTACCTAAGTAGTTTTTAAATGGACGGACGGATGTATTTAATTATGTGTAACTCTTATTGTTTAGTAATTAGGGTTTAATTTATTAAATTCGTGCTTTAATTTAGTATGAATCATCATTGTTTTGTGTCGAAGTATTTGAACTGGCAACCCGTAAAACGTTTTGATAAAGATCTCCTTTGTTATAAATGGCATTAAAAAAACCTTAAAACATTCGGCTGGCTTTAGTATTGTAGCCTGCAAGGGCACTTTTTTTTATACATGCCTCTCCATTATTTTATAGGACTTAAAAAAACTTTTTTTTATCTTTTTTAAGTAAATACTGGTTTTAATGTAGAGGTATGACTGGAGCTAAAACAAAACGAAAGCAAATCAAGCCCCAACCAATTGATTCAATGTAAAGATGACAGCCGGCAAATTGCAGTAAACAAGTAGGTAAAGAAAAACAACCAAACAAACCTACTGAGCTAATAATAATATCGATACACCTTACATGGCGTATCGTATCGTATCTAGGCGAAGTGGCGTAGTTTACTCGGTGGCCGATCTAAAAACGTTATGAAAGTGCACCTGACGAGAACGGTAGGGCTGCCGACTCATCGGGGAAAAATCTAGGGAATGAGTAAACAAGGGCCGTCGATTTTTATCGATTCTTCATCGTCTTAGCACAGAACTAGTTTTTTGTTTTACCAGTTTTGAATTTCGAACTTTATTAGGACAAAAAACAAAAAAACAGACGTCAAACCCGAGTCCTAGTTGTTTTAAGCCTGGCACTAAAGATAAACCTTTAAGTTTAAGTAGGGGTAGTAAATGGGGGTCTATATTTGGCAATACACATTTCACGGACTGTTTTTAAAAAAAGCGTAGGAAGTTAGTTATATTCTGAAAATGAGATTTCTCAGGAATTTTTCCAAGTTTTTTTTAGAAGCTTTCGGTGTAGGTACACACGACGACATGTCAAGCTAATACATTTCCAGTTTTAGCTGACCTCAAATTGTATAGGCTTTTCGTACAATGAGAAGTCAGCGTATACTGGAAATATATATAGCTCGATATGTCGTCATGCATACCTATCTACGTAGGTTATGTAGTTTAGTTAGGTAGAGTAGGTAGATAGGTAGACCTATTTCTAATATCTCAACAAAGCATGAAATAAAAAAGCACCACATAAGGTCAATGTTTTGTAAATTACGGATACTTACTAGTGAACAGCTGATTGTGTGTCAAGTCAAGCAAAAATCAATGTTTTCTTTTTTTAAATGTTCCCTCTTCTTGAAGTTTCTTGATACTTACGGCAGATGATAGCCCTAGCAAGAACCTATATTTAGTATAGTTAATAGAAGTGTTAATTACGATGCTTGTTCACAGACAACTGTTTCTACTTTCCTACAAGCTTCCATAGATGACTTTTTGTTCAGCATACAGCACATAACCACGCGCAGTTTCTAAAAGTGAGAGGTGAAGTTTGTTTACAATTTTATTTTAAGTTTCATTTGATTGGAATATCTGCTATCTACCAAATAGTCGTACAATATACAAAACGTGATACAAATATTTTAACTTAGGATATAACTTATCAACATTATTTTTGTTTTGATTTTTGACGCAGAAAAGTATTCAGAAACTCCGTGCAATTTAGAACGACTAGCGACATCTGTTGTACAATAGCAAAATCAAGTAAGGCACAAGTACTTTTTCTTTTAACGCTTTCTAGCGTCAAATAGTAAAACTACAATAAACATGTCTTAAAGTTGAATTTTAATGATACGAGATGGCGCTACGTACATAATTAAAGAAATAAAATAATTCAAGATAATTAGATTATTTTCTATAAAAATATTCAGAGAAATGTTTCATGATGTATAATGTTGATAGCAATACTGGTTTTAACGTTTGTAGTATTCATGTTTTCATGATTTTAATAATCGTACATTAATGAATGATCCATTTTTGTTTCACCAAAAATCAACCCTAAATGGATAAACATTTTTTTCAAATCATGAAAGTTGAAGTTTTATGTTGATACGTGCTAACATCGTTTATAAACCCGTTTTACAATGTCGTAAAAATAATTACACGCATTAAATACATTCTGAATGGGTACCGAAACAAGCAATTAATAGGATTAGTTATTTCGACATCTATTCTATGAGCTGCGGTGTCCGAGTGGTTAAGGAGATGGACTTGAAATCCATTGGGTTCTACCCGCACAGGTTCGAATCCTGTCCGCAGCGTATTCTTTTGGTGGTGATAACAATTCGTAAACAATAATCACTTTCGATTATTGATTAGAATTTCTTACTGAATACCATGAAATGTAACCAACCAATCAGAGTTTATAAACCGATTACAGATTTTTGTTGTTTGAATTGTTTTTATTGTTATAAAAATAACCCCAAAAATAAATACAACACTATCTTGTAAACATTTTAATTAATAAAAAAAAAATACAAAAATTTCAAAAAGATTCCTTCGAGCCGGATTTGAACCAGCGACCTATGGATACCAATTATATATACTCTACAGTCCACCGCTCTACCAACTGAGCTATCGAAGGTTGAAATCTATTTTCGAAATAGCAGCATACACTCCGTTTAATACATAATGTATGACGTATTAATGCTATTTGTGTACAAGAATGTGGTATTCATAGCAACTTTTATGTACTTAAAATTAAACAATTAATTTAAACAGTAACTAAGGTTTTTTGAGAGTTTTTAATGTTAAACCGAATCTAGATGGTTAGATCATTTAGAAGGTATATAATGCAGTGCATATAAATCGAATTAGAATACTATGACCTAAATAAATATCCTTGGACTTAATTATATTGAAAATTTGGTGCTTGTTTCAGAAATTTTACTTCGAGCAAAATTAGGTAGGTAGGTAAGTAGGTACCTAATTATTCTACATTTTGATGCATCCGGACAGCGTGGCGTTCAAAATGTATCGATTTCAAGTACCTACTGTACTATCGAGCTACCTAAAGTTTTCGAGCATTTGTCGTTGTGTCAATCAAACGTGATTCGATAGATAAAAACACGACATTCAGAACCAAATAAATGTAGCAGGGACCTTTTATTAACATTTTAATAGCGTTGCTATTCAATAAACTAACAGTTAAAAAACATTGCAATAACTTTGTTCATTTGTGCCATTTCCTGCAGAATATTATTTTATCATATCGACTATGGAGGTTCCAAGTTTAAATCCTCTGCAATTTATTAAAACTATCCACTAGGTAGGTGGGTAAAACGCATAAGGTATTTAAAATTCTAGACAGCTAATTCATGGCTATATTAGTTGGTAAAGTTTGTTTTAGGTGCAATTAGTTGTAGCTTAAAGCCTTTGCTCGTGTATTTTGTCAGGCGCTCATAAGTTTATACGAATAGGGATAATCGTCGGTTGGTGCCTTATTTAATTAAAAATGTCTAGCTGGCCTCTACGAGTTGGCTTCGGCCCCTCGTATGCCTTCCAAAAGTTCGGGATCCCAGGGTCCCGAGAAATGTCAAGACTCATAATAGTTAATTTATTTATTACAAAATAAGTTACAGACAAAAATAATGTGGTTATCATGGTTAAACAATTGAAAAAAGATGAATTACAAACTGGTTGGCATAAGAGTAAAGAAAGGATTTATATAATTATGCTGTAACCACAAGGTCTGTACGTGAATTGGTTGAGCCCGGCCTCTTAAACTAGGGTGACCTGTATCTTAAGAGTCAGTTTATAATGTTTTTGGAAGAGCAAGCATATCCAGGGCGAAATGTTAATAGCTGAGTAGATATGGCATGATGACAGAACACCGAAAATATATATGAAAGTTTGAGATAGGAGCCCCGTGGTCAGGAGTTTCTGATTTCGAAAATGGACCAAAAATAAAGTGATCTACAGAGCCGTTGATTGTTCTATGATCAATTGATCGTGTGCGGCCTCACCCATAATGCCATAAATAGGCAAATCTAATAATGAAATTGTGGGGTTTCCCAAAATCTAAAGACTGAAAACTCAAATTGGGTCAATTTTTAAAAGGACATTCAGGACGAATAAAAGTTATTCTGTGCAATAGTGTTACATGTCTTTTTTTTTTTTTTTGGGTGGGAAATCCACCCGTGTTCCTTCAGATGCCTGTGCGCCAGGGCCACGGTAACTCAGTGTTACATGTCCTGATAGTGAATATATAAATATCTGACGTAATGATGGAACCTTTTCGCAAATATGACGAAATTCCATTGATTCACAAAAGTACCCAAAAGTGGTTATAATTTTGCATTTATCTCTAAATCAACGAACTGAGAGCTTTGATTGCTATTTGAATTTGAAGCTGACTCTTTTGTTTGTCGGTATTCAAAAGTTTGAAAATATCAAACATTTAAAATTAATGATTAAAAGTTAAGTAGCAAAATTAAAACATCGTCGGAGTACAAGTTGATTGTTTCAAAATTTTACTTTGACACAAAGCAAACCAATTATTTGAATAATATCCTCATCTTATGGGCTATCCAACGAGCCAATAAAGTTTAAAAAAAAAACAGAGATGCCCGTCAATTGTTTGACAAACCTGGCAAAGATGGAAAGTCATACTTCAGTCGAGTCAACCTCTCATCTAGCGCCGCAAGCCTTGCTGTCACCTGCACACGTGAGGATCTAATGGCTGCGTCAGCGAACGCTATTCGCGTTGCTGAATTTTGGACCAGCCAAATTTAAAAATCTTCTTTTTTTGTGTTGTTTTTGCCATCGGCACGCTAAGAAGAAGACCTTCCTATCAGAGAATATCTACTACTACACCGTATACGCTTGCAATCAATACGAACTATTTCCATACTTATCGTATCCGAGTCGGATCAGTCTCGGTTCAAGAGCACCGACCGCATGTCGGTATGCAAATAAACAAACTGAAATAGAGTTCAAGAGCATCCCTTTGTGTATGAGCGATCGTAGAAGTTGGAAAATTTGTAAACCGCATTTTCTTTTGTTCTAGGGTTTTTTCTTCTTCTCGTGATTGGAAGAGCAAGAATGGAGTAAAAGGTTAAGGAGGGATTCAGGAGCCTGCGACATGCTGCATGTGATACCGTAAAGTAAAATGCTACAGCCCCAGACTTCGCGACCTACGTAATTATATTTTTTAGCGATAGGTACTTACTATCACAGAACAGCACGAGTGTGTGACTCTTCCAAATACTGATTGATACCCAAAGTTTAATCCCTACGTAGTCTGAGGTCCACCTCTGTATTTCCAGATAAGTTTAAGTTCCATGTGATAAGGCGCTTATCTATTGCCAATAACCCGGCACAAATCCAGACCCTGAGCTGCTCCCAAAAAAATCCTAATGGAATACCCCACTGGGAGTCGAACCCAGGGCGCCACGTTCAGCAACCACGCTTGCGACCACGACCGAAGAGTCAGTCAAAAGCTAATCTTTGCTAATAGAACCAAAAATTCGAAGACATGTGACATCTACCAACCCGCACTGGGCCCGTGTGGTGGATTACGGCCCACTCCCTCTCACAGAGAGGAGGCCTGTGTCCCAGCAGTGGGAATGTTATAGGCTGATAATGATAAAATATGACGAAGTTCCACACATAGTTTCATCCCTAATTAACCCCTATTAGGGATGAATTTTCAAAAATCCTTAGTGCTCACCTTGGATGTACGGAATTCTTGTGCAAAATTTACATGCTCTTAAGTCCAGCGGTTAAGACTGTGCGTTTTCTGTCAGTGAATGAATTTAACATTTATAATAATTTTAGACCGTACACATTATACACATACACATACCATGTTTAAGGCAAATAAAGACTTACTTACTTACTTACTTACTATATTTCAATAAGAAACTCAGTTTACAAAAAAATCAATCGTACCTTGAACATTTAATGTGGGTAGCACTTACAAACAATGTTATATTTGCGGGTAACGTCAACGAAGTTGTGTAGGCGTCGATGATTCATAGGGCAGCGGTGAAAAGTCAGATTTCATGTTGCCTACGCCTAGCTGCCTACGCTTGATAAATGCTCAGGTAACGAAGTGATGGAAGGTGAAGTTTTCAATTTAAATACAAGTAACAGGAGTAGATGTAGTAACTTAATAATAAATAGGTAGGTTCCTTCTTTTTGTGACAAAAATGTTTTGCAATTGTTGTATGTGGGTTGTTTGAAAATTAACACAGGGGTTATTCCCGTATTTTGAAGAATGCTCGCATTCTAATACTTAATAATATTATATATTCGAAAGTAACTCTGTCTGTATGTTACCTTTTCACACCTAAACCACTGAACGAATTTCGATTTTGGCAAGGAGATCGATGGCATCCTGGGAAAGGACCTAAGCTACTTTTTATCCCGGTAGCCCGTTCCTGTGGGATAATTTCCGACATCCATGCGGGCGAAGCCGCGGGCAGAAGCTAGTCTCAGTTTAAATCGGTCAAAATAACGTCTAAGTTACGTCAATTTATGACACTTTAATTTATTGGAACGTTTTTAAAGTACGAGATTTGGCCTTCAGGTGTAGTCAAATCATACCTATTTATGTTGTGATTTTAATTAGACATACTTACCTATTTTTAATTTTCTTAGATTTAAGTACATAATATGCTTGAATAGGAATCCTGACACGAGAATTGGAATTCCGATCATAAGTCCTATAACCCACCCCTGCATTCAAAACTTAGCTAAGATTTTGACGAAAAGAGTTAAAATTTAACACCTTTACTGACCACATGCAGCTTTAATTTATAATACTAGTTCTAGTTCACAAACAGACTTACAGGCTTGTTACTGTTAGTTGCAGTTAGCAAAGCTAGCGTTACAGCCGCACTGTCAGAATACATCGAGCTCGTGTATCTACTAACTCGTTGTTTACACTGGCAGCTGTAGTCCGCTGAGTAACGCTGCAAAATTGGGTAGACTGCAGATACGGCGTATTTTTAGTGACGTAACTTTTAGAGGGAGTATAGCCTTACTCCAGCTGTGGAACCTAAAACAGGGTAGTTTTTTTGTTTAATAATTAGTTTTGTTTATGGTTTAAAGGCTCCCGGAGACAGGCGCGACGCGACTCTTGTAGAACAATTTCCATGAAGTTTTCATAGAAATTGAGAGTCACGTCGCGCCTGTTTGCGGGAGCCTTAATGGTTTGTTAATGAGTTCAAACTCTACAATTATGAATAGGTTTACCGATTAGGTTTACATTTATTAGCTATGGTAAACTGCCACGACACATCATCGATAACGAACAGCATAATATTATTAACCCTTTAAAGGCAGTTGAGTAATAACTTCCAAATAAGTTGCTAATTCACCCAATTTCATATCACTTGGAAACCGGGAAACAGCGAGAAGAAATTAAAACCGAATATTTATATTGAAAAAGCTTATTCCAATTTCAAATGCAAATCACCGTCAGTTTTTTTCGCTCCGTCACTTTTAGCGCGGTTCGGTCGCAAAACGGTTTCTACGTGAACGCTCTCCAATGAGCGTTTGGTCCATTGACGTCATCAGGAGAGCACAGCCGCCGGAGCCCCGATACTATTGTCAAACACATATTTAATTACCATCGTGTGCAGTGCGGCACACGCAACGACCTATTCAGAACGGAACAACAGCGAATTTCTGACCAATCTAAATCCAACTTTGTGCTATAAATATAAAGTTCGTTTCTCCTCGGTGGAAAATAGGTAGTTTAACCTTTCCATGGAGGTGAGTAAGGGTGAATTTCGGCCGATCCTGCGTTGTACTACGCCTGCGCAAAAAACAGTTCGCGAGCGCGTATTTCAGTTAAAGTAAGGCGGCGCGCCGGCTAGCGCGCTCGCCTGCCGGTCGCCCACGGACTCTTAGCGTACGCCGAATACCATTTTCATCAATAAAAATAATGTCCTGAAGTGTTAAAATCGTGTGTGTTGTCTTAACCTGTCAATTGAGCTGTTACTGTGAGTGTTGCGGTAATGTTAGCTGCCCGTAGTGTCTTCCTTTAGTATAGACGTGATTGACGGTTAAAATTGTCGTTGTTTTGATAAGGTGAGTTCTTAGTTTAAGGTCGGAGGTTGCCCTTGGTAATGGCAAGTACACACGTATGTAGGCACAACATATTGTGGCGAAATGTTCGCGTGACTCAGCTCAGCTGAAATCATTCAGAAAATTGCTGCCACATTCCACTGAAGGTTTTTTCATGCCTGCAGAGATTTGATACGATAAACGTTAGCGCTGTATTAACAATGAAATTGTGGGGATGTCAGGCTATAAATTGGTTGAATAATGGCTTGGCTACTGGGTGTAATAATGTTGCAGAACGTGCTCATACACAAGAATAAAATTATGACTCATAAACAGCATGGCAATCAAACACTCGTAAACTGTTTATGAAATCTGTAATGTCGTATCGATGGTGTTGTTAACCAAGCGTTTATTAAAATATAGGTGTTATTTAGGAGGATAATGAAATAAAAGATCAGGCCAGGAAAAAGAAAAGGGCGATTATGTAAAAAGGAACAACTTGACATAACCGTCATTCCTGTCACTTTCGCAAGGCAAGGGTTTGGTTATATAGAGATGTTCAGCAATAACATGAAATTTGCTACTGATGGAATAGGTCTCATAGAAATCGAAAGCCAGCTTTGCCGGGGTATTATTTGACCCTGAGCGGCCTGAGCGGCATCAAATCCATCTATCAATCAAGTTTTATAAGTCTGCCAGCGACTACCAGATCAGTAGAAGAAATGTTAATTAAATTGTGCTGTAAAACCCGTAAAGTGTGCGTGTGCTGTAAAGTTTCATATAACTACCTACGCTAAGTTTATAATCGATCGAGATTGTTTCTTCTGTCTTTTCATCTAAGGTTATCTCTTTGATCCCAGAAATTGATCTAGGGCCAGCCAGGACCTGTCATTTTATTCCGCTTATCTCGATAGCTCTGTGGTCTGACGCAGCGTCACAAAGTATAATGTATACTAGAGATCTTAAGTCTACCACACGAGTCGTCAAAAGCGACGTGATTTAATAGGATTAACATATAAGATCCTTGTATCTTCAGAAACATAGTATTGGTTAAGGCTTTACAAGTATGAAGTGCCAGGTGTCGATAACAATACGTTTTCAGATAAGAACCATGGTGTTGCCAATAATGAAAGCTCTAATCGTCTTAAGTATGGCTCAGCGTGGCATTATTACGCGGGAACGCAGCAATTTATTAGGTGTTCACACTGGTCGGTTACAGGTAGTCAAAATGATTACCTTTGCCTGTTTCAATGTTATTTAAATGATTCTCTATTGTTATTTAACTGCCGCTATTCATAAATTACGTGTTCTTGTTTCAAAAATTCAATAAGTGGTAGAGTACTCGTGATTGGTAATGCAGCGTTTTGCAGGCCCATTTCATTTGCTGGTCATCAAAGGCCTCCTGTTTTTAGCGGTCTTCCGTCAAACCAACTTTAGTAACTACAGCAAAAGTTCCACTCTTCCGCTAGTATCATCAGTAGTTCAAAGTGGGTATCATTTAAGCTATCACCAATTTAATTAGTTTTGTGTTTCTTAAATAATAGGGTTTGTCCTCAAAATAGTAGATCTGTCACCAAAATGTAGTCACCAAACAATGCAAAATCAGTTCCACAATAAATCACCTAAAATCCTGAGATATAAGGTCTAGTACCAAATAAATGTTTTTGTATGTATTATAATAGGTGTGTCCTAATAAGTATTTCAACAATAATGAGGCGTAGCCGACTCAATCCGAAATCCGAATCAATCCCAATAATTACAGAAGTTTCCCAATGCGGTGTAGATTAGCTTCTCCAAAGATGGAATTTGTACAGAACAGAAAGGTATCTCTAGTTATGAGTATCAATAATGTCTTTGAATACCGAAATCATTATTATAATGACTATTGTAAGCCAAAAAAGAGAGCTAGATCATCTATTCTTACCACGAGGTCATTGTTTTGGATCCGAATCAAGCTCACCTGCGCTGTATTAGATTGACCTATTTCCTACAATTGCGATTGTCAAGGCTAAAGAATCAGATACTCGACCTATACTATTATGCCCAATGTTCAAAGTTCGAATCTAGCCAAGTAGAACTTTGCCTTCTGAAGAAAAAACTGCGGTAGGTAATAGTTTATGCGCGAAATATAACACCATCAAGAGACCATTTGCTTCAAAACAAAAATATCACCTTCAAATGGGGTTTCTTACGTATCCAGCAAGACTAGCGCCACCGTAGAAACAGAAGAAACGAATGACAAAAGATTGTAGATAGATTTCTACGAGGCGATGTCAAATTTCAAGAAAAGAATTACTTAATGTCACTTTGTTCTGAAAGTGATTTGTCTTCTCTTCGTAGAGTAAATAAAGAAGTGGTCATGCTACGATGCATGCTGGAAAAGCAATACTTCACTGAAAGTACCAAACCTGGGTAATGAAAACGTCTGAACTGTGTACATTATGTTCTATGTTTGAGGGTTTGGTTTACGCACTTAGTCCTTCAGGTGGACCATTGTGCGTGGGCTATGGAGGCCGTCATCGGTGGTTATTCCCACTAGCTCACCTCCCTCCAGAAGTTGATTAAAGCTCCTGGTCTGTTGAAAACATCAGTGTAAGATGTGAGTGCTCCGAAGGTGTCTGTCCTAATCTCGGTGACGCATGACGCCTGTCCATTCAAAAAGCACATGTGCGACGGTTCCCTCAGCCTCCATGCAAGCCTTGCATAGAGGACTGTCCGTTATGCCTATTGTGTGGAAGTGTTTGTTTAGCGAGCAGTGTCCCGTGATGGTCCCCGTCACCAGGCGCAGCCCGTTCCTGTCCAAGCGTAATAAACCTCTAGTTAGCCGGCCAACTAAGGATGGCATAACTTCTCGGGACCGCCTGAACCCCGGTGTCGAGGTCCACCAGCTCTCCGCTTGTGTGTGGTTGGACTCCTGTAGCCACCTGCGTATCTGGTTAAAGGGGATGGGTTCGGGTCCGCAGACTGACGCGTTGGAACTGTGTACGACATAATGGATTCGGTTTGGAAATCGCAGCGACACGGACGTTCAATAGTACCAATACAAAGGAGATGGACAATGGAAGCCGGTGTCCTAATATTACATAGTTTGTTGGATTTGGTTGTAGGTGATTTAGCTAAGTGAAGTACTCGTATATTGCTTTTCTTTACTTATGTCCGATTCCTATGGATGACTGTTATACTTAAAAGTCATAAGTTAGTCGAATATCGCAATAAAAGCGTTCACTTGCTATTTCACATCTTTGCATAATAATACAATAAAAAACTGGCTTACCGAAACATTCATTCGTACGTTTATGCCAAATTATAATAATACAAAATTATTCAAAAATAAAAAAAATGGTAAAATACAGTATAAATCTTAGAAATAATATAGGTACCTATTACAAATTAAGATGCCTGTACTTAGATAAACCTGTACAGGCATCATACTTTACAATGTACTACAGAATTGACGCAGTTTTTTTTTTAATGGTAGCTGTTGGTTAAAGCAGGCTTACCTCATACGATGCTTATAGACTCATATCCTACAACACAACCACAGACAAACACTGTTCAATGCTACTTGATAACTTAACCACTGCAATCCAATGGTCGTTTAAACCACATAATCTAGCCAACTTCTATGTTATTGTGTGTACGGTCACCAAAAGAGATGAGTAACCAGGGTCGTCGGATATAGTCGAAGTATAGTAAGAAACCTATAGATGTTATCGAATAATTTAATTGAATTAATAGAAAACAAACAGTTCACTTATCAAATTCAATTTCATTCGAAAACATCCATCGGTTTCTTACTAAACTTCAACTATATCCGACGACCCTGGTGTGACTGTACTACCAGCGCTAAGGGTTTGAACAGACAGAATATAAGAACAGGGAAGTAATTATATAGCCGCGGGGTAATTACGTAACATACTAACAGTAGGAATGGGTTTCATTTTGACAGTTCAACAACATTCATTGCGTTTTTTACGTTGTTGAGCCGACAAATTTTTCGAACATATGAAGCAATGGATGGAGTGTGTTACGTAATTAGGGTGCAGGTTTGCCTGCTGCGTTAATTGCGATCCCCTTGTGGGAAGAACGTTGCTTGGGTTTCCAAACAAATGCAAATATAATAAGTAGCAACACTTAACTAGAACTTCGCTGCTACAATGGAAACTACTGTTAACTTTTGCAACTTTATTTTCTGATTAATTTCGTTGCGGGTTGCCTGTCAGTTCATTCATTTCCCTAGGAAGCTGGGAATGGCTGCAACTCATTAGGCCCGGACTCCACCAAAGCGGAGATGTGCGGAGAAGTCCAAAGCGGAGACGAGAAGAGATGTTTTTTATGTGTGAATAACGAAATTCTATTGGTTGTTTAAAAAAGAGCTCCTCTCCGCTCGTCTCGTCTCCGCTTTGGTGGAGTCCGGGCCTTATTGTCGCATGCGTGCTTCTGAGGGCCCAGACTCGTGGCAATCGCTTTTAAAGCGTTTACTATTTCTGCAACTACTTTCAGTGGGATTGACATAAGTTTTTTCAGTTTGTTCATCATCGTTATCATTAGAGATCGGATATTCGGATGCATATTTACATAAAATAATTTTTTAGCTATGAAAGTATGGAAGCGGCATTTTTTTTTAAATCCTGGGATGCCAGGAACACCCGGAATGCATAACTAGTGGGGTGTATAGTATGAAAGGGACTTCTAAAAAATATTTATTTAAATAAAACCCCCAGGATTTTTGGATTGCACAACTATTAAGATGAATATTTATTTAAAATTAATGTTTAACTCCCGATGAAAATATTTGTATGTAGCGTTTAAGAGGAGGGGTGGTATGTGTTAGTTAAAGTTAAGATTTTTCGATACAAAAGCGCATTCCTTATTAGCCAACATCTCAACTTTAGGTGAATATGCATCCGAATATCCGATCTCTGGTTATCACTGATAGAATATTATTTTGTCTATGCCTTCTGGTTAGTAGATTGTAGATTCTGGCTGTCAGGAGTTGCAGTGTTTTGAATTAGAGTGGTAGGCATAAGATATACGATGGACTAACAGCCCAAATCTCATCTAGGGGTCGCAAGTTTTATCTTGTTGGTGAATTACATATCTTTGCAATCTTCTACTCGCTCTTTGATGCCATTTTTCTTTTACATTTCCGCCAAAAAAGCATACTTACTTATTTGCATTGCTTTTGGTTTTAGTTTCAGAGAAATAATCAAGTAATATTGGAAACACTTGCACCGTAATACAATTATCATTATGAATATTAGAGTAACACATGCAGCTAACCTTCCTTGTTGCGTCGGTGAAGGCTGTCTTTAAATATTCATGGAGTCTGTTCAATATTTTATAGGTACAGAACCGTGTTTAAGTGTAAGAAGCAACAGATTTTATTATTTGTTGTTTCAGTCTTTCTACTTTCTAGAAACTTTGAACTGTTTTATGCTTTATAGCTTATGCAACTCGATTTACTATTCAGATAGATGTAGGTAGTATCTCCTCTGAAAATTCTGTCGTTTTCCCATTTTTTATTTATTTATTCTTTTAACCATTTATGTACACACATATACCTATAAACAGACAAGAAGAAAGGAACAGAAAAATAGGTACAAAGGTGATGCTTAATTCTAAAAAAAATCTCTTCCAGCATACCTGCGATAGGAGAGTATATTAAAGAGATGAAGACAACGCGTGTAAGAGTAGAAGCGAAAACTAAATACATAAAATATTTTTCCAATTTAAATATAAACATACAATAATAGAATATACTAACATACATAAATGCTTCTAAAATAAATATCACTAAAATACATATATAAAAATAAAATGTAATTTAAATAAAAATACATAAGCAACTATGACCAAGTGGAAAGATAGTGTTCTTTTACTCTACTTTTAAATACTGCAACAGTTTGGCAGTTCCTAATGCCTGGTGGAAGTGAGTCTTATGAGTGGTTCCAATCTTACCTGGAAAACCGAGCGCAATTAGTAGAAATAGAATTCTTCGACAATAAAAATAATGAACTTCATAACTTTCGATCCGACAACAAGGCAATAAACGCCTCAATACCCCAAGGGAGCGTTATTGGATGTTTTCTTTTTCTCATTTACATCAATGATCTGCCAAAAACCATAAAGGAATCCGGACCATGCGTTTTGTTTGCGGATGATATTTCGATTCTTACTCCTTGTCAAGATAACGGACAATTAAATAATACCCTTAATAATATATTTACCAAAACAATCACCTGGATGAATGAACATAATTTGGAAATCAATTTTGCTAAAACTAAATTAATAACTTTTCACCCCCACCAAAAACACCCTCTCTATGTAAATTTTTCTTTTAACAACCACGAAATAGAATCAGTAAATGAATTCCCACTATTAGGTTTAACTATAGATTTAAACATCAATTGGAAATCACACGTACAAAAAATTAAATCCAAACTTTCCAAATTTCTGTACGCTTTTCGAGAAATAAAAAAGACCACAAACTTGCAAACTGCTCTGGTCACCTACTATGCCTATGCTCATGCATGGCTTAGCTACTACGGCGTAATAATGTGGGGAAATAGCACAGACGCACCGGCGCTGTTCACAACTCAAAAAAAGTTACTTCGGATTTTAGTTAATTTAAAACAAACCGATAGTTGCAAACCCCATTTCAAAAACCTTAAAATTCTAACTCTTCCTTCTTTATACATACTGGAAATCTGTAAATTCGCACACACACACCAAGACTTTTATACTAAACGAGAAGACATACAAACTAGATACACACTCCTTCACAAATCACGATTAAACCTACCGACATCCCGTTTAAAAATGCATTCATCTAGTCCACTGGTTATGTCGATAAAAATCTACAATAAACTACCCGAGGTGCTCAGAAATGAGGGAAAAATTGCTATTTTTACTAATAAATTAAAAAAAATATTACTAAATAAATGTTATTACAGTATAAATGAATATTTAATTGAAAAATCCATAGAACTGACATAATAATATAAATGAAGAATAAAAATTTAGATTTAATTAATTTAATTAATAATTAAAAGAATGTTATCTTTAATTTTACTTAGAATAAGTTTTTTTTTGCATGTATAAATATGTCCTCTTCCTTCAAATTTCTATTTTGCTGTGCCCGACAGGGTCCACGATTGGTACACTAATGTTAAATTACCACCTAAGCACATTGTGGAATGCAATAAATGATTGAGTATTGAGTATTGAGAAGTGAATTCCACAACCGTACCGCGTGCACAGAGAAAGAGTAGGAGTAGAAGTCGGTTGACTGGGGAGGGGATTTGAGGAGATTTCTAAGATGTGACCTGCAGGGCGCATCAAAACGACGGGCGTAAGAGAAACGTTCCCGCAGATAGGATGGCGTTTTAGGGTTCTGAAGTATGTTAAATAGCAGACACAATATCCGACAGTTCCCGCGAAGTCGAAGAGGGAGCTGGTTTTTAAGTATTTTTTTTAATTTTAGTTTTTTCTAACATAACATAACATCACGCCTGTATTCCCCTAAGGGTTAGGTAGAGGTACACGTATAGTACACCCACATTTCGCAAGTTAAGTTTAAGTCCCATGTAACTGGGGGCGAGCCCGTTGCCATCAACCGGGCACAAATTCAAACTCCGGGTTGCTACTGAGAAATTCCAGATGGAAAAACCCAATAACCGTTTGCCCGACCTTTCAATGACTTAGTTTTTTCTAATTATGTTTAAGAATAGTATTTACGTCGGTTTTCCCCGACGTATA
The DNA here is from genome assembly GCA_916610205.1 of Griposia aprilina. Taxonomy (NCBI): domain Eukaryota; kingdom Metazoa; phylum Arthropoda; class Insecta; order Lepidoptera; family Noctuidae; genus Griposia; species Griposia aprilina. Next base: position 16,019,300 of record OU744302.1, read on the forward strand.
TCTTTTCTAGAGGTGCCTCATGTGGCGTACGCCATTATTTCATTTACCTATCCATTCATCGTCCATTTTCTACTTCTCCTTCATGATATTAATAAAAATAACATCTGATTATTTTTTGTATGTCCTAGATACCTTTACAAGTTTTCTATGTATTGTGTAGTGTTGCTAGAAAACTGAAAGAAAACAATTATGAAAAGAAGCCAGTTAAAGTCTGTTCCAAAAGTATGTGATGAAAATGTCAACAAACGCTGTTCAGATTAAAATATTACGGTACTACAAGTACCACATTCATTTGTATTAGGGAGGTTTCCACCCCACCACCATCCATCTCACCACTTTTTCCAATAATTATTGTTTGTATAGGTAACATTATTAAATTGACGTAAAAATATCATAGTTACAAAAAATTGAGGTTATAAAAATTTACCTCAATTGTCGTAGATGATTTTGAAAAACATCTTTTAATGTTTAAGTATTCAAATAATCAAATCAAAGCACTCTATTAACAGTGGCCCTGCAAATTAACTGTGGATACACAGTTAAGTTTTCTGACCCGTTGGTTTACGTCTGCATCAAATACTTTTGGAACAGACCATACAATGTTAATAGCCAGCACTTACCTAAATGTAATCAGAATCACACTCCATCCCAAAGGTCATGACAGGAAACAAATGGCGTTCGCATTAAAACTCCATAAAACCTCGTACTTATATCACACCTGTAATTGCAATATAATCACGGTGTTGTACAAAAACTTAACAAGAGTTACTCATACGAGCCAAATGACTCCCATTATGTGTTTTATGAATAAATAATAGGAAAGGAATCGGTGTCGAACACAGAAATAGTATTAGTTGCTGTAAAAGTTGGTTGTATTTTTGGGCAATGAAAACATTTGTGGTGAAGCCAGTCATTGAACTTGGGGGCCAACATGAACGTACCCAAAACATTTGTGACAAGACGGTTACGGTACGGACGGTTTTATCGCCTAAACTGTGATAAAATGACTCAAGCCATGTCACAGTGGCCGTGCTCGCCCCGAAGGTAAGGTTTGTACTGGTGTCAGTGATCATGTAGGTTGGAATTGATGAGGCTATCCATAAGTAAGATTCTTTAGGATTGCAGATAGGAAACAATAATCTCTGGGCTTACAGAAGCAGGACACCCTTTCTCGAACCCTAGCATAATCCAACTTGATCGTTAGAACAAAGTTTGGTTCGGCTTTCACTACATCATCAGCATCTACAGCCCGAGTTCACCCACTGCTGTGCCTATAGGTCTCTCTTTTCTTTTGCCAATCCCCATGCTTCCATGCCAGCCTGATCCAGAGTTTGCCCGCGACGGCAACAATGACGTCCGCCCATCTCACCGCCGCTGCGGTGAGATGGGCGGACGGCGCGCCACCGCCGCAACGACTTCAAATCAAGAAGAATTAATTCTGATTACTTTTGGAGATCTTCTCAGTCTTCTTCCTTCTAAAGCCTCATTTACAATTGAAGCACCAAATGACTTGCATCGTCTAAACAGTGTTTAGTCTTTATTCCTGCCTTGCCTAGTTCAATGACTATACAGCGCCCTAATTGCAAACACAATCTGAATAATTTTGAAGGATATTGCAAATCCATTGATACATAATGTTCTGTGTATGTATGTAATATGTAATGTAATTAATGTTCAAAAAAAAAAGTACGCAATTACCCGGCTGTATCGTAAGCCGTTATAACTATTTAGAGTAATTTTACCAATTAGGTAGAACTTTTTGTACTCTTTGATGTTTCCTAAACCTTCTAACCACAGTTAACTAACCCTACACGTTCTAACCCTTTACTCCAAACCGTTAAACGAGTTATTAACAACATATTTACAAAACAACAATGGCAAGCGTATTGTAAGCTGCTTATTCCAATCCTTAGTTATGAAAGGTCGACGTCAACTAAAAGGATTTGCGAAAGGGAATGATTAATGAGATAGAGGACTGACAGGGCTTTGCTACCCCTTTGTCGTGAAACGAATGGATGGCCAACATTTTTTTGTGGTTATTTTTATGTTAAAGGAATTTCTTGACTGGATTAAGGCGATAATTATGTTTAATTGTGTAGAGGTTTTCAGTTCTGTCAGTATCTCGTTTATGTAGTGTGTTTGTTATTTCATATGAGAAGAGTAGGTACCTAGTAGGTACGTCTTGCCTTGAATCGTTGTTATGTTACTTTTGCATGCAAGTTATGGAAGTCAATTACCTTCAATAAAGGTTACCAACCTCGGTTTTCATGTCTAGATTTCTAAGTCAATACCTTACAATCTGGGTCAGAAATCTACTAAGCAACTAAGTAAGTTAAGCATCCTCCTTCACCTCAGTGCTTACCTGGGTACGCTTAATTTTCGAAATGTTTTGCCTATAAGTGGTATACCTATTGAGCTAATGGACCCTGTTATGAACTAAAAAATATGCCCGGTAGATTTATTTAGGAGGCAGCAAATCTGGTTGGAGTGCTTGCTAACAGAATATGTTACTTGGTTGACTGGTAGAGAATGCCTAAGGCATTAAGTCCGCCTTTGTATACTGTTGTGTGCGAGGAGTTTTAATAAATAAATAAATAAATATGTCAGACAGAGAGCGTTAATTTAGTAATTGAGTCCTATTATCTATAACAAAATTTATGAGAAATTAAATATCTATCCGCTCTCGTTACAAGACGGTAAACTGAAAACTGAAAAATGGCTCCAAAACCTGACTTATAAGGAAACAGAGAGCCTCATATTAACTTAAAGTAGGTATACACACTCACTCACACACTCACACACACACACACTTACACAGACCCACTTATACTACTACAATCTATACTTCTATACTTATAATATTATAAAGCTGAAGAGTTTGTTTGTTTATTTGCTTGAACGCGCTAATCTCAGGAACTACTGGTCCGATTTGAAAAATTATTTCAGTGTTAGATAGCTCATTTATCGAGGAAAACTATAGGCTATATATCATCACGCTAAGACTAATAGGAGCGGAGCACCAATGAGGATTTTTTCAAAATCAGGTAATTTTTTTCCTTTTGTGAGTTTCCGCTGCGTGCGCTGCGTAAACGGTTAAAGTTTCGCAAAAATCAAGTATGACAGTTTTGTACCCGTTTTAAATTTCTAAAAAAAAGTCCGGGACAGCATATGTCTATCTTTTAAGGTTGGCTCACTATAACCTTTTTTGTACTAACCAAATTTGTTCTAAAATAATGCATTATTTGCGAAGGTATTTTTATAAACAGGATATTAATCCTTATCCGAATAAATACATTATTCATCACAAGTATTTAATTTAAAACAAAATTGCCCTTTACATCATTTGATTTCAATGAATATCTTAGGAGATATCGAAGTTTTAAAATAACATCGCAGCAAAATAACGATCAAGTACTGCGCGAATTTTCATATAAATTAATATTCTCAAAAGTTCTTAGGTGGCACTTTCCAAAGTTTGACGACTGATATGAAATTGATGATTGTTATTCAATAAATATATCGTTCCCACAATCGAGAATCGAATTTTGATCAACAAACGACGCAAAACATAACTGCAATTTGCAAAAAACGAAGGAAAATTTGAATTTGGCGGGCTACACCTGTGGATTCACTTTAATATTTAGCAATCGGTCGTTGGCGACAGCGTCGCTTTCTATGTCAAGACTGCCTAGCAGGCTTAGCACGAGCACCGTTTTACTGACGGAAGAATAGACATGACGTTCCGTGAAGACAGTACGACGGCAGCAAAGTAGAAAGAGTCAACTACACTTTTTTCGAAACTCAGTAGTTTATTCACGTATTTCTTTTATTTTGCTTATATCTCGAAAATGGTGTGTCTTATCGCAAAAATAATGAAAATTTCGACCCCCTATAAGGAACCCTTAAACCCCTAAAACTCAACATGTAGGTAATAATTTTCCACATTTTCCATACAAAAAGTGAAAAATTCCATTTTACATTCCATTTTAATACTCGGTGGCCGTCGAGTAAAAAGTTTTCTAATGGCTTTAGAATGGCGATTACAAAATCAAATTGTCTGCACTACCTTAGTCAACTATCAGTTGTCAGTGTGACTGACAGTTTGAGATAGAAAACTTTCTTTTGAAATAGTCTACATATAAAAGAACCTAGACAACGATAGGTAAAAACGAAAGAGAAAACGACAGATTGTAGAAGGATTTTTACGGTGCGATGTCAAAAATGGTGAAACGAAATGTCATTTTGTATAGAAATAGCTATGTCTATTCTTCCAAGAATTATAAAATAAAATATGGGTTCATATTTAATCCTTCGGGCCATAAAATACACACATGCTTATGTAGAACCTAAAGACTAAAGCTTATAGTCGAAATGCATGTGGAGTGAAATTTGTTTATCGTTAAAGTACAAAAATTAGGTTACCCAGTAAATTTTCTTGGGTTTGCGCATATGGTCCCGCGTTACCGCAGAGCCCCAGTAAAAAATCATAAACTCCCCAGGAATATTTCAAGAAGTCTTTTCTCCGTGTACTGATAAAAGCGTGATGTAGGTACCTAAAACTGCTCCTTAACGCATAGGTATTATTTTTAAATATTTTCACCTTCTACGTAAACGAAGTCGCGGGTTAAAGTTAGCGTTAGCCCAAAGTAACTATTCCACACGGACGAAGTCGCGGGCAGAAGCTAGTTATTAATAAATGTCTAGTTCTAGTTTTATTATTGTTAAAAGTATAAGTCTAGATTCTACTTTCGCTCCTGGGGTAGGCGCTAATAACTGCGATACAGTTAATAAACTAACGCAGTATTAACGTACACAAAAATTGTAATATATATTTGTTCCAATTAAATATTTGTATTTGTGTAGTATTATTTTCGGAGACCTTTCTTCGAAACCCTGAAAACATTTACAAACTAACAGCTCTTCTTAATCAGCGTCTATAACTAACTCAATCTCCAAACAATAGAGTCAAGTGTTCCACATTTGTCCCCGGAACTCAAACTAGCTGTAACTACCACATATAGCGACAAACCCACAGTTAATTATACTCACTTAAATTTTAACCTGTTCTCGGCTCCACACAGAACTCTGAACGGTATTTGAAAATGTATTTACTAGTTGAAATAGGCCTACCATGTTCCAACCTAGATGCAACTATTGTACACGCAATTACAACCTCAACAACATAGTGGTAAGGGTTAGAATGGCCTGTACAAATTGAGTGCTTGCCTTTTCTCTGCAATGTACAGAAGTTAGTTTAATCAAAGCTCAAAGTTGGTTTAGATTCAACTGTTGCTAGCAGTTTTTTTTAGTTTTATATGTAACTTCGAGTGGAGTTTGATCGGAGGTTTCATGGGGCAAGTTGTAAATCTAATTTTTTGTTGGAAATGTTGCAGTTGATACGACAAAGTTCTAACGAAGTCTGTCCGTGAGCTAGGCTAGTTTTCGATCTAAGTTTTTATAGCGGTAGGTATACGTTGACTTTTTTCTATGATATTAGTTTTTGTTACAAAAAAAGATAAATGATAAATGATTTTATTTCTGTAAGTAGGTTTGTACAAATACTTTTACACATCAATCATATTTTTTAAACGTTTCCTATCTGAAAAAAAAAGTTTGGCATTCAAATGTTTCTTAATCAATTTTAATTATATTTTCATAATTCGTAAAATTATGTTTATTTATAAACAGAGGGCCTAGACAAAGTAACATTCAATTAACTATGACGCTAGTAGAAAAAAGGCAAAAAATGTATAGGGTTGACATAAGCTATCAAAATGTCACGTGATCATAGGTCAACGAATAGAAATTAGCTAGACAATTTTAACATCATTCAATTCGATGAAACGAATCGACAGCGTCGAACGATTACTATAGAGATGCCTCGCCAAGTGGCACTGTTTGACAAGCGTTATCGCTAGTTTTCGATTCGTATGATGGAAACATTTGCGAAAGCGATAGCGATTGTAGTAATAGAATCCCTCCGACGCGAATACAATTTGTCTAGGCCCTCAGGTAATACTTATACAATGTGGAGACGGATAGATGACAATAAATGGAAAAAAAGGCATTAGTAAAAAGTGTTTTTTTCAGACAAACTGCATATATTGTAGTGATGGGCCGACTATGGGCACATGAATAAAAAACTCCGTTTTCTATTAATGGTTTGTCCAATCTTTAACTAACTATAGTGACTAAACTATTGGATATACCATATTTGGTTGAAAGTTTGTATTCATACTGGGAACACCACACCCTCACACACAGACACTATTTCTCAGTAGTTACAAGTAAATCATTAGTAGCAAAAACAACATCCAATTCCTATCAAACACACACATAGACAAACCGACGGCCTAAACATTTATAGTATCAGCGACAATTCTAGACTTTCAGGTGAAGGAGACGTGACGTAGTGAACTGGCACCATAGATGAAATATTCAGCAACCACCCACACTATCTGTGTCACCGGTATGACCTGACACTGACGTGTGACGTAGGTTTTAAAAAAATATAGAAAAGGATGACATGATGTGACGTCATTATATTTTGTTGACGTTGGGGGTTTACGTCAGTAGGTGTTTTGTTTGTTGATCAGCTGTTTTATGCAATTGGACTTTCGTGTTCGAACATCTTAAAATATAAATATTAGATTTTATAATGGTGTAATGTTTTTGTATCAAAACATATTTTCTCTGTCAGTCGTACCTACCTACCTGATGTAGATATGTAGAAAGTATATCTCTGTTATGAAGTTCATAATCATTATCATTTTTTATTTGTGTAACATACAATAATCGCTTTCATAACGCAAGGCTCTGTAAAATAAATTCATTTTAGGAAGCTCAGTCTACCTTTTCTTCTCTTTTAACCACATAATTAAAAAAAATATATATCATTAATTAATTATATTAAAAAAACATTTATACAATAAAAAATTGTAGTGCAAAATATATTTACAAATTGCAATTATGGATACCTACTCAATAAAAACCTTCAGTAGGGTTCAATCTTTTATTTAAAAAGATCAACAGAAAAAGGATCACGTATATCCAAACCGTACCTCTATTGATAGTCCCCAGTATTCACCATATGAAAGCCATAATCTTGCAAAGGACTTATCCCGAAAAGGTTGCGGGCGACAGAGGTCAATCGTCCCCCATGGGACACATCGTTTTACAGATGAAGGGACTACTTGCTAGATGAGACTTCTTTTAAGTAAAACAGGCTACCCTCAATAAGCCCATGAAATTCTAGAACGGAAATAAGTAGTCTTTTGTGTTTTTTTTTTAATTTTTGTGTTATGATCTCTCCAGTATTTTGTATCCATTTCTAGCCTTCTTTGTTTGAGGAGAAACTTGCGGATTAAAAAAGTAACACCTGTTCCTGTTAAATTTAATCATCTATACATCTTATATACACAAATAAAATAAATTGTAATTTGTTTTCAGAATTGAAGAGTCTGTTTGAAATGTCAAAATCAAAGCTTTTTACTAAATGCATATGAAAGTATACAGGGTGGCAAGGACATGGACGCACAGCCTGTTACCAGGGATTCAGATGGGATCAGCGGGCTTAGCATGACGCTGTCTATCTCTTCGAAGACTAGAAAAAGGAGATTATTATTATTTCCTTTATTTCACTATATACATATAAATTATATTTTTAAATATTAGAATATAAAAAATTATAAAAACATTTAAAAATACAAAAAATAGTAGCCCACCGGTATCGGGAACAGGGTCCAAGTTACCGGCGGTCAGGGCTCCAGAGAGAGGAACCTCCTAACAATGCGAGCCGTGTCCAGAAGTACCGCTTTCTGAATCAAGCCCTTGATCCGGCTGCCCAACGAGAGCCTCCTCAGGTGTTGGTCGAGGCTCTTGGCTATTAAGCCATTGGCTGTCACGACTATCGGCACAATGATCGCTGAGTCCACATCCCACATGTCGACAACCTCGCGAGCCAAGTCTAGATACTTGATTTGTTTATCTTTCTCGGCTTTCACGAGGTTCCCGTCATGCGGGACCGTTATGTCAACAATCATTGCGCGCCGCTCTAATCGATCCACCACCACTATATCAGGCTTATTGGCAACAATAGTCCTGTCAGTGATGATGGATCGATCCCAGTACAATGTGATATGTCCATTTTCGAGAACTGGGTCGGGCACATACCTGTAGTACGGCACTTCCGATTCTACAAGGCTGTATTTCAGAGCAAGTTGCTGATGGATAATCCTGGCTACAAGGTTGTGTCTATGAAGTACTCTTCGTTAGCTAGACGAGAACATCCGGAGATAATATGTCTGATGGACTCACCCGGACGATGGCATGCCCGACACACGTCAACCGTCCCGTCCTTCATAATATGTCTCCGGTAGTTATTCGTTAAGATAACTTCGTCCATAATTGCACAGACAAAACCTTCGGTTTCTCCAAAGAGGTCACCGAAACGCAGCCAGGCTACGGACGCTAGTTGGTCTACATCTACATTATTATTATTATTATTATCGGGAGCGTTCTTTTTTCTCAGTTTTTAGGCTGGTTTTAGCTACATTTACGGGTCAAAGCCAAGTAAATGCAGCGTGTGGTGAATTTTATGGTGAGAATGTACTTTCGTCTAACTGCATGAACTTCCTAACGATTCTGCATGTGTTTAGGATGGCTGCTTTCTGCAGATTAATGTAAAGGGATTCTTCTAGGTCTATTAATTTTAGGCTTCGGAGGAGATGGTTGGGAATAACACCTGTCGTAGAGAGAACGACAGGAATAACATTAACTTTATCTTGTCTCCAAATTCTTGTAACTTCTTCTTTGTGGTCAAAGTATTTGCTTATTTTTTCAGCGATTGTTTTCTGTAGGTTATGGGTGTTGTGAACTGCAATGTCTATGTGGTTAGTGGTTTTTCTTATTTTATCCTGTATATTATTATTATTATCATTATTCACAAAAAAATAACACAAATAACTTAACATGCATTGTATTTCTTCTTTTTGCTAATTAGATTATTATTATTAATACTTCACCTAAGTTTTCACGGTGAGATTTTACATAATAGACCGGCAGACTTACTGGAGTGAATGTTAATTTTTGTTTCATTCCGCATTCACACATCACAATAATGACATAGGTAGAAATGTAAATTCATCAGCTCCTTTTATTCAAATTTTTCGATCACTCGGTAGGCGAGTGATTAATCCTGTGTGCCGACATCCAACATCGTTGTATCGGTTCAATAATAACTTCAATTTAAATTTTGAGTCATCTTATGTTCAGACGTTTTACTTCGAGGGAATGATGCCGAATAAAAGACAAAAATAAAGAGGAAAGTCAGTTTTTTTGTGATTTTCTACGAATATACTTACTACATTGGCAACCCTATTTATACACTTGAGTCTCAAGGTCGAATCGATTGGTAGCTGAGGGAGGATTTGCTGATCACATACCTAGTGTTCTGACGACTTCCTAGAAAAGTCAGCATAAAAACATATTAATTTGTGTTTTGTTTTTGTGTCCTGACTCCTGCGGATAAATATTAAAATAAAACCAAACCATGCTTTACAAATAAGTACGCAAAGGTCCTGGAGGCCTACTCTGTAAGTCCGTTAACGAAGATACGGACCAGTCCGAAAGTAGTTCGATACTTCAGAATGAATCCCGATTAATTAAACATTTTGAACGGTTAAAAACATTGGGAGTAAGGACAAGTGTCAAATGGTGTTGTCATTCATTCTTACTTCGGGCCTCGAAGTAATCTTATGTCCGTAGGTGATACGAAGTTGCAAGCGCCCGTAACTTCGGCTGATACTACGGATTTTGTGCTTAGAAAGTAGACCCCCTGGCACAAACGCGCGACCTAACTGTAACGCAAATTCGAACGATTTTTAAATCCAAAATACAACTATCCATAAAGCATTTTGGTTAAAATATTTGCGATAAGCACAATTACTATGACCCATAGATCAGTCTTAAAACTAAAGACGCGAAGCCAGTATTTTCAATGCCCAAAGACGAAGACGTAGCAGGTAACTATCCAACAATTGTCCCTGTTATATTTCATAGAGCAAAGCAACTCATAGTAAACATGACGTGACTGACGTGTTTGAAGAGACGATGAGTGACGTGATATTACAAACGTGATAGATGCACTATTCAGATAGCGACGAGCTTGCATTTTAAATTATGCGTTATTATGCATGAAAACAATTAAATTATAATTACCTGCACTTAGGCGAATATTTATGACATAGGTACTTTTTTGTATTTCCATCTTTTGCATAAGATTTTTCTTTCCCTCTCCTAAAATAACACTAGACTGATGATAACGTGAATCTTTAATATCTATCTAATATAGCACAGATTAAATACTCTGTATCTACATAGAGACAAAACAAACAGAGGAAACGTGACAAGCAAACGTATGACGTGTTTATAGAGACGGCTGACGAGACGAGCTGACGTTTAATTTATGTGATTCGGTATTACTCTAGTTTTCTCTGCAACAATGCTGCAACGCGATAAAGAGAATGCTAGCGAAATAGGAATGAAACAAAGGATTGGTTCAAAAAAAAATAACAGAAGTCTTTGTTTTGTAACTTATGCAATTGTCATTGTTAAATTCAAATACATACTGCGCACTACGTAAACGACACTACCTAATTGAAAACATTTAAAAAATAAAAACGCGTTCAAAAGAGTGACAGGATGACAATGCACTTTTCCTATTTCTCTTTTGGCCTTGCTTACATACCGCCTTGCTTATGTCTGTACAGATAACCTGAGCTTCTACATGTTACAGCCTGAAGGCTGATACGTAGGTACAGCTACATATTAATCACGTTGTTCATGATGGAGGATCTAAAGCTTGAAGCAAACCAACGCTCGTGACAAGTGACGTGTTTACAGAGACGAGATTATGAATGACGTGACGGTACAGACGCAGTATCAGCTCAAGAGAGAATTTTATAATATTACTAGTGACCGGCCCTCCTTCGCACGTCTTGACAAAACATCAAGATTTCTTTATTTTAAGTAGGTTTAATATTAATAATGATATACATAAATTCTCTAAACGCTGGTGAAACCGCCAAAAATTCCATTGCGTAGTTTACAAGAACAACACGGTCACACAGACGATGGATATTATCGGTACCGTATTTAGAAGATGCGTAAATAAGCGGTTTTTTTACTTCCTTTTTCGTATTTACACGAATGAAAAAGTTGCTATAGCCGTGATTAAAAATAGCAAGGCCATACGGTTCACTGCACACAGAACAGGGTGCGCCGGACGTACATTTAAGAATTGCCACCCATGGAAGCTACGCCATTGAAATGAGAACATTTTCTTTGGTTATGAACTTTCCTAGAACGATTTTTGCAAGTCATTTATTCGACCCGTTCATAAATATCTAATAGCCATGCTTCACTTCACACACTTTTTCACACAAAAAAGAAAGGAATCAGGGACCGGGGGGGGGGGGGGGGTTAAGGGATCTAATGAATTCAGAATGGATGACAATGGATCAATATACATAATTACTACTGAACTGTTGCAGTTTTTAAACGAAGAGTGAAAGAACACTGTCTTTCCACTTTGTCATAGTTGCGTGTGTATTATTTATTTTAATTAAATTATAATTATTAATATTCTAGTAATATTTATTTTAGAAGTATCTATGTATGTATGTTTGTTTGTATGTATGTAAGTATATTCTCATATATTTTTATAATTTTTTATTAAGTGAATTGTTTTTCATCTTATGTATTATATTTTCTCTTTTACTCTGAAACACGCTATCTACATCGCTTTATCTACTTTCCTATCGCAGGTACGCTGTAAGAGATTTTTTGTACCTACTTTCCTGATATTTTCTTCTTGTCTGTTTATATAATATGTGTACATAAATAAAAACAATAGAAAAAAAAAAAAAAAAGAGTAAAAAAGTTGTGTAAATAAGAGTAGATTTTACTTTATTTTTGCTTTGAAATGTTTATCAATCACGTTTTTATGCAAATGTAAAAAAAAATGCAAGAATGTGTAGGTTTTTTTTTATTGCTGAATGTGCTTGATCTTGATCTAGATCTCGATCTTGCCTGATGAAAAACGATGGATGTGGTCTATGATGGAACGAGCGTACCCAGAAGATGCCTGTTCACTCTTGCTTTGACGGCTGACTGGTTAAATGTGGAAGGGAACACAGACGCTGGCAGAGAGTTCCATACTTTGGCCGTGAGCATATTAAATGTGAAGGAGCGCTGAGTTAGACTGATCTTGATATCAACCCAGTGCGGATGTTACCCTGCAGTACCTACGTCTGATCTAAAAGGGCGATGGTGGGACCAGGTTGTGGAGCTCCTGCGCACATTCTCCGAAGTACTAAGTACATACATTTGAATCGATAGTCTAAATTTGTCAGAAAACCCCTTAAGAATTTTGCCTATTGTATGCAACTTTTTGCACCTGACTGTATACCGATAAGTTCACGGGGTAGTGTTTTTAGCCGAACTGTCAGGCATAACTTAAAACATGTTGGCGACGAGACTTCACGATATTTTGCATCAATCAACTCAGCCTATCAAAGTCCACTGCTGGACATAGGCCTCTCCCACGCTGCGCCACAACACCCTGCCCTCCGCCTTCCGCATCGAATCTGTCCCAGCCACCTTTTTGAGGTCGTCGCTCATCTAGCTGGGGGGCGTCACTCACTACTCTTGCCGATACGCGGTCGCAACTCCAGGACTCGTCTGCTCCACCGGCCATCGGTCCTCCAACAAACATGGCCAGCCAACTGCCACTTCAACTTGCTTACTCTGCAAGCTATGTCGGTAACTCCGGTTCTTTTCCGGATAGCTTTATTTTGCATATATATCGAAATATTTGCACTAGGTAAATATTTACAGACTTTGAATGACGGGATGGCGTGGAGGCAAGGGGCGGTTTCCTAACCGTAAAGATATCGGTTTAAAACCTGGTAAGTACCAGAGTGACTTTTTCAAAATCACTTATGTCCTTTCAAAGCTAATTTTAAACCAACTAGGAAGCGTGGTCATCAATGCTGGTGGCATCTCCGTTTGAGAAGAGGCTTCCGTGGGACATTAAATAAAGATGTTTATTACCCAAGCTGGTAGCTGGTGGTGGGCAACGGAGGCTTGTAACCAAACCACCATTAGCTTAGGTTAGAAATATTTTTAGGTTTTTTTTTTAATTATTTTTTTATTTTAGATGGGTTTGCTCTTGACTCTAATCTAGGTCACAGATGACAGAGACAAAGTCGACGATGGAGTGAGCTTACCCAGAAGAAGCCTGTTCACTCTCACTTTGAAGAGATTTGGGTTGTATGCGGTCGGAAACACAAGCGCAGGTAGGTGCGAATTATAAAAGATGTTTGGAAGCGCTTAGGGCGTATTGGTGGAATAGCAACTAGGTAGGGATGGTAACTTGCAGTGCGCCTAGATGTCCGATGGTAGAAGGGGGCCGGTGGAATAAGGTCGTGGAGTTCTTGGGCACACTCACCGAAGTCCAATCTGTAGAAGACCGACAAGCAGGCAACCTTACGGCTTTATCCAGTAGAGTTAGGATCCTACTCGCAACGTGTGTCATGTCCAAGCCTTCTGTATGATCAAAGCCTTGACCCAAATTTTATATTACAGTCTTTTACATATAATCATTAAACCTAGTGATCCTTTTACACGCCAACATAAGTAACAAAATAAAGTGTTTTAATTCAGCCCAAGGCTTCTCATCTCGCCCAATGAATTGCAGCGGCGACCTTATTACTTCACACCGCAATTTACTCCGAGATCTTATTACTAAAGTGCATTTACTGGGACCACAAACTAAGAGATATCTTTCCATGGTAGGTAGAAATAGATCATCAATATCTGCTTAGCCGTTTCCCGAATTTGTTGGGGTCGGCTTCAAGTCTAACCGGATGCAGGTAGGTAGAAATAGATACCAGCTTGTAATTGCTGGCTGTAGTGAGAATTTAATCCTCTTCTCCAACAACGTAGGCCAGAGAATCTAAAACAGCCTTTTTCTTTATAGCTGTTAGAAAAAACTTTTTTTGAAAAAAAAAAACAACCGACTTCAAAAAAAACACACTACAAAGTGAAAAATAACTTTAATTTCGTAAGTCGGTGTCTTCGGATCTGTATTTTAGTTTTTTGCCACCGACTTCCGAAATTAAAGTTATTTTTCACTTTATAGTGTGTTTTTTTTGAAGACGGTCGTTTTTTTTTTTTGTAAAAAAGATTTTTATTTTTCACTTTTTAGTGAGTCAGTTATTAATTTAACTAAGTTACAATAGCCTAATGTCAACTGCTCATCACCTTTTACAAAATTTCCTTTCCAAATTTCATTTTTCCGATGCAGGGACGTTAACTGTTGAGGAGTTCTCCTGCTAAGAACCAAAAGAACTGGAGCTGATGGTAAAGCCACCATCAGATCCATTTCAACATATACATTGTGACGAGCATAAATTGTTTAGCAAACATATTAAAGTAATCGAATTGCAACCCGTGAAATACTTATTATTGAGTAGTTCCGGTTGCCACCAATGGTCTTCGTAATCAGTTCCACTTCACCGAATAGTGCTTTCCGAGAGCAAATGCACGAGTTACTATAAAAAATACCCAAATCGCTATAGATGTGCTTATAAAATTTGAGGATTTCCCTCGATTTCCATGGGATCCCCTCATCAGATTCTGACTTGGTGACAATGTGACCATCTCGAGAGCATAAACTTTCGAAAAAAAAATAATTTTGCAAATCCGTCCTATATATGACGGAGTTATGCCCGAAGATACATAAAAATATATATATACATAAATATGTATATATAAACATCCGAATTGATAACTTCCTCCTTTTTGAAGTCGGTAAAAAATTATTGGTTTGCTATCTGGCCATCAATCGTGGTTAATCAGTTTTTAGACCTACACTCTATTTCAGTATTTATTTTTCCCATGCACTCTTTATTTTCCCTCTTCATCGCTAAAATAGAAAACAACCCGAACCAGTTTTAGTGGTACCCGTTTCTGAGCCTGCTAGACAAAAAGCGACAAATGAAACACCCCTTCCAAAAGGTCATACAACTCTTACAACAGGAATGTCTTGGAATGTTCTCTTATTGCAATCGTCATCACGTTCTACCGTTTTGAATTTTTAAATTTCATTTTACTGTTTATATGTAAGTGACTAATTTACGATAACTCAACGCGTAATGTTATTTTTTATTATGTTAATGTTTCTAGTGTCTTGTGTTTTGTGTGTGTGTGTGGGTCGTTGATGTACCTTTCAAATAAAATAAAATAAATAGCACATTGTATAGCTCGTTCTATAAGGTCATACAGCACAGTAGTTCAGGGTCTGACAATACAATAATTTGTGGCGGACAGTCGGAATGCCCGCGGCTTTGGCGCGATGCGGCATGTCCGGCGGAGGCGGGGTGTGACGTCATCGCTTCCCGTCCCTTGGCCGCTACAGCCTAAACACTAGGCGGGGTAAAGAGTCCGCATTGTTTCTTATGGCGTAAAGCAATAAATAATATGTGTGACACAGACAAATATGTTTTATCGTTTGTGGTTTGTTTTGCATAATAATGAACAACAAGTTGCTATACATATTGCTAAAGAATAGTAAAGAAAAATATTTATTTATTACCAAAAACACACATGCCTATATAGTGGGTTAGTAAGCAATAATAACTATGAAAAGGAGCCATCGTCAAAAAAATCATCTAGCATTTTAACGTAACATTCAGTATGAAAAGATAAAAGTTGACTAAGTAAATAATACATCTGACAGAACACACCATATTATACTTAAATAATTGTTCGTAACACAAACCCAACATAGGTACATACAACATAGAAAATTCAAACTTTCAAACTCGAATATTATAACAAAATTCCTTTCAAAGTCTACCTCGTTATTTGAAAGCTTTTGTATCAAAGAAATTCGCGCACGTCAATTTGATATACGTAGTTGCAAACGTTTCAAAGATATTTAATATTTTCGTGAACATGATGGCGTTTCGCAAAATTTCCGTTCCGTTGAGTTCCCGTCATAATAAAACTGTTCAATACGGGAGAGAGACAAAAGAATCGGGGCGTCTTCGTGACAGAGAAGTTAGGCTCTTCGACTACGTAAACGGTTTTGATACTTTTGTGATGGACGTGCGTTTTTCTTTGTAAGGTTCGAATAAAGTCAAAAGAGTGACGATAATTTAGTACCTGTTTCTGGCTTACTCTAGGCTGTTACTTTTACTACGAGCCTTGCTGGCTAAACATAATGACAAAAGCATGAGCTATTCTGACTCTATAGAAACAAAACCTTCATTTTAAATCTGTCAAATAAATTCTTTGAATTCAAAGCCCTTCTAAGAACTACAACTAGACGGAAACTAGAATCAGCACCCTAATTAAGTATCACACTATCTATCACAATCTGAATCATTTTGAAGTCTATTGCTAATCCATTGCTTCATGTATTCGAAAATTGTCGGCTCAACAACGTAAATAACGCAATCAATGTTGTTGAACTGTCAAAATGAAACCCATTTCTACTGATATGTTACGTAATTACCACACAGTTCTATTTTCTTGTAAATGTTGACGTTCAAAAATGCCTTTCATGTGGCTATTTGAAATAAATGATTTGACTTTGACTTGACTTTAAGAAATAATCACGTCGAGAAAACTAAGAAGCCACTTAAAGGTTTTTTCATTGAAAAAAAACTTAATTATCATTGCTAAGACGTACTTTTATCATTTTCCGTTTTTAAAGGTGTTCTAAGGTTGTTATTAGTTTGTTATTTTTACCTAGTTCCAAGTATTGCTACTCCACTCCGTTGAAACCTGACAATATAAAGGTATCGAGGAAAAAGGGAAGAACAAAAGAATCGTAATCTTGTAGCGCCTTCAACACTTCGCCTATATTTATTTTAGTATCTGCATTCTTTTTAAAAGAGAGAAACGCTTTTAACAGTTCAGTTTTGTTTTTGTTTGTGTATTTCAGCCAACTCTTCTCTTTTTTGGTTTTCTTTATTTTTTAGGACCATTTTGCCATACCTACCTCTAATAATATAATCAGAATGCTTTTAAGATCAACCTGTCACCGCTGGATTTCTTCATATAAACGAATATCCATTTTTCTAAGGTGTCCCAATTTCTTTTATAGGCAAGTTCGGCTTGTCTGCTTATGCATATGATCTTATTTGTCTTCCCAGAATTATCCTACCTCAAACAATAACATGTTTACTCACCAGCGTGTAATAGTATCAGGTTTCCCTTTCAATATCTTGTTTACCAATAATGGGGATAACATTACTAGATAATGGAAGAGTGGGATACTATACAAGTAGATGTACATAGTTAGAAAGCATAGGCATATAGCTGCTTATGTCTAATCCTTATTTTATTTTTTTGAGTGGGAAATCATCAAATGACCAGACTCTTACTGACTAAAACCCACCCGTGTTCCTTCAGTTGCCTGTGCGCCATGGCTACGGTAACTCTTTCGAGAACTCTCTTTCGGTTTTCCTAGAAGGCTCTTCGTATTATAAGCGAAGTCATTTGAAGTTGAATAGAATCCATCAATGGATATGCAATACTTGATACATATCTTATCCTACTCTCCTGTCGCAGGTCTGCAGGAAGACTGAAACAAGGAGTCCTTTTGTGCTCTTTTATCTTCATGCATGTTTCTTTATAAAGCGGCCCTAAATCCTAACTAATATTATAAATGCGAAAGTAAGTTTGTCTGTTTGTTACACTTTCACGTCAAAAAGGCTGAACGGATTGGGATGAAATTTGGCACAAAGATAGAACATGACCTGGGTAAGGACATAGGCTACTTTTCATCCTGGATAGCAGACGAAGTATGTACGAAAAAATAATGTTGTGGTCGACCGTTTCACATAAAATTAATTAATATCAATATCCCTAACCTAATCTCCTTTGTTTCCCACGGTAACTTCAAAGCGGTAAGCTGGATGGAATCTTCTCGAGAGTTTTGTTGTGATAGCCCCGGTAGGTTCTAGTTTTGTAACTTTTACGTTGATAACATCAGATGTAAAGCTGAGCACTTTTATTGGCCGAAAGATACAGGCGGTAGATTCAAGATTACTATACAATCTACAGAAATGAATGACACAAACAAAACAAAAAACAACCGTTCTCAACTAAAAAAAGCTTAGCTCGTTTGAAATAACAAAAGAAACCAGAAATCTAAAAGGAAAGTGGAATATTAAAAGTTGGCGGTGCGATGGTAGCCGGGCTTGCAGACTGCCAGTCATTTACCGCATGAGGGCGCCACAAGCAGCTCCACTACTTTGAGGAAACCACGTCACGTTTCTTTGTGATACCCATTCCACGTTTGAGCTATGAATGTGGGAACGGTCCAGAACATAAATGGAAAGCAAAGACTTAGTACCTACTGAAGTAGTCATAAAGAGTAGTTGTGAGTCGAAATTGGAAGTCGGTGTTGATATTGTTGAATTTTTAGATGGAGAAATTAAATAGAATAGTTTAGAAATTTAATCTGCCGGGAAAAATCCGAGTACTTACTGATTTGAGACCGCAATAGTGTAAGGCTCTTTGTACACGGCACGGTTTCTTTACGGTATGAAGCATAAACTGCGCCGGATAAAAAACGTGTCTATCAACAAAAACCATAGTGATCCATAAAACACTGACGACCATGATGCCTACACACGGCGAATAAACCGTAGTTTTTCAAGGCAAGAATAACATACAAGGGCCTTAAACCGATTTTATGTATTTTACAAATTTAATCTACTGGAAAATAGCAAGACTACTGATTGAAAACTTACCAGACGAGTGAAGGCCGTCTATCCAAACTGAAAAGTGTTATTGCGATATTCTTAGTTGCCAAGAACTAAAAGCTTGCCCCATTGATCAGACGAAAGAAATTGCTTTTAGCGACAAGGCTGTCGTTTAAATTCTTCTTATTTACGAGATCTAGAAAGGAAATGTTCCTTTTAGTTAACAATAGATCATGAATCTATAGTTTAACTTATGTCACCATCCAGGAGAAATGGTTGACGATCTTACTTAGGCTCTTATTACAGAAGCTCAAACATTAGTTACTAGTGGCTTTGTGACCTGTAGTCCTCGCGAGTGTCTTTGCATACCTTAAAACTGAATAAATGTTAATGTTAAGGCACAGATATACCACTTTTAATAATTTCAAATTGAAGATCACGTCTAAACGAATAATCTTATTTGTTTGTAAAAAGTATGTGTTAAACTAGACTATTTTCTTCGTAATTTGATATATGAATATTTGAAATTATATTTTTATAACATAGTGTAATTAATTTGTAAAGTAATGTCTAACGCGAAAACAAAAACGATAATCACGTAAAAACTATCGGGCGTATTTTCATGAAATCTGCACCATCTAAAAGACAATTTACCATCCAAATTTTGGTATACGGCTTTTATTTGTATTGTGTTTGATAAATGAAGGTGGGTTGTTTTTTTGAATAAACTTGATGTGCGTTGAAGCGGGGGCTCTTGCAGGCGACGGGCGGCAGTGCATCGCTGACCAATGTCCGGGTAGACGCTAACGCTCTGTGCAATTTGATTCGCTT
Organism: Griposia aprilina; assembly: GCA_916610205.1. Lineage (NCBI taxonomy): Eukaryota > Metazoa > Arthropoda > Insecta > Lepidoptera > Noctuidae > Griposia > Griposia aprilina. The sequence continues at coordinate 16,038,913 of OU744302.1, forward strand.
AAAAGTTTCGCATGCTCCTCCCACTCGCTGAAGGTCGCTGGCACTTATTGTCACCTTAAATCAAAAAGCGCGCGCAAAGAGCGCGAAATGGCTGAAATGCGTTAATTTTTATGATTTCAACCCCATATCTCTGCCATTTTGAAAAATTTCGAAAAACTGAGTCGACAAAAAGATTCCATATGTTTATTGAACCTGCTCACAAATTTGAGTCTTGAGTGAGGTTCTGTAATAAGGGACAGACTCTTTACATACACAAAAAAATCCGGGGCGAGTAGGTCCTTTTCAGTCCAGACGTTTGTTTTCCCATATTTGCCCACATAATGACAAAATCTTTGTGTTGCCCTCCACTCCACTTTGTTTGTACTACGTTCCTTTTGCACAACATACATGCTTGTACGATTACGTCACAACACAGTATTTTCCTTGGAACTGCTTTCGAAGTATACAAACAAGTACGGACTTACTCTAATGTCATTTGGCTCCCATTCAGGTTTTCTGTCAAAGGCTGGAGTCGCTTTTAAGCTGATTAGCCTTTTGAAGAATTGTCGTGTTTTTTTTTGTAGTTTTCTTTACCGTTACCCTTTCATCAGCTTAGTCTGAGGATTGGATTTAGGCGGCATTATAGTTTATTACTTGTGTAATTTTGTTATTAGGTACGTCCTCATTTTTAGGGTTCCGTACCGCAAAAGGAAAAAACGGAAGCCTTATAGGATCACTTCGTTGTCCGTCTGTCTGTCTTTCAAGACCCTTTTTCTCGAGAACGCGTCGAGTTATCAAGTTGAAATTAATATCAAATACGTAAATCTACGATTCCTTAGAGCTCTAAAAAAAAATAAGCTTATAAGTCAACGCAATAAAAAAATATAGCCATTTATGCGACATATTTTGATACTTGCAAATAAATCAAAACCTATAGGGTACTTCCCGTTGACCTAGAATCATGAAATTTGGCAAGAAGCAAGATCTCACAGCACAAGTAAAGGAAAAAGTCCGAAATCGTTAATTTGCAGAATTATAACATACATAACATCACGCCTGTATTCCCCGAAGGGTTAGGCAGAGGTGTACCTATAGCACACCCACATTTCGCCAGTTATGTTTAAGTCCCATGTAATAGGGGGCGAGCCTATTGCCATCAACCGTTTAACCGTTTTATCTCAGAAACGGTGGCTCGTAGGAAAAAAAGTATTGATACATTTTTTACAGGTATTTTTATGATCTACAATTTTTGTCTGAGGTACTTTTATGCTAAAACTTACCGTTTTGCTGAAAATCGAGAAAAACTATTTTTTTTGACCTTTGACCTCGAATATATTTTTTTCCATACACGGAAATGATGGGGAACTTTTAAATTATATTTATAATTATGTTTTGAACAATTTTACTGATTTTCAGCTTGTTGGGACTTTATGCACCTTTACTCTCATTTTTTGGTCTAGCTTGACCGGACTATTGGAGAATTGACTGTGACACTTCGGTGATGCTCGCCACACACCACGTCAGTTGTTTCCACGGGGCGAAAAGCGAGCGGCAGAATGTCGCTTAGCTACGCTGAATGTGCAGGGAGGTATAAAAGATAAGATGGATGAGGTGTGTGAGATGGTGAAGGATAAAAGGATAGATGTGCTTTGTGTGAATGAGACGAAAAGAAAGGGAGTGGACATATCTAAACACGGTTCTCTGACCGCTATCTGGTCCCGTGTTCAAGAGACACATAGGGCCTGTGTGTGGGGGGTGTGAGGGTGGTCCTCTCCGAGCGGAGATGAAATGTGTGAAAGATTATGTTTGTGTGAGTCCCAGGATTCTATGGGTAAGAACAAAAGTGGGCCTAAACCCTATCTTTATTTTGTGCGTTTATGCACCCGATATGGGAAGCTCCCCTTCGGAGAGGGATGAATTTTGGGGCAGTTTAAGGGATTTAGTGAATGGATGTAGGTCAAACGAGGAGATTGTTATGTTTGGAGACTTTAATGGTTGGGTTGGTGTGAAGAGGAATGGGTACGAAAAAGTATTAGGTGCATATGGGGATGATAGAGTGAATGAGAATGGGATGAGTTTACTAGATATATGTGTAGAGAAAAATTTGTCTGTTATGAACACTATGTGTAATCATAGAAAGGTTCACAGGTATACGTGGGAAAGGCAAGACAGCAGAAGTATGATCGACTTTGTGATTGTGGATGAAAGATTAAAGTGTAAAGTTACGGATACTAGAGCATATCGGGGAGTTAATGTAGGGACTGATCATTATCTGGTTATGTGTCGGGTGGATGGTCTGTTCAGGCATTGCCGTCATCGAGTTCGAGTTCCTGTGACTACTCTAGAAAGAATAAAAGTAGAAAGACTGCAAGAATTAAAAGTAAAAGAGGAATATATGAGGGAAGTAAAAATGAAGACGGATAAAATATTTGATGATGCGAATGACTACAGCCTAGAAGAAGTATGGGATATAGCAAGAAATTGTATGGTGCAAGTAGCCACAAAAGTATGTGGTCTGGCGCAGAGAAAAGGTGGTAGTAGAACGAATGATTCTTGGGTAGATGGTGAAGTTAAAGAGGTTGTGAGGAAGAAAAAAGAGGCCTGGCGTAATGTGTTAGCCTGTAAGGCCCAAAATAGAATGAATCAGGCAACGAATGTGACAGATGATTTGGAAAAAGTGAAGAAGAGATACTCCGAAATGAAAACGAAAGTGAAAGAGATGGTAAAAATGAAAAAGGATGAAAAAGAAGAAAAGTATAACAGGAAGTTCACTGATAACTTCAGGGCCAATGTTAAGCTGTTCTGGAAACAGGTAAGATTGGCTCGCGGAGTGACAGGAACATCGAGTATGAATGTTATAAGAGCAGAAGATGGATGTTTATTAAGCGAAGAATGTAAGGTCTTGGAACGCTGGAAGGGATATTTTGAAAGTTTATTTAGTTGTCAGGATAGTGTGCAAGGAGTGGGCAATTGGGCAGACGCCAGGTCTGAAGACCCAAGCTCAGATGTAGATGAAGAGAATGAAATAGAAATAGATGAGATCGTAAGAGCGCTGAAAGGGATGAAAGTTGGGAAAGCTGCAGGGTACGACAGAGTGTCTGCTGAAATGCTGAAGGGAGGTGGTAGCAAGCCTGCTGTGCCGGATCTTTAATATGTGTAGGAGATATGGCCGTGTGCCGGATGATTGGTGTAATACTGTAATCGTACCACTAAATAAGGGAAAAGGCTCTCAGCAGGAATGTAAAAACTACCGCGGCATTAGTCTTTTGAGTGTTGTCGGCAAACTATATGCGAAGATTTTAATAAATAGAGTGATAAGAGTGACAGGTGAGAAAATATGGGATGTGCAGGCAGGATTTAGAGAGGGAATGGGATGTATGGATCAGATCTTCTCCCTAAGGTGCATAGCCGAAAAACATCTGGCAAAGCACAAGAAAGTCTACTGTGCTTTCGTGGACTTGGAGAAGGCCTATGACAGTGTGTGGAGGGAAGAACTGTGGTCGACACTATCCTTGTACGGTGTGGACTGGCGCTTAGTACGGGCACTGAAATCTTTATACAAGGATTCCAGTGCTTGTGTTAGGATAAATGGGGCATACACGAACTGGTTCTGCATCTCGAGGGGTGTTAGACAGGGTTGTGTTGCGTCACCATGGCTGTTCAACTTGTACATGGATAGTTGTCTGACAGATTTGAAAGAGGGTGAGTATGGATTGACGATAAATGAGTTGCCTGTCAAATGCCTTCTCTACGCAGATGATCAAGTTCTACTTGCATCGTCAGCGGAAGGGTTGCAAGACATGGTGACTGTGATGGATGAATCATTTAAAATGAAAAGGATGAATATAAATGTGAATAAGACGAAGGTCATGGTGTTTGAAAGAGAAAAGGATGTATCGGTATGTGATGTGAAATTAAATGATAAGTGTGTGGAGCAAGTAAGTGAGTTCGTATATTTGGGGAGTCTATTTACAAGCAATGGAAAGATTGATGGAGATGTGGAAAGAAGGGTAAATGCGGGAAATAAAGTGAATGGTGCTACACATGCAATTGTAACCAACCAGTTGATGTCCAAAAAAGCACGACTGGCTGTTCACAATGGTGTGCTGGAGCCTACGCTTATGTATGGAAGTGAGTGTTGGGTGTGGCAAAAGAAGCATGAAAGTAGAATAAATGCTGTGGAAATGCGTTCCTTGCGAAGCATGTGTGGTGTGACTATGAATGATAGACTGAAGAATGATGTGTTAAGGCAACGGTGCGGTTTAAAGGAAGATGTAGTGACAAAAATTGAAAAGAGTATGCTAAGATGGTTTGGTCATGTTGAGAGGATGAATGAAGGGCAATTAACAAAAGGTATTTACAAGGCAGATGTGAGTGGAAACGCCGGGAGGGGACGCCCTAGGAAGACATATAGTGACCTTATTGGTGATGTTCTTCAGAAAGGTCAGGTGTGTAGTACTCACAACCGGCGTGCGTGTATGACCAGATGTATGAACGTAAACGAGGCAAAAGGAGTATGTATGGATCGTAGCAGGTGGCGTTCTGTAGTTTCTGCCTACCCCCATGGGAAGAAGGCGTGAGTTTATGTATGTATGTCAGTTTTATGTATGTATATCGATGTATGGGTGAACATGTTTTTCAACTACAATGCTAAGTTTGTTCTTGGGATAAATTCATTCCAACTACGGAAACCTCCATTGTGCGTGGTCCGACACGCACTTGGCCAGCTTTTTTGGTTTATTGTGAGTGAAATGCGATAATCGAACCTGTGGTTTGCAAGAAAATGCGAACGCATTTCAATATTCTGTCATTTTGCATTAACTTTTCATCATTTGAGGAATAAGCTACAGCCTTTTTGAAATCATGACCTCTCTTCACCAAGTTGTATTTGATTAAATGAACTGAATGGTAAAATACTCCATCCTTCTCAAAGTTACTTTACTCATTTGAAGTATTTCGCAACGTCTCGAAATTATATCTCAGTTGGCCTCTGAGTCAGATAAGTCAAATATCTGACTTGAATCTTAAGTACCTAGGGCAATATATTATAAACTGTAGATATGACTGCGCTGAAGATTTGGCTACATATATTCTGCTGCAATATGCAAGGATAGTTGTGTCTTTCATTTTCTTTTGACAGACATATTTTATGTTCGGGTCAGTTTGCTTCAAATTATGGTAGCTAGGTACTTATTGACAATTTTATTTATAGACATTTGACATAGTTACTTTATGAATCGGAATCCCAGTATTTTTTTGGACAAACACGTTCCTTCTTCTTCTTCTTAATCTTTTTGGATGTTGATTCCATTATTTTTTTCCACAACTTGTTCTTTTTTGTGTTTCTGTGTTGTTTCTGCGTCATGTTAACCGCAAATAAATATATTTTCCGTCATTTTTTGACGTGATAACGTCTTATAAATCGATAAACGCCGGCTGTACGCACGAAAACGCATGACTCATTGTCACGTTCCGCCTGAGCCGAGCGTGCAAGCGATAGAGAGGCACGATCGGCCTAAGCGTTCGGCTTGTGACGCATCTATGTCTCTCCACACCTTATGACGTTATCACGTAAAATTATCGTCCGTAAACCGCTTTACAAACAACCTTTTTGTTTTCTTTTCTATTTATGCACTGTTTTATATCAAAAAAGAAAGTAAGTACATTATTATTTCGTTACCATGGCATTTTCGTCTTTCTTATTTGAACATAATATAGAGGCCAGTCCTTTTTGGGTAACCACTGAAAATCAGCGCTGTGCTGTGGGTCCCCCATAGCACAGCATCATGCTGAGTGGAAGCCTTCTTGTCATAGTCATGACGTGCAGCTGTCGACTATGTCTGTTTTGTGCTCGTGATTATAGATCTATTTTGTCTGTTTCTTTTATTTACATTGTTACCAGAGCTAATAATCTTTTTTGTATGCACGTGTTTCTGTGACAAATAAACCTATTTTGCTTTCTTCTTTCTTTCAGTTGTAGAGCTGGTGTTAGGATAATAGATCGTTAAATTAACATATAAAAATAATCGAAATTGTAACACCATTAATTAATCCCGGCAGTAAAATTATCGCATGAATAGAATCACAATATAATTAATTAAATCAACCAAAATGTAATAGCTGCAAATCCTGTCAACATTAAATCAAAACAAAAGGTAATTAACCGTTTTAATGTAATGTTCTAATTATAAGAATCGGCAATAAACGAAATTTTTAACCTACAGACCTACATAACTTCATTCGCATGAAATATCGTTTCTGAGATTAACAATCTCATTTACATATTAATGGGTAGGTACCTATTTGGTTGGGTAAAAATCTCATTTGACTCACTTTGTACTCATTACGGATTTACGGACCATGTTAATCATATAAGTTTGTGATTAACAGCTTTTTTGCCTGTACATGTCGCTAAGTCCCTGATTACCGTCGAGAAATGACGTTTGTTGTATTAAAACCATGTGAATTATGGTCGAGGTCGCATTCTTTTATTTACTTAAAAAGTAGGTACCTGCAAACAATATGGATTTTTCAACAATAAATCCTCAACTAACAGCCTTAAACAATGAATGGCAGCTTACTCCACCAAAAACCCCCCAAATCCTCAAATAAAACATCTCAAACGAGGAATTAAGGCCAATTACACACGATAACACGGTGGAGGCTGCATACAACATTTGGCGGCGATTTTCTGAGCCTAAGCTTGTTACACGCCTGTTATACCAGGGCTCAAGCAGCCGAAAGCCATCTCGACATCACAATGGAACGTGTGACGTCACTGCCACTTTCTAGATGTTTAGTGCAGCACTAGGGCCACAGATCTGTGAAGAAGTGGCTTCTATAAGTTCAGTGACTTTACTGAAATATGAATTAATTTAGGAAAGACAATTGTGTTTTAATATTCATGACATTGGACAGGGACATGACAAGGAGGAAATGTTCGCAAGAATTTGAATAATCAGTGACGTAATCAACCATTTCAGTTCAGCCATTTCATAATCAATTTCATACATTATTATAGATTCACTTAGATAAGTTAGAAGAGCAGATGCAATTTCTAATCCATTAGCATACACATCCAACTGACTGCGGGACTTCAAAAGTTCTAGGTTTTATCAAAGAGAAAGTATTCGACCGAAAACTTCAAATTAATATTCCGCCGAAGTCGGAAGAGTGGCAGACTCGTCAAAATTGAAAAGAAGTAAGTACCTATTGGGTGAAGATCAGATAATATTCCAAGCTCAGTTTAGAATTGAATTGCAATAAAATGAAAAATTCTAATAATAAAATAATATTCTTTCAAAATAGTGTTTTATGAAAATTTTGCCTTAGCGTCCCAATTTACCCCCCTTTTCCATAATTATGAATTGAAAAACTCTCATTGATACTTAATTGTCCGGGTTTGAACCCACAATCTCGGGCGAGGCGGCTAACCACTGAGCCATCTCTACATTAACCCTGATGAACCTCCTGAAACTTGATTCGCCATATTTACAGCCGCGTGCTGTATGTTTAATACAATATGGCGACTGATCACGTTTCCATTACGGATTTATTGTAATTAAGTTAACTACAGAAATGCTTTCCCGGAATACAAATTACGTGATTGCTTGTTGAAGGTCGTTTTGGCAGAATGTCAAATGTATGTCTCAGATTTTATTCTTGCTTGATCAATAGAATTCCTGGGCTATGCATGTATTTCTAGAATACTGTGTAATTTATACTTACATTACATAATCAGCCTATCATGTTCCCACCGCTGGGACCCAGGCCTCCTCTCTTTGAGAGGGAATGGGCTGTAATCTACCACGCGGGCACAGTGCGGATTGGTGGATGTCACATGTCTTCGATTTTTTTGTTTTGGACATGCCGGTTTCCTCACGATGTTTTCCTTCAGCGTTTTGAGAGCAGTGGTGATGAAATTATTTACACAAAGTAAAGCGCCAGCCTGGGTTCGAACCCACGACCTACATCTTGTAAGTCAGGGTCGATTCCACTGGGCCACCACTGCTCTAATTTATACTTACCTTCATCTAATCTTGCCCTTACCGCCTCTTTAAATATCTGAACCATACTTTTGAGTAGTCACTTTTCGGTCCCATCTTTAGTTATGACATCACCTTTATAGACTTCATTCAGACCAGGGGTATCATCTTACCCAGTGACTGGGTTGTGTGTCTTACCCAGTGACTGGGTTGTGGAGGTCAGACAGACAGTCGTTCCATGTAAAATACTGGTATTCAGCTACATCTGGTTAGACTAGAAGCCGACCTCAACATTGTTGGGCAAAGGCAGACAGATTGATTGATTAATTCAGACAAGTTATAGTTAGGTTAGGTTGAAAATGTCATGTCACAGAAGGAGGCAGCGGAAAGGGAGAGGGAGATGTCGAGTGCTCTGCCGGCCCGCAGCAGGCGCACTGGGCGTCGGCAGAGGGCAGATAATTCCCTCTTCCGGCCCCCCTAAATGGGTCCAGGGATGGCGGACTCGGGGACGTCTGCCGACCCCTATCATATAAGACCCGAGGTGGCGGCGCGTAATGTTCCACGCGCGCCTCTCTTAGACGTCGCGGGGGGAGTCAAACACCTCACTCCCCCCGTTTGACTAGACGGGGCCCGAAGGGGCGGGCCGGCGGCACCAGTCGGGGGCTGCGTTGAAGAGACCTTAAGTGCCCCCGTAGCCCTCGGTGCAAGTGTGCGAGGGAACACGGGGTGGTTTTAGTTAGTGGAAGTCTGACAGATCCCTCCGCCCGCCCCAGGGGGGAGTACATCCATGAGGATGTCAACCACGTCAAAAAAAAAAAAGGTTAGTCATCATTTTGTTTTAAATCATTTAAATTCACCTTATTAGATAAATGTTGATTTGCAATGGGTTGTTTTTCCACTAAACGACAAAAGTCCATAAACGATCATCAGGGGAGCTTGCCAGCAGAAGCATCCTAAAAATACAAAAAACAATGATAAATTAATGATAAATGATAAATGCTTTTATTTCTGTGAGTAGGTTTGTGCAAACACTTTTACACGTCAATCATATTTTTTGAACTAGATGGGGTCGGCGTTTCCTATCTGACTACTCTGAGAAGAAAGGCCGATACAAACTCAGAGGTCACAGTCTCTTTTAAAGTCTAGAAATAATCTTGGTCAATAAATCTTAACTATAGCTATTATATTCAACACCTCTACCATGGACGTTCGCAGTGCGCGTACCGAATTTTTATCTGCCCCTCCTCATGGAAGAAGACTTTTGACTGCAGGACGTGGTGTTGAGATGTCAGCATACTTGACGGGGTCCGATAGGACCGATGCCTGCCGGGGTCGCGGATTGTTCGAAAGAGTTACCGTGGCCCTGGCGCACAGGTAACTGAAAGAACACGGGTGGGTTTTAGTCAGTCAAAGTCTGACACGCCCTTCCGCTCCGCCCAGAGCGGGAGAGATCATTTAATGATCACCCACCCAAAAAAAAAAAAAATACTAAAGAAAAAAAAGGACGTGCTGTTCCGTCGCTTCCGCGAACAAATACCACAGGACAGCACAAAGTCAAGCTAGTGCAAAGTGAAGTAGGTACCTACTACTAACATAGTCTTAGAAAGAAAGAAAGAAAAATGCGTTTATTGGCATTGCAGCATCAAAAATACAACTTGAAACGAAAAAACTGAAAACAAAGATTATAATGCTAAAGGAGCCTCAGCTCAGCACAATGTCAGATGACAACACAAGCTGTACCACCTGACGCTGATTTTCACCTGCAACCCACGAGTGCCATACGCTAGAATAATAATAGGTCTTTACCTATGAAATTGCCGTTTTGTATGAAAAAATTTAAACGAATTTTTTTCATGAATTTTTTATTTGTATTAATCGAAGTAATCACCCATGCAATCAATGCATCTTTGCCATCGCAGTGGCAGTTTATTGATGCCCTTCATAAAGAAATCAGCTGGACGGGAGGCAACAAATTCTTCAAAGGCATTTTGTACTGCCTCTCGGGTATTAAATTTTTTTCCCGCCAAGAAGTTATCCAAATTCTGGAAAAAGTAGTAGTCTGTAGGCGCAAGGTCTGGTGAGTAGGGCGGATGACGGAGAGCTTCCAACCCCAGTTCTTGCAACTTGGAGACCGTCTGCTGTGCAGTATGAGGTCGCGCGTTGTCGTGCAGGAGCAGCGGAGACGAGCGATTGACCAATGCTGGTTGGAGATGCGCCAGCTTTTCCATCATTGTGTTCAGTTCTTCACAGTACACATCTGCAGTAATGCTCACCCCGTTTGGTAAGAAGCTGTGATGAATCACACCGGCGCTAGACCACCAAACAGTGACCATCACTTTTCTAGGGGTAAGTTTTCGTTTAGGGCATTGTTTAGGTGCTGAACCAGGATCCAACCAACTTGCTGAGCGCTTACGGTTATCAAACAGAATCCATTTTTCATCGCAGGTAACAATGCGGTTCAAAATTCCTTCATTTGTGTGTCTGTTGAGCAGTGCAAGGCACGTCTCGACGCGTACTTCGCGCTGGCGATCATTGAGTTCGTGGGGCACCCATTTGTCAAGCTTTTTTACCTTGCCAATTTGACGCAAATGGACCAATATTGTTTTGACGCTAACGTCGAAAGCTGCTGCTAATTCAGCCGTAGATTGTGTATCATCAGCTTCCACAATCGCCTTTAATTTGTCATTGTCGACCAGTCTTCGGACGACCGCGAGGTTCATTTTTCAGGTCGAAATTTCCAGAACGGAAGCGAGCAAACCAATAACAGGTGGTGCGTTGGTTTGTAGTGTTAGCTCCGTAAACGTCGTTGATGTTGCGTGCCGCTTGTGCCGCGTTGCTGCCACGACGGTACTCATATTCCATAATTACTCGAATTTTTAACGTATCCATGATGACGAAAAAGATTGAAATGCGATGAAAATGTAACACTAATCAATAAAGAAATGACTACTTTTAGAAAAAAAAAACCATGTTTTTAAAATAAAATTAATTTGAAATTAGAATTCTTAGCCAAACAAAAATTATTTTGATTTGAAATGGCCAGTACTGCAGAACGGCAATTTCATAGGTAAAGACCTAATAATTAAAAAATAGGGAGTCTTATTAATTAACACAAGTTTTGTTTATGATAAAAATATGTATGTTTAGGTTAAGATATTTATCTATGGGCCTGTGTCGCCTGAAAATAAATGGATTTGTATTATTATAAGTATTAACAACATCACCCATGAACACCTTAAAAAACTCACCTACATCCATTGAGTACAAAGCCAACGGCCCCAAACTGTCATGGCTGTCGATCAAAGTGATTTCGTGCCGACGTCGTTCGTACACTATCCCGTCGATACCGTACTTGGTACCGACTAATACCAATACTATGAATCTTAAGAGCCGCTCGATACTTTCAATTGTCTGTTGTGACGTAACTGATCAATGCTAGGACAAAAGGGTATGTATTTTATTTCGCATGAGTTTTTTTGTGAAAGAGATGGATGTAGTTGTAACTTTGGCTACTTTTTTTCGAGTATGTTTTGTTCTTTGTGTATAGGTAGAATTTAAATGTTTGGGTGTTGGGCGGGTCTAGTCAGGCCCCAGGTGGCCCGCTAGAAGACCATAACAATAGAAAATCAATTGCGTCTCGACGCTTAATAAGTATAGCCTAAAGCCTTCCTCAAGAATTGGGCTATGAAATGCAAAAAGAATTTCCCAAATCCGACCGGTACATATGTACAAAGGCGAACGGCAGGCTTTTATGGGAATTTCGTACAGCTAATAAAATTTCGTGTTTTGGGACACTTTTTGTTTTAATTGGTAGTCAATATGATAGACAAGCTCATTTTAAATTCTTAGATTTTTAGAAGTTGGGATGTAGAAGTTATAACCAGTTTTATTTTTTAAGGTTATGTTCTAGTGTACCGTAGAATGTACCGAAGCGTACCGTGTAATGTAGATTGTTACATATAGGTACATAAACATTGTTTTGGTGATAAAGTAAATGTTCTAGATTGCTTGTCACTATCTTTGTAGTGTTTTACTTACCATTAAGTAGGTAGATTGAGATGAGGATCGTACCTACTCAGTGGGGTGCATTAGGAGATACCTATGTCTAGCAGCGGACTGCAACAGTTTGATAATGATGAAGTTCTGATGGGGTTTTGAGAGTACATAGGTCAATAAAACAATACTTTGTTTTTGTACATTTATTTTCTTGTACTTATAATTAATTTATTCTTCATATTACTTCATCTAAGTTAAGTGTGCAGGTCGAGTAATACCCTCATGGCGAGCATAGCTTAGGTGCCCAGATAATTTGCTAAAATGCTTAGATGCAGTCACAAACCGCAATCGAAAACAACAGCACATAGTTATATTTCAGTATATTTGTATATTTCAGTTGAACTCAGAACTGAAAGACAGATTTTCTTTATCTGTCAATAAATAATTGCCATATGAACAAAAAAAATATGGATGACGAAAATCATTCCCATCAATAAATCGATAACTTCGATTTTTGTATTATTTTACATATGGCAACTTCTAAAAACATAACTGCGTTCAGTTAACGATTTTATTACGGTTATTTATTAAAATGTTTTTATTGATATTATTAATTAATCCGAAGTTCTAAAAATAGTATACTTACATGAAAATAAATGGCTTAGTTGCCTTGATAAGTGCTACAAAATTTATAACGAAACAACAAAAAAAGTATGCTGTACTAAATCTGCCGTTCACCTTACAAACAACAAATACCTCTATAATATTAAGTATAGATTGTATTACCTACACAGTGCTAATCTAATCATGGCGATGCTTGGGGTAAGCCTATATGAATCAAATATACTACAAGAAATGACGTCCGTACACTTCTCGATACTTTTCAATTGTGTGTTGTGATGTAACTGATCAATGCTAGGACAAAATAGTATCGGTATCGCCACTTTATTTCGCATGAGTTTCTGTGAAAGGGATGGATTGGACCTAGTTGTTGTACCTTTGCTAACTTTTTTTGTGAGTATGTTATTGTCGTAGTGTATAGGGTGGTTTCAATTATTGTGCGTTGGTATGGTGACCCAATGTCTGTCAATAATTCCATCAACATGATCAAAATAGACTATACAAAGTACAATTAGATCTCACAGCGCTTAATCATGGCAATTGCAATGCATTAATCAAAAATACTACTCAAACTGAAATACAAAGCATTTATTTTAAATAAACCAATTACAGGCACTTTTGAATTGTCAAGGGGTCGGTTCGTCCCATTCCAAAGCGTAGTAGGTACCTATAGATAAGAATGGGCAAAAAACTGCACGGACACTCTTTTAAATCAAAATATGGTTACAAATTATTGGTTACATCATTCATGTTGAAATGATGCATGTGGGAACGATGCAGAACGTTAAAAACGTCTGTAATAAAAAGACAAAAACAATTCAAATATTTATTTAAATTAAAATAAACCGTGGCAGCTAAGAAATGACCAGTCCTTGTTGACGACGCCCGTTCACGAACATGACAAGAATTGACGTCCGTATACTATGAATCCCGTCTAATCATGTCATTCTTATCCTACAAATACCTCTTTATAATATTAAGTATAGATTGTATTACACAGTGCTAATCTAATCATGGCGATGCTTGGGGGTAGCTTATGTATATATGAATCAAATATACTACAAGAAATGACGTCCGTACAGTTCTCGATACTTTCTATTGTGTGTCGCAACGTAACTGATCAATGACCAAAGGGTCTCGCCATTTTATTTCTCATGAGTTTTGGTGAAAGGGATGAATGTAGTTGTAGCTATGCCAAGTTTTTTTAGGAGTATGCTGTGATCTTTGTGTATAGGGTGGTTTCAATTATTGGGTGTTTTTATGGTGACCCAATATCTGTCAATAAGTCCATCAACATGATCAAAATATACTATACAAAGTGCAATTGGATGTTGTATTGCCTGTGCTGGCATCAAACGCTTTGTCATAGTCTCCAAGATTGATCAATAGATTAGCTATCCATCGTTTCTGAAGATGCTACTAAGAAGCAGCTAGACTGACTTAAGGTTTATTTTGGTAACTTACTTTGGAAAGGTTACGTAACAGAGTGAATCTTAAAGATACTGGTATCACTGATAGCCTCTTTTTTTTCTCATGCAATTTTCATCAATCCCACAAGTCGGTCACCCCCCTGTATATTGTTTCGTACAATTTTAGCACAAAGGGCACCCAAGACAGCCAGTCTGAACAATGAGATCGGGAATGTTCGTGCGTACTCGGTCTACTCAATCATGGACTTCGGGAGTTGTCCGAATTTCGTCTGGCATGTTCCCCGATTTTCGATGAAATGCCGCAAATATTCCATTCTGTAACCCCGGCAAGATTCTTGTTGATACTTGTCCGTAGTTTCTTATTGAATAGAAAAATGTTTCAATAATAATAAATTATATTTCTGTACTTAGCTTTTTTTGTATGTGCGTGCAGTACAAATAATAATGTTCTTTCATCCTTTGAATAAATTGAATAGTATAATAAAGGCTCCCGCAAACAGGCGCGACGCTATGCCTATAGAACAATTTCCATGGATTTTTTATAGAAAATTTTCTACAAGAGTCGCGTCGCGCCTTTTTGCGGAAGCCTTAATGTGACAGGAAATATTAGAAAATTCTTAGTAGTAGCCAGTAGTAGTTAGGTAGCCATACACACACTCACACTTCCTGTGTCAATATTTCAATTCTAGAAAATAAACGTACCTATAGTCTATGTGTTTTAAAATAGTATAGAGAAACTCTAAACGTTTTACGAAAACTTTCGTAGCAATAGTTCCAAAAGTAGTTCGTAGCAAAAGTATTTCGTTCGCTAGAATATGCTGTCCCATTTCAATCAAATACTGTCTACTGGTCTTACTTACATCATAAAGAGGACAAGCAATAAACGTTTATGCCCAATTGACAAAATCACATGTTACATGTCTCTAAGGTGGTAATGTAATCATTACTCATCAGATGGTAATATTATTCCTTCATAAGTTCAATTAATAAATAAAATAAATAAATTTCTACATTTGCGTGCAGTTACTTTGACAATCTGTCTATCTTCTATTAAGGGGACTACATGACCTAAACGCAAATTTATAATGCCTAAAAATATATGATCCACTGCAGTTACCAAAATCAAAAAAATATATGATATTCTTCTGGATATATGCTAGTTATATAGTGTGTTGAAAACATAATACAATTAACTTTATATGATAGAAAAAAATCACGAAGATACCTCTAAAAATATATTTTAACGATTAAAAACCATACTAATATACATGCAAACATTCAGATTTTTTGTTAGATTATTCTACAAGCAACATACTAACGTAATAGTGTTTTATTTTTTTAGTCCAACGAATAGATTTTTTGTAAATCCATTGTTCATATTTTGCAATAAATTACCAGCGTTGTGTCATCGCGCGTCTCTTTCTTTTCTATGCAATCCGACAGTGACCGCGCTTTTTAGCTCTTGTAAGCCTCTTAAATAAAAATTAAATGCTGTTCGTTGGTAAGCACATCACTGGAGAACGGCTGGACCGACTTGGCAATTCTTTGTTCTAAAATGTTTGTAATAGTCCGAATATGGGATTTTTGTATGAACGATTGAATAAAGTTTCATGAAACTAACTTGTGTACCGCCCGCACCGTCAGAGTGCTAAGTAAACTGGTTAACTGTTTCGTATTTATAACTGCAAAATAAAGCAATTTAAATTATTACTGCATTTTTTACTCAGAAATGTTTAATTGAAAATTTCTATAGCGTATAAAAAATGTGTAGTACCTCTATTTGAGTACGCCCCTATGCGTGTATATCCACCCTGAAAATACTGACACGAAAAATGTAAAAGTATTTTTTGCTACATTCTCTTCACTATATCCATTCCTGCAATTTTAGACCCGTTATTTATAAACCATGCGGGATACCCGGTTTTTTTAGGTATCGTATTTTTCCAGATTTCCAGTAACCTACAATCGAAGTAGGTAAGCAAGCAGAGACAAGACAAGCAGACTCACTTTCTCAGTTTTTAACTTCATTATATTCTATATTTTTCTTGGATATTCCTAGTTAAGGCTCCCTCAAACAGGCGCGACACGACTCTAGTAGAACAATTTCTATGACAACAACATGGAAATTGTTCTACAAGAGTCGCGTCGCGCTGTCACGTGGCGCCTGTCTTTGGGAGCCTAAATTCGATCAAACAATACAAGCATTAAGACATGACGTGTACATTTCTGCGCTTGAAGTATCAAATGAATAAATAAACATAAACATAGACCTTATCACTTTTGACCTAATTTCAGTTATTAGTATCCTATATTTAAAGTTATAGTTTTAAATAATAGCCTTGTAATGTTATTAGGCGTCCATTTTCCTTACTTCCGTCTCATAATATTTGTAGTTTGACACTCTGTTGAATCTTGTTGGATACGACTTCGTGGCACGAAACTTCTGAGCGTGGTACTGAAGGGGGAACATTGTGCCAATGTTGTGTGACGGGAATAATAAAAACTGGTTCGAGTGTTCGTCTTCTGTCGTGTCGGCACGAGCTAGAGTAGTTGGGGTAAGTTCGGCGTTGCACACAGGGATAACACCGTACGAATCAAATTTCCGGCTTATTTGGCAATACTTTTTAATTGGGGGCAGAATAAAACGGCGCAGATTTTTTACGGTTTCCATCACCGAATTTACTCCCAAGATACGACAATGACTCATATAGTAGCGGAATAGGTTACCAGCGTGCTTGCTTGCCGACGACCTGGCCTAGACCATGGGGTGCGCTGAAGTTACTTAATCGTCACTCGTGGATACTAAGGCTCCTGCAGACAGGCTCGACGCAACGGTGCGATACGATTCTGGTATAACAATTTCCATGAAGCTTTCATAGAAATTGTTCTACTAGAGTCGCGTCGCGCCTGTTTTCGGGAGCCTTTATTTGTAAAGAGCCTAGACCTATTGGGCTACTTTGTCAAGGCCACCTCACAGCTAACTCACGGGTATTCGGAATAATGTTTTTTAAATTGCTAGAATGATTATAATTCTCCTCACCCATTCAAGGAAATGACAAGATGATTATGAAATAATCCTACTATCCTACTATTTCCTACTGTTTGCCTCTAATTATATAATATAATATTTATATAATCAAAAACCGGCTGAACGGATTTGAATTAAATTGGGCACACAAATAGTGTATAACCTGGATTTACACTTAGGATACCGAGATACGTTCCCGTGGGATAATTTCCGACCTCGACACACGCGAAACCGCGGACAAAAACTAGATAGTAATATTTATTTAACGAATCAAAATAAACAATATTAGTTCCAATAAACGTAAACCTTTTCGCCTCCATGTATGAACCACCATCAACGCCTCATAATACCGGCCATTTTTCTCCGATTAAACCGATACGATATTAAAGACCGTATTACGAACATTATAGCTGTCGATACGAGGAAAATAACCTATTACACTAGCCACATTGCTCCCTAGAGGAAGCTATCAATCGGTTCATTGGCGTCCCACGCTTATTAGCAATGTTTCGGGACAGCATTGCTTTCGCTATACTATTGAATGCTTCCACCAATTTATGATCGCCTGGTACTTTGGAGGCTGAAATTGAAAATTGTTTAGTATTTGCGATAGTTTTGGAAAGTTTGTGGTACGTTATTTTTTTTAGACTTTATTTATTTATGGAGTTAAGCTTCTTGGAAATTTTGATATTATTTTCAGCCTGAAAACGTCCTATTCTAAATAATAGCATATTAAAATAAAAGCCTCATTAAATCAATGCTATAACTACGATATCAAGCTTTTCGGACTGATTCAGATTGCAGTTGATGTGCTACCCATTCTTTTGAGGTCATTTGTCGTAAAGAAAAGATCTTCATGTACAATATGCATATGTGTATGTGTATTATTATTATTATTATTATTATTATTTCCTTTATTTCATTATTTACATATAAATTACATTTTTAAATATTAGAATATAAAAAATATAAAAACATTTAAAAATATAAAAAATAGTAGCCCACCGGTATCGGGAACAGGGTCCAAGCTACCGGCGGTCAGGGCTCCAGAGAGAGGAACCTCCTAACAATGCGAGCCGTGTCCAGAAGTACCGCTTTCTGAATCAAGCCCTTGATCCAACTGCCCAACGAGAGCCTCCTCAGGTGTTGGTCGAGGCTCTTGGCTATTAAGCCATTGGCTGTCACGACTATCGGCACAATGATCGCTGAGTCCACATCCCACATGTCGACAAACTCGCGAGCCAAGTCTAGATACTTGATTTGTTTATCTTTCTCGGCTTTCACGAGGTTCCCGTCATGCGGGACCGTTATGTCAACAATCATTGCGCGCCGCTCTAATCGATCCACCATCACTATATCAGGCTTATTGGCAACAATAGTCCTGTCAGTGATGATGGATCGATCCCAGTACAATGTGATATGTCCATTTTCGAGAACTGGGTCGGGCACATACCTGTAGTACGGCACTTCCGATTCTACAAGGCTGTATTTCAGAGCAAGTTGCTGATGGATAATCCTGGCTACAAGGTTGTGTCTATGCAAGTACTCTTCGTTAGCTAGACGAGAACAACCGGAGATAATATGTCTGATTGATTCACCAGGACGGTGGCATGCCCGACACACGTCAACCGTCCCGTCCTTCATAATATGTCTCCGGTAGTTATTCGTTAAGATAACTTCGTCCATAATTGCACAGACAAAACCTTCGGTTTCTCCAAAGAGGTCACCGAAACGTAGCCAGGCTACGGACGCTAGTTGGTCTACATCGGGCCCATGTAGAGCCCGGAAAAAGCGTCCGTGAAGCTCCTTACTCTGCCATACTTCCATGCGATCATTAGTGTCAAGCACTACTGGCTTGCGCCAGTTCTCTTTAGCTAAGGAGAGCGGGGTGAGGCCCTTGTCCACTGTGACCACATCTCGATGCATCCCCACGTCGGCTTCTAAGAAATATTCCCTGAGACTGCATATCTCGCGATTGTGGAGGGTCTTAGCATTTAAAAAGCCTCGACCTCCACACTTTCGCGGGATATACAGCCTCATTACCGATGATCGTGGGTGATGCATTCGATTTGCAGTCAGCAGTGTACGGACCTTCCTATCCAGGGCGTCGAGTTCGGTCTGAGTCCATTTGAGTATGCCGAAAGAGTACATCAAAACCGGCATGACCCAACCGTTAAAGGCGCGCACCTTGTTTCCACCTGATAAAAGACTATTAAATACTTTTTTCAGGCGGCCAAAGAAGCGATCCTTTAACGACTGCTTCATGTCAGTACCATTGATGCCCAACGCTTCCGACATACCCAAATACTTATAGGTTTCGGATGCGGAGAGGGCTCTAAGGTTTATGGAATCCGAGAGTTGGGTTCCGACGGATTCCACAATCTCCCCTCGCTTTACATGCATGACCGCACATTTGTCCACACCAAATTCCATCCTGATGGCGCTACTGAAAGTTTCAGTTACTTTCAGTAGATCCATCAGTTGCGAATTGTTGGGTGCAAAAAGTTTTAGGTCATCCATGTAGAGGAGGTGAGATATAACCTGACCACCTCTCCTCAGCCGATAGCCTAGACCTGAATCCTTCAAGAGTGTGCTTAGAGGATTCAAGGCTAAGCAGAACCAAAGCGGACTCAAACTATCACCCTGAAATATGCCTCGCTCGATCCTTATCGGCTCGCTATTCCTTTGGGTATTTCGACATGCTGGATAGTGAAGGACCGTCCTCCATTGCCCCATACACGACATCAGGAAGGTGCGCAGAGTTGCCTCTACTTTATACAACTCCAGCACCCTCATGAGCCATGTATGTGGCACCGAGTCATAGGCTTTCTTGTAATCTATCCAACATGTCGACAGATCCTTTCGGGAACGACGAACCTGTTGGCTAATGGCCATATCAATGAGGAGTAGCTCCTTAGTACCACGGGACCCGTTCCTGCATCCATTTTGAGAAGGAGACATGATGTAGTTGGTGTCTATATGTTTGTTAATTTTATCTCTCAAAATGGATGTAAGAACTTTATAGACCGTCGGTAAACACGCGATCGGCCTATAATTTTTGGGTTCCGCAGTGCTACCTGATTTATGGAGCAGGTGGGTAACTCCTGTTGTTAGGAATTGGGGTAGCGAACCAGATTCTAAAGCAACCTGGTACTGAGCAGCCAAGCGAGCGTGCGATCTACCAAACCATTTGATCCAGAAGTTGTGCAGTCCGTCCGGCCCTGGAGACTTCCAGTTAGGCAGCGGGCGGACTGCACGAGTTACATCTTGGGGGCAGATGGTAATAGCCCCCATTTCTGGTATTGGATCACAGGCTCGCTCGACTTCCCGAGTCCAATCACCTTCGGTGTGACTGACAGGCACCGACCAGATATTGCGCCAGAAAGAACACATGGCATCATCATCTGGTAGGCACGTGTCAGCCACACCTTGATCCGGTCGCTCCCAACCCCTATAAACCCACCTTTCATCGCGCTGGAAGGTGCGATTCTGAGTGTACCGCTCCACTCGCCGCTTATACCTACGAATACGGTTCGCCCATGCATACACTTTCTGCTTCAGGAAGTCGATGCGCTCTGTGACACAGGACATGTAGTCCTGAGGGCTGATATTAGTCCCTGCGAACGCGCGTCTCACAAAGCGCATCACTCTAGGGCGAGTATTGCCCTCCCTGAAGCAGATTAGTTTGCCGATGAGTGCTCTGGCCTCACCAATACGGCGCTCAATTCTGCACTGCCAAGCTGGTACGGCTGGTTTCGGTCGTGTAGCTCTAGAATCATTAGCAAATTTGACGTGAGCTACACGACATGCCGCTACAGCCGCGCAGTACAGAATCGAATGTGTATCGGTGAGGTCTACGCAGTCATCAAAATAATTTGACAACTGCGCATCCAGTGCCGCCACCAGCACCCTATTTTTGTTATGCATGGGTAAACGAGGTAACCGTGGTCTAAGTTCGGGCGATATGAACCGATATTCTCGAATCGCATCCTCCAAAGCACTCCTCAATTCATCATTGCACTGGGTACTTACGTTTGTAGCCCTATCATCACTCTCCTCGTCTGCTTGACTTGTGTTAGACTGTGATAGTACTACCACAGTCTGCGACGGGGGGGCGATGACATGACTACTCTGCATTTCATTTCGCAGGCGATCAAGTACAGTGTCGTCCAACATATGATTACGTTGGATGACCCGCACCTGATCCGACAGTCGTTGTGCCGACACGTTGACAGCTGGCTCAAGCACCTGAAAAAGAGAGAGCATCCGAACACGGTACGCGGTCAGATTGTTTCCCCCCTCTGTAGCCCCATAGTATGAGCGCATGACGTTTTCGTTGATGGATCGCGTCCATCTCATGCGCTGCACACTTCCGCCGGGAGCTGGGACCCTATCAGAGGCCGGTGGGCCTCGAGGTCCTAAACCGTCCGGCG
This sequence comes from Griposia aprilina, assembly GCA_916610205.1. NCBI lineage: Eukaryota > Metazoa > Arthropoda > Insecta > Lepidoptera > Noctuidae > Griposia > Griposia aprilina. Next base: position 16,060,385 of record OU744302.1, read on the forward strand.
GCCGGTGTCCTCCACGTCGACGAACAGGTGGTGGCGTCGTGGGCGGGGAGAAATACTCGTCGCTCGAGCTCGACGCAACTACCGCGGCCGGTGTCGTCACAGCGCTCACAGTGGGGCTGGATACCGGCGGCAGCGAGGCGGAGCTGAGCGACGAGTCCGGAGGTGGTGGGCGTGCTCGACGTGCGGCTGATCTTGTCAACATATTGTCTTCATTTTCTTATTTTGTTTGTTTTATCGGAGGTGACATCTGTCATGTCACCTCCGATTCGGCAGTTTTTGTTAAAATTTATTTACATTCTGGTACTCGTATTATATATGTAATCAAAGGGTTTAAAAGTGATTTTCTGGTTTTAGATTTGGTTAATGGTAAACTATTGCAAATATGAGTTAAAATTACTTTTATTGTTGATATTATGAAATAAAATTGAAAACGAGACGTTTTGTTGACACGGCGGTGTTGCCATTATTATTATTATTATTATTAACTATGTATCGCCATATACCGCGATCTACTCCTAAAGTTCAAAGCTTCTCACAGAACAAAAGTATTGCCCGTATTTGCTACACTCGGCTGCTTAAACACACTGGCCGACCGCACAACCAATCCTTTACCGTACACTGTTATTTCAACGATTGCTCTTAGAAAATACTATTTATTTTATAGAATTTACTTTGATACTCTGCAGCAGTGCATTATTTCAGTGTTATACTTAGTCTGGCCATAAATACTGTTACAGTTAAAAATAAGAAAGATATTACATTTGAATTTGGAATCTGTCATTTTTATACGATTGTTCATTGAGTTTTCTAATTATGGCGCCAATATATTGTACAATATTTTGCGATATTAAAATGGAGTGGGGTGTTATTGAGAACCGAATCGCTGTGACTGCATTACACAAAGTTGGTATGGAGCCAAATGCAATTTTTAAAACTCTCCATACGCTTGGTATTAGTCAAATGTTTGTGTACCGGGCTATTAATAGGTACAATGAGACCTCCTCTGTTTGTGACAGAAAAAGATCTGGCCGTCCACGTAGTGTTCGTACAAAAAAGGTGGTCAAAGCAGTACGGGAAAGAATTCGAAGAAATCCTGTCCGAAAGCAAAAGATTTTATCTCGGGAGATGATGATAGCACCCAGAACCATGTCGCGTATTTTAAAAGATGACTTAGGACTTGCAGCCTATAAGAGACGCACTGGTCATTTTTTAACTGATAATTTAAAAAAGAATAGGATGGTAAAATCGAAACAACTACCGAAGTGGTACGCAAAGGGAGGTACAGATTTTTTTTATTTACGGATGAGAAAATCTTTACAATTGAGCAGAATTTTAACAAACATAATGACCGTATTTATGCTCAAAGCTCTAAGGAAGCTTCCCAAATAGTAGACAGAGTGCAACGTGGGCATTATCCGACTTCAGTGATGGTTTGGTGGGGTGTTAGCTATGAAGGAGTGACCGATCCATATTTTTGTGAAAAAGGTATCAAAACATCGGCACAAGTGTATCAAGATACCATTCTTGAGAAGGTAGTTAAGCCCCTTAACAACACCATGTTCAATAACCAAGTATGGTCCTTCCAACAAGACTCGGCGCCGTGTCCAAGACGTGCAACCAAGACTGCATGGACCGAGCTTTACTCGGTCCACGCAGTCTTGGTTGGAAGTGAACGTTTCGGACTTCATCAGAGCTGAAGACTGGCCGTCGTCTAGTCCCGATCTTAATCCGCTGGATTATGATTTATGGTCAGTTTTAGAGAGTATGGTTTGCTCTAAACGCCATGATAATTTGGAGTCCCTAAAACAATCCATACGATTGGCAGTGAAGAATTTTCCCATGGAAAGAGTGCGTGCTTCTATTGATACTCGTAACTGGCCTCAACGTTTAAAGGTCTGTATTGCAGCCAATGGAGACCACTTCGAATAAGCTTTTATATTTTAAATTGTTTTATATTTATGTATTAAACTAACATCCTGTAAAAGTAATAAATATTATTTGCAATAAAAAAAAATAAAAAAATCTTCGTGACAATATTTATGGCAATACTAGGTATAGAACCTACTATACAAGCTGTTTTTGAATTCATTAAAATTCTTTCAGGGTGTGAATTCTGTGAATCTAGATAAATGCCTGAATATGTATAATTTTAATTTCTCATACTCGGAAAGTAGTGCTTTTTTTATCCGAGTACCGGGTGGAAAACGCTGCTCCCCATCTATGGGCGGGAAAGACTCATAGTAATTGCTTCCCTCATTAGGGCGGGAATGAATTTTAAAAATAGAACTAAATTTGGTTAGGTAGCCGGCTACGAAAAATGTTGCATAATAAAATTAAGAAAAATACCGATAAATAAAATAAAAATATGCTGCGGTCCTAAGAGTGTACCTATATAAACATTACCAGTGTGAATTAAAATAATACTATTAAGTGGGACGGCCTGCGGCGGTGACGAAGTGATCCATATGTAAAATAAAATAAAAAACTATATAACTTGGCGGGAAACTAACTCTGTAAGCTGTACCGAAATTCAAAATATCGGTTTTATAGACTAATAGGTATTTGATTAAAACTGAGTCTCATGTTATTATCTATATATATAAAAATGAATCCCTATTTCCCTTGGTCACGCCATCACGCGTGAACGGCTGGACCGATATCACATTTTTTTTTTGTTGTGTTCGTTATTGTCAGGAGAAGGATCTTATGAAATTAAAAAAAATAAGGAAGTTGATCGGAACGTTACAAAATTTAAGAAAACTTAACGCCAATATAAATTTTACATAACTGTCAGTTGTTTGAAATAACTGTCAGCGATTGACAGAATGCGCGCTGCAAATATCGTTTAACACAGATGGATCGGTTGATAAATGAGTCGATAGTTTTAGTTTTAGTCAATAGTCAAAACTAAAACTAAACGACATATGACATTCATAGTTACGACAGGACAGCGTCTGTCGGGTCAGCTTGTTATCAATAAATATTTTAGAAAAAACAACTATTTTTAACTTTCCTTATTATATCCGACATGAACAGTAGTGTTAAACACGGGTGAAAGTCATCAATTCCTTTCGACCCTTGTATAATGTATTATTTTACCTGTGGGCAAAGCGTAAAAGCGAAAATACGTAGGTAATACTACTAGTAAGTATTACCATCATCAGTGTTGTCATTTATCGGGTAAATTCTTTGACATTGATTTAATGTTTGGACAGGTAACATGACAAAGACACCCTTTATTTCAGAAACTTCCAGGGAAAATATTCCATACAAAACCCATAACTATGGGTTTTGTATGGAATATTTTCCCTGGAAGTTTCAAAAGAATGGTAGAAAATTTAAAGAATACGGGTGGTTTCAAGAAGAGACGGCAAACTATTCAGCAAAACTATTTCGATTTTGAACTAGATGTTTTAACATACTTTGAATCATTTCCAAAGGCTTCAAGTAGAGATGCTGCCAATGAATTAGGAACAACCCACACTCGCGTACTTAAAGTGCTGAAAAAGTATAAGTATAAATGCTATCGTGAAGGTCGGTTGGTGCAAAAATTGCATATTGGGGATCGTGGCAGACGATTACAATTTTGTGAAAACATGCTTGGAGAAATTGACCGAAACCCTAATTTTTTGGGTAACATTGTATGGTCTGACGAAACCAACTTCAGCAATAATGGCATGTACAATCGCCGCAATAACCATTATTGGTCTCAGGTGAATCCTGTTCGTGTTCATGAAACTAACAATCAAGTAAGATTTTCTTTCAACGTTTGGTGCGGAATTATGAGAAATAATGTAGTGTTAGTCCACGTGTACGAAGGTCATTTAAACACTGTCAAGTATATTGAAATACTGGATCTCTTAAGAAACGAGTTAAATGGTTTCCCCGAGGAAGAGCGAAACCAAATAATTCTACAGCAAGATGGTGCTCCAGCACATAACAGCAGAATCACTACTGCCTACATTAATAACCATTTTAATACCTGGATTGGTACAAACGGCACAATCAGATGGCCTGCGAGATCGCCAGATCTCACCCCATTAGTTTTTTTTTTGTGGGGATATGTAAAAAATCAAATTTACATGAAATCTTATGCGAATGACAACGAGTTGAGGGTTGAAGTTCAGAATACGATTTATAATATTCACCACAACACTTTATTAAAGGTTACTAGAAATGAATTCGTTAAAAGAATAAATATGTGTATCCAAGAGAATGGAGCCCATTTCGAGCAACTAATTAGTTAGTTTACCATTTTTTGTAAATAATTAAATTAATTTAAGATTTCCTGGTTTTCATTTAATTTATCATGTTTGTTAGAGAGATTTCATCCTTATAATTGACCCTAACGATCGATGCAATAAAAGTACAGGGTATAATTTTTTCAGATTTTAGCCGGTTCGATTCCCGGGTGTGGGAGAAGAGAATTTTCGAAAATCTTTGAATGCAGTTTGCTTTCTATTCAAAAATAAAGGAATGTTTCCTTTGAGTAAAACTTTCTATCTGCAGCATTAAGAGTACTTTCCCTCCAGGTGGCATTACAAAATTCCACCCTGTATATTGGCTGCTTTTAGAATATATACTCGATATTGCGAGTTGACGAACTATAGTACACAATATTTTCGATATCCTACGAGTACTATGAAAATCAATGATTTTCAATAAAATTGAGCCGTCATTGATGTTTATTCTAAGTCTGTAACTTATCCGATAAATGGGTAAATTGAGTGCCTACTGCCTTCCTTGGATGAGATAGCCTGTTCTCAGGTTCCCTCTCCGAAAATTTTATTTTAATCACAGTCGGTAACTTATCCGAGAAATAGGTGATCGGCGCGTCAAGTAGTTTCCTTTATTGGTCTTGACGCAGACACTCCGGGTATCAGGGAAACAAAAATTCGCTAATCCTGATTATCCTAGTAAGGATAACGGGTCAAACTGTTTAAAATATTGAATTGTCATCGGTCCTTAATAAGTATGCCAAATTTCGAGTTAATCCGACGTTTTGAAGGGGATCAAAATCATGTTCGAAGATTCCGTTACATACTAACATACGTGTGAAGCTAATAAAAGCGTATTAATAAGAAACAATAATAAATTAATTAATTATTAAACAAATAAATGATTGAATTGATTGCGATTGCCGTTTTGCGTGGATGTGGCACATATTTTTCCCCAAGTCGTTATTTTTTTGTATTTGTGTGTTTTTCTCTACATCACGTTTACCGCAAACAAACGTATTTTATTTCTTTCTAAAATAAATACATAATAAAAGTTCTAAGTCTTTATTTCAATATAATATTTACATGGCAACATTCCGTTCTGTCAACAACGCTGGCCCCGGCGGATAATTGAGGATTATGTACCTATTTTCGACCCCTGAAAGATTTTCCGATGACTTCAAAGTTATATATAATTCGTGCTTTATACTCAGTAAGATGTAGTACATAGTGAAGTAGGTTTTAATTAGTGAAACAGTATGCAGGCATGCGGAAGGCCGAGCCTCTAATGTATGCACATAAGTTTGTTCTAAAGCTCTTTTTACGTGCCCTGAAATATGTGATGACAATGTTTGCATAACATGGAAGTTAGTATTATTGTTAAGAAAATTCTTTGTTAAATTCCTGTGTTTGATATTATAATGGTTATTATAGAAAGAATGTCAGGATTTTTTTCCTCTTCGAGTAAATTCTTTGACATTGATTTAATGTTTGGACAAGTAACATGACTCACATACCCGTTTATTTTAGAAACTTCTAGGGAAAATAATGCGAAGATTACAAAAAAAATAAAAAAAAACTATTTAGAAACATTAGCATTAGCTATATTTTTTTAACTACAAAAAGTAGGACGTAAGTACATTTATCAACTCCGCGTGGAAGACAACTACCATAATATAATTATAACATACTAGCTTTGCCCGGCCCTCCTACGCACAGGTAGCACTAAGTATCTAACACCTACCCTACCTACCCTACCTACCCTACCTATCCTACCTACCCTACCTACCCTACCTACCCTACCTATCCTACCTACCCTACCTACCGTACCTACCCTACCTATCGTAACAACCATACCTACTCTACCTACCCTACCTACCTACCCTACCTGCCTACCCTACCTACCCTACCTACCTACCCTACCTACTTACCCTACCTACCTACTCTACCTAGCTGGCCCGTAAGACGTTTTCCTATCAAAAAAAATCCTTTGGGTATTTCCTATTTTTTTTTCTTTTAAACCACCCCAGTAAGAGGTGAAATAAAACAAAAATTCAGATCGGTCAAACCGTTTCTGAGTTTTAGCGAGACTAACGAACAGCAATAGGTATTTAAAGATTAAATATTAATTATTATTCTATGGCACTTGGCTAACGTGTAGCTTTCTATCAGTAATTCTAGAGATCACCTCTTTCACCCACAAACAAACAGTTTACCTCTTCATAATATTAGTTTAAAAGTTTAGATAACTGACTAACATTTTGTCTGTTTGTTTCAGATACCATGCCGGTAACGTCCTAAAACATCACAGTGTAAATAAATAGGTCTATTACTAAAGCAATAATCCGTTTAAAAAACGTAGAAACCCCGTAGTGACGCTATATAAAGTGCTTATAAGCAATAGTTTTAGTGTTGTTACTAATAAAATTAAATCTTCCATAAATATTTTAATTAAACTTTAGTATATAAAATGTGGCGTGACTGTAACTGTTAATCAACAATCAAAATGATCTTTAATACTAAAGTCATAAAGTTTCAATTACAACAAGAGTTTTCAAGCCTTATCACATCGCAGCGTACAGTCGATGGCAGAAGTGCATAGCTGTGTGATAAATTAAATAATGTTAAAAAGAAAATGCCGCAGCGCGCGCCTTCGTCATCAAACTTGATGCGACCGTTCGTGGTATTGGCCCTGCCCGGAATGTATTTGCTGTACAAGTACAACCAGTACCGTCAGCAGCAAATGGAGACCGCGCGGCGGCGAGTCACCGAGCGCGAGCTTATGCACCTTAACACCAAAATCGTAAGTAGTTAGATAATAGTTTATTGAACGTAACTAGTTTTTAATTAGGTCACATTCTGAACCCAACAGGAAAAAACAGGCCCATAAAGTATTAAACTACTATAAAAACTTTATCGCAAACACAAAAAACGGGCTTTCTAAGCTACGCTTTTCCGGCTTAGGAAAAGACCGTGTGAGAAACGGTCGAACTATTCTTCGTAAGTTAAGTTTCTACCATAAAAACACGAAGTTCTAACAAGATTTAAACACTAATTGATCATAAACAGCAGCCATTAGTCATGCTGTAAAGAACTCTCGGTTACTAAATCAGTTCAGCGAGGGCGATGAAAACCATACTATGTCAAACGTCGCGTCGGCGCGTGATGTATTTTTATGGTTCACCCGTGTAGAGGCGAGAGTATCATAAAAAAACATAAAATAACAGGTACCTAGCTAACGTATGGGGTGAGAAAATGCACCGCTTTCTGGATTCGAGTTGTTTTATCGCTAACTAGCTTTTGCCCGCGGCTTTGTCCGCGTGGAAGTCGGAAATTATCCCACGGGAAAGTATTATCGGGATAAAAACTATCCTATGTGTTAATCCAGTTATAGACTATCAGCCTTCCAAATTCCATTTAAATCCGTTTAGTAGTTTTTGCGTGCAAGAGTAATCCATCCATCCATCCATCCATCCTCACAAACTTTCACATTTATAATATTAGTAGGATTATAAGTAACATAGGTAAACATACATACTATTATTTGCTATCGAAAAAATTCTTTGACCGAGGCTCGACACATGCTTATTACATAACTTAAAATGTATCAAATTAATAGAACTTGAATGTGCCCTAGCGGCTGAGAGTATGTCATGCTCACTCAAATGTCTCGCTGGTGGTGGCGTGTGTTGGATCATTAAGTTCCCTTCAAAATGGTTGAGCTGAATGGTGCTGATTCATACGTCATGTTCGTGAACGGGCGCCGTCAGTAGGGACTGGTCAACTCTTGGCTGCCACGGCTTATTTTAATTTTAATTTTTGAATTGTTTTTTTTATCTTTTTTATTACAGATACTTTAAACGTGCACGTCTTTCTACATCGTTCTCACATTTTTAATTTGAACATGAATGATGTAAACAATTTGTTTTTTGTAACTATATGTTGATTTAAAAGAGTGTCCATGGAGTTTCTTGCCCGTTCTTCTCCATAGGTACCTACTACGCTTTGGAATGGGCAACTATACTCGAAAGGTTTAGGTAGTTAAATAAAGGTAAACAAATCGTAAAAAAGATTTTTTATAATTGACACTTTCTTGTTTAAAAATACGTTACAACAAAATTAAAGTTATTTGCGATTTATACGATAGTTTCCTCTTTTATTAATGTATGTTGAACTTTATCATTTATTCGTAAACTATACTCTTCGTACATGTAATTGCTTGAGCACAATTTTTTCTGCCGTTACGTTACGTTGCTAAATTGAAGAGCACACCTGTGACGTAGTATGGCAACTGAAGTAGCAGGTATTACGTTTAGTCGGTTAACCAGATGCCTTTTATGATGTGGATGAATTAGATTTTTTTTTAAATGGTGTCACTGTTTTGCGGCTGCCATCATACCACTGTGAGCGCAATTCAATTGAGTTAATATGGGCTCAAGTTAAAGGGTTTGTAACCGAGAAAAATAAAACTTTTAAAATGTCTGACCTAAACATTCTTTTCCAGAGGCTTTAGGTAATGTGACTGCTGAGAATTGGAAAAGTTGTTAGGGTAATAAAAGAAGAACAGAAAATGTTTAAATTAGACAAAATAATTGATGATACCACTGAACGCTTTATTATTAATGTGACAGATAGTTCCTCAAACTCAAATTCAGAATAGAGCCTGTTATTATGGGATTCAAAATAATATGATTTTAACATTTGAAATAAAAGGTTTAATATGTATGAGTCACGTGTTTTTTTTTGTTTACCTTTATTTAACTACCTAAACCTTTCGAGTATAGCTTAATTTTTCTGACTGACTGACCTTTTGAGAATTCAAAAGTGCCTGTAATTGGTTTATTTGAAATAAGTGCTTTGAGTTTGAGAAAACAAATCACGCGTTATTGAATGCGAATGTTTTTACTACAAAAATGTTGTTGTAAGTATTTTGTTAACGACTGTACCTACTCGTTATTTAGTCTACTTTTTGTTTGTATTTTTGTGAAGTTTTTGCGGCGACATTTCAGTTACAATGTCTTCGTTAGTGTTACTATTTATTCACATTTAAACTACGTTGTTGTGTAGGTTAAAAGTGTACCTATTTTAATGTTTTTGGTATTACCTTTTTCATGGCCAAAATAATATGACAGCGGAGTTATGTTTTTTAACTTAGGTACGAGTACACGAACAGACAATTTGGTAGTATAATGAAAATGAATGAAGTCAGAAGTGGGCATCACTTTTATTTAAATAACTTACTCCGTAGAATCCAGAGCTTTCTAATATGTAGATCGTAAGAATGACATTCAATTTCGGGGAAAAAGTTTTTCGTATTTTACAGCTATGAAGTTGTAGTAAAATCTCTTTGGGAGTACTGTTTGTATCAGGCTGATTTAGATACCATTAAATAGATGATATTCTAAAAAAAACAAATAAAATGTAAAAACGATTTCGCGCCATTTTTCAATTGTTTTTCTGTCCGCCAAAATGAGTGAATTTAACGAAGAAATTCGATACATTTTGAAGTGTTATTACAAAAAATGCGACACAGGTATCGAAAAAGATATATGACGTTTATGGACTTAACGCAGTGTCATGAGTAGCACAAATTTGGTTCAAACGTTTTCAGTCAGGGAATTTTGACGAAGATGCAGCTCGCTCTGATCGCCCTGTTACGGATAAATTCAATGCCATTTTTGAAGAAAGTGGAGCAAGATATTAGTAGTTACGACATAGCTGAAGAGTTAGGGTTTGACCAAAAAACAGTTTTGACCCATTTGAAAGTCCGGGTATACAAAAAAGCTCAATATTTGGGTGCACGACGAGCGCTTAGTCTTGAATTTATATTATATAAAATACGAAAAACCTTTCCCCGACCTAATATTTGCATCAATATTCTGGAACCATAGGATATTGACGAAAATACACAAATTGAATATCGCTCTTACGGACTACAATTTAAAAATACTTACATTTAATATCAGGAGTTACCACCATAATTTTGACAACTTTTATTCTCTACAACAACGTCTCAACAGTGATTTTGATATTATTGTTTCAACAGTGTTTAATTTTTTTTTTTTTTTGCGTGGGAATTCATCAAATGACCTCTCCCGCTCTGGGCGGAGCGGAAGGGCGTGTCAGACTCTTACTGACTAAAACCCACCCGTGTTCCTTCATTTGCCTGTGCGCCAGGGCCACGGTAACTCTATCGAACAATTCGCGACCCCGGCAGGCATCGGCCCTATCGGACCCCTTCAATGATGCTGACATCTCTTTGAGGCGCGCGTGGAACACGACGTGCCGTCGTGAGGGCGCAACGATTGCCGCACCCTCACGCGCTCCACCTCCTCCTTCGCGAGCATTACTGCTTCACAGAAGGAGGTGACGGCTTCCCATTCCTTCTCGCTCCGTACCATGGCCTGTACCAGGACCGGACACGAGAGATCGCCGCCGCCGATCGCCGCCACGAGGACCCGGCGGTGCTCTGCCCAAGCTGGGCAGACCTCCACCGTATGCTCCACCGTGTCCTCCGGTCGATCCACACAATGCCAACACCCGGGCGTTTCCTCCCGCCTTAGTGTTGACTGAGCGAAGGTTCGTTGCTCTAATTATTACCAGTTTACACAGGCTCCAGGACATTCTCACAATCAAATAAAAATGCTGATGTCCTCATTTACACCAAAACTACATGGAAATTCATTGCCAGTGAACCAAATATAGCGGACGCTGACTGCCCTTTAATAAAAATTAACAGCGAAATTGTTGTTCTCGGAATCTATCGATCGCCATCACAATACTGATGATTTCACCATCTCCTTAGATACGACATACATTCAGTTACACGATTACGCCACAGTATTAGTAGCTGGAGACATAAATATCGACTTAACTATCTGAGAAAGTAAAAAATAAAATCAAACGGACCCACGTAGTCCTCACATTCACAATAATTAAATAATAATACTATACTTCACAAAGTAAATTGTCATGACATTGTAATAGGTCTTTACCTATGAAATTGCCGTTTTGTATGAAAAAATTTAAACGAATTTTTTTAATGAATTTTTTATTTGTATTAATCGAAGTAATCACCCATGCAATCAATGCATCTTTGCCATCGCAGTGGCAGTTTATTGATGCCCTTCTTAAAGAAATCAGCTGGACGGGAGGCAACAAATTCTTCAAAGGCATTTTGTACTGCCTCTCGGGTATTAATTTTTTTTCCCGCCAAGAAGTTATCCAAATTCTGGAAAAAGTAGTAGTCTGTAGGCGCAAGGTCTGGTGAGTAGGGCGGATGACGGAGAGCTTCCAACCCCAGTTCTTGCAACTTGGAGACCGTCTGCTGTGCAGTATGAGGTCGCGCGTTGTCGTGCAGGAGCAGCGGAGACGAGCGATTGACCAATGCTGGTTGGAGATGCGCCAGCTTCTCCATCATTGTGTTCAGTTCTTCACAGTACACATCTGCAGTAATGCTCACCCCGTTTGGTAAGAAGCTGTGATGAATCACACCGGCGCTAGACCACCAAACAGTGACCATCACTTTTCTAGGGGTAAGTTTTCGTTTAGGGCATTGTTTAGGTGCTGAACCAGGATCCAACCAACTTGCTGAGCGCTTACGGTTATCAAACAGAATCCATTTTTCATCGCAGGTAACAATGCGGTTCAAAATTCCTTCATTTGTGTGTCTGTTGAGCAGTGCAAGGCACGTCTCGACGCGTACTTCGCGCTGGCGATCATTGAGTTCGTGGGGCACCCATTTGTCAAGCTTTTTTACCTTGCCAATTTGACGCAAATGGACCAATATTGTTTTGACGCTAACGTCGAAAGCTGCTGCTAATTCAGCCGTAGATTGTGTATCATCAGCTTCCACAATCGCCTTTAATTCGTCATTGTCGACCAAAGTCTTCGGACGACCGCGAGGTTCACTTTTCAGGTCGAAATTTCCAGAACGGAAGCGAGCAAACCAATAACAGGTGGTGCGTTGGTTTGTAGTGTTAGCTCCGTAAACGTCGTTGATGTTGCGTGCCGCTTGTGCCGCGTTGCTGCCACGACGGTACTCATATTCCATAATTACTCGAATTTTTAACGTATCCATGATGACAAAAAAGATTGAAATGCGATGAAAATGTAACACTAATCAATAAAGAAATGACTAATTTTAGAAAAAAAAAACCATGTTTTTAAAATAAAATTAATTTGAAATTAGAATTCTTAGCCAAACAAAAATTATTTTGATTTGAAATGGCCAGTACTGCAGAACGGCAATTTCATAGGTAAAGACCTAATATATATAATAATTATCAAATGTCAAAGTTAATGTAAAATAAAATATAAAAAAAAAATACAATCAGTATGCAAAAATTGGAGCAACAAATATGTTACCAAATTAACCACAGAAACGCGGAATATCTGTGTATGATGGCTACACACGGTCTTCTTCCAATAATAACTAAGCTAACTTGAGCAAGTACTTGTTTAGACTATATTTTATTAAGTCCAATAAAACTTCGGAAGCAATATGTAAATGTTCCATCTTGGACTAAAGTTTTTCGTCATCAATATACAAACACCGCCGTGAATGCTTTTGTTGAAATTATCACAAATATAATAAAAAACACTCCCACAAAGGCTAAACAAGCCGAACCAAATGTAACATCAAGACCTGGATCACCCCAGGGTTAATAAAATGCATGCGAAACCGCGACAAACTCCTTTTGGCCTCACGTACTCACCCTGATGATGAAATGCAGCGACTCGTATACACCCGTTATAGAAACATCTGGGAATACTACAGTAATCTAATCGAGACCAACCGAGCTGACCCCGAGACACTTTGGAAGATTATAAAATAGAACAGACCCTTCTAATTTAATCACAAATACAAACAACCCCACTGAATCACTCAACAAATGCAACACACCTATTTCACTTCATTAGGCAAAAATCTATCTAACCAAATTCTAACAAGACTCTTTGAAACTCAAGCCTCTCTTGCTAATAATTATTGACCAGATATTACCTGCCCACGCACATTCTTCTTGGACCCCACCGCACCGATGAAACTGAAATACTTATATAGATAGCCTTATATCCCAACTCAACAATGACAGTGCTCCTGAGCCCGACAATCTAAATGTAAGATTAATTTAAAAAAATGCGTGAGTGTCGTGGAACACTCGGTTGGAACGCAGTTCCTTTCAAAGCTTTTTAGTAAATTAGTAAAAAAAATAAACCTATACCTGCGCAACCGGTGCGTACTTACTGGCTGCCTTGAACCAATACGCGCGCAACTATGACTGGGCACAGCCAATAGCATACGCGCTATGGATAACCGTCTACACTAAAGAAAGAGTCGCGACTGAAACTCATGACGGAAAACTCTTTTTTTTGCCTAGGCCCCGCCAAGTCCGTACTGTGTGATAAGGAACTTCGTTCCAAAAATTAAATCCACTGTCATCGCATCTATAACCCATATATTCAACCTAAGCTGGGAGACTGGAACTTTTCCGGATCGGGAAAGTTGCTAACAGTCGTCTTCACTCTAAAAATCTCGCAATTCCGACCCCCGAGATACAAGCAAATTTTGCAAGCAAGCACTTTGGGGTCACCGTCAAATCTGTTTTTGTACAATCTGATTATTAAAACAATTATTTGATCATTTGAAATTGTATACTGTGATCAAAGTTACTTCAACATCAATTCTCGACTCTATTAAAACACTTTTGGAAATTATTTAATAGAAAGAAAATAAGTGGAGAGTAGGAAAAACTAAGTTCGCTTAATACTAGATAGGCAGATACTTAACGCTACCACCGCAAAGCTCTTAAAGGGAGACGCTTCTCTTAGAAACACACCAGTTAAAAGTTGGAAGATTAAAGCACTTTGTTAAGTAGAGACTGCTTCTTAAGGCACCGTCAAGAGTTACAGCTTCTGAGTGGAAGGAACTACGAGATTACGAAAAACACTATACATTAAACCAGCTGAAAACTATGTAGGTATATAGTAATTTATTTAAGTCGGTTAAAAAAGGAGGAGGTTCTCAATTATTCAAATGTATTTTTAATATATTATATGTGAATATTTCTCAGAATATTTTCTAGGTCAACAGATTTTGATGATTCTTTTTTATTTGAAAGCTGGTCGTTCTCATGTGGTCCCATCAGTAGATTTTGAGTTATCGCAATTTTTCCACTTAGTATTATACATTGATGATGTTTTAATAATTTCCTGTCACTGTTATTTAGTACCACAACTAATAAGTGAAAAAAAAAACTTAAAAAAAAAAACACTACCTACAAAGTGAAAAATAACTTTAATTTCGGAAGTCGTTGGCAAAAAACAAAATACAAAACCAATGAAAGTAAAGTCCGAAATTAAAGTTATTTTTCCCTTTGTAGTGTTTTTTTTGGAAGTCGGTAGTTTATTTTTGTAATTTTTGTTTTGATTTTAATATAATAACTACCTATCTATCTTATAGATTTTCCATGTCGAGTCAAACATGAGTTTAACTGCGGCTTGACTCGTCATGGAAAAACTACTTAATAAAAATCTTAAAATCCCTGGCAGACAAAATCACTAGGTTTAGAAGCATGAAATTTTGCACAAAAGTAGGTAGTACTTTTGTGGAAAATTTCACGAAAGTGAGTATTATGGAGGTATTTTTTAAATTGATCCCCCAAAGGGGATAGAAGACAGGGGATAATAGTTTCGATAATAGGTTCGACATTTTTCGATAGGTAATCCCATCGGGCTTGTCTTTTCTATAAATCTATAATTAAAAAAACTGATCGCCTCAAGATTTTAGGCTTAATCATTCTGGAGACCAAGATATAATTATAATGCAAGTAAACCCGAGTGCAAATTCCCTATTATCAGAAAAGGGCATAGTGTGTACTAGCGTATATAACTATCCTGTGTATATTCAGAAACAAGCATCTTATAAAACCAATAAATAACGCAAAACAAAATAGGAAATTAGCGTGTCCCGATAACTCAACTGTCATACTTAAGAAAACTCCTACTGAAAACTAGTTTACCGACTTCCCCTGACCTCGGCTCGTTAAAACGCTTGTCAAACGAACGAAATCCATCAACTTGGCTTATAAATGAAGTCGTTTTGCCAAAGGTCAGTTGTACAAAAAGGCAAAACGTCTGTTGTCGACGTACACCAGACTGGGTGTGGTGCCACCACACGCGATGGTAGCCACCACAATGACTTTCCCATGAGTCAACCATTCCCGAGAAATTCGTAGTATTAACGTAGCATAATGGTTTGTACTGTAGTAATTTGCAGTACCTAGTGCCTTTAAATCATGGTGTTATAGATTTTTTGCAGTGTTGTTAGTTCTTTCATTTAATTGTTCGATTTGACCAAGGAGTCTTAGGGTAATTGCACACGAGCCACCAACCACAACCACCGGTGGCTGTTGCTACCTGCTGCAGTGGCGAGGACTGCTCTAGCGGGTGATGGCCACCACCGGCTACACTTGTGCAATGAATCTGGCTACACTTGTGTGGTGGGTTGTTTGCGACAAGCTTTATACAGCAACTTCGTTAAATTCTTTTTTTTTTACTTGTGTTTTTACATGGGGTGAAACTGGATGCAATCATTTAAATTACCTACTCGTATAATTAATTTTTATAGTCATATTTTAACTGATATTGAGGAGCCAAAATTTTATTTAGATTAGTACACGAGACGCCGTACCATTCAATTTCGATTTCATATAGCCTATATTAACAATCTTATAACTAGTTTTACGATTATTTAAATTAAGGCAACAATAAGTGCCAGCGACCTTGAGGGAGTGGGAGGAGCATGCGAAACTTTTAAGCGAATAAAATTGCACAGAGCGTTAGCGTCTACCCGGACATTGGTCAGCGATGCACTGCCGCCCGTCGCCCTCAAGAGCCCCCGCTTCAACGCGCATCAAGTTTATTCGCAAAAACAACCCACCTTGATTTATCAAACACAATACAAATAAAAGCCGTATACAAAAATTTGGGTAATTAAATTGTCTTTTAGATGGTGCAGATTTCATGAAAATACGCCCGATCGTTTTTACGTGATTATCGTTTTTGTGTTCTCGTTAGACATTACTTTACAAATTAATTACACTATGTTATAAAAATATAATTTCAAATATTTACATATCAAATTACGAAGAAAATAGTCTAGTTTATCATATATATTTTTCAAACAAATAAGACAATTCGTTTAGACGTGATGTACAATTTGAAATCATTAAAAGTCGTATATCTGCGCCTTAATGGTTTAGACATCAGAAATCTTCAGATTGCTTTGCTTTTTAGCGTAGGCCTCCCCTAGGCTTTCCCATAGTTCACGGTCATTATTTTTTCTCATTCATGTACTCCCCGCAGTAGCTTTCAAGTCGTCTTCCCATCTTTGACATGGTCTCCCTCTTTCCTCTTTCCTTCTCTAGGATACCATTCTGTTACCTGTGAACCAAATTCAATGCTATGTAGTGCATTAGTTTCATTCAATACAATAGGTACCTATCTACTACAAATTATCTTCATGCTGCATAGCATTTAAATAGGAAAACAATTCAAAGGATGTACCTTTGTTACTATCTTCTCGTTCCATCGCCAAATACACCGAACAAGGTTTCAGAATTTAAATTAGGATATATCTCTACGCATATCTATTATTGCCTTGAACCTACAATACATAATACAATTTGCATATATAGATACCTACATTCAATGTCACAACACTACAGTTTTATACAGCGTGTATCAGAAATGCGTGGTCATATTTTACGGTGTGGTACAGAACAACTTTGTCCATGGGACCAACGTCGTAATCGCGATAACATAATGGGCTGTCCCATACAAAACTTCAATACTTACTCGACGCAAATATATAGGACGGCTGATTATTTTTTCGCGATTACGATGTTGGTCCCGTGTAGAAAGCTGTTCAGTTTGATGGTCCATACGGCACCCTTAAATTTGACCACACCTTTCTCATACACGCTGTATGTACAGTCGCCAGCACATCAAGTTACCACAAACTGTAAGATTTTCTCATTCGATTTTGAACTTAACCTTCAACATGTTAAGGTTTAAAATCGTTTGGAGAAATTTGACAGTTTCGTGTTGCTTAACCTGCTGGCGACTGCACAAAAAAACTGGACAAATAAATAATACCTTTTACTGGCACCGTACTGCGGACAAAAAATCACTGTAGCGGATGTCACACAATTAAAATACAAAAATACCCGCGTCAACGAAATAAAGGCCACAAATAAAGGATTTTATACTGAACGAGCTATCAACAGTCGGCCTGTCTATTTTTAGGCAGTTTACAGCCAATGTGTTTTAGTATTTTATTTTAGATTTATGGCTCGTGCACACTGGTTCGACGCGACAGCGTGACACAAAGGCACCGCGTGCCGCGCGACCGGCGGCGCCTTTGTGTCGGGCTGTCGCGTCGCGCCTTTTTGTGGGAGCCTACATTTGAATGTGTCGTTGAAATGCAAAGCTTTATGACATTGAGGAATACTTTGCTGGGGTCGGCGTTTTGGATCAATAATATTTTTTTCGTGCAAAATATTGAGCTCATTATAGTCTCATTAGGCTCTCAGGGCAAAGGCCTATTCTCTTAGAGAAGGTTTTCTCTTTTTCCACGCTTTCTCAAGACGGGTTAAAACAATGAAAAGATTGAAAAATTCACAAAAATATAGAATAGACAAAATAAAACCATTATCATTTCTGAACAACAATTAAGATCGCCAGCTATCTCAACCTAAGCACAACATAATACCTTGTTATATATTGCAATTAAATGAAAGAAAAATTAAAACTCATATTAAAAGTACAGTTTGTAAACAAGTTTATTATAAATTAAAGGTTATGAATGCATGGAAACATGCTTGTACTGCTCCATAGGTAGGACAATCTAGAGTCTAGGACAAAATCAAACCAATTGCTAATTAAATTGTATAATTTATTAAGACATTGAATTTACATTCTGTAACTACTATAACTCACACACTAAATTATTCCTTGTTATTTTTTTTGAAAAATCATTTAATTTTCAAAATTTGTAAATATGTATGTGAGCACCATGTATCTATCACATAATTAATTTGCCTGTCATTGCTTTATATTTAATTATTTTTACCTATTGTGGTATAGTAATGTTATTCTAGGTGCATCGTCTTCACATATAAATGATAAATGATAAATGATAAATGATTTTATTTCTGTAAGTAGGTTTGTACAAACACTTTTACACGTCAATCATATTTTTAAACTAGATGAGGTCGGCGTTTCCTATCTGACTACACTGAGAAGAAAGGCCGAAACAAACTCAGAGGTCACAGTCTCTTTTAAAGTCCAGACATAATCTTGGTCAGATCATGTGAAGACCATGTAGATTGGTATCTGAAATGGTCTTTTGAGGAAAGAACCACACAGATTGAGTGGACCTGTCCAGTCAGTGCACGCATTTGTCAGTAATCGTGCAGCTCAACTCAGGAAGTCAGAACTTAAGGAGCTCAACGATTCGACGAACAATACCAAAGAAAGGACATTTGGGTAGGCCACATAAATTACTCAATCTGCCAGATCATGATCAAAATTAACTGCGAAAAAAAAAGCAATGACCCACATAATCCTCACATTCACAATAATTAAAATAACATACTACTTTACAAGTAAATACTCATGTCATTGTGTATATAAAATTCAACAATGTCAATGTGTATATAAAAAAATCGGACATAATGTTTGAGAACCATGTAGATTGGTGTCTGAAATGGTCTTTTGGGCCCCATTGAAGCTTGGTATCCAAAGTTATGCCTAAGAAAACTGTGGTATTTTCGGGTTTCAGCACTTCACCCTTTATGAGAACACTAGTTTCTACTTGTCTAACATGAGGTATCGTAAACTTAATACATTTAGTTTTTTTCTCGTTAAGAAGTAGGTTATTAACATTAAACCAGTTAACTACTATTGCAAGGGCGCTATTTACATTGTCAGTAATCAGCTGCTGACGTTTCAGTTTAAATAAAAGTGAAGTGTCGTCTGCAAATAACACTATATCATGTTTATCCTTTATGAGGTAAGGCAAGTCATTTATATAAATAAGAAATAAAAATGGCCCAAGAATTGAGCCCTGGGGGACCCCCATTCTTACTACCGATCCGGGTGATCTTTTTCCATTAACATCAACTCTCTGAATCCTATCACTTAAGTAAGAAGTAAGAAGATCCAGAGAGGCGTTTCGGATTCCGTAGTGGTGCAGTTTCCTGATCAATGTTTCATGAAGAACACAATCGAATGCCTTGGACAAATCGCAAAAGATTCCCAAAGCATCGCATTTGTCCTCCCATGCATCATAAACATGTCCTAAAAGTTCAACTCCGGCATCAGTAGTCGAACGACCCCTCGTAAAACCGAACTGTTTGTTATGCAGTAATTTGTGATTATTAAAAAATCCTTGCATTTGATTCAAAATAAGTTTTTCAAAAATTTTACTAAAGGTAGGTAGTACTGAAATAGGTCTATAATTAGTAGGGTCTGATGTACTACCCGATTTAAATAACGGTATTATTTTACTGTTTTTCATAAGATCAGGAAACTCACCACGACCAATACAATTATTAAAAATAACAGCTAAAGTAGGTGCTACAATGTTTATTATGGACTTAGCAACGTCCACAGAATTACCCCATAGATCTGTAATTAATTATATCTGTAATTATATTCTGTAATTAATAATATCTGTATTGTTAAATATCTGTGTTGTATTATTGATCTGTAATTAATAATAAATTAAGTATAATTATATAATTAATGTATGAAAATATTGTAAAACATTTTAAAAGAGTAACGGTGGAGTTTCTTGCCCATTCTTCTCCATACGAAAATACCATTTGGATGGGGCAACTAGAATAAATTCAATGTTTTTTCTAAATTTTTACGTTCAAAAGTGCCATAAAAGTGCCTATTTGAAATAAATGATTCTCTGCACGATTTTTTTATCACATCTAGAAGAAAACATAAGTAGCGAATCGTCTACCGTAGCAACAAGCCAAATATACGAGACTTCACAAATAATAGGACAACAAACAAATAAATACATAAGTACCTAACCTACCCACATTTTTAATGTTTTTTAAAAGGTCAAAAACCTTACCTAGGACCTAGTTTACGAGCCCACTAAACTAGCGGTCAGTCGACTTCTAATACTTCATATCACGAACATACAGTTCGGTGACCATAAGCTTAAGTTTGTCACGCAATTTCCGCCTCCAGACATCTTGACTGATCACCAACGTTCCACTTCGATTAAGAAAACATAACATAACGCCTCTATTCCATGAACAGGTAAGCAGATCTTTCTGGGGTGTATATTAAACCCACAATCGCCAGTTATGTTGGTATCATTTAGTATAGACGATTCTATTGCTGTAATCGAACCCAAATACAGACTCCAGGTTGCTTCTAAGAATTACCAATTGAAAAACCCAATAACATTGTGCCTGTCCAGCAGGGTACTTCCGTAACACACTAACAGTAGCAATGGCTTTCATTTTGACAGTTCAACAACATTCATTGCATTATTTACGTTGTTGAGCAGATAATTTTTTCGAACATATGAAGCAATGGATTAGCAATATCCTTCAAACTAATTCAGATTGTGATTGAAAGTGTATTACGCAATAAGGGTGCTGGGGAGTGAACCCTGTACCCTAAGCTCAGCAGTCGAGTTTACGGATTACAAGACTTGTAGCGGTACTAGACTAGACTAGACTCAGACCACTATCGACCTCCGGTCTCCGGGGGGGAGTGATGTAGCGGTATCAACATCGCCACATGCGAACTACACGTCATACTGACGTCACGCAAATCCTGCATCGCGCAAGCAGAGTTTACCGCGCGACTAGCATATATACAACGTCCCGACATCAACCGTCGTGCTGTTGCCCACCACACAAAACACCCGTCTGGTCGGAGGATCCTCCCTTTTGAACTTTACACCCTGTTCCTCATACCTCTATAGACTAATAATGCAGTTACATCAATTCGTGCCTCCATTTTTTCAATCGCGTTACTCAATCATGACGTAGTCTTCTTTAGACTGCTTATTGCAAAACACATTGGTCAATCATTTCAATTGTTTAGCACAGTTATTGATTTAGTAAAGTAACTGTCGATTATTATTCTTGAGCGTAGTTGATTTGTCCATGTCGTGAAGGGCATTTATGTACCATATTAACTAATTATATGCCTATTAAGGCCTTCCTTTTATGCAGAACATTAAATTGTTGGTGCACAGTGCATCTAATGGAGAAAAATTACATTAATTTATTTCAGCGTATGAAATAGACTCGTCAAACTACATATTTATTAATAAATATGTAGTTTAAAAAAACAAAAAAAATACAACTCATTTTTTTTTAATTCTACCTGGGTAAGTAGAATTTCAACAATCTTGAAGTCGAAACCAAATCATTTCTTTCTCATCTTGATCCGAAGACCTGTCAACTTTTGAATAATGTTACTGTTACTGTTTTTACTAAATACCAACAAGGAAAAGTGTTAAAGTTTTGTTATAATAATATTGATTCAATTGTATATTTACATAAATTCTATTGTTTGAAAATATTGCACGCTGTGAGGTAAAATGTATCGGGACTATATGTATAACGGAGAAGGTACGTCTGTCTCGTTATCATCAGCCATATTTTAACTACTGTGGGAGTACTATGGGAAGTTTTGGTTATTGCGCAATAGAAAAACCGTTTGCAGTTCAAATCAAATTATAATTTACGAACAAATTAATCACACTAGCGAATCACACACTCGACATAACTATACAGAACGCGCGACAGTTTCTAAACGTGTTCACTGCTTGACCGCCACCGACAAACTCTGATTTTACTTTCTGGTCGAGCGTTATGTTGTAGACTCTGTCGAGCGACGCCTGGTGGCGCTGGCGTCCCACTTAGTCAAAGTGAAACGATTGATTTATCGTATTTCCGACGTGTATACATAAACTACAACTTATCTGTATAAGTAAATAAATGATTTCTATTTATATTTACTCCTGGGAGTCATATGTAAGCTAGTGGCCAACTAGTACAGATTCTAATTCCAAGAGACAATGTCCCACAAATTAATGGCCCAATTACAAGGAACCACTTCAGAATGCAGGACAAACTCCATGTTATCAGATTATTCCAACTCGCTCGGTGTTACCAACTCAGCTAAATTCTATAATTGCTCCCTCCATTATGTCGGACAAACTTCGTCTTAGTCAGCTGTATTTTTTTACTGGCAAAACTTTTATTTCATTTCGTAAAATTGACCCTTGTTGGTGTACGCGAGTTAATTTATTGGTTTCGGGAAATAAAATTAAATAAGGCGGTGCCAATATTGTAATAAATTGATTAAATTTCTCGTGAAATAAGCTCGATATAAATTATTTCTTGTGCTTCAGTTTTGAAACTCCAACAGGGCTTAGATTGTTTGATTTAAGTCCTCAATTACTTGTACTGTTTTGTTTGTGTTAAATTGATCAAAGTAATTTGCTTCTTCATTTTCTTCTTGTTTCTTGTTATCCCGTTCGGGGAAACCTATCCTACCTCGTTACCTCAGTACGTTATCGTTATCTACTTCGTTATCTTAGTCTCCGAAGTTCTATGCAACTCTAAGCTCTGGTTTTAGCTTATCTATCTGCCTCGTCAACCCACCTCAGTGATGGTGTAGAAGCAAATATCCAACAGAAGGTTTAAGATAGCTGAGCCGTCAGTGGGGACTGGTGATTTCTTAGCTGCCACGGCTTATTTTAATTTAATTTAATATTTGAATTGCTTTTGTCTTTTTATTACGGACGCTTTTAACGTTCTGCATCGTGCTCACATGCATAATTTCAACATGAACGATGTAACCAATATTTTGTAACCATATTTTGATTTAAAAGAGTGTCCATGGAGTTTCTTGCCCGTTCTTCTCCATAGGTACCAACTACGCTTTGGAATGGGTAACTAGCTTCATCTTTCTGACTGACCGACCCCTTGACAATTCAAAAGTGCCTGTAATTGGTTTATTTGAAATAAATGCTTGAGTTTGAGTTTTGAGTCTGATTTAACCACAACGGACTTCACTTGTTTCTGGTCATAGGCTTTTCCCAAGTTTCACCATAACATCTGTCAGGAGTGAAAAGTATACCGTAGGTACTATGAGCAGGACTGCGTGCTAACATTCTAAGTTTACGAAAAACCTCATCAACGCGCATTTTTATCTTAAAAACATTCTCATTTCAACCAAAACAAAGCGAAGATAAACAAAGGTCCACTGATTGAATGAGCCTATTTTAAAAACGCTAGTGAGGAAATAGGCCAATAACATCCGAGAGTAGACTATAAATACTGCAGTGTCAAGGCAGATCGTTGACGCCCGCTTTCCCTCTCAACGAGCTGGACTATAAATATGATGCAGGCTTTATATTGGACGATGTTCGTTTAATTAACGATTTCGGAATGGACTGACATATGAATGAAGCCATTGATTTGATGTCTAGGATGAATATTTATTTTATGAACTGATTTAATTTATTTAGGTTTAATAAGTTTATAGAGGTGTGAGGAACAGGGTGTAAGGTTCGCTCATACCTCCATAGAAAAGGGAGGAACCTCCGACCAAACGGGTGTCGTGTCTGGTGGGCAACTGCCCGACGGTTGATGTCGACACGTTGTATATATGCAACTTGCGCGGTAAACTCCGCTTGCGCGATGCAGGATTTTGCGTGACGTCAGTGCAACGCGTAGTAGATGCCACTACAAGTTAGCTAGCTATTGGGGTTGAAATTTGGGATGACGGCTGCAGTCAATGATTTGTCGTAAATTAAGTGAGCTGTGATTTTAGCATAAGTGCCTTTTCCACAAAAAAAGGTTATTCATAACCTCCCAAAGAGTAATACAACCTTCTTAAATTTACAAAAAGCCCAACATAATGTGCTGTCATATTTCAACAAAAGAATAAATACCAATGAAAACTGAAAACGTCAAAAATTAAAAATCGTTCACAACAGCAACAAAAGGCACCCATATGTTTAAAAATTATTCATTAAATTAACAAAAAAATAACTACAATTCCAACAAAATGATGTCCAAGACTCGGGAAATCTGGTCGTATATCGTAAATTCCCCAAAGCAATTGAACAAACGGACACACTGGATTCTTCGCAGAGAATATGCGGATTCAAAGGATCCAAAAGGCTGCAGAAGAGCTTTAGTAGACATCCCCCCTGAACCTGAATGTGAAAGACGAAAAAAGAAGAAGGGAGGGATCCTACACAAGATTAAACTGAAGGTGATTGAGGGCGGCACGAACTTTGGAAGTAAGTTATTGATTTTACTTATCAGCTTATGGTGGCCATACACGCTACGGCCCACTGGAGAGGTCTACCTGTGCATGAACACCTGCACAGGTAGACCTGAGCGTGTATTGGAATAGACCTGTGCAGTTCTAGAACATGCGACATTTGGTTGATCATACAACTTTCCGGTGGACCATAGCGAGTATTGCCTACATAAGACTTTCGACACACCCTCTTGACTCAGCTACTTTTAGCCTATTCTACATTAAATAATAAACATTTAATTTTACAAATAGCTCCTTTTCGTCGCATCCAAGCCACACCACCAGTGTGTAAACCGAAAGAAATCAAACAAATTGCGTTGCCGGCACCACAAAAGAAGAAACTGCCTCCGGTGCCGGCGCCTCGGCCTGGTGTCCAGGTATCAGTTCTTGGCGCCGACACTGCCATCGGGCAGTACATCGCCCTGCTTCTGAAGCAATGCTCTTGTATCAAAAAGTGAGTTCTATCGTTTTAAGACGAAACGAAATTTCTCATGCAGATTCTCACTTATTACATAACAATGGTTCTTTAAAAACGGATGCAGTACAAAGAAAGAAAAATAAAGAAAGGCAATAAATTTATTTGACAGGTTACGGTTCACAATATTCCAACAAAAACAGTAAAACCTTTAAAACAGTATCGTATCGTACAGCAGCTCAGTACCTTATTTTCCGAGGACACTTAATAATTATTTGGGTATATTTCTGTGCTCCTTCTTAACCAATATAGTACCTATGAATTACCAATACGAATAAACAAATATCACAAATATAAAAGAAATACTTTTTAAACGTAAAAATAGTGGTAGCGACTACGTACTTTGCGTTACCATGAAATTACATAAACAGACTAGCAGAATCATCGTGTTAGTGAAGCGTCACGTTACATAACAAGAACAGAGGGCCTAGACAAAGTAACATTCTATTAGCGATGACGCTAGTAGAAAAGCCAAAAAAATATGGGGTTGACATAAGCTATCGAAATGTCACGTGATCATAGGTCAACGAATAGAATTAGAATTAGACAATGTTATCATCATTCGATTCTATGAAACAAATCGACAGCATCGAACGATGACTACCATAGAGATGCGTAGCCAAGTGCAAGCACTTTTTAACCGACGTCCAAAAAGGAGGAGGTTATATGTTCGACTGTATATGTATGTTTCTTTTTTATGTGTGTTATCCGATTTCTCCGTCAATGGTGGACCGATTTTGAAAATCCTTTTTTTGTTTGAAAGTATATGCTCTCGAGGTGGTCCTATTGTCACCAAGTCAGAATCTGATGAGGGGATCCCATGGAAATCGAGGGAAATCCTCAAATTTTATAGGCACACGTATAGCGATTTGGGTATTTTTTTATAGTAACTCGTGCATTTGCTCTTGGGAAGCACCATTCGGTGAAGTGGAACTGATGATGAAGACCAGAGGTGGCCACCGGAACTTTTCAATAATAAGTATTTCACGGGTTGCGATTTTAATATGGTTGCTAAGCAATTTATGCTCGTCACAATGCTCGTCGCATATGGTGAAATGGAGCTGATGGTGGCTTCACCATCGACTCCAGTGGTTTTGGTTCTTAACAGGAGAACTCCTCAACAATTAACGTCCCTGCGTCGGGAAAAGGAATATTTTTTAAAAGGTGATGAACCATGGTGACTGTGATGGACGAATCATAATAAAATTAAAGGGATGAATATAAATGTGAATAAGACGAAGGCCATGGTGTTTGAAAGAGAAGAGGATGTATCGGTATGTGATGTGAAATTAAATGATAAGAGTGTGGAGCAAGTAAGTGAGTTCGTATATTTGGGGAGTCTATTTACAAGCAATGGAAAGATTGATGGAGATGTGGAAAGAAGGGTAAATGCGGGAAATAAAGTGAATGGTGCTACACATGCAATTGTGACCAACCAGTTGATGTCCAAAAAAGCACGACTGGCTGTTCACAATGGTGTGCTGGTGCCTACGCTTATATATGGAAGTGAGTGTTGGGTGTGGCAAAAGAAGCATGAAAGTAGAATAAATGCTGTGGAAACACGTTCCTTGCGAAGCATGTGATTATGAATGATAGACTGAAGAATGATGTGATAATGCAACGGTGCGGTTTAAAAAGAAGATGTAGTGACAAAAATTGAAATGAGTATGCTAAGTTGGTTTGGTCATGTTGAGAGGATGAATGAAGGGCAATTAACAAAAAGTATTTACAAGGCAGCTGTGAGTGGGAACGTTGGGAGGGGACGCCCTAGGAAGACATATAGTGACCTTATTGTTCTTCAGAAACGTCAGGTGCGTAGTACTCACAACCGGCGTGCGTGTATGACCAGATGTATGAACGTAAACGAGGCAAAAGGAGTATGTAAGGATCGTAGCAGGTGGCGTTCTGTAGTTTCTACCTACCCCCATGGGAAGAAGGCGTGAGTTTATGTATGTATGTATGTATGTGATGAGCAGTTGACATTAGGCTATTGTAACTTAGATTTATTTATAATTGACTCACTTAAAAGTGAAAAATAAAATCTTTTTTACAAAAAAAAACAACCGACTTCAAAAAAAAAACTACAAAGTGAAAAATAACTTTCATTTCGGAAGTCGGTGGCAAAAAACAAAATACAGATACAAAGACACCGACTTCCGAAATGAAAGTTATTTTTCAATTTGTAGTGTATTTTTTTGTAAAAAAAATGTTTGGCAAGCGTTATCGCTAGTTTTCGATTCGTATGATGGAAAAATTTGCGAAAGCGATAGCGATTATAGAAATAGAATCGCTCCGAAGCGAATGCCATTTGTTTAGACCCACTGGTAAAAATAAAACTTACTGAGATTCAACACACCAGGCTACAAGTCTTTTTATTTTTACAACATACCTTGAAAAAACATTTCGTCGGTAATTTACTAAGTTACATTAGCAAAACTTAATTATTTCACTCTCATTTAAACAACTGGAAAGTCTACTGCTTCCCTATTCTGTTTGACCTAATGGACATTACCCACAAACGTACTCATTCGAGCAGATGACCTTTCTGCTTCTATTTTGTTAATGTCGTAAAATGGGATGCCTAATTACGTTTTTTTAGGTGATTTCTCTTTAACCCTGTTTATTGCTGCCCTAGTTTTGCTATCGCAATTTTATTATTTTGTAAAATAGTGTTTTAGGCTACTTACTTAACGCCTTATTAAACCTTGAAACGGCTGTAACCCAGTCTATGGGTTAATATGATGTTGAATCTTTGTTGAAATATAGCTTTTATATTTATTCAAATCACATCAAAATCGTCTGCTATTTCCTCTGGACTTCTTGACTTTGTCTTACTTACCGTCTCCTCTGCTTAGCTATTACATAGTTCTTTGTGACCAAATATTCAAAACAATATTAAATCCGGGTTAGGAAACCAATCCACATCTTCACATTAACGTCAAAACCGAATCTGATGTCGAGCGATAAATTCAAGCCGGGCAAGTGAACGGTTGCGCACACAGTCGTGTTGTGACATCGGCGAGACGAATAGTCCCTCAGGGCCGGGGATTTCATGAGCCGTGTAGAGGCATGAAGAAGAAGTAATGTAGAAGGATAACTGGTTTAATCTGAGATTAGAACTGCAATTTGTACTTGTATGCCCATGGGACATTGCGTAATCAGCCTATAATGTTCCAACTGCTGGACACAGGCCTCCTTAGGTCCAGGTCCCAGGTCCTAATCGGACGGCGAGCTGCTTATTGCTCGTCGTCCGCAAGCCCGCGCCTACGGTGGCCGGGAGTCGGCTATCGTCTCCCGACGTCCAGGGTGTCTCCTCCTGCGGCGACTAGGGGCGTGAGGGCGCAACGATTGCCTCTTCCTGGCGCGCTCCGCCTCCTCCTTCGCAAACATTACTGCTTCGCAGAAGGAGGTGACGGCTTCCCATTCGCTTTCGCTCCGTAACATGGCCTGGACCAGGGCCGGACGCGAGAGATCGCCGCCGCCGGGTTTCGAACCTACAAGCTGCAACTCGTAAGTTGTAGCAGTTTCCATCCCTGGGCCACCACTGCTCCCATGGAAATTGGTGTCTTGTCAATATTGGTTTTCCATCAGAACTACATGAGGTAGAAAAACATCCACCCATAGAGTTACTCTATTTTGAACTTAGCCGATTTTATAGGGTGATTTTTTGGTAGGTAACCGCTCTACTACTTCACACAGGTCTGGTGGAAAACCCGCCTAAAAGTTAGGCACGTGTCTAGTTTAAGCAAGCATGTTAGATATTGTTTAGTCAATAATATAAATGTATCGCTGTATGACACTTGTAAATGAAGTAGACAATACTGTTACAATATCACTCTTGAAACAGCCGATTCTTTGCTTCGATTTGTTGTTTTGTCAGGTTTTTGTTCAACTTCTGAGGGACTTCTGTATCTATTTATTTAGTGGCAAATATCTTGAGGGTTACTGACGTTATTGCTGGCTGGGCAACGGATCACACCCATAAAGTGTTTTTGTCTGCAGAGTACGGACATAGGCATTTAGGCTGTAAACTCTAAGATGTTTGATCCAATTTCGTTTGAGATAACCAGCGTTTTGATTGACCAATGACTGAGTTAACGGTCGAGGTTTAATTTATCTGACTAGCAAGTTAAGCAGAATTGAGTTAAGCCAATTTTGGGAGATTTCTTAGCGTAATTTTTTGACCAACAAAAGGTCAAAATCAGTTAAAATATTTTATCATTCTAAGACATAATAAAGCACTGCATGAATTGCAAAATTATGCAAGTTAAGCATCCATTGTTTTTCAACATTTTTAATTTATACAGGCCGTTTAATAGCTCGTCTCGTAAAACCGTAAAATAAGGATCAACGGACACTGGCAGTAAGGTACGGCTCATGAATCCGCTCCTAAGGGAGTCTCTCGATGTCTGGCCGTCCGTGTTATTGCCCAAACGTTTCAGCCACAGCTTTGATGACACTAAACGTATGAGGGTACTTGAATAAATTATCGTTTCTGCTAAATCGGATGACCGTGGAACTGGAAACATTGGTCCCTAATATCTTTTGCTGTTTTACATACTCAAACAACTCATTAAAACAGAGAAAGATACCAGTTTCGATAATTTTGTCAAACGAGAGCTTTTAGAGGGTTTCCACGAAATGAAATCCTAGCGGACAGCCAGACACACAAAATATTACATGAGTAAAAAAACTCACCCTGGAAAACACGCCGTACATTCGCCATAACCACGTCCACTACACGTCTGAACACCCATAAACTATGCACTTAGCTATTTCATGGTACTGCCATCATACATTCCCACCATAGTTAGGAATGTGCGAGGAATTCAAAAACGACACATCAAAGTTTTAGCACAACTACACAGTGTAACTACTTACAGTGGGTTTATCGTGCATTCATTTGACAGGAACTGACAAACGGTTTTTTTTTACATTTCTGAATACTACATTATAATAATAATAATAATAATACCATTTATTTCAGGCGACACAGGCCCATAGAAAAATACCTTCCCTTTCTACTTATTTCCCAAACTGCAGTATGGCAGTTCGGGACATAAGCTCCGCCTACTTAACCCCTGAACCTCCACCAGATGGCTCAGTGAAAAAGCTTCCATTTAACCACTGTATGTAGTTACACTATGGATTTAGTATCCAAGGACGTAGACATTATATGGATCATTCAATGTGTAAGGACCAAAAATTTTACGATGAGGCCGTGACTACTGCGGCGAGGAATCTTTATCGCGATTTTTATTGCTAGGAAACTGTATTCGTATACTTTCATTTCCGCTTTAATAGATGTTCTATTAAGTTTTTATTAAAGCTTTATTTTATTTGTAACAGTTAATGTTGATTGATGGTACACAATTGTTCTGAATTATTAATGAAAAATCTTATTTGGAGACTTGGTATAAACACTTCAGTGTTACGAAAGAAATGAAAAGTTTACAGTTCCCTTTTATTTGGTGGCGTTTAACCTATAAATGATTTATGTATAAATGTAGGTATTTCAATTATCCGCTAGTTACAATACTTAAAAAAAACACCAATCTAACTACAGAGCAACCAGCGCAAAAAAACAATCAAATTCACGACACTTTTTCATCATATTTTTTCTGATCCAACAGAAGTCGATTTCCTTTCCTCAACGAAAAGCGTGACATAATCTAATCTCCATCGAAAACAAAATATAAAAGCTTTTGTCTCTGATCCAATCATGTCTGGGAATAATACGAGCAATACATAAATCGTATCGTATTACTGATGGGAAATGCGAATCTGTTTCTACCAAAATATTGTCTACATTTTTCCAGGATTCCTTGTATACTTGTGATTTTAATAGGAATTGGATATTGTCGTTGTACTTACCTACTTACCTATTACTTATTGAAGGGCTGATTTTTCAATCTTCTGTCTGAAAAATTGGCCCTAAATCATTTCTTATGTAGTAATATTTTTAAATCTTAATAACAAAAAAAAAACTGATGTAGGTACTTACTACCCTTGAGATCACTTCTTACACACATATTGCTTAAAAAAAATATCGGGTAAAGATGTTCCAAAAATGTATGGAGCCATGCAGGCTAGCACCATGTACACTATATGTGAATATCGCTATACAACATAGTAACAGTTTTTAATGTCAATTTTCTATTATTTTACTTCGTTTCAATGTACATTAAAATTAACTTGGTCACTCCTTGACCAAGTTAATTTTAATGTACATTGAACACAATATAAATATGGTGGATCAGTAATATGCGAAATCTCATTTTGACACTGACATTTGATTGACGTGTCTTTATAATATCTGCGATAAAATAAAAACACGAATTCCGAGAATACTTGGATTTCGTTATATTAATAAAATAAATTTACAGGATTTTTTACCTCGATTGCGGCAGCAATAATAAAATAAGTGCAACCCTAGTGCAACTTGTTATTGTAGAATACCACATACACGACGAAACCCAAATCACAGGTGAATCAGAAACCATATAACAAAGCTGGGGTCAACAGAGAAGCAATCAATTAATGTCCTTAGTAGTAAACTGGGTTGCAAAACAAAAACAATCACAAAAAACTCCCGACACACGCCCAATTCAAAGTCAAAGCAAAGAAAGACGTCACTTCACAAAAATTAAAACTGTCAAAGTCACCAAACGTCATGTCAAACACAACTGTCATGGCTAACCTAAAAATAGAGTTATCATATTTAAAAAAAAAACAGTCGAAATGAGAACCTCCTCCTTTTTTTGAAGTCGGTTAAAAACTTCCCAAATTATCATTTATGTACGCCTGTACTCTTCTCCAAATTAATTTGTTAGTATTTTTATGAAATTCTCCTATTTTTTTCCTATTTATCTATGTAGTGTACATAGTGGTAGTCCAAAATCAAACATCTCCTTTATCTCTCTTTATATAAGAACAAAAACATAGCTCAAAACAAGTAATTCCTAGCGTCTCTCATTTCTGAAAACTTTAATTTCAAGCAAACACAAAACACAGATAAAACCATTTCAGAAGGACTGTTTTTCAAACTCTAAATTGAAGCATTCCTCACTTAGTCTCACGAGTGTATGCTTCAGACTGCAATTTTAAAGAGATGAGAATATTCAGGTCATTCCTTTGGTGAAAAGTAAACCAACCGCGACTTGTTGTTTGCTAGCTTTCGGCGCTGACCACAAAATAGACAAGTTTTACGAGCAAGAGCTAACATGAGCAGGGTTTGCCCGATACGAAAACTCCTCTCGATTTTTTTTTATATAATACAATGATATTCCCGAACATACATTAAAAACAAATGACTGGAACCTCCTCCTTTATAAAGTCAGTAGAAAATCTGGAATCGCAAAATGAGCCGCACATTATAAAATTAACATAAACTACATATAATGCACTAATACAAAGTAGCTAAAGCCCTAGTATTCGACAAATATTAAAACATAAACTTTTCTAACTTTCCTTTCACAATTAATTACTCAAAACTACGAAACTTAAAAGAAGTTTTCTACTAAAATCGAATCACAAAGTAACGACTTTCCATTCGATACAAAACGGGAATCGAATCAACCCTTACCTGTTTCTTTGGCTCGGAACATTCGACTCCGATAAACCATCTTCTAGTACCGTTCCTAATCGGATTGCAGGTTACGTCTGTACGAAGCGAAGGACAATCATGGCTGCAACCGGGACCTATGCTCTGTAGTACAAGACCTCCAGCATATCAACACCAACTGTCGGGTACAAGCGTTCAGCTGTGCCAGTTACGAACTGGAACGATGTTTACAGGTGTAATTTTTATCTTATTTCTTTTTGGTAGGTACAGTTGATTTTTGATTGATTTTAGAGGATCTTCAAGCTAGAAGAATTTAATTTCAAATAACCTACTTAAATTTATTTGTACTGAAATAACTAGCATATTTAGACACTAATTAGACTAGATCAGATATCAGAGTATGTCAGAGTTCACAGACGAAATATAGTTGAGACGTAGTTAAACAATTTCTCAGCCAGGAACTGGAGGTCTACAGGATGAAATTGAATACTTGCGCCAACTCGAAATAGGAGGTTAAGTAACTGTTCCATAATCATTATAAATTGTCATTTCCCAAATCTAAATTCTTGAAAAAAATTGTGTAATTATCGCCATAAATAGTGCAAACTATGTTATTGCCTTCAAGTAGACAGGTATTATCGTCGATTTTAGCGCGCGTCCAAAGAGCAATCCATTCCTCGCAGAGTTCACAACATGAAGCAAGTTGGCAACGCGTTGGTCTAGTTTTCATTTACCTACCTAATTTTGACCGTTCCTACAAAAAAAGGGCGCGCGACGAGACATTGCCAAATCACTTACTTGCGCGTACGTATGGGCATCCCTTTCTTTTCTCTCGGCCGAATAACATGCTCTAAATTTTCTTTATAACACGTTGAATTATTTAATTTATTTTGGCGCACCACTTCCTCCAAACACGTGCAATAGGTCACAGAGTAACTTAATCAAATTGGCGACTAGTTCTACCAGTACGACTGATATTAGCATATCGGGCGGCGCAGGCAGCTTCAGTGCTTATGTCAAACTTGGAGAGAACTTGGCCCGTTTTGGTGCTGCTAGGTTTAAACTTTCTGTTTCAAATTCACTGTGTCAATTTTTGTTGTTGCGCCTAAAGACGACGAGTATGAAATTATTGACTTTTAAATTACAAAATAACGGATAGACAAAGGCATGCAGACGAACGACAAAATAAAATCCTTTACGTAATTTTCAAGAGAGGAAATCTACAACAATATAAGTATAGCAAAATGAACTTTGAAAAAAGGTTATTAGGGAAGTACATTGCCTGTGAAATAAAAATAATAACGTTAATATTAGTAATAATGAATGAACGTAAACGAGGCAAAAGGAGTATGTAAGGATCGTAGCTGGTGGCGTTCTGTAGTTTCTGCCTACCCCCATGGGAAGAAGGCGTGATTTTATGTATGTATGTATTAGTAATAAGTTGTTCTAAAAATAGTGAGGTTTAGAATACAATACGCTAGTAGAAGTTTTCATTACGACGTAGTGATTCGTGTTGTCTATGCCGCGCCTACCACGTTGTGGCCGCGAAGCCTAATTAAAATGATCATGCAAAATGTTGTGTATTTCCACGGTAGCTTTTTTGGGGGTTAAAATCTCTCGTTCTAATACTATGGATTCTACTTTCTTCATAAATAAAATCCTCTTTAAAATCGTGATATGCCCAGTTTCTGACTTCTTCAGATAAACTTTCAATACCTAATATAGGCTCTACTTTATCAAAGCAATATTTATTTATATACTTTATTGTGTACCAGAAAAACACTGCAATACATACAATGGGCGACCTTATCGTTTTCTGCGATCCTTTCCAGGTAACAAAATCTAAATGAATGTTTTTATAAAGTTACATAAGTGCGCTTCTTTCTAAATCAATTTAGTACAACTTAAAACTTGGAATAGCAATTTCAATCAACGAAATAAATAAAAGATATACTAATTAAAAGTATGAAAACTGAACTTTAATTACTTAGTTTCTCGTAGCCATACTAGGCGCAAGTTCCACCGTACTTGGCCTGAAGGGGCCTGCGGTCATCGCCACCTCGCCAGTTCGCCACGAAGCGAGACGAGGAAATAAACTTTTGTGTTTATTTATTTCAAGTTATGCCTTCATTTCGTTTTTTTTTTGTGGTCTTCGTAAAGAAACAGACGCTGTATATTTGATATTACTAAGTGATACAAAAATGTAAACTGAAAATGTTTTTGATATGATGCCGTAACCGAACCCGTTCTAGAATTTACAATATTTAAGTATTACTTTGAATAAAAGGTGTTATTGGAATAACTGATAACCTGAAAAGGGGTCAGTAAAGTCATAATTACGAGCAACTTTTACTATGGGACTAAATCTGAATTTGCGAAAAACAAAACAAATGCTCCATACGTTTATTTTGACCCCCTGTGGTTCCCTTCCCTTCATTTGATAGTAGATTTTCTCATTTTTTTTTATCAAATTTTCCTACTAAAAACCACAGTTAAAACAGAAATTCCACCTCTACAAAACGCAAGCAATTAAAGAAACCATCCGCACCACAGTGTAAAAATAAACGAACCAATCTGCAGCAGTAATAGCGGTTGATTCAATAGGGTTGAAGGGATTTTTTTTACTCTATTTCTTTAGCTACCCATGCATGGTATTCGCGAGTGGGCCCGAGTGGCGTTGACCTCACCTTGCTAATCAATAGTATTCGACCCACTACACCGATTATATTATTCTTTGGAATGGTTCGTAGCTTTTTTATATGAAATGGGGGCTGAATATTTCTAGATTTTTTACTGTTTTGTTTCTGTTAAGGGTGGCCGCCTGGTAAGGTAAAAATCACATGAGTTTAGTTAAAATATTTATAACTTTATTCTTGAACTAGCTATTGCACGCTGCTTTGCCCGCGTGGCTGTCGGAAAATATCCCATTTATTTATTTTCATAGAACTCTACTAGCTTCTGCCGGCAGCTTCACCTGCGCGGATGTCAGAAATTATCCCACGGGAACGTGTTACCGGCACAAAAAGTAGTATATGTCCTTCCCCAGGATACCATTTATCTCCGTGTCAATTTTTTATCGAAATCCGTGCAGTGGCTTAGGCGTGTTTTTTATTTTTATAATATTAGTATGGAGGATTTGCTTACGCGGCGCTCGCCAGCCCCAGTCGGCCAGTTTTTTTTCCGACATCTTCGACGATCATCGTCATATTTTAGCCAATTTATACAAAACCCTAATGAGTTATACACCCAAACCTTTCTTATGAAACACTCCGTAAAACCGTATGAAAATCCATTCGGTAGTTTTTAAGTTTATCGCGTTCAGATTCAGACAGACAGACAGGGGACTTTGTTTTATAATATGTAGTAAAATGTGGATACATATAATTCAGTCTCATGTTTTTTTCTGAATAAACCAATATTCTGACGAATAAGTAAAATAAAATTCACTGAATAAATATCATTTCATTAAATATTCAAATGAATTCATCACTACACATTACATACGGTTTGCGACTCTATAATTAGTCAACCGAATCAACCAGCCAACGAATCAATCCAATCAACGTTCTGATTTCGAAACAAAAGGCGATCTGTCATTTCATTGGCTCCGCACACGCATGTAAAATGTATGACAATGCGAACACGCATTCCAAACTCGTATTCGCAAGATTTATATTAAAACGACGCTCGACAAACAACGTAAATATTTTTTTCACGTTCCTCCATTACTCGTTTTTTCATAAAAGAGTACAAGATGACATGTATTATGACTGCCTCCATCCACGTAGTAAAATGTCGTGCTGGGATTAAAGAGGGCCATAAAGTTCTTTCAGCTTGATTGATTTCTTCAGGAAAGTATTACGAAATGGATGGGAATGCCAAAAGGCAGGTGTTAAAATTGATGTCCATTAGCATAAAATTATGTAATTTATTTAAATACATTCCCTATGTGAGTAATTGTGAAAGGACTTGAGTTCCATTCCATTATAATTGTATAGAAGGATGCTTGGATGGCTTGTTCGCTTTTAGCGATAAGACCGCCCATTGTGTCACCCTATGTAAAATTTCTACATTTATATCTGTAATTCTTATGGTGTACATAATAAAGAGTATTCTATTCTATTCTTATAATAATTTGTAAGACTTTTAGGCTAATCACTTAATGCTTGTCATCATTTCCTCCCATTTTCCCTTCATCATTATGTAGACTTCAGTAAAATTATTAGCTCATCACTTTATCAACTAACAAATTACATTCACTTAATAGTGTCTTTTCATGAAATAAATTAAGTTGTACAAGAATACGATCTTTAACACTGTTATATATTCGCTCACACAAAAGGGATACCTATTTACTTAATGAAAGTATATCATCATCTGCATGTAATGGATGGTCACCCATCCACGGACCTACCTCGGCAAGCGCTGCTTAACCTTGGAAGATTGACCCGTGAATTATTAATGAGAGAGTATGAGATTAGATGAGAGAGAGTATCTCTACGTATATATTTGAATATGAATCAAAATAAACTTACTAGAAATATTCGCAACAAGAATAAGAAGTAGTTAAACAAGTTTTTTTTTCATTTCCGCCCAGAATGAATGTTTGATACTTCAGAAAGATGAACTAGGTAATTTAGCTTGATAGTAGCTAGATTAAAATACAGTCTTATATTTCAGTCTTAGATCTGAACATTTGTTATTTAGCAGTAGAACAGAAGTATGCTACATTATAAAACTTATCGACAAAAGTCAATTGCTAAACATGACATTTGAATGATTGT
This sequence comes from Griposia aprilina, assembly GCA_916610205.1. Taxonomy (NCBI): domain Eukaryota; kingdom Metazoa; phylum Arthropoda; class Insecta; order Lepidoptera; family Noctuidae; genus Griposia; species Griposia aprilina. Next base: position 16,097,810 of record OU744302.1, read on the forward strand.
AATAAATAATAATAATAATCCATTTATTTCAGGCGACGCAGGCCCATAGATAAATACCTTAACCTAAACATACATATTTTTATTATAATAAAACTTGTGTTAATAACTATCGCTTAAAACTATTGTTGTAACATCAATAATAACACTGTACCTGGCAGCTTTTCTTTTAGTTTTAAGTTTAAATATTGTTTAGTATATGACACACCCTGTGACATACTACTGTCAAAAGAAAGTTTTTTTCTGCATGTTTGTCTCTTTACATAATATAATCTAATCTATTATCTGAAGGGCTTTTAATCTTCCCCAAGTGCCAAGCTATACATACTCAAGCTATACATACTCTCTAACAACTATGTTAGTAGCACTTTACTTCACTAGCTAATTGTCCTTGTGCTGTCCTGTGGTATTTGCCCGCGGAAGCGATGGAACACCACGTCAAAAAAGCCAAAAGTCTTCTTCTAAGACGACGGACAAGTAACAATTTGGTACTCGCAGCACGAACGCTTTGAAGTTGACGTTGCGGTGCGACTCCAGTAACTGCACCCTCGGCATGTACCTCGTCTTCTGGCGCACGTAGTCCACGATGTCCTCCGCCTTAGTGCTGTAGTGTAGGAGGGAGATGTACACCAGTGTGTTCGGCTTTGCGGCACGCAGGCTCACTCCGGAATCCGTAGGAGCTTTACCGCAGCGGTTCTTGTTCGCTCGAGATCGGTGATTCCTCCTTTGCACTGTCACGAAACCCTCATTATCAGCCCTATTCTGCGCCTTTTCTGGCATTGGCATTTAGCGATTGTATTTGTGATATCTAACTGAAATACAAATCAAAAGAAAGTATGTTGATCTAAACAAAACATCACAATTTTTGAAAAGCCATATAATCACAATAGAAAGCCCCTTTATAGGTCAGCCTAGGGGCTCAGACAAGAATGGGAATAATGCTATACCTAATCACCACACTTGACAAAAGAATTGATAGTGTCAGTATTATGAGACACGACGACGGTACTGCTCATCCTCCCCTATGCTTTCATACATCCACCTTCCATCGTTATTCTGCAATATCAAACTTCTTTTCCACTTAATCTTAACCACTATTCCCTTTCTCCTGTCTCCTCCTACAGAACACAGACATAGTGTTAATGCTGGAAAGTGGCTATCTGAACGTGGAGATGCCCTTTGAGAAGAGGTTCGAGTACCAGGCTCCCATAGTCAAGTGCTATGCGGATGCCATCGCCAACGAGTGCCCCAAGGCGTTCGTCATAGTGTGCGCTACGCCTATAGATTGCATGGTGCCTTTGATCGCTGAGGTAAACTAATGAAATACTATATCCGTATTTTTAAATACATAGTACTTACGTTTGTATTCTTGAAAGGGGTAGTAGAAGTACCCTTTAGCTATTATTCGTCCCAATGCTATGCTGTGGGCTGCTGCTAAGAATATCCTTAAGGAAATATAGAATAAGACCAAGCACCTTACAATAGGATAGCCGCAATAACGACCAATCGACTATTCAGGCAGTTTTTAAAATAAATTACTATAGAAACAGATCGTCGCTTCTAAGACTTAAGTAGGCAAAGTGAACTACACAAGAAAATTTAGAAAATACAGCGATAAAGATAGAATATATTATTTAAATATAATATAAATTCTGCCTCGTAGGTCCAGTGATCGCTAGCGCTACTGCTGAACATGAGCTCCTGAGTTCGATACCCGGGTGGGGCAAAGTGGTATTGGGTTTTTCCACCTCCAATTTCTCAGTAGCAGCCCGGAGTCTGGATTTGAGCCCGGTTGATGGCAATTGGCTCGCCCCCTGTTACATGGGACTTGAACATAACTGGTGAAATGTGGGTGTGCTATAGGTACACCTCTGCCTGACCCTTCTGGGAATACACGTGATGTTATGTTTATGTAAAGATAAAATATTTCCAAGCTATCACTTGTTCGCCATTAAGCTTATACCGCGAAAATATGGTTTATTTTTTGAGAAGATTAATGTTTCAGTCACATGTGGCGTCTATGCTATATCGGAAGCAAGAGCTTCGTCCACAGATTTAGAACGAAGACGACTGCAACATTTTCAATATGGCAGGGAAAACTATTCCAGTAAAAGTTGTGCTCTAAACCTATTTTCAACATTAAGATGAGACAGACAAAAAATCTTTCAAATCGTTATGTCCAATGTATGATGATTGGATATATGACGAATTTCTTTCTTTTTTCCTGAACAAACTAGCCTTGGACTACTTTCGTAGTAACGTTCGTCAAATATTTGGCATACTTTTTTCATAGTTTGTGTTAAAGATTTTCACATAATAGAAGAAAACGACCATCTAACTAAAAAAATAGATGAATTGAAACGTCCTCGTTATTCCTTATCAAATGTTTGTCCCAATTTTTCTGATTAGCAAATACAGATACAAGGTTGTTTATAGGCGAGAAAGAGAAAAAGCATGCTCTAAGACAAACAAGGACAAAATAGTAATAATAAATGAATCCTAAAAAAAAAACACGTAGGAAGATACGTAATTCGTATAAGTGTATTTTTAGAAGATGATAAACAAACTCGAATTGGAACATATTTTTGCTACAATAGCACCTGAACAGCCAAAAGATAATAATCGCGAATGTTTTAGCAATAGAAATGAATGCCTGTCCGTCAAAACGTGAAATCAATATTTCCTTTCTCTGTCGACCTCTTCGCCAGCGTTTGCCAAAGAAATGTGTACTATTTTTTATACAAGGCAAGTTTGAAATGGCAAGTCGTGTAACGTGTACAGTATTTCTTTCGCTGAATACTTTAAGTACTAAAATCATGGTTAATTATGGCTTTTATGTTTCGAATAGCTTTCTGTGAAGTCTTGAATTAAAGCCACATACCTAAATGATATCATGGAATTATGAATGACTTAGTTGAAACAGTAATGTCTTTATTCCATCTTTAAAAATGTGTTCAGACCCATCAAGAGAGTCTTTGACCTCGTTTTGCAGTTTTTGAAAAATATTAAACGTTTTATGAACTAATAATGTCCGACATCGACAATTTATTAGCTACGCAACCCATTAAGATGTTCCCGATAAAGGCATTATCTACTTCCGTGTTGTATTCAATTAGATATGCCCCTCTTTCAGCGTTGTAAAATAATGTATTAAATAAGCTAATCATTTCAATACGGTAACTGCTCAGTTTATGATCTTACATTAGACCCAAAAAAAAAAAAAATACTCGTAACTTGTGACATTCAATAACAGAACGTTTAAAAATATTTAAAATATATTGTTTAAAACAGACCCATTACCAGAAGACCTTCACCTATTTTCCAATATTCACAAGGCATCTTGGACCGGCAAATAAACTGGGCCGAGAATGAAATATCGAACAATGCTCCTTGAATGTGAACAGTTGTCCGTTTAGCTTCAAAATAAATTCGCAAAATCACAAGAAGCAAGTGATAAATATTGTACGTCCTCCCCTGAGGGCGAACATTCTCAATCTCGAGTTGGATTGCGTTGTTCTCACAAATCCCATTTCTAACTGAAGAGGAATTTGTCAAAAGGAACATTGAAACCGTTGTTTTCTGATCATTGTAAACTGCGGTGGAAATGTGAGAAAGGATAACTGGATGTTCCACAATGTATTTATCTTTATTGGTGTTAGATTATCTCTATTTTGTTAAAAAACCTTATTCAGTATCTTAGAAAACTTGGTTTAGAAAAATAAGTCCTATTGTTGTAATTCAATGATGGCCTGCTATTACACAATGAGTGTTGACTGTTAGTGTTTCAGAGAGTCCAAAAATATAATCCAACAGTGAATATCAAAACCAGTCATAACGAACTTCTAAAGATAATTCCGACATCAAGCTAGATAAACCAACTCCAACCCAATCGTTAGCAGACATCTTTCCACTAATGTGGGTCTTATCTCGGTCCAGTCCTTTGACGATAAATGGAACAATTGTACTAATAAAACAAATGTTTCTCCTTCAAAGTCACTGCCACATGTTCCTGTTTATCTTTGTCGGTAATTCTGGCAAGTAAATATTTATTGAACGCGATAATTTCTTGGCCAAATACGTTGTTGTTTGTGTTAAGCATGCTTCACCAAAGCTTTCAAATTCATATTCTCACTATCCATAATTGGTTCGAGTTCGAATGATTACACTAACATTTTCATAGTTTGTGATGGCTGGATGAAATTAATCTGTTAATTTACCTCTTTCTATTCTAATAAGATGTTTACGCAAAATTGGAAATTGTTACCGTTTAAGTGCTTTCTCTTACTAAATTCAAGACGCATTTGATTGGACAAAACCACATATATCGTAGCAAACTCAAAACTGTACACTGTTTTTCTGTAATGTAATTTTGCGAGGTCTGGGAACGGTTCTAATGCCTGTTTGTCTGAATGTATGTTCCAGCATCACGCAAAAACTACCGGATAGATTTTGTTAAAATTTTGCATAAATATACCCTAGATATGTTTTGTCAGTAGGCTATAAATTATCACACGAATTGCCTTGGGGGATGAGCAATATTGCAATTTGTTCGTATTCTTCTATAGTTTACCGCAAAATGCATAAAGATGAGCCAAAAGGTTACAATATTGCAGATAATTACAGATATACCTACCTTTATCAAGATATATACAGGGTGGATTTTTGAGATGGGGCAGGCACCTTACAAGTTGAGAAGAATGAAGAGGTGATCGCTACAAGAAAACGGTCTTAGGAGACTGTTCTTAACTTTTTGAAACATTTTGATCTGAATTCAAAGATTTTGAAATAAATGTTCAGTCGGCAAGTAAACGGCAAATTCTCACAAAAAAAATATATGAATGCCAATCAATCCTGTTTTGTGAGCAGTGGTGGCCCAGTGGTATCGGCCTTGACTTACGAGTTGTTTAGTCATGGGTTCGAACCCAGGCAGGCACTTTACTTTGTGTAAATAATTTCATCATCACCACTGCTCTCAAAAACGGTGAAGAAAAACATCGTGAGGAAACCGGCATGTCCTAGAACTAATAATTCGAAGACATGTGACATCTACCAACCCGCACTGGGCCCGCGTGGTGGATTACAGCCCATTCCCTCTCAAAGAGAGGAGGCCTGTGTCCCAGCAGTGGGAACATTATAGGCTTATTATACTATAATCCTGTTTCACCTATGGATCATAAAACTCTATCGGACCACTGAGGTTTGAGTAATAGAAAAGTCAGAAATCGCGAAAAAAAACTGTCCATACATTTCGTAGGAAATGAGATTGAGGTGAGAGAGAACACAATATACCAGTGAATGACGAATTACAGTGAAAGTCGAATTATTCTTATTATTGATTCTTTGATACTCTTATTATTGATTCAGTAAATGATTCTAAACCATCTAAAAAAAAAAACAACGCAGGGGGCGTGGAAATTTTCCATCGGTTATTTTTTTTTAAATGCTGTTCACAAAGTATTTTGATAGCTGTCAAATCGGACGTCATAAATTGTCAGGAGTACATTCGGTCTAGAATCTTGTGCTGAATCTATGGTAACAGTTTGTGCCAAGCACGACTACTGCCTTGCCTTACCTATGTTCGATTTCCAATTAATTATATTTTTTGTGCTAGTTTTTTACATTACACACAAGATAGTTCGTAGAACGTACACAGAAACACATAAAATTTAGGCCTCTTCTGTCATCTTTAGTTATAATAAAAAAAAAAAAACTATAGTTAGGTAACTGTTAATGAGAAATCCCGTGTGTTTACAATCTACTGTTATAATATTATTTTAGTGATAGCTGTTCGTCAGGAATAATCTGTAAGAATGCTTCAGTCAGTGTGCCATTAGGTAGTACTACTTCGTAAGCTATGGGAAATTACTACTGAAGGCTGCGGGTGTAGACCTCAGGACGAGCTGATTCTCACACGGACAGCTGCACGTCTCTTGCTCCCGCGTCACCAGTCCTAACTCTTTTTTTATATTTTGGCTGCTGAAACCAGACTACAAACGTATCATACAGGATTTTTTTTATAAAAATGTGGCTGTTATTTTAGTATATTGTGGTACCTTACGACTTCCACGCGAACGAAGTCGCGGGCGGAAGCTATAATATACTAATCTCAAACAAAAACTAAAACGTCGATATTAGCTACTGGCTTTTTGTTTACATCTCCACATGACATAAACTCCAAGGCGGCGCACCCTCCTAAGAAATTCACTGATATTTTTGTATTTCCAAAGCTGACGTAACTGGAGCCTCCTTGTAGTAAAAAACATGTTTTTTTTTTTTGCTTTCTTTGACCACGCTCGTTTGCTCTCGAACCGAGAAGAAAAACTTTCGGATATTGGAACTTTCTTCACGAATTCTTTTAGTTTTATTTCCCCACAACTTCGTAGCATGTTTTGTGGCTTCATTATTGCGTTTTCGGAGTTCCTTTGAACAGTCGTGAGTGGCTTATTAAAAAAATAGTAAGTAAGCACGGTTTTGACACGCAACTTTATATATTTTATCGTTAATCAAAATTTTCGCTTATCTTCAGTTGGTGTGTACGGTTTTTGGGTCAAACAACATTGATTTTGTGAAATCTGTCGTCACTGTACAATTTTCTTCAATGTGTTACCTAGGTATCATAAAATTTATTCTGTTTACTGAACTGAGAATATTGCTGAGCGCGATAGGGAAAATTATGCATAAATATTTTTTTGTTATTGTTTTTCTGAATATATTTTTCAGCCCGCGTAGTTTTCTTGCTCTATTTGCGTGTATTAAAAAGCTTTTAACAAGCACCACCAAAACAGCAGAAAATATAGGTAATCTTAGGGCCAAATCTTAAAATATATCAACCCCTCTCTTACCTTAAGCTCTGGCCACACTGAAGCAAATCCTGCGCGGGATGGGGACACGGCTGCGCGCGTTGATTGTATTAATTAACAGGCAGTCACGCAACTATTCACGCCAGTCTGAACACCTCCAGACAAGTACTAACCTGTATGGAGGTGTTCAATTCAACACACATCCTGCGTGAGGTTCGCTTCATTTTAGCCAGTGCTTCCTTTTCCCTCCAGACGTTTAAAGAAACAGGCTGGTACGATCCGAAAAAGCTGCTGGGTTCGATGGCGGTGCCAGAGATGCGCGCGAGCACGCTAGCCGCGCGTGCGCTCTGCCTTGAGCCCCGGTACTGTCGGGTGCCGTGCGTCGGTGGTACAGAGGGCGAATCACTCGTGCCTTTGTTCTCTAAGGCTGTTGAGTACTTCGATTTCGCTGAGGTACTTTACCAAAAATCGTATTTTTAGTAAAGTAGTCGCGGCCATTTATATAGTACATGAAGTTTTATAAGTTCGGCTTTGTAAACCGTCGACTCCGTCATTCTTACACGTGTGACAGAATCGACCGCCGCGCCGGAACCGCGTGTACACCGCATTAATGTCTAGTTAATTAATAAACCAACGATCCTAGTTTAGTAAAGCATTGCCAACGAAACTGTCAAGACGTCTCGTTTTCATTTTAATATTGGTATACCGTATGATGTTAACTTTAACCAAAAAAAAAACCAAGGTGTTACTTATGTAGTACTTAATTTATAAACGCAGACAGAAACAAATTCATAGTCATAAGAGACAATTTTGGGTACATTCTGTTTTCGCTTGCAGAGAAGACAAAGGTGAATTTCACGTGCTTTTTGAAGAAATAAGAAATGATGAAGCAAAATTTTAAGAATATGTCAAAATGAGTGTAAAAACTTTTGTAGTCTGTACAGTTTCGTTGGCAAAGCTTTACTGAACTGTGATCGTTGCTTTACTATTTAAAACTCGGCATCAATGCGGTATACACGCGGATCCGGCGCGGCGACGGTGCGGCGGTGGTGCGACGCATGCGTGATAATTATTAATTCTTATACAACATGCGATCAGGCGCGGGTGCGGCTCCGCCCGCCATCATGTACAGGAAGCTTAGGACAAATTAAGTACTTTGCTGTATTTCAATGGTCTCTGAATAATTAGGGGTCTCTGAATAATTAACTTAAAAAATGTGGGTCTGCAAACCCTACACAACCTAACAGTCTTAACGTAATCGATCTAATAATTAGTAGTAACACTTTCAATCATACATGTTGTTTGTTAAAACGAGGCGATTAAGCCTATTTAACATTGCTTGGATTATGCAATTTACATTTAGAATAAGATCTTTTTGTTAACTTGTGTTTACCTTTCTGTTAATAAATAAATAAATAATAATGGTCTCTGAAGTCGGTCTATTCAAAGTAAGAACTAAAATGCCACTTCAGTTAAAAAGAATTTCACTTTTTCCAATCAAATGTACTTATTTACTTTCAGTAATTATAAATCCGATTAAAAAATCAACGAGAATCCCTACAGCAGCGATCAACTTAACTTTAAATCCTCGGCTAAGCCCTCAATCCTAAGTCCCTTGCCTTTCCCAGAACAATGCTTCAATGATGACGGAAGCGGTGAGGCATGCTCCAATGGCGGTATCGAGGAACGAAGGAATTTGCACCAGGGTCGGCGACCTCAGTGAGGCTCATGCTCTCGCTGGCTTGGTGATTGCAGTCGCCCACGCAGTCTTGTGCCACGATATCCCAAGAGTTACGGGTTTTGTCGAAACTGATCTTGGACATAATATATCCCCTGCCAGGTCATTATTACTTTTCTTTTATTTTATCATTATCATAATAATTTTAAAGCTGAAAGTCGTTCACTGCTGAACTTAGGTCTCTCCCAAGCGTAGCCCCATCGACTGGTCCTGTGCTTCAGTCGTTTGTATGGATAAAAATCCATACAAAAAACCGGCTTCCAAAAAAGGAGGAGGTTCTCAATTGGTCTGTATGTTTTTTTTTATGTGTTAGCTCAGAACTTTTTTCTGGGTAAACCGATTTGGATGATTCTTTTTTTATTTGAGAGCTGGTACTTCATATGTGGTCCCATTTAAATTTGATCAAGGTCTGACCAGGAGTCTTTGAGTTATCCTTAATACTTGATAATTTTTCCACCTAGTTTATATCGATGTTGTGTTAATAATTTCCTGTCACTGCTATTTACATACCAAGTAGTAGGTATACGAACTAGTGTTGGGTAGGTACCGCAACTAAAAAGTGAAAAATAAAAACTTTTTTGTGGCCTTTTTTGGTGGCCAAAAACGAAAATACAAAACCAAAGACACCGACTTCCGAAATTAAAGTTATTTTGCACGTCTTTTAGTGTTTTCTTTGGAAGTCGGTTGTTTTTTTGTATAAAAGTTTTTATCTTATACAGGGTGGAAAGGACATGATGCGCAAACTGTAACCATGAATTTAGCACATGATTCTAGACTCCCTAGCGTTGGAATTTTTCGTCGGTTATTAAAAGAAAAATCAGTTGTTTCATAGAAAAGTGTAATACCTTCGCAGTCAAAATGTATGGCACAGCATTTTTTTGTTTTATATTCGCCGAAAAATTTAAACGCAGGGTAATTTAGAATCATGGACGGAATCCTTGGTAACAGATTGCACGTCGATGTCCCTGCCACCATGTATTATTACGGTAGTTTTACAATATCGTCCTATGCCAGCTCGGTCACGTGACTGGCTCATGACTGCGAGTATACCATAGAGGCAAGTGAACCAATAAGCTTCGACTTTATTGTCAATCTTCATTGTTATTGGTGGAATAATATTACCTACATATCGTCATATTGTAATCTTGAGCCATCGCGGGGAGAAACGACCTCGTAATGTATTTTGGAATGAACGTCTTCCTACTTTATGTTATTTTGTTCAGTGGTGATCTCCTAGTGTGCACGGTAGGCCGCACGACAGTGGTATCAATACTCCGTAGTACGCCAGGCCAGCTTAAGGTCAAAGGGTTACTTACCACTGACATGCGGCCTACTGTACTTACTATACTTTTAAAGGGGGAGCATACCCAGACACAAAGTTAATTGTAACATTATGAAATATGTCAATATTTGTTGCACTCATGGAGTAGTTTGATTAATCCTAAGACAGGCTGTCTGAATTCACTTGGAGAAAAAAGATATGTGAGGAAGTTAGATTGATTTAATACTGGGGAAATATTTAACTTATCCTCTAAAAACTTATTGACATGCTAATGATGGACACTTTTTCAAAGTGATGAACCTCTAAAAACTATTTGCGCCTCTGTGATGTATACCGTAACGAATACGAGTCAATTATTTTATTATTTTTTGTGCGTGATAAAAGCGTTTTGTTTGTCTCCAAGCGACTTCGGACATGCTGTCTTAGGAGTAATTAAACTACTCCCTGAAGGCATAAAAGACAGATATCCTAATCTTAACTAATATGATAAATGCGAAATGCGAATGGTAATGGTTTGTTACCTTTTCACGCCTAAAACACTGAACAGATCATCCTGAAATTTTGCATATACGTTGTCAGATGTACAGAAACGGACAAAGGGAGGTACCCTTTGTCCGTTTCCGTACATCATCCCGAAAAAAAAAACTGTTCCCGTGGAAAACAACAATAACGTTCTTACGATAATAGATTGCGCCACGTGTCTTTCGAATCATGATTGAATTATAATAGGTCTTTACCTATGAAATTGCCGTTTTGTATGAAAAAATTTAAACGAATTTTTTTCATGATTTTTTTATTTGTATTAATCGAAGTAATCACCCATGCAATCAATGCATCTTTGCCATCGCAGTGGCAGTTTATTGATGCCCTTCTTAAAGAAATCAGCTGGACGGGAGGCAACAAATTCTTCAAAGGCATTTTGTACTGCCTCTCGGGTATTAAATTTTTTTCCCGCCAAGAAGTTATCCAAACTCTGGAAAAAGTAGTAGTCTGTAGGCGCAAGGTCTGGTGAGTAGGGCGGATGACGGAGAGCTTCCAACCCCAGTTCTTGCAACTTGGAGACCGTCTGCTGTGCAGTATGAGGTCGCGCGTTGTCGTGCAGGAGCAGCGGAGACGAGCGATTGACCAATGCTGGTTGGAGATGCGCCAGCTTCTCCATCATTGTGTTCAGTTCTTCACAGTACACATCTGCAGTAATGCTCACCCCGTTTGGTAAGAAGCTGTGATGAATCACACCGGCGCTAGACCACCAAACAGTGACCATCACTTTTCTAGGGGTAAGTTTTCGTTTAGGGCATTGTTTAGGTGCTGAACCAGGATCCAACCAACTTGCTGAGCGCTTACGGTTATCAAACAGAATCCATTTTTCATCGCAGGTAACAATGCGGTTCAAAATTCCTTCATTTGTGTGTCTGTTGAGCAGTGCAAGGCACGTCTCGACGCGTACTTCGCGCTGGCGATCATTGAGTTCGTGGGGCACCCATTTGTCAAGCTTTTTTACCTTGCCAATTTGACGCAAATGGACCAATATTGTTTTGACGCTAACGTCGAAAGCTGCTGCTAATTCAGCCGTAGATTGTGTATCATCAGCTTCCACAATCGCCTTTAATTCGTCATTGTCGACCAAAGTCTTCGGACGACCGCGAGGTTCATTTTTCAGGTCGAAATTTCCAGAACGGAAGCGAGCAAACCAATAACAGGTGGTGCGTTGGTTTGTAGTGTTAGCTCCGTAAACGTCGTTGATGTTGCGTGCCGCTTGTGCCGCGTTGCTGCCACGACGGTACTCATATTCCATAATTACTCGAATTTTTAACGTATCCATGATGACGAAAAAGATTGAAATGCGATGAAAATGTAACACTAATCAATAAAGAAATGACTACTTTTAGAAAAAAAAATCCATGTTTTTAAAATAAAATTAATTTGAAATTAGAATTCTTAGCCAAACAAAAATTATTTTGATTTGAAATGGCCAGTACTGCAGAACGGCAATTTCATAGGTAAAGACCTAATATTATTGTAGAAACTTTACTAATGTGTTAAGAGTTTTTATTTTATTTTTAATTTAAGTACCTAATACATTTTGTGAGTCTAGAGTGTCGATAGACCGGTTTTTCATCCTCCTAACTATAATTTCCCGAAATCCGAATTGATTGTTAAATTCTAAATTAACGCGAGCGAAGCCGCGGGCAAAAGCTTGTAGTTTATAATGCTACAGTCAAATTTTCTTTGGATATGGGTTCATACAAAATTACCCATTGTCCTTTTCATAAGTTTTTATTGGGAAAGCGATCACTTTTGCTTTACTCACATGACCTTTACATACTTTCGTCTATGACCTTGATATCGTCGTTACCCATGTTTTGGATAGTGTTCTAAAAAAATAAGTTCACGTTTTCGCAACACAAGCCAACTTACGTAACTATCTGAACCCTGTACTTACCTAAATAGTAAGGGTAGTGGCGACTTGATCGATAGGCTCATTTATCAACGCCAAACCAGAAAGGTTTGGCGAAAAAATCGATTTTGCGTAGTGGTTTTTATGTCCTTTTCTCTAAACTAAACTACACATCGCATCGGTTCTGGGCAACAAGATAAAAAAAACGAGAAATGAAAACAAAATAATATACTATTAGTGTTTACAGATATGAAGACAGTCTATAGCTAAAAATATTGTTGCACTCGGTTGCATGTTCAACTCGCATTGTATAAATCGAGTATACTCGTAAAAAATTAACATCTCAGCTCTCCTAGTCTATATTACGGTCACCATAAAATTTTATTACAATATCAAAATACTTCGTTCCGTGGCTTCCAAAACAGGGCCGTTTAGTAGATAGAATGTAAGTGTTATGTGATAACGGTATTTATTGGAATTTTAATGGAGGAATACACCACGGTCTTCTGCCTCCAGATTCATCGCCAACACTGTGGAAATTGACGGGAAGGGCATCAGAAAGAACCTCGGGCTGCCGAAAATGAACGAAACTGAGACTGTGTATGTTGATAAGGCTTTAACCAACCTATGTTTTAAACAAAGACTGGTGTACGACTGGTATTGTAGATACCATTGCTCTTCAACTCGGCTCGACACCTGCCAGTTCAAGTTCTTCCATCCTAAAAGTTATGAGAGATTAGAAGATTGCGCGTACGCAGTTTTTTGATTTTTGTGGTGAAATTGTGTTGTGGGTGTCTTTATAAATTTTTGTTAACGTTTTGGTACTATATATTTATTTATTTATTGTTATATTTTTTGACAAATAAAATGTTGTTCTCCTTTTTATGATTTTCATTTTAGGTGAATTATTATTTAAAAACATTTTAATGTAGGCTTCAGAGTATTAAAAGAACTACTTACACACTACACTACTATTAGATACACTTCTCAGGTTGTGGGCGCGGTGTATTATAAATTAGTAATCTAAACCCGAATCTTCTAAGCATTTAATTATATATTTTTTCTTTTATATCCACGGCGCAGGTATATTGCAACGGACTTGCTTCTAAACCATAAAGGCATTATCAAAAGGTTTGTTTTTCCCGGCAACCTGAACGCTTTCGAATTACACTCATTGGACTTGGCGTTCAGTAAAGTGATACACAGTTGTGATATGGCACTGGACTGGTACAAACAAAGTCTGGACTGGACTGTTGGGTCAGGTAAGGCGCAAATGGTGAAAAATTTCAATGTACCAAAAGCGTATGAACGATTAGTTACTTGTACAAGAGATTTGCTACCTTAAATATTAGGAGATAAGATATAAATGCCAGATTCTCCTTTTGTTTTATGGAGTACCATACTTACCGCGCCTAAAGAATATTCATTTAAAAATGCAACTATTCTGCAAGGTATATACAAAACACAACGCAGAAATGAAAATGAATGATTTTTATATGTTACAAGTTTGTTGTTGCTGTCTGTGAAAATTTGTTAAAAAGCCAAGTTAAATATGAAACTGTAAATTTAAAAAAAAATGTAAAATCACAGTAAAAGTTGAAGTGAAATAATAAACATCTTTTAAAAAAAATCATTTGGTTTTATTATCACTGGTAAAACTAGATTTAAGGTCCATTTCTTGCGAACGGTGGACTCCCATTTGTTTTGAAGTACATTTTGCCGGCCATCCTGAAAGAAAAGAAGGAAAAACAATTTTAATTTATTTGGAAACGAAAGTAACCGCCGTTCTAGTTCCATAAATAAGCTCAAAATTAAGTCAGAAAAAACATAATAATTCTCTATTCTCGGCGCAAGCCGCAAAAAATACAATACAATGCTAATCCCGTTGATCCAGCGACATGAAAATGGGTCTTTAGGCCACGATATCTGTACGCGAACAGAAATCCGTGATTGGCATGTCTGTACACAGTTAGATTCAAGAGACAGACGTGCTTTGTACACTGTAGTCGTAAAACGGCCTCAAATATTGACTCAGCCAACATTAAGAGGCCCTTCGACTATTTCAATCACAGGGACCAGCCAATCGCAACGAAAATACGTAAAAGGTCACAGGTCTTTGTAAAATGGATGTTGAGGCCTAAAGGTTAAGTGGGAAGCCTGTTTATATGGTACTTATAATAGGGTACGAAACTATTTCGGATGCTCAAAAGAATCCATTAAGTAGCTACAAATAATCAGTACATATGTATTGATGTATGTATGTATGTAATTTATATTATCTATGACGTTGCGACAAAACACTGCTTGCTAGATCCAAATACCTACTTTGATTGTTCAACATTTTCGACACCTATTTTTTGCGTATTATACAGAATTCATACCGAAAGACTTCTTCAGTAAGATAAAACAAAGATAGTTAACTCCCTTCAAATAGCGGATAAGCACAAAAATAGGCCGCTTATAAATGAAGTGACGTGGTTTTCTAACCATAAATGAGTTATCCCATAGACAACTCATACATGTCTATTGCCGAATATGGGGTCTTCCTAACGTCCGCAATAGCCGTTTCTAGCTGAGCAGGTACTGCCATAATCGTTGTAAGTCTGAACAAACAAAATAATATAATTACCATGGGTTTATGGATGTCTATTGTTGATATCTGATTATTTATGTATGTCTGATAATGCTGCGGAAAAACATTTCAGGTGCTCACTTTTTATTAGAGCAACTAGCAACCCACCCGTTCTTAACACGGTTTTTACGACTTCACAAAACATCGGGATTTATTTAATATACATATACAAAGTGGCGATTAGGTTATCACATTAAATAGTACAGTGGTTATTACACGTTGTTATCAGTCTGTTTAAATAATAAAATAAACAATTTTACTAAAAACTGAACCACAAACTGAAACTGAAATTTTCAAACAATATAAATAGCGTTAAAATTTGCACGAAATAAATCACCCTTGATAATAATGAGGCACTAGACACGCGCGGGATGATGATATCACCAATTCAAAATAAACTTTATGGTATTGTTACCAAATATATATTATCAAATTAAGTTTAATGTTGATAAATACTAAAACGAAAAAAAAAACCCACGGCTAGAATTAAACTATTTAATATTGTATTGGATTATTTTATTTTCTCGCAATTGTAGT
Organism: Griposia aprilina; assembly: GCA_916610205.1. Classification (NCBI taxonomy): domain Eukaryota; kingdom Metazoa; phylum Arthropoda; class Insecta; order Lepidoptera; family Noctuidae; genus Griposia; species Griposia aprilina. The sequence continues at coordinate 16,113,194 of OU744302.1, forward strand.
GAAAAGTACCTAAAGTGTAACACACGACGTTAAAAACCCATTATAACTCGGTTACTATTTACTCCCTCGCCAAAGGTCGGGAGTAAAACTACCTCGTATATAATGGGTCATTTTAGCCCCTTGTATAACAATCGACTGTGATTATAATGGAGATATTTTCAACAATAACTTACGGTTGTGCAGCAGCGATACCCATATACCCATGGACTTGAAAGCTGCAGGGTCTTGTCGCAGAGGTCCAGTCTGCACACAAGGTTGATGGAAACCCTCGAGGGTTGCCCAAAGACTCCGAGTACAGCCTCCACGATCGGATGTGGCTGCAACCATCTGGGGAATAAGGAAAAAAAATTGTTTCAATAATTCGGTATTTGGAAACTCGGTGCTGCTGCTATGTTTGAATTTAATATCTCTTGGAGAAAGTCTTTCCAGCCAATGTTAAGTATGATTTATACAGTGTGTTCACCCCTTTTTATCTATTGATTTGGTTTATTCGGTTCTGAATCAGCTGACGTGTGACGAATATCAAGTAGACCATGTCATGGTTTCCTCTGCAAACGTTTTTAATCAGTGCGTTTACAACGTTTACTTTAATGGTCCTAAATTTATTGAACGCAATTATTTACCTTTAATATTCTAATCCTTGGAACAAGAAAATATTAGTATTTTTATGGTATACAATAAAGTATCTGTAAATAAATAAATAGGTAAAATATTGGTCTGTTCACTGCCTGTGTTAAGTACCGATTAACCTATCAGTTTAAATTTGATGTATGTAATTTATTGCAATTTATTTAGCTTACAGTCGTATTCGAACTATGTATTCATTGTTTTAATTAGTTAATTATTTTATTATCTACGCATAATGTAGTACTTGCTGTGCTTTTCTTTAAAAGTAATGGGGCGCTCAGATCTTAGTTTACATAATCAGCCTATAATGTTCCCACTGCTGGGACACAGGCCTCCTCTCTGTGAGAGGGAGTGGGCCATAATCCACCACGCGGGCCCAGTACGGGCTGGTTAATGTCACATGTCTTCGAACTTTTTGTGTTCTAAGACATGCCGATTTCCTCACAATGTTTTCCTTCACCGTTTTGAGAGCAGTGGTAATGAAATTAAGTACACAAAATAAAGTGCCTGCCTGGGTTCGAACTCACGACCTACGACTCGTAAGTCGGGGTCGATACCACTAGGCCACCACAGCTCTGACCAAACTTAGTTTGCAATGTATAAATTGTAAAGTACCTAATAGTGTACTCATTGTTGAAGTGCCATATGACTAAAAACACCTAATTCTTTGTCCAAACCTCAACGCACAACCTAAAAAGAGCTAAAATTGCAAAACAACTCTTAAACAACAAAAGTTATCTGATAAAACAGGGTGCTTTTAAGTTGTTTTCTCCAAAGTCGGTAACATTGAACACCCTCACCGCCAGTTAATTCTTAAGTCCCACACGACAAGACGAACAACCGACAAAGGATGTAAAACACACTTATTTTTATCTCTTTCCTTTTGTTTTTCTTCGCAAGGTCAGCCGGGGATAAAAAGCCGTACCTATCACATTATTTAACCCCCTTTTCCCTGCAGGGTTAGTATTGTATGTTTCTCATAAAGGTTTTATACACCGATACAGTATTAAGACTTGAGCCGTGTTACAGACCCCTTATTTAATGGGGCTCATGTCTCATGCTCATGGCAAGGGGGGTTTTTTTTTGTTGCTTCGTGTACCTCCTTCTACATCTCGTTTCCAGTAGGGATTGGTTGACGGCCTGAGGTCTGTCCAGCCTTCTACCCTAATGATGCCTAAATTTCTGAGATTTCGGAGCTTCAGTTTTCTGATAATTTTCTGACGGAAAAACCCATACGATCTGTAAATGTTCTTTTTTAATAAATTAAATAATATTTGCGTATGGAACTAAAGAGCCGCAGCTTCACATCCAAAGAGCCGCAGGTTGCCGACCCCTGGCCTAGGGATCAAAACCTCAGGATTTACGCTTCAACACACCAGAGGCTATCAGATCACTGAGCCGCAAAAGGCCGTGGTCATAATATATTTCGTAGAGAGTAACCTATAGAGCCCATTATTGTTATTTAACACACCTAAACACACATTCGAGGATTAACCTACATATTTCGCTCGCAACCTAGTAGCATTTAATTCCTTTGTATACTTTGTAAGGGGACTGGGGAGGTTATACGGTGTGCCTATAACTAATCTGCTGTTGACATTTTGCTCTAACGATCAATCTTTGGCCGAAAGCCAAGTGGTGGTGTACCTACGACGTCTTGATAAAATATGGGGTGATCGCATTCTAGGGTTGAACGGAGTAAATCGATAAACGATTCGATAATCTGAACTTTTCGCTCTGATAAATTAAATTTTCGAAAGAGCATCTTGACTTGAAAGGAAAGTAGACCGACTGTAAGCTAAGGGTCATTACAGATTGGGCATATTTTCTATAAGAAACAGCTCGATATTACACGGTTGTATGAACTGGCTTTTAGTTACAAACCAATACAGATCCATCACCTGTCTAGCCTACTACGTTGGGGTCTGCTTCCAAATGTACCAGATGCAGCTGAACACCAGTATTTTACATGGAGCAACTGCCTATCTCTGACCTCCACAACCCAGTTACTGGGTAAACCAATACAGATTAAAACGGAATTTTCAGCAACATGTCATCAGTCAAAGATCGAAGTGATCCCTTAGTTTAGACTATATATTCTGTATTAACCTCTACCATCGGGCAGACAGGTGTTTATGCGGTTGTGGCTTAATTAATCTTCAGGAAAAGGCCACTGCTGATCCTTTTAACAATCTCCGGCTCAAATTTGGGGCAGTAGAGCTCGGATTAGGTACTGTTCACTCACGAAAACCAAACGAGGTCTGTTGCCAAAAATCTTTCAGAAAATATGATAGTATTATTTGAAATATGGAACCTCTTCAAAAATTCTTCATGCCAACAAAATATGCTGAGCTCCTATCAAAATGCAGAATGCAGAATAACTCAACAGATCTCCACGAAATTATGTTTCGTTCTCTTAACTTACATTATTTATAGGTATAGACCATCGATCACTAATAAAGTGATCGATGGTATTATAGACCAAGGGAAATAAAAAATGTTTTGTAGTTTTACGAACAGCCATAGGGGACGAAACTATTTTTATTTCTTTTTAGCTGTAACTGGCAGAAATAAATATGAAACTTTTTTGTATATAGGAAATAAATGCAAGGAGCAATTCACATTAGGCACTACTATTCATATTTTTATTTTTATTTTTTGCTCGACAACCATGTGGACTTTATAACTAATATTAAGCTCTTGTAAAAGACATGAGATATGCAAAGATATGCAATAAAAACAAACCTTTTCGTTAAAGATTCCGCAATTCAATAAATGATTTGCTGAACAGTCTGATACTTCGTCGTGAAGAGGCTCACTTCCACGTAATTTACCTCGTTATATGAGCCGTTTCATGTCGAAAGTACCTAGAGCTTTACCGAGTGGCCCAAATAATTTCGCATTATCATCCTTAATTAACGTTATTTTATAGAGGAACATAAAGGTTGGATTCGTTCGTATAGTCGCTTTAGGAAGCATTCCATTGTACGGGGTTGTTAGGTTTTGTATAACGAACGGTACTTTTATCGGTCTCAAAATATGGTTTGGTGTTTTCCCTCGTATACAAGTGTGGTCGTAATTGTGAAAAGTCCCATTAAAAACAATAATAAATAATTATAAATATAATAATATAATAATAAAATATATTATATATATATAGTATAATTATAAATTAAATATATTATGTTAGAAAGAGTTTACGTATTAGAATGTTGTGATATTGATATGTAGTAGGTATGCAATATAATGTTAACTTTTAAGTATATAACCTAGATATAAGTTAAATATAATAATACTTGCTGCGCTCCAACGGGTTCATGCAATCTTAAGTTTTAGCCTAACCTGTTACTGAGTGTACATTATGCAAAAAAAAAAAATACAAGAAGCTTTGAGGAATGACATTAAAAATTCATATTATGAATGTTGTTTGATACAAAAGACAGTTTTTTTTTATAAACCTTTTTTTAAGCATGGGGATTTTTTGGCTCATCCGTCTGTTTTTAAGGCTTTTTTCTTTTATTCGTCGTATTGACAGTAATATTTTATTGTCTGTTCAGCGGGGTAAATGCGTAACACTCTAACAGTAGGAATAGCTTTAATTTTGACAGTTCCAAAATCATTCATTGCGTTATTTACGTTGTTGAGCAGACAAATTTTTCGAACATATGAAGCAATGGATTAGCAATAGGGTTTAAAATGATTCAGATTGTGATAGATAGTGTGTTACGAATCAGTGTGCTGGACCCTGAAATGACAACGTTTATTGTGGCATTATCGCCGTAATTGAGTTATATTTTGATTAGAAGCTCTTTAGTTTATCTAAAAGTTAAGTCTCATTATAAGAATTGATAGTTTCTTTAAAATTAAGGTCCCGTCTTATAATAAAATACCGCCATACTATTTATTACATTTATATACATATTATTAATTACATTTTTAAATATTTTTATTTAGATATAGTTGTGGCCTAGCGGCATCACGAACAGGGTCCAAGCTGCCGGTGGTCAGGGGACTAGAGAGAGGAACCTCCTCACTATGCGTGCCGTGTCCAGGAGTAATGCTTTCTGAATCAAGCTCTTGACTGCAATGAGAGCCACCTGAGGTGTTGGTATTGTTCGTTATTAGGCCATTTACTGTAACGATTATCGGTACAATGATTCCAGAGTCAACGTCCCACATGTTGACAACCTCGTGTGCTAAGTCAAGATATCCTACTTGTTTTTTTTTTTTATCTTTACAGCTTTCACGAGATTCTCGTCAGAAGGGACAACGATATCAACAACCATTGCATGGCGCTCTCGTCGACCTATCACTACAATATCAGGCTTATTGGCTATAATAGTCCTGTCAGTGATGATAGATCGATCTCAGTACAATGTGGGTCGGGCACATACCTTTAGTATGGTACTTCGTACTCCACAATGTTGTCCTGCAAGGCAAGTTGCTGGTATATAATCCTAGCCGCTAGATTGTGTCTGTGCAAGTACTCGCCGTCAGCAAGACGAGAACAATCGGAAACAATATGTCGGATTGATTCACCGGGACGCACTATGGTTCGAATATGCCGAAAATTCTTTCCTATTATTTTAACAAAACACACGAACTTCCAATTCCAAGAATTTTAATGCACCTGGGGTTGCGCTCATTGAGTCGCAGGTAGGTATATAAGAATAGGGGTAAGTAAACTGAGTATTATCATTAGCAATGTTGCATTCGACGCGATCAATACTTATAAAAGTGATTTTAAAAGTGGTTTTGGTTTAGTTTAGTGATGGATTTTGAAGTTAAAGTTATGTACTATCTTATTTTACAAAACAAGTTAGCAAGAAACAACTTTTTTTTTATTTTAATTTCTACATAATGTTTTAATATTGCAATTTTTCCTTATATTTTTTTCATATCTATTTTCGGCCCAGAAAGCTTAGACAACACGTGTCACAGACCTCAAACTTACATATACGGCTTAAACCCTCTTCTTTCAAATAATAATAAATCTGGCCTGTGGACTGCTGTGGAATTGTTTTTTTTTTTCTAGAGTTTCTTCCTAATCTCAAGATTAGAACTTTTTGAGGAGTGGCTTAAACAGACCAAAGAAAACCAGAATAGCGGACTGTGTGGTCTATTATCTTTAAAATGCGACTTATCCGGTATCACGGCAGATTCTTCAAGGGCTCTAAAGAATCCATACCCAAATGAGCCTCAAGGAAAGAGGATAGAGATTATGGGCCACTAACGCAAATTTACAAAAAAAAAATGGACCGCTCACAAGAAGTGACGCGAGGTTTTTTTTCTTCAAAAAATGGTGAATGGACCTCAAAAAACTTCGTGTTTAAGGTGTCCCTTCGCCACGCACAGCCATCTCCTTCCCTTCACCTTCCACTGTTGGACGTCAAAGCAAAGAGTTTGAACAGTCCAGGAATAAAACAAAAAGGAGTAGAGTTGACGATCTGCTAAGAACACGCGACACAAATCAGTTATTGGCTGCAGCAGAATTCTCAGCGCCATTGTCTGGGCACCAGACCTTGGCTGCTGTCATAAGGGACGCAAACGAAAGTCTCGACAAATGCAAAACCATGAAAAATTGTGTCAGTGACAGTGAAGGCAGCTGTCAAAGGTGTTTTTACAAAGGAAGAGACTGGCATATTATGTGGACTCAAAATCAATAACCCCCTCTTACAAGCAGACGCGTTAATGGAGCATGAAAGCTAGGCATATGGTATTTCTTTCATTTAAAGCCAAGAGACAATGTTTCCCTCCCGAGGAAGATTTATTTGTGGATGAGACTCGTGCAGAAAATTAACTTCAAGCTGTTTTAAACAAAACAGTTGAACCTTCAGTTATTACGCAGCATGATGTTATCAAATCTTCATCTCTTGGGGCATAATTTACTCTTATTAGCAAGTGGGGTTGTGATGGCAGTTCCGGTCACAGCAACTACAAACAAAAATTCGCCAGTAATGAAGCTACTGATTTATTTATGATGTCTTTTGTGCCGCTTCAACTGCACGATGAAAGTGGTAACGTTGCTTGGCAGAATCCTCGGCCATCTTCCAGTATGTATTTTCCACCAATTAAGTTTATTTTCTCCAAGGAAACTACTGATTTTACAGTTGCAGAAACGAATAAAGTCATGGAAGAAATAAACCAATTGTAGCCGACAATATGTAACGTTGATGATAAAGATATAACTGTCAAGCAAAAACTACTATTCACGATGATTGACGGTAAAGTCTGCGATGCCACTGAAACTTCTTCGTCACAAAAGTGATATGTGTGGAGCAACCCCAAAAGTTATGAATTAAATAAAAAATAAAATAAACCAAAACCACCTTGGTTTTGGTTTATCTACACTGCATGCATGGATTCGTTGTTTTAAATGTTTGCTTCATATAAGCTATCGGCTCCATGTTAAAAAATGGCAGCTACGAGATCCAGCTGATAAGGCAAATATGAACCAACTTTCAAAACCGATTCAAAACCGAAATGAGCTTAATTGTAGATAAACCAAAACCAGGTTTTAGAAATACAAATGATGGAAATGCCGCCCGTAGTTTTTTTGGGAATCCTGAGCTTAGTGCTAATATTGCAGATATAGATGTGATTCTCATCAAAAATTTGGACATGATGCTCCGAACCTTAGCTTCCGGTTACGATATTAAAAACGAAATTTTTTAATCTTTGCACTAGATACTATATAGTTGTATATTATCTTTATCCGTCATATTACATGCTTGCTACTGTACACAAAATTCTTGTGCACAGTGCAGATGTCATTCAGTCATTTCATTCCATCATTTCATTTTCATTGTTATTGAAATGGTTTTTACTGTAATTGGCATCATTACTATTGTTGTTGCTAGTCATGATGTGCGATTACGCTTTGAGGTGATAATCAGGTCAAACCCTATAATCTGTACCTAGAGATAAACTTATTGTGATTGTTACATGTTGTAGTTGCCTTCTGAATAAATAAATAAATAAATCTGCTCTGCTGCCAATTGGGCAGCTTTCTGAGGTAGCTCAGGAATCTCGCAATAAAGATTGCAGAACTTGATACTCCAAAGCGGTCAGTTTTACCACGAATAAAGATTTACTTAGTATGTTTTTGAAAACATATGACCCTTAGATAAACAGGATAAGAGAGGTTTAAAAAAAAAACAGGTAGCCTGCCTTCTGCAGTGTTAGATTTAATAATAGCCCCAACTTTAAAACCTGTACAAATTCCTTATAAACCCAATGTGAACTTGCAGCTACAGGATTATACTGTGCTGATGATTCATGAGAAGAGGAAGAAATTAGCGATAACGAGAGTTAAAATTACAACACAATGTACAAATTAGATTAATTTTGAAAATAGACTAGCTAGTTTTTTTTGTGACTATAAGCTATGTGCCTGACTAATAGCCGTTATCTGTAAATGTACAGATTGCTCATGGTTGTTTGTTTTCGTGTTTTATTTTCATAATACTTTTTTACATAGTCTATAACCACCACTCCCTCACCCCCTAAAAATGCGTCCCCTTACACCAAAACGAAATAAGGTAGTCATAACAGTACCCTAATTGCATAACACACTATTAATCACAATCTGAATTCTTTTGAAGGACATTGCTAATCCATTGTATCATATTATGTTCAAAAAAAATGTCTGCTCAACCAACGTAAATAACGCAATGATTATGGTTCAACTATCAAAATGAGAACCATTCCTCCATTCTAGCTCAGGTATGCATCGTTACCATTGCCATGATCTAACAATAATTTATGTCCCAAAAAACTGAATTCTATCGCATCTACAATGCATTCAAGGTGTATTGCCACAGTTTTAACCCCATAACGTCTTATTGGAATAAACCACATCACGTGAGTAGCTCAAGGACTAAAGCGCGGAGTACAAGCATCCCTCCAGTAGGTAACTAGAGCTCGTTTGTATAGCTGGTGGATTCTTACGGTATTTGCTGGAACAGCTACACGAGGGACTTGGACAAGGTCTAGGACATTTTTGTCGCATCGCAAATGAAGATGAATGTTTTTTAATGTTACGTGTTATTTTATAGCAAGGTACATTAAAAAAAAAAACTTGCTTTAGAACAGAAAATCAGACCGTTTCTTTGAAAAAGGAACTTGTTATTTAAGAGAAAAATATTCTACTCTCACGAGAATCTAAACAAAGCAAAATATTGCGAAAGTTTCATAAAAACCAAACCGTAGCAAAAGCGAGGATAACGTTAGGCTGATAACCCAAAATTATTGAGGGGGACGCTGAAGCGACGCGGATAAAATTCACCAAAAAAATACCTTGTAATTTAATTTCAGCTGAAAATACGAACGCTAATAATAGCTTTTTAAAAGGCAAATAATCGGGGTTGGCGTACTAGTAACGTGCTGCCCCCCCCCCCCCACTACCTCGTCCTTCATCGCCCCCTCCCCGCAGCATCCGCGTGTGACGTCAGAGCATCGATCGGCACCCTCCCGCCGAAATGTGCGGTTGTTAGGGTTGCAGCATCATAGCTATGATCAGTTAACGCGCCAAATTCGACGGGAAATTGGTTTAGTGCAGAGTAAATTGTTTATTGCGGCTTCGTTTAGTCCCAGTCTATGTGTATCTGATGATGCAGCATGCATTGTTCGTTATAGCACGCAAATTGTCAATAAAAAATAAATTTGGTGAAGTAGGTAAGTATATTCATAAAATTCCGTATTACCTACATACATTAGTGTTTCGGATTTTTCCATCTAGAGTTTCTCGGTAGCTGCCCGGAGTCTGGATTTGTGCCCGGTTGATGGCAATAGGCTCGCCCCCTATTACATGGGACTTAAACATAACTGGCGAAATGTGGGTGTGCTATAGGTACACCTCTGCCTAACCCTTCGGGGAATACAGGCGTGATGTTATGTATGTATGTGTATGTGACCTACATACCTAGTGGGCTGGCGGAATTATTTGCAAAAAGCATTTATCAACCCTGTAAAGGTCAATGTCTAAAAATCCCATCCAAGAAAAAAGGTTGCGTAACGAAGCTCTTATGTTTCTTTAGTAAACGGGCTTTGGATCGAGAGCTCATGAAGCGAACGCGCCTTTTCATTTCAAATTTCGAACAGTACACAGCACAGTACAGTTTTTTTATGTCACAGATGATTTATGCAATCGAGACGCAATCATTCCATCCAGTGTCAAGGAGCAAATCGAAAACTATCGAATTGAAACGCGTCGCTCGTTCCATGAATTAACACAACAATCCTTCATTTTTATTGAAGCGATTTTTTAACACAAAAAAAGAGACTATCGTCTCTTTACGAGAACTTTTGAAATAATTTACAAGCAATATAATGGTTTATGAAGGAATTTAAAGAAGTTACATTTGTTAGTAGCAACTACAACGGATAATAAGTAAGGTAGATTATCATCTGTCTGCCAAGGTTGGGATTATTCCGTTTTTGTATGTGTGTTTATGGTTCCGTGACTGTTTATTGAAGCTGTCATTGGAATGATAATCTCTATAGTCAAAAAGGCTTTTAGGGATTTCGTCTTAGCTAAGTATATTTAAATGTCCATTAGAAACAGGTTCGATTCTGAACAACCTTGAGATATGTTACGTATAGATTAGATTTATTCTTCGTTTGGCCCACTGAATTTTGTCCTACATAATAAATCCTGTGTCGTCCCAAACAAAATGCTTCCTTCGTCCCAAAATACAATTTTAATTATTTTATTCCCGCTTCGTCCTATTTTATATTCCTTCTACGGCCCATGTTTTTTTTTTATGCCAAACTTACCGTTTTTTACAATCGGAAAAAAAGGGTTACGTATTAAATATTTATCATCAATCAACTATTTAAAACAACCACTCCTCTTGTCTTCCCCGCGAGAGAAAATTTACTCGTATTATTTTATAATAACACTCTTTAGCCGCTCTTAGTGAGCAAGTTATACGTATACAGCTGACCTTACTGGAATCTGTTTAGAAGAGCAGGTAAAAAATGTCCACCCATTTTTTATTGCGTCCTTTGTTTGCTTGTATTGACTCATTTGCCCAATAGGGTTCCAATATTTTTTTCACAAATTTCAAATAAGTACTTTTTTTTTTGTTGACTGTACCTTTAAATTACTAGTAATTTGGGACGAAGCAGAACTTCATACGGGACAAATAAGTTTTTTTTGGAATGTGGGACAAAACTTCAGGACGAACGAAGAATAAATCATGGATTACTCACACCACTAAATACTTCACACGTATTACAGTCTGATAAGATTAATCAAGCAACTGTAATGGTTATTTTACTAACGACACAAATTTATAACGATCATATTACTTTGTTGTTTCAGTAGTGCAAAATAACTACATAGAACATCGTTGAAAGAGCTTCCCTGGTGAACTGGTAAATTGTATCTGCAGTGCACTAAATATTCCGCAAAAATAAAAGAGGTGCAGAATGGGTTTTTTTTTCTTTTGGACGAGTCTATGTGCTCACTCAGATAGTCTCCTTTACTAATTCACGAAAGCCTACGTTCGTCTCTGCCTTATTGTGAGAACTCAAATATACAGTTTTGTTACTGTATCTATTGCCAGCACTAACAACTTAGTTTACAAGTAACTAGACTACTATTATTTCAAATCATTTTAAAATAAACAGTAAGTACCTAGTTTTTTCAGTTAGGAGGTTGTGTAGAACCAGCAAATCAGTCCGTCAATGTATTCTTGGTTTTGGAGACAAATATTAGCTTCGGGTCGCCATTTTTCAGGGTGGTGTTCTTTTCCAACTACTCCCAACTTTAGAAAAAGAAACTTATACTTACAAACAAACCTAAACTCCCGATTCTTTATCAGCTCGTCGACCCAGCAGCCCGGCTGGATCCAACTGCCGGGGTTTGCATAGAAGTCCACGTCACCGATCGGCTGAAGAAACCCGAACACTCCTGGGTTCGTGTGTAAGACATCCACGAAGGCAGCGTCGCCTTTCGCGAGGTGGCCATCACTGTTTGATAGGCTGTAGCCGGGGTAGGCAGGATCTAGGCCTGGAATTTTTAAACAATAATATTAGGGCTACATAGTCGATTAAACTTGATTTTATAACTGAAGGAAAGAAACCCGTAATTAAAACATTCAAAATCTAGTTGCAATCTCATCTCAACGACAATCGATGTCAAAAACTTGTCAAAAATCTAAGAAAATGAGATTACAATGCGAACGTTCATAAAAATACGGCAATTGGTCCACAACAGACTGATCATTGTAGTTAAACTTTAAAAGTACTTTCTGGAATAGAATGCATTGAAAATCCGACGTACGATTTCCTGTTATTTAGAATTACCAAACAATGAAAGAGTCAAAGTCAAATCATTTATTTCAAATAGGCACATAAAATTCACTTTTGAACGTCAAAATTTACAAAAAAAATAGAATTGATTCTAGTTGCCCCTTTCAAAAGGCAGTTTCGTATGGAGAAGAATGGGCAAGAAACTCCACCGTTACTCGTTTGAAATGTTTTACAATATTATGTATACATTAATTATATGTGAAGATGATACACCTAGAATAAAATTACTAAGTATACCACAATAGGTAAAAATAATTAAATATAACGCATGACAGGTAAATTAATTATGAGATAGTTACATGGTGCTCACATATTTACAAATATTGAAAAGTAAATGATTTTTCCAAAATTTCACTAGTAATAATTTAGTGTGTGAGTTAAAGTAGTTACATAATGTAAAAAAATATGTCATAAAAATTATAAATTATACAATTAAATTAGCAACCAGTTTGATTTTGTCTAGACTCTAGATTGTCCTATGGAACACGACCAGCATGTTTCCAAGCATTCTTATCTAGGATATAATACTCTAATTTGTAATATGCTTGTTTACAAAGAGAAACCCATATATTATGGCAAAGTTGTTTGATTTTTTTTCCTCAGAAGATTGATAAGTTTTAGAAATCAGAAGACAGTCGCTCCGTATATCAAGAATTATCTTTCAGTGCTACAGTAACTAAGTTATTCGAAAACCCTACTCAAGCATAAGGGACTAGGAGTAATAGGTCCATACTAATCATTTATTAACCCTTATACTGCCATATGCAACAATACACTTATTTATGAAGTTTGTTCTAAGGCAGCATGCCTTGTGTTAGAACAAACTTCACGAATAAGTTATAGTGTTGCACAGCATGTATCAGCCGACGTTCCTTTTATTTTAAGTTAATGAAAAAAAAAACACTACAAAGTGAAAAAAACTAAGTAATTTTGGAAGTCGGTGTCCATGGCTTTGTATTTTCGTTTTTTGCCACCGACTTCCGAAATGACTTAAAAGTTATTTTTCAATTTGTAGTGTTTTTTTTTTGGGAATCGGAAGTTTATTTTTTGTAAAAATGTTTTTATTATTCACATTCTAGTTGTGGTACCTACCCCACACAAATTCGTATTCCACTACTTGCTTTGTAAATATGACTGGAAGTTATTATCAATCAATTCAATATACACTAAGTAGAAAAAAATAAGGATTATTGTAAGTAACTCAAAAATTTGGGCATTTGGGGCCGATTCTTTTTAATGTTTACATTAATGACATAACTGAGTGCTTTAAACACTCCCGTTTTTATTTGTTTGCGGACGATTTAAAGATTATGAAGCCAATTCAGAGTAACTTAGACTCCAAAATGCTACAGGACGACATTAACAGACTCGTTGACAGGTGCAAAGTAAATAAAATGATTTTAAATATTAGTAAATGTCACTACATCCAGTTCACTCGTAATAAAAAATAGCTTGAGAACAAATACTACATAGAGGGAGTTGAAATAAAGAAACTGAGTAATATTCGCGACCTGGGAGTTCAACTCGATCAACCCTTAAAGTTCGATGTCCATATCCTGAATATTGTCTCAAGATCTTTCAAGGTATTGGATTTGTTTTGCGAAATAGTAAGGAATTTAAAAGACCCGACACAAAAATAAAGCTTTTCAATACTTTAGTCCGTCCAATTCTAGAATAAAGTTCCGTAGTATGGAATCCGCATTACGAGGTTTACTCCAAGCGATTGGAGAGTGTCCAAAAGCGGTTTCTTTACCATCTGTGCTACGGAGATCACTTAGCTAAACAACTCACTAGCTACACTGACAGGTTGAGACACTATCACATGGACACACTAACCGGTCATAGGAAGAAACTGGACTGCGTCATCCTTCACAAAGTTTTGAATGGTACGATAGATTGCAGTGAACTTTTGGGCTCATTAGAGATTAAAATTCCGACTCTGATTCCTAGACATAACACATACAACCTATTTTACATCCCTGGCTCAAAAACGAACCTCGGTCATTACGCCGCTGTGCCAAGACTTTGTAGGCAATACAACACGTTAGCTAAAACTACGAATATAGACATCTGCGAGTCTTTGTCTAAATATAAGAAGTGTATAATAGATTTAATTTAAGGCGGTACCCCGACCTAAACCTTGTCATAGTGCGTTATTCAGAGGCTATTAACTCATTCGCTATGGGTAGATAATAATTATAATAATTAATAAATAATAAACTACATCTAAAAGCACATTATTAATGTTCGATATCCTATCATCACATTGCACGTTCTTATTTGTTTTTATGTGCTATAAATACATTTAAAATCTCCTTGTAAAAAAGTGACTAAAATTATTGATTGCATGCATCTTTTGCTAAAGGTGACGTTCTATTAATTTGAGGATTACACTAATGGATAGATAATTTAAAAATCTAAATAATTCACGTTTTATTTTATTTCAAAACATTACTTGTCTTTTTTTATTACAATAATTTCAATTTTTTTGTGCATTCTATGATAAATGAGCGTGCGCAGGGAGCGAGACAGAGCGAGACTCAGCAACGGGACAGAGAAGGACCGAACGCTCAAGGTCGTTTGGTCGGGGAAGTGCCTTAAGTATCTCACAGATTTTTATTTTATGTCCTTTAAAATTTTATTAACTTTTACAATATGTTACCTATTAGTAATATTTTTACTTTGTTAGCTTAGTTGTTAACTTTATTGTGCATGCTGTGGTCTCCTATAAGTGAAGGAGTACACCTGCTTACACATCTTTTGTTGGAGCTCTTAAATAAATAAATAAATAAATACAATTTATATTCGACCACCCCTGAGGCTGCTTGCTGGAGATATCGCGTACCAAACATAGAACAAAAACATACAGACGAATTGAGAACCTCCTCCTTTTTGAAGTCGGTTAACAAATAATCATTAATAACTGCCGTGTACTGCGTCGTTTTTAAGTCCACAGTTTACGTCTATCACCTTGTTAAATAATTCAACCATATGTGAGAATTTGATCGAACGTTCAAACATCAAAGAGAATGCAATACACTGATGTACGTTTGTATTGTATCATTGATCTTGTGGACATAAACTAAGTAAATTTTAGGTTTATTTATATCTATAATAATAAAGTTTGCAAGTCTGCAAACCACCAAGCAAGCAAATTTAAGGTTAATTTTGCAAGCTGGCAGTAGGTAATATCCACGTTATCTTATCAGGGATCTACCTGATACTTCCGAAAGTAAAGTTATTTTTCATTCTGTAGTCTTTTTTTTTGAAGTCGTTTTTTTTTTTGTAAAAAAAGTATTTATTTTCCACTTTTTAGTGTAGTAGTTAATAAATCTAAGTTACAATAGCCTAATGTCAACTGCTCATCACCTTTTACAAAATATTTCTGTTCCCGACGCACGGACGTTAATAGTTGAGGAGTTCTCCTGTTAAGAACCAAAATCACTGGAGCTGCACCATATGCATTGTGACGAGCATAAATTGCTTAGCAACCATATTAGAATCGAATCGCAACCTTGAAATACTTATTATTGAGAAGTTCCGGTGACCACCTCTGGTCTTCATCATCAGTTTCACTTCACCGAATGGTGCTTTCCAAGAGCAAATGCACGAGGTTCCAATAAAAAATACCCAAATCGCTATACGTGTGCCTGTAAAATTTGAGGATTTCCCTCGATTTCCATGGGATCCCCTCATCAGATTCCGACTTGGTGGCAATGGGACCACCTCGAGTGCATACCCTTTCAAACAAAAAAAGAATTTTCCATATCGGTCCACAATTGACGGAGAAGTCGATGAAAAAAAACAAAAAAAAAAAAACGTCTAGTCGAACTTATAACCTCCTCCTTTTTGGAAGTCGGTTAAAAACGACATTTCTTATAATTATCAAGAAAATGGAGAAGCTAAAATCTTAGGTAGAATTTCTTTAAATAGCTCCGTAGCTCACCGGTTATCCTGCCGAGCAGCAATCCTCGAGACCGCAGGTGCTTGCCTGCAAACCCTGCGGCCTCAGCACCCAGCGAGAAGCCGACCACGTGGATGGATGAGGCCGGTACTCCGACAGAGTCCAGGAATTGGATGAAGTCGGCTAGCTTTCTGCCCATGTAGCGTGTGTTTTGGACTGCTGATATATACCTGGGTAAAGGACGGTTAGGGTTATTGTCTATTAAAGATAACCTGATGGGGACTTAAAACATCGATTATACGATCAATTGCCGACTATTTGTGCCCGACAAATACATCGATCACCGCCAAAGTCGCCGACTCAATATGTTCGCGCAACTGCCTTGCAGAACGGTCGCTAGAGCTGAATCGCCTGTGTGTCATACTTTAAGGATGCTCATTGCCCTCCTGATGGCCAACCCTGAATGTGATGTGTTTGCGGACGAATGGAGTAAAATTAAGCGCGTATGTCTGATGTTCTGTGAGAAACAGTACGCGAGGGGGTCCACTGTTCCATGTTAGTAATTAGCGAATTATTGTTTATGACACAATTGTCTGTATTGTATAGTTTTGTTTTCTTTCTATGTTACTTAATGTAATTGGTATGGTACCGTGTTAATTATCTAGAAATAAATAAATATATTGCCAACCATATTTAAAATCTTCATAGTGAAACTCCACTTTTTCCAGTGGAAACTGGTAGGCCCATTGCATTTACTGAGGGTTTTCTACTCCAGACAGTAGCCATATTCTGGTTAAAAAAGGCATGGCACCAGGAACTAAAGATTCTGAAGTAGGTCAGACTGATGCATCTCCTACAATAAACAATTCTTGATTAGTAGCTTGGGATTAACCCAAAGCACGACTTTGTCGGTATCTTAGCAATATTTTGCTTACGTATTTTCTGACTAAACCTATTATTCGTTCCAATTTAAGGCCAAACCATTGAACCCACATCGAACCAGTAATTAACGAAAATGCCTCAAATTAATTACTCGCAAAACAAAAAAACGCCAAAGCAAAACAGAACGGGCCTTTGTGCCTGGACGTGGGAACGGTCATAAATCTAGTGAAACTCCGTTGGCTACTAGCCACTGCGAGCTGCGTCATAAATAAGGGAGTTAAATAAGGCCTGGTATATACCAAAGCGGTGATTAGAAAGAAAGAAAGAATATTTGTTTATTCTGCACAACCAAAACGCACATTACAAATAATTGACATTAATTAATACACACATACAAAATAGCCAAAAGCCTCGTATTCAAGCTACAAAAGTTTGTCAATTTTGTCTATTACTTGATGTTAGGACCAGGGACCAAAGACAATACCCATTGCTCTGTGTTGCGACACTGACAAATGACAACAGTCAAACTATCAAAACAAAAACAAAATGGGCATTGGAGTGTGGAAAAATGACTACTATGATTAGCGGAGAGGATAAAATATGTATCGTAAACAACCAATAGGATTTCGTTCTTTACTCATCTAATCTCAGGTTAGCTTCAGAGGACATGATTCAAGGTGTCTACACCTACACCATAAAGAACATAAAATCCGCTACTAATGCCACGATTAACGTGGCCACATACTGGACCCAAGTAATTTAGAAAAGGATTATTCTATCGATTCAATGAGAAGAACAAGCACGGATGGGAGATAGCCCATATTCATTTGACGCGAGTAAAGCATAGATGTTGTGGTTTGAGAAGTTGTGATGTGAGAGTCTCGTAAGCAGAAAAGACACGCAGCGGACCCGGGGAAAGATGATATGAGCGGTGCGCAGTCAACGTATCTATCTGCAAACCTTTCTTCTCCTCTCTGCCCATATCCACTCCGGTGTATACCGAGCCTAAGGCTATAACGTTTTCCTCAGGGTCGAATATTGGGTCGCATTCGCCCTCATGTATGCGGAATCATAACGTTTCAGTAACATGTTAAACGCTGTAACAACTGGATTTCGCTTAGGTACGCGGTTTAATGGACTACAGTCATTTGTGTCGTATTGCTTATATTATTTGGGCTTTGTGGTCCTTAATAGAGTGTACTATGGGAGTATGTTTATGTGATTACAAATTCTATGATTAAATCCATACATACTATTCTATACTTACAAATAAAAATCAATTCCCGCATAATTATAAAATATAGCTAGGCCCCGCGGCTTCACCCGCATAAGTCTTGATCCTGTGGCAATATCGGGATAAAAGTATCCTATGTCCTAATCCATGGCCATGGTCTACCCATGTGCGAAATTTCTTCCAAATCCGGTTAGCCGTTTTACCGTGAAAGCGTAACAAACAAACATACAAAATATCTAATTTGTTGTTAAATGATAAATTAATTCTTAAATAAATTCCTAAAAATAAAAAAAAATATTTCTGTAAATAGGTTTGTACAAACACTTTTACACGTCGAATCATATTTTTTAAACTAGATGAGGTCGGCGTTTCCTATTTGACTACTCTGAGAAGAGAGAAAAAAAAAGAAACAAGGCCAGGCAAGCAAGGGGAAGAAAGGCCGAAACAAACTCAGAGGTCACAGTCTCTTATAAAGTCCAGACATAATCTTGATCACATCATGTGTAGACCATGTAGATTAGTGTCTGAAATGGTCTTTTCTGGAAAGAACCACACAGATTGAGTGGAACTGTCCAGTCAGTGCACGCATTTGTCAGTAATTGTGTGTAACTCAGAACTTAAGGAGCTCAACGATTGTGTTCGTAATTGTCAGGACAAGGTATGCCATTAAAAAACAATGTTTTGTCTGGAGGAATCCCTTCTCGACGAACTGACTGACAGACAACGCACAGGCTAAACCATTGGCGATAGGCACATTAAAATTCACCCGGGCGTCGCCGGGTACGAACAGCTAGCAATATTATATGTAAATGCGAAAGTTACTCTGTCTGCCAGTTACCTTTTTATGCCTTAATGGCCGAATGGATTTGGATGAAATTTGACACACAGGTAGACCTTGACCTGGGTTAGGATATAAGATATAAAAAAAAAATAGGAGGACTTTTTATCCCGGTAGTACGTTCCCGTGGGAAAATATCCGACATCCACGCAAGCGAAGCTATAGGCAGAAGCTATTAAGACCATCATGCTACATGATCCCGTGGCAGAAAAAGCTGCAATCAAGTCAACATCATCGATCAAATCCAAAGACTATCAGAAGAGTGACAATGCATCATTACAACGCGCCAATCTGTCTTTCAACCATCTTTAATACCCGTTTCAAGGTCCTATAGTTCAGTCAACCACTGCCATTTGGAAAACAACATAATGACGATTGAAGATAAAACCATAACAATCATATCATCATGATAACAGCTTGTAAGGCAATCATACAATAAACATGAACTTACCATGGAAACACGATGAGCCGTGACCAATCAACGGCGATGAAATTGTAGTTGCCTGCCTTTAAGTGAGCTGAAAACAAATTAAAGGAAAAATATAATCATACTTGTTTCATAATTTTCATATATTGTAATTTTGTAAGACATGAATGATATCCATTTCTTGTAAGGTGCTCGTTGCTGGGAAATATAGATTTCTATACAATTAAAGGTCTTGCTTGCATTGGTATTATTTTAGTCTTGTAACATATGACTTAAATGCATAGTTTTATGATTTTTACTACACCATTTTATAACTACATTCATGCTATCCGGTTAGAACCAAAGGCTGCGGACCACCCTTTTCGTGTCTGTGATGTCGTATAAAGCGAATAATAAATGAAAATAGAGTAGGTTGATTCGTCTCTATCAGATTTTATCTATCTCCCTCTCTCTCTCTCTCCTCACTACTATCTGGTAACATAAATAGGTACACGAGTAGTTTTTCTTCAAATTGGAAACAATTTTGGTTTGCTTCAACTAATACTTATAATACCTAACTGTAAAATAACAAATACAAACAATACCACTGATATCAAATACAATTTTAATTTTTAAACGTTTCTTAGATTATAATATAAGGTCAGTAACAAACAATGTTGTCCAATCGCCCTCCCTTATTTACCGTATCAATTACTCCACAAAACGACCACTAACAATTTTAACACTGACCACACCATAAAGATAGCGTTATTGTCTATAGCGATAAAATCGTTTTTATTACGACATTGCCACCATGTTTGGTTTCCATAAATATTAAATTATTAGGCATCAATGGATGTGTACTGTCCATTAACTCTGATTAACGCAATTATTATTATATTGTAGTGACAAGCTAAGTTCATCCTTTCATAGTTCTTCAAGTTTCTCTATGCCCATGCAACGTGGTTCTCAAAACAGTGTACGACATAAAGACAACAAGTCTTTCTCACCAATTTTAACATTATGTCAACAACATCTGCATAAGAGGTACGCTGCTTATAACAAATGAGGGTCTGACCCTTCTGACCTCAGACATATAGAGGGATAACCTAAACATAAATAACTGTTTCCTATATCCACATTCACAAGGACGACTCTAGTTACAGGTTAGTGTCCCGGAGCAACCAAACTAATTATTAAAAAAAATAGTCATACAATGATATTCGTTCAAACAAAACTTCGGGATCCCCAATTCGCTCCGCAATAAGTACTTATTTATTATTTTTACATATCCATTTCCGTATATGAATTGTCAACATGACACATTTTCAATGTCCACGATAAAATCTTTTAGCACACTATCGATATAAACACATCTCTAATTGACTTTACCGATACCGCTGCATTCGTATGTGGAATCGATTAGAGCTGCGGCATTATGTCAATTATGTATATGTATATATACATATGTGTGTAGACTTGTATCAATGTTCGCGTATTCTGCGCATGCAATACTGACGTCATCGTCACATTAAATATAACTGAAATCACTATATTATTTCGTAAACAATTTAACTTTTAACTTCTATTGCTGACTGAATCAATTAACTTTGCCCAGATCAATAATCAAAGCTAGATTCCTTCGAGCAGCAGCTGAGCAGACAATGATGCGGTCGGCGGCCATTTACAGTGTTTTTTTTTCATTCTAAATGGTCAGTTTTGCTGTCATCAGCACACTTAGACTCACAGTATCCATTTCCGAAGTAGACCGTACATACTTTCGATTTTTAGACGTACCAGCTGGTCTATTCTATAAAAATCTTCCTCTATTCTGTAGTCAGCTTGAAGTTAGCTGTCAATAGTGTGAATGTCAATTCCAGGTGGAATAACAGTTCACTTCAAGCTGACTTTACGTAAGTTTTTACGGTACGATTTTGTCAGAATAGATCTAATATCGAACGATGTCAGAATGGTTGATATGACTGAACCTCTCACTAAATTATGAGCTACTTACTACTCTAATCACTTATATTGATGGTGTAAAATAGACGTGTGTAACTCTTTACGGAACCGACTCACTGATCCGGATCATTGAAGTGATTCAAAAGATTGGTTCAGTAACAACGTTTCAAACGGGTCATTTGGATCTGAAACATTATTTTGCTCTGTGCTCTTTCCGCGCGACGCGTCGGTTGCGAAGCGACTGAGCAGTGAGCGAGAGAGGGAGACTGAGAGACTGATACACTGAGTTACTACTGACGCGCGAGTCGCGAGTGAGCGGGTGAGATATTACAATCTATACAAGTCAGAAACAGATCCCAAATGAGATGTGTATCACTCTCAACTCTCAGTGTTTCATTGTCGTTATCCATGTACGTAAAAATTAGCACTAAGGCGCTTACATATAAAATTGAATACGATACGTTAGTAGTTATCGTTCGTAAGTGTATATGTAATATTCTGTATTTTATTTTTATATCCTTTGAGCCGATGAGCCAAATGATCCAAATGAAACATATCAGTGTTTCGGATCATTACAGTGATCCAGATGCAAATGTTCCAATTACAAAAATGATACACTTTGCCCACGCCTAGTGTAAAATGTAGCAAGAAGTTATTAGCAAGTTTACACACGTGAGACGTGCTACGCCGTAGCAGCCTCGTTATCGCCTACGAGCCTACGACCGCTACGACGAGAGTAGGGAAAGTATGCAGTAACAAACTCCAAATTCAAATACTATACAATCTTGAAATGTGTTACTGTTTTGTAACAGTTTTTTTTTTTTTGTTTAATTGGTCATTACCTACCTTATTTACCTAGATCAGATTTTTTAAATTATGAACCTCAATAAAGACTGAAAATGATTAAAAAAGGAGCGTCTTATAATTCAAAATATTTATTTCCTTTTACCTAAAATGATCGAGGATAGGATATTAGCCTTTTTGAATGTTATGTTACGTATGTTGATTATTCTCAAAATTCAAGAAGCTCATTTTGAAACGTTTCACGCCAGAGTTGCACGAATAAAATATATTTTTCACGTTTTAGTTATATAATACAGGTGCATACCAGCTCAAAGTTCATAGAAATCGTATTTCTAGAAGCCTCGCAAACGACAAGTTATTACCTGCAATTTGTGAAAATGCCTGCACATATAACTTGTACTTCCAGATCGTACCTACTAGCCATTCCTTTGTGAATTTTATTATGTGCCTGTATTATGCAAAAAATCTACGGATGTTAAAAATTTCTTGTCCACTGTAGGTTTCCTGTCTTTTCTTTATATTTAACTTTCTTTACCTATTATGGTATAGTCATTTTATTCTAGCTGCATCGTCTTCACATATAATTATATAATTAATGTATACATAATATTGTAACACATTTTAAAAGAGTAACGGTGAAGTTTCTTGTCCATTCTTCTCCATACGAAATTACCTTTTGGAAGGGGCAACTAGAATCAATTCTATTTTCTTGTAAATTTTGACATTCAAAAGTGCCTTAGTTGTGCCTATTTGAAATAAATGATTCGATTTTGTTTATAATCGTGCTCACAAAGAAATATGTTATACATACATACATACATAACATCACGCCTGTATTCCCCGAAGGGCTAGGCAGAGGTGTACCTATAGCACACCCACATTTCGCCAGTGGTTGTTTAAGTCCCATGTAATAGGGGGCGAGCCTATTGCCATCAACCGCGCACAAATCCAGACTCCGGGCTGCTACCGAGAAATTCCAGATGGAAAAAACCGATAACACTTTGCCCGACCCGGGAATCGAACCCAAGACCTCGTGCTCAGCAGTAGCGCTTGCGACCACTAGACCAACGAGGCAGTCAGAAATATGTTATATCTATCAAAAGAGGGGCAATTTGTGTATTTTGAAGAACGACTGCATTCTAATCTCCGTCTCAAATTCTCAATACTGTCAAAACTACCTCTAATTTAACTGCATACAGTCAACTGTGGCATGTTTACTTTCCACGAGCAACTATACCCATGAGTACTGTACATATATGTCATATACTCGTATATATCTCGATTACTAAAAATCTGTTGCCACAAGTTAATATCAAAGCGATACAAAAGTAGAAAAATCTACTATTTTTATAACAGATTCTCATAATCGATTTAATCGAAAGATATTTAAATACCGTACTAATGGGTAAAGTTGTTCATGGAAAGTAATGATGTTGAGGGTACTTATGTGACAAGTTCTTGAAATTGGTATTTCCTGATTGCGGCGATTGCGACTAGATTCTGGATGTTTTTAATTACGGGAATTGGCTTTCTGGTACCGTTCCCCAGGCGTGTTAAAGGCCATTAAGGGGATCTGGAAGATGGGCAGCGTCTTTCTGTCGATTATTCACCAACCTTTTGCATAGCTCCTGATCATTTATCATTTTGAAAAATCATGACAATTTTCATATTTATAAGAGAGGTGTGGTTTAATATTCGACGTTTTGATGTAGAATGTTTGACCATTCACAACATTCCACCATAAAATAGGAATTGTATTAGTCTTAGTATTATTTGTCTTACCATTTCTTACAGTAGTGGTACCAACTCCTCCAGTTGACTCGGAAAACCCCATCAGGTATATCACAGTAGGACTCGAGAAGTCGAACGACGTGGCACGCAAACCATTCACGTCATTCGGTGGTATTATCTGGAATGTCGTGGGATTTGCCCTGCAAACATAAACATGAAGTTTTTATTAGGATATGGAAAGTTCGTAAAGAGTTTAGGAGGTTAAAAGATGGCTGTCAACACAAACATTTTTTTAATTATAACTTTTTCTTTTGTTTGGAAAAGTGCTTATCATTTTATTGGAAATTAAGCTTTGTTTTGGATAGGGCTGGGTTGACTGATTGACGCTTGACTGGAAAATCATAAAAGATCGTAACACATTGTTTTTTTCTTGCTACATTGTTGATAGTAAACGGTTTGGGTGGAGTATTTACTTCAAAGTAATATAAGACAATAGTTCATAAGCTGCTTGTTTTATTTTGTGCCATTATTTCTCTCTACAAACCCTACCTACACATTCACGGAAATAAAATGAACAGTCTGTCAGAAAATTCCCGGAAAACTGAAAAGTAACCCCAATTTATTTTAAACTAGCCCCGACACAATATCCATTCCTCACACGAGGATGTTTGAAAGGTCGCTATCACGAACATGACATCATACCCCTTTTCGTTCAGTCCAGCCATTTCCTAACAACAAGGTACGGTCATGAAACGTGCCTAATGTAGCCGTGATGTTGGCCTGAACAAAGGTTATAGCAATTACGTTGCACGTCAAATGAACAAATGCTTGCATGCGCTGCCTTGCGATTGAACCTTCTCGGTCATATGATGCCCTAGTACATCACGGTAATGTTTATTGTAGGATTTTCGAATTTGTAAACTGTTTTTATGAAGACACGAAGGGGTATTTTTATGAATTTGGTTACTTATTCTAATGGGTTCTATCATTTCAGTAAACTACAGAAAAACTTTTTTGCTTAGAACTTAGAACTACTTATACAAATATCTCATCGATTTGCGATGAGGGTGTCAAAAGTTTCGGGGGACCGATGAAGCGATCAGGATTGAGCGCGGAATATTCCAGGGCGATAGTTTGAGTCCGCTTTGGTTTAGCTTAGCCTGGAATCCTCTAAGCACACTGCGGGAAGATTCATAATCATCCTATAACGTACCAACTGCTGGGACACAGGCCTCTCTGTGAGAGGGAGAGAGCCGTAATCCACCACTTGGGCTAGTGCGGGTTGGTAGATATCCACGTGTCTTCGATTTTTTGGTTCTAGGACATGCCGATTTGCTCACGATGTTTTCCTTCACCGTTTTGAGAGCAACGGTGATGAAATAAATTACACTAAGTGAAGCACGTGCCTGGGTTCGAACCCACGACCTACAACTCATAAGTCGGGGCCGTTACCACTGCTCTCTCACATTTTTGTAATTACAACCTAGGTGGTTTGCAGTCTTCTACGGTATATTCTCTAGAAGCAATAATGTATGTTTTTCATGCACTGGGCAATGGGCTTATTGTATATGTATTAATGGGATATTTGCTACACATGCAGTTAAAATAAATAAATCTACAATAAAAACAAATCTGTGGACTCTTTCAAGCCCGTAACAAATATTAGCGCACTACACTACACTACAGTTCCGTCCCGCTACGGAAATTGAGCCCACGACCCTGAGCTCAAAATGCGGACTGTTACGTCACTTTGGTCGCTAAATGGGCTACTAGAGTGCGCGCAAAATATGTCTGCACGCGGCCGAAATCGGAAATAATCGTTTGGCGCCGTCTCGATGTTTATATCAGGTGTCAAGAGAATGTGTTGTGCTCCGTGTATTCCAAAGTAAATAGTCGCCATGTCGAAAGTGATTAAAAGAGCTAGCAGGAATATAGTCTTGGCTGTCAAACACGCGCGCAGACTTATCTTGCGCGCACTGTACTACAAAGTTTAGGCCAGTTTCTTATGTGTGTGCGATAAAACCACACCGTTTTTCGTATTTTCACACAAGTATGAATCCAATTTCAGAGAATTTGATAGAAAAATATGTCGCTTTTCTTTGAAAGCTGTCTAACGCTAACTTTACTTGGAATAAATTTATGAATGAAAAGGTGTTGCCAAGCTTAGTTATGAAATCTACGTATGCTCCAAAATTGTCAAACATAGTTAGGCTATTAATTTTAATGGCCGGAAGGACATGTATATATTAGTATTATGAGCGAACCATGAATAAAGGCTCCCACGGACAGGCGCGATGCAACCGCGCGACGCATGTCATGCCTCTTTGAAAGAGCCTTAGTGAAATAAAACGAACAATACATACCTAGTGAATAACTTATACTGTATATCGAGAACTTCATCTCTCGGGCAGCAGTAGCTGCAGAGACCAACTGGTGCTGACATGAAACATATTTCTGATATTCCTGAAACAAGAGTGATTGATTGTAAAGATAAAAATAGCCTCATCATGCTCACTCAGATATTGTAGAAGACTATAACCGTATTGTTCAATAGTGGCAACTGTTTTTTTGTCTAGGACTTTTTGGTTAGTGATTATTCAACACAGTCATATCGAAACTCTGTACTTCACAGAAGGCTCCGCAAATTCAGTATAAATAGTCTTTTGATATGCAGATTTTATATAGCAGATACTATATAGGTTATAAGTGTATTAACAAACAAGCGGTTCCGCTTCCTAAAAGATGACCAAAGCAGAGTTAAACTAGGAACTGAAAGTTTTCCGTGATAAATAATACTTCATTTACGAGTATGTTTAGAACAAGGTCGCATAGTACTAGCAGTTATAATTTCATTACGTCTGTTACTTTAATGTCACACATTAACAATAATGTCATTAAGGGCGAATTTCATCAACATTTTATACCTAGAATAAGTCTTATCCTGAGAATATAAACAAAAAAAAACATAAAAATCAAATAAAATAAAAAACAAATCAATTTTTAAAATTTCTACATTTATATCTGTAATTTTTATGGTGTACATAATAAAGAGTATTCTATTCTATTCTTTTCTATTATATTCTATTCTAATATATTTTGAACTGTCACACGTCAATTTTATTCCACAGATAAAAGATATCTAACTTTGGTAAAATCAGCCCTTAATACTCGTAATACCTATGGAGGGCTGTCAACCGATTACCATTAATTCTATTCTATTTTTCTTTATGGCAATTGGTGCTAACAATTATTCAGCCAATCTTAGATATCTTATGAAGACTCGTATGAATTTCCTTTTAAGGGGAAAGTTGAAAACTACATACAAATACTGAGAATTTATTTAAAAATCCCAATTATACTTTTGGAGACAATCCTAGACATCAAGCTTCTAAACCAGGCCTCCAGATATCTGACCGAAGGCAACCTTCCCAAATGCCAGCCAAAATAAGCATCCCAGATCCCTGACAGAGAAACATCACCGTTGTGAGAAGGTTGGCTTAGCGGTCACCGACCCGTTTATCTAACGAAGTTACACAGGCACTACCTCCTTTGTCACAGAGGTCTTTGTGCATGAATGAACTGCTAAGCCGGGTTGATTGATTGAAAGTTCCTCCATGGATTTCTGTTACAGGTAGTTTCCTTTCACAGGGTGTAATGAACAACCTTCTTTCAGGACCATATTGCGTGTTTTGAGGTCCCTAACATGAGTTTCGCCGCTGATAGACATACTTATATACAGGATGTCCCGTAAATAATTGGTCAAACGTAACGGGTAAGTAGCTCACCTGGTTTTCAATAACTAATTTGAGTAGTTTTAAAAAAACCGTTACGGTAACCAAGTTATTTTTTACAATTTTTACTATTTTCTCTACCAGAATTCAGGTTTTTTTTAGTGCTCTCGCTGCAAATGATACCATTTTTAGGTATGAGTTTTGTTGATCATTTCAGAATAGCTTACTAATGTTATAAGATTTTTTTTTTTTAAATTACGTTTTATTTGCCTTAGAAAAAATCCTTAAACTGAAAACATTTTTTTACGATGCAAATAAAATATCTGGTTTATCGTAACGGTTTTATTTTAAACTATTTAAATTAGTTGTTCGAAATCAAGGCCGGCAGTCTCGACATAGATAGCGACGCTGTCGCAAACTACCGATGGCTAAATATTAAGGTGAAACCTCATTTTTAGCTCGCCATATTCAAATTTTATTTGAATTTGACGATTGATATGATATTGATGATTATTATTCGATAAATATATAATTCCAACAGTCGAAAATCGCATTTTGATCACCATACGACTTAAAACAGAGCTGCAATTAGCAAAAAACTAAAAAAAAAAAAGAATTTTGCGGGCTACAGCTGAGGATTCACCTTAATATTTAGCGATCGGTAGTTTGCGACAGCGTCGTTATCTAGTCGAGACTGCCGGCCCAGGTGAGCTACCTACCCGTTATGTTAGATCCATTATTTACGGGACAACCTGTATAATTGGAGTAGCTGTTGCCTACGACTTCGTCTGGATGAATTTTCTTCCAGAAAGAAAAGTAGCCTATGTCTTTCTCCAGGTCCCAGGATCATCATCTGCCTGCCTTTTTCAAACTATGTTGGGGTCGGCTTCCAGTCTAACCAGATGCAGCTGAATACCAGTATTTTACATGGAGCAACTGCCTATATGACCGCCACAACCCAATAACTGGGTAATACAATACCCCTTGGTAAGACAGGTTGTCAGATTTTTGGGCTTCTGACGACCTGTAACGACTGTTAAAGATCCACAAATGACAGTCGAGCCACGGAGGGGTCTCGGGGATGTAAAGATGGTCACCCATCCACGAGCCAACCGCGGCAAGCATAGCTTAATATGATCGGTCGACCAATGTGGCTGTTATAACTTAGCCACGAGTCCCTCGTCCAGGTCCCAGGATACACATTTCATAACGATGGCGTCAGTGGTTTAGGCATGAAAAGGTAACAGATAGACCGACAGAGTTATTTTCGAATTATTATGGAAATATGTATTTCTCTGATACATTTAAAGAGTAACACACAGGTCTTGTAATCAAACTTAATAAATAGTAGATGAATCGCTTATCTATGAGATAAAATCAATGCATTAAGGCTCCAATCAAACAGGTGCGACCCGACTCTACTAGAACAATTTCTATGAATACTTCATAGAAATTATTCTACAAGACTCGGGTCGCGCTGTCACTTCGCACCTGTCTGCGGGAGCTTTTATATGTAGAAATTTTAAGTGTCACTTTGACAGTTACAGCAGGTCGAACAGGTCGATGAATATTAGTTCTTGGGTTGTTTAAACAGGGTGGCAAAGACATTGACGCGCAAACTGTAACCATGAATTATTCAGCACATGATTCTAGATTTAGCGTAGAAATATTTCGTCGGTCATAAAAAAAAAAAACTTTTCCATACTTTTTGACCGTGTAGGTATTGCACTTTTCTATAAAACAGAAGATTTCTTTTTTTAGGGTTCCGTACCCAAAGGGTAAAACGGGACCCCATTACTAAGACTCAGCTGTCCGTCTAAATTGTCATGTATCTCATGATACATTTTCACAGATGATGTATTTCTGTTGCCGCTATAACAACAAATACTAAAAAACAGAATAAAATAAATATTTAAGGGGGCTCCCAGACAACAAACGTGATTTTTTTCCGCTTTTATAGATAATGGTACGTGAACCCTTCGTGCGCGAGTCAGACTCCCACATGGCTGGTTTTTGATAACCGATGAAATATTTCTATGCTACGTCTAGAATCATGTGCTGGATCCATGGTAGCAGGTTGCGCGTCATGTCCGTGCCACCCTTTTTTTTTTTGGGTGGGAAATCATCAAATGACCTCTCCCGCTCTGGGCGGAGCGGAAGGGCGGGTCAGACTCTTACTGACTAAAACCCACCCATGTTCCTTCAGTTGCCTGTGCGCCAGGGCCACGGTAACTCTTTCGAACAATCCGCGACCCCGGCAGGCATCGGCCCTATCGGACCCCGTCAATGATGCTGACATCTCTTTGAGGCGCGCGTGGAACACAACGCGCCGTCGACCCGGGCCTGGTCCTTACCGAACGGCAAGCTGGACCGTGCCACCCTGTATTTACAATTCTAAAATTAAGCATTTTTTATGTAGCTGTAATACTGTGAGAGTCTAGTCTAAAGTCTAGACACTAGACTAAAGACAGTTTCGCAAGCGATATTATCTGTCTGTTACTAAACCCGCGATCAACGTCAGAATTATTGACAGCATTGTTTCACCCTCTGCTGAAGTATAAAGGTACGAGTTCGTAGCTGACTGCATGCAGCAGCAGCAGACGACCTGTCGCTGCGGCACTACTGGTTTCTATGTATTTCTATGAAAACGTCGTGTCGCTAGCTACGAAAGGTATTTCATAGAAATGCATAGAAACCAGTAGTGTCGCAGCGACACGTCGTCTGCTGCTGCTGCATGCAGTCGGCTACGTACTTGTACCTTAAGCATCCTTCCTTTTGTAAACCCAGAAAATAGGTACTCAAGTAAAATAAATAACACATACATAAACTCACGCCTTCTTCCCATAAGGGTAGGCAGGAACGCCACCTGCTACGATCCTTACATACTCTTTTGCCTCGTTTACGTTCATACATCAGCGGGGTAATTGCGTAACACACTAACAGTAGGAATACCTTTCATTTTGACAGTTCAACAACATTCATTGCGTCATTTACGTTGTCGAGCAGACAATTTTTTCGAACATATGAAGCAATGTATTAGCAATAGGGCTCCAAAATGATTCAGATTGAGTGTGTTACGAAATTAGGGTCCTGGATAAACACGCCCGCCGGTAAAATCATTTAAAATAGCCTCTATAGTCGACCAAAAGTATTTCAAAACTCTTAGCACATATTTGTTTACTCATATTCAGTCACGCAGACTCACGTAGCAGCAGCAGTTACAAAAAATCGTTCAATTGATTTTTGTGTCACAAAAAAAGGAAATAAATGTGCCACCGTCATCACGACTCGTAAGTTCCCTGAGCTCCAAGGCCGTTGTTGGTAAGAACTCATTGCCCTATAACATAACGGATTGCGTTCTACATTGAATGGTCCCACCATGTTGGACATGTTGCAAGGTCATTTCAAAGTCGGGAAAGTATGTTGTTTTTTTTCTGTTGGGAAATTATAAGAAACTGTTTTGCAGGGTCGAATTATTTTCTGTAATGGCCATAGGATCTGATGAAGGAATCCTATTCTTCAGTGCAATTGAATGAAATGTATGGAACATTGGTTATTTTTTACAGACTTCAAAAACAGGAGGAGGTTATAACATTTAAAGTGCACGTCTTTTGTACATCGTTCTCACATATAATTATAAATTCAACATAAACTATATTATTAGCTACAAAATATCATAATTTAACAGATTGTCCATGGAGTCTCTTGCCCGTTCTTCTCCATAGTTGCCTACTACACTTTGGAATGGGCAACTTGCTTCATATTTCTGACTGACAGACTCCTTGACAATTTAAAAGTGCCTGTGAATGGTTTAATTAAAATAAATGCTTTGAGTTTGATTTTAAGTTTGACATATCACTTTCATACAATACTAGCTGCGCCCCGGGGTTTCACCCGCAGCAATTTGAAATATACTTTACGACCCCACCAAATAATTATACACAAAAAAACATAAAAATCGGTCAAGCCCTTTCGGAGGAGTTCGATAACAAACACTGTGACACGAGATTTTTATATATTAGACAAGTAGAGACCTACACCAAAATCAATTCTCATAGATAAACAATGTTTCCCATAATGAGTTGAAACCATGGAAATAATATGCTTGAAGAAAAATGGCCGGAAAAATCAGTCTGTGGGTAAAGACAAGCTATTACATAATGTCATATAAGAACATTAGCATCACGCACACACGTGCAGCTGCACAAATTGCAATCATTTTCTATTGTGATGCTCACTGCTCTTGCAAATTGTTCAAGCAAATCGAATAATTTGAATATTATATTATTGCTTCAGGGATTTTTCTGTTCAAGAATAGTTACTAAGATTGTTTCAAGGTCGATTTATAATTTTGCCTGCTTACCCACTATCAAACTAAACTGATTGCGAAATATTTAAGAATCTTGCAACATCCTATCCTACTAATATTTAGTGTATCTCAGTTATGCACCGCTAAATCAAATCTTCCATATTTTAGTGGCAAATGTCTATCGGAAGAGGTACCTAATGCCTGTTTCATAAGTATCTGATGTTCCGCTCAAACGCCCAGGCTTTTCGCGTGCGGGCGTGTCCAACGTCCAAGCAACAAAAAATGCTTAAAATCGCGCGTGCGCACCGGTCATTTCTAACATAAAGTGTAATAACTTGAAAACTACCAAACTTATACCTAAATAAAAAATCGTGTGTGTAGCTGAAACCATACAAAATCAACAGGTGTTAAAACTACATTACAACTTCATAGTCGAAAGAACTGTAAAAAAATGTTAAAATAAGAATATGTGTTGAATTTCCGTAAAATATTTGTTCTTACTGAATTTTTGTACATTAATTTGTAGTTTGCGTCAATAAAACCTATTTATTATTAAACTAGACTATCTAAGCTTTTTTTTGATACCCATATGTCCATAATTGGTTTGCTCAGAGTAGCACAATACACCAAAACAAACACCCCATTCCCGCAACAATTTTGATGCCCCCTGCGAGGTCCAGAGGGCCGACATAAGGGTCCTCTCACCTGTGATTTACGAATAAGATTTAATTTATTTTAGATGATTATTGTGTGATTATATTTGGAATGATAGGTATTCATTTGTATGTAATAATTATATATATTTAACAACAATTCAATACCAGCATACCAAAAGATTTGGAAATAAAACGAAGCGTGTGTGCATTTAACATTTGGCCGATGCCTATTCGCCGTCTATGAAAACTGCCCACGGCTACTATGGTTGCCTATCAAAATGTCTTGCGGAACGAAATTAGATTACTGGTGATCTTGAACTATCTTCATAGTATTAAAACTTTCTTAGCGTTTTTAAATACTAATAATTAACTTATGTCCATATTACAAGCATTACATAATAGATTATTTAGTAAAAAATACGTAATTTAATACGAAAATGCCGGCGCGTAGCGTGTCGCTACGGCCTCAATTTTTCATAACGAGTTTAACACAATAAAACTGATTCAAAACCTATGACACATATAGATATTCTAAAACCTTGATTAATGAGGATTTTTACGGTATATAACACTAATACATTGGGTTATTAATTAAGTCACCAACACATAATATCTAGGGAGCGCGCATCGTTCGTAAAAAATTTTGAAGAAATTGACGGAGCGCTGACATTCAACTTTTTTTTTGCAAAAAATATTTATGGTCGACACAGATTATATCATACTATTGTACGCGGAAACTAATAAGGAGCCACCTGGTGTAATTTTTTGGCATCTGTACAGTGTGCCCACGGTATTCTACCGACCCAAAACGCAACAATCGACTGAAGCCAACAAAGTAGCTGGGACGTTTACGCTCACTGCAACTAAAGTCACAAATGTAACTGCAGACGGATCAGCGGCAAACAATATTCAGGTTCAATTCTTACGCAATCTTTCACTAAAAGGAACTAGTAACATATTCATCAGTATTTTGAAGGTTTCAACCTTATAGCTCACGACTTGTTCCAACAAATATTGTTTGAATAACATTATTAAATTGTTATTGAGAAATAATCGACGAAAATTGTGGTTATAAAATTACCCTGAATTATATAGATACATACGAATAGGTACATACATAAACTCACGCCTTCTGATTTGTCAAATGAAAAACATCTAGCGTGATCTCACTGATTAAAAAATTAGAATGTATTCAAATAAACATATCATAGCACTCTATTTGCAAGTGGTAAAACAAATTGGCATTCATGGGTATGTTTTCTGATCCATTCTTTTTCATTATCATCAGACACTTTTAAAACAGACCACATAGATTTCAGTGTTGACACAATATCTTTCAGGTAAGTCTCCCGAGACAACGCCGGGTCTCTGAAAATTAATGCTTCGTATTTTGACGGGCGACTGTTTTGCATATTCTCCTCATAAAACATTAATTTCGTACATTATTAATACTTAAATGAAGTTTACCTATCATTTTAAACTTCCTTCGTCTGCTGTAAGTTTTTTTATAAATATTAAATAAATAAAAAAGCGTTTTTTTTTTACTAGTACCATTTTAAAACTAGGGATTACTAAGAGTTGCGTTCTAAAATAGCATTGGAGCGGAGAAAAGCACCATGCTAATAAAAATATTTTATAATCATAATTAATACCTACCTATTGCAGTGGTTATGAAATTATTAAAAGAACACAAACAAAAGCAACAATTTATATCAAATAGAAAATAGGCTTACAGCGAAAACAAAATGTTCGCAATTGTATTGTAAAAAGTGAAACTAATTTACCGTTACATAGTAAAAGTGAACAATACAAAATAAATAGACTATCCTCTAGTGAATGACTTGCAGCTGTCGTACACTCGTAAACTTGAAAGTGGAGCGAAGACCTACAGATAACGATATTATGTCACCTAATGGCTCTTGAACAATAGCAGGTAGGTATTCGTCGTTCATTGCGAAGTTTACTTTTGCTGCGTAATTTCGGACCTGCGAACGAAACTGTTGGTCTAACGAAGGTTGTTGGATCCAGGCGCCTGCATCCGAATTGGCTAACACACTTAATCACAATGTGAATCATTTTGAAGCCTATTACTAATACATTGCTTCACATGTTCGAAAAAATTGTCTGCTCTACAACGTAAATAATGCAATGAATGTTGTTGAACTGTCAAAATGAAACCCATTCCTACTGTTAGTGTGTTACGCAACTACCCCGCTGGTCTATACAGGGTTTAACAAACTCTATTAGTTTCAGATTATTCTATACTGATCTATCGTACTGCCTCCTAGGTCAAGTGGTCGCCAGTGCTACCTACTGCTGAGCAAGAGATCATGGGTTCGATTCCAGGGTCGGGCAAACTGTTATTGGGTTATTCCATCAGGATTTTTTGCCTTGTGCCCGGTTGATAGCAATAGCCTTCCCCCTTTACATGGGACTTAAACATAATTGGCGGAATGTGGGTGTTCTATAGGTAGGTACACCTTTGCCCAATCCACCGGGGAAACAGGCGTGATGTACCCCTAATTTTATGTTATGTATGATCTATATTTATCGATCACCTACCTATCTTCTCTTTTTTGGACTTGTCGATAGAAAACTCTAAAGGAATTCCCTATAGAATACTCTAAAGGAATTCCCTATAGAATACTCTAAAGGTACCAAGACACTATGCAGTTGTCCAGGAAACCCAAGTAAGCCCGCAATATGAAAACAAACCCGCGTTTTTTTTACGCACGATAAGAATCCGTGTTCTGAATACAATTCCGTATTCGGTGTACTACACCCGAAAGCACTATTGATTAGATTTTTCTAAATTGCAGCACTGGGGTGTTCCTGAAATAATGTGTCGATTACTGTACATTTAGAAAAATTGGGTAAAGCGCTCGTGTAGTTTTCGAAACTTAAAGAAAGCATAGAGTTTTAGCTATTTAAGATTGGCACATAGCACAGAGTGGGTAGGTACACAAAAGTAACAATGCTTCTAGCTTAAGACACAGTTTTGTTTTTTCATACATAAAATAATCTTACTTAGATTATTTTACCTACCTTCCTACATATAAGTAATTCAAAAATACGAATTTAGAAACAGGATAATATGTTTTTGAGAACAATACGTAGATAATAAATTACGTAAGGTAATTTTATTTTAAGACAGATAACATCTGATTGCTTCACCTTGATCTATGAACACAATAGATACTCGTGTAGAAATATAACATTTTAAATATTTAATTAGTTAGATACTTAATTTTAATTTGAACAACATTTATACTAAATAAGTTGCGAAACAAAATGTAATTGTATTTTTGCTAGCAATTCCTCGCTAACTAGTCATAAGAGCCCATTCGCTATTAAAAATATTTAAAATAATTGAAAAGTATCACGTATTTAAACGACCATGTATTCCAGTAATTGATACTAATAATTATATGTGTATATCAAATCGTATTTAAAACTTGTCTCTGTCATCTTCAAACGATTCAAACGAAGACACGGTCAGGAAACCAGCATGTCCCCTAGAACCAAAAAAATCTACCAAATCTTTCTGTAACGGAAATCGCACTGGGCCAGCGTGGTGGATTATGGCCCATTCCTTCTCACAAAGAGGAGGCCTGTGTCCCAGCAGTGGGACCGTTGTAAGCTGATTATGCCCCACTCCCACTCACAGAGAGGAGGCCTATGTTCCAGCAGTGGGACCGTTGTAAGCTGATTATGGCCCAGTCCCTCTCACAGAGAGGAGGCCTGTGTCCCAGCAGTGGGACCGTTGTAAGCTGATTATGCATCATCAAACGATTGGCAGAAATGTAAAGATGTTTTAAATTCGTTTAGAGTTGCATTTACATGATTTGTGGTGCAAGTGGGTCTTAATCTCAATCACTCGATTAGAATTAAATGTAAGCGAAATCATACTTTAGACCAACTTCACTTTA
Source organism: Griposia aprilina (assembly GCA_916610205.1). Lineage (NCBI taxonomy): Eukaryota > Metazoa > Arthropoda > Insecta > Lepidoptera > Noctuidae > Griposia > Griposia aprilina. The sequence goes on from OU744302.1 coordinate 16,149,526, forward strand.
GTCAGTCTAAAACTCAGTTTAACACTGTAGTCTCCTTTAGAGAATCATAACAAAGCTTTCATTAACTCCTACGTTATATTGTCTGGTGCTTCAGTAGTTAGAGACGCTCTAACTACGGAACAATATTAGCAAATTTCCTGTAGTTAAGTCGTGTTATATGCACAATAGGTTTCCGTAGTAACTAACAGTGTTTTTGTCATCATCAACGCAGTGTTCCTAACTTTATTATGTCTTCTTTTAGTGTAACATGATGGAGTTGAATTTCAGGTTTTATGAGCGCCTGTCATCTAACTGCCACGACCCAGTTTCTATTTCTTTGTCGTATCGATGCTTCCACATAGGTATACCTATAATTTTTTAACAGAACTAAGCCACGTCAACGGCGTAAGCATTGGCCTCATAAAGGATATGTCATAGTGTAGTGTGTGTGTTGTTACAAGAAGCGAGGCATCGTTTGAGATGCAGCTCCACATTCGCATTCATTTCATTGGAGTACCCCCACATGATTGTGTTATACCTGCAGCCACCCACCTGGTAGAGTGAGACCATGCTAGGAGATTGAGATAAGAAAAGTTTTCAAATATTTTTAAGGCTTCCGACTGTGGTCACATAGCCGGTAGGTATGCCTCGAGGGTTTTACTTGTAACTCGGGACTTTTGTTCCTTCAATTCGTACATACAACTAACTACCTTTATACCTGTAGCGGCATCTACAAACGCCATATGCGAGCTACGCGTCACACTGACCTCACACAAAATCCTGCATCGGGCAAGCAGAGTTTACTCCGCAACTAGCATGTATAAGTGTACAACGTCCCGACATCAATCGTCGGGCAGTTGCCCACCAGACACAACACCCGTCTGGTCGGAGGACCCTCCCTTTTCTATGGAGGTATAAGTGAGCTTTACACCCTGTTCCTTATACCTCTATACACCTGAATATGATCGCGATAAACATAGCTTCGACTTTGTTTATCATTACTAGGTATACTAACTACTATGCCAGTTAGGTCAGAAGTTTCAACTACCGAACAATATTAGCTTATTTCCTGCAGTTTAACTCTTGTAACTTTCAGGGTTCAGCTGAAACGTGAGGTTAATAATTGAGTAGTATAGTTCGCTGAAACACCAATCAGCTCACTGGTTCTGTATCAGAAGTTCAAAACAACCGTTAATATAACGTTTTTTTTTTGTTTGTTTTGCATAGTATAGCAGATGCACCGGATATATAATACATATTATATTATTTATTATTATTATTTTCAAAATAAATAGCGTAGAGTCATCTCAATTACCTCCTTCCCTTTTTGTGTATATATATAGTATATGTATAATGTAGATATATATTATAGTAAATATGTATGTATGTGTATTATAAGTTTATATTCTGTTTAAGTACTTGTATACCTATTTTATTTATAAATACTTATGTTATCTTTTTAATATTTATTATTATTATTAGTAATGTCTGTTATATAGAGCACCTGCCATCTTATCTCTTCACCACCCTTGGTTGACTGGTAGAGAATGCCTAAGGCATTAAGTCCGCCTTTGTATACTATTGTGTGCGAGAAGTTTTAATAAATAAATAAATAAATAATATAATACTAGCCTATTAATGTCACACTGCTTCTCATACAGAAAAGGCAGAAGCATTGATGATCACGCTTGCTCAAGCAAGAAGGGGTGGTGATTTCAGACTTATATTAACTATAAGTTTTCCATCAAGGAGGTGTGTGGTGTGGTGTGTGCGTGTGGTGTGTGGGTGTGGTGTGGTGTGGTGTGGGGGTGTTAGGTTTTTCCATCTGGAATTTCTCGGTAGCAGCCCGGAGTCTGGATTTGTGCCCGGTTAATGGCAATAGGCTCGCCCCCTATTACATGGGACTTAAACATAACTGGCTAAATGTGGGTGTGCTATAGGTACACCTCTGCCTAACCCTTCGGGGAATACAGGCGTGATATTATGTATGTATGTGTATTAACTATAAGTCCAGGTTTCTTCACGAGGTTCTCCTTCACAATTGTCAGTAATGTCCAAGATAAACTCAGAAAGAACTTTTTTTTTCTCCTTTATTAATAAGAACTAAAGTTCTGAATAATTTATTACAATCTAGCATAATAGACTAATAAGCAACTTATCTTTAACTTATTATTATACGTTTACGTTATAACTAAGAATAGTGCCAATTTGCACTTTCACACAATTCCGGAGCACTTTCTTAGAGTCTGATAATTAATAAAAATACTTTGTTTATTAAGTATAATATTCATTCACTATTTATAAACTAACTCAAATGGTTTAGTTCTCTTTAGCCTAAGCACTACGTCCGTGTTGTCTAGCAGCTGAATTGCCTCGCCATTCACATGTCGGTGGAGTCTGTGTTCGTGGGCTTCAGCAAATTTTTAGATGACGGTGGTGACGAGTTCCATTTTAAGGTCGGTAAGAACATAAATGAAATGAAAAAGTCATCGATGAAAAACACTTTCTCAACTTTGGCAATCCTGCAATGTAATATAAATGTAACAATATGTAGTTAAATTAACTCAATATTATGACCAGAGGGCCTAGACAAAGTAACATTCGATTAGCGATGAAGCTAGTAGAAAAGCCAAAAAATGTATGGGGTTGACATAAGCTATCGAAATGTCACGTGATCATAGGTCAACGAATAGAAATTAGCTAGACAATGTTAACATCATTCGATCCTATGAAACGAATCGACAGCGTCGAACTATTACTTCCATTCTGCTGCGTAGCCAACGGACACTTTTTGACAAGCGTTTTCGCTAGTTTTCGATTCGTATGATGCCAAATATTAGCGTAAGCGGTACCGATTGTAGAAATAGAATCGCTCCGAAGCGAAAGACATTTATCTAGGCCCTCTGGTACAGTGATGGATTAGACCTAGTTTTATGATCATTATCCGGGTTTCTTGCAGTAATAACCGTCAAAGATTTTCGCAACGGCAAATCAAACAATATATTATCTTAGTATTTATAAAATCACATTGCAAATAAATTAACTTATAATCGTGAATGATGCACTAAACACGACGACAACGTCGAATACTAATGCGAAATGTACCTACTAGCAAAGTGCTAATCAACTATGATGTATCTAGGAAGTCAACATTTTGTCGTACTTAACAAGTAAATACGAGTATCAATAAATAATGTGAATGATGAATGATTTTATTTCTGTAAGTAGTTTTGTACTCGTACAAACACTTTTACACGTCAATCATATTTTTTAAACTGGATGAGGTCGGCGTTTCCTATCTGACTACTCTGAGAAGAAAGGCCGAAACAAACTCAGAGGTCTCTTTTAAAGTCCAGACATAATCTTGGTCAGATCATGTGAAGATCATGTAGATTGGTATGTATAATGGTCTTTTGAGGAAAGAACAGATTAAGAGGACCAGAGGCCCTAGACAAATGGCATTCGCTTCGGAGCGATTCTATTTCTACAATCGCTATCGCTTTAGCTAATGATTCCAAAAACTAGTGATAACGCTCGTCAAAAAGTGTCCCTTGGCTATGCATATCTGTGGAAGTACCTAATCTTTCGACGCTGTCGATTCATTTCATAATCGAATGTTGTTAACATTGTCTAGCTAATTTTTATTCGTTGACCTATGATCAAGTGACATTTCGATAGCTTATGTCAACCCCATACATTTTAACTTTTCTACTAACGTCATCGCTAATCGAATGTTACTTTGTCTACGCCCTCTGTTCAGTCAGTGCAAGCATTTGTCAGATTCGACGAACAATACCAAAGAAAGGACATTTGGGTAGGCTGCAACTACTTAAACCGGCAGATCAAGAATAAAACTGAAACCATGACCCACATAGTCCTCATATTCACAATAATGAAAATAATATAATACTTTTTACAGTAATTATTCATGTCTAAAATAGTTAGCAAAATAAAATCAACATACACCGTGTAAATTTATTGGAGCAGCTCAATCCCAAGCCTTTTTGTCCTCAATATAGTATTTCACAGTATAATAGGCTTTCTGGCATAATGGTATCTGGCATGTGTAATCATGAACTGACGTTTACCAACGGTTTCAATAAAATTTTAAAAAGGGATTTGAATTTAGCAACCATTATCACATTTTGTGCTAGTCATTCATACCTGATAATGTATCTAAGGGTTTGAATAAGTATTATTACACATCAAATGCATTTTTTTCTCATACAATACATTAATAATCATGTACCAATACGGCCTACATTCGGATTGAGATGTAGATTATGTAGAGTCAATGACTTTAGACTAATGGGACCTTAGACTAATGAGGCAAAGCCATTGACCACTGACATTGACAATTTCTCACTATGCACTTTACACTTTTTGTTTTATTATATGTTGTGTTGTGTGCCTTGTAGTTTGTACTAAATAAATTCATTTCTTTCTTCTTTCTTTCACTGTGATTTCATTTTTAGGTGGGATATAATATTATTCCAAAGTTTTTTTTTTTTGTGTGGTTTTCAGTAGCGCCCTGGAGGTCAGATTTGTGTCCACACTTTGACAATTGGTTTATCCACACCTATTTGGGAAATATCAAAATCTTCAAAAATAAAATATTCTGCTTCCTGTTTCAGTTAATGTAAGCTTCACATGCATGCTTCACACTTTTGGGTATTTGAAATTTTTTCAGTCATTTTATTTAGTGAAACATAGAATTAGTATGTACTATATAATAGCAGGTGGAAACATAGCGACCTTGCATAAAGGGGTTCGATTCCCAGGTCAAGAACATAAATTGAACCTAAGTCATTAAGTGGAAGATAAGAACCTGTAGTTTATTCATAAAAACAATCAGATCTTACAACTATTTAAGCAACAGTTTCTTTTTATTTAAATATTTCGCAATTGTTCCATCAAAGACTACTTATTGTTGAAATTCTTTACACCGATAGAAAAACTAACATTTTATTTCAGCCTTAGATGGTACTTTAGTTTCACTTGTCTAATAATGATCACCGACGGTGATGAGACTATATGCCACGGAAGTGTGGAGATCGTGGCTTCTTAAATGCTAAGACCCTGCACAACCGTGAGGTATGCAGTCTCAGGGAATACTTCCTAGAAGCCGATGTGGGAGGCACCGAGATGCGGTCTCGGTAGACAAGGGCCTCATCCAGCTCTCCTTGGCTAACGAGAACTGGCGCAAACCTATACGAGTAGTATTATATACAGCAGGGGCATCGACGTGCAAACTGTAATCATGAATTCAGCACATAATTCTAGAAGTAGAAATTTTTCGTCGGTTATCAAAAAAAAACCTGTTCTTTCATAGAAAAGTGCAATACCTAGTCGCAGTCGAAATATATGGAATAGCTAAAATTTCAACGCTGGGAGGTTCAGAATTATGTGCCGAATTCATGGTTACAGTTTACTTGTCGATGGGGGTCACCCTTTATACTAATGAATGGTATACCTAAATAAGGTCATGACACATAAACAAAACACTCACCTATAAAAAACGAAGCGAGCTGACACGACGTAGCATTCACCACCATATTTCGGGCACAGTAATCTTACAACAATAACGATTAAAAACACACTTCAGCGCTGAAAACCGTCATCTCAGAACGAAGCATTTTCCCGCTGAGAGAGCCGAGACGGGAACACAGCACAATAGAAACCGTACAATGCTTTGCAACTCGTTAAAAACCTTTTTACAGGAAAACTTCCCGATTAACCGTACAGTACCGGAGCTTATTAGGTTTTACCAGCTACTGTTGTAATATACGGAAATACGGTCACATATATGCGCGATTTTTTTTAAGCAGGCGAAGATCATACACGCACTCAGCCGCATCCGATTCCTTTTGCAAGTTCTAATCTTTTTACGTATTACTGCGGTATGCAAAGAGGTTGTTATTTTACAATCCAAACTGTCTTCGCCGAAGGGTATTTGCTAACTGTTTAGATGTTATACTTAAATTCGACCGCGGTGATACCAATGGCGGCCATGATTACGCAAACGGTTCTGTAAGGCAGAAACGCTACGAAATAATCAAGTTGATCGAATTGATTTCACTAGGAGGTATTTATAGATAATCAATTTTAAATAAAATAATTGTGGTCTAGATAACTTAAGAGACTTGTAATTATGTATTTTGAAATAATGCTAGTTCGTAAATACAAGAGCAATTGCAATTTTAACAAATTAAAAACTTATCAGAGATTCGGAAAATTGATAAGCTTTCAGTGTATTGCGGTATTACGTGATGAAAGATTATCTTTATAAATCGTGATTTCAATTTAATAATCTTAAAACTTAATCTGCTTAGCTAAAAATATTGGTAATCGCAGCTTGTACACAAAAAAACATATACCTACCTATCCTAAAGTCACTAGGTATCTCCACGTGCAAGCAATTTGGGCCACGGAAAGATGTTTTTAATTTTCCTGAAAAAAGCCGGAAGCGAGCACTCAACAAATCAGGGACGATCGCACCAAATGGTGTAAATATTTTTGCAAAACAAAATATAAGTTGTATAGGTTTACTGAATAAAGAACTTTACTTGATAGCGTTGTAGTTTTATATGTACATTATGTAGTTACTATATTTTTTTGTAATTATAAATTAACTAGCAACCCGTTTTAAATTAGCATCGAGTTTTCTCACACACATAAAACTTATAGAATAAATTCTCTAAAATATGTAAAAACCTCATCATAATCCGTTACCTATATACTTATTGCGCGTAGTTCAGAAAAATAACACGGTCACACATGTTCACGGTCAGACATGTCATTCGCAGCGACATTAGTTTATAATAAGCATAGATATAGAAGACTTGTTTAGCTCTAAATACTATAATAATACTATTTTATGGTGTAATTAGCAAATACGCCTCATCTACCTACCTAGATGCATGTCGCAGAAACATTGATTAATTGTGGATGTACAATACGCCGCTGCCTAGCCCATTCGTTGCAAACACACACACACACATAATATAACATAACATCACGCCCGTATTCCCGGATGGGTTAGGCAGAGGTGTACCTATAGCACACCCACATTTCGCCAGTTATGTTTAAGACCCATGTAACAGGGGGCGACCCTATTGCCATCAGCCGGGCACAAATCCAGACTCCGGGCTGCTACCGAGAAATTTCAGATGGAAAAACCCAATGACACCCGACCCGAGAATCGAACCCAGGACCTCATGCTCAGCTGTAGCGCTTCAGCGCTTGCGACCACTAAACCAACGAGCCAGTCAGTTATGCGTTGCAAAATGAACATTATACTTGTGACAAGAATAAAAATGTCAATCTTAACAACAATAACGATCAAGAATCATGTACCTATTCGTATGGAATGACTACCTAGGAAGTTTATATCATACCTAATTAACTGCTTACTTAAATGACATAAGAAATAGAGCTATAATTTTCTTGATTGTCCCACAAGTTGTTAATGTTAGTTGTTAGATCAGTGGCGGCCTAGTGGTATCGGCCCGTCTTACGAGTTGTAGCCCGTGAGTTCGAACCCAAGCAGGCACTTTACTTTGTGGATTTAATTTCAAAACCACTGCTCTCAAAACGGTGAAGGAAAACATAGTGAGGAAACCGGCATGTCCTAGAACCAAAAATTCTAAGACATGTGACATCCGCTAACTCGCACTGGATCCGCGTGGTGTATTATGGCCCACTCCCTGTCACAGAGAGGAGGCCTGTGTCCCAGTTGTGGGAACGTTATTGGCTAAATATGAAGTTGTTTAATATGATAGGTAGAAAAACTACAACTGCCTCGTTTGCTTGTTCTACTTCCGAGGTCGTGGGTTTGATTCCCATTTTTTTATTTTTCAAAAACGAATTCCAAAGTCAATTATTCAAATAAGGCTGCAGAACAGCACTTTTTAACAGTCAAAACTAAGAATATCCCCCAAAACGCCCGTCCTTCATCACTTCTTAGTGCTTTAGCTGGGAAGAAGAGTGGCGAGAGTGTAGGAGTGGTGGTGGAGTGTTATTGGGCATTTCCATCAGCAACTTCTCAGTTGTAGCCCAGTCTTTTGATTTGTAGGTACCCGTTTAGTGGTATTATACGCGCCAACTGGCACTTTTAACACTTAAACTTGAGGCCGCATCTACAACGCCACATGCGAACTACGCATTTTCCTAACGTCACGCAAAATACTGCATCGCGCAAGTAGGGTTTACCGCGCAACTAGCATATAAACAACGCCTCGACATCAACCGTCGGGCAGTTGCCCACCAGACTCAACACCCGTCTGGTCGGAGGATCCTCCCTTTTCTAGGGAGGATGAGTGTACCACCTTGTTCTTCATACCTCTATAAACATAATTAGTGAAAACACATTTTTACAAAAAAACAACCGACTTCCAAGAAAAAAAGTGAAAAACAACTTTAATTTCGGAAGTCGGTGTCTTTGCTTTTCTATTTTCGTATTTGGCCACTGACTTTCGAAATTAAAGTTATTTTTCACGTTTTTTTGTGTTTTTCTTGGAAGTCGGTTATATTTTTTGTAAAAAATGTTTTTATTTTTCACTTTTTAGTTGTAGTACCTGCCCCACACAACAAATTCGTATACAACTACTTGATATTATGTCAATAACAGTGACAGGAAATTATTAAAACCTCATTAATATAAACTAAGTGGAAAAAATACGCAGTATTAAGGATAACTCAAAACTGCTGTTCAGAACTAGGTCAAATTTATATGGGACCACATGTGAAGCACCAGCTTTGAAATAAAAAAAGAATCATCCAAGTCAGTTCACCTAGAAATAAGTTCTGAGCTAACATACTTTAAAAAAAAAACAGTCGAATTGAGATCCTCCTCCTTTTTTTGAAGTCGGTTAAAAATATATGAGATGATGGTACTTTATACCTAATCATGTGTTATTACTAAGCCAACGATATTTTTCAGTCTATACGTCTTTCTCGGAGCTTCTAACTCAATGTAGCAATCCACACCACATTGATAATCAACCCGTTTCGCTGGTGCATCAGATATGTACATTAACCTATCCGTACTTATTCTGTTAAGCTGTATTCCGTAACCGATCTACTGCGACGACTTAATTAAACCGTGGTTAGATCCATTCTGGGATAGCTGCCGGTGGGTTCATTAAGGAATAAGATTGCTTGGTTAAACTATACTGCCGATATAAAATAGGTACTTCGGTACAGCACAAATTAAACTTTGGCCGTTTTAATTTTGGCTAAAAGAAACAAAAACAAATAATGCTCTAGCTTTCGTGTCGTATTCCTACGTACCTACATCTCATTCAGTAAAAGTGTTGAAATATGGAAAACTTTTTTTGGCATCACTGGTAACATTGCAGTGGTTATACTCCTTTTCATTATTATCTAGAAACGTTGTCGGAATCTTAAATCGAGTGTACTTAAATATTTTTCTAGCTTGTTTCGTTTGATGCATAGGAGCACAAAATAGGTAGGTAGCTTCGTGCTAGGTACCTAAATCGTGAGTCTCTAATATGTAGTATATCATAGCACATGTGTGAGCACTATGTACATACTATAAAGCCACCATTTACTAGGCTCGTCTTTCATTAACTTGAATGTGCCCTGGCGGCTGAGAGTATGTCATGCTCACTCAAATGTCTCGCTGATGGTGGCGTGTGTGATGGATCATTAAGTTCCCTTCAAAATGGTTGCGCTGAATGGTGCTGATCCATACGTCATGTTCGTGAACGGTCGCCGTCAGTAGGGACTGGTCATCTCTTGGCTGCCACGGCTTATTTTAATTTAAAATTTTGAATTGTTTTTTATCTTTTTTATTACGGATACTTTAAACGTGCACGTCTTTCTACATCGTTCTCACATTTTTAATTTCAACTTGAATGATGTAAACAATTTTTTTTGTAACTATTATGTTGATTTAAAAGAGTGTCCATGGAGTTTCTTGCCCGTTCTTCTCCATAGGTACCTACTACGCTTTGGAATGGGCAACTAGTTTCATATTTCTGACTGACCGAGCCCTTGACAATTCAAAAGTGCCTGTAATTGGTTTATTTGAAATAAATGCTTTGAGTTTGAGTTTGAGTAGTTGAATCCAAAGAAGGGTTATTACCTTTCTTTACAGCTCTATTTTGTCATAGAGCAGCTATCTCACGACAAGAAGGTATCACTGTTATTATCTGCATGCCTTTTTCCAACTATGTTGGGGTCAGCTTCCAGTCTAACCAGATGCAGCTGAATACCAGTATTTTACATAACGCGACTGCCTATCTGACCTCCACAACTCAGTTACTGGGTAATACGATAACCTTTGGTAATACTGGCAGTCAGAGTCTCGGACTTCTGATGACCCGTAACAACTGTCAAAGATCGACGAATGCGAATGGCAGCCGGGACCAACGGTTTAACGTGCTTTCCAAGGCAAGGAGGAAAACTATCACTCTAAAAAAATATATTAAATGTCGAACACTGAATATACGACAAACCTCTTGCAATTCTTTAAAGACTTTAAATTCATGTCATCACCATTAAGAACCACCAAGTAGTATTTACTAAGTATTTATATCGCTGACAGATGGATTCCATTTACGTGCCTAACATAAAAATTGTTAGCCCTTGAGTGGAAGTCTCAGCGTGCCTTTGCACGACGAATAATAAATTGTCACTGCAATTAAAACTAGAAAGAGTAAGTTAAGCGCGAAAGGAATATTAATTTTAATGTGTCTTCTAATGGCTTTGAATCGGAGCCAAGTTTACTTAAGGGATGAATTTGGACCAGTTTAAAGTCTTGTAGTCCTATATGTAGGTAGCTATACCTTGATATATGATACCTTGAATAGTTTTGTAAATAATTTATTTAATAAATTAAAACCGCAAGTACAGATCGATAGAGATTTTTTTTTCTGATTAATATAGCATCAAAAGTTGAAAATCAGCCAGATGTCGGATAACGGCATTTTAGATATACCACGGCATTTTAGATATACCAAGGCAGTATAATTTTGCTACCTACTATTTGCTATTTCCAAAATCAAGTAGGTATTGTGCAAACAGATACTACACTTAACTCCAATAAATCCTCTAATACCAAATCACAAACTCACGCTTTAATATATTGAATGATGATTTTTAAACTCTCGTCCACACCAAAGAGAACGTGTGAACGCGGCTTTAAACATGCTGAGGATTTTTAAATGGGACTCCTCATTCGTCTTCTTTCGTAATATTTCTCATAGTTTCGCCCTAGAGTCCCATCTCAATAACTTGCTTTTTAATGGTAGGTCATAAATTATAAATACCGTACTGTTGCCCGCGACTTCGTCTGCGATTCAGGATAAGAAGAAGCCTAATATCCTTACTCAGGTCAGGCTTGTTCAGCCGTTTTAGCGTGAAAGTGCCATAAACAAACAAACTTACTTTGGTATTTATAATATTAGTCAGGATAGCGATGATCATGGCTGAGAATGTAATTAATAATTGTTTACTTAATTAATACGCGCAATAGACGCACTCTACGTCACAGAATAAATTACATCGCTTCCTATAAAAATCAAGTAAAAATGCAAAAAATTGCCTTTGTAATAAAAAGCATTCCTGAAACCACACGAAATAAATCACTCGCAAATGAACAGCGTTCCTACATTTATGGGTTAGTTCGGTATGGTTGAAAGGTATTTTAATTTGAAAAAGTCGTTGTACTTAAGTACACAACAAACTTTTTTGTATAGACGAAAGCTGAAAACTCCACTTACAGAAGTACTTAGTAACAAAACAAACTACTCTTGCTGATTTACTTATAACTTGAATAGGTATGGGATGAATATCTAATAGTTTATATAGGTAGGTAGTAATTGAACCTAATCCATATTAATAATATTATAAATTCGAAAGTAACTCTGTCTGTATGTTACCTTTTCACGCCAAAACCACTGAACGGATTTCGATAAATATTTGGCAAAGAAATAGATGGCATCCTGGGGAAGGACATAAGCTTCTTTTCGTCCAGGTAGCACGTTCCCGTGGGATAATTTCCGACATCAACGCGGACGAATCCGCGGGCAGAAGCTAGTAAGGAAATATTTAAGATACATTAAAGACTTACCAAACAGCAACAAAAAACAACGCGGTAGGCCCAGGAGGTGCCGCGGCCGGCAGAACTACTCTTTCTTAAAGTTTGGCCACATACAGGAATATGTAAGGATAAGTGTAAAGAGGGAAAGGTCTTTACCCTGCAATGGGGCACAAAAGGCTAATAACAATAACCAGCTGCGCCCCGCGGTTTCACCCGCATAATTCTCGATCCAGTGGGAATATCGGGATACAAAGTATACCATGTCCTAATCCAGGTCATGGTATACTCATGTGCAAAATTTCATTCAAATCCGTTCATCCGTTTTAGCGTGAAAGTGAAACAAACATACAAAAAGTCAAATATTTTCAGTTTATAATATTAAGTTTAGAAGTTTAGATAACAAGGTCTCCTTTAATAAATCCTGTTAACGTATTTTTAACGCCCGCCTTAGCAGATATCCTAGTGCTTTGCTCCTCGCCAATCACAATTTTTGCTTCTAAGACTAGGTACCTACCTACGTGATAGCCTATCCAGGAAGTTAAGTTGTTTTGTTTGCCTAATAAGACAGATCGTCTAGAAGTGATAGCGATAGTCACGACAGGATTTAGGTACCTACCTAAATAAGACAAGCATCTATAAGTAAACGAATGAACCTTTATCTGGCGATTTTTGGTAGGTACCATGTTTGAGAACGTGCAGTACGTTTTGATTGCATCTAACCTTTAAAAATATGACCTAAGCAAATAAGAACCGGGAAACTAAACACTTTATATCCTAGTAGGTATATAACCTACCTGATAACATTCTAAACGTGTCTAACGTTTACGTACTTCTACAAAAACAGAGTTTACTTAACATTGTGTTTCTCAAAACTTCGATGGGCTCAGCGGGGTTTGAATTCACAACCACTACCAGCGCCTGCCCATAAGTTAAACTAACCGTAGAGCTACTGCCGCTTAGATCTTAATTTTCGTTTATTAATAAACACACCGACAGCATATTTGGTTAAAACTACAGTATAGTTGAGCTCTTTAAGTTCTGATTTGAGCTGTACGATTACTGACAAATGTGTGTTTTTTCCTCAAAATACCATTTCAGACACAAATCTACATGGTCTTCACATGATCTGATCAAGATTATGTCTGGACTTCAAAAGAGACTGTGACCTCTGAGTTTGTTTCGGCCTTTCATCTCAGAGTAGTCAGATATGAAACGCCGACCTCATCTAGTTTTTAAAATATGACTGCCGTGTAAAAAAGTGTTTGTACAAACCTACTTACAGAAATGAAATCATTTATTAATTACCAGTAGGCAGCACTTTGACTTTAAGTGGACTGCGCTAAGGTAGCCCGCGAAATTCTAATTTTCATACGTTTTTTTGCAATTTGCAGACCAGTGTCAAGTTGTATGTTGAATAAAATATGATTCGCGGCCGTAACTAATATAGCTTTACAGAATTATAATCATTAAAATCAGCAATACAACTCCTTAAGTTAGAATTGGCCTCAAATGTCAAGATTTCATGAAATAGTCGTTCAATGGGATAATATGAACTTATGGAGATGTATTCATGATTTTTGTGATTATAATTATATAAATAAATATTTGCTACGGCCGCGAATCTTATTTAGATCCACATACTACCTGAACCTGACCTGCAAATTGCAAAATAGTAAGAATATTTGAATTTCGCGGGCTACCCTGACGCTTGCGCCTTAAGCTGGCCTAGCATACCGTACCACAGAGTTTTAATAGAATAAGAGCCCAGCATATGTATACTGGGTTTGTTACTACTGATGTGCAGCCTACCGTATCTAACTCAAGACAAAAGAAGAACTATACAATAAACAAGTGCCTGAGTTGGTAAAGTTGTTTTTTATGCTCTTTGTGTTTCACAGAAAACATCAACGCCAGTTTAAACTTTTAAGGCAGGTTTACATATTTAATGACGGAGGCGTATTTTTAAAAGCCCATCTCTCTTGTTACAGGACAAATTGCTCAATAAGCTGGAAGAAAATGAACCGGAACTCGCCTCTTCGCCAGATGAGGAAGTAAGTGTACCTTCCTTTATAAATGTTACAATGGGTTCTGAAATAAACTGACTTAAATTCAATTAGGATTTTGGTTTAGAGCTTTTTTTATTTTTATTATTATTCGTTTCGCACGTTTTCTCATAACACATCTGACATTGGCAGAATTGCCATAGAGAAAAATAGAATAGAATAGAAATTCACTAACGGAATTTTACCGAAAAGGTTTAAGTAGGTATTTTGAAATTAGTTATAGCTAGGTATTACTTGGTAGTACGTACCTACTTTCCCAAAACCTACATAGACTAAAAAAGACCCTTACAAAATATATAACTTACCTACCTATACGTACCTGCTTAATTATAGACTTCAGCCCCTTTCAACATCAGCTGATGTACCCAACCACAAGTTATCTGTGGCACACGGTTTTTGTTAATGAAATCTAAATGATCTGACACTGTAGAAAGCCTGCATGATCAAGTCTCTAATTAGTAAACTAGCTGTCACAACTTTACTATTTTGTGATTGGTTAATATATATAGATAAGTATAAGTACCCCATATAAATCACAGATATAAATGTAGAAATTTTACATATGTCGACATAATAGGCGGTCTATCGCTCAAAGCGGTCTTTTAAAGAAAACCTTTTTAGAGGGTAAAGAGAAGAGCGAGGAACTACTTACACTTGTTCAGCTCAATTCAGCTTTTGTCCATAGTAAACACCACTTTTGTATGGACAAAAGCTGAATGAGCTAGTTAGTCCCCGAAGGAGAGGCAATACAGCAGGTTGACAAACAAAACAATCAATCATACACGAGACTTGACTACAGATCAAACTGAATAGCTTTCAGTATGTGATGTGATGTGAGAGAACCGTACGCAAAATACGCGCATTGACGTGAAGTTGCGGACACCAGCCCGTATCACCTATGTGATATGAGAGTAGGTAACTAAATCTCGGATAAATCTATAGACGGGTTCGTCCTCCTGATAACAATACCTAACAACATTCAGCGTTCACCAATCCCTTTTTCTAGGATGGTAAACAATCCGATAACAATATCTACGGTCTGGCAGCCATCACGGTTCGGCGTAGCCTCCATCCTCTTCCATTATTGGTTGACCAATTTACGGGACGAGACGATGAACAAGGGAACATTAATGACCTAAACAAAACAAAAGAAATACTTAATCAACTTTCTCAGTCCGTTGGAACGAGGTTCATTAATGCAACGAGATTAAACCTGAATTAGCAACATTTTCAGGTTCCATTAACTTTTTAATTCCATAGCCGTCGGCTTTTCTGTGGCGTTTCATATTTTTGTTTACCTGCTTCCCGGATATCCGTCCTCTGTATTCTGTATATCGCAATGCGCCACTCTGGATTACTGCGTCCTGCAATATTGTACTTTTTTCGGTAAACTGAGGGTAGTTACTTGGTCGTATTTCGTTAACTTTCACATAAGCTATTTTCATATTACAAAATAGCTTATGGTAGTGAAAAACTTTTAATTTAAAATATAGATGGCTACAGCTACAGATCTATAGCTACAGATCTATAGCTACAATACGTATTCCTACCTACCGAAGAAAAGATAGGTGTGGTGTGAGTGTGAAAGTAACATGGCTAAAAAGCTAAGATGGAAGTAAACGCAGCATTGATGTACCTGTAGCGACATCTACATCGCCTCAAGCGAGCTACGCTGCACCCTGACGTCACGTAAAATCCTGCATCGCGCAAGAAGAGTTTACCGCACAACTAGCATATATGCAAAGTCCCGACTTCAATTTTCGGGCAGTTGCCCACCAGACACGACACCCGTCTGGTCAGAGGATCCTCCCTTTTCTATGAAGGTATGAGCGAACTTCACACCCTGTTCATCATACCACTATATACCTTATTATGTAGAAGATCTTACTACTGCGCCAATCCCAATTACCTAGTCATATGGTGATAAGATAGTAGGTAAGGTAGGTAAGGTAGGTAGGTTAGGAGGGGCTCGTACCTACATAATAACAACCGCACAGGGCGATAGAAAATTAAGCTACGCTTACCGAGGTCGGTCTTTTGATGTCTGACTATCTATTACACATCTCCGGAAGGCACGTTAAGCCGTTGATCCCGGTTGTCATTTGTAGATCTTTGATAGTCGTTACAGGTCTTCAGAAGATCGAAAGTCTGACAACCAGTGTTACCAAGGGGTATCGTATTACCCAATAGCTAGGTTGTGGAGGTCAGTTAAACAGTCGCTCCTTGTAAAATACTGGTATATAGCTGCTTCCGGTTAGACTGGAAGACGACCCCAACACAGTTGGGAAAGGTTAGGCAGGGAGAAAGGCACGGTGGTAAGTACCTAAGGGCCGTAGAAAGGTAATGATTGGAAGTCGCACTTTGTTCCTGTTTCTCGTTACCTACCACGTGGGTGCACTTACGAACACAAAATACATAAGTAGACTAATAACAATAGGATAATCTACAAAGTGAAGCAAATTGAAAGAAAAAGAAAGAAAAACTAAAATTGACCCAGGTTAAGGCACACAACATTCACACAAAACAAAAACAAAAAAATGTAAAAAAACTTAAAAACAGTATTGTGTGCCTGACGGCTGCGCCAAATAGGTCCAGTTCAGCATAAACGCCGGACAACTAGTGCCTGACGCTGGATTTCAACTGGACCCCATGTTACGAGGACGTCTTACCGATGTAAATCAGTTTTATAGTGTGTAAATATTTAAATAAAAAATAGATATGTATGTGTAACAAATAATAATAAAATCGATTAGATATTTGGTTAAAAAATAATTATAGATTAAAATTTAAAGAAATATTAAATACAATTCAGTCGGCATAAGAATAGAATTGCCAATTTGACACTAAAAATGTTCTGAGGCAACACATAAAAAAATACAGTCGAATTGATAACCTCCTCCTTTTTTTTAAGTCAGTTAACAAAAATAAATAAGCTAGTAATCTAATCGGAAACAAGTGAAAGCTAATAACAGTACCTAAACAATACCGACTCCGGCGCCAACAGCTGACGATCAACCTTCGCGCGTATCAAGGATTCTGCGTGCTTCTGTACCGTAACTAACTATTGGCTAATTGTGTAATTTCATTTTAATTATATTCAGTTGGTGAACATCAAAATAAGTACCTCGATAAATTAGTCGTTATCGTTAATCGTTAAGGGGGATGCGCCAAGGTGGCCCGCGAAATTCAAATTTTCTCGCGTTTTTTGCATTTTGCAGGTCACTGTCAGGTTGTATGTTGATTAAAATATGATTCGCGGCCATAACAAATATGAATTATTATCATTAGAATCAGCAGTACAACTCCTTAAAGTCAGAATTGGCGTCAAATGTCATGATTTCATGAAATATTCATTCAATAGTGTAATATGAACTTAGAGAGATGTATTGATGATTTTTATGATTATAATTCTATAAAGCCATATTTGATATGACCGCGAATCATATTTAGTTCAACATACAACCTGATACTTTTTTTTTCTGGGTGGGATATCATCAAATGACCTCTCCCGCTCTGGGCGGAGCGGAAGGGCTTGTCAGACTTTTACTGACTAAAACCCACCCGTGTTCCTTCAGTTGCCTGTGCGCCAGAGCCACGGTAACTCTTTCGAACAATCCGCGACCCCGGCAGGCATCGGCCCTATCGGACCCCGTCAATTACGCTGACATCTCCTTGAGGCGCGCGTGGAACACGTTTCGCCGTCGACCCGGGCCTGGTCCTTACCGGACGACGATCTGCCCATTGCTCGCCGTCCGCAAGCCCGCGCCTACGGTGGCCGGGAGTCGGCTATCGACTCCCGACGCCCAGGGTGTCTCCTCCTGCGGCGACTAGAGGCGTGAGGGCGCAATGATTGCCTCTCCCTCACGCGCTCCGCCTCCTCCTTCGCGACCATTACTGCTTCGCAGAAGGAGATGACTGCTTCCCATTCCCTCTCGCTCCGTACCATGGCCTGAACCAGGGCCGGACGCGAGAGCTCGCCGCCGCCGATCGCCGCCACGAGGACACGGCGGTGCTCCGCCCAAGCGGGACAGACCTCCACCGTGTCCTCAGGTCGACCCACAAAATGATAGCACCCGGGCGTTTCCTCCCGCCTTATACGAAACAGGAACCTCCCGATACAACCTGATACAGACCTGCAAAGTGCAAAAAAAAAGCATTTTAATTATATTCAATTGGTGAACATCTAAATAAGTACCTCGATAAATTAGTCGTTATCGTTAATCGTTAAGGGTCGTTTTGGGGTAGCAGTGGTGGCCCAGTGGTATCGGCCCCGACTTATGAGTTGTAGGTCGTGGGTTCGAACCAATGACAAAACGGTGAAGGAAAACATCGTGAGGAAACTGGCAAGTCCTAGAACCAAAAATTCGAAAACATGTGACATGTTCCAATCCGCACTGGGCCCGCCTGGTAGATTACAGCCCACTCTCTCTCGAGGAGAGGAGGCCTGTGTCCCAGCGGTGGAAACATTGGCGCCGATTCTCTTGTATACCGAACTAAACTAACTAAACTATCACTAAAATTCCTTACTTTTGGCTATGAGAATCTTAGAGCTATTCTGCAATAAAATATCTCTAAAGGAGGTCAAGAAAGGCCCATACAACTTTGCCCAAACATGTACCTCAAAGTACACGTGCACCAAATCGTAGATAAAAAAGAGAGGAATTCGAAAATAACAGTATTTTTATCCATAAATAATTTAAAACTACATAATCAATTATTTTGTAAGCATGTACATTTGCGTTACATTTGGTTGACACTCGGGTTGACATTATTTCTTAAATGTCATTCAGTTCGTTCGTGAAACAACAGTGGCTGAACCCGACCGCAGACAGCTGTCAACTTGACAGTTTTTTTTTAATAAGTTAGTTGTGCTTGTTCCGATGATAGAATTCCAAAATGGCGTGCTTTTTATTATGTTAAAAGTTATTTTATTCTCGACCCCAGGTAACCATAGCAAAATTATATAAATGCAATATTATTCAGTGTAATCTAGACTATTTTATGCCACAAAGTGTACCTCGGTACTTCGATTGGGCAGATTTTGGTGACATCCTTTAAAAATAATTTTGACGCAACTAAAATTTTATTTGACAATCGCGACTCCACATGGTACCTACTTGTTTACCCTACCACGTGATTTTTTTTTAGAGCCGGAGGCGCGTTTTGGTGGCGGCCTCGGCGTGTTTTATATGGCATTTTTCACTTTTTGTACGGAAAATATTTAAAAAAAAAATATCTTCGTGTAGAGTTATATGGGTTTAAGGGCTTCATAAAGGGGGTCGAAATTTTCATTATTTTTGCGATAGGACACATCGTTTTCGAGATATAAGCAAAATTAAAAAAAAAAAAATGTACTGTTTTTGCCCCTGAAGTCGAGGTGTTGTGGTAAATCTTAGTTCATGACAACTAATTTTATTCCACACCTTTTTAATCGCGATTAAAAATAGCCAGATTTAGTTAAGACAACCAAAATTTTAGGTTAAAAACGTCAAATTCAGAATAGCAAAATTGCCATTTTCACTAAACTAATTATTCAGTACCATCTTAGTGCTGTCAAACTAAAATATAGTTTAGTTGTGTCACTTTAGTCTATTTCAGAATGAGAAATCGTCTTTTGACAGGACTAAACAAAATTTTAGTGATTTTTAGTCTAGTTTAGAGAATTTTGTGACAAGCGAATCGGCACCATTATAAGCTGATTATGCTAGGGTTCGTTATATAAGGAACTCTTGTGTATTTCGTACTTCCAGACCCAGCGATTTAGGCTGGTCGTTTTCTCTTACTGAATGAATGAATTTATAATTGGGAAGATTTAATTAATAATAATATATATTTTTTATTCACAAAAACAAACCTTGACAATAAGTATATAGTATACAGGGTTAGTTTTCAAAGACCAGCCAAATTTAAGGATGTGGTACAGACCATCAAACTGAACAACTCTCTCCATGGGACCAATATCATCATCGCGAAAAATTTATAAACTGTCCCATAAAAAACTTCAATACCTACTTGACCTAAATGTATGGGACCGCTGATTTTTTTTTCGTGATTACGATTTTGATCCCAAGGAGAAAATTGTTCAGTACGCTGGTCTGTACCACACCCTTAAGTTTGGCTGGTCTTTGAAAACTAACCCTGTATAGTAAGTATAAAAAATATTTTTTTTTACACCACAAAATACCTGCATAACAAAAAATAAATGAAACACTACAAAATATCAAATTAAATAAACAACAAAAATAATAATTATTATTATTACCTATATTTAATCAATGATGGAATTGAATACGTATAAGTTCTAGGACTTCAACTAGGTAAACCACACAGGGTCGATATGTTAACCTATTACCTAATCCGAGTGAGTGATATTCTGAAGGTACAAATTTAAAATTCTAAGAGGCCTAGATAGGGGCCTAACTACCTAATATTAGGTCTTTACCTATGAAATTGCCGTTCTGCAGTACTGGCCATTTCAAATCAAAATAATTTTTGTTTGGCTAAGAATTCTAATTTCAAATTAATTTTATTTTAAAAACATGGATTTTTTTTTCTGAAAGTAGTCATTTCTTTATTGATTAGTGTTACATTTTCATCGCATTTCAATCTTTTTCGTCATCATGGATACGTTAAAAATTCGAGTAATTATGGAATATGAGTACCGTCGTGGCAGCAACGCGGCACAAGCGGCACGCAACATCAACGACGTTTACGGAGCTAACACTACAAACCAACGCACCACCTGTTATTGGTTTGCTCGCTTCCGTTCTGGAAATTTCGACCTGAAAAATGAACCTCGCGGTCGTCCGAAGACTTTGGTCGACAATGACGAATTAAAGGCGATTGTGGAAGCTGATGATACACAATCTACGGCTGAATTAGCAGCAGCTTTCGACGTTAGCGTCAAAACAATATTGGTCCATTTGCGTCAAATTGGCAAGGTAAAAAAGCTTGACAAATGGGTGCCCCACGAACTCAATGATCGCCAGCGCGAAGTACGCGTCGAGACGTGCCTTGCACTGCTCAACAGACACACAAATGAAGGAATTTTGAACCGCATTGTTACCTGCGATGAAAAATGGATTCTGTTTGATAACCGTAAGCGCTCAGCAAGTTGGTTGGATCCTGGTTCAGCACCTAAACAATGCCCTAAACGAAAACTTACCCCTAGAAAAGTGATGGTCACTGTTTGGTGGTCTAGCGCCGGTGTGATTCATCACAGCTTCTTACCAAACGGGGTGAGCATTACTGCAGATGTGTACTGTGAAGAACTGAACACAATGATGGAGAAGCTGGCGCATCTCCAACCAGCATTGGTCAATCGCTCGTCTCCGCTGCTCCTGCACGACAACGCGCGACCTCATACTGCACAGCAGACGGTCTCCAAGTTGCAAGAACTGGGGTTGGAAGCTCTCCGTCATCCGCCCTACTCACCAGACCTTGCGCCTACAGACTACTACTTTTTCCAGAATTTGGATAACTTCTTGGCGGGAAAAAAATTTAATACCCGAGAGGCAGTACAAAATGCCTTTGAAGAATTTGTTGCCTCCCGTCCAGCTGATTTCTTTAAGAAGGGCATCAATAAACTGCCACTGCGATGGCAAAGATGCATTGATTGCATGGGTGATTACTTCGATTAATACAAATAAAAAATTCATGAAAAAAATTCGTTTAAATTTTTTCATACAAAATGGCAATTTCATAGGTAAAGACCTATTATTAGTACTAAGTCAGTTCAATCAGTCCAACTGCCACGTACCTATTTACATCAAAACTAATTTCTTCGTGCAATTTATTTTACTAAGAAATTATAACAAATCAATTTGGACACAACTAGACAGTATAATACCGGGATTCCGGCCGTTTTCTGACCCCGAAAATCCCGGGAGTGTACTTGGCTAATCTCGGTATTTTCGGGATTGCCACAACCAGTTCTAGTTTGCATTCCGTCCGTAGTCCGTTGCGCCTTGACAATGACCTTGCCTAGAATATATTAATAGAACAGTAACTTCACTCTAGAGCTACCTAAAACTAGAAGCTAAATGGCTGGAAAACGTGGTCTAGCATTTATTACATAACGACTAAAAAACAACCCTTAGATACACCGTACAATACGTACTACACGGGTACAGCCCTAATAATGTGTTTGTCGTAGAACTTAGATAGAAGGGACTTCCCCGCTCGGAATACTTCAATGTCTTCAATACAATACTCTTAAAGTAATTCCCCAACGGGCCAACAGGGGAATCACCCGATCACCTCATATCATAATATTGTTGCGGGGTATTTTCTGTCGGAGATTCCCTGTACGAAAGTATAATTACGCCAATTAGGTTTTTTTTTTTTTTTTCATTTATTATTCTACCAGTGACGAGGTTACGTTACGTTACGTTCATTTAAATGCAAAAGTCAATTATCAGTATTTTAAATGGCGGGAGACTTTATTAAACATAAAAAAGACAGTGATACGACGCCGACGTCGTATCACTCTTTTCATTTCACAAAAAATAACTCCACACGGTTGTGGAGTTATTTTTTAGTTGCGGAGGACGGGAATAATGCTAAATGTCAGCGATGCCCAGTCATTCTCAAGACTTTGGGTGGATCGACTAAGGGATTACATACACATTTGTCATCAAAACATAACATCAAGATTATATCAGCTTCAACAAGTCAAGGTTCTGAAAATCTGAACACAGCACCGCCGCACTATGGAAAATCGAGGTCTGTTTCAGATCAAAAATCGATAACTTCTTTATTTTTCAAGAAAGACGCTTGAATTTGCACATGCATAGAGTATTAAATAAGGCTTTAGATAAAGTTCAGATGCTATCATTTTACTAAAGTATAAATATTAAAAAAATTGAAGGAAAACTTTTTCAAATGGTCTTTATTTATTTCCTTAGGGACAACACTATTTATATTGTGAATAAAAATGTATAATTACATTAGTTTATTATAAAAAAAAATGTAATATAGCTCTTTAGTATATAAATAAGTAATTAAAATTATGATTACAAATATTTATCTCAAAAAATATTTAAAGTTACGAAATTTCTAAATAAAATGAATACTAAAAAAAAATGTAGGTATATTATCGATCACATCCCCATTTACTGAATAAAACTAAATGACTCAATCCAGTCTTCTACACTAATTTAAAGCCACAATCCTAGCTGCAATGTGGTCCATTATATCTTGAAGATTTAGTATTTTTGCATGTGTATTTGTAATTTCTATTGCTGAAGATGATGGATAACATCTCTGTTTGGCTTCTTGTATTTTATAATATGGTGGAAATATAAAAGAGTTTCGCTCGTTAGTTAAATTCCTTAACTAAATATATTGTGCTTTCGTTAAATCTCAATCGATGAAAACACCTAATGCCTCTTCATCCGTTAGCATTGTAATCTGGTTTGCCGTTTGCGTTATCTAAGAGATTAAAATATAGAGACTTTTTATCGCTATCAGCAAGTCTTAGTTTTTCCAAGAGATTTACTTCTATACCTTTTTCTATTGAACCTAGTCCCTGATCAAAGGCATTGTAGATGTGTTCAAAACAAACTTGTTTTTGGTTGATTCTGACGAGTCCCCATAAGAAGCACAGGGTCTTCCGCGTTTCTCAGCAGAAGTAAATGGAGTCAAATCAGGCGTTACTTCATCCAAGTTTGGTTAACTTACCAAATATTCTGAATCCAACTAACTACTGTTCTTTTTTAAAAATTAATCCTTTTTCCTCGATGCTCCTGCCCATCGTCCATTAAAGATGGGAATAAGATGCCTTTGAATATGTCTGATAATCAAACAGATGTTGTCTTCAGAAACTTGATAGTTTTCTTTTAAAACTGTTGTTACAGCTTCAAGTTTATTTCCTCCTTCGATGTATGGAAGTAATAATTCATGCTTAGAACCTTAGAACACTTGAAAGTTGTAGTCATTTTGAAATTCAGCGAAGGTACGTCACAGTCAAACGTCTGTTTAGTTTTATTACGAATTTGTAAATTTTATTACGAATTTGTGTGAATCCACTCTTTATATATTATTTGATAAATAAGGGTAGTGTGCATTTTGTTGATTAAAGTTGTACCGCAAAATGAGTGCAAACTGATAATTAATATTTAAATAAAATATACCGCAAACTAATCAGTGATCATTGGAAACTGCAAAAGATAGAGGTTTTCTGTTCCCTGACTTCTGTCATGCTTTTCACGATAACTTCAGAAACCGGTCGTATTCGCAGCAAATTCTTATAAACGATATTTATGAATATCTACGCTACAAAACAACATCAAATGTAAAGCATCGGGAGACATCGGTAACTGTCAAAAGCCTCGAAGAAGTTAAAAAACTGTATTTTTTCCCCTCTCTTATTGTTAAGTTTTTTTTATAGAAATATAATCATAACACCTACAACATTATAATTGCTTTAAAATCTACATACAATGGGCTTTTTAGAAATGTATAATACTTTATATCTATTACCACAAATTTTTGAAAGAAAACAATTTTAAAATATTGAAGCGAACAGACCTGAAATAGACATTTTTTAGAATTGACACGTTGTCGTATAAAAAAAAAAAAAAAAATTCAAGCTAAACTATTACATTATATTAAAGTTCCACTCTTACACTATTAAAAAAAAAAAAGTGCCCCAGTAACGACATTAATAAACACGATTTTTGATATGCCGTTGTTCTACCATTTTCCATAGTGCGCCGCCAGCCAAGCGAAAGTTAGATGATTAGTTTAGTAAAAGTGCCAACGATAGCCTGGATGATATTTTGGCAAGAATGATTGAATAACATGGATTTCCATGCAGTGTATCATAACTTCAGATGTTTTGAGATAAAATATCTAACATAATTTTTTTGAAAGTTTTTTAATTAAATCACTTCTATGACAAAACAAACTGGGAAAGGTTTAATTAAAGTGTGGGTTTGACCTTTAAACGATTTAAACGTCTACTTAAACTTATATAACCGCACACAAGTCTTAGTTACTCTTCACACGACCAAAATAGTTTTGTTAAAGACATAAAGCTCATGCATAAACGTTTAAGTGGCGCTTTAATGACATAAAAGTTATGTTAAGACTTTGCACCCGACGACGCGACGGTTGTCTTACGAAAACCTTTTGTATACATTGTCCAATAAACGTCATGGCTTACACCATTATTCGACATCGTACAGGTTAGTCCTGAAAACGTTTACTCAACATAATGCACTCACACCATAATACCACGTCGTATAATTTAGTCCAGAAAACGTTTACTCAACTAATATAATAAGACATTACAGTCACGCGACTAAAACATCGTAAGATGAACGTCTATATAACGTAATAGTTAAGAAATCCCCCTGAATATCTGACCTTTTTCAGTCATACCATTTGGTTTGGTCATGGTCGACCACCGGCTTATAGGTCATAGCATGAAGTAATTAAACTTTAGTCGATCAATCAGTCTTCAGGCTTTCAATTTCTGTAGCAACCCGGCCCCGCGCTTCCTTTAAAGCCGGCGCTCACCAGCTGCAATGGCGGTACGTCGCGGCATGGCATGGCAAATGACTTTCGGAAGCGAAAATGATTTTGGATCTTATTCGCACATCCTTAACACTGCAGCTGCGGTATGCTTCGGGACACACATGTTAAATTACTTTGCCGTGCCATACCGCGTGGTGCAGCCCAGTGAAGACCGGCTTTACTTTGTGGATCTGATCAACTTGTTTTACAATAACTTCATACCTAATCCCTTTATTTATCCACTTCCAGTGTGTAATATGTGTGAACGCGAAGGCGACGATGCAGACGTCGCCATGCGGGCACAGGGTGGTGTGCCGGCGCTGCTTCGTGAAGACCATCCAGATGGCGGTCAGCCAGCGCCTGCTGCCATTGCGGTGCGTCATCTGTCGAGCGAAGATCCTGCGACTGCGGCAGGCACCGCGGCTTGTTACCAGCAAGAGCTGGCAGGTAAGAAGACATACATTTTCTGACTACCATTATACCTAGACAGGGTGTCATTATCGACGCGGAATCAGTTACCAAGGATTCAGTACATGATTCTGAACGCCCGTGCGTCGAAATTTTCCGTCGGTAACAAAAAAAAAAAAAGAAGTTCCATACATTTTGACCGCGTAGGTATTGCACCCTAAAAAAAATTACGCTGCGGGGTCTCTAGATTCATATGCTGAATTCAAATTCATGGTTTTAGTTTACCCGTCGATGTCCGTGCCATCCTGTATATTAGGTATGCCTTTGTCAATATGATGAAGATGGTCACCGGTCTTTAAAAGCCACCATTTTCTACATCATCATCATCATCATTTTAACATTTTCTATAAAGACAGGGAAATCAATTAAAATAGAATAATTAATAATAATTATAATTAAGTATTATTATTTATTTATTATTTTTTTGCAATTATCAATTGTTTACCAATTTGACTAAATACCAACTAAAATTGTTTATAAGTATTCAAACCACAACTGTCGTTCTTTAGTAGATGTTTGAAATGGCAATAGCAAATTAGAGTACCTACCTACTGTGTCAATTTCATAAACAATATTTTATTCTGGCTGTACCCACTTAGGTCCAAGGATAGGCGCTGTTAGTTTCTATGATCCCTCTATTTTCAAAAAGCCATCGATAGTATGTAGGTCCTTAGGTATAACATAATGTAAAAACCAAGAACCCCTGGCAACGAGTATAGCCATGTGTAGGTAGGTAACCATACATGATACATGCATCTCTTCCTGAGAGTGCGACGATGACCCTAAAAAGTCGAGCAAGAACAGCTATCCCTACATCCGTACCTCGAAGTACGTCACCCGGCTAAGTTCTACTAAATATAATAATCTTACTTGCTTTACATTTCAGGTGTCAAGCGGTAGCGCAAAATCGTGGGGCGTGCCAGGCTCTGTGTCCAGCTACTCCGTGGGCGCTCGCTCCGTACCCGCCTCGGCCTCACTCTATTCTGTTACCAGTGGCGAGTCTTCCCTCTCTGGTACGTATCTTTAAACCTGCATATTATTTAGTTACGGCTTCCTGGATAAGCCGCTATGAAAAAGTCAGCAAAGCACGGAATTCAAAGACATCACACGTCAATCTCATCAGCTATTGTGCTAGTCCTTTCAGCTAGTTTACCTGTCGACAGCAACCTTATTGCAACGAGAATAAAAATGACAGTGCTGCAAAATCAAACGTAAAATAACTATGCAAGGACTATACGAGCACATAGCCAACGTGTCTTCATTATGGTCTAGTCTGTCTACTGCAGCTGTGGCAGGCTCTATTTTGGTAGCCAACGCGCTTACCTGGCGTATTTTGCAGTTGGATACCACGACTGCCCGTTTCAGGCCTCTAATTCAACACCAACACTAGCATATTAAAATATATCTACCTACAGCTGTAGAATCAGTTACAAAGTCATTTTCACATTACTTATCTAAATCCTCTCACTCCAGGTATATCTTCGGTGTCTTCAAATAGCGGAGGCAACGTTCCCAACAGCTGTTCGACGAAGCTATGCGGCGGCGCCAAGTGTGGGGGAGCATGCCTGGGCGCGGTGCCCAGAGCGTCAGTGCCACCGCGTGCCAGGCAACCTGCCTCCAATTCGCTGAGACGCTCGCAGCATCATAGTATGAAGGTAGTGTTGATACCGATAGGTACCCTAAAAAGTCCGTCAGTCAGTCCTACGACTGGCAGCGCCGTAACCATCAAACTAACCAGCCTCTGATGCTACATAGAGGCGATTGTGTAGACGAAACCTACGTACTTCATGAGCTCAGTTAGAGTTCTAAAATAGTGGTGCAAACCAGAAACAAAATGATTTAAAAAGCTGCTAAACTTGAAACATAGAGGATCCTTACATGTTAGTAGAGTTACATAACTAAATTAAGAAAAACAAGAACCTACATAAGGTTTCTTTCAACCGAGTAAGGATTTACTTGCGTTATTCAGCTCCCAAGAACGACCCTGCCCTTCATAATCAGAATATCAAGCTACCTTGAACCATTTCATCCATCTGTTTGTTGACAGGTACTAATATATTCGAGCACATTGGGCTTCCCAAGGGTGCAAGTATGAGGAAGAAATTATGCACAATATCTATCTGTAAATTAATTCAGCAGAAGTCAATATAAGTCTACAACACCCTCATCTACGCATTTTATTAATATAGGATACCTAATTGGTAGAGAAATTCTTTACTGTAACATTTTAACCAAAAGCTTATCTATAGGGTATTTTCGTGCCACATTTTATTATATAAATAAATCTCTATTAACAGGCCCGGTTACAAGATTATCAAGTCCATAGCTATACGGGAGGCCCTGCGGCAGGAGAGCCTTCGGGTCGCCTACCTCCTATCAGAGAGTTCCAGAGAGAATTCCGCGAGGGACGAAGAGAGAGTGCCGCTGCTGCCTCCGCCTCTACTAGAATAAGGTAACTTTTCAAAACTAAAACAGAATTTTGTTTGTTGTAAATCAAACTTGTAGATACAATAGACAGAAACAAGGATTAGGATCTAAATGAAAAACGGTAAATCCGTAAAGAGAAGAGAAGAATGAGATTTGACAGCAATAGCTACTCCGAAGAAGAATCAAGATTTTATAGATCTCATAACTCCCAAAGTACCTACTTGCAGGCTTTTTAAAATTGTTTTTAGATTGATTGAATTGCTGTATTTTTTATTTATTGTATTTTGGGATCCTAAAATGACGTTTTTGTTCTTTAACAGGTGCGCCCAGAAAATTGTAACGCAACTAGAAACGTCGCCACAAAACGAAAAGCAACACTTCTTCCGGCCACTAAAACCTTCAAATAAAGACGACCCGCCCGATTCCAGAGATCACAGCAAAGAGACTGAACGGAAAAAAGATAACCCCAAATCAAAACCTAAAAAAGAAGATAAAAAGAAAAAAGATGATGAAAACTCAAAACAGGAAGACAGAAGCAAAAAGGATGAAAGTACTGACAATAGAAAAAACGAAATAGCGGAGAAAAAGAAGGAAGAAAAGATGAGACTTAAGGCGGAGAAAGAGGCGAAGAAAGAAGCTAAGCTTCAAGCTAAAGAAGAGGAGAGACAGGCTAAACTATTAGCTAAAGAAGAAGAGAAACAAGCCAAACTAAAAGCGAAGGAGGAAAAGAAAAAAGCCAAAAAGGAAGCAAAGCTCGCCGCGCAAGCTGAGAAAGAAAAAAGCAAATAGAATTATAACGTTTAAATTTTACATTGTAGAAACTCGTAGCCGTCTTAAATTTTAGATTTCAAAATTGTTATCATTGAGAAATCGTAAAAAACAATTTTAAATAGCGTATATCTAACAGTCTATTGTAGTCCATATTACTTACGATAAATTAGATACTGTTAGTTTATATTTTATTTTTTTACTTCGATCGGGTGATGATTGTGTTTACGCTTTGATACTGATTTTTACAATTTTGTTATAATTATCTAGCTTAGTTGCAATTTCAAATCGAAATTGTTATTTAACATAGGAATGTTGTAAATATTTTTAAAGTCAACAAAATGTTATTATGAGAAGCAATCTAAGTACATAGTTGTTGGGTCATAATTGGAACTCTAAAAACTGCGAAGACTGAAAGAACGGGATAATGAAATCATATCGTTTTGTAATTTAATTGTGTAACAGTATAATTAAGAGCTTCGTGCATACAGCACCGCCGAAGAATTTATTTATTATGTAGTTTTCGTCGTTCTTAGTTGGACGTAGTTTAGCAGAAAGGACTCAACCCACACTATGGTCAAAAATGAGTTATGTATGCCAAAGAGGTCCTAAAAGTTTGTCCTTTCACTAAGCAAAAATGATCCCTGACACTACAAAGATAAGGTGGATTTTTTAATGATGGCGAACCAACCCACATAAAGACGGGTATTTTTCTACAAACCACTGTAATAACCCAAACTACCCAAGCAGTTTTTAATAAATTCAACTTGAAAGAAGCAGGTCTATATTTAATATAACAAAATTGTCTCCAACCAAAATATTCTAACCGTAACATCATTGCAGCAATACACACCTAAACTTAAAACCTCGATGACTCAAAAATTACTTTTTGTGGGTTGAGTCCTTTCTGCTAAACTGCGTCCAGTTTGTCCGTAGGTGAAGCTTAAATTAGAATTGATTTTGATCACTGAAATTAAAAATGTAATAACTATATGCTAATAAAGATATGATTTTCCCATAGTTTTCTATACTCTCTTGAATGATTCTAAATCTTCATGGTTCAAAATAACTAATCCCATCTATGCAGATACCTAAAATAATTATCCTCAATAGAGATAAATCTTTCCTATTTCTACAGAATCCTTATGACAACAGTAAAATAAATATATAATATTAACTGCATTAAAGTTAAATAAGTAGCATCATATCAGGCATTTAGCATACTGCTAGGTAAGTGTTGACATTAATTTTGTAAGGGTTCCACGAGTCGGAATTTATTATTGTCAATCGTTAGAAATTTCCTGTAAAATAAATAACAATGTTACCATAAGCCTTACTGTTTTATTTATACCCAATATATTTAGTCCATTACAGTTCATCTATAGACAGACATGGGTGCAAAAAAAATATTGTAAGTAAATAAATAACAAAATCACTTTGAAAATGTGGCATAGATTCTAGCACTAATGGATTGCCGGATGTAATAAATTGAATTGTTCAAATAAAATTGTTATGAAACAATTAATAATTTATTTTATCTACACTGAAATATGGTAACAATTCACTTGATTGCTAAATATATTCTAGAGTTAACATAACATTTACAGCAGTGTTATTAATCTTTGTAGTCATCACCAACTCGGTCGTACATTTCTTCTCCGACCTTCTTGTTGATGCGGAGGTATTTGTTGACCATGGGTTTGTAATAGTAAGCTTGGTAGTCCTGGCGCTCAGCCATCTTCTTAATGACCTCCTTCTCCAACGCACGAAGTTTCTGCTTCTGTTTTTCTTCATCAAGGAAGTGCATGAACTTCTCATAGTCCTGTAAGAGACAAATATATCAATAAATAACATTTATATACTTAAATCCAGCCTCATATAATTTGGGGTTGGCAGGCAATACACTTAAAAACACATAATGTTGAGTCCTATTGTGGTATTTTAATTTTTTGTATGTGCAGCCATACCTATTTCAGGAGAAAAAACTATACTTCGTTTTTTCTTTCAAGTACATTTTTATTAAAAAGCTTATTTTTAATGACAAAAATTACCAAATTCAAATACGTACATTATAGTTTTAAAACAAATTACTGAAAATCTCTGTACGGATACAGAAACTATTAATAACTTCTCCCATAAATGGCACCAAAAATGCTTTTGTTCAACACATAAATAAAAAAATCCTACTATGGTTACATTACATCAACCCCTAAGGCCCTCATACATAAGTCTACAGAAACAAAATTATTTGAATTTCACTATGACTACCTCCCCTGTATTAGTCAGCTAAAACAAAAATTAACTATGACCTAATTGAAATAATTATTAACTAATAATGATTAGAATTTATGAAACTCACTGGCTATTGTTTGTGAGTTGATTCATTACCTTGTTTAAGTTCTGAAACCTTACTGTGAATTACTATAGAGAAATGAGAATGGGATAATTAAATATAGACTGAAAACACGGCCATTGCTGGTTTAGCTTTTTTTCATAACAATCCATAGCTAAACACAGGTCTTCCTGATTGCTACAACAGACACACACGGGAGTATGTGTCTATTGTAGCAATATATAATACACCTAGCTGTTGCCGGAAACTTTGTCTGTGTTTATTTGTTTTAATACAAATATCCAGGCTGAAAATTGGCCCAGGGCCATCTCCAGTTTCCAGGCTAGATATCTGTCAAATGTCAAAACAATTGGTTTGGTGGTCCAAGCATGAAAAGGTAACAGTTACTTTCACATTTATAATATATATTAGGTCTTTACCTATGAAATTGCCATTCTGCAGTACTGGCCATTTCAAATCAAAATAATTTTTGTTTGGCGAAGAATTCTAATTTCAAATTAATTTTATTTTAAAAACATGGTTTTTTTTTTCTAAAAGTAGTCATTTCTTTATTGATTAGTGTTACATTTTCATCGCATTTCAATCTTTTTCGTCATCATGGATACGTTAAAAATTCGAGTAATTATGGAATATGAGTACCGTCGTGGCAGCAACGCGGCACAAGCGGCACGCAACATCAACGACGTTTACGGAGCTAACACTACAAACCAACGCACCACCTGTTATTGGTTTGCTCGCTTCCGTTCTGGAAATTTCGACCTGAAAAATGAACCTCGCGGTCGTCCGAAGACTTTGGTCGACAATGACGAATTAAAGGCGATTGTGGAAGCTGATGATACACAATCTACGGCTGAATTAGCAGCAGCTTTCGACGTTAGCGTCAAAACAATATTGGTCCATTTGCGTCAAATTGGCAAGGTAAAAAAGCTTGACAAATGGGTGCCCCACGAACTCAATGATCGCCAGCGCGAAGTACGCGTCGAGACGTGCCTTGCACTGCTCAACAGACACACAAATGAAGGAATTTTGAACCGCATTGTTACCTGCGATGAAAAATGGATTCTGTTTGATAACCGTAAGCGCTCAGCAAGTTGGTTGGATCCTGGTTCAGCACCTAAACAATGCCCTAAACGAAAACTTACCCCTAGAAAAGTGATGGTCACTGTTTGGTGGTCTAGCGCCGGTGTGATTCATCACAGCTTCTTACCAAACGGGGTGAGCATTACTGCAGATGTGTACTGTGAAGAACTGAACACAATGATGGAGAAGCTGGCGCATCTCCAACCAGCATTGGTCAATCGCTCGTCTCCGCTGCTCCTGCACGACAACGCGCGACCTCATACTGCACAGCAGACGGTCTCCAAGTTGCAAGAACTGGGGTTGGAAGCTCTCCGTCATCCGCCCTACTCACCAGACCTTGCGCCTACAGACTACTACTTTTTCCAGAATTTGGATAACTTCTTGGCGGGAAAAAAATTTAATACCCGAGAGGCAGTACAAAATGCCTTTGAAGAATTTGTTGCCTCCCGTCCAGCTGATTTCTTTAAGAAGGGCATCAATAAACTGCCACTGCGATGGCAAAGATGCATTGATTGCATGGGTGATTACTTCGATTAATATAAATAAAAAATTCATGAAAAAAATTCGTTTAAATTTTTTCATACAAAACGGCAATTTCATAGGTAAAGACCTATTATTAGCATGGTTACAACTGTCATAACATATCAAGTTGTTACAATTTTGTCATACAATAATTATGTTGATATACTATGTAACTGATAATTTAATTAAATAATAACAAGTGAGTAGTTAAGACTGCCTCATTGATCTAGTGGTTGCAAGCAGGGCTTGAAATACCAGTATTTTTGGGAACCGGTACCAAAGTAGTACCTGTACTATTAGTATTTCTAATCAGTATCAGTACTGTACTCGTACTAAACTAATATTTGCGTAAGTTTACAGTGAGCAAACCGATTAAGTAAGTAAAAAGGGTAGTTAATAGACATTAGAAAAATAACTTCAAGGTTGCCAACCGTATGGAGTTCCTCATACAAATATGAGATTTGTGGTACGCACCGGGTACCTGAATTTGATACCGGTACTTGTTAGGTGGAGTATCGGTAACCCGTCTGGAACCAGTAACAAGTGCCAAAATGGCAAGAACTGCTAAGGACCGATACAGAGCTTGTACTTTTGGTACCGGTTCCGAGTCCTGGTTGCAAGAGCTACTGCTAAACATGAAGTCTTTGGTTTGATTCCTAGGTCAGGCAGTATTATTAAATATTAGGTTGTTCCTTATACACTCCCTTAATAAATGGGAGATAAACAATAATAAACGGGGGTGTACTATAGGTATTCGGACTCAATTAGTTTACTGCCCTCTTACGGGTGAGATACATCTGAATGATCGCCAATTTTGACCAGCTTGGCGGGTACTGGCTTCCCTCGAGGCGACTGACCCCCCGGTGTACTATAGGTAGGTAAGTACACCTTCGCCTAACCCTTTGGGAAACCAGGTATGATGTTAAGTTATGTGTAGTTTTAATAATACAACAATACTTTGAATACAAACATTTCAAGGGACAGTTACCTCTTGTGGACTGTGGTGAACGTACTGGGCGATAAACCTTGTAATTGGGTGGCGGTGGTACTCCCAATGTTTCGGTGTGTAGCCATCAGGGATTGGGGACAATTGGGCTGGTCCAATGAACACGTTGGAGTAGAAGATGATGGCGCCAACCGGTATCAGGCCCAGCATGGTGTAGAAATGGAACATATCCTTGAACTTGTGCCATTGCCATCTGCCAACCAAGAGTTTAGGTTAGGAAATTACAAATACTAAACCACTTAGAACTATTATGAAAATACTGCGATTGAGGCATTCATGAATGTTTACTTTTAGACAGTTACAAAATAATAAGAAAATAACAAACAATGAGCCAAAAAATTGGTTAGGTAATCACTGAAAACGATCTTCACCTGGAGGGCTGTAGCACGAAAGTTTTGTGCCCATGGGCATCCATTAAAGTTTTACTTGTTGTAAAGGTTACATTTTGGACAGTTTTTAGTGATTTGGTGTGGTTTTTAAACAAGTTTATGCCGAAAGATCGACCCAAACCACTCCAAGACACCATTTTTGCAAGACTATTTTGACAGCTTTTCCATCAAGTCAAAAGACAAAATGACAAATGTGTCAAATGCTGCCATAAACAAAAAATAAAAAGGTTTTTGAACAAATCTTTCCCAACATATTTTTCTTAAAATTCTTTTAGGTGTTAGAAAATTAAGTACATTCCATTTAAAAATCGATAGTAAATCAAAAGAATCATTGATGAAAATCGTAGTCACACATAAAATAGCAGTAATTTATGTTTAGAACTCAATTCGTAAATGATACCGTTACCTTTTTTTGTCTGTTTGCTGTCACTATCTATAAAGTGGCAATAAAATACATATCAAGAAACCCGCGAAAATAAGTTTTTTTTTAAGTGTTCTTATTAGGTACAAGGATTTGCATTATATAGCATTGCTGTTTTCAAATGATGCCAATTTTTATGTATTTCTAATTATTTACTTCACCATGTGTCATCAGCTCATCACGGTAGTATCCCCCGAAGGGATAAGCATATATGTTCAGGGCAATTCAGCAGTCGAATTTTATTATATTTTCTTTCAAATATTATAATCACATATACTCCATAATTATTTTATTAACCTGCTTATAAGTTTATTACTTCATTGTTTGGGTCTGAATTTTCCAATAGGAAAAAAAAATGAAAAAATTAAGTAAATATGAATGGAAGAAATGTTTCTAGTGTAGTTTAACATACTTATTTAGGAAAAGTTGTTACGTAGAAGAAGATTACCGAGTGTATTTTGCCTGGTAAACGAGATTTTAGGTTGGCTTAGATTAACTTCATGGACAGTCGTCTGAACTAACATTGGTTTGTAGAATTGTAGCAGAACGCAGTGGACGTTCAAAGCTGAAAGTTAGCCGTAGTATATTTTACACAATTGGGTAGTATTTATTATAGTTACCATTACAACATTATGCTAAATTCCCTTATTGGTAGCCTGGGCATTAATATTTAGCAGGAACGGAGAACGATACATTTTATTATTAGTAAGTAAAAAAATAAAAAAGTAGGTGAAGTAAGGTAGGTTTGTCGAACTACGCCTACTTAAGGAAGAACGTAAATTTCTCAAATATATAATAATAATGAAGATGAAGTATAAGGTTAGTTAGGAAAAGCCAGATGCTCAAAATAATAAATGTGTACCTATCTTCCAACGTCATAGAAAATAATAACTACGTACATGAAAGTAGTGAAATACCAACCAAACCACCTGTTGATAAAGTTTTTTCGCAAACATTACGTCGTTCGGGAAGTATTGATTTCCCGCACTGAGCATGCTCAGTCGCTGTGCTTACGTACAACTCAGATAAGACACACTTCCACCCACTCAAATAACGTTATTTCGCAGTTATTCATGTTTTACTAAACATTTCAGGTTTACTATATTGTTCCTCGCGAAGTTTAATTAGTTTGAAAAGAATGTGAACCGCTTGTGTGTTGTAAATAAATGTAGGGAAGTGAGTCATTGTCATATGTTTCGTTTGTGCTAAAATGGAGGAGCTTCTCCAGGATATAATCAAGGAAGCTTCAGGAGTAAAGTTTACGGCTCTAAGGAAATCATGTCAAGATGCACTAGGTAGGTAAACTAATTTACTAGCCGTATTCCGCGATTCCTTTTTCGAGGTCCTATAAATACGTAAGTACAATATGTTAGGTATACTTACTTCGCCCAATGTGCAGTTGAGACACTAATCAATACTTGCATAAAGACCGTCACTGCGCCGTTATCGGGAATGCAGTTTGTAAGTCTTCTAAATGTGTATAGCCTTTTTAAATTTGCTTTGAGTCTTTCTTCCTACCGATGTTTGTTTCGGTACCATATGGTGACATAAAACTATCTATCTACTATCATAACCATAACATTTTGGTAGTTAATTATCGAATTGCCGTTTCTTTTTATGTTAATGGTGGCGTGATAGTGACTAAACTTAGTTTATAATGTAGGTATATAGGTACTGCATTAAGCATTTCCTATGGTTTTCATTAACAGCAGGCTACGTTAGTGATATGACTTCTACCTTCTGCTCTGAAAACCTATTTAAAGAACCAGGCTTAAAGCATGCCCTTGAGGTACTCCATCTCCATATTCTTTAATTTTACTTAAACTTCTACGTGTCTCTCTCGACTCGGTACAGATTATTCTTGAATATTTGCCAACTGTAACGAAAGCGAATTCTAACTTTTTGTATGTATTTACAAGACTAATAAAACTTTATCAAAAGCTTGAGCTATATCAGTAAACTGCTACACGTACGACCGCGAACGTAGGACTGCGGCAATGGGTATTTATTTCTTTGAACATTTGGCATTTAAAACATAACGAGTTAAGTAGGCGTGGTGATCAAAGCTTGTTCCTTCTCTGTATGAGAAGGTACCTTTTCCCTGTAGACGGACAGCTTCTGGCTGATATTACAAATAGATGCTAATTAATGTAAATTAAAGGAGTATTAACAGGCGGTGGTTTATTTTTGTGTAGAATTACTATGTATGCAAGAGAACAACGCACGTCGTGCATCATACGAGCTCCGCCGCGCGTGCCTCTTACCTCTTCAGACTGCACTGGAGACCAAGCGGCCGCGCCTGGTCACCTACGCTCTACAGGGGTTCCATGTAAGTGGCAATTGTAAAGTAGGGCGCCCTTTTTTTCTATTGTTGTAAAACATGTTGCATGATTAGGCCTGGTCAGTCCATAAAAGGAAACAGTCATTTGTTTACTATCGGTTCATATAAATCTTTTGTTTACAAGTCGTGTTTCTAGGGCACTGTCAATCGGAGCCAATCCTGATGTCGAACTTATCAGATCGACGGATCAAGAACCGAAACTAGGTCAATACTAATACCCATGCCGCCCAAAAAACCTTGAATTAATGCCAATGTTCCACGAGTGGTTGGACCTGCTATACTACTTGTCGGTTTACGATAGATTATTCTTGTTTTGTTTCTCTCTCACAGAAAATACTCCGAGATGACAGGTTCCACCGAGGGATCGAGCCTGAAGATGACTCACTATGGATGCCTTCTCAACTACTCTGCGCTACCGCTTCCGTTACGTATCATTTACCTGATACACAGGTAAAATCACACAATTAATTAAACTTTGTTTGCATTAGTTAGGGTTGAAAATCACGACTTCAGCTCAACAGTCATAAATATAACCATCGTTTAACATAATTGAAGATGTAAAATATGTTCAAGAATATTAATATGTATTAGGTATACCCACGTACTCGTACGTGCTGGCAGGTTATACCCAGCAATAATTTGACTAATTGAGTGGGTGATGATTACGCCAGAATTTTTTGAGGACCTTTCAAATCAAATCAAATCAATTTATTTGTTAGAATATTGTTGTTACAAGGTGTTACACATAATAAGACGTCCATAATATTCTGCTGTTTCCGGCGTACAAATATCTCAAGGAATTAAAATCAAATGCTTTAGAACAATAAATCAAAACTACACAGTACAATGTCAAGGATAAGGAAACTGTTAACTATTATCAAATACAATGTCAAGGATTATTAAATATAATGTTAATAATGATTAAATATACTGTCAAGAATGATTAAATGCAATATAAAGAATTAGTCAATACAATGTCATAGATATTAAATTTCATTCAATCATTAGGAACTTAAAGGCAAGTCGTCGTCTAATTTAAATTTTGAATTAAATTTTTCATTTAAAAACTCTTTTCTTGATCAGTAGAATGTCATAATACTGGAAAAACCTTTCCAATTTGCCAGGTACAAATCTTCCGCATGTACCTATCCCTGGCGCTATCTCCGCGGCGTACGCTGAACGGTCGCCTGTGCGTGTGGGCTTGTGGACGCTGCGGAGAGGCTGCGGCTGGACCACCGCATGTGGCTGCAGCTGCAAGAGCTGCGGCTGCTCAAGCGCTGAGGGCGTACTGCGCTCAGTTAGGTGAGTGACTCAAAACTGTAGGCGCTATGGTCTGGAAATGCGATGGAACAGAGGCGAGTGAGTACGATGGACTCAACTCACTCAACGGTCGCTGCGGGGTGGGTTTTAGCAATAATCAAATCATTTTAGAAAACATCGTACAATATTTTTCGAAGAGGGGTGGTTCGGAGAACATGCAGTGTTTCTGTATACGTGTTCCTGCATCGATTCTTTAATATGTTACTGGGTTCGTTGACGCACGTGAGACGTAAGGCAACAGGTAGAGTTGAAAGCAACTGGTTGCAACGTGCTTGCTGGTAACACTAATAATGATAGATAATATTCCCGATGATGTGTTTCATCCACTGCAAACGTGTTGTGGAAAATGGCTTTGAGACAGATACTATTCCTTGATTTTAAAGAACAACTCACCTGTCTACCAATATCTTGCTGTTCAATATTCAATATCTTGTTATTTATGTTTAGATGAAGAGTGCCAAGAACTCCTGTCAGAAGGTTCTCCTTTGGGGAGGAACCACATAGTGGCCGTGGGTTGCTACAGCGAAGTGATTCCCGTCATACAGTACCTATGCAGCCGACTGTCTGAAACTCAACTGTACGTCAAATACTGTGTTTGTTTTGTAATAATCGTTTAAATAATATCTTAAAATAAACTTTGATGGTATCGAAGGAACTATTAGATACTATTTTGGGTAGCAACAATTATTCAAGAAGGACGGATACGTAGTTAATGAGGGAAGGAAGAAAATTAACAAGATAAAAAAGATTTTCATTGGCAAGACTTGAAACTACCTGCTATTAATAGTTACCTTGATAAAAGAAGAGAAAATTCTTTAGCATTACTTCTGCATTGAAATTCATAATTAATTGTATTAGCACCACCACCTACTTACACTTAGGCATCTTTCGACATATTTTCGTTCCGTTTCGTTTTTAAACAGACTTCAAAAAAAAGAGGAGGTTCTCAATTCGACAGTTTTTTTTTTTTTAGCTCCAACCTTTTTTCTAGGTGAACCGATTTGGATGATTCTTTTTTTATTTGAAAGCTGGTGCTTCTCATGAGGACCCATATTAATTTGATCAAATTCTGACTAGTAGTTTTTGAGTTATTCTTAATACTGCGTATTTTTTCGACTTAGTTTATATTTATGATGTTATAATAATTTCCTGTCACTGTTATTTTAATATGAAATAGTGGCATACGAATTTATGCGGGGGGGAGGTACTACAACTAAAAAGTGAAAAATAAAAACCGTTTTACTAAAAAAACAATGGACTTCCAAAAAACTTTTACTTCGGAAGTCGGTGGCAAAAAACAAAAATACAAAACCAAAGACACCGACTTCCGAAATTAAAGTTAAAGTTATTTTAAACTTTTTTTTTTTTAAGTCGTTTGTTATTTTTGTAAAAAGGTTTTTGTCAATATTTTACCTCATTAATCCACAGGACTCCAAAACAGAACCCACTGGCGTTATTCTTCCTTGATTGCTTGCTGACATTAATGTCAAGTCTGTCAGAGCGAGTGAGCGGCAACTCGCACTTCACCACGTTTCTCTGGCAGAAATTTTGTCCGTCGCTCATCTCCTTCCTTGGAACTCCTAGGGTGGACAAGAATATTAAATCAAGGTAAGTGGTGAGTGGTGACACTAGATTTATTATGAATAAGACGTGTGTCCACTGGGATTTCTCATCGGCAAAAAGTTCCATACAAACTTTCATCCTCTGTTACCCCTTTAGGGGATGAATTTTCAATAATCCTTCCTTAGTGCTCACCTTTGATATATAAGGGACTCTTGTATTCATGCTTCTGGCACAGCAGTTTCAAGGGCTGTGGGAGCGTTGTATGTCGACTTTCTTTGTATGTACATTCTGCTTACAGTGTCTTTGCCACCGGAACTTGTGAGTCAAGTGAAAATAATAATGTATAAAAGAAAAAAAATATGTTTATAAGTTTAATTTTTTTCCACACTGAACAGTTTTTAACTGTATGAAGTTTTATTTTGGCTCTTATTTTTTAAATCTTAGCTTGTGATAATGATTTCAGAGAGCATGACGGCCATTTGGTTGATGACTCCGGTAGAGGATCCGGCGCTTTGAACTCAGCGCCCAGCTTCAACAGCAAACAAGCTAAAGCTATTTACAGGTAGGTACAGTTTGAAAAAGTTTACTTTTTGAAATGTTTTCAACATTTAGGGCTGATTTTACCAAAGTCATATCTTATATCAATGGAATAAAATAATGACGTCTGACAGTTCTAGTATGGAAAGATGCCAAAAATTCAAAAAAAAAATCAGGATAACACATATTTT
Source organism: Griposia aprilina (assembly GCA_916610205.1). Lineage (NCBI taxonomy): Eukaryota > Metazoa > Arthropoda > Insecta > Lepidoptera > Noctuidae > Griposia > Griposia aprilina. The sequence continues at coordinate 16,190,541 of OU744302.1, forward strand.
AGTTATAAAAGTTGGTGAAATTCGCCCTTAGGAGCATAACTTTTGAGTAAACTAAAGGAACTCGTTTAAAAAAAATTAGTTAGAAACATAACTTTTCATAAAAGTACAGCTGACGCCCATTGTAAAAAATAGGATATTGACAGCACCTTTCATTTTATAGGAGGAAGGGCGTGTGTTTGACCATTCCCTAACCTATTTGATACAGCAGGAAATTCACAATTTTCAACACCAAAAACTTTTCACATTTCAGCATAGCAAACCAGTTAGTCCGCCTGGTAGGTTCAACCTCAAACCTACGTCCAGTTCTAGAAGCCCTATACCACCGCATGCTACTGTACCCGCCGGTGTCCCACCGCGTGGAACCTCTGCGGAGCACGCGGGAACTGCTTCAAAACCCCAAGAGGCTGTGCCAGCTGGTGCTGCTGAAGAAAGTGGACCATCATGAGCGGCACAGTGATGACATGGCTATTGTGAGATTGTAAGTAATCTATAAGTTATTGATCGTATAAGATAGATTCTATCATAGGCACTTGTCAAATAAAACGGTTGAATGGACCTTCAGAGCCAGTCTGCCTCAAAAATAAATATACCTACATCGACAAGAATTAATTTGATTGTCTACAATTTGTGTTCCATATTACACAATATAATTAAGTACCCAAGATGTGATATTTTTTGTGGCTAGACAATTAGATGAATTCTTGTCTGAGGCTGACTGTAATTATCCTTCGAAGATTTTTCCATATGCCATAATCACAAAGCTAAGAACAAAAAATGTTAATGAAAGCAGTATATTAAATTCTAGATCTTAGTAGATGCAATTTCACATCCTCTTGACATAATTTCTTAGTATTGGTTTACGACATGGAATGGTGAGAAGTGGTGTTGATGACAGTTAATTTTATCACTAATGAAAAATAAATGAATTCTTCATTATGAGAATTGTATCTAACTTCCTTTGCTTAATATTCACAGAATAATGGACGGCATAGAAGAATGTGGTAGAAGCGGTAACCCAGAAGTAGTAGCTGCGGCAGTGGAATGTGTGGTCTCTTTACTGGACGCGCTAGAGAAGCTATGTTCCGGCTCCACGGAGTATATATCGCCTGAGATAGCCACGCTCATACTGGGACACTGGCCGAAGTTACACGATGCTGACTATACGGGACCTTTGACTTATCAGACGTTAGCTAGATTGCCTAGCCCTTACAGGTAAGGACGGAACTGTGCCGAGTACAATTGAAATAAATATTTAATCGGTTGTAGGAACGAGATACAATAGAAGTTTTATTGTTATTATAGTACTAGCCCGCGACTTCGTTCGCGTGGAAGCCTTAAGATACACAATATACTAAAATAACAGCCGCATTTTTATAAAACTCCCTCGGCCGCCCGCGCTGGTTCTTTCTGATTTTATTTCATTTTTCTGGCCTTGTAAGGGCCGGAGCGAGATGTTAAATAGCCTATAGCCTTCCTCGAGAAAGTGGGGCTATCAAATGCCAAAAGATTTTTTGAAATCCGACTCTAAGTTCCAAAGATTAGAGCGTTCACACAAATAAACAAACTATTCAGCTTTATTATTAGTATAGATTTTTATCTCACGAAGCCACGCGCGCTTTACTTGTGGTTACAAAGTGTTCATACACGCTGTGAATGTATGTGAAAGTGCAGGAGACATCGGTACCATGCTGTGTCGTGCCGTGTGTGTGCTGACGCTACTCCTCTTCACGCACACATTCACAGCGTGTTTGTACACTTAGTTACCACAAGTAAAACGCGCGTCGCTTCGTGACATAATAATACTGTAAACCCATGGGCGTTTAGTGTCCGTCAATGCATTAATAAACAAGTTTTACAATGGGATAAAGGCCGACATTAAAATTAACTACTATTTCATACAAAAACGCAGCCAATGCATCATACTATTTACCCTTAGGAGGCATGCAATTATTTAGGCTGGGAAACAGAACCTTACTGTGAATACACCTATTTAAGTTCATTGATTTTTTTTTCATGACTTTCTCTTTTGTTTCAGGGATGTGGTGGCTGTGTTACAAAGTAGTGAAACAAAAGAACAAGATTCATCAGGTAAGTGTACCTACATAAGTTATAAATAAAATTGTACATAATATGAGAAACAATCGGACTCAACTAAGAACGAGGATGGATTTACAAAACAAAATCAAAGAAAGTTGGTAAAATAACCTAGATATGGATGCTGGAAAACACCCTTAACGAAACCAAGTATTACTTGTTCTTCCCATATTTTTGTTTTTGTTGTGTGCTTAACGTATGTTAGCTTAACTCAAAATACTTCCACGATCCTTGTACTGTTACATGCAGCCATATGCACAATGTTGTGCGTGCGTTACATTGCGCTCTACCGTGGACAGCGAATTTGCACACCAAAAATAAAGTCGTTTTCCAGCAATTATTTTTGCACAAAGTTACTTAGTTTGATGTATAGAATACGTACATATCGGCTTCTTGGAGTATCTTTTTACACCCTGTACTTACTTTGCAGATACATCTGGCCCAGAAAACGCAAGTTCTGGCAGCGAAGGAGAAGCGGACTCTGATGCTGACAACGTATTTCTACCATCAAGAGCTAGTAACCCTACATCGAACGATAGTGACAAAAGTACCGTTCATGACAAACCTAGAGCTGTGCCGAAGACTCTAAACCTGGGAAGGTAAGATTACTTTGTGGAGCTAAAGTTATCTATGAAATATAGAAGAATTGGATAACTATGATTTTAACAAAAGTACTGTAGCGAGCCTACAAGAAACTAAGGACCCTAAATACGTAGCACACTTCACAATCAGAATGATTTTGAAGGATATTCATAATCCATTGCTTCATATGTTCGAAAAAATTGTCTGCTCTACAACGTAAATAACGCAATGAGTGTTGTTGAACTGTCAAAATGAAAGTCATTGCTACTGTTAGTGTGTTTCGCAATCACCCCGCAGGATGAAATTACAGCATTGATTGATTGGTTGATTGATTTCAACTTGATACCAAAAGCCATTGCCAATTTAGGAAGGCAAACGACAATATCTTCAGTCTTGTGGTTTTAATAAACGATTTAACAACTTCACCAATCTCAACATATGCTTAGATATAAAACATATGCTTTGTTTGTAGATGCACCATAACAGAATGCAACGTAGATTTGGAAAGGCACAACGCGAGGCAGTTTATCAAAACTCTGCAAAACTCTCTTCTGCCAAAGCTGCTCAATCTCCGAACTTGTATCGAGGTAGGTAACAATTAAAATAATGCAGTTCGCTATGGCGCCCTTTGTATTACTGTCCCTGAAATTAGTTTAGCGTAACGAAAATATTATCAATTCGAAGAAAGTCACTGAAACTTGAAATATACCCTACTTTCTATCGAATTTGGTGTCAAAAATATTAAAGCCAGTACATTACACCCTCATTGGGTTATTTTCATATTTAATTTTAATAATCAGGTGGACGAAGCAATGCAAGAGTTCGCATCAAAATGCTGTCAACACAACGCTGCTCAGCCACCCGCTACAGCTTGTATCATGAACGCAGATGGAGTATACCTTGCTACTTACGCGGCCCTACTACTGACTCTCAAGCAACGGAGAACGAATTACTATAACCAACCCAGTGTGAGTATCTGTGTAGAGTGTCGTAGACTAATTGTTTTTTTTTCTTGTTACCAATTTGCGTGTGATCAAGCCGAACTTTCATACAAAAATTTAATTCCCTATTTATCCCCATAAGAAAATGAATTTTTAAAAATCATTTATTATTGCTCGCTTTCGTTATGGATGGAACTCTTGTGCAAAGGCGCATGCTTCTAGACCATATGCTTTTTTTGTCTGTCAGTCAGTAAATGAATGAATGAATTTAGATTTTTATTAAGTAAATATGAAATGAAGTTAAAGGACGAAATCAGTTCTAATTATCTTAATATCTTATTAAAAACAGAACCTACACTGTGACTAATTTCGTGAGTTAATCCTGTCGTCATAGTTATTAACCAAAATGTTGCCAAAAAACATGTTTTATTTTCCCACAGAAGGTCCAAGTATCTCTAACAGAAGACGAGTTTGTAGAGGAAGTGCAAGGCAGTGGTGTGCTGGTGTATCTGTCGGCAACATGGCTGCGGGAATTGTACCAACAAGTGCTTGCCACTGATCTACTGAAAGAAGTTCCTACTACTGACCATCCTCTGGTACATTTATTGTCAGGTAAGAACGTTCAAACTGAGATAGCCAACCCTACGTAAACATAAAGGAAACAATGATTATAAAATAAAATTGTCCTGCGGAATAATTGCATAACACATATAATACACAACACAACACATATAATGGCAATCGATCGCCTTTAATTTTGACAGTTCAGCCACGGTCATTTCGTTATTTACGTTGTTGAACAGGTGATTTTTTAAACCTATGAAGCAATGGATGTGAAAATTAAAGACATTGCGATCGATTGCCATTTTATGTGTGTTACGCAATTACCCCACTGATATGTTAACGCAGTTTTCATGTCCAGATCTTAACAAGGGTTTGCATCAGGTTGAAATAGTCGATATGATATTTGTAAACCAACCATGTAATTGCTAAAATTATGTTTTCTGTATGTAAATTATAGACAAAAGAAAAAGAGTAATCTAACATAACAGACTTAGTTTCTTAAGTTTTCCATAATAACATAAACTTTAATTTCCAATGTGGTTTTATCTGGATGACATCTTAATTTCAAAATATATTCCAACAGATCTTGGAGGTTTGGATCAAAGTCCAGTTATGTCAGACTGGCAGAAGCTGAAAGAAGTCTCCTGTTTGTATAATAACACAATTGACTCCCCGCAGCATGATGCTAGTTTGCGTTGGGCTAGAAGGTAATAATAAAAATACTTCTTAACTTGGTAAGCGCAAAAAAAAAAAAACTGCCAGATTTTTACAACACTAGTATTCTTTTAGGATATTAACCTGTATTTGGGATTCCATGGTTACGGTATTAAGTGTCCCGCTATCGGGATATGGTAACAAAAAACAAAAACTGCACGGCATGATATCAAAGAAAATAAATACTTTCGGAAAAAGAAAGCGGATTGCCTGGGAGGGGCTAACTATTCAATGTCTTGAAGGACTCCATAAGGTATTCACTAGAATTATTATATAAAATAGCCACTTTACTTGTACATTTTCACAGTTAGCAACTAACCATTTTTTAATTATTCGACGATACAAGATAAACTGCCTTTTAACATAATTTTAATAACCATATTTTATGATATTACTATTTTAGGCTGCAAGAGTAAGCAATACTTTGAGTTTACAAAACCGTTGCAGCAGTATACTAGCTCTGTTGGCCAACTCCGCCATCTCACAACCACCGAACGGCAAGATATTATCCACGCATGCTCTGTCTTTAGACATACTAATTACAGGTAAGTTCATTTCTAAACCAGTATTTTTATGGTTCGATACTGAAAATGGTCTTCATAATAGATAGATTGTTCTTGGTAATGCGATAGGATCGTCGTGTGTTTCATAAGCAAGTAGATTCCTAGACACATAACAGCTACGCCCTGTTCTTGCTGTAAAATCATAAATAACTGATTTCATAAAAATCCCTGAATTGTCGTATGCTTGAGAGCAAAATGCTTATTGGCGCCCAACGTGGGACAAGTTATTTTGTTAAATATGTTAGCTTTGATCGAAAGGTATCATTTTCAATAAACAGAACTTTAAAAATTAACCACAATTTTTCATAGGTGGTTTGGAACTCGGATCAAAAGCTCCGGAATGCTGGGAGCATATTTTCGCAGCCTGTCAATACGTGTCCAGTTTTGAGCATTCTTTGTTCGGACATCAAGGGAACAATGCTACTCCAATAGTGACCATGCAAACTGGCAGAAATAAGACCGTTTCCATACTACAAGCTGATGCTAAGTTGGGGTTAGATGGTAAAGATGATGAAACTTGGTAAGTTTTTAAGATATTTAATACACTTTTTTTAAGCGAAGGTAATAATTTTATCCTACTGGAATAATTATTCGTATTAATTTGTGATTAAAAAAGCTTTATTCAAAAGTCTGATGGCTTATTAGGCCTACTTTGATGATGAGAATTTGTTTCTCCGTAGTGTGGACGTCTTCAACTTCTTGCAGCCTGTGTTCGAGAACAATTTGACCAATGACATGTCAGTGGCGAAAATTGTAGAAACTTGCAGACAAGAAGTAAGTTAGAAAATCACTTTGATAATTGTTATATTTTAGGAATTATTTGATAGCAATCTACTGTACTAATACTATGACTTCATGAGGTTAGAAGATATTCTTATAGCTTTTGATTTTTTTTATTATACAGGGAGGCAACGTAATTTCCGGTTCTGGTGCGGCTCGAGTTTGTTGCGCACTGACCGCTGCAGCCGACACCTTGTTCACGCGTCTAGCGGCCACTACAACGCTGCCTACGCTGAAGGCAGCGCTGCAAAGGCTGGTGGCGCACCAACATCGATTAGTAAGAAGTTATTTTCATTTGTATTTCTTATTTATTGATTATAATTACAGGTAGTCACAATAATGGTCTTAGAAAGAAAAAGTATTTATTGGGACTTGCACAGGATTATCACAAACTAAAGTAAACTCATTCATAAAAACAAAAGTAAAATGAAAACAACACGTAATAATGAATGATGATGTAATTATCTGGAGTAACTTCACAGACTTGAGGGGCATCGGTATCTAGTAGCTATACAAAATATTTCGCTCGATTACCGTCTGTGATGTTTCCCCAGCTAGTTAAATAATAAATTCGTGATATAGTATTCCAATATTATAAGACTTTGTTCCTTGGTGTCGAAAGGATCTTCGCATATTTATTATTAATGTCTCCGTCTCTTTCGTTATTTATGTGTATAGCAAACCGTCACTATGTTCCCCTAGTTGTTCTGCTCGTGGGAGGCAGACGTAGCTAACAACAACGTGTGGTGGTGGCGGCGGGGCGGCGGCGCGGGCGGCGCGCGCGGCGCGGGCGGCGAGGCGGCGCGCGCGCTGTGCCGCGCGGGCGACGTGGCGCTGCGCTGTCTGCGAGCTGCGCGCCCGCTCGCGCATAGGATGGCGATATGGACGGTTGTGGGACCGCATTTTATGCAGGTAACAATCAACATAAACTCGATGGCTGTCTACACATGTAGGTATAGCGCTACAAGGTTAGGCGCGTGGCCACTATCGGAACTAACGCCTCAAGCTTGTTTTAGCTATTTCTGGGATTGTCAAATAGCACAAATGTTTACGAACAACGTCCCCTGTCATATCAATCAGGTGCCAAAATATTCTTGTAGCACTCTCGATATTGCATTCTTGACATCACTATCTGCATCGTTTATTATGTAAATTCCTAAATATGGTCAAGACAGCCCAACTTTACATCACCAATAGGTGATGTAAAGTTGGTGTAATAACACAAAATGTTAAGTAGTTATTATCTGCTTCATGAAAATGGTTACTTTACTCAATTCACAAAATATCTAACCTTCTGCTTCTATCTTTACTATTTACTGGTCTACCTCCCATATCACAAAAAAAACCCAATTAAAAATAAATTACTCAATTCACTCACTCATGAAACCACAATTTTATTAAACTCCACAGGCGGCATGCCACAAAGACATCCAGATCGCAAGCTTAGCTATCCAGTGTCTGCACGACTGTGCAACTGCTCTACTCAATCAACAAGTAGAGTTACCACACTTCCACTTTAACGAGGCGTTGCTGAAGCCTTTCGAGAACCTTCTCTGCTTGGAACTGTGTGATGATGATATACAGGTAACTATAACATACTCACTGCAATTAATATTGAATACTGTCATAAACAGAATTAACTTAATGAATTACTTGTCTCCAGGAACAAATCATTTCCTGCATCTGTGAATTCGTGGAGACAAACAGAATGGAAATAAGATCAGGCTGGAGGCCGTTATTCAACACATTGCGAGCTGCCAACAATTCCAACCAATACTCAGCCATCTTGGAAATATTCAAAGTCTTTCTCAGCACAGACAATACGCTCGTATTCGCAAACGCAGCCCTTGACTGTATACTGTGCCTTTTAAGTCATATCAAGGGACTGCACTATGAAGAAGTACAAGCTACTGAAGTTAAGCCAAAGAAGGCTACTACACCAACTCAACCTAAACCTAGCCTTAGTTTGAAATTCTCAAAGAATAGCAAATTCATACCTCTCAGTGAAGAGAAATCAGAAAAAGTCATTGTAGATATGTGTAGAGAGGCATTATACCACTTGGAAAGCTGCGCAGACATTTTAACAATGATGTACAACATGCCGAAATGTCCTATTTTTAATACGGGTAATAGAATCAAAGGAGACGTGCCGTTGTGTGTCGTGGACCCTATAATACCCAGTGCTTCTCTTGATATCACCAAATTCATTTCCAATGATCATTATGAAGAAGATCTCATCTCATATAGAAAGTTATCAACAAGTCTTCCTCCTTCGAATACAACTAACAATTGCCTTTTGAAACTTGATAAACCAAGCAACATACTGAAAGTATGGTACGTTCTCATTGAGGGATTGATCTCAGCTACTGTCGTTTGTTCAAAGAAGAATCAGCCGGCAGCCATGGAAACCTTATTCAAACTGTTAAGGAACACAGTTGAAGTCCCTGGTACTCATTTTGGTTTACACTGCATAAACCACCTCCTTCTGCCAACAGTTCAAAACTGGCTTCGACAAATTGCAAATGTTAATACTCACTGGGACAGTGTGATGCCAAACTTCAAGCAATGTTGTGGCATGACGACAGATACTATTGTGGTATACCTACATCATTTACAGCAAATAAACATTGAACGATCAACTGTAGATGAAAAGAATGATGGAGAGGAAATAGAACCCATTGAGAGCGTAGAAGCAAGTTTTGCTTTGAAACAAATCATGTTGATTCTAGTTGAATGCATCGCTCAACCTCAAGAACCAATCGCTAGACTAGGAGCATCATGCATAAGACATATAATTTTAACATCGGGACATCTTTTAACTGACAATCAATGGGAAATCGTTTGCACAAGTTTGCACAGAGCTTGTAACGTTAGCTTGACGCCTCTCAAGCAACTGACCTATGCTTTCAAAGAGAACTCAAATAGTTTCTATGGAGATCTAGCTATAGTAAAAGTAGCTGCAAGACGGGATTGTTCGGTTAATGATAATGTACGACTGCATGCAATGGCGCAACAAGTTTTCCTAACTGAACAATTGAAAGGGGATGTGCATGCTAAAATAACTCCTAAGAATTCATCACAGAATTTGATGTTGATTGATGATCGGAGTTATATATTCCTGATTTATCTCCAAGAGTCAGTAAACTCCTTGAACCCAGAGCTATACACGGTAAGAATCCCTCATAGAGGACTCGTTGTCGGATTATTGGCACATCAAATACTGGTTCAAATAATTGCAACGGTTCTCATCCAAGCATCGTCCGATGTCTTCCAAGGTATTAACAGTATCTTACTGGATAGTCTTAAAACAGGCTCCAACGTCTGCAATTACAAGTTTTTCCTTAATAGTGACAACACGGACTTATTGCTAAGAAGTTTGGAACTATCATTCACAAGAGCCATGCAATTTGATTCAAGGCCAGGTTTAAAGTTTCTTGTTCAAAAAGTATCCAACTTGGATCACGCAGCCAACCTTTACAAGCAAACCACCTCTTCATGGTTAATCAAAATCATTGCTTTGACAGAGATATTCTTTAATGGCGTTCACAGATTTAAACTAAAATCGACCGATATATCTATAATATTGCACAATTACACAACTTCATTGAATTTGACACTGGAATATGATCGATTTGTGACAAAAATATTCGATTTAAAACATACATGGGAGTTGCTATGTCACAACTATGTAAAACATCTGATAAGCGTTTCGGACTTTGATGATCACGATGTCAAAGAAAGGATGTCCTGCAGTTCAGTAGAAAGTGATAATTCGTCAACTCATTACGATCAGTATTATGCCCAGGAACCAAATGAAAACACTGAAGAACCGCCTGTAATCAACGAAAAATTCAATATTACCCCAGAGAAGGGTGTTGAAAAACCAAGACCATTTACATTCGCTGATTTCAAAGCTAATAGTCAAGGATCTATCACTGTAGAGATCCACACTGATAATATACCATCAAATAAGAAATTTGAGGAAGACACATGTAAGGAAGCTGCTGAAACTGATATAGATAACGACCAAAGCTCCGATTCTAATGATAACAAACCTGTAAATGATAATTTGCCACAAGAAACAGAGAGAAATAAAGAGACTCCAATAAAGGAAAAGAAAGGCAGTGTGCCGGATATAATAGAAAATCATAACATAGATACACGTAAAGTGAATATTACGATCTGTGATGGACCCTCGTATGAAAAGACCAAAGTAGCTGAACCGATATTACCACCCCAACCCGTGCCCCCGGAAATAGAACAACAACGAGCTTTGAGTATTAGCAAGGTGAGAAAATAATATTTAACTAATAATCACGTAATCACTCACGTTTTTGAAAACCCATTCAGAATTATTACAAAACAAGGTTTGTCTTTTTCTTAAAACATGGCTAAAACCATCAAGCCAGTTTTTGAATTAAGAACTGGGCTCTTTCAATTTAAGTGTGAGAGTCGTACTGCGCACGGATGGTTGTTTTTTTTCATACAATTGACGCGTTTCTAGCGCAGTACAACGCGACGCTGCGCACAAATCAGTCGGGTGTTTTAGCACCCGACTCAGTAGTCATTTTTGTATTAAGAACGTTGGCTAAGTCACAACAAAGTTCGAAATGCAAAAACTGGCTTAATGGTTTAGGCAAGAACTAAAGTCAGATCTCGTTTTGTAATAAGAAGGATGTAGTTTTAACTCTTGTCTAATCTCATGTGTGAAATTATTGGTAGTTATTTTTTTCTGTTAGCGAACTACAGCACATAACATAAGATTTGGCAGAGTGTTAGTAAAATGTTTTAATCTGCCTTTCTAAAATCTATTGTTGCAATATATCCAGCCAACCTTATCACCAGACCGGCCGTCGAGAGAATGCGTTCCTGACAGCTGTCAGTGCGAGAACTCTAGTAACTAACAAAAATCAAATTCCCAAAACACGTATTCGTTTGTATGAAACTGACAGGGCACATTCTCTCGACGCGACGGCCGGACTGTAAGTATTTGTCTTTTTCAGGATACTGAAGTGCAACGTAATTGCTTCCAAAATATTTTAATGGCATATCTGGAATTGGTCCTTACGTTTTCGCTGGAGAGGTTTCAACTCATCCACCCAGTACTGCAGAGTGGTTTCGTGCAACTCGCCAAAACTGTCACCGACCCGCAACTACTCGATAGAATCAATATATTTTTCGATAAAAAAGACTTATCTGAACTTAATTATAAGTGATCAATTAATTGTGATATTATAAAATTCACATTATAATAATATTATATTCCTTGATTGTCGGTGTTATGTGAAAAAATACAATCATATTATAATGGTGTTTTTTTTTACTATATTAATCCTTTACCTCGTAGAAATCCTTTTTTATGTAATAACTATTCAGAAAGGTAAGCTACTTCTAAGCGTAATCTCGAAATGTTCCAGCGTGATTCAGATAATTTTTGCCGTCGCCTTGTCACCATGGATGAAACGTGGGTCCACCATTTCGATCCTGAAACTAAGAGACAAAACATGTCTTGGAAACGACCATCCTCTCCATCCATTAAGAAATTTCGAGTTGCTCCTACCGCTGGCAAAGTTATGGCCTCAGTGTTCTGGGATAGTGAAGGAATCCTTTTTATTGATTACATGCCAAAAGGCCAGACGATTCTGGACCCTATTATGCAAATTTAATCGCGAAAGTGCGTGAAGCGATTAAAGAAAAACGTCGTGGAAAACTATCGTTGGGCGTGTTGTTTCTTCAAGATAACGCTCCTGCTCATCGATCGGAAGTTGCGCTCAACGCAATCCGCTTTGCTGGCTTCAATCTCCTTGACTACCCACCATATTCTCCAGACTTAGCCCCAAGTGATTTTCACTTATTCCCAAAATTTAAAGAGGGCATTCGTGGAACAAAATTTTACGATAATGACGTAGTTATGGCTGCCGTAGAGGAGTTTTTCGAGAGTCAAGAAAAACATATTTTTTTTCTCAAGGAATAAGGAATTTAGAAACGCGTTATTCTAAATGCATTGCATTGGAGGGAGTTTATGTAGAAAAATAAAATATTTTTGTTTAAATCTTTGCATTTTTTAATAATAATAATAATAATATCATTTATTTGCTCAAAACATGGTATAAAAGATGGTAATGTTAATAATGTGAACAGACATGTTTTGCTTTATAGATATAAGCGTGCAAATTTTACATGCATAACGATAAAATCAGTCATCATGGGATTTTATGTTCCAGGAACTCCTTAATAATGTAAAAACTATTAGCTGATAGCCATTCGTACAATTTAATTTTAATCAATCTTGTATTTAATGTTTTTAATTCATTTGGTATTCTATTATAAACCTGGACACACATAAACATGCAGCTTTTATTATATTTCGCAAGCCTTGGGAGGACATCTAACACGAGCCTGTAGGGGTCGCGCCTGCTGCGAGAATTTACATCGCTTGCTTTCGCAAACAATTCCCTATGCCTCCATACAAATAAACAGATTTCATAAATATAAAGGGATGGCAGCGGTAACAAATCAAGTTTCTTAAATACCGGCCTGCAAGATTCGTCGGATTTAAGCCCACCTAATGCTCTAATGCATCATTTTTGTGCGACAAATGCTCTATTTTGATCAGTGCTGTTACCCCACATAATTAAGCCATAGCGTAGTACTGATTCAACATATGCATGATAAGTTGTTAAAGGCGTTTTAATGTTTGTTATGTTTCTAATCTGTTTCAATGCATAAACAAACTTATTAATTCGTTTGGATACAGTATCAACATGTGCTTTCCAGTTGATGTCTTGGTCCAAGGTTACGCCTAGAAATCTAGTTTGCGTTGCTTCGTGAATTCTATTTATATTCATTTTAATATTGGGTTTTGCATTATTTGATTTATTAAATTGTATGTATACGGACTTTTTTAGATTTATAGATAAGTTATTTTTATTTAGCCATTCAATTAGTCTTTCAATCACATTATTAATTTCAGTCTCGTGGTCATTAATTGTACTGTTTTTTTTTTATCAGATGACACAATAATAGAGATGTCATTAGCGAATAGTATAAAGGAGGACGGGCAAAAATGTATGGAAGCCAGCCTAGGAACCAATAACAACATGCGATATATCATTGTAAAGGTTTTTTTATGTACTTTAACTATCGTTATGGCGGGAAGTCCCAAATCGCTGTGTGGAAAAAGTTATTGCTAAATAAAGCCAGACTTCATTCACAAAAATATGTGTTTATTTTTATGTTTATCATCAATATTAGGTTTTTTTTTTTGTAAAACTAACATAGAGAAGTACCAAAAAAAAATAAACCTGTAAAGTGCGAGTTGTACTCGCACAATAAGGGTCATTCCTTTAGCACCATCACTGTAAATTGGCTGTAGGCTGAAGCTAGCAGCACTAGTAGCATAAGATGAGTGAGAGCGAGATATGACAAATCTAAACGTCAAATCCATAAAAAAAACTCAATCGAGATATGTCACAAGTAAAATGATATGTACATATGCCTACGTATATTTTTATCAATTGATAAAAATTGTATGGATTTGACGTTTAGATGTGACATATCTCGCTCTCACTTCTAACTCATGCTACAAGCGCTGGTATGCTTAAACTCGAAGTACCTACATACACACATACACTACTTTATCCACACATTTTGTTTCTGAGAAAATAAGTAAGGACTGGAGACCCTAATATTGCTCTAAAAAAATAAAACAAACAAGTGAGAAAAAAACATTTTTGAGATTTAATATCAATAACAATGAATTTTAAACGTTTTACAACATTATACTCTGCTAAAGAAACATTTGAGACGGTCATTAGTGACAATAGATACAAGTTAAAGGATTTAAAACAAAAACAAAAGTTTTAAATACTCCAGCGCACCCTTACATGCCTTATAAATATACAATATAATAATAAATCAAATACATATTATTTTCATTAGTTAAGTTTTACAGTTAGATAAAAAAAAGTCCTTTTCAATCTTCATCAATTATGATACCAATTAAATCTCCCGCTGGAGGATTAAACGGCTCATGCCTTCCGAAACCAAGATACCAGACAATAGAGGTTATATGGGCACAACTCCCTATTGTCCGGCGCCCTGTGAAGCAAGTGCAATAATATTGTGCTATCGCACTAATGCCAATTGCGTCCCTAATAACCAAAAGGTAACAAAGATATATTTTTGCCCTTACATGGCGAGACTGTATACGGCCTCTTAACAACCAAACATTTTGAGGCATATTGTACCGTTGCAAATCCCCAATTATATCATCTCTTTTCACTTCAATTATATATAGGCCATTGTGCAAATGCTCTGCACAATATGATTTCGCTAGTTTAAGCTGATATGATCCCAAAGTGAAAAGCTTTAAATCACTTTCTGTTAAACGAGGAAAGTAATCTAATTGTTGGTTTACATCTATCGCCACGAATGCGATTCTTTGTCTATTAAGATTGTTGTCATTTACATAATTGTATAAATGATTTGGTATGTTGATCCTTTCATTAATTGAATTTAATATCATTTCCGCGTCTACATTATCAGTCACAGGTTCACGAAAAGAGTTAATAAGTGCACCTGCAATTTTAAAATCTGGAAACAGATTCCGTAGTGTTGTATTAAAATAATCTTGACGCAACAACTTGAAGTCACGTTTAAAACGACCGTTAATGACCTCAACTACCCACCGACACAAAGTAACGAGTCTCGATTTGTTGGCCTGTTCGGTAGATAGTTGACTGTCATTTCTGTCTTTTGTTGGTGGCAAATGAACATTATAACCGCATGCTTCTAAACCCGGAACACAATCACGAAAACCTCTATCGAGGATTAAAACATCATTTCGTTCAAAAAACCAATGGAAAACGCCGTTTTCATCATTAACAAAGTCGGACATGATGGATGCATCGGACTTTGTGGCAGCAAAAGGTCCTAAGATATCTATTATATAACCGTCTGAACAAACAATTAAAAAGGGTTTTAACAAGTTTTGGAACTTATGTAAGCTATACGTTAAACGCTGAAACAGAAAATTGGAACTTTTCTGAATGTATGCATACGTTCCGTCGCAAATGATCATAGCTTTAGTATTTTCTTGATTTCCAAATATTCCTTTATGTATTGTTAGGTTACGTTCTAAAACATCATTTCTTTGAATGTGGTCAAAGCCCAAGTGTTGTGGCACAAATTCTCTTAGTAAGCAATATCTTACTATCTTTAATATTCTTTGTATACTTCGTCGAGACGTATTGAATTGACTGGCTAGTCGTTCGTTTGACTCTCCGGTTCGTAGTTTATAAAGGTAAATACCCAATGCCAACCGCGGTTTTCTATGACTTTCTAGCAAAGATGGAGTTTCTTGTAGGATTATATCAAATTGCCTATTTTTTAACCCGGTCCAAAAATGCATCTCATCATCAGTGATAGCACCTACAGTTTCAAAGTCTAATTGTTTACCATGTCGAACTGCTTTGGTTAATATATCGCAAATATCGTCGAATTGAGCACTGTTAAAGTTTTGTGTAACATTACAGAAATTCACTAATTCATCCCACGCATTGGCTAGGAGATGTTCTCGACACGAACGAGCATTATGCGGTACATACAGATTATGTTCACATAGTAAATATACTTTTAACGCTTCTGTTATATGTGAGTTCGCTTGGTTACGACAGTTATTAAAAATGCAGTGTGCACTCGTGTTTGGTGCTCTTCTATAAATAGCAGATTGAATGGTGGCAGCTTCATTTTGTTCTGGGTGGACATTTTGAACAGTTCTTCTTATTGCATTTTGAGCCCTTTGCCAGCACCGGTGGCACACTAAACGCGTATTATTGAATATAACCTGGAAAGAAAACAATCAAATTCTTAGTTAATCCTCTTAGTGAGTGTATGAATCGGCTTAAATACCATTCAAGTCGTAATTCGCAGAAAGCGATAAGGCCGCCCATTGTATATTTTGTAGTTTTTCAATATTTTTTTGTTATATATTTTTGTGGTGTAGGTTTAAATAGAATATACTTATATAAATAAATTATTCTAGATATAAATAGAAAAAAATATTAACTAATCCAACTTTTAACTAACATTTTTTATTACCAGGTAGGTCTACACGTATCGGCCCGGTGGCCCGATTTCTGTACGTAGTAATCGGTTCTCAGGGCTTAATTACTTAAAAAAGGCACCGTTGAATGACCATAATTAATATGTTTGCGTTTAATCTGTCTTTAACGCTATTTATGTATGAATAGAAGATGAACGAACACAATATAACCCTATTATAAAATATCTACTGTAATAAACAAACAACAAACCTCCAATAGTGCATGTTCCCGTAAATAATCTGCAAGCTCAGGTCGATCTTGTGGAATATTTTCAGCCAAAATGTGACGCTGATACCTTCTGTTGTGCAGCCCACGCTGGCACATAACACAATTGTTGTGGTATTCACTCATGACTAAATAGGCCTTATTTAATAGCTTAGTTTTGAGTCCGATAAACAAAGCCAGTGGTATAACATTTAACAAATCACAGTGTCCGATAAACAAAGCCAGTGGTATAACATTTAACATATCACAGGGTCCGATAAACAAAGCCAGTGGTATAACATGTAACAAATCACAGAGTCCAATAAACAAAGCCAAAGGTCGTAGTCGATTGATATGATGACGAATGAAAATGGTAGTAGTAAAACGTACTCGCTACACTCAAATCAAAATAACGACTAACGCGCGGGCCATCTGTGTTGGGCGCCGTGGCTCACTTTCCCCTCACCCCCGCAAACACCCCTTGCCACTCGCTTACTGGCTGTCTCATTGAAGGCGATAAAGTAAACATAAGAAACCAGTGGTATAGACAAGTTGCAGATATTTTAATATACATTTTGTATGCGCCCGCGCATATTGACGCAGGTTGATATTTTAGTCAGTACAGACTGAGTTGTAGTACCTAAATAAAATGACATATTGCTTGTTGTTATATACCACTTTAATATTACGAAATGCCGAAAAAAAAAAGAAACATTTTTTGCTCTTGAATGACTTTATTGTGCAATAACTTTTTCCACACAGCGATTTGAGACTTCCCACCATAACAATAGTTAAAGTACATAAAAAAACCTTTCCAATGATATATCGCATGTTGTTATTGGTTACTAGGCTAGAATGCCCGTTCTCCTTTATGATTAGTTATAGTAGTGATAGAATTTATATACAATAGGAATAAAATAGGGCCTAATACACTTCCTTGTGGGACGCCGTGTTTATTGGATTTTAATTCAGAATAGTGAGATGTCATATCGTTATTGCTATCAATTTTTGTAATATTAACGCATTGTTGTCTATTACTTAGATATGAGGATATCCATTGAAGTGTAATGCCTCTAATTCCAGTTGCCTCCAATTTCTGCAGTAACAGGCCATGAGAAACTAGATCAAAGGCCTTAGATAGATCGAAGAACAGCCCTGTAGTAAGATCGTTATGGTTAATATTCGTTAATACTATTTTTATAAGACTGTAGATGGCTAAAGTTGTGGATTTAGTTTTTTGGAAGCCAAACTGTTCTTTACTAATAATGTTAAATTTATTACAGAAGTCAATCAGTCTTTTATACATACATTTTTCAAATATTTTCAATATAATAGGTATCAAAGTTATTGGGCGATAGTTTTTAACATCTGATCTTTCACCGGTTTTATAAAGAGGCTTAACAATTGACAGCTTTAGTGCTTCGGGAAAAATGCCAAGTGAGAATGATAAATTAATTAAATATGTTATAATTTCAATAAGTTCATTAGTACATGCTTTAACGATTTTCGTATTAATTTCGTCATAACCCTCGGAGATTGTGTTATTCAATGACATAATCTCTGCTCTAACTTCATTTTCGAACACAGGTTTAAGGAACATCGAATGGACTATTGAATATTCGTTACAGTTTATTTTTGCACCCTTACTCGAAGAATGAGCCATATTAATATAGTAGTTATTAAAGGCTGTTGCTATTTCTACAGGATCTGAAAGTACTGTGTTATCAATTAGAATATTTTCTATGTTGTCCCTATGGTTATTGTTCCCGATTTCATCCTTTATTACTCTCCATGCAGCTTTACATTTGCTTTCGCTATTGTTTATGTACATGATGTTTGCGTTCTTTTTTGATGTGTAAACACATTTCTGTAAAATCTTTGAGTATTGTAAATATTTAGTTTTATTTCTTACATTATTGTTCTTATAATATTGATAGCGCAAAGACCTTTTTGTTTTGCAACTTTGTTTTAGACCTTTGGTTATCCAGTTCTGTTTCTTTTTATTATTAGTATTTACTTTTACCTTAATTTAATAATTTAACTCTTTTAATATTGATTCCAAGAATTTTTTGATTCACCCTCGTATATGGGGCTCATATTTGGTTGAGGTACTTAACCGGGTACAAGGTATCCCCCTGTATATTAATCTGCCGCGCTTTAGTAAATCCCGAAATCCCCGCTTGGGCTCCCCTACTAAAATAACCACCGACGGCCGCCATGGCCCACGCACAATGGTCCACATGAAGGACTAAGTGCGGAAACCATAACCCTAAAGAAGAAGAAGGCAAGCTGAATTCAAGTTCCTTACTTGAATTTAGCTTGTCTGTCTGTCAAAGACTGCACAGGTAAGATTTATTTTTCTTTCCTATGGGTCCTATAGGTACCATGATATGAGCACGCCCCTGTCCCCCAAAGTTCCACTGTGCACGGCACGAATTTTATTCGCGTGTTGCGCGGCTGTAGCCGCTGCCCGTAATCACAATGAGTTCAAAAAAACTTATAGTGAATGAATTGCTGGCATTCCTGGTCCATGCCATCGACTACATGGACGAGGTGAGCATCCTGCAGATATGCCGGTCCAATTTCAAGGAGGACGACGTCAGCAGCGGAAAGCTGTTGCTGTTCCAGTCTCTTGGAAAATTAGACCAGATGCCCTCTCGGCGCAGAGATGGAACCGAGAAGAGTCTTCAGGATATTATCGATATGTTGAAGAAGACTGACCCGGACGACGTGCCGGATTTCGTGGCGAAGGAGCTGAGTAAATTGCCTCCCGTCACATTCGATCATGTCGACGTTACACGGCTGCTTAAGGACATCACTTCCTTGAAGGCGGAGATGACCAAAATGCAGTCCAGAATGGAGGTATCGGAAAAAACCAATACTGAATTACGTGCAGAAATAGCATTATTGCGCAACGTTGGTTCGGTATTTGGGTCACCTGAGGCCTCTAAGGTGAATACACGTCGAGGGGCGCAAAATGCGACCATCGGCAGTTTTGAATCGGCGAACACAAGTGCGTCACTAGCTGCCGATAACGCTGAGCAAGCGCCGCCCGCCGCCGTCATCGCCCGCGCCACAACACCGGCTGCGGAAACGTCACACGTAGGTACGTCGACCCCTAAACGTGCCTATGCTGCTATCGTCACCAGCGGCAAATCTGATGCGTCGCAGCCTAAGCGACAAACCAGAAAAGGGGATAAACCGAAAGTGGGTGCTCAACCTGCCTTGACTGTGGTCTGTAGCTCCGTGCCAAGAACAGCACAAGTTGATGAGGAAGGCTTCACTAAAGTCGAAAGGAAGAAGATGAAGAAGCCCTGTTCCCGTAACCTGTGTGGTACCGCACCGAGTGGACCCAACATGCTGCTGCGTCCTGCTGTGCCTACGACGCAGCTGTACCTTTCGCGTCTGCATCACTCCACTACAACTGAGGAAGTCGTGCAGTACGTCAAAGTGAAGACCAACTGGACTCTGAGGGTTGAAAGGTTGGAATCGCGCCACAATATCAACTTTAAGTCATTCGTGGTGCGAGTTCCAACCCACCATCTACAGGCCTGCATGAAGGAGGACTTTTGGCCGAAGGGTGTCGTGTATCGACGTTTCCGAGGACGGTTACGCGACACCACGCAGCGAAACACGACGCCGCCAACATTGCGTGTGTAGTTATATTTATGTTATAGGGTTTAAAATTATGTATTAGTTTATTATTTTTGTTTTATTAAATGTAAATGTGTGTATTTTATGTATGGGCCCTCAGTTGCCTGAAATAAAATGATTGATTGATTGATTGAAAGCGCGGGGCCTGCAGCATCTGGCTGGCGGGGCTAGATAGCAATCTAGCCCTGTCCGCCTGCCGTCAGGTAGGCAAGCTATCTGGTCGGGGTAGCTTTGGGGCCTCTAGCCTGGCTGGGCCCCTTGTCTTGTGCGAATATGACCAAAGCCTTTTTATTACAAGCTTTTATTTAACTTGCAATGTTTGTATGTAAGTATGTATGTCATGTATGTTCGGGCCAAATCTTAAAACCATTTCCTCTTGTCCTACGTAGTTAAAATTTCATACGTTGATTCTGATTCGAAGACAATGCATTTTTATAATGCATGACCTGATTCTACACCAGGATTGGGTCCAGTCGAGTGAACTCCTCAACGGTCAACAGCAGAGACACAAATTTTTATATACGCATACAATTATGATAGCTCATTCTAAAGTTCACCATGATCTGGCTGCTGCACCTAAGATTGGCTTCATACGAGAGATCTCCTCAGCGGTCAACAGCACAGGCACGAAATTTTGTATAAGTACTCATTAAATTATGATGATAGCCCGTTCTAAAGAAAGGCATGACTTGGATAGTGCAACTCGGATGCCTTCACACCATGACTTGTGTAAAGGCGTGTTTCGGTTCGTTGGATTTGTCTTTACAAGTACCTTTCAAGAGAAGGTGATAGAACGGATATTGAAACAAACTCTAATGCTAAAAAGTACAAAATAAAATGTAAGAAAACATTTGTCGTAGACTTGAGCCGAAGTATGTCTTCAATACGTTCTCCGCGTGTAACATCTAGTATCCTTTAGGGCTTTGGTCAATCTGTATATGGGTTGGTTTTTCAATCGTGTGATAATTTTTTATCCCAAGAATAAATATAACAGTTAAAAACTTTTGTGTATATAATATGTCAAACTATAGCTTTTATTCTTTAAAGAAAATCTTATATGACGATTCCAAAATTGGCCCACATGTTAAGTTTAAACAAGTTTATGCAATTTAAAAATGCTTACGTACTTTGGCAATTTAGAATCATTCACTTTTTTGTGCTTATGCAAAAATAACTCGAGAAATTTCGTAGCCGCGCTACGTTGTAGCGGTCTACGAAAAACGCGTAGAACGACTCACGAATGTCAATCAGTATAATTTTTACTACAGGTACGTTACGTTATGTTTCGGTTCAAACCATTTAAACTAGTGGCCCTGTGAGCTGTAGACCTCGCGAGTCTGTCTTTGCATATCTAACTTAACACCGAATAAATGTTCACCGCGCTCAACCGACCTTACCCGACCGGCTTTTGGTTATGTGACCTTATAACCAAAAACGCGCGCATAGAGCGCGGGATGGCTAAAATATGAAATGACAGCCGAGACCAACGGTTTAACGTTTCCAAGGCACGTAGGAGTCTCGGTATGTAACGATGGTCACCCATTCAGGGCCCAACCGTAATGAGTAGCTTCACCTAATGGATCGACCCGCGGACCCGTGCGGTTGTTATTATTTAACCACGAGCTCCTCATCAATTTTTATAACACTAACATAAGAAATGCTAAGTTTCCCATACAAAGTTTCATCCCCTGTATCAGCGCCTAAAGCATTTCTTTTTTTGACACAAAAAGCCTATGTCCTTCCCCAGGATTTCATCTATCTCCATGCCATTTTTTATCGAAATCCGGTCAGTGGTCTAGGCGTAAAAAGGTAACATACAGACAGGCAGACAGTTACTTGCCAATGTATATAATAATTATATAGCTTCTGCCCGCGGCTTCGCTCGCGTTGCTTACAGGAAACAAATTACTTTTTTTTGTTCAGAAACAAACATTATAGGCGCTCCCACTATCTCAATTGAACATACAAACTGACAATATCAAACAAAGCAATAAGGACGAAGTTCTCCGTAAAACGAATTCTGGGATGAGACTAACATGCTTTTAACAGAACTAAGCGTGTGTGAAAAGATCTTCTCTCTGTGATGTCTTGTTTATACCTTTTTAGTTGACTTTTTGTCGTAGTTGGGTTTTAGTTCTTATATATTTTATAGTTGTGTCAGCATTTAATTTAATGCAGAAACAAACAACTTTTTTTTTTACATGTACTTAAGTACTTAAAAAAATCAATCTGTCACGCTTTTTTCCCAACTATATGTTGGGTTCGGCTGCCAGTCTAACCTGATGCAACTGAATACCAGTATTTTACATGAAACGACTACCTATCTGACCTCCACAACCCAGTAACTGGGTAATACGATACTCCTTGCTAAGACTGGTTAACAGACTTTCGGGGTTCTGTTGACCCCTAAAGATTCTCAAAGATCAACGAATGACAGCCGGGTCCAACGGATTAGCGAGCTTCCCGAGGCACGGAAGAGTCTCGGTATGTAAAGATCGTCACCCATCCACAGACCAACCCTGGCAAGAGTAACTTAACCTGATGGATCGACCCGTGCGGCTGTTATATATAACTTAGCCACGAGCTATGACAAAGTTCATAATTTCTTTGGGTTACTATTCGTGCCAAGTCTCAACTTTATTAACTCAAGGAATAAGATTTTCCCATACAAACTTTCACACACCCCAATCCCTCTTTTGGGGATAATTTAGAAAAATGAAAAACGACAAAGTTCATTATTTTTTTTTTTAAGATTTTTCATACAAACAAAACCTCCCTTTTCACCCTCTCAAGGGTGGAATTTCGAAAAACCCTTTCTTAATGGATACTTAATCTTCATAAAAAATACACTCTCCAAATTTGATGTCTCTAGAACCAGCGGTTTAGGCTGTGCGTTGATATCTCAGTCAGGACATTTAATTTTATATATATAGATTTTAAGTAAGCCTTTTAAAGGAATATAAAGTTCCATATAAACTTAAGTACATTCCCTATGAATTTTGAAAAATCCTTCCGTAGTGGATGCCTACGTCATAAGAGGAATACATGTGCGAAATTTTAAGTTTCTAGCCCTAGAGTTTGGCCTGTGTGTTTATTTAGAACATTCATCCCCTATTTTATCTTCTTAGGGGTTGAATTTTGGAAAACGCTGAAATGCGTAACTCATTATTTTTGCCGTACTCAATTCATACGAAATTTCATGCAAAGAGTAAATTACCCATACTACTGTTTTGAAATACTTTTTATCTACTTCGATGACATTGTAGTGGTTTTTGTAACCCTTTACATTATAGAAGATCTAGTGATGGGAATAGCGTAAGGAGTAATAATTTGGATAAATAAAATCATAGTATAATAATGGTGTTTTTATTTCAATAATCTTTAAGCTTGTAAACAGTATTCACATTTTCAAAATAGCTAAACATTTAAAAATTAATAACAAAGTAATAATTAATTGTAATACATATTTGGTTTAAGGACTACGAGTACTTTATAAAAATGTCTTTTGTAAAAATGTTATAAAAATGCTTGTTGCAGTCTATCATGCACTATTTGTATAAGTCAAAGACATTAATCTCATTATAACTACGATGGCACAACGAACTCACGTGATGAACATGACTAAATAATTTGCGCCTGATTTTAAAGCAAACCAAAGCATAATCTCTGAACTCTTTGTATACGTTTCTAACGATGGCACTAGGTTACTATTTATAACATTCAATATTTACAGCTACTGTACAAATTTACATAATAATGCTATACAAAATGCCTACCTTAAAACGTAGATACTTAAACATGCTAATAAAGCACCTATGGATAGACTTATAGTATTTGCGCCTTGCGTGGGATACGTATGTACAGTCAACGCATACGATAATGAACTTAAACCTAAATCACTAGTTATTAACACACTCTCTCTGTTAATCATGTCAGCTATCTTTTCAGCTTCTAAGATACACACATTCAGTTGTAAATCAGTTGGATTATCCAGCATAGTTTCAACTGTGACGAATATTTCCATTTCAATAGTGAGGTATCCTCTGAGAGCACACTCGGCTATCTTGACATGTCTTTCCAGTGCTTTCAAAATATTGTTCAGATTTATAACAGTGGCGGAAATATTGGTTCCATATAACGCTCTATCGATTTGTTTCTTCGAATACAATATTCTTAGGGCTCCTCCACATTTTGGACAACAGGCTCCAGGGGCGGTGAATCCGAGGCAGTTTGGCTTCTTCAGTGGAGGGCAGATGATTCTGTCTATCAAGGCACACTTTGGTTCCATAAGGTCTGATATTGGGCCTACTGCGAGACAAGGACCTGCGTAGTCTACGCTCACGTATTCTGACCAAGCAGCGCATTCTGAGATGTATGAGACCCCGTTCACACCGCATACTGGACCAGCCTGAAATTATAATGAGTATTAAAAAGCTTGTTTCGTTGCTCAAAATACAGTGAGACCTCGCTAAGCAATGACATTGGCAATCGCAGAACATGACTTGATATTATGGTTCACATGTTCTTAGCATAACCCCAGAGTTGCATTTTACAGTAAAAAAGCAGGGAACCAACTTGCCATACAAAATCTGTCAAAACTCACAATGGCGAGACCATTGCAACGGTTGAAAATTAGTAGACATGGCCCCCTGATTTGTTTAGCCCCAGGACTCTTCGAATCTAAGTGCGACTAGCCCTAAGAATGAGACGTAGTGGGTTTGATCCCCACGCGAATACTTGAACACACTTCTATTACAAAGGAGATTAGCTGACATTTAGCTTCAAAACACATTGCAAGAAATCTACTAATATCAGTGATCACAATTTGAGCTCCAGCTATTGTATTGTACTCACAGCAGAACATCCTTCGAGACAGACGCCCCAGTAGGCGAACTTCCGGCCACTCATGACCAGGTGACACGGGTTGATGTGAGTGCGAGCGTCTGTGTCACACACTGGCATGCCCGGCTGGGAGTTACAGTTCACTGTGCTTACTGGAAAAAAGATATTAATTTGAGGTTATGACGATATATGATATACAGGTAGGATTTTTGAGATGGGGCAGCAAGGGCAGCTACCTTAACCTTGTATAGCCCGCGAAATTCAAATTTTATTACGTTATTTGCAATTTACAGGTCAGTGTCAGGTTGTATGTTCAACAAAATATGATTCAGGACCGTAACAACTATGTATTTACAGAATTATACTCATTATAATCATCAATACAACCCTAACCCTCTAAGTTCATATAATCCTATTGATCGATACTTTTTGAAAGAGTCATTCAGTAGAATTTATGAACTTAGAAGGTTGTATTGATGATTGTTACTGATGCGACAGACACGTTGGGCGCTGGCATGCACACGTGGCGCCGCCCGCACGTGGCGCCTACATACTATCATACTGACATACACAACATACCACAGTAGTACTGCGGGCAGGAGGTCTGCAGACGCGACAGACACACGTTGGGCGCCGGCATGCACACGTGGCGCCGCCCGCACGTGGCGCCTACATACTGTCATACTGACATACACAACATACCACAGTAGTACTGCGGGCAGGAGGTCTGCAGACGCGACAGACACACGTTGGGTGCCGGCATGCACACGTGGCGCCGCCCGCACGTGGCGCCTACATACTATCATACTGACATACACAACATACCACAGTAGTACTGCGGGCAGGAGGTCTGCAGACGCGACAGACACACGTTGGGCGCCGGCATACACACGTGGCGCCGCCCGCACGTGGCGCCGGCGCACGGTGAACTTGTGCCGAACTCTATCTCGCCATCTGAGGCGCCTGCACATCTGGAATATAGAATATGTTTAGTAAAACAAAATGAAGTAAGTTTCTTATTGTTAGCGATTCATCCTAGCAGCCTAAAAACATCCACTGCTAGTCATAGGCCTTCCCCAAGCGTCGCCACACCAACCGATCCAATAATGTTAGCGATTAAGAATAAGACTTAAGAAAATCATACT
Source organism: Griposia aprilina (assembly GCA_916610205.1). Lineage (NCBI taxonomy): Eukaryota > Metazoa > Arthropoda > Insecta > Lepidoptera > Noctuidae > Griposia > Griposia aprilina. The sequence goes on from OU744302.1 coordinate 16,216,730, forward strand.
TTTTTATCATTACATCTATGAAGTTTTGCAAGTAAAGGAGATTAGGAGATTCTGCCGTGAAGCCCAATAGCGTTAAGATACACTGGATCAAAATCAAAAATTCCGGGTTGCTAATAAAAACCGTGATATCTCCATAAATTATATACCTAGATCGCTAGAATAAATAATATGTAGTAAGCAGGTAACTAATGGTTGTTCTAAATCTCTAAAGAAGTTTCATTTGTACAAGAGACAGATTAAAAAAAAAAAAACTGCTCTTCGAAAAATTTCAAAATTTAAAATTAGGAAAAGAATATTTTTTCTGCTTTTGTTTCAAACCGAGCTGTCATTATGAATGGTTCCTTGAATTGATCAGAATATTCAGTGTAATATCATTTCGATAACACCTGAAGAATGTACACGGATTATTACCATGGTACAAGAAGGAAGAAGTCAGCGTAGCACTGCTAGACCAGTAGGAGTATCTTTATCAACGGTCCAAAGAGTACTCCAGCGATTTCAAGAAACCGGCATGAACATCAGGAGACCAGGAAATGGCAGGCCAATGTACACAACTACACGAGAAGACCGATTCATCGTAAACACTATGTTAAAAAATCGACATCTCGCGGCTGTTCAGGTCCGAAACAGTCTTCAAGAAATTCACCACAACCATGTGAGCTCTGATAAGATTCTGCAACGTCTTCGTGAAGCTGATATAAAGCCTTATAGACCAGCAAACGGCCCCAAACTGCTCAGAGAACATCGAGTTGCCAAGTTACGGTTTTCTCGAGAACACATCCTATGGACAGATGAGGATTGGTCCAGGGTTATGTTTTCCGATGAGTCCAGATTTTTAACCGACTTCACAAAAAGGAGGAGGTTCTCAATTCGTCTGTATGTTTTTTTTTTTTTTTTTTTATGTGTGTTAGCTCATAACTTTTTTCTGGGTGAACCGATTTGGATGATTCTTTTTTTATTTGATAGGTGGTGCTTCACATATGGTCCCATTTAAATTTAATCAAGGTCTGACCAGTAGTTTTTGAGTTATCCTTAATACTGCAGATTTTTTCCACTTAGTTTTTATGGATGATGTGTTAATAATTTCCTGTCACTGTTATTTACACACCAAGTAGTGGTATACGAATTTGTGTGGGGTAGGTACCGCAACTAAAAAGTGAAAAATAAAAACTTCTTTACAAAAAAACAACCGAGTTCCAAAAAAAACACTAAAAGACGTGAAAAATAACTTTAATTTCGGAAGTCGGTGGCCAAACATGAAAATACAAAACCAAAGGCACCGACTTCCGAAATTAAAGTTATTTTTCACGTCTTTTAGTGTTTTTTTTGGAAGTCGGTTGTTTTTTTGTAAAAAAGTTTTTATGTTTATTTACGCACGACGGAAGACGAAGAGTATTTAGACGACCAGGAGAATGGTATCATCAAGCGTGTTTTGAAGAAATGGTGCCATTTGGTGGAGGATCAATAATGGTTTGGGCTGGGATATCTTCAGAGGATCGCACGGAGTTAGTGATCATAGAAACCGGTTCTCTGACTGCTGTCAGAGACGTAGACGAGGTTTAAAATGAGCATGCTGGTCCTTTCTTAGTGAATATGGGTGCAAATTCCTTTTTTATGTACAATAATGCGCGTCCACATACTGCTCGTTTGGTCAATATGTATATTCAAGACGTTGGTATTACCTGCATGGAGTGGCCAGCTCGCAGCCCAGACTTAAATCCCATAAAACATGCATGGGACGAGCTCGGGAGATGCGTGAGACAACGCTCTCCTGCTCTCGTTACCTTACACGAGTTATGGAATGCGCTAGTGGAAGAATGGGCAAACATAGACCAAAATCGTATTAAACATTTGGTTTACAGCATGCCACATCGTCTTAATGAAGTGATACGGGCTCGTGGAGGAAACACAAAATATTAAATTGATAAAAAATCTTTTATTTATTATGATTTACTGCGAAGTGTATTTTTGTTGTCATAAGTTAGAAGCGAAATTTTCTTATTTTTTAGTATTTAATTAAAGTTATATAGTGTACAAAACGTGTTACACATTTTTTTTATATATATTCATCAGTATAGTATAGTTTGTATTGTATAGTCATCTACAATATACTATAGTTTCGCAAATTAGTCTTATCTATTTAAGAAACTATCACGCCATTTATTAGCGACCCGGAATATTTGCGATTCAGTGTATATGCCAATAAATATAATTCAACAAGGGGATTATTCGTGATATGACGACTTCTCTCAATTGTCAGTCAGTGAGGAGCTACAGAGCTCTTAATATGAGTAATTAAGCTTTACTGAAATTCAGGAATTTCGTCAATTAATTATCTTACATTATTTCTGTGCCGACCGCGGAGTGGCGACCGCGTATCGGCAAGCGTAGTGTGGGACGCCCCCTAGCTAGATGGACCGACGACCTCAAAAAAGTAGCTGGGACAGACTGGATGCAAAAGGCGGAGGGCAGGGTGTTGTGGCGCAGCATGGCAGAGGCCTATGTCCAGCAGTGGATTGGGATAGGCTGAGTTGATTTTTGTGCCTTGCAAACATCAACTTTTAAGCCTATCACCATCTACTTTAAAACATGGCCAGGAGACGGCATACCAGTATAGGAATCCTCGTATGCCTTTTAGGAACAATGTTTCTATGAGTTGGTCGAACATAATGTTAAACCTGCCGATATTCCCAATACCGTTAAGTTAATTTGCAACAATTAAGCACACCATAAAGCCTTCGCGAAAGTTTGTGGAATTCGAGAATACCCAACTTATATGTATTTTTGAAAATTTCCCAGAATTCGTAACTAAATATCACTTTTCTCTAAACTCTCAAATTAAATAGCCTTCATTGCTATTCTATTGGGTACCTAATACCTTAACAAATCTTTCGATGTTTCCAAATGTTCTAAAACACCAAACAGTTAAAAGAAAATGGAAGAAGTTTATTAACCATTTTCAAAAATCATCTACCTAAAATGAACATGAACATGAACTTTGACACCAGTTATCTCAACATTTTACTTTCACACTAAGCGTACAAATTACGGGAAAGATATTTTCATTTAATCAGCTATCTAACGAGGAGCAAAAGAAAAAATATTTAGTGGTGCCGATGAAACATTCGATAATGCTAGCGAAGGTCGAATTTGCAATTTATTGAAATATTAATAAAAAATTGGTAAACTTAGTTGCAACTTATTTTCCTGGCAATAACTGGATAGTCGGTTCAAATCTTGTAGCAACAGAAGGCAATCATTTGTTTTTCGTATGGCTCTATATACCTTGAGGTCGTCGGCATATAGTAAAATCTTGGTATTGCGAAAGCATTGGCTGGTGTCATTAATAAACAAAAGGGGGCCAAGTATAGAGCCTTGAGGCACACCAGAGGTCACCTATACCATGTTAGATTGGTGACCATTGATTAAAATCCTCTGAATTCGATTGGTTTTATAAGAGGTAAAACACCTCAGAAGATTAACATGAATTCCGTTGAACGCTATTTTATTAAGTAGTATTTCATGGTCTACATTGTCAAAAGCCTTGCAAAAGTTCGTATACACTGCATCCACTTGTACACGGCTGTCAACTCAATGAAACAAAAAACTAGAAAGTAATAATAAATTTGTATTTGTTGACCGCCGTTTAACGAAACCGTGCTGTTGTTGAATTATGATATTGTGGAGTACAGGATAAATTTCGTTATGAACTAACCTTTCAAATAGTTTCGACAATGCAGATAATATGAAAATGGCACGATAGTGTTCCACGCTGCGTTTAGATCGACCTTTGTGAACGGGCACAGTATACGCATGCTTCCACAGTTTAGGTACAACTCCCTCAGATATACATTTACTAGAAATAATAAATAGAGGCTTGCAGATAGAAGTCGAAAGTAATCCTAAGGAATTAAGGCGAAACTCCGTCAGGAGGGTCTTTCGCTGGATTTAGGGATTTAAGCTCCTTTAATATATTCTCTTCACTACAAGAACGGTCGCAAATATAGACATCGTGTAGTGCGATGTTGTCCTGTGGAGGCTCCCATTGAGGCAACGAAGGAGATGTCGGTTCATATATCGAGTTAAAAAAGTCCGAAAATATATTACATACTATGTCTTACTGTCTTACTGTAGTGGTTATGTGAATCATCTTTTTCAGCATTTTTTACAAGAAGCTTAGATGGGATTCCAGGTTTATCTTTTGGATTAGAAACATAGGTCCAGATTTTTTTTTATGTTTTGCTTAGATTGGGCTAAATCATCCTAAAAACCTAATTCTCGTCATAAATTAACGTTTCGTTTAAGTTACGATGACAGGTTAAGGCAATTTAAAATACGTAACCATTCTGACTTACTCATACTCCCCTATATATTTCTTTCTTTTTTCTTTTTTTACTTATAAATGGTTCCATGTTAATGTACAATTTGTGAATTATTTTAACTTTAGTTCTAGCCAACGTAATAAGCGTCACGGTGGCCAGACCTAATGTTTTTAATTGTGTACTTCCATTTACATACCTCATTTAATAACCGCCTCACAGGTATGGCAAAGCAATATAATGAAAGATCCATCGTGAATTCGTTACAGATTATAGTAGGTTAAATGGGTTTTTTATATAGTGTTCTTGATTTAGGTTTATTTGACACACTTTTTATTATTTTATCATGCATACGTACCTAAGTGAGTGTACTGTGGGTGTGCTAATACAAATAAAGGAGTACAAACTTGGCGAGACAAGCGTTGGGATAGGGCGTGTGGCGCGCGCGCACGGGCAGGTGGTGCGGCGGGCAGTAGCACGGCAGCGCGGCGCCGGCGCCGGGCGCGCAGGCGCGGCGCGCGCACACGCGCTCGCCGCCGCGGCACGCGCACGCGTTGCACTCCATGTAGTATTTCTCACCTGCAGGACAATATACGAAATCATCTACTTAATTAAATCTTAAAATCATTAGAACCGTGAAATTTTGCTTATGAGTAACCTTAATAAAGAAGATGAGCACTGAGGAAGGATTTTTGAAAATTCACCCACTAAAGGATAAGGGGATGAATGTTAGCTTTTTGCCGATGGGAAAATCCATCGGACACACGGCTTGTTACGTATACTTATATACGTCTTTTATCTTATTCTGACCTTTATGCGTGTATTATGAATGGGTAATAGTCGCCGTCTAGCCTTTATCAAAAGCGTGGCTGAAAAGATTACTAGGGAACGGTAGGGTAACATGGGATACTTCAAACAAAAAAATCATGTATTCGAAATAATCCATATTTTAATAAACTTTTATTAAGAAAAAATATTAATATTCTTATTCGTTATTTTAATTTGTGTATTTAAGCTTATTCAACTAATTTTCTTAATTATAAGGAACTAATCAGCATGTGCAAAAATTCCCATATTGCCCAATAGTCGGGGCAAAACAGGAAACGCTAAGGGGCAAAATGAGGACACAATTTAGTCAGCCAAACATTGTACACAAATGTGTGCCTCGTCTGTGTGTCAGCGTCTACCATGGCGCAGGAATTGTGTGCCCAACCCGCACAAGAGCTACATGCAACCCAACCCTCTTTGGACTGCGTATGCTTCCTTTTGCTTTTATTTCTTAGCCTACTTTATTATTTGGTATGGTTACTTTTCTTTGGTCGTATTTCTTGTTTTTTTTTTATACTTTGCCCCAATCTAGGAAATTCTCCTATATTGTGGGTGGGTTTACAAACATTCAATCTCACATACACAAGCAGCCAGACCCGTGATGCGACTGAACAACTAACGAATGACATCGCTGTCAACTTGCATACGTGTGTGTGACAGGCACACAAGCTGGCTTCCCGTTGTGCCCCGAGCCTCATTTTGCCCCGCCCTCACATACCACTTTTGCGTCATGCATCGCAGCTCTCATTTTGTGACAAGGATCTAATTAAACTTAGCCTTGCATCCTAATAGTACTAAAGTCCAAATACAATCCATTAGTCTACAGAAAGTCCATCTCCAAACTACTAAATCCCGAAACGATTCAATTATGATCAACTGCACCAAACCCCATCCATATATTGAAGTTATTCGATACTTATAAAAGGTCAAATTAAATTAGCTAGCGAAACTCCCCAGACGTGATGGGCATCGATATCTAAACATGATAGAATTTAAAAATATAATGATTTTTATTGGGTCAACGACCGTAGGTAATTTAGCATACTTGACATATCAGTTAAAAAAAATCTGTATGTCAGTAATTTAATTTACCTAGTATGAACGCCTTACCTTGCATAACTTTTCTATCATGTAGCTGACAGTTCTCCAGCTCAACACAAGGCAAAGGTTGACAGTCCGTCATTCCCTTGTGACCACAGCGACAGATCTTGAAGCACGCCTTGTGAAGAGAGGAGGGCATGGGCACCCGCACCCAGGAACCAACTGGTACTATTTGTGATGAACTGTCACCTGAAAAAGGAAAATTGGAATCAGAATATTAATACTGAAAATAAAATTGTCTCAACTGCAACACTCTGTATAAGAAATCTTCATTTGTTTGCCTAGACCTACTTAAGGCGCAGATATACGACTTTTAATGATTTCAAATTGAACATCACGTCTAAACGAATAGTCTTATTTGTTTGAATAAAATATATGATAAACTAGACTATTTTCTTCGTAATTTGATATGTGAATATTTGATATTGTATTTGTTATAACACAGTGTAATTAATTTGTAAAGTAATATCTAACGCGAACACAAAAACGATAATCATGCAAAAACTATCTGGCGTATTTTCATGAAATCTGCACCATCTAAAAGACAATTTAATTACCAAAATTTTTGTATACGGCTTTTATTTGTATTGTGTTTGATAAATCAAGGGGTGTTGCGAAAAAACTTGATGCGCGTTGAAGCGGGGGCTCTTGCGGGCGACGGGCGGCAGTGCATCGCTGACCAATGTCCGGGTAGACGCTAACGCTCTGTACAATTTGATTCGCTTAAAAGTTTCGCATGCTCCTCCCACTCGCTCAAGGTCGCTGGCACTTATTGTCGCCTTAAGGGTATAGTGAAACTTCAGTGGACAACTGCACTAGTAACAAGGCCCCTCTAAACAAATAGTCGCGGAATTCCACTCAGTTACGATGAAAAATAACATCGTTCAGGCCACGCGTAACTTTAATAAGGGGAAGCATGCCACGGACAAACTAAATAGTGGCCACATTGGCTTGACAGGTGAGCGCGTGCCAATCTATATTGCTGATCGTCTACCAACTAGGTCAAGGCAACTCTTTTATGAGGCTCGAAAATTTGCCAAATCTCAGGAGTTTCAATACTGCTGGTCGGCTGACGGGAAAATTTTTCTTCGAAAAAAAGAAGGCGAAAAGCCTATTCGTATTCAGTCTGAAAAATGTTTTTTCGATATATTGCATGTACAAGAGTAATCTTTCTTCTGTAATAATGTCCCGTTTTTTTAATTTTGGTTTTATTACATTTTTCTCTCATTAATTTTAAATTGGTTAATTGCAAGCTTAATAATATGGAGTATGCCCTCTTGCAACGCAACAAACACACAAAACACAGACCACTACACAAACAAACAACGCGCCCAGTTACAACTTCTCTTTTACACAATATCTTATTACAAAAGTGGGAAAGATGTATTATTCTTTTCCTCAAATGTCATACAGACTGGTTAAGTAATAATTTTCAAGTTTCAAATGTAATGGTTAATATGGTGATTTCATTTATTAATAAAAATGACTGTTATTCACGAAATTATGAATCATCTGGATTCGTATGGGTCAAATGAATTTTATAACTGCCCGCCAGACAAATGCCCTCAACTATTAAGTAACCATAAAGAATTAATTAAAATACTGCATTTTAATATACGTAGCATTAATAAAAATTTTAGTAACGTCCTAGTATTATTAGCCACTTTGCAAACTAGGTGTGACGTTATAATTTTCTCAGAGTGTTGGTTAAGTAAAACTTCTTCTATTCCGCAACTTCAAGGATATTCGGTTTATTCTACAAAAAACACTATTAACCAAAATTATGGCTTAGTGATCTACTTACGCTCGGATTTGCAACATAATGTGATGGAGCCTCAATTTATGGAAGCAAACTGTCTTGTATGTAAACTTAATCCCGATACAGTCATTGTAGCAGTGTACCGACCACCATCCTTTAGACATACAGATAACTTTTTAAATAGCCTAAATAACACATTAGCTTCAGTGTCTACGTATAAAAATATGTTTTCGGTGGGTGACATTAACATAAATATAAGCCCAAATAATAATGATGCACATTACAGTGAATATATGTATTTGACTGCATCACATGGACTGCTACCGGCGTATACATTTCCCACTAGGGAAAACAACTGTTTGGATCATACTATGATAAAATTAAGAAGCTCAATAATCTCATTTATATTGGATACTCACATTACCGACCACGCACCAATTTTAATCTGCTTAAAAAATAACCAGAGTCCACAAAAATGTCCCAAAGTAGTCACAAAAATTGATCACTGTAAAGTAGCCTTAGAAATATCTAATACGGATTTTAGTCCTGTTATATTGACCGATGATCCGAATGAGGCTACTGATCTTCTTATAAATACACTTACCTCAATTGTACAAAAAAACACTAAAATCAGTCTTGTGCCCTCTAGGATGCAAATAATTAAGCCTTGGATCACTCAGGGGCTACTCAGATGCATTCGAAACAGGGATAATATGCATAGGAAACATAAAAAATCACCGGATAATTACACTTTGAAAATCACATACCTACGTTATCGTAATTTTTGTAACAAACTGTTAAACCGTCTCAAAAAGAATTATGAGAAAAATTAATTTCTTAAAGCAAAAAATAATCCCAAAGCGACCTGGAAAGTAATAAATGACATTTTAAATAAACAAGTTTCTAAATCTCCCCCCACAGACCTCTTGACCCTTTCTGGTCTTAATGAAAAATCCTCAATAAATGAAGTCAATACTTTCTTCGCAAGTGTTGGCAAAAATCTTGCGGACAGACACATAAATACGTGCTTTAAGCATGTTCTATTTCTCCGGGATGATTCACGGCCGAACTCTCTCGCGCTTCTTACCACGGATTTCGATGAAGTTGAGAGAATCATAATGAGTCTTCGTACTGATTCTGCTGCAGGTTGGGATGGAATTCCAACCAAAATGATAAAGGTGAGCCGCCAATTCCTCGTACCCCCTATCACACACATATGTGATCTATGTATCTCTAAGGGAGTATTTCCGAGGTCATTAAAGAAAGCGATAGTGCATCCTGTCCACAAGGGAGGAGACAAGGGCAGTGCCAATAATTACAGAACAACATCTGTCCTTTCGGCACTGTCAAAAATTTTGGAAAAGATCCTGAACAATCGCCTCAACTTCATGGAAGCACATGGCATTTTATCAACTAATCAATTCGGTTTTCGTAGAAACAAATCCTGCGAGGACGCTGTTGCTGCGTTTGTTGATAGTGCTGTAAAGGTACTTGATATGAGGTCTAAATGTCTGGGCGTTTTCTTAGACTTATCTAAGGCATTTGACACTGTCTCTGTCCCTATCCTTTTGTCTAAATTAGAGAGGATAGGAGTGAGGGGTCCAGCGCTAGCAATCTTTAAGAGCTACCTCTCTGAGAGGACTCAATGTGTCAAAATTGGCTCATACGTCAGTGACGAACACTTGTTGTCTTTTGGAGTTCCCCAAGGCTCAATTTTGGGACCTACCCTCTTCTTGATATATGTAAACAGCCTTTGTAACCTATCCATCCCATACTGTAGTATATATACTTATGCGGACGACACAGCTTTGCTTGTGCATGGTCTAGACTGGAAAGAAGTCCAGGAGCGAGCGGAGTTTGCGATGGGCATCGTGATGTCTTGGTTAGGAGCTAATACTCTTACATTAAATGTCGAAAAAACAAAATATATCCCGTTCTCAATTAAATCATGTACGCAGCCGGATGACTCGTTTGCTGTCAGAGCCCGTACCTGTAATGAACAATTAGACCAATGTCTCTGCCCTCCCCTAGTCAGAACAACACAAGTCAGGTACCTCGGTATTATGATAGATAACCTGATGTCCTGGAAGGTGCAAATTGATGGAACATCTGGCAGAGTGAGGAAACTCATAGCTATTTTCAAGAGTCTGCGCTATAGTGCAGACTTAGGTTCACTTCGGATGGTTTACTTTTCGCTCTGCCAGTCAGTACTCTAATTTGGGATAACGACTTGGGGAGGTGCTTCAAAAACTATTTTTCTTAAACTTGAAAGAGCGCAACGAGCTGTTCTTAAAGTCATGACTTTTAAACACTTCCGGTATAGCACCATACAATTATATCAAGACTGCAAGGTTATGACCGTTAGACAGCTCTTTGTGCTCAATACCATCTTGCGCAGACATGGTTCTCTGAAATGCAATACTGGTCATCTGGTAAGTAGAAGATCAAAATATGTCTGTCCTGTAGAACGTTACAAAACTAAATTGGCTGAAAGACACTTTCGAGTATTGGGTAATCGAATTTATAATGCAGTTAACAAACAATGCAATATTTATGGCGTGAATAAATTCGAGTGTAAAAAGAAAGTGAGTCAATTGCTCACGACTCTAAACTACGAGGAGATTGAAAAGTTACTTGGAAAACTTTTTTAACAGTTCCTGCTTTTGCAGACAACTCAAAAATACACCACACACACATACACGACACATACACATTACACGTACACACGACACGTACACTTACCAAATTCACATAGAGAGAGGCTATACATTTTAGTTATTTTAATACATTTTTGTTATTTTAATTTTTTATTTAATAGATTAATTGTTAGTTTCTTTATCTTATTTACTTTAACTTTATTTTCTTTTTGTACTCAACGACAGCTACTTACGCAATGTAACTCCGTACTAGTTTGTATAGATTGAAATGTAATAATAGAGAGAGCCCTGGCACCCATAACACAAGTTTAATCTTAGCTTGGGTGCCAGTGGAGATAGTCAGTGATTTATGCAATTTTAAAACAATAGTGTCATTGTATTAACCTATCGCCTTTATGCTAATTGTAAAATTGGAAATAAAGTTATTATTATTATTATTATTAATTCCCAAGTCCTTGAAAGACGGTAGGAAAAGAGCATTATGGGGTCGGCAGGAGTCCTACAAAACCTGTAGTTTTATTCAGGACAGATGGAAATCTCTCCAAAACGCGAACGTCACCCAACGACGAACCTGTAATAATTATTCTGTTCCTCCTATAAACATCGTAGTTACTTACCGAGCGGGCAGCCATCGACGCAGTAGTACCGAGGACAAGCGCCGCCGTGCAGACAATTCCTGTTGATGACGCACGTCTGTGGAGAACTGCATGGAGACCCAGAGCATGGTGACGTCACTACTTCCTTCGCTGACAGTAGGGGGGCCTCTGTACCTAAAAAAAGAGAAAAGCAGTTGAATATCCTGCTAATCGTCACACTCAGCCACATAGATGTTTGCTGTCACTGACATGGAGGTAACCAGCGTGATGCCTTTAGCTAACATCACTTTGAGAAATAGAACATCGATCAAGCTGTGGCATATAAAACGTAGAGCGGTGGTCAAAATGGGCTGGATTAGTGCATTGATAAAATCTATACCTACTAATATTATCAATCCATAGTCTAAAAAAACAAGGTCTGGCATTCCGGGAGTGACACATGCTTACGTCACTATCCAGTTGCCACTTTATTGCAAGAAAACACAAATTATGGAAACATTTATAGTCACCATTCTGTTAGAAAATATATATAAATCATTTAAATTGTCGTTTCATTTTTCTAATCAAACGAAACAATTTAATTTATACATATACCAATGAAATTGTTAGTTAAAACCTCTTTGTTTTATCGGATTCGCACAGGTAATAAAGGCGATTGGGGAGTTATTATTACACACTACTGGTAACACAGCGGTGATGACGTAGGCTTGTGTCACCCCCGTGGCCGGAGTGCTATACCTGGCGAATTATATTATTATACCATGTATCAATCAATCTGCCTGTCTTTTCTCAACAATGTTGGGGTCTACTTCCAGCCTAACCAGATGCAGCTAAATACCAGTATTTTACATGAAGCGACTGCCTATCTGCGCTCCACAATCCAGTTACTGTGTAATACGATACCTCTTGGTAAGACTGGTTGTCAGACTTTCGGGCTTCTGACTACACGTAACGACTATCAAAGATCTACACATGACAACCGGGATCAACGGCTTAACGCGCTTTCCGAGGTACGGAGATATGTAATATGCTAGGTAAAGTCTGGGGCCGAACTTCCAACTATTCACGAAGTTAAAAAAGAGAAAAAAAATACAGAGTTATTTGACAACTTACTAGGAGACATGAACTGATGTAGAGGTACGCAGGGCGCGTTGGTGTCAGTCGGGGTCAATCGGGCACACAACGCGCGCGCCGTCAGCGTAGGGGGCGCTCGAGACCATTCCACGCACGAAGACACCAGGCTTGCGCACTCTTCTGCACATAGCAGGCTGCTGTGACCCTGGAAAGTTAAGAATGGGGGTTATAAAATCAACATGTAGCTATTTTACTGCAAGGGTAGAACCAGCGACCAGTCAAAAAATTTTGGATTTACAGTTCGCGTCACGTAAATTCATTTTTTTTTTGACAAAGGTCATTGTCAAGGTCAAGGTTATAAAAACAACATGTAGCTATTTTACTGCAAGGGTAGAACCAGCGACCAGTCCAACATTTTTGGATTTACAGTTCGCGTCATGTAAGTTCAATTTTTTTTGACAAAGGTCATGGTCAGGGTCAAAAAAGCCAAACCTTAATCTGCATACAAACATCCAAGGGGTATTGTTATCATACAGAGGGAGATAAAAATTCCATATTTTTTTATCTTGGACGTCTATTTTTTGGGATAGGTATTCCCGGAAAACTCAAATCAAATCAAATCATTTAAATGCATAACACAGGTTCAGAGGATGTTACAAAAGGTTCCTAAGGTACACTGTATTATAACCATGTGAGGTGTGCAAATATATTAGGAACATTATGACACAATTATTCTTAATCAGTTTTCTAAATTACATTGTCATTGAAAATATAAATAGATAGGTAGTAATTTTTTTTTTTCGAAATTTGGATTCCGAGTTTCTATGAGAGTTAAAGCTCATAAACAACACACATACTGACGCGACCCCAATCCTCGATCACTTTGCAAAGCATTGAAGTTATGCTTCGTATAGTAATTTGACTCACCTTGGCAGTGCAGGGTTTGACGTGTAACGCGCAGGCAACACTCTTCCAAATATCAATAGGACATTGAGTTGAGTTTTTCAGAGGCAACTCCATTCCGGATACTATCAAAACTCTGTAACATAATAAATGCGATATAATTACATATTCTATTTCCGTAAACCCAAACATTTCAACAGATTTATATGCTGTTAAAAGTTTTGGTTTGCAACTTCAGACACGTATAGACCTGCCTTTATTTGTTGCATGAAAATATGGAATTTGTTATACAGGGTTAGTTTTCAAAGACCAGCCAAATTTAAGGATGTGGTACAGACCATCAAACTGAACAACTCTCTCCATGGGACCAATATCATCATCGCGAAAAATTTATAAACTGTCCCATACAAAACTTCAATACCTACTCGACCCAAATGTATAGGACCGCTGATTTTTTTTTCGCGATTACGATATTGGTCCCAAGGAGAAAATTGTTCAGTCTGATGGTCTATACCACACCCTTAAATTTGGCTGGTCTTTGAAAAATAACCCTGTATAAATTACTGTTAAATTATATATATGACTGAATGTTGTTAAATACGTCAAACAAACGCAAAAGCAGTCGTTAGAGTATATTTATCAAGTAGGTTTTTCATTTTTCAGAATCTGAGAGTACCTACCTAAAATCAATTTATTTTGGAAGTGTCTTCTAAAGTTGTCTGATTTATTCCAATCTTACCCACTTCCCTTCTGCTCGGCAACTGCTAAATGCGCTTCGAGGTCTGCCTGCGCAGTACATGATCTGAACAGAGTGGTCGGCCGACTGTTCAGTTGACTGCAATACGTCAGACCAGCACAGCCGAGGGAACATGGTGCGTCCACTAGAAATTGAAAGAAAAGGGAAATGAAGCTCGGCTCGACACTTCTGTAAATGATGTGACACCAGAAACATTCGATTCTCTGTAGAGACTGAATATATTATTCAACGAAATAGGACAGAATAGGGGATTTTTTTCAGCTGTAGATAGTTACGAGCTGATTTGAAAGATCATAAAAACAAGTAAACACAGATTTTTTTTAAACACAGAATTGACTCTTCTTTTTAATTTAAATCTGCATGATGGTTGTAGAACATCCCAGGGACTGCCTATTATCATTCACGAAGTTTTAGAAACGCACCCACTTTATTTCGTTATTACGTCGATTTAGTCTCCCTGTTCGTAATAGACAGAGAAACAAAACGACGTCAGTTTCTGAAAGGTGAAAATGCTATATAATATACAAAGGAAAATTTCATGGGCTCATCTTATTAGAAATCCAAAAGTCGCAATTGATATTTCTGAACCGATGATGCCATTATTGTAAATCTGCAACCGTTTAAAATACAAAGAATCTCTAAACTACCGACAGTCACCGCTAAAGAGCTGAGGTAATCAGAAAGGCATATTCTAGTCAGAGATGCCCTAATCTGCATGGTCGACGCATCATCTCATCAAGGCCCGGGAATGCCACATTAATATGGATGCGAGCAATTTAGCATGTTTTTCTAGCTGCAACATGTGTGTGAATACGAAATATAAAGGACACAGCCGTATTGTATATTGTATGGGAAAGATCTAGTAGCATTTTAAGAACACTTTCAGGCAATAGGAAAATACCTCAACGCGTTTAAAGTGGTTTTCTTCAGTATTATTTTTAGTCGCGAGGAAATAATGCCTCCTTCGGCATTATTAAGATCATAATTATGTGTGTTTTTCGCAAATAATGATACCATTTACGACTCCACGGGAACGTAGGGGATGTTGCAACAGTGCAAGTTTCTGGAACGTTCAAGAGCAATAATTGCATGCTATAAAGCACGTTCAATTATTGCAATTCATGAATCGCATGCAAGTGTTTACACGCGTGCGATTTCCATAAACTGGCATGCAATAACTGAATGCAAGTTTTGCCATCCAATAATTGCATGCGACTTCTGTTTACACCAAGGCAATTATTGCAAGGCGACTATTGCATGCAAGTTTTGCCTCGTCTAAACACAGAGTTGCACTTCCTTAGATAATTGATTCAAGTATTGCCCGTATTTGTGCTGCCAAATTTTTCGTTAAATTTTATTGACAGTCTTCTCAAATATTTTTTTTTTGTTTCACACCAGAATTAATTCAATATTATTGTAAGTACGTGCGATTTTATTGTACGTGTTATTTAGACGGTGACAGTCAATTGTAGGTACAATTATATGGTATGCCACAGGCAATAAGCTTGCACCGTGTAAATGAGGCTTAAGAGGGTGCATTCTGAAAGGTGACAACGTCGCAAATAATTACCTGTCAAATATTTCACTATTAGGTAAGTAATCAACGGATATTGATTATGAGTTGCAATAACTAATATCTTGACACTGAATATAATTATATGTCGGATATACGAGTATATGCAGGTGTCTAAGGCTCTAAATGAAACAGGCGATTGTTAATATGGATAACGATGGTACATGACTCTGGTTGATGATTTTTGCTATGATAAATCAAAGTTTGTTTAGTCAATTTAGAAGAATTGTTTCGTTAAAACTAAACGATTGAGGATAAAGTTTTGTGATTTCAAAGTTGGAAGCCGTAAATGGTCAGAATTGGCCGAGTCGAACATGCACTGTTGTTGAGGTTTTGGTTGCAGGTTAACACACGTGGTCGTGTGCAAGCAGGATAGCCGTGTCAGAAATACATTAAATCCTAATCCTTTGACTAATCGGGACGCCAGCACCACCAGGCGGCGCTAGACAGAGTCTACAACATAACGCTCAACCAGAGTGAAAGCAGAGTTGGTCAGTGGTGGTCAAGCAGTGAACACGTTTAGAAACTGTCGCGCGTTCTGTATAGTTGTGTCGTGTACCTACAGTGTATGATTCGCTAGTGTGTTTTTCTATTGCGCAATAACCAAGACTTCCCATAGTAGGCAGCAGTTAAAATATAGCTGTTGATAACGAGAGAGACGTACCTTCATACTCTGGCTTTGCCATAGTCTCGTAAAAAAACACTTGGAAAGCTTCCAAATGCTTGTTTTTCACCTAAAACTGTTACAACACATAATCCAGTGTTATTATTCCATCATCTGCCAGACTTTCCCCAACTGTTTTGGGGTTATCTTCCAGTGTAACTGGAAACAGCTGAAAACCAGTATTTTACATGGAGCGACTGCCTATCTAACCTCCACAACCCAGTTACTGGGTAATACTATACCCCTTGGTAAGATGTACCTACTATAAAGCTACCATTTACTAGATTTTTCTTTCATTGACTTGAATGTGCCCTGGCGGCTGAAAGTATGTCATGTTCACTCAAATGTCTCGCTGATGGTGGCGTGTGTGTTGGATCATGAAGTTCCCTTCAAAATGTTTGAGCTGAATGGTGCTGATCCATGCGCCATGTTCGTGAACGGGCGCCGTCAGTAGGGACTGGTCATTTCTTAGCTGCCACGGCTTATTTTAATTTAATTTAATATTTGAATTGTTTTTGTCTTTTTATTACGGACGGTTATAACGTTCTGCATCGTTCTCACATGCATAATTTCAACATGAACGATGTAACCAATATTTTGTAACCATATTTTGATATAAAAGAGTGTCCATGGAGTTTCTTGCCCGTTCATCTTCTACTACGCTTTGGAATGGGCAACTAGCTTCATCTTTCTGACTGATCGACCCCTTGACAATTCAAAAGTGCCTGTAATTGGTTTATTTGAAATAAATGCTTTGTGTTTGAGTTTGGGTTTGATGGGTTGACAGAAATTCGGCCTTCTGACGACCCGTAACAACTGTAAAAGATCTACGAATGACAGGCGGGACCTACGGCTGAATGTGTTTTCCGAGGCATGGAGGGGTCTTGGTATGTAAAGATGGTCACCCATCCACGGACCAACCGCGGCAACCGTATCGACCTGTGCGGCTGTTATAACTTAGCCACAAACCCCAGTGTTATTAATCCAATTGAGACAGGTAAACATAGTTATTGACCGAGCGAGCGCGAAGCGTCTCCGTTTCAGCTTGGGCAAAAATTCTTATGTATGTCCGGACGGCTGTTCTCCTCTACAGGTCGCATTTCTCAACCGATTCTCGTGAAAGTTTCTTAGCAAGTTCGAGGATTATATGGAATTTTTCGGCAATACAGTTTTTCGATTTTTTTTTCAAAATTGCGGACGTATGGGGTTTGATAATGTAAAAACAATCATATTTCAGCCATTTCTCGCTATTTGCGCGCGCTTTTTGTTTTAAGGTGCGCGATGAAGAGGTCTACAACTCACAAAGCCACTAGTTTAAGAGCGCTTACACGGGTCCACTAGCGCCACTCCTTTAAAAAAATATTATCTCGTGACTGAGAAGGAATTTTGAAAACGGCTCAATAAGCGACCTCGGTTAGTGTGTCAAGATTTTTCTAATACCTTTTATAAACTTTTATATTGAGAGACGAAGCAACAAAATTCAGCTTGTTCCCAACGAGTCACACCTCAACGGGTAACAGTGTGACTCGTTGGGAATGTTTTGGATAATAATTCCCAACGAGTCACAGTTACTGTTACACTGTTACTATATCATCTATCGCCACGAAATATTTTCGTTCTCAGATAAACAAAAATTGTTCCCAGGTATTTGGTACAACTTGGGGCACCCCGACTCGGACAGGTTAGGTTAGAAGGGGACGGCGGGGTCTGAAAGACCCCGCCGTCCCCTTCGTGGTTATTTTTTTTTAAACCGCCCAGAAGTAGGAGTCCCGCGAAGCGGGACTCCGTCGGCTACGCCTCATTATTCACTTCACTTATTATTCGCTTCATTATTTAGCTTAAATGATACCCTAAATCAAGGTGGGATCATCCCAACGAGTAACAGTGTAACAGTAACTGTGACTCGTTGGGAATTATTATCCAAAACATTCCCAACGAGTCACACTGTTACCCGTTGAGGTGTGACTCGTTGGGAACAAGCGCAAAATTCGATCTAAACAAAAGCGGCCACATTCATTAAGATCGTATTTAGTTAAGTTATAGCTATCGTAGATCGTCTCTTAAGGTTCGAAACAAAACTTACCATCGTCCATACACTCGGAGAGTGAGATCTCCTGGGGATCGCCCAAACATTCCGAGTAAAACTTCTGCCAGTTAGTTTGCCACCCAGAGTTGAACGTCTCGAAACATAATCTTCGACAGTTTATTGTCACAGCCTGAAAGTTTAGTTGGTGTTTACTTTCGGCAATACTTCTTTGGCACATAATAGGTACACTTGTTTGCTAAAGAAATCAGAACTTTGTTGGATTTTGCGACGGCGAAGTTTGATCCCCTAGCGGATCAAGGACTCGTGCTGTTCAAAATACCTAAAAATATTTATGTTTAGCAGTATAGCCTACAGCATTAATATTTTTTGGAACTCAATTTAATCTTATAGCCTGTCTATAGTGTTAACAAGTACCAAATAGATACTCGACGGTTATGACGTAGTAGTTGCTTAGTTATTCCTAAATTACTTTCAAATATTCTCATTAATATCTAAATAATATTCTTTCTATTTATTTTCCCATAATAACTCATTTATTTGATTTTTATAACAATAATTTAGAATTTCATAACATATTGAGTAAATAACTGACAGTTGATTTGAATATGGCGGATAAGTGTATAAAAAGGGAGGCAAGACATTTTTAACATTCATTATATTGTGAACTAGTGATAAGGACGTTACTCTGCCCAAATACATACTGAGTGTGAATTATAGTTCGTGTTTAATTGTGTCAAACCTGCTACAGAGCATCATTTGGTAGAATCAAATTGAAATCCAAAAAAATCAGATTCATATTGTTGTTTCTAAGACAAAAGATTTGTGGACAAGATCTTTAAAATAAAACAGTCTTTGGAAAACGACACGTAGATCACATCTTAGACGTGGAGCAACGAGATATTGCCGTTTTATATCAGTTCCATAGGCATATCTGCCAATCCTATCTGGTCAAAATCGTTGAAGTGCTCACCTTCTGACAGCAATGCAATTTAGCAATATCATGCGGAATCAGATCCTTGGGTTCGGGCGGCGCATCTTTCTTCAGGAAGCATTGCCAGAAGCCGTCCAGTATGAAGGGGGCTCCACAGTCCACCTCTAGAGCCTCTACTATCTCTTGCAACACGCCTTTACTACGCAGGACTCGTTCGCAAGTCGGCTGGCATTCTTCCTTGTTTGATTCTCGGCAACAGGATAGATCTGGATCAGAAGAGTGAAAGTACCTTTGAATGGTAAAACCTCACCGGTCATGAGAAAATAATTTTAGGTATAGCTGTTTTACCATAATGATCGTTGTGTACAACAACAACAAGATTACTCAAGCTAAGGAATCGCAACAATCTATTGAAGGATTAAAATTCTCTAGAACAGGCCCTAATCCTCATATTAAGATGATAAAATAACATCTTAGTATAAGGAATAGGGCTTCTTTTACGTATCACCTCCGGATAGGAACGAGATATGCGAAAAAAATAAATGAACCTTTTTTTTTAAAGAAGCTGTTGTTGTTAATAAAAAATATATCTAAAAAGTTATTAATTATTTTATTACTATTGCAAATAAGCCGTTTTATACTTCTTAACCATTAAACGATAATAGGTCCTTCGTCTATGTGAAAATCATCGCATATCATAATTATATATTTTCAAACCTTGAAACTTCATACCTATATTAAATCTTTGTGTACTTATCACAGTCTTAAGTTTTCAAATAAAAGCGTGTAACACCCTCTTTTATCCCTTTAGCTGTTTAAATGTAAGTGAATCCCTGTCAAGACGAATCAAACGAGCCCAAACTAGATGGTGTTGCGTCGTTTTATTACAGAGTTCCCATCGCCACCTTCGGGCTCCATTATCAGATCAGCTCCATGTCATAATAATAATAGCATTGTCAACCGATTTACATACGCATGCAAAATTTCAGCTCAATCATGAACCGGGAAGGAGGGCAAAATTTACTTGCAAGATTTCGTTACAGACACCTCGGGCAGGTTTAATAATAATGAAAGCTTTCAAAAATGGAACAGAGTTTGTATGACATTATTCACCAAATAAGTTACCTTATCATTACAACCACTGGGTTCCGAAGTGATAAAACAGGCCATTAAGTTTGAAAAATAAAGAATAGTGGCTAACACGTCTACAACACATGGCGGCGATATGGTTCTAATGGTTCTAACTGGGGAAAAACAAGCTGCTGAAAACGTCAATTCAATGAAACTAAAACTTAACTCTAGGTTACCTACATTTAGTAGTATCAGTAGAAACGACAGAATCTGTGAGGTCCCTCAGACACCTCATGAGATCAGGCGACTCTTCACAAGACTGCAACGCGTTAGCTCTGGCCTGCAAGTCGACGCGCGACTGACCGAGACGCCATAACGTTTTCTGACACTCTTCATGGCAAGTCATGGATTGCGTCTGCGCTGCGGGAAGGAACATACGTATTATTTGACAAATGTTCGCTAAATATATTTTTTATGTAAAACTTTTTAGGCATGCTCCTTGCAAGTGACTTAAATTTTTCATGAACTGCTATTGGATTTCATTAAGAAAGTTTTCTGAATTATGTGAAGACAATACCTCACCGGCTTTAAATTTACTTATTCCTGAAGGCTAGTACCAATTCCTCAACCTGTCGTCAATTGGATTACAATAATATTTTGCTCCAATAATCTTTCTATTATAAAAGTTACTTGATCATGAACTACTCACAACAGCAGTGCTGGGCCTCCTCCTGCCTTTGCACACAGTCGAAGAAAGCAATCTCATCCGACCTGCGGCATGCGCCCGCGCCAACCAGTGCGCTTTCGTTGGCAGCCATCGCGCATGCGTGCCGGCATGACGTCAGGCGGCCCAATGAGCAACACGCGCGGCCCCACCAACCGGAGCCGGACACCACTTCTGCTTGAAAATGGAATTTGAAATTATAATGGGATGACTATCGAAGTATTTACTGGAAAACGATAACGTAGACGCAAAGGCTTTGTTAGTAACAAAGCTTTGAAAAGTTTGAGTAGTAAGCGGAATAACATGAGCAGAAAAGCATGGCTGGAATCTAAATACATATTTGATTCAGAAAGCTTTTATTATTTCAAGAAATAAAGAAATATTACCTTGAATCGTCTTGTTCATGCATATCCAAAACTCAATCTGGAACCAAAACGAATACATCAGTCTAAAATCACAGCAATACCTATACGACCTATCATTTGTAAACCAAATTACGTCTTTTATCTTTTCTTCTCTTGTCCACCATTGTTTGTTGTAACTCTATACATCGTGTACTGCATTGTAAGGGCAGGAAACTCTATACCCACCCCAATTACAATACAATACTGATAGGCGGTTTATTGACAAAAATGAATGAAGATTTATTTCAGAGAGTGAGTTCAATGGCGGCTTAACTTGTGATTGTCTGAATGGATGGTATCGCCTTACGCCTACGATCCCACTTGGTGCTAACGTTTATTCACGGGATAATGTTTTTGGTAAGTGCTTTGAAGTGGTTTGGCGTCATCTTGTGGTTGTTGAAGATATAGTAGCACAGGGGTTTGTACTTATGGGAGTAAATATAGAGGCAGTAACTGTACGAAGAAGGGGGTTTTGTCTTAAATTCTCTTTCTTCAAACAACTTTTGGTAAATCACTTAAGCGTTAATTCACAGATTTACGGACAAAAGCTGTGCTATCTGAATACTTACTAAACGTGGTGTACAAAATCTGTAGATGTTTGGTACCCATTGTTCAAAAGTAGATGTATTTGATGCTATCTCCACCAAAGACATCTGGAACAAACATAATTATTGCAATTAAAAACAATAAAACTATAGTGTCAAGGAGACTGATGCTGAGGATCCTGAAATTATCAACAACCAACATTTTATTCCATTTTCCGTTATGAATAAATCCAGATTATATGACATTACGTGAGGGCAATAAAAATTGTAATTCAATTAATCGTAGACACCATTTACTACACCCCCAACATTTAGCTATACGTAAGCTTACCTCGCAAGCAATACATAAACATCACGCAAAATATATCTACATCCTCGTAATTACAACATTGAATACTAACACCGAATAAGTTGTAACAAAAGTTGCTCAACTGCCGGGGAGCAAATTAGTGGTAAATAAACACGTGTTCCCTACGGTTAGGGACGTAGGACCAGCACATAAGAAAGTGCAGAAAGCTCATTCTGGAAGGGCTATAAACATTATTTGCTTTGGTCATTAGATTTGGGATGGGTTGTTCAGTAACCTACCATAAGTTCAACTAGTCGCGAAGATCTGCTAAATGCAACTGCTGCTATTTTAATCAATTGTAATCCTAAGCCTTCATATTTTTCCGCAAAACTTTCAAGAGCTTCAAGGTCATGGATATGCCAGAACTTGGGACTGCCGTCACCAACCACCTTGCAGTAAAGTACGATGACTTCAGTCAAGACAAAGAGCAAGCTCTTCCGAAATCATCTGTATACCTTGTGCCTGTAGATATCATTGTCGGACTACTCTCCTCTTTAAGCCAGCTCGGGTCAAAAACTTTTTTTCATAATCCAGATTTGTGGTAAGTAGACTTTCTGTGTCTCGTTATTTTGTGATCGCACGCATTACACCCGCTTAATGATATTAATTGATGTCCGGACACATCGCTACACATTGCTCAACACTACGACTGTCGTACCACGTCCCTTTCAAAATATCCAGTTACGACGTTATCAATTTAGATGTCTCATTGCTTTTATTAAGAGTTTGAGCAGCGAGCAATAGATTTGTTGCATTGCATTTTATCTTGTTAAGATGAAGTTCATTGACTATGTTTGTTTTAAATTACATATTAATTATTGTAAAATAATTCTGGCATTCTTATATTATGTTGACATCATTTCTTGGTTTTGTTAAATTAACATTTGTTTTAGTTAGATCACTATGACATATGACTGTTTAGATTGTGTTAAACATCAAAGTTCTTTTTATTCGTATTAATTTTAAGATTAGTTGTATGATGTTACGTTAATGTTGTTTTCATAAATAATCTCCACCAAAAACATGCAACACGTGGGATTAAATAATGCCCATTCCGTTATGCCATCAATTCTCAATTTGACACAGCAACAAACAGCACTATTCGTCCATTTAATTCGAACTCGAAGAAAACATATCTAACTGTTATGTCAAAATTTATGGAAGTAATCACATTTATTAGATAACCCTACGCATCTTACGAAATCACAGTAATATGCATAAAGAAGTGAGATGTGCATCTGGTGGGTCACTTTATCTCTCAGACGGCGCTATAGGGTTATCAGTAGCTGTTGTAGAGGTGAGCACACAAACATAATAAACACACACGATGTCTGGCTGTTGATAAGGATTGTTTAATATTTTTTTACTAATAGAACAACTTCTAATTACTGTGAGTTCATGAAAGGTCAGAAGACTCAAGAGGCAAGATTGTTAAAACTTGCAAACTTTCGAAGTTACACAAAATAATGAAACATTCATGTTGACAGAATTTATTAAACGGTCTCATTTATTTTGTAAAGAACAACAACACTGTCTAAGACAACAAAGTTTAAAAAATACTTTAGAGATAGCAGTCTTTATAAACAATATTTTTTAAGAACAGAATCGTAAAGAACATTAGGGACGAAATAACAATAATTATTATTATGCTACACAGTTCTGCAAAAAAGAAACACCTCATCATTTAGAATTTAATCGTCTATGCTGACAATTTCGAGTGCATAATTTACGATATTTTCCTTAGTGACGAAAGGCAAAGGCAGAGAGCATTGATATACTAAAAACCCGGAGAGTGTTTAAAAATACGAACACGAAACACGACCATAAAATAAAAAGAGAACGCATATTTTTTCTGAGCTATTAAGCTGCCACAATAAGATCAGAGAGTAAATATTAAGTTGTGATAGTAAAAGATAACGATACCTTTGAATTCAAAGGGCGTATAAGACATTAACGTTATAGGCCCTTACGTTCTGAAAGCCTCGAGGTATCGAATAATGTCATCGATTAATCTCTGGGCACACTATGGGCTCCAAGCCTCGCACGTGAAGTGTCGGAACAATGATCATTGTATACAAATCAGATGGTGCCAACAAGACTAATTCAACCCACACAATCTGCAATCACGGTTTATACTCCGACAATCGAGGAACTGCAAATTGGTATTCAACATCAAGTTGAATGTTAATGTCATATTTTATTTTAAATATCATCAGTACCCAGACTGCGTAGCTCTCGTGAAATAAGCAGAAAGGATTGCATAGCTTTATTAATGAATTCCTGTTCTAACTCATTACTATGCCAATTCATATTAAGTGCCTTTCCTTCTCAGCGTCAGCGATTTCATAATTTAAACGCCCACTTAAGAATTTAAGCTCTTTGAGGTTCATCCTACAATACGTTTGGAGCAGTTTATTTTCATTTCGTGCGAATTATGTGATGAGAAATGGTGTTGACACCCTGAAAAAGATTATTTCATGCCAATTTTTGTTTCAATACCTTACAGTAATTATCGTTTACGTGCAAATTAATTAATTAAAAAGCACAAACGTGACGTTATTTTTAAGTGTAGATCGTTTAGTCGGCGTGAGTCACGCTACAGTCGGTAGACAAGTTCTCTAACCGACCTATTATGAGTGTTGGCAGCATTCACCGCCGTACTCCGATATAACTTCCTAATGCGACACACACAATTAAACGCTCGTAGAATAGACACGGGAACTTTTAGTATTAATTTCTAACAATATCAAGACCAACATGTAAAATATTGTGGACGTTTTAGAGAACGGGATTACTAACAAAAAGGTTTACAAAACTGTGGAAACTGGCAGAAAAGAAAAGAGTCCTATAGGTACCAATGCAGTTCAGCAATGGACTACGATGATGATAAGGTTTAGTTTACTTTGCAAGATAATGAACTAAGTAGATATTCGTTCAATTACAGCAACAATTGAACTTAATCGATCACACAATGATCAAAGACAAATTCTTGAAAGTCAGTCTAAGCCAGATATATTGCAGTTCCCATTCGCATTCGCATGCCAAGAGCAAACAGTACAAATTAAGAGAATTAATCGTGGAATGGCGTCATACGACAATAATTAAATGCCAGGCTTCCGAATAACAGGCACCAAAATATGTCTGCGGAAACGCAGACGACAGACAAACGTCTGATCCACAAAAATAATCATAAAATAACAGAAATACTACCCAAAAAAATACGTTAATATTCAATCCGCACGGAACATTAAAATTTGTCAATTGTGGCAGAGAATAAAAAAAGCTCGTTTGTATCACAATGATACTAAGGTGGTCTCCCATGGTATTAGCATGGAGACAATCGGATGTGGTTGACATCATTGCGCTGGCATTGACGCCATGACAGTTGACACGTCCTGTGATATACGTGGTCGGAATGTTAGTTTTATGCAAGTATTCAATCATCACTTATACTTCCTGGATATGTTTACTTTAACAATAAAAGTTATACGTGATTCATTTTATATGCAGCTGAAATTGATCCGTTGAATTTCGTTTTATTGTTTCTCTATTAGTACCTATTTTATGATAATATAAACTTCTTCATTATAATCCAAGAGTATACCATCATGCAATCGTCTATCTCTACTTTTATTAGTCTTGCTTTAATCGCTCATAAGCGTGGTTATATTGTGATCATAAATCTTCTGTCACCTCGGCGCGAAAACAATTAAGTTTGTCTGTTCCAAGCTTAGAAGACAACGCAGCCAACACAACTCATTGGTATCTAGCGGCCATGTTGGCGTTGCATCAGACCATAAATCAAAGAAATATCTTGTAAACAGGAGGAGTTGTCACCTTTCACTTCACCGTGTACTTTGTAGGCTGCCAGTTTGCTCACTCTCCACAAATATCTGACGATCAACATTCATACGAAGTCCGGTAGCGTGGCCCACATGATAGTTGATGAAGAGTTGATAACAATGAGGTCCTTAACCCACGTTTTGTGACAAATAGCACCTTTCAAGGAACCGCGAAGACAATGAATCTATTAGAATTCGGAACGCACACACAGCGACCATTCTGCATACAACGCAAAGTTATAATAGTGGCTCTAATAAAATTTAACTGCTCTCTAGAGCATTTTGCGGTGAATTCGCGCGTTACCCTGCTCGTGTTCGATTGGTAAGTGTTGATTACTTCGCGGTTGATGTGATCATTAACATTGTGGAACTTATACATTATCAGATATTTTGAGCAAAAAGCTCAGCTATAACTAAACTTTCTTTTCCTATATGCAATGGAAGAGGGTCCACTTATTTATTTTTTTATTAATCAGGCAGTTTCATTTCAGTTCCATCCCATTCTCTCCTCTTATTTGTTATGTCCATTGTCCTAAAGATAAATTCACGAATGCTTTCACCACTTAAACCAAAAATATTCTGAAAATAATTAATAGATTCAAGCGACACTTTATTAGAGTTTATTGTCGAGATAAATCTTTAATTAATCCATAACGTTTGACTGAAACTTTCCTTTGTAAAAAGCTAGTTAAATAAGGCGGAGTACTACCGGAGTACCTATTGACTATAATAAGTTAATTATTGGTCAGATTTGAAACGAAAATGTGTGAAACCACACAGGTATATAAGGATAATATGAACTTTAGTGAGAAATATGTATATAGTGGAATATACTCACAATTGAAAGTAGGTAAGTAAGCATTGCGTGTAGGTAATGACCTGAGAACGGCGGTAGATAAGGCCACCTGTGATGTGTGAATTATCTTACGGCTCATCGCAGGTAAACATCAGGTGACAAGCATACATCACACTGATTGAACCTTGATTGTTTAAACAAACCTACACAGGGCTGAATATTAGATGCAGAATATAATTAAAGAAGGCGAGTAGAGAAGACAATTATAATCAGATGCAGATCGTTAAAGATGCAGTCCAAAAACAAAAATAAAGAAGCAAAGGAGATTTTCAACATCACTCGTCTCAACTTCAATAAACTGCACATCAATAGATCAATTTAATATGCCAATAAATCAACTGCCAGCTAATGATATCTTAAAACACCGCAACACCCAATAA
The DNA here is from genome assembly GCA_916610205.1 of Griposia aprilina. Taxonomy (NCBI): domain Eukaryota; kingdom Metazoa; phylum Arthropoda; class Insecta; order Lepidoptera; family Noctuidae; genus Griposia; species Griposia aprilina. The sequence goes on from OU744302.1 coordinate 16,244,110, forward strand.
AGATCTCGAGTACCATTTCGGGGCTAATTAAAACACAAAGGGTTTTCAGTTGACATAATAAAACGACGCACGCAGTGTACTCTGAACGACGGACGCCCTAAATAGTTTAGCAACTACCCGCCTGTAATTATTGCCACGGGGAAGCCGACGGCGCGTGGCGACCAGCTACTGATGTGCCCAGGGCTGTCACGAATGCAATTGCCACGACACGTATGTATGTTTCAATTGCTCAACCATGTTCAACATGAACAAATCCGTTCAGAGTATTCCGAACATTTTTGTTTCGTATTGTTCCAATTTATCAGCGTCACGCTACAACAAACAGCACCAAAATAGCAAACCCGGGACAAACTCGGCCAGTAATCAAAGGACGGAATCAAAACGGCGGCACCGTCACAGCTTTGATGTTTCTTTGTAAAGTTTTGATGCCATTCCTATGGCTTGATTTACATACCATCCTACACGGTTCCTTTGGAAATAACTGACGTTAAATCGAGTATTTCAAACGCGCACTATCAGTGGTTTGCTACCAAGACAGTTCGTAAATATAATATTCGAACGGAGGACTTTTCGAACTTCAGAAGAATTTTCCGTTTGTTATTAAAATATCCAAGCAAGGCGAAGATGTAGACAGCAATGTTGATGTTTTATTTGTGAATTCTTATTTTAAAACGGTGGGGACATTTACGACGTGGAACGTGTGTCTTTTTCACTAAACTCTTTTGTCGGAGAAGCAATAAAGTTTGGCCAAAACGTTGGAGACGTCACGAGAGCAGCGACAGCAGTGATTAACGAGCTGGTGACATTCCCCTTCCTCTCCCAGCCTCCCCCGGAGATGTTCTTGTCTGATACAACAATAATGCGGTAGGTTCCATTTTCACAGACCATCCCGTTTTCCCAGGTCGGTAGTGAGTTTGCTGTTCCACACGAATAATATCTTCAAGACGCTAAGACAACACGCAAAAAATCTTTTCAACAGTCGAATGCTCCTCCTCATGAATATAATTAACAACTTATTTTTGATACTGATGGCACGAATTTGTTCCCTGTCGCAATTCCACCGTCATGTCAGGCGATGAGGCGACTAATAGATTTTAAAATGGAATTGTTGCAGAAAATAAGTTTGTCTATTTCTCATAGTTTTTAATTGGAAAGCCGGCCGTGCTACGAAACCGTGAACTTAATAATATATTAGCAGGTATAGGTCCCGTGAAACTAAAGTTACGAATTCGAAGAAAATTTCATTAAAATGGGAAATAAGTTTTTCGTCAAGATACGCAAATGTGGATTTATTTACTAGTGCTGACTGACTACCTCTCTTTAACAACTCAAATGTTCCTAAGTGTCAATTTTAATAAGATATTACGTATCGTATTCCGAGAGTCGCGGTGTCGCGGACGTGGGACGGACGGACAGACATGAAAGGATTTCAGACGAGTCTATTTTCACCCGCTTTGAACCATCGGACGTATTTGTTTGTTTGTATTCGCAACTTTCAAGTTGAAGGGGAATACGCGACGGATTATGATATTACTTTAGGACTTTATTTCGTAATTTATTGCGTGTCATTACCATTTTTAGGTTGGTAGTTAAGAGTTCGAGTTTACGAGAATACTTGGAAACTAATTCTGGATACTTCATACGGGCTTGTTAATTGTTAATAAAAAATAATTGGAGTTGGTTTAGGATGCAGTCATTAGTCATACACTTTAGTAAGTAAGTTTTCAATGGGAAATCGGGATAGTTTTATTACCGTACTTTCCAAAGAAACATGCATTCATTTGGACATCTGTTAGAAATTATTCGAGCGGACAGCCAACATGAATGTCGGGTAAACGCCACTAAAGTTGAGGGTACGTGATCGGCATCCAATAGAATCGGCCTCAGCCGGGCCTCGGCATCCCGATCACGCTTAACAAATTCCCGATACGACGGGACCGCGGCGTGATTGTCACGGTTGACGATCCCTGTAACGAAACGTCACGTGCATCCCGGTCCCTATACACACCATGTAAATGTGCGGACGAGGTGACTTCGACAGAAGTGGTCGTGAACATTCAAGCACAGCTTTGTTGAATATTTATGGTAATCGGGCAGTTAATATTGTAAAGAAAGGCCATTAATTTGTCAGTACAGCAGGGAACTAAATCAAAACATATTACACAGTGTAATGAACATGCTATAATGGGACAATGTGAGGATGACATATCCCATAACATCATTATACCATTACGGAAAACAAGGCTTTTTTATATATTTTTCGGCTGTCTGACGCCATATGCCCTTACCATCAATTCAAATTGACGTAGGTACCTTATCCAGGAGCGACAACTTGGTGACAGTTTTATGTCGGTGATAAATTATTTTTCTGTTTCATTCTCATTTTCGCGCATGTCCGTGTCGTCGTCAAAATATTTATGGTGTACAAACATATTTAAAAACTCTCGTGACAACCTGGGTCATTCGCAAACCGAATCAAAGAAGCCGATGCCTTTGATCTAGTCGCCTGAAACTGTTCTACGCAAAGCTATTTACAGCTGGAAATATTAATAAAATGTATTTTTCATTCGGTCAATGGAACACGTACAAGTCGTGTAATGAACAACATCAGTTTCAATGAATACTAGCAGTAACAAGTAGAAGATTGCGCATCGTGTACCTAATAAACTTGTTTGTTCACTGGTCGAGTAAACCATTACACTGATAGGGTTGTCGTACACCAACATAAAGGACAAAGTTACAATCCTTGTTCGCCTTTAAAATACAACGCTTTTGTGATGGCTACAGACTTAGACAAACGTCAAAGTCAAAGTCAAATCATTTATTTCAAATAGGCACTTATAAGGCACTTTTGAACGTGAAAATTTACAAAAAATAGAATTGATTCTAGTTGCCCCTTCCAAAAGGTAGTTTCATTTTGCTAAAGTTTAAAATTTCATCAAAAATCACTGTTGTTGTATTTTATTCTACTTCAATTGTGTTGAATATCTAGTACACGTCGCGTGGCTCGTTGATAACACAGGAATTTGATATAATTTTAGCATCAGTATGTTTTGCTAAGCTCATTGTGTGTCGCGAGTAGAGTACTAACGCTCGCTAGATTCATCACTGCCACACTACAAATTCCTCAACAATTTATGAGATTGTAACGTCTTAATAAACCCTACAGATGTTCTTACATGATGCAATCAAACATGTAAGTAATAAAATTCATGTGAATAATTTGTTTCATAATTCTCTTAACAGTGATATCCTGTAGACACCGAGTGGAATGTCACTATAAATAATTGTGAGGATTCTAAAAGACATACCTACCTAACTCTTTTTTTCAAGAATACCCCGTTTCCTTCAATCTCGGAGATTTCTGAATATTCTGTAAGTATTTTAAACTAACACGAAAATAACAACCTGACACTATTTCAAGAGTTAATTGAATGTCTCCATAAATTCCGTCAACTTCCTTGCACCTAATAAAATCCCTTTCGTTGTCACCAGATAACCGCGCTATTTACATAAAACTTTATACGTTCATAACATTAACGTTAATAGTGCTGTTTCAGGGAACTGGGGAAAAACCCCATGAAATACTGCATAGCTTTATTCCGGCTACTTTTTGATGTCATTACCCTGTACTGTCCACCCCCAAAGCAAAATGGCTGACGCTGTTATTAAGCTATTACTGTGGATAGCGCTGCCTTGCCATCCACTACCAATTACATTCCTACACGCGCTAAACAATATAATTTCCACTTCCACGTGCCTCAAATTACAGACTGATCTATTTGTCCCTTAATTATTTTTCTATTCGATAGCATATGGTTTCATATCGGCTCAATTAATTGTCAAAAGCCCTTTACAAGGGGTTAAGTACGTTTAATAGCTGGTTTAACGAGGAGCCACTTTATTTAGATTGTCTCCGTCTCGACCCCGCTGGGTTGTGACGTACCAAATCACCGGATAAGTAGGGTTGTGGCGTCATTATCTATCGATTATCAACTAGGATAACAACTGTTCACGAATTTTTATCGAGTCGTGGAAATCAGGAGTAGGATAGGAAACGTTATCTTATTCTACGAATTAAGTTAAAGTTACAAAGTAATGTTATGTGCATGTTTAAGTATCTTTAACACTATCATATTGAATATCTTAAGAGTGCATGTCATCATAAAAGTTTATCGAGTACGTTTATGAATGTAACAAAGTATCGATGGTGGCGCGTAACTTATTCAAACAGTGTCTCGAGGGAGGAAGCGGCCGTCACGCGGTGTTCCCTAACAAGACGGAATTAAATACGAATGTATTAGTGCATGGCGTTCGGCTCTTCTTACGCGCTTTAATAATTTAACTTTTATTCACTCGACGCGCTTTCTCGGAACGGAGCGCGCTGTGACGCGATTCTTGATTAGGATCGACGCGGCAACTCGAATACTTTCCTATTTCAATAACGCAGGAAGACACGCTACCAAGGATATCATAGATGATTTCATAGATGACTGGTGTCAACGTATTCTTTATTTGTTTTAGATGAAACGTTACATCAAAGACGTGGACGGACACTATAAAAGGAACTCAAAGATTTCAAAGACTCGCGTTGTTTTTGTGGTTTCAGTACGATACCATTATGTTGAACATAATATTGAATGACCTCGGCAGGCGTGGACAAAAATATACGACGACCGAAAAGTTTTCGGGGGAAGCAATAAATCTACTTAATTAGTCAATTTAGCTTTCCACTGAAAACTTTGATTGGAAATCTTTGTGGATTGCGATTAAGATTTAACGGTTGAACACGAAGAGTAGATGGGTAGTTGGTGGAATGGCCGTATTCGTGTTACCGAAGGATTCCTACATGCTTAAGCGAAACGTGTCTGATATGACACGGTCAGCAGCGCACAAGGAAAATGCAAACGATTAGATCGGAGCTTTAACATGCAGCTCTACGACACTGGAAAATGCGGTCAAGTGTTAAAGATTACCTACCTTGTCACATACACTGCGACACGTCCCCTCAGCTTTGTCACAGCAAGCTGTTATATCTGGAACAAAATTAGAAACATGAATACAGAATGTTTTATAGCTCCCAAGTTATTTGTCTAGGCGAAGGATCAGTCGGCTGAAGCACAACAGCTGGTGCCGCACCACAATAAAGAAACTGTGACAGTTACAGATGACGGTATAAAGCTTTTGATCTATTTCCTCTAACGACCGCTTTTATTCATATCACTCCCGGTTATTGCACGATTTAGATATCGGGATGAATACCAGCCACAATGTAATGGACGTTCTTGACCCGGGAATTCTGGTTCTCATGCTGTTTAATGATTGTATTTATGATATTAGGACAGGCCACAAATGAATTGATTATGGTTTTTTTTTTTTAAACATGAAATAAAACTGCTTTTTTCTTTCCTGAGAAACATCAAAGAGATTTGACATTACTGATTACATTCACATCCTAAGTTATCATTAAAATTTCTTAGCATAAGTAAAGACACGAAAAAGTAAAGGTAGGTTTCTAAATTAAAGAACTAAGTACTTACGTTACTAAAGTTACTAATTTAAATTAAATCCAAAACTATAATGCTATAGATTATATTATGTTGCATGATACGAAAGTAATTACTTTCAATAACAAGGAGAAAACAGTAGATGTTTACAAAGTTGTCGGCAAACCAGTTTAATAAGCCAATCCCGTAGAGCCCGATTTTGTTAGAACCAAATTATAGGAAGTATACTAGATCTAGCGTACCCAGAACTACTATAGCTAGGCTGGGCCTACACTATCGCGCTCTCGCATCTCAGAGCTCCTAACACAAATATTTGAACGGACCGTAATCAAATTTGATTCGGACGTTTCTATTCTGCTTTATGTGTTTGGAAACTGACTTCTGTAACGATGTGTATCCGACTGAAATATTAATAACCTTCCAAAAAATATGTAGGTAACTAAAGATAAACACGTTTTGAGGCTTTTGATAATCACGTCATAAATTGAAAATTTGCCAAAGACAAGTTTTTTTTTTTTTTTTGTTAAGATTGCAGAAGAAACCGCAGTCACACATCTAGTAATTTATAAAAACGCTTAGCTTCTATGTTGAGACAGCATTAAGTCTTTGATTAATGGCTGTTTTCCTGCCGCTTCTGAAAACATAGCGTTATCAAAACCAAACTAAACGATAGTGTACACATACCGTTATGGAAGTATAATTCAGTTCAGACCTATGATTACAGTGTCACTAAACCGGATAATCGCATCATATTCTATGAAGCTATGTCTCTACTATTATAACCTAGATCACTTGAAGCATACTTATAACACACTGGTACTGCCACTCAACGCAAAATATAGTTGTAAAGGGCTATTAATAATTTCCTCTTCATACCAGAAACGCGATAAGGATATTTACTGATCGAATTCCAAGTGGAAGCTTGTTGAAATTACGAGAAAAGTTGAATCGCTGCACTGGAAGCAAAGTGCAGTGAATAGTGCAGTTTGGCGCCACTTTTCCGCCGCGCTTATGTCATTTCAATGTGACATAATTTGAACGTATGACGTTCTTTTTATTTTAAAAAGAAAATTAGCTCTATTGAAATGAAATAGGAACGCTTTTGAATTTTTTTTAAGCTTAGTGTGGCCATGTTTTGATCCCTTCTTTATTTCAGTTGTTATTTTTGCTGACTTTTTCTAGGTTAGTTCCAAGAATTCTTCCGAAATAAATGAAAGAAGTTAATTTAATTCAAAATTCAATAGGCTTAGGTCCTACTTTCCATGGATATATAGCTAGGATTTGATTTGGGGGAAAACCAGAAATTTAAAAAAAAAATACGTGCTAGTAATCTTGGAATCAAGCGGATTTCTTTCAACCAGCAAAGTTCAAAATTCGGTCAATATGTTAAAAATACGTACTTTCTGGAGTTCTATGAGTCCTATCCCGAAAGATGAAAAATATGTAACAGCAGAAATGGAGAGTGTTCCTTACCTTGCGAGTTTACACAGGCCAGTGTAACTACAACGACTAAAAGACTGGATTTCAGCATATCTGCGTGCTTTCTTCGAAATCTGCTGCAACTTGTAATGGTCTCCATTTTACAAATCCTTGTCACAATAGTTTTCTACATCTGTAATAGAAAATGCTTAGCTGAGTTGTTTTTCTCTACAAGTTGAGTAATCGTTATCTGTAGAGTACGACCGAATTCCGTTTTCGTATTCGGCCCAAAAATAAAACATTTTCAGTCGGTCTCCACTTATTTGTCTCAAGTATAGATTCCTGTTAAAGGCACATAATATGTTACAAATAAATGTGAACTGTTTGATTTAGGTAAAACTACATACGTGTTCTCTTTCAAATGAGAGTGTCTTTCAATGAGAGAGTAAGAGAGACATCGGCGCACACCTCTAATACCTACTTATTATATTTACATCTAAAATGATAAAGCAACCACTACTTTGCCTTTAATAATTGATTATATTTTTAAATAGTGAATGAACACAAAATCCGATGGCAATAACTAGGAAGGGTACTTTGAGTACCGCACAATCACAATACACCTACATTGAGTCATCACCGATTGAATCGCCAATAAAATCAATAGCATCAATAAATCAAGCAATCCCTACGTGATTGATGCTCGATTAAGTACACTCGCATACACAACGCATATCGAAGCACTTAATTTTTATTACCGTACTACAAATGCAAAACATGAGCACAGTCGCCAACAAAAGTGTCATTACGTAATTCAAATCAACATGAAAAATAATTAACCCTTCACATTTAGTAGGCCGTCAACAAATCATATTAGTGTCTAAACATAGTATTTTATGAGCCCTACCAGAGTGTAACGTAAGCTTTTGATATGAAAGTCGGTGAGAGGAACAGTCGTTAATTTATCACATTACCGCCTTTATTGCCGTGTTGGGACTAATTAGAGCGCGTTCTCGTTTACAAGTACGACACGGCTGAGACTCGTACGTTGCGACTTGATTAAATGTAATAGAGAACAGAGATATTCGGCAGTTTACATCGGCACGCGTAATTGAACATTTTATGAGTCTGTAAACGTTGTGTAGAATGATGCCAACTTTTTAAGTGGTCCTTTGAGTAATTATCGGGTCTAATTAAATTATTTTGTTTTGGGAATGTGAAAGAAAAAAGTCAATTAAATATCTACAGAAATAAGCTAGTTCCTTTTCCTGTATTCAGTTTCAGTGACTAAGCTTAGGTATTACAAAAAGAGACAAAGAAAGAAAACAAACTGTGACATCAAGGACCAAACCGGATAACGAAATCATTAGTAAATTAATGAACACCGCCGGAAAAATATTTTCATTTTCCCGCCGCGTCGTCAGCGTTTGAAAGAAGAACACGGGCGTTAATAACTGCCATGATTTTTCAAATGATTTTTTTATTATAAATCGTGTTCCAATTAATAAGCCAGCTATTTCTATGAGTGCGACCCATATTCCAAATGTTAATTAAATAGTCGGCGTATCAAACAGTCGTATGACTATAACAAATGTACAAGAACACATGTATCTAAGCGGCCACAATAACATGTGCTCACGATAATGTGTGCTACGTGGAACATTTGCGTTCACATTCGTCCCAACTTTTCGCACAAATCAAAGCAAAACTAGCGGACCGTGTGAATCTACCAAACTAAAATAAAAATGCTTTATCGCTCTACGCGGACTCCACACCAAGTAAACTTAAGGCTTTTACGCCGTAAAGTGTTGTCTAGAACTCTAAAAGTTTGTCTTTGAGAATGTTAAAGCAACCTCCGCAAATATTTGAAAAGGAATTTAAACTTGGATTTCCGTAATGCAAATTATAAAGTTTATGACTGTGGCTTTTGGAAATGGAACTTTATTTTATGTAGATTTTGATAGAAAGGATTATGTATCACTAAGCGTTTAAGCTTCTAGTAATAAAATTATGTTTAAGCTTATTGCTAGAATATAATATCGTGGATAAGGTACCAAAAATTCGGCTTGCATATTATTTTGAAACTTAACTTTTTATTGCTCCCTAAGACACAACTAAGTAGTACGTTTGAGAGAAATAAGCGTGAAAGTAAGTATGTTAATAACCGAAGTTTAAAAGAAAATTAAAAGCACAAGGAAGATTGACGTGCGCTCGTCGTTAAAGAAAATACACTCGCGGTCAAATAATACGGGTCGATGACGAAAATCCCTGTATCTTGCAAATTAACAATGGTAGGTACGCATGCATGAAACTAACTTTATATTACAGAAATGTTTAATATGTTATAAAATAAAACCTTAAATGATCTACAACATAATTAAAAAAAGGTTAAAATTATAAAAACCTAGAATTTGGACATTAATTCAATTCGCGGTTGTTTTACTTTTGTTTGTTTTCTCACTGTTGTTTTCAATCTGTCAAATTAAAACGATAAAAGGCGGTCATTGTCGTCTTTAACCAGCATTATTGAATTACTATCATGTCGCTAACACCAGAAGAATGTACACGTATCGTCAATATGTTAGAAGAAGGCAGAAGTCAGCGAAGTACAGCAAGAACAATATGCGTGTCACTTTCTACAGTGCAGCGAGTCGTCCAACACTCAAACTCAAAGCATTTCTTTTAAATAAACTAATTACAGGCACTTTTGAATTATCAAGGGGTCGGTCAGTCAGAAAGATGAAGCTAGTTGCCCATTCCAAAGCGTAGTAGGTACCTATGGAGAGGAACGGGCAAGAAACTCCACGGACTGTACTCTTTTAAATCAAAATATGGTAACAAAATATTGGTTACATCATTCATGTTGAAATTATGCATGTGAGAACGATACAGAATGTTAAAAGCGACCGCAATAAGAAGACAAAAGACGACCAGTCCCTACTGACGGCGCCCGTTCTCAAACTGGACAAAACATAAGAAGACCAGGAACCGGCAGACCGAGATGAACTACGGCTCGATAGGATCGATTTATTGTTAGGACCATGCTCCGAAATCGGCACCTCACAGCAGTTGTAGTAACAAATCAACTTCGGGAAACCCTTATAGACGACGTAAGCGAGCGGACTGTAGCCGCTCCTTGAAGCTAATTTGCCCCGCAAATTGTCCAAAACTTAAAAGCGAACATCGAGTAGCAAGATTACATTACGCCTGCGAACACGCACGATGGGGAGACGAAGAATTGGTATGAATAATGTTTTCTGACGAATCCAGATTTATGCTGTAAGCACATGATGAACGGCAAAGAGTCTACCAACGGCCAGGAAATCGTTTTATTCCAGCTTGTTTTAAGGAAAAAGTGCCATTCGGCGATGGATCTGTTATGGTTTGAGCTGATGGAATCCCTTCAGAGAGTCGCACGGAGTTAGTGCTGATAGAAAATGGTACGCTATCTAGTGCAAGATATGTGGAAGAAATTCTTAATGAGCATGTCGGCCTATATTTAATTAATATGGCTGAAAATTCAATATTCATGCATGTCAAAGCCAGGCCACATACAGCTCAAATTGTAAATTATTTTCAGGACTTTGGCATCAATCGCAAAGACTGGCCCGCGAGAAGCATGGACCTGAATCCAATTGAACACGCTTGGGACGAGCTTAAGAGGTGTGTAAGAAATCGAAACCCTGGACTGCACACCCTACACTTTGAGACCCGAAGGGTTAGTGGAAAAATGGACCAATATCCCGCAACATCGCATAAGAAACTTAATAAACAGTACTTAATAAACAGCAAAGTATTAATTTTCTTTAAAATTCGTTTTTGTGTTGTATGTGAGATACCAGTACCAACCATTACTTTTTCAACGTAAAACATATTGATATTTTGTTTTTTTATGTAATTTTGACAATTAAACTTATAAATAATAATGTTTCCAACATTTGGTGTTGTTTTATGAACTGGTAAATTATCTAAAACATAATGTTTCATTCATTTCTCTATATTATTTTAAGAGTAATTTTAGTTTTTCGTGCTGACCCGTATTCTTAGTCCGCCAGTGTATTATGTAGAGAAAGGTTACAGTTGAATAAGATTGTTTTATTTGTTACCTGTATTCATTTATGATTTGCACAGCATGAGTCACTTAAGTTAGTATTTACCTATCTGTGATTTATGTAAAATCAGTAAATAAAGCTACATTCCCTATAACTATGTTATGTTCTGTGTGACATTATCCAATATATAAAAATCTCGTGTCACAGTGTTTGTTATCGAACTCCTCCGAAACGGCTTGACCGACTTTTATGAATATTTTTGTGTATATTTGGTGGATCGTAAAGTATTTCATACCACTGCGGGTGAAACCGCGGGGCGTAGCTAGTATTTTATAATCATTTTTAAATGATAGATGCGACTGACTGTGTCTGACTGTATTGATAATTTAATTAATTGACATATGAATGAATATCCCTTGTGACTTCACTTCACGACTCCACTTGTGCTTACAGGAAGTCAACAAACGTCAAAACATTCACACTAACTATTGTTATTGTTAAAAATAAATATGTGATAAGGCTAATCAATATTTTTACTTGTAAAGAAACCGAATCAAGTAATAATAACATCTTATCTAACAATTTTCCAGTAGCAGACTCATTAAAAGGGTAAAAAACTAATATTTCCTGAATGAATGTAACTAATCCAGAATTCTTAGATCTTATTATACTCTTTAGAATAATTTATTTAAGTATTTTGTCATTAAAACATCAAAGGGAACATTTTCTTTGGAGACACAGAGATCACAGAGATTTCCGTAGTGATTGCTCGAGAATTTTCTATTTTGTCAAAAATAATATTTAAGAGTGATCGTGACTATTTTAAATTGCTTTTGATATTTTTTATTTATTTATGTACCTAATATTTGTTACTAAGTACTTAGGTAGGTTTAAGCACTTACTAATATCAGCCCAGTGTTGTTGTTTCTGTTATCATCCAGTTATTTATAGTCCGTTTCATTTCTCGTGTCTTCAAACTTTAGTCCCGGACATGAGTCTTATCTGTATTGTTTGTTCCTAATCTTTCTTCTGCATAATATTAGTTGCCTGTTTAAAATCGTCACAAACACACAACACTACACCAATTTCACGCATAAAATGAACCATAAACAGTAGGAAAAAATATAAACAATTTTTGAATTTCACTTTTTAGTTTTCCACCGACACTTTACACGATAATATAATTCGCGGGCTTTTCATTATGTTCTCAATGTAACCTCCTCCACAACCTTTCTCGCGCCAAATTGACGCGTTACTAAATAGACCGGCATAAATTCATTCAACTCCAGCTTCTACACATGCCGTCCTTGTCCCTTTTATGACTAAGTGTATATTGCTGTCGCTTTCTAACGCTTCCGCCTGATGAACCCTATTGAGCTCGTTAGTCATTAATTAATTCTGCATAAGAAAATTACTTTTAATTTAAACAGTGCACAGATGTGACCAATTTTGTTCATTTACAGAGCTTGGTAATAAACTGTTTCGAAGTTTTTTTCTTAGTTTATTAGATTTATGGCTGTTTGAAATTACGTATATTTTAATAGAAATGAAACATTTGTACTTAACATTAATTTGGTGAGTAAATAATTTACAGCATTTCATTTTAGAATGATTTCATTGTTGACCTAGGCAGGTACTTAAATTAAAATATCACGTTGTTAATTAACAACGTGATATTTTAATTTGAGTAAAACAAAAATGACTGATACATAAATACTATGTTTCAGCATCATTATTTTTTGTCCTACCCTTTTTTAAAGAAATTTAAGTACATGTTATGCAATTGCACTCATTTAAAAAAATCTGTCATGATCAAACTAAAATTAATATGACTTTTATTTCTTGTTTTCTCGTACTAAATTAAAAAATATATTGCTAAAGATACTTCCATCAGAAGAATGGCTGGAATTCTTGTTAGCACCGGGCGGCTACCTGCTGAATGTCAAGTGCTACGAACGTGGGACAAACGGACGGACAGAACGACTCCACTTGAGCTGTGGAGTGGCGCCAGGCAATACAGCTGTAATTAATAGTAATTATACAAATCCACCCGCTTCGCTTGTTACTGAAACCAAAATTAATTTAAAAACAAGTTTATTTTCTTTTGTGTTTTCTATTAAGAACTCTTTCGTGAATACATATTGCGTTAACTCTAAAAATGAAGTTTTGTTAAGACCCTCCTCTTAAGGCAACGCACAAAAATCTTTAAATTATAGGTAAGTAACTTACGTTTAAAAAAAAAAAAATGCAAATTCAAAGAAAAAAGTGTCTTACGAGACATATTTTTTTCTATTTTTTAGCTTTTTCGACCCGCGGGTCGAAAAAAGCTTATCAATAGCCAGTAAGTACTAAATTTATGAAAACGTAAGTTAAGGTCACAGAATAATTTCAAATTGCTCTCAGAGGCATATATACTAATATCTAGTAGGTACTCACTGGCAAATTCAATGAGGTTTGACAAAGTCAAAAAAAAGTAGAGCGCTAAAGTATGTATTTAAAATTAGATATCTTCTTAAAAACATAGGTAAATCTTAAGGCGCTCAGGCCTCCTTTTTTATTGACCACTCTGGGCAAGTGCCCAGGGCCCCTCGATTCACGACGCCCCCTATTTCATGCCAGCGTCGGAGCTAGGGGCTATCAGAGGCAGGGTGCTGCAAATTTCGACTCACTATGCTCGCTCTTGCATCCTAGATTCTCCATAGGGCCCCAGTATCCTTTAGGGCCTCTAATAGGTTAAAAACGGCCTGGAATGCGCTCCCTGACCAGGAGCATTTGCCTGTAATGTAGATATAACAATCCAAGATTCAACTGTAACGGCTAGGGCTTTACAAGTAGACTGCGCAGGCCGTCAACTGTGAGGTACTATAGACAGACCAGCAGGATAGGTTAATACATATAATTATATCGGTAGAAGTAACACGGCTAAATCGCGGGTAAAAGTTACCCACATTACAGGTGAATTCTCCCCCTGAGGGAACGCCTTAAAACACAAACTTAAAAGCACCAAATTAGCGCACTCCTTGCAACTTCGACAAAACTCATACATTATAATACATGATGCACAAAGACATCTTTTATTGCAAAGATCTGTATCAATGCATAGAAACACACTTCCATGAATAAATTTCCATGCGAGTCACGCAGACGTATCTCACGGCTTTCCGATAGAGCTCGCACTACTGACTCGAGCCACTGACTACATAAGCTAAGCTTAGGGCTCGTCTACTGCATTTTCAAACTTAAAAATAATAAGAAATCATAGAACAAATAACGTTTATTTATTATTTTACTCTTATTTAGAGGTGTTACAAGGTAACAACACGAAATTATTTTGAACTTAGGTACTATTTAGTTTTAGAGTGTCTAGAAAAGCTTAGTAGTAATTTTTAACCTACCTATTGATGAAGAAAAGCAAACCTCTTCAAATGACGATACTAAAAAGTCGAGCACACCTTAGACAGTCAGCCCCTATACACTGCTGATTGCTAAGCTTGCGATGCTAAATATTTCCTCAGCAACACGAGCTGTTTCCGTAGAATCGACACAAGAGGAGAAGGATGGAGTGTGTCCCGCAGACATATCACACGGCTTTCTCATAGAGCTCGCACTAGTGAAAGGAGCCACTGCTTATATAAACTATGCTTAGGGTCCGTCTACTGCATTTTCGAACGTAAAACTAATAAGAAATCATAGGACAAATAAATGTTGATTTATTGTTTTACAATCTGCTTGCTTTTGGAGGTTTTACAAATCATTTTTTTTTAACTAAAGTAGTTTTAAAGTGTGTAGAAAAGCTTATAAGTAAGTAGTCATTTATGGCCTACCTATAATGATGAAAGGAAAATTAAAATTAATATTCGAGTAGGACATACCTATTTTGCACGATCCGGCACACCTTGGACAGTCAGCCCCGATAGCTTGCTGATTGTTAACCTTGCGATCCTAATCATTTCCACAGCATCACAAGCTGTTTTCGTAGAACTCGACACAAAAGGAGAAGGACGTGCGTCACAATCAGTAGCTCTAGAATTCAAGCACCAGCAAACATTCCACATAATCTGGGCTGGCGTTTACTAAATCAAAATTTTGGTAGGTAGGTACTTCCATGGTTTTAGCGAACATTGATGTTATCGCGTAATTCCAAACACAAGAAACGTATGTGTATTATGACAACTAATTCGCCATAATTAACATACATTGGCAACACACTAAAATGCCCTATTAATAAGGTGTTGCCAAAGGTATACAAATAAAGAAACCGCCCCTTATTAGCGCAAGCTTATTCCCTGAAGTGGCTCTTACATCTTGCTTGAAATGAGTTCTAAGTAAACTTCAATGACCAATATACTTTCTATCATTCCAAAATCAATATCTCATCTGGATGATAGACTACTCAACATCACCATATTTAGATACTTAGAAATCGAGCTATCTAAGATAGATAAAAACTAAACAATAAAATTGCCGTCATTATATTCACATTGATCACAATTTAACAACCATTAACATGTACTTGTTTGAAACTACTGGCCCAGAAACTTCTTTCAACCAAAACATTCCTTTAATTGCGACACCATCAGCACGAAATCATTATAAGTAATCATAAGCAACTAACAATTATTAATAGGTACTGTTAGCAATGTTAGCTTTTAAATTCAGAGTTCCTCTCTTATACACACAACATCCAAGTCTAAGGAATTGGCGCTCAATTCAATTTGTATTTCTCTGCTATTCGGATTTCTATTTGAAAAGCGATGGATTCCTTAGACGTTCGAATTGGAGGTGTATGCACCTGACGGATTCGAAAACATGGAGGTTTATATTTTTTTTTTAAATATGCGGTGACTACGTAGGTCTGCTTTTAATTAAAGTACACAAAAACCTTATTTAGATTGGTGTATGTCACACCAGCAAAACACTCACTCTTAGACATAAGCCCCTCCTGCACCCTAATTGAGTAACACATTATCAGTCACAATCTGAACCATTTTGAAGCCTATTGCTAATCCATTGCTTCATATGTTCGGAAAATTTGTCTGCTCAACAACGTAAATAACGCAATGAATGTTGTTGAACTGTCAAAATGAAAGCCTGTCCTAGTCTACTGTTAGTGTGTTACGCAATTAGCCCGCTGGTTCATGCTTAGTAGATCTGACCCAAAATGTCCACTAAACGTAAACATAATTGCGTGTTTTTACCAGAATCACGTCTTAACCACCAATCCTTAGCTCGCCATCCGGTAAGGACCAGGCCCGGGTCGACGGCGCGTCGTGTTCCACGCGCGCCTCAAAGAGATGTCAGCATCATTGAAGGGGTCCGATAGGGCTGATGCCTGCCGGGGCCGCGGATTGTTCGAAAGAGTTACCGTGGCCCTGGCGCACAGGCAACTGAAGGAACACGGGTGGGTTTTAGTCAGTAAGAGTCTGACACGCCCTTCCGCTCCGCCCAGAGCGGGAGAGGTCATTTGATGATTTCCCAACCAAAAAAAAAAAAAAAAAAAAAAAAAACCACCAATCCTTGTAAGCAGAGGGGTGATTGAAGATTGATGACTGCATAATATACCGCTTCGCATCCTTTATAAAGTAATATCCTTTTGGTTTTATTTTTACGACATCCACGGCAAGCAAAGGGGTGGTCCCATTCGTACCCAAGACCACACATCAACGCATTATACACTTTTTCAAACCTACATATTACAAGCAATGCAACTGAAATAGATGGCCGGGTGCTACCAGGCTTGCATAAAAAGTTAGGACAGTTACAAAGCGGGCAAAGCTCACATGTGTGTCGGAACTTGGAATCGCGAGGGGCGAGCGTTTTGTTTAGTTGTCGTCTATTTGTCCCACTCGACGCATTTCCACAATCGTGTTGCTGATATCGACACGTGTACAGCTTTTATGACTTGTATGGATGTAAAGAAACAATTTGAATAAGGAATGAATGGGATTGAGATTGCTTTGTGGTCGTTCCGATGCTGTATGGACGACACTCTCGTAATGTTTGTAACAAAATCATTGATAGAATTGTAGATGTTGTTGCTCATACTGTTCTTATGCTCTTATTGTGCACCAACAGTCTCCGAAAAACAATCAATATTGAATATATCTTAGAATATCGTTTACCCTGTAGGTAAGTTACCATGAAAGTAAACATAAACGTTAAGCTTAAGTAATTTATGGTCCCATTAAATCTTAACTACCAATAACTAACCAACAAAATTATATGTAAATATATTAGCTACGAGATTTTACATCTTATTCACGTTGCATTTCCCGCACACAGGGACTGAACAATTTATCATTTCCACGGCATTTCGTAGTGCTGTATAAGTTATTTTTATGCAAAAATATACTGCAAACAACGTTGTGGGGTGACATTGACGAATGAGTCCAACACGGTGGCTCAAATGGCGCCCGACCACCGCTCCGCTCAATATCCTATCCCACACCATGGCATGGCGGTTATTTAATCTAATTAACGCTATCCGGCGCGAAATAAAACTTTATATCAAAGAGTTAAATGTTTACCGAAATAACCACATCAAGGACTGATGTGCATTTGATGTCGGCCTAAATGAGACTGTGGCTTGTCTGTACGAATGTACCCGTGGTGTACCTACCCATATTAGTTATTTAGCTGAGGTCTGTCTCTTTTATAGATTCATGAGCGATCTCGTGTGTTAGTTTTAAATGTAGGAAGGTTCCACGGACTACAAGAAAAAGAAGGAGTCCGCGCCACGCGTATCGAAAGTAAAGGACTATATGTATGGTCGGACCGTTTGTACACACATGCCTCACGCACTCATTTACATCATAACTACTCGTGCCTTCTCGTGTTGTGAAATGGAGTAAAAAAATGCTACATCCCAGAAAAAGTGTCAAGGAATAACATAATTATCACAAGTAAGACACTTATTTAAACACACACACATAGACCGGTACGGTGCTTCACTTTCGATACCTATGCGCGGCGCGGAGTCCTCCTTTTTTTCTAGTCCGTGGTAGGTTCTTCCTATCTTTATCTTCATCCATTATCTTACTTCATACATCTTAGCATTAGGTCCGTTTAAAACCTTAGGAACCAAATATTTGTGAATAACCGAAATTCCAAAAAAGACCAGACGGGTGTTGTCGGGACGTTTGTATTTATGCTAGTCGCGCGGTAAACTCTGCTTGCGCGATGCACGATTTGCTACATCACTCCCCCCTGGAGACCGGAGGTCGTTAGTGGGCTGAGTCTTGTATCTTGCGATGCTTGCCAGGGCCAGTTGAGGTTCCAGTCAGTCGGAACCGGGTATCGCATGGTTCGCGGTGAGTCGGAACTGTCTGCGAAGGTTTCCCCAGTGAGTCGGGGTGGCGCTGCGTTATGCTCCAGTGCGTCGGATGTGGTACAGCGCCGGGTTGAGGCTGACTGCTGGTGTCGACCAGGAGATTGTTTGAAGGCTCTGCTTGTGGACCGGCCAAGAGTGCAGTGTGCTGTGCCAAGGTTGCTGATGAGGCTGAGGGTGATGACCAGGTATGCGCGGTCGCTGCATGCTGGCAGTCAGGATACCCGTTGAAGCCGTGGGTGCTGGCTGGCTGTGTGACTCACCGCTCTAAAGCATGCGGAAGTGATGATTACGTGATGATGACGTCATGCTGAAGTAGTTGCACGAAGGCTGCGCTGACGTTCAAGTTCGGGGTCACCAGTATAGAGGTATGAGGAACAGGGTGTAAAGCTCACTCATACTTTATGGAAAAGGGAGGATCCTCCGACCAGACGGGTGTTGTGTCTGGTGGGCAACTGCCCGACGGTTGATGTCAGGACGTTTGTATATATGCTAGTCGCGCGGTAAACTCTGCTTGCGCGATGCAGGATTTGTGTGACGTCAGTATGACGTGTAGCACGCATGTGGCGATGTTGATACCGCTACAAGTTTAACGCCCCTGCAAAGTATGTATAGGTAACAGAATTTTGTGGCTAAGACCACAAAGAAAATTGCTCTGAATAGGGGGAACAATGAATGCATAAGTTCCAATCTAGTGTCCAATTGACTTAAAAAGTTAGACCATCAATCAAATTCTTGGAACTTTCAAACTGATAAGTGGGTTAGAATTTATGTTCGTATAAATATCTAATAACCAAACGTAATTTATATAAATTGATAATTTATGATCTCATAAGCATAACTGTCGCTCGATACATGCAAAAAATCATAGTTTGGGAGAGAGACCCTAAATATAGGTAGAAGTAGATAAATAGTTTACCAGTAACTGTAATGTAATACGACACAAGCAGGTAGGCATCAACCACTTTTAATAAGAATCCATTGCAGTGATTGATGTGAAAGGAGGGAGACCTAGCCAAGTCTATTAAATGAAGGGGGCGTTATTACTAAGGCACCAAACGGATAACCTTTATTATACATATAGTCCTCCAGACCGTATTTCGGCCATGGCAGCCAAACCCAACAAAAATTAGCCTTCAGCTCGGAAGACATTATAGTGCACAAGTGTGTGCGCAGATACAACTGCACTCTCTCTTCCCTTACTTTCATAGTCCGATGGGACGGCAATCCGACACGACCGGAGAGAGATCAGACGCAGGAATATCACTCCGTCAACTTCCAAACTCCGGGCTGTTACTAAGCAATTCCTAATGGAAGAACCCAATAACACTTTGCCCGACCTGGGAATCGTACCCAGGAACCCACGCTCAACAATCGCGCTTAACTTTATTATAGATAGGTACCTACCGTAGGGCCGTAGGTACTGCCCGTAAGAGATCGTTCTTGCTACAACATTCAAATTGAAGTAAGAAAATAACGTCGGAGCTGCATAGATTTCAAAGCTTAAATTTTTAACATGACGCAATCAAACATATACTTTTATAAAAACCCGAAAGGTGGTCCAAGAACTGTAATTATTCATAGAAGCGAATGGGACAGACTGGAGAAGCAGGCGAGCGCTCCTGAGAAACTTTCGCAACACGAGAATGAATACTTGAAAGCTATGATAGAGAAGTCGCAGGAATGGATGAAAACTTGGCCAGACACTGTGCAAGTATGTTATAAATAAAAATATTAAGTAGGTTCTTAATATACTTATCGTTGAAACTAATTTTAAGAGTGAACGCAAAGTCGGTATTTAATTATTGATGTCAAAATTCAGTCATAAAATTGACCCATCATCATCAAGTAAGCCCATCGCAGTTAGCACTGAGAACACTCGCACTTTCGCCAATTATAAATACCGTTGTTACCAAAAACACTTGTCCACCCCGTTTCCTTCAATATTAATAAAAAGGTAGGCAGGTTATTCTTTTCAGATGAAAATTTTTGGACGAAATGCATAATATCGTTGCCAGTTCGTATTCTTGCCACAAGCAGAGTTTTCATATCTTAATCAGTAATTAAAATGTACCTAATGTTCAGGGGTGTGTAGCGCTTAAGAAAAAGCAAAAAAAACAACAACGCGCTGAAAAAATTGCTGCAGTCGAGGCGTTCTCAAAGAAGAAAGTCCGTATAAACAACGCCGAAGCCATCCACAAAGCGAAACAAAAGATCTTTGATAGAAGTTGTTATGGCACAAAACTCATAAGGTAAGAATTGAATAACAATAGGTACAACGTTATCAAAGGATAATAAAGCAAAGACGACGGTAACTAATTAACGGCTTTGAGAGTTCAATCGCGATCTTAAATTCGGGAAGTCGCATCGGAATGCGAACGCAAACGTAGGAGCACCAATAACTCTCACACCTCTAGCGGTGACAGTCTAAACGTTTTTCAGTGCCCTTCAGGAATCTAAAACATTTGAAGAAAGAGCTGCACAAATAGAATTTTCAAAAAAAATAAAAGAGAAAGAAGCTCAGGAAGAACTTAAGAAGTCAAAAACAATGACGTTTTGTACCTTCGACTTGGACAAAAATGAAGCCGATATGGAGGTCCTAGAGAAATGTAAAAGGGTACAATACGCAAGACAGAATAAAGAAATGTAAGTATTTAATTTTGTTAGGTACAACACTGGCTCACATACGCTGGTTTTCAATCCAAAGATGTAAGTACTTACAGAAGTCTTTCAGCTGAATGATGATGATACCCAATCTCATAAATATCGCCGAATAAATCTCAAAAGATGGCCAACCTCGATATATGACGTTGTTATGTAATGGTACACGCCTGAACTGAACAAATCCCTAAATATAGGTAAATGACGGATTGACGGCAATCCAAACAATTGCTAAATTAATCGTACTTTTAAGGTATGTGAAGAAAAAAGAAGAAGAAGCTAAGGCAAAAGAAGAAGAAAAGTTGGCAGACCTCACAGACGCACAGCTTATGAAATATCTTCTCGACCGTGAACAGGAAGCTGAGGTAAGACACCTAAGATCAATCGCAACAACTTTGACAATTAAATATAATAGAGCTAGCAAAATCCGACAAAGTGAATCTAGGCAAAAAAAATTAGGTGTTGCCCAACAAGAGATATCACGGAATAACACTAGGTAAATTATGCTCCGAGTATTTCTGAGAATGGCGCTCGTCACTTCGGTAATCAATGTTAACCCTTAAGTAAGTCAAATTTGCCCTTCGGAGTCATTTGGATGGTGAGCTAGGGCCATGCTAGGGATGAGGACGGTCTCAAACCACCTATTAGTTCTAGTAGAAAACTAGCGAAGCTTTCCATTAGAGACATTTTACTCATAGTGATTGCTCTAGGACAACATAAGACTCTTAGAAAAGCAAGCTCTCGAACAATACACGGCTGAACACAAAAAGTCGAAAGAAGAACGAGCTAATTGGGAAGCAGAGTATTATGAGAAAATAGAAAAATGCCGCAAAGAGCAAGAAAAATTGAATTGTAAAATTGGAAAAGTACATCTACGGGTAAGTTACAACTATTAAACTAAGTAAATAGTTATCTAACCAATGCATTCTAACTAACTAGTGGGCCCAAGTGACGATGAAAAGCGAAATGTTTCGGACTCAGTTCTCAGGTTAGGTTGTCCAGAATTATCAGTACCAGGAACTTATTCCTGCCCCACAAAAGAACCTTAAACTACTTTAATTGTTCTTAGACGAATAATATTCAAAGTTATTAATAATTTCTGGGCAGTTATACAAAGGGAGCACAGATTCAGCAGTCGCAAAAACTTTTGAAACAGTAAAACAATGTCAAGAAGAAGAAAATAAATGTTACGAGGACTTTATTAAAAGAAATATTAATATAGGAGAAGAAAGGTAAAGAAATATCTCATATTTTTAATGCTAATGAGCTGTCGTGTTAAAACTATTTGTCAACAACGATCTTCAGTGAATCTGTAAGATGTCGCTCACTGTCTGGCACTCAGCCGTCATCATCAGATCACATAGAATAGAATAGAATACTCTTTACTGTCTTCCCTCTTATCTTCTCTATTTTCTTGTTCTCTCTCTCTCTCTCTCTCACACACACACACATAATAAGTCTAGTCCATAGAGTTTAATACAGTCCACTGGTTGGCTAAAAGTGTGAACATGGCCTAACTCATACGGGCAATGTCGGACATCCTACAAGAGACTTACATATATTCGGTGGTATGTTATAAAAGGGCTAATATTATAAATATTCATCCTGCTGCCCTTTCGTCAATTTCTTCTATCCATACTAAGATTATAAATTCGAAAGTAACTCTGTCTGTATGTTACCTTATCACGCCTAAACCACTGAACGGATTTCGATAAAATTTGGCAAGGAGATAGTTGACATCCTGGGGAAGGACATAGGCTACTTTTTGTCCCGGTGGCACGTTCCCGTTGGATAATTTCTGACATCCACGCGAACAAAGCCGCGGGCGGAAGCTTGCAATTATAAGCAGTCATTCCCTTTTTAGCCATCTTTCACACCATCCATCCTTTGTTTCTTCCATCTTTTGGTCTTCCCCTTCTCTGGAAGAAGCACTTTCAAAATATAAACTCCTTATCATTTCTAGAGCTGCTAAAAGAGAGCAAAAAGCTACAGAGAAAACAATACAAGACCGCAATAAGGAAATGTCGATAGCAGAGGTTAACAAAACGATGGCTGAAAATGTGAATCAAAGACAATGCAGCAAATTCTTCTGTGACCGACAGTGCCTTATTACAAAATCTGAAAAACCGCATATAGTGAGGAAAGGACAAACTGATATTGAACCTGAATTTAAAGGTAAGTAAGGAGGTAGGTAAGTAGCACGTTGATGCAGGTAACGTGGACTCATTTTGCGCCTCGAGTAGGTATGTGAACGGAATGTGTTGGTTCCTAGTACCTTAGCTACGTGCGAATCCGTACGGGCTAAAACATTAAAACACAATAACAATGAGCTATGGACAACCGCAAATACGATAGTATCGCGTCTGAAAGTAGGCACGGGCACGTGGCGACTTCCGTAGTATAAAACGGCTCATCTCGACAAGAACTTTTTTCGTAGTCGCTGGGACTTGTCTTCGACAAGTTTAAAAGCAATTAATATTGTTAACTGAAGACTGTCTCACTGGTTCCGCAGGGTTCGATTCTTGGCCCTCGCAGTCAGTCTTACTATGATTTTTTATTAGGAAATTTTAAGTAGCAGTCTGGATGTATGCCCGGTTAATGACATTAGTGGCGACGCCTATTACATAGGACTTAAAGCATGTATTTAAGTGTTAGTACTGAACACCTCTGCTTGAATACATGCGTGCCCCACAGATAAACCTCTACCGTACTTCGGTCCATGCAACAAGTTGTTGGCAGCGCTGAAACGTCGCGAAGAGGACCCGTCGCCATGGACTGGTGTGGAACAAATGCACGTGCTGTTCATGAGGAACGCAGACAAAACGCTAAACGAGTGCAAGTACAAGACGCCGGCGAGGAAAGTTGTTGATGTTGGTATCATTCAAATTTATGATCACGATTCCAAAGGAACTGATCGATTATTAAATAACTCGCTTTTTTATGTTTGGGCTGTTGGTACAGATCGTTAAGTTGATCTTTAAGTAGGTACAGATCGTTAACTTTAATTAGCTCGCCCCTTCAAGTGCGCATTACGTATACATTTAAATTATTCAGTAGAAGGGATGCGCAACTTTAAATGTGACAAATGTTACTGGCAGTTAATCATTCTATGATGGCCAGTGGGCATTTGTCTGTATCCTGATCCTAATGAAAACTAGCGTCGTACCGTTGCCAGAGGCACTTTGCGTCACCATCAATTGTGCCAACACATAAATGCGTGTATGAATCATCATACCATTCGAATGGTCATAACCGTCCAGTTGGTATATCTGTCGCGTTATAATTCGTAACTCCTCATTACAGGAATACAGAAAATACAACGCATTGGATGACACCACCCTTTCTATTACCAATTACAAATGAAGAACTATTACAACAATTTTTTTTTATATTTTGGTTTTAATGAAATAAAAAACGATTTCGACAATCATTATACTACGTTTTATTTTATACTACAAACATTACTATTTACAAAATATCTGTCCTTACATTCATAAGTTACGAGCTGTTTCATTTCTTCAATCCATTTCTAATGAGTACAATGAATAATTTAATATATTGAAATTTTATACTTGTTGAAACACTGTTAAGCTTATCTATTATTAAATAACAAAATAAATAGCTAGAAATCACAATGTACATGCGTGGTCAAAAGTCTTTTTGCCATTAATAATATTGTTGAGGTACGGAGGTAACATAGGCTCCCGACCACGCAGCAGCATTTCTGTAGTATTTCCTTCGTAAAAATGATTGCAGAAAGGCAAAATATAAATTTTATTATTACCCTAAAACAACTTCAAACGCTTGAGTTTTCTGCACAAACAACCTTTCTAAATGTAATGTTTGTTTCAAACTGTACCAATACCATCAACGGCGTTAGTACACAAAACTCAAGCGAAAAAAGCTGGGAATATAACCTTAAAAAAATTGTACAACACACAAAATCCCTGTAAATCCAAAAAAACATATGTAAGTACGTATTTTTTTATTAATAAGGTGATAATCGGATGTACATAGGGCGATATCGCCCTCTTATTTTAAAAAAGAGTTTTTATTCAAGGATTCGTGTGTCATACTCCTAAATTGTCTGTGGTTTAGTACTTGGACTGCCTCTGCTTGATCACGGCCTGTACACACTTGGCCATTGTGGGCGATGCGCGGCTGATCGTGTCGGTCATGAAGAAGTCTTCTAATGTCTTCAGCTGCACGTCTACCTTGCCCGATACTGGCTTTTGAAGGCCCTGTGGATTTAATTTTTTTGTTAATGAATTATAGACTTTGTAACTCACGGGCGCGCGTCATGTGACTCTTATGTCACTATTATAAGGAATAAAATGCAATGATTGACGCGCATTCGTGAAATATAGGAGCTATAATAATAATTGGTGCACAAAATCTGAAATAAAAACCGTCATCACTATCTCTGTACGATATGAACTGTTTTTCGACCCACCAAGTGCCACCATAAACAATGTATACTTAATATAAAGAACAATGACAGCTTCCCATACATTGTTTTATTTGAAATTAAATTATTACGTCTTTAAATGAAAAACATATTACTAAACTCAGTGTCATTTTCTGACCTAGTTTGTGTAAGAATTTTTGTTAGAGAAGGCGGAGTTAATAGATATTCAGTGTTGAACTTTTGAACAAAATAGGACAGAGCGCAAGCTTCTGGTCAAAAGTTGTAAACTGTCAAGTCAACGGTTGTCAATGTCAAAAACCAAGATTTTTTTTAAGACTTAAATGGGTACTTGTGTATTTAGTTCAGAATTGCCATTATATTTGATATTTGTCCCACTTTACTGCAATGTGCTTATCTAAGTAAGAACACGGAATAAACTTAGCTATAGAGACAACAAAATAAATGTGTTATTTATTCATTTAGTCCATGTTAATATAAAAACAAACTAAAAATGATAACAACACCACGATAATTACGCTATACCTGCTATTTAGGAAAATAAATATAAAATGGCAATACTAAACCAATCCAACCAACAATTTCCTAATATTTTAGAACGAAGTAGTGAAATAACTTTTCATTATTTTTTTACTCGGCCTTAACTAGATAATATGATAGGAAAATAATTGATTTTCTTTCGTATAAGTGTCACTTTTAGACGTTCAAAATTATTTGAATTAAGAATTCACCATTGTTCTTTTAAAATTGGAAATTGCAACCGATATCGATGTTAGAACATTTTTATAGCTTTTGCATTTGCAAAACCCACTTATGGTGGCGCAACAGGAACGTTTCGAACACCTTGGAGGTGGTGGGTAGGAGCGTGATCGGCCGGTAGCTTCCCGGCTTTAAAATGTTCTTCCGGGGCTTGGGCAACATTATGACCCTCCCCAGCTGTTGATTCGCTGATAATATAGCATCCTATGACCGATATCGGACCATAAGGATACGCGCCGTTACCGACTGCTCTTACAGTCCTTTCCCGTAATTAGTTGTAGCAATATTGACATCTATTGACTAGTGTTATGTTAACTTTCGTCCGACCATTCAACCAAAAATAAAAAAAACGACAAACGGGTGTTGTACTGGTCGCTTTAAGTCCGAAGCACAAAATGCCTCAGGCGTTATGCTAGCCTTTGTACAATATTTTTTTACTTGTGCATAAGGTTTTAATAAATACATAAATTGTAGGGGTAATACGAAGCTCCATATTGTACGTACCTGTCCAAGAGACCTGGCCTGCGCGAAGTAGTTGTTATTCTGGACATCGCCGTAGGTGACAAGCGCGGGACTGATCTGACTGAGACGGTCGCGCACCTCGTCTAGGCTGTCGTACGGAAGACGCTGGCCTACTACTTCTGATAGCGCTCTGTGGAGAAGATAATATATACATATAGTAAAACAGTAACAAAGTCAAAACTGTACATTGATAATTTTTGAAAAAAAAATAACTGCTACGAGGTGTGGTAACGAGTCTGATGCCTAAAAGATCGTTTTCTGGATGTATGTTCCAGATTGCCGCAAAAATGGCTGAACAGATTTAGATGAAATTTGGCACACAGATACTTCATAACCAGGATTAATACATAGGGTACTTTTAATCCCAGTAGTATGTTCCCGTGGGATATTTTCCGACATCCGCGCGGGCGTAGTCGCGGGCTAAAAAGCTAGTGTTATAATAAGTGAAAGGGCAACCGCTTAAAGCAGCCTGTAGCACTTGGGCCATAATCAGTAAGTTATTTTCTACAGTACCTAAATATGGCACATTAAGGCGGTACCTTCACGGTAGCCCGCGAAATTCAAATTTTGTTACGTTTTTTTGCAATTTGGAGGTCACTGTCAGGTTGTATTTCGATTAAAATATGATTCGCGGCCATAACAAATATGGCTTTATAGAATTATAATCATTAGAATCAGCAATACATCTCTATAAGTCACTCATATTACCCTATTGAATGACTATGTCATGAAATCATGACATTTGAGGGCATTTCTACCTTAAGGAGTTGTATTGCTGATTCTAATGATTATAATTCTGTAAAGCCATATTTGATACGGTCGCGAATCCTATTTAGATCACCATACAACCTGGTAACCACCAAACCAACCTGCAAATTGCAAAAAACGTAAGAAAGTTTGAATTTCGCGGGCTACCTTGGCGCATGCCCCTTAAATTTAACAAAGAGTCCGTCACACAAATACGCTACAGGGCCTCGTGTAAAAAAATGGTGACGTTCAATCTAAACCAAGATTACAACATAGCCAACTCTTCTGTCGGGGTTCTGCTGGTAATTACTGTTGAATTAAGCAGTCTATACCTTTGTGCCCTGGTTATATTTCTGTTTTTTTCTCTTTTTGTGATCCTAATTAACCCTTTTCCAAAAAGAAACCAGCAAGAGAGGTTTCTTATGTACATATTTTTAGCGAATCTAAGTTGCCTACCTTTTGGACAGGTGTAGTAATACCTATTTTACACAATTTTCGCACCAGAGTGGCGCGGTTTGACCGCCCTTAATATACAATTAAGGATATTTGCCACAAACTTGATATATAAAATCGCTGCGGTACCATATTTTTCTTAATAACTTCGAATGCTAAAATTTGACGTAAATTCTTGAATTTCACGACGTAATTCGCAACATGCTGTCGAATCAGCTGATATCACAGTATTTCAAAATCTTGTCGAGCTTAGTGGTTTAATAGCTGTAATGTAAATTGAAAGTAACAGTAAAGGATCCTGACCTAATGATCTTCCAGTCCTCGCGCGCCTTGCCCGGCGGCGTGACGGCCACGAGCGTCTGCTGCGCGCGCCCCTCCGCGTTCACGTACGTCGCGCGCTTCTCGGTGTAGGCGGCGCCCGGCAGGACTATGTCCGCCATCGCTGCGCCTGCGTCGCCGTGGTGACCTGAGTCGAAACTTCAATTGATTACTATGACCACCCTTACCACAGACAATTACGGTCTTAAAGGTGGAGCAAAGGGCAGACCCAAGGGTCATCCTTTTACGCGAAGTTTTTGTAAACCACAGAAGAAAGAAAGCAACCATGCTCCTGCTGAATTGCAAAAGATACACAGATTATACAAGGGTTTCTATGAGTCCCGCCTTCAATGTGTGCCATTAAAAAACACGCTGCGACTGCCATTTTCAATAATTGCGGATGATACAAAGTTTTTTGGAAATCCCCATGACCAGTGGCAAGATATCCAAAATGATCTAAACGCTATATACAAATGGACTCAATTTTTTTGCACATAAGTAAAACAATACTCGAAAAAGTTACCGTCTCGGACTCCAAAAACTTTCAGATGTTGAGTCACAGAAAAATCCAAATTATTATGTCCAACGCCCTAAAGAGGAAGCACACATATCCAGTATTGTCAAAAAAAAAAAAAAAAACTTTACATCATCCCCAAGACATTCAAGTGTCTGTCGCCTAAGACATTTGTCAAGTTGTACAAGACCTACTAAGACCTCTCTTGGAATATGCTAATGTCATCTGGGACCACTATTTAAAAAAAAAAAAAAAAATATACATACATAATTTTCTCTTTGTAGTGTTTTTTTGGAAGTCGGTTTTTTTTTGTATAAATGTTTTTATTTTTCGCTTTTTAGTTGTGGTACCTACCCCACACAAAGTCGTATTCCATGCTATGTAAATAATAGTGATAGGTAGTTATTATAACATCATCCTTATACACTAAGTGGACTAAATACGTATTATTGAAGCTGACTGAAAAACTACACAAGCAAAGTTAAAAAAAAAATATGGGACCGTCCCTGAGGCATATTCTATCCATTAAAAAAATCGAAATCGATCCACAATTGCCGGAGATACCGCGGAACAAAAAATATTCAGGGCAGTCTTTGGGGACTATCGACAGAAGTGAAAACTAAGCAACTTGTAAACCCGCTCATGGGAAGCATGCGGTGACGATGACGCGAGTTTCACGCTTTTTGTTCACCCAAAAAGTACATATATATACACAGTATACATATAGCTCATGGAAAGCGTTCGGTGACGATGACGCGAGTTCCATGATTTTTATTCACCCAAAAAGTGCTCAACGCGCCTAAAGAAGTTTTCACTTCAAAAATATAAAGGCGAATTGAGAACCTCTTCCTTTTTGAAGTCGGTTAAAAAAGACATCACTCTACTTGATAATGTGCAAAGAAGAGCTACCAAGATGGTACTCACCATGCGTAATCTGCCTTACGAACAGCGCCTCAAAGACCATGGCCTTATCACACTGGAACAGCTGGTAGGCTCATTGAACGTACCTACAAAATACTTACAGAACACTACGAAGTGCCCAACGTTCAAACCTTTACACTTTGAATACCAACAAATATTTGCGTGGGCATTCCCTAAACTTATAGGAAACATTCGTCAAAGAAAAACTTTTTTACAAAAAAACAACCGACTTCCAAAAAAAACACTAAAAGACGTGAAAAATAACTTTAATTTCGGAAGTCGGTGTCTGGTTTTGTATTTTCGTTTTTGGTCACCGACTTCCGAAATGAAAGTTATTTTTCACGTCTTTTAGTGTTTTTTTTGGAAGTCGGTTGTTTTTTTGTAAAAAAGTTTTTATTTTTCACTTTTTAGTTGCGGTACCTACCCCACACAAACTCGTATACCACTACTTGGTGTGTAAATAACAGTGACAGGAAATTATTAACACATCATCCATATAAACTAAGTGGAAAAATATGCAATATTAAAGATAACTCAAAAACTACTGGTCAGACCTTGATCAAATTTAAATGGGACCACATGTGAAGCACCACCTATCAAATAAAAAAAGAATCATCCAAATCGGTTCACCCAGAAAAAAGTTATGAGCTAACACAAATTTAAAAAAAAAAAAAAAAAAAAAAAAAAAAACATACAGACGAATTGAGAACCTCCTCCTTTTTGTGAAGTCGGTTAAAAAGCCTCCGAAGCAATTCTTGTCTAACCGAGTTGTACAGTATGGAATAGGATCCCGGAAAATGTTGTGACGGCCGGCACTGAACTGCTTCAAGAATCGACTGGACAGATTAAGTATCTGCAAGCTATTTGATACACACGCATCAGCTAATTAGCTGCTAGGGTGTCTAACCAAATAATAATAATAAAGTATTCGCGGGCCGGTATTTCCCTCTTAAGGCGCAGGTATACGACTTTTAATGATTTCAAATTGAACATCACGTTTAAACGAATAGTCTTATTTGTAAATATGATAAACTAGACTATTTTCTTAATAATTTGATATGTGAATATTTGAAATTATATTTTTATAACATAGTGTAATTAATTTGTAATGTCTAACGCGAACACAAAAACGATAATCACGCAAAAACGATCGGGCGTATTTTCATGAAATCTGCACCATCTAAAAGACAATTTAATTACCCAATTTTTTGTATACGGCTTTTATTAATATTGTGTTTGATAAACCAAGGTGGGTTGTTTTTGCGAATAAACTTGATGCGCGTTGAAGCGGCGGCTCTTGCGGGTGACGGGCGGCAGTGCATCGCTGACCAATGTCCGGGTAGACGCTAGCGGTCCGTGCAATTTTATTCGCTTAAAAGTTTCGCATGCTCCTCCCACTCGCTCAAGGTCGCTGGCACTTATTGTCGCCTTAACGGTAAGCGCCCCAAAAATCGCCCTTCAAGCGTCAGATCCAATTTTTTTTTAATTTTATGTGTTTTTAGTAACGATTTATTCTAGTTTTTTTTTTTTTGTGGGCAGTTTTGTATTGTTCCCAAACTCCTTCTCATTACTTTATTTTTTATAAGTACTTGCAATTAGGTGTCAGTATAATAGATAATCAGAAAAATCCTATAATCAGCAAAATCCTACAATAGCTTAATAAGAAGTCAAAAGATTCGTCTCCTACCTTGGTAGATGACTGTAGCGCCCTTAGGCAGCTGGTCCCGAGACACGACCCCGCTGTCGGCTCCCAGCAGGTACACGACCTGGGGCCCGTCCTGCAATACCTTGCCTACACCGGGCTGGTAGCCGATGTCGAGGGCAGCCACTTGAGATGCGGTGCGTTGTAGGACGTTTAACACCTGGAAGAAGATCATTATTATTCATTTTAATATCCAAATGAAAACAAATGCCATAACCAATTATTGTCATGAATTGATTACGGTGAAAAGTGGAAACTGAACTTGCAGCTCAATTACACCTTAATCAATGATGCGTTTTGATGGATGGAAAACCCAACAATACTGCCCGACCCGGGAATCGAGCCCAGGACCATGCTCAGCAGTAGCGCTTGCGACCACTAGGCCAACGAGGCTGTCCACGAGTTGTTATTAAGTTTTCTAATAAAGCAACTAGCTGTTGCCCGCAACTCCCTCTGCGATCCTGGATGAAAAGTAGCCTATGTCCTTACCAAGGTCATGGTGTATCTGTGTACCAAATTTCATCTAAATCCGTTCAGCCGTTTTAGCGTGAAAGCGTAACAGACAAACTTACTTTCGCATTTATAATAATAATTAGTTAGGATGTAAGGATAGTTCAACCTGGAACCAACATCCCTACTTCTCAACCTACCTTCCAGCTCTTGTCCTGCAGCTTGTCCTGTAGACGCAGCGCTAATTCTTGCGTGTACGCAAGTATGGCGGCACCCTCTGGTGACTTAAGCTGGTCAGCTCCTAGGATGACTACTGGTCGCTGAGCAGATTCCAGGCGCTTCATGACTTCGTGCGACGACGAACCGCTGGCTAGGTCTTTGATGGTGGATGCCGAGTCGCCTACGTGCTGTGTGAAAAAAGAAGCCAAAGGTTGAAAGAAAAAAGAAAGCAAAATAGCTTTATTTGTCACAGAAACACGTGCATACAAAAAAGATAATTAGCTCTGGTAACAATGTAAGATAAAAACAAACAAAATAGATCTATAATCACGAGCACAAAACAAAAATAGTCGACAGCTGCACGTCATGACTGTGACAAGAAGGCACAAAAAATAAAAATAATAAAAAATAAATAATTGCTTTTTTGAAGAATAGGCCATATTTGTTTCCGTGTAAGACCGCCAGCAAAGGGTCAGCACTGGTTGAAAAAGACATATATGAGGGCAGTATGTATATGATCAGAATTCTTTGCCATTGGCATAGCAAAATAAATAATACTAAAAGCGAAACTTGGCGTATGATACGCCCAGTTTTGCCGTAGGCTAATTATAGTGCGATCGTAAAGAGTTGGGACTGTGGGAGAGAGCGTTAAATTATTCAGAATTGTACTAGCTTCCTTGTATACGTAAAGTTATTTCTATTTCTATAACCTAACCTAAAACAGAAGGCTAGACTTAGCTCCAGAATAAAGTAATGGTAATAGAAAAAAACGTGTACGGTCGGGGGACCCCCGTCTGAAACCAAGTTTCTTGCGCGATACTCGCACCCACACACACACTCGTATATAATAGAAAGAGACAGACAGAGAGAGAGAGAGAGAGAGAGAGAGAAAATGGCATGGAGGTTTAAACTAGATGAGGTAGAAAGGCTGAAACAAAATCAGAGGTCAGTCTCTTTTAAAGTCCAGACATAATCTTGGAGGTCTTTTGAAGAAAGAAACGCACAGATTAAGTGGGCCTGTCTGGTCAGTGCATACATTTGTCGCTAACCGTGTAGCTCAACTCAGAACTTAAGGAGCTCAACGAT
Source organism: Griposia aprilina (assembly GCA_916610205.1). Taxonomy (NCBI): domain Eukaryota; kingdom Metazoa; phylum Arthropoda; class Insecta; order Lepidoptera; family Noctuidae; genus Griposia; species Griposia aprilina. Next base: position 16,277,193 of record OU744302.1, read on the forward strand.
TCGACGAGCAATTCCAAGAAGTTAAACAGTACTGTTAAGGAACTAAGTTCCAAAACAAAATGTACTTTACTTACCATGTACTCATATGTAAGGTCTACTTTAGGCCCAATGAGCGCGACATCAGTGTCCTTATGTATGAAGGCCTTGCGGATGCGCGCGTTCAGTAGGGGCGCTTCGAAGCGAGTGTTGGTGCCGATCAGAAGCACGAAGTCGGCGTCCTCCACATCTGAAGAAATAATAAGATTTTAGGGGGCTGCGCTAAATTCGCCAGGAAAATTCAAATTTTCTTTTTTTGCAATTTTATTTGTCAGTGTCAGGTTGTATGTTGCTCAAATTATGATTCATGATCATAATAAAATATTATATGTATTTACATAATTATAATCATCAACACAACTATCTCAAGAGTCGCGTAATACTTTTCATTAATAATGGCGAAGTCGGTGTACATACATGGAAAAAATAAACTGCATTTGCCGAATGCATAACCTTCTCCTTTTTATGAAAGCGATTTAAAAGTTTTTATTAAATTAAACTTTTCAAACTCACTGGCGATCTTAGTGTTGCAGAGGTATGAGGAGCGCAGATCAATGCCGGCGCCCTCTAGCGGGAAGTATTGCTCGGTGCACGTGTTCTCTGACCCCAGACGGTTCACCAGGTCTTTGAGAGCCACCAAGGATTCTGCGTCGGCTAAGTCACCGGCCACGGCCAATAACTGTTGATAAAGAGAAAATAAAAAGGTTATAAAAAGATTAAAGCTGCAATAGAAAATAGACTTTATGTGAAGGCGTTAAAGTTAGTTTTTCACATAAATATAAATCACATACATTGGGAATGTATAGTCTGTTCCAAAAAGTATCAAATGAAAGTGTAAACAAACCATGTTTAAGTTCAACTCATACGCAATCACCCACTAAAGGGAATTAGTAACATATTCATCAGTATTTAGAAGATTTCAGCTTTATATCTTAACACTTTTTCCATACACATAACACTATTTCAATTATTGTTCGAATAACATTATTAAATTGGAAATGAAAAATCATCAACAAAAATTGAAGTTTTAAAATTAACCTCGAATGTCAAATGAAATATATCTTTAAGGAGATTGTAAATTAGAATTTCTGGTTCAAGTATTCAAATAATCGAATGAAAGCACTCAATTTGTAAATGGAAGTACAAATTGGCATCCACGGGTACGTTTTCTGATCCATTTGTTTACACTTTCATCAGATACTTTTGGTACAGACTGTACATGAAAAAAATTTTTAAACACACGCACTTCTTAATTTTTTTATCAAATAACAAAACCGCTGTGTTATAGAAATAGTACAATATCGACACAGTCAAAATGTATGGAAAAAGGTTTTTTTTTTTTTTTAATAACCATCGTTAAATTTCTACCCTAGGGGTCTAGAATCATAATTATGCTGAATTCATGGTTACAGTTTGCGCACTGGTTATTTTTTTTCCTGTATGTTTGAAGTATCGTTAACGACATCTTACCTTGCCAGGCGGACAGTCCCTAAGCGCCCTGGCCGCAGCCACCATGGCGTCCTCCCATTCCACGGGCGTGAGGTTCCCGCGGCTGTCCGTCATCATGGGCGTCACCAACCGCTGGCGTTTGAGCCCGTCGCACGCGAAGCGCGACTTGTCCGATAACCATTCCTCGTTGATCTCCTGTTGGTGATAAGTTTTATGAAGGACCATATTCATGCATTATTATTATCATGAGAATTTATTTCGGAAGGTTTAAAATAAATACATCAATAAATCAAAAATTATAAACATCGATATTTTAGAAGTATCGAGAAATGTAAATGTTTTAACATGTCGCCACGTTAGGAGATTGAACCCGGGCGAAGCAAGGGCGGGACATTAGTATATAATATAAATATTTAAGACTTTACCTCATTGGTTCTCGGGAGAATACGCAACACTTCATTCGTTCGCGTAGCAATCACGATGTTGCTACCCAGGGGGTCTAAAACATCTACAGAGTCAATCTGTAACAAAACATTTATATTAATATCAGAGTCAAAAAGCAGCCAAACTTAAGAGCGCTTACATGGGTCCACTAGCGCCACTCCTTTAAAAAAAAATATCTCGTGACTGAGAAGGAATTTTGAAAAACGGCTCAATAAGCGACCTCGGTAACTGTGTCAAGATTTTTCTAATACCTTTTATAAACTTTCATATTGAGGCACGAAGCAACAAAATTCGATCTAAACAAAAGCGGCTACATTCATTTAGATCGTATTTTGTTGCTTCGTGTCTCAATATGAAAGTTTATAAAAGGTATTAGAAAATTCTAGACACACTTACCGAGGTCGCTTATTGAGCCGTTATTCAAAATTCCTTCTGAGTCACGAGATAATACTTTTTTAAAGGAGTGGCGCTGGTGGAACCGTGTGCGCCCTCTTAAGTGGGACTGGACCAGGCACGTTTGCCGCATGTCGAAGGAGTCTTGAGCCAAATCTACCGCCATGTGGTTCCAAAATGGCCGAAGTACCTAACACACTAGACCCTTATACGTGTGCGACTGTGTGTGTACGTGCGTACGTACGTACTATTTGTAATGTGACCACAATTTTATTATCTCCCACAATCAGTATAACATAACATAACATCACGCCTGTATTCCCCGAAGGGTTAGGCAGAGGTGTACCTATAGCACACCCACATTTTGTCAGTTATGTTTAAGTCCCATGTAGCAGGGAGCGAGCCTATTGCCATCAAACGGGCACAAATCCAGACTCCGGGCTGCTACCAAGAAATTCCAGATGGAAAAACCCAATAACACTTTGCCCGACCCGGGTATCGAACCCAAGACCTCATGCTCAGCAGTACCGCTTGCGACCACTAGACCAACGAGGCAGTCAAACAGTAGTAGTACTAGTCAGTTTAGCTAATTTAATAAATAAACAATCTTTTATTCATAATAGTAAAAATTCAGTGAATGTATTATAAATATTATGATTATAACATTTATAACAAAATATTCTAATTGAAGTGTTTAGGGGTGTGCGTTAATTCCGGAACATGTTATAACACCATAGACTTCCTACATATTGTCTCTCCTCCCTTAATCCATCCAAAGGTTGTATATTTTAGCGATAAGACCGCCCATTGTGTCACCCCATGTAAAATATCTATACATTTATATCTGTTATTTTTACGGTGTACATAATAAGGAGTATTCTATCTCTCTATCTTAAATGGCATAAGAACTTAAGTGACTTAACTGTGATTTACCGATCAGGGACTTGATAGGGCTTCTGGAAACGTCCAGTTAGGTAGGCTAGTAATTTAACCAGCCCTGCAGAATTCCGTATTTAATTGCAGTTAGTCATTTCAAAATTATTTTACAGCGTACAACAACCCAAGCAGCCAGCTGGAAACCAACCAAGTTGCTGGTGGGTTACCAGGAACCTTATTCAAATCAAACTCAAAGCATTTATTTCAAATAAACCAATTACAGGCACTTGTTGAATTGTCAAGGGGTCGGTCAGTCAGAAAGATGAAGCTAGTTCCCAATTCCAAAGCGTAGTAGGTACCTATGAAGAAGAATGGGCAATAAACTCCACGGGCACTCTTTTAAATCAAAATATGGTTACAAAATATTGGTTACATCATTTGTGTTGAAATTATGCATGTCAGAACGATGCAGACCGTTAAAAGCGTCCGTAATAAAAAGACAAAAACAATTCGAATATTAAATTAAAATAAGCCGTGGCAGCTAAGAGACGACCAGTACCTACTAGCGGCGCCCGTTAACGAACATGATATTGCAACAACTATAAAGATCAATTCCATTTAGACAGTGATACTAAATCAGAAGTAAAATACCTGTGTAAAGAATGTACAGACCATCTGTAATGTGGAGTATAATTAAAGCTTACTTGCACCACAAATCACTTAATGCCTTTAAAGTTAAACGTATTTAAAATAATTTTCTGTCTCTGTCACCTTCAAACAATTCAATGAAAGCTTAGTGTTAAATGCATTTTAGTCATTTGTGGGCATAAATATCTCACCCTCCTGGTTTCCCAGGGTCGTGCAGCAAAGCTGTAGGGCTTGGAGGTGAGCGCGCCCACGGGACACAGGTCTATGACGTTGCCCGACAGCTCAGATAAGAACATCTTCTCTACGTATGTTCCAACCTGGGGAAACGAAAGATATTCATACAAAATTACAGAAACGTCGAATGGAGTGTGACGTTAAATAAATTCCCACCACTATGTAATAACATAACTGAATGAATGAATTATCTCTTTACTTGCTAGATTAACTAGCAAATAAAGAGATCATTCATTCATTCATTCATTCATACAGTAAGAGCACCAACAGTTCTACACTCAAGCAACATTAATTCAAATTAGGCTGAGAATCAGCTCAACAATATTCACCACCACTTCCTAGAAGAAATGGCGCAGCAAAGTCCACAGAAGATATTATTTTTCCTTTTTCAAAATTTAAAAATATCCCATTTGAAAAATGCTTTTTTGAGCGTCGTCTGATCGGCTTTGTCACTCATACCTATGAGACTGTCCCTTTCTGAAGCTCAATGTCAAGTCAATGCTCAAGTCTACATTAATCAGGCGCGGATTTAAGTTTTTGTCAATTCGCGTTCGTACCAATTCGTCGAAGTGGGTGTGGGGGGATTTAGCAAGCCATAAAAGCCTCTAAAAAAAACTTTTGCCCCCCCCCCCCCCCCCCTTTTCGAGGACGACTACGACTTATCTTAGTATACAAAGTAAAAATGCAGGTTACAAAACTATGTTATGTCTAATTTACAGTTTTAGACTCAGTTTGGTCCAACCCCACAGAGGGGCAACTGCACCCGTTGCCCCCCCCCCTGTATCCGCACCTGACCTGACCTGAGGGGGTGTAATTCGTGCTATTTGAGCCTTTCTAAAAGGTTTTTGATGAGGTTAAGTTGACCGATATTAACAGTACGTATGTACGTAGGCTCGGGAACAGTACATCTTCATTACAAGGAAACCTAATTAATAACTAACCTGCATGTCAGAGCCTCTGCCAGTGGTACCGAAGTCATCAACGCCAGCCACCTCCGACGCGAACCGGATGCATCGCGTGCAGTGGATACAGCGGGTCATTATGGTCTTGATCAAAGGACCCACGTCTTTGTCCTCAACGGCACTTTCGTAAGGAAAAAATAAAATAATGAAAAATAAAGGCATTTATCGCCACGCAATAGGAGCGATTTCAAGCGACGAAAGTGTGTTTTTGTATTGTTTCTTGAGCGTTTCATAGAAATGGATACAATCGAAAATATTTGGTAAAGATAATACGCAAATGAAAACGAATTAAATATATAACCACTCACTTCACATGGAGCTTGGTAGTTTAGAGATAGATATTTTTGATAAATTTTCTTTTTTTAATGTTTTCAAATCAAATCAAAATATTTCACTTATGAAACGTCAGAAGCTAGGTGCACGCTTCCAATTGGTTGATTCCTATGGAGTAGAGCCGGCAAGAAACTCCATGGTTACTCTTTTAAAAATAAGGGGTTTTTATAATGTTTCAGATTACAGTGTTGCTAGATATGGGAGGACAGTGTAGGCCTGTCAACAACTAACAGGTACTCAACAAAATATAAAATGGTCTACAAATCTATTCCCAAATTATAGAAAAATCTATATAAAAATAAAAGCCTATTTAAACCAAATGACATGATTGCCACTACAACTGTAACAAATCTGAATTAAAATCCTGTCTACAAAAGCCCTAGGTAAAGAGTTGAAATAAGAATTAGAGAATTTCGTAAAATGTCGTCTGATTAATTTAATGCAATACTCTATTTAGGGCCGATTTTTCAATCTTCAGATACTTATATTTGAGGAATAAAAATTGCGGTTTGAAAGCTTTTCTATCGAAAATATGTCATGCAATTTTTTTATTACAAGACCAATTTATCACCTTGCTGATCTCCTCAACAACAAAAATAAAAACATTTAAATCCAATACTCACCGCTTGCCAGAGAAATGAATATCAGTAAAGCGACTCCTGTCGGACCCAAAGGCCATGGACTGATCTTGTAAGTCACATTCACCACCCTGGTCACAGATGGGACAATCCAGGGGATGATTGACCAGGAGGAACTCCATCACACCCTCACGGGCTTTCCTGGTCAGATCTGAGTTAGTCTTGATCCTCATTCCCTTCATTACGGGCATGGCACAGGCGGCGGCAGGTTTGGGGGACTTCTCGATTTCCACTAAACACATGCGGCAGTTACCGGCGACGGCAAGACGCTCATGGTAGCAGAAACGGGGGATCTCTACTCCCACTTGGGCTGCTGCCTGGTTCACAAAAAAAAAACATCGATTTTTATTCAAATTAAAGTTAACTTGGAATGTGAAGTTCGTTTATTGATTTTTTTTATTGTTCATTATATTTTTATGAAAAAGGAAAGGGAGGCAATTGCCCAGCAGTGGAACAACACAGCCTGTTTTATTTATATATTTATTATCTTTTTATGATCACCTTATACAGGGTGACTTGTAATTTGACGTATTCCTTCCAGGACGTGATATTGTAACCCATTTGCAACAGTTAAGCACACCATAAAGCCTAGGCAAAAATTTATAGGATTCGAGAAAATCCAATTTTTATGTATTTTGAAAATTTCCCAGAATTCGTCACTAAATATCACTTTTCTCTAAACTCTCAAATTGAATGACTTTCACTGCTATTCCATTGGGTACCTAATACTTAAATAAACTTTTCGATGTAACCAAATTTACTAAAACATCAAACAGTTGTAAGTTAAAGGAAGTATTTTATTAACCATTTTCAAAAATTGTCTATGTACATGAACTTTGACACCAGTTATCTCAAATTTTACTATGGCATCAAGCATAAAAATTACGGGAATGACATCTTCATTTAATCAGCTATCTGACGAGGTACAAAAGTTACACAAATATTTAGCAGTGCCGATGAAACAGTCGATAATGCTAGTAAAGGTCGAAATTGCTTATGAAATATTAAAAAATTGTGTGCTAATCGAATTTATTATAAAATGGTTTAAACAAAATAAAAAATATCGTTTATTTCAGACTGTTTATACGTCCACATTCTGTTACTATATAAATTATCTTAAAACTAGGTTAGTCATGAGGAGATCAAATTAATGTATTTAGGTAACATAAAAAAATCGAAATAAATGCTTAAAATAAGTTAAAATCAAATGGGAATAAATTTAAATAAGTTTATAAAAAATGGAATACCTAATGAAATAGCAATGAAGTCCATACGATTTGAAAGTTTAGAGAAAACTGATATTTAGTGACAAATTCTGTGAAATTTTCAAAATTACATAATAATTGGATTTTCTCGAATCCCATGAATTTTCCCCTAGGCTTTATGGAGTGGTTAATTGTTGGAAATGGGTGACACTATCACGAACTGGAAGGAATACGTCAAATTACAAGTCACCATGTATATGATAGCGTCAAAGTCGCGGGTAACACCTGGATGAGGAACCAGGATGTACGACAGAAAAAAGGGGAGGCCTATACCCAGCAGTTGCTGATTCCGGGCTGAAATGATAATAATGATGATGATGATGATGATGATGATCACCTTTCCTTCCTTCCCATTATTTATGTGTCTTGTATGGTGTACATCTTTTGTTGTAGATCATAAACAAATTAGTAGTAGTATTAGCCATTTGTGTTCCACTGCAGGGCAAAGACCTACCTTCCCTCCTTCCACTAATGGTTGAGTTTGTCCTGCCATCTCCTCCTGGGCCTACCGAGTTGCCATTAACTGCTGTTTGGAACCCATTGTGTGGTTATTTTAACCCATAGCTCCTCCAACATGCGAAAGATGTGGCAGGCCCAGTTCCATTTAAGTAAATAAATAGTGAAAATAGTATTGAACTGATTTCATTTGTAAGAAGTTATATTTATTTATTTATTTACAAGGCAACTACAACAGGTGACAATCATGTGACAATATAGTTTATGAATTAGTGTAGTTGAGATTGTTATTTTTTTAACATGGATCTCTGTGGCACCTATTTATGCCAACTGCTTGAGATAAACAGTTGTATGTAACAAATCCTTTTAGTGTTTTTTTTTGGTCAATAGTGGCTATATCAACCATTTAAGAGGTAGAATGATTTGATAAAGAAACTCATCTAAAGTTTTTAAGACATATTAAGACATAGTAGATATTCTAAACAGCATAACTGTCTAGTGACTCACCAAACTTTGGACAGTTCGTGGAATCTGAAAGTAAGAGTGTGTAGGTGCTTTGTAAGTTTGCACAAAGCAGCTACACACCACTTCTTATTTTCAGAATGCCATAGCTACTATTGACCAAAACATACCTGTATTTATAAAAATAATTACACTATGGATTCATGTAACTAAGGTAAAATTATTTGTATTTAGTTTCAGTAGAAGTTTCCTAATAGAAATGCGATAACTAACACAATACAAAATAACCTTTATTTTTAGAGAACAATATATTTAAAACATTAAATCAGTAATAAATTAAATTTAAAACTAGTACCCCAGACCAGTATTTATCAATTACTTACTTGTAAGATAGTGGTGCCAGGCAAAACTTGGACAGGTTTGTCATCAATGAAGACTTCGAATTTGTCTGGGGGAGGTTGCACTTGGGCGGCATAAGAGCGAGCCGCCAGCGGTGCAGCACGCACCGGCGAGCTCAGCGTAAGCGCCCTGGATAGCGGCTGGCGCAGCATTTTCTGCAGCAAACACCTATACGTTTACAACGAATGTCACGCTAATTGGATAACTTCCCACGGATGTTCGCACTTGGTGTCTATTTTTCTAGTATCTTATTAACAGTACGACACTACCACGACATAAAAAACCTTCTAAAACACCCCAAATACAAGCAATTCTTCTGTTATTATTACATAAGAATCAATACCTAACCTAAATAAATATAATGAAAACTAAAGCTTTTTATACTTGTTTTATAATAAATTCACGTTTAAAAACTCATAGAAATAATTACTTATTGTAATTTACGTCGTATTTTCGTTAAATTCGTACCTAAAAATATGTATTGAAATCTTTAGCTATGTGACAGATACAAGAACTGTCACCAGTGTCAAAAACACAGAACGTCAAAAACCTTTTATGCCGAAACTCACTTGCGGAATTACGGTTTTGTTGACCATGAAAGCCATAAAACTAGTCGATTATTTATTCCGATTTGTCTTATTAAAAAAAATGCAGAATTGAGCAATTAATTCATTCAATCATTCGTTCAGCGACTGTCAAATTTTCAACCTTTTTCATTCCTTCTCGCTCACATTTTGCCGGGGCGTGTGGTTGTTGCTTGAAAAGAAAAAGTTTTATATATAAAAATGGCAGTAGGAGACGTAAAAACCGCACAAGGCCTCAACGAGCTGAACACATACTTGGCTGATAAGAGTTATGTGTCCGGGTAAGTTCTTTTAGGGTAAAATTGAGATCCACGTCAACCTGACACAGATTGTAAGAAACTTATTATAACCTCAAATCCATAAATCCAAAGCGAATTATTAATTATGCCCTACTATTCTCTAAGCGGAATATAAAAACTATTATTTTTTTATGTTTTCAACTCTTATCTTGAACAAAATGACCTGACCTTGGCCTCCAGCTGTAAGTTATTTAGTCGCCATGTTCATCGAACATCTTGATTATTTTTAGTTACACACCGACTCAAGCCGATGTTCAAGTATTTGAGCAAGTCGGCAAGGCCCCGAGCGCAAACTTGCCCAACGCCCTTCGGTGGTACAACCAGATCGCCTCCTACGCTGCCGGCGAGCGCAAGGCATGGGCTGCTGGAGCCAGCCCCCTGACCGCTGGCGGCAAGACCACCACCGCCCCCGCACCCGCCGCTAAGCCCGCCGACGATGATGACGATGACGTCGACCTATTCGGCTCTGGTGATGAGGAAGAGGTCAGTTACCTTTCACATTTATAGTTTTAAGTACTACCATTTATTCTGTGATGCAGAAAAGGAATTTAAAAAAATATCTTGATTAACAGGATGCAGAGGCAGCGAGAATTCGTGAGGAACGCGTCCAAGCCTATGCTGCCAAAAAATCCAAGAAACCTGCCCTTATTGCCAAGTCATCTATACTCCTTGACGTCAAGCCTTGGGATGATGAAACTGACATGAAGGAAATGGAGAAACTAGTCCGCACCATCGAAATGGATGGTCTCCTCTGGGGTGCTTCCAAATTTGTCCCTGTTGGGTACGGTATCAACAAACTGCAGATCATGTGCGTCATTGAAGACGAAAAGGTCTCAGTCGACATTCTGACAGAAAAGATCCAGGAAAACGAAGACTTTGTCCAGTCTGTTGATATTGCTGCATTCAACAAGATCTAAGATGTTGAGCCTATTTAATTTTAAGTTTACTTTTGAATATAATCAAAGTTTTTCCACATAAATTCACTTTTATTACACATTTAAAAAAGCTATGTACATAGACAAATCAACATCAAAATAAAAGTCAGTCAAATAAACTGAGTGCAGACAATGTGATGAATTTCATTAACATTTACAAAATTCCTAATTTGTTCACTCTTACTACATAGTGTCTTTTGAACATTTATTAATATAATTTGTATCTTTTTATAAATATCACAATAATTCATAAAACATTAAAATGATTATGCACTCTTATTGACAACCACACAGTACTTTGAGATTAGGGTACCTAAATTTTTTACAGTATTGCATGTAGACACAAGTATTTAGACCGCCAAAAATGCATTACTGTTGCATTTACCATCGCTATGAGAATCTTTGTTTACCTCAAACTTTTGAGTAGATAACCATTTCAGAAAACTATAAAAAATTAAGCAATCTGTACAAATTTAACATCATGGAACTGATGCAAAAGTTGATAGAAGAAGCTCCTGCTAGGGCCTTATCTGTAGACCACAACATTCATCAAAAACATTGAGGCTAAAAAGTTCATGGTTCATCACTGACATGCAGTCTTGCTGGCTTGTCGCCCCCTATTCCGTGACTAGCAGGTGTTTCAAGGTAATTAACACTCATTCAACATGGACACCATTTGGTATAGGAACACTGTCACCAACCGTAGCTTGCAAGAACATGTTAGGGATATCATTGCCGAAGTAGATTTTATTGTTTCGTGCGAGGGCGTCGTACCTCTTCAGTTCTAAGTACTCTCTTGTTAAAAGCATTTTGTTAGCCTCCGCCTGTTTTTTCAGATGATAATAGTCGGCCTCTGCTTTCGTTTGCTGTTTAGCTTTGTGTATGCTGTCTTCAATGAGTTCAATCTTCTGTAAAGATTCTTTCTCCATGATTTTTTGTTCGTATTGAATTTTCGCGACTTGAGCCTCTTTTTCGGCTTCAATGACTGCCTTTCGCCTTGCTGTTTCCGCTTCTTTTTCAACAACCTATGGACAGAACGTAATGTTGAAATTCGAGCTTTTTATAATGTTATTCATACAAAGGGGAAGCCAATAAATTATTTGTATAATTTGTTTTATTTGCGAAGTTCCTCATTGTTACCTTTTGATGTTGTGCAGCAATGAGGAGTTTTGACTTTTCTGCTTCCATCAGCTCATAATTCTTGCGAATGGACTCGGGTATCTTTGGTTTTGTTACTCTGACTGCTTGCACCTGCAGCCCTGGCGCCATTTCGTGCAAATCTCTTTGTAATGCCTGCGAAAATATTTAAAATAACTTCCACAATATACTAACCTATTGAAAGGCTTTTTTATTACAGGAATATTATTTCTGTTATAAAAAGATACCTAGGTAGAGACCCAAACACAGGGTAGGGGTCTTACTACCGTGAACGCCCTCAGGCTAGGTGGAATGAAAATCGCCACTAAATTATGCTCATTGGTTGCAGCTAGATAATAGTAGGTGAGGGTCGAGGTGAATGGCGTGTAGATTGGAGAAGCCTATTTCCAGCAGTCAGCAGTGGATTTTTATAGGTTGATCATGCAAAGAAATACACTTACAGTTCGTAAATTCTCGTCAATTTGATCGAACAGATCGATGTAAACTTCGTGTAGCGTATGCGCGCTGCAGAATTGGTTCAGCTCGTGATGCACCTTGTTGAAGATGAGAGTCTTGTCGTAATCCGCCGTGAAGTTACGCACCATGTCTAGCACTGGAAAATAAAAATTATACTAAAATTATTATTTCTTCTGCTTAATGATTTGACATGACTTCAAACATTGTGATACTCGCTAGTAAAAGCCACAACTTAAGCAAAAAAAAAATTCATCTAGAGTTTGTACCAAACCAGAGTTTAAACCAGATCTTTCAAGACCAAGCCTATACCCTAAACTTTGGTTTGAATCCTAGTTCATTACTAAACAAGCTTTTTCCGAGGTCTCCCAAAACCCAACTTTATATTGCTTGGTCATGGTTTACAAAACTTGTTTTGTAATAAAGTATACAAAATATGGTTACAAATTATTATATTTCTATAATTAGATGGATTGGTCATGTTGAGAGGATGAATGAAGGGCGACTAACAAAAGGTATTTACAGATTTGAATGGAAACGCCGGGAGGGGACGCCCTAGGAAGACATATAGTGACCTTATTGGTGATGTTCTTCAGAAAGGTCAGGTGCGTAGTACTCGTAACCGGCGTGCGTGTATGACCAGATGTATGAAAGTAAACGAGGCAAAAGGAGTATGTAAGGATCGTAGCACGTGGCGATCTGTAGTTTCTGCTTCCCCCATGGGAAAAAGGCGTGAGTGTATGTATATATGTATGTATGTATACAAAATAATTGAAGAAATATGGATATTTGATACACCACTGCCTACCCATTCGTGGAATATAGGCTTGATAATTATTATGTTACTTCAATAATGAATACCTACCACTGACGGGTTCCAGTTTGTTTACAACTTCAATCCGCTCGAAGTATATCATGACGCCGCCACTCGTACCGCACGGCACATTTTTCACCTCATCCGTTTGAAGAGTGGTCTACAACAAAAAATAATGGGCATCAATATTGTTTTGCAGAAGTTGTATTTACATTTTTTATTAAATCTTTGTTTCAATTTATCAGAAACTACTTTTTATCTTAGAAGAAACCAATCTATTAACCAATGAGTTATTAAAAACTAATTGAATTCTGTTACTATAGATTAAAAGAGCTTGTTGGATTCTATTACACTTGCTACAGCAAAGTGTCTATACAAAATATCTACATGGTGGTTACAAACATTTTTGATGCAGCAATAAAACTCCAGCTATCATCTTAATAGTTGAGTACCATTTTGACACAGAAACAGGGTGGTCCAAGGTAACAGTATGACTATGATTGCCTATTACTTAATCAACATTACTTAAACCTCATTAGTCAATTGAATCTTTCAATTGATAAGCCACCGCTGTCATTTTCCAATTGTATCAGCAAATTGTCTGTGGAAACATAATTAATAACCTTAATTCAGGAAGGAAATAAATAATACCTGTATTGCTTTGTATGATGTTAATAGTGGTACCATCATGTGAAATCCGGGTTGGCTGGTCACTGGGAGCAATGCCCCTCCCTGCAAATAAGGAAAATATTGAAACATTTAATTTGTCCTGCTTATATACTTATGTGAATTTTGAAATAAGCTTAGGTGTAATAATAGTTATCATAGTTAATCTGAAATCGCCAACCCATCTTGAGCAAGCATGGTGATCAATACTTACGCCTTCTCTGTATGAGAACAGACTTTTGACGGAACGATAATAGGCTGGTATTATTATTTTATTAGTAGGAATAATCATATGTATGCAGATTTACTGATACTAAGCAATGGCGAAAGCGATGGCCATAAACACTAGAATGCCCAAAACTAGAAAGTCACCACTTCGCAAAATTATAGCATGTTAGTGGTTAATAAATAGATAAGTCAAGAGTTTTGAAGCAGATTGTGGTACACCTGAATTTCACAAATATTATTAAAAGGTAAAGGTGCACTGTACTTAATGTTTTGTTTTTCAATTATTTTAAAATGCAACAAACTTATTTACAACTGAAATAAACAACATTTAACCACTTTGGTTTGTGTATGTATACTAGCTAAAGTACAATATGGTACAACATACAATACCAAAGTGTAATTAGTGTAGATTAGTCAACGAAAATGTCAGCTTATTTTTATCTGTGACTTTGTCCATAACCACATTGTATTGTTGACCAGTTGACAACAAAAAAATACAAACTGGCGTTATCTTGCTTTAACAAAGGTCATTATTATAATTTATTTTAGTGAATAACTACTATACTAAAATATGTTACCAAGAATTAAGTTTTAGGTTTATACCCAGTTAGAACATGTTATATTGGGTATTTATATAAGCCTGGTGGTACATAGCAACAGGTTTGTCCCATATTACAAAGGAGCTTTCACATACACACAGCAAATAACAATCTCTTGTGTATTGGATCAGAGATAACATGCATGCTGGTTTGTTAAGAAAAGTCTGTTGTTTTCTCTATACGGGAACTGGAGCTGTGCCAAGTACATTTTCTAAATACTCTATACTTACAAATAATACAATCTGTAGAATAAATTACAAATTACTTGACAGTAGGTACATATTTGTGAATGGTACTTACTCGGTAATACACGCCTACATGTCCTTCTTCTACCTTGTGCAGAGAGAAGTGCACAGTGACCCCAACTGCCAGTATTACCAAAGCCAAAACTGACGACTGATCCGCCATAACCGGACTGAGAAAATATCACTGGTTATTAAGTTAATTAAATAATAGTAACCGCAACTGCTAAAAAATTACGGACAATTCAATTCACCTCCACAAATCCAAGTGAACACTCACGATTAGCGGTATGATGAATAAATAATAATATTTTATTGTAAACACAAGATTTGATAGCCTTATTTATTAGGTTTTAATACGGGCTGGTCGTATAATACCAGATAATTTACTGTTTATTCTTACATCGACGATTTTTCGGTTTCGCACAGATAGCACTAAATGATGATGACACTAATGACATTTTTTTTTTTTTTTTTTTTGGTTTATGGCTTCGCACGGTTTTTGTGCATTTAGCCAATGTCACGTTTAGTTAGTATGAATAAAACAAAGTTAGGGAAACGAAAATATCATTATTAAAAATTATAACGGGATTTAGGATAGGACGGATACATCTATAGGATCAGTATTATTTAAATACAGTGATATAATAAAGGATAATGAGCTAAATACAATGACGAAAAATTACAACTTAATATTATTTAAAGTAATGAATGAGACTATGCATTTATATACAGGAAAGCTATTTGTGCAAAGTAAAGAAAGTATTGAGGTAGGAAAAGGAGTACGGAGAGACAAGAGGTTACTGAGAAAGGATGAACGGTCATATAAAGGACAGGAGAAAAAAATGTGATCTAAGTCGCCTACGTCTGCGCCACACAGGCAAATGGGGTCGTTGATAATATGAAGTTTGGCAAGATGGGCTGGAGAGCAGACATGACCCAGTCTCATCCGTATTAGAATGGAGGTCTCCATCTTGCCAAACTTTGCCCTGCTAAACCACGGTTTTTCCGGAACGTCGGGTTGAATAAGTGAGAAATAACGACCCTTCGATTTGCTTCCGATATCCCAAGCCACCTTCCAGGTGTCCCGAAGAAAAGTCTTTGGTAACGTCACGAGGTCACAGCAAAAATTAGTATACGGAACTAAGTCCCCACACTGCACCGCATCACCGGCGAGTGTATCAGCCACTTCATTGCCTTGGATTCCAGCATGAGCCGGGATCCACCCAAATTGTAGTGAATTACCCTCTGAGATGGTTCTGTACGCAAATTCTCTTATTAAATAAATTATAGGCAACTGCGATTTGTGTTCGAATGGGGATTTATTGATGGCTAGAAGAGCACTTTGGGAATCAGTAAAAATAATAGTTTTTTTGAGCTTTAAAACACGGATATATTCTATGGCCTTTAAAATGCCGAAACATTCCCCCGTAAAAACAGAAGTCTCTGGAGGCAGTTTTATTTTTTGTACGATGTTGTATTGGGAATGGTAAGTACCTATTCCAACACAACCCGTCGGAGAACGCTTGGCAGCGTCCGTAAATATATGGTGGTACTCTAAGTGTTCAGCTAAAAAATTATTAAAACTTAAATGGCAATCGGCATCTGATTTACTTACACAGTTATATTTTATGATGGGACTGAATTGTAAACTCTCATAGCTACTATTAAATAGGGGAAGTTTATTGGAGCGGTGAATAGGGGAAGAAAGAGAAAGGAATTTTTTATAGCTTACAACTAAACAAGGAGCACGTTTATGGGACCAGTAATTTGAAGATTCAATTTGCAACACTAAAGAGTCCAATTTGGGAATGAGAGGATGGGTTGAGATCTGAAGAATCCGGAACAAATATTTGTCAGATAAGAATTGTCTTCTAAGATATAAAGGAGCTTCCCCGCATTCAACTTGGAGTGCATTAATGGGACTAGACTTCATGGCACCCGAAATAATGCGTAATGCCTTAGACTGGATGCGATCCAATTTTTTAAAAGCCATAACACTAGCAGGTTCTAAAACGAACAAACCATAATCCAGAGTGCTTCTGATGATTGCGTTGTAAACGAGTTTCAAAGAAAAGGGATGGGCACCCCACCACACACCAGAGAGGCATCTAAGCATGTTAAGGTGATTTTCACATTTGTTGACAATATAATCACAATGAGGAACACCACTTAATTTAGAATCGATTATTAAACCCAGGTATCTGAATTTATCTTTTACTGGAATAGGTATTTCCTTATAAAAGAGATTTACTTCGGGAATATTTCTCTTCCGGGTGAATAAAACAGCTGCGCTTTTAGACGTGGATAAATCCAAACCGTTTAGATGTAACCATGACTCTAAAGTAGTTAAAGCAGAATTGATAACAAAGGTAGCTTGTTCAACAGATTGGCTTGAAGAATACAATAACAAATCGTCGGCATATTGAAGGACCTTAACATGGTTAGTCAAGGAGGAGTCCAAATCAAATGTATAAATATTGTATAGAAGGGGACTCAGCACAGAACCCTGTGGGAGACCTCTCCACACAAGACGAGATACCTCATGATCTCCTATTAACATGTTAACAGAGCGTTCACTCAGGATATTAATAATGAAATTGGACAAATTTAATGGGACTTGTAAGGCTATTAATTTATTTTGTAAAACTGATAAGACAACATTATCATAAGCTGCATTAATATCAAGGAAAACTGCAACGGTAGAATGGTTGTTAGAGAAGGATAACCGAATATCGGACGTGAAAATACTTAAACAGTCAGTTGTACTTTTACCTTTTCTAAAACCATATTGTGATTCTGCCAAAAGACCCTTACTTTCAACATACCATTCTAAGCGATTTTTAATTACGTGTTCCGCTAGTTTCATTAGAATTGAAGACAAAACTATGGGACGGTATGAAGAAACATCAGATGAAATTTTATTTGGTTTAAGGAATGGCAACACCATTTGACGTTTCCATTCAACAGGGATGTTACCTGTATTCATAATAGAATTAATAAGCTGTAGATAATATCTGAGGATGTCATCATTTAAATTAGCAAAAAAGGAATACGGTATGCCATCAATGCCTGGCGCAGAATCCTTAGTTTTATGAATAACACCCTTTAATTCAGTGAGAGTGAATGGAAGACCTAGCGTCGTATGGGTGTCTTGGATATTGGATACGAGAGACAGGTTAAGGTTAATACCCTCAGGAACAAAAGGAGGAGCTAATTTATCTAAAAATTTACTGGCTAAAGAATCGGGTATAGGAGAAGGGTTGTTATAAATGGACCTAAATCTACGAATATTGCGCCAGACAATCGTAGGGTGAGTATTCGGTGAAATTGATGAGCAAAATGTACGCCAAGATTCGAATTTTTTCTTCTTAAAAACTTTATAAGTTTCATTTATTAAGTTAGTAACTATATCAAAATTAACATCAGACATATGAAGGTTATAATTGTATTCAGCCTCTTTACGTTTGTTAATCAATTCTGTGCACTCTGAGTCCCACCACGGAGGCGAAGGGATTGCAGTAATATTGTTATTTTTTACAGGAAATACTTCATCTGCCGCTGCAATTAAAATGAGTGCTAAAGCTTCAGCACAACTATTTTCATTACCATCAGAAATAACAGGCAAGGAGCAAAGTTTTCCGTCTACATTGTTTCTAAATTTGTCCCAGTCATTACAATTTCTATTAGGAAGTTTATGTTTTAAGCTTGATCTCCTTAGTGGTGTATTTGATTTGGGAAGAGGATAAGAAATAACTATTGGAAAATGATCACTACCATACGTAGAGGTTAGAGTATGCCAAGTTAATGAAGAGGCTAAGTTTGGAGAACAGATAGAAAGGTCGATTGCGCTTCGGTTCTGATTGGGATCTGAACGACGTGTGGCAGCTCCTGAGTTCAAGATGCATAAGTTATGTAAGTCTATTATATCTAGTAATTCATCGCCATAACAATTAGAAGTTGAACAACCCCATGATTGGTGATGGCAATTAAAGTCTCCCAATATTAAGAATGGCTTTGGAAGAAAGGAAAAAAGATTATTAATTTCTTGAAGAACAGAAGAAGAAGGGTGAGGAATGTAAATAGAAACAAGACAAGTATGATGCACTTTAATAGCTACAATTGAAATTTCCTCACTATGAGGAGGCAAGGTAATAATAGAGAAAGGGATAGAATTCTTAATAAGTATAGCTACTCCACCATACCCATCAGATCTATCCTCTCTAATGGTTAAATAACCGTTAATTTTAAAAATATGACTAGGTTTGAGCCAAGTCTCTGCTAAAGCAAAGGCAAATGGCTCATGTTTATTTAAAAGATATATAACATCACTCTTTTTGCTTATGAGACTGCGGCAGTTCCACTGGATTATTTTGGATGTGTTGTCCATTATGGGTGGAGTGAGAAACATTAAAAGAAGGGGCAACGTTGGACGGTGAAATGTTGAACTGAGACAGAAGATTGTGTAATGCGCAAAGAAAATCGTTTATGGAAAAATTTGTGTCTTTTGTTTCATTAATATGATTATTAGAAAAACCACAACCATTTGATGGTTGAGGAATGTCAAAATCTTTAATAATGGCATTGTGAGCCACCTTATTATAACCTTGTACAGATTTGGGAGGAGAGCGTGGTTTGAGAAAGACAGTCTTTTTATAGCTACTTGAAGCGGGCATTCTATTAGCTGAAGAGATTGAGGGAGAATCTGCAAATTTTTTGGAAGGTGAAGATAAAAGTGTATCAGCATATGATTTAGTTACAGGTGCATATACTTTAGCTGCTTCAGCATAAGATACTGAACTTTGTGCCATGTATGATTTAATTAATTTTTGCCTAGAAAATTCTGGGCAAGACTTATTAGTAGCATAGTGATAACCCGAGCAAAGGCAGCAAGATGCACTTTCTTGTTCTCTTTCGCAACTGTCCCCAGTGTGGCCTTGGCCACATTTATAACAACGAGGTTTCGACCTGCACTGAATTTTAGTGTGACCAAAACGACAGCAACTGAAGCACTGTACAGTAGGGAAAATATATAAATCTACAGGTAATGCATTATAACACATAAAAATCCTTTTTGGTAGAACCTGCCCATCAAAGGTAACAACTATGGATTGGGATGGTTTCCAAAGAGTTGTACCATCAACAATGGTTTTAAAATTGAGGCGTCTGACTTTTAAAATTGGACCGCAACCAATTGGTACTGTTATATTATCAATAACTTCCTCCGGAGACCATTCCGCAGGAACACCACGCACTAAACCCATTCTAGTAACATTAAAAGTAGGTATAAAAGCTTTATAATTATTTGTCTCAAGACTATTGTTCGCAATAAAGGAGTTTGCGTCCAGGAAATTTGAAAAAGATAGGGATATTTTATTGCGCCCTATTTTTTTGACGCTACCATTTATTACATTTTGAAAGGCATTGTGTTTTAAGAACTTGCCAAATGTGATTGGGTGCAATGTCGTTCCATCATCTGGTGAAATGGTTTTTTTTTGAACATGAATTACAAAAGGTGAGCTGTCAGTTTTATCATAAGATTTTCGACCTATCTGGGTGGGAACAATTATGGACGGAGCAGGAACATCAGATATTGTATTATTAGGCACATCGGTGGAAACAATAATTTCGGTGCAGTTAGGCTGTAATGTAGTAATTGGTGTTGAGTCCGTGCAACCACAACCCGAAGACTCAGAACCGTGGTTTTTACGGGTACGGCGGCGTTTATTGCAGTGTTTGCAAACATGCACACGACTTCTTTTTAAGTGACGAGCCGAAGACGACCCATCGGTATCCATGCCCGATTCATTAGAGATAGTAACATAATTGCCTGCCGGGGGCACAAAGACCCCCGGGTCAGGCGGCTCGTTCATTTTCCCGCTAAATAATAAAAAAGAAACTTACCACTATCGAAGAAACTAAACAAAACTAGAATGAAAATACAAGTAAAAGAAAATAGAACACTAAAAACTACAACTACTGATCTTATAAAACAGGTTTTTTTTAATTTTAAAATTAATCTCAAAAAGGACGCGTCCACCAAGTTGAAGTTTCCCGCGCTTTTTTTTCCTAATGACATTTAGCAACTAATACATTTCATTTGACAACTTTTGTTCAGTTTAGAAACGTGTTACTTTGAAAACGTTTAGTTAGTTTTTCATTAATTTACGAATTTAAATAATAATTTTATCTTACTGAGCAAAGTGATAAACATTCAAATAAAACTTTTATGTTTTTAAATAGCAGCAAATAATCTTTTTGTCTATGAACAAACAATGTCTTGTTTGATGATTGTCTTTTATGTTTTTGTTTTGTTGTCTAGGAACTAGAAAAATATTCCCGAACGTTTTCAGACGAATATATTTCGAACGTCTGTTAGGTAGATAATAGGAGCAGAGAATTCGGTCACGGTATGACAAAAAAAAGAAACAAAGAAAGCCCCTATAGTTAATAATAGGTTGGTACATTTATTGTTGTTCAGAGCTATTGCCTTCCGCGGCACTAACATACGATTTTCCTTCGGCATGTATAGCGTCTAGCACACTGCTCATCGTGGTCTTCAGCGCTCTATATTCTTCAAGTGCCTTAGCGCATAATTCACCTTCCGGAGAGTTTCCTGGCTCAATGAACAGCATTTCTAGAGACCGTTTCAAATATTTCTCGGCAGACATTAATTCATCCTGTAAACAGCCGTATTTTTTAGTTAACACCTCGGCTTTAAAATTAAACACTCGCCTAGTAACGTTTACGTTATTTTGCATTCTTACCATATACGCTGTGCGTGTGATTTCACGCCCGTCAAAGAGTTTTTTGGCTAACTGGACCATTGCAGCATGCAGTTCATATAATGTGATTGCTGTAATATATAAATGACGAAATTAAGGTTTAGAATAATAAAAAAAAATGTTTTTATCGTTGCCACGAAACCATTCCTTTTCTATTAGATGGATACCTTTGGTTCTAGATATTCCGGGACACAGTGTTTCCAGGACAGGAAGTATTTCCTTGCACAATTCCATTTTACGTCTCATTAATTTCTTTGTGGGTCGGGGCTCTCTGTTTATGGTATCTCTTAAAACTCCGGCAAGACGCTGTTTGGCTTCCAGAAGTAAGTAATGATTGGGAGCGAGAATCAGTGATATGTTTCTGATGTATTGTTCGAGTTCCTTTTCACATTTTTTGTCTGTGAATGAAAGCCATAATTAATGGGAAACATTCTATAACATTGTCAGCCCCTTGACTAGATATTCCTATTAAAAACGTATATAAAGAAATATGTTTATTTCAAGCAACAAGACTCGTATACAAACATGATAAATGATAAATGATTTTATTTCTGTAAGTAGGTTTGTACAAACACTTTTACCCGTCAATCATATTTTTAAAACTAGATGAGGTCGGCGTTTCCTATCTGACTACTCTGAGAAGAAAGGCCGAATAAAACTCAGAGGTCACAGTCTCTTTTAAAGTCCAGACATAATCTTGGTCAGATCATGTGAAGACCATGTAGATTTATGTCTGAAATGGTCTTTTGAAGAAAAACCACACAGAATGAGTGGACCTGTCCAGTCAGTGCACGCATTTGTCACTAATAGTTGAGCTCAACTCAGAACTTAAGGAGCTCAACCACTCGACGAACAATACCAAAGAAAGGACATTTCGGTAGGCCGCATAAAGCACTGAAACTGCCAGATTATCATTGAAACTACCTGAGAAAGTGAAATAATGAGAAAGTGACCTAGGTACATAGTCCTCACATTCACAATAACTGGCACAACTTACGTTTAATTAATGATTTGAATTTATTAAGGCTTAGATCTTGAACGTGGCTTGGAAGTTTATTATAAAAGCGTATACATTGACACCTGAACGAGCCACCAATTTTTTTGAGCCTTGTTGTAGGTACAACAAATTTGTGTTTATTCCTAGTATTTATATTACGGATATGACTGTATTTTTTAAACAATTTTGTATTTTTATGAGCATATAAAAGATTTTCATAAATATATCGAGAAGGCACAGTCATTACATTAATCTCCTTAAATTTCTCTCTGAGAGATTGTCTCGGACTTAATTTATAAATTGATCGAACAGCTCTTTTCAGCAAAATAAAAATTGTCTGAATGTCGGCGGCATTTCCCCATAACAGAATACCGTCCGACATAACACTATGAAAACAGTTAAAGTACACTAAACGGGCATGAAACGGATACATAAAAGGAAACAGGCAGGATAACAAGCACAGACAAAAACGAACACTCACAAGGTAACAATATGTCTGCAGCAGCATTGCCGGATTTAAGGACAATCCAGTCTGTTGGCGATCATCGACAGGACGCGGACGGTGTTGGCGCTGCCCCGCACTCTGCGCACCAGAGACGCGCACCGCTTGCGCATCGTCGCGTGAAAGCAATCGGTGCGCGCCTCCGCGAACATACCCGAGGCGCTGCAGTGGCGGGGCAGCCTCAACACCACCCTGAACGCGATATTGAGCTGGTCGCGGAGGGCGGTGTATGGTGCACGAGTATACTTAGCCCACAGTCTGCACGTGTAGAGGGATGTACAATAAGCTCTAAAGAGCGTTATTTTTACCTCCCTCGAACAACGCACAAACCTACGCGCTATCATATTACCTCTGATTGAACTGCCCTCCGCTCCCGCTCAATGTCCGCATCGTCTTTTAGGTCAGCAGTAACAATGTGACCCAAGTATGTAAACTGTTCCACTTTCTAAAGCGGTGCAAATTATTTATACACACAGGGGGTACACTAGTTACACTTCTTAGACTAGGCCCAAACACCATGAATTTACTCTTCCCTGCATTATATTTCAACCCATGGCTCGAGGCATACTCTTGACAGGTCCCCATTAATTTCCTAAGACCACAGACCGATGCGGTCAGCAGCACCATGTCGTCAGCATAGCTGAAATTATTGACGCATACTCCATCCACATGGCAACCAACATGCTGGTTGCTGAGCCCAACAATCAGGGCGTTCACATAGAGGTTGAAGAGCGCAGGAGAGGTCAACCCCACCTGTCTCACCCCGCACTCGAACCTATAAGGTTCCGACATTACAGCCGCCCCTCTGACGGTATTGAACTGGTGTCTGTACCAACATTTGAATATGTTCGAGAGTTCTGGGGGTGACCCGATACTCTCCAGTTTCTCCCACGGGATGTTATATGACACCAGATCGAAGGCCTTGGAAACTTCCAGGAAACACAAGTAGGTACACAGGAATTTTGCGATCCGTATAATATCTGGCGTCAAGCTTAAGACTTGGAATCCCAGCTTCAGTGAACAGTTTGGGCCGAAACCCAAACTGATTGTAATGCTGTGACAGATATTTAAGCTGAGTAAGCAAGCCGTCAACCACTTTAAAAAATGCGAATGTTGTGTTTTGCTTGCGTACATACATCTCAGAAGAATGTAATCGTTTATGGGTTTTTGGTGGGAATGAATGTCAAATTCCATGAATGTTAAGATGGAATGAGGAGAGAGTTGATTAGCAATCATTGGGTTGTTTGGAGGTACATAAAGCTTATATTAGGTACTTACTTATGACTCCGAACTTATCCATACAACATTTGACTTTAAATCCGATATTACTCGTATTATCCTCAAAGGTTTTACTACAGTTGTTACAAGTCCATTCTTTGGGAGTATTGAGAGAGACATAGCCAGTCTTGCATTCAGGACAAATGACGGAACTCATGTAGGTTCCTAACTCTGTAATGTCGGAACATCTGTCGCACGTGCATTTGAAGTACTTGCCAATCATTAGATGCTGCTGGCGTATTGAAGTACCCTGCACACAAATAAGCAGAATATTATCAGATACCCATGAAAATTAGGAGGTGGTGATATTACTCTCATGTTGGCACGAAATATACGAGAATACCCTATTGCAAATGCATCGTTACTAGAGGGGATGTTTGGCCAGGGAGGGTGAAGACGTATGGAGGCTCTTTTCAATAAATACCCTAAGGATGTAATGTTAGGTTCATAAAATCATCAGATGTTTCTTTATTAGTCAAGTTATACAGGCTTCTGATTTGTTCTCTACAAAGATCTTTATCAATATGTAGCGGTATCAACATCGCCACATGCGAGCTACGCGTCATACTGACGTCACGCAAATCCTGCACGCGCAAGCAGAGTTTACCGCGCGACTAGCATATTATATACAACGTCCCGACATCAACCATCGGGCAGTTGACCACCAGACACAACACCCGTCTGGTCGGAGGATCCTCCCTTCCATAGAGTATGAGTGAGCTTTACACCCTATTCCTCATACCTGTATAAATATAATCTCACCTTCAAAGGATCCGTATAATTATACAAAATAGGCTCTCCCTTCTTGATATTCGTGCTGGCATGACACACCAGCAAATAATTATCATTTATAGACATGTGCGTATTTCCCACGCAGTCATGGGCTAGTAGCGCAGCTTTCAAGTACACTCCGCGCAAAACTTCTGCGCAACCAATAGCAGGAGCAGGCGGGCCGCGCACTTCGAAACTGTTCACGTCAATAGCTCCGCAAATCTTTTGGATCAAGTCTGCGTCCGGTATATCGTCCATTATGCTTAGTGATTGGATGAACTGGAATACAATGCAAAAAATACAAGGTGAAATTAAATTAGCTAGTGAAACTTCACAAAACAAAGATCAGGTGCGTAGTACCTACTCGCGGCCGGCATGAACGTAAACGAAGCAGAAAGATTATGTAAGGATCGTAGCAGGTGCCATGAGCTTATGTATGTTTTATGTAACTCCACAGACTCTTTGGTACCCACAGAACACGTATGTGAAGTTTTGCCAGGTTATTTCTACTGTACTGTTTCAATTTGGTCATGTTTTAATAGCCGTGTACAAAGCAAAGTCAATAGTCAAATGCCATAATGCCTGAATCATTTTGAAGCCTATTGCTAATCCATTGCTGCTTATGTTCGAAAAATTTGTCTGCTCAACAACGTAAATAACGCAATGAATGTTGTTGAACTGTCAAAATAAAACCCATTCCTACTGATAATGTGTTACGTAACTACCCCGCTGGTCAAGCCCACCCCAGTAGAATAAATCAGTTTGATTTTTAATGGCATTGACATCTGAACCATACTATACAGCAATCATTTTTACGCCCTTCGCAATGAACAACTTGTAGGTTCGAGATTTAACAATTTTGGAGTTTATCACCTTAACAGTATTTTCTGAAAATGCCCAAACTCTAGTGCCTTTCCTCTCCTCCAAATGGGTTTCCAATTGCATGAACTCCTTCCAAGCTTGAGAATCAACTGTTCTCTTCATGAAAGCGCGTAGTACTAATAGGGATCCTACATTTTGGACCATTGTCATGGGATGCAAACCATTGGTTAGTTTCACACTCCTGAAGAAGTCGCATTCCATGTCGGAGTGCCATTCTGGAAAAAAACAAGCCACTTGTCAAAACATCGCATAGGTACCTAGGAAGCTAGGATCGAGTGCCCTGTGCTCCCAATAACTTGCCCAGAGTTCTAACTTCTAAAAGATATCAATATATTATATAAAATTCTTCTAAATATTATAACTACGTGAGTAACTTTAGGCGTTGTGCAGTGGTGAGTAGTGGTGGCCCTGACTTACGTCCGAGTTACGTTACGTACGAGTTGTAGGTCATGAGTTCAAACCCAGGCAGGCACTTTACTTTGTGTATTTAATTTCATCACCTCTGCACTCAAAACGGTGAAGGAAAACCATCGTGAAGAAACCGGCATGTCCTAGAACCAAAAAATCAAAGACAGTGACATCCCCCAACCCGCACTGAGTCCGTGTGGTGGATTATGGCCCACTCCCTGTCACAGAGACGTGGCCTGTCTGTTTCCCAGCATTGGAAACGTTAAGGGCGCGTTTGCAAATCGGACAAAATTATGCTGTTTTTCGGTACATTTTGTGACAAAACTAAACCTAATCAAATATAATTAATAACTACCACATATAGAGTGGTTCTCCATCTTCAAATTGTATTAACTATTTTGTTGAAAATAATAGTTTTATGTATTGTAAAAACGATTTTCCGTTGCCAATTTCTACAAAATTAACGATACCGACTTGAGTTTAGGTACATTTTTTGTTCTATTATCAACATATTTTAATATTTCTAAAAATACTCTAAGTAAACAGACATAATCAATTAAAAAAAAATGTTTCTTTTTTTTTTGTCTCTAATTGTCGCAGAAAAAATAAAAACCGATACTTAT
Organism: Griposia aprilina; assembly: GCA_916610205.1. Classification (NCBI taxonomy): domain Eukaryota; kingdom Metazoa; phylum Arthropoda; class Insecta; order Lepidoptera; family Noctuidae; genus Griposia; species Griposia aprilina. Next base: position 16,304,012 of record OU744302.1, read on the forward strand.
TTTTTCACATATTTTGCTAATACGGATGAAACTTAAACAATTGCAATATGGGTTATTTTATGTTTGGTCCCTGTTTTGATATAATGCACAAACATTTCGAGTGCACCCCAGTCCGCGCTCGGCCGCCGTCGTGACTTCGTAAGTGGACACTGTATCGCCTGTTTGCAGCGCGCGGCTGTGTTGATAAATAAAGATCACTGTACAAATACAAAATATTTGATAAACCAAATTTGATTCTTGACAAGGTAAGATACTTAATAATTTTTATAATCACAGATTTTTAACCGACTTCAAAAAAGGAGGAGATTTCTCATTATTATAGTCACGGAGTCACGATCACGTCACAATCACTCCATCAAGTGCGGAGGTAAGGTCTCATCATAACTAACAAAACGAGCCCAAGCTCTGCACACCTAGTTCTACTCGTCGAGGAATTCCAGTAGCAGTCACCGAAGTACACCATCAGGTCACTCAATCAAGTCCGGAGGTAAGGTCTCATCATAACTAACAAAACAAGCCCAAGCTCAGCATACCTAGTTCTACTCGTCGAGGAATTCCAGTAGCATTCACTGAAGTACACCTTCAGGTCACTCCATCAAGTCCGGAGGTAAAGTCTCATCATAACTAACAAAACGAGCCCAAGCTCGGCACACCTAGTTCTACTCGTCGAGGAGATCCAGTACCGTAGCAGTCACTGAAGTACACCTTCAGGTCACTCCATCAGGTCCGGAGGTAAAGTCTCATCATAACTAACAAAACGAGCCCAAGCTCGGCACACCTAGTTCTACTCGTCGAGGAGATCCAGTAGCAGTCACCGAAGTACACCTTCAGGTCACAGGTCCGGAGGTAAGCTCTCACCATAACTTACAAAACCAAAGTCCACAGCCTGTGGGCTGTGGACTTTGGTTGGTTAGCCCTCTACTAGTAGAGGGCTTCAAGCGCCTTGCAGTCTCTGGAGTAGGTATTTGTATCTAAATATTATATAGTAAAATTTTAAGAAATATTTTTGTAGGTAAAAGAAATAAGAAAAAAATAACAAACTTTCAAAGTATCAATATGATTTCACTTGACTACGATTCCCGCACTCGCCGTGCGTACATTTGTGTGTGTGACCCTTGTCAATGTAGTAGTTCGATTTTATACCTATCAATTTAGAGTAATTCCACTTTGCCCCACCAAGCCCGCCACCCTGGTGTGGCAAAGTGGACTGCCTAAAATTTTGCAGTGGAATATGCCCCACTATTCTGATTTGATGGGGCGGATAACACTAGCATAAACACTTTGTGGATTCTGCCCCACTAGGGTTGGCACCTCAGGATTTGTGTATGAAGGTTAATGAGGCGTAGCCGACGGAGTCCCGCTTCGCGGGACTCCTACTTCTGGGCGGTTTAAAAAAAAATAACCACGAAGGGGACGGCGGGGTCTTTCAGCGAGCGACCGCGCATTTCTTGCACACGACGAACTTGCTCATTAGAGGAAGGTAGCAGTTGAAACATACTAGCGAAGTGTCGCTGTTTGGACCCAGAACGAACGGCTCATCAGATAGTATTTTCTCGCCCGGCCTTAGGTCTTTTGCGGCTACTAGGTATCTTGAAGATAGGATAGAATATATATTGTAGTTTGGAAATGATAGACACAGTTTACGATCAGTAACCAATGTGTAAACCATCTAACTAAATCACATCGTGTGCAACAAGGCATTATAGCCCAATGGATAAAATGCGGGCTGGCAAGCGAGAGATCGCGAGTCCAATCTACTCCTGTTGTACTATTTGAAGTTAACAGAAATGTAAGACTTTTCTGTTATTCTTGGACGCGCAACCTGTAACCCTGGATTCAGTTCATGATTCTAAACCCCACTGCATTGAAATATCTCATTGGTTATTTTAAAAAGAAATAGCTGTGCCGTATATTTTGACCGCGTAGGTATTGCACTTTTCTATGAACCAGCAGTTTTTTTGTTTAATAATAATAAATAATAAATCTTTATTACTCCCAGAGATGCACGAACATTACAGTGAACAAGAAACAAATGAAAAATGGCTTAAGCTAAGTGATTCACAGTAAAAAAGACCCTGACCTCTAAACTAGGTAGAAACCTGTTTAACCTGTGTGTGTGTGTGTGTTGATGTGTCTGTGTTGAATCATAAATAACATCAAAACAAATCATGTGTAGAATCATTTGTAGAATTAATGGTTACAGTTTGCGCGTCGAGGTAACCGATGCCAACCTGTATACAATAGAAACACCATGCTAACCTTTAATTTTTTTTTAGTAAATTTTCTAGAACGGGCGCAATATATATAGAATATCCCATGCTATAATAATTAGTTTCCCCATTATTACCTTTTCCATCTGGCGAGTCACTGACCCCTTGATCTACGAGTAAGTTCTAACTTCAAAATCCACGAGATGATATCATATAGTTTCAAAAGCATTGTCCTCATTACAAATCTAGTGTTCATATTATTAGCCACAAGTTATTCTTTTGCAAACACTACATCATTAGGTCATAGAGCTTTAATTGTCCTACATAAATCACAATCGCCGTCTTGCTGCGACTTCCGGGGTAAATCAATTCAGAGGAATATTAGGAGACTGTAAAACACTAATTTTAATTATTCCTTATTAGTAGGTAGTCCAGTTAACATACGCACCAACAAACATACATGCGAGGATTTGTCACATTATGTCCCTTTTATAGGTTTAACACACCTGCCGAGTTTCTCAGAAGTCTGCACTTCGTACCGTGCGGTCTGTGGCGCGGTCATTCTGCAGTATGTACTACACAATGTAAGCGCAGGTTAACCAACCGGTAACCGCACACGGACGCGAGTAACTGAAGACTAGCCGTATTTATAGCCGTTAGCCGTTACGGCCTGGCCACGACTTTTGGCTTAGCGGGATGCGGCGCGGTGTCGGCAGGCGGGGTGTTGTCCATACAACGTACTGCTTAGCAGCGGTAGCGGCGATACTCGGATCAGTACAGGAATTACTTTGTAAATAATCCAATCTAAGTACATAATACCCTATTGACAACTTTTCTATCGGCCTATATTAACATATTAGACGGTACCTGGTAGGTATTTTATATAAATGATCAGTTTAATTAAACTTACCTTCATATTCTGGTAAATATTGTTTAATTTCTTCCCACAAGCTTTTACTAACATTTTTAAATGTATGCCGAGGATTTTTTGACATCCATACAGGTGGTTTATTTAAAATTTCTGTTATTTAATGCTTCGGAGTTCATTTTCCGCTACAAAATCGTCTAAAATAATTGGACCGTCAAGCCCCGCTCAGTCTGCCGCTTCCGTTCCGCTCTGAATCGTGGCCTCTCAAATATCCGCCCGTAGCCCGTACATTTGTTGTAGCCGCGCGCCACTGGGCACGCACCGCTCGCTTGCGTGCTTCATATATTGTATAGTTGTTGTGACCGGCCGCCCCGCGGGCCCGCGCTAAGCTCCCGCTGATAGCGACAAGGCCGTGCCCAGGCTGGTAGCCGGTAGGCTATTTTTAGGGCCATGCCATTACTCTTCTACAGTGCGAAATTCTGACAGCCACTGTCTATTGTTCTATATCCACGATATTACGTTTTAATTATACGTTTATGCATCGTAATTTGTGTTTCGTTGTTCGCAGCTGTAGTAAATAATGTTCTCTACTGCTATAAATAAAAGACGTTCGTAAAAAGAAATTTTGTATTTTATTATTTATATTTACAGTAATGTCTACCTTATTTAAAGGTAATCTTAGGACTAGTAAACAATTTTATTTACAACAACATTATGTACATGCCTATCAAAAACAATTTATAAAAATCTGAAAATTCGCTAAAGTAATGTACAATTTTATTCCATTCTTGAAATGGATAGTGCATTATTTTATTTTATATCGCGAATTCATCGCAAATATTATATTACAACAGTCTTGTCAAACCGGCACAAGTGGTTATCTTAGTGGTGAGCTAATCTATGTTATGTATCATCATAATAACCTAGTTATTGCTGTATTGTATTCATCACATGAAAGTATATTACATTCGGAATCATAACGTCACCTTGTCTGTCACTATTGAGATTTGCCATCTTATGACTATCATAAAATTAAATCACTTTCGTCTAATGGCAGCTTATATTATTTAACTTTATGCTACGCTGGTCCCTGAAAAAAAAAGAAAAAAAGGCTTGTTAATAATAGTCACTTGACTTCTGGTAAATCCACGAAACGCACGGTAATCGAGTTCATAGAAATTGTACAGGGACATGTTTCTCCCCCAATTATTGTTTTACGGAAAACAGCAGGCCCAAGTTGAACCAAGAGCTGAGACAAATTCTAACGATGAGGCGACTCTAATAAAACAAGCATATAACCCTTTCCCTTTTCGGGCCCCATCAGAATACCAGTGCTGCGGTTTTTTTTTTAAATATCGCAGCGTTATGCTCATATACGAGCCTTTTTAGCCTCGACAGGTCTTTTAGTTTTACTTGTTTATTTTGTTTTTATGTTAGTTTTGTTAGTTTTATTTTTTTTATATTTTATTTACTTTATTTTTGTTTGGATTTCCTGTGCGTGTCCCAAATAAAATATTTTTCTTTCTAACCAAAAGGTCCTAAAAGAAAATAATATGCTGCCGTGACCACGTAAAGAAAAAAATCGTTATTTTTTTTATTTGTTTGTGGGGTAGAGAACCTCGTGATGCATATTTTCAGAACAAACGTGCTAAGCTCTAATATGCTTCTAATGCCTTCTATTGATGATGAGAACCTAAAACGTAGTGATGGAAATTTTTAACCGACTTCAAAAAGGAGGAGGTTCTCAAGTCGTGTTTATTTTCTTGTAAATATATTACGCGATATCTCCGGCAATTCAGGATCGATTTCATAAATTATTTTTTTAATGCATAGGGTATGCCTCAGGGGTGGTCCTATATAAGTTTTAGTAATTTTTCTTGGGTAGTTTTTCAGTTAGCTTCAATAATACGTATTTCTTCCACTTAGTGCATATTGATGATGTTGTAATAACTTCCTGTCACTGTTATTTACATAGGAAGTAGTGGTATATGAATTTGTGTGGGGTAGGTGGTACCACAATTAAAAAGTGAAAAATCTAAACTTTTCCCAAAAAAAAGAAACCACTGACATTAAAAAATATCACAACAAAGTGAAAAATAACTTTAATTTCGGAACCCGATGGCAAAAAACGAAAACCAAAGACACCGACTTCTGAAATTGAAGTTATTTTTCACACCGAAGTGATTTTTTTTTTTATTAAAAAAGTTTTATAGATATTTTTCATCTTCCCCTGAAAAAAATACGTTAAAGCTTTCACTTCACGGCGATGAATAGCAAAAGGACCTTATAATCATACTTACATCATCAAGTACGGAGAGTGAAGTGGACTGGTGCGAGGCGCTGATGATGTCCTGCAGACAGCGCGCGAACTCCTCGATGACGTCACTTAGCGGGTCGGGCTCCACACGCGGCTCGGGCTCCGCGACCGTGCTCTCGCTGCCCTCCACGCCGGCCGCCAGCAGGCACTGGCACACCGCCTCGATTACTTCTGATGTCATGAAGCTGCATGGTTGTCTGTGAACATAAGGGGAGTCAGTTAGTAGTCTGCAAACTGTTGTAGTTTAAAAACGTCTGAACAATTCTGTGATCAATGGGACAAAACTGTGATGTTAAAATTAGTGTAAAAAAAATGCATAACGAAAATAAAACAAATACGAAAACGCAAATGAAATGGATGGGTAATCGTCGAACTAAGCTGAAGCAAATGGGTAATAATATTACGAAAATGCAGAAGGAATAATCTGATATTTCAGAATGATGGTTGGCCAATCGATTTCTAGGTAACGTAAAGTGTTTTGCCCAGCAGTGGGTCATTTGAACGAATTCACAAAAGTAATATTTTATGTGTTATTTTATTTAAGATAGACTAATTAAAGCCACGCTACCGCATTAGGATTTTTCCTGTAACATTGATAGCAGTGTTTGTGATATATATATATTTTTTTATTAGGCTTCTCTGTCCCACTGCTGGTCAAGAACAAAGAATGGAAGGAGTGGAGAGAGGCCTTTGCCCAGGAAAGAGAAAATGTTAAAAAAAACGTCAAGTTAAATAACAACTCAAGAAACAGGCATGAGGGAGTACCATCACACAACATAAGCAATATCAAAATCATTCTTCGCAATCACAATACATAGCCCCATACTCACTTGACTTGTCCAATAGGCGGTGGTCTAAACATAGGGTCAGCGAGTTTGTCCCGGAGCCGCATGGCGTCGCGCCGTCGCTCTAGCGTCTCCTCCACGTTGCGACAACCGACGCACTTGCACATCATCGTGCATGCAATCTTAGCCTGCAAGAGAAAAGAAAGGGTGATTATAACGCTCAGTTGTGTAAATGATTGCTAAAATTTAAATTTAGACTGAATCAGCACTATTGACCATCGAAAATAACCCCAAAATATCAACCCACCACTTCCTAGAATTTAAACTGGAAAAATGTGCGTTTTATTTGTGCAAAATAAACAAATTTATCTTCCTGTAATTTATCAAAAAAGAACAGCTGCAAAAAATCTATTAGAAACTCTGCAAACACTGTATATTCTGATTGAATTGAGTCTATTCAATCAGTCTAAAATTTATACTAAAGCGATAAAAAAAATGTAACCAATCTGGAATTTGTTTATGTACGAAGTTATTTGAGGAACAATTACTGATGATAAAATCATATTGGCTTAAAAAGTTATAAATGCAACTAGCTGCGCCCCGCGGTTTCACCAGACAAATCTCGATCCCGTGGAAATAACAGGATAAAAAGTATCCTATGTCCTAATCCAGGTCATGGTCTACTCATGTGCCAAATTTCATCCAAATCCGATTAGCCGTTTTAGCGTGAAAGCGTAACAAACATACATACAAAAAAACAAATCTTTTCTCTTTAATATAATATTATTAGTTTAGATTACCTCATAGCATTCACAGTAGTTTTTGAGACATCCACTTCTTTTGCAGTTACATCCTTTGTTGTGTCTTCTTATAATGTCTGGACCACCACTTTTCGCTTTACCTATTTTCGGCCTGTAATGATACAAAATTCGGTATTTGTAAGTAGTTATAGTTTTATTTAGAGCCTCAAATAATAACGCCCTATCACAGATGGTACATTATTTGTCAGTGACTAATTCTCAACGAATTAAACAGCCCCAGTTGTCAAATATTAATCAATTACCGACAAAAAAAAGTCATCTGCGTGTGACCTTAACAGTGGTACACATCGCGCAAAACTTTATGAGCTCTCTGAACGTAGGCCCGAGCGCAAACCGCGCATGGTACAGTTGAGTAAGTCACCTATATTATGAAAACTGCGCAGCCACTCACGTGCAACTTCCGAGAGCTCAAAGTTTTGCGCGAACTGTATTAATATTTCCCATCATATTTACCTAAAAGCATTAGGGTTCCTATCCAGACACGCCCTGATAGCCTTCTGCCGCAACTCTTCATTCTCCAGGTTATTATGACAGTTGTTACAGTTGCAGCGGTTGCAGAACTCGCCGTTCGCAAAACAGTCGCAGTACAACTTGAGACATTGTGACTTTGTGCAGTTGCAAGCCTTGCGAGGCCTAAGACCTAGGTCGCCGGATACTAGGTCTGGAAAAAAAAGGACATTGTATGACTAAGGGCTGATTTTACCAAAGTCAGGTATAAAATTGACGTCTGACAGATCCAGTATGGAATCATTGTAAAAAATTCAAAATTTATTCTCAGAAAAACACTTATTCTGGGTACAAAGGTTGGAGCTCACTCAGAGATTCACAAAAAAAAAAAACCGCTCATTGTGTTTTCCTTTTTGTTTCAATAAACACTTTCTTCGTGCCCTCTAAAGCCCAAAGTGTTAGTCAGAGGTTTAAAGTAAACCCACAGTAGGGCAGTTATTTACAATTACGATTATGGGAATAATCTGCTGAGCCTTTACCGGGGCTTTTTATGTTGTGGTCGGCTTCCAGTCGGCTGCAGTCTTCCGTATGCAGCTGAATACCAGTATTTTACATAGAGCGACTGCCTATCTGACCTCCACCACCCAGTTACTGGGTAATACGATACTCCTTGGTAAGACTGGTTGTCAGACTTTCGGGCTTCTGACGACCCGTAACGACTGTCAAAGATCCACGAATGACAGCCGTGACCAACGGCTTAAGGGGGATGCGCCATGGTAGCCAGCGAAATTCAAGTTTTCTTACGTTTTTTGCAATTTGCAGGTCAGTACTAGGCTGTATGGTGATCTAAATATAATTCGCGACCGTATCAAATATGGCTTTACAGAATTATAATAATTAGAATCAGCAATACAACTCCTTAAGTTAGAATTGTCCTCAAATGTAATGATTTCATGAAATAGTCATTCAATAGGGTAATATGAACTTATAGATCTCTATAAGTTCATATTACCCTATTGAATAACTATTTCAATGTATTGCTGATTCTAATGATTATAATTCTGTAAAACCATATTTGTTAGGGTCGCGAATCATATTTTAAGCAAAATACAACCTGACAGTAACCTGCAAATTGCAAAAAACGTAACAAAATTTGAATTTCGCGGGCTACCATGAAGGTTCCGCCTTAAAGTTTCCGCGGCACGGAGGGGTCTTGGTATGTAAAGACGGTCACCCATCCACGGACCAACCGCGGCAAGCGTAACTAAACCTGATCGATCGACCCGTGCGGCTATTATTACTTAGCAACAAGCTCCTCACAAGATTATAAGGTAATAAAAGGTCTGTAAAACACAAACATTATACAAGTGTAGTTGAGTAGGTTTACATCTATAAATATTAAAGTGAGTTCATAATCCCATTCTGTCACTCTATCTAAAATTTCTACATTTAAATCTGTAAGTTTTATGGTGTACATAATAAAGAGTATTCTATTCAATTCTATGATAAAATATTTTAACAAGTTGACACTATCATTATAACTTACCACTTTCAGAGAGAGCTTGTGACGTCTGACGCGGTGAGAGGTACGGCATGTTTTCTTGTTCCATATTAGAGTAGCTTGATCTATCGTCCTGTAAACAAGCATTGTATTCGTAAAAAAATATGTGAACGCAATCGGTTCCGCTACTAGCCTTGCTGACTATCATATATGTAGAAATGAGAGAACAGGAATTTCAACTAGTCTATATTGTGCTCATCATTATGAACAACTTTTACTATGGGACCAAACCTGTAATCGCGAAAAAAAAAACAGCTGTTCCCTACATTTATGTTCGCAAACTAGTGGCTCTGTAAGCTCTAGACCTCGCGAGTCTTTGCATAGCTTATAACTGAATAAATATTCATCTTAAAATAAAATCCTTAAAACAAAAAGCGCGCTCTAGGAGCGCGAAATGGCTGAAATATGTTTTCTTTTTACGTTTTCGATAAATCTCCGCCATTTTGAAAACTTAAATTAGGCAAAAAATTCAGTGTAATATTGAATCTGCTCACAAAATTTCACGAGAATCGGTTAACAAATGCGACCTGTAGCGGAGAACAGCCGGACATCCGGATATACGAAAGCATTTTTTCCCAAGCAGATACGGAGACGCTTCGAGCTCGCTCGGTCAATAACACTGCGTAATTATTTACTAGACGACAAAGTTAATTAGATTCATTCAGTGGTCTAATTAACATGGTATCCGGAAAAATAGTGCTAAATCGAACGCCGTGTCTGCATACCATTCGATACGCGTACGTGCCGGATCGAACATCAATCAATGTTATCGAAGGAGCCCTCTAAATACTGTTTACTATTTTATAAGGCAAATCAGGTAATCGGGATGTGTCATTTTCGACACGACAGCCTGTCGAATGCTTGTGAAAAACTACGGTGTACCGGTAACCAGTCGGGGAGGACGCATTCCACAAAGTAGTTAAATTGGTTTGGTCGGCTAATAAATAAAATGGATATTGGTATATATGAGATTGGTAAACTCCAACACTGTTTAACTCCAACAAAGTTGGCACATAACATATTGTATATTTGCATGGAGAAGGTTTTAAGAGGGTTTTGTTCGACCTCCGACGGCCGATGGCGCGGTCAAAACCTAATTATGTTATAATATTGTTTGTTTTCGTCCCCAACGATTTAATTTTAAAATTAACATACCCTCATCTGGTTCTGCTGTTTCCCGTAGCTGGAAGGTATCACTATCAGAGGGTGCTCGTCAGATCGGCGGCTACTGTCGTGATCCATGCTGCTGTCGTCATCCCCAGGCGTCTGACAACGATACATTAACATCAGACCAGTATCACAGCTTATTTAATACTAGCTTCTGCCTGCGATTTCGTCCGCGTGAAATGTCTTGTTCCCCCGACCTACCCCTGTCGCATCGCATCGCCTGCCCACGCTATTACTTCGTTTTTGCTTACCGTTAGTTCTGACTTTTTTATTTTTGCTCGGCTCCTAAGGGTCCTAGCTTGATATTGAATAGCCCATAGCATTCCTCAATAATTGGACTATCAAATGCAAAAACCATTTTTCAAATCCGACCGGTGGTTTCAAAAATTACCCCCTACAGACAAACTTAAAACGAACAAATTTTTGCTTTTGACAATATTATTATTACTATAGAAAACATGCGAAATGTTTGATTAATTAAATAAAGCTATGCTTGGTTAATTTTTTTTGAAGCTTTTGTTTATAACTAGCACCTAGAAAGACTTTACACAAATCAAATCTGAAAAAAAAGCGCATTTGTATGCAAATGAATTGTCACTAACCTCCCGTCTCTCATAGTCCACTTCAACTTCATGCATGCTATGCATTCCTTCTTGCGAGTCATCAGCCACAGTATCAGCTATAAGCGCCCTCAAAGCCGCTTTCGACTCTCGCTCTTCTTCGCTCCGCTCCACTCGTCGCTCCGCTCGCCGCTCCGCTTCCCGCTCTGCGTCTCGCTCTGCGTATCGCTCAGTCAGCGTCACCTCCACGTCTTCAGTCATAGTGCGACTTTCTATAAGCTCTGACATATCTTCCAAGTCTGGTTCAGCCATCGGTGATAGCGGCGCCAATAAACTTTGCGAAGAACGAGAGGGTTGTTGTTGCTAGTGAAAAAAAATATTTTATTTATTTAATTTTTTATACAGAATTTACTTTAATTTTGGTGAAATATCGATGAAACACGTTTGCCTACCCCTGCTGAGAATAGAGTCGTCATATTGTTTGACGTCAAAATGACACTTAACATGTAGACTTGTGAAATTGTATCAAAAATAGGGCCCGCATAGGCCCTTAGGGCCTTTTGTACAATTAAATTAAAACTATTCAGTTCAAGGGTATATCGCAGCCTACATCACGGTAAATTGTAATTACAAGTTTGTCAAAATATTGTGTATCGACTTTTGAATGAATGCACATAGATTATTTTTATTAAATATATTCGTTTCACACATTAATTATATAGAGAAGGTATTTCGAAAGGAACATTATTAAATTTACGATCATAAAGCATTTTTCACGACACGGTTAAAAATGTAGATTTGTTTCGTTAATTTTAGTACTTTTACATACCTGCGCGAGTTGCGATGGTTTCATAGCTACTGGCGCTATTCGCACCAACTTTTTCTGGGGCTTCGTCGTCACTGCACAACAAAATACAATTTTATTAATTCTATGTTAGCTCTTCAGAAAAACATTCCAACTAGTGACAACTGACTTTCATCATTTAAAATTATTCCAAAGTTAGTTCCATGTTTAATATTTTCAAATTAGAGTTTCAAATAGAGAAACATTTGGGAATTAGACTTGGGTGTCAATATTATTTGAATTTTTCGTTTTCCATTTTCTCAAATTCATATGCAGGTGTCACACAGTGAAAAAAATTAAGTGTGAAGTTATTTAAGCTTCATGGTTTCGTAGATTTAATTTATTTTATTACAAACACTCTGGGTGTTGCGGCGTTGCTCGGGAGAGGCCTATGTCCACCATTGGACTGCGATAGACGTAGTTGAATTAGTAGGTTATTCATTACAGCAACGGTTTCCCAAAAGAGCGGTGACCGTCACATGCGGTCGTAAGATCCAAATACAGATCGTTTTTCGACACCTCAATGTCAAATACTGGTGAAAATTAAAGGTTTTCATGACAGCCGTTACAAATATGACGGAAACGCTCTTTCTTCTAGGAAACTGTAGCTTAAGGGGAAAAAACAGTGTATTTTGTCATGGGCGCTATTTTGAATCCCGAACGTAATGAAGGATTCTGTCTCCCGAGCGTATCGAGAGACACCTTTATCCCCGATACTCTACTTTTCGCACCTACTGCGAGGTAATAAAACCAATTCCATTTCCGAATTGGTAGCTTATGAAACTGATAAATAACCGGGGAATATCAAGTTATTTCTAGTTTCATACACAATTTTATCTAAACTTAAGCAATTTCATCAAAAACACAAGAAATAATATCGTCAATAAGACGCCCAAATCCAACATTTTAACGCGGAGGCTGTTGCGCGTACCACAACAAGCGATCAGCTCTTGTGATGACATACCGCCATTACCACCACAGATAATGTAGAAACACCTGCTGACGAGTCTAGCATGTACACATGGCTACATATCAAGCTATAATTTCCAGTATAGGCTGACCTCTCATTGTACGGAAATCCTATGCAATGCGAGATCAACTGGACGAAGTTTGACAGAAAGGACTCAACCCACACTATGGTCAAAAATGAGTTATGCATGCCAAAGAGGTCCTATAAGTTTGTTCTTTCACTCAGCAAAAAAGATCCGTGATACTACAAAGATAAGGTTGATTTTTTAATGATGCGAACCAACCCACATAAAGACGGGTATTTTTCTACAAACCACTAATAACCCAAACTACCCAAGCAGTTTTTAATAAATTCAACTTGAAAGAAGCAGGTCTATATTTAATATAACAAAATTGTCTCCAAGCAAAATATTCCAACTGTAACATCATTGCAGCAATACACACCTAAACTTAAAACCTCAATAACTCAAAAATTACTTTTTGTGGGTTGAGTTCTTTTTGCTAAACTACGTCCAACTTATACTGGAAATGTATAACTTGATAGTAGCCGTGTGTACATGATTCAATAATACATTTTGGACTTGACCATACACAAAAAACAAATTGTTTTTATTGTAGTATTTAATTAATATCCATCATTACTTATCTAAATACAATCGTAGTGTAGTGAACTGTACATTTATATTTTTTTATAAACTTTTACGAGGTCTGGGAACGATTGTTATGCCAAAACATAGTTTTAGAATTTTTGTCTTTTTTTCTGAATGTATGTTCCATCATCACGCAAATACTACTGGATAGATTCGGATCAAATTTGGCACAAATATTCCTCATAAGTCTGGTCAGTCTGTAGGCTATAAACTATCACGCTATTTACTATGGGGGATGAGCAATATCGTCGGCCTAATTCGTTAACCTGCTAAGTCCATTTTCACATAGTTTACAAAGAAAAATCTGAATAATATCTCTATTAATTTAGCAATCAAAATTCTGAAAATCCCGTTGGTTTCTATAATTTTTCTTGATATTTTAACAATATAATGTAGCAGCATAACTTATACACATTTTATAAAATTTAGAAAAACAATTATTTAGCAGTTTGTCGAGGTGAAGTTTCAATTTGCTTGAGGACTTAGCAGTTTTTTATTTAAATTGAGTATGGTATAAAGATTTTGACGCATCGCAAACGGCACGTGGATCTGGGAACGTTGTCAGTACAAAACTGAGGCCCCAACGGGATTTAGCAGGTTTGCGTTGTGCAGATTGACTGGTGGTCAGAAAGCAATTTTTCGGGCATAGCATTAGTCATCTTTTTTTGGCTAATATCGCAGTTATTCCTTAAACGATACGGTAGATAATAGATTGAACTTTTTAACTGGTATAAAAATTAAATTTAGCCAAAAAATGGACTTAGCAGGTTAACGAATTAGGCCGACGATATTACATTATGTTCGTATTCTTCTCCTCAAATTGTAAAAAGACGCGCCAAAAGGTTGGGATATTGCAGATAGTTACTGATTTAACTTTTTAAACGATTATCATCACGCTATACCTTTATGGAGCTAGGCAGTCAATCATAACATATGCAGGGTGGGTTTTTGAGATAGGGCGATAAGGGCAGGTACCTTAACCTTTGTCGCTACAAGACAACGGTCTTAGGAGACTGCCCTTAATTTTTTTAAATATTTTGAAAGCATTCACAGATTTTGAGAAAACAGTTACAGTCAGCAAGAGAATAGGCAATTTTAAATGAAAAAACTTTTTGTTTATTCTACGGATTAAAAAACTCTATGGAACAAACTGAGGTTTGAGTACTAGAAAAGTCCGAAATCCAAAAATCTTTCTATACATTTCGTAGGAAATGAGACTGAGATGAGAGAACACAATATACCAGTGTATGACAACAGTCGAATTATTCCATTACTTCACTGGGCTTAATAGGGAACAAATATAGCAGATAGTTACAGATTTATTCAAATAAATGATTATCATCCCGCCATACCTTTACAGAGATAATCATCACATAATTTAAGAATGGCTATTTTAGTCAACTTCCAACAAAGCAATAGCTTGACGGTTCGACGACTGCTTTGCAAGTTCGATTCCCGATTAAATTGATATTGTTTGTGCCTGTTTTTTATATTTTGATATACTATTATAATATGATAGTTCGTAGAACGTATGTACGTTCTAAGAAGAAGACGTTCTTTGAAGACGCTTAAACTTTGTTTTTCTATGTAGAAAAACAAGGTTTAGGCGTCTTCTGTCATCTTTGGTTATAGTAAAAATAAATAGGTAGGTATCTATGGTTAGGTGACTGTGTCCCGTGTGTTTACAATTTTACTATTACATTATATTAGTGATAGCTGTTCATTGGGAAAAATCTGTAAGGAGGCATAAGTCAGTGTACCAGTGTTGTCATTAGGTTGTATACGAGGGCGGCACTGAAAATTTCGGGAATCAAGGAAGTGACACAACATTACTATTTAAAATTGTATTTATTGCTTTTCGAAGTATTCTTCGCGAAATTTGACACATTTTTCCATACGATGGAACCAATCATTGAAGCAACCATTCCATTCGGAAGTTGGGGTCTCCAAAATGCCCGTTTTGTAGGCGTCCACAGTTTCTTCAGGTGATGAAAATCTCTGTCCACGCAATTTATTCTTTATTTTAGGGAAAGTATAGAAATCACTAGGGCTTAGGTCGGGGCTGTACGGCGGATGGTCTAATAATTCTATGTTTTCTTGCTCTAAAAACTCTTTTGTTCTGTGCGCGGTGTGAGAACTCGCATTGTCGTGATGGAGGATGATGCGGCGGTTGCAGTTAGTTCTCTTTACGGAGTTCAGAAACGACCTGTGGCAAACAAATGCTAGCATACCATTCTGCATTAACCGTTCTTTGTCCCTCAAGAGGAATAGTCGTAACATGGCCGGTTTTGGAGACAAACGTGGCCACCATTTTTTTTGCAACACTCCGTGAACGAACAATTTTTGTTGGCTTTAACTCATTTTCGAACACCCAAACTCGTGACTGGTTTTTTGTTTCGGGTTCGTACGCGTATATCCAGGATTCGTCACCTGATACGATGTTGTATACAGCATTTGAGGATCCTGCGTGGAATCTTTCGAGAGTTCTGACGCACCAAGTAACGCGAGCCGCTTTTTGCTCTTCACAGAGCGAATGCGGTATCCATCGGGAAAACAACTTTTTTACACCTAATTGTTTATGCAAGATTATTTGTATTTGACTCATGCCAATGTCTAAAGTTGCCTGAATTTCGCGGTATGTCACATGTCGATCTTCCTCAATCAGCTTACGCACAGCATCAACGTTTTCTTGGGTGTCTGCAGTTTTTGGACGACCTTGACGGGGATCATCACTGAGCTTGACACGTCCACGTTGAAATTCAGCAAACCAGCGATAAATTGTGGTTTTGGATGGGGCTTCATCACCAAATGCAGAAATCATCCGGTCAACACACTGTTTTTGTGTTAAATCACTTCGAAAGTCATAATAAATCATCGCTCTTGAATTTTCTCCAGTCAATTCCATTTTCTCAACGACTAAACAAGTTTGACAAAACCTTGTGACAAGACCGAGAATCTTTTTTTAAATAAATAAATGGTATTCGATTTTTAAAACCGAGGAGTTTTCAATTAAAAAGATTTTAATATGACAGGAACAGTGGAAATATTCCATTTCCGATACTTTTAGTGCAGCCCTCGTATGCAGGCACGTAGGCATTCAATAATTCATTTAAAAACGAAAAACTTCGCAACCAATGGGAAATTGCTACGAAAGGCTACGGGTGTCGACCGACGGGCTTCTCACGCGAACAACTGTACGTCTCTTGCTCCCGCGTCGCCAATCCTAACTTTCTGTATATTCTGGCTGCTGAGACCAAAACTACAAACGTTGTATAAAGGGAAGATTGTAAAAATATTTTAGTATAATGTGTTGTTAGTTCCGCATGAACAAAATTGGCAACTAAAGCCTATGAATTAAGAACTGTTCGATCGAGCTGTACATTTATAGAAAAAAATGTCTTTATTTATGGTAAAAGTTGTCATTCATACAATTTTTTTAGTTGAGGTTCCAAATCTAAACCACATTATAACTGCTATTATGCACCAGCGGGTCATAATTAAATTATTACAATATTATTGCCCGGCTAGGGACTAGGCCTTTAAGAGGGCGCACACGGGTCCACTGCCACTGCTTTAAAATAATATTAGTAACTTTCTATTGAGACACGGAGCAACAAAATTCGATCTAAAGAAAAGCGGCTACATTCCTCTAGATCGTATTTTGTTGCTTCATGTCTCAATATGAAAGTTTTTAAAAGGTATTAGAAAATTCTAGACACACTTACCGAGGGTGCTTATTGAGCCATTATTCAAAATTCCTTCTCAGTCACGGGGTAATATTGTTTAAAGGAGTGGCGCTAGTGGACCTGTGTGCGCCCTCTTAATGACTTGCTTTAGATTTGCATGACATATAATTTGACAATGACAAGCAGGTGGTGTGAAAAAATAATTGATAACCTACTTTTGGCACTCGTATTTCCAGTAATTACTAACGGCGGAGGCTGTCCACTGATCATTTTCTCTGCGGTCATCTGAATTAGATTACCTGAAACATTTACAAACATAAACATCTGAGAATGTGATACTTTTAAAGAAATAGTAAAGGCGTGTTTACACGAAGAGTTGAGAGAGCAGCTGGACGTGATGAACAGACAGCTGTGCTTCTGGGGAGTTTGTTGCCACTCTTGTTCCCAGCTAAAGTACTAGAAAGTGGTGAAGGTCGTGTGGGCCGAGAGACTGTCTTAAGTAATTTTGACGTTCATAAAGCGCTGATTCTCAGCCTGGTTTGGTCTGAGTTTTGATTATGATGCGAAATATTCCGTATTTAATAATAATAATAATATGGAAGTGAGTGTTGGGTGTGGCAAAAAAAGCATGAAAGTAGAATAAATGCTGTGGAAATGCGTTCCTTGCGAAGCATGTGTGGTGTGACTATGAATGATAGACTGAAGAATGATGTGATAAGGCAACGGTGCGGTTTAAAAGAAGATGTAGTGACAAAAATTGAAAATAGTATGCTAAGATGGTTTGGTCATGTTGAGTGGATGACTGAAGGGCGACTAACAAAAGGTTTTTACAAGGCAGATGTGAGTGGAACCGCCGTAAGGGGACGCCCTAGGAAAACATATAGTGACCTTATTGATGTTCTTCAGAAAGGACAGATGCGTAGTACTCACAACCAGCGTCCGTGTATGACCAGATGTATGAACGTAAACGAGGCAAAAGTAGTATGTAAGGATCGTAGCAGGTGGCGTTCTGTAGTTTCTGCCTACACCCATGGGAAGAAGGCGTGAGTTTATGCATGTATATAAATAATTACAGCTTGTAGGACCATGGCGTTAACAAGCAACATTGGCAGCACGTTTGTACTAACTCTTTCTTTTACTTGTCTGTGTGTCCATACAACAACATAATGAATTAATTGACATACCTTTATTGTCAGTCAAAACGAAACTTTTAGCTGGGACGGCCATTGTAGGTGTTTGCGATTTAGCCGCAATCTTCTGCGGCGCGGGAGTGGGATTTGTTATCAGTCGGATATATTGAATCTACAACAAAAACATAGAATCTTATTATTCTTGACATTTACAACACAGAAATAACAACTTTTTAGGTACAGAACTAAATCACTATCATATTTTCAGGTACCTTCTTTTTTAATATATTTCTAAAAGGGTGGTTTTTGGGGTTTCTTTTTGAAGTGAAACCCTGATGAACTTTGCGCTCTTTCTGAACAGTATACGAAACTGAACCGTCACGCTCGGTCCGTGACGCTGAATCGCGTGAAGATACTCGGCGCTGAATCTCTTATACTCGGCTCCAGTCGTAAGTTTTCCCTTCTATCGTGTGGTCATAAGCACACAATCTCTTTTTTAACGGACTTCTAAAAAAGGAGGAGGTTCTCAATTCGACTGTACTTTTTTATGTGTCTTGGTTCAAAACTTTTTTCTAGGTGAACCGATTTTGATGTTTTTTTTTTAATTTTATTATACCTACTTTAAACCAATGCATAATATAATATATTATTGCATAATTTGTATGACTTTGATTTTAATTACATTCTGTAACTACTCTAACTCACACACTGAATTAATACTTGTTAAAATTAAAAAAAAAACATCTACTTTTCAATATTTGTAAATATGTGAGCACCATGTATCTATCACATAATTATTTTCCCGTCATTGCTTTATATTTAATTCTTTTACCTATTATGGTATAGTAATTTTATTCTAAGTGCATCGTCTTCACGTATAATTATGTAATAATGTATAGTGTATACATAATATTGTAAAACATTTTAAAAGAGTAACAGTGGAATTTCTTGTCCATTCTTCTCCATACGAAACTACGTTTTGGAAGCGGCAACTAGAATCAATTCTATTATTTTTTTTGTAAATTTTGACGTCCAAAAGTGCCTTTTATGTGCCTATTTGAAATAAATGATCTGACTTTGACTATGCAAATGTGAAATGTTAGTCAATTTTCTTTCCATACACTAGCTTTTGTGTGTTATCAATTATCATACTTACACCTTTCCCAGGTACGTTTATTTGATGTAGCTGCGATCTTTGTCCCTGTATCACCACATTACCGTCCTTAGTTATCTAAAACAAAAAAGAAAATCTTACTAATCTTCATCAGGCACCAAAATAAATACAAGAGGATTATGATCGTCACATACCTGTGCAGTTTTAGAAGGCGCAGTTGTCTTCAAAATAACGTTTTGACTTGAATTCGCTGTTATAACAACCTTTTTGGTGGTATTAGCAGCTGTAACAATAAAACCATGGTATAATAATATACTTCGCCAGGTAAAGCACTCCGAGACACAGTAGTCACGTGGAAGACACAAGCCTACGTCATCACCGCTGTGTTACCAGTAGTGTGTAATAATAACTCCCCAAACGCCTTTAGTGCCTGTGCGAATCCGATAAAACAATGAGGTTTTAACTAACAACTACGTTGGTATATGTTTAAATTGAATTGTTTCGTTTGATTAGAAAAACTAAACGACAATTTAAATGCTTTATATTTTTTTTTTAACATAATGGTGACTGAAAATGTTTCCATAATTCGTGTTTTGTTGCAATAAAGTGGCAGCCGGATAGTGACGCAAGCATGTGTCACTACCGGAATGCCAGACCTTGTTTTCTTAGGCCATGAATAAAACCTATTTTATAGCAGCTAATACCAATTTTAATCTACACAAATAAATAAAATTAAAGTGTCCGTTTGTAATGTCAAAATAAAAGCTTTTTAATAAATGCATATGAAAGTACATATACGGTAAGTACTTATATAACACAAAAAACATTTTTTTAATTGTTTATTTGTGTCTTTCTTTCGGCTAATCTCCGAAACGGCTGGACCGATTTTGATGAAATTTTGTAAAGGGACTTTGAACCGTGGGGAAGGACATAGGCTACTTTTTATCGACATAGCATGCGGGCGAAGCCGCGTGCGGAAGCTAGTGCATAATATTATGAATTGTACAGCTAGTTTATAGCAAAGTATTGTGAAATTGTTGCGGCATATAACGCCACATGCGAACTACGCAAGCTCACCGCGCGATTAGCATATACAACCTGTAACATAATAAACGCAAGAGCTCAGACACCCCAATTAGAAAAATATACTAAATTTGAAGACTAAAAATAACATCAGTAATTTAATACAGTTCAATAAAACATGTTATTTTTATAAAACAGTTATCCTGACTAAACGCAAAACGGTGAAAAAAAATACGTAAATTAGGTCGTGTATTAAAGTAGGCTTTATTTTATTTTATTTTTTTATTTTAGATGAGTTTGCTCTTGACTCTAGTCTAGGTCAGAGATGACAGAGACAAAGTCGACGATGGAGTGAGCTTACCCAGAAGAAGCCTGTTCACTCTCACTTTGAAGAGATTTGGGTTGTATGCGGTCGGAAACACAGGCGCAGGCAGAGAATTCCACTCTTTTGCTGTGCTGTGTTTTGTATTGCTCTAAGATAAGGCTTAAATATCCTTAAATGACCATTAAATTATACAGGGTGGCGGGGACACCGACGCGAAACCTGTTACCATGGATTCAGTACATGATTTTAAAAACCCCTTCGTTAAAAATTTTCGTTGTTTATTAAAAGAAAATTGCTGTTCCATACATTTTGATCGCGTAGGTATTGCACTTTTCTAGGACAAAGCAAATTTTGTTTTTGATAACCTACACATTTCTACGCTAGAGGGTCTAGAATAATGTGCTGAATTAAAGGTTATAGTCTGCGCGTCGATGTCTCTGCCACCCTGTATAAAAGACATTTTCATATAAATAATGATGGAAATCGATTCAGAAGCCGATTATAAACTACTTTCAGGGACCTAAGTCTACTAATTTACAAACGTTGCAATTGTCTCTTTTGGCGATTGTTAGTTTTTGACAGTTTTGTATGGCAAATCTGTCAAAAACTCACAATGCAGAGACCATTGCGACGTTTGTATATTAGTAGACTTGGCCCCCAGGTCTCGGTTTTATTCTGTTACACCTTGTATACAACGTCCCGACATCAATCGTCGGGCGGTAGCTCACCAGACAAAACACCTGTCTGGTCGGAGGAACCTCCCTTTTCTATAGAGGATGAAGTACTTTACACCCTGTTCCTCATACCTCTATTAAGTATTATGAAACGCATTTCTGTTCCTGACTTTCCTTCCTATATAGCGCAAACGCCCCCTGCTTTGTCTTTATGCAAAAAGGGCGCAACCAAAACTCAATTCCTGGGTCAGGAAAAGGCAAAATCTCTATGGTAATAAAAATGTGTGGGGTCGGGTCACCTCCGTCAGGAACGAAGTTCCTTACGCATTTTCTTCAACACCCGAATGTAATTCGATATGGAGATCTAGATCGTGTGATAAAAAAAAACATTTTGACCTCTTTATTGGCTTCAGCACCCTCGAAAAGCATGAAAACGACAATAATGTTTTTTTTTTATAATTTTCGCAGCCGCCATCTTGGATTCATTTTGACCTCACTATCGGCTTCAGCACCCTCGAAAACCATGAAAAGTATTTCTCTCTCTCTCTTTGTCTCCTTGTTTTTTTTTTATACATAATAAAAATTCGCATGGAGGGGACATAATGCTTTCTCGTTACGTGAAGATTTCTACAATTTTCTACAAGTTTGCTCCTACCGCGAGCTATGTTAAAGAACTTCGTACCAAAAAACTCACCTTGTGACGTCATCGGCATCAATTTAGGTGTCGGCGATTTTATGGCTATGATTTGTTTCTTGGCGAACTTCACTCCTTGTTTAGAAGGAGACGCCAATACCACCTGCAATTTAAGTGATCATGATTCATATTAACTTTTTCACGTACTTGTAGATGTTTTAAGCTGCCAATGTTGCTATTGTAGCTTCTAAAATAGTACTTCTTTTTGTGTCTTTCCTTCTTTCCAAACAAAGTAGAATCAGTATGACATAATTAAAGTTCCTTGAATGCTACAAAAATATCCTGTGGTATACAGCCAAAATTACCATAACGTCAGTGAACTGTAACTTCGAATAAGTGCATTTATATTGAGCAAATCAAGATTCAATTTTAATGTACACTCAGCAAAAGAGACAAGTATGCAGGGTCGCCTGATATAGTTGAACTTTAGTAAGAAACCGATGAATGTTTTTGAATAAAATGAAATAAAATTAATAGAAAACCAACTGGTCATTTATAAAATTAAATTTCATTCGAAAACATTCATCGGTTTCTTACTAAACTTCAACTACACGACTAATTTTTAATTAGTACAAAAAAAATAGGGCTCTATCCGTACCCTTTACTGATCATATTTCTGTATTCAAAAGTCAAAAAAACGAAATCCCAAAATTGTCTACGAAAATTCAACATAATTGGTAAACTCATAATAGAATCAATCATTCATAACAATTGCTACTAGAAAATACTACGCATAGTATTTTTCCATTTCGGTCGCAAGTTCGCAATTCATAAGTTCCGGCAAACTCCCATCTAAGCTCAAGCCACGCCCCCTTTTGCGCCGGCGCTACCCTACCTTACCGCCACGCGCCAGCCGGCCAGCGATCCATTTTCGAGCAAGCGAGTGCAACAAACGAAAGAGACAGTCGTAAGTTTTCTGTATATGTCTGGGCAGGAATCTTAAACGACACTATCGTTGGCCTTTATTTTATTGAAGGGCGTCTTAATGGCGAAAGTTATTCGGACAATGGTGTCTTCAATGTTAGATGACATTCCATTAGCCAACTTACGAGGCCTCTGGTTCCAGCAAGACGGCGCGCCTCCGCACTACCATAGCGCAGTGCGTGAGTACCTGACGGAGGAGTTCGGGAGTCAGTGGATTGGTCGAGGCGGCCCCGTGGCATGGCCTCCACGCTCACCTGATCTCACGCCCTTGGACTTTTTTTTGTGGAGTGAAATTAAACGGCGAGTGTACGTTAGTCAGCCAACAAGTACCGAACAATTAAAACAGCGCATATTGGACGCATTTGACCAAGTGAAAAGTGAGCGAAACATACTATTATCATTAGAAAACAATTTAATTAAACGTGCCCGTCTTTGCATCGATAATGGTGGTGGACATTTTGAAGGACAATTAAAATACCTGTAAGTTTTTTTTGAGTTTTGTAAATACGTTAATTATTGTAAATATCAGCTGATTCAACCTTTTTAAATACTCCAAAATTACATTTTAAACAAGTTCTAAAGCTTTAATTTAATTTATTTTTACTTTCGTTACCTGATTGTTTTAATTGTAAAAAAGTTGGTAATTTTGTTGGTCCTAAGCCCAATTAAAGTATGAAGGAAAAGTTTGAATTGATTATGTGCCTATTATTTATCGTGAACCTTTTATTTTACATTTTCTTAGTTTTCAATCGTAAAGCATAAGATGCGTTTAAGTTACCTACAATTACAATAACAGCTGTTGGAGTCGGGGCAAGTTTGAGCGAGATACGCGAACGCGAGAGCGAGACAATATGAATAATGAATACTATTATGAATGACCTGTACAATATCTCCATAAATTGACTGAGATTTTGGGATATAAATAAACGCTAATAACTTTGCTGTTTATGAATATTATTTATTGAGACTTTACATATATAATAACAAGACCTTCTCTAATAAGTCATTTAAGTATTTGTACTAATTAAAAATTAGTAGTGTATATCTGGCGACCCTGGATACTTATCTCTTTTGCTGACTGTACATTCACATAACAATATTATGAAGATATAATAGGTCTTTACCTATGAAATTGCCGTTTTGTATGAAAAAATTTAAACGAATTTTTTTCATGAATTTTTTATTTGTATTAATCGAAGTAATCACCCATGCAATCAATGCATCTTTGCCATCGCAGTGGCAGTTTATTGATGCCCTTCTTAAAGAAATCAGCTGGACGGGAGGCAACAAATTCTTCAAAGGCATTTTGTACTGCCTCTCGGGTATTAAATTTTTTTCCCGCCAAGAAGTTATCCAAATTCTGGAAAAAGTAGTAGTCTGTAGGCGCAAGGTCTGGTGAGTAGGGCGGATGACGGAGAGCTTCCAACCCCAGTTCTTGCAACTTGGAGACCGTCTGCTGTGCAGTATGAGGTCGCGCGTTGTCGTGCAGGAGCAGCGGAGACGAGCGATTGACCAATGCTGGTTGGAGATGCGCCAGCTTCTCCATCATTGTGTTCAGTTCTTCACAGTACACATCTGCAGTAATGCTCACCCCGTTTGGTAAGAAGCTGTGATGAATCACACCGGCGCTAGACCACCAAACAGTGACCATCACTTTTCTAGGGGTAAGTTTTCGTTTAGGGCATTGTTTAGGTGCTGAACCAGGATCCAACCAACTTGCTGAGCGCTTACGGTTATCAAACAGAATCCATTTTTCATCGCAGGTAACAATGCGGTTCAAAATTCCTTCATTTGTGTGTCTGTTGAGCAGTGCAAGGCACGTCTCGACGCGTACTTCGCGCTGGCGATCATTGAGTTCGTGGGGCACCCATTTGTCAAGCTTTTTTACCTTGCCAATTTGACGCAAATGGACCAATATTGTTTTGACGCTAACGTCGAAAGCTGCTGCTAATTCAGCCGTAGATTGTGTATCATCAGCTTCCACAATCGCCTTTAATTCGTCATTGTCGACCAAAGTCTTTGGACGACCGCGAGGTTCATTTTTCAGGTCGAAATTTCCAGAACGGAAGCGAGCAAACCAATAACAGGTGGTGCGTTGGTTTGTAGTGTTAGCTCCGTAAACGTCGTTGATGTTGCGTGCCGCTTGTGCCGCGTTGCTGCCACGACGGTACTCATATTCCATAATTACTCGAATTTTTAACGTATCCATGATGACGAAAAAGATTGAAATGCGATGAAAATGTAACACTAATCAATAAAGAAATGACTACTTTTAGAAAAAAAAATCCATGTTTTTAAAATAAAATTAATTTGAAATTAGAATTCTTAGCCAAACAAAAATTATTTTGATTTGAAATGGCCAGTACTGCAGAACGGCAATTTCATAGGTAAAGACCTAATATAATACAGCTCACCTTATTTGATCCTATAGAGATGGGCACAGTCTTCTGTTGCATGACGTATCGCGTCTGTGTAGTGGCGGCACCCGACGACGAAGGCATTAATTTAGTTATTACCGCCGGTTGGCCAAGCGAATCTAGGTTAGGCTGCCCTGTTGAATTACACATACAGATTATTAATTCCAATTCACGGATACAAGAACTTGAGACTAAACGAAGAAGCTAGAACGCCTAAGGCTCAGCGTAGACCGAATGAAGCACAAGGTAATAGTTTTCCTGGCGTCATTGAGTAATAAACCTTATTTTTAATGTCTTAGCGCAAACCAGTTTGGTCATGCAACACCCGAAGACCCAATTGATGTCTATTACGTCGATGTTTCTACAATTTTGCACTTCATGCCACTCACAATACGGTGTATTACTGAATGTATGATATCATCAGAGAAGTAGTAACATTTGCAACCGTACCCGGGACGGTAGGAGGTAAAGGAGGCTTTGCGTTACTTAGTGGAATATGAGTTAATAGGATCTGTTAATATGTACACAGTATTTGCCATCGACGCACTTCCAAGAAGAAGAACACTAACACATACCTTGCACAATAACTTTCGCTAGTACAGGCTTCTGCGTATTGCTGCCAACATTTTTTATCAGTTCAGCCTGCAAACAAAGTAAAAAAAAAACTAAATATTTTATTTCACATAAACCTACATAGGCACTTATGAAACGTCAGAAGCTAGGTGCACAGTTCCAATTGGTCGTTTTCTATGGAGAAAACCTGGCAAGAAAGTCCACGGTTACTCTTTAAAAAAATAAGTGGCTTCTAGAATGTTTTCAAATTACAGTGTTAATAGATATGGGAGGACAGTGTAGGCCTGCCAATAATGTCTACTGTTTCTTACGCGGTCCGTTCGCTTGACACCTATTATGCTGCTCTCGATTGCCCGCTGGCAAATCTTCTGTTGTTCAGTAAGTGACGCAACTTTGGGTTCTATAGGTTAGGACAGGCAGGAAGCACATGTCGATGAGCTTTCCTTTCCGCCGTCGAGGTTAGACCACGGGAAAGCTGGTGTGACGATCTAATCATGTTTGCGGGGCTAACATAGCCAGAAATCCCACAAAACAGAGAGAATTGGAAGGAAAAAGAGCAGATCTTTGCACAGAAGTGGGACACAATATAGGCTATTAAAAAAATATTTTTATATGTAGGTACTTAGATTTTATACCTGATCGTTATTAGCTCGCACATATTGCACTGATTGCACGCCTGAACTGGACGTGACTAGTTTTAGTTTCTGACCAGCACCAGCTGGCACCATAACCAGTTGCTTCCCTATTTGAGCTGAAATAAAGAACCTTGCATAAACAAACAATTGCAGTCATTTGTAATAAAATAATGTGAATGTCAGGGTTTTCATAATGATTTTTCTATTAATTAATGATGCAATAATTATTGATTTTCCATTGAACATGGTTTGCGTGTATAGCCTGTTCCAAAAGTGCCTGATGAAAGTGTGAACAACATCTGTTGATTTAAAATTAGAATTTCGAATTGAAGTATTCAAATAAACAAATCATAGCACTCAATTTAAAAGTTGTAGAACAAATTGGCATTCCTAGGTAAGTTTTCTGATCCATTTTACATTATCATAAGATAATTTTGGAACAGACCATACTACCTACCATTATCATAATGACCAAAATCCAACGACTACAACATAAGCATTGGCAGTTTTCAACCAATGAAAAGTAGACTCACTAAGCAATGTATTTCCAGATTTCATTCCGCTCTGCAAGACGCTTGCTAAAGACATCTTCTTGACCAAACTAGGATTCTTATTGCTGACCATTGATACCGGTTTGGGAGCAATCGCATACTGTTTCCCTGACGAGAAGTTTGTAGATGTTGTGGGTACCAACTTCGGTGGCTTGGGAGCTATTGCTACTTGCCGCGGTGGGTTGCTGGTCACTATAGTTTCATTCTTTTTACGCGGTGGTGCTGCCTGAAAAAGTAAATTACGTTTAGTACAACCGGTTACCCCAATGTAGTGAAGTATACAGCGTGTATCAGAAAGGTGTAATTATATTTTAGGATGTGGTACAGTCGCCAGCACATCAAGTTACTGTCAGATTTTCTCATTCGATTTTGAACTTAACCTACAACATTTTAGGGTTTAAAATCGTTTGGAGAAATTTGACAATTTCGTATAGCTTGACCTGCTGGCGACTGTACAGACCATCAAACTGAAGAACTTTCTCCATGGGACCAACATCGTAATCGCGAAAAAATAATCAGATGTCCCATGCATTTGGGTCGATTAGTATTGAAGTTTTGTATGGGACAGTTGCTAATTGTTTCGCGCACCTTTCTGTTATCAGCCGTTCTCTACTCTTAAGAACACCACAGAGAGAACAACTTGCTTTTTATAAGGAAATATCTAGAATAAGAGGTTAACTGTAAGCATGTACTATTAAGTTGTTGATGGCTTATTGTTTTTACTTCTCTATTAAAAGTCCATCCTAAGATGGTCTGTAAAAGATTGCTTCTAGCGATAAGACCACCTATTGTATCACTCAGTCATTACTCTTAAAAGTTCATATTTGTAATGGATATGATGTACAAAAAAGAGTAATGTTTCTTCTATCTTTATTGTTGTTTTGTATTTAGTGAACTGAAAGCCATTTATAATTACCTTAACAGAAATATATTTAGGTTGCGTGGTAACCTCCTGAGTCACACTATGAGGTATGTCTGAATCAAACTGCAAGTCTATCATTGATTCTCCTTGAACATTTAGCCCCTGTGAATGATAAAGTTTTTGTTTGTACCTGTTATAAGAACAGCAACACATTTAGTGAGTGTTAGCAAAAGTTTGGCTTGTAAGGTGTCATCTCTAACACTCATATGTGTGTGATAGTGTCATTCTAAAGCTGGGCTGGATTTTAATGTTGTGAATATTGGTTGAAGTCATCAATTATAAAGTCTGACAAAACCCCTCGGATAACCAAAGGATCACGTCAGACAGTTTTATAGTTTAAAGGAATATTACAGGATTGTATACATACATGGCTCTCATCCAATACACTTGTTTCTGGTACAGAATCATCTTGAACAGAATACTCTTGCAATGTGTACTGGTCATTCATGAAGTCTGAAACTGAAGATATATTATAAAATAGTTTTTATATAGGTTCATAAGAGAACATACTATAAAACTATGGAATATATTTTTATTTTAAAACACAGCAGGTATTGTACAGTAAGATTCACGAAAGATGACCACGGCGCAGAAGGCATATTTTAGGTCCCTTTGGAGGTGCGAGGTGAGGCGCGGGCGGAATGCGTCAAGACCGGAGCGACGCCATTGGTGCGCGCGCGTCTCGTGATAGGCTGCTCAGTCGCTATTCGTCTATCGCGGCGTCGACGCGCTCACACTGCTCTCGAGTACAGTCGAAAAGAAGTGTTTCTTTGTTTTAAATTGTTTTTTATTTGTTAAGTTTTCGTTGTTTGTTAAGTTTTTTGTTGAGATTTGTTATTGTGTTGAACTTATTTGCTATTTTAAGCCATCACAATGCCGCGAGGAAAAGGCAATACTTTGAATAGACAGTCGAGAAGTTTGGTGTACAACGTGTTTCAATATTTTTCACAAGATTTTAAAATACTCGAAGCTTACAAAAAAACGGCCGCGGCAACAAAGACGTCTGTATCGACAGTACAAAGAATTATAAAAGAAAGTAAATCTTCACCGTTTTTAGTGGTTTTTAGAACCCCTGGTAAAAAGAGACCGCGCCGTAACCCTGCCTCCGACGTTGACGACTTTGACAAAGGGGTAATTAAGAGATGTATCCATAACTTTCATTTAACTGAAAAAGAATTGCCAACTTTAGAGAAGTTACGAGCAAAATTACATCAAGATATTAACTTTAAAGGATCCAAAACAAGTTTGGGTCGATTAATAAAAAGAATTGGATTTAAGTGGAAAAAAACAGAAAATAACCGAAATATTTTAATAGAAACATCAGCTATTCGGTTGTTACGAATCAATTACCTAAAAAAACTCCAAGAATATCGAAGACAAAATAGACCAATCATTTATACTGACGAATCGTACGTCCATGCTACACATGCAAAACCCATGGGCTGGGCTGACGGTTCTACATCAGGTCTGAAAAAGCCTATCTCAAAAGGCCAACGAGTCGTAATCGTTCATGCCGGGTCAGAGGCTGGATTTGTGCCCAATGCATTATTAACTTTCAAGTCGGGCACAAAATCAGGAGATTATCATGACGACATGAATTTTGAAAATTATCAGAAATGGATTCGAACTCAATTGGTACCCAATCTCCCACCGAACTCCGTTGTTGTGGTAGACAACGCCCCATACCACAATAAAGAATATGATATGGCTCCCACATCTAATTCCCGAAAATCCGACATGCAAGAGTGGCTTACCAAAAATGGAATCAGCTTTGATTCCAATATGTTGAAACCTCAATTGTACGATATAATAAAAAATAACAAACCTCGTTTAAAGAAATACTCCGTTGACAAAATTTTGATGGAAAATGGTCACAATGTTCTCCTTCTCCCACCGTACCATCCGGATTTAAATCCGATAGAAATGGCTTGGGCCTCTATAAAGGGTTATGTGAGTAGTAAAAACGTAAAGTGGAATATTGGCTGCGTTATAGATTTAATTAAAGAAAAAGTGAATCTGATGGGACCAGAGGAATGGAAAAAACTATGTGACAAAGTAAAATCTATAGAAGAAAGCTATATAAAAAGTGACCACATCGTGGATGTGCTTACGGAGGAATTAATTATACGTGTGGGAGAATCTGACGAGAGCGAAGATTCGTCAGATGTGGATTTTCCTGAATCATCGGAAGATGAAGACTTTAATATGGAACCCGGCCCCAGTTCCTCAAGTTCCACGATTCCCTCAAGTTCCATGATAGAGGGAATCATGGAACTTGAGAATAGCGATAGCGACTAAATGTGTTTCACATATTTATAATATTTTTGGTTCAATTTATTTTTAATAAACATTTAAAATTACTTACGTTTGATTTATTTGCATAACCAGCGTTTACAACATTACACAAATTATTTAACCAACATTAAAATATTATTTTGTCTTAAGTCTTTTCTTCATGAGTGTACGTGTGCAGACAGTTGCCATTTGTGGTCATCTTTCGTGAATCGTACTGTATGTTATGTTGGATTTTGAACCAAGGGATTTAAATTATAAATACCTGATTTATTAGTTAACTACACTTAGATGTCTGTGTTGAATATTTATGTTCATTTTATATGCAATAATGAACATTATTGTGAAAATTATGAATTATTAGCTTTTGCCCGTGGCTTCGCTTGCGTTAACTTAATGATGTAAAAGCAAAGATTGAAATATTGAAACTCATGCAGCACTGAGACTTAATTGACAATCTATTGTTGCAGGTCATTCTTTATTTTTTATTAGTGACCCCTGCACTATTAAAGTGTTAATAACTATGTGATACAGTAGAGCCTCGATAATCCAAATACCCAAAACTTACACCCTGTTCGGATTAATGCGGCATTCGGATAGTATGTTGATATTGAATGTGAATACACATTTCAATCATTAAGTAATAAAGCACTTTAAAAAAAAACTAGTATAGTACTTGTGACAAGTGGTCTCTAATGTTAAAGAAAATGCTTTATCCCTCAATGAATGATTTTTTTTCTTTCTGAAATTGGCTTGCTCAAGCAGGAGGGGGTCGTTTGGATTACAGAGGCGTTTGGATTATGGGAGGTTAGGATTATCGAGGCCCTACTGTATTTTATTTAATATGAAAACTTACAACTAATAACAAAGAATGGTTAGTTTTAAGTTAAATATTTTAGATAGTAGGGTGGTCAGATGCATCAGTTGCTTAAGAAATGTGAGAAAAAATGGCATACCTATAATCTCTTCGCTGCCAGTATCCATGAGCATCTGTTGTTCCTCTATGTTCTCAAATTCCATAGGGATGTCAGGTTCATGGCCAGTTGTCTCTAAGGAGATGTCGTCTTGATTTACCACCACACCAGAATGGTCAAAGTCCATCTAAAAATCCAAATTACGATTTTATAATGTGAAAGAAAACAGCATGGTAAATAGCAATTAAGTAATTGCTATTTACCATGCTGTTTTCTTTCACCAACCTAAAATGTGGAGCTCTTGGCCTTTAATGGCACGTAAACTTTAAGATAATGTCAGGAAAATAGGCAGCATCATTTTTATGGTTCTCTCAAATAACTTACTGCAACTATTATTTAAAGACTTATTGAATAAGACTAGATTTGTGTAAGTCTAAGAGTTAGGGTATCATTAGCTGATGTTTTGCTGCTGTCAGCCTAAAACTCTTTTGATATGCTTAACAAAAAGATATTGAGTGAATTACAATTCTTTCATGAAAAAATGTATGGTACAAGCACTAAGAAGCCACAAAACAATGGACATTTGTTCATCAAAGTTGTTAACCAAGTACATTAAACATAGGACAATATTAACAACAACTGTTTATTATTTTTTAAACGCTGAAACTGTTGACAATGATACAGTTTGCAATGAAAGACAGAATAAGAGCTAAAGAGCAGCAGTGTATTACATGGTAGAAAAAACCACTACAACTTATAACCACCACAAATTGTATTCAGAACTTGGATGTTAAATACCCAATTGAGAAAGAAAAAACCAGAAAAAGACTGAATTAAAATAATGGAATGTAAGGGAATCTTTATTCACTACTTACACCACCCATGGCACTTTCCAAGTTAAGAGAGTCGTCCAAATTGTGTTCCATGATGAAGCTTAAAACTTGAAGAATCCACTCAGTAGTATATGCACACAAAAAGCACCCTAAACTGGGCTAAAATCAAAAACATTTTTAAGTTCAAAAGAGGCCGCCATTTTAAGTTGTCAAATTCCTCCGACAAGCCCTCCGAAGGCTCTCAAGTCGCCACGGTTGAAAACAAATCGTCAGAAACTTAAAACAATATTTTTCGACAAAAGTCTTCAACGCACTCAGTAAATATCACATAAAAACAAAAAAGATCAATTATTCTTCAGTTTGTGATGCATTAAATGTGAAAAAAACAAACATTTTACTTGTAAAATACATCAAAAGCGAGAAAAATTCTAATGGCGCTTCTTTCAATTTTTTGATGTCACAAGTTGCCAACTTAAGAAAACAAACTTTGATCGATTTAACTTTAAATCGATTCTAATTTTACTAAAGGAGTTAGTAGTTTTTCTGTGAATAATACAGTTAAAGAAGTTATAACTGTTGTATTTTTATTTTTTATTAAATAAATAGCTGTTTTGTTTGCTATTACTGTTTTACAGTTGAAAAACTTCTTTTCTTGGACATACCTGGATGAAATGGAACCGTGGAACAACACTCAGGGAGTGGAATAAGACTGTCAATGATGATCTATGGTAAAAATATTAGCCAGTCAGTCAATAGGGTAACTGACTGGTTAATATGAATAGACTTATGAAAGTAATTAAAACTACAATATATTGACACGCTTTGTCCTATCTACTTGGAATACATTTTACAATTTATTTTAAAGTCAATGATTAATAAGCTCTCCAGCCTCTCCCTCACTCACTTGGTTTTTTTACGGCCACAAAAGTAGGCCCTAGTAGGACTACTTTTGCGGAAAGCTCTGAATTTGAGACTGTGCCGACCCCATCGAAATGTTACAAAACGTAATTTCTTATAAATCATGATAATATTACTAATTGCAAATATAGTAATACTATTTATTTTCATTAAAATACTATGGGGAAGGCAACTGTCATAGTAGTTCCCAAAACTAGGTAATGGGTAAGGTCAGGGAAAGCTAATTGTAGATGGCGAGACCATAGCTATGTCCCTACGGCCTACAATAAATTTGACATTTCGTTCCATTTCGTGTTCATTCATGAGTTTGGTTTTATTTAATTATTTCGTTATTTTCAGTGATTTCAATATTTAAAATCAAATAGATGACATGGCAAGTGTCAGAATTTTAAACCTTAAATATTTCCTCGTAATCACTTTCTTCAAAATGATTCTGACAGAACCTCAAACTCTGTCTAATTAAGAAAAAATCTCTACGATTAGCTTTAAACTTATCTCTACGATTATCTTATAATTTTAGGATCTTTCGGGATAACGTGGACTCCAATTTCGGAGTACTTAACAACAAAACAACGTGTCATTTTTGCAAAAATAAAATGAAACCACCTCACGCCTTGTATTATTAGCTTGTGTTGGGAACTAGCTACGATAGCGCCATTTTGACAGTTGCCTTCCCTTAAGGGAAATTTATTTTTGCGAGAATTACTCGAGGTGGATGGCGTGCAATTGGAGTGGCCCATGATCGGTTGCAGCAGTGGATTGCTGTAGGCTGATGATGATGACTTGTTCTTGTGTTAATACATACTCTCAAATTGTAATCCACCATTTTCCGAAAGACCTACGATAAGAAAACTCTTCTTAAATATTTTCTTAAAATTAAACAGAGTTCCAGGTTATGTCGGAAACATTTTGAAGAAAGTGATTACAAGAAAATACGCAAAATATAAGGTTTTAAAAACCTTATGCTTGCTTTAGACGCTTGCCAAATCTTAGCAAGCATTTACAAGCACAAGCGTGTGAACGGGGGTATTTGGCTTGGCTTGCGTGTGCTCGGAGAAGCTTGTCACTGATTCGGTCAGGTGTCAGTTTTTGACCACAAATCAAAGGGCATTTGCGAGAAGCGCTTGCGATGTATTCACACATTTGTGCGCGTTTAGTATCGCTTGTGGGCTCGCGATCGACAGACGCAGACGGATGGTTTGATGATCGGAACGGATACATTAAACAGCCGTTTATGATTAAAACAGCTGTTTAAAAGAAGAATGCTCAAAAAGAAAACCCAGAGTGAACAGGCACAGGATGTTGCTCAGAATTTTAATGATATTTAGTGATATCATTCTGTAAATATTTCACTATAAGATTCAATAACAAAATGTGTGATATTATGCTGTTTGTTTTCCATCAGGGATGTTATTTTTTTCATTAATATCTTCGATTTGGGTATACCCGACGATATAAATACGTAAATACATATACTCATGCACGCCTATAATCCCATAAGAGTAGGCAGCAATTGCAGATTGTCTAAATCAACTATATAAAGCCTACTTTTTGCCGCTTTTTTTGCGACACTCAGCGTGATGAGAGGCGAACTCTGTCGCCGTCGTTTGAATGTTAAGTCTCATCTAAGTTTCTTAGTCGACTTTTATGACACGTCGAGAAGGCGTTGGTGCTATTTGGAACCGACACCAGATGGCTTAAATTAATAAATAAATACTTACATAATATAGAGCAGATATAAATACATTATTTAATAGTGTTATTAAATTTTCGCGACTACAATCAACAATTGACCCATTTTAAATAAATAAAAAATACTATATAGTTAAATAAAAATTAAACGCTTCTCGTTTGTAAGCGAATCACTTGAGAACGACTGGACCGATTTTGATCCGGTTTTTACTGATTCCCTAAGGATCAGGAATAATTTACACAGTTATAAGAAGATTAAAA
Source organism: Griposia aprilina (assembly GCA_916610205.1). NCBI lineage: Eukaryota > Metazoa > Arthropoda > Insecta > Lepidoptera > Noctuidae > Griposia > Griposia aprilina. Next base: position 16,338,789 of record OU744302.1, read on the forward strand.
TGAAAATAATGGTAACCAATAGACAGATCAATCAAACAAACATTTGTACTGTGCTCGCTGGGTCATTGCAGTTTGTAAGAATTCTGTTGTCTCTAGTAGGTATGTTTAAAAGTCAATAGTCTTCATAAGAAATAAATAAATAAATGTTGTATATGTTTATTTTTAAAATACCTATTAGGTGTATTTAGTAAGAATTTTTGTTTTTTACATGCAACGAGTACGTTGTTTTTCAGTATTGTTACTTTAATTTTTACCTAATGGCCATGGAAGCGTAATAACCAGAGATCGGATATTCGAATTCATATTTACCTAAAGTTATTTTTTAAAGTTTAAGTTTTTAGGTAGGAAAGTATGGAAGCGAGTACAATTATTTTTTTTGTACTGAGAACCCGTGATTCTTGGATTGCATAACTATTCAGATGCATATTTATTTAAAATTTATGTTTAACCCCCGATGCAAAAATTCAAATATGTAGGGTGTAAGAGGAGGCGTGGTGTGTGTTAGTAAAAGTTAATATTTTTTGGATACAAAAGCGCATTCCATATTAACAAACATTGCAACTTTAGGTGAATATATGCATCCGTAGATCCGATCTCTAGTAATAACACTATTGAATAATATATTTATATCGTGTATATACCGGCTGTTTTTTTTTTTTGGGCAATCATCAATTGACCGCTCTGGGCGGAGCGGAGGGGTGTGTCAGACTCTTACTGACTAAAGTCCACCCGTGTTCCTTCAGTTGCCTGTGCGCCAGGGCCACGGTAACTCTTTCGAACAATCCGCGACCCCGGCAGGCATCGGCCCTATCGGACCCTGTCAATTATGCTGACATCTCTTTCAGGCGCGCGTGGAACATAACGCGCCGTCGACCTGGGCCTGGTCCTTACCGGACGGCGAGCTACCCATTACTCGCCGTCCGTAAGCCGGCGCCTACGGTGGCCAGGAGTCGGCTATCGACTCCCGACACCCAGGGTGTCTCCTCTTGCGGCGACTAGGGGCGTGAGGGCGCAATGATTGCCTCTTCCACACGCATTCCGATTCCTCCTTCACGAGCATTACTGAGAGGGAATCCCCTCTAACTCCGTACCATGGCCTGAACCAGGGCCCGACGCGAGAGATCGCCGCCACCGATCACCACCACGAGGACACGGCGGTGCCCAAGCAGGGCAGACCTTCACCGTATGCTCCAGCGTGTCCTCAGGTCGATTCGCACAATGATAACACCCGGGCGTTTCCTCCCGCCTTATCCTAAACAGGAACCTCCCGAAACACCCATGTCCGGTGAGGACCTGCGTCAGGCGGAAGGTGAGGACGCCGCGCGCCGTGGTGCCTCTCAAGCCACTGCTCAAAGAGGGGACTTACCGCCGCAATTATGGCGTGCCCAATCCTACGGCACTTGCGTACAACTAATAATAGCCACAATAGGTAATGCTGGTGGTGGTAATGGTGGTGTGGTGGTGGTGGTGGTAATGGTGGTGCGTACGCTGCGATCGCACATGAATGGAGCATGATGGAAGTGTGAGCGAGACGCTAGCATAAATTTCGCTCTACATCTTTACGTCTGCGCACAGGACGATACCGCCTGATCCTTACACACTCACGCACACATTCTCGTGTTCCTACATACGTCACCGTGCTGTATTTAGTTGTAGTTGGTAAATAATTTGTTAGACTCAGTTTCACCAACCACCCCTAAACTAGTCCGTGTCACGAAACCGTAAACCAAATAAATTACGTCTCGTAAGATTTGATAGAAATGTAAACAAACCTGTTGATGTTAAATTCTTATAACAATCACTCAGTAAACATTCATCTGTATTAGAGATGAGTCGTACTAGGTAAATTTTATACTAGGTGCACCTAGTCCAATTCCGTACAAATACTCGATCCAAATACCTGTTCCACCTAGTCCACGAAGTACGCAGACTTTAAAGTAAGCTTAGTCTTTGCATACCACCAATACGGGTAAGTGTAGGTACACAGTACCTACGTACCCAGTAATGAATTGTAATCTTCCCTCCATACTTTACACAGGCTTAGGACTGTCAACGTAAAGATTTATCTACATTGTAGATTTTTGGCGTATTTAAAAGATTTCAATTCATGTTTTTTTTTCAGAGTAATCAGATCTTTACCTATTTTTTTTTATTTATTTTTTTAGACTGTCCTGACATATTTTTATAAACTATTTCAGCAGTTTGAGTAGTGGATGGTGATTGCGGTTGGTCTGAATGTCTGATGGTGGTGGTTGTTGGTCTGAGCTACTATCACTGGAGTTGGATCGTTTCTTCTAACTAAACTTACGAATGGATGTTTACGTTTTATGTGCTTTGTAAGGTTTGATACAGAACTTTTAAAACTCAGTTGTTTTTTACAAATGTTACACTCAGCTATTTGTTGTCCGTAAAATGATCCCAAGCGACACTACTTCCTTTGGGAGATACTTTATTGTCTTAATAAAAATAAAATCTAAAATTCTACCACAACAAACTTCGATGCAAAATAAGTCCGATACGCGTATCTGATTGTGACGTCCAGTAGGTATCAATACGGCGAGCCCGCGTCCAACGAGATCACATTTGCATGAGTCCGTACTTGATTCTCGACTGCATTGCATCTCAGTATAAAGTCTTCATTCGCATCGAGTATTTACAAGTACCTAGTGTACAAAATAGGCAAATACGAATACGCGTTGCGTTACTTTTATGACCATTGAAATATGGTTCAAATCAAATGACTGACATACGAATAATTTAGGCAAACACGAGTGAGCGGCAAAGTAGACTTGCTATCTCGCTTCCCCGCGCTGGTACTTCGACTCGAGTGGGCCAAGAGAGGGGCGCGGGGGCGGGGGATGCCGTGCCGTGCGTCGCCTAGGCACAGTGAGACTAAAGATACGAGATTAAGTGGATCGAGTATTTTGTAAAGTTGGAATAGGTGCAACCTAGTCTCATTAAAAACCTAGTCCCTGGATCTGTTCTAGTATATACGCTTCATCTCTAATCTGTATTTCGAAGGTTTTGACTTGATCTGTAATGAAAAACGAATACTCATAATAATTATTTTGAAAAACGGCGGGAAACTTCAACTTGGTGGACGCGTCCTTTTTGAGATTAATTTTAAAATTTAAAAAAACCTGTTTATAAGATCAGTAGTTGTAGTTTTTAGTGTTCTATTTTCTTTTACTTATAATTTCATTCTAGTTTTGTTTAGTTTCTTCGATAGTGGTAAGTTTCTTTTTTGTTATTTAGCGGGAAAATGAACGAGCCGCCTGACCCGGGGGTCTTTGTGCCCCCGGCAGGCAATTATGTTACTATTTCTAATGAATCGGGCATGGATACCGATGGGTCGTCTTCGGCTCGTCACTTAAAAAGAAGTCGTGTGCATGTTTGCAAACACTGCAATAAACGCCGCCGTACCCGTAAAAACCACGGTTCTGAGTCTTCGGGTTGTGGTTGCACGGACTCAACAGCAATTACTACATTACAGCCTAACTGCACCGAAATTATTGTTTCCACCGATGTGCCTAATAATACAATATCTGATGTTCCTGCTCCGTCCTTAATTGTTCCCACCCAGATAGGTCGAAAATCTTATGATAAAACTGACAGCTCACCTTTTGTAATTCATGTTCAAAAAAAAACCATTTCACCAGATGATGGAACGACATTGCACCCAATCACATTTGGCAAGTTCCTAAAACACAATGCCTTTCAAAATGTAATAAATGGTAGCGTCAAAAAAATAGGGCGCAATAAAATATCCCTATCTTTTTCAAATTTCCTGGACGCAAATTCCTTTATTGCGAACAATAGTCTTGAGACATATAATTATAAAGCTTTTATACCTACTTTTAATGTTACTAGAATGGGTTTAGTGCGTGGTGTTCCTGCGGAATGGTCTCCGGAGGAAGTTATTGATAATATAACAGTACCAATTGGTTGCGGTCCAATTTTAAAAGTCAGACGCCTCAATTTTAAAACCATTGTTGATGGTACAACTCTTTGGAAACCATCCCAATCCATTGTTGTTACCTTTGATGGGCAGGTTCTACCAAAAAGGATTTTTATGTGTTATAATGCATTACCTGTAGATTTATATATTTTCCCTACTGTACAGTGCTTCAGTTGCTGTCGTTTTGGTCACACTAAAATTCAGTGCAGGTCGAAACCTCGTTGTTATAAATGTGGCCAAGGCCACACTGGGGACAGTTGCGAAAGAGAACAAGAAAGTGCATCTTGCTGCCTTTGCTCGGGTTATCACTATGCTACTAATAAGTCTTGCCCAGAATTTTCTAGGCAAAAATTAATTAAATCATACATGGCACAAAGTTCAGTATCTTATGCTGAAGCAGCTAAAGTATATGCACCTGTAACTAAATCATATGCTGATACACTTTTATCTTCACCTTCCAAAAAATTTGCAGATTCTCCGTCAATCTCTTCAGCTAATAGAATGCCCGCTTCAAGTAGCTATAAAAAGACTGTCTTTCTCAAACCACGCTCTCCCCCCAAATCTGTACAAGGTTATAATAAGGTGGCTCACAATGCCATTATTAAAGATTTTGACATTCCTCAACCATCAAATGGTTGTGGTTTTTCTAATAATCATATTAATGAAACAAAAGACACAAATTTTTCCATAAACGATTTTCTTTGTGCATTACACAATCTTCTGTCTCAGTTCAACATTTCACCGTCCAACGTTGCCCCTTCTTTTAATGTTTCTCACTCCACCCATAATGGACAACACATCCAAAATAATCCAGTGGAACTGCCGCAGTCTCATAAACAAAAAGAGTGATGTTATATATCTTTTAAATAAACATGAGCCATTTGCCTTTGCTTTAGCAGAGACTTGGCTCAAATCTAGTCATATTTTTAAAATTAACGGTTATTTAACCATTAGAGAGGATAGATCTGATGGGTATGGTGGAGTAGCTATACTTATTAAGAATTCTATCCCTTTCTCTATTATTACCTTGCCTCCTCATAGTGAGGAAATTTCAATTGTAGCTATTAAAGTGCATCATACTTGTCTTGTTTCTATTTACATTCCTCACCCTTCTTCTTCTGTTCTTCAAGAAATTAATAATCTTTTTTCCTTTCTTCCAAAGCCATTCTTAATATTGGGAGACTTTAATTGCCATCACCAATCATGGGGTTGTTCAACTTCTAATTGTTATGGCGATGAATTACTAGATATAATAGACTTACATAACTTATGCATCTTGAACTCAGGAGCTGCCACACGTCGTTCAGATCCCAATCAGAACCGAAGCGCAATCGACCTTTCTATCTGTTCTCCAAACTTAGCCTCTTCATTAACTTGGCATACTCTAACCTCCACGTATGGTAGTGATCATTTTCCAATAGTTATTTCTTATCCTCTTCCCAAATCAAATACACCATTAAGGAGATCAAGCTTAAAACATAAACTTCCTAATAGAAATTGTAATGACTGGGACAAATTTAGAAACATTGTAGACGGAAAACTTTGCTCCTTGCCTGTTATTTCTGATGGCAATGAAAATAGTTGTGCTGAAGCTTTAGCACTCATTTTAATTGCAGCGGCAGATGAAGTATTTCCTGTAAAAAATAACAATATTACTGCAATCCCTTCGCCTCCGTGGTGGGACTCAGAGTGCACAGAATTGATTAACAAACGTAAAGAGGCTGAATACAATTATAACCTTCATATGTCTGATGTTAATTTTGATATTGTTACTAACTTAATAAATGAAACTTATAAAGTTTTTAAGAAGAAAAAATTCGAATCTTGGCGTACATTTTGCTCATCAATTTCACCGAATACTCACCCTACGATTGTCTGGCGCAATATTCGTAGATTTAGGTCCATTTATAACAACCCTTCTCCTATACCCGATTCTTTAGCCAGTAAATTTTTTGATAAATTAGCTCCTCCTTTTGTTCCTGAGGGTATTAACCTTAACCTGTCTCTCGTATCCAATATCCAAGACACCCATACGACGCTAGGTCTTCCATTCACTCTCACTGAATTAAAGGGTGTTATTCATAAAACTAAGGATTCTGCGCCAGGCATTGATGGCATACCGTATTCCTTTTTTGCTAATTTAAATGATGACATCCTCAGATATTATCTACAGCTTATTAATTCTATTAGGAATACAGGAAACATCCCTGTTGAATGGAAACGTCAAATGGTGTTGCCATTCCTTAAACCAAATAAAATTTCATCTGATGTTTCTTCATACCGTCCCATAGTTTTGTCTTCAATTCTGATGAAACTAGCGGAACACTTAATTAAAAATCGCTTAGAATGGTATGTTGAAAGTAAGGGTCTTTTGGCAGAATCTCAATATGGTTTTAGAAAAGGTAAAAGTACAACTGACTGTTTAAGTATTTTCACGTCCGATATTCGGTTATCCTTCTCTAACAACCATTCTACCGTTGCAGTTTTCCTTGATATTAATGCAGCTTATGATAATGTTGTCTTAACAGTTTTACAAAATAAATTAATAGCCTTACAAGTCCCATTAAATTTGTCCAATTTCATTATTAATATCCTGAGTGAACGCTCTGTTAACATGTTAATAGGAGATCATGAGGTATCTCGTCTTGTGTGGAGAGGTCTTCCACAGGGTTCTGTGCTGAGTCCCCTTCTATACAATATTTATACATTTGATTTGGACTCCTCCTTGACTAACCATGTTAAGGTCCTTCAATATGCCGACGATTTGTTATTGTATTCTTCAAGCCAATCTGTTGTACAAGCTACCTTTGTTATCAATTCTGCTTTAACTACTTTAGAGTCATGGTTACATCTAAACGGTTTGGATTTATCCACGTCTAAAAGCGCAGCTGTTTTATTCACCCGGAAGAGAAATATTCCCGAGGTAAATCTCTTTTATAAGGAAATACCTATTCCAGTAAAAGATAAATTCAGATACCTGGGTTTAATAATCGATTCTAAATTAAGTGGTGTTCCTCATTGTGATTATATTGTTAACAAATGTGAAAATCACCTTAACATGCTTAGATGCCTCTCTGGTGTGTGGTGGGGTGCCCATCCCTTTTCTTTGAAACTCGTTTACAACGCAATCATCAGAAGCACTCTGGATTATGGTTTGTTAGTTTTAGAACCTGCTAGTGTTATGGCTTTTAAAAAATTGGATCGCATCCAGTCTAAGGCATTACGCATTATTTCGGGTGCCATGAAGTCTAGTCCCATTAATGCACTCCAAGTTGAATGCGGGGAAGCTCCTTTATATCTTAGAAGACAATTCTTATCTGACAAATATTTGTTCCGGATTCTTCAGATCTCAACCCATCCTCTCATTCCCAAATTGGACTCTTTAATGTTGCAAATTGAATCTTCAAATTACTGGTCCCATAAACGTGCTCCTTGTTTAGTTGTAAGCTATAAAAAAATCCTTTCACTTTCTTCCCCTATTCACCGCTCCAATAAACTTCCCCTATTTAATAGTAGCTATGAGAGTTTACAATTCAGTCCCATCATAAAATATAACTGTGTAAGTAAATCAGATGCCGATTGCCATTTAAGTTTTAATAATTTTTTAGCTGAACACTTAGAGTACCACCATATATTTACGGACGCTGCCAAGCGTTCTCCGACGGGTTGTGTTGGAATAGGTACTTACCATTCCCAATACAACATCGTACAAAAAATAAAACTGCCTCCAGAGACTTCTGTTTTTACGGGGGAATGTTTCGGCATTTTAAAAGCCATAGAATATATCCGTGTTTTAAAGCTTAAAAAATCTATTATTTTTACTGATTCCCAAAGTGCTCTTCTAGCCATCAATAAATCCCCATTCGAACACAAATCACAGTTGCCTATAATTTATTTAATAAGAGAATTTGCGTACAGAACCATCTCAGAGGGTAATTCACTACAATTTGGGTGGATCCCGGCTCATGCTGGAATCCATGGCAATGAAGTGGCTGATGCACTCGCCGGTGATGCGGTGCAGTGTGGGGACTTAGTTCCGTATACTAATTTTTGCTGTGACCTCGTGACGTTACCAAAGACTTTTCTTCGGGACACCTGGAAGGTAGCTTGGGATATCGGAAGCAAATCGAAGGGTCGTTATTTCTCACTTATTCAACCCGACGTTCCGGAAAAACCGTGGTTTAGCAGGGCAAAGTTTGGCAAGATGGAGACCTCCATTCTAATACGGATGAGACTGGGTCATGTCTGCTCTCCAGCCCATCTTGCCAAACTTCATATTATCAACGACCCCATTTGCCTGTGTGGCGCAGACGTAGGCGACTTAGATCACATTTTTTTCTCCTGTCCTTTATATGACCGTTCATCCTTTCTCAGTAACCTCTTGTCTCTCCGTACTCCTTTTCCTACCTCAATACTTTCTTTACTTTGCACAAATAGCTTTCCTGTATATAAATGCATAGTCTCATTCATTACTTTACATAATATTAAGTTGTAATTTTTCGTCATTGTATTTAGCTCATTATCCTTTATGATATCACTGTAATTAAATAATACTGATCCTATAGATGTATCCGTCCTATCCTAAATCCCGTTATAATTTTTAATAATGATATTTTCGTTTCCCTAACTTTGTTTTCTTCATACTAACTAAACGTGACATTGGCTAAATGCACAAACCGTGCGAAGCCATAACCCAAAAAAAAAAAAAAAATAATTATTTTAATCTAAAACTATTGAAAACAGATGAAATATTCCAAAATGACGTTTTCGACATGTATGGACAAGAGTGGCCGGCGGCCTCTGCCTCTGGTATGACCGGGAAGCTGGAACTGGTCATGGTCAAGTAACTGCTGATAAGTGCGGAGCATCAAGTCTGAGCTGGGGATCCGGGGGGCAGGGATACCGTTCCGTCTAAGGGATTGTAGGTGTTCCGTGTCGGCGTACATTCGCCTCGCACTGTTTAAATTTTCACCAGACAAGAAATAATACCTCATCATAGCAAGGTACTCTACGTTGGAGTATTCGTACATCATTATCAAAACAATTACTGGGCGGCCGAAGCACACGCGAAAACGTAAAAAACAGCGATCGACGTTACGCTATGACTAATCGTAGGTGACTTGCGATGACATGTGAGCGGTGCGCCTGCGAAAAGATATCATGTATTTAACTATCGGCCGGCTGCAATCAAACGATTGAATGTTGCTACTAACACATTTATAATTTCTGTGCGTCGAGTAGGGTGCATGTAAATTGTTTTTTTACATTATTTGTCGATTTTTTTGTTCTGATATGAAAAGTTTACTACAAATAAGTAATAGTATTTATTGATAGGCTAATTCTATATAAGGTTAAATAAAATAGAGATTTCTGTGCCATAGGCTTCTACTCCGTTTACCTAGTTTACCCTATTTTTTTCCAGATGGTCAAAATGTCATAAACGCCTTAGATGAGACTTAACATTCAAACGGCGCGGCGGTGAAAACGTTCGCCACTCATCATGTTGCGTCTTGGAGAAAAGCGGCGAAAAGTCTGCTGTGGATAGTTGATTTTGACACTCTACAGTCTCTGCCTACTCTTAAGGGGTTATGGACTTGAGTAAATAAATGTATGAATGTATTCATATCGTCGGATGTACCCAAAACGCAGATAGCTTAGAGAAAAAAAAAACACTCCAGATGAAAAATAAATAGCATAATTCACACATTCAGCCATCGAATCTTGTAGTGAAATATTTATAGAATGATAATATTAAGCATCACTAAAATTCTGAGCTATAATATATATTATACATATATAATATATATTATACATTCTGTATCGGTCCGCTCTAGGTTTTTTTCATACTTGATGAGCATTCTCCTCTAACCATCTGTTGGTGAACTCGGGTCTAAACGAAATCTTGTACCAAGTACTTTCTCGTTATATTCCTCGAAATAATTGTGCCGTGTTTGGAATATACGGGGAGTGCGCAAACTTATTTCTATAGATATCTTCAAAATCACCTAGCACATTATCCTCTTCAAAGATATACATATTTCAAAGCGTGTTGAATTTTTATTTTGTAACTAAAAGTGATGCACAACTTCACGTCAGGAAGCATAAACCAATGGTTAAACTGACTTGGCTAGTTCGTTTAAGTTAATCATTCGATTACAATACTTAATCAATGGTGGTGCGTGGTGAACAGCAAAATATTGTTAACCAGCCGTTTATGGTTTAAATAGCTGTTTAAAATTTAACCATCTCTTGGTGAAATCGGTTCTTACCACTTAAAAACCGTAACATTATTGCTGAATAGTCGTTTAAAAAAACCGGTATTAGTAAATAGCAAAAACATCTGTGGTGGTCGTTTAATCTGTGGTCATCATTCAGTTTTGTTGTCATACGTATTAATAATCTGTGCATTGATTCTCTCATTCTGACATTATTGTCGTCAAAGTTTCATGTGCAGAAAACTTGTATTTAGAACTAAATAAATTCCATTAGAACAATATGCCTATTAATTTACAAGGCGTACGTCAGTATCTAAGCGAATTGAGAAATTCTGGGGGCTTGCACAAAGATCAAGCCGAAAAGTAAGTACAACGGTTACTTGTTGTGTGCTTTTCATAATCAATTTTGGTACGAACAAGTTATTGAATTTACCAACATGTGAATGCCTTATTGTAATACTATTGATATTCTTTCTTAGGTACCGCAATGTTCTTATGGAAATACTGAAAAGCACTGAAACAGAGTTGCCAGAATGTCTAAAAGCTTTTATAGAAGCAAGTATGTATATTTCATAAATTCATTTTGATTAAGTTGTTAGAGTACCTTAGCCATTATTTATTGGATGTAACATCCAATAAGGTGCTAAGCTCGTAGCCAAATTCTGGGCCAACTATATAGATTGTCATCAACACGCTAAGAAGAAGTAAGGGCTAACGCACTAACAAGTTTAGTAGTCTTGATATTTGTTCGTCTTAGGGAGGTTGTTGAACTCTTACTGTGTTTTACCTTTGACCAATGGAACCCAAAAATATGAAAGCAAACAAAAGCCAAAGAAGTGTGGTATATGAAAGACCACAGTTCTCTAATTCCAGCACTATTGGGTTATTAAATAAGCATAATGAGCCTATAATGTTTCCATTGCTGGGAGACAGCCCTCTTCTCAGTGGGGGATGTTTAAAGTTACATAAATAAATGTAAATTGCACACTAAGACTCTTCTTACAGAACCTCACTCAAGACTCAAGCATTACTATAGACTAGTTTTAACTAATCAAATTGCTTTACTAGTTTTAAATAATGCTTGAGTTTTGAGTGAGGTTCTGTAAGAAGGCTCTAAATGGTCTTGAAATATCAAATGCTGTATGTTGTTTCCAGTTGTGAATGAGAATGTTAGCCTGGTGATATCACGGCAGCTGCTGACGGATGTGAGCACTCACTTAGCTCTGCTACCTGACCCTGTGTCCCAGGAGGTGTCACACTTTGCACTGGATGTTATTCAACCTAGAGTAATTTCTTTTGAAGAACAGGTAAATTAATTACTTACAGAAGTGGAATTCAATACTTTACATGATAAACATAATATTTTTTACCAGAAATCTTTAACATGAAAAATTATTAAAATAATTTGCTTTATGATACATAATGATCTTCCCTCTTGTCTCAGTAACATACTTTTAGGAAATAAGAAATAAATTTTAAAACTGATTTTCTATTATAGCTGGCTTTTGTAATAACCAAGCTTTAGTCTATGGTATTCGCCGTTAAATATCAATTAAAGAGAAAGATGAAACATAACAATTATTACTACTCTTTCCAGGTGGCCAGTATCAGACAACACTTAGCAGATATTTATGAAAGGAATCAAAATTGGAAAGAAGCCGCCAATGTGCTGGTGGGAATACCATTGGAAACTGGACAGAAGTATGTTACTTTTACTAACTAACATGTTTTAGAACAATGTAACATACAGTGTGAGTCTTCATAATGTGCACATATCAAAATGAGGGAAACTAAGCTTAATTTTATTGACAGATAAAAAAAAAAAAAAACTTAAAAAAAACGCATAAAAAAGTGTCTTTACTTGCTAAAGTATGGTCCATAGCCGAGTGCAAGGCTTTAACAGTTGATAGGAAATGTTGTGTTTGAGTTATAAAACATGGTATTTTTTCTTCTATAAAGCTGATACAATGGATAATAATTTAAAGTAATAAAAAGGGTAGGTAATCGGGGCTTTTATTGTGAAATTTAACAATTAATGCAAAACTTGATGAAAAAATATCAGTTTTTTTTTTACAAAAACCCTTAGTTCTCAATTGAAAGCAATTTTGTTTTCTTTAGTTTATTTTATGAGGACGTCCTGTTACTTCCACTCATTACTGAGTTTGCTTCATCTTGATAGATCATTTAGTTTAAAAGTTATACCGATTTGTTTACACAGGGGTCACAGCAGCGAACGAGAAATTAAAAAATGCTTTAAAAATATTAAATTATTTTTAGTTTTTTTTTTATATTTTTCCCGTCAATAAAATTAAGCTTAGTTTCCTTCATTTCGATATGTGCACATTATGAAGACTCACACTGTATAGTACACTAACATCAAAAATGCTGGTAACAATTGGTCTTGTTTTCCATAACTGATCCCATGTTGGATGACACACATGTTGATGGTTAACTAAAGAAAATCTCAACATTTATGGCTTTGTGATATGTGTTTCATTTAAAATTGAAATTATTTACTTTCAAGAAAAACCTGCTTTGCATTAGATTTTAAAATGTGCTTTGCATTTAATGCAATGCAATTATAATAATAAATAAATCACCCTGTGTTGTCCCACTGCAGGCCTAGGCCTCCCTTTCCTTGGCAATAGAAACACTCCACCCAAAAAAATTCAAGTCTGTCTGCTCTGAATGTAAATTTTAGAATACAGGTAATGCACAGAATCCAAATGATTTACGTTGTAACAAATTTGTTTGTTTTAGGCAATACTCTGTAGATTATAAGCTAGAAACATATCTGAAGATTGCTCGGCTGTACTTAGAGGTAGATGACCCAGTGCAGGCAGAGGCATTCGTGAACAGAGCTTCACTGCTACAGGCGGAAACAACTAATGAACAGCTACAGATCTACTACAAAGTTTGCTATGCCAGGGTCTTGGATTATAGAAGGTATTGCTAGAATATTTATTTATATTGAGTTTTGCTCAGTATGGTGGAAAGCAGGAAGACTTTTAGGATCTTCACAATTTAATTATTGTAAGGTTCAATAAGTTTCTTAAAACATTTTTGGCTTGCAACAAAATGGTAGCATTGTTAGGGTTCCGTACCCAACGGGTAAAACGGGACCCTATTATTAAGACTACACTGTCAGTCTGTTTGTCCGTCCGTCCGTCTGTCACCAGGCTGTATCTCATGAACCGTGATAGTTAGTTGAAATTTTCACAGATGATGTATTTCTGTTGCCGCTGTAACAACCAATACTAAAACACAGAATAAAATAAATGTGATTTTTTTTGCTGTTTTTATAGATAATGGTACGGAACACTTCGTGCGCGAGTCCGATTCGCACTTGGCCGGTTTTTTTTTATGCTGTTTTAGTGTATGCATTCAAGGCTATTGTTATAATGCATGAATTAACTGAAATCTAATTCATTAGAGGCTTATCATGTTGAACAAAAATTTCAGCTTATTTACAAAAGTTTGACTTGATGGGATGCAACTGATGCAGCCCAATGATATTATAATTAAAAAGAAGTTGATACGTTGTACGCACTCCCAAAGTGGCATATTAAAACTTAGCAAGTTAACAAATTTGATCTCAGATATGCGCCGGCAAAGTAAGGTTGCTGTTAGGGTTGCCAACTTTACTACATAATATAGTACACTGCTATATTGGAGCCCTAAATCACATATTTCAAAAAAAAAATATGTATAGTTGGCGAAACTATTGAATTTTCATTTCAGTACAAGATGTCGAAATAAGCTCAATATGGCCAGTATTCATCTCATAAAAGCTGAATGAATGGTATTTTGTAACCTTAATTTATAGTATAGATAATAAAAGATTTGACACGTAAAAAAACCTGTTAATAAAGGCTCAATGAAGCAAAAAACATTTTTTTTTTTTGCCGTCTACTATATTTTTACAGGCAATGACTTCGAAAATACTATATTTGGTACAAAAAAAGTTGGCAACCCTAGTTGCTGTGTCCGGCGTGTTCGTATTACGTTAAGTATTTATAAATGTGTGCGTTAATGTGCCGTTTTTGAAGTTCGAATGCTGCTTGTAACGTATCAACCTCTTTACTTATTTGTAATACCATTGCTAGCCTATCAAAATGTATGTCTAGCTTAAAATTAGTTTAGTTTTTTTTTAAGCATAAGCTTTTAAAGATTATGCTGTTGGCCCACTTGCGACCACTATGTCCCAAGTGTTACTGCTGAGCAAAAGGTTCTGGTTTCGATTCCCAGGTCGGGCAAAGTGTTATTGGGTTTTTCCATCAGGAATTTCTCAGTAACAGCTCTGAGCCTGGATTTGTGCCCGGTTGATGGCTGTAGGATCGTCTCACCCTCTATTACATGGGAGATAAACAAAACTGGCGTAATATATTTGGGCTTACCCTACTAATAAGTACACCTCTGCCTAACCCTTCGAAGATTACAGGCATGATGTCATGTTTCGTTATTATTATGTTACTACTGCTGCCCGCGGTTTCGCCCGCGTGGATGTCGGAAACTACCCCACGGGAACGTGCTACCGGGACAAAAAGTAGCCTGTGTTTCTCCTTATAACATTAGCTATCTGCCAGTGAAAGTCCAGTCAAAATCGGTCCAGCCGTTTCGGAGATTAGCCGGAACAAACAGACAGAAAGACAGACAAAAAAAAAATGTTCTAAGTACTGTATTGTATACTTTCATATGCATTTAGTAAAAAGCTGTTATTTTGACATTACAAACAGACACTTGAATTTTATTTATTTGTAGTCTGTATACATAGATGTTTCGATAATATTATTATGTTAAGTTTCGTTATTATCATGTTATGTCTCGTTATTATTATGCCAAAGATTTTTTGCAACAAACTCTACTATGTCTTAATTGTGTTTACATAGGAAGTTTATAGAAGCGGCACAGAGATACAATGAGTTGTCTTACCGCAACATTATACACGAAGACGAACGAATGACGTGTCTGAGGAATGCTCTCATATGTACTGTATTGGCGTCTGCAGGTAGTAAGTATCTACTTAGTATTTTTACTTTATTAGTATTCTAAGTAACAATTAGTTACTATCAATGTAAGTCCTGTTTCACGTTTCTTTTGAGTAGCAATATACAACAACCCTCTAAGTTCATATAACCCTATTGCCTAACCCTATAGCCATTCAATTATATGAACTTAAAGGGTGGTATTTTCTATAAATACATCTTGTTACAGTCGCGAATCATATTTTGTACAACATACAACCTGACACTGACCTGGAAAATGAAAAAAACATAAGAAAAATTGAATTTTGCGGGCTACCAATACGTGGTTCATCTACTTCGTCTATGGTGATAATGTGCTAATATCGCGACTTGCTTTATAAAATAAATACATAGCAAGCATTTGTATTGGTACATAACACACCTAAAAATTAAAAACTTAAAAAAAAATGATAACCAACTTCCATAGACAACTGCCAAGAGTAAAATAAGTTTTGTTGCGAAAAACGCGGGAATCATCGAATTTGGCGGGCGTGATTTTTCTTTCGTTTTAATAAAAATTATAAAAAACGTTTGCGATTGGAGATAAGTTGTGTAGATTTATGTAAATATTCATTAAATTAGATAGTGTAATTATTTGTAAATATATTTCTTCATATTTAGGGTAAGTCTTATTTTTATTTTTTCTGGCCAGTGGGCATAATGGACAATGAACCGCCTGATCCGGGGGGCACAGTCCCCTCGGTTGGTCATAATGTTATTATTTACGAATCCAGTATGGATACAGACTCGTCCTTAACCAAATCGGAGCGGAAAAGGACTAGAGCTCCACGCAAAATATGCAAAAATTGCAATAAAAGAAGACGAAATGGTCACTCAACAGGAATAAATAACTCCGAAACCAATTGCTATTGTGATAATGACTCGGTAGTCACATTCAGTCCAAAAATAACATCAGACGTACCGGTACATTCATTTTCAGTTCACCAAGAAGCCACTCCACGTTCTGTGGATGGTCCCCAGACTGAAAACCTCTTAAAGTCAGATCTTCCTCAGAAGGCGCCACAGGTTGCTAGGGCTTTGTACGAAGCCACAGACCTGTCACCATACGTTGTACACATCCAAAAAAATGTTGATACACCAAACTCGGCTCAATCATTACACCCAATAACTATAGGGCACTTTCTTAAAAAACGCGGGTTTAACAACATCATTAACGGTTCATTAAAACGCATTGGTCGAAATAGAATATCACTAAGCTTCTCCCGTTACGTAGATGCAAACTCTTTTCTAAATGACCCAAGTTTGGCTAAGGAGAAATTAAAGGCATTTGTTCCATCAATTAATGTGTGTCGTATTGGAATTGTTAAAGGCGTACCTACCGAATGGTCTCCTGAGGAAATAATGGAAAATATATCTGTCCCCGCTGGATGCGGGAAAGTCATCAAAGCTAGGCGTCTTAATTACAAAATACACGAACCGACCCCTGTGTGGAAACCATCCCAAACAGTCGTGCTCACCTTTGACGGACAAATTTTACCAAAACGTGTGTTTTGTTGTTACAATTCCATGTCAGTGGAATTGTATACATTCCCAACAATTCAATGTTATAATTGTTGTCGTTTTGGCCATACAAAGGTACAATGCAGGTCGAACCCTCAGTGCTTCAAGTGTGGGGAGAAACATTCTGCTGATACTTGCGGTATTGAAGACGAGACTAATAGTAAATGCTGTCATTGCGGTGGCACTCATTACGCCATCAATAAAAAATGCCCAGAATTTGAGAGACAAAAATCAATTAAGCATTATATGGCCCATAGCTGCGTGTCGTATGCTGAAGCATCGCAGTTACATCCACCAATCTCAAAATTGTATGCAGATGTGGTAACATCTGCCCCATCACATACCACAAAAAATTCTTTCTTTTCACAACCTTTGCCCCAATCACTTAACACACCAATTGTCTCCTCACAAAGAAAAACGGTATTTCTGAAACCTCGGGATCCTCCAAAAACAGCTAAGGGGTATGACCGGGCAGCTCATCAAGCATTAACCAGTAATGAAGTTTCTGTGTCAGGGAATGGTGTTGCATTCCAAAATAAAACAACAAATAATAATGAGAGTCAAATTTTAAATTTAATAATCATGTTAATTAATACCTTATCTAAAAATAATAATATTGAACCGTCCAACGTTGCCACTGTAATTGATACACTGTCTAACTTATTCAACCATCATAATGGATCCAAATCTACCCAAGATTGTCCAGTGGAACTGTCGCAGCATTGTGAATAAAAAATCTGATCTGTCCTACATATTGAACAAATACAATCCCTTTGTAGTCGCTCTCTGTGAGACATGGCTTAAACCAGGTTTCTCTTTTAGAATTCCTGGCTATGCGTGTCTAAGAACAGACAGAAGCGATGGGTATGGCGGCGTCGCCATACTTATTAAAAATAACTTGTCTTTTCAAGCTTTTTCTCTTCCAAGTCTCAGTGACGACATATCTGCTGTTGCTGCAATTGTAAATAAAATCTGTTTAGTATGTATATATTATTCTCGTCCCACTGTAAATATTCTTTCTGAAATAAGTAATCTTCTTTCAGTTTTACCTAAACCATTTTTGGTAATGGGCGACTTTAATACACAACATCAGTCCTGGGGTAGTTCTAGTTCCAATTCCTATGGGGAAAAGTTATTAGAAATTCTAGACTCTAATAATTTGTGTATTTTAAATACATGTCTCCCAACACGCCAATCGAATCCAGATGAGGGAATAAGTGCCCCTGACCTCTCAATCTGCACACCTGAGTTAGCATCGACATTATCCTGGTCTCCTTTACCGTCTTCTTATGGTAGTGATCATTACCCTTTAATCATTTCTTTTCCACATAAAAAACCAGATGCTTGCAATCCAACACCACGATTAAAGTATAGACTTCAAAATGCGGATTGGGATACATACAAAAATTGTGTAGAAGAAAGAATTCTTGCTTTAACTAACTCCTTACAACTACATGATCCTCAGTTATTATCTAATCAAATAACAAGAACTTTAATAGAGGTGGCTGATAATACTTTCCCTATTAAGAATGGTGCTACAGGCAAAATTCCTTCACCACCTTGGTGGGATGCTGAATGTACTCAGGCCATTAAAAAAAGAAAAGAAGCAGAAAAAAATTATGGCCATACTATGACTCGTCACAATTTTGAGATATACCTAGATGCTGCTCGTACAACTCGTAAGCTCCTTAGGAAAAAGAAATTTGAAGGTTGGCAAAGATTCTGTGCATCTATCTCACCAGAAGTTAACGCATCTCTAGTATGGCAAAATATTAGGAGATTCAGGTCAGCATTCAGTGACACAACAGCCTCAAAACTCCCATTAGAATTAGCCAATGAGTTTATGGATCATTTAGCTCCTCCTTCAGTCCCAGAACAGAGATCTTTAATGCACTTTCCCTATGTTCCTATTCCTAATTCTGAGTTGAATTCCCCGTTCACACTAAGTGAGTTGAAGGGAGTCCTTTCACATGTTAAGGATTCAGCTCCTGGTGAAGATGGTATACCATATTCATTTATAGTTAATCTGTCCGACTCTGTTCTTTTAATATATTTAAATCTCATCAATACAGCTTTGATATCTGGCAACATTCCATCAAGTTGGAAGTCTCAAACAATTATTCCTATTCTGAAACCAAACAAACCTTCTTCCAATGTTACTTCGTACCGACCAATTGCACTTTCTACAGTTCTTGTTAAAATTGTTGAACATCTCATTAAGCATCGTTTGGAGTGGTTTTTGGAAAGCAAAAACTTGCTAGCTACATCACAGTTTGGTTTTAGGAAGGGTAAAAGTACGATGGACAGCCTTAGTGTGTTCACAACTGATATTCGCTTAGCCTTCTCTTCTAATAACTCTGTAATTGCTGCTTTCCTTGATATTAGCTCAGCTTACGATAATGTCCTGGTATCAGTCCTAGAACAAAAGCTGAACTCATTACAAGTTCCAACAATGCTGTCTAAGTTCATAATTAACATGCTTTCAGAGAGATCTTTAAATCTTCATATTGAAGGGTATTCATTTACCCGTTTAGTATGGAAAGGTCTCCCTCAAGGTTCTGTACTTAGTCCAATTCTCTACAATATTTACACTTATGATTTGGAATCCTCTCTAAATGAGTCAGTACATGTCCTTCAGTATGCAGATGATTTACTTCTTTATTTATCTGGTAACTCTGTTGCAAATATTTGTACTTCCTTAACCTCTTCTTTACGCTTACTCAAGACTTGGCTAGAAACCAATGGTCTACACCTGTCAATTGATAAAAGCAACATTGTGTTGTTTACTAGAATGCGTAAGCCTCCTATAGTTACCGTAAGGTATAATAATATCCCTATGCCCGTTAAAAACCAGGCTAAATTTTTAGGCCTTATTTTGGATACACATCTTACTGGTTTACCACACTGTGATTATATAGCTGCTAAATGCGAACGAAATATCAACATAATTAGATGTCTTGCTGGTGTTTGGTGGGGAGCACATCCCTTTTCATTAAAACTACTGTACAACACCTTGATTAGAAGCGTATTGGATTATGGGACTTTTTTGCTGGAACCTGCTAATGTTGCTGGTCTTAAGAAACTGGACAGTGTTCAGTCCAAGGCACTTAGAGTGGTTTCAGGTGCAATGAAAAGCAGTCCTATTAATTGTCTTCAGGTGGAATGTGGAGACCCACCACTTCATTTGCGACGTCAATATTTGGCTGATAGATTTATGGCTCGGTGTTTTCAATTTACATATCATCCTTTGCGAAATAAACTTTCCACTCTCTCTGAAGAAGTAATTTCATCCACTTACTGGAGGCACAAAGCTACTCCGTGTTTAGTTAAAAGTTTTAGAAAATACAATTTAATTGAAGCTCCTTGTCACCAATCTGAATTTCTTCCTATATTTCACTGTAATTACAGTTCATTAATTATGTCACCAAATATACATTATAACCTTAGCATTTACCGAGATGACGTATGTCATAATCTTAACTTCAACTTCACTATGGATAGAGACTGGAAGGGCTGTCAGCTCTTGTTTACAGATGCTTCGAAGCATGGAAGAGACTCATGTGTGGGAGTAGGTGTATACCACTCCCAATATAATATTGTCCAAAAAATAAAGCTCCCGCCCGAATCATCTGTATTTACGGGAGAATGTTACGGTCTATTCAAAGCTGTCGAATATATACTTGTGATGGGGTTACGGAATTCACTCATATTAACTGATGCAAGGAGTGCCTTGCAATCTTTGGCCAGATTCCCTTTCTATTCTCATAATCCCTATATTATATTTGAAACACGTGAACTCCTATATAGGTGTTCTATTAAGGGGTATTCAGTGCATTTTGCGTGGATACCCTCGCATTGTGGCATTCTAGGTAATGAGAGAGCTGACCAGTTAGCTAATGATGCCGTATTGTGTGGAGACGTTTTCCCGTACAAAAATAACACCCAAGATCTGGCAGCTCTGCCCAGGGTTTATCTACAGGAATCCTGGGGTCAGCTTTGGTCCGGGCAATCAGTGAAAGGGAAATTTTATCGTACTATTCAGCCATCCATTTTTGTTAAACCTTGGTTTAGCAAGTACAAGCTAAGCAAAAAGATTACAACAATATTCATACGTATGCGATTGGGTCACGTGTGCACTCCTGCTCATCTTGCCAGGCTTGGCATTGTACAGAACCCTGCGTGTGAATGTGGCGCTGAAGTGGGAGATCTGAACCACCTTATTTTTTCCTGCTCCCTCTATGACCACTCCTCACTATTCCAAAGTCTTGTTTCCCTCCGAGTCCCTTTACCCACTTCGATCTCATGTATTTTATTTAATTTTAATGTAGATATTTATAAAACAATAGCTCTTTTCCTTGTAAATAATGATATAGCTATTTAAACACTAATTTATGTACTTACTTAATTTACCATGTAGTTCTAAGTTTTTGCACCAAGTCGGCCTTTTTGTTGGGCCACCTGGTGACGTTAAATGGTTACAGTTTTCTGTTGTATTATATTTCCCTACAGTTAACTTATCATAATTTATTAATTTTATGTAATAACAACTAATCTCCTTTCCATTTCCAAATTTCCCGTTGTAATACTTTATCATTTCGCGAGTACTTGTTTCTTACGTTTTTGTTATTTATTAAAATATTGTTAGTGGCAATAAGCACGAATAGTGCAACGCCAAAGGAAGAAAAATAAAAAAAAAAGTTTTGTTGCGGATGTCATTGTTAAAAAAGAGAATCGAACAACTAAAACTAAAGTTATTTCGTTTTCGTAACATATTTTTTTATTTGCTCTGAAAATTTGTAAGCCCACTTGCACCACAAATCGCTAACTGCATTTAGCGCTAAACATGATTTAAAACATCATTCTGTCTCTGTCATCTTGAAACGATTGCCAGAAACTGAGCGATGTTTTAAATTCGTTTACGCGCTAAAGTGATTTGTGATGCAAGTGAGCCTCGACTCATTTTATTTCTTAGTTTTCATTTTGCCTTGCAGGTCAACAGCGTTCCAGAATGCTAGCAACTCTGTTCAAAGATGAAAGATGTCAACAGTTACCAGCATATTCAATTTTAGAGAAAATGTATCTAGACCGTATAATCAGGCGGTCAGAACTGCATGAGTTTGAAGCTCTGATGCAGACGCACCAGAAGGCAACTTGTCATATTTATCATTCGGTACAGGCTAAGTAGAAACGAGCGGCTCATGGAGTGTGTGCTACAACCAATGGTCACCGGCATCTCGATTTTGTTAATTTTCACTTACATTACTCCTATAATTCACGTCATTTCCTGTTAGAGGCAGATAATAAGCCTACGTTCGCAGGAACGCTATTTTAACGCTGCGTTTTGTTACCGCGCAATGGATTATCAAGTCTCGGCGATGAAAACATCCTTAGCGCGCTAGTAAATGGATTTTCAACTGCCGATGCCGGCACTGAGCCGAGCTTTGAAAATCAAGTGCGAGGTAAAAAAATGTTGCGTTAAAAGCGGCCGTGCGGTCGTGGGCTAACGGAATGCCTCGTGCTAATTAATCTAAACTATCCACTTTTGCTTTTTCTATCTGCACACGTGCCAGTAGCGAGTATAACGCTTCTGACCTTTTATCAAAGTTCGCGCTACTAATCACTCTATTATCCTCCCGACGTAATCAAAACATCGAAACACATTCGAAATAGCTTGGATCTAGCGTTGTGTACTTTATGGCCCGACTCCACATTGTGATATTTTGTAATTAAATACTTTAGTTCTATAATAACGATTTGTTTTGTTTTCGCAACAGGCCACTACATCGGATGGAACGACGATTCTGGATCGCGCAGTATTTGAACACAACCTCCTTTCGGCAAGCAAATTATACAATAATATAACTTTTGAAGAGCTAGGCGCCTTACTTGAGACTCCGCCCGCCAAAGCGGAAAGAATTGCTAGCCACATGATCAGTGAAGGGCGAATGAACGGATATATTGACCAAATCAGCTCAGTTGTACATTTTGAAAGTAAGTATTTTTGTTTTATGTTCGTATTTAATCATAGGTGTTGTACCAATCGTATTAGGTACTTTGATTTACCTAAACCAACCAGGTTGAGAAAATTGCTGATTTGGCAATCAATATAATCTCTTCGGAAATCGGACGTAACTATCACAGTTCCAGTAGGCACTCCTATTTATTTTGGTTTGTAATGTGTTCAGGCATTTCAAGGGTTTAATCGGTCAAATGTCAATACAATGAAAGTTCTCATTTATCAGTTGTGATATGATACCTAATAAATATAAATAAACTTATTGGATAATACGACACAACATTATAATCGATCAAAATCAATCAACGCATAGGCATAACGTACATACTTTAACTTTAAGATAAAACGCGTGATATATCCACTAGATAATAAACACTTAACAAGTAGGTATTTTGTAATACATTGATACTGCTGAGGGCCTAGACAAAGTAACATTCGAATAGCGATGACGCTAGTTGAAAAGCCAAAACATGGGGTTGACATAAGCTATCGAAATGTCACGTGATCATAGTTCAACGAATAGAAATTAGCTAGACAATGTTATCATCATTCGATTCTATGGCCCGCCACGTAAACGTTCCTCAGCCCAAGAGCTCGCATTTGATAACAAAGCGGGACAATATGCTGGCGTTGTAGGTATTGTATTTCTAAGTCCCTAGATAGGTACATACATATATACCTTAGGAAGATAGTGAATAGCCAGCTTTCACTAAGCTACAGTTATTAACGATGTCTATACTCCATTTTTTATAACATTAGAAAAATAACGGTCCCCTTAAGTTATTTCGATAGAAACGTATAGGTACCTACTAAGTTCCGTTATTGAACGATAAATAGAAAGAAATGTAATTATTCATCATTTACATAATGTAAATGATGAATAATTACATTTTAGAGTTAACTCTAAAATACAGTAATTTCAACAATACCTATTACACAATAACTGTTGTTATTTGGCATGTTAAATGGAGTATAGTGTTGTATCGACGGACCGCAGCATGTCCATGCTAATGCTTTGTGTAGAAATAAATAAAAACGGATCTCAAGATACTTTTCATTATAAATAAGTTCACACTTATTACTTGGCTAGTTACACGCCAGATGTGTCAGCAGTTTACACTCGACTCTTCTTGCGCTTCATCCACAAAAAATATAGTACGTTCCCGGTCGCCTCAGAAAAAACAAGATCCCTACAAGCCAACTAATTACTACCGAAGGTTAAGCGTTCGTAGTTCTTCAAGGTCAGCAACGAAAGCCGATTGAACAAAAAACAGACTTACAAATCTTCGAAGTTGATAAATACATGTAGGTAATAATTATTCGATACCTATAAACTGCTTGTCAGCATTCCACGTAATGCTGCGGCTACGTGGGCATTGTCGCGTTAAGGCGAACTATTGTACACGCTCTCGCTGTACACAGAGAGCGCGCGAGATGTACCTAGTCCGCTATATCGCGACAATGTAGTCGTATTTTAAGAGTTAGGTAGTGATATTTTAATACCTACCAATCTGATCCGTTCTGTTCGTGGTTGTACTATACGCCTCTGCCTAATCCTTCGGGGAATATTTTGTTTTTTACTTTCTTCTTTGACATAATCTTTTCATTATTTGAAATTATAAACTTCCAATTCTTATTTCAACTCTTTCTCTCATTTTTGTAGACAGGATTTTAATTTAGATTTGTTGCAATAATTGTAATGTTATTCATGTCATTTGGTTTAAATACGCTTTTAATTGTCTTTTTTTATAGATTCTTCTATATTTTGTCAATGTGAGAATGTTGTAGGCCTAACTTGTAGACATTTTTCTATTTTGTTGAGTAGGTACCTGTTACTTGTTGATAGGCCTACACTGTCCTCCCATACATAGTAACACTGTAATTTGAAAACATTTTAAAAGCCCCTTATTTTTAAAAGAGTAACCATGGAGTTTTTTGCCGGCTCTTCTCCATAGAAACTACCAATTGGAACCGTGCACCTAGCTTCTGACGCTTCGTATGTGCCCATGTAGGTTTATGTGAAATAAAATATTTTGATTTGATTTAATACATATTCTGTTTAGATTATTTTCTTGTTTTCAATTTAATTCTTCTTCGTTTTTAATTTGAATGATTTAAAAAACTGAAATGTTAATCGTCTTTCGTTGCTGAATAATTTGTCACGTAGCGGTTAATGTGCGGTACATAGGGCATCACTACTTGGTACTTACTAATTCTCAGTATATCCCCTTGATAAAGAACCTTTTAGTAACTTTTTTCTATCACTCATACTAAAACATGTTTTCAGCACGTGAGATCTTACCACAATGGGACAAACAGATACAAAGTCTGTGTTACCAGGTGAACAGTCTAATAGAGAAGATAGCTGCTGCAGAGCCAGAGTGGATGGCCAAACTTATGGAGGAAGAAATGATACAGTAGCACTCTTCGTACCATAACGACATGTTCTTCCTAATATAATTATTCTCTGTACAAAACTTTTTTTTTTTTCCAATATCGCCTTTGAACTGACTGATGACATCTAAACCTACCATAATTGTACGCATAGTATATGTATTGGAAACATTTAAACAGAACTTTACAAAAAAGAAACTTTATTTTACGTCAGTCAAATTATTATAAACATTAACAGAGTTAAAAAATATATAATATAATTCCTAACCACTTCGATAACCACGTATAATGTAACAAATACATTGACTGTAGCAGACATACATGAGGAAAGGAATGAATAGAAAATGGATAGGTATAGGTCTAATAAAACAAGTGCGCACTGATTCCAACACACTATTCATTTTTATTACCATTTAATCAATAGGACAATACACCATAGGTGCTTATTTACAAGACAACAGGTGTGGGTGACGTAATAGTGGTTCATATTGATATTTTGCAAAACAGGGATGCTTATACGCCGCGTGCTAATACATAATACATTAAGAACTCTAATAATAACATTACGAAGAAAAAAGCGTCCGCCGCCTTGAATTAGAAATTATAATATTGACTGACGGCGCAAGCTAGCATTTACAAAGACAAGTTAATAGGTGTATGACAATTTTATTGTTGCGTTTTGAACGCAGAATACACTATATAAGGAGAACACTTGAAGATACTGTTTGATAAATTGATTGATAGTTACGCTTCCTTTCCTGTTATTATTAAATAACAGTAAATGTGGCATTATGTATTATCTACAAGACTAAAAGCCGAAGGGCCTCAGAGTGCTTAGGGCTCGAGGTCGAGGGCGACGCCTACTTTGTGTCCGCCAGAATTGAAGTTTTGGCCATCGATAGCCGCCGACAGCGTCAAGACGATGCCTGCAAATAATGATAACATTATATAACAAAATCTCCATTGCTTTCTGTGGTAACTGATAATGTAGATAAAGTATATCACGCACATGAGAAACGGGACAATGATTTACAGATCATATGATCTGATATAACAGAACAATTTCAACCTGTTGTTTTCTATTCAGTGATAAGATAACTAATAATACAAATTTAGAGAGTAAGATGTAACATAGTGTTTAGTTTAAGTAGCAGTACTAAACTAAATGTTCATAAATAAATTATATTATGGTGAAATTATTCATGATTTCATCATCATTTTATGTAGTGATGAATCAAGCCTTAATCTTTACATCAATAAAATTTATGAATGCATAGTATGAAATAGTTAAGTGTTTGTAGAAAGAGATAACTTCAATAGGAAGTTGATAATGATTGAGTCTCACCAGGGCGCAGTCTCTGTTGGTATCCAAGACCAATGAGAGATTTGTTGTTGACCTTGGCATGCAGCGAAGCGTCCGCATCCAACGCAAACTTGGTGCCAACACCGAACAGTGTTTCAGAAGAGCCAGTGGTCCACTTCATGCTGATACCGCAATCAATCTTTTCCGACACCTTCTGGTAGATAGAACCGCCGAATTCCTTTCCGTTGTCACTAAATCCAATAAGAAAACAACATTGCGTAACAATGTAAACAAATCATGTTTTATTAAAACCTACCATGATAGTCAATCATTGTTTGAAAAGCTAGTTATGAAAACATTTAGTTGATTTAAACAGAAACAACAATTGAATATCCAAATAGTTTGCAAAAATGTTAGATCACAAAAAGTAAGAGCTAGTTCTTACTAGATTCTTTTCAATGAATAAGGAACAATTTAGCTCATTGTCTTGCATGCTAAGCTAGTAATAACTGGTTTGCATAACAAGAGAGATGACATCCTTTGCTAAACCTCAACTAACTAGGCTGTGTTATGCAATCATATAAAATCAATAGCAGTGACTCCGCCTGCAGCTATTAAGTGCCCTATAGACCTAGATTAAGCTTAGTGAAACTGTCTATTTTCTTTATAAAGTAGGTACTAGCTTCTGGCAGCAGCAGCATCACCTGCATAAAATGATCTCAAAGAAACATACTACCAAAAAAGATATCCTTATAAGTATCCAATGTCCTATTATAGATTGTTGTCTACCTGTGTGCAAAATCTCATCCATGATTGAATAACCATTCAAACATACACTTTCACATTTTTATAATATTATTATTATTATGTAGGATGTTCATCAAGAGTTTTGATGATGTTCATAAGAAAAATTACTTACACATTGGTGTGCAAGTTGAAGTCCTTAGATTGGTAACCAAGAGCGAAGTTGTTCTTGGAAAGCTTGCTCTTCTGTGAGTCAAACTGTCCATGTACACCAGCAAGCCAGCCCTGGTAGGCTACAACAGCAGCCACATCCACAATAGGACCAGCAAGGTCCAAATCCAAGGTGGTGTTAACGGCAACAGTTTCATTGCTGAAAAAGGTCTTCAGTTTCCCAGTCTTGGTCCTGTAAATTAAATTGTTATGTAATATACAATGAAAGACAAAATCTTTGCCAAAGCTTATCCAAATAAACTGTTACCTAAACATTTTAATACAGCATACAAAATTGGCAAAATAAGGAAAACGGTTATGATTTAATTCTGCCCAAATTCTTACCCTGTTTGTGGTGCGAAGGTTCCTTCGAGGGTAATTTTAAGACCAGCAGCAATTTTGTCTTTAATGGTAATGTCTGTGGCAAGTGTGTTGTCTGTGTTCCACTTTTCAGTGAATGTGAGACCATAGTCTTTCACTGCATATTTTGATGAAAGGCTACCAAACACCTGAAAGTAAGAACAATATCCATTACATTCTTTTGTGTGAAATGACAATGTAAGTTTGTTGGATTCATTATCAAAATCATGAGAAGTTACTTTTACATTTTTGTACTATCTATCAACTTTCACTATATATATAAGTAATAAAATGTATGTATGGAAATTAATATTCTTATTTTATTTTACTTTATGTATGTACTGTACGTTTTAGTTAAATAGTGAAAATAGAATGACATATATACATTAAAATACAATGATTCAATTGATCGAAGCTAGAAACTATGTTACAAAATCAGATACAGGTATAGGTATAAATATGCTTGTGACATGATAGCTTGCTCATTAGTGTAGTACTTTTCTAAATGAGTTTAGCTACAGATCAATCATATTCACATTTTTACCTTACTTACCTTCCCACTTTCATGGTTAGAGGTGATTCCACTGGCGAATTCAACACCTGTTTCACTCTTGGTCTTTAGGTCAAGCTTGAACGCACCAAAGTGGTAGCCTTTGCCGAAGACATCATTGGCCTTCTTTCCAAGATCAGCATAGTATGGGGTAGGTTGTGATTCCTAAAGAAAAAAATATTTAACAATAGGTTATATTATGAGATATACAAAAAATGTACGGGACTAACGGGTCATTAACCTTAAAATAGTACCAATATTAATAAAAACTCAGCTGCAGACCCTTATCACGCGAACCAAGGTGAAGCTTTACACGTTTAGCAAAGTCGTGAAATTGCTATCAGTGCCAGCTGTGTCAGGGTCGAAATCGGCTTAGTGACTTATTTACAAGCCACTTCTACACAAGGTATTACATAACGTCAATGCATTAATGTAACTTTTGACTGAAGCTGTACTACTACCTATTACGTTCCAGCACCGAGAGAAACCATGAGCATGAATACCTACAGTAAAGTATACCAGTGAGGCCGTAAACTTGACCTTAAAGAAAAGGGCCCAAGTTGAGCTCAAAAATCACATGCGTCAATTAGCGTGCCCCGGTGGCGTTCCAGTTAGAAAAATAGGGAGAAATTAGGTACACTATCCTGAGAACAGTAAAGACCTTGACCTATGATTCTTACACTGACGAATTAGTATTGACGGAGGATGCGAAGAATAAATAAAATAGGAAAATTACGTCGATTGTTCACCGTTATCACCGGCTCGTCCCGCAAATTGTAAATTAACACAGCTATGAGTCTTACTATTATGTGAAAATACCAAAGATATTATGAGAAGCTTGAAGAATACTTACTGACATGATGAAACAATTTCACAGTAATTTCCTAGCAATTTACCGAGAACAAGACCAGACCTCCTACACTCTACCACACACACCACAAGACAATATTCTGAGTTGCCAGTGTTGCCAGATGAGATTTCACAATTTCCCCAGATTAAAAATTAGTTTTGATATGTATACAAAACGATACCTTTTTCAGAATAAACCCCAAACTTGATTTGGCAGAATTCAAAATAAAAAAATACGCGTCATGCTATTTTTTTAAAATATTATTTATTGAAAAGGCACAAAAGTTTCCAGTTCTTAAACAAGACCTAACAAATGTAATCCTTCGTCCTTCGCAGGTCCTTCGTCTTTCGCAGAGTAGACTTTTTCGGAATTGAACCGGTTTATAATTTTAGCAGTCGGTCCAAACTGTGAATATCTACCATGGGCTGCTAGTCTGTATTTCCATATCTCACCCTTACTATGTGATCTGCCGTGTTTTGGTAAGCAGTCGGTTTCTTAGCTTGTTTTTGATCACGTTCATGATCGAAAAAGCTCTTTCCACACTAGCATTGGCGAAGGGAAAACTCAACATGGACGTGGCTAATGTCAGTAAGTGAGGAAACGCTATTTCCACAACAGCATTTTTACTTGATAGAAGAGTATTCTCTACTCTTGTAAGGATAATATATAAAATAGATAGATATTTCATTCTTAGACAACCCCAAATTTCGCCAACGTCCATTTTTTTCCCCAAAGATATCATTTCCTCACACTTTCTTCAAATACAAAAAATATCCCCAAAATCGCGAAAAAAACTCGCAATCTGGCAACGCTGAGACAATTTCAATTACGACAAAATGTCGACAGAGGACGTGATTTCCGGAACTCACATTATTGATAATAATGTCGCTTTGTATGCAAGTGATAAATAGTTAAGTTCATATACGATTATTATTTTAGAAAAAATATAATGTGGTTTAATAACATACTTTAAGTCATAATTTTGTTTTCAAAATATTTTCAACACATTTTTGACTCTGTATGTTTTTCAGTGACGTTTTACGACGAGCAGACTTTGTAATTTGATCATTGATGTCCCAATAAAATTTATTTAAATTATTTTGTAAATTCCTTGGTTTTTCATCGTATGCAAAATATTGTGTAAATTATCTTGATATTTGAAGACTAATTTTAAGTGATGATAAATGATAAGTGATTTTATTTCTTTATATAGGTTTGTACTAAGTGTACAAACCAAAGACATTAATTTACTAAGTACAAACACTTTTACACGTTAATCATATTTTAAAAACTAGATGAGGTCGGCGTTTCCTATCTGACTACTCTGAGAAGAAAGGCCGAAACAAATTCAGAGGTCACAGTCTCTTTTAAAGTCCATTTATAATCTTGGTCAGATCATGTGAAGACCATGTATCTCCCTATATAAAATGTACTCTGTGCATGTAGATGTGTGACCATGATACTTGGGTAATAAAAATATATAGGTATTATATATATGTATACACTTTCGCATAGCGTCGCACGGTGGGCTGAAAATCGGCTTTCATAGACTCAGAAAATTCAATTTGAAAGTGCCGGTTTTTTTGCCGAATATCGCTTCTATTATTTATTAGTATTTACAAAAATGACACCCGAGTTAATTCTGCACTAAAACGAGGGAATTATATTTTTTTTACGAAAACTTTGTATGAAGCTAGTATGAAGAATCTAATTATCTCTTAAGCGGCAAGGAAAACCATAATAGTCTTACAGGGGGTTATAGTACTAATTATTTATGATTTTTTGACATACTCCACATAACAGTTACCGCTGCAGTTTTTTTTTTTTTTAAATCGTCAAAATAATTTTATTTATTTTTACATATGAAACGGTTCCTTTGAGTGTTTAAATTAAGAACATCGATATGAAGAATGCAATATTAAGAATATAAAAGACATTTTTACAAAAAATTACTACCGACTTCCAAAAAAAACACTAAAAGACGTGAAAAATAACTTTAATTTCGGAAGTCGGTGTCTTTGGTTTTGTATTTTAGTTTTTGGCCACCGACTTCGGAAATAAAAGTTATTTTTCACGTCTTTTAGTGTTTTTTTTGGAAGTCGGTTGTTTTTATGTAAAAAAGTTTTTATTTTTAACTTTTTAGTTGCGGTACCTACCCCACATTAATTCGTACACCACTACTTGGTGTGTAAATAACAGTGACAGGAATTTTTTAACACATCATCCATATAAACTAAGTGGAAAAAATGTGCAGTATTATGGATAACTCAAAAACTACTGATCAGACCTTGATCAAATTTAAATGGGACCACATGTGAAGCACCAGCTATCAAATAAAAAAAGAATCATCCAAATCGGTTCACCCAGAAAGAAGTTCTGATCTAACAAAGTAAAAAAAAAACAGACGAATTGAGAACCTCCTCCTTTTTGTGAGTTCGGTTAAAAACAAGCTGTTACAAAAAAAATGCTGTTTATTCTTTTTTATTGATAACGAGTTGACCCGACAGACGTTGTCCTGTCTTAACTATGAATGTCATAAATATGTCGTTTAGTTTTAGTTTTGACTATTGACTAAAACTAAAACTATCGACTCATTTATCAACCGATCCATCTGTGTTAAATGATATTTGCAGCGCGCATTCTGTCAATCGCTGACAGTTATTTCAAACAACTGACAGTTATGTAAAATTAATATTGGCGTTATGTTTTCTTAAATTTTGTAACGTTCCGATCAACTTCCTTATTTTTTTATTTCATAAGATCCTTCTCCTGACAATAATGAACACAACAAAAAAAAAAGTGAAATAGGTCCAGCCGTTCACGCGTGATGGCGTGACCAAGGGAAATAGGGATTCATTTTTATATATATAGATTTAAATAAAACAAGGTTACCTACAAAATTATTATTTAAGCACTATAAATACAATTATACAAAATATTGGTACAATAAACTAAAATAAATAACAAAAAAACATGAAAAAATAGAATTAAATATTACAAATGTTCCATAAAACACTCGTTGTCGGACTCCAATTCAGAGTCAGAATTCAGATTGGATATATCTAAAAACTCTAACTCAGTTTCCTGAAACGAATTAAGTCGAGAGTTTCAGCAAAAAAGCTCTGCTTTCTCTTGGCATCTATCTTAGAGCTTTGTGCGCTTCAAGCATATTTAGGATATCTTGATTACAATCTTGCCTGCGTCTTTTCCGCGAATGATGTTCCCGGAACCTCCTAAAATACAATATCATTTTTCTCGAATATGTCAGCCCCGTGATAATTTATGTACGCTTGATGACATTTGTGTAGTACCAGTCGTATAATTCCACGTACTTTTCTGCTGTTTTGCGGTACCAAAATCTTTAAATTTGATTAGGTCGATCTTCTCGCTAGATGTTATTGCTTGCAAAATCACAGCAAATCTCTTAATTAGCTCTTCATATAACCCGGTAATAGCTGCAGTTTTATTGGGAAACTCGAAAAACTTTCTTGCGGTATTCCCGTCATTGGTAGTTCCCGAGTCTTGTTTCACTATATCCATCAACAGATTGAGCTCATCTTTGAAATTATTTTGTCTGCAACATTTCTTTGTGCTCATTACTTCTCGCTGCCCACTGTTTGAAGTCGAGCCTGTACGCAATGTGTAACAGACATTCCATGCAATTTATACCGGCGTGTAGGGATGACAAGCCAAATTCGTATATGTCAGAACACACAGTATTTGATGTTACAGCATCTAAGCGGTTCATTTTTGTAGGTTTTGCTAAGCACAGGTAGCATGATGCATTTGATCTAGCTTGAGAAAGGTACGTGCAGACTTTAGCATCGATCATTGTCATCATTAGTTGATGAGTCATCCTGTTACTATTACTGCACTCTGTGGGGATAAGGGCCTTAATTTCATCATCAATTTGTCTTTTGAGATCAATGAAAATTGCTTCGCTCTCCTTTACAAAAGTAAACTGAACTGGACGACAATACAAAGCTGAGCATGGTTTTGGGTTCGTCCATAAAGTATTATCTCCATCTGACAGTTTTAGTGGCACCAAGGAGGTCATGAAAATGCTTGAATCATCTTACTCACTCTCCATTTTCTGCTTGTATCGGCTTTGGTTGGAAACACCATCAAATCCCCACTTGGATGTCAGCTTTCGCTGCTTATTTTGCAAATCATCGTCAGAAAGACTTTGAAGGATCCTCGTCATCGTGATGTCAAGTAAAGCTTGAAGTGTTATTCTAGCCGATGAATCTGTAACTGACACTGATTGCTTCGGAGGGTAGCAATCAAGCTTAGATTGTTGTACTTTATAGTAGGATGGATACATATCCTTAGCACCTTCCCGAATGACAGCCTCTCGCAACGTAATATATTGCCACTTTGACAGTTTTAGTGAAAGAAGCAATCCAAGCGCTTTCTCTGGTGTAAACATGACTGTTTTTACTGGTTTCTTAAGCGTTTCATTAATTTTAACGGCTGCTTCGGTATTTTTCATCATATATTCGATCACAGATGCGATATCCTCATGCCCTGTTTCCTATAAACGTGCTGCAGCTGCATATGCCAATTCACTGGAATCTTCGCCTGTATGATCATCGGATCTTCCCTTTTTCTGTTTCCTTCCCAGATCTTCGAATGGTTTTCTTGTTCTTTCAAGATCCCATAATATGATTCTCCTATTTATGAGATCCCATATTTTCCTTTGCAGTGATAGCAGTAAACACTATCAGCCTTATTACAAAAAGCGGTTTAACTAAAAACCCAGGTTTAAATCTCTATAAACTACGGTTTAAACAAAATTGATATTACAAATCGTGGTTTTTCGAAAAACCGTAGACCATTCCATGGTCTAACGCTAAACCTCGGCGGCCCCTAGTTTAAACGATCAAACCATGGTCTAAATCGTATCTGTCAAAGTTTCTCTTTTAGGTTATAGCATTTTTTTCATTGTGTTGTGTTGTTTTTAACCCGAAAATGGATATTAACATGGCCGATATAATTGATATTGAGGATATTGAAGCCGCTGAGTTGTTAGGAACACCACGCCGACACAACATAAATCGTGTTCAAATAAATCCCTTCGTAGAATTATCTCATGAAGATTTCAGGCAAAAGTATAGGTTTAATAAACGTTATGCGATGAAAATAGTGGACTTATTATGAGAAGATTTGACTAGAGATGCTCGAGGATGCTTAATAATGTTAATTTATGTTTACTTACTTTTTCCTCGGTACTCCAATTCTCAGATCGTTTTTTCTTTTGTTGGTCCATAACGATATAATGTTAAAATTAACATAGAAGGCACAAAGAGGCAATTGTTCTAATATAGACTTTGATAATTTAAAAATTCCAATGCTAAATTAACTTTGTTCAACTTGCGATAGTTTTGTTTAATGTTATGGTTTCATATAACGCGCCAGAATGTTACGCTTCGTTACACGTACTTAGGTGTATTATTAGTAATTAATACGACACTAATTAATGTGCTCAAACCTATACTAAACTACAATCGACGAAATAACTAATGTTCCATGCAAATTAACACTCTCAATATTTTTAATACTCCTAATCATCATAATAATCATTAGCGTATTAACAAAAAGTTTTCTTTTCTGAGCATACGGAACGTTGCAATAGAATGATATCACGGTGAACGAATAATATTTGTATTAATCTGTGGTCGATATGTAGACAATGGTTCAAATGACGGTACTAAGAAGACCATGGTTTTTTTAAGTTTTGTAATACGGACAAATTTAGACCATGGTTCTGCAGATAAGCCTGGACTTGATAGGACAGGTTTAAACCAAGGTTTATTTAGTTTTTTGTAATAAGACTGTATGATTTACCATGAATGAGGGTGAAAACGCAATACAAGATGATTCTACAAATTATTTGGAGGGTGCTGATATTAATGATGACGTTACGACATTATAAACACTGTAACAGCGGCGACAGGAACTACTTAAGAAGCAAAAACAAATATTAGGAAATCAAAGACCCAATTTAATTGAATTAACCGGCAAAACTATAGCCGGCATGTCCCGCACATGTCGGTGATACTGTAGGTACCTACAGCTGATTTCACTACTGTCAGAAACGATCGCCACAATTTTGAAACTGCAATGGACAATATTACTGTCAGCGCTATACCTGCGGTAGATCTAAATATTGATATTGCTCTGCCAAATGAAAGTTTAGATTTTGGATCACACTACTCTGTGGTAGACCCATCTTATGTTCCCGTTTCGGATATCACAAACGTGCAGCTTGTATATAACCATAATGTCAATTGGTTTCCTAAGAGGTATATTGAGCCCGAAGTTGCAGATGCCTCCAGAACCAGAAAACGCAAAGCTGACCGTCAGAATTAGATTAAAAACAAAAAAAAACGTGGATGTTAGGAAAAGAATACTTAGGGTATAAAAAAGAAAATACGAAGTACGTCCAAATGCTCCAAAAAC
This sequence comes from Griposia aprilina, assembly GCA_916610205.1. Classification (NCBI taxonomy): domain Eukaryota; kingdom Metazoa; phylum Arthropoda; class Insecta; order Lepidoptera; family Noctuidae; genus Griposia; species Griposia aprilina. The sequence goes on from OU744302.1 coordinate 16,374,396, forward strand.
CTAAATGTAATTCCCCATTATGTCTGCAAAACCCTATTTTGCACGCAAATCAGTGAAGAAGAGGGACAGGAAATATTTGAAACTTTCTGGCCTAGATCATGGAAAGAGAAGATGGTATTTGTATGTTCTATGATGGACATAAGTCAACTCAGAGGAAAACATCGGAAAATATCTCTCGGCGTCTCCATGGTAAGGACTATAACCTGCAAGTAAATGGCATTAAAAAGAGTTTGTCTTAAAAATATTCCCTCTACATTAGAGTAGTTGTGAGTAAACGAATCAATTCTTATAAATTAACTAAATTTACTTTGATTAATCATAGCAAAAATCATCAACCAGAGCCATCTACCATCGTTATCCACATTAACAATCGCCTTTTTCGCCTGGAAACCCACACACGAGTAGCCACTCTAACGCCATGGCTCTCCAGCCGACCAGCAACCGCATTGCTCTCACACATCCAGCGCATGGCTCAAAACACTTCACTACGGCCGATAGAAAACCCCTACTCGCATTCTTACCATAACTTAGGCTTGCTGATCACTACTGTGATCACTATCTTCTTCGACTGGTACATGACCTACTGGCATCTTTCTGAACCTATCGTGAGTACGGTTAGAATCTATAGCTTTTTAACGTATAGCGATTACCATCCAAAACTTCCGCTACCTTAAACGACCCTCTAAACATCCGATCTAACTTAGTTTGATTTAGCTAATCGTTAGAGTACATAAAACTTCTTCCGTGCTGAATACACGTGTTTAACCAATACCAGTCAACGCAGCAACGTTATTAACTCGTTTGCCACTCAATTTAGCTGCTCAACTCTCATTTACTAATGAGAATTCAGCACCAGAATCGTAAACAAAACAACACAGCTCACCTCTATGTTATAACGTGCCTGTGGGTAGTTGTACGATGCAAACATCCACTCGCCGTTCACTGCTGGCAGCACTCCACCATCTGCTTGGCTGCACTGTTCGTGTACCCGACCGCGATATGTCCTGGTTTCCCACACTTGGAGCACACAAAGGGCTTAGCTGACAGGTACAGGGCTGCTTGGCTCGATTCTTAGTCGCTCCACCTCGTTCCTTGGTACTTAAGCTATTTGCGATAGTATTGGGTTTGCACACGCGGTAGTAGTTCTTAACATGGGATCGGGATACGTCAAACTCAAACGCCGCACAGTGGTCCATACTCATAGAAACTTAATGTCAGAAATTAAAAAATAAAAATATGTTTTGTGTTTAGTATACCTCCCTTTGTTTTACTAATATAGTATGAAGGGTATGAATAGCTCCATGCGTGTTTTTTTTTATTTTTTTGAATGGAAGAAAACACTTAAAGTGCTTTTTTCCAAAACTGAATAGAACTGATGGGCTGGTACTCACATGAGCTATTGCACCATACAGGGCGATCAAGATAACATACAATTCTTGTGCCTTTCGGTGCCGCTTTGCATGCAGCAAGCTTTGGAAATTTTGAATTTACAGTTGGCGATCTTTCAAATCTTTGATGGTATTTTGTGAAGTTACATATCGCTTTGAATATGAAAATAGTATGCAAACTAATACTCATACAAGAAGAGACAAACATACACACACACACACACCTCCACACACTCACAAACTTTCGCCTTTATAATATTAGTGTGATTATAAAGACGAAACTGTGTGTGTGTGTGTATGTTTGTCTCTTCTTCACGCTCAAACGGCTGAACGGATTTAGATGAAATTTAGCACACAATATAGTTTATAACCTGGAATAACACATAGGATAGGTACTTTTTATCTCGATATTCCCACGGAATCGAGACATAAGCGGGTGAAACCGCGGGGTGCAGCTAGTAAGGAATAAATATGTACTAAGGATGTTTTTACATTTTTATTTTTAAATAATTATATGGTTAAAAGTGAAGAAAGATAAAAAACATGTATTAAATAGTTAATGTAAAATACGTTTGGGGGAACTGTTAATGAAATAGTTAATACTAATACATTACAACAAAAATTATGTGTAAGAAAGGCAATAACAAAAACTTTTTTACAAAAAAACAACCGACTTCCAAAAAAAACACTAAAAGACGTGAAAAATAACTTTAATTTCGGAAGTCGGTGTCTTTGGTGTTATATTTTCGATTTTGGCCACCGACTTCCGAAATTAAAGTTATTTTTCACGTCTTTTAGTGTTTTTTTTGGAAGTCGGTTGTTTTTTTGTAAAAAAGTTTTTATTTTTCACTTTTTAATTGCGGTACCTACCCCACGCAAATTCGTATACCACTTCTTGGTGTGTAAATAACAATGACAGGAAATTATTAACACATCATCCATATAAACTACGTGGAAAAATATGCAGTATTTAGGATAACTCAAAAACTACTGGTCAGACCCTGATCAAATTTAAATGGGACCACATGTAAAGTACCACCTATCAAATAAAAAAAGAATCATCCAAATCGGTTCACCCAGAAAAAAGTTATGAGCTAACACACATAAAAAAAAAAAAAAAAAAAAAACATACAGACGAATTGAGAACCTCCTCCTTTTTGTGAAGTCGGTTAATAAAAGTAACGTCAAAATTGTACATTGGTCAATTTAAGACTACAACAACTATTTACAGCTCCTTTATCTATGATATATTAAATATTACTGTTAAATTATATTACTAATTAATTATATTAATTCATTATTAATTAATTTAATTATATTCTTATTATTATTTTATTATAATTATTTGCTATAACTACTTATACAAAAACGATTAGCAGAGAGTATCTTTGCTGTCATCAGTCCTCTAAATCTGAGTCCAGCATTGACGCGTTCATATCAATAAATTCAACATTCTCTTTGTCTAGATCTGCATCGTCACCAATGAGAAGAGATTTCATATCATCAGTAATAGGTGTATTTACTGATTTTCTCAGCACAGGTCTTATGCTGGACAGGTAGGGATCTGACGAGACAAGGAGACCATTGAAAATCTCTTCGTTTGTCGCTTTTCGACAAAATTTGCGCGAATGCTGTTCTCGGATTTTCTTGAAGTCTTTGTTTCTGGCTTCCGATGCCTCTTCAGATAATTTGCCAATGGGCATAATATTGAAGTGTTTAATAACTTCAGCACCGTGCAGTAAAAGTTTGTGGACACTCGAAGGCATGTATTACCAGCCATAGAGCTCCACATACAATTCTGCTGTTTGGTGTGCAAAGTTTTTAAACGCCTCAACATTTATGGGCTCGCCACAGGCCATCACACGCAAAAGTGTTGCAAATCTTTGGATCAAACTAGGATCGAAGCCTGTAATAGCTGCTGTATTGGCAGGATTACCAAAACATTTCCTCGCTGTGTTTCCATCATTTGTGGTTCCGGAACCTGAAACAAAAATTATAAATGAATCAAAACTAATCCACAACTTTGTAAAGAATAAATAGAACTAACGTTATTTGAAAAAAATAAGATTTAAGAACAACGACTGTTATCATAACTCACCTTGTTTAACGATGTCTACTAGGAAGCCCATTTCATCACGGAACTTCTGCTGTATGGTTTGTTTTCTACTCTTCAATGACTCTTTGCTGTCTGCATCTCTGGCTTGCCATGTTTTGAAGTCTAGTCTATACGAAATATGGAGTAGGCACTCCATACATCTAATCCAAGCATGAAGTGTAGATAAACCATACTGATATATATCTGTTGAAACAGGTTTTCTGGAAAGAAAGTGAATTAATTAATAAAAAGATACACAGCATTACGGTAATCTGAAATATATCAAATTATTCAAAATTTACTCTGAGATCTTCTCCAACTTATTCATTTCCGAAGGGGTAGCTTTACAAATGTCACAAGTCTGCGTTGAAGTATTTGACAGTTGCGAAGTGATTTTACCATCTATCATGGTCATAAGCATTGAGTGCTTAACAGTATGAATTCCCATAATAGACGGATCCAGTGCTGCAATCTCAGCTTCAATCAAAGCCTGTTCTTCCTTAATATTTAATTGGTTTTCATTTGCAAATTTAAAATAGAGCGTTCTGCAGAACATTGTGGAAGATGGCTTTGGATTCTCCCATAACTTTTCTTCACCACAAACTAAGCGCAGAGGCACAAAAGAACACATAAAATTGCTTGAATCATCTTCATCCGCCATAGTTTGTTTGTACAAACTTTGCCCTGAAGCACCATCAAAGCCATCGCTCTTTGCCATCTAGCGAAGATTCCAAACGTAGGAATTTCCCAAATCTAGCAACAGTTTGGTCCAAAATCGCTTGAAGCTTTACTTTTACCCCTCTTTCGGTGATTTCTATGGTGTCTTTTGGTGGGTAACAGTCCTTCTTCGCCTCTAAGATAGCAGTATATGAAGGATATAGTAGTATTCCTTCTTCTTTTGCACAAGCTCTTAATGTTGTATACTGCCATTTCGAAAGCTTCAATGAAGTCAGAATTCCTAAAGCTTTATCAGCGGAATATATGGGCATAGCTTTCTTGGACTTCAACAATTCCTTTATCTTTGTAGCCTCTTCGGGATGCTCTGTGATCAATTTTATTATATCTGCTACATTTTTGTTATCTGCACTTAAACCAGTTGCATAAGCAAGGCTTTCAGTGCTATGCGTGAGGAGCTCTTTCACTCTTCTTCTCTTCTGTAGCGGGCTTAGCTCCGAGAACACTTTTCTTGGACTCACAACAGTTGATGTTCCAACACTGCACGTCTCCGGTTTGTATGATGTTGATGCACCCTCATTTACACCGAAGTCAAAACTGGAACATGGTTGCTGCTCTTCTAACACTAAAGAAGGTGTCATCATGAACTCAGGCCATTTTATGTCTTCTTGTAGCCCTGTCTCATACTTTTTATGAAAATACGTCTCGTGCGATTACACGAGATCCATTTGTTCCTCAACGAACACACATGAGTCTGACAGAATTGTTTCAATTCTTTATTTTCGTTTTCTGACAAATCAACGGCATTGACAAAAACTTCATATAATACACTGGGCTGTGAGAAACAGCTATTGTTAGCCACAAACATAAAAATATCCAAATTGGTACCAAAACCTTCCATCATAACACGAAAACAAATCGAACGTAATAAGTATAATAAGCGCGCACAAGTGCAAAGAGCTACTGAGTGAAGTTAGTTTAACCCTTTAACCGCCATGTCATAATTCGCGTGGAGTGGATCTAGCGCCAGCAACGTTTAGGTACAATTTTGCATAATGTTGTGAAATATAGTTATCGATAAACAAACTAATGAAATAAAAAAAACTTACTCATTTTTAATGTATAAAGTGTTAAAATATTGGGACACAAATAATATTAACAACAAATAAAAAAAATAAAAAAATAAATCAACTTTATTAAAGTGAAACTTTTATTACATCGTCTCAAACGTTTTCGTCTGTATGTGGCATGTCGCGTGACGGTCGGCCGCGGAGTAGGGAAAAAGTTTCACTTTTATCGTGGTTTCATAAAACCACATAATCTTTTTTTTTTCTTTAAAACACAATAAATAGGTAAATACACATATTATTATTATCTAGCTGTCTTTTTGTCTGTAGGATTAATAAACAAACTAGAAAAACAAGAGTGATTTACCGATTCTTTATCACTATCCGTTGAACTGCCACTACTACTAATATCATTAATTGATTGCTGCAATATATTTAATAGTTCGTCGTCGTCGTAGCCGCACGTAAAATTACGGCGACGGCGTTCGCGGATCGTCTGCACTAATGACGTACTGGCATAAGTCGGTAATTTATATTTATTTATTGATTTCTACATATTATATCACTTAAGCTTATTAGGTTTTGAATAAATAATTAAATGGATAATAAACTATGAAATTTTAATGAATGTTTAGTTGATAGTTTGGTAAAAACCAGGATGTTTTTTGTTAATTTAGCATCAGGAGTTTCATATGTGGTACAGCACTAGTCTGCGTGAAATCACGGGTTCGGCGAAGTAGGATTAAAACGTATCACGAATTGAGAACTATTAATTATTTCATTTAATTAGCTAAAATATGTATCTAGTACTGTTAAAAATAAAGTAATAACACGAAATATACTAAGATTTAGTAAGCAAATTCAACATCTATTCAACATTTTTTAAATGACAGGACTTTTACGCAATATTTCGACGTGGCGACTGAAGTATTATTCTTACAACACGTAATATTACGGCGATGGCGGTTAAAGGGTTAAATGTCCTATTTATATTATAACTACCCTCATTAACGCTCGCTGTCCCATAATGCTTATTAAATTTAAATTCAACAATAATGACGGTGATTAACAAATGAGTTACTTCGTGAAATTATTTTTTTTGTAAAATGTAAATAATCTACATCGTTTTCTAATATTTTACGACAATATCAGTTATGTGGTTGGTTACTTCATTTAATTATGTCAAAGATTTGAAAGATCACCAACTGTAAATTCAAAATTTCCAAAGCTTGCTACATGCAAAGCGGCACCGAAAGTCACAAGAATTGTATGTCATCTTGATGGCCGTGTATGGTGCAATAGCTCATTTGAGTACCAGCCCATCAGTTCTATTCAGTTTTGAAAAAAAGCACTTTAAGTGTTTTATTCCATACAAAAAAAAAAAAATACTCACGCATGGAGCTACTCATACTCTTCATACTATATTAGTAAAACAAAGGGAGGTATACTAAACACAAAACATATTTTTATTTATTAATTTCTGACGTTAAGTTTCTATGAGTATGGAGCTTGATATTCAGACCACTGTGCGCCGGTGAGACACTGTTTATTCAATATGGCGCTGGCGCAACCGGCGCGACACTTGGCAAACGTATTTGTGCATACAGCCTATGCCCATCACAACAGATAGCCACGTTGATGATACTCGTTACTTTTTTATACCGGCCGGCACGTCGCTTGGTAAAGGAATTTGTCCATACAGCCTATGCCCAACACAACAGATAGCCACGTTGATGTTGATGCTGCTCGTTTGAGCGCCTTACTGATGGCCACAATAAGTTGACCACCCTGCAGTGAATTTTCAACAAAACACAAATCAGCTCATCACCATGCTCGCGAATCCGTATTGTTCAAAAATGGCACGCCAACGGTCACTTGCAGCGTTTTTATTTTGTACCTGAACCAACACGAATCCCACTTCTGATGACGGAGAAGGCATGTCGCTCTCGTTATTATCAGCCATATTTTAACTACTGTGGGCGTATTATGGGTAGTGTTGGATATTGCTCAACAGAAAAACTGTTTGCAGTTCAAATCAAATTATAATGTGCGAACAAATTAATCAAACTAGCGAATCACACAATGTAGGTACATGACACAACTATACGGAACACGCGACAGTTTCTAAACATCTTCACTGCTTAACCGCCAACAACAAACTCTGCCTGCTGTACTCTGGTCAAGCGTTAGCGTTATAGACTCTGTCCAACGCTACCTGGTGGCGCTGGCGTCCCGATTAGTCAAAGTCAAACGATTTATTTAACGTATTTCCGACAAATGTAATATTTATGATTAAGTTTTGTCATTTAAATACTTAATATTATTAAATAAATGATTGATTGAAGTTGTGGCATTATTATATATCATTTACAATTTCGCGTAAGTACTGTATATAATCCAGAATCGTTTGAAACTATACAACATGTGATTTTGTAAATAAACTAATGGGAATATTGACTTCAAAAATAGTACATTATATAAAGGAGAACGAAACGGTCCGTTAATCAAGTTCGTTCAAAATTCGGCCGAGTAGTTTTTTAGAAACTTAGTTTTTTGGTCCTCATGTAAAATTTGCGATAGTGTAAATTCGCGATATTTACCAATGTTTAGTTGCGCGGAATTGGACAATCAACGACGAAAAGTCATATTGAGACGAAATCAGGGGGGGTACACTTAGTCAAAAGGCAAAGTTGCGAAGAACGACCCGCCATCTCCCAGCGTTGGATTTAAACTTTAATGACATTATGGATAAAGCAGTTGTCTAATAAAACACACTAGATGGCAGTTGATAATAGCTTTATTTTAAACGTTCCATTCTATGAATAATATAATTTAGAATTTGCTTGTATTTTATTTCATAAAGTTATTTTTGGGTTTGAATCAAAATATTTACATACAGGCTATCTTTATTAAGAATTATAAAATTATCATAATCATAGATAGAGTATACAAGCTAAAACTAAAATTTATAGAGCTACTAGGTATTTACAAGCAAAAAATTCGTCCGCATCGTTGTCAATGGGATAAGTGCCCAAAAGGCTTTGATTATCTGGCAGCATTGCCACGTTGGATGGCAATGCTGATTCATTGGGGCTAAAAATAGGCCAGGCCTCTGGTCGTGTGAAGAGTCAACCAACCGCTTGGCGACGTCCCGAAATATTTGATGAGCACTGGGACCCCAAGGCCCTAGTGTTTTCAACCCCAAACGGCTCAAACATAATTAAAGCTCACAATAAGGTTGTTATACTTGCGCCGTTTGAGGTTTTCTGCTCCTGCAGCAGCCGACCCAGCACAGCCCGCCGTGCTAGGAAGATGGGATAGCGCGAGGGTGTCGACACAAGTTGCAAACTACAAAAACATAAATATCATAATATTTTGATGTGTTTGTAGTTTTTTAAAGTATTTTTTTGTATATTTTTTGTGTAGGTATATTCCTGACTAAATTCCTGATTTTAGTTTGGCTAAAAAGAAACCTCAATATGCATCCAGTTTTACAGTTTGTGCCATTGAGTTTTGCGCAGTCATAGTTTATTTTTAATCATACTATTTTTTCTTTATTCGTATATTCGTTTTTATATAATATACCTATTTATATACTCTACCCCGTTCACCCGCCGACCGCCGTAATGTTCAAGATTGTCCAAGGTAATTTTAAAGTTACTATGTGCTATAAATAACAATAATACAAATGATCTGCTCTGGAAATTATGTGAGAAACCTTTGTCCAGCAGTACCTATCAGTAACAAAATGTAACTGCAATATTCTCATTTTTCTGTCTCCATTTTTTTAAATTATGTAATAGAGTAAGTAGGTACCTATTATTAGATTTGTGCCAGCCCCTTAAATATATTATCTTATTGGTACCTACCTAATATGTTATGTTGATATACTTAGATAGCTTTCGGCCATGAAGCTGCCTATGGAATTTCGTACACTTCAATATTATTATTAGTCTGTTATGTGCTGTTATGGCTATAGCCACAAATGCAGAAATAGCGAAAATCTGCAACAAAACCAAAGTATAGGTAGGTATAGGAAACTACTCGCCAGTTTGGTTTCAATTCAATCACATTTGTTTCATCTCTTGCATTAAAGTTGTGATCATTACGGGTTTTTTTAGAGTTTATGGAGCAGTCCTTGTCTCTACACTAGTACACTATAAGAACATCCATTGGTTACTTTTTATACATTCATGTCAGAACTTGGTAAAGAGTAACTATTAATTGGTACTATTATTTTTAATTACCATTACAGGTTTGAAAAGAAAATCACCTGCTCTTGTGCTTCAAAAGTTCGCATCATGCCAACAACAAATTTGAAAAAAGAAGTATCTCACCCTAAGAAGACAGCTATAAATTATAATGAAAACTTTCTAGTGTGTAGTTTCTTATGCCTTTAGGTTACTATTCTCACATTTTTGAGACTATTACCCAGTTTAATAAAAGTTAATCAATATAGAGTTTAAAATCCTTGATTCAGGTGGCCATTACTTTGTATATGTATATTATGCCTAGTAATACTAAAACCATAACTGTTAACCGTAATAAGTAATAATTCACAACTGTTTGCTATTTTAAAGTGCCTAAAGTTTTTTAATAGCAAAATCATAATCTATAATATTACTGCCAGCGATATGATTAAAAGGTTTAATGAAACTGTTTACGTCTGGTCTGTTGTAATGACAAGTTCTTTGAGTTCTTTATTTATAGCAATTTAATGTGCCAATATTCACGAATATAAAACACCAAAAATCATTGGTGAACACTAAATTGGATAACTATGCCAACGTCCATTCATATATTGGCCATGTCTTTTTGTAAAATATTACATGAAAAGTATTTGTTGGACAGATATTTCAATCAAGACCCTATTGAAAACTTTTTGGGTAATATTTGAAGTTTAGGCGCGCGAAATGTATCACCTAATTCTATTTCATTTGAGGGTTCATATAAAGCCCTTTTACTGAATAATTTCAACTCACCACATGCCTATAATTCAAATTGTGAAGAAGATGTTAATGCATGTCTGCAAAAACTGGATTTTTTTGTTAATGAAAAAAGATCTGATAAAAAAGAAAAAAGCGACGGAGTTAATGATAGTTTAGAAACCCTCTTCACCAGTCCAGTTACAGAAGAAAATAAAGGTACTGAGCAGAGAGAATATGTTTGTGGCTGGGTCCTGACCAAATGTCTGAAAAGAGTAGTAAAATCATCTGAAACTTGCAAACAAACTCTTTCTCCAATAATCCAAATGATAATAAATACCGTACATAAAATAAAATCAAAAGAATATCATCAAACGAAACGGTGGTTGTGCTATCCCTCACAGAAATTAAAATAATGTTTTTATGAAATACAAAAATTAACTGTTAACATATTGAAACATAATACAAATAGGCATAATTTATTTAAAAACTAATATTAAAATGTTAGCAGATCTGTTAATTGTGTTCCCTTTTTATTGTTCAAGTCGTGAAGAAAAACTGCAATCTTTTTTTTTTAGATACAGGGGTTACAGTAATTGTTTATAGCTGGTGAGAATTTTGGCAGGAAAAAATCACGTATGATGGGGATGATGAGTTGAAGAAAGTTGCACAGATTTATTCTAATAAACATTGTAAACACAAGAAATAAATAATTTAATAAATTTTGGTGTTTTATACTATTATTACTGTTTAGATTTACTAAGTAATCGAAATAGTAGATTATTGTTTTATAATATTATGGTACCGTGCAATTGCCAATTGAGTCATTATAATTATTATAGAAACAAGCTGACCCGACAGACGTTGTCCTGTCTTTACTATGAATGTCCTATGTCGTTTAGTTTTAGTTTTGACTATTGACTAAAACTAAAACTATCGACTCATTTATCAACCGATCCATCTGTGTTAAACGATATTTGCAGCGCGCATTCTGTCAATCGCTGACAGTTATGTGAAATTAATATTGGCTTAAATTTTTCTTAAATTTTGTAACGTTCCGATCAACTTCCTTATTTTTTTATTTCATAAGATTCTTCTCCTGACAATAACGACCACAACAAAAAAAAAAAAGAAGTGAAATCGGTCCAGCCGTTCACGCGTGATGGCGTGACCAAGGGAAATAGGGATTCATTTTTATATATATAGATAAAGGTGTCTAATATTGATACGGTCACTATAGGTACATCTTGATGGGTATTTGATTAGATAACAATTTATAACAAAATTGTTGAATAGGTGCTTCCATAGACATTAACTAAAGTAACTGACTTGGTTTTAAATGAGATCTCACAACTTCTCAATGGTTGCGAGACTTGTTTTTTTTTACATGTTATGTTTTTGATTGGATTTTGTGTTTCGGATGATATGGAAGGTATAAGAACAATAGGAAATCCATTTTTTTTTTACTTACTAATGATCCAAGTCCAAGCCCTTCTGAAACGAAGCACAAAAATCCACATGAACTGTCTATATCTTCTCGGTCGTCCGCATTTTTTGGGCAATCCACGGTTTTCCCTTCTTCATCCTTACAGGTTACCTCTTCACTCAGTGAGCCATCCTATGAATAAAATAAAGTTACTTTTATAAAGATTTCTGTTTAAATATTTCTGAATTTGTTATTTTTTTTTTCGAATGTTATCTTTTGTATGCATTCAGTATCGATACTTACTAAATTACTAAGTATGTGTATTATTATTATAAATTTATTAGTAAGTAAGTTACCTAGATACAACATGCCAACTCATAATTTTATTGAATGACTATGAATATGGGAGTCGGCCTGTACGTAATCGAATATCGAATATCGTAAGTAGGTAGGACGTGGATCGACCTACGAGTACACTGGGCCAGTGTGGTGATCCGCGCAACCTCACAGAGAGGAGGCTTGAGTCCCAGCAAAAATTAAGTTGTACTATGGGACACTGTACGATGAAACTACTTACATCTAATATGCATGGTGTGGATTCTCGAAAAATTGCTGCGCTTACTATTATTGGAAATTTCAAGTTTCGCCAACAGTCCTCCAATACATTACCATTAGCGAAATCAAATAAATGCTCAAAATATGACATAATTAACAAAAATACATTAAAATTACTATAATATTGTAACGAAAAATATTTGACAAGCGAGGACGACTAGATCACTAGTTTGGAATTTTAATTAAAATAAATCTACTAGGCTGTCAATAAGCATGCTGTACTATGTAGTTGGAATCATGATAACAAAAGTATCGTGAGCTGCAGTGCAATCACCACTTATGCCATCAAGCGGGCAATGTTACTTTCAGGCCTATTAACATAGCAGCTGGAGTAGGTACCTACCGACAGCTTAGTCTTTTATGGTTGTATTCGGAAGATTGTCTTTAAGGCAGTATGGTTTTTAAATAGTGAAATTTACCCCAAACGATGAGCACTCATTATCCTCCTATACATAATTTAGGTACGTAATCATTTATTAGGATTCACGTACTTCCGGTTCTACAAGTTTGTATTTCCGAGCAAGCTGCAGTTCCGAAACTGAATGAAGAAAGGGCTTTTGAAACTCAACCCCTCAACGGTTGTATGCTTTGGTATACCTAATTTAACAGGGGTTCACGTTTAAGTTAATTTAGCAATGCTGTACAAAAAACCGACGCAAAAATACGCGTCATGTGTGAATGACCGGACCGTACCGTAGATCACCTTTCCGCATGTTAGTCTATAGATGAAATACCTATGTATTTTATTGGCATTGCTCCACACTCCACATATGCTAGATCTAAACATCTGCTAAGTGTCGACACTTGACAGACCATCCTTCCAAAGGAGGGTTATAATTTTTGATCCAACAAATTCCACGTTCAATTTGTTTAATTTCAACAATTTAAACGGACCAAATAGAAATATAAAATAGGTACCAGGTAGCAGATAGAACTATCGAATTAATAAAGTTACACATTTTAGAGCGATAGTAAATAAAATACCGAATAAGCAGTCTTAAAACTGAATGCGTAGCTTGATCTATTTTCTTCAAAATAATTTCACTTCGTCACTGAAAAATCTTAGCATATCCGTCAGGGCTCACTCAATTAGCGACCGCGTCCGCTTGATATTGAGTTGACTTGGACGCCAGATATTTTTAGTAGTGGACGTATAGACGATTTATAAATATAAACATAGAAGACAATAGGTATCACTGGATGTAAACTCATATCGTATCATATGGAAACGTTCCGAAAGTTCGAGCGGCCCAATTCTCGAATGGACCGAAGTTTATTTTAGACGCTAATCTTGTACAGTCCGCATTTCGGCAAACGGTTTCTCGCTCAATCTCTATTTGAACAATCGAAGGAGCACTTGTGTACAAACGGAATGGGTGACGATGTGCGTCATTACGAAATACAACAGAACGATAAATATGGACGGTATTTAATTGCAAAAAAGGATTTAGTGGGTGGCGAATTAATATTTACAGACACACCATACGCTGTGGGACCCAAACCAGGCAAGTGATTGATTTAGAATCTAGGTAGAACTGTACCCAACGGAAATTATGCTTCCGGCTGTTACCTAATTGAAAAGAAGTTGTGAGTTTGTAAAACCTATTAGCCCTTTGTTATATATTTAATAAGTAAAATAGATCATCATTAGGATACCTGCATGGGGAATGGTGTTGACTACTACTGACTGTACAATGTACCTAACCATCACTGGTATATACATACCTACTTAGATGCTAGTACTGTCCGTGTTCACAAGTGTATTTCACTTTAGTTTTGTGAACCATTCGTTCGTGCAAAAGTTTGAATGACACTCAAGTTTAATTTGTATATAAATGCCCTAATCGAGGAGCTCAGCGGCCAGCATGTCGGTTGTCGCATAGATGATGTATGTGTTAATAATCTTAGCTATGCGGACGACATGGTGTTGCTGAGCGCCTCGGTTTGTGGCATTAGGAAACGATTAAAAATTTGTGAAACTTATGCAGATGGTCACGGCTTAATGTATAATGTGATGAAAACCGAGTATGTTGTCTTTAAGGCTGGTACTAGGTGTCCCTCAAGCGTGCCCCCTATAAAGCTGAATGGGTATGAGCTGGCTAGGGTACATCAGTTTAGATATCTGGGTCATCTAATTATCGAGGACCTTAAGGACGACACGAATATGGAACGTGAACGTAGGGCACTGTTCGTGAGAGCTAACATGATTGCTCGCAGGTTTACCCGATGTGCAAATGAGGTAAAAATCACTCTCCTCAGAGCCGCCTGTACATCTTTTTTAAACACCTGAAGCCTGTGGGCAGTCTATACTCAAAAAACGTACAGTGCCCTACGGGTACAATATAATAAAGCGCTTAGAACGATGTTGCGGTTGCCCCGCCACTATAGTGCATCACGGATGTTTGCGGAGGCGCACTTCGATTGCTTCTACGCTACTCTGCGCAAGCGGTGCGCGTCAATGCTGAGCAGAGTGCAGCTTTCGCAACATCGTTTTAAGTATGATAGCCAGTAGACTTGACTGTCTGTACATGAATCGATGTATTAATAATCACATAAGTATTGATACCTCGATTCATGGGTCAGGCAGGGGGCGAGTAGATTAAGGTTGTTTTAATTACTAACACTAGTTTAAGTCATTATACTACTAACAAATTGGATCCTAGTTATCTTAAATAAACATTTATTATTATTAATTTACATACATACGTCCCGACCCACAGTAGAACGAATGTAACTACCAAATTTTTTTTTTTTGGTTCGTTAATTATTAAATGACTTCTCCCGCTCTGGGCGGAGCGGGAGGGCGTGTCAGACTCTTACTGACTAAAACCCACCCGTGTTCCTTCAGTTGCCTGTACGCCAGGGCCACGGTAACTCTTTCGAACATTCCGCGACCCCGGCAGGCATCGGCCCTATCGGACCCCGTCAATAATGCTGACTTCTCTTTATGGCACGCGTGGAATACGACGCGCCGTCGACCCGGGCCTGTTAATTACCGGACGGCGAGCTTCCCATTGCTCGCCACCGCTCGCCCCGGCGAGGACACGGTGGTGCTCCGCCCAAGCTGGGCAGACCTCCACCGCATGCTCCACCGTGTCCTCCGGGCGAACCACACAGTGGTGACACCCGGGCGTATCCTCCCGCCTTATACAAAACAGGAACCTCCCAAAACAACCATGTCCGGTGAGGACCTGCGTAAGGCGGAAGGTGAGGACGCCGTGGCACCTCTCAAGCCACTCCTCAAAGAAGGGACTTACCGCCGCAATTGTGGCGTGCCCAGAATGTACCTACCTAAGCGACAGATACGACAGGCATTCCCGAGGAGAAAAACAAACTTATTTTGAAAAACAATTAATATCATCGTATTTAATTATCAAATGCCTTCAAAACTTGTTCTGACAAATTTATTTCTATCGCTCGTATTTCGGGAGTTATTTTAGTAAATGTGAATTTTTACTATGAAATTGAGCTCTCTGCCGCCTGAATCCGGGGCCTCATTTCAAGTCGTGGTCTATAATATCATAATACGCATAACGAAAGCTACATTTACTGCTAAGACACATGGTGCGCCAAACGTACACTTTCTGATATATAGGGTGATGAATTTTTACTGAATCGAGCTCTTGGCCTCCTGAATATGGTCCTGTTTTAAGTTTGGGTCTTTACTATCATAATACACATACCATGAGCTGCATTTATTGACTAAGACCAATGGTGCGCCAAACGCACACCTACTAATACGTGGGGTGTTTTTTTTTTTTTACTTATGTGAATGAATCTATGCTTATCTACTTTTCTGTTTAATAAAGACACTCCACCTCTATGTCTGAGCTGTTACTGCCCTGTGGAGAACACGTTCTGCTCGTCTTGCGGGTGGCCGGTCTGCAGCGAGGACTGCAGGAAGTCCACCATACATGACGGTGAATGTGGCGTCTTCTCCGCCGCTAGGGTGAGGTTCCAGCCGGTTGAGGACTGGACTGCCAGCGCGCCGCAACTTGATTGTATTACACCGCTAAGGTACCTCTATACTTTATACAGACACTCCCCCCTATGTCTTTGCTGTTAGACGATGGCCCACTATAGTTGGAGTATCCAAATTAAGTGTTTCTACTCCTGAAGGTAGGTAGGTATATTACATTTGAGGACGTAAAGAGCGCCAAATCACTGACGCCGCGATCAATGGCTACCTCCAAAGTAATGTAGATGAATATGTTGTAGATTCTTATATCTATGTTGTAGATCATCAAAACTGAACATTATAGGCATTTGGCATGCCTATTATCATTGCAATAGGTAGTAGGTACCGTATATAGGTACTATACCAACCTACCCACCTGTCGAAATGCTTGATGGATGGTCTTCAAAAGGCAACCTTTACATTTCATAAACATGCATAATCAGCCTATTATGTTCCCACTGCTGGGCACAGGCTTCCTCTCTTTGAGAGGGAATGGGCTGTCATCTACTACGCGCGCCCAGTGCGGGTTGGTAATGTCACATGTCTTCGAATTTTTGGTTCTAGGACATGCCGGTTTCCTGAATGTTTTCCTTCACCGTTTTGAGAGCAGTGGTGGTGAAATTATTTAAACAAAGTAAAGCGCCTGCCTGGGTTCGAACCCACGACCTACAACTCGTAAGTCGGGGCCGATACCAATAGGCCACCACCGCTCTTCATAAACATGCTCTCGTTAATATTCTTAGGTAATAATTTTATGACCCTGGCTTGCTTGCCTTAAATTGGCCATTCAGCAAGAGTGATGTGGTGCCTGTCCAGGCTACCCCTTTTTTTTTTTTTTGGGTGTGAAATCATCAAATGACCTCTCCCGCTCTGGGCGGAGCGGAAGGGCGTGTCAGACTCTTACTGACTAAAACCCACCCGTGTTCCTTCAGTTGCCTGTGCGCCAGGGCCACGGTAACTCTTTCGAACAATCCGTGACCCCGGCAGGCATCGGCCCTTTCGGGCCCCGTCAATTATGCTGACAACTCTTTGAGGCGCGCGTGGAACACAACGCGCCGTCGACCCGGGCCTGGTCCATACCGAACGGCGAGCTGCCCTCTGCTCACCGTCCGCAGGCCCGCGCCTACGGTGGCCGGGAGTCGGCTATCGACTCCCGACGCCCAGGGTGTCTCCTCCTGCGGCGACTAGGGGCGTGAGGGCGCAATGATTGCCTCTCCCTCACGCGCTCCGCCCCCTTCTTCGCGAGCATTACTGCTTCGCAGAAGGAGGTGACTGCTTCCCATTCTCTCTCGCTCCGTACTATGGCCTGAACCAGGGCCGGACGCGAGAGATCGCCACCACGAGGACACGGCGGTGGTCCAGGCTACCCCTGGACTAGTACCCCTAACTAGAGACCTAATATCGACACATCTTCATTCGTGAAGACTCCTTTAAACTCGTAGGTAGTCAGCGAACTATTTGTTCGACTAGGTAAACGTTGTATTTAAAAAAAAATGTTCTTTCCAGAATACTTTTGGCAAAAGAAAAAGATCCAGATCGATGGCAGCACGAGCTGGATGTCATGGAGACGCACACAGAGGAGCGGAAGCCGAGGCCAACCTGGGGCGCTGACCAAGTGAACATCGCAGACTTCCTTATAGATCACTGCAAACTTTCCAAAAGGTTTGATAAGGATCTGGTGCAAAAAGTTTGTGGCATTCTTGAGGTGAGAGTAGATGGATTTTTTTGTGTATAAAGGACCAAAATTTTAAAATCGCAACGTTATTGCGCGAAGCGCTTATCCAAAATATGCAGTTTTTACGAATTGACAAGACATCAGGGATTCTATTATTAAAACCGTCCGTAATAAATTATCACAAATGATGTTCAAATCCACATGAAAATCCGCTGCGTAGTTAGACAGACACGAAAAGGGACTTTCATTTGTAATATGTATGTAAGTATACGTAGATTATGGGACCTAGGTACCTACGTCCACATGTTTTGTTACCCACTTTCAGCAGTGGTCACTTCTTTTTTTCCACTCTACGTGAACGCAAGGGTTTTTTTTGCGAAACTCACTAATTTTATACGCATAGGTGAATTCCGTGGAGATCCCGTCTCGAGGTGGCTTCAGCATACGAGCCCTCTATCCTCGGTTAGCAATCGCAGCGCACAATTGTGTCCCTAACATCGTTCACACCATACTGCAAAATGATTACCAGTAAGTACAAAGACCATTCTATTTCAATATTACCTACGTACAGTCAGCACATCAGTGGTAACACTAGTACTGCGAAAATCACCCTTACAACTACGAAATAAAGGCGCCGTCAATGTCAAATTGCAACCAATGATGTGCGGTTGACTGTATGTACAAGAGTAATAAATAATTCTTGCTTCGTTCATGTTTCCGGTTGTAACACTCTTTATAATCCATTTTTCAAGCACTTCCTGGCATCCGGTAGAGCTGAAACTTGTTTCCGAATGTTCCTATTAATTTTTTTCAGAGTACAAGTTAGAGCCGCTGTTCCAATAAAAGAGGGAGACACTCTCTACATTTCTTATACGCACTCTCTATCCCCCACACTGATACGACGCGACTTTCTGGCGGAGTCCAAGTTCTTCCAGTGCGACTGTGCGCGGTGTGCTGACCCCACGGAACTTGGCACGCACCTCAGCACACTGAAGTGCAGTAAATGTGACAACGGCGTTATACTGTCGACTAATCCTCTAGGTAGGTAACGGTGGTGTAAATGAAAATACACGGTGTAATGCGTAGTTAGAATAAACTCCGTCTGCATCTCGATATCTTTCAGTGCAACGGAAATGAGCCAACTGTTGAAACTTCGACCATCATAGTTACTTTGTCCAGTGCTTTTATGGACAAACGTAATACTCTCGCGGTCAAATACTACGGGTTGATGACGAAAGTCCCTGTAACTTGCAAATTAATAATGGTACGTATGTATGATACTAGCTTTAAATTACAGAGAACTTTAATATCATATCAAATACCTAAAACCTTTTGAACGATCTACAACGTAATTAAAAATAGTATCCTAATAATTGAGGCCTATATAATCAAAGTCAGTTAAATCCAAGTCTGTGAAATGTTCAGGAAGCTACAAAAACTAATATTTTTGTCAAAGTAGCAACTCTATATTAATACGCTTTTATTAGCTTCATACGTGTGTTATTAATACGCTTTTATTAGCTTCATACGTATGTTATTAATTAATACGCTTTTATTAGCTTCATACGTATGTTAGTATGTAACGGAATCTTCGAACATGATTTTGACCCCCTTCAAAACGTCGGATTAACTCGAAATTTGGCATACTTATTAAGGACCGATGACAATTCAATATTTTATACAGTTTGACCCGTTATCCTTACTAGGATAATCAGGATTAGCGAATTTTTGTTTTCCTGATACCCGGAGTGTCTGCGTCAAGACCAATAAAGGAAACTACTTGGCGCGCCGATCACCTATTTCTCGGATAAGTTACCGACTGTGATTAGGATAAAATTTTCCGAGAGGGAACCTGAGAACAGGCTATCTCATCCAAGGAAGGCAGTAGGCACTCAATTTACCCATTTATCGGATAAGTTACACACTTAGAATAAACATCAATGACGGCTCAATTTTATTGAAAATAATTGATTTTCATAGTAGGATATCGAAAATATTGTTCTTCAACTCGCTATATCGAGTATATATTCTAAAAGCAGCCAATATATACTTAAACTCTTTTAGTACCTAGTAAATTGATGTAATGAAAATTAAACTCACTTTAGTAGTAAATAATTGTAATGAAAATAAAATTGAGCCACATTTAGATATATGACATACATACATACATGACCTATTTATTGAGACAAACATATGACTACTCGTCAGAAAAGTCAGGTCATTTCGTACGTTTCAAGAGTTCTGATATAAAACAATATTTATCGATTTTATTTCGACTGCAGCCAATAGTTATTCGAAATCTACTTTAATAGTAAATTGATGTAATTACTATCAAGTTTTTTTTACATTTGATATAAAATTTCTTTCATACGTCGACAAAGTAGGTAACGTAGATTTTTCTTGATGATAAATTAACGATAGATGGTACACAATTTTATTTTATCTATGCCACACTTCGTTCACCGAGATTGCTCCCGGACCCCTAGGAACCCCAAACTTACTCACTACTCATACTCGACCCAATACTTGCCATGAAAATACTCTAACATACACACTGATAGAAGGATTTTTTTGTATCTAATAAGATTTGTTAATAGTTAATAAATGATTTGTTAGAGGAAAGGTTTTTAACAAATATTTATTAACAGTTAATAAATCATTTATTAGTGGCTATTTTTTAGTACCAACGAAATATTTATTACTATTTAACAAATGATCTATTAGTATTTACAAAATAGGATATTAATATATAAGAGAACACATAAGAAACGTGTTTCACTGTATTATTTTACTTGTTAAAATTACTACGAATTAGAAATTTGGTGCAACGGAGTATAAAAAATAATAGTTTTAAAAAACTAAAAAATACGCTTTTATAGAAAATCCAACAAAAAAATAGAAAATAAATTTTAATAAATTTGATTTCAAAAAAATTGTGTAAGAAAAATTGATTTTATTGTAAAAAAAAAACAACCGACTTCCAAAAAATACACTAAAAGACGTGAAAAATAACTTTAATTTCGGAAGTCGGTGCCTTTGGTTTTGTATTTTCGTGTTTGGCCACCGACTTCCGAAATTAAAGTTATTTTTCACGTCTTTTAGTGTTTTAGTTCTTTTAGTGTTTTTTTAACCGATTTCACAAAAAGGAGGAGGTTCTCAATTCGTCTGTATGTTTTTTTTTTTTTTTTTTTATGTGTGTTAGCTCATAACTTTTTTCTGGGTGAATCGATTTGGATGATTCTTTTTTTATTTGATAGGTGGTGCGTCACATGTGGTCCCATTTAAATTTGATCAAGGTCTGACCAGTAGTTTTTGAGTTATCCTTAATACTGCAGATTTTTTCCACTTAGTTTATATGGATGATGTGTTAATAATTTCCTGTCACTGTTATTTACACACCAAGTAGTGGTATACGAATTTGTGTGGGGTAGGTACCGCAACTAAAAAGTGAAAAATAAAAACTTTTTTACAAAAAAACTTTTTTACAAAAAAACAACCGACTTCCAAAAAAAACACTAAAAGACGTGAAAAATAACTTTAATTTCGGAAGTCGGTGCCTTTGGTTTTGTATTTTCGTGTTTGGCCACCGACTTCCGAAATTAAAGTTATTTTTCACGTCTTTTTGTGTTTTTTTTGGAAGTCGGTTGTTTTTTTGTAAAAAAGTTTTTATTTTTCACTTTTTAGTTGCGGTACCTACCCCACACAAATTCGTATACCACTACTTGGTGTGTAAGTAACAGTGATAGGAAATTACTAGCACATCATCCATATAAACTAAGTGGAAAAAATATGCAGTATTAAGGATAACTCAAAAACTACTGGTCAGACCTTGATCAAATTTAAATGGGACCACATGTGAAGCACCACCTATCAAATAAAAAAAGAATCATCCAAATCGGTTCACCCAGAAAAAAGTTATGAGCTAACACACATAAAAAAAAAAAAAAAAAAAAAAAAAAAAAAAAAAAAAAAAAAAAAAAAAAAAAAAAAACATACAGACGAATTGAGAACCTCCTCCTTTTTGTGAAGTCGGTTAAAAAAACAACCGACTTCCAAAAAAAACACTAAAAGACGTGAAAAATAACTTTAATTTCGGAAGTCGGTGGCCAAACACGAAAATACAACACCAAAGGCACCGACTTCCGAAATTAAAGTTATTTTTCACGTCTTTTAGTGTTTTTTTTGGAAGTCGGTTGTTTTTTTGTAAAAAAGTTTTTTGGAAGTCGGTTGTTTTTTTGTAAAAAAGTTTTTATTTTTCACTTTTTAGTTGCGGTACCTACCCCACACAAATTCGTATACCACTACTTGGTGTGTAAATAACAGTGACAGGAAATTATTAACACATCATCCATATAAACTAAGTGGAAAAAATCTGCAGTATTAAGGATAACTCAAAAACTACTGGTCAGACCTTGATCAAATTTAAATGGGACCACATGTGAAGCACCACCTATCAAATAAAAAAAGAATCATCCAAATCGGTTCACCCAGAAAAAAGTTATGAGCTAACACACATAAAAAAAAAAAAACATACAGCCGAATTGAGAACCTCCTCCTTTTTGTGAAGTCGGTTAAAAAAAGCGTGGGGTGCATTGTATCAATAATAGAAATATTTTATGAACAGATATGAGTAGAAGGGTTATTTTGATAATATCCCGAAAAGCACCCCACGCTTTTTCGACGATACACGACAGACACGACACACGACGATACGAGACAGTTTCGTAAACTATTTTTTTTTGTGTGACTTGTGTTGTATGTATGTATAATTTTGATACCAACCAACGTTGACGTCGATGACCTAATTGGTATTTTAAAATGAGCTGGGAAACTATCGCGATTATTTAATTACCACCGACAGTTTTACAAAAGTAGGATGTTAACCCAGCTGGCAATGTCAATACCGGGATTACAAGCTAATTAGGAATCTGTCAGTTGTGACTTCATCTGCAAATATTTGAAGGATTTTAACGCTACTAAGATAAGTATCAGAAGCAGCTAACTGAAATTGAACAGGTAGGTGAGCCAGCAGTTCACCCAGTAGTGTAGTGTTGGTAACTGTCTTGGTCGGCTACTGTCCGCTAGGTGATAGATATGATGAGGTAGTTCTGTACAGGCCCGCACGTAAGGACCCGGGGCCCTCAGGCACTTGACATTTTAGTCCCCCCCCGAAGCCATTTTGGAAATTACACAAATCAAAATCCATTACGTAGAACAAAAAATATATTTTTTAACCGACTTTAATTACTTACCTACTACAAAAAAAAACAAGGAATTAGGCAGTAGCTATATATGTCACGATATTTACTTCAACGGTCGTCATAAATCGACGTTTCTAAACGCCAGCTATCGCTGAAAACCAGCGCTGGGGGCTCTGTTTCGCTTAGGGTCGTAGCATTATAATAATAATAATAATAACACCATTTATTTCAGGCGACACAGGCCCATAGAAAAATACCTTAACCTAAACATATATATTTTTATAAAAACAAAAGTTGTATTAGTAGTATTATGCCTATAAATAAGTGTATGATCTATGATTATGCTGAGCGATTGCCGTTTTGCGTGGATGTGACGCATATTTCCCCCCCCCAACTCGTTTTTTTTTTTGTTTCTTTTTTGCGTCATGTTTACCGCAAATAAACGTATTTTCTTTCTTTCTTTTCTTTCTAAACGAAGACGTTCTTTTTCCTCACTCAAGTTACCTACTTAAACCAACTTACTTTCTTCAAACAACTTATTTATAGTACTAGTAAAAACCTACATTATTGATTTTTGTGATATTTGAAAATATTAGCATCTGCGGATAGGTTAGGTTTCTTTTGACAAATTCATACAGTAATAGGAGATAGGTACTAGTTTGTTGACTTATGCAAGAAAGTTGAAGCAAAGAATAAAAGATGCAATAGTGAGCTCGAACATTTATAGCATCACGCTTCGGAGGGGTCATACCTTTTTCTTTTTCTTTCCTACGGATGGAAGTACCATGATATTATGAACACGCACCCCCCCCCCCCCCCCACAAGCGTGGGGTTATAGCATTTGCTATCCAGCCCTGTCCGCCTGCCGTGAGGCGAGCAAGCTACCTGGTCGGGGTAGCTTTGGGGCCCCTAGGCTGGTGCCTTGTGTGCCTATGCGTAAATCCGGGGCTGGTTCAGTATTTACGTACGTAACCCCTCCATTTTGTGCTAAACTTGGCTTTGGCCTTGACCCATACCTTGACGGTTTTGCTTAGAAGCCTCTAAAAGTATTAATTATATTTCCAGACAACGACGCCCCATGGACGTGTTCGGACCAAAACTGTGGGTTCAAGACATCCAATACCGCGATGCGCAAAATGTTGTTGGTGGTACAGACAGAGATCGATCAACTTGAAGTATTGGAGCCCGGCCCTGGCGCTATTGAGCAGAGAGAGGCTACTATTAATAAGGTACGATACATAAGTAGTATAGATCCTTAACCATGGTAGATGTTTAGAGTTTGCTTCTGTTTTTGAGTCCCTGTAATAGGACACCAAGCGTAACTGTCTTAAGTTAACCGGGTAGGTATAAATCCAGACTACGGGCAAATAATTCTCAAAGGATAGAAAAAAACACTAAGACTTCAGCTGACCCAACGTAGTTCTCTATGTAGTCTGTGGCTGACCCGAACCTTCGGTCGGACCCCATTACAGTACGACCTTTAATTATGGGCACATCAAGTTTTAGAAACAGTGTTGAATAAAAGCGTCCTGTTTTAAAAAAATCAATGTGTCACAATATTAACAACAACACCCTAATTGCATAACACACTATCAATCACAACCTGAATCATTTTGAAGGATGTTGCTAATCCATTACTTCTTAGGTTCAAAAAAATATCTTCTCAACAACGTAAATAACGCAATGAATGTTGTTGAACTGTCGAAATGAAAGCCATTCCTACTGTTAGTGTGATAAGCAAGCTGTTTGGTACTGTACTTTGTACATTATTCGTAACATTTCTGTTCCAGTACAAATCAGTGTTCCACCCTCGGCATTCAGTCCTCCTGTCCTTGAAGCACTCGTTAGCACAGCTGTATGGACGTGTGGAAGGGTACGGTATCGATGAACTGCCTGACCTCATGCTAGAGAGGAAGGCGGAATTCTGTCGGCTCGTGCTCAAGACCCTGGAGGTTATCACACCGGGAGAGACCAGGATGAGAGGTAATGACGAACTGTTTTAGAAATTTCTTTTGCAGGAAACCAAAAAAAAAAAAACTTTTCAACGCTACGGACATGATAGAAGTTCCAGATTTTCGTCCCCTCAGGTAAAGTTACATGCTCTGTACCCTCAGGTGTGCGTTACGCCAGCGGAATGTTGTCGCTTTTCAAGATTTCAGCTTGACAGATAATTAGTACCCCATCCCGTGTAAATGTGCCCGAAATTATTAGTTTGGTTTTTACATCAGTCGGCATTCCGAGCAACAACAACCGCAACACATCATATTAATATTGTTAACATTAGCATTTCGGTCACGCGAACCCACAAGATTTTCCCCTACCAAATATCGTTCAATGCGCCAAAAGAAGTGTTTACTTCAAAAAGCCCTATATAAAATATAGAATCTAGAATGCAAGAGCGAGCGAAGCAATTTCGGGAATTTGGGCACCCGCTCGGACGTAAGGTTTGAAAGGCTGATGTTTAGGCCAGATTCCAAAACCTAAACTGCTGTAAAACGAGTTTAAACTTTTCGCCTTTTTTAACTTAACAAAGGAAGTTCTCTTTCTGTATAATGGTCAAAAGAAAACAGAACCTATTAAAGGTAGGTTGCTAAAATATCCAGGCTCGCTTCGCTCACTCTTGCATTCTACATTCTCTTGATTCTTGAGCTTTTCTTCATAAGTCGACAAACCAATTAATTCCTAGTTATTTTGGAATGATGAACAGAAAATCTAACCTATCTGAGAGTGAGCAAAATTTTCGAGCTCGATTCGCTCGCTCTTGCATTCTACATTCTCATAGTTGCTTGGGCTTTCCTGCATGAGTCGACAATGTACCTCCTATTTCTGCTTGAAAACATAAATGAAAACGTAACCCAAACGAGGTGGGTTGTTAAAATTTTCGAGCTCGCTACGCTCGCTCTGGGTACCTACCCTTCATAATCTACTGTTCTAATACCTACTACACTCGAGAGCAATGAATCCGGGTCACTTAAAGAATGTTAAAAATCTCGGAAACTAAAAATGATAAGTTAATGCAATAAATTGTATTTAATAGACAATGTAATACTCCTTAAATGAAAGTAAAAAAAATATGAGTCACCATACATTTTATTAACACAAAATTACATAAAGAAAAAAACTGCTGATCTCTCCTTAAAACAAAAATAGGAAACATGAAATTTTTGAACTTTATTACGATTTTCTTGAATTTTAATACTTCGTATTGCCTCCTCGTGCTTCCATTACTGCGTTTACGCGGTTTGGCATGCTGTACACCAAGTTCCTTATACGATTTTGGGGAATATTCTCCCATTCCTCTGTGAGAGCAATTTTGAGCTCACGAAGCGTGATTGGGGGAGGGTTTCGTTGTTTTACGCATCTGCCTAGCTCGTCCCAAGCATGCTCGATCGGGTTGATATCCGGGCTGCGCGCTGGCCACTCCATACGAGTAATGTTCATCTCTTGAAGGTAGTCATTCACAATCCTACTTGTATGAGGTCGGGCATTGTCATGCATAAATATAGCATCCTCACCTAAATTGACCATAAATGGACCAACGTGATCATTGAGGATTTCTTCCACATATCTTACGCTAGTTAAAGAGCCGTTTTCTATGATCACCAGCTCTGTGCGACTTTCAGAAGAAATTCCGGCCCACACAAGTACAGACCCACCACCGTAGGCTACTTTTTCTTCGATGCATGCTTGCTTGAATCTTTCCCCTGGTCTTCGATACACTCTGTGTCTTCCATCGTGCTTGTAGAGCATAAATTTTGATTCGTCGGAGAACATAACTTTTGACCAATCTTCAATACTCCAATTTACGTGGCTCTGGGCATATCTTAGTCTTGAAATACGATGCCCACGCTCCAGTTTAGGGCCGTTTGCAGGTCTAAGGGGTTTTAAGTTAGATTCAGCAAGCCGACGTCTTACTGTCCATGCACTTGGGTTACTTCCTCCGAGGCGTCGAAACTGATTTGTGAGTTCAGTTCCTGTGAGAAAGCGATTTCGAAGCATGGTGTTCACCAAGTATCGGTCTTCTCGTGCTGTGGTACACCTGGTTCTGCCCGTTCCTGGTCTGCGTAGGTTAGAACCAGTTTCTTCGTAACGTCGGAGAACTCTTTGTACTGTTGACAGCGACACACCGACAGTCCTGGCTGTATCACGCTGACTCCGGCCGGTTTCCAGCATTGTAAGTATTCTGGTGCATTCTTCAGGCGTAAGCGACATAATTTCAGCTTGAATAATGAATATAGAGCACTATCAACATGGTTTATGTACCCACATAAATGACAGATTACAAACAAAAGCAAAACCAAATGCTGTAATTTCGTAGTTCCATCTTCGAAAGTGGCCCTTTTTCAAATTTGATTTTTTTATGATATAACTTTACAATAACTAAGAAGTTTTAATACCTTCATTTAAGGAGTATTACATTGTCTATTAAATACAATTTATTGCATTAACCTAGCATTTTTAGTTTCCGAGATTTTTAGGATTCTTTAAGTGACCCGGATTCATTGCTCTCGAGTGTATTTATCAAAAAGTGCCACGACCAATTTCCCAGCATTATTCAATATCCCCCTACCCCATGTAAAATCTGTGTCCCTGAATAGCATAAGTAATGTGGAGCTGGAGATGTAAACGAATATTAACATAACATCACGCCTTTAATCCCCGAAAGGTTAGTCAGAGTTGTACCTACATATAGTACCTACATCAACATTTCGGCAATTATGTTTAAGTCCCATGTTATAGGATGCGAACCTACTGCCATCAACCGAGTACAAATCCAGACTACAGGCTGCTTCAGAGAAATTACTGATGGAAAAACCCAATAACACTTTAACCGACCTAGGAATCAAACCCAGGATCTCAGGATCATGCTTAGCAGTAGCGATTACGACCACTAGACCAACTAGATGTACCTCCCTAAAAATATGCGTCGGCACCCATGGTGACCCCCCCAAAAACTTGGGCTGCGACCGCGCCTGGTGGAAACAAGGGTTTCATTCGTGATATTTGAATTTTCCAATCTGAAATGCGATATTTAAAAAAATGGTACATTCATTAAGTATGTACAGTCGCCAGCAGGTCAAGCTACACGAAACTGTCAAATTTCTCCAAACGATTTTAAACCTTAAATGTTGATAGTTGTTAAGTTCAAAATCAAATGAGAAAATCTGACATTTTGTGGTAACTTAATGTGCTGGCGACTGTACTTACAATTTCTTATCAATATGACATTATTTTTTTTACTTTTGATGGTGAATACCACCTACAATTTGGATTTGTTAATACTTAAGGTATTTAAATAGTTAACAGGCTGTGATTAGTGGCCACTGAAGTACTTACCTATGCACTCATGTAATAATTGACTATTATTGTCAGGAGTCTGGACCAAAGAGTATAATAATTATTATTAAAATGTCAGGACATAATATGATGCGTAACAAGCATTACAACGTCTTCAACGTAATATGAAGTGTGTAACATCACACACAATTGATAAGTACCTAACTTCTTTTTTATAGACTGGTGTACCAGGGTGTACCTACTTTTATTTTTCCAGGTATGATGTTATACGAGCTACATGCACCACTGATGTTCTTAGCAAGAAACGTATTCGGTGCCGGCCTTATCACTCAAGAGAAATTGAAGGAAAGGCTGCAAGAGCCCATTCAATGTTTAGCCGAAGCCGCGTGGATACTGATGAGGGAGGACCCGCATAGTCCCGAAGGAATCATAGGACAAGTTGCTCAGCAGTCCATGGAACAACTGAAAGCTAGCCTTGAGTGCTTATAAATTCCAGTCAGAGATTACGCTGTAGTTGGTAAATGTATTTTAAGTGCCAGGTAGCAATTTATCCTTGTATTATACATATTTGTATTCTGATTTAGATGTTGTAGGTATGTTCTTCTAACATTTCTTCCAAAACGCTATGAAAAGACAAAATACCAATGATCTCTCACAATTCACGTTTAACAATTTCTTTCAGTTAATAAAATATAGTCTGTATGATTATGATTTTAGTTTTATTTCATAATAATTTATTACACTTTAGAATTTTATTTTCTTGGGCTTTTTGCTGGGTTCAGTGGGTGTTAATTTATTATTTTGTAGTCCTACATCTTCAATATTTTCTGAACTGTCTAATGTGTGAAGTTTTACTGAGGACTCTTCCTTTTTGTCCATCACCTAGAAACAAGCAAATCTCCCATTAGTATTAAAATTATAATCCTTTTAAATCTTTTCTTTAATTTTTATTAATATTCTTCCCATTTGCCAATCTTATATTATTACTAGCTGCGCTCCACGGTTTCACCCGCAGCATAATGAAATATACTTTACGACTTACTCTCAGACCTACCAAATATACACAAAAAAATCATAAAAATCGGTCAAGCCGTTTCGGAGGAGTTCGATAACAAACACTGTGACATGAAATTTTTATATATTAGATTGTTTAACCATGTGATATGCATAGGTACTCACAGTAGGGCAATCTTTCCTCAAGTGTGTGACATCACCACAAAGCTTGCATGAACCTCCATTGGGATACAGTCCTTTGGGGTTATCAGGACACTGCCTCGCTATATGACCCTGCAAATATGAATAAAAAGTTATTAACAATAATGCCTTTTCTGTACGAGAAGAGGCCTTTGCCATACAGTGGAACAGTACTACAAATAAAAGATTGAGAAATTAGCTAGTGAATGAATAATGGATTTACTTACAGGCTCCCTACAAATGAAGCATGTCGCAAATCTGAACTCCTTACTCTCTTCTCTTTGAACTTTACATTCAAACTGCCTGTGTTCTGTAGAGCCACACTTGAAACAGACTCCATCTGCCGTATCCCCTGGTATCTTGGATTTCAACTCAGGACAGTCCGACAGAACATGTCCTCCTTTTCTACAGTTATAGCAGACTTCCCTCTTCATTCTTGCCAATGCTTTCTCTGCCCTTCTTCGTTCCAATTTCATTGTCCTCTGAACCTCACTCTTCGGTATTCCTTTCTTGATCATGTTATTTTTCAACTCCTGCAGTCTTTCAGCATCTTTTTTCATCACCGGGAAGCCATCAAATCTCACCAGTTCTATTTCCTTGCCATGTACAATAAGTTGAAAACTGTTGTCATTTATCTCCTTCCTGCGAACAGGTTTGCCACTGATTAGTTTTTTGTTCTTCTTGTTTTTTGGTTTTGGTTCATTGTTGTTCATAGGGTTAGGAAAACTATTATTCTTTTCATTATTTTCTGTTGAAGAGCTGGCAACATTTGTATTAGAAACCTCTGTAGATTCTGCAGACATTGCATTTTGTTTATTCTTCTTCTTTTTATTCTTTTTAGGACTTGGAATGGTCTCTTTTACCTCTGTAGACCTGTTTTCATTCTGTGGCTCTGTTGTACCTTGCAAATTTTTCTTTTTCTTCTTAGGCTTCTCATCCCCCGTGCCCTCGGTACTCATAGAACCATGATTTTGTGGATTACTTTCACTGTTGGTGGCTTCAGAGGGCTCTGATGCACTGGCAAACTTTTTCCTATTTTTCTTATTAGTTTTAGCTGGTGAACCATTTGGCTCAGGCAAATTGGTTGGTTTCTTATTATTTTCAGTTTCTGGAAAATCACACCAGGTTGCTTTTCTCTTTTGAGTTTTGTGTTCTTTAAGAAATTTTTCGTAGTTTTCTATACGTTGTTGTTCAGCCTGAAAGTAAATAAAAATAAAGACTCAACCTATGGTACAGTAATAGTTATGAGGGATTATATTAGGTACTCTCTGTAAAGTCATTCATGATAATTAATAATAATACGAAACTTTTATAAATATTATATTTTTAGATCCATACTAAGTATTATACCTCTTTCCTTTTCTTGGATTCATCACCATCTTTTTTGGCTTGCAACAACTGCTCTTTCATAACCTCCCATGGAGTACTGTCTTCAGGAGTTCTTTCATTTGAAGACTTCGAGCCTTTGGCTCTAGCAAACCTTGTCATGTTGCATATATTCTATACAAACGCTATAATATAGTAATTATTAAATTGTATAAAAAACCTGCACGTGCAACGCAATGTTGATGAAATTTGGCATGTGTAGATGGATGACAGATGACAGCACAATAGCCAATAGCACATTGACATCACAGTCATGACAGCTGACACTAGTTCATAGGGACAGGAAAGAGACTTCTCAAGGGGACGGTGAATCATGGAATCAGTATGTACTAATAGTACCGAACACAGTCAACTTAGACCAATGTGTGATCTAAAATCTAAAACAGGCGAGTTGCAGGTTGCAGCCGATACAGCTATTGATTCCCGTATGTCATCAAGAAGGATCATTTTTATGACATTAGGAGAGGCACGACAGTAACGTGAAGCACGACAAATGGATAAAAAGAAGAAAATGAAAGGCCTAGGTTTAAATTCAAGGACGTTGGGCAACCGACTATAGACTCCGTCCCCAATATTTTTTTTGATCCAATAGCCTTAATTTGTCGTTCATATTTTTCGTTATGATCGTTTGTTTCATGTGTTAAATATATGGGGTTTTCTAAAAAAAAACATCTTTCACTTTCATTTATCTAACGAAAATACTCGTATAGTTTTTTTTTTCTATTTTTGTCACAATTTAATAAAAGACACAAAACATAATAACTGCCGATTTATAATTATAATATGGAACATAAACAACAAAACATCACGCCTCTATATTACACGAAAGAGTAGATAAAAGTCTGTGAAATATTCACATTTCACAATTTATGTTATATTTCGCGATGTAATCTATTCTATTCATTGTACTTACATATAAATATAATCATACTAGTATTCCTTGTGGGGAGGGGTAGGCAGAGGTACACCTCTTTATTAAGTTGCTACATAAGTACTACCTACATTATATTTTTCGTCCAAATGAACGAGATCAAACAGCCACTATAATAAAATTTAATTTGAAACATAACAAATTATTACGAATGTCATCCTCTTAGGGATAGGCAGATTTTCTTATCATCTCTGGTACATGACTTCTTAAGAGTTAGTTTTAATTAGTTTTGCAATAAAAAAAAACATAATTAATACACCGTACAAAGGTTATTTAATTAAATATAAAAAAAACACTTCAATAGGTCCTAATACTTTGAATACTTATTCAAAGTATTAGCACCTATTAAAGTGTTTTTGTGTTGTTTTTTAGTGTTTTTTTTGTGTTTGTGTGTTTTGTGTGTTTTTATTGAAGTGTATTTGTGTTTTTGGTGTTTTTAGTGTGCTCTAAAGACTTTAAACGTTAGTTTGTAGCTTGTAACTGCCTTCAAATGTAATGTTCTTAGCAATCTTTCAACAGCTAGTTTTGATTCACAAGACCCTAACTACCGTACACTATTTTCTACAGTATGACATGAATTCAATAAAGCATGATTGTCCTGTAAAAAAAGTACCAATCAATAGTAAACCAAAATTTTATGAATGGGCCACTGCTGGCATTACAAAAAGCAGAGATTTTTTATATAATTTGTATCACGAGAAAACATTGACTTCTCATCAAACCCTTCATGATTGTGTAAGAAATTATTCTAAGATATTCAAAAGAGTCTGCACTCAAGCTAAATCTAAATTAATAAGTAACAAAATTAGTATTTCTAATAATAAAATAAAAGCTGTGTCAGGTAATTAACAAAAAAACTGGAAACACAAAACAGCAAGATCAGAATGGAAATTGTCCCTAAAAATTGATAATGAAACCATTTCAGATAAGTTAAAAGTTGCATAGACACTAGAACATTTCTTTACCAACATCCCAATAGAAATTACGAAATCTCTCCCCTCATCATCTATATTAGCTGAATCACTTCTCGAAGAAAACTTCAGTAAGGACATTCCAAGTTTTGAATTCAAGCCCATTTCTATTGTCACAATTAAAAAAGCATTCAAAAGTCTTAACATAACAAAAACTTTTTTGCAAAAAAGCAAATGACCGACTTCCAAAAGAAAACAAAAAAAAGTGAAAAATATCTTTAATGTCTGAAGTCGGTTTTGGTTTTTGTATTTTCGTTTTTTGCCACTGACTTCCGAAATTAAAGTTTTTATTTTTTGATTTTTTGTTACCTACCCCACACAAATTTGTATATCACTACTTGATATGTAAATAACAGTGCCAGGAAGTTATTTAATAAACTTCGGAATTTGGGAGCAGTTAATAGACATTTACATAGTGATTCCATTAATGCGGTACCAGGGAAGCCACATGTGCAGAAGGAATTATTGCCAAATTTCCTTGTATTCAACGTAGTCTTTAATCTTATATTATGCATTTTTGCTAAAGATACGTTTGATTTGGATTTTGAACTTTCCATCGCTAAGTTCTGTAACTGACTTTGGCAACTTGTTAAAAAAGCGGATACTGTTTATAAGAAATGACTTGCTTGATTTAGTTAATCTATATTTGGGTATCATAATTTCATTTTTACTACGTGTATTTACGTATAATATGTAAATCGCTTCTTATTTTGCTTAAGTTTTGCGAACATACAAAATACTTTCTAACATATATATATATATGTAGAGAGAAGGTAGAGTTAGTATATAAATTTCTTTGAATTTGTTTCTATGAGACTCACGAGGACCCATTTTATAGATGGCGCGGATTGCCCTCTTTTTAACCGACTTCATTTCCACTTTTTATGTTTGTTAGCTCAGAACCTTTTTTAGGTAAACCGATTTTTGATGATTCCTTTTTATTTGCAAGTAGGTGTTTCTCAAGTGGTCCCATATAAATTTAATCAAGATCTTACCCGTACTTTTTGAGTCGTCCTTAATAATGCGTATTTTTTCCACTAAGCTTATATAGATGATGTGTTAACTTGTAGACTGTAGATTTGTAGACCTTTTTATATTTTGTTGAGTACCTGTTACTTGTTGATAGGCCTACACTGTCCTTCCATATATCAACTCTGTAATCTGAAGTGGGAGTTCTTAGAGACCAACAGCTTTACATCCTATCAGTCACTCTAAGATTTCACAAAACCTTCATGTGCACTTGTATCGTCTCCTGTCGTAGGGTTCTATGGGAAAAGGTTCGATGTCGTCTATGTAAAATTTCTTCTTTTATATCTGTAATTTTTATGGTGTACATAATAAAGAGTATTCTATTCTATTCTATTCTATCAATCGGTAGAAGGTCGTACGGTTTCCTGGGACCGCACATGTACCCGAAACTCAATAACCAACTCAAAATTCTACAACTTACTCAAAATAAATGTAATATTACGATTACAAACTGGCTTCTCACTATGGACTATGATATGACTGAAAACATATTAATCTAAAAAAGATACTAATACATATCTCTATAACTTACTGTTTTACTTTATATTACATTTATTATTTTATTTTTATTATATTATTTATTATTCTGTATCACAAACATCCAATGGAATCACACTCTCATCACCAACACAACGATCTTAAATCATTCACCCACACAAATACACCATATCACACATACACACCATCACAATCACATACAACATTCATATTTACTTGGCTGTGATTAGCATTAGTCTTAATTATTTTTCTTTTGTCAATTAGTTTTTATTGTATGTGTATGAAATTAAAATTCACTGTAACGTATACCCACGGAACAGAAAAAACAGATCGCATACATCGTGCGTACCTGCGGGCCAGCATGTTACTCCTGACAGCCAACGCTCTACGTTCCATCTCTAAATCGTCGTCATCAGACAGCCTATCGGTGACCCAGTGCCCCAGGTATTTAAAACGAGTGCCTCTTTTCAGCGGAACGCTTCCCAAGTTAACCGGTGGAACAATGTCACATATTTTATTTTTGCTCCCTAAACACTAAGAGAGCTTTTCGTTGAGTTGTACTTTGTACCTTATATAAAACTGACTTACATCCGTAAGACGTCCTCGTAACATAGGGTCCATTTGAAAACCAGCGCCAGACACTAGTTGTGCCTGGTCACTAGTTGTCAGGCAGTTATGCTGAACTGGGCTTATTTGGCGTAGCCGAGAGGTACACAATACTGTTTTTAAGTTTTTTACTATTTTTTGTTGTTTTTGTTTGAATATTGTGTGCCTGAACCTGGGTCAAATAAATGTATTTTCTTACTTTCTTTGATCTCGTGTCGAAGAAAATATCAACTACACCAGTATTGCAGCTCAGTCCATTCCCCTGTCCTCATCCCGTCAGGGTATATATGTTCTGTGGTCCTCATCGACGAATGCTCTCCTCGAACGCATCACGTAATTAATAATGAACCCACCCACAATCGGTAAAATCTCATCGCAAACGTAATTTTAGCACTAGTTAATTAACCCTCCATCTACTTTGTCACAGAGTGTCCTGTAAAATATATCTTCTCTGTCGAAGGACAGATCGTGGATACTAAACACACCGGTTTCCACTCTTTTTAATAGAACACGGATGATATTCCTGTCAAAAACAAGTCACAATAAATAATCAGAGTTTAAATAAAATGCCAGGGTCAGTCGAAAAGCTATGCAACAGGTCCAGTTAAAAAGTAAGGGTCAGCTAATGAAAAACATGGAAAACGCAAAGAAAACAACGAGAGCAACGAACAGCTAGGTATACCAGTGTGTCAGGTACAAGGAACATTTACTCACCTACGGCGGTCAGGTATGAGTTGACAGGTTGATAATAATAGATTCTAGGAAACATGTATTTTTTTGTACCTATCTAAAACTTTTTACAAGATACAGGAACATTCGCAATGTCGGTTTCAACAAAGTGATCTGAAATTTATTCAAAGTGTACCTGATACCACCTGTATTGCCCGAAAGTATCCGTCACACATTTGTCGGTCGTCGAAATAGTAAAAAAATACTAATAAGCCTTTTAAATGAGCTAAGTCTCAAGCAGTAATAAAATAATGCTCTGTAATCTCAAGTCTGTTGACTAACGTTTTGATGTCGGGTTGTAGATAGACAATCTCTACCTACACCTACGGGGTATACAAGCGTGAATATGTTATGTCATGGAAAATAAAATACAACATGAAGTACCAAGTAAAAACCAATACTCTTTTCACATATTTTTTAATAAATCAAACATAATTTGTACAACAGTTGTACCATTACATTACTTTCTTTTCCCTGAAA
This sequence comes from Griposia aprilina, assembly GCA_916610205.1. Taxonomy (NCBI): domain Eukaryota; kingdom Metazoa; phylum Arthropoda; class Insecta; order Lepidoptera; family Noctuidae; genus Griposia; species Griposia aprilina. The sequence goes on from OU744302.1 coordinate 16,410,543, forward strand.
ACACCATAATTTTGACGGTCGTCGCCATAGTAAAGAATGATCAGTAAGCGAAGACCTTTTAAATAAGATATGTCTCAAATCTGTTGACTAAGTTTCAGTTTTGGGACGCTAGCACCCATCGTCCTTTTTCAATGAACGTAGATATTTTATCTCTTTTTGAGAAGATTTAAATTATAGAAATCTTTTGTTCAAACCATCAAGTCCGCTTCCAAGTGGAGATGGCGCCGCCCTGGTGTAGTAACGTAAACAAACACTGCAAAATCTCAGACCAAAGCTGAGGGCGACATTGAACCACTAAACAAAGTTTAAAGAACGTTTAGTAGAATCGTTTATTTTTTAGTCGATTTATGAGAATTTACGGTTTTCAAAGAATTCGATGTTACTCTTCCTCTAATGAAATGTTTACAACATGGTGGTTTTTTTTTTTGCTGTTTTGAGGTTAAATTAAAACTATTAATAAAGAGTTCTACTGTTTCAATAAACATTTTCAAAGCTATTGTTAGTGACTAAAAAATGTTCAGAACTTACTGAAACGTTAGAAAATATCTCTAGCAAGGAATAATTTCAACAGGTAAAAATTTAATGTAAATTTGAGGTACTTATCTGCACTCACTAACTTTACATTTTTAGCAATAAAAATAAATCAGTTAGGCCTTATTTTTTACGAAATAGATCCAACTACATTGGTAATAAAATAACCTATAATTCTTTTACTATATCCCCGCCAATTTCAAAATCTTCTAGCAAGCCTTTGTTTACAAAACTACAGACCCACTCTACTCATGTGCTTGTGACATTTAACTATTTATTTATTTATTACTGTTAGTATTCTGTTTATTTAGGCTGAGTTAGGCTTAAACAGAGTTGATGCGAAAAAACTAGCTCGGTTACGATAGAAACGAGTACGAAACTACGAATGACAAGTATCTAAAAATAGGTCTAGGAATTGGGTAACACTAAATGATGAACAACCGCATTCGTTTCATAAGTAGGTAGATATAATAATTATAACACAATAAAGTTACAAAAGTTTAAAAAAATGCGTCAGTGTCGTCATGTCGTGGAACACTCGATTGGAACGAAGTTCCTTTCGTAGTTTTTTGGCCAATTTGTTAATTAATTGACTATAAAAATAAGAGTCTTCATATAAAAATTTTAGGTTCAAAATAAATTGACGTGACGAAAACTCTTACACTTTTTTTCGCCTAGCCCCTATCCGCCAAGTCCGTACCGTGCGATGGGAAACTTCGTTCCAAAAACAAATAATGGACAGGTTAACTTCGAGTTTTCTTAACTTAAATATAGAAGCAACAGCTAAATGGATCTATTTGTGGCTTTACTACTGCATAGAAATGCAAATAGCTTATGTGTGCGATAATAATAAATCAAATGGAATGATCTGTGTCATAAAATACGAAAATTATTTCCTATGAATGTCTACAGAATCGTTAAAATAAATTGAAAACGTTCCTCATCATATTATTATATTATGATTTATGGGACTTGTATCCTAAATAAATATCGTTAATGCATAGTATATAATAATGGAAGTCGATATGAATTTTCATTTCTCAAAATAGTGCTCATTTCCTAAAACCGTGATCTAGTTACTTACTAATTATTGCGGCGTAAGATATAATCCTACGTGACTTAGTTTCTTAACAAAGTTAAGGTAAATATAGATAGATTAATTATTTTATAACATGTTAAGATCGAGAAAATTGTAATAAATAATTAACAACTTATATAATTGCAATAGCGGCACCTTTCGCTGCATCTCCCCCTGACGTGAATTCCAGTGGTAAACTGTAATAATGCTCCACAGCTCTTTGCAATACTGCATTCCTGGATAACCCCGAACCATTTCCAACAATTCTCTTAACATTGGCGCTTCGTAATATTTCTTTAGGCATCATGTGGTGTAAATTTTGTATTAAACTTTCACAGAGAGATTTAAATACGCTACCCAAATGTATATTAGAAAGATCGATATTTTCCACTGAAGCTTTAGCTGTTGGTGACTGCCTTTCACCTAATAAATGTGGAATTATACTCATACTTGATGTCTGTGCTTCTAGACCCAAAGCAATTAGTTTTTCCCATACCTTTGACTGTGGAGTAGGAAATCCTAGTTCAAGCATCCATTGTTGGAGCATTTTGACAAATGTGGCCAACACATTGCCTCCGTTTAAAGATGCAGCTACAACCAAATATGTGTTGTGAAAATATGGTAGATGCTCCACTGTTTTACAGCCTAGATCTGACATGTTATTCACTACAAACGCTAGTTGAGCAGAAGTTGATATGTTTAATACAGCATCCTCTCGACTTTCGAGTGTAGCAATAATAGAACATTGCAAATCGCCCATAGCAACACTCACAGGCGTTCCTTGAGGAATCCCATTCCAAGAGGCATTTAACTTACCTGCAAATTCCCTACTTTTATTAATCTTAGGTAAGAGTCTGACTGGGAAGTCGACTGATTGTAGAATATCGATATTCCATTCATTATTTTCAGTGTTAAAGTATCCCCAACTTGCAGCGTTTTGGTCAGACATAATTGGTGCCTCCAAATCGCAAAGCATAGTAACAATAAAATCCTGTACTGTTCCAGAATATTGAAAATTTCTGAGTTTTTCGGGTTTGTGCTTAAGCATCCACAATAGGGTCGCGCACCCGTATCCCGAATAACAATTAAGATGTGAATCAGGTTTTGGGAGTGAATCTAAAAATTCTGGTTTGCATCTTGTATCTTGCCAGGTATACAACGCCGACATATTTTCTCTCTTCGCCTCAAATCGCATTACTACTCCATCTTTTTCAACCTTTTCCCAAGCACTAAAACAAACGCAAAAATGCATTCATTACTTAAATAATAGTAATCTATTTCTTACAACAGTACTAAAATTTATAAAGATGTTACTTGACTTTGGCAGGAGCATAGGATCCATTAATTAATTTAACATGATTATGAAAGACACAACTAAAAATAAAGAAAATAGGCTAAATAAAACAATCTCGAGTAACATTAAAAATAAAACTTTCAAAAGCTAGGAAATAAAATAAAACTAAGTGGTAGATGTACATCAAATTCAGTTAGTGTTAAAACATACCCTTTCTTCCACAACAGAACTCCGTGCATTTGTCCACACACCCCAATTTTTATCACATTTCGTAATACATCTCTCGGAAGACGGGAGATGCAATAGTGAACAGCTGATACTATTTTTGGCACATCTTGCTTGTTACCTTCAATACCCTGGTCACTCGGTATGTTTGCTGCCGTATCTTTATTTTGTTTAGCAACAATTTCTTTCGCGTTAGGGTCATAAACACAAACTTTCACTGAAGTTGTTCCAATATCCATACCCAAAATGTAACTCTTCTCAGCCATGTTGCTGTTGAATAATAAAAAATTGGAAGTTAAAAAATAACACACTCGATAAAGCAGTGAGACGACACAAACCGCGCGGCAATTTCTTTCGATTGCTCGATCACGGCAGCCCGCATGAGAAGTGGGTGGCGGGTGGTCTCGTCTGGTGGCAATACGCCCGCATCGGCCTTGTGTCTAGTTATTACGTAAAGGTAGGTTTGTATTCCTTATCTCATCGAGTGGCCGATGTGTTTATCAAACACTTCAACGATTCACTGACTTACAGCTAATAAATAACTTCAGTTGATATTAGTTTTACGATAACAGGTAGTAATTGCTTTTTTTTTTCCACATGTAAACAATCGCGCACTTTGTATTTTCTTTTCTCTGATTGAGCTAAATAATTAATCAATCTGCAAGAAACCCAAAGCAGACTCCAGCAATTACCCTAGTTTTTCAAGCTGATTCTAAAATTGTGATAACAATACGACGTCAACGTTCTGTCATGTGTCAAAATAAATGATTAACTATATTTACAATCAAAAAGCTTCATCGAGTCGACGACAGTCATTAATATACTGTGCTTTTACGCAGAATTATCTTGCGACCGTATTTTTTCAGACATTTCGTGTGCCAACTCTGTAAAAATGGTTCAGTAGTATTAGGACAGACATAACTAACGTAAAAAAAATCACAGATTATCTCGTAGTGGGATCACGGGATGTAATTAAGTAGAAAACGACTTTTACGAAAGCTTGACAGTATTGACTGTTGGTTGTTAATAGCCTGCTGCCCTTGCTGTCGTAAGCAAATAGAACATATGCACTTTTGCAGGCTGTATTAGTTTATTATCTCACTGACGATAGACGATAAGCAAATTAAATTATTTCTCTTCTTTCTCAGAATCATGGGCAAAAGAAACAAATCGGGTAGCACTGCTAGTGAGCCCGGCGTAGTGGTTGAGAGTAAACGAGTGAAAAATAAAAAAAATAAACCTGAAAGTAGCGATACAAATAATGAATCTAAGCCTGAGGAGACAGTTCTAGCTTCTGAGGACCAACAAGTTAAAAGAAAAACGAAAAACAAATCACAGTCGACTGAAGGTGGAAATGAAAAGAAAAATAATAAAATAATATTTACCGATGACGATAATGAAACAGTTGAAGCGGATAAGCCCCCAATTCAACGAAAACAAACTAATAATGGAGAATCTTCTCAAGAAAATGAAGAAGATATTAAAGATGAGGATATTGACAAGTTCTGTGATGAATTAAATGAAGAAGATAACGAACAATACGAAAACTGGGTTAAATTAATAGAAGCTAAGCTTAATCCAAATAAAAAGAAATCTAATTAATTGTTATGCCTTTTTCCTGTCGATAGGTAACAAACAACTCAAAGCTTGTAGAGAATTAGGGTCTGCATTTTCATTTCAAAAATGTTTTAAAAGCGGTACATTAACTAGGCATGACTTGGTTTAAAAGTAAAAAAAACCCGTGAGTCATTTTCCCATCTGGTGTTTAGCATGTAGACGTTTATTTTGTCTACGTACGAGGGTGAATCAAAAAATTCTTCGAATCAATATTAAAAAATGCAAAGATTTAAACAAAAATATTTTATTTTTCTACATAATCTCCCTCCAATGCAATGCATTTAAAATAACGCGTTTCTAACTTCCATATTCCTTGTGAAAAAAAAATGTTTTTCTTGACTCTCGAAAAACTCCTCTACGGCAACCGCGTCATTATCGTAAAATTTTGTTCCACGAAAGTCCTCTTTTCATTTTGGGAATAAGTGAAAATTACTTGGGGCTAAGTCCGGAGAATATGGTGGGTGGTCAAGGAGATTGAAGCCAGCACAGCACAACACAAAACAATTTATTATGTGCGAACGAACTGACAAAAACAAGTGACAGTTTGCATAAATATTGTGTGATTTACACTCTTTAATTTGAATATCGAACTTCTCCCAAAAAGGTTTTATATTTATGCAATTCTAAGAATTTTTTGGTTCACCCTCGTAGGTACATTTATTTAATTGAATACGTTGTATGTAAGACATCCGTCAGCGTGAATTATTATTTGATACATTAATGTGTCACCTCTCGTGTTCTCATAAAATTGTATGCCCTTTATTTATGAAAGGCATAAAATTATCTCTCAGATAAATCTCTTTCTAAAATGGGTCGCTTCCTATTTTTCCTCTGTAGGTTTTACAGAGGAAAATTAGGAAGCGACCCATTTAAGAGCCCCTCGCTCCTACGAGTACATTGTCGTATCAACGATGTCGTAACAATTTAAATTATTTGCCAACCTTGTACTACACTCCTGGCTAGTGCGATTTATTTTTAAAAGTAATTTGAATAATAATACTTCTGCGAGGCTTTGATTTTTTTTTTGTGAAATTCTAAGTGACCAAATATAACAATAATATTTAAAAAAAAAAAACTGTAGTTTAACTATACGAATTAGGTTACTTATTAATTTATCGTACATAACTGAAAGAGACTGCCGAAGAAAGCTCAAGAGTTGGAATTTAAAAAATACAAGAGTGACGGGCGCGTCAGCAGTTCGGTAGGTACCGAGTTATTTGGATAAGTCTTTATTATCCTAATTCAATACTCTGTGCTAATACATACCTATAAACTTACATCGAATCGTCTCACGGTATACTTACTGTTAACTGTAACTACCTACCCGACGTTTAATTAGCGATCCACTTACCCGGGCTTAAATAAAATAAACAAAAAGTAGCTCTTCGCCTTTGAATATTCCTCTCCGACACTTGCTACTTCCTACTATTCTACAAACGACCTTGTTAATGACATGATTGTGTTTATTTTAACCGAATCATAACAATGATGTTATTGGGTTGTTAACCCCGACAGCAATTACCGCGGTACTTTACTCATCTAATTTTTAATTCTGCTGCTCAGTTGTTACACACAGCGGATAGTTTTATTTTCAGATATCAAAAAACACTGAATGTCGCTTCCATCAAAAAAAAAATATTATTATAGGAAATCTACTTTGTGGGATACCGATTTTATGGTAGTGAGTAAAACATGCAATGATAAAATAAGAAATAATACCTGCGATTTGGAATTGGTATATCTTTCCTAGTTTAAAGAGTCAATCGCCTCGCCCGAGATGAATGGAATTTAAGCGCTATCTTATGTGGTACTGAATACTGATGCTGTGTGAATCGCTATTCGTAAATAGAGAACACGTTATAATAAATTATATAAACGTAGGTTACGTTTAAAAACCGAACTTTTTGACAAGAAATCGATCTACACGTTGAACAACACTATTAAACAAAATATATATTGGGTGAAGACAGAAGTCAAGTTGACAGAATGACAGATCAGCTTGCGGACCTAAGGTTTACAGAAATTAGTTGATTTCTCTTTGAATATCGGTCATCACCGGTACCGCTAATAACGGGATTATGTGGAAACAGTTTTAGTCTACACGTAGTTTGATGATGAGTCTAACCACCATCTCATTTATAAATAAAACAATGATTTAAGAGTGCTCTAGTTTCGTGGACGGCGGTTTGTTTCTACATCTTATTAAAATGGATCACAATAAGAAAACTGAAGATATGGACATACCAAACGTTGAAGGAAACCTCTTACAACAACCGAAAGAAGAAACATTGCCAACTCGAAATCCACTTATGAAAGTGCGGACTTATGTGCTTGCTTTGCGACCATGGTCATTGAGTGCGAGCTTGCTACCGACTCTGCTGGGGGCTGCGCTCGCGTACCGTCTGCCCGGCGACAGTGGCTTCAGTTGGTGCACCTTGTTATTGACCTTATGTACAATTATTCCAGTTCATGGTGCAGGCAATGTTGTCAATACTTACTTTGATTTTGTAAAAGGGATAGATAACCGTAAATCTGATGACAGAACTCTTGTTGATCATATTTTGAGTATAGATGAGGTGGTATCGTTAGGTGCTATATTATATTTAGCTGGATGTGCCTCATTTGTTCCACTTGTAATTTTATCTCCAGCCCGTATGGAGCATTTGGCTCTTGTATATTTTGGTGGATTATCTTCATCATTTTTATATACTGGTGGTATTGGACTGAAGTATATAGCTCTTGGTGATATTCTAGTTTTAGTTATATTTGGACCAGTGTCTGTTGTTTTTGCTTTCTTAGCTCAGACTGGTAGGGTGGACTGGCCCATAATTTACTATGCAATACCACTTGCCCTTAATACAGAGGCTATTTTACATAGTAATAATACTAGAGACCTTGAGACGGACAGTAAAGCAGAAATTGTGACATTAGCAATATTGATTGGGAGAACTGCTTCATACTTGCTGTATGCGTTTTTATTATTTACTCCTTATATTATGTTTGTGGTAGCTTCCGTGCGCTGTTCTTTGTGGTTTCTAATTCCAATGCTGACATTACCAAGAGCTTTTGAAATAGAAAGAAGGTTTAGAAGCCCTGAGACAATGAGATATGTACCGAGGCAAACAGCCAGACTTAACTTTTATTTTGGCATGCTATACATGATCTCATGTTTGTTTGCTTATCGTCTTCCATTTCTGCTCCGATGAAATATTGACTGTTTTTAATCAATAAAGTAGAAAACCGAATAAATGCTTCATAATCTTTCTTGAGATTATGAAATAAATGTACAAGAATGGCCTTTTGAATTATTGTTGCTTGATTATAGAGTGACTGACTAGTTTTGTATGTCATGATATTTGTATATTTTTGTAATTTATGAGATAGAAAACTGAAAAATAATTGAGCACAAGCATTATTGTTTAAAGGCCTATCTTTTTGAATGATTAGTAGGAGAAATGTTAATAAAAAGTTACAACACCTGTGTAACATGATAATGATACATAGTTTCCCTTATAATGTGAGCAGAAGTAGTTTACTAAGGTCAAAATTTGCTTTGGTATTTCTTTGTTATGATGAAATCTGATTATCATAATTGTAAATGACTTTGTTATGAACCTCACAGCAGCATAGTCATGTATATATAGGCTGCTGACAATGACCTCTCTAACAAATGCTAAATGATTGTATTTGTTATGAATACAAAAGTAGCACTACCCTACTGGCTTTAATCTTTTATTATTGTACAGAATGGAGTCTGAATAATTTCAATGATGGATGGAGTCAAACAAGAAATGAGATAATCATATCACATCTGAATACTTATGTGACTGCTTTAGTTTTATAGATTATGTTACATATACACTGTTTTAAATATCATCTACCTCTTATGTTTAAGAGCTCTTGATGTTTATCAAGATTTTTAAGTAAAGAATATTGTGGTTGTAGTACTTTTGTAATTTGAATACAATGAAATCTCTTAATTGTGAATTGACAATAATTTATTTATTTATTTATTTAGCTAGATAAAGAATAAAATTTAGTCAAATATAATTCATGGAGAAATGAATACTTTTTTTATTAATGTGATCACAAAAACAATATTATTTTCATTTATTTAATTTTATTGATATAATCAACGTAGGAGACCTCTATAATATAGAATCTTCATGATATAATTATAAATTACAAGTCAAATTATCATACAAGTGAGACCATGTAATTTAAAGAAATGGATTTCATTCAGGAATGCCTGTTCTAAAAACTACATTGAAGATATTGGCAGTGATTGGAGAAATATGATAAACATGTAACAAACATACTAGATTCTGATATAGCGTCGGCTCGGTGGTGCGCTAGTTCACACTTGAACTCTTGAGCCCACTGATGAAACATTTTATGTGTTTCAAGTTTGCCATCATCGTCATAGATACTAAATCCAATGGACAAACCTAACATCCGCGAGTTCTTACCTTGCAGGACATAGATAGGCTTTAACTGATTCTAATTATACTATTAATTGAATTATGCTAATGATATTATAATGAATACTATTTCCTAATTCTCAAGTGAAAATCCATTTCAAATCATAGAGTTATAAAGGAACAAATCACAATGTATTAAATGATAATACAAAAAATCATGTTGGCTAACAAAGACTAAACATAATATCACTATAATCAAATAGTAATCAAATCCATAATATAATTAAATACATTTTTCTAATTTTCATTTTGCACAAAAATAAGAAGTCTTCAACATTCCATACAATTCCTATATGTTTATATATTTATATCCTAATGTATAACCATTAGTTAAACTAATGCAGGACTAACCAATCTAAAATCGAAATTACTTGCTCACGATTTTCGTTACAGAGATTTCCTATAAAATGCAGAAAGACGTCCAGCTTACAAGTTTCACACCAAATACTATAATGTTGTGCTCATGTTTCATACTTATCAAATCTTAGGGTCGAGACAAAAGCACCTACCTTATTCAGAAATGTCATGTTGCTTGTATCTTAGAATTTAGGCCTTTAGCTACATGTGATGGTAATTTCAATAAACATTCGTAGTTAGCGTTCCACGGCGCCAAAGTTCACAGGTTAAATAATGATACAGATGTTAATTTAAGATATTTATTATTAGATTTTAATTTAATTAATTTCGTGTAATGTAATGATATAAAATTTCGAGACTCACGTGCATTGTTTGTATTAAAGCTAAAAATAGATGCCAAGTTCAATACTCCGTGAAGACATTAAAGCTTTAATTTAGTTGTAAAAAAATAATAATTTAGAGGTGGTTAAGATCAAATTTGGTTCTTGTCACAATGGATAATACTAATGGAAGAATTTTGTGACAATACGAAATCAAAGTAATGTTTAAATTAACACCTGTATGTAATTCGAAAATGATCCGTTAGGTCGGAAACGTGACAATACTCGTAGTTTCAACTTCACGAAACATTCGCACTGAATAACAAACATGGAATAATCTCGCATTCATGCACACGGACAATAGTCCCATCATCAAAGGCGGAAAAATCCGTCCGGTAGTCTTTATATATGGGTTACGTTATATACATCAGACTTTAGTGTTGGCCGCGGACGATTACGACGACGTCGATTTCTTCTCGCGTTGCCATTGGATGATCTTCTCTTTGAGCTCAGTTGCTGAAACATTCAACATGTAGGTTAGGCTCGGATATACAGGCATTTGAAACGTAATTACAGACGTCCAGTGTGCATTGCTGTTATATTTAGGTTATAAATGTGAGTATACCTGGACGTAGTTGATCCTCGGAGAGAGGTTGTCGGTTGAAAGGGTCGGTGGCACTGTTCAACAAGTGTCGCAAGATCACCGACCGGTCCATTATCTGCAAACATGTTTTGAGTTCATTAATAAAGAATTTATTCTGATTCAATAAGAACATAGTGCGCATACTTCGACGATCGAAGCCTACCTACTCCAATTCTCAAAAGAAACTACTTTAAGGGGATGCGCCAAGGTAGCCCGCGAAATTCAAATTTTCTTAAGTTTTTTGCAATTTGCAGGTCAGTATCAGGTTGTATGGTGATCTAAATATGATTCGCGACCGTATATATATATGGCTTTACAGAATTATAATCATTACAATCAGCAATAGCAGTAAATACGGCATATCGACTTTTTAAAACAAGTTCTTCGTGGAGCGTTGTCTCACTCATACTTATGTGACAGTCTCTTTCTTAAGTGCGATATGTCATTAAAGTCCGACTACAGTTACATGACAGAAGAGTACTCACCTTCCCAGAGGGTAATAAAACTGGGTCAGTCATTAGCGTGTCCATGAGCGGATCCCTGAATTCCTCGGGAGCGTCAGCGAATTCGTCGCTTTTCTGTTGATTGGATACTGAAACAATGCAATGCTGTTATGTATCTTCAAATATACTAAATGGAATAGCTGGACTCCATTAAACAAATAGTTAATTTTGTTAATCGCTAACCCGTTAAAAAACTTAACTTTGTTAAAAGTTATAGTAGTACATTTTGAAAGTTTCTTTGTAGTTTCTTATTAAAAAAAAATGGTATGGGCTACAGAAATTAGGCAGGACATAAAAAGGGTGTATCATGAGAGTTTGTAATAAAAATTATTTAGAGATGGTCAGAACGTGTATTTCGCGGTGCGCCGCGGTCCACGCGGAGTCCTTTTGGCAAATAGTAGGTATTTTATGCAAAGTTAACGAGTCCGTTAACAATTTTTAAAGTTAACTTAAAAGATAATGCGTAACTTGAAAGTTTTTCGTCCTAGTCAAACTTGTTGTACCAACCTAGATAATAAGTGAATGATATGGTCTCCTATGATTGGAAGCGCACACTTGTATTTGTCCTTGTTTATGTTAACATACATGTAATTGTTAAGCCTCTATCGGCGATCAAATTAATAAATAAATGTACACATTGTGCAAATGCGACGCTAACGCTGCGTCCACGCAACGTTAGTTTCGATAAAATCACGCTTACGGATATGTTTACTGGCAGTTATAATAGAATCATATGAACGCTTTCAATAATATGTAACATACTTGCGATTTGATATGCATTGTCTGCGAGCGACTTGAAGCGCTCTATTTCTGTGGGCGTCTTAATGCACGATTTAGCTAGCCTTACTGAAGCCTCCTCGAATAACTCTTTCCGGAATGATCTCTGAAAACGGAAGGATAAGTATAAGTTTTTAATAACTGCAAACTAAAAAAACTAAATCACATTCGGGATTCGAATTGTGCGCAGTCAGTTTATCTATATTTCGTTTATAGTCGGAATACAAACGATTTCGCAGAGCAATTGAGAGAGGTTGCGAGAAGAAGGGAAAATTTCCTAGTAAGTTTAGTAAGATTTTTATAACAAAAGTAAGGGCGATAAACCACTGCAGGTTTTTTTTTTTAACCAGTACGCAAACTATAACCATGAATTCACCACAAGATTCTAGACCCTCTAGCGCAGAAATTTCTCGTAGGTTATCAAAAAAAAAAAAACTGCTGTTTCATAAAAAAGTTCAATACCTACGCGGTCAAAATGTATGGAACCACATTTTTTTTTTAATATCTGACGAAAAATTTCCACGCGCTAGGTGGTATAGAATCATAATGCTGAATTCGTGGTTAAACTGGTTAAAAAAATATCCCGTATAAGTAATGGCAAATCCACTTTGGTTCGAAGAAGTTACCACGCACTCTTATAATAGCAGCGCAATATTAATCAAAAAGTGAGGTATCATGTGAAGTGTCAGGCGATTTTGAATCATATGCGGTACAATTATCACCATGACGGCCCTGTTCAGTATAAAATAAGCGTGTTACCTCGTCGGCGGCAAGCGCGGCGTGGAACTGCGGCGAGTCGAGGTGCAGGTATATGTCGACCAGCTGACTCAACAGCCGCCGCGGCTCCCAACCGTACTTCTCAGGTCGACGAACCTGTGTGTAACAAATAAGATGATTTGTAGAAATGCTAGTCACACGAGAGCACATCAAAGAGGATCAAATGTAAGGTCTCAACCACCCTAAAGTCATCAAATACAGTCACTGTGGCCGAAATTGGCTAGGTGGCTTTAACATCATCTGGTTAGTAAAGGGCTGCTGAAAATGCATCTCCAAGAGCTGTTGTGTCAAATATTAGAAACCGTGATCAATACAAATATTTTATTGGAACAAAAACACATTACAATTTGCGTACGTTATTACTGCGTTAATTTAGTAACCGTGTCCGTGTCTCAGTTATGAGCACCCACCCCAGGAGCGAAAGACAACTGAGTTCCATAACAACAATTTTGGTTATACTCATAGGTAGAAGCTAGACATAAAGGTTTAATAATAATAAAACTGGAACTAGACATTTATTAATAATAGTTGTAACAGTATATGTGGGTGTGTGTGTGTGTGGGAAGGGTGCGTGTATGTGTATGCGGAAAATGTGCTATTAATATACTTTAAGTTTGTATGAGGCTCTCTGTTTCGTCATTAGTCAGGTTTTAGAGCCATTTTTTATTTTTTTTATTTATACTCTCGTTTTTGTTCAATACTTTGTAAAGAGGATCAAGTCGATATTGACTTGGTTGTTTGGTAAAGTTGTGATTATGACGCTAACATGAGTAAACCTGCATAAACATGTTCGCTCTAACGCTGGGGCCATAGTATGAGGTGTAAGCTAGAGCTAAGCGTACCAAACAGGCAACAGCACTATCCCTTATTCGCATCGGAACAATGTTAACTTTCATACTTTACAATACGCCCCTGAAGAGGTATAACATTATTTTATTACCTTGAGGTTCTTGCACTTGGGCCCGCACAGCTGCTGTAGGTTGAAGTTGAGCATGGACGCCAGGCGGTCCACTAGCTCAGCGCGCAGGAAAGGCTCCTTGATCTCTACTGTCAGATACTCTAGCATGTCCACGGTTTCCCTGCAAGAAACAATAACATAAATATTTACTTGGCATAAAAAATGAGATGTAATTCTTAGGTTCGAAAGACGAATAACGTTGAGTGAAATCAGCTTTAACGTGAGAATTTAGTAGTGGCACTTGAAAAACAGCCACAGCACGGTGTGACTAACTGAGAAAGATCCCAAGGCCACATAAGCGTCATTAAATGACACGATTACCAGCTAATTATTTGGTATAAACAGCCAATATCAATCCTTCGGTTGTGCTTATAGCAAAACACCGAAGTTATGAAGCACTTACACTCAGTTTTTGGCACGAACACTATCGACGCGTCAAAATTAAACGCAAGTCAAGTGATGCGATTGGCTGTTGATAAATCATTCAACCAATCACAGCCGTTTACGCGCGCTTGCCAATTTGTTATACAGCGTGGCGGTACAATGGCGACATTAATATAACACACGTATACGGTTTCGCGTCTTCATTTTAAGGCGATATTTTAATTTAATTAGACGTTATTATTTATTGATTTATTTTCAATTTTCTAAAATACCATCTTGGAGCGACCTATACGTAGCGCAAATATCGTTTGCCGGCGTCACGGATTATACCATTGCATCAATGAAAGAAATATCTCTTAGAATCAGACACGCAAAAAGTGAAAGGGGGTGCCCGGTGAATATAACAACCGGACTCCTCAAAAGTCAACCTCACTTGCGCGCGTACCTTGCCACTGACAGACAAGGCGCTGGCGATCGACCGATGGCGGTATAACCATGCAACAAGCCAACCTTAATTCTCCAGAGCGATGACGGGCAGCAGCGTCATCGTTGCGAAAGGATTGCCTCTGTGGTCACCAACCCGCATGCCCAGCGTGATGACTACGGGCATTAAACCTCCAAATGACGAAAATGCCAAAACAATGGCCCCCAGATCCCGGTGGTCCCGCTATTCCTGGTCAAGGTAGCGGTCACGGTAAGGGCGGGACGGAGGGTGCGAAGAATCCTCGGATTACGGCAGGCTACCAACGACGAATACATCTGGCTACGAACAATGGACGTTCTATGAGGCTGGACCATCACCTTGCCGAACTTGAGTTAGACTTAGGTCGCATTAACAGGCATATACTGGGGTTATCTGAAGTCCGAAGACAGGGGGAGGACACGATAACCCTGGAGTCAGGCCACCTACTCTACTTCCGCAAAGGTGATCAGCTCTCCTAAGACGGTGTCGGCTTCCTGGTCAACAAGGAACTCACTAGCAGCGTTGTGGAAATCAGTAGTGTGTCGACACGGGTAGCGTACGTTGTACTGAAACTCACCGACAGGTACTAATGGAAAGTGTTACAGGTATATGCGCCGACTTCGACATGCTCTGACGAGACAGCCGAGGCCACGTAGGAGGATATTGCCAAAGCAATGCACGTAACGACAAAAGCCCACTACAACGTTGTTATAGGGGACTTCAATGCCAAAGTGGGAGTACAAGAACGCAGCGAATCGAAAATCGGACCGTTCGGTTTGGGACGCAGGAATCACAGGGGCAAATGCTGGTCAACTTTTTAGAGTCGCAGGGGCTCTTCTTTATGAATTCATTCTTTAAAAAGAAGCCCCAGAGGAAGTGGACCTGGCAGAGCCCCGATAACGTGACAAGAAACGAGATAGACTTCATCATGACGGATAAGAAGCACATATGTAGAGAAGTCTCCGTGATCAGCAGGTTCAATACCGGAAGCGATTACCACAGGCGCTGTCGACGAGAAAGCCAACGAGGTGGTCAAAGCGCTATGTGACGTGTCCCGCAGATATTTCCCGTAGCAGCAAAAAAGTAAGGTGTCCAAACTTTCCTCGGAAACTCTCGGACTTATGAGGAAAAGACGAGAGTTGCCTTCCACGCAGCCGTCTTCGTCAGATAAGAGGGCCTTAAACCTAAAAATTAGAAAGCTGACGAGACGCGACCTGCGGCACTTCAACACCCGTGACATCAAGGTCGCGATTGAGCAAACCGAGGGTCGAAAGTGTTCGCTTAGCAATTAGGGAGGTCCCATCTGACGAAACTAAGAACTGCGGATGGTAGAATCGTGCCTTCAAAGTCCGAGATACTCGAGGAAGTCAAGGATTTTTAGGGACACTTATACTCAACGCGGACGGCGAAACCAGCGGGACATAGTGAAGATGACCATCGTGTCGAACTAACACGCTACTACACGGAGGACATCCCGGATGTCGACCAGTGCGAAATTAGGGCAGCTCTCGAGCAGCTAAATAACAATAGGGCACCAGGTGATGACGTAATAACAACCGAGCTACTTAAAGCGGGCGGGGCTCCAGTCCTGAAAGAGATAGCGAGTCTCTTCAATACCGTCAACCAAGAGGGTACAACGCCCGAGGCGTGGAGCAGAGGTGCGGTGGTTCTGTTCTTCAAAAAAGCGACAAAACCTTGCTGAAGAACTATAGACCCATCACACTACTGACCTACGTATACAAGCTGTTCTTGAGGGTCGTCACGAACAGTCTCGCCAGGAGACTTCACGAGTTCTAGCCACCAGGACAAGCCGGTTTTCGAAAAGCCTTTAGTACCAAGCCTTTAGACCACATGCATACTGTTCGGCAAATTGTGCAAAAGACCGAAGAGTACAACCAGTCGCTGTGTATGGCATATGTGGACTACGAGAAAGCCTTCGACTCCATCGAAATATGGGCAGTCTTGGCCTCTCTGCAACGATGTCGAATTGATTGGCGATCGAAGTGTTGCGGTGTTTGTATGACGCTGCCACGACGACTGTCCAGATCCAGGATAAGAAAACCACCTACGTCCAACTGCCCTGAGCAGTTGGACGTAGGTGGTTTTTAGTTTTTAGTGAGACTGGGGGATGTGATATCCCCGAAACTGTTCACCAATGCATTGGAAGACGTTTTTAAGACGCTGGACTGGACAGGGTATAAACGGGAACGGCGAGGACATCTCAAACCTTCGCTTTGCCGATGACATTCTCATAATGGCAGAGACGCTGGAACAGTTAGACCAGATGCTGCATAGCCTAAATGGAGCCTCTCGGCGGGTAGGTTTCTGCATGAATTTGGACAAGGCGAAAATCATGTACAATTGGCACGTCTTGGCGAGTCTAATCCACATCGAAGGGTCGCTTCTCGAAGTTGTGAAGGGATATGTCTACCTAGGGCAAGTCATCCAGCTCGGTAGACACAACTTTGAGAAAGAAGCCCACAGAAGGATCCAGTTGGGTTGGGCAACGTTTGGAAATTTTCGCCAAGTCTTCTCGTCGCCAGCCCGCAATGTTTGAAGACTTATGGTCTTCAACCAGTGCGTCCTGCCCGTTATAACATACGGTGCCGAAACGAGGACACCGACAGTCGGGCTGGTGCACAAATTTAGGGTCGCTCAGCGCGCTATGGAGCGGGCTATGCTCGGGGTTTCTTTGATATCCTTCAACCAGATCAGCTCAAATCAGAAACGAAGTTATCCGGAAAAGAACCGTAGTTATCGATATACATTGCCGCTCTGAGTAGAACGTAAGTAGCTTCATGAATGAATCTGTATACAGTAGTAGTATCTGTATACCAATTTTGGTGACTTTTTTATTATTTAGTTTGTTTGAAAATATTAAATTTTCAATTTAAGATTTTTTTGCTTATTATATATTTTATTGTTACTGGCCACTAGCCCTAACCATGTGTTAAATTAATGTCGCCATTGTAGCGCCACGCTGTATAATTTTTGTGTTGATTTTCCAGAAACCGGACGTTTACTATTACATAAGTATTACAAGGTACCGGGGTGCTAGTAGTAAGCGCAGGTGTTACCTAGCGAGCGTGAGGTAAGACCGGCACTGGCGCTCGTCCTGCGCCAGCGCACGCGCGCGCGCCTCCCCGCTCGCCGAGCCGCTCGCCGCGCCCTCTTGCGCCTCGTGGATGCGCTTCAGGTACTATAAACAACAACAATATTATTTTACAGTTAACATGGCCAACCATTCTATGGATGTATTGAGGTTGGCTATCCATTGTCACCAACCAAAGCTGAAAACAGATTTGGGACGCCTAGAATGCATGCGTGGAAGCTCACAGCGGTAAACTCCTCGCACACAGGGGACTGTCTCTGTTTTCACTATTACAAACTGTCTCTTTGATCTAGTGGTCGCAAGGTCTTGGGTTCGATTCCCAGGTCAGGCAAAGTGTTATTGGGTTTTTCCAGCCGGAATTTCTCAATGGAAGCCCAGTCTGGTATTGCGCTCAGTTGATGACAATAGGCTCTCCCTCTATTACACAGGACTTAAACATAACTGGCAAAATAAGGTACGAGTATGTTTGCTTCTGTCTATCCCTTCGGGAAAAAACAGACGTTATGGTACGTTATTTTTGGGGTATTGCCCATAAAAAGTTCCACGCAAGCAGTCGCCTTCGAATAGTTGTATATGACAGGTATTTATCAAAGAAGAGGAACATGAAGGTTTTAATGTGTTACATTATAATATTAAGGGGCATGCGTCAAGGTAGCCCGCAAAAACTAATTTTCTTACGTTTTTTGCAATTTGCAGGTCAGTATCAGGTTATATGGTGATCTAAATATGATTCACGACCGTATCAAATACGGCTCTAGAGAATTATAATCATTAGAATCAGCAATACAACTCCTTAAGTTAGACTTGCCCTCAAATGTCATGATTTCATGAAATAGTCATTCAATAGGGTAATATGAACTTATAGAGATGTATTGCTGATTCTAATGATTATAATTCTGTAAAGCCATATTTGTTACGGTTGCGAACTATATTTTAATCAAAATACAACCTGACAGTGACCTGCAAATTGCAAAAATCGTAAGAAAATTTGAATTTCGCGGGCTACCCTGAAGGTTCCGCCTTAAGATAGAGAATATTTGAATACATACCGTGAGACACTCGTCGAGAAGGAATGTAGTGTCATTCATGAGCATGTTGATGAACTTCACGAACTGACGGCCCGAGCGAGACTCCTTCACTATAGCCTGAAAAGAAAATTACATTAATTTAGTACTAGCTTCAGCCTGCGGCTTCGTCCGCGCGGATGTCAGAAATTATCCCACGGGAACTTGCTACCGGGACAAAAAGTAGCCTATTTTGTTCCCCAGGACGCCATCTTTCTTTTTGGCAAATTTTGTCGAAATCCGTTCAGTGGCTTACGCGTGAAAAGGTAAATAAATAATAAATGATTTTATTTCTGTAAGTATGTTTGTACAAACACTTTTACACGTCAATCATATTTTTTAAACTAGATGAGGTCTGCGTTTCCTATCTGACTACTCTGAGAAGAAAGGCCGAAAAAAACTCAGAGGACACAGTCTGTTTTAAAGTCCAGACATAATCTTAGTCAGATCATGTGAATACCATGTAGATTGGTATCTAAAATAGTCTTTTGAGGAAATAACCACACAGATTGAGTGGACCTTTCCAGTCAGTGCACGCATTTTTCAGTAATCGTGCAGCTCAACTCAGGAAGTCAGGACTTAAGGAGCTCAACAATTAAAACGGTAACATACAGATAGATTTACTTTCAAATTTATAATATTAGTATGGATTAATATAATTAATATATAGCCACGTAACTGTTAGGAACTGGAAACTGAACTATTTGTGAAGAACACATTCATAAATAATTTAAATATTTTGGAATAGTTTTTATTTCACTAATTACAGGGTTTATAAATGAGGCCGGTAAACTAAAGGTGGCTTTCTAAGATGCATGATTAGACGAACGAGTTTGCACGTTTCACAAGCTACTTTAAACTGTATTGCTAGCAGAGTTAAGATCAAAATTGAAGTTCTGTATTTATGTTCTTACCTGTTTATGAATCGGTCTTTCCCACATCCCCTTCAGTATAATACTGATATGGAATCGTATAGTAAACTTGTCATAGAACTCTGTGCTCTGTCCAGTAGTTTCTATATCCGTGTAGAACTTCATGAGGGCACTCGGCAGAGCTGTCTGTGACATCGGATGGTCCATAAACTTCTCGTATACATTCTTAAGTTTTAATGGCATGGATAGATTGATTACGAAGAGCACTTCCACGATTTTGGCGACTAAGTAGGGGTTTTTGAAGAGCCGAGAGTGGCATATGGCACTTAGGAGCCAAGTTATGATCGGGTCTTCAATGTAGTCGGCTACTATTTGTGGGACGTATCTGAAAAAACATGTCGATTTAGTTAGGAAGCTTAATAGATATTTAAAAATTCTGGATAGACAATTGATGATGATCTTCTTATTGTGATTGTGGATTGTTTTTGCCCGCTACTTCGTCCAAGTAAAATTTCATGTTACTCAGATCCACCCCGTCGCATCGCTTGCCCGCGCTCTTATGTACTTCATTTTGGCTTAGCGTTCTTTCTACCTTTTTTCTTTGTGGTCGGCTCCTCGGGGTTGGTGATGTTAAATAGCCTTCCTCAAGAATTGGGCTATCAAAAGCAACAATATTTTTTCAAATTCGACTGGTATTTCCAGAGATTAGCGCGTCCAAACAAACAAACAAACTCTTCAGCTTTATTATTAGTATAGATATAGATAGATTATATTATATAAGTATAGATCATAGGTTCCTAAAGGGGGCGGTAGCGCCCCCTAGTGGGCGCTGGAGCTTTTCGTGGGGGCGGTAGGTAGAGAGAGAGAGACAATTAATTCTTAATTTATGATTATTAATAGATAATAGACAGACTTATAAAATTGGTATAATTAACTATTATGTAAAGGGGGGCCGTTGGAATTGTTTTTTCTTAAGTTTGGGTACCTATGGTATACATGGACTCTGTTGGGCACAGCAAAATTGGAGGAGAAAGAAAGCTTTAAAACTTAACTTAGTCTTGTTCTGATCTGCTCCTGTTTTTAGTTAAGAAGTATTATTTGATAGCAATGTAAAATGAAAGAGACTTACTGCACAGCAAACAGCATGAACTCGGCGATGTCCTCGACGTACCACTCGGGCGTGGCGGCGAAGGCGTCGGCCAGCGCGCCGTGCGCGTCGCGCGCCGCGCCCAGCGCCGCCGTGAGCAGCGCGCTCACGGACGCGTAGAACTGCAGGCTGCGCCGCATCAGCTCGCCCTCCAGCAGCGCCGTCTCCGCGCACTGCTTGGACCTGGCGGCGGGGGCCCACGGTCACGACACCGGACAAATAGAATCATACTTCATGACTTCTATTTCTGTTTTGTGCTCGTGATTAAAGATCTAGTTTGTTTGTTTCTTTTTATTAAATTGTTACGTGAGCTAATTATATTTTTTTTGTATGCACGTGTTTCTGTGACAAATAAACCTATTTTTCTTTCTTTTCTTTCTTTCAACAGAGGCCCGAAGCTACACCACGAATTTGGCGTTCTGAGTGTATCAAACTCGAAGCATTTATAAGGAATCGATCCGTCAGAGATGAGAAGCTAGTTGCCTATTCTAAAGCGCAGTAGGTTTCTATGGAGAAGAATGGGGAAAAAACACCACGGTCTTTTAAATCAAAAATATCGATAAAAGCGTTCAGAGCAAAAAGTCAACACTAAAACAATTGCTGGAACTCTGTCTCGCATAGCGTCGTAGCATTATGCTGAGCAATTGCCGTGTTGCGTGGATGTAACGCATATTTTCGTGTTTATATGTTTTTCTCTGCGTCATGTTAACCTCAAATAAACATGTTTTCTTTCTTTTTCTTTAATTCAAAAATAAAATACGCCGTAGCAGCTAAGAGATGAATGACCAGTCCCAACTGAAGGTGATAATTAATTAAGCGGTCAAAAGAAAATACTGTAGAAAGGAAATGATACTGAGCCGAAGGTTTATAACACGATTTGTCGTTTTGAGTGTATGATATAATTTACCAGTCATCAGGAGTGTACCCGATGCCTACAATCGCAATTAGTTAAAAGTATCATACGCCTCGAAACAATAGGGAAATAGCGTCATAGAAGGAGTGCCACTTCTATAATCTTAAATAGCGACCAAGAGACAATAATGCTTCGTTCTTATGTTTAAAAAAACGGACGACTTAGATTTCCAAATTTAAAGTCTTCGAAAGGATGCAAGGTTAGACGACAACCTAACAAGAATAGAAACTATCGTAATCCTATTCCTATTCTTTTGTGGCAGCCATGAGGCACCCATGACCCTATATTTAAATTTTATATTAATATTTATTTAACCATTTATGTACACACATTATATATACATACAAGAAGAGTTTTTATTTGTTCAAATGTGTTCTTTGTATACGGTAGGTACTGTGCCAAAATAAGATTTTCTTTCTTAATAACCACATTACCTGTGTAGCCTCTTTATTTGCCGGCGCCACCTGCGCAGTAGCTCGCGGTTGCGCAACGCAGAGAAACTGTTGCGCCACTGTGGCTCAGCTGCCATCAACTCTTCGATCACTTTTTGGAGATCACGGAATGCCCTGAGAAAAAAATCTAAATAAATAAAAATGAAATGTTGTTCGTTGCATCACTTGAGTACGGCTAGACCAATTTGGGTATTTTTTGTTTAAAAAATTTCGTAATAGTCCGAATTAGGTTTTTAGGAAAAGAAACATTGGAAACGTTTCGCGGAAAGTTATAAAATTTGAGACATGCTGAACGTCCTTTTTCTATGGGATTTTTGTTTGAACTCAAGCCCATAACTCACGATTCAAATAATGGATGTCCGTAATACTTTTTTTGTTTTGTTTATGGTCATGGAAAGGTAGTGACTACCGAGATGACGGCTAATAGAGAAGTATGGAAGAAAAAGACATGTTGCGTCGACCACAATTGTTTTTTTTATTTTTTAAATTGGGATAATTTCAGTGGAATGATGACGATGGTGATGATGATGGTAATGGAAAAGTCATCAAAACAAAAAAAAAAAGAAGAATAGGGAATATTGTAGTGATCACTCATTAATGCGTTATTTTCAATTTATTACCATTTTCCAACAGCTTTTCACAAATTCATATCATAATCATAATAAAATTGCTAGTATTAATTACCCATAACTTTTTCATATAATTATTTATGAACAGATTATATACATCGCAAAAAGGTTGGTTATATAAAAGGTAAATTAATATGCAGGCAGTCAACTGTTGTGTAACGTTGTAACTGCTTTCTTCACCGCTGGTCTAAGCGTTTCTTGGGCCCTCCTAATATATGCCTAGCATTTCATCAGCCTAGCCAGATGCAGCTGAATACAAGTATTTTACACGGAGCGTCTACCTATCTGACCTCCATAACCCAGTTACCGAGTAACACGATACCCCTTGATAAACTGTTTGTCACTTCCGGGCTTTTGACTACCCGTAACACTGAGTTCCTTCAGTTATATAAAGGTATTCCGAAAACAATTTTCCATAGCAGCAGTTTTTATTTCCCGGATTTCTAAACTGTTTATACGGGTCCTACTTTACTCACCGAATGCGCCTCTGATGCGTGTGTAGGGCTGGGATGAGCGCCACGTGATGCATGTGCAGTGTCAGGAACCAGCACACTGTCTGGAACTTCGCCTCGGGCCACTTGTGAGCTGGATCCTTAGCTAAAGTAAAACGAGGACGTTGAAGATCTTTAAGACACTGTTACACGTAATTGTTTTGGTCAATATTTTAAAACTAGATGGCATCGGCATTTCCAAGCTAACTGATCCCTGAGAAGAAATGCCTAAACAAACTCAGAGGTCATGGTCTCTTTTTAAAGACCAGTATTATTGGGAGAGTTGTGAGTCTAACAATGCTGGGCAGCCATGTCTGGAAGAGGGATTATTTTAGGGAGCGCAACGACCCGTCATATCACGCTACCCAGATCTGCAGAACATTTGGCCATATAAAAAGTACCCAAAACCGCGAGACAGTTATGAAGTCATGTATTCTAACGAGCCTAAAAGTTACAGTCAGCGTCACAAAGATGTATATCCGTATGATTATGAACACCGTAGTTCATAATCTATCTCGCGAGATTGTTAACTGTCGGTAAGTCGTGAACTGTACCATAATGCTTACAATATACCGTATTCATTTTCGATAGTTTATTATAATCTATCTATAACGAAACTGCAGTTACCGACGGGGTTCACAATCTGTCCGATTTTATCACCCGTAAAATTGTGAGCCGTCCCTGATTTCTCGGTCTTGGCGGTAGCCGAATTGGTGGCTGTAACTAAGCCAGGGCACCCCGACCAAATGGGTAGGATGGGTTAGATAAAACTATGACCAGTTACGCGCGAGCCGAGCAAGCGCTACTTCCAAGTTGGTCACCGTTACTTTGCTATTAATACTAGCGCAGGGTGCGATCCGTCGCATCCAAATGTGATACCAGTACCAGATACTTTTTTCGAAAAAGACTGCGTTAAATTGTAAATAGTTTGATGCAGTTCACATTTTTTCGATAGTTTATAATCTCACGAGATATATTTTAAACTAACGATGTTCATAATTATACGGTGCCATATACATCGATAAGAATTCATTTGATTGTCTACAATCTTGTTTCATAATATTGTATCAATGGTGTAACCACAAAACATAATACAAATGGGGTTCTTAATTGTAGCTACACATTGATACAGTATTATGGAACACAAATTCTAGACAACCAAATTAATTCTTGTCGATGTATGCATCTTGTTGGAGCTGACTGTACTCTCATTCACAGTCAGATTTCGCTTTAAATGTCATAAAAAATATCGTTGTCACGTATATTAATTAAAATAAAGATATCATCACAGTTTAGAACTCCTTAACGACGCGATGGTTTTCACAGGCTAGTCATGAGACGGGTTGCGCGGGGATGTGGATGGAGTTTATGCCCGGGTTACACGAGGCAAGTTTTTTAAGGTAGGATAGATAGCACCCAGGCTTGGCACCATGCTAGAGCTGTTTACACTATGCTAATAATTTTAAGCCAAAGCATTGGGGTGACTTAGTCCGTGGAATAAAATGATCCGATGGAGTACTATCTTCGCAGGCCAAATGAGGCTGGTATACATACTAGAATAGTAAAATTGGCGGTGGGGGTTACTAGCTCAAAAATAGAATCCCATCCTATTAAACTATCACACTAGGTAACTAGCCTAAAAATTGAGGACAGTTCTGTACACAGTGACTATCTTGCTATCCTAGCTTCAACAATTGGCCTCGTGAATCCCGGGCATTATGTGAAACAGGCCCGCACCCTAATTACGTAACGCACAATCTATCACAATCTTGCTTATCCATTGCTTCATATGTTCGAAAAATTTGTCTGCTCAAAAACGTAAATAACGGAATTGATGTTGTTGAACTGTCAAAATGAAACCCATTCCTACCGTTAGTGTGTTATGTAACTACCCCGCCGGTTCCAGTAAAGCGGAGAGGAGGAATGTAAACAACCAATAAGTGGTATTGCGCTGAAGCTAAGCGGAATGTTACAAATATAACGCAAACCTATTGGTTGATCGAGACACATCTCACCTCCACTTTGGTGGAAATCAGGCCTAAGATATAACGCTAAAAATACTGACATTTCTCAAGTCCTTTCATATGGGCGATGAACAACACGTAAGTCGTAGATAAACTATGATATCACAGTAACAGGAAGTTCTTTCCATGAACTTGGTACTATTACTGAAAATTAAATTGTCCATGATGACGTGTTCTTTGGGTCAACGTAAAATCGAGGGTCATTGAGCTTGTTTATAGGTCATTGTGTTTTAATGTACAGAATATGTTAGGAGTATCAGATGTAGTTTGCTGACAGGCGTAGTACAGTTGCTGTGCGCTCATAACTGTGCAAATTGCACTCCGTTTAGTCATGTCCGCATAGCAACGCGCCGTTTTACTGACAATGTAAGCATATGTTAAAAACATTTCTCCAATTTGGTACCATATTGGGACCAAACTTTGATCTCTAGGCGAAGTTTGACTTTGGATGTACATGACTTCAAAGTGTCACAGCATTAAGGCCCATGTTAAAGGAATCTTGACTTGACTCTTGATTGTTGATGCTCAAAAGGAACTCAAAATGTAAAGAAATCATTTGTTACGTTGTCTGAAGGACATTTACCAAAGTTGAATAGGAAGTAATAGCTGACCCACTTTTATGGATTGAATACGAGGCTATTGGCTATTTTGTGTGTGTATTTTAATGTGATTTATTCGTAATGTGCGTTTAGTTTGTGCAGAATAAACTATTTTTTTTTTTCTTTAAGTAATATAGACGTAGCCCATTTATTTTCTTAAGGTGATTCGACATTATATTTGCAGAAAATCGTCATATTCTCGAAATAGTCTTATTTTTCAGCAATTATATTTTTGAGCGATATATTGATGTTTTAAATGATTATAATTCAGTGATTATTTTATAATAATTGCCGCGTAATGAACATTGATAAACATGCAATGTAAAATACCGTCGCAATTTGCAAAAAAGGTTATAAAGCGGGCTTCATTTAAGGATCCCCCTAAAGAGGAATATCTTAAACAGATACAACCTCTTGCATACTTACTGAGTGAATCGAGCCAATCCTGTGCCTCCTGCGCGGTGAAGTAGAGCCTAGTCTCGTCACGAACGTTGACCCACGAGTCGGGTTGGAAGGTGTACAGAGGATACACACGCTCCAACTTGATGCGCACCGACAACAGTTGCAGCACTGAACATACGTTCAGCATGAAGCCATCGCCTGAAACAATACAAAAAGTCGTTACTTTTTCTAGTTTATAGCAGTTTAGCATTATATGTTGCCAGAAAGATAAATCCTGCACGCCATGAGTACAAGTAAATCAAGTACTTCCAGCTCAGTAAAAACAGTCGGCCCTACTGACTGGTTAATCTTCTTTTTTTTTTGTCTTTGCCATTATTTGGGCGTCGTCACTTTTCTGCGCCAAGAAAATCTGTTAAAAATATTCGAGAGTTCGATTTCGATGGACAAGTGTGATGGTTACCACACAGAGTCAGTTGTTTCGAAAGATGATGATATCCCCTAGGGCACTGAACAGCCGTAAAGGAATTCTGGTAAATTGTCAGCTCCATGTCAACTTTAATGTGTAGCTTTACGAGATCTATTCCTGTTTGGCGTATCATAATGTAATAGGTATGTATCTTTTTCGCAGCATGTTCATTTGTAATCAAGCCACGGAAATAAATACTTATGTCATTACAGAAATTAGAATATGTTTTATGTGTTTGTTGTGATTGTGAGTAACAAGTTCACAGAATACCTGCAATTATATTATAAGCAGTTTTCCTTGTTTTCCCTGTAATTCGTTTATTTACTGTGATATTTTCGTACCAAGCGTTTGACAGTAGTTAGGGAAATAAACATGATACGACGAGAGATGCGTTTTTCCCTAAGGTTTACCAGAATTATCTTGTTTATTGCGGACCGTGTTTTGTTTTGTCAATACGAAGGTCTAGAAGTGTGCAAGTATCAGATAGTAATATAACAATTGTAATATAATTTGCGCTTTGTTCGCGACCGAAATCTGTTTGTCTCCAACGCCCGACATCGTTGCAAACATAAATATTTACTGAAAACCGTCAACAAGTAGCGCTTAATGTTTCGATCCGAATCTTGGAAAGTAAATTATTTGGATGAGTGCCAATACAAATTCGTCTAATAGACAAGGCGAGGTGAGCGACATTTGAACGAAATATGTGGTCTATTTTCGCCAGTCATTAACTCATTACTAGCAGGGCCCAACTACGCACATAACGCTTCAATTTATTATAGTTCTTTGTGTTCTGATAAACTTGCAGTAATGTCTTTATCAATTAGTTATAAGAGCCCAACCGACCGGCTATCAACGAGGTCTTGGCATACATTTATAAATAAAAGTACAAACCAATTTTAAACGTGAAATGTGTGTATGCAGTTGGTGTACCAAAATACACAAATGTACGCACGCAGTCATGAACGAAATTCAGTACAATAAGCATCGAATGCTTTCCGTGTATTGTCTTGTTTATTGAAAACCAATGAACAGATTTGTTGAAAGTGATTTACCGTTTCATGATAATAACTTTGCCCGTAAAATTTATTTTAAGCAACGTGTTCGCAAACTCTCATTGTTTATTCATTACAAGTTTTGCGTTGTCCTCTTCATCTGAATGTTTTGTTTATGAGGTCTCACGGCGCAGCTTTGTGTAAAACGAATCCGTGGAATCGAAGTCATAAAATTACAAAAGTAAATGAGTTTTTGATTTAATTAAGGTTCATGTAAGGTTTACTATCATTTTAAATATTCAGTTCATCCAGATGGTTGCGGAGCTAAATGCCCAGGGTGAGCCGAGAGTAGTTTTAAGTAACGCAACTCAAGGAGGCTATCTTAATGCAGCCTGAACCTACAGGAACATGTATGCTATTAAGGCGGAACCTTCAGGGTAGCCCGCGAAATTCAAATTTTCTTACGTTTTTTGCAATTTGCAGGTCACTGTCTGGTTCTATTTTGTTTTTAATTTCTAATGATTATAATTCTGTAAAACCATATTTGATACGGTCGCGAGTCATATTAAGATCACCATACAACCTGATACTGACCTGCAAATTGCAAAAAACGTAAGAAAATTTGAATTTCGCGGGCTACCTTGCCGCTTCCCCCTTAAAATAACAAGCCATGTGCTCGATTGGATTTCCCGTCGGCAAGAGTGACGAACTTTCATACAAAGTTTAATTCATGGGTTTGAAAATTCACCCCCTTCCCCCACATTGTATCGTGTTACCCTGTAACTGGGTTGTGGAGGGCAGATGGGCAGTTGCTCTATGTAAAATACTGGTATTCAGCTGCATCTGGTTAGACTGGAATCCGACCCCAACATAGTTGAAAAAAGGCTAGGCTAGGCATGTGATGATCGGACGGGGCCCGCAAAGGTGGGCCGGCACCAGTCGGGGTTTGCGGAAGATTCGTACGTTCCCGCGACCCCCGGCGCAGGTGTGAGATGGAACACCGGGGTGGTTTTTAGTCAGTAAGAGTCTGACAGACCCCTCCGCCCCCCCAGGGCGGGGGACATCCATGAGGATTTTCCACCCCGGATCAAAAAAAAAAAAAAAAGGCATGTGATGATATTAAGTACAAGATTGTTACTCACCGGCCAGCGATCTCTCATCAGTCTGCAGCTGCGCTCTCCTCTCGTTCCTCTGCAGTAGCGCAGCGAAGTAATTAAGCAGTGGCTCCCTCGCATCGGGACACAGCAGGATGTTGTGGCAGATGTTATGCAACGTGTTACGACTCGCCTCCACCTCGCGTTGCAACGCGAACGCCAGGCTTCGGTCGCCCGAACCCGTCGCGAACAAACGCTCCGCTAGACGAGGGTTCTCTTCGGCGAACAGCGATATCTGTTAGGATATAATAGAACATGTTTATTTGCCTATGCAAATCCACATTGTATAATGTGGATATACAGGTGAGTTGTTAAATTTAATAGTGCTTGGTTCCCGGTAGGTACATTCTAACATTTGGCATTCAAAAATTTGTACTTATAACTGATACAATGTCTAATTGGCGACTCGTAATTATAAAGTCTAATAAATCTAAAGGTGTAAATGTTTTGCATTTGTATATGCTTAGTGTGATTGTTAACATAATCTACTTAACCGCTTGAATGCCGTAATTACAGAAACAATTAAAAAGCCATTGTGTCTGGCGTGGATCTACGTTCCGGCATACGAAAGGTTAATTGAATCGTTGGCAGATTGTTGACATCTAGTGTCTTGTTAACTGCTAATTGATGCAAGTTCCCGACTACAACAGACAAGAAGACTCGAATCTGCGTAAACAAATGCTGCAGAATTTTATAGTCGTTAAAATAAAAACAATATGTTTTTCGTACATTTACACACTTAAAACAGTTTATTTATAAAAAATTAATGTTCAGGTTCATTAAGCTCTTAATGTTATCGACATCCCCAGATTTGTATCTGCATCTTTGGTCATCAAATATCTCAGCATCACCTATAGCAGTTGGACATACACCTCTACGCCATATAACTTTCAAGAACACGTTCACAAGTATCTAAGTATTTAAGTTATTTATAACACTCACCGCAAAAAATGGTCCAAGGAAGCTGACACGCGCGATCTCCCTGCCGGACGCGGTGGTGACGGGGTCGGGGCACAGACTGGGCAGGCGCGCCAGTAACTCGGCCAGAGGGCGGCGCGCGTGGCGCGGGCCCGCGCGCAGCTCGCACAAGGCGCGCAGGGCTCGCAGCGCGGAGCCCCCGCCGCACGCGCCGCGGCCGCCGAGCGGGGATACCGCGCGCCGCATTTCTTCGCGGATACCCATTACTAGTGGGATAAATACCTGCGCACACAGCCTCACTTTTAAACAACCCGGTTTTGATACTAAATACGTTTAACGCTGGCTACACGAATTTGAAACATCGTTCTGTTTCTGTCAATCGTTTGAAGATGACAGAGACAGAAGGATGTTTTAAATATGTTTAGCACTAATCGCATTTAGTGACTTGTAGTGCAAGTGGACCTAAATGCCGTCCTGCCCGATAGGTCTAAGAACGCGACAGTCACGAGTACTGGCGTTTACTATAATGGTCAATAGTTATGTCTAGAAGGTATGGGATAGTTTAAAAAACGAAATAGATTTGATGGTCAAATATACCGCATTCATAGGGTCTTAAAGAGAAGAACTGGGTAACACCTGTTTCATTACTGCATCACACATGTCTCATTGCTGTGTCTTACACCCTTCTTGAAAACAAATGTTTGCCTTGAGTTATAAAAATGTGGTACTAACAAGAAAAGATAAAATTTTGATTAAAAAATGATATCACTCACCTCTTCAAAGACTTCCTTATCATTAAAGGTAGCAAGTAGCAGCTCGGGTATAAGGCCAGTGGGCGGCGACACCACCAGCATGTAAGGCAGCAGAGCCGACTTCCTGCACTTCTCCAACTCGAACTTGCCCTGAAGCACTAGCACTAAATGGTTCACAAGTAATGTTCTTAAACTCTGAAGCAAGTCGCTCAAAGGCGGCTCTGAACTCTTCTTCGAGTACTCCCGTTCATACGTGTTGATGTTCGTGTAGAATCGCACTATGTAGCTCACAGCTAGACCTTGTGTGGGGATCGTCTTCGGCAGCGGCAGTGACGGCGCGGGGCAATCTGCCTTGTCAGCTTCCGTCTCCGAACCAATCTGTCCACTAGTCAACATATCGTCCCCACAATCTTCACTAGGTCTCTTTGTAGTTTCGGTAATCGCGATGAGTTTCTGGTTAAGGGGATCTGAACCATCTGCTATTTGAGTAATAACGTCAATCAAAGCCTCTGATGCCAGTTCTTCTAAACTTAGTTTAGGGTTGTCGAGAAGTGATGCTGCGACCGACGGTACAAATATTCCACCTGAAATAAAATATCTATATATGAAAAAGTGGTTGACTTAACCTGATAAGAAAATTGGGTAGGTACCTTTTCAGTAATCAGAAATACAGAAGTCGTATTTTGATGAATTTACTTGCAATCTTTGATATAAATGTAAGAGTTTGTTTCCTTTTATATTCCGGAAGAATACATTTACAGAAGTGCAACAAGGCCACCTGATCACGGCGCGTAGGTTCCGCTCGCTAACTAGCGTCTTGAGAACAAGGTGAACGTGCTCATTCGTCTTCTATACTGCGCTGTATTGACAAGACAGTATATGACACCTCATAGAGGGTGTAAAAAAACCCATCACACACATCCACAAAAATGTGGTGGTGCGAAAAGTCGCTGCTTACGGTAGCGTGCATTGTAAGACACTCAAAACTTTGTGATTTCGGGTGCATGCCCTCGAAAGCATTATAAACAATATATGGGTCGAGGCCGTATTTAAAGTTCAAATAAAATATTAAAAACATGTTAAAAAAAAAACTGAACTTTCAATAACTCTGTAACCAGAAGGTTCCAGGTATGGTCCAGTACAAACATATGATACGACGGGAGTGACTCTCGATTTCGTCTTTTTAAATCCGCCATACCCAGTTGTGTAACAAACCTGCACTGTCTTCCGACCAGGACACCTGTAGGATCTTGGCGACGATGTTCCTCAGTTGGTCCTCAGTCAGGTCAGTGCAGCTAACTGTGCGCGACCGGTGTATCTTGCGGGCCGGTGATGCCGTCGGATTGTCATTGTCGTCCACCTAGCAAAGTGTTCCATCGTTTAATATTGCCTCTTTGATCTTTCCCAGGATAGCTAAACTCTGATGTATTGCAGCACCCAGTTTAATGAATAATTTGAAGGATAGAATATTACAAAAGTGTGTCTTAAAAATGTGGTGAAGTATTTGATTAAAGAGTTTGTTTACATAAGTAGTTGTTGGTAGCGGCACTGCAAGTTTGGTTGGCTATAATAATTACAACAAATATCACATTTAAGTCTGGTACCATGGACTTTATTATTTGATTGCAGATAAGAAAGATGATGGGTATTTTTATGCTTTTCATGGAGGACAAGCTATATGTTGGTGGGAGTAGCTTATATGGCGTTATATGGAGGCCACTAGCACTTCAGTCAAAAACTTGACTTTCCTTCTATTGTAGATCACTAGTGGAAAATCCGTTAGCCTATGTGGTCCTGAGGAAATTGTGACTTCCTATAACATTCAAACTTTGCTTTACAATGCCATCACCTTAGGAAAGTTGTCTATGTCACCACGCCTGCGCTTCATAGGCCTGCCGCGGGGACGACGTACATCCTCAGGCACACACTGTGTTTCGAATTTAGTTTAATCTCATTGTACTATATTACACATAGAGTAAGGCCTACAGAACTGTTCTGAACACCTTATTACTTATTGTAACATATTGATCAGATAGGCTATCTATCTAATGAAATCAAACAAAAATTTATTTACAGCTTGCAAGCCTTTCACTGATTGCTGTTATGCAATTGATACTTATTGGGATAAATAGCATTAAATAAACATTCTTTCTTATCCAAAAAACAATCTTGACTTATGGCATTTTTTTTTAAGTACCTTAGCACACTTGTCCTAGTAAATCTGATGACCTCATGTTACCTGTTATGATTGGTTGAACAAAATAACAACAAGCAATCATAATAAGTTGACATAAGATTTAATAACAGATCAAATTGAATAGGCTTTTTAAACTATGGGGTAGAGGAGAATATAATAACTCCTCCTCAAAAGGGCAATATTGGTATGGTAACTCATACTGATGATAATTTTGAACAAAATATGCAATAATAATAGGATGTCAAATTCAACAGTCACTGGCCATTTCATTGGATATTTTTTTATTGAATGCGACTACAGGTAACAACAGAATTCCTCATAAGTGTTGAGTAATGCTAAACTCAGAAAACATGAAGATGTAATATATATAATGATATTATATATATCATCTAATTAATACACATTTCAGAAGTTAAATCTTATGTCACCTAGTACAGATTGTATTATTATGTAAGTAACTAACCTCCATTGGTTCCTGCTGTTGTTCCGATTGTGAATTCCTCTCTGACACATCATCAACTTCCATGGAGAGAGACCGTCGGGAGCAACTGGGCGAGGCATTACTAGGCCGCGGCCGCACTGGTGATGGCTCGGCAAACTGTGCTGGGGATATTGACCGTGATGTGCTGTCCTCTCTTGTTGAAGCACCTTCTGACCCACCCACTGTTGGTAAACTCGCCACTCTCACTGATCCACAACTCAACAATGTGTCATCACCCATGGAGTCAAAACTGTTGTACTGTCTTGTTTGTGACAGATCTGTCATTTTGGTATCAGGCATTTCATCCAACAGATTATTATCTGTTTTTTCTGTGACAATTAGCCCATCAGCTGGTATCTTTGTCTGGTCGTCTACTTCACCTTTAACTCCATCTGAATAGTTTGGTTCTTTGTTTGTGTCGGCGACGTCAGGGGTGGAGGGTTCTGTTGAGCCACGGGGAACTGGTGCGGGGGAAAAGCGAGCTTGTGAGGATGTCTGCAGGTCTGGCGAGGGCATCGACGCGCCTGGAGTGACCGGAGGACTGGCTGGCGACGCCGCTGAGCCTGCGCCACCGAGTGTGGCAAGCCGCGCCAGGCGACGTCTCCGTATCTGCAACCAACCGACATGAGGTCCTGCAGCACGTGTGTGAACCTTATGCGCGCACAACGTCAAACACCAACGCTTTGTTTTGTTACGAAATTAGATTGGCCATACGCATTACGCCAAGGTTCGTTTACAAAACAAATTTTCTACTTACCTCTTCTTGACTCAGCTCACTCATGATTGAAGATTACTATTCTGCACGTTGAGCAATAACTATTGAAACCACTATTCCTTTGAATTTAGTTTCAAAATTTTGGATAAGAAAGAAGAGCAAGCCACACAACGGCGAGTCAGTCACCTCGCTCAGCTGTTTGACGTTTGTGGTTGGTACAATGACGAGAAAGTATTGAAAATACACGCGTCATCCTAGCCCGAGCTCCAGCCCCAACAAAAGCATAAAATAATCTCTCTCTTTCTATCACCGTCAATTCAAATAGAACCGAAAGAGATCACGCATGATGTTGGTTCCAATCTATATCTATGTATACTGACTATATGAATGTTTATTATCTATACTGAAGCGTATTCGGTTCACGGAATTATTTTCAAACGTAAGACTACTTATTTTTAAATTGTAATCGTAGCTTTAGCATGTTAAACAATGCATAGTTTCCAATAGACATCGTAATGGAATGTTTTCCGATAAGATCAAAAAATGAAATTAAAAAATAATTTCGTTGAAAAACTTTGCAAGACACAACTGACTGACTGGAATCCAATACTGCTGTTTAAAAAACAATCTTTGATATTGGTTTGGTTGATTTTATAATAATAAGTAGAATGAAAACTGTGGATTAATTCGGACTTCCAAAGCATTTTTTCCTCCAATTATAACAACGATAAAAACAAAAAACAAAAAATGGTTTGATCTACTATGTTTAATAAATATACATTTTAGAACGAAAGTTATGTGGTCAATGGCCGCATGTATTGTTAATTTGTTTACGTTTGGATTGTTAAAAAATTGCTCTAATAATATTTGCATTTTCTTGTGAATAGTTTATGTAAACGTAAATTAATTCCATCTTTATGTTTAGTGATAAAGATGAGAGAAATAGTATTGATTTAGTAATGTGAAGTACAATTAAAGTTTGTCAATAATGTGATTCTTTTGATAGAATTATCTTGTAATTTGTTGGTGGATTAGATTTGTGATTAGTATTTAACAAAATGACGAGTTTTCAAGTATCCGATTTGGTGTCGGGGCTGAAGTCACGCCATGCGGAGACGCGACATAAGGCCATTCGAGAACTGTTGCACTTCACCAAAACAGACCTTCGGGAGATGGCCCAGGAGTCTCTCACGCAAGTGCTCGATGACTTCAACCAACAGATACATGCGCTTACCTCCAGTTACGATAACAACGAAAAGAAAGCAGGAATCCTAACCATAGGTGTGTACTTTATAGGTTATATTATTTTGATTTACATGAGTATCAATCATCCATAGAATGAGAATAATACAAAGTTGACCTTGTGATAATATCACGGAAACTGAAATTTTACATTTATTTAAGCCTTGGTCTAGAGTCCTAGGACAATCTAAATTATTTGTTGTTCTACTTACATACAAAATAACTTTGTTATGATTTGAAATTATAATAAACAAAACAATATTATTGAATTTTGTTGTAGTCTGCCTGATTGGTGGAGATACGGAAACAACAAAAACAAGAAACATTCGCTATGCATACTACCTCAGAAATGTCTTCCCATCTACTGATTTGAATGTCTTGGAGTTAGGAGCCAAGACTATGGGTAGACTTGCTGTCACACTTGGCATCAAGAGAGGAGAATATGTGGAGTCTGAACTAAAGAGGGCTTATGAGTGGCTGGCAGAGGAAAGAAACGAAGGGAAGCGGCTATCTGCTGTGATGATACTGAGGGAGCTGGCTATATCTATGCCATCATATTTCTTTCAACATATAAATGGCTTCTTTAATTATATCATGATACCTCTACGAGATCCTAAAGAGCAGATCAGGGAAGCAGCAGCAAAGGCCCTGAGAGCTGCTTTAGTAATAACTTCCCAGAGAGAGATTCCTGATCAGAGTAACAAAGCTCACTGGTACATACAGTGTTATGAACAATCCATGTTATCATTTGCTGAACAACCGGGAAGAGATAGGGGCTTGACCAGAGATGACCACGTTCATGGAGCACTCCTGATACTTAATGAACTACTGAGGTGTTCCAATGCTACTTGGGAAAAGAAATATACAACACTGATGCAGAAACTTGATTCAGAACAAGATATATCAGATGAGATGACATCACTGAACTCTAAAGTACAAAACTCATGGACAGCCCAACAATTTCCTGATGATAAAAGTCAACATACACTTGTTTATGAATCTAATATTTGTAAAAAGCTGATTGCAGAGCAATATGAGAAGATTTGCTCAGGTAACTACCTAGAAAATAATTTACAATAGAGTGTTTACTGTGTAAGCAATTCAATTTTCAGGCAAGCAGAGACGTACAACAATTTAGGAGGGAGTCTAATTTAGTGTTCAAGTGCTTGAGCTTGAGCCTTCTTTCCCATGTTCTGCATAAATACACTCTCAGAAACCTGAATTGAGTCAATCTGCATATTTTTGTTTAAAGGCCTCTATCTTTTTAAATAATGATAGTAAAAAAAAGTAGTTTTGAAGCCAGACTATCATTTCTGTTTGTTGTTGTTCCAAATTTGAAATCGGAATACAAAAAAAACCCAGTTTAATTGAAATAAGTCATCTTTTCGCGTTTCTCATGGTCAAAATTTGTGTGGACTTTTTGAAGAAAACAGTGGTTTACATAGAGAAAACGTTTATTTAGTAACTTGTTACCTCCAAGAGCATTTACGATGGCCATCATGCGGTTTGGCATGGAATTAATTAATGCTACTATGATAAGCTGTGGAATGTTCACCCATGCCTCCAAAATGGCAGTTTCCAGCCCTGCAAAGTTTCTGGAGCTGGTTGGTTAGTTCGAACACGCCTCTTCAGCTCATCCCATAAGTGCTCTATTGGATTCATATCAAGGCTTCTTGCTGGCCATTCCATTACTGCGATACTAAGGTCATGCAGGTATTCTCAATAAATTCTTGCAGTGAGCGCCCTTGCATTATCATGCATAAAATTGAAATCCTGGTCAACAAACTCAGCATATGGCGTCACATGAGCCTCTTGGCATTGCTGAATGAATCGGTCGCTATTTAGGGGCCGCAACCATTGTCCCGTCACAACCTCAAGGCCTTTTTCCTTCAGTGGAAATTCCGCCAGGAACTGTGCATGGTCCATCGCCACAATTCACCTTCTCTTCAATGCAGCATTGCTGAAAACGTTCTCCCTGTCTTCGATAGACTTTCCTACATCCATCATTGCCATACAGCATATTCTTGGTTTCATCCGTAAAAGAACCTGACTCCATTGACGTTGAATGCAAATGTTCGCGTGCAAACTGTAGGCGCCACATTCTGTCAGCTCGTGTTAGTTTGGGACCATTGGCTGGCTTATGAGGTTTCAGGCCATGTTCTTCGAGTGTCCTTCTAACAGTTCGAGCGCAAACAGTCAGTCCATGAAAGTGTCGAAGCTGTTCTTGAACCAGTACTGAGGTCAGGGTACGATTACGCAGGCTGGCGGTAAAGATAAACCGATCTTGTCGTGCTGTAGTGATCCGGTTTCGTGGTCCTCCAGGACGGCGCACTAAGCCGCCAGTCTCTAGGTGTCGATTGTAAATTCTTTGAACGGCAGAACGACTTGCATGAAGTTGTGTACTAGTTTACGTTTCGCTGACTAAGCTCAGACTGAAGAAGTGCTACAGCTTGCGCGACTACTTCAGGTGCAGTATTCATAATTTGAACGTCAGAGTGGATAAAAAAATAAGGAAAAACAATTTCGAAACTGTTTTTATCCAAAAAATAAATAAATAACGAAATCACTTTTAACATAAAGATACTTTAATCAAAAGCTTGTTGCTTCTTTATGAGCGACCAAACGAATTTTCTTCTTTTTTTCAAGTTCGTGAATTCAAATTGGGAACAATTAGTGATACCGAAATTATGGCCAGTAAGTCAGGTTCAAAAAAGCATAAAAACTTTTACTCTGACATCATTATTTTGATGTTTTAGGCCTTTAAACATAAAAATGCATGGTGATCTGATTTAGGAGTCTGGGAGTGTACCGTAATTAATAGTTGAATCTTTTCACCATACTGTGTTTATGTTATTTTAAAGACTAAATCTTCAGTACCTTGCTGAATGCCGTCAGCATGCTGAATAATTATTTATTATTTACAGATGTGATGGCCCAACAAATATCTAGAGCACATAATGTTCATCAACTACTTCTGTTAATGATACCGAGGCTGGCTGCTTTTAACAGAGAAGCATATGCTAAGAGACATCTTAAGTCCACTATAAATCACTTAATAACCTTCTTACGCGGACGAGAAAAGGAGAAAGCTATGGCATTCACCACATTAGGCCTTATTTGTGTCGCTGTAGAGTCTGATGTCCAGCAGTACTTGGGCAGGATTATAGAAATTATTAAATTGACTTTACCATTCAAAGACACTCCGAAAAAGCGTAACGGCTCAGACACTCCATTATTTAATTGTGTCACATTGTTAGGCTTTGCTATGAAAGAAGATGTAGCTAATGAAGTAAAAGAGCTGCTGGACCCAATGTGTGCAACCGGCTTAAGTCCTCAACTCACGACATGCTTCAAAGAACTCAGCCAGAACCTACCATCTCTGAAAAAGGAAATAACAGATAGATTACTTAACATGCTGTCATTGATATTGCGGAAGAAGCCGTACGCTCCAAGTAACGGCGAGAATCAAATAGTTCACATGTTCACGACGGCCATGTTGGTGGAGCCGCACGACGCTTCTAAGTTAGTTTTAGCGTTACGCACGCTGGGCTCGTTCGACTTTGAGTGGAACAATACACTGATGTCGTTCATAAGAAGATGTACAGACCACTACCTTTTAAGTGAACAGCATGACATCAGAATAGAAGCGGTAAAAACTGCGTCGAAGTTACTAATAAAAGCGGTTGAAAGATGCGCTCAGACTAATTCACGGACTTTGACCGTAATCGTTGATGAGTCTCTCGGTAAATTGTTATCCGTTGGTCGGTCCGACTTCGATCATGAAGTTCGGTACAGAGTGCTGGAAATATTCACCAATCCTATCTTCGATAGATATCTAGCAGTGGAAGAGCATCTTAATTGTCTTTTCGTTGCAATTAATGATTCCAATAACGATGTTAGTGAATTAGCACTGTGTTTGGTTGGAAGACTGAGCAACATAAACCCTAGTTACACCATACCAACACTGCGTCAACTGTTTGTGCAAGTATTAATGGAACTACAACATTCAGAATCCACACGTAATAAAGAACAGGCACTTCGAATGGTGAATAATATTATTTCACATGCACCGAGGATTACGCGTCAATTTGTTGATACCATACTCAATGTTCTAGTACCGAAATTAAAAGCAGAAGCTGATAACCCCATTATGGTTACAACTATACTAAAGGCGATAGGCGATTTAGCAGAAGTAAATGGTGGCGGAACTGCTCTAAATCAATGGTTGCCGGAACTAATGTCTATTCAGATTGGTATTCTTTCGGACCCTAATCAACCGGAAAAAAGGAGCGTAGCCCTCTGGTCTTTCGGACAAGTAGTCGGCGCCACGGGTCACGTCGTTACTCCTTACATGGAATATCCGCATCTAATGGACATGATGCTGAACTTTTTGAAGACAGAACAGCAGCCCAGAGAAAGACGAGAAACTATTCGCGTCTTAGGCTTACTGGGAGCCCTCGATCCATACAAACATAAAGTTAATCAGGGTTTAATTGACTTCCAAACCGTGTCCACTTTGATTCCTGTATCTGACGCTACGAATGAAAATATTGACGTAAATATTAGTGAAATGGTTATTAACATGTCACCACTAATTCTTGATGAATTTTACCCGGCCATTGTTCTCACGTCGCTGATGAAAATGCTTCGCGACCCGATGTTGACACAGCATCACACAAGCGTTGTTCATTCAGTTACATTCATCTTCCAGTCTCTAGGCATCAAGTGCGTGCCCTACATATCTCGAGTGACGCCGTGCCTTCTGAATGTGATCCGAACAACAGACAATAGCACTTTCCGCGAGTTTCTGTTGACTCAACTGGCGCAACTTATATCCGTAGTCAAAATACAAATACGAAATTATTTGGAAGATATATTTGATATAATCAAGGAGTACTGGACACCAAACAGCCAACTGCAGCCAACGCTCATCATGTTGGTCGAACACATAACTGTAGCGATCGGACCGGAGTTTAAAGTGTATCTTAGGAAAATTCTGCCGAATATTCTGAGGGTTCTGAAGTACGACAACAGCAAGGAGAAAGTATTGACTGAAAAGTTGTTGCTGACCATACAGAAGTTTGAGAATAATTTGGACGATGTACTGCTGTCTATAGTGCCTGCTGTGACCGGGCTTTTTGACGGCAGAAACATTCCACTGTCAATATCGAAGCTTGCAATGGAGACTATGGAGCACTTGTCGATGTATTTGTACTTCAGGCCATATTCGGCGGTTATAATACAAGCGCTGGCCAAAGTTTTGGACAACAATCCGTCGTTGCGGCAAACCGCCATGAATACACTTTGCGCGTTGATTGTTCAACTTGGTCGTGAATACATAGACTACATACCGTCGGTGGACAGAATACTGATAAAGCATAAAATACAGTGTCCTAACTATATCGTTTTGGTGACGAGATTGCAAGCTATATCTACGTTAGCATCTGATGATGATTATTTAGATGAAACTCGACTTCGATTGAGAAATCAAAAGACTGATGTGAGTATAGACTCCTAAAACTAAATATACCTATATTATGAAATTCTAAGCTTCGTGTTACTAATGTTTTATTCCTATATTTAGGTTGTAGGCCCAGCCGACATACAGACCATACAGAAACTATCATTGAATGTATCCAACTTACGGAAATGTTGGTCAATAAAGAACATTGTGTCCAAAGAAGACTGGATGGAATGGCTGAGACAATTGAGTGTCGGCTTCTTGACGGAGTCTAATAGCCCTGCTATAAGGTGAGGAAACTTGGGAAAAGATGTATGTACCAAAGCTAGGGATTTCTTAGTATCGTATACATACATACATAAACTCACGCTTTCTTCCCATGGGGGTAGGCAGAAACTACAGAACGCCACCTGCTACGATCCTTACATACTCCTTTAGCCTCGGTTACGTTCATACATCTGGTCATACACGCACACCGGTTGTGAGTACTACGCACCTGACCTTCCTGAAGAACATCATCAATAAGGGCACTATATGTCTTCCTAGGGCGTCCCGTCCCGGCGTTTCCACTCACATCTGCCTTCTTACGTATTGATAAGAAACCTCAAATCCACTCATAACGCTTTGTTATAATTCGCCGGTGTATTTGGTGATGTTCAGTTCTACTTTTTCTGCTGACCGAAATGCAATACATAACGATAATTAGTTAGTGAATTAGACAATAACGTTTTCGAGATAACTTGATGAGAACTGAAATTAAACCCTTAAATTATAAGCTTAAATTGTAAGGCTTGATAAGTCAAGAAAGGTAAAAAAAGTTGTTCGCAATACAAGCTGTATTTATTTTTTTTCAGAGCGTGTTCAACTCTATCACAAAACTACCCGCAATTAGCGAGCGAGTTATTCAACGCAGCCTTTATGTCATGTTGGACGGAACTCGATGACAACTCCCGAAAGGAGCTAGACTTAGCTCTAGAGCATGCTCTCACGGTGCCCGATGCGCCAGAGTTGGCACTGGCAGTGCTTAACCTGGCAGAGTTCTTAGAACACTGCGAGAAGGGAGCCTTGCCCATACCTATCAAGTTGTTAGGCGATACAGCTATTAATTGCAGAGCGTACGCCAAAGCATTGTATTATAAGGTAAGATAAAAGTGATCAAAAATATTTAGTGTCAATGTAAATAGCAACGTTGATTTTTTGAGGACGGAAATCAAACAAAGTACAATTTTTAATAAACCACTAATGTATTTAAAAAAGATAACTACTTCCATTCTTCGTTTATTGCATGAACTATTTGATTATTTGTCATAAACAATGTCTCGCATTTTACAGGAACAAGAGTACAAAAGAAATCCTACTAAACAAGTAATCGAGGCGCTCATACACATAAACAACAAACTCCAAAGAAACGAGGCGAGTAACGGTCTCCTCGAGAAAGTTATATCGCAAAAGAAAAACGGCGACACCTCCCTAAATGTTCACGTTAGGTGGTACGAGAAACTTCACAACTGGGAGCAAGCGCTCGAACTATACAGCAAGAAGTTAGAAGTAGAGCCGCTGGACGAAGATTCCCGGCTAGGAACGATGAGGTGCCTTGAGGCTTTAGGAGAATGGAGGAAGATATACAACCACACTGCCGAACAGTGGGAAAATGCAACTGAAGACATCAGGAACAAATCTGCGAAAATTGCCGCCGCAGCGTCTTGGGGCTTGCAGGAATGGGACTCCATGCGAAAATATGTGGAGCGCATCCCACATGATAGCCATGAAGGTGCGTTCTATAGAGCCATCCTCGCTATCCATGAAGAGCACTGGCCGGAATCCAGGCACTATATCGACTCTGCTAGAAGTGTGCTAGATCTTGAGTTAACAGCTGTGGTCGGGGAGAGCTACCTACGAGCATACGGAGCTCTGGTCAACGCTCAACTATTGACGGAATTAGAAGAAGTCGTTACCTACAAACTTGTTGAAGAAAGACGAAATCCCATTCGTAAGTGTTGGTGGTTGAGACTGCAAGGCGGGCAGCGGTTGGTTGAAGATTGGAGGAAAATGCTGCAGATACGCAGTCTAGTTATGTCTCCGCGGGAAGACTTCCAGACTTGGCTAAAGTTCGCGTCTTTATGTAGGAAGACCGGAGCTATTAGTCAAGCTCATAAAATAGTTCTTTCGATATTAGGATGCGATCCTATCACTAACCCTGACGTACTACTACGAATGCAGGATCCGAGAATCGTGTTAGCTTATAGTAAGAACTTGTGGGATGCTGGGAACAAACGATACGCCTATGACGTGTTGCAAAGGTTCTTGGATAACTCTGAACCGGATAACGATGAGCACTGCAGGTTATTAGCACGTTGCCATCTTAAGTTAGGATCTTGGTGCGAATCTCTTCAAGAAATCAACGAGTTGTCTATACCCGAGATACTAAGGAATTACGCATCAGCAACTATTCTCGCGCCAGATTGGTATAAGGCATGCCACGCATGGGCGTGTATGAATTTCGAAACAGTTTTGTTCTATAAACAACAAGACAATATATCCGAGAGTAGTCTCGCTGGCGGTTCTGGGGAAAAGAAAGTGTCTAGAGCAGACTTTATTAACACTCATACTATACCAGCTATTGAAGGCTTCTTCAAATCGATTAGTTTATCGAATGGTAGCGCGTTGCAGGATACATTACGGCTGTTAACGTTATGGTTCGACCACGGCCACCACCCTGCGATATACGATGCATTATTTGAGGGCATAAGACAGATAGATGTGAAGATTTGGTTGCATGTGATACCTCAGCTTATCGCCCGCATAGACTCACCAAGGAGTTTGGTAGCCAAACTAGTTCACATACTCCTTATAGATATAGGCAAGTTACACCCACAAGCGTTGGTGTATCCTCTGACAGTCGCGACCAAATC
The DNA here is from genome assembly GCA_916610205.1 of Griposia aprilina. NCBI lineage: Eukaryota > Metazoa > Arthropoda > Insecta > Lepidoptera > Noctuidae > Griposia > Griposia aprilina. The sequence continues at coordinate 16,453,949 of OU744302.1, forward strand.
TTCTTTCGTGACGAGAAAGAATGCTGCCAACTATATTTTGAAGACGATGTGTGCACATTCACAGAATTTAGTGAATGAAGCCGCTGTCATATCAGAGGAATTGATAAAGGTAGCCATTTTGTGGCACGATCAAGTGTTAATTGCGCTGGATGAGGCTTCTAGGTAAATATTATATCTTCTGATGTTCGTCATCTTAGTTTACAGTAAAGTATAATGATAATGTATCTACGTATCGATCTGGTTTGTTATTTTTTTTCAGGTTGTATTTCAGTGAAAAAGACTACCGTGGAATGTTTAAGACGCTAGACAAAATGCATGCTATGCTGGACCGACCTCCAGAAACGTTGAAGGAAGTGTCTTTCCTACAGATGTATGGAAGAGATCTACAGGAGGCACATCGATGGTTAGAACTATACAAAGTAAGTAGTCATCATCTCTTTATTAAATAAATAATATTTTACTCTTCAGCACCATCCAGTCCGACCTTATTCACGATTCTTCCTACCTTTCAAACATGTCCTTACAAACCTTTTCATCTTCCAGGAGACTGGTGAGAACAGGTACCTAAACGAGTCTTGGGACCTTTACTACCACGTTGTCCGTCGCGTCGACGCACAGTTCCGTTCTCTGACGTCGCTGGAACTGCAGTACGTCAGCAAACGTCTTCATTCGTGTAAGGACTATGAGTTGGCAGTGCCGGGGTCCTATGTGCCCAATGAGAAGGTTTGCAGGATATCTCATATACATAGCCATTTACAAGTGAGTATTCCTATCCAATCTTTAGCTATAGTAGGTGTATTTTACAATTGTGTGTGGTGTCAATTTATAATTTTATTTACAAAGAAATACGTTACATAGAAGCACACATAAAACCTTTTGACAATGACATAGAAGCCATTTTGTGTGGCCCATTCGGGCGCCATTAAGTGCTGTTAAACAAAATTATATTTCTTGCCGTTTTGTTGATATTATACTTTAGTTTTGGTTATCTGCACTTGTTTATAATTACGGTATAACAGTAAAATCTACTTGTGCGTGGCTGTAAAGATATTTTTTTAACCGACTTCACAAAAAGGAGGAGGTTCTCAATTCGTCTGTATGTTTTTTTTTTTAATGTGTGTTAGCTCAGAACTGTTTTCTGGGTGAACCGATTTGGATAATTCTTTTTTATTTGATAGCTGGTGCTTCACACGTGGTCCCATTTAAATTTGATCAAGGTCTGACTATTGAGTTATCCTTAATACCGCATATTTTTTCCACCTAGTTTATATGGATAATTTCCTGTTACTGTTATTTACACACCAAGTAGTGGTATGCGAATTTGTGTGGGATAGGTACCGCAACTAAAAAGTGAAAAATAAAAACTTTTTTACAAAAAAACAACCGACTTCCAAAAAAAACACTAAAAGACGTGAAAAATAACTTTAATTTCGGAAGTCGGTGGCTAAAAACGAAAATACAAAACCAAAGGCACCGACTTCCGCAATTAAAGTTATTTTTCACGTCTTTTAGTGTTTTTTTTGGAAGTCGATTGTTTTTTTTTTTTAATATTCACCAGTTATGGATCCATTTTAACTCTTAAGCCGATTGCAGCGTAGGTTTGTAATAATATTAATACCAGCCTATTATTGTCGCACCGCAGGGCAAAGGCCTCTTCTCATACAAAGAAGACAGCATTGACGATTACGCTTGCTCAAGACGGGTTGGCAATTTCAGACCCAAATTAACTAGTACTACTACTTTACTTTTCTTTATATTCTAAGTCCAGGTTTCCTTACCAAGTTTTCAGCATTAATTATCTCCTGACTTAACCTTCATAATTCCACAGGTAATAAAATCAAAACAGCGTCCTCGACGCCTAACAATCCAAGGATCCGACGGCAAACAGTACATGTTCCTACTCAAAGGTCACGAGGACTTACGACAAGACGAGCGCGTCATGCAACTGTTCGGTCTAGTCAACACGCTCCTGCAGGCTGACACAAACACATACAGACATGACCTGGCCATACAACGGTATGCCGTGATACCGCTATCCCCTAACTCCGGGTTAATAGGATGGGTGCCCCAGTGTGACACGCTATACAACTTAATTAGTGACTATAGAGATAAAAAGACGAATAAAATGGCGTTGAGTACAGAGCAACAAATTATGTTGAGGATGGCGTCCGATTATCAGAAGTTGATGTTGAAGCATAAGGTGAGTTTGTAAAATCTAAATTATTAATATTACAAGCTGACCCAACAGACGTTGTCCTGTCTTAACTATGAATGTCATATGTCGTTTAGTTTTGGTTTTGACTATTGACTAAAACTAAAACTATCGACTCATTTATCAACCGATCCATCTGTGTTAAACGATATTTGCAGCGCGCATTCTGTCAATCGCTGACAGCTATTTCAAACAACTGACAGTTATGTAAAATTAATATTGGCGTTAAGTTTTCTTAAATTTTGTGACGTTCAGCTCAAATTCCTTATTTTTTTATTTCCTATGATCTTTCTCCTGACAATAACGAACACAACACGAAAAAAAGATTGTGAAATCGGTCCAGCCGTTCACGCGTGATGGCGTGACCAAGGGAAATAGGGATTCTTTTATATATATAGATTATTTGCTTCATTGCAGGGCAAAGACCTCCCATATTTTTTTTCTCCATTTGTCCTGTAACTGCTATCAAGTAGATTAATTGGGAGACCTACAATTTATTATGAACTACTTAGATCTTAGTATGCAACCCAACAAATACTTCAACTACCAAAACTAACAGCGGTCGTTACCCCTAAATAATAATCCATCAAATCTTTTATATATTAATTTTATCGTAAAGATATCGATACCTATAACGTCGGCGGAGTTTCTCTAGCTAATTTAATTTGACCCTGTACAAAAAATAAATATCATAATACATATTTCCACAAACAGGTGGAAGTCTTCGAATACACCCTCTCACAGACACCCGGGAACGATTTATCCCGCCTTCTTTGGCTGAAGAGTCCATCAGCAGAAGCCTGGTTCGAGCGTCGCACCAACTACACTCGGTCTCTGGCTGTCATGAGCATGGTGGGCTACATCCTGGGGCTCGGCGACCGGCACCCCTCCAACATCATGCTGCATAGAGTCACCGGCAAAGTCCTGCATATAGACTTTGGAGATTGTTTTGAAGTAACTCAGTCGAGGGATAAATTCCCAGAGAAGATTCCGTTTAGATTGACCAGGATGCTTATCAGTGCTATGGAGGTAAGTGCTGCACCCTAGTCGCATAACACACTATCAATTACGATTTGAATAATTTTGAAGCCTATTGCTAATCCATTGCTTCATATGTTAGAAAAAATGGTGTGCTCCACAACGTAAATAACGCAATGAATGTTGTTAAACTGTCAAAATGAAAGCCATTCCTACTGTTACTGTGTGTTACGCAATAACCCCGCTGGTGTTGAAATAATCTGCTGAAGAACACTGAACGAGACGCAATGGGACTGTTATTGTTATTACGTCTGGGTACGTTTAGTGGCCCACAACGTGTTAACTAACTACTTAATATACTTTGTAATGCTAAAAGAAAGAATCCTAAAACTTCGTTTTATAAATAAAAATATACGATTAGATTATAAAGCTATTACGTATGATATAATTATCTTTCATATGACCACGCAATTATGATATTCAAAACCTGATGCTCTGACATGATGACATAAAAAGATAAGCTAGCATTTTATATATTTTCTAAGTATTTCTACATTCAGCGCCGAATGCACAAGCAGAATGGATCTGCTCTGTTAATTATCTGGATTAAAAATAAAAACTGGTCTTCTTTCTTTTCTGCCCAGTAATTATGTAACCAAAAAGAATATGTTACACACATCATTCTTGCTACGGTAGTGAAAAAATCATGATAGTGATTCCGCTACTCAGAATTTTTTATTACCAAGCAGCATTATAAGTTATTGTAAATTCGCACTAAAGTCAGGCGGATAATTAATGTCTGACACAATTATGGCAACTGCGTCGTTTACTAAATCCATTTGATCCCGCCGACCTCTAGTTTAGCACAAATAGGTCACATATATAACTATACTCTATGAACTATTTAATCAACTGTTTTTTCGTAATTGTGCCATCAGTCGCTACGGCTGTGTGCAAAGCAGAGGGATTCCTGATGACATTGAATAACTTTATCATAACTGCTATAACGCGTAAAGTGGTACAAACATTGACGTTGGCATCAAACAGTTTCTCGGGTCCTCGGACTCACTGGCGCTGGCTAGATTGCACTTTAGAATAGTGAAAATAAGGTTTATTATACAATGTCATGAATAAAATCTCTGCTCTACGCTCAAAAAGGATTCGTGGACTCTCAGTATCGCAACGCGACGTGTAACGCCTGTGCCTTTATCGTGTTTTGGTATTTCAATAAACAATGCAAACAATAATTATTGGATACTATCTGTTTTGTCCAAATAAATGCAAGACGCTTTAAATATAGGTAATTCCCCGGTTGAGGCGCTGTAGTGACCTCTAGAATAGAAGTGATCAATAAATGATTAAGAATAGATAATGAGATAAAAGGCTATTATGTTTTGTGGATAACAATAGTCAATAATTACGTCCAATAAATAAGTATTCAATAAGAGAATAAGATATTCAATAACGGACATCCACGTTTCATAAATTACTGCTCCAAATGTGAAAATGCCGCGTAAAGAAAATGTTTCATGATGTTAGAAATATTCGGTTAGAAAGCATTCCGTCTAGGTATTTTTGATTATGGCACCAACGCCATTGGCTTTGATTTAATTTGACTTTGCAAAATCGTTTCTTTCATACATTTCCGATGTAATTAATTAACAAAACAAATGAAATATCCGGCCATGCCATGACATTTTAAAGATCTTTTAGTAAGAAACAATATTTCCAAGTCAATTTTTGACATCGAAATCCTTTGTTGAGTTATTTTTGGTGTGTCTAAATTTCACTTTCTGACTAAAATAGATGATTCAATGAAAACCGATATTTAAATATCTTCACTTTTTCAAAACCTATCTTTTTGTCATAGGTGACTGGTATCGAGGGTACTTACCGTTCAACATGCGAATCCGTGATGCACGTGCTACACAAACACCGAGACAGTGTGATGGCCGTCCTAGAAGCCTTCGTGTACGACCCTCTACTCAACTGGAGGCTCGTTGACAACGACCACCATTCTGTCACCGAGTCTTCATTCTCCTCGGATATAGACTCATCCTACACTCTCCCAAGTCGTTCCCGGAACCATCTACACTATGAATCTCTAGAGATACCTCCCGAAGCGAACCTCAACAAACGAGCGCTATCGATACTTACCAGGATAAGAGACAAACTGACTGGAAGAGATTTCCCGCATGTAGAAGCAGTGGTCAGTGTGCCTAAGCAAGTGGACTTGCTCATCAAACAGGCGACGAACAATGAGAATTTGTGTCAATGTTACATCGGTTGGTGTCCTTATTGGTGAGTGAGTGATGAACTATAAGTATTTATTTAGGCTAGCGTTACAGACACATCGAGCCGCAATGCATCGCATTGTGCAAAACGAAAAATGTGCAAACGGTGTAGTGTGCGAGGTTCATACAAAATGTGAAGTCAGGGAACTTGATTGATTGAAACAAATTGACGATCAGATTAAATTGTTCGTAAATTCAATTCACTACTATCATTCTTTGTAAGTCGTAAGAAATTGATATAATACGGCCAATTGACATTGTGGATGTATTCAATAATCAAGTTCCCTGACTGTAGGTAAGTGATGTTTGATGTAGGGTGATTTAATTTTATGCGAAGCGTTTACTTTGCGGCCCCAATGTTCGCTAGCCTTTAACGTATTATTCGGAAATGCTAAAAGCGTTCGTGAGTGATTAAATAAACTCGCTATTTTATGTAAATAAGTTTGTTATGTCAGGTGTAAACATAGTTTTATTACTACGAAGATTACGTTGTTTTATCTCTTTAGCACCTTATTATCTAACCATGTTTATAATGTAAAAATATAGTCACTTAAATAAGACTAATTATTTTATTTATGTTATGATATTATTCGTATTTATTAAGGAAATTGTTTTAAGTTTGTTATACTTTGTTTATGTTAATTATGAGTTAGTAATTGGCGAAATGTGCTTTCTCAGTCAGACTATGAACTACCTAATTATTTACTTATCTCGTTAGATAGTTTCATAAATTATAGTCTGCTGTACAAATAATCCTATAGGGCTATGACTACAGGATGCAGTGAGATTGTGTTGCCATTAAAAAAAACACAATTTCGGCAAGTTACAATACATTATAAACATAGCATTCATTCAACGACTCCAGTATTTTATTATTATCTTTTACCACCGAGTTGTAGTTCAAAAGAAGCGTCGTCAACTACGGGTATTTTTATTGGGACATTCACGTGGAAAATAAATCACTTATCAGATCAGAGTTCCATAACACTAATGTTTTAATGTTCGTACGATTTTTACATTGAAATAAAACGTCCCAAGTATGTTTGCTGTAAATTTTATCGATAAAACAAGACAGTCGTAAACAAGTTAACACGAGCGGTAACTCTTTAACGAATGCAGGTGCAGATACACGTCTTTGTACACCAATCTACATAACGATAGTACTAATACTTACTATATTGGACGCAAAAAAATTTGGCGGTCGCGGTCATAAAACGCCAGAGCGAGACGGCACTAGACAGACACAATAGAGTTATCAGAAATTTCGTACTACATATTCACCGTCCTTCTCGCACGTTTTATGACAGCGACTGTCACAATTCTTGACGGTAACGCTGAACTTCGATACAAAAAGGCACAACTGTGTGCGTCAAAAAAATCTGGAAAATAAAACGATATTATATTTTTTGTTACAGCATTTTGTGATTAACTAATGATTGCATTTGTTAATATTATGCAAGCGAATGATCGTTATTGGTTCTGTTATTGTAAATACCGTTTAAGTATAAATTAATGCTTCACGTTAAACGCGTTGCCATTGCGCTGTGTATATTGGACCCATACTATTAGTTATAAGTTTTGTAAATACAATACGCAATAAAACCGTTAAAGCTTTTCGTAATTTTTTATTTCACATTTCATTTAGAATATTCAGCGGTCATTACAAGTTATCGATATCGATATATTTTATACATGTCACTTCACTCAAAAAAATTACAATGTTATGATAAAATACTATCATTTTTATAGCTTACGTATGCTAGAGGTAGCATATGTGATAGCTTTGTGCACAGCACTTTGTCATGCGATGGTTTGCCGAGGTATATCTCGATGTCTCCATCTGATGCTCTGAATTCACTGAGCGTCTGTCTGCAAACCCCACAAGGGGCGGTGAAGTTATGTTGATGTGCCACTATGGCCACTGTCTTGAACTTAAGATATCCGTCGCATACTGTCTTCCCTACAGCAGTGCGCTCAGCGCAAAGCGTCGGCGATAATGTCGAGTTTTCTATATTACATCCTGTGTAAACTTTGTCATCTTTTTCCGTCAATATCGCGCATCCTACGGCGAAGTTGGAATACGGACAGTATGACTTTTTTCTTACTTCTGCTGCCGCTTTTAATAAGTTTTGTACTTTTTCACCTGTAAATTGATAAAAGTTCATTAATCCTTTTTCTGTAGCAGTTAATTCGTTATCGGTTTTAAATTGCGTCGATAAGGACGGTAATTACTAAATTGGTTTCCTGTTAATTCTGGTTTTATGGCAAAGATCAGACAACTCATTGCATTTTACGGATAACAACGTCTGTAACTGAATATTATTGACCTCTATAACCAGAGCAGCTTCAATGGATGGCTGTACATTTTTCCATATCCCGGACAAACCGTACGTAGGGTTCCTATACAAATCATGGTTCCGTTCGGGAATCGAACCCACACGGTAATCCGGAAGACGACGTTAAACCACTGCACCAATCGATATGTAACTTTCGTTTATGTATTGATTGATATGAATATGACGACCATGAAAATATTGTTTATTGCAATCACGAGCCACGACTGTAACGTTGGCACAAATTATAAGAAACATAGTCTTATGAGGAAACAACTTATATTTGTGCAAGGTATTTGATATGCAGCAGTCATTCAGTGCAATTCTTGCATATCAAAATAATACCTGGTATCTACGCTAATATGCGACTAGTAATCCATACTTCCATATCCATACTAATATTATGAATTCGAAAGTAACTCGTGTCTGTATGTTACCTTTTCACGCCTAAACCACTGAACGGATTACGATAAAATTTGGCAAGGAGATAGATGGCATTCTGGGGTAGGACAAAGGCTACTTTTTGTCCCGGTAGCACGTTTCCTTAGGATAATTTCCGACATCCAAATGGGCGAAGCCGTGGACAGAAGCTAGTAATATAAACAAGAATTAAATTCCATATCTCATAATAATAATAATCATCTATCCATACCTATTTATTCATTTTGACATTGAAAACTAAACTGTTTTGTTACGCAGATATTATTTTTTATTAATCATTATAATCACAAGGAAATAGTAAGTGTTTCCGTATTGATCTAACATTGATGCATAGAGTCGAAGGGTAACGAGTTAGCGCCCGCATATCAATTTTATTATACAGTCACAAAATATTTGTTTTGGTCTCCATAACTATTGTTTAATGTATTTAGGACGTCTTAGATAGAAGTCATGCAACACTTTCGAACTAGCCGAACACAATAAATTAAAGACGTAAACATTGGCATTGTTTTGGAAAGAAATTGAGCAAGAAGTAAAACGATTAAAAAAATCGTGCAGTTGGCAATAAAGATTACAAAACCACAAAACTTACTCAGTGAGCTGAAGTCACGAATTTCGTAATTCTCCATGTGCGCGAGGTCGCGTGTATTTTGTACGGAGCAGTCGAAGGGGCGCCCAACGCTCTCGGCGGTCACCGGCCAACTGATTAAGTCAAATGATCGTTGATTAGATAGTGCTTTATGATTGAATATCCCTTGTGACAAACAGCGTGGTGTTTCTGTTTCATATGACCGGCGCGCACTGGAAACAATTACTTTCTTCACGCATGAGGGGATCGCTTATTTTGCTGAATCCGGCAAGCGTTTTAGTTTTAATATTTTAGTGTTTCCGCAATATATTTCAAACACTAAGGTAAATAAACATGCGTGCGTTTTCCTGTAGATATAGGTAAACGCTGGCTCGCGTTTGTCTAATATGAATAATTCATTGCATTATTAGACAGGAAAACCATTCAGACTGTAATAAGTGATCAATAGCATGGTCTACTGATCAATACCTGTTGATGCTATCGAGCGTTATTTAGCTGTGGAATGTCCTTTTCACATGACTGTGATCATAGGCCACCAAAGAACATAGTATTTACACAGAGTGTGCATCTGTTGAGATGAGTCTTTGTGTAGTTTTCTCTCCTAGACCTACGACTTTGTTCCAAAGAACGAACTCTGTCTCTAATAGCTAGTTTTTAGATTTTCCGATACCTGCTGACCCATCTCAACGGATTACCCTGTATACAGGGTCAAATTAAATTAGCTAGCGAAACTCTGCAGACGTGATGGGTATATATCTTAACACGATACAATTAAAATAAAAAGATTGGATGGGTTTTTTTTTGTGGTCAACGACCGGTGGCAGTGTTGTTACTTGAAGTATGAGTTGAGAAAATCTGTTTTTATCGTGTTTAGATGTCGACATTCATCACGTTTGTGAAGTTTAGACATAAAAAAAACCTGATATACGTGTGTACGAGTGACGTCACAAACTGCGGTCCATGACGCCAGAAAAAGAACAAAAATAATTTATTTGTGTTTTTTCATGTTTAGATATCTATACCCATAACGTCTGCGGAGTTTTTCTAGCTAATTTAATTTGACCCTGTATATGACGATCTCTACTAGGTTTAGGAGAGGTGTCGCCTTTTAAGACACCCATAAATAGTCTTCGATTTCTACAAAAGTTAGGTACCTACACATTTTTTTTATACTTACATAATTCTGCTAGTGAAAGCGTAAGTACTTACCTATTTATTAAAGTTCAGACGAGGACATTTTCAATGCACATTATTTTTATTTCATAATAAATCGTATGTTTCAACTGCAATGAGTCATAGAGTCGTGCCGTGGTTGCCGTCATTGCCGTGTCTTTTATGCAACCATGACTAGGTCATGTCCTTTTTATACCTTTGTAGGTTATCGAATTGCAATATTGCAAATTAGTCACGTAGGTAAGTATGTATACTGTACGCTAGTAATGACGCTTGAATTAATTAATTCAACATAATATTTTGGAAAACTTATCTTTTGGCCTCTCATTATCCCTGATCTTCGGTTGCCAATAGACCACTTTCTAAGCACGAACGTGAAGTCCTTGGAAAATCCTAAAGAAACACCATTGAAGACATATAGGTGAACATAGAAGTTGTGTGGTGAAGACCTCACCACTTTTTGGTCCTCATTTGAAAACAGGTGGAATTTGTTAAATTCTCAGTCAGTAGGTTATAGGTACATAAAAAAGAAATGTTACCAGGCCTAGTATTATGCTCATGTTTGATACAATGTACACTTTGCAAGCCCCATTTCCCATCACTCTAATCCGATTGCTCTGTGATAGTTAGGGGGACCCTGCTGAAGTGCAATTTAAAAGATTGATTAAAAATTTGTATTACCTGTGTAAGCGATAGTGCTCCCTATTGCTTCCTAAAATCATTATTATTATAACAATAAAGACATTTTGTTTTGCTTTATCTTTGTAATAGGTACTTAATCTCGTTTTATTACAGCAGGAAACTATCAGATCGTTGATAGAACTATTCCTATCCACTCATTTTCAAAACCAAGCCTTTTTACACTTCAATGGTTTTTTTTTTTAATTATGCAGGCGCAATCAAGGTAATCAACTATTTGTAATTAATTATAATTGAGTGCTAATGGGAGTGTTTTATTATTTATCTTATACCAGAGTGCTGCTGCTATAAAACCGTGAAGTTCTTTAATATCACCTCCTAAGATCTACTTAATAAAATTCTTTGACAGACGATACACAGCCTTAACCGATCTAAAAGCATTTAATTATGCGTAAGAGTTCCTCATTTATTGAAAGTGAGCAGTAAGAATGTTTTTTTGAAAATTCATCCCTAAAGGGGCTTAATAGGGGATCAGTCTGTATGGAAGTTCGCCAGTTTTTAACCGACTTCCAAAAAGGAGGTTATATGTTCGACAGTAAGTTATTTTTTTTTTTATGTATGTTCTCCGATTTCACCGTCAATGTGGACTGATTTTGAAAATTTTTTTTTTTTGAAAGGGTATGCTTTCGAGGTGGTCCCATTGTAACCAAGTCAGAATCTGATGAGGGGATCCCATGGAAATCGAGGGAAATCCTCAAATTTAATAGGCACACGTATAGCAATTTGGGTATTTTTTATAGTAACTCGTGCATTTGCTCTTGGAAAGCACCATTTGGTGAAGTGGAACTGATGATGAAGACCAGAGGTGGCCACCGGAACTTCTCAATAATAAGTATTTCACGGGTTGCTATTCGATTTTAATATGGTTGCTAAGCAATTTATGCTCGTCACAATGCATATGGTGAAATGGTGGTGGCTTCATCATCAGCTCCAGTGGTTTTGGTTCTTAACAGGAGAACTCAACAATTAACGTCCCTGCGTCGGGAAAAGGAATATTTTGTAAAAGGTGATGAGCAGTTGACATTAGGCTATTGTAACTTAGCTGACTCACAAAAAACTGAGTATAAAAACTTTTTTACAAAAAAAACAACTGACTTCCAAAAACACACTACAAAGTGAAAAATAACTTTAATTTCGGAAGTCGGTGGCACAAAACAAAATACAGATACAAAGACACCGACTTCCGAAATTAAAGTTATTTTTCACTTTGTAGTGTATTTTTTGAAGTCGGTTGTTTTTTTTGTAAAAAAGTTTCTTCCCACAATCCCGTCAGGCACATGGCTTGTCTACATTTAAAAAGAAAACAATCAAATAACAACAAATCTTTTATTCCGTGAAAAACAATCTAATTTAAAACAATAAACATAGCTTATTTACAAGTAGTATGATATCTTTTCCATATGGAAATGATGTTAATATTATCACAATATAGGCACAATTTTATATATTTCTATACAAGAACGTTACATATATCCCATTTTGTTCCTATTATTATATTACACAACCTTAACTAAATGTCGACGCTATATGAAAACAACCCTATTTACTTGACATAATGTCTATTTTTGCGGCCAGATATAATAAGTTTACTGGAATAAACAGTCGCGCTTTTTAGTTGCGTTTTTCGACCCTTTTTATTTACCTTGGTAAAATCAATATGCAGCTAACGCTATTCATTGGGTTAAACGAACAACGTGCGTTAATTATAATTCATAATTAGTATGAAACAGTTAGCCGCTATAACTGTGAATCTGGCGACAACCCTTTGTCCAACTTGAGCAGCGCATTGCAATGCGTGCCAAGTACTAACGCGCAGTCTATTCTTTGAGATAATTCACTATGCGCAGCATGATAAAATATCACAACTATTACGTATGTAAATTTACTCGAACTCGTAATTGCTTTACCACTTTTGACAAAAGCTCCCAGTAAATTGAAACTTCACTAAGTGCCGATTTCTCCAATAAAACTGAACGCGATCAGCATTTATCTAAACCGCGTTCAAGTGACATTCAAATTTAGGGTGATAAAGCAATTACGAGGTCGAGTAATTCTATACCACAAACAAATTGATCTTACGTAACGTTATAGTAACGTTTATCTCGCTAACCAGCCCCATGACACTTTCTTATTCAAAATACCCTCATATGGCGTTGTTACAATTTCTATAGAACATTATTCGATGACAACACAATGACGGTGAACTATACAATTTTTCTGATCTACCCGAAGTCAATTCTTTAGCTTAACTACATGTAATTTTAACAAATGAGTTATGAGTAAATGCTGAGTGCAGTTATATAAAAGCATTACAGTTGTTTATAGATAATTATGTGACACGTTTATATAGCGTGTAAAATAATGATTATCCAACTGTATATTGCGATCAATTTCTATCACAAAGTTGTACATAAACGCCTAATTAATGAATATACGACGATGCGATAAGTATGCAATTTAGACATACCTACATTATTTGATTAACTTTTATGGCGTCCGCACATCATTTATTTATTACTTTGTGTTTTAAAATTCTTGACCTGACCGTTAATTAAATCCTAGCTAGGGGGTAGGTCCAACTAGCTACTTATGAAATGATTTATTGCAGTCACATTTCCCAAACACACAGATACAATAATGACAAGTGGAGCATCAATGATACATGTATCACTAGACTTATGGCCCGCTTCCCCATCTACAACTTTCCGCTTACCTTATTTCGAAAAGATTTTTATGAAATTTTCTTCGTTTTGTGAATTTATCTTTCCGGATGCAAAACAGGCCCTTACAAAAATTAGAGTACAAAAAATTGGACTTTATCCACATAATCCTTTGGTATTACCAGAACGGGCACCACCCCACATAACACTGGCATAAATTCTCGTTACTCGTGGCTTGTTGTATGAGAAGATCTACTTGCTTCTGTACCGAGACTATCTCATCAATGTGGGGGAAATCTCGACCGGTCAACTTGTCCCGCACTCGATTCACGATAGCCAGCGCTCTTTTGTTTAGATTCGTCTCCGCTGGTTGGTCGAGAGTGTCGTTAAGTCCTATATGTATTCTGTTTCGACTTGGCTGTGGGGAAGAAGCTGGGTCTGATGTTGAACAGATTTCTGCGTCGGCTCTGGAACGACGTCCGGCGTCTATGAGTCTCCAGTTGAGTAGAGGGTCATATACGAACGCTTCTAGCACAGCCATGACGCTGTCCTTGTGACGATGGAGCACCTCCATTACTGACTCGCATGTGCGACGGTATGTTCCTTCGATGCCGGTCACCTAAAGAAGTTAAGAGAAGATTAAGGCAGGGACACATTAAATACCACTAACCAAGCCACCTTAGAATAGGGAGTAATCTGGTAGAAGAACGCTGAGTAATTTCTCTGCATCGTAACATGCTAAAGGTTCTGAAAATGTAATCTAGGTACCTTTGCATTTTTTCGTTCAAACTAGTTTAGTACGTAGCCTTAGGCAGCCGTTGGTAACTTTTGAGACATAACGCGCCGGACTAACTCAGCATAGATGAAATGGTGACAGATCATAGGAGCAACTTGCGACCCACGGTTGTCCCTCAAGTTAAAGGGGAAAATCTACAAGTACGTGATAAGGCCTAACGTACTGTTATAGATTGGAATGCTGGGCCGTGAAGAAGACGGAAGAAAAAGGATTGCATGCTGCGAAGATGAGAATGTAGAGATGGATGTGTGGAGTGACGAAAATGGATAAAGTAAGAAATTAGTACATAAGAGGAAATTTGAAAGTGGCGCCAGTGACAGAAAAGTTGAAAGGAAATCGCTTGGCTAGGTATGGGCATGTGATGAGGAGGGAAGGAACGCATCTGAATAAAAGAGTGATGAATATTAATGTTGAGGCATGGAGAGGGAGAGGAAGGCCAATGATATGAAAGAGAAGGGAGTGAATGATAGCGTGACAGTTGACAGGAGAGGAAGGAAGAAGAAATCGTGTTGTGATGACCACAGTAACATGGGACGAGGGCAGGAAGGTGATAATGATGATACAAAGACGTGGCAAATGAAATGCGTCATAAGCGTAACAGTCATGTTATAGGGAACTGGAAAAAAAATCTTCGTCGTATTCAAGTCAAGCAGGTTAGCCCTAGAATATCATAAAAACCGGCCAAGTGCGAGTCGGACTCGCGCACGAAGGGTTCGGTACCATTATCTAAAAAAATCACGTTTGTTGTATGGGAGCCGCCTTAAATATTTAGTTTATTCTGTTTTTTAGAATTTGTTGTTATAGCGGAAACAGAAATACATCATCTGTGAAAATTTCAACTGTCTAACTATCATGGTTCATGAGATACTGCCTGGTGACAGACCGACAGAAAGACGGACGGACGGACAGCGGAGTCTTAGCAATAGGGTCCCGTTTTACCCTTTGGGTACGGAACCCTAAAAAGGAACGATCCTTTGCTTAATAGTGATGTGCATAATAATACATACAGAATAATTTACATTTATATAAATTCAGAATACCTTGACAGAGGTTATCTGGGAAAGAAATTGATTATGCTTTATTGATTCTGATTAATATCGATTATACGATGTCTTGTCGACCTAATCTGTTAATTCGTCTGTTGTTGTTTCGTCATTTTATTGAAATTAGATTACACTAAATAATAATGACAATCAGTAACTTTTAATCTTACCTCCATAGCATTGATGAGCATCCTGGTTAATCTGAACGGAATTTTCTCTGGAAACTTGTCCCTTGTCACAGCTACTTCGAAGCAGTCGCCGAAGTCTATATGCAGGAACTTCCCGGTGACTCGGTCCAGCATGATGTTGGAGGGATGCCGGTCTCCGAGCCCCAGAATGTAGCCCACCATGCTCATGACAGCCAGAGAACGAGTGTAGTTCGTGCGACGCTCAAACCATACTTCGGAAGATGGACTCTTTAGCCAGAGTAACTTGGCGAGGTCATCGCCTGCTGTGTGTTCTAGGGCGTGTTCGAAGACTTCCACCTAGGAAAATTAGAGCATGAAACATTAGGTATTAACCTTTTGACCGCTACAGGCCATTCATCATTATGAGAAATATAAATTGCTTAAAAAAAACAATAGTGATGTCATACGTCGACTGGCAGAGAGTGCTATGGGCCGTCTTATGTACAGTACGAGAAACGGATTGTTTAGCAAATTGTCTATCAATTTAAATCGTCTGTATATTCAAATGACATATTGTCGTATTCAGTGGCTATATAACACGGCTTTACGGCGGCATACTAGTTCTAATGTTACATTTTATTTTATTTATTTTTATTTTATATGGGTTTGCTCTTGACTCTAGTCTAGGTCAGAGATGACAGAGACAAAGTCGACGATGAAATGAGCTTACCCAGAAGAAGCCTGTTCACTCTCACTTTGAAGAGATTTGGGTTGTATGCGGTCGGAAACACAGGCGCAGGTAGAGAATTCCACTCCCAATTACATACCCAAAGTATGAGCAACCTTTGGTATAAGTCGTAGGCTAAACTGTGGGGCATTCATGTAGAATAGAATAGAATGATCTTTATTATGTACACCATAAAAATACAGGTATAAATGTAGAAAATTTATATAGGGTGACAAAATGATTGGCGGTCTTATCGCTAATAGCGATCTTTTACAGACAACCTTTAGATGGATTAAAGGGAGAAGGAGAGACAATGCTGCAGGTAGTCAGTGGTGTACCATTTACATATACAATAAATACATACATACATAAAACATATACTTATGTATTCGCGGGTCGAAAGTACGTATAAAAAAAGGGAGAATGAATGAGTAGCCCGAGTCTGAACTTGAGAAACGAGTTTATTTATGTCTGGCTCAATACCACTCAAACTGACACGCAGTGTTTTAAACATTGTTTAACTTGCTTCGCTGCTTTGAATAGTTCGTTTTAATGTTTGAAATGAACTGTTCACATTTAAACGAGCTCCTAAACAGCAAATAAATTTTCTTGCGAACGCTCGCAGCTTCGGGTACTTTTCTTTATGTAAATATGTTCTGTAGAAGTTAGTAGCTCCACGTTATCAAATTTTAGCTTGAGAGCGTGTATCTACTTGAAGCTGTATCTATTTGCAGGTGAGCCGGAGCCTTCTCAACATCACTTTTTATTTGAATAGTAAAACGGCTTAGGATGCTGTCCCTATTCTTGAAATCAGCAAGTCTACTAGAAAAACGCTCCGACAGTAATTTCAGTTCTTCAGCATATTGGGCGTACGCAATATCTTCCAGACAGAATAGAGTTGAAAAATGAAAACAATTTCCAAATTGCATTTGTGGTTCCCAAACGCGAATTTTGTTCTGGAACGCTTTCAAATGGTTGTTTTTTTTATGTTTTATTTATTTTAGATGGGTTGCTCTTGACTCTAGTCTAGGTCAGAGATGACAGAGACAAAGTCGACGATGGAGTGAGCTTACCCAGAAGAAGCCTGTTCACTCTCACTTTGAAGAGATTTGGGTTGTATGCGGTCGGAAACACAGGCGCAGGTAGAGAATTCCACTCTTTTGCTGTGCGCATTATAAAAGATGTTTGGAAGCGCTTAGTGCGAATTGGTGGAATAGCAACTATGGCTGTACCATTCATTTACCAATTGACCTTGTTTTTGAAGTTTCAAGTTCAAGTCGTTTAAGTGTTCCGTGGTGTCAAACAGAAAGGCTAGTCACATACCCATTTTGAATCACTGACTTCCAATGATAATTGTTTGTTTTTGATTTCCATTAATTCGGCATTTTTTTTCATAGAACGTAAAAACTTTTTAGCATTTTGTCTTTGCTTATCTATTTCCCTTCACAATAGTATGTCAAATCATCGGGTTCTAAAGAGAGGTCATCAAAAATTGATTTGAACTGGTGATGGTCAGGCGCAAGAGACAGACAATAACTAATGGTGTAATGAAAGAATAAATGAAGAAGAAATAAATGCTCTTCACTACCACGTCCATGACGCTCAGCAATCGAACAGACATGGAACAGAAGTCTTCATGGTGGATAATGCTATGGAAGATTATCAAATCTTCTTTTTCCACGTTCAGCTTAATCGCTTTTTCTTTTAAAATACTGATGAAACTTTTTTGTGAACCAACCATAGAATGTGCACGACTCTTTTGCAACAAATTTGTGCAAACTCCAATCAATCGGCTCCACTGTAAAAAAGACTGTTCGATAGCAGCCCGAACGTAATCAAAAATGTCTTTTCTGGTAGTGGTGGCTGTAGTGCCAGCAATTCTTCAGTTATATTAAATTCTTTGTCAACACCTCGTATAAAAAAAGCTAGTTGCGCAGTATCAGACAAGTCATTGATCTCGTCCAGAGCAATTGAAAATGCTTGAAATTCAGACGCACGTTCAGACAACTTTCTCTTGATATCTGCAGCCATTATATCAACACGTCGAACAACTCTCCGATTTGACAAACATATTTTCTCTAATTCTTTTTTCTTTTCGGGGCAAATAACTTTTAATAATTTCTAACAGACAGTCTTTGACAAATTCTCCCTCAATTAATGGTATTCGTGACTTTGCTATTTTTGTACTGACTATGTAGCTAGCTTTCACAGCATTGTCTGACTGTGTCCTTTGCTTATATAATTGGTAACCAGCTTTTGAATTTCGTCTTTTCTTAACTGGCCCGCAAGAGTATGCTGGGCATAATGTTTACTAGAATATTGTTGTTTGATATTGTTTTCTTTTCTATCAGAAAATAACTTATTACACAACAAGCAGATAGGCTTACCATAGAGTAAAGTGAAAAAGTATTCATCAGTCCGTCCATTTTTCTTCAAATTAGCGACTTTCTGTGTCCAATTTACGTTTTTTAACACCAGACATTCTGCCAGTAAATTTCCAAACAAAGAAAATAAGTAACAAGCAGAAACGATCGACGTAACGCACCAATCATGTGTCATCAACAAAAACGATCGACGTAACGCACCAATCATGTGTCATCAACAAAAACGATCGACGTAACGCACCAATCATGTGTCATCAACAAAAACGATCGACGTAACGCACCAATCATGTGTCATCAACAAAAAAGCAAAGTCAAATGAAAAAAGTGCGCAAAAAAAGCATTGGATAATTCTAGTATATACGATTTTCCAGTAGTATTTTGATTCGCCGGCCGGAAAATGCTTGGGCGGGTCGAATCCGACCCATTTCTGCGCTAAACAATACATTTCGATGACTGTACCATAATCAAATGCATAGAAGTAAATAATAAGTCAGTATATTTTACATATTTGAGAAATCAAAGAATTACGATAGGTAAAAACCAACCTTTTGCATCAACATCAGTTTATCGAGATCGGACGCCATCCTCTGCATGATTCTGTGTTCGATGTTCAACAAGCACTTCCTCTTCTCTCTATAATCCCTTAAAACATAAACGATTTTTATTCAGTAAGTCGGTTACATTGAAAATAATTGGGCGAAGCGAAGCGTAGCGCACAGTGGGTTGAAACCGAAAAAAAAAAAAAAAAACCTTACGATTATTGAAATAAAGTCGGAAATTCATAAGCTTAATTGAGTGCATTTGTCAGCTTTGATGCTGTCACGGACTAGGGGGATTTAGTATATTTATAGTGAACTTTATGTCCATTGTGGCAAGGTTGATATTTATTTAGCTTTGACACCCGTGCTCACTTCAAAGAAGTGCGCCTTAATTCGTCTTTAAATTAACTTCTTTGAAAACTCGTTGTGAGTTGAATTGATTAAATAGTCACATTGCAAAAATTACTTTTTTGCAACAGACCTAGTATGCTTATTTCCTTTTTTCACAGCAATTTTTAAGCTCTAAAGTCTATAAAGATATTCGAAAGAGCTCCATTTCAAAACGAACCTTATTAGCGAATGTAAAGTATCACAGTGCGGCACCCATCCAATGAGGCCAGAATTCGTCGACAGCGGAATGACAGCGTATCTCTGAATGGCCAGATCCCTTCGGAAAGTGTCGGGATCAGCCTGAAGTAGCGTGTTGACTAGACCGAACAGTTGCATGACGCGCTCGTCTTGACGCAAGTCCTCGTGACCTTTGAGTAGGAAGATGTAGTCTTTGCCGTTGGAGCCGCGGATACAGAGGCGGCGTGGACGCTGCTTCGAGGTGATTACCTGTGGGGGAAACAATTGAATCGGTTATAAGGAAGTAACTTTTTGAGCCTTGGAAGTTAAAGCCGCATTTCATTTGCTGGATTTACACGGTCAAATAAAGGACTGATATCAAATCAAAATAAAATACGTTTAGATGGTGTATATCCTGCCCAAAGGAAGAAGTAAGTGACTTTTAAAACGTTTGATGGTTTGTGGTGGTTTGTCGCGGCAGTTAAGCTGTACGCCGACGTACTGCAGCTCCAGTGACGTCACACGTGCTATTACCAAATTCATAAATCTGACAATGGAATATTGAGGGCCATATACGAGGTAAACTATTTCTTCGTATATGGCAATTAATATTCCAGCTAAAATAATACTTATCTAATTATTTGTGTAAGGTAATGTTTTTTTTATTTTTATTAATGTAATAACTAATTTTTAATAATTAATTTGTATTCTGGTTTAATTTCAATATCGGTGTATACCTGAAATAAAAATGATTTGATTTTGTATTTTTTTTATTTGATTACGTGTAGCTCACCTGCAGACTGCTCTGTATGTGCGCGATGCGAATGAGGTCCTGCAAGGGCACGTAGGAACCGGGCACGGCGAGCTCGAGGTCGCGGCAGTTGAGCAGGCGCGGGCTCACGTACTGCAGCTCTAGTGACGTCAGCTGTGGGAGCTGGCGGCTGATGCGGCGGAATACGTGGTAGTACAGGTCCCATGCCTGGTTTAGGTCTCGAACTTGGCCGGATTCCTGAGAAAAAGAAAATATTGAAACTTTAAGTAGATGATGTGGATGATGTGAAACACAATTAATGATTGTACTATCATAAGTCACACGACTCTATAGTTGAAAACGAAATGCTATTATTTCCGCTTGAAAGTTTTAAGTTAAGTAAAATAACAAAGAATTTATGGGTTGTAACTGAATACCTTTTCAAAAAAAGAAATGACATAACTATCAAAAATGAAACATACCTTATATCTATTACACCACTCCTGCGCCTCATTCAGATCTCGTCCGTACGCCTGACTGAACGACACCTCCTTCAAAGTCTGCGGGCCTCGCTCCAACATCGCATGCAGAGGTTCCAACGTCTTAAACATGGCATTCACATCATTCTCACTGAAATACAACCTTGAAGCTTCCTCTAAAGCTTCATGCCATTGCTCGTGCCATAGAATAGCCACTCGAATGAGCTCCTCGGATATCATAGCAGCCTGGTTGACTAAATTACTTGAATGAGTACACATTGACTTCAAAATTTGATTGGCTGCGTTTTTTCGAGCAATAAACGATGATTTCGAAGCGACAGTCAGAGGATAAACTAAAGCTTGAGGATGAGATTTTCCGATATCGATTAATAGAGAGTGAATTAATTTTCCGACGAGTGCCCTTGGCGTATCGATACGAGCTATAAGTTGAGGTATTACTTGAAGCCAAACGTTGATTTCTATAGTTCTGATGCCTTCAACTAGAGCTTCATGAACAGCGGGATAGTGGCCATAGTCAAACCACAGAGTTAGCAACCGAAGAGTGTCTTGAAGCGAACTGCCGTGGGAAAGCTTAATGGATTTAAAGAATCCTTCCACTGCGGGAACTGTATGCTGTTGGATACACTCCGGAGAAGGTCTTCTTTCGGACGGGATACTGGTGTCCTGATGTTTGTAGAACAAAACAGTCTCAAAGTTCATGTAAGCCCAAGCATGCCAAGCTTTGTACCAATCAGAGGAAAGATCTGTGGCTGCGGCGTAGTTCCGGAGAATTTCTGGAATAGATAGCTCGTTTATACCGAGTAGGGATTCGCACCATGATCCTAGTTTTAAATGGCACCGGGCCAGCAGTCTGCTGTGTTCCGCGTCGCCCGTTTCAGTCGAGTCCACGTATCTTTGAAGTTGGTCATACGCCAATTGTTTGTCGCCAGCGACCCACAAATGTTTGGCATATGCTAATGTCAGTCTAGGCTCATGTGTTGGCAGTGGCATGTCTCGGTTCTTGCTAGGATCTGTTCCCAACAACATCACCAATGTTTTGTGAGCTTGCCGTGGGGCACCGCTCTTTCGGCATAGTGAGGCGAACTTTAGCCATGTGGCCATGTCTTCTTGTGGTGTTAGAACTAGACTGCGAACTTGAAGAATCCTGCGCCAGTCTTCTACTAATCTCTGGCCACCTTGCAGTCTCGTCCACCATCCTTGTCTAATAGATTCTCTCCTCTCCATAACTGACTTGTAAGTGATTACTTCTTCTAATTCTGCTAACAGCTGAGCGTTTACTAAAGCACCGTACGCTCTCTGATAACTTTCGCCAGCTACAGCAGTTAACTCAGAGTCTAACAAGGTACGCGCTTGATCGATGAATAGTTTAGATTTGTCAAATTCTCCATTGTGGATATTAAGAACTGCCCTATAGAACGCACCATCTTGAGTATTTTCTGGGAGGAAATTGACGTATTTGGACATGGAGTCCCATTCGCTGAGGCCCCAAGCTGAAGCGGCCGCAAGTCTTGCTGCCTTAAACTTTTCTTCATTGGTCATTTTGACCCATTTCTTGGAGACTGTGTTGTACAATTCGACCCACTCCCCTAAAGCTTCAAAGCATCGTAACTCGCCGAGATAAGAGTCAATATCGCTAACATCGTCAATTAACTTATCTCCGTACAAATCAAGGGCCTTTTCCCAGTTGTGTAGTTTTTCGTACCATCTTATTTGGACCTTTAGGTTAGCGTCGCCGGCTTCGCGCTGTGCCATGACTCTTTCGAGGAGGCCTTCTGCGGCCTCCTTTTGTTGTAACTTGTTGTTGATATGGATAAGAGCTTCTACGACTTGAGATGTGGCGCCGTTACGGAATTCTTCTTCCTGCGAAACAAAATCATAGAAATCAGGATAGCAAAAGAAGCAAATTTACGTTTATAAGAAAAAAAAAATAGAAAATAAAACATTTTGATACACTGATGGAGCTTTGAAAACCATTGAAAAATATTTTCGTGAAGAAAAACGCAACATTATTAAGGGAATTCAACAGAAGAATTTTATTCATACCTTATAATGCAAGGCCTTAGCATAAGCTCTGCAATGCATAGCCCTTTCACCGAGCAGATGAGTAGATATGGGCAGAGTGCCTCCTTCACAGTGTTCCATGAACTCAGCCAAGTTCAGCACGATATGAGCCAGTTCTGGCGCATCAGGGGCGGTCAGTGCTTGTTCTAGAGCATTCGATAGCTCAGTACGGGATGTGTTGTCGAGTTCCGTCCAACATGAGACGAAGGCAGCGTTGAACAGATCGCGCAGGAGTTGGGAATAGTTGTGTGCTAAGGCTAGACATGCCCTGTAAGTGAAATATTGTAAAGTAAATAATTCCGTTTTCAGTATTATATTAGATCATAACTGTACAACACTTTGGGGCGTTATAAGCATTTTTGTTTGTACCCCTTTCTCACAACCCTTGAATCTGTAGGGCCTACAGAATATAGTAAGAAAACTGTCAAATAGCACTGTTAAAATATTGCGGACGACAGGAAATCGTGAGATGGTTTATGTCAAAGGTTCCATTTAAGTATACAAGTCGAGACGTTATGAACAGGATTATTTGTAGTGACGAAGATAGTAGGAAGCGTGCCTTAAAACCGATTTAGAATGAGGATAAATATTTACCTAAGAGCAGGGCTATGTGACTCGGTCAACAAGCCAATGCTGAACCTTCTCAGCCATTCTAGCCAGTCGTCTTTTGATACTCGGCTGCTAACGGTCCACGCTAGCTTCAAGTTGTGCGCGTTCACACACAATTTGCGAATCGACTGGGAAGTGTCGCAATTGTAGCCGATACGAGCCTGTTGAAAGTAAGTTGTAAAAAATAAGTGTTTATGATTGATGCATATAAAGTTCTTGATCCCGAGATAGCGTAGTAGTTTGTGAAGCGTACTAGCTAACATGGCTCGATCAATAAATAATAGTACGATCGAAGTGGCTACATTTGCAAGTTAAGTGAACTTAGCACGAATGCTGGATATACGTGTGCGTGATACACTCATCACGTATGCATTGAATGATACGCTGTAAGTTATATATCTATGGGCCTTTTTAGCCTGTTTCAAAGAAATAAATAAACACATTTGATTGTGTGATGGGTGTGCGATATATAGCCATAAAATGAAATAGTCTAAAACTTCCACTTACCTCTTGATTATTATTCCTTGGTCTACGCCTCGTACTTTGTAAGAACTCGTCCATCGCCAAAGTTTGACTAGACTGCATTCGAGAGAGCAACAATTCGTAGTTTTGATGCTGAATCTTATGTTTGACCACCACTTTCTGAACCAGTGGAATAAAATCTGTGAACTTGCGTCCTAATTGGACGATCAACGCACATAGCGTGTCCATTGCAGTAGGTCGCAATGCCGCGCAGGTGTCCAAGCTTCTAACTAACGGATGAATTATTCTGGAAACCAGTTCACTGTAGTTCAAGGAATCGGAGAGATAGTCAACTGTCTCCATGGCTACTTTTGCCACATTTATTGGGAAATCTGAGGCATCAAACAGCTTGACGATCGACGGTATCACTAAATGCATGTAATCATCCAAATTATCTTCGAACTTTTGTAGGGCGAAAAGCAGTTTTTCTGTCACAATTCTGTCTTTGCTCGCATCGTGTGCTAAAACACGCAGAATCTGCGGCATTAGCTGGGGCAAGTACACTTTAAACTCGGATCCAAGAGCCACAGCAATGTACTCAACCAACAAAATTAGAGTTGGTTGGAAAGGACTGTTTGGCGTCCAAAACTCCCTGATCAAGTCAAATATTTTGTCCAAATAATTACGAATGTGCTGTTTTACAATAGCAATCAATCTAGCCAACTGAGTAAAGAGAAATTCTCTGAAATTATTATTGTCGGTCGCTCTCGCCACATATAGAAGACTCGGTGTCACGCGAGAAATGTATGGCACGCATTTTATACCCAAAGACTGGAAGATGAAAGTCACTGCTTGGACCACACTCGTATGATGTTGCTGTAGTGTAGGATCTCTCAGTATCCTCATAAGTGTAGATATAACGATAGCTGGATAGTATTCGTCTAAAACAGGGGAAGACATGTTGACTAGCATCTCACTGGTCGTCATATCGAAGTTATTCTCCTCTGCCTTGCTATCAGCTACAGGAACTAAGCTCGAATCAGGTTGTTCACCAATCAGACCTCTAGTTATCTTGTGTTTGTAAGGATCCAATGCTCCTAGCAATCCCAAAACGCGAATAGTCTCTCTCCTATCTTTTGGTTGCTGTTCAGTCTTCAAGAAGTTCAGGAGAACATCCATAAGGGTCGGATACTCGGTGTATGGAGCAACGACGTAGCCCGTAGCGCTGACCAGTTGGCCGAACGCCCATAGAGCAACACTCCTCTTTTCTGTAGCACTGGCATCAGATAATAGTTCTAGAAGTATACTCAAAAGTTCTGGCAGCCATTTCTTAAGTCCACTGTTATCGCCGTGTACATCGGCCAAATCACCGACAGCTTTCAAAACGCTGATGACTACACCAGGATTCAAATCAGATTCTCTTAGTTTCGGCACAAGAACATTCAGGATTGTCTCCATATACGGCTTGACAAGCTTTGGAGCATGGCGTATCAGGTTATCTAACATCCTGGCTGCCTGTTCTTTATTCCTGCTCATTCCAGAATGTTCTAGTTCAGTCAGGAACTGTATTAGCGTCTTTCTAAGCCCTGGCATGACGTAAGCTGGATTAACCACGCTCAGTCGACCTACAGTGCAAATAGCCAACTCCCTGATAGCCAAGTGTTCATCATTCATGGCCATGAAAAGGAAACTCAAGTTCTCAATTTGGGCCAAATGTGTATCAAATATATAGTATAGAGATTCCAGGACCCAGTAACGAACTTCGTAATCTGGGTCTGTAACTGTCACAACCAGTAACTTGCCTACTACTTCTGCTGTCAGAAGAGTGAGTGTCCTCGAAGGGGTGTTCATAGTTCTGATGGTAGAATCTGCTAATAATTTCGCAGCAGTTTTGACAGCCTCTAATCTGACTTCTTGTTGCTCACTCTGCAAGAAGTGATCAGCGCAACGCCTAACAAAGGTAAGTAAGCTGTGTTGGCCCTCGAAGTCAAACGACCCAAGAGTTCTTAGTGCTAGAACAATGCTGGCAGTGTCTTGGGGTTCCATTACCAAACTCATATTACTCATCTGCTGTTCTAAACTCCTTGGAACCCCTGGATGTAAGAATGGTTTATTTCTCAATACAAGAGAAAGCATATTCAGTAGTCCTTCTGATATTTCTTGTCTAAGGGAAGGCAAATTTTTACTCAACTCTCTCAGGCAGATAGTCAAGGATGGACTTAGGCCTGTAGCAAACATGGCATCTAATAACTCTTTGATGTCAGTGATAACTAGATCTTTAACTGCACTCCCTAGTAAGGTAATGCAAGCAAAAATGGAAGGATCTATCAAGACCCTCTTTTTAGTTTGTGTGTCCCTAACAGGCAGTGTTTGTTTGATGACATCCATTATACTAGGGATATAGTTCTTGATGTCGTTTTCGATGGCAGCAGCCATGAGGCCTAGGGTGGTGAAGGCCATATTCCTGTCCTTCTCTCTGCTTCGCAGGCAGGAAAGTAAGTAGCTCATAGTAGAAGTAAGGTATTTCTTCAAGAAAAACTCTTTATTGAAAGCAGCTAGTCTTGGGATTATGACCAAAAGAATTTGTGGCACTCCCTGAGTTTTGAGGATACGCTGGCTCATTACATCTGGAAACAAAAACTTTGCAATTAGTAGAAGTAAAAAGTGATTGGCTGAAATACACTAGCAATAAAAGAAGGCTGCTGTATGCTTAGGCAGTTATAGCTCTATGAGACTATTTATATGCATCAGCAAGTAATATGGATAAACAGTATACAGTAACCTGGGTCTTTGTTTATTATTCATTATTTTTATCTATATACTTTTGAAATGACCAGCATCTGTCTTTTGCAACTTTAGATTAATACACTTTTTCCTCTATGATAAGCGAGCTTGCCCTTTGACCAATAACAGATAATGAAAACATTTTTTTTAAACAATTGCGTTTTGGCTGCTTGTGCAGAAAAGAAGGGTCCAAGTCAATTCCAAGCATAAATTTATACCTTGTTCATACACTTACCTTTACAGATCCTCTCAAACTTTTCAGTCAGTAGTTTATGGGAGACTTCAGATTCATATATAGGAACAGGGTATGTAACATTTTCAGTCTTGAACCCATCACACAGGTACCCTCTCTTTACTGATGGACTGTGCAATTTAGTGCTTATAAAGAGTATATCATCAGATACTGTGTTAT
Organism: Griposia aprilina; assembly: GCA_916610205.1. NCBI lineage: Eukaryota > Metazoa > Arthropoda > Insecta > Lepidoptera > Noctuidae > Griposia > Griposia aprilina. The sequence continues at coordinate 16,481,091 of OU744302.1, forward strand.
CCTGCTGTGTGTCTAGACATTGCATTAGGTATGAATATTTCTTTTCCCACACAGCATTTGAGCATCTTAGCAACTCATTTAGGATTAATAAGCCTCCATGAACTCTATCCTCCTTTGAAATGCCTTTTTCCTTCAAAGGAATTTCTTCAAATGACAGCATAGCCTCTTCATAACACTGCATGTACCATTGAGGTTTGGCAGTGGATTGTTTAGCTGTTTCTCTCTGAGTTGTCACCACTAAGCCAGCTCTCAAGGCTTTTGCAGCAGCCTCACGGATTTGAGGCTTAGGATCCTTCAAAGCTACAAGGATGTGATCAAAGAACCCTGATACTTGTTGGTAGAAGTAAGTAGGCATGGCTATAGCCATTTCTTTTAACAGCAGTACTGCTGAATGGCGCCTGCCTTCATTCCTCTCTTCAGACAACCACTCAAAAGCTCTCTTGACTTCAAACTCGACATATTCAGCTCGCTTGACGCCCGACACTGTGGCGAGCCGGCCGACAGTTTTAGCGGCCAGTTCCATTACACCCACATCGGATGAAGGCAGTAGGTTGCGAAGATAGTTAGCGAATCTTGTAATACGCGTTTTAGTGGTATCACAGTCACCGCCAATGAGACATACTGAAAATTGGAATTAATGTAATGATGGTCTGTGGATACGATATTTGTGGAAAAATACAAGAAAGGAAGATTGTTGTCTTTTACCTATAGCTAAAACACCTCCTTTCTTTTCGTGGACATCGTTACTGGAGACCATTTCAAAGATCTGGTGGTTGAATTCATCGAGAAATTGAGTGAGTTCCTCCTGTGGGACCTCTCGGAGCTCCGTCTTAGCAAAATGATAAAGTTCCCGAGCTGTCTTGATTTGGATCTCCACGTTCCGGGACTTCAGTCCCGCAACGAAGGCACCTACTTGATTGGACATCTTGGTTTTGTTTTATTTCATGATGCACGTGCAAATCAATCCGCGTAACTTATGACGCGTTTTTTTTTCATTCAATTCAATTTATAAATAAACAAAGTATTTTCCACACCGAATCGAAAACGATCATAGAGTAAAAAAAGGGCTTTTTACTTTTCAAATGTCAAAACACTAGGGATGATGCTTCTTTTTGTTTTAGTAAGTTACGGTTTTCTTTGCGAGGTAAGTCGTAAATTATAAAGTCTTATGATTTATCAAATGCGCAAACTCAAAGTTTAAATTATTAAAAAAAAAGAATAATGCGAGTTATTTAATCAAAATAATTTTACTCAATTTTACTCAAATCCAGTGAGTAATTGAGGTAATAAAATAAAGTATGCTCTATGGTTACATGGCCGATATTTCATTCATTTGGAGCTTCCTTTTCTTTCTGTCGTTTATGGATATCTATATACGGGCGGTCATCGTTGAAGATTTCCGTATAAATTATTAAATGAAGGTGCTATAGGCGTTGATTTTATGAAAAAGCTGTAGGTTATAAATTGTTAAATAATGATCTTACTCGAGATCAATAATAGAATTATAGAAGAGACTTTAACAGTTAAATATAAAAATGCACTGGCGCGGTGAGTACGTTACGCTTAGAAAGTGTACTGTTTTTTCATAATTGTGATGTGTTTAACGAGCATGCAGTCCATATGCATTAGTTTCGCTACCCGGTTCCTGCAATGGAACTGTCTAAGAGGGGGTGATTCCTGGCCATAACCCCTTTTCGGAAGTATCTTGACAAGTGTCAAATTCTTGGGGTGGGCCCACGTTGGCCGCGAGGATCACAGCAGTTTCATATAAATGTATAGAAACATATAGTGATTTGAAGTGTATTATGTCATGTAGTGAATATGACGTGATAGTGGCTATCTCAGCATGGATGAGTCATATCAGTTGTTTACTGGTGCTCAATAGTGTGCGTGCGGATACGTCCCGTAATGTTTTTGGATTCCAGTGGTGGTAAACAATGTAATGAATTTGATATGTGATACTGATATCCATTTGTTATAGTGAAAGAATGCCATGATAATAATGTAGTGACATGTCCCAGGATATGAGTAATTTGGTGTTGATTTGTCATCCCACAAACATTTATTTATTGTTATTGTTGTTTCCAGCTTAAAGCCAGAGTCAATAGATGTGAAAGTTGCAGATTTTGATGGAGTACTCTTTCATATATCCAATGTGAATGGAGATAAAACCAAAGTTAGGGTATGTGATCGTGATCAACAATACACTTATAATTAAGGTTTTTCTATTGAATTTGTACTAAACTTTTGTCCATACTGTCTGTAAAGTAATTGACCTGATACCAAAACAGCTCTCCTATTTTAAGACAAAATAATTGGCAAGAACATCCAATTTAATACATACTACTACAGTTACTCATACAAGAATGTGTTTATTAATTCACTATCAACAAGTATTCAGAGGTATTCATAATAATTCTAAACAAGCAAATGAAGTCTAATTGTAAACTCCTAAATTGTTAATTATAATGTTCTTTGATAATTCTTCAAGGAATAGATAAAGTCCCCTTAGAAGTGTGTGTCCTAGAAAAAATAAATTCCATTATTTAAAATGCATTGTCTAGTAAATTCAAATCCTATTTACTTGATTGAGTTTTAATCAGTTATAAAGTTTCTAATATAATGGCTTAGTAAGATCTGGAGCCATATCAATAATACAAAATAAAAATGCAGGTTAGTATATCACTGAAGTTCTACAAGCAGTTGGAAGAACATGGAGCAGATGAACTGCTCAAAAGAGTATATGGGCCACTCCTCACTGAGGCAGAGTCAGGTAAGAAATAACACTAGTAAAAACAACAAGAAACACACACAGCAGAGGAATTCAGGATCTGTGCCCAGTGGCAATAGGCTGGCCTTCTATTATATGGGAATTAAACAATAAGTACCGGAAAAATGTTGATATACTATATACTGCTGTCCAACCATTCGGGAAATACAGGTGTTATATTATGATATGTTACTATGGGAATTCATGTAGGTGAGCTCTAAATAATGCAAAACACTTTACCTCAAATGAATATGTGTTTGCCAATAAGGAAAATTCAGGTATGCTGAATACCAAAAATGTACTTGCATATTCTTTTTTCAATATCATTTTATTTTACCAATACCCAAACAAATGATTCTAAGTTTTGAGCCATTCTGATTGGTTGAATCTAGTTTTAAGTAATGCTTGAGTCGTGAGCTAGGTTCTGTAATACAGGCCTAAGTGTGAAACAGTTTTTACTACTGTTAATTAATAACTCGGTAGTCTAATATATGATCAAATAAATCTGTAGCCTAAGAAATGTGCAGTTTTATATGCAGCACAAAAACTAGTTCTTCCACAGTTGGATAAAAATGAAAGTGAGTATGTAAGCCTGTTTTTATACATTGCAGTGTTCAGTGGAGCAGTTATTGTTCCAGTTCATACATTAGCTAAATATATCTAATATTACTTGTTTTCCTTAGTATTTAAGGAAAAATATATTTATGGCTTTTATGGTGGCATGCCACACAAGTTTAAACTTCCTTATTAAAGTGAGTCATCAATTTGATTAAAACCTTTAGTTGTTGTATTTTATAGTTTATTGTGAATTTGAATGAATAGCTTCATAACATAACCATTATCAGCATATTTTATTCCATAGCAATGCAATAAAACTAAATTAATTAATTTACTAAGTCAATTATAATAGGAGAGAAAAGCTGTACTTCACAGCTACACCCAAATATTTTGGTTAAGTCTTATATAAAATCCAACCAAAGTACATGTTTATTTCACCAACCATAAACATTTATTTATGTGTTTTGAGAACAATTCCCTTATAAAGATACATTTGTACTAGAGACTAGACAACTGGTACAATCACTTGGACCTATTAATGTCTAGGCCATCAAGTAAACTCAATGAGAGATATAACAGACAATAACTCTCAACTGCATTTGATTAACACCTTATTTGTCATTGAATTGGGAACATCAACAATAAATGTTATTTTATAACAAAAATATGAGTCTTATTTATACACATACCATACATATTGGAAACATTTTGATAAGATTAGTTGGCAAATATGGAATGTTATGTTGATAAGATATAAATGTTTTAAATAGGAACTTGTGGCTTATCTGATGACTGTATTTTCTGCTTCAATTCGAATTTCGTTTTCAGCATTTTTTTACTTAATTTACAGCATAGCATAGGCTGATAATGCTTACGCTACGGCTAATAATATCCGTATTATCAAAGAGCTGACGTAACTCTGAATATAAATTAATGGTTTCCTAAAGGAGTCTTCTAATGACCTACAACAGTGCTTGAATATTGTAGTCGATCAAATCAATCGTCGTTATGTATGCAGTCCCTTTGTAACGACAATTTGTTAACATAAAATATTCATTGCCAATGATAAAGTAGCACTTTGAACTCTCGTATTGATTAGTCATAAACCGACACACCTTTGCCATAATCATCAAAGTAACTGTGTCTCTAGGGAAATATGTTTTTATGGAAATACATTGACGCGCTTACTATGTTATTTACTACTACGGAGTAATAAGGATAATGTACATTATTATGTCGCACGGACGTGTTCCGTTGCGGTCGTTATGGGGTGGCGGAAAGCTCACTTCTTGCTCAAAGTCACGTAGCCAACGAAATTGAAGCTCATATTATTTCCATTTAAATGCTCATGTCAGAATAAACTAGAGCATCATAGTCACTGAATCCGAACATATCCCTTTTACAAGGCCAATCCGTCGCGAAATCACGAGAAATCATACGAGCGGCAATAAAGCACAATTTGTAGCAGTTTCGTTCAACTTCATAGCAAGGCTATAAAACCGCCTGTCTAAGCAAACGAATATAATTCCAGCCTTTATACAGCACCTCTTCCTGTATGTAGTTTCGTTCTTTCATCATTCTCCTGCCCTTATTCCAATTTATTTGGCGTCAGCACACCATGTCATTTTCTTCCTTACTTCTCTATTATTCGTCATCTCGGTAGTCACCCCTTCCCTACCCATATCATCTTTCTCACAGTCCATCCATCGTTTCTTCACTACCTTCGTTTGTGTTTGTTTATTTTATGTTTTTCCATTCCATCTAACCATTCAACAATTCCTCGTACAGGCTACAACATATCCTTGCTGCTCGACTTGGAGAACATTCCCGATGACTGGGAAGATGTTGTGAAGAAGGCCGGACTCCTCAAGAGAAACTGCTTTGCGTCTGTGTTTGAGCGCTACTTCCGACTGCAAGAGGATGGCGACATCAGTCACAAACGCGCCGTCATCAACTATCGACAGGATGAGACACTGTTAGTATTTGGAATTTCCTTAGAATCCATACACCTGCACCTTTAAGGATCTAATGCCACTCACGCTGCTATTAACGAGGCCACCTAATGTGTTCAACTTATCTAAAAATCGACTCTAAAAGAAGAACTATTTTCGCAGTTGATTGAGCTGGTTAAAAAATGTTTTTTTTATTTATTTAGAATAAGCACACCAACAGCACAGTCACTTAGAATTCAAATAAAAATAACAACTAAAATTGGCATTACAGTAACCATGCAAATAACAGGTGTGCATGACATTGAACATATGAAAAATTAGAGACAAAGGAAACAAAAATAAAGTGTGTCTAGAAGACATAAAACTAGAACACTACAAAACTAACCAATTTGAGCTATATAGACGTGCACTGTTCGCACCGTTTAAATAGAGAACGTCTGTATGAAGCGAAACTCATGGAGAAAATATCAATAGGGTAATCTTTGAAGTTGGACCTATCATTATATTGCCTTGCCATACGTGTTAGTGGGCTATTATATGTGGTATTTAAGGTGGATTTTGGCAATTCAAAAATACGATGATGACGCTTACTACGTTGGCTAGACCTAAAGTTAAAATAGTCATAGTAGTCATATCATCATAATCAGCCTATAACAGAGAGTGAGGCGTAATCCATCACGCGGGCCCGGAGCGAATTGGTAGTTATCAAAAAGTGTATATTCAATAGTATTTCTCGTTGCTATTATTAGGCACCCGCGGCGGAAGCGTATGTTATAAAGCTATGAACGTTGTGACTGGCCAATCCATATTGGTCTTCAGTAAGTTATGCCTCCTGACTACTAAATAAAAGCATGCACACTTAATTTTTCAAACACAAATAAATATTGTTGACTTTATGTTGGCTTTAATATTTCAACAATTGCCATGTATCAACAAAATGGAATTCCTGATTTAGTTCGTTTTTTTTTTTTGTATTTTTTCTCATTAACCAAATTAACTGATGTTCCAGATACGTGGAAGCGCAAGAAGACCGCGTGACAGTGGTCTTTTCCACTGTGTTCCGACACGAAGACGACATGGTTATCGGCAAGGTCTTCATGCAGGAGCTCAAGGAAGGACGAAGAGCATCGCACACCGCGCCACAAGTAAGTCTTACAATAAATCGGTTGTTTAGTTGGAGAAACCAGGTCAGATCAAGGCGAAGATGGCGGGACGACCTTGACTCCTACCACAGGGTCTGGGCCACATTAGTAGAGTAATGGAGTGTGTGGAAAAAGGGAGATGGTAATATGCCCTACAGTGAGACAATGTGGGCTTGATATATAGAAGTTGGTAAAAAATAATACCTTGACTGTCAGCAATTTTGTAAAAATCTGACTAACAACACCAAACTGTCCAGATATTTTTATAATGATGGGATTTTGCGAAACATGCAAGTTCTGTATCTGAAACAGTCTCTTGAGCAAAGAGCTATACAGATTTGAGTGGACCTGAGCTAATAGTACTTACATCGCCCCCTCATTTGTGGGGCGCCTGCCGACCGTCAATATGGCACGTATCCCGCGCGAGTTAGGAAGAGGTCATTGACTTGACATGTTCTAATCTGCAGTGTAAATACATCGAGCAAAACGACCGTTTCTATAGTCAGCATTTTGAGTGATAACAAGAATTATAAAGTGCATTCTTAAAATATTGGTACTTAAAGTACTAGCTTTTGCATGCGGCTTCGCCCGCGTGGTGGTCGGAAATTATCCCACGGGAACGTACTACCGGGATAAAAAAGTATCCTACATGTTAATCCAGGTTACAAACTATCTGTGCTCCAAATTTGATCAAAATCCGTTCAGAAGTTTTTGTGTGAAAGAGTAACAAACATCCATCCATCTATCCATCCATGCATCCATCCTCATAAACTTTCACATTTATAATAATAGTAGGATAATTAGAAAAAAGTTGTTAAAATAATAAGATTCTGAAAATTTTATGAAAAGTTTGAAGTAGTTTTTGGTTACTATAATTATTAATTTGTAAACACTTGAATGATAATTATATTCAAGAAACTGACTAGACTGTTTAGTCTTATAGATATTACAATGAACATATTGTTTGTTATGTAATGCATATACTTCGCTTTATTTTCAGGTATTGTTTTCACACAAGGAACCGCCCTTAGAACTAATGGACACGGACGCGAGAGTAGGAGATAATATCAGTTATGTTACGTTTGGTAAGTTATCACGACATTTTACGAAATAGCTCTTCGATCGAAATATGAAACTGGATGCATAGCAGTGTACAGTCACAAGCATAAATTATACTATTATTAGCATAAATAATAAATTACTATGAATAGCTCGGCAATAATATGTGATTGTATGATTCATCTATTAATATAATTATGACGGCAAATATATATTGTGACAACTTTGTTGTGCCAAAGTGATATCAGATGTTTTTGATCATGATGAGGTATCACATTCTTCTGAATTTAACTGAGTTGGCAGATATTTATGATAGAGATATTTCATTAAAATATTTTTGAAGACGATGCAGAATCCTATATTTTGGCGTCGCTTGTCTTGTCTGATAGTTTTGGAGTTCCTTCGATGTCACATATTTATGCTGCCACTTGCCTTCCACAAATTATCACATATATTTGACCAGCATTTTTTTTTTTAAAGTTACAAAAATTACAATCGGCTGCCTTCTCGCGTTCTGCGATCTCATCCAAACAACCTTGAAAAAGAGTGATGGCTTGGACATAAAATGGAGTTGGGTTGGCAGATTTTATAAATATTCCTGTTTTTACAGTGTTATTCCCCCGGCACACGTGCTCGGCGGCGCGCGACAACACCATCGACCTGCTGCACATGTTCCGCGACTACCTTCACTACCACATCAAGTGCTCCAAGGTATACGTGCACTCGCGCATGCGTGCCAAGGCCGGCGACCTGCTCAAGGTGCTCAACAGAGCGCGCCCGCAGAACACCTCGCGTCCTATTGAGCGCAAGACTATCACGTTAGTATTACTTTTATTATAAATAAAAGACAAGTGTCACCGGTAAAAATTACGAACTTCCATATAAAGTTTCATCTCCTATTGAACTCTTTTAGGGGATATTTTTTTTAACATCCTTCCTTATGGCTCACTTTCGTCATATAATGAACTCTCGTTCAAAATTTCGTGTTTCTGGACAGCGGTTTAGGCTGTGCTGTTTATTTTTGTCTGTCCATTAAGGAATTCAAGATTTTTATTAAGTAGATAATACGCACTTATTAAGCACATAATAGCCGTAGAACCGATGACCGTTCTTGAGTGGAGAACACGAAACGTTAAACGATACCCTCAGGCTAGGTGGAGCGACGATCTTCGCAATGTAGCTACTAGCTATCCGTTGATTGAGTTAAATAACGTGAAGACGTGCAATTGGAGAGGTCAATGTCTAACTCTATGTCCAGCGTCTTCTGCTGCCTTACTAAGAAATAATACAAAGGCATGCCCTTTGCAGTTTAGGTTTCAGCATACAAACCCCCAGGCTGTTATAAAAGCTTTTAAAGATCATAAAATTAAATCAACAGAAGGTCTCTGGATCTGGACCAAGGAGTCGTTTCGGATCTCATGAAACATAGTAAAGTAGTTCCTTGTTCAAATCCGATGATAGTAAAGAACCCAACAATTATAGGCCTGTGTCAATTGTGCCAGTTCTCAGTAAGGTATTTGAAAAGTTGATGCTCAATCAAATGTTTCGTCACTTTAATAAACATTCTATCTTTCATGAACAACAGTACGGTTTAACCAAAGGGCGTTGTACCTCTGACGCTGGTGTCACCCGAATAAAGAACATTTTTAACGCCTGGGAAGAAGCACAAGATGCCATTGGAATCTTTTGCGACGTCTCTAAGGCGTTCGATTGCGTAACCATGAGACACTTCTGCTGAAACTAGAGCACTATGGGATTAGGAATACAGCTCTTGATTTAGTAAGATCATACCTGAAAGAACGAAAGGTTAAAGTTCAAGTAAACGGCATAAACTCATTAGGGTCTGAAATGCGAATGGGCGTTCCTCAAGGTTCGATATTGGGTCCATTCCTCTTTTTAGTTTACATTCATGATTTACCCCAATTACTTCAAAATCAACCGAAGATGGTGTTATTTGCAGATGACACATCATTGATCTTTAAAATAAACCGACGGTCACAAAATCTTGACGATATGAGTAATTGAGTAGCTCTATTCTTCAGGTCCAAGATTGGTTTACGGTAAACAATTTGGTACTAAAAGAAAAAAAAACTAAATGCATTAGATTTCGGTTACCTAATGTTAGAAGTAGCGAATGTGACATGATATTGAATGGAGAAAAACTGTAATTTATTAATCAAACTGTTTCCCTAGGAATCACGCTATACGAGAAATTGCAATGGGGACCTCATATAATATCACTTGCGGGGCGGCTACGCTCGGCCGCATATGCTGTTAGAAAGATAAACAATTAACAAATGTAGAAACCGCGTTTTTGGTCTATTTTAGCTACTTCCGCAGCATTATGTCGTATGACATTTTCTGAGGGGTCGGGTGACTGACATTGAATCCATCTTTATTTTGCAAAAGAGAGCTGTCAGAGCCATTTACAATCTACGTCGCCGCGAATCTCTCAGGGAACTATTTAAAAAAGATTAATATTATGACGGTACCTTGCCGATTCATTTAAGTATGAAAATTATGTATTCAAGAAAAAATCTACTTCTTTTTAATGAAATAAGTGATGACATAATTTTATTAATACTAGAAATAAAGATAAAATAGATCAACCATTTTTCAGATTAGCTAAACAACTTACATCTTTTATGAGGTACTGTGTTTTAAATGTTACAACAAAATACCTTGTGATATATTGCAATTAAATGAAAGAAAACTTAAAACTCATAAAAAGTACACTTTGTAAATAAGGATGTTACAAATTAGAGGAATATATCCAAGACAAGAATGCTTGGAAACCTGCTGGCCCAACTCCATAGGACTATCTAGACTTCTAGAGTCTAGAAAAAATCTAACTGTTTGCTAATTTAATTTTATAAATTATTTTTATGACATTCTGTGATTGTTTTAACTCACATACTGACTTATTAAGAAAATTGGCAAATCGTAAGTTTTTACAATTTTTGTAAATATGTGAGCACCAAGTGCTTCATTTCTAATTCTTTTTCCTATTGTGGTGTAGTAATTTTATCCTAGGTGCATCGTCTTCACATAATATTATGTAATTAATTAATGTATACAAAATATTGTAAAACATTTTAAAAGAGTTAATGGTGGCGTTTCTTGCTCATTTTTCTCTATACGAAACTACCTATTGGAAGGAGCGACTAGAATTAATTCTATTTTAAATATAAATGTTGACATTTAAAAGTGCCTTTTATGTGCCTATTGGAAATAAATGCTTTGACTTTGACAACAGCGGACAGCCTATGTGATGATCCCCAACCGCTAGGAGTAACTTTAACCATTCAACGACCCAGTCAACATTACTCCCAGTCGATATGCTTATCAAACAATGAATTTGACCCATAAATTTTCTATTCCTACAGGGGAAGAACATTTGTGAGGCGAGACTGAGTGTTGCGCGCCGGTGGGACGTAGGCGCCGACCACAGCTCAGCTGTCTCTTGTTACGTTACGTTCTTTAGCTAACGCCACCACTCCGGTAACATCTCCCCTACAACACACACGGGAGAGTCACCCACTCCAGTCACATACTGCCCACAGTTCTAACATTGTAAGTTATCAACCTGTATCACACATGAAGAGATATTATTCGAGTGGACGCGTTACCCACGAAGAAACTCCGACAATGTGCGTATTTCATATATCCAAGTTTAAATGAAATGACATATAAGATAATTATTTATTAAAATACATTGTTTGTGTTTCATTCAAACGTCACAAAGTACTTATTCTTAAAATCATCTCGATGCCATTTCTAATAAAATAAAATTGCCAAATAACCACAGTTATGCTCAATGTTTTGTGTACTGTCCATCGACGTTTATATTAGTAAAGGAAATGTGCACATTGTATTTATCATAAATATTTATTGTCAACTCTTCAAGCATGGCGTTAAAGTCAATAAATAATGTTGCCGTAGTTCTTGTTGATAACAAAATTATGCTTTATTATTACGAGAGTTCTATTTATAGAGGTGGCACTGCGACATCCAAACTTGGGTTCCTAAAATGTTTAGCATACGCCCACATAACAGTTACGCGTTAGGTAAACGTAGTGTCCATCGGGAGCGACCCGCCCTTGTAGCTTACGTAATTTTGTTGTAAGTTATGTATGACATTACCAATCCTCATGTAGGGTTAAGTGTATTATAAAGTCTAGCGTATACTTACCGTTTCGGTTTACAAACTTGTAAAAATGTATATCACTGGAATATTGAGACAGGTATCATGCACAAAACTCGTACGAATTATATTCAATTATTAATTTTACGCCGCTCCTATGTAGTTAAATAATGCTACGCAATATATACGAACAATAATTTTATTAAGAGTTTCACCCTTACGTTTTAGGTAGGTCCGATTCAATTATAATGTAAGTGAAAGTGTATAGTATTTCTCCATAGATTCTTCCGTAGTCAATCGGAACTCGATGAACAAATCATAATGGGCCTTATTTATGATGAAGGTTGAGTTCAGTTTGCTCTGTTTATGGAGCCGTCGGGGCTTCGGTCCGATAGAGTCGCTAGTTTAGAACACGATACACTATGTATCTAACGTTTAAGTGCAATTCAATTGATTACACACCACATTCTTTTATTCCAAATTGCATTTTTAGTTTTAGACAGAGAATAAAAACTCTATAAAATACATTCTAGCAAAAAATTATTTCACAATTTGAGAGTATTTTGTAGTTAGTTTCGTCCCGTAGCTAAACACTTCTCATTCGACGCAAGTATGTATTGTGTTCGTGTCACATTTGCACCAACTTTTAATAATTGCTCAAAATATTGCGAACACCAAGGAGCTAGGATTATTATCAGAGTGAAACAATAGAACAACGTACAGTATGGAGTAGATGCGATGTCTAGTGTATAAGATACGATAAATAAATTATTACTGTGTTTGGATGAGATTGTGGTAAAGTTATATTGAGTCACATGGACTGAGAGGTTAGGTTATCTAAAGCATGTCGAGTCATTGGGATTATACAATACAATTTTAATAAAATTCACTAAGTCAGATAAATGAAAGTTAGTGACATTAAACCTAAAAATAACGTGAACGTTCTCAAAGCATGTTGAATATATGGTTAAGATGGAACGTAATACAAGTATGTAGAACGATTAAACTATTTAATGAAAAATACTTAGCTAACTTGAATTTATGTAATTTTTATTTGCAAGATGTTTTATTTATGTATTATAAAGTGTAAGTTAAATGTTGCTTTAAAGTTATTTGCTTACATTGAATGATTGTTTTTACCGTCAGTTTTAATGCGAGATTATGTAAACAGCGCAGAATACCGAAGTTATTTGTGAATATGTAATTATTCTTGTGATTTAAAATCCGTTTATACTGTATTTTTTATTTTCTAGATTAAAGAAAACTTACTGCATTTTAAAGTTTATTTTATTTATAGACATCTAATAAATCCTTTAGTATTACAACATCATCAACAACCTCTAAAATATTTTACACATGGTCACTATAAATACCTATGTATAATTTTGCACAGTAACAAATAAATCTATAAAAATCATTATAGTATTAGTACCTACAGCACATTTATATTTCCAATATCCTGTTAGAAGTCAATTTTGTTGTCGTCGCCAGAGGGAGTGGGCGATGTTGGTGACTTGGGCTGTCCTAATTTGGAGAGTGTGGCCACTTTCGACGCAAACTTGACAAAACTGAGGCCCGACGCTTGTTGCTCCGGTTTCTGACCGCTTTCCGGTTGGAATGAAGCTTCCAGTGAACCTGACAGAAAGGCCATAATTAACTTTGAAAATTAAATGTCCACAAATATCAGACCTTGGCACACGTAGGGCAGGCACTGAAGTTCCGTCGCCGGCCCCGACACGGACGAGTTCATATAAAATTACCGATTTTTTTTGAGCCCTTGACTGAGCACGGTCCGTCCACGTCCCGGGAGCGGCCCCTGTTATTGTTGATAGAACCTTAATCTTATTTCCGAAGTACAGAACGTGGTTGTACACACGCCTGCACCAAGAAAATGAATATAGATAAAATAAAATTTGTTGATAATTAAGAAGAGCCATTTAATTATCAAAAACAATTTCTTTTCTCTGGCGGAAATAAATGGGTAACACTGGAGCCTCATGTGCTCTTTTTATTATTTACATTGGAATAATCTTGAGATTCCAGTAGATTCTATCTGCGAAGGTAACAGCACTGGCCAGTGGCCGGTGTGTGTCAAAAAACGGTATTAGATACCTATTCGACCGCTTATCATCGAGAATATAATCAAGATGAGGCGAACGCTGGGGCAGAAATGAGGCAATATTCCATGTTTGAAAAAGAGTAATCTATACATATTATAAATTCTAATGACTTTTCGTATCTGGCTGTGTGACCGCGTTGTTCTTCTGTTCTTCTTAATTAAGCAACGGATTTTGATTCAGTTTTCATCATCATCTAGATAATTTATTTGTGTAGGTATTGTGACATAAAATTTATAGAAATCTCGACGTTTTGTCAAGTCGTAAAAATCGTTCGAAGCAGGAGCGGGTCGGTAGAGAATTAAAAAAGTGGGTGACTTACTCTGTTGAGGCGACATGATAGAGCTTGGCTGTGATCCTTGCTGGTTTTCTCCCTCCATATTAATATTGGTCTGCTCGTGAAGTAGATCCAAAGCTGCAACACAAGAACAATACCTGAGTTAATGTATTTCTTATCTTATCATGTTTTTCCGTGCAAATAAAATGTGATGATGTAGTGCACTGGGACATTTGTCACTGGCTGGTAACTGGGCGATAAACAGACTACTTGGTGTTTACTTTAAAAATTAAAAGATTTTCTTCCGTTTTGTTTCTTTCTTGATCGCAATTAGGTTTTTTCTTTGCTAGGATTCGTGTCCATAAACTATAAACGAATCAGTTATAATTATGTGCAGTTAAGGGTCAAATTATATAATTTATTGTATAAATGTAAATGGTATTCCACAAACTATCTGCAGTATTGTCTCTCCTCCCTTAATCCATCCAAAGGTTGTATCTTTTAGCGATAAGAACGCCCATTGTTTCACCCCTTGTAAGATTTCTACATTTATATCTGTAATTTTTATGATGTAGGTAGGTCCATAATAAGGAGTATTCTTATCTATCTCTCTATTATGTATGAACATAATATAATATCACGCTCTACTCTTCATAATAACACTATCTATAATGCTCCCACTCCATATTTAGCAAAAAAAATGCGAATTTTATCTGTAGAGTAGGTACTTGTTTTGTACCGTTACTAAGGAAAAAACAAAGTGATCAACACTTTATTATGCGTAATAAGTTAATAACAAAGAATGCCAAGCTTACACGTAACATGGATTAAAAATAATTAAGTAATTGTAAGTTACCATTTCGACCTATGGACTTGGTCTTTGAAACTCAAGGTTTGCCAATGTGCAATGTAGCGCAGTATTGTAGGCCCCAAATTAACAAACCATATTCGCACACCACATAGCGCTCCAAAGCACTGATTACTAACGTTGCTCGTAAAGTCGCTAAGCTGAAGTGGGACTGGGCTAGTCACGTCTGCTGTATGCGCAATGGGCGGTAAGCCAAAATAACCACTGTGTGGAGCCCTGACACAACCAGAAGGCCTTGCGGCAGACCTCGTAAAGCTGGCGGGATGAGCTGGACAACACAAACAACCACTGGTCCACAACTGTACCTACTTCTTGTTGTTGATGGATGAGCACTATTCAATAAACTGACTATTCTGATTTGAAATAATGAAAGCCTTATTACCGTCTTTTAACGACATCGCATCCATCTTAGCGTCCTGTATAGTCTCCAGCTTCGCGCGGAACTTGGTGGTGATCTTCCGCCTCTGATAGTCTGCTTCGATCTGCTGCTTCGTACGAGGAATACGGAACCGGAAACAGCAGCACACTATCACAACTGAACAAAAGTGAGTATGTGAATAAAAGTACCAATTTGGACTAATAGGATTTATTTTAGGTTTAAGTAACTACTTTTTTTACTTACTAAGGGAAGCAAGGCTAGCCACAAACAGAAACAAGACTTGCCATAGTCTCAGGTCACCCGCTATTCTTCTTTCTAGCCACTCTGGCTCCTCAGAATTGTTTATTATGTCCATAATTGGATCCATAGTCTTGGTAGAAACGAACGTCTATCTTAAAAATAGGAATAAAATTAAAAAGAACGCGTCCGCTTTGCGATTGCGGTGGGAACTAATTGTTTCAATTCCGAGGAGTGGTTGTACGCCACACCTAAAAATATCACCCCTCGGCACTCCCATAGTATCATAATTGGCCACTCTATTAACAGCACTTTATTTACTTTCAGGGTTTATAAGCGAAATTATTTTTGCGTACTAGATACATATACATGACCCAATTATTTTACAACTTTAAATCATGTTGTAAACAAAAAAGTACGTTGGCATTGCATGCAAAAAATTCAAAAATCCGCGCCGTCCCCTTCCTATTACCAACGAATGTTGCTATATTTACAAAATATATAGTCGTTCATCGTGCGACGGCGACGACGTCATTGCGGTAAAATAATAATGATTTTTCAAAATTTTACTGAGAATTACGTGAAACAAATCTAACAATGTAACTTTTATTAACCCTTGAACCGTCTTCAATTAGCTAATTGTTTTGTCAAAAAAAAATAATTGCTTCTAGTCTTGAACGGTTCGTCCCGCATACATAGAAATGGAATGTCATAATAAACTTGGTGAAGGAAAAGCGTTTATTATTTTACACAATCAGTGTATTTTTAGTTTACTTGACTTTTTTTCGCATCGGCTTAACTTCAGTCTTCATAATTTTATGAATGAAATTCTTGCTGTTTCAGTAATGTTTTTTAACATTGACAACATTTATTCGTTTTTCTCTTTCGTTTGAAGACTGTTTCACTTTCCCGCAGAAAATAGGGTGTCGAATCTGTCCTCTAACCTCCGTTATATTTATTACTATTTAAAGATCGAAGATGAATCTTTTATGATAATTGTGGATTAATTCATGTAAAGGTTGTTCTAAGTGATGTTGTGTAAGATCGTTTGTGTTCTTGCGATCTCTCTGTAGCGTTTTAAAAAATTAAACATGGCCTCGAACCGAGGAATTCAGATTGGATCCGCGTGGTTTCAACGGAAACTGAACTTGAGGCCACAGCACCGGGGCGTGCACCTCGTCACTGAGGAGATCCTCAAGCAGGTGCCGGAGCTCTCGCAGTTCGCTGTGGGCCTCTGCCATATCCAGAGTAAGTATCCGCTGCCTTGATAGCATTCTTGTCTTGCCGCCGATGCTGCATCCTTGCCGACTGTCATATTTACTCCACATAATATAATCTTGCGCTATATTATTAGTGTGTACATAGTGAAGTGATACGAGCAAGTGTTGTGAAATCTTATCAACGTGATAGACGCGCGGTAGCCAGCTGATCAATGGATGTTGTTTCCAGTAATGCACACATCGGCGAGTCTCGCGCTCAACGAGAGCTGGGACCCTGATGTCAGAGACGATATGGAGATGATGCTCAACAAAATAGTGCCAGAGGGCCTGCCTTATCGACACTCGTGCGAAGGACCCGACGACATGGTGAGTGTTTGTTGTGCTAATCACTCAATAAGTTAACATTTTGATCTATCACATCACATATGCATTACACTGCAGCATGTCTAATTTGAATTTGGAATGTATAATATTCATTTGTGTGTGAAAGATCTTGTTGGTGCTGTTAATCTGATAACAAATGAAGTACTAATTTTAGTGCAGTGTGGTTGTAAGGTGCAGTTCACCTTCTAACCTGTCAGCTTTTACTGCAGTGCCTATATCTTAGTAGAATTTACTATGTATTGCAAATGAAACATAAATTGGCAATATACAATGTTTTGAATGCAGCTATTAGGTCATATTTACATACAAGAATGCTTCTGTAATTAACATTTTGTTAACTATTCATATTTATACTGTGAAGTGTGCATGTTTGCATACTGGAAATGTTCTATGTATTCTAAGTAGACATCTATAATTGTATTAACTTAATAATCATATCAGTGCTAAAGATGTGACATTAAAGGCTAATTAATATGCAACAATAACCTTGTACTGTCTTATTTACTGATAGCAGAGGTTAGAACGGTAAATTTCTGGTTGATTTATATCATTTGAGGCATTTTATTGGGACATGCATATAGATGACCTGTTATTAAATCTGTTACACTTATGGACTATTGAATGAATGTCATGTATGATGTTATTGTCTCAGCCTGCCCATGTGAAAGCTTGCTTCCTTGGGTCGTCGCTGACAATCCCCATCACAGATGGGAAGCTAAACCTGGGAACCTGGCAAGGAGTTTGGCTCTGCGAGCATAGGAATCACGCTGGCAGCCGAAAGGTAACATACATTCATTATTATACTTTTATGATATCTAGAGTTCTTTATTTACAGGATATTCATATAAAAAACAAAAGTATATCTTGAAAAAGCTGTATAACAAATCAATTTGTTTACAACATCTATGACTCCTGATAGTGAAGCAGGTGTGATGGCTAACAAGTTGGTCAAGAGAAGATGTAGAATGAATAAATACATACTCGTACCATCAGATATGTACGAAGGGTAGCACATTTTTGGTAACCCCACCACTCACGGCCAGTTATGTTATCAATCCCTTAGAATCTGCCTAAATAGACCCGGGCTACTACTGAGAATCTTCTAATGGTATATCCCAATGATAATGCCAACCTGGGGATCAAACCTGAGGCCGAACACAAAGCAGTCCTTTGACTACCACTACTAGGCTAACAAGACAGAAAATTGTATTCCATTCCATAAATTAATAATTTCCTGTCAATTAATGTCAAGAAGGAGAACTGTAGTCCTGAAGTAGGGTTACCATTTCGAATTTGAATAGTTCTGACCAAAATTCGGATATTAGCAAATAAGTCTGGACATTCATATTTCTTTTATCAGTACCGTCAAATTGGGTGAATGGAAAGGAGGAAAGGACTCTAATTTGTTTACTGTATTATAATTAACGATTAAGCGCTCTTGTTGGCAACAAACTATATTAATTCGATGATAAAATCCCTTTTAAAGTTTTGTTCCGATTCACCCATGCATTCCTATTCACCCCGTTTGACGGTACTTATTTAACTGTTCTATTTTCTAAAATAATCCCCTTAAGTTACATAGTCCAGACAAATGACAAGGCTGGACAAAGTCCTGACAGGGGCCAAATATCCAGACATGTCCGGATAAATCCAGATTTAAAATTGTCCAGAAGTATCCGTGAAGTCCCCTTCATCTCTAAAAACAATTTGTGTAGAAGTTTGGCTATTGTATTTTACATGCCTTGTCCTAATACTTGTGTTTGTGTTCCCGCACAGGTGGTAGTGACGCTGTCGGGCTGCCCGCGCGACTCGCCGCTGTCGCCCGTGTCGGCCGCGTCGTGCTCCAGTTAGGAGCGGGGGGGGGGCGCGACCCCCCACACACACTCTCACTCGCGCCCCTCCTCCAAAAGCACGCGGAGGTAAACCCCGCGCCGACACCTTTTATATCCCGCACCTAATATAGACATAGTTCTTACTCTTATCTTCGAAGACAATATGTACATAAGATTAATATTTTGTAACGCTTCGCGAGCCACCTCACGCGGGACGCCTACGGTATCATAGAGCTCCTATTTGTAATATAGCGTTACAGGAATTGAAGGCGCTCCGGCGTCGAGTAGCTCGATCAGCCGCGTCCCGAGGCGAGGTGCCGCGCGATCTCTGAAACCTAATAATGTTACGTTCAGTCGGTATGCTGGACCCTGGACCCGTTGAACTTGTACATAAACATTATGTGCGATGGTTTTAAAGTATACATGCAGTAATTGTTGTTTTGTTATTGCAACTTGTCGATATAATGTACATAGATCACGCGTGGACGTTGTGACATTCCGCTTTGTAGGTTCGGTTCGGTCGTTGAAGAGGTTCATGTTTCATGTGGCACCTACTCTCACCATTATTAATCATACACTACGTTAGGACAAAGTATGAGATAAGGAGTAATGATTTGAATGGATCGAATATTTTTCACTACTGCACTTGTTTAAATTTTTTCAACGTACACTGGAAGACACTATATTTTTTAACATGGCAGCACATTAGACATTTTTATGGATTCGGACACTCATTTTACTACACCAATTTTGTATGTAATCGCACTGGTTAACGGTCAGTTCGTGTAAGTTTTAAGAGCTGAATGTAGGTTTATATAGTTAAGTACTTTGTACGTGTACGATAGCTCCCTTCTCTCTCCGTGTTAGGTTAGACTTTATTAACGATTAGTACGTGGAACATGTCCATAGCTTTAATTTTGTCACACCCGTTGTATCAACGGGTCCTTCGCGGGATGACAATGAGCTAACATTTGGTACCACTAGGTAGTAGTTGTATATCATTACTCTTAAGATCATGTAAGTGCCTCGAATTTATGGGGTGGTCATGTATAATTTGCAAACTCTCTTCAGAGACTATGAGTCGTTTCAGACAAACTGAACCACAGCTGCCGGCGCACTCGCGCTCCTAAAGTGTTCCGTTCCACTCCCAGCTCCCCACCGACCCCTCTCATCTGTTGCAACGTTCTCATATTTATTACGTGGTTTATATTACAGATGCAATAATTTCCTTCATTACCAAATGTACTACAAAATAGGTTAAAACGATTTAATTTCGCAATGTCTATAAAGGCGTATATGTATAGTTGTATGTCTTCCTATGTAAGTTCCATCACATAAGAACAAGTTTAGCGTAACGTGTCGGAATAATGTAACAATGTGAACGGAATTAGGGTATACAAACATCACCTTTATATCCGGCCACATCTATATAAATTAGATAAAGTAATGAAATTATCGCGATAGGGGCTCTAAATTGAATCTAAATTTGAGCATAGTCATAGTTATCAGGTGGAGTAATCAGTAGCGGGTGTTTTATATGATACGAGTCGTAGTGGAAATTACACAATGTAATTCATTCACACATTTTACAGGGTTGAGAACCCTGTCGTTTTACAGGAATTTAAAATATTCATTCCATGTTCGACATTCCATCAACAGCGGACCTAGTAGACGCGGCCGAGGGCTCGACGAGTGGACCCGCGGCGCGCTTGCGACCGTTTCGTTGCGTTCGGCTTTAGATGTCCCATCGAGATCGCTTGTGTGGCACAATTTTACACTTGAAACTTAGTTAGGAGTTAATAAATTATAAATAGTAGGGTACAGTTGCGTTAAGTAAATATAAGCGGTGTTGACATGGCACGCGACACGCGACCTGCCGCGTCACGCCGCGCACACCTTGTTTTGATACCGCATTGTACAAAGTGTAGATGTCTCGCGTCGCCGTCGCCGCGTCGGAGGCACGGCAGACGGACGGACAGACGGACAGACGGTCCATCTCATGGACTACTTAGAGTTACTTCACTTAGGGAGCTTGTTGTACCTTCATATTCGGGCTTTTGATAGATTCACGTTACACTTTACGATTTTTTAAGTTTTTTTGATTATATAGACATAGGAAATGTTTTTGGAATTATCTAAACAGCTTTATAAAGCTTAATTATGCTTCGATTGGATATATTGTTTATTAGTTATCAATATAAAACTTTTATCTACTATGCATGATCAATGTACTATGTAACAATTTACTAGTTTCGCGAGTTATATTGTTTGTTTTTACTGTTTATTATAAAATTATTGATTGCTTTTTTAAACTTTTTGGGTTGTACTTAGGGGTGTGCAAAGGGTTTGCTATTAAGTGCTTTTTAACACATAATTAATTAAGGAAGTGTAAATATTTTTTGCATTAATATAGTGTACATGTACATTTATCCATGTACATAATGATTCATAATGTAAAAATGTTCAAGTGCTATTTGTGTATGGGTGTTACGTATGCCACTGCCATGAAGATTTGCCTGTTTGTTATGTTGGTTTAATGTTCAATTGGAGGCTCCAATGCAAAAAGCTGATTAGTCCCAAATGCCTAATTTAAAAAACAATTTTGGTTGAGTTACAAAACTGTACAAAATCTATAAGTGATGAGCATTTTGAATATTGTAAATTAATATGTTTTTATTAATAAATATTAGTATTAAAGAACATGAGAAATATGACAAAATAACATTTTATTCATAAAAAATATGAGAAACTTATCAGTGGTACTTATATACTTTTTAGGTTGAACATAACATTTAACTTAAAAAAATTAAAAAACAAATCAAATAAACATTAATATTATTATCATAAACTCAACTCTACTCATCAAACTCTTCAGCCTCATCAGAATTAGTGGTCTCTGAGGCATGAGCACTCAAGGTCTCATAGAACTTTTTGTATTCACATTTTCAAGGTGAGAAGGTGTTTCACATCTTCAACTTGTGCTAACGCCGAGGTCTAGAAGAACCTTCATTTTGTTCCACTTATGGTCGATGCCTTTGAGGATTCTTTGCTGTTATGCATCTCATGCATGCATGTAGCTTGAAGTCATATATTATTATCGAAAAAAAAGCAAATTTCCTGTAAACAACAACATTATGTTTAAGTATCTATTAACCATCGTTCATTATGAATTAGTATAAATTTTGCATGCTCTACATAAGTGTCCTTTTCTTAGTGTTTTCACGCGATTCATGATTTTTATTACAATCTTAAGTCTCACTGTAAGAATCTTTTCACATTAATTTTCCCGCGAAAAGTGACTAGTGACGTACCGATAACCGTACACACAACACGTCACAGTGACAAATGACAGGACTAATCTACGTTAGTGTTGCAAGCCGAATTAACGATTTTTTGCATTGAAGTGAAGAGACTTTTTAAGTTGTAGCGACTTATTGCATTGGAGCCACCAACTAAAAGTTTTCTTTTTAATGTCATTATAATATAAAATTAATAAAGTGCATACAATACATTTATAGTAAACCGAAGAAATCCTACTTAGTAGATAAGTTTCCAAAGACGAGAAGCGACTGGTTCGCCTAGTAATAACTAACATTTCTTTTGTTTGTCGTTAAGCATTCCTGTCCCGGGGCATGTTTTGTTGTTCCGGAATAACGTAGGTTAGAGGTGTCCCAAGTTAGGCTGTTCACTAACAACGAATGTGTCAAGTGTTTTACCTTTAAGTGGACTCCCAACTCACCATTCCGAGTCATAAGCCATACAGTAAATATGTACAACCATATACGTAACCACAGTTATCAGACACATAGCCGAAGTTAAGACTTAAGTATCGAGTGTTTATTTGTTCTCTGATGTATCATGTATTCTGTTTATATTACAACAGTTCAATAAATAAGGGTTCGGATTTTTATCTAATCATTTAAATATTTAAAAAATCAATAAGCGTCATTCATTTGTTAAATTAAATATTAATTGCACATAGGAAAATGAGGTTGTATTCTGGATTAATAAAAATAACCAAAAACGGATGACAAATAATTTGTGTGTATATTATTTAAGATCAGTAATAAATATTAATTAATATCAATATTATGATTATACAGTTGATTGGTTCACGTTTTCTTAGAGGATCCCCGTCAGTTGTATAAATTGTTGGGTTTTATGGTTCACTTGTATATGACGTTGGGATATCTGTCACAATAAAATTTCATTGTATCATATAACTTGTACAATATAAATATATAGATCCACAATTATAAAAGAGATTAAATATTTGCAAAAGTTAATATCGTACGAGTTTTATTTAATTTTCATACAAAACACCTCACGTCAGTTCAACTTACGATTAATCTCTAAGCGGTAAGTACTTATCTTTTATTGTTAATTAACTATATCTATGTTATTTGGTATCAGTTATTTAAGTTGTTTTCTCTTCGCTGGCGATCTTATGAGGTCCGGGGCCGGCGTCTGAAACAAACATTGAAGTTTCATTAAGGCGACAATACGTGCCAGCGACCTTGAACGAGTGGGAGGAGCATACGAAACTTTTAAGCGAATAAAATTGCACAGAGCGTTAGCCTCTACCCTGACATTGGTCAGCGATGCACTGCCGCCCGTCGCCCGCAAGAGCCCCCGCTTCAACGCGCATCAAGTTTATTCGCAAAAACAACCCACCTTGATTTATCAAACACAATACAAATAAAAGCCGTATACAAAAATTTGAGTATTTAACTGTCTTTTAGATGGTGCAGATTTCATAAAAATACGCCCGATAGTTTTTGCGTGATTATCGTTGTTGTGTTCGCGTTAGACATTATTTTACAATTTAATTACACTATGTTATAAAAATATAATTTCAAATATTCTCATATCAAATTACGAAGAAAATAGTCTAGTTTATCATATATTTTTTTCAAATAAATAAGACTATTCGTTCAGACGTGATGTTCAATTTGAAATCATTAAAAGTCGTATATCTTCGCCTTACGAGGAATCATTGAGGACGAGCATGATCTATACTTAAGTACATATTATAAAATAGTAATAAAGAATATTTGTCTGGATGTATGTTCCGGATTGGTGCAAAAACGGCTGAGTGGAATTGGATGAAATTTTTGCACAGATAGTTTATAATCTGGATTATCACTTAAAGTACTTTAAATTCCGGTGGTACGTTCCCGTGGGATATTTTCTTACATCCACGCGGGCGAATCCGCGGGCAAAAGTTAGTCATTTAAAAATGAATAATTACAGAACTTTGAATGCGCTTGTAAATACAATTTACTCGTGCCTCATTCGTAATTAATTAACGAAGCAATTACTATAATTACCTTCAATCATAGGTACTGCGGTGGTGCTCTTATTATTGGCTTTGTTTAGGGCTGCCGTCAGTCCATTTGCCATTTGTCGGAACTCCTGGCTGGCCACCGATAGTTCACCCAGCACGAAGTTCAGGTTGGTTTCCAACTCTACGATGCGTGTCGTGATGCCGGTCACCTGGGAACGAACACAATTGGCTTAATGAAACTCAAAGCTTATTGCAATACCTACGGTAAAGGTCGTTCGCTAGCTTACCTCCTTTTGCACTTTGTCCAGTGTCGCTGTACTAGCATTAACGTAGTCCTGTGAGAATTCCTGTCGACGAAAGGCATTAATTAGTTTTTATTCCAATTAAAAATGAACAGTTGTTAAGTTTATTGAATGTGTGATAGTATTTTTATAAGAATTTAGATACGGAAAGTATCTTTCAGCTATCAACAAAAAAACGAAAAAGAAGTCACACGACGCGCAGTCTTTAACTCCTTGGAGACCCATAAAATGCTCAGCCTGGTTTACATTGTAACGCTAAACACAGTGAGGTGAGTAACTACATAAACAAGTGAACCGCAACGTTAAATATGTGGAAAATGACTGTCAGAAAGCGGTATCACATTCCTTACGTCAGACGTAGGTACCCTGGACCGTAGGCCTCCTGCCTCCATGCTACAAGGCTACTGCCTTACCATGGGACAGATGACCCAAACTTTGCTTTATGTACAGTCAGATAAAAATAATTGTTAAGCAAATTGACACCCCACGTAATTTTTCCTTGTTATAGCCATTTCATACAACTGACAAAGAATTATAGTTAGTTGTGATTAAATATGCGGACACTTTAAATTGGTTGTTAAAAGAGATACGTCCTGTATAGCTATATACAGGACGTATCTCTTTCACACTGTGAAATATACTAAAATAATATTGCTTTATGAGGTGGTGGTAGGCCCCCTGATCTCATACCTCAGAAGTTCTACAGTTTGCAGTTAAAGATAATTCTGGAGAGTTACACTTACGGAAAGTTTATTAAGAGCCTGGCTGCTCATCATGATCTGCTGGTGCATGATGCCGATCTGCCGCCACACTTGCGACATCTCCCCTTCGATCTTGGCTCCCAACGCGTTCATTCCAGTAGTCTGGTTATCCGTTATCACTGTCTCGATGTGGTCCAATCTAAAATAGGGTAACATAACATTAGGATGCAAATCTGTAGTGTGAATTGCTCACGCTTTTCATACGACGTTTTTCTACACACTTGCAAGGAAAAGTTGGTACATAATATTATTATCAATTTATCTTCCTCAGAGTTGAATATAATAAATCAAATCGGAAAGAAAGCGAAAATAATTTGAAGGTGCTTCCAGTCTGCACCGGATATTTTCGTATTTCCGGGATGGATTTTTATTTGGATTTTATATACCTAAGCTTCTTAGATAGTAGTTAGCCCAGATTCGCATGGACGATAATATCGCCGCGATTCTCTCGCTCCTGGAGGCGGCCCCATAGCGCCGAGAGTTGAAAATCTAACAGTTTGTTTTATTGACGCGCTGGGATGCGCTCTGTTGGATTCTCAATGCTCAGCTCAACACCGAGAGTTGAAAATCCAATGCGCGACAAAATTCCGCCGCGATATTTTTACGTCCGTGCGAACATGGGCTTAGGTATATCAATAAAAAATCGGCCAAGTGCGTGTCGGACCACGCACAACGCAGGGCTCCGCAGTTGGGATGAATTTATCCCATGTAAAAACTTTGCATTGTAGTTGAAAAACATGTTCTCCGGTACGTTCCAACTGTAAATGTTAGTTGGTCGACTATTACTCGTAAACTTGTAAAGCGTACTTAACTGTGCCTGTGATAGTTTTCCTTTTAATTTCGTTACACATATTAAAAGCAACCATTTAGCATGGGGGGGGGGGGGGGCAACTGACTAACAAAAATTACCTACCAATTTAAAGCTTAATTTTACGCAAACGGATCCCTGAATCGAAAATGGTTTTCACAGACCCGTAATATTTTTGAATGGCCTATCCAACGATACCACACCATGGGATAGATGAGAAATAAAAAACATCCCCACTTTACGTGTACAGGGTAACCCAATTTTCTTTTTCATGATTTTATTTTACCACTTTGTCGCCGTGATTAATATGTATATCCTTGCCAAATTATAGCTTTCTAGTACTAAGAGTCTCTGAGCTAAGCTGCGGACGGACGGACTGACGGACATAGCGAAATTATAAGGGTTCATTGTTGACTGCGGAACCCTAAAAAGAACGGAATTACGGAACTTTATGTTTTGGCAAACTGAAAATGTAACTAACCTAAAAGTATGTTTTGGAATTAACTAATTTCTAATCTTAGTAAGTACCTAGTTCATTTGCCATGTACTCACTTGCCGCTGACAGTCTTGTTCATTTGCTTTTGTTGTAATTTGATAAGTTCGCCGACCTCCATCAAAATCTGGTTGACTCCATACTCAAAGCGTTTCTTAGTGGCTATCACGTTGTCAGCCGTCTCCAAGATCACTTGTCCGCTCTTCGATAGCAGATGAACCTGCAAGTACGTATATTTAGATTAGAAGATACTTCAGCGGTGGTGGCCCAGTGGTACCTAACGGCCCCGACTTGCGAGTAGGTAGGTAATGTTATGGGTTCGAACCCAGACAGGCGTTTTACTTTGTATTTCATCAACACTGTGCTCAAAACAGTGAAGGAAAATATCGTCTGGAAACATCGGCTATTCTAGAGCCAAAAAGTTCGAAGACATGTGAAATCCACCTATCCGAACCTGCTTGACACGCGTGTTGGGTTACAGCCTGTTTGCAGTGGAAACATTATACACTGATACGTAAGCGCTGAGCAGACGATGGACAATTTGGAATCGTATGGAAATCCTGGGAGTTTATTTGTCCTACGTGTGCGTTATTGCATAAATCTCCATACGTTCTATCGTCGCGGACTAATCTTTCGCGGTCAAATTGCCCACCATCTGCTGAGTGCCTTAAGGTTCTGCCTTATTGGGATTAAAAATGTATTAGTAGCAGCCTAAAGTCTGGATTTGTACCCGGTTACGTGGGATTTACCCGCCAATGACTGGCGAAATCTGGGTGTACTACACAATATTACAATGCCTACCCCTTAAGATAAAATGGGCTTGGTGTTTGTTATGTTAAGTATACTTATTCATAACTAACCGTCATCTCAAATAGATTTTCTAATGTATGAACTAAAAATACTAAAGTTGTCATCAAATAGCACCGCCAATCGCAGTTCAGCATTAAAAGTCAGACTGCCGCAGTACCTAAGCAAAAATGTAAACAAAAGGTGTATTTAGTTAGGCTCATTTTTTCTCATTTTTCCCTCAGATGCGTCCCTTTTACTTATGGCGGCAGAACAACCCTATAAAGACAGCTAAAGCTTTCGAAGAATAATGCTCTGCGAATCGTGCTTTGGCAGGCAAATTCGCGACTCGTGACCCTCACTCGACACATATAACTTCCAGTCGACCCACAAAGATCAGTGCCGCAGATACGACACAACTAATATAGGCCATCTCATCAAATTAATCAAGGCTTCAGACAAAGGTCATCGCGAGCTTTAATGCCACCCGATTCACTTTTATGGAGAACCTACTCTCAGCACACTCAAGACTTAGAGGGTCTAAAACTGTGCAGACACCGTATTATGACGTGTTAAAGCCATCATTGTTCCAGCGTGAAAGAGAGACGGAGCTATATATGACCGATAGCACTATCCCTTTTTCGGAATGGAACCACGATGGTATTACCACGTCATAGTAAGGCAACAGGTGGAGTATTTCAAGGAACCTCGCTAATACAGCAATAGGGATAAGCGGAAGAGAATGATGATGATGGTGATTTGCCTCGTCGATCTGGTGGTCAAATGCGACAGCTGGGCTTTGAATTGAAACACGGTTTCGATACCCAACTCTGACTAAGTATATTTGGGTTTTTAATTAGGGAATTTTCAGCAGCATCGCAGGACGAAGGAGTAGCAGATTAAGGTCTATTAGTGCTTACATGGGTGATGAAATGAATGTGGTTGATCAGGGACTAAACTACGGTCAGTTTACCTGTAAGTACTGCTTTGAAACTGATAATATTATGTGTCAGTCAGGAAGTATAATTTTTCAATTTTATGTTTAACGAAACCTACGTTATTTTTTTATTATTTTTTAAATTGTTGTTAGTTTTGTTGGTACTGCTTTTGCGGCCAGCACCGACTGCTTTAAAGCAATAGTGCGCAAGAGAGTGGCCTCCCTGATGCGTCGTATGCGGGGCAGCACCAAACACGTTAACAGAAAGTGTTGAGTGTCCTATTGTGGGGCACTGGAATGAGGTACACAGTACTGGTGGTGTCCTTTTTAATGTAAAATAAATGGTTAACTTGAATAATTAGGTGTAAGTTACTAACATAGTTTTAAGCTTTACTAACAATTTTATATGGAATTCATGTTCTGAACTAAACAAATATTATTATTATATAATCTACCTACTTATTTTTTTTTGACTTTTTGTATGTATCTTGATTTTAACCGTTTGTAAATTAACATGTCCTATTTAAGAAAACCGGGTGATCTGTAACTAGGTACCTTCCTATCTCAGACAGCTTTCTCTATTCAAGATTGTGCATCTTAATTATAAACCAATTCCTGTAATTTGATGTTGACATAAATAAATAAAAGGACCTGTCCGCTCACCTCAGCACGTAAAGTCTCGTAGCTCCTGGAGATGTCGCTGTAGGCGTGTTCTGTCATGGTGTTGCTCTGCGTCAGGCTTCGCTGCACATCCTCGTTGGTCGTCACCAGACGGTCACCCATCTCACGCAGTTTCGACACCATCTTTGTTACAGCTGAAATATGAGAAACATTTTAAAAAGGACTCTAAGCTACTTAGTTTTTTTTTTTTTTTGGCTGATACGGGACCATTCAAGTATTACGTAAGTACCAAAGGAGGTGGGGGGTCTTTGCTTTGCTTATTTTTGCTGATAAGGAGGAGGAGGGTTTTAAAAATTACAAAAAAAATCTGCAAACGTAGGTACAATACTTGAATGGCCGCTATGGTCAGGACTTTGGGGAAGATCCAAGGCTAGTTACAGCTTCAATCAATCATCTCAGCCTATCGCTGTACACGGATGAACATAAGGCATTTTACAAATTGCGTCACAACACGCAATTCTCGGCCTGCCGCATCCTGTCTTTCTTGAAATCCTGGCCACTGTTTTATGATCTCAGTCTAGCCGTGGAGGCTTCGCTGTCTCCAAGGGCAATAGTTATAAGTAAATAAATTCTGTCTACTTCTCTATCCTGTTGAACTAAGTTGGATCCGGTGTCCTAAGACAACTAATTAGAGAGGAAAGTAAGATATTTGAACTGCAATAAAGTTTAATATTCTTTGGGTCAAGCAAGTGACGACGGATGCGCGTACCAATTTCGTAATCGATAAACGTGGCACTCGATAATTGTGTCTTGGATATTGATTGCTACCAATTACCACTGGAGTTACGAAAAACATCATCTTTACAAAATTGATTAATAGGAAAATTTATAAAACAGTCAAGTTGGTTGACGCAGTATTTTTTTTTTAATCATGACTTTCTTGCTAATCACCACAGCGAGAATCTGTACTAATAAATCTGTCGATTTAGGTACAGTCGCCAGCACATCAAGTAGTCACAAACTGTCAAATTTTCTCATTTGATTTTGAACTTAACTTGTAGCATTTTAAGGTTTAAAATCGTTTGGAGAAATTTGACAGTTTCTTGTGGCTTGACCTGCTGGCGACTGTACTTTTACTTGGCTTTTACCTCTTTATAATAAGTACCAGAAGATAAAACAATACAATGCATTAGGCACATTCGGTTCCTTCATGTTTTTTTTTTTCAAATCTCTATGTGGTCTAAAACCATCTTCGCATTATTGCCTTTCTAATGAAGGGCAAGCCCGTTTGGGGCACATCGGTTGGATGGTTTCAAAGTCTATAACGGACATAGGTAGAAACAATTTTTGTGTTTTATATAAATGTACTTAAATATACTCGTAGATTAGTACCCTAATACCTATTTTATAGAGGTAAAAGTGAGTCGGTTTGTAAAGGGATCAACTGATCCGATTCGGAAAATTATTTAATTAATGTGAAGCTAAAGTATTGCAGAGTGTCATCACAGGTGTCATCCTTTCCTATCCTACTAATATAAATGTGAAAGTTTGTGAGAATGGATGGATGTATGTTTGTTACTCTTTCACGCTAAAACTACTGAACGGATTTGGATGGAATTTGGAACACAGATAGTTTATACATACATACACAAACTCACTCAGATAGTTTAGAACCTGGATTAACATGTAGGATACTTTTTATCCCGGTAGCATGTTCCCGTGGGATAATTTCTGACATCCACGCGGGCGAACCCGCGGGCAAAAGCTAGTAGAATATTTATATTTAATCTTATAACAAGAAAATTCACGCGACGTCGCGAGCAGAAGCTAGTTTTAAATTAGATCAATTAAATGCTACATGAATGACTGAAGACCCGACAAAAATAATATCATTCGAGAATATCGCACAACTTTGTAACAATTTATAAACCTACTAGCTATTGCGCGCGGCTTCGCCCGCATGGATGTCGGAATTTATCCCACGGCAACGTACCTACTACCGGGATAAAAAGTATCCTACATGTTAATCCAGGTTATAAACTACCTGTATTCCAAATTCCATCCAAATCCGTTCAGTAGTTTTAGCGTGAAAGAGTAACAAACATCCATCCATCCATCCATCCTCACAAACTTTCACATTTATAATATTAGTAGGAAGTAGGACATGTGAAGTACAAGTTAACACGTAGGTAGGGTATCTGATCTACTTACTGAAAAATCGACTTTTGTAGCTGACCGCGTCGCTCCATTATTCGAATGCAGAAGGTACCTATGTAAACTAAGTAGGTCAATCCATGGCCGAATGTTAAGTATTATTTGTACCGTGACTAGGTAAATCAAAGCAATCGATGAATGGACGCGTAGTACCATCGTATTTTCAAGGTGGCTTGAAGAAACTTCCTTTGACAAAATAAGTGGTAGGTATCATTCGTTAGGAAAAAGTACCTACCTAAGTATTTTTTTTTTTGTGAATTTGCCCTATGGCACACCAGCGGGGTTATTTCGTAACACACTAACAGTAGCAATGGCTTTCATTTTGACAGTTCAATAACATTAATTGCTACGTTGTTGAGCAGACAAATTTTTCGAACATATGAAGCAAAGCAATATCCTTCATAATGATTGTGATTGATAGTGTGTTACGCAATTGTGGTTCTAATTGACCTGATAGTAATTGTCACCGCCTCCTATGGCAATTCCAGAGCATCGCATACGTTAATGAAAAGCTGAAATGTATTCATGTAATTCCATCGGCACCTATAGGTAGGTACCCTTAAAATTAGAACACGCTGCTTGGCGAAAGAAATAATCATGTTAGTAGGGCGGTACTTCCCCGGACGAGCTCTTAATTACGAACATCTAATTACAACAACAAAAAAGGTGACATAAACTCACCCATTTCGTTGTTAATAAGTATGGTTTCAGTGGCTTTGTTGACAGCTTCTAAAGTGTGATTTGTGGAGCGAAGCAGGTCAGCGTGTCTTGGCAGGTCTTTCCACATGCTCTCCGCATCGGATAGCAAGCGCTGGATCTTCTTTACCTCTATCTCTTGGCGCTCCATCACTGGGAAATTAAATTAATTAAGTAATATGGAGAAACGTAATCACTATGTTAATGATGAAGAATTTATGCATGCATGTCTACATAAATCTCGGGTGTAACTTGGTTGTGGAAAGGGTCCATAACTACGAAGATGCCTATAAAAGCATCAATCCTATCATAAAGCACGATAGTGCAGCTAAAAGCCGACTTAAGTACACACGCCGCTGAAAAGTAGGCATACAAGCTATTTTACCTAAGGTAGATCTATTAAATTGAAATAGGCGTGTAGTTACTGTGGAGGCTAGTAGATAATTAAATAAACCAACCAAAGAAGGCTATGAAACAAGTAAGTAATTAGAAACGAAAGTAGTTAACTAGTTACCAATGTAGTTAAAAGTTAAGCAATTATACCTTCACTCATCTTGCTGTGCCACGCCTCATCAGCGAGCGACACTTCGTTCAGCGGCACGAAGTCTGTCGGCACCTTAGTGCCGTTGTACTCATTCAGCTTGAGTTCGTACTTATTGAGCAGCTTCTCTGCGTCAGTTATGTGCTTCTCGAACGGGTTCATGTCTGAGGCGACTTCTAAACACATCGAGCGGAGGGACTCCTGAAAAAATAGGAGATTTTACACTAATTTTGCTAGCCGTACCTATCTACGAGTACAAACATTTTTGTTTCATAAGGAAGTATAGGTACGTAGGTACACACGGCTACATATCAAGCTATTACAGTTCCAGTATAAGCTGATCTCGCATTGTATAGGAATTCCGTACAATGAGAGGTCAGCTTATACTGGAAATATATAGCTTGATATGTAGCCTTGATGAGTACCTGTGATGTTTCTGATCCTAATTAATTAAAAATGTCCGAGCAGTGGTGGCCCTAGGGTAGCGGTCCCGATTTACGAGTTGTAAGTCCTGGGTTCGAACCCAGGCTGGCACTTTACTTTGTGTAAATAATTTCATCACCACTATCTCAAAACGGTGAAGGAAAATATCGTGAAGAAACCGGCATGTCCTAGAAACAAAAAATCGGCGACATGTGACATGATTTACCAACCCGCACTGGGCCCGCGTGGTGGATTATGGCCCACTCCCTCTCACCGAGAGGAGGCCTGTATCGCAGCAGTGGGAACATTAGGTATAGGCTGAGTATGAAACTAAACTAAGAACAAGGGAACGTATAGTGTTACTTCTTCTGGCTATAAGTAAATACGGACTTGTAAAAGATGAAATTGAACACGGATTGTGCAAAATATGACATGGCCAAGAAAGAAGAACGGCTAATAAAGACGCAGTTAACTGCACGGCTATGAGCCGTTAGAAGAGAAGATGTGCTGCGCCAACCCCGGATAAATTGGTAGATACTCGTATAGGTAAAAGCAGGAGGATGGTGAAGGATATTATTAGTTTAAGGTATTATTCAATACAACAACGCTTTTGGATTCGATGTTGTAGTCTTTGGACTTACCGAACTTAAACTACTCTTCAAGCTTTTAATTTCTTTCTTGACCGCATCAATTTTAGAGTCGGTAGCGTCCAGCCTCCTCTGTAAGACGTCATCATTAGCCGTCAGGTTATTGTCCAAATCTGCAGGGGTCGCCGGCGCTGGCGTCAGTGACACCAAAGCTTTTTGTATACTCTCAAGTGCATTACTGATTTTGGTCTGGGAGGTCTTTTCACGTTCTTCTTTCTGCAAAGAAATTTTTTTTGGAAAATCCAAAAGTGCACGACTCATAATGCTTATTTAATTATGAAATATAAAAAAATAAAAATAAAACTTAAGTCGATCAAAATTAATTGCCGAAAAAACAGCTGTAGTAGGAAGAAGGTACTGCACAAGCGCCCCTGGTGGAATAAATGTACATAATATCTATAGATATATCACCATCCATATGTTAATTTTCTATGGATATAAATAGATGTACAGTCTTGTAGTTTTCGTTTTTTATTAATTGTAATTAAACGACACTGAATTAATTAGCCATTTGCATTCAGTGACCTACAATTGTCGATTAGAATTTTAAAAAAAAAAAAAACTCAAATAATAGTTTTTTTCACAAGTTACAGTGTTTCCGGGTTTCACACATGACGGACAGGAATTCTTTTTGACCTATTTTGGTGTTTTTTTCCAATTCTATTGCAGTAAATCAATTTTTAAAAAGTATGAAATTAATCTCCATTAAATTATCTCGACAATAGTATGCAAAATATCTTGATTCCGTGAACTAACAAGGCTATAATAATAAAAATAGCCGCCAAAATGAGGCGAAAAAATTTTTTCGATCGTAAAGCACTCTCTGATGCTTCGCATCATGAGTCGTGCAATAGATAGGGTTTCACAATAAGCCTAAAATCAAATATATAGAAACAGTTTTCGATTCAATATTGTCTAAGCTAAACATTGATAGAGCAATGGAGGGCATAACAAAACATTCACAACACTTCAGCGCTCGAATTTTTAAGAAATCACACATTCAAAATAATAGAAAAAATCGTAAAAATAGGCGCAAAATCGTACAAACCTGTAAAAGTATGGTCTCTACATTGGACAACCGGTCGTCTAGCCTTGAGATCATTCCTTTCAATGGCTCTAAAGCTCTGTGCTTCTTATCGAGGCCGTTCAGCATCTTCTTCACCTGTTCACCGAGAGCTTTCTCTCTGAACTCATGCCTCTCCAGCTTGTCTTCTGACGTGCGGATCATGTGGACTAGTGACAGCAATGCTTCTCTGATGTCTTCGTGCCTAGAAAATAGTTTCAATGTAAGGGGTGCTACACACTGTTCGGCATAAAGGCTCCTACAAACAGACGCGACACAAAGGCACCGCCTGTCGCGCGACGAGCGGTGCCTTCGTGTCGCGTGCGATTCGCGTCGCGTGTCGCGCCTGTTACTGAAACCTTAATTCGGCACAGGCCGGGCGGTGAAAAAGAATGTATGTTTGGCCACCCGGCTTCGTCGAAAAGGCTCCTACAAACGGGCGCGACACGCACCGCGAATCGCACGCGACACGAAGGCATCGCTCGTCGCGCGATAAGCGCGTAGATACGGGCGGTGCCTTTGTGTCATGTGCTGTATCACGCCTGTTTCAACGAGCTTATAAGGCGACCCGATCAAGTGTGTAACACGCCTTAAGGCTCCTACAAACAGGCGCGACACGCGACGCTAATCGCGCGCTACACCAAGACACGGCACCCCTTTGAAGCGTCGCCCCTGTCTGTGGGAGCCTTTAGTAGACGTTTTGTCCTTTAAGTATGTTTAAATTTATTTTTATTCTTAGAGCAAAAGTTGCAGTGAATTCCTCATTGCTTTAGCGGTCGCAAGTTCGCATCCGTGAATGTGAATACTCAGCAAGGGGTCCCGAGTTCGATTCGCATGACCAGTCATAGTGTTATTGAGTTTAATAAGTTCCGATCGAGACCTTCGAGTTCCTATTGGAGAAATGACTGTATTCGCAAGACGATGACATACCCACGTTTTAAAAAAATTATATTAGTTAATGTGAGACTGGGTACTTAATATTAGTATGTAGCTAGCTTGTAATGTTATTGTTTTTTTTTTTTCTATAATTTATTGTAAGTATTACGTATGTGTTAGTTTAATAATTTTAATGAACGTGATTTTATTTATTTATTTATGATTTCAAACACAATGTGAATTGTTCCTGAATAAATTGAATTTAATTGACCGAAATTAATCCGCGACAACCCTGAACACACGTTAGTAGGTAATAAACGTGCATGAGGTACCTAAGACTACGCTGGAAAAGTTAAACTGTTAAAATTAAGTTAAACAGTTAGCTACTTATAATTATTATTAACTACTGTGGTGTCTGTGGCCCTTGCTGTGCGCAAAACAGTATAAATGTGATATTTAACACAAACACAACACACAAATACAAAACTCAATTTACAAATCGATTTCCGATTCGAAGAATATACCTACATTGTTTATGTATAGGCACAGCAAGCTGTTCCGGTATTAGAGGGTAAATGCACCGATTATAAACACTGATTTGCCTAACTGGTAAGTGCACCGCTTAGAAATTGTTTCTTCCGGCATTCGATTCCCAGTTTACCAGTGAGATTAGATAAAGTACCTATATAGTCCTAAAAGGTTAGTTAGATGTGTCTATAGATATGTCTTCGAAAAAATCTGCTTCTTCATACCAAACTCTACATAATAATGTTATTTTATGAGCGAAAGCTGCAGCCTACCTTATTGCGAAACGTTATCACTTGTTTCAACGATTTCTAATTAATAAAAGTTCTACCTAATTACTATACCTACTATTCTAAGGGCTGATTTCACCAATGAAACTAAACGCGATCAGCACATCTAAACTGAGTTCAAGAACTGTCAGTGCAATTTTCCCCAACAAGGATGACCAGAGATCGAATATTCGGATGCATATTTCCCTAAAGTTAATTTTTAGCTGTGAAGGTATGGAAGCGGCTTCTTAAAATATATACTTTTGTATCTTTAAAGTTTATAAAGCAGAGGTAGA
The DNA here is from genome assembly GCA_916610205.1 of Griposia aprilina. NCBI lineage: Eukaryota > Metazoa > Arthropoda > Insecta > Lepidoptera > Noctuidae > Griposia > Griposia aprilina. Next base: position 16,517,575 of record OU744302.1, read on the forward strand.
CAGACGAACTGATATTTGACAATGATGATTCAAACAAACTGGTTCTAATTTCAAGATTAAACATCTCGCTGTCAAAGAAATGGACGTGGCTAGACTGGTTAGCGTAGGCCGACTCCTTATTCATACCGACATGTGAAATATGGTGTCCACTTTAAAAGTTTAAATACTAAGGATATCTACCGTTAAAACTGCTGTTAGAAAGTTAAGTTTATGAAATTTTGACGAATCGAAATCTACTTTAGAAACTTGAACTACCCACACATACCTACCTAACTTCTCAGATTTTGGTCATACGTAAAGTCCATAAACCTATGTTTTGTGATAGCCTAGCTAGATGAACTAGATACCTACCAACTAAATAATAGACAAAGGCATCGCCGTTGTCTTGAAGATTTTATAAAGCCCAAACTCCAAGTTTGGGAAATAGTCCATTAAGGATTAAATACATTTAGAAATCGATTGTTCCGATTCGGATTAGCAATTAGAAAGAAGTGGGCGATGACAAATGACTGTAGATACTACTACTCGTAGACTTATGTACGGTCAGTACTCTGCATTACTTGACCCCTCTTACAAAGAAGAAGAAGAAGGGAAGAGGGGTCGGATCATGCATATAGAGGTATGAGGAACAGGGTGTAAAGCTCACTCATACTCTATGGAAAAGGGAGGATCCTCCGACCAGACGGGTGTTGTGTCTGGTGGGCAACTGCCCGACAGTTGACGACGGGACGTTGTATATATGCTAGCCGCGCGGTAAACTCTGCTTGCGCGATGCAGGATTTGCGTGACGTCAGTATGACGTGTAGCTCGCATGTGGCGATGTTGATACCGCTACATGCAGCACCCTAATTGCGTAACACACTATCTATCACAATCTGAATCATTCTGAAGCCTATTGCTAATCCATTGCTGCATATGTTCAAAAAAATTGTCTACTCAGCAACGTAAATAACGCAATGAATGTTGTTGAACTGTCAAAATAATAGCCATTCCTGTGCGTTACGCAATCATACCGCAGATTACTGACTTTACTATACTGCGGTAGAGGTACCTACACAAAAGATGGTTGATTTTTAACAGTAAGGCAGATAGCAATAGATGCTGCTGATTTTTTGTGGAACTAATGAGTATGAAGGATTGTAGCACGTGGGGTTCTGTAGTTCCAGCCTAGCTCCTTGGAACAAAGTCCCACAAGGTACATGACCATAACAAACTACAAAGTAACATTTTACCCCCACACATAAATTAATTAGCCACTCAAATTACAAATGCTCCATGTCACAGACCATAAAACGCATGTCGAGATCTGTCGAAGCTATTTTAAGGCAGGTAACCGTACGCCTAAAATACAACGAAATGCAGAAAACAGAACTGGCTCAGTGTATTATTAATAGCTCAAGTTCTAGTTGCTAAACTGCAACGTAGAATAATGCATTCCAGCTGGCAATACAATGCGCAGTGCAGTGCGCTGTGTGCGCAAAAGTTTGTGCATAAGATGTAAATACCTAAGCTGAAAGGCCAACGAGTCATTGTTGATGCCTCATTAAAATTCTGTCTTCATTTCTGGGTACTTAATCTAAATATAGAATTAACTTTTGTTTTGTGATTTTTATTAATTGACGTCAGATAATAAAAGACTGCTGCATCACACTATCAATCACAATATGAATAATTTTGAAGGATATTGCTTATCCATTTCTTCATATGTTCGATAAATTTGTCTGCTCAACAACGTAAATACCGCAATGAATGTTGTTGAACTGTCAAAATGAAAGCGATTACTAGGTAGGTACCTACTGATAGTGTGTTACGTAATTACCGCGCAGGTCTTTCACCTTTACCCAAAAACTAAACCAGATCGATTATTTTTGTGTCTCGTTATTGAAAAACTACATCGTAAAAGATCAGTCTACGCATGTCCACTAAATAAATAAAGTTTTATTTTAGTTTCTATTCATAGAACATCAATCAGAACCTAAATAGAAGTGGTTTAATGTTATGGTCTCTTCCTAGCGGTCCGTTTAATGAAGATGTATTGCTTTCCATGCATTATTGGACGATGCACTTCAGTTACAGACAGATAAAAATATTATTTGAAGATTTATGACTGGCTTCATTCGTTCACATCAACCATATACGAATTTTAATAGATTGCGTAAAGCCATAAAATAAACTTTTGGTTTTTCTCTTGTATTTCTAAGAGAGTCTATTATAATAACCATAGTGCTAAAGGCGCTAAAAATTTTGTAGGCTCATAAAGAATTGGACAAGAATATTTTATCTGTGTCGTATCATCTTCATTATTTTTATGGGTCGATTCTTTGGCGGGAGTTTGAGCTGAAAGGGCTTAAAATTCCCGCCAAAGAAATCCCGAAGAAATTTAGTGAAGGAAATTAAATAAACTAGAGACTTGGCTAAAAGGTCTTAGCAACCAGGCCATAAAAATACTTATAAATAATAAGTTATTTTACAAATTATACCTACAACCGCTATTTTTTTTTAGGAATCTGAGGTTGGAAGTCTTTCATAACCATATGACCGTTTAGCTGGCTGTCATCAGTTCATCACACACTGAGTAAAATGAGTTCAAATAATAAAACGTCAGGTTTCCGCAAAATATCGATTACTTATTTCCCCGTAAACAGTTTCGCGTCTGTTAATTTTACAGCTTTTCCAGTTTAACATGACCACCTAAATATTAACGACCTGTAAATATTGTGTGTTGTGTTTCATTGACCGCTGAATTAAAGTAAACAGAACACAATGAAAATGTTTTTGGACAGTCATAATATCATCTGTGATCCTTTGTGTGTTAGGTACCTACCAAAAAGGATAGAACTTTTCCTTTTCTTACGACATTCTCAACTAATGTAGGTGTGATTTTAAATAATTCAGCAAACACTGCATTTCGACTGCCTCCTCGCATGAATACCTACTGCATTCAATACGCGCTACATTGAGCCTTTGTTGTGGTTCAAATAGAAATGTAACAAAGCTGAACACAGTTATTTATTATTATGTACAGTCGAACAAGGGATTTGTTATACAGGAAAAACTGCCAGAGCTTTTACACCAGCGCTCTATGGACCAGCTACACGCAACGGGCCTACAAAACTCTTCGCGTACAATATAACAACGCCTTCAGAATTCTGGTGGTGCTCCCACGTTTCTGCAGCGCTTCAGGCATGTTCGCTGACGCAAGGGTCGACGATTTTTATGCCTTATTGCGTAAAAAGGCAGCATCCCTGATTTTTGTTTTTATCTAGAATTTTTGACATTAATTGGATTTTTTATTGGATTTTATTTTATTTGTTGTTTAGGTATGTGAATTTATTCGAAAATGCTACGATACTAGCATTATTTTTAAGACCTTTGTTACTAACATTATATGGACAATTTTTTATTACTTATGTCTGAAATAAATATATTTAATTTAAAAAATATTCATCTTTTCACTACTCGCACTGCCAATATTCATTGTGCGAAATAAACTTTGGCATAGGTAGTACAGTTACGAGCATGAATACCTCACACTTACGTCTACGCAAAATTCAAAAGGGATTTTCTTGTGAAATAAGTACCTAACAATCGCAACTGTAACAAAGGAGCTATTTCATAATTTCATGGTTTTGAAAATACTATGTTCCTTTATTTTCAGTAATGCTTAAAGAGAAAATCGCTGTTGACTCTTGGGTACCTTAGTGTAAAGCTGGTGACTGTGAGTACCTACTTAATCTAGAGAGTGCTGGTGGACGGTGGTAAATTGAACATATTCGCACACTCACATTGTTTTTTTTTTTCTTTTTTTTTTATTTTTTTTTTTCTTTTTTAGATGCGTTTGCTCTTGACTCTAGTCTAGGTCAGAGATGACAGAGACAAAGTCTACGATGGAGTGAGCTTATAGTGATGGGTCGTTGACAATTTTTTTAACGAAACGTCAACGTTGATTTACGTTCGTCAACTAGTCAATCAACTAGTTAAATTCGTCAACGAGTTAACGTGCACTAATGTCTTGTCAACTTACAAACTAAACCGTTCATTCATTGAACGGTTTTTTTTTTACTTTTTATTCAACGCTGCGACGTTCAACGAGTCTCCGAGCTACATCTAGTCATCTAGTGACCTGATATAAAATGCTAATGTAGAAAGATCTTGATTCAATGTATCGCACCTCCGCTCAAGTAGTAAGTTTTTTAATTTGCTCAGTTCGTTCCGTTTGTTCTCGGATTTAGTCGAATAATAAACGAGTCAAATTCACAAACGTCGTTGACGAATTTAACTAGTTGATTCATAAACAGTTAACGTTAATACGTTGACAGGAGATCAACGGTTGATTCAACTAGTTCGTTGATTCAACGCCCATCCCTAGAGCTTACCCAGAAGAAGCCTGGGGGCCGTTGGAATGAGGTCGTGGAGTTTTTGGGCACACTCACCGAAGTACAATCTGTAGAAGACCGACAAGCAGGCAACCTTACGGCGATGAGCCAAGCTGTGAAGCTTGGCATCCACCAGTTTTATCTCGCCAATGAGTCTCTTAGCTCTGCGTTCCACCGAGTCAAGCGCGGCAAGTTGGTATTTGTTGGTTTTGTTGTAAGTTAGCTCACTGTATATCAATTAGCTTGTTCCAATGTACCTACTTGTATACTTACGTGAATTCTCGACAGTGTGTGTGCGGGGCCCACAACAGCATCGCCACGGTGAACCACCATATTCTCTGGGGACAAGCACCAACTTTATTAACTTGAATATTAACTAAGTATGACTAAAACCATTCGTGACTGTGTGAGCTATGATGAGCTCACTCTTTAAGGAGCTTTATTCAACACATCGGTGTGATCGGACAGCTCTCCTTGATTTATGTTATTGTTTGAGCTCAAGGTGGATTACGTAAAAGGAATCAATTATTACCTATGGAGTTTTATTGCAGAATAATGTCTTTGGTTTTATTATGCTTTTTTTTTCTTTTTTAGCAGGTACCCTTAGTTGGCTGTCATAGTGTGATAATTTAGATCTGAAGCGAAGGATTCGAAGGAGCAATAGTGAACAAGCCTGATTGCCCGTTCCTGGGACACTGGACCCGTATGCACAGCTGCAGGTCTGGTGCACCGGGAAGCGGACATAATTATAGGTTTTTGAATTAGTTTTATTTTATTTTAATTTTTATTAAGTTTAATGTGAAATGTTACTAACATAGTTTTATAAGTATTACTAACAACAATATGAATCATTTGTGTTCGAATTAAATAAATAATAATAATAGGGAACACAAACGCATGTGATTCCGATTAAGGGTTAAATATTTTCAGAATTACGTATGCCTGCCTCTATCAATATTTTTGATGATAATTTATTTTTGAAAGTTTTTTTTTTAAATTGCAATAAAACTGGAAAATTCAGATAGGTATTTGAAAAGCGACGCCATTGGCCAGACCGTATATGTGACGTAAAAGTCTATGATAACAATAAATGTCAATGTGTTTTATCATTATATGGAGTGTTTGCGATTCAGTCCCTCCGTTGTCAATGTCATAGACTATGACGTCACACACTCACACCAAGCGCGCCAAAATGGGTGTCGCTTGGCTATGTTTAACTTTTATTTAAGTACTTTCAATTGCTTTTTCGGCGTTGATTATTTCCATATTATTACGGCGATGTAAATTATCGAATATAAATATAAAAAAATACATGCCTTATTTTTGTTGTTTGGGTTTGTTAGTTCTCAGAATAAATATTATGCATTCAATTAAGTTCATTAGTTCAGTTGTTCAGGAAATGTCTTCCAGAGTTTAAAGAGGATGTTTCTTAGATTAAATAAGTGCCTGTAAGTGGTAAGCATTGATATAATTAACAGCTAGATATAGTTACTTACTTATATCTAAAACAAGATCCTTGGTCAGCTCGAGTGCATTAGATGACATTATCAGAGCACATAAATCGCAATACTGACACTACAAATGCACCGATCTACCAATAAGTTTAAAGATATCTCTACTCTATTTAAGTAGGTATAGAACATTGAGATATAGGTTGTATTGTAAAAGTAGTTGCTTTATATTCTAAGCTTACTGTTTATTTTATTTTGTTACCTATAGTACACACGGCTACACATCAAGCTATACATTTCCAGTATAAGCTGATCTCGCATTGTATAGGATTTCCGTCCAGTGCGAGGTCAGCGTAAACTGGAAATGTATAGCTTGATGTGTAGCCGTGTGTACCAATTATAAAACCTGACTTGGTTTCCGTACGTCCTTTTAGTGTAACCACATAAAATCAGCGCTGTGCTGTAGGTCCCCCATAGCACAGCATCATGCTGAGTGGAAGCCTTCTTGTCACAGTTATGACGTGCAGCCGGTGCAGATGTCGACTGTTACTGTTTTGTGCTCGAGATTATAGGTATTTTTTTTCTTTATTAAGTATTCTTGTTAATTATCTTTTTGTACACGTGTTTCTGTGACAAATAAACCCTTTTTTTCTTTCTTTTCAGATATAATATACTATATATACCTATAAAAACAAGAGTGTGTCTAAACAAATAAATAAAATTTAAGTGTATGTTTGTAGTGTCAAAATAACAGCTTTTTACTAAATAGCTAAAGTTTTTACTGAAACCAAGTAGCTAGGATTATTCACCAGCAACTTGCTTTGAAATATAAACTTATGGATTCTGGGGTACCGTATTACAAGTATGTGCCCTACCCAGTTCTCAAAAATGACCATATCACGTTGTACTGGGATCGGTCTATCATTACTGACCTAAGCCTGATATAGTGGTGATAGATCGATTAGCGCGCCGCACAATGATTATATATTTATCGATATTACCGTTCCACATGACGAGAACCTCGTGAAAGCTGAGAAAGAGAAACAAATTAAATATCTCGACTTAGCACACGAGGTTGTTAACTGTGGAATGTAAGCTCGGCTGTCATTGTGCCGATTGTCGTATCGGCCAATGGCCTGATGGCCGAAAGCCTCGATCAACATCTCTCGAGGCTCTCGTTAGGCGGTTGGATCAAGTGCCTGATTGAGAAGACAGCTGTACTCCTCGATACAGCTCGCATCGTAAGGAGGTTCCTGTCTCTGGAGCTCTAACCACCCCTGCTCCCAATACCGGCGGACCCCTATTTTTTATAAAATTATTTAAAAATGTGTATAATAAGTATGAAAATAAATAAATGAAATAATAATAAAACCCTAGGCCTAGTCAAGCTGTGGATCGATCGATAGGTCATTTGACCAAATAATATTAACGAATGAGCTTGACCACCGAGCTACTTAATCTGTCTTAGCATCTTAGCACGGTCACCACACGTTACAAGTCCGATGACACCAGCTTTAAATTCCGCCCTACGTTATATAACCGTGCCGCATTGTGAAATATGATTTACTAGTGAATAATTGAGCGTGAGGTCGCGATAATGAATGTGACCCTTTGGTGGTGACGTCACACTATCTCGCCTACCGCCGTGAAATCGTCGTGACATTTTGTCTATTCCACGAGTTGCTAGCTTGCTTAAAGGTACAGCTTAGGGACACTACACACTAGTTGACACTACTAGAGTCTAGTAGTGTTACCTCTAGTAACTAGAGGTAAACGTTTGGCACTGGAAACAGGAGAGTCGGTCTATATTGTTATAGCTGGCATAGAACATAATTACTTATAGGGATGCAAGTAGAGATTCGAGCCTCTTCAAGCCACTCTACAAAGTTCAACCGGCGCACCCAAGGCAAGCAGCCCCAGTACTATCCTGCTGTGCTGCCTGGCCAATCTCTAAACAGTGCTTGCAAGAACTGTTTTCATATTACAACGGTGATACGAGAAGAATCTGTCAGGTGGACGTTCCTGCCCTTTCTCTGGATAATTATTCCCCAGCACCCGAATAGCAGAATGACAAGAGTGCCACGTCATGTTTCTCGTCGGCAAGTCCGCTGCCAGCTAGACTTGAGTAAAGACGGTTCTAGTCAGGCCCAGGTGGCCCGCTAGAGGGCCATAGCAATAGAAGATCAATTGTGTTTCATTTCATTAGCAATGGTTATATTGAGTTAAACCGTTTTAATTAAAGTAAATCTAAAAAAGATTCACGTGAAATACAAAGTAAAAAATAAAACAACAAACAATGACAAAATTTTCATATATCAGTAAACCAACTACGTACGTACCTACTTACCAAGAAGGTATCCAGTCTTCAAAATGTGAAACCAATTTAAGTTACCAGCTATTAAATATAGAGGTGTGAATTTGTGAATTCACTTTCTAGCGGTTTTAAGAGCCGACGAGGCATAATGTTAAACTGTTACCTTACCGCACCATAAAACTGTTCAGCTGAATATTTATGTTGGTTGTCAGTTTGTCGTAAAATCGGTACCGGTGGTGCTGATGTTGACTATATCCAACTACCGCACCACTAACCAGAATCAAAATACCCAGACTAAGGGCTGGTGTCTGGAACGAAAATTATCGTAAAAATAATGTAACAAATTGTCTGCTGTAATTGGTTGAGTGATTTATCAACAGCCAATCGCAGCAGTTTCCGCGCGCTTGTCAATTTGTCATATTAATTTAACGATAGTTTTCTTTGAAGAAACAGGCCTTATTTGTCCTAATTTGCTGACCATTGAAGAAAGATTGTATCCTGTCGTGCTGTTGAGACAATCCGAGCGGCCAGTGGTTCTGAAGCATCAACGGGATGGTATGGTAGAGGCACACTGCTGTAACTCTCCAAGGCAACCATGCATAATCCATAGACACCATTGCACAAGGCTTTGTCTTTGCCCAAACCTGTTTTATGGGATTATCTTTCATACATTTCGTTAATTATCTTTGAGATAGTTTACGTTGTTCATTAATCGCAGAAATTAAATGTTTAGGGGTTTATTTATAAAAGTTGCCTAAAGTTGAGACGTTTAAATGTCAAAAATGCATGGTTAGCAGTTGCTAATCATTACTTAACTTTAAGCAACGCTTATAAATAAAGGATAGTATTTAAGATTAAGCCTTTATAGAAAGGTAGGAGTCACTGCACGCGGTGCTAAAAATACTTATACAATGCGATGTAAGTCAGCATATGCAACCAATGAATGAACGCATACGGCGCAAATAAGTTCCGGCACTGACCTGTAGAGCCGTTGAGATTTAACATCGGGTGCTTATGGACTTACTCAACACTACACTGAGATAATATCGTCTTTATAAAGAAGGCAAAGAGTAATACTCTAATCTTCTGAAAGCATCAACTCAATTACCCAACTTCATATTCATCAACAGCACAGTTGGTTTATGAAATTAGGAATTTCATGATTCGTCCTCTGTTCCTGTGTGACAGCTGTCGTCTCATAAACATTTTAGAGATCGTCATACCGTTTGCAGGTGTTAATCTTGGGGATAGGCAGCAGCAACGGTCACCAATTCTTCTGCACAGCGTGTTTGCCTACCGTTGACCAATTCGGGAGGGCCAGTTGAGCAGTGGATTTATATCCAGCGTTAATTTAATTAATCATACCTTTTCTACATTATGTGCAATATTTTATTGCCCACAGTAAATTGTTTACGAGCTTTTAACATTCTAATATGAAGGTATTTACAATTTAAATTGTTGCATAGTTATTAGAAATACTTTACTTAATGAGCAATAAATATTTAACAGTTGAGGCTTAGTTAATGTTTATACTTACATAATACTGTGTAGCTACTAGCGATCTTTATCATACATCTCATATAACATAAGTAAGTAATATACGAGGGCGACACTGAAAGTTTTTAGAACTGGCCACTTGTAAACCATATAATAAAAAAATAAGTTCAAATTTTGAAAATGGAACTCTTTGCCAATATTATTGTGTACAAGCTGACCCGACAGACGTTGTCCTGTCTTAACTATGAATGTCATATCGCACATCCTCTAAAAAACTGTCGTAACACGCCGAAAACAAGTTTTGAGAAAAAGCCGATTTTAATTATTTTCCAATAAACTAATGTTATTGTGACTTTCAGGTTACAGATTTTTAGCTTTTTGTTATTATAATCAACAAAGGATTTATCAAACTATTTGCAGAATGTAAAAATATATTTATGAATGGAATGGATTCTTTTAATTAAAAAAAAAATTGTAGAAATACCCAAAATGTGACACTTTTTTAGATAATATTGTAACATAATTTATGAAATGAAACACATTGTAACTCAAATAATATTGTTTATTTATACTTAGTTCTTTCTTACTACTTACTACTTTAGGAACTTTCACAATATTATAATCAGTCTTATGGAAAAGCTAAAAAATACACTTAGAATCACAGTCATTATTAAATCAACGCTCTTTAATTAGGCATCTTGGATTATTATTGCAAAAATTAAAACTTATCACAAACTTGTGTAAAAGTTGGCATAGAAATGCGGTATATGATTACTCTGTACCAAACTTAAGAGGTCTCTCTTTTTATTTTCTTTATTTTAGGTTTGCTTCTAGAACAAAATAGAAAGCATTATTATAACCTCTAGGTTTCTCTTTTCCAGAGAAACGAAATGCGGGCACTATAGCTTTGGTAGAGCTGTTTATAAAGTTTCTTTGAAGAGTAACATCTCCTAATTCCCAATATTTAGAAAAAAAATCTTCTTCCTGTTAAAGTCGTCGATTTTGGTAGAACATTGCATTTTGCATTTATCGGCACAAGGTGGTTTCAAAGAACGCGCTGGTACAATTTTCTTGGTTTTAGATCCCGAAACATACGATTTTGCCGTATTTCGCAATTTTTTCGCTTTATTGGTAGGCCACTCCTCAACTCTGGCAACACGCTTTCTACCTTTCTTAACATTACTATTATCTTCTCTTTCGTTCAAAGAATTATTCTGTTCGACTAATTCATCCTGGTTTATTAATTCATTCTAATTTTTTACTGTTTCTTCTCTCTCTTCGTTATTTATTTCAACAAATTCCTGGATTGAAACTGGTTGAACTTGATCGTTACTTGAAAATACTTGTAGGTTATTTGTAATTGCAGTTGACGTAGAAGAGCTCGAAGAACTGCGAGATGAACTAGATGATCTGTTGGAGGAACTAGAATTGTAGTTAGGATCCTTTACAGAGTCATCTTCATCTTCCGAAAAATAATCATTTGCAGCCGCGTTTGTATCTGCAGGTTTGTTTTCAGGCGGATTGTAACTGCAATGGACAATAGGCTCAGCGCCTTTCCTACCTTCCAAAATTGTATCGTTATCTAGATTTTCTGAAATAAAACAGTTACCAATTCATAAACTAATAAGCAGGTACTTTTAACTACAGATTAAATAAACTTAAATGATTTATTAAAAAACTTACTCAAACATTCATTGGAATAGTTTTCTATTATCTGCTCGTGACCTTCTGTAAAAAAAAACCAATATAATTATTTTAATGAACTCACCGTAAACGTGACACAAAAACCTTGCCTCTATTATCCTACTAATATTGTAAAGGTGATAGTTTGTGTGTGTGTGCATGTTTGTTACTTCTTTACGTAAAAACTACTGATCAGATTGCGATGAAACTGGACATGTAGATTACTACTCTGTTTAAACCTGTCACCCATTTTTATTCTAAAACAAATAAGTACAAGGTTGGTATGTACACCAATATTGCAGTAGGTATTAATATTTATGTACAATACAATAAAGTAATGTAGTATTGCAATAATAAAATACATACTTGAATTAGTTTAAAACGGCCATAACACAATGATGTGACAAAAGTCTACTGCCAATTAGTTCAAAGTAAAATCAAAGACATGTAAAAAACCTCGCACTCGACTGCCTCGTTGGTCTAGTGGTCGCAAGCGCTACTGCTGAGCATGAGGTCCTGGGTTCGATTCCCGGGTCGGGCAAAGTGTTATCGGGTTTTTCCATCTGGAATTTCTCAGTAGCAGCCCGGAGTCTGGATTTGTGCCCAGTTGATGGCAATAGGCTCGCCCCCTATTACATGGGACTTAAACATAGCTGGCGAAATGTGGGTGTGCTATAGGTACACCTCTGCCTAACCCTTCGCGGAGTGCAGGCGTGATGTTATCTATGTATGTGTAAAAAACAGTCATAAGCTATTCCAGCCTATTTTCGTAAACATCCAATACCAAAATTTTGCTAAAATAATGTAAAAAAGTGCCACAACACAGATTACAATTGTTTTATTTCCAGATTAAGACGTAAATATAAACCAATGTTGAGTGAAATAGTATTATAACCTATGATGAGACACTTTTTTACAGTAAAAAGATATCATCTTTTCAAATAACCATCGAAAAGACAGTATCATATTATAATACTACAGTGTTCACTCCTAAATTAGCAAGTAATGCAAAGTAACTTACCTAAAATATTGTCACAAGACAGTTTAGGGCGATTTTTTAGAGCGATGCCACACGTTCACACGACACAAGCTTTGATACGTCACTGTTGCTGAGGAGAGCGCGCGTTCTCGTTCCGTAAAAAACTGACACTACTCCATCTAGTAGCTTTTTTTCACACTACAATTACTGCGGTTTTTTTCATTTATAGAAGATGAAAAACGTAATATGACTGTATTTTTATCTGAGTTCTTATTTTTTTCTGTGTTACGACAGTTTTTTAGAGGATGTGCGATATGTCGTTTCGTTTTAGTTTTGACTATTGACTAAGACTAAAACTATCGACTCATTTATCAACCGATCCATCTGTGCTAAATGATATTTGCAGCGCACATTCTGTCAATCGCTGACAGTTATTTCAAACAACTGACAGTTATGTAAAATTAATATTGGCGTTAAGTTTTCTTAAATTTTGTAATGTTCCGATCAACTTCCCTAATTTTTTATTTCATAAGATCCTTCTCCTGACAATAAAGAACACAACAAAAAAAAAAGTGAAATCGGTCCAGTCGTTCACGCGTGAAGGCGTGACCAAGGGAAATAGGGATTCATTTTTATATTATTGTGTATGTATTGTATTAATTTGTCATTTGTTTACGATTTGGGGCAAATTGAAAATTGTCTGTGTCACATTAACATGAAATTAACGCGAGAAATTTTTCGTACATGTTTTTTTATGACTTTCGATGTCATTTAAGTCAACAAGAAAGTTATGATAGACTTCGATTGGCCTTTCACGATGAAGCCCCATCTCGTGCCACTGTTTACAACTGGTTTAATGAGTTTAAACGTGGTCGCACTAATCTCACCGATGATCTGCGTGAGAGACGGCCTTCTACGGCGACGACTAAAGATAACATCAGTGTTGTGCGTCGTATGATAGAGACTGACAAAAGAGTGACTTATCAGCAGATTCGGACAAGCTTAGGCATCGGTATGAGTCAAGTGCACAATATCCTCCATGAACATTTAGCGGTCAGGAAGCTTTGTGCTCGGTGGATACCTAATAATTCGACAGAGGCCCAAAATCTCCGTGGTGTTGATTGGTGTCGTGAAATGGTTCAAAGATTTAACGGAGGTGACACAAATGCTGTGTTCGACATACTTACTGGTGACGAAAGCTGGATTTATTGTTATGATCCCGAAACTAAGAGACAGTCGGCTGTCTGGGTGGTTCCTTCCGAGGAGTTGCCAAGTGAAGAGAGGTCGAAGCGTGGGAAAAAAGATGTTGGCGTCGTTCTTCGGAAGGACAGGTCATTACGTAACAATTGTTTTAGAGGATCGAAAAACAGTTAGGTACTGCGGAGTGGTACACTAACAATTGTTTGCCACTTCTCTTGGAAAAAGTTCGGGAGAAACGACCTCGCAGTAGTATCCTCCTTCACCACGACAACGCCTCGTCGCACACCGCCAAGCAAACAATCGAATACTTGGCGACTTCAGAGGTGGAATTACTGGTTCACCCGCCCTATAGCCCCGAGCTCGCACATTGCGATTTTTATGTATTTTCGAAAATAAAAGAAAAACTTCGAGGAAAACGTTTTATGGACGCCGAGGAAGCAGCGGCTGCGTTTCAAAATGCCGTCGAAGAGACCCCTAAGGACGAGTGGGCAAAGTGCTTTTCTCAGTGGTTCCATCGGATGCAGCGATGTATTGATGTAAATGGACACTATTTTGAAAAGATATAATAAAACTAATAACTTGCTAGTTTGTTCAGTTTTTGATTTTCTAAGAAGTTTCAGTGTCACCCTCTTACCTAAGATGAAACCGACTAGGACTATGAAATAATAATCTTCAACAAATTATAGAAGAATATATTAACATAACCTGTACCTACTAGTGCATTTATGCATATTGATTACGTAAAAAACGTGTCCCCTGGGGACCCCCGTCAGGAACGAAGTTCCGAAAAATATGAAAATTTTCGCAGAGAATTTTTTTACGATTTTTTGGATTTTTTGACCTCACTATTTATTGGCTTCAGCACCGTCGTAAACCATAAAAACGACATCCATTGTGAAAAATTCAAAAAAAATCGCAGCCACCATCTTAGATTTTGATTTTGACCTCACTATCGGCTTCAGCACCCTCGAAAACCAATATAACGACAAGCATTACATAAGAAAAAAAAACATGAAAATCTCTATGTCTCTTTCTATTATAAATAATAAAAAGTCGCATGAAGGGGGCTTAACGCTTTTTGGTTACGTGACGATTTCTAAAATATTTCTACAAGTTTACTCCTACCGCAAGCTGCGTTAAAGAACTTTGTTCCAAAAATAATTCATTTAGAGTACCTACCAATCTATCCAGATTATCACTCGGGTGTTATTAAAATTAAATTACTTTGGTGCACCTATAATTACCACCCTCTACGAGCTCTGAAAGCTAAGTAGATATGTACGAGTACTTACATCTGAATGCTGAACGCTATAACTTTCGTTCATACATAGGCACGAGCGCTTTGAGACCGAGGCTATTAAATTAAGAGAAGAATGGACGGAAATGGATTCCCGAGCACGTACCTATCCACTAACAAGACCACTATACGAACTCCAGACGAAAGTTGACTTTAACTGCCTAATCTAAATAAATAACACGTAAATCAGATGTCTAATAAAAACCGTAAATAAATTAATTCTAATAAAAAAACATTTGGAATTGACGACTTTTTTTAACAAGCTTATTAAAATGATTGACCAATAAAACGCTTTATGAAAAAGCACAGAGCTTTGCATTATCTAATAAAGATATTTCTCATGGGAAACATTATCAATCTAACAACATGCAGTAGGTACCTATCAAACGCGAAACGACGTTAGCAATAAGTATGACATAAATCGGCGCAGTCAACACATTCAATCTACCAAGCAAATAGGTAATATTTAACATTAACTTGACCCAATATGGGGACCATAGTGCTGTATCTGTCTATTACATTTCAATGAATACATTCGAGACGTGGACTCAATATGAACCTGTTGCGGGCATTAAGATTAGGGGCAACAGCTGTTACGAGTTTTCTATTGGAAGATCAATTGCTCGAGACCTTTGGTTCTATGCCCTCAACTCGTTCGAGGGGTTCTAATAATTTTGGCCATAGATCTTCAATCATGTCAGTGCAACTGTGGGATGTCGTAACTGATCAATAAAATTATCATTTTTCATCGTTCCAGTGCAGTTTGAGGGGAGCCATGAGGCATGAGGCAATTGTTGGACGTAACCAGTGAAAGTTATTGATTGCCATCGATATTGATTTTATTGGTTAAATAGTTTTGACATAGAGATGAATGAAACTGGAATATTATAGCTGATAGATGTAGACGTCGAGAGCTACGCCCTGCAATGTAGGGAGAAGTTGACGATTGTCTGTCTTTGTCTTTTCTTGATTAATTTATAACTCTGTAGAACTCTAGTCGCCCCAGAAATTTCAAACGAAATACCTCATCTAGATACTAGAATATCTAATTTTATCAGACTCTTGCTTCTGTCCGCGGCTTCGCCCACGTGGATGTCGGAAATTACCCCACGGAAACGTGCTACCGGGACAAGAAGTATGCTACTTCTTATAATATTAGCTATCTGCCAGTGAAAGTCCGGTCAAAATCGGTTCAGCCGTTTCGGAGATTTGCCGGAACAAACAGACAGACAGAAAGACAGACAAAAATAAAAAATAAATACATTTTGCTTTAAGTACCGTATCTACTTTCATATGCATTTAGTAAAAAAAGGATTGTGTGGTTTTATGAAACCACGGTAAAAGTGAAACATTTTTTTACATTATAGACATTTACTTAACTAAAAAAATTCGGAATAATATTCCATTAAGGGTATAAAAATCGGTTCATCAATCTCCGCCAGCCCCCCCACCCACGCCCCCCCACTCCCTCCTCGGCTGCTCTGACGAGCGCCTTTCACTTTATCCCTACTCCGCGGCCGACCGTCACGCGACATGCAACACACAGACGAAAAAGTTTAAGACGATGTAATAAAAGTTTCCCTTTAAAAGCTGTTATTTTGACATTACAAACAGACACTTCAATTTTATTTATTTGTATGTATTGTATGTATGCATAGATTAGTATGGATGTAGCATCACATGACGGCATAGTTCACAGACCTAGTCCTAGACTAGACAAAAACTCACTCAAGAGCTATACCTACCTAGGAAGTTGATAAGAAATCATCTTACTAGGTAGGTACCTATAGGGATATACATATCATTATGGCTGTTAGGTAGATGCCGACTACCTACTTGTTATGCAAGAGCAAGACCAAGATGAACTTACGATGTACTAATCGCAGTTCTAATATATGCAAGTACCTACCTACGTCTGGCAATTAACCATGGTTAGATATAAACACACGTTAAGGTTCCTACAAACAGGCGCGACATGCGACGCGAATCGCACGCGACACAAAGGCACCGCGTTTCGCGGAACGAGCGGAGGAGCCTTAACGTGTGTTTGTTGGCCGAACGAGCGCGATTGTCTCCGTTTCAGCTTGGGCAAAAATGCTTTCGTATGTCCGGATCCGGACGGCTGTTCTCCTCTACAGGTCGCATTTCTCAACCGATTCTCGAGGAATTGTGTAAGCACTAAGCAGGTTCGATAATTATAAGTATGGAATTTTTTGGTCGATTCAGATTTTCGAAATTTTTCAAAATGGCGGAGGTATAGGGGTTGAAAACGTAAATAAAACATATTTGAGCCATTTCGCGTTCTTTGCGCGTGCTTTTTTTGATTTAAAGTGTAAGGACTCGCGAGGTGTACAGCTCACAGAGCCACTAGTTTAAAACTATGGTTAATTGCCCGACGTAGGTACTTGCATACCTATATTTAAGCTACGATTAGTACATCAGCCGGTTTGCTCAGTTTATTACTCATAATTGCACCGCATTTAATTTTACTAGCTTAAAGGTTCCCGCAAACAGGCACAAAGGCGCCTCTTTTCGCGCGGCACGCAGTGCCTTTGTGTCACGCTGTCGCGTCGCGCCAGAGTGCACGAGCCTTTAATTATTAATATTCAAACTTTTCTCCCTGCCGGTATGGGCAGAATTTCATGTTATTATAATACTTACTTGATTGAACTGCACCCTAATTACGTAACACACTATCACAATCTGAATAATTTTGAAGCCTATTGCTAATCCATTGCTGTTGCAAGTTGCTGAAATACGATCTAAATGAATGTGGCCGCTTTTGTTTAGATCGAATTTTGTTGCTTCGAAAACTCAATATGAAAGTTTATAAAAGGTATTAGAAAAATCTTGACACACTTGCCGAGGTCGCCTATTGAGCCGTTTTTTAAAATTCCTTCTCAGTCACGAGTTAATATTTTTTTAAAGGAGTGGCGCTAGTGGACCCTTGTATGCGCTCTTAATAAGGAGTGTATGAACTGGCTGGTAGGTACGGATGCTCGGATGAAGAAGATAGTAGTAACGTGATTATCATGACATGATGAAGTGATGCTAACGTATGCACAATAATAATTTCAGCGATAATGTAAATTATGTCGTTGATGGAAACGTTAATCTGCAGTTAGGTAGGTACAGTCAGCATTAAAAAGGTTTTTACATCGACTTGAATTAATCTAATTGACTACAATCTTTGTCGTGACTCGGTACCTACATATTACATATTGGGTACCAACTAAATTGCTACACATTGATACAGTATTATGGAACACAAATTGTAGACAATCAAATGAATTCTTGTCGATGTATCTATCTTCTATCTTTTTGAGACCGACTGTACATACATCGGAAGGGCTGTAGGTGTCGATACATAAATACGTCTACTGCTTAGTAGAATATGGTCCAATACATTTTAATCGTAAACTTGAAAGCATCCCAGTTTAATCCTCGGTAAGTGATACGCCTCTAAAATTATACGTCAATTTGGTGATGCCCACTCGCACTTCGTGACTCCCCGCTTTCGGGTTAATTTTACGGCAATCATTTTTTTTTTGTTGGACTAGGTACTGAGTCCTGAGAAGAGAACGAAGGGTTTTTTCTTTAGAAGTAGGTTAAATATTACCCTACACATCTAGATACCGATTTTTTAACCAAAAAACATAGTAAACCTAATCCAGGGCTGTTTCTTTGAATGTTATACATCGCTAGAGACCCCAAGTTAGTATTTGAATGTTATACATGGCTAGAGACCCCAAGTTAGTATTTGAATGTTATACATCGCTAGAGACCCCAAGTTAGTATTTTTAAATGAGTCATGGACTCGTGGCTTCGAGCTTGCAAAAGATTAGAACTTTAGAAGTACTGTGAAGCGAAAAATCTTAGCAAAAATACAAACCAAAAACTAACCCAATTAACTAGCACTAACACACTTATAGGTACTTGGGTAATCCTATTTTAGAGTAAACAGGTCACAAAGCGAAAGGAGTCTAGGCTCTGAAACGGCGGGTGAGACCTTGGCCGGGATCCAGACAAGTCATGCAGACAGACAAAGCTTTCAACGAGGTATGTAATTCATTAGCCTGTCCTGCCAACCAGCATAGCCCTGACACTGACAGTGCAGTCATTTGTCACGGATTTTTGACAGTTTCGTCTGATATTCGTCCGTTTCCCTCTTAGGAAAACTTGAAAACCTGCCTGCGTAGAAATAGAAAATCGGTCAGATACAGAATGAACAAAACTTTTCAGGTTCATTTCCGAATGTCCGAATTTCTTTTCACTGAATATATCCCTTCGTTAAATTAAATGCTCTATTACTGGAGGTAGCGTTGGCAAAATAACGGTGGGTGACTTTTTCACAAAAGCCGCTAATCAAAAGTTAAAGTTGAACTCTTTATTTTTGCCTTGATACCTTGTCGAATTCAAACGCAAAGCAATTATTTCAAATAAACTATGTTTTTAAACAGACACTTTTGAATTGTCATGGGGTCGTTCGGTCAGAAAGATGAAGCTAGTTGTTGGAACCTATGGAGAAGAACGGGCAAGAAACTCCACGGACATTCTTTTAAATCAAAAAATAATTATAGTTACAATATATCGGTTAAATCATACATGTTGAAATTAAGCATGTGAGAACGATGTAGAACGTTAAAAGCGTCCGTAATAAAAATACAAAAACAATTCAAATCTTAACAATAAATTAAAATAAGCCGTGGCAGCAGCGCTGCCGCAGCGACGAGACAAGTTGTTTCGCCGCGGTTTCGCAGCTGCGGCAGCGTTGCGCGAAGGCTGTATCCTTAGACTCTGGCACCGCAGTCCCTAATGACGACGGCGCCCGTTCATAATATTATCAGCACTCGTCTCTCCAGTGTAGTTACTCTATCTAATGTGCGACACCATTCACCGCGGCGCATCTTTGTAACTGTAACACCTAAGTATTCCTTTATTTAACTAATGTGATCATTTTGACGTTCAAAAGTGCCTTTTACGAGTATGTACCTATTTGAAATAAACGATTTGACTTTGACTTTCAGCAGTTAATACTAGTTTGGCTTAAGACGCGATTGTTTTAGAAAAATACGTTCCGTACCGAACCTTTCCTATCTTCTATTGCCTAAACAATATATTATTATCTTATATTTTTTTGTAAACATAATATAATTACAGATAAAGCCATTAAAAGTTTTATTTTATATGTTTAGAAGAGTAGTTCAATGTATATAAAGAGTTAAGCATAACTCTATTCGGTTTGTGTTATTGACACAAAACTTTATCTAAACAAAAACAACTGGTTCAAACCGCGCACTTTGAAACTTTAACGTGTCGCTCATATTTATTGCTAAACCAGGGTTCACAAACAAACGGGACAGACGCATAAATACTTAAAGCAACAAAACACCCATATTTGGTCCAATTATCGTTGTCGCAAAACAAACTAACAGCTCGTTAAATATGCGCGTGCGCAAAACGTGCTTGAGAAGGTGCGAAAAGCATGCGTTAATGCAACACCTTAGGGCAATAAACTTTCGTATTGATGGCTACTGGGCAATAATGTCACAAGTGTTTGGTGGAACCAATCTAACGCAGACCATTACGGAGAGTAAAACTATGTTATTAATATAAATGTTATGTATGAATACACCTACTTTGTTGTTTTTCTAGTAATTACATTGATAAGTGAGTCTTTGCTCCAATCATGTGTGACTTAATTCCATTGACCCGAATGTCAGATACTGATTTGTTTAACATAACAATCAGTATTACCTATTTTTTTTTAACGATCTTATTTGCACATGTTTATATCCCTTTTCTTACGATTAATGAATTCTGATTTAATCTATGTAGGTAGCTACTCAGGAAGAAATATTTATTTAGACCGGCATTGTAGAACTCTATCAAAGATTGTGGTTTATGTCCTATAGTTAGGTCAAGCTCCTATTGAACTTCCTTACGTAATGTGACTTCCTCAGCAAATTCTTGGTTTCTATATCATTTAATAGGGTGACATTTTTAATGTCAAATACTCATACAGAATGTTGCTGTTAGGCATGTAATTTAAAATAAGTTGTTAAGTTTACCGGATATATTGAATTAAAATAAAGCCTCAGAATGTAGGAAGTCTAAAAAATATTCCCAAGCATGGAAGAAAGAATGTAGTTAATTAACCGATGCCTATGAAGACTATCCGCACTGTGACATTTTATTATAGTATCTCATTAAAATGGTAATCATATACGACACGTTCGAGTAAGTGGTTATTACAATCTCATCTTGACTAAAAAGACAACACCAAAAAATAAAAGAAAATAAACTTACCGGGCTGTATATCGCCATGTCGCCCTTTTAATTCTAAATTAAACTAGGAAGCACCCTTTGTTCGTTTTAGTGTAGCACAGACGTGCGCGGCGAAGATTCTAAATTGGCTCGAGTGAGAGACGGCGTCCGCGCGCGATGTCTGCTGCGAACTGACGATGAACTTTATAGAGCTGCGCCGGCGCCGGTGCAGGCCCGTCAATCCCCCATGCGCCTGCTTATAATCACTTATTGATGTATTATTTCGATCAACATTCCGAGGGTTGAGAGGCTTATATTTTTGGATACTATCGGCCAATCAATAATTGTACAAATACAGACAGTTCTTAATCCCTTAAGAAAAGATTAACTGTTCACAAGTCCTTTCATTAAAGTTCAACGTTGTTTCCTTGTTTAAGTAAATCACTCCTGTTGATGAGATCATCACAAACAGGTTAATAAGCTAGGACATTGCTCTCTTAATTTCGGTTAAGTCAACATAGGAGTTGGCGCCAGGCGCTATGTTTGATGTATGCGCTTATATGTTTTTAGCCCAGTTATATGATGCAGATTTACTACCTCGCATAATATCAATAAAATCTTTTTATTTTGTGTACAGTTTGTAAATAAGTGTCATTAATAGTAGTGAAGTCATTTCAAGGAAACTATAATGAACGCACATTACAATTTTCTGACAAATTAAGAAAATGATACCGATGTGTGAGCAATACTTATCGATAAAAGGTCGAAAGATCGAATCAAACAATCAAGCCCTCTTTCCTTATAGATTTTATTGAACTTTTTTAACATTTCTATGTACAATTCTCTTATGTCTACTGACGCAGCCGGCCGTTCTGAAAGTTTTACCACACTCTTGACAACTAAAGGGTCTTTCGTCTGTATGTGTTCGGTGATGTACCCTCAATATATCTAAAGTATTAAATCTTTTCCCACAGGTGTCACATCCATATTTTCTCTCATTAGCATGATAGACAAAATGTCTTCTATACTGAGCTAATATATGGAAAGTCTTTCCACATACCTCACACGTCTTTCTTGGCGTAGGATCGTGTATCGATTTATGTATAATCAAACCACTTTTGAATTTGAACTTTTTATCGCACACGTCACACGAGTAAAGTTTGTCAGTTGAGTGTGCGTCTAGGTGACTCACGAGGTTTCTCGTATGTTTCCCGCACACTTCGCAAATTTTCCAGTAGTCGTATCTTCGAAGCTTTTTCCTCTTTCTCATAACTGTCTCTTTCTTTACTTTCGGTTTTGCGTCATTTTCTTGACTTGCTTCGACTGTTTCACCCACCGCTTGCTCAAATGTGACTCCTAGTTCATCTGCATCATGACTATCATGGTCTTCTTTAGTGGCGTCGTGTGGTACCTCGTTTAGATCGTGTGTATCAGTAACTTCGACTTTGATATGTCGCGGTGAACAACGCAACATTTTGTCGACGTCCTGACATTTCCGTCTGAATTTGTAAGCGTTTTCTAATTCTTGGAGACAAGTCACACATATGTGTGTAGGTAAATTGTCCGTTTTCTCCACCTAGGACAAATACAAAACAATAAGTACTACATTGTTTCTGCCAATAAACGATAAACTTTATTTAGTAGATATCTTACCTCAATCCCGCCGATAAGTTTCAGCTTGTAAGCCACATCAAATTCGTCGCCATCTTTTTGTTCAAATATATCCACACGAGCTGCTAGGTTGGAGCACGACCTGCATCTATCAGACTCTTCTACTTCAAACTTAGGTTTCACCTGAAGCTCTATCCTATGTTTAAGGTCCATTAACTTCATGTCATCTTCGTAATCATCGTCGTTTGTGACGTCAGCGTAATGATCGTTATTTTCTTGTATTTCGTTAATCTTTTGTTTCTTTATCGAGTTATTTTCTTGAATTTCGGAATAACGGCCCATAGCCTCGAAGTAAGGCCATTGCTCGTTTAAAATGCCTTTGTTTGCGAATTTCGTCTTCCACTACAAAGAAAACAAAAGATTGAATGTTTGCTATGAGTAAATATTATATATAATTAAAACATCTTTTAGATTAACAAAGAACGTTACCCTAAATGTTTTTAACAAATGAATCCAGATTTCTTGCAGGTCTAACAAACTGTGGTCCAGTGGTATTCCGATACTCCGTAAATTCTTTTCGACCTCGCTGAATAAAACAATTAAAACAAATATTATAAATTACATATTTAAAATTAAAACCATTTTTTGGTAAGAATGACTAATGTAATGTTACATACCGCCATCCACCGAGTGGGTCCTTGAATGTCTTAAATGTATTCTCTAGATCTGTCCGGGCCCTAATAAAGTTGAACACCCATTCTTCATGCCCTTTATCAAACACAAGCAATACTATATACTATAAATTCTCAAAATTGCACAAAACTTGGAATGAATTTTGATTCATTGAAGATTGATGAAAATTGGGAAAGATCAAGAGAGGTAGCATTAATTCGTTATTATGTATACAGCTCGATTTTAAATTAAACATTACGACAATTACCTAATTAATGAACCGTTACTGAAATACCTGTTTGAAGTCAAGCATTAAAAGTAAATGTAACTGGACAAGACGAAGTGTTATTGATACTTACAATCAACGAGAGGATTCAGACTGAGATTGGATGATTCACCCAAATACAGCTCAAACAAATTGTGGTATACCCATGTTTTATTGTTTGTTGCCTTCGCTTTCTGATACTCCTGGTAGAAAAAAAAACAGTATTTACTACTACTCTCTATTCTAAAGGAGTTGTACAGTACCCGGCAATAAATATGGCCCGTCGAGTTTTGGGAAAAGTTCGCCGTAGTAGAACATTATATCATATTTGTCCTGTGTGAAAGCAACTTTCTGTTACAATCCACACTCTCTGAACTTTTAAACTGTGACCTCTGAGTTTGTTTCGGTCTTGCTTCTCAGAGTAGTCGGATAGGAAACACCGACCTCATCTAATTTTAAGTGTAATTGTTTGTTACTGTTAGCTTAGGTACTGTAAAATAGTATACAGAAGAGCACTCACTGAAAAAGTCGCCGCCCATTTCCTTCCCAATTCCCTTGATGTTAACGTTTTAGGAAATCCGTTTTCTTCTATCATGATCTTTAACATCTCGCTATTTGAAACAAGAAATAAATTAATTTTATAACATATTTTGCTACAATTTTTTTAAGACTATAATTTAGTCTCTCCAGTAAATTTAAAACATAAATTAAGTGTATGGATCGATTTGCTATCATCCTTTTTAAACAAATGTTGTTATGTTATAACAAGTCTACAGAGAGAGAGAAATCCTTTAACAAATCGGTTGTCACAAATATTACAGAGTATGTCGGTCAGCCGATCAACAAGTGAAATGCTTTTATACGTATCCAAAGCGTTTGACAAAGTTATGCACAATAACGCAAAGTTTAAAATATATTACATCGGACTATGAAACCGTCTCGCGTCTGCCATCCTAAACATTTTCCCGAACTTAACCTCTCACTGAAGTTTTGAAGCCGCAATTACGTTTCTCTCACTCCATTCACGTAGGTGTACCTCAAGGTCCAATGTTCTGACCAAGGGTGTGTAGTAGTAATATCAAAAATATGTCTGTAATATTCATTGTACTTGTTTGTCTTTTGTCGTAGTTTTTTTTATATTTACTGGAGTGTATGGCACAAGCATTCAATAAGATTATTCTTTTCCCAAAGGATTAAAAATATATCGACTATGATAAATAAGATCGATCGATGTGAATGGAAAATTATTATCTCACTTCCATGCCCATTTCTTCTGTCTAAACAGCCAGTCATGCTGCAACCTGATCTGAATGAACGTTTCCGTGATATCTTTAGACCCTGCAAGAAAAAATATAGATTTTACTTCAAATCTTTTTAGTTAAACAAAGTAGTTTATTTTATCTTGTTGAGGCACTGTCGAGATTTTCCTCAAATAATGACCTTTGGCTTGTTTTTGTTTTAAGTCAGGGAATTTCTTTCATGTAAGTTTGTTGTTGGTCCACGAAAAAATACCTTCAACAAGGAAAACATTAATATAGGTTGGATTTTTGTATGATTTAAGGGCTGCTAAACACTTGTTCAGGGCAGCTTGATCTGGCACAGCCGGGCAAAAACGAATATATATTTTGTCGCCTGGCCGTGCAGAATCATACTGATCCGAAAAAGTGTGTAACTCGCATTATGCTATGAGCTATTCTAGGGACGCCCAGTCTATGAGATTTATCACACATTAAAATGGTAAGTAAAATGGCAACAGTATAACAAAATAAAATACAAACTCACAATGAAACTCATTTTCATTTTCGTCGTCATTCTTATCAATATTCTTTTTGCTGTGCTTGGAATACCTGGAAGAGCCTTTTATTCTATAGCCGCATGGAGCTTGTGCTTCTAAGGAGGCCAAATTATCAGGTTCGTACTTTTTATTATAGCTCAACATAGCATCGTATAGCGGCCACTCGCTTTGCTCAGAGCCCTTCCTAATTTTCATGCGATGTTTTCTCTGTAACAAGTTAAAGGATACAGGAGACACTTTTCGACATAACCAGTGTCCTATACGTATCGTCTACGTATATACTGAGAAATCTTTAACAAAAATGAATATTATAAGATTAAAGACTACGTTGGCGACCAGTAAGTTTGGCAATAATTCCTTCTGCACATGTGGCTTCCCTGGTACCTCATTAACGGCATCACTATGTAAATATTTATTGTAATGGCAATCATGCATTTGGTTTAAATAGACTTTTACTTTTATATTTTTATTTATCTTTTATATCCTTCTATATTTTGTGAATGTGAGAATATTGTAGGCTTTTTTTTTGTTTTTGGGTGGGAAATCATCAAAGAACTTCTCCCTCTCTGGACGGAGCGCGAGGGCGTGTCAGACTTTTACTGTCTAAAACCCATCCGTGTTCCTTCAGTTGCCAGTGTGCCAGGGCCACGGTAACTCATTCGAACAATCCGCGATCCTGGCAGGCATTGGCCCTAGCGGACCCTGTCAATTAGTGCTGACGTCTCTTTGAGGCGCGCGTGGAACACAACGCGCCGTCGAACCTGGCCTGGTGCTTACCGGGCGGCGAGCTACCCGTTGCTACCCATTGCTCTCCATCCGCAAGCCCGCGCCTTCGGTGGCCGGTAATCTGCGATCGATTCCCGACGCCTCGGGCATCTTCTGCGGCGACTAGGGGCTTGAGGGCGCAACGATTGCCTCCCCCTCACGCCCTCCGCCTCCTCCTTCGCGAGCATTACTGCATCGCAGAAGGAGGTGACGGCTTCCCATGCCCTCTCACTCCGTGCCATGGCCTGGACCAGGGCCGGACGCGAGATATCGCCACCACCAATCGCCTCCGCGAGGACATGGCGCTGCGACGGTGCTCCGCTCAAGCCAGGCAGACCTTCACCGTATGCTCCAACGTGTCCTCCGGGCGATCCACACAATGGTGACACCCGGGCGTTTCTTCCCACCTTATACGAAACAGGAATCTCACAAAACAACCGTGTCCGGTGAGGACCTGCGTCAGGTGGAAAGTGAGGACGCCGCGGCGCCTCTCAATCCACTCCTCAAAGAGAGGACTTACCACCGCAATTGTGGCGTGCCCAGCACTGGGTTGCAACAGTTACACACTCCATGCCGTCATGAGATCCTGCCGGAGTTCTGTCCGCTGTGCCGCGATTTCTCGCGGCAGCGGAGTTACGCCCCGGCGTTTCGCCTCCTCGCAGCACTCTCATATGTGCGCGAGGAATTTTGCCGCCAGATCCCATGGCGGCAATCCGACAAGGAGGCTTACCGCCTCACCGGAGACTGTGTGGTATCCCCGGACCAGCTGGATGGCCATGTCCCTCTGGGACGCGTTCAACCGGCGGGCTGGTCGGCGCCTCAATGAACGCGCCCACACCGGTGGCCCTTAAAGGGCCATGGAACGCACGACCCCCGCGTAGAGCCTCCGGCAGGAGGCGTTTGGACCCCCTAGATTGGGCAGGAGCTGCTCCAAGGCAGCCCCGGCCCGCTCCAGCCTAGGAGCCATACGTCGTAAATGCTTCACGGAGTTCCACCGGCTGTCGGGGATGAGTCCCAGCTACTTCATCGTCGACTCGACGCCGATGTGAACCCCTTCTACCGTTATTTGGGAATCCGACGGTGGCGTGTTCCGAGGACCAATGAAAACACATGGTCTCGGCCTTGTACAGGGCCACCTCAAGTCCCAATTGCCGGATCCTCTCGACGATTATCGCAATCCCGTGTGTCATTAATTGGGCCGCCGCCTGGTGCGACCACCCCTGCGCTAGGACCAGCGTGTCGTCAGCATAGCAAACCATGCTGACACCGCTATGGAGGTCGGCGCGCAGCACCCAGTCGTACCCGATGTCCCACAGATACGGCCCCAGGACCGATCCCTGTGGGACACCGCACGACATATCTCGCCGGTTCCACGGATTTTCGTTCATCATTACGTAGATTTTCTATATACAGATAACTTTTCTATATAAAGAACTTTGTTTCTTGGAAGAAAGTTCATAATGAAAGCATAATTTAGTTTTGATTTCAGTACGCGCCTCCAAAATGCAGCACTTCAAACCTTTAAAAAGTAAAAATTAAATTTTAGATTGTTTTCCGTGCCTTAATTTCTCATTAAAATTTCTGATTATTAGAGGTACCTATGTAGGCGTAACTTGTAGACTGTAGAATTGTTGACCTTTTTCTATTTTGTTGAGTACCTGTTACTTGTTGGCAAGCTTACACTGTCCTCCACATGATCTGGCTAGCTCGTTCACAAGCCGAAATTTACTTAAATTGATTAATATTATAATAATAGAAATGAGCTTACATTAAAAGTGGTTATCATATGGTGCCACAATCCTTTCATATCTTGAACACAGCAGTCTATTGGCAGGTCTTGATACCGCATGGCTCTTTCAACCGCCCTGCAATACACAAGCCATGATAAAACAACCAAACAACCAAAAAATTCATCAATGTTTGGCCGCAAAAGATAGAAGAATTTATTCATCACATAGAGAAGTCTTCCTTGTGTGTAAAGCAACAAAAGCACTCTACCTAGGGCATTACTATAATTTTAGAGTCTATTGGCATATATTCAATTACGAGTAATCTATCACTATTAACTTACAGCAAACACAATTTTGCTATTGCTCTAAGTACCTATTATTATATAATTAAACACAAGTAAGCCTAACGTTAAAGATGTAGTGTGTATTGTTGTGTGTGTTGTTGTTGTTTTACTTTATATTACCTCCACACGGTGAGAGGATCTAGTTTCATTTCTTTAGCTTCTGATACACAAATAATTAATTTTAGTCGCCATTCGTCACTCCCTGCAAGAACACAATAACTTAGCTGCAGTGATTATACAATCCACTCTAGTAATCACCATATGTCTCCTCCTCCTCTCCTCTTAAAACTACAACTTCATTTAGAAATCTAAATGAAGTTGTAGTTTCAAGAGGAGTTAATAAAAGTTGGAAAAAGAGTTATCTGCAATTTTAGTTTATCCCCTATATAAAAAAATAGGGGTAAAGCTAAAACTGCATTTTAAGTTATCTCTGTTTCTCTGAAATCCAGTTTTCACACTGAATTTCCATCTCTACAAATTTTTTGAAGAGCTTCTGTTGTGTTGGGGATTTATTTAATAATGGGATGAAGTAATTTTTTATTACCATTACTTGGATTCTTATTGGAATGGATACTTACATGATTCATATTTGTCTAATATTTTATTTTTCCCAAAATGTTTATCAAACACTTTGAAATACTTCCAGCTCTTGTTATTTGTTTTCTTGGCTATTTTGTACATCTGAAATAAAATTACTAAATTACATTGCATAATCTTATCTATTTTTTTTAATACTATTTACAGTAGAATCCGTTTAGTATGACTCCGCCTATATTGACCAACCACTTAAAATGAAGTAATTACAGTGCGAAGTTTGGTTTTCATATAAAATTCATTATATCAAAGTTCGGATATAATGACTTCGCTAATAGTGACATACCGCTTATGGCGTATTTTTAAGAAATTATGTCCGGTTGTAATGACCGACATGATTCCTAACACCTTTACTCGTTTTCGTGACCTGCGACGACGTTTGGTGCGTGCGTAGCGCGGCTGGTTTTTGTTCTCTTTACACAATATTGCTAGAGACTGTTTTACAACCTAAAGAAAAAACAAAAGCTAAAACAACAAAACTAAATTAATGATTTCTTATGTTGTAAAAAATTCAAAAATATGCTATGTATGTATTTCAATTTTTATTCTATGTTTTTAATATGTTTGTTTTGTGTCAGCTCATGTTTATTTTTTTTAATTAATAGGTAGATAGATACTTACAATTTGTAGTATTTATCTTTATTAAACTAAAAACCTAACAAAAATAGGAAGTTGTTCATTTTATAGGACTGCTTTGTATGACGTCCGCTTAGTATGATATGTTTGTCACTTCCCTTCGATGTCATTATAAGCGGATTCTACTGTAGTTCTTTATCACATTCCTTTATTTAATAATTATTTGTGTGAGATTACTTATTTAGACTTAGAGATTCTATTTATTTGGTTACATGAATTTAGTTGTATTACTTACATCATATGTGTAAGACCATTTCTTTCTGACATGGTCAATAGTCATTTCACTGGGAAATCCATTTTCCAGGAGTAATTTGTGAAACTCCCTGTAAAGACAACAATGGTGAAGATATATAATTGAGGACAACTTAACAACGAGGATGACAGTCATATAGATATACTTTTAAAGTAAATTTAGGTATAACTTAATCAAGAATGGTAAGTACAATTTTTTTATTACAAGTAAGAAATGTCATTGTGACTACATTTTCTTGTAGTTTCGAGTATTGAGAATGAATTAAGTTGACCTCAATTAAATATGCTGGTGGAAGCTTATCTATAGGTACATATAATAAAATTGTCACATAACGTAGAGCCATTGATCAAGCATAGAACTTTACAATTTTAAGAAACTACAATTCAAAACAGAATCTATAAAAAAAAAAAACTATTAAAAAAAAATAGCTGCTTGGCTGATTAGCCTTAGTCATCTTTATGACGACGATAATCTACACATACCACAAACTTTCTTTTCTATTTAATAACACTGATCGGCATCAAAATATATGCACAACAATGTACCTATATGTGGAATTGATATATATTGACGAATTGTACTCAGATTTTTTCTAGCATGTCTAGTTTTGCTGCTATAAGCAACTTTTGTTTTCATTCAAATTGTTTACATTTCGATAC
Organism: Griposia aprilina; assembly: GCA_916610205.1. Classification (NCBI taxonomy): domain Eukaryota; kingdom Metazoa; phylum Arthropoda; class Insecta; order Lepidoptera; family Noctuidae; genus Griposia; species Griposia aprilina. The sequence goes on from OU744302.1 coordinate 16,547,963, forward strand.
TGACAGCGGTATTTCTGAACCAAATACCACTTCTTGCATTTGCATTTAGTATTTTTCCCAGAAAATCTTGGTGCCATGTCTGATGAGCATGGTGTGAGGTTCCACCAAGATACTGCGCACATGGAAAAAAGATATAACGGCAAGTGGTCCCGACCAGTGTAATCAGTGTTATCGAAACCGACTTTAACAAAAGACAGAATTGCTAAACATTTATGGGAAACTCACCCCCACGGTTGCTTTTTAGTTTTAAATAGCCAGTCATTTTTGAAACGAAGTTGAAACAATTTTCTATTGAGTGCAGACGTCCCTAAAACATACAAAACATATTATATCCTTGAGTAAATAATGGGAATAGCCACTATGTTTCGACTGGCTTTATCTACTCACAAACGAAAGTTTTATCCTCCATATTATGAATTCAGATTTACAACCATCTGCTTTCTTATAAAATAGGAAATTATCCAGTTATTTGTTTAATTAGAAATTGTTAGAAATTCTAAAATTATGACAAGTTGGCGAATTGTTTTGATATTTTTGTAGTTTGACAGTTATATATAGGCGTGTGACTAATATATCGGTATTAGTCAAGAGATTAGTAATATTCTATGGATTCACGTATTAGTGATCCGACGAGCTGTCATATGCTAATATTTAATATTCACCTAATCTGGGATTCGTTTCACACGGCACGGATCGGATTCACTCCACAGATTACTATATTACTATAATATTAGGGGCACTCTGCCTGCTGTTCGTGAAGTGAACTAATGTCAAATGATCTGCGGATCGATTAGCTACGGGCGAGAAAAAGTCATGATGGTGATGATTTTAAAAATTCATTTCAAACATTAACACTTGGTATAAAATATCTTACGCTCTAGTTGACTTTCATACATTTATTAATTGTAATTTTGAATATTATAATATAAATATTGTGAATATTATTTTTATAGCAATAACTTCTCCAAATTTGCTACTGATTTTTTGTATTTTACAAGATGAATTGGGCGGATGTGAATGAATGAGAAGTCTGAGTTTTAAAATCACAATATTTTTATGTGCCTTATAAACTCGTACAGAAAATAACTCGTTATGTACCTATCAAGTTTATTTGAAAATTATTTCGATTAGATTATGCTGTGGTGTTTATTTTTATTCTTAAGTTCTAAACACTTTCAAATAATAAAGGGTTCATTCATAGGTAAGTACTTGATCCCATTTTGAATGTAAACAATAATTTGACTGTTTGCGTAATACATTGAGGTGTGTTTACTTAAATTCTTTCTACGAATACATAGCAACGCTAGTTCTGAGAATTAGTAACTATTCTGACTTTATAAGTACAGTGTGTGTGTGCAAATCTTAACAAAATAACGAGATACCGTTTAATCAACAATAATTTAATACGGCTGTGATACATAATATTAGGTCTTAGTTAAATATCACTAATACTCAAATATTAGTTAAGATATTATAATATTACTAGATGAATATATTCATATTAGCTAATACTGATAAATATCGGTATTAACCCATCTTTAGTTATATACAATAGGCAACATTTTCTTGTGTAAATCTACTAGAAATATAGAACTTTGGAAAACCGTAATAAATGTGCTATTTGACATTTGTTTTAGTTTGACATAAATTCGGTTTATTGGGCATCACTAGAATATTATTTTGGTTCTGCGATTCGTCCTACAATTTTCACGTGGTTTTACAAATTTCGGCATGTTTATAGACAGTATTCTTGTATTTTTGAATTAAATTGGCGACAATGCATCGACTTGCGTCTGCCAGGAATATATATCAGAGTTCCTTTCATGGAGTCTCGCTACCTGCGAACAATTCTCTAAAAAGTACGTCAAATAAGGAAATAAAATGTTCGTTTTGCCGAAGGATTTTATTAGGCCGCCTCGGTGCAGGTAATTTTATCTTTAATATCAAGAATACTCCAATTTGGACAGCATATATCACATACAATACATACCTGTAATAGACTTAGGTTATTGAGTTGCATAACATTTCCAATAAGTTTTTTTTTCCTAGAAAACTCTTACACTGCAAGACACCAATCTACGAAAACGGCTAATCTAGTCAGTTCGCTAAGAAAAAAGTCTAAACATAAGAACTATAAGAAATATGGAGAATTACTTGAAGGTAAGTGTTTGTTTACATTATTATCACTGACCTACACCAGTAAATAAATGACTATTTATGCATAATTTCCTCGTTTATTGTAGTTGGCGATCAGGCTATGACTGAAACCAAGGTGTCAATAAGCAATTTACGAGCTGTGCATCTCTCAAAGTTAGCTTCTAGTTCCGTATCCCTTGGCCAGTTACATCAACTGACTACAAAGCCTGTAAAGAACTTAAGAGTAGCTGAAGTAGATCCTGAGTTACTGCAAACTGTCAGGGACAAAATATTGAAGAAAACCTCTGTGAAGAAACCCTCGAAGGTAGTCACAGGAAAGTCAAACCTGTCAGAAATAATATTAGAAGATGACAAGTGTGCTTTGATATACACTAGCCATCCACTATCTAATTTAGAAGACAAATTCAAGACAAAACAATACATTAATATGATAAAAGAGAGTTATTATGATTTTCAAAAAGCAACTCTATATGATCAGAAGTTGCAAGATCTTAGGTATGCAATAAATGAGGGGTTGAATCAAGAGATTAACCTAAATGATCCAAGTTCTAGTAAAACAGACCTCATGTCTGATAATCTCTTTAGTCCATTACCAAAGGGTGCACATGCTGTGTTCAGAGAACTGTTTGTTGATAATCAATTGGATAGCTATGATCAAGAACTGATGAACCATATCACTAATATGCAGTAAGTACAATTATGTATATTTATTTTACTAGTAACACCGTAGTTGATTTATATTTATTTTATTTATTTAACCATTTATGTACACACATATATAAACAGACAAGAAGAAAGGAACAGAAAAATAGGTACAAAGGTGATACTTATTTCTAAAGAAATCTCTTCCAGCATACCTGCGATAGGAGAGTATATTAAAGAGATGAAGACAACGTGTGTAAGAGTAGAAGGGAAAACAAAATACATAAATCTAAAATAATTTTCTAATTTAAATATAAACATACAATAAGAGAATATACTAACATACATACATATTTCCAAAATAAATATCACTAAAATATATAAAAATATAATGTAATTTAAATAATAAATACATAAGCAACTATTACAAAGTGGAAAGATAGTGTTCTTTTACTCTACCTTTAAATACTCCAACAGTTTGGCAATTCCTAATGCCTGGTGGAAGTGAATTCCACAACCGGACCGAGTGCACAGTGAAAGAGTAGGAGTGGAAGTCGGTAGTAGAGTTTCTAATCTCAATACTGAGTGTTGTTGTTTGCTTGTATGTAAAATCCCATAAAATTCTAATATAACTCAATCAATCTGCCTTTTCCCAACTGTTTTGGGGTTGGTTTCCATCAGTCTAAACATATGCAGCTGAATACCAGTATTTTCCATAGAGCGACTGCCTATCATACCTCCACAACCCATTTATTGGGTAACACAATACCCCTTGGTAAGAGTAGTTGTCAGACTTGGGTTACTGACTACCCATAACAACTCAAAGATTAACGAATGACAGCTGGGACCAACGGCTGAAAGTGCTTACTGAGGCACAGGGGTCTCAATATGTAATGAATAGTCACCCATCCACGAGCCGACCGTGGCAATCGTAGCTTAACCTTCGATCGACCTATGCGGCTGTTATCATTTACCTACAAGCCCCTAAAAATTCTAATATACTTACCAAAACATCTTAAATTAATACAAATACAACAAAATTCAGCTGTAGAACATAAAATCCAAGTACCCATTCTACAATGCCTTCCCCTATTGGTCTGACTTCCAATGCAACATCTTTTACCCTATTATTTTCAGAGCTCAGGGACTTGCTCATCCAGCAATAGAAGACATCTACGATGACCCAGCGCTGCACCATGAAATAATTGATACTAGGGAGGACCTGGATTTAGATCATGTGGAACCTATTCCTGCTAACACTTTGAAAATTAAACAGGCGTAAGTTTTCTTTTTGGTAGATTAGAAAATCACATATTACAGAGCAGAATATAAACAAACTTATTAGTATGACAGTAATGTAGTGCTTATTTTTTATTATGGAAAGCAATCCTTTTATTCTGTATCCTTTTTATTTCTCGAATCTTTTTAATTATGGAAAGTTTATAAGTCATTTACTTTACATATCTTTTATTCAAAATTTTTATTTTTTAATTTTAGTTACCTTTTGGAAACAATTGTCTCAATATTGTTAATAACTAAGGGAAATACCAAGATAGCCCCAACACAAGTATTATCAATTAATTTCTGGGGGGTGTCTCATTTATAATATTTGTAACTGTTTTGGGACAAATAATCGTTTTTCATTTTCAATTGTTCCTATCTTAAAATGAAGTTTTCATCACAGACTAGCTTAAATTGACAAAGCGAAAGAAAGCCGATAAAGCTGAGTGATAGAGCACTGCACTCATACACCATGATTAGATCCAAGGGTTTAAGGTTTTGTCTGAGTGGGTCAGGACTTTTAATTTTATATGTATTGATAATTTATTAAAACTTCATTATTTTCGCTCTGCAGGAAAAAAGAAATACGCGACAAAAACAGGGCGAAACGCGACAAACGTCGAGCCAAACAAGAGTTAAGTATGAAGCAAGACATGAGAGACTTGGAGCGGCGCGGCAAGCAAGAGTCTTTGCATCGAGTGCTCACGGCTCATCTACAACTGCTATGCTCACTTAACATGATACATGAGGTGAGATATTTTTAGAATGAAAGAAAGAAAAATACTTTTAAGTATTTTCGCTAAACATGACGCAGCTAAGTTAATACTTTCCAAAAAACCGAATCCAAAATCTTCAACGAAAAAGTAAACCACCAGTAAAGCACATTATCAACTTTAGGCATGTGGGAACTAAGTTTATTTTAGAATGGCAATAAAAGTAACAATAAATTCTATTTTGTAGCAAAAGTAAGAAAATTTTCTTATTTAATATAAAAACGGAACTTTGTGTGAATGGCATTAAAGTTCTTATTTGCAAAGCATCTTCATTCTTCAGTTAGTAGCTATTTGTTTTCCAAAAAGTGCACTTTGCTTTACAAAGTTCAGCTTGTGTTATTTGTATTGTTATTTGCGGTCATTAGTATAGAGTTTCTGTGTCAATTAGCACGCGCGTGACGACTGTAATGTAGGTCACGTCTATTTGATTACCTAATTTACTCTTTGAGAATATCTAAGACTAAAGTAATCTGAGTATAAGAAATTTAAAAAAAATATATAGAATTTTCTTTGGTACACTGCTTTCATGTTACTGTAATTCATGTTGAAATAAGATTCCAATTAGATAAACTCACGCGCGCTCGTAATACATTTATCAAATTACGCATTAAAAGGAGTCACTTGTAACCTAGTTTTTATGCGAAATCTCTGTTATCTTATCAAGGATGTCGGTGACCGCGACAGGCGCGAACTAAGATAAGCCGATTTGAGAATTTAATTCCGTGTATCATTCATGTATGTTTGATAACAAAACAGTCTTCTGTGTTCTAAAAATCTGAATGCCAATGAACCGGTAGGGAAAAGCTAGTAAATGATTGTCTACTAACAAGGTACTACCAAACAAAACAACCCTATTATAAGTGCAATTAATTTTGACTCCATATATTATGAAACAACACACTTTTCTGTAGAGAAGACAATCTCAGTGCAATGTTGGGATTACACTTTTTAAAGCGTATTTTTCAAAGATTCCCACTACTTGGCCAGTACAAAATACACCCTTTTTTCACGTTTACTTTTCATTAGCAAAATTACGCGAACGAAAATATAGAATTCAATATTCATTGTTACAGGCCCATCAAGTGTTACAGTATTACAGACAGAGAGGCTCGAGGGTCGCCAATCATCCCAAACTTAATGACGTCAGAGTGTATAACACCCTTTTACATGGGTATGCGCATTCTGTAAGTATCGTAAATAACATTTTTGTTGCCTTTGTCCTCACCTACAGATCACGATAAACTAATCTATTGTCGTCCAAATTCCGTACTTTTTATAATTTTCTAGTCATAGACTCTATCCCCAGAAAGTTTATGTGCACTGATGCCCGTTTTATTGCACACTTGGTTTTCAACTCTGCGCTTAACAGTGCGCTTTCATTTAGACATAAGATTTAAGTGTCGCCTAGTGCTAGTGAAAACGAGCATGAAATAGGCTTTTGCTTAACTTTGTCCTCTGTCCATTTCTCCGCCAATATGTTTTTTCTCAGCTTAAAATTAATCTCAAATAATTATGATCAACAGCCACGTAGCTTCGTCAAAAAGGCTAAAAAACTATCTTCATTTTCGCAGGGAATGTTGGACAATACAAAACAACTGCTATTAAATATGTCTGAAGACGGTGTGGAAGCTAACCCACAGACGTTTGCCGCAGTCTTCGAGTGCATAGAGAGAAGTAGTTTGGAGGACAAAGTGGAAGTACTTGAGTATTATAAAGAACAGATGTGTCAAAAGGTATGTATTAAAATGTAAAAAGAAAAAAATGTTGCAAACTGATCTACAAAATATGAATGTTGGTTGTTGTTCACTGATTATTGTGCGAGGTAGACGAGCCAATCAAATTATTCATTAACATCTCGAAAGTTAAAAAGAGATGGTGTTCAATATATTGCATTTATATTTTTTGTTGCCATGACATTCAATGATACGCTGGTGCTGCCATTGGCTATGTTAATTTTTTTAAATTCTTTTCACCGAGAGTTGCAAAATATGATCACATATTTTACGCGAAATGCATCTCAATACATCAATTATTAATTAATCTTTTTTTTACAGAATATCGCACTAAACGACTTACTAGACAAAACAAAATTCCTTTACGACCAACGCGAGGTAGTTCTACAAGCGATCCACAGAATACAGCCCGACTTCCAACCTCAATACACACCTCCCGTATTAGACTACAACTGTCCCTTACTAGACAATATCACACTTGACCGCGCAGAGAATAGACAAGGATTATTGACGTCACCGGCCGAAGATCTATTGTCTTTGGAGGAGATGATACAGAAAGGCAAAGAACAGTTAAATATTGAAATTAAAGGGGAGGTTGAAATACATAATATTGGCGTCAAAGACGAGCAGTCAGAGTCTGTGAAGTTTTGTGTGAGTATTTTATGCACTTGTTTTTAAGATATTAAGGCTTTATTCACAGAAATGATGTCAACAACTACTGGCCTATATATGTTTTGCCATCAATTTCTAAAAATACAATAATAGACTAATAAAATATTTTTCTAATATCTCCCAATTTGGCTTTACACAAGGCTTATCCACTGAGGTCGCAGTTACAGCACTGAGTTCTCTAGTAACTGAACAACTTGACACAGGCAAAAAATGCCTGACTGTTTCCCTGGGTCTTAAAAAAGCTTTTGGCGTCTCTGTCCCTGACTTTGTGAGTAAACTGGAAAAAGCTGGAATAAGAGAAACCCCGCTGAAGTCGCTCAAAGACTATCTCTCGTCTAGGAAGCAAAGGGTTAAAGTGGGTGACCTGACCAGTATTGACGCTGAAGTCACATAGGGCGTTCCCCTGGGCAGCGTACTGGGCCCTATACTATTCTTGGTATATTTGAATGATCTCTGCAACATACACATCAACAAAGCAAAAGTTTTCTCTTACGCCAATGATACCGCTGTCGTTTTCTCAGGGAACTCCTGGCAAGATGTGAAACTCGAAGCTATGATGGGTATGGCATAGGTAGCCAATTGGCTTAATAATTAACCTGCTCACTTAAAATGCATCATAAACCAATTACATAATGCTTTAGTATTAAAAAAAAGTAGTCAACCAAGTGACGATCAAAACAATCCAATTTTTTTATTTTTATTTCACTTTCACCTACATGAGCACTTATGAAACGTCAGAAGCTAGGTGCACGGTTCCCATAGGGAAGATGCAAATATAATATTTATGAAAATTTTATGATTAAAAAGTTAAAAAAATGTAAAAGAAGGGCCACTGCAACATATTTATTTTACAAATGTTGTTTTTTTAACAATAATTACGAATAAAAAATTACTTGAAACAAAACGTATTTTAAAACACCAATCAGTGTTTAGTGACGTCACTCCTGTTATAACAACTTATATGAGCTTGTAGTTGTAAAAGTGAATATTATTTTATGGTAATATTAACTGCGTTTTTTTAATAAAAATGGAAGTTGGGTTTATCAAAGCAGACTCCAGGAATTTACCAAGAGTTAGTAACACCAGTAGAGTTAGTAGTAGTGAGTTACCATGGTTGTAACTTTTTTGTCGAAAGTGCAGAGTTTTCAATTTTTTTTTTGTAGTTGATGAACACTGAAGATGGATCTGATACATGAAAGACCTAATAATATAGTTCTTCATTAGAAAGCATTATCCTTATATTATTATTTTGAATGTTTGGTTGTCTCTAGTATAGGAATAAATCAAAATTATACCCGGAGAATTTTCAATGCTCTCAAGAATGTCACGTTTTTCCTTTTCATTATTGCTGATCTAGGTTTCAGTGGCATCATTCTATTTTGGCATTCAGAAATATGAGGTACCACATCTTTTTCAGAAAAAGTTTTCCTCCACACATTTTAAACTTTATCCAATTTTCGAAGTCATTCTCCAACTGTAAAATTAAAAATATGAAGACAGGTTTTGTAAGTATTATTCTAACTCGTTTTTACGTACAAACAGATTAACTAAGCAATAACAAGTATATTCGCCGACTTACGTCAAAGTGATCTTCACAGCATCGAATAATGATCTTTGGAGAATAAGTAATTGTCATTTCTCTTCACAGCTTGAAACCACTTTTTTCTCAGTTTTGGGTCAGAAGGTCCAGTCAAAAACAATTTTATTTGGGTACTTTGTTGAAGTAGATGGATAACACGGCTTTTTTTCGGAATATTTATTAGTGGTATTGTTATGATCAGCTAATGTTGATGGATAGTCCATTTTAAATTTTTCCAAAAAAATATCTTAAAAGTCGAAAAAAATTGCAAAAGTATGAAAGCCGACGAACACGTACGACCAGTGACAGACAGGAGTGACGTAATCGGAACCATAGGTCCATTTTCGCGCGAAAATTTTAAATGTCAATTTAAAACCGCATTTTTTCCTATAAATTACAATTTTTTAATATATTTGTGGTCTATTCTACATGGTATTCTTTAAAATGAAAACAAAAATAAAAATATTGCATGTTCCCTATTGGTCGTTTCGGATCTCAATCTAAAAATACACACATGTGGAGATACTAATGATACTATAACTGGTAATGCATTAAACAAGTTACATAGACTAGATATCTATACCCCAAGTCTTTAATTCACATAATTTATGTAAACAAAGGGGTTAACAGGTCAAAAAAATATGTACATACATAAATACATAAACTCACGCCTTCTTCCCATGGGGGTAGGCAGAAACTACAAACTACTATATGTATATACATTTTGGTAATTCTCAAAACTGGTGAAAAAAAAGGTTAGATTTTTATTTAAGCACTGATTTACGAAATAATAATTTTAAAAAATATCATACCGTATTTATTTTTATAATTTTTCGATTTTAAACAAAGTTATAAAAAAAAGAGATTTTCTGGTATAAAATATTTTATGATACTGGTAACACCGCAGGTGTTCCAAACATTTTCAAATTTTGTTTGACAGAATTTCAAAGTCCTGTCTTTTCAATATATTTCATTCGTTTTCTTTTCCCTATTATATTCTAATGCGAAAAGTGCAATTACTGGACTAAAAAGGTCATAAATTATAACAATTTGTAATGATACCAAGCTATCCAGGCGATCTTGTGTTCAGGCTGCGTAGACGCTGTGCTTGCGTTGCGTAGCCGTGATAGTATCGAACGTCTACGCTAAATGAGAAGGGTGCCACACTTGTATGCTGCCAATATTCACAAGTACTAATTGTTTATCTATTGTCTATTAGAGGAAGAAGCTATCAGAGACGGAGGCAGAATGGCGTGGCGTGATCCGCGAGTCGTTCATACGTAACCTCGGCACGCTCAAGTCACAGAGCTCCGCCTCACATTGTGCCATCACGATGTACCCTTATCTAACAGTGTTAGAGGTAAGTCTATTATTCACATCACTAGAAAGTTTAATGTTCATCTCGTAGTCGTAATATGCTCCGTTGTTATCAGATATATTTGCAAAAAGTGCCGTGCCGTAACAGTTACCGCTAGGATTGCAATATCGCTCATAAAAATAGCGATAAAACTTCGTCCTACATAAACGAAACATTAGGCGCAGCATCAATGTAAAACAGCGATGATTTCGAACAAAGTATAGAAATTCTGTAAACATGATTGCTCGTTGGTTCCCTAGTTACCACCTACCTTCCTTCCTTTGAATAAAACTTTCATGGTGGTTCATGCCATACTAGTGATTCTAGATCAGTTTAGTTCAAGTATTTTTTTAATGTTGTTACAGGTAGACCAATTCGTCGAGCTAATAATGGGCGAGCTAAGCAAGCTGGTGGACGGCAGCGAAACGTACAGCCCTACGCTCAAACTGTTACAGAGAGATCTAGGAACGCAAGTATATCAAAAGTAAGTGTTGCCATTATTTTATGACTTTTAAACTGCCCAAACCCAGTTGTGATAAGTTGTTCCATTTCTGAACATTTCTGAAATATAGTCACTTTGAAATTCGTCGTAATTTTAGCCCACGTAATTTGTTGGAGTAAAATAATCTTAAATGCGAATACATTGTTTCATTGACCTTATTCCGTTAACTTAAGGTTGATTTTAACTAAATGAAGCGAAAACCTTAAGTTTTTAATGACTAACATCAACCGCAACAATTAATTTCTCGTACAGGTACCAAATCGAGGAATACCGTCGTAACGGCACTTTGAAAAAGATCGAGCGTGTATACGAAAAATACTGTGAGTGGTACATCGGGCGCCGGTCCGTGGACGGCACCGGATTGCCGTACAATGGACGACAGGCGTGGCAAGCTCTCGTGCATATGAACCAAGATGGCGCTAGCTTGGTAAGTTATTGTCCCACCAAAAATCATAAATGTGAATAAAAAAAGGGGCAAACTTCAGTACAAAACAAGTACAGAATGGTCGGCTTCACTGATAAAAGAATTTAGACCTAAATGGTCGATCAAGTTTACGGACGTGAAATAAAATATATTAGGTTCTTTGCTACTACTAAATATGTGACTCAATGATCTCTTCACTTTTTTTCTATACACTTGCACATAATAAAATATATTTTTAGTGTTAGCTTGTTGATTGTATTTAATTTGGTGGTGGTGGCATAGTTGGTTGTTCATAAAAGGAGATGTTTCATTTTTGCCTAGCACTTGTACATTATATTAAAAAAACGGGGAAAAATACACTGAATTTCGGAAAAATATTAATTCGTGAATTTGAGAATGTTATCTTTGTTGTACACACAAATTAAAGCTTTTCAATTATTGCCATTGTTGTCGTTATGGCCACACTAGTGCGGCATCCTGACAACATGCGTTCTGAAATCAGAATGAATCTGAAATTAATGTGAAACCGTAAATACAAAAATATTAAATATAATTATGAAAAGGTATCGTTGTATTATTAATTCATCTATTACACCTATTTCTAATGTGTTGCTAATGGAAACATGTAATAATATCCTAGTTCGATTAATAAAATCTACTTGGCCAGTGTACTTCCGCTTTCCGAACGTTTTATTTTGACAAACATTATCGGAAGTGTCGTTGTCAATCATAAAATATCGCTGTTTTATGTTATTGAAAGATGACATTCATGTCATTGTCAGCTGTCATTATGTCTTCATTTTTCTCACAACAAATGTCAAACATTTTCAATTTTATTTTTGTATGTCTACAATTCAAATTAATTCTATAAATCATTGCCTGTTACATGTTTATAGATACATTTTATAGATTTTCTGTGAATGTACACGTCCTAGCCAAAGTTCCATATAAAAATGAAACGTCTCCTTTAAACATAATATATGACTTGGCAATTTTTCAAAGCTAACGTCTCAACAGTAAGTTGCAAACATAATTAACTTTGAAAATTTTATTTCAAACAAAATGTATGCAACTGACTTCTTTCCCATCCCTTTTTTTGTGGGAAATCATCAAATAACTTCTCCCGCTCTGGGCGGAGCGGGATGGGCGTGTTAGGCTTTTACTGACTTAAACCCACCCGTGTTCCTTCAGTTGCCTGTGCGCCAGGGCCGCGGTAACTGTTCTTACCTACCCCTGACGGGACATTTACCACCTAAAGTCTACAATTGCTAGATTAAATACATGACTTTATAACTGTCTGGCGGTTTTGAGTACTTTTTATATGGGCTACACAAATATCCTACAGATCTGATAGTGTCGTGTGACGGGTCGTTGAGCTCCCTAAAATAGGGTTGAGCTACACGATGACTGATGCATGCATGCCGTCTGTTGGGACAAGTCAACTCAAAGCTGCAATGGCTCTTTCTGCAACAGGCCCTGCATTGTCAGTCTCACATAAAATCTTATTAATATAATGTTTGGACCTTAAAATAGACCATGACATCTGACTTTGTTTTGGCATTTCAGGGATCAGTAAAATATGGACCAAAAAATTGATGTGTAAAAGTGTCTTAAAAGATCTTCTTACAGAAATAAACATCATTTAATTTTTTTCTCTTATTATTTTGTTCAGGATGTCGAAGAAATTCCGTGGCCAATGGAAATGCGTCAGAACGTCGGCAAGTTTCTATACAACATTATAATCAATGATGTGAAGATAGACGTCAATATGTTTAAGAGTAAAGCTGCTAAAGAGTAAGTTAAAGTTTTAGGTCTGTATACTTAAATTTAACTACTTACAATCAGTCACCTAATGTGTTTTCAAAGAACTATTTTGTGAGGGACTTTGGGGAGACTTGGCTAGGGTCATGCACCGAGTTGCTCATATACCTTTTTGGGACGTCGACTTATACAGCGTGTATCAGAAATGTGTGGTCATATTTAAGGGTCAAACCATTGAACTGAATAAGTTTCTCCATGCGACCAACACCGTCATCACGAAAAAATAATCAGCTGCCCCATACATTTGGGTCGAGTAGGTATTGAATTTTTGTATGGGAGAGCTGATAATTCTTTCGCGATGACGGTGTTGGTCCTATGGACAGAAAAAAGGTGTTCGGTTTAATGGTCTGTACCACACCCTTAACCATGATCTCACGTTTATGAAACACGCTGTATAGCGAAAGTGGGCACTAAGGAAAGGTTTTTGAAAATTAATTCCCTAAAATAGATATAGGGGATGAAAACTTTGTATGAAAGTGCTTCACTTTTTCCGATGGGGAATCCCATCGAGCTCATGTCTTGTAAGTTTAAGAAATATGACTTTTTAAAATTGGGATGAAAAGTCGGATCAGAAGCAGAAGGGCTATTATGGCAATGACAAGTAATTAATTTTTAATTTATATCAAAGCTAAAAAATCTAGCTAGCTAGCTAAACGTAATGTATTCAATGATTTGATATAACGGTTAGTTGGATTGTAAATATAATTCGAATACAAGAATTAAAGTAAAGATTATTTATTTCGGGATTACACGTGAAAATCTCGAAAATTTGGTAATTGCAAGTTTAGTTAAAAAATAGCCTTTACACATCTTAAATAAAGCTTATTTTCAACTTACTGAAGATTTTTCCCGTATCCCGGGAAAAAAATATATAGTCGTAAGAAAGTCTCCACTTTCTGTCTCTGTTCTCCGAAGTTTAGGCAAATATAGTCAGCCTATTCCTATCACTGGTGATCACATTCACTTAATTTTTTATAAGACAAAACCTTCATGTTGTTTTTTTTTCAAACATTCCTCTTGCTTATAAAACTATGTATTACCCTCACAGGAAGAAACTCCCAGCAGTATACAAAGTGCACCGTCCTTGGGGTCGTATGGTCCGCCTAGAATTAAAGCCGCACCCGGTGCTGGCGCGCGTGTGGGCGGGCGCGGCGGCGCGCGACCTGCGCATGCGCGCCGCGCTGCTGCCCACCGCCGCGCCGCCCGCGCCCTGGGCCGCCACGCACAGGGGCGCCTACCTGGTCACTGCCACGCCGCTTGTCAGGTACGTCAGTCTTCACGCTTAGCATAGACGCTACGCTGACGTGACGGAGGCACTGCATTGTAAAATGAAAAAGAATAGAATAGAATACTCTTTCTTATGTACACCATAAAAATTACAGATATACATGCTCAAAAAAAAAAGTTTCATCGTTCTACAGTAAGAACTATAAAAACTCCTGTTGACAACAAAAAATTTAAAATAAAATAATTTGACTCTTATAGTCTAAATCCCTCGTACTCTATTTCATTAATCTATAAAATGTTTAAGATTATCCGGATCCGGATTATTCGGTCGCTTCCTATCCCTTCCCCTTCCATAATGATTGAGAGACAAAATATTTTGTACGAATGACACTTTGCATCGGGACACCGCTGAAGTCACATATTCGTAGTTACGTGCGCGCGCGCACAATTTCTGGAACTTTTATAACCGCTATAATGTAGGGCTGCTAATACTGCAACCTATTAACTTTTGGCGAACATTAATCGTGAGTCAAGTGCAGTGACCTCGTGCCGGAAATAAAACACCGACCAATGAAGCCACGTGGAGCCAGCTAGAAAGCTCACACCAGTATGCCAGGTCAGTCTTTAACTCCCTTCCTCAGTGACGATTCTCTCCGCGAACGCGTCACGTAATTAATGAACCCGCACATAGTACTCACCGCAAACATAATATTAACACTAGTTAAATAACCCTCCAACTCCAACGTTGCTATTGTAATTAAGAGGCCATTTGGAATGAACACAATGTATTTAAAAAAACAAACAATTTTTTTAATACAAATAGAACAACGACTTATTTCTACTTGACGGAATAGTCACAGACTCCAAAGAATTTAAATCGCAGCATAAAACACTGCCATGTAGGTATACAACCCTCCATCAGTTGCAAAGGCAGCGAAAATTATAGAAACTTAAAACTTCCCATATTTAATAGGATTAATTTACTTATCTGCCAAACGATTTTTTTTTAACTAAATCTTCAGTACTTCAAATACAATGTTATTTAAGTACTTTTCTCAATCCCATCCAGAATGCCATTCCACGTGATGAGTCAATGGAAGCGCCTTGAGTCGGCGCCTGCGCAGAGCCTGCATCCAGTGCTGGACAGTCTCAACCAGCTGGGCGAGGTTCCCTGGCTCATCAACAAACCTGTACTCGACCTGCAGATACAGATATTTAGGTAAGACGAACATGACCGATTATTATTTATAAGGAAATATTTACACTGGTTTTATCCTGCACTAAAATACCATGAAATATCTCTATTTTCTGAATTTAATTGCATATTCAAATGTCAATATATCCACTATAATTCTACTTGAAGAAACTTATATTGCAGAGATCACGTTGATGTTTATTTAGCATAGATTTCACATCAATAATAATTCTACCCCTCATTTTGAAAAACTCTCCATATGAAACCCATATCAAATTACAATCTGTTTCTTTTTCAAGTTGATCTAAAGTTTTCAATCATTTAGTTTTTTTACTATCCGCAATTTTATTTCATTGCATCAGTATTATAGCCTCCTTAACAGATACAGGTAACTGAATCAACAGCCAATTTTGCCCTCATCCTATCTTTCTCATTTGTTTGTTCCGAACTAGAATTATACAAAAAAAACAACCGACTTCCAAAAAAAAACACTAAAAGACGTGAAAAATAACTTTTATTTCGGAAGTCGGTGCCTTTGGTTTTGTGTTTTCGTTTTTGGCCACCGACTTCCGAAATAAAAGTTATTTTTCACGTCTTTTAGTGTTTTTTTTTGGAAGTCGGTTGTTTTTTTGTAAAAAAGTTTTTATTTTTCACTTTTTAGTTGCGGTACCTATCCTACACAAATTCGTATTCCACTAATTGGTATGTAAATAACAGTGACAGCGAATTATCAACACATCATCAATATAAACTAAGTGGAAAAAATATGCAGTATTAAGGATAATTCAAAAATTACTGGTCAGACCCTGATCAAATTTAAATGGGACCACATGTGAAGCACCAGCTATCAAATAAAAAAGAATCATCCAAATCGGTTCACCCAGAAAAAAGTTATGAGCTAACACACATAAAGAGAACCTCCTCCTTTTTGTGAAGTCGGTTAAAAAGACTGGAAACAAATGAATTCATTAAATTCAACAAAATATTTTTCCTCATACAGGGATGGTGGCAACAAGAAGCTGGACATCGCGCCCCCCTCGACTAAGCTAGACACGTCGCAGTTCGCGGGAGGGGCCGACGCGGCCGCTGCCTTCAAACGACGCGTCGCTATCAACCGCGCGCGGGCCGAGATGCATTCTCTGTGGTGCGACGCGCTGTATAAACTGTCACTGGCTAACCATTATAGGTAAGTAACTATAGAGCAAATATCTCGTCTAAACTAGTTCCGTCTACTTTCAAACGACGTGTCGCCATCGTCAACTGTGCTTGAACTGTTTACAGTTATTTATATTAGAGAAAATACGTTTAATTGCGGTAAACATGACGTAGAGAAAAACACATGAATACAAAATAAAACGACTTGGGGGAAAATATGCGTCACATCCAAGCAAAACGGCAATCGCTCAGCATAATGCTACGACCTTTTGCGATCCAGCGCTGGTTTTCAGCGACAGCCGGCAAAAAAAACTACAAAAAAATAAGAATGTCTAGTTAAATGTTTGATCTGTCTGCTATTACTATTTTCATGATTATACAGGGTGTTCGAGATGCAACATCGGCCTGTATAATGATTATGATGTAAAAAAGTCATGAAACTAAACGCCAAAACTTAAATTCTAAATTGTTAATGTACTATTTTGTTATTTGTTTAATATTGTGTTTCCTATGGGTATGCTCGCCTGCAATAAATTATTGTATTATAAATCCTTGTCTATTCCTCAGGGACTCCATATTCTGGCTGCCCCACAACCTAGACTTCCGCGGGCGCGTGTACGCGTGCGGGCCGCACGTGTCCGCGCTGGGCGCCGACACGCAGCGCGCACTGCTCACGTTCGCGCGCAAGCTGCCGCTCGGGCCCAGGGGGCTCAGGTGGCTGAAGCTACATGCCATCAATCTGACCGGGACCATGAAGAAAAACACTGTTGATGAAAGGTAAATATTATCATATTATAAATCTTAACTAAATAGGAATGAATCTTTTTCTCAATTGGCCGTAATTGTAAGGGCCGCTAACATTAAATCGAGAAACAACTGAGTCTGAAACTAGTCTGCTGATTCCGAAATAAAACGCTTGAGTAAAATTACTATAAGTTTGAAAATTATTAGAGATCGGAATAAGTAGAGTTTATTTACCTAAACTACGAGGAAGGAAGTATCTTGAATGGATAATACCTCCTCTAAAATCCCGCAATAATTATAATGACGTTAAATCCTGGGATTTAAAAACGACGAATAATTCATTGGATTTTATTTATAGTTACAAATTATTGATTTTAAGAATCATATATAACATTATTTAGGGTTAAAAAATAAAAAAAAACCCGGGATTGAACGTCATTATAATTATTCCAGGACTTTAGAGAGTCAATAAAGAAGTTGTAGAGTGCGTGAACGACCTAAGCGATTCCTTTAGAAACTTGTTCAGGGTGCTTAAGGAGTGTACATACTAAACGTCCTGACATCTAGGTGAGCCGGAGTGGGGGGGGGGCTCAAAGTTCCCACTTTTGGGTTTTAGCTGCATTTGGTGCTCTAGAGTGCGATATATCGCCTGGCGATTTTCACCTACGACTCTCGCATAGACATTTTTACCTTTCGAGGGCCAAGATACTCACTTCGTAATTTAAAGAAGTCTTTGATGACAAAGACTTCTTTAAATTACGAAGTGTGTTTTCCTTTCATTTCCAACCAATAATTTTTTATGATATGAATCATAAAAAATTATTGGTTGGAAATGAAAGGAAATATTCATATTTATATCTATTTTGCTGCCCAGATAATGATTTTTCGAGCAAATACGACTCTCGTCTTCCGAAGGGCGAGAAACTCTCCTCGTTTTTTTAAACTAGGCTTCGTTATTTCATTTCTTTTTTTGCTTTGTCAGGTTGGCGTACGCAGACAGTATAATGGACAAGATCCTGGACTCAGCCGACCGTCCCTTAGAAGGTGAACGTTGGTGGGCAGAGTCTGAAGAGCCCTGGCAGACCCTCGCATGTTGCATGGAGATCGCTAACGCAGTGCGCTCTCCTAACCATGAAGGTGACTAACAGAATCTAAAATGTGTGTTTTAGGTCTCTCGATCTTTAAATCTGTCAGTTTTATCAGTAATATGTAATAATAGGACACCAGGTAAACCTCTGTCTCATCCTTCGGGTAAAAAGGCGTGATGTTATGTTATGTGTTACTTAGCCATAGAACTAATTTAATTTGCTTTTTCCAAGTTGTGTAATAGTCTAAAAACCTATATTTATTTGGTACGGCCTTTGTCCTGTCACTGCCTCATCCGCATGCGTGAAATTAGCGCGTGTGATGCACTCACAAACTCCCTGCATCCCTCGTGCGTGTGACATGCCTCACAGGAATAGTATGTATGAAACTATAGGAAAGGCCATACACGCACGCGGTCACGCATACGTGCCTAACACGCACGCGGACACGTATACGGGCCACACACGCACGCGGTCACGCATACGTGCCTAACACGCACGCGGACACGTATACGGGCCACACACGCACGCGGTCACGCATACGGGCCAGAGACGCACGCGGTCACGCATACGGGCCAGAGACGCACGCGGTCACGCATACGGGCCAGAGACGCACGCGGATACAATTCTGCATGATAAAAAATATTTGGCTTCTGCCCCCACAGAATACATGTGCGGCTTCCCAGTGCATCAAGATGGGTCATGTAACGGACTTCAACACTACGCGGCTCTGGGCGGAGACGCAGCCGGAGCTGCAGCGGTAAATCTAGCGCCGCTTGATAGACCGCAGGATGTATACAGCGCTGTAGCGGCTATGGTACGTAAAGTGTAGGAAATAGAACTTACTATAACGTGCACAGGACCTCAGATGTATATAGCACTGTAGCGGCTTTGTTGTTCAAATCCTACTAATCATTTGATAACACTCTGGTGGAGTAGGCATGTGTATTCCCATATTATATTGCAACGGAACTATTGAACGATTCAATATTTACGAATGACGCAAGTAGTAATGGTCAGTTATGCTTTGAATAACGAAAGGTTAATGTCGTCAATCTTTGCAATTTAAACCCTATGTCTACAATATAAAAGTCTTAATTTGAATAATGTGTTTGGTACAGGTAGAAGAGATGCGAGTCCGTGACGCAGCATCAGGTGTCCCCGCCGCCATTATCTTAGAGAACTTCGTACGAAGGAAGGTTATCAAGCAGACCGTCATGACCACCGTGTATGGAGTCACCAAGTTCGGAGCCAGGCTGCAGATCGCTAAGCAGCTGAAAGGTAACTAGGACGATAGGATCGGTAAAATAATCTTTATCTCGAATCTGTTCTCGTGTTGTAACGAGAATATACTGCTACAGTTCGTCCACATTTATTTTACCTAGAGTTTGCTTAACTGTCAAAATCACAATGATCTTTATTACCGTTGCGATAAGGTTGCTGTTGGGTTGCTGCTGTCAAAGGTGAAATACCTGTGAATCGACTGTGCAAAGATCTTTTGGCGCTCGAATGACGTTGACATTCGAGTGGCTTTGGTAAAAAATTGTGCAATTGTTTTGTGAAATGTATTCAAAAAACAAGACGTCGCAGCGGCGGCGTTAGTTTTGATTTTGGCGATGCGTCTAAATAATCTTGTAACGCTATAGCTCGAGTCATAGTGAAGCCTTTTTTTTTTTGGGTGGGAAATCATGAAATGACCTCTCCCGCTCTTGGCGGAGCGGAAGGGCGTGTCAGACTCTTACTGACTAAAACCCACCCGTGTTCCTTCAGTTGCCTGTGCGCCAGGGCCACGGTAACTCTTTCGAACAATCCGCGACCCCGGCAGGCATCGGCCCTATCGGACCCCGTCAATTATGCTGACATCTCTTTGAGGCGCGCGTGGAACACAACGCGCCGTCGACCCGGGCCTGGTCCTTACCGGACGGCGAGCTGCCCATTGCTCGCCGTCCGCAGGCCCGCGCCTACGGTGGTCGGGAGTCGGTTATCGACTCCCGACGCCCAGGGTGTCTCCTCCTGCGGCGACTAGGGGCGTGAGGGCGCAATGATTGCCTCTCCCTCTCGCGCTCCGCCTCCTCCTTCGCGAGCATTACTGCTTCGCAGAAGGCGGTGACTGTTTCCCATTCCCTCTCGCTCCGTACCATGGCATGAACCAGGGCCGGACGCGAGAGATCGCCGCCACCGATCGCCGCCACGAGGACACGGCGGTGCTCCGCCCAGTCATAGTGAAATCTGTCATTTAAATTCGTACAGCATTCGTAGCATGACCAATTCTATCTCTACTCTACGAAGAGAAGACAAATCACTTTCTTAACAAAAAGACATTATTATTTTGAATTTCGACATCGCGCCGTAGAAATCTTTCTACAATCTGTCATTTTGTCTTCCGTTTCTATAGTAGCCATGCTACGCATGCAGTGCGACACAACTTATATGTAGTATCGACAAAATTCGTAAAACCGATCACTTCCGATTTACACAACCAATAGAAATCGATTACTATCGCGCAATTCAACGCTATTCGGGCTATATATCCCCCCCCCCCCCCCCCCCCCGCCTCAGTTTAACCCGAGATAGCGGTGTGAATGCACGTGAGTGAATCATTCCGTACACGACGTGACAGTTTAATGGGAAAGTCGATATTTTTTTATTGTATTTTTTTTTTCATTATGGCTTCGTTGAAACGTGGTGGTGGTGGTCGCTGATTTGATGACAAATGACCATAGACCGGGTGACGTCTTTACGACGTTCGTGTAGGTTAAACGAGTCTTTGGACAATAAAATTAATTCTAACGGCATTGAAAAAATATCTTTACCATTTTATTAAAGCGCTAAATAAAGTGTGAAACTTGATAATCAATGATCAGTCGTTTAGAGAAGACAATTTTACTCAGCTCACGGCTGGCACAGTTAAGACTAGAATAAAATATCCAATCAACATTTTACAACATATTTTATTGTAGATAGATAGATTAATTTACTTGCCTGAAATATTGTATTATACAGATTTTATAACACATACACAACAGTTCTTCATATTCCGCCTACTAAATTCGGAATGCAAATTTTGTAACAATAAAAATATTTCCAATTTAATCAATTTAAACAAAATAACTAAATTCCAATGTCAAAAAAGAAAAGTACTATAAATCAAGAATTGTCTACATATCAAATTACAAATGTCAAAGTAAAATAATTAAATTACAAATTGTCTAAATATCAACTTTCATTCAACATTCACTTGTATTCAACAGACATAGACGAGTTCCCCAAGGAACACGTGTGGGCGTGTTCCCAGTACCTCACCACGAAGACGTTCGACAGTCTGCGAGAGATGTTCACCTCCACCAAACAGATACAGGACTGGTTCACCGACTGTGCCAAGTAAGTTATTCATTTACAAGCCGGGCGCGCGATGGGTTTTCCCAACGGCAAAAGGTCGAACTACCAGACAAACTAACGTCCTCGATTTAATATTTCACCCTTTTAGGTTTAATTTTTAAAAATACTTCCTTAGTGCTCACTTTCGTTATTTATGGAACTCTTGTGCTAAATTTCAAGCCCTAAGTTTCTAGAAAGACCGAGCGATTAAGGCTAACATGCACCGCCAATCACTGAACACGTATAGCGCTAAACAAAATTATGTTTTAAACGTGTTTAGTGATTGACAGTACAAGTGGGTCTAAGGCTGTGCGTTATCTGTCAGCGAGTGAATTTAAGATTTTTAAAGTGAAATAAAAATGATAAATAAATTGGTTGGGAATGAAAAGGATTATCCATATTCATATCTATTTTCTAGCACAGATAATGTATTTCGAAAAAATAAATTTAAATTTACATGTAACCGAGACAAATAGGAATCGATTTTTTTTTTTTATTTGCAAAAGTTCATATTGTCCAATGTTAATATGGATAGTATGAACTTTTGCGACTACAAAATTAAACTAAAATTAAATTGAAAAAATATATATTATACTTATGTCAAGATTGGTTTCATATTTTTAAACAAAGATCTTTAAAGACTAAAGGTGCTAAGAGTGACTTTAAATTCTTCTCGTCACCTTTGGACCAGGATCTCACCGTACTGTCCCAGTAAAAAAGAAACCACTTTTATTATGACTATTTTCCTAAAATAGTCATAATAAAAGCCAAACACCACGGTTACTTTTTTTTAAATAATTACCTTTTTTTTACAATATTTCTAAATTATTTGAAATATTGTAAAAACCAATTATTTTTAAAAGAGTAACCGTGGTGTTTTTTGGAGGGGCTTGTGACTGCTAAGTGATAACAGCCACACGGGTCGATCGATCAGGTTATGCTACGCTTGCCGCGGTTGGTCCGTGAATGGGTGACCATCTTTACATATCAAGACCCCTCCGTGCCTCGGAAAACAAGTTGAGCCTTTGGTCCCGGCTGTCATTCGTGAATCTTTGACAGTCGTTACGGATCGTCAGAAGGCCGAAAGTCTGACAACTAGTCTTACCAAGGAGTTTCGTATTACACAGTAAGTGGGTTATGGAGGTCACATAGGCAGTCGCTTCATGTAAAATACTGGTATTTAGCTGCATCTGTTCAGACTAGAAGATGACCCCAAAATAGTTTGGCAAAAGGCAGGCAGATAATGTACCGTGGTGTTTATTGCCGGCCAGTTTATCTTCTCCATAGGAAATACCAATTGAAACTGTGCACCTAGCTTCTGACGTTTCATAAGTGCCCATGTAGGTGTGAAATAAAATATTTTGATTTCCTCCACCAGATTAATATCAGCAGTATGCGGCGAGAGCGTGGAGTGGGTGACTCCGCTAGGCCTCCCTGTGGTGCAGCCATATTACCGGCGCTCCGGACCTACCACCGGGCAGTACCGACCGTCTTTAGATCAGGCTCAGTAAGTCGTTTTCTTTTCTCCTACCTGTATCACAATTTACAAGGGCGGCACTGAAAATTTCGGGAATCAAGGAAGTGACACAACATTACTATTTAAAAATGTATTGATTGCTTTTCGAAGTATTCTCCGCGAAATTTGACACATTTTTCCATACGATGGAACCAATCATTGAAGCAACCATTCCATTCGGAAGTTGGGGTCTCCAAAATGCCCGTTTTGTAGGCGTCCACAGCTTCTTCAGGTTATGAAAATCTCTGTCCACGCAATTTATTCTTTATTTTAGGGAAAGTTTAGAAATCACTAGGGCTTAGGTCGGGGCTGTACGGCGGATGGTCTAATAATTCTATGTTTTCTTGCTCTAAAAACTCTTTTGTTCTGTGCGCGGTGTGAGAACTCGCATTGTCGTGATGGAGGATGATGCGGCGGTTGCAGTTAGTTCTCTTTACGGAGTTCAGAAACGACCTGTGGCAAACAAATGCTAGCATACCATTCTGCATTAACCATTATTTTTCCCTCAAGAGGAATAGTCGTAACATGGCACATTAAAAATGAGATTTACATGTTGTACGCATTACAAAAAAGCAAGAGAGACCATGACAGATATTTTTCATATTTCGTCACGACCCGTAATTATTTTGACAATAGATGGCGCCACGTATGCATTATGAGGATAAAGAGAATAATATTTACTCACACAAATTACAATTCACATACATCGCTATTAGCTGTCTTCTCAATGTTCATCGTCTTTCTAGTTCTATTATCACCATCTTACTTCACATCTTCTCACTGTCATCTATCACACAATTCATCCATTGTTTCCTTGGCCTTTACTCTTATAGCTATTCGATCGAATACTTACAAATGAATGATCGCGGTGAGGACGTACCAATATCTCACCATGACTAACTCGGAAGTTGGTGGTGTGATACCGATGCCTCGGTGCGCACGTTAAGCTGTTACGCCTGATCTTTCTCCGCGAGCGTCGGATTGCCGTCCCATCGGACTATGAAAGTGACGGAAGTGAGAGTGCACCTGTGTCTGCGCACACGCGCCTGCACTATAATATATCCCGCGCCGAACCCTAGTCTCCGTTGAGATTAGCCGCCATGGCCGAAATACGGTCCGGAGGACTATATTTATACATGTATTTCGTCTTAATATTTTTTGAAGCAAAACAATTCCAATCTTGTCCTAACCTTGGGTCGATTTTAATTTTTTATACCGTTGTATATCCACAGGCGCCCGTGCACAATGAAGCAGCGCAACGCCTTCCCGCCGAACTTCATCCACTCGCTGGACTCGTCGCACATGATGCTCACGGGCCTGCACTGCGAGGCCGGCGCCGTCACCTTCGTGTCCGTGCACGACTGCTTCTGGACGCACCCGCGCTCCGTGGACCGCATGAACGAGGTACACTAGCTAAAGCCTAGCTTGAACAACTCTGAATCTTTTATCTGCCCCAAACAAGACCACAGATAACAAGAAAGAAAATATATCTAATAAAATAAAATAAAATGGTCTTTGACTATTGATCCGTGTGCGCGTCGCCGAGACATAAATACTTTGCAAAATTTTAAATTTTAGCGTTGCATAGATCTCGTGAAAAACCTCAGTGAGAGACCGACAAAAAATTGTCTAATATAGGTTGTTTTTTTTTTCTTATCGCCTTTTTAGTTTACCTAATTCATAGTAATGATCACTGGATAAAAGCTGCTACGTAAACATAGCCCAATGGTGCAAATAGTGCATTATTTTACTATATTGATCCGACTTCGTGTTCAATACCAGCAGCTCATATAGATTATACTATTTATCGTGTTTTAGATCTGCCGTGAACAATTCGTCGCTCTGCACTCGCAGCCGATCCTAGAAGATTTATCCGAGTTTCTATCAAAACGATACAGCTACAACGACAGGTGAGTTTTTTTTTAAATACCAATAAAATTATAAATCTGCCATAAAAATGTCTTAATACAACTTTAAAATTAGCAGTCATCTTTGAAATATGCAGAAAAAACATATAGTCAAATAAAATAAAATGAAAGAAGAATGTAATCCCTTCAACACGACTTTATCAATAATTCCAGTGAGCTCGAGGACAGAAGCCTAGGCGCAGCCAACAAGAAACGCGTCAACAACTTACTACAAAAAGTGCCCAGCAAAGGAGATTTCGACCTAAATAGCGTACTGAGGTCTGTCTACTTCTTCAGTTAAAAAACCAACACCGATTAACTTTAAGTGGATCTTTCCTGTTGGTTTGAATACTGTCAAATATTTATCACTTAATTGACCAAAAATACAACGGAATATTTAGGGTTCCCTACCTCGTAACTATAGGTCTTATCTGTAATGCAAGAAAACACTATTACAGTATTCGGCTGTAAATATGGCACCAAGTATTTTGGAAAAAGTTTTTCTTTGTATAGCTTCGTCTCTGTCACTCTTGCCTATGAGACAGTCTCTTTCTAAAGCACGATGTGTTATACTAAAGCTCGATGTGTCACACTAAAGCAAGAAGTGTTATACTAAAGCACGAGGTGTTATACTAAAGCACGATGTGTTATACCACGGAACAGAAAAAAACAGTGGAAGTGCAAAGTACGGTAGGCGTGGCACGCGTGCCACATATAAGCATAGTTACGCTTACTTGATCCCAATCGTGTTCTAACATCGCGTCGAGTCGCTAGTCTCGCGATAAATTTATTTTTCCGTAGCTATGCCATATTGTACCATTTTGGAGTGCAAAAATGATACTAGGAGAAAAAATCATAAAAATGGAGGTGTTTAGTACCATCGATAAGTAAGATTTTATTTGTTTTCTAATAAAATCTAAGTTAATTTCAATTCACTAATAATTTAATAAAACGTCTAGTTAAAATGAACCTTATGTCATTAAAATAAAATTTATCTTAGTTTGAATGTATTCACTATTTCGTTCTCGAAAGTTCTGCGCTACTCAATTAGTGATGTAGTTTGGTCGGATGTTGATTTTATCGATTGATATCGATAAAAGACAATAAGTAATTTAATATTTATTATAAATATTACAAATATTACAATATAAATTAAGCGTAATTAATTAATCCCAAATAAATAGTTACGCTGAAAACATTCAGCGCAAGTATTTATTTATTTGGGATTAATTCATATAAGTAAAACACATTAATATATACAGACTGGTGGGGATAATACGACATTAATTGAAACCACATACTGGGTATCGCGTTAGTGGTACGTAGACCAAAAATTATCAAATTATAATCAACGGTATAGCCGCAGGTTTTTATTTTATTTTAACCATTTTAACAAATGATGTGAATACATTACGATTTCGCCACGCAAGTTCATCAGGTCATTGACATCAAAACAATATCATTTTACCTACATGCGTTAAACACAACCAAATACAATCTGCGGCTCGCTACTCAAAAATAATACAATAATTGTATTGTATTACTGATTGAATTTAGACTTAATAACCATAACGACAAAATTCCTATTAACATAAGCAAACAAAGTTTGTTGAAGCGCACTCTTCGTTTAGTAAACTGAGAAGATAGCTACGTTGTCAATTCGATATTTGTCTAAACAAAGTGTAGGCAAAAAAAAACGTAATCACTTCCACACTCTGACAATTTATTGTGCAAGAAAAGGGGAGAAATACATCTAGGGTTTTTGCTGGAGTTTATTCAGCGCGCCATTTTTTTTTGATTTTTGTGACCTACATGAATGAAACTTTACGCACACAAGGGACCGCCAAATAAATGTTACCTACTACACACACTATTTATTTACACTACACGTGAGTGTAGTGCCTACAGGTCAGATGAGGTTAGTAAACAATATTATAAAGGCTGTTGCGTTTAATTTAGATTATTTTTGCATTTAGTTTGTTTGAAAAAATATTTTTTGAATTTTAGTGTAATATCTAATTTGATAATTTTAAAGTGTTTTAATTAACTACTGGGGATCGTATTTTCATTTAATGTCGTTATGTCGTCACCACTCTGTATAAAGCAAGTAATTTATATTAGTACTTAAATATTTTTTTTTTTTATAATACGTACTACGTTATTTGTCCTACAGTTTTACTAAACTCCCAACGAGTCTTATTTTTTTTCGAATTAAACAAGAAATCGATTATCTATCGATATCGATAAAGTAATTCAAAATTCAATATATCTGCACTAGTCGAGTAGCAGTAGATAACCACCTATCACGCGATTGTAAACCTTATGTTTAACGCATTGAAGTTTAGAATTGCGACCACTGAGAAAACCGCCATCTATGGTCGGGTATCGGAATTTACTTGGCAATCGAATCTAGTTTGTTTATAGATTACAAAACGTTGTGAAGACTTTTTGCACTAAAGCAAAATAAATCCTATTTGTAGAGACTGAAGGTTTATTCTCAGATGAAGGATCTGTTACTTATGCTAGTAGTTTTGACTAAAATTAAAACGACAAATGAAACGGAATTGTTTATTTGTAGTGCATTGTATGATTATCAGTTTATTTGTGTGAGTATGGCGACAACTGTTCGTATAGTGAGTTTTTTGCATTGCACTTCCAGTGTTTTTTTCTGTTCCGTGTGTTATACTAAAGCACGATGTGTCATACCAAAGCTTTGGTTTCTTATGAAAGCGGAGAACGGTCATACAATAACGGCTGTCACAGAGCATTTTTCGGCACCTTAATGTCAATTACTGGTAAAATGACAGTTTTTATATAGTCCGTTATAAACATGACGGAAACGCTTTCCTAGAAAACCAATGCTTTATGTACCGGGTACTGTACGTTATTTAAGGTCTTAAGTTTCTATATATAGCTCGAAATACTGATGTCTAAATAAAAAATAGTATTATGAAAACTGCTTAATATCGGTTAAGACATTTTCTTTTGCTTAGAGAGAGTTAGAATTGCTAGAGGCGGGAACAATATATTGATTTCCTGATTTACTTAATAGCACGATGATCGTATTAGAAGAAAAAGACAAAAACTGGAATAGACACGTGAATTATTGCCATTACGCTCCATGTAGGCGATGCAAGTTTCTTGCATGTGGTATGCAATAAAATTGCACCAATCGTGGAATAAAAATGCACAATTGGTGCAATTTTTATTGTTGCCTCAACTTCATCATCATTCACGGCGTCGTGTACGTGCGCCGCGCCGGCTCACGCCTCACCCGTGAGGCAGTTGATGTTTCGCTGTCGCAAAGTTCTTAAGTGCAAGACTTGTTTGGCCTTATAATCCTCAATTCTCTGGGTTAATAAAATGGGTTAATAAAAATGGCTGATAATTCAGCCATATTTTTTTTGCACACACTTTTGTCCAGGCGGTAACGTCCTTTCCGAGGCACGGAGGGGTCTCGGTATGTAATGGATGGTCACCCATTCACGAACCGACCGCGGCAAGTGATGCTTAAACTTCAAGATCGACCTGTTCGGCTGTTATTATTTAGCCAGGAGCTCCTCCAACTGCCTCCACTTATGGTATGCAATTATATTGCACGTGTAAATCGGGGCTTTAGATTTTTGTAGTCACGGCATAAAAGCGATCAATGTAGCGAGAATACGATACTTTAAGAAAATAGGACGGATCATAAGTAAGGGATTGACGACGAAGTAGACTAAACAAGGATTTCATCTAAGAGAATGGCAACCCATTTAAAAAAATAATTCCAGGTGTTGCCATGAAAGGAACTAGGGATAGACTGAAGTTAACGTGTGGTGGTTATTTGCATAGTGTAGGCCTTTTGTAGGCTTTTGTATTTTTCTAATGATTGTTACTGCTGGTAACACTACTATGAAATGTTGTACATTCTTATTATTTTCTTCTTCCATTGATTCATTGAGACTGGCTTTGTGTTTAGTTCGTTTTGTCTCAAATGTTTGATAATGTAGTTACGAATCTAGTTGTTTGTACGAAAATCCTATCTTAAAACTACTTTTCTTAGCCATCATCAGTAGGAATATGTATGGAATATTTTAAAACAAAAAAAATCAGACACTTTTCATTGTTACATGATTACTGCCAAAAATATTGGAGAATCTAAACAAAACGCGTCTTGAATGCTTTACTATTTATACCAGTTTTTACTGCCGATTGAAAAGGGAACTGCCTTGCGTTATGAACTTATGATGTATCAAATAAAATGTATCTTGCATCAACGCTGCCTATAAATAACTAGTTTTGACTGCCGTATTAGATCAGTTTAAAATTGTTCGAAATTAGATTCACTACCGTGATTTTAGATAACTATCCAGCGTTATGAAGTTTCAAACACATTGAATCTTACATAAATGGACTTCATAAATATTAGTTTTGACTGCCGTAGTAACTGCCATACAACACAAATTAAATTTCCAATAGAAGAAAAAAGTTCTGATCATTTTCTTCGACGGCCTGCCTTTTGCCAAAAGAAAAAAAAAAGGTTCTGGATTGGATTTGCGTACAAATAACTATAGTAATATTATTTTAGTTGACTCTTGTAGAGTACAAAAATTGCTGTGTTAGTATTAATTAACTACCAATTAATATTTGGTTTAATAAAGGACTCTTTCATACTCAACCATTCGTCCAAAGTAATTGTTGAAATAAAAATAAACCTTAGGTAGAAAACCAAATATTAACAAAGTTGGAAGACTTTGATTTTGTACTGTTATCTAGTTGCGATATGAAAAGCAACAAAAACTGTGATTGTTAGTAGTTGAACAATAAATTAAGCAGAATAATTGTATTTGTTTTATTCATAACTTAAGATGATAATGAGATTTGATAAAATAATGTGATGAGAATAATAAGATAGGCATGATCTTTTTATTTATCTAGTGTAATTGATCCAAAAGGAATTGAACCATGTTCCCTTTAACTAAGGTTCCAAATACCAAAGCGTAAGTAATTGTAAATTTGAAGGGAAAACAGAAAAATACATGGGAAGGTTTTTTTTGTGACATGTAATCAAATGAAAAACCTCTGAAATATAAATTATCATTTATTTATTTGTGGTACAAAAATTCACGTTACACGGTCACGTAACTAATTACAACAATTTCCGACCTTCAACTTCACCATTTCAGGTCACACTGCGTTTCACTAATATGAACTTATTCTACTCAAAACATAGAGCAACGCCCGCCGGGGCCAGTGTTGCTCTATAACTCGTAAGTTTCAATCTTACAATAATTTAAACACTACGTCAAAGCGTTTTAATGTTTACGGTTTTTATAACTTTATGGGGTACAACAGTAAAAGTGAATATAAATAAGGTAAAAAATATTTTGGCGAGTGCGCAGTCTACGAAATTACTACATGCCTGCATTTCCTACTAATAACTAATACATTCTCAATGAAACCAAGTGCTAAAGTGGTAGTCTACTTTCTTTCCAAAAATAATTCAAATTTTATTCTAAACCATCAAAAAGTCGTTAAATTTCAAGCATCCCCTTTTTAATTCAGAAACAATGCGATCTACTCCTTAAACCAAATCTTATGTTACAAATACTCCCTAAAATGGGTCAAATTCGTTCAATAACAACAATTGTTACTTAGTCGTGTTTAGTCCAAAATCGACTGTATCGTAACGAACAAACACAACTGGGAAATTAATTCCTGTCTGTCAAAATCACGCAATTATAGTCTTTATATTTAAAAAGTGTGAACATAACATCACGTTTAATTTCCCCGAAAAGTTAGGCTGAGGTATACACCCAAATTTCGCCAGTTATGTTTTAGTCCCATGTAATAAGGGGCGAGCCTATTGCTATCAACCGGGCACAAATCCAGACTCCGGGCTGCTACTGAGAAATTCCAGATGGAAGAACCCTATAACACTTTGAAGAAGTTGAAATAGATTGAAAGCTGCACGGGAATTTGACATAGAGTATACGTTGGGCCGCGGGTCCGTTATTGTCTATGTTTGTGGAACACGTGGACACTGGTGTGTGGCCGCGCCG
The DNA here is from genome assembly GCA_916610205.1 of Griposia aprilina. Lineage (NCBI taxonomy): Eukaryota > Metazoa > Arthropoda > Insecta > Lepidoptera > Noctuidae > Griposia > Griposia aprilina. The sequence continues at coordinate 16,579,155 of OU744302.1, forward strand.
ATGGGTCCGCGTTCTCGCTCGAACCGCTAGTCGTCGTGCGCTGGCTTAGGTCCGATGAACTGGAAGAAACAAGTGGCACTTAGACCGTGCTCAAGTTTAAGAGGCGAAACAGCGAAAAAAAGTTCGTTAAAAAATATTTTTTATGAACACAAGATAATCCTAATAACTTCGATAAGACAGAGTCCTTTGGCATAGTCACAGCACTCACAGCATAGTGCAGAAACACTAAGCAAGGGCGTGAAGAAGATGCTGATGGCCATACATTTGCGATTTCCTACTGTTGGCCAGAAATCCAGAAAAACCAACTGTCAACAGCCAATCAACCCCAACCTGCCTTCTAGTTGGCCTGCTAATAGCCAACTGATGCGGGAGGAATCCAAATGCTACCGTGCCATTCCTGACCCTGGGTTTACATTCATAATAAAAAATAACCACTAATAATAAAGCTGGTACTCACGAAGGCGTCAAAGTGTCGACATCTAAGTTCTGCAAGCAGAACCACTGCGAATTGAGGTTCTCATCGTTTTTGGCACAGTCCAAAGTTCCGTTGTACAACAGCAGATCATCCATTAAAACCTGAAAAACCATTAAAGGTAAGTAGCCGCCTACTATTATATCAAATAAACACCTAAAAAGAACTCAGAAATAGAAGTATCCCGTAACAAGTAAAATGGTACTTGTCATATGGGTGCTAGAAATAGAAACTATAAGCTAAGTAAAGTAAAACCAATGAGACGAGATAAAATACGTAAACAACCTGCCTTTTACTGAGTTATATTACGATGGCGAGCGATTATTATCTCTGTCCTTATCTCTCGCACGCAATAATGATGTCAGTTGGTCGACAATGGCTGTCGTTGTGTAATTCTTGGTACAGGAAAGCGGCCTGTACAGCAGCTATCAACATATGGTTCGCACTTTTTGTGAACAAGTTCATTCCTGTTTGGATTGGGTTCGAAGTGATACGATTTTTTTTGTTTCCGTTATTGTTAGTTTTTTAGAGAACATTAACTATAAGTACCAAAATTGACCACATGATTGATAATACAATAGATAGTTTTGTGATCAATACGACTGATTCGGACTCTTCTGATGAATCATCTTCGTCTAAAACCTACAGACGACAATGATTAGACTAGGATGTTTAAAATATGTGCCTATATAATTTCATTAAATAAAAATGTTATGAACTCCTGAAAGTTTGTTTACATTCTTTATCTCGTCTTGATAGCCTTAAGGCTCCTTGAAACAGGCGCGACACGCGACGCGTATGATGCGCGACACACAGGCACCGCTCGTCGCTCGTCGCGCGACATGCGGTGCCTTTGTGTCGCTTGCGATGCACGTCACGTGTTGCGCCTGTTTGAAGTAGCCTTTACTTTAGAAAGAATTTAGATTACTTACTCCGAACTCTTTGACACCTCTCGTTGGATTTTTCCCGTAGTTCCAGATCTTTATGCCGTACACGGAAACTGGGACATCGAATACAAAGTATACCCTGGAATAAAAAATATTATTTTGTAAGTGGATCACAGGTTTACGCTGGCTGGGATTTTATATTCGAAGGAAGCACCGAGATCTAAACTAACCCCACTTTTAAGTTACTCAACTACAGAACAACGATCACGAATTTACTGAACATACACAGGCAGATCACATCTATCCCACCAAAGGGACACAAAAAACGCGCATTCTATTTTTAGCGCTGCAACTTCGCATTGCGTTTTTAGGTTGATCATGCCAAAACGAAGTTTTCATTGCCCCTTGTCTCTCGATACCACCCTATTTAATATTGTTGCATGCGATACGATTAGATGAAGCAAATAAAATTTGCCTTTTTTATGCCACATGCAAGAATCATGCATCGTGGGAATGGGTCCGAAAGAAGACAAGAAAAATACAGGTTAAAGGTAGTGGTCATCACTGACCTGTTGAGCGTATGCGGCAGTACAGGTGCGAGCCAGGAGTGTGCAGCATCTCCAACACGCGCGTTGTGTCCGTCGATGAGTTTGTCGGGTGTACGCACGTCAACCGCGCGCGGGTCCAGCACGTTCACACTAGCTGGGTGAGCGCATACGTCTGGTGGACAGCAGTAAAGGCCTTTACTTGTGGTAATCCACTCGTGGTTTTACAGCTTTACAATGAATGAAATTAGTTGTCATGAACTAAGCTTCACCACAACACCTCGACTTCAGGGGCAAAAACAGTACTGTTTTTTTTTTTTTGCTTATATTTCGAAAACGGTGTGTCCTATCGCAAAAATAATGAACATTTCCACCCCCTCTATGAAACCCTTAAACCCATATAACTCTACATGTAGGTATTTTTTATATTTTCCATTCAAAAAGTGAAAAATTCCATAAAAAAACACGCCGAGGCTGCCAATCATGCGCGCCCCCGGCTTTAAAAAAAATTCACGGGGTAGGGCAAACAAGTACCATGTGGAGACGCGATTGTCAAATTAATTTTTAGTTGCGTTAAAATGATTTAAATTTAGAGATATTTTAACGCAGAATAGCTTTAAGATTCTCATAGCCAAAAGTAAGGAATTTTAGTGATAGTTTAGTTAGTTTAGTTCGGTGTACAAGGGAATCGGCACCATTGGATTCATATTGTAGTTGTTTCGTAGGTTTAGCCCTTTTCTGAATAGAAGGAATTAAGCTATGAGTAGTGTATAATTGGGGGTTCTGGATCACTTGCCCTCGCTTCGCTCGAGCGCATGATCCAGAACTCCCCAATCATACACTAATATCGTGATCTGCGATATAGTTCATAATATTGATTGAGTTGCTCACGCTTCGCTCGAGCGCGTTATGCAGAACACCCCAATCAGCGGTGCGATGTGTACTTAAAGTAATAAGTAATGAAATCTTCTTTCTTGAATCGCTGACCTGAGGTTTTTATGAATCTGAGTTCCGTTTATAATTTGTGTAAAAGTAACTCATGTGCTGTATCACTCTCCTGATGGAATAGATCTGCAGTTGCTGTCGATATACTACTCACTCCCACTGGTCTTTGACGAACTAACAATCGATTTTTCATGATCAGTATGTTTGTTGCTAACTTTAACGAATTTGCGAAGATCCTCACCAGGTGCGCTTTTTAGTATAAGGTAGTGAGTATTTTTCAAGTTAGATTTCTCTGAATCTTCCAACTTCTGGTAAAATAAATCTTCTTTTCGGGTTATATCACTATCCTGATGTTTTAATTCACCTGAGTTCGATTTCTTTTTTCTAGGGTGCATATCTTGAATATATATTATCTCACCCCTAGTATTCTTGAAAATAAGTTTAGAAATGCCTTCCAAATCAAATTTCTCTGAGTGTAACATGATGTAGATAGGTAATATCAATAATTGTATCTCTCGTGGTGCAGTAAATATTTGTGTTATTTATTACTTAGTTATATACTTAAGATCTATCTATTACACTGCAATGCTAGGAGTCTAATGCTGTGATGCAGATACGCGTATTAAATATATACTCTCTTCCTTTCACAGCGTTCAAATAAAAACATTGAGGAAAATTTATAGCATGTTGCATCCAAGGATCGTCATAAATCTCCCAATCTTCTATAACACCTCCACATGAAAAACATGCTGCTTTATCATTTATACTATTGCCACAGTAAAAGAATCCAGCGTCAGCCATTTCCATCACTAATCTTTTCTTTGAATCAGCCGTTGCCCAGTAATAGTTAAATGAAAATTGACGAATTTTATAAGTATTATACATGTCATATCGAGGTTTGTATTTATTATGAGACATGCTTCCCCGTTTTACAGATAACTGCATAATGACATCGTCTAGTTACAGTCAGCAGCTTATAACGATTTGACGACGTTGAAGAGATTGGGAGGGATAGGAAACGGTTTACCAAAAATAAAGAAATTAAACAAAAAAAAAAAGTTTATTTTATAATTTTATTATCATAGCACCATTTATTTAAACACAATACATTTTTTAAAGCACATACAGAGTCATGATAAATACAACTATACAAATCTTGAGAATATTTATATTGATGGTGCAGACTTAACAAACTAGAACAACCTTTATCTTCTAAATTAAATATGTTACTATTACTGTTTTCTAATATATTTTTTAACCACAAGACTTTTTCTGAACCTTTAACATAGACACATTTATCTCTTAAAATATCAGCAATAAAATTCTGGTAATTGGAATATGGAATAAATCCTTCACACCAATATATCTTTCTGTTACGTTCAATCCAACTAACTTGTTTTTTTTCTTGTTTCGTTAATTTTTCAAATGGAAATGGTGGCTTAAATAAAAACACTTGTAATGTTTTATTATATAATATAGCGATTTCTTTTATTATAAATTCATTTGTTTCTGTTTTAAAGCCTTGAATATCCACAATAGCAATCATGATAACCTGCGCACAATGTTGCTGAGAGGTTTGTATTCCACAAGTCGATCGTTTATAATCAAACAATATGCAGTAGTCTTATCTGGTATTGGCGTTGAACATTCAATTTCTATGCGTACGTCTACTGGACCTGATTTTAGACTATCGTTTTGCCTTGAGCAGTCTAAGATAAACAGGGGAGCTTTTTCTTTGAAGTCCTTTAGATCGAGCAACGGGTCTACTGGACAGTTGTAATACGACTGACGAAATTTCACATACATTTCATATAATATACTGTATTTGTTGTCAGAAAACTTTAAACCCAAAGGCTCATAAGGATAATATTGAGAATTTAAGAAGAGCGTAACGTTTGTCACCTCGCAATGATCGAATAGAGATATGTCTTTAGTTTTATTATTTTTTCTGTTAGTTTGTAAGCAAAAAATTACATATCTAGGCTTTTCCAATTGTGAAGCAGTCTTAACTGACCAAGAATGTTTTGTGGTTTTAGGTAATAAAGGATATTCATATAAATCCCAATTTCTAAAAGCCATCTGAATGGGTTTATCTCTTTCTAAATGCTTTAAAAGTGTTAATCGTTCTCGATCTGACACTTTTATGTGTGGCACCCTCCATTGAACTCTTTGCATATCTATTTGAAAATGAGCAACATCATCAGTAAGAATAACGCTGTTTAAGTTAGAGTTACTTCTATTCAATATAAGTTCATGTTTACAATTTATAACGATTTTATTGTAATCCTCTGCAAACCCTAAAATCTTATTTAGCGGTATCACTAAACTAAAATGCCCATCACTTTGGAATCCGTTTAAATTCCAACCCCATAACGCAGCAACTTTATTTTCAGCTTCATTTAATGAGATGTATGATTTTATTGTTGACGTTATTCCAGAATTTTTTATACGATCTATTTCAATACCATTCATTTCGTACCTGATGTCTTGAAACAAAGACATAACAGGGTTATTAGTGAACGTAACAGTTTTTTTGATCGGATTCCCATCTTTACCGAACAGCTTTGCTTGGCCTTCGATGTAAATTGAACTGGCTGATGGTAGCACGTATATGTCTTGCTGATGTATGGGGATTCTGATTTCATCGTTTTCTCTAAAGCTGTTATTGTAGGGATTATATGAATGGATTTCATAACTTTCGATCGAACTATCGAAGTGCGGTAATTCAGTAATCTGGAGTATATTCATACTTTAAAACCTAGGGCTCTAAGAAAACCTTTATTTGCTTCAGTCAATTTCTTAACTTTTTTCTTACGTCTATTCACCTTAGTGGTCGTTGAAGGAATAATACGTTTTATTTTCACAGGAGTGTTTTTATAATATAGTATCATTTTGTTTTTCTTAAATGAAGACGTAGTTGAATATTGAATTCGTCACCAAAGTTAATACAATAACCAAATTGATCAACAATTCTAACAGATATAGATGAAATTATATTTTTGTTCACTGGAAAGTAAATAACGTTTCGTGGTATTTCTATGCACTGATGACCCGGAGCAGTATCAAATACAAATTCATGAATAAAATGAGTTGGTAGTCCGTTGCAGTACGAACTGTGTACAAGATCACATTCAATTCTGATTACAGATAGACTGCTGCTATTGATGGACACATTTGATCTTGAATTTAACACTGAAAAGTATAACAAACCGCACTCGTATTGATCGGATAAATGCAGTGGAGGTTGAAAGTATGACACCAAATCAGATTTATTTCCAGAGATGGTAACTGTGGTAGACATGCTTGCATACTGGACTGTTTCAGAAGATCCTGTTTATTTTATCCCTAGACTACTCCAAAAATTCCTTAGAAAAATTAAACAGAGATGTCCGCAATTGAAAGGATGATCGCGTTGTATATTTTCATAATTATAGTGGACTTTAGTACCTCCGTATTTTATAAATTCTTTTGGAGGCTTAAGATTTCCGTAACTGTCAAAGTACTCAATATAATCATTGTATTTTGCATAGGCTACCCAATGAGAGCCAGGATCTTTTGAACTATCTAAATTAATAACTCCACATTCTTTTTTAAACGGGTATTTAGGAAGTTCATCTCTCATAAAGACTCCTCTAAAATATGGAATATTAGTTCCATACTTCAAAATGTCAAAGTTAGTTAGGGCTCGTTTGTGTAGCCGATATCTTAGTTTTTTTCATTCGATACATAAATTCCAAGCCCGTTTTTATGTGGTTTAAGGTGTAGTCCTTTCCCAATGCAGAGAGCTTCCATTTTTTCATTGTGTCTCTTCGATTCAGCCAACAGCTTTTTAGCCATCTTGAATTCATTTATGGTTTTGGTAATACCTGCTGCACCGCCTGCTATTGCTCCCACTGCTGATAATCCAGCAAAAATAGGAATCAAAGGTAATACACCACCAGTTTTTGGTATAGGAATAACACGAGGAAGTTTTATGGATGAATCATCAGCTAATTCTCTGGCTGCGGCCATAGCTAATTCTATTGCCACTTTTTTGCATTTTGGTTTTAGTTTTTTCATGTGTCTTTTCGTTTTAGTGATAACATTTTTAAATTTGTTTTTTAACCCTTTTCCAGGTGTAAGTTTTTGAAAGCACTTTTTTCTATTTTTTTTTAGGCCGGAACCAGTTTTTATTTTTGTAGACATTGTCTTGCTTACTAAGCGTGCTGCGATTTTCTCGCTTACACTTGCATCCGAGGCAACTGCTCGCTCTTTTGCCATTTTCAACAAAATTAAATCAGCTCTGTGACGATTCTTTAAGTTTGATGATTTGAGATAGGCAATGTCGTGTTCTTTGCAATGTTCGTCTAATTTATTAATACCTTCGTCTCCGCGTGTAAGCCTTTTAATTAATTTTGTACCAGGACCACAATAATTGTATCCTGGTAAGTGTAATTCAAATGGTAAATTGTTTATAAGCCAATTGAGAAGACTACTCTCTCCAATACACATCATAAGACTAATGGATCTGGATTGAACACTTTAATAAATACTTATACGGTTAGTAAAGTTATTTTTATTTATATTACTACATTCGATTTATCAATCCAACTGTTTTCAGCAGAAGATAAACCTAACCATTTTACTAAAACCCTGTTTCCTTTTCTTCTAAGAACTTTCTCGACTAGATATACATTAGGATATTTTGTCTTTTGAAGCTCTTGTAAGTAAAACGCTCCTAAAATAGGTTGACCTCTGATTGTATCTTCAATTAAGTAGGTAATAGGAGTTGTATTTTGTATTTTTCGAATTTTAAATATTTCTGTCGACCAGTTGGGGGTATATCCTTTTTCAAATGTTCCTTTGTATTTACTGATACGTACATAATCACCCACTTTATACTTGCTTTTTATTCTTTCATTTTTTACCGACCTTAAATACCTTTCTAATATACGTTTTTTATTCATGTTATCCACATTAGCAGGAATTTCATGAATTGTCCGATGGTAAGTGTGATTGTATTTATATATAACATCATTAAGTGTACTATCTACCCAATTATAGCTGCCTTTTAAACTGAATTCCTTATACAGTTTAGATTTCAAAGTTCTGATAAATCTTTCAACTATTGAAGCCTTTTTTGTTGAAAAGGTTGAATAGTGGTTAATATGATTAGATTTCATAAGCTTTCGAAATTTATTATTATAAAATTCTGTTCCATTATCTGTTTGGAGGTTTTTTGAAACACGCCCTGTAGCCAACAAAACTTTGAATGAGTTACATACATCATCTTTGGTTTTACTTCTCAGAGGAAAGGCCCAAGCATATTTCGAAAATGTATCGATAACGGTAAGAATAAATCTGTAATTTTTATTTTCTTTTGAAATTGATTGCATATCAATTAAATCTGCTTGCCACAGGTCGTCTATATCTTTCATAATAACATGTCTTCGGGGAAAGTTTACCCTTGCATTTTTATGAATTTCGTTTACCACATCGGCTTTGCTCATGGTCAGAATTCAGTACATTTGTCTTGAATCCATGTATAATACTGAATGTAAAGCATATTATTACGACTATTTATTCTTTAATTATGTCAGCTTCTTTTAATTCTTCAATTATCGATAACATTTCATTATCATGGTTTGTATTGCCAGCATCTCTTGAAGCTACTAATAGTTTCAATCTCTCGACTAATTCGTTAGGATCATCCCAATATACCAAGTCGGTGTTGTTTTTGTATTTTTTTAACGTTGGTAATTTTCCTCCAAGTTTAGTGTGAGCATGTATAACATCGTTTGACAATTCGAAAAATAGAGGTTTTATTATTTTACAATATTTTGTACCTTTGTCACCTCTTATTTGACCTTTAGGATTAAAATCTCTTTTATGTGCATTTGTATAGTGTAACATATCCTTATAGACAAGTTTATCTTCGCTCGATATTAACTTTAAATCGGGTTTTCTTCGGAGTAAAAGTTCTTTTAGACCAACTGTTAAATTGTAAGCTTTGTCACCGATTTTAATTAAAATGATTGTATCGTTATTCAAACTATCAATTTTAGAAAATGATACTGCTGAATTACCCATCAATAGAGTTTTATTTTCACTTCTAATTCCAAACGGTATACTAACACCGTCATAAATACCAAAGATATCATCATCCTCTAATGACATTTCTAAATTATCTATCGATTCCTTTTTAGCATTTTGTTTGACGAATTGGGTAGAATTTAGTTTTGGATCGTAACAGTCATTGAGCTTTGTAGATGAGCTAGTATTCTTTTCATCGAATTCGATTCCTTCAGAATTATTTAAAGTTGGATTTTCATTTATTTTTATTTTTTCTGCACATCTATTAGATTCAACAAGAGTTTTTAGAGGATTTGTGACAGGTTTTAGCATTTTATCAAGCGACAAGTTCATTGTATGTTCCTGATTTTTCATTTGTTTTATTTTATTCTTTATGGAGTCGACAGACTTCACTAATTCCATTTTAATATTTTTGTCCATCTTACAATAAATAACAACTGTATTCAGCTAAACAAGGAATAATACTAACAGCATTTATGTATGTAATTCATTTATAAGTATGTACCTTCATTCAAAGTTTAAAAAAATATCAAAATTCTGTCTGTACCTCCCATTATTTAATGCCGACTCTTTATTAATAAGTAGAAAATTATAAGGGTTACTCCAAACAGTTTTACAAACTTCTTTAAACTGATTCCACCGCAGATCAGAATTTACATGTTCTTCATAGATATGCTTTAAGTTCACATCATCTTGTTTAAATATTATAAGAAAATTAGCATTATCACGTAGCAACTGTTTCGGAATTTTTGAGTAGGTTTGTGATAAATAAAAGCAGTCAATTTGCTTATGTCTTCCCATAGAGAAGTAATTACGAATGTTTATTTGCTTTTCACACATAACATCATCAAAAATAAATACAGAATTTGTTAAAGCTTCATTCGGAGCTATAACATCTTTGTCGTCATTGAACTCATTGAACTGTATCTGAGGTACTCTTCTTAATACTTCACTTAAAAACCGATATTTTGGCTGGAAAGTAGTTTTCGAGTAAAGATAAAGATTTTTAAATTTGAGCCCATTTTCATGCAGCAGTAAACTGATCATAACGTTTGTTTTACCACAGTTCGAGGGTCCACATATTATGCAGCGAATTGTATTAGGCAATAAAGCACTATGTCTAATCTGACGAGCTGAGTCATTGAAATTGATATTATTCACGTTCAAGGATATGGGTTGTTTGATCAACTTCATCTTGCCTATTATTTATTTTCATTACTTACTATCCTTTATATATGAATATGTGACTTGCGAGCACAGTATTCTAGCAACGGGTTTGGACCTGGGTCGTTATTAAGAGTCGTGTCCTCGACTGAGTTACACAGCGACAGTGTCCGTCACAGTGTTCGTAGTGGACGAGTTTTTTTTTAATTATTATTAAATTATCTTTAATCGTCAATTCATCTATTTAAGATTGTAAGTAACTAATAAATTTGTCAAGTCTAATAATAAAAATAATGTTAATTTAATATAAAAGAAAATGGAAATTAATTTTATCATTTTTTTTTTTTTTTCAGAAAATGGAAGGCCTTGATATTGTTGATGATGTTATTAAGTCATTCTATTTTACTCAAGAATTTACTGGGGACAATGTTGAACAAACTGAGTTCCAGGAAAATCAGCAGGATAAAGTCAAGGATACTCAAGAAAGTCCAATAAAAAGAAAAAACAAGAAGTTGAAATTAACTTCTAAAATTACCCTGCCCAAACTATTGGATACACCGTCTACATCTTACGTAATTCGCAAGGATCCAGGAAAAGCACACCATTTAATAAAAATATCTATTTGTGATTTAAATGACAATAATTTAATAAATCGTGTTGATCGCAGTGATAGTGATTGTGCTTGTGTGAATGTTCAGTATTTAGTCAAGGACAATTACGATGAAATTATGGATGAAGCAGAATATCTCGTCGGTAAAATAGTTAAAAAATTAAGTTCACCCACATGCAGACCTTAAATGCAGTTTATAAGTTATTGTTTATTAGTTATTATTATTGGTCGAATTTATTTAATTGAAGGCGAAACAATAAAATTAAAATTGATTCTACATAATGTTTTTTTTTATTATTCACCTAATAAGTTAGTATACAGGGGTCAAATTAAATTAGCTAACGAACGAGAAACTCCACAGACGTGATGGGTATCGATATCTAAACACATCGATATAAAAACAAAAAAAGAAGATATTTTTTTATTTTTTATTTGGGGTCCTCGACCGCTGGTTGTGCTGGTACTTGAAGTATGAGTTGAGAAAATCTGTTTTCTTTTGTTTTATCATGTTTAGGTATCGATACCCATCACATCTGAGGAGTTTCTCTAGCTAATTTAATTTGATCCTGTATGATACCTCTTAATAATAAACACTGCATAATAGTTATGACAAGCTAATAGACATAAAAAAAAAATATTAACATTAACCATGACATAATCTATACACAGTGTTTATAAGAGGGAAAATCTTTCGGAAAAGGAAAAGAAAAGAAAATAAATATCGATTATTCATTTATTGATTATAGTAACATTCATTTATTACATTTTTTTATTCGATTACATACTTTTTACACATTTAAATCATTTGTAATTAGCTTTTTTAACTTAAACTATAGTTTTAGCACAGTAGAACGAATACAGTAATCCAACAAGTATTAAAGTATTGAACTATAATGCCCCCCAAGGCAAAGTGTTGAAACAACCTTCAGTTCTCTGCCTTTTATCGTCATCACTATTAAGTATGAGTTTATTCAATTTTTGTGTAAAAACTTGATGATTTTTAGATCTTATAACATTAAACAAAAATGGACTTTATCATCTTTAGTTATGTACAACAAATTGACATGTATAAGCTTTCGTTCACGTGTCAAAAATAGAGGACCAGTTACATGATTATTAGCTTCAAGACCATAAACATTCACACTTATACAAGGATTATTTTTCTAAAATATTTTAATATCATCGAAACATGGCGGAAAAGACATATCATTTATTTTTAAAAGCAACGTATAGTGTGGGTACGATTGCGTTCTATTAGCATTCAATCTTTTTGGAAACATCTGGGCAATAATACACCACAAAAAACAATGATTGGCATTGTTGTGTATATTCAAACATGACTTTGTGTTTTTTATAACCGTAGGCAATTCTAAGTATGTTCCAGCTCTTAAAGGATTGCACTTGTTTATGTTTATTTCCAAATGGTTTATAGAATTAATAGCCCAACCAGATTCGGCAAGTTCAAACTCTAAATAATAATTTTTCAGAGCATTTAAAATACATGTTATAAACATTTGTATTCGGAACTGCTATCTCATATTTGGTGTTGAAAGATTTCATAGAGCTTTGATTATTTTTTGGCAAAATGTATGACACAAATAATTCAAAATTGACTTTAATTGCTTTATGTTTTTGAATCATAAGATTGATAATATCACATACTGACTTTGAAATTTGAAATAAAAACGTTTCTGGAGTTATTGTTACTTCACTAGATTTAAGTGGATTCACTTTATACTTATGATTCTATTTCTAAAAGCAATAGCAATAATTTGAATATTTTCGAATTCGGAGCAGAGCAATCGATTAGATATATGAATATTTGTTCTACTGTGTGCTGATAATTTTGAAACATAATAATTACAGTATTTACAAAAAAAAACATGTTCATTATACTTATTTTAAATTTTATAAAAAGCAATTTTTACTAAATGTTTTTTTTTATCTCAGTAATCCATTTTTTATTTAAAAGTTGGTAAATTCTCATATTTAAAATTTCTAAGTTTTTAATTTCTCAGTTCATAATTTCTCATTTCTTAATTTCTCAGTTTTTAATTTCTCAGTTCTTAATTTCTCAGTTTTTTATTTCTCAGTTCTTAATTTCAGAATTTCTTATTTCGGTTTTTTTAATTTCTCAAGTTTCAATTTCGATTTTACATCATTCTGAGCAGAGCAATCGATTAGATATATGAATATTTGTTCTACTGTGTGCTGATAACTTTGAAACATAAATATTAGTCTTTACAAAAAAAAAAACATGTTCATTACACTTATTTTAAATTTTATAAAAAGCTATTTTTACTAAATGTTTTTTTTTTATCTCAGTCATCCAATTTTTATTTAAAAGTTGGTAAATTCTCATATTTAAAATTTCTAAGTTTTTAATTTCTCAGTTCTTAACTTCTCAGTTTTTAATTTCTCAGTTCTTAATTTCTCAGTTTTTTATTTCTCTGTTCTTAATTTCAGAATTTCTTAATTCGGGTTTTTTAATATCTCAAGTTTCAATTTCGATTTTACATCGAAACTCTGAAAAAGTACATGTAAAATAATTATTATAAATCAAATAAATATTCTCTATTCTATTGATAATTTTAATGCTACAAGAGACTGTTTCCAACGTTCATTTGGAGTAAGTTTTTCCACTTCACCCGTGTTATAAACTCTTAATTCAAAATAATACTTTCCAACCCTGTCCGGGTTTGATTGGAAGGTATAACCATCAGCCACCTGCTGAGTGAAGCAGTTCTTCAGAGTGGTAGCACGGATCAGCGGTCGAGACGATTCATCCTGAAATACATAAGATGACTAGTTTTAATTAAAAATAATAATGCGTCAGGGCGAGTAATTAAAAAATAGATAAGTAAAAAAAAATATAGATATGTAAAAAAAAATATAATAGATAAACTCCAGACTTCCACGTTCTTGAATCTACCGTTACCATAACTATAATCTATTATCTATTAGAAAAGGTCTATTTAAACACTTGTGTCCACAAATAAGTATAATTTTGATGGAGAAAATCACACGCTGTAAAACACTGGAATGGTTTTAAATGAAATGGGAATTTAACATGTTTGAAAAAAATGTCTTACCTCACAGTCTGAAGCGTTGGTATTCCGTTTTCTTTTTGGAGCTGGTGTTGTAACAACTGCCGGCCCGTCGCTATCAGACTCTGGTTCTGAAGCGAAAGGATTTTAGAAAGCAAAGCCTTCTTCTTCTGAGACATTTTCTTATCTCTCTTCACAGCTGTTTTTTTTTTGATCTGCCGCTTGTTTTTTTCTTTTGTTGGTCCAGACGTTGAAGGTGTGGAGTCCTCTTCTTCAACCCAAAAAGGATTATTCATCGACTGAGCCCTGAAAACATTATTAAAATGCAATAAATATTTTTATTACCAACATTAGTAACATGAAACAACAGCACCCGTATTCATCAAAGGGTTAGGCAGAGGTGTGCTGTTAGTCCCTCCCCCTTACTTTTTACAGGAGCGTTTTGAAATCTCATCGAATAGGGAATAATATATTTACAGTACTTATCAGGAAAAAAAAAAAACTTTAAATGACCTAAGAATCAAACCTAGGCCTTATTTTTATTGCATGCTAGAACAACGAAGCAAGAATTATTATTAAATAAACGTTTGTAAAAATAAAACGTTAATAATTATTAAACGTTTGTAAAAATAAAACGTTAATAATTATTAAACGTTTGTAAAAATATTAATATTAATATGAAACTACAAATGCAGTACAAGTACAATAGTTTTGAAATAACTATTATATGATCTAAACTTAATTGAGTAATTTCAGTGGTAAAACAATTAACTATTACAGTCCTAGGATCGAAGAAAAAATATTTATTAAATAAAATATAATACTCACATGCTTTGTTTCTGCAACACTTGTGAACAACCACAAACAAATTTAAACTCACTGTTCAGTGAAATGCACTTCAGCACAACAATGACAAAATGTAAAGGAATTCTCTCACATGCTTTTTATAGACCTAAATCCTAAAGCCTTAGTCATATGTTAGTTTCTAACAATAATTACTCCGAAAAATTAATTAAAATAATATTTGTTATTAGAATTTCATCTCTATCACTTGAGAACCTAGAGTAGATTTTATTTTATTCATTTCTCGTACTGAAGTCGCAATGTGAATGCTTCCGAATACTCTAGTTATGGAAAGTGTTTTCACAGCACTTTATCCTTATTAGAGTTTTTGGAGGCGACTGGAGACGACAATCGTGAAAGGAATGAGGTGTCAATTAACTCTGTCGGAATACATACAAACTTATAAGAAACCAATAAAATGAGATCTCTGGTAGTTATTTGTCATGTACACAGAATTGTCGCCTTATTCTTTAAACTCTCAAGTCGTAAAGGCTGTGTTAGCTATAGCTATCCTGCTCATTTTAATGTAAATGGAAAGAGGTGGCAATGGATTTCTAAGTGGTTTTTTGTTATAGAACTCGTAATAAGATATTACAGAATTAGGCTGGGTGATTGAATGTTGGGAAATGAAACAAACAGAATTTTAATTTTTAAATATATTCATAAAAGGAGTAATTAATCTTCTAATAAATAACAGATTCTTTACCTAATCTAACATCAATGTGTATAATTATAATAAGCACCTTTTTTCCTTACTATTTGGTAAGGAACCTGATATTTCTTAGAAGATTAATTACTCTTATTTTTTATTGAAATGAAAATTGATATTGGAAAATGAAAACAAACAGAATTTTTATTTTTAAATATATTCATTAAAAGAGTACCTAATTAATCTTCTAAGAAATAACAGATTCCTTACCTAATCTAACATCAATGTGTATGAAATAATAAGTTTTTTTTTTGTTTTTTGTTTTTATGCGATACAATCAACAATATTAGTTGTACTATTTAAGTATATTATTAAATGCTATTTTATTATGCTAATTATAAAAAACAAACACAAACGTTGGTACTAACATAATGATTACATTGAATATCTCTCTCTCTATACTTAATAAATATATAAAATAATTTCAATTATATATTCTCA
Source organism: Griposia aprilina (assembly GCA_916610205.1). Taxonomy (NCBI): domain Eukaryota; kingdom Metazoa; phylum Arthropoda; class Insecta; order Lepidoptera; family Noctuidae; genus Griposia; species Griposia aprilina. The sequence goes on from OU744302.1 coordinate 16,594,890, forward strand.
CGAATTTTACTAATAATGTTTTCTAAATCTAAGTATATATCACTTGTGACAACATTTTCAGTTATAAATTGCACACACTTATTTGCACTGCACTTGCAAGATTTTTCTGGTAAATTATCACACTCGTATATCTCAATTTTGATCATGCATGTCCTTGAAGATGTATTTGGCGCCCTGGTTTTGATGTACGAGTAGTTTTGCTGTCGTTCAAGTTTCTGTGGAGGACCTGTCGCGTCATTTTTTCTCTTCAAATTGAGTCGTGATGTAACAGATTCTTTGAGCTGCTTGTTTGGGATAAAATTAAAAAGATCCTCATTGTCCTGAAAACAGAAATAAATTGTGTTTTGAGTATGATTACATACAATGCCTACATTATAATAATTAATAAAAAACAATAATAATAATTTACCTAATATGTTATAACTATTACTTACCGACATTGTGATTGAATCTCAGGGTAGCGAAAACAGCCAAAAACAAAAAACTTGTATTTACTGTGTCGCAGTCAAAGGCTCTCTACGATCTAGATACAAAACAGATTCTCTTATATAAGGTATATAGATTCATGTCTTTAAGGTTTAATTTCCTTCATAATATTACAACTATGTGCTTGGCGGCAGAATCAAGTCGAAACATGTCGATATCACGAATGTACCTGTGTACTTTAATACTGAATACATATTTTATCTCATCACTGACGACACGTTTGGTGCATTGGTTAAGAGCTCGACTCGCTACATCACAATGTAAATAGTAGGTTTAAAACTTTTTTACAAAAAAACAACCGACTTCCAAAAAAAACACTAAAAGACGTGAAAAATAACTTTAATTTCGGAAGTCGGTGTCTGGTTTTGTATTTTCGTTTTTGGTCACCGACTTCCGAAATTAAAGTTATTTTTCACGTCTTTTAGTGTTTTTTTTGGAAGTCGGTTGTTTTTTTGTAAAAAAGTTTTTATTTTTCACTTTTTAGTTGCGGTACCTACCCCACACAAACTCGTATACCACTACTTGGTGTGTAAATAACAGTGACAGGAAATTATTAACACATCATCCATATAAACTAAGTGGAAAAAATATGCAATATTAAAGATAACTCAAAAACTACTGGTCAGACCTTGATCAAATTTAAATGGGACCACATGTGAAGCACCACCTATCAAATAAAAAAAGAATCATCCAAATCGGTTCACCCAGAAAAAAGTTATGAGCTAACACACATAAAAAAAAAAAAAAAAAAAAAAAAAAAAAAAAAAACATACAGACGAATTGAGAACCTCCTCCTTTTTGGTGAAGTCGGTTAAAAATAGATGTTTCAATTAATGTGCCAAAGTGTTGCGGGTTCGATTCCCGCACGGAACAAATGAGTATTTGTTCCGGTTTGGTTTTGGCTTTTATGACTTTTTTTTTTTTACGTTCTTTTATATTATAATCAATTACTCTATCTCCATAATACAGTTACTTTTACACACGGCTACACATTAAGTTACAATTTCCAGTAACAGCTGACCTCTCAATATGGTTTTTGTATCCATCAATACAAAAAAATATGCACTACATCGTTTCAATGCAGCGCTGCGCGGCGATCGAACATGATATTGTTGTTTATTATTTTTAAGTTCACGCGATAATTTTGCTTCGTTATAACAGTTCGATACCATGCCTGTTTATGAATACACACGACAACCGCTCGGACCATTAAAAAAATTGGAGATCCTGTATCAAGCGCTCCACTGTGAATGAAACACAATACTCAATCAATATTATGAACTATATCGCACATCACGATAGTAATGTATGATTGGGGAGTTCTGGATCATGCGCTCGAGCGAAAGCGAGAGCAAGTGATCCAGAACCCCCAATTATACACTACTGCTATGTGATCTTACAAATAACATTTGGTCGACCCCAAAATATTAATGTTAATTGACGAAGGATCGCCAGGCAACTCTGCTTTACAGAATAAAACATTTCGGAAACCACAACTTACTTGTCTCAGTGACCGGTATCAAGCTCCCATGAGGATCATAAAGCTCGACTCCCGTCAGACCTACGTAGTACGCGTCGCCCCAGGTGGAGAATATGTTCAGTTGCAGCACGAAACCAGTAGGAGCTCCCATGTCCAGGTTTGTACCGTACACCAAGCAGTCCATACGAAAAGTGTCCGAATCTTCCGCATCATCTAACCTATTATGGAGAATATGTCGGAAAATTTTAATAATGTGATTTTAAAGAGTTTTAAAAACGGCTTGATTTTGATCTTAGGCAGTCGCAGGAGAACCGCTCTATCTTCTTTCTTTATCTGATCTCTACTGATCTCCAAGTCTTTACAAGTTTTTCCAACGAGCGACATTACAACTATGTGTTTCATTCATTTTAACAGTCAGTTAACATAAATAAATAAGGTTAGCTGCAATTGACGGAATCTCCAGTCGGGTACATAGGCACGTGGATCCTATGTCAAAATTGCAAAACATGTCTAAATAATTAGAGTGATTTTGCGGTATATGATGTTGAAAGTTGTAAGCAGTTGTTGTTACCTGTCGTCAATAGCGAGCAGGTCTATCTGCTGCACATAATCGTAGCAGGTGTCTCCGGGAGCCCTACGTAGCAGCAGAGGCCTGTAGTGGAGCGCTGTGTCATCCAGACAGATGCGTGCGTGCTTCGCCCCAATGTAGGATAGCTCCATGTTGGCGTTGTAGTTCCAGATGCGGATACCTGAACGAGGAGTAAGTTTTAAAGAAGGACAAAACTACGCGATATTTTAATGAAGTTTGGTTTAAAAACAACATAATTGTTTAGTGCTTTAAAAACTAAGAAACCTTCTAATGGTGGACATGGTGGTAGTGTCACGTTGCTTTTTACGAGTAATAGGATGGATGAAGAAAGAGATCGGATGGACAGAATAACATCGGTGGCAGTACTTTTGTTAAAGCCATCATTCTTTGAGTGTGAAGGCGGGAAAATCTATATATGTAAGTGTAAGTACAGTACGAATTTAACCATCCCTTTTTCACAACTGAAGAATAACCGCATCTTCTATATGTTTGTGTATATTTTTGCGGGCGGGAGGGTGGTGCTGCATACTGAATCCAAGCCTGGATCGATTTATTGCGGAATTAAAACTAAGTAAAATACATTTGCGTGACATTTTACTGTCATGAATTTCCGCAAAGTAATGCCTGATTCCATAACTTGAACTGAAGAATGATATGAATTAATGGGTCCACTCACTTTTGTGGCTGTCCTGAGCTGCAAACAGAAACCACAAAAGATTACTAAAGCCTAATTTTAGGCCTAAATTTAGTTTAGCTTACTAGTAATCTCAGTCTGCTCCAGCAACTCCATGACAATATGACAGAACTTGGTGCCGGCTGCGAAGTTTGTGCACCACATGTCTTCGAAGTCCGTTGTGATGTTCCTGCCGCTGAACAAACCCTTGCACTCGATGAGGTTGCTGTGTTCTGGCGCTTGGTCCTCCGTTATGAAGGCCGTGTAAGCGTACGCACGGTGGACCTTTACAGGCTCGTTGGAGCAAAGGAGTTCTATGCCTGTTTAACGTGGATAAGAAAGTATTGTTTGTGGTTTGTCGAAATTTTTAAACACAACCGATTTCTATTTCAAACAGCAGACAGATTTAGAGACACGATCTAGCCACGGTATCATCAGTATAGTGTGGCCATTAGTGCTGTGCACTCCCTGAGGTATGCGCGCGGCGAGACGGGGGTGAGAATCGGCTGCTGCGCTCTGTCAGTGCGCCGTCCGTCAACGCTCGTGGCGGCAGGTAGTGTTATCTGTATCGGACTGTCTATGTCAGACGCACATGGGATAAATATTCAAAGATGGGTCGTGCGTTATCTCGTGACGAAATCGAAGATGAAGTTGAAACAGAATCTATGTCAGAATAACTTTCGTTAGAATATATAATTGTTTGTAAATATAAAAAATGTTCAATAAAACAAGTCCTGCTTTGAATTATAAGTTTAGTTCTTATTTAGCACCTGCATATTTTTAATAAAATATGAGTATATTTGGGTTACATTTTAATCAACTAAGTACCTAAGTATAATATATTACAGATAGCCTCCGACCATCGTCCCGCTACAAGTCTTGCCTTAGAAATGCAAACTGATATCGTAAGATCTGTCCGACATGTATCGATCTCATGTGAACTCATGCACTTTTTTCTTCGCCTCCCACCTCTTCGCGCATACTTCACAGGGAGTGCACAGCACTAATGGCCACACTATAGCAAAGACTACAATATTATACCGATCAGTATGTAAATGAAAGTTGTCGTGGGTAAGTGTTTATAAATACACCGACACAAATCCAGATGATAGCGAGGATACTTGAAAAAACCCACTACATGAAGGAGTATTCCCCTCTGTCCCTGAGTGTCTGTCCCCGAATGGGGACAGAAGGGAATTTTCGTGTTACCTGTCCCTAAACTAATAAATGGGGGTTAAAAGTTTTATCTGCCACCAAATTATGTTTTGAATAAAAAAATATTCTGAATACTGAGTTCTATCGCGTTTAGCTGTGGACCTGTGGCATAAACAGATTATCTGATTATCAGATTATCCCTAGCGTACCTAAGTTAATTTTACTTCCTTACCTGTTAGTCCAATCAAATGCCTTTGTCCCCAATTAGACATGAGGGTCAACTTAACTTTCTTAGCCACATACTTCATATCTTTCTGGTCATGTTCCAAGGCTTCCAGCAGCGCCGTAGGGCTCATATTATGGTTGCTATCGTTGGCAGTCGGAGGACGTTTGTCGTTAATGTTAGGGTAGTCGTTCATGGGTTCATTGTCCTTTAGTAATGCTTGGAAGTTCTTGTCGTTTTGCATTATAGACTCTAAGATTGCTGGGTCTTTTGTGAAGAGGATTGTCTGGAAATTTTATGCGGGTTGTAGTTGGTTTCCTAATTCAATAAGCGAACGAAGTGAAAGGATCTGTATCCTTCTAAAGCTACGGCTACATTGTCGCGATAACGCGGACCAAACTTCGCGCGCTCTCAGTTGTACAGTGAGACGTCGAGCGGTGTGCGAGAAAGAGCTCGCGAAGTGTAGTTCGCGTTATTGCGACAATGTGGCCGTAGCATCATGATGACTGTGGGTTGGCGGATGGTGGGCGATATGTCGATCTTATAAATTCAACACGTAATAAGCGACATAATTATCCCAGAATTAATTAGGTCACTTGCCTACCTATAATCAACATTTATTTAATTGAAAATAAATTAAAGAACGAGGGTATAATCTGAAAAGGTATTAATAGCTACGGTTACATGAATTACATCTACGAGGAATAATAAAAATCTCTGTACACATGTTTGATACCAACCTCTAATTAATTTATTGCAATCGATACTCATAGGTAGGTATCTACTGGAACTTCCAAGAATTTAAATCGATTTACAGCGGATGTGTCGGTATCATGAATTTATTAGGCGAGTACAACGAACACCTTAGCCTGTCATTTGAACCGAGTTTTAAACGCCTACTTCATTTTTAAATTACTTCCAGCTCGCATCATTTTTCAACACAACGGTGCAATATTGCAATTGCGGTTTTTTAAAGACACTAAATATGTAGGGTTACCATCCGTCCAGACGGTCTCCGGCCTTGTCATTTGTTCGGAGTTTTCGACAAAAGGGGATTTTTTTTCAAATAAAAATGTCTCAAATAGAGAAATATTAAAATGTAAAATGTTCGGCTTTTTGTCGGGACTTTTCAAATTTCGAAATTGTTACCCTACTTATAGGTATGCGTGGGGTATGCCTTAGCAATGTCTACGTCTTGTAAATTACCCTACGTTTAAGGACACACACAGGTTCAGTAGAAGGACCAACTAGGTAAATCGGACATTATAATTATCATAGTTAAGATAAGTATGGTAGGTACTTACATCGCCAAAAGAAGAGAGTGGTCCTTTCAGTTCCCCACTCGACCTCGCTATCTCCCCGTGGAATATAACTTGGTCATCCAGTTTGATCTGGACCAACCTAACGCCACGTGCCGAATATATACGAGATTTGTTGTAATTCTGCAAACATAATAACAAGAGGAACCGTCACCCTCTTCTCGTGAACCGAAATAACAGCCGTAACAGTTTAAACACGGCGAAATAAGTTCCAGATTCCAGAACAATTCCACTGTGTCACACCGACCGCAGCGCAGATACCAAGCTGTGACGGCTAAAAACATTATCAGTAGTATAGACGTGTAGGATGCAGGCAATAGTCATAACAGAACCGGTACGACCGGCTGTGATACCCTATGCAGTCTATCGGAATCATAACGTATGCATTCGAGGTCTACACTTGCACATGCAAAGATTAATATCGTATTACAACCTCCATTTTCATCTGGCAGCTTCACTTACCCATATCCTCATCAGAGCCAGCCTGGCGCTTCCAGCCAGCAACACAGACAATGCTATAGGATTGCCTCGGGGAGCTGGCACGGTCCACGCGTGCCTTTCATCACGAGTTCGCATCACGCCGTCTATTATGTTCTCTGCGCGACCGTGCTTTGATTGGTCCCCTGTGTCAGAGTCCGTCCATACCTGGGACATTTATAAATGCAATTATTGTTTTTGCTTTACTTGGTCTACTTACTGCCAGGTCATTCATCAAGCAAGTACATACCTTATCAACAGTAACAGCATTGCCATCCGAATCGAAGAGTTCTAGTCCGTTTAGTCCAACCAAATATTTGTCTCCCCAATTCGAGAATATCTTCAGTTCTAATAGACGGCCTTCAGGCAATTCGGGGATAATAAACTCGTTTTTGACTTTGTCTTTTTGTCCATATTTGGTTGGAAAGGAACTCAATGATGCTGGTTTCTTCGTCGAATTTTTGGAACTAGTTCTTTTGATAGAATTGCTCTGTTGTAAATTAATGGAACTTTCTTTAGAGACGAGCTTTTTACGACTTTTTGTCTCTTGAGGTCCTAAAATGGAAGAGTTTTCTAAATGGCCGCAAGTTCAATAAATCTGCTACGGAATAAAAATCTTTTTCTACTTACTAGGACCCAGAATAACGTCATGAAAGTCGTCATCAGCTGTGTTATTGGCTCGTCGGTGTCGTGGTGTGACGTAATGTGGCAGTAGGTCTGATAGGAAGTCGTTTGAGGATGCGTTTGAAGAGTCTCCCCAATCTAATTTACCCCTAACGTTAAATACTCTCCTCCCGTTCTGACTGTAACCTAGAACCAGCAGTTTCAACGTCGTTATTATAAAGAACCTGACATTGTAAGACATTTTTTTGCCGTAAGCAGATCAAGCCGAGGCCCCTAATGTCTGATACATAACACAAGGATTTCTGCTCAGATATCTGTTAAAAATCAATGTTTACCTTTATTCGATTGGCGCAAGGTACCAGCGGAGTGCGCAACTACTCCCAATTGTGGTTTCATTAACATATCCATCGTTGTGTCCAATGATGTCCTACGCGTTAGTCTAAGAAGTAAACAAAAACAAAATGCTCACTTTGGCAGGTATTGTTTTACTATTGTCAGTCCTTGAGTAGGTGTACCTTACCTGCGAGCATCCAATTGAGAACTATCAATTTTGTACTTTGTATCCCCCAAAATTGGAGACTCACTGTTGCCGTTTCGAATATGCGTCTCTTTCATCTCCCTGAAACATACCAACTGTTTAACGTAGGCTTTCATATTCAAAGGTATAGTTCGTCCAAGTATTGGCTGGCCCAGCCTTGACACGGAAGTTATAGAGTGCATTGTACGAAGAATTTCCATATTGACGTCTTACCTTTATGTAGGTAAAGTAAACGAGTTCATTAATCATTCTGAGTGCAAAGGTCTAACTTACTTGGTAAGGTTTTCAAGCCAGTACGGCAGCCCGTCCCTGTCCTTGTTTGTATAGTCAAGCCCATTTTGTTGATGTGCCATCCTTGAGCCATGAGATTATTGTTATCTTTGAAGAGAATGTAAAAATCTATTGAATCTTAAACTCATTATTTCAGCCACTCAATACGGCAAGTGGTATTGAAACAACTTCTTTTAGCCAGATCTACGTGAACACACTAAATAATTAATAAAAACGTTTTTTTATAAATATTATTGGTAATTTAATCTTCATTCACACTTGCCTCTTTTGAAACATATTTTTGCCGCTGTTTGTTTGACCTTGGTTGCTATGGCTACAAAAATATAAAAGTACTCTGGGCTAAAATGTACCCCCTGATTCCTACGACGGCGACGCGGACGGATGCATTGTTTCGATTGCGTTCAGTAAGTATGTACAAAATATTCTCTCTAGATACATACCTCAAACCTTCCGTTTTATAACATAAACTGAATTTGCTAGTATCTTCATACTGGCCCGACCCAATTTATGTAAAGAAGGCCAATAACAAATTCGCCTTTTACGATTTATCATAATTTCTAAACGAAACAAATTACGTCAACGTCAAAATTGAATGATGAAATAGTTGACAACTATGACAAACAGTGTTGCCAACTTATTAGAATTTCCACTAAAGCTGGTGGTTTCGACCCCCTTTTTAGTGGCAAAATATTGCTTTTAGTGGCTGGTGGATTTTACTAGTGGTTTTACAGTTTCAATTACTGTAAATGAGACCACTCAACCACTAAGCCACTTACACGTTCCGAAATACAGGCTGTCTTTTAATTTGACGTATTCCTTTCAGGACGTGAAAGTGTGACCCATTTGCAACAATTAAGCACCCCCTAAAGCCTAGGCGAAAATTCATGGGATTCGAGAGAACCCAACTTTTATGTATTTACGAAAATTTCCCAGAATTCGGCACTAAATATCACTTTTCTCTAAACTCTTAAATTGAATGGCCTTCATTGCTATTCCATTGGATACCTAATACTTTACCTTACAATCGAACCAAATTCTCTAAAACATCAAACAGCTAAAAGTTAGAGGAAGAAGTTTATTAACCGTTTTCATAAATCAAAGCCACTCCGGGTCATGACAATCTTTAAAATGTGAGTCCTGAAACCCACATTTTAAAGATTGACTCCAAGTTATTGAAAGTACTACTAGTCAAGTAGCGAAATTCAAATTTTGTGGTACGATTTTAAGGAGTCACTACGAAGATTTGAGGTCTTATGGGATGGTGGAGAATTTAGTGATTAAGAGAGTATGGCCGTTTTTTGTTAGTGGTTTTCTGGTGGTTTTAGAAGTTGAATCTGGTGGATAGCGTCTTTATCAGTTGGCAACACTGATGACAAATCAATGTGTTGGTCTTTCTTGTTGCTTGTAGCGGTGGCAAATAACCTAAAATCGGATTCTATTTATATAAAGTTTTAAGTGAAATACATCTTATCAGCAATATAAACACATGTGAAACTGATAACCCTGTCTCGAGGTAAATTTTGCTAGGAAAATGGCCGATCAGGATCAGAATGAGTTAGAAGAAAGGACGATCAAAGCGGAGAGGGAAGCCAAGGCAATTGAAGAAGAAATCGACAAGATCTCTAAAGGCGATCTCAGTTTTATCGGTGACCCTCGGCTAGAGAAACTGTCAACAGAGAACGAGAAGCTCAAGCATCGCTTGGTTATTTTAGAAAATGCGATTATTGCCGAATGTTCTGGCACCAAATCAACAGCTGTCAAAAAACAATCGAAGAAACGTCCCACGTTGATCACTGACGTCAACTCTGTTGAGGGCAACATTTGTTTAGTGGACGAACTAAAAAATATATTTGAAGTTGCTATTGCATCTGCATATCCTGACTTGAAGGACCCCCCGGTTGTAATAACAGTGTCTGGAAACAACCCAAAATTCGGAGACTATCAATGCAACTCAGCTATGTCCATCTCACAAATGCTTAAAGCTAATAATGTGAAGACCAACCCCCGAGAAGTTGCTAACAACATCTTGAATAAAACTCCAACTTCACCTTTCATAGAGAGGATGGAAGTAGCCGGTGCTGGGTACCTAAACATTTATATCAACAAGATGATGGCTGAACATATTCTTAACTGTATACTACGCTTTGGTATAAAACCTCCTCCAGTAAAAAAAGAAAGGGTTATTATTGATTTTTCATCTCCAAACATTGCTAAGGAGATGCATGTAGGTCATTTGAGGTCCACTATCATTGGAGAAAGCATTGCTCGTATACTAGAATTCTTGGGCAATGATGTCTTAAGGATAAATCACTTGGGAGACTGGGGGACTCAGTTTGGCATGTTGATTGCACACTTACAAGACAAGTTTCCCAACTTTAAGACTGTTTCTCCACCAATCTCAGATCTGCAAGCATTCTATAAAGAGTCCAAGAAAAGGTTTGATGAAGACGAGGAATTCAAGAAACGAGCTTATGTATGTGTGGTGGAGTTGCAGTCACATAAGCCTGATTACATTGCCGCCTGGAAACTGATCTGTGATGTATCTCTGCAGGAGTTCCAGAAGATATATGACCGTCTTGACATCAGTATTACTAACCGAGGAGAGTCTTTCTATCAGGACAGAATGGATGTTGTAGTGAAGGATCTAAAAGATGCTGGGCTTTTAGAAGAGGACGAAGGCAGGTTAATCATGTGGGGCAACCCTGATAACCATGAGGGAATACCACTTACAGTTGTAAAGTCTGGTGGTGGTTACACTTATGATACATCAGATATGGCAGCCGTAAAACAAAGGGTGGAAGAAGAAAAGGGAGACAGGTTTATATATGTCACTGATGCTGGTCAAGCCACGCATTTTGTTATTATAGAGGCCTGTGCTCGTAGGGCTGGTATTCTCAATGAACATCAGAAGTTGGAGCATGTTGGTTTTGGTGTAGTATTAGGGGAGGATAAGAAGAAATTCAAGACAAGGTCGGGCGACACTGTTAAGCTAATACAATTACTTGATGAAGGATTGAAGAGAGCTCTGGACAAACTTGTTGAGAAAGATCGAGACAAAGTCTTGACACCTGCCGAGTTGAAGCAGGCTCAGGAAGCAATAGCCTATGGATGTGTGAAGTATGCTGATCTGTCACATAACAGAATAAATGACTATGTGTTCTCTTTTGACAAAATGTTAGATGACAAGGGTAACACTGCTGTCTACCTGTTGTATGCTTTGACTCGCATCAGGTCAATAGCAAGGACAGCTCAGATAACACCTGAACAACTAGCAGCCGAGATTGAAAAATCTGGCTTCAAGTTTGGCCATGAAGCTGAATGGAAACTAGGAAAAGTATTGCTTAGGTTCCCGGAAATAATACTGAAAGTATCATCTGATCTATACATACACAGCCTGTGCGAGTATTTATATGAAATATGTTCAGCATTCACGGAGTTTTACGACAAATGCTACTGTGTCGAAAAAGACAAGGAAGGTAAGATTGTCAAAATAATCTATGAAAGATTAATGCTCTGTGAAGTCACAGCCAAGATCATGGAGAAATGTTTACAGATTTTAGGAATCAAAACAGTATCTAGAATGTAACTACTCAAAGTAGGTACTTAGTTTTAGGCATATCACAATTTTAATTTATACCTACCAGTAATAATTTATAATGCCTAAAGGTTTGTACATTAAATAATAAGACATAAAATGTGTTTGTAAATTTTTTATTTATTGAGTTCCCAAAAACCTCTACAAAACTATACCAGGGTCCGATATCAATGGTAACATGGTAACATCTGTTAGAAAAATTAAATATAATAGTCACTGGATTTTATTTGTAAGGCAGGTAGCGTATCAGACATTCTAGGACTCTGGTGCCTGCGCTAGCGATATCGATAAAGGGATCCCAATCCGACATGCATACTATCCTCCGGCCAAAAACTCTGCGTTCGTAATTTAAAAACGAGTAAAGTATGCTGCCCAGTTATCGATAAAAAACCACAAAATATTAAATTGGTACAATTTATCGATAAGAGCGTGGCGCTTAACTACGCAATAGTGGTCACAAGTAGTCGTCATATAAACTCGGCTGCCGTAAAGCCTACGTGTCCAACGAGGTACCTGCCTTATGTTATCTGATGCTTGTATTATCTTACCATCTACAACAATATACGTTACATCACATTAAACATCGTACAGACAACAAGTTATACCTCCACACAAGTGTTCACCGACACAATACGACACATGCGAGATTCAATCTTAAGTCAATAGTCCAAGAGCGCAAATTACAAATGTTTGTTCCCATAGCAAGCAATGATTTTAATTACATAATTGGAACGGTGGACCCTCCTGCGAAGGTATTTATAACAAAATGATTATTTTCACTAGTAAGTAATACATCAAAAACTAGTATTATTTATACTGAGTATAGTGACTTCACAATTCTTGAATAAGTGAATAATATGGGCACAATTTTCAACAGTAGGAAAGTATTAAAAGGCCAATAGTATACCGGTAATTTAAAAAAAAAATATACATAAGACCCATAGTTGGACAGTACTTTTATTATTATCAGAATCAGGTAGAGAAGTTTTGAAAATAAATTTTGGATGCGACCCGAGGTGGTTGAAAAATATAAAAAATACTCCAAAGGAAGACTGTCACAACAAAGTTTTGATTACTTTCAAAAGTAGGTATGGAATAAGTAAGGAATGTTAATTTGATTTAGAAGACCTATTAATAGTATCTCTGGAAGACTTGAGACACGCGTTTGCTTTAGCAATAACAACATTAATACCGACATTTAACAATCGTAGTCAATGATATTATAAATAAAAAGAGGTCGATAGTTTATACATGCACCGCAAGTGGCGCGTGAAAGCTTAGCTATTTAGCCTAGTTACATATCGTATTGTCGTAATTATCGGGAGCGAAAAGAGACCAACATTCGTTCTTCAAAAATAGCACAATGTCATAAGATTGTGCCGTTTTTGAAGATCGAATGTTGGCTAAGTAACCTATTGACCTCTTTGTATTACTTATAAATTTATAATATCATTGGTCGTAATATGAGCTTATACAGCATGTATTTGGATAGGTACAATCAAAGCGACGAGTACTACACCCAAGGACTGTTGGCGCCACACGATTCGACCAGGTATATTATAATGGAGTACAGTACGTTCAGTTATTTTACCTCTGATTTTGCATCACTGTCCAAATCACAGTGATCTTTATTCCCATTCTAATAAGGTTGCTGTTGGGTTGCTGCCACTGACAAGTCTGTGAAAATCATAACATTACGCCTATATTCCCCGAAGTGTTAGGCAGAGGTGCACCTTTATTACACCCGCATTTCGCCAGTTATGTATAAGTTCCATGTAACAGGGGGCGAGCCTATTGCCATCAACCGGGCACAAATCCAAACTCCGGGCTGCTACTGAGAAATTCCAGATGGAAAAACCCAATCAACAGTTTGCCCGACCCGGGTATCGAACCCAGGACCTCATGGTCAGCAGTAGCGCTACCGACCACTAGACCAACGAGGCAGGCAAAATCATTGTGATCTTTATCCTCGTTACAATAAGGTTGTTGCTGTCAGAGGTCAAATAACTGAACGGACTGTACAGAAAATTGTCTCCATCGTACGTATTTAATAATAGGACCCTAATAATATCAGAAACATTACAGTTAAAACACGACCCGACGCTACCCTTCCCTACTTACAAATACTTTGCACTTTGAGGAATTCTCATCTATTATGATTATAAGAAATAGGTATCGTTACAATTTCTACCTGATACCTTAATCTAAAAGAAACACCATTTCCCTAATTTTAAAATCAATTTGAATTTATTTCAACTAATCGTAGTGAGATTATTATGTTAAAAATGAATTTACAATTTTAGTTTTTGTGCAATCTTGTAATATCTGATTATTACCCTGTGATAACCTTGGCTAACCGGTTTTCATGATTCTATTCTCAACCAATTCACTAACATGTCATAAGCCGCGCATCTATATTGCAATTAGCCTAATTATAACCTGTCGCAGTAACACTGAGTCAGTTTTTGATATTTCAACTACGCGACTGTATGTCCATTGCATAAAATTAATTTACATTTAACACACCTATATGTTTGTAGGAAATACAATGACTAGAATTATTACAAAATCAAAATACAGCACTTGATTCATGTGACACAAAAAAACATTCTATTAGGTAATCCATTGAAAGATAATTACAAATTAGCACATTTTATCATAGTAATGCTATCGCTTTAGCAAGAGTAGTCCAAACAGGTTAGAGGTCTGAGTATATATTCGATCCCTCTGTCCATTGTGAGTCTATGGACGTGCGCTGTCCCAGTTCGGAACAAACTCAATTGTTTAGCTATCGCAACTCGAGCACAGCGAACAATGGCGGCGGGTGCCAGTGTGATAACTACACCGGTGTCATCTCCACACACCTCTCAAACACGTTCAAACTATATTTACTACCATCAACGGTAAAGTATGGAGATTCTAGTGAAACGTTTGGAAGTCTGGCAAAATATTACCTAGTCACACGAACGATTGAGCAATCCTTAAAAAATCTAAATTGGGGACATGTAAATAATAATTTAAAATTAAATAATAATTCATGAAGATGTTAGAATTTAAAATCCTATTCAATAGACACGAGATGGTATATACATTCAGCTAGCTACACTATAAAACGTACTAATACTATGGAAAAAGTCACATTGACGTGTATCAAAGATTTCGCTGAAAAAACTGGATTTCATATAAGTAAGTATAATAAGTTAATAGGTATAAATGTTTCTAAAAACCCTCAATACGATTTTTTTTTAAATAGTTATTCTAAAAAGGGTTGGATTGGTCTTGAAATTCTGAGATACGACTACAAACACTACAACAATAGTACAATAAGTTCAACAATATGTTACAAAATATACACACATTTACCATCATCTGTAGTTAGTTTGGCCGAACGTGGTTCATGCTGCTACATCTAATAAATACTCGTATCTATAGTGATTGTGTTAGTAAACCGATAGTGGACGACCCATACTGCATCCGAATAAGCTACCGTCACACCGAACCGAACCGCTATAAGGCTACGTGCACATGACAAGGGACTGTCTCACGATAGCTATTTTAGCTAGACAGACTTTTTTACAAAGCACTCACAGAACAACTCACAAACTTATTGGGACAACAGAAACTCGATCTGAACCCCTACACAATTTACACTAAGTGCAAGATTCACACATCGCGCTTTGACTTCACTTTGCTAAGTATGCGTCGCATACGAATAAGAACAATATTCATACATCATCAATGTTCATATTCGTGTGGAATGCTTACTTAACTAAGTCAAGACAAAATGCGATCTATGGATCTTGTCCAAAGGGCCCTGAACATAACCAAGGGAGACTTCACACAAAATACTCGATAGATTGTTTCAGAGACCCATCAAATGGTTGGTAGGACAAACAATTTCTAAGTCTGGAAACTGCGAAGGCGTACCTAATTTAAATTGATGAACTACCCTCTTCTGAACATTTGCCTTTTCAAACTTAAATTGCTTTCAATTTCGAAGAAACTCCTACTCGGTGTTTATCGCTTTCGTGATACGACAACAACGGTCATTCCGGACAAACATTTGTCAATAAATAATTTACAAGAATGGAATCGATTTGAACCGATCCAAAAGTTTTCAGAAGTCAGTACGGAGTGGCGTGGCCTACGCCGTCCTTTAGTAGATGACTTTTACGGGCCGTCCATAACGTTAACTAAGAATGTGGGCGTGCGGTAACTCGATAAACTTCCTTCGCAATTTTCCGACGAAATTATCGATCGATTATTCGATTACGAGTTCCAAACTAGTGCAGAGGCAATGCTACCGAAAATTACGGCATGTTATTATGAGCTAGATTAAATAAAATGAACACTGCACCGTTTTGTTTTCGTGGAACACTCAGGGTCGTATCTTTTTAGCTTTTTAGATCGATATTACCGAGTCGTCCCTAAAATTATGTATTCTTGAACTCATTCGCGTGTCAACATATATCACATTATTTACAAATTAACAACTCATTAGCTCTCAATCTCAAAGAGAGGTTTTATGTAATAAGGGCCTCAACATAGCCGTAATGTATCTACTCTGGATGCTGCTCTATGTGACCTTGAAATGACAATATTGATTGCAGTATGGCGCGCCGAGAGGCCGGAAACGCACGTAACCGTATACCATGGGGCATTATATCCCCTACCCGAGCGTTTCGAGCACTGTCTATGATAAGATAATAATCTACTTGCATACGAAATTATTCCGGCGACGCACTGTCCCACCAGCCCCTATGCAAAAAAGGTTACCAAATGCGGCGAATATCCGGAAAATTTAAGGTTAAAGTAAGGTTTAAGTTGCTGGATAGATCTAATGGATTGATCGAAACCTAATGATAGTGTTCCGCCATTATTATCAGAGGCAATACAAACTTATTATGACCAAAAACTTTCATGATAATGACCTCAATCAATGTGCTCACCCTACCGAAAAAAACAGATCCATCAGTGATTACAAATGTCGCTCACGGCAGTCTGGGTCACACAGGTATACATTTACGATCGGTTCCGGCTGACAGCATAAAACGTAGGTACTATAATCTATTTTAGTCTATTCCAAATCACTACAAAAAACATTCACACACACATTACGAAGACGTTAACAAAGCCGCAAGATCGCAGCTGCAATACCGTCGATCGTCCGACACCGAATGATTGTCGGCTAAATTATTTAATCTGCGGCCTTGTTGTCGAGTTAGGATATAAAAATAGCTTTAGAGAGCTCTAATAATGGAGATTCAATAGGTTAAACTGGCAGTCTTCAGTGAGATTTAAGTTCTGGGAAGAGATGTCGCAGGATGGCCAGATAGTGAACTGTGGCGGCTAGTGCGACGAATATGTGCCATATGGCGTGGGCGAAGGGGATGCGGCCGTCTGACTTGAAGAAGAATACGCCAGCCAGGTACAGCATGCCGCCCATCTTCAGGTCCGACATCGCCGGGAACTGGTGCTGGAAAACAAATGCTACACGTTAACACGCTACCAACAAAAGTAAAATCGCAACAGACAGCCAAATTGGATGTCTAATTGCTGATCTATCAAGCGCCGCTAAATTTTAAGCCGGTTGTGTCTAGGTCACAGAAAGGCTTTTAAGAACATGTTCAATTAAATTAAATGTTGTTCGAGCATTTAGGGTTTATTACTGGACATTTCAAATAGTAAAATCACTAGGGAGTAAACTCCTGATTTGGCTATCTTTCTGCGCACATACAGAATTACTCACACACATTAACAATGCGAATAAGCTATATTACATGCAATTTACACACTAAAACAAAGATACCTTAGAATAATTACACCAAATAAAGCTATGATTGGATATTAAAGGTACGACTAGTCCTATGTCAACAAAACACAAATTGCTAAGGTACGTTAAATGAAAAGGACGCGGTTCAACAACCAACATAGCTCGAAATTGCCTTACAAAGCAAATACACATAAAAAAGACCGTAACATTGGCTATTCTGATAGAATAATATAAATAGAACGTTAATTTTTAGAATAGCGCCAAAATTGCTTGAGAGTAGGTATGTCTTAGATTTGAAACGGCTGGCTTTTACCGGTATCGATAGCAGTCCTTGTAAACCCAAGAAAAAAAAAAAGTTATCATATATGTATTTTTAGTTTAACATAAGATTTGATAAGATTGTCTCTAAGAAGTATTAGAAAATTAAGGAATAAGTGTGCAAGGAAAATAAACCATTTTTTTTTTATTTACTTAGATTTTTCAAAATCAGTAATAGGTCAACCTATTCCTGATTCTGAAGAATCTTGCACATTAAATAAATTTTACTTGAAATAAACAATTCTCTTTCAAGTAAAATCTATTTAATGTGCTTTGACTTTTAAGGATGAAAGTAGCCAAGAATCGAATTAAAAAGCGTTTGATTGGAGAAGCATATGCCTATATCCAACAGTATATGTACTTCTATAAGCTACGGATGATTATGGTTTATCAATGCTAAAAATAACGTCGTGGGTATAATCTTTAGTTGTTCACATGGAACAAAATGTGAACATTGGCAAGAGTCGGCATGTAAGATACAGAATGCTTCACTGACGAATACACGTGGATTTGAATAGTGCCAACGTTTAGTGACAGTGCTTAGAATTCTGTTCACCGCGTGAAAGAAATCGAGCGTGAACTATAATTATAAACGTAAAAACAAAAAAATAATGATGGTGTATCCAGGGGGGAAATATTTATGATGCGCTTATTTTGTTTATGGTCTATCGAGAAATAATATCTGTATGGCTAAGGGCCTCTTGCCCTTGGCCTATGAACCCTATGTCCAGCAGTGGGCTGCAATAACCCTGAATTGATAAGGGTCTCAGCCAAAACGGTGTTTTAAGTATCTGCCGATACTAAAAACGCCATTTATCACCAGTGATACGCCAAGGTAGCCCGCGAAATTCGAATTTAATTACGTTTTTTGCAATTTGCAGGTCAGTATCAGGTTGTATGTTGATCTAAATATGATTCGCGGCCGTAACAACTATTTATTTATAGAATTATAATCACAAAAATCAATACATCTCTCTAAGTTTATATTACCCTATTGAATGACTATTTTATGAAAGCATCACATTTAAGGCCAATTCTAACTTAAGGAGTCGTATTATTAATGATTATAATTCTGTAAAGCCATATTTGTTAGGGCAGCGAATCAAATTTTAATCAACATACAACCTGACAGTGACCTGCAAATTGTAAAAAACTTAAGTATTTTTGAATTTCGCGGGCTACCTGAGCGCATCCCCTTTAAACACGATGCAGCATTTGTGGAGACCAGGTGCAAAATCGCGGATGCTAAAAGTAGCATGTCTGATAATACCCTTGGAGCTCGTTTCGAGGTCGAAACTAATCGGGCGAACCCGAAATAAATACTTAAGTTAAACCCACGAAGTAAATATACCCAGGTTAAACCGTAACTATTAACAAAAGTGACCGTTAAAAACGTTGATGGGTCAATGGTTATTATTGAATTTCGTTTTCTTCAATAATTGATTGATTGATAGTGCTACTGAAGTGCCATTACACAGCACGGTGAAAGTGGTAGATAAACATTTTACGGAGGATAAACATTTAACATAACATAATGCATTTGTAGCAGATGACTTTGAAAAATGTGAGACAGAAAAGTAGAAGGAGTAATTGACTGTCGTGGTAAAAACATGTGGTGAGGAGGAATGAGGAGCATGTGTGTTTTTACTAGAAAAGTGAATTGCTCAGTTTGTTAGGGTGGCTAAGCGTGGACAAGATATTTATTAATAGAAGTCTTGTATTTTAAAAACTAATTATCTATAGGAAAGCATATATTATAATAAAGTTGTAGCAAGATAAAAGAATATGCTTCAACTGGCATGTGAAAAATTGAAAAATTGAATAGGAATGGCGATAAAAAAAGAGACATCTTTACTATAGTCGACCACCATAGTAAAGATGGTTGGTTATGTATGAAAGAGAACACTTAGATGATAGCTGGTAGATGAATGGAAAACTGAACAGTGTCCGCCAACCCCGAATACATTGGGATAAGTTGCAGGAGAGACGGCAGAGGACGATAGTCGAGAAGAGACGGAAATAAATTCGTTCAATATACAATATTTATAAGTATATTATCAGAATTCAGGATGGATAGTTGTGTAATCCTCAGAAGAATTGTATATTCAAAAGATTCCAGTAACTGCTGTGATTTTAAAGAGATAATTACGGGTTATTATTGATAACCTAAATTACACGAGCAACTAAAATGACAGTGCCCAAAAATTTTACCGATCATCGCTTCCATTAAATATTTCGACCTCGGAAAAGTAATTACACAGACTTCACGATATTGCCCCATATAAAACACCATTAATTTGTAACAACAATATCAACAGTATGGTATTAATGAACTTTCATTCGACGATAATGAACACGGCTGATAATGAATTTAATTTTGTTTGTTCCATTTCATACTATTTTTAACCGACTTCACAAAAAGGAGGAGGTTCTCAATTCGTCTGTATTTTTTTTTTTAATGTGTGTTAGCTCATAACTTTTTTCTGGGTGAACCGATTTGGATGATTCTTTTTTTATTTGATAGGTGGTGCTTCACATGTGGTCCCATTTAAATTTAATCAAGGTCTGACCAGTAGTTTTTGAGTTATCTTTAATACTGCAGATTTTTTCCACCTAGTTTATATGGATGATGTGTTAATAATTTCCTGTCACTGTTATTTACACACCAAGTAGTGGTATACGAATTTGTGTGGGGTAGGTACCGCAACTAAAAAGTGAAAAATAATTTTTTTTTTACAAAAAAACAACCGACTTCCAAAAAAAACACTAAAAGACGTGAAAAATAACTTTTATTTCGGAAGTCGGTGGCCAAACACGAAAATACAAAACCAAAGGCACCGACTTCCGAAATTAAAGTTATTTTTCACTTTGTAGTGTATTTTTTGGAAGTCGGTTGTTTTTTTTGTCAAAAAGTTTTTATGTTGTACACAATATTAATATTGACTGTAGGTACCTCTATATTTACGTTTGGCAAATGGTGAAGCTTAGGTCAAACAGTGGATAGTAAGTGGTAGCAAACGTTTTCTATTATTTTAGAACTAGCTTTTACCCGGGGCTTCGCCCGCGTAGATGTCGGAAAATATCCCACGGGAACGTACTCAAACTCAAACTCAAAGCATTTATTTCAAATAAACCAATCACAGACACTTTTGAATTGTCAAGGGGTTGGTCAGTCAGAAAGATGAAGCTAGTTGCCGATTCCAAAGAGCCTACCGGATTAAATTAAAAGTACCCTACGTGTTAAATCCAGGTTATAAACTATTTGTGTCACAAAATTCATTCAAATCCGTTCAGATACTTTTGCGCCAATCCGGGACATACATCCAGACAAACCGGCGAAAACTCTAAAAACTATATTTTCAGCATCAGATTCGTTCCCAAATCTCGTAGCAATTACTTTTATTTTCAAAAATATTTGATCTACAGTTTTGACACCGTTACTATTTTCTACTGCAGACACTTTACAGTCTATATATAAAATGAGCGTTTTTAAATGAGCTTTTGTTTAAAAGTAAATATTATTATGAATGAGAAACACGCAAGCTTTTATAAACCCAAACATATTCAAACGCTTACTATAAATATACACTCCGATATACTGATACCGCAAAACACAAACAGCAATCTAAAAATAACTGCAAGTATACGAGCAATAGAAACTAACTATAATGTTAGTGTAGCTACAAATTAAATAATTGCACTCATGTTGCTGTTACCTAATCAGGGCACTGAAAACGTTAACGTATTGGGAAACGACCATTGTAAATTCCGTCATGCATTATTGAGTTACTTTCCAAGTATGTTTTAAGTGATGTGTTTCGTTCAATATGCTGCTGATCAAATATACATGGGTACTTCTTCAGTCTACCTGGGAATCTATAAGGTGTAATTGAAATAACTAAAAATAATATGTACGCTCCGACAAAATGAAGGAAACGGCAGTTTTTTTTGTGATTGATACGATAGTAATAGTTGTTCGTGAGTACAATGTATCCTTTTTGATTACTTCAATTACACCTTATAAGCCGGAAAGCTAATTATTATGTCGATCTTCTATATATATCGTATCAATAGCAAGAATATATTTTTATCTGTTGCCCTATGTCTCACGGATAGCGCTTTCGTCAGCGTGCAGTTTCTTTCCGGGAGCAATATCAGGGCGCGGAGGTCATGATGAAATATGGGCCACCTAAATTGTCTTTACTTATGGCCGATATGACTGTGAGTTAGAAAGATCCCGAATGCTGTGCCCCGGAAGTTACCAAATGATACAATTATTGATACCCATAACAAATAATTCCCGTACCTACAATACGATTCTGAAGTTTTTTTAAATACTGTCAATGTTAACGCTGCAGTTACATTCCGAGATTTTTATTCGCAACTCACAACCTTATTTTGCGCAAATTATGTGTCCCAAAAGAAAGCAGAAGCTAAATTAAACTGAATAGTTGGTACGTATAAAATGGGAGTCAAGAACATCCGCCCCAATATGAACAATGAACACAATGTAGATACTACGTAATATTGTAGAGTTCCATGTCTCCTCTGGGTATGCGACCGAGTTAACTACATTTCAATCTCTCGACACGAGGCAGTTTTTAAATGGAATTTTTGTAACATGATACAATGTCTCGGGAGGGTAGAGGGAAGGTCTTGACGTGACAGCAGATAAAATGTAATTACAGCGACACGGCGAAGTATCAGGGACGCTTGCAGGACGCCATGACAGTGAAATGATTAAGGTCAGTATTCTAGAACTATTTTCATCATTAGTCTCGATTGACAACTAGATTTTAGTCGAGTTTACGATGAATTCTGGCATTTTTAAATAGGGATTCAAAATTAAATTCTGGAATCATCAGCAAGATCTCTCTGCCCCCATCCCAAATTTTTCGTCGTTAGCGCAACATGTCTTGTTACTTTACTTCTCTGACAATTTCAGACATCATCTCAGTCTCTTTGTAGACGTATCATTTTCCACGAAATCAATCCATCGCTTCCTCATTCTTCTTTTTTATAGCCGTTCACATTCAAATTCAAAACTTTTTGCAAAGTTCTAAAACACAGGCCTAAAATTGATTTAACACTCGACCTCAAAACTACTATTACATACATTTTCAAAGGCCTAGCCTAGAAAGACACAAAACAGAACTTTTAATGCCAGAATGGTGCAGAAAGGCACTTTACTGACTTGTGAGAGACATGTTGACGGCTGAGTTTCAGGCTTTTGTGTTACAGCTATGAAATACGATTGCTACGATGGTCTAATTTATGCCCAACAGATATTTTCTCATAGAATAAATGTTTCTGTGTGAGAAGGAATGAAAATGGAACGCATATAATTATGACTAAGAGAGTGATGAGTGTAATGAATATTAATATTAATAGATGAAGGGGAATAGGTAGACAAAAGAAAGAAAATGAATGAAAGGTAGAGAATAAAGTGACGGCAGACAGGAAACTAGAGAGAGAACGGAAGAGAAAAATATTGCGTCTACAGGCCTACACCAAATAACATGAATAAAATTTGAGTAGTAGTCAATCGACCCGAAAAGAGGACATGGCACCAGGGCAGGTAGAAAAAGAGGACCAGACATTTGTCTTGTTTTGACATAAAATGAACCTTATTGTGAAGTCTGTCTATCAAAGTGAATGATTCACAGAACAACGATTGTTTACGATTCCAGTTGAGTAAGACGTAAAGTGCATAAAACGGCCTTGACACTGAGGTCCAGTTTAAAGACGGATCGGTTTAATTAATATAATTACTCATTACTTAGCAGAACCATACTACAGCTTAAGATTATTCCTACCTATATTTCGTTACTTCTAAACCTACGCAATATAAAACAAAGTGGCTTTTCATGTCTGTGTGTGTGATCGCTTAGTTCTTCTAAACTTCACAATGGATTTTAATGTGGTTTTCACCATCATCAAGAGTATTTATTCTGGAAAGTTTATGTGCGTAATACGCTAATAAGGTCTAGGTTGCCCGCGAAATTAAAATTTTCTTACTCTTTTTGCAATTTGATCCTATCAATAGTATTATATGAACTTAGAGGCTTGTATTGATGATTTTAATGATTATAATTCTGTAAATACATATTTTTTAAATTAAAATCAATAGGATTATATTAACTTAGAGGGTTGTATTGATGATTTTAGTGCATGAACATAAACCTGTTACCTGACACTGACCTGCAAATTGCAAAAAACTTAAGAAAATTTGAATTTCGCAGGCAACCTGGTTCTTCCCTCTTATATAACGCACACAAATCTCTATGTTTTGACATGTCGCCACATCACTACAACTACATTGCACTCGTGCGAAGCAAGGGGGTGCGGGGGGCGCGGGTCGCTAGTTTTTGCATAAAATTGTAATTATTTTTGCAATCACTTGTGTACGAAACTCATGCGCGCTATATTTCACACCGTTTTGTTTGTGATTGTTTATTAGACACGCCTATGTCTTTGCAAGTTTATAGGTGATCTGTTCTTTTGTTTATATCACCGAATTCACTCTGATTTATTTACTGAGTGTGTTTTATTTAACTAGAGTTTATTTACCGTGTATGTTTTATTTGTCTATAGTTGTTTGATGTTAACACAGTAGGGAAGTAGGTATTTGCGTGTCACGCGAACTAAAAACGGAAGACGTCTATGTACTTAGGTAATTAAAGTTGGTAGTTATATTAATTAGCTTGTAACTGGATAAGTAATTGATACTTAGATGCACATGGTTCAATAAATAATAAGACGCACTATGATTAACCTGTTGAATAACTATCTACTGTTTTCTACAGGATTTTTCTATCCTATCATAATTTTTCGTAAAAGCAGAAGAAGCATTAAGGCTCCCACAGACAGGCGCGACTCTTGTAGAACAATTTCCATGAAGTTTTCATAGAAATTGTTCTTCAAGAGTCGCGTCGCGCCTTTTTGCGAGAGCCTTTATATACCTGTAAGTATACCAAAGGCAATAAAACCACATACAAAGTTACAAATTGAATATTAATAAAATTATCACAAAGTTCAATAAACTTCTAAGAGTCACTGTGTAATTAATTCCATTGCATGCTAGGTACCTACTTTTAAAAGGCGAGTCAGGGCAAACGTCAATGAAAATATTTTGCGTTCTAAAACGGTACGAAGTTGCCAATCTTTTACCTCGCCGCAAAAGGCTAATGGATTAGAAACATTTATAGGAGTGATAGGTACCTACCTACCTATCTATCTACACTGATCAATAAAATTGTTATACGTGCATGTAGTTTTCAATCATCACGAAAATATAGTCATGTGTCTAGAAATTAGTGAAATACATTAATATTATAATTAGGTAAAATTTTGTTTGATTATGTATAAGTTTATATTTAGGGAGTAATCTCTGGAACTACAGGTCGCTTTTTTTTTTTTTGCATTTGATATCCCAATTCTTGAGGAAGGAAGGCTATTTAAAATCAAGCTAGGACACATAAGAGCCCAGCAAAAAAAAAGTCAGAAATAACGCTAAGCCAAAACAAAATAATAGCGCGAGCAGGCGATGCGATGCGATGCGACGGGGTGAGTCGGCGGAACAAGGAATTTCATGCGGTCGAAGTCTCGGGGAGAAGCTATCCTAAATAAACCCACAATCTAATTGAGTTTCAAAAGCAAGGTTTTTCAAGTTTACGGCAGTTATTCTTATAAAAGAAGCCCTGACTAGTGTTTTAGTGTATTTGATTTTGGAGTTTCCTCTACCAAGGCATGACCTGTAGAATGGACTTACTATGTTGATTCAACAGGTTAAAGGATACCAGGCGCGACGCGACAGCGCGAAACAAAGGCACCGACGATCGTCGCGCGACACTCGGTGCCTTTGGGGCGCGCTGTCGCGTCGCGTTAGTGGGCACGAGCCTTAAAGCCCGCTTCCTCTCTCCTATTTTGCTGTACCCGACAGGGTCTACAATGACCATGTCTTTGTTAAATCTACTACCTAAGTACACATTCTAGAATGCAAATAAATATTGAGTATAATATAGACGTAATTATGAAGGTAAGTATAGTCAAGTACTTAATGGTTATCTTCTTACAAGGTCAAGATGTGAACGTCTTTAATACCTACCTGTTTAAATACAAATAAAAAAGGCCATTTAGTTACGTAGGCAAATAAATCGCTCATTGTTTTACTCCGGTCAGAATTTGAGAAAAATCTCTACCTTGATTGTAATTATTAGTTACTATAATAATTATAATTGGCATAATTAAAATTCTTTAGCATTATCCTAACATAAAATGAGTGTAGGTACCTACCGAGGCTAAATTCCCATTTAAAATAAATAATTTTGTACAACTTCGTAAATACCTATTAGGTACTTACTTACCCACTTATTTTTTATTTTTTAAATTACTTACAAATTTTTAGAACATTTCGTTTACCGTGCACGATTTAAAGTATTTGACACATATAATTATCTACAGGGTGTCTGGCGGCAGATTTATATTTTAAAAATCGAATATTTCAAAAAGTTATAAACGGTGCGGGGGGGAGGGTGGTGTCATTAGAACCACTGATCGTGCGGATTTCTCAGTCACGATGTCGCAGTGGTCGGGTGAGCATCGCGCATTCGCTATCGAAGCGTTTTTCAAGAGCCACGATTCTTACGTACTCGCTCGCCGGCAGTTTTGTTCACATTTCAATATTCGACGGATAAGCGATGGACCGAGTGTGAATTTAATTCGTTCGTGGGTGGAGAGGTTCCGCGCAACTGCTTCGGCTATGAACACACCACGGCCAGGGCCTAGTCGATCGTCAAGGACCCCGGAAAACATCGCACTGGTGGAACGGAGTTTACGTGAAAATGCACGACTTTCAATACGGAAAAGGGCAGCTTCACTGGGACTTCCAAGAGCGATTGTTCATGAAATTTTAAAAAAGGACATGAAGTTCCATCCTTTTAAAATTCAAATCATTCAAGAATTAAAAGAAAATGACTTTGTGTCACGCAATTTTTTTTGTGAAACCATGTCGGAGCGTTTTCGCACTGCGAATTCAATTTTTTGGAGTGACGAGGCTCATTTCCATCTAAACGGACACGTTAACAAGCAAAACTGTCGTTACTGGGCTCCAAGAACTCGCAATCCTCGATTGAAACACCAAAAACCATTACATTGCCCAAGGGTAACTGTTTGGTGCGCTTTATCCGCGAGTGGGATAATTGGGCCATTTTTTTTTGAAAATGCACGGGGCCACGCGACTAATGTCAGTGGTGAGAATTATCGACACATGATTTCGAATTTCTTTTTGCCGAGCCTGCGAGCTCATCCATCGTTCTCATCACACACGTGGTTTCAACAGGATGGTGCGACTGCACACACGGCCAGAGCTTCAATGGATTTGTTGCGCGAAAATTTCCCTGAAAAACTGATTAGTCGCTTTGGGGACATCCCGTGGCCACCAAGGTCCCCCGACCTAACCCCAATGGATTTTTTTTTGTGGGGCTACCTCAAAGCGCGAGTCTACACCAACAATCCGCGAACTGTTGTGGACTTAAAAGAAAATATTCGGCGAGAAATCGGCGCAATTGAACCGAGTTTACTGCAGCGTGTGGCGCGGAATACGAGGCTCCGTTTTGAACAGTGTGTGCAACAAGATGGAAGACATTTGGATGACATCATATTTAAAAAATAAAATCCGCATTATGACTCTGTATTTTAACACTTTTATTAAAACTATACGTATAAAGGTATTTATTTTATTTTATTTTGAAAACCTAAATCTGCCACCAGACACCCTGTAGATTCATGAAGTGGGGACTCTGTCCGCCCCCTGAGTGACCTCAGGGAAGACGGCGCACAGTGGTCACGTGCTGCCTTGCACACTTGCACAGTTAGGTTTAGGGGAGACCCCTTTACAGTCTCCCCAGAGTTGTGCCCTACCAGGCGTTGCACAAGGGGGTTTCGGATCGGTCTTTTCAGAGGTAAGTTAACTGTTTCCGTGACATGTTTTATAATTATACTGTCACTGATATAACGGTACGTATTGTATGTACAGTCACGGACTTTAATTGATGAGCCACTTTCAAACTTTTCAATTTTGCGGTTTTATACATTCACGAGATTAGTCGATTAAACACGAACTCAAACCGCGTGCTCGTGGACAAGATGACAAATTACTAATAATCGGAAATATTCTTATACATTGAGGTTGAATGTTGACTACTAAGTTGTCCAAGATAAATCAATAAAATGTTGCATACGTTTATCCAATCTATATGATACTGACCTTCTTTGAATTAGAGCTCATTATAATTATACTCGTTATTTCTGAAAACCTATCCGAAGACAGTGACTGATTAATTGATAAACGAAATAAATCAATTTATCAAAGTTTGACAATTTTTAAAATTTAGCAATTTGTACAGAAATAGTAATTAAAATTCATAATAAATTCTTCCAAGAAGGCGGCAGTTAGGTGTTATTACCTGCAATTGTTTGATTTTGGCTAGTCTCTGAACTATGTACGAGTATAACCTAAACCCGATTTGCTATACACGGCTAAAATACGAACAGTGGCAAGTGGCTCATCAATTAAAGTCCGTGACTGTACATCCATTGTACATACTTGGGAACACTGTATGTGCATTTTTATTACATAGACAAGTATACAAGAAAATTGTTTATTTGTAATAAATAACTCGTTAACGATGTGCCTGATAGGATACCTATGTGAATATGAGTAATTTAACTTGCAAATAACTTTACGTTATTATCATACAAGCTTTTGCCCGCGGCTTCGCCCGCGTGGATGTCGGAAATTATCCCACGGGAATGTACTACCGGGATAAAAAGTATCCTATGCGTTAATTCACGTTATAAACTATCTGTGTTCCAAATTCCATACAAATCTGTTCAGGAGTTTTTACGTGAAAGAGTAAAAAACATCCATCCTCACAAACTTTTACGTTTATAATATTAGTAGGATAGGATGATTGTGCGTTATGAAACAATAGCTCGTTATTCCTATCAAATATACAAATATAAACTCATGCCTTCGTCCCATGGGGGTAGGCAAAAACTACAGAACGCCAACTACTCTCTTCCTCCACACACCTCCTTACACACTCCTTTTGCTCCTTTGTCTTGGCAAATATTTGATCAATTCAACTGGCTCTAGATAGATAAATAAACAAGCAACCCGTCCACAAAAACTGTGCTCGTAACTTCAACCTCCCTGAAGGAATTCACTAAATGCTGTAAACAGCATCAAAATTAATCAACTATACATATAAATAATTCAGAAGTGCACACAAAATTGGATCTAAACAAAAGTGGCCACATTCATTTAGATCGAATTTTGTTGCTTCGTGTCTCAATATGAAAGTTTATAAAAGGTATTAGAAAATTCTAGACACACTTACCGAGGTCGCTCATTGACCCTTTATTCAAAATTCTTTCTGAGTCACGAGATAATATTTTTTTAAAGGAGTGGCGCTAGTGGACCCGTGTGCGCCCTCTTAAGACAAGACATACGGTTACGGTACGGGCGGTTTTATCAAACAACCTGTGATAAAATGTGTGACTCAAGCCATGTCACACATATTAAGCAGGTTTTAACTTTCAAGTCTAAAACTTATGACAGATCAAGAGCCTGCTCCATATGCACGCAGAGCCAGCAATTCTCCGAACTGACATTACATCAGCTGTGGGTACATGTAGATACTAGATGCAATCAATGCCCTCATTCGATTTCAGCTCAGCATATAAACAAAATACTATTTATAAAACGCACACATACCTAGTGACATACAATTTATATCTGGCTCCACGAAGAGTCAATTTAATTACTGCAATGAAAATATAATAGGTCTTTACCTATGAAATTGCCGTTTTGTATGAAAAAATCTAAACGCATTTTTTTCATGAATTTTTTATTTGTATTAATCGAAGTAATCACCCATGCAATCAATGCATCTTTGCCATCGCAGTGGCAGTTTATTGATGCCCTTCTTAAAGAAATCAGCTGGACGGGAGGCAACAAATTCTTCAAAGGCATTTTGTACTGCCTCTCGGGTATTAAATTTTTTTCCCGCCAAGAAGTTATCCAAATTCTGGAAAAAGTAGTAGTCTGTAGGCGCAAGGTCTGGTGAGTAGGGCGGATGACGGAGAGCTTCCAACCCCAGTTCTTGCAACTTGGAGACCGTCTGCTGTGCAGTATGAGGTCGCGCGTTGTCGTGCAGGAGCAGCGGAGACGAGCGATTGACCAATGCTGGTTGGAGATGCGCCAGCTTCTCCATCATTGTGTTCAGTTCTTCACAGTACACATCTGCAGTAATGCTCACCCCGTTTGGTAAGAAGCTGTGATGAATCACACCGGCGCTAGACCACCAAACAGTGACCATCACTTTTCTAGGGGTAAGTTTTCGTTTAGGGCATTGTTTAGGTGCTGAACCAGGATCCAACCAACTTGCTGAGCGCTTACGGTTATCAAACAGAATCCATTTTTCATCGCAGGTAACAATGCGGTTCAAAATTCCTTCATTTGTGTGTTTGTTGAGCAGTGCAAGGCACGTCTCGACGCGTACTTCGCGCTGGCGATCATTGAGTTCGTGGGGCACCCATTTGTCAAGCTTTTTTACCTTGCCAATTTGACGCAAATGGACCAATATTGTTTTGACGCTAACGTCGAAAGCTGCTGCTAATTCAGCCGTAGATTGTGTATCATCAGCTTCCACAATCGCCTTTAATTCGTCATTGTCGACCAAAGTCTTCGGACGACCGCGAGGTTCATTTTTCAGGTCGAAATTTCCAGAACGGAAGCGAGCAAACCAATAACAGGTGGTGCGTTGGTTTGTAGTGTTAGCTCCGTAAACGTCGTTGATGTTGCGTGCCGCTTGTGCCGCGTTGCTGCCACGACGGTACTCATATTCCATAATTACTCGAATTTTTAACGTATCCATGATGACGAAAAAGATTGAAATGCGATGAAAATGTAACACTAATCAATAAAGAAATGACTACTTTTAGAAAAAAAAATCCATGTTTTTAAAATAAAATTAATTTGAAATTAGAATTCTTAGCCAAACAAAAATTATTTTGATTTGAAATGGCCAGTACTGCAGAACGGCAATTTCATAGGTAAAGACCTAATAGTTAGTAGCTAGTTTTCAGTAATCATTTGATTACTGAAACTACCACTTAACTACGTACTTTGGCAATTATTGGAAAATTTAAAACTGCGGGTATGGTAAATACCAGTACCAACAATAAATAGGTATCGTCAAACGGGGTGAATAGGGATACAGGGGTGAATCGGGACGAAACTTTAAAAGAGATTTTAACATTGAAATAATATAGTTTGTTGCTAAAAAGGACTCTAAAGTGTTTACTGTATTTAATTAACGATTATGTGCCCTTGTTGGCAACAAACTATATTATTTCAATGTTAAAATCCTTTTTAAAGTTTCGTCCCGATTCTCCCCTGCATCCCTATTCACCCCGTTTGTGCATACAAAAATGTAAAAAAAAAACCTAAATGCAAATAATAAATAACTCATATCCTTCGGTCAATCCAATCAAATTGTTTACATAATAATTATTTTCGTCAATTACTGGAAAATTAAAAACTGCGAACAAACGTGTTTAAAAAATGATCATTTTAAATTACTCATAAGTTCTAGAAAGTACAGTAACATTTTAAGTATAACTCTCACTCATTTACCGCATGAAAAGTTGGTAAATGCTAAGTATTTATTTGTACATTTTCGAATAAAGGTCGCCGAGGCGTTATATTAGGTCTTTACCTATGAAATTGCCGTTCTGCAGTACTGGCCATTTCAAATCAAAATAATTTTTGTTTGGCTAAGAATTCTAATTTCAAATTAATTTTATTTTAAAAACATGGATTTTTTTTTCTAAAAGTAGTCATTTCTTTATTGATTAGTGTTACATTTTCATCGCATTTCAATCTTTTTCGTCATCATGGATACGTTAAAAATTCGAGTAATTATGGAATATGAGTACCGTCGTGGCAGCAACGCGGCACAAGCGGCACGCAACATCAACGACGTTTACGGAGCTAACACTACAAACCAACGCACCACCTGTTATTGGTTTGCTCGCTTCCGTTCTGGAAATTTCGACCTGAAAAATGAACCTCGCGGTCGTCCGAAGACTTTGGTCGACAATGACGAATTAAAGGCGATTGTGGAAGCTGATGATACACAATCTACGGCTGAATTAGCAGCAGCTTTCGACGTTAGCGTCAAAACAATATTGGTCCATTTGCGTCAAATTGGCAAGGTAAAAAAGCTTGACAAATGGGTGCCCCACGAACTCAATGATCGCCAGCGCGAAGTACGCGTCGAGACGTGCCTTGCACTGCTCAACAGACACACAAATGAAGGAATTTTGAACCGCATTGTTACCTGCGATGAAAAATGGATTCTGTTTGATAACCGTAAGCGCTCAGCAAGTTGGTTGGATCCTGGTTCAGCACCTAAACAATGCCCTAAACGAAAACTTACCCCTAGAAAAGTGATGGTCACTGTTTGGTGGTCTAGCGCCGGTGTGATTCATCACAGCTTCTTACCAAACGGGGTGAGCATTACTGCAGATGTGTACTGTGAGGAACTGAACACAATGATGGAGAAGCTGGCGCATCTCCAACCAGCATTGGTCAATCGCTCGTCTCCGCTGCTCCTGCACGACAACGCGCGACCTCATACTGCACAGCAGACGGTCTCCAAGTTGCAAGAACTGGGGTTGGAAGCTCTCCGTCATCCGCCCTACTCACCAGACCTTGCGCCTACAGACTACTACTTTTTCCAGAATTTGGATAACTTCTTGGCGGGAAAAAAATTTAATACCCGAGAGGCAGTACAAAATGCCTTTGAAGAATTTGTTGCCTCCCGTCCAGCTAATTTCTTTAAGAAGGGCATCAATAAACTGCCACTGCGATGGCAAAGATGCATTGATTGCATGGGTGATTACTTCGATTAATACAAATAAAAAATTCATGAAAAAAATTCGTTTAAATTTTTTCATACAAAACGGCAATTTCATAGGTAAAGACCTATTATTTCAAAGCTAACGGCATACAAAGAGGTTTTGCATGTCACTCATACATAACAAGAGATAACAGTTTCAAACAAGGCACCTGTCCCACAGCAAACGATTAGCGAAGAGCGAGTAGAGCTAGCAACTAGTAACACGTTAGCGAGCAGCGAGTATGTAGTTCGGATAGTTTTGTCGCTGGGCTATGAGCGAGTGCGAAGAGTTGAATGGCCCAGTCACTTGCTGGTATCTACCTTACGAGCGAAAGTCTCTCAGCGAGTGTTTTGCCCGTCAAGCGGGCGTCGCTGAGCGAATATTTTGTTTGATAGCTCTTGTCGGTACAACAAACTAGTGGAGAGTGTTCTCGCCGGAAGTGTGAAGTCAACGATCAACTGCAATATATATGTATATCTCTTTAACTGACACGGGACCAACATCTGCTAGTACGTTTCTTGAGCGAGAAAATAGTTGCCTCTTCAGCGGTGGGGCAGGTGCCTAGGGAGTGCGACTGTCGCAACCCAGCGCTGGGCACGCCACAATTGCGGCGGTAAGTCCCCTCTTTGAGGAGTGGCTTGACAGTCGCGACGGCGTCCACACCTTCCGCCTGACGCAGGTCCTCACCGGACATGGCTGTTTCGGGAGGTTCCTGTTTCGGGTAAGGCGGGAGGAAACGCCCGGGTGTTATCATTGTGTGGGTCGATCAGAGGACACGGTGGAGCACACGGTGGAGGTCTGCCCGGCTTGGGCGGAGCACCGCCGTGTCCTCGTGGCGGCGATCGGCGGCGGCGATCTCTCGCGTCCGACCCTGGTCCAGGCCATGGTACGGAGCGAGAGGGAATGGGAAGCCGACACCTCCTTCTGCGAAGCAGTAATGCTTGCGAAGGAGGAGGCGGAGCGCGTGAGGGTGAGACAATCGTTGCGCCCTCACGCTCCTAGTCGCCGCAGGAGGAGACACCCTGGGCGTCGGGAGTCGATAGCCAACGCCCGGCCACCGTAGGCGCGGGCTTGCGAACGGCGAGCAATGGGCAGCTTGCCGTCCGGTAAGGACCAGGCCCGGGTCGACGGCGCGTTGTGTACCACACGCGCATCAAAGAGATGTCAGCATAACTGTTGGGGTCCGATAGGGCCGATGCCTGCCGGGGTCGCGGATTGTTCGAAAGAGTTACCGTGGCCCTGGCGCACAGGCAACTGAAGGAACACGACTGGGTTTTAGTCAGTAAGAGTCTGACACGCCCTTCCGCTCCGCCCAGAGCGGCAGAGGTCATTAGAAGATTTACCACTCAAAAAAAAAAAAGGTGCCCGACAGTGAATACTTGACGACTTGTTGAATACCTACAGAACTAGCGTGACTTCCAGGTGACCTAGTTCTGCAGGCGGTTGATATCGAGTTGCCATGAACTTAATACCCAACACCAACACCCGCTAGTAATCAATGCCCAACACACTATAAAAGAGAGTGATTACATAAAATTTAGGAATACGGAAAAGTAAGTATTCGTCATCAACCCCGCCTTTTCCCAATTATTTTTGGGGTCAGCTTCCAGTCTAACCGAATGCACCTGAATACCAGTATTTTAGGCAATTAACACACTGCCACGCACCACGCAGCGTAGCGCGTGAAGAACAAGCTGACCCGACAGACGTTGTCCTGTCTTAACTGTTATGTTCGTGACAATGAAACACCGAGATTCAATGCAGACTTATTATAAAAGTATTTCGACATACCCTCACAACATGTTCTTAATATGCGATACAATAATACCATACATAACACTAACTATGAATGTCATAATATGTCGTTTAGTTTTAGTTTTGACTATTGACTAAAACTATCGACTCATTTATCAAGCGATCCATCTGTGTTAAACGATATTTGCAGCGCGCATTCTGTCAATCGCTGACGTAAAACTAATATTGGCGTTAAGTTTTCTTAAATTTTGTAACGTTCCGATCAACTTCCTTATTATTTTATTTCATAACCTCGTTCTCCTGTAAATAACGAACACAACAAAAAAGAAATTAGTGAAATCGGTCCAGCC
Source organism: Griposia aprilina (assembly GCA_916610205.1). Lineage (NCBI taxonomy): Eukaryota > Metazoa > Arthropoda > Insecta > Lepidoptera > Noctuidae > Griposia > Griposia aprilina. The sequence continues at coordinate 16,629,506 of OU744302.1, forward strand.
GTTCACGCGTGATGGCGTGACCAAGGGAAATAGGGATTCATTTTTATCTACAATATATGTATTATGCACATAAACCTTCCGGAATAAATTCTCTAAATGATGAACAAAAACGCAACAGAATCCGTTCCATAGTTTAGAGGAACAACGCGGTCACACAGACAGACTCGAAACGCGACTTTAATTTATAACTAGGTAATGCCTTTTTTTAAACCACTCCTGTATTAGAGCGGATAAAACAAAAAAAAAACTATTTGTAGCGGTATCTACACCGCCACATGCGAGCTACACGTCACACAGACGTCACGCAAATCCTACACCGCGCCAGCAGAGTTTACCGCGCGGCTAGCATATATACAACGTCCCGTCGTCAACTGTCGGGACAGGCAGACTCTCGGCATCGGTCGCGAACGGTTGTGTGCTCGTACTCTCCCGCTCTCGATTTTTTGTCGAAGTTTAATTCTTCTCGCTGCGAACCTCGTAGCGCCCTCGTAGCCGCCCCGGCTGCATTCGATCGTCGATCAATTAATTAAATTTATTTAATTAATTGGTCGTATCAAGTGATCAATCAAAAACTGCCTTTTTCAAGGCAAAGTGTTATTTCTTTAACTGCGCGATAGTGTGAGTAGCTTCATTAGGCCCCTTCTGGGCAAAACCACAGTTTCGTGGTCCTCGGTGGATACCTAGCGGTGTTAACGATCCGAGTGGGGTGTTGTCCCAACACACCCGCCGAACCCTTTCAGGGCGAGGCAGTCAGTTGGACGGGTCCCAGAGCTAACCGGCCTTGGGGGATCTCCTAGTCGGCTCTGGTGACAGTTTTCCCTTCACAGCTACTCACCTAGTGTCTCTAGGGTGTGTCTACACCCTTCGCGCTAGACTGTCAGGGCCCCGTTCGCACAATAAGACTGGCGACGGGTTTACAAGCTTAAGGCTCACCATAGGTACTCACCTCCCTGTCTATACCCGACAGGGAGGGTAACTCATCCCCGGGAACACCCACCCGGGGAGTTAGGCATAGGGAATTTAGGCCGGAATCTTATATTCTACCATCCCCCCCCAAGTAAATAGCCCCGCACCCCCCAACCATGGGGGATGCCTTAATCGCGACCTTCTTTAGGGAGGTCCTCCTTCAGGACCCCGAGTTCCTCGCCAAATATGGCGCCCAGTTCGCTGCTTTGCAGCCCCCCACCCCCTGTCCTCCCGACAACTCTGCCGCCATCGCTAACTTTAGCGTTGCACTAGAGGCCCCCCCCCCCCGGTGCAAACCGCCCCCCTGCCCCCCGTACCGATGGAAACCGACCAACGGACAACGACTAGACGCCCCGTCTCCCCGTACTCCTCCGGCTCGGAAACCCTCACTAACTCCTCCTCCGAGGATGACGGTTTCCAGACCGTCACCTCGTCCTCCAAAAGGAAGAAGAACTTCGCCTCTTCACAGGCAAATAAACTAAGGGACCAATCGGTCACTCCCCCGCCCACCCTTGCGACTCCGACCCCCGTCGTCGCCATCACGACCGGCCCCCCCCCGCGTTAAGCCCCCCCCCGGCTCTCAATGCTTTCCTAGTAAGCAACCCCAAAAAGACCCCCGCCCCCCCCCCCCCCCCCTGTCTTCATCCAAGACAAATCCAAATGGACTGAAGTGTCCAAATGGTGCGTCGATCTCAGGATCGGCTTCACCAGTGCCCGTTCAACCGAGCAGGGCATTAAGGTCCAGGTCCCTAAATCTAACGATTATAGGGAACTCACTAAGCTCCTCAGAGCACGAGGTGTGTCCTTTCACACCTACTCCCTCCCCGAGGACCGCCAGACCCGCGTGGTTATTAATAGGATCCCAAAGGAGATCGCTACCTCCGACCTTAAAGAAGACCTTGTCTCACAAGGCATCCCAGTAGCCGAGGTGCACCGCATGCACCGTGCCCGAGGCGGCGAGCCATACAACATGGTCCTTGTTGTATGCCCCCCCGTCGAAGGACACCACCCGATCTTCAAAATAAAGTCCCTCTGCCATCTCACTGGATTCGATATCCAGAAGCCCCGCAAGACTGGAATCGTCGGCCAGTGTCACCGCTGCCAACTATACGGCCACTCCCAAAAGAATTGCCATGCCACACCCAGGTGCGTCAAGTGCCTGGGTGGGCATGGCACTTCCGAGTGCTCCCGTCCTAAGGACCGTACCCTCTGCACGGAACCACCCAGCTGTGTGCTGTGTGGCCTCTCCGGGCTTCCAGCCAATTACCGTGGCTGCCCCAAAGCCCCTAAGGCAACAAATCCCAAACTGGCGAAGCGTACGGACGCTCGTCAGGGAAGGGAAGCCCCCTCCACCCAACTTCCCGAGCGCCTGAGTCCCCAGAGACCCAACGCTTGGAATTTATCCCAGCACCAACAGGCCTTCCCGCCCCTGGTACGCAACCAACGCCCCCCTCCACCCCTCATCGCTCATCAGATGGACCCCCGCATTCGCGCACACGCGCTCGCGGCCGCGCCCGCACCCGCGCCCGCGCCCGCGCGCGCACCCGCGCCCCTCGCTACTAACCCCCCGGCTCCTAAAGCCACTACCGTCCGTTCAACGTGATCTCAGGCACATTCACCGCCTTCCTCACCCCTCGCGCCCGTCAAATGGCCAATGAAATCGTTGCCGCCAGAAATGCCGGTAACCTTTATGCCATTCAATGCATATAATAGGTCTTTACCTATGAAATTGCCGTTTTGTATGAAAAAATTTAAACGAATTTTTTTCATGAATTTTTTATTTGTATTAATCGAAGTAATCACCCATGCAATCAATGCATCTTTGCCATCGCAGTGGCAGTTTATTGATGCCCTTCTTAAAGAAATCAGCTGGACGGGAGGCAACAAATTCTTCAAAGGCATTTTGTACTGCCTCTCGGGTATTAAATTTTTTTCCCGCCAAGAAGTTATCCAAATTCTGGAAAAAGTAGTAGTCTGTAGGCGCAAGGTCTGGTGAGTAGGGCGGATGACGGAGAGCTTCCAACCCCAGTTCTTGCAACTTGGAGACCGTCTGCTGTGCAGTATGAGGTCGCGCGTTGTCTTGCAGGAGCAGCGGAGACGAGCGATTGACCAATGCTGGTTGGAGATGCGCCAGCTTCTCCATCATTGTGTTCAGTTCTTCACAGTACACATCTGCAGTAATGCTCACCCCGTTTGGTAAGAAGCTGTGATGAATCACACCGGCGCTAGACCACCAAACAGTGACCATCACTTTTCTAGGGGTAAGTTTTCGTTTAGGGCATTGTTTAGGTGCTGAACCAGGATCCAACCAACTTGCTGAGCGCTTACGGTTATCAAACAGAATCCATTTTTCATCGCAGGTAACAATGCGGTTCAAAATTCCTTCATTTGTGTGTCTGTTGAGCAGTGCAAGGCACGTCTCGACGCGTACTTCGCGCTGGCGATCATTGAGTTCGTGGGGCACCCATTTGTCAAGCTTTTTTACCTTGCCAATTTGACGCAAATGGACCAATATTGTTTTGACGCTAACGTCGAAAGCTGCTGCTAATTCAGCCGTAGATTGTGTATCATCAGCTTCCACAATCGCCTTTAATTCGTCATTGTCGACCAAAGTCTTCGGACGACCGCGAGGTTCATTTTTCAGGTCGAAATTTCCAGAACGGAAGCGAGCAAACCAATAACAGGTGGTGCGTTGGTTTGTAGTGTTAGCTCCGTAAACGTCGTTGATGTTGCGTGCCGCTTGTGCCGCGTTGCTGTCACGACGGTACTCATATTCCATAATTACTCGAATTTTTAACGTATCCATGATGACGAAAAAGATTGAAATGCGATGAAAATGTAACACTAATCAATAAAGAAATGACTACTTTTAGAAAAAAAAATCCATGTTTTTAAAATAAAATTAATTTGAAATTAGAATTCTTAGCCAAACAAAAATTATTTTGATTTGAAATGGCCAGTACTGCAGAACGGCAATTTCATAGGTAAAGACCTAATATAACGCGTACCCGGATATTACGCACGCGCTTCAGTCATTTGTAAACTCCCCCAATCCCACTAATGGATAACGGAATCCTCTCGCGTCTAAAACCCCGATCCCTAAAGTTAGGTTATTTCAATGCCAATGGCATCCAAGGTCAGCGCGACGAAATCGGTACCTTCCTCCGCGACCACCAGATCGATGTCCTCCTCGTACAGGAGATATTTCTAAAACCCCACATGCGAACGCCGTCGATAGCGAACTATCGGGTTGTTCGAAACGACAGGACTCGGTGTCACAAGGGTGGCACCCTCATTTACTACAGAAAATCCCTCTACTGCATCCCCTGGGACCCGCCCCCCCTCTCACGACTAGAAGTCTCCATTTGCCGGCTAGGCATGACAGGCCACCAACCGATCACCTTGGTATCGGTCTACCTCCCCCCTACGAACCAATCAGAGAACTTCCAACTGTTGACTGACGACCTGACCTTACTCCTCGGCCTGAGTGACTCCGTTATCATAGCGGGGGATCTCAACGCCAAACATCACGCCTGGAATAGTACCAGAATCTCTACCCGAGGGAGACACTTGTTCGACCTCTGTACCCCTCTAAATTTCGATGTCATCGCCCCGATGACTCCCACTCATTTCCCCCACTCGGTTGACCATACCCCTGACGTGCTCGATGTATCACTTTTAAAGAATATCAACCTACGGTTGGATTCTATAGAGGTGATACACGAACTATCATCTGACCACCGACCAGTTGTGCTTAAGCTAGCCCCTCGCGTAGGCCTCCCCGACCCCGACCAACCCCCCTCCACAAAAGTGGTAACGGACTGGAGGAAAGTAAGCGAACGCCTGAAATCCAACACGTCCCCCCACCTAGACTCCATCCCCGACCTCTTCGACTCTATCGCTGACACGACGGCTGCGGTCGACTCATTCACTGGACACGTACAATCAGTCCTGAACGATTGTTCAAGGGAAGTTCCAGCGACGGACGACCGTCGCTGGAAGTTACCGGACGATGTACGTGAACTGATGACTGAGAAGAACGCGGCTGTCCGTGCGTACAGCAACTTTCCCTGCGAAGCGAACCGAGCCCATATGCGCTACTTACAGCGAGCTGTAAGGACACGTGTAGCGGAGCATCGGGAAACGGGCTGGGATAAGTTGCTGAGCGAACTAGAGCCTACCCACCTAGCATTCTGGGAGCTTCAGAGGAAACTCAAATCCCGAGAAGTAGCCCCTATGCCCCCCTTGATCCGCCCAGACAATACCATCGGTTTCGATGATGTCGATAAGGCCGAGTGCCTAGCCGACAGTCTTGAGGCCCAATGTTCGCCCAGCTCTCAACCTGTAGACCAAGCTCACCTCTCTGAGGTCGACGCCGAAGTCGAAAGGAGAGCCTCCCTCCCCCCCGTAGAAGACCCCGAGTGCCCTCTGCCTCCCGTCACCCCCGACGAAGTGCATGAGCTCATAAAGGGCCTTAAGCCCCGTAAAGCCCCCGGTTCTGATGGAATGACCAATAAGGTGTTCCAACTTTTCGCTGCCCACCTGATCATGCTAATGACCACCATCTTCAATGGTGTCATGAGCAATAACATCTTCCCCCAAGCGTGGAAACAGGCCACTGTCATCGGCATTCCCAAGCTGGGCAAGCCTAAATCCGCTCCCTCCAGCTACCGCCCCATCAGTCTCCTCAATGTCATCGGCAAAATCTATGAGAGGCTTATTTATAAGCGTCTCAGAGACTATGCCGAGACGAAAGGTCTCATTCCCAACGAGCAGTTCGGTTTCCGAACCCAACACTCGTGCGTCCAACAGGTCCACCGTATCGTCGAAAACATAAGCGTTGGCTTCCAACGTGGTTCGTTGACGGGTGCTGTTTTCTTCGATATAGCGAAAGCGTTCGACAAAGTCTGGCACAATGGCTTATTATATAAGCTATACCAACTTAAAGTGCCAGATCGTCTCGTGCTCATCCTGCGAGACTTTTTGTCGAACCGCACCTTCCGATTCCGCATCGAAGGAGCGCTATCCTCCCCCCGTCCCATTCGCGCCGGAGTCCCTCAGGGCTCCGTGCTCGCCCCTCTCATTTTCACGCTCTTCACCAGTGATATCCCCAAAAGTAAAAGGGCTCAGTTGGCTCTGTTCGCAGACGATACGGCCATTTACTACACCGGCGTAAGCCCCGACGCGATATCTCGCACTCTCCAAACCACAGTCAACCAACTCGGTGACTGGTTTAGGAAGTGGAGAATCGAAGTCAATCCCGATAAGAGTCAAGCGGTTCTATTTTCGAAACCGAGACTCAACCCCACCCCTCCCCGTCCGATCACCATGTTCGGCAAGCCTATCCCTTGGGAGAAGCGAGCCAAATACTTGGGTGTCTCTCTAGACCATAGACTCTCTTTCGGTGAGCACATAAAGCAGACGCGTTCGCGCGCCGCTTTCGCTCTCGGTAGACTCCACTCCCTATTGAATGCACGCAGCAAATTGTCACTCAAGTGCAAATTGCGCATTTACACAGCGTGCATTCGACCAATCATGACCTACGCGAGCGTGGTTTTCGCACACTCGAAACCCCACCACATCCATAGGATGCAGACCCTCCAAAACCGGTTCCTCCGTAGGGCAACCGGCTCCCCCTGGTTCGTTCGAAACGAGATCCTCCATCTTGATCTTAAAATCCCCACTATCCGTCAGTTCATGAAGCGCATTTCCAAGCGCTTCTTCGACTCCGCGGCCTCACATCGCAACCCTCTGGTTGTCGAGGCTGCCAGATATGCCCCCTCCCGCATTAGTCGTACCCACCGTCCAAGGCATGCCCTGTCCGACCCCGATGACCCCATAACCCTCCTCCAGGAGAGCAGTAGGGCCACCAGTACAGTACACAAACACAGACCGCCATCGTTCCGACCTCGCCGCCGAGGTCCTACGCGACGCCCCCGACGTAATTCCCCCCCCCCCCCCCCCGACCCTTGCTCGACGACGCGCCAGCCCGCGCCGTAGCTGAGCCTGTAGTTTTAAATTCCCCAGTTAATAATAATATAATTTAGATCCAGCCTGTCCCATCTTGCTGCCCTCCCCTCAGTGACGCCCTAAGCCGAGGTTCGTACCCCACAGGGGGTGCCCTTAGCGTGCGGTCACCTAATTTTTAAGTATTTTTCGCCCCTGGCTGGAGGCTTTAAGTTAGTAGCTTAAGGCACCCACAGGTTTGCCCGGTTAAGTAGCCAGGACCTTAGTGGTCACAACTACGAGCTGCCAATTAGGAAAAAAAAAAAAAAAAAAAATCAACTGTCGGGCAGTTGCCCACCAGACACGACACCCGTCTGGTCGGAGGATCCTCCCTCGTCTACGGAGGTGTAAGTGAACTTTACACCCTGTTCCTCATACCTCTATATATTCAAATCGGTTAAGCAGTTTTTGAGTTTTAGCGCGACTAACGAACAACAATTGATTTATATATATAAGAAGAAGATATGTATATATTGGTCACGTTTTCGTCAACGAAGCTTGCAAGCCATTGGTGAATACGGTTATTTCAAGAGTTCAAGACTGGCCCAATATATCCAGTGGAGGTGGAGAATAATACTACGTGTTCGTGAACGGGCGGCGTCGGTTGAGACTGGTCATGTCTTAACTGCCACGGCTTATTTTTATTTTTAAACTTATATTTTGAATTGTTTCTTAAATATATTTAAAAAAAAAACACGTAGAAGGAACAAGAATAATGTACCTACCCCGGATTTTGTAATATCCTGATTTAAAAGAGTGTCCTTGGAGTTTCTTGCCCGTTCTTCTTCATGGAGATCTAAGTCTCGGAATGGGCAACAAGCTTCAACTTTCTGGCTAACTGACCGACTCTTTGACAATTCTGAAGCGCCTGTTTAACCATTTATGGTTTAATTGAAGTAAATGCTTCGAGTTTGATACCAAGGGAATAATAAGAATAGCCTAATTTCCAGTGAATCTGGGTGGACAGAGGCTGCTCTAGATACAGGCAGGCATAGCTTAGTGTGAACTTAAAACTTTTAAAATCAAAATCAAATCATTTTTGTCGGACTCGGTCAAGGTTTAAAAACTTTTTCCATTTGGAGCAAATTTACTTTAATTTACATTTATACATCCTGCATAAATTATACTATTTCGCTATCAGAATCGCAATATTATAGGAAGCTATTAAAACTTACCTTAAGCCACAGACTAGAAAAAAAAGGACTCCGCGCCACGCATATCGAAAGTGAAGCACCGTACCGATCCATGTGTGTGTGTGTGTGTAATTTTTTCTGGGATGTAGAATAATTTTTACACCATTTCGCAACACAAGAAGGCATTATTTTATTTTATTACTTGACGTAAACAGTACCTATAATGATGCCGTAGTGCTGCGTAATGGTGGCCGGTCGGCACCTTATAATGTAAATGTGTGCGTGAGGCATGTTTGTACAAACGGTCCGGCATACTTATAGTGCTTCACTTTCAATACGCGTGGCGCGGAGTCCTTCATTTTTTTCTAGTCCGTGCCTGAAGCCTGAGATTTGTAGCGAGTTTACGAAACAAGTAAATTCACAATAATTAATGAACGAAAGAAAAAACGCAAACGCTCATGTTATAGTATCGTTAGTTGCTTACAAAACTTACACCAACTATGGTCGTTATAACCTTACGAATAGAACTCTAAACAAACTACCACAATTAACAAGCCACAACAACAAAAACTATTACACAAGTAACATTAATCCTATTACCACACATGCCCAGTAAATTCAGGTAAGTAATATTACATCACCGCAAGCAAGCAAACACACAAACATACACGTGCAAGAAGCGTAGATTGAAAAGCGCGCAGAGAGAATGCGTTCAAATCGATAAAATAATGCACTCAGATATTGTGAACTAGAAACACAAGGGTTATTGTCAGAGAATATTTAAAACCTTTTCATTCCAGTTCAAAATGAGCATTGAAATGGAGTCTTGACAACAATTGGCAATAGGACCTGCGATAGTTGACCGTCGGTCGGAGTTGTGCACCAAACGTATTCTTTAAACGCACAAACAGATTCTATCTACGCGAGCCCTAAGACAAAGTCAAAGTACCAAGCGTGCACAAACACACAGTCCTCACTATTGATACAGCACGTGATATTTTCAGCACCGCAACTACACTTGATAGTTGATAGGTCACGTTTATTTGCACTGCACTACACTACACACTACACAGATAACGAAACGCGAACGCTAGAATATCGCGATGTCACGGTCAAATATTAAAATATTGGATATCGAAAGAATTTCCGTAGCGAATTCGGACACGTCAGAGTTATTTAATTACACAAATTTAATTACGCAACTTCGCGCAAAATAGAAATAATTATATTAGGAAACAAATAAAATAAGCCTCGCGCAGATTTATCCTCAAAGCAGCGACCGTGCCAAAAATATCACGTTACTAATCCGTGGACGTACATTAGACGTGACAATGATGGCCGCTGGACCAAGCCCCATGACCAGATAGAGGAGCAGCTCCAACATCTTGTATCTCTCGTGGAAGATCTGCTGGTACGTGATGCCAAGGACTGCCAGCAGCCAGATGACCCACCGCAGTTCTCTGAGCATCCAGCAGGATAGCGTGCCGACCGTTAGCCACGGGAAGTAGGAACTCGCGATGAATATGTAAATCATTGCCCGGTCGCAACGGTGCAGGAAGTGTTTCATTTTACTGTGAAAATTAGTTCGCATTTAGCACATACATTTTAGTGGAGTATACAGGCTGACTTTGAATTCATTGGCAATACTTCTACTGAGGGTGGAAGAAAGGATCAACTCTGAGTAGCCGCTTTTTCATTAAAAAAAAATGAAAAAGTAAGAAACATATTTACAGTTGCTCATTAGTTCTTTCATCTCCTAGAAAGATGCAAATGAATAAAAAGTCATTCGGTACATTAGTAGTATTTAGTAGTTGTACGCTAGCTAAATTTTATGGTACAACAAGCTGATCAATTAATCGCTAAGAGGATTAGCGTGCATGAATGGAGGACGAGATAAACATTACGTTACTAACAGTAAAGTTGCAAATTCGGACTTCGACCTTCGTTCATCCTGCTTTGACTAGTAAAGAAAAATTATGGCTTGTCCAACTTAATTAATAAACAGAGTTATTCGAATACATTAGAATTTTGTGTAATGTCCTTAGTTTAGAGAATCTATTAAGTCGCAAATTCTGGTAACCTTTGCCACTATTACCCAATCATTATCTTTACTCAAGCAAGGCTGATTCATAACTATACAATCGCACGTAGTGTCAAGCTAAAATGAACTTTGAATGCGTTGTTATTTTCCGAAGACAATGCTTATATGGCCTTAGGTCCTCGACCAAAAATAAGCCTACTCGACTCTTCAGACAAGTGTGCAAAAGCAAAACTTGACACAGTGACACGAAAGCATCTAAACCAAGCTCGCGGAGTTTTAAAACCGTTTCGCGTAAAATCACAAAGACTGCTATAAGAGCTGGTCAGTTTACAATTAGTGCAAAGTTGATTGTTCAGATAATATAAATAGCGTAGCAGCGTTGGTCCTTGGTGGCAGTAAGTAGCAAAAGGATCAAAGAGGGGTGGTAAGAAATTCAGATTCGTGGTCTTTATGGTCACCAACCCGCACTGGGCCCGCGTGGTAGCTTACAGCCCATTCTCTCTAAAAGAGAGGAGGCCTGTGTCCCAGTAGTGGGAACATTATAGGCTGATTATGTATGTACAGTCACGGACTTTAATTGATGAGGCACTTTCAAACTTTTAAATTTTGCGGTTGTATACATTCACGAGATTAGACGATAAAACACGAACTCAAACCGCATGCTCGTGGACAAGATGACAAATTACTAATAATCCAAAATATTCTTATACACAGGTTGAATGTTGACTACTAAGTTGTCCAAGATAAATCAATAAAATGTTGCATACGTTTATCCAATCTATATGATACTGACCTTCTTTGAATTAGAGCTCATTATAATTATACTCGTTATTTCTGAAAACCTATCCGAAGACAGTGACTGATTGATTGATAAACGAAATAAAACAATTTTTCAAAGGTTGACAATCTTTTAAATTTAGCAATTTGTAAAGAAATAGTAAATAAAATTCATAATAAATTCTTCCAAGAAGGCGGCAGTTAGGTGTTATTTAGTATTATATGTGCAACAGTTGTCATAATTGTCACGAATATCATCTTGGACGCTACGCGTTCGGATAAAATCGTGGGTCCGCGTTTTTCCGAGCTCAAAATGACCAATCATATTTTTTCCGTACGCTAACGTTACTATCGCTACGCTAAAACAATCGTCGCTAGGTTACGGTTGCTAGACCTGCAATTGTTTGATTTTGGCTAGTCTCTGAACTATGTACGAGTATAACCGACTAAACCCGATTTGCTATACACGGCTAAAATACGAACAGTGGCAAGTGGCTCATCAATTAAAGTCCGTGACTGTATAAATGGCAGAGTAAGAAAAACTGCATAAGTTTTACTGTCTGATATTTGAAGCAGGAAGTTAATTGTTGTTAGCTTCGTAATTAATTGTCGTTAATTGTTAAAAGCTAAGCACCGGGAGCCGCGTTGTACTTAAGATTCCGAAAGCAGTGACTTTTTATAAAGGCTGATAGCTGAAAAATATTGTAGATGAAACATGCCGGGGAACTGCACTCCACACTTGCACAGCCAGCTTTACGTAAGCCTGTTAGACGATGGCGTGCAATAATAAAACAATGTAAGTTAACATGGCAGTCGCAACCTAGTAACCCGGTGCTTCATAGCTCTAGTAAATAACCAGATTATTTGATCGCACCCGACTGGTGTGGAGACCAGCACCCTAATAGAGTAACACACTTTCAATCATAATCTGAATCATTTTGAAGGATATTATTAATCCATTGCTACATACGTTGGAAATTTTTGTCTGCTCAACAACGTAAATAACGCATTGAATGTTGTTGAACTGTCAAAATGAAAGTCATTGGTACTGATCGTGTGTTACGCAATAACCCCGTTGACTACAAAATTTATTTACTGATCTCATTGTAATTGATCAGCAATCCGCTATAGAATGCCCAGAGGTGATCAAAAACTGACATTGTTGATTTTCTTTCAGCTAATGTATATTTACATTAACTGAAACACGAGTAGTGTTTCAGTTAATGTAAATATACATTACAGTAAATATTTCAACAATATTCATGTCCCTAATAAAATATTTAAATGACTGCATATTTAGAGACAACAATAGTCGATTGACTAGATTGTGTAATCTATCTTCAGTCTTGTTGACCCGCGGGGTAATTGCGTAACACACTAACAGTAGGAATGGCTTTAATTTTGTCAGTTCAACAACATTAATTGCGTTTTTTACGTTGTTAAGCAGACACATTTTTCGCACATTATGAAGCAATGGGTTAGCAATTAGGGTGCCGGTGCTACCAATCGACCACTATCATAAACTCATTCAGCGCAAGGGTTATCGATAAATATTTGAGATGCTTTACCTCCGTGTTGATAAAAAAACCCCTGGCTCATTTTGGAAGCAAATAAAAGTCTGACCTCACTTCTAAAGCCTGCTGAGCTAATAAACGGAGAAAGGCCCTGAAAGGCCCTGAGGGCAAGAAACAACGAAATGCCAAATATTTTGGGCCCGGATTTGGGTGATTGATTCTTCAAATATTAATAAGGTCTGGACTCCGTCCGTTGGTGTTGAAGATAGGTAAAGTTTGAATATTTATGGTGGCTATACCTACAGGGTGGGCCAGGGTGGCGAGGACATCAACGCGCAAACTATAACTATGAATTCAGCAAATGATACTAGGACGTTGCGTTATAACGTTGGTTATCAAAAAAAAACTGTTGTGCTGTTTCATAGAAAGAAACAAAACCAAAAATCAAAATCAAAATATGTTATTTCACATAAACCAACATGGGCACTTATGGAACGACAGAAGCTAGGTGCACGGTTCCAATTGGTTGTTTCCTATGGAGAAGAGCCGGCAAGAAACTCCACGGTTACTCTTTTAAAAATAATGGGCTTTTACAATGTTTCCAATTTACAGTGTTGATAGATATGGGAGGACAGTGTAGGTCTGTAAACAAGTAACAGGTACTCAACAAAATATAAAAAGGTCTACAAATCTAAAGAAAAGAAAGAAGAAAAGAAAGATAATACGTTTATTTGCGGTAAACATGACGCAAAGAAAAAACACACAAATACAAAAACTTTTTTACAAAAAAACAACCGACTTCCAAAAAAAACACTAAAAGACGTGAAAAATAACTTTAATTTCGGAAGTCGGTGCCTTTGGTTTTGTATTTTCGTGTTTGGCCACCGACTTCCGAAATTAAAGTTATTTTTCACGTCTTTTAGTGTTTTTTTTGGAAGTCGGTTGTTTTTTTGTAAAAAAGTTTTTATTTTTCACTTTTTAGTTGCGGTACCTACCCCACATAAATTCGTATACCACTACTTGGTGTGTAAATAACAGTGACAGGAAATTATTAACACATCATCCATATAAACTACGTGGAAAAAATCTGCAGTATTAAGGATAACTCAAAAAGTACTGGTCAGACCTAGATCAAATTTAAATGGGACCACATGTGAAGCACCACCTATCAAATAAAAAAAGAATCATCCAAATCGGTTCACCCAGAAAAAAGTTATGAGCTAACACACATAAAAAAAAAAAAAAAAAAAAAAAAAAAAAAAAAAAAAACATACAGACGAATTGAGAACCTCCTCCTTTTTGTGAAGTCGGTTAAAAAAGAATGAGTTGGGGGGGAATATGCGGCAATCGCTAAGCATAATGCTACGACACTATGCGAGACAGAGCCCCAGCACTGGTTTTCAGCGATAGCCAGCGTTGACGTGATGACGTCAACCAGTGCAGCATACGAAAATTAAAAATAAACAAAAAAATGAGAAATAAAATAAATACACTATACCTAGTACAAAATGTATATAAAGATAGAAAAGAGCAATACCTACGAGGTTAAAATGTATGGAACATAATTGTTTTTTTTTGATAACTGACCAAAGGTTTTAAGGACCAAAGGTTCAGTTCAGAATCATGAACTGAATCCATGGTAACAGGTTACACGTCGATGTCACTGCCACCCTGTACAAGGCGAAACTCGAAATAGAAAGATAGGAGAGCTATAGTATCTTCAAGGAACATTAGTTCTCTTAAAGGACTCTAAAGCTGTCTGTTAAAAGCAACAAACTCCCACATCCTCCCTCATTCCATCGTAAGTGGAAAATTTAAATCCAATTTAGGTAATCCATCTTTGCCTATTGAACACCCACACAAAGGACTAATTTAAATCTGCACGAAGTGGTGCCACATCTGAATGGCCTACACGGTCGACGTGGTCTTAAACGTAACAAGCCACTTCCTGCCAGCGACCTTGTTTCTAGTACATGAAGCCTTAAGACTTGTACAAGGACTGTTGCTATATAAAACACCCTTCATGAAACTTATGTTGTTGACAGGCTTTTGTTTTAGTTTCTACCTTCTATTTAAGTAACTGTGACGTCTACTACGTGGAATACTTAACTGTTTTCCAATTAATTAATTAGTTCTTAGTGAATGAAGAAGTTTATGCTTATTTACCTGCCGAAGCCAAGGATGCTTAGAATTCTGTTTTGCAACCTGGAAATGAAAGAGAAGGTTTTAGGAAATAGGAATAAAAGGACATAGGATGAGTTGCTGGTATTAAGGATATCAAAAAAGGTACTAACTAAAGTTTTAAAAATACTAGGACAAAATAACTATTAAGTATTCATGGTCTATAAGTCTAGACACACAAAGTTGTATTACTAAAGGCTTGGATACTTCAATTACGGGTGCTAGCTTCTAGTACTACCAGTAGTTTTTGAGGAAAATGGTAACAGAAATACATACACACAAACAACCTCTAACTCAAAACGCAGATACCGCCTCCGTTCCGTCGTGAGTAAAAATTATACAACAAAATATAACATCTAACGAGGCAATGATCCATTCTCTTGAAAGCTATGAAGAGATAACTTTAATATCATTCCATAATATTTTTATCACTTAAGTAATAGGTTTTCAGACGTACGTTGTTATGGCGCTAGAGCTCCTAGGGAAGATTGTTACTCTGCAATATAGTACAAAGCTAAGCTGTCATTAAAGGTCCCAAAGGGAGGTCCGCATACAGTATTATTGTAATAATTGCTCAGAATATGATCAGCTAAGTAATTTTCGTTACGATCACATCGTGTTCCACAACGGGCTATCCATAGACTGCTCTATCACCTAACTGTCAAATGAGAAATCGCCAAATTAATTACTTGAGTAACGTTCGCTTTTCTTACGATAAATTCCACGATATATCTTCTAACGATAATTCAATCGGTGTCAACATTCGATGTTTATTGTTTACGAAGTTCGACGACAAATTATTATCATTGTAAGCGATAAAAGGTAGAATGTCAATGACATTATTATTGAATTCATATCATTAGTCACCGGCTATGACCATGTGCTCGACGGCAAAATTGTAGCGTTTAGTAAACGATCGGTATCTTTCATTGAAATTACCCTGTAATTTATCATTCAATACGAATGCCAGCCATTTGTAAACTTTCCAAAGGAAATTACGTACTGTTTGCTTTGTTTATTTATTAAGCAATTTAAGTTCCGTCTACAGCTGCAATTTAGTTACATTTATACACTATGTTTTTTTATCAGAATCGCTGAAACTATTTCAAAGTTAGAACGCCCTGTTATTTCATCTTTAAATCCGGCATCGGCAGAGTTCCAAATTTAGCCAGCCCTTCCTTTGTAAACAGTTCCTATAGATAGCACACTACGTATACATAAGATGATAAGACCGGTCCCTAAAATCACTCCCATCTGTATGGTCTACTACACCCAGGATTAATCTCTTTGAGGCGTCCCCGAGGCAGTGCATCCCTCTTGCTTCGTTGCGCGTCCCCTCTCGCTCAATGGGTGTAAAGGCCGTCTGTGCTTGACAACAGTTTCATTAGAGAGAATAAGAATGGACCCCTAAAGACGTCATGCAAAAAATTGTTTGAATATTGCATTGAAATATACGACAAAAGTTGATAACTGAAGGAGTTGGCGAGAAAACTGCCGCTTGTTAGAGTTGAAGAGGGGAAAAGCTCTTATGTAAGAGCTTTTAATTTTAACTACAAATCATAGGTCATTAGAACTATATGTGCAGCCAAATTTGAGCCCTATCAACAGCTGCTGGATGTAAAAGGACCAATCGCCATCTGATATGTACACATCTAGTGCAACAACATGGAAAGAACCTCATCAAGTTCCATAAGGCATATTGCAATATCTTGGTAGTGTCTGAGTTCCAAAATAGAATTCAATAATAGACCCTCTGTGCCGACCCGAAGCGGTAATTAATAAATAATTCACTGAAACAATTGGGTGGGGCATGTGGACTGGAAAGCGTATTGTGATAATTGCAGCACGTAGGTACTTGCTAATGAAATAGCCTGTTGTTTTCGTTACCAGGTTAATGATTTTTCCAAAAATTGCGCGTTCATTAGGTCTCTCTAACAATTAGTTTGGTTGTTTGTTTTGTAGATTAGTTTAAACACGCGTCGCTATTATAACTATGCTACAATTTCAGGTACAGCTTTTTTGTATAAAATGCTTTTCGTGACATTTGTGTTCTACGTACTTATTAAATGCGCGCAATGGCTTTGTTCTTATGATTATTTACTCTGTCCAAGACATTATTCAGTAATTTTCGATTATCGATGCTTCTTTACATCCCTCTTCATTAGCCATTCGGTCCTTGGTTCCGCAACTGTCTTGAACCTCAGAACTTTTAAGTTGAAATCATAAACGCGAAGGTACGTACGATAAATTAGGGTCATTAAAATAGCACTGTCCCTGTTCTGTACTAAAGTCTAGTTTATCTACTAATCGCCCGAGTCAAGCGAAGTGGTGACTTTTTTAGTTTCGGGCATTCTACTGGTTATAATAGGTTTTAGGAGTTTTCTCAAAGCTTACTTAGCTTACTCCAAGATTCCTCCTGGACTGACGACGCCCAAGGGCTTTAGGCATAATTCTTGCACAGAATAGTAAAAAATATAACAGAACTAATATTCAAATATAATTTAACTACTTTAATGTGACTGCCATTTTATACAGTTTCCCTAACTTTGGCTAAACCATTTTCAATTGAATAATCTCTGGAAGTCAGCAAAAAAGCTCCTAAAACAAAAATTGTGCATGACGCCTGAAAACCTGAAGCCAGGAATAATCCAATCTTTTTCTAACAAACAATATACGTCCATAACATTGTCAATAAACTGTCAAGTACATGGTGAACAAAAAGAACAAGCGTAATCAGATCACACATTCATGAACACAGAGGAAATTGACGGAACAGTGAACACTTGCCTAGATGGAAGACGGACTATTTTTTAATATAGTCAGCTGTCAGGAGAACCAACATGGGTACGTATAAAGTGGCAATAAATCAGCTGCACGTCTAGCGGAGACCGGCATCCGTATACAAGAGGCGACTTGTCACTGTGACGTTTTGGATAACACGCATGACATATATGGATGAGATACTGCTTCTGGATATGGACTGAAAATTCAGTAAGAGGCCGTTATGGGGTATGCGCTAGGGTAACCCGCGAAATTCAAATCTTCTTACGTTTTTTGCAATTTGCAGGTCAGTGTCAGGTTGTATGTTTATTATAATATTATTCGCAACCGTAACAAATATGGCTTTACTAAATATAATAATTAGAATCAGCAATACAACTCCTAAGTTGGAATTGGCGTCAAATGTCATAATTTCATGAAAATAGTCGTTCAATATTGTAACATGAACTTAGAGAGTTGTATTGATGATTTTTATGATTATAATCTTTATTAAACATATTTGTTACAGCCGCGAATCATATTTAGATCAACATACAACCTGATACTGACCTGCAAATTGCAAAAAACGTAAGAAAATTTGAATTTCGAATCGAGCTGGAGAAAACGACTGTCACATAGATAGAGTAGACGACGGTGTAGAAAGCCGATTTTTTTCTAAAAGTCGTTGTGCCATATTTTCGGCCAGATGCAGTAAAACAGATTATCTTATGAAGATATTGGTGAACGTAGACCACAGTTGGTTATATGATAGACGAGCCACAGATGGTGAGACTATCTGAATTGGCAAACTTCCCAGCATAAGCATCGTTTGTAGAGGCCATTATTTAACGTAGTATAACTCCTGTGATTGTGTCTTTCCGTATTTCGTATTGTTGTAGTTTCTGCATATTCTGCTTATTCATGAAATATATTTCACATTCTTAGTTTATATATGTAATTATGTCTCTTTGGTTTCCTTATTTATTTTTTGTGTTATCATAAAACAACAAAATTTGTGTCTTTCTATTACGGAAGGACACTGGCTCCTGTAACATAGTTATAACTAACGCAGGAGTCATAGAATTCTATAATTTATTGTACAACTTGTTTTATGTCAATAGATCATTTTTGAATTTGTATTTTATATTCATCAAATGACTATAAACTTCTCATGTGAAACAGAGAATGTATCCATCAGTATGGGAAGGGGAATACGCCAAAGTAGCTCGCGCAATTCAAATTTTCCTACGTTTTTTGCAATGTGTAGGTCAGTATCACCTTGTATGTTGATCTAAATATGATTCGCGGCCGTATCAAATATTTATTTATAGAATTATAATCATAAAAATCACCAATACATTTCTCTAAGTTCATATTACCTTAATGAAAGACTATTTCAAGAAATCATGACATTTGAGGTCAATTCCAACTTAAGGAGTTGTATTGCTGATTCTAATGATTATAATTCTGTAAAGCCATATTTGTTACGGCCGCGAATCATATTTTAGTTAACATACTACCTGACAGTGACCTGCAAATTGCAAAAAACGTAAGTATTTTTGTATTTTGCGGGCTACCTGAGCGCATCCCCCTTACCCAAACCAACCAATTCTCATGAGTAATTGTAGATGATTGGTTGCTCATCATTTAATAGGTCACCTTCGACTCGCGGCAAAAACAGCGGGGTCTCCGCCTATTAACGGCGTAGTCTTGGGAGCTGTTTATCATTTTCAATAGATCAAGGGTGCTTATTCTAATCACCGTTTGACCTATCTATCGGTTCATAGAATTTATTCGATTGATTTGGAAATTGAGATAGTCGTCTTATAATTATAAAGTTTACAATCTTGTGACAGTCGTTACGGGTAGTCAGAAGCCCAAAAGTCTGGCATCCAGTCTTACCAATGAGTATCGTGTTACCCAGTAACTGGGTTGTGAAGGTCAGATAGGCGAGGCGGTTAGACTGGAAGCCGACCCCAATATAGTTCGGAAAAGGCTACGCAGATTTTTTATCTTGTTACAGAGGATGAACAATCAGATTCATTAATTGCTTATTAAAAATCCCTCCAGTAAACTGAACTTATGAGCAAGACACGCTTTCAATTTTTCCACGTAGCTTGTACAATACAGACCTTGTAGAAGATGGCGGGACGAGCTAGACAAAACAAACGACCAGTGGTCCTCTCTAGCCCTGGATCGAAAGAGCTGGAAGTGAAGATAGGGAGAGGCCTTTGCCCAGCAGTGGGATGATGCAGGTAGTAGTAGTAGTAGTAGCTTGTACAATGTAAGTATTAAAACTTTGAAGCACAAAACGGAAAATTTACATAATCCCTGTTTTTCTACTTCCAGATCGTAAAAGACGTATCTAAATGAGCCCACCCCGAGAGATGAAATTACAGCTCCTTCGTACTTCAGTTTGTCTTTCCGGATATCAACTGCTTTTTCCTCTTTGTTCTTTTAAAAATAAAACAAGGCACCAACAATGCCACAAACAGTAATGAAGCTATTCAACACTCGTTGGCAATTTCAAAAGCCTTTACCAAAATGTGGCGCTTGACTTATTAAAGGCTAATTTAGTTAATTGGTTCCCAAAGGTTTTATTTCAGAGACTCCACAGTGTACATTTTATACCACAGTTCCTCTTATTACTGACAGGGGAATTATAACTGCCAATGTTAAAGCATTTACTTGCATTCCGACGTGGCCTTGTCCTAATTAATGAGCACATCCATCCCTACACTATACGCTTGGGGAATTTATGGCTCAATAAATAGGAAAATTTGAAGTGGTCGTATAAAGCTTAGTCCGAACTAAGGTATTATACGGTATAGATGCGTGGTGTTGATGTGGGCGCCAATTTCGAATTTCGAAGACGAAAGCGTCGGGAATCGGATCTTTGAGATACATTTGCGCGGCACAAGTCGCGAAAGGTACATCGGTATTTTGGCGCAGAGTCGAGGGTTTAATCACCTAATTATGTGGCAAGTCATTATAACTTTGTACAACGCGTCATCGTCATGCATTGCAAGAGTCCAAATAATGATTACGTTAGAGTATGTGTACTCTGTCAGGTTTTTTCTTATTTATCTAGTCAGTATTACCCTGATACACCTTCCTTTGTGAATTACTTCATGTAAGTATGTATATAGACACTCATGCTTGCGATATTATTATCCTGCAAAACAATACATACACCGTCTAAATATGTATGTTTTCCCCTGTTAGATTATTCGGTCGTAACATTCAGGGTGGAAAAAATACGTACGTTTCATAGCTTTAATCGAGGCCAGCCCCTACATTACTACGTAAAATATGGGGTGGTTCAGTGCAAAGATATGTAAAGAGGCCAAGTTGTTGTTTTACGTTAACCAACTGATGTATTACTGGTGAAAACTTTAGCACAACGGTAAAAATTTGCGCGAAACTGCCAACTTTAAACATTACTTTCAATACAAGTGATTGGAATGGATCAAGTTGGCCATTTGAACCAAGGAATGCAGCTAGTCGCCTTCGGATTTTAAGGCCTTCAAAGGATTTTAACAACTTTAAGGCAAGATCTATAAACGTTACTTAGCACGTACTTTGGTTAAGCGTTATTCTTGTTACTGTCGCTGTCAAACTACAAGTGTAAGATAGAGACGAGGACGCGTCAAGTCTAGGGTTACCATATCTCAGGATTTGTCCTGAGATCTCCGGATTTTTAGGCTCCTGACAGGATTGCGGCCGGATTGAGGGAAATCTCGGGAATCTCAGGATTTTGTAACAAAATAAAGTATCTCTATCTAGATTTTTCAGTTTTTTTTATTGGTAAGTTACAATCAACATAAACAAAAATATAATTTTCTTTGGAATTTTCTAGTATCACAACACAACGCATTGTTTTTCACTTAATCATGTGGAAAAAAATGCGTCGTCGTTAATTACGTTTGCGACAAAACCTCAGGACTTTTCTATTGAAATCAGGTTTTTTCACAGGACTTTTAAATTTTCCATACGGTAACCCTAGTCAAGTCAAACCTCGGGGTCTAAGATTCCAAGAAGCCGAAAGGATCAAAATATCTAGAATATAAAGAGGTCCTTGACCTATTAATGAGCACAATCCCGCGTAATGAGGCACAATGATTATCTATTGTGTGTCTCTCGATATCGCGACCTCGGGACTCCAAGAGTTAAGTGCCGTATCAGTCAGTTTATTGAGTTACAAAGTACTTGCGATCGAGTTCATTAGACGGTACTGAGAACAATTTAGGAGAAAACATGAGTAAATTGAATTCTGTACCATAACTATTTTCAGCCTAAAAATCCCTATGCGAAACGCTGTCACGAGTTTAAGGACTACATACGTGTAGCCTTGGAGCAAGGTTATCTAAAACGGTGTGATCAAGTCTTCCTATACCGATTTTACGTCACTTTGCAACTTTAGTGCTAATAACATGAGTTTCAGGGTATTTTATTTCTGCCCTAGCTAGGCAACGCGACACACCACATTTTTCAAAATTTAACAGAAGTTCGTAACTGCGACACGTTGCTCAGCATGATAGAACTTAAGCTACGAGAAGCATATAAGCATAAAATACTTTTTACTATTTCAACTCACGTATCAGACCTGCAGCAGCACATTGAGTGGAAGGTGGTGGACACCGCGAACAGCAGGCAAAGTGCCAGCCCATAGACGACGGCAGCGATCGCTTGCGGCGCGTTTACGGAGCGCGTGAGCAGCTCCCGTGCGCCTAGCGACGCGGGCGCAACGCATAGTGCGTGTGTGCACACGTTCGCTACGTTCTCGACCTGGGGACAAGGGAGAACTTATTGAGAAAATGTTATACTTAGTATCATAATATCACGTCTATATTTCCCGCAGAAGGTAGAGGTGGTGCACCCATATTTCATTTCACAGTTAAATAGGTCCCATAGAGGTCGTGCCTATTGCTAACAATTGGGCACTAATCCAGACTCTGGGCTGCTAGTGAGAAACTCCTATTGGAAAAACCATAACATTTGGCCCAGAGTTCCATCTTCAGCAGTCACGTTTGGCTTGACCAACAGGACGGCCAAAAAGACAATTATGTCGACTCGGTCCACTGTTACACATTTCTCTTAGTTTTATGATTTTTTGGTATTCTAGC
This sequence comes from Griposia aprilina, assembly GCA_916610205.1. Classification (NCBI taxonomy): domain Eukaryota; kingdom Metazoa; phylum Arthropoda; class Insecta; order Lepidoptera; family Noctuidae; genus Griposia; species Griposia aprilina. Next base: position 16,652,010 of record OU744302.1, read on the forward strand.
TTCCAGTTATTAATCCTAACTTTCCTAAGTCAGTTCTTCGCAGCTTGTCAAAAACAGACCCATTTCTGCCTGACATAGACGTGGGGTATTACTGCTAGTAAATTGGATTTTTATCTCGACAGCTTTCGGCAACAGTTGGTTGGCCTTACAGTTATCTGAAACTACATGTTTTGGTCGCATCGAAATAGGTAGTAGTACCCTATGGCCTAAATACTATAAAGGTTCTGAATACAACAATTTTTTTGAAGTGAAAACTTCTTTAGTCGCGTTAAGCACTTTTTGGGTGAACAAAAATCATGGAACTCGCGTCATCGTTACCGAACGCTTTCCATGACTTATATGTATACTGTGATATGTGTACTTTTTGAGTAAACAAAAAGCGTGAAACTCGCGTCATTGTCACCGCACACTTCGACGATACAATTCACAAGTTACTTAGTTTTCAGTTCTATCGGCAGTCCCCAAAGACTGCCTCGCATTTTTTTTTTACTTAGGTATTAAATTATAAATTCATCATTCTGCATCGTGTCATCGTGTTCACGTAACATTACAGCTTACAGCCAGCTTAATGTCTAAAAGATCCACTACCACCAGTCCACCAGTTTCATGCTCATGAGTTCATGACAAAAAAATACTTTAATTTCTCTAGAAAAGTAGAAATTGTATTTCTTTACAGTTCCACACAGTAAGATGAAAAAGATTTTATTGCGAAGAAAGCAAAGTTAAATCCCACAGGGAAGAAATACACCAACATTACAATAATAGCTGTTTCTGTTTTAAAGTAGTCAACTTAAACTACGTAAGTTGCAAAGTTATTGAATTTCATGACAATATTGGTTGCAAAAACGCAAGAAGTCTGCAGCCAAAGGAATCAATCAAGCTTGCAACAATAAGGGAGAGAAAATTGTTACTATAAAGAACTACAGTAAACATTTTGCCTTTATAAGTCTTCCTCGGTTTGCTGAATAAACATTACCCTACCGTAATAATAGAAAATGGAATACTCCATAAATTGGATCACGTCGAAACATTGGATCAACTTATAAGTACGCCCATCACTAACTGGCTTACTGGCAACTAGCAACTCGCTGTTACTTCGCACTTTAATAAGATTGTATTAAAAATACCTTCGCTCCTTTAAAAGAAAAATCGCAAAGAATTGCAACTTGTTTTCACTGAAAAGATTGGAGAGAGAGGAAGCTTTAGAAATGTAATAACTCGAGGTCAGCATAATCGCTTCGTGGAAGGTAAGGATTTTATTAAAAACTAGCTTTTGCCCGGAGCTTCGCCCGTGTGGAAGTCGGAAATTATCCCACGGAAATGTACTAACCTAACCTAACCGTACGCCATGACCCAGCTCATGGTCTATCCGTATGCTAAATTTCAACTGAATCCGTTCAGTCGTTAAAGCGTGAAAAGGTAACAGACTGACAGACAGAGTTAGTTTTGCATTATAATATTAGTATGGATATGGAGTTTTCCGAAACCATAGCTTTGGTGGCCCACAAATTTAAGGAACTTGCTGGATGGACGAGCGTACAATTACAAGTCCCCAACTCCCAAGTGATTTCATGCCACCATGCCAGCCTTTATATTTCCATAGGGCAATCTACTTCCAATCATTCAGTTGGCGTTGGATGCCAAAAATAACAGAAGCATAAAAAAGATCCCGTGATATTGGCGGAAATACTAAAACAGAACGATAAATCATCGAAGTAAATGATGAATGGTATGAAAGCTATCATTAAAAGCATTATAACCAATAATTATTTAGCACTATGCTACTCATAGTTTGCGAATTTAAAACAAATGACTAAGGACTAACAGAAGTCAAAGTTCACTGCATTATAATTCTTATCAATAAATGCCCAGTTATGAAAGACCTTTGGTAGGTTAAACAAAGACACAGGTGTATCTCAATCAGGGTATGAACTTGGGGAGCCATATTTGGCGCATAGGCATAATCAACCTATAATGTTCCCACTGCTCGGCCACAGGCCTGCTCTCGGTGAGAGGGAGTGGGCCGTAATCCACCACGGGGGCCCAGTGCGGGTTAGTAGACGTCACATATCTTCGTTTTTTTGGTTCTAGGACATGCCGTTTTGAGAGGAGTGTGATGAAATAATGTACACAAAGAAAAGCGCCTGTCTGAGTCCGAACCTACGACCTATAACTCTTAAGTCTCGGCCGTTACCATTGGGCCACCACTGCTCTCTCTATTTGGCGCATGCCGTGATGAAAAATGAAAACAGTAAACAGCTATAATAGATAAGCAGCTTACTTAGCACGTAATAGTAGGTATTAGCACATTGATATTGAGATGCACATACTCTTACCCCTGTAAACTAAAACCTAATCAAGTTGCTAATCAGTACATTACCAGCACAATTTCATGTTACATTAGCTAAAATAAAATAAGTGATCGTTCGGCCAAGTTCACAACAACTAATCACTATTTACACGGGATGACTAAGTACTGATTGATCAAGCTGAATAGGCTTTCAGTATCGACTTCATGCATAGTTTGCATCTACTCTTTTAGTTCAAACAAAACCCTTATTGTACCTCATACTCATGGATATAACAACCGTCTTGTCTGTATCTATCTAATGCAATATAGACCTGTCTTTGTTCGGGTCACTTTCCCGGCCGTTAATCGGCGCCACATGTGACCTGTAATATTTCTAATGTCGTCGACCGACCGTTTAAGGGCCTCCCACGCTTTCGTTGTTGACCGTATTCACTCAATATTATAGAGAGGAAAGTTTTATGTTTATATGCTAAGGGTAGGGCAAGAAAATGGCAAATACGATTGATGTGAGACCTTCATGGAGTCGCATAATTTAGCTCCCGAGGTCCCGACCGTCGTGATTCGCCCGGGGCCCATGGGATCTACCTAGGGGACTCTAATTATGTATTCAATAATATCGTGAGGTCGCTTGGTAGCCGGATTTTGAGACATAGAAATGCGGATCCTAGTACTAGGACCTATTTCTCTCATTGATATTTTACTTTAAAATATCTTAGCAGATATGTACCTATGCTAATGGTGCTAAGATTCTAGAATCTCTAGAAATATTAAGAGTCACTACATTTACGTTCAAGGCTGGATAACTTACTCGTACTTGGCGTGACTTAGGTTAACGCAATTATGTGGTTACCTACTATGAATAAATTGTTACATGCGTACCTATACGTACTAATTACAGTACCTAATTAGGGCAGTTAGAAGGCTATTCATGTTTGGTTTCTATGGGATTAAAATGTAACACACATATATAAAATGCTTTGTTTTAGGTTTTCGAGGTTCAAGACCGACCAGCGTGACTGACACTGGCATGGCCACCATCAGGGATTTTAATTTTGATGCCACAAAAAAATTGGAGGGGACGTCCTAGGAAGACATATAGTGACCTTATTTGTCATGTTCTTCAGAAAGGTTAGGTGCGTAGTACCTACTCGCATCCGGCGTGCGTGTATGACCAGATATATGAACGTAAACGAGGCAAAAGGAGTATGCAGGGATCGTAGCAGGTGGCGTTCTGTAGTTTCTGCCTACCCCCATGGGAAGAAGGCGTGAGTTTATGTATGTATGTACAAAAAAAATGTCGCTAATTAGATGAAATTAGTCGCCAAATATCAGAATTTGTCGGTCACTGGTTCAAAAGTTATAAGGGTTTATAGGTGGCCGATCTGGGGAGCGCCTACCGCAGCTTGGCCCATTTGAATCTCAAAAGCTAGGGCACCTAGCGAAGATCTGTTTTCTTCAAAATTTAGTCGCTAATTAGTCGGAATCAGTCGCCAAATATCAGAATCTGTCGGTCACTGGTCCAAAAGTTATAAGCGTTTCCAGGTGGCCAACCTGCAGGCTTAGCGCAAGCACCGTCTTGTCGACGGAAGGATAGACAAAAATGACGTTTCGTGAAGACAGTGCGACGGCAGTAAAGTAGAAAGAGTCAACTGCACTTTTTACGAAATTCAGTCATTTATTCACGTTTATCTTTTATTTTGCTTATACCTCGAAAATGGTGTGTCCTATCGCAAAAATAATGAAAATTTCGACCCCCTTTATTAAACGCTTAAACCCCTAAAACTCAATACGTAGGTAATCATTTTACACATTTTCCAGACTAAAAGTGAAAAATTCCTTTTTTCCTTTCCATTTTTATACTTTGTGGCCGTAGAGTAAAAAGTTTTCTACTGTCTTAGCATGGCGATTAAAAAATCAAATTGTCTTCACTACCTTAGACAACTGTCTTCTGAAATAGTCTACATTACAATGGACCTAGACAACGATCGGCAGAAACGAAAGACAAAATGACAGATTTTAGGAGGATTTTTACGGTGCGATGTCAAAAATAGAGAAACGAAATGTCACTTGTATGGGAATAGCCGTCTCTATTCTTCGAAGAGATAGATAGCGTCATGCTAAGCCCGCTGGAGAGAATCTCCCCAGCTTGTCCACATTTATATCTGTACCTACTCAATGATACCTCATGCAACTTGTACATAATGATACCTCTCGCTGTTCTAACAAACAAAGAGCTAAATCTCATGATCATCTCTCTCTTCTGACGTTCAGAAAATCAGAACGATCTTTCTAGTTTTTTACGACCACTATTTTCCCGAGAACACAATAAACCACGGATCAAAAACAAAGCGTTTAAAAACCTTGTTTAATGAAACTCAAGCAATTAGTTCCAGCAATTTTCGACATTTACGCGAGCATAAAGGTAAACAGGCATTGAGACCACACGATTCGACAACGATTGAATGAAGGCTCACATGAATGGAATTGGAAAGGAATAACAATCAATAAACGTAATGTAATGGGAATATTTACGATAAGGCCGGTGTACATGATTGACGATCGTGAAATAATCGTGTAGGTACTGTAACATCAGCTCATCGCGTGACGTGGTCCGTGACTGTACGCTTGTACGTTCATATCAACGAGACAGACACTACCGGACAGTTAATTTTATGTACATATAAACATGGTTTACATAATATTTATACGGCATACGCTACTTTTCTCTCGTCACGAGCGTACTGTGTAAATATCTGTTACGCTTGTTTGGGAGTGCAATAAAGATTATGAGTAAAATTATGTATTGTATAGTAGGGTTGAAGAGTTTTATTAGAAAAAGGCAGATATGAGTGGAAACGCCCTAGAAAGACATACAAGTGACCTTATTGGTGTTGTTCTTCAGAAAGGTCAGGTGCGTAGTACTCACCGGCGTGCGTGAACCAGATGTATGAAAGTAAACGAAGCAAAAGGATAGGTAAGGATCGTAGCAAGTGGCGTTCTGTAGTTTCTGCCTACACCCATGGAAAAAAGGCATGAATTCTGTCTCTATGCTGGTATAACTGTGGTAAACGAACCTGAGTTTCGATAGGTAGATGCTCAGCTCAGTCGAGTTTAAAATTGGCCCTGTTAATGTCATCGATTCCCCTGCTGGGTTACCGACAGTCCGTAGGCGTATAAAGAGACATGATGGTATTAATATACCGACCTTCTCTGATATGATTTGTCGTAGACCCTTCAATGATGATCTGGCAAGTTTCTTGTTTTAATCTGAATTAATTGGACCTTTCATTTGCTATGGGTCAGAAGTTTTCAGACTGACGATATTAATATTACTGTTAAGATTAGTTATCATATCAAGCGGTTATCAAGTTATGCTTATATGCATATTGCATTTTTTAGGGTTAATCTAAAGTCGCGGGAATCCACTGGATGCAGGAAGCACAAGCCTGCGGGGTCATTACGTAACAAACTAACAATAGGAATGGGTATCATTTTGACAGTTCAACAACATTCATTGCGTTATTTACGTTGTTGAACAGACAATTTTTTCGAACATACGAAGCAATGGATTAGCAATAGGCTTCAAAATGATTCAGATTGTGATAGATAGTGTGTTACGTAATTAGGGTGCTGGTCTTTGTGGCAATGCTTGGGGGGCCGCTGTAGACTAGGATGACGATGCTGTAAGGTTTATTCTACGAATCGCTTATTGCTCTGGGAAAGTTTGGAATATTCCTGAATTGAGTGGTATCCTGATGATTGTCGCAGAATCGGGTCACTATGTCAATCATGTAATTGACTAGTGAATTGGACATAGAATAGACCCCTAGTAAAGTTCATTTGCTGGAGCGACAGTTTTGACGTAGTAATAAAACGTAATAGGCAATACCTTTGTTTGTTTCATGTCAACATCAGGATACGGTTTATTGAGCATGCAAACAAGTAAACACATGTTACACAATTAGCTTTAGTTATCTGTAACGAATTTAAAGTGTTTAATGAGGAATCATTTGTGTCGTATCAGGAAAACTGACATTGCATTGCGGAAATTTAATTTTACGTTATAATGTTATCAGTGGCGTTTTACAAAACATGTTTACGTGTGTAAAATTATATGGACTCTGCAAACCATCAGATAAGCAATTAAACTTCTGTTTTTAAACGTCGGGACCGAAATCGGTTGACGTGAGTCCCGCGATGATAACAAATGTTAGAGGAAATTTAAAAGCAAAAGGACTATGTAAGGATCGTAGCAGGTCACAGGTGGCGTTCTGCAGTTCCTGCCTACCCCATAGGAAGTAATTTAAAGACGATAACTGGGATAGCTTGAGGAGAATAATTATGACGCTGCGTTAGCGCTTCATTTACGTTCCACAATGCTTATGTAAGAAAAGACTGGTGCCAATAAAAAACACATGAGTCAGTCAGTATTTCAAGAACAATTTAGCCAATACTGTCCTAGAAAGAGGCGGCGAGATGACCAGCTGGACGCGTACCGCGAAGACTTGTTCAAGGTGGCGCGGGAAAAGAGTTGCTGGAAGGACTTGGGGCGACCCATGCCCAGCACTGGGGCAGTATTAGCTAAACAAGAACAATATTATGTATGCATCATTCAGTATTTCACAAATAATATCTATTATCATATCATACATACGTACAATATACATACATATACCACATACACACTTGTTGAGTTATAAGTTTGCATATAATTGCGTTCTTATCAAAATACACTTGCTTGCAAAAAAACTGGCCGACCCCATACTCTCTATATTGAAAGACAATATCTCAAAAATGTGAAAGTATATTTTAATTATTTGATATTGTGTAAAGGTAGGTAAGATAAGGTTTATTTACACATACCCTATACTTTGATAAAAACAATAAGTATTCTTGACAAGATAGACTCGATTATTCAGATGTCCCCATCACTCACTAATGATTGGAAAAACTGCATGACTTTTTTTGTCATTGGTGTTGACAAAAACTTAATTTTGTTTATTACTACATAACATAACATCACGCCTGTATTCCCCAAAGGGTTAGGCAGAAGTGTACCTATAGCACACCCTAATTTCGCCAGTTATGTTTAAGTCCCATGTAATAGGGGGCGAGCCTATTGCCATCAACCGGGCACAAATCCAGACTCCGGGCTGCTACCGAGAAATTCCAGATGGAAAAAACCGATAACACTTTGCCCGACCCGGGAATCGAACCCAGGACCTCATGCTCAGCAGTAGCGCTTGCGACCACTAGACCAACGAGGCAAACGAGGCGAGTTGTTTATTAGTGATTGATATAATTGATAATTTTACTTAACTTAAAAAATGAGGTTCTTTATATGACCCATATGTTTTAAAGTCTATGATTTCTCAAAAACTAATGAATCTGTTTTGAATTTTCTTTCACAGAAGTAATCTACTTACATTCAGGATGATTTTAGTACACAATATATCAGGTTATGGTTAATTAAACTTGTTGAATTATCTTATTTCAAAAGCGAAGAGAACGGAGTGGATCAATTGTTTTACACGGAAGTGTAGTTCATTAATAATATTGGTGTAGTAACCTAGTTATTGTGAAACAGCTATTGTTATGCATACTACAATGTGATTTATCATGCATACTATAGTCACTTCATTAATGTTAAATGTATTATGAAATTCATTTGTTATTAAAATTGCTTATGAATAAACAATTGTCATTATAATCAATGAAAAGTTAATTAATTTTAAATGTATATATATATACAATAAATGAATTAAATATTATTTTATTTGCATAGGTTTACAAATTACAATGTTTCTAAAGTATTTAAGTATATATAAGGATGATGATTTTGTTTTCTGTTTTGTATTAAAACAACGCATGGAAAGTAATATAACATCAAAGTCATCTGTTAACAAAGCTGAAGAGTTTGTTTTTTTGTTTGAACGCGCTTATCTCTGGAAGTCACAGTCAGATTTGAAAAATTCTTTTTGCATTTGATAGCCCAATTCTTGAGGAACATAATGCTTCAGTTTATATATATATATGGGTCGACTCCAGAACCGCCTCCTTTTTTTTCGTTGGTTAAAAAGAAAATAGGTCAGCAAGAACGCTAAGCGAAAACGAAGTAATTGGCGAGCGATGCGATGCGATACGGTAGGTCTGGGGCCGAAATTTCACGCAGACGAAGTTGCGGGCAGAAACTAGTATTACCATAGGATTATGAACACTGACCACTAATTTTTAAAAGCTCACACAAACAAACTACAAATGAAACAATAACAGTATGTTAATAGTAAATTGTGATAAATAAATAGTAGTAATTTTTTTATCACAACTTATTTTTAAAGCTTGCAGAGTTGCTATCAATTTCAGCACTGGTAAAAAAATGCGTGTTGTATTCCTAAACTATAGTTATTATGAATATACTTGCTGTTCTTTAGTACTTATCAAAATGTATTTTTAAATATTATGTTCCTCAAAAGACCATTTCAGACACTAATCTACATCGTCTTCACATGATCTGACCAAGATTATGTCTGGACTTTAAAAGAGACTGTGACTTCGAGTTTGTTTCGGCCTTTCTTCTCAGAGTAGTCAGATAGGAAATGCTGACCTCATCTAGTTAAAAAAATATGATTGTCATATAAAAGTGTTTGTACAAACCTACTAACAGAAATAAAATCATTTATCATTTATTTATCATGCCATGTGGAATATATTAAGTTAGTTTTTATTTGAGATGGGGCAGTGCAATATTTTACTGGAGGCTGGGAAATATGACGTAGCTAGTGTTGTTTATCAATAGCGTAGTTTTTTTAAGTAAAATAGGGACGGTAGTTAAATGATAACATTCAAAATAGACACTGATTACACACAGAATATAAGTTGTTTGTATTAAGCTTTATATTTTATATTCAACGACCAAAACATATATACTATTATTTAAATTGCGTAAGTAAGACACAACATCAACCTAACTTGCCTATAGTAATTGAACTAAATAAAAAACGTAAAAACAAAACTGTACCACTAAAATTTGTGACGACAATTTTATTGTCCGCCGATTCTTAAATTCCCAAGAACAATAACAATAGTAACGAGTTTTCCAATCGTATACAATAAAATATTTTTTAATGTTTTGCTATAAATAGATAATGCGAAACAGCACTCACCGTCGTGGGCACATAGGCCCTGTTCGCGGTGGCCTTCTCATTCATCCACTTCACCGACTTCAGCTTCTCCCACGGAAGTTCATAGTGGAAATAAATCTTACTTTCATTGAACTTAGATTTAAATTTCATTATTATCACAGAAAACAAGCTTAGAACGTCACCCATTTATACGTTATTTCTGTATGGCAGCTGAATACTAAATGGTCATGAGACCAACAACTGCACACTTAATCTAATATAGATGTTAACATTCATGTTAGTAATTCAATTTTCATTTTTCTAGATTTATAACACATTTTTCTATCTTATAAATTTTACAACCACCTCGGTCGATGCGATATGACGGAATGAAATAATGACAATGACTTTGTGTCAAACACACGAACTGACAGCAAATCGCGTATGACAATGCATGAGGGTGGCAAGTCACAAAATCCCTAAAGCTATTCGAGCTATACCTACGTAGACTGGAGATGTACGTATTTTATCTCTATCTTCATGCGGATAGTGCTCTAACAATATTGATAACATTGCCAATGGTAATTGTAATTTTCGTATCACAATAAAATTAAGGTATAACATGAGGAAATATGAGTTTATGTTTATTACAGCTACAGAACGGCACACACAGAGTCTGTATAGTATGTAAGTCTGTGTCACAGACTAGACGGCTTACATACTAGTAGTAGTAGTAAAAACTTGTTTGGTGATTAGCCTGAGCCACAGACTACATGCCTGAGTATACCACATAAACCCTCAGCGTATACCCAACTTAACTTTGTCATTTACTATTTCGTTTAGAAACTCCGGCAATTGAAAACACTTCAATCGTCAAAAAATATTTCGATAATTCGATCCAACTTAACGCAGGGCGTGGCTTCGGCCTACGGCTATGGAATCACATTAACAATCATGACTATGTAGTCATGATCTCAGAATAATAACTAAAGCATAGAAGGAAGGCTAAAATAGCAACAGAACTCAATATATTTGTTTTATTTTGACTTAAGACACGCATACAAAACACATTTCGAAATTTTGTAGGTTGTCACTACTTTTATTCTGAATAATGATGTGACTCACACACTTTCAACGTCGATAAATTTATCGATGACGTGCATTAATTGCCAAAATGAATGTCTGTGATGGGATTTAATAACATTTCTTGAAATATATAAATTTTAGCAAAAATCATGAACAATGAGCACAGGGAGTTGTTAATCTTCAAATAAATCAACAGATTTTACGGGAAAAGTAAATTTATTTTAAAATTCGACTATTTTTTACAGCTTAAGCTCTAAGGTTAAAATGTAATGGACGACATTTTAAGTAGAACAGGTAGTTATAGTCGAAGTTCATAAGTGCAGATCTACATTAAACTTGTAAGTCTGAAAATTTAAAAAAATAACAAGTATATGTAGTGGGTATAAAATTATGTTTGTATTTACAATAATAATGCCCAATCAGATATAGCTTTGATACTGTTTACAATAGCTACTCATTATTTAAAAAAAGTATAATAAGACGTTCATGGACCACGATGATAGACCACATGAAGTCAAGTCAAATAATTTATTACATTATACAGAGTGGCAGGGACATCGACGCACAACCTGCTACATATTTAATACATGATTCTGAACCTCCCTGCGTTGAAATTAATGAACACCATTTGTGGTTGGGTTCTTAACAAATGGGGTAAATCATTAATATATACTAAAAAGAGGAAAGGACCCAATATCGAGCCTTGTGGTACGAGGCATATCAAGCTTACTTCCATCTACCTGATAAAAACCAAGACAAAAAATGGGCTCCATGTAAATCATAACGAGCTGATCACTGACATTTTTTCCATCATCGGATGTAGAATGTCTCTAAAGATGCACATGTTACATTCTCATTTGGACAAATTTAAAGATAGTACGGGGGCTTATTCGGAAGAACAAGGGGAACGCTTCCATCAAGATATAATAGAATTTGAGAGATGTTACCAAGGCCAGTATACTGAAAGCACGATGGGGGACTATATTTGGGGTTTATTATGAGAAACTTCTACTGAACATGACGGGAAAAGTAATACCTACTGTTCATTTTTAAACATTTGGTCTCTATTTTAAAACTTCTATTGTAAGAATGAATCATAAATGGATGTTCGGTATCTTTTAATAAATCATGTCTATGTCCATTTTTAATGTATTTTCATTGATTTGAAATTTCATTTTTTTACACATAAAAGCAAATTCAGAACAATTTTTTGTTCTTATTCTTATTTCAAGATATAATAGCAATAAAAATAAGGTAGGTATGTATAACCCGTGCGCAAAAATGCTGTGGACTGGTGTATTTTAGGAACCGCATCTTCTCTAAGTCGTCGCCATTTTGCAGTTTCATTAATCATAAATGAATCCAAAGTAAAATGCTTGGAGCAAATGTAACTATGCTTCTTTGGAGTCCAATTTCTTCTACCAATGCGATTTACCCATTCATTTTATTTCACATCGTCTTTAGGAAATCTGTAAAATAAAAGTATCGACAACATTATTTACGTCTCTATGTATACTTATAATAACCTCAAAGTAATTTCCGAATAGTCACTAAAACTTCTACTGAAATAGTTATTACGTTTGCTACCCGCTACAAAGTGATTCAGCAAAACTTGTTTTATATTTATATTCGGTTATCAGCTCGCTTCGACAAATAATTTGACAAAAACTTACCGATGGAAAGTCAACAGTTGTTCATTTTCTTTTCGTGAAGAATGGGACTTGCAGCCTCCAAAAGCCTCCAACCACACAATACATTATGCCACAGAGTCCACACACTCACTATGTATATTTATACAAAGAATTCGTGCAATCTAACAACAGAATTATTATAAAAACATCATGTAACCATGGGAGTTTACTAAAAACTCATGAAATGAACAATTTATTTTTATTTATTTATTTAAGTCGAACACATGTGATTCATATTGTTGTTAGTAATACTTATAAAACTATGTTAGTAACATTTAAAAATAAAACTAGTTTAAAAACCTATAACTATTTCCGCTTCCCGCTGCACCAGACCTGCAGCTGTGCATACGGGTCCAGTGCCCCAGGAACGGGCAATCAGGCTTATTCACTATCACCTTTAGAATGCTGTTGGTGCTCCCCCGAATCCTTCGCATCAGGGATGCTGTTCTTTTTCGCATAATAGCTTGAAAGCTATCTGTTTCTGCTTCAGCAAACATTCCCGATGCGCTACAGAACCGCGGGAGCCCCAACAGGACCCTAAAGGCGTTGTTGTACTGTACACGAAGAACGTTGTAGACCTTCTGCGTATGTCTTACCCACAGGCTGCACGTGTAAAATGACTGGCAAAATGCCTTGAAAAGAGTGAGTTTGACCTCTCTAGTACATCGTGCAAACCTACGTGCCAGCATATTACATCGGATCGACAACGCTCTTCGCTCCCTTTCTATGTCACTGTCATCATTTAGGTCCTCATTTAATATGTGGCCAAGGTACCTAAAATGTGATACTCTATTTAGTGGCACACCATAGAGAAACACCTGAGGGACTGTCTTAGGTTTTTTAGTACCTACCCTAAACACCATAAGCTCACTCTTCCGTACATTGTACAATAAACCATGAGACGTGGCGTATCTCTCACATACCTCAAGCAACCGTCTGAGTCCATCAATCGAGGGACTCAGCAGCACCATATCATCTGCATAACTTATACTATTAATCATTTTCCCATCAATAGAGCATCCGATACCAGTGCTGCAGAGCTCCTCGATCAACTTATTGACGTAAAGACTAAAGAGCGCCGGAGAAGTCAAACCTCCCTGTCTCACCCCACACTCCAATACATACGCTCCAGACAAAGCACCCGACCATCTGACCTGGTTGATTTGGTGGTCATACCAGTAGCTTAAGAGCTTAATAAGTTCATTAGGAAGACCTCGCTCGCGCAATTTCAACCATAAGATATTATAATCAACCAGGTCAAATGCCTTGGAGAGGTCCAGGAAAGCAGCATACACAGGTGTGTTTCTATCAGTATAGTACCTGACCGTGTGCTTAAGCGCCAGAATAGCAGTTTCCGTGGATAACCCAGCTCTAAAACCGAACTGTGCATCATGTAGATTGAGCTGTCCAGCTACTCTCCGCTCAAGCACACCGTCAAGAACCTTTGCTGTTACAGTGGCCAGCGATATTGGCCTATAATTATCTTTGTCTGAGACATCGCCGGTCTTGTTCTTGACTATGGGCACAACTATCGTCTTCATTAGATCAGTCGGTAGATACGTGTGCCTCACACAAAGATTATACAGCATCGATAGGACTCTTGGGAGATGCTGACCGGCATACTGTAAATGTTCTATGCTGAGGCCATCGTGACCTGGAGATTTGCCCCTGGTCATCGACTGTATGATGTTCCGTATCTCTTTTGATGAGATACTAATCGGAGCACCAAACAATCCACTCACAGCGACACAACCCCGCCCCTCTGACCGAAGCCGCGAAGTTACTTTAAAGTGTCTCCTGAACATGTTCGCAATCTCCTCAGGCTCAGCCATGCCATTTACGCTCACCGGAACCGCAGGTTTTGGGCTCAATCTCTGTGTGGATTTCCAAAATTTTTGAAATTGCTTACTCCTATGTTCCGTTGCCAAAATATTCATCTTAATTTGTTCCTCATTATTCTGACAAAACTTTAGCTTTTGCTTAAAAACTTTTCTTGTCTCCCTCATTTCCACAAATTGCTGCCCAGAGTGAGGTTTTCCATGCCACACCCAGTTCAGAAAGGCCCTTCTTGCGTTCCCGTGAGCGTCCCTGACATACCTGTTCCATCCAATGACTGTATGCCGACGCCGCCCATCCCCCACTAAACTAGAGCTGCCCTCTGCCGCTTCCCGAAGCGACGTCACAATATCATTGTACAATTTATCAATTATTTTACTATGTTCCTTATTACAACAAAAAGTATCACAACAGTTTCCGAGTTCAGATGGGAAGTCTACATTTTTAAGTTTCTCCATACATAACCTATAGTAACAATCCTTTTGTGCTGCATCTCTTTCACCCCATATAGCTTTATCAACTATCTTATCCCCAAGTTTAGCTGATGGATTCGTTGACCTAACCATTCCAAGGTTAACTTGAAAGGCAAGTGGAAAATGGTCAGACCAGTAAGTATCATGGTAAACTTCAACCTTCCCTAGTGTTTTCCACGCTGCTTCAGACACCAAGCAATGGTCAAGCCAACGTCTGCTCCCGCATGCATCACTAACAAATGTATACGTATCAGAATCTATACCTAACTTAACGTAATCAGCACAGCGCCAGCTCTGTTCATCACAAAAACTTAATAGTTCCCGATTAAATAATTCACCAGGGTGCGCATTAAAATCTCCGAGTATATATACATACTCCAAATTCGCACTCTCAACGATAGCAGCCATTTCACTGAGGCACTCACAGAATTCATTTAAGTTTTCGATACAGTTAGTCGGCATGTACACACTAAACAATAACAAAGTGCAATCGGCGCATGTCGCTTTGACAGCCGTGATACGATCACTCATACAAGGAACTACTGAAACGGATGTAAATACCGATTTTCTCCATAACAGAGCCACCCCACCATACGGCCTTCCCTTTAATACCCCCGCCGATGTATCTACCGCTGATTTCCCAGAATAACCAAAGTTATCATCCAAACTACCAAGTATTGACAACTCATGCGGCAACAACCAGGTTTCCTGCAACGCAATGACATCCACAGACTTACAGAGGTTTTGTATACACACGATTGACCTCTTTAAAGACTTACAATTATAACTTACAAATTTAGTAAATAACTTACTACTATCAATATTCAGTGCACTATCCATTAACGAGACCTATTATTAAATGTACTGTTACTCGGCTGCGGGTCACCCCGCTGCCGCTCGGTTGCGCTATTATAGTAAACAAACCTACGGAAAGATACTCCAGCAGGCCACAGGTTTACATCCATAAAAACATTCAACTCCTGCTTAGGTATTAAAAATTTATAAGCCGCATACCCCTTATTCCTTTTCATATCTATCTTACGTAATACAACATCTACTTTCGTTTTGCTCTTAATATACGTAGTTATGTCTTCGATTTTTGTTTCCTTGTTTACATAATAGATGTAAAAAGGAATACTAACATCAGCTGCCTTAAAAGTACAATGAGGCAGTACATCTGCCTTGCCTTTCAAACCTACAAAACGATTTTTCAATCGTCTCCGTTGTATTTTAATCCAACCTTCATTTGGCGACTCATTTTTCCATTCACCGCCTTCTCGCAAAACATCTGACATATTTTTGCACTCGTGACGATCAGGAGTCGACGATCTATGCGTGTCTACATGCGCTGATACGTCACCGCTCAGCGCCGCGGTAAGCCTCACAGCTCCGTCCCTCACTTCCTTCGTCTCCGCCGGTGTCGCTGTCTCAGTTGCGCAGACGTCACTTTTTGTCGAAACCACGGTAGGAGCCTCCACGCGCTCAACACTGCCACATTGCTACAATGAACACGCGAACAAGTCAAATTGTTCAATGACCGTACTGTCACACTCCGAAGCAAAGTACTACCGAATTTGGCCGGGTTGAAATAGAACCAATAGAACCAAATGACAAGTCATCTTGTGACAATCCCAAAAAAGTAAAACAAAGTGTGAATCATTTATCTCATTCTAACATCCTTTTTCTTTGCATAAGATAGAATGAGACTAAAGGCAGATACTGAATTTTTATTTTAGCCTTCCTTCTATGCTTTAGTTATTGTTCTGAGGTCATGATGGACGCTTTAGAGTCTACAGAAGGTATATATTTATAAAAAAAAAATAACAGCCTGGTTGCATAAAAACGGTAACCACAAGGAAACCACAGTATAATAAAGTTAGCAGTATTACGTTTCGGCAGTGTCCTTAAAATAATTATCTATGGCCGCTCGTTAAATAAACACGCACTAGTGTTGCCCACTGACTGTTTCTCTTTTGTTGTAACTGTGCTTTAAAATTATGTCCGACTTTGCGATGGGAGAGAATTCTTTTTTAAAATAGCGACTTGTTGAAGGTAGTATGTCCTGTACTTACATTAAAATGTTTTTCACAAATAAGGTTTGTTTGCTAAATCATCTCGGCGGCACAACAGCCGAAGTCATTCGGATAGTCAGTTTTTCTAAAAATATTATCCTTTTATTCGTGTTCAAAAATAAAATACTTTCTTTAAAAAAGTTACATAAAAAGGCCTTTTAGTCAGCGATGACATGACATATTATTTTATCTTTTTATATAAAATAATATTACACCGCGGACTTTTTCATGAATTAACCAAATCAATTTGAATTCAAAATGTTCTACAAATATTATTAAAATATGACATAGTTGTATTAAAACATATATTATATGTTAATTTGTCAAGAGTAATTTAAGTAGGTAATGTTAAATCCCTATCGAAATAAATTGGCTTATCGTCAGGGAAATTTTATGTAAGGATAAAAATTGCATTTTACACCAAATAATTTGGATGAAATGGTTTAGTTTTCATGAACGTGTTTTCGCGGGACGTACGCTATAGACTTTCTGTGACAGACTGAAATCCACGCGGACGAAGCCGCGAGCAGAAGCTAGTATAGGTATATTTCGGACAAGGTTTGTTTATAATAATATTTTTTTAAAGTGAGTGAATGAGACAGAAGAGATAGGTAGGTAGGTACGTATGGTAGGTAGGTAGGGTAGGGTAGTTAGGGTACGGTAGGGTATGTAGGTAGGTAGGGTAGGTAGGTAAGGTAGGTATGGCAGGTAGGTAAGGTTGTGTTAGATACTTAGTGCTCTCTGTACGAAGCCGGGCCGGGTAAAGCTAGTAAATAAATAAAAACTAGAAATAATTTTATTTTTATAGGCTTACCTAGCGGACTGAGTTGGTAATAAAAATTATTTATGATTTCGATATTGATGAATTTCAAACAACCATAATATACTCTTCGTTCAATAATTGAATACAGTCGATAACTTCGTGCCATATTGTCTCACAGTCGCACCGTCCGCGTCAACGTAGTTCTCTATGTAATCTGTGGCACCGTCGAAACCTTCAGGGTAGCCCGCGAAATTCAAATTTTCTTACATTTTTTGCAATTTGCAGATCAGTTGCAGTATCAGGTTTTGTATCGATCTAAATATGATTCGCGACCGTAGCGAACATTTATTTATAGAATTATATTCACAAAATCATCAATACAGCTCTAAGTTCATATTACCCTATTGAACGACTATTTCATGAAATCTTGACATTTGAGGCCAATTCTAACCTAAGGAGTTGTATTGCTGATTCTAAGGATTATAATTTTGTAAAGCCATATTTGTTACGGCCGCGAATCATAATTTAATCAACATACAACCTGACACTGACCTGCAAATTGCAAAAAACGTAAGTAAATTTGAATTTCGCGGGCTACCATAACGCATCTGTTGAAGACTGGTGTAGGTACACCGAGATGTCAAATCGCGTCGTTTCGGTAGATTTGTATGAAGACGTAATACTTACTGCTTAATATAATAATTATTACGCTTAGCGCGCACTACGAATTTTAATAGTTGCGGATAATAATCGCAAATCTGTGAACAATACAAAATAAAGTCCGAGCACTGCTGTAAAAAATCGCTTGATTTATAGCTAGCAGCTGCAAAGACTACAATAATGAACAGCTGTACGATACGTCAAAAAAGTGCCCGACGGACGTGTGATGCCGCTTGCGTGACTTATGAGCGGGTAGTAACCAAAATTGCCTATCTTCAATTCGATTTTTCATGAAATTGATAAGACTTAGGTATTAAATAAAATTAATATGAGTAACTACATGATATTTTCAAACTTTTTGTGGAACAGAAACATAAAATGTTAAAATTTTCTCGATAAAACAACATCACGAAGTTACCTCTAACTTTCACGTTTTTTTCAATTTGTACTTAATATGCTATTAACAAATAGGATAAAAATTGGATGATTATTTGTATTAATACAAGGCGAAAAAAATTGTGAAGTCATTTTTTGAAATTCCTTTTATTTTTAGTTTTATTACGACTACAAGCTTTATGCACTTACGACGTTTTTAGTTCGTGGAAGAAGTCATCTTCCGTCGCACGTTGCGGGAACTTCAAGCATATTTTTGTTTCAGAAATCAGTCGCCACAGAGTACATTTTATACAGGGAGATCAGTCGCCTGTATTATAGTGTATTATCAGTCGCCGTCGCTCTGTTGAGACGAGAGGACTGCGCTTGAATTTTCGGCTGTTCTGGGATATAATTTATTTGCGTAAATAATATTTTCGTAATTTATCACATTGTAGGAAAGAGACTGTGAAATAGAAAACATGAAATAACCATTAAAACCGCTTCAGAAACGATAATTAAAATCGCTAAGAATTGATAAACTAAATAAATACCGCGGCTAAACTATAAAATAAAAATATTATACTAATTCAATGTTGATAATTGAAAACTCAAGATGACACATTTATTTGACAGATTTTTGACTGGTGTAGTAAGTACTACTAGCGCCTTTGCTCTGCATTTTGGTCAATTTTCTTGCGGAGAAAATTTACAACATAGAGTTCGTGCTGGAGATTTTAGATCTTATTGCTAGTCATTCAAGTTCCAAATTCGTTTACTCCCACTTTCGTTGACAAACTACGTGTAAGGGTAACCTTAGACGAACCATTTCGACCGACTTTAGACCAACCCCTGAATCAAGTTGAAACTCGAAATTTAATATATAGGTAGGTTATTGGTCTAATAATATTAGTGGAGTTATCAAAATAAATAAACCGGAAAACTAAAATAGGTTATGGGTTTATTGCGGGAAAAAGTACGCAATAGTGTGCACGAGACATGAAATTTTTCATACGGATAGTGTTCTAATGACTAGATCCCTTTTTATGGTGGGGATGAGTAACGGTTGTGACGGATCACAATGACTGGGATTGTCGGATTGCTTTTCAAAGCTAAAGTTTCAACAGTTACGAAAGAGGAAACTAATAAACTTTCGACTTTCTTTGGCACGCATTTATGTATATTCCAATTATTTTGTCGGTAAAGCCGACTAATGTACTGTTTGTTCCAAAATTGACTTTTTTTTCACAAATATTTTCGGCGAGGACTTTGTTCTACTCGCGCTCCGCGCAGGATAGGTTTTCACGGTTTTCATGACACATGCCATTTGACTTTGCACAATACAGTGCAAAATCCACCATACCAATATTATTTTTTACTTGGTAACACGGTTGCTAATTGACTTTGCACGATCCTGCGAAGCAATATCCACGATATACCATTATATTTTTTTACATGGGTAACACCGTTTTCCACGAAGACGTCATGAGGTCCAACTTGTAGAAGGCCCTTAGTAAAATTTGGTTACATTGGAATTTGGACTTTGTCACGTCAGCATTGAGTTACTAGTTCCAAAACATGACTATGATCTATGATTCTGAATTCAAGCTTAGCGTATAGTTTATACAAAATAAACAGATGCTTTTCCTACTGAAGAATTTCATTGAAAATAAAGGAACTAGACAATGATCATATTTCGTTTAAATATTGTAATTGAAAAACCATTCGAGGAATAGGGTTGCTGATCACAGCAGTCCAACAAATTTCCTTAGATGATTGCTATTTTTATTCAATTGAATTCATAGTCTTATAGTCAAAAAAGCAAGTTTATCGAGTTTGTTTTCATCATCATGTAGGTAGTATCATGAGTATGTCGTATAGGACTTTGATGGCAGTGCTTTGCTTTTTAGCGTTCCGTGCCTCAAAAGGAAAAATCGAAACACTTCTAAAATCACTTTGTTATCCATCTGTCTGACCCTTTTTTTCAGGAATGCGCGGTGGTTATCAAGTTGAAACTGAACTGCCTTACTTTGGAGCTGTAAAAAAATCGAGGTTGTAAGACGTTAACTTAGAATCTTGGCATAAATTGCCATTCATTTCGCATATTTTGACACTCGCAAATAAATTAAAACCCATAAAATACATCCGGTTGACCTAGAATCACGAAATGTGGTAAGAAGCAAGGTCTCACAGTACAAATAAGTCCAGGAAAATATCTGGAAATCGTTCATTTGTATATGTATACATTACATAATGTAGGGGACAATATTTTCTTAACTACAACATTAAGTTTGTCTTTCAATTTGGAATCAATAATATGGAATCAGCAATATGGTTTCACTAGAGGACGTTGTACGACTGACGCCGGTGTCACTTTATTAAAACACATATTTACAGCGTGGGAGGAGGCCCAGGATGCCATAGGAATCTTTTGTGACCTCTCCAAGGCATTTGACTGCGTTGAACACAAAACCTTGCTCTTAAAACTTGAGCATTACGGACTGGATAAACTTGCGCTTAGCTTAGTAGAATCTTATTTAAATGATAGACAGCAAAAAGTCCAAATAAATGGTGTGAATTCACGTGGTTTAAAAGTAAAAATAGGTGTTCCACAAGGCTCAATATTAGGTCCTTTCCTCTTTTTAGTATATATTAACGATCTACCCCATTTATTAAAAAACCAACCACAAATGGTGTTATTTGCTGACGATACTTCCTTAATTTTTAAGATAAATAGACGTGCATCAAATCTTGACGACGTAAATAACGCCCTACTGCAGGTACATGATTGGTTCACTGCTAATAATTTAGTATTAAATGGGAATAAAACTAAATGCATAAGATTTGCTTTACCGAGTGTTAAAAGTAATGATTGTGACATAGTATTGAATAAAGAGAAACTAGAATTCGTCGATAAAACTGTTTTCCTGGGGATCACGCTCGACTCAAGGCTGCAATGGGGTCCTCATTTAACATCTCTTGCAGGACGGCTAAGTTCAGCAGCATATGCTGTGAGAAAAATCCGTCAATTTACTAATGTAGATACCGCAAGGCTAGTCTATTTCAGTTACTTTCATAGTATCATGTCTTACGGTATTTTACTATGGGGACGGGCTGCAGATATCGAGTCTATTTTTATTCTGCAGAAAAGAGCCATCAGAGCAATATATTGCCTCCGCAGGCGCGAGTCTCTAAGGGAACTGTTTAAAGATATTAACATCATGACGGTACCTTGTCAATATATCTATGAAAACATCATGTACGTAAGAAAAAATTTAAATCATTTCAGTAAAAGAAGTGAAAGACATAACTATATGACTAGAAATAGGGACCAATTAGTTCAACCAGGTTTCAGACTGGCTAAAGTAGACTCATCCTTCATGGGGTACTGTTTAAAATGTTACAACAAAATACCTCCCCACATACTCCAACTGAATGAAACAAAATTTAAATCTTGTATAAAACGCACACTATGCAGCCAAGCATATTATAAGTTGGGGGATTACATCGCTGACAAAGATGCTTGGCTCAACGCTGGTCCTGCTCCACAGGGGGGCATAAATTAATTGATTAGCATTCGAAAATATTGTAGGAGCTGCTGAAGATTGTAAAATCAACAAAATCTTTGCATTGTATAAATTCAATCTCTTAACAATGTATAATTGCATAGCACATGTGTGAGCACTATGTACCTACTATAAAGCCACCATTTACTAGGCTCGTCTTTCATTGACTTGAATGTGCCCTGGCGGCTGAGAGTATGTCATGCTCACTCAAATGTTTCGCTGGTGGTGGCGTGTGTGTTGGATCATTAAGTTCCCTTCAAAATGGTTGAGCTGAATGGTGCTGATCCATGCGTCATGTTCGTGAACGGGCGCCGTCAGTAGGGACTGGTCAACTCTTGGCTGCCACGGCTTATTTTAATTTAAATTTTTGAATTGTTTTTTTATCTTTTTTATTACGGATACTTTAAACGTGCACGTCTTTCTACATCGTTCTCACATTTTTAATTTGAACATGAATGATGTAAACAACTTGTTTTTTGTAACTATGTATTGATTTAAAAGAGTGTCCATGGAGTTTCTTGCCCGTTCTTCTCCATAGGTACCTACTACGCTTTGGAATGGGCAACTAGCTTCATTTTTCTGACTGACTGACCCTTTGACAATTCAAAAGTGCCTGTAATTGGTTTATTTGAAATAAATGCTTTGAGTTTGAGTTTGAGTTTGAATCCAAAATTTATAAGCCGTATCTTGAATTAACATTTAGTCTTTTAATTCATTCAAGTCAGTCTACTCTCCAATCTAACAACCCACCAGCATTGGTAACAGATTCAGGGACATAAAATAATATTGAATAATATACCTACTTGTCGGTAAATAATTGTTATTTACCTACAAGCATATTATTCAATATTATTTCACATCATGGTACATTGAATAGAGCGGTTTCATCTGATTATTTTGCGTATACATACTACACACAAGATTCAAATTCAAATGCCTAGATATACGCCGGGCGAAAAGTTTCTGCTGGCGGGAAGGGATTGTGTTTTGTTTTCGTCGTGTTTGATGAGAGGGGTAGGCAGAGGCGCGGGTGAAACTTGATTTTTTTCTGTCTTACTGCGCCTTCTTAAGGGGACAAGAATTTCTCCTTAGATGCACGACAACGGCAACGCCAGACCGCATGTCACCAGAACAGTTCGCGACTACAAGGAAGATATTGGAATCACCGCGATGGAGTGGCCAGCTCGTAGTCCTGACCTCAATCCGATTGAGCATGACTGGGATGAGCTTAAAAGAAGAGTTCGGGCAAGAAACCCGGCTCTTACGCGTCTCCATGAGCTTCAACTTGCCATTAAGAGGAGTGGAACGGGCCATGAAATACCGATTAAGAGCTGTAATTAGGGCTAGGGGAGGGAAAACACCTTATTAATAAACATTTTGAACAATAATTTTATGTTTGACTAGCTGCTGCCCGCGGCTTCGCCCGCGTGGATGTTATCCCATGGGAATGTACTACCGGGACAAAAAGTAGCCTATGTTACTCCTTATAACATCAGCTATTTGCCAGTGAGCCCTGTTAAAATCGGTTCAGCCGTTTGGGAGCTATGATGCTACAGACACACATATATACACACATTCTACTTATAACACCCCTCTTTTTTTCCGTTGGGGGTTAAAAACAGCCTTCAACAGAAAAGTCAAGATGTGCGATTTTATTAGTCTCAAAGTGTAAACTGATAACATATCATACAGGTTTTTTATAGAACCAAGATTTCAAAATGAATAACCATGAAATGAATTCAATGGATGGATCAAATGGATTTGAAAATGATGATCATTTTATGTAAATTATCCATGAACCCTAAGGTCCTAAATTCAAAACCTGTCATGATCATGATAGTCATTGGCCTGTATACATTATGGTATTTAAATCAAACAGCTTTTCATGTCTTTTTTTATACTTATACATAAATAATATAATACACATTGAACATCGGTCTCTATCTGTTAACTAGAACTTATCTTCAAACAGTAGGAGGAGTCTCTTTATTTCTGCTATTCTTGCCGCTTGTGCCTGCACAGGGATCATTGCTTGAGATACCTCTTCTCCTTTCGCTAGAATTGTATACATACTCTTGATGTTATTATCCATGGCATCACAAGTCTTGCCAACTGCATCTTTATACACCTCCATATTTTCTGCAGTAAGTGCAGAATTTGAGTGCAGTATACTAGAAAGGTTTTCAATTAAATTATCTACTGATTGTGCAATCCTTTGTGCTTCATATTCTAGGTCATGTAATACTGTTATGTCTATCTGCCCAATCTGAGGTGCCAGTATTTGTTTGTATAACTTCCCTGAAGGGGTACTGGAACGAGATGCACTAGAACTACCAAATAC
This sequence comes from Griposia aprilina, assembly GCA_916610205.1. NCBI lineage: Eukaryota > Metazoa > Arthropoda > Insecta > Lepidoptera > Noctuidae > Griposia > Griposia aprilina. The sequence goes on from OU744302.1 coordinate 16,676,302, forward strand.
TGGTGTTTCACCTCTTTTTGCTATTGGGCTTGATATTTTTATTTTGAATTCTAAATCATCTGCTACGTAGTGTGTCATTTCTCCTTCCTTTCTCACATGTCCATCTAAATCCAAGGGAAGCTTTTCTTGTTTCCGGTTTTCTGATGGTAAGTCATAGGGTCTAGACGGGCCTGCCACTCTCTCCTGTTCCTCAGGCTGGCCCTGGTCAGAGTGGAACGATATCTCGCTATACGATGCTGTCATTCTTGCTGATATTTCCTCTTCCAAGTCAATCTCTGATTGCTGTTTGCTTATTGACTCATTTAATATTTCTTTCTCTTCTCCCAATGGAGAAACTTGCTTTGGATTTTCCGCCATAGTAAAATCTGAAAATATAGTTAAGTACTATAAAAATCAATAAAAATGAGTTATTTAGATAACTAATGATAAAAAGTCTGTTTTTCGTTTTATCGGCAGGTGTTTGAACAAATACAAATTACAAGTAAACAAATGAGAATACATAGCAACTTACAATTTTAATTAGTGTTAAAGATATGGAGTTTCTTCAAAAAATTATCACTATAAGTAAATAAACACCAATACAGATGATAGTAATCCAATCCAGATGTCAAAAGAATTGAATTGAAAGCAAAGACAACATAATTTAAGTGGTTTGGGTTTGACGTTTAGTGATGTACGAAAGTATTCATAACCTGTATATTGGTCAAAGTCGATAAGGTAATGGCATGGATGGTATCGAAAACTGGTTCTTCTTAAATGAGCTAAGATTAAAGCTTGGGTAACCAATGGAAGCGGTGCAATCACATAGCGGCCGCAAAATGGTCGTGCATATAAATACTGTTCTATGCCATTTGTAAAATAAAATAAACAAAACAAACACCCTGCACCGGTGAAAATGACCAGTTTTCATTACGGCCGTCATTTTGCGCCCGAAAAATAAGCAAATTACCAAAATTGCGGCACCACTCATTGCACACATAGATAAAATATTATAATGTATTTTGTATTTCCCCGCATATTGCATGAAGTGATACCGGGTCAATCAAGATGGGATTTTTGGTAAACCTATTTGTATTACTGCCTTCCTCGTCACTTCCTTAACATATAAAGATATAAAGCAACCCCAAGGACAAAGGACAATTTGTACAAACAGAACACAGATTTAGTACAATAAAACAAGTTAATGCTACCTGTGCCACGGGTAGGTAGTATGTCTCTCTGAGGTTGTATCTAGTCTACTCTACAAACAATTCACTCAATTCCAATGCTAATAGATGGCAATAATATCTGCATTTTGTTTCGTTTTTTTTAGCATTCCTGACTTATTCGATGCTTTCCTTTATCGATAATCTAAAGTATATCTCCGAAACCGATCAGTTCCAACACTACATTATAATTATTAAGTCTTTTTTGTTTTTTTTTATAAGTATTTTTATGGCCTGGTTGCTAAGACCTTTTAGCCAAGTCTTTAGTTTCTAAGTAGAAAGTCAATAACATTTGAGGGCCAGTCCAACTACACTTTTTAAAATAATAATCCCAGCAGCGTAGCGTACCTAGCCCTGTCTGAAAATTGAATTATTTAAATCATTTTACTGTCATAAAAGTTCATTATTTTTCATACTTGGACAACCCTTTCAAAAAAAGCTAAACTGTCGCCCCATGAATATTATTTTAAGACTGACATAATTTTAATGACTAATCATGAGATTAGCCCTCGTTTTTTTTTTAAATAATATTGTGTTTACATATATTTTAAAAACTATACCAAAATAATCATTAAAGTTTTCTTGTAACTCCGTACTACGAGTAGTTTGTATAGATTGAAATGTAATAATAGAGAGAGCCCTGGCACCCCTAACAGAATATCTTCATTTAAAATTAAAATTCGGGTTTCTTGTGTACAACTTTGAGCATAACTACGGAGAATTGTACCATAATTACGCAATGCGATTTTCTGCAAGCCAAAAGAGTATCGACAAACTGCAATGCTTACAATTCTGTTTTCCCGTAGCAATTTGAAAAATGACAAATTTGCGGGAGTTTTTGACAGTTGTCAATAAAAACATCGTGAGTTGTGGATTTTGTTTCGTATCAGTTTAATTCATTGATTTTTCATGATTTTATTTAATGAAATAGTTTATTATTTTAAACAAAAGTGTATTAGAGAACACGGTGCGTTCGATTGGTGAGTTATCAACTGTAAAAGTAGCTGGGAGCAGAAGTACATACATTGTTCATTTAACATGGCGCTGTGCAACGACATGTGCGGATGATAACGCTCGTCCTTTGTCGTGCTAGTTTTCTATTTTGAGTGTAAAACATTTGTGTTGTTAATGATTTACGAGTTGCGTGTGTTTGTAACGTCGTAGGGCTGTTACATAACGGATTTTGGGTCTTGTATGTAAAGTTACGACAGCTACTGCAATGGTGAAAACCCGTCGTAGTAATGGAGAAAACGGGGAGGTGGACGATGGGAATTACGCTATGAACGACGTGAGCATCGTGACTGATGAGAAGGTGACGTTGTGAAGTCATTCGTTTGTTGTGCAGTGGTTTGGTATCAAGGCTTTGTATGCTACACATTGTACCAACTTCCTGTCCCTGTTTCCCTGTAGGTACTTGATTGTCGTGAGTGCACGTCGATGCATGCGCTTTTAGTGCTTATTGTTGGAAATATATAGTTGTTATGAATACAGCTGGGGTTTTGTAGTGAATAACTTGTTCTACTTTTTGTTACTGGAGCATATAAGCTACTTCAATGTGTATTATCTAATTGTTGTATATCTATATCATTTTGCATAGCTGTGATGTCACTTAAGTATGTTATATAAATATGAATACTATGCTATTGGTATCCAAACACAAGCTACACACAGTTAATTTACACATTCTATGTCAATAGTGATGTTTGCATCACTGATGTCATTTCAATACTACAGTCTGTGGAGTTGTTGTGAAATAGACTGAAGATGTTATTTGTTTACATTCTTGTTTGATTTATTTTAAGTTAGAAAGGATTTGTATATTTTACACACATGGAATACATGCATAACATAGCATTTAACTCATGTCAGGCTTGAAATCCAGTATTCTACTAAGAATCTATAGTAAATAAAACTAGCAGCAGTTTCAAAACTGTTAAGTCACTGAATAAGTTCAGTTTCAGATAAATATTTCCTCTGCTCATAGTTAACTGACTGATTGCAGACAAAAATAAAGGAAAAAAAAAGTTTCAATGAAAATAGGTAAGGTTCACATACCAATAACACAGCTTACTTTAAAAATAGAACCATGTGTTTGTTGCTCATGCATATTGTTGATTAATCTCATAATAGACTGTGTATTGAAAATTATAATAGCATTGACAGCTGTCCTCGATCAATGAACTAGACTCAAAAAAGTATCTATGACTGCAACATCTGCTGCTAGTGGTGCTACATATAGCCACTACCTATTTATTTATTATTGAATATGACTTCCAAAGCCAATTAGACTATTAAAACGCATTTGAACAATATCAATAAAAAACAGTAAAAAGTACACATAAAAAGAAAGTGAAAATAACACTCCTGTGATGTATATATATATATTCTTTATTTCGGATTACAAGTACACACAATCCATATAGTATTAGTAACAATGACTTAAAAACGATGTTAGTAAACTTTCACAAAACTAAAAGAACTAAAAATGACATGGCCCAACACATGTTGGCACATGCCTCCGTACCCAGTGCCTTATAAAGGGACTGTCCACTTTATCTAATAAAGTTCTTAGGATGCTGTTGGAGCTAGGATCATGTATCAATGGGAATGACTAATTTAAATTCTGTTATTTCATTGACATTACCTAATGCCAATCAAGTAACAGAATTTGATACTAATATGATAATAATTCTGCACATCAGTGATTTTGGGTGTAAGAGAGTACAAAGCTCAAGTTGAGCTGCCTGATTACTGACGAATGTGTGCACTGACTGGTCCACTCTATTCTGTGTGGTTCTTTCCTCAAAAAAAACCATTTCAGCCACTAATCTACATTTTTTTTTTAAATGTGACGCTAGGAATATCTCCTGTATTGTGGGTGCATTTACAAACATTCAAACTCACATACACAAACAGCCAGACCCGCAACAACTACTTGTAGGTCATACAAATATTTGTTCCGTGCGGGAATCAAACCTGTGACACGCAACGCAACAGTCAATCGCTTAACCACTGCGCCAACCGTGCCGCCATGATCATGACATAATCTGACCAAGATTATGTCCAGACTTTAAAAGAGAGTGACGCCTGAATTTGTTTCGGCATTTCTTCGCAAGAGCAGTTGGATAGGAAAAGCCGACCTTATCTAGTTTTTAAAACCATATAAATGATTGATGTGAAGTAATTAATTGAAATAAAATCATTTATCAAAGATGAGGCAGAGTTTTATGCTTTTTATTCCTACATGCATTGTTGTGCACTTGTGCAGCTACTGTTACGAGTATCCACCATAGATACTGGCAATATTTTTTTTAACATATGGAAGATTATGTGTTTCAAAGTGAACCACTCAATTAATACTAGGATCTTTTAAATCCACTTCTTATCTATACTATAAGAAGAAAACACTTAATAATAACAACATGCCTTTACACTAGTGATTTCTATTCTTTATAATAAAATTATTAATTAACCTGAACTGCAGCACACGTGGCATGGCCACCATAGAAACAGGATTTTTTGACAGAAGAATAGATAAATTGACAGATTGTAGAAACATTTCTTTATTAATTTTGTCTATTCTTCTGTCGACAAAACCCGTTTCTACAGTAGTCATGGTACACATGCTGGTATCACAAATAAAATTTTAGTTAATATGGAGAGATTGTCATTCTAATACTGTTTTCTGTTTCTCTAGCACATGTTTTCATATAAACAAGTTGTTTTCTTGTAAAATGTAATTGGTTATTTTCCGCACCATGAATATTGTAGCTCTTCACGTAAACCCTATGGAATTTACACACACCATAACATGTTATGAAGTTTCCTCAAAATGTGATAATCTTATACTTTACTATAGAGGGTTACAATATATTTAATTTCGTATCTGCATGGGGAGTATGTGGTTCAAATAAGTTATTATATTAAAAATATTATACCAGTGTTTTATTATGTAGCACTCAAGTATACAATTTAAAGTTATAAACATTTAATTAAAAAAAAACACCATTTCATAATTATGTGGATATGAACATAAGGACATACTACATTTATGAATGTTGTGTGTATTGGTCAGATCCATGCAACCTTGAAATTCTAGAGATAAATGGCTTCTCTTGTATGAACAAATGCCCAATACATTTTCGTATTTGTATCTGCACTAGCTGGCTAGACTTGCCCCCTACTTCCTGTGACCTAATACCGTCACCTGTGTACCGTGGGTTACAGCAGTTTCCCTTAGGGGACCAAGTAGTAAGGTCTACGCTATGTTCCTGCTAAATATTTATTTTCTCTGTAGTTACTTTATTTATTTACATAATGTAACTAGAGTCAGTGTTGTCATAAAAGTAATATTTAATTAAATAATTTTAGACTCCAAAGCCATCTAATTGGACACCACGAGAGTTGAGGAGTAGCCAGTATAAAGTGACTAGGAAAATACAACGCTGGCCTACTAAATGTGAGTATAATACTGTTCTAAAATTAAAATTTGTATAAATGAAATAGGAATCTGTTTTGTTTAGCAACAAGTCTTACTTGTGAAATAAAATCAAGTCAGCTGATCCCCAGATCAAATCAGTCTATGGCTAGACATGGGACTCTTCTAAGGTGTTCTGTAACATCTTGTCCAAACTTGGTCCACCATATCCAAGGTTAACTTTTGTCAAACTTACAGTAAGAACTGTCAAAAGGGTTAAATTGGTTTTGCAGTTCTTATCGCTCCTTAGCCTCCTAGCTCAAATAAGCCATATAGGCAATATAATGTTATATGATATACATTATGCAATATAATTATATATGGTAGAAACAGTTAGTTCCATTCTTCGAAGGCTAATGACATAATATCTTATTACATAGAAACAGATTGTAAAAAAATAGCGCCAAAAAAATCTTCGCCGTTTTATATAAGTGCGAGAGAAATAGATCTCTTTATGTGGCGCCATTATTTAAGTAAAATCTAGTATCGTTCCCTTCGCCTTGTCTGGTAGTAAATGATTTAGTAACATTGCAGATAGCCGGCGACTTCGCACCATCAAGATGCCTCGGATCGTGTTCCCCGAAAGTGATACAGAACCAGAAACCAGGAAATATTCTAGAAGGTAAGCTTTCATTATGTAGCACCATAAGGGTCTAACTGCATATTCTCGTGCCGAACTAAGGCCAAGGCAGAGCAGCTTTTTGTGCTAGTCAGCGATTTTGCGACTGCATCGATACTGGGTCGCGTTTTAGCGACTTTCTGCGTTTGGTTGATGTATTATAATTGCGCCAGTGTAGCATCACAGCATCGAGCTTCTAAAATGAGATTCAATCACCGTGATTGGCGTTTTTACCTGGGTGTGTATAGCAGCGTTCGGACGTGGTATCAAGCTTCCGAAAACTGACTGAATCGCTAATCGCCCTGTAACTAAAAGTAGCTAGTCTTTTTGGCTCTTGGGACCGGACATGTATAAAAGACTTAATTTAAAATCTACGCACCGAATATTGAGTGCACGGATTCCACGTCGGTGGCACACCACGGATGTTCGCGGTTAGACCCCAACCCACTTATCGCCGCAAAACGCCATATTACATACCCAGTAGAACTGTTATGTATGTACTATGTTATCGCGGTCTGTGGCGATGGTCTTCCAAATACAATAAAGACAGTAGCTTGTCCCAAAATACAGTTTACATTTAATTTAATGGTACACTTTTCTAGATCCAGACAAGTACGAGTGTTTTTCGCCGATGGTAATGACACCACTAACCGAAGTGTGAAGATCCGGCGCAGTCGCGGTCCAAGGAAGAACTACATGGAAGATAGTGAGGATAAGCCTATACAGGAGAGTAAGTATTTTGTAATGATACTATAATTCATGTGTTTACATCCAGTTAATTTCGGCTCCTGATACTAAAGAATAAATTATGTAATACAAGTTAAATATACCAAGTTATACTGGTTAGATTTGATCCTCCATCCTTGTAGATATCTCGAAAATATTCAGACATTGGTTAGATACTGTATCTCTGTGTTTTTAACTAAAACAATACACTAAATGCTTAGTGAATAATTCAATATATAAACCTAATTGAAGTCACTGCCGATTTCGCATAGTATAAATGTTTGAGATATTTACAAATATTCCTCCCCTCGTCAAAAGTACTTGCAAGATCGTCTGATCGTGTCGACATTCAAATCTCCAATTTCCTTTTCCAGATGTCCGCCGCAGCTGTCGCAAGCGCAAGCTCCTGCACCACAACTTCAACGAGAGCTGGATCACCAATGAGCTCAAAGTGAAGGGCTACCCTGACCTCTATGGGTTCCCGGGCTCTAGCTCCTCAGACGAATTCTCTTCGGCTGATGAAGCCAGGGTCGCGAGAGTCGCCAGCAAGAAACAGCTGGTAAGTCTTCCTTACATACTATAACGGAACATCTGTCTGTCTGTCCACTCAAAGTGAAGGGCCTGACTTCTATGGCTTCCCCGGTCCTAGCTCCTCAGAGAAATTCTCTTCGGCTGATGAAGCCAAACAGCTGGTAGTCTTCTTTTAGAAGCAAAGAACGAAAGCAGCAATGAAATATGAACTTTAAGTAGCGTTCATTACACTACATTCTAGAAATACAGACGAATCTTTTGAATCTTTATTTGCCTTATTTTGGGTTATACGTAACGTATCAATTGTTTTGGCATTCAGCTTACGTTTTAGCATTGAAGCATGAGGCGGTAAACTCTCTGTGATATGTTGGGATCGGAATCGTGAATATTTTATCTTTCACAGAACCGTAGTCACCCCCCTACCAACACCGACGAAGACACTCAACTATCCCGACAGAGAAGAACTTCAGCTAGGTTCAACAATAAAAAAACGAATGTAAGTTCTACTTACTCATCTGTGTATAGTTTTTACCCTTACTACAGACTTTAGTTCTTATTTCAACACGTAACAATTTTCAATTACGTAGCGTAAGTGCCTCGGGCACTTATGCTATGACCACTGATAAATATTTATATTTGAATAAGAAAAATGCATAGGTACTGCACCTCAATTGGTATAAGGGTAGGAAGATATAATGATTGCGCGTCACAACTCCTCAATTAAAACAACCCCATCCAACTCTCAGATTAAAAGATAAAGAATATTTTTATTACAGTACAAAATAAATATTTAAAAAAAAACTATAAAAACCTCAAACATTGTTTATATCGCAATGTCCAGGACGCGACTGAATCTGATTCCGACGAGGATAACAACCAGACGGTCATCGAGAAGAAACCAGCAGACAACAAAAAAGAAGATGACAAGATGGAGGTAGAAGTTCCTGCTAAAGAGAAGGAGGATGATAAGGAAGTTAAGCATGAAGGAGAACATCCGGTACAGGGTCAGGATAGTGAGAGGTATGTTCAGTATGGATTTCAATTGCAGGGGTCAATGACCGATTACCATGCATTCATAAAGAAAGCCAATATGATACAAACAAACTGTCAAAAAGTGAGATGCCATGTCAAGTGTCAAGCGATTAGGGAACATGTGCACCAACTATAACTGTAATGTTGGCCTTGCGCATACAATGCTGTGCAAACGATACCATAAGGTATGGGTCAAATTATCTTGCACAAAATTGTAGGGTTTAAAAACAAGAACATTGAATACCGCCTATTTCTGCAATCAGTCAGTTGCTGTGTTCCATTTTGAAGGGTAAGTGGGATGTAATTACAGCCACAGAAGACATTATCAGCTCTCTCGGATGGCAACGCGCATTCGTTACCACTATTGGTGCAGACGTCCATAGGAGGTGGTGTCCACTTACAATCAAACTTACAAATTCAAATCAAACACAAATTTTACATAGTCGCCAGTTCACGAAAGGTAGGTCGACGACTGACGCGTGAGTAAAACTTATCAGTCACATTTTGGAATCCTGGAAGAATTCCTTCGATGCAATTGGCATTTTCTGTGCCTTTCAAAAGCGTTTGACTGCGTTGACCATAATACACTGATCTGTAAATTAGACCACTACGGAATTCGTGAACAAGCTACTGATCTTGTTCTTTCCTATCTATCAAACAGATAGCAAAAAGTAAACGTTAACGGGGCGACGTCCTCGGGGGCTCTACTTAAAATGGGTGTGCCTCAAGGTTCAATTCTTGGCCCTTTCCTATTTCTAGTTTATATTAATGACCTTCCTTACACTACTAACTTATCGGATATAACTTTTGTCGCTGATGACACATCTCTTATTTTTTAAATAGGTAGAAAATATACGGATGTCTTACATGTCAACGATAGTCTGGCTGTTGTTTAGAAATGCTTTGCAGCTAATATTCTTTTACTTAATGCGAACAAAACGAATTTCTCAACATCTCATTACCAAATGTACCCCGAGTGGGTCTAAATTTAAAACTTGGTGGCAAGGAACTATTCACAATTGCAATGGAGCGCCTACATTAGAGCTCTTTCAGGTTGATTAATTTGCATATGCAGTAAGAAAAATAAGGCAGTAGACTGATATAGCCACAGCTAGGTTAGTATACTTTGCTTATTTCCACAGTATTATGTCGTATGGCATTCTGCTGTGGGGATCGGCAGCTGACGTAAGTTCAATTTTCATTTTACAAAGAAATTGATATACTAACTCTGCCTTCTCTTTATATCTTAGGAAGTATTTTCTATGTTCGCAAAGCCTTAGGAGTTTTTAAAATAAGAAGAGATTTCCATAATATAAATACACATAGTAAAAATGAAATTGTGGTGAGTACCAATACTTAGATTAACTAAAACTAGCAAGTATTTTCTTATAAGAAAAGACTTACTGGTTTTAGTTAGCGGATACTGTTTATAAACAGTATCCGCTTTTATAACAAGTTGCCAAAGTAGGTTACAGAACTTAGCAATGGAAAGTTCCATCACAAACCCACATCAAACATGTCCTTATCAAAAAAGCATATTATTATTATAAGATTAAAGATTACGTTTAAGACAAGGAAGTTTGGCAATAATTCACACTGCACATGTGGCTTCCCTGGTAATCATTAACAATATAACTATATAAATGTCCATTAACTGCTCTCAAATTACGATGCTTGTTTTATTGTTATTATTTACATACTTCTTTGACATAATGTTCTGATTATTTGACATTATAAGTCTACAATTCTAATTTCAACTCATTATTTATTAGTGTTAGAAATGAATCATGTCATTTGGCTTAAATACGTTTTTTTGTTTTTTATTTTTTTTAACTTTTGTATAGATTCTTTTATATTTTGTGAATATGAGAACATTGTAGGCCTTTTAGACTATTGATTTGTAGAACATTTTCTATTTTATTAAGTACCTGGTACTAATTGACAGGCCTACACTGTCCTACAATACCTATTAACACTGTAATTTGAAAACATTATAAAAGCCAATTATTTTTAAAAGAGCAACTGTGGGGTTTCTTGCCGGCTCTTCTCCATAGGAAACAACCAATTGGACCCCTGCACTTAACTTCTGACGTTTCATAAGTGCCCATGTAGGTTTATGTAAAATAAAATATTCTGATTTTGAATCTGGTAAGCCGCTTAAAAAACGGTATTACAAAAAACAAAAACAAGGATACTCGTCGATTTGAGAACCACCTTCTTTTCATAGATTAATTATTTATTTTTAAAAGTGACAGTATAGGATTGACTTTGGCTAAACACTGGCGAACGTAGAGGCATAATTTATTGTTCTTTTAGTACCTAGTTTGCAGATATATATGATTTTGTTTAATTTGCAGCAATCAAGCTACCACAAGAAGTAGAAGAAAGGCTGTTCGAGGCAGACAAGCTAAGAAGGGAGACAGTCAGCAGGAAACTGGTAATTACTGTCTTAACTCATTGTAAACATGCCCTTTCGGCCTGCCCGTCCATGTATCGGCAAAATACTGGCGTGATTTAAAAAGTAGACAGTTAAATGAGGCCTGACTAAAAGAGGATTTACTTTTCATATAAAGATAAAGCCTCTTATGGGTTGATTCTCCTTACAGACTTCATGTCAAAAAAAAAATAACGTCAATCAGGACCGACGTCACTGTCAATAGTTTGTTATTGTTTGTAATGTAAATAAATATATTTTTGTCGTTATTTTGAATGCTTAGTACTGTAGTGTTTGTACAATGATGTGATGTGTTTTGTACGAAATTCTTAGCGTAGGCAAAGAAAATTGCTTATCTATTAGTATCACTCACGATATCATACCCTTTTCTTTCGAAAAAAATCCGTAAATGTTCAGCCTGTATTTGAAAAAGGCAGTGAATAAATCCTACACGGTTATATGAAATTTGATTATTGCACCTTCTAGTATTCATGGAAATATTTGATGGTACATTGTTTATAAGCAAGATCTACTCGGGTAGTACGGTAAATAATATATTTAAAGTACCAATAAAATAAAGTCAGCATGTCACTGTGTTCATAGGCTCTTCGCTACATAATTTATAGGCGTAATAAAATGGGACTTAAGAAACATGCAAAGGTTAGGCAATGGAAAGTATTAGCTTGCTTTATCTGCTATCACCATCTGATTTTTTGTAACCATTTTTTGATTTAAAAGAGTGTCCATGGAGTTTCTTGCCCGTTCTTCTCCATAGGTACCTACTACGCTTTGGAATAGGTAACTAGCTTCATTTTTCTGACTGACCGACCCCTTGACAATTCAAAAGTGCCTGTAATTGGTTTATTTGAAATAAATGCTTTGAGTTTGAGTTTGAGTTTGAGTTTGATTGCGAAGAGCCAAAGGCATAATTATGGTCATATTTTATCGTGCCTAAAGTTACAATACAGGGAGGCAAGGACATCGACGAGCAACCTGTTACCATAGACTCAGTGCATAATGCATTTTTTTTTGTTTTTTTACTTAGATTTTGTTTCAATATAACTTGACATAATTTGTTTCAATTCAATTTAATTTATTAGTTATTTGCTCTAATTAATCTTGTCTTAATCAATTTAATTTATTCTCAATCAAGTTATTTTAATATTAATTCGTATTCATCTTTAGCGACGTAAATTGCTACTAACTTAGTCTTAAGATAATTAATTTGTTACTAACAAAATGTGGACATTACCTAGTCTGAAATAAACAAATTTTAATTTAATAAATTTGAACCCCTAATTTTTTTTTATAATAACCGGCGAAAAACTTTAATTTCGCCGGTATTGCACTTTTCTATGGAAAAGTAGTTTTTTTTTTAGAAAACCGACGAAAATTTTCTACGCAGGGATTCAGAGGATTCAGAATCATTTGCTGAATTTATGCTTTCAGTTTGCGCGGTGATGTCTGTTTTCCTGTATACGAGAAGTCTATGAAAAAAATCTTGTATGCCAACATAACACTCCCTTTCTTTCTCTCGCTTTTCGTTATGGAAAACCTACCTTCCATGATGAGTATAATTAATTGGATTTCAGTCGCCCGTTAGCAAACTTAAAAGCTAAGCACATTAGTTCAACCACAGAATTTCGTTTTTCTGAACATGTGATTGTGAAGGTTTCTAAGAGAGTATTCTTTAGTGTTTTTTTTTCTTTCGTTTTTGTACATTTGTCTTTTGTTTTTTTTTATTTCTACATTTATATCTGTAATTTTTATAATGTACATAATAAAGAGTATTCTATTCTATTCTATTCTACCTATATCAGAGTCATCATCATCGGAGTCTGGCAGCGAGTTGACGCTCAGCCGCGCGCCGCGCCGCTCCAAGCGCACGCGCAAGCCCAAGCCGGCCTTCGTGCAGATCGCGCAGGACGAGACTAGATCTAGAGGTATTTATGCCCGATTTCATTAACTAGTCTTATTGAAATTAATGCCAAAATAAAAGCGCGCTATTAGATATTGAACTTTAAGCACTGAGTCGAGCGTTGAAAATACAACAGCGCGCTTGGGCATTAGCGTTTTTTATATGGGACATGTTTATTGGCATAAGAAAGTGAAATTTTATCAAAATATTTAGGGACTTTTCGTGCTGTACTAGAAGAACATAATCAAGACCGAATACGTGAAAAGATTAATGGATTTACTTAGCAAGCTATACGCAACCTTTAGTAAATAAAGAAGAATAGCGCCAATAACAGGGCCGGCGAGCTCGCTACAAATTGGTCAGAAAAAGTTTGTTTCTAATTGATGGGCAGAAAAATGAAGATGTGAAATTTCTTTTGGATGTTCCTCCTCTTATATGTAGATGAAATTAAGTTACAATTGAAAGAAATGTATCTGTACTAACATCGTTGAAAGTAACAGCTATTTCTGTTTCTAGCGAAAACATTCACAATCAGAAAGAAGCCATACTGTTTGAGGGAGAGGAAACCAAAAAATTTGCGTAGAAAGACGATCAGATGTAAGTCTTAATACCTTTGTTATAAGGTTGGTCTTACTTTAACACATGAAATACATGGGTACTTCTCTTTGCAGCACAATCGCCGTCCAGTTCAACTAGTAGTAGTACTTCTAGCTCAGATACAGAGGAGGATCTTAATGTGTCTATGAAGAACAAGACCAAGGGCAGGTTAGTAACTATTAAGCAGTAATGCTTGCGAAGGAGGAGGCGGAGCGCGTGAGGGAGAGGCAATCGTTGCGCCCTCACGCCCCTAGTCGCCGCAGGAGGAGACACCCTGGGCGTCGGGAGTCGATAGCCGATTTCCGGCCGCCGTAGGCGCGGGCTTGCGAACTGCGAGCAATGGACAGCTCCGCCGTCCGGTAAGGACCAGGCCCGGGTCGACGGTGCGTTGTGTTCCACGCGCGCCTCAAAGAGATTCAGCACTAATTGACGGGGTCCGATAGGGCCGATGCCTGCCGGGGTCGCGGATTGTTCGAAAGAGTTACCGTGGCCCTGGCGCACAGGCAACTGAAGGAACACGGGTGGGTTTTAGTCAGTAAAAGTCTGACACGCCTTTCCGCTCCGCCCAGAGCGGGAGAAGTTATTTGATAAATTCCCAACCAAAAAAAAAGGTACTATTCAATTCATTTTCGCTGCAGAAATAAATGAGTATTGCCCGTATTAGTGTTCTTGGCAAAAATATTAATAACTAGCTGCGTCCCGCGGTTGCACCCTTATAAGTTTTGATCCTGTGGGAGAATCGAGATAAAAAGTATCCTATGTCCTAATCCAGGTCATGGTCTACCTATGTGCCAAATTTCATCCAAATCCGTTCCGCCGTGTTGGCGTGAAAGCGTAACAAACAAACACAAAAAATCAAATCTTTTGCCCGTATTAGTGTTCTTGGCAAAAATATTAATAACTAGCTGCGTCCCGCGGTTGCACCCTTATAAGTTTTGATCCTGTGGGAGAATCGAGATAAAAAGTATCCTATGTCCTAATCCAGGTCATGGTCTACCTATGTGCCAAATTTCATCCAAATCCGTTCCGCCGTGTTGGCGTGAAAGCGTAACAAACAAACACAAAAAATCAAATCTTTTCTCTTTATAATTTAGTTTAGGTTACAAAATCACTTACGCATACAAAAATGAAGCCGACAGTAGTTTATTTTCGATTGCATAGAAGGGTTAGGGTGTCGCTTGTAAATATGACATCGTATGTGACATTCAAACCGATGGACACGTTTTTTCTTGCGAAAGTAACAGTTATGTAAGATCTTTGAAAGCTTTTCCCAGTGATTTATTTATTACCTTTGTTTTTAGACAAAAGTCGAAGTCGATGGATGACAAGAAAACGGACAGAGCCTTGAGAGACATACAACCTGTTGAAGTTGACGGAAGCGTCAGATTTACTTCCGTGAGTACATACGTTTAAAGATTTATTTTCTCAAAACAATTACAAATTCACTTATATGTAAATAAAACATAAATAGGTTTTAACAATAATGTGGCATCAAACGTAGCGTATCTTAAAACTAACATTATAAAAAGAATTTTAAATAAAAAAAAAAAAGAAGAATGAATCAGTTCTACGCAAGGAACAGCAGAATTTTTAACCTACATATTCTAATTCAGAATCCATAATACCAATTTTCACAAACCACCAAACATTTTTTTATGAGGAAAGTAAAACAGTTAATGGCATATTAAGCATACACAGAGCCGTATGTGAAAGTGTCGAATGTCATAATTGTTCCGAAAGGATGGCGCTTTTTCTTATCATTAATTTTTCGCACTGGAACAATACGTCAATCGCATTGAACAATCAAATCTATTAAATAACCTTCTACGCATTTTTAAACATAGACACTATGTATTTCAGGTTGGAGGCTTAGAAGAGCACATAAAATGTCTCCGAGAAATGGTACTCTTTCCACTGATGTATCCTGATTTATTCCAAAAATTCAAGACGCGACCAGCCAAAGGCGTTTTATTCCACGGACCTCCTGGAACAGGCAAGACCTTGCTAGCCAGGGCTTTAGCCAACGAATGTACGTTGGTAGGTGGAAGGAAGGTCGCTTTCTTCATGAGGAAGGGAGCTGATTGTCTGAAGAAGTGGGTCGGAGAGAGCGAGAGGCACTTGAAGTTACTGTTCCAACAGGTGATTTGATGTTAGATTTGTTTTTTGTTTTACTTTTTAGACGTTTTTGATGTGCCGTGTTGTTTTAGAAACTTGCAGTACCTAATGATACATGAAAAAAAATTAAATGTGTTGCAAAATTCAGCTTTTATTGTGATTAGAATTAGACATGTATTTACAAGCTCTCTGTGTTTGTAAATACATGACTAATTTTATTTACGCTTATGCAGTAATGGGTGAAGTCGTGTCGTAGA
Organism: Griposia aprilina; assembly: GCA_916610205.1. Classification (NCBI taxonomy): domain Eukaryota; kingdom Metazoa; phylum Arthropoda; class Insecta; order Lepidoptera; family Noctuidae; genus Griposia; species Griposia aprilina. Next base: position 16,692,213 of record OU744302.1, read on the forward strand.
TAATGACGATGGCGCATTCTTTTCTTGATAAACAAACTGGGTGATTACCAAAGATGCAAGATATGTACTTACTTTATAGATAAAAAAGACGTGTGGCACTCGGGGACTGCCGCGGTAAAGCTATTGCATAGCATTTTGTTTATGAATGAGAAATAAGAATTTAAATTTTTTAAATCTAAAATAAATTTAAAATGGGGCGCTTTACCCTAACCTTATCGGGGCCAAAAGATAGGCCCTTTACTGCCGATTCCAAAGACCCCAAACTCGATACCTCTACGACCTCCGGTTCAAAAGTTAAGACCCGGGGGGGTGAAGTAGCCCTGGACGGGTGGAGGGGTTGGTCAAAAGGGGTGACGCGGGGGGGTCCCGGGATCATATATAAGTGGGATTGATTTAAATATAAATAAATATAATACAACTTAATATTGGGGTCGAAAAAGAGGGGGTCAAAAAAGGGGGGTCAAAGGGGCTTGTCTGTATGTATGTACTATTTGAGAGGGGGGTTATAGGGGGAGGGGGGGGGGATTTGGTTAGAATTTTGATATTCCCAGCCGTTTCCGAGATATTGGGATATTGAGTTTTAAGATAGTGGTGATTATAATAAATGTATGGTGTCCGACTGGTAAATGATAAATGGTACGAAAGTAAATGGAAATAAATATTAATTCAAGTTACACTTTTTGATAAATACCTATACACCTATATACTTTCTCATAAACAGCTGCTTATGTATTCGTCCGATTTCGGAGCAGCTCGTCTCGATTCGTGCGAGCTTCGTAGAGTCGTACAATACGTCTAGTTGCACGCACACAAACACCGTGTCGAAGACTGCCGAAAAGAAACGACGTTAGACAATGCACGGCCTTCAAGCCACACCTCCGTGCCCGTCGGAGTGGGGAGCGTGAGGTTTTTTTCGTTACGGAATTTCTGGCTCCGGTCCCCGCGCTCAAGGCCCGCGAAAGAAGCTATGCAATAGCTTAAAAATGCTATTCAATTCAATTTTTAATGTTTTTTTTACCGTGTTTAACCAACTGATTAATTTAAATACCCAGGCGAACAAAATGAAGCCATCAATAATATTCTTCGATGAAATCGATGCGCTTGCTCCGGTACGTAGCGTGCGACAAGAACAAGTACACACTAGCGTCGTTGGAACATTGTTGGCTGAGATGGACGGCTTGTGTGATAGGTACGTATTATGTAGTGATGTGTGTAATCTGAACTCTATTTCTAATTGTGTAAAGTTGAATATTGGATGAATAGAATAAATATTCTATTTTACTTAAAAATTTAAGTAAAATCCATTCTAAATCAACATCTTGAACTTTCAAAAGCAACCTTGAATGGAATAAAAAAATGCTGATTGCCTCGGAGTACGACAACAAAGGCTAACAAAATATAAAACATCGCTTTACATTATCTAAAAGAGCTGGAACAATTTTCTTTATTTTCTTTATTTCTCTATAAAATGTTCATGCATATCCAAAAAACAAAATAATCATAATAGCAATTATGCTGAATTGAAACACAAACTAGCCACTCAATAACCACCTCTATTCTCAGAGGCGAAGTGGTGATAATCGGTGCTACCAACCGCCTAGACGCCGTTGACCCCGCATTACGTCGCGCGGGACGATTCGACCGGGAGTTACACTTCCCTCCACCACATGCAAACGCTAGACGGGACATATTGGATATTTATACTAAGGAATGGCAGCCGAGACCTAGCGAGGACACCTTGGATTATCTAGCTGAAGTCACTGGAGGGTATGGAGGTAAGGATCTTCGAAAAATATTATATTAATTAATGGATGTAGGAAATATGTGCAACACTCCACTCCAGCATGACATTGTTTCATTCAATCAATTTGAGCCTTATGCTGAAAATAACTAGGTTTGGACGAGCTCAGAAGGTTTTTGAGGGGCGAAAAGGTGATAGCTGAGATGGTGCGGCCATGAGAAGGTAACACCGAAAAAATATTTTAAAAGTTTCTGAATTTTCTGAATTGATGAAATTTCGTCATATTTGCCAAAAGGCTTCATCAATCCGTCAGTTACTCATATTCTCTTTAGGGACATGTAACACTATTGCACAGAATAACTTTCATTCGCCCTGAATATCCTTTTAAAAAAGGTATTTCAAAGTCAAGAAAGCCCACAATTTGTTCATCAGATTTGCCTAATTAAGCCATTATGGGTTAGGCCGCACACGATCATATGAAAATCAACGGCTCTGAAGATCACTTTATTTTTGGTCTTTTTCAAAATCTGAAAGTGGATTCCTGACCATGTGGCTCCTATTTGAAACTTTTCAAATATATTTTCGGTGCTCCCTCCTCATGCCGAACGAACTCGGCTATCAACTTTTCGCCCTGCATATGCTTGCTCAAAAACTCTGGGCTCCGTCCAGCACCAAAATTACGTAACACACTATCTATCACAATCTGAATCATTTTGAAGCCTATTGCTAATCCATTGATTCATATGTTCGAAAAATTTGTCTGCTCAACAACCTAAATAACGCAATGAATGTTGTTGAACTGTCAAAATGAGAGCTATTCCTACTGTTAGTGTGTTACGCACAGTTGTGTTTCAATTGTTAATTATTTGAATGTCTATTTTTCCACTAAGCTTCGTTAGTACTGACCCTGTACTAATGTATTGTTTAATATCGTGGAAATAACATGAACATAACATAATATCACGCCTGCTTTCCCCGAAGGGTTAAGCAGAAGTGTGCCCATAGTACATGTCATTAAGCAAAATAAAAATAATAGTTTAAAAAAACTAAAAAAAACAACGCTTTTATAGAAAATCCAACTAAAAATAGAATTGTTTTTTTTAAGAAATTTGATTTCAAAAAGCTTGTGTAAGAAAAATTTTTTTTATTGTAAAAAAAGCGTGGGGTGCATGGTATCAATAGTTATAAATATTTTATGAACAGATATGAGTAGAAGGGTTATTTTGATAATATCCTGAAAAGCACCCCACGCTTTTTTTACAATAAAATCATTTTTTCTTACGCAATTTTTTTGTAAATCAAATTTTTTTAAATTTATTTTCTATTTTTAGTTGGATTTTCTATAAAAGCGTTTTTTTTTTTAGTTTTTTAAACTATTATTTATTTTTCATGTTTTAGTTGAATTTTCATCAGGAAAAAAAAAATTCGCTAATCCTGATTATCCTAGTAAGGATATCGGGTCAAACTGTTTAAAATATTGAATTGTCATCGGTCCTTAATAAGTATGCCAAAGGGAAATGCCCACCATCCATAGACACTTTGGCCTCAAGTGCACACATTTTAAAGTATATGGATAGGCTAATATGCAATTTAAAAAATGAACTGGTCAAGGAATTGGTTTAAAAAAAAGATCGGGTTTTTAAGATAAAATAGTTTTTAATTTTCACAAACAACTATTTTACAATCATCTTAATTTAATATTTTATGATCTTATACATCATTTGTATCATATACAATTAGTACATAACAGATTCTACAATCCGATGGTACATAATAATTGTAGGTAGTTCACAAAATAGATGTGCCCGCCGAAACTTCTTGAGGCTAGCAACAATAAAAGTAGATTAGTTGTGATTTGACAATTGACAGCCGGCCGGCATAACTCAATGTTGCCATACTATACACAAAAAATTGATAAATCGATATCGATTTTTTATTCGAATCATAATTTAATTCAAAATTATAAACATCACTGAAACTCTTAACACTTTATGTACGTTTTTGTGAATATATTTTTATTTAACGTATTCTGTTTTTATTGTGCTGAACAAATTAAGAATGATTATTAAAATGTGTGGTATTGTTTTTGCCATTATCTTATGCATTCGATATTATATTATCAACTATCAATTCGCTTGTTCATTGAATTTAATATCAATAGTAACAGCAGAACACTGTATATAATATATCAGATCGATTAATAAGCATTACGGATGTGATATTATAAATAAAAAAAATCCATGAAAACATAATCGATTATTTCGTGCACGAAATTAATATCTAATTATTGGCAACACTGCTGATTTTAGACACAAACGTGAGTTTCAATTCATTTGTCTTTTCGGTACTTTTTATTTGTGCAAAAACGTTGCAATCTTGTTCAGAGAAACGAATATCATGTTAATTAAATAGAAATTACGATGTTTTTTTTACAAAAACATAAATTGTTGTGCCTTTATGGCCAAATATGGGCATCTCCCTTTCGAGTTAATCCGACGTTTTGAAGGGGGTCAAAATCATGTTCGAAGATTCCGTTACATACTAACATACGTATGAAGCTAATAAAAGCGTATTAAAAATTAAAAAAACCATGCACTCCATTTGTGAAACTAGAAAATACCCTTTTCTTAGCCAGTGTCCATACAAATAGTGGAATGATATTGTTTTGTTTTTAGGTTCCGATCTAAAGGCACTATGTTCTGAAGCAGTGCTGAAAGCGCTGCGACGAGTATATCCACAAGTTTATGAAAGTGAGCATGCGTTGATGATCGATACTAAAAATGTAAGTAAAATGTATTGGTACAATTGTATATCTGGTAAAATAGAACAGGAACATAGTGTTTTGACATTGTATGTTTTTTTTAACACTTTAGCTATGACAAACACATCCTGTTTTTTTTTAGGAAATAAGTGTTTTGTCTGTGTTCTAAGGGAGGAAAATAACTCCTGGTAAAATCGAAAGTTTGGTTTATTCCAGCAGATTTATAAGACCTTTGGAGGTTAAATCGTAACACCGACCGCCTTATGTGAAAAGCTTATTACTTAACAACCCAATTTCTTGAAAACCACAGGTAGAAGTAACGCGAATCGATCTCCTAGAAGCGATGCATTCTCTAGTAGCAGCCGGGGCCCGCACAAGCCCTCTAGCTGCGAAGAGATTACCTTCCCACTGTGCGCCGCTGTTACAAGCACAAGTACAGGCCGCGTGCAACGTGTTGCAGAACGTGTTCCCGCTACACACTGTCACTGAGAAGAGGTAGGTTACAGTAACGTTCTAGGAAGTGTAGCACTCTCGAGCTGCTAAGAGATCGCCTTCACACTTGACACTATGCGCCGCAATTACAAGCACAAGTACAGGTCCCGTAGAACGTGTTGCAGAACGTGTAAAGAGATCGCCTTCACACTTGACACTATGCGCCGCAATTACAAGCACAAGTATAGGTCCCGTAGAACGTGTTGCAGAACGTGTACCCGCTCTACTATGTCACTGAGAAGAGGTAGGTTACAGCAACGTTCTAGGAACTTTAGCACTCTCGAGCAGCCAAGAGATGGCCTTCACACTTGACACTATGCGCCACTGTTGCAAGCGCAAGTACAGATAGCGTGGAACATGTTGCAGAACGTATTCCCGCTACACACTGTCACTGAGAAGAGGTAGGTTACAGCAACGTTCTAGGAAGTTTAGCACTCTCGAGCAGCCAAGAGATGGCCTTCACACTTGACACTATGCGCCACTGTTACAAGCGCAAGTACATATCTCGTGGAACATGTTGCAGAACGTGTTCCCGCTACACACTGTCACTGAGAAGAGGTAGGATACAGCAACGTTCTAGGAAGTTTAGCACTCTCGAGCAGCCAAGAGATGGCCTTCACACTTGACACTATGCGCCACTGTTACAAGCGCAAGTACATATCGCGTGGAACATGTTGCAGAACGTGTTCCCGCTACACATTGTCACTGAGAAGAGGTAGGATACAGCAACGTTCTATCAGCCAAGAGATTACTTTCACACTGTGACCGTGCGAAGCTGTTACGAGCACAAGTAATGGTCGCGTGCAACCTGTTGCAGAACGTGTTCGCGCTACACACCATCACTGAGAAGAGGTAGGTTAAGATACTGCTCATTTATCTCACTATTAGGAATCTAACGGTGATACATTTATTCCTGTATTTAACTTTCACTTCTGCCTGTAATGGTGGTCACTAGTGTAGGAATGAATAATAAAGTGGCAACACACAAGATATGAGGGATGTTAGTAGATGGGTATGAGAACGCTGCGAAAGGGAGGGAAGACAGATAAGATGGATGACGATTATTATAAAGACGTAAGTCGTACGAGAAAACAGAAAAAAGACTTAAGTTTTTGATGGCATTCGTGATACAGGGTAATCCTAGTACGACTGCCAAAGCACTCCTTTGACAGCTAAGTGCACATTACTTGAAACCAAATTTGGTTTTAAGGAGATTTACTGTACCCATTCTTCTCGTAATATAGATTTATTATTACTATTATTGAGGACGCTATCACATTTTTGAAACACTGAAGTTTAGGCATTTGAGTCGCAACACAACACACACATTGAAACCGCTGCCCGCTCGATTTTATAGGGAACTTATCTAATCTTGGTACTAGAAGGTAATTTTTTTTAATTTTACCGGTATTCATTGAGTAAAGTTAGTTGTAAGTTTGCAATCTAATTTTGGTAACTGTGACTAAGTACTATCTGCGTGATAGTCATGTTTTTAATATTTTTGAAATTCATCAAACAATAATAATAATTAATAATTTTACTAACAAAGAAGTATTATTTACTAACAATGTATGGAATGTTTATTCTGAAATAAAATTATTCGTAATAATAATTACGTAGGTAGGTACTCAAAAATTTCAAGCGCTGGCCATATGGATTAAATACCATATTTTTACGGAAACTAACGACCTTAACATTTTACTACACTCGGCGTCACAAAAATCGCACCTCTTTAAGAATTCCCTTCAAAGTCATTTTAACCCTATTAACCTTTTAACCGCCTACGTCGGATTAATCCGACAAATATTTTCTGGCCCATTTCGCCAGAGTCGTATATTTCCGACCAAAATATCACTGCTCGTTTAATCAGCTTTTTTTATTTAATTACGCTGTATTCTATCAAAATTATGTTTATATTAGGTAAATAGTTAACTAAGTAATCATTTACAGTTTAATACACTTTAGTCTCTTAATTAGAAGTCCTAAAAATAAAGTCCAAAGTTAGATGAATTACTAACATTATTTTTAGAAAATTGTATTGATGTGCAACGCCCATGACGACAAAATCCGACATGAGGGACGGGACATATGCCAAGATTTACTGATACAAAAATAAACATAAATCAAAATATTTCTCTTTATACTGACTAATTAACTTTAAAACAAATACAGCAATTGTTAATAAAACATGTTTTTACAAATATTTGTGAGTATTTCATTTAATTCCTTTGAAATTAAGTAAACTTACTTGTGAAATGTCAGCAACTGAGTTGATGGTTCCCATCCCTAGCCTACATCTTCCGAAACTTACTTTGTTAGTACGCCCAGCGCCACGGTCTGATAAAGACGACCGCTTCGTACGTCATAAACGAGTGCCGACTTCTGGAATTTTCCATCAGTGTTGTGTGTTTCTATCAGTTTTACGTTCGTGTGTCGATAAATGTGTATTGAAATTTATCATGACCACTCATTAAATATTTATTTTTAAAGACTTTTGTTTTTATTTCATAAAACCAGTGAATAAAACTAAATTGTGATTTCAGACTGTTGTATTATTTATTATACTCAAGTTTCTATAATAAATAAGTACCTGCATATTTAATTTCCATTTCGAAAAAAGACGGCATTAAACACATTAAATACAGTGAAAAATTCTGCCGTTTAGATACCTACGGTAAAAAACGTTGACTGAAGTAGTTGAGAAACACGGGAGTAGACAAAAATAGAAGGAAGATAACCAGGAGTTGTTTTTGGTTCTTTGGTACTTATTTACACTGGTATTTATTACTAGTGGATAATGTTAAATAAAACAAATATCAAAATATTTACTCAGTTGTTATTTATATAAAACGAAATATCGACATCGAAAAATTGTAGGTATTGCACATCCCTCTTTGTTGTAGGTATTTATTTTTCGATTCAATGTGTCGGGCGCTGGGGGCACGACAGCTGACATAAAGTCGGGCGGTTAAAAGGTTAATCAATGGTAGACATATGACTGTAAGGTATCATTGGAAAGGCAATTCATTTAAATTTCAGAATAAATCAATGGATTTGGTTTTTTGTTTACCAGGGAATAAAAAAAAGCAAGCAAATGCAAATGATTAAAAAGCTAAATTTTATTTTATCAGCAAAAATTACAAAGAAGTCCTTAAAAACAACTTAAAACCTAGTGTTACCCCCTCTAGCCCTGATGACTGCTTCCATGCGTCCTCTCATGGACCGAATTAATGTGACAACAGTCTCTTGAGGAATGTTGTCCCATTCTGCAACGACGGCATCTTGGAGGTCTTGGAGAGTGGTAGGGGCAGGATCACGTGCCCGTACTCGCCGTTTCAGTTCATCCCAAAGATGCTCAATAGGGTTCAGGTCTGGACTTCGCGCCGGCCAGCGCATTACAGGGATTCCAACTTCTTGCAGGTAGTCTCTTACAATTAAAGCGGTGTGACAGCGGGCGTTATCGTGCATTAACGTGAACCCACTGCCAACAAAACCAGCATAAGGGACAACCTGCTCCTCTAAGATCTCTGTTATGTACCGAGCAGCAGTCAGCGACCCTTGCCCGCGAGCACTTCCAGCCCGAGAAACGCACACAAGGTTCGTTTTACCCTCGATTGACATGCCGCCCCAGAACATGCACGAGCCACCCCCGTATTCCACTGTCTCTTGAATACAGGCTTGCGCGAATCGTTCCCCTTGCCTCCTATACACTCTTCGACGCCTGTCGTTGCAGAAAAGACACACCCTCGTCTCATCCGAGAAGAGCACAGCCCTCCATTGGTCTATTGTCCAATCCACATGGTCACGGGCAAATTGCAACCGGTCTCTCCTATGCTGTGCAGTTAATTTTGGCCCTGTAGCAGCCCTATGAGCTGCAATTTTCTTCTCCCGCATTCTTCTTCTAATCGTGGAGACGCTTACAGAAGTTCTGCGAGCTGATCGCAGTTGTTGTTGCAGCTCAACAGCATTGGAGAACCGATTACGTAAAGACGTCGAAACAATGAAGCGATCGTCTCTTTCGGATGTGCACCGTTGTCTTCCAGATCCACGTCTTCGGATATAGCCACCAGTCTCTTGGAAGCGTTGGAACACTCGTCGAACGGCAAAACGACTCAAGTTCAGTTGCCGAGCAACATCACATTGCCGCATCCCTGATTGCAGTAGTGCAATGACTTGAGCGGCTTCATCTGCAGTGGTATCCATCTTCTGGGGTATTTTTCTTGCTGTAGCTGTTCACGTGTGTTCACTTTAAAGGTTGAATAGCGAATGACTCACATTTTTTTTTTTTTTTTTTTTTTTTCCTATTGGGCAGCTCGTAGTTGTGACCACTAAGGTCCTGGCTACTTAACCGGGCAAACCTGTGGGTGCCTTAAGCTACTAACTTAAAGCCTCCAGCCAGGGGCGAACAATACTTAAATTTAGGTGACCGCACGCTAAGGGCACCCCCTGTGGGGTACGAACCTCGGCTTAGGGCGTCACTGAGGGGAGGGCAGCAAGATGGGACAGGCTGGATCTTAATTATATTATTATTATACTGGGGAATTTAAAGCTACAGGCTCAGCTACGGCGCGGGCTGGCGCGTCGTCGAGCAAGGGTCGGGGGGGTGACTCACATTTAACCCGGGTCGCCCGTTTTATACCCTTGTAGGGAGGTGCAATTAGTGGCCGTTGTAATGCGTATTTTGACAACATTTTTTTTAACGTTACGTGCTAATGAGATCTGTTGTGTTTAGGAATTCTAACTGTTGTTAATTTAAAGGTCGTTAAACATACTTTCAATTGATACCAATATTAATAAGGTTTAATGTATTCGTTACTGGCGGGACATGTTTTAAACTTATTTTCGAAGAGGTGCGATTTTTGTGACGCCGAGTGTATTACAAGGATCACCTACGATTATCGCCCAGGCTACTTTTAGTTAGAAAATATCTAAGTACTAATTATGTGATGGGCAGCGAAGGAGTCCAAAGAAAACCCAAAATTTCCACTAAATGAATTTAATAAAGTAATTACAATTAATTCTTAATATTAGGTGAGTAGGTACTAAGAGGTTGTCCTAACGACCGATGTATGTGACGGAAGGCCCCGCGCCGAATCTGCTGGTTAGTTTTATTGAATGCATCAAGTTGGGTTGCGCAATCCATTCACAGTAACCGAATGTATGGTGATGACGTATCTGGGAGGCACTCATAGATATAACACCTCCCCCCTTAGATGAGCAACTATTTGCCAATTTCTACGGCAAAAGTTGCGGCTTTCTTGTTCCGCTGCGACATCTCGATGGCTTCTTTATTCGATTCAATTTTATAAAGTAGATGGTAAGAAGTGCACCTGCACTTAATAATGCAAGTACAATCGCGTACAATGGTATTGTAGTGTGGTAGAGACTCGAGGAATCCGCAGTATCGATTTCAACAGATGTTTCCATTGTAATTTGTTTCTGTATCTTGTGCAATGTACTGAGATCCATTGAAGTCAGGTGGTAATTTGGTTGAATCTTCTGAGAATCATTAGTCATCCGTGGGAGCGCTGCGATTTCAATTGAAATTCCGTTGACTTTGTTATCGATGTTGGCCAATGTGAATTTCGGGGTTTTCATTCTGCAAGACTTCGGAATTGTAGCTAGAAAACTTCCTTCTAGAATTTGATGTTTTTCAGAGTCGCAGTAAAGTTGAACTTTGGTGGGCTTCGGGAACGTAACTATGTAGTGCTTGCTATCCAGCTCCAGCAGGGCTTCCTTGGCCATAGATATAGGCGTGATTTGACACGTTTCATCTATCTCCTGGGAATGTATGAGTTTTTCTATGCAATCCTACCGACTGCGCCAATTATGTGATGGGCAGCGGAGGAGTCCAAAGAAAACCCAAAATTTCCACTAAAGGAATTTAATAAAGTAATTACAATTAATTCTTAATATTAGGTGAGTAGGTACTAAGAGGTTGTCCTAACGACCGATGTATGTGACGGAAGGCCCCGCGCCGAATCTGCTGGTTAGTTTTATTGAATGCATCAAGTTGGGTTGCGCAATCCATTCACAGTAACCGAATGTATGGTGATGACGTATCTGGGAGGCACTCATAGATATAACATACTTGTAAATATTATTTTTGCTGACAATTGTTGGGGCATTACATAATCAAATACTAGCGTGGGAGTTTAGCCTAGATTTTCGTTGTGTTATTTAAAAATAATCATTCCCTTATAAAAACAGTAAGTATTTTATTTACTGAGACTGGGGAGCGTGCTCAGTATTTTTCATAAAAATTAAAACAAAAGTAGGTAGTAAAAAGTATATTGTATAAAAGCAGGTTAACAGTCGCAAAATGTACACAGTAGTCTAACTAACTGTGAAAATTTTAATTAAAAAAACAAAACGTGGATTATCCAACCATATCCAACGGAATATTGTTGAACCTTTTACGCATTATGTGTTTCCGTCAGTATGTTTGTGCGTATGTGTGAGCTATGATCTCTAAGATTCATAGACCTCGCGTATCGAGGGTCAACTAGTTCTGGTAGTAAACAGTTATTGGTACTTGCGTCTCCATCAGCAATCTCCGAAAAATTATCAACTTCGTCCAACCACAGTATACAATACAGTACACACTAATTTCCGTAACATTTTTTGCCAGAAATTGATACACCCGTGCTTCCACGAGCGCGTCCGAGCGCGGAATGACGAACCGCAAGAAGAAAATGTATGGAGAAATTTGAGGTCGTTTCTTATTTTTCTCATAAATGAACAAGTTATTGGTTTACCTACAAAATATTTAGCTACCGGTATAGAGGACTATATAAGCAACAATTTCTTATTATTTTTAAGTTTAACAATGCAGTGGTTTTACATGTACTGGTTCCTAATCAGACCCCATCTTTTTAAAATTGTTGGTGTTATTGTGATGGTTAGATCCTATTTTTATGAAAATTTTGTATGGGGCTATATAATTTTTGTGGGTTCATTCTGGAGATGAATATATTATTTTTAAGTTGACACCAAGATATCCTCGCAACAGTGATCCTAATTCATTTAAATGGTACCTGAAAAGCACTGATATTTGTGGAAAAATGTGATAGCGTCCTTAAAACTATAAAAAATATAAAAGAAGTTAAAGGACTAGTTTTGATTTTTATTTACAATGATCCCTACACTAGATTAGTAAAATGCCTGCGTTTCTTAAACTTATGTTCTTTACGTTGTCCATCTACAACTTCCTTCTGTGACAACTTACAGTTTTGTCTAAACATAACTTTATTTATGAAACTGCCATGAAATAGCGTAAAAACGATTAGATCAAAAACTTCAATACATTCAAAGTCAAACTCAAAACATTTGTTTCAAATAAACCAACTACAGGCACTTTTGAATTTATTTTCAAGGGGTCAGTCAGTCAGAAAGTTGAAGCTAGTTGCCCATTCCAAAGCATAGTAGGTACCTATGGAGAAGAACGGGCAGGAAACTCCATGGGACACTCTTAAATCAAAATATGGTTACAAAATATTGGTTACATCATTCATTTTAAAATTATGCATGTGAGAACGATTCAGAACGCTAAAAGCGTCCGTAATAAAAATACAAAAACTATTCAAATATTAAATTAAATTTAAATAAGCCGTGGCAGCTAAGAAATGACCAGTCCCTACTGATATGACCTTTCTAATCTTTAATTATTTATTACAGGATCTGCAACCCATCCCTATCACAAAGCGTGCTATTAATCACAGGCGAGTGCGCTGAAACACACATAGCACCCGCTCTGCTCGCCCAACTAGAACACTGCACCGTGAAGGAGCTCAGCATGTCTACTCTACACTCCGCGCACACCTTCACGCAGGAACAGGCGCTTATATCGGTCAGTATCTTGTAAATCATCCAGCTAAGGCTAGAATGGAACAACAAAGACTTGTAGAACTCTTTCAAAAACGTTTCGTCCGTATGTTGTCACTGCGAAGGAATTAAAGCCGAATTGACACACGGACACAGTCCGACGCAGTCGAAAGATTGCAGTGACTGCAGCCGCTATCCACCTGCAATGTCGAATGATTCAAGATGCTGCTGTGCTTGTTTGGATTTGGTGTTTTACGCGCGCGATACATGATGCAACAAAGCGTTCAGAATATCAGGACTTACGCGTATTGCATGCGTTAAACTGCGTACATTTGGACGAAAGTTACTGGCTTTTAATATTTAAGCTATGCGCGTTTATGTATACAGGTATTCCTACGCGAGTAAAACGCATTTAATGCCAATTAGGCTCAATCAGCCTATAATGTTCCCACTGCTGGGACACAGGCCTCCTCTCTGTGAGAGGGAATGGGCCGTAATCCACCACGCGGGCCCAGTGCGGGTTGGTAGATGTCACAAGTCTTCATGTGTTTCTAGGACATGCCGGTTTCCTCACGATGTTTTCCTTCACTGTTTTGAGAGCAGTGGTAATGAAATAATTAGACTATGGCCTTGTTTTATATGTGATGTATGTTTCCTGATGTGTGCGGGACGCAGGGGGTTCTTTCCAATGAGAGAGGATCGACTTGAAATTAGTTTAATAGGTACTCAGATGTAGTAACAAGTTAATTATAATAAAAAAAATATGTAAAAGGAACGACGCTAACGAGCGACCGTCCAAAGGCTCCCAAGTGCAAGTGAGGTTGGCGGAAGCGGATGTTTAAAGTGACGCGGTGGTGCGCACAGACACTATGCGGAGCGCGCGTCATTTAAAATTTTAACTTAGTTGTCCGCCGCGGCGCACAGATGGCGCTAGCAGTTGCTTCTTAACAGGCCTGTATAATTTATTGATATTTTTTGACTGTTCCACAGGTATTCTCCGAATGTCGTCGAGCAGACCGCGGCTGCGTGTTATTCATTCGCGACATTGTCCTTGTATGGGCTGCTTTATCAACGTTACTGCGACAACTGTGTCGCGCAAGAGCAGCTGGAGAAAACACATTATTACTAGCTACAGCTGACTGCCGACATGACCAGCTGCCTATAGAGGTATCATTATGAGATGTTAATAGCTTAGAGTGCTAGCAAAATAAAAGTCACCGTTGCGAAGCCCCGAACAAATTCACTCCCCACACAAGTGTACTACTGGAGACAGATGTGAGATATCGTGATAGAAATACGGCATGACGACTCTGACCATTCTGTCAAAAGTTCTAAAACAAAAAAGAGGGCAATTTTTGGAAACGGACATAATTAATTAGAAGTACCCATGGACAGTTATTAACATCACACTTTTGGTGTTACACGCGAGCTAGGTCACGCGTCTGTGACTTCATACCGGATTGTTCGTGGTTAGAGCACGCCTCCATTACAATAGGATCGTTGGTTTGAGTGTAAAATAACGATGAAATTTAAATATCATTAGTGTTTTTTTCGGCCTGCCTGAAGACCAGATGGCCAGTTACAAGTTTTCACTTACAGATATAAAAATATGTATAAAATTGAAAAATCTGCGTAAACCAAACCAGAGTTGTTACGGAGCTTCGATTCTGATTCCGAAAGGAGAACTTCTGATTAATTTTACACCTCCGACTCCGACTTTGGCTTCGATAATTTTGAATTGGAGTTATACCGAAGATCGAATCGCAGCGACGCACCTGACTAGAGTGGGCACAAGCATGTCTTAAAATGTCGGCCGGGTAATTTTTATGCGCGCTCGCGCTCTAAGTCTCAGTTTATTGTTTTGTGTAACAAAATCAAAAGTCATTTATTCAAACCAAGCTGAAAATCAGCAATATTTGAACGTCGAAATGACATAAGACAGTCTACCGCACGCGCCCCGCGTCACGTCCTACTGCTGTGGCTGGGGGAGTGCCGCGACCAACTGTCCCGCAGCACAGCTGCTTGTTAGTTAGGAGAACTTGATTGTATACAATCGTATGCAAAATAATTAAAATTACGAAATACAAAACATAAATAAAATTATTTGCCATAATTGTATCAGCTAGCACACACCAACAAACCAATAAAAACATTGAAAACAAGCAGAAATAAAAACGTAAACAGAACTTAATACCAAAATGAAAGCCTACACATACACTTCTTTCTTCTACCTCTGCATCCGACTCCGATCAATTAAATTTAAAATCTCCGACTCCGGCTCCGGTTCCGGTAGAACAACCTCCGTAACATCTCTAAACCAAACATGAAAACACTTGTATTTAAAAAACACTTGGTAAAAAAGTTTTTTTTTTTCACTTTTTAGTTGCGGTACCTACCCCACACAAATTCATATACCACTACTTGGTATGTAAATAACAGTGACAGGAAATTATTAACATATCATCAATATAAACTAAGTGGAAAAAATATGCAGTATTAAGCATAGCTCAAAAACTACTGGTCAGGCCTTGATCAAATTTAAATGGGACCACATGTGAAGCAACACCTATCAAATAAAAAAAGAATCATCCAAATCGGTTCACCCAGAAATAAGTTCTGAGCTCTGAGCGATGAGCTGAGAACACATAAAAAATAAAAATAAAACATACAGACAAATTGAGAACCTCCTCCTTTTTTTGAAGTCGGTTAAAAATAGAAAAAGTTTTACGAAAATGAACTAAAAAAAGTGGTTAAACATCAAAGAAACAATTACTTAATCTTTGCCATATGCTATCTTTCAGTTACAAGACCTATTCCCGGTCTACAAAGACTGCGTATACAGGATGCGTGAGCCGAACGCATCGGAAGTGATCAGTTTCCTAAAGCCAGTACTCGCTGATGCGTTGTTGGAACCGCCCCCTATCGAGAGCAATGAACCTCCGCCTCCGTTACCTAGAGGTAAGTACATGGGATATAAGAAGCTAAAAACATTTAAAAAAAAAACAACAGAATTTATTTATTTAAGGCAAAAAAAACAGTAGCACAATAAAAACAGTCATAATATCTTAAATATACTATTTTAAACAATTATGCTACCCACTACGTTCTCCACAGATTACAATAAAAAGTATTTAAAAACTCGCCAGTTACACAGATACAATATCTAAAATGACATTATCTTAGAACTCAAATCTAGATTTTTAAATATATAAAAAAAAGAAGTAAATTTGTGTGCATACATTATAAAACATTACGTCATTGTATATAATAGAACACTCTTTATTATGTACACCATAAACTTACAGATATAAATGTAGAAATTTTACATAGGGTGACACAATGGGCGGTCTTACCGCTAAAAGCGATTATTATAATAATACTTTGCTGATCCTTTAGGGTTGCTTGGATTTGCTTCTGAAATGATTTTTTTACTAAGAAAACGAATGCCATGACTTGGGTATTTAAATTGGAAATATCAGTCAGTTATCAAAGCCTTGTTACTGTTAGTCGCCAAAAATCCTCATGAATGTGAATCGTATCAAACATTTTGATTTTCAGAACTCATTACGTTATTAAAGTGTACCAAAGCTAATCTCCTGTAACTAATAAACCAGTATTATGCAAATAAATGATTTGATTTTGATGCGAAAGTTGCCGTATCATACGATCCTAGGCTAGTAGTGCAATTTTGAATACATTTGTAGCAGGAAATTCGCTTTTACGTACATGAAGATTTTTATTCTATGGAGATTCGTGTTTCTTGATAACTTGAACTCCACTGTTCGTCTGACTACCTTACGAATGACCTCGTAATAGACTGGGAAACGGGCTGTACCAACATTGCCATGCAGTCGCAAGCTTGTTCAACTATACCAGAACAATGCTAGAATCCTGCCTTAACCTTTTGATGGAGCTTTTGGAAGTGAACATATTTAAATTTCGTAGCCCCCCCACCCCCACCACCTCGTGAGACCGCAGAAGAGGTGACGCGTCGCAAACGTAAAGAGGACTACAAACTGCGCGAATTGAGGATATTCCTACGAGACATCTGTCGTAAACTGGCGTCCAACAGGCGGTTCTATAAGTTCACAAAACCGGTGGATTTGGAAGAGGTAAGATGACGAAATAAGTATTTTATATTTCCTTCAAAAGAGGTGGCACGAAAGAGCAGAAATGTGAATAGTAGACCTCGTTATAATAACGAGGTCTATACATAATATAGGTAAAGCACGCAATTTTTTTTTTTTTCTCGGGATTGTTGTCAAAAATGGTAAAGCAACCATTACCAAAGACAACAATCCTCAGTAAATTGAAACTACACTAAGGTTGAAACTATTTAAATGTCACAGACAAATAGACCTGCGGGGTAGTTGCGTAACATTCTAACGGTAGGAATGGCTTACATTTTAACAGTTCAACAACATTGATTGCGTTATTTATGTTATTGAGCAGACGAATTTTTCGAACATATGTAGCAATGGATTAGCAATAGGCTTCAAAACGATTCGATAAAATCGACCACGTTTTCTAGGATTTTGCAAGAATCTACGCAAATATCCGAATAAAATAGATCTTTACGAATCTACTGGCTATTGAATGTTACATTTAGCTATACGGTTTCTTCCAAAAGAAAAGGGTACTCATAAAAATAGCCTTCACGAGTGGCAATAGTTAAGTGTGCGAACGACGCACTCAAAATAGTTACATCCTTGCCCTATTCTCATAAATCTCGAGCCGATATGAGAAAAGAAGAATACGTTTTAAAAGCCTGTAAGGTTCTTTAGGGAAACTTCGTATGGTCTGGGATATGGAATGAAACTTGTTTATAGTGATACCATATTTATTCCTTTATTTTCCTAAGGTACGAGTATATAGCACTTTAGATTTTGTACATAGTGGTACGCGCAATAAACACCTAATTATAATGGACCAATCAGAACAGTCCTGCGCCTTTGTATTTCGGTCCGCGGATCTTATGCGATTTCATATATAAAGACGCAGCGCCTCGAGCGTCGCCCCTGTCCGACCCCGATGACCCAATAACCCTCCTCCAGGAGAGCAGTAGGGCCACCAGTACAGTACACAAAAACAGACCGCCATCGTTCCGACCTCGCCGCCGAGGTCCTACGCGACGCCCCCGACGTAATTGTCCCCCCCCTCGACCCTTGCTCGACGACGCGCCAGCCCGCGCCGCAGCTGAGCCTGTAGTTTTAAATTCCCCAGTTAATAATAATATGATTTAGATCCAGCCTGTCCCATCTTGCTGCCCTCCCCTCAGTGACGCCCTAAGCCGAGGTTCGTACCCCACAGGGGGTGCCCTTAGCGTGCGGTCACCTAATTTTTAAGTATTTTGTCGCCCCTGGCTGGAGGCTTTAAGTTAGTAGCTTAAGGCACCCACAGGTTTGCCCGGTTAAGCAGCCAGGACCTTAGTGGTCATAACTACGAGTTGCCCAATAGGAAAAAAAAAAAAAAAAAAGAGCGTCGTCATCAGTCACTAACTCGACGCGCAGTTGGAGCAACGTGCTATCGGTCACGGACCTTAGTGTGTGGCCGGGCGCCGTCGTGGTCGGATGTTGATGCTGTATGTAGGCCACTACAGTTCGTTTTGTATTTGCTACAACAACCATTTCTTTTCCCAGGTTACCGATTATCTAGACATCGTTAAACAGCCGATGGACCTAGAATCAATGATGACAAAGGTGGACCTGCACAAATATAACTGCGCCAAGGAGTTTCTTGATGACATCGATCTCATTTGTGCGAACGCACTCGAGTATAACCCGGACAGGTAATATATTGTGACGTAATAGTTTATGATGAAGGGTGCCAGCCCCTGCAGTCCCGAAATGAGATAGCGACAAAAATCGGTCGCTAAGTCGTATCGTTGTCAAATTCCTTTAATAGATTTTCAACTTTATTTCGAAAATATAAGGTTGAAAATCTATTAAAGAAATTTGACATCGATTAGACTTAACGACCGATTTTTGTCGTTATATTTGTCGAGACTGCAGAGCCAGGTTATTTGTTACTTTAATTTATTGGAATACTGATTTCAAAGAATATTTAAGGAATAAGAAGTAATATTGAGTTACGAACATCCTACAAATATAGATTTACATATACAAGTTGTACCTATAAAGAAATAATAATAACATCTGATAAGGGTAAACGAATAACATGATGGCACAAATATCAAATGGCGGAAAAAAGGTTTTGTTCAAAGATCGACTAAGGCCCGCTTGCTGCACCACAAATAACTAAACACATTTAGCACTAAACATGTTTTGAACATCATTCTGTCTCTGTCATCTTCAAACGATTGACCGAAATAGATGATGTTTTAAATTCGTTTAGCACTCAATAAATTTAGTGATGCAATTTTGGGGCCTTAGACTTACGCGTGGCCAGTGTCATCTAGAAGACCCTAAATAGCCTACATTGCAATTCATATTTTCATTACGTCATTCATCCCTTCACAATAAATTGACGTATCATATTTGAATCATTTATTTTCTCACCGCTGTATTAATTTACGTAACCATTCCATTCCATTTATTTTTTGGACTTTTACGTAATGGCGTAAAGATGTAGATATTTCACCGACGACGTATTGTTGGCGTGGACGTCACCTTGACGTCCTGGAGATGTTGCGTTCGCGCAGCGTCTACTCTGCATCTATATTTGACTTTAAACTACGCAGGATCAACGTCAACAGCACTATTCTGTAAAATCTTACCGTGAAAATTTACGTGAAGTGGGTTTACAGTGTAGATGTGAAGCTAGTTTCGAACAAGTACATTGTTGGTTCGATATTATATATCGCAAGCTTACGCCATTGTGTACACGACCAGTAATTTTTAATTTATTTTGAATGTGTTTTTTTTCCACATTCCCGGCGCAAATCAAAGGGCTAGAGGGATGTATAGGTATGAGAAAAAACAACGCTTTGTAAATAATACAATTATTATTAATAGCACAGTATTACAATAGAACATAAATATTATTATTTAAGTATATTGCTGTTATGATATAAATATGAATTATACATCCGGACTTTTGAGTGGTTTTAGAGTTGTGGCGCATTCAATTTTAAGTAGCTACATTGTTTATCACCTTAAAATGCTTTCTAGTTCTTACTTTTGCCGCCTCATTTGTTTGATACGACTACCAAAGACATAACTATCGATAATACCTCCATGATATCGAATGTGTCACATCTCTAAAATATTTAAAACTTCCGCATGTATACCACAACCTCTAACCTTTTGTCCGCTAATTATAATATTTCGGACAATATGCATGTAGCGACATAGCATGTACATGTAGTTTAAATAGCGACTAACATAATCTTAGGTAGCAATAAGTATCAATAACCTTAGAAATAATTAGAATTAGAACTATTTATAAGAAGTTACGGATGAATGAAACTAATTTTATGAACAAAAAGATCTATCATCAATAGTGAAATGACTGCAGTTAAGCCAAAAAAGATACGCACATCGGTAATCTTTATATTTATGACCTATAGTTTGACCGAAACCGCTGTACCGCGCCAGGTATATGCGCGGAGAGACGGGGGTCAGTGCAGGCCGCTCATTCTTCAACGCTCATGCCCCCCCCCCCCCGCCCCCGTCTCGCCGCGTATTCTTAAGCTTCACCGGTCAAACTATAGTACAACCGTCGCGCCATAGAGTACCCCCCACAGAAGCAAATCTTCTAAGTTTTGTACTGTCGCACCTTGTCTTAGTATACCTTACATTGCGCGTTTATATGAAGTTTTAGTTGGGTTACCTACACTGGTTGGATTGTGACATCATAGTAATATTATAAATTTTGAAGTAACTCTGTCTGTATGTTACCTTTTCACGCCTAAACCACTGAACGGATTTTGCAACCATGGTAATAGCAAATAGGTATGTACGTACAGTAAAACTATTTTCTTAATGTCCCTCGGGAATCATTGCATTTCCGAATACAAACGAAAGCTAATTTCCATGTCCATAAATTATTAGATTTATCGTGTATAATAATTTGAATTCAGAAATAAGTACTTTATTGTGTTGTTACGTCAAAACAAAATAACAATAAAGTACTTAGGTCTGAATTCAAATTTATGGACATGGAAATTAGCTTTCGTTTGTATTCGGAAATGCGATGATTCCCGAGGGAGATTATTAAGAAAATAGTTGTACTGTACCTCCATGGTTGTAACAGCTCTATTTTTAGCTATTATCATCGCGCATTCAGATTTCCGAAGATAGACGATGATTGCCGAAGCGCATGCTTTTGCTGAGACATCTGTAGGTACATAGTTATTTTGTCAATGATAAAGTTTCTCGTTAAGATCATAACCCGTCACGTAGATATTCTAGTGTTTGAGATAGGAAGTGTCAAAAATATCAAATCCAGATTTATTACATTATGATCATGCGGAAGTCGTCTTGAGACTTCTTCCATATCGTAAGCTAGCAAAAAGTGAAATCCACTTCCGACTTTTTTTTTCAAGGTATTTATCTTTGGAGCTTCGTAAAATTGGTTTCATTTCTAAATAGATTTGCATAACAAGAGATATAAAATGCGACGTAAAAGCGCCATCTGTCTATACGTTATTATAAGTAGGTTTCTGCAAATAGCGTGTAGTCGCATAGTTATTATAATATTCAAATATACTGTCAGAATTTGCTTCTAAGAGTTCCTCTGATAATTTAGTTAACATATATAAACATGCTACGATTATATTGTTGTGATTAGGTGCATTTTTAAAATGTAATATGACGGGTGTAAATCGATGCTTAACGAAGCCGAGAGTCATATGTTATGTAGTCCTCCAGACTGTATTTCTTCCATGGCGGCGAATCCCAACGGAAACTAACTTTCGGCGCGGGAGATTTTATAGTGCAGGCGTGTGTGCGCAGACACAGGTGCACTCTCTCTTCCCTCACTCTCATAGTCAGATGCGACGGCAATTCGACACTCGCGGAGGAAGATCAGGCGCAGCACCAACAGCTAAACGTGCGCACCGAGGCACGGGGGTATCACACCACCAACTTCCAAACTCCGGGCTGGTACTAAGAAATTCCTAATGGACAAACCCAATAACACTTTACCCGACACACAAATGACACACACACACACACAACCTAACTTTAAATACCCCCACAACTCCTCCGTTACATGCACCCATAAGCAAAATGTTTTGTATGCGTTACATTGCGCGCTGCCGTAAATAGCGATTATTCACACCAGATATAAAAGTCGTTTCCCAGCAATATTTTTTGCTCAATGTTACTTAGTTTGATGTATAGAATGTGTATGGCTATGTGATGTGTCTTTTTACACCCTGTATCTTGTGACTATGAACAGTAAATTATATGAACCGCAAGCAGTGAATCGTAGTATGTTCTTAGCTAAGCGGTTTTGAATAGAGTTTATGTCTGAAGTAGTTAATTTTTTTATATATATTTGATATTAAAAAGTAAATATAACGACTTAAGGCTGCACCGCATACCCAAGACCAGACATTACATCTGGAATCTGTCAAAATTGGTTCGGGTGGATTGTTATCAGTGACTTTTGAACCTAATACAAATACGAGAATATAAAAAGTCATGAACTCAATTCAAGACAACTAGTCACAAACCTACCAGGTTACCCAAAATGAATAAAAACCATTATCTCTTACACAGAACATCATCAGACAAACAGATACGTCACGAAGCGTGTTCGTTACGAGACCATGCGCACGCGTTGATCGACGTCGAAATGGACAGCGATTTCGAGCTCGAATGTCAAGAGATCGCCAATAGACGGCAGGTGGAAGGCGACATAGCTGACAATGATCTACCGGACTTTATTTGTACGGCGTCTAATTTACGTAAGTAGTGATTATTTTGGTAGTCGATTTTGTGCCTTGGGACAAGGGAATAAGGTTTACATTGGATCCTTCGCCATCGAAACATTGCAAAGATTTTAGTCTGGGACAATTTACTTCTTGCCTTGAAGTTGACAGGTAAGATGGAATCGACTTTTATGCAGGCCATTCAAAGCACATTCTTGATTAACCTTTCGCATGTTCGGGCCCCCCGCTAATCGGACGTCCCTGTCTGTCGTTGATTTTAGATAAATAAACAATGAAATTTATTGTTTTACGGAAACCGTTATTGTCGGTCTATAACTACGAATTATGCAAACCGGTGTACATAGTTAGCTTTGTTATTAAATATACTATCATATTACGTGTATATTTTGTAGTTTCTATTTGTATTTTTCTTTAAAAATATTTTGTAAGAAGAAAATTTAGGGTTATGCATGCAACTTACCAACTTTCTTTCAAAGTGTTTTCGAAATCTGCGCACATACACTTACACCATTTTTTCCCACTATAACACATTTATTTCCACATACATTCACATACATTTTTCACTTGTAAACACAATATTTACTTTACTATAAAATAATTACGCTATCATGGAATTCGCGAATCCGCCATTAGTCACGCGCGAGTCATTGCAACTGTCAACATCCGGTACCCGCCTAGGGCTGCCCGCACCGATTTCAAAAATAAACATCGATAGTTCGATGTCGTAACGTATGCATAATAATTGTATGTACTAATAAATATAAAATTGTATGTAATTTATGACGACTTTAGTACAATAAACTAGGAAAAAGTAGCCAATTGGAATTAATAATAATTATTGTAATCTAATTGGGATGCAGATGTATGATTTTTTGCAAAATGGCCTCCACAGTTGATTGATATCTACTTTATTTATTTTATTAGATATTGTTGCTGGAGTCACAACTAATTTTGTATTGGTTTTACTTCATGGGATCGAACCAACAAGTATGCTATTGTGGAGTGAAGAATAAAGGATTGTTTCGAGAGAGCATTTTTGAAATAAACAAAACTCGTCAAATATAATCATAAATCAAAATCAAAAGTCATTTATTCAAACTGGGCTGAGAATCAGCACTTTTCGAACGTCAAAATTACATAAGACAGTCCCCCAAAACGCCCGCCCTTCACCACTTCCTAGTGCTTTAGCTGGGAAGAAGAAGTGGCGCAACAAACTCCCCAGCAGCACAGCTGTCTGTTCGGTTAGAAAACTTGATGCTATACAGTAGTATGCAAGATAATTTACTTTACACAACAAAAAGCATTAAATTAAATTATTTGCCATATGTCAGCTAGCACACGCCAATATACCATAAAAAAAAGCACAAAAACATCGAAATCTATACTCAAGCGACTTTCCCAAATAAAAGCCTCCAGGCATAAAGGGCGTGCCCGCTTACATATAGCTAGCTATCGTGAAGCCATGTTTCAAAATACATTTATTTACAATAACAAAAGTATAAAAGGCAATAATAATACAAATGGGCACTGGTTTATTAGTAAAGTAAAATTACATAAAACTTACATTTAGACATCTTAGGAAACAAATGCCCCACAATACAGTTTTAGTCGTAGGTTTTTGTCTGGAGTGAAGAAAGAATTGTTTCGAGAGAGCATTTTTGAAATAAACAAAACCAACAAAAATATAAAGGCAATATTAATAAAAATGGGTCCTGGTTTATCAGGAAAGTAAAATTACATGAAACTTACAGTTATACAGTTGATTATGGGTACCAAAAACTGACAGATATTTACTTTACATAATACAGTTTTAAAAACCTAAATTCTTTAAACCTAAAAGTGCTGGAGTCGATACGTGTATAAATGCTAGCCGAACCCATGAAATGGAAAGAAAAATATTGAGCGCTCAGTGTTGATATAGTGGGTGCCGTAATGTCACAGTCATACATCGTCTTCTACACTCTCTCACATCACATCAACATTCAAACAAAAAACAACTATTCATTTGGTTTCCTTTTTCGCCCACGGTTCCTTTGTTTGGATTCCAGATCCTCTGTTGAGGTATGCCACTTATCCCAACAGTCTTCCTCCAAGCAAAGGTAAACGTCACAAGTCATACAAAATGAATTAATTGATTTTTGCTCTTTGCTCCTTCTATAACACATCACACATCTCCTTCTATTAGTCCTTCCTTTCAAAAGTCTTGGACGGTGTAAAATATCTCGTCTTAGTCTCGTTAGTGTCGGTACCGGGCCAGCAAGAGCCTCTACTCCAGAGGGGCGGTGCTTTGAAATAATGGCTTCTGCGAGCTGGTAACGAAAGTCACGATGACTCAACGCTGGTAAGTTACGACGTTGCAAAGACTTCACATACATCACAAAAGCATTATTTATACTTACATTCAGCAACCTTTTAAACAATTTTATATACCATTTTACACCTCTCTTTCTTTCCAATAAGTACATTGAGAGTTTTTGATCCTTGAGATCAATCCCTCCCATTGTTTTATTGTAGTCCCTCACACACACGGGCTTGACTAATGTCTTCCCGGCCTTCAATCCAACGTAAGTGTCGGCATTGTGATAGGTAGATATAATAGTCACCACCTTGGTGTCTTTCCATGACACGAGAGAAACATCACCACTATGGCGAGCTATTATAGTCCCCTTTGGCACGTTTTTCGACACTTTCGCGATGTCAGCAGGCACATTACGGCGAGTTACTCGAAGTGTCCCCAAACAGTCAAAGCCTTGACTCTTAAGGTATCGCGCTAACGATGGAGAATTATAAAAATTATCCATCGTTACGTTATGACCCCGACGGTCAAGACCTTGCAGGAGGTTAAGGACGACCTTAGTAGATTTACCCCCTAAATCAGCACCAAGAGACGCATCCGTATTACCGAATGTGTCGGACTTACCTGTATAGATCTGGAATTTACTCATATAGCCAGTGCTGGATTCGCATAGCTCGTATGATTTAATTCCAAACCGCGCAGCCTTTGACCTTATTGCTTGTATCCAGGACAAGCGGCCCTTGAATAAGGTCAATGACTCGTCGATAGATATGTCGCGCCCCAGATTGTATAGGGTACTAAATTTCCCTTGGAGATGCACAATGATGGGTTAAATTTTTTTCAGCTTCGCGGACATCACTGTATTTACTGAACCAGTTCCACCATTTGGAACAAAATGAAGGAACTTGTTCAGCAAAATGTACCGATTATGGGAAAGTATGGACCTGAAGTTCGGCATAGCGAGATGTCCACCTTTCCAATATTCATGCAGTGATGTCCGGGAATCTATAGCCATCAACATGAATATCCCGAAAAGAAGCAAAATCTCGTCTCCATCAGTCTCGGTCCACTGATGAATACGAGAGTTTGTTTTTAATACCCCTTTTTCCTTCAACGCGTCGGTGGTCTCTTTGGCATAACGATTCGTTTCCAGGACAATTCGGTCTATGATACTTTTGTCCCAGATATCGGCAAAAGCATCATACCCCGAATCGTAGTCACGAATCGGTCCAGGAGCAGGGCCTGAAAACTCTTCAGGTTTTCCCCTGAACGATTCGTAACTTTCCTCCCAAGTAAACTCTGTCGAAATACCAAAAAGATCATCGACTGCGTTGTCCATTCCTTGCTCAATATCGTTGATTACATTTTGCGTGGGTTCGTCTAACTCATCATCACTGGGAATTCCCCTCCCATTACCGACTATATCAGTGATTTTGCCATCAAACTCATCATCATACTCACTATCAAAATCACTGCCATAGTCAACCAATCTTCTAGGCACCAGCCTAGACTTCGACGTCACTCCAGAAGTTGAGGGGCGCGGTTCAACTTCGGGACCGATGTCAATGTCAGCGTTTACAGGGGAAACATCGAAAGATGCTACCGCTGAGGTGGCACTAGTCGATGGAGGTACTAAGAGGGAAACCCCTTGATCACACGTCTCCAGCCAGCGATGCACATGCCGCGGGTCCTGCTCCAACAACTGCTCAGCTTCCTCATCCGACATGTCCATCGCTTCCACCCTTTCGTAGACACTTTGACTGTGAAAGAAGAAAAGCAATTGAAGTAACACCATCACCACCGCCTCCTATACAAAAGAACCTATAATATAAAATTTAAATACTTACAAGAGTGGCTCCTCTTGCTCACTTTGAACTCGCCGCATGGTACCGCTGGGGGTCTTTTCAATTTGAATTGACGCCCCAGTCGGTCGGATAGACCCCCTCGGTGTGATGAACACAGGGAGCCCGCACAATCTGTGAAAATAAGATAAATCGCAGACAAAGTACTAAGATGTCTGCAAAGCTTCAATGCGTATAGTTACTAAGACGATATTTACCGTGGAGGGCTCTTCACCACCGGGTCCGAGGGTGGCATCCGTGCGGCGAGATCAAATAGAAGTTTCGATCGCGCCATTGCGCTTCGATCGGAGGCACGGGACGACGGCCGCGACTCGCTTTCGGCATCCGATCGGTCCGTACTGACCGATCGGAGCCTTACCAGTCTTCTAAAAACAAAACTCAAAACAATGAACGGAACGAAAAACATACCCCTCCTTCTATCCCCCTCTAACCACCATTACCCAACAAAGCAAGTAAGATTATGTTCAATATTTTTTTTACATATAAAGTACAGACAACTTGTATTAACCCCAGGGGTTGAAAGTCGGGCAGCGCCTTGCGAACAGTTATTAAAACAACATTTACCCTGGAGTAGCAAGCTCTACTATACGGTCGCGCCGTGCCACCGCGCTCCGATCGTAAGCGCGAGACGACGGTCGCGTCTCGTTCTCTGCATCCGATCGGTCAGTGCTGGCCGATCGGAGCCTTGCTAGTCTTCTAGAAACAAAAATAAATGCAAATGACAAAACAATGAACACAACGAAAAAAAAACCCTATTTCGCCTTTCACCACCACTACTCAACAAAGCAAGTAAGTTTATGTTCAATAAAAGAAAAGTAATATTTTTAAAAATAACAACCCATGACTTTCTAACGCATATAATTTTGTAATCAACAAAAAAAAAATATCGAACATCGACTCACACAAACCACGCATGGACAACACTATTTCGTTCGAGTGCCAATCAAACATGGCGGACTTCCTTCGAAATATTTGTTAGCTTTGTCAATAATAGGTATGAATGATGACAAATGTGAAACTAATCACTAAATCTAATTTGTAAATAATAATAAACGATATATATTATCTAAAACTAATTGTTTCTACTCAAAAATCAAGATATCTACACAATAATCGACGAAAAATATGACGCAATCTTCGGCGAGTGGCCGATGCTTCCTCATAATTTCAATGCGATCGGTCAAATATTTCATCGATTTCTAATGAATAAACTTCACACACATTCTAGAGTAATTTATCTATAATTCTATGTATAAATCTCAATAAAATACTTACTGTTTCTTGGAATTCATCGCCTGTCAGTTTAATGCCGAAGTTTGATGTCACTCAAGTACAATTCGCGCGTCTTTTTTATTTTTTTTAAGTTTTCGTTCCGTTCGCAAACAGCTTCTAAATATCCAATAATGAAGCCAGTATTATTGGCATGAGGTTGGTATTGCGTTTCTATTAGAAAACCAAACGCTCCAATCAAAAAACAGCGGGAATTCAAATGTATTTAACATGATGCACATGGTGTATCATAAGCAGTTGGGGCATTGAAATAACATGATGCACACGTGTGCATCATAAACACGCGAAGGGTTAAACAGACGGCTGGTTTCTAGTCTCAACGTTATCGACCGAATGTTTTAAGTTTTGATAACGAACTCAATAATGATTTGTTTAAAAAAGAGTTTTCCATTTTGCAGATCACTTCGACTCATTAGTGAGTGAAAAATCGCGAACTCAACAAAACGGTGACAAGAGCGATCCGCAATCACACAAGCGTAAGCGCAGACGCATGAATGCCTGGTCTAAAGGACTGGTGGTTAAACGACAGAAGACGGCCAAGGTATGTTGTGAAAGTATAACTTGTTTCTATAAAATTAACAAAAGAATTGGACTTGACAGGATTTGTCACACTTTTCTCGATCGTCGAAATTACTTATTTACACATGGGTTAAGACGCAAGTGATGCTACCAACCTTCTAAGCTGCCCTAAATCGCACTGAATAGTCGGCTTTTAAAAATTGTTAAATAGTTAATTTTTTGTATGCTGTCGTTATGCGTGGGAGGACCAGAGCCATCACGAGAGACGCAAGCACGGACTATGAGAAATTAAAACTACTAAGCTTGCATTTTTGTAGTTTTCTTGTCTCAATGATACATACATCAATTCGACTCAGTCTGCCGAAGTTCAATGATGTACTCGACACTTTAAACAGTGCTATCAAATGTCCACAGAACTTCAAAGACTCAAGCATGGCGATAACAGACGAAGAGTCTAAAGAGAACAAGCCGATCACATCAACCCCCCTCCCCAACGGCGAGGTCACTACGTCATCAGCCTCAGACGATGACGCGCCGCTGCGACGTCCGCAAGACAACGACACCATGTTCAATATTACTGCGCAGTCTGTGGTTAACAACCATGTGTTGGAGAGGTAAGGTTCTAAGAAACAAACTACAAAAAAAAAAGTATGCGCTTCGGTAATCTTCGTGTTTCCGAATAAGAACGAACGTTGCGCCATAGAGTAACCCCCCACAGAGGCAATGCTTCTTAGTTTTGTACTACCGTGCTTTGTAGTAGTGCACCTATCGTTGCGCGTTTGTATGAAGTTTTCGCTCTGTCGGATTACCTACACCGGTCCCAGATTGTCATTTGTCACTCAAAAGTTTTGAAAAGTTCTTGGAATTGTGTAGAGTTGTTAATCTATAATTTTGTAAACATGGTATTACAATATAGGTAAGTAGTTCCAAGGTCGTAACAGCTCTATATTAGATCTCATCATCGCGCGTTGACATTTCCGAAGATAGACGATGATTCCCGAAGTGTTATTGTGAAGTTTTTGTGCCATTTCTTCACAGCTCAAACACTGACTCTTAAGAATTCTTGAGGTAGCTACTAAGTTTGTCTAATATATTTTTTGTGAACTCCGAATCAATTCAAAAATTATTATTTGCAGTCCCACGAAGTCGTCAGAGAAAACGCCGACAAAGACATCACCAAAGAAGAGGAATTCAGGGCACGACCACAGTGGAGGTTTGTATACTTTGGGTCACCTTATTTATTGGTGTTCGGTTTGATAGATCTTCATTTTCCTTGTTTTATCAGACTTCATTGCGGACAGTATCTATGCCATATATCCTGCTACTTCTCCTCAACTCTTGACCAAATCGGTTTCACCCGAGAAAGTTTTTATTGTTCTCCATCCAAACGACCAAAAGACTTAAACTGAATCTTTCCATCTATTCTAGACACGGAGAAAGTACTGATAAACAAGACTGAGTTAGATAACGTTGTATATAAGAACGCGAAATCACTGCGAACCATCGGGCTTGAAGCGATCCTGGATTTACACGCGCAAATGACCCACATAGTCCAAGCATACTCCACGAAATACGACCGAACGAAGTTACCGCAAGAACTTCATGCCACAGTCACTAGGTACTTGCAACACGCCAAGAAATGAACATCCAAAATGGTCGGCTGGACTAAAATTGTAAGTTAAAAGTTATGTTTGTGGTTTCAAATTGATTGTGGTAATGTAAGCCTGGTTAAATGTACAAATGAGGTTTAGACTAATGTTTTTCATCAGAACGTTCGAGGGAGATGAATTTTGAAAAACGAATAGTTGTGACGTTTGTTAGGTTTTTGTTTTTTCGCAAGGATATGGCAGGTTGTAAACGAGTAGATCAAATAAACGAGCGATTTTAATTCTTAATTACGTATTTAAAATGAATCTGGATAGTTTAATGTATGAAGGTGTAACAGCCATGACAATTACACGAATTGTACGTTAAAATGCTTCCTGCGACTTGCTTTGTGTAACGGAACGTATTAAAAAGATTAATTTAAAAACGTATCACAAGGTTGTTTGTTACAACATCGAAGTGGATATCGGTATCGATAAATTTTAATTGATGTTTTCAAATAGTATCGAGTTAAAATCGGTAGTGTTTCTAGTATCGATTTACCATTAGTATTAACTGTCATCAGTATAGATCGTAGATGAAACCATTGGAATTTAACATTCCATGTTTATACGAATTCTATCATATCTACAGCGCCTCGTCCATGACGTCAAAGGGTGATCTAAGCTAAGCCGAATCTGGTTTAAGCTGTGCGTTATTATAAAATTGTCGTATAAATTGGTGCAGTGACTACATACAGTCCGTTCACGGTTACTTTACCTCTGACAGCAGCAACCCAATAGCAACCTTATTGTAACGATAATAAAGATCATTATGAATTTGACAGACTTGTCAATAGCAGCAACCCAACAGCAACCTTATTGCAACGGTAATAAAGATCACTGTGATTTTGACAGTGATGCAAACTCAGAGGTAAATTAACTGTGATCGGACTGTACCTACCTCCTTAGACTGCTACAAGGATCTCTTGGCACACGTTGTTGGTACACATTTGTGAAATTGTTTCGCCAAATTCTAATTAAAAAACAACATGACAGCGTTAGTTTCGATTCTTGCCACGCGCCAAGAGATGCTAGTTCAGTTAACAATTGGTTTCTTTAGAAAGTGGACAACGGCCACACAATAACGTGTGTCCAAATACAGAGGGCTTTTTGACAGCTAATGTCAAATACTGGTGAAAATGATAGATTTTCATGACGGCCGTTATAATATGACGGAAACGCTTTTCTTGGAAGCCCTAGCTTTATAGTCACAACCGACACCACTAGAAACGTCTGTGCTGCGCACGCGTATTCCAGTGTTGATCAAACATATTTATAATAGTGCAATTGCACCTTGATTTGGCTTGGCACAAATCATTCTTAATTTCCTGTAGTCTCTTCAAAGTAGCCAGCAGGTTACTTCAACATACTAAAGTCTACGTAGATTTATTTATATTTTCGACGAGGCGCTTAAGGGTGGATACAGACAAACTGTATTTAGACCTAGAGCTTGTTAAAACTATTCGTGCTTTCAGCCTGACTGCAGTATGTCTATACCCACCCTAACTTCGATAATTAAAAAAGACGAATGTTGTGGTCCTCAATAAGGACGTACCGATCACTGCCTAAATGGCTTTGCGATAATATTATTAAAACGAGTAATTGTGGATGATAAGTGGCGGTGGACGCAAACTTGTCGAAGAGCCAAACAATGTTAAGCAATAATTAACTTTGTGCCATTGGTATAAGGTTGAATATAGCATTAGTACTTATGAAGGTGCGGTTATGAATGCGCAATGTTGAACTTTCGACTTTATTACGATAGCAGAAGAGTTGATTATGTTTCGTCAGGTTTGTGTTAACCTAATAATAGTCCAATATTAACCATTCCTAATGAGCCAAATTGTGAGTGAGATTATCAATATGTAGCGTCTGATTGAAATGCTATTGGTTTGAAAGAATAGTAAATAAAAGAGCGTTTTTAAAAAGCACCAATTGCATTTTACTTTTGTGTCTGGTGCTCTAATCAAGCACTATTTCGGATAGAAACAGTATGAGGAAGGTATATAAAAAAGAGTATGAAGGCGTAATTCCTATACATACCCGTAGAACCTGTAGACAACGCCATCTGTCTTCTAAGACATCAATCAGTATTAATTTACGTATTACCAATATACATCTTTTCACAATTCATTCCTGTAGAACAAATTTATAATTATTATAGTTAATACATTCATCACATGATCATTAGGTACCTCGTTAAACACTGTCATGTAATTTGTACTTAATCCTCATGTTTCATACTATTGGACAAGCGATGGCGCTGTTCTCAAAACAGTTGTTTTTAAGTCAAATGGTTCCACTCGATAATTATTAGGTCCTATAAATAAATAATTGTAAGGTGCTCACTATAAAGCTTATTGTTTATTGTTACCATTCAGGATGTTTTCATTATGCTCATGGTTGTTTATCTTTATTTTTATCATTTCACAAGAGAGGGCCCCGGACCAAAAAAATATTTGGTAGAAAAAAGTTAGGGAGTCTTTTATGTAACGGTTCTCTGCAATCTCGATTAGGGTCCTCAAATTATATTTTAGGTGCTCAAAACGCTATTACTATCGTTACCATCTTTCTTTGTAATTTTACTGGTAATACCAGTAAAATTAAAAATCAAACCTCTTTCCAATAGCATTTCAATAAGTCTCCTAGGTTAGGTTTAAAACTATAAACAAGTAAAAGCCCGCTAGTCTGTGATATGTACAGAAGGTTTATATTACATTGTATATACGTCCCTATTCGCTTCGTGTCAGGTTGATGCGCGCTTGCTCATGCACATGGCCTATTTGATTAGTCCAGAACAAAATGTATTCCGTTATCGTAAAGTATTATGAAATAATATAATGTTGTATATTTAAAACGAAGTAATTGTTATAGAAAACCGACTGTAAACTAAAGCTCATATTAAGCCTTATTAAATTATATAAAATGTGTGCATATAAAAAATAGTCGTAACTCTTTTGTTTTTATGAAACTTACGGCTAATCAAATAAGTCATGCGCCTTAATATAAACTCCTATTGAGAATAAAATTCATAGTCCTTTAGTACCAGAATTATAAACAATTTGGCTTTTTAGGTGTGACACTGATTTGCGATTTTTTGAGTAGATTTTTACCAAATAAGCTGAACTAACGTATCTTGCTTAAATTAGGCTAAGGTTGAACTAACATTAAAGTAACTTTAGATATTTTCATTCATGTTTAATTAATTTTTATATTTAAATAAATTATTATTCGTTTTTCTGTGGCGTTTTTTATGGAATTGTGTCCATCCGAATTTATGGGTCGATATTGGAGTGTTTATGGAATCATTGGAATATTGATGTTGTTTAGATAGCAAATGTTTAGGATGTAAATGTTATGGGTGTGTTTTATGGCCATTGACTGTTTAAAATCACTTTTTATTGAAGATAGATACGATATCGCTAATGTTGCGGTTTCCTATAATTTAAGAGCGGTGGCTGTCACATAACGGCAGTAGTGACCGCCGTCATGTAAATGATGGCGACGGGGTTTGACTTTTCAGTGTCGGAAAACGCTCTTTAGCATGCTCAGCATGGCCTCTATAGAAACAGAAGAAACGGAAGACAAAATGCGAGACTGTAGAAAGATTTCTACGGCGCGATGCCAAAATTAAAAAAAAGAATGACTTTTTGTTAAGAAAGTGACTTGTCTTCGCTTATTAGAGTAGAGATAGAAATGGTCATGCTACACATGTAGGAAAACCCACCAACTTAGGGTACGTTCCGAATTGCACTGTAATCGATTTGAGCGTGCTTACGCCCGTTCCGAATTAGCGTGAGCGCGATAACGATGTCCAGTGAATCGTCATAGATGACGTCATGACATGCGCCATCTTGCGATAATGCCGACCTTGCCTTATATCATCGTGAGCGCTGTCAGAAATGAGAGTTGTCCGATGAGCTGTTGATCTTTTTTGAGTCGCATCTTTGGTCTTATACATCTCAACTAACAAAACAGAAGTGCCAATGCGTAGAACTTCTATTTTCAAAAAAATATCCAGTCGGTCTTTCTTGTGCAAGGTTAGGGGTTGACGTTGAGCGAGCACTGTGAGCGCGTTCACGAGCGTTCCGAATTGTTGACGGCTCTCAGCTGTCATAACCGTGATATCTAAATCGGACCGCAAATTATTGATGTGAGTGATTATGGCGTAATTCGGAATGTAGCCTTACTTTCATAAATAACGTTTCAGTGACGCCATTCACCGGTAAATTGCGGACGCTATGTGGCGGCCACCGCTCTTCCTTAGCTTTAGGTATGCGAATATGACGCGAAGTTAAGCCGTGCAAAAGTTTTGTGCGAAAACCAAATAGGACGCATATCGTGGCCGTATATTAGAACAGTGCCTAATGTGTGGTAAGCATTGTAAAAGTTCTGCATTTAAAGTCGATATAAATTTTAAGAAACATTAACTAAATAAACAATGACATAATTGGGATAGTCAAGTACATTACAACTGTTTTCTTAATGTCCCTCGCGAATCATCGCATTTCCGAATACAAACGAATGCTAATTTCCATGTCCATCAATTATTAGATTTATCGTGTATAATAATTTGAATTCAGAACTAAGTACTTTAGTTCACATGGAAATCATAACAAAACAACAATAAAGTACTTAGTTCTGAATTCAAATTATTATACACGATAAATATATAATAATTGATGGACATGGAAATTAGGATTCGTTTGTATTCGGAAATGCGATGATTCCCGACGGACATTAAGAAATTAGTTGCACTGTAAACAGTATAATGATTTGTGGCAGCTTTTGATTTGTTCACTACAATTTAAGACGTATAGATCATCATTCCTTTTACTTTATAAGGTTCATTTTATATTTGAGTAAAGTGAACATTATAAACTTTCCTCTAAGATTCAAAATTAAGTGTACAAATTAAACTCTGCTGATAAGACGGGAAATGCTTATAAAATCTTAGACTTAAATACGAGTTGTGAATGTCTGATCAAATCGAGTAGGTGCATACGAAATTGATTTTTTATTTACTTTATGCTAGGTGTTATAATTGCAGTTACGATTTTAAAAGTAGTTGTTATTAAGACATTTCTGCACATTTGGAGTAATAACTGCTATTTAAAGCACTTGCTAAATGAACTAAAAGCTTCTTACTTATTACACATTTAAACAAATTGCTATAACTTCTTACACACCACTTGTCCAGTCCATTTTCTTTTACAAAAAATCGGTACTTAGCGGTCCTCTGCAAATAAATTTCGTTAATTACTTTAAAACCTACATTTACTAAGTTCCACATAACTTAAAAGTAAGGAGAAAACATTAATATTGGTTTATTAGTACTTAAAATACTTCAATTATATAAATAACTTATAACATTTCTTCAGTATAATGTGTATATAAAATAACATTGTCGAAGAAACAAACCCGTGTGATATTGATGGAATATACTCAACATATAGCCCATATATTAAACAAAATAGTTACCTCAAAACTTTCCGTACCCCATTTACTTCTTGAGGCGAAAAAGTCGTAAGTGAAATTGTCGTAACATTACTTATGCCCTTTTTGTCTGAAGGTATAGTAATGTGCAATTTTTACTTGTCGGTATAGAATATATAGTATGACGTAAATGTATAACTAAAGGGGGGGGGGGGGATTATTTGTTTAACCTGTGAACTATGATAGCTTCATTCAGTATTTCGCAGTGGATATGTCTACGGCTCTGCTCCCGTGGACTACTGTGCCTAAAAAAAGCCGTGCTGATGGATTTTCAACGCTCAGCTAAGCGCCGAAAGTTGATAATCCAACAGCGCGCTCTATTTTAGGCATTCATGTCGCCTGGTGTAATTGAAAACGGGCATAAAACCATATTAAACCGGTTTTGTCGTGTTGTCAAAATAGATTCAGTCATCATTGAAGCGTCTGGTGTTCTAATAACGGTTCTTGTATTATATTTTTACATAATTGAAGTCCGTGTTCTATGATATATTGTTGTAATACTGCGGGTACGTCGTTAAGTCATTTCCGCACGTAAATGCGTAACTATGTTATTCGAGTTAAAAAATATATATTTAAGAAAACTCGAATAAACTAAAATGATATGGTATGATAATTACTCACTCTACTTTGGATCACAGGTTAATCAAATTCGTTATTAATTTCAATAGATAGAACCTCAAAAAAGCTATAAAATTGTAAGACAGATTATAAAAAAGTGTGTAAAATTAATGAAAACTGCTTGCATTTGCTCAAAGTGGAGTAAGTACGATATTTGTAAGCGCTGACAGTATCCACCGTTCGATTAATGTATAATTTTGTATTTATAAAATCATATTTAATGAAACTGAAAATAAAAGGGTATGATTTCATGTGATATCGAATATTTTGTTTTATTGTCTATCCTCGGACTTCTTAAGGGGCATGCGCTAAGGTAGCCCGCGAAATTCAAATTTATTTACGTTTTTTGCAATTTGCAGGACAGTGTCAGGTTGTATGTTGATTAAAATATGATTCGCGACCGTATCAAATATGGCTTTACAGAATTATAATCATTAGAATCACAAATACAACTCCTTAAGTTAGAATTGCCCTCAAATGTCATGATTTCATGAAATAGTCATTCAATAGGGTAATATGAAGTTATAGATACGTATTGCTGATTCTAATGATTATAATTCTGTAAAGCCATATTTGTTATGGTCGCGAATCATATTTTAATCAAAATACAACCTGACAGTGACCTGCAAATTGCAAAAAACGTAACAAAATTTGAATTTCGCGGGCAGCCTGAAGATTCCGCCTTAATAGAAAGCGATAGAAACTTTTTGTTCGGAAAACCAGAAGGCGCCATCTGTCGGTGCGACCACGCGTTCCGGTTCACCGAACAAAAAGTGACATATGATCGCGACGATTGCTTTCTAATAGGACGCGGCATTACCATGTGTCCTAATCGAAAAAACCTGTCGCACGAATACGCGATCGTTTACATGAATTTATACAAGGTGCGAGACGAAAATACAACAATAAAGTAAACTACGTATTTCTAATGCCGTTTCCAGTCTACTTACGAAAATTCAGTCAAATAT
This sequence comes from Griposia aprilina, assembly GCA_916610205.1. NCBI lineage: Eukaryota > Metazoa > Arthropoda > Insecta > Lepidoptera > Noctuidae > Griposia > Griposia aprilina. The sequence continues at coordinate 16,729,585 of OU744302.1, forward strand.
ATCTAATAGTTTAGTCACTGTAACTACTCAAAGATTGACAGAACCAGTCGACATATATTATCACTACTACTTATTTAGTTTTTTTGAAAACATCACTTTTTTAATTTCGATGCTAGGATTTATTTGATAATTCCAAAATACTCTTATGCGTTAGTATTGGATTTTTTTTCAGTTTTTGTCGTATTGTCTCCACATTGTATATGACGTACAAACGCGATTTGATTGATCGCGTGTAAGTACGTCATATTCATATAAACAAGCGCGAAGATTGTGTACTCGCTCGACTGTCGCTACCTACCTACTTCCCGTACTTATTTTTGAAAGGTAAGAGTGAAATTCCTTGTAATTGTGAAGTAATTCATCTTTCTTTTTGTAGTAGATCAGTATAAAACACCGCTACGTTTTAGCACAACAATCTTGAGGTTTAAGAGGAGATTCAGGAGTAAGAGTGTCAAGGTAAACTGTCGATTGAATGCTACAATTGTGCAGAATCGAGCCTTAGGCCTGGACCACACTTGTATCGTTTTGGGTTTGATTTTTGCGTGGTCCTTTGCGTTTGGTGCCGCCTTGTATCGTTATTGCTAGTTTTTGCATGGTAGTGTATCATTTTGCGCCCACAGGGCATGCAACGGAGGTCTGTTACACCAAAATGATACACGGGTGGACAAGGCCTTGGTGAACTTATTTGATGGAAAACGAAGAGAAAGTACTGTTGTCAGCGGTGTTCATTGTCTGCAGCTTATGGCTGGTTTTCACTAAAGCGGAGAAGAGATGTTTTGAAAACAACCAAAATGTTTTTCACTCCTCTTGCTCAAAAAGTCCGTCATTGTAGGCACTAGAGCGGGGATAAAACAGCACTTTTTCCTCTAGGGGAAAAAGTTCTTTTTAATTTATTCCGGTACTAACGAGCCTACCAAAACGAAAAAGTCTGGATTCTTATGTAGAATAATCATGAATAAATACTCGACTTATTACTGTTTCATACAAAAAAAAAACATTTTATTTTTGAAAATGGAACAAAAAAGCGGCGAGCTCTTCGGTAGAATGCGTGCATTGCGTTGCGGCTCCAGAAGAGATTATGAAAAAAGGCACTGGTGATAAATCTTTAGAATGTTTCTCTAATTACAAATTGAATTGGTGACTGTAATTTATTCTTAATATTGTATTAATTTATATAACGCAATCGTAGTGAAAAGTAGAGTGTAACACACGGCGCTTAAAACCCATTATAACTCGGTTTCCATTTACTCCCTCGCTAAAGCTCGAGAGAAAATCTACCTGGTATAAAATGGGTCATTTTAAACCCTTGTATATATTTTTTTGATTTTCTTCAAGCTAAGCAGAGGTAAGTGAAAATAACGCACACCTATTGGTTGTACGAGACAAGATAACTCTCTTCTCTGCTTTGGTGGAAACGGTTCTTAACTTGGTATTTGATTACAGGTCTGAATGTCATAACATATGACCGTGCATATCATCTTATGGATGTACCAGCCGTAAAAGCCCATCATTTGCTAAACCTCTAGGTCTAGACGTATGTTGTTGAACAGGGCTACGTTTCGACTGCAACTGAGCTGCAGGATATTTTGTCTGGTGAGTAGACTCATGTTAACTTACTGCAGTTTTTTGGAGCTATGGGGACATCCATTAATTACGTGACGTCACATTTATAAATCTAAATTATTAAAACTTAATTTCAACTGTAACGGTAAAACTTGAAAATATTACCAACTCTATCAATACGATTGTAAGGTTTAATTTAACATTACACAAAATAAGTATCTGACGTCAAAAGGGGGGAGGTTACACAAATATGACCACCTGTGACGAGGGCCCTCTCTGATAGATATGCTTATCGTTACTGATTTGAATGATGGTCAAGGGTCTTTGCTATTACAGCATTGCATAACTTGGCAGTCATTGGACAACTTTAGGACCCGTCTTCAATGACATGTGCGTAGGTACAATACTTTTCGATCCACCTCAACCTACCCCAATCAGTGTCGAGATGTTATTTTTTTTTGGGGATTAGTCTGTCTCCGCTTCTGACATGTTCTCCCACAAAACTTCCGACATGTGAAATTCGAGTAGTAAAATGTGACGTCACACAGCTATCCATTCCAAATTCTCATATAAAATCACAAAGTTTTGCCGAGCGTAGGTACCTACCTATTTACGACGTCGATCTACAAACACTTTGCAACTTTGTCGAACCTCAAATCACCATGTTTGAGCTGATCCACCGGCTGTCGGTTTCATTAAGTGGCAGCGCAAACTGTGCGTCTTGTAGCTGCAACAAGAAGCAGAGCTTTCCTTTGAATCTGCGTTTTGTCGCTGCGACTAGACGCAGAGCTGTCGTTTTCGGCTGCGGCTAGTTGTCATGACGGACGTTACCTATGCAGGAAGCGATCATTTTCTTTGAGTATTCGAGAGAGCCGGTCAAGTTGTTCCCCTAGCTGCACTTGCCTTAGTGCTTATCATGCGAAAGCGAAGGCGCAATCAAAACACGTGCACCTTTCTCAGCGCTCACAGCAAGATTAACGCTGCCCTGTCGCATGCGATTGTCGTCAGTTGTGCGCGTGCACCGTGCGTCTAGTCGTTTCGAGAAGTAGCGAGAGCGTGCGACTTCCCTAGCCTGTCGTTGCGACTATGCAACTTGACGTCAAGCTTTCCACTCTACTAAACTCAAAGCATTTATTTCAAATAAACCAATTACAGGCACTTTTGAATTGTCAAGGGGTCGGTCTGTTAACTCTGCCTGCTAAAAGTATCTATGATGCCGAGTCTCGAACCGTCGCAGCCGCCGCTTTGTTTGGACTAGTTCGAGGGCGCTTATTCCCGATGTCCACCACTGGGGGACAGCGAAACAACTTTAAAAAATTATTCTCATTGTCCACCACTGGGGGACCCTTCAGGGTTTGAATAGGTCGAATTTGTTCCAAATCCGAATCGAGGCACCCCCGACTTCACGTAGTCTTTTGGCTGCTACCCTTAGAGTGTATATAAAAACCGGAGGCGCGAAGGGAGAACAACCCCCGCCCGCTGTAACAAAGTAGGTATAGGCACCCGTGCGAGCCGTAGCGACTGAGGCTGGTCGCCAAGCCGAAACTGCGTTGGTGAGCATGGGTGCCTATCCTTTGTTACGTAAGAGCGAAGGGGTTGCACTTACCGCAGAGCGCCGGAAACGATGCAGAAGCAACTAAGTGTTTTGAGGTTAGGTAACAATAATTTGCCCCCCAGTTGTGGACATCGGAAATAATCGGTTGGAGAAATGCTAACATCCCCGTCTACATTAAGTGTTTTGAAGTTAGGTACCGGTAAAATGGGGTGAATCGTAACGAAACTTTAAAAGGGATTTTAACATTGAAATATTATAGTCTGTCGCCAAAAAGGACTCTAACGTGTATACTGTATTATAATTAACCGATTACATGTCCCTGTTGGCAACAAATTATATTATTTAAATGTTAAAATTCCTTTTAAAGTTTCGTTACGATTCACCCCTGCGTTCCTATTCACCCCGCTTTACGGTAGGGGAGCGGGCCCCATTATGGGATGGGTTCCCAATATGAGATAGCAGGTTACTCCGGTTTACAAGCACCGCCATCTCTATTACGGGCAGTGAACTCCTTCCATTTGTTGTCCAGCGGCCATATTGAAACGCTCACGCGTCAGTCGCCATTCAGTTAGACGGGAGGTTGGTTCGCGCAAATACTCCGATTACGAGTTTTTTTAATAGTGAAGTTAGAAGTTTACTTTTCTTAAGGTAAGTTTGCTTTTTTGTTATTGTATGTGGTCCTGCAGTGTCTAAAAACATTTGTGTTGAGGTTCATGTGTTGATTCTTGCTAAAATTCAATTAGGTTTTGTTTTAAGACCACGTGTTAGCAAAATACGTAGTTGTCCTAATATGGGATACCTGGGTGTGCCTAATATGAGATATCTAATATTGGGGTACATGTATCCTAATATGGGATACAATCCTAGGTACATGTATTTAATAAAATATCATGGATTATAGTTCATTATCATTAGAGAGAGCGAGGGAAAGGTCTATAATCCACCACGCGTGCCCAGTGCGGATTGATAGATGTCACATGTCTGGGTTTTTTTTTAATGTTTTTATTTTCCTCTCATTGAGGAGGCCGTGTCCCTGCAGTGGGAACATTATAGGCTGATGATGATGATCATTAGAGGTACATAGAGGTATTTACTATACTTGCTAACCGATCAAGTTCTACCCAAAAAAAATTAAGATCCAAATGTGCTAATATTTAAAAAATTGTTTTAGATGAGTACCAATGAGAAAAAAAAGCGAAAGAAATGGGATTCTGATAAGATGCTGAAGGCGTACAATGCAGTAAAAAATAAAGAAATGGGCTACTTAAAGGCCTCTCAATTTTTTAACGTCCCAAAGTCAACTTTGGAGCATTATTGTAAAAGTGTCAATCCTATAACAGAGCTAACCTCTATGAAAATGGGCCGAAAACCAACTTTTTCAGAGGAAATGGAACGTGAGCTTGCAGAGTACTGCATTACAATGGTTTCAAAGTTCTACGGACTGAGAGCCTCTGACATCCGCTCTTTGGCGTTCCAACTGGCTATAAAGAATGGACTGCCACACCAGTTTAATAGAAGCAAGAATACTGCAGGCCGAAAGTGGATGAGAAACTTTCTAAAAAGAAATCCTCGATTGTCTTTTAGGACACCTCAAGCTACATCTGCTAAATAGAGCCAAGGGGTTTTCAAAAGGGAAGGTAGACGAATTTAATGATATTTTGGAGAAAGAGTTGGCAAAAATTAATTTTGATCCAACAAAAATCTACAACGTTGATGAGACTGGCGTGACTGTAGTTCAACATAAAATGGAAAAGGTCTTATGCCTGAAAGGACAGAAACAGGTTGGTGGAATTTCGTCGGCGGAGCGGGGAGCTCTTATAACTCTAGTCACGTGTATGAGCGCGTCGGGGGTCTTCGTTCCACCCTTATTCATTTTCCCCAGAGTTAACATGAAGGAAGAGTTAAAAAATGGTGCTCCACCTGGCTCTCAGTTTGCGTGTCACAAATCTGGCTGGATACAACTCCATATCTTTACACAATGGATTGTTCACTTCATCAACACTGTCCACCCATCTAAAGAGTGTCCAGTTATACTGATCCTAGATGGACACTACTCTCATACAAAAAATATTGATGTCATTGACAAATGTCGGGAAAATGGTGTCATTCTGATATGCCTCCCCCCACATTCGTCTCACCGAATGCAGCCCTTGGATGTATCATTTATGAACCCATTCAAGACGTACTATGCCAAAGAAATCGACTCATGGCTAAAAAATCACCCTGGCCGCGTCGTGACTGCATTCCAAGTTGCAGAATTAGTTGGAAAGGCATACATGAGGGCTGCTACACTGGAAGTCGCCGTCAATGGATTCCGTAAAAGCGGAATATTCCCATTCGACCGCAATCATTTCAGAGACCACGACTTCGCTGTACAGGACGGCAACGATGATGACACTAACATGGATGTGGAAACAGCTCCAGTCCTATCTCCAGTTGCATCGCATACGGGCTCACCGACAATCCTGGCAACTACTAGTGCCGTTTCAGTGCACTCACCATTACCATTTCATTTCGCTGTACAGGACGGCGACAATGATGACACGAATATGGATGTGGAATCAGCTCCAGTCCTATCTCCAATTGGATCGTATATGGCTGTACAGTACGATGACGCTGAAGACACTGGTATGAATTATGAATCATCTCTAGCTCCAGTCCCATCTCCAATCGCATCTTCTACTGAATCAGCAATGCCCCTAGCGACTACTAGTGCCGTACCTGCGCACTCGCCATTAGCATTTGCTTTAAACATGCGTTCGTCAAATTCCGGTGCTGATACGCCTTCGCTATCAGTTTCGACTCCTTCTGGTGTCTCGACTCTAGCATCGCTCGCCATGACTGCAGTCCTTAGTATAATCTCATCAGGTCCAGGTGCTGAAGCGGCTCCGCTTCCAGTCCTAACCCATAATGAATCAGCTACGGTGCCGTCGACATCAAATGACGAATTACCGGCTCCGCTTCCAGTCCTAGACCATAATGAATCAGCTACGGTGCCGTCGACATCAAATGACGAATTAGTTCATTCTCAAGTCTCGCGCAGTTCAAGGGCTCAAGCCCGACGAAAATTTTCCATAAAACCGGCTGAAATCAGTCCTTTTTCCACAATCCAGCGAAAAACCAAGAAACCTGATCAAGTATCACAGCTCCGAGGAAGAAAGCCTTTATTAGTCACCAGTTCACCATACAAAAATGAATTACAGGAACAACTGAATAAGAAGCAAGAAAAACCAGGAACATCTAAAAGTAAAACGAAAAAGGCGATGATTGCTAAAAAGAAATCTAAGACTGTTCAAAAAACCAAAACCATAAAGAAGAACAAGAAGATTACAAAAAAAAATGAAAAAAAGAAGATATCAGTAAAGAAGAAGATATTACAAAGTAGCTCATCTAGTGAGAGTGCCGATGAAGACCCATCACTGATGAGCTCAGATGAAAGCGAATGTAATGAAGACGTTGAATGCATATATTGCCTAACTGAATATTCAAATGACATTGCTGGAGAAAAGTGGATACAGTGCACAAAATGTTTTCGGTGGTGTCACGAGTTGTGTGCTGGTGTAGAACCGCATGTCAATAACTTCAATTGTGATCTTTGCCGAGATTAGTAGAAGATTATATGATTAGTACAATACTACAAGACTGATTGTGTTCGTAATTAATATACCTACCTATATATAAAATTATATTTTTTTTTTACTTGCAGCCTAATTACAACCCACAAAAATAGATAAATAGATTATTAGATAGATAAATAGATAGACAATTTATTATATAAACTATAATAATAATTAATTCAAAATTTAATGTTTTACATTGCCATGCAATTGTATTCTTCTAATTTTCATACATTTGAAACTACAAACAAAAAATAAAAAAATCATTATACATATATTAAAAAAAATAAAAAAATAAAAATTGACAAATAATAAACTGTTTCCTAATATGGGAAACCATATACCACAATATGGGATATCCCATTATAGGTGCCATACGCTAGGTGTTTCCTAATATGGGATATCCCACATTTGGAGTATATGGTATCCCATATTAGGAAACAGTTTATTATTTGTCAATATATATGATTTTTTAATTTTTTGTTTGTAGTTTCAAGTGTATGAAAATTAGAAGAATACAATTGCATGGCAATATAAAACATTAAATTTTGAATTAATTATCTTGTTTTGAGCAGAACTACATTACAAGTTTCTTTTTTATTAATGTTCAAAAAAAACTATCCCATAATGGGGCCCGCTCCCCTAACAATAATTTGCCTCCCCAGTTGTGGACATCGGAAATAATCGGTTGGAGAAATGCTAACATCCCCGTCTACATTATGCGTTACACTTCGTCACTTTATTGGGAGAGTTGTTGGCGTGTTTGTTACAAGTGGGGACGCAGCTTTAGATACATTTCTTCTAGAATACGATGGAAGCAATTGTTTGTGAATAGGAACCAAATAGAAGCAATTCTTTTGCATAAATTCAACGTTAAATACGCCTAGTGACCGTTCATCCTGACGGAGACCAGAAATGAACTATCTTGTTTTTTGCAACCCTTGTTTTTTTGTATCAATGTAAGTCTGTAGGTACCTAATATTAATTTTGTAAAATAACAGTGAAGAGACCTTCGTCGATCAAGCAAACTTTGATTTTCATAGAAATGCCATTATGACTCTCTGAAAATGATCCTTATCCACTATTTCATATTATTTGGAGTCTTCCCATTAAGGAAAAAAATACAAATGAAGATGTAACACAATACGTGAACAAATTGGACTCGTGAGTCGGGTGTCATAAATAAAATGAAACGACAAATTGGTATTTCATATTTTTATTTTTTACACTTTACGTCGGTGACCGTAAACGAATTTTACTACAACGCTCCATCTTTCGATTTCAATTACACTTTAGAATGATACTAGAACATAAATATTTTTTCGTATTTTATTTAAGATCAAATAGATAATCTTTTTTACACCCTAATGTAACGATATCATTTAATTTAATTTGTCATTATATTAAGCAAAATTACAACAAATTAAATTACAAAATAATAAAACTTACAATTAATTATACTCTTTATCGGAGAGAACAATTATCTAAAAGCTAAAAATCATTGCAATTACAATTTATAAATACTCGTAACAAAAATTGAAGGAACTAAATATTTTGAATTTTTACTAAAATTAATACAATCACATTTTATCAACTAAAAATAAGTACTCAATGTCGTACAATATATTATCTATTAATTCTTTACGTTATTACATTTGGCTCCTGATGTCACCTATGCTTAATGAGAACAGTGCTGAAAAGCTGAACGTAGTAAGAACATGTCTAGCGGCGTAGAGGTCGAGAATAAACAGAATTTACTATATAACAAAGTGTTAAAGCAATAAGGTAAACCACAGAACCATAAATATACATATAGACATATACAGAACATATTCCGTTTGAACTTTGTAAAACATTCTCTTATCATAACCATTTCGTCAATCGCAGGACCTACACATTAACAAATAACAAAACTTAATTACAAAAAAAACTTCTCAATTAAAACTTTAACAAAATCACTCTAATACTGCTGAAATTTGTACGAATTAGGTAAATATTGAACGTAATCTATGGTCACAAGTCACAACACAAGCTCAGTGAACATTGTAGAACAGTAACACATCGCCAACGCAACTCGTGAAATCATTTCTTTACAATTTTTGGCACATGTATTTACGTTTCATACAGACAAGACAATTGTTTATTTATTCAATACATGACCTTATTTTATTATCTACATGTGAATCCGTTACATTTAAATACAAAAGTGCGCGGTTTTTGCATTCTTCAATGTTGCCAGCGTAAACGGAATGAGAAAAAAGCAATATAAAATCTGTTAAAACTATTACAATATTTTAATCATATTTAATCGTTTAATATATAAAATCCCTGTAATGATAATATTGTTATTATGAAGTGACACTATGTGTTACTACTGTATGTAGGTATGAGGATTCCATTGTTGCTGTACTGTTATGTGAAATGTACAATATTTTTTATAAAATAGAATCGTAAATAGTGTTCAGTCTTCTGTTGAGAGATTTTCATGTTCCGTCGACTATAGTTAATTAATTTGGATGAAAATATCGATTATTCCGAGTAAAACACGCAGAACATTATGTTGAAAGGAATCGAATTGTCATAGAACGTAAATACTGTTAGATTTGGGTATAGCGTATCAAGGAAACGATTTTTTCAACAGATATTATAGTCATTATTATACAAATAATATTTACAACAGGTAAAATCATGTGTTCTAAGTAACCACACGGTATCTCTAGTGAGACTGTATACATTTATCTAAAGCCAGATAGTATTGAACGATTTATTCTAACTTTCATTATTTACTAAAATCTTGAAAGCTCCTTTTCATTTGAACATTGAGTGCAGATACATTATTTGTCTAAACGTGGCGCGCACTGTCATTTTCTTTTGTGGAAATTCATTGAAATTGTTTCTGAGTTCAAGAGACTGGCCATTACTAGAAGTTGATACTGAATTTTAATGGCATTTTTACCTTTATAAATTTTGGAATACACAGATTGTCCTAAGTTTCCTAAGTACTAATCAATATAATAATTGCAGCTCTTTTCCTCATCTCATTAATTATTATTGTAAACAAAACGTGAACGAAATTAAATTCCTTTTTTATTGGACATGGTCCTCGTTTTGCGCCAGTTAGTGCTGTATCGTGGGTAGTCTGTTGAATTTTGTGACATTTGAGTTTGGAACGCTATTTCGAACGTTTGGTGAGTGGATGTGTGTGACTAGTGCGTCGCGGCCCCCTGTGACGTCACGTCCCCCACTCGGCCCAGCTCACTGATTCACATCACTAACACTACAACAATTACAAATACACTACTATTTACCATTTTAGACACATATAAATGTCCACCTTATTTACTGGTTAATTCAAAAATTTATATCCCATTAATTTTTTATAATTAACTATTTACATTTAAAAATTGTTTATCATCGAATTATAACTATTATTACGAAATATTTTACAAACTTTGGTGAAATGCAGAAGTGAATTCGCACGTACAACGTATTATATCTACAAAGGTTTCACTATGAATGAAGAAATCAATGCATTATTATATTCAATAATAAAAATCGTAAGAAATTATAGTTCATTATCTAAAAATAGGGAATGTAACGGAATGTGTTAACAATAATGAAATTCGGAATGTCTTAACGATAACAATCACAACACCTTTCATACTTATTGCACTCCTTCAAAATAAATTATCGCCTATCACTTAATATGCGATATTAATATACATTTACAATATTAACACATCTTTTAAATATAAATTTAACTAATTTAATGCGGACGTCGCCGGTCGCGATCCCGGAGATTCACAAATACTTCCTAATAGAATTTACGTTATCCGTAGAACTGAAACCTTTCTAGTGTATTCATAGTAAGTTCCAATTTAGTATTGCACATTAAAACAATAGCAAATATACACGGGCGTTCAGCTACCGTCGAAGTTATTTAAGCGAGTTTTAGGTTCCAATCGAAATATTACACTATGTGGCCGCCTCGCCAGATCCTTATTGATTTCCTCGCGAGTGATACCTCTACAAAAGTAATAACAATAAATAGATTGTGTCACCAAAATATGAAAAATGTCTTCACACGTCGAATGTAACAGCTCTCCATTTTTCATACTTCTGTGACTTACACCAATTTTAAATAACGTGTCACCTCACCATTTGGTTCGTAGACATTAAAAAGTTGTTAAAAGTTTTACTATAGTACCACTAAGCACACCAACTTTAAGTTCTGTCGCCAGTGATCGACCACAAGATATAAAATTAATTTCTAGAACACGTAAATATGTTTGTTACGAGACTTATCAATACACTAACTAAATTCCAGTTTTAGTCCGTCAACAGATAGAACAAGCGTGTTCCTGAAGATGTCAGCTGCAACAGCGGCGGGAACATCGGAGCCCGCTTCTGTACACCTAGTGGTTTGTTAACAGTTGAAGGTACATGCATATTGGAGACATGTCGGTACGACGGACCTAGTCCTGTCCGTTGTGGTGCAGCAGCTGGCGCGTGTCGGGCGGGTGCGGCAGGTGCGAGGACGCGCGGTACGAGTCGCCCTCCTCATCAGCCGAGTTCTCCTTTGACCTGTCACTCTTACAATCCTCCTCTTTCGTTACTCCTGACAGCGAGTCCAGAGCCATCGGCATCGACTGATACAGTTCCCTCGCTTTGTCGTTCGGCGGAAGTAGATGCAGCATGTTGAGCGGCATCGGAAATCCTGGCGGGAACTCCGGGTAGAACCCTTGCTGGAATGGATTGAACATGGGATTCGAGGCGATGTCTGGCTCGGAGCTCGCTGGTCGTTGTGAGTGGTCGTCTTTGTCGTGGTGTTTGCTTGAGGGTTGGTTGTTGTTGTTGTTGCCGGAGTTAAGGTTTAGCACGTCCAGGGGTCCGCCGATACAGTCTTTCCTGAGCTGCTCCAGCTTTAGACTCTTCCCGTACTTCCCGCGCACGTACATGAGCAGCGAGTTGTACGGGATTCCGAAGATCCTGGAGGCTTGGCTTGTCGTCATCTTCTTGTTCCATACGTGCTGCAGCGCCTCCGTGAGCTCGGCGTTCGTCCAAGATCGAGGCGGACCACCGCGCGGCGCGCTGTGCTGACCCTTCGGTCGCCCTGCGGAACACAGATAACATTATTAATCTATGAATGCGGTTTGAGGTTTCGTGTCAACGAATCAGAAATGTTTAGCTAACTAATTATATAAGGAAACAACTGCGAGCGCGGAGTTCTGTGATTTACGAGCGGCGAAGTGCAGGCTCCGCGGCACGACATGTGCCGTGTGCCGCGCCACCGCGACGGCATTACGCGAATGCACCATTATCTAATAACCATGTTTCGGCTGAGCAATAACTGTGTACGGAGCGAGCGAGTGAAATGAGCGGGTTGCGGCGACATTTTGTTGGCGGCGATTTGTCATTAATTCGATGCGAGCACGCGACTATTACGGCGGTTTGTCAAAAAGAAACGCGGACATGCATACGCCGGCGACGTCGCCCCTAACTTTATAGTTTTATAATTTCAACGGAGCACGTTAACTCGATTCCGATCAGATAATTCGAGGAACAATTCGGAACGTCGTTGTCGGAGAAATGATATTTTATTATGGAAATTAGTTTTTCTTTTAATAGTCGTCGAGGGACACGCGAGCTTAGAAAATTAAAAAGGATGTTTTCTATTTGTAGCTCGTTAGCGAGGGAGCGGAGCTGGGTACACGGGTACCTGTCTCGAGCGATGGAGCTAATCGATCGGAGACTATTGTGCGGGCGTCGGTGAAGCCGTCGCCGACCAGCCACGGAGCGTATTCAAAGCATACGTTAGAGTCGGCGTCTGTTCCCCTATGAGATACGCTATCAGATCGTCTTAATAAACATTTGCTCAGAAACAATGGGCATTTAACATTCGCGCGGCGAGATTGCGGGACCACTCGATGTGTGATGGGGACGCGAGCATGCAGCGCGTGCATTATTGCGCTTCGATCCTTTGTTACGGCTCGGCACGCGTCTACTATTTGTGATGTGAGTGTATGAGCGCCATTGTTCACAGATATCTTGAATACGTATGTGAGTCTTTCAAAGAATATTTGCTGTAGGCTTTTATTGTGGCGTAATACAGAAACCGGTGGTTTATTATTCGATTGGGAGTCCAAACTTTAGAATGCTTAGCGAAGTTAGGATCTGCCTTACTCAGAAAGATCCATTATCAAATGACTACCTAGTTCAGTGTAATTTTGGCATGCTTTATGCTCGCTGTTATTATTACAAAAAAAAGTATTGTTGTCGAATGTATTGCGCTGCTTCGGGCCCGTTTTGGGGACAGCCCGTGAATTGCTTGATTTGACCATATTGCCGATAAATCCTAATTAAGAAAATTGTTACTTACATTTCTTTTTAACGTTAGTAAATAACTGTGCATCAAGCGGCGCGCGGTGTTCCACGTCCATCATCGGGTACATCTTATGCTCCATGCCTGGCGGGAACAGCCCCAGTGGAGAGTCCATGCCGAACACTGGAACAAAACAGACAACAATGTTAGTCAATCAAGAAAAAAATCAAGTGTAAAAGAAAAGGAAGGAACATATTATTGCTGATTCACTCATTTTCAATAAATGAAATAAATATTGTGTCTGGACATGAGATACACTTTACGGGCTAATATCATTAAATCTAATACCGATTCTGTAATAGTTTTATTACCTAACCGAGCGTAAATTAGAACATATCGCGATTTCGATGACAGTAGTGACCCAGTGGTAACGGCCGCGACTTACGAGTTGTAGGTTTGAACCCAGACAGGCGCTTTACTTTGTGTAAATTATTTCATTACCACTGATCTCCAAACGCTAAAGGAAAACACCGTAAGGAAACCGGCATGTCCTAAAAATAAAAATTCGAAGACATGTGACATCTACCAACCCGTACTGGGCCCGCGTTATAGATTACAGCCCACTCCCTCTCACTGAAAGGGGGCCTGTGTATGCTATAAGCTGGTTATGAGAGATTTCGAAACGCACGCTTATGAACGACTGAGATACGTCACAATGCCAAACCTGATGTGCCAAATTTACGCTCGGGTACGTACTGTAGTTATCATTAGTTGCTTAATACAATATACCTACAATTTAAAAGCTTATAACTTAATGACAGCAGCTCACTGAACCTGAACCTGCCAATCACTGTTGCTTAAGTACTACTTGCTTGAATTATTGCTTTTTAAAGCTCGCTCGCTTTTCGCTTAGCTTTGCTGTCTAATTACACCTATTATGCCCTACGTAAAAGTTGCATATTACATTAGATCAGCTGTCGCATATTTGCAGATGTTATTGGCAAAGGGATGCTGCAGGCAGCCGATAACTAGTTAATGTCTAGTCGCCATTCATAAACCCACAGGTAGGACAGTCATAGTATCCAATATGACAAGTTTAAAACCAGGGATGCATCAAAATAACCTATTTTGATTCATCCCTGAGAGTTATAAACTTCTCAGCATAATGCCGATTCACGGACACGGACGTTATTTTTCCTTGGATCGAAAGTCTTAATTATAAAATCTGATAATACAGAATTAAAATAAAGTATTATAATAATACTTAGTAAAATACCTAATGACATTTTTAATTATAAGACATTATTCTAACTGCTCATTCAGCAAATAAAGTGTGGTGACCTATAGAATATTAAAAAGTTTTAGCGACCTAACTATATTTTTTTTTTATACTTGGGTGCCTTCATGAATTGGCACTAAAACCTACGCTAGTCTAGGAACCTAAATTAAACTGGAAAGACGCCTGCGCGTATATTTTGGCCAGAAATACTATTGTTAGAAAACGATTAGAGGTTTTATAATGTAGTGCCGTTAACTACAGAAAAATAAAAACATGTTATTTCGTAAATAAAAGTGCCATTAAATCAATAAACATAGTAAAAAAAAAAATATAAGTTGTATTCACATAAGAAACTAATACGATTTTAGAATGTATTTTAGAGTAAGGCCTGTTACAAGGCACTTGTTGCGACGAGTAGTGTTGCTACTCGACGCTAGATGGCGTTAGCTGTACTTACAACGCAAATCTTTGAGTCGATCCCTCATCGCAAAAGTTTGCTTTGTTACTTTAGTTATTCGTCTAATGAAATTATAAAGGGTCATTAAGTAGTTTTTTCATTATTGATCCTTTGGTATATATTGTACAATAGGTACTAGCAATTTTTTTTATATGGATATTGACAGAAAATCTTACTTATATAATATATACGTGGGCAAGAAACTATACAGAAAACAGTATAGTAGACATATTTCATTGCTAGATGCAATCATTTGCCATTATCAACACTAATTAGTGCATTCCTGATATTAATTTTAATTGAAAGTCTTGAAAGAAATAAAATAATTTCTAAATCCATCACTAATTACAATAATTATTTCCTATCTGAAGGGCTTGAAGTGGTCGGTAACAAGACTGTTACATACATAGGTACAATAAATAACAACTCGCGTACCTAGTGTCGTCGCCCGCTAATCGAATGCGACAAATCGATCGACTTCGTTGCTTCATTGCGAATCTTTTGTTCCATAGTGTTTATACTTTGCGTTCATGTTTGCCTGGTACTTTTATATGTGAAAATATTGTAATTGTAAATTGATGTTTTTTTATTATAAGTACTTAGCAATCGATACTAAATAGATTACAATATACAAGCTAATACTAAAATATTATATACTATGTACAAGTATATAACTAAAAATAATAGAAGAGCTCATAGGGCATCAAAAAATTCTTCCGCATCGCTGTCAATGGGTTATGTGCCCAAAGGCTGGCAGCATGGCCACGTTGGATGGCAATGCTGATTCTTTGGGCAATAGGCCAACCCTCTGGTCACATCAAGTGAAATTTGAAGTATATAAGATCAAAGTCACAGAGTTGTCTCAATTAATTTAATAATTAAAATTGCACAGTAATTAAGGACGTCATATTATACGAAGTATGATAGCGAGGATTTTTTAATACCATCAATCGGAAACTGGGCTATTTTGCTTAGCACATACGGTTGATCGGTTTTGTATAAAGGATAATGTTACTAAGCCCAAAGGACAGTGCCAAAGATCGTACCTATACATTAACACATCAAAGGAATGCTTATTCTGTCGCTTAATTTAAAGACAGACAGACAGCGAGAAAAATTCAAACATTTAGCCAAACTCACAGAAATCGAGATGAAGAATTGCATTTACTCAGTATTCAGATGAGATGCGATTCAAGGAGTAGCAACGTATTGTGCGACGAATCGATATCGTTGGCGCTGTTTTACACCGAGACACCTCTTGCTTAGTTACTTATGTAGATGTATCTAGTATTCTTATCTTCAAGATTATTGTGAACGTGGAGATTCGAATTTCAAAGATGGTTTATGAAGCGTTATGTCGTGAAGAAAGTTTGAAGTATGAATGTGGATGGCTATATAAGAATAGGGGATGCCTAAGAAACAATGGAAGGACTGTGTGAAAGGTGATATGGCTAGAAAGGGGGTAACTACCCAGATGACGACTAATTGAGAAGTAGGAAAGAAAAAGAAATGTTGAGCTGACCACAAACACACCATCTGTACCTATCTGTACCTTACAACATCTGTACCTAACCTAACTATGTTCAACAAATAAAAATATTTTTATTTGTACAAATTAATTGAGAATAGAGAATGATGATTTAAGTAACGTAAGTCGTATAGGAGACATTCATTACCACTTCAAATTCAAAAATGACAAGGTGGCGAATCACCAATGTCAAAACTAAAAACAAATGAACATGACAGTGCCTAAAACTTCTATAATTTTGGGTTTAGAGAACTTTATTTCTCTTAAGAACTTTAAATGACAGTTCGCTTATTATGAGATACATATGTGAAAAAAACTAGTACTATTAACATTAGTTACCTTTAAGGTGTTGGAGACATTATATTAGTATAATTATTCTGATTTGTTATTGTATATCAAATGTTGCGATGTGTTGCCTTAATCTGAGTTTGAATGTATTTATATTGTTACATTTTTTAATATCTTCCGGTAAACTATTGAATTAAATTTAAAAAAATTGAGCCTCTTCTTCCACCTAATCGTTCTCTCATAGCTGTGGATTGTAACTCCGTTTCAACTAGGTACTTACAAGATACCTATGAGGTAGGTTCTCCTAGCATTTAGTCTTCGGTCATAATGTTCAATTTAAATGAGCATTACACTCTAATTAAATCCACCGTTTGCATATACAGCAAGTGGTATCAAAGGCGTAATTATCAATAAAAGTTATCGTTATTTATCTACTAGCTATCATATTGTAACATTCAATCACCCCTGTTGACAATTTGACATTATAAAGTACGTTGAATGCATCTATATACGTCCTGAATATTAACTCATATAGAATTCGAATCAAGTCAGTGAAGCTTTTGCCACTAAAAGCAACTTTCTTCACAGTTACATGTAACTGTTCATTTATGGCATTTTGCCATGTTATCTGCCTGCATTACTACACTAAACGTCGGTGAGTCTAATTAGGTAAACTGCAGATAGGTACATTACCACGATATGTGCACACAGACAGCAATTTTACTATCCACTATAATGTGTACGGTTTACGTCATTTCGAAACTATTAAACCTTAGAAATTATGTTCTTAATTTAAACTATATTCCACATTTAAACGCACATTTGGTTGTCGATTTCGTATTAAACTTATGTTGTGTTGAATTAATTCAATTTTCCGCGCGCAGTGTCTTTGTAACGTCGGCTTTAACTTTTACTGCTGGCGGTCCTAACGAACCGTTAAAACATGTCACTAGTTAGAGCAGCGAGCCAGTCCGCGACTCGTTATTTTGCATAATTACCGACAATCAATAAGCCCATATTCGGATCGAAGACTTAAAAATAAACTTTTCAAGTGCATATGTTGATGTGGAAAGTGGGTTCTGTCGATCATTGGCTACCTCTATTTTATTTGAGTGCAGTAGGTAGTTAATTGCGGTTTATACCTTTTGGAATTGGTTTACTGTAGCTCGTAATAATTGGATAATAGAACGTAACTGGAGGTCGTAACAAAAGGAATGAGGGATTCTTGACAGAGAGGAAAATATTGGTGGAAGTTTCACAAATAATGTTATACCTACAAGTATTTGGTTTAACGTGTTTTACAAAACATTATATAATATTAGGAATAACAATTAGGTTTATTAGCTAATGATTTTTTACCTAATATTTTAATCTCAGGTTTTTTCCGTTGTGGTAAGTCTTCTCGGTACAAAATATGGAAAACATCCAATCCCAGGTTATTCCCACAACACCTTTCAAAGTCATGACGATGTCATGACTTTTCACTTACAGTTTCTTCTTCTGTGATCATTGGGTACTTCTTGCGTCTGTCTTACAATGCCTTGGCAAACTGATGCCTTGGAATTTGGTCCAACATAGAATCTGTGTATTTCGGATTCGAGCTCTTAATGATATGCCTAACATGGCACGGTCCACTCCATGGCCCTTTTAAACTTATCGCGGTAATCTTAGATTTAAGCGTAGATACTTAAAACGGCGGTTACAAAATATTTAAACGTTAGATTTATGCATTCTGCGAAGGAACCCAGCATAACACGAAAGTTTTTGAGATGTCATGAACTATAATTATACGGATCTAATTAAATACAGTAAACGGTTCTTATGATTTAATTGCGGTACCCTAATAAAGGTAGACAAATCTAGATCGAGACGCAAATACACTGGGTTGTTTTAATTAGGAGATTTTTATAGTT
Source organism: Griposia aprilina (assembly GCA_916610205.1). Taxonomy (NCBI): domain Eukaryota; kingdom Metazoa; phylum Arthropoda; class Insecta; order Lepidoptera; family Noctuidae; genus Griposia; species Griposia aprilina. Next base: position 16,748,107 of record OU744302.1, read on the forward strand.
TGTGTGAAATATAAAATATTGTAAAGGATATAATTTATCAATTACTGATTGTTAAAAAGGTAATTATTATTATTGTTTTATTATAACGCAGGCACAAGGTTAGTGTCTTAAGAAACGTATAGTTAGTTCAATAAGTTTTTATGTTATACGCAATTACAGAGATGTAAGGTAGGTATTACATATTAAATTGTATAATATACAAATCGTAGTGGTGGCAAAAACATGGTTAGGTAACTTTACAAACGCTTCTGATGCAAAATGTAGCATTTTTTGTTATCATATTCCACTTTTCTCATTATAAGTCGAAACTTATTCCAGATTAAACTGCCTTTCAAGTTTAATATAATCCGAAATAAATTCAATCATCTAATCAGGCTAAATATCGATTTGGAAATAGGAGCGAGTTATCGCGAAAGTTGACAGTTTTGTAAAGTAATTTAACGTCACATTAAAAAATAGAAATAGTCAAAATAGCTTTTACTTTCTACCATCATTGTAAAATTGAGTTGTTAAACCTGTTATGACGTACGTGAAAATAAACTTCGTTTTGTTACCCCAAGTATAACAGGTGCCATTTTCAGTATTATTATATTACGTCACAATTTCTAGCAGAATCGCGTAAACCTTGCGGTCAATTAGTCGTAGCACAGTCGGCGCGCTAGACGCTTTCTAATTCCGGTCTCTCGGACCCCTTCAGAGAACTATTCGACCATAAACAATGATTTACGAAACACACCCGATAACCAGACGTGAACGCAATACGTTAGCACGACGACGACGATTCGATCCGACATTTTTTCCACAATTTTCACAACTTCATTTTAAAAGACTTTTCGCAACATATTCGGGCAGTTAACAAAGTTGTTCTCCAGTCTATTATTAATCTGATTTAAACGAAATACCCACTGAACTTCTCCAAAACAAAGTTTACGATCGATCGACGCTCGCCCCATATGCAACACGCGTTGAAATCGAAAGCGTTCACAAACTTAGTTCGCAACTCGGCTCAACCCTTTCGCGGCCATGTGTACACAACTTGTCAAACTTCACCCCGTTCATTCAGACAACAGTTGACGCACCCTCTCTCTCGCGCGTGGTTCACGCACGTGTGTTGTTTCGTCTGTCTCGTCACACATGCGTGCGTTTTCCCTGAAACCCGGCGGGATTGAGAATGTCCTGTTGCGCGTTGGGGGCTTCCTGCGAGGGTGTACTTTGTCCGAGGCGGGTTATACGCGCATGCAGCCACGTGACGTGATGTTTACGGTTCGGGAAGGGTCCCATTCACGCGGTGTGGTTCACACATGCACTGGCGGTGCGGGGGAGGACGCTGACGTATCGAGGTGTGTGTGGGAGTTTCCGCGTGTTGTCTACGGTCAGGCAGGCGCGCGTGCTCGCCGTTTATTTTGCAACGAGATTTACAACTATAACTGTAAATTAACTTTATCGAGCGGGCCCGAATCTAGGTCGTATGGAATCAGCATTAATTATCGCTTTAATCTAATACCGATGTCGACTGTACGTACAATAGATCACATGATAGATAGTCGCTCACGCCAAGGATACGAAAGCAATAATATCGCGGGACGAGAAACGCCATAACTATTAAAGAACATGCCGCAACTGGGTTAATCTATTGTTTCAGTGAAATATACGTTATAATCGATGTGAGGAACAATTAAAGTGGAAAGAAGTCTAGGTCGCTGATGATGGGCATCGTCTCCTTGCATTGTTCGAGAAGATCGCGTGTCCAATATAAGTCCCCATTACATAAATAATATGGGGTGTAAATACCGGCGAATGCTCATAAAGGCAACTTAATATTTATAAGACTGGTAGACCTTGAGTACCGTTTGATTATCACTGATAAAACAATGGCCACTTACTTGTAACGTTATTTTATATAATCTCGTGTTTGATAAAATGAACTGGTTCATAATTTATATAAAAAAATTCGTGAACATTTGTTCATGTGTGAATCGTAATTAAGCTGCACAATGACAGAACGGTTTCAAAACGAAGCGCAAGAGGTGTTATAACAAGATCACATTAGCGTGATCACACACGGTCACACGACGCCTGGGAGAGTTCACTCACAAATGAATTACGGCTAACGCGATAATTTCGTAAGGCCACTCATCCAATTTTGCTTTTAGCTATTGAAATGTATTTTCGTTAACTTTCCACCGGTTGCGCGTCCCGTGTGAAGTTGTAGGAGGCCCCGCTTTCTATTGTTTCCGAACGAGCTTCCAAAATGAGTCGCTCATTGTCTATGCGCACGGACTACCATAGATGAGGCTTTAATACCAGACATCTCATTTTTCTATGCTCGATTAGTAGACCACACAGCATTCTTACTAGAACGGCGAATTGGCCATTGTTGTATGGAGATTGGCCCAGTCATCTAATTACACGTGTGATTGATTTTGAAGGGAAATCATTTTGGTTGAAACTTTGGTTCGTTTTTCTATAACGGTTCAATTTAATCAACTTAATTTGAGTTACAGAACACAAACACAACCGAATAATGTTGATTACGTTAGCAAAAATATACGATTATTCGTGGACAAATTAATGTTCAGTAATTATCGACAATTTCCTTCCAAAATCTTGAAACATTTAAAAATATTTACCGTGGAAATGGTTTATATCTTACTTCTTTATTAGAATATACATATAAAGTAGATTCCTAAAAACAATAAAGCTTTTTACTAAACTATAACAGTTATTATAATAATTCTTCTAAGGAAGAGAGCACAAAGTGCACGAGATCATGAGATGAAGTTTAGTATCGTAATTTACTTAAAGTAGTTTTTATAGTCACTGTTATAAAATGCACTTGTTTAAAATGCGATTTATGTTTACTGCAAGCCATGAATAAATAATGCGGTTAACAGCTAAATCTTAAAATACTTTCACCGTACGTTATGTTTAAGTACACTATAACTTTCAGTCCTTTCAAAGTTCCGAGTTATATTCATGCACAGCTTTAAGATATACTAGATTCTACCACCATATTTCATATTTGAAGAGATTTGCGACTTACGTCTATGTCACCGAGAAATATACGTGCACTTTATGTACCAAATACCAAAATGAATCAGACGAAGGGTTAATTTTTTATTGAGGTTATGAATCATACAATTATTTGCTATACGCCAAAGTAATTCGTCATACAGCCTTCACTGTCATACTCATTATTTTTCTGCCAGAGATTGAATAAAGTAGTTTAACTAGTTTACGTTGCACCATTATAATAAGTTAATTATTATTTGTTTGATCTTTGCAAATGGAAGTCAGTTTCTCATAATATATTTTGCGGTCACTCGCTTCCGTTGCGTATGTAATCTAGCATGTGGAATGGTATACAAAACGATTGCGGTCGCTCGCGAGAATCGATTCCAAGAGGCCAAAACGATACGAGTAAATAAAAAATCGATACGGTTTATAATCAAGTGTTAGCGACTTTCTCTGCGAACTTAACAAAAAGTTCATTGTAATTTATATGAAATTAGTTTGTTACGTAATTTTGGAATTAGATATTAATAGAATTTGGCGGCGTTCATTCTATTAGGTTTATTAACGGAATATTATTACAAGATTACTGTCTTGTTTGTTCGCACGTTGACGGAAATCTTTTCTGGAAACGTGGGTCGGTGGGATGTAAATAAATTAAGCAATGTTACGTGGATTCTAATTTTAAACTTCAGTGTTCTAACACTGAAGTTGGTTTAGCCTACTGCTTCAATAAAATCGTATGATTGCGGACAATGTTGAGGAGAGTCGTTCAAAATTGCCGAGATTAGGAACGTGATTGGCTTTCAATCATTTCATGAACATCATTAATGAACCATGTTATCGAAATTAATTAAACGTAGGATTTACATGACACTGTTTAACAAATATTTGTTTAATTAAATAACCGGCCTGTTGTGACGCTACAACTAATCAAAGCACGCAGAAGTCACTTCTTGATTTTCGGTGCGTCAGACCGAGACGTCAATACTAGGTAGGCAGGTACTTCATTCAAGAACAAAAACAAATCGACTCCATGTTTTTGACGCATGTTTAGTAGAATTTAGTTGAGACATGGTTGGGGCACAGGTTTGATGACCGGCTTGACAAAACAGGAAAGGAAATTTAAGTCTTAACACCTGTGGGAAATTAACTTGAAAGATGATTTACCTACAGTACTGAATCAACAAGAAAAATGTCGTGAGGAGAGTTTCGAGTATGAATGTGGATGGTTATAAGAGTAGAGGAAGACGAAATAAACGATGGATAGACTGTGAAAGATAATATGGCTAGAATGGGGGTGCCTACCGGGATGAAGACTAGAATATGGAAGACTTTTTCATACAAGTTGCGCCACCTTCAAATAAATTGGACTGAATCAGCAAGAAACGAAGTTAAGATTAACACAAGCATTTTTAATGAATACTTTTTATTTTATTTATTTACTAGCTTTTGCCCGCGGCTCCGCCCGCGTGGATGTCGGAAATTATCCCACGGGAACGTACTACCGGGATAAAAGTAGTAGCTTATGTCCTTCGCTTTATCCTACGTGTTAATCCAGGTTATAAACTATCTGTGTTCCAAATTCCATCCAAATCCGTTCAGTAGTTTTTGCGTGAAAGAGTAACAAACATCCATCCATCCTCACAAACTTTCACATTTATAATATTAGTAGGATTCAAAATCTGATTAACAATAACATATTTATATCTGACAAATTGCATAACAGTTTGTCGGCAGTTGTTTTCGTCTAGCAATGGATTGATGTGCTAAAACATATAATTATGCAAAGTAAACCAGAAAATAACATATCTACAGTCGAGAACAAAAATCTCACATTTTACAAATAAGCGTTCACGAAAACTTGAGGTTTGTTACAAACATAGCTATGGACACAATGAGAGATGATGTTTTTGTAGAAACCTTTTAAGTTGGGCCTCTGGCTTCACATGCGATGTCAGTTTTGGGGGGTTGCTCATTCACTAATGTTGGTACTACGTACCTTCTTGTGTTTTACAAAGCTTACCTATTGTCTAGCTAATGTTGAGAGGTGGGAACGAAACTCTCCGCTTCTAAACAGATATAAAGCAATGATACTTGGCGGCAAAATTAGGGTGTCATTTTCCCGGTTTTTTTTTTGATAGACATGTCGAGCGTTTGAGAATCTATGACGACCATAGTCTACCGTTACCTCGGTGAGAACAGTTCTAGCCAATCATAGACAATTATCCGGGTATCAGCTATTATTACTTTATAACAAATTGGGGGCTACCGTCCAAGTATTTTCACATACAGTTTATTTGAAGTCTTTTATACGGTTAAATAGTTACTAGCCAATCTATACAACAAAAGTGTCTATCTAGATTCACACAATTCAATCAAGATAATCTGGAATCCGTTATCAATTAGTCCATGTTCGTGTTTTTCATTATAAATGTCAAATTATTTCTTTTACAAAGCAAACGTTACATAAATTATGTTGATGTAATGGAAAGTGAGGGGCAATTATAAATTAAGTACCTTTTGTTATGTTAGTAACGCAACGAATGATGTTATACAAAAGAGTGAATGTGTTCAAATGTGTTACTCATAATAATAATATCCTGCAGACCGATTTCGGTCACGGTGGCCAATCTCAACGTAGATTTGCCAGGTACGCAGGAGATATTATAGTGCATAAGTGAGTTCGCAAACCCAGGTGCACTCTGTGTTCCTTTACTCTCATAGTCCGATGGGACGGCAATCCGATACGACCGAGGAGAGATGAGGAGACATCAGGCGCAGGATCAACGGTTTTACGCGGTTTATGAGGCATGGGTATCTTATATATTATAACTCAAACTCAAAGCATTTATTTCAAATAAACCAATTACAGGCACTGTCAAGGGGTCGGTCAGTCAGAAAGATGAAGCTAGTTGCCCATTCCAAAGCGTAGTAGGTACCTATGGAGAAGAATAGGCAAGAAACTCCATGGACACTCTTTTAAATCAAACTATTGGTTACATAATTCATGTTGAAATTATGCATGTGAGAACGATGCAATAAAAAGACAAAAACAATTCAAATATTAAAAAATTAAAATAAGCCGTGGCAGCTAAGAAATGACTAGTCCCTACTGACGGCACCCGTTCACGAAAATGATGATACACCACCAAATTCCAAACACCGGGCTGATACTGAGAGATTCCTAATGCAAAAGCCCAATAAAGGCGCGACGCGACAGCTCAACACAAAGGCGCCACTCGTTGCGCGACACGCGGTGCCTTTGTGTTGGCTGTCGCGTCGCGCCAGTGTGTACGAGCCTTAACATTTTGCTCGACCTGGAAATCACAACCCAGAAGTTGCTCTTGTGGCTACGAAGCCAACCATACTTGTCAAACCTTCGACGTAAGTGTATTAGAGGAAAATGAATTTAATTATTGTTTTACGTATGTAGTTCATTTGTTTTTATGTTGACAGCGTCATTTCGCGTCGCGTCACACACACACCACACTTTACGTCTGATTGATGACCAAGTTTAGGTGTGTAATTAGGATATTTATTACTTTATTTCTATAGGTACTTGGTTCATTTAATGTAGAGGGCAAACGGATGTTGTAAATTTGAGTAGAGGGTCATAGTGAGCAGTTGCTTCCCATATTATTGCAAGTACTTAGTAAATAAAATTGAATGTTTTTTATTTTAATTTATCTAATGATGGCTCACTTCTTCTCACAGAGAGGAGGCCTGTGTCCCACTAGTGGACTAGCGGGTACATGCTGCATGGGGGAGTGTGTAACTGATTACGCTTATTCTAAGGATACGTTACAAGGATGGCCGTTCATTAAATCTCATTCATAAGTTTTCTTGCGACGAGAAATATATTTTTGAAGTTATCAATGAATGTGTATTTTTTCATTTCCCCTACTTACTTTCCTTTTGGCGAAAAATTTGCATATGCATGGAATGAAAGTTTATTGATATTGAAGTTACTTATAGAAAAGTTTAGATTGATTTCAAAATTGCTATTTACAAGTGCGGTTGACCGCGCAAATGATTTGTTGCAACCTGTGTTGCCAGTTAAGAAATTAAAACTCCTTGTTTGTTAACCCATAAAAATCGACATTACCATTTATTTTAGTACCTTTAGATTTATACAGTGTTATCTACTCTCTACTATAATAAATTAAAGGATGAAACTGGTTATGTTTATCAGAGAACATCCATCATCTACCCTATACATAATGATAACCTACAAGCAATCCCTTTCAAAACATCCTACAGTTTATCCCACAAACACACCCGAGCAATAATTCAAAGTCCCCTAAAATGGGCAAACCCTCTTCGTCTGGCAACACCGGTAACCGGCGCTTGCGCCGCCATTATTACTCACATGAGTGAGTCACTCGTGCGCAGATAAAGAAACCTATGTAATTTGTAATTAAATTACTGGAAATAATACAATGTCATCCATTATTTCTTAGTAACGTTTTTAACTAATGTTTTAGAAGATTAATCGGATGCCAAACATATCAACAAGTCGAAAGGCACGTGTTTATGTAACATGCTAATTAATGAGCCTGATGGTCTGCAGCAAAGAATTGTTTGGGTCTGATTCATTCACAGATATAATTAAGTAATTGAGACCTCCTGGCAGTCGGTTCTCATTATTGTGCCAAAAATAACGAAATAATAGAATATCTGCCTACAAGATTTATTGCACTTTAAGTCTTAACAAAATTCCATCATCGAGTAAATGATAAATATTGACTTGACCCGCAAAACTTATTCAACAACATACCAACTTCTGTAGGCAGTTTCTCTTTGAAACTGCTGATCCCAAAAACAGCGCGGAAACTGTTTTCCAATCGCTTTTTTGTCATCGTTTTCAATCTCGGAAGTCACGTCCGAAATAACACGTACGTTCTTTAACGTATCTCCATAATGCATGGCCGTGTGGTCGCAACCAAATTGTGGTCGCCGTCCCTTTGTCCGCGACCGAAACTTTATAATCGCAGGATCCGTAATCTGATTTCGATTTCATACCGACCTTTTTGTGGTTGTAAAAAAGTAAAGTCCACTTTTGGTCTCTAAGTAGTCCCTCTTTGTATCGTCTTTCTAAAGTAAAAGGTACACAAAGTTGAACAGTTGTTTGCAAACGTATTTTCTTTGATTTAGGACCAAATAAAACTTGTGGCGCCAAGTTCAAAATCGTTAAAACGTTAAACAGTTATTCGCCACACGGATATTTAAAGTAATAACCAATTGCGCTGAGTAAAGTAGACGAGATCATTCTTTGATTTTCTTTTTCCTGTCTACTTTATGTCTTGTTACCGGTGTGCGTTGTACGTTTTTTGTTAAAATCATTCAGTAACTGAGAACTATTTGGCAGGCCGGGCTCCGTGCACCGCGGTGCTCGAGCGTTGAGTTACATCGAAGAGATTCGTGCACAAAGTGCGACGTATTCGCCGATTTCATGTGTCGATCGCACATTTTGGTCGCGTTCCTTTTCGTGGGCACAGATTTTAATTGCTTTCTAAAGTCCATTCGTCGCTCGATTCCCATGACGGTCGCTGTGAAATTGACTAGCACACGTAGATGCATGACATGTAGTTTTTTCGTTACGTTTTTTATAAGTTTATCAAGAGAGAGAGATCTGGCTGTGTGCGCCGCGGTCATTGTGCCGCTCACCGAGAGCTTCGCCGAGACTCGTCAGCGTTTCCGAGCGCACTACACTCGTGATCTTATTTCGGTTCTCATTCAGCGAGAGCTCATTCAAATTTCGAATTTAACGGGCAGAATCAATTACGGATGTGTGACGATAACATATTGCTACCGGCGGAGGTCACGAGTGGAGCGGTGGAGCCGCGCGGGATGCGGCAGGCGCGGTGAAAGGACTCGCCGCGTAATGTGGGGATGAATGGATTATGGAATATTAATTATTACCGCGGCGCTCACAGCGGGTAGATACGATCATGCATGCGCATCAATCTTGCTCCGAATTGTACGTCGGCACCTCTTTATCGGCAACAAAAAAATCGAGCAGTGCTTTTTTTCTCATGGTCACGGCGCACAATGGACGAGCGGGCATCTCACTTGTTATTAAATTCGTATAAAATTAAATCTAATGTGTGATTTCAGTTCCGGTTTCGTGATGGGAACCCGAATAACAGTTCACTATGAGATTTTCTAACAAACAAATCTGTGTTCTAAAATGGCAACGATTTACATATAATTGTGATGCCCCCGTATTTACGGAGATAACTATCTACATTTCTATAATTATTATTAAACGCGTTTGATTAATCTTAATAACGTTGTTTTACTAAATAATAAATTACAGGTTAAAGTTGTTAGATTGTTTTTAATGTGCTGCAACGGTTACTTAATACGTAAGTAATTGTTCAATAACTAGCGGGTTTTCCCAACCAAAAGCTAAGCCGCGGGCTGTGGGTCTTACGTCGCTAAACGCACAACAAACCTCGTCACCTATCTGGTATCGGAAGAGCGAATGACGCAGCAGTATTATGTGTATTAGAATCGACGTACACTTCATGTCATGGCGTTAGTCACTGCACTGCCAGACGAGCGGAAATAAGGAAAATACCATATTCCTGGCCATTCATGATTTGTTAATGAAGTTTATGACGAGGGCAACTCTTGAAAAATATCACTGTGTCACAGCTGTTTGTTATGTTGTCCACAACCACAACGAAAGTTCTACGAATAGTGGGAGGTAGTACACTAGCACCGACAGATCACTCGGTAGGTACAACTCGCTAGAAACTGCGTAGAAATGACATACGAAGCGGATATGCGATTATAACTGAACCTATCAAATAGCGAACATATAAACGGAACAGCTTTCAATACAAGGGTTATTGATAACAGTGCGTCGTCGTAAAGCGCGTTATTTACTGCACGGACAGCGGCGAGTGCGCGTTTTCATCCAATTAATTGCGAGTATTTGTCAATGCACGTGACTAACGACGCGGTATTGACTGCAGGCGCCCGCGCATGATCGGAATCTAATCCTCACAGTATTTCAAAGTGTATGCCACTTTAATGAGTTATATTGTCATTGTTTTCACGTGTCCTTTCTTTAAGGTTTCTTTCTAGTTCAATCAAATATTGTTTACCAGTCTTTGTATTCGAGTTTGTACACTTAAGAGGACACCTTCCCGTTCTTCCCGGATGATGTCAATAGCATTTGCATCAGTAGGTATAAATTATTCTTCTTTGTGCAATAACAAGTTCTTGCAATCATCTAGTCACATCACTGCAGTAATTCCAATGGGATGATTTTGGCAATAGTGCTCGTTGCACAGTAGGTATGTGTGTGAACGTATAAAGGAACGAATAAGTATTATTCGTACGTATGCGGCATGTATTTTTAAATAAGGAAAAAGAAAAGCGGTCGTATTTCCGACTGCAAAGGAGGATATTTCATGCATTAGTACAAATGACAGTAATTATTGATTGTTGATCATTCAAATTAATCATTTTACTATCTTATTGCGCAGGAAACGATTAAGTATTGTACTCGTAAAACAATCATCTTAAATGTTTGAGTACGTGCCCTTGGTTACGACTTTTACTAAAGTAACTGAATCCGCGAGATGGCGTATTCGTCACTGCATCAGAACAGAGGAGGCACGACGTTCATGTCTGATTTAGGCAATTGAATGGATATTACTTTCTTTCATTCTAATCTTCTAGGGTTGAAAACAGAAAATATCAGTTCCGATTCCTAAGTTGGAACAACTTGGCTCTCATAGATAGTTTCTGACATCACAACAAAATAGTAGACAAGCGACGATCATCTTTGTTATACTGCTAATCGCTTTTCCAGTTCACGCATTCACTTTTTATGTTAATTTTCGATCTAGGTCTAAGATACTTCCCCGGGGGACACCAAGCTCCAAAGTTAGATTTTTCAACTGTGACTCTTGGTAAATTCTGGCTTATAGAAGTCATTTTAAGACAAACGATATATTAAATAGAATAATAGATATATAACAGTATGGATTTACGAGTTCGGCATACTAATGACTGTGGCATGGTATCATTAGCCTTATTTTAATTTTATAAAAAAAAACTCATATGTATGATGTGCTTGACGTTTACGTCATAATCACAGTGTGGTTAATATATCATCTATGTACTATGCGTAATAGGTGTTTGACGTCAGTGTGAACCTACGTATAGGCATTACATAATAATTGTGTTGCCAATAAATAATTTCTATAATTTTCAACTTATAAATTATTTAATTCATGTAAAATAATATCAAAGTACTGCACTCAGGGACTTGCTGATAGTTAAGGGAAAATTATTTTATTAATTAAATCCTTGTTTAAACATTTTGTATTGAGGAGGAATCAATTTAAGTACTGTAACGGAATAAAAATTGTCATCGTGTCCATTGATGTATTTTTGGATATTTTTTCATGTTCATATTACAGGTAATAATGATCTGCCGAATTCATAGTCTTGTACAACATTTTTTTTTTGTCAATATCGGTCTTTTATTTGATTTTTATACCATGAAAATAAATTCTTCACATTTTACTGGAAAGTTTTTTCAGTTTCCCCGTAAAAAACATCAAAGTTGAAAACAACTAGTTGCCACATAAGTCGAACACAAACATTGAATAATTAAATTATAATTTATGCCTCATTTTCGCACCTGTGACAAGAACAATATGCGTAAACAAAAGAGCGCTAATTCGTGTTATATTTCGAAAAATTTGCTTACAGATTTACGCGTTAAGCTTTTAAGTTTTAACAGACCACTATAAACCGTTTGATTTGCTTTTGCTAATTAGTTTAAGGAATTCTAATATGCGATAGATTTAATCGCTACTTGTGACTTTTACGATAGGCCTGTGCAATAGTAAATGGGTTGTTAATATGTATGTGAATATCATACATTAATTTGAGTCGAATGATTTGCATGAATACGTTGAAGATGTCAATAAAATCCATATTGATCACGCACAAAAGCTTATTCACATTACACAGTACACATGAGTCTGCTTTGACACCATTTTTTATGAGTTATCAAATGTCAATTGAATAACATTCGTTTTTTTATTAGTTATCAGTCTTCTCTGCGTTAGCATTAACACTAGATATCAATACCTTTTTAACGTTCAATGAATTAAAAAGGAATGAATAGTGTAATGTAATTAAAACTATGTCTATTGAGAATGTTTTACTGTTCCTATTTCCTTTTACCATTTACATAAATCTTTGGTATCTCTAGTATTTACGTATGTTTTAGTTCTATCTTCCTTCCTCATCATCACTCTCATCTTCCCCTACAATTTCCAAATCGATAAAATCTTAACCTGTTTATAATTTTTAGATTTAATCACATAACTGTTCATGATTATCAAATAATAAGGGAATGAGTATATCGTTTTAATTGATACATGAAGTTTTAATCTGGTCCGCATTGGCTTTTAATCGGTTTTATTGCTAATATATTAAGTTTGTAATTATGTGTCCGGTGCACATTATCTTTGGTATTAAATTCGTTGTGATATAGTGCGGTTGTTATGCACTTGTTAACGTATCTAAGCTAACAAGAACTAAGTATGTAGGAAACCTAAGGTAACATAAGGTGTAACGGTTTTTGTGGTCCTAGTTCGATATATTTTTGTTTCGTCAGTTTTTAAGCAGAGACTATACAAGAAGGATCTCTTTATATATTGACATTCATATCTTCTGTATTGACGTTCTTAGAAATCGTGTCACTTAGATCATCATCATTATAATTCAGTTGTAAGACGAAGAATGTGTTTTAATTTTTTGTCACTTCACGAAAGCTGCCTTTCCTTCACCCAAACTCTCTCTTCAAAATATGGCGAAATGTGTCATTGCTCATCACACACGAATATTTATTTACCACCTTAGTATTACCGCATTTAAAACAAATACAAAAATCACTTTGACAAAAAACACTTTCCAAATCTATTACTACCATGTAATAATCTAGTCTTACCTCATGAAGTATATAAAAGAAAAAAAAAAGAAAAAAAGTTTATTAACAATATAAAAGAACAAACCTTACACACAAGTCCCAACAATCCTGTGATTTGTGTCTACTAGTACATACAAAATTAACAATAATTACATCTGTCTAATAAATACCTATGTATATGCGGTTGTTTGAGCTTAATTCACACCGACCTCCGTACTAGTGAAAACTGTATCACGGCAGGTCGGTCTTCCTCGTTCACAAACACTCACACAATTACGATGATTTGCGTTAGATTGCTAAATAAAGCACTGAATTATGATTATGGCTATAGGAATACAGATACTAAGAGGGTATTTTTGAACATTCGATGATTTGATGACAAAATAATAACGAGGGTATTTATAAAATATTAAGAGTATATGCAAAAAAATCAGACAACAGAAAATTAAGTTATTATGAGACGGTTAAGTTAACAACAAAAGTATCAAGATAACAATAAAAGTTATGTCAATAATAACTAATACAACAAAAGAATCAAAAAGGAGATTATAAACATAAAGAAGAACTGATCCATTTGTGAGAAATGTAGGTTAGTGAGTGCGTGTGTTTAAAGTGTACATGTGATGATGTGGCATGTGTGCGATGTGTATGTATGTGTGATGTATTTGCATGGAATAGGAATGTGTATGTATTTTTGTTGTAAATCTATTTATGATATGGATGTTAATAGCTTTTCTGTGTTAATATAGTTCATTTCGATGAGATATTTCTTTAAAGTTTTTTTGCAAATAGAGAGTTTCTAATCGCGTAAATTGATGGACTTCGATAACTGGTTATATAAATGAGGCCCCAAGTGGTCAAAAAAAAATATCTGAAAAAGCTGTCTTACGTTTAGGTATGGAGTACACCAGATCTTTTCTACGCTTAGTAGTGAAATTAGGTATTGGCAACTTGCAGTGCTGAAGTAATATAGCATTGTTTATAAATATTTGTCTTACTGTGAGTCTTACTTTGTGTTCAAATCTTTTAGTGTTATCGTCCATTCTAGTCCATCTATTTTTCTCGAAACTAGACCGCGCTAGTAAAACAGCCTTTACATGTAAACGCGAATTGAAATTCGCAATATCACTTATTCAAGTCGGTCGTGTGGCCGTGTGTCGTTGCGACAACTCTCACCTTTCACGACGTGGTCACCTGCTGAATAAATTGAGCCTGATAGATATGTACACGTAAATTATTGTTAGGTACTTTTGTGCTTATAGATTGTGTTTCTAAATTGTTGTTGGTTTTAGCTGTTATAGATGTTCCTGTTAATTAAAATCTGGCTAATAGTTGTTTAGCATTTTTCACTTTTGTGTAGCATGAATGGGTTTTAAAATTTCTACGACTAGGATATTAGTTTTATTTAATATTTCATATCGGAAGTCTTAAAATGTTTATTGTTTTTCTGTTTTTATGTACATATTAAAACTGTCTGTTACGCTCTACAATAAGTTTTAAGAATGAGTGTCGGACGTTATTCGCTCAAGAAAATTATAGTTTAAACGAAAGTGTTCATTTGTTTGTATAGTTGTCAGACTTGGTTTTGGCGGAAATGAGAAATGTAATAACACATGACGGTGTTCAGTTCTAAATCCTACTTATGTTTTTTTTTATTTTTGTTAGCCTACGTTGTGTCCCACTGCTGGGCAAAGACCTCACCTTTATCCTTCCAAACCGGGATGTCATGTGCGATCTCTGGCCATGTTGGCCCTGCAAACGTTATCAGATCGTCACACCACCTACGCTGTGGTCTACCTCGACGGCGATGTCCTGGCGTCCAGTGAGTGACGATCTTTGCCCATCTCCCCGGGTGCATTTGTGAGATGTGTGCTGCCTACTCACTCTTCAGCCTGGCTGTTTTTTCACCAACATCCACTACTTGAGTTATGGAGCGCAAGGTGGTGTTTCTAACTCGATCTGTAAGCTTGACACCTATGCTGTGCTCCATTGCCCGTTGGCAAATCTTGAGTTAGGACTTCTGTTATTCAGTAAGTGACCAACTTTGTGCACCGTCGTAGGTTAGGACGGGCATTATGCACATATCGAAGAGTTTTCTTTTTAGTGATGTAAGAAGACAACCTTACTTGGGCCAGATAGTGTCTTTTAAGAACAGACAAGACAAGGAAGTCGAAAGACGAGTCCAAAATGCTTGGAATACCTACTGAACCCTTAAGAACACGTGAAAGGTTGTCTCCCTTTATCAATAATCCTACTTACAATATATCTATACTAATATTATAAATTCGAAAGTAACTTTTGTCTGTATGATACCTTTTCACGCCTAAACCACTGAACTCATTTCTGGAGATAGATGGCATCCTGGCGAAGGACATAGGCTACTACTTTTGTCCCGGTAGTACGTTCCCGTGGGATGATTTCGGACATCTACGCGGGCGAAGCCGCGGGCAGAAGCTAGTAATACTATAAATGTGAAAGTTTGTATATCTGGATGTATGTTACTCGATCACGCAAGAACAGCTCAACGGATTTGAATGAAATTTGGCACACACGTCATTTATAACCAGAATTAACACATAGGATACATTTTATCCCGGTAGTATGATCCCGTGGGATGACTCCCGACATCCACGCTGGTGAAGCTGAGGGAAGAAGCAAGTACAACATAAGGAGAACAGTTCCTCCCAAGAAGATCTCACCATGACGAAAGAAACGGCAATATTATTTAAAGAAATCGAAATTGAATCTGTCAAAAAGAAATAATGGTTCAAAGATTTTTTCAATCGAACCGTCTGGTGAACTGAATTTATTTGTATCTACAGTAGCTTGTATGTCTGATATATCATCAAGTACTAATTAAACACGTGTATCAACACGTAGCATGGCGGAGGCGCCGCAAAAAGTTTACATCACTTTTAGGATTCCGCATCAAAATAATTATTTAGATTCCTTTCTCTGATTGCCTTGTTGGTCTATTGGTTGAGTATGGGATTCTAGTTACCATTCCGATGCTGGGAAAGGTTATTTGTTTTTCCCAAAGGTGTTATTTTAATAGGAAATTCTCAGTTGCTGCTCAGAGTGTGTCAGTTAGTGCCCGGTTAATAGCAATAGGCTCCTATTGTCTGGGACTTTGTGGGTTTATCATGATACACCTCTGTCTACTACTTCAAGAAATACAAGGCTAGATGTTATGTTTTCTTTCTCAAAGAATCAAGTAGGCTCGTTTTTTGTTGCATGGCCTGCAGGCTCGCTATTTTCTCGAATTATGAGAATAACAATAAGATTTCTTAGTAATGAAATAATTCTTTTGTTTTCATTTTCTAAGCTAGTTGTAGTATTATTTCATTGTCGAATGAATTTCTTGGTGGCAGATGATTAATCTAATTACTTAGTAATTGATAAAATAGCTCTTCTTGTAGCAACATCTTATTAATGTTTTGACGACTTTGTAAAACATTATAAAATGTAAAACGAATGAAATAGGTCTTATATAAAAATGTGGACCTTCTATGCCTTTCACGCCTAAACCACTGAACGGATTTCGATAAAATTTGGCAAGGAGATAGATGGCATCCTGGGGAAGGACATAGGCTACTATTTGTCCTGGTAGCACGTTCCCGTGGGATAATTTCAGACAACGGGTAACAAAAATATTAAACTAACATACGAAACCCTTTCACACAATCCACGTTCACGCTTGCTCGCTTTTTTTGCTCGCTCAGCTCAAGTAATACAATGCTTGATTAGAATGTTAATTGCATGCGCTCGCGACACGCAGATATGTTACGTGATTATAATTGAAGAATTAGTAATGTGTGTCTGTTTTATTACCAGTTTTTATGGTCTTATAACAATTGATCGACGTAAACCAAACATTTATTTATGCGAGTTCTTAAATTATTTTGATGGGAATTGACGTGGATGTTGGTTTTCGAGTTGGCTTTTTAATTGGTCTATGTATACTTTTTTAGATTGGTAGGTTATGTATTTATTTGGTTTGTAATTTATATAATATTATACAGGTTGTAGACGAATTAGGTCAAGTTTCATCGTTGGTACAATGCTAAAATAAATTCCTGAACATTTGCAAACTTGCAAGTATTTTTCATAAGACAATAATTTTTTATTGTTTGTAAACGGGTTATTAATGTTTGAAAGATTATTTTTAAAAGAAAAATATCGTTATAGTAATTAAGAAAAGATAAACAAGACTCAAAATTCTCCGTCTTTACTTAACAAAGTTACGCATCTTTTTTTTCTTCTGGTAACTTAGTTGTGTTAGGTCAGTAACAGACTAGCAGACAGGCAGGTGCACCCTTGCCCAGACAGTCTGTCAGACCTGATGTCTAAGGCACCCCTCGGGCAATGATCGAGTTTTGATCTTACTTTAAGAGCATTCCTTTTATAAAAGCCCGATTTTTTTTAAACATTTGTTTAGAATTTCTCGCGTGTTAAAGTGTCTTTTAAAAAGATAACGTATGTTTTGTTTGGCCCTTATTTTATTTTAATGTTTTTTTTTTTTGTAAGATATGTTGGGAGAAAGAGCGCGAGTAGGTACAGTGCATATCTCTATGCAGTGAGAGTGGTCTCTCTTTTTTATTTTTAATACTTGTAGAAATGTTTTCTTTTTCAGTATTTTTATGGTTCTTACAGTAAACTTCATGTGCAAGTAGGTCACCGGGCAGACGCCGTGTCGAATGTATGAATGCGCGAGCGCAGGCCGCGCTGTCATCCTTTGTAGGCAGTACACTCTTTTGGTTTTAAACAGGACAAAATATTATGATTTTTGTTAAAATTGTGTGTTATGTTTTTGTGAAATTATGTTTAAAAGCACAATGGATTGTTATCATTTCAATTTTATTAAATGTTTTTTTTTTAATTCGCTTTTGCGTTTCCAATTTTCCGTGATATTGTATTATTTTTGGCTTGATTTTGTGTAGTTATATCAGCCGGCGGGCGGTGTAAGACTTGATCTATTGCATTACTTAAAGAAGGAGGAACAGTATCTACATAGTTATAATTTTGGAACTTGTTGAAGTCAAAGTCAAATCATTTATTTCAAATAGGCACCTAAAAGGCACTTTTGGACATCAAAATTTACAAGAAAATAGAATTGATTCTAGTTGCCCCTTCCAAAAGGTAGTTTCGTATGGAGAAGAATGGGCAAGAAACTCCACCGTTACTCTTTTAAAAATGTTTTACAATATTATGTATACATTAATTATATAATTATATGTGACAGGCCTAAACTGTTCTCCCATATCTATTAACATTGTTATTTGGAAATATTGTAAAAGCCAATTATTTTTAAATGAGTAACCGTGGAGTTACTTGCAGGCTCTTTCCATAGGAAACGACCAATTGGAACCGTGCACCTAGCTTCTGACGTTTCATAAGTGCCCATGTAGGTTTATGTGAAACAAAATATTTTGTTATTGATAATTTGAATTGTACTAATGATCTCCCTTTTCATTTCTAACAACATACATTGTTATTGATTGACAGCCCTTCATTATTACGATAGGTCGTTTAGGTATTCAAATTATGATTACTAATTAATTTGTGTACATCCTACAGTGTGTCATTAGCAATTTATTGAAACATAATAATTTAATTGCTGGAATAGACAGGATGACTAATTAGAAACTGCCAGTAATTCTCATTAATGACCGTGTAATGTTTAGGACGCAAATATGCTTGTCAATATTACGTATTTTATTGTATATGCCATAAATTGTGACGTTGTTCGTTGAAGTGGCGGTCGCAAGTTCAGCTTCATTTATGCTGATTCTATACTAACTTTCTCTTATTTAGTAAATATTAACAAAGCTATATAAAATGAGGTATTTCTCAGTAGCAGCCCGGAGTCAGGATTTATGCCCGGTTGATGGCAATAGGCTCGCCCCCGTTTACATGGGACTTAAACAAAACTGGCGAAATGTGGGTGTAATATAGGTACACGTCTGCTAACCTTTCGGGGTATACTTGCGTGATGTTATGTGTTCTAATTATTAATGACGTCTTACTTGTATATTCAAGGGCTTTTATCAGTTGTAACTGATCTTTCATCTACACGAAGACTTATCCTCAGTTGTGTTTCAATTGCGCGGAAAGTAAATCTCAAACCTGGATCAGCCCTATTGAAATCAACGGACCAAGTAACCCTTTCAACAAACGATTTTCGAGAGAAAAAAATGCCAACTTAGCAACGTTATACTTAAAACTCAGTGGCCAGTGTGATTGACAAGTACCACCAAAGTACAAAAGCTACAAACTGTAGATTGTCCCGTACTGCAGTGACGCATAGTGATCGTAGTCGCCCTTGCGTGTGCGCTCGGTATCTAGCGCTTCGTGCCAATGTCGTCGCCTGCGCAGTTTTTTCTCTCTTTTTTTTGCAACCCTTGAAGGTCGTGTACCTGATGTAAAACCTCGCGTGTCAGGTGGTGAATTAATGTAAACAAATTACTTATCACAATATGTATATTTGAAGGAAAAATTGATACTGTGAGAGATATTTTGCCATTGATTTTTCATGTCTCTGGGGAATTTTGTTGAAGATTTTTTTCATATACATATTTTTATTTTGGAAAAGTTTATTAGTTCTTTTATCAACTTTATTGGAGATACATTTATTGTATATTTTATTTATGCAAATAGTTATCTGATTGGTGTGATAAAATCAAGTGAGTAAGTGAGACATTTTCAAACCGGTTACGTTAGTGAGTATCTTGAACAATGGAAGCCAATAATTTTATATGTACTCTAATGTGTGCATGTGATAGGTACCTAACTGCTAGATAATGTTTTCCTGCATCTTAAAGTTATTGTTGATATTTAGTCTTTTGTTGAAGAAGTAAACAGAATTCCAATGGGACCAAACCACTCCATAAGATGTTCCACATTTTAGGTAGGCCATAAAGTTGACAAGGTTGTTAAATCTAATGACAACTCACAGCCCTATGTCTGTTTACTCATCTCGCTAGGGTTTTGAAAGCATTTCTGTCATATTTAGGTCCCTACATCGACTTGGAAATTAGGTTAAAAGCTTTTTTGTATTTTGAAAACTTATTAGTAATTTACCTACTCCCAGTACCTATTAGACGTATTGCAAACGTTAAGATATTTTATTAAAAAAACCTTATTCAAAACCTTTAACCTTAAACCTTATTTCACTATTAAACCATATAGGTACAAGACAAAAAGGGTTCCTGTCACATTAGCTTCACGATATATTTTTCAAATTGAATTGCAGTAAAACAGTAATGAAGGAATAACCCAGAAAATTTGGATTTGCTCGAGTCCAATCAGGAAGGCTCGCCGACGCATCGTGATTGCCAGCAGTCCTGCCAACCCCTCATTACATTTACGCACCACCATTAACTGTAATCAAGCTCATCACACACGGAGATGGATACAATAAAATGTAAATCTGTAATAAACCGCCACAGAAGCTGTCCACTTAAAAAATACCCGAACAAAAAATCCATTCTCTGCCAATTTCGACAGGTCAGTATAAAGAAGCAAGAAAACGAAAAAGCATTGTCTACAGAACGTTCGAATTGCCAGATACGAAAATGTAAACACGAACAAACATTTTAAGTTGGGGCAATTTGAAATTTGATTTTCGAAACGGAGTGACAAGTGCGGAAACGTTCAAACTCCCCTTACGTTTACTATCCCCACGCACGTCGTCGGCGGCAAGAGCCGAGTGCGTGCACCCCTTCATTACAACCTACGACTATTATGGTGCAATCAAGCACTCGGCACATACGCGAAACTGAGGAAACAATAAAACAAAATTGACGTATAAAACCACTCCTTGGACTAATTTCAACCTGAGCCTCTACGGTTTGTTGTGTAAAATATATTTAGAACTGTAATTTATGAGTGTGCCTGCAAATAGATTGGGCACTCAACGTTACTTGACCAAATTAATGTCCCTACGCTGAGAATGAAGTTAGGCTACTCTCAAAATATTTCTCAGTTTGCATTTGGAGAAGTGTGTTTTTAGATAACATAAATCATCAACTCAGCATTTTGCACACCCAGCCCTCAATATTTGTATAGCAGACTATAAAACCTATAACAACAATAAACAGAGACCGGACAGGATTAAAATACGATTCCTAGATTAGATTATGTTATGACAATCAGAGAATTTCCACCATAAACAAGTTTAGAAATCGAAAAGGGCTCGTAAAACAAGATGACTTCTGGAATTGCTTCCTCTTTTATACGCATATGGAGACCCACAAGCAATAATTATTGAGGTGTAAAATTTACACTGACACACCTTTATGGGTACCATACACGATCATGGCTCGAGCACAAAGCATCACCGTCCATTTATAATTATATTTTACGGTGAATGTTTGCGACATGCTCACTTAATGGACTTTATAAAGTTAAAACCTTTCACGCGATCTGAGAGATAATGCACCCGACGTATGAATAGGTGATCTTAATTTATCTGTGAACCGTTCCGGTTAACACTCGGTATCGGTCGCTAATCGAATCACTAGTAACTTGTATGCGATTTATAAAATCGATAAGCCTTCAATGATAACGGATCCTTTGATGATTCGAGTTTAATTAGACTTTTAGATTTATTCACATCGACTGCTTCGATTAAGCGTTCGTAACATAGATCACATCTCTTTAGATTCTAATTAGAACATATTGGAAGAACGTTATTTGGAAGCACTTCAATAACAGATTTGAACTTGTGTAAAATTTATTGATTATATAATCAAAAGTTTTTTGGTCATCACTTTGTAGGTCGATTGCATATACCTACTTGATTAAAATATGGTGCAAATACGTTTTGGACAAAAAAACATCTTCAGATTGGTTTTGGAGATGTTGACAATGAGTGAGCGAGGTCAGTTTTTACCACAAATTACTTGTTTACTTATTAATTGTTCGCCCATGACGGCATTGGTTTGACCGACCTTTGTTTTTTGACATACACAATGATTTTGTGCAGCTACCCACTTGTTAACATGCATTTAATAATAATTAAGCAAAAAAAAAACTTTTAACTGGAATGAATAAAATTATCCAGCGCTAAATACCTATTCCAAAAACATTGTCGCCCTAACCCTAACGAAAAATAATTAACTTTTAAAAATTTGGCTAGATGATTCTTAAAATTGGCGGTGATTCAAAGTATTGTAACTTAGAAAAATACAGTTGAATATTTCGTAAATAAAATTAAATATCATTGTTTACTTACTGTGCGGTGGTGTTAATGACATCGCGGAGACGGCGGGTGGTACTGGTGGGAACATGTCCTGGTGCGGCGCGAACATACGTGGCGGCGGCGGCACCTCGGCCTCTGGCTCCTCCTGCTCTTGCTTCGGTGGTGAGCGAGGCCTCGACAGACGCACTGCCTTCAGGCCTCCACTCGGAGAACGGCGCATCGACAAGTTCTCTGGTGTATCTGACTCTCCTGAGCGACGACGAGGTCGGGCTTGCTTTCGTCGCGGCTGAGGACTCGCTGGGCTCACTGGCGGTGAGGGTGCCGGTGGTGTCGTCTGCACCGGGCTCCGCGCCAACGGCGTCGGAGGCGGAGACCTCGCATGCTCCTCACGGTCCTGATCAGCCAGGCCCCGAACCTGGAGCGACTCTCCAGCGCGAATCACAGTTCCGAGCTGCTCCTGCGCCACAGACACCTCTCCACGATACATAAAGTCTACAACTGCTTGCACCTCCCATCCTTGGAAGTCCTTCAACACGATCACCGGGTGTTTGCATGGATTCTCGCTGAATATCCGGCGAAACAGTGGGCTGCAAGCGCCCAGCAGCACCTTGTGAGCGCGTACACGGCGCTCGGCGCACACCAGCGTCACATCCACTAGGGTCTCAGCGTGCAGCAGCGCTTCGAAGGACCGGAGCAGGTGCGCCTGGTGATTGTTCCAGCGCAGACTGTAATGTTCTTCGCCGCCGACGGCGGTTGTCTTGTCGTCCATCGCGCGCGCCGGTGTCAACGCGTGTGTTGGATCCGCGGCGCGGTCCAGCAGCGGGCGCGTGCGCGGCTTTGCGCCGCCCTCCGCCCGCTTCGCACCCCGCACTCCCCAACCCTTTCGTCGCTCAAAGAATCGCCTTCCCGCCGGACCGCAATCTTCGCATTGCACTATTCCGTTTGAGTTCACACAGATTTTTTTTCAACAACAGTTGTGTCCGTAAGCACTGAGTCACCGAAAAGTTTGGTAGCACTACACAGTTTGCGTCGCTGTGGCTGCGCGCTGTCGTCGAGGGTGGCGACGGGAGCGAGGACGGCACGTACGTGTGTCACGGGTGGCTCGCGAACGCGAAGTGAACTGAAGAGACGAGCGCGCGGTGCGGCGGTGTCGCGCGAATGCCGAATATCGGCTCGGCGTGCGGTCGGCGGGCACTGGCCGCCCGCGCCGGTGTGGGGCGGGCCCGGCCCCGCCCCGGCACACACACACGTACGCGCGACGCGAGCACGCCTCCCCCGCGCGCCCGCTGCCGCCACCACACATGTGTCACATTACTCGAATACCTACACACATGTGACGCCTCCTTCACAATATATACTTTTCGGATACCTACACTCTATTTATCTGTTGGCTCTGAAGTTTTACGAAGAAAATTTTACTGTAAGTTTTTCAGCAACTTTTTTAAAAGTACCTACGCAAATTGTTACGCCGACAGCAGTTAGGTACTGGCCGTTCGGGTGTCTTCGTTCGTTATTTAGATGAAGAATTTAAGATCGTAACTTTTTTGCATCCGAAATGCGGTGTTGTCGCGCGCCCCCAGTCATGCCGAGGTCGAGCGAAAATTAGGACATGTCCGAGATAACGCGGACGGATGGCAGTACTACACAAATCACGAACAAATTTAGTATTACCGAGATTTTATTTGAAGATGTAGGTACCTAATTGGGATAAGGATAGATTAAAGGAGATATGAATGTACCCATTGTAAGTAATTTTGAACATTATTTTTGCTTAACAATATTTGTAGTTTTCTAAAGTTTAATTTTCATTATTTGGTTTCGTGAGTTGTTTGTGTTATTATTTCCTTAACTAACATTTCATTGAGGAAACATCACTTCAGATCAACATTTTGTGCTATGAAGATTCCATAGTATTCGTGGATTTAGAAGTAATTATCATATCACACCGTCTTCGCATGATTTCTGTAAACAAACATTTTTACCCAATAACGGATGAATGAGACCCTCGAAATATAAAAAAAATATACCTGACTATGTATAGTGACCGTTACTGGCAGGTTGTAAAGTTGTAAGCCACAGAGCATCATTAACTATGTTGTAAGCGGGGCGTTTTTTTTTTTAAGAATTTATTTTTGAAAAAAATCATCACTCTTCAGAATTATTTTCAGACTAAATAAAATAAATTTCTTTGAACTCGGTTTTTATTGCGATTGTGATAGTGATACAACTCAAAAAATAAATAAAACTAAGTATAATTACCTATGGCAACTTTAAATGTAAATTGTGGAGATACTTTTTTAATTTTGACTAACTTTGTTTTTCTATTAATTTTTATTGAGTGTCTTATAATAACACCCATATTTAGCCAGTTGTTAAGTCCCATGAATTATAAAGCAAGCAAGACAATTGCCATAACCGCTCATAAATCCAGATTCCGTCCGTGGGTTGTAGTTACTGAGAACTCATAAAGGAAAAACCCAATAACACTTTACTCGTCACGGGGTATCCTATGACACATACATAACATCACGCTATGTGTTCTTTGAATGGTTAGGCCGAGGTGTTTTCTACTCACACCCACATATCTACATTTTTTTTCTACATTTACATCTCTAATTTTTATGAGGTCCATAATAAAGAGTATTCTATTTTATTATTTTCGCCAATTATATTTAAGTCCACTGTAGTAAGACATATTGGTGATATTTTTTCTTTCGAGCAATGCCAAAAATGTCAAGAACTGTCAAAATAATCTGGGCTGGTATGACATCCCAGACACTAAACATACCTACCACCACATACCACTACCACCACCACCAACATACTACTAACATAGTTTTAAGCCTTATTTATTAACACAAGTTTTTTTTACATTTAAATATGTACCTATGTTTAGGTTAAGGTATTTATCTATGGGCCTGAGTTGTCTGAAAATAAATGGATTTATTATTTATTATTATTATGAGACCGTTACTGCACATTTATAAAGTTTACTTTTTTTGTAATACGACACCCTAATTACGTAACACACTATCAATCACAATCTGAATCATTTTGAAGCCTATTGCTAATCCATTGCTTCATATGTTCGAAAAATTTGTCTGCTCAACAACGTAAATAACGCAATGAGTGTTGTTGAACTGTCAAAATGACAGCTATTCCTACTGTTTGTGTGTTACGCAACAACCCTGCAGTTTATAAGACGAGGTTGTCTGAAACTTTTTTTAGGGACTTCGAACATGCGGTCAAGCGCTGTGTGAAGATAGAAATGTGAATTTAAGAAAAATGGCTCGATAAAAAATCAATCATAAAGGTGACGCTAAATCGTTATTTAAAACGTGTATCTTGAAGAGATTCCATCATAAAACCATGTAAAAGTAATATTAAAAGATAAGGCTTATTGTTTTTTAGGGCATGTTGAGAATTAAATTTTATAATTTCGTTATTGTTAATGGCCCCGTATTTAACGCGGCGACAAATTAATCTGAATTTGGGATTAAAAAATAAAGGCGGTAGCAAAAATTGCAGGTTGGCAAAGGATAATTTTAAGTAGAAAGTAGCAGCTTAATAATCAGTTGTTAGCTTTGTTCAAATTTAAACTGGCATCGAGTTTTTGTTTTGGCGAGACCTCCATTTCTAAATGGCAATAATAATAAAGCGTAGTCAACGAAGCCCCGCTTGACGGGGCTCACATTTCTGGGTGGTTTAAAAAAAAATAACCACAAAGGAGATGGCGGGGTATTCCAGACCCCGCAATCCCCTTCTAACCTAACCTGTCCGAGTCTGGGTACCCCAAGTCCCAAGGCTCACTTCGCTCGCTCTTGCATCCTCCTATCCCACTGTTAATATTAGTCACCATGTGATTATTTATAGTATCTCGCCTATGATTTCTAGTAGCAAATAGTTAGTCGTCTGGAAAATAATTAGCCTTTTTAAAATGTATACAAAATCTAGCAGTTCAAGAGCTGGCACCGGCCGCCCAGTGCCCGGCGAGACGCACTACATGACACACGGGACTACAAGAGGGCCTTAAGAGTTATTTGGGGGCTTAAAAATATTCACATTTTATGAATAGATTAAACCTATAACTGATAATGTAGTTCTTGGAAAAATGAAAACGTTTTGCCGACATAATTAAAGTAGTTGTCACTTGTCACTGATCTTTTACTGGTAATATAACTTATCTACTCATTTGTTACTTACGTGTTAGAAAAAGGCTCTTTATTTTTCAACGGGTAACAATATTTGTCTACACATGATCTGACCAATATTATGTCTGGACTTTAAAAGAGACTGTGACCTCTGAGTTTGTTTCGGCCTTTCTTCTCAGGGTAGTCAGATAGGAAACGCCGACCTTAGTTAATTTTTACATATGATTGACGTGTAAAAGTGTTTGTATAAACCTACTTACAGAAATAAAATCA
This sequence comes from Griposia aprilina, assembly GCA_916610205.1. Taxonomy (NCBI): domain Eukaryota; kingdom Metazoa; phylum Arthropoda; class Insecta; order Lepidoptera; family Noctuidae; genus Griposia; species Griposia aprilina. Next base: position 16,774,712 of record OU744302.1, read on the forward strand.
TTTATCATTTCAGTAAGTGTCATTACCATGAAATTTAAAAAAAAAAAAACTCGATCTGAAAAAATTTTAAGCTTATAAAGCGTTTTCCAGAGAATAAAGACTACAAGTCAAAACTGCGTCCTAATTGCTAATCCATTGCTTCATATGCTCGAATAATTTGTCTGCTCAACAACATAAATAACGCAATGAAAGTTGTTGAACTGTCAAAATGAAAGCCATTCCTACCGTTAGTGTGTTACGCAATTACCCCGCTGATCTATTTATTTATGGATAGATTACTTAAAAAAATACTTAATTAATATTCTTACCTACAGCGTTTTTCATTCTTACAAGTAGTTTAGTATAGTATTAGTGTTCTTCAACTATCGATTGGAGAAGAAACTGCTACATACATCGCACTGATAATATAATACTGTTGTACCTAACTCAAAATGTGACTTTTTTTCAGAATCAACGAAAACATGATTATTCACTTCTTTATTTCTTTTAATATGATGTTATCTCAAATTTTACATATTTTGAGTTACAACAGTATTGTATTATCAGTGCGACATGTCTCCTCTCCTCTCCTTGTCTGGCAATGGTATCAAATAGACCAGACGGCCTAGACAAATGGCATTCGCTTCGGAGCGATTCTATTTCTACAATCGCTATCGCTTTCGCTAATGATTCCAAAAACTAGCAATAACGCTCGTCAAAAAGTGTCCCTTGGCTATGCATCTCTGTGGAAGTACCTAATCTTTCGACGCTGTCGATTCATTTCATAATCGAATGTTGTTTACATTGTCTAGCTAATTTTTATTCGTTGACCTATGATCACGTGACATTTCGATAGCTTATGTCAACCCCATACATTTTAGCTTTTCTACTAGCGTTATCGTTAATCGAATGTTACTTTGTCTAGGCCCTCTGATATTAATTAATTAACAATGGTAGACATAAAATAACATCACGCCCCGAAGGGTTATGGGTTGAGGTGTACCTATGTATGGTACACATTTCGCCAGTTATATTTAAGCCCCATGTAACAGAGGGCGTCCATTGCCATCAATCGGGCACAAATCAAGGGTCCGGCTTCATCATCTACCTGCCTTTTCCCAACTATGTTGCCGTCGGCTTCTAGTCTAACCAGATGCAGCTACCAGTATTTTACATGGTGCTACTGCCTATCTGACCTCCACAACCCAGTCACTAGGTAATACGATACCTCTCGGTAAGACTGGTTGTCAGACTTTCGGGCTTCTTACGACCCGTAACGAGTATCAAAGATACACGGATGACAGCCGGGACCAACTGCTTAACGTGCTTTCCGGGGCACGGAGGGTTCTTGGTATCTAAAGATGGTCACCCATCTACGGGACAACCGCGGAAAGCGTGGCAGGGCCAGATGCCTGGTAGGGTGTTGTTTGCCGGTAACGCCTGGTGCGAGGCCCTAGATCGCCTACCCCTATGCTGTCTAGGTCGAGGTCAGTCGTGGGTTCTGTTGGTGTTTCGGAGTCGACTGGCGGCCCCGGCAGACTTTGTCGTTTGCGGAGGCTTTCCGCGCTGGCTTACACTTTCGCGTACTGGCGGATGGTCGCGTGGTTCCACGTCCAGCCGCTTTTCGCACTGGGTTACCCCTTCGATTGGCTTAAACTGATCGATCAATCCATGTTATTAATTAGCCTGCAACTGACAAACATAACATAACATAGATAGTTAGGCCTGTATTACAGAACCTCACTCACAACTCAAACATTATTAAAACTAGTTTAGAGCAATTTGATTGGTTGAAACTAATCTTAAGTAAGTAATGCTGGAGTCTTCAGTGAGCTTCTGTAAAGACTATCTTTCTGGAAAGACGCGACACAAAGGCATCGCATGTCGCGCGACGAGCGGTGTCTTTGTGTCGCTTACGATTCGTTAATACCATAATACCTCGTACAAAAATATAGTTAGGTGTTGCGGCGGCGCGGGCGTCACCGTCAGGTAAAGTTAGGTAGACAATGCCCGTCTGACCTATTGTTTCAACGTGTCCTTCGTATACCTGTGTAATGTTAGGTAGGTACCCGTATAATGAGCATCGTTAGTGCTAGTATTATTTTGGGTACAGGTTGGTGAAATGTAACACACATTGAAAGAAATCGCCAAATTTTTGTGTTACCTTTCACGTTGCATTGCTTAAGTCAGGACGGTTAATTTATGTTACCTTCCATGTTACATTTCACCAATCTGTACCCGGAATTAGAAGATATCATTTGTATGATTCCTGATTGACGCTTAGATCGCTAAGTAGCTGACTTCCGAGCGTGGGGTTTTAAGGCGCTGCCCAAACGTAGGACAGCGAAAACGCTCAGTCTTTTATCGCAGAGTTAGGCGTAATCGTACATATTACAAGCCAGAAAAAAATTGAGTGTATTGTCAAATGTTCAAAGACAATGGTTATTCAAAAATATTTCATAAAAATAATATAGTATCATGATAAAAAAATTGTATAAAAGAGCCTAAAATATTTTTTTGAGCGAAATCTATCATACTTTATGTAATTATAATAAAGGGAATTCAATCAACTAAAGAAATACCTAAAAAAAATCACTGAGCCGTGAATTTATTTTCTAAAATAATTAAAACTGAAAAATTTGGTGGTCATTCGATTCAACTAGCACCAAATGCATCGCTGTTTTGAACCTTATTTGTTGCCGCGATGCGCAATTAATTAATATAATTGTTATTGTCAATTAATACGTAAAAATTTGCTTCTTACCGCGCCTTAAGTATTTAAGCCCGTCAGTCGTTCTGGGTTCCACTCCCGCACCCTACGTAACACACTATCTATCACAATCTGAATAATTTTGAAGCCTATTGCTAATCCATTGCTTCATAAGTTCGAAAAATTTGTCTGCTCAACAACGTAAATAACGCAATGAATGTTGTTGAACTGTCAAAATGAAAGCTATTCCTACTGTTAGTGTGTTACGCAATTACCCAGCTGGATCTGACAATGCTTTTGAGTTTTCGTCTTGGGACACTCTTGGAGACTTGCCACCTAAGTATTCATTACTTGTGACGTATAAAGTTATAATGTAACAAAACCGGCGGAAAATGTTTACCAGAACTTAACTTAGTTTACATACAGAACTAAAGTAACATAATTATCTACACACATACATACATACATAAACTCACGCTTTCTTCCCATGGGGGTAGGCAGAAACTACAGAACGCCACCTGCTACGATCCTTACATACTCCTTTTGCCTCGTTTACGTTCATACATCTGGTCATACACGCACGCCGGTTGTGAGTACTACACACCTGACCTTTCTGAAGAACATCACCAATAAGGTCACTATATGTCTTCCTAGGGCGTCCCCTCCCGGCGTTTCCACTCACATCTGCCTTGTAAATACCATTTGTTAGTCGCCCTTCATTCATCCTCTCAACATGACCAAACCATCTTAGCATACTCTTTTCAATTTTTGTCACTACATCTTCTTTTAAACCGCACCGTTGCCTTATCACATCATTCTTCAGTCTATCATTCATACTCACACCACACATGCTTCGCAAGGAACGCATTTCCACAGCATTTATTCTACTTTCATGCTTCTTTTGCCACACCCAACACTCACTTCCATACATAATTATCTAATCATTATTAAAACTTGGTCATGCGAATCAATTAAATATCTACAAGGTTCTGTCATTATATATTTTTATTAATTATTTATAGTAATCATTACATCTAATATTTCAAGCATTAGATTAATAATCCGTCGATTTATAAGATTATCCCTGAATTATTAATAATTAAAAGTAAGGCAAGCATCTGCCGGTATAGAGCATTATCGATACATTGTAATTAATTAATAGTTAGGTACTTACTGAGACTTATAATATTATATAAATAATTTACTAGAAAAGGAGTCTTATAAAAAACTTTCCGTCTGTAATTCGTTTCTTAACTCATTATTTAACACTTAGTTTTTAATTTGCGTATATTAGTTTTTTTAACCTAATATTGTTTAATCCTTATTAGTGGAAACGACCCTTTAATCGAAACAGTAAAAAGTATTCCAAAAGGTTTATGTGTTAAATACTAAACGGACATATTTTACTAAATAAATTTAGATTTTTTGTGTAGGTGTATATAACGTGCAAAGCAGGAGTCTACTCTCTAAGTCCGTCAACAAAGATATGGGCCCGCCCGAAAGTAGTTGATCTGAGAAAATGAATAAGCATATCGCGAGTAGAGACAGCTGTCAAATCGTGTTGTCATTCATTCTTAGTTCGGTTTCCGAAGTAATCTTATGTCCGCAGGTGATACGGAGCAGGCACCGTCCGTAATTTCGGCCGAATCCACGGACTTCGTGATTAGGGAGTACCTAGATACCCAGGGGCGGGTCACTAAACTCAAACTCAAAGTATTTATTTTAAATAAACCAATTACAGGCAATTTTGAATTATCAAGGGGTCGGTCAGTCAGAAAGATGAAGCTAGTTGCCCATTCCAAAGCGTAGTAGGTACCTATGGAGAAGAACGAGCAAGAAACTCCACGGACACTCTTTTAAATCAAAATATTGGTTACATCATTCATGCTGAAATTATGCAAGTGAGATCGATGCAGAACGTTAAAAGCGTCCTTAATAAAAAGACAAAAACAAATCAAATATTAACTCAAATTAAAATAAGCCGTGGCAGCTAAGAGATGACCAGTCCCTACTGACGGCACCCGTTCACGAATATGACGCATGGATTAGCACGATTCAGCTCAACCATTTTGAAGGGAGCTAAATGATCCAACACATGTGCCACCATCAGCGAGACCATAGTATTCAATATATTAGGTACACTATTACTGGCCAGAGCAATGACTTCTTTTCATACAGCGAAGGACTATAGGTACATCATCACAGTTGCTCACTGCACGTTGACGACGTCAGATTCACCTTTCCTTAAGAGGTTTTCTGTCACCATGAGTCAGTTGTGGCGAAGACTTATTTAAAAGTATTTTCGCAAAATCACACGAGCTTATGACAGGTTTTGACTCTGCAACCTTTTTAATGGGTTCGTAAATCAGGTCTGCGAAGCCTTTTACCAACTAACTATATGTTGGGGACTGCTTCCAGTCATAAGCCGATCTGAATATCAGGATTTTACATGGAATGACTGCCTATCTGACCTCCACACCAGTTACTGAGTAACACGATACCCCTTGGTAAGACTGGTTGTCAGACTTTTGGGCTTCGGACCCGTAACGACTGTAAAAGATATACGAATGACAGCGGGGACGTGCTTTCTGATGCACGCAGGGGTCTCGATATGTAATGAATGGTGACCCATCCACAAACCGACTACGGCAAGTGTAGCTTAACCTTTGATTGACCGCTGCGGCAGTTATCATTTAGTCACGAGACCCTCAAAATCAAAAATCAGGTCACACATTAAAACTCAACAATTAAATTCATAATCAAAACTTTAATTCGAAGTGTTTTTATTAACGAAGTTCATGATATTTGTATTAAAGTCATATTAATATACATTTGGTACGCAGTTAATTAGCTGTTCGCGTGGCAATGTGTACGGAATGAAATAAACATTTATTTAGAACATAAGTAAGTGGGTAGTTACTTCACAATTTGTTTTAAAGATAACATCTTTTGAAAAGATCATTGAATTAAATAGGACTTACCTAGTGCTTTTACTTACTTTACGCAGTGTGAGTTGTTTATTCCTATATGTTATCTTCTATATATATATATAATTATATACTATACTAGCTATTGCCCGTGATTTCGTCTGCGATCCAGGACATAAAGTAGTCTATGTTCTTACCCAGGTCATGGTCTTTCTGTGTGCCAAATTTCATCCAAATCTGTTCAGTAGTATATGCGTAAAAGAGTAACAAACATCCATCCTCACAAACTTTCACATTTGTAATATTAGTAGAATATATAAATAAATATCAATGTTTGTTTGTTTGTCCTCTATGGACTCCGAAAGGGCTAGACCAATTTTGATGAAACTTTGGTTAGTTTTTCTACATACGCCCGCGAAGCTTTAGGGGTAGGGATAGAACATCACGCGAACGAAGTCACGCCGGGCAGCTAGTAAACCTATTATAATCCCTAATTGCAGTAATTAAGGAATCTTATAAATTAAAGTCGATTTTCGTGTCTATTTCTGTGACCGCGTTCTTTTTAACTAACAACGGATTTCGATACGGTTTTCACCATAATTATGAGAAATTATCAGTATTTCTGAAGGATTATATGTAATACTACACATATTTAACTTAGATAAACTGCACTGAAATCTCGATGTGTTGACAAGTCGCCTTATCAGTAGATTGCACCTGTGCGAAGTATGGGCGGGTCACTAGTAGGTATTCATTTAAAATATATTTTTTTAAATCCAATACTACATAAATATACACAAACACAACAAAATATCTTTACTGTATAAGTATTAAAGTTATAAAATCTATAATTTTTCCCTGAAATATGTCCAATGGCAAAAATAAACTCAACTATTTATTACACAAGGCAGTTTGAATCAAACTAGAAGAATAAAAACACCGATAAATATTTAGTAGCAGTCTGCAGTCTTCAATGACCTTCAAACCTGACCTAATTCAAGGGCAAAATTCATTCCATTACCTCAAATTATTTTCCAATAAACGTTCTATTGATTGTCTCATAATTTACCATAAAATAATAATCGTGGGACTGAAATAGTTGGATTTGAGTAAAAAGGTTTCATTCAAGAGCGGATAAGGCGTGAAAGCATCCGTCACTTTCCCGGGCTTTGAACCTACTTTACGCGGGAAAAAAAATAGATTTGTGAATGGCCGGCTCAGATATGGGAAACTTATTTTGTGATGGCGGCATACTGGGTTTTTGTAGGTTATAGAATAAATGGTTGTTGCAATGTTATAGGTAATTTTGAAGAATGCCTCTTTTTTCTTTTGTTTCTTTTAGAGTTTTCACGGATTTTGCTTCTCGATCGTCCATAATGTAACTGCTCGGTTTTTTTAATTAATAATGTATCGTCATCTTCAGCCTTACAATACCAAAAGGCCGAGGGTCTCTAATGGTCAGCCTTATGTGCAATTTTTATATCATAACATTACAATAATTTATTCTAAACTAAGTACACGCAACTTGAAAGGCTTTTACGTATCCTTAATGGTATTAGGAACCGTGTGACGACGTTTGTTCATAAATTATTTGGATTTAATTTACCCTTATGAAAGACCCCACCCACGTAGGTGCTCGTAAATGGATCAACGCCTATGCAGGGAAATCAACTGGATATTATTAGAATATACAATTAGCGTAACTACTTTTTTTTTTAACAGATTTTATCAAGAATTGGGTAATGAATGAGTAGGTAGGTAAAAAGTGTGACGTATTTGTGTCATCGGTGACACTTGCTTAAAGTACCTACATAGACGAAGAGTTACCACCAAAGAGTATAACAATACTAAGGGAGGTTACCACAATCTCTTATGCCTAGGGTTGCCAGATATGTTGAAATAACAAATACCAGTCAAATTTTGATTTTTTTATTGAAAAAACTTAATGTGCTGCGGTCATTATTCATAAAATAAATGATACCCACGATATTCGGTTTACAGGGGGTGTTAGATTATAATTCCTATAAGAACAACAATGATCGTCGTGATGACAGCTGTCATTACTAAACGACATTTATCCTCACGGTTAAACCTATCATATAAATGCCGTGTACCTATAAGTAAGTATTTCAGAAAGTTGCGTGTCTTGTTGAACCTAAAACATTACAGTTTTCGGATATACTCAACAAAATATTCACCAAAAAGCGAAAACAAAAAGAAAAACAAAACACATACGTGCACACAGGCACCCATTAAACACCTTACAACCAATTTAACACGAAAAGTCACGAACGTATAGTCAAACCATACGTAAACAGTAACAAATCGAATCCAATAGCGTCTTTATTACGTAGCCATAAGGGCGATTTTCGTAGTTCATTTGTTACTGACGTCGTACGAAGTCAACCCTCTCGTGCGTGGGCACACGTCAGAAGTGTAACCTGTATGTGGGCTGATAACATCTGACCTCACTTTGTAATGGGGAAAGAATGGCTTTCTTAATAATGTACTGTGATTTAGTGGCCTAAATATGGGTTATGAGTTTCATGGCTTGGCCGGTGAGGGTTAAGTCATAGGGTCAGTACCCAGAGGTTGTTTAATAAAAGCATTGGCTGTGTTATCATAGAGGAATTGAGTTCTTAATTCTGGTGTTTGTTGATGAGGAACTTATTTTTTTTCTGAGAGCCAATCAAAATAGTCTAACAGTGTAATTTTATAGATCTCAGGACAAGATTAGCTAGACATAATCAGCCTATAACGTTCCCACTGCTGGGCACAAGCGTCATCTGCGAGTGGGTCATAAATGTTATAATCCACCACATGGGCCCAGTCCAGGTTGGCTCTGTACAAAAATATGTTACGTTCATTAGATTTGAAAACGCAAAGCTTTTTACTGTGTCAAAAACCCTTTAGGACCTGGCTGGATACCTATTCTTCTGGACAACTCGCTCATTCACATCAAATGACACGAAGGAACATTTGACCAAAACCAATCATACTCGTAGTTCAGATTCGTATAGTCCAGAACTCCAGACATACTTTAAACGTAACGTCCCCAAGACTTCAAAAACGACTAGACCACTCCATCTTCAGGTCCCAAGATCGTAGATACTTCAGAGCTCTTGTAAGTAAGACATATATGGTGATAACAAGGTGTACTGGGGCCGTATAAATCAGAACGCAAGCTTGGACGTTCAAGCGAGCGGCGGCGAAGCGGAAGAAATGAATATTTTGGCAGCACGTACCTTCCAGACGTCTTCGCAGGCTTTCCACAGAGTAGTTTCGGGGTAGAGACTGCAAAGTTATTGTTTTTGGTTTTTGTGAACGGAATTTTTTGGTAGTAGAATTTTTGGCAATGTTTTGTGTTCCAGTACATGCTGTATACAGCATGTACTAGATAGGTGTGGTAATAAAATTATCGGCCACCCCATACATTTGGGTCGAGTAGTTATACAGTGTGTTTGGAAGCTGGGAGCATTAAGGGGGTGATAGTTGACACCATTTAGAGAATTTTGAGCAATAGTACGTGTCTGAGACGAAGTCTCTTTTTTATTTTTGACTGCTATACCTTTACTTAAAAAAAAAACCTAGAAATAGCAGTCAAAAATAAATAAAATGTAAGTAAAAAACTTTTTTACAAAACAAGCATTAATTTAATTATTAACTACAAAGTACTAAAACTTACGTTAACATAGAACTTTAATAATTTCTTAGAAGCTTGCGGCTTATCTTAAAGTGTAAGAAGGACGTTCACGCCTCAAGCTTTTAAGAAAATATTAAAGTTCTATGCTAACGTAAGTTTTATTAAGTACTTTTTAGTTAATTAAAAGCTTGCTTTTAAAAGTGGAAGTTGTTCTAATTCAGCTTGCAAGATTTGTCCCGAACATACATACAAACATTGCAGGTTAAATAAAAGCTTATAAAATAAATCCGACTTCGTCTAAGAAATGTATGGCTCAAAATGCTCTAAATAGTATCAACTGTCACCTCTTTAAGGCTTTGCACCCAATCAAATCAAAATATTTTATTTCACATAAACAACATGGGCACCTATGAAACGTCGGAAGCTAGGTGCACGGTCCCAATTGGTTGTTTCCTATGGAGAAGAGCCGGCATGAAACTCCACGGTTACTCTTTTAAAAATAAGGGGCTTTTACAATGTTTCAAATTACAGTGTTGATAGGTATGGGAGGACAGTGTAGGCCTGTCGACAGGTACAGGTATAATAACAGGTACTCAACAAAATATAAAAAGGTCTACAAATCTACAGTCTACAAGTTAGGCCTGCAACGTTTGCACATTCACAAAATATAGAAGAATCTATATAAAAATAAAAGCCTATTTAAACCAAATGACATGATTGCCATTACAACTGTAAAAAATCTGAATTAAAACCCTGTCTACAAAAGCCATAAGTAATAAGTTGAAATAAGAATTAGAGGTATATAATGTCAAATAATGAGATCATGTCAAAGAAGAAAGTAAAAAAAAACAAAAATACTTTTTTTTTTAAATAAACTTCGTAGTTTGGGAGCAGTTAATAGACATTTACATAGTGATGTCGTTAATGAGGTACCAGGGAAGCCAAACAACCTGTAGTATGGGACACCTGTTTTTTTTTTCGTGATAACGATTCTGGTGCCATAGAAAGTTGATGAGTTTGATGATCTGCTCCAAACTCTTAAGGCGCTTCCTTGACCAAATGACCTTGAGCCTTCGGTCCTTCTCTGTCCCGTAACTGAGTCTCGCTCTGTCTCGCTCCCTGCGCACGCTCATTTACAATAAAATTCACAAAAAAGATTAAATTATTTTAATAAAAAAAGACACGCGATGTTTTGAAATAAAATAAAACGTGAATTATTTAGATTTTTAAATTATCTATCCATTAGTGTAATCCTCAAATTAATAGAACGCCACCTTTAGCAAAAGATGCATGCAATCAATAGTTTTAGTCACTTTTTACAAGGAGATTTTAAATGTATTTATACCATGTAAAAACAAATAAGAACGTGCAATGTGATGATAGGATATCGAACATTAATATTGTGCTTTTAGATGTAGTTTATTACCCATAGTGAATGAGTTAATAGCCTCTGAATAACGCACTATGGCAAGGTTTTGGTCGGGGTACCGCCTTAAATATGAGCACAACTTTCCGATACATTTCCCCCCCCCCCCCCCCCCCGACCCTTGCTCGACGACGCGCCAGCCCGCGCCGTAGCTGAGCCTGTAGTTTTAAATTCCCCAGTATAATAATAATATAATTTAGATCCAGCCTGTCCCATCTTGCTGCCCTCCCCTCAGTGACGCCCTAAGCCGAGGTTCGTACCCCACAGGGGGTGCCCTTAGCGTGCGGTCACCTAAATTTAAGTATTGTTCGCCCCTGGCTGGAGGCTTTAAGTTAGTAGCTTAAGGCACCCACAGGTTTGCCCGGTTAAGTAGCCAGGACCTTAGTGGTCACAACTACGAGCTGCCAATTAGGAAAAAAAAAAAAAATACTGATACATTCTGTATCTACCACGTGGCAGTTTGAGAAAGACGATCCCTAAACACAATAACATTATTTATCCGTTTGGTATGTTTTGTAAAAATAAATGCATTGTTACATTTGCAACACGTACTTGGCACCATTTTCGAAAGGCAGAGCAGTTGTTATAATAAAGAGAAGTGGTTTAACAACTATTTTATTGCGGTTTTCCGTGACAATTACGAAATGGGTGAAAATTGAGTTAAGTGTTATTTATTTGTTTCCTAGCTTCTTTAGAAAGCTGATAGAGATTGCGACCATTTAATTTAGTTTTTGAAATACTTAGTTTAGTTCGAAATATGTTCCAGTTACCCACAAATGCCCATTATTATCTCTCTGCGTAAGACCGGCGACTTGCGTAACACACTCACAGTGGGAATAGCTTTCATTTTGACAGTTCAACATCATTCATTGCGTTATTTACGTTGTTAAGCAGACCAATTTTTTGAACATATGAAGCAATGGTTTAGCAATAGGCTTCAAAATTATTCAGATTGTGATAGATAGTGTGTTACGCCATTATGGTGCTGATAACTTTAACCTCAATTCAGTTTTTTTCTCATGTATAAAATAAAACCTACAAACCGAGCGCAGAAGTCATTCCACCCGTGACCTATCGCTATCGTGTCTATCCATTGTCTGCGGGCGTTTTTTTTTAAAAAAAATAGTGCAAATAAATGTAATTTTTTCCTGCTCTTTGTGTTACATCCAGAGTAAAAAAAAGGAGCAAACATGACATCTACACTTTTCTTTAACAAAAAAATCTGACAGCTTAATTTTTGTATGCCTCTGAGGCTCACTACTCTGTGGCTTCTCCATGCATGCGATGCTCATATCACTCGGAGCAGTTGGCTGAAGGGTGAAAACTAAAAAAAACATGGCCCGTCCACGTCGGCACTTGTCTGCCAACTTGTACTCGCCACTTAGATTAGTTTCCAACTTGTAGGTACTGGTACAGTCGTGTTCACTTCGCTCAACTTAGGAAGTTCGTTTTTTTTTCATGCTTTATTGGAAGGTTGGTTGTGTGGCGTGTAGTTTAAGGCGGAGACAAAAATTTAAGGGTATGCTTAGATAATTTGGTTGTATTGCGAGAATGGTTGGAAGTCGATTAACAAAAGCAGTTTATAGGACGGACAAGCCGTGTGCCTGATGGGTAATCCCATCGGAAAAATAAAAATTACAAAAAAAAATAACCGACTTCCAAAAAAAACACTAAAAGACGTGAAAAATAACTTTAATTTCTGAAGTCGGTGTCTTTGGTTTTGTATTTTCGTTTTTGGCCACCGACTTCCGAAATTAAAGTTATTTGTCACGTCTTTTAGTGTTTTTTTTTGGAAGTCGGTTGTTCTTTTTTGTAAAAAAGTTTTTATTTTTCACTTTTAAGTTGCGGTACTTACCCAACACAAAGTCGTATATCACTACTTGGTGTGTAAATAACAGTGATGGGAAATTATTAACACATCATCCATATAAACTAAGTGGAAAAATATGCAGTTTTAAGGATAACTCAAAAACTACTGGTCAGACCTTGATCAAATTTAAATGGGACCGCATGTGAAGCACCACCTATCAAATAAAAAAAGAATCATCCAAATCGGTTCACCCAGAAAAAAGTTCTGAGCAAACACACACAAAAAAAAAAAAAAAACATACAGGCGAATTGAGAACCTCCTCCTTTTTGTGAAGTCGGTTAAAAATACGAACTTCCATACAAACTTTCATTCCCAAATTAAGACCTTTAGGCCACTTGTACACTATACGGAATCTTACAGTCCGGATGTGAAATCTCCATACTTTTGCCGGTGAATCACGTGACATTCGCTTGAAAGTCGAACCGCCCGCGGACGCCCGGTCCGTAAAATTCCGTATAGTGCACCAGCGGCCTTAGGCGATGAATTTTCAAAATCCTTCCTTTGTGCTCACTTTCATTATTTATTTAATTTTAAGGAACTCTTGTGCAAACTTTTCTGGTTCTAGATCCATCGATTTAGGCTGTTCGTTTTCTGTCAGTGAATTTAAGAATTTGATGGTATGCCTAAGAATGACGACGTTGACCTTAATAGTGATGTCTTTAAAAAAGGTCAGGTTAAAGGCTCCCGCAAACAGGCGCGACGCGACAGCACGACGCGACTCTAGTAGAACAATTTCTATTAAAACTTAATGGACATTGTTCTACAAGAGTCGCATCGCGGTGTCTCGTCGCACCTGTCTGCGAGAGCCTTTACTGGCAACCGGCGCGCGTGGTGCATAGGCTGATGTATGAACGTGGACGAAGCAAAAGGATTAGAAGGACTAAGGGCAAGATTCACAGACAGCACCTTCACTTTGCTTTACTAAGTAAAGTAAATGTTCCATACGAATATGAACCTTATTTTTTTATGGGAATAATGATCATACTCGTATAAGCGAATGTGAGCAAGTGTTTCATTCGAATATGAACATGACCTCTGTATGATTAAAGTTCACATTCGTATGCGACAATCACTTAGCCAAGTACCTAAAGTCAAAGTGCGATCTATGAATCTTTGCCCTAAGTATATAATGGTGGTCACCTATCAGTGAAACGTAACATGTAATGTAACATACGTTGAAATGAACATGCCGTTCAAATATATGCAATGCAACATGAAATGTAACACAGCTGGGCGAATTTGTTTCAATGTGTGTTACGTTTCACATAGACAAGCATCGTACAGGTAACGTTTTTTTAGTTTATTTTATTGGCATATATACGTAAGTTCATGTCTAGACGTATGTTTTGAGGTTTATGCCGAATAAAGGACGTCATAGTCACCTCAGAATTGGTCGCCTTACTAATTTGGATACAGGAAAAGTTGAAGATATTTGTTTATTCATTTATGCTCATTTTTGTTATCTAAATATGTACTAAAATTTAAAATTCTAAATATGTTTTGCTTCTAAATATGTACATTTGATTAGAACATATTTTAACCGACTTAATCATTACATTACACAAGTGGGTAGGTATTATAATACAGGTGCCTATATATCACCTAGCGTAGGATAGGTAGGCAAAAAGATGTCATGATGCAATAGCAATAGGGTTTTAGTTTCAATGGAGAATTTCCACGATGACCAGTAGGTACCCTAATTGCGTAACACACTTTCCATCACAATCCGAGAGTTTTGAAGGATATTTCTAATCCATTGCTTCATAAGTTTAAAAAATCGTCTGCTCAACAACGTAAATAACGCAATGAACTTGGCTGAACTGTCAAAATGAGAAATTGCGATCAATTGTCATTAATTGTGTGATAAGCAATTACTCCGCAGGTCTGAAGTACTTTGTGTACCCACAGGTTTTTTCTGACTGAGGTTATAAATACTCTCACATGAAGAAATACTCACAAAAAAAAAACTAAGAGGTAATGATTGCTAAACTATCAACTGCACACTGGAAAGAGACAAATCGCTTTGAGGCGCTTCCCCGACCAAACGACCTTGAGTGTTCGGTCCTTCTCTGTCCCGTCGCCGAGTCTCGCTCTGTCTCGCTCCATGCGCACGCACATTTATCATAAAATTCACAAAAAAAAAAAAAAAACAATTTTTTATTGTACAAAAAGGCAAGAGATGTTTTGAAATAAAATAAAACGTGAATTATTCAGATTTTTTAATTATCTATCCATTAGTGTAATCCTCAAATTAATATAACGTCACCTTTAGCAAAAGATGCATGCAATCAATACTCTCACTCACTCACTTTTTTACAAGGAGATTTTAAATGTATTTATCTATATATATAAAAATGAATCCCTATTTCCCTTGGTCACGCCATCACGCGTGAACGGCTGGACCGATTTCACTATTTTTTTTCTGTTGTAATCGTTATTGCCAGGAGAAGGATCTTATGAAATAAAAAAATAAGGAAGTTGATCGGAACGTTACAAAATTTAAGAAAACTTAACGCCAATATTAATTTTACATAGGTAATTGTCAGTTGTTTGAAATAACTGTCACGATTGACAGAATGCGCGCTGCAAATATGGTTTAACACAGATGGATCGGTTGATAAATGAGTCGATAGTTTTAGTTTTAGTCAATCGTCAAAACTAAAACTAAACGTCATTTATGACATTCATAGTTAAGACAGGACAACGTCTGTCGGGTCAGCTTGTAACACATAAAAACAAATAAGAACGTGCAATGTGATGATAGGATATCGAACAATAATAATGTGCTTTTAGATATAGTTTATTACCCATAGTGAATGAGTTAATAGCCTCTGAATAACGCACTATGGCAAGGTTTTGGTCGGGGTACCGCCTTAAAACTTATTTGACTTCAATCACAAAATCGAGGCGTGTGAAATGTCCTAAAATATCTGTTTGATATTTTTCTCTCAACAAAATAAAACAGTTAGGGTCGGGGCAGACGACTCTACGAAATCAGCGGTACCCACAACAAATTAGATTTGTTTTACTATTTTAGAACGATAACCTCGGATTGACCGTTAAGTTGTTCAAATAACAACATTTATTAGGTATTGTTAATGTGTCATGGAAATCCTAAAATATTTTTTATTATGGATTTTTTTATACAGCGTGTATCAGACATGTGTGGTCATAATTAAGGGTGTGGGTTAAACCATAAAATTGATCAACTTTCTCCATCGTAATCGACAAAAAATCATCAGTTGTCCCATACAAAACTTCAATACCTACTCGACCCAAATGTATGGGAAATTTCTGATACACGCTGTATAAATAATACCTACACGAAGAAATTAAAAGGTAATTTCCATGAATAAATGTATACGGAATACCTCGTGTGCCTTTAAGGGGTAAGCCCGAATTATTTCTCGTTCAGCTCACAACATCGCCGATTTGAAGTAGGAGTCTGGTCAAGCGCGAAGTTAGTCAGGCTTGCTCGAAACATGCGTGAGAGTACTCGTTTGTTAAAATTGGTCTCATTACCATTGAATCGCCAAATTGGCTAGCTTAGAATCCATTTTGCAGTATCAAAGTAGGTATTTGTAGAAAGCAAACAGGCGCGACACACGACGCGAATCGCACGCGTCACAAAGTTACCGCTCGTCGCACGACAGGCGGTCCTGCTTGAAGGAGCCTTTAAACTTATTTGTATGTACATATTATCTAGTTTCTGCTTATCAATATCAATCAGTGTGTCAGTAATATGATTCATAGGACATGGAATGTCATTGTTAACGATCGCTTCCGCACTTTCACATGTCATCATTGCTGTCATCGGCTAGCAAGTGATGATGTAATTACGGCAAGATAATGATCTCTTATTTTTTATTAATTTTGTTTTGTATGTCAATTTAAAAAGTTTAACTATGAGCAATTACTAGACGTATGTTGCCATCGTTGCTTAGCTCACAGAATAAGGAAGCTAAACTGGCAATGGGCCGGCCATATTAGCCGTAGAAATGATGACCGTTGGGGTAGACGTGTTCTAGAAGATAGGACGCCCTCAGGCTTGGTGGAGCGACGATCTTTGCAGGGTGGCTGATAGCAGCTGGATGTCAGTTGCCGACCATCAATCTGAATAGCGTGCAGGAGAGGCGTATGTCCAGCAGTGGACTGCTATAGGCTGATGATCATGATGATGAGCAATTATTAGCACATAAAACATTTTAAGTTATTCTTTAGGTCAACAATGCATTGCCAATTCCTTCGGCGATGTAGGTGACCATCAGGGGTGGTGAAATATTTCAGAAACTGTGTGTATGAGCTTTTTTGGCCATCTCCAACAGACTTAGGTACTAATTATTATTTTTATTAATCTTCGATACTATCAAGAGCGTGTAGTTACAAGCATGCTGGCATTCATTAAAACAAGCCTGATAAAAAGGTGTTTTGCAACTTAGGCAAAGCTTATCTTCTACTTAATAAAAATCTTAAAATCACTGACAGATAACGCACAGCACAGCCCACACTGCTGGGTCTCGAAGCATAAACTTTTGCACAAGAGTTCCTTTTATAAATAAAAATAAATAAAAATAATTTAATTCAGGCAAAACTCTTATTACATAAAATAAAATAAAATTCCACAATACTGCAACAGAATAGAATAAAATGTCAATGCAATTAATATAAATGAAAGAGTAGGTACAAATTATAAAGGTCACAGAATTAAAATTAAAATAATTTATCAAATACAAAAATAAACCAATGAGTCGGTGTTATAAGGGTCACAGAATTGAAATTAAAATAAAATGTCATTATAAGGAGTTACAGAATTTAAAAAAAATTGCTTATAAAAACTTTATGACTAAGGATTTTTGAAATTTCTTCCTCTAAAGTGGTCAAATAGGGATTAAAGTTAAGTAAGAAATTCTTTATTTTTGCCAATGGGAGACATCACGCGGCTTGTCGCATATAAATCATAGCTAAGGAGTTGACATTGACACAGCAGTAAATAATCCAAATCTGCGTGGAACAGCCCTTAAAATACCGCCAAAACACTATTTTAAATTAGCCGCGCCAAAACTTCCACATCTAAATCAAAGCTCAAGCTTACGTGTAAGTACTGGTATAGACAGAACCGCTGGTAATGAATCAGATGTGTATCGGCCGACGTGTGAGAACACACGGCCGAAATACAGGCCGTAAATACTGGCTCGCGTGCGCTTTAGAGCAAAACTTGTGCGGCGTAGACGAGGCAGAGGGAAATAATTTAATAATAAATTAATAATACCAGCCTAATAATGTCCCACTGGAGAGCAAAGGTCTCTTCTCCTACAGAGAAAGCACGAGCATTATAATCACCACGTTTGCTGCGTTTGGTTGCCGATTTCAGCGTATTCAGGTTTCCTCACGATGTTTATCTTTCACCGATGAACAAAATTGTCGAACTTTTTATGGATTGAATTCGAGGTTTTTGGCTATTTTTTTTGTGCAGAATAAACTATTTTTCTATCGATGTCAGTAATGTCCAAAATAAACAAAAAAAACACACATGGAATGAAGAAGTCACATTGGTATAACTTGCCAGGATTTGAACTGTTCTTTACACGGACTTAAACAGTGGGTCACATTGAAGTATAATGTACTAGCGTACTATATTATACTTCAATAGTGCGTCATCACGACATTGTAGAGGAAAAGGCGATTTAAAATGTTGTTTTGACGTGGCTGTGTTTGTTTGACGTCATTGAAATGTACATGTGTTTTATTTGACGTCACTTAGAATGTTATATAGCTTGTGCAAGGGACATACTTGAAACCTTGCGTCGCGGTCGATAAGCATAATATACACACCGCAAGCAAAGAGGTTTGATGTTCAATTTGGAATTTATTATTGATACGAATATTGAAATAATCATTGTATTTTCTGGGTCACCTATATAAGGTATCATCATAATGCCTACTGAACCCTTGTTAGGAGAAAGTTTACTTATCATGTGGACTGTCTACCTGTCAACTATCGTCCAAATAACATCACAAGCTTGGGGATAACTACAAAATCATGCTACTTGGTAGCCTTAATGATCACTAAATCATGTTAAAAATTTAAAGCTCAAAGTAGGTGATTTGACTGATACTTACACTTCCCTACCGGTCGTTTATGACATCCACGAAAATAAAACAAAGCCATGTCTAATAGCCACAGAGGTCTACAAACAATTCGTGCACACACGGCGTGAGCCTCGGGCGCCAAAAATAAAAGTTAGCACGCCGGCTGATAAGCGCCCAAAATTTTCAATGTTTTCCCTACAGTTTTAACCGTTGGATATCCGTGTACCTGTATAGCACACGTGTTTATAACTTTGGGAGGTCAGAATTTGGGTGGATGAGGTAAAGTCAGAGCTTTTTTTAAGGAAGTTTAAGTGACCTACAGAAGAATGTTAAAGTTAGAATGTGAAGGGAAAATATCGCGATAGGCGTGGGGAAGATGTTGGTTAATCTGCTTTAGATACTGATACGAGCACGATAGTGAAACAGGATCAACAGATCATACAGATGTCCCTTTTGCCTGTTTTCAGGCCTCCTAATACATAATTAACTTTTTCCGAATCATCTTAATCTTCCTTCAGAACAGTAAAAGGGACAATTTTTTTTTTTTCGCTGTGAGATTCTTATTAACAGACATGATCAAGTTCTTTTCCCATGAGAACAGTGAATTCTTGCCATAGGTTAGCCCCAAATAACATGGAAAAAGGTCAGGAAGAAGAAGGAGAGGCAAGCCCCAGAACAGGAGCCACTAGAACAAAAATTGTTGTACATTTTCCATTTACCTAACGTTTCCTATGTGCACGTTCTATCAGGCCTGGCGGTTCAAGCTCGTGGCTACACGTGGGTTTTGTTTATTTTTCGCCATCACTGTTACGTAGTTAGTCGAATGTCTGCTTCGTTTTGTGTTCCTAGTCTACTTCAACGAGTTATTAAACTTACTGGTATTACGGGGCTGGTTCTGATTTTGTAGGACTAGGAGTGGAAAACAGGGAATGTTGCTTTTTTGTTTTTGGAGGGAGCTTGAGCAATTTTATTTAAGTATGTTTTGGGGAATGGGGTGTAAAGGTATGGTCTTGTGTTATGTTTATGTTTTGAAGTCTAAAGCTTCTCATAACATGACATCTTTACACGAAGCCGGATGCGTAATGTACCAGAGGTTCTGGACTCTTCTAGAGGTGAAAAGAATCCTAAAACTTTTTCATACACAAATATTTTTAACATAAATGTTTTATTACTTCCCTACGACTAGTTCAAACTTGAGTTTATGATCTATCTGTTTT
Source organism: Griposia aprilina (assembly GCA_916610205.1). Taxonomy (NCBI): domain Eukaryota; kingdom Metazoa; phylum Arthropoda; class Insecta; order Lepidoptera; family Noctuidae; genus Griposia; species Griposia aprilina. The sequence continues at coordinate 16,794,574 of OU744302.1, forward strand.
AAAAACCCTGTGTAGCCCTTTTTCAACACCTCTCCTTTACACATACTTGGAAACAACTGACGATCAATGGTAATCTCATAAAATTGACAAAGAGGCTTTATGACGTTATCCCATAGACCCACTTATTTTTTTTTTATAAGTTAAAACAATGTGTCTACCTGACACACATATAGTTGTGTTTGGTTCTTAGAACGAATACTGTGCGGGTATACGATCAATGGGAACTTTACCAGCACATGCTTTTTCTGAGAATTTAGCGAACCCTAACGGGTCTTTCCAATATGTTTGTAGGATTATGTGAAGATACCATTTGTGTAAACAGTGTAGGTAATCCTTAGTAATTAGTGCTTTTATGTGGAATGGAAAGTTGTGAGTGTCGGTGAGTCACGGAATTATCACGGTTCTAGCAGATAACGTTTTATTCAAAGTATCCAAATGGGTACCTATACAATGGACAAAAAGCCGTTCTTTGACATACCATTTGAACTAGTTTGCGTTTAAAATAAAGTTCATTCTGAGAAGAATTAATGTTCAAATAACTTGAGGTTGAAGAAATGTTAAAGCCTAAACTTGAATAATAAACAAAACAACGCACCTAAGCATACAAAATTTCGAAACGAATTACTACATAGATAAACATCAAAGACGATTCTACTACAAACTTACTCGTATAACCTACATTTACGTCCAAAAGATACTCCTTACTCCAAAAAACCTGCTGTGTCATGTCCCGCCTCAATAAAGCCCACACACTTTCCTCAAGAAACACACGAATTCGGAAGTCCAGATAAGGACATTAATGGATTGGCTGACATAAATGTGACGTCACTACACATATTTCAAACGTCGCATGCTGGCAACACCCAGCGTAACAAGACCTCTTTCGTCCTGAACAAGTCCTCTTCGGCCATCTTGGAAATTTTGAATTTCGAAGGGGTGTGGAGGTCATGTTAAGCTGGTGGAAATCTAAGGGTGTTATCAGATAGTTCAAGGGTTACATTTAGTCAAGTATGCGTGGTCCGGCTCACGCGTTAAGGCTGAGATTAGGATCGGAAGCATTAGCATTTTTCGATAGCATGTTGGCCGTATGTCTTTGAGGTCATGTGGGGTCGGCACACGCGAGTTTTTTTAAGTATTAAGGGTTTTTTTTTGTTGGTAACACTAGTTTCTTCGACGATTCTTTGGAGGTGAATAATTTCTTAGAAATATGAAATATGCTTTTCTTACTTAATTCTGGTTTATTGATAGGGTTCGATTTGCTAGTATTTTCGTATTTTCGGTCTTGGAGAGGTCGCGTCATTAACATTAATTCGATTGCGATAAATATCACAGGATAGCTCAACTTAACCGGTAGGATTTTAACAGAAGTACTGTCCATCAGGATCCTTTGATATGAAAACAGGGCTACTCTAAAAATGTGTAGCGTGCTTTTTGGAAAACGGGGTAGAAATTAATCTACCTGCAGGCTTAGCACAAGCACCGTCTTGTCGACGGAAGAATAGACAAAAATGACGTTTCGTGAAGACAGTACGACGGCAGCAAAGTAGAAAGAGTCAACTGCACTTTTTACGAAATTCAGTAATTTATTCACGTTTATCTTTTATTTTGCTCATATCTCGAAAATGGTGTGTCCTATCGCAAAAATAATGGCAATTTCGACCCCCTTTATGAACCCATGTAAACCCCTAAAACTCAACATGTAAGTAATCATTTTTCACACTTTCCATACAAAAAGTGAAAATTTCCTTTTTTCCTCCATTTTTATACTTTGTGGCCGTCGAGTAAAAAATTTTGTACCGTCTTCAGCATGGCGATTAAAAATCAAATTGTCTTCACTACCTTAGACAACTGTCTTCTGAAATAGTCTACATTAAAAAGGACCTAGACAACGATTGGCAGAAACGGAAGACAAAATGACAGATTTTATAAGGATTTTTACGGTGCGATGTCAAAAATAGAGAAACGAAATGACACTTTGTATGGGAATAGCCGTCTCTATTCTTCGAAGAGATAGATAGCGTCATGCTAAGCCCGCTGGTGTATTTATTATGGAAATAGGACCGTTAATTAAATCAGCCTTCCTATGATTCGCTACGTAGGTTTGTCATATGTCTTCTCAGTCCATCTTACCTTCTGTATAAGAACAAGAAGTTTTGCATCCATATCATTCCCTCATTCACAGCCCCGGAAACAGCATTCGTTACCCCCATATATCATTGTCCTATCAAAAACCAAAATTAATTGTTCGCCCATTCCACAACACTCAACTATCATAAACATCAGACGAGTTATACGCAACGATTAAACTCTCGTCCAAACTACGGTTAAGTACGGTTAACTATAGTTAACCCCCAGTTAATGTTGCCAGTAATTGGTTGGCCCCTCGTGATTAATTGATGGTGCTCTGATAAAGAGGTTGTGGAGTTTGAGTGGTTGTGGCGATGAAGGAAGGTGGAGAAGGTTCCTTGGTTCCCTAACTGATCCTTGAAAAAAGTTTCATCATAAACTCACGTCTTTTTCTCATGGGGGTAGGCAAAACTACAGAAAGCCACGTGCTACGGGCCTTATATACTCTTTTTGCTCCGTTTACGTTCATATATGTGGTCATACACGCACGCCTGTTGCGAGTACTACGCACCTGACCTTTCTGAAGAACATCACCAATAAGGTCACTATATGTCCTTCTAGAGCGTCCCCTCCTGGCGTTTCCACTCACATCTGCCATGTTACCTTTAACTTTAGTTAGTCGCCTTTCATTCCTCCTCTCAACATTACCAAACCATCAAAGGATTTTAATTCAGATTTGTTACAGTTGTAATGGCAATCATACCATTTGGTTTAAATAGGGTTTTATTTTTATTATTTTATTTATCTTTTATGTAGAATATTTTATATTTTGTGGATGTGAGAACGTTGTAAGTCTAACTTGTTGACTGTAGATTTGTAGACAATTATCGATTTTGTTAAGTACCTTGTACTTGTTGACAGGCCTACACTGTCCTCCCATACCTATTAACACTGTAATTTGAAAACATTGTAAAAGCCAATAATTTTTAAAAGAGTAATCGTTGAGATTCTTGCCGGCTCTTCTCCATAGGAAACGACCAATTGGAACCGTGTACCTATGTAGCTTCTGACGTTTCACAAGTGCTCATGTAGATTTATGTGAAATTAAAATATTTAGATTTTTATTTTTGATTTTCAAAGCATACTCTTTTAAATTTTTGTCACCATATCTTCTTTAAACCTCAAAAAGTTTCTAGTTTTTTTATAATTTAAAGGGTCGAAGGCCATAATGGTAGCAGTCTCTGTGCTGACTAACGCCTAAAGGCATCTGAAACATACTACCAACGACATTGCCTACCTAAGAAGCAAACTTATAATGTACCACAGCAATGTAGGTACAAATTGGCACTTGAGTGTGATCATGATCAATACATAATCTAAAGTCAAGGGCATTAATTGTTAAGCAAATTAACTACTGAGAGCAGTGATGGCCCAGTAGTATCGATAGCGACTTATGAGTTGTAGGTCATAGGTTCGAACCCTGACAGGCGCTTTACTTTGTGTAAATTATTTCATCACCACTGCTCTCAAAACGGTGAAGGAAAACATCGTGAGGAAAACGGCATGTCCTAGAACCAAAAAAAAAATCGAAGACATGTGTCATCTACCAATCTGCACTGGGCTCACTCTCTCTCACAGAGAGGAGGCCTGTGTCCCAGCAGTGGGAACAGTATAGGCTGATTATGCTTATGCTAAATTAACTACTTATTTAAATAGTTCCACATTCAAATAACAATTGTCATTATGAGCAGTTGTATGAATTGGCTGTAACACGGCAAATTGACGAAGGGTGTCAATTTGCGTAACAATTAATTTCAATTTCTCTGGCTGTATATTAAAAAGCTTTAAGAACGTTGATGAAATTTTTTGCATATTCCTTACTGAGCTACTTATATATAAAGGTAACCTTGAATTAGGTTCAGTCGATACACCGTGAAATTCCTTATACCTACGTAAAAGACTAAGAACCGGTTTCTGAATTGAGAATTTGAAGTAGAGAACTTGTCAAACTCTACTTTAGCATTACTTAAGGTGAATCTTTCAATGTAACTCCCAAAATTTAAAATATCTTACGTTCTTTGCAAAAAAAAAAAGAAGAAAATCCCGAGCTTTCGCCTTAGGTTATGATTAATTAGAGTTTGACGAGTTCTCAACTTCAAATTCTCAATTCGGAAACTGGGTGTACGGCACCCGATATCCTGAAACCCAATCCAATTCTACCTCCCAACAAAATTACGTAAACATTTCCTTACAAAGAAAACTTCCTTCACCTATTTTTAAAATAGCCCGTTACTTGTCACGAGTGGGCGTTCTCGCGTACAGTCGGTAACAAAACCATGTTCATTTTTATATTAACAAGAGATTGGTGGTCGTGGTTTATAATTAACATGATTAACTACTCTATATCGACTTCTTTATTACGTGTCGCGTTTATTTATGTTACTCGGGAACTTTCAGATTTGAATTTAGAGTTGTAGTTCTTTAAAAAAAGGAATCAGGAATGTTGAGAAGTTTGTGTGAAAATGTGAAACTGAAAGTATTATTTTTGAACTTTCTTGTTTTGCTGACATGTAAAGGAAAAATAGAGCATAAAAGGGAATGTGTTTGAAGGGCTAGTAAAAATGGGCAATAAAGTATTATTATTAACACATTTTATTATCCGTAGAAGAAGACTAAGATTAGGTTTCTGTATGATAATTTCACACCAGCTAGATGGACCGACGACCATAAAAAGGAGGTGAAAGGGACAGACTGGATGCGGAAGGCGGAGGACAAGGTGCTGTGGCGCAGCATAGGAGAGGCATATGTCCAGCAGTGGACTGCGGTAAGCTGAGTTGATTGATTGATGATAATTAAACAGAATATAATAAGGTAGTAGGAACCAACACGATTTTTGTTTTTTTTTGTGAAGTAACGCTTTAGACATCTATATGATTCTAGTCAAAAAGAGGCCTCACAAAAAGGGAATGTCATAAACTTATAAACCAAAGTAAATCCTACAAAAAAAATACGTTCGAAACAATCGTTTACAACATGCATGTACCCGTCACGTAAAGTCACTTTTCTTTTGTAACAGCCGTATAATTTTTTCATCGACTATCCTTACCTTCGAAAAAGTTTATTGTTTAAGATAAAAATAAAAATGTCATCGGGGACGCCCAGTAACATGTTTCGTACAAACGTGCCGACAGACGGACAGACAATGTTCACGTAAGTATTGTTTATTGCCCCGACTGTACCTGTCCAAACAATTGTCTTCGAAAAGGGCTCATAAGTAACACTATAACTTGTTTTAAATGCTCTTCAGAATGCATGTGATTTTACGGCGAAAGTGACTTTTGGGTACCAATTATTATTGTATGGTAATTTAATACTCAATTTTTCAACCTGCTGGGGTTGCAAGTAGAGTTAATATACAGGGTGTGAGGGACAGCCCTCCGCAGACTGATGGAGTGAATTCAGTATATCATACTAAGATGACCGGCACATGAAATAATTTCGGGTACATTATGGGAATCCAATAAACCTGATTTGTTTTAATACTTCACACGCAATGTATCGTTACCGCGGCAAAACGCACGTAGCGATTGGCCGGCCGGCATCGCCAGCGCGCTCGCGCCGCGTGATTTATTTCAACATCCATTGCTGTTTTAATTACAAAAATGGAGTGCTGCGTACAGAGAATGTAATTTTACATTGAAATAAAGGAATAGTAACTGGAAATACGATTAAAAAAAAGAGAAATTTTCCGGTGGAATATGATTCAAAATAAGGAGCTGAATGCGCCCTGTTAGTTTCCGGAGGGCTCTCCCCTACACCCTGTATAATTCTTCTCACATGTATTTTAGTTCTTTATGTTAGTAAGCTCATACTTAACAGTGGTGGGTTAGGAACCGGCAGTCCGCGATCACGTCCATAATCAATCATGATGACCATAATCAAATCTTTGGTAATCTCTATCAATTGTCAACTGAATCTTCCTGATTAGAACCACGGAAATCAGGACAAATTACTGTCAACGTCCAATCTAGAGAGAGCTCGATGTATGTTATAAAAGAACTGCTCAGCATTAGGGATTTTCGATTAATTAGGGTCTCTGCACACTGAAGTTTTAACGCATGTGTTCATTTCATTTACTTCTAGGTATATTGTGATAAAAAGCAAAGCGGATACCACAAAAAAAAGTTCCATGATAAAAACATCCGAAATCCGTTCAAATCCGTTTACGACCAATCCAATCTACATACACCCAACTCCCATACAATTTGCCATCAAAAGGTCGTATTTCTACCAAAAGTGTCATATATCATATTACCGCGGTACCAAGCATGATATCGATCACACAATTCGTATTAATGAGCGAGTTACCCAACTGTTTCGGTTCTGATTCATTAAGGGTGATACATCGGCTCATACAGTCCTACAATCGCTTTTGGGGTACAGATTAAGTTTAGTGGTAGATAGAGGGGCCACCTTTCGATGCGAAAACTTCTTTAGGCGCGTTTTGCGCTCTTTTTGAACTGTAAACGAAACTGGGGTCCTACTCATCCGTCTATGTCCGTCAACGAAGATACGGGCCCGTTCGAAAGAAGTAGACGTGGACCCCACTCCCGAATAATTAAATTTTCGGACGGGATAAACACATCGGGAGTAGGACAGCTGTCAAATCGTTTTGTCATTAATTATTAGTTCGGGCCCCGGACTAATGTTATGTCCGAAAGTGATACGGAGTAGGAAATATCCGGTAACTTCGGCTGGACATGCGGACTTCGTGTTTAGAGAGTTGGTACACGATGCAACAAAATTCGAACTAAAGAAAAGCGGCCGCATTCCTCTAGATCGTATTTTGTTGCTTCGTGTCTCAATATGAAAGTTTATAAAAGATATTAAAAAAATCTAGACACACGTACCGAGGGTCCTTCAAGCCGTTATTCATAATTCCTTCTCAGTCACGAGATAATATTTTTTTAAGGGAGTGGCGCTAGTGGACCGTAGTGCGCCCTCTTACATTCTGTCTCTGTCATCTTCAAACGATTGACAGAAACAGAACGATGTTTTAAATATGTGATTTGTAGTGTGAGCGGGCCTTAGAGGAATACCAATGTCAAGTCAAAATGTGGGCTTATGGAGAAACCCAGTTTAAGAAGTATGTTTGTAACGGGAAACTTTAGTTTTCTTAGAAATTCATAAATGAAGGGGCTATCATCCACAACGCGGCCCGAATGCGGGTTGGTTGGTGAATGTCACATATTTGTCTTTACAATTTTGGTTGTAGGACATGCCGGTTTCCTCGTGGTATTTTCTTGTACCGTTTAAGAGCAGTGCTGAAGAAATGACTTGCTTACAGTAAAGTGCAAGGCTGCCTGGGGTCGTACTTATGACCTACAACTCGTCAGTCAGTAACTACTGGGTCACACTACCTTAGGTGTAATTTGCACAACTTTCAGCTCGCGTGTGGATAGTGGATGCATAAGCAAAAAAAAAGGTATTTATTCACAGACATAATATTTTTTAGAATACTTCATTACTTCTGCCAAACTGCTTTTCAATTTATTAGCAGCCGTAGCTCCCTTATTAGTACCTATTTTCTAATCAGTCCTTTTCACCTATGATCATAAAATCTTTATTTTATCTTTTTTTTTGTCTTTCTTTTTCTTTTTATTACCTTTGTATTAAAAAAACAGGGTCAATAATTAAGTACTCATTACAATTACAACACTTAAAGGCTCCCACAAACAGGCGCGACGCGACAGCATGAGACAAAGGCACCGGCCGTCGCGCGTCACGCGGTGCCTTTGTGTCACGCTGTCGCATCGCGTCAGTGTGCATGAGCCTTTAGGCTCCTACAAACAGGTGCGACACGCGACGCGACACAAAGGCACCGCCTGTCGCGCGACGAGCAGTGCCTTTGTGTAGCGTGCGATTCGCGTCGTGTGTCGCGCCTGTTTTTAGGAGCCTTTATTTCTGAATTTTCTTTACAACATTCGAGTATTATGCCTATTTACACATCTACATAACATACTCAGTATTGTATATACAGGATGTACGTGCAATATTCGTTTTTCGTAATACATCGCCGGCACGCGAGCCGCCACACGTGCTAGCCACGACAAATGCAAATGAATAAGCTTTCATATTAACTCTTTATAGGGTGATTGCAATTATACGGGCGTTTGTAATTAATAGCACAGTTTATTGTGGGTTTGTGAGTGTTGAGGAATAATTGGGTCATTTTGGGCCGTGGTTAGAGGATTGTTTGTTTAATAACTTTATTAGCAGAGTATAACTGGTGAAATTTCGATGTACGAGTACTATAGGTACACCCCTGCCTGACCATTCGGGTAATACAGGCGTGATATTATGTTGTGTGTTAACAGAGCAGCGGGATAGTGACAAATACACTGACAGTAGGAATGGATTTCATTTTGACAGTTCAACAACATTCATTGCGATATTTACGGTGTTGAGCAGACAAATTTTTCGAACGTATGTAGCAATGGATTAGCAATAGGCTTCAAAATGATTCAGATTGTGACAGATAGTGATATTACGTAATTAGGGGGCAGGTTTGGCAAGATTTTACTGAAGTAACCGTTGTAGATTATTCTGTACCTATTCCGTACGATAAGTGGCTTATGTTTTATTTTTCAATCACCAAAAGATTGTTGTAATCTTGATCCATTGAAGTCATTGAAGGGAAAATGATTGGTTAGTGACAAACAAGCAATTTTTTTTTGTAATTTTGGGTGCTTTTTGTTTAAAGAAATAATCATCCTGTATACAGTGTAAACGGCGCAAATTCGGGCAGTTCGGTGCCAGGCCGTACTCTACCCACCCTGTATAATTGCCGGCTGTCTTCACGTATGCCTGTATGACTGCTAATGTTTGCCCAACACAAACTAATGAGGCGGTTTACGGGAATTCATACCTTATCAGCTTCTCGTTATAATGAAGTTATAAACGTAAATCGATAAGGTTATAAAGGCTATTTTTGTATAAATATGTGAGTTATTTCGTCATATCGCCATGCCCAATGAATACATGAAAAAGTTAACGTTTTATTTCAATACTTTTTACTACTGAAAGTTAGTTTTACGATGGTTCACTTATTGGGTTTGACAGTTACTAGGCGTTTAGATTAATAGGTGTTTAATGTTAGTTTATTTATGTAAATATTTGGTAGAAGTTTGTAGTGGATTAGATTTAGAAGTTAGCATGCGTTTTAAAGTTACAAGAGTTAATGAACACGATTTGGATTTTTATGATTATTTGATACTAGCTGATGCCCGCGACTTCGTCTGCGATCCAGGATAAAAAATAGCCTATGTCCTTATCCAGGTCATGGTCTATCTGTGTGTCAATCCGTTCAGCCGTTTATGTGTGATTCAATAAAGAACAAACTCACTTTCGCATTTATAATATTTAGGATAGTTTCTTTTGGACCGCTTAATATACCTCTTAGATATTGAAATTACATTTTTAAGACGCACTGTTTGCATATTTTTCTAGTTTCAGGACTCACTCATTCGACGGTAACAACTTTTCTTCGTTCGGTTCGATTTCTTCACCAATTTTACAATTTTGGAGCTAATAATGTTATCCGCTACGAACAGATACACTGCAATGCAATGCACTAGTTTTTTCTGAAATACCTGTTGAAAGTTGAAACCTGAGGTAGACCTTGTTAACAGCAGCCAATGTTGCAATGCTCCCGGCTTATAAGGTTTTAATCCTATGAAATATATTTAACAAAAAACATTCAGCAATTCGAATGTCTTTGGAAAGATAGTGTGTGGCAATTCTTAATGGTCCTTCAAATACGATTTTACAGTCGATTATTTCGTAGTGGTACGATAGGTCGACACGGTGCTGTCACACGGGTCACAGTGTCGCACTGTGTCGCCTTGAAGCTTTGTCGCACACAGACCGACCGTGGGACAGTCCACTGCGTAAACGGAACGCAACTGTGACGAATCGATTATCAAGAATCGATTTTTCAAAATAACGGTAGCCATAAGCGATTTACATCTCGATAGTTACGTAGCAATTTGTGAGCGTGATCGATGAAATTTCCTTTTGCGGGTAAACGTTTGCGCATTGAAGCTTCAACTGTCATTTCATAAGGCACGGCGATGCAACGGCACGAATGCTGCTCGCAGTAACGCGTCCAGTCTCGGCTGACCCCTGGTGGGGTTCGCAACCCTCGTGTCGACACCTGTGCGTGAAACAGTTGCAGGGGCAGGGCGGCTCTCGGTGAATTGGCAAAGTGACACATTGTCACCGGTCGCACGATTTCACTGTCCGGCGAGACGTGACGAGTTACGCGTGGTCGCCGTTTTTATTTCTGCCAATGACGGGTGTCGAGGCGTGGTGTGGCCAGTGCGAATCTGCAATCGTAACTGTTCGTGCACTGTGACTCTTATTCTGTTGGATAAAGAGTTGATATTATCATCATTAGCGCTTCGTTAAAATTGTTGTTGTGTAACCGGTCGGAGTGGGAGTGATATGTTTTTTTCATCGACTACACACGCCCACCGTCCGCGACGAAATCGTCAATCGAATAGTCTCGATTGCGTAGCGCGATTTCTAAATTGATTTTCGTTTCACTCCGTTCTTTGTTTGTCTCTGCGCATGTTTACGTTTTGTAAGGATCTCTTCACATAAGTTAAAACGTTAATGTATTGTCTTGGAGTGTTTGATCAGATTCGAGTTCATTACTCGGCTGCGTCGAGTTAACAGTAACATAATTGTAGTTAAAATTTGTAACGTAATCCTGTCGAGATATCTCATAGATTTGATTTGGCTTTGTATTTTATCCGCCATTATGATTATAAAGTGACTGGCACATCTGTCTGTCCGTCGCACGCGCCGCTCCGGAGGTCAACGAACACGTTTTGTCTGTCACATTGTAGAAGACTATCTTTTTTATGGTAGCGACCGATCTGTTTACTTTGTTTCTGGTAGTTTTGCGCTTCGACGTTACTGGCTACTTTTAATTGAGACTTCTGTTTTGTGACCATTTTTGTAGAGTTCTCTTTTGTTCGTTGAAAGTTGTCTGAATAACTGGTATGTTGACTTGTATTTTTAAGAGTCTTTGCACTAAGGTATATATGTAAGGTATAGCTCGTGGAAATACCCGTCGTATATTTCCAATTTTCCATAGTAGTAGGTATGTTTTTCTATGAACTTTTTTGCAGACTCTGAACGACACCTACTTCTTTCAAACGAAAGAAATGAAATTATTTGTAAACACAAGGAATTTTCATACATAGTCCTATAACTTAAGGAGGTACTAAAACAGTAAAAAATCGAAACAATCGCGCGTATTTCCCGGCTCATACACCTCACTAACCGTATCGATCGATTATATCGGTCTCATTTCGGTTCCCAAGATATTTTTACGTGCACGTAATGGTCAAGCTATCGACATGAACACATCTCGATATTATCGATAGCATTCACACGTAGCACACGCTCTAGCCATCCTGTCAATAGAGATGGGCCGGCGGGTGCTTTGTTGCACTATCGACTATCGACATCGTTTTTCTACGGCGGTCCTGTCACTCAAACTTTTCGGAGTTTTTGTGTGCCCGTCGATATATCGATATGTTGTAGATAAAGTTGGGATAAATCCATTTCGTGTGATGACCAGTTCCAACTTAGAAGGTTTTCATATTGGATTCATATTAGATGCGATTTCGAAATTCTTGCTTTCTTCTTCCTTTTCCGTCGCCATTTTGGATCTTGGCTTGCAGGATTTACAATGGTGGGAGTTTTTAGTGGGTTTGTAAATAGTTAGTATTCTTATAAGAATGAAATCTATTTAGAAATAAACATAAGTTCAAGATTCTCACTACATTTGATTATTACTTTTATTAGTGTTTTAACAAATATGGATAAAATGTTGCATTTGGCTAATTTAGCATCAAGAATGGCTGATTTTTAACTAAACCAGACTTTAAACCACCGTATTCAAAATCAGTAATTTCCCAAACCGTCTGCCTCCCAAACCCATAGTTTACCCGCAACAGATGGCAATATATCGATTGTGCTGGTGATATTAAGTTGTGTAAGATGACAGATATCGCGCTCGCATCTCGACCGATCATAACGAACACTCGACATTAGATACTATATGTTTTGTACACGGCTTTAACACGGCTAATCTCTTAATATTAACTTAATTAAGTTGTGAAGTTGACGTTTGTTATATTAGCTCTTGGCACTTTAGATTCTGAATAGCTATTTATCTATATATCTATCTATATGAATAAAAGTGAAAAGCGGTTCGTTGGCAAGCGCATCACTTGAGAACGATTGAATCGATTTGTTTTTTTTTGTTTTATAATTTTTGTAATGGTCCGAAAAGGAATTTATGAAAAAGGAATGAAAAAAAAACAGGTAAAAATTCAAATTCGGAAACAAACTGAACGTCCTTATTTCTATGCGATCTTTGTATGATTTGTTGAAATTTTGCAACGTATGTCGGGTCAGCTAGTTAGATAAAAATAAAACTATGATGATAGGTTTTGCACGGCTAGGAACTATTGGTTAGATTAAACAGCGCTTTGAAAAATACTTAGGTACCTGGTGCATTCATTTGTTTTTTTAGCTAATTTGACACATTTGAGACCACCGATACCAAGTATAATTTTGATGTGAATAACACATCAAATATTAGCTTACAGCAATCCAGTGGCGTGCCTAGGGAGCCAGACGAAATACCTATATTAAAAAAAAACAGGTGTTCATTATTCTTATCAATTCTTGCGACATGATTGAGTTAGTTAATTTAAAAGTTTGCATGACGTGTAGTTTGTTTATGTTTTTTGTTGATAGGTTCACATTTAATTGAAAGCCGGGTTTTCCGGCTTGTATGGAAGGAACGCCACTTGAGCAGTCCACTGCTGGACATATACCCCTCCAATTGCACGCTATTCAGCTCGATTTTCGGCGGATTTTGGAATCTCATTTAGTTGCTACCAGCCACCCTGCGAAGATCGTCGCCTGATGGCGTCTTACCTTACGTTGGCCGATTCGCGGTCTCCACTCAAGAACTTGTCTAGTAAAATTTTATGGTAATTTATTATCATATTTAGTCTGTCTACTAGAGCAGTGGTGGCCCAGTGGTAACGGTCGCGACTTATAAGTTGTAAGTATTAGGTTCGAACCCAGACAGGCGCTTTACTTTGTGTAAATTATTTCACCACCACTGTTCTCAAAAACGGTGAAGGAAAACATCGTGAGGAAACCGGCATGTCCTAGAACCAAAAATCCGAAGACATATGTGACATCTACCAACCCGCACTGTATACGATTCTGCTTGATTTTGCTGATCTTGAATGACACTAGAAAACCATTGATTGTAATAAGGTGAATTAATACGATTACGGTAATATTGTACCTTTACCGCAGATTACCTTTACCAACGAATTAAATGTTGCAAAACCTATGCATAGAAATCCTAATAGTGTCATATCGCATTGCCTTCTTTGATGTTCGCCTATATAACTAAACACCGTACTTAGGTTAATTAGAAAATGGCGCAAACATTTCAATGTTGCATTGTCTATGTTAATAATTACCCGTATGACTTATTTGTTTTAATTATTATTGGCGTAATGGTCTTTTGTAGCAATTACTTTGTAGTTATGCAGACATATCGTCGCTCGCATGACTAAAAGTTCTATCTCATTTTTAGCTGATTTGAGTTGGACAACTACATTTTTCTGTTCGTGATTCTTTAAATTTTTCACTAACCGTCGTTTCTCTATGTTATTTGGATCTCAAAATATAACCATTTTGAAAGGCAACGTATGTCATATTAACTCAAAAACATATTGAAAAATGTAAAGAATAGAGAATAGAAAAATGTAGTTGTCCTAACTAAAATCAGCTATAAAAATGAGATAGGACTTTTAGTCATGCGAGCGACGATATGTCATGTAGGTATGGGGAAATAATTGGGTAATCATTGTTTTTATGAGCCAATGGGTAACCATAAAATAACCTTTCAACCTTTTTACTTGTTTTGTATATCCCGCTGTTCAATAAATAAAAATCTCCGAAACGATTAAAACTTGAATAACCTTAAAAAACGCAAACAAAAAATAAATTACGTAAAACTGTCAATATTCTAAACGGCCAATTAAAAACAAAACAAGATTCTTTAAAACGGCAACATTACAAAACGGATTACGTAATAGCACTGGCCATTCGGTTCGTCGACCCCGCCATATTAAAAAGTTACGGACAATGGAAAAAAAGTAGGTAAATTTGAAAACAGAATGTCAATAGCCGGCGGCCGGCCGAACCTGCCCCACGCGCCCTTGACTTGCGGAGATAAAAAGGGGGAGATGACCGGCACCCCCTCCCCCGGTTCCCTCTGCGACCCCCTAGCTGCCCTCTGCCCACGCTTGTGGTTTATTGCTACTTTTATCGAGCCCCTAAACTTGGGATGCAACTGGTAGTTTCGAGTTGTGAAAAGTTTGGAAGTTCGCTCGTTATGATTTAGAAATATTTGGTTCGAAGGTAGCGTTTACATAATTTATTGGTAACTGTTTATGTAATAGGATTGGACTATTTATTCAAATACTTGCATATGGATCGTTTCAAGGGCGGACGGATGTGTATCGTTATTGTTTAGCGTTTAAGGGTGCCAACACCTGTAACACTACACAAGTAAAATTTTCTTACAACGATGTAAAATACTATATGTGATGAGAAAAACAAAAACAAAAAATAAGGCATGGCTTGAGGGCAGAAAACATACAAATATCTTACTGGTTTTCCCTTGGGTACACTAAAGAATAAACAGGTATTATTCTTTATTGTCATTCCGTATCTAACATTCTCACTGGGACACTGGTAAAAAATATCAAAAACAAAGAATAAACTTTTCAATAAAACGTTCGGGTGCTCAAAATAAGACTGTGCACAGATTAAAAAACGCGGCAAATATTGTAACAAGAGAATATCAGCTGATCGTGAAGTGTCCCCTCGCGGGCGGTGACCTTGAGCGCGACCCCACTATTGAAATTAAAGGAGCACCGAGGTTACTGGTACTTTGCACTTTAAAAAATGGAACCAACGAACCCTGGCAACGTTGTAAAAATAAAAATTGCATTTTGACGTTTAGCTTTTTTAAGACTGAGTTTTTACTGTTTTTATTATTGCAATTTTAAGCACTAAGGTGATAAATTGATCTATTTTGGTGTCCATTTAAAATAACACCTTCTTTTCAGTTTAATTATACTATGTGACGGAATCATTAAAATTCGTGTTACCACAATCGGTCCTATTCTATGCCAATGTGCACTTGAATCTTCAACTCTATCGGTTGAAGACCTTTGTCATATAGTAAAAAAGGATATCTACGATATTGAAGCTCAGAAATAGAAGTCATCAATATATCTGAGAAGCAGGTATAGTAGATATTTAACGGCTAGCTAAATGACGAAATTCTAAAAAGGACAAAACTACCTATAATTTTTGAAACGTTTTGGGGGCCTACTCTTTAAGTCCGTCAACAAAGATACACCACGACACGTCCGTCTGAATGTATTTCGAAACTACGGAGTAAAACCTACATCCGAATATGTACTTTTTCGGACGGGCAAAAACACATCAGGAGTAGAGACAGCTGTCAAATCGTGGTGTCATTCATTCTTAGGTCGGGCCTCAAACTAATCTTATGTTCGTAGGTGATACGTTGGTTTCGCCCGTAACTTCTGCTGAAACTACGGATTTCGTGCTTAGTGTCTAGACCTCCTTATCAGCAGGGACCCATAGCCAAGCCTATACCATAAGAATATCTGGGCAGGAATCCATATCTATGTGCCGACGGTAATGCACTGTCTTAAATGACTGTATGAACCATCGTCCAACACATTTAGTTTTTACTCATTTCCAGACCCGGATGTAAGGATTATGAGAGTATGAATAGAAGCCTATTACGCTCGATTTTCGTCTTCAAAGGTAAAGAAATTCCAATTCACCGGAGTAGACTAACAAGCGATGGTCACAAAAATAGCGATTTTCAAAGAACAATTACCGATATTACGTGTAATCAATCAATTAGGTGAAAGAACTGCTTGTCGCGGTACACTATTTTATCAGTATACAACTCAGCGTATCCTTATCTACTGACTGTAAAAGACTTTAGTAGAACCAGCTACAGCTGACGGATTTTGACTGTATATAATAAATTAATAAATATAGTAAATATTTTAAAAATCGCCTAACAATATTTTCTTTATTAAATAGTCCATTTACTTAGCTATTATTTTACATACAGAAATTCATGCTGTCTTCCCATGGGGGTAGGTAGAAACTATAGAACGCCACCTGCTACGAACCTTATATACTCCTTTTGCTTCGTTTACAATCATGACCTTTCTGATTGAGTACTTTATTATTTTAACGGAACAATGATGAAGATGCAAGTGTATTGCTAATGGTCTTCATTGTTACCATATCACATTGCCCTGGGTCTTAAAGTGAAGCTCCACCAATCTGTTGCATTTCCTGCCTTTTATTGGCATCATCTTTATGAAGTTACAACAACCGTTACGTGAAACAGACTCATTCAAGTCGCCTCCCCGCTGGCTTTGTGGACAAATTCCGAACACAATCGGGAGGCCAATGTCCACTGCGTCCATTGATTTGAATTTCTTCAAGAAATCACGTCTGACGCCGGAAGACGATTCGACTCGGAACACGCAGACCAGAACGATGCCTTTAAAATACACTGACCATTCTTCACACTTACACACTTTGATTCAACCGAATACCAACCCAATTCCTACGTCTCTAAGACTAAAATTCCAACTCATCGACTTTAAATTTCATCACACATTATTTTGAACTCTATCATGAAAAACCAAGGTGTAATTTCCATTGTGCGTTTATAAAGTAGTGTTAAACCATTTCCAATCTTGGTCGTTCGTTCACGCGCGGTTGCTGGGGGGGTGAGCTGAACAGCACTGTCATCATACAGATGCGTTCCGCCCCGATAGGTGATCCGACATACAGGATTAGTTACGACACGAAGTGGTGAGAATGTGGTAAGTGTATGGGTTTTATTTATGAACCATTTTCTAACGATAGGTTCAATTGAAATTATTTTCATAATCAGCCTATAATGTTCACACCGCTGGGACACTGGCCTCCTCTCGGTGAGAGGGAGTGGGCCATAATCCACCACGCGGACCCAGTGCGGTTTAGCGACTGTCACAAAGCTTCGAATTTTTGGTTCTAGGACATGCCGGTTTCTTCACGATTGTTTCCTTCCCCGTTTTGAGAGCAGTGGTGATGAAATAATTTACACTAAGTAAAGTACCTGCTTCGGTTCGAACTCACGACTGTAGCGGCATCTATGCCTAGATCTAGAAAAGGGAGGATCCTCCGACCAGATGGGTGTTGTGTCTGGTGGGCAACTGCCCGACGGTTGATGTCGGGTCGTTGTATATTTTTATATGCTAGTTGCGCGGTAAACTCTGCTTGCGCGATGCAGGATTTTGCGTGACTTCAGTGTGACGCGTAGCTCGCATGTGGCGACGTAGATACCGCTACACTTCAAAAAAATCAAAATATTTTATTTCACATAAATCTACCTATACATGGGCACTTATGAAACGTCAGAAGCTAGGTGCACGGTTCCAATTGGTACTTTCCTATGGAGAAGAGCCGGCAAGAAACTCCATGGTTACTCTTTTAAAAATAAGTGGCTTTTACAATGTTTTCAAATTACAGTGTTAATAGGTAAGGACAGTGTAGGCCTGCCAAGAAGTAACAGGTACTTAACAAAATAGAAAAAGGTCTACAAATCTACAGTCTACAAGTTAGGCCTTCATACCTATAATAAACAGAAATTTTAATGAGAAATTAAGGCACGGAACACGATCTAAAATTTAATTTTTACTTTGTAAAGGCTTGAAGGGCTTCATTTTGGAGGCGCGTACTGAAGTTAAAACTAAATTATGCTTTCATTATGAACTTTCTTCCAAGAAACAAAGTTCTTCTTATTTCTTATATATCTGTATATAGTAAATCTATGTAATGATGAACGGGCTTGTATGTCTCTACTTGGTACCAGTCTTTAATAAATTAAATGTGTTAATGTTTCGTCCTGGTTTGTTAATTTACCGGTGCCCCGGAGAAACTAAGTCCTCTTATTTAATTATACTATTAGCAGCTAGTTGATAATGTTAGTAATTGGAAAGAAGCCAGTTAGTAAGAAGCTTATGGTTAAAAAATAGCCAACATTTAGCTAGGTTCGGGCCGGGCCCGACTTCAAAAGTTGCGTGTCTAATAACAAATAAATAATAAAACAAAATAACGCATTACGCAATGTGTCTTTGGTTTTGATATCGACAAGTGAATTGTGACCTGCCCGGACATCAAGGAATGGACAACACTGTCAAACTTTGATTTTATAGGTTTTGAATACGAGGCCTTTGGCAACTTGTTATTAGTGTATGTATTTTGTAAAGAAATATGTAATGTGCGTCTTCTTTGTGCCGTATAAATCATTTTCCTTCCTTTCTTTTTCATACTATGATCAGCAATCCGTTTGCGAATCATTGTGTTAAGAGTGTTATAACATTTTCGAAAAAGGAGTCATCAGGAAATGAATTCAGATAAGTACAACTCGTATACAACCTAATATAATGTCGTGTACTTCTTAACCTAAGGAGTAAGTATTCTTTTAAGTCCTAGGTATACACCTACGGACCTATCACAACTATTCGGACATAAATCCTATTCTAACTTTAAAATTGAACTTCTATGTTTTTTTTAACTAAATAGCTTTTATCTACTATATAACCATAAACAATGGTTAAATGAACCTTCTTTCTTGATACTATTGCATTTGTGCGTAAAAATAAGTAGGTACGAATATATTTTCTTTATAAACACAAGCCTACGTCGATCACCTTTCGTAGCACGTAGCACGTACGTGCGTTGAAATCTTCTACACACATGTAGCCGCCTACGTAAGCGTAGCAGCGTACGCGCACCTACGCGCTACGAAAGTGTGTAGTATGTTCGTTTTTGGTGGTATTTTTTTGTTTTTACTAGTTAAATCAATGAGTAGTTTGATTAATATTATGATTTTAGAAGGTTTGCTAAGTATCGATACATAATAAATCGTGTGATTAACTGGTCAATTGATTCAATGCGGTTTCATAAGATTAGGTATAAATTTAACGTAAAAAGGACTCGGTAGCTGAATAAAACCGTTCCGGTATATAATTTAAAACGGCTCAATAAATAAATGCTAAGTCCCAGCTGAGTCTCCGCCATTCACAATTAAAAGAATCATTCGAATAAAAAAGCTCGCTAACTAACGCGTCGAAAAACCTTTTACATTTCCCCATTCCCCAGCGGGTTCGTTACACATCAACATCGCACACCAATCAAGCTTTCATTAGTCGGCAACGAAACAATCAATATTCATATCCCATGCGAAATCTTTACCGCGCCGTGTGGAGGCAGAAGGCACAGAGAAATAAAAAAACCAAGATAGATGATCCCGACTGCGCTCGCATTCGCAACGAAATTAAAAAGAACAAGGCATATCACTTAGCGCACACAGAAGCGCGGTTTTTATTAAAAAATTCTACATATCTCGCGTCTTCACCGCTTTATCTTAACCCCCCGCCGCAAAAGAGACGGACAACAAAAAAATTCAACGCAAGAAAGGGACATGAATACGAAAATTATAATTGCCAACTGTAAATTAACACCAATTCGGTTGTTGCCGTCCTTGTCTGCTTTACTCCTTTCGGGTACGTGTGAGGGAGATGGGTTGTGTTTGTGTGTGCGGATAGAATGATTTACATACGTGGTGAGCTCACAAACACAATAATGGACAGAGGCGCGGAAAATCGAAGGAAGCGATCGGTTTTCCGATTTGCTTTATGCGGCGAACTGCATCGGGAGAGCTCCTGCATAATGTGCAGCACCGAAGGAAAAACAATCCGCTCCCACGGATTGGGATGGGAATATGAATACATTATTCTGTGAGAAAAATGTACGAGCATACGTACTTCTATTTTTAGTCGGAGATCTGTTACTGCAGTAAAACTTATGGTTACACGAGTCTGAGAAAGCAGATCGAGATTGAATAGCGTGTGTTTACCTAGCGTTTGTCTTTGTTTGATTTGAGCAATATTTGTTCTGTTGTTGTAACTTGACATCATTACTCGATTGACATGACATAGTAGCCTATATTTAGTTGTTTTGGGCCAGACAATTTGTGCATGTAATGATTTGGCCCGTTAACTATGTAATGAGAGAAACACACCACAATGTAAATATATTAATCATGTGAGGTTTTAAAAGCACCTTAAAACGAAACAATACGATAATCTTAAACATATTCCTTTACGACTTATCGTGGTAATTTTCTTTGGCTACTTTGGTGGAAAAAGTAGCCAAAGAAAATTTCACTAGTATGACTACCGTTACTGGCATTATCATTGTTCATTTATTTACTTGAGTATATTCCAAAAAATAAGATTATTGTTGAAAAAATCTGCCGAACGCGACAACAACATCTCAGATATAAAAGTGTTTGAGCTGATTGTTTTGTTTATGTAGCTTCTAGTAAACAAAACTATTCCTTACGGGTAATATTTCAACAGAAAACACATGATAGTATTCGCGGCAAACTTATTTCTTTCAATCTTTATGTTAGAATTGAGTGATTATTACTTAATATAACTTGTTAATAAATTTAGCCAATCAGTACAGTATTGGAGCTGACTAAATAATCTGCTCCGAATTAAAAGAACATCTCTTTTTATGCTTCTCATTCTTGGTATTATTAAATGCAAAGGGAATTTTTGTAATAAACAGGTTAACATGGTGTATGTTCACTAAACCTTTCAATGTTTTACTTTTTAAATTAGAATCAGTCTAATGAATCATAACACGACGTCATAAAGTCCTACTTGAATACATACTTATAGTAGGTAATATAAGAAACTGCGGGGTAATTATGTAACACACTAACAGTAGGAATGGTTGTCATTTTGACAGTTCAATAACATTCATTGCGTTATTTACGTTGTTGAACGGACAAATTTTTCGAACATATGAAGCAATGGATTAGCAATATCCTTCAAATTGTGGATGATAGTATGTTACGTAATTAGGGTGCGGATTCATATTGGATTACCATTAAACCATAGTGCCACTCCAAAATTCACACTGCAGCTCCATAAGGATTTACTACATCGTTCTAAGTACCAATTGAGTATAATATTTGTTGGTTTCTTGACTTCAAGCTTGTTACTTACACTCATTGTTTCTGTAAGTTTCATGTACGCACTAAAAACCCTTCAAATTGTAGAAAGTTGAAATGGATGTTGACTGAATCTCATAAACACTCAGCCCGGCGGCGCACGAGTCGTTGCACGGAATGTTGCCACTTTATAAATATTATGTTTTTAAACATTTAGAACCTAGGTATAGTGTATTTATTTTATTTCTTATTTTTTGTTTATTTTTGGTTTTCGTATGCTGCACTGATTTTTGACGTCATCACGTCAACGCCGGCTATCGCTGAAAATCAGCGCTGGGGCTCTGTCTCGCATAGGGTCGTAGCATTATGCTGAGCGATTGCCGTTTTGCGACGAATATTTTCCCCCAACTCTTTTTTTTATTTTTTTGTATTTGTGTCTTTTTTTATTGTGTCATGTTTACCGCAAGTAAACGTATTTTCTTTCTATCTTTCTTAAACATGAAAAGCCCAAAATTCCAATATCCGCTATTTGAAAATCAATTAAAAAAAAAAACAAAATTAACCCTGTTTAATTCAAACTTCATCATACCAACCCTCCCCTCCAAAACCTCTGTTTTTCTTCCATTACCAAAATGCAATACAAAATTACAAAGTATATACATGAACAAAACTCTTTACCCCACTTTGTATTTAAGAAACCGGCGAACAAATGTATAGATAGCTTAGAAAGTACAGTCGCACGCACAAAACAATGGCAAGGCGACGGTTGACCTCGCGGCCGCGCCTCCCCATGTCTTGCCACCCGCCGGTAGCGCCGCGTGCAATTAATATGCCGAGGCGGCCGCGCGTACCCCGACCGAGATGACTTGATCCTTGATATTTTTTTTGTGGGAGGTAGTGTAAACTGTAAGGACTAAGGTGTTATATTAGTGTTTGATGGTAAGGTCGGTTTTTAGTATGTTAGAATAATCAAAACTCAATTATATTTGTGAAGTTTAAATTTATCAGAAATCTGAAAATTTTGCTCAGACTTTGCATGTGGCACTGGTACTAGAAGGCTTTAAAATAGTCAGACTAGTCAACAAGGGATACAAATACAGTCCTACTGTTCTAAGTACCTATTTGAAAAGATATATTGAAAACTTAAAAAAAAAATGTAGTGTGACAGTTGCTTATGAGCATCTGTTTTCAATATTCTTGTGCGGATGAAAGTCAAAGCCGTAAATAGTTTACAATGTATACTTATTCCAATAAAAATATTTATGAGAGTAGATTATTGTTCTTAAATGTTTCTTATTTGGTTATGATAGCCATAAACAAATGATAGTATAAATACAATCAAGTACCGATACAGAAAGCAAGGCTGAAAGCAATTGACGGAAAAAATAAAATAATTAAAATATCTAATTACAAATATCAAACTATACCGGTTCACACATAACCCGTCCAAGTTTTCTTTTGCGAAAGAAGAGAGAGAATTTTTGATCAATAATTGTCACTGGGCGGCCCCTTCTCCCTGGCGCGGGGGGTGTGGTGGGGTATCCGCGGGTAGGGGGGTAGTCGCGGGGAGGGGGTAATTACGAGTGCGTTTTGTTACCGAGATGATAGGCGCGAAAAATGGCTTGCGCGTGCTTTTACGTGTCTCCTCTAGTTTTGAATATTCAGAGCCGGCCTCTCGGCCTGATGAAATATTGAATAGACGGAGTAATTTATTCCCCAAGGAGAGTTTCCGAACGGTCCACGTTCCGTTCGGATATTGAAATTAGGCGCTGCTTTGCTTAAGAAAAGCGTTTGTTTGACGGGCGTCCTATAACAGCCTTTATACGGCGAGATATTTTTTCTTTGATTTTCATCTTCGTTTATTAAAGTTTATTACAAACTTCAGGTATTATGAATGGTAGTATGGCGGGCTATGAAACAGAATAAAGTGTCATCGACGAAGGTAAGAAACAATAGAGATTATATAGCTATTATTAGTTTCAGACCAAGTATCAAAATCAAGATACAGAGCTGTCAATAGTGACGTGAGGCCGGTTTCGTACACATGTGTGCAGTTAATGAGGTGTAGTTTGCTTGTAAATTGGGTTGTAAATGTGTGCGTGTGAGCGTGGAAGCACAGAGAAAGGTGTAGTTTTGCATGCTTTACTGTATTGTTCGCAGCGCTATGTCTTGATTTTTTATTTGGTCTGTGTTATTAGCAGTGATCGGAGTAGGTAGATTGAACTGGGGTCATTGATCCGAAACGTATATATTACTATGGACATTCCTCCGGAATTGGTGGATTATTAAAAAAAAACCGGAACTTATGTAGGAATTGTATTCTGCCAGAGTGGAAGGAGTCATTTGATGATTTGCCATCCTCAAAAAAAAGGTAGGAATTGTAATAAAATGAGCAATTTTATTCTTTATTATTCTTCCTATTTTTTTTTTGTCACGATTTGACAAAACCCAACGACCAATCAGAACAAAGGATCATGGGTGGTACAATAACCGGTTATCAGAACAATGCGTACGCCCGCCGGAAATACTAAATCCGGAAATACCGGAATTACTTTCCGGAAAAATGGCTTATCCATGTTATTCTTTCTGTGTGCATTTATGATACAAGTACTAAAAATCAATCTACCTACTCCGATCACTGGTTATTAGCCAACTATCTTCGTTATTTTAGACTTCATCAGGTTATAAGATGTCTGTGCTACATCATGCTCTAAACAGTTACAACTACACAATATCTACCCAAAATAAATATTCAATAAAAAAATCTAGATATTATTATCTAGATTTTTTAAATTGAATATTTACTTTGAATGTTTTAATTGAATGTTAAAAAAGTTTGAGACTTCATCGTCTCGAACTTTTTTCTAACAGTAAGTTTAATGAAACAGGGTTTATAATATTAGGATTCAACTCAATTAGAATTCCTATTAAGGCATTTCAACCTACAATCTGGGAGGCACTTGTTGTTGTCAAAATACAGTTTTTCAGTTAATAGTCAACGAAGAAACGCCTAGGAGTCTCCTTAGAACAGCTCTAAACAGCACCCTAGGTAATTACGTAACACACTATCTATCACAATCTGAATCATTTTGAAGCCTATTGCTAATCGATTGCTTCATATGTTTGAAAAATTTGCCTGCTCAGCAACGTAAATAAAGCAATGAATGTTGTTGAACTGTCAAAATGAAGACCCATTCCTACTGTTAGTGTGTTACGTAACTACCCCGCAGGTCTATAGTAATTATACTTGCAACTGAAACCTCTACGGTGTTCTAATTGAAAAATGCCTTTAGCAGTCCTGTTCCCCAATGAGAAAACCTTGAACTGCAATCTTTTCATCATCGATTATGGTTGAATGAAATGAAACTAAAATTTCCTTTCGTTCAAATAACATAACATCACGCCTACATTCCCCGAAGTGTTAGGCAGAGGTGCACCCACATTTCGCCAGTTATGGTTAAGTCCCATGTAATAGGGGGCGAGCCTATTGCCATCCACCGGGCACAAATCCAGACTTCGGGTCGCTACTTACCTTCTAATAACCCAGCATATAATTATGTGAACAGCCACGACTATACAATTATAACGTACAAAAAAAACGTACACAGCAAATAGGTTAACACAAACAGGACCAACAAAAAGAAACAAGGCAGGTTTCTCACCTACAGAAAAAATACCCAACACAATTGGCGTCGACTGTACACAGAGTACATAAAAGGTACACGAAACGTCTTAAACAAAACATTTGTTTATTCCGAGCAAATTGAAAAACGGTATTAATTAGTGAATCGTCGAACGTTAGATGGAAGAATGTATGAAGTACGTACAAACAAGCTATTGCACTTAGTGAGCGAGCAAATATGCAAATTCATGCTTTAGTACTATGGCGAGTGTGCGTCGTATGCAGAGATGGCACAGGGGAGTGAATGGAGTCGGTTTTGTGGATGTAAATATTTTTTGGCACTTTCATAACGATATTGTGTGTGATTGTGAGTTTGTGTGTCATTTAATAAAACTATTTATTAAAAAAAAAAAAAAACATTACTTTATTACTAACATTAGTTTGTAAGCTCACAATTTTACTAACAAATATGGATGTAATCTTAGGATGAATCTGAAATAAATTATTTATTATTAGTGCGCTGTCAGGATAGCAGGTACTATGATGGTTGAGGAAGCTTGGGCTAATAAGTAAAGATATTGGATTTCTTCTCCCAGTAAATTAAAATTAGGAAAAAAATGGCTGAGCCTCGGAGCACAGCTCATGTGTGATACTTTAATTTTATAATTGTGAATTGTATTTGTTTAAACTGATTCTGAGCATTAGCTGGGGAGAATTAATTGAAAAAAAATTGCGGGCATTATTATTAGTCAAGCTAGTGCAAAGTGAAGCACTACTAACATTTATTAACACAACTTTTGTTTTTATGAAAATATATGTTTAGGTTAAGGTATTTTTCTATGGGCCTGTGTCGCCTGAAATAAATCGTATTATTATTATAAAAGGGAGTATCGCAAAAAAAAAACATCACTTTCCCTTTTTTGTGTTTGTGTATTTTTCTTTGCGTCATGTTTACCGCAAATAAACATATTTTCTTTCTTTCCTGTTGCTAAAGCAAATCTAGATGTTTCCAAATAATACAGCACAAATGCTTATGGTCAATTTACCTACGTTATCATGGCAAGAACTTTTTCAATAGTCATTATAATATCGTGAATTAGTTGTAAGTCAACAATACGACCAAAGATATCCTAGTGCCATAGGGTATGTTTTTATCGTTTACAAGTTGACTACAATGACAGTAATAGTGTAGGTTTCAGCAAGAATTTTCGAAATCGGATCAGAAATTTCAGAGATTACCTCCTCCATCCAAACTAACAAAGTTTACCTCTTTATAATATTAGTGTAGGTGAGCTGAAGGACGCCTGAAAGTCTTTCCAAATCAAGCTTACAATAACTTTTGCAACTTTTTAAGGAATATCCCGATAAAAACATTTTCAAAGGCACATACAATACATACACAATGCTATAGAAACCTTTCACATCACAGGCAAAAAATACTACAAAGAACTTTTACATCCGTCTCCAAATATTTCCCTATTCCTCAGGGACATCAGCCTAAGAAGAGAGGGTGGTTAATGAATAAAAAAATTCACATTTTTTTCTCTCCACAGCTCAGTGATTAGTTACCCTTATAATGAGTAGTGTGTGTTTGTGAGTATGTGTGCGTGTGTGCGCGTGTGTGCATGTGCACGTGTGAGAGGGGGTTACTTAAGTTTGTGACAAGTTGATAAGGGACCGAGATTAGGGACTTTTTTTGGGTATTGATCGTGTTACTCTTGATGAATTTTTATGAGCTTTTTTTTTTAATTAGATTTTGTTTTGAGTTTATTTCTTTGTAGAAAAAGATCTACGTTACAGGCGTGTTTATAAAATGTATATAGCCGATAAGTGTACTAGTGAGTAATTTTAAGGAGATTTTTCTTGTTGGTTGGTTTAAATAAAAATACCAATAAACATATTTCATTATTCCTATTCAGCGCTGGGACGTAGGAATGCCATTTGCATCATTATTATTTTAGACAATCTTTACTCAGAGGACAATATTAGTACAATCATAATATTTTAAGTAATGTACCTACTGTATTGTTATACGATACAATTACGTGTTTAATTAAACGACACAAACAAGACTTATATTTCCTATTCAACCTTATAAGAACTTCCTCATCTTATTTAACAGTCAAGCGCATACCTTAAATACTGGCAAAAAAGAAAAATTTAAGTAAATAAATAAGCCAGTTTTCCTTCTCCGTATAAGTAACCGCAAACGGTGTGTTAAGGTGAGCCCGGAACAGAATCGCCTAAAT
This sequence comes from Griposia aprilina, assembly GCA_916610205.1. Lineage (NCBI taxonomy): Eukaryota > Metazoa > Arthropoda > Insecta > Lepidoptera > Noctuidae > Griposia > Griposia aprilina. The sequence continues at coordinate 16,821,764 of OU744302.1, forward strand.
ATCACACACATAACGCGTTGTATTGCCTTAAGAAATGGGGGACTTGCTTACTTTCTTCCTCCCTATTCGAGTCACGCGTCCAACATAATTTGGCATTTACGATTCCGCCTTAAGACCTCTTTTGACATCTATAGTGTGGGACAGAAGAGAGGTGGGGAAGGTCTTCTATTAATTGTTACTTGAAGTAGGGATGTAAGAGTGACTCAAGTTAAATTAAGAATATGGAGCTTTTTTTTTTACTGTGTTTGTTGACGGAGACTTTTTTGACATTGTGGACTTTGTGCGCCCTCGAGTGTTTTTTCTTTTTTTTTAATTCTTGAGGCGTCCGCGTGTAGGTACCTTTATTACACCTCCGTATGTAGGCCCCTTTTTCGTATTAAGGGATTTCAGGAGGTTTATTTTTTGGATTAGGGCCTCTTTGATGTCGTAGGGTCTGGATGTATGTTTGTTTGTTTCGGTGAAGTATCATCCTTGAGAGTAGATTGTGTGTCCCGTTTTGTGCAAACTTTGTACTTTTGCTGATACGTTTCATATAAATCAGATTAAGTTGGTACAGTTTCTTGAAAATCATTTCAATTCTCTGGTCAGTAAACCATTTTCAATTTGATAATCACGTTTTCCTGTTGTTTCCAAAATTAATTAAATTAATGCTAGAAAGTACTAAATCCAGATGCATGGTCACAGTTCGCTCTAATAGTTATTCCATGAACTAACAGTTGTCAGCCTTTGAACGAATTTATTTCGTGTCATTAACCTGGTTACGGGTATCTATGAAAACATAGATTGCTGACCATAGCAAAAAGCAGGCAATTAATTAAAAAAATATCTACATCGACAGCCTTCGACAGCCAAGCGATTTTTAACCTTATCCGATTGAATTAAGATTTATTTTTCTTTATGATGTGGTGATAGTTGAAGCGTATCGGTTTCGATAAAATAATAAAACTGTTGAAAAGCAGTGACAACATATATAACCTTAACTAGCATGTAATAGAACGGTTATTTAATTTTTTTGTGTATAGTTGAGAAACCTGAGCGGTTGGTAATCGTTTGTCAAAATGATCGACTGTGAAAATGGAGTGATTATAGCCTGCCAATGATATTTTGGGGACGAAATGTATGTCGAAAATGATGATAATATAGCAGATCGGATGAACTTTTCAGCAATTGCAATGAAATTGAAATGTTCAAAGAAATAAAACATTCTATTGAACATGCATAGTGGGAATGAGCTAATCGTCTTTTATATTTTGAATGAATTTCAGCTGAATAACAGGCTTATCAATGACTACAGAAAATCCAATTTGACGGCAAAAGTTAAATTATGGGTTTTTTCACTGACGTCTCAGATTCTAACGATCTTATTTGTCATGTCTCTAGGTTCAGGGTTATTCTAATTAAAATGCCTTCCATTAAACAGTACAACGTTGCCTCATTAGTTTTAATTTAGTATTAGTTTCTTAATATTGTACCTACGGATTCGTGAGCGTAATGCACGTGAAATAATTTTCAAGTGCTTTCTAAACTCTTTCAACCATTTTAAAAGTAAAAAGCTCGCGTCTAACATTTACCTAAACGCCTTTAAACCTCGGAAGAAAAAGCAGCGCATTTAAAATTGGAATAAAAATTGCACATGGTTGGCTGCATTGTGCAGATGTAAAAATTTGTACAAATACCAGGCGAAGGAAACATGCTTTCTGCCAGTTATGTCAACGGCGGTACTACGGGATTTTGTCTTCGTATTTTTTTCTTGTTTTAGCTTACTGCGGCACAGAAATGATGTAGGGAGATATTTTCGTTGCGTGTTTTAAAGATTAATTTAATAAAATAAGTTCGTAAAACTTATTGATGTCATAACGTCAAATTGTAACTGTACTGAGACTAATTAAATCTTTGCGTTTCTATTTCGACATGGAAATAATCTGAAAAACTAGTGATCACGCCTTATCAAATCAGAAACTAGATCAGCATTTATCATGCCGCTAACGGCAAACTACCTAATTAGTGAATAAATAAATAAATATTAAACCAAAGTTTACGTAATGGTTATTACGTAAACTTAAAACAAACTCTCATTAAACATCCGAAACAAAAACTTAAAAATAGAAAAATGTGTCTATCGACTTTCCTTTTAAAAACTTAATGACGCAAGTAATTAACTAGACTATAAAAAAAACATAAACACAAAGTTGTCAAATTAGACAGTATGAAAAAATCTTGATACTTCATCTCTAACTAAATACATTTATTATAATTTTTTCGTGTCTGTCTGTGTGACCGCGTTTTTCTTCTAACATACAAAACGAATTTTGATGGCGTTTTCACCATCATTTAGAGATTTTTTTCCAAATGGTTTATGTGTATGTAGCGGCATCTATAAACGCCACATGCGAGCTACGCGTCACACAAAATCCTGCATCGCGCAAGCAGAGTTTACCGCGCAACTAGCATATATACAACGTCGGGCAGTTCTCCACCAGACACGACACCCGTATATCCACCACTTCTATAAGTATAACAAATGAATACTAAACTAGCATATAATAAAGAAATTTCGATATTTCGTCAAGTCGTAAAAACCGTGCGAAGCAGGGGCGGGACGCTAGTTTAAGCATGAAATGTAGAAAAAACCGTTGTCACTTAGTAGGGGATCAGTAAGGCACTGAAACGAAATTTTTCCAACCGTACGATTTAGTGAAATTTCTCGGCTATCTAGATTAGTTCCAGGTATTCCGTTAGACCATTTTAGGCTTTCACGAAGTCTAGACTGACACAAAAAAGACAAGAGGTATTTTAAGCGTAGTTGCCACTGCACACGGTATATTTTTTGCGAAGTTAGTGAGGAATAATGTTGTTGTTTTGTACAGGGATCGTTAAGCACGTGGCTAAAATTGGAACTAAAAGAACGAAAGAAAAAAGAAAGAAAATATGTTTATTTGCGGTAAACATGACGCAGTGAAAAACACACAAATACAAAAAATAACGATTTAGGGGAAAATATGAGTCACATCCACGCAAAACGGCAATCGCTCAGCATTATGCTACGACCCTATGTGAGACAGAGCCCCAGCGCTGGTTTTCAGCGCCAGCCGGCATTGACGTGATGACGTCAACCAGTGCAACATACGAAAATTAAAAACATAGAAAAAATAGAAATAAATACACTATACCTAGGGCCTAGTGCCTGTACTAACGCCGCTATTTTGTTTTTTTTTCAATACATTTCATTCTAAAATTTCACAAATGTTTACCAACAGCGCTCCCATGTCAACGTCATTCGCGCGCCAAATATCCTTGTACAGCCTGTTCACATTTATTCACTATCACTGTCAAAATCACAGTGATCTTTATTGCCGTTGCAATAAGGTTGCTGTTGGGTTGCAGCCATTGACAAGTCTGTCAAATTCACAATGATCTTTATAATCGTTACAATAAGGTTGCTATTGGGTTGCTGCTGTCAGAGGTAAAATAACTGTAGGTTTGTTTTGTGTTACTGTTGTCATCCGCACTTACTTCACTGGATGAGTTTTGATGATGCCATTACAGAATCAATACTAAAGTTCAGCCATCATGAGAATGCCTTCCTGACACCTGTCAGTACGACAATTCTAGTAACTAATAAAGATCAAATTCGCAAAACACTTATGTATTCGTTTGTATGAAACTGACAGGTGTCAAGATCGCATTTTTTTTTAATATATATTTTTATGGCCTGGTAAGATCGCGTTCTCTCGACGGCAGGACTGTAAGAGACAAAACTAGAGTTAGTATAAAAAAAATCCGACTCTGGCAGAATAGTTGACACGGGCTGAATTGCCATAAAAAAAGTAACCAGCGGTATTTACTGCAAAAAAAAATGAAAAGCAATCACTCAAAAAAAAGAAACATTACGGTTTTTTGATTAGTTACTACTTAGTGAGGGGGATTACATAATTCCCCTTACAAGTACTCACGGTGCATACCTGCTTAATTCCCGTATCAGGATCACCTCCATTAATTAATTATCGCCGTCCCCTGAGACGTCAAAATCGTTTTGAGGTGGACAGTATTTTCCACGGAGATACAGCGTGTGGGCAAAAAAAACAGTTGGATTATGTTGAGTGTGACCAATCGGGCGATACCCCGCCCGTTGTTTTAGGCCAGTCACATTGGCTGTCATCGGCAACTGTCTGTGGTTGTTGCATCATAGTTGAATTGATTTTTAGGGTTCCGTACCCAAAGGATGCCAACCGAACACTATTGCTAATGGCCGATTCCTATAATTTACGGACCGTTATTGGTTAAAATTAAGACTCTTGTATCATTATCAATAATGAAACAAAGACCGCATAGCTTTGCATAGTAGACCTTCGCATATGGAAGTAGCTATCACAGGTAAAATTAGCTTACGAATATATGTATATGTCCAGTTTGGCAACAAAAAATTCTACCCTTGGTAAGCAAAACCATTCGTTGTTGTTTATAGAAACCGATTATAAGGCTCCGCTGTCTGTCAGAAGCCTGTATCTCATGAACCGTAATAGGTAGACAGTTGAAATGTTCACAGTGTGTATTTCTATTGCACCAAATAATAAACATACAAAAAGGTGTTTAAAAAAAAAATGTTTAATATTGTACAGTAGTACGGAACCCTTCGTGGACGAGTCCGTCTCTCACTTGGCTGGTTTTTTTCTTATATTAGCTGTTGATGATATTACTTAAATTCGGTGGAGGAAATTAATGAAAGGAGAAATATATATATAGTAGGAAGTGGGAGTAGGAAGTCAGGGGCAAGTCGATGAGAAACTTGCGTCAAATCAGTTGACACTGATGTACCTACAGTCACCAAAAGTGATAAGTAACCAGGGTCGTTGAATATAGTTGAAGTTTAGTAAAAAACCGATGGATGTTTTCGGAATAAAATTTAATTTAATTAATAGAAAACAAACAGTACATTTAGCAAATTAAATTTCACTCTTTTGGTGACACTGAAAGAGTCACAATTCAGTTTTTCTTTTGTATTCAACTCCACAATGAAAGTAATGAAAATACCATAAATTAATTATTCAATACGAAATGCAAATGCGTGCTGCGTTAAATTAAGAAGACAAATTCTAAACCTTTAATTTTTTTTTATAAAAACATCACGCCTGTAATACCCGAAGGGTTAGGCAGAATTGTACCTAAAGTTCAGCCACATTTCGTCAGTTATATTTAAGTCTCATGTAATAGGGGGCGAGCCTATCGTCTATTTACTACTTCAAACCGTTGCAGAAATCAGTCGGCTTCTTTCATAAATACCCAATATCCCCAATCACATTGTAAGAAAACCAATAAATACATACAAATATAAGCAGTTCCAATATATAAATACATTTGATAGAAGCCACAATGGCAGGTGTGTGGACCGGAGCGTGATTCCTGCAATCAAGGCGGAAACTGCAGGAAATTTGCGGTCGACGAGAGTACAGCCGTTTGGACGTTTGTACTTTCGATTCGTTTGTTTAGAGGACACTATGCAACGTTAGGATTTAGGTTTTTATCTGGAAAGGATGGACAGGGGAGTCCTGTATGCTTGGATGAACTCAGGTTGTCGATTCATCTGCCAATCGTGGTGGCGCCTATTATTCTTTGATGTATAAACATAATCAGCTTATAATGTTCCTACTCCTGGGACCCAGGCCTCCTCTCTTCGAGAGAGAGTCGTGGTAATCCACCACGCGGGCCCATTGCGGTTTGGTGGATGTCATAATTATGTCTTCGAATTTTTGGCTCTAGGATATGCCGGTTTCCTCACGATTTTTTCCTTCAACGTTTTGAGAGCAGTGGTGATGAAGTTATTTACACAAAATAAAGCGCTTGTCTTCGAACTCATGACCGACAACTAGTAAGTCGGGGCCGATACCACTGGGCCACCACTGCTCCGAATGATGATACTTAAAAACATTGATAGAAGAAGAGATCGTAGTAAAAAGAGTGAAAGTAGAAAACGTTTAAAGTAAATAGGTACCTACATGAGTTATAGGGATAACATTAATGGAATGCCTTGCCCGTGTCGATAAGGCGTGCTCAATCTTTGTCCACTTTTAAAATTCTGGTTAAAAAATACTTCCTTTCTCCTTAAACAATGTCATTACATTTAGTTTCCTTGCTCTTGTTTCACGTTTATTATTGTATATATTATATGTAGATAAGTATATGTTTTATGTATGTATGTATTTATTGTATATGTAAATTGCTTTTTCTAAATTGCTTTTAGCGATATGACCGCCCATTGTGTCACCATATGTAAAATTTCTACATTTATATCTGTATTTTTTATGGTATACATAATAAAGAGTGTTCTATTCTATTCTATTCTATTAATTATTTGTTTTCAGTAAGACGTTATTGAAATGTCTTTCGAATTTACCTTGTGCTTATATGGAAAAAAGGACTTTGTTTTTTTCAAATTAGCCATTTATAAAATTAATTAATTTGTTCCACAATATTATGAGACTAGACAGATCTAATTCTGGTAGGTAGGTACTCCATACTAAACAAATACTACAGCCAACGTAACAAACGCAGTCTGCTCGCCGCAAAAACCTGCCATACCACTAATATACCATAAAAAAAAATCATTGGAAACGAAACAGAAGCAGTTCTAAGTAAAATTTCAAAGAAACAATAATATCAGCTGCGGTCTCACATTGACGCAGAATAGAGAGTGAACAGAGTAATAACTTATTAGCTAATAATTGACAACCGTGTTCCCCCCACTGCACTGCTGAGTGTAGGCCTCCTCCCTTTTGTGTCATGCTTGTTTAGGGGGTTTAGGGGAGGGGGGGTTTGTTGGTAGAAACTAGCACAAACCTGGGGGTCTGTGCTAGTTTCTTCCAGATTTTCCCACGACCCTTTGTTGACAGACCAACAGCCAGATCATATCTGGCTGTTGCTCTATCAACATTTCAGATGACAAATTGTCAATCGGCAATATGACGTATGATCACCGAACGACGACGATTGTTTAGAAAAGGCACGCTTTTCCCCCACATTCTCGGTAATAGTGAGATCAGATAAACATACGTATGAGTATTCCATTTACTATCTGCTCCATGCACATCGGAGTACGTGTGAAACTCTTCCACTTTGATACCAATCACTAAGTATATTGAAACCGCAAATATCGAAGACATGAGGATCGGATCGATTGAAGCCAATGGATTTTTTTTGCCGTCAATTTTTATATAGAAATGTGGAAAAATTGTTGGCTTGGTGAGTCTGACTTAATGTGGATAAAGTAATTTAGGTTCTTTCTGTGCTCATTTGTGATTATAGTAGCTTTGGTAAGTATGTAATGACAGAAATGATCATGCATTTGTTTTTGCAATCCGTCTATACTGTTTTTTACCGTAGTTAATTCTTCTTCGTTGTGACCTCAGATCAAGTAAAAAAAGGTAGATACCGCACGTAGAATAGGAAACTGTAACCATTTTTTTAACTATGTGTGAGTCAAAGAAGAGATGCCACTTTTTTTTAAAAAGTCCCTGAAAATTACGTAATAATAAAAATAGGTATTATGCGAATGCAAAAGTAAATCTGTCGGTCTGTTTGTTTATATTTTTATATTTACTGGAAGCAATATTCTTTAACGTCAAAAAATCAAAGATATGTAAAACGTATTTCCTACGTTCAACATCTCTTTGAATTTTCACACGTTTTTATCACTTTATAAATAGATAGTCTCCAGTGGGTGTGTGATCAGGGAGAAAAAATACAGCAAAAAGTAAAACAATTTTATATTAAAAAAAAAATCTTAATACAAAAAAATCGGAATTAATGAGTTAAAAACAAACCACACTAAATGAGGATGGTTGCCATTGTGGTTCATTTCGGCCCAGTCTTATAGCAGCTACACATTCATCTCTTATTAAAATATTCCTTGGAAACCTTAAACCATAATATTTCATAGTAAAACAGAAGGTACATATGTAAGTAAGTACTCAAGAATGTAAACAAAAACATAAACAAATTACAAAATAAATATTTACCTTGACTTCAATTAATGTAAAATAAAATCACGTGATTAAAAAAAAACAACGTTCTGTCCACTCTCTAATTATTATTTTTTCTATTACTGCCTACAATTTACTTACCCACATTTTAGGCTAATAGAAATAAGAACTACTAGCAACACTCTCCCGGTACGTCATTTCGGGACATTGACATTATCTGTTCCGAATAACCTCAAAATAGTGTTGGAATGACAAAAAAAATATAGTTTTATGTGTACTTACGTGTGAAACGATATTCCTTCAGACTGTTTGTTCACTTTTGTATTGTTTTCGCGCCATTTAATTACACAGGACGGCATTTTGTAAGCAAACTTACTGCACGGCGCCCCATGAGATACTAACGAAAAAGAGCTTAGTTTGATGCACGTGTGTGCGTGAGCGCGTGTGTTTACTTGGAGGAGCTGAGTTTTGTGGCTTCACTAGCAACAAAGGCGGCGCGTTATCTACCTTTTTTTACTTGATCTGAGGTTGTGACGATGATTCTATACGACCAGAATTCGGCCATTTCGACAGCGTTATCGTTGGCCTCGCAAAGGTCTTTTATAATGCAGTACGCGTAGCATGACTACAACAGAAACGGGTTTTCTCGACGGAAGAATAGACAAAATGACGGATTTCTAAAGACTTTTTCTACAATCTGTCATTTTATCTATTTTTCTGTCATCAAAACCCGTTTCTATGGTGGTTATGTTGGTGTATGGTGGTTGTGTTTTTTCCTACATAACGTTTTCGATATTCCTATAATGTATGGCTGGAAAGACCAATGATTCTTTGGTCCTTCGCATAATTCACTGAAGAGTGCAGATAAAACTGGTTCTGACTATTGTTTCAGCTTCTGTACAAATTCCGTCGGTAATAAAGTAATACGTGTTTAAAAAAAACAATACGTACCCTATCATGTTTTCCTAGTGTTAATAATCACCTCCATTAAAAAATATTAATCCGAGCCAAAATACCAATTTATTTCCCCAGATCACTTGCGATAAAAAAATAAAGTTGTAAAGAACAATCTAGTATAAAATAAACACGAAACTATTTCACACAGATGGCGTACCAAGATGGCGTTTTGTCAACTGTTTTTGAAAACGGAACGCGTCAACTTATCGAGGCGATTAATCTTTAATTTCAGGACGTGTGAACACGGCCGCCACTGTTCGTTGTTACCTATTAACTTACTCTGGAAATGCTGTAATACGTGTTCGTATTAGTATACATTTAAAATAGTAGCTAGGTTTTTAAAGAAAGCTATTTTGATTTTAGTCTTTTTGGTCAAGTCCGCCATGACAGACCAAAAAGTACTTAATTGACCTGAACTTTTGATACATTGCTAAAAGAAATGGTCTCAGTTAAAATGTTCTTTTGCTTTGTTATTATGTACTAATAAGTGTGGCGTCAGCAGAAAGCAAAATTTTGTCATTCGTTAGATTTATTTACAGGTGCCTGAGTGATTATACGGTGAAATGGTCCTTACACCCTGCTAGACCACTTCCATTCTCACTGTGACTACTTTTTGCCTACAAATCGCAGTAACTATGACAGCATACGTCCATCATCTTTTGTAGTAACGGCAACATAATATATGAAGCCTATTCCCAGCAGACGACATCTAAAAGCCACCAATGTATCCCAATCTGTACACCCCAAAAATCGGGGTGCGTGTCGGCGCAAAGACTTAACTAAAAGATGGTATCGTATGGTTTCGTTATTAATTACAGCCGAATAACGCTAGTGGAAGGGTTTTCGTATTAACTAGTATAATTTATCGTCCACACGCATACGATACGAGTTGATACGTATTTTGGTAATGCGCGGCAGAGGTTTACGAGTTACAACACGCGAGGGTTGCCGAACATCCACAGGGTTTCTTTAAGATGGTGGGTGAGATAGTTCGGAACTGAATCGTTTTGGGCTGTGTTTGGAGCTCGTTTCCTGTTAATTTGTGGTCGAAAATCTGAGGAATAACGTCTATGCTAATCGCGTGTGTTTTTTGTTATAAAAAGAGTTCATTGTCTGGAATCTATCTGTTCCTGAAAATTTCGTTTAAACTGTGGATATTAATTAAGGAGTCCAAGAGCAGATAAGAAACAACAACACAAGTAACACAACAGGTAACTTTACTAAGTTAATATGAAATTGATCATTTTATTCATTGTCGTTCTTCATGAATGTGAGTCTGATCTGATGAATGACAGTTACAAGTATTTTTCGTGAAAAGTAAAAAACTAATTGAATCATAGAATATTTGAAAAGAGAAACAAAAAAGCTAGGCTTCAAAATGGAGCCAAATAAACAAAAAATATATGCTATCGAATTAAATAGAAATACTCTTGTTACGTGGTTATTAGAATTCAATTAGAAACTGTAACCGACTTGTTAATGATACGGTGAAATTCGCTAATTGCCCCAAAGGTTGAGACTTGAATTAAGATCATAATAACTTTCAGCTTATTTAAATTAGTTTTGTGAATTTTAGTACTTAAGTAGTGTAAATTCTATAGTACGAGTAAAAGCGTTATTTGCAATAAAATATACGTACCGATACCAAATCATAGCTATGTGATTTTAATATTCGGCAAACGTAGGATAGGACGCCCTCTGGTTTGGTGTAGTGACGATCTTAGCAGCGTGGTTGGTAGCAGCTGCTGGGTGAGGGTATACAGGTATGAGGAACAGGGTGTAAAGTGCACTCTTCCCTCCATAGAAAAGGGAGGATTCTCCGGCCAGACGAGTGTCGTGTCTGGTGGGCAACTGCCTGACCATTCATGTCGGGACGTTAAATATATGCTAGTTGCGCGGTAAACTCTGCTTGCGCGATGCAGGTTTTTGCGTGACTTTAGTGTGACGTGTAGCTCGCATGTGGCGTTGTAGATGCCGCTACAAGGGTAAGTTAAATGGTGTGCGGATGGAGACTTCTATGTCGAGCTGTGGACTGTTAGTGGCTGGTGATGGTAATCGAAATGACCCGTGGGCCCGTTCATGATTATTTCATTCGTGAGTTCGTCATTAAAAGGCCTGTTTGGCAATGAAGATCTTATTGTTACTACCTTGCCCTACCCCTGACTTGTCCACATGCTTCCAATTACAAATCCAGTGTCATTATCCCTCACGGTCGTTGCACAGAGCGGGGTTTCGGATCGGTCTTTTGAGATGAAACGGGCCCCCTTCAATGAGCAGATGGTGACCACCAGGGTGGCTTTAGTAAGGTAAAAATCCGACTTTCGAGTCTTATCTCCAAAGAACGGTTGCCTTATGAAGAATTCCCCCCGAAAATAAAAAGTCTGCTTGATGTAACTCGTCCGAAATAAAGATTATTTTATTTTATTTATTATTTTTATAAGTAGTGTCTGCATTTCAGACACAATTTTTCCTTTCTAAAAAGAAAGAACGCTTGGATTAACTTTTTTGCGTAATAGTAGTAAACAGTCACGCACAGTGCCGTAAAATAATAGAATATCTATTTGTCATACAAATAGCAAAACTAAAAGTTGGTTCTGTCAACATTTCGGTACCTACGTGACCGAAAGTATACTGTTTTCAATCGATTCTAACTGTGAAAATTGTCGAAGCAATATTTTGAAACTATTTTATTACGTGTTACAATATGCCTAGAGTGATTTGAATTTTAATTTAACGGGAGTAAGGATTATATTTCATTGTTTTATGTGAATTGTGATGAAAAAGGTAATATAAGGGTTGTGATGTTAGAGCGTAGGAATTTTATGAAAACTCTTATCTAATTACAAATTAGAATAATTTTCTTTAAGAGCCGCATTTAGTATGGCTGAACATTTTAGTGAATCAGTTAAAGATTAAAAACTCCATGCGATTCAAAAAACTTTTCAAAACTTTTGAGTGACAAACGGATAAGTTTCTTATTAGTAGAGTCCGACCGACTTTCGTTTTCGGTTTTTCGGCAACTTTTAGCCCGAATATCCATTTTTGTTTTCGGCCGAAACAAAAATATTAAGCTCTTAATTAAAAAGGTACCTTAATACGTGGATACTTTACGAACGTCATGTTCGAACGGGCGCCGTCAGTAGGGACTGGTCATCTCTTAGCTGCCACGGCTTATTTTAATTTAAGTTAATATTTGAATTGTTTTTGTCTTTTTATTACGGACGCTTTTAACGTTCTGCATCGTTTTCACATGCATAATTTCAACATGAATGATGTAACCAATATTTTGTAACACTATTTTGATTTAAATGAGTGTCCGTGGAGTTTCTTGCCCGTTCTTCTCCATAGGTACCTACTCCGCTTTGGAATGGGTAACTAGCTTCATCTTTCTGACTGACTGAAATTGACAATTCAAAAGTGTCTGTAATTGGTTTATTTGAAATAAATGCTTTGAGTTTGAGTTTTGCACAATTTTTCAGATTTAGTGGCGGGCATAACTTGTTGTGTCAAGGTGTTTGCTCATCGGTATATCTATCTTCCTGCACAAAAAGATGAGGGAAGTTAAAGAATTCACCGAGAGCAACAGCTGCCTTCAAGTTTCTAAGTCATACATACCATATGAAGACAAGAATACGACAATAAATGGAAACACTGATAATATTAACGCATATTTATAAACTATCGAATGAATCATGCATAATCAGCCTATAATGTTTCCACTGCTGGGACACAGGCCTCCTCTCTGTGAGAGGGAGTGGGCCGTAATCTACCACGCGGGGCCAGTGCGGGTTGGTAAAAATCACATGACTTCGAATTTGTCTGCTCTAAGACATGCAACTTTCCTCACGATGTTTTCCTTCACCGTTTTGAGAGCAGAGGTGATGAAGTAATTTACACAAAGTAAAGCCCCTGTCTGGGTTCGAACCTAGGACCTACAACTTGTAAGTCGGGGAATTTACCACTAGGCTCCCAGTGCTCCTAACATCGAATGAATGAGCACACAGAAATTAAAGAAGTGGTTTTTTTGAAATAAATTAAATATTAGTGATGAATGTAGGTGCACACGGCTACATATTAAGCTATACATTTCCAGTATAAGCTGACCTCTCATTGTACGAAAATCCGAGATCAATGCGAGATCAGCATATACTGGAAAATATATAAGGAGCTCAATTCTAAGTTCTGAGTTGAGCTACACGATTACTGACAAATGCGTGCACTGACTGGACAGGTCCACTCAATCTGTGTGGTTTTTCGTCAAAAGACCATTTTCAGACAAATCTACATGGTCTTCACATGATCTGACCAAGATTATGTCTGGACTTTAAAAGAGACTGTGACCTCTGAGTTTGTTTCGGCCTTTCTTCTCAGAGTAGTCAGGTAGGAAACGCCGACCTCATCTAGTTTTAAAATATGATTGACGTGTCAGTTTGTACAAACCTATATACAGAAATAAAATTATTTATCATTTATCATTATAGCTTGATATGTAGCCGTGTGTTATTTAAAATGTTACTATAAAATACCTCCCCATATTCTTCAACTGAATGAAACTAAATTGAAATCTTGTATACCATACCTATGTTTAACAAAATAAATTATTGATTGATTGATTGATGAAACGCACACTATGCAGCCAAGCATATTATAAGTTAGGGGATTACATCGCTGATAAAAATGCTTGGCTCAACGCCGGTCCTGCTCCACAAGGCCGCATAAACTAATTGATTAGCATTTTGCCGAACAGCCGACTAGCTCCAGTGACTAAACTATTGGATATATTTGATTGAATTTTTGTAAGCAGACAGAGAACATTATTAGATACGAAGTTTACTATATTGTCGTCTCAAAATTGTCTAACAATATAACACAACTTATTATCTTATTTAGCACGTGCAATCGTAACTATTACATGCCAAATATTACTTACTTCGGTAAATATGTAAATCAGGTGTCCAGCACCACTCGTATCAAACACGTGTCTCCCTTCAAACTGGCTGTCGGTGATAAAATATCGTTATTTTAGTGAAAGTAGCACCAATAAATCTTGTGTTATGCCATAATTTACTTGAACAGAGCTTTGTTAGATATATTTTGGTGATTTGACTAGTAAGTACATAGTTGATATGTTTAACATCATGGTGTCTTTGTTGTTATACATAATCATAACCAGCCTATAATGTTCCCAATGCTGGAACACAGGCCTCCTCTCATCGAGAAGGAGTGGGGTTGTAATCCACCACGCGGGTCCAGTGCGGGTTGGTAGATGTCACATGTCATCGAATTTTTGGTTCTAGGACATGCCTTTTTCCTCACGATGTTTTCCTTCACCGTTTTTGAGAGCAGTGGTAGTGAAATTATTGACATAAAGTAAAGCGCCTGCCAGGTTTCGAACCCACGACCTTCGACTCGTAAGTCGGGGCTGTTACCACTGGGCCACCGCTACACTACGTTATATAAAATATTTGCCATGATTTGTGATGTCAGTGAATTACGGTTGGAAAATAATACCATATCCTGTTACTAGCTGCTGCCCGCGGCTTCGCCCGCGTGGTGTCGGATATTATCCAACGGGAACGTACTACCGAGACAAAAAGTAGCCTATGTCACTATGTATAACATCAGCTATCTGCCATTGAAAGTCCCGTCAAAATCGGTCCAGCCGTTTCAGAGATTACCCGGAACAAACATACCCTTTTATATATTTAGATTTCACCCCCTTGGGGGTTGAATTTAGAAAAATCCTTTCTTAGTGGATGCCTACGTCATAAGAGGAGTACGTGTGTGAAATTTTAAGTTTCTAACGTTAAAGGTTTGGCCTGTGCGTTGATACATCAGTCAATCACTTTTGCCTTTTATATATTTATTTTATATTATATATTATTATTATTATTATTATAAAAGATTAAAACTCAATTCTCTAGCTACGGTGTAAACAGAGCATCAAAATCTAGTCCTTCAAACTAGGCGGAGAATCAAAACTTTTTGAACGTTAAAACTATATAAGACAGTCCCCAAAAACGCCCCCGTTCACCACTTCCTAGTGCTTTAGCTGGGAAGAAGAAGTGGCGCAATAAACTATCCAGCAGCACAGCTGTCTGTTCAGTTAGAAGAAATTCACTCTATACAATAGTATAGAAAGTAATATTAATTACGTAACACAAAACATTAAAGTATTTGCCATATGTCAGCTAGCACGCGCCAATATACCAACAAAAATATTCAAAACTACACTCAAGCAGATATAAAAAGTAAAAATAATAACGTAAACAGAACTTAACAATCAACTTAGGCATAACATAACATAGGAGTATAACATAAATGAACACAATCAACATTTTGGTCTCTCATGGTACTC
The DNA here is from genome assembly GCA_916610205.1 of Griposia aprilina. Taxonomy (NCBI): domain Eukaryota; kingdom Metazoa; phylum Arthropoda; class Insecta; order Lepidoptera; family Noctuidae; genus Griposia; species Griposia aprilina. The sequence continues at coordinate 16,837,055 of OU744302.1, forward strand.
GTTGACACTATTACCACTATAATTTGAAAATATTGTAAAAGCCAATAATTTTTAAAAGTTTCTTAGCTTCTCTTCATTATAGGAAACGACCAAATGGAAACATGCACCTAGCTTCTGACGTTTCATAAACACTTATGAAACGTCAGAAGCTAGGTGCACCATATGGCCATGTTGGTTTATGTGTGTAGCAGCATCTACATCGCCACATGCAAGCTACGCGTCACACTGACGTCACGCAAAATCCTGCATCGCGCAAGCAGGGTTTTCCGTGCAACTAGAATATATAAAACGTCCCGACATCAATCGTCGGGTAATTGCCCACCAGACACAACACCCGTCTGGTCGGAGGATCCTCTCTTTTCTATTGAGGTATGAGTGAAATTTAAACCCTGTTTCTCATACCTCAATATGTAAAATAAAATATTTTTAATTTTAATTTACGTGTAGACTTCCGGCAAGGTTGCTCGTGGAGCTTACTTCTACCCATTGTACGAGGATTTGATTAAGTATAGTCACATCCAGAATACCTACTCTTTCGGTTAGAAGGTCGTAATTTGGCGAAAAGACGTTTCTTTAGAGTCTTGCAATTTTGAAAACGTGGAATAAACCGTCATTATTTAAAATAAAACATTTGCACGCAATGCAAAATGATTCGCAATAAGTTCCAAAAAAATAATACCTATAGAAAAGAATCTAAATTTTTGTCAACGTTCCAACTCATGCGATCTAAGCCGCAATATTACTACACTAAATAAATCATAATGTCAAAGTGTTTATGTTAAAAAGTATTAAAAAACCTTCAGACAGACAGACACACTAATTTATCATTGTCATCTAAAGTCTACGAGCGATGCCAGACGTGTTTATTTAAAAAGTTAAAGGTGAACCCTACATGTTGAAAAAAAGTTGGCTATACGCGAGAAAATAATAATGGTCCATAGGAAATTTGGTAAAATTTGCTACTGAGCGACAGCAAAGACGTTTTTTATGCGTAATTTGTTTGTGGGATTCTTCATATTTATTTAAAATTATAGTTAAAAAAAAAACTATTGTAGAGATCGTTTAATTGAAAACTGCGCCCTCCACAAAAAATTCTATACAAACATTTGAAATGTGTTTGCAATATACAGTGGAGGGGCGTGCAATTTTAAACTGGGCGATTTCTACCTATCGAGTATGTCGCTTCCTCCGCTGTATTTGCGTTAGTATCGAAGTTCTACCTACGTGTTGTTGCTGTGTGTGGTTTTTTTATTTGTCATTTCATGATTTCTTGATGGTTCGGTCAAGTCTGTCATTTTCTACTCAATTACTCTAAAACGGCAATAAAATTCTGTTGCTACGTTTGATTGATCAGACTCTTCAGACAACTTCACCTTGGGACAAAGCCTACTCCCAATTATATAGGTACCCAACTATATAGGCTACCTAAAAGTTGAACATTTGAATGTCCAGTGAAAGCGAACAAAATACCTCTTATTTTCTATAACGAAGAGCTGCTCTTCAAACTCAAACTCAAAGCATTTATTTCAATTAAACCATTTACAGGCACTTTTGAACTGTCAAAGACTTGGTCAGTTAGTCAGAGAGTAGAAGCTAGTTGCCCATTCTAAAACGTAGGTCTCTATGGAGAAGAACGGGAGAGAAACTCCAAGGACACTCTTTAAATCAAGATATTACAAAATCCTGGGTACGTTATTCTTGTTGCTAATATAATGTGAGAACAATGTAAACATTTTTTTATTAAGAAACAATTCAAAATATAAGATTAAAAATAAAAATTTGCCGTGGCAGTTAAGAAATGACCAGTTTCAATCGACTGCGCTCGTTCACGTACATGACGATTCTATTAAAATGACTTCTTTAGTAACAACAAGACAACATTAACCAGTTACTGGGAGCAGCGTCATAATTCTGTCAGCAACTGTGTGCACGGTGCTTAGAATAAAAAACTGTGGTGGTCCGATCGCGAAATTCACTTAAAGGCATCGAACGCCTTCTGAATAATTTAACCAATAACAATCCGTCGGCTAATTTTAGCGGTGAATGGAAAAAAGTGTGATGCTTGTTTACTGTTAGTGTTGCTGGGTTCCGTGTCTTGAAGAATATTGTTCCTGTTTTGTTTGGGGTCCTAAAAATACCACCAACTTGGATGTAACCCTAGCTGGCCATTGCGCGGCACCGCTCGCTTCGCTTTAGAGGTTAATTAATTTAAAAAAGCGTACGTCATTAGGAGGACAATAAATTTTAGACGGTCGGTTAAATATTTCTCTTGAAGAATAGGTGTGGTAGTGGTTTTCTTTCCAGCATCGGCAGTCTCGACATAGATAGCGACGCTGTCGCAAACTACCGATCGCTAAATATTAAGGCGTAACCTCAGTTATAGCGCGCCAAATTCAAATTTTCTTTGATTTTGTCGATTGATATGAATTTGATGATTATTATTCGATAAATATATAATTCCCACAGTCGAGAATCGCTTTTTGATCAATATACGACGTAAAACATAGCTGCAATTTGCAAAAGACTAAAGAAAAATTGAATTTTGCGGTCTACAACCGAGGATTCACCTTAATATTTAGCGATCGGTAGTTTGCGACAGCGTCGCTATCTAGTCGGGACTACCGGCCCAGCTGAGGAGCGAGAGTTAGGGATTAGTCTACATCGAGAAACGCGCTGAGATGAAGAGTTTCTGTTGGGCTTCAGTTTGTATTTAGTTTCACATGCTTTGTAGAAAGACGAATATAAAATACTGGTCTTCAGCTGCATCTGGTTAGACTGAAAGCTGACCCCAATATTTTTGGGGAAAGGCTAGGTAAGCCGAAAGACGAATGTTACAAAGACTAGGCTGGCCGAAAGACGAATGTTACAAAGGCTAGGCAGGCCGAAAGACGAATGTTACAAAGGCTAGGCAGGTCGAAAGACGAATGTTACAAAGACTAGGCTGGCCGAAAGACGAATGTTACAAAGGCTAGGCAGGTCGAAAGACGAATGTTACAAAGACTAGGCTGGCCGAAAGACGAATGTTACAAAGGCTAGTCAGGCCGAAAGACGAATGTTACAAAGGCTAGGCAGGCCAAAAGACGAATGTTACAAAGACTAGGCAGGCCGAAAGACGAATGTTACAAAGGCTAGGCAGGCCGAAAGACGAATGTTACAAAAAATACCAATGAGATGTGATATGTGATGTAAAGCTTGAGTGGGTCGCTTTTGCTCAGCTTCAAAAAGTACAATACCATTCAATGGTGGGATCATTGAATGGTGTTGTCCTTTTTGTAATGAGGAACCGTCACAGTCATCGTCAAGTGGATACCTAATTCAATTTGAATTTGGAGTTCTGCTACGCATTTTTTTTATTTTTTTTGTTAATATTATACGAGTTTATTTGTAACTCGAACTATTTCTTGCAGGACGTCATAGTAGGGTTAAAATGCAACAAATTAAGCCACTAAATGTTCTACCGTAATTCAGATTTTTTTCGTAATTATTGTCTGCCAAAAATAAAAATTACGAAAAATAAAATATTAATCTGTGATCTTTGCCAAAGTTTTAGGCATTTTTGGACGTTTAATTATTAACAAACATCTGCTGCGGTATCAGCTACGATAATAACTTAAATTCCAGTATAGTCACCCCTTAAATCATTTTTAAATTAGATTTTTCTTAAAAATCGAATTAACTCAATAACTACTGATTTCAGTAGAACATTTGATGGCTTATTTTTTTGCATTTTAACCCTACTATGACGTCCTGCAAGGAATACGTAGAGTTACAAATAACCCTGTATAATAATATAATAATTATTTGCTCATGCTCTAAGTTTTTGAAAACAATGAGAACTCGTTTTTAATCTCCCATAACTGTTATCAAGATCATTAAACAAATTCCTCTCTCGTCCCACGGAACCCTAGAACTGGCCAGCTTCAAGGCGGCGCTAGCGTTCAGTAAAGCAATTTGCGTGGCGAAGTGACGGGGACTGCGTGCGGTAACCGCCAGAGATGTACCTACAGTACCTACCTAGTAACTGTAGGTGCTAGGTACCTCTAGATTAACTGACAAAGTGTTTATTGTAGAAAATTTAAAGTGTAGTTATTGCTTAAGAAAGTAATAGATTGTGGTAGCTGTTGCATTTGGAAGTATTACTTGATGATGAAAGGGGTAATTTTTCTAAGTTGAAAATCTATGTAGCCGATGGGATTTCCTAGCGGCAAAAATAACAAAATTTAACCCCTTTGGAACGTGAATTTTCCAAAACTCTTCCTTTGTGCTCACTTTCGTTATACAAGCTGGCAGGGACATCGATGAGCAAACTGTAACCACGAATTCAGCACGTTTCTGGGGAAACATTTCGTCGGTTATCAAAAAGAAAATCTGCTTTTTCTTCATAGAACAGTGCAATACCTACGCGGTCAAAATGTATGGACAGCAGATAATTTTTTATAACCGAAGAAAAATTTCAACACCCCCTTCAGAATCATGTACCAAATCCATGGTAACAGGTTGCTCGTCGATGTTCGTGCCACCCTGTATAACGAACGCTTGCGTACATTTTCATGCTTCTAGACTCAGCGTGCTGCGGTTAAGCCTGTGCGTTGACTGCCAGTGAATGAATGTTGTCTTCATTTGGTCCAGGGGCCTACTACCTAATCACGAAGTCCGTAGTTTTGGCCGCTACGCGAGCTTCCTACTCCTTATCACTTATGGACATAAGAGGAGTAAGGGGCTAGAACAAAAAAAAAAAAAATTACATAACGATTTGACAGTTGTCCTTACTCCCGATTTGTTTTTGCCCGTCAAAAATAGTAAATTTATCGGGAGTAGGGTTCACTTCTAAGTATCGAACTACTTCCGGACGGGCCCGTATCATCGTTGACGGACTTAGAGTAGGCCGCCAGTAATAGCGGTAGAAGATTTTTTATACCCGTTTTAATAAGGCAACCGCCGTTTCCGGTTTCTAAAGTACAGGCTGACAGGCATCAACCACAAAAGAATGTCGTGGCATAATTTTGATGAAGACTGCTCTGGTTGCTCTCCATAGTTTATAATTTTTGGTGGTTAACTCAGAGCTACATTTTCATGTTACATATCTGTGTATCGTATTTCCTTGTGAACTTTTGCAACCGTAAAATATGATACTATCACTATCGTCCTCCACCGTTGCCTCGTTTCAATTGGGTTTATGTCGCATTTTTTTCGCGTTGGAGATTTAGTCCATTTTTTAAAAAAAATTGTTTGTTCTTTACTCTAGTCTAGGTCAGAGGTGACAGAGAAAAACTCGACGATGGAGTGAGCTTACCCAGAAGAAGTTCTCCTTACTGTGATCCTAACAAAATAGTAACAGGAGCGATGCGAAAGCGCGACGCGAAAGCGTAACGTGACTCTAGTAGAAGAATTTCTTTGAAAACTTCATGGAATTTGTTCTACAAGAGTCGCGTCAAGCTGTTGCTTCGCTCCTGTCTGCCTCTTTACTATAATAACCGCGTACGTTATCTACATATCAGTACAGACACTAATTAAGAAGTGTCGTAGCATGATGTAGGGGACAGCTTAATGCCGGCCATATGCCTTTAATTTATGGCGTCGGCTGCAAATCGAAAGTGTCATTCGCGAGAAACTAGTCAATGTTAAATACTAAGTGCTTTTTTGATGCCTAGTGTTCTGTTGTATGGCCTGGTTTGAATTATGTATAATGAAGGACTAGACTACTGAGTACAGTTATAAATAGGTACGATGAAACATCAACAGTAAGTTCGTTGATATTTCATGAGAGATGGCAGAGATTTGTGAAGCCGTCGGATTGTCATTTGGTCTAAATAGGCTTTTATTTTTATATAGGTTCTTCTAAATTTTGTGAATGTGAGAACGTTGTAGGCCTAACTTGTAGACTGTAGATTTGTGGACCTTTTTATATTTTGTTGAGTACCTGTTACTTGTTGACAGGCCTACACTGTCCTCCCATATCTATCAACACTGTAATTGGAAACATTGTAAAAGCCCCGCATTTTTAATAGAGTAACCGTGGAGTTTCTTGCCGGCTCTTCTCCATAGGAAACAACCAATTGGAACCGTGCACCTTGCTTCTGAAGTTTCATAAGTGCCCATGTTGGTTTATGTGAAATAAAATATTTTGATTTGATTTGATAAAACAGTTGCTGTTGACTTCTTCTATATAGCCGGTAATGGTCACTAAGCGAATTCGCCATAATCTCCACTATAAAAGGGGGTGATTATCTACCATTTTTTTTTTTTGTTGGAATTGTCTGGGTCGTCTAAAAGTTTCCTTTCTAACAATTGTAACACGAATCTTGATTCAAATTTAATCAGTGTTTTAAGCCTTAACTTTGGCGAGAGACGTGCCTTCTCTGCACCCATATATACATCTCTTATTTGGTATTCAAAATTGGCATAAACTTAGAATATAAAAATTTCCCACTACAATAGTCTTGTAACTAACAAAACTACTGAGTAAATTACTATGTATTGTAAATCTAGCGAAATGTGGATGTACTATAGGACCACCTCTAATATTACTACTATAGCACCTCTGCCTAACCCCTGCGGGGGAACAAGGCGTGATGTTGTCAATCACGTATGCCATATACATCCTGTATTTGCCCCATAAATTGATTTAATCTGTAACACACGGCTAATCGTCCAGTTTACAAACTGTACTTAATAATCACCTCGCGGATTACGCGCAAATGATTTTATACGCCATAAGTGACGCGGGCGCAGTAATCCAGACTTATCTGATAATAGTGCCACTATTTAACATACGTCAGAGTTGCAGCCGATTACAGTCAAAGGGATGTAGCTTGTGGAAGTTTTTAGAATGGAGTCGGTAAAAAAATGCAAGTGAAAATTTACAATTCTGTGGAAGCTCTGTTGGTAGACGGTGTCTTATTGTTAGAGATTATAAAGTAACATAGAGTAGGCTTTTTTGTGCCTAATCATTGAAGATTAGGGACTTATGTGGTTAAACCAATAAGAAGGAGGACAGGCTTTGTTAATGTAGATTGAAGATGAGAGGAAAAACTTAAAGACTTAATTGAAATTGTAAACTGCAGAAACATCAGAAATAATAGTTGCTTTCTTTCTGACTTTCTTTCATAGGTTTCTTTCAATGATCAAAGGTCTGCTTTTGCGTGACTTTGCTCTTTAATTTCGATTTTTTATGAGTTGGTAGGTACCTGGCTAGGTTTAACGAAGTGTATTTTTTTTTTTTAATGGCTTCACCAGCTTATCACTAGATCGCTAGAGCTGTAAATAGTTGTAGCCCAATTCTTAATTCTTTCATCACAGATATAAAAAAGGTAAAATTAAAAAAAAAAGTATTTAGTCTATCTCCATAGATCGCTAAGTCTACAAGAGTCTCCGTCGCGACATGTCAGCTGAATGGACGCCCGTATTCCAACTATTTACATATTTAATGACGTAAAACGTCGGACGGAGCGCGCCTTAATGAGATATACTATCAAGCTGTGAGTAGATGTACTGCTAGGTACTCCTTTAGTTTGGGATAATGATGCCACTTAAGGGTACGTTGTTCGTTCTATTATGGAATTAATCGCGTAATTAGTGATGAAACATTTAAATGGTAGTTTTTTTTAAAGACTGCCTCCTTGGTCTAGTGGGCTGCGTCGTTGGTCTGGTCGCATGTGCTACTACTGATTAGTCTTGGGTTTGATTCCCAGGTCGGGTAAAGGGTTATTGGATTTTTCTATCTGGAATTTTTCAGTAGCAGCTCGGAGTCTGCCCGGTTGATGGCAATAGGCTCGACCCCTGTTACGTGGGACTTAAACATAACTGGCAAAATGTGGGTGTAATAGCACAGCTCTGCCTAACTCGTAATGTTATCAATCTGTCTAGTCTGGGTCTGCTTCCTGTCTAACTAGATGTAGTGGAATACCAGCATTTTACATGGAGCGACTGCCTATCCACCTCCACAACCCAGTAACTGGAGAATACGATACCCCTTGATAATACCTAACTCGTTATGTTATGTGTTAATTCAACCCATATTGAACAAAGATAACATACTGCGTTAATTACTCGCATCTCTTCTTCTCGGTCGCGAACTTTATTACTGAAGGTCGTGTCCCGGAAAGGCCTTTATGACTTTATGTACGATGTTCTTCAACTTCGTTCGGTTCTCGGCTCGCATATCCACCAACAAAACCACTATTAGACTTTCATATAGACATAAATTCAGACTCCAACAATCCAGTCCTCATTTTGCTAAATAAAATTTATTATGCCGGCCATTCGCTATTGAAAATACGCCGTATTCATATCAATAATTTCAAAAGGCAAGTCGAGTCACACATGGAGTATAATGAGGGCGCACGGGATCGTGTGATTGTCATTGGAGCACTATTGTTTACTTTATATGGTGGCGCTACTGTGCGCCTGTGGACGTGTCTAAATAAGCATAGATCTATGCCTGCGGCTTGCTTTACCATCGACCAATACCACTTGACCTGTCCCTGCATCTGGGGTTCTACTCTCTAAACCCGTCAACAAAGATATGGGCCCGTCCGAAAGTCGCTGACCCGTCAAAACAATTTTAATTTTCGGACGGGTAATCACCTGTCAAATCCTATTGTCATTCATTCTTAGTTCGGAAACCGACACTAAACTAATGTCTGTAAGTGATACGGAGTAGAAGCCGCTCGTCGAAACTATATACTTTGTGCTTTGGGAGTAGGCTCCTTGATACAAAACTTCGTGTAGAGTCTTTGGGGGTCTTAATACTTGGTTTGTCTTTTGAACTGTTACGTATGTTGAACATTGTCAAAGTTAGAGCTTTCTTCTTGGTTGTTGACTTAATTAGTAAGTTGGATATGTGAATGGCAGTGCAATGCGGCGGTGTTCTACGCTAGAACATCGTTATAATGGAAATATGGGTGGCGTCGGCATTAAGTCCCGCGAGATTTGTATAAAAGACATTTGTTTGCTTTTGTTTCTTTGCGTACGGGTTATTTATGCTCCTGAGTTGTTACGAGATTTTGAGTATTCATTCGTAATGTATCGGAGATCTTTATTTTATATACGGTATTGAAGTTGGATTGCGATGCACTAACTTTATTTTTGTTTCATTCATTTCAAGGTCGCCCAGGTTCTAAGCATGAGTCTTTTGCCTCTATTCTATATATCAAACCTGTTCCACGGTTGTCATACGAGTATGAAACCTACACCTAAGTATTGGATCAAAAAGCTGCATCTCCCGAGAATGATTGCCACCAAATCGATAGATCTTTTAGATATACTTTTATGTTTAACTAGCGTCCCGTCCCTGCTTCACACGGTTTTTACGACTTGACAAAACGTCGAGATTTCTTTATTAATTATATGTAATATAACATAACACATAACATCACGCCTGCATTTCCCGAAGGTTTAGGCAGAGGTGTACCTATAGTACACTCACATTTCGCCAGTTATGTTTAAGTCCCATGTAACAGGGGGCGAGCCTATTGCTATCAACCGGGCACAAATTCAGGCTCCGGACAGCTACTGAGAAATTCCAGATGGAAAAACCCAATAACACTTTGCCCGACCCGGGAATCGAACCCAGGATCTCATGCTCAGCAGTAGCGCTTACGGCCACTAGACCAACGAGGTAGTCATTAAGTTATTATGTTATTCGGTGTTGTGAGGGAGTTATTATATGTAAGTTAGAATATAAATGTATTATACCCAAAAACCTTCCGGAATAAATACAGTAAATTATGGTGAAAAGTTGAGAAAAATAACGCGGTCATACAGATAGACACGAGAGGCGCCTTTATTATATCCTACTAATATTATAAATGTGAAAGTTTGTGAGGATGGATGGATGGATGTTTGTTAGGTACTCTTTCACGCAAAAACTACTGAACAGATTTGGATGAAATTTGGAACACAGGTAGGTATAACATGTAGGATACTTTTTATCACGGTAGTACGGTCCCGTGGGATAATTTCCGACCTCCACGCGGGCGCAGCCGCGGGCAAAAGCTAGTGTATGATATGGAAGAGAGTTATTTCAAAGTTTATCACCAGTAGATCTTTTGAAAGCTTAAGTTCTCATGTGTGTTATAAAGGCATATCTATATTCTATATCTATTGCAATTCTACGCCGTTTTAATAGGAATACCTTATATGCGTAGAATTTATCTAACAGCGCTAAATGGTCTCGAATGGATGTATTTTATGATTTTGTTAGTTACAGATGACTGTTATACTTACAACATATGGATAGGAGAATTAAACGAGTCTGTCTTTGCATTCGTTTAAAACTGAATAAACCACCTTGGAACAAAAAGCGCGCGCAAAGAGCGCGAAATGCCTGTTTTTTTTTTTTACTGTTACTACCCATATATTTACGCCATTTTGAATAATTTCGAAAAACTAAATCGACAAAAATTCCATATAATTATCGAACCTGCTCACAATTTTTTACGAGATCGGTTGAGAAATGCGACCTGAGGGCCTAGACAAATGGCATTCGCTTCGGAGCGATTCTATTTCTACAATCGCTATCGCTTTCGCTAATGATTCCAAAAACTAGCAATAACGCTCGTCAAAAAGTGTCCCTTGGCTATGCATCTCTGTGGAAGTACCTAATCTTTCGACGCTGTCGATTCATTTCATAATCGAATGTTGTTTACATTGTCTAGCTAATTTTTATTCGTTGACCTATGATCACGTGACATTTCGATAGCTTATGTCAACCCCATACATTTTAGCTTTTCTACTAGCGTTATCGTTAATCGAATGTTACTTTGTCTAGGCCCTCTGTTACCTTACTATGACGTCCTAATACCATCATGGGTCCATTGCGAAAAAGGGACAGTGCTATCGGTCATATATAGCTCCGTCTCTCTTTCACGCTGGAACAATGATGGCTTTAACATGTCATAGTACAGCCTCTGTAGAGGAGAACAGCCGGACATCCGGACATAAGAAAGCATTTTTGCCCAAGTTGAAATGGAGACGCTTCGCTAACGTCTCGCGCTCGCTCGGTCACCGAATGCAACTATGAAATAGAGTAGATTATCACTTCCTACAGACTTCTTATGTTAGAACCTGGCTGGCTGGATCCTATCTAATACGAAGCGTTTGAGTCTATTTTTCACAACTGTTACATTTGGTGTTGCTAAACGTTGAAATTACTTATCCTTAAAGATACGGTTTCCTAGGCGAGCAATTACTGCCATATAACGGCTACAGTGAAGCCTGCCATGAAAATTATGGCACTGGTGGGGTAATTGCGTACACACTTCGTTAAAGTCGCACGCGCACTATGGAGTTTTATCCATTATTCTTCTGCGTTCGGTTCAGAGTAAGCATAAGAAAAAGAAACTGGCTTATGATTTTTTAAATAATATAGCACTATTAGATGCTACTTTTTGTGCTATTATGTAGTTGGTTGGTAGATATCATTCATTTTTCAGGTTGAGAGTTTCCAAGGGGTTCGGACAATATATCTCCCAAACTATATAACTTTAGTTAGGGAAAGTAAGGTTCAATAATTAGTAATTTTTTATTTATTTTTCCAACTTACATCTATCATTACAGGGGTAACCTAATGCGATAGTATACTTATCTAAAGTCTCATATTAACTTATTATTATAATTAATTTTTGTAACTTATTAGAAATAATGCATTCTTTGTGAATTCACTCTGAGAACAACAGAATAGGTCCGTGTCACTAGCTATGAGGTTGAGAGTGCGGAGTGCGCGCCTCAGTGGCGCCTCACTTAAAAGATTGGTGCTCGCGCGCGGCTTCGCCAGCAGCCGTGGCTGTCGTCGTCGCCACACGTACCTGTCCGGAACACACAAACCTATGTGCCCTAAAATGTCCGCATTATGTACCTTCCCTCTAAGTACTTTGAATATGTACGAGACGAGTGCGAGATCCCTCCTGACCCTCAGTTCGTTATATCCAACCATACCCAAAATAAATAAAGTTGGGTACATAAGCGGGTAGAATATGCGCAAGTACAAGTACCTCACAAACTCGTTTTGTACTCTCTCCAGCATGAGCCTATATTTAGATTCATGTGGAGCCCAAATGACTGCATTACATTCTAATTGACTTCTAACTAAAGCATTATATAAGGCGATAACCGCTTTAATTTTAGAAAAACCACGCACCATACGAAGCATAAAACCTAAATTACGATAGGCTTTTCTGCAGCAGCTTGTGACGTGATTACGAAACGTTAGCCCAGTGTTGAATTTCACCCCGCAAATGAACTCCTCTCCTCTATAAACTGCCCTTTGCACTTGTGCAGACCGGAACCTCTCAATCGACTTGTTATATAGAGTTGTTCATACTCTTTCAACTTAATATAATTTATTTTAAACATGGGAGGAAACTGACGAAACACGAAGTTTGCCGAGGGACATTAAGAAAATAGTTGTACTGTACAGTCGCCAGCAAGTCAAGCTACACGAAACTGTCAAATTTCTCCAAACGATTTTAAAACGTAAAATGTTGATGGTTAAGTTCAAAATTGAATGAGAAAATCCGTCAGTTTTTGGTAACTTGATGTGCTGTCGACTGTACCTAGTACACAACAACAAGATAATTGAAATATTAAGTTTTACTAAAACACTACTAAACGGTCGTTTAAACAAAACAATTGGTACTTAGTTCTTTTCCATACGGTCTGAATTTTTCGAATCGCCACTGACCGTTTTTCCGTGACATATAGTAACCTTATTGGTGATGTTCTTCAGAAACGTCAGGTGCGTAGTACTCGCAACCGGCGTGCGTGTATGACCGGATTTATGAACGTAACCGAAGCAAAAGGAGTATATACTCATACTCTATGGAAAAGGGAGGATCCTCCGACCAGACGGTTGTTGTGTCTGGTGGGCAACTGCCCGACGGTTAATGTCGGGACGTTATATATATGCTAGTCGCGCGGTAAACTCTGCTTGCGCGATGCAGGATTTGCGTGACGTCAGTATGACGTGTAGCTCGCATGTGGCGATGTTGATACTGCTACATCACTCCCCCCCGGAGACCGGAGGTCGATAGTGGGCTGAGTCTTGTATCTTGCGATGCTTGCCAGGGCCAGTTGAGGTTCCAGTGAGTCGGAACCGGGTGCCGCATAGTTCACGGTGAGTCGGAACTGTCTGCGAAGGTTTCCCCAGTGAGTCGGGTCGGCGCTGCGTTATGCTCCAGTGCGTCGGATGTGGTACAGCGCCGGGTTGAGGCTGACTGCTGGCGTCGACCAGGAGAGGGTTTGAAGGCTCTGCTTGTGGACCGGCCGAGAGTGCAGTGTGCAGTGCCAAGGTTGCTTATGAGGCTGAGGGTGATGACCAGGTATGCGCGGTCGCTGCATGCTGGTGGTCAGGATACCCGTTGAAGCCGTGGGTGCTGGCTGGCTGTGTGACTCGCCGCTCTAAAGCTTGCGGAAGTGTTGCTGATGTGATGATGACGTCACGCTGAAGTAGTTGCACGAAGGCTGCGCTGACGTTCAAGTTCGGGGTCACCAGTATAGAGGTATGAGGAACAGGGTGTAAAGTTCACTCATACTCTATAGAAAAGGGAGGATCCTCCGACCAGACGGTTGTTGTGTCTGGTGGGCAAGTGCCCGACGGTTGATGTCGGGACGTTATATATATGCTAGTCGCGCGGTAAACTCTGCTTGCGCGATGCAGGATTTGCGTGACGTCAGTATGACGTGTAGCTCGCATGTGGCGATGTTGATACCGCTACAGGAGTATGTAAGGATCGTAGCAGGTGGCGTTCTGTAGTTTCTGCATACTCCCATGGGAAGAAGGCGTGGGTTTATGTATGTTGATACGAATTTTTCATTTCTACTGGCAACACCATTTTTCATTTCAAAATTGCGAACTATTTTGTAGATATCATGTTCAATATTAAAACGCTGATATTTTTCAGCTGGATGCATGTACTCTGGGAAGGACACACTAACTGATCACGTCATTAGTCGGTGCCGGCTTGTAACACGAACTTTTGCTAATAAATAGGATGCAGCGAGACAACGCGATGACGTCACAAAATGGTTTGTTTTCTGAGCTGCTACTTGGGTATACTTAACTTTATTTTGATACAAACCATTTTTTTCGACATATTTTAAACTAAGAACAGTATAAGTTGCCAGTCTTACTTATTACAAAACAAAAAGAGAAGTGATTTGAAAAAAAAATACGTCCATTGTAGTCATAGAGTTCCTGTGTCCTAGAGAGTCATAGAGTCCTGTGTTGCTCTATGATTGTAGTTTTTTAACAAATCACATTATACTTTTGAGAAAAGACTAAATGTAGTTAAACGTAATCGGTAATATTATTACGAGTTGTGCTTTCTAGACCTATTTTAATGCAAATAAATTTTGTTAAGCAATTTTAATTAAACATAAACAATGTTGATCACATTATTATTAAATGTACGAAAAAAGTCCATAACCATTCGCTGACATGTTTCCACTAGCATATATGCAACAAATAATTCCTGAAACTAGACCAGTATGATAAACAACTGGAACTTTCACTTTTCCTTCATTTCCTTCTTCGGTAAGGAAATCTAAATCTTACCCTAGAATATCTATATCATATTTATTATTATATATAAACGTTATTAATTCCTGCTATAACTGTATAGTAGATAAACGATTATAGAATTTGTTTCCGCCTATCAATGAGGTTCAGTACTATTTTGGAGTTTAGAATATTGCTTCCAAGTATAAAATATTAGGTATGGTACACACGGCTACATATCAAGCTATACATTTCCAGTATAAGCTGATCTCGCATTGTATAGGATTTTCGTACAATGAGAAGTTAGCTTATACTGGAAATGACATGACATGACTGGCTTGATATGCAGTCGTGCGTACCAACATAAGTTGAACTGTTGTATATTTTCCTGCCAATGTGGTGTGGTGTGGTGGTTGTGGTGTGGTGTGGTCGTTGTGGTGTGAGTTGGATAAGAGAGATATCCAGATTTTTATAGACATAGGTATTTATGCAACAATGATATCATTGCTGTATTACTCATCCGAATTTTAGAGCATGACTTTTCGATGATCGTTAATTTTCAGTTTATATTTGCACAAATGAGCTGCAAAGTCTAGACATAGGTAGATATACCTTGGTACGTATAGTTACATTACCTACATTTAATATTAAATACCTTTTGATTTTTAAATATTTGTTAGGGTTAAGAGTACCCTTACGGAAGGTAACTTTGGGTGAACAATTAGAATAAGAATATAAATAATTTAATTTTCTGAAAATACAGCTTTTACCAGATGTAAAAAATTGTGGTTTATGCACAGTTCATATTTTGCCTGTTTAGGGGCATGCAAATTAGTTTAACATTAATAATATGTACTTACTTAGGTACTACTTATTTTAGTAAAATTTACAATTATTAACTAAAATACATTACAAAATGATATAATAAGTTTTAATATAAATTACAAAACAATCTTAACTTAACAATTTTCATTTACGTAAATTATTACATTTAAGTATCTTAAAATAATAATCTTTATCTATGTTGTAGAAATTCTTGTAATGTATAAAAACAATTTTCTATTAACCATCTGTGCAGTTTAACTCTAAAATATTTAACCCTTATATTCTTTGGCAGTTTGCTAAAAATAGTAATGCACATAATTAATGATAAACATCCTTTTTAATTAATGTTGTGTTACAAAATAGAATTGCATATCTTGGTTTCTGTTTAGTGTAAATGTCACCTTTGAATCTAAAGAATTCATTATGCTTCCATAAAAAAATCAATTCCTCAAACAAATACATGCCTGTCAAGGTTAGTAGCTTAAGTTTATTTAATAAAGGCCTGCTAGACTTCATTGGACCGACACCATATATAGCTCTTACACATTTCTTTTGTACAATAAATGTCTTGTCTCAAACGTGCTTGGAAATTCGAGCATTATTTTGACAACCACCTTCGCGATAAATTGAAAATACTGTACTGGTCAGCAATGTTAGTATGAAAATCCTTATCTGTCGTGTTTAGCGACCGAATAAATTACTATGAAAACTCATATCTGTCGTATAATTTAAAAATGGAACGAACTTTTTACTTCGACCCATGGCAACCAAGGAGGTAACTTATCAAAGATTTTATTTAAATCTCGAACTGGCTTAGCAAATACAGCTGTTTAAAGTGAAAAAGAAACAAATGAACATATTGGCGCGAGAAAAGTTATCGTTGTTCGTCATTGTTTCCTAGAATTATAATTTATTTACAATACTTATTTTGAATTTCCGCGCATTATTTGAGAAAGTACTATACAAGTCTTGGCCGCAACCAGGCATTGATAGACGTACGTATGTGTCCCTCTGCTTCGCTTCGGCCCACATTTTCACGTGCGTCCATCAATGCTTCTGTTTTCGGCCGCTGGCCGCTGCAGTAATGTAGTAATATAATATATCATTATCTGTTGAATTGCCCCATATTACTCGTCCGTATCTTAATATTGTAAATTTTGTCGTCTGACACAATACGCATACACAAATCTATTTAGCTAATTGCATACGTTGTTAATCTGCTGTTTCCAATTACAAATTTTGTCTAGAGTTATACCTATACGAATATAAGAATTTAATAATATCTGTTTCTTCAATGCTTTTATCTTTTCATTCAATGCATAGAGGTATGAGGAACTGGGTGTAAAGTTCACTCATCCTCCCTAGAAAATG
Organism: Griposia aprilina; assembly: GCA_916610205.1. Classification (NCBI taxonomy): domain Eukaryota; kingdom Metazoa; phylum Arthropoda; class Insecta; order Lepidoptera; family Noctuidae; genus Griposia; species Griposia aprilina. Next base: position 16,853,748 of record OU744302.1, read on the forward strand.
GAGGGTCCTCCGACCAGACGGGTGTCGTGTCTGGTGGGCAACTGCCCGACGATTGATATCGGGACGTTGTGTATATGCTAGTTGCATAAACTCTGCTTGCGCGATGCAGGATTTTGCGTGATGTCAGTGTGACGCGTGGCTCGCATGTGGCCATGTAGATGCCGCTACAAACGTTAGTACTATCGGTAGGTAGATTGTATGTTTATCTAAAGTTTTAAGTGCAATATAGTTATGGATCAATCTTGTTATAATCCACTGAAAACATATTCTAAAACAAGTCAGTCTCTCAATCCACATAATCGCACAGATTTGCATGTATCTCTTAGTTCGACCGTTTGCCTACTGCCTGTATTTCGATATAGGTTTTAATTAATAGCCTAGTTTTATGCTTAAATTAACTGGGTGTCACGGTTTAGATCTGATTATATTTATGACAGAATTAATTTATTTAAATTTAATTGTATGGTATTAGGACCGTTCACTTGATTGAAGGATCTTGGAGCTACATGAACGAAGATAATAAGAATCAAGAGGTATTTTCCTTAGGATTCAGGACTGGATGATAGCAAGACCAAATACTTTACTGGTTTTTTAAGACCATTATGCATCGGCAACGCTGTAATAAGTACAGTAGTCTTTAGTTCATAAACAAAGTTATAATTTACGACTTTTGATATAGACCTGGAAGAACCTCCAATTGCTATGGGTCAAATATTATGTGGGTAAGGTTGTTTATGCAGAAACTTATCATAGATCCCATATACCATGGGTAATACCATGTTGGGATACCCACACAGCTTGGGGTTTACCATGTTGGGATACCCACACAGCTTGGGGTTTACCATGTTGGGATACCCACACAACTTGGGGTTTACCATGTTGGGATACCCACACAACTTGGGGTTTACCATGTTGGGATACCCACACAACTTGGGGTATACCATGTTGGGATACCCATACAGCATAGGGTATACCATGTTGAGATACCCATACAGCATAGGGTATACCATGTTGGGATACCCACACAACATGGGATATACCATATTGGGATACCCACACAACATGGAGTATACCATGTAGGGATACCCACATAACATCGAGTTTACCATGTTGGGATAACCACACAACTTGGGGTATACCATGTTGGGATACCCATACAGCATAGGGTATACCATGTTGGGATACCCACATAACATCGAGTTTACCATGTTGGGATAACCACACAACTTGGGGTATACCATGTTGGGATACCAACACAGGAGTTTACGCAGGAGTTCTTGGAGCACGAACATGTCTAGTTTGTTGATGTTTAGATCAAGTCATAGTGTGGGCAAAACTTGTTCTTGTCCATAAGTGCATGCTTTCAACCTTATTATATTGTGAGGAGTCTCGATCTCTCATTTGGTTTGCTTAGATTTTCAGCGACGCAAAGCTCTATTATTGCTCTCATTTTTACAATTTCCAGTAAGTCAACGTATAGGATTTAACTATTCAGCTACCATATCGTGATACCCTGTAATAATCAAACTATAAATAATTGCCACCAACACCCTTATATTAATTAAAAGACATACAAAACTCGCGTGCGCATAGACAATACGGGTGTATTTACGTAATAAAGAATCAATAAGACTAAAACCATGTTAAATCAACATTGGGCGAAGCAAGCAAAGACAAGAAACGAATCCGGCAATTTATGGTAGCGTTCGTGAAGAGTGTAGGATGACTAGACGTCGCAAACGACTGGGGATTTTTCACTGTCACTGAGCATACTATGGCATTATAGTTATGACGTAGGTGTGTAGAAATGTGGAAATATATACTTATTCTTTGAAGTATGTAGGGATGGATTGAGGTTTTGTTTAATACATGAGGATTTTGAGCTTCATGGTTTGTTTATTATTCATATTTAGTTACGTTAATTGTGTGTAATTTTTGATACAGTGAAAGTTCAAGCAAAGGCAGCTTTCAAATGGAGTTAAAGTTGAATTTGGAATTACCGCAACAATCTCGATCATAGTAATGCTCCTAATCCTATGTTCCTATGTTCTATGTCAAATTGCTGTTATGTCTTATTGCCCATATGAATTCACGTCTTTTATAGTTCGTCTGAAAACCTGAATGTAATTATCATCTAGTTTTATCGCACAGATTTTTATTTTATTAGCCTGTACATCTACAGCTTCATAAGTCTACATTCCCGAGCCTAATTTTATTAGGAACACGCCCGCACCCGAAAAAGGCGCGAAACACACGCGATATAAAAAATGGCGCCGAGCGATTTGAATGCGTGAATTATTGTCTTTGGACCAGAAATAATACACCTTCAGAAAATAATATGGCAACACCAGCGAAATGTAATCGTGATAAATGGAAGTGTGGAAAGCTTTTGTGTAATGGGATCAGGGTGGTCTGTTTTCAAATAGATATGTGTGTGTGTGTAGGAAGGTATAATAGTGAGTGTGTGATTCAAATTTTGATGAATCTATCTTTTCATAATACAGAAGGATAATTATAGAAATAAGTATCTATCGTCTCTGCACCAATGTTATCGATGCATTGTTTATTTAAATTATCTAATCAATAGACTGTTCAAACTTAGCTTGTTAATCGCCAAAGGGGGAAAATTCTGACTCTAACTTAGAATCTAAGTATCTTCTAAGATATTAGTAAACATTTGCAGCTACACCCTAAGCACAAAATCTGTAGTTTCGGCCGACTTTATAGGCGTTTCGTACTCCGTATCATATACGGATATAAGATTAATTGGGGGCTTGACCTAAGAATGAATGACATCACGATGTGACAGTTGTCCCCTACTCACGATGTATTGTTACCTGTCCGAAAAAGTTAATTAATCAGGTGTAGGGTTCACTCCAAAGTTTCAAACTACTTTATATTTATCTTTGTTGACGGACTTAGAAAGTAGGCCCCCTGAATCGCACTGTTCTTCAATTTAGGCGGTTAGACATAAACCACTACCAACACTACATTCAGCAAAACGTGTTTTATCCAATGGTTCCGACTTTCCGAGTAGCGTCATCATCAAAGAGTGGAACTCTCTGCCGCGTCTTTGTTCCCTTCCACATTTAACCCGTCTGTCAAAGCAAGAGTGAACAATCTTCTGGGCAAGCTCGTTCCACCATAGACCTCATCCATCGCTTTCCATCAGGCGTGATCGAGGTCAAGAGCAGCAACATTATGCATTTTTTTAAACTTGATTAGTTTCTCCTGCCGTCATCCCAATTTATTTGATGTCGGAGCAGCATGTCCTTTTCTTTCATAATTCTCAATTAGTCAACATCTCGGTAGTCACTCCTTTTCTAGCCATATCATTTTTAACTTTATATGTATGTATGTATGTATGTATGTCTCTCGTGATTATCGGCCATATTTTAACTACTGTGGGCGTACTATGGGTAATGTTGGTTATTTCGCAATAGAAAAACCGTTTACAGCACAAATCAAATTATAACTTACGATCAAATTAATCACACTTGCGAATCACACACTGTAGGTATACGACACAACTATACGGAACGCGCGACAGTTTCTAAACGTCTTCACTGCTTAACCGCCAACAATAAACTCTGGTTTTACTATGGTCAAGTGCTACCGTTATAGACTCTGTATAGCGCCACCTGGTGGCACCGGCGTCCCGATTAGTCAAGTCAAACGATTGATTTAACGTATTTCCGACATATATATATATATATAGCCACTATACCATTATGTTTCTATAAGTATCAAAACATTCAAAACCGTGGCGGTTTCTTGCTACACAAGTAAGTATATGTATTTGCCTACGTACGTACCAATAAAACCTGCATAATCTATAGCAAAAACGCCTCGTTATCTTTTTGCATATCCTTGGCTGTCTCAGATCATTGGCTGGCTTGATGACGTTCATTATCTGCAGTCATTACAGTAATGACCAATGAGAGGCAGGAAGACGGCATTGTTTGTAGATGGAATAGAAAAGGCATTAATTTTGATGTGGGGCGGAAATAACGTAGGAAGTTATGTAGGAAATTAGTTAGGTCTCAGTTTAATTGTATTAGGTTACTGTTTGACATGAGTAGTGGTTTTAAGACCTTCAAATTTTAAATAAAATTATGATGACATGACCCCAAAACGGATAAAGAGGATTACGTATTAATTTTTAATACTTAGTGTAAATGATATACTCGTAAACTACAAGACGTGCCATGGAATCTCCTATCGGCAAAAATGAGGAACTTCCTTGCAAACTTTCATCCTCTTTTTAACCCATTTAGGAGTTGTATTTTTTAATCCATTTAGGGGTTGTTTTTTTAACCCATTTAACTGATATATTTTTTAACCTATTTAGGGGATGTATTTTTTAACCCATTTAGGGGACGTATTTTCAAATATTCTTCTTTAGTGCCCACTTTCATTAGGTTTATTAGGAACTCTTGTGCAGAATTTCATGCTTCTAGACAAAGTGGCTTAGGCTGTGCGTTGTCTACCAGTGGATGAATTTTAAGATTATTATGTAGAATGCCATGAATGGTCGATCAATCAGGTCAGGATGCTTGCCGCGATTGGTCCGTGGATTAGTGAACATCTTTACATACCAATACCCCTCCGTGTCTCGGAAAGCACGTTAAGCCGTTGGTCTCGACTGTCATTCATGGGTTTTTGACAGTCATAGTCGTTACGGGTCTGTAGCGGCATCTACAACGCCACATGCGAGCTACACGTCACACTGACGTCACGCAAAATCCTGCATCACGCAAGCAGACTTTACCGCGCGACTAGCATATATACAACGTCCCGACATCAACCGTCGGGCAGTTGCCCACCAGACAAGTCACCCGTCAGGTCGGAGGATCCTCCCTTTTCTATGGACGTGTGAGTGAACTTTACACCCTGTTCCTCATACCACTATAGGTCTTTAGAAGCACGAATGTCTGAGAACCAGTCTTACCAAGGGGTATCGTGTTACCCAGTAACTGGATTGTGGAGGTCAGGTAGGCAGTCGCTCCATGTAGGACACTGGTATTCAGCTGCATCTAGTTAGACTGGAAGCCGATGCCAATATGGCAGGGAAAAGACTAGGCATATAATAATGATGGTGATGTAGAATGCCAAGTCTTTCATCGCTTTTGTATTATAAACGTTTTATTGTACCTTGAGAAAATTACTTAAGACAGTAATATTACATATTTTGTATTTATTTATCGGTCGGATCGACATACATATGTCGGATTTACGTTAAATCAATCGTTTGACTTGACTAATCGGGACGCCGGTGCCACCAGGTGGCGCTGGACAGACTCTATAACGCTCACCCTTGACCAGAGCAAAGCAGAGTTGGTTGTTGACGGGCGAGCAGTGAAGACGTTTAGAAACTGTCGCGCGTTCCGTATAGTTGTGTCGTGTACCTACAGTGTGTGATTCGTTAATGTGATTAATTTGATCGTACATTATAATTTGGTTTGAACTGCAAACGGTTTTTCTATTGCGCAATAACCAACACTACCCACAGTAGTTAAAATATGGCTGATAATAACGAGAGAGACATACCTTCTCCGGTACATATATGTGAGCCAATCAAAAAGATATTTCCATAATAGATGCTTAAACTGATAATGATGAAACATCGCTACAGCATGTTTAACATCAAGATCGCCAGGTCAGTATAGAAATTAATTAGACGCTTTTTAAATAGAGGGACGCAATTAAAGTTGCAAGGTAACAAATATATCCTATTAACTTAAGTCAGGTTAGGTTATTATATTTTAATTGTAAGTACTGTTGAATATGAATAAAAAATCATGTCGAAAAAAATAAATAACGGTGTTGCCATAATTAATATGACATGTTATGTACGATTCTAGGATCTGTTAGGGATTTGAGGGCACAATCACCAGCCTTTTCTGCTAATTGTGCCCCAAAATCCCTAACAGGTATATTTAACACACTATTCAACTTACATAAAATAAAGAATATCAATGCTTTGTCAAGTCGGAAAACCATGCAGAGCATCGGCGGGTCTCTGGTATTAAACAGTATTGAAATAAAAAAAATATTTGTGTATTCGTAAAAAGAATAATCTGCAACGTTAGTTTTTGCATCAATTCCATCGCGAGAATCTCCCGTCTACACGCGTCTTCGACGTTTCCTTACTTGGTAAGGGCGTATACACATCTGCATATGTCCATATCTGTTTATTGATCAATCGCTTAACGGGTCGTTCTAATCATTTCGCGTTTCCAATCTTAATGAATATCCGTGTGATGGGGCTGCCAACATGCGGTCGGTAATGCGTTCTGAGCCTTAAATGCTGATTGCAAGAAAGTTTCAATGCGGGATTAATTAGTGTGTGGTAGCAGGATAGCACACATTAAATTGATTTCTCTTTAACGAACGTATTACATTTCTCTGTCTGTTGTAGGGAGGTAATAATTGCACTGAGGACGTTTGAAAATATCTTATTCCATAAAAAATATATGCATCTCTTTTTAAGGTAAATGGTGTCTGGGTTCTTTAATCCTATTTTTTTTTCATAACATCACGCCTATAATATCCGAAGGGTTAGGCAAAGGTGTGGTTGTACCTATTGTACATTGTGCCAGTGATATTTAAGTCCCATGTAATAGCACTTGCGACTCTTGGACTAACAAAACAGTCAGTTCTTTAATAATGTGATTTAAAAACTAGAACTACCAATTGATCACTTGGTAGACAATTTGGTGGTTGCGGGCTACTGTACTACCTTCTACTTCTACCTTAAGTACCTCTATCTGCTTAGTAGAATGTATAAGTACCTATAACTGCTTATTCAACAAAGTGATATCATAAGGAAAGCTATTTTAATAATATCTGCAGAATGACCTGTATCGTTGCTAGGAACTAAACGACAAAATTATCTAGAGGGAGTTATTTACTGATATACGGTTCATAACAAGTAATAACATTTCGAAACAAATCCATCGCAACTACTCCATTACATAAACATGAAATAATACTCTGAATAGAAATAACTTTATCGGGCATAGATTTTAAACGCTTTATCTAAAACTACTATAGGAATTCTTCCTACGTACGTTCAGAATTCACTTTGCTATACGAAATAAACTCAGTAGTACATTACTATAACTTCAGTGTCCCATTCATACGACAATTCTAAGATAATAGGCATTCTAAGCGAAACAAAATTTCCATACATACTTTACTCAAGCACACTTTGTAATAAGTAAAACGATAATTTCCCTATAAATTGTACAATAAAAGCAAAATATCTTACATGCAAATGAGACTATATGCGTAATAATCTGGCGAAAACGGTCGATTTGTACGAAAAATATATGAAACTTGCGGCTTATTACGTCAAGCGAGTTTATGTGGCCAATAACGCTGTATCGGTGGGTAATACTAGCGTTCTATTAAATGTGCTATCGCCAATAATATCTGTGTGATAGAATGAAATGGTGCGCTCGAAGTTGGTCCTCTTATGAGGCTACAATATCGCTTTCGCATATCAGAATTGCTAATAGACGGCGGGAATGTGTGCCAGGTGGGTGCCCGGGCTATGCTTATTAGCGAGACGACAGTGGCGCCCTCCAGACAATTGCGGCGCCGCTGTGAACTAGATTGGATATGGGCCGACGGTTGACGATCTCTTTGTTTTGCACCTGTTGTTATAGGCTTTGGTTTAGAGTTTGTTTATTGGTTATGGTATGATTTATTGTTTACGGATTTCAATGAATATATGTTTATGTGGTACTTAATGTATGCCTTATGACTTATAGTAATTATTCCTGTACAAGCAAAGACTTTCTTATTAGTAAAAGAAGGAATGTAGAAAAAAATTGAGACAAGAATAAATTATGATGTTGTGATCAAAGATTATATTTTATTACGATATATTATTATCGAGATGGTGTCAGTACCTATTTAAAAACCGGCAAAGTGCGAGTCAGATTCGCTCACGAAGGTTTCCGGGCGATAGAAATACACACTGTGAAAATTTCAACTGTCTACCTATAACGGTTCATGAGATACAGCTCGCTGACAGACAGACGGACAGACAGCGGAGGTAATAGGGTTCCATTGGCACCCTTTGGATACGGAACCCTAAAAATGATCTTGTTGTGATATTTTTGACAATAATTTTTCCATGGTACAAAATTTGCAAAGCACTTTCTACTTTCAACAATAAACTACCTCGGGCTGATAAGAAAAGCACAACAAAAACATAAACAACACCAATAAAATAATGTTGACCACTCCTGCAAGGAAGTCATGTCACAATATAGGTTACGGATACACGGTAGCAAGCAAACGACCAGCGCATCTCGCATGCATCCAGTTTATAGATAAATGATAGAGATACAACGAGATTTAAGAATATGCGATAGCGAGCCCCGGGGAGTTCATTCGTATGTATCTAGCCTCAAATCGCTAATAGCAGTAGGCCGTGTAAATTTATAAGTTCACGCTTGCTTCCTTTTTTGGTTAGGCAGGCTTGAGGCACTGGTAATAGACGGTACTTGGTTTTAGTATGATGTGGTGGCTTGAGGGTGTGTCAACAATGTGTTCGGTCTTATAAGAAGGTTTGTTGAAGTCATTACTGTCTGGGTTTTATCTTAAATTATGTGGGGGATGGTTCTAAATCTTATCTAATGAGCCCGATATTTGTTTTAAATTTATTTTATTCAATAATTTATGATCTTTGGAAAACCTAACTATAGCTTAACAAAACAGAATAAAAATAGTCAGTGCAACCGGCAGCGAATTACAAGTCTTAAATTCGCTTGTAAATTGTTGATCTATACTCCCGAATTAGTAGGACATCATTCGGATGTCATGCACATCTTCAGATCAAATCAGTTTTAATGTTTGGGACTTTATTTTAGCATGACTGTTAAGGTTGAGGATTTCATGAGCCAGCTGTTTTTTAGTGACGAAAACATGTATCGATATTTTTTAAAGATTGAATCGGTTTTTCGACACTGCCTGCCACAGGTGTGATTTATTTAATCCAGCGCTGAGACTCTGTCTCGCATAGGTCTCTCTGGGTCGTAGCATTATGCTGAGCGATTGCTGTTTTGCGTGGATGTGACGCATATTTTCCCGCAAGTCGTTCTTTTTTGTATTTGTGTGTTTTCTCTGCGTCATGTTTACCGCAAATGAACGTATTTTCTTTCTTTCTTAATTGAATCACAGATGTTTAGCTTTAATTTAACAGACTTAGCTATGCTGATAATAATTATAGTCCTCAAGACCGAATTTCGGCCATTGCGGTCAATCTCAGCGCAGACTGGCCATCGGCGCAGGAGAATCAAAAGTGTGTGCGCAGACACAGATCCACTCTCTCTTCCCTCACTCTCATAACCTGATGGGAGTGTAACTCCGGGCTGTGCTGCTAATCATGGTAGTGAAAACATACCTACTCCCATCATAGGTCATGTGTCATGAATTTCATTATCATTATAGACGCAACACAATTCTTACGTCTAGTCCTGTCCCTTTAGTTCACCAACCCCATTAATTTTCCCATGACTTGTCAGCATGTATCACCATATTCGTACAACCGTTATCTCTACACGTCCTATGTTTCTAATTAAGAGCAGGCCCACTACTTCATTAGCCTGACGTCGCTGATTAGACTGAGCTTATCAGTTCGGGCATGGCAGGGCGTATGTGTGCTGATAGCATCGTAATTGTTGTATCATCTATTGATGTAATCGGGATTATGTTGACGTGGCTACCGCGCTACAGGTTGTGATGTGGTCGTGTAGGGAACTGACTGTGTGCAGGTAGCTGAGGATCGACATGTGTAAAGATGAAATTATGTTTTCTTAGCTGTAATAATTTTGATATTAAATTAATGAGTGTTTCTGGTTGAAAAAAGTAATGGAAAGCAAAAGGAATATTTATGAAATAAACATTTATGTAAGTTTACAGCTGGAGCTGATGCTAAACCAACTCAGTGATGCAAGCCTTGAGGTTGGACTGGCAATGAACATGTCGAAGACCAAGCGAATGTCAAACGCCACTAAATATAGGATCAGAGTGAATGGTGAAGAATTGAAATATGTCCGTGAATACCTACTTGAGCCAGTTAGTCTCTTTCCAGTCCAGACAAGACAAGGAAGTCTTAAGACGTACCGAAAATGCCTGGGAGAGCTACTGGTCCATGAAAGAGCTTATGAAAGGAAACCTTCCTTTGTCACTAAAGCGTAAAATTATGCACATGTGCATCCTCCCCATTTTGACTATGGAGCCCAGACTTGGTCTTTGACAAACATTCAAAAGTCCACACTCAAGGTTAGCCAACGTGCAGTGGAGCGCAGTATTCTAGGCGTAAAGCTGACAGACCGTATTCGCAACACCACACTGCGCTCCAAAACACAGATTACTGACGTTGCTCAAAAAGCCGCTAAGCTGAAGTGGGACTGGGCTGGCCACGTCTGCCGCATGCCCAATGACCAATGAGGCAAAATAACTACTACGTGGAGCCCTGAAACAGCCAGAAGGTGTCGCGGCAGACCCCATAGAAGATGGCGGGACGAGCTAGACAAAACAAACGACCAGTGGTCCACTCTAGCCCTAGATCGAAAGAGCTGGCAGTCATGGGGAGAGGCCTTTGCCCAGCAGTGGGATGATGCAGGCTAATAGTAGTAGTAGTAGTAAGTTTACAGATGAATTTTGCAATTTTAAGAAAGGACTTTTGGACGGTCTACGCAAAATGTCGGAGGGAGTTGTTTAAAATTTTCCTGGAGCAAGCTACTGTCGCCATCCAAAAGACTAAGAATAAGAAAAGACAAGACGGTGAAGCCACAGAGACGATGGAACTTGTTAAGTAAGGCTATTAGCAATGTCTAAGATTAACAACACATGTACACGGAAGTGAAAGCTGCAGGTGGGTGCTGTTACCAATAAACTTCTCTACCTTTCCTTGCAGAGAATGACTCTGTAAAATGAGAAAATGTAAAGGAGTAGCTGTAGTAACTGCATTCATAAATTCCTAATCAAAATAATTACTAATCTACCTACGCACAGTCAATACAACAAAGGTATTACGTAAACACAAAACAGAACACTTCGCACGTTAGTGTCGGCGACATTTTGTAAGCTTGGTACAATTGCAATTACTGCGCGGGCGCCGGCTAGTAACAATTTGTTTTGTAATGCTCCCTTTACCAATTAATGTATGTATGTAGGGTATGTGTGTGTTACCCAACAGTATGCGTAAGCTGGGTTTGTAATTAAAGGAGTAATTAATATTTAAGTCTGGGATTTAGAATTAGTTTTGTAGCTAGCCAGCGTTATGGGTTCGAATTTAATGATTAGGTTGGGAGAAGTGGTCTAAATTAGTAATTAAAATAAATACCTTGCCTGTGTTATTATAAAGAGAAAAGGTCAAGTAAACGTCATAGTTATTATGAACAATGAGAAAAAATACTAACAGGATCATTTGACCGCAAGCTATCAAAAGAAATAGTATATCTATATAAGTTTAAGAAATACATCATTTTACATCTGCTTTCACCTATTGGTCAGCAAAAGTTGGTTGTCAAGTAGAATAGATAATTTTTCTATTGACCGTTCATAGTCGTATTTATTTGGTGTCTCAAAAATCCCATACAAACCATATCCCATTCGCCTGATGGTAAGCAATCATTCCAATGACAATGAATTAATCTATTCATTAACGTCTTGAAGATTCCCAAGTAAATGTTAAAAGAATTTATTTCTGTAAGTAGGTTTGTACAAACACTTTTACACGTCAAGCATATTTTTTAAACTAGATGAGGTCGGCGTTTCCTATCTGACTACTCTGAGAAGAAAGGCCGAAACAAACTCAGAGGTCACAGTCTCTTTTAAAGTCCAGACATAATCTTGGTCAGATCATGTGAAGACCATGTAGATTGGTATCTGAAATGGTCTTTTGAGAAAGGTTACAGTTATTGGAAAACACAAGTATGCTCGGTTGTTAGTCGAAAACTTATTAACCTCATAGCAAGGCTATTACAAAAGCCTTAACGATCAGTTAATTTTCGTCATTTTAGAGCAGTAACTAAAGCATTTACTACAGTTATTTGCGTAGGAAGGGTACGAGACATAATTCGTCTCACACCCAGAGAGTTAAAGATAATTAAAATGCCTGTATGAAAATATTAATGATTAAATCGTAAACTATTCTAAATACGACGTCGAAGTAAATGAAATCGAAAGCGATAATCTAGCGTTTGAACTAAGGTATAATTATTTCCACTTGAAAACACGACTTCAATATTTACATCCGAAGCATATTTCCACATAGGCTCTGACTTTTCTGTATGTCTATAAAGTTTGTGGCCGATGTTGTTAGCAAGAACAAGCCAGATCAACATAAAACACAAAATAAAAAATGCCTCAGTCATTAAGTCTGCCTTTGTACAGTATTTTTTTACTTGTGCATAAAGTTTTAATAATTATATCTTGTTTTTTAAGTTTTTATTTTCTCTTTGGTTCTGAATTCAAAAAAATAGATGATTATAAACTTAATGATAATTTTCTTAAAAACCTTTCTTGGGAGCCGTCATTAGGTGTCCCAGTTCAGCAGCAAACGGTTGAGCTATGATGATTAAAAAGCTTGGTTTTGTCAATCGCAATGATTCGAAATTGAAATCTAGAGGATAATGATACGGTTACAAAGGGGTTGACTACCAAGATGACGAATAATAGAGAAGTGATGGTAAGCAATCATTCCGACGAAAATTTAGAATGCAAGCTATTATATATACCTTTTTTTTTTTTTTTTTGGTGGCAAATCATCAAATGACCTCTCCCGCTCTGGGCGGAGCGGAAGGGCGTATCAGACTCTTACTGACTAAAACCCACTCATGTTCCTTCAGTTGCCTGTGCGCCAGGGCCACGGTAACTCTTTCGAACCATCCGCGACTCCAGCAGGCATCGGCCCTATCGGACCCCGTCAATTATGCTGACATCTCTTTGAGGCGCGCGTGGAACACAACGCGCCGTCGACCCGGGCCTGGTCCTTACCGGACGGCGAGCTGCCCATTGCTCGCCGTCCGCAGGCCCGCGCCTACGGTGGCCGGCAATCGGCTATCGACTCCCGACGCCCAGGGCGTCTCCTCCTGCGGCGACTAGGGGCGTGAGGGCGCAACGATTGCCGCACCCTCACGCGCTCCGCCTCCTCCTTCGCGAGCATTACTGCTTCACAGAAGGAGGTGACGGCTTCCCATTTCCTCTCGCTCCGTACCATGGCCTGTATCAGGGCCGGACGCGAGAGATGGCCGCCGCCGATCGCCGCCACGAGGACACGGCGGTGCTCCACCCAAGCTGGGCACACCTCCACCGTATGCTCCACCGTGTCCTCCGGTCGATCCACACAATGCCAACACCCGGGCGTTTCCTCCCGCCTTATCCGAAACAGGAACCTCCCGAAACAGCCATGTCCGGTGACGACCTGCGTCAGGCGGAAGGTGAGGACGCCGTGGCGCCTCTCAAACCACTCCTCAAAGAGGGGACTTACCGCCGCAATTGTGGCGTGCCCAGCGCTGGGTTGCGACAGTCGCACTCTCCATGCCGCCATGAGATCCCGCCGGAGCTCTGTCCGCTGTCCTGCGATTTCTCGCGGCAGCGGAGTTACGGCCCGGCGTTTCGTCTCCTCGCGCCACTCCCAAATATGCGCAAGGACTTTTGCCTCCAGATCCCATGGCGGCAATCCGGCAAGGAGGCTCGTCGCCTTGCAGGAGACCGTGCGGTATCCCCTACGCAACGGAAGGGGCACGGAACGGAACGGAACGGAACGGAACGCGCGGAACGGGGGGGTACGGAAGTACCCTAGCAGTGCCGACGGGAACCTACTGCTGAGTCACACCTTCACAGAATACTTGTAAATATACCACCATAACAAAAAATAATCATATTATTATAGAAAGAACAGTTTTTGAATTCAGAACCGAAGAGAAAATAAAAACCTAAAAAAAGAATATGACAAATATGTTCTTGTTTTTATGTAGGTACTCACATTGATCATCAAATATGTCACTCAACCTCAAAAAAAAAACAAAAAAAAAAAGCTATAAACACACAACCGTTTACCATATTATTATAATTAAACTTAACTCCAACATGAATGAAAATCAAGATAAGGGCGGGTCCACACAACACGTACGACAGTCGTGAGTTAGGGTTGCATAACGTTGGTTAAATGTTGTATAATAAAAGTTTAATGCGAAAGTAACAATCGAACGATCTCGTGTCGTGACCGTTACAGATAAGTGGACATGTGGACTTGCATAAGGACATACGGCTATTGTCACATTGGCAACGGTAAAATTGGTATTTTGTTAGAAAGCAAGTGCAGTTCGCTCAGAAACAACAAGCTTGAATCTGACGACTGTCTCCCTGTTCTGTAAAAATCTCACCGTGAAAACTTAGGCGAAGAGAGCTGTCAATACTGTCAATCTCTAGCATCAGGTCGAATGACAGTTCGCTTCACAAAATTTTATACGGTGTGATTTTGACAGAATAGGCAGTTGTCAGGAGACATGTAATTGGTTGAAAAGCAAATTGCAGCAGTTCCAATTTCCCCCAGTCATGTTTTTTTTTAAACTTATTTTAAATTTGGAAATGCCCTTTACTGGACACATATAGACTATGCCTACGAATTATCTCATTGGTCAAGTACTATCACGATCAACTAAAATAAGCATAATAAGCCTATAATGTTTCCGCACTGGGGCACAGGCCTCCTCTCTTCGAGAGGGAATGGGCTGTAATCCACCACGCGGGCCCAGTGCGGGTTGGTAGATGTCACATGTCTTCAAATTTTTGTTTCTAGGATATGCCGGTTTCCTCACGATGTTTTCCTTCGCCGTTTTGAGAGCAGTGGTGATGAAATTATTCACACGAAGTAAAGCGCCAGACTGGGTTCGAACCCACGACCTACAACTCGTAAGTCAGGGTCGTTACCACTGGGTCACCACTGCTTACGATCAACTAGCAAATTGTTAATTGTAGCCCTTTTTAGAATCACAAGGAAGTGTTACATGGTTCAGTAGTAGGACAGTACCGAATATTTTTGAACAAAAACTAGATCTAAACCATGACTGTTTTCTAAACCATACAGCATATGAGCACACTCAAAACAAAATGTTTTTTATTTTTATTTATTTATTTTTATTATCACTTAAAACTATTATTACAGGTATAACCCAGGTGCAATAGTGAAGCAAACTTAGTAGTAACAAATTATTTTCTAAAATTTATTAAATACAATGTTAGCCTTGTGAATTCACTCCGTGTACAAGCAAAAATGTCTATCTCCTCTGCTACAAGTTTAAGGATGCGAAGCGCCCGCGTCGTTGATGTTGATCAGCAGCCTTATTATGAAACTTTATCCTTTTAAAAAATAACACAATTAACACGGAATCATCGTCCCCCACATGTGTGAACTTCTCCTTACTCCCTCACATCATTACAGCGACATGCCACTACACGTTTATATGCGCTAGCGCCAGTCAACTTACGACCAGCCGTCCGTTTTCCAACAATACCTATGGATGGTTGTACGTAATACTCAGTTTATTGTAATTGCTTGTATCGATATAGGGCAACGTGGTCGTTTTGTTTGTAGGTCGTTAGATGGTTGTAATTGTTGGCCAGTAAGGAAGTAATGTTGTTGTGGCTTTGAATCTTAATGTCTGCGAAGATTAGGACTTGGTAGATGTTGTAATAAATTAGACTATAGAACTGTACACAGATACAAGTTTTCTAGAGGAAAAAGCTTTATTAAAATACGATAATGTGGAAAAGACCATCGGGTAGATACCAGACCAGAGGACCTAGATAAAGATAAATTCTATCAGCGAGACGATGATGACATAGATTTAGTATATAATATACTAAATCTGGAGGCCTATATCCAGCAGTGGACGTCTTTCGGCTGAAATGGTGATGATGATACTAAATCTGTGATGTTGACATAAGATACCGAAATCCCGTTGAATTCGTTGTAGAAAAACGAAACGTTTTGAAAGCGATTGCCTCAGATATTGAAATAAGAAACCACAAGGAGTTTGGTATACGATGGTTGATAAAAAATACATAAATTATAGAAAAGAAACAGGATAGATAATCATGTTTTCAAGACAGAAGAAAAGCATAACGATGAGTGTAGCGTACCGACATTAAAAACTAGCGCAGTGGCGCGCGCCCGCAGAGTGGTCACTTGCTTGCTGGCACCCGAACGATGCGGACGTGTGACTTCCCTACTCGAATACTAACATGGTGAACATACTGAACACCACAATGGGAAACGGTCGTTAAAAAAGAGGCAGAAGCGAAAATAGAAGTATCACTAAACTGTGATCAAAAATGGCAGGCAACGAATAAGCAGAAAACCACTTTTGAAAAGATACGTCGTCAATTTGTTTTCTGATCTCTCGTAGATCAGAAAACAAGTAGTAAAAGAATATACAGCAATATACGTTTACTACTTGTTACTGCGCTATATATATGTATACTTTATATAGATACTGCAAATCTAATTTAAAAAAAATGCTCATAATTTTGTAGAGAACATTCACGGGTTCCGTTGTAATAAGTCTACTTCAGTAATTTCATACTCGACCGAGCATAAAAAACTTTTTACAGTCATTAGCACATTATTAAACAATTACATGATCGTAGAGCTTGGGAAAAGAGGTTTTATTGCCGTAGCTCGTTAGATTTATATAGCGCATAAATAAAGGCATTGTTACGAAGGCCAAAGTGATGTAATTGGTGGAATGTATGCAGAAATAGGTACGGTCTTACCCTAAACCTACGCTGACGCATAGTATGCATATCTACTGTAATGTAGAAATTAGGAATGTTAGTACACCATATGTGGAGAAAGGAGCAGTATATATGTTGATCACGATGTGTCAATATTCCAGGATTTTATATTTTTGCAAAGTTAATTCAAAGCTAAAATATTTGACAGAGTTTATGAACTAACCGGTAAATTATTCATCATAGTTTAATTACCTACTGAGCTTGCAAGTGGAGTGAGAGTATTACTAACAAAATCGTTTGTAAAGTTATGTGAACTTTCACCTAACAATATAACCTACATTATAGTGGTTATAATCACACATGTCAGAAACTCTATATATAGACTCCCAATATTTTGTTGTAACTTTAATGAAGTAATTACAATACCAACACTTTAATAGGATATAAATGCAGCGAATGTTAGCTCACATTGTGCAGGTCCGTACAATGCGGACAGATAATCAGGTGTTACCCGGTACCCTATAAAACGCGGAATGGAAACACCACGGGACTATACTGATACAGGGTGCGACGCAATGCTAATTATTATTCACTTGGTAATGTTTGACTAGTAACTGTAGAAGAGATTATATTTGTACAAAGAGAAAGAGAATTGGCGGAGGAGAGTAAAAGTGAACATTAAAAAAGATTTAAATAGAAACTGTAGCCAGCATTTCCACGTCAATCAAGTAAGAGGAGAAAGATCCTCAGAGAAAAGTCCACAGGTTTCTTACAAGCTTTTGTTTTTGGCGATAGCGAATTATGAAAATAGCTGATGGAAAAACAATTTTAAGCAGTGTCTGTTGATAGTGGAGATGGCTGCCTAGAATGCGTTGGACTTTATAAATATCCTTGTACTTGTTATATACCAAGGTTTTTATCAGCCAATGGTAAGCATTAAGAAAAGTGCTCATTCTGTGGAAAATTAAGGACCCTTAGAGACGTAAATACTTATGATGATTCTTAAAAAAGCTATTGTAATTGGTTAAATCAAAATATCTAGCAAAATTAATAGCACTTAAACAATCTCTCGCTGTATAATATGTTTCTCTTACGGTACATTGTCCTTCGATATCGTGGGTGCTACCGCTCGCCCACGGGCGCGGACGCGGCGCGCGCGCCGCACACATACATAGCTCAGGGCTGCCACACTTGTTTATGAGGGGTTAGGGTGCTATTCCTTGGAGGAGGTATTGTTTAATGTTGGCTCTATAGTGACTTGGGTAATGTTTTATCTGAATTTTGTCACTTAAGGTAGGTTTAGAGGACCCAGCCAAACTGAAACCAGTTAGGCAAGTATTCAAATCATAACATAACATCACGACTGTAATCCTCGAAAGGATTGGCAGAGTAGTAGTTGTAATACACCCACATTTCGCCAGTTATGTTTAAGTCCCATGATAATGATAAAAGAAGGCGAGCCTGTTGACATTCAATTAGATTTTTTTTTACCATTTTTTCCATCACCAAATCTTATTCTGTCTAACAATGCCCTGGCTGATTCTGGTTGCTTTTTAAGATGCACCGTTATAATTCGAAAATATGCAAACGGTGAAAAATAACACTCTTTTTTACAATACATATTTTGACTCAGAGGCAAGTAAACGTTGATGCTGATTTTACTGATGTTGCTAAACTGCAGTAAAAAAGTGCACTTTTTTTTTTGCACGTATCTTTAGAGTAAATGGCAACCCTACCGTGTTACAGTTAGAAGGTGCCTGAGCTTTATCATTTTAATATTATAATGATATTAAACAAACTTTATGCCCCGTAACGGTTTTGTGCATTGGATTATTATTCAATTTTGACTATGAACTTTTAACATTTTTGATTTTGGATAAGTATGTAATGAATATTATTTTATAAGCTACTTGCAACTTTGACTGCCTTTTTCGTTTTTTTTCAATATTAGAGCTAAATTCTACTGTTGCATTGTTTTCAACTGTTCCTTTGCTTTTGGATTTTAATTCCTGGACATCACAGCAGAGTGTGACTTGTTTGTCACGAGTCGGGTGATGTATAGATGTGTGTCGAGAATGTTTAAAAATTTGTGAGAAGATGAATGAAAGACCACTAGATAAGTATAATTAATGAAATTTTTCATCACTTGCTTGCATTTAGTTTAGTTTTACATTTGAGTGTTTTTTTTGGCTGATTTTGTAATTTTCTCGTATTTTTATATATATTTTTTTATTGAATTTGCCTAACCTACTTTGTTATGTATGTTTGTTTCATTTTAGTTTGCGAATTGCTCTGTACAACGCCTTGGGTTTCTTTATTCTGTGTTGTTGTGAATGTACACTTAAATAAATCAAAATACGTTGTGAACTTTACTCTCCCTGGGGGGGGAGCGTAAAGTTAATCAAAGCGTGTTTTTTTATATTATATTATTATATAAAAAAATAAATCATATTTTTGAATCAAAGAGTTTTTTAAACATTTTTTCATTTGACTTTACTGTTCTTGGCTTGAACAACAGATTAAAAAAAAAACAATTATTGGTGGTCCCAAACGCCGGAACAAAAATATAAAAAAAATGGATCCGCCAACTGGGACCGCGGTCCCAATTAATTGCGGTCCCAATCGCCGGAACCCTCTTGTGTCATACTACTACTATCTTTACGATCCATCGTTAAAATATTTTCTTCTTCTACTATAGTTTAGAGTTTTAATTAATGGACAGTATGGGGGGGTTTTATTAATACGTTGTGGGCTTCACTTGCCCCTTATTTTGTTTCATAGCTCTTCTTCGACTAACTGCACCCTCTTTTCCTCTTTTGGCATCATTTCGAGATGATCTTTCCCTTTATTTCTTTTCTACTTTAATTATCTTTCATCAATACTTTCCCATACCTTTGCCACCTTACTGGACAGTATTCAAACTTTTCAACATAAAAAACCTTTTTTACAAAAAATCAACCGACTTCCAAGAAAAACACAAAAAAACGTGAAAAATAACTTTAATTTCGGAAGTCGGTGTCTTTGGTTTTGTATTTTCGTTTTTGCCGCGGCGGGTCCTGTTCGATCGCGACTGGCGCTTCCTCATAATGCTGCTTATGCTTAGTAATTAGCACACATAAACTTACGCCAATATTCCATTTACTATGGAACCCAATCAATCTGTCTGCTTTTTTCCAACTATGTTGCGGTCGGCTTCTAGTCTAACCAGATGCAGCCAAATACCAGTATTTTACATGGAGCTACTGCCTATCTGACCTCCACAACCCAGTTACTGGGTAATACGATACCCCTTGGTAAACCTGGTTATCAGACATTTGGGCTTCTGACTAACCTTAACGACTATCAAAGATCTACGAATGACAGCCGGGAACAACGGCTTAACGAGCCTTCCGAGGCAAGAAGGGTCTCCATATGAAATAGATGGTCACCCATCCACGAACCAGCCGGAGCAAGTGTAGCTTAACCTCTCGATCTACCCTATAACTATGTAAGCTTCATGAAAATGAAGTGCTGAAATTATACATTACTTTCACCTTTTCTATTTTGTTATTTGTATTTTGTGTTTCACGAACTGTGTCCAAATAAACTTTATTCTTTCTTTCTTTTTCAATATACTTAATTTGAGCTTAATAGTAAATCCTTCCAGATTGACGCCACCTAAGCTTAACTTACAGACATCTTGCCATGCAAAGCGGTGTGTGCTTGATACGAATCCATCGTATTTACGAGCAGACAACTCCTTTGAAATGCTGATTACGACTCCAAGTTGAAATATGGGGCTGCTAAGCATATGGCATTTGAAATATTGGAGGACAGTTCACTGTTAGGTTATGTTAAGTGATGTTACTATGTAGGGAAGACGAATACTATCGATCATTCATAGACTAACGGCAAAATATCGATATGAAGAGAATAAATTCGATTGGATTGAGAACATCCCTACTATTGATTTTATTATTTCAATATCGAGAGTTGATTCAAATTTTGTTGGTAGTTAAATTGAAAATAAATCACACTATGTGGAATTTGAAACAAATGAGGAACTATATTGTATAAATTGAAATATAAGTTGCGAAATATTCTCCAGCTTACGATATGAAAACAAACATAGTGTACATTGTTAATTGATGCAAAAATATCCCAAACACTGCACACCTGGTCAAACCATAACAAATACAAACTTTTTGACCATAAATCATTTCAAGTCAAACCATACCACTTCATTTGCACTTTGGTTAACAATAGCTCTGTCTAAAGTTTACTTAAGGCTCGTTTACACAAGGCGAGTGAGTGGCGCAAGTCACTCGTACACGGACCACTCGATGGATTATCATAACATTATGAGTAACGGCCCTACCACTGGTTTACGATGCGGACAGCTTACGTGTCGTATGCAAAACTGATTGGCGAGTGCGAATAAATTTCTCGAGATAAAGAACTTGCTTGGACATTAGTAGTGGTAAACAAACTTGGTTTAGGAAAGAAAATAAGGTAGGCGAGCGATGTGTACCGGAGATAAGTGTTGTACTATGCTAAATCGTTATTAACCTAACTAATCTTGATAGTCTATTGCTTAGAACATTGCTAACATTGCGAAAATTATGATTGTTAACAATGAATAGTTTAAATTAAACAATGTCACAGTGAATACAATGTTTAAACAAGAAATACCTAGTTAAATATTGAATAGTATCCTACATGTGATACCGTAGCTAGTGGCTCTGAGCTTTATAGACAAGGGGAACTGAATAAATATTCTGAAAAGACATGTATTTATTCGATCCTCAACTAGTTCCCCTTTTGATTTCCTGAAAATATAACCCCAAATTCACTTCGCTCGCTTGGCTCGCGCGACGTTGGTCTCAGCTCTAACCTCACCTAACCAATTAAGTCAGAATGCTCTAGCTTAGTTACTGCAACCAACTTTTATAAGGCGATCATCATTATTATACCAAAAAGTTTTTACACTATAAATTAATTATTAAATAAATACCTACTTTCGTTCAAACGGACCATGTATGACTGTCCCAATAAATCCACCTGTGGTATGCAGGATTAGCAAATAATCATATCACATTCAGACAATGGCATGTAGACTGTAGGAGGCTAACCTTTTGTCACGATAGTGTCGCGCACTGGCAACACTCGACACTTGACACAATCAAACAAAAATTTTAGAGGAATTAATTTCTGCACGAAATTCAAAGAAACAAACTTAGAGTACTTTTAAAATAGTGTCGTAAATGGCATTTATCATCGATCCATAATAGTGTCTAGAATTTTAGCACTTTCTTGATCAGAAAATTTATACTTTAATCAAAAACTTATAGAGGTATGAAAGAACAGATCGTAAAGTTCACTCATACCTCAGTAGAAAAAGGGGGTCAAACGGGTGTCGGGTTTGGTGGGGAACTGCCCGACGATTGAAGTCGGGACGTTGTATATATATGCTAGTTGCACGGTAAACTTTGCTTGTGCGATGCAGGTTTTTGCGTGACGTCAGTGTGACGCGTAGCTCGCATGTGGCGTTGTAGATGCCGCTAAAAAGTAACAGGACATTAGAGACATAATAATTAATATTTTCAAAGGATCCCTGCGGTAGCAGTTCTGTTTAAACATTGTTGTTATTTGAACATAATAAGTGTAAAATACCACCTCTTAAATGTTTGTAAAAAGCGTTAATACGGAGTCGGCAGTGATTGCAGAAAACTGATATGTAGCCCGATCTAAAACGCCACATGCGAGCTACGCATCACACTAATGTCACGCAAAGTCCTGCATCGCGCAAGCATAGTTTACCGCGCAACTAGCATAATTATATACAACGTCCCGACATCAATCGTCGGGCAGTTCTCCAACGGGCACGACACCCGTCTAGTCGGAAGATCCTCCCGTTTCTATGAAGGAATGAGTGATCTTTACACCCTCATACCTCTAACATAATCAGCCTATAATGCTCCCACTGCTGGGACTCAGGCCTCCTCTCTTTGAGAGGGAATGGGCTGTAATCCACCACGCGGGCCCAGTGCGGGTTGGTAGATGTCACATGTCTTCGAATTTTTGGTTCTAAGACATACCGGTTTCCTCACGATGTTTTCCTTCACCGTTTTGAGAGCAGTGGTGATGAAATTATTTACACAAAGTAAAGCGCCTGCCTGGGTTCGAACCCACGACCTACAACTCGTAAGTCGGGGCCAATACCACTGGGCCACCACTGCTCCCTCTAAAGACACATTAATATGAGCTCTTACATAAAGTAATAGGTAGGTACCTTAAAAACAACTAACATCACACATCAAAAACAACACCAACTGTAATATTCGCCGGAGTGTCGGACACAACGCCGGACACAATCGAGCACACATCGTGTGTACAGTGTCGGCTGTGATTTGTGGACACCGCTGTATCAACATCAACACTGCTCGTTTGCACAGATTGTTATTTACCGCGCTGCTAGGTGCTGTTCACACTCGCGCGGTATTAATGAAGGAATGTGCACGTAATTTGAAATTGCTGTTTTAGTTAATATGCGTTTATTATATTGCACTTCACTTGCGTTCTTGGAGGGTTTTTGAGATAGAAGGCCACTTTATTAAGAAACTTTCTCGAGTGGTGTCTCTGGGTGACAGCCGGAACCTGTCAGGCCTCAACGCGTCATCGCTAGATGATACTATCTCCAGCGACAGACGGGATCCACACAATAACCTCCCCATGCAAATTGTGCTTCTCATGGAGTGGATTTAGGGTAGTTCCACCTCGGCACTTCTTTACTGCGTAGAGAAGGACTCCCCAGAAAAGGAATCCCCAATATGTGATTATTAGATTGCACTTCACTTGCGTTCTTGGAGGGTTTTAGAGGTAGAAGGCCACTTTATTTAGTAACACAACATCATGCCTGTAATTCTCGAAGGGTTAGAGAGGTGTACCTGTAGTACATCCACATTTCGCCTTTTATGTTTAAATCCCATGTAATAGGAGGCGAGCCTATTGCCATCAACCGGGCACAAATCCACCCACGAAAACCATGAAAACGACACCCATGATGAAACATTTGAAAATTTTCGCAGCCGCCATTTTGAATTTTCATTTTTATCTCACTATTGAACACCCTCGTAAACCATGAAAACTATCTCTCTCTCTCTCTCTCTCTCTGTCTGTGATTTATACAAGTTTACTCCTACCGCAAGCTGCGTTAATGAACTTCGTTCCAAAAAGGGTAGGTACTAATCCATCGATACGAGAAAGAAATCACGTTTTTTTTTAAATATCTTTATTGTTTTAATCGGGGTTTCTATCCACATGGATACGACAACCCCATCATGCCTTATACAATCTACCAAAACTTCGAATCAGATCTTACAAAGAAATGGAAATCTTTGATGTACACTAACTAGCTGACATATTTATTTATTAAAACTTTATGCACAAGTAAAAAAAAATACTGTACAAAGGCGTACTGAACATATTCTTTTAGCAACATGTAAAGTTCACGATGATACTACCCATTTATTAACCCACGATATTACCCACATACTCGTATTTGACAAATCTTGCTGATTAGTAAATTGATCCCTTGAGAAAAACGCAGGGTGCATATTACTAGGGAGTCCTTTGTACTCCACTCACTCCCTTTCTTTTGAAGATGCTATTTAGACCACCTGTGGTGCCGTATTTTTGAATATTTTTCACGCATGCACGCTACGCGGTATTTGGCATACCATTTTTCCTTGTAATTCTTAATAGGCTTGGTGATCAATCATGAAATGTGTATGATTGTATACAGTAATAATGATGTGCATATTTTGGGATTAGTTGATAAGTTTTGTCAGGCAACTTTTAGTAGAAATCAGGAGCTAAAGAAAAAAAAAAAAAACTTAGTTTGAAAGATGTATGCTGTTTTTTTACGCATACGCAATCTTCTACTAGTCAGAAACATCAATGAACTGCAAAAAACAACTTTGACTCGGCTACGTGGCTTCGGAGTTATAAGTACACTTATGAACAGACCGACGTGTTTAATAAAATATCAGGGTGAAATTCCCATTTATGATCCTTTTCCCGGATCACAGAACAGAAATTTGGTCCTTACTACCCCATTTACATTATCTACATATTAAATATGTAACTACTTAAGTACCATTACGAAAATACAATCAGCATGTATTTAACGGCATTGTATAGCGTCTGCTCCATATTAAGAGAGTTGTGCACGATAGTGGTCCGACCTTGATTCCTTCTTAAGGAGTTACCCTGAAGTGGCATGAGTCTAAATAATGGCGATATTGTCGTTGTCAAAATAGCTGTGCAGTTAGAAATGTGATGTAAAACCTATGCTAATGAGTTAGCAGTAGGATTTGTATCTAATTTTGATTTAAGTAGATCATTGTCACCCACCTAGCTGCAGAAATTATGGTGTAATTTTCGTAGGTTTGGGAACCCTTGAAGGGAAGCAAAGAATGTGCGTCCCTGATGTAAAGTCTTATAATGCATTTGCAAAAAGCAGAAAAAGCTTAAAAAAAAGCTTGAGGCACTGATATACGCTATCCGTTATACAGGTTCTTCAAGCTTTTAAAATTTGTATATATATTACATTTTGAAAAGATCTTTAGTTATATACGTCTCTAGAACTTACCTATCTCCGTAAGCCTATATTATAATGATGAGTTACCAAGAGAGTGGTTATTCTAAACCTAGAATATATCTACATGACAAATGTCACTTAAATTTTAATTTAAATATGACATTTTTTTAATAAAAGTTTATATATATAAAAAAAAAAAACTTTTAATTTTGGCGGTATGATAAAGTATTCTACTTTTTTATATTTTTTATATTAGATGGGTTTGCTCTTGACTCTAGTCTAGGTCAGAGATGACAGAGACATCGTCGATAAAGACAGAGATGAAGACATTCTGGTCAATCTCTTGGATCAGGGGTATAATCTTCAAATCATATTGGCGCACCAATTCTACGTACTTCAAAAGGTAACAAGAAGAGTAATTCAAACAAAAAATACGTAGCCAGGAAGCTCTTTTGAACACACCCTTACTGCATATATGCATGTAGGTTAGTATTATTTGTGTACATGCCAAATCAACCTGTCGCCAGTCTGCTATGAGTTAGTGAGTAGACCAATGTCTAAATTATGGTTTCTCTATGCATATGTGTGTCTTGGAGAAAACGCACTCGTTAGCTTGAAAGTCACAATTGATTGATGTTTGGGACTTAATGTATGCAGTTCCGTTGCCGTATTGGTTACATGGGTTTTTATGTTATGGTTGTTTGTGTACTGGTGTAGTTAGACTGTGGTCTATATGAAATTGAATTGAAGTGGCGGTGAGAGTTTTTGATGTAGTTAAGAGGTTCTTGGGCTTTTGAGCCACGAATCCTTGCGATGGTAAGTTTCTCATAAATCAGGCATATCTTTTTTACCAGTTCTTTTAAAAGCCATTGTTATTAAGTAATTATATTTTCTGTTAATGGACCTTTGCTTTATTAGAATAAAAACAATATATCAGCGTCTATAAGCATTGTAGTTTTAATAGGTTTGGCGTAATTAAAATAGTACTCAAAACATTTTTTTCCGACAACGAGAAGAGAAGACTTAAAGCCACAGCAACAAAATTGTATGAGTCTTCATACGCGCAAAAATGTGTAAGTGCCACGAAAACCACATACATACGTAACATGTACGTACCTCATCAATTACAGAGTAAACAATGACAGTTAATAACGTCAATTGCCTCTGCAAGCACGCCGTGATAACACGTCGAGTGTTTGTTTAGCTCGCGTACTGCACCGCATTGTGTCAGTCTGTTAGTTTAGCTACTGTAGTGATGATTCAGTTATGACGAATCCTGTCACTGTTTTCTTATGTTTACTGGTAGGATATCGATACGTCTAATGTCACTCATGGCGCACTTTTTTAGGTTTTCGTACCAAAATGGTAATAAAGTAACCATCATGATGTTAATTCGTGCATCTATCTTGTAGAATCCTGTTGATCCCGTATTTAAACTGATTATATCACTGCACTGGCTCATCACCAAACCAAGCCTCTTGTGCAGGAATCACTTCATTTGCAACTGTTTCCCGCCATTCGAGGTGATTGACAGTTGACATTAGTGACAGCTACCTCACTACTCATGTGTACGAGATAGTGTTTACATATATCTATTAAATACATATACACTGTCATATCAGCCACAAATATTTTTTCATGAGTAAATAACTCTTAGATTTCCTCAACCTTGGGGCGGGTGGAGGGGTCTGTCCTTACTGATTAAAACTACACAGTGACAGTTAATGACGTCATTTTCCGGGTGCAAGTAAGCTGTGGTATGATGGTATGCTAGTGATGGTTCAGTTATGACAAATCCTGACACTGTTTTTTTAGTTTGACTAACATTTGTGTCATTTGAAGGTAGGATATGGATAAACTAGGAAAAAAATATCGAATTGGTGCTTTCTTTAAGAGTACTCATAAATATTTTATTGAAGTTCGTGCTGTTGATTATTTTATTGTTTCATCATAATCTTTTGAGCAGCAAATACGTCCACTGCGGGACATAGGCCTCCCCCAAGCATCGCCAAACTCAAACTCAAACTCAAAGCATTTATTTCAAATAAACCAATTACAGGCACTTTTGAATTGTCAAGGGGTCGGTCAGTCAGAAAGATGAATCTAGTTACCCATTCCAAAGCGTAGTAGGTACTTATGGAGAAGAACGGGCAAGAAACTCCATGGACACTCTTTTAAATCAAAAAATGGTTACAAAATATTGATTACATCGTTCATGTTGAAATTATGCATGTGAGAACGATGCAGAACGTTAAAAGCGTCCGTAATAAAAAGACAAAATTGCCAATTCGACCGGTTCTGTGGTTCTTGCATCCAGCGGATTCCTGCGGCCTTCACCAGATCATCGGGCCACCTTGTGGGAGGCCTTCCAACGCTACGTCTTCCGTTATGCGGTCACTACTCCAAAAACTTTCAACCCCATCGACCATCTGTTCTGCGACCAATTGTTTAATTCCTATAACTATTGCTCTTAGTTCTACATTGACCTGAACTTTATCTCAAATCTAGTGCCATTCATATAGACCTTATCAGTAATTTTGAAAATCCGAAAAAGCTCAGAAGATAAATCGCCTCATTGTCTTAATAATTACTGCCATATAAAAAAAATAACATTATTTTTACTTCAAAGTTAAAAGCACACATCTCAAACCCACTATTACTTATCACTAGACAACCATATGCAAATAAATTCAACCAGTTAGCTATAAATAACAATATTTTGATTAGAAAACCCTTTATATCAGCATGTATATTCATATGTACATTCATTATGTATATCTGATGTTAGCGAACGAGATACATGTATTATTGATGTGCAAGCGGTAGTTTCTGCGAAAGTAGTGGATCATTTTAATAATACATTTTACAGTTGTAACTGTACTTTAGATTTTGTTATATTTTAAATGGCATTTTTGTTAATCAGTTGATTGAAATAGTGGTAACAAATTGTAGTCGTTTTAATAGCTTTTCATATCTTAAAATGAAAATATAGAATCCTTTTAGGGACAAGATATTGAAGTTTTGGTAGAGTAGCTCAACTCACAGCTAAATGTTGAATTGTTAAAATTAATTACACATTTTTCATTCATTTTATTCACATTTTTTTTGTAAAATGGGACAGAACATTCTTTTGTTGGTGTACTAAAATGTCAAGAATATTAAGAAAATTATGCTTTTAATTGCTCTTGTTCAACCCGTTGTACCTTTAGAGGCACCTAGAAATTTAAAAGGCATTAAAAAGTTACCGACATGCATTGATATAATTATACTAGATTTCAGTCAGTAACTCGTAATAATCTTGACTACCCTTATACACGGTTATTGGTTATAAGTCGGCAATCCATTAAGCATCCGTTTAAACCGTGTAACCATTTTGTTGCAAATCACCTCTCCTACGTCCATACGAAAGGTCATTTGCAACAAAATGGTTAATCATCATCATTATGGTTGATTATTATGTATTGAAGTAGAAGCAAATAACAATAATTAACAAAAAAAAACATACATTGTCTTTTTTTAAATAAATTTTCTAATTTGTGTAACGCAAAAAAAAAGAAAAACCTCGAAAATGGTTGACATTAGCATAGGGGTCATCAGGGGTCATTTGGTTGCAAATGACCTCTCCTACATCCCCTTAACGGATTGCCGCTGTAATTGTACCCAATAACCCTGGATAATGATTCCAAAGCACATAATCAATACAGTATATAGTGACAAGTAGTTCATCAATAAGCCCATAACGGATCGTGCGAAAGGAAGGATGACAATAAAATTAATCGTTATGTTTAATGCACGAATCCAATTGATTATATCCGGTTATAAACGTTAATTAACAAATACGTTGAAAAGCACTTCGCAATTTTATTATTTTTATCCTGAATGTGTGGCGACGGATAAGGTCTTGATGTGAATGTACTGATTTTTGTTTACGACGAATACGAACATGTTAAAAATATATGATAATAAAGTATTGTGAGTCTCAACAGCAAAATTATTGTGGTAACCTTATTTTTTTGTGAAGACCTTTGGTCTTAAGAGAGTGCACACGGGTCCACTAGCGCCACTCCTTTAAAAAAGTATTATCTCGTGACTGAGAAGGAATTTTGAATAACGGCTTAATAAGCGACCTCGGTAAGTGTGTCTAGAATTTTCTAAAACCTTTTATAAACTTTCATATTGAGACACGAAGCAATAAAATACGATCTAAATGAATGTGGCCGCTTTTGTTGTGTGCACCCTCTTAACGCTTTTTAGAGTGGCGCTAGTGGACCCGTGTAAGCGCTCTTAACTGCATGGCTACTTCGCATGTATTTCCGTACGAGAAAACAGTCAATGTCCTATTTTTTGGCACATGAAAGGTTAGCTCAAGAATTTATCAAGGGCAAAATGCACCTTGCAACCAGAAACTGTGATTATCAATCTGTTAGCTTGTATGGTGATTATGACCTTAAAATTCATCTTATATACCCGAGTTCAAAATAATAAGTCAAGGGGTGAGTTCAAGGAGCCTCCATGAGTGATGGCATGCGACTAGTACACCAAAATTGGCTAACTTGCATTGAGAGTAGCGAGGCTTTGCTACATGACAAGACTTACCTTTAGGCATGAACTACATTTCTATTACACAACAAGTACCACACGAAAAAAAATTGGTCTAAGCTCTATATTCCATTTCTTAGAGAAGATCTATGATCTCACGATGTTTGTATAAAACCGCTTCTTCACATTAAACTGGCTATCCGTATAGGTACGTTCATTCTACCGTGCGTGTGCGCAATGTTAGGCTGGCGCTGCCGCATGCCGTCCGCTACCGGTGACAACTATTATCGACGCTACGCCGACACTACACTGAATTATTAAGGCCACATCGGATTCTGTGGCCTTTAAATGTACGAACTGTTATTCTATTTATAAATGATTATATTCCGGTTCATGAGGACATTTTGGGATGGCTATTTTGTTCTCAGAAATAGCTCCTTTGGTACTGTTCCTCTGTTGTGAAGCAAATTAAGAAGTTTTTTTGTTTGTTCCAACGTACTCAGTTAGTAACTTTTTTTTTGTGTAAAAATATCCTCTACTTGAGACAAAAGACCAGGAGGCTAATTCCCGTAGTTAATAATACCTAGAAATAATTTAAAAAAAACCCTACACAAAAAAAGAGTTGATGACCTTGAAATGGCTGAACCGACTTTGATAATACATATCCAAGAACCACCGCTAGAAAAACTGCTTTCAAATAAAAAAAAACTGATGTCGGAAAATTTGAGGTAATTTTGACAGACTGAGATTGAGATCAGAGCAGAGGAGCAGAGCAGAGCAGTGGTGGCCCAGTGGTAACGGCCGTAACTTACGAGTTATAGGTGCTAGGATCAAACCAACACAGGCGCTTTACTTTGTGCAAATTATTTCATCAACACTGCTCAAAAAACGGTGAAGGAAAACATCGTGAGGAAACCGGAATATCCTAGAACGAAAAATTCGAAGAAATGTGACATCTACTAACCCGCACTGGGCCCGCGTTTACGGCCCACTCCCTCTCACAGAGAGGAGGCCTGTGGCCCAGCAGTGGGAACATTATAGGCTGATAACGATAAGACTGCGATCAGAAAACGAATGTTCTTAAAAAATCGGGAATTGCCGCTCAGGATGTGCAGTAAGGTTTTCAGAAAAGTGCAGCTTACCTTTGGTATTGAAAATGGCAAAATTGTTTCTTTTTTGCAGACGATGAAGGGAAATCAATCTGTTTACCAACCTCTAACAGAACAAAACATGAACCAAAGATATCCACACCTAAATCTGGTCCCTAAACAGTCTACAATATTCTATATTTAGCCCTAGAATATTAACTAAGTCTAAATCTATAAAGCCGGTAAAACAGTGTCCACTAGTGTAGTTCTCGGTCGGCCGCGCGTCAACTTTTATCGACATCGACATATCGACAGATCGACACCGGAGATTTATAGAGGCCGCCAGCGGCATGTGTTAATTAATATCTAACAAGTAATATCGGGAAGTTTCACCGTTCTGAGGTGAAGTTTCACTGTTAGAGTGGTAGTGTATGTATTTGCAGCTGGAGTTTTTGCAAGTTATTTTATATTTTACAAAAAAATACGAGTAATTATTATCGATAGAAATGGTGTGTTGTGGAGAAAATTGGGCTACTCTCTTCACTGGCTTTTGTCAAAAGGCAACTAAAGGATAGTTTGACTTGCCAATCCAGGCATATATAGCTTGCTTAAAGTACAACATAATGTGATTATGGTCATGCACTTTCGCCATTTCCTTTGGTAATACAAATATATGGGGCTGTATACAGAGTGGCGATTAGATTACCACATTCAATTATACCACTTATACCACATGGTATACTTAGATGGTATACAAAATTTGAATGAAATCCATTCACAAAAAAATCAGCTGTTCCTTACACTTTGTTACTCGTAGCTCGACAAAATGTATAGAACAGGTGATTTTTTGTGAATGGATATCATTCAAATTTTGTATATCATCTAAGTATATATTATCTAGTAAGTATGTATATATCCATGTAGTATATGTGGTATTATTTAATGTGGTAACCTAATCGCCACTGTATATCTACATTTTGTAGGTATAACAATGTGTCTCATAATGAAAAAAGTTATTTTTAAATACATTTTTTTGTTTATTCATCATAAAAATGTTTTTAATAGTCACAGTTTTAGTTTTAATCTCTACAATGATAGTTTAGGGTATTGCTAAGAAAGTATATGCTTTTTAATCTAAATTAAAAAATTATATTACAATCAACTTTTTGCATTGAGTAATGTTGTACTATAGGCAGAAGCTTTGTTAAACAATTGTCTCACATAATTTTGAAAAAGCCACCATAGTTTTAGAGCTAAAGTTAAATTCGTACCATAGAGTTATAAAGTTAAGCTCGTGTGCAGTAAATACCATAGCTATGGCGTTTTATGGGACAGAACAGAAGATAGAGCTAATTTATAGCAGTTTTGAGAACACCCACTAATTGTTTTCTCTTTTAGTCCTTGGGCGGAATAGGGAAAACTGTTGAGTGGTTCATTGAAAAATATTATTAAAAAAAAAAAAAACTTTATAGAAATGAGTAAGGAAAATTATTGTGGTAATAATTTAATAAGGGATGTCTCAAAATAAAAAAAGTTATTTTTAAATTCATTTCTGTTTATTCATCATAAAAAGCTTTTTGAGTGTCACAGTTTAATTTTAAATCTTTGCAATGATAGTTTAGAGTACCTAATGCAAAGTTTTTGAAAAAACTGGTTTGACAAAAAAAATAAAAGGAAAAATTTTGGACAAATATTGATATCCCAAAAACAATTCTAAAAACCCACTCCACCCCTCCAAACTACCATTATTTAGTTAAACCGCTAAAAAGATAGGGTTGATAGGTTACTTTCTTATTTACGCGAACGTTCCTTTCGACTGGCGAGGACATTGCATTGTGCGCACCCGTATTCATATGCCAACACTCGATTTATACCTTTACCAACATAGCCATACACTTCACAAACACCAAAAACGACCACACTACTCCTTACGGCACGGCAATATAATATAATATCCCGTGAAGTTGGAGCTTCAGAGGTGCAAAAATAAGGTTGTATAAGGACTTGGAGATCAGATGTATGGTGACTGGAACCGCCTCTCCGTAATGCAAGCAGTTTATTTATCACTATTGTTTCGTTAATTATTTTGCCGTGAGTAATTGTTCGTTTGATGGACTATCTATTCTCGTATTGTGTGTGTGGGCTAAGCTGTATGTAATGTGATACTATGTGAGGCATTGATTTTGATCAGATCGGATTTATACACATATCTATATATATAAAAATGAATCTCTATTTCCCTTGGTCATCGCATCGCGCGTGAACGGATGGAACAATTTCGCTAATTCTTTTTTTGTTGTGTTTATTATTGTCAGGAGAAGGTTCATAAGAAAGAAAAAAATAAGGAACTTGAACGGAATATTAGAAAATTTAAGAAAACTTAACGCCAATATTAATTTTATTCTGTCAGTTGTTTGAAATAACTGTCAGCGATTGACAGAATGCGCGCTGCAAATATCGTTTAACACAGATGGATCGGTTGATAAATGAGTCGATCGTTTTAGTCAATAGTCAAAACTAAAACCAAACGATGTCCCTATGATATTCATAGTTAAGACAGGACAACGTCTGTCGGTTCAGCTAGTGTGTTTATAAAACAGCTGTCGATTCAGAGGGCCTAGACAAATGACGTTCACTTCGGAGCGATTCTGTTTCTACAATCACTATCGCTTTCGCTAATGTTTCCATCATACGAATCGAAAACTAGCGATAACGCTTGTCAAAAAGTGCCACTTCGCTACGCATCTCTATAGAAGTAACCGTTCGAAGATGTCTATTCGTTTCATAGAATCGAATGATGTTAATATTGTCTAGCTAATTTCTATTATTTGACCGGTGATCACGTGACATTTCGATAGTTTACGTCAACCCCATACATTTTTTGGCTTTTCTACTAGCTTCATCGCTAATCGAATGTTACTTTGTCTGGTCATTGAAAAATAACTGCGAAATAATAGCATTAGCTGTAAAGGCATCACAATAATCATTTTGTATAGGTAGTCTTGAACCTCTTATAAAGCAGGTCACATCAATGTTTTTAACTGTGGAAAAGTTCTGGCTTGAAGCAGTGCATCAGATTCAGGATAAGGCAGTCGAAAACACGTGCTATGTCAGCTATTGATGATGGCCTAAGTAGATAAAGGCCATGCCAAGCAGTTTCATAACAACACAGACTCACCCAAAAAAATATTGTCAATGGAGTGAAGACGTCCGCAAAAAGATAAAAAAAAAAAATTGCAACGATATAATAATAATCATTTATTTGTCAGAACGTGGTCGGTGTTTGTCAGAACATGGTCTTAAGTTTAACAAAGATTGTCTCATTATCACATTCTACCACATGGACGTACAAATGTTAAGTATATTACATCCCAGATAGCAGATCAGTTTGCTACAAACTTGATTTTTATTTGAATTTAAATTGTCACCTCAAATATGATAAAATAAGTTTAAGGCAATATTACTGCAAGCTTGTTAATTTATGGATGATGATTGAAGTTTAAGGTAAGTTTGTAGCAGTCTTGAATTTTGCGTTATATTTCAAAGATGAAAGTATCAAACTTGTTTTAAGTCTAGTACAAACTTGAGTTTTCCGTTATCGGCACAGGAAGATAGGAATGCGTAGCGGGGTAAGAGGTGGGACGGGCGCAAAAAAACATGATTGGTCGCCGCGTGCACTGTATGATTGCAGCACGCTATGATTGGTGGTGAATAAGTGTGACGATGTCAATCGCATTGGTGACACTTATTGACGCATCGCATCTCGCGTGTTTTGACCAAGGCATAATACTCACCGACGGCGAGGCGAGTTTTGACTTGACGCCATGATGGCTTACAATACTATATGTAATTGTACGATTAGTTAGTCTGTGCCATGATCTAAAGTATATTATTATACCATGGTCTGTGCCAGTAGCCCAGTGGATTAAGTATATTACACTCCAGTACACATCATAGACTAATATAATGAGAGTCCTTCTGTTGTGTTGTGCGTGCGTGAGGGACGCGCGTAATTTGCTTATCGTGCTGGGGATTAACAGACAGAACGTATGTATTGCTGATTCTAATGATTATAATTCTGTAAAGCCGTATTTGTTACGTTCGCGAATCATATTTTAATCAAAATACAACCTGACAGTGACCTGCATATTGCAAAAAACGTTAGAAAATTTTAATTTCGCGGGCTACCCTGAAGGTTCCGCCTTAATGAAAATTTCACCAATGATACCGAACGCGATCAGCACATCTAAACCGCGTTCAGGAGCTGTCAGTGTCAATATTCCACAGAAAAAAAAAAGACACTGACAGCCCTTAAACGTAGTTTATGTGCTGATCGCGTTCAGTTTCATACGCCGAATACCGAATAGTAACTGAATACTCGTTGCAACTCAGCGACCTCTATTATCTAGAGGCCTTCAAGCCTTGCAAGGATTTGCAATAAAGAAACGCAAGTGTGTCAACATTGTATACAAAGTGGCGCGGACCTCATCACATTAAATGATACCACGTATACCACATGGTATATACTTTGACCATATATACTAAATTAGAATGAAATTATTCACTCCAAAAAATCTGTTGTTCGTATACCTAAAAAAAATTATGGACCAGCAGATTTTTTTTATGAATGGATTTCATTCAAATTTTTTATATGGTCAAAGTATACCATGTGGTGGGATTATTAAATCTGTTAATGTCCGTGCCACTTTCTGATGGGTTATTGGTAGGAAAATAATAATATTGTATAAGATGAGAACAGATTTATTACTTGCGGGAGAGCAGACACAGCCATGAGTTATAAGGATATAATCGCAAAAAAAAAAAAGGAAGAGAGCAATTGACAAGTATGACAGGTGTCTTTGACAGATGACACTGACAGCAAAGTGACATTGACTTTTTAGTTTATCTATAACCTTCAACACTTGCCCTTAAACTAAAGATAATGTCTCGCCAGACAACTGGCCCTGAAATTACATTTATTACACAATCTTCAATTAAAAATAAATAAGCTAAATAACAAATAAACATAAATGTTTACATTTAACACCATTTAATGAAACATAGATGTTTACACTCAACGTTATTTAAACAAATCTAAATGTTTACACTTAGCATTACTTAAACAAACCTAAACCCTTCATGAACAAATCATGTTTGTCCTTTGTTAAGGGTTTCGTTAGGATATCAGCTATCATTACATCAGTTGACAAATACTCAATTTTAATTATGTCTTTAATAACAATTTCTCTTATGAAATGATGCCTTACATCTATGTGTTTTGTCCTGCTATGATACATAGGATTTGAACTTAATCTTTGAGCAGATTGATTATCATTATAAATTAATATTTTGCTAAACTTTCCAAGTAATTCATGCAAAAAATGTCTAATGAACAATGCCTCTTTACAGGCATCTGATAAGGCCATATATTCAGCCTCCGTGCTAGAGAAAGCTACTGTTTTTTGCTTTTTACTCTCCCATGATATTGTGCTACTACCAAGTTTGAAAATGAAACCAGTGTAAGATTTACGATCATTTTCGTCACCTGCCCAATCTGCATGTACATATGCAGTGACATTCAGCTCACTCTTCTGAAAAGTTAAATAATAATCTTTAGTACCTTTGAGATAACGCAACACACGCTTAGCTGCTTTCCAATGAGTTTCTGAATGAGAGTCGTTGAACTGGCTCAGCACACTCACAGCATGAGAAATATCAGGTCTGCTACAAACTGCAATATACATAAGACATCCTATTAAGTTCCTATAATCATTTTTATTATTATTTTCGTGACTTGCAGTTAACTTTGATCCTTTTTCCATCGGAGTTTTAGCAGGTTTACAGTCAGTCATGTGAAATCTCTCTAAGACTTTCGTTATGTAACCTGACTGATCAAGAGTGATCTTATCTCCTTGTTTACAGATCCTCATCCCCAATATCTGATGGGCTGGTCCCAGATCACGCATGTCAAACGCCTTCATCAAGTCATTCTTGACTTTGGACCTTAAAGATGAATCACATGATGAGAACAAAATAATATCATCGACGTACAATGCAATTATTATAAACTCGCTTTGTAATCTTTTGAAATAAACACATGGTTCTGATGATGTTCTACTAAATCCAAATCTCTTCATTAAAACATCATTAATTTTATCATACCACATTCTGGATGCCTGTTTCAATCCATAAATTGCTTTGTTTAATTTATAAACAAATTGTTCCTTGCCATTTATTTTAAAACCCTCTGGTTGCTCCATATAAACTTTTTCTTTTAAATCGCCATTTAAGAATGCAGTCTTTACATCTAAATGATCAATGTTCAAGTTATATTGAGCAGCAATGGCAATCAGAGTCCTAATTGTAGAGTATCTTACAACTGGAGAAAAAGTTTCTTCATAATCAACTCCATATTGTTGTGTGTATCCCTTTGCTACGAGTCGTGCTTTGTATTTTAACAAGTCGCCATTTAGACCCCTCTTCTTCTTAAAAACCCACTTGCATTTAATTGGTTTCTGGTCACTTTTTGTTTTTTCAGTAAGTGTCCAGCAATTGTTTTTCATAAAAGACTCATACTCATCTGTCATTGCTTCTTTCCACTGAGCTGCATCTGGACCATTCAGTGCCTCCTGCACTGTCTCTGGTTCTTCATCATGACTGCTTAATCTATGTACAAGCTTTGCAGACTCATTCAACATCATTGAATCTTCGTAGTCTGATGATGCCAGCGCATCTTCTAATGATGATTCTCCTGGAATGTAAGTTGAATCGAAAGTACCATTTTCATTAGAGCTATCCTCGCTCTCAGAGTCACCCACCGTGATAATACTCGTCGCTCTTGTATGCCTCTTTGTTATAAGGTCATCAGATTGTGTAAGACTCACAGTGGATGTCTCGGAGTGCTCAGGAGACTCATTAGTTCCCGATATCTCTTGGGAATCAGACTGTACATTAGCTTCTGCATTTTGCACAACACTTGAACTAGTGAGATTTAATGAGCTCATGCTTTTATAAATATCATCATGTGACCTATCTGCTATGAATCTATTTTCTAAGAATTTGACATCTCTTGCCTTGATACATTTTTGCTCCACAAGCCTGTATCCTTTTGTATCTTCGCAATAGCCTACAAATATGTATTGTTTACATTTGGAATCAAGTTTCTTTCGATTATGAGAAACAGCATATGCAATGTAGCCAAATATACGCAAGTAATTAAGATTCACCTTTTTATTGGTCCACACCTCCTCTGGAACTAATCCAGTGACAGCTTTGGTTGGTGTTCTGTTTTTCAGGTAGACTACAGTGTTGACAGCTTCTGCCCAGAATTTATTGCCAAGTTTAGCATCTCGCAGCATGCATCTCGCTTTCTCCAGGATGGTCCTGTTTGCACGCTCAGCCACTCCATTTTGCTGTGGCGAGTGTGGGACCGTGGTTTGATGTTTGATGCCATTATTCTTCAATAAAGTCTGCAATTTGAAATTAAGAAATTCACCACCATTGTCACTACGGAGAACCTTTATTCTTTGGTTGGTTTCATTTTCAACCATAGCCTTAAAATGTTTGAAATTCTCAAACACTTCATCTTTTGATCGTAGAAAATACACAAATGTTTTCCTAGTGTAGTCATCGATGAAACAAAGAAAATACTTGGCAGCACTAAAAGATGCAACAGGTAAAGGACCACACAAGTCTGTATGTACCAAACCTAAAACTTCAGAAGCTCTTGTGTATGACTTCTTGGGAAACGGTAATCTACTTTGCTTGCCCTCGATACACGCAATACATGGCTGAAAAACTGTAGAGTCATAATTAATACCTTTGACCATACCTTGTTTAAGAAGCGCCATACTTCTGGAGTTCAAGTGTCCAAGTCGACGATGCCAGGTTTCTTGTGATGCTACTGATACCTTGTCCTTCAATTGTGGCGAACAAGCAGTCATAACTACTGCTTCTGGAGCCAATGTCACCGACATTACTGAAGATTTAACAGTACCCTTCTCTGAGCACGGAGTCTGACATATGTCTAACTTGTAGACCCCAGCATCTAAGCTTCCTGAAGCTAAAACATTCTTTCCATCGTAAATATGACATTTCTGAGCATTAAAAACTACTTTATACCCTTTACAGACTAAGGTACTGACAGTTTAGGTACATAATAAACATTACTAATTATCCTAAGACAGTCTTTGAGCTGAATCTTGACATTGCCATATCCTGCAGTCTCTAGTTTCTCACCATTGGCTACTGTTACACTCATTGGCTTATCATGCACAAAATCAAATATGACACTTTAATTATTACACATGTGAGCCGTTGCTCCACTATCTATATACCACTCACATGACTTGATGCTGACATTCAGTGCTGTCAATAGCACTTTCGAACTTTCCTTGTTGGTTTTCTTACTCTGTTTCGGGCAATCCTTAATAAAATGTCCAGTCTTCTTACATCAGTAGCATTTAGGAGGCTTTCTTGATGTGTCTATTGTTTTCCGTGATGCTAATAGTGCTGTTGCATTTTCACCTGGCTTATCACGACGTTGAGATTCTTGTAACAACTTTGCCTTTACTACATCACTGGATAGCTTGACGTTAGAGTTTTCCAGAGCCATTATCAGAGGATCATAGTCAGCTGTCAATCCGCTTAACATAATTACCGCCACAGAATCATCATCAACAGGAGAATTAATATCCTGTAATTGTTGTGATATTTCAACTATCTTACTGAGGTAACTGTCCATACCATCACCGCCAAGTT
Organism: Griposia aprilina; assembly: GCA_916610205.1. Classification (NCBI taxonomy): domain Eukaryota; kingdom Metazoa; phylum Arthropoda; class Insecta; order Lepidoptera; family Noctuidae; genus Griposia; species Griposia aprilina. The sequence goes on from OU744302.1 coordinate 16,893,480, forward strand.
TTGTACTAAACAGCATTCGTAGTAATGATAATCTTCTACACAGCCCTTTATCCTCGAAAGCCTTTTCAAGGTTAGACCACGCTTCTTGCGCGTTCTTACAATAGCGAATTTGCGGAAATATATTCGAATTTACGGACAGACTTATCCTTGCTAGTGCCTTTTGCGATTTCTTTTCGTCGCATTTTCCAATGTTCTCGACGCAATCCCACAAGTCTTCATGGATTAAAATCATTTTCATTAGGAATTTCCATGTTCCATAATTTTCTATTCCACGTAATTTCTCGTGTACATTTTGAATAAGTGAAGACGACGCACCTGTTATATTTGTTGAAGACGCCATTGTGTGGTTCGGTCACACCGGTCACACCGGCTGGCTATTTTTCAGCGGATTGCGCAGTTTCGGTTAAATAACACTATTTCTTTTCCTAATACTGATCTGGGCCCATAACCTGATGGGTTATTGGTAGGAAAATAATAATATTGTATAAGATGAGAACAGATTTATTACTTGCGGGAGAGCAGACACAGCCATGAGTTATAAGGATATAATCGCAAAAAAAAAAAGGAAGAGAGCAATTGACAAGTATGACAGGTGTCTTTGACAGATGACACTGACAGCAAAGTGACATTGACTTTTTAGTTTATCTATAACCTTCAACACTTTCTATAGTTTGCAGAAACAGACATCATGAAAGTTTGAAATGTCGAAGTTGCATAAAATTTATAGAAACAGACATTCTGCAAGTTTGTTGCTGGGAAACTAGAAAGTTTGATTTAAACTTGCCTCAAGTGTATATACTTGCCATGGCAAATTTGGATCAAACCTTCTCTTCTGATACATCAAACTTATTGCAAGTCCGATTCAAGTTTAAATTGCTATCTGGGTTAGCATAATCAGCCTATAATGTTCCCACTGCTGGGATTCAGGCCTCGTCTCTTTGAGAGGAACTGGGCTGTAATCTACGACGCGGGCCCAGTGCGGGTTGGTAGATGTCACATGCCTTCAAATTTTTGGTTCTAGGACATGCCGGTTTCCTCACGATGTTTTCGTTCACCATTTTGAGAGCAGTGGTGATGAAATTATTTACACAAAGTAAAGCGCCTACCTGGGTTCGAACCCACGACCTACAACTTGTAAGTCGGGGCCGATTCCACTGGGACACCATTGCTCGTATATTACATTGATGATAAATTATTAATATCAATAATAACATCAATTTTAGTTAAAATTCAAAAAGGGATGTCAGTTATAAATAAAATAAAATAACCAATAATTGAATTAAATTAATATGTTATATAGATGAGTCACCACCCACATATGGGTGCAACAGCCAAGATCCGTTTGAGGTAGCTCAAGCAACAAAGTAAAGTCAGAAGAATTTCAAGCCTTCATCCAGTCCGCAATAAAAAGTATATATAGTTAAGTTACCGCAACATTTCTTGCACCACGCATAAAATTGATTTAACGACAAAAATAAACATTCCTGATTAGATAGACAAATTGAAGAGATAGCGACCGTCAAAAACAATACTTAAAGTTAGCAAAACATTGAGCTAATCTTCCTAATCTGTAAGACGATAGCCGGTAACGTGATCCTCCATTGTGCTGTCTTTACGTCGAAACTTCTCGTAATTAAGTGCTGATCGGTATTAAATTACTAACTGCTAATAAACAACGGACATCCTTGGATTGTGAAATGTTTTGAACACATTTTATAGGAGAAGAGGTGGTACCTTTGTATTGGAGTTTATTTATCTAATTACCTATAAGTAGGGTTGCCAATTCTACTATATAATAATAGTATCCTACTATGTTAGAGGCCTAAATAAGATATTTAAAAAAAAAAGTAGTTGGTAGATTTTCATTTCAATACAAAATGGCAGTATGGCCAGTATTAATCTCGTAGAAGCTAAATTAAGTAATGGTATTTATTAACTTTAATTTAGATTGTAATATGGTCATGACACATAAAAATAAAATAAAACTAGTTAATAATGGTTCAAATTATGAAAATAATTGCATTAAAAAAAATTAAGCATACCTGCAATATTTTATTTACTTTTCCGCCATCTATTATATTTTTACAGACAATGGCTTCGAAGATGCTACGAGTATATTTAATATGAAAGAGTTGGCAACCCTACATAAAAGGTACACCCACCAAGAACAAACAAGGTAAATAAATTGAAACAGAATCATTTCACTAACATTAGTCGACAAGCCAAAGTGCCAGCAAACAACATCCCTCTCTCACACTTTCATCCTCACAAACACACACACTCAAGTCACATACTCAACTAGCCTTCAAAACCGACATTTCTTTCTGCTCATTCGCATCGCACCCCGACCCCCAAGATACAAGCCGTCCTTAGTTTGGGGAGCAACGGTCAAACCAAAAATAGTGATGTACAAACGTAAAATTGCTGTATGTCAGTCATCAGTGAAGACAGACAGTAATTTCATCAGCTTTTCTTTTAGCCAGTACAACTTTTTTATTTATTTATTTATTTTCCAACTTACATCTATCATTACAGGGGTAACCTAATGCGATAGTGTACTTATCTAAAGTCTCATATTAACTTTGTGAATTCACTCAGAGAACAACAGAATACTTAGGTCCGTGTCACTAGCTATGAGGTTGAGAGTTCGGAGTGCTCGCGCGCGGCTCCGCCAGCAGCCGTGGCTGTCTCGTCGCCACACGTATCTGTCCGGAACACACAAATAATATTAAGTATTATTTATTATTTGATTATTGTATTTTATCAGTTTGCTGCAAAAAAACAGGCGTATCGTAGTCTTCTTTTCTGTTATCGGTGAAGATTATAAATTAGGTCGTGGTAAAAGAAATACCAGCCAGCGGAATAATTTCCCGGATTCACCGGGAGTAGTTAAAGTAGGTACTCTCCTTTCGTCTCATACAGGAAATACTAATTGATCATAACCAGAGATCGGATATTCGGATGCATATTCACCTAAAGTAGAGATGTTGGCTATTAGGGAATGTGCTTTTGTATCGAATAAAATCCCGCTAACGTCAATTTCAGTGACCAAATCATAGCGTTCGAAAGGTAGTGATTAAAGTTGTTGTAGCTGAGGTAATATTTATAGCCAATTGGATATAGCACACAATTAATAAAAAAAAAAAAATGTTGTAACTAACACATACCACCACCCCTCTTACACCCTATATACACATATTTGCATCGGGGGTTAAACATAAATTTTAAATAAATATGCATCTGATTTAAAAAAAAAAAAAAAATTAAGAAGGCGCTTTCATACTTTTAAACCGATTTCAAATAAAAACTTTTTTACAAAAAAACAACCGACTTCAAAAAAAAACACTAAAAGAGGTGAAAAATAACTTTAATTTCGGAAGTCGGTGGCCAAAAACGAAAATACAAAACCAAAGACACCGACTTCCGAAATTGAAGTTATTTTTCACCTCTTTTAGTGTTTTTTTTGGAAGTCGGTTGTTTTTTTTGTAAAAAAGTTTTTATTTTTCACTTTTTAGTTGCGGTACCTACCCCACACAAATTCGTATACCACTACTTGGTATGTAAATAACAGTGACAGGAAATTATTAACATATCATCAATATAAACGAAGTGGAAAAAATATGTAGTATTAAGGATACCTCAAAAACTACTGGTCAGACCTTGATCAAATTTAAATGCGAACACATGTGAAGCAAAAGCTATCAAATAGAAAAATAATCATCCAAATCGGTTCACCCAGAAAAAAGTTCTGAGCTAACACACATAATAATAAAAAAAAAAAACATATAGACAAATTGAGAACCTCCTCCTTTTTGTGAAGTCGGTTAAAAAAGGAGGAGGTTCTCAATTCGACTGTAGGTATGTTTAAAAAAATGTGTGTTAGCTCAGAACTGTTTTCTAGGTCAGCCATTTGGATGATTCTTTTTTATTTGATAGCTGGTGTTTCACATGTGGTCCCATTTATATTTGATCAAGTTCTGACCAGTAGTTTTTGAGTTATCCTTAAGAAAATTTTAAATTAAGCATATTTTTTCCACTGAGTTTATATTGATGATGTTTTAATAATTTCCTCACTGTTATTTACATGTCAAGTAGTAGTTAACTTGACTTACTAATACCTTAACTTAGTTGAAGGAAACTCACCTCTAGGACCAATTATTGTACCATCAGTTTGTGCATCTGATCTAGAAGAATTATTATCAAAATTCACCAATCCAATAACTAAATCCCAACTATCACCATCTGAGCTAAAACTATGTGACAAATTACTGTCATCATTAGCCAAAATATCATCGGATAATAAAAATATACTAACACATTAAATTTGAACAATCTATTAATCTATCAATACGAATTTGTGTGGGGTAGGTACCGCAACTAAAAAGTGAAAAATAGAAACTTTTTTACAAAAAAAGCAACCGACTTCCAAAAACACACTAAAAACGTGAAAAATAACTCTACTGTCGGAAGTCGCTGGCCAAAAACGAAAATACAAAACCAAAGACACCGACTTCCGAACATAAAGATATTTTTGACGTTTTTTGTGGTTTTTTTGGAAGTCGGTTGATTTATAGCTAAAAATTAACTTTGCATCCGAATATCCGATCTCTGATCACAAGACTCACTCACTGGGCGTTGGTGGTTTGGTTTTAGCACGATATTCTACTTTTATCTATGAATCTAACGTAACATAACATCATGCTTCTAGGACCGGGCACAACTCCAGACTCCGGGATAATACTGAGAAATTTCAGACGTAAAAACCCAATAACACTTTGCCCGACCCGGGAATCGGATGCAGGACCTCATGCTCAGCTGTAGCACTCGCGGCTACTAGGCCAACTAGGTAGCCAAGTCTATTAAGTTATTCATTGGGTTTTCTTTTTACATTTAAAAGTAATGAGGAACTCTTATTAAATACCATAAAAGCAAAAGATTATTTTAAAGAGGACGCTACATACCGTATCGAATGAATTAATATTGTCAAACAAGTGCACCACAAAATAATTTATTTATACCACTTTTCCAATACACCGCACATTTTCTATTGCAATAAATCAATTAACTGGTATTCTCATTAAGAGTGCTGTTATCGGGAATCGAACCTGGGACCGGTCGTCGCGTGCCCGGGCGCCGGTGAAAGTGTTTGTTTGCACACGTTCTAATGTTTGCTTTAGTTGTGTCGTTTATCAAAATGTTGTAAAATATCAAACTCAAACTCAAAGCATTTATTTTAATTAAACCATTTACAGGCACTTTTGAATTGTCAAAGAGTCGGTCAGTTAGTCAAGAAGTTGAAGCTAGTTGCCCATTCCAAAAGAAACAAAAATAGGTTTATTTGTCACAGAAACACGTGCATTTAAAAAAGATAATTAGCTCTGATAATAATGAGAAAACAAAACAAACAAAATAGTTCTATAATCACGAGCACAAAACAGAAATAGTCGACAGCTTCACGTTATGACTGTGACAGAAGGCTTCCACTCAGCAAAACGTAGATTCTATCTCCATGAAGAAGAACGGGCAAGAAACTCCTAGGACACTCTTTTAAATCAAGATATTACAAAATCCTGGGTACATTATTCTTGTTGCTTGTGTATGTGACATCAACGTAAAAAAATAAAATAAAAAAAAAACAAAATATTAGATTATAAAAAAAGGCGTGGCAGTTAAGAAATGATTTAGTTTAGATTAGTTTCTGGATGTCGGAAACTATCCCACGGAAACGTACTACCGCGACAAAGTAGCCTATCTCCTTCACCAGGATGCCATCTATCTCCTTGCCAAATTTTATCGAAATCTGTTCTGTGGTTTAGGCGTAAAAGGTAACAAACAGACAGAGCTACTTTCAAATTTATAATAATAGGTCTTTACCTATGAAATTGCCGTTTTGTATGAAAAAATTTAAACGAATTTTTTTCATGAATTTTTTATTTGTATTAATCGAAGTAATCACCCATGCAATCAATGCATCTTTGCCATCGCAGTGGCAGTTTATTGATGCCCTTCTTAAAGAAATCAGCTGGACGGGAGGCAACAAATTCTTCAAAGGCATTTTGTACTGCCTCTCGGGTATTAATTTTTTTTCCCGCCAAGAAGTTATCCAAATTCTGGAAAAAGTAGTAGTCTGTAGGCGCAAGGTCTGGTGAGTAGGGCGGATGACGGAGAGCTTCCAACCCCAGTTCTTGCAACTTGGAGACCGTCTGCTGTGCAGTATGAGGTCGCGCGTTGTCGTGCAGGAGCAGCGGAGACGAGCGATTGACCAATGCTGGTTGGAGATGCGCCAGCTTCTCCATCATTGTGTTCAGTTCTTCACAGTACACATCTGCAGTAATGCTCACCCCGTTTGGTAAGAAGCTGTGATGAATCACACCGGCGCTAGACCACCAAACAGTGACCATCACTTTTCTAGGGGTAAGTTTTCGTTTAGGGCATTGTTTAGGTGCTGAACCAGGATCCAACCAACTTGCTGAGCGCTTACGGTTATCAAACAGAATCCATTTTTCATCGCAGGTAGCAATGCGGTTCAAAATTCCTTCATTTGTGTGTCTGTTGAGCAGTGCAAGGCACGTCTCGACGCGTACTTCGCGCTGGCGATCATTGAGTTCGTGGGGCACCCATTTGTCAAGCTTTTTTACCTTGCCAATTTGACGCAAATGGACCAATATTGTTTTGACGCTAACGTCGAAAGCTGCTGCTAATTCAGCCGTAGATTGTGTATCATCAGCTTCCACAATCGCCTTTAATTCGTCATTGTCGACCAAAGTCTTCGGACGACCGCGAGGTTCATTTTTCAGGTCGAAATTTCCAGAACGGAAGCGAGCAAACCAATAACAGGTGGTGCGTTGGTTTGTAGTGTTAGCTCCGTAAACGTCGTTGATGTTGCGTGCCGCTTGTGCCGCGTTGCTGCCACGACGGTACTCATATTCCATAATTACTCGAATTTTTAACGTATCCATGATGACGAAAAAGATTGAAATGCGATGAAAATGTAACACTAATCAATAAAGAAATGACTACTTTTAGAAAAAAAAAACCATGTTTTTAAAATAAAATTAATTTGAAATTAGAATTCTTAGCCAAACAAAAATTATTTTGATTTGAAATGGCCAGTACTGCAGAACGGCAATTTCATAGGTAAAGACCTAATATTAGTATGGATTATTTAGATTTTCTGCGAACATTTTGGAATTGACTGCATCATACCACAGCCAATATCAAAAATTTCATTTGCTTTTCTGTAACTTTTAGAAATGGAAGCTTAAGGCACCATTAAATGAATACAATATTAGTAGGTATGTAAACGTAGGCTCAATATAGACTCTACGTACAATAAATTATGAAAAAACAAAACTAGCAAATTACTAAGCAGGCAAATCAAATCAATATATTTTATTTCACATAAACCTACATGGGCACTTATGAAAAGTCAGAAGCTAGGTGCACGGTTCCAATTGGTTGTTTCCTATGGAGAAGAGCCGGCAAGAAACTCCACGGTTACTCTTTTAAAAATAAGGGGTTTTCACAATATTTCTAATTACAGTGTTGATAGATATGGGAGGACAGTGTAGGCATGTCGACAGGTACAGGTATAGTAACAGGTACTCAACAAAATATAAAAAGGTCTACAAATCTACAGTCTACAAGTTAGGCCTACAACATTCTCACATTCACAAAATAAAGAAGAATATATATAAAAATGTGGCGGAATGGTGATCCCTTTTTCGCGCAGCAAGACAGCGACAGATGACATCGAATTGTGGATTCTACAATTACTTCCAGAAAACCGGTGAAAACAATGTATCATCGAGAACAAACATAACGTAATTATTATGTAGGTACCAATCTACTAATAAGTACATGTAAGATTAATAAACGAGAAGTGAAACTAACTCAAGTAAAACCAGCTTAACATCAAAGTTTTTGCGAACATCATTCCCTGACCTACTCGATGAGCCATTCGTAAGAACTGTCATTTTAATCCAATTAAAGTACAAGATTATCATAAAGCGAACGTAGCGGTCGGCGTAAGTGCACATTATGTGCTTAGCAATAATCATTTAATTACGAAGGTAAATAGTTATCGGAATGCCTGCCATTACAATAATGTATGCGTACGACATATTATAATAAAAACTAATGTGAAGAGCCTTATTCTAGGGATCCGGAATGCATTTTTTGAAAACTTAAAACTTAAGATAAATATAGAGTAATCTTTTCTTTCCTGAAATGCTGTTACCACGAAAGTAAAAAAGTTTTAACACAAATTATACAAAAGTGAAAAAATAATGTTATTCTAACAAACAGTTTAGCACACCGCCACCGGAGCAAATTGCCTTTGGAGTTATCTTTTTGTAGTGGATTCTTCTAAAAGTCTCGATTTTTATCGCATTATATAAGGTAATCTTTCTAGGCACTGGATCTAAGATCCGTTTTTTACATACATTTTTACTTAAGAAACCTAAGATATTTCCGTTTAAATTATCTCTTATATATTTTCCTTTAAGTTATATCTTTTCTTCAACACAACGCGGAAATTACCTGCAAATTAAATTAGTAACCGTAGTATCGTCTCAGAATAAGGCGTCAACCTGTAGCTCCTGTGTATCGGCGCGTAAGAAAACTCCGGTTTGCTCGATATATTCTATTTGCATATTAGTCTGATAAAGAGTTTCAAACGCTGTGGAGTAGTGTGGAGTATACCTTAGAAGAAATCAGAAATTAGTGATAGAAAAAAATACGATGGAAAGGAAGAAAGCCAGAAAGCAGAAAAGGTTCATTTATCATAGAAACACGAGCACGCAAAACAAATAACTTAACTCGAAAAAATAACAAATCAAATGTATAATCACGAGCACACAACAAAAACAAAACAGGATAAGTATTTTTTAAGGAGAATTAGTAGTTTAAGGCCAAGGCAAGTCAATCGGGAACAGTCTTTCGTTTTCGTCCTTTTTATTTGGAGATTAGATATAGCTAAAGTTTCCAGAGAACACATTGTAAGTTTTATATATTGTGTGATCACAACTGTAACCCAACAGCAGCTTAGTATATGTTCCTAGAGATCCATTTGTTTTTTTATACATAATACGAGGAGTTTTTTTTTTTAATCTTTTTTTGTAAGGTTTTTATCACTTAGTGATAGTGTCACCCTTGTAACAAAATACATTCAACAACTTAAAACTAAACAATGGATAATACACAGTTATTATCATAAGCATTACCTCCTTAATAGTGTTGTTCCTATTCGTTTTGGTAAATAACCAACAACAGTCGACACGACATCCTAGCCTCCTCAGACAAAGGGGATGCTAGGATGCTGTTACATGCCCCCACTTCAAATCCCATCACCTCATCATGTCTACGTAGGTAGTACTCGGTCCAACCATTATGAAATCCCAAATAGTACTGGAGTTTTTCACTGAATTTTTTAGAACATTTCAAGAACTCCGATATTATAATACCTAATTTAAGCGATTATTTTGTCCGTGCTGAGTGACAAAACAGGTAGCCAGAAGCCCAAAAGTCTGACAACCAGTCTTACCAAGGCGTATCGTGTTACCCAGTAACTGGGTTGTGGAGGTCAGATAGGCAGTCGTGCTATGTCAAATACTGGTATTCAGCTCCATACGGTTAGTCGGGAAGCTGAACCCAACATTGTTGAGATAATGCTAGGCAGATGGTGATGTATGTCTTCTTCAGTTCGTTAGAAAAAACCCTTTTAATATAATAATATATTTTTATTTGTTTTTTTTTTAATAATAATTGTGTTACTCATAAATTGTAATTTTTTATCTTATTTTATTTTTTGTATTTATTATTTATTTCTGGATCTGTCCGTGACACCACAGCAGCGGGCCCTATCAGAATACCAGCGCTGCGACACTTATTTTTTTAAATGTCGCGGCATCATGCTCAGATAGGGGCCTTTTGGCCTAGTACAAGACTTTCTGTTGTATTTTTTTTTTTTATGAATTTGTTTAGTTTAGTTTCTGGTAATCCTGTGCGAGTCCCAATAAATACTATGTTCTTTCTTTCTTTCTTTAATGTGTATATAATTAAAAGGATGGGTACTTATTAAGGATAATAAAACAAGATTTATTGTGTGTGATTTAAATACATGGAGGTATACCGTATACATTATTATAGCGACACACTATAATAATGATAAGATATAACAAAACTATTGAAATATCAATTTATATTATATCGACGATCAAAAAGATTCGTAAAGTAGGAACTTTAATTTCCAGAATAACAATATATATGTTTTAACACCTAGGGAGGTGTTAGACCATAGAGTGATAATGGAAACTCTAAACCCAACTATATTACGAACATATTTCGTTAAACATTGGTACGTAAACGGAGAAAGTTTGAAAGCCTGTCGCTTTACTTACTCGTTTTCTTCACTTATTCTAACTCTTGTAATACATTGATAAAGGTTATTTATAGCGGTATGTTTTACTTCAAATGGCGGCATATATTTCTTATTAACTAACCTCTACTGTTGGCTGTTTAGTATTGGCGTTTTATCGAATCTGCGGTGCAAGCAAGGGTCTTTGACGAGTCGTAAAAAGGCGAAAGCAATCGAAATTCATCGAGTGTCGGTTGCTATTTATATCCACATCTCATGTCAAAGTGGAATGAATCGTTAAATCTGTCGATATAGGTGAATAAAAAGATTTGTACCGTTGTCTTCTATTAAAATGTTTCATGCGACCAAATCGGTTTTTTAATGTCTGCAGTTACTAGATTCGGTTTAAAATCATTTTTGCCTGAAAAAAGCTCCTGTTGGACTTGCTGTCTGCAGGTCTTTGTTCCTTAACAAAGACCCAAAATTTTATGCAAATGGATAGGGAACCTTTTCCCTATCCATTTGCATAAAATTTTAAGACCTAATATAACTTAGCATAATTTTGTTTGGCATAATTATATTTTCGCATAATATAATTACGCATAACAGCTTACGCATAATTTTTTTAAACATAATTTCTCTAACCATAATAATGATTAAACATTATATTCTAAAGCATAAATTTATTAAGCATAAAGTTCAAAAGCATATTTTTTTTAAGCATAATATCCTAAAGCATAAATTTATTTACGCATAATGATATTAAATCATATTTTTCTTTTTTATTTATAAGGCGTAGCTGACGGAGCCCCGCATAGCGGGGCTCCTATTTCTGGGCGGTTTAAAAAAAAATAACCACGAAGGGGACGGCGGGGTCTTTCAGACCCCGCCATCCCCTTCTAACCTAACCTGTCCGAGTCGGGGTGCCCCAAGTCCCGAGCTCGCTTTGTTCGCTCATGCATCCTATCCCCGATTGTGTAGCCTTTGTTTTTATTGTAATGATGTCAATGATATGCCTACTAACGTTATGCTAATAGTCATTAGGCCTACTAACGTTATGCGAATCAAATTTATGCCAAAACAAATTAGTCTTTAAGATGATTATGCCAACATAAAATGTATGCCTAAAAAAATTATGCCGAAGTATTATTATGCCAAAACAATTTGTGCCAAAATCGTTATGCCGAAGTATATTAGGACAAAGAACATTATGCGAAAAGAAGGGATCCCCTTTGGTAATCTTGGGTTCGGACCATATGTCAAGCGGTTGGATCACTTTATATCGGCTTGCCCTAAATAATACATGCACAAGAGTTGGACATTCAGGATAGCTTTTCACCAATGAACCATTAATTCTTTGGCTATCCATTTCTTGATCTAATATAAATGATATTCCATTAATAAAGTCCGAATGCCTCGCAAAACAAACAAGAGATCGTTATAGAACTTATACAAGATCGGTTATTCTTTCACATTTAAGCGCAAAAAACTTCGAGAGAGTAAAATCTGACAACTTTTGTCCTTTTTACTACTTTTGTACTTTTTTTGAAAAACAAAACCTTTTGTCTAGACGGAGTTGCGTAAGGCAAACTGACCAGAAGTTTGTTTTTCTTTTTATTGTTTTTATTACAGTGGATAAATCTAAATTTAGTAGGCTTAAGATAGAAATAAATTATTACGCTTATTCTTTCAGATTCATTCGCCGTGGGTGTACATACCAAATGGAATACGAGAAACGCATCGTTTTGGAGATTTTCTTTAGACAGGCGTAGAAGAGGGAGAGAGTCATTTTGGACTAGTAGAACTTGCTAAATATCTGAAGACGTCTGTATTGCTGGTAAGATGGTTTCCACCATCAGCATGTCGTCATGATAATAAATATTCCTGGGACTTCTTCTTTTTGAATAACAGTCATTGCTGTATATTTATTTTAGTGAAAAAGTGACCAAGTCGGTCTTGGGGTAATAAATTACAAATTAAAGTAATAACATAACATCTCGCCTTTAATCCTCGAAGGGTTAAGCAGAGGCTCACCTATAGTACACCCACATTCCGCCAGTTACGTTTAAGTCCCATGTAATTGCTATCAACCGGGCACAAATCCAGACTCTGGGCTGCTACTGAGAAACTCCTGATAGAAAAACCACTTACGAACTAATAAGAATTTTTTGTAATTTCCTTGTTGCAATATCTTGAAGCAGCGGGTACAGTGTTCCGCGGTAAAAAATCGCGTCACTTTGTTTCATAAAAAAATGTGTGATTAAAAAGAACTATCATAATTATTATACCTACCTATTTCAATATATTTATTATTTTTTAATTTTATTTCAAATGTACAACGTAATATTATCTTAAATGGATTGAAATAAATGATTTTGAATAGAATTGAATTGAATTTCAATTCTAAGTCGTCTCCACGCATTTCGCCGCACGCTTGGGTGAAGAATCAAGTCCAGATACTATTGATTTAACTCCCCCGTCTGATATCGCTCTGATCTAGTGATAACGATGCCGACTGATCAGATCTCATTAACATAATAGGCTGCTAACTAGCGTATTATATGAAATTATTTGATATGTTCTCGTAATTAGAGCTTAGAGTCGTTTGGGAGATTGATGATGTTGGTTCCTTGGATTGAGACTTGATTTGGGAGTTGCATCTGGTCAAATTATGAACGAAATTAAGTAAAATGAAACAAATGCTTGACCATGAAAATTTTAAATTAGAGTACATAATGTAACAGTTTGAATTTTCATGTTTGAGGATAGTAAACCTTATACTAAAGTCAGATGGAATGGTAGTACACTTGGAGTACATTCCTTCTGCTAAGAATTAATTAATGTTTTAATAAGAAGCAATGCTACATAATAGGGCCAGTTTTTATGCTTTAGCTAAAAAATATCCTTCTATACTAATATAAACCAGGTAAACCAAAAGAAAAGCGGACACCTACAGAGTCCCTATTTTCCACATAATAATTCAAAACGGAAGTTAAGCAAGTGCGAGTTAAGTGAATCGATTGTATTTAATGGTAATCGTAGGCCTGAGGGAAAAGACTTTCCAATCCTGTATCTATCATGTAACCATTACAATGCATGCACCTACAATTCATATAGAAAGTGTTCTGCAAACGTCGCGAGCGCAGTGAGTGGCGACTTAGGGAACTTTTGGAAAATATTATTGGATGAAGTTTCTTATTGCACACTTGGCGAATGGGGGCTAGATCGAAAAAAAAGTGAAACATTTAGAAAATTCGGATGAGAGCGAGTTATTTTTCGCATTGAAGATTTCACACTTTGTAGAAAAGCTTTTTCAAATAAGTAATATCGATTGAGGACGATTTAAAAGAGACCTTCGTTCGTTTGTTTCGGTGTCTTTTCTCTGAGTATTCAGATAGGAAACAGTGACCTCACCTAGTTTTAATATCATTAACGAGTAAAAGTGTATGCATACACCTGCTAACAGAAAAAAATGACATCATTGTTAAAATATGTCAAGCATCAGGAATTTAGCGAGAAAAGTGTAGTTAAGTCAGGTTTTTCAAAGCAAAAAAACAGTTTCTCATGATAAGTGAATGGGAACCGTCAATTAAAAACAGATACAAATACCAACATACGTGATCTTAATTAAATTATCGTACGTCTTGAATCACATACGAGACACTACAGATATCGGAGTCTTGATAGAGACATCTATTTGCGTTGACTAGAAAGACCAGTGGTTCGATGCTACCGGTTTTTGATAAGAACATCTTGAAGTAGATCCTACAACCGTTTCTGTAGCGGCAAAAACTTTTTAACTTCGTAGTTCTTTATAGAACGTAATATAATTTAAAGTTGTAGCTGTAGGAAGGTGGGTTCCTCAATACATTATTTTGAAACCGGAGATTGATTACCAGTTGGAAATTCACTCTTTGGGTCGTGAAAACGATTTATACGATGTTAGTAATGAGTGTAAAGACCCATAATATTGATATTTTTAGTTAGACTCGACGCAGATTTTCTGTAGCGAAATATACGATATTGTATTAAATTATGAGTTTAAATTCTTATAGAATAGTTTACACTTTGACTGGTAGCATATTCTGCTAATGCCGCAAGTATTTTTCATAAATAAATAAAAATCTTACAAAATAACAAGGGATTTACCAACTGCGAAAAATAACCTAGTTTTCGTGGTATCACTCATAGAAAGCTGGGTGCGGTGTATGTATCAGATCTAGGGAGTTGGCCTCGAGACATCCTGTACAATGTGTTGCCCATCTAATGACTGCCTCTATAACTTGTATCTAGTTTTGCATATTAGACCAGTCGCATATACTTGTTGCGTTTTAGCATGGCAATACCAGGTCATTGCCCTTTCTTCTAATATTTTGAAAGAAAGTAAGTTTGCCAACCCATAATATATAAATGAAAAAAACAGTGTGGCAAAAGGAGCGGGCTCAGCAAATGTTGAGCAATGTGCAGCATAGAACAAACAAGAAAATAAATAAAGAAAGAAAATTTCCCACAACGCTGATCAACACTGAAGAGCCCGCCCCCTGTCATATTTCATCCATGTCGTTTTTAATTGTTTGAAAATGTCGAGTATCACAATAATTACGATATATGTTGATTTAGGACGTAATCGGACTTTATCTCCATTTTGGAAATTAAGAATGTTACCCGCCCCGTTTAATAATAATTATTTTATCTTTTCGTTGGAACCTGCACTTAAACTGTGTCGTTTTAATTCGTTAAAAATGTCGATTTACGAACGGACTATTTCCCATTTTTTTAATGAAGAATGTTACATCTGTCAATAACTCAGATGGGTCAGTGACCGTTATTACCACGCTAAAATGCAACAACTATAGTTGTATTAGACCAGTCGTGGCGTTGAAAAAGGAAATTGTTGTAAAGACAGATAAACCAGTTAGCGTTATTTATATCTTTTAGTGCAGTGTGGAGAATTAATTTGCTTAATTTATAGAGCAGTGCATTAGTTAGAGATAAAGGTTGGAGATATTTTTTTCTAAGATAGGAAAGGTATGAATTGAACAGCATTTTTAACCGACTTCCCAAAAAGGAGGAGGTCCTTAATTCGTCTGTATGTTTCTTTTTTTATGTGTGTTAGCTCAGAACTTTTTTCTGGGTGAACCGATTTGGATGATTCTTTTTTATTTGATAGGTAGTGCTTCACATGTGGTCCCATTTAAATTTGATCAAGATCTGACCAGTCGTTTTTGAGTTATCCTTAATACTGCATATTTTTCCACTTAGTTTATGTGGATGATGTGTTAATAATTTCCTGTCACTGTTATTTACATACCAAGTATTGGTATACGATTTGTGTGGGGTAGGTACCGCAACTAAAAAGTGAAAAATAAAAACTTTTTTAGAAAAAAACAACCGACTTTCAAAAAAAACACTAAAAGATGTGAAAAATAACTTTAATTTCGGAAGTCGGTGGCCAAAAACGAAAATACAAAACCAAAGACACCGCATTCCGAAATTAAAGTTATTTTTCACGTCTTTTAGTGTTTTTTTTGGAAGTCGGTTGGTTTTTTTTTTAATATTTTATTTTTAGTATTCCATTTTGATTAAATAATCAAGTGTTTTTTTGGATTTTGTTTTTTGTATAATCTAAATTATTCGATTGTGTGCCGATGTTGTCGATCCGAATATAGTATTATTAGGTCAAACAACCAACAATTAGGTTTCACATGAAGAAATGATCAATAACATTACAAGAAATCTGGTTTCATATGTTGATTTAAGTCCACCTTATCCGCGAAGAATCACCTATTTCAATAACTAACAAACTACCAACGTAACGAGCTCAATTTCAGCCACACAGATCGTAGATTTGACGCGAAAATAAACAAAAAGCGATCGGCTTGTCCTGCTAAACCCATCAGGACTGCCTGGTTAAAGTATAGCAATATTAAATCTCAAACAGGATCATGTGTATGTACAATAGGAAGAATACAAAGTAGAAACTGCAGATGGATCTATCTTCGTTTGGAATCGTAGCATCATTTGGACTGACAGCTTTGCATGTACGCATGGTCTATTGTTGAGATGCAAAACTAAATAAATATGGGATAGGATGGTGGATGATGGTGTTTTGTTCTAAGATCGTGTGTTTGAGTGAAAGAGTTGTTTTTAGTGATTTTAAGGTTCAAAACATAAGTGTCGTCATTACCTTTAGGATCAAGAAAAACTCATGTGAAACTGCTGTACTTAATTTTTGCTCTTAGCATTTCAACTTTGGTCCCGTTTTTACATACCAGCGGGGTAATTGCGTAACATACTAACAGTAGGAATAACTTTAATTTTGACAGTTCAACAACATTCATTGCGTTATTTACGTTGTTGAGCAGACAAATTTTACGAACATATGAAGCAATGGATTAGCAATAGACTTCAAAATGATTCAGATTCTGATTAATAGTGTGTTACACCCCTGAAAATGAGATTCCTGAGGTCCCTACAAATTGTCATGTCTTATTTACGTAAGATTCCATTTCCGAAAACCAATTTATTTATAAATAAAATTGTGTGTGTGTTATGTCTAAGAGGCATTTTGCCGCCTTTTTACTGTTTTTTTTTAACTTGAGCTTATTTAAAAAAAAAAAAAATTGAGATATCATTATCATTCAAACATAGCTTGTTAACATTTCGCCGACATCATTTAATTAAACCATATTATCCATCTTTTAATGTCTCCTACAGAACCCGTCTTCGTATCATATCCTAGGATCGTGCCGTCATTATGAATGACAGCACCTCGATCGCACGGCATTGACTGATGCATCACATCGCGTGTCGCGTGCGTGTGAGCATTTGTTATTCGCTAACGTTTGGTTGGCTAGTCTATTTATGAGGGTATTGTTGGAGCCAATGTTTGAGCCAATTGTATGTGCAATTGTTTGGTGCTTGAGTCAAATGTTATTTAATTATTTATTCCTCTCACAACTATCTTTACGATTCTTGATACCAATTTGATAGTGTGGCTAACAACTATAATTAATTATCTCAAATATATTTAAAACGAAATGTGTACAGTATGAAATTATCTTCTACTTAAATAGCGATACTCAAGTAAATTAAAAAAAGTATCTACCTTGTATGTTATAATTAAGTAATGTCAAAAGTATAATGAGTTATTTGGTCAAGGTTATCCGGATCAAAACGAACGAAAGTTTCTAGTCATACTTGAATTTTTAAACCTATGCAGTATCCATCCTTGAAGAATTAAACTTGTCCTAAGTTTCCGAGAAACGAAACAAAATCTATATTTTTCTTCTGGAATTGTCAAGATCAATAGGTACCTACTACGCTTTGGACTGGGCAACTAGATTCATTTTTCTGTCCGACTGTCCCCTTGAAAAGTGCCTTTAATTGGTTTATTTGAAATAAATGCTTTGAGTTTGAGTTGAGTTTGAATAACAGTAAAATCAATCATACCTGTTCCGGTACCACTGCGTGTAATTAGTTACACATACATATATGATCAGCTTGATTTTTTTTTTGATACTTGGGTTAGTTTTTGCTTCCAACAACCATTCATTACCCACCTACATACGTAGGATATAATACGTAATTGATATATTTTTCTTTGTTTTTGTACTGTGTGGTTGTGGTTTTAGAACATTGAATACAGCCAGTAATGATAGCTTACTATTGGCATAGAAAAAGAAAACCATACAGAAGCGACACTTATTTATTTATTTAACCATTTATGTACACATATAAATAGACAGGGAGAAAGGAACTGAAAAATACGTACAAAGGTGATGCTTGTTTCAAAAGAAATCTCTTCCAGCATACCTGCGATAGGAGAGTATATTAAGGCGGTACCCCGGCCAAAACCTTGCCATAGTGCGTTATTCAGAGGCTAATAACTCATTCACTATGGGTAATAAACTACATCTAGAAGCACATTATTAATGTTCGATATCCTATCATCACATTGCACGTTCTTATTTGTTTTTATGTGTTATAAATACATTTAAAATCTCCTTCTAAAAAAGTGACTAAAATTATTGATGGCATGCATCTTTTGCTAAAGGTGACGTTCTAATAAGTTGAGGATTACACTAATGGATAGATAATTAACGTTTTATTTTATTTCAAAACATCGCTTGTCTTTTTTATCAAAATCATTTCAATTTTTTTGTGAAATTTATGATAAAAAACGTTTTTCCAAAAAAACAACCGACTTCCAAAAAAAAAACACTAAAAGACGTGAAAAATAAATTTAATTTCGGAAGTCGGTGTCTTTGGTGTTGTATTTTCTCTTTTGGCCACCGACTTCCGAAATTAAAGTTATTTTTCACGTCTTTTAGTGTTTTTTTTGGAAGTCGGTTGTTTTTTTGGAAAAAAGTTTTTATTTTTCACTTTTTAGTTGCGGTACCTACCCCACACAAATTCGTATACCACTACTTGGTGTGTAAATAACAGTGACAGGAAATTATTAACACATCATCCATATAAACTAAGTGGAAAAATATGCAGTATTAAGGATAACTCAAAAACTGCTGGTCAGACCTTGATCAAATTTAAATGAGACCACATGTGAAGCATCACCTATCAAATAAAAAAAGAATCATCCAAATCGGTTCACCCAGAAAAAAGTTATGAGCTAACACACATAAAAAAAAAAAAACATACAGACGAATTGAGAACCTCCTCTTTTTTGTGAAGTCGGTTAATGAGCGTGCGCAGGGAGCGAGACAGAGCGAGACTCAGCGACGGGACAGAGAAGGACCGAACGCTCAAGGCCGTTTGGTCGGGAAAGCGCCTTAAAAGAGATGTAGACAACGTGTGTAAGAGTCGAAGGGAAAACAAAATAGGTACTTACATAAAATCGAAAACAATTTTCCAATTTAAATACACACAATATGAGAATATACTTACATACTACTAAAATAAATAAAAATACTAGTTGCGCCCCGCGGTTTCTCCCGCAGCGGTATGAAATATACTTCACGACCTATTCTCAGAGCTACCAAATATACACAAAAAAAAATCATAAAAATTGGTCAAGCCGTTTCGGAGGAGTTCGAAAACAAACACTGTGACACGAGATTTTTATAGAAGACAAGCTGACCCGACAGACGTTGTCCTGTATTAACTGTGAATGTCATATGTCGTTTAGTTTTAGTTTTGATTATAGACTAAAACTAAAACTATCGACTCATCTATCAACCATCTGTGTTAAACAATATTTGCAGCGCGCATTCTGTCAATCGCTGACAGTTATTTCAAACAACTGACAGCTATGTAAAATTCATATTGGCGTTAAGTTTTCTTAAAATTTGTAATGTTCCGATCAACTTCCTTATTTTTTTATTTCATAAGATCCTTCTCCTGACAATAACGAACACAACAAAAGAAAAAATTGTGAAATCGGTCCAGCCGTTCACGCGTGATGGCGTGACCAAGGGAAATAGGGATTCATTTTTATATATAATATATATATATAGATATAGAATAGAATAGATAATATAATTTAAATAATAAATACATATGCAATTATGACAGAGTGGAAAGATAGTGTTCCCATAACACTAGTAGGTAAGTACTTAGGTACTTTCGTTTGTGCGCTAATGCTGCTAGACTGCCTTTTTATTTTCGTGGTGGCAAGTGGCACTGACATGGGGCCTATCCTATGGGTTCGAGTCCAAAAACTGTTATTGTTTTTTTTTCATCAGAAAGTCATTAGCAACTCTTCAGTAGATTTCGGTCCGGTTAAAGAAAAAAGGTTTTAGGGCCTTATTCATCATTATCAGCCAACAGCAGTCCACTTGCTGGTTAAAGGACTCTCCAATCGCACGCCATTCAGCTCGATACTCGGCAACGCTTATCCAGCTGCTACCAGCTAACCTGCGAAAATCGTCGCACCAGCTAGTCTAAGGCCATCCGGCTGGACCGGGGATACCGCACGGTCTCCTGCGAGGCGCCGAGCCTCATTGTCGGATTGCCGCCATGGGATCTGGAAGCAAAAGTCCTCGCACATATTTGGGAGTGGCGCGAGGAGGCGAAACGCCGAGGCGTAACTCCGCTGCCACGAGAAATCGCGGCACAGCGGACAGAGCTCCGGCGGGATCTCATGGCGGCATGAAGAGTGCGACTGTCGCAACCCAGCGCTGGGCACACCACAATTGCGGCGGTAAGTTCCCTCTTTGAGGAGTGGCTTGAGAGGCGCCACGGTGTTCTCACCTTCCGCCTGACGCAGGTCCTCACCGGACAAGGCTGTTTCAGGAGGTTCCTGTTTCGGATAAGGCGTGAGGAAACGCCCGGGTGTTATCATTGTGTGGATCGACTGGAGGACACGGTGAAGCAAAGAGAGGGAATGGGAAGCCGTCACTTCCTTCTGCGAAGCAGTAATGCTCGCGAAGGAGGAGGCGGAGCGCGTGAGGGTGAGGCAATCGTTGCGCCCTCACGTCCCTAGTGGCCGCAGGACGAGACACCCTGGGCGTCGGGAGTCGATTGCCGACTGCCGGCCACCGTAGGGGCGGGCTTGCGGACGGCGAGCAATGGGCAGCTCGCCGCCGTCCGGTAAGGACCAGGCCCGGGTCGACGGCGCGTCGTATTCCACTCGCGCATCAAAGTGATGTCAGCATCATTGACGGGGTTCGATAGGGCCGATGCCTGCCGGGGTCGCGCATTGTTCGAAAGAGTTACCGGGGCCCTGGCGCACAGGCAACTGAAGGAACACGGGTGGGTTTTAGCCAGTAAGAGTCTGACACGCCGTTCCGCTCCGCCCAGAGCGGGAGAGGTCATTTGATGAATTCCAATTCCCACCCAAAAAAAAAAAAGCTAGTCTAAGGCCGTCCTACCTTACGTTTGCCGATTCGAGGTCTCCACTCAAGAATACGTTAAGCTGCGTCCACATATCTTATTTTGTCCATACCTACAGTTCCTCCGTTCCGTATCCGCGTCGTGATCCCAGTGCGCCTGTTTGGACGCCGTTCGGAACAGTACGGCGGTGTTACGGCGCCTCGGACCACATCGAGGTACGCCCCGATCCCTCATATCTGGACGCAGCTTGAGGGCCAGCGTAGTAAGCACCTCTGTCTGAAATGAAGGTTATTTTTAATTTTTTATTGGAATACTGGTTTGAAAGAAAAATTATGTGTATAATCGAATACCGCTCCCCATTACTCTGCTACGCGACGCGCTTTTGTCTTAGCTAAAGCTTCGTCCACATATATATGTTCTTTTGTCCGTACCGTTCCTCCGTTCCGTATCCGCGTCGCGATTCAAGAACGCTAGTTTGGTCGCGAGGGATCGGGGCGTACTTAGATGCGTTCGAAAGCGCAGTAACGCTGCGCCGCGCCGTACCGTTCCGAACGACGTCCAAACTAGCGTTCTTGGATCGCGACGCGTATACGTAACGGAGAAACGGTACGGACATAAGAACTTATCTGCACGTAGCTTTATTCTATGGTACTTATAATGATGTTATGTTAAACATTTATTGGCTTACCGTTAGTTTATTGATACTCAGACTCGTATGTGGGCCTACAGTTTTCGCTTTACTCATTTACCCGTTTTCATCGATACTTAGAACTTTATTGTATTAGAAAAATATGGAGTATATTTTCATGCATTTAAGAATCGATTTTTTACAGAACAATCTCATATTTGGCTTCCCTTCAAACTCTGCCCGGGTTATAAGGGAAACCAGATTCCATTAAAACCTGGGGAGGGTTTTTATTTAATTAAATAGTCGACCTTTTAGTGTCAAGAGTCCTGAAGATGTGCTGATTTCGATCCGCAACAGATGGTCTATTAACGTAAATCTTGTCCTACCGCAAGCACCATTAACTTAGTTGGATTAAAGGGGATATTTGTAAATGCAATCCACATTGCCTATATATATATATATGGACCTTGACCAGTCAATCACGTATATCATTACCTTGATTGATTAATCGCAATACTTGTAGCAGTAGGTAATGACTTGATGTAAAACATTAATTTATTAGTCATTACAATACATAGCAGTTTAATACCGGTACAGTAGATCATTAGTATGTAACGTATGCAGGCTTTATTATTCACATACGTGTTCGAGTGGGCGGTAATCTAAATAGGTACGTATATTTTATATAAAAGTATATATCCTAATGACGGATACAGCCTAAGCAACGCTGAAGATATCAACTTGAATTTTGAAGAGAAAACAACGTTTTAAAAAAAATTAAAACTTTTAAGGGGGAGAAAAGGGAGAATTTCGTTTAAAGAGACTACATGCCCTAAACGCAAATTTATAATGCCTAAAAATATATGATCCACTGCAGTAACCAAAATCAGAAAAATATATGATATTCTGCAGGACATATGCTAGTTAGATAGTGTATTGAAAACATAATACAATTAACTTGATATGATAGAAAAAAATCACGAATATACCTCTAAAAATTTTTTTTAACGAGTAAAAACCATACTTATATACGTGCAAACATTCAGTTTTTTTGTCAGATTATTCTACAAGCAACATACTAACGTAATAGTGTTTTAATTTATTAGCCCAATGAATAGATTTTTTGTAAATCCATATTTGCTTCATATTTTGCAATAAATTACCAGCGTTGTGTCATCGCGCGTCTCTTTCTTTTGTATGCAATCCGACAGTGACCGCGCTTTAGCTCTTGTAAGCCCCTTAAATGAAAAAGATGCAGGTAAATACTATTAAATACTGATTAGAAACCTCCCCCCCCTCCCCCCCTTCTCTCTCCTCCTCCTTTAAATTGGTAGTTATACTGTTTTACTTTCATTTATAAGGACCATACAATTAATGTCATTGGGGTTTGTAAACTCAAAGACTATAATATCTAAGTAAATAATAAAGCTTAGCTATGTAAATATTACTACAACAGTAGAACATTGGTATGTAACGTATGCAGTCGATTATTATTCACATACGTGTTCGAGTAGGCGGTAATGACGAATAAATTATTGGAGAATTTGGTGTCGTGTCCCGAGTCGCCTTGTGCCAATTGTTGCTCTATTTGAATTTGTTGTGTTTTTAACTTCTATAGTTGTTTAATCTTCTATTTTGAGAGCTTAGCATATCTGAGCATCACGCTAATTGCGTAACAGACTATCAATCACAATCTGAATCATTTTGAAGCCTATTGCTAATCCATTGCTTCATATGTTCGAAAAATTTGTCTGCTCAACAACTTAAATAACGCAATGAATGTTGCTGAACTGTCAAAATGACAGCCATTCCTACTGTTAGTGCATGGTCTAAAAAAACAAGGTCTGGCATTCCGGGAGTGACCACTTTATTGCAACAAAACACGAATTATGGAAACATTTGCAGTCACCATTCTGTTAAAAAATATATTGCATTTTAATTGTCGTTTCGTTTCTAATCAAACGAAACAATTCAATTTAAACGTTTACCATCGTAATTAGTAGTTAAAATGTCATTGTTTTATTAGGTTCGCACAGGTAATAAAGGCGGTTGGGGAGTTATTATTACGTACTACTGGTAACACAGCGGTGATGACGTAGGCTTGTGTCTCCCACGTGATCACTGTGTCTCGGAATGGTGTACCTGGTGAAGTATATTATTATACCATGTGTTAGTGTGTTACGCAATTACCCCGCTGGTTAAGTTTGTGGGTTTTTTCTCTTGCTATTCTCTTCTGGTAACATTGGCGTATGCGCAATCACTGACTGCAAACAAAATACTGCATTTTGTTCCTCAGAATTCATATCACCACATCTTGGTTTTGTGGCTTATGATGTCAGAAGTCCAAGCTTAGTCCATTTGTGACGGAACTTACGTCACTTCCTTATTAACACCTACATTATGATAACTCCAAACCTTTTTTTTTTTTTTTGGTTGGGCTATCATCAAATGACCTCTCCCGCTCTGAGCGGAGCGGGAGAGCGTGTCAGAGTCTTAGTCTCTTACTGACTAAAATTCACCCGTGTTCCTTAAGTTGCCTGTGCGCCAGGGCCACGGTAACTCTTTCGAACAATCCGCGACCCCGATAAAACCTGTAAATCCTTCTCAGTTAAAAATACATTTACTTATACTTACCTATGTGCCAACTTTCTTGGTGTTCGGTCAAACGGTGAGTTCACTCTAGACTCACGAAATGCATTCCTTATACTTATATTTAAAAAAAAAAAACATACAGTCGAATTGAGAACCTCCTCCTTTTTTTGAAGTGGGTTAAAAAAATAACTCTTAACACACTACTAAAGTTTCTAATAATCAATTCAATCATGATTCGAAAGATACTTAGCGCCATCTAGCGTCCAAAAGCAAATTGTGACGTCAAAAGTTATTGTTCTTTCCCTCGGGAACAGTATTTTTTTCTAGGTGAATGGTACCCTATGTCGTTTTCTGTACCCCTGACAACGTATATGCAAAATTTCATGATGATCAGTTCAGTGGTTTAACCGTGAAAAGGTAAACAACAAACAAAAAACCAAACAAACTTACTTTCGCATTCCTAATATTAGTTAGGAAGTTACGATTCCTGATGACACCACACATCAATACAGATTCCACATACCAAACAGGACCTCTGAACATACATATCTCATCCCGTACAATCTGGTCGGCGATCCATCAGGCGATCCCGTCGACTCTTGCGCAATTATTCAAATCAGCTGCGTATTGTCACTGGCGATGCGATCGTTTGGCTTTAGCTAGCAACTGTTGGAAGCTGATTTAGATAATATGATGTGGTAGGAATAACGCTTCATTATATTTAAAGTTTCTAAATCATCAAATCATAATCATTATAGTTACAAATCCACATAACAATAATAACATAGGCCGCTGAAATCACATATTCATAATTACGTGCGCGCAATTACTGGAACTTTTATAACCACGATTTTGTAGGGCTGCTAATACTGCAACCTATTAACTTTGAGTGAACTTTATTCATGAGTGAAGTGCAGTGATCTCACCAGAAAGCACCGAAGCCCAGTACCGAATAAAACACCGATTAATGAAGCCACGTGGAGCCAGCTAGCTAAATAGCCCACACCAGTATTCCAGGTCTATCCTTACTCCCTTCCTCAGCGACGAATGCTCTCTTCGAACGCGTCACGTAATTAGTAATGAACCCGCGCACAGTTGGTACCTAAAATCACCGCAAACGTAATACCAATAAATAATTAACCCTCCATTTTTTTTGTGTTTTTCTTAACTCCTTTGTCTGACAATAAGTACCTATTGTTTATGTTTCCCTTAAGGGGGATGCGCCAAGGTAGCCCGCGAAATTCTTTTTTTTTTACGTTTTTTGCAATTTGCAGGTCAGTATCAGGTTGTATGTTGATATCTAAACATGATTCGCCGCCATATCAAATAATTATTTATAGAATTATAATCATAAAAATCATCAATACATCCGTATAAGTTCATATTACCCTATTGAATGACTATTTCCTGAAATTAAAATTTTCGTTATTTTTCATCAGAAAAAATAGCAAGAAGGCAAATTAGGAATAAATTATCTTTAAGTTTCTACAATTTCAGTTTTCCAAAAATGTGGTGACATTTATTTTAGTTCAAGATGTAGCTTTGCGTAAGCCGTATTTGATCACATCCATATTATACTATCCATACTAATATTGTAAATGCGAAAGAAACTCTGTCTGTCTGATTGTTACATTCTCACGCCTTAATGGCTGCACGGATTCGGATGGAATTTTCCACACGGATAGACCATGGCCTGGGTTTCGGAAATTAGTAGGATACTTTTTATTCTGGTAGTACGTTCCCGTGTGATAATTTCCGACGTCCTCGTGGACAAAGCCGCAGCGAAGTCACTTCTGTGTCCCACTAGATTGCATGAAGGATCATACCCACCACCGACTCCTTGTTTTGGAACATTTTATAATCATGAGAGACACTGTACGTCCACTGCTGAACTTAGCTTGTAGGTAGAAGTTTTCTAAGAATAGCTTAGGTAGGTGGTTGAAACAAAAATGATTGTCCTTTAAACGGCAAAACAATGCCAACTCCTGTGTAGAAAACACTATCTCC
Source organism: Griposia aprilina (assembly GCA_916610205.1). Classification (NCBI taxonomy): domain Eukaryota; kingdom Metazoa; phylum Arthropoda; class Insecta; order Lepidoptera; family Noctuidae; genus Griposia; species Griposia aprilina. Next base: position 16,919,855 of record OU744302.1, read on the forward strand.
ACAAGGAAACGCGAACAATGATCCCGAATGGTATTGTTTTAGAGGAACATCTAGTTACAGGCAGTTAGTGGCGACGCGCGACGCGTGCGCACTATCTGATCACATGTCGCGTGTCGCATAACTTCCTCACTGCTGTCGTAAGGAGATTGAGTTCAGGATTGCGTGCGCGCAGTCTTTGGAAGGATGTTAGAACTTTTTACCCGACTGAGGAGGGATAAAAGGAGGGTTATGTTTTTGTGGTTGTTGTTTGTATTGAGGTGATGAAAAAAAATTAGAACAATAAACACGGAAACGCTATCTCCGCGAACAATGATCTCAAATGGTCTCGCATAAGAGGAACATTTGGTTACAGGCCGTTAGTGGCGACGCGCGACGCGTGCGCACTATCTGATCACATGTCGCAAGTCGCGTAACTTCCCCGCTACTGTCGTAAGCAGATTGAGTTTAGGATTGCGTGCGCGCAGTCTTTGGTATGGAAGGATATTATCGGTTAAAACCTATTTAGCCGACTGCAGCGAATACTTAAGGGAGGATTATGATTTTGTTTTTTGAAACAATGTAACAGTAAGAAGCGGATGGCTGTCTAAAATTCAATTTAATACATTTAAATCTATATAAAGTTCGAATATGGTTATTTTTAATTATTAATCTAAAAGTTTACTACCAGCTAGATAATTTAGAAACTAACAGTTTTATTGTGATATTGGTCAAGTTGTTTATATCTAAATTTAAGTATAATTCACCTTTAAATCTCGTCATAGACCAGTGATTACTGCAAACATTTAATCCCCAGTCCCTTATTTAGTAATGCGTTTCTATCGATCAACACAATGACGGCCAATATTATTGACCCTTCCAAAATATTTCTTTAAAAACTTCGTCATCTTAAATACTTATCGCTCTACATGTTCAATGTTCACATGTAAATCCTGGTACTATCCATAACCGACCAATCTTGTAACACAAGTTCAAGTACGTAGTGCAAGAAGTTACAACAATGTATAGGACAGTCGCGCGCGCCGCTCGTGCCTCTAATCATCTGCCGTAGTATATCGCGATCCAGAAGCTATCCGAGCTGAATAGATCCAGTACAATGGAGGCCAAATAAATAGTAACAGACAAAAAAAATGCTGAAATTAATGTTATTGCATGTTTAATATAGGGTTTAGAATAGTATCTTAGCATACTGCTAAGTGTGGTGGAGTAGCAAAAGCATTAAAAGAATATTAATTGATGATTATTAATTCTGCAATCCAATTAAAGAGAAAAGTTTTGTATATTTGTACGTTACTTTGTTACGCTTTCACGCTAAAACGGTTGAACGGGTTTGGATGTAATTTGGCACATGGGCAGACTATGATCTCGATTAGGACATAAAATATTTTTTATCCAAATATTCCCATCTCAACACTTATCCACAGCTTAGGACCGCTGATCCCATCCCAAATAGTTGCGTGGTTATTTTAATTTTTCTTTTTTTTCTCCTTACGGTTTATTATCCAATAATCTGTTCTATATTTATATTATTGGGTCCCATATTAGTGTCTTGTTGTCAAAGTTAATAATAATTAATTTTATGCAAAAACTATCATGAACACTTACTTACACTTCCGGCCATAATTACTACATCACCCGCAAGTGCTGCCATTACGACCGTCGATAGACTAATACGCTCTTATGAACTTATTTATTCATATAAATCTTCATACAAACGGCTTCATTAACTTAAACAGGTAATGTATTTAAATGTATAAGTTAATTTGGCCGCCAGCAAACGCATTTATCTGCGTGTGTTACAGTTATAGTTATAAATAAGGCATCGCGGGGTCTAAAACATTACTCATGAGCTGAGCTTGGCGGCGCCCGCACCGTCATATATTGCCGAGTGGACTGAATACCTCTTGTATTTTATGCTGTATACTTATTTATGGTTGTATTTGTATATTCATTGGTATGTGGATCTGATGAAAAGTTTGCTGATGTGTGAAATAGATTTGTGATATCTTTTCTGAGTTTGAGTACATAACATAACATAAACATAACATCACGCCTGTATTCCCCGAAGGGTGAGAGGTGTACCTATAGCACACCCACATTTCGCCAGTTATGTTTAAGTCCCATGTAATAGGGGGCGAGCCTATTGCCATCAACCGGGCACAAATCCAGACTCCGTGCTGCTACCGAGAAATTCCAGATGGAAAAACCCTATAACACTTTGCCCGACCCGGGAATCGAACCCAGGACCTCATGCTCAGCAGCAGCGCTTGCGACCACTAGACCAACGAGGTAGTAGTAGTGTTTGAGTATACCTTTAATATTTGCCTTCCTTTGAGCCTATGAATTTACTTTCAATCGAGTTGTGTTTTCCAAAAATACTGCATTAATAGTTTGTATTATATTGGTGTTGCTGGCACAGTCCTCCTTGGCCAATACGAAAATCTGTTGACAATCTATTTGTTATTTGGAGTGGAGCTTCAAATTCACGAAATGAATTGGACATGGATCCCTCCTAACATAGGAGATTTTGCTCTTTCTCATTAGGCTCGACAAAAGCTTTGATTTATGGACTTGTATCGAGTAACTTAGCTCACAGTGCAGTGCCATTAGCAGTCAATCAGTCATCGATGTGGTGCATATAGGCTGTCGAGCATTAATAAATTAAATCTTATAATCATCTAATCAATTCATACGAACTTATTTGTAAAGCTGAGTATAGATGATTAGCTTTATACGCTTCACATACGCGTCGCTAATTATGAACTCAGAAATCTGTAAGTTCCAAACAAGGCAAGTCGCGTTGCAATCATATACAGGCGCGATGAAAACTACTACTACTATTTATAGTCTATACTATGCCTAACTCCAAGATAATAAATGTCAAAGTATGGAACTTGAATCCCACATTAAGTAATTCAAGTCTTCGTATACATATGAGCCTTATAGTAACCTCCTTACTTAGGTAAGTGTTACGACCGCGATACGCTTAGATAGTGAGTGTTCCAGCATTTTATGTATTTCTATTATTAGATCTCTGACTTGATAATCCTGTATCTTTAGTTTTATTAATCCTGGGATATGTTTGTCTTTTTTAAACACTTTTTTGAACTTATAAGGGTTGTGAAGAGAATTTGATCAGTAGCATTTCATGTGGTAAATTGAGTATTTTTTTTTAAATGAACGAGCACAAATGTAACAGCTAATATGAATGCCTCCTAACTATAGTATAGCTGTGAGCCTGTGTAAGATATACTTTAATCAAAATTTTTCACAAGCACTTTTCTTCAGTATATTCTGCCCAAGTAAAAACCCAATAAATCATTTGATAGTTTTTAGAAAAAAACTCCTTGTAAATAAACATTAAAAATAGAAATGATGCTCATAGAAATTAGGCACCAGGTGACGCCATGGGTAAAGCTTATAGTAAAAAAGCTGTTATTAATAAACTATGTGGAACATCGTTATACAGTTAAAACTTACAAAGTAACTATAATCCTAGAATTTTACGATCGGCAGTCACTTCTCAAAGGATTTAATGGGAAATTCGTTTCGTTGAATGCTCAGCATAATGCGACGTTATTTGCATAACTTACGAGCATATCAGCACTGATGGAGAGGCCTGGCTGGAAGCGTCATGTTAGTAAGGGAAGGGGACACTTCTAGGTAATGTGCCCATAAGTAGATCTTGGTGACGGAAGCGGGAGTGAGTTATGTATTTAATATAATACAGTAGATTTTAAATATATATTTACTTTAGGACTACCATAGTAACTAAGTAGCAGTAGTAGTTAGTTTTGTTTTGTTAATTAATTCCAAAATTTTAAACTTTCAGTACAATTATCTGTATTTTTTTTATTTTATTTTGGGATTTAAAGATGTTATTATTATTATATTTTTATATTAATATATCTCCGTACCTAGAGGTCCCGGACCTTTGGAAGGCGTATGAGGGGCCGAAGCCAACTCGCAGAGGCCCCTTAGATTTTTTTTTTATGGAATGAGGCACCAACCGACGATTATCCCTGTATGCACTGTGGACAACCTCCGGTTGGTGTCGGACTATTGCAGAATATGGAAACAAAGTTATTGGACTATTGACTGGGGTAGCTTAAGTGGACTGGTTATCTAGTATTATGGGAAGACTATGGCCCCTGCCTAACCAATGTTTTATATATAAAATACACGGATGAAATGGCAGGGGGTGACTTGCACACTCAATAATGGGCCCCCGAAAACGGTCGCTAGCACATAGTGTCGTAGCGACAATGGGGCAACATGTCCTGAGGTGCTTATGAGGAGTGGAGAGGTATCCTACGGCTATCAGGACAATCCCGGAAGTACGGTCAAGATACCTACCAGCATCTTACTGGAATACTTCCTTCCTCTGAGCACGTTTGCTCTTGCAAATCTCCACTCAAGCCGGCCAATAAAGGCAAGAAAGAGGTGGGAACTCTGTTGCTCGTCATTGTTCACCCCAGCCGGCCAGTAAAGGCAAGCTAGAGGTGAGGAACAAAACTTCTCCCGAAAGGTAGGGTCCGTGGGGTCGCTACTGGCCAACAGCTCGCTACATGCTGCCCTGCGGGTTTTCAGAGCCACGTTAGCCACGCCAGTAATTTCTAATTCGTGTGTCCGCCCCCCACGTGATTAGATGGTCAATCAGGACGTGTGGTTGTTTAGGGGGGTTATTATTATTATAGTAACCGGTACTACTAACACCTACTGTGGATGAAAATCTTGTCTTTTGAATAACTGTATAATACCTATATTATGTATACTAAAATATCGCTTTTAGCTTCCATAATGGGAGATAAAAGAATCAGCCCATCATCTGATAAAATACTACTAAATATCAGCCCCGCATTAGACCACTACAATAAACAAATTTAAAACAAACACCGCGAAAATCCTGACACAAAATCCAGCGAACATTGAATTCCCGTACCGATCACACATGCCCCATAAACTTACGACAAACTTACACTATTCAACATAAAGTAATAAACAGCAACAAAGTACCAGGAGATCATAGGTTTTATGAGGTTTAATTGTGTGTACGAGCGCAGTCATATAATGGACGCGGCTGGACTCCTGGGCAACGGTGCCGCGAGTTATAGCCGATATATAGCAGCGGGTAGTCGCCGACGCGCGGCCGTGTGTTGCAGCGACGTGTGCTCTACAAGAATAGGAAAATTATGGAATGGACTGATCGGTGATGCTTTTAAATATATATTTTGTTATGATTTATGAGTTTGAGACAGGATGGAGGGCAAGAAAAGAGTGTTGTGGGGAGGTAACTTGGGAGAGGCCTTAGTCCAGCTGAGGACGTCGATAAGCTGAGTAGATTGCTTGAAGGCTGAATCTGAGATTTGCAAGTACGTTACAGTATGAGATTCATTTTTATTTTTTTGCTAAACGGATTAAAAATAAAGCAAAGCTTTAAAAAAGAAGATTCAGTCAACGAAGGAGTCGAACTCAAAAGTAGACTACTAGGCAGATCCAACATCAGAGGAGATGACCATAGCGAAAATTTCAACCACTATTCTGGTCACTAAACCTTGGAAATGTTTCATGACCTCTATTAGAGGTCATGATAAAGGAAGACCTATATAAACCAAATTATGTTTCTAAAAACTCTATTTTGGACTCCGAAGGCTTGTTAAGCGACCTAGGCTTCTCCTCTGCATGCGTAGTCCACACGGAGATTGCGGCTGGCACACACCCAATCAGACAATGGTTGATTAAGCTGCTACGATTACTACCGCGTCCGTTACGCCGTCCTACACACCTTGCGGGCTCTGTCGCCCGTCTCCAGCGAGATAAAGCCCACAGCATGATATGTTTAATGAATTCACACATACACACATACATAACTTCAAGCCTGTATTCCCCGAAGTGTTAGGCAGAGGTGTACCTATAGCACACCCACATTTCGCCAGTTATGTTTAAGTCCCATGTAATAGGGGGCGAGCCTATTGCCATCAACCGGGCACAAATCCAGACTGCGGGCTGCTACCGAGAAATTCCAGATAGAAAAACCAGATAACACTTTTCCCGACCCGGGAATCGAACCCAGGACCTCATGCTCAGCAGTAGCGCTTGCGACCACTAGACCAACGAGGTAGTAATTCAATATCTACCAAATATACGGCAATTCCAAACCAATGGGATAAACATTCCAAAACAGTGCTTAGAAGTTCTTAAACCTCAAAGGCGACACGTGTGACTCGTGTAAGCAGCCTATCATCAGGTGACACTAGAAAACGACGAAAAAGTATTTAAATTCTTATTCATCATCCATATAGTCAATTTCTTGTCTCTGAAACGGCTAATATAGTATCCTAGTCGTCTCCTCTGCACGCGTAGTCCGCACGGAGAATGCGGCAGGCTACGCCCAATCAGACAATGGTTGATTTAGCTGCTACTACCGCGTCCGTTACGCCGTCCTACGCACCTTGCGGGCTCTGTCGCCTGTCTCCAGCGAGATATAGCCCGCCGCACGATATGTTAAATTGGACACACGCCTTCTAGCATTAACTTTGCTTGTGTGTCGGTACTGTTATAATATAGGAGCTTACGGTTGCGGCGTAGGTATTGCATGTTTTCTTTGTTCCTGTTCGATTATGGTTGGTTAAGGAGGTTGTTTGAGTCTAGCTTTGGACTAGAGTATGTCATTGTGGAATTGGGCTAGTGAGGTTTTGTTACAGCTTAAATATGGTTAAGGTTGTTTTTTCTTAGAATTGCGATGGAAGATGGAAACATTTTTGGTGTAGTTAAAATGCGTTAGATTGCTAGGTTTCAACGCGAAAAATGCCGTATTAGAACTTATTTTAGGAACCTGCACCCTAATTACATAACACACCGTTATTGCTAATCCATTGCTTCATATGTTCGAAACATTTGTCTGCTCAACAACGTAAATAACGCAATGAATGCTGTTGAACTGTCAAAGTAAAAGCCATTCATACTGTTAGTGCAATTACCCCGTGGTATTTTTGTCAACTAAATAGTGTTTCCAATTTTGTATGTAATGGCACTACTACATTCAGAATCGCTCCATGTAAAAGTAAGTGAGAAGCTATATACGAGTACTTAACACTTTATGTCTCTAGTAATCTCTCGATATGCGCCCGCAGATAAGAAAGTAATACACGATCAACTCCACTATTATGAGCATGTAAATTACTCATTTCACTGCAGAAAGCAAATAAAAACCTACTCAGTCACATTGAATGAATATTCAAGAATCTAGTAAAAACGACCATTTCAATTAAAACTAGGAAGCTTATAGGTGCGGCTCGAACACAATGAGATAAGATCTGTTATGAAATGTTACACATTTAAGGGTAAATTCAGACGGACAACACCACGACCGGTGCCGAAACGTGGACACTGACAGTCGGGCTGGTCCACAAATTTAGAGTCGCTCAGCGCCATGGAGCGGGCTATGTTCGGAGTTACTTTGAAGGATAAAATCAGAAAAGAAGTTATCAGGAAAAGAGCCGGAGTTACCGACATAGCTTGCAGAGTAAGCAAGCTGAAGTGGCAGTGTGGGCTGCCTATGTTTGTCGAAGGACCGATGACCGGTGAAACAGATGAGTCCTGGAGTGAAGACCGTGTATGATGCGTAGTGGGGGACACCTCCAGCTAGATTGACCGACGACCTCGAAAAGGTGGCTAGGACAGACTGGATGAAGAAGGCAAAAGGCAGGGTGTTGTGGCGCAGCATGGGAGAGGCCTATGTCCAGCAGTGGACTTCGATAGGCTGAATGTATTGATTGATTGACGCCACGATCACACCACGGGGGTGTACCACACTACGCATGCCGATACGTGGTCTTCGCTCCAGGACTCATCTGTTCCACCGGCTATCGGTCCTTCGACAAACATGGCCAGCCCACACAAAAAACATGTATTTAAAATATATATATAAAAATTAATCCCTATTTCCCTTGGTCACGCCATCACGCGTGAACGGCTGGAACGATTTCACTTTTCTTTTTTTTGTTGTGTTCTTTGTTGTCAGGAGAAGGATCTTATGAAATAAAAAAATATGGAAGTTGATCGGAACGTTACAAAATTTAAGAAAACTTAACGCTAATTGTAATTTTACATAACTGTCAGTTGTTTGAAATAACTGTCAGCGATTGTCAGAATGCGCGCTGCAAATATCGTTTAACACAGATGGATCGGTTGATAAATGAGTCGATAGTTTTAGTTGTAGTCAATAGTCAAAACTAAAACTAAACGACATATGACATTCATAGTTAAGACAGGACAACGTCTGTCGGGTCAGCTTGTTTAAAATAAAAATAAATAGGGTGACAAAATAAACAAGCCTTCGGCCCTGATGGAATTGGGCACTGCCCCCTATAAACATGGATGCGTTGTAATCCCAGGGTTTAAGCTGAAATATCTTATGCGCCCATCATTCTACACCGTCACCGATGATACCCTTTAAACCAGTACACACTAAAACGCTGCTTGGCAACACTGTCACTTTTAAATATGATCTAAGGTTCCCAACAGGGGCGGTGCCGCCCACTAGTGGGCGCTGGAGCTTTTCGTGGGGGTGGTAGGTAGAGAGGGAGAATTAATTTTTAATTTGTGATTATTAATAGACATATAAAACTGGTATAATTAACTATTATGAAAAGGGGGGCGTTGGAATTTTCTTTTTCTTGTAAAGGGGCGGTAGTCCGTAAAAGGTTGGGAACCTAAATAGTCCCAAAATTATTCGATATTCTACTTTTCAGCATTTCTTGTAATAGTTATGAGTTTGTATTACCTGAATTTAACACCAGTTCCAATTTTTATAAATATTTGGCTCAATATTTGATAATAACTAATAACTGCAGTGTTAATCGAGTTTTATTGCTGATCGTACGCTACGCGTTTTCACTTGATTTTGTTACCGGCAACATTTTTGCAACTGTGGTGTGGCAGTGATTGTGGCTCGTCTGAAACCAACAAGTGAACAAGTCTGTATGTCGCTAGCGCCGCGCCCCGGCGCCGCTCGTACAAATCCCTTAATTAAGCGCAAACCGATGGAAAATGTTATGCTTGTGTAAAAGCGAATGTATACCGGCCGTGTAAAATCTGTTTTAGTAATTATTGATACGATAACCCTCGAGTTCTAAATAGGGTTTCCTGTATTTAGTTTGTTGTTTAATTTAACATTATTAGGTGTTTGGTTATCAAAATGCTGATCTTAATATTTTTAACTCATTTATTAAGAGGTATATAACCGGGGAGGCCGGGGCCGGGGCCGGGGGGTGGTGGGGGGTGATCTGGCTTTGGAGAGCAGTGGTGGCTCAGTGGTAACGACCCCGACTTACGAGTTGTAGGTCGTGGTTTTGAACCCAAGCAGGCGCTTTACTTTGTGTGAATAATTTTATCACCAATGCTCTCAAAACGGTGAAGAAAAACATCGTGAGGAAACCGGCATGTCCTAGAACAAAAAATTCGAAGACATGTGACATCTACCAACCCGCACTGGGCCCGCGTGGTATATTACAGCCCATTCGGAAAGAGGCGGCCTGTGTCCAAGCATTAGGAACAGTATAGGCTGATTATGCTAATCTGGCTTTATATTTTCGTGACAAGACATGCAAAATTAAACTTGCATATTAAAGATCCGAGCTGGTAATCGTTAGCTCGACGTCTAACCAAATCGGTCATTCATAACATAACACATAACATAACATCACGCCTGTATTCCCCGAAGGGTTAGGCAGAGGTGTACCTATAGCACACCCACATTTCGCCAGTTATGTTTAAGTCCCATGTAATAGGGGGCGAGCCTATTGCCATCAACCGGGCACAAATCCAGACTCCGGGCTGCTACCGAGAAATTCCAGATGGAAAAACCCGATAACACTTTGCCCGACCCGGGAATCAAACCCAGGACCTCATGCTCAGCAGCAGCGCTTGCGACCACTAGACCAACGAGGCACTCATCGGTCATTCATTTCATGCAAAAACATCCTGTGTCTATTGCCAAATAAGTAGATCAGCTGAAGTCAGCTTCATCCAAATAGATAAAATCTGAAATAAAGATCTGCCACGGCTTATTTTAATTTAATTTAATATTTGAATGGTTTTTGTCTTTTTATTACGGACGCTTTTAACGTTCTGCATCGTTCTCACATGTATAATTTCAACATGAACGATGTAACCAATATTTTGTAACCATATTTTGATTTAAAAGAGTATCCATGGAGTTTCTTGCCCGTTCTTCTCCATAGGTACCTACTACGCTTTAGAATGGGCAACTAGCTTCATCTTTCTGACTGACCGACCCCTTGACAATTCAAAAGTGCCTGTAATTGGTAACTCAAGAAAGTCGGAGAAGCAAACTTTACTTGTGTTAAAGTATCTGAACTATCAGTCTGCCTTACAAACATACACACTAGCCTACTCTTCCCATGTTATTTCTATATCCTACTATCAAGTTTATACCACAGCAAAGGATCGCTATATTTACATGAAACAGTTTGATACGCGTCTCTACGCAATTACGATACAAGTATTCACCCGCATGTGGTATCGAAGACTTGATTGTACCTATTTTGCAAATCTTTGTAGTAGATTAGTTTGTGTGTGTGTCTTTGTAGTTTGAAGATTATCAGGGATGGGGTATGAAGTAACATAGTTTATATCAAGTATTTGTGATTGATCAATCTTTCGCGGCTTCCAACAGTGCATTTAGTTGAATAGGCTCCCTGAAATATGGAGTCGAAGTTAAAAATCATGTGTCACGGTGTTTCTTCGAAGAATATATTTAAAAAGGCCAACGATGAAGGTGGCCAACATAAATAGTGATGTGGGAACGCCTCCTATGATCATGTATGTCTTATGATGGGGCTCGTGGCTAAGTGTTTACAGCCGCACGGGTCGATCGAAGGTTCAGCTATGCTTGCCGTGGTCGGTTCGTAGATAGGTGACCGTCCTTTACAGATCGAGACTCCATCGTGCCTTCAAAAGCACGTTAATCCGTTGGTTCCGGCTGTCATTCGTCGAACTTTGACAGTCGTTACGGGTCTTCAGGAGCCCAAAAGTCTGACAACCAGTCTTACCAAGGGGTATCGTATTACCCAGTAACTGGGTTGTGGAGGTCAGATAGGCAGTCGCTCCATATAATATACTGGTATATTTCAGCTTTATCCGGTTAGACTTGAAGCCGACCCCAACATTGTCGAGATAAGGCTAGGTAGGTGATAATGGTGATGTATGTCTTCTTTAGTTCGTTAGAAAATACCTTTATAATGTGTATACCTACTCGTAGAATTAAAGGGTACATACATAATTAATTTTATATAAAACACAAAAATTGTTTCTACCTATGTCCGTTATAGACTTTAAAACCATCCAATCGGTTTGCCCGAAACTATTTTTATTAGAAAGGCAATAATGCGAAGATGGTTTTAAATTACTAAAACAATGGATAAAAGAACAACTTCATGAATGGGCCTAATGTGCCTGATGCATTGTTTTATTGTAGTAGCACACGCCGGGTATCCGCTAGTATGATAATAAACCAAGATTTTTTATGTGTGATTTAAACACAGGGAGGTATACCAACACACACACACACACACATTATTATAGCAACCCAATATACTCGTAATAATGGTAAGATATAAGAATAGCATTGAAAAGTCAATTCATGTTATATCGAAGTAAAACTAAAAGCGTACAGAATATTGAATACAAGAATATATTAACCTTATTAGTTTTATTTTAGTTTACAAGTTGTTTAAGCTAAACGGTGGGAAATTACCTTGTTAGGTAATAAATGGTAGGCTGTCGGTAATCAGGTGTAGTTTGGACTATTGAAACTAATTAATCGATAATATTCATTAGTATAAACGATGTACACCAGTAATAGGCATACTTTATAATATGAAAATGAAATGAGCTATGAAAAAAGATAATATCAGTCATAGATATGTGAATAGAAGAAGAAGGAAGGATGTGGAGGTTTTATAGTTTGTATTAAAACTTGATTCATTCCGTAAAATACTTTTTTACAAAAAAACAACCGACTTCCAAAAAAAACACAAAAAATAGTGAAAAATAACTTTAATTTCGGAAGTCTGTGTCTTTCGTTTTTGTATTTTCGTTTTTTACCACCCACTTCCAAAATTAACGTTATTTTTCACTTTTTTTGTTTATTTTTCGGAAGTCGGTTGTTTTTTTGCAAACAAGTTTTTATTTTTCACTTTTTGGTTGTGGTACCTTCCCCACACAAATTCGTATACCACTACTTGATATGTAAATAACAGTGACAGGAAGTTATTAACACATCATCTATACAAGCTTAGTGGAAAACATACACCTTATTAAGGATAACTCAAAAAGTACTGATAAAATCTTGATAAAATTTATATGGGACCACATGAGAAGCACTAGCTTTATAATAAAAAAAGAATCATCAAAATTGGTCCACCTAGAAAAAAGTGCTGAGCTAACACACGTAAAAAAAAATACAGTCGAATTGAGAACCTCCTCCTTTTTTTTAAATCAGTTAAAAATGTAGGGACTTTCTTTAGAAAATAAACCATATGTAAGCTATTATTGCATTATAATACATAAAATCGTAACAATTCACATTATCTGAGGCGTCATTAAGTAACAAATCAAAAATAAAACTGTGTTTAACGCAGTCATAGACATTACACCACTAAACCATTCCAATATTACATTAAAGGACCAAGTATAAAATAAACGATAGTGTTTAACCTAGTTTTAAAATCACAACATTATTCAGGCGACTTGTTCGACAGGTATGTATGGAATCACCGCGGAGATAGATATATCCAGCGCGCAGATTTGTGACTTCATTCCGACGCAGAATTATGTGACGGCTCTGACGGGTGAGATGTGACGCGGGCACACGCTCAAGAAGACAACGGGGAGTTTACACTGATCATCAAAATAGATATCTAGTTATTACAAAACACGTAAATACATATTTGAATTTGAAGTAAAGGGTCGTACTAATAACTGTATCCTGCAGAGACGAGGAGAAAGATGAAGACACGGAATAAGCTTCTCAAATAAGTCAGAACGTGAAAGAATAGAAAAAGATCATACGTATACGAAAAGACCAACCATACTCTTCAGATGGGTCTCGTCAGATGTGATGTAAAAATATCAAGTAGAATGGCAAAATTGTATTTAGGTGATAGATAGGAGTATATTCAGCGTGCAGATTTGCGACTTCATTCTGACGCAGAATTATGTGACGGCTCTGACGGGTAAGATGTGACGCTGGCACACTCTCAAGACGACAACAGAGTGTTTACACTTTATATGGAAAACTTAATGATTGATTAAGGTTATATGATAATAAATCGAAGGGCTGCGCAGTTTGAAAAGAGCTTCCTAGATTAAAATAACTTGAACCAGGAGAGATAAAACAGACCAAAAGGAATGCCTCTAGATTAGAAAAGATTAGCTTCATTCTTCTTATGGCTCTAAAAAGAAGTGACGTAGGTTATATTCAGGTTTAAATTAAAGAAGATTAAATTCCTCTATAACTGCCTAAATCAGCAAACACTTTCAAGAATAACTTAGCTGTCTTTTCCAAAACTCACGGACAATATACTCACTCCTCAACACCGAACACCCAACTCTCGCCATTGAAATTCAAATCTTACACAATAACAATAAAGTTTATATTCATTTGGTGTTCCAAACAAGGCTCTACAAGTCCGTCTGTCTGTCCCAGGTTGATGTGTAGCTAGTGCGTGTTACAGACTCCATTAGAGACGGGAATTATGGTCTGCTGTCGTGTTAAGCTATGCCTGGGGAATGTTGTGGCGACCACCACCATTTTTATACAATAATGAATTGATTTCCAGTGAATGGATTGTGGATTTGGAACTGCTTTTGAATTTTTCCTTATTATGGGGCTTTGTAAGGTTTTATTTTGGATGATCTTATGTTTTATTTTGTTAGTACTACGAATTGTGTGTTTTTGTATTGATGTTTTCGAATAATTGAAGGGGTCAATAGGTCGAGTTTGATCGGGGAGCTTAAGCTTTTGTATTTTTTTTGATTATAATGAAGAATGGTATATTGTACCTACATATGTTAAAACATAACTGGCGAAATGTGGGTGCGCTATAGGTACACCTCTGCCTAACCCTTCGGGGAATACAGGCGTGATGTTATCATGATGTTATATGTTAAAATAAATGAATAAATGACTTATGACTTAATGTTTATTATTATTACGTCGTCAGCAGAATGAGATGTGATTCTATGAACTAGTATTTGGTGAGTATATTTTAATTGAAAATATTAAGATTGCGAAAAATAAGAAGTAAATAAGTTTATAAGATTTTACATTGTTGTTAAGGTACATTTACGGACCCGTAGGGCACAGAAAAAAAGTAAAAAATAAAATAAAATTCTAAAACCAAAAAAAAAACCTTGCTGGTTTCGTTTTCTCCTCTACCGATCGTTATACCTCCAACAAGGTTTATTTTGTTTATATGTATGTATTAGTATTTATTCTTATAGTTACTTCCGAGCTATCTATCTTGATATTGCACCTGCCATGTTTTCTCTCTGAATCACCCTAAGGTTGACTAATAAAAAACACATTACCACTCCTTTGCGTCGCGCAGTCGGGTAAAAAAGGCCTCAGGCATTGAGTCCACCTTAGTACAGTATTTTTCACTTGTGCATAAAGTTTTAATAAATAAAATAATAATTAACAATTTTTTGTTAATAATAGATTATTAACATAATTTTTGTAAATTATTATAACATTTAATTTATATTGAGATCAGTACAGAGTTGTAAATGAAAGAGTTTACAATTCCTCTTACTTCATTTTGACGTTCTACTCATACATAGGTCTTGGAAGATGATTATTTTTGTCCTCTAGTAATTTTCACAAACATGATTGATTTACACTTAATTCTTAGTTATCACACGATGTTAAGTGCAGTGGTTACGGCAAATCTAATTTAGTTAAAGTTAGGTAATAAAATGCTTAAGTATTTGGTATTATCGTTGTTGTAACAAGAGCTGTTCTATGCAGTGTTGTTATATGCTGATTTATTTCGCTGGAGTTTCCTTGCATGAGGCAAATATGCTAGAGTTGCGAAATAACAATATATTAAGGAAAGTTAGATGTATGATGTCATTATAATAGTTACAGGTTGCGTTTTTAGATTCGTTTTGAAGTTATTGTTGATAGTATATAGCTAGGGACTGGGTTGTGTGTTTAAATGCGTCCTTTTGTCGATATAGTCGATAGAATTTAGGCTAAAATCAGCGGGGTAATTGCATAACACACTAATAGTAGGAATAGCTTTCATTTTGACAGTTCAACAACATTCATTGCTTTATTTACGTTGTTGAGCAGACAATTTTTTCGAACATATGAAACAATGGATTACGAATAGGGCTCAAAATAATTCAGATTGTGATAGTGTGTTACGTAATTAGGGTGCAGGTAGTATATGCATACCTCTGCTCATGCATTAGTAATATGAGGTAAAAAGTAGAGGATCCAGCGTGTTTAATTTTCAAATGAACATGCGCGCGCGCGTTTTATATATTTTTGGAAAGCTATGGTTTAAGGCGCTTCCCTGACCAAACGACCTTGAGCGTTCGGTCCTTCTCTGTCCTGTCACTGAGTCTCGATCTGTCTCGCTCCCTGCGCACGCTCATTTACCAAAAAATTCACACAAAAAAATGAAATTATTTTAATAAAAAAAGACAATTGATGTTTTGAAATAAAATAAAACGTGTATTATTTAGATTTTTAAATTATCTATCCATTAGTGTAATCTTCAAATTAATAGAACGTCACCTTTAGCAAAAGATGCATGCAATCAATAATTTTAGTCACTTTTTTACAAGGAGATTTTAAATGTATTTATAACACATAAAAACAATTAAGAACGTGCAATGTGATGATAGGATATCGAACATTAATATTGTGCTTTTAGATGTACTTTATTACCCATAGTGAATAAGTTAATAGCCTCTGAATAACGCACTATGGCAAGGTTTTGGTCGGGGTACCGCCTTAACATGGAAAAGTTTAAGTGGCATCGCAAACTTAATAAAACTTATGTTTGCTAAACACTAACCGAAACAAAGGAGATTATAAAATTGGGCAAGCGACACTTAAATGAAGAAGAATATTCCCACTAAGAGGACATAATAATATACTTGTAACTTGACCCCATTTTCAAATTAGTTTCACAAATTATAATATGATTCAACATCAGAGACGAGGTGCACAAAAGTCGTGATTTTGTAAACGTTGCCAAATTACACAGTGGTGGAAATGTGCCTAATTCTAGAGAATACAGTGCGCAGGAGTTTTCTATTAGCAAATGCGGTTTAAGGGTTATGACATGTTGGACTAAATACGACAGAAAAATAGCGCTATTTAGACTGTTGGATATACATATGTCCGACAGTTCAAAAAGAGAAACACACTGAGGAAATGACAGCTTGAGCAGTGGCGTTTTTATTGACATCGATAATATTTAAACATCACAGATTGGTCGATGAAATTACCTTCGTATTTGAGAAAATTATAATGAACATTATAAAAGAAAATGATGAAAAAAAAGACCCGGAAACTATGAAATTAATAAATAAATACAAAGGTTACGCCTGTTTTTTCCAGAAGTTTGTAGCTTTATAGCATATATATAAACAAGGGTTAACAAACTTTATCTGGTACTGCTCTACATAACATACTTAAACCTGACAAAATCTCGTTACCATCACACCAGTATCCACACTATCAATCAAAATCTGAATCATTTTGAAGCCTATTGCTAATCCATTGCTTCATATGTTCGAAAAATTTGTTTACTCAACAACGTTAATAACGCAATGAATGTTGTTGAACTGTCAAAATGAAAGCCATTCCTACTGTTAGTGTGTTACGCAATTACCCCACTGGTGTACAAAGGATAGCACCTCCTCCAACAAACGTAAATCACAATCAAGTAAATGATTATCTATTTATTTTAGCTCAATGGCCACGTCATTCCCAGAAAATAAGCGAATGTTTCCACCATCAATATTAATCCCAACCAGAATATTGTTCTCGTCTACAGTTTCTAATTGTGCAACTTAATTTCTGTCAAAACGTACTAAGTACTTGTGTTGAACGTTAAATGCGCGTGGGCAGCGGTCAGGTGGTTACAGATGTGTGATCTATATTGCTTTAGTCCGGATTTAATTCTGGTTTTATGTTTTTGTCTGATTTAGTGCTGATTTCGTATTGGTACATTCAATTGTTTAAAAGGTCAGGTAGTATAATTATTACAGCACCTACGGATTTTATGCCGGTATTGAAGATAGGTGTTACAAAGCATAGGTAACACTTAAAATCGCAGAAGAAGTAAATGTTGAAGGTGATGAAGTAAAGGGTAAAAATAATGTTCCCCGTAAAATTAGAAATTAATACACTCGACTTACGCTTTAATTTCTTTTTTGCAAGTTTTTCGTTTTAGGTTTAGTAATGATCTAATTAGGGATCCTTAAACAGTGTAACTATTTAATCTACATTTTAGTTCTAACACCCTGATTCCCTATTACCGCTACCCGCTCCTCCTGTATCTCAATCCGCAGTCAACCAGTATCGCTCGCTAGGACGACATTCCTACGGTGACCGCAAGCACACGCTCACTAGAAATTAATCACAATTATGTGACAGCGCAGCTCGACGCCGCAATCTCTTACTTGGGAGACACAGCTTGTGTGAACATGTTATACTTATTTAGATTTTGTTCCGTCATACACAATCAAGGACATTAATTTGATATATGGTCAGGAAATTTGGAATTGCTCGGCAAAGCTCGGTGCTTTAACGTCATCCGGTTTAGAATTGTACTGCAAGGATATTGGTTTGAATTATGGGATTTAATTTATGAATTGGTCGCATTGCATAATGCCTTCCATTTGTGCAGGTTTAATATTGCGCTTTGGAAGAAGGTTGTTTCTAAGAATGAAGCGATAATGATCAAGGACAATGGTGTTGCTCCATTATATTTTTATAACGGATTAGTTCACATTGATAATAAATGATCTACCAATATTTATGCATTTGCCATATTGCATAATGCCATCCCAATTAATTACAGGCAAGGTGAGTTGTCAACAAGTTGTATTAAAAAATACATAGATAGGTGATGACTTTAATTAGATTTATCGCATTTCATAAAGAAGAATGTAAAGATTGAAATGTTAAAGACAATTTGTAGATTGATCAGGTAGCATACGACCATCCATCTGTAGCTGGTACACTGCTTTGGAAGGCTGCATAGAACAATGAAATTGATTCCGATCAAGGATGATGTTCCTACTCCATTTGCACAATTCCCTGATAATAAATTATGTATTGAACCTCCAATCTTCAGCCCAGATTTAAACTTCAATACAAAATATATATACCTAGAACTACAGTAGAAAATTTAACGACACATTCACCTCTTATCTTTAGCGACAGTTGAAAAGCCTTTGTATTAAGTTAGGGACTAATAAATAAACTCTGATCTTTCGCGGGGTCACCTGCACCCGAGCAAAAGCTATCGCTGAAGGAATTCGTTTAAAGAAATAGACATATAAATCAATATAAAGTTTCCATTCGTGAAAAGATATAGGGGACTGAAGAAAACCAGTGTTTTGGAGATGGTAACGATTTAGGTCTAGTTATAATATTAAGGAGTAAAGTAAATTATTAGATTGGAGCTGATCTTTATCAGCCAGAACAAGTGACAATATTTGCAGTGTAGCTTTGAATTCAATTTAAGAGGCTTACAAGAGCTAAAGCGCGGTCAATGTCGGATTGCATAGAAAAGAAAGAGACGCGCGATGTCACAACATCATTCATTCATAATCAGCCTATAGTGTTCCCACTGCTGGGACACAGGCCTCCTCTCTTTGAGAGGGAATGGGCTGTAATCTACCACGCGGGCCCAGTGCGGGTTGGTAGATGTCACATGTCTTCGAATTTTTGGTTCTAGGACATGCCGGTTTCCTCACGGTGTTTCCCTTCATCGTTTTTGAGAGCAGTGTTGATGAAATTATTTACACAAAGTAAAGCGCCTGCCTGGGTTCGAACCCACAACCTACAACTCGTAAGTCGCGGCCGATACCACTGGGCCACCACTGCTCTCCCGCTGATTGATGTTACGACGCTGGTAATTTATTGCAAAATATGAAGCAATTATGGATTTACAAAAAATCTATTCATTGGACTAAAAAATTAAAACACTGTCACGTTAGTATGTTACTTGTAGAATAATCTGACAAAAAGTACGAACGTTAAAATATTTGTTTAGAGGTATCTTCGTGATTTTTTTCTATCAAATCAAGTTAATTGTATTATGTTTTCAACACACTATCTAACTAGCATATATCCAGAAGAATATTATATATTTTTCTGATTTTGGTTACTGCAGTGGATCATATATTTTTAGGCATTATAAATTTGCGTTTAGGTCATGTAGTCCCCTTAAGTAGTATTACAAACTGCGCAAGGTTATTATAGTTGTGACAGGTGTAAGGTGACAGTAAATATGTTTCAAACTAAGCCTTATAATAGTAATGCTTGATATTGATACCTCTATTATTATCGAACGTAAATAGAACGGACTCGTTTAAGTTACACAAAATGATATCTGTATGGACATCGTCGTTCTTTTGTTTCCATATTAAGAAGAAGTTCTAAATAAACACCAAAAAGTTTACTAATATACATGGATGACATGATTATCTCTTTTTACGTTATTATGAGGAGTTGCGACCTAATTAAGATTTTACTCGCCAAAAAAAAAACCGCAAAATCTTCTATTTATATTTCCCCATATTTTTCCAGTTTCCACATAAACTAGGAGTTCAGGACCACCTCGGTGAGGTTCGTTACACATATATCATTGGTTCGATAGCATCAGTCGCTTGCAAGTCTGAACAATGTGCTACCGTTCGACGTACACTGGCTTCAAATTGACTTTTATTGGCAGATATCTGATAGCTTTTAGACGGTACACTTATATTTTGTTGTTGATATTTGTTGTTAGTGTAGTGTCTTTAAGTGACTTAGGTTCTTAGTTCAGGGCCATTTATATTGTTTCGAATATTTCTTTTAAGACATAATCTTTTGCACTTCCTCTTCCTCTATTGCCTAATTATTTTTCACTTTACTTTTAATAATCGGACATATATTTATCTGCATTATTATTCCTTCTCTTTAAAAGGTCCCGTTAAATACCAGCAGATCACCAATTTATCACAATCAACAAATTACGTACGATATTCCATAAAACGCTTCTACCGATCCCGTCAACCATAAAAGCCCTAACAGTAATACAAGAAACAAAAGGCCTTAACATGAATGCAATTTGAAACCTACAAATTTGTAGTAAAACACGTTCTGAGCTATAATTTTGGGTTACAAACAGCTTCCAGGGTGTTTTCAATAGGTCCTCGATTACTTTGGCTCAACGGGCGAATAATTGGAAACCCAGTATTGAACGAAATCATAAACAATCACGCCTACGCCTCCGATTTACGGCTTTATCATTAGTTGGAGAGCGTTGGATCCATGTTGAAGCTGAAAAAGGATTGATTCGTCTGTCTGTGTTGATTGTTTCATCAACTGTGGGATGTTATTAATTTTCCTTTTGGAAAGAGTTCGCTCTTTTCGTGCATGTTCTTTGGTAATTTGTAATGCATTATCGAACATCGAACATTGTAAACCTAAGTTGTAAACGAATAGTTTTTATTTATTGACCGTTTTTTTTTATATTTCATCATGCTCAAAGCTCATTTGTTCTCTATTATGAGAAGTAACTATACACGATGTCTGTAGATTTTCTGAATTTAAAGGCTCCTTCAAACAGGCGTGACATGAGACGCGACACAAGGGCACTGCCTGTCCTGTCACGCGACGAGCGATGCCTTTGTATCGCGTCACGTGTCGCGCCTGTTTTAAGGAGCCTTAACAGACGTCCTAAAAGGTAAACCTACTGTTATTAACTTCAGACGATGATAGGGATAATGCTGATCATCATTATCATCTTTCCCAGAACACTAACGCTAATGAGGCGTCTAAAATTGTAATATATGTTTAACTGGCTCACCCCAAAATATTATTTGCAAGATTTTACACAGACACCACTACTACTTTCAAACTTATTTAAAGACATTATCTCAAAAGAGTTTAAACACAGAACTACAAAATCCTCCGCACAGCGAACTTTAGCTAGTGTCGCTAAAACTTTCATTACATAGTTCTAAGCCATCATGACTTCCGTCCAAGCAAAACCAAGACTTCAAACTAGTGTAAAATAAGTGGAACATGGAATTATCTTGCAATATCCGTGTTAGAGACTATATTATATCATCCTATGCAGAGCCGTACTACCAACCTGCATTAGGTTCGTAACACAGTGAGGGAAAGATGGTAAAAGATAGAAAAAAGAATTGTTACGTCAAAATTGAAATGTTTAAAAATAAATTGTTACGAAAAGACTAGTGATGACTGCCGTTAGTTCCGGATTTGTGAAAAAGTGCGTTACGAAATGGCTAAATGGTTTTATTTTTATTGATTTGTTTGTGTATACTTCTCAATCCAATTCGCTGCGTTTTTCGCAATGGATTGACTTTTAAATCTACTGTTTTTAATATTTTAAACTAGTAAAGAGCTGAATATTATAGAGGCTCACTTGAGTAATGCTGAAGTCAGTTTTGCTGTGCCACAGGCGATTTTCCGAATATTAACTATCAGGTGCTTTGGTATTTACTATTAAACATCATTTATTTTATGACTAGTCTTCTACAAATGTTAATTATTTTTTTCGGAAATTAGTGCGTTAGCGTAATATATCAGGCCCTTACTGTAGAAAAAAACTTTTGGTAGTGTAGAAGCGTTTTACAAAAAAAAAATGGTCTTGTGAATTCACATGCCTTTTTCCGATTTTTGACGCTTGATTGTTTTTTTTTATTATTTCCATTTTTCGGTGTCAAAGTCAAACTCTAATCATTTATTAAAAGTAGACCCTTAAAGGGCACTTTTGAACGTTAAAATTTACAAGAAAATAAAATTTATTCTAGGCACCTCTTCCAAAAAGTAGGTTCGTATGGAGAAGCATGAGCAAGAAACTCCATACTTACTCTTTTAAAATGTTTTACAATATTTTGTCTACATACATTATACTTATATGTGAAGACGATGTACCTACAATATAATTACTACACTCAATAGGTACCAAGGTAAGTATAGACACATTACGAAAGTAATGGCTCAAAGAAGTGGTCAAAGAGTACATCGCTCTCGGTACATCTCAGTACTTCTAAACAATACGTGTAGTATAGTATAGTATTAGTTTGATAACAATACACACCTCTGGGCTACAGATTGCTTTGAAAGTGGATTTCATTAGAACATACGGTTACTGGGTACTCTAACCGTGTTATTAAATTATATAGGGCGAAAGGTTAGTGCTTACGTCATGTTTATCATACAGGATGTTTTTAGAAAGTGTTTGAAGGATGTATAAGTTGTATTTAATATATATAGTTTGAAAAACAAATGTGTGTTGTTTAGTGACAAATGCGTGCACTGACTGGACACGTCCACTCATTCTGTGTGGTTTTTCCTCAAAAGACCATTTCAGACACAAATCTGCATGGTCTTCACATGATCTGACCAAGATTATGTCTGGACTTTAAAAGAGACTTTGACCTCTGAGTTTGTTTCGGCCTTTCTTATCAGAGTAGTCAGATATGAAACGCCGACCTCATCTAGTTTTAAAAATATGATTGACGTCTAAAAAGTGTTTGTACAAACTTACTTACAGAAATAAAATCATTTATCATTTGAAATGTTAATATTTTTGTTAGGATCAGAATTGGGCATTATCAAAAAAAAAAAAAAAAACATTTATTCAAACTAGTCTGAGAATCAGCACTTATTGAACGTCAAAATCAGTCAGTCCCCCAAAACGCCCGCCTTTCACCAGTTCCTAATGCTTTATCTGGGAAGAAGAAGGGGCGTAACAAACTGTCCAGCAACATAGCGATCTGTTCATTTAGAAGAACTGGATTCTATAGAACAGTCATTACGAAACATTAAATTAAATTATTTGGCATTACATGTCAGCTAGCACACGCTAATACGAGTATACCAACAAAAGCATTGAAAACTATACTCAAGCAGAAATAAATAATAAAAACGTAAACAGAACTTGATACCTAAATAAAAGCCTTCAGGCATAAAGGGCGTACCCACTTACATATGCAATGCTGCGTATGCGATTATAAGGTTTTGAAAGTCAACCGAAAAATTGTTTAACTGATGATGACGGCTAGACCAGCGGGGTAATTACGTAACACACTAACAGTAGGAATGGGTTGAATTTTCACAGTTCAACAACATGCATTGCGTTATCTACGTTGTTGAGCAGACAATTTTTTCTAACATATGAAGAAATGGATTAGCAATAGGCTTCAAAATGATTCAGCTTGTGATAGATAGTGTGTTACGTAATTAAGGTACAGTTGTGACCACGACCGCTCTGTCAAGAGCGAAGCGAAAAAGAAAAAAAACCGGCCAAGTGCGTGTACGCACAATGAAGGGTTCCGTAGTTGGGATGAATTTATCCCAAGAACAAACTTAACATTTAGTTGAAAAACATGTTCTCCCATACGTTTCAACTGCAAATGTAAGTTGGTCGACTATTACTCGTAAACTTGTACAGCCTACTTAGCTGTCATAGTTTTCCTTTTAATTTCGTTATTATATACTACTGCCGTGAATTTTTTCACATATCCAAAAGCAAACATTTAGCTGGCAGGGGGGAGAGGGAAACTTGACTAATTTAACAAAAATTAGTTTAAAGCTTCATTTTACGCAAACGGATCCGTGAATCGAAAAATGGTTTTGACAGACCCGTAATATTTTTGAATGGCCTATCCAACGATACCCCACTCCATGAGATAGACGAGGAAAAAAAACATCACAACTTTACGTGTCCAGGAGGTACCTTAATTTTTTTTTAAATTATTATATTATTTTACCACTTTTTCGGCGTGATTAATATGTATATCCATGTCAAATGATAGCTTTCTAGTACTAAGGGTCTTTTAGGTAAGCTGCGGACGGACGGACAGACGGACATGGTGAAACTATAAGGGTTCCTTGTTGACTGCAGAACCCTAAAAAGAAGAGTTACTTATAGTATGTATTTAAAAAAGGGGGTATTATTAGTTGGTTGAATTATTGATGTACTGTTATGATGGCATTTATGCATAGTCTTCTCTTATTCTTCCTTGAATATATCGTTGTAGCTTTCTTTAGTACAGTACTTACTTAATTAATGAATTAAATCAGCGATCTTTATTCATAACTGACAAGTCTTAAACCTTACCAACAAGAAAGAATACGGGTTTGCAGAAAGCCAGGTATTACTTTAATAGAATTAAATGCTCTTCTTCACCACATTGATATAGATTACACAAATCCATTCCATCATACAGGTAGATGATGCAAACGTAAGAAATTTAATCAGTTAAATGAATGTTTGTCACGGCGATCACGAAACACTCGTGTGTGGATCTTATATCGTTACCAAATTAATTTTAAAGATCTAAAACAGCATCTGCATCTTTAGAATGTACAATTTAAGGTCCAATATTCACTGAAAAACATTTCCTTAAAAGCATCTTGTCACATTCTGCAAAAATATAACTTTCCTCCCTCGTTAATTACTCCAGCTCTTACGTAGTACAAAATAAGGTTTAAATTCGGATGTTTTTTTGGTTCGTTGGCTGTACAATTAAATTTGTCATTGTGGTACACGTTCCTGTGACGTGTATATTTATCGGCGCCGGCGCAGCGCGTCCAAACACGGGCACTTCGCGCGAATGTGACCTAGATGTAACAGGTGCGGTTTGGCTGAGACGAATTTGGGAAGACAATGGACTTCTTTGTTCTTTTAGTAATTGAATTAAACCCTAGGCTTGGAGTCAGTAAAATATTCAAACGTTACTTAGCCATTTTTATTCGGAGCCTGGAGTCAGGGATCGCTTGTTGTGAAATGTTGACGATTAATTTCCATCCAGGAAATAAAAATGGCAAATTTTTGGCCGTAATTAAAGTAACCCAGAATTTACCAACAAATTTTATTTAACATATCAGCTTCTCTTTTGCTCAATGATACCTATTATGTCTTATATCTACCACCCATGTTTGGTTTTAATCCACAAATCACTCTATTTAAACACAATATTCGTGTGACATAGTCCGCATTCTTGCTATTGGCGATCACGAGTCCCGTGTTCGCTTATTAACGCTACAGGGGCGATATATCACGCCTCATACGGACGTCGCTTCACATACACACTATGCAATGCCGTAGAAGTGACAATGGAGAAGTTTCAAGGAAGATTTTAGAAGTAAAAAATGCACTGTAATTTTGGATGATCTTGCTGTTTTTAACTCTGGATTAGTGTAACTTTCTCATTATAAGCGGTCTAAATGTCCCAAAGAAACGTCGAAACCATGGCCTAATTGTGGCTATGACAGTAACTATAACACACCAAGAAATATAAAGTGATCAAATGATCGAATTGTCAGTATCCGAAAATATCCACAGTTTCTGCATTTGTGTGACGTAGGTCGCATTCTTGCTATTGGCGATCGCGAATCACGTGTTCGCTTATTAACGCAACAGGGGCGATATATCACGCCACATACGAACATCGCCTTACAATACTATGCAATGACGTAGAAGTGACAATTGAGGGAAATTTGCAAGAAAAAAGAAATAGAATGTAAGCATAAAAAATTGGCATGGAATGCAGGAGCGTTGCTCACGGATTCTTCTATATGAACGCAATAGAGATATAATTATAATGGAAGACAATTAAGGAGATGTTTTGTAAGACATCAAAAACAGGGCTCAAGCATTCTTCTGCTACAATGGCATAGATACAAAAGAAAACGAATACATATGGTGCTATCGAACATCCTGTTAGATACACTAAAGCTTTTTATCCAGTGCAGCATCTACAATATCTCTCTCTTCAGTCCATCCTACAAAAGCAATTTTCCCGGAAACTGACCATACAAGTTCAAAGCTGTTGTTTGTCCAGTCTATGAATCGCTAGCTACTAGAAATCTCATAGCATTGTATCGCTAGTAGGAAGTGATTTATTTAGAGCGAGCGCCGACTATATATCTGGAGATCGTGAGGCGTCTCGTACGGCCGTTGACCATTTACAGGTTCACTGGATATTGGCTAGTACTTTGTCTGTATGGGCTTTTTGTTATTTAGCCTAGTTTTTGGTGCATGGTGTCAGTAGTATCTTGTATTGGTTTATGGGCTACCATTCTTGGATTCTGAATTCAAGGTGAAATGTGTGAATTAGGTCCATTATTTCGAATGTCCTAATCATGTGGAAAATTCATTTGCATCGTTCAAATCAAATCAAATCAAAATATTTTATTTCACATAAACCAACATGGGCACTTATGAAACGTCAGAAGCTAGGTGCACGGTTCCAATTGGTTGTTTCCTATGGAGAAGAGCATTATTAGAAGGGGGTTTGGAAGCATACTGATGCTTTTTGGGAAATAAAGAATACTAAGAATAATTTTGAAACTGTCAACGTTTTCGGAAATTCATGCATCTAACAGCATCAAATGATGAGCTCATTTTAAACAATAAATCTTAGGAAACACTTATCGTACTGTAATCAAAAGTTATAATCTAATAATCTAATAAGGAGGAGTCAAATCAAAACGGGCTGCTTACGAGCCTAGTATGAAGATCCATAGTTTTCTTGTTCTTGTAATAATAAACAAATGTAGGATATTATTATAATAATAACAGCCGGGTATCCTCCTGCGTAACTTACTATAGTAAACTAAAAGCAACAGGTAATTCTATCGCTTCAGGGTGATCTACTAGTTACTAGTCAGTAGCCTTACATTGTTTCTTTGTAATCCCTTTATTATAGTATTGTATTATTTTGTAGCTTCATTCTATCAGTGTATACAACAGTTTATATAACATTGTTTGTCCGACCTTTTTCCATTTTTGTATGATTGTAAAAATTTACGACTTTATCAGTGTAGTAGCTTACATGTATATCGTTAAGATTTTAACATATTAGGGGGATGCGCCAAGGTAGCCCGCGAAATTTAAGTTTTCTTACGTTTTTTGCAATTTGCAGGTCAGTATCAGGTTGTATGGTGATCTAAATATGATTCGCGACCGTATTAAATATGGCTTTACAGAATTATAATCATTAGAATCAGCAATACAACTCCTTAAGTTAGAATTGCCGTCAAATGTCATGATTTCATGAAATAGTAATTCAATAGGGTAATATGAACTTATAGAGATATATTGCTGATTCTAATGATTATAATTCTGTAAAGCCATATTTGTTACGGTCGCGAATCATATTTTAATCAAAATACAACCTGACAGTGACCTGCAAATTGCAAAAAACGTAAGAAAATTTGAAATTCGCGGGCGACCCTGAAGGTTATGCCTTAAGCAATTTTACCACGTACCGGAAACGTAGCGATTGGAATGCCTCCCACAAGATGACCATGTGAAGGCCGCAGGAATCCACTGGATGCGGGAAGCACAGAACCAGTCAAAGTGGCGGGCCTTGGGGGAGGCCTATGTCCAGCAGTGGACGTCTTTCGGCTGAACAGATGATGATGATGAAGCAATTTTACCAGTCGTACCCATAATTATATCTATTCCAATTTAAGGCGACAATAAGTGCCAGCGACCTTAAACGAGTGGGAGGAGCATGCGAAACTTTTAAGCGAATAAAATTGCACAGAGCGTTAGCGTCTACCTGGACATTAGTCAGCGATGCACTGCCGCCCGTCGCCCGCAAAAGCCCCCGCTTCAACGCGCGTCAAGTTTATTCTCAAAAACAACGTACCTTGATTTATCAAACACAATACAAAAATTTGGGTAGTTAAATTGTCTTTTAGATAGTGCAGATTTCATGAAAATACGCCCGATAGTTTTTGCGTGATTATCGTTTTTGTGTTCGCGTTAGACATTACTTTACAAATTAATTACACTATGTTATAAAAATATAATTTCAAATATACACATATTGAATTACGAAGAAAATAGTCTAGTTTATCATTTTTTTTTTTCAAACAAATAAGACTATTCGTTTAGACGTGATGTTCAATTTGAAATCATTAAAAGTCGTATATCTGCGCCTTAACTAATTCTATCAATCACTGCACGATTGGCGATTTCATTATTTAACAAGTTCGGCGTCCTGGGTAATCATAGGGGTATCCCTGCTATCAACCTTGACTATAACTGTAACGAGTCTTATAACATGGTGTAAGCTGTTTTTGTACCACTGCATATAAATACCTTGTTCCAAACCACAGACCTTCCGCCTTCTGCATCAAGATCAAGCTAGCTACCTTCTTCAAACCTTTTGTTATATTGGATACTTCTTGACATTTCATATCCTGTAAATAATAAAAAGGATAGTTACAGGTTACACTTTTACAAGTCTAGACCGTACTTCTCTGAATCTTACAAAGTAGTTCACATTACTAGGTGTGACACAGTTGCATAAAGCCTTATCTACAAACGTATTCGTTTCAGTGATGTCCTTGTTTTTATGTCCCTCACCAACTTTCGAGAACGTTCTGCGATCGTAAACGTTTACATAGTCTGTTATAGAAGTTTTAGTTTAGTTTTCATATTTGTCGGAGGTACGGACGTAGGAAGTACGTACGATTTTATTAGTGAAAACTTGTACTTTCTTTGACTTGGTTTAATGTAACTTGTTATGTCATTATCTTTTATAACTGAAGCGCTAATCTAACTTATGGGATCGTCGTTATTAATTAAAGACGTTAAGTATAATCATCAACCATAGACGGGTGTTGTACATCAAAATACCTATTAGGCTTTTAATTATTAATTAATAAAGGTTTACCAACAGCTTAAATTCATGCAAGCAGAAATCATGACATTTGAGGTCAATTCTAGTAGTACAATGAGAGATTTGTAGGTATTGATGATTCTAATAATTATAATTCTGTAAATACATATTTTTTGCTGTCGCGAATCGCGAAAACGTAAACCTGCAAAAATCGCAAGAAAATATTTCGCGGGCTATCTTATCGTTTTTCCTTTATACATAATTACTTACTGATATGATGTCTTACGTCAACGATCACCATCACCAACATCATCATTCACAAAGTGCTATGGGAAGATGAATATTGGCTCAAAATAATCAATTTACTTACTCAAAGTAAAGAGGGCAGAACTAGAGATTCGTATTAATGGAATTTAGACTAAGCACCATCACAAAATTAAGACGCCACGATCCCATGCCAAACGGTTCCTTCAGACAAGCAGCCCACCACACGTGAAATCCATTTAACCGCCCCACAAGATGCGATTAAACAATCACGAATTTAATTAATAAACAGTACCGTAAAGGTTCAATAACCAGTGCGGTTCGGGTGCGCACGCGCGCGCAATATGGCCGCCAACGTGACTAGCCGAGGCTCCTATTAAAATACCTGCCACTTCAAGACGAGAGTGTGTTATCAATATCTGCGCGAGAGACGTTATTGTAGTGGCGAAGCTATTTTGTTGGAAATAAATTCTTCGCAAATTTTACTATGGGATTTTTGCGATAATTGCCGCAGTGGTAGTGCGCTTGACCAGCAATTCCTAAGGGTTGCAGATTCAATCTATACTAGAAAAAACAAACAAATCACAAATAACGGTATTTGCCGTTCTTCATAATCTGTTTGGAAATGGATTAAGTCAGATTTACCGTTAGAAAAAACTGTCAAATTAGTGAACTGAATTGTGCAATTACAAAATAAGCTAGTCAATAACTAAACTGTGGTCTGTCGTCAAGATACTTCTATTTGAGTAGTAATTAACCTCCTGTTTTAGCTTATCCGGACCTACGGGGTAGTTGCGTAACACACTAACAGTAGGAATGACTTCCATTTTGACAGTTCAACAACATTCATTGTGTAATTTACGTTGCTGAGCAGACAAATTTTTCGAACATATGAAGCAATGGATTAGCAATAGCATTCAAAATCATTCAGATTCTGATTGATAGTGTGTTACGCCATTAGGGGGACGGAATTTTTATTTCAAACTACTATGCGTTCTATTTCTAACGTTGCTTTAAGTGGTCACTTAAATTACAAGGCATTTTTCAATATCCCCCTTTTAATTCTAACCCAACTACCTGTTTCCCCATGTTTTCCAAGCCTAGATATCGATAAGCCATATATCCATTAAATTGAAGCTACTAATCAACGTTTCTCACGTACTTGACTCGGGTGTGCCACAATATGAGTGCGGTCAATAATTACAGTTAAGGAGGCCCGGATTCCGGTACGATTAATATGCAATTAACCTGCCACGCGATACCATGTTGTATTACATAGAATATGTATGGAGATGTTATAGATTATTAATTAAAGGCTTCTTGTTTTTAAGCTTGTAATAGAAGTCTAGAGGACATTAGAAGCTTCGTTGGTATTTTACTCACATATTGACTTGATCTTGACTACGCAGGATTTCATGATTATCATCATTGGCAGCTTTGTTCCACCCACTGCTTGCTTCCCTGGTCTGTGCGAGTCTCATCAAGGTCTTCCC
The DNA here is from genome assembly GCA_916610205.1 of Griposia aprilina. Lineage (NCBI taxonomy): Eukaryota > Metazoa > Arthropoda > Insecta > Lepidoptera > Noctuidae > Griposia > Griposia aprilina. The sequence continues at coordinate 16,950,547 of OU744302.1, forward strand.
TGCGATCTTCTGTAGGTCGTCCACCCAGGCTGTCGGTCTGCCAACGCTCCTTCTACCGTCTCTCGGCAAACATTCCTTTAGGGCTCTGCTCCATCTCCCATCACCACGTCTAAGCAAGACGGATCTTGTCATCGTGACTGAAATATTTCTTAGGTCTGTTGTTTTGAGCAATTTGTAATATGCTTGTCCACCTTGTTTCCCCTTTTTAGGTTCTTCTAAATGTCACGATTATTATGTTATGAATATACTTACCTCGATTGTCCATCTGGATGAAAATTGTTTTCCTCTGCATAAAGTCTCCAAGGGATTTGCCGATGTTTTTTGGTTTCAACATTGTCTTGCTAATTAGTATCTCGTTGATCAGCGCCACGGTTCCTATTCTGGTGTATGTGACATTTCAAAGCTGCATTCCGTTTTTTCTTAGCTATTCTTACTTTCCTCTCGTAAGCCCTGATATCAAATTGAACTGTTGATGTTATAATAATTTTTCTCTTCGTCAAGACTAATAATGTATATTCTCAACCAACTCCCATAATAGTGTGAATAAAACAACCAGCGTTCTTATTACAATCAATAAACTTAAATGCCTTAAGACTAGATATAATCGCTACAAAATCCTAGTTTCTGAGATAGCGATCACGTAAACAATCGATGCGGGTCGTCAAGCGATGAAGCTGCTGAGTGGCCGGTATTATTTATTGCCTATTATCAGTTAATATGGGCTTGCACGCGCTGTAAAGCGATGAGTGCACTTGATTGGGTATGTTGTGTGTGGAATGTAGCCTTTGGTAGCCTTATAAGGCTCTTGCATCTTCACTTCTGTGTTGAGATAGTTCTACAAGGAATACTTAGATTTATATTATATGGATACTTACTATTGGCATTCTCTCTCATGTCCTCATGTTCATAATCAGGTGGCCATTTCTTTTGTTTGTAAATGTAATGAAATTAGTCATTAACTTACTGTCCAGCTTTTAAACAATAAATCTAGTCAATTTAATAGCATTCAATGGATTGAGCAGCGGTTCAACACGTATAGCCTTTCCCAAGTTGAGCCCTCCATCTTTGTTCGTCTATGGCGTGACAAAAAAGAACTCTGCCAGCTGGGTCCTAGTCCGGCTGAGTTGAGTCTTTTGGCTAACATAATAGATCAGTGGAACTCTCATGTCTCCGTCCAATAGATAATCTAATAATTCCCCAAATAAAAAAACAAACAGCCACTTTTATCTATACATCACTTCATGAACTCAAGAGCACACTACACAAAAAGCGCTTAAACCAGCTCAAAATGGCCGATACAACAGATTTATGTGCCAGTATTACACGTTCGCTGCGGGCCCCCGGGCGCGGGTTGAGTTAGTGGCCGATTCAGGCTGCTGTCGTGTGCACTATGCTTAATGAGAGCAGATACGTCTGGGTGTGGTTGTAACGGTGGTTGTAATTGTGACTTTTACATCGCTACTATGAACTTGATATGTTTATTAATTGATAGGTGGTGTTGTCGTTATAAAGCTATACACCACAGGTGGTTAAATGTTTTGGTTTAAGGTCCTGAGGGCCTAGACAAAGTCATAAACTATCAGCGATAACGGTGATGGAAAGTTAAAAGTCAAAAATATATTGGATTGACATAAACTACCGAAAAGCTCATGCCAATGCTGTTGAAAGTCGTAGAAATATGAAACGCTTTAAAAGCCACCTGCCACTGGTCTAGGCCTTTTGTGTCACCAACTCCAGATACATTTCTTTGAAATAATCTAGCAGATAATTTCTTAAAAAAATTACTCCGGTTTGAATTTATCTGGTGCCTTCCGGGAGTGTGGAAAGAGGTCTTAATACGTTCATACAAAAAAAAAAAAAATTAACTCGTCAAGTCCAAGTTAGATAATGACGAATTCGTATTTTATAATATTTTAGTACAACTGATAAAAAGTATTATTTCCGAAAAAAATGTTCTCCTCTTATAAGTCCAATACATTACATGAACTTACTCATAAGTCTAGGCCTGTAGACGTTGTTCGAAGTAGTATGAACCCCGTGACCCACATGTGGGGGCACAGACGTGCCATCAAATTTTGTGGTAACCCCACATTGGGGGCACTGGACTGTTAAGAGGGCGCACACCGGTCCACTAGCGCCACTGCTTTAAAAAAATATTATCTCGTGTCGAAAATACGATCTAGAGGAATGTGGCCGATTTTCTTTAGATCGAATTTTGTAGCTTCGTATCTCAATATGAAAGTTTATACAAGACATTAGAAAGTTCTAGACACATTTACCGAGGGTGCTGATTGAGCCGTTATTCAAAATTCCTTATCAGTCACGAGATAATATTTTTTTAAAGGAGTGGCGCTATTGGACCGGTGTGCGCCCTCTTAACGTGTTAAATCTATTCCTTTAACTTACCTGATTATTCTACTAACTAGCTGGTAGGTTAACGGCCTGATGATGGTAAGAACTTTATCTGGGTGTAATTCAAATGTATTCTTTCTTTCTTTTTCTTTCTTTAAACCGTTTCCGTCCAGCATTTATCTAAAACAAAGTAAGTTCTAAGAGTACCTATGCAAGCCATGGTAATTTGGTAAGGTCCAGTGCGGACTACACTCACTACAGTGGCTTTAAATAATATTGGGGTTAATAAACCGTATAATTATCGTCGTTTTATATCAAATAAAATAATAATAAAACCTTTCCTGTCGCAAATCCTCAATAAAAATATAATTAATAAGAGAAAAATATCCAATTAATGGCCGACTAGTGGAGTGCCCTCCTAATGAGAGCACGTCAATGTGTAGTCCAACGGTAATTTGTGATTGTGCCTTACATCGCTACTACGAGACTTATGACGTGTTTATTAGTAATTACTTTGTTGTATACACTGCCTTAATCATGACTTAAGTGCAGTGTAGACCCAGCTCATTAATAGAGGCAGAAAAAAAATGGACATAGATACTATTATCTACGTATAAAGTTTTTTTTTGGCAAAGGGAGTTTACATTAAGCTGCTGAATTAAAGATAAATGATGATGGTATCCTGGCTGTTAGTCATGCAACTATCACTGCATCGGCTTTTGAAATCGGCGGGAGTTGACCAGTTCGAGCTGTTCTGTAATCTACACGAGAGCCTCTGGTCGTGATTCAATAATCGGCAGTGGATGGGATGGGCTATGACTGATCCCTGCTCTTCTGAGGTAGTTCTAAGTAGGTATAAGGAAAGTATAGTTTAAAAGTAGGCCGAGAAGACATTTCGGGTCTAAGTGTTATGAAGTAGGTAATCGAAATTCTGAGAAATAACTAAATTTCCATATTCTCATTCACAGCTTCCCAGTACTTTTCGTTTTGTTAGATTCATGGTTTTCCTCTTTTCCATATTTGATTAATTCACGTGTTCCATCCCCTTTGATTCAACGTGCTTAAATAAAAGAAAATGTCGCAACCAGAAACCCGCAAATAAAGTATTAATACCACGTCACTCATCCACGTGAAGCAGCGTGACAATGACGTCACGCGTGACACAAGCCATCCATCACGCCGCATGCCTACAGGAAAACCAAACACGTCTACACACTACCAACCTTATTCCTTAAAATATTGAGCTGAAATTCTTTTAACATAACGTAGGGATAACTTTGTTTTGGAATATGTTACCAACGTCCACATGCGGTTGAATTTGAATTTCGAAGGAAGAAAAAGTTCTAAATTCGAATTTCGCAACGGCAAAGTACAGGTTGTTTAAAATTCGGATTTTTCGTCACACGTAAGTACAGGAGGTTGCCGAAACGGAAAATTGCGATATAACTTTATTTTTCAGGATGAGATTGACGACTTAAGTAGGTGAGTCGTGATATATTCCGTGATACGCGCTTATCTCGTTACGTTTATTGGCGCGAAGGTTTTCAGGATTATTATGTTTTGGGAATATGAGGTGGTGAGGCACTTGAGGATGATTTTCGTTTTATTGCTGTCATATTTTTTGAGTGGTTAAAACTTTTTGTAAGTAAAAAATATTTGTGAGCTTATATTTAATTGATTAATCTTACATAAAGCAGTACTCGTAGATAGGGATGAGTGGAAGGGAGAAAGGAAGGCTTTTGCTTTTTAGTTACCTAGCAGGTAATAAAAATCTGAGTATTGGCACTTTTTACCCACTAATCCGCTCCTAAAAAACAAGTATTCATGAAAAAAAAAATCTGTATTACAAATTGTTAATCTTCTCACAAGTTTTGGTCACTGTACTGGTCAAACATACTGTTAATAGTTTTTCCAGCTTTTATAATTATTTTTATTGTGTTCTGTACCAGAAATGAGAGTTTGTTTACAGCACAACGATATTCTGAACCTCTAATTATTTAGCGGTTCATTGAAATGAAAGGCATACAAAACAAAGTAACACAGTACACCATTTTCACTCAACCATGCTTGTCATATTTCCAATAAAACATCGTTTTTTCCAAGTCAATCATACCCCACTCACAAATATACCTCACCAGAAGCATAATGACGTAAGCGGCAAGAAAATTGTCTCGAGACAATCCAACAAGAGTCGATGGAACCTATAACTCGTACACACCCCGGTATTGATTAAAAAAGCAACATAAATTAGCGAATTCGAGGGGTGAACGGGGAGTGAAGGGAGGTTGTTGTCAAAAAACTTTTATAAGTGTTTATGTGTACGTACCCACCCCCCTCACCCCGCGCAGGGAGTGCCCCGCGCCGCTGACACCCTTTCGCGCATACCCACATTCGTATAAAACACCCGGTACAGGAGATGGCGAAACTGGATTTCGGGTGGTATTGGTTTGAGATTTTTTAATTAAAATGGTATGTGCTAAAATGGTGAATATTTTTTTAATTAAAAGTAAGTGACTTTACTTGTGCTGTGAATAAGGGCCTGAAAATCATCGAAAGTCATTTTGTATTCTAGATACAACATGAAAACTCACTTTTGTCTTTCTACGTAATGTCTCTTTACTAAAAAAATAGTCTTGTATCAATTTGGATAGTGCAAAAAAGGGCAAGAATTGACATAATAGTCTATCAGAAATACATTTATTTTTAATTAATATGTTACTATACTAGTAAAAGTAGAAAGTTGTATATTGATAAGCTAGCTAAAAAACTACTATTCAAATAAATTTCAAATAACACAATAGGCGTCCACAATCCGTCTATATCCCACATTGTTACCAAACATCCCTTTTCCGCTTACGCCGTTGCTTAACCACTTTTCCTTTCGACTGTACACTGACATACAAGTACATGTAAATTAAACACCACCGCACACAGACACGCACACAAATAAAAACGTAAAGAAACACCGCGGAGAGGAAGAATGTATTAAGAAAGCGCGAAAGGGACGCCCTTCTAATTAACACCCCGTGCGAGAACGAGACGGGGCATACGACACGCTAATTAAGAATACAAGAAGAAAGACGCGTTTTATGTACAGTCGCGGAATACTGTCGATGTGTGAGTGAACTTTATGTGTGTGTCAACGATTCTCCATTTGTAACGCGCATGTGTAAGTGTTGTGTTATTAACTCATTATGTGAAGAGTTAGTAAGTACATAAGCGTTATTTACTGGTTAATTGAAAGCGGTTTTCTCCGATAAGAGCCTGGTAAAGACAGCGGTATCGGTACATTTTCTATTTGAGTTTGATTTTAACATGTCGCCTCTCCGTATTATGTTAAAATAATGCGGTGGCGAAAAGTTTCAGCATCGAAGTTTTAGTTTGTGTAAAGTTTTTGAGATTGATATTTTATATTTGGACATCCAAGCGTCACGTTTACTTGATATTTAAAAAAAATATTTTGTAGTACTAGGTGACCTTTTGGCTGTATAACATTATTTAGAATGGACATATTTTTGGAAATCAATTAAAAGCATTTTAGTTTTGAAATTATTAATATTTAGATACCCACTTTCTAAAATTGAAATAAAGCTAACGTGATCGGGTTTATTGGCGCAGAAATCTATCTTCAAGTTGTATAATAATGGCTTAAATTTAAATGAGAATGGTAGGTAGGTAGATGGATTTCATTAAAGAATTTTGTAAGGAATTTTCTTTACAACACGTATTAAAATCGTGACAAAAAGGATTGTATTTTCGATGCTTATATTTTTTTCTGTCCAACATTCCGTATTCATGTATACACTTAATTATAATAAAATAGTAACAAAGAATTTTTGTCCGTTTTTCTGTTTGTCTCGATGTATGTTCCGGATTGGCGTAAAAACGGCTGAACAGATTTGGATGAAATTTGGCACACGGATAGTTTATAACCTGGATTAACACATAGGGTACTTTTAATCCCGGTAGTACGTCCCCGTGGGTAATTTTCCGACTTCATCGCGGGCGGAGCCGCTGGCAAAACCAAACCAAACAATAAAAAAAAAAGACTCCTATTAATTTCCTTGATTTTTTACGTAAAAAAAAACTTCTTCAAACAAACACTACACTAACTTTATAAAAAATAAACAACAGTCCCTCTTGAAAAAGTTTGCCAGATTTTTCCGAAAGATCTTATTTATCTTTAAAAGATCCGGTCCTTTGATATTATGAGGGTCATGGTCAGCCAATAATGGTTTAAGCGGCTACTGAAGGACGCAGCGACGTCTTCCGGTGAGGACTTAATGATGTAAAGGGATTTTTGGGGAGCAATGGGGGTGAAAGAAAAGGGATTTAGGGGGTGAAAGTTTTTTTTTAAATGTCGTTTTGGCTATTTTATAGGAAAGATTCATTATGTGAACACTGCATTAATTATTCTCAAAAACATAACATTATAGCTGTGGGTATATTTTTTTAAGAAATAATCATGATTCCCTGCAGTTTAAGATGTGAATTTGCAAGACGTGGCTCCCTTATCCATAGTTGTTTTTTTTTTAACTAGTCATGTAGGTTTGTTTTCCTAAACTATTAATTTTCTGATTGAGATAAATACTCAACTAAATACTCTAACATTAATCGAAAAAAAATTAGGGCCTCAAAGCATGTACGCACCAGGACTTAACTTAGTACGGCCTTATCCCAAATGCGTACAGTGTGGCTATGTTTAAGGCAATCGAGCCTGGTACCGAATAGCTACCTACGACCCTAATGACTAAAACCTAGCCGTTTAAATTGACCTAGCACCCTAGTTATCCTAACACCCTTACCCTTACCATACAAACCATACCAAACGTGAGTTACGTTGGTTATACGTGCGGGAAGTCTGTTACGAGAAGACCTACGGTAACAGACGGAGTTTGGGAAGGAACAGGGGTTTGTGTACGTCGTGCAATGTACACAGGAAATGGTTTTCTTACTGCCGATCCCACAGACTCATAGGATCGATGATGGCTAAGGGTGTCTTGGCCACAGTAAGAGGAAGTATAGGAGATAAATCACACTCGACTCCAGCTTGATGACTAGTTTATTACAGTAATTAACTTAATTATATACTAATTTTATGGTCCATACACATCGATACTTATTTAGATGTGTGTTTATATGTATCGAGCCGATGAGGCGAAAATCTCAGTAGGTCACTTCTTAGCGCTGACGGTGCGATGCTGTTGTTGCATGTTCACGGTTGAACAAAGCAGTTTCAAACGAAGAACCTGAAGCTAGCTAAGTACAGTTTTGTAACAGGGACAAATCCAAGGAGTCTTATATCTAATTTAGGAAATAATGTTCTCAAGTAATGAAACTTGATAATGATGATTACTGCCGTTAAAGTCCTTTTATTACTGCGCAAAACTGCTTCTATTTTATAGCAGGACTTTGTTTTAAGATAATTGTTGCTGACACAGAATACACGTCCGTCTCTATACGAGTAGGTACTAACTTTTCTAGTAGTTTGATACAATATTATAGGTCTTTAAGAAAAGTCCTTAAGGAGATACTCGCACTACCACCACTTAAGAATAGAATAGAATAGAATAGAAATCTCTTTATTATGTACAGTCGCCAGCACATCAAGTTACCACAAACTGTCAGATTTTCCCATTCGATTTTGAACTTAACCGTCAACAGTTTAAGGTTTAAAATTGTTTGGAGAATTTTGACAGTACACCATAAAAATAAGTAAAATTAAGTAAGTGAGTAGTAAGTTTACCTGTTTCTACCGTCAAGGCAGAGTTGCAGGGATATCGACGCGCAACCTGGGAGTCTACTCTCAAAGTACGTCTACGAAGATACGGGCCCGTCCGAAATAAGTTCGGTACTTAGTAGAGACCCCAATCCTGATTAATTAACTTTTTTGGACGGCCAAAAATAAATCAGGAGTAAAGACAACTGTCAAATCGTTTCGTCATTAATTTTTAGTTCGGGCCCCGGACTAATGTTATGTCTGAAAGTGATACGGAGTAGGAAACATAAGTACGTAACTTCGGCCGAAACTACGGACTTCATGATTAGGGAATAAGCACCCTGTTACCATGGATTCAATACATAATTCAAGACCCTCTAAGTTGACAGTTTTCTTCGGTTATTTAAAAAAACAAATTGCTGTATAGAGGTATGAGGAACAGGGTGCAGAGCACACTCATACTCTATGGAAATGGGAGGATCCTCCGACCAGACGGGTGTCGTGTTTGATGGGCAACTGCTCGACGGTTAATGTCGGGACGTTGTATACTTATGTATATATGCTAGTCGCGCGGTAAACTCTGCTTGCGCGATGCAGGATTTGCGTGACGTCGCACGGTGGATCGAAAATCGGCTGTAGAAGACATAGGATCTCGATTTCTTAAATGTTATTTTTTTTTGCTGGAAATGACTTCTGCTGATCATTACTATGTACAAAAATGACACCCGAGTTAATTCTGCCCAAAAACGAAGGAAATATATTTTTTTTACGAAAAATTTGTATGAAGCTAGTATGAAAAATCGAATTATCTCCTAAACGGCATGTTTAACCGTAATATCCTTGGAGGTGGTCATAGTGCTAATTATTTATGATTTTTTGGTTGCCAATTTGACGAAAAATTTAATGCCGTTTTTTTTAAAAAAATCGTCAAAATATTTTTATTTATTTTTACATGTAAAACGATACCTTTTAGTGTCCAAGTTAAAAAGTTCGATATGTTATTAACCCAAATATTAAGAACACACAAAACAAGAAAAATTAAATAAAAAAAATGCTGTTTTTTGACAAATTAGCTTACTTATCAGGAAAAGTTGAATGTAATCCATAGTTGGCATTGTCGTGAGATATTGAAAATCATTAAATCACCTATAAAGACTCATTAGAAGACCTAATCAGTGTAGTTACTTAATCACTTCTTTTCGGACTCATTAGAAGAGTAAACAATTGGTAATTTGGTTGTATGAAAAGTTTTAAAACTCATGATGTGTTAATAAATATCTAGCTCAAACATAGTTGTCTACGTGTGGGTGTACTATAAACCTCTGCCAACTCCTTCGAAAATATAGGAGTGATGCTATTTTATGTTACGTGTAGTTAAAAGTCCGTGTTCTTCAACATAAACACTAAAAGGAATCGTTTCATATGAAAAAACAAATGAAAATATTTTGACGATTTTTTTAAAAAAACGGCTTGGAATTTTTCGTCAAATCCGCAACCAAAAAATTATAAATAATTAGCACTATGACCACCTCCAAGGATATTACGGTTAAACATGCCGTTTAGGAGATAATTCGATTTTTCATAGTAGCTCCATACATTTTTTTCTTATAAAAATTATAACTCTTCCATTTGTGCACACATTTACTTCATATGACATTTTATAGAACAGTAATGATCAGCAGAAGTCATTTCCAGCAAAAAAAATAACATTTAAGAAATCGAGATCCTGTGTCTTCTACAGCCGATTTTCGATCCACCGTGCGTCGGTATGACGTGTAGCTCGCATGTGGCGGTGTAGATACCGCTACAGCTGTTCCATATATTTTGACCGCGTCTTACACTTATCTATGAAAAGGCAGTTTTTTTTTCTTTGATAGCCGTCGAATTATTTCAACATTCCCTGGATTGTATCATGTACTAAGGTCATGGTAACAGGTGGTACGGTTTGCACATCGATGTCCCTGCTATCCTGTATACTTACCTAATTCTTGATAAAATGTCACCAACTAGAACTAAAAAAGATTTAAAAAAACAATCAACTTCCAAGAAAAAACACTACAAAGTGAAAAATAACTTTAATTTCGGAAGTCGGTGTCTTTGGGTCTGTATTTTAGTTTTTTGCCACCGACTTCCGAAATCAAAGTTATTTTTCACTTGGTAGTGTATTTATGGAAGACAGTGGTTTTTTTTTTGTAAAAAAGTTTTTTTGGGTCGGATAATAATTTATCTAAGTTACAATAGCCTAATGTCAACTGCTCATCATCCTTTATAAAATATTGCTTTTCCCGATGTAGGGAAAAGAGGAGTTTATTGTTAAGGAGTTCTCTTGGTAAAATCCAGAAGAAATCAGCTCCATTTCACCATATGCATTGTGACAAGCATAAATTGCTTAGCAACCAACGACAGAGCATCGCTAGAGATGACGCGATTACGCAACTTAAATTCAGTCCCAAATTGACGCATCAGCATGACTAGTAGGTAGTGCTTGTCCTATGTAAAACTTCAATCTTAATTAGGTATTATTTTTGTACGAACTGAACATTTTGGCATATTGAACCGTATGAATTAAGCCCACCAAAAGCTAACTGCTGTAAATCGTTGAGGAATTCCCTCGACTATCTATGGTCTCCATCATCAGACCTGTAATGGCACTTATAACCCATATGGGTGCAAAGTTCTCATCAATATAAATGAATTAAGTCCAAACACAAGGTAGCTACTGTAAACCGTTGAGGAGTTCCCTTAACTGTCATTCGTCTTCATCATCAGACCCGTAATGGCAGTCACAACCCATCTAGGTGTAAAGTTCTCATCAATACAAATTAATCAAGCCCAGACACAAGGCAACTGCTGTAAATCGTTAAGGAGTTCCCTCGACTGTCTTTCGGCTCCATCATCAGATCTACTCCAGACCGTCATGAACTTATAGTGCTTTAAAATGTTTAATGAAAGAAAAGTTACAAACGCACTAGTCGCCCCTACAATTTTGAAGTTTCCCCTCGATTTCTCTGGGATGCCATCATCAGATCCTGGTTTTCTTATCACGGGACCATCCTTGGACTATCTCCTTTCCGACAAAAAAATAATCATCAAAATCTGTTCATAAACGACGAAGTTATCCGCGAACACACATAAAAAAAAATATAGACGGTCGAATTGAGTAACCTCCTCCTTTTTTGAAGTGGGGTAATAAAAAGGAGTATGTAAGGATCGTAACTGGTAGCGTTCGGTAGTTTATGCCTACCTCATGGGAAGAAGGTGTGAGTTTATCTATGTATAATCATAAGACTTGGTGTGCATAGCATCGACAATACTTTGGCACTTGGCGATTACCTATCTATACAATGATTACCTCCTCCTTGTTTGAAGTCGGTTAAAAATTAGACGACGAAACCATCAATGGTATTATAGTATACTATAAAGTGCTCAAACTGATGAATTTTTCAGAATATTTCATATGAAAATTCGTAGGTGTAACAAATTTCCAAAGTTTGACGATTGATATGAATTTGATGATTATTATTCAACAAATATATTATTCCTACAGCCGTGAATCGCATTTTGATCAGCATACTACGTCAAACAGAGCTGCAATTTGCAAAAAAACAAAGACAATATGAATTTGGCGGGCTACGACTGGGATTCACCTTAATTCAAAATGATCTCAGTTCAAGACTTCTACACAAAGGCATCACTACATGTCACCGTAATTGCTCTTAGATCTCGATGCGAGCTCTACAAAAGCCTAATGATGCGTTCTGTACTAACCTAAGATAAGACATATCGCCTTTTGATCACCTACCGACATCAAGAAAACCTTATCGTACTCACTGTAGGTTTATTTGTTTTAAGCTTTCAATGCGAACGAATGAAACGGGCTATGTATTGGATTACTACAAAAGTCCTAAGTGTAATTTGAGTCCAATCGAAATTCAACTTTGTACGAATAAATAGAAGGTTGAAATTTCAGTGCTGTTTCTCAAAAGATATACAGGATGAGTGTGCCTGTCTTGCTCTCGGAAAAACCTTGCAAGAAAGCAAAGAATGGTGGAAGAAAGGGGAAGGGACAAGAAGGAGATATGTCTCAACGGCGGTGATGAATTAAATTTTTTAGGGGGTGTTCAGGGGGGCGACTTTGCCCCTTTCATTGGCGCGTCTTCATCCAGTTATTCGTTTCTTTAATTTGTGTAATTTTTTTTTTGCTTTGTTAATGTGTATCGCGTTTTTGCTTTTCGTGCCTTTGTTTACTTTGTGTGTAAGATAATGAGGTAATGCGACTAGTGCCTTGATTGTACCTTGGTTGATAGACATCTGCTTTGTATCATGGTTATATTTTTTAGAATCATAAAGTTTTTTGTTAATGTTGCCTAGAGCAAAATTAACAATAGAATATGAGGTTTCTAGAAATATGTAGCTTTCCAATAGCGTTCTGTTATTGTACAAAATATACAGTTTAACAACACTTTAGGACTTACTAAGTTGTGTTTACAGTGCTTTTGTAATAATTAAACGTTTTCCTTGTTTAGAAATTCAAAAAGTTCGTCTAATACTCAAAAGGGACGTTGAACCTTTTGACTGTTGACAAATTATCTATCACTTCTTTGTATTGAAACCAATGTACCTACCTAATAACCACAGTTTTCATGACCTCATTAGTTCTATGAGGATTGTAATGACTTTAACCGTCACTTATTATAGTGCTATTTGATAGCCAATATTGCTTTCCTTTGATTTAGTTTTTCAAACTCAAAGTTTATTACAAACCAATTGTGTGAGCCATCAAACGACTTTTCCAATAACCCACACTTCAAAACCGCTTAGCCCTAAAAAACAAAACTTCACAAAAAATCGATGACGTCACATTAATTTCCTCCACATCCGACATCCCCTATGTGTGCATGCAAGCTCAGCACGTATGCACGCACTCTTCTATTTGAAAAGAAAAAAAAACTCGAATCGATAACGCAAAACAAAAGCGGAACCCTTCGTAAAATGCTAAAATCGATGCGAAGAAGTGTCATTAAAGAACCCCCAAAAATTAAAACCCCCTGTTTGTGCACGCACACATACGCATGATAATATGACTAATAGATGCACACACATGTAAGGAAGTTAATGAACTATTCACGGTAGGATGTGCGATTTTGTATTGGTTTGAATTTTTATGATGCGTTCGGGAGTTTGAATTTGAAAATAGAATCTTTGTTTGTGTTTTGTTTATTTTTTTAGATATGGTTGAGTAGTTCTATTATGATATGGAGTACAAATATTCTTCACTATTGGTTCTTAATTCGATTGTGGATTTTTCTTCCCTATTTTTGATGTTTTCTTTTGTTTTGTTACCTCAATTTACTAATTACGTTTATAACTTTGTATCTTTAAGTAAGTATCCTAAACTTTTACTGTCCTTACATAGTAAATATAGAGTTTCCAACTTATTTTTGGATCAATTAGTCATGGTTATTTCAATTATACTTACTCCTTCTCCGAGACATATTAACGAGTAGTAGCGCGGGATTGTACCAGCGCCATCACAATTATTTCAAAGCTAAAAAATAAAAACTGTTCTCTCATTGGGCAACACTGTATCGTCATTACGTGTTTTTGTGCTTAGCGCTGTCACTACGTTCTCTCAACAAAATACGAATAATATTACATTTTCTTAGATAATAATGTACAAAGTCATATTAAAACTGATTAACATGATTATATTCATGATATATGAGGTGTGTAGACCGTGTAGTCCATTATATATTGAAATAACAAGTGCAGTGAACTCCGGTACCGGCGGGAGTTTTGTTGACATTTGGTTTTGATTAAAAAGAAAAAAAGTAAGTACATAGGTATGTAACTATTGAAAATAATGAAGAATGATCATTTTATCGAAGCATTATTAAGGTAAGACTTCAAATTATTTACGAATTCTACGAAGAATCCCTAGTAACTAAGGGCATAACCTAAACATACCAAAAACAATTTCGCTCGTCTTTAGAGAATAATATGTCAAAGGACTATTTCCGGTTGTCATTGACTGGTACTTATTCGCGCTCAAATTAAAACTTATTTTCTTCTAACGTTTTTCTTTTCGCGGTTGAACTGTGGATTTTTCATCCCCTTGTACGATTATACGGAATCGACCGTGACTTTAAAAGAAATGGGTAAACGGAAGAATAAAGACCAAGACTATATCAAGAAGAAGATAAGAAAATTGGAAAGGAAACTGGAAAAGATACCAGTCTCAGTGGAGTCAGATTCAGAAGTCTCATCGCCGCCATGTTCACCGCTGTCGCGGTCTCCGGTTACTCAACCGACCGAAACACCGTCGCCACCGGCGCTTATTACACAAAATAATATGGAAGAAGAAATTAATACAGGTCTGTACCTAAAACATGAAATTACTTACAATATCCTTATTTTAACAATGTAAACCTACAATGTTACTTCGAACGCCTGGGTGATCCCAATAGAGGGATATGTTATCAACACATAAGCGCCACCACATGCGGGTGGACACTGTGTCAAATCTCATTACTTAAATACATGGCGAGCGCTATCACACTGCGGGTAGACAATGCCAAAAATCAATGTCCACACTGGAATACTATTGACTTAGCGCTATCACTAAGCGGATAGACATGTCTATATCTTTTATGTTCAACTTTACAGAGGACAACCTACCTGAGGAACTATTACAAGCCCTGGGAACCGAAGGCGAAGACATTACAGAAATTGGAGAAGCTATTCGACCAGAATTAGCGCTCCGTTGGACAAGGATCACACAGACAGGACTTGGTAAAGAATCTCGAGACGCCATTACCAAGAAATATCCTACGCCTATAAATTTCCCAAGGGCAGTGGCTCCCTTAATGAATGCGGAGATATCAGCTTCACTTTCAGACCCAACCCTCAAAAGGGATAAAAGAATCAGCTTTAGACAAAATCTAACTGGAAAACTCATGACTTGTCTAGGAAAATCCTTAAGCAAGGTACTGATGGGTAATATAAATAGTAAAGACCTTGTTGAAGAGATAAGTGATGCAGCTAAATTAGCTGCTGAAATTTATTATCAGGACTCCTCTTCAAGAAGGTTTTTTGCCTTGGCTGGTGTAAATAAGGCGGTACAAGACGCTGTACGGACAGCAACACCAGATGACACATTATTTGGTACAGACTGTGCTGAAAAAATTAGAACTGCACAAGCTATCCAAAAAGCAGGCTCCCTAATTAAGACAACAGAAAAGAAAACATTCAAACCAGGGACTCAGAAGAAACAGGTAAACTGGCGAGGCCCGCCGCAGTACCAACAACAGCAACGAGCTCGCGGCGGGCATCAGCCTCAACAACACCAGTTTCAAAGACAACCTCGACCAGATCAAACACGCTGGAAGACTCAGAAGCCAGCTCCATCCAGTTCCAGGCCCAGATACCGCAAGTAGACCCTCAGGTACATGCAGGTAGACTTAAGTACTTTAGGAACAACTGGTGCGAAGTGACCAGTGACCCAGTAGCTCTAAAATGGATTGAAGGTTATGAGATTCCATTCAGGGAAATTCCACCTCCCTATCAAGCAATGCCACAATATTGGTCAGAAGAAGAAAAACAATTAATTCAATTAGAAATTGGAAAATTAATTACCTTAGGTACAGTCTCAAAGTGTTCTTTCTGTCCAAATCAATTTACATCTCCAATATTTTTAGTTCCCAAACCTAATGGCTCATATAGATTTATATTGAATTTGAAAAAACTCAATACTTTTATAGACACAGAACACTTCAAATTAGAAGATATTAGAACAGCTTGCAAACTTATATCAAAAGATTGCTTTATGGCCTCTATTGATTTAAAAGAAGCATATTTTTCAGTACCTATAGCAGCTAATTATAAAAAATATTTAAGGTTTACTTTTGATGGCAAGCTATTTGAATTCAATGCTCTACCTTATGGTTTATGTACAGCACCATTTGTGTTTACAAAACTACTAAAACCAGTTTGTACTTACCTCAGAAACAATAACATCATTATGACATGTTATTTAGATGACAGTCTGTATTTTCATAAATCAAAAAGAAAATGTGAGGAAAATGTAAAACTTGCAGTAAATCTTTTACAAGATTTAGGTTTTGTCATAAATTTTGAAAAAAGTCTCCTTAAACCAAGCCAATCATGTCAGTATTTGGGATTTATTTTAGAATCAACGAATCTTGCTTTATCGGTTCCCCAACAAAAACAAATTGCAATATTAGAGAAAATTAAAATTTATCAAGTAAAAAGTCAATGTCAAATTAGGGAATTCTCTCAATTGTTAGGAATGTTAAGCTCAATTTGTCCAGCCATTCCATATGGCTGGGTATATACCAAGATTTTAGAGAGAGAGAAATATTTAGGTCTGCTATGGTCAAATGATAATTATGATGCAATAATGTCCCTCAAAGATATTATAGTTCATCCAGAATTAGCCTGGTGGAGTAAGAATGTATACAGATGTAATCCAATAAAGCAACATAAATTCAAAACAGAAATACTAACAGATGCCTCAACTACTGGTTGGGGAGCTGTGTGTGAACAAAATAAAGCTTCAGGTTCATGGTCAGATTCAGAAAAGAACTACCACATAAATTATTTAGAATTAAAAGCTGCCTTCTTAGGGCTTCAATGTTTTGCAAAAGATTTGCATGACTGCGAGGTGCTATTAAGAGTAGATAATACTACTGCAGTTGCATATATTAACAAAATGGGAGGAATTCAGTTTCCCCATTTAAATAGTATCACTAGAGATATATGGCAATGGTGCGAAGAAAGGAATATTTGGATTTATACATCTTATATCAATACCAAAGATAACTATGAAGCCGACAGAGAATCTAGAAAAATCAACATTGAATGGGAGCTCTCTCAAATGGCTTATAGTAAAATAGTAAATTGTTTTGGGGTGCCAGATATAGACTTGTTTGCTTCTAGAATAAACAGTAAATGTGAAAAGTTTGTATCCTGGAAATGTGACCCTGAAGCCTTCCAAGTTGATGCATTCACTCTTAACTGGTCAAATCACTTCTTTTATGCATTCCCTCCATTCTCACTAATATTAAAATGTATTCATAAAATCATGACAGATAGGGCAACAGGTATCTTAGTTTTTCCATATTGGCCATCTCAACCATGGTTCCCACTATTGGATTCATTGTTAACTAAGAAACTATTAATATTTGAACCAAATATAAAGTTATTATCCTCTCCTTTCAGAGGGAGTCACCCCCTTCACTACCAACTTACCCTGGCTGCAGGGCTGCTCTCAGCGAGGCATATATAAGAAGAGGCACACCAAATTCAGCCCTTCAAATTATGTTAAATTCACTGTCTAATAGTTCCATGAAACAGTATGACTCATCCTTGAAAACTTGGTGGCTTTTTTGTAAGAAATGTAACATAGACACCTATGAAGCTTCCATTCCCTATATTCTGAAATTTTTAAGTGAATCCCTTGAATCTGGTGCCTCATATGGTACAATAAACACTACCAGATCAGCCCTTTCACTGTTAATTAGTTCTAAAATTGGATCTGACGAAAGGATTAAACGATTCATGCGAGGAGTATACCGTACAAAACCACCTCCACCAAAGTATAATCTTACTTGGGACCCCGGAGTTGTACTATCGTATTTAGCAAATATTTACCCCAATGAAGACATAAGTTTAGAAAAATTAACAAAAAAAGTGGTAACTATTCTTGCCCTTACTACAGGTCATAGAGTTCAAACTTTATCCTTAATTAATATTAAAAATATCAAAGTCATAAATGATGGAATTCAGATTTACATTCCAGACATAATAAAAACCTCCAAAACAGGCAGCCTTCAGCCACTATTACACCTTAAAACTTTTGAAAATAGAATTGAGATTTGTCCAGTCACTACTGTAAAATGTTATATTAATAGAACTAAACCACTGAGAAGAGGCACTGACAAGCTAATACTAACCTTCAAGAAGCCACATCATAGCGCTTCAACCCAAACTATTAGCCGCTGGATTAAAACAACTTTACATGAGTCTGGAATTGATGTAAATACTTTCACAGCACACAGCACTAGACATGCTTCTACGTCTGCTGCTAAAAGATCTGGGATCAGTATAGACCAAATACAAAAAACAGCAGGGTGGTCTCAGAACTCAGCCACCTTTGCTAGACATTATAACAGGCCGGTCATTCAAGAACCAACCATGTTCAGTGACGTAATATGTAACACCGTAAATAGTGTGACTTGATTCTGTTGATTTCTTATTTTGATTAATTTAATTTGTTGTTACTAAATTTGATTAATTTAATTTGTTATGTTACTAAATTTGATTTTAATAAATATTTTACTATTTTCACAACCAACCAAGTATTTATTAAACCATAAACAACCCTGACTGACTTCAAACATCTACTCGTTAATATGTCTCGGAGAAGGAGTAAGTATAATTATGTGATTAAACGAACTTACCTTAAGTGAAGTTCTATCATAATTATACGAAGCTCCTTCTCCGAGACAGGTCTCCCTACCCATCCCTACTGAAGTTCTCCCCTAAATAGGGTTGTTTAATATAGCTAGCTTTAAACGAAATGACGATACAGTGTTGCCCAATGAGAGAACAGTTTTTATTTTTTAGCTTTGAAATAATTGTGATGGCGCTGGTACAATCCCGCGCTACTACTCGTTAATATGTCTCGGAGAAGGAGCTTCGTATAATTATGATAGAACTTCACTTAAGGTAAGTTCGTTTAATCACATAATTATTCACTTAGTTCAATCCTAATTCCGTATACAGCTACAAAAAAATATAATGAGGTACACACTTCCCTTTTAGGTAGTTCCTAATTTACCGTATCAAAATATACCAAACAATGTTTCAATGCAAAAGAAGAGGGGTTCAAATCGTCTGTAATCTGAACGATTGCATGGGCAATTGAGCAGTGGTCAGTAGCGGTTACCCAAAGAAAAGCAAGAGATTGAGTGACACTTCACAATTTGAGGAGTTTGACAATCAAAAACTTTTTTTACAAAAAAACAACCGACTTCCAAAAAAAACACTAAAAGACGTGAAAAATAACTTTAATTTCGGAAGTCGGTGCCTTTTGTTTTGGATTTTCGTGTTTGGCCACCGACTTCCGAAATTAAAGTTATTTTTCACGTCTTTTAGTGTTTTTTTTGGAAGTCGGTTGTTTTTTTGTAAAAAAGTTTTTATTTTTCACTTTTTAGTTGCGGTACCTACCCCACACAAATTCGTATACCACTACTTGGTGTGTAAATAACAGTGACAGGAAATTATTGACACATCATCCATATAAACTAAGTGGAAAAAATCTGCAGTATTAAGGATAACTCAAAAACTACTGGTCAGACCTTAATCAAATTTAAATGGGACCACATGTGAAGCACCACCTATCAAATAAAAAAAGAATCATCCAAATCGGTTCACCCAGAAAAAAGTCATGAGCTAACACACATAAAAAAAAAAAAAAAACATACAGACGAATTGAGAACCTCCTCCTTTTTGTGAAGTCGGTTAAAAATGGTTCGGAAGGCAATCGTTTTTTTTTTTGCTGATGAGAGATGTAATGTCATGAGTTCATGACACAGTATTAAGACATGCACATTTTTTGTATCAATTTATTTTATTTAATAATATAACATTGATTGTAATTATTACAATTTATTACATTATACTAAATATTAATCAGTAATTTATTACATTTTATTTTAAAATAAATCATTATTATCAATTCGTTCATTCATTTTAGTCATAAAGGTAATATATTACTTATTTTACAACGAGATCGTGACCGTGATCGTGTCTAAAAGTTCTACTTATATAATTAGAAAAAAAAATAGCTTCTGAAGAAAGGAGAGTTAATTTTAAATAATCAGCCTTAAGGAAGTTGACAGCATTTATTTCCTTTAAATAGTTAATTAAGAAAGAAAGAAAGAAAAATATTTTATTTGGGACACGCATAGGAAATCCAAACATTGGAAAAAAAAGGAACAGTTAAAACTAACAAAATTAACATAAACACAACAACGAAAGAGTAAAAAAGGATTGTGTGGTTTTACGAAACCACTGTAAAAATGAAACTTTTTTTTCACATTAATGAGTAATAGTCTATACACTACACGGTCAGCTGATGCGAACTATAGGCGCCGCTATATTCGCCTCGGCTGCTCTGACGAGCGCCTTTTACTTTATCCCTACTCCGCGGCCGACCGTCACGCGACATGCAACAAACAGTTTCACTTTAAAAATAAAACACCATTGCGAGGCTAAAAAGGCTCCTATCTCAGCATAAAGGTGCGATATTAAAAAAAAAATAACCAATATGAAGAATGGAAGAAGACATGTTGTCCGACCCCAAATAAATTAGAATAAGGGTTAGAGAATGATGAGGGGTTAATTCATTAATCAATAATATTATTGACCAATAGTTAAAAATACGATAATTCTATCACATTTTAAATCACTGCATGATAAACATAATGGGTATTGATATTACGAATATGGAAATTGTAAAATAACTTTTAGAGTTTAGTATTAACTAGCTTAGCCTAATCGCCGTAGGAGGAGACACTCTGGGCGTCGGGAGTCGATAGCCGACTTCCGGCCACCGAAGGCGCGGGCCTGCGGACGGCGAGCAATGGGCAGCTCGTCGTCCGGTAAGGACCAGGCTCGGGTCGACGGCGTATCGTATTCCACGCGCGCCTCAAAGAGATGTCAGCATAATTGACGGGGTCCGATAGGGCCGATGTCTGCCGGGGTCGCGGATTGTTCGAAAGGGTTACCGTGGCCCTGGCGCACAGGTAACTCAAGGAACACGGGTGGGTTTTTGTCAGTAAGAGTCTGACACGCCTTCCCGCTCCAGCCAGAGCGGGAGAGGTCATTTGATGATTTCCCATCATAAAAAAAACAGTAGTATTTACTAGCTTTTGAGAGTTCGGAAATTATATCACGGTCACGTACTACTGGGATTAAAAGTATTATAAGTGTTAATCCAGGTTATAAACTATCTACGTTCCAAATTCCATCCAAATCCGTTCCGTAGTTTTTGCGTGAAAAAGTAACAAACATCCATCCATCCGTCCATCCTCACAAACATTCACATTTATAATATTAGTAGGATAGTAGGATATTCCTTAACCTATTCTTGCAATGAATTTTATTCAAGTTCGCTGTTATTAATTAATTATCAAGCCCTAGCATTTAACAGTACATACTTACATCAAAACCTTAAATTACCTTAAATAAAAGATTCCGACCACCGCAAATTAAAGTCACCACGAAACTTCCCAAAAAATATAAACTTGTACACATGTAAACGTGTACAAGTGTAAACATAAACAAATGTAAACGTATACATCGCAAGGCGGCGGCGATGAGTTTTAAAGTTTTTAAGGGTTCGCCGAAGATTGCGTGTCTTGATTACCGCCCCCCCTTTGGGAGGGGGGTACCTCCACACACGGCTAGGGCCGAAAACACCGCTGCCCTCCCTTTTTTAAGGAGGGTAAATTAAAAGTGTTATGTGTAGGCGGTGATTCTTGATACTTTAAGACATTTCAGACATTCCTTATCTTTTTTTCGCAGCATTAGATATTACGCTAGTGCTTGTCCGTAATGGGAACACATTCAATTTTAGGGTTGTGGTTGTGTCGATAATTATTTTAATTAATTTAGATTATGGGCGGTGGTCAACAGCTTCTTTAGTTGATTATTTTACATGCTTGGCATTGTTAGATTTACCTACATGTAAATTTGGATATTTGCATGGGTCTTAAAAACAACACACTGTAGAGCGTTTTTCCGTTTCTATGCTGGTATACATTTTGCTTGATTTGATTACTTGGAAAGCATCAAGATGAAAGAAAAATATGCAACAGAATGTTGTTTCCAAATATTCGGAAATCTGTAAACCAGCTCTGTGACATGGATATGCAAACAGAAGTTAGCAGCAAAAGAAAATAAAAAAGCTTTATAATGCTGTAACGTATCGGACATTGGGTGATCCATATTTAGTATAAGACTTATTTATGTGTCTGCTAATTAAAAGGATAATTTTCATACCGCACCGTTAATAATTAAATGACAAGTATCAAGACTTGTTAGACTTAGTGAAGACATGTGCAAGACAGTCGTCGCTCGCTCGTTCATTTGCAAACGATTGTAATTCGTATCTATGTCGTACTCGTACCATGATATCTATCTCGTGCCGCGTTATTACTAAAATGTTGCGCAGTTACATGTTTAATGTTTATGACGCGATTTTTATGTAGAATCGTTTGCGTTAAATTACTTTTTATTTATTTTTTAGGAATATAAATGTAGGTATGTGAATGCTGATATTCGATTTCCTTTGCTCACGTATAGATGAGTTAATTCTAACTTGAATTTATATTACCTGAAGGCCAATTCCTGTAATTAAAAACGTTCAAATCTAGTCGCAATCTATAGTCAAAACGACAATCAACATAAAAAATTGAGGTAAATTAGAGATATTTTTGACGGATGGATACTGAGATGAGAATATTAACGTTCTTAAAAATAAGGAAATTGCCCCTCTGGTGAGTGTTTTTTTTTTTTTTAGTAATCCACCCCTTTAAAAGTAGTTAGGTAAGTCATTTTCGATGCCAAACATTTTCGTCTTCCAAAATTTCAAACATCGAACACGCTTCTAATCGGGAACCTTATAAAACACGTCACCCCTCTAAAAATTAAAAACAAAACACTCGCATAAAGGCGCACACACACCGACGAAGCTCACCTAATTATCGGCGCGGAGGGACTTTGCATAAGAAAGTATTGCTGCGTTTTACGACGCGTGTCGTGCCCCACCCCCCACGGCCCAGATAAAAAATCTCCCATTTCCTTAATTCGTTTATCGGGGCTGGCGAGGCTTTGTCTCCGATCGATGAACGCCTCCAAATGAGCGCGAAACGTGACGCGCGTGTGTATTAAGCTTAAGGTGACGGTTTTAAGACGCAATTTTTATGTAAGGATTTTGTTATTATGCAGATTGGGCACGAGTTTTTCGGTCATTTTTCATGATTTGAAGGGAAATTGTGAGCGTACTGAAATGGTGCATTCAGTCATGACTATGTGAGCTTAGAAATCGTGAAAGTAGTAGGTGCTCACTTGAATCTAATAATAATATCAACGTGCAATAATTTAAAATGTATTTTTATTCAGTTCTCTATAGGAGTTAAAAGGGGCAACACCTTTTATCATAACTTATGTACACACCTATTTTGAAAAAGAGTTATTTAAATTCAGAGCAGCTTTGAAATCAACAAGTATGACTATTGCGAGCGACACATAGGTTACATTATACTCTTCAGGGATATCCAACGTTCATACAGGATTTAGCGTCAGCTAGTTTCTGACATTTTTTTTAATAATAAAGAACGAAAAACAAGCAAAATTGAATTAAAAGGCACGCGCGAACAAACTAAAGCAATCAGCCGTCCCCTAAAACACGCCACAAAAGTCAATAAATTAAGCCCAGGAACACATGTATCGGCCCCCCGTTTCCAACGATAACTTAGTAATTAAGAAAGGCATTAATCATTGCATGGGACAGAGTCAGTCTGATTGCGAATGTGACAAACTGGCATAAGTCATGCGTTCGGGCTCGGTCGTGGGTGCTAGGCCTTAGTGCTGGGATATGCGAGATCGAACGTTCGAATGACGCGATTGTCAATTGTTTTACCTGATTGTCTAACAAACAAATGAATATTATTCTGATGTCACAGTTATTGAAGATGTATCAAAGGAAATGGTTCTGTTCATATTGAGGACCAAAACCGTGGTCAATTGCTAATTTGGTCTTGGGTTTGGTTTGAAAGCGACATGCACCGTCTTAACGACACATCTTAGCGCCATGCAAATAAACATATGAATAATATTGATTACTTTACGTGAGAAACACTAAATAAAAAGTCTTTACCTTTCTTCAAATAAGAATATGCTGGGTAACTAGACCAGCTTATTAAATCTTGCTAACATTTCTAGAAACAAAACAAAAACTAAGCTATAAGAAATCATTCTCTAGCATCATCTACCTAACCTTTCCTACAACTATGTTAAGGCTCCTTAAAAAAGGCACGACACGCGACACAAAGGCCCCGCTCGTCGCGCGACATGCGGTGCCTTTGTGTCGCGTGCGATCTGCCTTGCGTTTCGCGCCTGCTTGAAGGAGCCTTTAGGGTCTATTATTTATTTATAAGTATTTTTATGGCCTGGTTGCTCAGACCTTTTAGTCAAGTCTTTAGTTTATTTAATTTCCTTCACTAAATTTCTTCGGGATTTCTTTGGCGGGAATTTGAAGCCCTTTCAGCTCAAACTCCCGCCAAAGAATCCCCTTTAGGGTCTAATTCTTTTAGAACCAACAGATACTCAATGTGAAAATATTTTATCACAGATAAAAAAACAGCTAAGCGTCCACAGCCCTGTGAGAAGCAACACTAACCCTAGACATGAATGGTTGCGTTTACAGATATTCCAAATCTGTACCATTCAATAGTATGTAATGAAGTTTGCAGTATATTTGAATAAGTCTGATGTAATACCGTATTATGTATACAAATGTCGTATATTTTACGTGTGAAGAGGTAATGTTGAGATTTATGTACGAATGTTTTACTATCGAATTCAAAAAGGGTAAAGTTACCAATGTTTTAAGGACCTTTTACTATAATTTGATATCACTAAAAAGCTGGCTGACTGATATTCATGAAGTAAGTGTTGTTATATAAATACAATAAACAAAGAAAAGAAAATAAAAACAATAATTTCAACGATAAATAGTTTTCTTACTGAGCTTTATTATTGTCAAATTGAGCGCATGTTTATCAAGTTTAATTCTATGAAGAACTGCAGCTTTGAAAACTGCACTTTCCTAAGATGACCAATCTCCTTCATAAAATAAGTGTCACTTAAAGAAACAAGTTTGTAAACACGGTTCCGTATATCAGAAAGTCAACGTCACACCTCACGTTCAGCTTTCAAACATTTACTTTTTAATATACCAAACGTTTCGCCAAAAATTGGGGCATCGTTCGCACCTCAAAGAAAAATCGGGAGGTTGGTTCACCACGTTATTTCTGCAGTCATCATGATCCTTAATTCTGGGTATATAAAGCTCAGAATTGTTAGTTCTGTGGTGGTGATATTGATGTGAATTAACATGAGGGAGTGGACGTGACATTTATTGTTTGACAGCCATCGATCTGCCCTTTGCTATGCGAGGCGTGAAGCAGCCAAAGTTCATGGGGTATTCCTCTTCTTCCCTGAATAATGGGGGATTCGGAATTGCAGGTGTGGTGTGTGAAAGACGTGTTTGAATTAAAAAGTGGAGCAGCTTTGTCTTGCTACTCAAACATTTATGAAGGCTGTGTGCTTTGAGCGTTCTGGTTCAACGCCTGATTTTGGAGACCAAGAAAAGCGGAGACTTAAATTCTTTGCCATATACTATACTATATTTGATACAATATAAGATTAGCGAGATAATTGCGTAACACATTAACAGTAGGAATGCCTTTCATTTTGACAGTTCAACAACATTCATTGCGTTATTTACGTTATTGAGCAGACACATTTTTCGAACAATGGATTAGCAATATACTTCAAAATCATTCAGATTGTGACTGATAGTGTTTGGCAGTTAGGGTGCTGTTAGACTGTTAGAAGTTTATCATTAAACTATTTGAACCGACAGACGTAGTCCTGTAAAAATGTCAATCTATAGAAAAATCACTTAGAAAAAAAATAGTTTATTCAGAACAAACAAAACGCACATTACAAATACAGACGTACGAAGTAGCCAAAAGCCTCATATCCAATAAATAAAAGTTTGACAATTTTGTCCATTGCTTGATGTTAGGGCCAGCGACAAAAGACAATACACATTGATTTTTTTTCGAAATTATCTATTTTTCCGAGCAAAATTTTCATATTGATTTCCATAAAACCTAATTCGGGCTATTACGAACATTTTAAAACAAAAAAAAAACCAAATCGGTCTACCCGTTCTCAAGTGATGCAGTAAGTACATCATTGCAAAGAACAGCATTTCTTTTTTATTTAAGTACATAGATTATCTTATTATGAAGTCCAAACACCCCAGATGGACCACATTGGACCAAGGAAGAGGTCAGTTTGAAGACTAAGGTCATCAAGTAACTTAGAGAAATCTTATCTCCGGCACGCCGACCACAAAGGGCTGTCAAATTAGCCATTCAAAATCCAAATCAAAATATCTTATTTCACATAAACGTACATGGGTACTTGAAACGTCAGAAGCTAGGTGCACGGTTCTAGTTGGTCGTTTCTTATGGAGAAGAGCCGGCAAGAAACTCCACGGATACTGTTTTAAAAATGATTGACAGTTATAGTGTTTTCAAATTACTTACAGTGTTAAGGGGACTACATGACCTAAACGGAAATTTATAATGCCTAAAAATATATGATCCACTGCACTAACCAAAATCAGAAGATAGATAGTATGTTGAAAACATAATACAATTAACTTGATATGATAGAAAAAAATCACAAAGATACCTCATTTTTTTTTTTAACGATTAAAAACCATACTAATATTCATGCAAACATTCAGATTTTTTGTCAGATTATTCTACAAGCAACATACTAACGTAATAGTGTTTTATTTTTTTAGTCCAATGTATAGATTTTTTGTAAATCTATAATTGCTTCATATTTTGCAATAAATAACCAGCGTTGTGTCATCGCGCGTCTCTTTCTTTTCTATGCAATCCGACAGTGACCGCGCTTTAGCTCTTGTAAGCCCCTTAATAGGTAAGGGAACATTGGTCTTATAACTTGTGTTTGACAATAGACAACACAGAATCTATAACAAAACGAATAATATTCACACCACACTAAGTCCCTCAACATGTGTGAATTTGTGAAACACAACACAAATCTCACTCATCTTAATATCCACGTTATAACATTGTAACATGTTTACAAAATCCGCGGTGGATTATCTAATTTGGCGGCGGATGTTGTCTATGGGATGACAGGAGCCTATAGATACTCGTAGATATAGAATACACTTCGATCCCCTTATACGATTTGAATGTGTTAGGCTTGATACACAGGGCGGTACCAGATTTATTTTGATCGAAAGTTACAGATATTGTAAGGGTAGTTTTCAATCTCTGTATTGAGAGTTAGATTGGATTCAATTTGTACGAGTGACACTGCACGTTGGTTAGGCCAAGTTAAAAAATAAAATTGTCCACGTTTTTAACTATGTTTTTTTTGTTGGTATGTTTGTTACGCGATATCTGCGGCAATTGTGGAGCGATTTCGTTTTGTTTTTTTTTTAATTGATAGAGTATGCCTCAGGGGTTGTCGCATACAGGATAAATTTTTAACCAGTGCGCAAACTGTAACCATAAATTCAGCATATAATTCTAAAGGTAGCGTAGCGTAGTTTTTTTTTTCAGTTTATTTTTATTTTTTATTAGTTGTTCTAAACATTTTGATCGCGTAGGTATTGCACTTATCTATGAAACAGCAGATCGTTTTTTAATAACCGACGAGAAGTTTCTGTGCTAGAGGGTCTAGAATTATGTGTGGAATTCATGATTACAGTTTGCGCACTGGTTAAAAAATTATACTGTATATTTTTTTTTTACTTTGTTTCGGTAGTTTTTCAGTTAGTTTCACTAATACGTATTTCTTCCACTTAGTGTATATTGGTGATGTTATAACAACTTTCTGTCACTGTTATTTATATAGAAAGTAGTGGTATACGAAGTGTGGGGTAGGTACCACAAATAAAAAGTGAATAATAAAAAAAGTTTTTACAAAATAACAACCGACTTCCAAAAAAAACACTACAAGGTGCAAAATAACTTAAAGTAATTTCGGAAGTCGGTGTCTATGGTTTTGTATTTTCGGTTTTTGCCACCGACTTCCGAAATTACTTAAAATTTATTATCACTATGCAGTGTTTTTTTTGGAAGTCGGCGGTTTTTTTTATAAAAAAACTTTTTCTGCCTTCAATTTTGTAGATCTCCTAAGGTTTTGCAAAATTTTCTCTACAAGATATCTAATTATCGCTTTAATAGTTGTACGCTAGACATTAATTCCCTCAAGTTGCATTACTACAACAGGTTCTCTTTCTGTATCCATAACATAACATAACATCACTCCTACAATCCCCGAAGGGTAAGGCAGAATTGTTTTATAGTACACCCACATTTCGCCAATTATGTTTAAGTCCCATGTAATGAGGGCGAGCCTATTGCCATAAACTGAGCTCAATCACTCCGGCATCGGCACCTTAATGACGTAACACACTATCTAGCAAAATTTGAATCATTTTGAAGCCTATTGCTAATCCATTTCTTCATAAATGTTCGAAAAATGTGTCTGCCTAGCAACGTAAATAACGCAATGAATTTTGTTGAACTGTCAAAATGAAACCCATTACTACTGTTAGTGTGTTACGTCATCACCCCGGGGGTTTACTGAGAAATACTTGCCGGCTTAGCATGACGCTATCTATCTCTTCGAAGAATAGTGACAGCTATTCCCACACAAAGTGACATTTCGTTTCTCTATTTTTGACATCGCACCGTAAAATCCTTCTAAAATCTGTCATTTTGTCTTTCATTTCTGCCGATCGTTGTCTAGGTCCTTTTTAATGTAGACTATTTCAAAAGACAATTGTCTAAGGTAGTGAAGACAAACTGATTTTTTAATCGCCATGCTAAAGACGGTAGAAAACTTTTTACTCGACGGCCACAAAGTATAAATTTTTGAAAAACTTATTTTGAATCAAATGCAAGGATTTTTTAATAATCACAAATTACTGCATAACAAACAGTTCGGTTTTACGAGGGGTCGTTCGACTACTGATGCCGGAGTTGAACTTTTAGGACATGTTTATGATGCATGGGAGGACAAATGCGATGCTTTGGGAATCTTTTGCGATTTGTCCAAGGCATTCGATTGTGTTCTTCATGAAACATTGATCAGGAAACTGCACCACTACGGAATCCGAAACGCCTCTCTGGATCTTCTTACTTCTTACTTAAGTGATAGGATTCAGAGAGTTGATGTTAATGGAAAAAGATCACCCGGATCGGTAGTAAGAATGGGGGTCCCCCAGGGCTCAATTCTTGGGCCATTTTTATTTCTTATTTATATAAATGACTTGCCTTACCTCATAAAGGATAAACATGATATAGTGTTATTTGCAGACGACACTTCACTTTTATTTAAACTGAAACGTCAGCAGCTGATTACTGACAATGTAAATAGCGCCCTTGCAATAGTAGTTAACTGGTTTAATGTTAATAACCTACTTCTTAACGAGAAAAAAACTAAATGTATTAAGTTTACGATACCTCATGTTAGACAAGTAGAAACTAGTGTTCTCATAAAGGGTGAAGTGCTGAAACCCGAAAATACCACAGTTTTCTTAGGCATAACTTTGGATACCAAGCTTCAATGGGGCCCCCACATAGATAAATTGTCAAAAAAGCTTAGCTCTGCAGCATACACCGTTAGAAAAATTCGTGGTTTAACTGATTTAGAGACAGCCCGTTTAGTATACTTTAGTTATTTTCATAGTGTGATGTCGTACGGTATTCTATTGTGGGGAAATGCCGCCGATATCCAGACAATTTTCGTTTTACAAAAAAGGGCAATTCGTTCTATCTATAAATTAAGTCCCAGACACTCCCTCAGAGATAAATTTAAAGAGATTAATATAATTACTGTGCCTTCTCAGTATATTTATGAAAATCTTTTGTATGCACATAAAAATATTAATCTGTTTAAAAAATACAGTGATATCCACAATATAAATACTAGAAACAAACACAAATTTATTGTTCCTACAACCAGGCTCAAGAAAATAGGTGGCTCGTTTAGATGCCAATGTATACGTTTTTATAATAAACTTCCTAGCCACATTCAAGATCTAAGCTTTAATAAATTCAAATCTTTTATAAAACGGAAACTATGCCAGAAAGCCTATTATACTGTGAAAGACTATATTGAGGACAAAAAGGCTTGGGATTGAGCTGCTCCAATAAATTTACACGGTGAATGTTGATTTTAATTTGCTAGCTATTTTAGACATGAATATTTACTGTAAAAAGTATTATATTATTTTCATTATTGAGAATATGAGGACTATGTGGGTCATTGTTTCAGTTATATTCTTGATCTGGCAGTTTAAGTAGTTTATCCGGCCTACCCAAATGTCCTTTCTTTGGTATTGTTCGTCGAATCGTTGAGCTCCTTAAGTTCTGAGTTGAGCTGCACGGTTACTGACAAATGCGTGCACTGACTGGACAGGTCCACTTAATCTGTGTGGTTCTTTCCTCAAAAGACCATTTCAGACACCAATCTACATGGTTCTCAAACATTATGTCCGATTTTTTTTATATACACATTGACATTGTTGAATTTTATATACACAATGACATGAGTATTTACTTGTAAAGTAGTATGTTATTTTAATTATTGTGAATGTGAGGATTATGTAGGTCATTGCTTTTTTTTTTCGTAGTTAATTTTGATCATGATCTGGCAGATTGAGTAATTTATGTGGCCTACCCAAATGTCCTTTCTTTGGTATTGTTCGTCGAATCGTTGAGCTCCTTAAGTTCTGACTTCCTGAGTTGAGCTGCACGATTACTGACAAATGCGTGCACTGACTGGACAGGTCCACTCAATCTGTGTGGTTCTTTCCTCAAAAGACCATTTCAGATACCAATCTACATGGTCTTCACATGATCTGACCAAGATTATGTCTGGACTTTAAAAGAGACTGTGACCTCTGAGTTTGTTTCGGCCTTTCTTCTCAGAGTAGTCAGATAGGAAACGCCGACCTCATCTAGTTTAAAAATATGATTGACGTGTAAAAGTGTTTGTACAAACCTACTTACAGAAATAAAATCATTTATCATTTATCATTAAAAGGAAAAAAGGATTTTTTCACTTAATGTATGGAAAATGTGAAAAATTATTACCTACATGTTGAGTTATAGGGGTTTAAGAGTTTCATAAAGGGGGTTGAAATTTTCATTATTTTTGCGATGGGACACACCATTTTCGAAATATAAGCAAAATAAAAGATAAACGTTAATAATAGGTCTTTACCTATGAAATTGCCGTTTTGTATGAAAAAATTTAAACGATTTTTTTTCATGAATTTTTTATTTGTATTAATCGAAGTAATCACCCATGCAATCAATGCATCTTTGCCATCGCAGTGGCAGTTTATTGATGCCCTTCTTAAAGAAATCAGCTGGACGGGAGGCAACAAATTCTTCAAAGGCATTTTGTACTGCCTCTCGGGTATTAATTTTTTTTCCCGCCAAGAAGTTATCCAAATTCTGGAAAAAGTAGTAGTCTGTAGGCGCAAGGTCTGGTGAGTAGGGCGGATGACGGAGAGCTTCCAACCCCAGTTCTTGCAACTTGGAGACCGTCTGCTGTGCAGTATGAGGTCGCGCGTTGTCGTGCAGGAGCAGCGGAGACGAGCGATTGACCAATGCTGGTTGGAGATGCGCCAGCTTCTCCATCATTGTGTTCAGTTCTTCACAGTACACATCTGCAGTAATGCTCACCCCGTTTGGTAAGAAGCTGTGATGAATCACACCGGCGCTAGACCACCAAACAGTGACCATCACTTTTCTAGGGGTAAGTTTTCGTTTAGGGCATTGTTTAGGTGCTGAACCAGGATCCAACCAACTTGCTGAGCGCTTACGGTTATCAAACAGAATCCATTTTTCATCGCAGGTAACAATGCGGTTCAAAATTCCTTCATTTGTGTGTCTGTTGAGCAGTGCAAGGCACGTCTCGACGCGTACTTCGCGCTGGCGATCATTGAGTTCGTGGGGCACCCATTTGTCAAGCTTTTTTACCTTGCCAATTTGACGCAAATGGACCAATATTGTTTTGACGCTAACGTCGAAAGCTGCTGCTAATTCAGCCGTAGATTGTGTATCATCAGCTTCCACAATCGCCTTTAATTCGTCATTGTCGACCAAAGTCTTCGGACGACCGCGAGGTTCATTTTTCAGGTCGAAATTTCCAGAACGGAAGCGAGCAAACCAATAACAGGTGGTGCGTTGGTTTGTAGTATTAGCTCCGTAAACGTCGTTGATGTTGCGTGCCGCTTGTGCCGCGTTGCTGCCACGACGGTACTCATATTCCATAATTACTCGAATTTTTAACGTATCCATGATGACGAAAAAGATTGAAATGCGATGAAAATGTAACACTAATCAATAAAGAAATGACTACTTTTAGAAAAAAAAAACCATGTTTTTAAAATAAAATTAATTTGAAATTAGAATTCTTAGCCAAACAAAAATTATTTTGATTTGAAATGGCCAGTACTGCAGAACGGCAATTTCATAGGTAAAGACCTAATAAATTACTGAATTTCGTAAAAAGTGCAGTTGACTCTTTCTACTTTGCTGCCGTCGTACTGTCTTCACGAAACGTCATTTTTGTCTATTCTTCCGTCGACAAGACGGTGCTTGTACTACGCCTGCTGGTGGACAAATCCAACAACACTTTGCCCACTCCGGGAATCGGACCTAGGACCTCATGCTCTACGGTAGCACTTTCGACCACTAAACCAATGAAGCAGTCAGTTTTTCTCTATTCATGTGTCCTTTTTCAGTTTAATACACTATCAATCACGATCTGAATCATTTTGAAGCCTATTACTAATCCATTGCTCCATAATATGTTCGAAAAAGTCTGCTCAACAAGGTTAATAACGCAATGAATGTTGTTGAACTGTCAAAATGAAAGCTATTCCTACTGTTAGTGTGTTAAGCAATTACCCCGCTGGGCAGTTCATCTATCAATCAACTCTTACCTAATCCTTCCCATTTAGATCGACATTACAATTTCCACAATCCCCTTCAACTTCAAAACTTTCCATTGCTCCTGTAAAAAGATATCTCGACGCAACGCCATGTTTCTTTATAATATGATATTACTCTCTCATCTTTAATTAATCTTTGAGTCACAATAGTATTATGTTTTCAAACAAAAATCCACCCTTTAAGAAAACAACCCTTTCTAAGTAACGAAGGCGTCGTTTGAATTATTTTAGAAGGAAAATTATTCACATTTTAATCTATTGGAGGAGATTATATTCGGTTTTTAGTAGTGGTTTTACTTACACTTAGTTTTTTCCACTCTCAAAGTTATAATAATAGTAAACTATTTGTTTCAGACAACAAGATCACATCAAAAGTGTCTAGGGATCAAGGTATTAAAAAAAATATGTTGCCCTATTGAAATGAAATAAAAATGTATATTTAGATCGATTAAATAAAATGTTTTCGTATGTGAAGATCGATTTTGCATTAAGGCGGTACCCCGACCAAAACCTTGCCATAGTGCGTTATTCAGAGGCTATTAACTCATAATAATAATAATAATAAAATAATAATAAACGGGTAATAAACTACATCTAAAAGCACATTATTAACGTTCGATATCCTATCATCACATTGCACGTTCTTATTTTTTTTTATGTGTTATAAATACATCTAAAATCTCCTTGTAAAAAAGTGACTAAAATTATTGATTGCATGCATCTTTTGCTACAGGTGACGTTCTATTCATTTGAAGATTACACTAATGGATAGATAATTTAAAAATCTAAATAATGCACGTTTTATTTTATTTTAAAACTTTACTTGTCTTTTTTTATTCATTTAATTTCATTATTTGTGTGAATTTTATGATAAATGAGCATACGGAGGGAGCGAGACAGAGCAAGACTCCCCGACGGGACAGAGAGTGTGTTTTGCAACGACTCTGGCAGTGTGTGGACGTGCATTATCATGCATAAGCAGAAATGAAGCACCAACATCTCATACAATCGTTTCAGCGTAAATCTGTGCGTTGAGATTGCCTCTGATCCAAATCAGTTCGGTTCTTCCACCGATCCAAATACCCGCCCATATCAGGATTGCTCCACCACTATATGCATGGACTTCCTGGCATGATTTTAAACGTTATTGGCGTCCAGTCTTCCATGTATGTCTAGTATCTGGCCTGATACCAAAGCGAGCATCGTCAGAAAAATACACAAAAAGCCCCTCTTCTTCTGCTCAATTTTGGTGTTCACGGGTCTATTATAAACGGGCTCTGCTATTGCAGGGCACAATAGGTGGTACACCTAGCAGCCTTCGGGAACGGAGATTGACTTCATGCAAGCGATTTCTTATGGGTTGATCGCTTATTAACATCTCTGAAGAGCTATGAAGCCTCGTAACCAAGATCAGCGCGGTCATTGTACGATTTCGTCGAGCAGTAATTTGTACGTTGCGATCTTGTCTGCGTGTGGTGAAGCGAGCTCGTCCTCCATGTTGCTCTGCCACGCTGCCTGCCACTGATGCGGTTACGTGTCCAAAGTCGATTTATAAACACTCTGTTAAGTTCTGAGGTAGTTTTAATCTTAGTCTGGCAGTTTGAGTAATTTTTGTGGCCTACCCAAATGTCCTTTCTTTGGTATTGTTCGTTGAATCGTTGAGCTCCTTAAGTTCTGAGTTGAGCTGCACGATTACTGACAAATGCGTGCACTGACTGGATAGGTCCACTCAATCTGTGTGGTTTTTCCTCAAAAGACCATTTCAGACACAAATCTACATGGTCTTCACATGATCTGACCAAGATTATCTCACTGAGACTGTGACCTCTGAGTTTGTTTCGGCCTTTCTTCTCAGAGTAGTCAGATAGGAAACGCCGACCTCATCTAGTTTTAAAAATATGATTGACGTGTGAAAGTGTTTGTAGAAACCTACTTACAGAAATAAAATCATTTATCATTTATCTGCGTGCTGCCCAGAGCTAATGCCACAACACGTTGCCAAGAACCAGCTTCCAATATTTCCACAACTCTGATCATTTCTTCTTGGCTCAAATGACGTTCTCTCCGTAATAACGTATTGTTTCCACTCAGAAGTATAAGTATGGCAGAAATTTTATTGATTTGGCCTGAAACCCGTTGCAGGATTATATAGGAATACGAATTGATAGAAAATTTTTCATCTTTTGACCGAAATTAACGCTTTTGCAAATGACGAAATTTTCAAAAAAAAAATAGTCGTAGGAGTTACAAAAAATATAATTAAAATACCTGATTTTTGTAACTAGCGAAAACGTACTTGATCCGAAGACACTTTTGATGTGTGCAGTTAGTACTTAAGACTTGTGTTAGTGACAAGAAACTTAATTTTATTAACATTATTAAGCGATATGGAGTCACTTCCAATGCCCTCATGACTAAAATTTTATTGTAGTTATAGTAAACAGTTTTTTTTTGTCTCTTACGATATTACTATAATTGACAAGTTTTATCCATTTGTTTTGCTCACATAAGTTTTCAAGTGACGATAAATCAAGCTTACTGCACATTTCGCCAATTCCAAATTCTGATCCCTTTCGAAAAACTCAATACTCAATATATTAATTGCTTCCACATGTGAACTTAGGTGGTAGGTTACAAAAATATGACCATTGTAGACCCTCGCGGGCACAGCAAATGTAGGAGAGAGGAAGAGGGCGTTTATTTGATACTTAGTTGACATTATGTCCGATTTTTTTTATACACATTGACATTGTTGAATTTTATTGTATGTATGAGTATTTACTTGTAAAGTATTATGTTATTGTAATTATTGTGAATGTGAGGATTATGTGGGTCATTGTTTTTTTTCGCAGTTAATTTTAATCATGATCTGGCAGATTAAGTAATTTATGTGGCCTACCCAAATGTCCTTTCTTTGGTATTGTTCGTCGAATCGTTGAGCTCCTTAAGTCCTGACTTCCTGAGTTGAGCTGCACGATTACTGATAAATGCGTGCACTGACTGGACAGGTCCACTCAATCTCGTGTGGTTCTTTCCTCAAAAGACCATTTCAGATACCAATCTACATGGTCTTCACATGATCTGACCAAAAGAGACTGTGACCTCTGAGTTTGTTTCGGCGTTTCTTCTCAGAGTAGTCAGATAGGAAACACCGACCTCATCTAGTTTAAAAATATGATTGACGTGTAAAAGTGTTTGTACAAACCTACTTACAGAAATAAAATTATTTATCATTTATCATTTATCAGTTGTTAGTTACTAGAATTATAATTATTGTGATTATTTTATACAACATGTTATTTATAATTGGTCATTTAAATATTCATTGATATTGTAATGGCATTTTACTAATAGAAATCGTTTTAATTTATTTGTGAATGTATTAAATTTTTGTTCTTTAATTTAATTATTATATATATTCATGGACGTGACTGGTGTACTTGTTGAGTGCATTTTTAGGTTAGAGCCTGGTAAGTTTAACTTATTTATAGGGCGCAATGTATATCTCGACTGTATATTTTCTCTTGTTGTGTAAAAGTGTTGGTAATTTCGAACGAATTTGCATATTTCTAGAATGTATAGGCAGGCGAGGGTAAGTATTTTATGTTCTTGGAAATGAGGTTTGCAGTTGTCAGTGTCTTCTATATTTACTAGGATTCATTTAGTAAGCCTTTTTAGCAATGTAAAAACAAATGACTGTAGAAAATAACGTTCTTTTGAACAGTCATTTGTTTTTGTAAAGGTTCATTTTCATCTCCTCTCCTGTTAACAGCCACCTTATTGAACTTTACATCGTGAAAAGTGTCAACTCATCACAATGAATGTATAACGTGTGAAAACACGGGCCCTCTAGCCCCGGGCCACGATTGTATCGACACGTTGTTATGCCGCGAACTTGATACACAATGGTATTTGATGATCAGCGAACGTTTAAGAGTTTGAAATCTCTTGGGAGCTGATTTGGTGTTTAAAAAGTTGTGTATGTTGCTATGGGGTATAAAATATTTATGTTCAATAATTTTTATAAGATTTCTGATAGAAGTTCTTCTAATCGGTTAAAGATAGTTTTCCTATAATAAAAGGCCCTTAAAGTTATATTATTATTTCTGTCACCAGTTTTTAGTAGCTGACTATTACGAGTATAACTCCTAAGAAATAGAAGTCTAGATTCTAAAGCCTGTTCTCGGCCTAGCAGTTGCTGCTTCTTTTAAGCCTACCAGATTATTTAGATCTCAAATTGTAATTATAGTTAATCAATCTTTATTATTAATTTATGTACTTCGCATCTCTCGTCTTTTTTTTTTTAATTTGGCATGCCTTCTGGTTAATTATGGCTGTTGTTAATTATATTTTTTATGTCACCCTGTTTTGTAACCATATTTGCTTAGATATTGATGAGTTACAACTTCCAATTCTGTCATCCTTGACTTAGCTAAGACAAAAATCAGCTAACCTTAATTTGTCACAAATTGTAATATCGTGCAAATTCTCAGTAATTATAGGTACCTACGTAAGTATTCATAAAATGAACCTCTTCAACTTCTGGTGTTGAAACAAAAAGATAAGGATTTACAACCAAAACAAACCATTCAAAATTTTAATCAATTTCCATATTCGTACCAACAAATTGGTCCCCACATTCTCCACAAGAAAATTAATAAATTTCACCTGAAATACCTACACTTAATAATCTCCGCTCACATCCCTACATAATTTAAACAGAAAAATGGAAAAAGAATCTCTAAGAAACGCACGAAGACTTCCTCATATATGCGTACCCATACTTAGTGAGTTACACCCCAAATTAATAGCATCCTAACAAAAAACTTCCCCCTGTCTTATGAGCGGGGGGGTTGGGGGTGGTTCATTTGCATATATGTCCCCCCGGCACCCTAAGGAATGGCGAGGATGTATTTTTAATTTCATTCTTATCCCTGTGCTTAAATCATGAGAGCGGCCATGCGTGCGAGGGTCTCCCCTGCCCCCCCTGGCCTACCCTGGCCTCGTGCCTCCCCCTGTGGCCGTTAGCTTGCGTCATACGTCGCTAACCACGTACAGTAAAAAGAAAAGAAATCTTAATAAGTTTGTTAGGGCGCGTTAGTGTTGGGTGGATGTGACTCTTAATGAATTCGGGTTGGTTTTTTGCAAGTAAGAGTTGTGCGTTGAAATAATTATATGGAACGCGGCATTTAAAGGTGTTTAAAGTTTGACAACCGCATTGTCAAATTCAATTCTACAAGCCTTAGAAAAAGAGTAGTAGACAGACACTATCACAGATGTAAAATTGGCAGAGAGTAATCTCTATGAGGCTGAACTTTTTTTTTGAACTACGGCTGTTAAATTAACAGCCGAGTAGCAAAAGTTTAAAAAGAGAAACAAAAAAAATCAGAATAGAATAGAATACTCTTTATTATGTACACCATAAAAAATACAGATCACAGAACAGATCAGATCAGTCACTTTTGTAGGCAGAAATAAAAAACCTTTGTCAAACTTTTAACGTTTTGAATACGAGGCTTTTGGCTAGTATATGTATATGGCTTTTTATTAGTATATGTATATTGTCATTTTTTTTGCAATGCGCGTCTTGTTTGTGCGGAATAAACATTTTTTCTTTCTTTTCTTTTTCTTTTTTA
Source organism: Griposia aprilina (assembly GCA_916610205.1). Classification (NCBI taxonomy): domain Eukaryota; kingdom Metazoa; phylum Arthropoda; class Insecta; order Lepidoptera; family Noctuidae; genus Griposia; species Griposia aprilina. The sequence goes on from OU744302.1 coordinate 16,989,161, forward strand.
GATACAATTCTCAATAACAGACCTAGGAATCTCGGAGATTATTCTAACTCAGACTTATATAAGTGTAAATTCCTAGCTAGCTAGTGATCTGCAAAGTTTTATATACGTGAAAGAATGATTTGGAACCGCTCTTGTCCTTTATTATTTATGGTCATAGGTGAACTTAATACCACAAGGCATCCTCTACCAGTCAACCTTTTCTTTCCCTACATTTTTGCCTTCCATAGAAAATATTTCCCCACTAATTAGAGTAACCTTGTCCACATAAATCGAACGTCATAAGCAGCCACCTAAAAAAACAAGCGTCGTCATTTGGGTGAGCAAATTTCGTGGAAGTTTCCCGTTCTTCCTTCTCCATACTATATCTTTTTGTATGTATGTGTGTGTGTTGACATTACGCGTCGCACTTGTGTGACATTTGGCACGGGCGCCAAAATGTGAGTTTTTTTTTTTAAGTGGGTTCATAGTTGTGTTGTCATTTGTTTTGCTTTCCTTGATGGATTCGGTGTTACGGTTATGGTTTCTAAATGAGTAGTATTCGAAGATTTTTTATTATGAGGAAGACCTTTTGGTCACCGCGATTTCAATAGATCTATTGTTAGTATGGTTTTGCTTTGTAAATCAGGCTTAGCTTCTCGTATTTCACCTTTGGTAACGATTAATCTGTATATCTCATTTGATATAGATTATTTAAAAAATAGTTTTTACTCTGTGTAATCACCCTATAATGTTCCCACTGTTTCTTCCCGAGGTGTTGATGATGAAATTATGAAATTATTGATGGTGATTGAAATTAATGATGATACTAAATTATTTATACAAAGGAAAGCGTCTGCCTGGGTTCGAACCCACGCTCTACAACTCGTAAGTCGGGGCCGTCACCACGGGGCCATCACTGCCCTCACTCTGAAAAATCAGTTTTTACTCTGAAAAATCAATTAACTATCATAATGAGAACGGATATATATTAAAACACATTTTAAAATATTCTATTTGTAGTGTCAAAGTTTTTAAACCGAAAATTAATAGAATGCGTTTAGTTTAAACGTGGTTTTCGTATAGGTATTTTCAAGAGGACATAATTTGCTAATAATAATCTGTTTTTTGCTTGCCTTATAACCAGAGATAGGATTTTCGAATGCATATTCACCAAAAGTTTTAGATAAAACAAATAATGTTTTTTTTTTGTTTTAACTAACACCACACCTGTTACCCCCGATGCAATGCGATGTATGTAGCGTACACACATCGCATTGCATCGGGGGTTAAACATAAATTTTAAATAAATATGCATGTGAATAGTTATGCCATCCAAGAATCCCGAGGTTTTTTTTAGAAGTCGCTTTCATACAGCTGACTAGTTATGCATTCCCGGTGTTTCTGGCGACAAAAGATTTTTTTTACAAAAAATATATTTTAAGAATCCGCTTCCATGCTTTCATAGGTAAAAAATAACTTTAGGTAAATATGAATCCGAATATCCTATCTCTGCTTTTAACCGACTCTATAACAAAACTAGTACACTTGAGTACAGTTATAATATGTCATAAATCTGTGCAATAACTAAGAATGTTGTAACATGCAATTCCAATTAGATTATGCGTGGGCTGAGAATCGAACCCACGATCATGTTTGAACTCACTAGTAACAATTAGTTTGAACGTGGGTTTGTTTTTGTAAATAAATGTATCTAACTGCATATTTATTTAGTGCTGGTTCGATTTAAAAAGCCATTTAATTGCAGCTTTGGTAATTATATACATACATAAACTCACGCCTTCTTCCCATGGGGGTAGGCAGAAACTACAGAACGCCACCTGCTACGATCCTTACATACTCCTTTTGTCTCGTTTACTTTCATACATCTGGTCAAACACGCACGCCGTTTCGAGTACCTACTACGCTTTGGAATGGGTAACCAGCTTCATCTTTCTGACTGACCGACCCCTTGATAATTCAAAAGTGCCTGTAATTGGTTTATTTGAAATAAATGCTTTAAGTTTGAGTACTATGCACCTGACCTTTCTGAAGAACAACACTAAATAAGGTAATTAATCATTATGAAAATGAAATTATTGATTATTTGCATCAATAACATCATTATTCTTTTGTTTATGGTGATGGGAAGAAGGGTAAGCATAACCAAATCACTCAACTTTCAGAACACAAGAAATATTTTAACGGAATAAATTAAAAATCATAATGAGTCCTACTCTTGTTTAGCTTTTTATAAAGTAGAAACAAAAGGTAGAATTCTTATAAATTTCAAGTAATATTCTGAGAAGGAAGCTCAGAACCCAAACCAAGGTACAGAAACTTTCACTACCTTCACCTCACAATCCTCTACTTAGCGTCTTAGCTCCAACTTATACCCTTTGTACTTACCCATTAGAATTACTCCTGCACCAATAAATTAAAATAAGCATTAACCCGCGCATCCCCTTTCAAAAACTTGCCAAACTCAATTACTAACAAAGAAAACTCGACCCAACTCTCCAACTTTGACATTCCAGAAAAAAAAAAAAGTTAGGTAATGCAAAAACCCTGAAACCTTTATAATCGCATCAGCAAACCAGGATTGTTCCCGTTAATTATTGATAGAATGAAACTTTTATCAAAACTTCAGGAACAGAAGCCGAAATTATTTGAAAGCAAGCAAACCCTTCATAATGCTTGCGAAAATATTAAAACAAAGCCAAGGTGGCCGCCCTGCCTTCTACGGACAGGCCAACTTGCTGAATTGTATAGAGTTGTGAGTTAGATATTAATTTGTCCTCTAACATTTTCTTCTGTTGTGCCTATAACTGAGAGAATAGCAGGCTCACGTTGTGGTGAAATGACAATAAGTTGGCCATGTTAGTAGCTAGCTAGGCTGATAGCCCAGGTTGCGACGGTGATTTGTTTAGAAAAGGTTCAGAACAAAGCTCTCGATCCATAAGACCGTCATATCGACATGAATTATACCTAAGACGTTAAAAAACCGCCCTTATGTACAAGAGCATACTTTGCATGGCTCCATTTTTTTTTAATAAGCTACCATATAACATAAAAGATTTACACTGGCCCCAATGTAGACGTAAACTAAATACATTTTTAATAGACAAATTTTATCAAGTAAGCCAAGCAGCCAGCAGCAAGTAGCCTTTCGTAAAAAAAAATATGAACCCTTTTTATACACTGACACAGTTTGGGACATGGTATTTTAGCACTCTTGGTTTGCTATATTATTAGCCGATCAATTTAGCATTCCTCACAAAAACTTATAAGATACGTTATAAGGAGTAATAAACCAGTCCGTTTTCGCTCTCGATAAGTCAAAACTTATTAATGAAGCTAGGTACCAAAACATTTCTACTTATCAGAAATATCGCACTGTAAGTCTCACCTTTAGGGGTACTGGTGTCTTTTTAAAAAAAGACACCAGTAGAAAGTAGGTATTAACCACTCTATAGTAATGCCGCGAGAATCCACGAAGACGCCTGGGTGGTGATTAATACGACGCATCTCCCCCAACGGTTTAATCGCTGGCTGGCAACATTTTTACCCAATTTTTGGGCGAGTACCCACCTCACCCCCTCGGCCACCCTTTCTTTCGTTAAGATAAATTATCCTGCGATCAGGATGAGAGTGTAGGTTCAAATTGCCGCCTTTAAAATTCGGCGTTCGGTCTTAATATTTATGCCGAAATTAGTGTCCTGCCCCTGGCTTTACGTGACTTTTTTGGATTGTTTAGTGGCGGTTCTTCTGTTTTGATTGGGAGTCGCTCAAATTGGATAATTTGTTCATTTAGTTTGTTTCTACGCACAACATGCATGTCTTTGTTATCGTGTAGGTGTGTATAAAATTGTCGAGAGATGTCGTGGTACACACGGTTGGAGCGAAGTTCCTTTCGCGTTTGCGATTATACTTTTCTTACGTAATAAAAGTGTCGTGATGGTCATAATGTAAGTTTTTTCAGTACAGCTCTCATTCACCAAGTGTATAGAGAATAACGTGAGATAAGGAACTTCGTGCCAATAGGATAGTGTCATGTGAATGGTCAGCAGGGTCCGCTATGGTAACAACGTTGACTCATCACGCAAGCTTGGTCATTATCTGAAGTAATGACATTAACTCATAACCTCACTACGGAAATTCAACAGGAGATCTTGAAGAGCTTTTTTTTCTCTCTAAAGATCAGTTTGAAATTCGAACGGTGATGTTGAGTGGTGTGAATTTGAGGAACTATAGTATTGTTCCATAGACATAATATTATATTTTCGAAATTCGAACCGTGTTGAGATGTGAATACGAGAAGCGAAATATTTAGTTTTTTATGAAATAATTGCTAATTTCTTAAAAACATAAATTCGCTTTCGAATTATGTGCGGTCACTTGAATGTGGTTCCAAGTGAACTTTACATTACCACGACTGTTAATGAAGTTAATATTTTTTCGAAAACAGTTTCTAGCTGAGATTCAAACCATAGCCCGGTAGTTCGTTATTGGTTGCGATATTTCACACGAGTTTTGAGCACAATCCCTTCAATAATATGTGTTCCTGGGAATATTCACTCAGGAATTAGAAAACAATTTTACCGTGCTGCAATAACGAAGTACTTAGAACAGTATTTAGTTGGGATTTGCACTAGTTACTTGTTTGAAGTATCCGTTATGAAAAGAGGAATTGTGAGAAAATTCTAATGTATTAATTGCCGTGCGTTAGTCTCGTAAAACTCGAAAACAGCTCGACCGATTGTGATGAAACTTTGGTAAGTTATTGTGTGCGCGCCGGAGAAGGTTCCTAAGAAAAAAAGGTAGTTAAGTATACCTAAATTAATACTTGGCCTATTTTTATAATGGTTGTATTTATGTAATTTTTCATCCAAAGAGAAATTATAAGACACATGTATTCTAAATTAAAATAAAGTCTAAATCACGGACTAGAAAATAAAGAAGGACTCCGCGCCACGTGTATCGAAAGTGAAGCACTTTAAGAGGCTTACAAGAGCTAAAGCGCGGTCACTGTTGGATTGCATAGAAAAGAAAGAGACGCGCGATGACACAACGCTGGTAATTTATTGCAAAGTATGAAGCAATTATGGATTTACAAAAAATCTATTCATTGGACTAAAAAATTATAACACTATTACGTTAGTATGTTGCTTGTAGAACAATCAGACAAAAAATCTGAATGTTTGCATGTATAATTAGTATGATGTTTAATCGTTAAAAATTTTTTTTGAGGTATCTTCGTGATTTTTTTCTATCATATCAAGTTCATTGTATTATGTTTACAACACACTATCTAACTATCATATATCCAGAAGAATATCATATATTTTACTGATTTTGGTTACTGCAGTGGATCATATATTTTTAGACATTATAAATTTTCGTTTAGGTCATGTAGTCCCCTTAAGTACGTTTGTACAAACATGCCTCACGCACACATTTACATCATAAGGTGCTATTACGTGGCACTACGGCGTCATTGTAGGTACTGTTTACGTCAAGTAATAAAATAAAATAATGCCTTCTTGTGTTGTGAAATGGTGTAAAAATAATTCTACATCCCAGAAAAAGTGTTAAGGAATAACATATCACAAGTAAGACACTTATTTACATTTCACTTCCGAACTTCCGGACTTCTTCACTTTCGATATGCGTGGCGCGGAGTCCTTTTTTTTTTCTAGTCCGTTGACTAAATTTATGTTTTAGTAGCATTTAAATGTGTGATAATTATAATATTCGATGTTATAATTACTTCTTCACTCAACACTTTCTCAAATAAATCACACAACTCTCGTTCGGCGCGTCGTCGTTACGCAAAGCGGGACAAATTCAATAATTTATTATTAGAAGTCCTCATTGTTGTAACATTAAAACGTTTAAGCGCCGATTGTTATGCTCGTTTATTTATTATTATTTCAACTTTGCCACCGTTCGGGTTCACGCTAACGATTTCTTTGATATTTGACTAAAGAATCGTTTTTGCTTTAAAATTATGTTTTCTATTGTTGAAAATATGGAGCGAATCAAAGAGAATGTAAGGCGATATGAATGCTTTGTTGTCTATAGTAAGTACAGTTGACATCGTAATAGTGATACCGTATTTTGGGAATTCGAAATTAGTGTGTCATGACCACTGGCTATAAGAGTATGGGGAGAAACTATGGATGGACTGTGTGAATGATGACATGGTTTAGAAAGAGGGTGACGACTGAGATGATGACTGATAGAGAAGTATCGAAGAAAAAGACTTGGTGCGCCGACCACAAATAAATTGGGATACTGGCAGGAGAATGATGATGATGACTTGAATCCGAATATCCGATCTCTAGAGATCGGATATTCGGATGCGTATTCGCCTAAAGTTGAGACACTGGCTAATATGGAATGGGCTTTTGTATCGAAAACATCTTAACTTTAACGAACACACACCAGCCCACCTCTTACACCCTACATACACATATTTGCATCGGAGGTTAAACATAAATTTTAAATAAATACGCATCTGAATAGTTATGCAATCCAAGAATCCCGGGGGATTTTTTTTATAGGTAGTTTTTTTTGTCCCTTTCGTACTATACACCCGACTTGTTATGCATTTCCGATGTTCCTGGAATACATTTTTTTTTTTTACAAAAAGGTATACACTCGAGAGCAATGAATCCGGGTCACTTAAAGAATCCTAAAAATCTCGGAAACTAAAAATGCTAGGTTAATGCAATAAATTGTATTTAATAGACAATGTAATACTCCTTAAATGAAGGTATTAAAACTTCTTAGTTATTGTAAAGTTATATCATAAAAAAATCAAATTTGAAAAAGGGCCACTTTCGAAGATGCAACTACGAAATTACAGCATTTGGTTTTGCTTTTGTTTGTAATCTGTCATTTATGTGGGTACATAAACCATGTTGATAGTGCTCTATATTCATTATTCAAGCTGAAATTATGTCGCTTACGCCTGAAGAATGCACCAGAATACTTACAATGCTGGAAACCGGCCGGAGTCAGCGCGATACAGCCAGGACTGTCGGTGTGTCGCTGTCAACAGTACAAAGAGTTCTCCGACGTTACGAAGAAACTGGTTCTAACCTATGCAGACCAGGAACGGGCAGAACCAGGTGTACCACAGCACGAGAAGACCGATACTTGGTGAAAACCATGCTTCGAAATCGCTTTCTCACAGGAACTGAACTCACAAATCAGTTTCGACGCCTCGGAGGAAGTAACCCAAGTGCATGGACAGTAAGACGTCGGCTTGCTGAATCTAACTTAAAACCCCTTAGACCTGCAAACGGCCCTAAACTGGAGCGTGGGCATCGTATTTCAAGACTAAGATATGCCCAGAGCCACGTAAATTGGAGTATTGAAGATTGGTCAAAAGTTATGTTCTCCGACGAATCAAAATTTATGCTCTACAAGCACGATGGAAGACACAGAGTGTATCGAAGACCAGGGGAAAGATTCAAGCAAGCATGCATCGAAGAAAAAGTAGCCTACGGTGGTGGGTCTGTACTTGTGTGGGCCGGAATTTCTTCTGAAAGTCGCACAGAGCTGGTGATCATAGAAAACGGCTCTTTAACTAGCGTAAGATATGTGGAAGAAATCCTCAATTATCACGTTGGTCCATTTATGGTCAATTTAGGTGAGGATGCTATATTTATGCATGACAATGCCCGACCTCATACAGGTAGGATTGTGAATGACTACCTTCAAGAGATGAACATTACTCGTATGGAGTGGCCAGCGCGCAGCCCGGATATCAACCCGATCGAGCATGCTTGGGACGAGCTAGGCAGATGCGTAAAACAACGAAACCCTCCCCCAATCACGCTTCGTGAGCTCAAAATTGCTCTCACAGAGGAATGGGAGAATATTCCCCAAAATCGTATAAGGAACTTGGTGTACAGCATGCCAAACCGCGTAAACGCAGTAATGGAAGCACGAGGAGGCAATACGAAGTATTAAAATTCAAGAAAATCGTAATAAAGTTCAAAAATTTCATGTTTCCTATTTTTGTTTTAAGGAGAGATCAGCAGTTTTTTTCTTTATGTAATTTTGTGTTAATAAAATGTATGGTGACTCATATTTTTTTTACTTTCATTTAAGGAGTATTACATTGTCTATTAAATACAATTTATTGCATTAACCTATCATTTTTAGTTTCCGAGATTTTTAACATTCTTTAAGTGACCCGGATTCATTGCTCTCGAGTGTATTTTAAGAAGCCGCTTCCATACTTTCCATAGTTACAAAATTACTTTAGGTAAATATACATCCGAATATCCGATCTCTGGTCATGACCACTCTATGCGGCGTTTACTTACTTAAATGTAGAAGAAGTTTTTATCCCTGGATGATACATAACCATACCATAACTATTTGCATTTTGTAACCATATTTTGATTTAAAAGAGTGTCCATGGAGTTTCTTGCCCGTTCTTCTCCATAGGTACCTACTACGCTTTGGAATGGGCAACTAGCTTCATCTTTCTGACTGACCGACCCCTTGACAATTCAAATGTGCCTGTAATTGGTTTATTTGAAATAAATGCTTTGTGTTTGAGTTTGAGTTTGCCTCATCATCACCTTAGCATAGTGCAGTCCATTGCTGGACATGGTGTATGAAAGGAGCCTCCCCGGGTGATGTACCCTCCGACCTTTTGTTACGTCCGGCGCACCCTGGGCAATCGACTTCTCGCGATTGGCTAATCCTTTCACCACCATGGTGTTGACATGCTAAGGAAGAAGAAGCTGGACATCGGCCTCTCCTAGACTGCGCCACAACACCCTGTCCTCCGCCTTCCGCATCCAATCGATCCAGTCTATTTAGCTGGGCGGCAACCCACTCTACTATTAGCCTAGAATATTTATTTTATTTGTTGACCGAACGAGCGCGAAGCGTCTCCGTTTCAGCTTGGGCAAAAATGCTTTCGTATGTCCGGAAGTCCGGCGGATATCTGTTCTCCTCTACAGGTCGCAATTCTCAACCGATTCTCGTGAAATTTTGTGAGCAGGTTCGATACTTATATGGAATTTCTTTGTCGATTCAGATTTTCGGATTTCGGATTGGCGGAGATAGGGGGGTTGAAAACGTAAAAAAACACATATTTCATCCATTTCGCGCTTTTTGTTTTAAGGTGCGCGGTGAAAATTTATTAAGTTTTAAGCTATGCAAAGACAGACTCGCGAGGTTTACAGCACACAGAGCCACTAGTAATAAAATATTTGAGCTCCTTAAGTTCTGACTTCCTGAGTTGAGCTGCACGATTACTGACAAATGCGTGCACTGACTGGACAGGTCCACTCAATCTGTGTGGTTCTTTCCTCAAAAGACCATTTCAGATACCAATCTACATGGTCTTCACATGATCTGACCAAGATTATGTCTGGACTTTAAAAGAGACTGTGACCTCTGAGTTTGTTTCGGCCTTTCTTCTCAGAGTAGTCAGATAGGAAACGCCGACCTCATCTAGTTTAAAAATATGATTGACGTGTAAAAGTGTTTGTACAAACCTACTTACAGAAATAAAATCATTTATCATTTATCATTTATCATTAAGCACAGTTATGAACAAAACAGCAACTTTTTAATCACCAAACACTTCTGTAACTAACAACGATGGCCGCTAACTTTAGACATCGACTGTACACGGCTTGTATTGACAAACTTATAACAATCGTTAATGTTTATAAGGTCATAAGTATAGCCAAGAAAATGCAAATGTCGTAAGCAAAATTTTATAGGCAGAGAGACAATAAACCGTGTTGGACACACTTCAATGTTCAGAGAATTACTGGCTCTTGGATTAACTTGGTATTTGAATGGGGTAACAGATACCTATTGACTTAAAACTTCTGGTATCGGTATCGCGAGCCACGATATTCTAATTAGGTGAGGTAAAAGAAATATTGAAGATACACAAGTGCTCTATTTCTAAAGCCATGAGGAAGGTTTTAAAGAATAACTTAAAATAAGTGTAAGTCTTGCTTGTCATTATCTACGTTTATCGATGAATTTCCAGTGTACAGATTTTATAGACTATCTTTCCTTGCTCAAATAAGTATAAGTATGATATTTATTAATCGATCGCCAGTTCAAACAAATTTGCAGTCCAAAACCATTTGTACAATTTCCCTAGGTACAATAAAATGCCTAAATAAAAATAGTATCAAACCCAAAGCACACCAACAACTTCCATACTCCAGTTGTACTTATACCTACTTCAAAAATCAGGGGGACTTCTGCCTATCCACGGTATCCGTAGTTACGGCCGAAGTTACGGAACTTACTCCGTATCACTTTCAGACATAACATTAGTCCGGGGCCCAAACTAAAAATTAATGTCAAAGACATGTGACAGTTGTCCTAACTCCCGATGTGTGTTTGCCCGTCCGAAAAAGCTCGCTAATCTGGAGTAGGGTTCACTTCTGACTAAAGATCTACTTTCGGACGGGCCCATATCTTTGTTGATGGATAAGTAGCGGTATCTACGACGCCACATGCGAGCTACGCGTCAACTGACATTAATATAGACATCCCGACATCAATCGTCGGGCAGTTACCCACCAGACACGTCATCCGACTGGTCGGAAGATCCTCCCTTTTCTTTGGAGGTAATAGTGAGCTTTGCACCCTGTTCCTCATACCCCTCTAGACTTAAAGAGTAAAACGCCAAAAACGTAATTCACATGATACTCCAACGGCTAAAGAGTGGAAACAATTCTCATTGTGTAAAATAAAAAGTCCCAGTAACTTAGTATTCAAAGGGGCACGCGGTGTGTAAACAGGGGCATACAGGGACTAAGGACTAACAGGGGCATAAGGGACTAACAAGGGCGTACTGTTTACCGTGACATGTGGAAACTTGCACGTACGACACGTCAACCTTAATGAATGTTCACCGCGTTTTGGTGTAGATTTTTTCTATTTTTTGTGATTTTTTGGTATTGCTCAAGGTAAGTGTTTTGGAGGGCTTTCTGCAAATCAATTCAGTTTCGAGGTTCTGCATCTTTGCAGTGTTTTGGATCAGCAGCCGCTGTCATACCAGCTGGGTAATTGCGTAACACACTAACAGTAGGAATGGGTTTCATTTTTAACCGACTTCACAAAAAGGAGGAGGTTCTCAATTCGTCTGTTTTTTTTTTTTATGTTTGATAGCTCAGAACTTTTTTCTGGGTGAATTGATTTTGATGATTCTTTTTTTATTTGATAGCTGGTACTTCACATGTAGTCCCATTTAAATTTGATCAAGATCTGACCAGTAGTTTTGGAGTTATCCTTAATACTGCATATTTTTTCCACTTAGTTTATATGGATGATGTGTTAATAATTTCCTGTCACTGTTATTTACACACCAAGTAGTGGTATACGAATTTGTGTGGGGTAGGTACCGCAACTAAAAAGTGAAAAATAAAAACTTTTTTACAAAAAAACAACCAACTTCCAAAAAAAAACACTAAAAGACGTGAAAAATAACTTCAATTTCGGAAGTCGGTGGCCGAAAACGAAAATACAAAACCAAAGGCACCGACTTCCGAAATTGAAGTTATTTTTCACGTCTTTTAGTGTTTTTTTTTGGAAGTCAGTTGTTATTTTGTAAAAAAGTTTTTTGACAGTTCAACAACATTCATTGCGTTATTTACGTTGTTGAGCAGACAAATTTTTCATACATATGAAGCAATGGTTTAGCAATAGGCTTCGATTTGGTTTTTTTTGTGCCACCTGGATGACTGCGTTATCTTATGGTGACCTATGCTCGTATTGTAAACAAGAACCAAGAAAAATGATTCAGTAGCTATTATTACCTTATTATGCTAGTCCTTATTACCCGACTGCCCCAGATTAAAGCAGAGTAATATTTAAATTATCAGTTTATAGAGAGGCCTATGTTTACCAGTAGACTACTGTACTGTAGGCTAATTATAACTAAGGTAGAAGCTAGTACGCCTCGTCGGTCGTTGAAAAATATGAAAAAAAATAGTTTAAAAAACACACAAAACTAAATAAAAACGCAATATTAAATAATTAGGGCTGTACGCTATGGCTATTAAAATGGCGAAGTCCAAACAACACTAGAAACTTCCGGTCACCGAGCTCAATAACAAAGACTCATCGGCTGCCAATTAGCGTTGGAGCACTATTTGAGTACTGCTGCAAAAATGCCACCACCAGTTCCAGTCTGAACTTGTTTACGTATTACGTGGAATTTAATTTGTTAATAGGTTTTTAGTTTTTATTTATGAATTTCCCAGAAACCTACTCTTTCAGCTCTTGTGAACCCACCTTCTATTAATGTAGTTCTTCGTGCCACCATTATTGCTGTGTTCTAATTTTGAAAGGGATGATTCCGGTGAAAATACTGGCTGTCGATTTTTTTTCATTTTGGTCTATGGTCTTTTATCTCGTTTACTTGTCGGTAAATCCTGTTGGGCTTTGCAGATTGTCTATAGGCGATATCAATATTAGGCCTGCATACATAATCAGCCTATTACGTGCCCACTGGTTACGTGGACACAGGCCTCCATTCTGTGAGAAGAAGGGGGCCGTAATCCACCACGCGGGCCAAGTGCGGGTTGGCCTGCATGCGAGCCTAGAATATAATAAAATTATGAAAAGATGTTTATAAAATTTGAGGGTTAATGAAACTTTTCACTGTAGTGTAGCGGTATCTACATCGTCACATGCGAGCTACACTTCATAGTGACGTCATGCAAATCCTGCATCGTGCAAGCAGAGTTTACCACGCTACTAGCATATATACAACGCCCCGACGTCAACCGCCGGGCAGTTGCCCACCAGACACAATACCCGTATGGTCGGAGGATCCTGCCTTTTCTATAGAGTATGAGTGAACTTTACACCCTGTTCCTCATACCTCTATAGTAGGTATGTTTTTTTTTTCTAAACAACCTGATAGCAAAGCTTTTAATTTCAATACAAAACAAGAAAATACTTTCTCAAAAGCACTCTCACTTTCATATCATTACGCTCGCGTGTCTCAATCTACATTCAAACGGTCGATGTCCTCAGAAGACCTCATTATGACTCATCCCACGTCCCTAATGAGTCCCTCACTAATTACGGGAAACACGGAAAAATCCAATCACACACACACACCCTAAAGAAATAAGCTAAGAATCCCCTGATGTGTGTGTCGGTATTGTAAAGACTTAAAAATGGGAGGACGACGGAATCTTTTAAAGGGTAGGACTTAAATCCGCCTGCCCCCCTGCCGTCTTGCCCCCTTTTTTAAGGGTGTTGTGCGCGCAAACGCGTTATACAGCCTACTGGTTCTTATTGTTCGCTGGTGGCTCGATATTCGGATGACGATGAAGGTGGGCTACCTATGTGTTGTTTTATGATATTAATGTATTTTTTTAAAATTATCTGTTGAAGGTTTTATGTGCATGTTTGTTGTTGAAACAAATACACTACGTATGTAGTCTCCCTCTTGGATATGGACCCTATTTTCATTGAGATAGTCCGCAATTTTATAAGTAAAGTTAATCAGTACAATCAAAGAAAATAAGGTAACCCAGAGGCAGGCAAAATATAAAAAAGTTAGTCTGGGTCTTCCTAAGCGTCAGTGTCAAAATGGAACCAAATTAAGTTGATAACTAGTTTCAGGAAAAACAAAAAGGTCTGTGGCTTGACATTCTGACATTATCATCTACCATTAAAAAGTATAAATAATAAATCAGAGCTAAGCTAACATGAAAAGCCACAAAGTCGTATGCCATGCCTTCTTTGTTTAACTTTACAAGCACAAAGTAAGCAACGATATTCATTTGTCATGTGAAAGTACTCACCTTAAACATTTGCAGAAATTACGAAACAGCACAAGCCACCTTAATAGCTAACTTAAACGAAAATTTAGAACTTCTGCAATCTAAATCACTAGATAATAATCATAAGTACACAGTTTTCGATGCAAAAATTCCAACAAAACTTTCAATACAAAAGGCTATTTTAGCCTTGCATCCATATAAAACGTTCAACTATATTATTTACGTACCATCATTGTCACGCACGTGACATTGCGGTTCCATTAAAGAACTATATCAGGACCAACTTATATTAACCATCCATCAAATTGCAGCCACACAAAAGCAAACTCTTTCCCTCTAACATAAGGATCCATGTTTAGTTATCCAGGTGGAACATTAGCTGGTAGTAATACAGCTTCATAATGACATTTATTAGGAGTCGTATTCGGTACATGATAATAATTAAAATCCATGCACGAAGGTTTGTACCACACCGTACCATGTTACTTACGTTTAGCATAATATTAAGCTTTCAAATTATTGGTTTTGTTAAAAATTATTTGGAATATGTACTTTTGTAAATTGGTATTATTCAAACCTTTGATGTAGAAGTTTTAGCTTGCGTGTTATTCCGTCATGTATAGTGTAACTGGGTGGATTGAATATTGGTTGTTTTTTGATTTTATTGAATGTTCTTTTCTGTCCCATATTCTGGTATTGGTTTATGTAAAATGTTGATGAATTGGAAAGGCTTACTGGTATTTGTTAGTTTTCTATAACTTTTTTTCTTTACGTTTGCCATCTTTTCTATCATTAGCAACACATATTCTAGTCTTTTTGCCTACTAAGACGATGTCTGCTGCAAATCCAACTTTAAATATTTTAACGACAAGCTCTGTTGCAGTATCTTAATTAGCGGAAGATGCTTTCTAAAATATGACAGCTTCTATTGTTTTCGTATCTCTATCTTCCTCTTTCATCACTACTACCATAGACACTTTTTCTTTCCCAAACTCAACGTATACTACATTTTTCTTAACTTTTTCTTCTACATTTCTTTTGCCGCTAATTGCAACATCATAAGCATGATTTTATTCAAGTATGTAGACGAAGCACGTGTCTTCAGAAAGAGGGTGAATACAAAGTGTACGCCTAATATATATTAATGTGTGGCCTATGGCACGGAACGCGCATGGTAAGCAGTTTGTTTGACTTTTTAATTTTCTGCAGGAGAACTTTGTAAACACCCTGTTTACTTGTGGGAGGAAGTAGAAACATGGATGGAATTATTGTGGTTTGGCATTAACAGAGTATGGAATAAATAAGAGATGGTTCGTTGACAGCCAAAATATTTGAACCAAACATAGTATAGAACTAGACTAAGATAAAAATAAGCAAATTTAAAGAATATGTCTGTTTTTTTTTTGCTGGAGGAGGAGTTTATAAACACGCTGTTAAGGTACAAACAGCGTGTTTAATGGCAGTTGAGAATAGGAAAAAATCTAATCAGGCGGAGGGTCAAATTAAAAAGACAGGACAGGTGATACTAATGATTTTAATTACACCTTAATGTGAGTTTTCAAGAGAATTCGTATTATTAATTATTATTATCTAACGGTCCAAATCTGCCCACATCGTAATCGTTAGCATTTCTTGGCCAAAATAAAACCCATTTCCTGACGACAAAATCGCTAAGTTTACACAAGTCTGCCAATAAAACTTGGCTGGCGGATACTTGGTCCATCTCTAGCCGTGACGTGCCTCCCATAAACCAAAAGTGACGTCCTTAATGCGATCGCTCCTCTAATTATATCCGAAATTTCCAAAAATTCGAGCCGTCACTTCCCCTCTCTCCTTTTTAACCCATTAGCTGAAACTTTGGGCGAACTCGCACTTTTCAAATTGCCACGAGACGCGGTCAAAGAATAAATAAGGGAGACTTTTTCTTTAGTTTTCTAAGAATTTGGTCAGTTTTTCCTTCGGACAACTATTTCAACAACATCAACATTTCATTTCATTTTTCAACATTTTCTGTTATGGTGCCAAAAAGGTGGTTGTCGTGTTCAGCCTTAAAGATGCCATTTAAGTTTTTGTTTAATTATTAATGACATAATAATGATACTAAAGATCTCTTTTTAGTTGGTCAATAGAGTTAGAATGATAATGTATATCGCTTTTTCATTTTTTATTTTAAGGTTTTTTGTTTCATAAAAATTCTAAAGAGAATCGTAAAAGCTCACTAGCTTACTCGTTCAGCCCTATTTTAGTATCAAAATTCAAAACTCGTAAGTCTTACCTCCATCCTGGAATACCGGCAGTATTGTCTATTTTTCTCTCTTTAATCCATCCAAAGCTTGTCTTAAAAAGATCACTTTTAGCGATAAGGCAGCCCATTCTGTCCCACTAATGTAAAATGTCTACATTTATATCTGTAATCCACATGGTGTACATAGTAAAGAGATCTAGTTTATTCTATCCTTCAGCTGCATCAGATCCACAATACCCCAGTGACGCGGTCTGCTTGTTCATAACTAAGACAGCATATTGGAATTACGTCATAATCCTGCGCTAGTTAGAATTGGGTTACAGCAGAAGCCAATTCCTCTAATCCATTATCGATTCTCGCAACTTGTTAAATAACTTTGAATACGAGATATTGAATATTCGCTTGTAGAAGTATTTTCTGACGAAATGTTGGTATATTATTGCACATTTAATTAAAAGGTAAACACTGAATTCTTTTAAAAACTCGGAGTCTTGCATCAAAAATAATTAGTAAATAGTGATTTGTGCTATTAACAGATCTTTTTTCATACTTATTTATTACATTAACTTTCAGGGCAACTTTCCATACAAAACTAGCCTTCCTCTTAGAAGCTTTGTGCTGGTAGGCAGATTATACAAGAACCGTCTCGTCGCACGCAATTCCCGACAAAAAATAGTAATTTTCTTGATTCTTTCACGCGTCACTGAAGTCGTTCACGATAGCGTTAACTTAGACTCCTTTAGATAAAAGCTTTGCCACTTAATTCTCGACCTTATCGCTTTGTGGTAAAGAGTAAAATAAAATGATAAAGTTTCAAAGTATGGGGTGTTAGGACTTGACTGATAAGAAGTGGAAATTAAGACTGTGAGTAATGATTAAAGATTTACATACCAAACTAATTTATAAGTAATGGTTTTATCTGTTCTTATATATATTTTCCCCTTTTTACAAACAATACGTAACCGCGGAGGTAAGAGGTAAGTAACATAATATCACGCCTGTAATACCCGAAGGGTTAGGCAGAGGAGTACCTATAGTACACCCACATTTCGCCAGTTATGTTTAAGTCCCATGTTATAGGGGGCGAGCCTTAAAAGGAGTTCGGTATTTTAATGCTCCTTTTTATGTTTACTGTTTGTATTTCCTGTGCATGTCCCTCATAAAATATTTTTCTTTATTTTCCTTCTTTCTTTATCAAAATATCGGAATTAATTCTTGACACGTGTTCTTACAATTTCCTTGCAAATATTCAGCTAATGTTTGTGTCATGATAAAAATAATAAATAAACACCCTCTGGTAAAACCGGAACTGAATTAAATTAATTTATTAAGGTACATAATGCAGCTTAAATACCCTTCTGGGGTATTTCCATTACCGGAATTCCATTAGGTACTTATCCTAGTTCATTTCAACCACATAGAAGATTGTGGAACACAATGAATTCTTCATGGACAGCTAAGTGATGTAAATCTTTTGCTTAAACTTAACAAAAAAGTAATTTCTTTTAAATACTGAGTTTTACTGGATACAGTGTGACAAAAAGCGTATAATTATGATGGTAAGCTGGCTGGTACACCACCTTTCAAAGTATTTTTTCAGTTTAACTGTTGCCACCTCTCATTCTAAATAACCGTCTGCAACAACTACATACAAATATAAGATTATTTCCCATCAAGGTAAACTAAAAATAAAAAACAACCTAAATACATTAACAAAACAAACGCCGATTACAATAATAATGGCGTGCACACACGGGGCGCACAACGTGCCTCATGCGCATAGGTGCCGCTGACAGCTCTGAGGAAGACAGATTGTTGAGGCAGTCTCGCTGTTGTGTAGTGTGGAGACGGCTTCATGGGTAGAAGACATTTCTTACTTGTAAGCTACAATCAGACACTTTAAATTTAAGAAAGTGTTCCTAATAAAATTGATTAATTTTGAGTTATTCCACATGTAACAATGAACCTATTTCAAATAGTTCTTTTGAAGGACCAGGAGTTCAGTAGCATGTGCATACATTGTAAAGCTTTGTATGTCAAATGTCTGACAATATATTAGGAAACTTATTTACTGAATTTAAAACCAACACTGTACCAATACCTATATGCAAATACATGATTATGATTATGGGATGCATGAAAAAAAAAAGAAAAAAAAAAGTTCTTACAACTTCCTGAAACACAAACTTCTAGTAAAATCCAAGTACTGTACCTATTAAACGTAATGTAAGTAAGTTATTTGATCGTGATCAGTAATTTCAATTCAAACGGGTAACAACAATTTCTTCCATTGGCTATAATAACCGCTTTTAAAAACATGATAATTCACAAAAACGAGTTTTTTCACTGGTTCCCAAAAAAAAGATACAAAATCAATAACCACATTGTTATCTGACACATCACCCAAAAAAACATGGCTGACCTTCTCTTCTCACAAGAGCCCTTATAAAATGCCACTCCATGCTATACGAGCACTTCCTTAAATGATTGTCCGGGACACGCGTGTTCTATCGCGTATCTTCGCGAGATGAGCCCCTACCATTGTTTTGAGGTGTATTGTCGTTTTATACAGGTAATTAAGTTTGTTTTCTTAACTTAAAATAACTAATAGAGTAGCTTATGCAATGGTAGTAAGAATACATACAGAGGAGGGTTGGTAAAGGTAACTGCACATGTGAGGTATTGTTGAAATTAAAAAAAACTTGAGAGGTGTCAAGGGACACCCGGATGGAACGAAGTTCCTTTCGATTAATTAGTGAAGGAATTGTTGATGTTGTTGTTGTTGTTTGATTGTGGTTTGTTGTTGTTGGAATTGTTGTTGTTGTTGATGTTGGGATTGTTGTTGTTGTTGTTGGGGTTGTGTTGTGTGTTGTGTTGTTTGTTGTGTGTGATAAAAAAATAGAAATAATTTTATATATAAAATAATTTTTTATATATAAATTTTTTACTATAGCAAAAAGTGTCGTGACAACTTTTCGTAAGAATTTTTTCCGTCTAGCCCCCTTTCACAACGCGCGATAAGGAACTTCGTTCCAAAAGTCCCTCCGCAACTTGTTACCTGCTCATGACGACTTGGTTGTGTAACGTGTTTGTGACCTGGACATGACGACCTGGGTGTCTAACGTTGATGGATTGCTGTGAGGTTAGAAAGTAGTGGGTTGGCATAAACCAGTTAATTAATTCGGTTATCACAAAAAAAAAAACATATTTACTCAGTTTGCAAATTTGACTTTTCCAGCATTATCGATTGTTTCAAAAAACCTACTCTAAATCTCTTATTTTTTTTTAAATTGTTTGTCTCGTTAGATAGCTGATTAAATAAAGATGTCTTACCCGTAATTTGTACGCTTAATGCCATCGTAAAATTTTGAGATAACTGCTGTTAAAGTTCATTTCAGTTCCACTGAAAGGTAAAATGGCTAAAGCGCCAAAACCTGAAATCTCAGGAATGAGTTCTATGTATAGTAATAACTTTAAAACTCATTCCTGAGACTTCAGGTATGGGCGCTTTCAAACAAAAAACCAGAAAGCTCAGGAATGAATTTTTGACGCTTGAATGTTTCGGCGCTTTGGGCAGCTCGCGGTCCGGTAAGGACCAGGCCCGGGTCGACGGCACATTGTGTTCCACGCGCGCCCTAAAGAGATGTCAGCATAATTGACGGGGTCCGATAGGGCCGATACCTGCCGGGGTCGCGGATTGTTCGAAAGAGTTACCGTGGCCCTGGCGCACAGGGAACTGAAGGAACACGGGTGGGTTTTGGTCTAAGAGTCTGACACGCCCTTCCGCTCCGCCCAGAGCGAGGGAGGTCATTTGATGATTTGCCAGACCAAAAAAAAAAACAATTTTTTTTGGCGCTTTATCCATTTTACTTTTCCAATGTCGATATAATTAGATGATTTTTGAAAATGGTTAATGAACTTCTTCCTTTAACTTTTTAATGTTTGATGTTTTAGCAAATTTGATTAAATCGAAAGGTTTGTTAAAGTGTACCCGATGAAATAGATAAGAAGGCCACTAAATTTGAGAGTTTAGAGAAAAGTCATATTTTGTCACGAATTCTGTATTTTTTTTTTCGGAAAGTTGGGTTTCTTGAATTCCATGAATTTTCACCCAGGCTTTAGGGGGTGCTTAAATATGGCAAATGGGTCACACTATCACATCCTGGAAGGAATACGTCAAATTACAAGTCACCTTTTATACTGAGCGACTATAAACCTACTCTTAAAAAATGGCGAAAAATAAAGTCGGGAAAATTATTTCTCGTATTTATAAAACCAACCTAAATATCATCGGTAGGTATTATATGAATAAATATTATTGATGAAGTCGTATCGCCATAGAAATCGGATATTATGATAAGTCTACTCTTCTTAAGACAATGAAAAAGTTTTCACGGAAAAGTTATCTCTTTTTTCCTAGAAGGAAAAATCTTAACCAAAAAAGTTTAAAAACAACAATTCTATTTAAAATGTCGCATTTGTCGATTTCATTATGTCGAATCGATTCAATGTTATTAGCATATTGGTAACAAAATATTAGTCAGTTCGGTTTGGTATCTTTATTATGTCGATTGACAAAATAACTTAGTTTAGTTTACGACGGCCTTAGTTATTGGCTGAACGGGAATACTGAATTTGTACCTTAGATAGACATAATCGTTCATATTGATTTAGAGTCTTTGGCGATGGTAAAGTGAGAGTTATTACAGGAAAATCTACAGTTACCTAAACTATAAAAATAGGTGATAATGTGTATTCTGTAGAACGTGTTTAATATTTCGTATGAAAATTAATTATTATTTGCCGGTAGGTACTTGGAATAAAACTAAAAAATATTAATAAGGTAAATCAACATACAATTTATTGGCATTATCTTAAAAAGAAAAGGAAAATACAAAAATGCCGATATGGCTAGAAAGGGGGTTATCCCTTTCTAGCCATATCGTCTTTTACAGTCGATCCATCGTTTCCTTGGTCTTCCTCTTCTCTTACTCCACCATACTCAAAACCTTCATTGCGACATTTTTCTCATTTACTCCATGAGTGCAAAGTGCCACATGAGATACTACAACAAGACAAGACAAACAAGACACAAACAAGACAAGACAAGCAAGACACCAACAAGACAAGACAAAGAAGACACCAACAATACAAGACAAACAAGACACCGACAAGACAAACAAGATACCAACAAGACACCAACAAGACAAGACAAACAAGACACCAATAAGACAAAACACCAACAAGACAATACAACAAATAAGATACGACAAAAGACAAGAGTCACCTCGCAGTTTTATATACAGCGTAGATTTATTTATGAGAACCACTGTCAAAAATGAATCTCGCGTACGAGGCATTATGCAACTCACACACATCTTTAGTAGGGGCAAATGATGAATTATGCGTGATGCGTCTTGTTAATTGTTGGTCGTCTTGTTATCTGAAATTAGTTACCTCAGCTTGTTTGTTAGAAGTATTAATGTAGTCTTAAGTGCTGATATGAAATGTTTAAGATAATTTATTCGGTAGAACTATTCGAGTTGATGAATGTTTTTTCAATAAGATTGTCATTGAAAAGTGTTTCAAATTGGTTTTTTGGCCTTAAGTGTCTTGTATTGTCATATAAAATATAGCAATGTTTCCAAGTTCAAAATTCAGTTGTAGATTATAAACATAAGAGTCATAAGAATATGATTAATCTTTGATGGATTTAATTATCTCTGGTATACAAATTCCACGTCTGTAGTTGTAGAGCTGTCTGATAATAATTGAAAACTACTGAAGCCGCAAAGAAAATTGATTCCACCAAAATTACCATACCACCACCATACCATACCATTACCATTATTATTATTTTTATGGTGTACATAATAAAGAAAAAAAGCTAAACAAATAAATCTATTCTAAAAGCTAGACAAATATACTTCTCCGAAAAACTGAAAACTAACTTCATACCCTGGTGGAGGCGCCGCCTAATAGTAAAAGTCATCTAAGGGCTAATTTTCGATTGTCAGATTAGTTTTATCTGAGGAATAAGCATTGATTGTGATATAACGGATTTCGTATGGCAAATATATCCAATCAAATCATTTATTGGTTTCACACATAGGTAATTAGTACACAGGTTATTTTTTTTTAATAATACTATTTTCTACCATCACAATACCCATAAACAAACTCAAACTCAACCCGCCATATTTATGCTACAGATAAAAAATATCTATTGAAAAATCAGCCCAAAAATATCTAGATAAAAACCTATAGCTAACATTTGAAACAAGGCGCATTACGGTTCTTTAACCGTAGCGACTAAATTAAGCAAGACAATGAAAACCAAAGCGAAAATGTAACGAACATAAATAAATGAGTGGACGGAACCATTCGACCTTGTGAAAGAAAAAAGGATTTGTGAAAACTCTACTAAGTCAGGTTTAGGGTGCGTTTTACTGACAAATATTGGATGAAATTGTTAAGGGGATTTTCGGTCTTCGCAAAAGTTTATCTGTTTATTTTTTTTAGGTACGCACGGCT
The DNA here is from genome assembly GCA_916610205.1 of Griposia aprilina. NCBI lineage: Eukaryota > Metazoa > Arthropoda > Insecta > Lepidoptera > Noctuidae > Griposia > Griposia aprilina. The sequence continues at coordinate 17,011,721 of OU744302.1, forward strand.
ACATATCGAGCTATACATTTCCAGTACAAGCTGACTTCTCATTGTACGAAAAGTCTATACAATGCGAGGTCAACTAAAACATGAAATGTATAGCTTCATGTTATTCTATTTTCTACATACATTCATTACAATATCGGTATGCTCAGTAACTTAAAGTTAAGGGGCTTACAAGAGCTAAAGCGCGGTCACTGTCGGAATACATAGAAAAGAAAGAGACGCGCGATGACACAACGCTGGTAATTTATTGCATGTATAATAACATTGTTTTTAATCGTTACCATATTTTTTTAGAGGTATCTTTGTGTTTTTTTTTCTATCATATCAAGTTAATTGTATTATGTTTTCAACACACTATCTAACTAGCATATATCCTGCAGAATATCATACATTTTTCTGATTTTGGTTACTGCAGTGGATCATATTTTTTTAGGCATTATAAATTTGCGTTTAGGTCATGTAGTCCCCTTAATAGAGTTAGATTCTTCGGTTGATTTGTAAACAAAAGGTAAAAAGAAAATCCTCTCACAAAACAAAGAATACAAAAAAACGTTTCATCTCACACTTTTTGTCAAGTACAAACGTAAGTATCTGAAATAACTATTAATGTTTTTTTTCCATCATCCAAACGTAATCTGACGGCAAGAAATACCTATTCGATTTCAAGCGTCGCATTCATAGCTATCCCAATAATTATAACTGTTACCAATCCGACACTATAATGTGGACCATATTCTAAACATTTATAATTTGTAGTTACACTAGAACACACCTTTACAACACGGACAAAAAAAACAAGAAAATATACCAACGAATGGGCGAAACACTCGAAAATCGGTTCAAACAATTATTTTTTGCTCGAAATACGACACTACGAAATTCAAATCGCTTAGGAGAGGAGAATTATAGAAAAAGCTCTGCGCATCTTCAAAGGTGGGTCGCAACCCTTTCGGGAGGGTAGAGGGGGGGTGGCGGGGGTGGTACGCACTGTAATATAGAAAACTTGTGTTAGCCCAGTTCCGCGCCTTTGTAACATCATTTCGGCTGCCGGTGGACGCAGACCGAAAAGTCTTGACCGTTTTCTTTGTTGTTTCGGAAGACAGTTTTCAGGGTTTAAATGTGTCGATTTTGTATTGGATGAGTTTGATTGTAGTTTTTAAATGACCGAGATTTCAAATATAAAATTTAGAATAGGTGAGACCGAAATAGGGTCATGAATGAAAGAAATTAAAGTTTCTTGATATTATTTTTAACTGACATACCTCAAATTGTAATTTTAATTCGTAATTCGGAAATCAATAATGTTAATACTAAACTAATAATCTCTGTCCTGTAATAAATGTATGTTCCTAATATTTGTACGCCATACTTGGCAGAATGTGATAATACCACTGACTAATCTTAAGACCATATTCTGACAAATAAATGATTATATATATATAAATAAAATTCATTTATTTCAGATGACTTGATCCATACATTACTAATTAAATTAAAATATTATTAAAACAGATTCAAATTATCCGCTTAACAAAGGATATCCATAGCGGAGAAGAGATCCTATCTGCCACGGTCTTATGATAGAATCATGATTGAATAAAAATCAGTGATGCGAAATTGATAGGAATCAGAATATTACACGTATTTCTTTATTATTCACTTACTCTATAAATTACAGTTTCAAAATTACATTTAAGTTATACAAGTAATTAAGTTATGTAAGTGCATGTTGGATAACGGGAAACGACGCGACGCTTACGATAATAAAAATAACAATGATACGAATGTTATGATAAAAATATGACATACATAAACTTACGGTTCTTTCCCATGGCAGTAAGCAGAAATTGAGAAACAAAAAGAAATTTAAAAATAATTAACCAAGTATCAAACCCGTTGAATCCACGCTCAGCTTTATAATTTAAGAAGAAGAAACAGGCCATAAGAAATAAATGTAAAGAAGAAACGGTTGGACCCCGAAAGGGTTAGAAAGGGGTGCGAAACACCCCCACCTGTACGTACACGATGGATGTACGTAATAGAATTTTAAAAGGGGTTATGTTTGCTCATTGGAAATAAGTTATGGAAGAAAGAATTTTGTTTTATTTTTTTATCTGACGATTAATGGCGTAGTTAAATGAAATTGGTGTAACTATGATTATTTCTTACTTGTAATGTTAGGGACTCAATAGTCAATTCTTTATTGCATTCCATATGTATTACATAGATGATCTAACAAAGTAAAATATCAATATAGACCATGTCGGGCACAGAAAAATTAGGAGAGAGGAAGAGGGCTAAGCACCAATTCAAGCAATTCAATATTATTAAAAAATATTAGATGATTTTAATTGGGTGTATACTTATGTATATATGTATATATATATATATATTATAAGTTATTTTTATTTTATGTTTTGCACAATAATAATGTAGGTAATTATTATGAAATTTTAGAAGTATTTTTATTATTATTATTAAATTATGCTATTATTTATGTATTCATATTACAAGTAAGAAATAATCATAGTTATTTGTACTATTTTTTAAATATCTGAACAAAAACTCGGAAAATGCTCTTATCACGAACAACGATATCGTAGATTGAAAGAAGCTACGTTAGTATGTTACTTGTAGAATATTCTGACAAAAAAACAGAATGTGTGCATGTATATTAGTATGGTTTTTAATCGTTAAAATATATTTTTAGAGGTGTCTTTGTGATTTTTTTCTATCATATCAAGTTAATTGTATTATGTTTTCAATACACTATCTAACTAGCATATATCCCGAAGAATATCATATATTTTTCTGATTTTGGTTACTGCAGTGGATTATATATTTTTACGCATTATAAATTTGTGTTTAGGTCATGTAGTCCCCTTAAGTTAGCTGTATGTTTGCCGAATAGAATAAAATAAAACAATTTTTATTTTCGGATTATGCCTTTACTGGAAATCTATAGCAGCATGTATAGGGCGTAGCTATCGGCTCTTTGTTTCATGGACGTCTTAGATTTTCTTGCTCTGAATTGTTTTTGAGACACGTATTGATTGCTCTAAAGCGAGAATTTGCTTTGTTTTGTTTTAAGAAAAGTAGGCATTGTTAGAGGGAGGGTTTAATTATTTTTACTTTAAAGGTTCTTATTTTTACTGCTCACCCCCTGTTACATGGGACTTATACCTACGTAACAGGCGAAATGTGAGTGTACTATAGGTGCACCTCTGCTTAACCCTTCGGGAAATACAGCCGTGATGTTATGTTAAGATTCAGATTTATTTATTTGCTAAAACATGTGTAGATAATATACTTGGTATGATGCTTATTGTAGGTGTTGCAAGGTATTATGTGGCTCAATATGTTTGACCATGGCTGGTGTAGCAATTAGGTCAAAAGACAATAAGATTTCAAAACAATAAATACAAAGAATAATAATGTAAATAAATCAACTATTAACATTAGATTTAAATTAAAAATCAGGTCAATAGTTATGCAATTCAATTATATACGATAGATTCAGTCAGTATGTTCAGAGCGACTTAACATTTAATTATAAATTAAATATATTAATTTAAATAGATTCAGTCAGTATGTTCAGAGTGATTTAACATTTAATTATATTATTAAATAAATTATAGTTTTAATTATTTATTTTTCATTCACTCATTTTCATTCATTCATGATTAGTTATGTGTATTTTTACTGCTTGAAGATATAAGGGATGTTATAAAATGGTCTATTGATAAACATAGTGGGAGCGAGTATCAGCAGCATCATCAATCTCCTGCCATTATCCCAATTTATTTGAGGTCTGCCCAACGTCTTTTTCTTCAATACTTCTCTATTAGTCGCCATCTTGGTAGTCACCGATAGTGTTAGCGAATGTATTGAGGATTTTAAATTATAGAAAAGTAGCCAACAAATAATGAACATTGATGCATATCGTCTAATAAAGAATTCTGATTCTCGTTTTTTTTAATGTTCTCTGATACTTAAATGTTATTAATAGTTTCGTAACCCATAACGCCTACATACGCTGAGGTGAAGAATAGTAGTTTTACGTGATAAAGTATGGGACTGGCCCAGTAGTAATAATATCATAGAATGCACCTTTTATGTAGAAAGAGCCTCGACCAGTTCAAGTTCCTACGTCTGGCGGACAGTGGAACTTACCATCACATCATAGAAGGAGCAGCAGTTATGTCGTATAGATTGTGTCCACTCAATAGAAGGGGGGGCTAATCTTTGTAACAATCATGGCTTTTAGTACCAAACGTAAAGTCAGCATTTCTGTTAATTTTTACAAATTGTAACTCTCTCAAGATAACTCTGTTAACTTTTACAAATTGTAACTGTCTCAAGATAATTCTGTTAACTTTTACAAATTGTAACTGTCTCAAGATAATTCTGTTAACTTTTACAAATTGTAACTCTCTCAAGATAATTCTGTTAATTTTTACAAATTGTAACTATCTCAAAATAATTCTTAGAGTTTGTCTATTAAAGAGATAATGACAACATATAAATCAATCTATAAACTGCTATCCAAAATCGTAGCTAGAAAAAAAAACAGGTACAAACGATCAGTAACAGGTCAACAGTGACCCTTGAACTACGAAAACCTTCCTTATTACTGTGAAGCACAATTGTTGGAAATCTCATATTGTTACTTTGGACGTGCAGTTGATTATACAAAGAAGCAGTAGGTATATAGAGATGGTCGTAATTAATTAAGAGAGAACTGCCAATTAAATCTGAAAAATCTTACCGTGAAATTGTAGGTGAAGTAAGCTGTCAATAGTGTCAATCCCTAGGGAATGACAGCTCACTTCAAGCTCGCTTCACATCACTTTTCGCGGTAAGATTTTTGCAGAATAGGTGCTCATACCTAGTACTCGTACCATTGGGATGATGATCATGACAGACATCATTCAGCAAAGAGTTACTATAATCTCCTATTTAACTTAATTTGTAACAAGCAAAGGCGTACGAAAAAATGGTATTCATGATAAATTGTACGAAATTCAAGACGATTATAAATGTCTGACGACATTTTAATTCAAAAAGGGGTGTTATTTTTTAACGAGAACGGGTTAAGACGGTGGTTTAAATTACATCTTTAATTTTAGCTTACATTGTAGTATTGCAATATTTCACCGTTTGACAGCAATTTAAATGTCTTTTAAGCCTCTCCCGGTTTATATAAAGTACTAAAGTGAGAGTTGCTTAAATTTAGAAATACTTCTTAATAATAATAATTTAAATCGTCACTTTAGAATTAATGAAAAGGAGTTTGAAGAGCCTGAATACATTGCCTTGATTAAGACTTGTCTCCTGATATGTATGCCTTTCTATTGACTTTTCTAACCCTACAAAGTTGAGGTCCATTAAAAACAACAAAACAAAATATCGAAAAGTTTTTACTTTTTTTTTTAGTTTTTAATTATGTAGTGACAGAGTGGCCCTGATTGTGATTGTACATTATTCCTTATATTATTTTTGAAATTATTGTTAATTTCAAAAACACACACACACACACACTGTACCATTTGTATGAATAATATTTATGGCAGTTTCTATAGATACGAATACAACGTCTTGAGGGCCTCTTAACAACTGCAGTAACTCAACAAATTCCCACGCAACCTTAGTGACTTAAGACAGACCGAAAAAAACAAGCGAAAGTCGAAAAAACAAGAGTCACCAATCGAAATTCAATACCAATTAAAATCCCCACCCTTTCGCCTTCTCAAGATAGTATTTAAATTAAGGAATATTCCCATTGAGTCGTCCCGAGCGACTCATTTAAATTAAGCTTTTTGAAAAAGTCTCATATCTTCTTTACCAGGGGCGAACGGTACATCAAAGGGGGAGGAACGGGGTAAGGTATTTTTCTTGAAGGGAGGGGGGTGGGCAAAAATGCGTAGTGACTCACACATCAATGCGTAAGTATTTACCGAACGCACACAAGCGTCGACGGTTGTATGTAAAACACTTTAAGAAGCGTCGAAGAAATGCGAGAAGCTTACCGGGTACAGGGTGTGGTTCTTTTCGTTATCGGCTCCGGACGGGTGGATCTTGAGAAAAAATTGGCCATTACATTTTGGGAAGCTACCTAAAATTCTGAATTTTGAACTTAGGTTTGTTAAAATAGCAGTTTAATAGGTTAGCCTCATTTGTTGGCTTTAAATTTTCATAAGATACATGACCATGATCGGCAAGTATTGCAGAAGAAGAGGCCTATAATCAGTAGTGGGTGATTCCAGGCTGAAATAATAATCATAATGACATACATGCATGTCCATTGAAAATGCCATGTTTTTCCGTAATTTTTTCCATTGTCTTTATGAAATTATTGATTAATTATTATATTATATTAATGGCTATGATGATATTGGCTATGAAATATACAGGGGTTATTGGTTATATGTTGGCAATCCGTTAAGGGGTTGTAGGAAAGGTCATTTGCAACCGATTGACCCCTGATGACCCCTTTTGCAAATATCAACCATTTTCGAGTAATTTGACATTTCCCTTTAATGGATTGTCGACATATAACCAATAACCTGTATATTAATTACTTTGTGCTCAGCCTGTTATCAAAACAGTAAAAATGACTATGATACGGTGGTTGGTTCATATAAGTCACGTGTTATGTTAGGTAACCTTTAGACTATTTGCTTGGAAATGCAAAATAAGTTTAAAATTATAGTCAACGTACTGGATAAGTTAAACATAGCCTAATTTTAGTTTGCAAGTAGTTTTTTTTTAAAGTAAATAATATATTGTGTTTAAAATGATGATTCTAAACCTGAAGTTACATAATTATATAAATTATCATCAGAAAAACTTATCTAAAACTACAAACTTACTACATATATTGATCATAAATAAACTTTTCCTTATATCTCAAGAGTAGCAGAGAGCTACGATATTTTTCCTTAATTTTATTTATCTTAATCCCTGACACAGATGGTTAAAATACCCTTCTTTTTTGCCCATTTTTTTCTTGCCATTGAATTGAATTGTAGTTATAAAAGTACCATACAAACGAAGTACCGTACACACTTTTTGCCATTTTTTTATTCCGAAAGAACCCTTTTTTTCTTTACCGATATATTTTCTTCACAAAACATCACCCTGTCCAGCGGGGGTAAAAGCGAAAGGGTTGTGGGGGCGATCACCTCCCTTAGACGGGGGTGTCCGCCGTCTTCTTACAACCTTTTTACACAGGGGGGTGCAGAGTAATAGCTTACAGAGACTTTGTATGCGTAGATTGAGAATTTCCTCTTCTAGATTTTTAATGAATATTTCGGCGGTATATCATTATCATTTAAATGAAAAATGTTGTTTTTCTTGAAAAATATTTGAGATTAACTTTCAAAGTGTGTGTACATAAATAAAGGTTTAAGTTTACATTTTCTTTTTTCGCAAAATAAAAAAATTCTATTACGTATTCTTCATGAAAAACAAGGAACGCGCCAAAACTTTTGACAGTAGAATGCGTTCTGCGTTCTGTCATTTGCATTGAATTATTCAGATTGGTTTCCAAAACATCCGTCAATTGAAACATGGAATACAGAACGCAGAACGCAGGAACGAACACAAGTATGAGAGCATACAAGACACGATGATAGCCTTCCATGTTTTCATTTTCTTTTGTTTCATTGTGACTTCATTTGTGATTGATTAATTTCAGTAACAGTTTTCAGTGAGTTTACCTAGGTATAACGAAACAAAGGAAAATAATTCAGTCCTTTCAATAATTTTGAACTAACAAACGGCCCGTACCACAAATCTATCTATACACTCGCCTCCACAACACTTTTCCAGTATAATTTTATCATAAGTTTCCCACCACAGTCTCTGTCCCAAAAACTGGCTGTCGCCAAGAATGTTGTATTAGCAGAGTCAGGGGGGTGAGGTTGTAGGACGGGCACGGGACGGGGTGTAATTGCAAAATAAAATTAGCCGGAACGGGTACGTGCTCAATTTTCGCCTCCCGGCACTGATTTGTTTTCGCTCTCGTCTATGTACGGGTGCCTCGGATTCTTAACTGCTCTGTGCCCGCGTTTTCTTAGCCTATATATTATTGATCCGACGTTATTCTCTGCCATATTGTTTCGTATGCCCGCTACGCTACAAACTCTTCTATTTATGCTTTTTCAATACCATCGCAAAAGGAAAGCGAAGGCACCAGGCAGCCTTTCAACCGCGACCAATTACTATGACGCAAGCCACAACTCAAGTGACATTTTGATAACGTCAGTATTTGCATTTAATTTTATTTTCGAGAGCAAACTCTAATTAGTTGACAGAAAGGAGCACTGAAAATCCTTCTGGCGATAAAAAAAAATCCCTCCGGTCGTGATTTCATCCGCGGGAATGTTTAAAAAGGCGTCTAAAACTTTCGGGGCCGGACTGCGGAGTCAATGGCTTTTTTATTTTCGCGTTTTCTTTCTTTTCCGGTTGAACTTTTCCAAAGTTTTATTTTGAGGAAGTTCCACGAGTGTCAGTTTGGCGTTCGCCTCGCAATTTTCCGCGGTTTGCGCCGATAATTGCGGACGCAGGTGGGAATATTATTTTCTTTTTTTTACTCCCGCCCGTCTTTTTAATTTCCAGCGCCGGCGGCGTTTATTACTATTTCCTCGGTCGGTGAAGTTATCTGTGCATGTTAGCGGTTGGTCAGCGAGGTCGGGCGTGACATGTGACGTCACACGCATGCCGCCCGTGCGCACATAAAGTCGTCAACACTCGAACGCGACCGGCTATTTCCCTTTTAACGTAAGCCTATCTCCACCCATTTACTGACACATGTTACATGTGACACGCCCACCGCAGCGCACGCCTACCGAGCATGTGGCATACATACTAGTGTATGTGCCCCAGTTACGTGACGCCGTATGTGCGACACATGGGCGTGTGTGGTGCAGTGCGCAGCCGCTGGGCGGGGCCTCCCCCCCGTTCACGTTAACGTGACGTCGTTTCATGGGTTCACGTTACTGCTGTGTGCGCCAACGTGACAGCTATTTATTTCAATGCCTCCGTCGCGGGCGTCTCGGCTCTAACGATAAATGAGTTATAATTTATTTTTACTCGAAAAAGGAAGGGTAAGGGAGCCTGGGCTTGTAATTAATGGTGAAATTGGCTATTCCGAGTATTCGGGATCCGGTAATGAGGTGAAATTGAGATTAAAACTCGGCTAAATGAGCTCCGTAAAGGATTAAGGACGGAAAAATTGTGAGTTATAAAACCACATCCGACAGCCGACGATGAAACTTTGATAGTTACTCATTTTCTTCTTATATTATTAATGAACCGGAATTTTCGTCTGGGTTTAGTCTATTAGTTTATTTCAGTTTGTAGTTTGTGAGGGGAGTGAGTGAGTTGGCCCCTTGAACTGCGAAATATTCTCTACTTTTCAGTTTCATGGCAGCATTCCGTAATGGAAATACTTCCAGGAGCCACCATCTTTATTACAATACTTTTACTAAATAATACTTTTGTAAAAGAGACTGTGACCTCAAAGTTAGTTTCGGCCCTTTCTTCTCAGAGTAGTCAGATAGGAAACGCCGACCACATCTTGTTTAAAAATATGATTGACGTGTAAAACTGTTTGTACAAACCTAGTTACAGAAATAAAATCATTTAACCTAGCAATATAGGTAATATTTTAAGCTCCTCATATCGTCTCAACTTGGTGTTAACCTGAAAACCTGCTTACTGTATTACTTAGACAATAAAATATTTTCTTTTTCTATTTTTTAAGTTAGGCGTGCGTAACTTTGTGAAGACAGTGACGGCAATGGTTCAATCCTCTCAGTTTATTTCCAAAAGGACAGTGCTAATATCAACGTGCATTGGTTCTTCACGAGAACATTTGTGTCAAGTTGGAAACCACTTCATCTCACACTTTGACTCGCGTGTCTGACTACAGCATTATTTGTTCAAGCTTGATTTCGACATATAAAAAGCTTTAGCTGAAAGTGCAAAGAAAACTTATCTATACACAGACGTAGGTAGCTACTTCAATTTTTCTTTATAGAAGTCACTATCTGCCTAGCCTTTCCCAACGATTGTCAAAGATCTACAAATGACAGCCGAGAACAACGGTAACGTGCTTTGCGACGGCCGGAGGTATCTCGATATGTAATGCATGGTCACCCATCCACGGAACGACCTCAGCAAGCATAGCTCAACCTTCGTACGATCCGTGCGGCTGTTATTATTTATTTAGTCACGAGCCTCCCTCCATCTTCGTAATTGCCTCCCAAAAAAAAACTAACCCACAGAAATGAGACTCCAGAAAAAAAAAACATACAAAGACACCCCGAATCCAAGATTACTGTCGATTCAGCGGAGCTTACAAACATGAGTTATGTAAATCACTGTTACTGAAAGTTCCACTGAAATATGCAAATGAACTCCCTGCCTGACGGTACAGATCCTGAATTATTTTGAGTCATGAACCATTGAGTGTTTTGGCGTTAACTAGAGGTGACCTTGGTTTAAGGCTTTGTGTAAATCAATGCTGTATTGTTGTGATATTTCCTGTCTAAGATAAAAAAAAACAAGTATGTTTTTGTAAAGTTAAAAAAAAAAAAAACGAAGTGTGCGCCTGACCACTAGGTATCTAACAGCATCCTAATTATGTAACACACTATCAATCACAATCTGAATCATTTTGAAGTCTATTGCAATAAGAATAAGAATAAATTTATTTGCTAATTTTACATTCAAGTGGATTGAATTACTAGACCTCAAACTAGGATTCCCTGTGTTGTGAGGTCCAGGCTCCTTCGTTCCGTTTACAATTTACAATTTAATACAATTTAGGGTACATATATAAAACTTAAAATAGGCATTAAAAGAGTGTATAGATACATGTTGGTGTGAATTGTGTCAGTTCTGTTGGATTTTGTAAGTGTCTGCATGCTATAGATACGTACTTATGTAAGTGAGTGCATATGTATCTGTGATTTGTCAATTTGTGCAAGTTTTTACTTAACCTTAAAAACTTTCTGTCATATCGTAGTCCAGTGTAAGAAGCCAATTTGTTACCATCACTCTGCATTTTTTTTTGTTAGTTGTAATATTTTGTGTAGAACATTAAGTCTCGTGTATATGTGTGTGTGTGTGTGTGTGCGAGGATGCGGTCGATGAAGGTGTAAGCTTGCTAAGTAGTAACTTGTGAGTAGGTTCTTGTTTATATGAACGTTACATTTTTTTTGTTGTTGCTAACAAATTGCTAAAGGAGCTTTTATTGACCAAGCGAGCGCGAAGCGTCTGCTTTTCAGCTTGGGCAAAAATGCTTTTGTATGTCCGGATGTGCGGTTGTTTTCCACTACAGGTCGCATTTCCCAACCGATTCTCGTGAAATTTTATGAGCAGGTTCAATAATTATATGATTTTATCAATTCAGTTTTTTGAAATTTTTGCCAAATGGCGGGTTGAAAACGTAAAAAAAAAAACATATTTCAGCCATTTCGCGGTCTTTGTGCGTGCTTTTTGTTTTAAGGTGCGTGGTGAACATTTATTCAGTCAGACTCGCAAGGTCTACAACACACAGAGCCACTAGTTTTTATCTTGATGTCCGTGTTTATACGACATACGACAGTGACGCCTGATGGTCTATTTTTTGTATTTTGGCTATGACTCAATGGATCATAACTTTGGCACTGAACTTGGTTTAAAGGCTTTAAAGTAAAGTAAAGTAAAAAATAATTTGCATAGATTGCAGTTAAAATATGGGTGATCCAAAGATACATCATAGGGGGTAAAAGGGTAAAGGGCATCATAAAGGGTAGATTGTACTTGTACAAGGTTACTTTGGTTCTACAATTTCAATAATGACATAGATAAATTATTTTTAAGGTAGGTATTACAGTCGAACAATAGTGTGTTAATTAATGCCGAGTTGTTTCCTGTCTCAAATGAAAATATATGAATTTATTTGCAAATGACTTTGATGCGTTGGTCAAATAGTCACAAGGCGACTACGAAGCGGTTTCCTGATAGCATCTAGCAAATTTATGTAGTTATATTTCTATAATAATATGCTCACAGTGGACTAAAATACACGTAAATTCAATGGAACTATATACAAAGTGTAAAAAGACCCATCACATAACCGTTAACTACGCATTTTGTACATCAAACTAAGCAACATGGCACACAAATAATTGCTGGGAAACGAATTTTATTTTTGGTGTGAAAATTTGCTGTTTGCGGGAGCGCTCAAACATTGTGCTCATGGGTGCATGCAACGGTACAGGGGTCGTGGGAGTATTTAAAGTTGTGTTATAACATAAAAAAAATGCTTTCGTAAAAAAACGTCAGTAAAAGTTGGAATTTTGACCTTCAATATCTCCGTAACCAGAAAGTTTCCAGGAATGGTACAGTACAAAAAATATATTATAAGTGACTCTCAGCTTCGTTAAGTGTCTTTTTACACACGTTATGTAGTGGGCTAACAATGGAAGTATTTAATATTATAAGGACGAACGCCATGTTTTGGGGAATAGTCTGTCTGTCCATGGTCTAAAAAAACAAAGTCTGGCATTCCGAGAGTGACACATGCTTACGTCACTATCCAGTTGCCACCATAATGCAACAAAACAAAATTTATGGAAACATTTTCAGTCACCATTCTGTTAAAAAATATATATAAAGCATTTAAATTGTCGTTTCATTTTTCTAATCAAACGAAACAATTCAATTTGAACATAATTATACCAACGTAACTGTTAGTCAAAACCTTAGTGTTTTATCGGATTCGCACAGCTAATAAAGGCGATTGGGCAGTTATTATTACACACTACTGGTAACACAGCGGTGATGACGTAGGCTTGTGTCTCCCACTGTACCGGAGTGCTATACCTGGCGAAGTAGGTATGTTATTATACCATGTGTCTGCCTACCTTTTCACAAATATGTTGGAGTCGGCTTCTAGTCTAACCTGATGCAGCTAAATACCAGTTTATTCATGGAGCGATTGCCTGTCTGACCTCCACAACCCAGTTACTGGGTAACACTATACCCCTTGGTAACTGACTGGTTGTCAGATTTTTTTTGGGCTTCTGACCACCCTTATCGACTGTCAAAGATCTGCGAAAGACAGTCGGGACCTGGCATATATATCTTGCTTTCTGAGGCACGGAGGAGTCTCGATATATGTGTGTGTGTGTGTGTGTGTTTTGGCGAAAAGTTTTAATGCAAAATGATATCACGAATTACTACGTAGTACGAAAAATACTAATACCATCGTTCAAGTAATGGGTACCGGCAATGTAGCAGTAGCAAACAAGTCACTGTCCCATTATCTGTTTTACTACCTACTCATTTTAATCTTATTCAAATTAAATTCATATATCACAAACAAAACGGCGTTTTTATAAAATTACAATTTTACCTCTACACTTGTACAACTACAAACCATGGCAAAGCGAACTCTATTCTATGAAATAAAAGAGTCACACTTGAATTTTGGTACTAGTAATTCAAGTATTGTCCACGTATGCTGACAAATGATCGCACAGCGGGCATAGGGTGACCATTAAACACCGTCAAGGAAGCACGTGGGTAGTGTCCCAGGAATTCAGGTAGTGTACTTGACAGATGGACTGTCCGCGGTCTTCGCATTGTGTGGTCACTGTTGATTTAATACAGCGTGTTTGGACTTATTTGAAGTCCAACTGTTGTCCAATTTTTGAGAGAAATAGTGACCTTATTGGTGATGTTCTTCAGAAAGGCCAGGTGCGTAATACTTGCAACCGGCGCACGGTGGGCCGAAAATCGCCTTTCATAGACATAGAGACTTGAATTTTGAAGAGTTCATTTTTTGGCCATAAATGGATTCTGCTGATCATAACTTTACTATAAAATTTCGTATGAGGCAATTGCGTGTACAAATGAAGGAGTTATAATTTTTTTAGGAAAAAATTGTATGGCGCTGGCATGAAAAATGAGGCTATCTCTGGAAGAAGGTTTGAGTTTACGTATGAGAAATAGTACCTTTATTAAAAATAAATGGTTTTGTGACAACACAGGTTTAGAAGTAAACGCTTTGATTTATCAATAAGTCTTAACGACCCGCAGGCATAGTACTTTAACAGCAGTGCAGACCAGGTTTTAGTCTCTATTCTCTTGTTTTGAGAAAATTGTGCAGAGAGACTAACGTGGCTCATTACCTACATGCACTAAATAAATAAATAAATAGCCATAAGGATGATAAATGGATTAAAATAAGTACGATTGGCCAGATTTATTGACTATCTCTAATAGGAGACATCTGAAAAACAATTTAAATTTTTAAAGAGTTGAGTTGATTTGGCGTTGAGTTGAGTTGAGTTGTTGTTGAGTTGAGTTGAGTTGGTTGAGTTTTTGTTGTTAGTGTTGACCTTTTCATTTCATGTGAAAACTTTATAAAGCTTAACTTTTTATAACTTTATAATAAATAATACCAGCCTCCTATGGTCCCTCTGCAGGGCAAAGACTTCTTCTCATACAGAGAAGGCACTAGCATTGATCACCACGCTTGCTTAAAACGGGTTGGCGATTTCAGACTTGTATGAACTATAAGTCCTAGTTTTCTCACGATGTTTTTCTTACTCCGATGCCAGTGACGTCCAAGATAAACTCAGAAAGTAAGTACATATGAATTTAAAAAGTCACATTGATACTTCGTCTGAACCATAGGTCCAACACGACTTACTTACTACTAAGTACTTTATCGAAATATTTCAACCTGCTCACACTTCTAAGCACACTATTGGCCGATTTCTATAATTTACGGAACGTTATTGGTTAAAATTAAGACTTGACTTGACTTTTCTTGACTTGCTGATGTACTTGCACGAAGGCGGCGCTGACGTTCATGTTCGGGGTCACCAGTATAGAGGTATGAGGAACAGGGTGTAAAGTTCACTCATACTCTATAGAAAAGGGAGGATCCTCCGACCAGACGGGTGTTGTGTCCGGTGGGCAACTGCCCGACGGTTGATGTCGGGACGTTGTATATCCTATGCTAGTCGCGCGGTAAACTCTGCTTGCGCGATGCAGGATTTGCGTGACGTCAGTATGACGTGTAGCTCGCATGTGGCGGTGTAGATACCGCTACATATCTTTACCAATAATTAAGCAAATACCTCATACCTTTGCGTAATAGACCCTCCCATATGGAAGTAGCTATCACAAGTAAAATTAGCTGAATATATTTAAATGCCCAGTTTGGCAATAAAAAATACTACCATTGGTAAGCAAAACGATTCGTTTTTTTTTATAGGAACCGAGCATACAAAGTATAAGTAATAGGATAGGACACCATGTGTACAGTGTAAGTAATGCATGTGGATCAAAGTATAAGTGATTAAATAGTTTTAAATATACAGAGGCAACCGCACGCGCACGCACGAGTATTTGGTGTGATACTGTATCGGTAGTTGTTGCATTGGGAAATATTTTTCATAAATTAACTGTGTATTTAAAAATACCTATTTGCAGAAGGAAATGCTCAAAACAGTACAGGAAATAGTACTAAAAACGTTTTAAACATTTTTTTTTTGACTTGATAAATTCTTATAAATCGATGAACGCCGGCTGCACGCACGAAAAAGCATGACTCATTGTCACGTTCCGCCATGACGTTATTACGTAAAATTATCATCCGTAAACTGACTTTCCAGACAACCATTTTTTTTAAGTCAATATTGTAATGTCTCTGATAAGCCTTTAAAGCACACCACATGTAGACAGAATAGTAGTCAAATATGATGTGTGTACACTGGATCGATTTCAAAAACAGTTTTTTTTTTAAACGATAGATTATTAAATGCCAAAGGATAAATTACATTATAAACCTTTTCATTTTGTAGTTGTTTCTGAAATCCCATTTTTCTTCATCCCAAATAACGTATGGACCAAACAGGAGCAAACCCAACACCATACCACAGTAATTTATCAGCGGCGTCACGGCACATTAGGCGTGTCCAAACGAATCATGTAAGATACCGCGATACCGATACCAGATACCAGATCACGTGATAAGACATGCACGGTGTTTGTTGTACAATTTATTGGGTACCTTTACTATGTGGCTGGTAATAAAGTTATATACCAACTTACGAGCCCTAAATCATAATATATACGATACAGATCAATATCAGCAGCAGTACCGTTGGAGTAAGAATCGCTAGCTATCTTGGCACATAGAGCTGAGCTAAGTAAGGCTTTTTTTTACCTGTTCTGTCCCATTGCTCGGCAAAGGTCTCCCCCATACTTCGCTATTCATCTTTTCTTGCTGCGTTTTCAAATCAAAATATTTTATTTCACATAAACCAACATGGGCACTTATGAAACCTCAGAAGCTAGGTGCACGGTTCCAATTGGTTGTTTCCTATGGAGAAGAGTCAGCAAGAAACTCCACGGTTACTCTTTTAAAAATAAGGGGTTTTTACAATGTTTCAAATTACAGTGTCGATAGATATGGGAGGCCAGTGTACTCGTAGGCCTGTCAACAGGTACAGGTACAGTAACAGGTACTCAACAAAATATAAAAAGGTCTACAGATCTACAGTCTACAAGTTAGGCCTACAACGTTCTCACATTCACAAAATATAGAAGAATCTAACATAAACATAACATAACATCACGCCCGTATTCCCCGAAGGGTTAGGCAGAGGAAGAATCTATATAAAAATAAAAGCCTTTTTAAACCAAATTACATGATTGCCATTACAACTGTAACAAATTTGAATTGAAACCATGTCTACAAAAGCCGTAAGTAATGAGTTGAAATAAGAATTAGAGGTATATAATGTTGAATAATGAGAAGATCATGTCAATTAAGAAAGTATTTTTTTTTAATAAACTTCGAAATTTGGGAGCAGTTAATAGACATTTACATAGTGATGCCGTTAATGAGGTACCAGGGAAGCCACATGTGCAGAAGGAATTATTGCCTTCCCGTCTTCAACGTAGTCTTTAATGTTATAAAATGCATTTTTGATAAGGATACGTTTGATGTGGGTTTTGAACTTTCTATCGCTAAGTTCTGTAACTGACTTTGGCAACTTGTTGTCCGACCAATCAGTCAAGAAAGAGTCTAGGTCATCGCGCCAGCGCTTCTTAGGCTTGCCTTGGTGATGACGCCCGTCTTCAGGCACCCACTGCGTGACGACCTTGGCCCATGTGCTAAAAGGTTGGGACACCAAAAAATCGGTTACAGATGGTCAATGCACAGCAAGTGTTTGGTATGCAGGTAACAATTAACACCTGCATTAGGCAGGGGAATACATACTAGCTTTATAGACGTTTGAAAAAATGTGGGTGAGAAGAAACTGCGGTCGGTGCTGTATTTTGAGTATGCGATAAAATTATTTTGATTAGACGGTTGTCGACGATAGACCGTAATCTAGTTGCACCTATAATAGGGAAATGCTCATAATAAACTACAAATGTACTCGTAAATGAAAGTAAAGTCTCTTTCTCTTCACGGGTTTTGGTTTGACTGTGTAGAGGTATGACGGTGTAAAGTTCATTCATACCTCCGTAGGCAGGATCCATCGACCAGACGGGTGTAGTGTCTGGTGGGCTACTGCCCGATGTTCGATGTCGGGACGTTGTATATATGCTAGTTGCGCGGTAAACTCTGCTTGCGCGATGCAGGATTTTGCGTATTGTCAGTGTGACGTGTAGCTCGCATGTGGCAATATAGATGCCGCTTCAACTGGTTGTTTATGTTTTTGAAGACCAGCGAAAAAGATCTTGACAGCAGGCGAGAGTAAGCCACTCTCCACCATACAATACTATTACCACAATGGTATTCTATCGTGTCGACATTGTGCAAGTAGTTTCACAGTCAAGAAAGGTTACATTACCAACACCAGAGCATACGCTCATAACCTTTAATTGTCAAAAATGAAACAGAAATAGTCACCCTACCCGAAATCGGCATGGGATGAAGATATTATTGTTATGGTTTGACCGACCTTTTCTTTGAAGAAGGGTTATTTTCTTGCTAACACGACTCCCAGCCCCTTTATCCAATCGCCTTTTTTTTTTTTTTTTTTTTTCGCTGAGAAATGCTTTATGCATTCCCGCTCGTGGGGGGGACGAGACGGGATATGTGGGACTCCTGTCGGAATGACAGTATACCCACTAAAACTCAGCGGTGTTCCCACATCGCCGTGATGGGAAGGCCATGGGAATCCGGCTCAGCCTTTGCATCCACAACCCTCCCGGCGCGTGCCCGCCTAGCTGGCGGGCCCCGCATTCCCCCCAGCTTGGGGGGCTACGGGAATGGCCGGGAACACCTGGCCATTCCCGTCCAAAACTGGTGGAGGCCTGTGCAATACAGGCAAGGGCGCCCCCGCACCCGCTGCCTGCTGGCCTCCACCTGGGAGGAGTCGGAGATGACTATCAAACTGACGTCTTCTTCGACCCCTCCTCCGCCTTCGGAGCGACGCCGCGTGAGGATCGTCCTCCCGCGCGCGCTCAGCCGCCTCCTTCTGGGACATGACGTGTTCGCAAAAGGAGGCGACTGCCGCCCAGGACCTCTCATCCTGCAGCATGGCATTAACCAAGCCGGGAAGTGAGAGGTCCGGTCCGATCACCGCGATGAGACTGCGGCGCGTCTCGGACCACGACGGGCACACCTCGAGGGTGTGCTGCGCCGTGTCGTCCACCGCACCACAGTCGTGGCACGACGGCGTCTCCTCCCGTCCTATCCGGTGCAGGTACGATCCGAAGCAACCGTGTCCGGACAGCACCTGCACCAGACGGAACGAGAGGAACCCATGCGACCGCTCGAGCCAGTCTCGCAACACTGGCCCAATCGCGTCTAGGGTTCGGCGGCCAAAAGCTGCGGTGGCGAGCTCCCCCGTCCAATGGAGGACGATGGCATCCCTCGCCTCCCGCCGGACGGCCTCCCGCTCTTCCGGGGCTGGGCGTTCTCCTCCCGCTCTACGCCCCGCCGTCCATTCATATACTCTGGCGAGCACCCACGCCTCGAGTTCCCAAGGAGGGGTGCCGCGAAGCCCACTGTGCGGTAGGCCCGCGCCGCACGTTGGGCTATGGCCCTTTGGGGCGCCCGCAAGGCGGCGGCGTTCTCCCTCCTTTGGAGGGAGTCCTCCCAGATAGGAGCCCCGTAAAGGGCCATACTCCTCAAGATGCCGGCGTAAAGTTGCCGGCATCGCGCGCTGGGCCTCCCCAAGTTGGGTAGCAGCCACGAGAGCGCGCCTGCGGCCTTCAGCAGGCGCGACGACAGCCCGCTAAAATGCGGACCGAAGCGCCACCTGCTGTCGAGTACAAGGCCCAGATATTTCATCTGGGCCTTCACCTCAATTCTGATGCCCTCCACGAAAATGTGGGCATCAGGTGGGGGGCGCCGCCGAGGCCCGTGGAAGAACACGGCCTCGGTCTTGTGCAGCGCCACCGTTAAACCTAGGCGGCGGATCCTCCCCGCGACCAAGGATCCACCCGCCGAGGCCAGATTGGCCGCCTCCCTAAAACTCCCCCCCCGGGCGGTGAGGAGAGTGTCATCCGCATAGCAGATGACACTCGTGCCCCGAAGGAGAGTTCCCCGCAAGAGCCAATCATAGGCGATGTTCCAGAGGACAGGTCCTATGACTGACCCCTGCGGAACGCCGGCTTCGACGGCGTACCGCCGGACTTGGCCAGCCCTATTAACGAGGACGATCGTCCGATCCTCTAGGTAGCTGGCCAGCAGACGACGCATGTATAGGGGCACCCCGTGGAATCGGAGTGCCTCTAGGATGGTGGAGTGGGGAACGGAGTTGAAGGCATTGGCTATATCGAATGACACAGCCAACAATCCGTCCCTCGCCTCCATCGCCCCCTTCACCTGGCCCTTGAGGCGGGCCAGCGCGTCCACCGTGGAGCGCTCAGCCCGAAAACCGAACTGAGCGTCCGACAAGTCCGGCCCGATACTCCGCAGGTGGCTGTTTAGGCGGCCAGCGATTATCCCCTCGAACATTTTGCCGACCTCATCGAGCAGAACGATGGGCCGGAATGCCGAGGGGGAGTCCGCCGGGCGGCCCTCCTTGCGAAGGAGGCACAACTGCCCCTCCTTCCACGGTTTCGGGAACCTCCCACACGCAAGACATGCGCTGAAGAGGTCCCGAAACCTCTCCTCCATTTGAGTGGCAGCGATCGCCACCACTCTTGCCGGAACACCGTCGGGGCCCGGAGCCGTCTTCTTTTATCCAATCGCCTGCCTCAAGCTTGCCAACCGGTTCCATCTGGACCGGTAAACCACAAAGTCTGAAGCTCAAAAGTAGCGGTTTTTCCAGTTTATTTGTAACAAAGACATAGTATGGGTGTAGACCATTCATCATAGGAGATCGGAATCGCCTCTTATCTGAGAGATCAGCACGCTCGTGATTAGTATTGTGAACATTATTCTAATAAACGATTTATGGGGTAGGATGTTACGTAAACTGAAATTATGGAGTTGAAAAATGAGGAAGGTAGAAGAAGAACTTAGAAGTAACTTCCAAAATTTCATTTGTTTTTTTTTAAATAAATATATTTATTACATAATAAATAAAGATATCGATACCCATCACGTCTGCGGAGTTTCGCTAGTTAATTTAATTTGACCCTGTATGTGACGGCGCAGCAAGTGGCACCGTCTAGTTTAGTTACAAAGTTACTGGAACCATCGAAATGGTCGAATAAGAGTGACACTCGCTGGTTACAGTAACTATAGGAGAGCTTGGCATCGTTGGTTAAGTGCTTCTGTGGCGCCTGTCTTCTGAGGACAGATGGTGTCAGGGGAGCCGCTGTCGAACCACGCCCACGACAAACTGCTATATTCCGGCACAATCCTGATGATATTGAAGCTGCTGAACCACTAATAAGATGACTACTTATGGCTAAGTCTACCCTAAGCTGTTATATGTAACAATACCCAACATACAAATATGTTATAATGACCGCGTTTACCCGACCAGCTGCGAGTGTGCAAGTGAATGGCGTAAGGACCTTTTACCCGACTGCGCCGAACAAGGTGGTGCGTGATGCTATCGGTTATCGAACGCTATGGGATCACATGGCCCCCGGGCAGATATTGTTGGTGTGCTCGTATTTATAGTCTTGGTACGAAATAGCACTTTTGATTTCGATTTAAGATTGATATAATAAATTATATTATATGGTAATTACGTAACACACTAAGAATGGGTTTCATTTTGACAGTTCAACAACATTCGTTGCGTTATTTACGTTGTTGAGCAGTCAAATTTTTCGAACATATGAAGGAATGGGTTAGCAATAGGCTTCAAAATAATTCAGATTGTGATGGATAGTGTGTTACGTAAGTAGGGTGCTGGACTTTAGTTGATTTATGTCTGAAGTCGCAAACCCGTTTTGAGCAAGCGTGGTGATCAATGCTCGTGTCTTCTTTGTATGAGAAAAGACCTTGGCCCTGTAGTGGGGCATAATAGCCTGGTATTATTATAACCTAGCTAGAGATTTCATCAATATTTAAAGTTTGGCGATGACTGAGGTCTATGACATAAACAAATCAGTTTTTTTTTCTAAAATATCTGTCTAAATATTAATAATTTAAATATTCATTGCAAATAATAGGAGCAAGTGATACATATAGGTTAAGGTTGACTGGTAGAAAATGCTTCAAGCATTAAGTTCGCCTTTGACAGGTTTTTGTTTTGCTCAAATGCATATATTTTAATATATAAATAAAATAAAATAAATATAGATCTTAATAGTTCTGTAGCTTCTAACCTTTAAATAGCCCACCCTCAATTTCATGAAATGTAAAATGCATCAAGTATGTTATGTATTGTAACAAAATTATTTATATACTCGTGTATTTTTTTTTAAGTGAAAACATAAGTGTTTTTTTTATTTGTTTTGTTTGTTATCTGTTTCTACATTTATATTTGTAATTTTTATGGTGTACATAATATTCTATTCTAATTATTTGTTGAACAAAATAGTATTTCGATGTAAAAGACAGATTAACGACAGCTCTGCCGTGTGATCACATTGCGCTACAAATACATATACATATACGCCTAATCTTTTGTGTAACAATTCAGCCGTATTAAATAAATTACCCCTTACAACCAGTCGGGACTATGAATACGCCCTAAGTACAAAACGGTAACAACATCTAATCCAGTGTGTACTATAAGGCAGTGAGGAGAGTGAGAATTACTGCCTTCAGGACATCGGCCATATTACGCAACTCAACAGATGTTCGAAGATAGCAGATGTGGCGATTCTACCCTAAGTTAAGCAACAGTGCTTGAGGTTTGGATTTTGATAGGTGACCGCAGCGAAGATCGTAAGTCAGTAAAGAGAGTGAGTATTACTGTCTTCAGGACATCGGCCATATTACGCAACTCAACAGATGTTTGAAGATAGCAGATGTCGTGATATTACTCTAAGTTAAACAACAGTGCCTGAGGTTTGGATTTTGGTGGGTGACCGCAGGTAGGATTATATGGTAGTGAGGCGAGTGAGATTAACGCCTTCAGGACATCGGCCATGTTTCAAAACTGAACAGATGTTTGAAGATAATTGATCGAGGTTTGGATAAAGATAAAGACGGAGGTTGATAGAGAATTGAAGAGTGAGAAAGTGTGAATATTTGACGACACGGACTTTTTGTCTTTGTTGTCATAATAATATGGTCATAACAGTGGTTATGTTTAAGTCTCTCTCGCCAGATTTATTACCATTAGCCGGATATAAAATCAGACTCCGGGCCGCTACTCAGAATGCCCTAACGAGAAAACACAATATTTAACACTCCCCAACCAGGAGATCAAACCTAGAACCTCGTGAGTAGCACTTACGATCACTAGACCAACAAAGTATTTATATATTTTATACTAGTTTTTGCCCGCGGCTTCGCCCACGTGGATGTCGAAAAACAACCCACGGGAACGTACTACCGGGATAAAAAATATTTTACGTGTTAATGCAGGTTATAAACTATCTGTCTTCCAAATTCCATCCAAATCCGTTCAGTAGTTTTTGCGTGAAAGAGTTACAAACATCCATTCATCCATCCTCACAAACTTTCACATTTATTTTTCTTCTACCAAGTTAAGGCACGAGGAAGAGGTGAAAAAGTGAAAGGGGGCCATTTTGAGGGACTGGCTTATGTAATTTTGACGTTATAAAAGTGCTGTTTCTCAGCCTAATTTGAATATATAACTTTTGATTTGATTTAAATAATAAAATAGCATACCGTCACGCCTGTATCCGTTGAAGAGTTAGGCAGAGGTACACCTAATTTTGCCAGCTACGTTTAAGTCCCATTTAATAGGCGGCGACCCTATTGCCATCAACCGGCCACAAATGCAAACTCCGGGTTACTACTGAGAAATTCCAGACAAAAACCCAATAACACTTTCCCCGACCTGGGAACCGAATCCAGGACCTCATGCTCAGCAGTAGCACATGGGACCAGACCAACGACGCAGTCCACTAGACCAAGGAGGCAGTCTTAAAAAAAAACAAACATTTAAATGTTTCATCATCATCACTAATTACACGATTAATTCCATAATAGAGCGAACATCATACCCTTATGTGGCACCATTAGTCCGGTCAAAATAGACATTCAAGGTTACAATAATTCGCATAGAGCTGAAAAGTAGTACGAATATTGGGAACACCATTATATGTGAAATCTTAAAAGTCCCCATCAGTCCCCGGGAATTGAACCCAGGACCTCATGCTCAGCAGTCAATAAACACCTGCATAAAAGTCTCCAGGGTTTATCTCTGCAATGTCATATCCATTCTTCGCACAACATAGCCCGTCTATAAGAAATAGTATACACTACACTATACGTACACTATATTGTTGAACAGGTGTTCATACTTCCTTACTGCCGTCATTATGTTACGCCGCTCACCGTACATGTGTGAAGACGTTTATTGAAAGGATTATATTGTTCTATAAGGTTCTACTACCACTATGGACTTCAAGGTCTACTAATAAAACTTTATTACTATTATTATTATAAGGGGTTCGTAATTAGACGCCTTTGGTGAGTTGGTGAAATTATAGGTGGATGAGGAGCTAGCTGTTGCCCGCGACTTCGTTTGCGATCCAGGATGAAAAGTAGACTATGTCCTTACCCAGGTCATGGTCTATCTGTGTGACAAATTTCATCTAAATCTGATTAGCCGTTTTGGCGTGAATGCGTAACAAACAAACAAACTTACTTTCACATTTATGATATTACTTTTAGGAAGTTAGGATTTCAACTCTTTCTCTCTGATTAGATGTTATATGTGTGTGTGTGTTTGAGGGTGTGTGCGTGAGTGTGTGGAATTTCTCAGTACCAGCCCGGAGTTTGGATGTTGGTGGTGTGATACCCCCGTGCCTCGGAAAGTACGTTAAGCTGCGCCTTATCTCTTTCCGGTCTTGACAGATTGCCGTCCCATCAAAGTCAAAGTCAAAGCCAAAACATTTATTTCAAATAGGCACATAATGGCACTTTTGAACGTCAAAATTTACAAATAAATATAATTGATTATAGTTGCTCCTTCCAAAAGGTAGTTTCGTATGGAGAAGAATGGGCAAGAAACTCCACCGTTACTCTTTTAAAAATGTTTTACAATAATGTATACATTAATTATTATAATTATATGTGAAGACGATGCACCTAGAATAAAATTACTATACCACAATAGTAAAAAAAAAAAAATATAACGCAATGACAGGTAAATTAATTATGAGATAGATACAAGGTGCTCACATATTTACAAGTATTGAAAAGTAAATGATTTTTCCAAAATTTCACAAGTAATCATTTACTGTGTGAGTTCGATGAGATCGAAGATCATCGGCCGATGAGAGTGAGAGAAGAGTGAGTGCACTCTTGTCTGCGCACACACTTGTGCACTGTAATATCCCCCGCTTAGACGGCTAGATCTCCATTGAGATTAGCTACCATGGCCGAAATTCGGTCCGGGAGATTATTATTATTACTATTATTACATATGTCCATAGATGGTGGTTATAACTGTACAAATATATTTGAACTCGTGGCCAAAATCGGAACTAGCACCGCCATTTTGTTTTTTCAATTCAATGTCATCTAAGCGCCAAAATATGGTGAAGTGTAGCAAGTTTATCTAGCCCGGTCGCTTAAATTGGAACTAACGAAATCACTATGTAAAGTGACAAGGTCTGGTATTCATAGTTTACTGACAGCGCCGCCATCACCGGATCAGATGGACTTACTGCACTATAGCTCAGTACCTATGTGAAATTTCAATTTCTTTTTCTCTCTGTTTAGGTTTTATAACTGTTCAGATGGTGGTTATACTTTCGATGAGGCCTGGTGGACGGTCTGTTTTCCATCTTATGTCAAAAGTTATCAATAAGCAGTAGGTACACATCTTCCTGTTTTGTGGTATTTGAATCCACGACCAGTAGTAAAAAAATCAATTAATAATTAGTAAGCAATTAATCAACTTTTAACGATAAAATACTTTCTCTAAAACGGTAACCATACACCACGTAAAGATAAGAATATTTAATTGCATCCATTAACATTGCACCTTACGCGGCTAAGTAAAAACTCTTTCGTAAACGTCAAACTTATCAGTAAATGCCACGCCAATCTAATCACGAGACACGATTTAAAAATGGAACCAAAGAGATTCAAAGTAAAGAAGATTTATTTCATGTCCCATCGTGCATATGAATTATCTATGGACCGTGACTGATCGAACACTATTCCATTTTTAAAACATACGGAAGCTTATAAACCTGGTGTCGAGGCATCAATCCCGCGCAATTTATTACACGACCGAGCGTAGGAGGCAACTAAATATTAAGTGTAAGGAACTACCGCTTGGATTTTAAAACTTCCAAGCTATAATAGTCGAGATTAAGAGCATTGTTGCCTCGGGAGGCGCATAGAATAAACGCTTATTAGAATTTATACTCAGCTAGTTTACCTCGAGCACGCGTTTGATATAGCGCTCGTTTTTTAGAACACCCCAAGACTATCATCGGTTTTATTAGCCTAGGAAATATGGGAGCGCTTTCTACGTCATGAGCCTAGCTTGTTAGCCGTTCGCTTCGGGCTCCCGAACGGAAAATAGGATAATTCGCTAATGTAATTCGTGCTGTCGACGAGATATCAGCCTCTGGTGACTCCGTATCTATGCTTACGCGGTCTGCTTAATGGTCAGTGCTCTAAATAATAGTCAAGGTTGTTCGGTAGCGAACGGTGTAATAGGTGGGTATCTTAGGGCGGAGTTGGATAGCCGCTCAGTAGTTGCGAAATGTTCATAGGAATTCGCGCAAGTGGGGGACACGTTTGTACGCACCTTTGCGTTTTAAACACAGCAATTGGTCCGGTATTTGACAGGTTGATATATGTCTAACGGTTTTGGTTATAACTGATTCAATACAATTGTATCATTAAACTGCTAATATAATGGCGATATCGTATTTCTAGTAATTACGTTTGTTCAGTGTTTTGGATTGATTCAAGATAGTACGTGTGTAATGTTAAATGGTTGCGCGTATTCAGTTGGCTAATAGTACTTAGAAGTAAAATGTGCATAAGATTTACATATCGGTTTGCAAGCGACAAGTTATTGTAGCTTTTAACTGCATTGGACATTGCTCTAGCCATAGACTTTCATTTATATATCTCGTTGTAGTAAAGCTACCTGTGATATAGTTGGTCCGAGGAAGTACTATCAACATAGTACATTTTTGCCGCCGAGCAGTATTGCTGTGATCTAGAGTGGGTGTGTGTGTGTAGTGTGTGAGCACAAGTGATATAAGGAGATGTTTGACTCTAAGGTCGGCAACAGATCGGTAGCCAAGGATATTCACTTAAATTTTCTCATTTAAAACTGTTCAGTTCCATATGAGTGTCAATTAAATATCGAGAAGCATCTCCTAGACCATTTTGTTAAAATTGAGTGTCTACCTTTCACGGCTTTCACTGATTCATTCCACTATCCTACAAAAAATTGTCAGTATCTATCATTTTATAAGATAGGTACTAACTGCATACTATTATAGTCTTGTTGAATTTGTGGTCATTTAAATCCAATAAATCCGAAAGCATGTCCACGAAACCAGAATATCGATATCGACTTTCGTTTTTATTCGCCACACTTCATTGCTATCAATCATAATACCGTTTGCGTTAAATGGTATACAGTCAACATTTAGTCTTAATAATCACTACCGTTGACATGTAAACTAACAATGTAATATGTAATGTAATGATACTGGTTCGCTTCGGGCTAAGAATCATTCAATTACGTGATTATTTTGATTATATAGACTTGTAGTTTTTGTTTTAGAAGGCTAACTGCTTGTGTATTTTATTTAAGACATGATTATGCCTTTACTGCTTCTCTGCATTACGTTTTTTGATGTCCTTGGAAAATAGAAATAGACAGTTCTGTCCACAAAAGACAACTATGAAGATGTATGGAGAAAAAGACCTGGTGGTTGACCCCTAATACATTGGCTTATGTGATGTGAATAATGTAGTTAGTCTTAGTAGCCGAGTTAAGTGAACAGTAGCGTCATTAAAAATATGGGATTCTGAATCTGGGGTTGCTAATCTGATTAGTTTCCGAAGCTCGATTCCCCAAAAATCGGTTTTAGTTGAGTCGAGACGTTTTTATAACATTATTATTTACATGTGTAATTCATAATTATGATGAAAATAAGGTTAATAAAGATTATTATATATATCCTCTTTCTATTATGACAATTACCTGCCATTCAATGAGTATGTACGTATTGTAGTCTACTTTAGATGCTATTCTTGCAGATTTATCTAGATATTCCATTTAAATATAACTCTTACTTTCAAGCAGTGCTTTAAGTGAACGACATAACAACCGCCATGCCTATTACGAATGTACTCATTATGCACTGGAATGTCTGACATACGTGTGTTTATAGTAACTATGGTTTGCAAGTGTGTCACGATACTGCGAGTCACTTTTAGTTTCGCTTGAAATCGATAATCGGTATGATGGGATTCGATTTTCTTTGGAATGGTAGTTGTAAAAATATGTCAAAATAAATCTGTCTAGCCTTTTCTGAACTATTGTTGGGGTCAGCTGCCAGTCTTACCAGATGCAGCTGAGTAGCAGTTGCTTACATGGAGCGACTACCTATCTGACCTCCACAACCCACAGTTACTGGGTAACACGATACCCTTGGTAAAACTGGTTGTCAGAATTTTGGGCTTCTGACTAGCCAGTCACAAACCTCAATCATGAGATAAATCTTAGACAAAAATATTTATTTCACGATTCTTTGTGTCGTATGCATTATCCTCATTATATGTAGCAGTAGTATATCTTCTGCATTTTGTCCCGTTTGTGTTTGAGTTACCTAACAATTATGGATAAAGGGACCTCGAGTGTTGTTGCAGAACTTGGTAGATGTTTAGCAGTCCAAGGTTGGTTCCAGATGCAATAATAATAATAAATAATAATCTTTGTTTCCAGTTTTACAATTTAAAATTTTACCACTTATCCAACATATTTTGTAGGTTAATACACAGTTATAAACCTCTAACACCCAAGCTAAGATTAAACTTGTGTTATGGGTATCAGGGCTCTCAAGTTAACACCAGTTAGATAAATAAAAGTTCGGAATTTCACAGTGTAGAAAGAAAATAATGAAAATAAAGATGTTATATAGAAACTAAAATAAACTAATTAAATAGAAAAACCATTTGTATAGTTTGTATGTGTGAGTGTGTGTGTGTGTATTAGTTTGTAATATATAATAATATAGCAGTGGTCCTCAAATATACGCCCAGAGCATCCTGGAGAGCCCTGATACCTCATTGTTGCCTGCCTCTGGTTTGTCTGTAAAAGATAATTTATTACAATTTAGATAATATTCACAATCGAAAAGAATTTTCTTTGATCTTCGGCCGATAAAAGAATGCGTTCCTGACACCAGCCTTTTCGTTCATTTGCGAGAACGTTGACATAATTCAGAAAGAGCAATTTTTGGATATGATGATTTAGAAGTTTAAAAGTAGTGGTAAAAGTGCGGCGTAGCTTAGAGTCACATGTTTCTAGCTCCCTAATTTTTAGGGTTTATGTCGTTTTTGTAGCAAAAAGAATAAAATTTGCTGCGTTCACCTGTATACTTAACTCAAAATTGCTGATTTTTTCAGTAATGTCAAGAGGGATTTATATACAGTCCTTTCACAGATAATTTACATCTCACAGCAACCTTACAGCAACGATAATAAAGATCATTGTGATGCAAAATCACAGGATAACTGTGAAAGAACTGCAAACGCTGAGTACAAAAGAATAATCACAAGATAACTGCGAAAGAACTGCAAACGGTGAGTTCAAAAGAATAATCACAGGGTAACTGTGAAAGAACTGCAAATACTGAGTACAGAAGAATAATCACAGGTTAACTGTGAAAGAACTACAAACACTGAGTTCAAAAGAATAATCACAGGATAACTGTGAAAGAACTGCAAACGCTGAGTACAAAGGAATAATCACAGGATAACTGTGAAAGAACTGCAAACGCTGAGTACAGAAGAATAATCACAGGATAACTGTGAAAGAACTGCAAACGCTGAGTTCAACAGAATAATCACAGGATAACTGTGAAAGAACTGCAAACACTGAGTATAGAAGAATAATCACAGGATAACTGTGAAAGAACTGCAAACGCTGAGTACAGAAGAATAATCACAGGATAACTGTGAAAGAACTGCAAACGCTGAGTTCAAAAGAATAATCACAAAACTGTGAAAGAACTGCAAACGCTGAGTGCAAAAGAATACCTGCTTTACGAATTTAGACTTTATTAGTTCCAACCCGATGGATGGATTGTGTGAAAGATGATATGGCTAGAAAGGAAATGACTCCCGAGATGACGACTAATAGTGAAGTATGTAAGAAAAATACCATGTTGTGAGGACCTCAAAATAAATTGGGGTAAGGGCTGGAAAAGTGGTGGCCCTGTGGTATGAGAGAAGTGGTGGTGTGGTGTGGTGAGTGGTAGTGGGATTATTCTATTCTATTCTATCGGGTCCGATTTACGAGTTGTAGGTCGCGATTTCGAACCCAGGCAGGCACATTACTTTGTGTAAGTATTTAATTTCATTACCAATGACCTCGAAACGGTGATGGAAACATCGTGAGGAAATCGGCATGTCCTAGAACCAAATAAAATCGAAGACGTGACACCTACCAACACGCACAGGGCCAGCGTAGTAGATTACAGCCCACTCTCTCTCACAGAGAGGAGGCCTGTGTCAGCAGTGGGAACGTTATAGGCTGATTATCTAACGGCAGGAGAATAATAATGATGATGAGTCGAGTCCAACTGACATGTGTTAGGTACGCATTCTCTCGGTCGCCGGAATATACTTTGAAAGGAGCGTTTACCGCAGCTTACAAAGTCCTTAAAACCATTTACATGCATAGCGTGTAGGACCTAACAAGTACTACATGCTATACTAAATCAAGCAGGCCTGTAATTTCACATTAAATACTACCCTACATGTATAATTAACTGTGACTTGTAATAGTCGGTTCAAATAGGCGATTACCACGTGACATCGACGAATAATTTATATTGGTGCGACATACCTGTAGGCTGTTTACTGGAGAAGGCTTGGCTCTTTTAATATTTTGGACAGGGTTAGTCTTTCTCCGAAACCATGTACGTATTTTGTACATCAACCTATGAGCAAAATAATTGCTGGTAAACTTTTATTTTTGGTATGAAAATTCGTAGTGTGCAATGTAACGCACGCAAAATATTGTGTTGATGGGTGCATGCATCGGGTACAGAGATCGTTGGAGTATTTAAAGTTAAATTATATCATTTAAAACTTGTATTAAAAAACGTTAAAAAAATGTTGGAACTTTGTCCTTCAATATCTCCGTAACCAAAAGGTTCCCAGGTACGATCCACCAGTACAAAAAAATGAACATATTAACGGGAAAAAAAATGACTCTCAGCTTCGTTAAGGGTATTTACACATCCTGTATTCCTTACTTTGTTCGTAGGCGCCATATTAAATGTCCATGATACTGGTTCCCGGTTCCCAACAAAAGATCCTCCTTTTCAGGTACTGTTACAGGTGATGTTAGTTAGTGGCATCTCTTGCAACAAAAACATATATTATATCACATTAAGGGCCCGTTGTTTGATCATTAGTCAAAGATACTAATACTAAAAATGCGTTAGTTAAACTAAAAATTTGTTAAAAATTACAGAAGTATGATGTTTAACAAATGGTTAAGCTAACTACATTTAAAAAAAATTACAATTTGCTATAAAGGTTAACCGTGCGCAGACAGAGTTGTTAAACTTTGACAGTTATTAATTATTGTCAAGTAACTAATTGTTAAATTGATTATTGGACATGTTTAACTACGACGTTGGACTAAGGGCCCGTTGTTTGATCAGTAGTCAAACATACTAATAGTTAAAATGCGTTAGTTAAACTAACAATTTGTTAATAATGACATAAGTATGTTGTTTAACAAATGGTTAAGCTAACTATAGTTAAAAAAATACATTTGGCTATGAAAATTAACCATGCGCAGACAGAGTAGTTAAACTTTAACTATTGTCAAGTGACTAATTGTTAAATTGACTATTGTTCATGTTTAACTATGTATCGAACAACGGTCCCTAAGTGAATAGAACTCAAAGGAGACTATGTTGAAAAATAAAATAACTTTTTATCTAAAAACCTGTGTTTCATTCAAAAACTCACGAACTTACTGACCCGCCCTCGTATGTATTAAACAAAAGGCATTAGTCAAACAATAAAAAAATAATACAACCAGTCTTACCAAGGAGTATCGTATTATCCAGTAAGGGTTGTGGAGGTCAGATAGGCAGTCGCTCCATGTAAAATAGTGGTATAGCGTCTGGTTAGACTAGACGCCAAACCCAGTTTAGTTGAAAGAAGAGAAAGAAAGAAAAATAGTTTATTCTGTACAAACAAAACGCACATTACAAATAAATGACATTAATAAAAATACAGACATACAAAGTAGCCAAAAGCCTCGTACCCAAAAATTAAAAGTTTTACAATTTTGTCCATTGCTTGAGGTTAGGGCC
This sequence comes from Griposia aprilina, assembly GCA_916610205.1. Classification (NCBI taxonomy): domain Eukaryota; kingdom Metazoa; phylum Arthropoda; class Insecta; order Lepidoptera; family Noctuidae; genus Griposia; species Griposia aprilina. The sequence goes on from OU744302.1 coordinate 17,043,845, forward strand.
AGGGACCAAAGACAGTTGCTCTGCAAGGAACTTAAATAATTTGCTCTGTGTTACGACACTCGCAAATGACAACAAACAAACGATGAAAACAAAAACAAAATGCCGATAAGAGTGGAAAAATTACTACTTTTGTAACAAAAAAACAACAATATTGTGAACAATTTAGGCGTGCGTCGCATCTGTGCATTAACAGATCGTTGCTCAGCAAAATGCTGTGACTTCGGACGAACCTATCGTCAACAGCGCTGATTTTCAGCAACCACCTCAGTTGGGAAAAAGCCTAGCAGATGATGCTGATTCAGTCAAAGTATAATATTTACTGCTACCAACAATTCATATTTCAAGCGTAGCAATTAGTTATGACCTTTCATAGTCGTTTTTTATGAGGTTCTAGTTTAAATAAGGTGACGCTTGCAAACTGGTTTTAGGACGTCAAATGTTGTAACACATGATGTGACCGATGATATTTATAGGAAGGGGGGGGGGGGGGGGGGGCAAGCGAGATGACGACAAATATAAAGTATGGTGGTGGTGTGGTTTTGTGTATGTGTTGTTGCATATGTTGTTGTTTTATGTATGTTGTATGTGTGTGTTGTGTGTGTGTTGATGTTGTTATGTTGTTGTATGTGTGGTATGTTGTGGTGTGTGTTGTTGTTATGTTATGTTATGTGTTGTTATGTGTTATGTGTTGTGAGTATGTGTGTATGTGTAAGAGAATGATAATTAAATGTGGTAACACAAGTTTGCCTTAATAATTAGAGATACACAAATAAAAAGGAGCCAATTGGTGCCGATTCTCTTGTACAAATAGCAAAATAAAATTAAAAAAGATACAGTACTGTTTTTGCACCTGAGGTCGAGGTGTTGTGGTTAATTTTAGTTCATGACAACTAATTTTATCCCACACCTTTTTAATCGCGATTAAAAATAGCTAGATTTAGTTACCCAACTAAAATTTTAGGTAAAAAACGTCAAGTTCAGAATAGAAAAATTGGCATTTTCACTAAACTAATATTTCAGTGCCGTCTTAGTGCTGTCAAACTAAAATATAGTTATGTTGTGTCACTTTAGTCTATTTCAGAATGAGAAATCGTTGTTTGACGGGAATAAACTAAATTTTAGTGATTTTTAGTCTAGTTTAGAGAATTTTGTGACAAGAGAATCGGCACCAATGTATTTTCCTGTTACATAATACTCTCCACGATGAAACACACGCCAAGCGAAACGAACGTAAACACTTCTAATCGATTATAATCGATTCCATGGCCCCAGGGATGTTCCCTTTGCATATATGTTAAAGAGTATTAGAGCAATTTTCTCGAGAACTCGATTTGCAAGCCACAATGACATATTGACGGGGGTGCACAGAGTGTAGCTGCTATTAAAACCAGTGGCACCGTTAGAGAAAAGTTCTTGAACGGTCGGTTTTGATGGAATGTGTCATCAGGAGGCCTACGGCTACAATTATGGGCGGCTGTCTGTCTTACCATCGATGATTTAAAACGGCTGATAGGCCGCTCAGGGCGGGTTTTTAACATAAACTTTGAGTTAAACGGATCATGGGTAAACACTGTTATGTTTGCGTGGTGTAATCGGGCGGTTTGTGATGTTGTTGTGATTTTTCGTTGCGTTGTTCGCGGAGAAATAAAATGATGGCTAACAATAGATGCTAGCTTTATTAAAGGTTAAAGCACTATGGGTTATATTAATGACCGTAAAAAATAAGTTGTACAGTTTAGTCTAATTGATACATGTAGAAATGCCCATAGACTGTGGCGGCATCTACAACGCCACATGCGAACCACGCGTCCTACTGATGTCACGCAAAATTCTGAATCGCGCAAGCAACGTTTACCACGCGACTAGCTTTTAAACAACGTCCCGATTTCAATTGTCGGACAGTTCCCCACTAGACACGACACCAGTCTTTTCAGAAGATCCTCCTTTTTTCTACGTCCTACTTTACATCCTGTTCGTCATACTTCTATAAGGACAAAATGAAGTTGGCGCTAAAATTGACTGACTAATTGATGATTTTTACCGTCAAATTATTCAATAGGTTTTCATATAGAGTCATAATGGTAGGTGTTGAAATGTCTTTAAAAGTCAATCAATTTTATTATGGGAAGAATTAGCAAATCATATTTTCATAATGGGCATTATTATAAGCTTTGAAAGATTTAGATACCGAAATGGCTTTCCTGATGCCATCGTTTTTCATACGGTCTTTAACCAATGTATAAATTCTCAAGGCAATATAACATACTATAAAGCTCTTCAATGCGTATATGCATAAACATCACCAGATATAAGAATACGTCACAACAAATATCAAAACCAATTAACTTTTATTACCCACTAAACTCATCTAACAGGTACTAAAAGAACAGTTCATATCAGAAGCTGTTCCATCCAATTGATACCTATTGGATCATCTCTATGAATACCCCGTCCATACATTAAAAGTCCCAAGATTTATACCACGCAATATATCTAATACCCAATAATTTATTATACGTCACACATTTCACATGAAAATTATATCGACCGCAAACTTTAATTTACCAGTTCCGAGATAGTATCGATACATCGATATCGATGCAATTACCGGTTGAATCGGTACTGATTTATACGATAATGATGGGACAGTGGCTCCCATTCACATGGTTGCGGAACTTGGTAGTCATGTGTTGTAGTAATTATTAGGTGAGGTTGAAATACGAAATGCTTTTGCGGTTGGAGTGTTATTCTGCTAGCTTATATGTTTATTTGAAATGAATGTAGGTACATATAATAAAAATATTTTTACGAAAAAAAAATAGAACGTGAAAAATAACTTTAATTTCGGAAGTCGGTGTCTTTGGTTTTGTATTTTCGTTTTTTGCCACCGACTTTCGAAATTAAAGTTATTTTTCACTTTTTAGTTGTGGTAACTACCCCACACAAATTCGTATACCACTACTTGATATGTAAATAACAGTGACAGGAAGTTATTAAAACATCATCAATATATACTAAGTGGAAAAAATACGCATTATTAAGGATAAGTCAAACACTACTGGTCAGATCTTGATCAAATTTATATAAACATGGGACCACATGAAAAGCACCAGCTTTCTAATAAAAAAAAAAACATCAAAATTGGTTCACCTAAAAAAAAGTTCTCAGGAGACACATAAAAATAAAAACGAATTGAGAAACTCCTCTTTTTTTGAAGTCCGTTATATCAGCTGTAACATTTTAATGGAATCGATTTACATTCTAAATATAATAATACTTTTTATTTTAGGAAATTATTCCCATAATAAGCACTACAAATTACAAATACAACAACAACACACACAAACAACAACAACATGCACAACAACAATACAACAACAATAACGAAGGCGGCACGGTTAGCGCAGTGGTTAAGCGATTGACTGCTGCGTTGCGTGTCGCGGGTTCGATTCCCGCACGGAACAAATGTTTGTATAATCTACAAGTAGTTGTTCCGGGTCTGGCTGTTTGTGTATGTGAGTTTTGAATGTTTGTAAATGCACCCACAATACAGGAGAAACTCCTAGTGTGGGGCAAAGTTTAAAAAAAATAAAAAATATATTATACATGTTACAATATAGCATGCATAGTTAGTACTATTTTTTTTCTGCTGAATGGGGCTGCTCTTGACCTCGATCATGCTTGATGGAAAGCTGTGGATGAGGTTTATGATAGAACGAGCGTGCCCAGAAGATGCGTGGTCACTCTTGCTTTGAAAGCAGACGAGTTATATGTGGAAGGGAACACAGACCCTGGCAGAGAGTTCCACAATTTGGCTGTGCGCAAAATAAATGTGCAAGAGAATCGCTGTGTCCAACTGGTCGTGATGTCAACCAAGTGTGGATGGTACCCTGCACGACGTCTGGTAGTCCAGTAGTAAAAGGGCGATGGTGGGATCAGGTCGTGGACCTCCTGCGCACACTCTCCGAAGTATAGTCTGTACAAAACCGGCAGGCAAGCAAAATTACGCAGATCTATTTAAAAAAAAACTTGTTTTTTCTCGATTTTTGTTTGAGAATTAAAGTTTGTTTTTATTAGATTTTCACAAATGTCATCGCAAATACGAGTATCTCGTTTAATTACAGCCTGGAAAACTAACCTCTAGTAACCTTTTCACTTTCAGTAGAATTTCGCGATTCCGTTTCATTTCAAATATCTGCAATCGACCATTGACCACAGACAAAGATTGTACTTAGAAGTAACTTCTCAATCAAATAACTTATAACGATTCTATTAAACGACTAGCAGCCCCCGGCGGCGGTTTTACCCGTATAAGTGTTGATCCCGTGGGAATATCGGAAGATCCCGATTGAATATCGGAATAAAAACTATTATAAGTCCTAATAAATGTCATGGTCTACCCATGTGCCAAATTTCATCCAAATCCGTTGAGCAGTTTTAGCGTGAATGCGTAACAAACATACATACAAAAATACTAATCTTTTCTCTTTAAAATATCTATTAATGTTTAAATTCGATAAACTGCTTTATCTTTTCAGAGCATATAAAACAACATTCAATAGCTATCATATCACTAAACATCACACAATGAATCAAAATAAACTGTTAACAATAAATAAAAAAAGGTGCGATTCCAAAAAATCAATCCACCGTTCTGTATTCGAATAGCCGGCGGCCATTTTGATTTATATCTAGCTACAAAATGGCGTATTAGTCACAAATCACCTGAGACTTTCATATAAATTACGCGGCACGCGTGTGCATGGTGTGTTAGTGTCAAGAACTATTAAATTGAATTTTGAGAGATTTTCAGTGAATGATAGTTAGGGACTAGTTTTATGTGGTGTATTTTGGAAGGAAGTTGCCAAATTATAAGCACTATATACAGCTAATAAGTGTTATGGTTAAACAATTAAAGGGTTCGTAAGTGACAGTGTATGCACGATTAATCCAAAATAATACGCCGTTGGGCAACATTGATGGTCCCCGCTTATTGATTAGATATCTATTGGGTTGTTTTTAGGGTTCCGTACCGTATAAAGGGTAAAACGGAACCCTATTACTAAGACTCCGCTGTCCGTCTGTCACCAGGCTGTATCACATGAACCGTGATAGTTAGACAGTTGAAATTTTCACAGATGATGTACTTCTGTTGCCGCTATAACAACAAATACAACAAAAACGGAATAAAATAAATATTTAAGGGTGTTCCCATACAACAAACGTGATTTTTTTGCTCGTTTTTGCTCAATATTGATTGCCGACAGGTAGATGCTTGAAATATTCACAGAATATTTAGTTATATATTCACTTTAAAAATAATTAATTAAATTAAAATAAAACAAATAATTAAGGGGGGCTCCCATATAAATGACATGATTTTTTACCGTTTTTATAGATAATGGTACGGAACCCTTCGTGCGCGAGTCCGACTCGCACTTGGCCGGTTTTTATTTTTATAACAATCGAACAGAGTCGGGTATGGCTTAAAAAAAACAAAACATAAATTAATCATTGGCATGTAAAATCAATTAGGTACGTAATCTTATTGAAAGTATTGTATCTGTAGGTATTTTTTTATAGTAATTTCGTATCAATTTATGAGATAAGATCACTCGAACAACCTAGCTTACTTAGCCATTTCAATTAGTTTAGCATTCTATGCTGAAATAATTCAAGTGGGATTTTCCTTATAAGAACTAAATTAGTTATTTACAAGAAATAAGAACCTATACCTTTATGCTAACAGGATACAATGGACTAGGGTTTGGGAAGTCTCAACAGTCTCAAAGTCTTGAGACACAAGACAACCCACGTTCAAAGTCCCGGGACGTCTCGGAATTAAGAGACTGCTCAAAATAAAATTGAAATCGAGTTAATTTTAAGCCAGATGTATATATAAAAAAAACAAAATAAAAAACGCAAAATCGGACTTGTTTGGCGTTCATTATTTCCAAATCTGGCGTTTGGATACGAGGGATAAATTCAGAAAGTCAGCGATACAGTTTTTCCGCAAAACCAATAAGTGCAGTTTTATCTAAATTCGAAGTAAAAAAAACGTATTTTGGGACTAAGCTGTAGTGGCCAGAGTCTCGAGTCTTCACCCGAAAGTCTCGGAACCCGAGACTACAAAATATGCAAAAAGTCCCGGGTCTTCGAGATTCGAGACGTTTCGGGACCCAAACCCTACAGCGGACGGCAGGGCTACTCTCCATATTCTATGACATGGAGGTAACAAAAAAAACTTTTTTACAAAATAATCAACCGACTTCCAAAAAAACACTAAAAAAGTCAAAAATTACTTTAATTTCGAAAGTCGGTGTCTTTGGTTTTGTATTCTCGTTTTTTGCCACCGACTTCCCAAATTAAAGTTATATTTCACTTTTTTATTGTTTATTTGGAATTCTGTTGATTTTTTAAATTCTTTTCTTCACTTTTTAGTTGTGGTACCTAACCCACACAAGATCGTATACCACTACTTGATATGTAAATAACAGTGATAGGAAATTATTAAAACATCATCAATATAGACTAAGTGGAAAAAATACGCAGTATTAAGGATAACTCAAAAACTCCTAGTCAGGACTTGATCAAATTTATATGGGATCACCTGAGAAGCACCAGCTTTCAAATAAAAAAAAGAATCATTCAAATCGGTTCATCTAACAAAAAGTTATATGCTAACAGACATTACAAAAAAGTACAGTCCAATTGAGAACCACCTCCTTTTTTTGAAGTCGGTTAAAAAGGGAAAGTGTCAAGTGATTTAGTTCACACCATGTATGTGTTGTTACAACTGCACAAGGATTCTGCAAAATATCACCGTCAAAACTCAGGTTTAATCAGCTTGAAGTGAGCTGTCAATCAACCTGAAGCTAAGGATTGACACTATTATGAGCTCACTTCAGCGGGGTAATTTCGCAACACACTAACAGTAGGAATAGTTTTCATTTTGACAGTTCAACAACATTCATTGCGTTAGATACGTTGTTGAACAGACACATATTTCGAACATATGAAGCAAAGGATTAGCAATAGGCTTCAAAATGATTCAGATTGTGATAGATAGTGTGTTTACGCATTTAGGGTGCAGGTCACTTCACCGAAGCTTTCACGTTGAGATTTATAAATAATAGATCAGTTGTCAACTGTCACATTGACGTGCTCTTCGCTTAAAATTTTCCTGCAAATGTTTATGGTATGGCCCTAATTAGGCTCAACCATGGTATATTATTATACTTGCCCAGGTATCGCTTTCCGAGATACAGGCAGACACAAGCCTACGTCATCACCACTGTGTTACCAGTAGTGTGTAATAATAACTCCCCAACCGCCTTTATTACCTGTGCGAATCCGATAAAAAAATGAGGTTTTAACTGTTTTTTATATTTCTATGGGTTTTAACTAACAATTACGTTGTCACAATATGTTTAAATTGATTTTTTTCGTTTGATTAGAAATGCTTTTAAAAGCTTTATATAACAATTTAAATGGTTTATATAAATTTTTAGCAGAATGTTGACTGAAAATGTTTCCATAATTTGTGTTTTGTTGCAATAAAGTGGTAACTTGATAGTGACGTAAGCATGTGTCACTCCCGAAATGACACACAGACCTTGTTTTTTTAGACCATGGGCTCAACATTTCATTAGGTCGCATATACTACTACTTCTTCTTTTTTGTTTGTGAGTTTTTCTCTGCGTCATGTTTACCGCAAATAAACGTGTTTTCTTTTTTTTTTATGAAAGTACATCAAAATCACAGTAAGTTTTTATATATTTTTCTGTTCCTTTCTTCCTGTCTGTTTATATGTGTATACATAAATGGTTAAATATGTGTATACATAAATGGTTAAATAAATAAGTAAATAAGAAGTGAGAATAACCCGTCAGTGTTGTCGGCAATCTCCTTCGTAATGAGCTGTTTGCTGTGGTCTATGTCGTGTGATCTACGATTATATCCAATCTGCATGCCAAACATGCATACTTAAAATTATACCTGTTGAAATGTGAGGCAATACCTATTCGAACGTTGGAAGATTTTTGTTACTAGTGTGTTGCTAGAGAAAAATATTGACTCGCAGAAGTCTTCACCAGTGGCCATATCAGCATACCAGTGGGCCCTATCAGAATACCAGCGCCGCGACACTTATTTTTTAAATGTCGAACATTGTGCTGAGATAGGACCCTTATGGCCTCGTACAGGACTTTCTGTTGTTATTTTCATTTTACTTATTTTTTTTTATTTTTGTTTTTATGAGTGTGTTTTATTTAGTTTGTGACAATCCTGTGCGAGCCCCAATACATACTTTTTCTTTCTATATTATGAGCTTAATCGAAATATTTCTTGAAAAAAAATTTTCTTCCGTCTTCATTAACTATATGTATTCATTAACAATTTTGTCTTTGAATTGCTGATCTTTGGGTCATATTACTTTATCTGGTCTTTATATACCTAAAGAAGAGCTCAACAGTAAGCGTTTTGAATATTATTTTTACTATCATACATACATGCATACATAAACTCACGCCTTCTTCCCATGGGGGACTGCAGAAACTACAGAACGCCATCTGCTACGATCCTTACATACTCCTTTTGCCTCGTTTACGTTCATACGTACGTACGTTCGTTCGTGGGTTATACACGCACGCCGGTTGCGAGTTCTACGCACCTGACCTTTATATACTACCTTTTTATTATTATTATCATGTATACTTTAATAAGACTAACCAACAGGTGGTATTGTAGCGGTATCTATACCGCCACATGCGAGCTGCACGTCACACTGACGTGTCGGACAACCTGCATCGCGCAAGCAGAGTTTATCGCGCGACTAGCATATATAAAACGTCCCGACATCAACCGTCGGGCAGTTGCCCACCAGACATAACACCTGTCTGTTCAGATGATCCTCCCAGTTCCATAGAGTATGAGTGAACTTTACACCGTGTTCCTCACACCTCTATAGTATCATAAAAAGAAAAGTTATTTGCAAAATTAATTCACTATTTCAACAAGATCTAATGAACCATAACAAAATAATCACATCAATACACTTTGACCATATAATTTCCAATTTCGTAAACCTATTTTAGTAAACGGGACTAGATTACAAGGTTTTAAGTTTTTGCCTAAAACCGATTAGATGCGAAGATTGCCATTTTGTAATATAACAATAATGATTATTTCGTAAGGCAAGTGGTAATTCAATTTGAATGAAAATGTGACCAATTTTGTAGATGCGACCTTATTGCGACATTTTATTTAACACTAGGTTCTCTCAATTGCCGTTATTAGCAGGTATTACTTATTTAAAGTTGTTATGGTCGGATTTTATTACCCTACTGGTGGGTCATATTCCACCTAGTTCCCTTCAACAAGGGCGGATGACTTATTATTTGACAGGACCTTTATGTGACCACACTTTTCCCTTTAATAATAATACCAGCCTATTATATTGTCTCACTGCAGGGCAAAGGCCTCATTGATCACCACGCTTGCTCCAGACGGGTTGGCGATTTGTCCATTTAAGCAATACAATACTAATTTATCAGTTTTGCAAGGAAACCAAGTTCGAATCAGCAAAAAAAAAAGGAAAACCAGAATTACAAGTAACTAGAAAAGCTTTTATCAGGATTTATATCTTTTACCGGGACGGCTTCATATATTTTTGCACGGGAATACCTACCACCTACGCAAGACAACATTGTACTACATTATTCAGGAAATTAACGTCAAAATCTATAGCGTGTAACACCAGATATTAGTACCGAGTAATTTAAGGGCCCAATCACACGTACCACAACCACACCACAACGGCAACACGTGGTCGGCGTTAATTTGTATGAAAATAAATAGTCTATTCACACGGATCACATTTGGCCGTCAACATCAACTGTGTGGGCGATAACAACCACATCAAGACCACGTCGCAGCCATAACACAACCACCAGCGAGACCGCGCACTAACAGCTGGCCACATCGCAAACAACGTTGCGTCGACCATTTGATTTGATTTTGTTGTTACAACAACGCAACGACACTATTCACACGTAACCACAGCTTGCCCATATTTAGTCACTGCGATGTGGTCAAGTTGTGGTACGTGTGATCGGGCCCTAAGGGACCAACACGCACTCGGTCCGCTTTCTACGTAACCGTGCGAATCAAGGCTTTCTACCTCCGGTAATCTATAACTGGATTATTGGAAACATATTGAACAATAACAAAACGGTAGTCCGAACACGATTCTGACTATTGGACTGAGAAGGACTTCGTTTTAGAGATTCAATGGAAGTGGCCTTTGGATCCGAAGAGCTTGTGTTAACATTAAAGTTAGTTCTTGGTATTTGGTGTTTAAAGAAAGAAAGAAACATATATTATTTGGGACACTCACAGGAAAACCAAACATTAAAAATAAAACAGGAGCATTTAACTAACAAAATTAACATAAAATCAACAAGCAACATTTTTTTTATTTTTTATTTAACTATTGTTTGCCCTAAGGGTGAGACGTAGATGATCACAATTTAACAATTTAAGACCTGTATTACGTACCTATCTATGATCCACAATAAAGATATTGAATTGAATTGAATTGAAAAAATAACAGACCTGTGCGAGGCCACAAAGGCTCCTGGTTTATCTGGTTTGCAGGTTTACAGTACAAACCTGCAAACCAGCCAAACCAGACAAACTTAGGCTTAAAAGTGTGACGCCTACATTGTTAAGTAATGGATTTTACTGAAATTTTATGTTAGATTTTCTCACTATACCTGGTGAAGTTACCTACCGGTAGCTAACATTTGAAACATTTGTTTTAGAAAAGGGATCTCTACTAAGTTGCATTTTTTTATTGGGAATGTCAATTACAACTGAATTGAGTTTCACTATCATCTTTTATGACAGAACTAAGGCATAGGATGTGAGTTAGATTGTTTTTAACCTTGTCTCTCCTTGTAAAGAGAAGGCATGAGCATTGATTACCACGCTAGCCCAAGATGGGTTGGCGATTTCAAACTTATATTTCGTGAACGGGCGCCGTCAGTAGGGACTGGTTATTTCTTAGCTGCCACGGCTTATTTTAATTTAATATTTGAATTGTTTTTGTCTTTTTATTACGGACGTTCTTAACGTTCTGCATCGTTCACACATGCATAATTTCAACATGAATGATGTAACCAATATTTTGTAACCATATTTTGATTTAAAAGAGTGTCCGTGGAGTTTCTTGCCTGTTCTTCTCCATAGACTCTCTACTACGCTTTTGAATGGGCAACTAGCTTAATTTTTCTGACTGATCGACCCCTTGACAATTCAAAAGTGCCTGTAATTGGTTTATTTGAAATAAATGCTTTGAGTTTGAGTTTATTAACTATAAGCCCAGATGTCCTCACGATGTTTTCCTTCAACGATGTCAGTGATCTCCAAGAGAAACTTAATGTGGCTTGTAAACTGCTATGCACTTTACATATGAATTGAAAAAGTCAGATTGATACTTGCCCGGACGTGAACCCACGACCTCGTACATGAGAGGCGAGGCCTTAATCACTTATGATGCAACGATATTTTACTTAGGTTTTTGTTTGACAATCAAAACGACTCGAGCCAAGATATCTCTTCCAGTTCTGCACTATTTCTGTGACAATATTATTTCCAATTGATCGTGAGACGTGACGCTCGTGGAAGTGAAACCTTCTTTTGTAATGAGCGATTATGAGTAACGATTCTCGATTTTTTTTTGCATCGAAATACAATATCGATTGCGAAATTCGCGACGAATTCGAGATTAAGTTTTTCCATCTGAAAATAAATTTATATTAGGCCAGTATTTGACTGACATTCTTTTTTCTAGTCATTATTTCGTCACTGCATTTTGTCACGAATTGGAAATTCTTTTAATCAAATTGAACCGTTTAGGAATATCAATAGTTTTATAACTGCTATAAGTAGCTGGATTTGGTTGTGTAAAAAATGTGGTTGTAAATAAATGGAAAGTTTTATTTTGCTTTTGTTGTATTTCTGGCGTTTTATTGGGATGCAAGTCATCAAGTCTCATATTGTTCTTTTATTTTCAGTTGAAGGGAGAAAGGCACAATTTTCACATTCATAATTGCGTACACTGGACGCGTTCAGTCCTTCACCCTAATTGCGCTTACCCTATTAATCACAATCTGTATCATTTTGAAAGATATTGCTAATCCATTGCTTCATATGTTCGAAAAATTTGTCTGCTCAACAACGTAAATCACGCAATGAAAGTTGTTGAACTGTCAAGAGGAAAGCCATTGCTACATTTAGTGTGATACGCAATTACCCCGCTGTAGCTGACTGAAAGGAACACGAAAATGATCAGGTGGCAGGATATCCAATACAATGTAACTTTATTAACCTATGATGAGACGGTTAGCATCATGGGTACGAGAAGCAGTACCGAAGTGCAATCAATGTTGGTAAGTAATACCTATGACTGACTTTTCTGTTCCGACTCATCTAATCTTTTATTTGCCAGTCCAAGTTCATATCTAGAAAAAGATGAATGTAAATATTGCGTTCCTAATCCAGAATTCCCATTATTGTATAACGTTTTATTATTGGCTTTAATTAATTATTGTCCCTTTGGATGATGTTTATTTGTATTGTAGTTTGTCTGAACTAAATAAATAAATTGTATTGAATTATTACATTCATTCCCTCAAGATTCTTCTTCTTCGTGTCACTGGAACGACTGTATTTCAGATCTTGTTAGCCCAAAACTTCGCCACTTCCACTGCGCCGTCTGTGACAGCGCAGAGGTCAATTTGACTACATGTTTTGGGACAAAGCGGGCAGCATAGGAGGTAGAGCATAATTTGCGACATAGCTCCACATCCTACCCTCAATCTGCAGACCCTGCTTCCATACCTACAATAAATATACTTCTATTAGTTCTATTATAAGTTATCTAGCGCCTAACGCCATCTATTATCAACAATCACAAACTAAATCAATTGATAACTGTAAAAAACGAAATACCTAGTCTATGGCTGTAGAAATATAAAACATACTTTCGAATAACAAGTTTAAATCTAGACATCATGACAATGTGTCAAGTAGAACGTGTCAATTTGTCAAGAATTGCTATCGGTTGACCAATAACGTTTGCGCGGGAGTCGATCGCTTATGAATCGATTGCCTTGTTCGGATCGATGTAATGGTCGCGTGGATGTATGTGGATGTTTGAGATGGATGATAAGGATGTGCGGAAAAGTTTTCTGATAAAGTGTAGTTTGTATTTACGTTTACACAGTATGATTTACTTCTTAATAATAGTCTGGACTGAACTGAATTGCACGATTTTGGGAAATGTCAAAAAAAAAATAAGGAGTAGTCTAGTAGTAGACTAGTTTGTTGATAGTTTTAGTTAAGTTAGGATATTATATTTAATTTTATTAATGAAATCGGTATAAGTTGTTATTTATGTACATTTTATTATAAGGATCTGAGTACTGTTTTTTTATAGTTTTAGAACATAATTTAAATACAACAATATGGTAAGAAATAAGTTTGAAACGTTTAAGATGCATATTTAATGGTGTTCTTATATAGTACGATCAATCAATAAAGACCACAAAACAGAGAAACACAAACATAATTAACATAAACAACTTTCTTGGTCATCAGAAATCATTTAATTCCTAGTTATACTAATCCCACATTATACAACATATGTATACAATTATATATAATCTTGTAATGCGCTTATACTTTTGTAATGATAGGCAATGGATATGTGCGTCGGCTTAGGGCGGAATTTGCTACTAGAGGGGGGAGAGTGGGGTGGTTAGGAAATGTGGCGTAAGACAGGTAGTGATGTTATTTGTGATGACACTGCATTCTGTGATGTTCTTTAGAAAGGTCAAGTGCGTAGTACTCGCAACCTGCGTGTGTGTATGACCAGCACGCGTAGCATGGCTACCATAGAAACGGATTTTGTCGACGGAAGAATAGACAAAATGACAGATTGTTGACAGATTTCTAAAATATTTTTTCTATAATCTGTCATTTTGTCTATTCTTCCGTCGACAAAACCCGTGTCTATGGTGGTCATACTACGCGTGCATATGTAAAAACGTAAACGAAGCAAAAGTATTATATAAGGATCGTAGCAAGTAGCGTTCTGTAGTTTCTGACTACCTCTATGGGAAAAGACGTGGGTTTGTGCACTGCATTATTTGTTATGACATTTTTGTGAGCTTTATTCATGTGAAAACAATTAGATTTATTACTGTTTTTAAGAAGCAGTAAGACATGGTCTTTCCTTAATATTTTGCAGGTTTTCTTGCGTCTCATAGAGTTATCATTACAAAACCTCACATATATCAAGTATAGAAATATTGTCAATATCTGTTACAAGTTAAAGATACTAAAATGTTGCCTCCTACTTGTCATATCATCACGCTTGGTTTCTCCGAAGGGTTAGGCAGAGGTGTACCTACCTACCTATAATGCACCCCTAGAATGGTTAAACGAATCCTCATACCTACTGTAAAACAAATACATAAGTTTGTATTAACGTTATCCAACACGCTTTCACGTTTATAAACAATTTTTACTTTACCCAATCCACAACTCAATTAAATACTCCGCCAACATACTCGTCAAGAACAATTAACAAACAACCTCCTGAAAATGTCACATTGTTTATTCGAGCACCCAACATGTTCATTGTTCCATTCAACCCCACCCTCCCCGTCGGTTACCACTTGACACACTTCTCGGTATAATTGTAGCAATTTACTAGCGTATAACTGGCGACCGACGTCCGACTTGGACACGTCAAAACATATCGACATAACGCCTTGTGCAACCAGAGCCTTGATTGAGCCATTCACATATAATCAGTTGTACATTTATGCCAGTTTCACTCACCGTTCGAATACGCAAATGTCCCTTAAGGCCTTGCGTTGCGTGTTTTGTAGGGTATAGGTTGACTGTATTCGTATATATGTACTAGGCTTGTACAGTACTCGTACAACTATTTTTGACAAAACACGAAGTTTGCCGAGGGACATTACGAAAACAATTGCACTGTACTTATCCTCTGTAAAGAGGGCAACAAAAGGATGCGTTCTAGGTAAGTACGTCCAAATTGATGAAGAAACATGAAGTCATAAAGATAAAGATATATTTATTTGTTTGTAAACATGTATAGCATTATACATTTACATGAAAATGTGGATGTAAAAATGAAAATCTGAGAGTTTCAACATGTTTTGCCACCATTGGCGTACAAAATAAATTATAGACACTTGAAATATATTTAACACAATTAAGAAAGAAAAAAAAAGCATAACAAAATTAAAATATAACTCAAATAGATTAGAAACTGACCTACCTACTGTACCTGATAATATTAAATGTATGCCTCTAAACAAATTTAAAAGTTACTTCAGGGGTTACTACTAGAGAAGTGCTATTACAGCGTAGATGAATTCTTAAACGATATTTCTCTTGTATAGAATTCATAACTTAGATTTTAATTTAGAAATTAATTTAAATTTTGACTATGCAATTCTTAATCAAATTTAGACATTATAATTTAATTTAAATTTTGACATTGTAATTTCTTTCCTTTTCTATTGGTTTGTCTTTTGGTGTAATGTTTGTCCAGTGCGACTAATTTTGTACGCCATAAATGGCAAAACATGTAGCTACCTCATACTAATTATAAGACCTATAAACTGTACATATGTTTTTACAAAATAAATATATCTTGTATCTTGTTAAAAAATCTTTAACATAGTAGTAACATTTTTCCGTAAGTAACTTCTTAAGTTCTCTTTTGAATAAGTTTGGCTAGTTTATATTTTTAATAACCTCTGGAATTTTATTATATAATAATGGTGCCATACAAAACATGTTTTTGTGAAGGAGAGCTGTTTTCGCAGAGTGAGGCTGTAAGAAATTCTTATATTTAGTACGTCTATTTCTAGTGACATTGTCTGACAAAAGAGGAAACCAGTGAGGATTGTTTCTGACAAATAAAGCTATTTCCAAAATATATAGTGACGGAAGTGGCAGCATATGGTATTTAGTAAACAGTGGTTGACAGCTGTCGGTAGTTTTGATCTTAAACATAGCCCATAGTATAGTATGTTTATCTCACGAAGCGACGCGCGCTTTACTTGTGGTTACCAAGTGTCTAAACACGCTTGATATGTAACCGTTGTGACGTTGCAAAATCAATAAATAACGCAACGGGTAGCGACATCTTGTGTCAGGACAGACAGGCTCGGAAGAACGTATGTCTCTAAAACACAAGAGAAACCTGAAGAAATTATGTCATGTAAATTAAATACAAGAATATTAGTCCATTTAAATAAATAAACATACAGACATAATTTCCTACATTTTATTAAAAACAATGCCTAATAATTGCGAAATTACCAATGGACAAGAATTATATTTAGTCTGTGGTGGTCGAGGTTTCTGGAAGGATTATGACATTGATCAGAGCTCAAGAGCCGACAACGTGTGTGACACGATATGAATAGGGACTCAGTTCTGGAGATTCAGACTGTACCTAAATAACCCGATGGGTTTCATATAAGTCCCATTCGAAGCTGAATCCGGTGAGTATTCAACCGTACTCTTTGTTCATGCGGGATGGCTTGGTGCGTACATGTGTTTTCTGACACGAGTGTATTTTTGCAGGTCTGGCTTTCTTAGGCTAGCTTTTCTTTTATCGATTGGTCTGATGCATTATTGAGACGTGACGCTTTGGAGTAGCCCCGTGGTCTGGTGATTGGAATGGATCCGGGTGCAGGCAACCATTGAGGTGTGGTCATCCGTTTGTCAGGAAGGCCTTACTTAGCCGGATACCGGTGATCAGGGAAGTTCGCCGCTCCAGGTAACGAAGCGTCATACTCACTAGGTCACGTATCGTGCAAACACAGTGGTATCCTGTGATTGATGCCAAGGGTCGTAGTCCCGTCCAGTGAAGGGATTGTACTGAGAGAGCACCGAGTATATCGGTTTGTAGCAATTTAGACTATGAGAGAGCTAGGCCTATTGTATGGACTATGTAATGAGACCAGTTGCCATGAAGTGTTTTGTGGCGGGTCGCTTCGCTTAATCTTATGTTCCCGTTGTTAGCACAATCTTAATAGGTCGGTACTTATGTGATTGAGCTAGTAACTAATAAGTGGTTCATCTCACGGACTCGCTATAGCGACTCTGAGTTATTGTTATAGTCTCATTGCAGGTTAATACACCAATACAACTAGACCCGAGACTGGTTGTTCTGGTGCGGATGCCCAAGTGCATGGGGGAAGATATGTGGCCGGCCACATTAAATATTGTGAACCTTCAATATTGTTATTGTAATAAACATGGTATTGTTTAAGAAGGTACTTGTTTAATTGAATCTTTCCCTAGCAGCTTATTATACCCAACAAATTTACTTTAGCACGGTAGTGAGTAGTACAACACCGAAGGAGACCATCAACATCCAGATTCCTAAGCAATACGGTACAACTCCATTTTAGCCGGTTTACACCGTGGTACAAGAGAATCGGCACCAATATGTCTTCAACTACCACTATAATATAACATCACGCTTGTAATCTTCGAAGGCTTAATAATAATAATAATAATAAATCCTTTATTTTCAGGCTACTTTGGCCCATAGATAAATACCTTACAGACTAACATATATATCATAATAGTACAAAGTGTGTTAAGCAGAAGTCTACTAATAATAGTACACCCACATTTCGTCAAGTAAGTTTAAGTCCCATGTAATAGGGGGCGAGCCTATTGCCATCAATATAATTATATCCATTGGTCTGTTCTCAACGTTGAAGTGTGTTGGTGAAATTACAAAGGCTCTTCAGTTTTGACTTTGGGTGATGTAATGACATTGTGTAATTTCGTAAAGCACAAACGATGTCAATTATACTTTTGAGGTTTATCTGGTAGTTGTAATAGACCGAGCCCCAGAAGCAGGTGTCCTTTACATTATTTGTATAATAGATGTTTATACAGGACTAGGTTTTGCCCGCGGCTTCGCTTGCGGGGATGTCGGAAATGATCCCACGGGAACGTACTACCGGGATAAAATCATCATCATCATCTTCATCTGGGTTATAATCCAGGTTATAAGAAAGAAAGAAAGAAAGAAAAATAGTTTATTCTGCACAAACAAAACGCACATTACAAAAAAAAAATACATTAATAAAAATACAAACATAGAATGTAGCCAAAAGCCTCGTACCCAAAAATTAAGAGGTTTAAAATTTTGTCCATGGCCAGGGACCAAAGACAATACATTTTGCTCTGTGTTACGACACTCGCAAATGACAACAAACAAACGATGAAAACAAAAACAAAATGCCGATAGCAGAGTGAAAAAATGACTACTTTTGTAACTAAAAAACAATAATACTATGAACAATTTAGCCGTGCGTCGCATCTGTGCAAGAACAGGTCGTTGCTCAGCAAAATGCTGTGACTTCGGACGAACCTATCGTCAACAGCGCTGATTTTCAGCAACCACCTCTCGAATGACGTAATGACGTCGTTCGTCGTGTGATAAACTATCTGTGTTTCAAATTCCATCCATCCTTCCATCCATCCTCACAAACTTTCACATTTATAATATTATATTAATATTAATTAATTAATTAAATGTTAATTAAAAATAAACGCGTTGTGTTCCACGCGCGCCTCAAAGAGATGTCAGCATAATTGACGGGGTCCGATAGGGCCGATGCCTGTCGGGGTCGCGGATTGTTCGAAAGAGTTACCGTGGCCCTGGCGCACCGGCAACTGAAGAAACACGGATGGGTTTTAGTCAGTAAGAGTCTGACAGTCCCTTCCGCTCCGCCCAGAGCGGAAGAGGTCATTTGATGATTAACCATCCAAAAAAAGAAAAAAAAGTGTGCATAATTTCGAACTGCACAATATAGAGAAAAGCTTACAGGAACAAAAATGTATACTTTGTCTATTTTGCTAAACAAGAACACAAGACTGAAGTTTCGAAAAATTGAGGCCCTAGCACGACCGTTCGAAGTAAACGTTACGTGAATTAGAACGATTTTTGATCGAAAAGTACAACTTTTCTATAGCGTTTTAGTTTATTTTTTTGCGGCAACCACAATTAGTATTAGTATCCATATATCTGAATAAAGTCTTTATCATCTGCTTGCCTTTTTCCAACTATTTTGGTGTTGGCTTCCAGTCTAACCGAATGCAGCTGAATACCAGTATTTTAAATGAAGCGACTGCCTATACTGGAGTATACTCCACAACCCAGTTACCGGGTAATACGATACTCCTTTGTAAGACTGGTTGACAGTTATTTGGGATTCTGACGTCCCGTAACGATTGACAGAGATCCACGAATGACAGCCGGGACCAACGGCTTAACGTGCTTTCCGAACTACGGAGGGATCTCGGTATGTAAAGATGGTCACCCATCCACCGACCGACCGTGGCAAGCGTTAACTGATCGATTGACCAGTGTGGCTGTTATTACTAGCTGTACGGCTTAGCTACGATTGCCTTGAATACATTCTGAATAAAGTCTATAGAGGTATGAGGAACAGGGTGTATAGTTCACTCATACCTCCATAGTAAAGGTAGGTTACTCCGACCAGACGGGTGTCGTGTCTGGTGGGTAACTGCCCGAAAATTGATGTCGGGACTTTGTATATGCTAGTTGCGCGGTAAACTTTGCTTGCGCGATGCAAAATTTTGCGTGACGTCGTGTGACGCGAAGCTCGCATGTGGCGTTGCAGATGCTACAAGTCTTAAAACTAAATAAATGTTGAGTGGGAAAAGGGCATTTTTAATTTTTAAATCATTCGAACTTACGTCGCGTTTACTCCGCGCGTTCGGGCTAGGCCCACAGCCTCACAAGCCACTGCGCCGACGAGAGTAGAATCATTATGTTGGTAAAATAGTATGTATTTCATTGAGGTTTTATTATCGAATAAAAACTTGAGAAAATTTAATTTCGTTGTGTGTTTAGAAGAAAGAGTGTCAGCGTTTTAGGTTAGTAATTGTTGTTATACGGTTGCCCCTACTATGTGGCACTTTGAAATTAAAATGCGCAAGATTCGTATTTAATACCAACATTTAGGGGTTATAAGGTTTGTGTAGAACTAAAATGACATTTTCATAAATACCAACTTATACCTAATTCATTAAAATAACAATATAATATCCTAACTTATCTAAAACTATTAACAAACTAAAATATGTTTTTCATAACCACTGCTCTCAAAACGGTGAAGTAAAACATCGTGAGGCAACCGGCATGTCCTAGAATCAAAAATTTGAAGACATGTGACATCTACCAACCCGCACTGTGCCCGCGTGCTGAATTACGGCCCATTCCCTCTCACAGAGAGGACGCCTGTGTCCCAGCAATGGGAATGTTATAGCCTGATTATGCTTAAGATGATTTAGA
Source organism: Griposia aprilina (assembly GCA_916610205.1). NCBI lineage: Eukaryota > Metazoa > Arthropoda > Insecta > Lepidoptera > Noctuidae > Griposia > Griposia aprilina. The sequence goes on from OU744302.1 coordinate 17,064,300, forward strand.
AATATGGCATTTAGTTATTACAAGGTGAAACTACAAGGGACGAAAACAAAATCCGCCCTCGCACTAATATGTAGTTAGCATTAAAGTTGATTCAATCGAAAATGTATGAAGATGCGTACAGCCAAATCCAAACAACGACTGGAAAGGTTCTCTTATAGAATCCTTAAACCTGCACTACACTACTCGAGAAGTTGATCGAGAGTGTGGAAGGGCACTTCGGGTCGCTTCGTGCAACGTCAGTTTGCCTCGGGTGACCTCCGATCGTTGTCGGTTTTTGCGCCAAAGTCGAAAGAATCGAAGCATCCCGTAGTTCTTAGCATGAGTGTATAGTCACGTACTTCGGACTTCGGTCAATTTCGACCAGTATTTCGTCGAAGCACCTTTGCGAGTAGTGTAGTGCAGGTTTACGATATTGTTCTCGTACCCCACCTCTAGTTCGAAGACTCGTTAAGCGGTTCCTTCTTTATTACTGGATCATCATCATTCACATCATTACTCCAAACTCAATCCCAATTAATCCTTATCCCAATTTACGTGGGGTCAGCAAAACATGTATTTTTCTTCGGTATTTCTCTTTTCGCCGTCATTTTAGTAGTCATCCTTTTCTACCCATATCATCTTTCACGCAGTCCATCTCCAGTCAGTCCCCTCTTTTTTATGATTCACTGGATCCCAAGAAAAATTTTCACTCGATCGCTTCTCACTTACCTTTCAATCGACATTATTCCGACAACCACTTGTACCTTCACACGAACGATGCGTAACGCGGTGGCTCGACGAAGCTCATTTCATGCTCCATTGTGGCATCTTGTGAAAGCAATCAGTCGCCACGACTTTTTTGTCAGTAATAATTACCGACGCCTATGTTCTAGTTAACTTGGGTAGGGGAATGCAACTGGCGATCGGAAAATGTTCTAGTCGAATGAGCGTCGCGATTGCGAGACGTAATGGCGTCTCGAATAATCGGACACACTTAGTAGTTGAATTAATAGTAAGTGAGGAAAGAGTTTTGTGGGATGTTACGGTTTGGGGACAAAGAGAAAGAGGTGTAGGTAGTGGCATACATCAGTAGGGAAATGAAGTTGATTTTGTCAATAAATTATACTCGTATTGTATTGATAGTTTTTTGTCGGTATTATGTCAATGCTTATGTATTTGTGCTATTTTCAGAGAGCCGGTGTCCACGATAGAGCATTTCAGTAGACTGTTTTGACGATCAGCTTTAAGAGAGATCCCATTCAATATCCCATTGACCGGAACGCGCATGAGGCAGATAGCTCTGGAAGCCTCTCTTCGGTATAATTTGTCTTCGTCATCAAGGGACTCAATATGACAATGACCATGAGGTGGTCGGCAAGTTATGGGCAATCCACCCAACTATAATAGTTGTGACAATTCTTACGTCTACGCGTGGCATTGAGCTGCAGCATTTACCTGCTAAGCGCAAAATAACAGGTTCGCTAAAATGTCACCTACTATGGTATGACATTACTTAAGCTGTTCCCTGTTGTGATCATTTTCAGCAGAAGCATTCACTTTTTTTTAATAAGTAAACAGCAAGACCGTACGGAAATAAATGAAAATGTAAAGTTACGAAACATGTCCATTCTACGAAAAATAGAATTAATCTCGAATCTAGATTTTATAATAATATAACTCTTTTATACAACTTAACGGTCCGATGACCTCTTAAAAGATTTATAAAAGCATTTATTAAGATGATAATGTCGCATGATTAAAAACGAAATTATAAGTGTGAATGGTCTTTATTATCAGTTATGTAAGATTTACAGGTTTTATTTAGTATTTCAGCTATTTGTTGATCACGGCTTAGTTTTCTTTATTTTTTAGATGAATGTGGTAAAGCGGAACGGGTGAAGCGATTTGAGAATTGGAGAGTCACGTTATGTGATTCAGATATAAATTGGCACGTTTTGCTTTCTACAATAAGATGAACTGCCACCGTTGAACGTGGAGTTTGTTCCCCGGGTCGGGTACAGTGTCCTTAGGTTTTTTCAATAGCAGCACAGAGTAGAGACGTAAATTGTAAAACAAAAAACACAATCTCGGGAAAAAAACATGAAAAAATCTTGGCACGGTCGTTTTTTTTCTAGATTTGGTTTGTATTCAGAAAAAATGAAATACAATAACTAAAATGGAATAAAATACTACGTAAAATGTAATTGTCTTTATTTATAATTAAAGTCAAATTATGTTTAAATCAATGAAATTAGAAATGATATAGGTACTTATTATTATGAACTTAACAAATACAAAAAAAAGAAGTTATTTAGAGTATGTATATTTTAATTAAATTTTCATCACTGTTACTATCATTATTAGTAGCTACGCTTGTTTTATCGACATCGGAATAATTGACTATTTTATCTGATTCTGAAACAACGACTATAACAAATTGTATTTACTTATTAAACAAAAAAAATATGATATCACCTCATATTTAACGATAACCACCTTACCACATTTTAGTTTTCATACTCGTGAATAACGAGACTTCTCCAGAAAAAAAAACAGTTTTTTTATGTTTTTGTAAACGTTAAGTTCTTTTCAGAAAAATACTTGTATTTTTAAAACTCTAGCATAGCCACAAACACAGACAGTTGTGCCCTTTTACAACTCCAGCAAAGACACAGACAGTTGTGCCCTTTTACAAGTCCAGCACAGACACAGACAGTTGTGCCCTTTTACAACTCCAGCACAGACACAGACAGTTGTGCCCTTTTACAAGTCCAGCACAGACACAGACAGTTGTGCCCTTTTACAACTCTAGCACAGATACAGACAGTTGTGCCCTGTTACAAATCTAGCACAGATACAGACAGTTGTGCCCTGTTACAACTCTAGCACAGATACAGACAGTTGTGCCCTGTTACAACTCTAGCACAGATACAGACAGTTGTGCCCTGTTACAACTCTAGCACAGATACAGACAGTTGTGCCCTGTTACAACTCTAGCACAGATACAGACAGTTGTGCCCTGTTACAACTCTAGCACAGATACAGACAGTTGTGCCCTGTTACAACTCTAGCACAGATACAGACAGTTGTGCCCTGTTACAACTCTAGCACAGATACAGACAGTTGTGCCCTGTTACAACTCTAGCACAGATACAGACAGTTGTGCCCTGTTACAACTCTAGCACAATACACACAATTGTGCCCTGTTACAATGAAGTATGGAAACCTGTATTTTTTTTTCTCCAAAACGCAAAGCACTTGTGTCATTCAATGCACCTTTCTTTGCACAAAAAGGTTCCTTTGACCTACAGTGGACATTAACAAACTCGCATTATTAGATAAAAGTACCTAAGTCGTTCTCCATAATTACGAGTATGATAAGAACTTTAAAAAACCCAAACGATGTTGCTTTTGATTTTGTATAAAGGCTCACACAGGCAGGCGCGACGCGACAACGCGACAGCGTGACGCGACTCTTGTAGATCAATTTCCATGAAGTTTTCATAGAAATTATTCTACTAGACTCGCGTCGAGCTGTCGCGTCACCAAGTCGCGTCGCGCTGTCGCGCCGCGCCTGTCTGCAGGAGCCTTGACAAAATATTGAAATTGTCTCACATTGTGTTGCCGTGTGCAAAAAATAGATACCGATGTAAGTGATCGTTGATTAAAATGCCTTTTCAAAAGATCTATAATAGGTCTATTGTAAAGTTTGATGAAATGCAGTGCATTTAAGAAGTGAAATCTGTGTGTATGCATAGTTACGTATGCAAGTGAAATCAAGTCACTTGTTTGGTAAATATTAGTTTTTGTGAGGGCGTTGACCTGACTGTAGTGAAGTAAATTGTTTGGTTACATCATTATTTTTATTATAACAAATTTTCATACTCGCGCATAGTTTTTTTTTTTCTGAAATTGTTTGACTATCTACGTTTGAGTCCGTTTTAGGCGCAAATAAGTAATTTTTGCTATGTTAATAATGGACACTTATACTATAGCCTAGAAAAAAATCAAAACGACTCTATCCGAAAAATTAAAACCAATGTTGATGAAAAAACGGTTTCAAGATATCGTTAGATTTCTTTAGATACCGTAGCTTGTTAAGTTTTACCATTTTTTTTTCTTACTATAATTGCTATTTTATGTAAATAGTTATTTACTTAAAATACCAATTTTAGCACTACCAAAAAAAAAATTACGAAAAAATCCGCCATCCCTAGTAACTTAACCGTGCGCCTGCGAGAGTGGTCCGACGGACCATCAGAGCATTGCATCGCTTCACGAGAACCCTCTATACTATAGCCCTCTAATCGTGTAATGGACTTCCCACGAAAACCGACAGTTTTTGCGTCCGCGTGCCTTCGATCCTACCACATGGATACTGACGACCATCTTGTTTTTATTTCAATGAAAGTCCCGTAGTAGCATTGGTGTTGAATCATTTTGATTGGGAATGATTAAGAGGTGTTTGAATTGAATATTTTTCGATTGATTAAATATTGTTTAAAAGAGAAGAGTGAAGGTAGTTAGAAACAAATATTGGAGAAAGTATCGTGATGTATTGAAAAAAAAAACTTGTAACTAAGTACAATAATGCATTGGACTGAATGCATTGCATTGGATTGTAATGTCAATAATAGATAGGATAGAATACTTCAAGTAAGTAAAATTACTTCTGTCAGGTTGCAAGCAGTAAATCATACATTATTTTATGACATAACGTAATACAGCATGCATTGGCCAATACATGAATACAAGCTACAAAATAACGTTTCCTTCGATCTCTTCCATTTGTACTGTATCCTGCAAAATTTCTAATCCCACTAATAAATCACTCGCTACAAATAATATCTCGTTACTCAGACCGCATCTGTGTACCGAGCGTTACATTGAAGCAGTTGCTGCGACGGACTTACTTCTCCAAGAAACCTACGACATGCGCTTATAAAAAAGATCATACCGGCCAACTTGTACCCTACAGTCGCAGCCACACGGTTGAGTTCACGTTGCAACAAAAAGTGTGATAGATCAAAACGGAATTAAAAAACTAATCGAAAATGAATGCACGTCGCCTCAGACGGCCGAGAAAGGAAAGCACGTATTTGTCGCGGTTCCGTAGGAAAAAAATCTTATTTCATTCATAAAATGAGTCGCATTCAGAACGGAGGTTCTTTTTTTCTTTCTCCGTCGGACCGCGTTATTCATCGGGCCGCTTGATCGACGTGAAATGATGTCAAAACTAACCTTTTTTAGGGTTCTTTACATTTAACACACTGTTCACACTCGAGCGGGTCCGTCACGGTTACGGATTTTCATAGTTCGGTTCCCAAGCTTGACTTGATCTTATTGTAGTGACCTTGTTTTTATTTTAATCCTGACATACGTGATGACGAGAACTGTCGATAATGTTAGATTCGTTTTATCTATTATCACGCCTGTATGTAAGCAGACGTGTATAATGCAAAGCCATCCCTTTAAGTCCCGTTTAAGTGGATGCAAGCCCATTGCAATCAACACAAAAAAAAAAACGGGTTGCTACTGAAATCTTCCTGATGAAAAAACCCAATAAAACTTTGTCCTACCTACGAATCACACCCTGGACCCAACATTCTGCAGTCATGTCTGCAACCACTAGACCAACGAATCAATTCAGAATTAAAATACGTAAATACGAATTAACTAAGTAAGAGGTCAGGCGGTTTTATTTCAATTATACCTTGTGGTGAGGTGAATGACATTTAACTATTAATACTTATCGATTTGCTATAATAGAATATTATCAACATCCAGTTCGATCGATTACATAGCGACTGATGAATATGCATGCAATTCAAGGCAATATCATGATTTATGTGTTTACTTTATGTACTGATATTGTAAAATAATAATTAAGAATATACTTTTTTTCAAAAGCGACAGATGGCGCTAGTGGTTGCACGAACTTTTAAATTCCGTTTGAAGTATTCATTTGTAGAATAAATTAGAGATAATAATTTGATTTGTATAATTAATAAACCATTATTGTTTAAATTAAAAAAAGTTTATTTACTGGTAATCAAAAGCCCATAATTTAGTTAGTCAAGTGATTGTATGTACTGTTTACTCTGCTCTGATTGGTCGCATAGCCGACTTACTGTTCAATTCCGTTTAAAGTGGGGAACATTCTTGCTTGGAAAGAGTCAGTCTATTTTGAGGCGTTGAACCGTAAGCATATCAAATAGATCCGTGCTACTTTTATTATATTCTTACTAATTAATAAGTGATTGTAAAAAAGTGAATAAACATTACTAATACTGAACTTGAGGTACGATTTCTTTAAATTTAGTTAAAGCCTGCGTTTAACATCTAAACTAGTGCAGATGTTTTGGAGAGGTCAAGATTTTAATCTTACACAGCAACCAGTAGAAAATTTTGAACTAGAATTGATAGAAAAACCGCATTGCCCCTGTTTTCATGCAGTTTCCGAATATTTTGTTTTTCTTTCTACCCATCATTAGCCTATCAGCGGAAGCATCAGAAAATTCCTTGAAAATAGTACTTCTGTTACTATGCAGGCTTGTTAGAACGTTCCTACTGGATACCTTTTTCTGTCAAACTTTATGGCAGCTCGGAACATGAGGCGTGTCGCTGCGCAGTAACCAAAATCACCTGTCAGCGGGGGTGAGGGGTGAGGTACTGCGCAGCGAGTAGCGCACTTCAGAGCCGCCATAAAGTTTGAATCGGGCTGTACTTACAATAAAAATAGCTCATATTCTGATGAAAATTTAAGCTGTTAATGTCTATGTTAATGCATTCACTGAAGAACTTGTTTTTCAACCTTTAGCTTTACTGCAAACCACTATCGTAGACTGAGCATATCTTATGATGATGACATTTTAAAATTGTTGAATGATTTTACCCTTCACTCATAACACTCCACAAATTCTTAGAACACTCCTTTACATAATATTCAAGTTTTGCTCTCTTTCTAAGTTTAAACCAGCTTTTTAACACATTTCACTACTACACAATATACACCATGTCCCGCAATTAACGCACACTACCAAACACCCAAATTAGAATATTATGCTATAATCATAATACTTATAAAGAAGAATTTTGACTATTATGTATAAAATATTGTTTATTTATTAAATTAGTTATACTGATTGTGGGAGAAAATTGTGGTCACATTACAAATCTACGCACGCACACAGTCGCACACTTATAAGGTTCTAGCGTAGTAGATACTTCTTCCATTTTGATTTGTTTTGACTGTACAGAGCGAACAGTAGCTGTAATTTACGTAGTTTTAATTATTTTCGGGATCAAAAATGAACGAAATCGATTTATCAAACGATTCTGAACAAACTACTTTCATAACGTGCATCAATTCAGTTACATATTGTATGTAGGCTTCCTATCAATTTTGATACCCTTCGACCTTTTGTTATTCTTTCCTAGCGTGTGCCCTAATATGATTCGCCAGACCGAATTTTGTTTTAAATACCCGCGGGTTAATTACGTAACACACTAACAATAGTAATGGCTTTTATTTTGACAGTTCAAAAACATTCCTTTCGTTATTTACGTTGTTAAGTGCACACATTTTTCGAACGAAGCAATGGATTAGCAATATCCTTCAAAATGATTCAGATTCTTTCTTTGCCGCAGAGTTAAAGGTGTAGGTTATGTGTACATTTATTTATATCTGTAATTTTTATGGTGTATATAATAAAGAGTATTCTATTCTATTCTAAAGGAAGGCTTAAGTCTCTCTTTACGTATTTGACGTTTTTCGGTTATCGAGGCGCTTATTACACAGTATAACTAACTAATAAAGCAAATTCGCGCGCGACACTTATCGTAGAAGGTGTGGACGTAAAATAGAAATGTCTTGTAAATCCGCTAATAACGTTCTCGGTGTGAAGAAATAACTTCAATATTTTATCGTACATTAGAAAATAGCTACAGGGTAAACTGAGATTGGCTTGATCGAATGTTATGATAGTACATAAATGTTTGGCGTAAAATATAGCAAGGACATAGTACAAAGTTTTTGCTTGATACCTACGCAAGCGTCGCATTGGTGTGAAAATTAAAAAAAAAGCATTGAATTTAATACAAGTTTATAAATTTTATCACGTTACTCTGGTATAGTAAGATGGCTTTTATCTAATATAATTGTATTTATTTATTTAACTGTTTACATAGATGTTAAGAGACTTACAAGAGCTAAAGCGCGGTCACTGTCGGATTGCATAGAAAAGAAAGAGACGCGCGATGACACAACGCTGGTAATTTATTGCAAAATATGAAGCAATTATGGATTTACAAAAAATCTATTGAATGGACTAAAAAAATAAAACACTATTACGTTAGTATGTTACTTGTAGGATAATCTGACAAAAAATCTGAATGTTTGCATGTATGGTTTTTAATCGTTACAATATTTTTTAGAGGTATCTTCGTGATTTTTTTCTATCATATCAAGTTAATTGTATTATGTTTTCAATACACTATCTAACTAGCATATATCCCGAAGAATATCATATATTTTTCTTATTTTGGTTACTGCAGTGGATCATATATTTTTAATTTTTTAGGCATTATAAATTTGCGTTTAGGTCATGTAGTCCCCTTAACCAACAAGACGAAAGGATCAGAAAAATACCTACGTGCAAAGGTGATGCTTATTTCTAAAGATATCTCTTCCAGCATACCTGTCAATTATATTCAACTGCCTGCTAGAAAAAGACAACTCGTAAACATTGTCAGCGAGTCTGACAAAAGTAGCTGGTAGGTACTTACTATAATTCTATTAAACTCTCTCATTCAAACATCTCCAATTCCAAAATGCCAACTTGCCCCCCTTTCGTCAGACCATTCAATCGTTCTTAGAAAATATCACACAAAACGCTAAAGCCAAATTAAAAGCCCACTCCACACAATTAACATGGCGACCTCACACAGTCGCAAAAACGCTAACAATATCTCGGCGATTCCCGCACGTAGCAAAGAAAACATGACTAGAACTTTACGTAAACGGCAAAACTTTCGAACGTAACGCAATCATGATCACGACTCGATCCTTTGTGCGGATCGATACGATCCATCGATCTGTGCGTCGCGCCGTGTACGCATGCATTATGTACTCGCATTTTTAGGGACGGTTGCACTATGAGGGATCAATGTGGCGGTTAAAATATGTCTGTTGAGTCGTCAACAGCATCCTCTCATAATCTTCGTTTAAGTTTAAAAAGTGGTTTATACATAAAATAATATATTGTGCTGCTTTAATGCCATATCAGATTCATTTAAATGTTGCGACTTTCATGTTTTCTTTTTACATCACAAAGTAGGGAATGCTGTGCCATTATATGAACTTCCGGATTTTCAGTTAGATAACCGAAGCTGCAAACAAAAAAACTATTTAAAAAACATATACGTAAGTAATACTACGGTTAGCAGTTTGACTAGCTAAAAGAAATGGTATTCTAATGTCACTTAATCCCTTCTACTGAGAGTAATTATGTTGACTATGTGTGCTTATCTAAGTAGAAACAATGTATTTATTTGATAACTAAAGCTAAGACTATTGCAATGCAGTAAAAAAAAGGAACGGAATATATTCACAGATAATTTTGTTAAAAATTATTTTCTTTTATTTTTGTCTCTGCTCCTAAGGTTTCTGGTATAAGGTGTTCTTTAATTTTCCTAAGCTTTTCATTCTCCCCCTTTTTATTTAGAACTTTCGTAGGTTCTCGCTTAGTCCTGCATAATAAAGTTATATAAACTGCATAACTGGTCCCACCATGATAGTGCCTCTGAAATCTCTTGACTCTTGAAACTAGGCATCTCTTATCACTTTGCATCCAATCACTTCTACATTTTCTTCTAACTATAATCTCAGTTTAAACCACAGTTTAACCGCACAGTGCCACCGATCAGGTACTATGCGCAGAAACCCGATAGGCATCTAGCAATGGGATCGTTAGTTAGTGCAACTTGAAAGCTATTGCGGGCATTTTGCTCGAAATTAACAATTATGGTCTTACACTCGATTTGTATGTTCCAATGACCACATCTAGACGTGAAAGGGGAGCTTGGAATAAGTTGTAGCCGGCAAAGATTTATTTTGACCAGTATTTAAGGGCATTTTCTATGTTGAAGTAATGGGACTGCGATGTACGTATATTCGATTCGTGCTGTTTGTAAACTATCTTTTAGTGTTATGGGTTTTTGAATCATGGTGGCTGATGGTTTGAAATGTGGTGTGTGTATGGGTATAAAAGTCGGGTTCGATTAGAATTGTTGGCCGTTTTTAGAATAGAATGCTTATCCAGATAGTCTAAGTTTTCTAAGTTTGGTTTCGTATCCAGTTATAAGTTACATTGTTGTAGCTAGTTTGAAAATGTTGTAGGTACCTTCCAAGTGTAAAAATAAAACCAATAGTGTTCTTACGTATAATAAAAAAGTGCTTATTAGATAATGTTTGCACTATTTAATTAGTTAACTATATTTTTATACAATAATGATTAAAGGCTCTCACAGGCAGGCGCGACGCGATTCTCGTAGAACAACTTCCATGAAGTTTTAATAGAAATTATTCTACTAAAGTCGCGTCGCGCTATCGCGCTGCGCCTGTCTGCAAGAGCCTTAACTTTGTGATAACTAAATCAAATTATTCATCAGAAAAAATCCATTCCATCATTGAAGTGACTTACTTAATCGCCGTAATTGCCAACAAAAAAAAACTAAAACGCATCGCACCCTCAAAATCCACGCAAACGAATTCACGAAAGCCTACAGGAACAAAAAAGATCAACATGTATAAAAGAAGGGGCAAAACCGACCAAAATGTTAAAAAAAAAAAAAACATGAAAACACAACCCTTACAGTACTTTCGAATCAGCATAATTACGTGAGACGAACGCAATTTGTAAGCAAACAAGGTAATCGTGGGATGTGAATTCACGTACAAATAGGCATCCATTAAAATGTAGCAGTGTTGGACACCGGAAGAGCGGGTCGCACACGGCCTGCACGAATCGACAACCTTCGACATCACACAACGTTTAGAGATGTGAAGTATCGATATCGAGGATTTTTGACAGGTTTATTGAAAAAGTTGATGGTCAATTGTTTGGGGTTTTGTTGCATGTTGGTTGTTTTGAATTGTTAGTAATGCAGAAAGCAGGTTTCTAGTATTCCGGTCACCTTTTCTAGCTAGGCTTTAGTATGCCTAAATAGGAGTTGTTGACAGCAATTGAGCAACCGCTGCATGCATGCATAATCAGAAATTCCCACTGCTGGCCAAACAGGCCTCGTCTCTTTGAGAGGGAATGGGCTGTAATCTACCAAGCGGGCCCAGTGCGGGTCGGTAGATGTCACATGTCTTCGAATTTTTGATTCTAGGACATGCCGGTTTCCTCACGATGTTTCCCTTCACCGTTTTGAGAGCAGTGGTGATGAAACTATTTACACAAAGTAAAGCGCCTCTGCCTGGGTTCGAACCCACAACCTACAACTCGTAAGTCGGGGCCGATACCACTGGGCCACCACTGCTCACAGCAATCGCTGGCAATGTTTGCACTCACACCGACTATTCGGTCTTAAAGGAGCCTTATTCCTTATGATCGTTCGTTGCCAATCCGTTCTTTAAGGCCCTCTTGTAGTGCGGTGTGTCTTGTAGTGCGTCTCAACGCACTAGCCGGTCGGTCCGAGCGCTTGAACTGCTAGATTTTGTATATATTTTAAAAATAATAAAGAAATTATTAAATGTGTTCTAAACATGCCCTAAAAAACAATAAGCCTTTTCTTATAAGTTTTACATGGTTTCATTATGGAATCTCTTCAAGGATTGAAAAGGTTTTAAATAGCGATTTAGTGTCATCTTTATGATTTTTTTTATCGAGCCAATTATTATAATTCACGTTTCTATTTTCACACAGTGCTTGACCGTATGTTCAATGTCCCTATTATTTTTTTGTTGCGCAACAGTTTCATTTGTCTACATTTACAGAGGTTTAAAAAAACTAAAAAGTAGTGCATCCTCGCCTTCAAAATTTTATGAGATAGATCGATCGCTAGGTCATACAATTGAACTTCGGTTAACCTGCCTGTTTTCCTTAGTATAATTTTCGTGATTACATGAAAATTATACATATATTAGTATTTTGATTATATTCATGTTTTCGTCCTAGTCATACTTATTATACCTACTTAGATTATAAGTGAATTATATGGTCTTCAATAATTGAAAGCACACACTAATATTTGTCCTAGTTATTGTAAACATGCATGTAATTGTGTAGCTTCTGTGGGAGATACAATAAATTAAAAAAACATAACTCTCCTTCTGGCGCAGTCCGGTAATCTATATCTATATATATATAAAAATGAATCCCTAATTCCCTTGTTCTCTTTGTTTTGTTGTGTTCGTTATTGTCAGGAGAAGGATCTTATGAAATAAAAAAATAAGGAAGTTGATCGGAACGTTACAAAATTTAAGAAACTTAACGCAAATATTAATTTTACATAACTGTCAGTTGTTTGAAATAACTGTCAGCGATTGACACAATGCGAGCTGCAAATGTCGTATAACATAGATGGATCGGTTGATAAATGAGTCGATAGTTTTAGTTTTAGTCAATAGTCAAAACTAAACGACATATGACATTCATAGTTAAGACAGGAAAAAGTCTGTCGGGTCAGCTTGTAAATAATAAAATTGACAATGATAGTCTGTAAAACCACACATTAACTTCCATTGGTTACTAAGAATGGATTGATTGATCACTCAGTTAATACGTAGGTAAACGAGATCGGTAGCAGTAGGAACTCAAAGCACTTTAAAATTACTTAGATTCATACTTAATGCTCTTTATCCTAACTAAACAGCTATGATTGCCAACCGACTTCATTAACAAGAAAAAAACCCAGGAAATAAACTTTCCCTCAAAGAGAGACCTCCACGGCTCCAACCATTTAAGCGTAGCACGTTAAATCTCATCTTAGGAGCTAGGTAATTATCCTGGCGACACTCCAAACTGTCTCGCTCATTTCAATTAGCTCTCTTAAATATTCAATGTCTTTAAAATAGGCTGCGATTCCACGTCGCTGCTGGGGCTAGTTCAGAAGTTTCATTAAAACCGGGGTTAATTGTTGACTTCAGTCAGAATGCTTTCGGTTTTATTTTACGACATCACTCGACTTTTACGAGTTATGAAGAACAAGTTCGTAGCGTCCGATTTTGACAATAAAGGCCGTGATTTGACGGTGTTAATTTTTAATGGTTTTTCGAATTTTAATTAAGGTTTTACGCGTAAGCGATGTGATTTTTAGAGTTGGGGTTAGAACTGTAAAATGCTTTATGTGTAGAATGTAAAATTTTTGAACAGTAAACTTCGTGAATTTAATTAGTTCGATATCAAAATAAAATTACCGATCGATATCTAATGAAATAACATATCACTCCCTGACACTATCTAACTAACGAACACACAAACCAAACGTTATTATAATTAACAATTCGCATACGTAACATGACTAATCACAAACACATCTCGAGTACTCACATCTCGATATCGATAACGTCGCATCGATTTTTCCGCATCGACACAACGCTGCGCGCGGAATGCGTCAGGCGCATCCCTACGCACACGGACTGATGATCATTGCTGGCGCATGCTCTCTATAAATAATATGTTGTAAAACGATTTTCGATAGATTAATCTGAATCGTGAGCGCGGTCGTGCGCCGGCGGCCGCAAGAGGGATCTATTGTAGATCGATGCTGATTTAGGAATGGTTAGACGGTACGGGAAGAGTTCTCGTATTAATTGTGAATTACTTATAGTGTTAGTTTGATTTAATGGTGGGGCATCCTGTTCTGCATATGGTTGAGATGTGCATAGGCCCTCCGAAGAAATGACACGCAGTCTTATTTGGCAAAGCTAGGGTTGATTTCACCAATGAAACTGAACGCGATCAGCCCGCCTAAACCAAGTGTGGGTCGTAGCATTATGCTGAGTGATTGCCGTTTTGCGTGGATGTGACGCGTATTTTTCCGCCAACTCGTTCTTTTTGTATTTTTTTGCGTAAATAAACGTATTTTCTTTCTTTGCTCTCTCTGTTTAAGAGCTGTCAGTGTCATTATTGTTGTGGAATATTGCCACTAGCAGCTCTTGAACGCAGTTTGAATGTTCTGATCGCGTTTTTATTTTCAATGGTGAATTTCCAATTGGCACTTAGTCTTCCGATTTCTAACAAACTTCTCACAAGACTGCGAAAATTGAGAATGAAGGCCCCAATCAGCCAACTAAACTATCTACATAGTTGAAGTAGTTTGATTCCGATATGAAAATCCTAACTAATATTATAAATGCGAAAGTAAGTATGTTTGTTTGTTACGCTTTCACGCTAAAACAACAGAGGGCCTAGACAAATGGCATTCGCTTCGGAGCGATTCTATTTCTACAATCGCTATCGCTTTCGCTAATGATTCCAAAAACTAGTGTTAACGCTCGTCAAAAAGTGTCCCTTGGCTATGCATCTCTGTGGAAGTACCTAATCTTTCAACGTTGTCGATTCATTTCATAATCGAATGATGTTAACATTGTCTAGCTAATTTTTATTCGTTGACCTATGATCACGTGACATTTCGATAGCTTATGTCAACCCCATACATTTTAACCTTTCTACTAGCGTCATCGCTAATCGAATGTTACTTTGTCTAGGCCCTCTGAATGGATTTCGATGAAATTTGGCACATGGGTTGACCATGACCTGGAGAAGGACTTAGGCTACTCTTCATCCTGGATCGCAGAAGAAGTCGCAGGCAAGAGCTATCACAAATAAATCGTAGACGAGCTGGCATAACAGTCACACAGCATAATGAACACAATACCAACCCTTTTAAGTAATGCAAAAATGCCCTCACAAACCCACATCCTCATCCTAACTTTAAAATCGTGACTACAAACATTTCAGTAATAATTCACTGATTTTCTTCCTCACAGAGAGATTAAGCCATCAACACAAGATGTATTGGACTTGCTTCAAGCTAGTTCAGTAACTTGAAGTTTTAACTTGATAAGATGGACTTCAAAGTGTAAGCTAAGTCGTGATTACACGAAGAATACCGACTGGAGCCGATCCGTATTGTGCCTGACTTCGCCTCACGAAGATATGAATCCTGGAAACTATTTATTGCTATTTGTTTTCTTTCATATTATATAAGTACCACCTATAAAATTATTTAATAAATTCCAATTCTATCAACAAGATTATAAAACGATGAAAATACAGTATGTAATGTAGTTTTGAGTCGCCTAATCCAATCGATAGAAATTCGCAAATTTTAAAAAGAAAAGAAAGAAAGAAATGGTATTTATTGGGACTCACACACTCTTAAAAAAAAACCAAAAAGTAAAATGGAAATAAAAACCAAGTCCTGTACAAAGCCAAAAGGCCCTTATCTCAGCACGATGTTCGACATTTAAAAATAAGTGTCGCAGTGCTGGTATTCTTAACTCGATTTCATTTATATTATTCCCTTAGTAGGGATAAGAATCTATCCAAATAATTTCTTATCATCATTAGCCTATAGCAGTTCATGATGGACATAGGCCTCACCAATCGTACGCCATTTAACTTGATCTTGCTACTCTTATCCATCTGCTACCCACCTACTATGCCTCCCTGCTAGATCACCTCACCATTTCGCCAAAAGGCATCCTACCTTACGTTCCCGATTCAGTCTCCACTCAAGACCAGTTCAACTCCAACGACCATGGATAATATGGCCGGCTCTCACCTCCACTTGCTTATTATATGGTTCAAAGAGATATGTTATTTCCTATCTGGTAGATGCATAGCCCTGTGTCATTCCGCACGCGTGTGTCCGCGGTACATAAATGTTCTGCGTCCTGTGGGACATTCCCACACACTATACTCGATCGGGACGCACGAACTCGAACGAGTATGTCTCGAGAAATGGGAGACATTTATCATACTAATGCTATAAAAAGGGTAGGTTTTGCTGGGTTGGATGAAGTTATTTTTGAGTGGGTGAGGGATTGGCTTCTGAGCTTTAGGTGGCAGGTTCGATTCCTGCTTGTGACAAATGTATGTATAGCCTCTGATAAAATATTTCGGACCCATGTTCATGATGTGTGACTTGAGTTTGAAAACACAACTGCGAAAAAAAAACTCATATTTTCAGCTTTTGTGGAAACAAAATGAGCATCAATCATTCAACCATAACAAAAGAGGAGGTGCAAAAAAAGAAGTATTTGTTACTTCACTTACTTTTTAAGTAAACGCAATGAGCAACTATATTTAATAACTGCCAGTATTCACACAGGAAAATACACCCTTTCACATGAAAAATTCACTTTACACTTTCTTAAATGGAAACTTTAAGCCTCATAAAACTTTTCAAGCGTGCTTCACATAAGTTTTACGTTCAATACTATAACGTTCCAACTTTATTTTGCATTCCCGAAAAATTTGAAACAGCCTTACACCACTTAGTTAAGATCTCAAATTGTTTGTCTTCATTAAATCTAAGTGAAGGAGTAACTTGGTATAGGTCTAAGGAGGCGTTAAATGTAAGTTAGTCGTATTGCGAATAACTATAAAGAGTTGGCCGTGTGCGAAGGCTTTATCTGCGCCTTTTTGTATGCGTTTTATGATAAGCGAAGTGTCTATGAATAAATTCAAGTTTTCTTTGTATCTTTCTTCTGAGATGTCACACAACTTAAAATTTCAATGCTATAATTATGTATAATGCCGGTTGCAGACCAAGAGCTAAGCGAAGTTAGTTTAGCTAAGCTTACGTAGCTGAGTTAATTTTTCATACTTGTGTGCAGACCGCAAACTATGAACACAAGTATGAAAAATTACCTCAGCTATGCAAGTTAACCTAAACTAACTCAGCTTAGCTTTTGGTCTGCAACCGGCTTAATCGTACATAACATAAAATAAATAAAAATTAAAATAAAAATGCCTTATACTTATTTCCTAGACAAAAAATTACAAAACAACAAAAAAAATACTTTCTAAATGAACTAGAATTCCTTAAATTCTATAAAGTTAAACTTACTTTAAATTTCAAATCAGGGGTTTTTAACCCTGATTTTATTGAAGGTGAAGGCCTCCTCTAGGGTTTTCCATTCTTCTCTGTCATTCGCTGTGTTCATCCACTGTTCGCCAGCCAGTTGTACTATGTCGTCTACCCACCGGGCAGTCGGTCGACCTCTTTTCCTAGTGCCTGATGGACCGTTCAAAGATGTTAGTCTGTGAGTCCAACGATTATCTGTCAACGTGTCTACGTCACTAGCACAGCGCCACTACATTTTTTTACAGTGAAACAGGGCATCTGTAACCTTTGTCTTGTTTCTAATAATTTTAGGGAATATTTCTTGAAATCTTAATTTTTCTTATAATCTTCTCTTCGTAATTTGCATAATCAGCCGATAATGTTCCCACTGCTGGGACACAGGCCTCCTTTCTATCTACCACGCGGGCCCAGTGCGGGTTGATAGATGTCACATGTCTTCGAATTTTTGGTTCTAGGACATGCCGGTTTCCGCACGATGTTTTCCTTCACCGTTTGAAGAGCAATAGTGATGAAATTATTTACGCCAAGTAAAGCGCCTGCCTACAACTTGTAAGTCATGGCTGATACCACTGGGCCACCACTGCTCCATACTTTGACATGATCTAATTTTCGATTTCATTCGGTTTGTGAACTTCCAAGTTTAGCTAGCGTAAGTTAATGATTGGAGGACGCAGGTGTCCATGACTTTATGTTTAATTTTGTCCGGCATATCGCTCTTCACAATTTCTTCCAGGCAATTGAAGTTCTTGTCTATAGTTCGTGCTCGTTTCTCGATTAGATATGTGTCAGCATACTCAAGCGCTTCATTTTATATGTTGTATACCGGTTTTTTTTTTATGTAGTTTGTCTAATTATTTATTTTACTGCGGTTTATCTCTAGCGAGATAATTGCGTAACACACTAACAGTAGGAATAGTTTAATTTTGACAGTTCAACAACATTCATTGCGTGATTTACGTTGTTGAGCAGACAAATTTTTCGAACATATGGAGTAATGAATTAGCAATAGGCTTCAAAATGATTCAGATTGTGATAAAAATAGTGTGTTATGCAATTAGGGTGGAGTCCTACTTGTAGACTTGCGGCGCGTGCGGCGCTTATCATTGACTGCAACTCGGTTGTATTTTCTGACAACAAGACAATATCATCGGCCCTACTACGAGTATACTTGAGCCTTCTTGTCACAGTCATGACGTGCAGCTGTCGACTATTTCTGTTTTGTGCTCGTGATTATAGATCTATTTTGTTTGTTTTGTTTTTATTTACATTGTTACCAGAGCTAATTATCTTTTTTGTATGCACGTGTTTCTGTGACAAATAAACTTGTTTTTCTTTCTTTTCTTTTACTTATATGACTTATGTACAGACTTATGCACTTCAAGTTTCCAAAAATTGTCAGATTGTCTGAACTTATCTATCAATATTTTAAGGTTTAAAATCGTTTGGAGAAATTTGACAGTTTCGTATAGTTTGACCTGCTGGTGACTGTACAGATTGTTTATATTTAAGCCAACTTTCTCTGTTTAGTTTCCCAATGACCCATTGTAATACTGCAATAAACAATAAAACATATTGCAGTACATAACATAATATCACGCCTGATTTTCCCCAAGAGTTAGGCAGAGGTGACCTATAGCACACCCACATTTCGGCCGTTATGTTTAAGTCCCAGGTGATAGGGGCGAACCTATTGTCATCAACCAGATCAGAGGCACAGATCCAGACTGTAATTTAGAAATTCCGAATGGAAAAACCCAGTAACACTGCCATGCCATACCTAGAAACCGGACCCAGGAGCTCGTGCTCAAATCAAATCAAATCACTTTTATTTGTTAACACAGGTAAAGGAATACATATGTTATATTTGACGAAAGAGCGCTATGTTATGCCAGAAGGCGTACAAATATGGTGTGCATCTAGATCAAGATTACAAATTAAAGTTTCTTAAAATATATTTGATAATCATGCATAATTATGGTATTTAATTAACAATATAAATTGAAAAAATTACTAAATATTATTTAACACCTTAAAAAAGGTTTCATTCAAAATAATTAAAAATGTCCAAAAATATTAAATGTCAATATTAATTATGGAATAATTCTTAGCAGTAGCATTTACGACCACTAGACTTATGAAGCAATTATTAATCTTACATGGTCCGAAATAAAAGAAATCAAAGTACCGTCAAACGGGGTGAATAGGGATGCAAGGGTGAATCGATACGAAACTTTAAAAGGGATTTTAAAATTGAAATAATGGTGCCGATTCTCTCGTAAACCGAACTAAACTAACTAAACTATCACTAAAATCCCTTACTTTTGGCTAAGAGAATGTTAAAGCTATTCTGCAAAAAAAAATCTCTAAATTTAAAAATAAATTTGACGTTCCTAACTAAAATTTAATTTGACAATCGCGAATCCACGTGGTGGCGAATTTTAGTTCATGACAACTAATTTTATTCCACACCTTTTTAATCGCGATTAAAAATAGCCAGATTTAGTTAGACAATCAAAATTTTAGGTGAACAACGTCATATTCAGAATAGCAAAAATGGCATTTTCACAAAACTAATAATTCAGTGCTATCTTAGTGCTGTCAAACTAAAATATAGTTAAGTTGTGACACTTTAGTCTATTTCAGAATGAGAAATCGTCGTTTGACAGGAATTAAATTAATTATATAATATTAATAATTATTAATTAAATTTTAGTGATTTTTAGTCTAGTTTAGAGAATTTTGTGACAAGAGAATCGGCACCAATATAGTTTGTTGCCAATAAAGGCACTTAATCGTTAATTATAATACAGTAAACACAAGTCCTTTTTGGCAACAAACTATATTATTTCAATGTTAAAATCCCTTTCAAAGTTTCGTATCGATTCACCCCTGCATCCCTATTCACCCCGTTTGACGGTATTCCCAACGTCTTTTAAAACATGATGTTATTACTTTGTAGATATAATATTGGACCTAAATATGTTTGTCTAATACCACAGATTAAATGTAATAAACAATAAACAAACGCCATGCACACGTTTTTTTTTATGTCAAACGTATCCGGCGGAGTTGTTTCGAATAATGAAAATTTAAAAATCAAAACCTGCTACCACAGCCGTTTATTATCTTTACAGAAGCTTAATAAAGTAATGCCACAAAAGCGAAACTTAATTAAGTGTACTACGGGACCTAAAGGCAAGTTTTATAATGCCTGAAAGTATATGATCTACTGCAGTTACCAAAATCCGAAAAATATATGATATTCTTCTGGATATATGCTAGTTAGATAACATGTTGAAAACATAATACAATTAACTTGATATGATAGAAAAAAAACACGAAGATACCTATAAAAAAAATTTTAACGATTAAAAACCATACTAATATACATGCAAACATTCTGATTTTTTGTCAGATTATTCTACAAGCAACATACTAACGTAATAGTGTTTTAATTTTTTAGTCCAATGTATAGATTTTTTGTAAATCTATAATTGCTTCATATTTTGCAATAAATAACCAGCGTTGTGTCATCGCGCGTCTCTTTCTTTTCTATGCAATCCGACAGTGACCGCGCTTTAGCTCTTGTAAGCCTCTTAATAAAGTAATGCAAAAACGAAACTTAATTAAGTGGACTGCAGGACCTAAACGCAAGTTTTATAATGCCTAAAAGTATGTGATCTACTGCAGTAAACAAAATCAGAAAAATATATGATATTCTTCAGGATATATGCTAGTTAAATAGTATGTTGAAAACATCATACAACTAATTTGATACGATAGAAAAAAGAACACGAAGATACTTCAAAAAATATATTTTAATGATTAAAACCATACTAATATAAATGCAATAATTCTGATTTTTGTCAGACTATTCTACAAGCAACATATTAACGTAATAGTGTTTTAATTGTTTAGTCCAATCAATAGATTATTTGTAAATAGATAATTGCTTCATATTTTACAATAAATTACCAGCGTTGTGTCATCGCGCTTCTCTTTCTTTTCTATGCAGTCCGACAGTGATCGCGCTTTAGCTGTTGCCAGCCTTTTAAAGCAATATGGTAAGACATTACAGAACCAATAACCCCCTATCATACAGTATTCTATAGTTAATTACGCGTTCAACACAACAATACATATTCGCACATTTGCGAGATCGAACCTAACTGATAGTTCGTGGAACGCAATAACACTAATGCGTCCCGTGAAATGACACTCGATGGCAATTACTGATAGCTTCGGTGAATGTTCGTGAACGACAGTGTACTGAACGAGGGTCCGAATATGGAAACCATTCGAGATTCGTTTGTCGTATGGTTTAGTAAAGCCATGGTAAGTCACATATTAGATGAAGAACGGTCAAAGACATACTCATGTCATTTCAAAGATCGAAGGGAGTCTAATAAAGGAGGATACGATGCTGAATAGGTTACTCAATCAAGCTTTGTGGTGAATCAGGTAGCAGAAGACTATGGTGAGTTAATTGGTAACTGATTGCTCGTAGAAAGCAATAACACTAATACGTCCCATGAAATGACACTCGATGGCAATTACTGATAGCTTCGGTGAATGTTCGTGAACGACAGTGTACTGAACGAGGGTCCGAATATGGAAACCATTCGAGATTCGTTTGTTGTATGGTTTGGTAAAGCCATATTAAGTCACATATTAGATGAAGAACGGTCAAAGACAAACTCAAGTCATTTCAAAGATTGAAAGGAGTCTAATAATGGAGGATACGATGCTGAATAGGTTACTCAATCAAGCTTTGTGGTGAAACAGGTAGCAGTAGACTATGGTGAGTTAATTGGTAACTGAAAGCTCGTAGAACGCAATAATACTAATGCGTCCCGTGAAATGACACTCGATGGCAATTACTGATAGCTTCGGTGAATGTTCGTGAACGACAGTGTACTGAACGAGGGTCCGAATATGGAAACCATTCGAGATTCGTTTGTTGTATGGTTTGGTAAAGCCATAGTAAGTCACATATTAGATGAAGAACGGTCAAAGACAAACTCAAGTCATTTCAAAGATTGAAAGGAGTCTAATAATGGAGGATACGATGCTGAATAGGTTACTCAATCAAGCTTTGTGGTGAAACAGGTAGCAGTAGACTATGGTGAGTTAATTGGTAACTGAAAGCTCGTAGAACGCAATAATACTAATGCGTCCCGTGAAATGACACTCGATAGCAATTACTGATAGCTTCGGTTAATGTTAGTAAACAACGACGAGGGTCCGAATATGGAAACTACACGAGATTCTTTTGACGTATGGTTTGGTAAAGCTATAGGTTACAGATTGATAAAGAAGGGTCATTACAGTGGTCAGCGAGTTAAAGGAAGTGAACGAAAGTGTAGTGAGTGCGATCTTATTGGGGAGACTATGCGACTTTTTTCGGTCATTTTAGTAATTGTGGTCGGCGGCAGTTACTGATAGCTTCGAATTTTAGTGAACGTCAGTGTGCTGAACGAGGGTCTGAATATGGAACCCACGTGAGATTCTATTGTCACACGATGTGATAAAGCTTATGGGCAGAATCCATTAACAAGAAGAAATATTGGTAGTCGTGGAACGGAAGGTAGCAGAAGACTTTATGGCGTGATAATAGTGATGCAGATTACGGTCGTTGAGCAGGGTATGTGGTGCAGCAGGCAGCAATAGACACTACACTAAACTGAGAGATAGTACAGGAAGCATAATTTCGATACAAAACACTCGAGCATACCTCGACCTATGGGTAGCACGATGAGTGATGAGTTGATGACATTTATTTATTACCTAGTAAGTAACAGACGGATTTGTGATCAAAGTATGGTATCATTATGCAGATGCATGAGCAATGATAGGAAGCGTCAACTGTGAGAAATAATTCCATCTAAATTAAGAAGACGCTGCGGGTCGACACCCTTTTGTCGAAAGCTGTTGTCAAATAGCATAATGTTATGACTTTAAAAACACGGGAGTCAGCAATCGTTAACATATTTATTTACGCATTTATTTAAGGAAAAACAAACAGTAGCACGATAAAAACAGTCATAATATCTTAAATATACTATTTTAAACAATTATGCTACCCACTACGTTCTCCACAGATTACAATAAAAAGTATTTAAAAACTAGCCCGAAATACAGATACAATATGTAAAATGTCATTATCCTAGAACACATATCTGGATTTTTTTATTTCTAAAAAATTAAAGTAAATTGGTGTGCATACATTATTAAACATTACTTCATTGTATAGAATAGAATACTCTTTATTATGTACACCATATCGACCGATGTACAGAATAAGGTACAATTTCAACACATGTGTGACAAGATCTCATTGTTACGTGCGCTGCTAAGATCGCGGGCCAAACGGAGCGGTATCAGATCCAAGTGAATGTTTGTACTATAGTCCATTTAACTTAAGTAGGTTGTGTGGGCTTCAAATGTCAGGTGTTGAAGATATTCTGTTTATTAGATTTTAGGAGCTACGTATAGCCCTGACTTGTAGCTATATCATTATAAATTAAAGTTTAGATATGGTTATAATCTAGCTTTTATGCGTCACCGGGACATTTCCGGTCCGCCAAAAATCTTAACTAATGACGACAGACGCATAGCTAAAACTATTTTCATTATTGATCTAACGCATCTACAGATAATGCAATTGATTGAATAAAAAAACCATCTCCATAGGAAAACAGTGTTCTAATATTACATTACGACACGATTAGCGCCCGAGCGTGCTTTTGCAAATTGCGTCACTTTTTCTACAGCATGAAACTGTTTTTAGTCGAAATGCTAACCTACCCCTCTTTTGAAATTTCGCGCACCTAAATAAAGACTGGCATAACTCAAAATACACAAAATACAGAACAGCAAAAAACTTTTTACTCGTTTTCTATTTGATCGATTTAAAATGATTGCTGTATGATGTTGTATATTATTTAACTAAGATACCGACATACAGATTCCGATAATCGCAATAACTCAGTTTTGGATAATTTTGAGTTATGCCACCCTGTCTGCGATTTTTGTTCTGTGAATTTCCAAGTGTAAAAAAACATTTCAAAGACTCTAATTTCTTGTTTAATATGTATCTGTAAAGTTAGCTGATTGATTTTTGCACGGTGTAATATAGGAGTACGTAAGTCATACAAAAGCGTGACTTATCTGCGGGTTTAGGTCACATAGTGCTATAAAGTTAATGAATGCATGTTTTTCGCTTGGCAATCTCTTCTCAGACCTCACAGCATCGCTCGCATGACTAAAAGTCCTATCTCTTTTTTAGCTGATTTGAGTTATGTTATGACATTTACATTTTTCTATTCGTGATTCTTTACATTTTTCACTAACCATCGTTTCTCTATGTTGTTTGGATCTCAAAATATAACCATTTTGAAAGACAGCATATCTCACATTAATACAAAAAAATATACTTGAAAATGTAAAGAATCACGAATAGAAAAATTTAGTTGTCCTAACTCAAATCAGCTAAAAAATGAGATAGGTCTTCTAGTCATGCGAGCGACGACATGAGAAATGTTATATTAAGGCTAAAGCGTCAGGTTAACCCGCGAAATTAAGTAAGTATCAGGTTGTATATTGATGTAAATATGGTCGCGGCCGTAACAAATATGTATTTATATAATAATAATCATAAAAATCATAAATAAAACTATCTAAAGTTCATATTACCCTATTCAATGACTATTTAATGAAAGCTTGACATTTGAGACCAATTCTAACTTAAGGAGTTGTATTGCCGATTCTAATTATTAAAATTCTGTAATACCATATTTCTTACGGTCGCGAATCTTATTTAAATCAACATATAACATGACACTGACCTGCAAATTGCAAAAAACGGAAGAAGATTTGAATTCCGCGAGCAGCCTGGCGCTTCCCCCTTAAGTTCACTCTACCTTTTTCCTTACGAAACAAACTTCCATCGTTCACCTGCAAGGAGATGCAGATTTAAAAAAACACATAACATCACGCCTGTATTCCGTGAAGGGTTACGCAGAGATGCACGTGTGCATAACTCCAGCTTCCTCATATGTGATAGAATAATTCTACCTATGCCAATATATTACCTCCTGTATTCCCCGAGGGGTTAAGCAGAGGTGTACCTATAGTAAACTCACATTTCGCCAGTTATGTTTAAGTCCCATGTAATAGGGGGCGAGGCTATTGTCATCAACCGGGCACAAAAACAGACTACGGACTGCTACCGAGAAATTCCATATGAAAAAACCCAATAGAATAGAATAGAATACTCTTTATTATGTACACCATAAAATGTACAGATATAAAAGTAGTTTTTTTTTTTGTAATAACACTGCCCAAGAACCCCGGGTCTCATGACCCGGTATGCGCTTGCGACGCGCGACGACTAGACCGACAAAGTGATATTTAACTAAATGAACTTCAAAATACATTGCAGTGGGGTAGTTGCGTAACACACTAACAGTAGGAATGGCTTTCATTTTGACAATTCAACAACATTCATTGCGTTATTTACGTTGTTGAGCAGACAAATTTTTCGAACATATGAAGCAATGGATTAGCAATAGGCTTCAAAATGATTCAGATTTTGATTAATAGTGTGTTGCGAAATTAGGGTGCAGGCCTACATCACACAATACATTCACAATTATCAATAGCGCCTTATACCTACTCATATGTATAATGTAATAGTTTACAAAACAAACCGTTAGCATACTCCAATTGCATACAAAGTTAGACCTAATTACTTTCCTGAGTTATACCGCCGGGTTTAATTGCAATTGCATTCAATTAATATTACAATACCATTGTTTACAATTACAGGTCGCACCCCGGGCGATTGTAATACATTAAATGTTATATTATACAGGGTGTTTGTTAATAAAATTTTATTTTTGTACAGAGAGTATGGCGAGATGTTGATTTTAAAAATGTATAAAAATGTGAACTAACAGTTTAGTATCTTTTGTTTATTTATTAAGGCATCTCCAACAACTAACTTTCACAAAAATATTAACAGAGAGCTTCGTCTTATTATCTAAGTAAGTACTACATGTAACTTAACAGTGACAAAAATTTACAATAAGTCAATCTGCCTAGCCTTTCCCTAACTATGTTATGGTTGGCTTCCAGTCTAAAAGAAAGGAAGAAAAAAAGAAATAGTATTTATTGGGACTCGCATAGGATTAACAGAAACTAACCGGATGCAGATGAATACCAGAATTTTACATGGTGCGACTGCCTATCTGACCTCCACAACTTGTTGTTAGAGTTTCGGGCTTCTGACTACTCGTAACGAATGTCAAAGATCTACGAATGACAGCCGGGACTAAGAGCTGAACGTGCTTTCCGAGGCATGTTGGGTCTCGGTATGTTATGGATGATCAAAGCAATGCTTGCCGAGGTCGGTGACTGAATGGGTGATCATTGATCACCCATTCAGTCACCGACCTCGGCAAGCATTGCTTAACCTTGAAGATCGGCCTGTGCAGCTGGTATTACTTAGCCACGAGCCTCTCAAAAATGTACAATGAGTTTGTTATTGCCATGGATGAATAAAAAAAGTCGGACATATTCTCGCTAACAAAAAACTGTGTCACTCCAAGTCGGCCAGCTCATTGTACGTACAGGCTAGGCCGCTGTACGCACACACTCACATATAAATATAATATTCACGCATAAACAGGACTCAGTTTTCTCTTAGCGGAGATCCATCCGGCATTTTTTTATTTTATTGTATTCTATTCTATTCTTTTTTTGTTCGTCCATGGTTATTTTAAATACAATTGCTATTTATTTCGCAGAAGCTGACAATTCTCAGCGTATTTTTTTTTCAATAAAAGGCTGCATTTGTTACTGCGTAAAATTCTGCTAAATATACCTTGAACACTTTTTTATTAAATTCTCCCGATTTTTCTCTACAATACCATCATAATGATGAATCTGACCTGAATCTGTGATTCTTATCTATAATGCACATGCCTTTGAATCTCACAATCTCACCAAAGACACCCTGTATACCGAAACACAGGTAAATAATCGTGTGAGGCAACTCGATATCAAAAGAGTATGTTATAGCGTTTAATTAAAAAGTAATAATAATATGTATCACATGTTACAAAAAGCCTTGGAGCTGTTTTGTAATACTTTTTTTTTGTTCTCATATGTGGAGCAGTGTTAAATGTTTTAGTTTTGTTGTTCGACTAACAATAAGGCACTTTATAGCTTTCAGTGTCGTAATAGGTGAATGTGAATCAAGTGAATTGTTAGAAGGCTTCTGTATGTAGGTACTTGATAATTTAATAGAATGATACGTACTGTATGGAGCACAGGTCGATAGAAGGTTAAGCTACGATTACCGAGGTCGGTCCGTGAATGGGTGACCATTCATATCATAATTATCGTGCCTCGGAAAGCACGTTATACCGTTGGTCCCGGCTGTCATTTGGAGATCTTTGACAGTCGTTACGGATAGTCACAAGCCTGAAATGTTGACAACCAGTCTTACCGAGGGGTATTGTATTACCAAATAGCTCAGTTGTGGATGCCGGATAGGCAGGCGCTCCTTGTAAAATACTGGCTTTAATCTGCACCCGGTTAGACTGTAATCTGACCTCGAAAAGGCTAGGCAGATGATGATGATGATGGTAAGTACGGTCACCAAAAGTGATAAGAAACCGGGGTCGTCGATATAGTTGAAGTTTAGTAAGAAACCGATGAATGTTTTCGAAAAAAAAAAAAATTAGAAAACAAACAGGTCATTTAACAAATTAAATTTCATTCGAATACATCCATCGTTTTCTTACTAAACTTCAACTATATCCGACGACCCTGGTTACTTATCTCTTTTGGTGACTGTACCTACACGTTTTTTAAACTTAGAAGAATTCGGTAGTTGCTTGCAGCTATATGACAGTTCATTGGCATAATTTTTATTACTATGGGTAGCGCCAAATACGAAAAAGTCGTCCAAAGCCTTCAATACCTACAACGATGCTGATCAGCTCATCTGTACGTGGTGTGACCAGCACACTAATTACGTAACACACTATCTATCACAATCTGAATCATTTTGAAGGATATTGCTAAACCGTTGCTTCATACGTCCGAAAAATTTGTCTGCTCAACAACGTAAATAACGCAATGAATGTTGTTGAACTGTCAAAATGAAAGCTATTCCTTATACTGTTAGTGTGATACGCAATTACCCCGCTGTCCGATGTAGCTTTATTTCAGTGTGTTTCAGGCCAAGTTCTGAAGAAACTAGATAGTCGTTACAAATCTTTGCAAAACTGTCCTCCATAACTCATTTGCTCTTTAAATGCAATTAACTGTTAAAGACCAATATATTCTATTGAGTTTATTAGCAGCTTTGACAATGCAGAAACGTATCATGATATAGCAAGTCTTGGTCAATATTGATGGCTTATGTGTATAGCATAAGCTGAAGCGATCCTGGGGGTACGATGTCTACAGATTTTAGCAAAAAAAGAAAGAAAGAAAATAATTTTATTTGACCCAGCGGGATAATTACGTAACACACTAACAGTAGGAATGGCTTTCATTTTGACAGTTCATCAATATTCATTGCGTTATTTACGAAAATATTGAAAAATGAATTAGCAATAGGCGTCAAAGTGATTCGGATTGTGATTGATAGAGTGTTACGCAATTAATGCACTTGAAGGCACACAATACTATTTTAAGTTTTTTCTGTTTTAGTGAAAATTGTGTGCGCTAAGCTGGGTCAAATAAATGTATTTTCTTTCTTTCTTATTTCCACAGTATTATGTCTTATGGCTTTCTGCTGTGTGCATTGGCAGCTGACATAGATTCAATTTTCATTTCACAAAAGAGGGCAATCCGCGGGATCTATAAAACGAGTCCTCGCGAGTTTCTTAGAAACAGATTCAAAGAAATTGATATACTAACTCTGTCTTTTCTTTATTATATCTTAGAAAGTATTTTGTTTGTTCGCAAAAACTTAGGTTTTTCAAAATAGGAAGCGATATTCATAATATAAATACACGTAGTAAAAATGAAATTGTAATACTCAAAAGATTAACTAAAACAAGCAAGTGATTTCTTATAAACAGTATCCGCTTTTATAACAAGTTGCCAAAGTCAGTTACAGAACTTAGCGATGGAAAGTTCAAAACCCACATCAAACGTGTCTTTATCAAAAAGATATAACATTAAAGACTACGTTGAAGACAAGGAAGTTTGGCAATAATTCCTTCTGCACATGTGGCTTCCCTGGTACCTCATTAACAGCATAACTATGTAAATGTCTATTAACTGCTCCCAAATTACGTTGTTTTTATATATTTTATTATTTGACATTATATACGTACAATTCTAATTTCAACTCTTTATTAGTAGCTTTTGTGTACAGGATAGTAATTCAGATTTGTTACAGTTGTAATGGCTATCATGTCATTTGGTCTAAATAGGTTTTTATTTTAATTCTTTTATATGTGTGAATTTGAGAACGTTGTAGACCTTGTAGACTGTAGATTTGTAGACCATTTTCTATTTTGTTAAGTGCCTGGTACTTGTTGACAGGCCTACACTGTCCTTCGATACCTATTAAAAAAGCCAATTATTTTCAAAAGAGTAGACGTGTAGTTTCATGCCGACTCTTCTCCATAGGAAACGACCAATTGGAACCGTGCCTACCTTCTGAGGTTTCATAAGTATCCATGTAAGTTCATGTGAAATAAAATATTTTGATTTTGTTGTGGAATAATTACACAGTCAGCACTTGACCGCGGTTTATCTTCGAAATTCTCTTTTAAAACTATTACTGTGCCCCGTTAATGTCAATAACACAGACGCATATGAGTGCACTAAACACGTTAGCCAAAACACGGAAACCCTACCCTCTACAGCCCTCAACTTGCACCATACAAAATGACGAATGCTAGCCGCTGGCTTGCCGCGACACCATACATCATGCATCACGTAATTGTTGCCTCCAGTTCCTGTGGACCTAGCCCTAAGGTCCTGGGTGATTAATCTAGCACTCGAAGCGAATTGGAAGCTTTTACTGATTTGATAGAGTTATGGCGGGTCTGGCGGGTCTGACGGTCCATAAGGCTGTTAGAACGGTATTAAAATGTACACGTCTTGTCATTTAATTAAAGATGATTAGGAAACTACTGGCGAGTTAGGGTTCTTGACTGTGTAACTTGTTTTTGCCATAGTCCTTTATAGGAACTCAAATTTAGTGGCTTATAACGGGTGTAAAAAGAGCCTAATGAAACCGACAATCACTAATACTCCCCGTCATTATGATAGGTACAAGTTTTTGTACTGAACCATACCAGCATGCGTAGCATGACCACTTCTATCTCTACTCTACAAAGAAAAGACAAATCACTTTCTTAACAAAAAGTCATTCTTTTTTTGAATTTTGACATCGCGCCATAGAAATCTTTCTACAATCTGTCATTTTGTCTTCCGTTTCTTCTGTTTCTATAGTGGTCATGCTAGGTACGCATGCTGGGAGAATTTTCTGCATACGGAGATACTGAATGTCAAAGTTACCACTTTTTTTTAACCGACTTCACAAAAAGGAGGAGGTTCTCAATTCGTCTGTATGTTTTTTTTTTTTTTTTTTTTAATTTTTTTTTTTTATTTTTTTTTATGTGTGTTAGCTCATAACTTTTTTCTGGGTGAACCGATTTGGATGATTCTTTTTTTATTTGATAGGTGGTGCTTCACATGTGGTCCCATTTAAATTTGATCAAGGTCTGACCAGTAGTTTTTGAGTTATCCTTAATAAGTACTGCAGATTTTTTCCACTTACTTTATATGGATGATGTGTTAATAATTTCCTGTCACTGTTATTTACATACCAAGTAGTGGTATAAGAATTTGTGTGGGGTAGGTACCGCAACTAAAAAGGGAAAAATAAAAACTTTTTTACAAAAAAACAACCGACTTCCAAAAAAAACACTAAAAGACGTGAAAAATAACTTTAATTTCGGAAGTCGGTGGCCAAACACGAAAATACAAAACCAAAGGCACCGACTTCCGAAATTAAAGTTATTTTTCACGTCTTTTAGTGTTTTTTTTGGAAGTCGGTTGTTTTTTTGTAAAAAAGTTTTTTTATGTGTCAGGAGTTTTCGTGCAGCACTAGTTCGAAAAAAAGAGGCGGTTTTATTTTATTAATTCTTTATTGAATAATAAAATACATAAACATTACTGATTAAAGTTTAGTATAATGTAATAAAA
This sequence comes from Griposia aprilina, assembly GCA_916610205.1. Classification (NCBI taxonomy): domain Eukaryota; kingdom Metazoa; phylum Arthropoda; class Insecta; order Lepidoptera; family Noctuidae; genus Griposia; species Griposia aprilina. The sequence continues at coordinate 17,095,626 of OU744302.1, forward strand.
TATAATAATTAGAATCAATATTTTATGTAGATAATTTAATAAATTGATACAAACCAAATTGCAGTGCCCTTACAGGGTGCATGTCTGAATACTGTGTCATGAAATTTTAATGCATGCCTACTAACCAGTGTTTTACATGTTAGCAAATAAACAAATAATAATAATAAAATAATAGAAATATAATAAAAATTACACGCAGTATTACGCCATTGACACAGAAGAAACAGTGTTACCAGTATAAACTTAAATAAAAATTGCTGTTGCCTATTTAGTTTTGACATGCCCCCCCCTCATAAGCTCAATGTTTTGCGTGCGTTAGGTACATTGCGCACTAGCGTAAAAGCGGATTATCACAACAGAACTAAAAGTCGTTTCCCAGCAATTATGTGTTTAAAAATTCACTTAGTTCGATGTTGACGGTTTTGTGATGGGTCTTTTTACAGCCAGTATTCGTAATGCGCAGCAAATTATGAAGAAGTACACGTTAAAGCTAGGTTGAGAAACCCTAGTCTATTGATGGGAAACGAGAATAAAAAACGCTGTTTAAAAACTGACACATGAATGTCCAGTGTTTTAAGCTGTAGATTAACTTAGCAGCAACTTCAACAAGGACTGAAAACTGAAACCACAGGAATGTTCGTTTTATTTATAGATCCTGTTTTCCTTATCTATATATTATATCGTATTATCCCGTATAAATTAACCAATAAAAGAATTCACTTGACACCCACGAGACACGCGTTAAGGGCAAATTATTTCGACTAGAAAAAGATAAATAAAGCTTCCCCTTTGCCGAATAAACGGCAATAAATCGACATGCCCTTATGTCAACAGCGTATTAGTGAATACTGAAACACCAATATAACATGATCTCCTAAATTCTACCCGCAATTTACGCACCGAGCTCAACATATACTAGATGTGTTAAGCCCTCAGATTTGTCGCGGGTAAATCACGCGAAAAATCCGACGATAAACGTCTATATCCGCTTTTCCCACACATTTTCGCGTTTCCCTCTCTCATGTGCTCACTTAATATGATGGCGTTTGCCCTTTCTCCCCCATGCCACTAAGTGAAACATCTGCCAAACATATCTAAACCTTATCTAGTTTATACTAGAACATAAATTCGAATGAACCTATAAAAATAAAAATGCGCGTTCTTTTTTTCCGAAAAAATACACATGATATCACTTGATTCTAAACACAAACAATATAGGGTTGACTTTCCTTTGACAGTAAAGATGGCTTATAGGCAGTTTTTCTTCGAAAGGGGCAACTCGGGTGACATTGTTACACAGTGTATTGCACATTATTGGTGATTGAATGGCGTACTTAACTGGTTGAGGCGACAACTTTGATAAGGTGCCCCTGTGCGGATAACATGGGAACGAGGAAGTTTGACATAAATTGTATTGGCGTAATATGTTGAAGTAAATTCGATACATTTTTATACGCTGTTCGGGTATTTCTTGTATTAAATATTGATGTAGGAAATTTTTGGTTGTAGTGCCGGAAATTGGGGAAATGGTTACATGTGTGCAGTGGTTTTATAGAGGTATGAGGAACAGGGTGTAAAGTTCACTCATACTCTATGGAAAAGGGAGGATCCTCCGACCAGATGGTTTTTGTGTCTGGCGGGCAACTGCCCGACGGTTGATGTCGGGACGTTGTATATATTATGCTAGTCGCGCGGTAAACTCTGCTTGCGCGATGCAGAATTTGCGTGACGTCAGTATGACGTGTAGCTCGCATGTGGCGATGTTGATACCGCTACAGTTTTATATGATTGAGGGTTTTTTGATAACTCCTGTATCATATCAAGACAATAGGGGCAGGTGTGATTCCCTTAAATGATTGATTGATTGCTCGAACTATAAAAGTGATTGGTACTTTTGTAAGTTCTGATCTAAAACATTATTATGGAAAAAATTGCGAAGAAAACTCGAGTCTATCATATAAAATCAACAAATCGGACGGGCAGTCATCAATGCTACTTCTCTCTCGTGTGAAAGACCCTTTGGCTTCAAAGGACTATTAATTTATTAACAATTTATACACAAAACAAAAATACTACCTATAAAAAGGTGGACTTAATGCCTAGGCATTTTCTACCAGTCAATCTTAGGCAGGTGCAACAGAAGGGGAACACGAAAATAACTATAAAATACAAGAATAAATTATAATACAACAAGTTCTTTCTTAATATATTGCAAGTTAGCAAGCCAGATATATTGCTGGGCACATTCAGTTATCCATGAGTATTTCTGATTGCTTCCTCATCTACTAAGAAGGTAGTAACGAGATATCTTCGTTGATGACTTGCATCCTGGAAGTAACAGCAGTTCTACTTAGTCCTCAGGGCTCTCCTACGGTAGGATTTGAACGTTCATACAGGGTGTTAAAAGACCCATCACATAGCCGTCAACTACGCATTCTGTACATCAAACTAAGTAACATTGTACAAATATTCTTTCTGGGAAACGATTTTTATGTTTGGTGTGAAAATTCGCTGTTTACGGTAGTGCGCATCGTAACGCACGCAAATCATTGTGCTCATGTGTACTTGCAACGGTACAGGGGTCGTGGGGGTATTTAAAGTTGTATTATTACCATAAGGTTCCCAGGTATGGTCAGGAAGGTTCCCAGGGAGTAAAAGTGACTCTCGGCTTCGTTAAGAGTCTTTTTACACACGTTAGATACATACATAATCAAAATAAACTTTTTCTGGAGAAATAACGATTGGTGGAGAAGAAAACGAATCCAGCAAACTAGAGCTGGCATGTTCTGTCAACTTCTTACGGCCTATATGTTCACACTAGCTTTTGCCCGCGGCTTCGCCCGCTTGGAGGTCGGAAATTATCCCACGGGAACGTACTACCGGGATAAAAAGTATTCTACATGGTTAATCCAGGTTATAAACTATCTGTGTTCCAAATCCATTTAGTAGTATTTTTTGCGTGAAAGAGTAATAAACATCCATCCATCCTCACAAACTTTCACATTGATAATATTATTAGGATAGGATTTATAATATTAGTAGGATGACAGCTATCAACATGGGTTGTGATGCAATACCTATTTAGCAAATGGTCCATATTATTTTATTAAGGGGCTCGTGACTAAACAATAACAGCCACTCGGGTCGATCGATCAGGTTAAGCTACGCTTGCCGCGGTTGGTTCGTGGATGGGTGACCATCTTTAAGATGTACCGAGATCCCTCCATGCCTCGTTTACGAGTAGCAGGTTATCTCGTTGGTCTCGGCTGTCATTCGTGGATCTTTGACAGTCGTTACGGGTAGTTAGAAGCACGAAAGTCTGACAAGCAGTCTTACCGAGGGGTATCGTGTTACCCAGTAACTGGGTTGTAGAGGTCAGATAGGCAGTCGCTCCATGTAAAATACTGGTATTCAGCTACATTCGGTTAGACTAGAAGGTGACCTCAACAAAGTTGGGTAAAGGCAGATAGATGGTGATGATGATGATGATGGTCCATACGAATTCAAGAGCAATTTTTATAATGAAAGGAAAAACTCAATCCCTAAGTAATTCTTATTTACCTACGTGTCTGTTGTAATTTCTAAACTAAATCAGGTATAACAAATTGTGGTTTAGTATCAATTGTAATGGAATATATAACAATGGATTGTAACCGCAATCTGCCGTATATAGATGCAATTGTACGATATCCGTGGATATAATTATATTTTCTTTTCATTTCACAAAGGTGTTGGGTAATAAGTAGGTTTAATAATGGCTATTTCATTATTCTGATTCGTAAATACGGATCTATTGTAGGTAGTATTTTTTGTTCTAATGGGTAAATAGGTAAATATAATGGAAAAAGAAGTTTTTGGTTTCAGTAATTTCACACAACACCTTACTGCTGTGAAAATAATCAAATAATAGTTCTTTTTCAGTGACTTCAATGACTCTGAAATACTGCCTGCTCTAGAAAATAATTAAATCAATTTGACCGAACTGCTAACAACCCATAGTTAACCTACATTTTACTGTACATAAATAAATTAATCAAAGAAACAAAAGTGGAAATTGGACCATCATATACCCCATAAACCACAAAACATACTTTCTGTACATAGCACTTAGTTTTTTACATGTACAATTTTACTAACAACAACTATATAAACAAATTATTTTTTATAACAAGTCAAGCATATGGCTCGGAATAGACAGAGGTACAAATTAACACGTTCCAGGCGCCATATTGGTTTGGAAGCGCGTACGCAGCGAAAGCATTGTTAAGTTGACTACACACTGGATTGAAACATGTCCAGCGATTTTATTCAATGAAAATAATTTAAAAATCGTATATCAGGAGAAGCTTGCGGATGTGAGCGGACAACTCTTTCAGTTCAAAGTGTTTTTCGAGACAAAGTTTTTAGGACTCAGTTATTATAATTTGAAACCAATAAAGGCAATGTTGACAGTGGTAAGCTGATTCAAGCAGTAGTAAAAGATTGTAAAATAAGTAAGTATTAATGTTGAAAAGTGGTAAATTGATTGATCGGCCCATAGCCATTAGACATTGGATTCCCGATGTCCACTACGAAGAATAATCGAAGAGGAAAATGTCATAATCAAACCGCTTGAGTGTTTGACGATCTGTGTTCGCATCGTGGTCTAGTGATCACAAGCACTACCGCTGAGTCATGTCATCGGTCATGGGTTCGATTACCGGGTCGGGCAAAATGTAAAGTATTGGGTTTTTCCATCTGGATTTTTTCTGTAGCCGCCCGGAGTCTGGATTTGTGCCCAGTTGATGGCGATAGGCTCACCCCCTGTTACATGGGACTTAAACGTAACTGGCGAAATGTGGGTGTACATCTCTGCCTATCCCTTCGGGTAATATAAGCGTGATGTTATGTTATGTTACATGTATACACATACTTAAATAAACTCAAGCCTTCTCACACACACTTCACATTCGCTTGTTACATATCGCACACGCAGATAAATCGCAAGTCCAATATAAACACCTGCTAACCTAGAGCAGTTAATTCCCCCATTCGATTAATAGCAACACGCTGCAATAACGTGAACACGGTGTCCCGCTGTTGAGCGTGCTGGTCGCAATACACATTATTAGTATTGTAACACAAAATCACATATCATTGTGACGTGACGTATCGATCGTGTGTGCGCTCATTTGTTTCTGTTAATGCGAACACGATTGGTTTAATTGATTTTGTTTGGTTGGTAGCGTGTGAATTGTTGTTCCTGTTTTTTGAAGACTACCTCAGGGCCGACAGTCTCGACTAGATTGCGATGCTGTCGCAAACTACCGATCGCTAAATATTAAGGTGAATCCTTAGTTGTAGATAGCCCGCAAAATTAATTTTTTCTTTAGGTTTTTGCTAATTGCAGCTCTGTTTTACGTCGTATGTTGATCAAAATGCGATGTTCAACTGTGGGAATTATATATTTATCGAATAATAATCATCAATTTAATATAAATCGTCAAATTCAAAGAAAATATGTATTTGGCGGGCTATAACTGAGGTTTCACCTTAATATTTAGCGATCGGTAATTTGCGACAGCGTCGCTATCTATGTCGAGACTGACTGACTACGCCCAGGATATCTATTTGTGTTGCTGTAAAAAATGTGGTATAAGAGAGCTTCCATGGTTCATGATATTTGTGTAACTAAATCCTATGATTGACGCTCACTGTACAGTCAACCCTGTTGCTTGGCAATTTTTTTGTCGTAGGTAATGTGAATTCTTGTGAACTTCAAAGCTGGCGAGAACATCGTAAAATAACATTACGCCTTGATTCTCCGAAGGATCAGGAACCTATAGTTCACCCACATTTCACCAGTTATGTTAAGGTGAGAACAACTTTCCTAAATTCCCCAATAGAAAGTTATTTAGTGACATTTTTCGCCAGTCCTTAAAAGCCTCCAGTTCATCAGCATTTTATATCTTAGACACCTTATCACCCGTCTCAAAGCCAACGCCTTTCTCAGAACCCACACAAACATTCAATGAAATTATATCGTATGTGACGTCATTCTCACTTTCTCAATCACAACATAAACAATTATAACACACAACAGTAATAGCAAAACAGATTTCCATTAAGCGCAACAACGGAGCGGACCCGTTGTGCGGAACAAATGCCAAAGCGCTTAGCGTATCTCAAGCCATAATCTAAGGCGGTGGTCGAATGGCGCTGCAGCGCTGTGATGCAACTGCGAATTAAATAATTTCGAATGTGAGCGTTCTATTTTCGAACGAGGTTGTATTGTTTTGGATTTAAATGTTCTAGTTTTAAATAGAGCTGCTATCAAATTAGGAATACTTATTCTTTTTGTTACTTACGTGATGATGTTATCGTCCACCTCACGGCGTCACGATTACACAGGGAAGTAAAATATATCGAAATATAGGTCAAATAAGCTGATAGGATGAGTTGAGGTTTTTTTGGGTAAAAATTGGTCTAGGATATTGTTTTACATCTAGTACAATTTAATCAACAATTTTATTCATTTCCTATTATTTATCTTTTTTTATTTTTTTTCATTTCCAGACAGGAATTTCTGTAACACAACTAAATAAAAACCGCATAAAAAAATACTGGTTATTTTGAACATGTTGAAAAATTTTGCCAATCGGCAAAATAGCATTCTGACTGAAAACTATTGGACATGATGAAAAAAAGTTACCCAGATGTAGAAAAGAATTGTATCAGACAAATTTAGTGTAGCACCTTACTAATCAGACAACTTTTCTATAGTCACAAATTATAAAAAAAATCGTTTTGCGGCGTCCATACGTACGTTTAATAAAGAGCTTACCCGAAATAATCGAACTGAAATAGAAGTTTTTTTTTTAATAAATTGGAAAAAAGCAAACTGAGATAAAGTTTAAAAAATACCGTTTATTGAAAAAAATACATAATTTTTAATCATTGTCGGACTCATCATCGTCAAAGTGATATATGATACGATCGTATTAAGAACCGCGCGTTTGCCGGGCGGCTCGGAATTGTTCTTTTCGTTTTTGGAATTATAGATGACATTTAAAATGTCTGAAAACAGTTTTTTGTTAACCTCAGCAGACATAAGAAGAAAAAAAAAAAACACGTTGCTATAAGACAGGTCGATTAAATTTTTTGACATTTTTGAAAATGCACGCAGGTCACATGTGATTTGCAAAATCTTTGAAAACAAAATTATTCGTAACAAAATTAAGAAATCTTTGTACATTTTTAATATAAGACATATTGTGATAAAAGCGTCTGCTTAATAAAACTGTGATGATTCTGATCGGTACTGCCCACCGAGTCGGGTTCAGAATTATCTAACTAAACTAATGATTTTATACGGTTTTGGTCGTAAAACAATGAAACATGGGTATGGTCGTGGTCTCTCGTACTATCAATTGTTTAAGAACATGCTAATTTACTAAGTCTATTTAATTTCGTGGTCCAAGTGTCCTGCTAATTCGCATACTCCACATTACCTAAAGGTCGAAGTCGTGCGAACTGTGTCCGAGGGTCATTATTTGTGAATAAAATAATACCTCCATACATTTAGGCATTACTTTATTCAAATTAGTTAGGTCAGTACTATCCCGAATGAGTACCTACCTGGTATAAACTTAGTCAATCATACTTGATTAATAAAAAATAAAAAACAACAATATATTTCTACAAAACGAATATAAGTACTTATGTCAAAAACAACGATCACCATTATGAATAGTTCCTAACAGTCGAATCAAACCACTACTGGTACAAATAAAAATTGTATTAACCTCTAGTACTCGTATGGTCCAAATCAAAGGTCACGTCATTATAAATTTGTAGAGTACGTGACCATTCAAGATGGCCGCCTATATCGACTGATTCGAAATTTGAATTCTCTTGTCGTAATAAAATCATGCACGCATGGCGGCTGGCAATCGTTTGTTGCTTTTTAGGGTTCCGTACCCAAAGGACGCCAACGGGACCCTATCACTAAGGCTCCTCTGTTCGTCCGTCCGTCTACCTATTAGGATTTAAAAGATATAGCCCTGTGGCAGACGGACTCCACAGGGCTGTATATTTTAAACCCCAATAGGTAGATACTTGAAAATTTCAGTGTGTAAAAATAAAATAAAGTTAAAAATTAAACTATAAAGAAGCGTTTTTTGCTCGATCTTAATAATTGTACGGTGGTACATGTGCGACTCCGACTCGCACTTGCCCACTTTTTTTCTTTTATTGTGTTTCAAAGGTGCTGATTTGATAGTGTAAAGTTCAAAAGAAATAGTATTGTGTTATTGCTATTTAATTTTAAATTGCAAAATATTATTGAAATGTCGATGAAAAATAATCATACAAAATCTTTCTGCAAGCATTTAAAGTGGTATGACTTCAATGGCCGTCTCTTCTACTCCACCCTATAATTTCTTCAATTAAGTTTGTTTTCACAACAACTTGAAAGTTCCTAATACTTAGCTTAGTTTTCATACAGTAGGCATACGTTTTAGTAATAATCGTTTTCATTGCTAAACGAACGCAACATTTAATAAAAAATCAAAAATGTGTTATCTTAAAACTCTGTGAGCTTTGACATAACGTCACGCTTGTAATCCCAGAGGTGTACCTATAATACCTCTTAGAGGTGTACCTATAGTACCCCTGTCCGACCCCGATGACCCCATAACCCTCCTCCAGGAGAGCAGTAGGGCCACCAGTACAGTACACAAACACAGACCGCCATCGTTCCGACCTCGCCGCCGAGGTCCTACGCGACGCCCCCGACGTAATTGTCCCCCCCCCCCCGACCCTTGCTCTACGACGCGCCAGCCCGCGCCGTAGCTGAGCCTGTAGTTTTAAATTCCCCAGTTAATAATAATATAATTTAGATCCAGCCTGTCCCATCTTGCTGCCCTCCCCTCAGTGACGCCCTAAGCCGAGGTTCGTACCCCACAGGGGGTGCCCTTAGCGTGCGGTCACCTAAATTTAAGTATTTTTCGCCCCTGGCTGGAGGCTTTAAGTTAGTAGCTTAAGGCACCCACAGGTTTGCCCGGTTAAGTAGCCAGGACCTTAGTGGTCACAACTACGAGCTGCCAATTAGGAAAAAAAAAAAAAAGAAAGAAAACCTATAGTACCTCCACTCACATTTCGTCCGCGAGCTGTATTATAAATAAATAAAAAGTCAAAATTGATGATCGCAAGATTGTGTAACTTGTACCTAGATAGAGGTAGATCTCATTGTTCATTGATAAATGACCCAAGTCCCCCACCTGTGTGAAGTTGGTCTACTTTTAGTCGTGACCAGAACAAGGCAACAAGTGTCAAATGTCATTGTGGTTTATCACCGCACCAGTCCATAACCATCAAAAAGACGAACTTTTGAAATTATAGAACTTGAAAGTTGTCAAAAAGGTTTACATTGCGGTTTTTAATGTGGTACGGAACCCTTTATGGATAATTTGGTTTACCAATTTTTGAAATAGGAAAATGAGAATACATTTTCCAGTCACAAGGTTGAAGAGTTCATTGTTGGGTGTTTTGTTATCTAATCAAAATCAAAATCAAAATGTTTTATTTCACATAAACCAACATGGGCACTTATGAAACGTCAGAAGCTAGGTGCACGGTTCCAATTAGTTGTTTCCTATGGAGAAGAGCCGGCAAGAAACTCCACGGTTACTCTTTTAAAAATAAGGGGCTTTTACAATGTTTCTAATTACAGTGTTGATAGATATGGGAGGACAGTATAGTGTAGGCCTGTCAACAAGTAACATGTACTCAACAAAATATAAAAATGGTCCACAAATCTAGTCTACAAGTTAGGTCTACAACGCAAAAGAATCTATATAAAAATAAAAGCCTATTTAGACTAAATGACATGATTGCCATTACTATCATAACAAATCGGAATCAAAATCCTATCCACAAAAGCCATAAATAAGGAGTTGAAATAAGAATCCGAAGTATATAATGTCAAATAATGAGATTACGTCAAAGAAACTTCGTAATTTGGGAACAGTTAATATACATTTACTTAGTGATGCCATTGATGTGGTACCAGGGAAGCCACATGTGCAGAAGGAATTATTGCCAAACTTTCCTTTCTTGTCTTCAACGTAGTCTTTAATGTTATAATATGCATTTTTGAAAAGTATACGTTTGATGTGGGTTTTGAACTTTCCATCGCTAAGTTCTGTAACTGTAATATATAAAAATCTCGGGTCACAGTGTTTGTTTTCGAACTCCTCCGAAACGGTTCGACCGATTTTTAAGTTTTATTTTGTGTACTTATATTTCGTAGGTCTGAGAATGGGTCATAAAGTATATTTCATACGACTTCGGGTGAAACCGCGGGGCGCAGCTAGTTACTATATAAAAACGTAATAAAAGTATATTTTTTTCCTTTCTTTCTTTTCTTTCTAACTGCCTCGTTGGTCTAGTGGTCGCACGCACTACAGCTGAGCATGAGGTCCTGGGTTCGATTCCCAGGTCGTACAAAGTGTTATTGGGTTTTCCACCCAGAATTTCTCAGTAGCAGCCCGGGTCTGTGTTTGTGCCCGGTTGATGGCAATAGGCTCGCCCTCTATTACATGTGACTTAAACATAACTGGCGAAATATGGGTGTACTATAGTACACCTTTGTATACCAGGCGTGATGTTTTGTATAATCCTAACTAATATAATTAATGCGAAAGTAAGTCTGTATGTTTGTTTGTTACCCTAAAATGGCTTAACGGATTTGAACGAAATTTGGCACATGGTTGGACCATGACCAGCACCCTAATTACGTAACACACAATCTATCACAATCTAAATCATTTTGAAGCCTATTGCTAATTCATTTCTTCATGTGTTCGAAAAAATTGTCTGTTCAACAACGTAAATAACGCAATGAATGTTCTTGAACTGTCAAAATGAAACCCATTCCTACTGTTAGTGTGTTACGTAATTACCCCGCTGGGGGCCGATTCTACTAACCACATTGTTCTGAAATTGCAATTGAACCTCAGCGCAATCAGCGGGGTAATTACGTAACACACTAACAGTAGGAATGGGTTTCATTTTGACATTTCAACAACATTCATTGCGTTTTTTATGTTGTTGAGCAGACATATTTTTCGAACATAAGAAGCAATGGATTAGCAATAGGCTTCTAAATGATTCAGATTGTGATAGATAGTTTGTTACGTAATTAGGGTGCAGGGCTTTCAAGCATTTTCTTAATCTACTAATGAACAACGTCCCAGCTGTGGTTACGATGTAGTTGACGCCAACAATAGACCGAAACATTCTTAAGTTCCATTCTGCTAACACGATCGAACATGAACGAGACGTTAAAAGACGTTAACTCATAATCTACTAATATTTTGACACACGCTTGAATCGATAGGGGACTGGACGATCTCGGTTCATTCTAAGTTGGTACAAAGCTACTTTTTCTGGATCGATACGGAACCTACTTCATTTATTATCATGAAAATGATGGTTTAAGCATATGAATCTGGTTGGATTTGCCCATAAGGTAACCAGTGCATTCGTAAATCTACTAAGTAGGTACAAAACATCAGCTAAGATCCTCCAAATCGTCCAAGATAGAAAAGCCGGTTTTACCTACTGTTTAAGGACCTTGAAACTGTATTTGAGTCAAGTTGAACCGTCGTCGGTCGCCAACAATCTTGGGCTGCGACCACGCCTGTTCTCATCCTATTGATACATAATATAATATAATTTGATTGTTTTCATCTTAGTGTGTGACCTTTGTGTAAGTTATGTGTGTCAACGTAAATATTTACTTTAACTTTTTGCTGTTGTAGGTATACGTACCTACGCACTGGAATATTATGTTTGCTGTCAGAACTAATATTATAGGAAAATCATTGAATACTTATCACATCAATTCACACACCGTACCTACTGATCCTAAAATTATTAATATTTATTTCAATAACATGCAACAGGCATTATCTGGCATTCCCGCTGTTTGTTTATATAATAAAATAACTCTGTCCGACATTTTTAATCAGTTTCGTTTTACGCAAATCGAACCGCCCCAACTGTTTCCTTTAATTTTATAAAGAGAATCCTGCTAATTTACTTGAACTAAAATGTATGAAAAGAAAAATTTACAATTCCTGTGTTAAATATAACGAAAAATAAGTTTTAATGAGCATAATAATCGTATAAACTTAATTTCTTATTTGTCCATTTTTGTTACGGTAACTTTATAAACTTATTAATTGGACTGTAGGAAACACTCGATTACCATTCAGTCCCGTAGTGATTGGGTTACGCTTCGACTTGGTTACAGTTTCAGTTTTGTCATAAAAATAGTAGAATAGGTTTATGGGGGACGGACGATAGCCGAACAAAACCAAACCATTGATGAGACGGTACAGAGCGTATAACTTTGCAAATTAGTAGAATCGGCCCCGGAGAAGGACATAAGCTACTTTTCATCCTGAATCGCAGACGAAGTTGCAGGCAACAGTTAAGTATAATGTAATATGTACATCAAAACCAATAACAATACAAAAATATGCTTTTCATACCATAATTTTGAAAAAAATCCAACTTAAACAACAAACATAGCCACCACATGTGAACATACCCTAGACTAGATCAGGACTTATCAAAACAATGTAACTCCGAACTTCTAATTAGTAAGGCTGATAGCAATTTGCACCATGCCAGTTGCGACACAATACATACGTACATACGAAATGTCAGACCGATACGAGCTGTTAGCACTAGCTGGACTAATTAAACGCGTCAGCTTTGGAACAATAGGTTTAGAATTAGACTCAGAATATACTTACGAATTGATCGGAGATATGTAAAAGGTTTCGTTTGAAAATCTTGTTAGTGTTGGCTTGCGTGTGTTAAATGTTAACGTGCATACTGTGGACACTTGTACCTACAACCAAACTTCATTCTACCAAACTCAAAGTCAAATCATTTATTTTAAATAAGCACTTAAAAGGCACTTTTGAACGTTATTTACAAAAAAAACATTTTTACAAAAAAAAAAAAACAACTGTCTTCAAAAAAAAAACACTACAAAGTGAAAAATAACCTTAATTTCGGAAGTTGGTGTCTTTGGATCTGTATTTTAGTTTTTTGCCCCCGACTTCCTTGACAACCGACTTCAAAAAGGAAAGGAAAGGAGTTCCTTGACTTTTTGAAGTCGGTTATAAAATAGAATTGATTTTAGTTGCCCCTTCCAAAAGGTAGTTTCGTATGGAGAAAAATGGACAAGAAACTCCACCGTTACTCTTTTGAAATGTTTAAAAATATTTTGTATACATTAATTATATAATTATTATATGTGAAGACGATGCACCTAGAATACAATTACTATCCCAGATTAGGTAAAAATAATTGAATATAAAGCAATGACTGGTAAATTAATTATGCAATAGATACATGGTGCTCACATATTTACAAATATTGAAAAGTAGATGTTTTTTCAAAAAATAATAATTCAAAGGTGTTTCGATAACAAACATCAAGGGGCCAATTCCCGTATTTTTAACTCCCGACGCGAAAAGAGGGGTGTTATAAGTTTGACCGCTATGTGTGTGTGTGTATGGTTGTGACACCGTAGCTCTTAAATGGGTGAACCGATGTGGATGCGGTTTTAATTTGAAAGCAGGTTTTCTAGCGGTGGTTCTTAGATATGTTTTATCAAAATCAGTTCAGCCGTTTCAAGGTTATCAGCTCTTTTTTGTATCGGGTTTTTTTTTAATTTTGCCCATTATTAAGAACGTTGGCATTCTAATCTGAATTTCTATCTGTTCAAATTCTACCCACATTTTTGCAAATTTTATGACATTTATTAACTGTCGCTGAGACGAGACTGACTCAATCACACCCAGAGTTCAAAGGGGTACCTATTCGTGCACTTTTCACGTAGCTAAATCATTAGTAGAGTAAACATATAAGTAAGAACATTCGTAATGTATGTATGTATGTAAATCAAACAGCAACACACACTGTTTATTGGTCGATTTGAAAGTGATACGATTATGCTAAACTTTATCGTCTACGCCTTCCAATCGTACGGTAGAGAGAATATATGCGGCCTATCAGATTATAAATGTTCCACTCATGGCTAGAATATTAACTTTATCGTTCGTTTATTGGCATTCAGGCATTATTTGATTGGAGTCATAGATAGTATAGTAGTGTTAGATCATTAAGTTCCCTTCAAAAGGGTTGACCTGAACGGTGCTAATCCATACGTCATGTTCGTGAACGGGTGCCGTCAGTAGAGACTGGTCATCTGTTAGCTGCCACGGCTTATTTTAATTTAAGTTAATAAGTATTTGAATTGTTTTTGTCTTTTTATTACGGACGCTTTTAACGTACTGCATCGTTCTCACATGCATAATTTCAACATGAATGATGTAACCAATATTTTGGTTTCTTGCCCGTTCTTCTCCATAGGTAGGTACCTACTACGCTTTGGAATGGGCAACTAGCTTCATCTTTCTGACTGACCGACCCCTTGACAGTTCAAAAGTGCCTGTAACTGGTTTATTTGAAATAAATGCTTTGAGTTTGAGTTTGATTTAAGAAACAAGTTTCAATGGTTGGAGTCCACCAAGTATGTATTCTTTATTTCATTAAATAGACTGCTTTTGGTCAAGTGGTCGCCAGCGCTACTGCTGAGCATAAGAGCTTGTGTTCGATTCCCAGCTCAGGCAAAGTGTTATTGGGTTTTGAGTATCTTTGTCCACTTTTAAAGTTCTTGTTAAAAAAAACTTCCTCTATCTCCATAAACATTATCATGTTATATAGTTATTTGGTCCTGTTTCAATTTTAATGTTATATAGATAAGTATATTATGCTTTATGTATGTATGTTTTTATTGTATATAATTATGTAAATGGTATTGGTATACAATACTGCAGGTAGTCTGTGGTCAGACTACCTGCAGTATTGTCTCTGCTTCTGTATTTAATCCATCCAAAGGTTGTCTGTAAAACATCGCTTTTAGCGATAAGACCGCCCATTGTGTCACCTTATGTAAAACTATATTTATATCTCTAATTTTTATGGTGTACATAATAAAGAGTATTCTGTAGCAGTATCTATACCGCCACATGCGAGCTACACGTCACACTGACATCACGTCGGGGTCACCAGTATAGAGGTATGAGGAACAGGGTGTCAATCTCACTCATACTCAATGGAAAAGGGAGAATCCTCCGACCAGACGGGTGTTGTGTCTGGTGGTGCCCGACGGTTGATGTCGGGACGTTGTATATATGCTAGTCGCGCGGTAAACTCTGCTTGCGCGATGCAGGATTTGCGTGACGTCAGTGTGACGTGTAGCTCACATGTGGCGGTGAAGATACCACTACAATTCTATTCTATTCTCTCTGGAATTTCTCAGTAGCAGCCCAGAGTCTGAATTTGTGCCCGGCTGGTGGCAATAGGCTCGCCCCCTTTTACATGGGACTAAAACATAACTGGCGAAATGTGGGTGTACTATGGGTACACCTCTGCCCATCCCTTCGGGGAAACAAAGCGTTATGTATATATAGATCTCCAAACTGTTTGCTAAGCTCGGTGCATCTCGCTTGTGCAAGCGTAGTATTATCTCGTCGTTCTAATTAATGGATTGGATTTTCTCTAAGTCCACACATATATTTAGGTTACTCAATTTTGTATTCTTAGGAACAATTAAATAATAAGTATTAGTTAATTTGAATTATCTATAATCTTCATTTATTTTCGTTGCAGAATTATTTAGTATACAGTATGTATTATTTAGGATATGTGTATGTCTTTCTTTTCTCTATTTTAGTGTATTGTATAGGTAATTATTTTTTGCACCAACGATAGCCTTATTTTATGTCCAGGAAAATCACTGTCCATTCCAAGGTTGCCTGAAAGAGATCACAGAAACCGATAAGGCCGCCCGTTGTTTATTTTGTAGTGTTTGATTTATGTTTTATTATGTATTTTGTGGTGTACAATAAAGAACATAACTATATTATATTATAAATAAATAAAACGTCATGCTAATTACGAAGGTGACAGCCGGAGGACTTAAAAAAAACCAAAGTTATTTATTAAGGTTTTAATCAAGGTAAAAATTACAATGGAACTTATGCTAATTTCTATGTCTAGATTCGGACGATGCTAGTACCGAAGTAAAAGTAAAAACGATTAGCTTATTAATATTGCAATTCTACTGATTCCTACACGTGAATGCGGCATCAGCAGGCCTTGAAGTAGGTGAACGCCCGGCGACACGAGGCGTTGATTCGATGATTCGACAGGTGGCATGTTGCAGTTTTATGTGGAAACATCCGATTGACGTAAACAGCTAATCATGTCGCTATTCAGCTGATTTGGTGTAGGCAGGGCACGTAACATGCTCATTGTTACAGTTTAAAACGAATTAGCTTTTTGATCACAAGTTAGATCAATATCAATGTTATTTTGCCGTATGCAGAATACGCGCTTTGACGTGGCAATGCGGACACCAGCCCGTATTACCTCATTACTCATTTGTATCGACTTGTATGTAAGCTTGTGCCCGCGACTTCGTCCGCGAGAAACTTGTTCCCCCGACTCATCCCGTCGCATCGCATCACCCGCCCGCGCTATCACTTCGTTTTCACGTAGCGTTCTTTCTGACGTTTTTCTATTTGCTCGACTCCTAAGGGTCATAACGTGATGTTAAATAGCCTAAAGTCTTCCTCAAGAGTTGGGTTATCAAATGCAAAAAGAATTCTTCAAATCCGACCGGTAGTTCCAGAGATTACCCCCCTACATACAAACTAATAAACAAACAACAAAGTGGTTGAGCTCCTTAAGTTCTGAGTTGAGCTCCACGATTAGTGACAAATGCGTGCACTGACTAGACAGGTCCACTCATTCTGTGTGGTTTTTCCTTAAAAGACTATTTCAGACACAAATCTACATGGTCTTCTCATGATCTGACCAAGATTATGTCTGGACTTTAAAAGAGACTGTGACCTCTGAGTTTGTTTCGGCCTTTCTTCTCAGAGTAGTCAGATAGGAAACGTCGATCTCATCCAGTTTTTAAAATATTATTGACGTGTAAAACTGTTTGTACAAACCTACTTACAGAAATAGAATCATTTAACAAATTTTACCTCTTTATAATATTAGTATAGATGACTTTAAAAACCTATAGCCTTCCTCAAGAGTTGGGTTATCAAATGCAAAAATAATTCTTCAAATCCGACCGGTAGTTCCAGAGATTACCCTCTTTAGATTACAAAATCATACTCGTAGGTACGTCACGCATCATTAAACTAAACCCGTCTAGAAATATTTCGCCTATTACGATTACTATGCAGGTACAACTGTAGGCCATGCCTCCTCCATAATGACCTAATATTAAAACCACGTATTGAATCCGATACGAAAGTTTTCTAAATAAGTACCTGCTATAGTACAAAATGCGGTCACCGACATTACTAGACATTATGGAAGACAAAACAGAGAATTACCACAATAATATGTTATTATTGTGGGACACAAGTTATCTGATCCGTATTATTTATCTGTGCTCGGTATGTGCATGACAATTTTATAGATTATTTCAATGGCCATGCATAGAGATTGTAGTATATGCGAAAATTGCAGATGCTTTAGATCTGATATTTTATTTTTAATATACCAGTGTCTAGACAAGCGAAAATCGCTTTCCAAGCGTTTCGTATTTTTACAACGACTTTCAACAGGATCGACTTAAGCTTTTCGGTAGAATACGTCAATTCATGACATTTCCATTATCATAGTTGCTGATAGAATGTCACTCTGTCCACTTGTCTAGGCATAATTGCGTAACATACGTAAAATGACTATTGTTCACAATGGGTTTGCTTTCGACGGAGTCCACCCTTATTCACGTTGTTGAGCAGACGAATTTTTCAAACCTATGAAGCAATGGATGAGCAATATCCTTCAAAAATCTCAGATTGTGATTGAAACTGTGTTACGCAATAGAGATGCAGGTCTTTGTGTTTGAGAGAAACGTCAAACCACACCTTAAAAAGTGTAAACGCATATTGCTCCTTGCTTTAGATCTCATAAGAAGTTAAAACAATATTGACGGTTACAAACCCGTCATCGGTTACAAACAATAAGAACGGTTGCACACTTTTGTGTGCAATCGTTCTTTCTTATTGAGCTTCATTTTACCCCAGATGTTAAAAAAAACTGTAAGATTTAAACTTCAATGTAGCGCAAAAAAACAGGAATGACTTCATTCACAGTCATTGCCATAACATTATCACTGCTTGGAAATTATTTGCAACCTTATCCCTCTCCACTGAACTATTTATGTAAAGGTTTTACGTATACTACATTTCGCAATAATCCGTGTGCTGTGCGATCTCTCCTTTTGTCCGGGACATGCGCTCACCGTACTGCGCCCGCGACGACGACGGTACACTCCGGTGTTTTATTGTTGCATATGGACGCGCATAAATTGTATGGGCTTGTATCTTCTTATCGGTTCATAATTATGTTGAGTTATATTATCTTTTAAATAAAACTTATTATTTTTCCGTCGATAAGATGTGTAGCGCCTAGTTCAGATTGATTGTGTTTTAAACTTCGGTATTTAATACAAAATCTCCAAATTGGACTTTCAAATTCTGCAGTATTTTAAAGTCATTCTTCCTACCTTGATCTTTCAAAAATTAAATATATCTATTAGGTTTAGATGTGTCTGTTAGATCGTTAATTTCTCCTCCAAAAACTAGAATACATAGTTGTATGGGATTACAGCGGTAACAGTCTGACTTGAAGTGTCTTGAATTCGCCGATAAAAACGTCAAGTCGTCAACAAAATTGAACAAAAAAAACCTATCCATTCTACGTACATATCTAGCAAAACCAATGAATCAAAAACACAAACAGTATTAGGAGTTAATGTCCCAAACATCGACATAAAGTCCCGAAATAGGCTTGCCACAAATTAGCGCACCCCTATTTGACAAGCAAACAAGCCGATGTTAGGCTGGGTGCATAAGTGATCGGCGGAATAAGTACGTTAGTGATGGGTGATTGACGATGGAACGAGTATCGATATTTGGTAGTACGAGTGGGTTACTGGCATGTTAGTTTAAAGGAGCAATGTTGGAAAATGATAAACATTAATATTTTACGTTCAATAAGGAGTTTTGCTTATGTCAAGAATAGGTCGAAAGTTCGTTATTGTACATTATTACGTAAAAACCGAAAACTGCAAGGCTGCGATTATTATATCATCTGTATCCGAAGAATCTCATGTATCCTTAATCTAAACAACACTCCATAAATCGTCATAAATTACCGTTATCAATGGTGTTGCAAGCTAAACGTTGATCTTGATGGAATATTAAAGATTTAAAGAATTAAAATAACTTGTTAAATATCTAAGGACATTAAAATATGTCTTCTTGCAACATTATTAACCTAATGCCAAAATTGTGTAGTGTCAATGTCAAGTCCATAGATACTCTGTGGTCCATAGGGTCTTGTTTATTTGTTGTCAATTATTGTCATTGCAAGCAAACTTTGTATTTTCAATGATATTTACGTAAATAATAATTTTTCATACATTACGATAAGGTTACAGCATATTATTACTCGGCTAACCCATTTTGGCTCAAGCGGCGACCCCAGTGCATATATATATATTATAAAGCTTTGTGAGTTTTCTAATACTAGTTCCATTATTCAAATCCCAGCATATAAAGCTTTTTGCTTCTAGAAATTTGTAGGTACCTACATCGGCACTGCTTCGTAGGTACCTATACGTAACGATTGTACACCAGCCTCAAAAGTGAGTACGTCTAATGTAACTACCGCAATAATTCAGACTTGTCGCGCATACCCGCCGCGTTTTGTCCCGTCTGTTGCGACACGCGTTGAAACGCGACTATTTGTCGCCAGATATCGCAACATGCGTTATTATTTATACATGCTATACGCGAATTTACGACTTTTGTATGGAAAGTGCGATATTTTAATATTTAGTGTTTTGTTAGAATTATAATCGGGCAGGTTCGGTTGACATTTCCGTAACAAAGTTAGTGCGTGGGTTGTAGCGATTTACATTTGCCTCTATAGTTATTTCCTGCTGTTATTTTAAAACTGTTAAGCCAAGCCCTTAAAAAAATTAAAAGGAATTCCAAGTAAAGCCCGGTAGCATATTAATTATGGAAGAATGATACTAATTTACTGACTTTGACTTTGACTGCCTCGTTGGTCAAGTGCTACTGCTGAGCATGAGGTCCTGGGTTCGATTCCCGGGTCGGGCAAAGTGTTACTGGGTTTTTCCATCTGGAATATCCTAGTAGCAGCCCGGAGTCTGGATTTGTGCCCGGTTGATGGCAATAGGCTCGCCCCCTATTACATGGGACTTAAACATAACTGACGAAATGTGGGTGTGCTATAGGTACACCTCTGCCTAACCCTTCGGGGAATACAGGCGTGATGTTATGTTTTATGTTATGATACTAATTTCTAAAATTCTTAGGGTTCATTTGTTCGTGTCAACTTTGTGCACTATAACTATCTTCAAATCACGTTGGCTTAAAACACACTTAATTACTTACACAATTACACACACAACAATTACAATTTACAAAAAAAAAAAAATATTACTTCGCCCAACAACCCCGGATGTAGAAATCCAAACAAATTCAAACAAGGAAATCGATCATTTGTACCGTTAAACGGGTCTCTAAACCCTCACACCATCAGCCACCACAATCACTATTTACTCTAAAAGAAGAACATTAATAGGAGCAACGCATCTTAAGATTCCCACGTAAATAAAAAAAAAAAGCACTTATGAGATAGATGGTCATTAATTTGTCCTGTAACTTGAGACAATGGAGCTAAGAGCTGTGCATCCTAACTGATAGTGTGTAACGGGGTTTTATACACAGCGTGTTGGAAAATATGAGTGGAAAAAATGTGGACGCTGTAAAAGGTATAGGAAATGCGAAAGGTGACATGGCGAACCAGGAAATGAACATGCAACATGGAAAAAATAAATTTTACATTGCCGTAGTAGCTATCCACTTTTCTTTTAATTAAGGAAAGATAGTGCTACATATCCTAGAATTAAAAAAAAAAAGGAATTTTGTTTAGAAACTGGGCTAAAAACATTAAAATACGTGAAAAATAACTTTAATTTTGAAACTTGGTGTCTTCGGTTTTGTATTTTAGTTTTTGAACACCGTCTTCCGAAATTAAAGTTATTTTTCACGTTTTTTTGTGTTTTTCTTGGAAGTCGGTTGTTTTTTTGTAAAAAAGTTTTCCTTTTTCACGTTTTAGTTGTGGTACCTACCCCATAAAATTCGTATACCATTACTTGATATGTAAATAACAGTGACAGGAAATTATCAGAACATCATCAATTTAAACTAAGTGGAAAAAATACGCAGTATTAAGGATAACTCAAAAACTACTGATCAGAACTTGATCAAATTTATATGGGACCACATTTGAAGCACCAGCTTTCAAATAAAAAAAATATTCCAAATCGGTTCACCTAGAACAAAGATCTGCCCTAACAAATATAAAAAAAAACATACAGTCGAATTGAGAACCGCCTCCTTTTTTTGAAGTCGGTTAATAATTGTAATTTATTAGTGGCAAGGCAGTTGCCTTAAATGTTTGGGGGTTTTTATTTTGTGTTTTTACTTACTTTGGCAACACTGCAACATTATTAAAAAATACTTATAATATTGCTATCATCATTATAAGTGATACCAAATTGACTCATTGTGTATCTGTGGAGAACGTGGTTGATTTCACATTTGTATAATTTCTGTACCCTATCGGCTATCCTTTTGTAATTCTTAATGTGTAATTGTTTGTTTTCCCCAATAAATAAAATAATTAAAATTAATTCAAAGTTGCGTAACCAAAAGGCGCCACCCTGTACGCACCTCATCTGTTGATATGATCTAAAGCCGTCTTGTCACTCGTCACCACGTCGCTACCAGCGCCACGTACAATAATTGATGCTGGTTACTGTCTCGTGAACGGGGGCATTTAAAAACAGCGTTTAAGAGAGTGTCATGTTTGGGCTATAGCTATTTTTAACTGGGCAGAGGTATTTGTTTTGATTATAATGGCTAGAGTGTGATATTTTTTTTGTGAAGTACAGTTTCTAGCGCATGCTACAAGCTTTAGCCTGCAAATAATAATTTTGGTAATTATTTCAGATCGAATTTTTCCATATAAGCTCAAATAACTGTCGTTTGAACGGGGGCATTTATAAACAGGGTTTATGAGAGGTGACGTTTGAACTATAGCTATACTTTTTTTTTGTTTTGTTAACGAGGCAAAGGTATTTGTAATTGATTATAATGAATGGAGTTTAAGGTTTTTTGTTGTTGAGAAAGCACAGTGCATGCTGCCAGCCATACGTCTCCAAATTAATGATGAGGTAATTATGTATTTTTTTTTAGAAGTTGTGGCTGTTTGACGGTGGTATTTATTCAAAAGCATATAACTAGTTGTATTATTTTTTGGAATAAATAATAATTGATGCTGGTAACTGTCTTGTGAGCGGGGGCATTTATAAACAACGTTTATGAGAATGTTCTGTTATATTTTTAACGAGGCAAAGATATTTTTTGTGGAAGTATGTACAGTTCTCAGTGTATGAAATTTTATATTTAAACCTATACATACTATACATATAGGAGCAGTGGTGGCCCGGTGGTATCGGCCGCGACTTACGAGTTGTAAGTCGTGGGTTCGAACCCAGGCAGGCGCTAAAATTTGTGTAAATAATTTCATCACCACTGCTGTCAAAAACGGTGAAGGAAAACATCGTGAGGAAACCGGCATGTTCTAGAACCAAAAATTCGAAGACATGTGACATCTACCAACTCGCACTGGGCCCGCGTGGTAGATTACAGCCCACTCCCTCTCGTAGAGAGGAGGCCTGTGTCCCAGCAGTGGGAACATTATAGGCTGATTATGCATACATATATATATATATATATAACATAACGCCTGTAATCCCCGAAAGATTAGGCAGAAGTGTAGTGTAGTGTGTGTGTAGTGTGTGATAGTACACCCTTAGTCCGCCAGTTATGTTTAAGTCCCATGTAATAGGGGGCGATCCTATTGCCATCAACCGGGCACAAATCCGGACTCCTGGCTAACTTATAGGAATCTTTATTAACTACCTAATAACTGATCAGGAAGCTAAATGGCTCTGATTACTACCATCCTGCTTGGTAACCATCAGTTAAAAACTGTGTTTGTGTTTCTTTTTACTGGAAAGTTGTTAAAGTCTTAGCGTTTATACTTATATATATATATATATAATAGACAAAATGATATCCAAAGCAAAAAAAAAACTCACCTTAATAATATATTATTTGATATAAATTTATATTTTTTATTTATTTTTATATTATTTGATCTAAATGATTTTGATATTAGACAAATTGATGTCCAAAACAATAAATAGAAATCGCAGCGAAAAATCTCATCTAAATAAAATATTATTTTTTGCAAGCAAGTCACAATACTGTTATATAAAACGTTATCTGTTAATCCACAACAAAAAACGGAACAAAAATCTATTTTCTGACAAAAAATATTAACAATATGGTTCCAAGAAAAACAGATTCAGCGCATAGAGCGTTAACTGTACCACATAATCTATTTTTGCTATTGAAACATGTAAAAACTGGAAACAGTAATGTTTTACAAAAACTTGACATGAAATGGCTTTAAAGTAAGGTAGTTACACGCAGTGAAAATTTACTGTTAAAACTGCAATTTTTCTTTCAAAAAATATCAACAGGATATTTTCGTTTACTAACTAAGGCAAGTAAAGAAAACACCCTACTGAATTGACTTAGTTTCTGCACAGAAAATTAATTATTACAATCACTCAAAATGAAGATGATAGATACAAGTGAATAGGTACCTACTGAAAAATAGGGCGAATAATATATTAAAAAAAAACTGATATATTATTAGTATATATATACTATTATTCGCTGAGTTGACGAAACAGTAGCATAGTTTAATAACCCGGAACTATAAAACAAAAGATTTTATTTAAAACACAGAGATTACATTATTTAATGAGTGTGACAGTGAATGCGTCAAAACTTTAGATTTCTTAACGAGTAGCTGTTGCCCGCGACTTCGTCTGCGATCTAGAATGAAAAGTAGCCCATGTCCTTTTTCAGGTCATGGCCTACCTTGTGCCAAATTTCATCTAAATCCGTTTAGCCGTCGTAGCTTGAAAGCGTAACAAACAATCATACAAAAAATCTAATCTTTTTTCTGTACAATATTAGTTTAGACAACCCCATGGGGTTTCCTATCGGGTTGTTAACCATTCTCTATTTTTCTTTAGAAAAAATGTGTTTATTTCAAATTTCAAGAGATTCGAGTTGACATTTAAAAATACACAATTTTTTTGTTGTGTCACAAGTTTTTCACAATGTGACAGCACATGTATTCAGCAATTTTAACAAAAAAACAAAATAAAAATAATTATGTCATTTGTAGAAATTGCAGTCAAATTAGTAAAGCAAAGTACCAATTTTACAATAATAATAAAAAAACTGAGAACGGTGGTAAAAAATGGTTCAAATTGTGGTACGAGTATGTCGTAGCTAAATATATGGTGATTGGACCCCGTAACGTTGGACACACCCTGTATAAGGAACTCTTGCGCAAAGTGTCATGCTTCTAGACCCAGTAGTATATGTTGTGCATTGTCTGTCAGTGAATTTAACTTATTAAGTAGTTTATTAATATGTACCTAACTACCAGGTACTTAGAAAAATCTTAAATTACATACTCACCAAAATTCTGTACATAACATATTACCGAACAATTCGAAAGAATGAAAAATTCTTTAATTTTTTTTATTGAATAATACTCAAGGTCTTTTGAATATTTTCGCACAATAGAAACAGTTCTCGAATGAATGACATGTATTTTTCATGTAAGAAAGAATAATATATATTATTTAGTGTACTTTACTCTAACAAGAACACTAACTCTCTTTACATCCTCATCATCCACAGACCGACTTCACCCACACCTGGGCATACGCCTCTGTTTTCTTGTGCCAATCCCCGCGCTTCAGCGCCAGTCTCAAACCGCACCCTAATTAAGCAACACACTGGTGCCGATTCTCTTGTCACAAAATTCTCTAAACTAGACTAAAAATCACTAAAATTTTGTTTAGTCCTGTCAAAAGACGATTTCTCATTCTGAAACAGACTCAAGTGACACAACTTAACTATATTTTAGTTTGACAGCACTAAGATGGTACTGAATAATTAGTTTAGTGAAAATGGCAATTTTGCTATTCTGAATTTGACGTTTTTAATCTAAAATTTTGGTTGTCTTAACTAAATCTGGCTAATTTTAATCGCGATTAAAAAGGTGTGGAATAAAATTAGTTGTCATGAACTAAGATTCACCACAACACCTCGACTTCAGGGGCAAAAACAGTACTGTTTTTTTTTTTAATTTTGCTTATATCTCGAAAACGGTGTGTCCTATCGCAAAAATAATGAAAATTTCGACCCCCTTTATGAAACCCTTAAACCCCTACAATTCTACACATTTTTTTTTTTTCATATTCTCTATAAGAAAAAGTGAAATATTCCATATATAACACGCCGAGGCTGCCACCCATGCGCGCCTCCGGCTCTAAAAAAAAATCACGTTGTAGGGAAAACAAGTAGGTACCATGTGGAGTCGCGATTGTCAAATTAAATTTTAGTTGCGTCAAACTGATTTTTAAATTTAGAGATATTTTATTGCAGAATAGCTCTAAGATTCTCATAGCCAAAAGTAAGGAATTTTAGTGATAGTTTAGTTAGTTTAGTTCGGTGTACAAGAGAATCGGCACCAATATCTATCACAATCTGAATAATTTTGAAGCCTATTGCTAATCCAATGCTTCATATGTTCGAAAAATCTGTCTGCTCAACAACGTAAATAACGCAATGAAGATAAGATAAGATAAGATATTTTTTATTTGCATAAAACATGGTATAAAAGGTGGTATTAGAAAATATAGATCAAACATGTTTTGCTTAAAACTAAAGCGTGCAAACTTACTTACTAAAAATACATTATGAAATTGAAATACATTACATAGATTTCATATTAAAAAATTCATTAATACCATAGAAATTATTATTATTAAGCCATTTATATAATTGGGTTTTAAATAACGTACAATTTAACGTTTTAAACATTTTTGGTAATTTATTATAGAGACGTACACACATAACCAGAGAGTTTTTATTATATTTCGCTGATCGAGGCAGTACATCCAGCACAAGTCTGTATTGGTCTCGCCTACTTCGAGAGCTTATTTCCTCCGCTGTTTTAAATAGTTCTTTGTGTTTTTGAACGAACATGCATGCTTCATATATATATAATGAAGGAAACGGTAGCAAACCAAGCTCTTTAAATATAGGTTGACACGAACGGTAAACGGAACGGTTACGGGTGAACGGTTGTTGAACTGTCAAAATGGAACCCATTCCTACTGTTAGTGTGTTACGTAACTACCCCGCAGTTTCTACCCGCGATGCCAACAGTGTCGTCTGTCAATATCAATGCAACTCTCTTTTACATCCTTCTAAATTAAAAAGGTGATCAAGCTTAGAAGGATGTTACGTGATCATCTACTTAAGTATATGAACTACTTATACTTACTCCTAATCAGTCTTAAAGCTCTATTTATAAATAAACAGTTGATAGATAAAGCCTTTTAGGTTCAAGATAAGTGCGTGATGATCGATTGTGGGAACATTCGAGATGGGCCGGTGACAGTAAGTTACATTTACGTGGGGACCGCTTGATCTTTGCTTAGCGTACGCGCATGAGTTTGATAGCATCTGCAGTTGGACGGAGCGGTTTTGATACTATTCTTGTTTGTTTTGAAATTTTTAATACAAGTGATGGTGGAATATTAGTTCAGATATTGTAATATTTATTACTATTCAATTGAGGTTAAACTTTGTATTTTTTTAATATAAAACTTATTAAATTGAATATTTAAAAGGTCCCTTATCAAACAAAATGTCATCATTATCTACTATAAAAACTTATTTCATAAAGAAATACGGCTAGAAGTACCACAACACAACATCACGCATATATTCCTCAAAGAGAAAGGCAGAGATAGAACACCTACATCTATTTATCTACGTTTAAGTTCCAACTAATAAGGTTTCTAAAGTAATCTATAACTTTTTTCCCTTCTGAAGGCAAATCGACACAGTGCACTTCTACATATATCAATTTGGAACCTCATTGCGAAACACTATCTCGATACAGGATACCCTAGTTTAAGGACAGAGTTTAATCTATTGTATACAGATTTCTGCAGCATCCAATAATGTTAAATGTCCTTTAACATAAAATAAAAAATTGTGAACGTAAAGTAGAATTATCAGTATTTTTGAGAAATAAAGATATTTATTTATTATTAATAAGGGTTGAGTTTATTCCGATAAGCCTGGCACACAGCCAAATTACGGCCAGAAAAGTACCAAAAAAGATAACCTCAGCTCCATGACAAGACCAATAAGCAAAATAAACTAAAGCAACGCTAAACAAAAGAAGATTGCAACACAATACACTATCAAGACTACTTTGTCATCCTATATAATCGAAATGCCTCTCCCATACATTACTCAGACATACATTATAATATAATCCACATAATCACATTTCTCATAATAACGTCATTAGAATTAGTGCGGTACCTACGACGTGTGCGGTCGGGTTAAGTAACTAGGCTCGGAAATGTGCGGTGTGGTCTAATTTGTAGACTTTAGCGAATTCCTTCGAATTGAGGATGTAGTTCGGGAGTTTTATTCTATATTTTAAGGAGAGAAGTACCGTCAAACGGGGTGTATAGGGATGCAGTGGTGAAGCGAAACGGAACTTTAAAAGGGATTTTAACATTGAAATAATATAGTTTGTTGCCAAAAAGGACTCTATTTTATGAGTCTATTGTTGCCAATAAACTATATTATTTCAATGTCAAACGGGGTGAATAGGGATGCAGGGGTGAATCGAGACGAAACTTTAAAATGGGTTTTAACATTGTAATAATATATTTTGTTGCAAAAAAGGACTCTATTGTGTTTACTGGTTGCCAATAAACTATATTATTTCAATGTTAAAATCCCTTTTAAAGTCTCGTCCCGATTCACCCCTGCATCGCTATTCACCCCGTTTGTACAGTAGTGTAATTTCTAAGATTAACTTCAGAACTTGAATGGTGATAAACTATTGTTAAATTCGACTGTGAAACAGGCATGATGGTGCGTAGCGCCATAGCGCGGCGACGTCGAAAATAACCTTCAGGGGCCTATTTAACCCTGCTAGGGTCGCGGATTGTTCGAAAAAGTTTCCGTGGCCCTGGCACACAGGCAACTTATGGAACACGGGTAAGTTTTAGTCAGTAAAAGTCTGACACGCCCTCCTGCTCCGCCCAGAGCGCGAGAAGTTATTTGATGATTTCCCACCAAAAAAAGGGGCCTATTTAATGACAAATCGACCGGTGATAGGCGATCATCCCACAATCTTACGATTTCATAGGTTTTCTGGTTTTCGTGAAAATGTTACAATTAAGTATGTCATTTTTTGACATTGCATTTTCAGTTATATATAGGGCTCAGATTTCATAATTTTGTAACATCTTTAAGTCTATTAGGACACGTACCTAAAGCTGCGATGATTTTCTAATTTCGATTTAAATAAATAAGTGAGATTGACATAGAATTTGTACCTATTATACAAAAACATTAGGTGAGCTACGCCTCTAATTAGGTTCAGGAATGTTTGAAGTTTCTCTGAAACTGCTACAGTGACCAATTAAAAAACAAGA
Organism: Griposia aprilina; assembly: GCA_916610205.1. NCBI lineage: Eukaryota > Metazoa > Arthropoda > Insecta > Lepidoptera > Noctuidae > Griposia > Griposia aprilina. The sequence goes on from OU744302.1 coordinate 17,124,514, forward strand.
AGGAAACTGTTTGTTAACGTTTAGATAAAGAGAACACAATCGATATAGCGCCAAACAAAGAACCCCAGTGGTTGTGTGCCCACTTGGTTCTTCGAGACATCGCCAAGCGGTTGGTCGACTCTTCACGTGACCAGAGGGCTGGCCTATTTTTTATCCAATAAATCAGCATCGCCACACAACGAGGCAATGCTGCCAGCCTTTTGGGCACTTTTCCTGTCGACAGCGATGCGGACGAATTTTTTGATGCCTTATGATTCTTTTCTTCTTTTTTTATTTACATGTACATAAAGAAGAACTGAAATCAATTCTTATAATAATAATTGAATGGTCTAAATGAAAGAACTGCAAAAAATACTAGAATTTATAAAGACGACATTGGACATCAATGCCTCAAAGTTTTTCTCATCAGCTAAGTAATCCATTAGGCATAGGTTTCCAACAGGGGCGGTACCGCCCCCTACTGGGCACTGGAGATTTTCATGGGGGTGGTAGGTAGAGAGAGAGAATTAATTTTTAATTTGTGATTTTTAATAGATAATAGACAGACATATCAAATTGGTTTATTTAACTATTTTGTAAAAGGGGGCGTAGGTTTTTTTTTCTTGTAAAGGATTACCGCCCAGTAGTCCATAAAAGGCTGGGAACCTATGCATTAGACCAACCCAAAAAACTACCAAAAGTCACGAATAAGCAACGTGTGTGGAGCGTTAAACGACGTCTTATTACTACGTGTAACCAGAGGTGAGGGGTCGGCTAGATGTCATGAATGAACGGTGGAAGCTCGTGCCTTCAATTCTGAGAAGAATATTTTATGGGCTCATTATAACATCGATGTGTGGTGGTGAATATGGAATTCTATGAGTGTATAAAATTGTAAGAAATATAGACAGGTGTGTCCAAGAACCAGAAATACGTCTGACATCTATCAACTGTTATTGGGCCTGCGTGGTAGATTACGGTTCTTTGTTTTTTTTTGTTTTAAGTAATCATCAAATGACCCGCTCTGGGCGGAGCGGGAGTGCGTGTCAGACTCTTAGTGACTAAAACCCACCCGTGTTTCTTCAGTCGCCTGTGCGCAAGGGTACCGGTAACTCTTTCGAACAATCCGCGACACCGGCAGGCATCGGCCCTATCGGACCCCGTCAATGGTGCTGACATCTCCTTAAGGCGCGCGTGGAAACGGTGGCCGGGAATCAGCTATTGGTAGATTAAAGCCTAATACCTCTCACATAAATGGCTTGAGTTTCAGTAGTGGGGGATTATAGTCTGCTATAATGTTCTACTGCTGTACCATTATAAAATATGCTGTTCGAAAGGGTTAAAATTGCAGCAGCTTAGCATTACTTGAGATGCCTTAGAGCAAAAACATGGAGGGTTAAGAAATTGTACTAAATAAGGGGATTGTTCTGTAGACTGACTTACTAGGACTAATAAAAGGACATGATGTATTAAAACTGCATAGAAGCTACCACCCAAATTATAGAAGTACGAGATAGACTACTCAGTATCATGGACCTTAATTTTTAACCGACTTCAAAAAGGAGGAGGTTCTCAATTGGTCTGTATGTTTTTTTATATGTTTTTTACGCGATATCTCCGGCAATTGTGGGTCGATAGGGTATGCTTCAGGGGTGGTCCCATATAAATTTTATAAACTTTGCTTGGGTAGCTTTCAGTTAGCTTCAATAATACGTAATTTTTCCACTTAGTGTATATTGATGATGTTATAATAGGTTTCTGTCACTGTTATTTACATAGCAAGTAGTGGCATACGAAATTGAGTGTGGTAGGTACTACCACAACTAAATAGTGAAAAATTTAAACTTTTTTACAAAACAAAAACAACTGTATTCCAAAAAAAAAACACTACAAAGTGAAAAATTACTTTAAGTAATTTCGGAAGCCGGTGGAAAAAAACGAAAATACAAAACCAAAGACAGCGACTTCCGGAATTACTTAAAAAAATATCACTTTGCAGTGTTTTTTTTTGGAAGTCGGTTGCTTTTTTTTTGTAATAAAAGTTTGGTGCTGCCAGCCCCAAAGAGCATTATGATACAGTAACTATTTATTATTAAGGACGGCAATGTAGGCACTCGTGCCACATTTAGTCCATTAAACGGGTTTTGTGTCCTCTAGGCAATCACATTAAACTTTTTCGCATGCGAATTATATAGTGAAAAGAGATACAAATAACGCAAAGTCTTTCCATGACTGAAACACGAACGGTAATGACATATCGAGTCTGAAGATTGTAGTAGCAGATAACATAGGTTGCTGGCTCAGACCGGTGACTTTTACAACTGGATCAGAATGCTGCGCAATGATGCACTCAACGTGTTCTAATCGATTTGTCATCAAGATCCGGAGATATGGGGAGATTTAATAATATGTTTGAAGATGATTTATCGTAATTGATTCAGAGGGAATGGATTTTACATTTGAATGTATGAGAATTACAATAATATTAAACAAAGTCTTAAGTTATGAACGCCTTCGTTGTGTTAAAATTGCTTTTGGTTGGGGGAAAAAGTTGCAGGTTTGAAGATATACTTTCGCCAATACCTGTGATGTTGCCATCGGCATGCTAAGAAGAAGTAAGTAAGTATGTGTTATCTTAGTTTTCATTGTAATATGCTATTTGAAGGCGCTCATTTCGTAAAAGTTTTAGGTGATAAAATGGTTCAATCTTCGTTTTTGATTAAGAACATTCTCGTCTGCGATAAAATACGGGACAATGAAACATGCAAGCATACATTATTCGTGAGTTCCTGGATGTTTTAACCGTACGGCAATAAAATCTCCACACATGACGCCCAAAGGCAAAAGGAGTATGTAAGGATCGTAGCAGGTTGTGTAGTTTCTGCTTACCCCCATGGGAAGGTGGCGTGAGTTTATGTATGTATACGTATATATGTAAGACAGCCAATTAAGAAGCACTCACTTCAACATCCATACTAAAACCAACCACACGTGGTCACCGAAAAACAAGCATCCCAAACGGAAAATAAACTCAACCCTACCAATACCGCCGACAAAATAAATAAACCCTTCAGCGACCACATAAAATGAAGTCAATTTTCCTCAACCGTGTCCCGGCGAATTTTCGCGAGCGACGAAAATGTCCCGGTTTAGCCTATACGTGTGTTCCATGGGTAGCGTAGGGGTGACGTAGACACGTTATATGGGTTGTCGTATGAACTCAACAGGTGGCTGCCCGTAGGGTTAAACAGTGTACGCAGTATGTTATGGAAAATGCTCTACGTGAGTTTATTTTTTTTGCGTATGTGTCTCATACGAAGCAATATCTATAGATGGTTTAAAAAAAATGTAGCAAGTATAGCGACCAAATTATACCAAAAACGGACGAAAACTTAATTGTGAATCATTCTCAGTTAAAAATAACTCGTGTATAGCAACCTAAAGTCAAACAAAAGATTACATTAAAGTACCAGATTTAAAATGTTTAATATAAAAATGTACAGTAAAGTACAATTCTTTACTGTACATTTTAATAATGACTGATTGATACAAATAAACAGAAAAAGAAGAAGAAACCAATGCACCAATAGTACCCGTAGTATTAAAGGAACAGTGTTGGCTGTCCTTACTTTATTATGATGAACATTCTAGGAACTAATAAAGTAGAAGAAACCTACAAAGTTTGCGGAAATTACTTGATTCTTCGTACAGCGAAGTAAATTGATATTTTTTTCTATTATTTCTAGTGCAAAACGACTGCTAATTTATTATTCAAAGATTTAAAAAAAACTCACAATGTGCGCTTTAATAACTGCTACCGTGACAATGTTATCGTGGACGTCTACGTCCGCGTCAAGTTATCACGATAACACATGGAAGTAAAATGTACCGTAAAACGGGGTGAATAGGAACGCAGGGGTGAATCGTAACGAAACTTTAAAAGGGATTTTAACATTAAAATATTATAGTCTGTCGCCAAAAAGGACTCTTAATGTGTATACTGTATTATAGTTAACCGATTACGTGCCCCTGATGGCAACAAATTATATTATTTAAATGTTAAATTTGCTTTTAAAGTTTCGTTACGATTCACCCCTGCGTTCCTATTCACCCCGTTTTACCGGTATGTAATTATAATTACGAAGACGCTTTTAAATTTCTGTCCACGATAGCGATAGAACGTGCCCGTATTTCAAAACACTATATGGACGTACACGTCCACGATAATATTGTCACGTTAGAAATTATAAAAGCGCAAAATACTGGTAGATCAAATCGAATTAAAATATCGTACTTTTACAATACCAAGGATATGCACAAAAAAGAGGCATTCTCACTTTTGAATTTATTATTCGGTCTATGCGAAACCGTGTAGGTAATCTGTCTGTTTGTCTGTCGAGATGAGACTTTAAATATCAAGCTAGGATTTATTTTAATATTATGTTTTCATCGAAGCAGATCAAACCTGGTGATAGTCAAAATGAATAAATAGGTACCGTAAAAAACGTACCGAGCAAAACCTCGGGCACAACCAATATTCAAAATAATAAAGTAGAGCATCTTTCACAGCTTACACGAAAAATGTTTTCTCATATGTCGGGAAAAGCCGAGGCCAACGTGTAGGGGCCCGTGGCAGGCAATTTACGTCATACTTTTGTTTTACGGGGCCTACACCGAATAAATTTCAGACTACCCTCTTTCGAGAGCATTATAGTGAGCTCATGAATGTGATATGGATTTATAGGGATATGTGAGTGAGGCTTTATTTTGTGCTTGGTTTATGGTAAAGAGTGAGTTTTGTGATTCAATTTGTGTTGGTTTTGTTACTTTATTTTGATGTTCGGTAATGTTTTTGATTTGTGATAGTTGTGCAATTGTTTAAGGGGCTATCGAAACGTTTCATGTAAGAGCGGTTCTGTACTGCGTCCGATCCAAATCCGAATTCAAGATTCGAGTTCAATTCGAATTGGGAATGTTCCATATTCGGACGGGACGAATAGAGTTCGGATGTAGTGCACAACCCCTCATACAAATAGTAACAATGGCTACTTCGACCGACATATCTCGGCTTCGGATCGGATGCAGTGCAGTTGTGTAGTTTTTTTTTAACCTGTTATTTTTTAAGGAATAAAGGTACCTACGTAACATAGGTACGGAAAATATGCCAAGCAAAAATACATTCTATTTTTGACACCGTTTTTTGGTACAGACGTAACCTGTTATAATTAAAAATGTACCGACTAGTCGATTAAAGACGCCTTTTCGTTGATTTCAAGTCAGTGGCTAGTCGGCAAAAAACGCCGACTAGCTTTATTACTATTTCTATGTTTAAAAACAGGTGATTGGAGTAATTCATCAACTCGTCCTACATGCCTACGGCCCATTTGGGACGACTTGCAGAAAATCAAAATAAATAATATTTTCATTCTGCAACTCGTCCCACGTTATAATCAAAATGAGAAAGGTACAATCAGCAGCAAAAGTGTTAGTGTGGAAATAATAAAATAAAAAAATGTTAGAATATATTTAATCACCACAACATTGTCACATAAACAGAAAATATTAAATCATCACAAATTTGACACCAATTAACACACGAGGTAATAATGAACATTCATACATGTATGTTTAATAATAATAAACCTAAAATTATAAAATAATACGCAATCGTCCAATTCGACCAGATGCTGCATAGCCTAAATGGAGCCTCTCGGCGGGTTGACCTCGGCATGAATTTGGACTAGACGACAATCATGTACAATTCGCACGTCTTGCCGAGTCCAATCCACATCGAAGGGTCACTTCTCGAAGTTGTGAAGGAGTATGTCTACCTAGGGCAAGACATCCAGCTCGGTAGACACAACTTTGAGAAAAAGCCGACAGAAGGATCCGGTTGGTTTGGGCAGTGTTTGGAAAACGTCGTCAAGTCTTCTCGTCACCAATCCCGCAATGTTTGAAGACTAACGTCTTCAACCAGTGCGTGCTGCCCGTTATAATATACGGTGCCGAAACGTGGCCACTGACAGTAGGGCTGATCCACAAATTTAAGGTCGGTCAGCGCGGTATGGAGCGGGTTATGTTCGGGGTTTTTTTAAAGGATTAAATCAGAAACGAAGTTATCCGGAAAAACATAGCTTGCAGAGTAAGCATTTTGAAGTGGCAGTGGGCTGGCTATGTGTTTCGGAGGACCGATGACCGGTGGAGCAGACGAGTCCTGGAGTGGCGACCGCGTATCGGCAATCGTAGTGTGGTACGCCCCCCAGCTAGATGGACCGACGACCTCAAAAAGGTAGCTGGGGCCGACTGGATGCGGAAGGCGGCGGACAGGGTGTTGTGGCGCAGCATGGGAGAGGCCTATGTCTAGCAGTGGACTGCAATACGGTGAATTGATTGATTGAAGCAATCGTCATAAAGATAATAATGAACAAATGAAATAATCAACAATTTTAAAAGATTTGACTTTTATACATATTATGACTGAAATATCTTTTCTTACTAACTGTACCAAACGTTGATAAAGTTTAAAGTTCCACACAAAAAGAAACGTGGGACGAGTTGCAGAATGAAAATATTATTTATTTTGATATTCTACAAGTCGTCCTAATTGGGCCATAGGCATGTAGGACGAGTTGATGAATTACTCGGTGATTGAAATGCAATCGTAACCTTCATTGTTAATCATTTTTATTTTAGAATTAGCCTCAGGTAATGTTCGTGTTTTTTTTTCCCAATTGTCACCCGGTGGGCAATCCATGTGGGGGTGACTGGGACTATACCCTATTCAGTAGTACAGTCACAGTTGCAAGGAACGGTTTATAGTTATGTTTAGTTACTTGCATAATTATAAGAACAAGAAAGAAGAAGAAAATAAATATATTTGACCCAAGTTAAGGCACACAATGTGCACACAAAAAAACCTTAGTTATAACAGTACTGTGTGGCCTCACGGATGCGTCAAATAGGCTCAACTTAGCATAATTGCCCAACAACTAGTGCTTGACGCTGGTTTTCAAATGGACCTAATGTTTCGAGGACAACCAGGATGTAAATCAGTATCAGTATTTATTACCAACTATAGCTGCACCCCTCGGTTTTACCCACAAGTCTCGATACCGAGGGAATATCGCAATAAAAGTGTTATATGTTGTGTGTTGTTGTTGTGTGTGGTGTTATGTGTTGTATGTTGTATGGTGTTGTGTGTGTGTTGTGTGTAAGTGGTGTGTGTGTTGTGTGTTAAGTGTTAAAAGTGTTGTGTTTGTGTGTGTGTGTAAGTGTTGTAAGTGTTATGTGTTAGTGTTAGTGTTAGTGTTAGTGTGGTGTGTTATCTATGTCATGGTTTACTCATGTGCCAAATTTCATCTAAATCCGTTCAGCTGTTTTAGCGTGAAAGCGTAACAAAGCAACATACATTTTATTTTTTCTCTATATAATATTAGTTTAGACTGGCTTAAGCCCGCGGCTTCGCCCGCGTGGATGTCGATAATAAATTAAAGTAAATTACTCCTTATAACATAAGCTATCTGCCAATGAATGTCCCGTCAAAATTGGTCTAGCCGTTTCGGGCATTAGCCGAAACAATCAGACAGACAGAAACACACACACAGCAAAAAATTTAAAAAAAAAATGTTACAAGTTACCTTATAATAATAATAATGCTTTATTTGCCAAAATGTAGGTGTACAAAGAAATATGATGTTAATATAAATGTCGCCCAATTACATTCTACCATTACATGTAGTGTGCAAATATTAATTTCAGAATACATTAAATTATTAAAAATGTCATAATATTCCTTCAGTTCAAAAACGTTACAAATTGTCTGATTAAATAAATGAATTGCAAATATTTAATTTCACAATACATTCCATAATTAAAAAATGTCATACATTACATCAGTTACCAATATGATTATTATAAAATGTCAGATTTTATGTATTAATTGAAATGTTAATGTCCATGAATATTGTTATGTCAAAATAAAAATAATAATAGTAACTAAATGTCAAATAAAAATAAATATAAAATATATATAAACCAAATTTATTGACATTACTTTCTTTCTTCGACATGTGACACAAATTCATTAATAGTGTAAAAACATTTTTCTTTAATATAGGTACTTTCTTATGCATTTAGTAAATATCTGTTATTTTGACATTACAAGCAGACACTTGAATTGATTTTATTAATACAGATAAAAAGCAGCACATTACCATAGCAAAAAATTACTTTTTAAACACACACAACAGAAGACGAAGAAGAAAAAAAAAATAGGTTTATTTGTCACAGAAACATGTGCATACAAAAAGGATAATTAGCCTATTAATTAGTTTATTAATAAAGAAAAATAAAAACAATATAGATCTATAATCACGATCACGAAACAGAAATAATCGACAACTGCACGTCAGGATGAAGAAGAAAGAAGAAATCTCTAAACTCATCACCCACTGCTGCAGAGTCTTTACTTAAGGAAAACGTTCCTGTATGTGATTCTGAATTTCATTTCCAATATGTCACCTGCAAAGATATAATTAAAACCTTTCACACATTAAATGTTAAAAAGACCGCAGATCTATGGGGTAATTCTGTGGACGTTGCTAAGTCCATAATAAACATTGTAGCACCTACTTTAGCTGTTATTTTTAATAATTGTATTGATCGTGGTGAGTTTCCTGATCTTATGAAAAACAGTAAAATAATACCGTTATTTAAATCGGGTAGTACATCAGACCCTACTAATTATAGACCTATTTCAGTACTACCTACCTTTAGTAAAATTTTTGGTAAACTTATTTTGAATCAAATGCAAGGATTTTTTAATAATCACAAATTACTGCATAACAAACAGTTCGGTTTTACGAGGGGTCGTTCGACTACTGATGCCGGAGTTGAACTTTTAGGACATGTTTATGATGCATGGGAGGACAAATGCGATGCTTTGGGAATCTTTTGCGATTTGTCCAAGGCATTCGATTGTGTTCTTCATGAAACATTGATCAGGAAACTGCACCACTACGGAATCCGAAACGCCTCTCTGGATCTTCTTACTTCTTACTTAAGTGATAGGATTCAGAGAGTTGATGTTAATGGAAAAAGATCACCCGGATCGGTAGTAAGAATGGGGGTCCCCCAGGGCTCAATTCTTGGGCCATTTTTATTTCTTATTTATATAAATGAGTTGCCTTACCTCATAAAGGATAAACATGATATAGTGTTATTTGCAGACGACACTTCACTTTTATTTAAACTGAAACGTCAGCAGCTGATTACTGACAATGTAAATAGCGCCCTTGCAATAGTAGTTAACTGGTTTAATGTTAATAACCTACTTCTTAACGAGAAAAAAACTAAATGTATTAAGTTTACGATACCTCATGTTAGACAAGTAGAAACTAGTGTTCTCATAAAGGGTGAAGTGCTGAAACCCGAAAATACCACAGTTTTCTTAGGCATAACTTTGGATACCAAGCTTCAATGGGGCCCCCACATAGATAAATTGTCAAAAAAGCTTAGTTCCGCAGCATACGCCGTTAGAAAAATTCGTGGTTTAACTGATTTAGAGACAGCCCGTTTAGTATACTTTAGTTATTTTCATAGTGTGATATCGTACGGTATTCTGTTGTGGGGAAATGCCGCCGATATCCAGACAATTTTCGTTTTACAAAAAAGGGCAATTCGTTCAATCTATAAAGTAAGTCCCAGACACTCCCTCAGAGATAAATTTAAAGAGATTAATATAATTACTGTGCCTTCTCAGTATATTTATGAAAATATTTTGTATGCACATAAAAATATTAATCTGTTTAAAAAATACAGTGATATCCACAATATAAATACTAGAAACAAACACAAATTTATTGTTCCTACAACCAGGCTCAAGAAAATAGGTGGCTCGTTTAGATGCCAATGTATACGTTTTTATAATAAACTTCCTAGCCACATTCAAGATCTAAGCTTTAATAAACTCAAATCTTTTATAAAACGGAAACTATGCCAGAAAGCCTATTATACTGTGAAAGACTATATTGAGGACAAAAAGGCTTGGGATTGAGCTGCTCCAATAAATTTACACGGTGAATGTTGATTTTAATTTGCTAGCTATTTTAGACATGAATATTTACTGTAAAAAGTATTATATTATTTTCATTATTGAGAATATGAGGACTATGTGGGTCATTGTTTCAGTTATATTCTTGATCTGGCAGTTTAAGTAGTTTATGCGGCCTACCCAAATGTCCTTTCTTTGGTATTGTTCGTCGAATCGTTGAGCTCCTTAAGTTCTGAGTTGAGCTGCACAGTTACTGACAAATGCGTGCACTGACTGGACAGGTCCACTTAATCTGTGTGGTTCTTTCCTCAAAAGACCATTTCAGACACCAATCTACATGGTTCTCAAACATTATGTCCGATTTTTTATATACACATTGACATTGTGGAATTGTATATACACAATGACATGAGTATTTACTTGTAAAGTATTATGTTATTTTAATTATTGTGAATGTGAGGATTATGTGGGTCATTGCTTTTTTTTCGCAGTTAATTTTGATCATGATCTGGCAGATTGAGTAATTTATGTGGCCTACCCAAATGTCCTTTCTTTGGTATTGTTCGTCGAATCGTTGAGCTCCTTAAGTCCTGACTTCCTGAGTTGAGCTGCACGATTACTGACAAATGCGTGCACTGACTGGACAGGTCCACTCAATCTGTGTGGTTCTTTCCTCAAAAGACCATTTCAGATACCAATCTACATGGTCTTCACATGATCTGACCAAGATTATGTCTGGACTTTAAAAGAGACTGTGACCTCTGAGTTTGTTTCGGCCTTTCTTCTCAGAGTAGTCAGATAGGAAACGCCGACCTCATCTAGTTTAAAAATATGATTGACGTGTAAAAGTGTTTGTACAAACCTACTTACAGAAATAAAATCATTTATCATTTATTTATAAAGAGAAAGACGCCATAAGTAAACCCGTAAACACATTGTTCAACCCATTACTGAAATCACTTCAGCACACAATTAATTCACCACAACCACGTACGCAGAAAACGTTTACCGTAACGGTAACTGTTACGTAAACGTTTAACGTAATGTGTGATAAGTGATAATACGAGGGGGAAAACGCAAACCCCTTGGGATGATAACGTTACCCTATAACCGGGAATTTGATGGCGTTGCGTTGATGTGTGTAATAGGATTTTTGTGAGGTTTTAGGTTGTAAGTGAAATGTTGTGTGAATTTATTGGTGACATTTTATTAAAGATTTAGGGACAGATAAGGTTTTTTTTATGGAACGTAATTTTTTTTTGTTCATGAAGTTTTGCGTCAATCCGGCTTTTTTCTAGCTAAGTCTATTTCAAGTGTTTTGAATATTTTTGTAATTTTGGTCAAGTGATCACAACCTACCTAGACAGGATTGGACAGGTCCACTCAATCTGTGTGGTTTTACCTCAAAAGACCATTTCAGACACAAATCTACATGGCTTTCACATGATCTGAACAAGATTATGTCTGGACTTTAAAAGAGACTCTGAGTTTGTTTCGGCCTTTCTTCTCAGAGTAGTCAGATAGGAAACGCCGATCTCATCTAGTTTTTAAAATATGATTGACGTGTAAAAGTGTTTGTACAAACCTTCTTACAGAAATAAAATCATTTATCATTATCATTTACCCAACCAAATTAAGATTTGACAGCGGATTATCTTACCAGGGAATGATCCGGCATTGAGAAACTAGCTGGTAGAGGCACTAATAACAGACCTTGAAAGCTCCTGTTTGATAGTTACCGTATGAGAAGAGGTCTTTGATCAGCAGTGGACAATAAAAGGCTGGTATTATAATAAGGCTGGTGGTATATAGGGAGCAGTGATGGCCAAGTGGTATCGGCCCCGACTTACGAGTTGTAGGTTCGAACCCAGGCAGGCGCTTTACTTCGTGTAAATAATTTCATCACCACTGCTCTCAAAACGGTGAAGGGAAACGTCGTGAGGAAACCGGCATGTCCTAGAACCAAAAATTCGAAGACATGTGACATCTACCAACCCGCACTGGGCCTGCGTGGTAGATTACAGCCCATTCCCTCTCAATGAAAGGAGGCCTGTGTCCCAACAGTGGGAACACTATAGGCTAATTATGCATTATAATAAGGTATGTCTGTGTCATGAACACACACAATTATTTACTTAGCAAGAACTCTAAAACAACTCACAAACACACAAAGAAAGAAAGAAAATACATTTATTTAGCATAGCCTACAAAGCATACTACACAACATATACAAGTAAAAAAGAAAAATAAAATAAATAAACAGTGTAGTGTGTTGTGAGAAATTGGCAGGAAAGTTTGCCTCGCGGCTGCGCCAAATAAGCCCAGTTCAGCAAAAATGTCAGTAAACTAGTGCCTGACGCTGGTTTTCAATTGAACGTGACAACAACAACAACTCTAAATTATTCTATTTGCGTCTTTTGACAATGCTGCCCTAGAAATCATCCTCTTACCGACGAACTCCTAACCAAATGTCTCAAAATAAAAACCATTTAAAGTTACATTTACTTAGTTCATAAAACTTTTTACAAAAAATAAAAACAAACGACTTCCAAAAAAAAACACTACAAAGTGAAAAATAACTTTAAGTAATTTCGGAAGTCGGTGTCTTTGGTTTTGTATATTCGTTTTTGCTACCGACTTCCGAAATTACTTACTTATTTTTCATTTTGTAGTGTACTTTTTGCCGACTTCAAAAAAAAGGAGGAGGTTCCCAATTCGACTGTATGTTTTTTTTTATGTGTTAGCTCAGAACTTTTTCCAGGGTGAACCGATTTAGATGATTCTTTTTTATTTGATAGCTGGTGCTTCACATGTGGTCCCATTTAAATTTGATTACATTCTGACCAGTAGTTTTTGAGTTATCCTTAATACATATTTTTTCCACTTAGTTTATATTGATGATGTTTTTATAATTTCCTGTCACTGTTATTTACATATCAAGTAGTGGTATAAGAATTTATGTGGGGTAGGTACCGCAACTAAAAAGTGGAAAATACCCTATCTATTAAAAAATAATTTTCGAAATCGATCCACAATTGCCGGAGATATCGCGTAACAAATATACAAAAAAAAAACATACAAACGAATTGAGAACCTCCTACTTTTTGAAGTCGGTTAAAAATATAATCGTACCAGAACTAAATGATAAATGATTTTATTTCTCTAAGTAGGTTTATGCAAACACTTTTACACGTCAATCATAATTTTAAAACTAGATGAGGTCGGAGTTTCCTATCTGACTAAGTAGTCTTTAACTTAGCTTCCTACAAACGATCAAGGAAGTATTCCACATAGAAGCTGCGCACATACCATGCATTACAGCTATCGACACACGCCAACAACGACAAGTAGGATTATACTACAAGAATTGTTCATTAATCTGGCCCGTATGTGCCCGTAATAGGTACGGTACGCATGGTAAGGCATGCGTTCGTTGGTAAGGAATTACTTGCGAATGTCGGGTGTGGAAGGTTTGGAAATGTTTGCTCGTTCATCTAATTATTGTGTGGTGATATTTCAAGAATATTAGCTTATACGAGTTATTTATTTGATTGTCATTTTTTTTTAACTTTTCACAGGCTCTCCGATTTGATGTTCATAGATGACGTTGAAATCACATCGTTTCAGCGTTGCTATGAGTGTTTTTTTTTCTTCAAAAGTCACAGTTTTCATTGCATGGACACCTATATACTCGAAAGGTTTATGTAGTTAAATAAAGGTAAACAAATCATAAAAAGGGTTTTTCTCAAAATTAAAGTTATTTGCGATTTATACGATAGTTTCCTCTTTTATTAATGTATGTTGAACTTTATCATTTATTCGTAAACTATACTCTTCGTACATGTAATTGCTTGAGCACGATTTTTTTGCTAAATTTATAAAATAGTATAGTATTTTGTAATCTGTCTATTGTAAAGAGCCCAAAAAGACAGGTTCCCTAAACCTTTTAGAAAATACAACGTATTAGATAACGTTGCTAAATTGAAGAGTACACCTGTGACGTAGTATGGCAACTGAAGTAGCAGGTATTACGTTTAGTTAGTTAACCAGATGCCTTATAAGTTATGGATGAATTAGAAAAAATGTTATATGGTGTCAATGTATTGCGGCTGCAACCATACCACTGTGAGCGCAAATGGGATCAAGATTTAGGGTTTGTAGCCGAGAAAAATAAAATATTTAAAATGTCGTACCTAAACATTCTTTTGCCAGAGGCTTTAGCTAATGTGACTGCTGAGAATTGGAAAAGTTGCAAGGGTCATGTAATAAAAGAAGAACAGAAAATGTTTAAATTAGACAAAATAATTGATGATACCACTGAACGCTTTATTATTAATGTGACAGATATTTCCTAAAATTCAGATTCAGAATAGAGCCTATTATTATGAGACTCAAAATAATATGATTTTAACATTTGAAATAAAAGGTTTAACATCTACGAGTCACGTGGTTTTTTTTGTTTACCTTTATTTAACTACCTAAACCTTTCGAGTATAGGTAGAGTTCGTCTCCATTATTCTCATACTGAAAGATTGTCATTCAACAACAGTAGGTACCGTCTTTACTTGCAACTCCCAGAAAATACCAACAATTAATTAATTAGGTATCTCTGTTACATCACCTTCCGTGTATTTTTAGTCATGTAAGTATCTAATCTGACAAAATATTTCACACAAATTCTGTTCTTTTTTTACATTATATTCTGTAAATGTACCACAACTGCGTGGCAAAAGTGTCTGCACTTTGTATAAAAGCCCTCTCAGCTTCAATTCTATATCTCGCACAAGTCTTACGATTATTTCTGCGAGTTCCTAATCGGTATTCGAGTATCACATTCGTTCTGCTTGCAGTTTCGATTACCCCTTTAGGAATTGAATGTGTAAGATCCTTACTTAGTATCAAGGCCTTTCAGGATAGTATAGAAGATGATTTTGTTTTGATAAATTCAGTTATTGGTTTTTATAGTATACATGAATGGATAATATCGTGAGGAAAGTTTTGATTATGAATGTGGATAGCTATAATGCCGGTCACTCACATTCGCACGAATACTCGAATCCGCAAGTGTAGGACGACACTCGCAAATGAATCATGCAGTTTTTTTATTTTATTATTTTTATATTTTCTGTTTTTATGAGGGTGTTTAGTTTAGTTTCTGTTAATCCTGTGCGAGTCCCAGTAAACACTTTCTCTTCCTTTTTTCTATTTTTTCTTTCATTCACGGTTTTCCAAGCCGTGTTGGTTTTTGATGCACGTCAATCTGCGCAAACGTCGAACGAATGTTTTTGCGCATGTGAGTGACCGGGGTAAGAGTCGGGAAAGACACAAGAAAAGATAGATGGACTGTGTGGAAGATGATATGGCTAGACAGGGGGTGACTACCGAGATGACGACTACTCGTAATAGAGAAGTGTGGACGAAAAAGTCATTTTGCGCGGACTTCAAATAAATTGGGATAATAGCAAGAATGATGAGTCGAGATCTCGAGATAGATATTTAAAAAAATCACCTAGTCACTTTAGTACCCGTTAATGCTTTGAACGGATTACTAATTTTCAGGTTTGCGTACGACTTACATTTTCATTTAAAAAAAAAAAACAATTATTTAGGTTAGCAGTGGTGGCCCAGTGGCAACGGCCGCGATTTACGAGTTGTAGGTCGTAGGTTTGAACCCAGTCAGGCGCTTTACTATGTGTAAATTATTTCATCACCACTGCTCTCAACACGGTGAAGGAAAACATCGTGAGGAAATCGGCATGTCCTAGAACCAAAAATTCGAAGACATTGTGACATCTACCAACCTGCACTGGGCCCGCGTGGTGGATTATGGCCCATTTCCTCTCACCGAGTGGAAGCCTGTGTCCAAGCAGTGGGAACATTATAGGCTGATTATGAATCAAACATACGTTTAATAAAAAAATAAAGTGTTCTTGTAAGTAAACTATGCGGTGTGGTATTATTTTTGTTTGAGAGTGTGAGCACACTGTACAAAAGTTCAATTCGTTTTCGAACCACTGAATCAGAGAGAGCCTTGACAAATGGCGATCGTTTTCAAAACATTTTGTATTTCTACCAAGACATGATTGACGCAAGCTTGTCGGTAGCTCATGTCAGTCCTAGACATTTTTTCTATCGTCCCTATTGCTGATAGAATGTCACTTTGTCTAGGCCCTAAGGTCTTCGTTCGTCCTATAACTAGCCACCAATGCACGTGTCGAACAGTAAACAATCGTAAACAAAACAAAAGCACTAAAATTATTTTGCTGACCGTACATAAACCGCTATACGCTGTCTAATCTCGTACGGCAAGTTATTTGCGTGTTACTATCTCACGCACGCACTGCCCGCTTGTTTTGCTGACGCTACTACCATACGCGTCTCTTGCTATCTGTACCGCGGTGAAAACAGATAGAAATAACCTTTCTAAAACACTTAGTGCTAATTTACATTTGTAGGGAATTAGTATGGTGCAGTTAATGTTTCGAGCCGAGAATTTCAAAGATTAGTAATGATGTCATAAAAAACATATTTTTGGGCGCTTACATTGCTAACGCTGGCTAAACCTTACGAGATAGATCTAAATAATGTATGACGGAATTATTAATCTTAAAAAGGTCTACAGAAAAGTCCCCAATGGTATACAGGGTGTTTGGCAGAACGTTGAACATTCGAAAATGGTGGATAGGTGGGGTCATCTACTACTTACTCAGCCCTAATTTATTTGGCCTTGGCCCCTGGATAATTAAAATTTTTTTTTTTTTTGCTTTTCTGGTTTACCACTTTCTAAACTTTAAAGTGTAATGTTTATTAAAAATGGATAAAACAGGCATTTTTTTTTTGTTTATTATTATTAATGTTGGTAGATTCTTATAAAATTATTATATTATTCAGATGTTAGCTAGAAAAAAAGATATGAGTCCTCTAACTTACAGAAAGATGTAAAAAAATACTTAAATCTTAATTACAACATGCATTAAAAAAAAAAATGGGCAAATAAATAAATAAATTAGGGCTGAGTAAGTAGCAGACGACCCCACCACATCCACCATTTTCGTATGTTCAACGTTCTGCCAAACACCCTGTTTATCTATCTCCTAAGGATAACCCACAGTAACCATTTTTATCTTTTACTTAATTAGGTACAAAAAATTATGGGTTATTTAAGAAGCTGTTTGAAACAATACAGTATTAATCCTTATCCAATTAAATACGTTAGATACGTTGTGCATGTAATGTAGATATAGAAAGAAAAGAAAAGAAAGAAAGAAAATAATTTTATTTAGCACAGACTACAAAGCACAACACAAAAATAAAACATAAAAATTGCCCTTTACAGCATATTATCATTAAAATAAATATCTTAGAAGACATCACAGATTTAAAAGTGTAACATCTAACAATGGGGTTCGATATAGACCAGAACCCTAGTTACGTAACACATTTATCTATCACAATCTAAATCATTTTGAAGCCTAATGCTAATCCATTGCTTCATATGTTCGAAAAATTTGTCTGCTCAACCCCATTCCTACTGTTAGTGTGTTACGTAATCACCCCGCAGTTTGGGTATCATTGCAGAGCGAAGAAAGGATTAAAATAAAATATACCTATTCCTTGGACGATCATTTCGCAAAATAATGATTAGATTTTCGGCTAAACGTAACTGGCGAAATGTGGGTAACTTGTTTGCACTATAGGTACACCTCTACTTAACCCTTCGGGAAATAGAGGCGTGATGTTATGTTATAATATTTTTGGAATTGGCTGAATTGTTTAGGACTCGTCATATAAATATAGTTTCTTCGCGTGCCAATATGATTTAAAACAAAAAATTCCCAGTGTGGAGCAATGGTGTTATGTAGCTAAGTTACTAAGTGCTATTGATGATTAACTCATGAAATAAAAACTATTCGTCTGTCATACTCATGACTACTAAGCAGTCTAAATATTTTTTCACTCGTCTTGCTCAAAAAGTCCGTCATTGTAGTGTACCAGAGCGGGGATAAAATAGTATATTTTCCTCTAGGGGAAAAAGGTTTTTTTTTGTCTGTTACCAAATCAAATCAAATCAATTTATTTGTTAGAATATTGTTGTTACAAGGTGTTACACATAATTAGACGTCCATAATATTCTGCAACAAAAACGAGCCCACAAAAACGAAAACGTCTTCATAAGTAGAATAATCATGAATAAAGACTCGGCTTATTACTATTTAATCATTTTATTTTTGAAAATGGAACTGAAAGCGGCGGTCTCTTCGGTAGAATGCGTGCATTGCGTTGCGGCTACAGAAGAAATTTTAAAAAGTAAACTATTTAATATTGTATTGGATTATTTTATTTTCTCGCAATAGTAATGAAAAGTAGAGTGTAACACAAGGCGTTAAAAACCCATTAAAACTCGGTTTTTATTTACTCCCTCGCTAAAGCTCAGGAGTACAACTACCTCGTATATAAAGGGTCATTTTAGTCCCTCGTATGACAATCTACTATAGTGTTCATGTTCTGAATTCTTAGACAAGTCATTTAGATTTTGAAACAATTTCTACTTTTCTAAATGCATTTTGGACCAAATACCACAAATTGAATTTACCAGGCAACAGGCTCGCTATTTATTACATATGACTCAAACATAACTGGCGAAATGTGAGTATACTGGTAGGTACACCTCTGCCCAGCCCCTCTGGGCATTCAGGCAGGTTATTTTGTAATAAATTCATTTATTGTTGCAATCCTTTTTATGACAAAATATTTAAATAAATCCGTATTCAAGAAAGAGTTCCAAGAAAATTAATATTTTGTTTCAAAATATGAGATACGATTCCAAATATGACACAGGTCAGAAGCAGTTTAGTAAATACACACTGTGCACAAACTTAATCTTATCACTCATACACACACTTATTGCAATGACAATAGGGTTTAATTTTCGATAAATAACTATGTAAAATGATATTAGTATTGTAAATAGCATTGCTTATAGTACTCCTAAGTTGTTGGACTGTGCAATCAGATGACTGGACAATGCAGCGCCTAAAAAGATGTAGAGTGGTTATTGTGACTAAATGTTTATGAAATGACTGATGTTCTTGAGAGCAGCGGATTTGGAAATAAATCAATCTTCCTCTCGCAAGGTAACTTTTAGTAATATTATTTATTAAGATTTTTATACAAATATGTAGTACTCACCTATAAATCGCTTGCCGAGATCGAGGTCGAGGTTTGACGTGTTTTCCGAGGTAAGGGGGCTCGATATGTGATGGATGGTCACCCATCCACGAACCGTTCGCGGCAAATGTACCAAACCTTTGATCGACTTGTGCGGCTGTTATTATTTAGCCACTAGTATACTTACTATTTTAAATTTTCTGCGACACTTAATTGTTGTAATCTAAGTACCTCATCCAAATTCTTTACAAACCAACACCAACTCCACCCCACAATAATTCTCGCACAGAGCTCCTGATAAATCGGCACAAGTCTGCGCACATTACAATTAGACCGAATCTGTAAGGACATAAATAATGTAGACGTTTAATAAGTGATCCTAGCATACTTGCATATAGCGGTACCCGTTCTGATTGTACCTGATATGGCATGAATCAGACTTATTGCTGTGATTGTCGCTGAAAACTTGCTCGAAAGAATGTTTTGTATCAACAGCTTGTTGGTAATGTCTTGAGCAACTATGGTAATTATTATCCTGTGGCTAATATTTTGTTGATATCGCGAAAATGTTGTGTTTTTAAATAGCTATACATATATTTAATGCCCGGTACCTGTAGGTCACCTGTGGGTATAGTATTTGCAATAATGTTTATCTATTTCTTTAAAGAAAACTATTTTCTAATAAATTAGTTATTATTATTAATCTATGAAAAAGTCTTTAATTAACGTCATCTTTCTGCCCTTGTCCCATATATGTCACTTTGGATCGGCGCAACACGTTTTCTTATTCCAATCTCTCCTGTCAACTGTCATTAAAAAATCTTGAATGAATACTGATAGTAAATTCCGTATGCTGAAGCAAATTATTATTAATATTATAGGACCCGTAGGATGCTATACTTACACAAATTAGAGTTTTGTTATTTTTAGTTTCTTTTGTGCATTTAATTTATTTTGCCCTGACCACAGTAACGTTTGCCATCAGTTTGTGAATATCTAAGTTGTAATCTGTGGAAAATGTAGTGGGAAGTATATTTGCTAATTTAAAATTACCGTTTATTCTTAATTTACTACTGTTTGCTTTCCCTTCTGAAATAAAATAAAAATAATGTAGACGTTTAATAAGTGATCCTAGTTTACTTGCATATAGCGGTCCCGTTCTGATTGTACCTGATATGACATGAATCAGACTTATTGATCTGATTGTACCTGAAAACTTGTTCGAAAGAATGTTTTGTATCAACAGCTTTGTTGTAACGGTTTTTTTTTTTTTTGGGTGGGAAATTATCAAATGACCTCTCCCGCTCTGGGCGGAGCGGAAGGGCGTGTCAGACTCTTACTGACTAAAACCCACCCGTGTTCCTTCAGTTGCCTGTGCGCCAGGGCCACGGTAACTCTTTCGAACAATCCGCGACCCCGGCAGGCATCGGCCCTATCGGACCCCTTCAATGATGCTGACATCTCTTTGAGGCGGGCGTGGAACACGACGCGCCGTCGACCCGGGCCTGGTCCTTACCGGACGGCGAGCTGCCCATTGCTCGCCGTCCGCAAGCCCGCGCCTACGGTGGTGGTGGCGGCGGTGGTTGGTCTAAGAAAAGGTGTAGTGCCGTTCTTAAGCAACACTGGTAAATGGTTATTACCATGCTGCATTAATGCGTTGATAACAGTTAAACTGAAACATTCCTACACGCATTTTGCTGTGCCGCAATCGGATAAAATATCCCGAGGTATTTTCTAAATCAATGTGTATAATATTTTTTTGTTTAGCCTGTACTGTTCCATTGCTGGGCAAAGGCCTCCCTCAAATCTTTCCAGGAACTCTTATCCCGCGCCACCTCAAATCAGCCCCTGCGGTACGCGTCTAGGTCATCACGCCACCGCTTTCTGGGCCGACATCGGCGGTACCGTCCATCTTCAGACATCTCCCATTGTGTGGAGACTTTTTCCCAGCGGTCATCGTGCATGCGGCTGATATGATCCCACCCAATCCCATATCTATACAACATGTCCCGGAATTAACGCACACCACCAAACACCCCAATTAGAATATTATGTTATAAGCTTAATACATACACTGAATTTTTACTATTGCGTATAAAACTTTGTTTATTTATTAAATTAGACACAAAGCAACATAATTCGATCCAAAGAAAAGCGGCCACATTCCTCTAGATCGTATTTTGTTGCTTCGATTCTCATATGAAAGTTTATAAAAGGTATTAGAAAATTCTAGACACAATTACCGATGGTGCTTATTGAGCCGTTATTCAAAATTCCATCTCAGTCACGAGATAATATTTTTCTAAAGGAGTGGTGCTAGTTTTCCAGTGTGCGCACTCTTAAGAGTCTAGCGTAGTAGGTACTTCGTCCATTTTGGTTTGTTTTAACTGTACAGCGGAAGTGTGACTGTAATTTACGTAGTTTTTTTTTTTTTTGGAAATTAAATTTCCTATTTTAAAAATGACAAAAATTTATTGAGTAAACGATTCTGAACAAACTGCTTTCATAATGTGCATTCATTCAGTTACACAATGTATATAACGCGTTGTTTCTGATGCTCTTAGATACTTCACGTATTTACTTGTAAAGACGGGTTCTTGCTGATTTCGGATATTTACGGTAACATATATAAATACATATATAAATAAACAAAGCAACGGATTTTGATGCAATTTTCACCATCATTTAGAGAATTTATACCGGAAGGTTTATGTGTTTATTGCACTAATATATAACCTTGGTATATCACAAAAATCTCGACGTTTTGACATGTGAATGCGAAGCAGGGGCGGGTCGCTAGTTCATTTATTAAATACTTTTAACTATCCTCTTTCATAACCGTAATTTTTTGTAAACATTTTCTTTGTGTTTTTTTTTGGAGGTGTAAAACCGCGGTAATGAATTCAGTCATTTATGCGGCCTACCCAAATGTCCTTTCTTTGGAAATTAATCTTTCTTTCTTTTTTAATGTTCGTCGAGTCGTTGAGCTCCTTAAGTTCTTAGTTGAGCTGCGCGATTACTGACAAATGCGTGCACTGACTGGACAAGTCCACTCAATCTGTGTGGTTCTTTCCTCAAAAGACCATTTAAGACACCAATCTTCATAGTCCTCACATGATCTGACCAAGATTATGTCTGGACTTTAAAAGAGACTGACTTCTGAGTTTGTTTCGGCCTATCTTATCAGAGTAGTCAGATAGGGAACGCCGATCTCATCCAGTTTTTAAAATATTATTGACGTGTAAAACTGTTTGTAAATAATTTTATTTACTTTAATCATTTACTATAATCAGTTCCTTATAACTAGCGTTGTTTCAAAAAGTAGACCACTTACTAAGTACCTATCAGTTGCATTCTGCATACACCGCTCCCAATTATTTGATTGTACCTAATATGGAATGAGTCAATTTCTGCGTAGATTCCAATGTGTAAACTATGTAGCCATAAATTATTTGTAAGCCTTACTAATGATTAATACGTTTAATTTTGAGGTGACCAACTAATCGTTACAAGTTATTACGAGGTTTGATTTAGTTAATCGGTAGTCTTAATTATTTTCTTGGTATTAATTTACACTGTTTGTCGGTAAATAGGGTGGTCAAACTGGAGTGTATCGGTATCATTTTAAGTTGGATTGTGGTTGTGCCCGGTTTATACGGCTATACGGTATAACGGTTATTCAGACTAAGAAAATATTTTTGGTAATTAATCTACCTATCTAATAATTAAAAAAACTGACCAATTTTTAGGCTACCATGGTAGCATGGACGTTAGACTGACTTTATAACTTTAAATTCGGACGTCGTGGACGCGTGAGCGGAGTAATGTTATATTCGTTAGACAATAATAATTCAGCAGCATTTGTGGTAGTAAAGAGCTAGAGGTTTAATTAGGGTATTAACTGTATCTTCTGAGTTCAGCCACACCTAGTTAGGCGAGGCCTGTATATCAGAAGATAGAAAAAAAAACAAAAACTCTGACAGACAACTGACAGCCTAGAGCATTGAGTCTAGAAGCAAGAAGTTTTGTACAGAGGTTCCTTTTATGACGAAGGGGAGCACTAAGGAAGGATTTATAAAAAATCGCCTCCAAAAGGGGAAAGGAGGAGGAGGTATAGGATGAAAGTTTTTATGGAAGTTCGTAATTATTACCCATGGGAATAAATCATAAATAAGTCATAACAATTAAGTTATTAAAAAATAAGTGACATTCGAAAAGAAAACAAAAGCCTTATAGAATTTTGGGATCTAGTTACGAATTAAAATTTTCAAATATAAATGCATAAGTAGGTACATTAGGTCGAGGAAAAGTTCTTTCATATTTTATATACAAACTAGTTTATGCCCGCGGCTTCGCTCGCGTTAATTTAGAATTTGACAATCAATTCGGGTTCTATTCTGCTCAGAACGGAACATTATTCTAGGACGCTCCTATACACAATGTTGTATGTCCTTCTATTTGGCGCTAATACTTATAAGTTCTGGGTATTGGACACACGTGAGAATGCTACATATAGCTAGCCATGGGAAAAGCATGGCTTTTCCAAATGCACCCCTGCTACTCTAGACTCACAAAATGTATTAGGTACTTAAATAAAAATAAAAATAAACTCGTAACACACTACTCAAGTTTCTATAATAATATAATTCAATCATGATTCGAAAGACACGTGGCGCCATCTATTATCATAACAACGTTATTGTTGTTTTCCCTCGGGAACAGTAGTTTTTTTTTGGATTAAAGGTACCCTATGTCCGTTTCTATACACTTGACAACGTATATGCAAAAATTTAGGATGATCGGTTCAGTGGTTTAGGCGTTAAAAGGTAACAAACAAACAAACTTAATTTCGCATTTATAATATTAGTTACGATAGTTAGGACTAGTTAGGATGCCGGGGTCGCGGATTGTTCGAAAGAGTTACCGTGGCCCTGGCGCACAAGCAACTGAAGGAACACGGGTGGGTTTTAGTCAGTAGAGTCTGACACGCCCTTCCGCTCCGCCCAGAGCGGGAGAGATCATTTGATGATTTCCCACCCAAAAAAAAAGGACTGGTTAGGATTCAAGACTCAGAGCGAGCTCTTAGTCACACACAAATATTTCTTTTTATCCCCAGAATTTTTCAAATGGGTCGTAAGTTTTTGTGGTCAACTCCTAACTCTTCAGCTATGTCGTAACTACGAATATGATCTTGCTACACTTTTTCAAAAATGGCATCGTCTTTATCCGTAACAGGGCGATCAGACCGAGCTGCATCTTTGACATCAATATTCCCGGACTGGAAACGCTTGAATCAGCTTTGTGCTCCTCTTACTGACACTGCGTTAAATCCATAAACGACAAATATTTTTTGCGGCTTGTGTCGCATTTTTTCCTTTTTTGTAATAAAACTTTAAAATGTATCGAATTTCTTCGTTAGATTAACTCATTTTGGCATACAGTAAAATAATTGAAAAATGGCGGGAAATCGTTTATCTTTTTTATTTTTATTTTTTTAAATGTCATCTATTTAATGGTATCCAAACCAGCCAGATACAAACAGTATAGCCA
Organism: Griposia aprilina; assembly: GCA_916610205.1. Taxonomy (NCBI): domain Eukaryota; kingdom Metazoa; phylum Arthropoda; class Insecta; order Lepidoptera; family Noctuidae; genus Griposia; species Griposia aprilina. The sequence goes on from OU744302.1 coordinate 17,149,262, forward strand.
AAGTGGTTATACCAAGAAAGAACTTTATATCTATAAAATACGAAAAAAAAAACCCCGGCCTAATATGATGATTCTGGAATATTATACCTAATTTATCTAAAATACCAAAACCCTGAGCCAGCTTAATTATTGTAGTGATAGTATATTTGATTCTAGTTCAAATTATTTTGAGTTTACTAGTTTACTAAACAAACATAACGTTGACAAATTATCTAGTTATGTTTCCCTTTAGGCTATTATTAACAGCATACCTTTCAACTTATTCGTCAAATTGTAGCAAATACATGGTGAAAATTGTGCAACAGAAATTGCACAGCAGACAGAATGCAAAAAATTGCCTTTTTTACGAAAATGCAAAAATTTGCAAAAGAAGTTGTAGATAGCAAAAGTATATAATTATGTACGCACGACGATATATCAAGATATACATTTCCCGTGTAAGCTGAATTCTCATTGTACGAAAAGCCGATACAACGCGAGGTCAGCGAAAACTGGAAATGTATAACTTATGTCGTCGTGTGTACCTAAATAATTATGGGCTAAAGAAAAATTATGTACTGAAAAGAAAATACAAGTGAAAACAATAATTTTGTGCTTGTGCCTAAACCAAATAATTTAAGAAACTGCATATACAATTTTAAACATATTAACATACATAAACTCACGCCTTCTTCCCATGGGGGTAGGTAGAAACTACAGCACGCCACCTGCTACGATCCTTACATACTCCTTTCGCCTCGTTTACGTTCATACATCTGGTCATACACGAACACCGGTTGCGAGTACTACGCACCTGATATATATATACAATTATATAGATCTAATTAATTCCAAGTCATCAAATCCAGTCTAGCACAAGGTTAAAACAGACTATTAATCCTCTCAGCATCCTAACTACGTAACACACCATCTATCACAATCTGAATCATTTTGAAGCCTATTACAAATCCATTGCTTCATATGTTCGAAAAATTTGTCTGCTCAACAACGTAAATAACGCAATGAATGCTGTTGAACTGTCAAAATGAAAGCTATTCCTACTGTTAGTGTGTTATGCAATTACTCCGCTGGTCTGTATTATCGCATAACCCTCATCATAAGCAGCCTATAGTGTTCCCACTGCTGGGACACAGGCCTCCTCTCTTTGAGAGGGAATGGGCTGTAATCTACCACGCGGGCCCAGTGCGGGTTGGTAGCTGTCACATACGAGTATATTCGAATTTTTGGTTCTGGGACATGCCGGTTTCCTCACGATGTTTCCCTTCACCGTTTTGAGAGCAGTGGTGATGAAATTATTTACACAAAGTAAAGCGCCTGCCTGGGTTCGAACCCACAATCTATAACTCGTAAGTCGAGGCCGATACCACTGGGCCACCACTGCTCTCGCATAACCATATAACGAAACAAATCCGTGCACAAATAAAAATTAATAATACTTCTTTATTCGCCAAATCAATGTAACAACCTTGCACAATCGGTAATTACTATGGTTGTTAGCACAGAATTGATTCACTCTGTTTCCCCTACTAGTATAAACTGTACTACGGTGGACCAGTTTTCCTCGTTCTCTGTTAATGTTCTTAAACTAGAAGATTTGTGTCAAAATAATTAATTTGCGAACAAAAAAACTATGCTATTACTAAAAAAGCAATAAAGTAAAGTGCAGCAGAAATTAAATTAAGGCAGGTAAACATCAAAAAAAAAACATAAAATAGTGAACTTCTTTAACTGAACGATATTACGAAAATAACGACACGATAACTTAAAAACTAAGGACATACGCTTTGCATGTGACTATGCGGTCTGTCGCGTACAGCCTTCGACACGCTTAGGTGCCTACAAGTATGGCTAATGACGCGGAAAATGTACTAATAAGATGTGGCGATGGTCGCAATAAATAGGTTTCATATTTTAATTTGTGTGAGTAAAGATTATTGGTTATTAGAGGCATTTAATGTAACAGAAAAAGAATCAGGTTATTTTCAGTACTTCACATTTTGAGGGACACTAAACGCCCTTGGGCGTAATAGCAATAAAACTTTTATTGTGTCTCGTTCAGTTTCCGTCAAAATCAAAATCAAAATCAAAATATTTTATTTCACATAAACCAACATGGGCACTTATGAAACGTCAGAAGCTAGGTGCACGGTTCCAATTGGTTGTTTCCTATGGAGAAGAGCCGGCAAGAAACTCCACTGTTACTCTTTTAAAAATAAGGGGTTTTTACAATGTTTCAAATTACGGTGTCGATAGATATGGGAGGACAGTGTAGGCCTGTCAACAAGTAACAGGTACTCAACAAAATATAAAAAGGTCTACAAATCTACAGTCTACAAGTTAGGCCTACAACGTTCTCACATTCACATCTTCTCTAAGAAAAGGAATATAGAGCTTAGACCAATTACTTTTCGTGCGTTGGCGTGGTTTGGAAAAGAAATGTAGTTCATGCCTAAAGGTAAGTCTTGTCTTGTAGCAAAAGCCTCGCTACCCTCAGTGCAAGTTAGCTAATTTTGGTGTACTAGACGCATGCCATCACTCATGGAGGCTCCTTGAATTCACACTTTGACCTATTATTTTGAACTCGGGTATATAAGGTGAATTTTAAAGTCATAATTACCATACAAGCTAACAGATTGATAATCAGAGTTTCTGGTTGCAAGGTGCATTTCGCCCTTGATAAATGCTTGAGGTAATCTTTCATGTACCAAAAAATAGCACATTGACTGTTCTCTCGTACGGAAATACATGCGAAATAGCCATGCAGTTAAAACCAAAGGTCTTCACAAAAAGTTAGGTTATCACAATATTTTTTCTGTTGAGACTCGCAGTCAAAATCAAAAATCAAAATATTTTAATTCACATAAACCAATACGGGCACTTATGAAACGTCAGAAGCTAGGTGCACGGTACCAATTGGTTGTTTCCTATGGAGAAGAGCCGGCAAGAAACTCCACGGTTACTCTTTTAAAAATAAGGGGTTTTTACAATGTTTCAAATTACAGTGTCGATAGATATGGGTGGACAGTGTAGGCCTGTCTGTAATCGTCAACTGATTAAATCAGCCGTCCGGGGATCAAGATAGAGCTCATTCCTCGCTTAGCAGTAACAGTAAACAACGATGCTCCCTGATCAATTCAGTGTTAATGAATTTTAAACACTTAAAGAAGTGTAATCGAAAACATCTTTCATAAGTGGCATTTTTAGAAAATTGTTTACAGTTTTAATTATCCTTATTGTTAGCTTACTTACGACATCGCCATGTGAGTTAGGGTTTAACCATAATATACACGTGCGATAAAGTACGTTTTCATTTCAATGTTTTCAGCAACAAAAACTTTATATTTACTCCAAGCATTTCATTCCTGAAATGTGTCAACATAAATATGAAATTGACATAAAAATAAACAGGAAAGTGTACATTGAGTCGCGCATTAACGCATTTAACATAAAAATCTTTTTAATTCACACGTTTTTAGTCCTCTGCGTCCCTATTCTATTGCAGTTAATGTTTTAAAAGAAAATAATGACGATGAAAATGTTTACTTTGAGCGTGTTTTCAGGTGAAGAAATTAGAAGATCACCGTAGTAGATCTCTTTATTGGTGTTGTAAGAAATAGATATGTGATCATTTATCCATAGTTGACATTGATTGAGCAGTGAAGTGATATATGACAGCCAATGTCATTTTACTAGCAATGACATGAAAATCTTTGGAGGTTATAATTATGTCTTTTTTAATTGACGTATCCACGGCCGATAGGTAATCACAATGTCAATACATTCTAAGCCTAAAAATGGGAGTTCTACGTAAGTATACGATGACCTATTTCAAGTACAAAGACCAATTTGAATATTGCTAGCTGTTTTTGCTCTGATTTAATTCAACAACGCATAGATGTAACCTTATTATTGTTAAAAAACGGTGCATAAGACATTAAGATGATCGATTCCAAGAGTGATTATTCAAAACAGACAAGTCAGTGACAGTACAACTATCTTCAACAATATCAATTATACCACATACGTCACACCTGCCACCACACAAGTGGTCTGCCGACATCTCGACAAGCCACACAATGACAAATGACGTCAGACTTCAGAATAAGTAGACGAACCGTGTAGTCTGACGCGTCTGTTCGAATGGGAGGCGCATTAACGCGCGGCATTCATCAACCGACTAATGACACGTCCGCACGTCACACTGGTGAGGTGCAAGTTAAAGGAGGAGTGTGAATGGTGGGTTTTTTTTTATGAAAAGTAGGCCCCGTTGAGCTTGACTCCTAAATCACAGCAGTGCACAGTAGGACAATACCGTCTATAATGGATAATATAATTACATTAGATTAGGGCACGTTGTGGTAGCAGCTAAAGGAGAGCTGTCGAGGATCGAGTGGAATGGCGTACAAATCTGATAATGATGATGAGGGTTGTTGTAAACTGACGTCGGTATAGACTGTGAACTATGTCAGCTTAAAAAAGTCCTTTGTTGAGCAAAAGTTTCGTCAAAGACAGTTATAAAAATAATCGGATTTCATCTGCTTTTTTAATAATAACATAGCTTGGCTACGCAAGCCTTGGTTTTGTGTGCATTCAAATAGTAATTCACAGTCCCGAGAGCACAAAATAGCAAAAATGAAATAAGGCTGAGAATCAGTTCTTTTTCACTGTCAAAAATACAAAAGCAGCCCCTATGATTCACACTATGTTGAGCCCTACAGCACAGCGGTCAATGCCTCTAACACAATTTATATTACTAGATACAAATCGCTACCGCTTATAACTTGAAACGCATCATGACGGATGGGAATATTAAAACATTACATATTTTCCTTTCTTTTTTTTCTCCGATGGCGTTTTCAGGTCTCCGCCTTGCCTGAATAAAATCTTCAGAAGGTATACATTATAAATTGCTTTATAGGCCTAAGCTATACATTTATGTATGTATAAAACATAGTAGGTCGACAAAATTTGTGCTAAAAGATAGTGTAAGTTGTAATTGCGTCATAATTAACCCAATTACAGTTATTTTTTTTGCAGTTGGTATCCCTGATGTAACTTCAGGGAAAAAGGACGAGTATAAAGCAGTTTTAGGAATGTAGCGGCATCTACATCGACTACATCGCCATATGCGAGCTACGCGTCACACTGATGTCACGCAAAATCCTGCATCGCGCAAGCAGAGTTTACCGCACAACTAGCATATATACAATCGCCGGGCAGTCACCAACCAAACACAACACCCGTCTGGTCGGAGGATCCTCCCTTTTCTATGGAGGATGAGTGAACTTTACACCCTGTTCCTCATACCTCTATAGGAAGGTGTAGCCTTTGTCCCAATAGTTTTATTTTGGATTGGAGATCATTAACTGTAATTATGCTATCGGGGCATACAACTCAGTTAGAGTTACTGATGTGACGTCACTGATTTGTTGTTACCGAATGCTCCCAATTTTCTTTGTGTAGATATTATCTTCAAAGTAAAGATTTTTAGTGATCTTTTTGATAAAAAAAATTAAAGGCATTAAAAGAATAATGTCGTTAATTTCCCACGATCCATCTTTCACTAGGTCTTACCTATCCCACTCCTCTATCTATTTAAATGTGTACAAATCTTCAAGAACACAATATTGTTCTAAAACAGGCACAAGTACTGAACACTTGCTACGGTCGCCTGCAGAAATTGTAGCAGCTCAATTCAATTTAGTATTATAACTGGCGTAGGAAGAACTAGAGATTAAGGAAATATACACTATGGCACCAGTATCGCTCCGTGTCATAATATTATGACAAATTGACAAGCTTTCAAGGAGGTGGGCAGAGATATACATGATACGATCCTTACTTCAACGCTATAGCATATTATTTGTTCATCTGGGACACATGGGACCATTTTGAAGGTCAAATCGATCACGCGGTTTGCGTCAAGAATTGTAAATCTTGTAGATGAAGGGGTTGAAAAAAACGCCGGAAGCGTTCTATAGGTAGTTTCTACCTACCGCCTTAGGAAGAAGGCGTGAGTTTATGTATGCAAAAAACGCTAAGAAGAAAAATGTTGATATAACAAAACTGATGAGTTAGTTACTTCAGTTTCATCTACTCATAATGAGATACTACTCATATGATGAATAACAGCATCTTCTTGTGTTGCTAATAACAAAATACGATTGTCATTTGTCTTCCGAAAATGGTAATTGTATTACACTTATTTAGAAATAAGTATTGCACCTGGCTCTGTTATTTCCTTATAATAATGATTCTTAAAAATAAGGTGTTCTCTTGCGGAAAATACTTTCATTCTTATCTCAAAAAACGTGTAAACATCCTAACCCCGTTTCCACACTCTAAAAATATTCATAAAACTCCGGCGAAAAATGCTGCAAAAAATTCTTCCGCCAGCTTAGAGTCGGGAGAAATTCTAGACACGCTATATTTCACACTAGCGCCTTTTTTAAGAGGGTATTCATGCACACGTAACACCTGGAGTGGCGTAAAGGGGCTATTACCCGCCCATTACAGGCATTATGACTATGTCGTGCGTAATAGCCCCGGCTGTGTAGAATAATGTGTGAAAAAGCTGTGCTGCACTGAATGGAATGAATGGGAATGGTGTGTTTCAATTGTTTTTTTTGTGTGTGCGTTTGTGTGGCTGCTTTTCTTATAGTGTGTGGGTTTGTATGGATAGTAATGTGGTGGTAATTGATGTACCTGTGTATTTTGTAGTCTTGGGACATTTAAATAAGTAGGTATATTATGCCTTGCTTAAGAGAAAGTCGAACGCATCATATCGCACGAAAGTGCACACTTCCATGAGATGTATAGTAGCGACAAATGGATCTTATAAGTTAAGTAATTTGCGATAGGTTTGGGTTACCATCATGATTATTTCGCATTTTCTCCGATCGCTGATCTATTATGTACGAGATACATAACAGTAGCACAAGTCATTGTTATATGTCTTGCCAGCTAGCTGGCATGTCAACTAAGGCTTCTTCGACCACTACACGAGGAATAACATAACATCACGCCAGTACACCTCACCTCACAAGTATGCTCAGCAGGTGACAACCCAGATGCTCGATAACCACAGTCTCCATCCCAGCAGTGGCTTCGGCCGTTGGGTAGACACAACGGTGGATGAACTGTACGTGTTCTTCGGACTGATACTGGCGATGGGGATTGTGGTTAAGTCCCATAAGGACGAGTAACTGGGCTGCCACCTCTGACATATTTTATACTCCCGAGTTTAGCGCACATATGAGCCATACTAGGTTTTTACTGCTGTCAAAATTAATTCATTTCAACGATAAAAGTGCCATGTGTGCGCTAAACCTGGTTGTCTCCGAGGCCAGACTGTATAAAATACAACCATTGCTGTCACATCTGAATATGAAACTTCAGTCTCTTTAGAAGCCGGCGCGGAACATTGCACTAGACGAGAGTCTTTTGATGTGGAAGGGCTGGCTGGAGATCGGCCAGCTCATTTCAAATGAAGCTGCAAATAAAGGCATCAAGACATAAGAGATTTGTGAATCTCAAACCGGCTACCCGTGGTGGTTTGAGGTTTACACTCATAACAAATCTCCACCGCAGCAGATCGAAGATCCACTGGCGGCATCAACACCGTCAATTGTATTGAGGCTGGTGCATGGTCTTGAGCACAAGGGATACACATTGTGGATGGACAGTTTCTAAACGATACTTCAACCACTTTTCACCAGGTATGTTTATGTCCCATGTAATAGGGGCGACCCTATTGCCATCACCCGGGCTCAAATCCAGACTCCCGGCTGCCACTGAGAAATACTCGTGAAATACTGCCTCCGATATTAGAGAATATTTCTAATCAATATCAAAATGATATCTATATGCACTTGAGAAAAAAAAAAGTAAAATTGTTTATTCTGCACAAACATGACACACATTACAAAAAACATACACTAATAAAATGAAACCAAAAGCTTCGTACTCAAAACTTTAAAAGTTTGACACTGTTGTCTATTGGTTGATCTCAGGGCAGATCAAAACCAAAGACAATAATACACATTGCGTAATGCGTTTGCAATCTAAGGAAGTCAGAAATGTCGAATTTCTATGGTTTCTATCGATAATAAACCAACTAGAGTAGGTAAAGAGATAAACGCAAACTTCCTATCGGTCAGCTTTTAAAACGCGCCCAAATCTAGGTATTACATTACAAATACCATATATATCATTGGCTGACCAATCATATACAAATCAGGGTTATCGTTTTAACCATAAATAAGGGAACTAGATCTGAAACATAATCACTGTTCACCATAACCGGTATTTATCACATGAACTCACAATGTTTATGTTATGTTCTGAGTGTTACAACTATTTCTGCCAAGTGCTTGGGGTAGTTGGAAATGTGGGGCAGTAGTTGAAGTCTGTGCGATTTTGTGGACATTTAAGCCCTTGTGGACCTTTAGGCCGAGTTTTTTTTATTACAAACTATGGAAAAAGTTGAACCCTATGACTCGAACAATTTTGTAACCGTGGTTGTGAATTTTGTCGGACTCCTACTGCCTAGTTTCGGCCAAAGACAGGGTCGCTTCTTACTCCGTATCACTTATGGACATAACATTTTTCGGGGCCCGAACTAAGAATGAATGATAACATGATTTGACACGTATCCCTACTCCCGATGTGTTTTTTGTCACCCGATTTTTTTTATTTGTCACTTGTTTTGATGGACCAACGCCTTTCGAACAGGCCCGTATCTTCGTTGATGGACTCAGAGAGTAGATCCCCAGAACCATAATGCTTTGCTTCGGCACATATGGATGGGACACACTGGCTGCTTTACTTTTGGCATCACTCATGTCTATTTTACTTAACGCTCTCGAGATACATAGCTTCACCTAATAACTACTTTGAAGCCATGCTTCATCAGCGTGAATTACAGCAGGAATGGCTTTCATTTTGACAGTTCAACAATATTCATTACGTTATTTACGTTGTTGAGCAGACTAATTTTTCGAACATATAAAGCAATGGATTAGCAATATCCTTCAAAATGATTCAGATTGTGAATGATAGTGTGTTACGAAATTAGGGTACTGATACTTGGTTGATCACTCATTCTCAGCAGCTGAAACATTTCAGACCTTCAGATTTTTTGTAATGCGGCTACAGCCCTTTTTATATTCTCCAGGGCCTCAATTCTGTATGGTAATTATTATTCCCCGCGTAATCTTACCACGTGCAAACCACGTCAATACTCGTATTGTATCATAGAGAATACGTTATTAGCAGATGTCGTGGTTAGATAAGGAATTGACGTGGTTTCGAAGTAAGGAATCGTTAAGTGGTCATAGTGAATTAGGGCTCAGGTAAGAGATGGTCTTTCTTTTTACAGCCTATAAAACATTTAAAACATTTTGACAGGGTTGGTTTTTTTATGGATTTCCGCGTTTGGATAAGACAGCATTAACGAAACTATTACTACTGCCCATCACCTGCCTAGTGCTCGTAGGCAAGGCGTTAAGATATCGTATCTCGGACGCTAATGCAGTACTAACTCATGTGCACGCGCCGTTAGTGTGGCGCAACTCTGACTTACAGCCGCAACAGATATTTAGTTTGTTTTGCTTTTCACGCTTTTGTTAGCAAATGTAAAATAATACGACCCTTTTTGTTTTACGGCCGGTGGAGCAGAATTTAGAGACTTAACCATTCAGGCCAGCATATTGCTGTCCACTTCAGAATGCGGGCCTATCAAAAGTTACGTCAGAATTCACCGTGCTTTGCCTTCTGCCTTCAGTGTATGAATATCTTCTTGAGTTCGTGCAGTTGCTGAATGAATTGTAGCCTCTATAATTCAGGCCAATCATTCCCACGTATGAGCAGAGCCATGTCGTTAACATATGCTAAGATGGCGTATTTAATGTGTAACCTATTTCAAGGATTAATTTGGAATCTGTTGGTTAGCGGCAAGATTTGATGCGTTTTGAGGGATCATCATTATTATCATGATCATTGATTATTTTTTTAATCCCCTAAGGGGACTTATAGATGTCCGTAGGTGTGTCCGAATCAAAATATAATACGTATCAGAATACAAGCGCTGCGGTTTTTTTTTTAATATCGCAGCGTTTTGCTGAGATAGGAGCCTTTTTGTTAATGTTGTTAGTTTTAAATGCTCGTTTTAATTATTTTTTTAGTTTTTGCTGTATGTATTTCCTGTACGTTTCCCAAATAAAATATTTTTCTTTATTTCTTTTCTTTAGATCTTCAGAAGGGATGTATGGTGTAACGCACCGGTGTGTCATAAGAAGACTTGGCAAATGAGGACACACCTCTGCTCGAAGTTACAGATAGTACCTGTTGTCTTCTAGTTTTTGCTTTCCATTTTGCGTCAATATTAGGATGTAAAACCTCTGATGAATACTTGAAGAACCAAAAAAAAAAACAGCATCATAATCACACCACCATATCTCCGAAACCCACGTACCTGAAACGGAAATCGAATCACAAACAGTCAACCAATAAATTTGTGACTTACAAAATCGATCTGCAGTTTCAACATACACTGCACATACATATCTTGGTGGAAGATAGACAACGTTGGCGGGTGCCTAAGACAGATCACTGACAAATTTATGTGTCGGATTATCTTATCAAATCGGGCACCATACGGCTTTATTGCTTGTGTATGGAGGCGAGGCATTGCGTTGTTTGTTATTGCCTCGCCGTATATTAGGTAAGGCAATATTTGGTATTTGGCAATGTTGGGATATGTCTTGTCTCTATTTATATGTTCATTGGCTATGGGGGTGTTTTGTTTAATGAGGGTCTATGGATTGGGGTCTGGCAATCAGATGCATTTTGAGACTCGTTTAAGTTTCATGTATTTTCAAGCTTATAAGGAATCTACAGGGTTATTGGTTATATGTCAGCAATCCGTTAAGGGGATGTAGGAGAGGTTATTGCAACCGAATGATCTGACCCCTATGCAAGTGTCAACCATTTTCGGGTAATTTGACATTTTAATTTTTTTTGAAGATATATCTGGTATCTTATTGTATCTCGTTGTATAGCTGAGAAGTTGTACATGTTTTTGGAATGTTCTGCCGATAAAGTAAGCCAAATTTTAGTGAAATATCTTGCTAGAGATCATAGAAAATTGTAACACTATTAAAGATAATTGTCATTTTATGGTTGATTATTATGTATTGAAGAAGAAGAGAAAAAAAAAACGCATGGTTTTTTTTTAAATATATTTTCAAAGTTGTGTACCGCAAAAAAATATAAAATGTTAAATAACTCGAAAATGGTTGACATTTGCATAGGGGTCATCAGGGGTCGCTTAGTTGCAAATGACCTCTCCTACATCCCCTTAATGGATTGCCGACATATAACCAATAGACTTCATGTCATTGATGAGTTTCAGTATTATCTACTACAACTGTTTATTTTTCTTTTTTAATAGCCATTATTTTCCCACTCCTGGGCAAATACCTCCCTACTCTCCTTCCTTCTCTCTCTGTCCAAAGTTTATTTTTATATCGTCATTGTCAAAGTTGCAGTTATCAGTTGGCAATGTCACTTATTTTATGTCCATGATCTTTGGTCAAGGTCAGAGTAAAACCTAACTTTTTAAAGCAAAATAGGGCTACCTCGATGGAACGGCAGCTGGGTGTGGATGTGGACCATTCGGTTCCCTACAAAATGGTTGAGCTGGATGGTCACGCGTCATGATCGTGAACGGGCGCCGTCACTTGAGACTGGACATCTCTTAACTGCCACGGCTTATTTTTTATTATTCTTATATTTTGATTTCAAATTTTTTTTTTACATTGTTCTCACATATATAGAAGCAACAAGAATAATGTACCAAGGATTTTGAAATATCTTGATTTAAAAAGAGTGTCCTTGGAGTTTCTTGCCCGTTCTTCTCCATAGAGATCTACGTTTTGGAATAGACAACTAGCTTCATAGACTAACTGACCGACTCTTTGACAATTCAAAAGTGCCTGTAAATGGTTTAATTGAAATAAATGCTTTGAATTTGAGTTTGAAGTTTTGGGCCGACAAGATTTGAGAAAAGTCGGGCCAGCGACACGAAGAAGAAGAAAGCAAAATGTACAAGTAGTTGCGAAGGGAATCATCCATCCCTACTTAAAATCGGAACGTATTGGTAAATTAAACAAAAGTTTTCGTCCTAAGACACTATCATAAAGTTGGTCAAAAATCGCACAAAATTTATACCACCTCCATTGTCCCTTAGGCTTAAACCGTCTATATTTAAATACACTTTAAGGTGAACATAAAAATTCGCGTTAAACCGCGAAGTGATACGGAATAGTGTAGTGAAAATAAAGTCCCAAATAAACTATCACATACAATGTTTAATCTTGTTTCCTACAAGCCCCTTTGTGTGTAAGAGTTAGGTCATGTCGATAGGACGAGCGGATTTAGATCCTAAGCAACCTTTGAAGAAATATGTGGAAACAATTTCGGTTGTTGTAAAGCTATCTACCATGAAATATCATCATTATCCTACATGGAATATGACACAATAAGAAAGCTATGTCAATTCTGCTGATACCCATAAAAATAAATGTTTATACATAAAGGCTCACAAACAGGCGCGACGCGACAGCGTGATGCCATGGCACCGCACGTTACGCGACACGCGGCGCCTTTGTATCACGCTGTAGCGTCGCGCCAGTGGGTACGAGCCTTAAAGTAAGGCCAACGAGACGAGATAAAGAATGTAAACAAACTTTCAGGGGTTCATAACATTTTTATTTACATAAACTTTTTTCGTGGTGGATTGATGTTTCAAAGGTTGTATAGAGCTGCCAGGCTGTGATTCCATAATTAAAACCAGCAACCACTCACAATCAGTCACAAAACAGTACAATCACAAAACAGTAAAAATCTACAACAAACACTAACTATAACGGATTAATAAGAAGTAACAACAAAAACCTAAACAGATACGAAAAGGAAAAATTTCGTATCACTTCGAACGTTATCCAAACAGGAATGAACTTGTTCACAAAGAAGAAGTGCGGACCAAATGTTGGTAGCTGCAGTACCAACCGCCTTCCTGTACCACGAATCACACAATGACAGCCGTCGTCGACCTACTGACGTCATTATTGCGTGCGAGAAAAAAGGACAGACATAATAATCGCTCGTTATCGTAATGTAACTTTGTAAAGGTCAGGTTGTTTACATATTTTATCGCGTCTCGTTGGCCTTACTTTAGATGAATACTCATTAGAATACATATTCCGCACTATACTCCATTTGACAAAAGATTATAAATTTAAATAAACCTTTTTTACAGTCCGTTCAACCGATTTTGACCTCTATTGCATTGGTGCAACAAATGGCAGCTGCAGTAAACAGTTGGTATTGTAACCACGTTTTTGCTTCGAATGCCATCTTTATACCTACGGAATAGAAGTCAAAATCGGTTGAACGGACTGTAAAAAAGGTTTATTTAAATCTCTAATCTTAGTTAGTGAGTTATAAGTTAGATGCCAAAACCTCTACGTCAAGTAATAAGTGATTATAATTTATTGTTGTGCGAACATCTCATGACCGGACTCCTATGATCGTTAGCATATTGCTGCACTATTCCACCCTGTCTAATACGTAGTTAAATGATAATGTTTCATCGCACCTCAAATGAAAACCACCTTGATGCCTGTTTGTTTACCCAGCAAACAAGAAGATGCACAAAATCAAAATCAGTTAATCTGATCAGAATTCCGCCACCTCTCAATAACCCGCTTCCTCCCGCACTATACCTTAACCCTAACCGCCACGTTGTGACGACACGCCGCACTAAATCAGTAACCCGATACGGTAGTATCTGTACGTGTCGGGGGTTCGTGTCCCGTGCAGACCTGTCGCGGTGACGTGTTTACTTCACGCCGCGCTGGAACAAGCAGTTGTGTAACGCGATCGTGAATGTAGGTGATGCTGGAGAGAGTTAGGTATAGGTTTTAAGGTGTTTTTGTTGGTGAGGTGCGGTAAGATAAGATGGCTAAATGCTCATGTCCTCAGACGTCATTCAGCTTCAGCAGTAGTATCTCTGCGAAAGCGCAGCTTTGCGTAGCTTTTTATTAAATTTGACCACAAAATTATCTTGGAAAGCTGCAATTTTATCGGTGTTTTTTTTTATGAGAACCTTATTTCCGAATTTGGATTTCTATGAATGAATAAGAACAGCATCCTAATGGCGTAACACACTACTATAATGTATCAGAATTTAAATCATTTTGAAGCCTATTGCTAATCCATTGCTTGATATGGTCGAATAAATTGTCTGCTCAACAACGTAAATATCGCAATGAATGTTGTTGAACTGTCAAAATGAAAGCCATTCCTACTGTTAGTGTTATAAGGCTACTGCAAACAGGCGCGACACGCAACGCGACTCAAAGGCACCGCCTGTCGCGCGACGAGGGATGTCATTGTGTCGCGTGCGATTCGCGCCTCTTTGAAGGAGCCTTTATGCAATCGCCCCGCTGCTCTATTTGTTACATATCGTGTCAATTGCGAAAAAGCTTTTTTCGCATATTTGCGTCAATTGTTTTCAAAAGTAGGAAACTAGGATTAGTATTATTTAGTGTTGGGCATCGGATCGCGTTATCGAACCCCTTGGAAATTCTCAACTTGAAAAATGAATGATATCTACCAACCAACAAAAATTAGCATCTAATATTAAAAAAATCATAAGCCAGTTTCTTTTTCTTATGCTTACTCTGAACCGAATGCAGAAATCAAGAGCAGTATAATGGATAAAAGTCCATAGTGCGCGTGCGACTTTAACGAAGTGTGAGAAATGCTTTAAAAAGTTTACGATAATCACTGCTACTCGTTATCTGCAGAGAAAAGATTCTAAACTGTTGACGGATCCCGTGTTACTTTCAGTATTTCAATGGTTTGGAAGAAATGGAAAAGATGTAAGTTTCCAATCTGCAATTTTTCTTCAAAATACATAGTATAGGTATAAACCTATAGTATTTTGAAGAAAAATTGCTTTATCACGTAAAAAAAAAACCCAAAACGAAATTCTTTTCAAATCTTACCTTTCTAACCTTGTCAGACAAAGTAATGTAAATGTTATAGCCAATTTATTTTGAAAACAAAAAACTTAGGGTATTATCGATTTGCCGAAATATTCCACTGACTGCTACTTGATTATTATCATACTGGTAACTTCAAGCAGTGGCAAATGCGACGCCATTCCTATAAACAAAATTCGTAACCAGTCTGTAGTATAAGTGAATTAAACACACGATGCATTAGTGTATAATCGCAGAACACGCTGCGACTGATCGCGTCTCTCGTATATCGGATAAACGACGCCGTTACACAGAGCTAGTGTCGCCGAAACTATACCTATGTAGCGTGAGTCAATAGTTTTGATATTTGCTTTAAAATAAAACATGGTCTTGATGGTCTATTTTGGCTGAAAGTGTTACCAATACGCGCCAATAACCTTAAAGTTGGTGCTAAGTTTGAGTATGAATTAGGCTGGCTATTAATGAATGGGTGAATGGATGAATACGAGTAGTAGGTATATTGGAACGTTAAATAAAATTCCACAACCATCTAATACGTATACTACAACTGTAGTATCTAGCAACTAAAGAAATTGTAGCGGCTACTACAAACGCCACATGCGAGCTACGCGTCGCGTCGCACTGACATCACGCAAAACCGCGCAAATAGCTTACATACATCGTCCCGACATCAATCGTCGGGCAGTTGCCCACCAGACACGACACCCATCTGGTCGGATCCTCCCTTTTCTATGGAGGTATGAGTGAACTTTGAATCCTGTTCCTTATGCCTCTATAAGAGCATTCATTCAAAAATTAAGAAAGGCCATGGAAACGACGTATAGATTGCGTGAAAGATGATAAATTTTGTGTATAATTTGCTGAGATGACGACTGAGAGAGATGTAGGTATAGAATAAAAAAACATGTTGCACAGAACAAAATGGACGCTGACGAATTTGCGGGTTCACCTTCGTAGAATCAACTTACGGATCCGTATTACTAAATTCATTTATCTTCTGACTTTGGACTATTTGAAAAAGTTCGACAGTGTAGCAGAATTTTTATGAAAAAACTTCCAACAGCTACTCAAAACGAAAAGGATCACACAAGTGCACAGCCATTATGTTTGTTTTTAAGCGAAAAGTCTAACGTTCGGGTAAAGTGTGAAGAACACGGTCTTCGACGTTTGATGTCGGAAACGTGTCTGTGTTTATAGAAAACTTTCGTGCGAACTTTGATTGCACGATCTAACATCGTGACATCATGTTGGACGTATTATTATGATTATGACGATGCGGCAATAATTCTTATGCCTGCAAAACTTATAATGCCAGAATAGAGTTAGTCCTCTTCTTAGAAGTCAAAATAATTAATGAACAGAATCTAGTAACAAACAAAAAACTAATTTCAACCTCGTTAGTCCAGTGCTCGTAAGCGGGGCTGCCGAGCCTGGGCCAGGACTCCAGGTTCATGGTCAGGCATTGTGTTATTGGGTTTTCCATCAGGAATTTCTCAGTAGCAGCCGAGAGTCTGAATCTGTGAACGGTTAATGACAATAAGCTTGCCTCCTATTACATGGGACTTAAACATAACTGGCAAAGTATGAGTGTACTATACACGTCCTCTGCATAAACTTTCGGGGGATACAGATTTATGATGTTATGAACTTTTTTTTATCAAAAGCAACTGTGTAATTTTGAAAATGAAACCTACTTTTTCGCTTATTTCACTCCGTTTTAATGCCATTTAATTGCACGCACCTAATTACGTTACTTGGCACTCATATTTTCATGAAAAGTGATAATAAAGTTTATAAACTACGTTAAATCCCTGCATAAAACAAAGTATCAAAACTTCAAAATCCGCAAACAAAAAACAAAATGGCGTCAGCACAGCGTTGTCAGTGCACACATTACGTGTGACATACTGTGTCATTGTGTACAACGGCCGACTTAGTCGAGTATTAAAGGAAATTATTTGACTAGAATTAGGACGAAACGGCTTAACGCCCACCTCATGATGTCTGCAAAGGGATTATGAATATTTATTGGTTATAACTTTAATGTTTGATATATTGGATAGAAATTGGTTGGGATTATTTTTGCAGGAAAACGCGTGGTAGTGAATATATATAATTAGGAAATATATTTAGTTTTGGATCGGAATAATCATAACATCTTTATGCATAGGTATTTAAGTAAAGTGGAAAGAAGAAGACCTCTTTTAATTAGTTGGGACTTTCAACAATTTAAAGTCTTTTTTTATAACCTAATACATATTTTCCCATTCCTGGACAAAGCTCCTATAGACTTGCAATATTCCCTATGTGTAACCTTCGCTGATAATCTCCCATAGAAGTTTCAAAGTCATCTCGCCAGCGTTTCCTAGGCCTCCCTCGGCGACGATGCGGACTTTAAGTACCGGCACCAAAAATCGATTGCAGTTTTCTGCTTAGGCCAAAGTTTTCTCTATTACTAATTTAATTCTCACTCCACAAAGCATCCAATCTCAATTGAACCCAATAATGAACCGTTTACACAAATTATCGCCCATACGGCCGACCCCCCAAACAAATTAGCAACATTACCCATCACATATCATTCGGGCAATCGTGATCGCCGCTAATTGCCCGGGCCGACCGCGATCCGATCACGAAGGCACATCATACACATTAATCATAGACATATTGATAAACAATTGCCCTACCTTAAATGAGGGGTCAACGCTGCCTTCACGGCGAAACTTTTTGAAGCCACCTTATTGGCTGATTCAAACAAATTCCAACCTTAGCATTGTCTGATATAGCTGATAGTCTTTTGTTTAAGATGACAGTTACCACTTTTGAAAATGGATTTCTAGGCTTGATTTTTCCGGACCCATCCATTTGGAATTTAAATCTTATCGAATTAAACTTATGGTTTGTTTTCGGGTGGGTTGTGTTGTTTCATAGATGAGGCATGTTGTCGGCGAAGCTTTGTCGCGAGCCGACAAAGGGGGCACGTGGGAACGTGCGCGTGCGCGTTCTTCCTGCTAACAGAATAGTGCTGTAATGTATGGTTGTTGTGTTATTGTTGATCGATTTTAGTCGATTATTTTTTAACATATATTATTATACTACTACTTTGGAAGTGTTTAGATGAAGCAAGTGCTCGAAACACGTACGAACATATCGCGGAAATGACTATAATTTTTCAAATGGATTTGGGGGTCATTTTAATTAAATTTTATGATGGACAACCTCACCTGTTCCTCTGGTTATTTTTTAGTAGGCTTGCTTTATAAATCAAAACTATTTTCCTAATCATTTATGGCGTGTGCAAAGAAAGTCGTCCTTCAAAATAATGTTATCCAAATATCTACTCAAAACAAAATCAAACTATTAGCGGTCTTATTACAAAACAAGGCTTTTCTTTAGACATGGTGGTTCTAGCCAGTTTTTGAAATAAGAACCCGAAAGAAATTGAACTATAGTTCCTTTTACAAAACTGATAACTTAGTTCAGTCTTAGGTTGTCAATTTTATATTAAGAACTTTACTAACGTCATAACATTCGAAATACAAAAACTGGCTCGAAAGTTTAAGCTCGTGCTAAAGTTAGATCGTGTTTTGTAATAAGACGGTACGGGTTTTCCTTCAAACAACAACAATCACATTCGCCTTTCTATAACTAATCACCCTCATCACCAATTACGATTGTAACGTGATACAGTTACAATAAAACTAATTGATTGAACTACACAATAGCCCCACAGTGGGTTACTGTTAGTGGTGAGCAAACTTTGTAGCCCCATGTGGTATGTAGTTAGAAGTAGTTGTCTTTTATGTATAGGATATTAAAAACTCAAACTCAAATCATTTATCCATAGGCATATTATAAATTCGAAAGTAACTCTGTCTGTATGTTACCTTTTCACGCCTAAAGAACTGAACGGATTTGAATAAAATTTAGCAAGGAGATAGAAGGTATCCTGGGGAAGGACATAGGCTACTTTTTGTCCCGGTAGCACGTTCCCGTGGGATAATTTCCAACATCCAAACGGCAGAAGCTAGTTTCAAATAAACTACAGGCACTTTTGAATTGTCAAAGGGTCGGTCAGTCAGAAAGATGAAGCTAGTTGCCCATTCCAAAGCATAGTAAGTACCTAAGGAGAAGAACGGGCACGAAACTCCAAAACAACAAAACATCACGCCTTATATCCCCGAAAGGTTGAGCAGATGTGTACACCTGGGCACGCCACAATTGCGGCGGTAAGTCCCCTCTTTGAGGAGTGGCTTGAGAGGCGCCACGGCGTCCTCACCTTCCGCCTGACGCAGGTCCTCACCGGACATGGCTGTTTCGGGAGGTTCCTGTTTCGGATAAGGCGGGAGGAAACGCCCGGGTGTTGGCATTGTGTGGATCGACCGGAGGACACGGTGGAGCATACAGTGGAGGTCTGCCCTGCTTGGGTGGAGCACCGCCGTGTCCTCGTGGCGGCGATCGGCGGCGGCGATCTCTCGCGTCCGGCCCTGGTACAGGCCATGGTACGGAGCGAGAGGGAATGGGAAGCCGTCACCTCCTTCTGTGAAGCAGTAATGCTCGCGAAGGAGGAGGCGGAGCGCGTGAGGGTGCGGCAATCGTTGCGCCCTCACGCCCCTAGTCGCCGCAGGAGGAGACACCCTGGGCGTCGGGAGTCAATTGCCGACTCCCGGCCACCGTAGTCGCGGGCTTGCGGATGGCGAGCAATGGGCAGCTCGCCGTCCGGTAAGGACCAGGCCCGGGTCGACGGCGCGTCGTGTTCCACGCGCGCCTCAAAGAGATGTCAGCATCATTGAAGGGGTCCAATAGGGCCGATGCCTGCCGGGGTCGCGGATTGTTCGAAAGAGTTACCGTGGCCCTGGCGCACAGGCAACTGAAGGAACACGGGTGGGTTTTAGTCAGTAAGAGTCTGACACGCCCTTCCGCTCCGCCCAGAGCGGGAGAGGTCATTTGATGATGTCCCACAGAAAAAAAAAAAAAAAAAAAAAGATGTGTACACCCACATTTCGCTAGTAATGTTTAAGGTCCATGTAATGGGGGGCGAGCCTATTGCCATCAACCGGGCACAAGTCCGGACTCCGGGCTGCTACTGAGGAATTCCAGATAGGAAAACCCAATAGCACTTTGACCTCCAGACCTCAAGCTCACGTGTAGCGTTTGCGACAAGGACCAACGAGGCGGATATAAAAAAGTTCTATGAAATTAATAGATTTTTATCATCACTCCACTGATGGACACAGACCTCTCCAAGCGCACCTTTTGCCGGAAACATATGTTTGAGAGTGCCCAAAGTTCGAGTGAAAGGTGCGTGCAAAAATGGAGTGCCGAAAACCAAATAGGTAAGTACCTATTTTATAAACCAGTAAATTGCACAAAAATTGATAGCGTATTGACCTCTCCCCGCAATATGACACCCAAAAATAAAACTGAACTTAACCAAAGCACACGCTCAATTAACTTTCAAAACAAAGCCTTAAAACGAAATAAAAATAGTAAATTCCCGTACGGACCCCACATGCGTTGTGTTTCGCCAGTCATGCCCAAATGAGTCGATCCTATTAACGATATAAATAGCCGAATATCATCGCGGCTTCGGGAGCCTTCGGTTACTGGAAGCGACGTCGATTTGATTGGTGAGTTACTGTTATTCGAATTTTGAAACTTTTGCGAATACGGGATATTTAGTGCCGTGTACCTACTGGATTGGGCAACCTACGCGGGGTAATTGCGTAACACACTAACAGTAGAAATAGCTTTCAATTTGACAGTTCAACAACATTCATTGTGTTATTTACGTTGTTAAGCAGACAACTTATTCGAACATATGAAGCAATGGATTAGCAATAGGCATCAAAATGATTCAGATTGTGATAGGCTCGTAGATAGGCTGTTACGCAATTACGGTACTGGTACAATTTTTTCGCTATCTCGACTGGCTTCATTCAGATACTACATATCTGGCCTCCACAACCAACCCAACTCTGACATCATTCAGAGGCATAATTATTTTCAGATGATTGGATAAGACCACCAACACATTTTACAATTTTAATGTTTGTTTGGTTACTAGTTCAAAATCAGACCGAATTTTGATTGACATATTAATAACTAGCTTCTGCCCGTGGCTTCGCCCGCGCGGATGTCGCAAATTATCCTACGGGAACGTGCTTCTGGGATATAAAGTATTCGATGTCCTACCCCAACTCATGGCCTATCCCTATCCTAATAACTTTTAAGCGGGTAGACCAATTTGAATGACATAAATACTTAAATAAATATTCCCTCAAGATACGGACTCTGACAATATTTCCAATTCCTTAAATCTCTTAAAAAGAGGTACGCAAAAATACAATAATCATGTGAATTTTAAAATAATCCCCCATTTTACAATCTTGGAGGAACGCTGAAACAAATATTTTTTATTTCTTACAAAAAACAAAAAAAAAATGAATTTTCATATCCCTAACTTAAGAAATGCTAAGTTTCATCCCCTATATGGGTGATATAGGGGATGCCTTTAGCATTATTTTTGAGACAAAAGTAGCCTATGTCCGTCCTCAAGATGCCGTATAACTCCTTGCCAAATTTTATCGAAATCCATTCATTTGTTTAGGCGTGAAGAGGTAACATACAGAGAGACGAGTTTCTTTCGAATTTATAATACATATTAGTATGGATTTGGTTACAAGACTAACAATATTGCAAGTAAAAACATGATTCTTCCCTTGTTCAGTGTTTACCCATCCGTGTACGTTCATGTAATTATATCTTTAATAGAACTACATTTTAGAGCACATCCAGCATCCCTACATCAATAATTTATCAAAAATATCGGCGGCCAACAATGGCCGCCGATACAAATGCCACATCAAAATGCCTGCTCTAACGGAACCATATCGATATGAACCCCTTTGTTACAATAAATTGGATGTTGCGAAAATATTAATGGCAGTATGTCTATTTATCATTTTATTGCTTTCGTGGTATGTGGCAATGGAAGGTCAAAGTGGTATTAATACTGAAGATTGCAGGTCAAAGTTGTATGGCATTAACACAGCAGTTTGGGCTGATTGAAGAAATGGCTTTAAACCTCTATACATTTCGTGATAACAATTGTTTGCAAGATTCATACAAGTGTTTAAGTTTATATCTGTTCCTCAGTTTAATGCTGACGCAGTGATTTTTTTTTCAAATGCAGTTTGAAGTAATTGGTTGATTGATTGATGTAAATCTAAATGACAAATAAGCAGGTAGCACATCTGATGGTAAGTGCGCCTGTAATTAGATAAGCGGGTTAGTTGCGTAACACACTAACAGTAGGAATGGCTTTCATTTTGACAGTTCAACAACTTTCATTGCGTTATTTACGTTGCTGAGCAGACAAATTTTTCGAACATATGAAGTAATGGATTCGCAATATTCTTTAAAATGATTGGGATAAGGGTGCTGCACTCATGTAGGAACTTTACTACACAAGCTCCTTCATGAAAAGCTCTGATACCACTAAACTCCTTACCCAATATTACGTTTCAGTATCAAGAACATTAAGAAACCATTTTTATAGATTTCCTTATGATTACTGTCCCTACCAGAGACACAGGGTGTCATTAAATTTAATAGTACTCATGTATTGAACACAATAACACGTCGTCAATGCGATCAGTAATAGTACACTTAAATGTATCATTCTTACTTCCCGCTGTATTACTGTGAGGGCTAGCGGGAGCTGTCGATCGTTCGACATTTTTTACCGATAGCGAATAACGCGTCGATTGCGGCTGTATAAGCAACTACTTCATTTGTCAATCACTAAAACTTTACCTGGATAGTTTCCGTCAAAATTGGAAGGAAGATGGAAATAGTGGAGGGAGTCCTTTGCCCAGGAGTGTTTCAGCGCAGGCTAAAAAAGATACCTTTTCATCTGCAAGAAGTAGAGTGACCTAAACACTGAGAGAATAAGGATTAAAGGAATCTAAGTACTATCAAGAAACCCTTTAATAGCACCATTTACTATCTCAAATACTTATTTTAGGTCGCAAAAAAACAATAATCTGATCAAAACAATTTAGCTGTTTGAAAATAAAAGCAATTTAATCAACAAAAATGATACATATATAATTTTACTTTATAATAACCTTACTTACCTTTCGATATGGCGAATACGGCGATACGCTCTAGCTAACGAAAGATCGCTGTTGAAAATCAGAGCGACACCCGCTAGCCCTCAATACTGAAGCTCACAACACGTGCTTAACGTAATATATGTAATTATATGAGGAACGGTAATCTATGTCTCAGATGATACTGTGCACGCGCCTAACAATACGGTATCGATGTAATATATAATCTGTGTAATAGATATGTCAGATTGTTTCGAACCTTCTTTTTTGTTGAATGTTTTAAAGGGCTTTTCAGAAAAAAGGTTAGAGTTAGCGGACTAATTTGAAAGGTCAAATTATGAAAGGAGATTTTAAGCTCCTGAGAAATGTAAAGGTTCAGAAAATGAGCTTGTCAACTTTTCAAGCCGTTCCTTAAACTAAAACAAATAAATAAAACCAGTATGTACATGATTGAATGAATATTTTCATTTAGGTATATAGAAGGGCTGGTTGCACTGCAAGTCATTGTACTCTATCGGTCCGCTTAACCCTGTCACCGAGAAGAGCCCAGTGTCCCAGCAGCGGGTACATTATAGGCTAATTTTGCTGGTCCACTTAAAATCAAATCGAAATTGAGTTTCAGCAACATAGGTGCTTATGGTTGTGTAAACTCGGCTATATATCAAGCTATACATTTCCAGTTTTAGCTAACCTCGCATTGTATAGGTTTCTCGTACAATGAGAAGTCAGCTTATACTAGAAATGTATAGCTTGATGTAGTCGTGCCTATCAGCTTAATTTTCAATTGTTCCAAATTCAAAATTTCAAATTGGCAGCAATTAAAAATTGTACAGACTGTATGCACTCCAAATTCAAAGTGTACATTATTTTGAGTAGCGAATTTACACGAAGCGACGCGAACTTGCACGAACAAAACTTTGTTAAACGCATTCGATTCCAATTTCGTAATACAATACTGTTTTTCGATTGGTCTCAAATTGGGTGCAATTAAAAAGTTTTCGATTGTGGCAGAGTTTGGATTCGTGTTTATGGTTTTAGCCGTCTAGTGTGTTATGCTCTGTCGTGCACTTATCTTCATAACTTTCAGGGTTTGAGCTGAAAATTAAATCGATCAATTTCATTTCAAGGTGTCAAAAATTGGTCACGAGCAAATTAACTTTAATAAAACTGGTACGTTACGTCCAAATTAATTATTAGCAACGGTACTGTAAGGGTAGGAATAATGTTTTTTTTTAAATAAAGTATTATTTACCAATTTTTTTATTCATACAATTTAATTGATAGATACCTTTCTCAAGCCTTCAGAATCCTAAACAAAGAGTAAAATAATCCTATAAGGGCACTATAATATGAACACTATTTACGTCCACCTTATACGTCATTTATTAATTTATATCCAATCTCTATCCTGCATTACCTACGTCACAAAACTGTCACTTCAAAATTAAAAAATATGTCATCTTCCTTTAAGTTACCTCATTACGCGAGACTGTGAGTCTATGACGCAATGCCTCACTTACTTAAGTGTTATAACAAATTATAAAAATAAAAACAAAGTTTATTTTTATCAATGCCTGAAGAACGTCTACCCTTTTCAACCTCGATTCAGTGAACAGTCATTCATCCGGCTGGTTTCAGAAATAATTTTGTTAACCGTCAATTTATGTTAATAATTTGGTTGTGAAAAATTCATTTTCTTTTCTCTATTAAGTTGGAAATTGTTCATGAATTTTATGTGAAAGGTAAGTTTGTTAAATATCATTTTCAGTTACTAAGACCTGTAAATTAATATCTTCAAAATTAGGCATCAACGCGATATTTCCCAACCTTATCATAATTACCACTGAAAACCAACTACAATCGAATCGTTGAGCTCCTTAAATCCTGACTTCCTGAGTTGAGCTGCACGATTACTGACAAATGCGTGCACTGACTGGACATGTCCACTCAACCTGTGTGGTTCTTTCCTCAAAAGACTATTTCAGATACCAATCTATATGGTATTCACATGATCTGACCAAGATTATGTCTGGACTTTAAAAGAGACTGTGACCTCTGAGTTTGTTTCGGCCTTTCTTCTCAGAGTAGTCAGATAGGAAACGCCGTCCTAATCTAGTTTAAAAAATATGATTAACGTGTAAAAGTGTTTGTACAAACCTACTTACAGAAATAAAATCATTTATCATTTACAGGAAAAGTCTATAGAAGAAAAGAATATGTTTGCGGTAAGATAAACCGAAAGAATTTAACGGTCAGTGGGTCTTCTTAGGGGTGGAGTAGTAGGAGTTGCAGTATATGCTTAGGGGCACAATGAGCAGCAAAGAAGAAAAAAAAAATGTTTTCTCTGCTACCTAAACTGCCAAAAAGTTAAGGAATCTAGACACGCGGTAGCGTGTCAAGCCAAGTTCAAAGAAAACAGAACTGGCGACGCAGCAGCCGTGTGTACTTATATTACACGAACCATTTGGAGACACTTTTGACCTCTTAATAAATCAAAATCTATATAACATAAACACATGAAATTTGGTTTATTTATTAGAACCCCTTAGATTAACTTAAATCCCAAATTTCATAAATACAGATCAAACGATTATTGAGATATTATTGCCTAAAAATCGTCATTTTTATCACTGACTGACATAAAGATCAAAAACCTAACGCACTTCAAGATGAGCTACAAAGTTGAAACTTGACGTCCAGCTGGCTAATTGTGTGTATACAAAGGAAAAAATCAGACAACAGCGAATTTTTATGATTTGAAAAAATTCCAAGCAATCGATTTTTACTAAAACTTAGCGCCTTTCGAAATTATAATAGCCAAGTCAAATTTTGAGCTTCAATTTATCCTAAGTTATCTGCTTTGTTTAAATAATTCGAATGTTCAAATTTAAGAAGTTATATTTTAAAATAGCAAACATTGCTGTAGGAGAAAAAAAAAGTGTTTTAATTTTTTTTTTGGAATTTTGTATGTTCTTATAAATAAATTTCGGGATTATCTACAGAACTTGGCACCCATTTAGATTTCAATTCTTTTGACGGCGAAGTCTACAACAACACAATATATTCTTTGTATTGAACTTGGCTCCCATTTTCACATTTATGTTTTTAATGGGATTTATAATTTTTAAAGAAGTCTTGGCTTTTCTTTTATGTTCTGAAAGAAAAGCTGGTAATTAAATACCAGCTTTTCTTTATTTTTTATTTTTCTAGTGTGTTAGAATGGTATTTATCTAATCAGATAAAGCCCATTCTAACACACTCACGCCTTCTCTCATTTCCTCCAGCACCGAAATACCTTACATGGCAACTCCACACATACCAATAAAATCGACTGTTTACTCAACACAACAAAATACACGCAAGCTGGAAAACAATTGACGGTTCAAATATAGAACAAACAAAAAGAACGAACCGTTTACGTAAACAAAATATACGAGTATGTACCTACGTTCGGCGCAAAAAACTGCTGACAACTGAGAGCCCGCCATTTTTGATTTCAATATGGCTGCCACTGCAACGCTCTATGCAGTCAGCGTTTTTGTGATCGTATTTGTTTAATCGGTTCTGGTTTATTTTGTTTTTTGCGAATGTAGGTAAAATTAGGAGTGGCATAGGAAAAAGTGCATTAATAATATATGATGGTCTAATTTTGAAAGCAGAGATCCGGGATCTAAAGACATAGTGCACCAAAATCTCATGCTTAGCTGTCTTCTGCAGGAATAAGAAGAACAACAATAATATTTATTTGCAAGAATACGAGGTAGGGAGAGGTCAATTTATTCAAGACATTTTTAAAACAGTCTTGTGGAAATTCAAACCATCGATCGCGTTGTATTTCAAACTTCAAACACTCGTATAAGTATAGAATCTTGTCTAATCCTTGGCTTTTCAAGATACCCTCATATACCAAGTCAGTAAACGCAGATGTGGTCGATTAGACCAGTTACGTATTACAAGATATGCGATACTACGAAGTTTGTCCGAGTTGCCACTGCTTAGTAGAAACCGAATTCTTCAATTTACTCTTGAAATACCAAATACCGTTAAGACATAGGCGAATAAAAAAAGTCTGATAGATTCTCTCTTGCAAAGACTGCGTCGCTCAAGTCGGCCAGCTCACTGTACGCACAAGCTCACACATTAGTCGGCTGACGCGGAGGGTCGGCCATTACGCGCGCAAATAGCAACACTTACACATAAATATATTCACACATATACGGAAGTCAGTTCTTTTTTTTGTTGTTTTGTTGGAGTTCTGTTCATCTTTTTTTGTTCGTCCATGCCGTTAGATTTAAAAGATATTAGTAATATTAACAATTTAATAGAAATAACTGATTTTAACATTACTATAGGTACTAAGAGATTATAATTATTAGGAAGAGGATTAGGAGGGGGGGGGGGGAGTAGGTTTTTTTTTTGTTAGGGATTATTATTAGGGATTATTTGAGATTATTTTATTATTTACAGTCGTGATTTTCAATAAGTTATTTGTAAATTACCTTGAAAAATCATAAGCTTAGCTAAAGCTCAATTCAACTGCTGAGATTCAAACCTTATCGAAACTATAGACCGAACTGACATTAAGATTTAAGTAAGGGACAGTGGAAAGTAGAATCACTTCGCAATTACAGACTGACAAATGTAAGGATATTAGGCACACATGTGCCGCCAAGTTCCCGGGATCCCGAGATCCTGGGGTACCCACCCTAGGTCCCGGGCGGTGGAGGCACCCCACTATGTTAGAATGTAGTTTTGAATTGATTTAGTTTGATGTAGAGCTTAGATTTTATTTCGATTAATGCAGGAGCTTTTTGGTGCTGCTTAAAGGAGTAAGCCCTGAAAGTAAATTACCTACGGGTACCTAGAAATATAATAATTACAGCTAGACCGATTTACCGAAAAGAAAAAATCTAAGTGGTCCGTTCTATAATTTTGAATCACAAACATCACGTCTCTAACGAGAAAAAAAAGGAAAGAAATGAAAAAATATTTATTGTCACAGAAACACGTGAATATAAGAAAAGACAAGTTACCTCGAATACAAAACATACGTTGAAAGATGATGATAAATACTAAGGATCTAGATTATAGAGCTTCCAATTTACTTATCCAAATAACCATAAACAGAATAATCCTCTTTCATTACCATAGAGAAACCATTCCACCACTAAAATATTCAAAGAGGACATTATTAAGAATCTTTGAATCAATATGCAAATAACAACAGGAACTTTAGAAAGCACACATCCCTATATCATCATTAATCTAACGAATGCTACGGAAACCGTATCTGATTGAATCAGGCAGGTAGCCAGGTCCTGTGACCTGCCTTCCAGTATAAGGACCAAAGGAGCAGGTGTCAGATAAGATTGGTTTTGCGTTGATTCGCCGTTGCAGTGCTAGTAATAAGTGAGGAACTTTCGTGCGCCCACGCAACGCCTACGGTGTTGGCCTATCTATGACATGTGGTGAGACCATAGTGGTAGAAGGTGGCTTGGTAATTTTCTATTGTTTAACAGAAGCGATTTTGATAATCGACTATTAAAAAAACAGCTTATAAATTTGTTGTATAAGTATTTCAGATTATACCCCTTCAAACTACTTTTCAAAACTGCTTTTATTTTTTCGTGAGACGTGCATCGTGAAACTTTGAAGCCGGGGAAGATTTGGCTTGCACAAATTAATTCCGTTTTAAAAGCTTGACCTAACCGACGTCATCCGCTCTTCAATAGTGGTGGTAGTCCACGTGCGAATATGTTTCCGTTTCGTATCTAAATTACTATAATGACTGGTTCGAATAGAACTGGTAATCGTCTCTATTAACAAGAGCATAGGTGATCGTAGCAAATTTTCACGGTTTCGGAGAAATGACATGTGGCATATTAGAGACACCCTCTTATCAAATAATGTTACCTGGATTAAAGCTTCCCAATAATATCTAAACACATAAGCCGCACCAAAACCTGGTCCTTACCTGAACATAGGACCATATTTACGGCACAAAGGGCGTAGAATGATGTCCATACAGCGTGGAGCAACGTGTGAACATCTGGCACACTTCCGCCTTTATACTTGTCTCATTATGCAAGACTTGACCGGACTGCAATAATACCTATTTAAGATGTTAAATGTTTGTACTGAGCTTTGGGAGTCTATATGGGAAGTCCACTTCGGAGCATAAGGACCAGCTTTTTGTTACTAAGACAAAGACTATGACTAAGAACGGATTTCTGTGTCGTTTTACTTCGCAATTGGCATCATAATGTGGGCAGAACGCCCGTCATTATATTTATTTTATCACGACCTACGTATTTCGGTTAAAAAAGAGTCACAGACTCGTGCGCAAACTGTAACCATTAATAATTCAGCATATGATTCCAGACCCTAGCGTAGAAATTTTTAGTGAGTTATTTAAAAAAAAAACAGCTGTTTCATAGTAAATGGCAATTCCTACGCGATCAAAATGTAAGAAACAACATTTATTTTTTTATAACTTCTGAAAAATTTCTACGCTAGGAGGTCTAGAACAAATTATATGCCGAATTCATGGTTACAGCGCATCACTTGAGAACGGCTGAAACGATAAGGCTGTACTTTTGTTTTAAAAAGTGAGTAATAGTACGAATTATGTTATTATTGAAATTAAAATAGGAATTCTTTTCGGAAAAAAAAAAACAAATCCAGGAAAAACTGTACGTCAGTTTTCGTATGAATTATTCGTTGAAATTTGGACAGGCAAACGTCTATCGGGAAAGCTGGTGTGTTATAAATACCAGGCTTTATAGATAGATTTGCGATTGCAGCTTCTTGTTGCTGCCCATCCTCTTGATATTACGGGAGAAGTAACCTTTTCTTTATCGGGTACACGCGGAACTAAGGACACATCATTTCGAAATACCGCAATTTCCAAATATTATCCTTAAATTTCCAAGATCCACATATGTTATCAAAACAATGGTCCTAACATAACTCGGCAATATCTTAGGACGCCATTAAGTTTTCAATAAGCGAGGAAGGGCCACATATTGCAGAATATTCGAGCTCTATTATAATTTTGATACGGGTAAGGGATCGCCAGTAGGAATTAACTTATCACACTGGTACCGCATCTGCATACCTTCAACATTTATGTGGGGGGCGGATTTGGGTGGGGTGTATTTTTGTAATTGTAAAGTAAATAATTTTTGGTTGGTGACATAAAATTACTTGATTACTTGTTTTTTTTTAGGCTCGTTACATTTCTAAGAAAATAATCTTGTGTTGATTAGACGTTAACTTTTTTTTTTTTGGGTAGTGGTCAGTGGAAACAAACAGTCTTTAAATTTTAATGCTGCTCGAAAAAGTAGAAATTGGTTTATTTCTGTCCACAACAGGTAAAGAGGTCCCGTTGGTTATCTTTTCTTTTTGCATAATATGTAACGGTCTACTTAAAAGTCGTCTCCCTAACTTTTCTTAAACAATTATATTTCTAGTAAATATCTCTTAAATTAACAGTTACCTACTTAACTTTGTGATTACAGAACAACATACCCCAAATACGTCCCTGGCACCACCCCGGTCTGGACACGGGGAGCTAAGACACATATCTCAGACGGGGCTGCAAGAAATGCCCACACCCCAATATGTAGATTTGTACCTCTCCCAGGCGGTGGTCATTATTCTACTTCGATTTATAGAGTTGATACTTTGCGACACTAAATTATATAATTGTTTATTTATCGATATTACCTAACTTGATTAAGATGCACAAAGTAAAACTTCACACACATAATAATTGTAAAACAAATGCGTTGGTACCTGAACTATTTCTTAGTAAATGGTTTCCCGGAGATACAGAAGCCTTCTTCTTAATGAAGATTTCAGAATGCATGCGATTTTGAATCTTGGGAAGTACCAGTATATTTCATAACCTCACACTTTACCCCCTGTTGATGCAGGAAGTAGTTTTTAATTATTTCTACAGTCAGCCTTCAGTTGTTTAATAGAAATGCACTTTTTTTCAAAAAAAAAAACTCTCTTTTCATAACGTCAACTCAATTAGCAAGTATCAAAATCAAACACCTCCGGCCCGCGGACGAATACCTCAACCCAATCAGCACGTAGAAGGGAATGTTTTGTCTGCTTCGACTCGGGTTATTACCAAGTGTGCCGTGTGACGATGCCTCGTGCCTCTGCCTCGTGGCTCGTGCCTCGACGGCATATGCCTCAAATATCCCTCATTGGGGACGACATGTTTCGATTAAGACAACCCTTCTTAGCTTAGGAGATAGGATGGTTGAATAATGTGTGGCAAGTTAATCTGGGTGTTTAAGCCAATGTGAGTTACGTTTTACAGAAAAGTCACAGGTACCTGTAACTTTTCTTGAAGTCCCGTTTTAGTCAGTAAAACGTATCGTTGTCAGTATGGTATACCTTTTAAGTTTATCCAAAAATTACCAAGATTATGCAATAAAATCACTTTTAAATACATCACATTTCTGGAGACTTTACAAGTAGCATTTTCTGTATTTTTTCTTAGATTTTCAAAGATTATTAAATAACACATACCATTATTTACAAAATCACAAATAAAAACTGTTTATCGACAGTTTTTTTGCGCTAAACTCGAAAAGACGGCCTGACTTCCACACTAATTATAAACTCACCAAGTAACAGATACACTCAAAATTCGACTCCTTAGCTCCCTGACTAGGCCATCGTCTCAAGACACCGCAGGGTTGTCCAACACAGACGCCGATAATATAATAATATGAGCACTGCGATTGTCGTATGTGTGTCTAAGGGAATTATTAATGCCGTTCTGCCCCCAACGGGCAAGGAATACGGGCTCATTTAAATAGTCACGAAGACCGGACTTTAAGGTTTAGAATCTTTGATTTAACTAAGGCATTGAAGCAGAAAATTGACTCAAGATTTCAGACGTGTTGGTGTTGATGTTGAGTTATTGGTTGGTTATGTTTGTGTTGGAGATATTATTTGAGGCCAAGTAGTCTAGTATGGTTTAGTAACGGTGTAAAGTAATGTTTTTGAGTGCGTTAATTTTTTTAGCGTTTCAAGTGAATATATTTTCTAAATATGACTAAGATATAGATGTTTGTATTTGAGATGACAGTGTTTCTGATAAATAAATTAGAGAATGACGATGATACGTTTTCAGATAAAAATAATAAGTGAACTATGTCTCAAAATTATAGCATTCTGTCTTTGTACATTACAAATTAAAGACTGAAGTTACAGCATTGTGTGACCCAAATTTTTGTTTTATGCAACTTTGAATACCATTATCAACTCAAAGGAAATCAAGCACCGCTATGTCCTACTCCACTCTCCTTAGAAAAACACCTCACGATTTTTCCACACACACATACATAAACTCACGCACTTTTTCCATGGGGGTAGGCAGAAACTACAGAAAGCCACCTGCTACGATCCTGACATACCTAGTCCTTTCTCTCTTTTTTTTGCTTTTCCTTTCCTTTTTCTTTTCTATTTTCACGATCTTCCCTCTTTTTCTCCTTTACCTTTTCTTTCTTTTTTCACGATATTTCCCTCTTTTTTCTCCTTTTCCTTTCCCTTTTCTTTCTTTTTTCACGACCTTTCCCTCTTTTTTCTCTTTTTCCTTTCCCTTTTCTTTCTTTTCTCACGATCTTTCCCTCTTTTTTCTCCTTTTCCTTTCCTTTATCTTTTCTTTTTTCACGATCTTTCCCTCATAAAATATTTATATTCTTAAACATTTATAATTTCTATGCAACATTCGTCAGCCCTCAACTCTTGTCGCGCGGTAGCCGGACAATGAAATATTTGCTCATTAGCCCGTCTCCTGATTAATTGGGCGTCTTAGTGTGGGGTAGGGCCGCGGTGATGGCGGGTGAGTTGTTTTATATACGTTTCAAAACACTATATGAAACTTTCACAAGATTGTGTCCCTGCAAGTTTGAGAAAGATTGAGTTTGTTGGCTCTCTTAGATCCCTGTATGTTTCAAAAAATCAGGTGGTTGTTTGCTCTTAGGACAATGATACTATGTCACCTGGTTTAAATAGGTTTTTATTTTTACATATCTGTCTGTATCATACCTTATTGGTGATGTTCTTCAGAAAGGTCAGGTGCGTAGTACTCGCAACCGGCGTGTATATATGACCAGATGTATGAGCGTAAACGAGACAATAGGAATATGTATGGATCGTAGCAGGTGGCGTTTTGTAGTTTCTGCCTTCCCCCATGGGAATAAAGCGTGAGTTTATGTATGTATGTGTATGTAAATTTTGTTATTTTATTTATCTTTTATATTTTGTGAATGTTAAAACGTTGTAGGTCTTTTACTGTAGATTTATTTCTATTTTGTTTAATATCTGGTACTTGTTGACAGGCCTAACTGTCCTCCCATACCTATTAACACTGTAATATGAAAACATTATGAAAGCCAATTATTTTTCAAAGAGTCACCGTGGAATTTTTTGCCGGCTTTTCTCCATAGGAAACGACAAATTAGAACCGTGCACTTTGCCTGTCGTTTCATAAGTGCTCATGTAGGTTTATGTGAAATAAATTATTTTGATTTTTTGTCATCATTTCTAACATTGGAAATTGGCTAATAGGTCTCTAGGACCAAATTAAAAAGAGTTAAGAGGTTACCACCACCTGCTGAACCGATTTATCGATATTTTATGAATCCTTAATGCTAAAGTTAAAACGTTACTTGTGCCTGTAGTTTCAGTGTAACCCATGTCATTTCAATGAAACAGATTT
Organism: Griposia aprilina; assembly: GCA_916610205.1. NCBI lineage: Eukaryota > Metazoa > Arthropoda > Insecta > Lepidoptera > Noctuidae > Griposia > Griposia aprilina. The sequence goes on from OU744302.1 coordinate 17,183,197, forward strand.
GTGGTGATAGTAAATGACCAATCACTGCTAGGTACTTGAAATAAGTTTAACGATGTTGCTATAAAATCATGGATACATGGTTTAATTTATAGGAAGGAATAAAAGTTCCAAAAAACAAAATTATCTGTTCCGTCGCTTTCACTGGGCCCTTGAGCAGGCTTGTCGGCTCTTAACTTAGCCATTGTATTGTTTATACGGCAGATATAATATGTTTTGTCGGTAGCTGTGATACGGAGCTAAGCCCAGTAAATGGATGCACCAGGAATGTGGATAACTTAGTGCATAATCTTATACTAGAGACAACACGTTGCCAAGGAAACATGGACTAAGGTTTAGAGAATTTGGTGCGGCCGCAATTGGCGTGGACAATTATTGGGCTAGACTAATTTAGTGTTGTATAGATCGACTTTATAAAAAAAAAACAACCGACTTCCAAAAAAAACACTAAAAGACGTGAAAAATAACTTTAATTTCGGAAGTCGGTGTCTTTGGTTTTGTATTTTCGTTTTTGGCCACCGACTTCTGAAATTAAAGTTATTTTTCACGTCTTTTAGTGTTTTTTTTGGAAGTCGGTTGTTTTTATTTTTCACTTTTTAGTTGCGGTACCTACTCCACACAAATTCGTATACCACTACTTGGTGTGTAAATAACAGTGACAGGAAATTATTAACACATCATCCATATATAAACTAAGTGGAAAAAATATGCAGTATTAAGGATAACTCAAAAACTACTGGTTTGACCTTGATCAAATTTAAATGGGACCACATGTGAAGCACCACTTATCAAATAAAAAAAGAATCATCCAAATCGGTTCACCCAGAAAAAAGTTCTGAGCTAACAAACATAAAAAAAAAACATATAGACGAATTGAGAACCTCCTCCTTTTTGTGAAGTCGGTTAAAAAATAGATTCATTCATGCATTAATTGACAGACAACACACGGCCTGAACTGCTTCGTCTAGAAGCATGCAAATTTGCACAATAGTTATTATACATACGTACAACATACATAAACGCACGCCTTCTTCCCATAATATGGGGGTAGGCAGAAACTACAGAACTCCACCTGCATAGAATGCGCCTCCTTACATAGAATATAATAGATTACCTACTCTTTATTAAGTACACGATAAAAATTACAGATTTAAATGAAGAAATTACATACTCCTTTTGAGTTATTATATAGATCGTTTACTCGTCGATAGTTTACTTATCGTTTCCCGTCGAGTGGCCGAGAATTAAAAAAAATGCTACTTAAGTATATTATATTTTTTCTTCTATAAAATTAAGCATGGTTTCCTATCATTTCAATATCTGCACATGATGAAAACTCACACTGTATAACCGAAGTGAGCATTAAAGGTTTTTTTTATAATTCTGAAGTTTTTAAGGAAGTTTGCCATTTTTGGCGATGGGAAATCCCATCGGGCACACGGCTTGTACATACATAAACTCACGCCTTTTTCCCATTGGGGTAGTATTACTGTAAAAATAAAGTAAGGTACCTAAGCAAAGTAATAATAACATTAAGTTCCCTTCAAAATGGTTGAGCTGAATGATGGTAATCCATGCGCCATGTTCGTGAACGGGCGCCGTCAGTAGGGACTGGTCATTTCTTAGCTGCCACGGCTTATTTTAATTTAATTTAATATTTGAATTGTTTTTGTCTTTTTATTACGGACGCTTTTAACGTTCTGCATCATTCTCACATGCATAATTTCAACATGAACGATGTAACCAATATTTTGTAACCTTATAATAGAATAGAATAGAATACTCTTTATTATGTACACCATAAAAATTACAGATATAAAAGTAGAAATTTTACATAGGGTGACACAATGGGCGGTCTTATCGCTAAAAGCGATCATATTTTGATTTAAAAGAGTGTCCATGGAGTTTCTTGCCCGTTCTTCTCCATAGGTACCAACTTCGCTTTGGAATGGCCAACTAGCTTCATCTTTCTGACTGACCGACCCCTTGACAATTCAAAAGTGCCTGTAATTGGTTTATTTGAAATAAATGCTTTGAGTTTGAGTTTTAATAATTATTTTTAAAGGTGTCACAGAGATTTAAGTAGACATTTTTGCCCACAGTCATAATTGTATACGGCCAGTGATATTTCAAACGAAGCGACCAATAATTATTCTTCCATTACCTATTCAAAATGACCATCCACAGGCCATTTTAAACCAAAAGGTAACTCATTAATAAACGTTTAACCCAAACACAAAACTGATAAACAAATAATTCCCTTTGCAAATCCACACGTAATATAACCAAGAAGAACCCTCATTCCATCCCCTTCTTTTAGTACAGAGTGAGAGAGAGGAAAGGTATCTTTATTGGTCTCACATGAACATAATTGTCGAATACAGATGTCGCAAACCCAACCGAGATTAATTCTAACAAGGGACGCACTATAATTATACGGGTTATGTGGTGGTCCAAGTTAAAAGAGATAGCGTTAAAGAAGGTTGGCTAATATTTCCTCCAACGGAATTGGCAGCATGTGTTCGTCGTGAGTGCTTATATTGGAAGCAAAATGCCAAAAGGACCAACTGCAAAGCATGTCCAAAAAATTCCTACTCACCCCTAAATCATAACTACAACTACACACCGACATAATATGACCACAGTGCTAAAAATAAACTGTGTGTGACATATTGAATGTTATCCGTAAGTATATCCATTTATCGATGCATTCGGGTGCGACTATGAATCCATCCTGAGAGGTCAGCATTGCTCCTAACCTTATTTAAAAAGTGAACATTTATACCTAACTAGCTGACCCGGTGAACTTCGTACCGCGTCAGAATATTATCTTCATAACGTTTATTTTCGTCAATTTTTCCCATGTTTTAATAGTTATTCTGCTATTCGGGGCGGAGACAAATCCAACGAATCAAAGATCATAAAAATCGGTCCAGCCGTTCTTAAGTTATAAATGGTGTTACTAACCCGACTTTGTTTTATATATGTATATAGAAATAGATAGATACAGAAGATGTGAAACAAAGAAAGAAAGAAAATAAATGTATTTGACCCAGGTTAAGGCACACAACATTCACACAAAACAAAAACAAAGAAATGTAAAAAACTTAAAAACAGTATTGTGTGCCTCACGGCTGCGCCAAATAGGCCCAGTTCAGTATAAATGCCAGACAACTAGTGCCTGACGCTGGTTGCGAATGCTGGCTGGAATGCTATGCATTTCATGCCATGATCCTTTATTGGTTGTTGATTTATAAGAAGGAGCTGTTTCTCAGCTCCCTCTTGTCACTTGTACCACAATAACAATCCGTGTATTACACACGTAGGCACCGATGGCGACAGATCACGTGATCGCCAATAATCCCCGCCGCGGCAGGCACACACGAGCACCTAATCTGGGGATGAATCCGCAAATATTGGCGAGGTGTTTGTGTTGCTACCTAAATTATTGTTGTTGAATTTATTTTATTTTGAACTTGTTGGAGTTGATTTGAGGCGTGCTGTCTACCTTAAAATAAGTAGGAATCATAGTATAATATCATGAGATCTTTTTTTATCAGGTGATCTAACAAATGCATTCATTAAAAGAAAGAATGTCTTAAGGTGCTTACAAGAGCTAAAGCGTGGTCACTGTCGGATTGCATAGAAAAGAAAGAGATGCGCGATGACACAACGCTGGTAATTTATTGCAAAATATGAAGCAATTATGGATTTACAAAAAATCTATTCATTGGACTAAAAAAATAAAACACTATTACGTTAGTATGTTACTTGTAGAATAATCTGACAAAAAATTCGGAATGTTTGCATGTATATTAGTATGGTTTTTAATCGTTAAAAACATTTTTTAGAGGTATCTTCGTGATTTTTTTGTATGATATCAAGTTAATTGTATTATATTTTCAATACACTATCTAACTAGCATATATGCTGCAGAATATCATATATTTTTCTGATTTTGGTTACTGCAGTGGATCATATATTTTAAGGTATTATAAATTTGCGTTTAGGTCATGTAGTCCCCTTAAGGTGCGAAACCTCTGTAGTGTACAGTGTACTTTATAAATTAACACTAAAGGTCTTGTTAACTTTGTCTTTGAACAATTTGTTTATTCTGACGTACACTCCTCGGTAGGAGAAGGAGAAAACAACCAACCACAAGAGATAGACTAGAATAAAGTCTACAAGGATAAAATTGCATCAAAACACTGTCAATATCGTCACCCCTTAAAATGACTACAGGAGTCCTTTTTCTGATATGACACAGCAACACATTAACATAGATTTTGCAATCCTGCATATGATAATAGTGTTCCAACATTAATTCAATTACCAAACAAGTTTTACCTACACTACCTTTATAACCAAAAGTCGACGAATCAAAGTCCTGTCCGTCCGTGTGATATGTAAATATATGATAATGTACCAACATTTCACAACTATGTCCTGAAACTATAGGGACCCATAAGTTTATGTGTTTATACAGAGGCAGATGTGGGCCTAAAATTAATATGTTTTGACTCCATTATCATTACAGATGTGGTATTTGCATGATGTATTCAGGCTAATGTATTGGGTTGGGTTTTAGTCCGGAATTGATAATTGTAGGTGATAATGGGTATGCGATTTAGAAGCTTTTAAATATTTTGTTACTAGCTTTTGCCCATGGTTTTGTCTGCGTAGGCTTCATTTACCGGGATAAATAGTACCTTATTTGTTAATCTAGGTTATAAACTATCTTTGAGACAAATTTCATGCAAATCTGTTTAGCCGTTTTTGCGTGATTGAGTAACAATCATACAAACTTTCAAATTTATAGTAATACTAGCTGTTGCCCACAACTTCGTCTGCGATCCAGGATAAAAACCAGCTTATGTTCTTAATCAGGTCATGGTCTATCGGTGTGCCAAATTTCATGGAAATCCGTTCAGTACTTTTTGCGTGAAAGAGTGACAAACATCCACAAAGTTTCACATTTATAATTTTAGTAGGAATAGTTTATAATCCTACTAATATTATAAATGTGAAAGTTTGTGAGGATGGATGTATTGATGGATGGATGGATGTTTGTTACTCTTTCACGCAAAAACTACTGAAGGGATTTGGATGGAATTTGGAACACAGATAGTTTATAACCTGGATTAACATATAGGATACTTTTTATCCCGGTAGTACGTTCCCATGGGATAATTTCCGACATCCACGTGGGCGAAGCCTCGAACAAAAGCTAGTATATTATATATAAGGATCTTGGACAGGTAAAGTACGCCCGTACGTCAATGGTAACAAAATCAGTTTAAGTTGGTCTTATATTCTGTTGTTGTTGTTGTTCTGCTGTTGTTGCGTGAAGACGCTAGGCCAGCTCAAGGTCAAAGTGTTACCACTAACGTGTGACGTACTTTGCAGTTGTTTTTTCCTGTTTATTATAAAAAATATAAAAATACTAAGAATTGCAAACAGGTATAGAGGCGAGTGGCCCAAAAAGAAGGTGGTAGAAGAACATTATTTCTATGCTTGAAAATAGTTTTTATTTTAGAATCGCTGGCCACGCCGTACTGCGCCGTGCCTTGGCCATTTTGCGTCGATGTGACGTATTTTTTCCCCAACTTGTTCTTTTTTGTGTTTGAGTTCTTTAATTGCGTCTTGTTTACCGCAAATAAACATATTATTTTCTTTTCTTTCTAATCAGCCTTACAGTTTGTAACTTAATTAGGAATAAGGAACTTCCTTTAGCATAATCAGCCTGTAATGTTCCCACTGCTGGGGCACAGGCCTACTCTCTTCGAGAGAGAGTGGGCTGTAATCTACCACGTGAGCCCAGGACGGGTTGGTAGATGTCACATATCTTCGATTTTTGGTTCTAGGATATGGCGGTTTCGTCACGATATTTTCCTTCACCGTTTTGAAAGCAGTGGTGATGAAATAATTTGCACAAAGTAAAGCGCCTGCATTTTTTTTTTTTTTTTTTTGGTTGGGAAATCATCAAATGACCTCTCCCGCTCTGGGCGAAGCGGAAGGGCGTGTCAGACTCTTACTGACTAAAACCCACCCGTGTTCCTTCAGTTGCCTGTGCGCCAGGGCCACGGTAACTCTTTCGAACAATCCGCGACCCCGGCAGGCATCGGCCCTATCGGACCCTGTCAATTATGCTGACATCTCTTTGAGGCGCGCGTGGAACACAACGCGCCGTCGAGCCGGGCCTGATCCTTACCGGACGGCGAGCTGTCTCAGTAGCAGCCTGAGGTTGACTTTTTGTGAATGGACAGTGGCAATTAGGATAACCATCGTCACGATGTTTTCCTTCACCGTTTTGAAAGCAGTGGTGATGAAATAATTTGCACTGAGTAAAGCGCCTGCCTGGGTTTGAACCCACGACCTACAACTCGTAAGTCGGGGCCCATACTACTGGGCCACCACTGCAGGCTCCACACTCTTCCTTTGGTAGCCAATAATTGAAGTTCAAAGTCAAAACGTAACATAACACAACAACAACAACAAAACAACAACAAAACAACAACAAAACAACAACAACAACAAACATAACAACAACAACAATAAACAAAAAAAACAATCGTATCAAGAAAAATATAATTGTAATAAAACTATTTTAAACAAGATCTTCTACAACCATAAATAAAAAATTTACGTAACCTAATGTTTCGGTTTTTAGCTGGCCCGAAAGACGTTGTCCTGTCAAAATTTAAATAGTTCACACGAAAATCCCATAACAAAAAGGACGTTCAGTTCTTCCCAAAATTTTAAATCTTACGGGAAACTTTTCCAAGTTTTCTTTCCATAAAAGCCTATTTCAGACTATACGAATATTTTAAAACAAAAAAAATGTCAAATCGGTGCAGCAGTTCTCAAGTGATGCGCTTACCAACGAACAGCGTTTCATTTTCATTTAAATTGATGAATATTTGCGACTACGCATATTATCTCTTTTGCGGGTGAATTAAAAAAAAAATAGTTTTGTGTTCGTTATTGTTATTTGCGTACGAAATGGATTGTTATTTAGTAGATGATTTGTTAAAAATAAAAACAATAAGCTTAATATACATTTACTGTACTATATTTTAAGTTCTAAAAATATTCTCAAGTAAGTGAAATCCTTGTAATTTGTTAATGAAAAATACACTTCTTTGTCCATAACTCTACCGAAATCATAGATCGGCTTTTTGCAACCGACGAGTCGGTCAGTCGGCTAGTCAGCCAAAGTCATAGCCAGCCCATCTCTAATTCATACTTTAAAATACTTTTCATTCCCTTCAAAAAAGCTGGTCCTACATTCCGCACTCCTTCCAACAGAAATTCAAAAATAATACCCCCAGTAAACTACAACGGACTGAACATTAGAGGCGACAGACACACATTTAAAACACATTAGTACTTCGCTATCATATATCAATAATATTGTGTCGCGGAAATTGAATCCGTCTAATATATTTGTACGAGGAGGTGTGAGCGTAATGGTTTTGGAGTCGGTGTATTTTTATTTAATTTAATTTTGTAATGTGACTGGTTTGTGGGATAAAAACACTGAAACTTTATAAAGCTTTCTGTGGACATGCAAGAAAATTATAAAAATAATAATTACTTGTCCTTGAGAGAGATTTCATTAAGCAGGTATTGTATCGGTGAGATAAACTGAAAATGCTTAGTTAAGCAGGTTCTAATAATGAACAACTTTGAAACTATGTTATGGCAAGGTTAGAACTAAGATTCCTACATAAAATCGTATTATCTGATCAATTCTTGAAATGTCATAACTCCAAAAAAGGATACTACAAGAGCTTTATTGATGACACTGTGCAATTAGAATCTAGTGCCGTTTGAAAAGAAAGAGTGGCATACTTAGTTACGAGCCTTTAACTTATTTGACATAAGAAATGAGATAAAAAAACAACCGACTTGCAGAATTGTCTTCGGTTTTGTATTTTAGTTTTTTTTTTGTGCCACCGGTTTCCGAAATGAAAGTTATTTTACACTTTGTAATGTTATTTTTGGATTTCGGTTATTTTTTTTGTTGTAAATAAGTTTTTTTATTTTTCACTTTTTAGCTGTCGTACCTACCCCATACGAATTCGTATATCACTACTTGCCATGTAAAAAACAGTGCCTGGAAGTTTTATAACATGATCAACATACACAAAAAGGATTAAATACATATCATTGAAGATAACTCAAAAACTACCAAAGCAAACTTAAGAAAATTCATTTGGGTACAACGCGCGAGCTTCCGCTACCTAAATAAAAAAATAATTTCTAAAATCGGTCCGCAATTTAAAAATATCTCCCTCCTTCTTTGAAGTCGGTTAAAAAACTAAATGACGTATCACAATCTTCATAGCTCCTAAAAGTGGCGTCACACGTAACAAGTCCCCACATCTCACAGTATCGAGATTATTAATTCGGATATGAATCCGATAGCCGGCGGGATATAAGCATCGAGTTATCGTAATCGAGAATCGGTTCTCGATATATCGAGTAACTCGGTGTATGAGTTACATTAATATATACTGACGGATTTTTTACTCGCCTCGGGTTTTTTATGATTAAAATATGGGGTGGATACAGTGTCCGTTTTTATTTATATTATTACAAGATTTAGGCATCTGTAGAAGAATGAAGGTTTTTTGGAAAATTACATATTTTTAAAATATATTATGCTCCAATGAATATACTTTGGAATCTTTATCTTTTAGCCTAGAGAAAGATCTAAAAAAAAGCTACCCATGCCTTTAGCATCAAAAATGTTACAACTTCAAAGTTTAAAACCCCTTAAAAAAAGTAACACAGACAATAAAAAACTCAACTTCAGATTGAGAAATTGAAAAAGTAACATTGAAACAGATATTGTGAAACAATTTCTCTAATTCCTTTCACCCACAAAGCTCTTATAAAAAAATCCAATGGAATGCAAATGGCGAAAATGGAATCCCAAAAATCAATAGGCACAAATGGAATACATACATATTCACAGCTTAAACCAATATGTCTGATAAACGCACAACTTTGCCTGACAAACTACAAGTGGACTTGTCTGCCGGCGCTGTTACCGAACTTGTAATCCGACATCTTATTCTGGGGTCTACTATCTAAGTCCGTCAACGAAAATACTGGCCCATCCGAAAGTAATTGATCCGTCAAAACAAGTGACAAATGTTTTTTTTTCAATGCGCAAATGCACTTCCCGAGGATGGACAACTGTCAAATCGTGTTGGCGTTGATTCTTAGTTCGGGCTCCAATGTAATCCTATGTCCGTAGGTGATACGAAGTAGGAAAAGCTCATAATTTCGACCGTAACTACGGATGTCATGCTTTGTGATTAGACCCCCCGATGTGGAGTGTTGTTATTACGATGTATCATAGAGTATAGAATAGGAATAGAATAGAATAGAATACTCTTTAATATGTACACCATAAAAATTATAGTATTTTTTTTTTAAATCTAAGAATATTGTTCGTCGAATATTTTCGTTCGTCGTATGTGATATGATACAGATCGGTCGTTTATAAATGTAACAGTGAAAACTTACCCTACTTGATCACCACCACCACTGTGTAACTTTTTAATAATGTACACTTATGTGTATTTAGATAAATCTATGGAAGATGAAATTACATAGTTAAGTAAACACATAAACTAAGTAGCTTAAATAACAGTCGTACTAAATTAAATAATACCCATTAAAGAACTTATACTCGAAAGGTTTAGGTAGTTAAATAAAGGTAAACAAGAAAAACCACGTGACTCATAGATGTTAAACCTTTTATTTCAAATTTTAAAATCATATTATTTTGAGTCCCATAATAATAGGCTCTATTCTGAATCTGAATTTGAGGAACTATCTGTCACATTAATAATAAAGCGTTCAGTGGTATCATCAATTATTTTGTCTAATTTAAACATTTTCTGTTCTTCTTTTATTACATGACTTTCGCAATTTTTCCAATTCTCAGCAGTCACATTAGCTAAAGCCTCTGGCAAAAGAATGTTTAGGTCAGACATTTTAAAAGTTTTATTTTTCTCGGCTACAAAACCCTTTAACTTGAGCCCATATTAACTCAATTGAATTAAGCTCACAGTGGTATGGTGGCAGCCGCAATACTGTGACACCATTTAATTTTTTTTCTAATTCATCCATAACATAAAAGGCATCTGGTTAACTGACTAAACGTAATATCTGCTACTTCAGTTGCCATACTACGTCACAGGTGTACTGTTCAATTTAGCAACGTTATCTAATTCGTGCAGTGGTGGGCCGGTGGTATCGGCCGCGACTTACGAGTTGTATGTCGTGGGTTCAAACCCTGGCAGGCGCTTTACTTTGTGTAAATAATTTCATCACCACTGCTCTCAAAACGGTGAAGGAAAACATCGTGAGGAAACCGGCATGTCCTAGAACCAAAAATTCGAAGATAATTATGTGACATCTACCAACCCGCACTGGGCCCGCGTGGTAGATTACAGCTCACTCCCTCTCGAAGAGAGGAGGCCTGTGTCCCAGCAGTGGGAACATTATAGGCTGATTATGTATCTAATTCGTTGTATTTTCTAAAAGGTTTAGGGAACCTGTCTTTTTGGGCTCTTTACAATTGACAAGTTACAAAATATTATACTATTATATAAATGTAACAAAAAAAATGTGCTCAAGCAATTACATGTACGAAGAGTATAGTTTACGAATAAATGATAAAGTTTAAAATACATTAATAAAAGAGGAAACTATCGTATAAATTGCAAATAACTTTAATTTTGTTGTAACGTATTTTTAAACAAGAAAGTGTCAACTATAAAAAACCCTTTTTATGATTTGTTTACTTTTATTTAATTACCTAAACCTTTCGGGTATAGAACTTTTTAAATACATTATTTAAAAAGTTCTGTTCCAATGTGCCATCTAATTTTATAAATCCATGAAAAAACTCAAAAATAAAATCATTTCACTAATTTTGCGTAAAAATTCATGTTAGAAACATCACCGGCTTGCTGTAGAAATGACTTCTGTCGAACCAATACAATAACATTTCCTGTAAATAAGGTTGTATACACACAGCTGATCGTCCACTGCGCATTACAGAATCAGCTGACGATCGGAGATCGTCGCAAATCTCACGTATTTGATCGCTCGCAGCCTGATATACTTGTATTGTTACATATGGATTGCATATCTCTACGAGCTGTTATACCACCCTCTTCCCGTTTGTTATTGAGTTTAGGAATTTCTTAGTAACAGTCCGGAGTTTGGAAGATGGCGGTGTGATACCCCCGTGCCTCAGAAAGCACGTTAAGCCGTTGGTCCTGCGCCTGATCTCGCTCCGGTCGTGTCGGATTGCCGTCCCATCGGACTGAGAAAGTGAGGGAAGAGAGAGTGCAACTGTGTCTGCGCTCACACTTATGCACAATAATATCTCCCGCGGCAAAGGCTAGTCTCCGTTGAGGACTATTACTACCCTAATATTTGTGCAACTGCATAGTGATGCATTCGAGAAAATATCGGTAATTCGATGGTATATTTTGTTATGCATAGTTTAAGCCAAGTTTACAAATCGTTATCTTTAACTGGATTTTGTCTGGACTTTAGATGGACTTTATCTGGACAACACTTCGGGGCAAAAATCCTTTCAGATTTCCATTGTGTTACCGTCTTCGTAAGTATCTAACGGTGGGTTCACATTGGTGATATTTCTCCGGACAGTGCATTATTATCGTGTCAGATACGATAGACCATGACCCTCCAACGCAAACTCCTTCTTAAATTTTACCAAATTCAATATCAATTATTGCAGTACAAACAGCTCTATAACCATACAATAGCTCAAACACGCGATGTGTACAAATCAAATAGGCCGCGTCTTGGTAGCCAATCAACAATTTCAAGATGTTTGCTCAGAGACTGTCTGTCTGAGCGTCTCGCAAGACGGCCGGGATTATGTACCGGCATTGTATCTGGAGAAAACGTTAGGCATCTTGGAATATCCTTTGAATTTGGTTGAAGGATATTTGTTGTAGATTTGGTCAAGATATTTGATGGTTCTGTGAATGTGAATGATTTGTGACTAAGCTAGTTGAATGAAGTATGGATTCGTTTAAAGTGAAAATCATTTTCTGCTGAAGGGAGACTCTATGGAGTACCTACAAGCATTAACATATTAAAGGCTCGTGCACACTGGCGCGACGCGACAGCGTACACAAAGGCATCGCGTGCAGCGCGACGGGCGGCGCCTTTGTGTCGGGCTGTCGCGTCGCGCCAGTGTGCACGAGGCTTTATTGTGGATCTGCGTATAGGCTCGTACACACTAGTGCAATGCTACAGCGTACACAAAGGCACCGCGTGCCGCGCGACGAGCGGCGCCTTTGTGTCGTGCTGTCGCGTTGCGCCTGTGTGTACGAGCCTTAACGCTACAGTGATTCTCTTTGACAACTTGGTATCGAAAAGCTCGATATAGTATGTGCGATAGCAAGTAGCTACCTTTCATAATAATGTTATATTATATGTTAGGAAAAAAGCCATAAATGTTAGGAACATACAGGGTTTTTGTAGTAAATCCCAATGGGACAGCTCCCGATTTTGCGAGACTTGAAACACTTGCTAAGTCATTACACTAAATAACTGAGCATTGAGCTATTAAGTCAGAATAACTAATAGCAATACATTGTGCCTTATGTGGCATTACCTTTAGGATCAAATTAAAGTGATTATTATAATTATGATGTGAGTTGTTAGCATCCGTTAAAGTCCTAAGCGTAATGCCTGATATGATGAATAATTCAAATATATAGGAGATTTTATCTCAAAAATTGTTGTGCGGAAGAATATCATTATGCCATTAGCATGGCGTCATTAGGCATATCACCTAAGTGGGTGAATTGATGCAAGGGAAGGTGTACCTTGATTGGTTAACTGCGTAATTTAGAAGTCTCCTTTTGGATAAGAATAGTTAAATGGTTTGGTCATGTTGTGAGAATGTATGAAAGGCGACTATCAAAAGGTATTTAAAAGGGAGAAAAGAGTGGCAACGCTGCCCAGTAGGGGACGCTCTAGGTCATAATTACAGTGACTTTATTGGTGATGTTCTTCAGAAAGGTCAGGCGCGTAGTGCTCGCAACTGGCATGCGTGTATGACCAGATGTAGGGACGTTAACTAAGAAAAAGGAGTATGTAGAGATCGTAGCAGGCGGCGTTCTGTAGATTCTGTCTACCAGCATGGGAAGAAGGCGTGGGTTTGTGTATGTATGTAAGAATCGTGCATTATCATGGTCAGAGAGTAAGCCAGTGAGCACGTTTTAAACATTCAAACAAAACATATTCAAACTCAGTCTAAATCCAATCTAAATACTAACAGACAGACACCTAACTCCACCATGTAACTTAAACGATAATAGCAATGACGTTGTTAAAACTAAAATTACGACAACCATTCCAAGAAGGCTGGACTATGGGGTTTATTCATAAACGTTGCTTAAAGCTAAATAATGATTAGCGACTGTTTAACCATACATTTTTGACGTTTGAACGTCTGTTAACTTTAGGTAACGTTTAAAAATAAAGGGGTAAATGGGAAATAGACTATGAAACTAACAAGAAACTGTGTATGCGCCAATGGATTTGATGTGGCGGTCATGTGCGAGTCGGACTCTCACACGAAGGGTTCCGTATAATATTTACACTATATATATTATATGTCGGAAATACTTTAAATCAATCGTTTGACTTTGACTAATCGGGACGCCAGCACCACTAGTTGGCGCTGGACAGAGTCTATAATGCTAACGCTTGACCAGAGTACAGCAGAGCTTGTGGTTGGTGGGTAAGCAGTGAAGACGATTAGAAACTGTCGCGCGTTCCGTATAGTTGTGTCGTGTACCTACAGTGTGTGATTCGCTAGTGTGATTAATTTGTTCGTAAATTATAATTTGATTTGAACTGAAAACGGTTTTTCTATCAACACTACCCATAGTAGGTACGCCCACAGTAGTTAAAATATGGCTGATATTAGCGAGTGAGACATACCTTCTCCTTCATATATATATATATATATATATATATATTTTAAATGTTTTAGTATAAAAAAAACGCAGAAAAAGAAACGTTACTTGTACATATGGGAATCCCCTTTAATTTTTAACTTTATTTTATTTTAATTATTTTTTGTTATAGCGGCCACAGTAGTACACACTTTGTGAAAATTTTAAGTGTCTACCTATTGCGCTTCAAAAGTGTGACAGACGAACTGACTGCGGAGACAGGGCACCCTTTGTGTACAGAACCCGAAAAAGAATATCTTACTGTTTTTTTAAAATACTATCCCGTATAATTGTATAGATGGACGTTTGTAGTCTTTTATATCGAATCAAAGGTTATAAACATAAACATAAACAAGTATAAAAAAATGCTAACTATCTATGTAAAAAAAATACTCAGAACACTCTATCAAATGACGTGTTCTTAAAATGTCAGTGTCGTTGACATTGTCTTAAATAACCTATCTCTATTTGTTCACATAACAATTACCCTCAGTCTCCTTTTATCGTCAAAACGCCACACAATTTCAGCAATGTACGAGAATTGAGAGTATGTTCCCTCAACGTTACATAGGAACAAATCAAGTGCCATAAACTAAACGTAGCGTCACTGCGATTATCTCGGGTTTCTCACACACTGTCCTGGCCATTTGTTTAAATTACATTAGCGTGTGCATACTTTGGTTAGGATTGTTGGGTACTGCGGAGCGATGGAGGTGCGACGGATCTTGCATGACTTGTTCTAAGTTCACTGACTTTTTATTACAGAGAGTCCACTTTTATAATTTCTAACGTGATGATATTATTCTGGACGTTCCCGTCCACGTCCATAGAACGTATGTGCACGCTATAACCAAATCAAATCAAATCATTTATTTCTTTGCAAATATGGGTATAATAAGTACATAGGTGTTTTTATAATAAAGTTCTCCGAATTTTACCGTCACGTGCAAAGGTTTACAATTCCAAATAAAACATCCGAAATAAGTGGCAGATCATTAGAATTACAAAAAAAAATGTCTTTGTGATCACAGCAATAAAAAATATAAAATAAAATAAGACTATTATAATGTCACACGGAAACAAAAAGTAAGTGAACCAGCGGGGTAATTACGTAACACACTAACAGTAGGAATGGGTTTCATTTTGACAGTTCACCAACATTCATTGCGTTATTTACGTTGTTGAGCAGACAATATTTTCGAACATATGAAGCAATGGATTAGCAATTGGCTTCAAAATGATAGATAGTGTGTTACGTAATTTTAGAGTGCTGGATCACAATAATTACATCAAGCAGAGTAACAGTATGTCAATCAGTTAGTGAATCATCAATCTTGTAATAACGTCAAAGTTATCGTGGACGGAAATTTAAAAGCATTTTCAATTTTTTCCATACTTGCCTGTGTTATCGTCATATCGTGACATGGAAGTAGAGGCCCATATTATTATCGCCAAATTATAAAACCACACAATAGCTTATGTTCAACGGTAGTAAGACATAACTGTACAATGTACAGAGGCCCTGGTGCGAACGATCGACGTAATTAATTAAGCCTATCAAAGTCCACTGCTGGACATATTTTAATTATGCCTCTCCCAGGCTGCGCCACAACAGTGTGTCCTTCGCCTTCCGTATCCAGTCTGTCCCAGACCCTTTCATAGGCCGTTGGTCTATCTAGCTGTAGGGCGTCTCACACTACGCTTGCCGATACGCGGTCTTCGCTCCAGAACACGACTGCTCCACCGACCATATCGGTCCTTCGACATACATGGCCAGCCCACCGCCACTTCAGTTACGACGGCGGCGACGGCGACGTAATCGTAATTTAAATTCGAACGATTTTTGAATCGAAAATATAGTATATTGGTTTAATTTTTTTCGATTACCACATTTAGTTTCACCCATAGATATGAATAAAGTCTTAAAGTGAAATAAATATTATTATTTATTTATTTATTTATTTATTTACAACACAAACTATCTTTACAGGTTAACCTAAAGTGATAGAGTAGGTAGTGGTAGAGTGAGTGGTAGTGTAGAGTGATATATGTGAAACGATTATTTTAAATGTTAAATTCGTCCGAATTTATGTTACGTTCACTCGGCGTGTTCGTGATATCCTAGGTCCACAGTTTATGAAAAATTGGTACAGTTCTGTGAATTGTAATGTATTGGCAAACAGTCGTACATAAATGACAGCATACCTCATGGAGAACGCAAACAGCCTGTAAACGCCTGCATTTTTTAAGGAGTTTGCCGATGATAGTAATAATGAATAACTCACTAATCTACGATATTTTACAACCGAATGTGGTACCACTTACATTTGTGGTGTTCTCTTGACCTGTTGAATATCTACACATCTCCGAATTTATCATTTGCAGATGCTTTTTACATCTTCAAACGCAAACTTACAAACATTTATCACAACATCAAGAACACACAACATCATCTATCAATTTATTTCCATCATTTAAATACTGACTGCACAGCAAATTAACCAGAGCGTACATATATAATACTCACACTAGGAGTCTTTAGGATGCAAGAGCGAGCGAAGCGTGCTCGGGACTTGGGGCACCCCGACTCGGACAGGTCAGGTTAGGTTTATTTTTTTTAAACTACCCGGAAGCACCATTACGCCTTATAATATAAATGGTAAATTGAAAACTGATGATACTAAATATTTGACTTATTTTATTTTGCGTAAATTATGTTATATCAACTGAAATATTTGACTATTAAAATTGGTAAAAGTACTAATTGGTAAGCAAGTTATTGCATTTTTTTGTGAAGAGTTTATTTGCGGAAAATTGTTTGGGAAGTGATAATTTGTCTTTTTTTTTTTTGATGAAAAATTGTAACGTAATTGAAATAAATGCTTTGAGTTTGAGATAGAATAGACTTTGAAAGCTATAACCATGGTGTAGCTTTCAAACCCAAGTGGTCAGCAAACATTCTCTCTTGTGTGAAGTGAACACGCGTGGGCGCGAGTTCGTGATGCGTGCGCGCAGATTAAATTGCATTAATGCAATATACTAACATACTTAAAGCTTAATCTTTTTGTTGCACATATTTCGCGCTGCAAATAAATATGTTTAATTTATATGTTTTGTTAAAGAGTTTATTTGTTCTGACTTTTGTTTCCTTATTGAGTTTGTAGTTAAACATAAACAATCTTGGTCTATATATAAATATTATACGTAATTAAAAACAGTGAGTCGTGGCTTTTATCCTGTGGTAACTTATCTAAATAATGATAATCGAGGAGGACATTAAAACATTTCCATAAAATAAGTATCAAGTACCTAATCAAACTATTTCTGAAAACTGTTTTTATATTTGCTTGCTGGATAGCAAGTATACGCTTTTAAATATATTTAACAAAAAGAAAATGTCCTTGCAATCTGCCACCGTAATACGGCCTCATCAAATTAATTCAGCAAATTGTTATGCTATCCTAAAGATTGCTAACACAGCTTGCCACATTTAGCTTCTTGGGAGGCAGCCCACGCTTGACGATATAGCCTAATAAATAACAATTAAACGTGCTCAATTTCAGCAAAGTAATTTGTACTTACGCGACCGAGCACACTGCACAGGAGTTGCAAATATTCACTATTATGTATCACGCATACATGATTCAACTACTGACCTGTCCACGTGTAGGCTAATATGGCTTAGTGGTCATAATCAGCAGTTAATTTGAATGCTGTCACAGCCTTTGTGTCAGTTATGGTTTACTTATAACAATTAAATAGGTACCTATGGATAATAAGGCTATACAGGTTGGACGGGCCATCGACTCGCAACTTGTTACCATGGATTCAGGACACGATTCTGGGGGTCTACTTTCAAGTCCGTCAACGAACGTACGGGCCCGTCCGAAAGTAGTTGTTACGTCAAACCAAGCGTCAAATTATATTTTTCGAACGGGAATATACATATCGGAAGTAGGGTCCACTGTTCTATCGTATTGTCAATATTCTTAACACGTTAACTGTCCCCATACATAATTTTTCGATAACCCCAAATATCCAAATTAATTTTTGTAATATTCTATCTCAAATCAATACAAAATAACTAATTTTGGATAGATATGCCGAATTAATAACAAATCGCTCGGTTTATCACACCTTTTGCCCGTGTACCGTATTCGGTACACGGACTTTTCGAGTTAAAGCAGCCACAATTAAAATTAATTAATTGACTGCCTGTACACTTAGGGCCTGCGCCCACTGGCGGCAGGGCACGTCAAGGATCCTTCGGCATCACTATATTCAAGCGCATTCTGACGGCAACGATGCCGCGGTATGCCGCGGTGTCCTTCGGCGTTCATTGAAAATTCAACTTTATTGTCATATTTTTAAGTTATATTCCTATTCGTCGCATAAAAATCCCTTGCCATGCCGTGCCGCCAGTAGGCACAGGCCCTTAGCGTGTACCGTGGACTTGTAAACGGCGAGTGTAGCGTTTACAGTACACGGACATGATGGACCCACGCGGCATGTACTTGTATTCGGGCCCCGAAGTAATCATATGTCCGTAAGTGATAGGGAGTAGGTAACCCCCCTAACTTAGACGGAAACTCCGGCTTTCGTGCAAAGGGAGTAGACCCTTTGGATCCCCCGGCGTTAAAAATTTCGTCAGTTATTTAAAACAATATTAGCTGTTCCATACATTTTGACCGCGTAGGTATTGCAGTTTTGTATAAAACAGCTCATTTTATTTTGTTAACAGACGAAAATTTTCTACGTTAGGGGTCCAGAATCATGTGCTGAATTCATGGTCACCGTTTGCGCGTCGATGTCCCAGCCACCTTGTATAAGGTATAGGATCGTGGGTCAGTATCTTTTTTTAAAGTGAAACTTTTATTACATCGTCTCAAACTTTTTCGTCTATGTGTTGCATGTCGCGTGACGGTCGGCCGCGGAGTAGGGATAAAGTGAAAGCGCTCGTCAGAGCAGCCGAGGAGGAGGGAGTGGGGCAGGGAGGGGGAGTGGAGATTGATGAAGCAATTTTTATACCCTTAATGGAATATTATTCCGATTTTTTTTAGTTAAATCTCTATAATGTGAAAAAAAGTTTCACTTTTACCGTGGTTTCATAAAACTACACAATCCTTTTTTTTATTTACTGCTATTTGTGCAAAGTGAAGGAGATACCAACAGCTTTTTCTTGAGACGGTGTCTTTCCAAAACGTTAACCTCTTTATTTATAAACATTGCTTAAAGTTAAGTAACGATTTTGCGATTGTTTAACCACACATTTTTGACGTTTAAACGTCTTTCAACATTAATCATCGTTTATAAATAAACCCCTAAATGAGTACTGTTTAATATGATAACACACTTTTAATTACCCGTGTATACCTCAACATGTCTCAAATAAATTTGTAATTGTATCAAGTCTACCTTAATTCAGTCTACACAGGAGTTCCAATTCGGCACGCTCGTGCTGTGCTTAGATTAGGCTGCACACACGACACGTGGCGACCTGTCTGCAAACGTGTTTGTATCATGCTTGTAACATCGCGAGATAAAGTGTTGTAGAGGTGCCGGAGAAAATCAATAGTTTATCGGTAGTATATAAACGAAAATAAAAAAAAATACTTTATGTATACAAAAATAATCCGAATTTCAATCAAAATTGCTGATTGTACAGCTAAATACTCAACTCAAAATATAGGTAACTAAATAAGCAACAATTTATATTCGTGGCGCACCGCTATCTACTAGGCGAGGCCTCCTATTTCTGAATGGCAATAATAATAAGGCGTAGTTGACGGAGCCCTGCTTAGCGGGGCTCCTATTAATGGGTGGATTAAAAAAAAATAACCACGAAGGGGATGGCGGGGTCTCTCAGACCCCGCCGTCCCCTTCAAGCCCTTTCAGCCCTTTCAGCCCCAAGTCCCGAGCACGCTTCGCTCGCTCTTGCATCCTAAAGACTCCTAGTACAGTAATATTGCATTTTGTACCGATCCCGAGTTTGAGTATTATGTATGTACGCTCTGGTTAATTTGCTGTGCAGTCAGTATTTAAATGATGCAAATAAATTGATAGATTATAATTTATTTGATGTGTAATTAATAATATCCCATTGGTTAGTATGTAAATTACTTAGCTTAGTAAGCTATAAGGGTATTTACCAGCATTTTATACAAATTCACTAGACCCAAGAGAGAAGATTGGATGATCATTAGGTACATGAAAACATTGGGGTCATCAGAAAGTCGGATGTTCTTTAATTATTGGTTGTGTTCTATCAAGGTTTGCGTACAGCTGAAATCAACTAAGTATGCTGCTGATAACGGTTATATCAGCTGATGTGACTTAGCAAATACAAGATAATGACATAAAGTTGAGTCCCGTAAGAAATATTTATTTCTCAGCTAAACCCATGTGTACGTATGAATACATAATCTGCGCAAGCGGTCATATTAAAGAGCGAAGTCACGCGCAATGGCGCATAACCAATTGTCTTATTAATGTTTCGAACAGTTAACGCCGCCCACCTATCACAGCGAGCCGGTAATTGAGCCTCCGTTAATTAGCTCCTCTGTGGCTTCTAATAGTCTTTAATGGAGCTGACATAGTTGGGAACATGAGAATGTGTGTACTGTATCATGAACCTATTAAAGAGTTTGCCTTCATAAAATTGACTCCACGTGCTTTGGGGACACTTCCTGCAAGATTTTGACTCCACGTGCTTCGGGGGACACTTCCTGCAAAATTTTGACTCCACTTGCTTCGGGGAACACTTCCTGCAAGATTTTGACTACACATGCTTCGGAGGACACTTCCTGCAAGATTTTGACTCCACGTGCTTCGGGGGACACTTCCTGCAAGATTTTGACTCCATGTGCTTCGGGGGATACTTCCGGCAAGATTTTGAACCCACATGCTTCGGGGGATACTTCCTGCAAGATTTTGAAGTTTGGTTTAATAATATTTAGAGTTCAGATAGCAATCTTTATGCCTGCCTTTTCGTAAGTATGTTGGGGTCAGCTTCCAGTCTAACTGGATGCAGTTGAATACAAGTATTTTACATGGAGCGACTGCCTATCTGACCACCACAACCCAGTTACTGGGTAACACGATACCTACCCCTTGGTAAGACTTGTTGTCAGACTTTGACTGCCCATAACGACTCTCAAAAATCTATAAATGACAGCCCGGACCAAACGGCTTGACGTGCTTTCCAGTAGGACGGTACGGAGGGGTCTCGATATGTAATGGATGGTCACCCATCGACAGAACCGCTGCGGCAAGCGTAGGTTAACCTTCGATCAACCTGTGTGGCTGTTATCAGATAGCATAAAATAAAATAAGGGAAAAAGAAACTCATACCATGATTAATTTCTAGTTCCAGGTTTATAATTATGGTATGGTTCTTTGTCTGTCAGGTCAACAATGCCTTGATTTTCTTCTTAGCGTGTCGATGGCTAAAAGTTCAAATACGTTTGGCCCAATATTCAGTTGCGCGAACTCCGCTCACTAACGCAGTCATACAAGTCATCAAGTGCACAGGTGCCAGGGCATATTATTTTTTTTGAATTGTTTCTCGAAGGTCAACCTTGGAGGTTGTCGGCTGCTTAACCGGACTTGCCTGTGGTTGTCTTAATAAAGTAAGGCCTCCAGCCAGTGCTTTACAAACTTATAAACTAGATGACTACACGCTAAGGGCACCCCCTGTGGGGTACGAACCTCGGCTTAGGGTGTCGTTGGGGGGGCAGCAAGGGACAGCCTGGATCGGAATTATTAATTAGGGGCGAATTTAAAGCTACAGGCTCAGAAGCGCGGGCTGGCTCGTGCAAGGGTCGGGGCGGTAGACAGGGCATCACCTGTGACATGGCTTGTGATAGGTACTCTTGGGTATTGCAGCAGTTGCAGGTCAATAAAACCGTAGGTAACCACGGCGTCGCCGTCGGGTTATATGCCCACCTGTAACTTAAATAGAAAACATTCAGTTTTTACGCCGACAAATAATATTACAAAACACTATAACAAACAATTTTAACGTAGTAAAATAAAACACCAAGAACATAACACTCATATTTTACCACAGCATAAATAAAGGTAGGGAGAAATAGATTATCCGCAAATGTGCATTCAGAGGCGACTCCTTTTTTTTTTTGTGAGTTTCCTTCCAAGTTTTTGTGCGGCGCGGGCGGCGCGCGGCGGCAGTAACCTCGCTTCCTGTGACAATAAAATGCGACTGGGATGAAGCTATATGAAATGGGAGTAGGCAGTGACTGTAGATTGTAATGTGGATTTATGGTTTTTGTAGGTCTGTCATTTGTTCTGAAACTACAGTGGTGAAAAGGTGTTCAGACTAAACATAATGAAGTGTGTTGATGTTTTTTTGACATCACTTCTTTTTTTTTATATATTGAAACGACTTCGAAGTATACTTATATCCTATGAAAAAAAATCCTCAAAATTGGACTACTCTGTAAAAAGTAATGTGTCGTTAAACATTAAAAAAAACGCCTTTTTCTGGGTTAAAAACATCAGTTTCTGTCGCCAAGCACCATTTATATGTATTCCTGAAGATTGACAGAAATGTGATGCAACATCTTTGACTTAAGTTTCATTATGTTGACTCCGAGGTCAGGACCACCATACCTATCTTTAGCAATCTTGAATTTGTGTATGCATACGCGGCAGTACGTACTTTTCTTCAGATGGCCATTTGCTATTGGATTATTTTGAGCCCTGGAGGTTTGTCAACCGATGAAAAAGTTAATGGGTGTTACGTATTTCTCCTAAGTGGAGCAAAATCGATCAAAATCAAAAGTTATTTATTCAAACTAGTCTGAGAATCAGTCCTTTAAAAATGTCAAAATTAAATACGACAGTCACCCAAAACGCCCGCTCTTCACCGCTACCAGGTGTTTTTACTGAGAACAAGTGGGAACAAGTGTGGTCAACTCTTACACACGCCTTTTACCACTTACCAGAAGATAAACTATCTCCCTACTCTGCCAGCAAATACAATCCAATACAAAACATAGCCCAGCTCAAATGCAGTTTCGAAATAATTATTTCCAAAGTAAGCCGCTTCGGTGTCTAAAGCCACAGATCCATCCTTGCCAGTGAGACCTATAACAAATTATATTTTTTCGCAGTTTTGAGTTATGAATTTTTTAATGAGATTGCGAGAGAGATTAAGAGTCAGAAAGTCATTTCCCGGTAAAGGAGAGAAGCATGAAAAATAAAGGATTGCTTCAGTCGTAGCGTTTGTTAGCATCGGGCCACTAAGAGAGCGGGTTTATGCAAGGCGTGGGTCTAGGTTTTCGTTCAAGGGGCTAATGTTCATATCTGGGATGGTTAGGGACGGCGGGGACGTCTCAAGCTTAAAGAAAAAAACCATCCGCACCTATTTTCTGTAAACTCAATAATGTGC
This sequence comes from Griposia aprilina, assembly GCA_916610205.1. Classification (NCBI taxonomy): domain Eukaryota; kingdom Metazoa; phylum Arthropoda; class Insecta; order Lepidoptera; family Noctuidae; genus Griposia; species Griposia aprilina. The sequence goes on from OU744302.1 coordinate 17,206,636, forward strand.
CCCCCTTTACGAGGCTACGACTTGTATGACTACGACTTGTATATCTTAGTAATATCTACACAAAGTAAAAATACAGGTTATAAACTTATGTTTATGTTCAATTTAGAGTTTAAGACTCAGTTTGGTCGCAGCCCGGGGGGGAGGCAACTGCACTAGTTGCCCCTGTAACTGCGCCTAGTTTGTGCCTTTTGGTCTATTGTAAAGGCCTACTTTGCTTTTCTGATGCTGTATAGGATAGAAGCGACTTATAAAGTTATACGGTATACCTTAGCCTTAGCCGGTACATTTTTAATGATGAGTTATACCGTTATCGTTAAAAATGTTCCGGTATTGTTCAGTCTATGAGACTCTTCCACGAGAGTCTATTCCACGAAGGCGCCTCTTCTAATTAAATTCTTTATTATTTTCGTTCAAATTGTTTTTCCGGCTATTTTACTTTCTTATGTTTTCCTGTCGTTCATTGCAGTAACATTGATTTCACTTTGACTTCAGGTAAGTAAATATTTTTCTTATAACCCTTGTATTTTTTAAGTTTTTCTTTTTATAGCAATGCCTTCGTATTGAGACACGTGACACACACCACACACAGACACACACACACACACACACACGCAGACACACACACACACACACACACACACACACAGACACACACACAGACACACACACACACACACAGACACACACACACACACACACAGACACGTGTAAGTATTATTCGTCTCGATTGGTCCACCAACCCTCTTATCTTAAGGCCCCAAACAGAGCCCGTACCTATCTTCTCGAGGGCAATCCAGAACGTTTCAGATTCGGTTGTGTGCCGCTTAACCAATTTTTTGTTTTTTCTATTATATTTTTTTATTTTTTCGGGTTATTATTTTAGTGCGCATCTCGTTAGGTTCGCTGTAAACTGAAGAGCGTTTTTATACTTTGTAGAGCCTTACTTGCGTGGAGCATGGTATTTTTCCATTGGTTTTATGTCCTGAAATTCTGGTAAAGGGGAAGGATTCTCTAAGGAGGAAAATGTGAAATGGCTATCCTTATTATACTCGTGAACTTACATACAAGTTTATAGTGCAGACCAAATATGGTGGGCAATATTTTTAACTGAATTAAATATTAAGAGGGCGCACACCGATCCACTAGCGCCACTCCTTTAAAATAATATTATCTCGTGACTGAGAAGGAATTTTGAATAATATTCAAAATTACGAGATAGTATTAACGGTGTGTTTTGGTAGCTTATAGATAATGTAGATAATAAAAAAAAAGGATAGGTATTTAGTCATAATCAATACATGTGAGACTCATAGTGCCTAATGTCAATTATACCTGGCCATCTACAGTGTCCAGTACCAGTAAAAAGTCAGTTTTTTTTTTTTACGCTTCTATATGTCGTCATTATTCCTGTAGCCACTCATTTATTGAGTAAATTTTTTTTTGTAAGATGTAGCTCTTTAAGCTTTTTCTTAAAATTTGGTAGAGGTAGATTCTGAATGTCTGATAACTCTCATAGTCATCATACTCTCATATAGTCTGTCTGTGATTGTAACCTATTATAAATTTTAACACACATAGCCGAGCAATTTCGTGATTTATGTTGTTATTGCCATAGAGAAAGTTGTTCAGTTTTATCGTCCGTACCTTAAATATGACCACACATTTCTGATACACGCTGTATATTCAGTTCCTCACATCTGAATCCCCTTTATTTATTTTATTTTGAATTTTCGAATGCTGCACTGGTTGACGGCTGAATACGAGCGCTGGGGCTCTGTCTCGCATAGGGTCGTAGCATTATGCTGAGCGATTGCCGTTTTGCGTGGATGTGACGCATACTTTCCCCTAAGTCGTTCTTTTTTGTATTTGTGTGTTTTTCTCTGCGTCATGTTTACCGCAAATAAACGTATTTTCTTTTTTTCTTTCTTTATTATTAGGTATTTTTAATTTTTAATACTGCATTAACAGACAGTATAGTATACTAATTTTAATAATACCTACACGGCCGCGCGTGTTCGGTCCCCACAGAGGGAGATTAGGCGTAAACCGTTTATAAATTAGAGCCGGGACCACGTCCATGTGTCGGATTTGCGTATTTGTTAAATTAGGATTTAGATGCGTACTGTTTGTTGTATTGTTTTCAGACGTGTTTTTATGACTAATGAGGGTGAGCACGCTTTTTTTTTATCGTGATTTTTGAACATGTGGTCTCGTCTACTCAAACTCAAACTCAAAGCATTTATTTCAATTAAACCATTTACAGGCACTTTTGAATTGTTAAAGAGTCGGTCAGTTAGTCAGAAAGTTGAAGCTAGTTGCCCATTCCAAAACGTAGATCTCTATGGAGAAGAACGGGCAAGAAACTCCAAGGACTCTCTTTTTAAATCAAGATATTACAAAATCGTTGGTACATTAATTCTTGTTGCTTCTACTCGTATATGTGAGAACAATGTAAAAAAAATATAAAAAATATGTATATTAAAAAATAAATCAAAATATAAGAATAATAAAAATAAGCCGTGGCAGTTAAGAGATGACCAGTCTCAACTGACGGCGCTCGTTCACGAACATGACTACATACATTTAAGTGTACCTAAGTAAGAGAGAACAGTGTTGGCCAAGTGGTATCGGCCCCGACTTATAAGTTCAAGTTCAAACCCAGGTATCAGTTCAAACCCAGGCAGGCACTTTGTGTATTTAATTTCATCACCACTGCTCTCAAAACGGTGAAGGAAAACATCGCGAGGTTTTGGTCCTAGAACCAAAAATGTTAAGACATGTGACATCCACTAACCCGCTTTGGGCCCGCGTGGTGGATTACGACCCACTCCCACTTACAGAGAAGAGGCCTGTGTCCCTGCAGTGGGAACGTTATAGGCTAATTATGTGATGTTATGTAAATAATTATTGTAATTGAAATGTCTGAATCTTAAATCATATGGGATGCTCTTTAGAGTGAAGAGTCCTTCGAGCAATTTTAAATCTTTTTAATTTATATATTTTGTTAATTGCTGTGGCCTTACACGGTTCATGTCAGTTGCTGGACCATTTGAATGTACAAAAATACCTAACACATGAGTGCAATAAAATATTTGAGTTTGAGTATGAGCAGACACAAGCACTGGCGCAAAAGGAGTAGCCGCTTCGTAAAACATTTCCAAAATTGTGGCAATAGTTGGCCCCCAATGACAACAAACAAATACAACAATATAATTGTTTCGAAGAAAAAAAAAAATTACGCACTGTCCACAATATCTGTAAAAATCTCGTTTTAATAATCTCTGAATTCAGAGAAAAGAAAGAAAGAAAATAAATTTATTTGACCCAGCTTAAGGCACAGAATATTCACACAAAAACAAAAAATAGTAAAAAACTTAAAAACAGTATTGTATTGTACAGACATTAAAGGCTCCCACAGACAGGCCCGACGCGACTCTTGTAGAATAATTTCCATGAAGTTTTCATAGAAATTGTTCTTCTAGAGTCGCGTCGCGTCTGTTTACGGAACCCTCTATTCTCTCCCTCTCAAAAAAGGAAATAAATAAATAAATTCTACATTTTATAGAATAACTATTACAAGAAAAACGGTGACAAATATTTGTATAGATAGTGTATGAAAGCCTGAATGGGTTATGAGTGTCATAAATGAAAATAAAACGAATGGCTGGGTTGGCGCTATCCGTCATGTGCGGTGGACATAATGTGGATCGCCAGATTAGACTTGTTTGCCAAAACCCAATACTCACAATCATTAGGGTCTTTAGCCCGTAAAGTACAGAAGGAACGTTGGCAGACGGACATACAGCTCGGTGGACGACCTACAGAAGATCGCTGGGAACATGGTCTAAAAAAACAAGGTCTGGCATTCCGGGAGTAACACATGCTTACGTCACAATCCAATTGCCACTTTATTGCAACACGAATTATGGAAACATTTTCAGTCACCATTCTGTTAAAAAATATATATAAACCATTTGAATTGTCGTTTCATTTTTCTAATCAAACGAAACAATTCAATTTAAACAATACCAACGTAATTGTTCGTTAAAACCTCTTTGTTTTGTCGGATTCGCACAGGTAATAAAGGCGATTGGTGAGTTATTAATACACACTACTGGTAACACAGCGGTGATGACGTAGGCTTGTGTCACCCCCGTGACCGGAATGCTATACCTCGCGAAATATTATTATACCATGGCCGGGAAGACCTGAACCCTAATTACGTAACACACTATCTATCACAATCTAAATAATTTTGAAGCCTATTGCTAATCCATTGCTTCATATGTTCGAATAATTTGTCTGCTCAACAACGTAAATAACGCAATGAATGTTGTTGAACTGTCAAAAATGAAAGCTATTCCTACTGCTACTGTGTTACGCAGTTACCCCGCTGGTTGAGGAAGCCTAAGCAGCCCAAAGCCTAAGTGCAGTGGGAGGAACAAGGCTGCTAATGATCATCATGATGAAAGTACAGAAACTACAGTGGCAGGTGTTACAATAGATTTGCAGATTCATAGAGTGGCTGCGCAGTATACATAATATAGGTGTCCGAAAGAACTCTCGCACTCTCACTGAACTGTACCATGCGCTGCTTCGTTCTCGGGGCTACGTTCAGAGGGCTCATAAAGTTTTGCACGAACTGTACATTGTACTATAAGGTAAGCTGTGAGCTGTTCTTTGTGATTATATTAATCTATTTAATTAATATTCAGAAATAACATTGGGCTTTTATAACTACACTTTTACAACTCCTAGGCTTAGCTGTGAAAGTTACTAAACCTATAAGAGGGCTAGATACAAAAAAAAAGGATACTGTTTATGCAAGAGCCAAATTGTACAAACGTAGCAATTTCTTTAGCTCAAGCATAATCAGCCTTTAATGTTCCCACTGCTGGGACATAGGCCCCTTCTCGGTGAGAGGGAGTGGGTCGTTATTCACCACGCGGCACAGTGCGGGTTGGTGGATTTCACATGTCTTCGAATTTTTGGTTCAAGGACATGCCGGTTTCCTCACGATGTTTGTATTCACCTTTGTGAAATAGAATAGAAATAACAAAACAAAAGATCAACGCTGTCAAAAATTAAAAAAGAGCACATCCACACTACTCTACCAACAACACATTCAAGGGTTCCCGCGTTCCGCACGCAAGGAGCCTTTTCATAATGTATCACTGAAAGCCCCATGTGTAGACTCCTTAATGAATCATCGCGAAATTGCATACAATTATAATGATAAACGTCTAAGACTCAGTCACGAATGGGTTTTGGTGAAGGAAAATAAAAAAGAGCTTGGAGTTGGTAGCAGTGCATATTATATCCGTTTAGGGATAGGGTTATTTCGAATGAAGCTCACAGACTTAAGGCTCCCCCCAGATAGGCACGGCGCGACAGGGCGTCGCGACTCTGGTAGAACAATTTCTAAAACTTCATGGAAAATTGGGAAAGTATTTGGAGTATACCTTTAATAGCTCTAGTGGTTGATGTCGTACATCTTTTGTAGCCTCACAATAAATAGGAGATCAAGAATCTGTCAGACGTCCTTATGGGCATGAAAATGAGCGGATAATCCGAAAACTTTAAACGATTTTATTAAAAAAAGATTTAGATATTAATAATTATGTTGAAAATTTACTTGTGCAGTTTCGTGTTTTTATTCCAACCAACATAATATTGGGCCTACTTAACGCTTAGGGGTTTATTTATAAAAGTTGCTTAAAGTTAAGTAGAGAGAAAGAAAGAAAGAAAAAAAAAATATTCTGCAGAAACAAGACGCACATTAGAAAACAATAGACAAAGTACATACACTAATAAAAAGCAGCCAAAAGCTTCGTATTCAAAACGTTAAAAAGTTTGACAATGTTGTAATGATTAGCGACTCCATACATTTTTGACGTTCGTTTAACGGCCGCTTAACTTTAAGCAATGATTACAAACAAATCCCATATAATTTATGGGCCTAGACTGGCATAGAGAAAACTAGTATACCTACCTAAAAAACATCTCACAGTGTGTAACACCCTTAGCCCAAATCCCGTCGCGTCCCGTGTAACGTACGTCTACCGGATCACGTGACCGGAGGGTCGTTACCGCAGACGTTTGAATTTCGAATGTTAATTTGAAATGCAAGGGTGTGACCGCGTGGAATACAATCCGGTGGTAGTAATAAGGTAGCATTGATTTGTTATTATTTGATGTAATATTTTGCTGGGTGGTAACAAGCAACTCGTACTGGTACGAATGATCCGAGAGAAGCTGATGGCGTAGTGGATTGAGCAGTCAGTCAGTTTTTTTTTGTAGCGAAGAAGATCAGGGGTGAAATGTATGTAAGTGGGCTTTGTCGCTGGTGGAGGCTGCTTTAATGAAATGCATTTTTGTAGACTAATTTCCATATAATATTAACTGAATGGAGTTTGTAATTTACATTCATCAATTATATTGATGCCTCTATCAGATACAACATTTTTGATAAATGGTGTTTTTAATTAATTAGGTACGTATGTCTAAATTCAAACAACAAGACACTTGTCCAGAAAATAAACATTAATTTCAAGCTAAATTTCAAAATAAAACATTTTATTTCAAAATAAACCCTATAATAATTACACACTTAAAACACAATGAATGCACAGCCTTATTAACCCTTCGCAGACATGTGAAATGAAGACTCCACTTACCGGCCATTAACAGAACTAACCCTTTCAATGCGATGCCATCGTTATGAGGTATCAACATAAATTGGTGACTATGCATTACGCTAATGACCGGTATTGCATGAACATTAGCGTATTTAATATTCTATTTTTGAAATTATACGTTAGGAATGTCTGTACAAATAAAAAATGTTGTGCTTTTTGTAATGAATTGTCTACTGAATTCTGCAATGTATGGTTGGTTATCACTTATTTATTCGATAAGTGGTTGTTATGAGTTTCATTTCTTCGTTCTTGTTCGATGAAAAATACCTATACTCGAAAGGTTTAGGTAGTTAAATAAAGGTAAACAAAAAATACCACGTGACTCATAGATGTTAAACCTTTTATTTCAAATGTTAAAATCATATTATTTCCCAGTCCCATAATAATAGGCTCTATTCTGAATCTGAATTTGAGGAACTATCTGTCACTTATTTTGATTCTGATTGATTCTGACAATTATTTTGTCTAATTTAAACATTTTCTGTTCTTCTTTTATTACATGACCCTCGCAACTTTTCCAATTCTCAGCAGTCACATTAGCTAAAACCTCTGGCAAAAGAATGTTTAGGTTAGACATTTTAAAAGTTTTATTTTTCTCGGCTACAAACCCTTTAACTTCAGCCCATATTAACTCAATTGAATAGCGCTCACAGTGGTATGGTGGCAGACGCAAGCCGCAATACAGTGACACCAAATGACTTTTTTTTCTAATTCATCCACAACTTATAAGGCATCTGGTTAACCGACTAACCGTAATACCTGCTACTTCAGCTGCCACACTACGTCACAGGTGTACTCGTACTCTTCAATTTAGCAGAGTTATCAAAATTCGTTGTATTTTCTAAAAGGTTTAAGGAACCTGTCTTTTTGGGCTCTTTGCAATAGACAGATTACAAAATATTATACTATTTTATAAATCTAACAATAAAATTGTGCTCCAGCAATTACATGTACAAAAGTATAGTTTACGAATAAATGATAAAGTTTAACATACATTAATAAAATAGGAAACTATCGTATAAATCGCAAATAACTTTAACTTTGTTGTAACGTATTTTTAAACAAGAAAGTGTCAACTATAAAAAACCTATTTTACGATTTGTTTACCTTTATTTAACTACCTAAACCTTTCGGGTATAGTTTTACGGTAAAAATTAAGCTGCATCTAGCAATTTCGTCGCAAAAATTATGAATACTTACTTTCGTTGAAATATTGTACAGTAAAAATCGTATTACTACAGGTGTTTGTCACGTTATGTAACTGTACTATTCTGTAAGCTATCCACGTCAATTCGAGAATGCAATCCACATTTTTCCACTTCATCGGTCACCGCGCTCTCCCGTCATGTAATCTTACTCACGCAAGCTAGCATAGTTATGACTTTATCAACACGAGGTGAAAAGCTTATGGAGTAGTTAGAACTTTTCTTCTCTTTGACAACTTTTTAAAAATAATGGTAGAATACGACTTAGCATGTTATTTGCAAAAAAACACTTTGCAAAAACACTAAATAAAAATTGCTTTAATATTTGTGTGAGTATTAGTGATCTATATTCTATTTTCTCAATGTAAGTAGGTACGTAAAATATCTAATTTAAATTCAGAATGTGGGTTAAACTGATGGCCTTACAGATGGTGCTGCTGGTGCATCGATACCCGCTGTTTCAATTGTCGAACACGTTTCAAATTACGAACGCAGTTTGAATCTGTTAAGGGGATCTCACATTCGATGGTGGATTGGAACTAAAAGTTAGGTATGTGATGCACTGTTTTTGGTGTATCTGTTTGGGGTGACAGTATATAATATATTTGATATTTTAGTAGCGAATAAGGTTATTTTACCCTAAGCATAATATCTGGTCGGTACTTCTAGGCAGACGATAGTTATTTAAACATTTAAGTTAGTCAATCTTGCAGCAAGTAATGCACATTATCACAATGTAAAACGATACCCTAACAAGCCCTAACACGCCGAAATTTGAATTTATCGTGCAGTTTACTATATGAAAGATAGCTATTAAACTTATTTTCTTTTTGCAGAAGTTGGGAGTCATGATTATTCAAAGCTGTAGCTACCTACTTAACTACCAGTCAATGTGTAAACTCTTTTAGAGCCACGCCTTTGACCTATAGCTGGCCAGTCACACTTTAGAGGTCAATATTTCGAACATTGAACGAATGAATTCGGAGAAAAATAATCGTTTTGATGTTCTGTGAATGAACCAATCAGTCGAAACTAATAAATTCGGTGTATAATTTGTTTGATTTTCTGGTACAAGTATGCTGAATATAACTGTTAATTAAATAGGTATAAATAATGTTGGTTCATTTTAATAAAACATTATTTATATACCAGTTAAAGATTCCTGTTATTTTAATATACTTACCTACTTACATTTTTTTATGGCAATTTACGCAGTGTCGAGTATTCTGCCAGCGTCGAGTTATATTGTTTTCATGTTCTGAAGTGATGGATTAAATAAACTTACGTAAGCAGTTAAAAAATCCACGAAAAGAAAAAAAAAGAAACAAAATGAAAAGATTCGAATTTCAAAATGTCTGTTCGTAATTCAAAAGCTCTTCACACATCGTGACACCAACACGTTCATTAATCGCGGCGCTCCAATTAACACCTCCGTGTTTGGGAGTTACACGCGTTCATGCCGTCACATTCAAACCATGTTAGCATTATTTATTAGCATTTAACTTTTAGTAGTAAATAAGAAATAACGTAATATCACGCCTGAATTCCCCGAAGGATTAGGTAGAGGTTTATCTATAGTTGCAAGCGCTACTGTTGAGCATGAGATCCTGGGTTCGATTCCTGGGTCGGACAGTGTTAGTGGGTTTTTCCATCTGGAATTTCTGAGTAGCAACCCGGAGTCTGGATTTGTCGGTTGATGGCAATAGGCTCGCCCCCTTACTTAGGACTTAAACAGAACTGGCGAAATGTGGGTGTACTAAATAAGATATAATTATGAAAAAAAAAAAACTATATCTCTGTCTACTAACCTATGCTTGATTATCCAATGTCTGACTATTTACTTTAATACATATTTTTTTTTGATTCAGTGATATTGGTTGGCACGACATGGATGTGGCCTTCCTGATGGCAAGTGGTCACCGCCAAACTATGACAGAATCAGAAATATCTGAGATTCGTTATTATCCGAACGATGAAGCTGAAATATCTCGATTACTTGTAGCTATTGGCGAAACTCTTCAAATAATAACAAAGCGAAACTGAAACTCAAAACATTTATTTCAAACTTAATTTAAAAAAGCAAGAAAGAAAATACGTTTATTTGCGGTAATCATTACGCAGAGAAAAATACACAAATACAAAAAAGTACGAGTTGGGGGAAAATATGGGTCACATCCATGCAAAACGGCAATCGGTCAGCATAATGCTACGACCCTATGCGAGACAGGGCCCCAGCGCTGGTTTTCAGCGACAGCCGACGTTGACGTGATGACGTCAACCAGTGCAGCATACAAAAATATAAAAATAGCAAAAAAATAGATAAGAATAAATAAAAGAATAAGAACGCGGGCATGGATGTCGGAAATTATCCCACGGGAACGTGCTACGGGAAAAAAAAAAGGTAGCCTATGTCCTTTCCCAGGATGCCTTCTATCTCCAAGCCAAATTTTATCGAAATCCGTTCAGAGGTTTAGGCGTGAAAATGTAACATACAAACAGAGTTACTTTCGAATTTATAATATTAGTATGGATAAACCAATTACAAGCACTTTTGAACTGTCAAGGGTCGGTCAGTCAGAAAGATGAAGCCAGTTACCCATTCCAAAGCGTAGTAGGTACCTATGGAGAAGAACGGGCAAGAAACTCCACGGACACTCTTTTAAATCAAATTATTCATACAACAAAATTGGTTACATCATTCTTGTTGAAATTAAACATGCGAGAACGATGTAGAAAGACGTGCCCATGCACGCCTTTCTACATCCGTTAAAAGCGTCCGTAATAAAAGAGAGAAAGAGAAATAAAAACAGCGACACTGCTTGGCGACATAAATAAGCCTGGACATAAAAACTTCACCAATATTTACAACACTTTCCAACCAATAATTAACCAATATTTTGTAACCATATTTTGATTTAAAAGAGTGTCCGTGGAGTTTCTTGCCCGTTCTTCTCCATTGGTACCTACTACGCTTTGGAATGGGCAACTAGCTTCATCTTTCTGACTGACCGACCCCTTGAAAATTCAAAAGTGCCAGTAATTGGTTTATTTGAAATAAATGCTTTGAGTTTGAGTTCACGCCTGTAATTCCCGAAGGATTAGCCAGAGGTGTACCACCACCTATACTACACCCATATTTGGTCAGTTATGTTTAAGTCCCATGTAATAGAGTGCGAGCCTATTGCCATCAACCGGTCACAAATCTAGACTCCGACCTACTACTGAAAAATTCCTTCCAAAGAAGTATTAAGTTCTTTCGTAAAAGCTTTACTTACCTAGGTATACCTAAGTAAAATTCAGGTGTCAGTAGGGATCAGTAAGTTAAGCAAAATAGTCTTGTAGTATACAAATTAGCCTCCAATTCAGCAACCTTAACGCGAATACTATCAAACAACCACAAACGGAGTGAATGTCTTTCACATAGTTCGTGTGACAGATTCCGTGTTCATTAGGAATGTGTGTCCTACTGTACGACGTAATTACAATCTGATCGACTTCCAATTGATTTTCAGTTCCATTGACTTATTTGTTCGTGGAGGTCAATGGTGCGTTGATGAGAAGCACTGATGGTTTAGAAATTTTATGATTTTGTCGCCAGAATGTTTTAATGAAGTTTTTTGGATTTTGCAGTTAGTTTCAATATGACTGTAAAAAGGGGGAACAAAACCAGTGAAAGAAAATTTTCATAATTATTATATTATGAGGACGAGCTTTAACGGATGAGTTATGTCTTTCTTTGCGAAAGAAAAGGATTGTTTTTCCGACGACCTTTTCTGGTTCGGAAAAAAAATAGTTCTGTTATATCTAGTTAAAACTAATCAACCTTGAATATTCACATAGTTCGTGTGACAGATTCCCTGTTCATTAGGAATGTGTGTCCTAATTGATTTGCAGTTCCATCGACTTATTTGTGCGGAGAGGTAAATGGTGCTTTGATTTCTAAACCATTACTACGAGGCTTTTGGCTACTTTTTATTAGTGTATATTTTTTGTCTGGTTTTTTGTAATGTGCGTCTTGTTTGTGCAGAATAAACATTTTTTTTTTCTTTCTTTATTTTTTATGTTTTCTTTCTTTCTTTTTTGCTTCTAGCAATGATTTAGAAATGTAGCAATAGTGTCGGTGAAAGATTGATGACTTAATTAGGAATCAAACCCAGGACCTTATACCCAGCAGTAGTGCTAGCGAGCACTAGAACAACGAGGCAGTTCTTTTAAAAAAGGGGTGACTGTGAAAGAAGAATTTACTATTACCTATGTGAAGAAGGGGTGACTGTGAAAGAAGAATTTACTATTACCTATGTGAAGAAGGGGTGACTTTGAAAGAAGAATTTACTATTACCTTTGTGAAGAAGGGGTGACTTTGAAAGAAGAATTTACTATTACCTATGTGAAGAAGGGGTGACTGTGAAAGAAGAATTTACTATTACCTATGTGAAGAAGGGGTGACAGTGAAAGAAGAATTTACTATTACATAAGTGAAGAAGGGGTGACTTTGAAAAAAGAATTTACTATTACCTATGTGAAGAAGGGGTGACTGTGAAAAAAGAATTTATTATTACCTATGTGAAGAAGGGGTGACTGTGAAAGAAGAATTTACTATTACCTATGTGAAGAAGGGGCGACTGTGAAAGAAGAATTTACTGTTACCTATGTGAAGAAGCAGGGGTGACTGTGAAAGAAGCTGTGAAAAAATATACTTTGATTTTGATAAAATCAGCCATAAACACTGGCTTGGTACCCGGAGAAGAAAATAGGGCATCAATCTTTATTTTATTCTTCTTTCTCTTTTCTGTTGTGTGTACATAAATAGGTGATAAAGATAACGGCACAGGATAGCCTTTACCAGAAGTGGTCATCGTATTAGTGGTTCAGCAGCTGCATCAGCATGCGTAGCATCGCCACTATAGAAATGGAAGAAACAGGAAGACAAAATGACAGATTGTAGAAAGATTTCTACGGCGCGATGTCAAAATTCAAGAAAAGAATGACTTTTTGTTAAGAAAGTGATTTGTCTTCTCTTCGCAGAGTAGAGATAAAAGTGGTCATGCTACGCCTGCTGGATTGTGTCGGAATATAGCAGCTCGTCGTGGACGTGCTAAGTACAACAGCGGCTCCCCTGACATCATCTGTCATCAGAAGACAGTCGCCACACAACCAGTAATGGAATGGAATGGAGGGAATGGGAAGCCGTCACCTCCTTCTGCGAAGCCGTAATGATCGCGAAGGAGGCTGCGGAGCGCGTGTACGTGCGTTGCGCCCTCACGCCCCTAGACGCCGCAGGAGGAGACACCCTGGGCATCGGGAGTCGATAGCCGATTCCCGGCCACCGTAGGCGCGGGCTTGCGGACGGCGAGTAATGGGCTGCTCGCCATCGGGTAAGGACCAGGCCCGGGTCGACGGCCGTTGTGTTCCACGCGCGTCTCAAAGAGATGTCAGCATATTTGACGGGGTCCGATAAGGCCGACGCCTGCCGGGGTCGCGGATTGTTCTTAAGAGTAACCGTGGCCCTGGCGCACAGGCAACTGAAGGAACACGGGTGGGTTTTAGTCAGTAATAGTCTGACACGCCCTCCCGCTCCGCCCAGAGCAAGAGGTCATTAGATGAAATCACACCCAAAAAAAAAAGTCGCCACGCAGCCATCGATGTGACGCTCTGCTAGAATGACGGTAATCAGCTAGTGTATTCTTACCCGAACTCTCCGGCGATTCTAGTAACTTCGTAACAAAACTAGACTCCGCCACTTGCTGCGCCGTCAAATAAATAAAAGAACGGTACTTGCCTACTTTTACATCCAAGGGCGGATCCAGGGGGGGGGGGTCATGACCCCCATGACCCCCCCTGGGCTAGGTCCACGACCTAGGTGGGCTACTAATTAAAATTGTTAAGAGCGGGTAGTAACCAAAATTACCTATCTTCAATTTGATTTTTCATGAAATTCATAAGACTTAGGTATAAAATAAATATAATATGAGTAACTACATGATATTTTCAAACTTTTTGTGGAACAGAAACACAAAATGTTAAAATTTTCTCGATAAAACAACATCACGAAATTACCTCTAATTTTCACGTTTTTTCGATTTGTACTTAGTATGATAATGACTATTATGATAAAAATGTGATGGTTATAAAAAAAATGTGGAGGCATTTTTTGAACTTCACGCATATTTTTGTTTCACAAATCAGTCACCACAGAGTACATTTTATATAGGGAGATCAGTCACCGTCGCTCTGTTGAGAAGAGAGGACTGCGCTTGAATTTTCGGCTGCTCTGGGATATAATTTATTTGCGTAGGTAAATAATAATATCGTAATTTATCACATTGTAGGAAAGAGACTGTGAAATAGAAAACATGAAAAAAACACCAAAACCACTTCCGAAACTATTATTAAAATCGTTAAGAATTGATAAACTAAAAATAAATACCGTAGTTAAACCACAAGACAAAAATATTATATTAATTCAATGTCGATATTTGAAAACTCAAGATGACGTATACATTTTATTTGACAGATTTTCGACTGGTATATTAGAATTAGCACCATTGCTCGGCATTTCGGTCAATTTTCTTGCGGAGAAAATTTACAACATAGCCAATTAGCCAATTCCACGTTCATTTGAAAGTTCGTGCTGGAGATTTTAGATCTTATTACGATTAACTCAAGATCCAAATTCGTTTACTCCCACTTTCGTTGACAAACCCCGTGTAAGGGTAACCTTAGACGAACCATTTCGAGCGACTTTTGACCAACCCAACCCCCGAATCAAGTAGAAACTCGAAATTTAACATATAGGTAGGTTATTGGTATAATAATATTATTGGAGTTAACAAAATAAATAAATCGGAAAACTAAAATAGGTAATGGGTTTATTGCGGACAAAAGTATGAAATGGTTTGCACGAGATATGACATTTTTCATACGGATAGTGTTCTCGTGACTAGATCCCTTTTTATGTTGGAGATGAGTAAAGGTTGTGACGGATCACAATGTTTGGGATCAAAGGCTTTTTTTTTTTTTTTTGGTGTGAAATCGTCAAATGACCTCTCCCGCTCTGGGCGGAGCGGAAGGGCGTGTCAGACTCTTACTGACTAAAACCCACCCGTGTTCCTTCAGTTGCCTGTGCGCCAGGGCCACGGTAACTCTTTCCAACAATCCGCGACCCCGGCAGGCATCGGCCCTATCGGACCCCGTCAAGTATGCTGACATCTCTTTGAGGCGCGCGTGGAACACAACGCGCCATCGACCCGGGCCTGGTCCTTACCGGATGGCGAGCTGCCCATTGCTCGCCGTCCGCAGACCCGCTCCTACGGTGGCCGGGAGTCAGCTATCGACGCCCGACGCCCAGGGTGTCTCCTCCTGCGGCGACTAGGGGCGTGAGGGCGCAATGATTGCCTCTCCCTCACGCGCTCCGCCTCCTCCTTTGCGAGCATTACTGTTTCGCAGAAGGAGGTGACAGCTTCCCATTCCCTCTCGCTCCGTACCATGGCCTGAACCAGGGCCGGACGCGAGAGATCGCCGCCGCCGATCGCCGCCACGAGGACACGGTGGTGTTCCACCCAAGCCGGGCAGACCTCCACCGTATGCTCCACCGTGTCCTCCGGTCGATCCACGCAATGCCAACACCCGGGTGTTTCCTCCCGCCTTTTTCGAAACAGGAACCTCCCGAAACAGCCATGTCCGGTGAAGACCTGCGTCAGGCGGAAGGTGAGGACGCCGTGGCGCCTCTCAAGCCACTCCTCAAAGAAGGGACTTACCGCCGCAATTGTGGCGTGCCCAGCGCTGGGTTGCGACAGTCGCACTCTCCATGCCGCCATGAGATCCCGCTGGTGCTCTGTCCGCTGTGCCGCGATTTCTCGCGGCAGCGGAGTTACGCCCCGGCGTTTCGCCTCCTCGCGCCACTCCCAAATGTGCGCGAGGACTTTTGCCTCCAGATTCCATGGCGGCAATCCGGCAAGGAGGCTCGCCGCCTCGCAGGAGACCGTGCGGTATCCCCGGACCAGCCGGATGGCCATGACCCTTTGGGACACGTTTAACCGGCATGCTGGTCGGAGCCTCAATGATCGCGCCCACACCGGTGCCCCGTAAAGGGCCGTTAGTTCCACCGGCTGTCGAGGATGAGTCCCAGGTACTTCATCGTCGACTCGACGCCGATGTGAACCCCTCCCGCCATTATTTGGGAACCCGAGAGTGGCGCGTTCCGAGGACCATGAAAACACATGGCCTCGGACTTGTGCAGGGCCACCTCGAGTCCCAATTGCCGGATCCTCTCAATGACTGTCGCAACCCCGCGTGTCATTAATTCGGCCGCCGCCTGGTGCGACCTCCCCAGCGCCAGGACCAGAGTGTCGTCAGCGTAACAAACGACGCTGACGCTGCTAGGGAGGTCGGCGCGCAGCACCCAGCCGTACCCGATGTCCCACAGATGCGGCCCCAGGACCGATCCCTATGGGACACCGCACAACATCTCTCGCCGGTTCCATTCTCCCTGGTGACCGGGTTAGATGACGGCCCTGTCCGTCAGATAGGCCTCCACTATGCGACAGAGGTAGGTCGGCATCCGGTGATACCGGAGTGCCTCCCTGATGCAACTCCAGGGCAGGGTATTGAAGGCATTGGCGATGTCTAGAGACACCGCCAAGACGACCCCACCCCGGGCCACAGCATCCCCCGTCGTGAGGGCTCGCACGCGCATGATGGCGTCCACCGTAGAGCGCCGAAATTAATATCAAATAAATAAATAAAATCGAGCTTCTAAGACGTTGACTTTGAATCTTCGCATAAATTGCCATTCATTTTGCATATTTTGACACTCGCAAATAAATTAAAACCCATAGGATACATCCTGTTGACCTAGCATCATGAAATTTGGCAAGAAGCAAGGTCTCACAGAACAAATAGGTTCAGGAAAATATCTGAAAATCGTTCAATTGTAGTTATATTACATTATGTAGAGGACAATATTTTTTCAGCAACAACGGTTAAGTTTGTCTTCAATTCGGAATCGAAAAATAGGCCGTATCTTGAAGTAACATTTAGCCTTAATTTCATTAAATTTGGTCTACTCTCCAATCTAACAACCCACCAGCATCGGTAACAGATTCACGGGCATACAATAATATTGAATAATATACCTACTTGTCCACAGTAGTCATACATGGGTACATTGAATAGAGCGGTTTCATCTGATTATTTTGCGTATACATACTACACACAAGATTCAAATTCAAATGCCTAAATATACGCCGGGCGAAAAGTTTCTGCTGGCGGGAAGGGATTGTGTTTTGTTTTCGTCGTGTCTGATGACAGGGGGTAGGCAAAGAGGCGCGGGTGAAACTTGATTTTTTTCTGTCTTGCTGCGCCTTCTTAAACATAATGTGTTTATATATTCTTTTGTCACAATATAGATTTTATGGAAGTACCTTCAATATTTAAGTAATTTAATATAGTACTTTCATACATTAATAAAATACCTACCTACTTTTCAATATCTATGATTATAAAAATTCAATTATAACTTCTTGTGACTTGACCACGACTAAGTGACCCCCCCCTGGCACCAAAGCTGGATCCGCCCTTGTTTACATCCCAAAAATACTGAAATTATACACTGGTGAATCTGCGTTGCAAAATTAATAATAATATCATAACGCAAATAAAGGATGACATCAATAACTTCATCAAAACTTACCCAAACTTTAAAATGATCCCTCTCAAGTTTTATTTATGACGTGTAATATAAGCCACATCATTTCATAACTTTACAACTTTTCTCATGAACCCCATTATTTGCCATGGTTGTCGATCACTTAACTACCCCTACGTGTGGAACACCCCTGAGTTATGGGGCAAGAAAAGTTAGGAATTGTACCAATAACCCCCGGTTGTTGAAAGCCTATTTAATTTAATTTGTTGTCATAGCTCATGTTAAGTTATAATAGGTCGGGCAAAAAGTATTTTCGTGTTTTATAGGTATAAAGTTGTAGTAAAATCTCTTTGGCTGTACTGTTTGTATCTGGCTGGTTATGATACCATTAAATAGACAACATTTAAAAAAAATACGATTTCCCGCTTTTTTAATTGTTTTTCTGTCCGCCAAAATGAGTGAATTTATCAAAGAAATTCGATACATTTTAAAGTTTTATTACTTAAATGAGAAAACAGCGACACAAGCCGCGAAAAAAATATGTGACGTTTATGGACTTAACGCAGTATCAGTAAAACTAGCACAAAGCTGGTTCAAGTGTTTTCAGTCCGGGAATTTAGATGTCAAAGATGCAGCTCTCTCTGGTCGCCCTGGTACGGATAAAGTCGATGCGATTTTTGAAAAAGCAGAGTAGTATGCCGCATATTAGTAGTTAAGACATAGCTGAAAAGTTAGGGGTTGACCACAAAACAGTCTGTTATGAGTGTTATGACCCATTTGAAAAAGTCTGGGTACCTACCTATACAAAAAATATCGATATTTGGGTGCCACACGAGCTCCGCCAATCACTAAACACGTTTAGCGCTAAACGAGTTTTTAAACATCATTCTGTCTCTGTCATCTTCAATTATTTGATAGAAACAGAATTATGTTTTAAACTCGTTTATCGCTAAACGTGTTTATTAATTGGCGGTGCAAGTGGGCCTTAGTCTTGAATTTGTATATAAAATAGGAAAGAACTTTTCCCCGCATTATTGGTTGTAGTTTTATTAAACCACAGCGTGAGCTTTTTTTACAGCAGATTTTTTATCTGTTAAAATGGGTTATTCTTGTAGTGCATTTGGTAACCTACCCATTTTGTTTTTGTTTTACCTAATCATTTTTTTGACCGTCACAATTCATAAGTAGGTACTCAAATAAGAAACTATTCAAACTTAAAAGAAACTATTAGGTAAGTAAGTAATCAAAAAAAAACTTGTTAAAATATAATCGCATTATAAGTGTAGCGGCATCTACAACGCTACATGCAAGCTACGCGTCACACTGACGTCACGAAAAATCCTGCATCGCGCAAACAGAGTTTACCGCGCAACTAGCTAAAATACAACTCCAAACATTAATCGATATAATATGTAGATACATACAATTGAATAATCTCAATATAAAGCATAGGACACATAACCAAAACTGCATTAGAATACCTACTCACCTATCGAATCAATCATAATCTATCAAAAGAATTATCGATTCCCGCCAACGCAGCCGTCCCAGTAACCGTATTCCACCATCTTACCGCCACCTACATATCGCTCCGTTTCCGATGGATTTCCGACTCGGTTTCCAAAATGGCGCTTGTTTTATTTCTGGATCACATCTGTTATCCCCGAAGGGTTAGGCAGAGGTATACCTATAGAACACCCACGATAGTTATGTTTAAGTCCCGTGTAATATGGGGCGTGACTATTGTCATCAACCAGGCATAAAGCCAGACTCCGAGCTGCTACTGAGAAATTCCAGATGGAAAAACCCATTAACACATTTGCCCGAGCCTGGAGTCAAACTTAGGACCTCGTGCTGAGCAGTAACGCTTGCGACTACAAGACCATTGCGGCAGTCTGTCAGTCAGTCAAATTGTACGCCACCTACATATCGCTCCGTTTCCATTAGATTTCCGACACAGTTTCCAAAATGGCGCTGGTTTTATTTTTGGGTTCTTTCAACTTTGACTAAATCGATTGAAGATTACAATTTGTTAAGGTTTAATGATAGAGGTTAAAAACTGTTGCTGCGTGGTAACACACTAACAGTAGGAATGGCTTTCATTTTGACAGTTCGACAACATTCATTGCGTTATTTACTTTATCGAGCAGATATATTGTTCGAACTTATGAAGCAATGGATTAGCAATAAGCTTTTAAATTATTCATATTGTGATAGATAGTGTATTACGTTGTAGCGGTATCTACACAGCCACATACAATAATAAACAATACTATATTTGTAAATAAATAAATTACAAAGTATAATATCTCAGATAAGAATTTGTCAGTTTTTCTTAGAACTCATCTTCAAGGAGATTCTAAGCCTTATTTATATTTTCTTTCCTCTCCAGACTGTCTCTTAAGATTTTCTTCAAATAAACTACACCCCACGATATACATTACACATTTTTCCTCGCCACAATTTTACGTGAATGTTAAGCATAAAGAATGTCTCAAGGAACTGAAATTGCGCTCTCCGACAAGAAAATATCGCGTACAATAAAAGAGTAAAATAAAAGAATAAAAAGAAACTTGGATAGAAAACAAAAACAATTCAGTAAGTGCACCCATACACGGCATTGTCACACGTCAGACAGGTCATGCGATACGACCGCACAAAACGGGCACAAAACATCTATTGTGTTGTGAATGGGGTGCTTTATACGGCACGCGGAAACAAATTTTTTTAAGAACGCGTTCTTTTTTTGTTTGAAATGTGTCGTGGGCGGTTTGTGGTTCTGCTTATTTTCTTTTAGTTTTTGAACTGTATTTGTTGCAAATGTGACCTCTCTTTATGCTTGTTGTGATTAGTTTACTGAAATAACGGTATGGTTTTATAGCAGCTGTACAACATGTACGTTTTCTAGATTGATATAATATATTATAATTAGTTAAGCCTCGCTTGCCTACCTGGCCTATATTTATAGGTCATATTCGTGAAAACATCACTGCACTTAGGTCTAATTTTACCAAATATATTTTTATCCGTGGAGTAAAATGTTACGCCTGAAAATTCTAGTATGGGAAAACGGTCAAAATTCTACTTAGGATAAGACTTATTCTAGGTATAAAAGTGAGGTGAAATTCGCCTATAGACTAACAAAGTTTCCGTGGAAAGATACAATACCTACTTCCACATTTAATTATAATTTGAAAATTGCACACTTAATACCTACTTCTGCTTGCTCTATAAATATTTCACCAGTATAATACGCAGTTAAGAAAGAAGAAAGAAAAGAAAGAAAGAAAAATAGATTTATTTGTCACAGAAACACGTAAAACGAAGTACTGACGTCAAAATAAATACTAACAAACAATGAGTGACACAGTCTCCCATTTCTTGAAACACAACAAACGACGCACAAATTTTCTCTTTTGCATTCTGAATTTTCAATGGTTGTATACACTGCTCATTTTCAACGGAACCCTAAATGTACCTACAGTGTGTTCTGGGCATCGTCGTGTGAATACTGTTAAGTGTATTGCTAGCGTGTGTTTTACTTTTTTAATATAAATAAATGCATTTTGTTTTTCTTTTGTTTCAAATATCGAAACATGGATTGTTGCGTTTTGTTTAGAGAAAATGTGTATGTAATAATTTAAGGGCTGTGGTTTTACGCTCAAAAGGTTTTTCATTTTTTATTGAGGGTGGATGAAGTACGAGGCAATAAGGAATTTTGATGTGATTATAGTAAATTAACCGCCAGTGTAGATTATTTTCAGAAGACTCAGATAATCGCATTTTTTTTTCGAAATAGACAGTAAGCATGGAAACAATATTTGGGAACCTACCTAATAAAAACACTTTTTTTTTTAAATAAAATCGTAACATTACGCTTGTAATCCCCGAAGGATTAGGCAGAGGTGTACCGATGTAGGTACATTTTATGTCATTTATTTTATTACATATTTAAGCAATCAAATTACATTATTAAGAAAAACAACAGTTTCCTACAAACACCCTTATTTCCCTTAAAAAATAGCTTCGAAACATCCTAAATAAAAACAATATCCAACAAACTGATAATGGGTACATAGATGAACGCCAATATTAATTTCCTCGCGTTGTTTTGTTTACATTGCTTCTATTACAAAGGAGTTCGTTCAATAAATCCCTACATAGCTGTCAGTGTAAAAATAATATTGCGTATCAGTTCTGTTTTGATGTGTCGGCTGAGTGGGTGTTGGCACGCGACTTTGGTGTGTTCCTGATTCGGTATGTACGTATTTTTATTAATTTAACCATAACATCACGCCTTGTTTCCCCAAAGGGTGGGACAGAGGTGCAACTATAGTACACCCACATTTTAACAGGGGTCGAGCTTATTGCCAATAACCGGGCACAAATCCAGAATCCTAATTGCGTAACACACTAAAAATCACAATCTGAATCATTTTGAAGGCTATTGCTAATCCATTGATTCATATGTTCGAAAAATTTGTCTGCTCAACAACGTAAATAACGCAATGAATGTTGTCGAACTGTCAAAATGAAAGCCATTCCCACTGTTAGTGGGTTTTATAAATTTTCTTCATTTTAAAATATGGTAGAAATAAAAAATAAAACACGAGTTACATTACAATACAGTTTTGGCAAATTCGGTGAGCCACTATCAAAGTATCGCTTGCAATTAAAAAAAAAATATTTTGTTGTAATTAGGCAATTGGCTTTAAAATATCAAAAGCAATACTTATCCACAAAAAATACATCATTTGTATAAAGTTATTGGTAAGATATTTATGATAAGGTTTTACATACATACGTTAACTCGCGCCACCTGCTACGATCTTTACATACTCCTTTATTTAATTGATTAGTTTTTATTTTTCCTTAAAATGCTTTTTGCAGACTTCACTTTCGACCTCCTTCACAACATATTTTGTATTTCATTATTATTTAAATTCCCAAATAAAATCTTCTGAAACCGGAACATACTACGAAGGACGCTCAAGGCGTGGCCACGGTGTCCATTACAGCTTAACTGATATCGACAGCTCAGCTTATGGTGCTGGCTCACGATTGTTTCATATATTTTTATACAAATGTTTTCTTGGAAGAATGGAGGAAGTTACTTTGGGTGTTAATTGACGCTTGTTCCCAACGAGTCACACCTCAACGGGTAACAGTGTGACTCGTTGGGAATGTTTTGGATAATAATTCCCAACGAGTCACAGTTACTGTTACACTGTTACTCGTTGGGATGATCCCACCTTGATTTAGGGTATCATTTAAGCTATCACCAATTTAATTAGTTTTGTGTTTCTTAAATAATAGGGTTTGTCCTCAAAATAGTAGATCTGTCACCAAAATGTAGTCACCAAACAATGCAAAATCAGTTCCACAATAAATCACCTAAAATCCTGAGATATAAGGTCTAGTACCAAATAAATGTTTTTGTATGTATTATAATAGGTGTGTCCTAATAAGTATTTCAACAATAATGAGGCGTAGCCGACGGACTCCTACTTCTGGGCGGTTTAAAAAAAAATAACCACGAAGGGGACGGCGGGGTCTTTCAGACCCCGCCGTCCCCTTCTAACCTAACCTGTCCGAGTCGGGGTGCCCCAAGTTGTACCAAATACCTGGGAACAATTTTTGTTTATCTGAGAACGAAAATATTTCGTGGCGATAGATGATATAGTAACAGTGTAACAGTAACTGTGACTCGTTGGGAATTATTATCCAAAACATTCCCAACGAGTCACACTGTTACCCGTTGAGGTGTGACTCGTTGGGAACAAGCTTTAATTGACAGGTTTATAACGTAGGTAGGTGTATACTGTCCCACTGCTGGGACGCAGGCCTTCTCTCCACCAATCCACTACGCGAGCCCAGTGCGGGTTAGTAGATGTCACATGTCTTCGAACTTTTGGTTCTTGGACATGGCGGTTTCCTCAAAAAAAAATCCTTTATAGTTTTGAGCGAGATGAAGGTAGGTGAGGAATGTGTAATTTTTGTTTTAAAATATGATTTGATTTGTTGTCCAAGTCTTTTGGAGACAATATGGCAGAGCCATTGTGTCAATGATAGCATTTTTGGGTTAGGTACATTGAACACTAGAGCAGGCATAAATAATTTATTGAATTTTCGCCAGCAGCAGGCGTGTAGTTACTTCAATACACTTCAACAAAAAAAACTTATTTTTCTTAAAAAATCAGAGATCAATGTGATGCTGGTGGTCATAGTTATGTCCTTTTTACATCTAACTGGATGCCTAAAGCTTTGATTTTCTAGAAAAGTGGTTCCATCATATTATAACAGCCGTCATGGAAATCTGTCATTTTCACCAGTATTTGACATTAAGTTGTCAAAAAACGTGCTGTGTTTGGACAGCCGTTATTGTGTGACCGTTCACCTTTTTCTTAGTAAACAAACGCTATACTGAAAGACTTTTTCTACAAAAAAATAGTCAAAACAAAAGCTAGATTTGAGTTGGCAACCTCAAAAATAGAAACTGGTACAAAACATAACACACATTTCTCCTAATAAAAAAAAAAACATAACAACTGCCGACTACGAGAATATGCAGCGCGAAGCAGATAAAAAAAAAGAAAAATTCCGCGAAGGAAGCTGTCCTCTGAAGTATTTCATAAAGACAAGAGAGACGTCTCAAGTAGTGCAGGTCCGTTTGTTTTCGAGCTCGGAAATGGTCAGATTGGACAGGTAATAAAAAAATAATTAGGTGGTACTTCACTTTGGGGTTTTATGTCGGGTAATCTGGTTACGAGATTATGAAAATAAAACACATAATGATTAGAGGCCGACAGATATATTTTTTTTACGGCCGAAACCGAGATCGATTTTCGGCATTTGCATTTTCGACCAAAAATAGAACACGAAAAATATTTATTTTTCGGTTTTCGTTAGGTTTTTGTTTGGTAGACTTAAAAGGTTTTAAAATCTTTTAATTCTACCAAATAAAAATATAATAAAGAAACATAATTTATGAAAAAATAAAGAAAAAGAAATAATAAAAATAATAATGATGTAAGTATGTACTCGTATATTCCATGGAAAATTATAAAGGAGATAAAATCTAGGAAAAAGTGAATTATGTATTCATTTGTTCTCAGCAACGATCTATTAGAATAGTTCTATGTAAATAATTTAGTGCACTGTACTGACATCAATCCATCTTCCTAGCCTTTTTTCAACTATACAGGGTGTTTGGAAGCTGGGTGCAAAGCCTTAAGGGGGTGATAGTTGACACCGTTTAGAGAATTTCGAGCCATACATGTCTAATACGAAGTCTGTTTTTTTATTTTTACCTGCTATACCTTTACCTAAGCAAAACCTAAAAATTGCAGTCAAAAATAAAAATAAAACCGACTTCGTCTAAGAAATGTATGGCTCAAAATGGTGTCAACTTTCACCCCCTTAAGGCTTTGCATCCGGCTTCCAAACACCCTGTATATGTCGGGGTCGGCTTCCAGTCTAACCGGATGCAGCTGAATACCAGTATTTTACATGAAACAACTGCCTATCTGACTTCCACAACATTGCACTGTTCTGACATACAAGTGTATTTTTATTATTATGTGTATCATAATATGATACACATATAATAAAAATGGCCACGGGCAATAAAGCGGTAATATCAAAAATCTAATTTTACAGGAGAAATAAAAGAAGCAAATTTTTGTTTATAGTGCAGCGTACAGTTATCCAAAACAGGCGTTCAAAATGTCAAATGAAAGCATTTTTTTTTACAAATTTAACCTTTTAAAAATAATTGTAATGGTATAAATATACCCCTATATACTGTTCCTCTTTGTTTAGAAATTTTGTGTAAAGATATTCACCGGTTTTTTGTGTAATGTTTCTTAGAGTAATGCAATAATACATAACTTAGTCGTAAGAGAATTTTCCATGCAATAAAGCTGTTATTGTCATTTATTCTACAGAATTATTATTTAAAAAAACTGAAAAAATTAAGAGTGATAGACTGATACTCAGAGAAGCCAAAAATCAAATAACATTAAAAAGGGCGTAACCGGTGTTTACCGAAATATTGCCCGGGGCCAGCGAATTATTTGTTTTTCAATGTATATTTATTTGTATTTATAAATAACAAAAAAAAAAAACAAAAACAAAAGATATCCATAACTTTAATACACGCCATAAAAATAGATTAGGTACATCTTCCACCCTCTCGGATCAAAATGCTTCACCATAGCCCATATTACATGGCAATAAAACAATTCAACAAATTACCGGAACAAATAAAAGAAGAAACCAAATTCAATAAATTTAACACTATACTAAAAGCAGAATACCTAGAACAAAATATTTAGTAAAAATGATAGCTAGATAAATAATAGCATATTTTATAATAGTCAAAAAACGCACACATACATACTCATATTATTATTATTCGTTTATTTATTTATATACATCTTTAAATATTTTTATAAAAACAGAAAAAACATTTAAAAATATAAAAAATAGTGGTCCACCGGTATCGGGAGCAGGGTCCAAGCTACCGGTGGTTAGGGCTCCAGAGACAGGAACCTCCTCACGATGCGAGCCGTATCGAGGAGAACTGCCTTCTGGATCAGGCCCTTGACCCAACCGCCTAACGAAAGCCTCGAGAGATGTTGATCGAGGCTTTCGGCCATCAGGCCATTCGCCGATACGACAATCGGCACAATGACAGCCGAGCTCACATTCCACATGTCAACAACCTCGTGTGCTAAGTCGAGATATTTAATTTATTTCTCTTTCTCAGCTTTCACGAGGTTCTCGTCATGCGGAATGGTAATATCGATAATCATTGTGCGGCGCGCTAATCGATCTATCACCACTATATCAGGCTTATTGGCGACAATAGTCCTGTCAGTAATGATAGACCGATCCCAGTACAACGTAATATGGTCATTTTCGAGAACTGGGTCGGGCACATACTTGTAATACGGTACCTCAGAATCCACTAGTTTATATTTCAAAGCAAGTTGTTGGTGAATAATCCTGGCTACTTGATTATGCCTGTGCAAGTACTCGCCGTTAGCCAGACGAGAACAACCAGAGACAATATGTCTGATGGACTCACCCGGACGATGGCATGCCCGACACACGTCAACCGTCCCGTCTTTCATAATATGTCTCCGGTAGTTATTCGTCAAGATAACTTCGTCCTTAATTGGACAGACGAAACCTTCGGTTTCCCCGAAAAGGTCACCAAAACGTAGCCAGGATACGGACGCTAAGAAATCTACACCGGGCTCGTGAAGAGCCCGATAAAAGCGTCCGTGTAGCTCCTTGCTTTGCCATACCTCCTAGCGGTCATCGGTAGTAAGTACCACAGGTTTGCGCCAGTTCTCTTTAGCCATGGAGAGCGGGGTGAGGCCCTTGTCCACTGCTACCACATCACGGTGCATACCCACTTCGGCTTTTAAAAAATATTCCCTGAGACTGCACACTTCGCGGTTGTGGAGGGTCTTTGCATTTAAAAAGCCTCGACCCCCGCACTTCCGCGGTATGTACAGTCTCATCACCGATGATCGTGGGTGATGCATCCGGTTTGCGGTCAGCAGTGTACGGACCCTCCTATCCAGGGCGTCGAGTTCGGTCTGAGTCCATTTGAGTATGCCGAAAGAGTACATCAATACTGGCATGACCCAACCGTTGAAGGCGCGAACCTTGTTTCCGCCTGAAAGAAGACTAATTAATACCTTCCTCAGGCGACCAAAGAATCGCTCCTTCAGCGATTGCTTCATGTCAGCAACATTGATGCCTAACGTTTCCGACATACCCAAATACTTATAGCTTTCGGATGAGGAGAGGGATCTAAGGTGTATGGAATCCAAAAGTTGAATTCCTTCGGATTCCATAATCTCACCTTGCTTTACATGCATGACTGCACATTTGTCCACACCAAATTCCATCCTGATGGCGCTACTGAAAGTTTCAGTTACCTTCAGTAGTTTCATCAGTTGCAATTTGTTGGGGGCAAAGAGTTTCAAGTCATCCATGTAGAGGAGGTGAGATGTGAGCTGACCACCTCTCCTCAACCGATAACCTAGACCTGAATCCTCCAGTAGTGTACTTAGAGGATTCAGGGCTAAGCAGAACCAAAGTGGACTCAAACTGTCGCCCTGAAATATTCCCCGTTTAATCCATACAGGCTCATCATTCCCCTGGATCTGTTGACACCCTGGATAGCGAAGAACCGTCCTCCATTGCCTCATACACGACCCAAGGAAGGTGCGTAGAGTTGTATCTATCTTGTACAACTCCAGCACCCTCATGAGCCACGTATGTGGCACTGAGTCGTAGGCCTTCTTATAATCAATCCAGCATGTCGACAAATCCTTGCAGGATCGAAGAACCTGTTGGCTAATGGCCATATCGATGAGGAGTAGCTCCTTAGTACCACGGGATCCGTTCCTACATCCATTTTGAGAGGCTGACATAATCGAGTTATTATCAATGTGCGTGTTAATTTTCGCTCTCAAAATGGATGTAAGAAGTTTATAGATCGTTGACAAACACGTAATAGGTCTATAATTCTTGGGATCCGTGGAACTACCTGACTTATGAAGCAGATGAGTAACGCCTGTTGTTAGAAACTGCGGAAGCGACCCGGACTCTAAGGATGCTTGGAACTGAGATGCCAGGCAGGTGTGTGAACTAACTATTATTATTATTATTATGGTAAAATTATTATTATTATTATGTTGCCATGCCCTAACCGGGTTTCATGTTGGAACTTACCTGTATTGTAACAACTAAATGTACACATGAATGTAATAAAGAATTTGAATTTGTATTTTTAAATAATATCTCTGCCTAAATACTGTTAATGTTGATTTAATTTGAAGTAATACCAGTATCCCATTCACAAAAAATCTCCTGTACGGAAATTCACAACTAATACTCTCAATATTTAGAAATAGAAAATAAGATTTAGATTTCATAAATCTAATTTTCTTAATGGTTGATGTACTTTACGTGTATTGGGTGGTGCCAATATACGATAAGAGTGACCTCAGCCAAAACGTGCCACAAAAAAAATATATAGTAAGCAATATAATATTATTAACTAGCTTTTTCCCGCGGCTTCGCCCGCGTGGATGTCGGAAATTATCCCACGGGAACGTACTACCGGGCCAAAATTATCCTACATGGTAATCCAGGTTAAAAACTATCGGTGTTCCAAATTTCATCCAAATCCGTTCAGTAGTTTTTGCGTGAAAGAGTAACAAACATCCATCCATCCAGCCTTACAAACTTTCACATTTATAATATTAGTAGGATATCTATATTTTGCCACATTCGTATATTTCACCGCGTCCTGTCTTAGCTCTTGCGACTTCATTTTACCTGAGACGGGATTTTTGCATGAGTAGCCTCCCACCCCCACTCTCCCTCTAGTGTGTTGATGCCATCGATAAAGATGGTCGTTGTTTATATATTTTTAAATTATTATTTATATTTTTCATAGGTTTACCAAGTGATTACCGAAATGACGACTAATAGAAAAGTATGAAAAAAAAGACATTGCGCCGACCACAAATAAATTGGGATAAGGGAAGCGGGGTAATTACGTAACACACTGACAGTAGGAATGGTTTTCATTTTGACAGTTCGACAACATTCATTGCGTTATTTACGTTGTTGAGCAGACAAAGTATTCGAACATATGAAAGCAATGGATTAGCAATATGCTTCAAAATGATTCAGATTGTGATTGAAGTGTGTTATGCAATTAGGATGCGGGTTAATTATGATTATTTTTCGTAGGTTTAAACCCGTAAATAAATAAATATTAAATATTTGGCCAACGACCGTCGAAAATTTAGTAAATGTGTAAATGATTTTATTTCTTTAAGTAGGTTTGTACAAACACTTTAACACGTCAATTTTTTTTTTAAATTGGATGAGTTCGTAGTTTCTTAACTGACTAAACTGAGAAGAAAGGCCGAAACAAACTCAACTGTAGACATCTATCGTTTAACATTATTGATCGATTATAACAATATTGATTAAATCTGACAGCAAATCAAGTGAAGTATGATTTGTTGTCGATTGACATTATCAATCAATCATATAAAACGACATTATTGTTAACAACTATCGAGATAAGTGTTATTTATTGGCACCTTAATGCAACTAATATTATCAATTTTGGTACATCATTAGCTTGTTAATTGTCTAATGATTTACTTATGTATCTCGAATAATTCCTTAATTTTCGCTATTGCACTTACTATATTTGGTCCCTGTATGACAATGTACATTTGTGTGCTTAAAGTATTATATAAATAAATAATTATATTGCCTTTATAAACCCAGCAAAAAATAACGAAATACGCCAAATTAATGTTCACTAACGTACGTCAAAACCAATAGTGATGTCAACCTCGCGATCAAACATATCGATAAAAAATGACATTTATAAAAACATCGATGAAATCTATCGACATAAAATATCGTACACCCTCGTAAAACGTCTTCGGAGCACATTACTCGGGAGATGGCGACCGCTGTAACCAAACCTATTTAACTTCACTTGAGTACGTACTATGCAGTAATCCTGGCTTTAGATTAACTCTACCTCGCATTTTTTAAGGACCCAAGAAAACAATAACAATGTTTTCTTTTAGTTCTTGAATTTTAATTAACTGTCTGGAGATTTATCTCGTATTTCAGATGTGAGGTTAGCAAAGCAGCTTAACATAATATGTTAGACTATATTATAGTCACACAAAAAATCAATCTGCTTAATCTTTTCCCAGCTATGGTGGGGTCAGCTTCTAGTCTAACCATATGCAGCTGAATGCTAGTATTTTACATGGCGCGACAAACGATGAGAGTGGGTTGTTGAGGTCAGATAGGAATCTGACCTCCACAACCCACTCACAAAGGGTATGGTGTTACCAAGGTGTACTGGGTATCGTGTTACCCAATGGGTAACACACATGTTACACAAAGGGTATCGTGTTACCCAGGTGTACTGGGTAATACGATACCCTCTGGTAAGACTGGTTGTCAGAATTTGGTGCTTCTAACTACCCACCCTTTGGACGAACCTGTGGTCAATCGATTAAAGTATCAGTTACCATAATAGCTAAGTAATTACTGATAAAAGTTGTTTCTTTTTTGAAATGTAAAAAAGATAGCTACTGAGATATTTGTACTACACACAGAAACTGCATACACTTTTGGTTCTGATGCTGGCCCAGAACATAATCATCGAAACCAATGACACTGTATTCGCATATTTATTTTTTAATAAGGCCACGACACGGCCCGATAAAATACAGATTAAAAATATTTTCAAACTTTTTTTTTACGTGTCACAAATCAATCAAGCAAGGCGTCGTACACACTGTACAGTATACGTAAACACCAACTAATGTACTCGCTAACATCGTTACCAAAAATCCCTCGTCAATTTTGCATACGAAACGCATTTCCAGATATAATGAGTAAAAGGAAATTGTTAGCGGACCGCTTTATTTGCGAATTTCGGCTGTCTACCCACCCCCCTTTGTTTTTACGCGTGTGTGTTTTTCGGAGTCATTAATTTTTTAAGCTTCAGAGGAAATGAGAGATTCACTACGTTAAGGGTTCATTTTAAAATTCGAATATTTTCAAGTGTATGTTGATTTTTGATGGATTGCTAATTGTCTAAGCTAATCTAGCTGATTAGGGCCAAACTTTACTTTTTGGGGGAGGCTTGGCATTATTGAACAGAAACTAATGAGTGAAAACTAAAGTAACTAATTATAATATTATGTGGTTATTAATTAGAGCGTGAACAAGAAATGTTTGTAGCCTTCGATTGAGTAAAATATTTCTACTCAAATATTAGGTAAAACACAAAATATTATTACTTAAATGTGATAAATATAGTTCAAAATAATATTGTTACAAGATTTTTCAGTATCCAGATAACTACTACTAAATTTTTATAGATATAACACATTGCACTGTTATGAACTTGTGCTGTCGTACTCAGACACCACTCTGAATTTGCTTACCTTAAATTAATTGCAGAAAATAATACAGAAAGCAAAGCATTATTTCGGAAACCAAAAAAAAAACTGCTTTACATATCAAAAAGCAATTAAATCATAAAAAAAACGCAGTATGTTTCATATTTATAGCTCAACTTGCAGTTTCCTGGGGGAGACAGGGAGAAAGGGGCCCGCAATTAAAATTATAATTTTTGGCAAACTCTTCTGCCCCTCAACGTGTATCTGTATCTTTGACTTGTCCCGCCGGCGATGTCGGTGCAGGCACACCGGGGGTAATTTATTTTTGAAAATAACATCAAGTTTTACATTACCTACTGATGTTTTAGATGTAAATCATAGAGCCAACCAGTTATAAGAAATAACATTAATGATAAGGGTTTCCTTAAAATAAATAACAATTAAATAGGTACGTAATTATTATTAGTTTTAGCAATGTTATAAAAATGTTTTATCACAAAGACAAAAATCCATCATTTTATTAAGTACACTTCAAATCAAATCAATCAAATTATTTTATTTCACATAAACCAACATGGGCACTTATGAAACGTCAGAAGCTAGGTGCACGGTTCTAATTGGTTGTTTCCTATGGAGAAGAGCCGGCGAGAAACTCAGCGGTTACTCTTTTAAAAATAAGGGGCTTTTACAATGTTTTAAATTACAGTGTTGATAGATATGGGAGAACTTGTACTACTAAGATGCCAATGTTTAATTGGGTATTACAAACAAACTTAACTATAATCAAAAACAAAAATTAAATTACCATAAAACCACAAACAATTCTTACTAAGCTTGCTTAACAAGAAAAAAATAACGTTCTTATTTCGAACATCCCAAATTAAAATAGCTCAGTGTATATTTAGACGGAACTTGACTACCAAAAATACGTATATCTTTTTAGATTTGGGCACCCCAAACGTCATTGTGACGATCCGAGTAAGGCCATTTGTACACACACGTTTTTTTGCCGTGAAAAACCACGCTTGGTTCGCCGTGCGTATCCACGGTCGTCAGTGTTTATGGATCACTATGACAGTTTATTGACTTGTTATGTTTTGAAAATCAGATGTGTCCCAAACCTTCATTGCCTTTTTACATTTTTTGAGCTTTCTATACACTTAATAAGCAAAGATAATCTTTTACTTCTAATTCATGACGCACGTCTTCCGCTTGGCACAGAAAAACCACCCACAGCCAGCACCCACACCGCACCGACCGGCGGCGGCGGTGGTCGGCAGTCGTACCTTGCCGTTATATCATCCGGTTAATTGCCGGGTCATAATAATCCTACTAATATTATAAATGTGAAAGTTTGTGAGGATGGATGGATGGATGTTTGTAACTCTTTCACGCAAAAACTACTAAACGGATTGGGATGGAATTTGGAACACAGATAGTTTATAACATGTAGGATACTTTTATACCGGTAGTACGTTCCTGTGGGTTAATTTCCGACATCCACGTGGGCGAAGCCGCGGGCAATAGCTAGTATTATATAATATGTCGCAGATGGATTGTCGAATCCGTTGTTTTATATTGTTACTAGCTGTTTTACAAAACAGCTCCGTTATGTTCGTTGTGTATTGTGTATTCTCTGTTTTCTAGTGTATTCTAGTGTATTCTCCGTTGTGTAACTGAACCACGTTTCGCAATTTTCCATAATAACTGAACTTTAACATGCTGAATTGCATAACCGTTTTGCACCATTTTTTATGAATGCAGCGGTGCAAAGATTAAAGGTTATGTAAAACTGCGTGAAATTAAACGTCACACTATAGATTTTAGTCCTAAATTTTGTTGCTCGTGGCTCTGTGTGTCATAACAACAATAATGGCGTCAGAAACAGAAATAAATATAACAAGCAATATGAGTGAAAATGACCCTAACTCAAGTGAAAACATTGATTTTAATGACAATAAATAAAAAATTATCTGAGTTTTTTGAAAGTCAGTCCGAAAAATACTAAATGGCCAAGTAACCAACTTGGAGGTAGCGCTCGCTGGCTGCTTCCGCGGCACCGCTCGCATCACTCGCTAGGCTCGCGCGCGGTTGGTCACATTTCAAACCTAACCTAAACCAATTAGTCAAGGTGCCCTAGCTTAGTTACTGCGCTCAATTCAGCATTAGAAGCCACACCAAATGCTTATTGTGACTGCAGATAAGCAATTCTGCATTACGGCTAAACGTAGTGCAATGGCAATCCAGCTGAACATTGTCCAGCTGTTTTACATAACGCAGCTGTTTCGTAAAACAACTAGCAGTTTTGTAAAACAGCAGATTCGACAATGCATCTGCGAAACAAGCTCACACGATTATTCCACAGCGCGGTTAACACGCCGTACTGTTAAAAACCGTGCGGTGAACAACAGGCCTAAGCCATCCACGGATATTTAAATATTCATTTCTACGCTTTAATTATACTTTATGCATGTGAGCCGAGCTTTGTTTTTTTATTTCTTTGTCTCAATTTAAAACGGATTGCGGAGTTTCGTTGACTTAAGTAGTCTGCATGTCCTCGGCTAAGTAGACACGATGAAATAAATCTAAATGCGGTTAAGGCTTGAATATATTTCCGGCTTATAAAAATCTATTTGAATGTCTGGTTTTATTTACATTCTGGTGCGAATAGGTCTGTTTACTGGTGCTTGTTATGGCTATTTAATTTTATGAATTGCTAATTATGACAATTAAATAGATTCCTTAATTTTATTTATTTAAATATCCTTTTTTTCTTTAAAAAACCTACACTCAATCTCACAACGAATATGCTTGATCAAGCTAACCGTCTTTATTCTCCATTAACACTCGCTTCACCTCATTTCCACGACGTAAAAACTTCGCTCACCTTCAGACGTGTGCAAATTAGATTGCGTTAAACGCCTTCGGAGCGAGGTGCATATAAGTAGTCGTAGTCACCCATCGGCTAACAATTTTACACGTAATCAATTTACACTGTTCCGCTTTGCCCCTGCCTCCCCTAGCCGCGCTTCACCGGCCGCAGTTTCTCGACGACAAACGTGGTTACTCTGTGGGTTAATGTGGAAAAAATGTCTTGACATATTAAATTACTACAGTTTTTAAGCTTTATGTCTATCTTTGCAGTTTTGTACCAAATAATTTACTAGTTTTATTTACAGAACAAACTCTCAGCTCCTTATAAATTACAGATGTGTTTTGTGAGAAAATCGTTTATTTGACCAAAAAAGAGCTTAACATTCAAAAAGCATAACCAGACGTAGAGATGTTGCTTATGGTTGACCAAAGAGAGAAGAGCGCTTAATTGACTGTAGAAACAGAAACTTTGGTTAAATAGCATTCAATTCAATAACTATTTTCTGGTCAACGAATCAGCATTGCCATACAACGTGGCAACGCTGCCAGCCTTTTGGGCACTTGCAGCGATGCGGATGAATTTTATGATGCCCTATGATTCTTTCCCTTCCTATATATATATTATTATAATTATAATTAATAATTCATCTAATTGCTATTTTTTTTTTTGTATGCACGTGTTTCTGTGACAAATAAACCTATTTTTCTTTCTTTCTTGCTTTCTTATTATTTTAAGACTGTTAGCTTGTATATTATTAAAATATTGGACATTCAAATGTAAAAAAAAAGATCAAACAACAAAGAACTTAACATTCA
The DNA here is from genome assembly GCA_916610205.1 of Griposia aprilina. NCBI lineage: Eukaryota > Metazoa > Arthropoda > Insecta > Lepidoptera > Noctuidae > Griposia > Griposia aprilina. Next base: position 17,241,857 of record OU744302.1, read on the forward strand.
AAAAGCATAACCAGACCATTTCTTAGTATTTTATAAACCTGAAAAAAAAAAATTGTAGAAACAGGAACGTTAGTCTAAAAAAAACATTCAATTCAATATGAATAAATATATCGTTTTAAAGGTGATAGTGAATTAGCCTGCACCCTAATTACGTAACACACTAGCTATCACAATCTGAATCATTCTGAAGCCTATTGCTAATCCATTGCTTCATATGTTCGAAAAATTTGTCTGCTCAACAACATAAATAACGCAATGAATGTTGTTGAACTGTCAAAATGAAACCCATTCCTACTGTTAGTGTGTTACGTAATTACCCCCTTAATTGCCCGTTCGTGGGGTACTGGACCCGTGTGCACAGCTGCATGTCTGGTGCAGCAGGAAGCGGACATGGTTATAGGTTCTTAAATTAGTTTATTTTTGTTTTAGTTTTATTTTAACTAATGTGAAATAATAGGTCTTTACCTATGAAATTGCCGTTTTGTATGAAAAAATTTAAACGAATTTTTTTCATGAATTTTTTATTTGTATTAATCGAAGTAATCACCCATGCAATCAATGTATCTTTGCCATCGCAGTGGCAGTTTATTGATGCCCTTCTTAAAGAAATCAGCTGGACGGGAGGCAACAAATTCTTCAAAGGCATTTTGTACTGCCTCTCGGGTATTAAATTTTTTTCCCGCCAAGAAGTTATCCAAATTCTGGAAAAAGTAGTAGTCTGTAGGCGCAAGGTCTGGTGAGTAGGGCGGATGACGGAGAGCTTCCAACCCCAGTTCTTGCAACTTGGAGACCGTCTGCTGTGCAGTATGAGGTCGCGCGTTGTCGTGCAGGAGCAGCGGAGACGAGCGATTGACCAATGCTGGTTGGAGATGCGCCAGCTTCTCCATCATTGTGTTCAGTTCTTCACAGTACACATCTGCAGTAATGCTCACCCCGTTTGGTAAGAAGCTGTGATGAATCACACCGGCGCTAGACCACCAAACAGTGACCATCACTTTTCTAGGGGTAAGTTTTCGTTTAGGGCATTGTTTAGGTGCTGAACCAGGATCCAACCAATTTGCTGAGCGCTTACGGTTATCAAACAGAATCCATTTTTCATCGCAGGTAACAATGCGGTTCAAAATTCCTTCATTTGTGTGTCTGTTGAGCAGTGCAAGGCACGTCTCGACGCGTACTTCGCGCTGGCGATCATTGAGTTCGTGCGGCACCCATTTGTCAAGCTTTTTTACCTTGCCAATTTGACGCAAATGGACCAATATTGTTTTGACGCTAACGTCGAAAGCTGCTGCTAATTCAGCCGTAGATTGTGTATCATCAGCTTCCACAATCGCCTTTAATTCGTCATTGTCGACCAAAGTCTTCGGACGACCGCGAGGTTCATTTTTCAGGTCGAAATTTCCAGAACGGAAGCGAGCAAACCAATAACAGGTGGTGCGTTGGTTTGTAGTGTTAGCTCCGTAAACGTCGTTGATGTTGCGTGCCGCTTGTGCCGCGTTGCTGCCACGACGGTACTCATATTCCATAATTACTCGAATTTTTAACGTATCCATGATGACGAAAAAGATTGAAATGCGATGAAAATGTAACACTAATCAATAAAGAAATGACTACTTTTAGAAAAAAAAATCCATGTTTTTAAAATAAAATTAATTTGAAATTAGAATTCTTAGCCAAACAAAAATTATTTTGATTTGAAATGGCCAGTACTGCAGAACGGCAATTTCATAGGTAAAGACCTAATATTACTAACATAGTTTTATAAGTGTTACTAACAATAATATGAATCATTTGTGTCGATTTAAATAAATAATAAACACATTAATATTTCCCAAAAAAACACATAATTATTTCCACGTTCCCCACATCGCTAGCCCACTGTCCAGTCGGTTGCTATCAAACCAAGTTACGCTGAACCGTGATTACTTTTCCTGCACTGTTCCCACTCGCTGCTGTTTATTGCTTTCGCTTCAATGCTATTCTCCTTTAGATTTCCTTGAAATGAACTTTACCTCAATATTATTGAAGAACTGGGTAAGGAGGAATCGATATGATTATTTTGTAGGATTTTATAGAAACATGTGTAAGTACAACACATACACATACACACACACATACATACATGCGTACATATTTCATAATGACCAGGGGCTTATTTAATAAAACAGACTGACGACGGGTAACAGGTGAAAAGCTGTCAATTTTCCAAAATTCTTTTATTCATTCTTTCTATTATAGTAATTATTAGTGCTGTCGTGGAAATGTGACAAATTTTGACATTTTTGACAAACATGTCGCATTACCAGTTGTCAGTCATGTTATATAGGGCCCAGATGACGAGATAACCAATCACTAGCAATATTTTTACACAAAAAATGTTTGGTTTAGCATCAAATAATTTTGATGAGCATACAAACAAAAGATAATTACTTATTGGTTAGCGTATTAAAAAGCAACAGCATGAAGTTTTGTAGATAATTTTTTATAAACAAGAAAAACCAACTCACATAAATAACCAGATTTTAAATTAAAACCCATCAGCCTACATCTAAATTCAATATACATTTTTATCTCAACGCTAACATCAAAGGCTGTAAAATCGTTAAATCTGTTGCCTACTTTAATAACCTGTTTATTCAGGCAACAATATTTCAGTCTATAAAAGCTTATAACGGCTCATAAAGGCTGATACACACGTAAACAAAAATCCATTATTATTCATCTACGGGCTGACGTGGCGAAGTCAATGTCTATCTTATTTCTTTTATAATTATTCAACGTACCTCCTTGTGGGTGGTTTTGCCCCAACCTCCCATAAGGGTGGTGCGATAGAGAGAACGTCTTCGGTTTTTGCGGCGTTTGTTTCAAGTTTTTTAGGGGGTAAACCCTTTCCTGAACATGACAGGAATTGGATCATTAAGCAGGCCTAGCTAAGCTTAATGCCAGCACCCTCGCGGTTTTCTTATACAATCTTATGAATAATATATTTTAAGTGTTATAGTTATATTTAAATGATGCGGTGCTCGGCGAATATTAAAATGTTCTTAAGTCGTAAGATTTCGGCAACGGCGTTAAATAGAATTTTAACTAACATAAAAATTAAGCCGATCAAGATATAGCTCAAAAAACGGCAGCCAAACATCAAAACGATACGACACTGACGATGCGACGTCATTAGTGCGCAAAAATTGGCGACATAATAATTTCTTCAACTTTTCCGTTTGCTTATAAAATGATTTTGTCATGTAAACTCGCGTGTCGATCATTCAAAAATCCTTAAGTTTCTCATGAAAATCAGCTATTAAAAACATTGAACACTGAACATGATTAACAAACAATAATTTTTCCTTTTTCCTAGTACGATACCTCACTCAAGCAAACTTCTTGGACATCAATGTGAGCTCGCATTCAAAACATCCCATAATACAGGTAAATAAAAATTTCGCCGCTTTTTAACTAATATTTCATCAATAAATATCGATGCACCGCTTCCATAGAAGCACAAAAAAACCTAAAACATCTGAACTCCATTCATAACTCGATATGAACCCGACCTAATCAATTCAAAAGGGGAAAATGGGGCAAAACGAACATACGCCGGCTGCTTATGAAATTATATCGTGGAAAATCTACGGTTGGGAATGTCGTGGAATTTATTTTTACTTTTTTCGTGCAAGCAGTTCGTCTGAGACTTAAATGGGTTAGAAAATTGAATGAGAGTACCCGCAACCGAGTTACTTTTGAATAAGTGTGAGAGCGTATGCGGAGAGGGTACACATCTGGTTTTTATTGAGATGTTTGCTGATTCTGTTTTGTTTTTGAATTCCTTATTGTTTGTTTGTTTGCATATGTTTAAGTCTTTTGTGTATTCGTATGGCAACTTTCAAGTGTCGTTTGTTTTTATTTAAAAAACGGATTTTGAACATGAATTACAAGTGATTTAAATCTAAAATGTAAAACCATATTAATACTTGTTACTCTAGTTTTTGTATTCAAATATTGTAGGTACTACTTCTTATTTTACTAACAATCTTCAATTTAGATTTGGATATCAGACAGTAACTTACTACGTATATTTGTCATCTTTACTTGTATTCTTGCAAATAATGAATATTTCTAAATAAGAATTGTCATTATCTTGGATCATACTAACTTCACGTGCAACAGATTCTATAGGTATCAATTTTAATAACTGAAGTTAGTTTGGCAGCTAAAAGGTCACATTGTGAAACAGTCAATCATAATCAAACTTTGATTGTATACCTATTACTACCAAGTTTTCGTTTTAACTTGCTAATTACTTCACTAATTATATAAAATACTTCAAACTCATAACTATAACTATACTATAATTAATCATAAACCCAACACGTCAAAGAACAGAAAGGGAACCTCACGTTTTCTATTTAAAGGAAAAATCTCAAACGAAATAATGATGTGGTAATATTCAATGCACATTGAACTGTAATGCTCTTATCGGTCGCGTCACTAACGACGTCTACATCAAAGATTTCCGTCCACATGTGCGGGGAGGACTAATGAAAGAGTCTGATCTGTCGATCCCGCGAAACGTAAAGATAGGAAAATTAAAATGTCTAGACTGAAGACTTGGACGTTTTGTTTTGTCAAGATGAATGAATCCACCGTGCAGTCGTATGTCGCAACTCACGATATTATTTATGAGACGAGAATTATTCAAATTGACTCGTACAAGGATTTCCTTACAGAATAAATTTTAATCTTTACTCAAAACATGTAAAAACATGCTTACGTACTCTAAAGAGTCCAGAGATTTATTTTTAAACTTTGCTCCGTAAAAGAACAGAGCGAAAAGCTAATTAAATAAATTAGTGGAGGCTAAAAACGCATGGTTTGAATAAAAGCCTTTAGCGAGTAAAAAGGCAACCATCCAAGACGTTCTCTTCATTAGCGACAAGAAAAGTGATGTCATTCCGTTGTGACACAGCAGCATGCGGAGGGAGGTCCGTACCCCCCGGCGGTCGCTCTGCGACTGACTTCCACGCGGTTTTCCGTCCCCTCCCCTCACTCATTCCAGGAGGGGGTGGACGGCTTTCTCTTTCATTTTTCCTTCGCTCCTCGGCTCATCCAGTTACATCGTTCTTATGTTTTATTTTTAATTAAAGCGTACGCAAGTCGGCGGCGTAGATCTTCCCCCCCCAGATGAGGGTGGTCGGCGGCGGGTACATACGCGGTGGGTGTTGATGATTTTTCAATGGGGAGAAAGAGTTCCCTCATTTTCTTAAGAGAAAATTGCGTTTTGTTTTCGAGTAGTCGAAGTCTGTAGTAATCGCTTTTGTTTTGTGGAAGTTCCTCGTCGTTTTCCGTGCATGTGAACGTAAATTGTGTACTTTAAAGTTTCGAGTGGAATTGGGGTGAGTCGTCGGGTAGTTGAGGTGTTATGCATGTTTTCTTCTTCGGCGAAACTAACTTTTTTTTTCGTAGTTCGAGCGTACTGTAAAGTTCTGCAAACTTTAAAAGTTCAAGAAGTAAGTGCTTGAAGCTAGAAAAAAAAGTTCACCTTCAAAGTTTTCTACTCATACATTCTCGTGCGTTCATTTCCATCCATATTACGAGCAGGAAACACGATACAGAATAAAATAAAACCTTTCATTACGCGCAAAAATTACACTCACACACTAACAACACATTATCCCCATCTCAAAAGTTAATGTAATGAAAAACAAAAAGGGCCAAGAAAAGGGTGCGTTAAGTTCCACCGAAAAACGGGAATTTGTAAGAAGTCCACCCCACTCTCCCCCGGGGAGACACTGCCCCCTCGTGTGCGAAAATAAATTGCCAAGAATAATAATTATAATGAAAGCGAAAGAACGTATAAATTAGTGGGGACGCCTCGAGACTTAAAACTCTTTGGTTGTGTGCGTGTGTTTTGTATACAACCGTCTGTGTGTGCAACATACAGGACCAAAATGAATTCTTAATTTATTTTTCCGCTAAATACGAGGACGAAATTTTATTGGGTCACGTCTTACGCCGAAAAGATTACGTTTTTTCGTAGCTCGATATGTAAATCTCTGAATTATATTATCTACGTAGAACGTGTTATAACTGTATACCATGTTTAAGGTAAAAAAATATTGACTTCTTGGACCCTCAAGAGTGATCTAAAACAGGTAACTAGCTGGGTAAATCAAATGGTTTTAAGTTCTTAACCCCTAAATACCTACTTAATTTGAATGTCAAAGTTTTTATAATACTATATTTTAAGTTCTAAATATGTTCTTAAGTAAGTGAAATCCTTGTAACTTCTTATTGATAAATATATCTTTTTAACCATACAACATGTTAACTCTACGTATTGACAGATTTCCTCAAACTCGTTCTACCAGTACCAGTCTTCTACAACTTTAATACTATAGCAAAATACTTTGACTTTTACGACTCCAGCCTATAAATATGATCAAAATGACTTACTGATTTATTTGAAACTTAAAAGTGTTGATGTTTAAGACACAAATAAATAAAGAAGAATGAATAAAGAAAAACTCTACTAGTTCTAGAAATCTAGATTATACGCCAAAGCGCTCTTAAAAACATTTTAAATTAATATATTTTCGCATAGAACGCACAAAACTGTATTAAATGTGTCTGAAACGGTTGAGCAGTACGTGCCGGAACGTTTATGGTCGCGCCACTGTTCTGATTTAGCCCACTCTCCCCTCATTATGGCGACGATATTATGAACGACTAATGGACATTCCTCGACGTTTTTACGCTCTTGATTTTACACTGTTGATGGGGGAAAACGGATAATAATTTTAAATTGATTATGGAAGGGCGACTCGTTGTTTTGCACTTTCGGTAGGTACTTTTCTCTTTCTTGACAGCGGTTAGGGTTACCCTTACTTAGAAGCCGTCAAACCCTTTCGTTCGTTTATTGTGTTGAAAATAATTAGTGACGACTAGAAAACTTGTGACCTTCAGTTACTAACATTTTGTTTTCAATGTAAGGCGAAATTTAATGACAGATAACCAATAGCTAAAGAGAAAAGACAGAAAACTAACAACACAACCAATTACATAGGACTTGATAAATAATAAACATAAAATACACATACATAAAAAACGCGAATACATATTTCTTGCACGATCGCAGGGATGCGAAAAAGGGGGAATGAAAAAAAAAACTAATTAAAAAAGCAATCAAGGTTTTCTTGACGGCGCTCACGTTCGCCCATATCGTCTTACCCCCCATTTCCTGGGGTGACTTTCCCCCTGCCTCCTCACTCGCCAACACACCCTTTAAGGGGAGGTAGGGGGCGAGTGGTACTAGATTTACGTAACACGTTTAAAGTGTGTTTTGATGAAGTAATCATCCCATTTCCAAGGACTGCGTTTAAGAATTTTGCGGCTTGGACTTACGGCGACATTTTACCTTTTTTCCTCTCAACTCTTTAATCCGGATTTCTTAACGAGCCGCCATCATAATTTCTGAGAGTAATTCTTTGCATTGGTCCGCGGGAAATGTATTGGAACATTGATATGTTTTTTTTGGTTTAGAGAAAAGGTTCTTAATTGCCTGATCAGGGTTTTAAGAGGTTTATTTTCATGTCGTGTAGATGTTTTATATATTACAAAAAATCCTCACAGTTGTAGAACCACATAATAACTTCATTTGCTTTCTTTTCCACGTCCATTAATTTGTCTTTGAACAACTATTTCACTCACTTGATACTGGTAATTATGAAACAAAAAACGATACTATAATGGTACTTAGACAGTAGTAGAGTAGGTATATACACATTGACATTGATGAATTTTATATATATAATGACATTTAATATGTAAAGTATTATATTATTTTAATTATTATGAATGTGGGGACTATGTGGGTCATTGCTTTTTTTTTTCTCAGTTAGTTTTAATCATGATCTGCTAGTTTGAGTTTTTCTTTGGTATTGTTCGTCGAATCGTTGAGCTCCTTGAGTTCTGAGTTGAGCTGCACGATTATTGACAAATGCGTACACTGACTGGACAAGTGGACAGGTCCAGTCAATCTGTGTGGTTTTTCTTCAAAAGACCATTTCAGACACAAATCTACATGTTCTACACATGATCTGACCAAGATAATGTCTGGACTTTAAAAGAGACTGACTTCTAAGTTTGTTTCGGCCTTTCTTCTCAGAGTAGTCAGGTAGGAAACGCCGACCTCATCTAGTTTAAAAATATGATTGACGTGTAAAAGTGTTTGTACAAACATACTTACAGAAATAAAATCATTTATCACTTACGCTTTGTGGTATTTATAGCAAAAGTAAAAAAAAAAAAAAACGATAAGTGGTGAAATTTTAAAACTGCTCATTATAATTATCTGTTCTGTATTTATTTTAATATATATTTTTGACAACAATTAAATCTGCAAAAACTAGGAGGTGCCGTACCTTTCTCTACTTTTATTTGCATAAGAACCATAACAAAGAGTAAAAATATTTTCAGAACATAGGTACCTACCTAGTTCCAAAACGACTTTATTATCTTTTATTGTAATGTAATCAAACGAAAAATTACAATTACATGTAATTTATTAACTGCATACCTGAACTGATTTCCTTCATGTTTCACAAAATAAAAATACGTTACAAACGTAATAAAGTAATTGAAATTCTCCGTGTCCTTCAGAATCGTCTTGTCCTAGAAATAAGTGGGCAAGACATGATTTTTGTGAATGCTAAACAAAAATGTATTCTATCATTGTGGGTTTAAGTCCTGTTTGGCTTGTTGGCGGGGTCGGTTTATTAAAATACTGTGGCCGTACAGGTACAGAGGTAGAAATAAAAACGAGCCAAAGCAGTTACTTTTATGAGGGCGCGAATAAGATGTTTCGGACTCGGTCTAAGGAATGAGAGCGCGGGCGCGGCGCGTACTGAGCGGAAAAATCTCAGAGCGGTTGGGAAAACCGCTAAGAAAATAAACGAAGAACACAACTCTAGAATATAAAGCAAGTTTTAAAATCAACTATATAATGCGGGGTTATATAACACACTTTCAATGCCAATGCCATTCATTTTGACAGTTCAACAACATTCATTGCGTTATTTACGTTTTTGAGCAGACGATTTTTTCAAAATCCTGCGGAGTGTGTTACACAATTGGACTGCTGGTCTATTTTATGTTATTCGTTTGTGAAAGTTGTTGTTTCAGCTATCTAACAAAAGGCGTTTTAAGTTTAGCTCGGTAATAACCAAATAGGTATCGTCAAACGGGGTGAATAGGGATGCAGGGGTGAATCGGGACGAAACTTTAAAAGGGATTTTAACATTGAAATAATATAGTTTGTTGCCAACAAGGACTCTAATGTGTTTACTGTACATATTATAACTACCGATTGAAACTTTTAAATCCATTTTAAAGTTTCGTCCCGATTAACCCCTGCATCCCTATTCACCCCGTTTATAGGAACTTACGTAGTGACTTTTATCGTGACCAATTTATGTTTACTAAAGTGTAGATACAATTTAATACCCAATTACTTTTCATTCAATGGTAAAATGGGTAGGACAGATTGCTATTAGTCTTTATTTTTTTTTCTTGAAAAATATTATACTTACCATCGTAAGCAAAACATCGTGTCCTAACATAGCATAACATTACTTTCATATCACCAACCGTATTACCAATAATTAATTTCACCAAAAAATCTTATTATGGTTAAGAAAGCCGATTACAGATTAAAAAAAAAATACCAACCGCGCTAAAAATACCAACTGCGCTAAAAATACCAACCGCGCTAAAAATACCAACCGCGCTAAAAATACCAACCGCGCTAAAACTACCAACCGCGCTAAAAATACCAACCGCGCTAAAACTACCAACCGCGCTAAAAATACCAACCGCGCTAAAATACCAACCGCGCTAAAAACCGCGCTTTTCCCCACCCAACTACCCGTCAACTGTACGAAAATAATAAAATGCCGTTCCAGAATCGTAACAAGCGTCGTTGGAACAAAGCGGGTGCTCGCTCAAATAATTTGTATCAATTTGTAAAAATGCAGGCATCCACCTCTTAACAACTGCCCCCTAACGAGGGGTGGTACAGCGGTATCTCGGAACGTTATAATTACTGACGACAGATCTCCACGTCATGCCTTCTTGGTTTCTTGACAGCCTGGACCCAGGTTGTTGACGAGAATTGTGGAGATGAGACTTAGAAGTTGTAGTATAGAAATGAGTTAATAGTTTTGGCGTCGGGTGTTTTGCTTTTTTTAAAAGAGAATTACACAAAATACGCGCTTTGACGTGGAGTTGCGGACTCAAGCCTATATTACCTATTATCTAAAGAGAACTATAGACGCAAGGCAACTTTGCGTTAAGGGTTAGAAACAATTAAGAAAGAAAATAAGTTTATTTGCGGTAAACATGACGCAGAGAAAAAACACACAAATATACAAAAATTAACGTATTGCGGGAAAAATGCGTCACATCCACGCAAAACGGCAATCGCTCAGCATTATGCTACGACCCTATGCGAGACAGAGCCCCAGCGCTGGTTGCCAGCGACAGCCGGCAAAAGTAGAAATTGCATTGAAACTTTCAGCGTCGCCATTAAAGTTTTGGCTATAGATGTATTCTATTACTTTTTTTTTGTTATTTTTATATTTTCGTATGCTGCACTGGTTGACGTCATGACGTCAACGCTGGCTGTCGCTGAAAACTAGCGCTGGGGCTCTGTCTCGCATAGGGTCGTAGCATTCTGCTGAGCAATTGCCGTTTTACGTCGATGTGACGCATTTTTTTCCCCAACTCGTCCTTTTTTGTATTTGTGTGATTTTCTATGCGTCATGTTTACCGCAAATAAACAAATTTACATTATTTACTTTCTTTATCTATTTTTGTAACCACATAACGGTACAAGGGTGACACTGGAAGTTCTTAGAAAATCAAAAACTGAACAAACTAGCAAGTTATTAAAATAGTGTCCATTTACATCAATACATCGCTACATCCGATGGAACCACTGAGAAAAGCACTTTGCCCACTCGTCCTTAGAGGTCTCTCCAACGGCATTTTGAAACGCAGCCACTGCTTCCTCGGCGTCCATAAAACATTGTCCAAATCTGCTGATAAGTCACTCTTTTGTCAGTCTCTATCATACGCCGCACAACACTGATGTTATCTTTAGTCGTCGCCGTAGAAGGCCGTCCCTCACGCAGATCATTGGTGAGATTAGTGCTACCACGTTTAATCTCATTAAACCAGTTGTAAACAGTGGCACAAGATGGGGCTTGTCTTGTTGACCTAGATGACATCGAAAGTCATAAAAAATTATTGTACGAAAATTGTCTCGCGTTAAATTCATGCTGACGTGACACAGACAATTTTCAATTTTCCGCCAAATCGTAAACAAATGACAAATGAATACCATACATACACAGTAATATTGGCAAAGAGTTCTATTTTCAATTTTTATTTTTATTTGTATTATATCATATTACAAGTGGCCAGTTCTAAAAACTTTCAGTGTCGCCCTCGTACTACCCAGGGTAGGATACTCGTACAATTACGTAAGTGCTGCTGACTGTCACCAAGAAATACAAGTTCTAGAAAACCTAGTCACTAAAACAATATAAAGCACACGTTAATCATATTGTTTAACCACACAACAAACGTATGCAAACCCTAACAAAAGCCTGCTCTAATCAAATTCTCCGACCCCAATACATGAACATTAATTGTAATAAAATGTATCCGAACCACTTCCGAACTGATTACGTAAATTACCAAAAATTACAAGCATACACGCCACATAGTAATCATACAGCAATTGAAACGATAAATACTGATATAAGAAACGATAAATATACAGATTTTAGAAGCGATAAAATTGTACACACACGATAATATGGTAATGAAGGAGGTGAATGTATGAAACGATTTTACCTTACGAAATGAGAAACCGTTTGAACTCTGACTTCTTTAGGTCAGGCAGTAGCACAGTGGTTTGAATTTAGAATACCTAGATAGCTATAAAAGAGAAAATTATTTACAATGGATGAAATAAATGATTGAGATACAGTAAAACTTTGGAGAAATGTGTGGTATGCTGCAAGGAGTGACGGCGGAAAGATGACTTTTTCAGACATATTAACATATTTCTATAGGGATTCACATAATAATAATAGTTATAGAAATAAACAGTAGATACTTACCAAATTGCACTATAATTTTCATCAAAGATGATACAGATTATTTTCTCCGTGAAAATTAGAAGTTATTAACTTCCTGGAACTGCCCAATACTACGTCTCCAAAACTTTTACACTATAATGATTGAGATCATCGGTAGCAAATTCTATGATTTCATTACTATAAAATATTATCCATAAGAGAACATACAAAGGAAATAGAAATACAAACAAAACTTTTGATGTAGAAAAAAAAACATTGGCAGTGTACCAACTCAACCATATAAAATTGACTTCATTAACTAAACAATTCAAAGAACGTTACATTTGATAACAAAAATCATATCAGTGACCAACGACGCATTCCCATATCACATACAAACATGATGATGATCACTTTATAATGATAATGAAATCGCCCGCGAACCACGAATGAGAGATCTCGAAACAATAGGACGAAGATACCAATATTTCAAGACCCTTAGCCCCTCTAGTAATGTTAGTGAAAAAGGACAAAGAAGGGAAGGAGAGGACAGAGTGAAGGGTCTAAACAAAATGGTTGATATCGACATGAGACAGTTAAGTTTCTTTGTAATGTGTATAGCAGAAGCTTTGACATGGCTCCATAAATTGTTTGGAGAGGTCGATTTTTTACTTATTTATGGCTATACAAAAGAAAGGACCACATTCGATGAGTGTATATCTAAAAAAGGGAAGTGACTCCGCGTGCGAATAATGTGGATTTAACCTGCAGCAAACTTAAGCACTTACACTACACTGAATTCAGGAGTCCTAATAAGGAAAGAAGCTTAGGGGTGGCAGAAACCATTCTGATTCGCTATTTATAATTCTAACCGTCTCAACTCGTATTACAGTATCCGACATCCTAATTACGATTCCTGGATTCGGTGTAACTAGTATTTAAGCTTTTAAAAATGCGCAAAAATCTGTAGAAAAATGACTAAGTGCCTACTTACTTCCTGTTGACATAACTATGAATCCGCTGTCCATGGTGCTTAGATGTACCAACGTAGGGACATTTTGTATGCACATCTAGAGCATTTTCTGTGTAATATGCGTCATTAAAGGATGTAATTACATCGCTTGTTGGTTCATTGTTAAAATTGAATTTGTTTTCTTTTTTATTACTAGTATGTTTACTATAATGGTCTATTAGTTGATGTTTATAGTCAGTTATTACCAGAGATCGGATATTTAGATGCATATTTACTTAAAGTTAATTTTAGCTATGAAAGTATGGAAGCGGCTTCCTACAACATATTTTTTGTAAAAAAAAATTATATCCGTATTTATTTATGAAGAATTAATGTTTAACCCCCGATGCAATTATGTGTGTGTAGGGTGTTAGAGTAGGGGTGTTGTGTGTTAGTTAAAACAAAAAACAAAAAACCTGAATAAAAATAATTATTTTGGTTTAATCCTGATTGGGAGTAAATAATACCTCGGCTATAACAACTTTCAATAGCTATGGTTTGGTCCGGTTTGGTCACTGAAATCCGACGTTAGCAGGATTTTTTCGATACAAAAGTGCATTCCTTATTAGCCAACATCTTAACTATAGGTGAATATGCATCTGAATATCCGATCTCTAGTTATGACTTATGCTAAATAGTTTAAAATGGTAACTTTTTTGAAGAATGATTTGACAGGAAAGGAAATTGCCACTTTATGAAACTCTTCAGTACGGATTTGAAAGGGACAAGAGTTGACTCTAAGATTTCAGTTGGGCTATTAACTTTTTATTTTGGGCTTTATTTTTATAGGTACCTTATAACCCCTTTAAGTAACTTACATAACATAACATTACGCTTTTTTTACCCAAAAGGTTAAGCAGAAGTGTACATAGTAATTCCACGCCACATAAGTAATATAATAGTGGGTATAATAGGGTGGGGCGAGCCTATTGTCAATCAGGCACAAATCCAGACTCCGGGCTGCTACTGAGAAATTCCTGATGGAAAAACCCAATAACACTTTGCCTGACCTGGGAATCGAATCCAGGTCTTCATGCTCAGGTGTAGCGCTCGCGACCACTAGACCAAAAAGGCAATAAGTAACTCACTTGGATATACAAATTAATATGAAAATTCTTTGGCACACCATCAACAACATTACCATCTACTTGACTCATTACAATACCTTTTACTTCAGCTTTAACCTTGGCTCCTATACCAGCACGATTAATCCATTCGCCAAAAAATTAAACCCTACCAGTTGCCTACCAATTCCTAGTTAATCACAAACACGACTCATTAAATACAAAACCTTAAAAATCGTCAGTTCCCAGAATTGTAATGTAAAATGGTTAATCTGTAATGGCTGTAGTACGATTACAGTAAATTGGTCCGTGGGCACGGCCGTGTCACGTTCGAATATCAAGCAGGCTTGGGCAATACCACTTACTGGCCAATGCGTGATGTGCCTAGTATACTAGTTGAAGTACAGTGGGATAAGTACTGATTTGGTTTTATTGATATAACGTTTTTGGAACGAAGTTCCTTACCGCGCATTATACTCTGCACTATTGACGAAAGGGAAAAAATAAAAGTGATATATAACAAAAGTGTCGTCATGGTCAAAATTTTACTCTTTTTCGTTCTTATTCTCATTCGCCAAGTGTGCAAAAGCGAAAGGAACTTTGTTGCCAACCGAGTGTCACACGAAACCTCTTGACTGTTTTTATATTTTTCCAATATTGGTTTATATAGATTTACTACCTTGAATCCATCCAAAGGTTGTCTGTAAAAGATCGCTTTTAGCGATAAGACCGCCCATTGTGTCACCCTATGTAAAATTTCTACTTTTATATCTGTAATTTTTATGGTGTACATAATAAAGAGTATTCTATTCTACTACGTGTTTTGTTGCACCTGGTGCGCCTTCATTGATGTACATATAGAAGCTACTTCCAAAATGTAGTACTCAGATCTTCTAGTGGATGTTGAGAGTAGCTAACAACTAAAATGTAACATTACAAACATTGGCAAATAATTTTCTATCATCACAATTATTCATTAGGTATAACAGCTTTTAATAAAAATAATAATTAGTTACATTAAAATTATTTATCACAAGCAGATTATGTTAGTACCTGATCTATCAGAAATATACAATATTAGCTACTGCCCGCGGCTTCGCCCGCGTGGTTGTCGAAAATTATCTCACGGGTACGTGTTACCGGGACAAAAAGTAGCCTATGTCCTTCCCCTGGATGCCTTGTATCTCCTTGCCAAATTTTATCGAAATCCGTTCCGTGATTTAGGCGTGAAAAGGTAATATACAGCCAGAGTTACTTTCGAATTTATAATATTAGTATGGATATTATTAGGTCAATTTGATATTTGCATATACGGTTTTCAGTTTTGCTAATTTTATACATATCCCATTTGGCCACTGCATGTCTTGTTGGATTGTTTCGCCCAATCTGTCGTATTACTTGTTTACTTGTTCTCTTACCTACCTAGTTTATATTCTGCCAACGATTAGCATAATTCTTCAATAATTCGATGAACGATAATAAGCTATAAAGGACCTTGTTGAACCAAAAAGTAGCTTTCAATTCAATTCATATTATACTATTATCGTCCATCTGAAATTATTCATACGAAACTGTGGAATGCTGTTGGCACCTGTGGTTAAAGCTTTAAACACACTGATAAATACCGTAGAGAGTATTAAGGCGAAAGCGTCAAGGTAGCCCGCGAAATTCAAATTTTCTTACGTGTTTTGCTAATTTTAAAAGGTTTTTTTGATATGTATCAAGTTCTATGTTGCTCTAAATATTATTCCCGGCTGTATGTATTTATAGAATTATAATTATAAAAATCATCAATACATCTCTCTTAGTTACCCTATTGAAAGACTATTTCATGAAATAATGAGATTTGAGGGTAAATTCTAACTAATGGAGTTTTATTGCTGATTTTAATTATAAAAAATTCTGTTAAGCCATATTTGTAACGGTCGCGAATCATATTTTAATCAACATACAACCTGACACTGACCTGCAAATTGCAAAAAATGTAAGAAAATTTGAATTTCGCGGGCTACCTTAGCGCACCCCCCTTAATATATCATTATCTAAATAATTTCGAATGCCAAAAAAAGAATAAGCTACAAAAGTTTAAAAAAAGAAATTGACATGTTCGATTCCCAAGACGATAATCGAGTGAAAGATTTTCGTATTGGTGAAAAAGTTAATAAAGATTAATGTGTCTTTTCATTTGTATAAATGGGAGCTCCTACTTATCTTCCGCTTCAAATTAAAAGATTACTGTGGGGAAGTACAAGGAAATATTTTGGGAAATAGAACGAATTCATTGAACCCCAATTTTCATGGAACTTGCGGATTGTATACGAAATGATTTATTGTAACATTTTAGTTTTTGCTAATAAAAATAAATAAATAAAGAAAAATATTTTATTTGGGTCACACAGTAAAAATAAAAAAACAAACAGTAAAAAAAGAACACAAAAAGGAGCTTATGGAAAACCTAAAACTGATAAGGGTGTAGCATATGGAAAACAGCCGTAATCTAACAATTGCTCCTAAAACAAAAATCCACCATAAAATTGCATACTAACCACTTCAAAAAGACCCACATCATGAGTGCACATCGTTTCCCATACGCTAGACAAGTTCAAACACCTCTAAACATGTTTGTTTTGTACCCTTTTTGCCCATGAAGATGTTACTTCCACGTTGTTACCCGTGTCAAAGGTTGATAAATATGCAATATCCACGGATAGATCCTGGATCGATCGAGCGTGTATTTTGAGACCACCATAACCTGATCTTTGACCCTTCTCTTGTTTTAGATTATATAGGGCGTCAGGAGGGAAGAGTGGGTTTTTTGTCCAGGTCAACTTATTTTGGACATGTTCGAAGCATTGTTAGAAAATTATAGATGGCGCCTCAGGAGATGGTCCGCTGTTTACATTCCGAACTGATGTTGGCTCCGGTTGTTTAAGAGGTTATGGGTCGGCGTGTGATTATACGTCCGTCTTGTTTGTTTCTGATCAAATTGATTCTGTTTTGGGTCTCGTTATGTTTTTCGCTAATGGTGGCTTAATTAGTGGTATGAATTAAATAATGGCCAGTTGTATCTTGAACATTTTCAGAATTAGATTTTCTGTCCGAAATTATTTTGACAGCATCTGCGCTGTCATTTTAGAAATGTGACTTATTGGAAATGTGTCTCTTTTAATTCTCTTTCTTACATATACTCATTTCGGTTATAGACTACCCTTTACGCTAATATCCTCTTTAGTATCTCTTCACTAATTTACATAATGACCCAGGTCCTTATTACTTGGTGGAACTACTGCATAATCACAGTTTACCAAACGCAACACATTGTGGTAATCCACAATGACTTACTTAGAGCCTTATTCTGGGAGGTTGATAATGTGACAAAGTAAATGTTGAGACCAAAACACTTTAACGTTAATCTTTGTCAAAGCAATATTTTTTAGTTCAATCTTATCAGAAGCTTTGTTAGAGCATCGTTCCTTTTTTAAATGTTGCCAGTTAATCTGATATTTATATTATTTTGCATAAAAATTGACCTAAGTACATATTATTTATTTTTTTAGGTCATGATTTTGGCAGATGCAAACATACAAAATAAACGAAATAATATTTTTATTATCGATTCTAATACAAATGTTAAAATACGTAGGCATGACACTGGATCCCGCACTAGGATACCCTGTGTCGCAGGATCGAGTCTCTTTTGACAGATAATAAGGAATATAAAATATAAGTTAACAAAAATGCAACGGTTTCAGTATAATTAATTAATTAAACTTAGGACTAAAAGTAACCAAATGAATGTGTGAATGTCATGAGTGTAAGTACGTATGTGATGAGTGGGTGTGTGTACATTCATACTTAATTCACCTACACGCGGAGCTAACATAAGCAGTCAGACCATTTGCAATTTATTTTGATTATCAAAACTACGAGGATTATGGAGCTAAACTTTTTACTGAATCCTACATGACCAACCATGTTAGAGTATCCAAAGTGCCCATGCAACTGCACTACTTAGGACCTATAAATGTCAATGATGCCGCGATTGGCGTAACCAAAGAAGAAGAAGACTATCCCAATACCTCCTATGTCCCCATTGTCCCAATATTCGTCAAACAATTACATCCTAACTAAATCGAATCACACAATAGCCACGATTACTAACCAGAATAATCCAACGCACATCGTAGGACCGTCGACCGAGAGATCTTGATACGCCCATCCCACTCGTGATTTAGAGCAATGCCCAAGAAATGGAGGTCTATTCGCACGACGCTCCGTCGTGATGCGGGCGTTTGCAGAAATGTAAGCTTGAGAAAATTATCCGTAATGATTGGACAGAGGATGTTGTTTTATATGACAATGATTTTGATTTGGTTAAGAGATACGGCTAAGTATGGGTTTTCGATGTCTCGATTGTAGCTTTCAGCTGTGTTGCTGTTAGTTTTGCAAGTCTTTAGAATGGAACTGTTGGCGGTTTGGGTTTAATTTTACACGATCTTTGGCTTTTAGCGCTCATCTTTGTTATGCTAAATGTTGAGTTGTACCCTAAGTCCCATGCATTAGAGTGTGAGCCTTTTGCTACTGATGGGGTACAGAACCGAATTCCAGTGATGTTTACAAAAGAAATCGTTAAATACGAATTTTAATAAATTAAATTCAGAAAAAAATAAAACTTTCCTGACACGAGGATCGATCCCAACACGAATGATCAGCAGTCATTCTTCCAACAAGTAGACTAATGAGGGAGACTACCTGCTACACTGCTAAACAGACATAATTTTACCTACATATCACAATTTGTAACATTTAACTGTCAGTAAAAGAAGTAACTATTAACTATAAAATACCCTGTATCTAACGTTTGAAGTAGCAAACATAACAAATTGTGGTAGATAATCATAACAGCATTAATGTTAAAGTATGATTCAAGTAAACACCTATTAGGTAGCCCCACGGTGTTTACTTAAATATTGTGAAATTCGTGTTCTTATGTCTGACAATAAAATTTTAAAATGGTTTTTTTTTTTTTTAATATGGAAAAACTTGGAACTGATGCCGTCATCTTGGTTTTTTAACACAATTTCAAGTGACATTTCACAAAACAATTGCATGAATGCTCATCAACAGCGCCCCGTCAACGTCATTTGAGCGCCGAAAGATCCTTGTAGAGTGCGTGCAAGATTTAAGTCTGCGCGCGTGCTTGAGTTTCAACACTATAAACAGGGTTATTGGATATATGTCGGCAACCCGTTAAGGGGATGTAGGAGAGGTCATTTGACACCGAATAAAAAATATTAAGTAAATGTAAAATAACTCGAAAATGGTTAAAATTTGCCTAGGGGTCATCAGGGGCATTTTGCTGCTAATGACCTTTCCTACATCCCCTTAGTGGATTGCCGACAATATAACCAATAACCCTGTATATACTATTATATCCCTGCCAGCACTTTTAATCAGTTTCGGCATAATGATAGCGATTATTTACTTTGGAAAACACGGGACACAGCACACTCTCTTGACACCTGATATAAACGTCGAGATGGCAGTAAACGATTATTTCAGATTTCGGCCGCGCGCAGACTTATTTTGCGCGCACTCTAGCAGTGCAGTTCAGTGTCGTATTCATAGAGTGGTTTATAATTTTATGAGAATGTGTCAAAGATAAATTATGTGCAAGTACCTAATGGATAGCGATAGGTTGACAAATCACCAACACCATTTCCTCGTCATCTTTAGCCGACTTCCAAAAAAGGTTAGTTAGGCAAAAGGCAAAAATAGCCTGAAAAAAACACGTTTCTTGTAGGGAGTCCACCTTTAATTTTTAACTTTATTTTATTTGCTGTTATAGCGGCAATAGCAATACACACACTGTGAAAATTGCAAAAGCTGCAAGTTCAGCTCCATCTAGTTAAACTGGAAGCTGATCCAAACAAAATACTTCATGTAAAATTTCTCAGGGTTAGTTTTCAAAGACCTGCCAAATTTTCAGAGATGATTCAGGATCGATAATATTTTCAATATGTTTTTATTTTTAGTACATATTCATAGTAATTTGTGATTAATTTTATTAAGTATAGTTATTAATGTATGAAATAGATTAGTAGGACCTACTCAAAATGCGCGCTCGCTGCCGCGCAGCGTACCCGGCGAGAGAGGCCAGTATCTTTGCCGGGTATTCCTAATATAGGAATTTTTTCGGACATTTTCAATTGTTTTTTTTTCATTTATTTTTATTTATATTTGATTGTAATGTTTAACACACAATAACGATTTAATAAAGAGATTTAAAATTACAATTTGGCAGGTCTCTGAAAACTAACCCTGTATACTCGTATTATCTGTAATTCATAATTATGGTGTACATAATAATGAATACTCTATTCTATTCTATTGGTATATCGTAAGCGACGGACATACTACATTTTAATAACAACAAGCCTGTTAGTAGTTCTAGAAGGGGTAAGCCGAGGTGTTAACTGCTCCCACCAGTTCATATCTGAGAAGGAACATATTCATTAAAGATTTGAAAATCCTCGGGTTATAGGTATGTAGCTCAGGGAGTTCCACTTCTTAGCTGTACGCTTAATTGAACGCCTACTATTCGGTTTAGTGACATCATCGTGATCATTATCACAGCCGGACTTCACCCATTGCTGGGTATACGTTTCTTTTTGCTTGTGCCAATCCCCACGTGCGTCAGCTTTATAGAGGTTCTACCCTGCTATGTTCCGTACATTGCATAAACCCACGTCTTCTTCCCATGGGGGTAGGCAAAAACGACAGAACAGGTGACATTCTGCCGTTTACGCTGCGATCCGTATATACTCCTTTTGCTTCGTTTACGTTCATACATCTGGTCATACACGTACGCCGGTTGTGAACTACGCACCTGACCTTTCTGAAGAACATCACCAATAAGGTCACTATACAGGGAATATTTCAAATGTTCCCGATGCACCGATAATGTGAACGAATATTTTCTTTTTGTGCGTTTGCAGATTAGGCAGACTTATTTTTTTAATGTTTTATTGAGCGAGCGAGCGCGAAGCACGAGTGAAGCGTCTCCGTTTCATCTTGCGGCTTGGGCGAAAATGCTTTTGTATGTCCGCATGTCCGAATGTCTGTTCACCTCAACAGATTGCATTTCTCAACCGATTCTCGTGAAATTTTGTGAGCAGGTTCGATAATTTTATGGATTTTTTTGACGATTCAGTTTTTCGAAATTTTTCAAAATAGCTGAGATATAGGGGTTGAAAACGTAAAAAAAAACATATTTCAGGCATTACAAAAAATATTTAAAAATTTCGCAAAACGTTTTTGTTACCCTTATTAAGACGCATAAACTTCAAGGGGTCGGGGGTGTGAAGGAGCGGAAAATAATGAAAAAAAAAACCACAAACATTAGCTTTCGGAATAGGACTATGATTTTAAGCTATGTAAAGACAGACTCGCTAGGTCTACAGCTGACAGAGACACTAGTTTATTAGGTATTGGCTGAAATATTTTCCTAATGAATCCATTTAATTACATCCTCAAACTATCACGTAACAAATACATATAAAGCGGATGATCGGTAACAAGCGATTGGCACCTGAAGCGGGCAAGTGAAAGTCGTTAGTGAGGCCCACTCGAGGCCGGCCTGGCTATCACTCTTGTCCAAATTGACTCTGGATATAGACTTACTAAGGCCTATAGAGAAGACACGGTCAGGAAGTAGGACGTCCTAGCTTAGGTAAAGGAATTGAAATTACAAAAGCAGCACTGTATGACGGCATTTTACGAATTTCCGTAAAAAAAATTACTGCTAAATGTGAGGAAACATATGCCATTGTTGTACAAGCCGCAATAATTATGTAGGCACAGCTGAAATATAGTTTCAGTTCATAAGTTTAATAATTTAGAAGCTGTCACAGGAGTCATCATACAGTTCTGCAGGAATAGTGAAAAAGTAAATAGCTGGGTAATGCGTAACACACACAGTAGGAATAGCTTTCATTTTGACAGGTCAACAATATTTACGTTGTTGAGCAGAGAAATTTTTCGAACATATGAAGCAACGGATTAGCAATAGGCTTCAAAATGATTCAGATTGTGATATATAGTGTTTTACGCAATTAAAGTGCTGTTGTGAGTCTTGAACATAATTGGAATGCATAACCAGCCTATAATGTTCCCATTGCTGGGACAGACCTCTTCTCTATATACCCCACGCGGGCCCAGTGCGGGTTGGTGGATATCACATGTCTTCGATTTTTTGGGTCTAAGACAGGCCGGTGTCCTTACGATGTGAGGAAACTGCCGGTTGGAATGGTATAAACAAAATGAAAAAAAAACCTTCGATGGTAAAAACTACAACTATTATTTTCGTAACAGAACACTACATCACGCCTCATTTTCCCGAAGGTTTAGGTAGAGGTGTGCCTCTGACTCTAGTACCTACATGGGCGAGCCTATTGTCATTAACCACGCACAAATCCAGCCTCCAATCCTTAATACTTTCCTGAACACATAGTCCGAAGAACTAAAACCCGTAACAGATTACAGATGTAGAACGTAAACGAGGCAAAAGGAGTATGTAAGGATCGTAGCAGGTGGCGTTCTGTAGTTTCTGCCATGGGAAGAAGGCGTGAGTTTATATGTGTGTATATATATTTATGTAGATTACTTATACTGATGATTTCAGAAACTAATGTTTTGCAAGAGTATTCTCAATACTCATAGTAATTAAAACAAGAAATGGATTCGCCAATGTGTATCCGAAAAACATGATCATATTCAGAAATCGGTAATCACTGATTTCTCCTGAATTATTGCATACACGTTTGTACCGCCTCATTGGTCCAGTGGTTGCAATCCCTACTGCTGTGCATCAGCTCCTGGGTTCCCAGGTCGGGCAAAGTGTTATTGGGTTTTCAATCTGGAATTTCTCAGTAGCAGCCTGGAGTCTGCATTTGTGCCCGGGTGATGGCAATAGGCTCGCCCTCTGTTACATGAGACTTAAACAAAACTGGCGAAATGTGAGTTTGCTATAGTTGCATCTCTGCCTTACCCTTCGGGTAATACAGGCATATTATATTATGAAAGAATAGCTCAAACGTCTACCCGTATAGTTGGAGCCCCGGCCAAGAAAATAATATTTTGAACGATTCTCCTAAAAAAACTCCAGCTTCCTTAATACAAAACATCTTAAACTTTGCAATCACAGCTGCACCTCTGTCTGCACCACAACCTCGTAATGACACAGCGCCTCTATAATCCAGAGACATTGCAGAGCCGTGTAAATTCAACCACAATGTGCAGAACCCTCCCTAAACATTAACACACAACTAATGAGTTTAATAAAGTCGCCATGATGGAAACATGAAGAAAGAAACGTCAACCTGTCTGGTATAGGATGTAGGAAGATTTTGGAATGGGAGATGAAAACAAAATCATATTATGAACCAGCCTCTGCCCAAATCTTCGGAGAAACAAAGCGTGATGTAATGTCTTCAATCATAAAAAAGTTCCCCCCATCAGTCGTAACGCTAATCAGTCAGCTTTTAACGTAGTTACGCACCTCTAAACCTTCTCAACTCTATCAACAACTTAAACAGCGTAAGTAAGAATCTCCAAACTGTAGTTAAGTGTACAAATTACTTAATTTAAGGTTAAGTTGGTGCCGATCAGTCAAGTGTCCTAAATGCCCTGTTCAAGTTTTAAGTACAGGGATCTTAAGCTGTATGCTAGCGTGTGTCCGGGGGAACTTAGACTGGCTGCTTGTAACTTTAAGTTAGAGGTGACGGTATCAAAAGACGTGAATGTGGGGGGTTTGAAGTAATTTTTTTGAAGTTACAGGTACTTATATTAAGTGGTTTTTTTTTCTAGGCGTTTTGTGTGATTGAGAGATTTGTAAACAATGAATTAAGGCGAAATAACCTAGTTCCAAGGAATGTATTTTTGATAAATTCATAACTTATACTGATATTTATGTTTTTTATTCACATTAAAAAAAACTATCAATTAACTTAACTATCATTAACTTAATTTTGTCTTGTCTTGTAATTGAGTAGGTATGACTTACCTACCGTCCTCCTTTTGTTTTTTATATTTATTTGTACATTTAGTTAGTTAGTCATTTAATTAAGTACATAGTGTAAATAGTTAGTTGCGTTATAAATTGTATATAAACATTTTAATGTATATGAAATAAACCTAATCAATAAATAAATATTAGTACTAGCTTTTGCCCGCGGCTTCGCCCGCGTGGACAGCGGAAATTATCACACGGGAACATACTACCGAGATACTGATCTGTATAGATCTGTGTTCCAAATTCCATCCAAATCCGTTTAGTATTTCTTGCGTAAAAGAGTAACAAACATCCATCCATCCATCCTTACAAACTTTCACACTTATAATATTAGTAGGATAGGATAGTAGGATTACTTACCTCATTATGAAAATGTTCAGCGATAATCACATAAGCATGATTTGAATCATGGATTTCTATTCATTCACCCTTTCCAGGCTATCGAACATTATTATAGACGTCTTCCTAGTCACTTTCTATTATTATTTAAATTATCTCCAAGTACACCAGTCTCTGAGCTATGATTAAGATAGGTTCACTTATGTTTTCACTCTAAGCTATACAATAAAAATACAGTTTCCATGTTTTTTTATCTACTATCTATACGTATACACCAAGCGATTATCTACAGTACAACCTTTTTTTCTTAATATCTCTCGGGAATCATCGCATTTCCGAATACAAACGAATGCTAATTTCCATGTCCATCAATTATTAGATTTATCGTGTATAATAATTTGAATTCAGAACTAAAGTACTTTATTGTTTGTTAATTCAAAACAAACCAACAATAAATTAATTAGTTCTGAATTCAAATTATTTTACACGATAAATCTAATAATTGATGGACATGGAAATTAGCATTCGTTTGTATTCGGAAATGCGATGATTCCCGAGGGACATTACGAAAATATGGCCGTGAAGTATGATGGTGCTATGAATAAAGCATATCAACTGAAGTATATAATAGGTCTTTACCTATGAAATTGCCGTTTTGTATGAAAAAATTTAAACGAATTTTTTTCATGAATTTTTTATTTGTATTAATCGAAGTAATCACCCATGCAATCAATGCATCTTTGCCATCGCAGTGGCAGTTTATTGATGCCCTTCTTAAAGAAATCAGCTGGACGGGAGGCAACAAATTCTTCAAAGGCATTTTGTACTGCCTCTCGGGTATTAAATTTTTTTCCCGCCAAGAAGTTATCCAAATTCTGGAAAAAGTAGTAGTCTGTAGGCGCAAGGTCTGGTGAGTAGGGCGGATGACGGAGAGCTTCCAACCCCAGTTCTTGCAACTTGGAGACCGTCTGCTGTGCAGTATGAGGTCGCGCGTTGTCGTGCAGGAGCAGCGGAGACGAGCGATTGACCAATGCTGGTTGGAGATGCGCCAGCTTCTCCATCATTGTGTTCAGTTCTTCACAGTACACATCTGCAGTAATGCTCACCCCGTTTGGTAAGAAGCTGTGATGAATCACACCGGCGCTAGACCACCAAACAGTGACCATCACTTTTCTAGGGGTAAGTTTTCGTTTAGGGCATTGTTTAGGTGCTGAACCAGGATCCAACCAACTTGCTGAGCGCTTACGGTTATCAAACAGAATCCATTTTTCATCGCAGGTAACAATGCGGTTCAAAATTCCTTCATTTGTGTGTCTGTTGAGCAGTGCAAGGCACGTCTCGACGCGTACTTCGCGCTGGCGATCATTGAGTTCGTGGGGCACCCATTTGTCAAGCTTTTTTACCTTGCCAATTTGACGCAAATGGACCAATATTGTTTTGACGCTAACGTCGAAAGCTGCTGCTAATTCAGCCGTAGATTGTGTATCATCAGCTTCCACAATCGCCTTTAATTCGTCATTGTCGACCAAAGTCTTCGGACGACCGCGAGGTTCATTTTTCAGGTCGAAATTTTCAGAACGGAAGCGAGCAAACCAATAACAGGTGGTGCGTTGGTTTGTAGTGTTAGCTCCGTAAACGTCGTTGATGTTGCGTGCCGCTTGTGCCGCGTTGCTGCCACGACGGTACTCATATTCCATAATTACTCGAATTTTTAACGTATCCATGATGACGAAAAAGATTGAAATGCGATGAAAATGTAACACTAATCAATAAAGAAATGACTACTTTTAGAAAAAAAAATCCATGTTTTTAAAATAAAATTAATTTGAAATTAGAATTCTTAGCCAAACAAAAATTATTTTGATTTGAAATGGCCAGTACTGCAGAACGGCAATTTCATAGGTAAAGAACTAATAGAATAGATACACATAACATAAAATCACGTCCGTTTTCCCTGAAGGGTAACGCAGACGTGTACTTATAGTATACCCACATTTTTCCAGAAATGTTTAAGTCCCATGTAAACGGGGGCGAGCTTATTGCCATCAACCGGGCACAAATCCAGACTCCGGGCTGCTACTGAGAAATTCCTGACGGTTAAATCCAATAACACAGAGTAACAGTTTCTAACAATGTATCATTAGTATTGATGCCACCCAAGACAGGCTTACCTAGTTTAACACCAATACTAAATCTACCGACGATCTTCGCAGGGTGGTTGGTAGCAGCTGGATGGGAGTTGCCGAAAACCAAGTTCAATGGCGTGCAATAGAAGAGGCCTATGTCTAGCAGTGGACTGCTGTAGGCTGAAAATGATTGATTTCTTTTAAAAAAATAAAAACAATCTTCCGAATGTTGAAGATATACTGCTTACAACGCTTCAAGTTTCAATAAACAAATTAACAATAAATGAATAAATTAACAATCGACATTTGGTTCTCAGTGACACAAGTTCAAAAATGTCAATGTCAATAAGCCTGTCAATGTCATTCAAGCGCCAAAATATCCTTGAAGAGTACGCGCAAAATAAGTCTGCGCGCGCCCGAAATCGGAAATAATCCTTTGTCGTAATCTTGACGTTTATGTCAGGTGTCAAGAGAGTGTGCTGTGTTCCGTGTTTTCCAAAGTAAATACTCGCCATCATTATGCCGAAAGTAATTAAAAGTGATGGCAGGGATAGAGTCTTGAAGGTCAAACACGCGCGCAGACTTGCACTCTCACTACATAACTGTCACAGACATCAAAACATTTTACCGATGTGGCAACATCGTTCGCAAAATAATAAATTCTACTAATTTAACAATTGAATATCACAAACTACGATTACACATAAAATCCACTTCAAGTCTCACAATTTAAATCATAAAGGTAGGTAATTAACGTACCAACCTACCAACCGAACGATCCTAAAATGATGCATACCTCAATAGGTACCAACATTAAGAGAAACGGTACCGAATTAGCATATTATATAAATTAGCGCCCAGTCTCGGTCAGATGGAATTTAATATCATCCCATACACAGACGTTTGTAGTTACAATCGTATTCAACTGGCTTTGGTGGCCCGTGATGTTATACAGGATGTTGTAAGAATTGAGTAAATATTTCTTATTTATGTTTAGGCTTTTTAGAATGGTTGTTAATGTACCTTGGGATAGAAAAACGATTTTAGTTTCTAAATAAAATGAATTGAATTTGATTGAGGTTTTTCTTTTGGGAAAGTATTTTGTGCTAGCTAAATTAGAGGGTGAATAATATGTTATGGTTTTGTAGCTATCAATTCTTATGAATAGAGTCCTGAGGGCCAAGACAAAGAAACATTCGATTTGCGGTGACGCTAGTAGAACAGCCAAAAAATATATGGGGTTGACATAAGCTATCGAAATGTCACGTGATCATAGGTCAATGAATATAAATTAGCTAGACAATGTTAACATCATTCGATTTTATGAAACGAATTGACAGTGTCGAACGATAACTTCCATAGAGATGCGTAGTTAAGTGGCATTTTTTGATATGCGTTATCGAAAGCGATAGCGATTGTGGAAATAGAATTGCTCCGAAGCGAATGCCATTTATCTAGACCCTCAGTTTTCTCTATAAATCTATGACACTTTCTTTGAAAGAGGCAACGCGTGTGAAGAAAGCGAATAATATTTTCATCTTGCTATACAATGCACCTACGCTAAAAGTAATATCAGATGACATTTCAAGAAAATCCTTGAACCTTCTGTTACAAAAATGCTTAATCAAGCCTTCCCAGCAATTAACACAGCACACAATAATAAACAAACACCCAAATCCAACATCCTAACCAAACTAAAATATTATTACAGTATTAATTATAGCGTTAAAATCTCAAACAGCAATTCGGCAACACCCTGTGATGTAACACAGCCAAGAAATTGCTTGACGGTCAAAATATCTTAGTTATGACCACTCCTGTCCGGTGCAGGACCAACGTAAGCCAAGTTTTGCCCCCCTACGTCCCCTAAGGCATAGTTGGGTGCCTCCCTCCCCCTTTGGTTATTAATAAATCTATCTGTATATTTCGAGTTAAAGACAGCGGTATTCAAATGGTAGCTTTTAGTTTTGGTGGACGTTGGACGTTATCGGTGACAATGATTTTGTTTGGTTGGCAGCAGTGTGCTGTGTGGTTGGTACTGTGTCTGTTGGTGGGCAAAGTTGTGACGTTGACATTGACGGTTGTGTAGATTATTCTAGGTTGAAGCTTGCGGGCTTTTGTTATCAAATTGGTAATTCGACATAATTGTACCTAATTATTGAAAAACAGAGGTTTTTATGCTGGAGGTTTTAAGGGATAAAATTAACGTCTTTTGTATAAAAAACTAAACAATTGAAACATACTATTCAATATTATCATACACACGACGACATATCAAGGTCTACATTTCTAGTTTTAACTGACCTCGCATTGTATAGGCTTTTCGTACAATGAGAAGTCAGCTTATACTGGAAATGTATAGCTTGAAAACTCGGCGTGCGTACAAAGAAAACAATTGTCTAATCACCTGAATGTTTCAGTTCTCCAAATTACATTACCATCCGCAGTTTTATAATGCGCAAAATTACAAAATAATATTTTCTTTGTCACTTACGATATCAGCGGCCATGGGTATTTTTAGTGTCAACGTTATGCATTAATAAAACTTATGTTAGACTTAACATGTAAACTACCATGTCCAGTCAAAACTAAGAAACCAAACCACACAGAACAAGAAACTTGCAGACAAATGTAAATTGAAATCAAAATTCATCACACACTTGTATAACTCAATCACAGGGCCAAGATGCCCGCGCGGACACCCGGACACCCGGACGCCGGACGAACGGCCCGGACAGTCTACGTAGACATGGACAATAGCACTAAGAATTCGATTTAGGGTGTCCGGATTTTGAATTTTGATTGTGCAGCTGGATGCAACGGTTTTCCAGTGTTTAAGAATTAAACTTTGGTGCAAAAGGAGACGATTTAAATTTGTAACTCGGAGAGACATCCAATTTATATAATACTGGTCAATTTGTGCAAGCGGTGTGCAAGACGTCTCATTTATCGTTTTTTTATTGAAAATTAACTGTACTCTAACTTGGATTTATGTTTGAAATGTTGTGTACGTTTTTGTCAAATAATTATAGAGACTGATTCAAAAGGACAGACACTAAACAAAATTAAAAAAACATAACATAAATGTTTGTGTGTTAATGTTGTGTGTTGTGTGTTGTGTTTTCGTAAACGAAACACCAGCAGTATCATAGCTTAGCAAGCGAGCCTGCGGATCACCTATTAAAAGTTTGGCACTTAGGGCGAATGTAACCTATGAACCTAAACGCGATCAGCAGATTTATACTGCGTTCAAGAGCAGTCAGTATCAATATTCCACAACAATTATCAGTGATAGTTATGGAAAAACACCTTACAGTAGGCTAAATGGATGCACTGGCACTGT
The DNA here is from genome assembly GCA_916610205.1 of Griposia aprilina. NCBI lineage: Eukaryota > Metazoa > Arthropoda > Insecta > Lepidoptera > Noctuidae > Griposia > Griposia aprilina. Next base: position 17,271,953 of record OU744302.1, read on the forward strand.
AGGAGTTGAAAAGTACCGTATAGTCCTACCGTTTCTTGTTTATTTTTCGCCAAATAAATAGTTGACTGTAGCATCAAACCCAGCCGGTTAATTTAAAATTCGAATTATGAAGCAATGGATTATATTATCAATATCCTTTAAAATCTATCCCACCAAAAACATTTCATGTAAAATATTGCCAAAACGACCACATAAGGTTTGCCCTGTGAAAAAGTTATCAGATCTCATGTAGAGCCAAGCTTCTGAATCTACACGGCCTAACTCTACCGACCCTAACTTCACAAATTCTACATATCAGTAAAAATGTATGGCTTGGCTGTTTCGTTACTTACTTCAGAAACTAAATATTCGCATCACCTCCACGACGGTAGCGAAACGGCGAAGCCATACAATTTTACTGATATGTAGAATTTGTGAAGTTAGGGTCGGTAGAGTTAGGCCGTGTAGATTCAGAAGCTTGGCTCTACATGAGATCTGATATCTTTTTCACAGGGCAAACCTTATGTGGTCGTCTTGGCAACATTTTATATGAAATGTTTTTGGTGGGATTTCAGTTCTTTTTGTAAGTTGCTAGGCAGTCTTTTTAGTGTTTATTTTTTTCCTTTTTTTTTTAAGTTTATCTGGGGGCACGGTAGGGTTTTTTTGTATACTGAACTTTGTTTACATACCAAATTTCGGCTTTCTAGCACTTCAGGAAGTACCCTAACATTTTAAAGTCTCATACAAACTTCCACCCTCCGATTTTAGGGGATGGGGGGCGAAATTTATAAGTTTATGATTTTTTTTGTTGGTTGTATACTAAACTTAGATTACATACCAAATTTCAGCTTTCTAGCACTTCAGGAAGTAGCCAAACATTTTGATGATCATCAGTGTGTCAGTGTATCAGTGAGTGTGTCAGTGACGAAATCGGTGTATTTTAGATATCAATAAAATCTAAAGTATTAGAGCTATTCAATTGAGACTTTGTATGTTTAATTAGTCCTATTACTAACATCATATCCTGAGAATATGAACTATCTGGTACATCGGAAACCAACTCTACGAGGGTTAAAAAAAACGAAAAAACACTTCGGGAAAAGGTAGGTAGTGCCCTTGCGCTTCGCTTGGCTCGTCTTGACAGGGGCACTACCGTGCCCCCAGATCAGATTGTGATTGAGAGTGTGTAACGGAATCAGGGTGCGGATTCTAAAAATACGAGTAAAAGGAGTCACATTTAACCCTAATATAACTAGTGGCTCTGTGAGCTGTAGACCTCGCGAGTTTGTCTTAAATGTTCAAAATTCTTTACAAAAAAAACGCACGTAAAGAGCGCGAAATGGCTGTTTTTTTACGTTTTCATCCCCCATATCACCGCCATTTAAAAAAAAAACGATAGTCTGATTCGACAAAAAGCACCATATAATTATTGAATCTGCTCACAAAATTTCACGAGAATCGGTTATGAAATGCCACTTGTAGAGGAAAACAGCCGGACATCCGGATATAAGAAAGCATTTTTGTCTAAGCTGAAACGGATACGCTTCGCTCGCGCTTCACCCCTCGCTCGGTCAAAAAATCTGTACAATGCAAAAAAAAAATGGTACCTAACATATACTGACAGACTATTATCAAACTACTCAATAAAAATCTTACATTCACCGTCAGACAACGTACAACCTAAAACGCTGGGTATACAGACTATAATTTTAATATGCTGGGTATACAGGCTGTAATTTTAAAACGCTGGGTTTACAGGCTGTAATTTTAAAACGCTGGGTTTGCAGGCTGTAATTTTAAAACGATGGGTTTTACAGGCTGTTATTTTAAAACGCTAGGTTTACAGGCTGTAATTTTAAAACGCTGGGTATGCAGGCTATAATTTTAAAATGCTGGGTTTACAGGCTGTAATTTTAAAACGCTGGGCATACAGGCTGTAATTTTAAAACGGTGTTTATACAAGTAGTAATTTTAAAACGCTGGGTATACAGGCTGTAATTTCAAAACGCTAGGTTTACAGGCTGTAATTTTAAAACGCTAGATATGCAGGCTGTAATTTTAAAACGCTGGGCATACAGGCTGTAATTTTAAAAACGCTGGGTATACAGGCTGTAATTTTAAAACGCTGGACATACAGGCTGTAATTTTAAAAACGCTGGGTATACAGGCTGTAATTTTAAAACGCTGGGTATACAGGCTGTAATTTAAAAACGCTGGTTATACAGGCTGTAATTTTAAAACGCTAGTTTACAGGCTGTAATTTTAAAACGCTGGGTATACAGGCTGTAATTTTAAAACGCTGGTTATACAGGCTGTAATTTTAAAACGCTAGGTATAAAGGCTGTAATTTTAAAACGCTAGTTTACAGGCTGTAATTTTAAAACGCTGGGTATACAGGCTGTAATTTTAAAACGGTGTTTATACAAGTTGTTATTTTAAAACGCTGGTTATACAGGCTGTAATTTTAAAACGCTAGGTTTACAGGCTGTAATTTTAAAACGCTGGGTATACAGGCTGTAATTTTAAAACGGTGTTTATACAAGTTGTAATTTAAAACGTTGGGTATAAAGGCTGTAATTTAAAAACGCTGGTTATACAGGCTGTAAGTTTAAAACGCTAGGTTTACAGGCTGTAATATTAAAACGCTAGTTTACAGGCTGTAATTTTAAACACCATCAATCTCTTAAGCGGTCATTGTACTCATCATTATGAACAACTTTTACAATGGGAACAAACCTGAAATCGCGAAAAAAAATATCGACTGCTCCCTATATTTTGATGAGTTATAGGAACAGAAAAATGTAGGGAACAGTTTAGTTTATTTTCGTGATTTTAAGTTTGGTCCCATAGTAAAAGTTGTTCATAATAATAAATACGATGACCCCATAGGAGGTTGATGGTGTTTAAAATTAGACCCAGTAGAAGGTTAAAATTTTACTGAAAGTGAGCAATTGGTAAAGGCGATATATAGGCGATAAAGGTTGTATGGAATTTCGTAATTTTTGCCTATACGAAAACCCATCGGGCATAAGGCTTGTTATCAAATACTTTCCAAGCATTCGAAGCAACTAGACTCCGAACAGATTCATTGATACATTGTATTGAAATTACTGCGCATCTCCAGGTAGCAATTATGTAAGACATCCGTTGCTAGGCAATCATCTTGTGAATTTAGAACATTCTATGACCGGACACCCATAAGGTGGGGGGTACTCGTAAATTCCGGACGTCTTCAAATTCAACTATGTCTAACTATTGAATATTTGAGGATGTAAAGATGCTGGAAAGAATAGGTACGGTACTTCTTAGAAAATATTCCATAAACCTATAAGCGCACCATAGCTGGACACAGTTAATCAATTGTTAACTTCGTTAACTCGTGATAGAAATTGCATTTTATATGTCGTGTTTGTGATTTACTTAGAAAAAATGTTGGTATGGACTGTTGAAGTTTAGGCAGGACATGAAAAATTAATAAAAGAAGGGTGTATCATTACTTTGTAATAATTATTATCAAGAGATCAAATTCAAATCAAAATAGAGTTCAGAACGTAATTTTCGCGGCTCGGGCCGCTCGGTGTTCTTTTAGCATATGGTAGGTACGTAATTAACGATTAACGACGGAAAGCTAACTAAAGTTAATGACTTCGTTAACATTTTTTTAAGTTAACTTCTAGGTTAATCCGTTACTCGAAATGTTAACTTCATTAATTAACGGATTAACGGTCTTGTGCCCAGCTTTGAGGGGCACTTATACATATGTATATTCTTTATTTCGGACCACAAGTACTCACAATCCATAAAGTACGAGTATTAGTAACTATTACTTCAAAAACTATGGTAGTAAACTTTCATAAAACTAAAACAACTAACAATTACTAACCCAACACACGTTGGCACGTGCCTCCGTACCCAGTGCCTTATAAAGGGACTGTCCATTTTGTCTAATAAAGTTTTTAGGATGCTTTTGGAGCTTCCGCGCAACCTACCCATCATTAACGCTGTTCTCCTCCTCATAATACCATGGAAGTCATCAACACGGGCTTCCTCGAATATCTGTGAAGCGCTGCAGAAGCACGGAAGCCCCATCAACATCCTAAATCTATTATTATGCTATACGCGAAGGACGTTGTAGGCTATGCGTATCACTATCCACAAGCTAATGTCTATTATTGACATTGTCAAACTTATAACGTTTTAAATACGAGGCTTTTGGCTACTTTTTATTAGTGTATGTATTTTGTCTATAATAGTTTTTTTTTGTATTGTGCGTGCGTTCTAAGCTGCACATGTAGAAGGTATGCCTCAGAAAGCGCGACACCGCGAATACCAATACGCGCGAATACGTCAGAAGTTAGGTGCTCAGTTGCAATTGGTCGTTTCCTATGGAGCTGGCAAGAAACTCCATGGTTACCTACCCTTTTAAAAATAATTAGCTTTTACAATGTTTTCAAATTACAGTAGTAGTAATTACTGAATGCAATCAATCCAGCGGGGTAATTGCGTTTACACACTAACAGTAGGAATAGCTTTCATTTTGACAGTTCAACTACATTCATTGCGTTATTAGTCAAATTTTTTGAACATATGAAGCAATGGAGTAGCAATAGGCTTCAAAATGATTCAGATTGTGATTGATACTGTGTTACCCAATTAGTGTGCAGGTTGTATGCTGATCAAAATATGATTAAGTAGTAAAAAATTAACGTGGCCTACAATTTAAAACTTTATTGCATATTACATATGTTTTACAAGATCCCCCGGAGCGCACCCCCCTTAACTTTGATTTGATTTGACTTTTTAAAATAATTATGTTGAGTTAACCAATCATTTCTTATCATTTCCAGTAATCAACAGTATCCTGGTACATCATTTATGTCTTGCTTTTACACGGGCGGACCGCGTTATTATTGTGCCTCTGTCAACGGAATATGAAATGTATTGGAACCCGGGATGAGCTGGCAACTCCTTGACCAACCCCTTCGCCTCCACCACCCCTTGACCTCGGGTGGTGGTCAGTGGGGTTAGATCGTCGGGGAGAGAGGATAGTGCGGTAAGTGTGATGTTTAGTATTTAGGGATATAGTTTAATAACAGGTAAAATTGTAAATTGTTGTCTTAAAATGTTTAGTTTTAATTCCGCAATAACTGGATCTTGGCTTTGGATGCAGAATGCAGCACTGCCCTCCTTTACTGAAAGCCAGAACTGAAACATTTTCAGTTCTGTGCCGGAGTCACTAGTAATGTAAAGCAAAATTCAGAATTAAAATGGTATATGGTCATAAATAACAAATTGCGATGTAATGAAGGCATAAACCTAAGGATCACGTGTGTCTCCGGCTACACGATAACTGAAAAATCGATAACCATGTCTTGTTTACACCTTTTTAGTTGGCGTTTTAGTCAGAGTTGTTAACTTTCTTTTTACGCAACAGTTTAACAAACAAGCACTGAAAAGAACATCCCTTCATTTGTTCTCTTTTGTCTCCAATAACCTTTTCCAAATGGCTTCAAACATATACCTTTATATAATTAGTGTCACAGTTGCAGGTACCTCCTTATCACTGAAGAGTGTGAGACGACTTCAGTCGCGGTACCCCGAGGTGCGGGCTCTAAGATTTAAGGAACATGGCCTCTTCACATAGACCTACGTACTGTTTAGATTGACCTTCATGAAGAATAATGAGGTGTTGAAATGTGTGGAGTGAGAAGAAGACGAACTTGATGAGGTGACCTACTTGACTGACAAATGCGTGCACTGACTGGTCAGGTCCACTCAATCTGTGTGGTTTTTCTTCAAAAGACCATTTCAGACACCAATCTACATGTTCTACACATGATCTGACCAAGATAATGTCTGGACTTTAAAAGAGACTGACTTCTAAGTTTGTTTTGGCCTTTCTTCTCAGAGTAATCAGATAGGAAACGCCGACCTCATCTCGTTTTTAAAATATGATTGAAGTGTAAAAGTGTTTGTACAAACCTACTTACAGAAATAAAATCATTTATCATTGAAATTATTTAAAGTTAAAAAATGATTACTTAAAATCATAAATTGTAATCTTATGAAATATTTGAACATTTAAATCTGGTAGAGCTATGTAATAGGTACAAGTGCCAATAAGTACTACAAAATAATATTGCGATTGTCTCAAAGTAAGTACAGTGGACAACTTCGAAACTAAAATATTGTAAATAGGTACCATCTGCTGTAATCTAGAACTAGGATAAGAACACATTTAGCTGAAACTTGGTCCTGAAAACCTAAACACAAAGTTATATTATCACTTAATTAAAAAATGCTTGTCTGTAAAGTCGGTTTACGGACGACAATTTTACGTGATAACATCATAAGAAGTAAAAGAGAGATAGATGCGTCACAAGTCGAATGCTTCATGCCTCTCTATCGCTTGTTCCGCACTCTCGCTTGCACGCTCGGCTCAGGCGGAACGTGACAATGAGTCATGCTTTTTCGTGCGTGCAGCCGGCGTTCATCGATTTATAAGACATTATCACGTCAAAAATTCTATATTTTTATGTTGGGCTCGCGTTTAACCACTATTTTACCTGACGATAAGCGATATAATAATAATAACATCCTATTCTTGTCCCACTGTAGAGTCTTTTCTCATACAGAGAAGACACGAGCATTGATCACCACGCTTGCTTTTCGCATTGATCAATCGCCAACCTGTCTTAAGGTTGGCGATTTCAGACTTATATTGGCTATAAGTCTAGGTTTACTCGAGATGTTTTCCTTTTACGATGTCAGTCATGTCCAAGTTAAACTCGGAAGGTACATATGAATTGAAAAAGTCACATTGGTACTTGCCCGGATTGGAACCCACAACATCGTGGAACCCACAACCTCGTGAAACCCACAACCTTGTGGAACCCATAACCTCGTGGAACCCACAACCTCGTAGAACCCACAATCTCGTGGAAGCCACAACCTCGTAGAACCCACAACCTCGTGGAACGCACAACCTCGGAGAACCCAACGTCGAAGATATTTGTACTTAGGCTTTAGGTACTAAAGAAATATACAATACAAATTAGCCACCTCTATCCCTTTTTAGCTCATCACCGGACACTCAACTTACCCATTTCAAATTGGAAAACACTGCCCGACGACTTATCCTTGTACAGTCGTACCTCCACCTAGATCCTACTCGCTATTTGAGTTGCCGCCCGCTCCGTGTGCTTGTGATGTGGTGCAAGTCATGAGCGTAAACGCTGATATTTGGGGCACCTTAGTATGGGCCAAACGAATGGACGTCAAAAAAAAAAACAAAAATCAAAGCCAAATAAACCAATTACAGACACTATTGAATTGTCAAGGGGTAGGTCGGTCAGAAAAATTAAACTAATTGCCCATTCCAAAGCGTAGTAGTAAGTACCTAAGGAGAAGAACGGGCAAGAAACTCCACGGACACTCTTTTAAATCAAAATATTGGTTATATCATTCATGTTGAAATTATATGTGTGAGAACGATGTAGAAAGATGAGCACGTTAAAAGTGACTGTAATGAAAAATATAAGAACAAAAAAAACAAACCGTGGCAGCTTAGACCTGAGCTTAGTTCACGAATATGACGTATGGATCAGCACCATTCAGGTCAAGTATTTTGAAGGGAAGTTAATGATCCAACACACACGCCGCCACCAGCGAGACATTTGAGTGAGCATGACATACTCTCTGCCGCCAGGGCACATTGAAGTCAATGAAAGACGAACCCAGTAAATGGTTGCTTTTAGTAGGTACATAGTGTTCCTAAATGTGCTATGCAATTATAAAATACTAAGAGATTGGATTAATTCAATGCAAAGATAGATTTTACAATCTTCAGCAGCTCTAACAATATTTTCAAATACTGATTTTATAGAAAGAGTGAACGGTCTTGTGTGATATGCACGGTCCATTATAGTGCTCATCCATTACTTTCCACCAGGGAAGGTCGTTTATGCTAATCTATGTGAAGCAACCATTTTCGGTAGATGTCACCAAAATAACACAATATATAGTTATAATTAAACAGTACTACGCTAGAAGCACCGCTAGAAGAATCTGTGTTAATAAGGAGAATGATTGAAGACAGGTACACAGAACCTTCAGCGGGGTAATTGCGTTAAACACTAACAGTAGGAATGGGTTTCATTTTGACAGTACAACAACATTCATTGCGTTATTTACGTATGTTGAGCAGACTTTCAAACATATGAAGCAATGGATTATCAATATACTTCAAAATTATTCAGATTGTGACTGATAGTTTGTTATGCAATTAGGATCCTGTTTTCCCATTTCTAAATATTTTAAATTATGCTCAAGCAGCACTTTTTATGTCATCCAGAAAAAAATAGAGAGTACCTACTATTTAAAATAGGTCCTACTAATAACTACAAATTGGGAAAAATATTTATTATTTAGAAGACAACATTTTAATTTTCAAGTTAAGATTAACTACATGGTCGCTGGCACCTTTCTACTTACACCAAATATTTAACTAGATTATCTTAACGTATTTATATGCGGTTGGAGGTAATTTTCGGAGAATTACAGAGCAGGCCCTGTTTGCTCCATGCCTTATGTGGTCGCTGAGGTGATTTGTCTAAACTTTGCCACTATATAATGTGGTGCAAGATAAACACGGCTTTCTGGAGTCATATTTGTTCTCTTCATCTTAGATTTTGCCAATATTTCCTTTGATTTACAAAACTGTGGTCTACCTCTAGTATACACAGTGTATATATAATTTACGAATAATTAAGTAAAAGCCAACAAGCAGTTGGCTTTTGGATGGAAAAACTTGGGATGGCATTTTTCTTTTCCAGCGCTATGATTCCAGACGTAAAATTATGTGGAAACGCCCGGAGGGGACGCCCTTAAAGGACATATGGACTTATATCACCAATAAGGTCACTATATGTTCTTCACAAAGGTCAGGGGCGTAATACTCGCAACCGGCAGGCGTGCGTGTATGACCAGATATATGAACGTAAGCGAAGCGAAAGGAATATGTTAGGGTCGCAGCAGGTGGCGTTCTGTAGTTTCCACCTTCCATGTAAAAAGGCTTGAGTTTATTTAAGTCTATGTGTATAAAACGATGTGGCAAAAACTATAGAACTGCAATACAAATACCTCAGAATATTCAATATAAATACCTCAGAAGCTGACAATTTGTTCGGTACCTCTTAGGCTGGTTACACTGCTCGACCGACTGTGACATAAAACCTTATATTGCTGTCACACACTCGTCGAGCGGCATAGAAGTGACGAGGAAAGGAGGTTGAGACGTAGTGTGGCCATGTTACTCGTTATGCCATACGTCATGCTCCTCCTCGTCGGGTTTTTAGCGCGAGTCAAAGGACCTTCAATACGAGCGCGAGTGACCGGTCACATAATCGCGAGGACGACGACGACGATGACCTCTTTTGATGGCATTTATATGATTTGCTATACTATAAAATGCATATCGCGCACACTGCCACAGTTTCGGCGTCCATTGTTGGAAAGGCGAGCGACGCAGTAGTGCGGAGTGTCGCGATTAATTGCGCGAGTAGAGCCGTGTGTGGGCAGAGCGGGCAACATCGTGGCAGCGTGAGGAGCATAGTGTGGCAGCAATATTACAGTGCTACACTGACTGTCCGCACGCGCACGGTGGTACGCATTGCGTACGAGGTACGTCAGTCGAGCGCGTGCGCATGCGTACAGTCGGTCGACCGACGCGCTATGGAAACAAATGAGCGCGTTCAGTGCTGCACCAACCGGTGGACCTATCGTCCATTGTGTAACGACAGTTCGGACGGTTTGTTGGTCAGGAGAGCACTGATAAACTGACGCTACGCGGCCTGAGACAGCCGAGTTAAATTTTCATTTATATTATGACAGTTTCGATGGCAAAATTTGAAAACATAGAAAAAAAAACTGATTTAAAGAACTCTTTCTCGCAGTCAATAATGAAACACTGGTGTAAGTAACCTACGTTTTTCGTTTACTTCCAAATGAACTTGAGACAACATTACTGGGTACTTACATACAGACCCAACTCATTAAAACTTTCACTATCCCTGAAACTAATGGGCAAACCCTTTCGCCTTAAGACAGTGAAAAATACTCAGACGTTTGAAGTGAGCGTGGCTAATTTAAGGAGCCTACCTTATCTCAGTGTAACTTCGGCATCGGGTGTCATTTGTCTTCGTCAGTGTTGGCCGGTGATCATTTATGCTACAGCACACCCTACCCTTTCGGTGGAAACATAAGGAGGATAATCCTGTGCAGCCTAACATCTTGACCTATTGAACAAATCTTACAGATGGCTACGTAAGCTCTCACATTTTTTGCATGGGGTACGCAAAAATTTCAGAACGCAATGTATAACGATCCTGACCTACATTATGTAATCAATCAGTTTGGTCTATTTGGTAATATACTACGGCAATGACTCCTTGAGCAAATCTTCGGTAATCGTAAATATACAGGGTGTCCCAGAAATCCGTCGACATACTGTAGATTGTGATGGCTTTGGTCAAGCCCTCCCAAAATAACAAAACATATGTTCCGCAAAGTCTATAGTTGTTAAAATTAATATAATGTATGGACAAAAATATATTTGAGGAAAAAAAACTGAAAATAATAGTGAATTTATGTTGAATTTGTAATTTTTATGGAGAATCAAAGGTAATTACGGATAGAGTAACTATATAGTAACATTTTTATGGTAAAAGTTGTTAATGAAAAAACTTTTTTACAAAAAAACAATCGACTTCCAAAAAAAAAACACTAAACGACGTGAAAATAACTTTAATTTCGGAAGTCGGTGTCTTTGGTTTTGTATTTTTGGTTTTTGGTTTTTGGTCTTTTAGTGCTTTTTTTGGAAGGTTGTTTATTTGTAAAAAAGTTTTTATTTTTCATTTTTTAGTTGCGGTACCTACCCCAAACAAATTCGTATAGCACTACTTGGTGTGTAAATAACAGTGACAGGAAATTATTAACACATCATCCATATAAACTAAGTGGAAAAAATATGCAGTATTAAGGATAACTCAAAAACTACTGGTCAGACCTTGATCAAATTTAATTGGGACCACATGTGAAGCACCACCTATCAAATAAAAAAAGAATCATCCCAATCGGTTCACCCAGAAAAAGTTCTGAGCTAACACAAATAAAAAAAAAAAACATACAGTCGAATTGAGAACCTCCTCCTTATTGTGAAATCGATTAAAAAAAAAAACAAACGAATTGAGAACCTCCTACTTTTTGTGAAGTCGATTAAAAAAAAAATTACATATGAGAATCGAAAGAATGATGCATGGCGGTTATTATGTTTTTTTTTTTTGATAATCTAGTACCTATAACTCGAAAACTATAAGATTTTTTCGAAGAAATTGTTCGCGAAACTATTTTGGATATTGGTCCGTAATATTTAACCCTTAGACTTAACTTTTATAATTTCTTGTTCTTCTTTTTTATTTGTATGCCTGTCTAATTTTGTATAATTTTGTCATTAACACATTTGTATTTTTCAAATCGTATGCGGACATCGCAATAATTTTATAACTTGTTTTAATAATATGTGGAAAATGTCGTGGGTTATACATTTACTCACTCTATAGCACAGATTTTGTGTAATACTGTAATGTGTAATTGTTTATTTTCCCAAATAAATAAATAAAATAAAGAGATGTTATGACTGTCTCTATCGATATCTCTTCGAAAATATCGATCGTGATGACTAATTTCACTCTCGCTCAATAAATGGTTCATCGTCATCTTTGCTTGATTCTTGGCAAGCATTTCAATACTTACCATAACATTGAAACAACTGGCTGCTATCCCCACAAGCTGTGCCAAATAACATCCCGTATATCCAAATCGTAGACATTCTTCAGTTTCACCCCTATTTTCATCATGTTAAAGGCGTATTTCAAATGACATGTGTGGTTAAGGGATGACTTAGTGCTTTCCTAAGGAAATTGCGGCCACTCGTTTGTGGATGTACAATGACAACGCGTTTTTACGAGTCAACGAATAGGGGTAGATTTTCGTTTGTTTTTTTTATGCTTCGACTCGCAAGGTCTTGAAAATAATTTGTGTAAGGAGTACTTGTAGGTGTTTTTTTGAAGTAGTCAGACTTATTCTGTTATTCTTATAAAAACTTTTTTACAAAAAAACAACCAACTTTGTGTGGGGTAGGTACCGCAACTAAAAAGTGAAAAATAAAAACTTTTTTACAAAAAAAACAACAGACTTCCAAAAGAACACTAAAAGACTTGAAAAATAACTTTATTTTCGGAATCGGTGGCCAAAAAAGAAAAAAGAAAACCAAAGACAGCGACTTCCGAAATTAAAGTTATTTTTCACATCTTTTAGTGTTTTTTTGGAAGTCGGTTGTTTTTTTGTAAAAAAGTTTTTATTTTTCACTTTTTAGTTGCGGTACCTACCCCACACAAATTTGTATACCACTACTTGGTGTGTAAATAACAGTGACAGGAAATTGTAAACACATCATCCATAAACTAAGTGGAAAAAATATGCAGTATTAAGGATAACTCAAAAACTACCAGTCAGACCTTGATCAAATTTAAATGGGACCACATGTGAAGCACCAGCTATCAAATAACAAAAGAATCATCCAAATCGGTTCACCCAAAAAAAAGTTCTGAGCTAAGACACATTAAAAAAAAATACATACAGATGAATTGAGAACCCCCCTCCTTTTTGTGAAGTCGGTTAAAAAATAGACCCTGAGTATGAAAATATACTGAGTAGAGAGATTCTAACAACGTTTCTTCAAACACTGTCTCCACCATGCCTTAGAAGGTTACTCACAAAACACAAGCTTTAACATAAATAACTATTTTTCTTCGTTTTCATAAAACCTCAACTCATTTTAATGGATGATGAAAAATCAATCATATAAAATGCACCAAGAATACCTTTTAGTTTAATAAAATGTCATAAGCAACTCACAGTCTTAATTTTTCTGTAATTTCTACTTGACCACGTTCCCTATAAAATATTCAATAGATACCAAAACAGATTTAAAATCTTCACAGCTGACGTGATCATATTCCTGCGTCCGAAGACGTCCGAACCCTCCCCCCACCCCCTAATTAGTTTACCGTTATTATTTGCATACGTACCGTATTTCGAACGTTTGTTTTTCAAATTTGGAACAGCCGAGCGGACCCGAGCGTGGTCCGAAGTCCGAACAATAACTCGGCCAAGATGTTAGAAGCAGTTAATTTAGTTTGCTTTGATAAGGGTCAACCCTTTCAAGTAGGTACTCAGGTAGGCGGTCAAACCAACTAGGACAAATATTGAAACTATCGAGTTTGTATAAGTAGTGCTGAGGAAATTATTAATTATTGCTTGCTGTGTAGAGATTTATGGACGATTGTGTACAATCTCCTCTAAAGTTTGGTTTACAGATAATCTTCATAGAAGAAGGTAAGTGTTAGCATCTATAAGTTCTTTTAGTTTGTTGTATATAGAGTAAATTACATCTTTTGGTTTTGAACAACGGCAAAGAAATATATTTGTCAATAGTTTTTCCAATATACGGTCTACAATGCCTTTCAGTAATGGAGACCCGCTAGTCCTTCTCAGCATACGTTTCGATATTCGTTTACTTGTTGTTCTTTATTTCATTAAATCTCTTTTTTTACATACTTACATGACATACATACAATCACGCATTTTTTCCATGGGGGTTGGCAGAAACTAAAGAACGCCACCTGCTACTATCCTCACATACTCCTTTTGCTTCGTTTACGATCATACATCTGGTTCATTATCTTTATTAAATATACTAAAAAGACGTGGCTAATTGCGTATTCAATTGACCTAAATACGACAAAACGCCATAAAAAAGCCAATAACTTCAGCTTCCAACAACAATACATACTAAATCGTTGTAAATCTAAATAAAACAGGGGCCAGTATAATTATAAATTCCGCGTCACTCGGCAACGGTGGAACAATGAAGTTAATCCATCAGGCAGGTCCTCGGGCGTGGGCAGAGATAAGAAGAGGGACGGAACCCGCACCCCGACTGTCTTGGGCACCTACCCTCTGAGAGAGTACGATAATGAGGTAGACTGGTCAAATCGTATGGGGCCATTTGGTAAATATTACTGATCGAATTTGTAGAATCGATCGATTTCCAAAAGACCTTTTTTTAGCAATGGTATTATTAACACATATTTACTAAGAAAAATAAAACTGCATTTTCACAAAGAAAAGTATTTCAATACTTAATCTTTTGTAAAACGACCAGCACTATTTTATAATAATTAACAAATATCTAAAACTATAATACGTGCAAAATCCAAGAAAACTTAGATAAAACTTAAAAATATTAAGAAAATATTTGTTCAAATAAGCGAGCGTGTAAGCGGGTAAATTATTTTATTCCTTTGGGAGTATTTCCATAATTTCATAAGACACTTACTTTACACTTTTGCAAATGAAAAGCTTTTCTTCTTATATCGAATTCCAAAAAGAGCAGGTTCTGCATTCGACGCCTGTTATTAGAACCAAATGAAAATACATTTTCCTCAGTAAGTTCCTCTCAACGTAGGCACAAAACCTGACCTCCTCGCATCGCATCTGCGCCCATACTCTCAAAACATTGACCAATCCTTAAGGCCACCCTTCTCAGTCAGTGACGACCACCTGGGCCTGTCGTATGAATATTAATTCGACCATATCTTGACCCCTGTCCAACAGTAAGAAACCTTGATGTATGAATATCTCAAATAATAGATGAGGTAGCAAACTAAAGTTGTTTTTGCTGGTTGATTAACTGGTCTTGCACGCAATTTTTGCATTGTTTTATTCATTCGCTTTTTATTATAGAACAGTTTTTTCTTTCTGGGTTCTGTAAATACCTGAAAAGTGTACTTACTGAACACGGTGTATTTTTTATTTTATATTATTTATTCGGAAAAACTAACAGTAACAAATTATATTTTACAAATAAATTAAACTTGTGGAGTTAAACAAAATGTTCATCAACAACGTTCTCCACAGATACACAAAAAAAACACAGACAATGTTGATGAAGTAAAGTATACATAAATTACAGCTACTGTACACTAGTTCAGTAGTTGTAATTTATGTGTACTTTATTTCATTTAAGTCATATTTCATATTTCTCTAGTGATAAATCGAATATTATTCACACCATTTTTTTTTATTGTGCTAGCAAAAAAAACTCTAAAAGGGGGTGTTTTGACTAAATTATGTGTCTAACAAGCTTAGTACATAGAATAGAATAGTCTTTATTATGTACGCCATAAAAATTACAGATATAAACGTAGAAATTTTACATAGGATGACACAATGGACGGTCTTATCGCTAAACACGTACAAGCTTAACTCATGTTTTGCTTGCGTACGAAATATGACTTAATACTTAAAAGAAAAGAAAATATAACTTGTATAATTCACCCACATTTCGCCAGTTATAATATTAAGTCCTATGTAATAGGGTGCGAGCCTATTGCCATCAACCGGGCACAAATCCAGACATCGGGCTGCCACTGAGAAATTCCTGATGGAAAAACACGATAACACTTTGCCTGATCTGGGAATCGAAACTTGGATCTCATGCTCAGCTGTAGTGTTTGCGACGACTAAATCAACGGGAGAGACAATAAAAAGCGAAAATACTGTAAAACTCACAGATGACCAGGATATAGATAGAGAGCGCAGGGCTTTGGCAGCCCGATGCAATATGCTAGTCCGCAGGTTTGCGCGGTGCTCTGACGAGGTAAAACTGACGCGCTTCAGAGCCTACGGCTAGTCGTTTTACTCGTGCAGCTAGTGGGTTAAAAACACAGAAGGCTTAGTACGCTCTGCGCGTGCAGTATTATAATGCACTGAGGATATTGTTGGGGCTGCCTCGGTTTTGCAGTGCATCGGGCATGTTTGCGGAAGCAAGAATAGATGACTTTCATGCTATCAAGCGCAAACGGTGTGCATCGATGTGGCGGCAATTCAAGGCTAGCCCTAAACACTGGTTGACAAGGTTGATGGACCATTTATCAGGCTCTGGGCTGGCAGACATGAGCGGCAACATTATTGTATTTTTAAGTTATTGAGTTTACTAATATAGGCTAAGTTCTTACTAACACTATATGGATCTCTAGGACTGTTTTTTTTTTAATTCGAATTATAATGCTTTAGGAAATACACATGTCCAATTTTACATTTTCTTGTAAAATATTGTCTTCCAAGTTTTCACCAAAATAGGCCATCTTAGACATAAGTACTTCATCCTAATCACCCCGTGAGCCAAATATTATCAGTAGCCAGCATCGTGCTCTAGACAAATATTGTTTCAATTCATTAGCCCTTGCTCATTGTTAGGGGTAGTGGTCAACGAACATATTTTTGGGGGTGATATAATATTAGGTATAAGATTTATTATATTATAATGATGTACAGTCACGAGCACTAATATACACTCGAGAGCAATGAATCCGGGTCACTTAAAGAATCCTAAAAATCTCGGAAACTAAAAATGCTAGGTTAATGCAATAAATTGTATTTAATAGACAATGTAATACTCCTTAAATGAAGGTATTAAAACTTCTTAGTTATTGTAAAGTTATATCATAAAAAAATCAAATTTGAAAAAGGGCCACTTTCGAAGATGGAACTACGAAATTACAGCATTTGGTTTTGCTTTTGTTTGTAATCTGTCATTTATGTGGGTACATAAACCATGTTGATAGTGCTCTATATTCATTATTCAAGCTGAAATTATGTCGCTTACGCCTGAAGAATGCACCAGAATACTTACAATGCTGGAAACCGGCCGGAGTCAGCGCGATACAGCCAGGACTGTCGGTGTGTCGCTGTCAACAGTACAAAGAGTTCTCCGACGTTACGAAGAAACTGGTTCTAACCTACGCAGACCAGGAACGGGCAGAACCAGGTGTACCACAGCACGAGAAGACCGATACTTGGTGAACACCATGCTTCGAAATCGCTTTCTCACAGGAACTGAACTCACAAATCAGTTTCGACGCCTCGGAGGAAGTAACCCAAGTGCATGGACAGTAAGACGTCGGCTTGCTGAATCTAACTTAAAACCCCTTAGACCTGCAAACGGCCCTAAACTGGAGCGTGGGCATCGTATTTCAAGACTAAGATATGCCCAGAGCCACGTAAATTGGAGTATTGAAGATTGGTCAAAAGTTATGTTCTCCGACGAATCAAAATTTATGCTCTACAAGCACGATGGAAGACACAGAGTGTATCGAAGACCAGGGGAAAGATTCAAGCAAGCATGCATCGAAGAAAAAGTAGCCTACGGTGGTGGGTCTGTACTTGTGTGGACCGGAATTTCTTCTGAAAGTCGCACAGAGCTGGTGATCATAGAAAACGGCTCTTTAACTAGCGTAAGATATGTGGAAGAAATCCTCGATGATCACGTTGGTCCATTTATGGTCAATTTAGGTGAGGATGCTATATTTATGCATGACAATGCCCGACCTCATACAGGTAGGATTGTGAATGACTACCTTCAAGAGATGAACATTACTCGTATGGAGTGGCCAGCGCGCAGCCCGGATATCAACCCGATCGAGCATGCTTGGGACGAGCTAGGCAGATGCGTAAAACAACGAAACCCTCCCCCAATCACGCTTCGTGAGCTCAAAATTGCTCTCACAGAGGAATGGGAGAATATTCCCCAAAATCGTATAAGGAACTTGGTGTACAGTATGCCAAACCGCGTAAACGCAGTAATGGAAGCACGAGGAGGCAATACGAAGTATTAAAATTCAAGAAAATCGTAATAAAGTTCAAAAATTTCATGTTTCCTATTTTTGTTTTAAGGAGAGATCAGCAGTTTTTTTCTTTATGTAATTTTGTGTTAATAAAATGTATGGTGACTCATATTTTTTTTACTTTCATTTAAGGAGTATTACATTGTCTATTAAATACAATTTATTGCATTAACCTATCATTTTTAGTTTCCGAGATTTTTAACATTCTTTAAGTGACCCGGATTCATTGCTCTCGAGTGTATTTAGACTTAGCAACTTTTATATGTGAATTTCTCCTACTGTACTGATTGTAATTTTATGCTGTTACGGACATAGTATTTTGGAACTTTCACTGTTATGAAATAGGTTTTATCTTAAAGTTGTAATCAATGTTCCTCGAGAAAATCTCTTTTAAGTTTTGCTAATTGTATACATATTAGTGCTCGTGACTGTACTGTTATACACTTATTTTCTCATGAAATAACGATTGCAGCTTTGAGATATGATCTATTTCATAATTGTATGGGTTCTAAAATATTATGTTCGTAACAACATAAAATAACAATGAAAACGTAGGAAAAAATCTGTTTTAAAAGTTGCTCAGTGTATAAATAACACATAACTGCTCGTGATTATTATTATTATTATTTATTTATTTATCAAAAAACAATGTTTGTAATCACAACCACCAACCACCAATAACCAACCAAACCAACCAGACCAATAGACCAACACCTACCAAACCAACCCACAGTTCCAAACCAACCAACCAATATAATCAACCAACCAACTAATAGTTCGTAGAAGAACATCAGAATCTAAATTCGAGATGAACTGTGGACACCGATCCGTTTGCCTGGTATGGTGATATTTTTTTTCCCAATTTCCCCTTTTAAGGTCACACCCATTGGATACAACATAGTCTCTTTTCTATTCATTATTTTAGTCCTAAAACGGAGTTAATTTTCACTGTCTTTAACATTATTTTTACTATAGCTAACACATTTAAAGTGTGCAGAATTTTTAGTAGCATTTTTGTATCCTTATGTATTCCATCACTATGATAACAACAAAAGTATTACATAGACACAAATCAAAAACCACAAACACGAAACCATATTTCAATATCAACAACTATATTCCCATCTTATACTCCTTCGCCAGTGAACCTTAATCCTTATATTCCGATCCGTTTTCGGTCAAGTGAGCACTTATAATTAGTGAAATATCTTAATTGGGAGATAGTTTCAAGCACCTTGTTTGATCCGACGTCCGTGTGAGAATATCTTCTGTGTAAAGTTTTAAGGCTGCCGTACACTTGTAACACCCGACGCCACCCCACTGAGTTCACCCGTCTTTTCATGTCACATGTCTTTCGAATTTTTGGTTCTAGGACATGCTGGTTTCCTCACGATGTTTTCCTTCCCCGTTTTGAGAGCAGCGGTGATGAAATTATTTACTTAAAGTAAAGCGCCTGCCTGGGTGCGAACCCACGACCTACAACTCGTAAGTCGGGGCCGATACCACTGGGCCACCACTGCTAACACTGCGTCTTTTACGAGTATTTAGCTGATTGTGATCATTGGCGTTATGTACGACTTCAAGAGATGAAAATATGGCCCATGAGCACGCTTCATTGACGTGGCGTGGTGTGAGGTGTTATAAATTTGTGGCATGTATTTAATTAATATTTCCCATTTTGCGGTCCTAAAAATATTTATTGAACACTCTAATATAATGATTGCGCCATTGAAACCCAATTAGGGGTCCTAAAAATACTAAATAGTTAAGTAACTGCGACCAACTGTGAGAAAACGCAATAAAGTTAAAAAGAGGCTCAATTATTAAAAGAAGTTTGTATCGTTAGAAGCGCAAAAAAATTAGAGGTTCACTCATTTTAAAACGTGTTCATCGTTAGAAAGAAGTTTTTAGAGGATCAGTTAATTATTTCCCTATGTTTGTTTCAGTTCTTTTATTACCAATATGCAGTAAAGTTCCGGCTGCAACTGTTTGAATACTCAAACTAATCTAGGATATTATTACTGAGTGGATTTTAGTTCAAATCGTTTGTTGATGAGTTTTAGTTTATATTGATAACTAGATCTGCTAAGACCCACTTGCAGCGCCAATCACTAAATAAGTTTAGCGCTAAAAGAGTTTTAAAGATCAGTCCGTCTCTGTCATCTTCAAACTTTTGACAGAAACAGAATCATGTTTTTAACTCGTTTAGCGCTAAACGTGTTTAGTGATTGGCGGTGCAAGTGGGCTTAAGTGGTTCTGTCCACGTTTACCTCTTCCTTTTGATTTTTCATAATGAATATAATCCTATTTTCTTGATCAGGGTCCAAGATATGCCTGCCTTTTTCTATCAGTATCGATATGTCAAGTTAGGCTGTACAAAAGATCGAAATGATCAGCGGTTTTTATACATCTCACTTATTTGCTAATATTTATTATTTCGATAGAAATAAAATTGATATTGCGTTTAACAGTACTTTTTACTGTTCCCCGATTTTAAGATCCCAGATTCAGATTCAGAATTAATTATTTCATATTTTTTTAATTATGTTTGTAGAAATAAAGATGATATTGCGTTTAACAGTACTTACTGTCTTCTGATTTTAGATCCCAAATTCAGATTCAGATTCATTTATTTTTATATATTCTTTGCATTTTTTTGTTTTCTTCAGTACTTACATTGTTATTATTAGCTCATAGAAGGGAACCATTACAAAACGTCAATTTTAATTCTCACCGGATACGTGGACAACCCAATCCACATACATAAACACAACTACCCCCAAATCCATATATTCAAGTCACACACCAACTAACACCAACCCATTTCAACAATAGCCATTCGAAATTCGAAATGTATGTCGCAATACCGTCTAGTTCCGGCCGAGTTTGAATATCCGTCCAAGTTGGACATCCGGCGGAAGCGGCCGCACCCAACATGGCGGACGTCTTTATCTGAAGAATTAACTTGTGATAGTTATTCAAATGCGATGATCAAGGAAAGGGTGGCTGATAAGGTGAGCCGAGGTGACCACTGAATATATTGTAATGATTCTTGGAATGTATAAGGTGGTGGTAATAGTAATGGTGGGTGGTGCGTTTTTGAATTGTCAAGGGGTGGTCAGTCAGAAAGATGAAGCTAGTTGTCTATTCCAAACCGTAGTAGGTACCTATGGAGAAGAACGGTCAAGAAACTCCACGGACACTCTTTTAGATTAAAATTATGGTTACAAAATATTGGTTACAACATTCATGTTGAAATTATGCATGTGAGAACGATGCAGAACGTTAAAAGCGTCCGTAATAAAAAGACAAAAACAATTCAATTATTAAATTAAATTTGAAATAAGCCGTGGTAGATAAGAGATGACGTCCCTACTGACGGCGCCTGTTCACGAACATGACGCATGGATTAGCACCACTCGTTCTGTTTTGTATGTGTGTGTTTTTTCTTTGCGTCATGATTACCGCAAATAAACGTCTTTTCTTTCTTTCAGCATTCAGCTCAACCATTTTGAATGCGTTGGCTGATTTTATAATTTTGTTCTACTATTCATGTAAGGGCTGATTATACCAAAGTTAGATATCTTTTACCTGTGGAATAAAATTGACATCTGACAGTTCAAGTATGGAAATCTGTCAAAAATTCAAAATTTATTCCGAGGATAAGACTTATTTAAAAGTTTGGTGTAATTCGCCCTTATTGGTACAGTTTCCAGCAGTAATTTTCACTTGAATTTGCGAGGACGTATTCTACTTCAAAGATTACGGTCCTGCTTCACCCTTCGGAGATTACCGGCGTGATGTTGTGTACATAATAAAGAGTATTCTATTCGATTCTATTATATGTGTATGTTATATCGTTGTCAATTATTTCTGTGTCATACTGCATTTGCATCCTAATTATGTAACGTGTAACTTTTGCTTATTTCACATAAGACTTTATTACCTTTTTTCTTTGGCCTTTTTCATTTTCTTTAATCTACTATTTCTATTTCTGTAGGCGAAGAGTGATGGTGTCGCCGAAGCCAGCCCAGAAATAAAGAAAGAAGGAAGAGAACATTGACATGTACCGCGGAAGCTGGTTCAAGGTGACGCTTGAACTGAAAAAAATGCGGGACACAGGCCCTCCACTGGAACAGTATCCTACTAATATTATAAATGTGAAAGCTTGTGAGGATGGATGGATGGATGGATGGATGTTTGGTTACTCTTTTACGCAAAAAGTACTGAACGGATTTGGATGGAATCTGGAACACAGATAGTTTATAACCTGGTTTAACACATAGGATACTTTTTATCCCGGTAGTACGTTGCCGTGGGATAATTTCCGACCTCCACATGGGCGAAGCCGCGAGCAAAAGCTAGTAAGGTAATAAATATTATGACATGTCTTTCTTGAGGTTATCTGTTACTAGCGACTCGCCCCTAGATGACTTCAGAAAGCATCGACATTTCTGTGCTATATCTAATTTATTTACTAAAGTATTTTATGTACACAAAAACCTTCCGGAATCAAATTAATCTCTTAATGATTATGAATACTACTACTTATCTCTTCACCACCCTTGGTTGACTGGTAGAGAATGCCTAAGGCATTAAGTCCGCCTTTGTATACTTTTGTGTGCGAGAAGTTTTAATAAATAAATAAATAAATACTGGAGTAAAATCCATTCTGTAATTTAGAAGTACTAAGCGGTTACACAGACAGTCACGAAAAGAGACTTTATATCCTCAGCTGTAGCCCAACAAATCCAAATTTTCATTGGTTTTTTGCAAATTGCAGCTCTGTTTTACGTGTATGTTGATCAAAATGCGATTTGCGACTGTAGGAATGATATATTTACTGAATAATAATCATAAATTTCATATCACTCACAACGCGTTTTATGTGACATACCGGAATGTCCTTTCTTTGTGTATGTAAATGTATTGTTCGTCGAATCCATGAGCTCCTTATGTTCTAAATTGAGCTGCATGATTACTGACAAATACGTGTACTGACTGCACAGGTCCACTCAACCCGTGTGGTTTTTCCTCAAAAGACCATTTCAGACACAAATCTACATGGTCTTCACATGATATAACCAACATTATTTCTGGACTTTAAAAGAGATTGTGATCTCTGAGTTTCTTTCGGACTTTCTTCTCAGAATAGTCACATAAGAAACGCCGACCACATCTAGTTTTTAAAATATGATTGCATGTAAAAGTGTTTATACAAACCTACTTACAGAATTAAAATCATTTATCATTTCATAATTTATCAAGTGGAATTACAGTAGTGCTATTCTGTAAAAATCTCACCGTGATAACTGGAGTGAAGTGAGCTTAAAGTGAGCTGTCATTAGTGTCAATCCCTAGCATCAGATGGAATTACGACTCACTTCGCTGTAGTTCTCACGCTGAGATTTTTAGAGAATAGACCGGCAGCATTCGTTTCATATCCCACCTCCACATCTTAATAACACATTAATATTGAACACCTAGTTAACACAATTACGAATATAAATCCAACAGATATTACAAACGTTACGCAAGGTGAACTAAGGGTTGTATATAATTGTGAAAGGGTGGGTAGGGTGGTCAGTGTTTGTGATTTGTAAATGGGCTCAGACCTTAGCCCTTCCTAGAGACGGGGATATATCACGTAGGCGGCGATAACTTTGTTTAGGGATTTGTATAGAGATGCTTGTTTGTTGGAGTGACCGGTAGCTATCTTAGTTATACAAAGTGGCGCCAACCTCATCACTTTAAATTATAAGTACCACATAATACAACATGGTATAATTTTTTTTAATGAAATCTATTCTTTAAGAAAATCAGCTGTTCCTTAAATTTAGTTACACGTAGCTCGACAAAATGTATGGAACAGCTGTTTTTTGTGAATGGATTTCTTTCAAATTTTGTATATTGTCTAAGTATACCATGTAGTGTACGTGGCATAATTTAATGTGATAACCTAAATGGTCCCATACAAGCTTGACCCAGTCATGGACACAAACAAGACAAAATGTATTGTGAAGTAATAATAGCGTTTCAAAGCCCTGTATTTTTTTTCGTCGTAAAACAAGAAAAACAGCTTCAATGTTACATAAATTCATATGTAATTATAACAATTGCTTAAAGGTCAAGGTTGTAAAATGGTAACGCACGAAATAAGAAACTAAGGTATTTTTAGGTCACATAAGGACAACTTCATTTGTTTCAATGCAATTGGAGTGCAGATTAAGTACCAAAATATAGCAAATTTTCTTAATAGCTTGTTAACACACCGTTATTGAAACGTTATTTCAAAAACACGTCCAAAATCCACAGATAATACTTGTTATAATGACACACTAAACTGATACCTGTCACACTAAACCCAACTTCTATCCAATGAAAACGGAATACCCCCGTACAATTGTCTGTCGAGATATCTTAAGGGCACAAAGGTTCCCGCAAATTGCCGAAGTAAGTGTAAGGTCCGAACTGAAATACATTATCTGGAGTGGATGGGCCGCCATCGGTAGATTTATTGTCTCGGACTTCGTACTGTCCTATTTCCTATGGATATTAACGATTGTTTTGTCCTTAATTTCTCTCTGGATTGGATAAGCAAGGTCTTGGAATTTAGTGAAGGTAGATGATTGGAAATTGTTGTAATGCCGATCTGGGATTGATGGTTTTTGGGTTCAACTTGATGGCCTTTTTAAAGTTTAGAACTCGCATGAAAAAAACCTATAAGCTCACTCCATCGTCGACTTTGTCTCTGTCATCTCTGACCTAGACTAGAGTCAAGAATGAATCCAACTCAGATAAAAAAAAAACCTTAAATTTTATAGAAAAGAAAAAAAAAAGTTTTTTTAAGTTAACCTAGGCTTTTTGATTACCATCATTATGCTAATTTAGGTACGAGTAATTGCAACACCCTCGGTTTGCATTCCCCGTAGCTACCATTTGCACTTGACCTTCTTTTAGGATTTGGAACCAAAAAGGTACTAATGGCAAGATACAAACAGATTTTTATTTAAATATGCTTTCTTTTTTTAAATGTTTCTATGATAGTGTTTAGTTTAGTTTGTGATCTTCCCGTGCGAGTCCCAATTTTATTTTTTTCTACTATAAGGGTGCGAACACACCCGACCCGTAGATTTAAAAAATTACGCGTCACAATGTCGAGCGCAGTCCGGTTACACCCTAAGGCACACGACAAGATGACAAGATCCAAAACTATCACACACTAGACAGCAATTTCCATACAAAGACTCTAAAAACCAATTCTACATAAACAAAGCACACTTGCTATCCAAATATCCAACCAAGTTAATAGCCGAAGCAAGTGTAAAGATCACACTTGCGCCGTTTCTCACAAAATGGCCGTTCGTGTCGGACATTTAGCATTAAATATATGTTTTACCACCTTATAAAGATTGCGTCCGAGATCCGAGCCCGGGGCATGCCGCACGAAGCACTTGTATCGCCTACGACAGTTCTTAGCGGTTTTGTAGACACGGAGCGTGGATTGTGTGTCAGGTTTTTAGAGAGTATTTGTTTGTCTTTTACTTCATTTGTTTGCAGTAATTTTTGTGTGGATGGCTGGTTACTTTGGTGGAAATTAGAAAAAGAGAACTTCTTTGTTAAACGGAATTGTAGGTATACCTCCCGCATCAGAAGAGCCGTTTTCGTCATGATGTTTTCCAAAAAACACTGCGTCTATGCTATATTTCTTAACTTCATTTCGCTCAATGTCTCTTTTTCAATTTCTTCCTCGTTCTTCTCTATTTTTCTAACGTCTGCCTGTTTGAAAATCTTTTGTGAAATATCCAATAGGACTGCACACACAGACCAAGGCAGCAGGGCTCGCAAAAACCAAGGCGTTTTAGGATTTTGGTCACATTTGACACATTTGTGATGAATGGATCGGATCTTCTAGAGTTTTGAGGATTTCGATCATCAGATCGTATGGCTATTCGACTCATTATACCAACCTCCTAAATTTTATTCCACCTCCTGTACTAGAAGGTGTTGTACACACACGCGGCTAGCGTCAGTGTGCAGTCTGCCTTCGGCCGCCATGTGTGCCGCGTGATGGTCGGAGCGCCGTGACTTGCGCCAGGAATGTTTATTGCTCCTGCCAGGGCTAGCAGGAAAGGGGAATCTAAATTGACAACGTTGTTAATAAAGACATTGGATCTGTTTGTCTAAAGCGGAAATGGAGTAAGGTTTGTGAGGACGAAAATAGTTCATTCTAAGACGAACAATAAAAAATAATACAGATGATAATAAATATATGATTAGAGGACAATTTAAAAGCACTGGTAAAGCAGACTGAGAGGTTGTCGAATATAAGTTGTCTGAAAAATCAGTGGAGGATGAAGATGTAGATATCAAACAGTAGGCAGTTAATAAACAAGAGTTGGAATGGTAATTAATCGAAAACTGCCAAAAAAAAAGAATCTGCGTCCCAAAAATTTTTTTCCTTAATTTCCTTCTCAAACCCTCACAAAACAAGGATGTACCCACCCCTACTGTTCAGTTTAACACTTTAATGCCCGGTACACACAATCAGATATTTGTTTTAAATTATGGTAATAAAATGTCTGTGAAAGTCACGAGCGGTTGAGCGAATGCGCGTGCGCTGGCAGACGGGATGAGCGAATTGGATCTGGATCGGGATCGGGGATTAGGGGCATTAAACGTGATTCAAATTTGTTGCGGGTTAGGTCAAATAAATATTAGATTTTTATAGAGATTTTGAATGAGACATTTTAAAAGTAGGTACTTATTAATTATCACTTTTTTGGAAGTTTTGGAAAGACCATGTCAGTTAGTGATTGATCCGTAATTACATTTAATATAATTTTAAGTCAATTTATCATTAGCCAAAAATCAACAATTTAGGTACTGGCCAAGTATCTTAGATAGATATTCAGATAATATAATATCTTAATCTCCATAACATAATAAATATTAATCAAAAATAAACTGCCACAAAGTGAACAAACTAGTTGGTTTGGGAATATCCACAAACAAATGTGGGCCTGAAAAACTACATGGATTTTCAGGCCCACAATAAGAAGGCAGACAAACAGTGGGGTTCAATCAGATCTCATAATCATAATTAAAATTAGTTCCATTATTACCGATAGGTACTTTTATACTTTAAACTACTACCAGCAGGTATTTTTAATTAGGTAAGTATACCTTTTATGGAACTTCAAAAACCGAGGTACGGTCACCAAAAGTGATAAGTAACCAGGGTCTTCGATATATTTGAAGTTTAGTAAGAAACCGATGATTTTTTTCAAAAAAAAATAATAGAAGACAAACAGGTCATTTATAAAATTAAATTTCATTCGAAAACATCCATTGGGTTCTTACTAAGCTTCAACTATATCCGACGACCATACGACTGTACATAAAATATGTCCAAGATGAAAAACCCAGAAAAATCTCACGTTAACTCTTCCTCCTAGATATAATTAACACATCAAAACTCAGTTAACATAATCTACCTATCAGCAATAACACACAAATATCAGATATCAAGATGAGATACAACAGTGTCATGTCGGCTGTGTGCAGAATGACGCATACTTGGCTCAGGCAGAGCGGGGAAATGCGCAGTGAGAGATAAGCCGATCCGAGCGGACTTTGTGATGTCTAGTCTACTGTCCGCGAGTCTCCGCTTGCCTAACGATTTGCGTGGACTAGCCTTTAGTTTTCACATGTTGTTACGTCATGATAATTTTGTTATTTTTAGACACCCGGCCGACGCATAGCTGTCAACGATTTACTCGCTCTAGAAACTTATAAAAGCTTACAGGTCTTGTGTAAATAAAATAATTCATATCGCCTGCAAGTACTCGTTTGTCGCAGTGACAAGAGCTATCAACGAGAGTACTAGAAAGAAAGAAAAAAAAAATGTCACAGAAACACGTGCATACAAAAAAGATAATTAGCTCTGATAACAATGAAAAACAAGCAAAATAATAATAATAATACTATATTCACGAGCACAAAACAGAAATAGTCGACAGCTGCACGTCGCGTACTCGCTCAGCGACGCTCGCTTGGCGGGCACTCGCTGAGAGACTCACGCTTACGCATATTGCACACACGGCTACATATCAAGCTATGCATTTCCAGTATAAGCTGATCTCGCATTGTATAGGATTTCCGTAGAATGAGAGGTCAGCTTATACTGGAAATGTATAGCTTGATATGTAGCCGTGTGTACCAGCGTGCAATCGCTCGTAGCCATCTAGCATTCACCGCTCGTTGCTTGCAAACTTGTTTATAGTTGCTAGCTCTTCTTGCTTCTCGTTAATCGCCGACACTGGGACAAGTGCCTTACAGCAGTATTCAGTTATGCAGCCAGCTTGGTTGCAAATTTGGGCTTGTTGCTGCTGTTAGCAGCATATTGAATGTTTGACGGTTGTATTTAGTAAAAAATAACTCACAAGAAGTCGAATTTGCTGTACGTATTTGCAATAATACTACCCTTGTGTGCAGTACCTGTAAAAGCTACTTTAACAAAACAACCAAAAATAAGCCGTGGCAGCTAAGAGATGACCAGTCCATACTGACGGCGCCCGTTCACGAACATAAAGTGGATCAGCACCATTCAGCTCAACCATTTTGAAGGGAACTTAATGTGACGTGTGTGTGGAAAATTAGTGTTATTTAAATATATTAATAAGTAGCCTCATCCATACAAACCAAACGTACACCTACGAGCGAATCAGAGCAACCCAGAGCCGCATTGTTGCACTGATTTAGAACGGCAGACATCTCCAAACTAACTCGGCCCATTCTCACGTATTAATATATTCTATTCGATTCGACTCGATAATTCGCTAGACACCTACCGATGTATCGATTAGAGAGCGATTATCGAGTTTCCGAGCCTCGTTCAATGAGTTCTGTTGTTTGAAGATTGAAGAGTCATAGATAGTGTGTTTGCAAGTTTGTATTTAGTGTTTTGGATGATTGGAAATGAAATGCAGGCTTGTATTTATGTTTGGGTAAGGAATGGATACACCGATATCAAACACTACTTCTGCATGTTTGTTGTGTAAGATACATTTACATATTTGCTTGGCAGAGGTACCATTTTTTGTTTTCGTGAGGAAACCTTCAAAAGGCGCCCGGGTTTTTGGGGTACATATCTTTTTATTTCTCGCTCTTCACAAATGTTCACATAATTATAAACAGAGACAAGCGTTTTCACCACAATGCACAAAATATGATCCTTTGTGAGAGACTGGCGTCCATACTAGGATGGATTACCAACAGTCAATTTTTTAACTCTAGACAAATTAAATATTGATGAAAGAAAAAAAAACAGACATGTTTAAAATAATAAACCTATTAAATAAAGTCTCTCAGTATAGCGAAAAATGGCCTGGGTCAAGCCAAAAGTTTTTGTTAATTTGGCCAGTTTTACTCCAACACAGTATCAACGTATTGGCGGTTTCCGGGACATTTTTTCTCATTACAGCCTTGGTGGAAACCGGGCCCCATTCACGGCTTTTGCATCATTGGACACTCAAGGAAAATGGGGATCGCATAAATGGCAGAGACTTATACCAAATAAAAGTTATAACACACACACATACATAGACTCACGCCTTCTTCCTATATGGTTAGGCAGAAACTACAGCGAGTCACCTGCTACGATACTTACATACTCATTTTGAAAAGTTGTAACAATTTCTTTAATTGAAAGTGTCAATAAGATATCTACAAATATACGTAACTTTCAAAGTTTCTTTGTTAGTTTTTTAATCATATTTGACGCTCTCTCATTAAAAAAAAAACAGGCCAAGTGCGTGTCAGACCATACACAATGAAGGGTTCTGTAATTGGGATGAATTTATCCCAAGAACAAACTTAGAATTGTAGTTGAAAAACATGTTCTCCGATACGTTCCAACTGCAAATGTAAGTTGGTCGACTATTACTCGTTAACTTGTAAAGCCAACTAAGCTGTGATAGTTTTCCTTTTAACTTCGTCATATATACTACTGCCGTGAATTTATTCGCGTATCTAAAAACAACTATTTAGCTGGCAGGGGGGGGGACTT
The DNA here is from genome assembly GCA_916610205.1 of Griposia aprilina. NCBI lineage: Eukaryota > Metazoa > Arthropoda > Insecta > Lepidoptera > Noctuidae > Griposia > Griposia aprilina. The sequence continues at coordinate 17,301,809 of OU744302.1, forward strand.
GACTCTAACAAAAATTGCGTTTTCAAGTTTAATATTTCACAAACGGATCCCTTAATCGAAAAATAGTATTGACAGACCTGCAATGTTTTTTAAAGATCCATCCAACAACACTCCACATAATAGGGTTGACGTGAAAAAAAAACATCGCCACTATACTACTAGTTACAGAATGTACCCTGAACCCTATCTCTTAAGATACAGGCTAGACCTAGTTTAAGAGATAGAGTCTTTATAATTGTGCTTATAGTGTGACAATTGTTAAATTTATAATCTACAATGTATACTCGTACAGTGCAATTTGTTCTTGTTTTATGAAATAAATATTTTTATTATTTTTTATTGTTATTATTATACGTGTAGAGGACGTACCCTTATTTTTTTTTTCAAGATTTTATTTTACCTCTTTGTCGGCGTGACTAATATGTATATCCATGCCAAATTACAGCATTCTAGTACCAAGAGTCTCTGAGCTAAGCTATATACGAGTATATAGGACATGGCGAAACTATAAAGATTTCGTGTTATGTTATACGGAACGCTAAAAATATTTTTTATTTACTAAAGAATGGAAAACAGCAACTGGAATTTATGCCCTGAATCGGGACAAGTGTTTAATGTTTAACATTCTCATTTAAAGTCACGCATAACTGTAACCTCTTCATTTAACTATCACATATAGACTAGCTGGCTCATTACTTCGAAAGAAAATCCTTGCTATGTGAACGATAATCGACTTGAAAGGTCTTAATTAACCCGGCGTTACATTAAACTAGCGTTACTTTAACCGGAGCGCGGCGGCTGCAACCTCACACGCTCCCTAACTGCCCATTTACTTAATTGATAATAGATTCCTAACGTTATAGTCAGAATAAAGTTACTATAAAGTTTTACCGTTTTGGGAATGGTAGTTAAGTAGTATCTATCGTAGTCGTAAGTTTTACTAACAATCTTGTTGAGTCTTGGTTACTCTAATAAAGAAAATTCTATTATTATTCTATTCTATAGCATAATATGTATAAATTGGCATATGGAGATAGTTTCAATGTTACTAATGTTTAAATTAGTTTTATGGTGCCAATAAAATTGTCGCCGATAATATAACATATAACTAGGTACTTAATCAATAAATCAGTTTATTTGTGAAACATAGGTGTTTAAATTGGTGTTTACATAAATAGGGGGTGCGCTATGTTTTGTCATAATTAAGGCGACAATAAGTGCCAGCGACCTTGAGCGAGTGGGAGGAGCATACGAAATTTTTAAGCGAATAAAATTGCACAGAGCGTTAGCGTCTACCCGGACATTGGTCAGCGATGCACTGCCGCCCGTAGCCCGCAAGAGCCCCGCTTCAACGCGCATCAAGTTTAAACGCAAAAACAACCCACCTTGATTTATCAAACACAATACAAATAAAAAACGTATACAATAACTTGGGTAATTAAATTGTCTTTTAGATGGTGCAGATTTCATGAAAATACGACCGATAGTTTTTGCGTGATTATCATTTTTGTGTTCGCATTAGACATTATTTTACAAATTAATTAGACTATGTTATAAAAATATAATTTCAAATATTCACATATCAAATTACGAAGAAAATTGTCTAGTTTAGCATATATTTTTTTCAAACAAATAAGACTATTCGTTTAGACGTGATGTTCAATTTGAAATCATTAAAAGTCGTATATCTACGCCTTAAGACATACAAATTTATAAGTGACACATTAGGTGTCATTAGATTGTGTGATTTAGGGCCCGTGGATTGATCAGTAGTCAAACATACTAATAGTTAAAATGCATTAGTTAAACTAACAATTTGTTATAAAATGACATAAGTATGTTGTTTCGCAAATGGTTAAGGTAATTATAGTTAAAAAATTGACAATTTGCTATGAAAGTTAACCATGCGTAGACAAAGTAGTTAAACTTTAACTATTGCCAAGACACTAATTGTTAAATTGACTATTGATCATTTTTAACTATGTATCAGACAACGGGCCTTTAGAAAAAAACAATATTTTAAATTAATTAAATACTTGAACAGAAAAGAGAAAAAAAAGTAAAGACATCAAATACAATATTAGGTCTTTACCTATGAAATTGCCGTTCTGCAGTACTGGCCATTTCAAATCAAAATAATTTTTGTTTGGCTAAGAATTCTAATTTCAAATTAATTTTATTTTAAAAACATGGATTTTTTTTTCTAAAAGTAGTCATTTCTTTATTGATTAGTGTTACATTTTCATCGCATTTCAATCTTTTTCGTCATCATGGATACGTTAAAAATTCGAGTAATTATGGAATATGAGTACCGTCGTGGCAGCAACGCGGCACAAGCGGCACGCAACATCAACGACGTTTACGGAGCTAACACTACAAACCAACGCACCACCTGTTATTGGTTTGCTCGCTTCCGTTCTGGAAATTTCGACCTGAAAAATGAACCTCGCGGTCGTCCGAAGACTTTGGTCGACAATGACGAATTAAAGGCGATTGTGGAAGCTGATGATACACAATCTACGGCTGAATTAGCAGCAGCTTTCGACGTTAGCGTCAAAACAATATTGGTCCATTTGCGTCAAATTGGCAAGGTAAAAAAGCTTGACAAATGGGTGCCCCACGAACTCAATGATCGCCAGCGCGAAGTACGCGTCGAGACGTGCCTTGCACTGCTCAACAGACACACAAATGAAGGAATTTTGAACCGCATTGTTACCTGCGATGAAAAATGGATTCTGTTTGATAACCGTAAGCGCTCAGCAAGTTGGTTGGATCCTGGTTCAGCACCTAAACAATGCCCTAAACGAAAACTTACCCCTAGAAAAGTGATGGTCACTGTTTGGTGGTCTAGCGCCGGTGTGATTCATCACAGCTTCTTACCAAACGGGGTGAGCATTACTGCAGATGTGTACTGTGAAGAACTGAACACAATGATGGAGAAGCTGGCGCATCTCCAACCAGCATTGGTCAATCGCTCGTCTCCGCTGCTCCTGCACGACAACGCGCGACCTCATACTGCACAGCAGACGGTCTCCAAGTTGCAAGAACTGGGGCTGGAAGCTCTCCGTCATCCGCCCTACTCACCAGACCTTGCGCCTACAGACTACTACTTTTTCCAGAATTTGGATAACTTCTTGGCGGGAAAAAAATTTAATACCCGAGAGGCAGTACAAAATGCCTTTGAAGAATTTGTTGCCTCCCGTCCAGCTGATTTCTTTAAGAAGGGCATCAATAAACTGCCACTGCGATGGCAAAGATGCATTGATTGCATGGGTGATTACTTCGATTAATACAAATAAAAAATTCATGAAAAAAATTCGTTTAAATTTTTTCATACAAAACGGCAATTTCATAGGTAAAGACCTATTATAATCAATAAATAGTCATAGTACTTATTATCAAAAGGTAAAAATGCATTATTATAATAATTGGTCGTTCAAAAATTCGTCAGTATAATAAAATTTGTCAATTAATAATTTATCAAGAGCTTTTAATATTGGTATTCAGCTGCAAGGGTGGATCCAGGGGAGAGAGGCACAGGGCCTATTCCCTCCCCCAAACGGTTTAAGTAAAATAAAATCGAATCTTCTCAATGGACTAGCCCGAATGAATATCCATCAAGACATTGTATGTACACGTAGGCTACTTTATTTTAGCAGCAGTGGCGAAACTGGAAAGTGGTGCAGTCATTTTGTCTCGGGCCCAGAGGTCTGCTAAGCCAATAATACACCGGTCACCAACATACTAAAAAGATAGCGGGGTCCGAAGGGCCTCGTGGGTCCAAAGTTTAAACTAACCAAACCAATTCGAGCTGGGGTGCTAAAATTATTGAGTTTCCTTCGCTCGCTCTTGCAGCCCAAGTTCCCTTGATTCTTAAACTTTACTACCATATCGACAAAATAACTCTAGTTTCTGTATTTATCTATAGTCAAAAGAAAATCTATCCTATCCGAGGTGGGGTGTTAAAATTGCATTATTTTTTGTAGTTATTCTTATAAGTATGTCATTGAAAAAGAATGAACCCCAAAACAAAATAGCATAGTGTAATACTTACTAATATTATAAATGCGAAAGTAACTCTGTCTGTCTGTCTGTCGTGCTTTCACGCCAAAACTACTGAACCGATTTAAATGAAATTTGGTACACAGATAGTCTAGAGCCTGAGACAGGATATAGGCTGCGAAAAAAGGGTTTTAAGGGATTAAAAGGGGGGATTGAAAGGGAGGGATGAAAAGTTGTATGGAAGTTTCGTAATTTTAGAGCTAGAGGCTTGAAACTTATTTTTTAGGCTGTTGATTCGATATAAATAAATATGATATTCAAAGTTTGTAAAAGTTTTACCCTTAGGGTGTAAAATAACAACAGGGAATAGGGGAAGAAAGTTTGAAATTTGAGTTTGAGTTTGTTTGTTTGAAGCATACGTATGTGTCTTATTTGTAAAATAATTAGCCTTAATTAAAAATGCTACCCAAAGACACTAACCCAAAGGACGAAGTCGCGGGCACAGCTAGTACTAGATAATTAGACACTACCAATGGCCCGACTTGCCCGTGGGGCCCATGTGCCCACCTAGAAATAAATCCTGGATCGGCCTTTGTTCGGCTGCCCACAGTCAGACTGGAAGCCAACCACAACATAGTCGGGAAACGCCTAGGCAGATGATCATGAACTAGGTAGGTACAGTCGCCAACAGGTCAAGCTACACGAAACTGTCAAATTTCTCCAAACAATTTTAAACCTTAAAAAGTTCCCAGTTAAGTTCAAAATCCAATGAGGAAATCTGACAGTTTGTGGTAACTTGATGTGCTGGCGACTGTACTTGAGGTCGCGGATCTGCCAAACTTATTTTGAGTTGAAAAGTGAGGCTTCACCAAATGTCGTTTCAATTAACTATAACACGCTTGAGCAGAGTAGTAGTATGTAGTTCCTCTATGAGAATAGAGGAGGCCTTGTTCGTCGCAACGGGAACAATATAGGCTAATAATGACTGTACTTGTTAAAATTTATGTTTGTTGATGTTTTTTTTTTTTAATATTTATAGGCTCGCCCCCTATTACATGGGACTTAAACATAACTGGCGAAATGTGGGTGTACTATTGGTACACCTCTGCCTAACCCTTCGGGGAATACAGGCGTGATGGTATGTATGTTTATGTATGTTAAAATTTTAGTCAAGTAGATTCACAATGTAATATATCTATTATACTATAATCTTATTTATTATTTGCATAGTATACAGTAGAATCCGCTTATAATGACGTCGAAGGGAAGTGACAAACACGTCATACAAAGCAGTCTTAGAAAATGAACAACTTCCTATTTTTGTTAGGTATTTAGTTTAATATAAGATAAAAACTACAAATTGTAAGTATCTATCTATTAATTAAAAAAAATAAACATGAGCTGACACAAAACAAACATATTAAAAACATAGAATATTTTTTTTAATACATACATAGCATAATATTTAATTTTTTACAACATGATATCATTAATTTAGTTCTGCTTTTATTTTCTTTAGATTGTAAAGCAGTCTATAGCAATATTGTGTAAAGAGACCAACATAATTTCTTAAAAATAGGTCATAATAAGCGGTATGTCACTATTGGCGAAGTCATTATATCCGAACTTTGATATAATGAATTTTATATGAAAACCAAACTTGGCACTGCAATTACTTAATTTTAAGCGGTTGGTCAATATAGGCGGAGTCATAATAAACGGATTCTACTGTATATATAAGCTAGCAGACTAAAAATGATATTAATAGTCTGTATATGTAAATAAAAAAGAAGGAAAATAATCATAGGGCAATAAAAAATTCAACCGCATCGCTGTCGACAGGAAAAGTGCCCAAAAGGCTGACAGTATTGCCACGTTGTATGGCGATGCTAATTCTTCAGCCAATAGGCCAGCCCTCTGGTCACGTGAAGAGTCGATTGACATAAATATTATATTAGTTCATTCGCCCTTTCAAGCAAAATATGGCCGCAGCTTAAGTTAATGCACCACACCCACATACAACCATAATCTTCGCGATATCTACGTCTCTTTCCAATACATATCGCATTTTACAACAACGTATAGCACCAAAAACAGTATCGCATACATTTGTCCCAGATATAGTCCTCATATAAATCAGTATGCCAACATACTATTTGTTGTATCGACATTTCTTAGGGCGACCATTTTGCATACAAAATACCACGATAACTTTACAAGTGACATTCACACATATCAACCTTAATGTTTGGGCGCTAAAGTTGAATTATGTTTGTTTTTTGTTTTCGAGGCTGCAAAAGAAAAGTTAGTTGGTATATACAGCGTGTTTTATCTAAATCGGTCAGCCATCGTGTGGGGGCTGAGGCAGTTATAAATCAATGCATGTATCGGTTGCTGACAATAATAACTATGGGGCATTTCGGTAAATGGCCGGTCAATGTTGTGGATAATTCATTTGTTTGGGATAAGGTGAGTGAGTTTGTGTATAGAGTCAATATTCACGCTGCAGATGGGTTTCTCAAATAAATTCGCGATTTTTTTATTCAATTAGATGATTATTGATTTAAATTTTATGTGAGATTATGTCAATCATCTGTCAAAAATTGTAAAAAAACCAAACCTCACTCACCTGAGTGACATCTTAGTCAACGGCTATTGTCTGTTCTTATTATTTTTTTCCAGCTAGCAAGTTGCCTACTAACCCGTGCCTATGGATAAAAGTATTAATACAGAATATTATTTTGCAATCCATTCTTATTTTCGCACTGCCCGCAACACGTCACGACTTTATAATCTCGGCTGTCATACAGGGCCAGTATCCCATACCGAACCTTTGACCACGCCCACTCAATGACAATAATTAACACACACAAACATACACGCACTAAATATGTATGAGAGAATGGCACGCATACTGATACGCGCATTCAAATACCAATCATGGCTGACCCTTCAATGAGTTTGAAATTAGAATCGATTATTTGTATTTGGAATGATAATATGAATGTATCAAGGTGATACACAAACTGGCCCGCAAACGTGAGGGACAGTTTGTGTAGCAAACGCGCGGCTGAACGTGGAGCCTAACGTTTGATACCCGGGTCGGCAAAATTCTCAGTAGAAGCATTTTTTTTTTTTTGCCCTCTCCCGCTCTGGGCGGACCGGAAGGGCGTGTCAGACTCTTACTGACTAAAACCCACTCGTGTTCCTTCACTTGCCTGTGCGCCAGGGCCACGGTAACTCTTTCGAACAATCCGCGACTCCGGCAAGCATCGGCCCTATCGCCCCCGTCAATTATGCTGACATCTCTTTGAGGCGCGCGTGGAACACAACGCGCCGTCGAGCCGGGCCTGGTCCTTACCGGACGGCGAGCTGTCTCAGTAGCAGCCTAAGGTTGACTTTTTGTGAATGGACAGTGGCAATTAGGATAACCATCCGTCCGGATTTGTCTGGACATGTCCGGCTTTTTGGTTCCCCGTTCGGGATTTCTGCGGCCTTCTCATTTGTCCGTATTTTTAGTCTAACGGGGATTTTTTTGGAAAATAAAAGGAGTTAAATTAGGTACTCGTGAAAAAAAAAAAAGTAAAAAGTAAAATGGCTTTTTGTCAGGATCCATTACCAAGTGCCACTAGGCTCGCCCCTATACCACTTAGGAACTTCTAATGAACTGGCGTAAGATGTGGGTAAGTAAGTATTTCACCTACGATGATTTTTTTAAGCACCAGCTTTGTCATTGTCCTAGAAATACTGACGTAGGTTGGTAATACAATTAATGTCTCATGATTTGAATAGATAATCAGAATCAGAACTTTATTTGCTATGAATGTAGGTACAGGTATAAGATGTTGTACATAAATTAATGAGATCGGCTACAGTCTACCTTACGGCATGCAAATTATTACATAAAATAAAACATTAATACAAACAAAATAATGTCAACAAAACAAAACAGAAATTAAAGTCAATTATTAATATTATAGTCAGGTAAATAAATCTTACATGGTCAAATTTGCAAATAATTATAACAATCATAATTTGGATAAATTCAAATCATATAAAAAGTCTTTCACTGAGTAATAAAATTTGTCTAAAATTAGTGGAGTTACCACGGACTAGAAAAAAAGAAGGACTCCGCGCCACGCATATCGAAAGTGAAGTACCGTACCGATCTATGTGTGTGTGTGTGTAAATAAGTGTCTTACTTGTGATATGTTATTCCTTCACACTTTTTTCTGGAATGTAGAATTATTTTTACACAATTTCACAACTAGAAATTATTTTATTTTATTACTTGACGTAAACTGTACTTATAATGACGCCGTAGTGCCGCGTACCTAATGGTGACCGGTCGACACCTTCTGATGTAAATGTGTGCGTGTGGCAAGTTTGTAACTTATAGTGCTTCACTTTCGATACGCGTGGCGCGTAGTCCTACTCTTTTTTCTAGTCCGTGGTAGTTAGGTACTTTAGATTTAAAAATGTTTACAGAATAATCCTTAAAACCTAGAAGTATTTTATTTTAGATGACAGGTCCCATTGCCATAATAATCTTTCATAACAGTGCTGTTTTGTAATTACCCGAATATAGCAAGTTCTTGTATTGGGATCTCAAGGGGCCATAACGTGTGTTCTTATGTTAAAATAGATAGGTAGTTATTTATAGTGCTTAGATTTGAAGTGGCTACTGCTCACTGTTCATGGAATATAAAATAAAGTCTACTGGTATATACTCAGATCTATCAATTTACATGTATTCTGGCACGATTCTGCTAACTGGGACAAGTATTTACATGGAAATAGTAATAGATTTCATAAGCACATACTCTATCATACTTAAACTACAGAGGGTCTACTCCCTAAGTATGAAATCCGTATTTACGGCCGAAGTTACGGGCTACTCCGTCGGTGATACAGAGTACCGAATCACCTATGGACATAAGATTACTTTGGAGCCCGAACTGAGGATGAATGACAACACGATTTGACAGTTGCCCCTCATGCGATGTGCTTTTGCCCGTGCGAAAAATTTAATTTGTCATTACTTGTTTTGACAGATCAACTACTTTCGGACCGGCCCGTATTTTCGTTGACGGACTTAGAGAGTAGAATAGAATAGAATACTCTTTATTATATATTTATTTATTATACCCCTAGATTAACATTTCTACGAAAAGAATTGGTTACAAGAATTATCATTAACTACCTAATGCCTCACCTTCTCCGGCGCGCGCTCAACTTACCAAAGTTTCATCACAATCGGTCGATGCATTTTCGAGTTTTTGCGAGACTAACGAACGGCAATTGATAAATGATAAATGATTTTATTTCTGTATTTTATTTACTTCAGGTTTGTACAAACACTTTTACACGTCAATCATATTTTTTAAACTAGATGAGGTCGGATTGATTTTTATATATAAGAAATTGCCGATGGCCGGTGGAGCAGACGAGTCCTGGAGTGGCGACCGCGTGTCGGCAAGCGTAGTGTGGGACGCCCCCCCGCTAGATGGACCGACGACTTCAAAATCGTGGGTGGGACAGATTGGATGCGGAAGGCGGAGGACAGGGTGCTGTGGCGCATCATGGGAGAGGCCTATGTCCAGCAGTGGACAGCGATAGGCCGAGTTGATATAAGAAATTGTTTTTTATATAAAAGAAGAAGTAGATGAACTTGTTAACAGACTTGATACTTTAGGGAATTTCCAAATTTAAACTCAAAGCATTTATTTCAATTAAACCAATTACAGGCACTAATGTACTGTCAAAAAAATTATGCCTGTTGCCATTTCAAAGCGTAGTAGGTTCCTATGGAGAAGAACGGGCAAGAAACAATGGACACTCTCAAACGAATTTTAAAGTGGTTTGTAAGTAATTCTAATGATTTCAAGGATGAAAAGTCTTTAATTTGCAACTGGCGAAAAGCTCTTTTACAAATAGAAAAACTACTTACTTACTTGAAGAAAAATGTAGATAAGTAGGTACCGTATATTACCAAAATATTAAACACCTCTATTTTCCAAAGAGGTAGACAGACATTTTAGTATTTTAAACCCATATTTCGCCAGCAATGTCTATTCTAATGGAGGTAACAAGATGCGAGCCTATTGCCATCAATTAACTGTCTTTCAAAGCAGCAGAATTTTAGTGTAACTTCTTTCGTTGGTTAACGTATATTAACTGTAAGTCCAGGTTTCTTCACGATGTTTTTCCTTCAACGATGTCAGGAAGTCGAAGATAAACTCAGAAAGTAAGTACACACGACGACACATATCAAGCAATACATATCCATTTTAGCTGACCTCCCATTGTATAAGCTTTTCGTACAATGAGAATTTAGCTTATACTGGAAATGTATCACACTCAAAGCATTTAATTCAAATAAACCAATTACAGGCACTTTTGAATTATCAAGGGGTCGGTCGGTCAGAAAGATGAAGCTAGTTGCCCATTCCAAAGCGTAATAGGTACCTATGGAGAAGAACGGGCAAGAAACTCCATGGACACTCTTTTAGATCAAAATATGGTTACGAGATATTGGTTACATCATTCATGTTGAAATTATACATGTGAAAACGATGCAGATCGTTAGAAGCGTCCGTAATAAAAAGACAAAAACAATTCAAATATTAACTTAAATTAAAATAAGAGACGACCAGTCCTTACTGACGGCGCGGCGCCCGTTCACGAACATGACGCTATATGTACCTATAGCTAGATATTATGTCGTCATGAGTACCTAAATATGAATTGATAAAATCACATTAGTAAATACTTGGACTTGAACCCCTCATGCATGAGAGACGAGGCCGCAACTACTGGGCCATCACGATATTTTCTTCCATACAATCCTCAGCCTAAACAAAATTTGTAAAACACATAGTTTTAAACATTTCAAAAATACCGTCAGATTCACAGCATTATGGCAGATGTCTCATTAAGAGGTCACAGATCAGATGCGGCGTGACGCTGGATCCCAACCCGCTACCGAGCTACGCAAGACCCGTTACCGACAGAGGTTGTAAACTGTGCCCTTGCCTAAAAAAAAAAACAACAACTATATCTCTTCTGCAGGTTAATTCCCGTACAGAACGTTCCAAATTTGATTGTAATCTCATCCCTGCAACAATCAATGTCAATGTCAAAGATGTAGGAAAATAAAAGGTTTTTTTTTTTAAACTTTTTAGTTGTGAAAGGTAAATGGAAGGATGGTGGATGGATGGTTGTGGAGGTTAGGGGAATGAGTGAGTTCCTGAAGGTAAAAGATTTTTAATTTACTGTATGTTTGAGTATCTTTTGCATGCCTTCGTGGTAAAATATGGCTGAAGTTGACATAAAAAAATATATTATCCTTTATACCCATATTTGCAAAATAAAATTATCTTTATCTTTAGACAGATTAAGACTGAGATTAGAATGCCAATGGTCTTCAAAATTCGGGTATGGCCCCTCAGATTTGTGATAGTTAATGAAAATTTCAAAAACCAAATCAAATATCTGAACGTTGAATCGATGAGAACCTCCTTCTGCTCTTGAAGTTTGTTGAAAAAATTAAATACTTTAGCTCGATGCCTTGCCGAGTAGTTACCTACTACCTACCTATTTAGATACATAAGTACCTATGTTTTTGAGATAATTCCGCTTCAGGCTCATTGCAAACAGGCGCGACACGATTCGCACGCGACACAAAGGCACCGCTCGTCGCGCGACTGGCGCTGCCTTTATGTCGCGCCTGTTTGAAGGAGCCTTTAAACTTTTTTATTACCACTGAAACTCCTGTAAACCATCAGTGACCAACCAGAAAAGCGTCAAGGCAATGAATACCAGCCTTAGTACTCGATTATACCGAAGTGTATTAGCGAACTTATCACCGGTGACTACATACATGGCTGACAAAACAAAAAATTAAGACTACGAAGTGGTTTTTTTTACCAAATCCTTATTTTATCTAGGTTCTTAGAATTTACTTTAAAAAAATTGCTAGGCAAGCACAGTTTCAATATTTCGAACCCCTGGAAAAGAACTGATCTTAAAAACGTAATTATACACACGGATGCGCATGATTCACGAAATATTTGAACACTGTATTACATACATTCGCTATGCTGAAACCGACTCAGCTGCCATTTTAAGAACAGCAAAAAATCCACCTAGAACTTTACTTTCTAAGGTCTGATTTCACTCAGCAAAATTTAAAACAACGGATCTTAAAATTCGAACACTGTTATGCTTAACGTATCTTTAATAAGAATCTTTGGTAAACAAAATTACACTTTGTTTACCTGACATAAAGCTGTTTATTCTTTGCGATAAATTCGAACGATAGTTGAAGAAGAGTGATGTGCAGACGCCGTGGGAACGATTCAGTTTGGGTAATGTTAGTGCTTGAACGAGAGCAAGAACTGGCGATCGGTCCGACGATAAGACTCTACAACATGCTATTTACCTATATTGGAACGTAATAAACACTATCGAAGATTTACGTACGTTTTTATGAGAACAAAGCTTCGCTGGAACTGAATTTGCATGTTTTAGTCTAGAAAGGTTATTTTGCTAACAAAATCGTTAGGGAAACAATATTCTGTGAATAATATTAGAAGTACACAAGCTCATTTTTAATAAACAAACAGCTTGCAAGCGGTTATTTTATTTTTATTTTATTTTATTTGGGAAAACAAACAATCGTACATTGTATACTATTTCTAGATACACAGTATGCTATAAGTAAATGTACAATCCACTACGTTTCCACATGTTACTACTTATAAAAGATACAGTTTTGGTAAAGTTATTTAAGATCAATATATAACAACAATACACTTATTTCGTAATCTTAAAACGAAATAGTTAATACATACATAAATAATACATTATAATTAAAAAAATTGAGCAAGGCGCTTTTAATTTGTTTTTTAAATTTATGCACGTAAAAGTAACTTATAATCAACTAAGGGCTCACAGAAAATTTATAGTTATTCAAAAGATTATTTATGCATGTCCAAACATACACAAATTGCTGAAATACAAATCCATAATTTTAAACTTCCAAAGTAATTTCTTGATAAAGCCATTAATTGCCACTACCTTATTTCATTACCCTTCCTTCATAAAACAAGGTGTATCTTCAGACTGACCCCGTGATCTCCAATCACAGTAATCGTTAATCCTTTCGATAATCGATTTGCACGCACGCGACCTTACAACATTATGTTTACCGTTACAAAAGTAATCGCCACTCGAAAATGAACCATATTACTTTAAGATAAGAATGCGGGGAGGTTTCTGTAATTCAGTTGTTTTTCGAAATGCATGTGCGTTCGGACGGGACGACCACATCCTGTCTATTATCCGATTTTAAATCGATAACTCGTTTGAGAATCGATGCTTTTTGCTGAAGACGTGTCTATACGCGTGTAACTTTTTTTTAAAGTCCTGGGATGAATGACTTAACTTTAGTGTTGTGACCAACTATTGAAATTGATTCACTTCTTTTTTCAAAAGTCAATATGTGGATTGTTTTAGCTTCCAAGAAATCTAGAGTTTCTTGCATTGTTTTGCTTACAACAATTTACAATAATTTTGTTAAAACAATGTACAAATTGATGTTTTCTCTATTTCTTTTCACCTCATCTGATGTTAAACGATGTTGAAGATGCACGCTTTGCAAGTACCTATTCACTTGTAACTTGAAGTCTTTCAGATTATTGCTTTCAAGAAACACAAACTCCAACAAGAAGTTTCACAATCGAGGAATATGCACAATACTATCATTGTAACTTGTATATGTGGTGCAAATTGCAAATTTAAGTTAGTTATTAAAAAAGAAATAACCACTATGATATTGGATGGCAAACAATTAAGGTGGTATAGTTCACCACTGCGTAAGACACCAGCAGGTCTGTTCTGTAAAAAACTCACTTCACCCACGTTCTCACGGTGAAATCTTTACAGAATAAATGCTCTGATATAAGGAACCTTAATGCCATTTTTCCCCCTCATGGCATCATTGCTCAATAACGTAAACAGAACAACATGACCTCACATATAGAAGCAACAAGAATAATGTTGCCCAGGATTTTGAAATATCTTGATTTAATAGAGTGTCCTTGTAGCTTCTTGCCCGTTCTTTTCCATAGAGATGTACGTTTTGGAATGGGCAACTAGCTTCAACTTTCTGACTAACTGACCAACTCTTTGACAATTCAAAAGTGCCTGTAAATAAATGGTTTAATTAAAATAAATGCTTAGAGTTTGAGTTTGACGTTTAGGTTAATAGGTCTCTTCTGTCATTTGTGGTACCTAAGGTGACTGTTTGGTTTTTCCACCGGATGCTAGAGGCATAGAACCGGCTGAAGTGGCGACGTTTAGGGAAGGCCTATGTCCAGCAGTAGACGTCTTTCGGCTGAAATTATGATGATCATGGTGATGACTAGATGATGATGAGTTTCATGCCCGTTCTTCTCTATATGCAGCTACTACGCTTTGGAATGGGCAACGTACCTTCATCTTTCTGAGTAACCGACCCCTTGATAATTCAAAAGTGCCTGTAAATGGTTTAATTGAAATAAATGGTTTAAGTTTCACTGGAAATGAGATTATATCGTGTTATCAAAGTAGTACAGGGGGTGTAGTCCCTAAGCATGAAATCCGTAGTTTCGGCCGACGTTACGGACATTTCCTACTCCGTGTCACCTATGGACATAAGATTAGTTTGGAGCCCGACCTAAGAATGAATCAGACCACGATGTGAGTTTTTACTTGTCCGAAAAAGTTGATTAATCAAGTGTAGGGTTCAATCAAAAGTTTCAAACTACTTTCGGATGGGCCCGTATCTTCGTTGACGGACATAGAGTAGGCCCCTAGGCCGAGCTGCTTTAGAAAAATACTTATCTTTTTATCACACTTGCGGCATGTTTTAATCCTCTAATCATACATATCAAAGTTTAATAAGACGTCAACACAATATCATAAGACTATTGTTCCTTAATTATCTTCGTTATCATCTGTAGGTACTGACTGGCTGTATAGATTTGTTAATTGGACATCTTTAATTGTGTTTTGTTCTTTCTTTTGTTTTCTTTGAATGGTTGTTTGTGTTCGATTTGATCTGTGTTGTTAGGGTTTGAACTGTTAAATATTAACTAGTAACTCGCCCCGGCTTCGTACGGTTTTTACGACTAGTTAAAACATCGAGATTTCTTTAATATCACCTACATGCATATTTTTATTCTTGTAACACATGTTTGAGAAAATAAATATATTGTATCTTGTCATAATCTTACGTAAAATAATTCTACCGGAAAGTTAAAAAAATCCCTACCAAATAACTAAATTTTCTCAAACAATTGAAAGTTATAAGTAGGTACTATATTATTATTATATATATCACTAAAATGAATGAACGAATTGATAATAATTAACTATTTATTTTAAAATAAAATGTAATAAATTACTGATTAATGTTTAGTATAATGTAATAAATTGTAATAATTAGAATCAATATTTTATTATGTATATACAATTTGCAGTGCTCTTACAGGGTTACATGTCTTAATACTGTTTCATGTAATTTTAATTATTGCTACTAGCCAGTGTTTTACATGTTAGCAAATAAATAAATAATGTGCTATACACATAAATCTTTCAGGATATATGCTCTAAATTATGGTGGTAATCGCACCAAAATCCATTGTGCAGTTAAGGAGGACTAAGCGGTCACAAAGGCAGACACTTAAACCGACTTTAATTCGTAGGAACTTTTTATAAATTATAGGAGTGATTGAAGGCATTTCCCTAAATATAATGGTTATTATTTTATTCCTAGGATATCAGCATAATTAGCACCAAAGGAGTAAGTTTGACTCAACATTGATAAGTAAGGTGAATTAACCTGATAAATGACATATGAACCATCGATTGCTCACAAGAAAAATGCACTCGAATCGACAATAAATATAAGGTCATCGTGAAAAGCGTTGAGCGCTAACATGCAAACGGCTACAGATTAGCAGGCGACCGTTTGAAGGGTTGAGAGGCTTACAAGTTCTAAATCGCGGTCACTGTCTGATTGCATAGAAAAGAAAGAGACGCGCGATGACACAACGCTGGTAATTTATTGCAAAATATGAAGCAATTATGGATTTACAAAAAATCTATTCCAATGAATAGATTAATTTTTTAGTCCAATGACTAAAAAATTAAATCACTATTACGTTTGTATGTTACTTGTAGAATAATCTGACAAAAAATCTGGATGTTTGCATGTATATTAGTATGGTTTTTAATCGTTAAGATATTTTTTTAGAGGTATCTTCGTGATTTTTTTCTATCATATCAAGTTAATTGTATTATATTTTCAACACACTATCTAACTAGCATATATCCAGAAGAATATCATATATTTTTATGATTTTGGTTAGTGCAGTGGATCATATATTTTTAGGCATTATAAATTTGCGTTTAGGTCATGTAGTCCCCTTAAAATAGCCTCTAGGAGTGGTGATTCTTGAATGAAGTCCAGTGCATCCTAGGCAGTAATCACCATTAGCTACCTCCTTGCATGACTGGCCTGCAAAACATTATTGAACGATTTTCAGAATAAAAATACCTTAAAACATTTATAATAGTAAAAAGTTGTTTTAATTCATATTCTTCTTCATAGTAACTATACCATCTGGCGAAAAATTTAACCAACGCACTGAACCACCGAATAAATTTGACTGCATTTGGTGTAAAAACTTGAGAACATGCATTGTACCGCCATCTATCGGCGAGTAGCGGAAGCAACCGATCCGTTTTTTATTGTGACCGCTGCTTAAAGTGAAAAATAGCAAATAAATAATAGCAAACAAATAAAAACTAGCAGATATCGTTTTATTTTTTTCATTAATATATTGGATTATTGATTATTCACCTGTTAAATTACTATCTAAGTATTTGGCTCCCGTAGAAAATCAGTTAGATAACAATCGTTTTGTTTCAATGTAACTGCATGTTCTATTGTAACGAATTTAAACGCATCTTATTTTTATCAAAAAATCCCATTTGGCACCGACGGATCAGAAATTTGGCTGCCTCATTGGGCTAGAAGTCGCAAGTACTTCTACTGAGCACGACGTCCTAGGTTCAATTTCCAGGTCAGACAAAGTGTTATTGGGTTTTCCATTAGGAATTTCTCAATAGCAGCCCAGAGTTTGGATTTGTGCCTGGTTAATGGCAATAGGCTCGCCCCTTATTACATTGGACTTAAAAATAACTGGTGACACTGTCCTCAACTCTTAGAGGAAAACAGGTGTTATATTGTTATTTTATTTTATGCCGATCGCAAAATCTGAAGTTGCTGAGATTGGTACATATAATATTATATCAGTTACCTACTAATTAACTCTGTACATTCATATTTTATTGTTCATAATACATAGGTAATTAAAAAGAAGAAAAAAAAAAAGAGTTGTAAATTTCTCAGACATTAAAGTCCACTTTTGTATAGTATTTTTTTACTTGTGCATAAAGTTTTATTAAATAAGTAATTAAACAAGTATCCACTAGTATTATTACCTACTGTGTTTTCCTCCATAATTGTGGTAAGTTCAGTATTAATTCATTGATTGGTAGGTACCTACTTAAATAATTTACCCAATATCTTGTTAAAGTGTTCTAACGCTATTTCAATATTATTGTGCATCAACTAGATATTGGTTTTCCCTCTAACCGCAATAAGATGTTCCATTTGACATACTAACATACATTCCTACTTGAATCAATCATTCCAGTTTTTTTACGTCATTCGTTAGCAAACGAACATGCGGTCCACCTGGTGATAACTGGTTACCGTTTCCTATGATAATTGTTGAGCTTCTTAAGGTCTGAGTTGAGCTGCACGATTACTGACAAAATTCGTGCACAGACTGGAAAGGACCACTCAATCAGTGTGGTTCTTTCCTCAAAAGACCATTTCAGACACCAATCTACATGGCCTTCACAAGATCTGACCAAGATTATGTCTGGACTTTAAAAGATACTGTCACCTCTTGAGTTTTTTTGGCCTTTCTTCTCAGAGTAGTCAGATAGGAAACGCCGACCTCATCTAGTTTAAAATATATGATTGGCGTGTAAAATTGTTTGTACAAACCTACTTACAGAAATAAAATCATTTATCATTTATGGACATCTGTAGTCAGGGCCATTTTTAACCTATCGGAGGTCCTAAGCACTTTAGGATACTAGGGCCCTATGGAGAATCTAGAATGCTAGAGCGAGCCAAGTGAGCTCCAAATTTGTAGCACTCTGCCTCTGACAGCCCTAGCTCTGACACTGACATGAAATAGGGCGCCCCATGAATCGAGGGGCCCTGGAAAATTGCCCAGAATTGCCAATGGAAAAGAAGGCTCTGTCGGTAGTGCTGGAGACATCACAGGTAGCGTCCCTTCAAAATGGTTGAGCGGAACGGTGCTGATCTACTCGTCATGTTCTTGAATTAGCGGCGGCGGTAGGGACTGGTTATCTCTTAGCTGCCACGGCATATTATATTGTAATTATTGTAATTGTTTACTATGGATGCTTTTAAAACGTGCACGTCTTTCTACATCGTTCTCACAATATGCAACTATAATTTCAAAATGGATGATTTTACCAATCTATTCTATCAATATTTTATTTAAAAGAGTGCTCATGGAGTTTCTTGCCCCTTCTCCCTAGGAACCTATTACGCTTTGGAATGGGAAACTAGCTTCATAGTTTTATCTGACCGACTCCTTGACAACTGAAAAGTGCTTGCGATTGGTTGCATTGAAAGAAATGCTTTTTTAGACTCCGAAGCTTTTTGGTGGTGAAACTTTATAATATAAGTGAGTTCTGGAATGAAAAAGATTTCTATGTAAGTGTATTTTTGTGTATCTTTTGCATGCCTGCATGGTAAAGTATGACTGAACTTGTGGTAGGTTTTCTTATCCTGTATACCCATAATTGCAAAATAAAATTACCTTTAACTTCTTTATCTTTAGTTTGAGTTTGAGGTGCTATCCCAAAGACAAAGATTACTGTCATGTCTCATGTGCCTAAAATTATTTTTACTGAAGATAACGTTCAAAGTGGATTATAGCAACAGTTTGGCAGCAAATTAAAAAAAAAAATGATGTACTTCCCCGGACAAGCTTTTTTACAAAAACCACCACTACAACTAACAGTAAAAGTTGTGAATTTAATAATTATCTATAAGTAGTTTAAAACAGAGTCGCTTTTCATAACTATGTGTGTGACCGCGTTGTTCTTAAAAACTACGCAATGCAAACCTCGTCAAAATAATGAGGTTTTGAGGAATCATCATGTAGAGAATTGATTTCGGAAGTTTTTTATGAAGGTTTATTAATAAATATCGATGGTTTGCCAAGTCGGAAAAACCTTGCGAAGCAGGGGGTCTACTGTCTAAGTCCGCAAACGAAGATACGGGCCCGTCCGAAAACAGTGCGGTACTTTGGAATGAACCTTAATTAATTAATTATTTTGGACGGGCAAAAACACATCGCGAGTAAGGATAACTGTCAAATCGTGTTGACATTCATTCTTAGTTCGGCCCCAAACTAATCTCATGTCCGTAGGTGATACGGAGTATGAAACTCTCTTCCCTAACTGCGGCCGAAACTACACATTTCGTGCTTAGAGAGAAGACCCTCAGATGCAGGTCGCTAGTTTAATAATAATACTTAAATTATAAAGTAAAGAAACAAATGAATAGCTACAACAAAACAAGCAAAATCACAAACAACTCGATCTTCATTTGTTTTCACGAAATTTTCCAAAACATATGACTGACTAGAGTTAGAGGCAGAGAAACAATTTTGTTTATCTGTTGTTGAATGAATTGAGAGCACCCCGTAGGCTCGTGTTTTCTTAGCATTAACGTGAGACGCCTCGGCGCATTTAAATCTTGGGTGACGTATGCTAGGGTTGTCAAGTTAGAGAAAAAAAAGTTGATTTTGGGGAAATCTTTGTTTTATTAACATTTTTTTTGGTTAGTTTACGTGTGCGCGTTTGCAACCATAATTTGCTGATTGAGTTTAAGAATAAAATACTATAGAATAATTATTAAAGCGTCTAAAGACAAGGTAAAAATATACTGGCGGAATATAAATAAGCATTTACAAGATAAACAGCTAAAAATGAAAATAACAGCTATATCAACTTTTATCGGATGTGGAGTGCCAAAACCTCTAATTCACTTATGTAGCAGATTGAAAATGTAAACAAATATCCCGATGGTAAACTTTACAACCTTAATAATTGGAAAAAAATGCTTTCGTATTTCTGGATGTTCAGCGGATGTGCGGCTGTTCTACTGTACAGGTCGCATTTGTCAACAAATTCTCGTGAAGTTTTGTGAGCAGTCGATAATTTATTATATGGATAATTTTTTCGATTCTATTTTTTGAAATTTTTCGAAATGGCGGACGTATGGAGTTCGAAAACATAAAAAAAACATATTTCAGCCATTTCGCGCTCTTTGCGCGCGCTTTTGTTTTAAGGTGGTTTAAAAGTGAACATTTATTCAGTTTTAAGCTATGCTAAGACAGACTCGTGAAGTAGATTAGTTTAATTACGTTATTGAAAAAAACTGTCTGAATTTTCACAAGTTAATTCGTAGCCGTACGATCGCCAACCCTACCGCAATTCACCACTTATTCCGCGTCGCCTGCCGCACAATACACTGTATGTTATAATTTTTGTCTACCCCCAAATATATGAACAAAAGGCCCTAATGAATGTATTGCAAAATTCGCGAAACCATTATTAAGCATTGTTGCTGACTGCGACGGGGGAACGGTTTTTGTTTACCGAGCCTTCTTTTTCAGCAAGTTTTTTTGATAAGGTGTTATGATAAGGATGTATTTTTAGGGGATAGTGCAGTTCTATTGCAGCTTCGTTATAATGGCTTTTATACTGGCTATTAGTATGGAAAAAAAAAAAAAAAAAAAAAAAAAAAAAAAAAAAAAAAAAAAAAAAAAATTTAAAGTAACTCTGTCTGTATGTTACCTTTTCACACTTAAGCCACTGAACAGATTTCGATAAAATTTGGCAAGGAGATAGATGACATCTTGGGGAAGGACGTAGGCTACTTTTTGTCTCAAAAATAGTCCTAAAAGAGAGTGATATAGGGGATGAAGTTTGTTTGGGAAACTTAGCATTTCTAAGTTAGCTATATGAAAATTTTAATTTATGCTGTTGGTAAGAAACAATAAATTATTTGTTTCAGCGTTTTTGTAAAATCGTACCATAAGGGGGGATGGTTAAAATAGAGGATGATTTTAAAATTCACATGATTATTAAAAATATTGTGTACCTCTTTTTAAGAGATTTAAGGAATTGGAAATATATTCAGAACCTCTTGAGGTATTATTTATTTCAGTATTTTATTTTATTTAAATTGGTTCACCCGCTTAAAAGTTATTACAATTTGAAGCAGCGCTAGAGTATTTCAAATTAATTATGTTAATATTAAAGTGAATTATTATTATTTTTTAGTTAGACATTTAGAATCTTAAAAGCCTGTTTAGTAAAAAAAAAAGATTATTTACATTTATTATCTGTCTGTATGTTAACTTTTCACGCTTAAACGTCTGCTTGGATTTGGATGAACAAACTCAAACTTAGAGTAAGGTTTTGATTCCTTTCTCCCCTACTATCATATGGAAATAGTAAGTTTTAGGGGTAAGGCAGTAGTGCCAGTCTAGGTACACGTAGGGAGCGAATCAGCAATTTGTGTGAGCACTATCTACCTTGTACGGCTCACGCAACTACCACAAGATCCGGCTCGAAGGACCTATTTTATGTATGGCTCAGAGGTAGTCAGTTACTTATAGTTGAGTTGTTGGATGTGAGTTGGCCAATAGCTATCGTAGCGCTATAACCGCGGATTAGCATCCAACGGAACTTATGTGTAACTTTTACGAATAAACTGAATAATCGTGAAGTCTGTGGTTTTCGTCAACTCACATCCAAAAACTCAACTATAAGTAACTGACTACCTCAGAGCCATGCATACCTACTATAACGCTACCATTTACTGGATTCTTATTTCATTAACTTGAATGTGCTCTGGCGGCTGAGAGTATGTCATGCTCACTCAAATGTCTCGCTGGTGGTGGCGTGTGTGTTGGATCATTAAGATCCCTTCAAAATGGTTGAGCTGAAAGATGCTAATTCATACGCCATGTTTGTGAACGGGAGCCGTCTGTAGTGAATGGTCATCTCTTAGCTGCTACGGCTTATTTTAATTTCTGAATAGTTTTTTTTTTGCCTTTATCATTATTAATTACGGACGCATTTAACGTGCACGTCTTTCTGCACTGTTCTCACATGTATAATTTCAACATGAATGATGTAACCAATTTTTTGTAACAATATTTTGATTTAAAAGAGTGTCCGTTGAGTTTCTTGCCCGTTCTTCTCCTTAGGTACGTACTACGCTTTGGAATGGGCAACTAGCTTCGTCTTTCTGATTGACCGACCCCTTGACAATTCAAAAGTGCCTATAATTGGTTTATTTGAAATAAATGCTTTGAGTTTGAGTTTGAGTTGAGCAAGTCACTGATATAATGTAACTCAAATGGGAGAAATGACCTGGTACTGGAAGAAAGCTAATTATACTTTGCCCAACCCAGAGATTCAACCCTGAACCCCATGCTCGGCTGTCGCACTTGCGACAAATGGTCCAACGCGGCAGTCAACTAAAAGATCATGTTGTTCACGAGCAGTTTTCATCCAGTACAAGTAAATAATCTGCATTAAACTGCGTGTCTACTCTCATTACCATTCCAAGATAATTCAAACCTTTCTTGAATACTCAAAACGTAAGATAAAGAACACTCCAGTTTCTTGCAACTGTGGCTTGAAAACAAAAGAAATTGTGTGTGAGTGTGTTATCATTAGCATCCCCCACTTTAGCCCTGCGTCTCTCCCCCCACTTGGGCCCGTCTCCTTTCTTTCCACAAATTCTATACAAAAGTTTGAGTAAGAGTAATACACGTCTTGTTGTTTTGGCTGTCGTGTTACCATGTTGATTTGTGATTTTTTTGGGATATTTTGTTGAGTTGGTTGTTTGTCGACGTGTTGTGTGTGCAATTTTCATTTAAAAAGTGTTGAGTATGCTACAAAGGAATAATAAAATTAACATAATAGTAGATAGGTTCATGGCATGGAAATAAAATCTTGTACAGTTTGTTTTTGGAAGGCACAATAATTATTAATATGTTCAAAGTAATGGCTTTGACCATTCAATATATGTATTATGTTGAAAGTTACTACTTACTACGTTAGTCGAGATACATTCTTAAAAAAAATATAGATGAATGGATGGAACTAAGCAATTCGCACTAAGCGCTTCCAAACATCTTTTATAATGCGCACAGCAAAAGAGTGGAATTCTCTACCTGCGCCTGTTTCCGACCGCATACAACCCAAATCTCTTCAAAGTGAGAGTGAACAGGCTTCTTCTGGGTAAGCTCACTCCATCGTCGACTTTGTCTCTGTCATCTTTGACTTAGACTAGAGTCAAGAGCAAACCCATCTAAAAAAAAAAAAAAAATATGGAAAAAATTATTATAAAATGAATACTACTCGAGTATTCTTTTACTATTGAATTCTTTCTACAAGAGGGAACCGTGGCCTTATTTTTGTTTAAGAAAAAAATCATTATCCTCTGCTAAACAAGTACATGGTCATCCTACCCCAAGTATGAAGCCAATTGTTCTCAAGATTGGTATAAGCCTCGCGTGTGATCTTAATTAATGAATACGAACGAATGACTAAGCTCATTCTGTTAATTTATTTATTAAGGCTTGAGCGTAAGGGAAGCATACAATGTATTACTTAGAGGATGCTGAAATCATTTCCAATTGTTTGATAATGTGGTGTAAAGTGATTTTACTCGGAGATGTATCGGAATTTGAGTGCGGATGATAATTTAAAAGCTTTTTTTTTGTTACATTCTGAGCGGGTACGATTGATTTCTGATAAGTTAGTAAAAGTGTTTGGTATAAAGAGCTAAAAACTTTAAAAAGCTCTCGTGTTAAGTGCGAAAACGAAATCAACGATATTCAATAGCTACAATTTGTAAAATTATTTTAAATATAATAGCACTGACACATTGGGCTTTTAAGTTCACGTTTAATTAAAAAAACGTAAGATGTACCAAAGATCAGAAACTATAGTCATAGATGGATCACATTAATTTACTTTCAGATGCTCAACCAATAAGATTGACCAGCGGGGTTATTGCGTAACACACGAACAGTAGGAATGGGTTTAATTTAGACAGTTCAACAACATTCATTGCTTTATTTACGTTGTTGAGCTGACAAATTTTTCGAACATATGAAGCAATGGATTAGCAATATCCTTCAAAATGATTCAGATGGTGATTGATAGGGTGTTATGTAATTAGGGTGCAGTTGATAAATCCAAGAATACAGCCACATTCACAATCTGCCTGTCTTTTCTCAACTATTTTGGGGTCGTCTTCTTGTCTTACCGGATGCAGCTGAATACCAGTATTTTACATGGAGCGACTGCCTATCTAACCTCCACAACCCAGTCACTAGGTAACACGATACCCCTTGGTAAGACTGGTTGTCAGACTTTTGGGCTTCTGACTACCTGTAATGACTGTCAAAAATCTACGAATGACAGCCGAAACCAAAACTTAACGTGCTTTCTGTTGCACGGAGGGGTCTCTATATGTAATGGATGGTCACACATCCACGAACCGACCGCGGCAAGCGTAGCTTAACCTTCGACTCGTGCGGTTGTTGCAAGTAAAACGTTAATCAACAGATCAAGGAAAGCGAAATACTTACAAGAAGTTCTACTTACAAAGTAATTTCCTTCCACAATGATCATTAGACAACCAAAAAACACAGTTGAAACACAAGAATAAAGCACCCATTAAAACCAAATTGCTCTATAAATATACTTATATGAATGTTATCACAATTTGCAAATTGGCAGAGAACGGGAGAGCCAGTGAAGCTCGCATGATAAAAGCTTCATTGAACATTAATGCTTTCTTGTTACATATGAATATTTCAAATGTTCCCGATGCACCGATAATGTGAACGAATATTTGCTTTTTGTAGCGTTTGCAGATAAGGCAGACTTATTTTTTAATGTTTAATTGAGCGAGCGAGCGCGAAGCACGAGTGAAGCGTCTCCGTTTCATCTTGCGGCTTGGGCAAAAATGCTTTTGTATGTCCGCATGTCAAAATGTCTGTTCACCTCTACAGGTCGCATTTCTCAACCGATTCCCGTGAAATTTTGTGAGTAGGTTCGATAATTATATGGAATACTTATCTCGTTTTTTTTTTTCCAAATATTTCAAAATGGCGGAGATATGGGGGATAGAACGTAAAAAATAAACATATTTCTGCCATTTCGCACTCGTTTGTTTTAAATAGTGCGGTGCACATTTATTCAGTTTTAATGGTTTTAAGCTATGCAAAGACAGACTCGCAAGGTCTACGGCTCATAGAGCCACTAGTATAAATGATAAATGATTTTATTTCTGTAAGTAGGTTTGTACAGACACTTTTGCACGTCAATCATATTTTAAAAACTAGATGAAGTCGGCGTTTCCTATCTGACTACTCTGAGAAGAAAGGCCGAAACAAACTCAGAGGTCACAGTCTCTTTTAAGGTCCAGACATAATCTTGGTCAGATCATGTGAAGAACATGTATATTGGTATCTGAAATGGTCTTTTGCGGAAAAATCACACAGATTGAGTGGAGCTGTCCGATCAGTGCGTGCATTTGTTAGTAATCGTGCAGCTTAACGCAGAACTTAAGGAGCTCAACGATTAGTTGGCATGTCTTTCAAAGGCAAAAAGAAGGTCATTTTATCCACAGCCCGACTTAACCCACTGCTGAGCATAGGGCTCTGTTTAATTGTGCCAATCCCTAGGCTCCTGTACCAGCCTCATCCAAGTTCTACCAGCGCAGCGATGGTAACAATGTCGTCATCCCATCTCGCCGCCGGACGACTGACACTTCGTCTTCCAGTCGACACCACTCAGTCACAGCCTTACTCCCCATGTCATCACTGCGCCTTGCCAGGTGTCCTACCCAAATCGATTTGAGTTCCAAAATTCGTTTTCCGATATCGGTAACCTTTGTACGTCTTCGGATCTTCGTATCTCGGAGGCAGACGGTCAAACACTGTTTATTATCTTCCCATTGCTAGGTCAGACCAGTCTATTTATACTGCCAAACGCTTGCATTTTTGAATAGCATTTTTTAGTATTTTAGCATGCATAGCGTGGAATCCTCTTTTAATGAACTTCATAAGTTACCTTACGCCGTTTTGATTCTGATCAAATCAATTCTCTTTAAAACAAATGATAAATATATTTATAATTCAATTACTGAACACTTTTTCTTCTAACCCTCCTGCTAGCAGACTGCATGTCGCCTTCCGATAAGCGGTGCACACATTATAATATACCGTCTTAGATCTGTACCTCAGCTCGACCACAGAATAGTACCTACAGAAGGTCTGCTCCATACACCGAGCGAAAACAGGCGCGCGCACACATAGACCTGTATGACGATCTCGAACATCTACACAGTGGACACAGGATCTGATTCGATCTTTAGAAGCAGTATGCGATGTTATGTGCGATCCCTAAGCGCACCATACCATCGAGATCGGATCAGGGTAACGAATCATGGACAGTAGACTATCATGTCTTTCTTTGTGTACTAAGTTTGGTTTGACGTTTTGTAATTTTTGACAGATTCAGTTTTACAATACATGTCACTTGTTTTATATAGTTTATTTTTGGATATGCTGCTTGGATGCCGACACTAAAGTACGTCGCTTCCCACACTTTCTCCCTCTTGGTGGCTACGCTGTACCATGACATGACATACCATGTAAATATAATAATGTAGTATTTTCATCAACGGCTTTTCATTTTGACACTTCACGACTAATCAAGACTTATCGAGCAGAAGTTTTTCAGTCCTGCCAGTATGCAAAGTCTCTGAACCGAATGCCAGTCGCGAGTGCGCTTACACTCGCTGTAGGTGAAGCGTGTGTGTGCGCGTTTTCGCTCTTCGTATGGAGTCGGCCTTCTGTAGTACTTACTATTCTGTTTCTGCTTTAGTTCAACCGAACAGACTCGTACTAAAGGTCAGAGTGGAATAGCGGTTCCGTACACTGAGAAAATAATTATGCTATCTCTGTTCTTATTAGGCAATGAATTTGAATTAATAGTTTAACTGGGTATGTTTCGTGTCAGTTTCTGTGGTAATTATCAAAGAGATGTTTGGCATTTGCAGCCATTTTCGTTTTAATTTGTTAAGTTCTTGGAAATAACATTATTTTTTCTAGTTTATAAAACTTAATAAAACTTTGCTTTTACGATCAAAATGATTTTTTTTTTGGCAAGATAGACTTGCTAAATATTATGACAAAATGAAAACTGAAAGAATCAAGGAGTCGAAAAGACTATGTTAACGACAACAAATGATACTAAAAATAAGAACATTAACGTCAGTCCACTGTAGCATACATGTAATTTCTTATCACATTCATTATCATTCGTAATTTTAACCACAAACAATTAGTAAGCCGACATAACAAACATAATAAAGTACTCTCCAATAACTCGCATTATGGGAGTTATTGACACACATCCACACTGCTTACCGCCTCCGCTTCCACATAATTTTAAATAATTATGTTTAATTTCTCATTATTACTTTACGGTTTATGCGTACCTATGTTTACCTACTATGAATAAACCATTAACAACAAGCTTTTTTCAATGAGATAAACTTAAACTGTCAAAGTACCACAAAAATAAGAAATAATTGACGAAAGTGGATCATAAAGAAACGCACAGAGAGGACATTCAATTCGTGCATCATTACTAATTGCAACCCAAACCATTAGCAATTGGTTAGATAACGAAACCTAGCGTAAATAATTTTTGAATCACTCCGTAGCGCTCCATACAGACGAAACCACACATCCGCACTGCTTACCAATCCACGTAATCCACGTATCCCCTTCCACGTAATTTTTTATCATTACGTTTAATTTCTCTTTATTTATGTGTGTATCAATGTGAGTCTACTATGAAACAGACAAGTACCTACCTATGCAAGAAATAAATAAACAAATTTTCATTAAAAAAAACTAACAGTTAAAGTATCACAAAACTAAAAAATTGTTTGGGAAATGGGTCATAAAGAAACACATAGGGAGGAAATTCAATTCGTGCATCATTACCAATTGTAACCCGAACCATTAGCAATGGGTAAGTTAAAGAAACCCAGTGAAAAATACTTTTCAATCACTCCATAATACTCCAGACAGACGAAACCACATATCTGCACCGCTTACCGACTCCCCCTTCCACGTCAATTCATATCATTACGTTTAATTTCTCATACCGTGTGTCTCAGTGAATTTTTATCAGCCACCAGTGACTTTATTAGATTTCATTCAGTCTGGAGATTTGAAGATTGTCTGCGATTCTGTGTAATATTGGTTTAGATTTTATGGATGTTGAGTAAGTTATTATTTTAACTTATGTTTTGTATGGTCTGGTTACGAATAAGCTGATATATGTGGAAATTGGGAATTTCTTAGCAATAAAATCAGAGTTTTGTTTTTTGATGGTCGCAAGCGTGACTACTGAGCGTGGGGTCCTGGATTTAATTCCCAGGTTGGGTTAAGTGTTAATAGATTTGTCCATTAGGAATTTCTTAGCAACAGCCCGGTGTTTGAAAGTTGACGGCGTGACCCCCGGGCTTCGGAAAGCACGCTAAGCCGTTGGTCCTGCGCCTGATCTCTCTCTGGTCTTTGTCAGATTACGTGCCGTCCCATCGGACTATGATAGTGAGGGAAGAAAGAGTACAGCTGTGTGTGCGCAAACGCTTGTGCTCTATAATATCTCCCGCGCCGAAGGCTAGTCTCCGTTGAGATTGGCCGCCATGGCCGAAATACGGTCTGGATATATTATGTATATATATATCTTGTGGTTGGTCTTCTTCTCCTTCTTCTGCCGTGGAATGTACGTCAGTATTTAAAACAACGTGTTTAAAGATCCCCATCCTGCACCCTGTAGTCTGAATTTGTGCCCGGTTGATGGCAACAAACTCACCCCCTATTACTGGGACTATATATTTATGGGACTCAAACATAACTGGCTGAATCTGAAAGTACTTCAGGTTCTTACACCTCTGCCTAACCCTTCGGGGATTACAGAATAAACGTGATGTTATGTTATGTTATAAAATTATCCGATTTTATGTCGCTCATCCTTTAACATTAAATAATTTTAATTTAACACCACAATCTTCAAAATAATCCCTCATTCTCTACGCTCACAATCAAGCTAATAGCGCCATATGCCTCAATTATGAACTCAAACAACAATCATAATGTCGCAAAGTACTCCAAAGTGCTAGACGTATACATGTCCTCACGATTTCCATTACATGCAAAATTACCTTCCGACCCATAACTCTTATTTCAAGGTAATAAGGTTCAGTTTAGAAGAAATTTGGAAGGATTGAGACGTGTATGCCAACCTCATTCGTACGAAATTGCCGTCGACAGTTGTGGTTTTCTGATGCGGGTGTATTCTGAATAGTTTTTTTCTGTTTGTGTATATATCTATTCCTTATTTAACCTCTAAGTTTGAAGAGTTCATTATTATTAGGAGCCATACTACTTCGCACTGTCAGATCAAAAAACATAGAAAGCCAAAATTTACAAACTTTATTATTGTCTCCAAATTAATTTCAATGCTATTAAAATTTTAATGAAGAATTGCTTTTCTTTCGTAGTTCTTCCGGGAATCCGAAAAGAGAACTCTTGCTATACCCTCATATGTATGTATATATTTTAGAATATAGTGAATTTGGAACAATGTATACGAGTATTAATGATTACATCCTGAAATGAGCCCGTGTGACCAATGCTTGTGTGGCTAATGCATTTTCTTTGGTGTAGGACTAATTAATTCCATCAATCCAAAACTTGAGTACTAGGCACTGGGTGTACCAATCTCCCTCCTACTTTAATCTTCATCAACCTCCTCCCCTTAACCCTATTTCTTCGGGGTCGGCGCACCACGTCTTTTGCCTTTCTACTCTAACTCTCTTTTTCTCTCTCGTTTGTCTTTCTTTAGGTTGCGTATATTTCTACTTATGCTTTTGTCCTCAGTTCATGAACTTTTCTTTCAGATATTTCTCTTTTCTCATCGTCTCTATGTGTGATGCCTTTTCTATCAGAATAAAGACTGTCCCAGTTGCTATCATACACTGGTACACACAAAGGTCAGTCGATCACTCGTGACATGGGCATGACCGGTATACGTTCATTACGTTGTTTCCTTATAAGCTGTCGGTTTCGGTATTATGCAGACTGTTGTTTTTAATATCATATGTGCCAGCGTTGTACCTATATATTTTTATTTGGGGTCAAACACCAGAAACAGATTTTGTAATAGGTAAAGTGTATTCATAATTGTCATGTGGACAGTCCAGGATTGCTGTGGTGGTTTTTCAAGGAGGCCTATATCCAACATTGGTCTTTGTTGCTTGATGATGGTGTCTTCATGCCTTGTCTGCTTACTTATATCGTCGCTCGCATGACTAAAATTCCTATCTCATTTTTTATCTGTATTGATTTGATTGAGATTTTTAAATATTTTTTTTTGAATTAATGTGACATCGCCTTTCAAAATGGTTACATATTGAGCTCCAAATAACAGAGAAGCGACGGTTAGTGAAAAATGTAAAGAATCACGAATAGAAAAATGTAGTTGTCCTAACTCAAATCAGCTAAAAAACGAGATAGGACTTTTAGTCATGCAAGCGATGATATTTGATCATCAGCATAACAAAACAGCTGCCAAAGAGTTTTCTGAAGTCCATACTGCTTCCCAAGCAAATATCAATTCATTTGCTAAATGTGATAGCTTTATTTTACATCCGGTCACACATAATCTACAATACGTTATTCTTACCGTAGCATATCCTTCTTAAGAACAAAAAGAAAACAATAAACCTATGCAATATTAACACCGTTACACAAATGAGACTTCGTGTGCTATTGCAGTCTGTCTGTCGCGATTAGCTGTGACAAAGAGTTTAAGCAGACGTTGAAGTAGAGTAGGTAAGTAGGATATATTACGCGCTAAGGTTCCACTACGGACAGAAGAACTGAGGTGTGTAACGAAGAAGAGGAATCATTTAAAATTTTTATAGAATTCGTCGTCAAATACAATTTAAAAGATCAATTCAAATAGTGGTAGCAACTGTTAGTGGGTTTCTCAATCTGGAATTTCTCAGTAGCAGCCCGGAGTCTGGATTTGTTTCCGGTTGATGGCAATAGAGCTTAATCAAAACTGGTGAAAAATTTAGGTTTACTATAAATACACCTCTGCTTAATCCTTCAGGGAATCCAGACGTGATGTTAAATTATCCCATAACAGACTCATGCTAATAATATGTTTTGTGGAGTAAACTCAATAAAGTTGAATATATTAATAATACTCTCCATCACTGTAGAATGTGAGCATCTTATATTATTATGACAGTCATATTATTATATTGACAAAAGGAGCTATTCAAATTCAAACTCAAAGCATTTATTTCAATTAAACCATTTACAGGCACTTTTGAATTGTCAAAGAGTCGGTCAGTTAGTCAGAAAGTTGAAGCTGGTTGCCCATTCAAAAACGTAGATCTCTATCTAGTTCCCTGAGGATCTCCGGTTCATAATATGATTTTGTCATTTTTAGTTTCCATCTCCCATTCCAAAATCTTCCTACATCCTATACCAGACAGGT
Source organism: Griposia aprilina (assembly GCA_916610205.1). NCBI lineage: Eukaryota > Metazoa > Arthropoda > Insecta > Lepidoptera > Noctuidae > Griposia > Griposia aprilina. The sequence continues at coordinate 17,333,666 of OU744302.1, forward strand.
TGACGTTTCTTTCTTCATGTTTCCATCATGGCGACTTTATTAAACTCATTAGTTGTGTGTTAATGTTTAGGGAGGGCTCTGCACATTGTGGTTGAATTTACAAGGCTCTGCAATGTCTCTGGATTATAGAGGCGCTGTGTCATTACGAGGTTGTGGTGCAGACAGAGGTGCAGCTGTGATTGCAAAGTTGAAGATGTTTTGTATTAAGGAAACTGGAGTTTTTTAGGAGAATCATTCAAAATACTCGTATTATTTTCTCTGCTGGGTCTCCAACTATCCGGGTAGAAATTTGAGTTATTCTTAGTTCTTAACATAACATGCCTGTATTACCCGAAGGGTAAGGCAGAGATACACCTATAGAAGACCCCCATTTCACCAGTTATGTTTAAGTCGCATGTAATAGGGGGTGAGCCTTTTGCCATCAACGGGGCACAAATTCAGACACCGGGCTGCTACTGAAAAATTTCAGATGGAAAAACTTAATGACACTGTGCCCGACCGCGACCCGGAAGTCAAACCCAGGACCTCATGCTCAGTGGTAGCACCGTCGCGACTGCGACAAACGGAGCAATATTTTATAGTTCATGCCAATAATAATGAAATGGTGCGAGGAGAAAAGCGAGATGGACCTAGTGAGGTTTCTCCGTGAATATAAGGAAAAGTAATTACTTTTCAAGTCGGTGGTTAATTTCAAAGTAAGTGCAAAAGATCTAACAAGTAATATGACCATCAAAAACAAAATCAAGTTAAAAACACAGTGGAATATTCTCACTATTTCAAAGGTAATTTTGTTGGTAGTCATAAGGATACCTACATTACATATACTAAATTGCTTTAATATTGTCTCATTTTGTGCTCAGACGAGGACAAAACGTTTTACAAAGATTACGGTAGGATAAGTTAAGTATATGTATTTGATTATCTCATTCTGATGTGACAAACAATTTGTCTTAAAAGTGTTTGCAATAATGCTCAATTAGGTTTTTGCTAAAGTTACTTAAACAGTTTTATTTTCTTAGGACTAATGCCTGGCCCAGACGCGTATATGGCATCTATACCTTCAGCCAACGCTCTATACAATAAAAATATATACGCCCGTGTTAAGAATTACAAAATATACCCGCCTGCAACATTTTACTGGGGTATTATTTCATGTAAGACAACCTCATTTTGCTATAATGTATACCCGTTTCAGTGTCTCGCGCGAAATCCTAAATCTGAAAGTATACCTGATATCAACTCGGCCAGAGACGTCACAAAAGTTAGCTAAAGGTACGCTTTAATAAATAAATTTTCGATGTCTGGATTTAAAAAATATACATACACGACAGCAGCACGGCTCTGACGTCATGAGCGTTGTGTGAAGATATAGATTCCATATACACGGCCCAGACAGTGACCACAATAAACAAATAGTGAATCAGAACCACTGTTTTTTGGTGATATCATTCTCTCCCGATAATATCGGATACAAATCTACTCATACAGCTTTACATCACAGTATTCAGAAAAGTAGACACAGCTATTTCGTGGCACCTCGATGGCACACATTCCAAATCACAGACAATTTACAGACACACGTGACAGGTACAATCATTTGGTATTTATTGTCGAAAACAATCATCTTAGGAGATAAACCTAACATTAGTGACATTCACACCTATCTTCAGATCTCAATGCCACACATCAAAATCGCATTTGTTCATGTGAAATTTTAAAACAATGCATTTTTGGACTTCATTAAAATACGCTTACCGTTTCGTGATAAGCTCGTCATAATATTCAAAGATTTTGAAATAAATGGATGGTTTTTTATGTGTGCTTGTGCGGTGGGGCTCTTTTCACTTCCTTTTTAACCGACTTCAAAAAAAGGAGAAGGTTCTCAATTCAACAGTATTTTTTTTTTATGTGTGTGAGTTCAGTACTTTTTTCTAGGTAACCCGATTTATATGTTTTTTTTTTTTTTTGTACGCAACGGCCCTTAAAAATTTGATCAAGTTCTGACCAGCAGTTTTTGAGTTATCCTTAGTACTGCGTATTTTTTCCACTTAGCTTATATTGATGATGTTTTAATATTTTCTTGTCACTGTTAAAAAAAAAAAAAATGAAAACCGAAGACACCGACTTCTGAAATTAAAGTTATTTTTCACTTTTTTCATGATTTTTTTGGAAGTCGGTTGTTATTTTGTAAAACAGTTTTATAATATAAAAATGGTATTGCACATTCGCACCACTAAATAAATATCGTTAGGTACAGTCAAGGAATGATATTTTTAGCACTGTATTTATGTACTACAGGTTATACACATACTTATAGGTTTATTTTTGCTTGCCCTTATTAATTTTCCGATCAAGTTTCCTGTCATCTTCCATATAAATAAAAATCAATTGCCAAAAATCTTTGTCCGCGAATAAGCGGCTACGCCTATTTGACTGATTATATTTTGTTGTGTTTGTAATTGTCAGGTCATGTTTTATATGAAAGATTTTTTTCTGGAAATCCTTCGGGACTGTCGGAAATTTAGATGCTATTTTTGTATGAAATTCACCCCGGGCGACGCCGAGCACGTACAGCTTGTTTTACATGAAAATAACCGGTCGAAAAGGTGACATGCGCCCGCTATGCAATGTGGGATAGAAAGTGTTTGAAAATTCCTTAACATATTTGCTTCTTGACCGTAGACACATAGCTTTCTTCATGTTACATTCATAACTCACGCCTTCTTCCCATGTGGAAGATAGAAACTACAGAAAGCCACCTGCTACGATCCTTACATACTCCTTTTGCGTCACCTCACCTTTCTGAAGAACATCACCAATAAGGTCACCATATTATGTCCTCCTAAGGCGTCCTCTCCCAGCGTTTTCACTCACATCTGATACCTTTTGTTAATCGCCTTTCATTCATCCTCTCAACATGACCAAACCATCAAGTTTACTCTTTTTAATTTTTTGTCACTACATCTTCTTTTAAACTGCACCGTTGCCTTATCACATCATTCCTCAGTCTATCATTCATAGTTATAGGACTCATGTTATTGGGTAGCAACCAAGCGCCCGGTTGATGTAAGTGGACATCTGCAATTAGACTTTAATAGTTCAAGTTCCTTTCTATACATGATATCTCACATTTAAATACCTACGTTTATGTTTTTTTTAAGTAGACTTCTAAGGCCTTAATTGGAATAAACGACATCTAGTGATACATAGTGGAACTGTTTACACTCTTCAGACGGCTGCTATATATAACAGGTGAGAAGATGAACCCAAAGCGCAATTCCTAAGTACAAGTTTGGATTGGTAGATGGCGGTAACAACTGTTTCGTATCAATGAAAATAAGTTTCTGTCTTTACTTTGTTTTTTCTTAATAGAACGACCTCGTTAGTCTAGCTAGTTCCCGCATGCGTTACTACTGAGCATGTCGTCTTAGGTTTGATGCCCAGGTGAGGCAGATTTTCATTCGGTTTTCCTACCAGGAATTTCTCAGTAGAAGCCCGGAATCTGGATTTGTACCCGGTTGGCAGCAATTCGTTTCTTTTATGTCATTTTTTTTTTTGTTATGCCCATGTTTAATCAATATACGCAAAAGGCCCCGTTACATAGGACTTAAACATTACTGGACCTAATCCTTCGAGGAACACAGGAATTTTGAGTCAATATCTAAAATCTGACCGGACAGTCTATTGGAAGATGACTCGAAACACAAAATGTTTAAATATTGAAATGAAACTGCAGATAGTACAAGTATGATAAGCATTGAATATTCACTAATAGTATACTAGATGCAGTTTACTATCTCCTATTTTGACTATTATTAGTTTTACGCACGGGCCGTAGGATGGATAATTTTCATGATTTTTTAAGTTTATTCTTTTACAATCTCAATAGTACTAAGCAAATATTCTCGTGTATGGCGTCTATTCAACTTACACAACACACCATATTATTTTCCAGACGGTAAAAAATTTCATCCGGTATAGCAAAAATACAATAAAATAATTATATAGGTACAACATAAAGCAAACAAAAATACAGACTCAAAAGATACATACTTAGTACTTAGAGGTGATTCGTGCAACGAAAAATAATTAACCATCAGTCAGTACATTTTCATCCTAACTGCAATTCATACTGATAAAGCTGGAATTGATACTTGATATCCCAAATCAGTAAAAGTAACCTTGGTCGACAGAGTTCGTTATTTCCCTCCTATCAATCATCTTTCAGATAACAAAGCTTTCACGGTAATGGACTACCTTAAACCAATGTTATCTCGAGTATGGAATATTCGCTCCCTATGAATATTCAGTAATAATATTTACAGTTCACAGGACATGTTTTTGGTGGTACTGGATATTTTGGTGAAATTGGAAGAAAAACAGAAGAAATACAAGGTGAAGATTTGCCTGTAGATTATTGTGCTAAAGGTAAATAGGGAAAGTTTAAACTTGATTTTATGGTGACTATGTATTTCAAGTTATATTACAGGTAGCGTGTTAAAATATTGAATGGCCTGACTTTTATGAAGATAAAGTGACAAACATGGAAAATCCTGAAGTGGATGAAATAGACTGGGAAAATGTGAGTTACTTTTGCTCATCATCATTCATCTGCTCTTATCCCAATTTATTTGGAATCGGCGCAACATATCCTTTCTTCCATACTGATCAATAATTCATCATCTCGGTAGTCACCTCCTTTCTAGCCATATCATCTACTACTTAGATTTGCGTCTGTAGCATCATCATGTATCTACTAAAAGAATCTAACAAATTTCAAAATCGCTAACCCAAACAACTCTCGACAACTCATAAATAGAGGTTTTTATTAAATTGTACGAAATAAGGCATAAAAACGCGATAAGATAAGACTACAAATCAATACAGAGAGATTAATTCAAGTCCTACAATGAATGAATATATCTATTTACAGTTTGACACATCACAAGAGCTATTCCCGAATACACTATGGCACGTAAAGCCAGCCCAAGAAATTGCTTTGAAGACTACAGCAATGTTGGTGATAGGCATAACAGGGATCTTTCTGAATTCAATAATTTTAATCGTGTTGATTAGGAACAAATGGCTGTGGTCAGCCAGTAACTATTTGATCGGGAACTTAGCGTTGACAGACTTGCTCACGCTGATTTTGTGCCCCTGGTTCATGCTTGTCAGGGACTTCTTCCAGGCATATGTTTTGAAGAACTTTGGCTGTCGGTTTGAAGGATTTTTGCAAGGTATGTCTACTTTTTGGTACTGCTATTATTTTCAAAGCGATTGCCTCTTCACGGTGTCTACCTATTTATTTTAGTGACTCGACTTTTTAGGTCTCGCAATAATTATATGTACATTATTTTGTAGCTGTTTTTAGTTTTGTATGTGCTTAGCTAAAATGGTTTCAGTTATGGTTGAATAAAATTTAATAAAGATGGGAAAAGTTGTAATTGCCACGATAAAGTTGAAATATCTAATGATTCTTACTTAACAACTCGCTTACTGTTTCGAAATTTTCAGCATCTTTCCTACTATCAAGTGTGTGTGCGATATTGCTGGTATCTTATGACCGTCTCGCAGCTGCAGCTCTGACGGCAGAAGCGAGGGTCACTATAAAAGCCGCTCCTATGATAATCATAACAACATGGGTTGGATCCTGTGCTTTATCCCTGCCATGGACATTGAAGAGGGAATATGTAGTAAGTTTAACATGATACGACTCTTGAGACCATTTATATACTGTTTAAGCCTGCTGGGTATGTGTTGCTGTAACTAACCTTTGTCCTGAAGTTTCTTATATAAATGATTTTTTTAATTTCTATAATATATGGTTAAATAAGCAATGATTGACTGATATATAACAATATATCCGTTTTCATGTAAAGAGAGAAAGGGAGATCTAAGCCCAATCATTGATAGAAACTTCAGTTTCAGTATCTCTTACTCCTCTCTTATCGATCTCAATTTTTTCTTAAATTGATTAAAAAATTTAAACAGGCATTTCTTGGTCTTTTCAGGAACGACCGTGGAAAGACTATTTAGAGAGTTTCTGTGTAGAAGATGTGCGGGTACTTGGCATTTATTGGCATTTCTTGTTGATGCTACTGGTATGGGTGCCACTGGGGTTAATGGTTGTCACTGTAAGTTCGTAATTACTTGCAAATAGCACATACATTTTTTTATAGCTTAGGTTAAGGCCAAAAAAATATTTAATGATAAGATTCCTTAAAGCCTCCGTCGACAACGAATTATTTTTAACAACAACAGCATTTTATTTAGATATCTAACAGTACAGTATCTACCCGGATGTAGAAATGTCGTAATTGTATTTCGAATTTTTGAAAGAAAGTGACTGTCATTGATCTGCATATGAATGAGAGGCGAGGTCCAGCAAAGCCGTTCTATTTCTAAAAGTCGATGCAAAAATATATGTATCTTTTTTTTTTGCACATATTATAACTCTGTAGTAGCTTTTGCTAGCGGCTTCACCCGCGTGGATGTCGGAAAATATCCCACGGGAACGTACTACCAGGATTAAAAGTACCCTGTGTTAATCCAGGTAAGCAATGTATTAATTCCGTAATACATTGTTTTCATATAACTCTTTTGGTTTACGCAGTACATGCTAGTAAAGCTCCCAGTCGGCATGATATTTTCCGATATCTTGAACAATCATCGTCATATTCCAGGCACTTTACACAAAACCTTAATGAATTACACATGATGGTAAAAACCGAATGAAATTCCGTTCGGCAGTTTTTATGTATATCGCGTTCAGACAGACAACCGCGGCGGCGGCGGAGGGCTTTTTTTATAATGTATAGTGATTCTGTATATTCCACAGTACGGTACAATAATGTGGCGTCTAGAATGCAGTGTTCGAGAGCTATCTTCCCGTGGAGGCGGCCAATCTGTTGCCAGGGCCCGAAGTCGGGCATTAAGGATTACTGCCTGCGTGCTCATAGCTGGTGTTACCTGCAGAGTCCCATACACTGCTCTCATTTACTGGAGGAACCGCATGAGTTTGCAAATTAATGCTGTAAGTATCGTAATAACTAGAAGATACTTCAATCAAGAATGAACCGTCTGATTTGATCAGGCCCATGAGCAGCTTCGTAAAACAGTCAATTGTTTTTGTTTGTAACCTGCAAATCTGAAAGCGTAGGCTAGTGCAAACGCTTTCAAAGCGTTTCGTGTTTATACAACGACTTTCAACAGTATTCACGTAAGGTTTTCGTTAGCTTATGTCAATGGGATACATTTCTGACTTGAGAGTGTCACTTTATCTAAGCCCTCGATTCATCAAAATTGCATGAAAGAGAGCTTTGATTATTCATGAAATTGAATCGATATTTTATCTCATTCTGATCTTCAAAGTCCTTGTCTAACATGTGGCGTGAAGGCGTGAGTTTATGTATTTGTAAAACATGTTCTTCTTTCAGGTCGATGGTAGCTATGAAATAATGTGGTTTGCTGCCAATTACCTCATGTACTTGAACTGTGCTGTAAATCCCCTCATCTACGGCTTCACCAACGCAAGGTTCAGGAAAGCTATGGACAGAACTCCGGGGATTGCCTGCTTTAAGTTCGGGTCCTGGTGTTGCATGTGTACCATGGTTAGTTCCTTTTAGCTGCTTTCGGTTAGGCAGAAACCCGATTTCGTATCTAAGTTCAGTCTAGTCAAAGATAGTTAGGAAAATTCTAGATTCTTTTATCTAGTAACTTGTACACTAGCTGCGATGATAAGATTTTATCAGGCCGTTGATTGAAATTACAGGCAGCGCTCTCATAATAGGTGCCCATAACATGGGTGAAATATCAAATTTAGAAAATGCCAAATTGCCGGCCATCGATATAATAACATTGTAATCTTTTTTGTTATTAAAGGCATGTCTGGTTTTTATCTAAATCTGTTAGATAGCTGAAGCCAGACGTAAGTAAATAGAAAGAGTCTCATAGCATTTTTCATTGTAAGCGTCATATTAAGAATTTAGTTAGTACGATCATTCACATTTAGTAAACGGCTTGGTATGGTTAAAAGCGAGAGAGATTAAAAGCGTGACTGTATACTGAAGTGTTTTTTATTTGGATATGCCAAGTGACTTTTCTTACCTACAGCTATGAAGGATGCCTACTAAAAAGCACGGAGAAGCCTCTGCGGCCGCTGCCATAGACGGTATTGGCAACGCTTTCCATACAAACTATGTAAGCGTATCAGTGGGCGTCACTATTAACTAACAGAAACTGTACGGCAGGTCACTATTCTGACTATAGAAATATAAAAAAAACTTATATCTATGACCCTGACAATACCTGTGACAGCCAAATTTGCGCTCTCTTTGCGCAGGCTTGAATACTATTAGCATTGGCGTCTCTAGTCTCTTCTGGGCGTCGCGTCGCGGCTATTCCGTGCTCTGTGATGCCACATTTGAAAATTTTATAAAGCAATAGTTTTCTGATTACAGTTCAACAAAAAGCGAATCAAAATAGTGGACAAGAATACAGAGAAGGTCTTTGTCATAGGAAACTCTCCAAAACCAAACAAGAGGCTCTCGAGAACAATAAAGAACATTCTGCACATCAAAAAGGATTCCGTGGAATTTAGCATTAAAGTCGATGAAGCTACAACTAAGCCTACTAAAATCACGCCTGTTAAAACTGAACAAATTTAAGAAAGAGAGAGAACTCAAATTCAAAGCATTTATTTGAAATAAACCAATCGCAGGCACTATTGAATTGTCAAGGGGTCGGTCGGTCAGAAAGATGAAGCTAGTTGCCCATTCCAAAGCGTAGGAGGTACCTCTGAAGAAGAACAGGCAAGAAACTCTACGGACACTTTTTTACATCAAAATATGGTTACAAAATATTGGTTACATCACTCATGTTGAAATCATGCATGTGAGAACGATAAAAAAAAAAAACAATTCAAATATTAAATTGAATTAAAATAACCCGTGGCAGCTAAGAGATGACCAGTCCCTACTGCATATTTAATAAACTACCAAAATTGTATATGGAACTGCCAAACAATTAATTTAAAGCGGCGTTATTCAAATGGCTTAAAGAAAAGTCATTCTATTCTGTTAATGGGTAAATAATCATTAACAGAATAGAATTCATTAGAATTAATAGAATCTTTTGAAGTTTAGATAGACTTCAAAGATTCTCATTGAAATTGACATCTTACTAGTATAGTTTGACAAATACTTGACATTTTAAATTTAATAACTATGATTTATGTACCAATTTTATTATCTTCATTTATTTAATTAATGTAACAATAAATTTGCATGCTAATACTAGCGAATTGTTTTAGAAACTGTTTTATAAACCCGACCACCTGTATGTACTACAATTCTTGCAAATAATTTTCATTTCATTTCATTTCTGACGGGCGCCCTTTCACGAACATGACTAAAGGAAAAAAAATAAAAAGGAAAAACTAAAGAAGATTTAGATGTTAAATAAAAATAGGCTTTAATATAACAGGCAATGATTATGAGTAAAGTGTGTAGCGGTATCAACATCGCCACATGCGAGCTACACGTCATACTGACGTCACGCAAAGCCTGCATCGCGCAAGCAGAGTCTACCGCGCGACTAGTACAACGTCCCGACATCAACCGTCGGGCAGTTGCCCACCAGACACGACACCCGTCTGGTCGGAGGATCCTCCCTTTTCTATAGAGTATGAGTGAACTTTACACCCTGTTCCTCATACCTCTATAAGTATAAGATTCTCATTCAAGAGGACAGAATTGCCATAAGAAACTGGCCATGTGCGTGTCGGACCATGCACAATGAAGGGTTCCGTAGTTAACAAATTTAACATTGTAGTTGAAAAACATGTTCTACCATTCTTACTGCAAACGTAGGTAGTTACGCACAATATTGAGAGATGTACCACATTTATTTTGAGACCATAGACTTCATAGCTTTTCCTGTAACCTATAACTATAATTTGTGAATATTTTTCAAAATTTTAGGCTCAGTAGTTTCAGGGAAAAAGTAGTTTCTGTAGGTAGTTTATTCTTCATAAAACTGGTCGATTGACTAGGCGATAAGACCGCCCGTTGTGTCACCCTATGCAAAACTTCTACATTTATATCTGTAATTTTTGTAGTGTACATAATAAAGAGTATTTTAATCTATTCTATTCGTTTTTGCTTGAAAACCAATTTCGTAAAACGATCGACCATACCGTTGACGGTCGATCGAACGGTCGATTTTTACTTGAAAACCAACTCGACAGTTAGATAGTTTCAACCTCAGTGCAGTTTCAATATTTACTGAAAGTTTTTATCAAAAATAGTAAAGCAAATACCTACGAGAGACAAGAGGCTAGAGTAGCAATTCTTTATGTAAAATTATAGACTATCAACACGTTTTGTCTGTGAAATGAGTAAAAAATAGTGTATCTACAATTTTGAATAAGCATTTTGAATTTTGCATAGCCAATAGGAATTTCGTATAGGAATATAGTACCTAACCTATGTTTTGCCGTCAATTATTTCATTTCTATTGAGAGAATTATTCAATGTATGTGACTTAGTATGTAAATAAATATATTGTATGTTTTATTAGTGTAATCCGTAAACGTATTTTACATTTTTACTTTTAGTTAAATGTAGAGTAGGATTACATACTTAATTTTAAATACACAACTTTATAATATATCCATAGTGTCATATTTTATTACAACATTGTAACAATTTTGTGATTTTATTTATTTGGCAACATATTCAAATATCATAGAAATATGGTACTAAGACGACACGTTCTAAAAAAAAAATAGACTTGCTCACAAACACAACATGAAAAATATATAACGCCTATGTATTTATATATTTTACGTCTCATTAAGTTTGTTCATGAATAGTAGCATCCAAGAGATAGGTAAGCTCGTTTATCTTTGCTTCTAAAGTGTCTTTCATGTGAGGTTCTATTCTCAGTATGGTGGTTGCTTCTTGAAGTAGCACCAAGCTTTCCATCAGTTCATCCTGGAAACAAAAGAGTAAATTATCAAAAACAAGCCGAGTACCAAGATGACGAACTTCCATAAATGATAAATGATTTTATTTCTGTAAGATAGTTTTTACAAACACTTTGCAACGACAATCATATTTTTTAAACTAAATGAGGTCGGCGTTTCCTATCTGACTACTCTGAGAAGAAAGGCCGAAACAAACTCAGAAGTCACGGTCTCTTTTAAAGCCCAGACATAATCTTGGTCAGATAATGTAAAGACCATGTAGGTTAGTGTCTGAAATGGTCTCTTTAGGAAAGAACCAAATAGATTGAGTGGACCTGTCCAGTCCGTGCACGCATTTGTCAGTAATCGTGCAGCTCAACTTAAAACAGCGCAGCATAAAATTTTGCCGAACATAATGTTGTGTTATTTTGGGAGGGCTTGACCAAAGCTATCACCACCTAGAATACGTCGATCAATTTCTGGGACCTCTGTACAAGGAACCCTTGTGCAAACTTTCATATTTCTAAACCTTACGGTTTAGGCTGCGAATTGTCTGTCTGTGAGTTAATTTAAGATTTTTATCAAGTAGATTGCTTTGCGGGGGATGTGGGTAGCGCAGGAGCGGTCATGGTGGCGATGATTGGGAAGGACATGGGCCTAACAGTGATCTTAGAGAGAACCTAGAAAGCGTGATACTACATATAGATATTAAAAAAAAACACAAATGAAAAGCATACATATACAATCAATATACTTTTAAATGCTACAGAAAAATAATCTTATACATTTTATCTGACAAAATGCAATAGAAGCATCGTTTATTTTTATTTATTTATTTTACTTTAACATAAAAACGGCCCTTGGCCAATTACATTAGTTAAACATATAAAAAATGTACAATAAAAAAAAAAATACTATAATAAAGAACAGACGTATAGGTAACATAAATTACTAACAATAAATTAAATACTATTATTTTCACAAAAATGCAGGCACATTACCATTAAGTCAACAAACTTGTCTGCGAATAAATCGCAGTCCAGGTTGGCTTCCACAAGCTTATTTAACGCGGTCAATACGCGCAGTACGGGAGACGCAGCACGGGCTGCAGTCCGGCGCGACGGTAAACTTAGCAGCTGATGCTTTCTGCCACGGAGATAATTATCCGGTGTGTGGAGTCGAATCAGCTCATTATGGATGTCAGGAGCATCCGTTATCCCTCTGCAAATTTTAAGCATTACGCCTACCTGGTCGCATGCCCTTCTGGTCTCGAGCATATGATATCCCAGACATCCTAGGAGGAACTTGGTAGGATATAGATAGGGATAATAACCGCGAGTTCTCCTGTAGAGAAACCGCAGGAATGCTTTTTGCACTTTCTCAAGAAGAAGCGCATACTTTGCTTCATGCGGATTCCACACAGAAGAACTAGCTTCTAGCTTGGTTCGGACAAGTGTGCTGTACAAAAGCCTTATTACTTGCTCGTTGCGGAAGTCACGAGCATTGCGGAGAACAAATCCTAGTCTTTTAAATGATTCTTTGGCGACAGCAGAGACGTGGTCATGAAAAGTAAGCTTCTGGTCAAATGTGACACCCAAGTCCTTCATGTTGGTTGATCTAGTTATTTTAGTACCATTTAATTTGTATTCGAAATCAATTGGGTGTCGCATTCGACCAAAAGTCATTACATAGCATTTGGACACATTGAATTCCATTTTATTCTGAACTCCCCATTCATATATGGCATTTATATCATTTTGTACAGCTTCGCAATCCGATACGGTGCCGACAACACTATAAAGTTTGAGGTCATCTGCGTACAGAAGGCACTCAGCAAATCTTGTACAGGATGGCAGGTCATTGACCATCAGCAGGAATAGTAGAGGCCCGAGAATCGATCCCTGACTTACGCCAGAGCGTGTGTGGTAGGGACGAGATACGTAGATACCCAGTCTTACAAATTGCTGACGGTCACGGAGATAATCAGCTAAAAGTCGGAGTAAGTTTGGACAGAAACCAATGGCACTGAGTTTCAGGAGCAGGATATCATTATTAACTCTGTCGAAAGCTTTACAAAAATCAAAATAAAGTACATCCACCTGCCGCTTATTGTCAAGATGTTTTGATATGTACTCCGTAATTGTCAGTAGGTTAGTATTGACAGACCTCTTGCATCTAAAACCGTGCTGGTAGTTACATAAATACTTTTCAACCTGGGAGTAAATAAGTTTATGAAGAACATTTTCAAAAATCTTAGCTGGAGATGACAATATAGCGATAGGTCGATAGCCCTCAACAGCTGATTTATTAGTTGTCTTGGGAATGGGTGTCACTCGTGATACTTTCCAGTGGTATGGATATACGCCTGCCGCTAATGACATATTAAAAATGTGACATAGAGGAGTGGAAAATAATTGTTTGAAATGTTTCAAAATAAAAGGTGGAATACTGTCGGGCCCTACGGAGCTTCTGGGTTTTAATTTATTGATACCGTACTGGACGTCATCAGGAGAAAACTGGAAGATATTTATGTAGTTACTGTTGGAGTTAGTTTCATGATTGTTAATACATGCTGCATTTAGCAGCGGAATTTCTGGAAGAAACACGCTTGCAAAAAAATTGGCAAAAGCTTCAGCAGCTGCTGCTCCTGAAAAACAGTCACCATTATAGTTGACGCTAGGCTCAAAACCTCCTTTAGACCGTAAGCTGTTAACATGTCGCCAAAATTCAAGAGGGTTACTCTTAATATTATTTTCTATGCGCGTAATATACATACTGTAGGCTTCTGCAGTACGACGCTTTAAGGAGTTTCTGAGATCTGCAAAACTCTTGTAATCATCACTGCAATTGGTACGCTTCCAGCTTGCATGTTGTTTTAGTTTTAGTTTGATATCACTAATGATTTCAGAAGTAAACCAAACCGGATATCGTTTGGCAGTAGAATTGGTACGATGCTTTTTAGGCATGCAGCCATCGAATATTTCGTAGATTATATTATAGAATGTACTTACAGCGTCATCAACGTCGCAAGCCCGTAAAACTGGTCCCCAAGAAATTTCGGAAAGGGATTGATAAAGTTGCTCAAAATCACATTTGTTAAAATTCCAGTCTTTAGCTGGATCTATGTTACTCGGTTCAATAGCATCCGATCCACGAGCTGATTCGACCTTTATTTCTACGCTTAATGGAGGATGATACGCATCAGGTGGCACAAATCCATCCACGCTAGTAACTATCGCGCTTTGGATGCTATCCTGGACTAAAATTACATCCAAAATTCCTCCGTGGCTATTAAGAATTGCGTTTTTTTCGTGAAAGGCACAAAAAGATACAAAGTAGCAGTAATAGTTTTTAACACAAGTTGAAGCACTATTAAGATTAATGTCACCCATAATAATTACAGATCCTGTATAACTGTGTACGAAACTTTCCACCTTACAAAACCACTGCATATATTCTTCATCACTAGCGCTAGGCTTAATATACACTACACATATGAGAAATGGATGACCACGCCAGGTAAAAGATGCCCACAAATCCTCCCCAAAATCAGTCTCATACTCCCGTTTTCTGCGCAATGCAACAGGTGGTCGCGCAGCGAGCAAGACGCCTCCGCATGGCGTACTTCTGTCACGGCGTAGGACATTCCAGTTACCACTTTCAAGTTCAGGGTCCTGAACGGAAGAGTCCAGGAATGTTTCTGTAACTGCGACGAGGTTGTAGTTTGAGATGGCGAGGTTGTTCCGCCACATTGAAAGTTTGGTTTTTAGTCCTCGAACATTCTGGTAGAAAGCTATAATACGACTAACTTTGCTGCGTCGCCGATCGGGGGCCACGAAAGGCACAATATTAATTTTATACAACACAAATATTTTAAACAAGAGTTAGATATACTTCAAACTTAAAATAACAATCCGAACATTCTTAGTAAAGATTACATTATCCGAATCAGGCTCCCGCAGACAGGCGCGACTCGACTCTTGTGCAATAATTTCTATGAAAACTTCATGGAAATTGTTCTACAGGTGACGCGTCGGGCCTGTCTGTCTGGGAGCCTTTACACTTTTTTGAAGTGACAAAAATGTGCAATAAGACAGATAGTGGTATAAACATGTTTTTATGATAATATCATGTTTATCATCACGCTATTAAAATAGGCTGCGATGTCATTACATGAACATTTATTTAATCTGGCAATGATCCAAATTGTATGAAACGTAATGTAAGAACAGAATGTTGGGTTATTATTATTATAAATAGATAGGAAATGTTGCTTACTAGACAGTACTAAATGTTAAAAAATAGATTGGAATGTAGAATTTAGTGGATGAGTACAATTAAATTACCAACTGTAAATTCTAACGAGTAACTACCATTGAAAAAAAAAAACAAGTTTATTTTTGCTATTAAGTCTTTTTAAACAAGACGTTGCTCTAAAGCTTGCAAATTGAATGGAACTTTTTTTCATTTTTTTTATACTTTCGTTATCTCAACAATTTTCTTATTTTCTGCAGTTTTCAAAAGATGTAAAACTCAGAATTTTATCAAAACGCTCAAAATCAAGTGCAACATACACCTTTTATCAGAAAGGTGTATGTGTGTGTGTGTATTACTTTTACTCGTTTCTCTTATTAACTGATTACCTATATCCTCACCACCTAACTTTAACATGGTAGCAGAGCGTTGAAAGTTGCGAGAGAAGAAAAGTAAAATTATTCTAGCAGAAGTGTACCTAGACAAATCTATCCAAAATGGATAAGGCTATAGCTGAAGCCTCAAAGGTACAACTAGTGCACCTAAACGGAAACATCTACAAGCACTGGAGGTATAGGATCGAAACGGTATATGTTTATATTTAAGGGTGTGGTAGAGACTATTACACTGAACAACTTTTTCCATGGGATCAAAATTGTAATCGCGAAATAATCATCAACTGTCATGTTTACGTATCTCGCAGCTGTCAGATTGCCATTTTCTTTCGTTACTAGCGCCGTGCGACCATCTGATAAAACACCGGCCCATACGTGTACAGAACCTTTTTCTTCGAAACATGTTCGTGTAAAACGTTTTCCTGGCCGTCGGAACACTGGAAGTCTCCCGTCATAATTATACAACCCAAATCTCGATTCATCAGAGATCGTTACTCTGACCTATTCCTCCTCACCCCATTTGATGTGGTCACGGGCATATCTTATTCTTGCAACTTTATGATGCCGTTCGAGTTTTGGGCCATTTGCTAGCCGGTGAGGCTTTAAATTGACTTCTGTAAGACGTGTTCTGACTGTCCTCTCACTCATGATTGGATCCCTTCGGGTCTGCAAAAGTTGTTGCTGGATTGCAACTCCCGTCTGATGTCGATTTCTTAACATCTTTGACACGTTTGTCTCTGGTATCTCCCCAATTGAACCATTAGTGATGATTCTGGTACATTCCTTGGGGTTGAGAGTCATGATGATACCTTTATTTACAAGTCAACGTCTACCGTAAGCACTTTTAGTTAAAAATTCGATAAGCAAAGGTAAAAAAAAAAATGGAATCAACGTGAAAATAATAAAAGTATTCAATTAGAAAATGTACTCTGTGAATATAATCCAAAATTATTCAACGTGACAAAACAAATTTCTACGTTTTTCCATGACTTGGAACAGGCCAGGATGTAATAAGGTTTTAATGTGCATTATAATACTGTTTTTAAGTTTTTTTTTTAGTTTATGAAACTATCTTGAGTGGTTTAGGAGATATTTAGATTTCTTTAAGCACTTTGCAAGTGGCTTTTTTATATTGCTAGTCAGTGTATAAATGTCAACTACGAGTAGTGCAGACTATTTGTCTCGCATATTGTAGCTATTAATACAGTGTTACGATGTTTAATCCAATTACTGTACTACATAATAAGATTAACAGTTTTTCAACAAAACTTTTTATATGTACGAATTACGAAAAAGTAAAGATTTATTGTATATTCCCGTTTGCGCATGCACTTTCTTATATTCACAGAGCGTTGATTCTGAGTTATGCTTATGTTTTGTTGAGGAATAAGAAAATAAATTGGCACTAAAGTCTAAGCGAAGACCACAGTGGAACGCATTTTCATACAGAAAAGTGTGGTACCAACGATCCGCCTGTAGTGTGCGATGGTCCTTAAGAGCGGGTAGTAACCAAATTGCCTATCTTCAATAGAACAGTTTCATCTGAGTATTTTACGTATACACACTACACACGAGATTCAAATTCAAATGGAAGGGATTGTGTTTTGTTTTCGCCGTGTTTGATGAGAAGTGTAGGCAAAGAGGCGCGGTTGAAACTAGTTTTTTTTCTGTCTTGCTGCGCCCTCTTAGAAATGTACGAAATTAATGTAGGAGGATTTTAGTAACGCGGCCGGCCCAATCTGAGTCAGCCAACAAACAAAAAAACAAGTAAATTCAGCAACAACATAGGTACCTACCTAAATCTCCTTGTGCCTGCCCTGATCCTAATTTAAATGGGGACGGGGAAACAATTATGCAATTCATAATCAATATGAAGTGCACAACAAAGCAATTTTTTTTATTTTTTTTATGATTTAATCATAACAGCGGAATATCTGACAGCTATTTGCGATGTTGCCAACTTTTAAAATGCACTCTGGAATAAATTAAAGAAATACTTTAAATCAATAAAAGACCTCCTACCTGAGCACCAGCTTTAGTCAGCTTCCCGGTTTCAAACTCCCTTTTTGTCTTCATTGTCATAGCGGCCTGCAGTTCCAGAAGTAGGGTTCCTCTGAACCTAGACCAGCCAGGTTCCAATTTATCAGCTATCTCCAATAATTCGTGACAGAGGTCCACCTTCCTCTCTACGAGTGCGTTGGGCAGTTCTACAAAAAAGTTTGGATAATTCAGAAGTAAGTATTCTCAAAAGAAGTATGCAAAGGTACACCTTTGCATACTTCTTTACTTCTACATAACATATTACATTATACATTCTTATTCATACATTATTTACTTCGTCTTCTATAAATATGTTAATGTCCACGTTCCACGTTTATTAATTCTGCATTTTTTAATTTTTTTATCATTCCAAGAGAAGTCGTTAGGTAGGTACATTATAGACGTTTTATTTTATAACTACCCACCCACATATGCAGTTAACACCGCAAGGTACACGTATTGTTTTCAAAGGCTGTTGGATAATAAAAATACTTAGATAATCGGATTTTTCTAATCAAAGTACACAATTTCACATTTGTATAGACCAGAGCTAATGACTTCTTGAAATAGCATTCCTCATTTGTCAGCGTTCCAATAATTTTATTGCAAGGAAAATTAGTTCAGGGATAGAATGTCGATAAAACGAGCTATTTACTTTACTAGTATTTACTGCTCGGTCTTGTAAGTAAAAGTGCGTTTGCCCAGCTTAAACACCTGACTTCGAATCTCAGTGCGCCTGTTTTACTGCCTTTGGATAAGTTCCGGTTAAATTATCTGGCAGATAATGTCTAAATAACAAAACTCAATCAATCAATCTCAACCTTTATATTAATATAATGTTGTTATACTTGTCATGATACTTGTTTTATTTTTTTATAATATCAATCAAATTATATTCCCTTCCAGTCAGACCCCAGGTGGCCCGCTAGAGGGCCATTACAATAGAAAATCAATTGTGTCTCATTAGCGATGTTTAACTGATTTTGTTTTGTGGATAGTGCCTACCTAGACACGGTGAAATAGATATCGTTTTTTTTTATAGGATATAATAATTTCAAAGGATCGATACTTATCGATATCCATTAGTAGGATTATATTAGAAATCAGAATTAATAACAGACCAGGAAAAACTTTAGTTAAGAAAAGTGCTCTTACTGACTTTGAATGACTGTGGGCGAACGATAATAATTACTTACAATTGCTAACTAGTTTTGCTCTTTAAAATGTTTACTTTCTTTAAGAAGTGCAAACGAGATGTTGTATCTGTGTTACATTTATGATTCTGATACCACTCTGATTTAATTTAGGTTAACACATATATTGTAAATACATGTCAATCACCGGATCTATTTTAACATCAACCGTATATCTGTACCTGTTAAACTATATCCTTTGTAGTTTCCATATATTTGTACCAATGCCAACTTGGCTTGCACTACTAGATGGTTGCTAGAATGTAACGTCTGACTGTACTTCTCAATGAAATCTTCGAACTCATTTGGAATCGTCTTGTTCAGCTTCTTAAGATCTTGTTTCAAAGCGTTATTGCCCCACACCATCTGCTTGCTTAAAATACTATGTTCACATTTCTCACACTTCCATGGTGCATCCTCGTCTAATGGATTAGTCGAAACCATCATTGATCCACGATTGTCAGTAGTCTGACCAAAAGGATTGTTACAAACGGAGCAGTATATATTACCCAGATGGGTTCCTAATTCTGTCGGGTCCTTACATCTGTCGCATTCGCAATCGAAGAATTTATTCGTCTGCAGATTCTTTCTCCGATCCAAAGTTCCCCACAAAGATTGAGTATAGGTAGCTGTAATCAAGTCACCCTTGGATATTGGTACTGTTGCTATTACAGCCAAGTGGAAGTCATCACCCAAAAATATGTGCCTCGTATTAGCTTTACAGCTATGGTCCATCATTGAAGCCGTCAAATAAATAGCCCGCAACCGTGTACACCCATCTGGCGATCGTACTTCAAAGGAGTTTGTGTCAAATATAGACGCGACCTTCAATATAGTTTCTTCATCGAACGGCAATCCAAGTACTTGAACTATGAATGTCACTAAATTAGCTCTTAAAACTGTATACAGAGGGGTGTTTATCCTATCTTCTAAATGAGACTCCAGATTCATAATGTTTTCATATTGGAGTGGGTTGGAGTAAGTCATCAACAGCACTCTAAGTGGAGATATTACACAGTAGGCTGCTTGAATTTTATTAGGACCTTGGTATTTTATATCACATTTATATTTTCTATCTGTCATGGCTTTGCACTCCGGTTTATGAACATCAGCACTTTCGCACTCGGCGTCACACATCGGCCAGTTGCACTTTGAACATTTGTAATAGTCCCCAAATTCTCTTGGGTTCAAGTATTTGCCGCATGTCAAGCAGACGGTTGGGCACGTGATTCTTGGTCCTATCACGGCTGGTTTCTCCTTAAGGATCATTTCACCTTGTTGTATGTCTCTTGTGGCAACCATGTGTCGTCCTAGCATATCTGAGTATTCGATTTTGAAGGCACGGCATTTGAATTTGTGTCCTTCTCTCCATCCTAGTTTCTGGTGGGGTCTGGAGCAGTAGTAGACGAGTTTGCAGCCTCCACAGATTTGGTTTGCGGGTTGTTGGCACACCTCGCAGGTTGGCATTTTGCGAATTTTGAGGCACTAATTATGAAGCCGCGATGCACGCCCGCTCCGCTTGGTATCAAACACAATACTTGTTCTAAATAGACAAGCATAATTAACAAGAGAGTAAAGATTCGGGAACAGTGCCAACAGAATTGAGTATTAATGCTGTACTCATTGTACAACATACGGCTTCAATGTCTGACAGTAATTATAATTTTAATTAGTTCACGTTTCACTTCAAAAACATTAAAGAACAGGTGGAAGTTCGTGAAAATTTGGTTTTAAATCTTTTGATTAACTATTTGTACCACCCACGATTATTTATTTAATTTATTATATATACTCGTACACACAGTAAAATAGATAGAGATTATTGCATATTTCTGGTTAGGGGCTTGTAATAGTTCAGCTGAAATTCATATTTCACCCCCACTTCCCCGCGCCTTGTATCTTTCTATCCCGCTCGCACTGTCAAACTGATTCGGTTAGGGTGAACTGAACTATTGTTGGAAGGATGCCAGAAATAAAATGATTAAACTTATGATTAATTTATTACATTAGTATAAAAAATTTGCTTTCACATTGTATTTACCTACAGTGTATATAAAATTATAGCCTTTTAAATGGGCAGGTAAATAATAAGTATAACAAAAAAAAACATGGGAGGCATTCATCTTTTGTATAGAAACAGCGACAAAATTAAATGGCGATGGATGGATGGATGGATGGGATGGATTTGTGGCCAGTGCCGACGTCTATACCGCCACAAACGAACTACGCAAGACATGGGACTGACGTCAAAATCCTACATCACGGAAGCAAAGTTTACTGCAAAATCTGCAATATACCGGATTAGTTTTCAATTACCAACCAAAGAAAATTGTTCTGCCGCCATACATTATCATGCTAAAACAGCGACAGCCAAACAAAATTACTTGTCTTTTTGCTGATTTTTTTGCCAAAAAATAGGCCAGCCCTCTGGTCACGTGAAGAGTCGACCAACCGCTTGGCGATTTCTCCAAAAACTAAGTGGGCACTCGGACCACATGGCCCTAGGTATTAGCCTAATACTCGTACGGCTGGAACATAGAAGTCCCAATAAGATTGGAGTATTTGCGCTGTTTGAGGTTTTACGCACCTGCAGTAGCCTGCTACAGCACAGCCCGCCGTGCTAGGAATATGGGATGACGCAAGGGAGTCAACACAATATGTTAATGAAATGAAAATGAATTGTTTTTTTTTAAATAATTATTTAAAACACAATTTTTAAATTATTATTAGACTATGAAGCCAAGGAGCAGCTACTGATTGATCCCTCATAATGTTTAATAATTTCGTGTTTTTGACTGTAACAAACTCTACACACTCACACTCTCACAATCATTCTACCTCTCCTCACACTTCACATGCACATTACACATACATTACACTATAAGTACCTACATTTGGAATATAAGTACCTTGGAAATTTTGAAATGGAATGAGGCACCTACCGACGATTATCCCTGTATGCACTGTGCAAGTGCACCCAAGAACAACCCCCGGTTGGTGTCGGACTATTGCAGGATATGGAAAAAAAGATATTGGACTATTGATTTGGGTCGCTTAAGTGGACTGGTTATCTAGGACTATGGAAAGACTATGGCCCCCAAATATGGCCTGACCAATGTTTTATATAAAATACAAAGATAAAATGGCAGGGGGTGACTTGCTCTCCTGCGAGGCGGCGAGCCTCCTTGCCGGATTGCCGCCGTGGGATCTGGAGGCAAAAGTCCTCGCGCACATTTGGGAGTGGCGCGAGGAGGCGAAACGCCGGGGCGTTACTCCGCTGCCGCGAGAAATCGCAGCACAGCGGACAGAGCTCCGGCGGGATCTCATGGCGGCATGGAGAGTGCGACAATTGCGGCGGTAAGTCCCCTCTTTGAGGAGTGGCTTGAGAGGCGCCACGGCGTCCTCACCTTCCGCCTGACGCAGGTCCTCACCTTCCGCCTGACGCAGGTCCTCACCGGACATGCCTGTTTCGGGAGGTTCCTGTTTCGGATAAGGCGGGAGGAAACGCCCGGGTGTTGGAATTGTGTGGATCGACCGGAGGACACGGTGGAGCATACGGTGGAGGTCTGCCCGGCTTGGGCGGAGCACCGCCTTGTACTCGTGGCGGCGATCGGCGGCGGCGATCTCTCGCTTTCGGCCCTGGTTCAGGCCATAGTAAGGAGCGAGAGAGAATGGGAAGCAGTCACCTCCTTCTGCGAAGCAGTAATGCTCGCGAAGGAGGAGGCGGTGCGCGTCAGTGAGAGGCAATCATTGCGCCCTCACGCCCCTAGTCGCCGTAGGAGGAGATACCCTGGGCGTCGGGAGTCGATAGCCGACTCCCGGCCACCGTAGGCGCGGGCCTGCGGACGGCGAGCAATGGGCAGCTCGCCGTCCGGTAAGGACCAGGCCCGGGTCGACGGCGCGTTGTATTCCACGCGCGCCTCAAAGAGTTGTAAGCATAATTGACGGGGTCCGATAGGGCCGATGCCTGCCGGGGTCGCGGATTGTTCGAAAGAGTTACCGTGGCCCTGGCGCACAGGCAACTGAAGGAACACGGGCGGGTTTTAGTCAGTAAGAGTCTGACACGCCCTTCCGCTCCGCCCAGAGCGGGAGAGGTCATTTGCTGATTTCCCATCCAAAAAACAAAAAAAAGGGGGTGACTTGCACACTCAATAATGGACCCCCAAAAACGGTCGCTAGCACATTGTGGTAGCGATAAGGGGGCAATATGTCCTGAGGTGCTTATGAGGAGTGGAGAGGTATCCCACCGCTATCAGGACAATCCCGCAAGTACGGTCAAGATCCCTACCAGCATCCTACTGGAATACTTCCTTCCTCCGAGCACGTTTGCTCCTGCGAATCTCCACTCAAGCCGGCCAATAAACGCAAGGAAGATGTGGGAGCTCCATTCCTCGTCAATGTTCACTCCAGCCGGCTAATAAAGGCAAGCCAGAGGTGAGGAACAAGAGTTCTCCCGGGAGATAGGGTACGTGGGGTCGCTACTACCCAACAGCTCGCCACATGCTGCCCTTTTACATTCAATTGAATTTTAGGCTGATTTAGACAGATTAAACGTTATTAAAAATATGGGGTCTTCCCCCTAGGCGCAGGCGGACCATGGCTTTACGTGCTTTTGGAGGCACGGGGGTATTAAAACACCTTCTAGTTCTAATCTCCGGCTGTGTTGTAACATTCATTAAGTTTTAAGAACAATGGTGAATTCTTATTTGAAATAAAATTGAACGTCTAAAATTGACACTTATAAGAAAGAAATTTAATTATTTATCTATGTTTTTTTTTAACTATCACATTATCTAGTTAAGGCCGAGTAAAAAAATAATGTTTAATGAAAAGTTATTTGACTACTTCGTTCGAAAAGATTAGAAAATTGTTGGTTGGATAGGTTTAGTATTGCCATTTTATATTTATTTTCCTAAATAGTAGGTATAGCGTAATTGTCGGGGTGCTGTTATCATTTTTAGGTTGTTATTATATTAACATGGAGTAAATAGATAAGTAACACATTTATTTTGTACCTATATCTAAGTTTATTCTGTGTTCTTACTTAGATAAGCATATTGCAGTAAAGTGGGAAAAATATCAAATTTTATGGCAATTCTGAACTAAAAAGACTAGTACCTGTATAAAGTCAAAAGGAAAAAATATAGCTTGGTTGTTGACATTGACAACCGTTGATAGCTTACGACTCTTGACCAGAAGTTTGCGCTCGGTCCTATGTTGTTTAAAAGTTCAACACTGAATATCTATTAATCTCCGCCTTCTCTAACGAAAAATCTTACACAATCTAGCTCAGAAAAAGACGCTGAGTTTTATAATATATTTTTCATTTAAAGACGTAATAATTTAATTTAAAATAAAACAATTTATGGGAAGCTGCCATTGTTCTTTATGTTTACTATAAATTTGTTAAAAATCTTATCCTCAAACCTTTCTCCAAACCGTTCTCTAAAAAATAAAATTATTAAATTATCTAATTAAACCAAAAAGTATTTTTCTGAACTCTCGAAAATAGGTACATTTACCTACCTAAATGTTTGACAAGTTTTTTATAAATGAAAACTACAACATTTGGAAAAAATAAAAATACGGATGGCTTATTTTTACAGGTAAATTTCATTTTACTTTAATACATAATTTCTTCAGAACATAAAACGTTGTCAATCGGGTATTTTGAGTGCAAGCGAAGTGACACAGGTTCCCCGTTTGATAGCCGAAGCGGTACTGACAAGTACTGAATCGGGGTCCTGTCGGACGGCAGGGCGGTCCAAGTTTTGAGTGGTTATATAACTTGATATTTGCCATCTCATCGCTTTACGGTTAATATAACGGTGAAAAAATAAAAAATAACGGATGGTATCAGCTTTAGGCATAATTCGATTAGCCTACAAAATTTCTTGACCTAATTTGAAAATTTTCATTGAATAATATCCATTTATTGTACGGTTCAGAGGTAACTTTGAGATTTCTTTGTATCGTGAAAATTGTATGCAATCGTGTATTGAAACACATAGTACTTAGTAGAAGTCCTTATCTATACTGCATATTAATTTCACTACAGCCATTCATGTTATGACAATTTTCGCAATCTGAGGTAATACAAGTCCTTAAATATTGTTTTCTTTTTATTGTTGGCATGACCTAAACTTTTGCTAACTCAGAGGGCCTAGACAAATGTCATTCGCTTCGGAGCGATTCTATTTCTACAATCGCTAACGCTTACGCTAATATTTGGCATCATACGAATCGAAAACTAGCGATAACGCTTGTCAAAAAGTGTCACTTGGCTACGCATTTCTATGGAAGTAATCGTTCGACACTTTCGATTCGTTTCATAAAATCGAATGATGTTAACATTGTCTAGCTAATTTCTATTCGTTGACCTATGATCACGTGATATTTCGATAGCTTATGTCAACCCCATACATTTTTTGGCTTTTCTACTAGCGTCATCGCTAATCGAATGTTACTTTGTCTAGGCCCTCTGTTCTTCATTTGCGTCATTTATCATCATCCGCTTCCTAACCGGATGCAGCTGAAAACCACTATTTTACATGGAGTGACTACCTATCTGACCTCCAATCCAGTTACTGGGTAACACGATACCTACCCCTTGGTAAGAGTGGTTGTCAGAATTTTGGGCTTCTGATGACCCATAACGACTGTCAAAGATCCACGTGTGATATATTATCTAAACCATTGGGTAAACGGATAACTTAGTTGTCAGAATCTTGTACTTCCGCCTGTCAGAAATGTTCATTTGACTACTGAGATTGACAGCTGAAGGTATGTTTTAAGAATGGAAGCTCTTTCTGTCACTTACTTTACGTGACATGCAGATGTTTATTAGAAAATATATTTTCTGTTTCCGCATTGTTATATCACTGCAAAACAGAACTAACAATAACACAGAAGTGAGATTGTCGATGGCATGGCTTGAGTTCTCCCGATTTATTCTGTAAAAACGTCACTGTAAAAACTTAGGTAAAGTGAGGCTTGAATTAGGCTGTCAATATAGAGGTATGAGGAACAGACAACACATAGAAAAGGAAGGATCCTCCGACCGGACAGGTGTCGTGTCTGGTGGGAAACTGCCAGATGATTGATGTCGGGTAGGGCATGCAAAAACCGGGTTGTTAAAAAACCGATTAATTCGGGTTTGTTGTTTAAAAACCGGTGAAACCGGTTAAATCGCGTTTTTCGTTTTTTTTCCATTTTTATTAAAGAAATGAGAAATATGTGTGTAACGAAATGAAAATGCTGAAGTCTAATCAAAATATGTATTTTTTTGTCATCATAGTATCCTTTATTTTTTTAAACGCGTAATCATGTCTGCCATCGAACTCCACCGAGTCTTGCAATCCAGTATATGTTTCAGATCTTTATTGTCATGGTCTGCCATGACATATTTACTTAAAATGTAATTTTTCGTTGGTGATTTTCTAAACATTTTTGCAATACTTCTTACTTTGTCTATAATGTCTTTATAAAATAATGTTTGCACTAAATTACGTCGATCAACTCTGCCATCAAACTTAAAACCACCATCTTTATCATCACTGTTTTCAGAGTTATCGCTACCTTCTCCTTCATTTTCACTCGGTTCTCCGGGTTCTCTAGTCACTTCAGTAGTTTTTTTGTATAGCACATCAATTATGTCTAATTGAATCCCATGCACCATGCAAAGTTGCTGGTTAGCCCAAGCAGCCCGGCCTAAGGCTAAAATAACGCTGACCCCATCAGTGGTCAAACA
This sequence comes from Griposia aprilina, assembly GCA_916610205.1. Lineage (NCBI taxonomy): Eukaryota > Metazoa > Arthropoda > Insecta > Lepidoptera > Noctuidae > Griposia > Griposia aprilina. The sequence continues at coordinate 17,360,264 of OU744302.1, forward strand.
ACGATGCCTTCATCCAACGAAAGTCTAAAATTAGAGTTTTTTTTTTTTTAAATTTCTAAACAATATTGTGCAGTCCCTTTTGCACTTTTGAAAAAAGTTTTCTAAGCTCCTCGGAAGAACAAAATGTTTTGAAGGGCAGGCCATCCAAAGCAACCATCTTTGATACGACGTTTTCAACAGAATGTAATTTTAGGTGAAAAAATGTGTAATTTTTGTTTTTTTGGCTTTGAAGGATCTGTTTGTGTATCTTGACTATCTTTGAAAACATATGGGTCTACTGCACTTGTGCTTGGTGTTGGTTCTGTTGTAAATTTGGCATTTTCTTTTAAATCTATTGAGTGTTTACTGCGCAAGTGGTTTCGTAAGCTTGATGTAGAACTGCCTGCCGCTTTTAATATTCTATTGCATTCTTTGCATTTGGCAGTGCTTCCGTCCATGGCACGCAAAAAATAAAACCATACTGATGATTTATCACCAGCAGATTTTTTATTTTCCACATATTTAGTCTTTGCTGTATCGGCATCATCTACATCGCCAGCCCTCTTCATGATTTTTCTTTCTGTAAATATTAAGTGCCATTGTAGCAAACGTTCATGATCATAATCTTGAAAATAATACCGGACAACTGGAAGGAAGTTTTAGGCGACGTAGTCTAGTTAAATGCACACTCTTTGTAAGTCTACTTAGCTATGTATTAAATTACAAAACTACTTTATTACTTAAATATGCAAAACATCCCTGCTGTGATTAAATTTCAGTATTTGGTCATACACTTCTTGTAATATTAGCAATGCATAATATACGGGCGATATAAAATAATATGATCAAACTTACCTTGATAAAAATAACATCTGCAATGTAACCACTAGCCACCAACAAACACAACACGTGCACTCGTCTCACTAACTCATGTCCTGTCAACGTTTGTCAGTGATAAATTTAATATTTTGTTTGGGAAAATTAAAGTATTATTAAATCAATTACATAGAAGAAACATAACCGAAAAAACCGAAAAAGCCGAAAAATCCGTTTTGTTATCCTATAAAAGCCGGGTTTCAAAATCAGTCAGTTATCCGGTTTTTACGGTTATCCAGGTAACCGGTTTGCATGCCCTAATGTCGGGACGTTGTCACCTCACTTCAAATGTTCAATACTTATGCTCTGCTCATAGTAAAAATCTTCGTTCCACCAACAATCGTCTTCTACAATGTCCTTCTCACCGCTCTGGTTTCATTCACTCTTATTTCTTTGTCCAGGCGGTCTTTCTTTGGAATGCGCTCCCTCTGAACATCAGGATGGCAACCAGTCGGTTATCTTTTAAATTGAAGGCACGTGAACATATTCATAAGAAGTTGGCAGAATCATCCCAGCGCTGATTTGCTGGATTCGTTTTCTCCTCTTCCTATCGTTATTTCTCTTAACTAAGTTTATTTTCGTTATATGTATGTATGTATCTATGTATTAGTATTTATTATTTTTCAAGTTATCTATCCCTTATGTTGCACCTGCCATGTTTAGTCTCTGCATCACCCTAAGGTTGACTGGTAGAAAATGCCTCAGGCATTAAGTCCGCCTTTGTACAGTATGTTTTTTTACTTGTGCATAAAGTTTTAATAAATAATAAATAAATATGTTAGTTGCGCGGTAAACTCTGCTTGCGCGATGCAGAATTTTACGTGACGTCAGTGTGACGGGTAGCTCACATGTAGCGTTGTAAATGCCGCTACAGTCTCAATCCCTAGTAATGATAAATGATAAATGATTTATTTCTGTAAGTAGGTTTGTACAAACACTTTTACACGTCAATCATATTTTTAAACTAGATGAGGTCGGCGTTTCCTATCTGACTACTCTGAGAAGAAAGGCCGAAACAAACTCAGAGGTCACAGTCTCTTTTAAAGTCCAGACATAATCTTGGTCAGATCATGTGAAGACCATGTAGATTGGTATCTGAAATGGTCTTTTGAGGAAAGAACCACACAGATTGAGTGGACCTGTCCAGTCAGTGCACGCATTTGTCAGTAATCGTGCAGCTCAACTCAGGAAGTCAGAACTTAAGGAGCTCAACGATTCGACGAACAATACCAAAGAAAGGACATTTGGGTAGGCCACATAAATTACTCAATCTGCCAGATCATGATAATAATAATAATAATAATAATAATAATAATAATAATCTTTATTACACAAGAAATTGGTTACAAAATAGTGTGAAGTCCCTGACTCCTATGCTAGGTGATATACCTGTGTTACAAGAGCCAGTGCCCTCTCCCTGTAGGAGATATTACAGAATCTTATGCAAAAAGATTAACAAAAAATAAAAAGAATATGGTAACAACAAAAAAAGTTAATTAAACTAAACTAAAAACGGTTAAAAGAAGCCTGCATTGAGTTTGCGAGTGTTTGTGTGTATGTTTGTGTGTGTGTATGTATGTATGTATGTATGTGTGTATGTATGTGTGTGTGTTTGTGTGTCAATGAATTGATCAGGAGGGGTTTTAATGTTACGAAATAGATATGATGATTTTCTCTGTCTCGTCATAGTTCAGCGACAGTAGCCATGGCTTAAGAGTCTGCTTGACTTTATGTAGGGTTAGTTTATAAATTGAAAGATTTTTGTTTGATCAAAATTAACTGCGAAAAAAAAAGCAATGACCCACATAATCCTCACATTCACAATAATTAAAATAACATACTACTTTACAAGTAAATACTCATGTCATTGTGTATATAAAATTCAACAATGTCAATGTGTATATAAAAAAATCGGACATAATGTTTGAGAACCATGTAGATTGGTGTCTGAAATGGTCTTTTGAGGAAAGAACCACACAGATTAAGTGGACCTGTCCAGTCAGTGCACGCATTTGTCAGTAACCGTGCAGCTCAACTCAGAACTTAAGTATCAGATGGAATGACAGCTCACTTCACCTAAGTTTTCACTAGCAGCTATAATTACCAGTAAGGTTTTTGCAGGATAGCCTGCATGGGTTAACAAGTTTGAGTTATACTCCATTTGAAATAAGATTAGAAATTTAAATAAACCTTTTTTACAGTCCGTTCAACCGATTATGACTTCTATTGCGTTGGTGGCATGACAAATGGCAGCTGCAGTAAACAGTTGGTATTGTAACTACGTTTTTGCTTTTAATGCCGTCCTTATACCTACGGAATAGAAGTCAAAATCGGTTGAACGGACTGTAAAAAGGTATATATAAATTTCTAATCTTATTTCAAATGGAGTATAATTATAATTAATCTAGATTACATAAAACACAACAAAAAAACTACCTATGTCCGTTATAGACTTTGAAACCATCCAACCGATGTGCCCCAAACGAGTTTTATTAGAAAGGCAATAATGCGAAAATGGTTTTAAATGACTAAAACAAAGGAAAAAGCTAATACTTCATGAATGGACAAAATGTGCTTAATGCCAGTTTTATCCTAGTACTAACACACGCCGGGTACCTGCTAGTCTAATCATAAAATCACTTGACAAATCATTTTCATTTGCACATAAATACACAATCTATTAGTGGAACTTTCGATTTTCAAACCAAAATAACTTGGATTAAAAGTTACTATCCTTATATAAAAAAACATTAAAGCAAGTAAATTCACAATTAAAATATAAATAATTAAGCCATCCATGTAGCCGTGTGTAACAGGTCTTAAAACAGTTTTGTATATGAAACAGCTGTTAAGGTGTGTAACAGAACATTTGGCAATGCAGAGCTGCGGCTTCATAGCATGCAGGCTTTTTAACTGGCACGGTACTGTACGGAATCTTTATAAATCTAGGTTAAAATCAATATAAAGGGCTAGATTTAAAATTGTTACAAAATGGATTTCAAATAATATTACGATTTTTTTACCAACTCTCTTTGGTATGGAAACTTTCACGGATTAGCTAATTGGTTGGTTGGTGATTTTACAAAAGGTAAAGAATTTAATTTAAAATTCTAAGGACAAGTTTGCTATGGTTGAAATGAAACACTAAAAAACAAATAAAAACTTTATTTTATTGAACAAAATGTCTCTTTGTCAGTTTTCCTCACTATGTAAGTGATTGGTAATTCAGGAGCCATTGCCTTTCAAAACAATGTTCAATAGAATGCTTTTTTCGTAAATCGTAGAATGTTTGTTTTTTAGTTCATTCACATAGTCGAGTGTTACGCAATGGATAGATATACTCAGTCCTACATAGAGCGAGCGCCAGTTGCCCGTGCGCAGTTGCTTCGAATTTTCCAGTTTTCAGGTGAAAAAGAGTTGGTTTTCTTTAATATTAGTGAGAGTTTTATGTGATTGTTGAGTGCATTTTAAAACTTAATAGGAGAAAAATATGACCGAAAACATGTGAGTAAGTTTTTTTAACATTTAAGATTTCTGGAGAAATGGTTATTCAGATATTTGTTTGAAGGAAAAATAAATGCTAACTTTTAAAACTCAAATAAATTATGCGACTTCATAAAAATACTACAAGAATAGTTATGATTGTAATAAAAATGCTAAATAAAATAACCCAAGCTATAAAAGCATTACGAAGTCTAGATATAAAATAGAATATATTTTAACTGTTAAACAGACTAAAATTGAAAACACTATAGTATAATCACAAAAATAAATCACTGGGCATAATATTCGTGTCCAGGTCTTCTCGATTTACTGCCAATGTGACGTCATCATCATAATAGGACTAGCACTAAAATAGAAACTGTAAGCAATTGTGTTTCCACAGATTGACAACAATGGTTTAGATTTAATTATTACATTTAGTTTTACTATTGGTAAAGCTTTTGACAACAATTTTGGATCACTGACTAAAGATAAACTCCCGAAAAAAACAATTTCTTTAGATGTGGATCCAAAGCTTGAAGAAAAAATAAGAAAATCCAGTAGGTAAATTCATAATCGAAGCTCAGAAAAGTTAAGTGAAAGAAACAGGGATCTCAAAACCATAATGTCTTTGAATTAAACCTCTCTCAAACGTGGTAAATTTTTCTGTGGATCAAAATATCAATTTACTATTTAAAAATAGTGAGCCCTCCATTTGGTTGGAGATCTAGTGACAGATCGGAAAGCTTACAGAACATAAACGCTCATTATATTACCGAGTGTGTATCGGATATCGTACACGTGAAACACTAAAACGAATTGACTGACATAGTGACCTAGATTTTCAACATTAAACATGAAAGTGAAACACCTGATTATTCATAGAAATCACTTAACATCCTCAAAACTAATATTAATCTCCTTACAATACTTGACTAATATCTTGAAGACATGTTTAGGGAAGCCAAAAAGAATGTGAAAGGTGTTTTGTAAGAACCCACGTATATCAGATACGTTCCAAAAATAGTCTAGGTTAACCCATTTAAACGTTTGGTCCGTGGAAAAGTGCAGCATTTGCCAAATATAATTTATGTTTAGACAAACTGGACGTTCGGGAGAATTTATTACGCCTGTGTGAATGTCATGTTTTATATTACGCCTGTGTGAATGTCATGTTTTACGATGTAACGTTGCAAGCTCGTCTGTAAAGCTCGTATTTTTAGTTTTATTATGGGCTAACTGCGCCCCATGGTTTCACCCCCAAAACTGTTTGTGGTCAATTCCCAGTTCTTCAGCTACGTCGTAACTACCGATATGCCGATCTTGCTCCACTTTTTCAAAAATGGCATCCATTTTATCCGTAATAGGGCGACCAGAGCAACGTGCATCTTTGACATCAAAATTTCCGGATTGAAAACGCTTAAACCAAATTTGTGCTACTCTCACAGACACTGCACTAGGTCCCTAAACATCGCAATTTTTTTACGTGGCTTGGGTTCATTTTTACCTTTTTTGTAGTAAAATTTTAAAATGTATCGAATTTCTTCATTAGATTCACTTATCTTGACAGTACGAAAAACAAATGAAAAAAAATCACACATTTTCCTAATTTGAATTTGGAATTATGTTTTTTAAAAGTTAAACTTTCAATGATACCAAAACTAGCCAGATCCACACACGCACAGCACGCACACGCACGCACGCACACACAGCGCACGCACAGCGCTGCGACACTTATTTTTTTTTTTAAATGTCGCAGCATCATGCTGAGATAGGGGCCTTTTGGCCTCGTACAGGACTTTCTGTTGTTATTTTCATTTTACTTTTGTTTTTATTTTTATATTTTTTGTTTTTATGAGTGTGTTTAGTTTCTAATAATCCTGTGCGAGTCTCAATAAATACTTTTTCTTTCTTTCTTTCTTAGATACAAATAGTATAGCCAAAGAGATTTTATTACAAGTTCATACATACATGTGGGCGTGCTATAGGTACACCTCTGCCTAACCCTTCGGGGAATACAGGCGTGATGTTATGTTATATGTTCATACATACTATAATGCGAAAAGACTTTTTCCCCAACCTAATATAATATTAGTTAGGATTAGGATTTGAGATATAACTGTTCAGATTGCATCTATTTTATACTGCTGCATATAATTACTTCGACCGCTTCATCATCATTCTCCTGCCATTATCCCAATTTAGTTGGGGTCGGTACAACATGTGTCATTTTCTTCCATACTTCTCTTGTAGTCGTCATCTTGGTAGTCACTCCCTTGTTAGCCATATCATCTTTCACACTGTCCCTCCATCGTTTCTTCGATCTTCCTCTAATCGTGTCGCCGTCCATAATCATACTCAAAACTTTCCTGACGACATTTTCCTCATTCCCATACCTTGACAAGCGATTGCCACACAGCTTTTCAGTCACCGGTGTCACTTTCAGACTTCCTCTTCTATACTCATTCCTTATTCTATCCATTTACGTAATACAAGAAGGATGTGTGCCCTCTTAGCATTCTCATCTCACTCAACTCCTACCGCTTATGCAAGATTATTATTTTTACTAGAAGTGAAATATTGTATATTGAAAAGAATATGCTTAAATGGTTGGTCATGTTTGGTCATGAATGAAAGTCGACTAACAAAAGGTAAAAATGGACTAATATAAGGCAGAGGTGAGTGGAAACGGGAGGACATATACTCGTAGTGACCTTATTGGTGATGTTCTTCAGAAAGATCAGGTGCGTAGTACTCGCAACCGGCGTGCGTGTATGACCAGATGTATGAACGTAAACGAGGGAAAAGGAGTATGTAAGGCGATCCTTACATACTCCTTTTCCCTCCACCTGCTACGATTAGCAGGTGGCGTTTTGTAGTTTCTGCCTGCCCCCATGGGAAGAAGGCGTGAGTTTATGCATGTATGTATGAAATATTGTCTACCTGTGAGTTCTTGAACCTAATGGTTGGAAATCTCTTTTAGGATAAACTTTCTACAGAAGATACTGTAGGGTAGTGTGCGGGGTATACCTCCGTTGAACTTTGCAGAATACTACTACCTAAACATCCAAAATCGATAATTATATGCAAGCAGTTTTCTTGCCTATTTTTATAGGAAACTATGCCCGTCAAATATTTATTCTTTAAATGGATTCTTTATCATTTCTATAGTTCATAATAATTAAGATTTGCATTCATACTGTTACTTGTAAAATAGATAGGTATTTATTATTGGTATTCTGTAGCATCGTCGCTCTTCCAAATTCAAATAAATATTTGGTTGCACATTAAGTTTGTTTACGAGTATAACAAAATAATACGCCTGGCAATGTACTAGATCATTACTCTTATAATTTAAACCTTGACATCTATTTAAAGAAACTGAGTGCAGTCTGCCAAGTTGTCTCCTTTGACGAATGTGTCGATTACTGGTGATTTATTTAGAGTCTAAATAAATCACCAGTATTCGACACGTTCGTTAGAGAATGGTCTAAATTTTAGACATTTCTCTAACAAATTGAATGCAATATATCTTGTATCTTTATGAGATTTACTTCTACTATGTTGTGCACTTTTAACATGTTTGAAATTGTCTTGTTCATTGACCTGTGTTCTTGATTTGAGTTCAAGCACACTGAAGATCAAGTGTTTAAAAAAAAAATAAGATTCTATATGTATATTCAGCTCTGCCAGTAAACTAGACTCCAAAACCGTTTAAAAAAAATAGATGTTCAATCCTTACTTTTAATGAGCTCATTATGAAAAAAACTAGGTGATAATTATAGTCTAGGGCTTATTTTCCTTATTATTAAAAGCATTGTTTATTTTGCAGAAACATGGGACATGAGAATGGTGCCAGTAAAATGGCGTACATTGTAAGTACTGAAATAGAACCTACCATCAAACACGGTAAATTCTATTGAGAGCAGTGGTGGCCCAGTGGTATCGGCCCCGACTTACGAGTTGTGGGTCGTGGGTTCTAACCCAGGCAGGCGCTTTACTTTGTGTAAATAATTTCATCACCACTGCTCTCAAAACGGTGAAAGAAAACATCGTGAGGAAACCGGCATGTCCTAGAACCAAAAAAATTCGAAGACATGTGACATCTACCAACCCGCACTGGGCCCGCGTGGTAGATTACTGCCCATTCCCTCTCAAAAAGAGAGGAGGCCTGTGTCCCAGCAGTGGGAACATTATAGGCTGATTATGCATGTTATGCAAATTCTATTTAAAAACACGACATCTATCGGGCCATCTGTTAACTTTCTGTGAAGCCCTGTAGCCGTCACACGTGGCACTTTAAGTCCCGGCTCGCTGTTGTCGGTACCTACCCAGTCACTCGAATATTTTCTTCTACGTAATAATGTATTTGTATTGTTACTAGATGGCGGTCTTCATCGTTGACCAATTTCAACTTAAAATGGATTAGTGACCGATACAAAATCTGTTTTATTAGCAGAGGACATAGCAGTTTGTCCTATTAAAAAGTCCTATTTTAATTCTTCATAAAACCCACGGCAAGGGTCTACAGAGAGAGATGGCAAGGGCTCGTCTCTTTCCGCTAGGAATACATTGATATCGATACAAAAATAAAAATATAAAACAGACATAATTATTGAATGCGGTTCACTGCATAACTTGAGATACCTACCTATATCCACATCTTTTTGAGTCAGTAAATGTGGATTGTAGGTCAATATAATTTCTTGAAGGTGTTAATTATACAAAAATACATGAGTTCATTCATTAGTTTATTAAGTCTGCGTTATTCATAGACGAGAAAGAAAATTAAAGACCTGAAAAAAAATATTAGTACCTACCTATTGTGATGTCCTGTATTTACAGTTAAATGTTTCAAAACTTACTATTTTTGTAAAATGATATTTTACAAAGTACCAAGAGCAGTACTTACCTACACTTATTTTTGGTATTTATCATAAAAAAGTTTGCTATACTTAAGCATAGAACACACATTAAATGGTTAACGCAAGCATAAAACACATATTAACAACACAAGTTAGAACACCACTAACTTTGCGAGTTAGAATCAGAATGAAATAATACTTATAGGTAGTTGATAACTTCGTATTTGCAAAATCAGCTTCATATTTTCAATTTAGTAGAAAAGTAGCATTGTAGTTGAATTTAGATGTGATGAGGACAATGATAAACTAAGAAAAAGAACTGAGAAATCTCTAAACTAATTTCTCACTAAACTTTTCCAGGCTCACACATCGGAAGACCTGGGTAGATACCTCGTCGCCTCTCGAGAACTGATCCCAGGTGACCTGGTCTTGACTGAAAGACCTCTAGTCTTTGGACCCAAGGCTATGCTAGACCCTGAAGCGATCATGCCCTGCGTTGGATGCTATAAACCAGTATTGACTGAGGCTGGTGAAAGATGTGCAAAGTAAGTTTTTTATAAATTTTAGCAGTCTTTAGTTCTTATTCACCTTACATCGAGTAGGGAGACCCCTATCACAATAATTATGGACGTTTTATAATATTCCAGTCCTAACAAAATGAGTTTAAAATCTACATATTACTGGGCACCGAAAAAAGCCAGAACCGCTAAGATAATATTTTAGTCGCTATAAATGAAATACAAAAGGGATGGTAAGTTAGTTAGTTATAAAATTGTAATGAATAGGTATAATATTGGCAAGGTTAGCAACCTAATTGCGTAATGCAATACCAGTCACAATTTGAATCATGTGAAGAAAATGCTAATAAATTGCTTCATATATGTTCGAAAAATTAATTTGTCTGCTCAACAACGTAAATAACGCAATGAATGTTGTTGAACTGTCAAAATGAAAGCCATTGCTACTGTTGTGTTACGCCATTACCCCGCAGTTTCGAGTAAGAAGGAAAAACGAACGATCTACAAAGTGTTATTAAAATGGTGTTGGACTGGAAAAGAGGTCATTGTACTCATCATTATGAACAACTTCAATACATTGACCCCTTAACAGATCCAACTCTATTTTAGTTGCACCTTGTGTAATATTGCTCTTGAAATAACCGTTTTCAGACTATAGTACCTTACAGTAGTGTACCATATAATAGTGGATAATTTATTGTATCCTCAGATGCGGCTGGCCGGTCTGTTCCGGCAACTGTCCAGGTCTAAAGGATCCGCGGCATCATGCTGCGGAGTGTGAGATCCTCAGCCTGAGACCAGAATGTGACCTCAATGATATGGCTGATTATTACAGGTATTTACGAAAACATTGCAACGATCTAATAAACCTACAAATAATATAACTTTAGTTACTTACCTAAAGCTGATATCAGACGCTTCATTTTAGCCTTTGATTCGGCATTTTTCACTCGAAGTGAAAGGTCTGAACACAAAATGAATCAAAAGTGTAAAGTTACTTCATAAATTAACCGATCCAATGATGTTGGATTTCGGCATTCGACATCGTTCACTCGCCTACCGAGTGCTCGAAAAATTAAATAAAAGGAGCAGATGAACTTTCATTTCTATATAATTTGGTCGGTGTCGTGTGAACGTGGAAAGAAACAGAATGAACCTTCACTCGAGTGAACCGCCCCTCGAGTGAACCGTTCCCTCAAGTGAAATGTCTGACAACGGTTTAACGCTGCAATTAATGTTCAAAGATCAACCATTTCATCACAGTCAACACAATTAACAGTAATTGCAAATAATTTTGCCTTCATCATTTTCAGGCATGATGCTCTTCTCCCATTGAGGTGTGTTCTACTACAGAAGACAGACCCTGAAGGTTGGAAGAAGTTGCTGGACATGCAGTCACACATGGAATGTCGTACACCTGGTACCGAGGCCTATGAGTACGTAAATAACCGATTATAAATAATTTTACAATACAAATCAATCAATAAATAGTTTAATTGAAACATGAACTGAAACTCTATAAGTGACTTAAGTAAACTTAGAATAAACTAAATATAAAACTTCGTAATAATATGACAGACAGTTAAATGTTGTTCAATCATGAATATTCTAGATTGGAGCCCAAAATGTACTATTTAAAACACACGTTATTTTCTCTTTACAGTGAGGCGAATGAATTTATCGTCCAATACCTCATGAACAACTTCATCAGCAAAATGGAAGAAAAGCAAAAGAAAGCACACGAAGTCACTCCTGAACTACTTCATAGAATTTGTGGAATTATTGACACCAACGCTTTGGAGATTCGCCTACCTCAAGGAGCTGAACTCAATGCTTTGTATGTTGATACCTGCAAAATGGAGCACAGCTGTGTACCAAACACGAAGCATACTTTCAGTCTTACTCCAAAAGATAGAAAAGATTTCTGTAAAATAACAATAAAGGCCGTAGTTCCAATAGTAAAGGATTACCATATATCGACAATGTATAGCCACGCTTTATGGGGGACTCAAGCGAGAAGACAGCATTTAAAAGACACTAAGTTCTTCGCATGTAAATGCCCAAGATGTAGTGACCCTACAGAACTTGGCACATATTTAAGTGCAATGAAATGCTTAGGTGATGGAATCAATCCTTGTGATGGCATTCATCTACCAGAGGATCCTTTAGATGATGAAACAGATTGGTCTTGCAGCAAATGTCCAGCGAAAGTTAGCAATTCACAAGTGAATATGGTTATATCTCAAATGGGAGAAGACGTGGAGAATGTGCTTATGATGGGAGGATCTGTGACGGTACTGGAGAATCTTCTCAGCAGATTATCAATCTTTCTTCATCCTAATCACTATCACATGTATACAATAAAGCATTCTTTAGTACAATTGTATGGAAGACAGCAAGGTTATACGTCACAAGAAGTTTTGGATAAGAAAATTAAAATGTGTAGAGAACTTATTGCAATAACAAAGATTCTAGATCCAGGAAATGCTAGACTTAGCTTGTATAATAGTGTCTTACAGCATGAGTTACATTCTGCTCTGGTTATGAAGTTCAGAAATGCCAAAAAAGGGGTAGATTTTAAACCTTTACTCACTGAAGCAAAACTGGCAATAGAAGACGCATTAAATTGTCTAAAAGATGATACGGAAGAAATATCTGGAAAGAAGCTAGAAACTGTCATCGAAATCAGTAAAAGAGAATTCGAGAAGTTTTGTAAACAGCAGAAGTTGGTTGTTTAATTATTTTTGTTAAATTATTTATTTATTTTGGATAGGTCTTTTATTTCAATGGTATTTAGAAAGCAAATGAATGAAGATCATTGCTATCAAAAACAATCTACAATATATGGGATGATACAAAAATAAAAATGCAATCTATCTACCTACTATTTTTCTGTTCCTTTCTTCCTGTCTGTTTATATGTGTGTACATAAATGGTTAAATAAATAAATAAATACATATACACAATTGTACAGGCTCCCAGTCAATTTCAATGTATTGAATGTTACACAATGAAAAGCTATACTCAGTCCTTCGAAGACCGAGTGACAGTTGCCCGTGCGCATTGGCTTACAATTTCAGCCGATAAAAAAATAAATAAACTTTTGCACGGAGATAGATTGTTAAATTTCTTTTAGAATATCTAGATGTAGATTTTAAACGACGTAGTATAAACTGAAGTGCTTTAATTTAAAGTGATAAGGCTTATAAAATAATGAATGGCATGTAAGTAGACAAGTTTTTTTTTGTTACGAGATACCTGTTCTTGAGCACGATCTCGTCTGGTGGAAAGTTTGCATTTTATGTTTCACAACATACCATCAAAGCTAGGTTAGTCTAAGAATACTTTATGTACCTACTTTCAATCGGTCGTCACCCGATAATCAGGGCTAATTAGATACAAGAATACTTTGAACTTTTGCGTAGTTAATTCTTGTTACAAACCTAATTGTTGTTCTTGATTGTGGTTTTCACCAAATGCTTAATAGTTTTTATTAAATTCTTAACTTCACGTTTGTCTTGGTGATGAGACTGTATGTATTTTTTTTTCGGGGAGACACCTTCAAAAGTCACCCGACCTCCGGTGTGGGAGGTCGGGGAGTGTGGGATTTTTACCTCACTAAAACCACCCCTGTGATCATCATCAGCACATAGAAGGGGTCCCGGTTCCTCTTAAAAGACCAATTCCGCAACCCCCCCTGTGCAACGCCTATAAGGCACATCCCTGAGGAGACTGTGATAAGCATGTCCCTACGCCTTTTTTTCTTTTTGGTATCCTAATTACCATTCTATCGTTTTAACTAACCCCCTACATTATTTATGATATAGATTTTTTACATTGTGAAGCATAAATAATCAGCCTATAATGTTCCCACTGCTGCGACATATGCCTCCTCTGGGGAGTGGGCCATAATCCACCACGCGGGCCCAGTGCGGGTTTGTCGATAATATTACATTGTGTACTTGGATTAGTAACATTATTATGCTACTTAGATAATTAATATTTATAAACGAAAATAGTGCCACGGGTGTAGTATCGACGATCGAACAGACGAACTCAGTATCGACAGTCCGCTCATTCCATTTGAGTTATTGTTACTCGAGCTATGTATTAAAAAGTCTGTTACTCAATCCCAAAAACCTACTGAATTGATTTAGATGAAAGGCTCACATACAAGTAGACAGATATTTTTTTATGTGGCAATGTGGCTGTTCCACATAGTTACGAGTGACCCCAGGTAACAGCTAGTGTGATTCTGGGAAGCTTTTTAGAGTAAGTCAGTTATTTGAGTACCTATAATACTTTCCATGATTAAAGCTTAACGCACGCGTATAAGTACTGCACCGGATAAGTATCGCCTCAGCTCCATTTATTGACCATTCTTTCTATGAAACGCCATACCGCAACGCACACTTTTATGCATCGTAACGACATCGCCACAGATCGGGCTCAGCTCGTATTTAAAAATAAAAAAAGGTAAAATAAAAAAATCCCGATACAAAAAAGAACTGATGACCTTGAATTGGCTGAACCGATTTTGATAAAACATGTATAAAAACCAGCGCTAGAAAACCTGCTTACAATTTAAAAAAAAACCGCATCCAAAGCTGTTCACCCGTTTAAGAGGTACGGTGCCACAGACAGACTCAGACACACATCATAGCGGTTAAACTTATAAAACCCCTATTTTTGCGCCGGGGTTAAAAAATGAGGTGAGGTGATGTCAATCCGGTGCAGTTCTGTATGAGCTCAAAGCAGAAATTTAAAACTATATCCAAGCTAAACTGACACAAAATGCAGTGTCGAAATTTTAACACCTCTTTCTTACATCTTTTTGATTTCGTTTCCACTTTCAAAATAGATTTACGTGACAGTCATTGCTCCAACTGAATTACTGACGCGTTAGAATAAACTCTACGAGCACAATGGAACATTATTTAGATTGTTAAGAAGACATGTTGACTGATGTTGTTCAGTATGGCTGAATGCCAAGAACAACGGTTTATATGAAGTGTGGTCGTATTGTGGTTATGCAATTTGACTGGGTTAGAATTATGTCAAGTGATCAAAGTATACATAGTTCAAAAACTGACTCCCCGACTGCTGATGCTCCATTTGACATTTTGAAGAATCTATTCATAAACACAGATGGATAGATATAGTTTGTTCCGAAAGTATCTGGTGAAACTCTGTCCAGGTTAAATTCTTAGGCAATCACTCATTAAAGAGATATAGTAACACATTCATCCGTATTCATAAGGTTTCAACTTTATATCTCATCAGTTTTTCCAACAATTATTGTAAGAATAACATTATTAAATTGCAATTGAAAAATCATCGACGAAAATGAAGGTTGTAAAATTAATCTCAATAATTGTCAAATAAAAAACAACTTTATGGTGATTTAAAATTATAAATTCGAGTTTCGGTATTCAAATAATCGAATCAAAGCACTCGATTTGTAAATGATAAATGATAAATGATAAATGATTTTATTTCTGTAAGTAGGTTTATACAAACACTTTTACACGTCAATCATATTTTTAAAACTAGATGAGGTCGGCGTTTCCTATCTGACTACTCTGAGAAGAAAGGCCGAAACAAACTCAGAGGTCACAGTCTCTTTTAAAGTCCAGACATAATCTTGGTCAGATTATGTGAAGACCATGTAGATTTATGTCTGAAATGGTCTTTTTGAGGAAAAACCACACAGAATGAGTGGACCTGTCCAGTCAGTGCACGCATTTGTCACTAATCGTGGAGCTCAACTCAGAACTTAAGGAGCTCAACCACTCGACGAACAATACCAAAGAAAGGACATTTGGGTAGGCCGCATAAAGCACTCAAACTGCCAGATTATCATTGAAACTACCTGAGAAAGTGAAAAATTAAAATAAAAAATAAAAGTTACCTACATAGTCCTCACATTCACAATAAATAAATAATAATACTATACTTCACAAAGTAAATTGTCATGAAATTGTATATATAATAATTATCAAAATGTCAAAATTTATGTAAAATAAAAAACTAAAAAAAATTGGAAAAATATAAAATAATCAAAAAAAAATAACATTCAGTATGCAAAAATTGGAGCAACTCAATCCCAAGCCTTTTTGTCCTCAATATAATCCTTAACGGTATAAAAACCTTTCTGGCACAACTTACGTTTAATTAAGTGGCACTACAAATTGGCATTCTTAGGGATTTGTTTAAATTTTCATCACTTTCTTTTGGAACAGACCATAGACATAATAATATTAAAGACTAAGTAGAAGACAAGGAAGTTTGGCAATAATTCCTTCTGCAGATTTGGCTTCCGTGGTACCACATTAACGGCATCACTAAGTAAATGTCTATTAACTGCTTCCAAATTACGAGGTTTATTAATGTAGGGATTCGGCCAAGGGCGGATCCAGGGGGGGGGTCATGGGGGTCATGACCCCCCCCTGGGCTGGGTCCAGGACCTAGGTGGACCACTTATTAAAATTGTTAAACATAATGTTTTTATATAATTTTTTTCACAATATAGATTTTATGTAAGTACCTTCAATATTTAATTAATTTAATATAATATTTTGTATGATGGCATTCGGGAACGAACGCATCGAAAATTTGAATTTTACCGCTCGACCGCCAACTTTCATCTGATGTCACATTTCGTCTCAGAATAAAGTCTCTCAGTAAGCATTCGTGCGACACTGACACTTGCAGGAGCTTTGTTTCGAGTAACGTCTAGTTGTAGCTAGACCTAACTTCAATCGAAACGACTAAACTTACTTCAATCAACTGTTATTCTCATAATAGTTAATAAAGTACTAAGTTAAAAAGCTTTAAAATTCCAATACTGAATTTTTGTCCAGTGCGCAAACTGTGGCCATGAATTCTGCATATGATTCTAAACCCCTAGGGTAGAAATTTTTGGTCGGTTATTAAAAAAAAACTTTTTTACATAAAAACAACCGACTTCCAAAAAAAACACAAAAATACTTTAATTTCGGAAGTCGGTGTCTTTGGTTTTTGTATTTACGTTTTTGGCCACCGACTTCCGAAATTAAAGTTATATTTCACGTTTTTAGTGTCTTTTTTGGAAAAAGGTTGTTTTTTTGTAAAAAAGTTTTAATTTTTAATATTTTAGTTGCGGTACCTACCCCACACAATTCGTATACCACTACTTGTTAAGTAAATAACAGTGACAGGAAATTATCAAAACATCATCAATATAAACCAAGTGGAATAAATATGCAGTATTTAGGATAACTCAGTAAGTACTGGTCAGAACTTGATCTAATTTAAATGGGACCACATGTGAAGCACCTGCTATCAAATAAAAAAATAATCATCCAAGTCGGTTCGCCCAGAAAAAGTAGTGAGCAAAGACATTACAAAAAAAAATTAAGTTGAATTGAGAGCCTCCCCCCTTTTTATAAAATCGGTTAAAAAATGATGTTCCATACATTTTGACCGCGTAGGTATTGCACTTTTCTATGAAACAGCTGATTTTGTTAAATGATAAATGATTTTATTTCTGTAAATAGGTTTGTACAAACACTTTTACACGTCAATCATGTTTTAAAAACTAGAGAGGGAGAGAAAAAAAGCAACAATGACCCACATAGTCTTCACATTCACAGACAGTTTTCTCTTTAAATGTCATCAAAAATAAAAATATATATAGGAGGTAAATCAATAAAAATTACATTATTAAATGTAAAACACTTATTCACAGTATAAAATAGATTGTTGCTTGGGGGTACATTGAAGTAGCTTAATTTAATCCCAAGCCTTTTTGTCATCCAAGTAAATTTTTTAACTTTATTGAAACCTTTTTGATAGTTTCTGTATATTAAATGATTTAAATTTATTGAGGCTCAGTTCTTTAACAAGACTTAGGAGTTTGTTGTAAAAACGTATACTTTGGCACCTAAATGAATTACTAATTTTTTGGAGCCTAGTCGTAGGCACAATAAGTAAATCTTTGATTCTAGTATTTATCTTATGAATGTCGCTGTGTTTAGAATATAGATTAATATTATTTTTTACATAAATCAGGTTCAATATATACATATATCAATTTATACAAATATACATATTGAGATGCGACTGTCATTATGTTTATTTCCTTAAATTTATCCCTCAGTGAATGCCTACAACTAAGGTTATAAATTGCTCGAATGGCTCGTTTCTGCAGCACAAATATAGCCTGAATGTCGGCTGCATTTCCCCACAGCAAAATGCCGAATTGTTTTTGATAACCGACGAAAACTTTCTATGCTAGGTGGTCTAGAATCACATGCTGAATTCTTGGCCACAGTTTGCGCACTGGATAAAAATTCAACCTGTATAAGTAATGGTGTTCTTAGAAATTGTTGCTACAAATTCATTATAAGAAATGGTAAGTAAGTAATCAGTTTCTTCATTATGCTTATGCCAGTGTATGTGTGTGTCCAAACTCAAATGTTACTGTTGTTAATGTTCTTAGATATATAGTAGATAGATAAGTAGGTACCTACTTACTTAAAGAGTGTGACTTAAGTACCTACCTATACCTATATTTTTTTTTTGGACGAGGTAGTTTGAAGAGCCTAAGCTTACTAACCTAACTAACCCAACCTAAAATCTTAGATAAATTCACACAATGAAAACAAGTGTATCTTCATGACACAGTGCAATTAATAAAAAAATAATCTTCGTTGAAGTTTTAAAACGCACCTAGCGAAAACTTGAATTCAAAACTATTGCGCGACCCTAAGGGGTTTATTTATAAACGTTACTTAAAGTTAAGTGACGTTTAAACGTCAAAAATGTATGGTTAAACAGTTGCTAATCATTTATTAACTTTATGCAACGTTTATGAATAAACACCTATATCATTGCGTTTTATTAACAGGCGTTTACAACAAGTAAATAGTAATCTTAATTACCTACCTACTACTTTTTACTTTATTTATATAATAGGTCTTTACCTATGAAATTGCCGTTTTGTATGAAAAAATTTAAACGAATTTTTTTCATGAATTTTTTATTTGTATTAATCGAAGTAATCACCCATGCAATCAATGCATCTTTGCCATCGCAGTGGCAGTTTATTGATGCCCTTCTTAAAGAAATCAGCTGGACGGGAGGCAACAAATTCTTCAAAGGCATTTTGTACTGCCTCTCGGGTATTAAATTTTTTTCCCGCCAAGAAGTTATCCAAATTCTGGAAAAAGTAGTAGTCTGTAGGCGCAAGGTCTGGTGAGTAGGGCGGATGACGGAGAGCTTCCAACCCCAGTTCTTGCAACTTGGAGACCGTCTGCTGTGCAGTATGAGGTCGCGCGTTGTCGTGCAGGAGCAGCGGAGACGAGCGATTGACCAATGCTGGTTGGAGATGCGCCAGCTTCTCCATCATTGTGTTCAGTTCTTCACAGTACACATCTGCAGTAATGCTCACCCCGTTTGGTAAGAAGCTGTGATGAATCACACCGGCGCTAGACCACCAAACAGTGACCATCACTTTTCTAGGGGTAAGTTTTCGTTTAGGGCATTGTTTAGGTGCTGAACCAGGATCCAACCAACTTGCTGAGCGCTTACGGTTATCAAACAGAATCCATTTTTCATCGCAGGTAACAATGCGGTTCAAAATTCCTTCATTTGTGTGTCTGTTGAGCAGTGCAAGGCACGTCTCGACGCGTACTTCGCGCTGGCGATCATTGAGTTCGTGGGGCACCCATTTGTCAAGCTTTTTTACCTTGCCAATTTGACGCAAATGGACCAATATTGTTTTGACGCTAACGTCGAAAGCTGCTGCTAATTCAGCCGTAGATTGTGTATCATCAGCTTCCACAATCGCCTTTAATTCGTCATTGTCGACCAAAGTCTTCGGACGACCGCGAGGTTCATTTTTCAGGTCGAAATTTCCAGAACGGAAGCGAGCAAACCAATAACAGGTGGTGCGTTGGTTTGTAGTGTTAGCTCCGTAAACGTCGTTGATGTTGCGTGCCGCTTGTGCCGCGTTGCTGCCACGACGGTACTCATATTCCATAATTACTCGAATTTTTAACGTATCCATGATGACGAAAAAGATTGAAATGCGATGAAAATGTAACACTAATCAATAAAGAAATGACTACTTTTAGAAAAAAAAATCCATGTTTTTAAAATCAAATTAATTTGAAATTAGAATTCTTAGCCAAACAAAAATTATTTTGATTTGAAATGGCCACTACTGCAGAACGGCAATTTCATAGGTAAAGACCTAATATTAACAGATTTTTAAAAGCTATAAAATATTAAAGAAGCTTAAACCGTTTTGCTTGTTTTAACACTATAGGTACCTAAAGTATTATTTAATCTACCTAATAACAATTCGATTTACTACTTTTAAATACATAATGTATGTAAGTACAGCAAGTACTTACATACATTAATAAAATACCTACTTTTTACTTGTATCTATGATTATAAAAATTAAATTATAACTTCTCGTGAATTGACCACGACTATGTGACCCCCCCCTGGCACCAAAGCTGGATCCGCCCTTGGATTCGGCACAGGCCAGGTGGTAAACTCGAATGTAAGTATATTTTGACGCCCAGCTGAGCCGAATCGTGCCAAATCATACCACCCCGAAAAAGTGTCTAACACGCTTTATTATCCTAGTTACATGTTGCTTGTTCGCATGGGAATTAGTGTTATAAAGAATATTTTCTTTTTTTTTCAGAAATATGGATCAAGAAAATGGTAACAGTGAACTGGCATATCATTTAGTAAGTAGTATCTTATTAATGATTACTTTCATATTTAAAAACCCTTTGAAAGAGGAAAAACTACCCGAGCTACTAACATTAAATGTAGCCGAAATTATAGTTCCCACAACTAAAAGTACAGAAACGACATCATTTGGTTTGTCTGTAAACTTTCAGCAACCCGATGACGCGTCGCGTTACTTCGTTTTAGTTTAGTTTCTCTTGACACTCACAGATGTCACTACAACTATGTGTATTATATACAGACACTTTAATAGATGGCGCTACTGGTTGGAAAATCTTAAATACTGAATAAAAAATCCTTGGTGGTTGAAAAAATTAATGAAAGAAAGCACAAAGATTTTCAGCAGACATTCAAGTATTGTTTTGAAACAGATTGTTTTTGCGGAGATCTTGGTACTTGTAATTATTGTCAAGTGGTAGAAAAAACCATCGACATTCTATTCCTTACCGATTATCTATCAGGCATGTTGGTAATAAATATTCTTAGTGAACAATTGTCATCAATCATTTTCTAAAGCAGCAATCATTGACAGACTCGTCGGGTCTAGCAACCATTTTGTGCTTCATTTTAAAATCTTTTCATCTGTCTTTTGTTTCCAGGCTCAAACATCGGATGACCTAGGCAGGCATCTGGTCGCCTCCCGAGACTTAAATCCTGGAGATGTAGTCCTGACTGAAAGACCTATAGTATTCGGACCCAAGGCTATGCTAGACCCTGAAGCGACTATGCCTTGCGTTGGCTGCTACAAACCAGTGTTCACCGAAACTGGTGAAAGATGTGCTAAGTAAGTTTTCAATAATTTTCTGTTTTAACCAATTTTTTTTCGCTGATGATGACGTTTGAAAAATCATGAACAAATTGGTGTGTTTGTGTGGTAGGTAAGTTGTTAATCGAATGTCATATTTGTACCGGTACATTTTATTTATAATACTCTCTACTAGTGTCTGTATTCCCTTCCACACTTAAAGGGCTTACAAGAGCTAAAGCGCGGTGACTGTCGGATTGCATAGAAAAGAAAGAGACGCGCGATGACACAACGCTGGTAATTTATTGCAAAATATGAAGCAATTATGTATTTACAAAAAATCTATTCATTGGACTAAAAAAATAAAACACTATTACTTTAGTAGCTTAGTCAGTATGTTGCTTGTAGAATAATCGGACAAAAAATCTGAATGTTTGCATGTATATTAGTATGTTTTTTAATCGTAAAACAATTTTTTTTAGAGGTATCTTCGTGATTTTTTTCTATCATATCAAGTTAATTGTATTATGTTTTTAACACACTATCTAACTAGCATGTATCATGCAGAATATCATATATTTTTCTGATTTTGGTTACTGCAGTGGATCATATATTTTTAGGCAATATAAATTTGCGTTTAGGTCATGTAGTCCCCTTAACCCGTCTGCCTTCAAAACAAGAGTGAACACGCGTCTTCCGGGCACGCTCGTTCCATCATAGATCTCATCCATCGCTTTCCATCAGGCGTGATCGAGGACACAAAAAGAGGAGGAGGATAAAAAAAAAAAAAAAAACTGTCGTAAACTTTTAATTGACACAATCACAATCAATACTTGTATGAGGGAGAAGGTACGTCTCTCTCGTTATCTCAGCCATATTTTAACAACATTGGCCGTATCATGGGAAGTGTTGGTTATTGCGCAATAGAAAAACCGTTTGCCGTTCAAATCAAATTATAATTTACGAATAAAATGTTCGTTGTGTTGTAGACTCTGTCGAATGCCGCCTGGTGGCGCTGGCTTCCCGATTAGTTAAAGTCAAACGATTGATTTAACGTATTTCCGGCATGTATAACATTCATCGTCCCTGGTCTACCAGCTACCGGCTATCAAATGTTTATTTTCATGTAAAGCAGCTTCTTAATAGCATTGTACTAAGCTACATTACTCTAGCTACGGTATCAATATATTCCATTGAAATCTATGAAATAAAGATATTTTGATCAAATCTACAAGAAGTTTTTTTAGTCTAAACATAATTAATATTAATAATAAATCGTTTATTAAGTAAATATTTTTAAATTGCCTTAAAACTAATAGATACAAATATAGTGTACATACATTTTGATACAAGTGGAGAAATTTTGTTACTTATTGCATTCGAGGCGGAATAACACACACGAGCCGTAGGCGAGGGTCTCAGAACACAGAAATAACGCAGGGGGTTATGGAGCCGAGAACTGCAATAACAAACGTCCACGTGTATCAAACGATGTTTTTCAATACACTTTTGAAGAAATAAAATAAAAGAACGAAAAATATTTTTGTCATTAAATAAATAAGACTGAATTTGCTTTTTTTCCCGCGCTTTACCTTCGCAGGTTAAAGAAGAGGTAAAGGTATAAAGCCGCTAAACAGCCTCATATGAAAAATAGAAAATTCAAATATTTTTTGAGTTTAGAACACAAATAAATGTTAATTTGTTAAAAAAAAAAAAAACATTGTTTTGGATGATAATCTACCTATATTTATAAACATACCTAATCTAAATATTCAAAAGAATAATAACGCCGTAAAGACGCATATCTCTTTGACAAGATTTAAAAATAAAACACCGGTAACTCTATAGGGATTGAACCAATTTGGATTAAGTATAGGTACCTATAGTTATCTGTGGCAATTTTTATTTCCACACACGTGTTGAAAAACGGACGCGTGTGAAATACATTGCATGTTGAACCTAATCGTAGTGCGATAAGAACCAGTTTTCAAGGAAAAATATTGAAAAATTATTATTATTATTTATACTGGAGGAAACATAAGTAAATGTAAAACTTATGGATTCTACACTATATCGAGCCAGTTTCGCGGGAGCCTTTCAGAGTGTTTGACAATTTGGGATTCCGGGGTTAATACTGTAATTGTTGTTGATTTATTAATTAAAATACAAAATTGATACCTAGCCTGTAATTTATTATTTCCTCAGATGCGGCTGGCCGGTCTGTTCCGGCAACTGTCCAGGTCTAAAGGACCCGCGGCATCATGCTGCGGAGTGTGAGATCCTCAGCCTGAGACCAGAATGTGTTTTGAAAGACATGGCTGATTACTACAGGTAATATTACATTATTTTACCTTTGCTAAATTGAAACAGTCAAGGATTAAATGATGTTTAACTACCTAAGTTACCTCTAGATTCTAAAGGGTATTTTTTTCTTGCACCCTATTATTTTTCCGTGTAAAATTTTCCGTTTAAATTTCGAAAATTCGAAGTCACTTACGAGATCCCGAAAAAAAATAAAGTATTAAAAAAACATGCTCAAAGAGCGAAGCAAAATACCTTGTACGAAACGAATAAAAATTATTTGCTCAAAATACCTGTGGGTAAGAAGCACAATATTGAAATCGTCATCTAAAAATCGGCCAGCTGCATCTGTCGAGTACCTAATTTACTAAAAGTAGTCTAATAAGCCCATTCGTAAATTTTCAGACACGATGCTCTTATGCCATTGAGGTGCGCACTTCTTCAGAAGACAGATCCTGAAGGTTGGGAGCTGTTGCTGGATTTGCAGTCACACATGGAATGTCGGACACCAGGCACCGAGGCTTATGAGTACGTATATATACATACAATAATATGAATTGGTAGTTATTTTGGATAAAAAAGTGAAACCTAAACTTGAAATTTTGAATCGTCGATATAGACTGTATTCACTTGTAGGAAAACTTTATTACAAAAAAAAACAATCGATTTACAAAAAAAAAACACAACAAAATGAAAAATTACTTTAATTTCGGAAGTCGATGGCAAAAAACGAAAATACCAAACCGAGGAACCGACTTCCGAAATTAAAGTAATTTTTCACTTTATTATATTTTTTTTTTGTTTGATAGACGGTTGTTTTTTTGTTTGTAAAAAGTTTTTATTTTTCTCTTTTTAGTTGTGGCAAGTACCTAACAAATTCGTATACCATTACTTGCTATGAAAATAACAGTGGTAGGAAGTTATTATAACATCATCAATATAAAAACTAAGTGGAAAACATACGTATTATTGAAGCTAACTGAAAAACTACTCAAGCAAAGTTAATAAAATTTATATGGGACCACCCCTAATGAATACTATTCATAAAAAAAAAACGAATTCGATATTTGAATTGCCGGAGATATCGCGTAACAAACATACAACAAAAATAAACAGACGAATTCAGAACCTCTTCCTTTTTGAAGTCGTTTAAATGGCGTCATATATCTTCATCGACATGATCATCCTATTGCCCATATTCAAATTTTTGAGGTCTTTGCTGCACGTCTTTTTCTTTTTTTTCTTCGTAAAGCTATAATTAAAAAAGGAAAAATAAATAATTTAGAAACACTATTATTACCTTCGTCATAATTTTTAATATAGTGCTAGGTTGAAACCTAATTTCTTAGTTTCCTCAAAAGAAACCAAGAAATTTAAGTAAAAAAAATACTTTTACAGCTGACCTATTTCACTACAATTTCAGCTCAAACACTTTTACTTATTTAACAGGAAGTTTAATCTTGGCCTTTTCTAAAAAGCATTTTATTTAAATCTACTTCGAACGGATACTAATAATCTTCTTCATCAGGGAGAAGTACGTACTTTTTTAAATAGAATTGTTTGATATTTTGCATTCGTTAAAAGTTTATTTAAAGTAATCTGAATTTCTCACCGTAGTCATTGTTGCATACACTGTCACATACTATAATATTTCATTTGTTAGTTAATCTTAAATAATCTATAGTTTTAATAAAAAAAATAGTACTAGAGGTCTAATATTATTTACTCAGTATATAACGAACAACATCTAACAAAAGAAAGTAGGTTAACAAAACATTAATTCAAAAAGATAATAAAGAACGCCAAAAACTTTATAAGTAATTAAGTCTCGGATAGAATATTTCAATTTGAAATTAAGTCTTTATAACATCATAAAACTAATTCCTTTTTTGTTATTCCAGCGAAGCCAACGAATTCATCGTCGAATACCTAATTAACAACTTTATAAACAAGATGAATGAAAAATTAAAAGAATCGTACGAAATAACTTCGGAATTACTTCATAGAATTTGTGGAATTATCGACACGAACGCTTTAGAAATTCGTCTGCCACAGGGAAGTCAGCTCAGTGCTTTGTACGCTGTGACTTGCAAAATGGAGCACAGCTGTATCCCGAACACAAAGCACACTTCTTTTGCATTCTCGCCAAAAGACAGGAACGACTTATATGAAATAACCATCAAAGCTGTGGTTCCTATACTCAAAAACCACGACATAGCAACAATGTACAGCCATGCACTATGGGGAACTCAAGCTAGAAGACAGCATTTGAAAGATTCGAAGTACTTCGCATGTAAATGTCCAAGATGTAGCGACCCCACTGAACTTGGAACTTACCTAAGTGCGATGAAATGTTTGGGTGATGAGAACAACCCTTGCGATGGAATTCACATACCAGATGATCCATTAGATGACGAAACGGAATGGACTTGCAGCAAATGTTCAGTTAAAGTACACAATTCTCAAGTCAACATGGTTATGTCACAAATGGGGGAAGATGTGGAAAATGTTCTCATGATGGATGGTTCTGTGATTGTATTAGAGAATCTCCTTTGTAGATTATCAACATTTTTACATCCTAATCATTATTATATGTACTCGTTGAAGCACTCCCTAGTACAGATGTATGGAAGAGAGCAAGGTTACATAACACTAGATATTCTTGATAAGAAAATTAAAATGTGTAAAGAACTCATAGTTATTACAAAAGCTTTAGATCCAGGAAATGCTAGACTTAGTTTATATAACACTGTTTTGCAGAACGAATTACATTCAGCTTTGGTAATGAAATGTAAGCATAAAGATATAAAAAAGATTGGAGATATTAAACCGTTGCTTACTGAAGCTAAACATGCCATAGAAGATGCATTAAAATCGCTGAAAGATGATATGGAAGAAATACCTGGAAAGAAACTTCTGTCTGTAATAGAAGACAGTAAGAGGGAATTCGATAGGTTTTGCAAACAACAAAAATTGATTATTTAACTATTATTTATTTGAAACAGTTACTTTCTTAATTATCTTATACATTAGTATCACAGTGGTTTCTTTGACGTTAGTATATTACAATTTTCTATTTTCTATTTTTTTTTAACAATAATCACAAGATAATATCTTTCAAATTTTTATTTTAACCATTCGCTATTGAGCTACTTTACAAAGAATTATTTTCTTTACCCCAACCCGACACAACGAAAAAACGGTTAGTGTTATTTTAACTCAAGATTATTAATATAGCATCTAATAAAAAAACTAGAAATACAGATAACTTTAAAACCATTTCCTTCCCTGTAAAGCGGATACTGAATGGTTAGAAAATCGCAAGCATTATCCTTCAATGTGCCATCATTTTATTTTTTCTAAATACATTGTAAACAAATGTATACCATCAAACATGTCACTATTGAAAGCTCTGCTGATGCCTTGTACTGGATTATCATAAATGTTATGTCAATTCAGTAAACAAATCACTCATCAGCTCCTTCCTCCTCCTTCCTCTTCAATCCTTTACATTATCAATAACATTCATGTCAATATCATCACCCGAAGAAGCTACTAAAACTTGGATACCAGCTTAGTCCACCTCTTGCCTTATCACCATTGATACTTTGGACTATCCAGTCCGTATATCTGGATATTCTGGTGTATACTCCTGGCATCTTGGGTCTTGCGCAGCCGCTGCCAGTGGAAACCACTCCTACGACCATGACGTGACGTCTGTCATCTCTGATCATGAGAGGACCACCGCTGTCAGCCTGTAGACAAATTATCATTAGGATTAGTTTGGTAATTATATTTTTAGGTAAAGAGCTAATTGCTGAAATTAAGTTCAGTAAATTAAGTTCCTTGTTATTTTCGTATCCCGTTTTTAATCTGAGAACGGGATAGATACTGAAATCTAACTACCTTTATGAGTGTATACAGTAGAGCATAAATACAAATTCCCGGAAACAATGGATTATGGTGAGGGTATTTCGTTTTATGGATGAAAAATGCTGACAAAGAACTTAAACATTCGACAATATGCTATTACTGATTCTGTTTTGTACGATTTGTAATTATATAGTTTTTCTCAATGTGTGTGCTTTTATTTTCTGTTGTCAATCGAGCGGTTTTGACCGTTCATTATAGATATTTTGTAAAGTTCACTACAAACCTCACTCAAGTGGCCGCCAAATCAAATCGATCTGTTTTAAGGATTCACACGTCAAAACTGTTTGTATTACGAAGTGATTCTTATAGATTCACACTACAGATTTGCGATCAGTCGATTTTCTAGGTCACAGATTACCACTGCTCTACTGACATTACATGATACTAAGATACTCACCCAGCAGGAATCACGTCCTCCAACTTCATGGCCAGCACACATTTGAGTAGGTATGACCTTGACCTTACTGCCCTGAGACTTGTACCAGCTGTTGCACTCATCATTGGTTACTACTATCACTTCTGTCTTCTGTAAGATGTTGGGTCTTGCGCCTAAGAGAAGATGGAGTTATGAATATCGTTTGTGGTTATAATGCAAATCATATTTAAGCATATAATTAACTATCTTGTGCATAAAATGGATGATCATAACATTCTTGGTTTAGTTAAGACGACATCGCGGCAAGCCAAGGCAAAGATGGTGGGACGAGCTTGTTTCCTGCCGAAAGGACTGGCACTAGCAAATGACAGAATTGTGTGGATATGGGAAAGTGGGGAGGTCTTTGCCCTGCAGTGAGACAGA
This sequence comes from Griposia aprilina, assembly GCA_916610205.1. NCBI lineage: Eukaryota > Metazoa > Arthropoda > Insecta > Lepidoptera > Noctuidae > Griposia > Griposia aprilina. The sequence continues at coordinate 17,388,515 of OU744302.1, forward strand.
ACAAACTAGATAAGAATATATTAGTTATATCAACCAGTTTATCATTAACTGCAGTAATATTCAAAGTTTTATCAGCTTCCAAGTAGATAAGTTGCATTTTATATGTTACTGGGTGTCAAATACTCTGGCACCCATCTTATGTTACCATAAGATCTGTATTTTAGAGTATATTTGTATTTGAGTATTTGCAGAGTACCTATTTGATTTTCATAGGAGGCATTGAACACTTACGTATGCGTAACAATACCGCTGAAAATCTGCAATATCAGAGGCTCCACTGGTGCGTTACCATCTCAAAAACAAATCTGAATTGTCTCTAGCGGCTGTGATTACATTAGCACCCACACCCTTCAAACCAAAATACAGAAACGATGCTTGGCGGCAGAAATAGATACGGACATGGTAGAACATAAAGTACTGGTCCAGACGAGCTGCTTCTTTTGAAGAGTGCTACAACTGCCTTATTTTATGTTTTACCTTTAACTTTTGTTAGTTTTGCTTTCTCACCTTTCTGCCTATCCTCATCTGTAAAGCCCCATCCGGCAACAGTTGCTGATGTGCCACTGAAGTCTTGAGCTGGAGAGTTTGGCAGACAGGCTGGTTGCAGACCAGTTGACCACCTCAGTTGCCGTGCAGTCTTGAGAAGAGCCACGTCATTTGACTTTCTGTTGCATCTGGTGGTGATAATAAATGTTAATCCAGGGAAATTATTTGTTAATTAAATTGACCACCAGCTCAAATTGTCTGTATATTCAAATCACAATTACTGTTATTCTTTGACAGTTGTATAAAATGAATCACGGTAAATTGTCGTAGTGTATCAATTTCATAAACTATTAATGTATTATTATTATTATTTGGTAAGCCACACTAGCAGCTAACTAGCTGTCAATACGTGTGTTTCAAATAGGTCGGAGATATTTAATCTGTCCAGTCAATTCTTGAAGCATTTTAGTGTGAGAGCCGGCACAACATTTTCCGGGAGCCTATTCCATGCTGTTACATCACGGTTATGCAAGAATTACTTCAAAGTGTTTTTCATTAATGTTCTTTATTTCCCCTGACTTAGTGTACACAAAGAGAATAACATCAGAATACGACATACATAACAACGAGACATATAACAATCTTATCGCTGAAAACAGACAACCATTGGATAGATAGAATCATTTTGAAAAGTAGTTTAGAGGTTTAATTTTAATTAACAAATTATTTTTTTAGCAATGATAAAATTGTGTCCCAAAATAACCCATTCCTTTGAATGGTACTAATACCAAATAATCGTAGTAATGGTAATGGTGGTTTTGGTGGAACTATTATTAGTGCTTATTCTTTAATAAGCTCTTAAAATAGTTGAAACGTTAATCTAGTCTAGACAATGTCAGGTGTTTGCCCTATACCAACTCAACTGTACACGTACTTTGTAAATTTTAAGAAAACAAATTAACTTAGTAACAGTTCAAATGATTATTTCAAGTGTTTTTACAAATTAGAGAGATGCACAAAAAAACAAAAAACAATTATTGAGTCACAATTAATTGGGTATTTTTGGTTCATGATTTTTACGTTACTTTTAATTAGACTTCAATTGTTTAATAGAATTTTATCAAAGACATATCTAATTAACTGAAAAAAAACTGACTTCAGACCAGTGAACTTAAACTTCAAAGTGCAGGTATTTAAGGTAAACTACTTTCAAAATTAGTTGCGTAGAATAATAGTATAATAAAAGTAAATTCTATGTTGTAGTACTGATTGATATAATATGTTACTGAAAGATAATTAGATTAATTTAGAGGGTTTTACGGATCCCTCTCACAGAAAGGAAGCCAGTGTCCCAGCAGTTGGAACATTATAGGGTGATTACGCTTATGCATTATTTTAATTGGCTGATTTGCAAACGCAACTTAATTTTCAGTAGCCGTAAAATGTCATGCTGTCTTGTAGTTTCAGAAGAAAAGTGTAGCTTACGAATTCGGGAATAGCTATGCCTGGTGCAAGTCACAGACAATTGCCTCAACACAGTCTGAAAACTTTATGAGCACTTGGATCGAATGCCTTCTAAAGTCAAAATGATTTTATTTCTAAAACTTAGCACGAAAACCTACATAATTTTTCATCGACACAGTCACAGTGTATTAGTATGTATTGAAAGTGATAAAGACTCTCTTTCAAAAAGGCGCGACATGCAATGCCAATCGCACGTAACACAAAGATACCACCTATCGCGCGACGAGCGTCGCGTGCGATTCTCGTCACGTGTCGCGCCTGTGTGAAGGAGCCTTACGGAGATACATAATTATGATAACAGACAAAACACATTGTAAATCTCTACAAAACGCGATCATAGGATTGCGTTTTGTAGCTGCGGGAACTCTTCTCCTACGCCCGTTCTTTTCATGTGACTAGCAAGTTACATCTTAGAAATCTACACAAATCTCCTCCCCACTCAACCAACTTCTACTCCTACTCCTTCTCCGGGAAACCCGGCTGACGCCCGTTGGAAACTGTGGCAAGAAACTATTCCCCCTCCCGCTTACTATTTACCACCAAAGGAGCATCTTCCTACAAGGTGTAACCTTTCGTAGTTTAGTTGGAAGTCCCTGAACCGTCCCCGGATACAAGTGGGAAGATGTAACTCCAACCTGGTAAAGTGGGGCTACCTCAACGGAAGGGCAGCTGGATGTGGATGTGGAGCTGTGTCATAAACTATGCTCCACCTTCTATCTTGCCCTCTGTGTCCCAAAACTTGCAGTCAAAATGACCTCTGCACTGCTGCCGACGATGCCGTAGAAGTGGCGAAGTTTTGGGCTAACAAGAATTGAGAAAAGTTGTGCCAGCGACACGAAGAAGAAAAAGACTCCTTCTCCTTGCCCGCGGTTCGGTTGTGGAATTCACTTCCGCCTGACATTAGGGGCTGCCAAACCGTTACCTGTTGCAGGATTTAAACGAAGAGTGAAAGAACACTATTTTTCTACTTTGTCATAATTGAATATATAATTATTATTTAAATTGCATTATATTTATTGATTTTAGAAGTATGTTAAGTATATTCTCAAAATGTATGTATGTTTGTTTATATTAAATTTAGATTAATTATTTTTATTACTATTAAATTATAATGATTATTATTTAATTTAATTAAATTTTAAATTATTAATTAAATTGCCACTTATTAAGCAGTTAAGGAAAGATGAATAAGTGAGTGTGATAAGCGTTTTATTGTAATAAGTAGATAAACGCGGCATGGCTCGATCCAATAAGGTAAACTACGCTTGTCGCGGTCGGTCGGTGGATGGGTGACCATTCATTTCAAAACGAGACCCCTCCGTGCGAGAAGAACGATAAAAGAAGATTCACGTGCATTGCAAAGCGTGCGTCAAAGTTTTCATCTATTTTATTGGTTTCATAGTATCCTTAGTACATCTTTTATGTCAGCAAGTAATTTTGAACTATATTGCATTGTCATAATTATGATAGATTCAATTAATTTAGTTTGTTAGGAGTAGGTACACCATTAAAAGACCTTTACTTTGAAAAATTTTAGTTTTTTATTTTCCAAATATTCCATACATCAAAGTTGTTAGTTTACACCAAAAATCGTTAACGTACGTACCGCTATTAATTATTTTTTAACGTAACAAACATGCTATTTTTAAAACTATAGGCTTTACTTAATGTTTGTTATTTTAACTTAAAAGACTAAAATCTAAGAAACTCGTCGTATACAGTTTTTAAATAAAACATGAAAAAATTTACGACCACTTTTGTAACAACAAAATCTTACTAGGCTTTCCTGAAAACCTGTGGTTTGTTCTTTACGTTTTTTTCATATTTCCACTGTCGATTTACGTAGGTTATTATTATTATATGGTTAATTATATAGTAAAAAAATAAGAATTTTGGGCAATGTAGACCGGTTTTTCATGAGAACAGTGAACCAAATAGGAAAAAGTTAGGTGAAACCAAGGTGATTTTATGAGCCCTCTGTGGTTCTGAGTTCGGAGCTAGAATTTTGCATTTAGCTTGTAACAACAGCAAACCAATTCTCGCAATGTATAATTTTGAGTTTTAAAACCTACCATTTAGAGCCAAATGTTGCTAAACGATCTGAAAGGTACTTACTTGTAATCGGGATGAGGAAGAATTCTGGAAACAGCTTGATTTTCATCTTTACTTGAGATGTCTGTGAATCCGACGACGACAGACAGTTGCTTAGATTTGTAGTACTCATCGAACACACTGAAATAATATTACAAAAGGCGTTAATTAAGAGTCTTCACATTTCTGACTAAACCTTGATAACATCTTGTTTACAGAAATTATTTTGAGTAGACTATACGAATTTAGAGGGGTTGCTATCGAAAGCACTAAGACTGAGGAGCAATTCTCAGATTTTACATACGTATATACATACATAAACTCACGCCTTCCAATGGGGGTAGGCAGAAACTACAGAACGCCACCTGTTACGATCCTTACATATCCTTTTGCCTCGTTTACGTTAATTTACTGGTCATACACGCACGCCGGTTGCGAGTACTACGCACCTGACTATTCTGAAGAACATCACCGATAAGGTCACTATATGTCCTCTTAGGGCGTCTCTCCTTCTAGCGTTTCCAGTCACCTCTGTCTTGTAAATGCTTTTTGTTAGTCGCCTTCCATTCCCATATTTTACCTACCCTGCCTATGACCTATGACCCTATCCGACCTATGTCCTACATATATGACAAGTTGTCGTAGTTATTGTTGTCATATTGATAGCCGCTGAAATGAGATTGCGACTTGAATTTGTACGCATTTTAAGTACGAGAATTGGCTATTCTGATATTGTTTTGTAAATGATCAGAAGGTTATTTTCAAACAATAGTATGACTTCCTGGTAACAGCCAGAAGGCTAACTACCAATAAATTGGCCTTGAAGCCATGAGGTACGTTTTCCTGCCGAATCTTCGAAATATTATCCACAAAGCTTATAAGATGACATCACCAATAGTGAATTTATAAGATGATAGCTAATTCAAGAGCAGTGGTAGGCCCAGTGGTATCGGCCCTGACTTACGTGTTGTAGGTCGTGAGTTTGAACCCAGGCAGGCACTTTACTTTGTGTATTTAATTTAATCACCACTGCTCTCAAAAACTACGTATCTTTTGCATGCCTATGTGGTAAAATATGGCTGAACTTCTATATTTTTTTGTCATCATCTTCTGATAACTATATTTGCAAAATAAAATTAGCTTTATCTTTATTTTTAAACGGTGAAGGAAAGCATCGTGAGGAAACCGGCATGTCCTAGAACCGAAACATCGAAGTCATGTGACATCCACCAACCCGCACTGGACCCGCGTGGTGGATTATGGCCCGCTCACTCTCACAGACAGCAGGCCTGTGTTTTAGCAATGGGAACAGTAAAGGCTGATTATGTATGCTATGTGGCTTATCCAAATAAATCACGATCCAAGTAGCGTCGCTATGTTCCGATTTAGAGGATGCCATTGTTATTATAGGACGGAACAGATAAAACCGCAAGCACGTTGAGACATTTTAGCTTAATCTCTGGGATGAAAACGTATCTTTCTTTATCTTTCTTTCTTAAATTAACACGATTAATTTTAAGACCGAACACTATGATCGTAAAACAAAAAAAAAACAAAAAACTACATATTACTAAAAATATACTTTTAGAAACAACCTGTATTAATTTGAAAACATTCCTCCACCACTTTTGTGTAAGGACGGACGGTCAGATTGGTCACCGCAGTTCGCTCGTTGGTATTAGATAATATTTTGCATAAATACCCGTTATTTGTTGTTTCTTTTTACTAAGTACCTACCTACTTAAGTGGCTTTAATGCTCTAAATTATATAATCGATGACTTTGGTGCACGGTAAAACTCTAATGAGTTTATGTTGGCGCCAATTTAAATATATAAGATATTTGATTTCTGTTAATTGGTTAAAAGGACCCCATTTACACGTCAAAAATTAATTATGATTTAAAACTAGAAGACCTCGGTGTTTTCTATTTGACTAATCTGATAAGACAGATCGAAACAAACGCAGAGATCACAGTCTCTTCAAGTCCAGGCATAATCTTGATCAGAGCACATAAGGGCCATGCAGATGTCTGAGATGCTCTTGCTTCCTTTAAGGGTGACTACCGAGATGACGACTAATAGAGAAGTATGGAAGACATAATCATGTTTCGCCGACCTCAAATATATTGGAATAAGGAATGGAAAAAAATGATGATAATGGTCTTTCTTTCTTACCTGCAAACACAGTGTCCAGCAGTCAGCAGCCACTGATCACTCAACACGGTGGCACCACACTGGTGGGCTCCCTGCCTCCACACGCTAGCGGCCCAGGGGAACTCGGCAGGGAGACTGTCCGTTCCACCCACTATACGGGCACTGCGGGCCTTGTCTACACCACATTCTATGTCCGCCACTGAAAGGTAAAATATTGGTGATGAATTCATCAGAGGTCACCAGAGGGCCTAGACAAATGGCATTCGCTTCGGAGCAATTCTATTTCTACAATCACTATCGCTGTCGCAAATTTTTGCATCATACGAATCGAAAGCTAGCGATAACGCTTGTCAAAAAGTGCCACTTCGCTACGCATCTCTATGGAAGTAATCGTTCGACGCTGTCGATTCGTTTCATAGAATCGAATGATGTTAACATTGTCTAGCTAATTTGTATTCGTTGACCTATGATCACGTGACATTTCGATAGCTTATGTCAACCCCATACAGTTTTTGACTTTTCGACTATCGTCATCGCTAATCGAATGTTACTTTGTCTAGGACAAACGCGTCGAACGATTACTTACATAGAGATTCGTAGCCAAGTAGCACTTTTTGATAAGCGTTATCGCTAGTTTTCGATTCGTATGATGGAAACATTTAGCGAAAGCGATAACGATTGTAGAAATAGAATCGCTCCGAAAAGAATGCCATTTGTCTAGGCCCTCTGGACTAATCTATATAATATGTACTTAATATATAAAGCTGAAGTGTATGTTTGTTTCTTTGATTGAATGCACTAACCTCTGGAACTAACAGTCGGATTTAAAAAATATTTTCTCATTTCATAGCCCAATTCTAGAAGAAAGTGATAGGCTATTTAACATCACGCTATAACTCTCAGGAGCCGAGCAAAAAGTCATAAAAACCGAAAACGAAGTATAGCGCGGGCGGGCGCTGCGTTGCGATGCGGTGGGTCGGGGAACAAGAAATTTCACGGGACGAAGTCGGGAGGCGTATTTCCATTTCCGTGTTTATTAGGAGGCAGTACTGTCTTGAAACACGCACGGATTTGTCGCGCTAACTGCCTTTACAAAATCGTGTTCAATCCAAGGCACGTATCCTCCAATCGCGCACGGGTTTGCAACGCCAACTGTTCTTCCAAACACGTGTTCAAGGCGATGCATGGAACTTAGCCATGAAGTTCGCGCGTAATTTCCCTTTCCGTGTTCAACTGGCGACACCGGTCTCGCGAAATCAACACGCTTTTGTTTTACTACGGAATCCTACGATCCCGTGTTCAATTCGCGTCAACTGAGCACGCCTTTGTGATCAAGTGGCGCTGGGTAAGGTTTAACAAAATCGTGTGTAAGTACCAAAGTAAAATATGTTAACTTCAAATAAAATAAACCCTCTCTATACCGAGGTGCCTAAAGAACAACGCCTTAAGTTCCAAAATAATTATCATTACCTCATCAGAATAATTGTACGTGTTGTATTTATATTCTTATTGCCTACCAAAATGGATAAATGCTCACCAAATCTAACCATAGAAGGTCGACATCAGGGGCACCCCGAGGTTCGGTTGGTTAGGTTCCTTTAAACCCTTTAGACAGAAATAGGAGCCCCGCGAAGCGGGGCTCCGTCGACCTGCTTATTAACCCTAACCCACGCCGACTGACGTCAGGGGCACCCCGAGGTTTGGTTGGTTACAGAAATAGGAGCCACGCTAAGCGTCTTCCATTATGCACTATGTAAACAAAACATAACCTTGAACGCACAGTAACAAACTGCAATGAGAAGCGCGCGAATCCAACTTCGGGCGCTCTCGCCTGCTTCGGCCCGCACGATTTATCCCGAACATTTACGAACGCGCTAAATCAGTACGGATTTGTTTCGAATAGACAGGTTAAAAAACCGTGTTCAATTCAATTACACACTGTTTTGTAAAACTTCTTTTAACGTTGCTTGATCACAAAAGCGTGCTCAGTTGACGCGAATTGAACACGGGATTGTAGGATTCCGTAGTAAAACAAAAGCGTGTGGATTTCGCGAGACTGGTGTCGCCAGTTGAACACGGAAAGGGAAAAACTGTGAAAAGAAAACGTGTTCATAATATTGCATCTAATATTGATGATAATGAGCCTCCTGCCAAAAAACATTGATTATATAAAATGACTTCATTATATTTGTTTATGTACCTAGGTATAATTTTGGTCTTAATAAAAAGTTAAAGATTTTGTTTGAGTTTTCTTGCCCATTCATTAAACACAAAAATGCCTTCGAACACACACAGATTTGTGGCGCTTAATCAAGGCGCATACTCCTTGCAAACCCGTGCGCGATTGGAGGACGCGTACCCCGAATTGAACACGTGTTTAGAAGAACAGTTGGCGTTGCAAACCCGTGCGTGTTTCAAGACAGTACTGCCTCCTAATAAACACGGAAATGGAAATACGCAGTCGGGAGCAGAAGCTAGTACTAAGTTAAAGTCTGAAATCGCCAACCTGCCTTGAGCAAGCGTGGTGATCAATGCTCGTGACTTCTGTGTATGAGAAGAAGAATTCTTTGCTCAGTTGTGGGTCCTTAATAGGCTGGTGTTATAATATTATACAGGGTGTCCTGTAAATAATGGATCAAACGTAACGGGTAGGTACCTAGCTCACTTGATTTCCAACAACGGATTAGAATAGTTAAAAAAAAAAAACCCTACGTTAGAGCGACATATTTTTATTACATATTTTTTCTCGAATTTCACCATTTTCTCTACCAGAATACAGTTTTTTTTATGCCTTCGCTGCAAATGATAACATTTTTAGGTATGATTTTTGTTAAACATTTTTGAATAGCTTTCTAATGTATTAAGATACCATTTTTGTAAATAACGTCTTATTTACCTTAGAAAAAAATATTGAATTGAAAAGTGTTTTAATCGTGAAAAGAAAAAAAAAAAAAAAGAAACTTCAAATTGGTTGATGGAAATCAGGCGAGCTGCCTACCTATTAAGTTTGCTCCATTATTTAAGGGACGCCCTGTATAGAATATAATAGTATGAAATTTTTATATAGTTATAGGTAGAATTATAAAATATAACATATAAAATTATAATAATAATAATAAAATACCATTTATTTCAGTCGACACAGGCCCATAGAAAAATACCTTAACCTAAACATACATATTTTCAAATAAACAAAACTTGTGACTACATGACCTAAACGCAAATTTATAACGCCTAAAAATATATGATCCACTGCAGTAACCACAATCAGAAAAATATATGATATTATGCAGGATATATGCTAGTTAAATAGTGTGTTGAAAACATAATACAATTAACTTGATATGATAGAAAAAAATCACGAAGATACCTCTAAAAATTTTTTTTAACGATCAGAATCATCATCAAACACTCAGATTTTTTGTCAGATTATTCTACAAGTAACATACTAACGTAATAGTGTTTCAATTTTTTAGTCCAATGAATAGATTTTTTGTAAATCCATAATTGCTTCATATTTTGCAATAAATTACCAGCGTTGTGTCATCGCGCGTGTCTTTCTTTTCTATGCAATCCGATAGTCACCGCGCTTTAGCTCTTGTATGCCCCTTAAGACTATGTTAGTAGCGCTTCACTTTGCACTAGCTTGACTATGTGCTGTATAATACCACACCTGTTTCCTCGAAGGGTTTGGCAGAAGTGTAAGTAAAGTACGTCTGTATTTTGCCAGTTATGTTTAAGTCCCATGTAATAGGAAGCGATAACATGAAAAGATAGCCGAAATTAAAAATAAGGACTTCTGTAAGATATCCAAACGGTGTATATAAAATTCAAACATACTCAAAGCTTTTATTTCAATTATTTACAGGCACTTTCGAATTGACAAAGAAGTCGGTCATTCAGATAGATGCAGCTAATTGTCTATTTTAAGCATAGTAGGTATTAGGTAGATTCCTATAGAGAAGAACGGGCAAGCAAGTCCAAGAGAACTCTTTAAAACAAAACAAAACAACAAAAAATGTACAGTTTCCTCCATAGGTACCTACTACGCTTTGGAATGGGCAAGTAGCTGCTTTATATTTCTGACTGACCGACCCCTTGACAAATCAAAAGTGCCTGTAATTGGTTTTTTTGAATTAAATGCTTTGAGTTTGAGACACAAAAAACAAAACAAAAAAATGTTACATTATTTATGTTGAATTTATTGTTTAATAAATTATTATACAATACTAGCTGATCGGACAGACGTCGTCTTGTTTCCTAGAACTCGATCACAGTGACACCTACGCGGTTCAATTGTGAATCTAAACTATCCAGGGACCCACTCAAACACACACAAAAATGTTCATCAAAATTGGGCCAGCCGTTTAGGAGTTCAGTGACATACAGTCGTACAGAAGATTTATATACTCGTATGTCGCAGGTATATTGTATGATTCGTCATTATACATACGCCACCGTTCGTTTGCAGATTGTCGTCGTTATGTATATAAGTATAATGCCGAAGGCAAATTGATGACGTTTCTGATCCCATCCATTTCATCAAGTGTCATATGTTAGGGTGACAAATGATTATTAACAAGTTAAAACTGAGCAGTAAACTAAATAAAAATTACTCCTATCAAATATTTAAATGGGTAATTAAATTAATATTAAGCAGTACAATGGCTTAACGAGCAGTACCGTGTGGGCAGTTAACAAATCGAAATAGGTCGCTAACAAATATAGCTTGGAAAAGCGCTCGCCGGCCGCTACTGCGGCATCCCTCGCTACGCTCGCTCGGCTCGCGCGCGGTTTGTCACAGTTCTTGCCTAACCTAACCCATTTGGTCGGGGTGCCCTGGCTTAGATACTGGGACCAATTCGGCTCTTCGTGTTAGGTCACAGTTCCAACTACACCTATAAACTGCCGAACTATTTACCTAACTGCCCATTCGAACAATGTTACTGTTCATTCATTTATTACACTACTTGAGTATTTTTGTACTGACATTGTAGGATGAAATAACCGACCAATTTTATTTTTACGTCTTACTGTCACACTCATTTACCAACCGCCGAAAATTAAAAGACTGTCTGAAGTTTTTTCAGCTGATTATAATAACCTCCCTAATGGTTGAATAACAGTTGTAATGTTAAGAATTAGATTTAAAGTTTGTAGCATGGCCAAGTCACGTTATTTGATTTCAATAAATAAGAATAGTAGTAATGTAATTAAAATGACATGAAGTATAATTTAATTGCGAAACGGGAAGGTCATGCAACCGATGTAGTAACTACAGCCTTGTTATTGATAACAATATAATTAAATCGGATTCTCAAGTCGTCGCGGCTTTTGAAAATTTATTTGCAGACATTGCCGTTTTGACTGCTAAATCTCTCAACTCATCACCCACTGCTGCAAAGACTTTACTTAAAGAAAAAAATCCAGTTTAATTTCCAATATGTCACTTGTAAAGATATAATCACACCTTTGACACGTTAAATGTTAAAAAGACCGCAGATCTATGGGGTAATTCTGTGGACGTTGCTAAGTCGATTATAAACATTGTAGCACCTATTGTAGCTGTTATTTTTATTAATTGTATTGACGGTGGTGAGTTTCCTGATCTTATCTAAGCAGTAAAATAATACCGTTGTTTAAATCGGGTAGTACATATTAAGACCCTACTAATTTATTTCAGTGGGGTTTGTCATGATTGGTCGACAAACGTTTGGTCGACGTAACTATTGGTCGACAAACGATTGACCGACAGTAACGATTGACCGACACAACCATTAATCGACATATACGATTGGTCGACTCAACTATTGATCGACAATAACAATTGGTCGACATTACGATTAGCCGACAAAAAAGAAATAAGCACAAAGGGGACGGCGGGGTCTTTCAGACCCCGCCATCCCCTTCTAACCTAACCTGTCCGAGTCGGGGTGCCCCAGGTCCCGAGCTCGCAAAAAAATAATAAAATTGAAAAAATCCAAAAAAAGAGCTTTGCCTCCCCCCCTAATGATGTTGTACTGAAGGGGGTCCCTTTCAAAGGATCACCTCTGCGCTGGTGAAAGGGAGTAACGTTAATTGACGATGTTAATAACGGCCAACGATCATAGCTCTATAATAGGCATAAGTTAGCTAAAATGTTTTTTTTTGTCCAAAAATAAAAATTATAAAAAAATTGTCGGCTAATCGTAATGTCGACCAATTGTTATGGTCGATCAATAGTTGAGTCGACCAATCGTATATGTCGATTAATGGTTGTTTCGGTCAATCGTTACTGTCGGTCAATCGGTTGTCGACCAATTGTTACGTCGACCAAACGTTTGTCGACCAATCGTTAGTATCCGATTTCAGTGCTACCTAACTTTAGCAAAAATTTTGATAACCTTATTTTAAATCAAAAGCAAAGATGTTTTAATAACCACAAATTACTGCATAACAAACAGTTCGGTTTTTCAAGGGTCGTTCGCCTATTGATGGCGGAATTGAACTTTTAGGACATGTTTATAATGCATAGGAGGACTACCTCATGAGAGGACTTCCTCATGGGAGGAAATCGATACACCGGGCTACTGAAAAATTCCTGATGGATAGTCCCAATAACACTTTGTCCGACCTGAAAATCGAACCCAGGACCTCATGCTCAGTAATTATTATGTAAAATGAATCAACAAATTTAAATAAACAGCTTCACGATCAGATAAGTAAGTTGATTCATTAGTTTCCTACATAATTTTATTGTTCAGGCTAAATATAGCCAATTGATTCGTAATAGGCTATATTTATGGTAAAAGGCTATATATAGATTGCAGGTCTGTGGGTCAGAGCCTCGGTCATGGCCGTCTTTTGTTATGATTTATCTCAGTCAAGGTTGAATTATCATAATAATTATACTATTTGTGTATTGATTTAAAACATGATATTCGAAAATGTAATTTTCATGACAAATTTGATTGATTTAATTTATATATATTTTCCAGATGTTTTATTTTTTGTTTTACGATGTAAGTTTTGGTATGAAAACTGACGTCCATTTATGATTTATAATCCAGTTATTTACATTTATTAAAAAAGACACAACTTGTGCAATTAATTTTTTTTATAATAAAAAGCTGTATTGTTACAAGGATTTCTAAATTACATAAAACATGTTATCATTGTCTGATTATAGATAATTACATAAATAATAAAAAAAGTGTAAACTCAACAATAAGTTGACATGACATGTATTGAGTATTTGTAATACAAATAAAATAAAATAAAATAAAAACTAGCAGGTTTTTTTTGGTAACCGGCCTCAGTATTCAAAGTTCTACGGTTTAATTAAATAAATAAATAAATATAAACAAATTAAATTAAATACTCACAATTAATAAAACACAATCCATAACTGACACAAAAAATTAAATACACGAAAATCACACGACACATTTTGTCAAAAACAAACAATTATCTGAAGATTGTTAGGTCACACTGAGGTATATATCCGACAAATATAGGTCTAGGACATCACTAAAATAATATATATATATATTATTTATTTCGATAAAATTTCTGTATACGCCCGTGTCAAAGTGCGTGCACTTACTACATGGTTGACGATTAACATAAGGATATTTAAATGCTCTATGATTTGTATTGGCCCACCTTCGCATCTTTGAAGGCCTGACCCCTATGTAGTGTAGTGATGCGCCCATTTTTTTTACTGTCGATAGTATTTTTTTATGTAAGAGAGTCATGTTTATGATGTTAGGGATTTACTATCCTTTATTATTATCATGTTTCCACTAATAGAGAAACTTGTATCTTGCATCAAAACTAACATGTTAAGTTCGAAATACATGAGGTTGTGTTACTTATAGTTTAGTCACAGGACTGCACAACCCCTCTTGCCTTCTTTTTCTTTGTAAGAGGGGTCAAGTAATGCAGAGTACTGACCGTAACATGTTGGTCCATACGAAAGAAGAAGATTAAAATAGATTTATTTAGGACAGATTAAAAGGCACACAATATAACATAATGCATATAAATAAATAATAAAAATAAAAATCAAATAAAAAGTGTAAATAATAATAATTATTATTTTATTGTCAGGCAACTGAGGCCCATAGCTAAAATACACATATTACAAATTAACAAACTAATACATAATAAAACCAAAAAAATAAAAGTGCGATGTAAGTAATTAGCAGGGAAGTCTGCCTCACGGCTGCGCCAAAATGGCCTAGTTCAGCAAAAATGCCAGACAACTAGTGCCTGACGCTAGTTTTCAACTGGACCTGACGTAAGATTGATCTGTAATTATTATAGTTATCCAACAGAATATTTTCCAAGCAAAAATGAGTCGTAGTTATAATTTTATATCGATATAGTCGGTAGTTAGTTTACCTAAATAGCTTTCTTGTGAAATGAAAATATGTCTAAAAGTAAAATATGTATATGTAATATTATGTTAACTCAACTTAAAACCGTAATGTTCAATCGATATTTTATGATGCCCTATGATTCTTTCCCCTCCTTCTTCATTGAATTGTACATATTATTATTATTTTAAGACTGTCAGCGTTTAAATTATGTAAATATTATCTTGAAAATAGAAATCATCGATTTAAAAAATATATCGATAACATCGACACCTGTTAGAAACACATCACTAGTACAAATTCATTGTCAGGTTCGCCGCAACCTCGGCGGAGAACGATTAGAGTCGCGGAACCACATGTCGTTACGATAACCATAGTATTATCGAAATATTTCTATGCAATGTCATCTGTTGTCATACATTGCGGTATGGTGACCACATTTTTTTTTTTTTTTTTTAATGTACCCTATTTTTTAGGATGATAAATAATAAATGATTTTATTTCTGAAAGTAGGTTTGTACAAACACTTTTACAGGTCAATCATGTTTTTTAAACTAGATGAGGTCGGCGTTTCCTATCTGACTACTCTGAGAAGAAAGGCTGAAACAAACTCAGAGGTCACAGTCTCTTTTAAAGTCCAGACATAATCTTGGTCAGATCATGTGAAGACCATGTATATTGGTATCTGAAATGGTCTTTTGAGGAACAAACCACACAGATTGAGTGGACCTGTCCAGTCAGTGCACGCATATGTCAGTAATCGTGCAGCTCTACTCAGAACTTAAGGAGCTCAACGATTCGACGAACAATACCAAAGAAAGGACATTTGGGTAGGCCGCATGAATTACTCAAACTGGCAGATCATGATTAAAATTAACTGAGGAAAAAAAAGCAATGACCCACATAGTCCGCACATTCACAATAACTAAAATAACATAATACTTTACAAGTAAATACTCATTTCATTGCATATATAAAAAATTTGGAAAATCCAAAAGTGCACGACTCATAATGCTCATTTAATTATGAAATATAAAAAAAAAAAAACTTAAGTCGTTCAAAATTAATTGCCGAAAAAACAGCTGTAGTAGGAAGAAGGTACTGCACAAGCGCCCCTGGTGGAATAAATGTACATAATATCTATAGATATATCACCATCCATATGTTAATTTTCTATGGACAGTCTTGTAGTTTTCGTTTTTTATTAATTGCAATTAAACGACACTGAATTAATTAATCATTCGCATTCAGTGACCTACAATCGTCGATTAGAATTTAAAAATAAAAAAATAACCCAAATAATGGATTTTTTCACAAGTTACAGTGTTTCCGGGTTTCACACATGACGGACAGGATTTTTTTTTGACCTATTTTGGTGTTTTTTCCAATTCTATTGCAGTAAATCAATTTTTAAAAAGTATGAAATTAATCTCCATTAAATTATCTCGACAATAGTATGCAAAATATCTTGATTCCGTGAACTAACAAGGCTATAATAATAAAAATAGCCGCCAAAATGAGGCGAAAAATTTTTTTCGATCGTAAAGCACTCTCTGATGCTTCGCATCATGAGTCGTGCAATTCAACAATGTCAATGTGTATATAAAAAAAATCGGACATAATGTTTGAGAACCATGTAGATTGGTGTCTAAAATGGTCTTTTGAGGAAAGAACCACTCAGACTAAGTGGACCTGTCCAGTCAGTGCGCGCATTTGTCAGTAATCATGCAGCTCAACTCAGAACTTAAGAAGCTCAACGATTCGACGAACAATACCAAAGAAAGGACATTTGGGTAGGCCGCATAAACTACTTAAAAACTGCCAGATCAAGAATAAAACTGAAACAATGACCCACATAATCCTGATGTTCACAATAATTTAAATAATATAATACTTTTTACAGTAAATATTCATGTCTAAAATAGTTAGCAAATTAAAATCAACATCCACCGTGTAAATTTATTGGAGCAGCTCAATCCCAAGCCGTTTTGTCCTCTACATAATCTTTCACAGTATAATAGGGTTTCTGGCATAGTTTCCGTTTTATAAAAGATTTGAATTTATTAAAGCTTAGATCTTGAATGTAAAGGCCTGCAATGATGGTTATGTTCTTTAGTCTTCTATTTTGAGGAGCTCGTCGCTAATAACAGCCACACGGGTTGATCGACCAGGTTAAGCTACGCTTGCCTAGGTTGGTCCGTGGGTTAGTATCCATCTTTATATACCAAAACCTTCCGTGCCTCGGAAGGCCGTTAAGCTGTTGGTCCTGGCAGTCATTCGTGAATCTTTAACAGACGTTACGGGTCGTCAGAAGCCCTAAAGTCTGACAATCGTCATATTGTGTTACCCAGTAACTGGGTGGTGGAGGTCAGATAAGGAGTCGCTCCATGTAAAATACTGCTAAACATAGTTGCAAAAAAGGCAATTTATGTTCTAAATACAAATAAATTTATTGCATTTTACATTTTAGCATAAAATTCAATAAAATCATTAGATTTAAATTTAGTAAGTATAGTTAAATCCTCAAGTAGAATTTATAGCAGTTTATAGTATCTTAATGAGTTTCAGTCGGCAAATAATTCAAATTAACCGTTTTTTTTTAATATTCACCCGTCCGATACATTTGGGTCGAGTATGTATTGAAGTTTTGTATGGGAGTAATGGTATATTTTTTTGCGATAACGATAGTGGTTCCATGGAAGAAGTATAATTTCAGTTTCATGGTCCATACGAAACCCTGAAATATGGCCACAGCTTTCCGATACATGCTGCATACGTGAAACCATAACCTTGCTACAAAAATACTTGTTACCTTTAAGTCAATCCTTTATTTGACTGCTTCAGTTGTTAAAGATTAACGTCAAACTGTTAGATAAAACCATGGAATATGTAAATAAAGAACTAAAAACAATGAAATCAATGATAAAGTGGATTTGCAATTTAAATTTATTCCTTGTGCGCTACGTGATTTGATTATTTAATGTAACTCACGTGTTATTTCCTCTTAGTATGTTAAATCATGTTAAATAACTTATCTATTGTTCTTGATGATCTTTAGTATTATTGTTATTTAAGGTCACAGTATATTTTTTAATTCTTTACGTCCTGAACTTTTCGTTGCGTTAGCCCAAAACATATCGTACTTTAACCAAACTTGTGTTAGTCTTATCCTGCGGATATAATATTTTTTTACTCTATCTCTCTTTTCCACACTTATCTGGCCCTCTATTACATGGGACTTGAACGTAACTATATGGCTATAGGTACACCTTTGCTTACCCTTCGTAGATGACAGGCGTGGTATATGTTATATTATGTGCATGTTATGTGTAAAACTGCAACAGTCTATTTTCAAAAAATGGCAGCATTTACCCACCCTGTAATAAGGTACAAAAAATAACTTAGCATTGTCACCCTACAAGTTTATATGCAAATAAAATTCATAAATACAGGTTTATTTCAGAAAACTAGAGTCATTTTTGATCCTAAGAAATAATAAACTGTGGTCATTCTAAAATCATTAGCATAGAACAGAACTGTCAATTGCACTTGGTCAAGTGCAAATATTAAGTGGCACGCCTCTTGCTCCATATTTTATGATAAGTAGGCAGTGCACTTGATTAGATCAGCTACTTGTAAACTTCCACCATTCGATTGATAAAAGCATGTGAAGTATGTCTGTGTCATCATACATAGCCGATTGTCATGACATCCAATAAACTCAGCCTATTGCTGTCCACCGCTGGACATAGGCCATAGTCTTTTACAATTCAAGCAGTATGGTTATGGAACAATCTTTGTCCACTTTTAAAATTCTGGTTAAAAAGACTTCCTTTCTCGTTAAACATTGTCATTACATTTTGTTTCCTTGCTCTTCTTTCATGTTTATTATTGTATATATTGTTTGTAGATAAGTATATGTTTTATGTATGTATGTATTAGTTGTATATTTAAATGGTACACCACTGACTACCTGCATTATTGTCTCTCCTTCTCCCTTGAATCCCTCCAAAGGATGGCTGTAAAAGATCGCTTTTAGCGATAAGACCGCCCATTGTATCACCCTATATAAAATTTCTACATTTATTATCTGTAATTTTTATGGTGTACATAATAAAGAGTATTCTATTCTATTCCATATGCCTCTCCCAAGCTGTGCCACAACACCCTGTCCTCCACCTTTCGCATCCAGTCTGTCACAGCCTCCTTTTTAAGGTCGTCGCTCCATCTAGCTGGGGGACGTCCCACACTATGCTTGCGGATCTCCACTCCAGGCCTCATCTGCTCCACCAGCTATCGTCAAACATGGCTAGCCCACTGCCACTTCAGCTTGCCTACCCTACAAGGAATTTCGGTCATGACATTAATTGTGATGAAAGGAGTGAAAATCATGTGACTCGTTCACATGATCTTCATTCCCTTTGATTTGAAGCTGACCAAAGAAAATTTGAAGAGATTATTTGTGAAAGAGGAATGCCTCATTGGTCTGTGGTCGCAAGCACGAGGTCCAGGGTTCGATTCCCGAGTCTGGTAAAGTGTTATTCGGTTTTAACATCTCGAATTTATCAATAGCTGCCTGGAATCTGGATTTGTGACCGGTTGATGGTAATAGGCTCGCGTCCTATTACATGGGAGTTGAACATGACTGGCGAAATGTGGGTGCACCTCTGCCTGACCCTTCGGGGATTATAGGCATGATGCTGTGTTATGTATTTGAGAAAGATGATAATATTTACCGCTAGGAAAAAAGTCAACTCTGTGATGACAGGTTGCTAGATAGAATCTGTAGAAGAAAAATATGTACTACGCCGACCCCAAATAAATTTATTAATAAAATAATGATTTATTATTACTTATATTTTATTTTTTTTGTAAACGAGGGAGGATGTATTTTCATGTCGTCGAATTCATGGTTCCAGGAGTGGTCGGTCCCCAGTACCATCAAGATGTTTTACTTCACCGTGATTTGAACAGTGAGGCAAAAATGAAATGCATGCCATGGGTATCCTCGACCAACAATTCCTATGTCGGGACCACCCCTGAGCTGCGATAGATACTTCTACACCTTTGCCGAACCTTTCGTCAGAATCAGTATGACGAATATACCTTCAGAATTTGTTATCAGTTGCCGGTAAACTTCCACTAAAGATCGTTGGCCTCCGCGAACCGTCACTGCGAAGGTCGGGGCGTGGGAGAGATAATACTACCTTATTGGTCATTTTTTGTTGTCATTTGGTAACAACAACAGAACGTCATAATACGTAGGTATGGTTTATTCAAAAAGTATCTGCTGAAAGTGTAAACTAACCCGCGGGGTACTTACGTAACACACTAACAGTAGGAATGGGTTTCATTTTGACAGTTCAACATCATTCATTGCGTTGTTTACGTTGTTGAACAGACAATTTTTTCTAACATATGAAGCAATGGACTAGCAATAGGCTTCAAAATGATTCAGATTGTGATTGATAGTGTGTTACGTAATTAGGGTGACGGTTCAGGTTTAATTCTTAGGCAATCATTCGCTAATGGGAATTAGTAACACATTCATCATGTATTTATTAGAAGGTTTCAACTTTATACCTCACCACTTTTTCCAACAATTATTGTTTTAATTTCATTAATAAATTGTAGTTGAATAAATCATCGACGAAAATTGAGGTTATAAAATAAATCTCAAATCGAAATAATCATAAACATCAGTAAAGTGATTTTCGTAATCAAATCAAAGAACTCAATATTGTAAGTGGCACCCACATGTATATTTTCTGATTAATTTATTTACATTTTAATCAGATACTTTTGGAGCAGACTATATTATTTTTGTTATATAAAGTTAAATATAATCTATGAAAACTACTTTTTAATTATTAATTATATAAAGCTAGAAATAGGCTCGTCCCCTTAGGACTTAAACAATTTGAAAAAAATTGGATGTACTATTAAAACTTTAAAACTCTGCCTACTCTGTCTTGGAATACAGGGGCAATTTAATGTTTTATTTATGTTAAACTTCATTCATTCAATCTTTAAACCGTGAAGATTTTTTTGCACAAAACATTACTCAGTTTTCTTACCAAGATAAGGAATAAAAACAAAAACGAAAAACAAAGCCTATTCAAAGAAATACAATAAATTCCCACCATTATATTACAACAATACATTATCTATTCCACCAAAAAAGGTTTTATCTTTTCGTCCCTCTACTAAAAATAGTCTTGTCAAAGTCGGAACTGCTTATGCGGAAAAGATTCGTATTTGTCATGTGGGTGATAAAGGAGTGAGGTCGTTTGAAGGTAAGTGTCTAGTTGGTAGTCTGGCCACACCCGCATGACGAAGTCAAGAGTGTACTATGTATTATAACGCTATAATCGGGCAGAGGAGCAGAGATCATGTCACATGTTTGAGAATTTTTCGAGGCTAACCACAGCTGCCCCTGTTCTGTGATGGTTTCACTTCTGAGAAAACGTTTCTTCAGTCAGAATATCTGAATAAGGATTTGTCATAAACCTATGACTGTCATTGTACACGTAGATCTTTGATAGTTGTTACAGATCTTTCACGGTCACCAGTCCGAAAGTCTGACTTCACTGTAGTCAAGGGGTTTCGTGTTACCCAGTAACTGGGTTGCGAAGTAGTCATGGTTACTGTAGAAGATGTTTAATGGAGTTTCTTGTGCCCACTATTTTGCTAATTGCAAAATTGCAGCGGCAATTATTATTTTTTCGCACTATATTTTTCTTCATCGTCCAACATGAAAATATTGTACCTAAGTAAGTTGTGAAACTGAAGAAATCACATGAATGAATGTTATGTCTGTAAATGAATTGGTCTTAACTGGCCCCCTATAAGGTGGGACTAAGATAAAGATCAATTTATTTGTTTAACATTAGTAGATTACAATACATGGATGCATGCAATGGTGTTAAATATAAACTGCTATATGATAGAAAGTGTACAAATCTTACAGGTTTTCAAATACCTAATCATTAAAATTACAAAATATTAAATTGTACCATGGTACAATTTAATATTTTAATTGTTGTTTTGTTTATTGATATTTTGATGGATTTTTATTAGCTTTTTTGAAATTCTTTTTTTTAATTTCTAAAGTCAATATTTATCGTTTAAGAAGTCAGATAAGCTATAGTAACATTTCATGGTCAGCGTATTTTTCAACTTTGTCTTAAATAAAGGTGTATTTAATTGTATAATGTCCTTTGGAATTTTATTAATTATTTTAGGAGCCATACAGATTATGCTTTTGTGCAGCATTGCAGTTCTAGAAGGGTGAATGCTTACATCACTGTTGCGTCGACTTAAATAGAACTGGCGAAATGTGGGTGTACTACACATCTGCCTTAAGGCTCCTTCACACAGGAGCCACACGCGACGCGAATCGCACGCCACACAAAGGCACCGCTCGTCGCGCCACAGGCGCGGGGCAGTGCCTTTGTGTCACGTCGCGTGGCGCGCCTGTTTGAAGGAGCCTTAACTCTACGGGAAATGCAGGTGTGATATTATGCAATTGGTTTTAACAAACACTTATTACACGATATTTTTTTTGTTTTGAAATTAGATAAGGTTATATGTGGTAGGTAGGTACAGTCAGGTATTCTCCAGAACCAAGCCACCACTGGCCTTCGCTTGCTGAAAAACATTACGTCGCGCGTCTGCTTAAATTCAACTCAAATTATCCCATACTCATAACTGTCGTCAATTAAGTACCTAACTAAATTTAATTAGGTATTTAATTATGCAGGCGCTTAAATAAATTTTAATGAATTTCCATTAATTAATAATGCTATCATTCCTTAACAATTGACGCGACTATGTAACAGTTGATAACAGCCTTTTCACAATTGGAAGAATCGCAAATTCGGGATAATGTTTAATTTTTTTTTTCCTAATATCACATTATATTTTACTCGTATCATATGTTGTGTCCGTATACTTATACGTACGGTGGGTTTAATATTTTACTGACAGCAAATAATTTTTGACTGTCAAAACTTAAAAATATGGGGTTTCATCACCGCTGCAATAAATAAATATGAATGCCAGAGTTCAGATAACAATAAAAACAAAACATTTAACGATTATGAAGTTTCCGTATTTGGGAGAAACATAAAATGCACGTACTTGAAGACTTGAAGTGAGGTTATTGCTAAACAAAAGAGTATTATTAAATAACCTTATCATCCATTTTTAGTTCGCAAACTCATAAATTTTGAAAGCTATATCAGTGCCATAACGCAGACAGAACCATTTAGGTTAATCCACTGATCAAGGAAATTAAATAAACCTTGAAAATTTTGGCACTAAAATTAAAAGGTTTATGAATCGTACGATTTTGTAGGTGTGTGTTTGTGTATGTTCTTATAGGTCATTCAAACTCGAAATGACGTACAGTCAACTGCATGTCAGAACATTTGAACATGAGCTTAAAAAAACCGCCTTTACGAAAAATAGCGGTGTCAGAATATCTACTAGGTTCTAGGTCTGTAAGACTTGCGTTATACCGTACATCAAAAACACAGACTAAAGACGGAACTACGGACTTCTGTTTTATCCAGGCAAGCTTACCACTACCGTCAAACGGGGTAAATAGGAGCGCCAGAAGTGAATGGGAACGAAACTTTAAAAGGGATTTCGTTGCCCAAAAGAATTCTAATGTGTTTACTGTATTATAATTAACGATGTAGTGCCCTTGTTGGCAATAAATGACATTATATTAATGTTAATGTTGTTTTGTTTGTTGTTGTTTGTAGTTTTTGTTGTGTTGTTGTTTGTTTGTTGTTGTGTTGTGTTTGTTTGTTGTTGTTGTAATGGTATGTATGGATCGTAGCAGGTGGCGTTCTGTAGTTTCTGCCTACCGCCATGGGAAGAAGGCGTGAGTTTATGTGTGTATGTGTATGTATGTATGTATTAATGTTAAAATTGCTTTTAAAGTTTCGTTCCGATTCACCCCTGCGCTCCTGTTTACCCCGTTTAACGGTAATTACCCCTGATGACTTAATGCAAATGTCAACCATTTTAGAGTAATTTGACATTTTATATTTTTTTATCGGTTTGCAACAACAACTGCAAATTTATTTAAGAAAAACAAAGCATTTTTTTTTAAATTATTATTATCTGCTTCCACTTCAATTTATAATAACCAACCATAAAATGATAATTATCTTTAATAGTTTTATAAATAGTTACAATTTTCCATCATTATGAGCAGGTAATTTGACTAAAATAGTCGTTTTCTGCAAAAAAAAAACACGGAAGTACTTTACCGGCAGAACATTTCGAAAACATGTATAACTTCTTAGCTATCCAACGAGATACAATAAGATACCAGATATCATCAAAAAAACATACACATGCATACATACATAATATCACGCCTGTATTCCTCGAAGGGTTAGGCAGAGGTGTAGGTACCTATAGCACACCCACATTTCGCCAGTTATGTTTAAGTCGCATGTAATAGGGGGTGAGCCTATTGCCATCAACCGGGCACAAATCCAGACTCCGGGCTGCTACCGAGAAATTCCAGATGGAAAAACCCGATAACACTTTGCCCGACCCGGGAATCGAACCCAGGACCTCATGCTCAGCAGTAGCGCTTGCGACCACTAGACCAACGAGGCAGTTAAAAAAATATAAAATGTCAAATTACTCGAAAATGGTCGACATTCATTTGCATAGGGGGTCATCAGGGTCAATCTATTGCAAATGACCTCTCCTACATCCTCTTAACGGATTGCCGACATAATTATAACCAATAAACCTGTATACAATATGTAAAACATTTTGACAAAAAACAACCGACTTCCAAAAAAAACACAAAAAAATGTGAAAAATTTCTTTAATTTCGGAAGTCGGTGTCTCTGGTTTTGTATTTTCGTTTTTGGCCTCCGACTTCCGAAATTAAAGTTATTTTTCACGTTTTTTAGTGTTTTTTTTGGAAGTCGGTTGTTTTTGTTAAAAAGTTTTATTTTTTCAGTTTTTAGTTGTGGTACCTACCCCACACAAATTCGTATACGACTACTTGATATGTAAATAACAGTGACAGGAAATTATTAAAACATCATCAATATAAACTAAGTGGAAAAAATATGCAGTATTAAGGCTCGTGCAAACAGGCGCGACACGCGACGCGAATCGCACCTGTTTGTGTGCCTTTAAGGATAACTCCAAAACTACTAGTCAGAACTTGATTAAATTTAAATGGGACCACGTGTGAAGCACCAGTTATCAAATAAAAAATAATCATCCAAATCTGTTCACCTAGAAAAAAGTTTTGAGCTAACACACATAAAAAAAATACAGTTGAATTGAGAACCTCCTCCTTTTTTTGAAGGCGATTAAAAAGTATTGCAGTTCGTTCATTATAAGTTACTAGTTCTTGCCCGCGGCTTCGGTCGCGTTCAGTGTCTGTCCCTCGGGTACAGTACTTTTTTCTGTAATAAAGGTACCCCATGTGCTTTTTTGTACCCCTGACAATTTGTATGCAAAATTTCATGATGATCGGTTGAGTAGTTAAGAGGGCGCAGCAAGACAGAATAAAATCAAGTTTCACCCGCGCCTCTTTCCCTACCCCTCTCATCAATCATGACGATAACAAAACACAATCCCTTCCCGCAAGCAGAAACTTTTCGCCCGGCGTATATTTGAATCTTGTGTGTAGATCTTTGTATACGCAAAATAATCAGATGAAACCACTCTATTCAATGTACTTATGTATGATTGCTGTGTACAAGTAGGTATAAATTATTCTATATTATTCTATGTCCGTGAATCTGTTACCAATGCTGTCGGGTTGTTAGATTGGAGAGACTTGAATGAAATAAAGACTAATGCTACATCAAGATATGGCCTATAAATTTTCGATTCCGAATTTAAAGACAAACATAACGTTGTAGTTGAGAAAATATTATCCCCTACATTATTTAATATAACTACAAATGAACGATTTTCAGATATTTTCTTGTACCTACCTACCTATTTGTACTGTGAGACCTTTTTTATTGTAAAATTTTATGATTATAGGTCAACAGGATGTTTAAATGGGTATAATTTATTTGCGAGTGTCAAAATATGCGAAATGAATGGCAATTTATGCCAAGATTCTAAGTCAACGTCTAAAAAGCTCGATTTTTTAACAGCTCCAAACTAAGGCAGTTCTAAGTATTTGATATGAATTTCAACTTGATACCCCCCAATGCATTCCTGAGAAAAGGGGTCAGACAGATGGATAAAAAAGTGAAAACAATGAAAACAAACTCGATAAACTTGCTTTTTTGACGATATGAAGCGCTTTTTTACTTTGAGAACATGAAATCAATTGAACAAAAATAGCAATGCTTAATCTGAGAAAATTTGTTGCACCGCTGTGATCAGCCACCTTATTCCTCGAATTGTTTTCAATTACAATATTTAAACGAAATATGATCGTTGTCCAGTCCCTTTATTTTCAATTAAATTCTTCAGTAGGAAAAACATCTGTTTATTTTACCTATACTATACGCTAAGCTTGAATTCAGAATCTTAGATCATAGTCATGTTTTGGAACTATAAACTCAATGCTGACGTGACAAAGTTCAAATTCCTATGTAACCAAATTTAATTTAGGGCCTTTTACAAGTTAGACTTCACGACAACGTCTTCGTGGAAAACAGTGTTAAACAAGTAAAAAAATATAATGGTAATGGTGCTTTGCAGGATCGTGCTAAGTCAATTTGCAACCGTGTTACCAAATCAAAAATTATATTGGTATGGTGGATTTTTCACTGTATTGTGCAAAGTTAAATGGCATGTGTCATGAAAACCTATCCTCGTGCGGAGCGCGAGTAGAAAAAAGTCCTCGCCAAAAACATTTGTGAAAAGCAGGCCAATTTTGGAACAAACAGTACATTAGTCGGCTTTACCGACAAAATAATTGGCATCTTTATAAATGCGTGCCAAAGAAAGTCGAAAGTTTATTAGGTTCCTCTTTTGTAACTGTTGAAACTTTAGCTTTGAAAAGCAAGCCGACGACAGTCCCAAACATTGTGATCCGTCACAACTATACTCTTACTCATCCCCACCATAATAAAAACTTTTTTACAAAAAAAACAACGGACTTCCAAAAAAATCAGTAAAAAATGTGAAAAATAACTTTAATTTCGGATGTCGATGTCTTTGGTTTTGTATTTTTGTTTTTGGCCACCGACTTCCGAAATAAGATTTATTTTTCACCTTTTTGTTTTTTTGGACGTTGGTTGTATTTTTTTAAAAAGTTTTTATTTTTCAATTTTTAGTTGCGGTACCTACCCCACACAAATTCGTGTACCACTACTTGATATGGAAATAACAGTGACAGGAAATTATTAAAACATCATCAATATAAACTAAGTGGAAAAAATATGCAGTATTAAGGATAACTCAAAAACTACTGGTCAGAATTTAATCAATGTTTTATGGGATCACATGTGAAGCAGCAGCTATCAAATAAAAAATGAAATAATAATCATCCAAATCGGTTCACCCAGAAAAACGATCGAAGCAAACAAAAAAAAAAAACATTCGAATTGAGAACCTCCTCCTTTTTTTGAAGTCGTTTAAAAAGGGATCTAGTCACGAGAACACTATCCCTATGAAAAATGTCATGTCTCGTGCACATCACCGTTTCGAACTTTTGTCCGCAAAAACCCAATGATTTACCTATTTTAGTTTTCCTATTTATTTATTAAGTAAACTCCAATAATATTATTTTACCTATATGTTAAATTTCGAGTTTTAACTTGATTCGGGGGTTGCTCAAAAGTTGCTCGAAATGGTTCGTCTAAGGTTACACGGAGTTTGTCTACGAAAGTGGGAAATTTGGATCTTGAAATTATAGTTATAAGGTCTAAAATCTCCAGCAGGAACTCTATGTTGTAAATTTTCTCCGCAAGAAAATTGACTGAAATGCAGAGCAGTGGCGCTAGTTGTACTATACCAGTCAAAAATCTGTCAAATAAAATGTATGTCATCTTGAGTTATTTTATAGTTTAACCGCGGTATTTATTTAGTACAAGCTGACCCGACAGACGTTTTCCTGTCTTAACTATGAATGTCATACGTCGTTTAGTTTTAGTTTTGACTATTGACTAAAACTAAAACTATCGACTCATTTATCAACCGATCCATCTGTGTTAAACGATATTTGCAGCGCGCATTCTGTGAATCGCTGACAGTTATTTCAAACAACTGACAGTTATGTAAAATTTAAATTGGCAAAAATTAAAGTTTTCTTAAATTTTGTAACGTTCCGATCAACTTTCTTATTTTTTTTATTTCATAAGATCCTTCTGCTGACAATAAAAAACACAACAATTTTTTTTTTTGTGAAATCGGTCCAGCCGTTCACGCGTGATGGCGTGACCAAGGGAAATAGGGATTCATTTTTATATATATTTTTATATATTGTATAGATAACAATTCTTAACGATTTTAATAATTGTTTCGGAAGTGTTCGTGTTTTCTATTTCTCAGTCTCTTTCCAACAATGCGATAAATTACGAAAATTAAATATTATTTACGTACATAAATTCAATCCCAGAGCAGCCGAAAATTCAAGCGTAGTCCTCTCGTCTCAACAGAGTGACGGCGTAGTCTATTATATAAGGACTGAATATAAATGTATTATCTATGGCGGCTGAGGCGACTGCTTTGTGTAACAAAAATATGCTTGAAGTGCCCAACGTGCGACGGAAGATATCTTCTTCCACGAACTAAAAACGTCGTAAGTGCTTAAAGCTTGTAGTCGTAATAAAACCAAAAATAAAAGGAATTTCTAAATATGCCTCCATAATTCTTTTCACCTTGTATTAATACAAATAATCATCAATTTTTTATCCTGTTAGTCATTAGCATACGATTATTAAGTACAATTCGAAAATACGTGAAAATTAGAGGTAACTTCGAGATGTTATTGTATCGAGAGAATTTTAACATTGGGTGTTCCTGTTCCACAAAAAGTTTGAAAATATCATGTAGTTACTCATATTTTTTTTATTTTATTCCTGTCTTATAATTTACATAAAAAAACAAATTAAAGATAGTTAATTTTGGTTACTACTACTACTGTGTTTTTACCTGTCCGAAAAAGTTAATTAATCGGGTGTAGGGTTCACCCCAAATTTTCAAACATCTTCCATACGGGCCGGTATCGTCGTTGACGGTCTAAGAGAGTAGGCCCCATGTATAGGCCGGTCGGCCCATTTATTGGGAAGTGGTTTTGAGTCAGCGGTAACCCTTATGAAACTGGGAATACGAATGGCTGATTTTAGAGATAAAAGTAAATATTTATTCGATATTGACATAGACAGGTGGGGATACTTAAGACTATACTACCGAAGATGAGAGCAGTGGTGCCCCAGTAGTAACGGCTGCGACTTATAAGTCGTAGGTTCGAACCCAGATAGGAACTTTAATTTAAACATCGTGATGAAACCGGCATGTCCTAGAACCAAAACTTCGAAGACATGTGACATCTACCAACCCGCACAGGGCCCGCTTGGCCGATTACGGCCCACTCCCTCTCAAAGAGAGGAGGCCTGTGTCCCAGCAGTGGGAACATAATAGGCTGATTATGCTATTGATATATATATTACACATTTATGAATTTCTTCGCCCCTGACATAGAACAGTTATAAATTGTATTACAAGAGCTACAAGAACTATGTTGAAAGTCAGATTAGTTTGATTTCTTGACTGTATCTTGTTGACAAATATTATCTCTTGAAAATGTTAATTCGAGTCATGTCACGCACTACAGTAAGCTGTAGAGTTAAAAGGTCGTAGTGCGCCAAAGCTAATAAATTGACAGCCCGTGACCTAGTCGATCTGTAATCCTTACTAATGCGTCTATCTAAATAATATAATAATAATATTTCATTAAATTCAGACATAGTCCATACATTATATAATAATAAAATGATTAAAAAGAAACACATTACATTGTAATAATCAAAAATAAATTAAACAAAATTACTCATACATATTAGAATTAAAAGAAATATAAACACATGTCAAATGATACGAGGAGAGGCGCTAACATGAAGCTGCATCCACCTCTGTATCAGGGACAGGTCCCATCGCTCGGACTTCACCCTCAGGAGACTGTTCGAGCTGCTTCGTAGGCGACTTAATAGTGAAGCGTTCCGCTTCCTTATGATCGCGAAAAAATTATCGGTCAGCGCTTCAGCAAACATAGTCAAAGCACTACAAAACCGCGGGAGCCCTAACAGTATCCTGAAAGCATTGTTGTACTGCACGTGCAGTGCGCTGTACGCCCGCTGCGTAGAGTTGGCCCACAGGCTGCACATATAAAACGACAGACAATATGCCTTAAATAAAGTCACCTTCACAGGTCTAGTATATCGGACAGACAGCGCCCTGCGCTCATTCTCAATGTCCAGATTGTCACAAAGTCGTCAGAGACCCAGTGGCCCAAGTACTTGAAATGCTGCACCCTTTTTAAAGGAATGCCGCAACAGGAGGTACAGATGAGTAACATTTGGTACCTGCTTTGAAGATTATGAATTCACTTTTTTTAGCATTGTAACTGAGCCCATGGGCCTCCGTATATGCGCAAAAGTTTACGTAATGCACCGATCGATGGGCTCAGCAACACCATATCATCCGCGTAACTAATGTTGTTTATGCACACTCCGTCTATGGAGCAACCACTATTAGTGCTACTGAGCTCACCGATCAGCCGGTTCATATTAAAGTTAAAGAGGCGAGGCGAGGATAAATCCCCTTGTCTCACACCGCATTCCAACCCATACACGTCCGACCGCGTACCCGCCCATCTAACGGTATTGTGCTGCTTACTATACCAGTACCGGAGCAAAGACACAATCACATGTGGTACATCTGTTTCACATTGTAGCTTCTGCCACAGCTTGTCATAACACACCAGATCAAAAGCTTTTGAAAGATCTAAAATGCATGCGTTTAATCTATATGCGGAAAATCTAACGTTAGCATGCCCGGGGCGATCCTCAGCTGCGAGCACCTGCGATGCCGACCCGAGCGGTGATACCACACTGAAATGCGACTCAAAGGCGCAGGCTATGATGTCCCGCGGCTCATGCGCACCACCAACACTCGCCGGAGAACCCGACCTTGGATTCAGTTTATGGGTATTTATCCAAAAATCACCAAAGCTTTTATTTACATGATGCTCAGCAATGATGTCCATTTTTATCTGGCATTCATTGTTTTGACAGTACTTTAATTTTTATTTAAAAAGTTTCCTAGATTAGATTGGTTAGGTTTTGGATAATCTTCTTATTTCGTACCGAATACCGTGGTGGTAACCTCTTTCATGTTGACTGTCAATTTTGATCCAAAGGACTAAATTCTTGTAACCGAAATTCAGTTTTTTTTTTTTTTTTTAAGGATGTATTTTATATGATGGTGAAAATAGCGTGTCCATTGGAAACAGAAACACATAAAATAAAGCATACTGCTCATTAGTGTCTAGTTTGCATTTTACGAAATAATGAACAAAATCCCGACTAACGTTAAACGTTGAGCTCCTTAAGTTCTGAGTTGAGCTGCACGATTACTGACAAATGCGTGCACTGACTGGACAGGTCCACTCAATGTTAGTTTTTCCTCAAAATACCATTTCAGACGCAAACCTACATGGTCTTCACAGGATCTGGCCAAGTTATGTCTGGACGTTAAAAGAAACTGTGACCTCTGTGTTTGTTTCGGCCTTTCTTCTCAGAATAGCCAGACAGGAAACGCCGACCTCATCTAGTTTTTGAAATATGATTGACATGTAAAAGAGTTTGTACAAACCTAATAGGGGCCCGTTGTATGATCAATTGTCAAACATACTGATAGTTAAAATGCGTTAGTTAAACTAACAATTTGTTAAAAATGACATAAGTATGTTGTTCGAAAAATGGTTAAGCTAACTATAGTAAAAAAAAAAAACAATTTGCTATGAAAGTTAACCATGCGTAGACAGAGTAGTTAAACTTTCACTATTGTCAAGTGACTAATTGTTAAACTGACTATTGGTTACTTTTAACTATGTATCAAACAACGGGCCCTTAGAGAAATAAAATCATTTATCATTTACCATTCGTCGTTATTTGAATTTTCAAAAAAAAAAAAAAAAACGGAATGCACTACGTAAAGTCACAAATCTGCATCCGGACAAAGCCAGGATGCGCAGCTAGTTACGTAACATCTCCGATGCGCCAAGGCGTTATGCTTCGTGAATCTTTACGTAGGTACACTTACAGAATGTGTTACAATGTCACGGCTGAGGCTTCGTAATTGGGACAAGGTCAAATGTGCATCGCGGCCGTGTTGTGCTTAGATTTGTCCATATTTATTTTAATACTAGCTGCTGCCCGCGGCAACGCCCGCGTGGATGTCGGAAATTATCCCACGGGAATGTACTAGCCTATGTTACTCCATATAACATCAGCTATCTGCCAGTGAAAGTACCGTCAAAATCGGTCCAGCCGTTTCGGAGATTACCTGGAACAAACAGACAGACAGACAGACATAAAATGTTATTTTGGTATATTTACCGTGTATACATCCATATGCATTTAGTAAAAAGCGGCTATTTTATTATTACAAACAGACACTTCAATTTTATTTATCTGTATGTATGTATGTATAGGTTAATAAAGTAAGTTATTTTCCACTGGCTGCGCCACGCAGTTTCACCCGTATGAGTCTCGATCCCGTAGGAATATTGAAATTAAATGTATCCTATGTCCTAATTCAGATCATAGTCTACCCATGTGCCAAATTTAATCCGAATCCGTCCAACCGTTTTAGCGTGAAAGTGTTACAAACAAACATACGAGTACAAATCTTTTCTCTTTACATTAGTTTAGATGTATATTTAAAAAAAACTGTTCATACATATTACTTATTCAAATTAATTAATTATGTCCTATTTTATTTACATGGTGCACATTACCACAAAGAACAATGGCGAATTCCCAAACTTTTTGTTGTTTTTTTTTTTTTGCGTCTGCCTATGAAAAGTTGTAAACGTAGAATTTGAATTCCTGAGGGCTTAGACAAAGTAACATTCGATTAGCGATGACGCTAGTAGAAAAGTTAAAATGTATGGGGTTGACATAAGCTATCGAAATGTCACGTGATCATAGGTCAACGATTAAAAATTAGCTAGACAATGTTAACAACATTCGATTATGAAATGAATCGACAGCGTCGAAAGAATAGGTACTTCCACAGAGATGCATAGCCAAGGGACACTTTTTGACGAGCGTTATCACTAGTTTTTGGAATCATTAGCTAAAGCGATAGCGATTGTAGAAATAGAATCGCTCCGAAGCGAATGCCATTTGTCTAGGCCCTCTGAACAGTTTTTTCTTGACTTATACTTTTGCGAGAGGAAGTCAGGATATAAAGATATTTAATTTTGAAGTTGTAGAGGTTGTCTTGTCAACAACAGACCCTAATCAAAAAAGAAGGCCTATAAAATTAAAGGCAGCTAAACGCGACAAATTCGTAAAATGAGTTAACTATGGCGCCATCTAGTTTAGGTAGTTGGACAAGCTTTGTTGTATTATTTTTTATTAAAAAATACAGCTAAGTCCCTAGCAAATTCAGTTCAAAAATAAAATATAGAGTTGCTACTTAGACAAAATATTAGTTTTTGTTGCTTCCTGAACATTTCTCAAACTTGGATTTAGGTGACTTTGGTTATAAAGGCCTCTTATAGCCACTACCAGAATAAAATTATACATAACACATAACATCACGCCTGTATTCCCCGAAGGGTTAGGCAGAGGTGTACTTATAGTACACCCACATTTCGCCAGTTATGTTTAAGTCCCATGTAATAGGGGGCGAGCCTATTGCCATCAACCGGGCACAAATCCAGACTCCGGGCTGCTACCGAGAAATTCCAGATGGAAAAACCCAATAACACTTTGTCGGACCCGGCAATCGAACCCAGGACCTCATGCTCAGCGAGCAATGGGCAGCTCGCCGTCCGGTAAGGACCATGCCCCGGGTCGACGGCGCGTTGTGTTCCACGCGCGCCTCAAAGAGTTGTCAGCATAATTGACGGGGTCCGATAGGGCCGATGCCTGCCGGGGTCGCGGATTGTTCGAAAGAGTTACCGTGGCCCTGGCGCACAGGCAACTGATAAATGATAAATGATTTTATTTCTGTAAGTAGGTTTGTACAAACACTTTTACACGTCAATCATATTTTTAAACTAGATGAGGTCGGCGTTTCCTATCTGACTACTCTGAGAAGAAAGGCCGAAACAAACTCAGAGGTCACAGTCTCTTTTAAAGTCCAGACATAATCTTGGTCAGATCATGTGAAGACCATGTAGATTGGTATCTGAAATGGTCTTTTGAGGAAAGAACCACACAGATTGAGTGGACCTGTCCAGTCAGTGCACGCATTTGTCAGTAATCGTGCAGCTCAACTCAGGAAGTGAGAACTTAAGGAGCTCAACGATTCGACGAACAATACCAAAGAAAGGACATTTGGGTAGGCCACATGAATTACTCAATCTGCCAGATCATGATCAAAATTAACTGCGAAAAAAAAAGCAATGACCCACATAATCCTCACATTCACAATAATTAAAATAACATACTACTTTACAAGTACAACTGAAGGAATACGGGTGGGTTTTAGTCAGTAAGAGTCTGACACGCCCTTCCGCTCCGCTCAGAGCGGGAGAGGTCATTTGATGATTTCCCAAGCAAAAAAAAAAAAAAAGGACCTCATGCTCAGCAGTAGCGCTTGCGACCACTAGACCAACGAGGCAGTCAAATAGAATTATAATCTTCTAATATATAAAAATCTCGTGTCACAATGTTATCGAACTCCTCCGAAACGGCTTGACCGATTTTTATGAATTTATTTGTGTATATTTGGTAGGTTTTTTTTTTTGGGTAGGAAATCATCAAATGACCGATCCCGCTCTAGGCGGAGCGGAAGGGTGTGTCAGACTCTTACTGACTAAAACCCACCCGTGTTCTTTCAGTTGCCTGTGCGCATATTTGGTAGGTCTGAGAATAGGTCGCAAAGTATATTTCATACCGCTGCGGGTGAAACCACGGGGCAAAGCTAGTATACCATATATATACATAATATGCTTACCGTATACCTTACTTAATCTTTTTCTATGCTTCCGTGTGATGACTGTAACGAAAGAGAATTAATTGGAAAGACATTTTATTAGTAGATGACTAATTGCAAACTCTGAGATCTCTATTAATGACAATGAATGATGAATTATATAATCTGACAAAATTAACATTTCCTTAATGTAAAATCAGCCATGTCAGGTAGGAGCTTCTTAAGATCCTTATAATGCGTAACTCATGTTATAAGGAACACACTTTAAGTACCTACCTCATAATTACAGCAACACAGCAATAGTAGATACCACTGAAAATCAGCGCTGTGCTGGGTCTCCCATAGCACAGCATCATGCTGAGTGGAAGCCTTCTTGTCACAGTCATGACATGCAGCTGTCGACATTTCTGTTCTGTGCTCGTGAATATAGATCTATTTCGTTTTTAGGGTTCCGTACCCAAAGGGTAAAACGGGACCATATTACTAAGACTCCGCTGTCCGTCCTTCTGTCTGTCCGTCTGTCACCAGGCTGTATCTCATGAACCGTGATAGTAAGACAGTTGAAATTTTCATAGATCATGTATTTCTGTTCCCGCTATAGCAACAAATACTAAAAAAACATAATAATATAAATATTTAAGTGGGGCTCCTATATAACAGACATGATTTTTTTTGCTGTTTTTATAGATAATGGTACGGAACCCTTCGTGCGCAAGTCCGACTCGCACTTGACCGGTTTTTTAGCCAACTTCAAAAAAAGGAGGAGGTTCTCAATTCGTCTGTAAGTATGTTTTTTTCTATGTGTTAGCTCAGAACTATTTATAATTTTTCTTTATTATTAGAGCTAATTATCTTTTTTGCATGCACGTGTTTCTGTGATAAATAAAACTATTTTTCTTTCTTTCAGATAACAGGTGTGTGTTCAAAAAAACTCTAAAAGATAAGGCACTGGAGCTGGACTGATTTTTATGGTGTACATACCAAAGAGTATTCTATTCTATTCTATTAACTGCTACAGTAGATGATCGTTCATTGAATAGGAAAAGATATTCTATTCAACCTATAGCAATAAGAATGGAGATGTGGGTCAGATACAAAGGTATATAGGTATCTATTTCAACTCATATTGATAAGAATGAAGATGAGTAGCTCTTACCTACTTACAAATGTGTTACAATGCCACGGATGAGGCTGCAAAATTAGGACAATGTCAGATGTGCATTGTGACATGAGCTGATTAGATCTACACCGAAGCTATTGGTTTTACACTAGAGTTTTATTACTTGGATCTCATTTCTATCATGCATAAGCTCACGCCTTCTTCCCATGGAGGTAGGCAGAAACTACAGAACGATCCTACGATCCTTACATACTCCATCCTCTTGCCTCGTCTACGTTCATACATCTGGTCATACACGCACGCCGGTTGCGAGTATTACGCACATGACCTTTCTGAAGAACATCACCAACAAGGTCACTATGTCCTCCTAGGGCGACCCCTCCCGGCTTTTCCACTCACATCTGCCTTTCTATCATAAAATTATAATAAAGAAACTTCTTTTAATAAAATCAAAAAATAAAAGGAAAAACACCCAACAATACATTGTTGTGTGTCTATTTCTTGTATTTTTTTTTTTAACATGTGTAGTTGTATGAGGAACAGGGTGTAAAGCTCACTCATACTCGATGGAAAAGGGAGGATCCTCCAACCAGACGGGTGTTATGTCTGGTGGGCAACTGCCCGACGGTTGATGTCGGTTTTTTTTTTTTTCCTAATTGGCAGCTCGTAGTTTTGACCACTGAGGTCTTGGCTACTTAACCGGTCAAGGCCGTGGGTGCCTTAAGCTACTAACTTAAAGCCTCCAGCCAGGGGCGAAATTCTTAAATACTAGGTGACCGCACGCTAAGGGCACCCCCTGTGGGGTACGAACCTTGGCTTAGGGCGTCACTGAGGGGAGGGCAGCAAGGTGGGACAGGCTGGATCGAAATTATATTTTTATTATTATAAGGGGAAATTAAAGCTACAGGCTCAGCTACGGCGCGGGCTGGCGCGTCGTCGAGCAAGGGTCGGGGGGGGAGGACAATTACGTCGGGGGCGTCGCGTAGGACCTCGGCGGCGTGGTTGAAATGATGGCGGTCTGTTTTTGTATACTGTACTGGTGGCCCTACTGCTCTCCTGGATGAGGGTCATGGGGTCATCGGGGTCGGACAGGACATGCCTTGGACGGCGGGTATGACTAATACGGGAGGGGGTATTCTGGCAGCCTCGACAACCAGAGGGTTGCGATGTGAGGCCGCGGAGTCGAAGAAACGCTTGGATATGCGCTTCATGAATTGACGGATAGTGGGGACTTTAAGATCGAGATGGAGGATCTCGTTCCGAACGAACCAAGGGGAGCCGGTTGCCCTACGGAGGAACCGGTTTTGGAGGGCCTGCATCCTATGGATGTGGTGGGGTTTCGAGTGTGCAAAAACCACGCTCGCGTAGGTCATGATTGGGCGAATTCACGCTGTGTAAATACGCAATTTGCACTTGAGTGACAATTTGCTGCGTACATTCAATAGGGAGTGGAGTCTACCGAGAGCGAAAGCGGCGCGCGAACGCGCCTGCCTTATGTGCTCACCGAAAGAGAGTTTATGGTCCAGTATGACACTCAAGTATTTGGCTCGCTTCTCCCAAGGGATAGGCTTGCCGAACATGGTGATCGGACGGGGAGGGGTGGGGTTGAGTCCCGGTTTCGAAAATAGAACCGCTTGACTCTTATCGGGATTGACTTCTCCACGTCCTAAACCAGTCATCGAGTTGGTTGACTGTGGTTTGGAGAGTGCGAGATATCGCATCGGGGCTTACGCCGGTGTAGTAAATGGCCGTATCGTCTGCGAACAGAGCCAACTGAGCCCTTTTACTTTTCGGGATATCGCTGGTGAATAGCGTGAAAATGAGAGGGGCGAGCACGGAGGCCTGAGGGACTACGGCGCGAATGGGACGGGGGGAGGATAGCGCTCCTTTGATGCGGAATAGGAAGGTGCGGTTCGACAAATAGTCTCGCAAGATGAGCACGAGACGATCTGGCACTTTAAGTTTGTATAGCTTATATAATAAGCCATTGTGCCAGACTTTTTCGAACGCTTTCGCTATGTCGAAGAAAACAGCACCCGTCAACGAACCACGTTGGAAGCCAACGTTTACGTGTTCGATGATACGGTGGACCTGTTGGACGCACGAGTGTTGGGTTCGGAAACCGAACTGCTCGTTGGGAATGAGACCTTTTGTCTCGGCATAGTCTCTGAGACGCTTATAAATAAGCCTCTCATAGATTTTGCCGAGGACATTGAGGAGACTTATGGGGCGGTAGCTGGAGGGAGCGGATTTAGGCTTGCCCGGCTTGGGAATACCGATGACAATGGCCTGTTTCCACGCTTGGGGGAAGATGTTATTGCTCATGGCACCATTGAAGATGGTGGTCATTAGCATGATCAGGTGGGCAGGGTAGAGTCGAAGAGGTCGGGGATGGAGTCTAGGTGGGGGGACGTGTTGGATTTCAGGCGTTCGCTTACTTTCCTCCAGTCCGTTACCACTTTAGTGGAGGGGGGTTGGTCGGGGTCGGGGAGACCTACGCGAGGGGCTAGTTTTAGCACAACTGTTCGGTGGTCAGATGAAAGTTCGTGTATCATCTCTATAGAATTCATCCGTAGGTTGATATTCTTTATAAGTGATACATCGAGCACGTCAGGGGGGTGGTCAACCGCGTGGGGGAAATGAGTGGGAGTCATCGGGGCGATGATATCGAAATTTAGAGGGGAACAGAGGTCGAACAAGTGTCTCCCTCGGGTAGAGATTCTGGTACTATTCCAGGCGTGATGTTTGGCGTTGAGATCCCCCGCTATGCACTCAGGCCGAGGAGTATGGTCAGGTCGTCAGTCAAGAGTTGGAAGTTCTCTGAATGGTTCGTAGGGGGGAGGTAGACCGATACCAAGGTGATCGGTTGGTGTCCTGTCATGCCTAGCCGGCAAATGGAGACTTCTAGTCGCGAGAGGGGGGGCGGGTCCAAGGGGATGCAGTAAAGGGACTTTTTATAATAAATGAGGGTGCCACCCTTGTGACACCGAGTCCTGTCGTTTCGAACAACCCGATAGTTCGCTATCGATGGCGTTCAATTGTGGGGTTTTAGAAAGGTCTCCTGTACGAGGAGGACATCGATCTGATGGTCGCGGCGGAAGGTAGAGATTTCGTCGCGCTGACCTTGGATGCCATTGGCATTGAAGTAACCTAACTTTAGGGATCGGGGTTTTAGCCGCGTGAGGATTCCGTTATCCATTAGTAGGATTGGGAGAGTTGACGAAGGACTGGAGTGCGTGCGTAATATCCGGGTACGCGTTGTAAATGCATTGGATAGCGAACAGGTTACCGGCATTTCTGGCGGCAACGATTTCGTTAGCCATTTGACGGGCGCGGGGGGTGGTAAGGCAGTGAAGGTGCCTGAGATCACGTTGAACGGATCCATGGGGTTGGGACCGACAGCCACGGGTGTGGTTGTGGAAGGAACGGGCGCGACTGGGGCGGGGGTAGTGGCTTTAGGAGCCGGGGGGTTGTTAGCGAGGGGCGCGGGTGCGCGGGCGGGTACGGGCGCGGGAGCGGGCGCGGTCGCGAGCGCGTGTGCGCGAATACGGGGGTCCATCTAGTGAGCGATGGGGGGAGAAGGGGGGGGGGGGTGGTTACCCACCAGAGCCGGGAAGGCATGTTGGTGCTGGGAGTAGTTCCAAGCATTGGGTCTCTGGGGACTCAGGCGCTCGGGAAGTTGGGAGGAGGCGGCTTCCCTTCCCTGACGACCGTCCGTACGCTTCGTCAGCTTCGGGTTTGTTGCCTTAGGGGCTTTGGGGCAGCCACTGTAGTTGGTTGGGTGCCCGGAGAGGCTACACAGCACACAGTTGGGTGGTTCTGTGCAGAGGGTTCGGTCTTTGGGACGGGAGCACTCGGAAGTGCCATGCCCACCCAGGCACTTGACGCACCTGGGTGTTGCATGGCAATTCTTTTGCGAATGGCCATAAAGCTGGCAGCGGTGACACTGGCCGACGATTCCAGTCTTTTGGGGCTTCTGGATATCGAATCCAGTGAGGTGGCAGAGCGATTTAATTTGGAAAATGGGGTGGTGTCCTTCGACGGGAGCGCATACAACAAGGACCATGTTGTATGGCTCGCCACCTCGAGCGCGGTGCATGCGGTGCACCTCGGCTACAGAGATTCCTTGCGACACAAGGTTGTCTTTGAGGTCGGAGGTTGCGATCTCCTTGGGGATCCTATTAATGACCACGCGGGTCTGGCGGTCCTCGGGGAGGGAGTATGTGTGGAAGGACACACCTCGTGCTCTGAGGAGCTTTGTGAGTTCTCTATAGTCGTTTGAGTTAGAGACCTGGACTTTAATGCCCTGCTCGGTTGCCCGGACACTGGTGAAGCCGATCCTGAGATCGACGCACCATTTGGACACGTCAGTCCATTTGGACTTGTCCTGAATGAAGACAGGGGGGGGGTGGTTGTCTTTTTGGCGCTGCTTTCTAGGAAAGCTTTGAGTACCGGGGGGGGGGGCTTATCGCGGGGGGGGGGGGGGGGCGGTCGTGAAGGCGACGACGGGGGTCGATTTCACAAGGGCGGGGGGGGGGGGATGGGCGTGACCGATTGATCTCTGAGTTTGCTGCCCTGGGAGGAAGCGAAAGACTTCTTCCTTTTGGAGGCTGAGGTGACGGTCTGGATACCGTCATCCTCGGAGGAGGAGTTAGTGAGGACTTCTGAGCCGGAGGAGTACGGGGTGACGGGGCGTCTGGTCGTAGTCCGTTGGTCAGTGTCCATCGGTACGGGGGGAGGGGGGCGGTTTGCACCGGGGAGGGGGCCTCTAGTGCATCGCTAAAGTTAGCGATGGCGGCTGAGTTGTCGGGAGGACAGGGGGTGGGGAGCTGCAAAGCAGCGAACTTAGCGCCGTACTTGGCGAGAAACTCAAGGTCCGTTAGGAGGACCTCCCTAACAAAAGTTATAATCAGTGCATCCCCCATAGTTGGGGGGTGCGGGGGGCTACTTTCTTGGGGGGGATGGTGGAATGGAAGATTCCGGCCTAATAATCCCTATGCCTAACTCCCCGGGTGGGTGTTCCCGGGGATGAGTTACCCTGCCTGTCGGGTAGAGACAGGGAGGTGAGTACCTATGGTGAGCCTTATGCTAGTAAACCCGGCGCCAGTCATAATGTGCGAACGGGGCCCTGACAGTCTAGCGCGAAGGGTGTAGACACACCCTAAAGACACTAGGTGAGTAGCTGTGGAAGGAAAACTGTCACCAGAGGGCCACCAAGGGGCCTAATGAAGCTACTCACACAATCGCGCAGTTAAAGAAATAATAACACTTTGCCTTGAAAAAGGCAGTTTTTGATTGATCAAAAATTCGATAAATTATAATAAATTTAATTAATCGACCGATGATCGAATGCAGCCGGGGCGGCTGCGAGGGCGCTACGAAATTCGCAGCGAGAAAATATTAAACAACGACAAAAATCACGGACGGGAGAGTGCGAGCACACAACCGTTCGCGACCAGTGCCGAGTGTCTAATGTATCCTGACTGTGCTGGGTTGATGTCGGGACGTTGTACTCGTATATATGCTAGTCGCGCGGTAAACTCTGCTTGCGCGATGCAGGATTTGCGTGACGTCAGTATGACGTGTAGCTCGCATGTGGCGATGTTCATACCGCTACACATGTATGGATGGTTATAACTGTAGATTAAAAATTATCTGAAATAAAATGAATTAAATTGAATAGTCTGACATATACGAAAACATAACCAAAAAATCAAGAATAGAAACTCACCTATCGTTATTATGAATGTCGAGTCAGATATCATGGTAGGTACGAGAAGTTTTGGCAGACATTGGTCTGGCTATTGAGCCAGATACCCTTCTGGCTGGACAGCATGCAAAAAACACCGGGTAAGACCTGGATGAGACTCGCACAGACCA
Organism: Griposia aprilina; assembly: GCA_916610205.1. Taxonomy (NCBI): domain Eukaryota; kingdom Metazoa; phylum Arthropoda; class Insecta; order Lepidoptera; family Noctuidae; genus Griposia; species Griposia aprilina. Next base: position 17,430,263 of record OU744302.1, read on the forward strand.
AGGAACTAATACTCAGCAGCGGGACGAGGCTATCAATGATCATAATGATTGACCAAAATCAGGGCAAGAAGGTTGACCAAAAACGGACCAAGTCATGAAAAACTGAAAATAATTAAATAAAATTCCCATATTTTTAACTGAGTTGTTAAAAAGGAGGAGGTTCTCAATTCGTATATATTTTTGTTTTTGTATATTATATGATAGGTACACGATATCTCCGGCAATTGTGGATCGATTTCGAAACTGCATTTTTCAATGGATAGGGTATGGCTAAGGAGAGGGTTCCGGCGATTGGGACCGCAATTAATTGGGACCGCGGACCCAGTAGCCGGATATTTTTTTTTTCTTCCGGCGATTGTTGGGACCACCAATAAAGGCGGTCCTTTACTTCAATAATAGGTATTTTTTCCGCTTAGTGTAACTTCCTGTCACTGTTATTTACATAGCAAGTAACGATATACCAATTTATGTGGGGTAGGAACCATAACCAAAAAGTTACAAAAAAAAAGATAACTGACCTCCAAAAAAACACTACAACGTGAAAAATATCTTCAATTACGGAAGTCGGTGGCTGAAAACGAAAATACAAAACCAAAGACAACGACTTCCAAAATTAAAATTATTTTTCACTTTGTAGTGTTTTTTTTTTTTATAATTCAATTTCGTTGTAACCTGGTCAGAAGAAGTCCCAAATTGTTTTTTTATGTAAAGGAAACTATACGGAAAGAACGTCATTGTTTTAGTAAAAACAAGAATATAAATCTGAATACAGGTGCTGGCTATAGGATTATGAAGCCAAATGAGATTATTGCAATTTTGTATTAAAGAATACACAGGTGCAAGGTTTTTGAGAAATAGAGCTCTTTGTGAAGAAGCTCGTACGGGTAAGTAGATCTATATTACCCCCACCTAAATCGGGCAACAAGTAGCGTTGCTGCGTTACGGTTTGAGGCGTATAGCCATCAGTGCTGGTGTAATTCACATGAGACTTTCGTCTGCCCACCGGACAGCGAACCTTCGACAAACCAACACTTCCATTTCAACAGTCCAGCGGGGTAATTACGTAACACACTAACAGTAGGAATGGGTTTCATTTTGACAGTTCAACAACATTCATTGCGTTATTTACGTTCTAGAACAGACAATTTTTTCGAACATATGAAGCAATGGATTAGCAATAGGCTTCAAAATGATTCAGATTGTGATAGATAGTGCGTAATTAGGGTGCTGGAGTGGAGACTGTGTATCGGCAAGCGTAGTGTGGGACGCCCCTCAGCTAGGTGGACCGACGACCTTAAGAAGGTGGCTGGGACAGACTGGATGTGGAAAGCGGAGGTAGGGTGTTGTTGGCAGGCTGCGATAGGCCTATGTCCAACAGTGGACTGCGATAGGCTGAGTTGATTGAGACATTTCAGCTTTGTCTTTGGGTCAGCAATGCATCTACGTTGCCTCTGGTATAAACCGCGGTGACCACTTGGTGGGCCGTCATTCTTTTTGCCATATATAAAAACATAAAAAGTAATTCAATTATTTAAGGCGCTGCCCAAACGTGGGGCACCGTAAAATGTTTTTTGTCACCTACCTCCTGCTTGTAATATGCTTGTGTTATTGGCAAATGTTCAAAGAAAAGACTGACCTATTCAAAAATAGTATCATGATAAAACAATAGTAAAACATAACTAAAAAAAAAAATCGTCACATAATTCTCAAAATTTTGAGCGTAATCTATCATATTTTATGTAATGGTAATTAAGGGAATTCAATCAATTAAAGAAATACATTAAAAATATTTTAATTTAATTAAAATTTCAATATTACTTTTATTTTGGTTGTCATTCGATAAAACTAACATCAAATTTGTAGGTAATTGACAATAGCGTACCGCGGCAACAAATAAGGTTAAAACAGCGATGTTTAACCTTATTTGTTGCCGCGGTACGCTATTGTCAATTACCTACAAATTTGCTTCTTACCGCGCCTTATAAAAGAGATTCATATTAAGAATACTGCAGCTCAATCACTTGTACTTATTCTTTTTTGTGTTTTTTCTTTGCATTATGTTTTACCGCAAATTAAAGTATTTTCTTTCTTTCTTTTTTATTCAAATAACATCGTTAACGAACAAAATTACCAAGCATAATATTTTTTTACTTTGTATTTACCAAATTATTTTGTCAGGGCATCTTATAACAAGTACAACAAAATGTTAAAAAGTGGTAAAAACTTCCTCAAGGGACTTTCTGGGTCCACTCTTGCGTACAGTGAAAATGATGGTCAGAAAAAAAATCGAAATTGTTTTTTTTTTAAACCCTTTTCATCCCACTGCTGGGCAAAGATCTCCCCCATAGTTTTTCAAATTTCTTTGTGTTTTGTCTTCTCGAGCCAATTGATCAGGAACGAGTCCAAATCGTCACGCAAGCGTTTCTTAGTTTGTTTCTATGTTAAATATGTTTTAGTTTTACAATATGGGTGGACCATCTGAAGTAAATAGCTCATTGTCAATGTTCCAACCAATTGCATTACGTGTCACAAATAACAACAACGCATAAATAATTGGGTACCTAGTCACGTGTCAGTAGCCCTTCATCAACTAAGGCAAGGGCCGAACTGTTCCTTGATGTATTGTCAAAACTAATGTGGCATTACAATCATCGTATTACGGAACAATTCTTATACTGGTACGCCCCCTATTACGTGGGACTTAAACATAACTGGCGAAATGTGGGTGTACTATAGGTACACCTCTGCCTAACCCTTCGGGGAATACAGGCGTGATGTTATGTTATGTTATGTGTTGGTACAGTATAGTATCAGAAAGTTGTGGGACTTTAAAGCTGGAGAGACTTGTAACATTTTGGTGTAATGTATCGAGTTTTTGTAACTCAAACCAAACACTGACTTGTAACGTTAGTTTGTAATGTATCATGTGCGGCGAGCGCCGCGTGCTGCACTCGACTGTCGGTTTTTTCGCGAATCCTTTTGAGTGTTACATTACAAGTCAGTGCAAGTCTAGGTCAGTATACTTCTACGTCTGCCATTTTGAGTAAAAATATGGAGCACACTTGGGCGAAGAGCTCGAATGTTACTAGAGGTATGAGGAACAGGGTGTAAAGCTCACTCATACTCTATGGAAAAGGGAGGATCCTCCGACCAGACGGGTGTTGTGTCTGGTGGGCAACTGCCCGACGGTTGATGTCGGGACGTTGTATATATGCTAGTCGCTCGGTAAACTCTGCTTGCGCGATGCAGGATTTGCGTGACGTCAATATGACGTGTAGCTCGCATGTGGCGATGTTGATACCGCTACAATACATTACAAACACACGCTACAAGTCAGTCTGTGTCGCCGTATTGTAACAAGATCGCCTTGGTACATTACTAACAAACGTTACAAGGCAGTCTCCAGCTTAAGGGGCATGCGCCAAGGTACCCCGCGAAATTCAAATTTGCTTACGTTTCTTGCAATATGCAGGTCAGTATCAGGTTGTATGGTGATCTAAATATGACTCGCGACCGTATCAAATATGGCTTTACAGAATTATAATCATTAGAATCAGCAATACCTACAACTCCATAAGTTAGAATTGCACCCAAATGTCATGATTTCATGAAATAGTCATTCAATAGGGTAATATGAACTTATAGAGATGTATTGCTGATTCTAATGATTCTAATTCTGTAAAATTTCGCGGGCTACCCTGAAGGTTCCGCCTTAAGGGTGTGGAGCACACCATAAAATCAACAATTTTTTTCATGGTACCAACATCGTAATTGCGAAAAAAATATCAGATATCCCCCACAAAACTTCAATACCTACTCGACCGGAATGTATGGGTCAGTTAATAATTTTTGATTTTTGTTTTGCGTTTTTTTTGTTCTGTGTTTGTGTGTGTATTGTAATTGAATTGTTGTTGTGTTATAATTGTGTTGTTGTTTTTGTGTAGTGTATTGATTATGATACATTTCTGATACACGCTTTGTGTCATAGGGGTCTAAGTTTAACGAGAGTTAATAATAAAACTAGCAGGTGGCTCAGGTCCTAGTAAAAAGTAAATATCTTGTAAGTCATTTCCACCTACTTTGTGCTATATACTTTTATATATTTTCCTTTTATAATAATAATAATAATCGCTTTATTTCGGACAAACATCCATATAGTGTTAGTAACATACAAAAATATAACTTAGTGCCTAGTGTTAGTAAAGATCAGCCTCCGCACAAACTGCTGTACAATCGGAGAGCCGAAGCTACGCTAACTAGCGTTTATCTAGCGACAAAAATGCTTGTAATTGCGTCTGTACCCATAAATACTCCAACCCTTAAAACCGTTACCCCCTTTTTAATTAGCGCGGGGTGAAGTTACAACCAGTATATCTATCAGACTAACGATATGTTTTACAATGTTTAAGTTTGGCATAACTTTACTCCGTAATTATTATTATGGTGTTTAAGACACTGGACAGTAAATCTACTTCGTGCAAGTAATACTGTCCTATTAAAGGTCTAAGAGGATTATGATGATAAAACATTAAAATCATGTAGATGAGCCTATAGCTAACAAAAATACCACAAAACAAGCCAATGGAATTCACAAAATTTAACAAAAGGAAACAACGTATCACTTTTTGATTTTTGAACGGTTTTTCATTCGAAACAAGGCTAATATATTTTTTGTTGGAGAATACGAAATGCAACTTTTGTCAGAGCAGGTTGATTTTATTCCGTCGTTTTTCTCATGTTTGCTTGACAACAATGTCTTCTTATTTGAAATGTTAATTTTGCTTCATGTTTATGTCAGTTTCGACTGTTCCTAAAACGGTTGGAGATTCATCAATGTTATGCTTCTGCAAATCTATTTTGCCGTCATCAAGATTTACTACAACCTCATCACTTTGTAATAAGGTTGCATTCTCCTCGACTTTTTCTTTTGGATCGTATCTTTATTGCGTTATTCCTATAGCTTCGATTCGATGAACTGATGTAAATTGTACTTTTACCTCTGTAACGTCTACTGGACAAAGAAATGTTATTGGCAGGTGCATCCTGTATTTTATATTAGGTACAGATTTCGGAATCTTTTTAAAGTAGCGGCATTGCGTTTGTGATATGCCGAATGTGTGTGTTCCAGTATTAAGGTTTTTTATATTACATTGATTTGTTAAGCTTGTAAAATGAGTAATAAAATGAACGGACCTTTTATATTAATAATATACTTTTAATATATTATAATATTTTAAAGATGTTTTTTTTTTTTGTAAGATTGTATGTAGGGGTACCTAATCTTTGGAGCTACCGGTTGGATTTGAAAAAATCTTTTTGCGTTTGATAGCCCAATTCTTGAGTAAGGCCATTAAACATCACGCTGTGACCCTTGTGAGCTCAGCAAAATGAAAAAAAAATCAAACAGAAAGAACGCCAAGCCAAAACTAAGTGATGACGCGGATGAAGTCGCGGTCAGAAGCTAGTAATTTATGTAACAAAGATTCTTTTTGGTACCCATTCTGCTTAAAACTTTTAGGAAGATTGTGAAAATAATCTCACTGTATGTGGAAGGTAATGTTAGCAAGACATGACAAAAGGAAGGAGACTTATACTTAGTAGAGAGTAGAAATAGAACGCACTACACACGATAATTGTGATGTATATATATTTCCGGGAGGTTGTAAAACAGCCTTATACAGCCAAAATTAATCGTGTCACGTCGTTCTGCAATCTGAATACATAGACGTACAGTATAATGCGTGTAAATGTATACAAAATCCACATTTATAGATGCGATTGATGTCATAGGAGTACATACATAAAACAAATTTAGAAACGTACATTTTTTTTATTCCTGGAACCGTTTCAACGGTGTGGGGTGTGAAAATCCCATTCTAAGCGGATTAAAGATTCAAAACGTGTATCTGTTTTCGTATGCCTGGCTAAATGTGTCAGTACTAAGAGCTCTTTATAAAAGAGTTTCTTCGAAGTAATCTATAGGTACACACGGCTACATATCAAGCTATACATTTCCAGAATAAGCTGACGTCTCATTGTACGGGTATCCTATACAAGGAGAGATCAACTTATGCTGGAAATGTATAGCTTGATATGTAGCCGTGCGTACCTGCACATTTCGGTCGCCAAGCAACATTGCTTTCAATAAAATACAGGAGCTTTTATTCGTTTATCTTTGACTATGGGTGTGATAACTTTGTTCCAGGAATACGTGGCCAGGAAATGTTTTAGCAGAAGCTCCTGCGGATTATTATGAATCATCGAAAGAGTGCTCCTGAGGGCCTAGACAAGTGGCATTCGCTTTCAAAGCATTTGGTATTTCTAAAAGGACTATCAACGGGATTGGCATATGATTCTCGGCAGCTTATATCAATCGAATACATATTTTTTTTCCATTAGTGTTAGCACCGCTGATAGAATGTCACTTTGTTTAGGTCCTATGACCCAGATTTGTTGCTGGCAAGCGGTTGTTAAAAGACAGTATTGTTTTAACAAAACTATTCTTCTTGTTTCTTAGAGTGGCTTGCACCAAGAACTTCGTTATAGTTTCCGTCAAAGTTAATTTTAACAGTAACATTAACAATGACCATAGAATTGAACTATCTACTGTTACACCCTCATGTAAAGTGTAAAAGTTAAAATTAAATGGATGACAAGATACAAGACGTCTTATTACCCCAAAATGTACATGGGTAATTTTTTTGACAAGGGCAACAGTGCAAGCAACAAGCTTGCAGTGTTGTATCATCTCATCACACTTTCAAAATTAACCAAGTTCAAACTTATTATTTCGGCGGGAAATTCTGCTGCAAAATATTATAATTAGAGAAACATAAAGGTTACGTTAAAATATAATAGCAATTTGCTCCACAACTTTAGTACAAAATGAGTAAGTATTGCTTTCATATTTTTTTTAATATTGTTTCTTCGGTTCCTCGTTCCTCCTACGTAATAAAATACAACGTAAGGTCTTGCACACACAACAGAATTATGCGAATTAGTGTCAAAAATAATTAAAAGCCTGTGATGTACTGCAGGGCAAAGGCCTCCCTAATCTCTTTCCACTTCTCTCCGTTTAAAGCTGCTAAGAACCAGTTTTTGTTGAAGGAGTCCAGCTCATCCCACTATCTTCGTCTGGGCCTGCCACGATGTCGCTTGCCATTAAGAGGGTCATTGGGTCGTCGTTGGGTCGTAAATTTGGCCCTTTGGTCGTCTGACATGCGGCAGATGTATCCAGCCGTAGCGTGGTAGCTTTCCAAGTGACATCAATCTTTGTGATGGAACGGATAGTCGTATAGTTAACCCGGTCTGTTAGTTTGTTACCCAGAATACTACGTTCCATAGCCCTCTGGCAAACCTCGAGCGTGGACCTCTGCTGATTTGTCAAAGACCATGTTAGACCACCAGATGTGAGGATGGGAAGTATGTACACGTCAATGAGTCGAAGATCGCCCTTCATTAGATCTTTCATGGCCCAATAGCTCTTCCAGGCATTTTCGGTGCGTCTTGGAACTTCTTTGTTTTGTCTTGCCTGGACTATTTGACCAAGATAGAAATACTCATCAACGTAATCAACCTCCCCACCCGCCACAGTAATCCTGTGATACACGCTGTTCGTCATCAACTTGGTCTTTGACATATTCATCTGAAGTCCGACCTCTAGGCTTGCCGTGCTAAGATCGTCTAGTAGGTATCTGAGTCAACTCGGAGGCTGAAGACGAAAATTAGAATTATTGTTATTATTACTTAAATACATTTGTTTTATTGTACATCCACTACTTAAAAATACCACATGGGTGAACTTCCAATTATGTAAAACTATAATCCATCCATATTTTGATGTATAAATGATTTGTTTATTAATAAGATAACTGCCATATATATTCAGGGAAAGAAGTGTTCATTTTTGCAAGGTAGAAGTTACTAGATTACAAATCCTTGCCGAAAAACACATTTTTGATGTGCATAAAAACAGACCGGTAGTCCGGTTTCCGGTCCGGTCCGGCAATGCAAAAACCAAGCATGGGAAAACATTAAAAGGGATTCAATGGACTCCAAAGAAATGGTGACACAAACCGTAACTATAGCCCTTAACCGCCCGAAGTTGAGCGTTAATGTTATCGTTATTTGAACCGTAATTTTAACAATTGTTACAATGGTGCAACCTGTATTACGGATAACCGGAGATTTGACGGCTGACAAGGCATAGGTTATGTTTAAAGTTAGTTAGTGCAACTCACTGTAAGACTTATTTGAACACCAACATTAATAATCATTCATTACGAACATAAAAGACAAGAAAACACAATCACAGTCATTCAATTTAAAACAATGAAGTCAAGGCTAATCATTTCTGTCAAGGTTGCCACCCAATTAAATCTTGAAGCAAGACTTGACGATAATGTTTGTGTCCTTAATTTGAAAACATTCATCAACTCATATTGTTGTAAGTACCTACTTCAGTAATACTTATACAAATATACTTAACATAATTCTGAATTAGATATACGTTATTTATTCAAGAAAATTCTGAATTACTTTATTTATAATATGAACTGATTTTGGGCTTTTACTGATGTAGAAAACCATCAAGAAATAGAGGCTAAGTGAATTCGGAGGGCTAAGCTATAATACATTGCAGATTTATACGGCTGACTTTCTAGAATGGGTCCCGACTGTTACAATTTTTCTTGTATATACAAGAAAAATTGTAGCAGAACAGAGATACAGAGCAGAGCAGAGATTGGAGTGTGTTGTGTTGTTGTTGTTGTGTTGTTGAGATTGTGTGTTGTGTTGGACATTGTGTTGTGTGATTGTTGAATTGTGTTATTGTGTTGTATGTATTTATATAGATTTGACGCTTTTATGCGTTGTCTTAGCAACTTTAGCGATTTTTAAGTTAAGAGCAATCGGGTATGACGACTTTCTTGTTTTAGGGTTTTTACATTTCCAAATTACACAGAAACCCAGTCGGGTTTTTAGTTTTATAAACTACTGTTTTTTTTTTTTTGACATACCCAGTGTCACTCTCACAGTAAATCTGAATCTAACGACACCTCTCAAGGTAAAATCCATCAAGCCGTTCAGGCTGCAGAGCGTGCCAAACAATTATACATACATACATGCATGAAAAACATAACCCTCCTTCTGGCGCAGTCAGGTAAGAAGACTCTTAACGAAGCCAAAGTCACTCGTACTCCCGGTCATTGTTATCGTTTTTTTTTGTACTGGACCATTCCTGGGAACCTTCTGGTTACGGAGATATTGAAGGTCAAAATTCCAACTTTTACTGAGGTTTTGTTAGGGAACCAAGTTTTTAATGTTATAACACAACTTTAAATACCCACACGACCACTGTATGGTTGCATTACGTTGTGCATTACGGTAATCAGAGATTTTTCACACCAACAATAAAATCCGTTTCCCAGCAATTATTTTGGTGTGATGTTTCATTATTTGATGTAGAGAATACGTAGTTGACGGCTATGTGATGTGTCTTTTTTACACCCTTAAAACTCTTAAATCCGAAGACATGGTGACATCCACCAACTGAGCTCGCGTGGTGGATTACGGCCCACTCACTCTCACAAATAGGAGGCCTGTGTCCCAGCAGTGGGATAGGCTGGTTATGGGTGATTAAGGGGTGACTTTTTTACCCTCCTCTTCGCTCTTGAGCTTGACAGAGCGGTCGTGACGAATTGTGACCAATCGCAGGTGTAGCCGTAGTTCGCCCTCACAATCTCTTTCCATCTGGTTCTCTTAGATAACATTCTGGCGCATTCATTAACAGGGCCTCCAACCTTGGGGTTAATTTGATCTGCCCACCTCACCGGTGATCTCCCGCTGGGCCTATTACCTTCCATTCTGCCCTGCACCACTAGATGGTCTGTGAAGTTATTATTACACCTGGAGACATTACCAAAGAACTTCAGTATTCGATACTGTAGTAGTGCTGATAGACGCTGTTTGATGCTAAATTCTTGGAATATGGAGACTTTTGTGCGGAATTCTGTCCATGAGATCATTATATATTGACGGTGTAGTATCAATATCTAATAACTAAAAAGACATATTTTACAGGACCCGAAAAATCGTGTCAGTTCTATAGTTTTTAACATTTGAATCAAAAAGTTACTTATATTAAAAAAAAATGTAGGAAACGTGATGGTAATAATGATTTCAGACTTTGTGTTTGCAAATAAGAGGTATTTCATATTTTACCAACGAATATGTAATAAAGTGAAAATCGCTAAAATGTTAGTTATTAGACTTATTAGATATTGATACTTCACTGTCAATATATTAGGTTGGGGAAAAAGTCTTTTCGCATTATAGTATGTATGAACTTGTAATAAAATCTCTTTGGCTATACTATTTGTATCTGGCTGGTTTTAGTATCATTGAAAGTTTAAATTTTAAAGAACATAATTCCAAATTCAAATTAGGAAAATGTGTGATTTTCATTTGTTTTTCGTACTGTCAAGATGAGTGAATCTAATGAAGAAATTCGATACATTTTAAAATTTTACTACATAACAGGTAAAAATGCAACGCAAGCCGCGAACAATTTTTTCGATGTTCATGGACCTAGTGCAGTGTCTGTGAGAGTAGCACAAATTTGGTTTAAGCGTTTTCAATCCGGAAATTTTGATGTCAAAGATGCACGTCGCTCTGGTCGCCCTATTACGGATAAAGTGGATGGCATTTTTGAAAGAGTGGAGCAAGATCGGCATATCAGTAGTTACGACGTAGCTGAAGAACTGGGAAATGAGCACAAAACAGTTTTGGCACATTTGGAAAAAACTGGGTCCACAAAAAAGCTCGATATTTGGGTACCTCACGAGCTCACTGAAAGAAACCTAATGAACCGTGTACTCATTTGTGATTCTTTATTACGACGTAATGAAACCGAACCATTTTTGAAGAAGCTGATAACTGGTGATGAAAAGTGGATCACGTACGACAAGAACGTACGAAAAAAGTCGTGGTCAAAGGCGGGTCAGGCTTCACAAATTGTGGCGAAACCCGGGTTAACTCGCAACAAGGTGATGCTGTGTGTGTGGTGGGATTGGAAGGGCATTATTCATTATGAGCTGTTACCACCAGGCAGGACCATCGATTCTGAACTCTACTGCGAACAACTGATGAGATTAAAGCAAGAAGTTGAGAGAAAGCGGCCGGAATTAATCAACAGGTGTGGTTTTTCATCATGATAATGCTAGACCTCACACATCTTTAGCCACTCAGCAAAAATTAAGAGAGTTTGGCTGGGAGGTGTTAATGCATCCGCCGTATAGTCCTGGCCTTGCACCTTCAGATTTCCACCTGTTTCGGTCTCTTCAGAATTCTTTAGGCAGTGTCAGGTTAACATCACGAGAGGACTGCCAAAACCAGTTTTCGCGGTATTTTGATCAGAAGTCCCAAAATTTCTATAGCAATGGGATCATGTCCCTACCTACAAGATGGCAAAAAGTTATCGAACAAAATGGTACCTACATACTTTAGTTAAATGTAGATAAACTATATTAAAAAATGTTTTGAATTTTCTTAAAAAATGCGAAGAAACTTTTCCCCCAACCTATTATATTACATATTAGTGATTAATAATCACCATTTTTATAGTAAAACAACAAAAAAATCCTCATACTCTTTATCAACTGAGTGATGAACTGTAAATAAGCCTTCTTAAGAAACATCGATCCTAATTTATTAACTCCCATATCTACTCTTTGACAGATCTCAAGAAAACCAACACATAGTTTTTTTAAATACATCATAACTCAACTAAATAGGCACAGGCAGTAATGCTAAATAAATTGTGTAAAACAACCGGGCGTTCCTCTTAAATGATAAATATTTACTTTATTGCATAACATTAGTTTTAAAGGATTTCCTTGAGTAATCACAATTTAAATATAGAGTGCGTACTTTGAACATTAACTTCAAAAACTAATATATGTGACACATTTATCAGTAATAGCTTTTAATGGGTGGCATGGGTGGCTTCTTTACTTTATGAGGTACCTAAGTCTAGGTATAATACGCACGGGTGACTTTAACGCACACTGGATTTTCAACGTTCTGCTTAGCGTCGAGATTTGAAAATCCAACAGTGTATTTTCTTGAAGCGCTGGATGCGCTTAGTTGGATTCTCGATGCTCGGGTCAATATCGAGGGTTGAAAATCAAGTGCGCGAAAAATACGCCCGAACTTAGGCTAACAGTGCTTTTGAGTAAGACTTTTACGCTGTGCTCAATGATTAAGTCAATAGTTATCTTTTTATCAGCTTCAATGGCACTTTACCGATATTTTGTTTAATAATGAAATATGTTTAGAGAAAAACACTTCTGAACGTTACGCCTCTTGCGCTTAGTTCTCTCGTTCTGCACTAAGGCGGTACCCCGACCAAAACCTTGCCATAGTGCGTTATTCAGAGTCTATTAACTCATTCACTATCGGTAATTAATTACATCTAAAAGCACATTATTAATGTTCGTTATCTTATCATCACATTGCTCGTTCTTATTTGTTTTTATGTGTTGTAAATACATTTAAAATCTCCTTATAAATAATGTGACTAAAATTATTGATTGCATGCATCTTTTCTTAAAGGTGACGTTCTAATAATATAAGGATTACACTAATGGATAGATAGTTTAAAAATCTAAATAATTGTCGTTTTATTTTATTTCAAAAGCTCACTTGTCTTTTTTTTATCAAATAATTGCACAATGTTTGAGAATTCTATGATAAATAGACGTGCGCAGGGAGCGGGACAGAGCGAGACTCAGCGACGGAACAGAGAAGGACCGAACGCTCAAGATCGTTTGGTGCGGGAAGCGCCTTAAAAAAGTGTTACGCATTGCAGTAAACTATTAGCTCCAATTTGCTGATCAAATCAGAACAATGCTCTTTGCTCGTGGAACACTTAAAAAGTATAGTTGTTTCTTTAATGAAATGAAACGTTATATTGATTTCTGTAATTCGGTTTTAAAAACACTTTTCACAAACCTGCAATAATATTTTAAAATTACATGAGGTTGGTGTTTCCTAATCGACTACTCTGAGAAGATAGACCAAAACAGACTCAGTGATCACAGTAACTTTTAAATGCCAGACATTATCTTCGTCAGATCATAATATGGTCTGCATGTTTTCTGGTCCTCGTATTATTATGTGGCAGATTAGTGTCTGAGATGGTCTGTTAAGAGGGCGCAAACCGATCCACTAGCGCCACTCCTTTAAAAATATATTATTCCGTGACTGAGAAGGTATGTCGAATAACGGCTTGTAAGAACCCTCGGTAAGTGTGTCTATAATTTTCTAATACCTTTTAAAAACTTTCATATTGAGAAACGAATCAACAAAATACAAAATGTGGTCGCTTTTTAACCGACAAAAAAAAAGGAGGAGGTTCTCAAGTCGGCCCGTATATATATATATATATATATTTTTTATGTATGACCACGCATAACTTTTTCTTTATATCGAATTTTATTGCTTCGTGTCTCTATATGAAAGTTTATAAAAGGTATTAGAAAATCCTAGACACATTTACCGATGGTGCTTATTGAGCCGTTATTCAAAATTCCTTCTCAGTCACGAGATAATATTTTTTTAAAGGAATGGCGCTAGTGGACCGGTGTGCGCCCTCTTAAGGAAATAACTACACAGCTGTTATATTTTTACACAAATTCAAGCCCAAAATAAACATGGTTATCGACAGCATTTCTTCCTGAATTTCTAGATCTTCTGCTATCGTATAGTTAGTATTTAAGAGTAAATTGCTGGTATCTACTAGAATCACTAGCCAGAACAAAAATGTGTACAGGGTGTAGTGTATTTCCAAAGCTCTTTAATGCATTTTTTTTTAAAAACGGCGATGTTTAGTCCATTTCGAAGTTTATCAGTTTCCTAGGCTAGAAACCATGAGTGAATGCATTTTTTTCGCACACAACTGTTCTGGTTCTCAATCTCTCTAGCCTTTTTCGCACACAACTGTTCTGGTTCTCAATCTCTCTAGCCTTTTTCGCACACAACTGTTCTGGTTCTCAATCTCTCTAGCCTTTTCCGCACACAACTGTTCTGGTTCTCAATCTCTCTAGCCTTTTTCGCACACAACTGTTCTGGTTCTCAATCTCTCTAGCCTTTTTCGCACACAACTGTTCTGGTTCTCAATCTCTCTAGCCTTTTCCGCACACAACTGTTCTGGTTCTCAATCTCTCTAGCCTTTTCTCAACTATGTGAGAGTCGGCTCCCAGTCTAACCGGATACAGCTCCATACCAGAATTTTACATGGAGAACTGCCTATCTAACCACCAAAACCCAGTTCCCGGAAACACGATACTCCTTGATAAGACTGGTTGTCAGACTTTTGGGCTACTGACTACCCGTAACGTCTGTCAAAGATCTACAAATGACAGCTGGGACTAACGGTTTGACCTGCTTTCTGACGCACGGAGGGGCTCCATTCATGTAATGGATGGTCACCCATCGACGAACCACGTGCATAGCATAAAGTATAATCAGCCTATAATGTTCCCACTGCTGGGACAAAGGACTCCTCTCTGTGAGAGGGTGTCGACCATCCACCACGCGGACCCAGTGTATGTTGGCGGATATTACATGCGTTCGAATTTTTTGTTCTAGGACATGCCGGTTTCCTCACAATGTATTTTTTACCGTTTTGTGAGCAGTGTGATGAAATAATTTACAAAAAGTAAAATGCCTGCTTGGTTTCGAACCCACGACCAAAACACGTCAGTCGCAGCTGTTACCACTGGGCCACCACTGCTCTAGCGGCACTGACCCGTGCGGCTGTTATTATTTAGCCACGAGCCCCCTTATTTCAGCTTCTGGTGCTATTTAACAAAAAAATAAAACTTTATTTATTTTTACTGCGCAACTAGTCGAATGCACTACCTTCAAACGGGGTTAAAGGGACTCTAATGTGTTTACTGTGTTCTTGTTGGCAACAAACTATATTATTTCGATGTTAAAATCCCTTTTAAAGTTTCGTTCCGTTTCACCCCTGTATCCCTATTCACACCGTTTGACGGTACTTAGATTTTTCTACACCACCAGTACCTAAGTACCTTTGTTAAGTAGAGCATATTTGCGTACCTACAAGCTGCGTAGGAGCTAACTTGAGTGCAGTTTAGCTGCTTCACAAGTAGGTCGTAAAATTTAATGACATTCCAACGAGCGGCTTGGGTCGCGAGAAACGCAATTTTTGCGATACCTCTGATCAACTCTTTATATGTTAAGGTCTCGTTTCTTTAATGCGTTTTTTTTTGAGTAACGATAATTTTGTGTTGTGTTTGACCGCTATGTGTGTGTGTCTGTCTGTGACGCTGTAGCTCTTCAACGGGTGAACCGATTTGGATGGTTTTTTTTTTATTTGCAAGCAGGTTTTCTAGCGGTGGTTCTGCTGTCAAATGTTTTATCAAAATCGGTTCAGCCGTTTCTAAGTCATCAGCTCTTTTTTTGTGTCGGGGGTCTTTTAATTTTATCTATTATAATGGTTTATGCTATAAATTTATAGAGTTTTTAACTTTAATTCATTTTTATTTTATCATGTTGGCGTAAGCGATATGATAAAATAAGTATATGATATATGATACGATACGTCATTGTTTATATCGTGGTAAAACTATTGGACAGATGGTAGCAAGTAGCAGGGCTGACTTCATTTATACTCATAGATACTGTTATACAAGGCTATTTCGGCGTTCGAATGACGTTGACAAGGGGCGCTGTTGGTAAACATTTGTGCAATTATTTTGTGAAATGTCACTTGAAATGTATTTAAAAAACAAGATGGCGGCGTTAGTTCCAATTTTGGCCACGCGCCACATTAACCTTGTAGCGCTATATAATTTATAATAACGTCACTCACATTTGTTTTGTGTTAAAGATGTGTCGTGTTGTCTTGGCTAAGAATAAAATAATGTCTTTCGAAATGTTAAAGAGATGTCAAGCATATTATTGCTCATTAAACCTAATTAGCGATCATAATTTATATTTTAGTGTGTGTCTATGTTGGTGTATTTTATGATTATGTACTGATTATATTATAATCTACTTTTTTGTCTTTATGAAATTTAAGAGCTTGATTCAATATCAATAATTTTTTACCTCTCGGTATAATATTGATGAAGGTATTAATGGATTAATAAACACATTACATCACGCTTGTATTTCCCGAAGGGTTAGGCAGACGTATAGTAGGGACACTCAAATTTAGCCACTGTGCAATGGAATAATTGAATGGTTTTAAGTTTTTTTTGATGCAGTTACTCTGAGACTTAATTTACATTAACTTGTAAAAGTAGTAACAAAAAAAAGACACTACCAAAATAAAAATAAATTAATATGTCACAACGTCGAAACAATGGAACGGCGCTTTAACTAAATTGTCCCGTAATTATTTTAAACGCTTTAACTTAATATTTAAGGTGAACCAGTGGATGCATATTTTTATCGTTACACCGACGCGAATTATAAAATAATAGAGCTTTACTCAAAGGTGTAAGATTTATCGGCAATTTGTTAGTAATTAACATAAAATGACACCTTGTTTCCCCAAACGGTTTGTAAGAGGTGTACCTAACTATGGTATACCCACATTAGTTATTAATTATTAGTAATTAAGTACTGTGATTAAGCAACAAGGAGTTTTCATAAGATGATTAATTTCATAATTATGGACCAACACGATCAGTAAACTCTTATACCATTGATTTTCTGTATAGAACTCGTGTATTTTCTACTCCTCTAGGCTTTGTCACTCAGGAAAAAAAAGACAAACTAAGAAAAAATAAAAACACAAGCAAAGTCAGGCCTCCAAACACAATCTCACAAAACAAGTCCGATAGGTACACATCTGTGTCGATTTTAATGCAAAAATAATCATGTATTTATGAAGACGTTTCCATAATTTTATCGATAATGTGTTATTATTGAGATTTTACTATAATTGGATCAATAAAATCTTATTGATCTCTTTTTTATATACTTATATATTTTGTTGAATTTGCGAGATGAAAGCAAAAGGAGGATAATTATGCGTACATGTAAAGTAGGTAAGTACAGCCAATAGCATGTCCATGGTAGCAATTTGACTTTTAAAATGCCTATATTTCATAGCACTATAGTTTCGAAGATCGTCCTGTTGACCATCCATGCCAACTTTTTATAAATTATCTAGCAGCCCGCTTTACTTCGCACGGCTTTTTAACCGACTTCAAAAAAAGGAGGAGGTTCTCAATTCATCTGTTTTTTTTTAATGTATTTTTTTATGTGCTCAGAACTTTTATCTGGGTGAACCGATTTGGATGATTCCCTTTTTTATTTGATAGCTGATGCTTCACATGTGGTCCCATTTAAATTTGATCAAGGACTAACTAGAAATTTTTGAGTTATCCTTAATACTGCATATTTTTTTCACTTAGTTTATATTCAATATGTGTTAATAATTTCCTGTCACTGTTATTTACATACCAAGTAGTGGTATACGAATTTGTGTGTGGTAGGTACCGCAACAAAAAGTGAAAAATAAAAACTGTTACAAAAAACAACCGATTTCCAAAAAAAAAAAACGTGAAAAATAACTTTAATTTCGGAAGTCGGTGGCCAAAAACGAAAATACAAAACCAAAGACACCGACTTCTGAAATTAAAGTTATTATTCACGTCTTTTAGTGTTTTTTTTGGAAGTCGGTTGTTTTTTACTAATTGACATCGAAACTTAGGTTTAAGTTAGTTTAATATTAATGTACTACACACAAACTTTCGAGAACAAATTCTTTAGATGATTGTAAAAACCGCATCAAATTCCGTGGCCTACTTTAGACAAATAACGTGGTCATAGATAGTCTAAAAAGCGACTTGAATTTATAATAGCTATTATATATTCAGTAGGTCATAGCTATCGTCAGTCAATGATGTCTTAGATTCACAGCATTTTACTGAGCAACCACCGGCACCCTAATTAATTACGTAACAATAACACACTATCTATCACAATCTGAATCATTTTTAAGCCCATTGCTAATCCATTGCTTTGTATGTTCGATACATTTTTGCCGCTCAACAACGTAAATAACGCAATGAATGTTGTTGAACTGTCAAAATGAAACCCATTCCTACTGTCAGTGTGTTACGTGATTACCCCGCTGTTCTTGCACAGATGCGACGCTAGGCTTTATCTTATTTGTAATTGTTGTTTGTTACAAAATTAAATCATATCATGTTTTGTTTGTGTTTGTTGTTGTCATTTGCCAGTGTCGCAACGCATCACGCCATGGCGTTGCCATGTGCCATTGCGTTTATAGGTATTGTCTTTGGTTTTGATCTGCTCTGACATTAAGGGGCATGTGCCAAGGTAGCCCGCGAAATTCAAAGTTTCTTACGTTTTTTGCAATTTGCAGGCCAATATCAGCTTGTATGGTGATCTAAATATGATTCGCAACCGTATCAAATATGGCTTTACAGAATTATAATCATTAGAAGCAGCAACACAACTCCTTAAGTTAGAATTGCATGAAATAGTCATTCAATAGGGTAATATGAACTTATAGAGATGTATTGCTGATTCTAATGATTATAATTCTGTAAAGCCATATTTGTTACGGTCGCGAATCATATTTTAATCAAAATACAACTTGACAGTGACCTGCAAATTGTAAAAAAACGTAAAAAAAATTGAAGTTCGCGGGCTACCCTGAAGGTTCAGCCTTAAGCAATGGAAAACATTGTCAATCTTTTAACGTTTTGAATATGAGGCTTTTGGCTAATTTTTTATTAGTGTATGTATTTTGTCCACATATCTTTTTTATAATGTGCGTCTTGTTTGAGCAGAGTAAACAATATTTATTTCTTTCTTTTTTTTAGATTACCTTAGAAAGTACCTACACAAAAACGAAGTTATAGATACCTAGTTAATGGTAGCCAGGATTGAATAAGCAAACTCGCTTTCGAGGATAAAACACCATAATCTCCAGACCATCACAACTTTCCGGTTAGTCCCGCTATGGTATGGTCCCGGTATGGCACCCTCTTAAAATACCTATCAAAAAGTCCCGCTATGGTACCCTTCAGTTTTTGGTACTGTTGTAAAGAAAAGTTATACAATGCGTTAAGAAAAAAATAGTATTAATAAAAAATATCTTTTCTTAACTAGTAAGCTATCACCAATTTAATTAGTTTTGTGTTTCTTAAATAATAGGGTTTGTCCTCAAAATAGTAGATCTGTCACCAAAATGTAGTCACCAAACAATGCAAAATCAGTTCCACAATAGCCGACGGAGTCCCGCTTCGCGGGACTCCTACTTCTGGGCGGTTTAAAAAAAAATAACCACGAAGGGGACGGCGGGGTCTTTCAGACCCCGCCGTCCCCTTCTAACCTAACCTGTCCGAGTCGGGGTGCCCCAAGTTGTACCAAATACCTGGGAACAATTTTTGTTTATCTGAGAACGAAAATATTTCGTGGCGATAGATGTATTGATACCCTAAATCAAGGTGGGATCATCCCAACGAGTAACAGTGTAACAGTAACTGTGACTCGTTGGGAATTATTATCCAAAACATTCCCAACGAGTCACACTGTTACCCGTTGAGGTGTGACTCGTTGGGAACAAGCTATTATTTTTTGTAGTTTATGTTTACAATTTGCGCCTTTTTCTCCATGTTGATTATTTGTAATTAATATTGTTGATTATTTTAAAAATTACATTGCAATTAATATTTCGTTTTACTGTTTGATATATTTTTATAAATATTTTGAATTAATAAAAGACTGATTTAATATCGCAAACAGACGTTTTATTGATACACTCCTAAAAGTATTTATTTATAGATAGGTACACTTTTCTTTTCAGTTGTACCTTCTATTGTCTAACGTAGATCTAAAAGATGGGTACCATAGCGGGACTTTTTGATAGGTATTTTAAGAGGGTGCCATACCGGGACCATACCATAGCGGGACTAACCCCAACTTTCAAAACCGTCCGCTTTTCGCATAAACAGACTTCACTCACAAAAGCTTTGTCCAACCAAACAGTAACCTCATCGACCCTGTCGTTACAAATCTCCCTACTACCGAGCTTATAACAGAAACTTCTTAGAACCTTCTATCTTCTAAGGTGGTCTACACGGGAGGCTAATGTTATATGGACGTTTAACGGCCAATGATAAGTAGAAAATGACTAGGCTGTTCTTAATAATAGCCGAGTGCATAGATGGTCGAGTGTATACTTGTATCGTTTCCCATACTTTATTTAACGGGGACATTACATGAACGTGTTTAATTATTTTTCTTTTACCTAGTTATTTCATAAACACCCGAAAGCTTAGTGACTGATAATCAATCAGTATAAGGATTAATATTGCAAAAAATATCGGAATGGTTTATTACATTCTCTTCTCCGAGACGGAAAAGAATCACGAGTTTAAATAAATAGTTACCTACTGAACATAACATAACATAACATCATGCCTGTATTCCCCGAAGGGTTAGGCAGAGGTGTACCTATAGCACACCCACATTTCGCCAGTTATGTTTAAGTCCCATGTAATAGGGGGCGAGCCTACTGAATTAGGTATTTTTTGTCGTGTGCGCCAGAACGACACCTTAATTACACTAAGAACGAAACACATCATTAATTGATACAGAAAAAAAACAACCGACTTCCAAAATAACACTAAAAGTCGTGAAAAATAACTTTAATTTCGGAAGTCGGTGTCTTCGGTTTTGTATTTTTGGTTTTTGACCACCGACTTCCGAAATTAAAGTTACTTTTCACGTCTTTTAATGTTTTTTTTGGAAGTCGGTTGTTTTTTTGAAAAAAAAGTTTTTATTTTTCAATTTTTTGTTGCGGTACCTACCCTACACAAATTCGTATACCACTACTTGGTGTGTAAATAACAGTGACAGGAAATTATGAATACATCATCCATATAAACTAAGTGGAAAAAATATGCAGTATTATGGATAACTCAAAAACTACTGGTCAGACCTTGATCAAATTTAAATGGGACCACATGTGAAGCACCACCTATCGTATAAAAAAGAATCATCCAAATCGGTTCACCCAGAAAAAAATTCAGAGGTAAAACACATAAAAAAAAAAAAAAACATACAGACGAATTGAGAACCTCCTCCTTTTTGTGAAGTCGGTTAATAAATACCAGTGCGCAAACTGTAACCATGAATTCAGCATAGGATTCTATATATACCCCCTAGCGTAGAAATTAACCGCAGGATGTAAAAAAAAAATGTTGTTCCATACATTTTAACCGCGTAATTATTACACTTTTTTATGAAAAAGCTGTTTTTTTTTTTCATAACTGACAAAAAACTCTAGGTGGTCTAGAGTCATTATGCTGAATTCATGCTTACAGTTTGCACATTGATTAATTTTTTTTCCCGTATAAAAACAATTATCTCCAATCATCTAAAACTAGCCAATTGAATGAAACATTAAACTATCCACTTAGCTAAGAATAGGTACCTGGTTTACACGCAAACTTAAGAACCTAATTTTACCACGCATTATTTCACCTTTAGGAACCCCTATTACAAGCAGCCATTTTGTATTGACCTCTGAGCTACCAGAGGCGACAAACATTTTAGTGCTGTACAAAAATCAAGTTATGTTGGTCGGTACATAAGTGGCGGCGTCTCTCAAAGCTACAAATTGACCGGCGCCTGGGCATCTGAAAAGGTAAAGGATTGCGCTAAACGTGTCAGCCGTTGATTATGTCAAATCATTTTCGTTAACTTTGACATTTGAAGTTTGTTATAATGGCGCCACAGATTTAGGTACTTATTAGGAAAACATAGGTCAGTGTATATTGGCATTTTATTAATATTTAATTATGATTGTTAATCAAATGTAAACAGGTGGTATTTTGGAATATGAAAATGGCTGTGTTGTAATAGCATAATATAGGTAAGATAAAGTTTAGGTGAGACGTGAAGTAGCTTAATCGAAGCTGTGTATACGAATAACTTGAACATAGTGACTTCACATATCTAAGTAATGCTCGAAAGGTATTAGTGTCATAACAGGCATCACATCGGCAGCGTATTTGCGATGTCTCTTGTATTGTAAGTCCAGTGGTATCAGGCAGTCTACTCTCTAAGTCCGTCAACGAAGATACAGACCCATCCGAAAGTAGTTGATATCAATTTTTCGTACGGACATAACACGTCGAGAGTAACAACAAGTGTCAAATCCTGTTGTCATTCATGGTTAGTTTAGGTGATCTACTCTCTAAGCACGAAATCCATAGTTACGGCCGAAGTTTCGGGCGCCACGGATATAAGATTAGTTTGGGGCCCAAACTAAGAATGAATGAAAACACGATTTGGCAGTTGTCCTTACTCCCGATGTGTTTTTACACGCCCGAAAATGTTAATTTATTCAGAGTAGGGTTCATTTTGACGTTTTGAACTACTTTCGGACGGGCCCGTATCTTCATTGACGGGTATAGAAGGAAGGCCCCTAGACCCAGAACAAATCCTATGTCCGTAAGTGTTAGGTACGGAGTAGGAAACGCCCGGCTTTCAACTTGTTATTAATCCAATAACATTATAAATAAATACCTATAATTGGACTGCGTTATGTAAGAACCGATTAAGCGCCACATAACGAATCCTGAGAAACTGAGCTTCAAAAATTTCAAACTTAAAATGGTCGCTGTGCATACATTTAATATGTCAAGAGTATAATTTTTATTCTGAACATATAAAATATGTATAAGTTCACATTAGTTAAAAAAATATAAGGCTAAACTATACAGTTTTGTAGTTATAGCCATTTTTCCGCTTAATTTGTTAATGTGTTTTAAGCCATATTCAGACCATTTTATTTATCAATAACGTACTATACGGCATTATTGTCGTTTGATACTTTATTGCGATTTTTTTCGGGTGAAATAAATTGGAACATAAGATTAAATCCAGTTATTTTAACAAAATTTACTTAAACAAAACAAATGTTGTAACACTTCTACATCTTACTAATAATTTTATTCCTTTTTTTTCTTTTATTAATTACCTATACACTGTACCATATTATTTTTTATTCTTCATCTTCTACTTCAAAATCAATGGATCCATCAAAACCTTCAACATCATCTTCTAAATCACGAGATCCAGTTAAATTTTCGTAATATTTTCTCGCATCAGATAGTATGAGATGAAAGAGGGATTTTATATCATCTAGCTTCGGTTGAGAAATAGGTTTTCCTTGTGGCCAAAGTTGCTCATAATGCCTTGATAATGTCAATGGGTTATTTATTGCCCCTCTTTTTGGTCTTTTATTAAGATCTACTTCATGGGTTTGACCGCCATGACAGGTTGAAAGAAATATCCGACCAGGTCTATCCTTAAAAATGTTTATTTCTTTAGTTTTCAACCAGCTTATAGGATTTCCTTCTATATCTTTTTTTCTATTCACTATAATTGTCTTCAGCATTTTAGAAACTCCGACAAAGTCTAAACTTTCCATTTTATTAGCTATTAACTTGTTTCTCTTACGACAACTGGACATCACATTAATGTAGTCTTGTGGAGTGTAAAGCCGAGTATGGGTTTTTAACGCTGATTCGATATCACTAAACTCGCTATCATTTTCTAAGAAGCTATGCCCAGGGACCATAAATCGTAGGGTGATTTTTTCTAGGTTGTCATTTTCTTCTAGTACTGCAAATAGTAGCAGAGTCAACTTAATATTTCGGTTCTGGCCACCACAGGAGTCTGACCATAGGATTAGTTCTTTGACTTTTGAGTCTAGATTTAAAGATATATGTTTGCGTAAAGTGGAGCCTACTTCTTGTGCTCCCCTGCCTGCTATTCCTTCCACCCAGACGTAACAAAACCCTTAACCGGTTTTTCCTGAATGCACAACGCAGTTGTAAAGCCACAGTTGGCGTTTGTAAAATACGATGTTGGTTGGAATTCTTGGCAGTGGCAGTGTTTTTTCCATATCAAATGTCAGGGTTTCAATATGATCATAAGTCTTAGCCAAAGTTATATCTTGTCTTTTCATTGCACGTGCGTCTTCGGCTTCTTTATGGTGCTGCTCTCTTTCCTTCCCTAAATTTAATTTGGTTTCTTGTGAAGTAGTATCTCTGATTTTTACAGCAAATAGGGCGCACTTATTACACGTGTCTTACTGTGGCTTTTTCCTTTGTAGATTAAATTTGGTATAAAATATTCTTGATTATTTTATTCAAGATTGCGCGTGATGGTGATACGCATTAACGAATTAAATACCATTTTAGGTGGTTAATTCGATGCTGCGGTTTAAAAACGGTTAAATCAGAAGGCAAAACTGAATTATCTTCATCGTGGACGTGTTTAATTCGTTTATGCAATTTGAAAACTGTTTGTAACTGTAACTTTGACGCATAATTCTTTAATACAAAACGAATGTGTGCACAAATTCTAGCAAAGATCGAAATGTCGCTTGATTCAATCCCTTATTATAAGGCCGTAAGAGAGATTTTTGAACACAAAAATAGCTGAATACATAGTTTATCATACCTATAGTCGATCTGCATTCATAACTCATTTTTTTCGATTTCGTCGCTTAATTCGTTATTACATAACGCAGTCCAATTCATATCAAGTGCGATAATCGAAATCACGCCAGAAACATGGGCCGAGACATCCACATTCTACATTATTATGACCTATAATTTACATCCATATACCCTTAAGCTAGAAGAGTCATCGTATTTTATAAGGAAAAGAAAAATATTATAACAACCCAACTACACGTGATGTCTTGCACCAATAAAAATGATGATATATCTTCCTTTAGGTACTTCGTCTGTAACAAGATAAGATGTGTAAAAACAAACCTGAAACTAGACACAAACATAAAATACACAGATTTACTAGCAAAAACTAAAACAAATGTTTCCTACGCTCATAATTTATTGACTAACATATCAATCTACATTTTATTGCCTACACCTTAGTTGACAGGACTAAGGCCTGGGACATATGGACTACTTCTAGCATTCAATAATGCCATATTTTTGTTAGAAATACTTATGGATAGATGGATAGTTACTTCCTATGAAGATGGTCGGCAGTCACGCTTGCGACCACGAGACCTAGGGGGCGGTCAACGGGGTCCTGGATTCGATTTCCAGGTCGGGCAGAGTGTTATTGGGTTTTTCTATTTCTTAGTAATAGCACGGAGTTCGGAAGTCGGCGGTGTGATACCCTCGTGCTTCGGAAAGCACGTTAAGCCGTTGGTCCCTCGCCTGATCTCTTTCCGGTCGTGTCAGATTGCCGTAACATCGTATTATAAGAGTAAGGGAAAAGAGAGTTCACCTGTGTCTGCGCACACACTTGTGTACTATAATATATTCCGTAGCGATGGCTAGTTTCTGCTGAGATTGGCCGCCTTGACCGAAATTCGGTCTGGAGGACTATTATTATTATTTCGTTTACTTATTCATACTTATTAACCACATTTTTTAATTCTTTTTATAAAAAATATTTAAAAAATGCTATTATTTTTGTAGCGGGGCATCTACAACGCCACATGCGAGCTAAGCGTCATACTGACATCATGCAAAATCCTGCAACGCGCAAGCAGAATTTACCGCGCTACTAGCATATATACATACAACGTCCCTACATTAATCGTCGGGCAGTTGCCCACCAGACACGACACCCGTCTGATCGGAAGATCCTCCCTGTTCTATGGAGGTATGAGTGAACTTTACACCTTGTTCCTCATACCTCTATATTATTATTCTAAAGTTGGTAGGGGTGATAGACTTTCAATAAAACTGTACTGACACAAATCACGACTGACCAAGTAAACCTGATTGCCTCGTTACCCTAGTGGTCTTAAGCACTTCTGCTGAGTCCTGGAGTTGAATAAGCTGCAAATCCATGGATTTGTGCCCATTTAATAGAAAGTACATGCTCTAGAAATGTGGTGCTGGAGAAGAATGGTTTCGATCTCATGGACAGAATTTCGCACAAACGTCTCCATATTCCAAGAATTTGGCATCAAACAGCGTCTATCAGCACTACTACAGTATCGAATACTGAAGTTCTTTGGTCATGTCTCCAGGTGGAATAATAACTTCACAGACCATCTAGTGGTGCAGGGCCGAATAAAAGGTAATAGGTCCCGCGGGAGATCACCGCTGAGGTGGGCCGATCAAAGTAAATACAAGGTTGGAGGACCTGTTAATGAATGCGCCAGAATGTCATCTAAGAGAACCAGATGGAAAGAGATTGTGAGGGCGAGCTACGGCTACACCTGCGATTGGTCACAATTCGTCACGACGGCTCTGTCAAGATCGAAGAGGAGGGTAAAAAGGTCAACCCTTAATCACCCATAACCAGCCTATCCCACTGCTGGGACACCTCTGTGTGAGAGCATGGGCCGTAATCCACCACGCGGGCCCAGTGCGGGTTGGTAGACGTCACATGTCTTCGAATTTTTTGTTCTAGGACACGGCCGGTTTCCTTACAATGTTTTCCTTCACCGTTTTGAGACCAGTGGTTATGAAATAAATTACACAAAGTAAAGTGCCTGCCTGGGTTCGAACCCACGACCTACAACTTGTAAGTCGGGGCCGGTTAAGCTGCACGATTACTGACAAATGCGAGCACTGACTGGACAGGTCCACTCAATCTGTATGGTTCTTTCATCAAAAGACCATTTTAGACACTAATCTACATGGTCTTCACATGATGTGACCAAGATTATGTCTGGACTTTAAAAGAGACTGTGACCTCTGAGTTTGTTTCGGCTTTTCTTGTCAGAGTAGTGAAATAGGATACGCCGACCTCATCCAGTTTAAAATATATGATTGACGTATAAGTGTTTGTACAAACCTACTTACAGATATTAAATCATTTATCATTTATAAAGATGGAGGTGGAATTATATAGAAGCACGTACCGTTAGAGGAAGCACACCACTCATCCAATCCTATTTCAATCACTGGCTAATCAGTAAAGCTTCAGAACTAGCAGTAACACGCAATAAAGTAATAAATGTACGTATTAATAGTTCGTCTATCATAATAGTGAGTATAGTCACTTGTATGATAGACGAACTGTTAACTAGAGCATTTTCTCATACATTCCCATGTAATGTAACGTTCTTACGAATGGTACAATACAAGCAGAAGCTCAATTTAAAAACGCATTTACATGTAATGTATCTTTCCTGCGAATGCTCGACACTGTGATCGAAGTAATGCGCGCGGCAAGTGAGCAATTACCTGTTTTAACATTCGGTTGCTATTTAGCGTGTACTTTACGTTGAAATGTCACCCTCACTCTCCGTCACACGTTTTGCCCGCGATCGTGTCATTGCTCGATGAAATGTTACACAAATTCGCTCGTTTGTTTGCAAAATCAAGTTGTAACAAAGCGTCGAGCGTCGTGCTCATTGTTTGGTTCCTGACTGGGTGACACATTAGAGCGGCTCGATGTTCTGTTATAAGTAAACGCTCTAGTCTATACTTACCTTTATACTCTCCTACGCATAAGGCCGCGAACATACCAGCACCTCGTCTAAACATAATGTATAAACAAACAAAACACGAACTTCACCGTAAATGCTAACTTATAAACTCTTCCCACAATTAAGTGCAGATATAAGAATGATAATATAATCTTATGAGAAAGGATCAAGGATAAAAATTGAGTGAATTAATGAATAAGAAAAGAATAAATAACTTTGCCTGATTTGCAAAATAAGTCGATATCGAGATCTGCCTATTAACGCGAAGAGCTTAGGGCGTGGTCACACTGACGTGTTGATTACAAGTTTTAGTACCGAAAACTTGGGCCCGATTGTATCAGGGTTAGCCTGAGGTACTTCAGTGCTAATGAAATAATTTCACACGTAATTTAAGACTGTTTAAGACGTCAAATTTTAAATTGGATGGCAGAGAAGGGATGCTTTAAAATAATAAATTAATCGTTTCTGTGAAGGCGTGTAAGTGACTACGGTTGAAGTAAATGAATTTTGAAGGAGGCGGCCTCTTTAGACTTTTTTTTTGTGAGGTTAGTGTTAAAATTATTGATGGAGTGATACGGAGTGTTAAATGATACTTAATTATTGGGTCTTATGAAGGGTGTTTTAAATAAGTATAATCATACTAACAACGAAGGCATGAGCTTTTATTGGTCCAGTTTACTCGTTGAGCCCGGTTAATGGCCAAAGACTCGCTCGCCTCTCATTACATGGGATTTAAAACGTAATTGATAACATTTGGGTGTTAATAATATTTTGCACCTAAAGAAAGAAAGAAAATAATTTTATTTAGCACAAACTACAAAGCACACAACACAACATATACCTACAAGTAAAATAGAAAAATAAAAAGTATAAAGTGCGTAGTGAGAAATTAGCAGCGACGAAGAAAAGACAAGGTTATTTCCACACAAAGTGACATTTCGTTTCTCCATTTTTGACATCGCAACGTAAAAATCCTTTTAGAATCTGTCATTTTGTCTTTCGTTTTTACCGATCGTTGTCTAGGTCCTTTTTAATGTAGACTATTTCAGAAGACAGTTGTCTAAGGTAGTATAGACAATTTGATTTTTTTATCGCCATGCTAAAGACGACAGAAAACTTTTTACTCGACGGCCACAAAGTATAAAAAAACTTTTTTACAAAAAAACAACCGACTTCCAAAAAAAACACTAAAAGACGTGAAAAATAATTTTAATTTCGGAAGTCGGTGCCTTTGGTTTTGTATTTTCGTGTTTGGCCACCGACTTCCGAAATTAAAATTATTTTTCACGTCTTTTAGTGTTTTTTTTGGAAGTCGGTTGTTTTTTTGTAAAAAAGTTTTTATTTTTCACTTTTTAGTTGCGGTACCTACCCCACACAAATTCGTATACCACTACTTGGTGTGTAAATAACAGTGACAGGAAATTATTAACACATCATCCATATAAACTAAGTGGAAAAAATCTGCAGTATTAAGGATAACTCAAAAACTACTGGTCAGACCTTGATCAAATTTAAATGGGACCACATGTGAAGCACCACCTATCAAATAAAAAAAGAATCATCCAAATCGGTTCACCCAGAAAAAAGTTATGAGCTAACACACATAAAAAAAAAAAAAAAAAAAAAAAAAAAAAAAAAAACATACAGACGAATTGAGAACCTCCTCCTTTTTGTGAAGTCGGTTAAAAATGGAATGGAAAAATGGAATTTTTCACTTTTTGTTTGAAAAATGTTTAAAATTATTACCTACATGTTGTGTTTAAGAGTTTCATAAAGGGGGTCGAAATTTTCATTATTTTTGCGATAGGACACACCATTTTCGAGATATAATCGAAATGAAAGACAAATGTGAATAAATTTCGTAATAAGTGCAGTTGACTCTTTCTACTTTGCTGCCGTCGTACTGTCTTCACGAAACGTCATTTTTGTCTATTCTTCTGTCGACAAAACGGTGCTTGTGCTAAGCCTGCAGGAGAGTGTGCTTTGCGGCTGCACTAAATAGGTCCAGTTCAGCAAAAATGTCAGACAACTAGTGCCTGACGCTGGTTTACAACTGAACCTGAAGTGTGAGGTGACGGATGTAAATTAGTTTTGTACTGCAATGTGTGTATGTATGAATACTTACCTCTAATTCCCCTTTATGGATTTTTTTTAAATCATTCTTAGGGCATATCATTATTATACAGTAACCGGTGTATATGCAGGGTTTTCTACCAACAGAAAAGCCTCTTGTTTAAACTAAAAACGTCAGATGAAGCTTTGAATGAAGTTTAAACGTTGAATAACAGAGCCTCTACTATGAAATCGATAGTGAGCTTTCACGAAAATCGTGAAAATTAGTAGAGTTCTGTGGAGGAGGTACTTCAATGAATAAAAACAACCGACTTCCAATAAAAACGGTACAGAGTGAAAAATTGCTTTAATTTCGGAAGTCGGTGTCTTTTGTTTTATATTTTCGTTTTTTGCCACCGTCTTCCGAAATGAATAGTTATTTATGCAACTCTTGTATAATAAGGCATATTAAAACAGGAATGTGGGTTTATCACACAAGTGTTTTAATACCTAATTATGTACAGTTGCATACAAGACTTTATCTACACACATGATATGAATCCTCTATAAAAGGTTCTGAAACCATAGGGTGTTGTACAGTGTTTTCTCGACTTTTCTGGTAATAATTAGTTAGAAATGTCCTTTGCTGCATTAGAGATATCTGGTGGTGTGTTATCAAAGCTTGTATCACTCAGTTTTGTAAACAACAAAGTAATACATTTTTGCAATACTAATATCGAACAAAAATGGCGGGATACGACGTGAAATCGAATAACCTCTATGTATTATTTTTTATTACGGCGCTGTGGTAGTGAAACGCGCGTGCATGACAATGTTCTTTTTTTGAAAAGGAGTTGCATATTGAAATTTAGTAGAACATTATAACATTCGTTTGAATGACATTATGGTTACTATGACACTGGTTGTTTTAATGTTGGCAATAAGCTAACTGTTTCAGAAACTTTTATAGAGGATTAATAGCATGGGTGTAGATAAAGTTATTTGTCACTTAGTAGTGGTGTTTTTTGGAAGTCGGTTGTATTTTTTTGTATTAAAGTTTTTATTTTTCTCTTTTTAATTGTGGTACCTACCCCACACAAATCCGTAACCACTACTTGGTAAATAACAGTGACTGTAAGTTATTAAAACCTCATAAATATATACTAAGTGGAAAAAATACGCATTATTAAGGATACCTCAAAAGCGACTGGTCAGATCTTGATCAAATTTATATGGGACCACATGAGAAGCACCAGCTTTCAAATAAAAAAAGAAAGAATTAAAGAAATAAAAAAATCAAAGAATCATCAAAATAGGTTCACCTAGAAAATGATCCCTCGTCCTTTTTTTGAAGTCGTACTTTGTTGCATGATAAACCCAAGCAGATTACGATCTCTACGGTACCTACCCGATAATATCGTAAACGAAGAAAGGTTTTTATTAGTACCTGTGCAAAGCGAAGCAGAAAAAAAAATTAAAAAAAAAACCGGACGTGTCTTGGGACACCAGATTGGAACGAAATTCCTTTTGCTGTAGATTATGTATTAAAACAGAGCCATCTATAATAAGGTCTCAAGTTACGAGTGTCAAAAAACAAAAAATACTTTTTCGTGCATAATGCTTTTTCGTCACGTGACGTTCTCTGCCAGTTTACTCCAGCCGCAAACTGCGTTAAAGAACTTCGTTCCAAAAAACAATAAAAAACCGAAGAAAATACGTTTACATGCGCGTAAAAAAAGAAAAGAAAGTATATCATAAATCACTGCCAAGGACTTCTAATTGGTATCTAGCAAGCAGAAGTCCGATGAACATCGGCAAAGACAAACAACCACTTAAGATGACACTTTATTAATTTATAGTTCCCTCGTGTCATATTAGGTAGGAGAATTTAATTTTAAGCGCAGCAATTATTGCAGACTAGCTGTTTCGCACGACATCATCTGCGATCGAGGATGAGAGCCGCCTACGGCCTTTTCCAGCACCCTAATCACGGAACACACTATCAATCAGAATCTGAATCATTTTGAAGGATATTGCTAATCCATTGCCTCATATGTTCGAAAAATTTGTGTGCCTGCAACGTGAATAACGCAATGAATGTTGGTGAACTGTCACAATGAAAGCCATTCCTACTATTGGTCTGTTATGCAATTACCCCACAGGTCCCAGGCTACCTATTTCTCAAATTTCGTAACGATCCGTTCAGCTGTTTTTGCGTGATTGAGTAACAAACATCCGAACATACAAACTTTTACATTTATAATAAAAACTGCCGGCGCTGGCGCCGCATTTGCCCGCGGTTTCACCCGCGCGGAGGTCGACAAAATCGTGTAAATTCTTCTCCATTAAAAATACATATATACTTATCTATGTGCCAACTTTCTTGGTGTTCGGTGAAATGGTGTTGGAGTTCACTCTAGTCTCTGGATGCCACTCTCGGACTGCCATCTAGCGTCCTAAAGCAATAAAATTGTGACCGACGAAAGTTACGAAACAGTACTATTTTTCTGGATGAAAGGTGGTGTTTTACAGCGTATATGCAAAATTTCATGATGATCGGTTCAGTTTTTTTGGCGTGAAAATGTAACAAACAAACAAATTTACTTTCACATTTATAATATTAGTTAGGATTAGGATACAAGGTCAAATTAAATTAGCTAGCGAAACTCTGCAGACGTGAGAGATATCGATATCAAAACATGATAAAACAAAAAATAAACTAATTTGATGAGTTTTTTGTTGGGTCATCGGCCGCTATAAGTATAATCACTTGAAATATTGGTTTAATTTTTTTAGATAAACTTCACAGACGTGATTGGTATCGATATATTATCTTAACACGACAAAACATTTTCTCTCAACTCATACTTCAAGTAACAACGGACGTTGACCCCTAAAAAAAAAATCATATCCTTATTTTTTTGCGGAGTTTCGCTAGCTAATTTAATTTGACCCTGTATATTAGTAGGATAACTTTGGCTTTGACTGTCTCAATGGTTTACTGGTTGAAAGACCAAGGGTGAATAATAAGCATGGGGGAACCCAGGAGGGTTCAATGCCTAGGTTGTACAAAATATGTATTATTGGGTTTTTCTATCAGGAACTTCTTAGTAGCAACTCAGAGTATAGATTTAGGCGTCGGTTCTACGGCTAATAGGGCCGGCCCATAGCCACTTCAGCTTGCTTATTCTGTGAGCTATGTCGAAGACTGGTTCTCATCCGGATCACCTCATTCCGGATTCTATCCCTTAGAGAGATTCCTAAGCATAGCCCATTTAATAATTTAATAACATTGCTATGGATTAATACCTGAAAATCTGGCGATTAGGTAGCGTTGCCATTATTCCTGTAGTACTTTCAACCACCGGAGTCATTCCCTAATAACTGCATCAATCTTTAAACACGCTGGACGTAGCTCCCTCTATCTACCAAACCCTACAGAAAGCTGCTATCCTGAACAACGCTTGGCTCAACGCTGGTCCTGCTCCACAAGGGCGCATAAAATAATTGATTAGCATTTGAAACTACTGTCGGAGCTGCTGAAGATTTTAAAAACTTATCTTTGCATTGTATAAATTCAATGTTTTAGTATTGTATCATTGCATAGCACATGTGTGAGTACTATGTACCTACTATAAAGCTACCATTTAATAGATTTTTTCTTTCATTGACTTGAATGTGCCCTGGCGGCTGAGAGTTTGTCATGCTCACTCTAATGTCTCGCTGGTGGTGGCGTGTGTGTTGGATCATTAAGTTCCCTTCAAAATGGTTGAGCTGAATGGTGCTGATCTATGCGTCATGTTCGTGAACGGGCGCCGTCAGTGGGGACTGGTCATTTCTTGGCTGCCACGGCTTATTTTAATTTAATTTAATATTTGAATTGCTTTTGTCTTTTTATTACGGACGCTTTTAACGTTCTGCATCGTTCTCACATGCATAATTTCAACATGAACGATGTAATCAATATTTTGTAACCATTTTTTGATTTAAAAGAGTGTCCATGGAGTTTCTTGCCCGTTCTTCTCCATAGGTACCTACTACGCTTTCGAATGGGTAACTAGCTTCATCTTTCTGACTGACCGACCCCTTGACAATTCAAAAGTGCCTGTAATTGGTTTATTTGAAATAAATGCTTTGAGTTTGAGACACTTGCAGAATTGTCCGGAAATTCCTGCAGAACGACAATGATGCACAAACATCTTTCACCACTGCAACACAAAGTCAAAACATAATGTCATCACGCCGCATATTATCATCAACTATCACTTAGGTTAGTACTTTCAGGGGTAGCACTTGGCCTTGGCCCGTGTTACTCTAAAAAACCGGCAGATCAGTGCCGAGATACAAAAATGTATACCGATAAATAATAATAATAGCTCGACCTGCGACCTTGAGTAGTAATTTGGGCGATCACATGTACTTAAAAGTAATTGCCAGAATGTGGGTGTACTTATACACCACAACCTACCCTTTCGTGAAACACAGTCGTGACGATTGTGTTAATAACTTTGCCAACAGATAATCGAAGATGACACAAACGTCTAGATTCGAAATAACTGTCTAGAGTACAAATATTTGTTCCAGGAATCGATACTGCTAACCAAACCCATAAAGATATTCGCGAGAACCGTAATAACTAAGGACCATGCCAGACACGATACTTTTAGGGTGCTATACACTTGTTCGGGGGTTGAAAGTCGAATGTTTCGGCACAACCTGACGGCACAAATTATATCTGTACTAATAATAAAGCTGAAGAGAATACTACATAACACTCTATTAGATTACTCATTATTATGTACACCATAAAAATTACACCAACCTAAAAGAGTTCGTTTGTTTTTTTTTTGTTTGTTCGTTTAAACGCGCTAATCTATGGAACTACCCGTTAGATTTAGAACATTCTTTTTGCATTTGGTAGGCTAATTCTTGAGAAAGGCTATTTAACATCATGCTGTGACCCTTAGAAGCTGAGCAAAATTAAAAAAGTCAGAAAGAATTCTAAGAGAAAACGAAGAAATAGCGCGGGTACATGCAAGTCTACCTATAATAAATATAATAAAGCTGAAGAGTTTGTTTGTTTGTTTGAAGGCGCTTATCTCTGGAACAATCAGTCTGATTTGAAAAAAATATTTTTACATTTGCCCAATTCTTGAGAAAGGATATAAGCTATTTACTATCACGTTGCGATCCCTAGGAGCTGAGCAAAAATAAAAAAAAGTCAGAAAAAACAAATGTGGCTGTTATTTTAGTATATTATATAAGGTGACTGCCTCGTTGGTCTAGTGGTCGCAAGCGCTACTGCTGAGTATGAGGTCC
Source organism: Griposia aprilina (assembly GCA_916610205.1). Classification (NCBI taxonomy): domain Eukaryota; kingdom Metazoa; phylum Arthropoda; class Insecta; order Lepidoptera; family Noctuidae; genus Griposia; species Griposia aprilina. The sequence goes on from OU744302.1 coordinate 17,465,151, forward strand.
TGGGTTCGATTCCCGGGTCGGGCAAAGGGTTATCGGGTTTTTCCATCTGGAATTTCTCGGTAGCAGCCCGGAGTCTGGATTTGTGCCCGGTTGATGGCAATAGGCTCGCCCCCTATTACATGGGACTTAAACATAACTGGCGAAATGTGGGTGTGCTATAGTATGGCACTATGGTACACCTCTGCCTAACCCTTCGGGGAATACAGGCGTGATGTTATGTTATGTATGTTATCTAAGGTGTCTTACGACTCCAGGCAAACGAAGTCGCAGGCAGAAGGTAGTCAGCTCACAGTCCGGTAAGGACCAAGCCCGGGTCGACGGCGCGTTGTGTTCCACGCGCGCCTCAAAGAGTTGTCAGCATAATTGACGGGGTCCGATAGGGCCAATGCCTGCCGGGGTCGCGGATTGTTCGAAAGAGTTACCGTGGCCCTGGCGCACAGGCAAATGAAGGAACACGGGTGGGTTTTAGTCAGTAAGAGTCTGACACGCCCTTCCGCTCCGCCCAGAGCGGGAGAGGTCATTTGATGATTTCCCACCCAAAAAAAAAAAAAAAAGGCAGAATGTAGTCAAATATAAGTGTAGATGTATCTGGATGTGGTGATCGAATTGTGCGCAGCTGATCTGAACATGATTTACCGAGGACTGATGCCGCATGAAGTTTGAGCCAAATGAAAGCGGGAATGTGTAGTAATTACTTAAGTTTATAATATATTAACAATACATGTATTTTCATTCGTAAGGCACTCAACAAACGTATAAAGACGACTAATTTGTCGTTTACTTAAGTAAAACAAGTAACCCAAAGCAGCAGCTAGTTTTCTGATTTTACCGAAAATGAGAACCAAGTTTGGCAATGAAATGTTAACTCTTGAAGGAGCACAATTCTATAACAAACAAAATACTCTCATGCATAAAAAATTACACTCATTCAATGTATTTAAAACTCAATTGGCTGCGTATTTAATCAATAATCACCTTGCCTTAGCTGAATGCATTGGATGTAGTATCATAATTGCTACCGTGACGTCTGTGACAAACAATATATTTAAATAATTTATTTTAAGCATTGTTCTCATGTAAGTGACTTTGTGTCAGAATAAAATATCTTTAAACCTAAAGTTCAAGAAATCCTGCCGAATCGAAAGTGCCAACTCGAATAAGTGTGTAATACCCTTATCTTGTGTGGAATGGTTCTAATACAGGAAACAATGAATATTATAAATAAGTAGCTTTAGTAATTATAAAATAAAACCTCCGCCAATTTCATGAATAAGTAATATTTCATAAAGATCTTAAGATAAATAAATAAAATACGATGTTATTACTATCATAATATTACATGAAGATGAAGGTAGAATTCATATTTATTCACCATCGACATACCTACTTAAAAAAAACATTTTTTTACGAGTGTTTATCTGTATTAATACAAACCTAGTTGAATTTAAGTATAATCGTGAACATTCACTTGATTGGGTGTGAATAGACGTGTATAGAATTTTTGAGGGAAATTGGCATTTAGTTCAACAACTTTTCACAACAAAATAAAAAGAGTGCATTAACTTTAAACCGATTTCAAAAAGGTTTTTTTTTTCTCTAAGCCCTGAACTATGTTTGGAAAAGTTGTTAGTTAATTATTAATTTTACTTAATTGCCTACAATAAATTAAACGTGTTTTGCGGACAAACGATTAGAATATTAAATGTCACATAAGTACATAATTATATTTAGGTACAACTATTTATAAACATTCGCTTACAGAAATTACGCAAAGCAATGACGCGGTAAAGTTTTTTTTATTGATTTACTAGCTGACCCGCCTGTGTGACGTTGTCCTGTCAAAATTGTATTAAGGCAATGAGCTCATACAAAAATCCCACAAATAAGTATTTTTAGTTTTGCCCGGATTTTATAATTTTCCAGGATTTTTTTCCAATTTTTCTTCCCACAGAAACCTAACTTGGACTATTACGAAAATTTTGTTACAAGAAATAGCCAAATCGGTCCAGCCGTTCTCAAGTGATAAGCTTATCAACGAACAGAATTGAATTTTTATTTTATAGATTAGTTTAATATTAATGTATTGTACACAAATCTTCCGGAATAAATTCTCAAATTTTTAGTGAAAACCACACCAGATCCGTTTGCGTAGTTTAGAAGAAAACAACGCGGTCAGACAGACAGTCAAGATGTTATTAAAATATGCATAGATTGTCGGACTTCTAAAGTTTGTCTCCAATATCATTATAAGAATATAAATAGGAAGCTAGCATTCCCGCAATCCGAATCATTTCATATAAATCCCAGTTAAAAGTTGCGTGTTAAATCAACATACATCAAATTAATCTTTTTCTCATATCTCTGTGTCGATGCTCTGAAATTCCTGAACCATTTATATCCAAGTGTTGGTCTATTAATGTCCTGTGTGCATATATTTTATGAATATAGTGTATTCGTTAGTTTAGTCTTAGGGAGAACATGCACACCACAATTTATTGGTTCTATTGGACTTAATATTGACATTTGAAAGTGTCAGATCAAAGAAAATTTTAGAAATTATTGAACTGGGGGTTACATTGGACGTTATTAACAAATTGATGTTATTGTGTCTTGAATCGAATAGTTTTATATCTAATATTTATCAGGAATTTGACAAAGCGGTATTTTGGGGTATTTAGCGGTATTTAGTTTTGAATGTTATTACCCAGTTTTGATTATGGTCTGTCAATTTTAGCTACAGTTGTATGTGAATATGGTAAGTACTTTTTCAGAATCAGCCAGTCATGTTGTGTCAAAGTGTTTTTTTCTTTGTTAATAGTGACAAAAGAAAAATATTTTTCCCTAAGTTCGTAAGTCGCAGTAAATAAATCAAACGCACACAAGTTTTCGCAGGGAGTGTACCCTGCCAAAACTTGTCTCCAATCCAGAAAACAAAAATCTGTTAACATCAAAATGTGAATCATAATAATTCTCGTACAGACACACACGGGCTTTCAAAAGCCAATTTTTATAAACGATTAGCGCGATACAGACACGTGCGTTCAGTATCCTTGATTTAGATCGAGTGACGGACTGTCCATTGTCACCGGACGGTTTATATTTAAAACTGAACGCGCTCCGTGCATACTGCGCGCGCGCTCCACATTTTTTTTTCTTCTAGAGTTCGATTAATTAAATGGCACATAAAGAGGACGATTGGAAAACTGATAACGCTAAGTAGTTAGGGCTGTAGCTGCTCGAATGTTATTTATTTGTGTGTAATTAAGAGTAGTTAAGATGCTTTTTTGTATGGTCTTCGATTTTGTCTATTTAACAGCGGAAAGACGATGGCAGGTTATACATTAAATGTTGTTTAGGAACTTCGGATATAGTTTCATTTGACATTTCCGCTTTATTCATTATGATCTCTCTTTTTCGAAATACCGATTATTATAAATAGCAATATACCATTTAAAAAAAAATGTTTATTGCATTGAAGAACAATATAAATTGTAAACTCTCTCATATCGGAGTTGCTAAATCACAATAAACTGAAATAAACCACAAATTCATTAAACCAGAAATAATTTAACACAACAAACACTAAAAATAACAACATCATAAACACATAACAGCCATTAAATGAATAAACACATTCGCACCCGAATTGATACTGAAACCACATCATTATTGCTTGCTATTAAAATTAACATTTCGTTCGAAGCTCGCGCCGAGCTTGAGTTTGCAGTTTTTGTTTATTTGATAGCGATGCATCACTAGCTTTGCGCTGCACACGCATGCTCGTTGCAGTCGCCTTGCAGCGCGTACGACATGAGCACCGTAAGCTCACTAGATAACAATTGGAATCGAAATCGGTATCGATTATAGTGTGACCTCGCCTTAACGAATTAAATTAAATGTCGCCGATATTTTTGTTTTTATGTACGTTCTAGAATGTGCGGGTGTGTCTTTTTTTTGTAAATAAGAAAGTTTTGTGTGTTTGGTGTTTTAGTATTTATTGAAGATTATTTATTAAGTTGAAGTAAAGAATAGAACTATAAAATAAAGGTGGAAGTTTATGAATATAAAACATCGATAGAAGTAAAGCCTAGAACAGGATATTGCGAAATAAAATTCATAGTTTTTTTTTTTACGTAATAAAAATGCAACCTTCCACTTGTTAGGCGAAGTGCATAATTCATGCTTTTGATTTTGGTTTTATATTCGATCCTATTTTTCACGATCGCATTGAATTTCAAATATGTCTTTATAAACGGTGAATGTTTTTATTTTTCTGGACTATTTCCCGTTGTGTGTCTCGGGAGGGTGTTGTGTTTGGTACAGTCCTGTCTTTGAGCTGCATTGTGAGAAACCCGGAAATGGGGTGAGTGGATATTGCCTTATACGCTTAAAAAAAAGTTTTTTTCTCCCAAAAAATAAGTAATCTTTTTTTTCTTTTTTAAAGCACGACATTGCATAACGTTATACTTATAATGGAAGATGTTATATACCCCTACCTTTATTAACAATTTAATAAAGTTTTAAGAGTTTTTGCTCTTAAAACTTTTTTATATTGTTATTATATTATTGTGGAAGACATAATTGGTACTTATTTAAGTAAAAGAGGTACCTAATCTGAAAACTATTTAGTAGATTTCTTAGTTATTATTCGAATATTAGGTAATAATATAATTATTATCCATTTACTAACTACAAAGAGTATTTGTATAGTTTTGTAGTTAGTTAGTCATTTAATTTAGTACCTAGTGTTATAATAGTTACTTGTGTATATAATATTTTACGATTTACCAACATTAAAATATCGGATAAAATAAAATTAATATTGTTAATTATTAATTCGTTCTATTAAAACTACAAAGAAGTTCATTAAAACTTCAGTAAAAAATAACAGTACCTACATTATAATTGTTTCTCAAAATGACATAATTATTCGTTTCATAAAGTTTTAATTAATTTTTTAACCGACGAAACAAAAAGGAGGAGGTTCTCAAGTCGACCCGTATATATATATATATTTTTTTTTTGTTTATTTCATTCAAAACGTTTCTTTAAATAATGGTTTTAAAATATTCACAGTTTCTAGTCTTTTTAATAACTCTGCAGTTTGTTATCGTATAAAACTGAACTAAAATCGGAAAATTTTACTTAGTTACCTAATTTCTTTAGAAGTACCTAGTGTAGAGTAATCTATATACCTACTTTTAATTTTGTTACTCTCATAGCCCCAATTATTATGCTCATGCTCTTCTCTAATTTGTATTCTATTTTATTTTCTATTAAGTTAATCAACTTACTAAGTGCACCTTGCGTGTATCTTTTTGCATCCTGCCTATTTATCTTTTTTTATGTGGTGTGTTTTTGTGTGGGAAGTCATCAAATAACTTCTCCTGCTCTGCGCGGAGCAAAAGGGCGTGTCAGACTTTTACTGACTAAAACCCACCCGTGTTCCTTCAGTTGCCTGTGCGCATAAAGTCAACCCTGAATTTAGATTACGAATAGGATTATCAGTAAGTATAGCTTCATTAAGCTACTTTAATATTAAAGTTATACATTATATTATTTATTTATTTATTAAAACTTCTCGCACACAATAGTATACAAAGGCGGACTTAATGCCTTGATTATAAATATTAAAGTCGCTTTTCATGTCTGTCTGGTTGACCGCGTTGTTTTTCTAAACTACGTTTATTCCGGAAGGTATATGTTTAAGTATAAAGGCTCCCGCAAACAGGCGCGACGCGTCAGCCCGACGCGACTCTAGTAGAACAATTTCTATGAATACTTCATGGAAATTGTTCTACAAGAGTCACGTCGCGCCCGTTTGCGGGAGCCATAAAACATCAATATTAAAACGGATTTGGCACACAGATAGTTCATATCCTGGATTAACACATATACTACTTTTTATCCCGGTAGTACGTTCCCGTGGGATATATTTCGACCTCCGCGCGGGCAATGCCGCAGGCAAAAACTAGTAATAACATCACTAAGGGGACTACATGACCTAAACGCAAATTTATAATGCCTAAAAATATATGATCCACTGCAGTAACCAAAATCAGAAAAATATATGATATTTTGCAGGATATATGCTACTTAGTAACTTGATATTATAGAAAAAAAACACGAAGATACCTCTAAAAAAACAGATTATTCTACAAGCAACATACTAACGTAATAGTGTTTTAATTTTTTAGTCCAATGAATAGATTTTTTGTAAATCCATAATTGCTTCATATTTTGCAATTAATTACCAGCGTTGTGTGTAAAAACTATAAACATTAAATAAATAACTTAGTATATTTTGTAGTGTGTGATTATTTTTTTAGTACTTATGTATTTTTTTTTGTGTACGAAAAAGTAGTTACACAACATAAGTAAATAAACGAAAAACAAAAAAAAAACCTTACACAAAACCTCACAACAAACTAAATGGCGTCGAAAAATTCCTCCTAAAAGTAATAAACATTATCTTTCTTTTCAAGAAGTCGATTAAAAAAGATCTGCCCATCCCAAAGTACCAGGGTCACATAAAGTTTAAAGAGGTGACTGTACTCAGGTACTGACACTTGAGAACTAGGGTCCACATTATAAAGGCCACAGAATGTTTCAAGTAGTGACAAGTTACTACCTGTAGGATTTTGCTTACTGGCACCGTTACTGGTTTCTATAAACACGAAGTAAAGATATAACTATACAACACCTACTGTGTGCAGGCAACCTATCATTCCTTGTTTTTTTTTTTTTAGATAATCCGTGGTCCCGAATAATTACGCAGTTCCATAGAAACTTTCATCCCCTTTCTAACCCCTCTAGAAGATGGATTTTCAAAAATCCTTACTATCCCTAGTGCTCACTTACGTTATAAAAGGAACTCTTGTACTAAATTCCATGCTTGTAGATCTAGCAGTTTAAGCTGTGCATTGTCTGTCAGTAAATTAATTAATTTAACATTTTATTAAGTAGATGATAGTGCATGAAATAACGTCCAGTCCAGGATGGCGAATAATTACGGTTACTGACCGAAATAAATCCTTCGTAACCAGGGGCTCCAGCACCCACGAGAGGTAAATAGTGGGGGCGGAGCACCCATGAGCATAGACATCAAAACTGATCAGTCAATCGACTTTGTCCGATCACTCTTTAAAATCACGTTACGTAAACCGGGGTGCTTATATTTTGGAGGTCGCTTCGCTCGCTCTTGCATCATAGGTTTTCTTCAATCCATATTTTATAAACTTAAGGTATTAGTAAGTTCTTAAGGATGACGACACCTGTCTGTTAGCTGAACATAAAGTTTTACTGGACGGATTTAGATGCGATTTTAGGGATTAAGCAGGTCAAAAAAAAGTACCACATAAGAATGAGCACCCACAAAGTTTTCAAAAAGTCGGCGCCCCTATTCTTAACTCTTGAATTACGTAAACCGACCTTATTTTTATTCTATAATCTATACATAATTTCAAAGACATAGTTACAATAATATAACAAGGACAGGTTATGTCAGAAATGGATTCTCTAACAGCAAACCTCAGTGCACCAGAAAAAATTGCAAATGAGTACAGTAAATAAGTGCACATCCAGACTAAAAATTCTGCTTATTATATAAACAAAGACTCACTCAATGCCAAATCATAACCAATAACGTGCTGTTGACTAAGCATGGGGCTATTTGGGCATCCCCGTTACGTCAACCATTGTGATTGGATAAAATTATAATATTAAAATATAGAATCAGAAGTTATTCAAAGTAGGCTGAGAATCGGGACTTTCTGTACCTACGTCAAAATTACATAAGACAGTCCCCCAAACCGCCAAAACTTCACCACTTCCTAGTGCTAGCTAGGAAGAAGCATAACAAAATCCCCAGCAGCAAATCTGTCTATTAAGTTAGAAGAACTACATATCAGCCGTAAAACCGATGACCGTTGAGGTAGACGTGTTCTTGAGTAGAGACCACGAATCGGCAAACGTAAGTAAGACGTCAGGCTAGGTGGAGCGACGATCTTCGCATGGTGGCTGGTAGCAACTGGATGAGAGTTGCCGAGAATCGAGCTGAATACGTGCAATAAGAGAGGCCTATATCCAGCAGAGTACTGCTGTAGGCTGGTGATGATAATATACCTATTATTGTAAAGATCGAGCGCAGGATAAAAGAGAAAGTTCTCTCGTATCGTCACAAAGTCTCTGTCAATTGCTCATGCACTGGTTGAAATTTTGGTCCATCAGAAAAGTGGTAGTGGGGCTGACAGCCCAGGGATCCCCTCACGTACGTTTCTGTATCGCCACTATCATCTGCCTTTTTCCAACTATTTTTGATGTCGGTTTCCAGTTGAATCAGATGCAGCTGAATATCTGACCTCCACAACCCAGTTACTGGGTACTATACCCTTGGTAAGACAGGTTGTCAGAATTTCGTGCTTCTGATGACCCTTAACGACTGTCATAGATGTGGATCTTTGTGTGCTGTCATTTGTGGGAATGACAGCCGGGACCTTAACGTGCTTTCCGAGGCACGGAGGAGTCTCGGTATGTACAGGTGGTGATACTCGGTATGGTCACCCATCCACGGACCGACCGCGGCAAGGATCGGACCTTATAGTATTACGAGCCCTAGTTGAGGATATTTTGATGCAATTTCAGGACTGTTTCGTCGTAAACCAGTTCCCGTAAATAAAAATGTACAAAATATAGTCGGAATTTCACCGCAGCGACAATTAATGTATAAAAACAAAAATACCTCCAAGTAATTTATTTATTAATTAGAGATATTTTTGACACATTGAAACTGAAATTAGAATGAACTAGGATGTGAACGGTTTTAAGAATACGGTAACGGCCCTTCTGGTAAATGTTATTCCTTTAGTTGTGCTTTTCAAGAGGTTAATATTTTATGTATGTATGTGTGTCAGAGACAACGTTGACAGCTGTTTGCCAGTTAGGTCATCGCCTAGATTATGTAACCAGTTGTGTCTCAGGTACACCGATAATCGGTAAGATCGAACATAATCATAATTCCAAGAAAGTATATACAGACGTCAAATTAGTGATAAAATATTATATTCTAAGTCTGTTTGCTGTCCTGTCTATACGTCTAAGCTATTTAAGCCAATATAATAACAATGAATTCCGTCAAATCGTGTATCTGACCATAGCAAGGCTTTTTGTCTCTTATTTCATTGTTAAAGTGTACTAAAAATATCTCTACAAACTAAAATTTCCTTTTCATACAGAAGCTTAAAAAAATCTCATAGCACACTGGAATGGTTAATTCAGCACCCTAATTCTGTAACACTCTATCAATCACAATTTGAATCATTTTGAAAGATATTGCTAATACCTACCACTATGTTATGATATGTTGTTTAATGAGTATTATTGTTATCGCTATTTGTTTAATTTATTTTTTTATCTTATTTTAATTTATGATTGTAAATGATGACCAAATAATTGTTCTTACCCTATCATATATTATATAATGACAGTTACTTATTTAATGATGGACATCTGATAAGCATGTCAAAATAAGTATTTTTGTTTAAGCACAGTGGTTTTATTATTGTGACACTTTAGCACATTAAACTATTTAGATTGCTGTGCCTTAGCAGGGTTCATGTATGAAACCTATATCCTTGTAACAATGCAATAAATGATGATTATGATTATGATTAAAATATCATTGCTCCATATGTTCCAAAAATTTGTTTGCTCAGCAACGTGAATACCGTAATGGATATTGTTGAACTGTCAATATGAAACCCATTCCACTAGCCAGTCACTATTAGTCTGTTACGCAATTATCCCGCACGTCCAATTTCCAGATCATACTCAAAGAACAACAACAAGACAAGCTTTTTTCCATACCAAACCACACTCCATAAGAACTAGTCTTAAGTTATTAAGTCAACCATAAAGTAGCTTAATTCAAACGATGCAAACCTTATGCAAATTCATTACTACCCTTACTATACCCCAGGCTTTAAGCACATTCTTTTTTCAAAATACGAAAATAATTAAAATTGCGGCTCAATTTAAAGAAAGACCAATTAGAACAAAACTCCCTTGATCATTCGTGTTGAATCAACAATTCTACACAAACAGGACGCACATACACACCAGGATGTGCTAAAATCCTTTAATCACGCTTGTTTTAATCCAATACTTGGAAAATGTTGCTAAGACTTAAGTTAGATGGAGTCTGCTTGTATCTTTGCCCTGCGATCACCCACGTTGATCTCAAATTTCTACTCAGTTCAGTCAACGAAGATACGGGCCCGTCCGAAAGTAGTTTGATACTTTGGAGAGAACCCTACACCCGCTTGATCAACTTTATCGGACAGGTAAAACACATCGGGAGTAGGGACAATTGTCACATCGTGGTGTCATTAATTCCTAGGTCGGACCCCAAACTAATCTTATGTCAGTAGGTGATACGGAGTAGGAAACGCCCTTATCGTCGGCCGAAACTACGGATTTCGTGTCGGTTTGTATCTGTAATTTTTATGGTGTAGATAATAAAGAGTATTGTAATCTATTCGTGCTTAGAGAGTAGACCCCCAGGTTTAAAAAGTCCCATCGGGAAAAATCCGAGGGTCCCATTAACAAGATAATTTCATCCTCTAAATGTTTTGGTGTTCACAACTTCATAGTCACAGAATAATGTAGATGGGCTCGTGGCTAAGAAATACCAGCCGCAGGAGTTTATCAAAGGTTAAACTACGCTTGCCGAGGTCAGTCCATGGATGGGTAATAATTCATTACATACCAAGACCCATCCGTGCCACGGAAAGCCGCTGGTTGACAGCTGTCATTCGTAGATCTTTGACGGATGTTACGGGTAGTCAAGAGCCCGAAAGAACCTTATTTATCAAGTGGTATCTTATCCACAAACGGGGTTGTGGAAGTCATCATAAAAAATTTAGTTAGGAGTCTAATTTCCTATAATATATATGGGAAAAGTTTTCCGCCTTCATTTCCAACTTTTTAAAACTCAAGATCATCTCATTCAAAATTGATATAGGTAATATGTCGATGCAATTCGCTCCTGAATCGATACAAATAAGTTCTCAATATATGAGATTGACATTTCAAATCGAAAATATAACATAAATTTCAGTTGAAACGCTTAACAAATATAATAGCCATTGTTTTGAGTTCATTCTCATGTTATTTGAGCTAAACGGGGCTCGAACGTGCTACAAGTTGGAATACTTCGCAAATAAATAACATTTAATATTGTTCCACTCGGTCCGTAATAATGTTGGTATTGTAGTTCCCAAGTGTTGATATTTTGTTCAATTTATTTGTACTGAAGCGGAGTCATGACTGCAAATTGTTATGTTGGGTCAAAAATTTCACCGAGATTTTTTTTCACCTACTTAGAAACTGAAAAATAGACCAATATTTTTTCTAAGTGCTTTTCAACAAGCACAAAAAAGCTTTTCAGAAAAAAAAAAACTATAAAATAATTTACATTTTCATAGACCTATTTGTGTTATAATTACCTACAACTTTTCGAAGGAACTCCAAAATATTAATTATTCCCGCATTATTTCATTTATATGCCTTCTACAATACGGATTTGAAATCAATAAAAGCCACATAACCCTCAAACTATTTTTTTTTCATAGTCTTAAAATAATAGTTTTCTCCCTACATCAATTAGGTACCTACATAATCTACCTACAAATTTATCTTCTTTTAATTTCATCGTTCTTATCAATCAACGTTACATGAGGTATCCAATCGATATTATTGTCCCTCTGTAACTTGATGACGGGAAGCCCCGAAGGTAGCCAATTTGTCCTGTCATATTTACACCATGTAGCTGTCAATACTCTTCTCAATTACAAGGGGTGGTAATTACACCCTTTAGACACCTGTCCCACTGCCGGCGATTCACGACAAGCGAGTAGAACTAAAAATAAAAAACGAGTCCGGCGTGCAACGTAAGCAACGAGCAACGATAGCGCGAAGAGGGATTACTCGCTGGTATGCGTCATACCAAGTGCGAGCCTCTCCGCGAGTTCTGCCCGCCAAGCGATTGTCGCTGAGCGAGTACCTCTTTGATAGCTTTTGTCGCTGCGACAAACGAGTACTCGCCGGCGGCGGCGGTGTGAACAGTTAGCGATAAACTATTAATTTACAGACGTTATGGGTATCCATAACTAAACACGATAAAATAAAATCACGATTTTTAGGTTTGGGTTCAACGACCGCTTGTAGTGTAGTTTTAAGTACTTGAAGTATGAGTTGAGAAAATAAGTTTCTTTTTTTGTCGTGTTACCCATCACGTCTGTGAAGTTAAAGCAAAATGAAAAAATATTTAAATAGATATTTCTGGTAACTAACCAGCTATCGTTGATCCTCCAAATTAAATTCATGAAATTAATTTATTTTTGTTTTATCATGTTTATATATCAATACCCATCACGTCTGCGAAGTTTAGCTAGCTAATTTAATTTGACCCTGTATACATTTCTCTTACTTACTACACGGGGCCTTTTTGTTTTTTTGTTTTCGGGACTAGACCGTCAAAAGGCGCCCGAGCTTTGGGATAAGACCGGGGAGTGTGGGATTTTTCTCTCATTAAAACCATCCCGGTGGTCACCAACTGTGGAAGGGGCTCTGTTACCTCTCAAAAGACCGATCCGAAACCCCCTCTGTGCAACGCCTGTTAGGACACATATCTGGGGAGACTGTAAAGGGGGTCCCCTAAACCTAACTGTGCAAGTGTGCAAGGCAGCACGTGACCACTGTGCACCACCATCTTTGAGGTCACTCAGTGGACGGACAGAGTCCCCACTCTGAGCACCCGTGACCTTAAATTCCCGCCTGTTTTAAATGATGCAGGCTACTACACGGAACCTACAAACATTTGGACGTTTTTTGAGCGAGAAAATCGTTGATAGCTGGTCGCTTCCTCGTCGGCGGTGGGACGGATGCGGGTGGGGTAATAGGGAAATGACAGTTTTTGTTGTTCCTACCTTAAACGACTTAAGGTGATTCCGCATGGGAAAAGGCATTGGAGCAATTAACTTATACAAAAACTATTTTGATAAGTTCTAAAATCAGTCCCGCATACTTTACTTAAGAACTTAATTTTGAATTCGACTTTTACTTTTACTGCTGAGATTTTTTAAAGTAATTTTTTTTTTATGCAGAAATAACATTTTTCAGCAGAATACTTTTCTGATGTAAATTCACGGAAATTAAGTGTTAAACCAATTGATACATACACATACATAAACTCACGCCTTCTTCCCATGGGGGTAGGCAGAAACTACAGAACACCAGCTGCTATGATCCTTACATACTCCTTTTGCCTCGTTTACGTTCATACATGTAAATAAAGTGTTAAACCAATTGATTACCAACTAAACTTGACCATACTTATATTATATTCAAATCACAATTGTTATTCTTTGACATTTATTAAAATAGCAATAGCACGGCAAATTGACGAAGTGTGTTTTATTCCTTAACAATATGTCACTGACTTCACGATTATTGTTTTACGTACTTCGTAAACGATTTGCCTAGTTAGATCAAAAGATTAATCACAAGGGTGTGGCCATTCTGATTAATCTTCTAATAGACACAAAACAAACTCTAACAGCAACTATTTTCATCCAAACACGTCACATTCTGCTTGCACTTAATACCATTTATTTTCATTGCAAACGAAAATAAAGAAAAAAATGGCTTGCTTCGAAAACGTAAATCAGTAACCGATCACAGGCGACACTCCCAAATGCAATGTGTATAATTCAATCGTGTCACTGTTGTGTGCTTCGGTGTGACAGTTATTCACTAAAATGTTTAAAGCCCCTGTGTGACTGTACTATACATTTTTTATTATTTTGTTTTTAATTTGTATGGGCATGTTTCCTTTTGTATGATATGGACATGATCAACGCTTTGGAACACTAACATTGCGAATATCTTACTTTGACGTACATGAGTATTTTACCATTGAATTCGAAATATAATGTGTATCGATTGTGTCACTTTTGTTAAACAGCTATTCACTGAAATATTTGGCTCGCAAAAACAACCCACCTTGATTTATCAAACACAATACGAATAAAAGCCGTACACAAAAATTTGGGTAATTAAATTGTCTTTTAGATGGTGCAGATTTCATGAAAATACGCCCGATAGTTTTTGCGTGATTATCGTTTTTGTGTTCGCGTTAGACATTACTTTACAAATGAATTACACTATGTTATAAAAATATAATTTCAAAAATTCACATATCAAATTACAAAGAAAATAGTCTAGTTTATCGTATATTTTTTTCAAACACATAAGACCATTCGTGATGAGACGTGATGTTCAATTTGAAATCATTAAAAGTCGTATACCTGCGCCTTAAGCGGGCATTGTGCTCTTTCTGATTAGTGAACGAAACTGAACCGTCACGCTCGGGTCGGTCACGCTGAATCGGGTATACTCGGCTCCAATCGGTCGGTGACGCAGTATCGCGTATACTCAGCGCTGAATCGCGTATACTCGGCTGCGATCGTAAGTTTTCACTTCTATCGTGTGGTAATAAGCAAACATAGGATCACAGTTTTTAACCGACTTCACAAAAAAGAGGGGGTTCTCAATTCGTCTGTATGTTTTCTTGTTTTTTTTTATGTGTGTTAGCTCAGAACTTTTTTCTGGGTGAACCGATTTGGATGATTCTTTTTTAATTTGATAGGTGGTGCTTCACATGTGGTCCCATTTAAATGTGATGAAGGTTTGACCAGCAGTTTTTGAGTTATCCTTAATACTGCATATTTTTCCACTTAGTTTATATGGATGATGTGTTAATAATTTCCTGTCACTGTTATTTACACACCAAGTAGTGGTATACGAATTTGTGTGGGGTAGATACCGCAACTAAAAAGCGAAAAATAAAATCTTTTTTACAAAAAAAACAACCAACTTGCATTTTCGGAAGTCGGTGTCTTTGGTTTTGTATTTTCGTTTTTGGCCACCGACTTCCGAAATTAAAGTTATTTTTCACGTCTTTTAGAGTTTTTTTTTTGGAAGTCGGTTGTTTTTTTTGTAAAAAAGTTTTTTCTATTTAAAAAAACTTCACGCACACCTAAAACTAACTGTACAAAGGCGGACTTAATGAATTAGGGCCGGAGCACATCTGGCGAGGCGAAGCGCAGCGCATTCGTCACTGCCAAACAAATATCGACCTTGCTCCAGTTGATTTAATGTTGAAAATAAATAAACTTCCATTAGTTCGAGAGCGCGTTTAAGCGGAAAGAGGCGCGCGTCTCACATTATTTATTCTCACCTTTATTTTTAGGCATGGAACGTTGATATTTGTTAGGCAGTGAGAACCGCGATGCGTTGCGGCTTGCGAAGTGTGCGCCGGCCCTTAGGCATTTTTTACCAGTAAGTATACCATAGACCATAGGGTGATGTGGCGACAGAACATGGTCGGTGCGACATGATTAAAAATTTACTTGATCGTGTTTTGTTATTCTACTTTTTGTACGGAATAAGCTCAATATTAGAAGGGCCACAGAGATCGATTTTTTTGAAATCAAAATCAAAATCGCAATATTTTATGTCACATAAACCTACATGGGTACTTATGAAACGTCAGAAGCTAGGTGCACGGTTCCAATTGGTCGTTTCCTATGGAGAAGAGCCGGCAAGAAACCAGTGGCCCAGTGGTATCGGCCCCGACTTACGAGTTGTAGATCGTGGGTTCGAACCCAAGCAGGCGCTTTACTTTGTGTAAATAATTTCATCACCACTGCTCTCAAAACGGTGAAGGAAAACATCGTGAGGAAACCGGCATGTCCTAGAACGAAAAATTCGAAGACATGTGACATCTACCAACCCGCACTGGGCCCGCGTGGTAGATTACAGCCCATTCCCTCTCAAAGAGAGGAGGCCTGTGTCCCAGCAGCGGGAACATTATAGGCTGATTATGCTTATGCCTATAGACATTTATAGTGAGTGAGAAACCACGGTTTCTGTAGATCTTGAATTTATGGATGGTATGTGTTTCATAAAATATAAAAGTAGGGAAAGACCAAACAAACGATGGATAGACTGTGTGAAAGAGGATATGGATAGAAATGGGGTGACTACCGAGATGACGACTAATTACTAACGAGCTCCGTTGAGCTGCACGATTACTGAGAAATGTGTGCACTGACTCGACAAGTCCACTCAATCTGTGTGGTTCTTTCCTCAACAGACCATTTCAGACACCAATCTACATGGTCTTCACATGATCGGACCAAGATTATGTCTGGATTTTAAAAGAGACTGTGACCTCTGAGTTTGTTTCGGCCTTTATTCTCAGAGTAGTCAGATCATTGGCGGATACAGGGAAATGGGGGCCTTGCCAGAAAAGACCCAGGAATTCCATACTTTCGACGCAACTTTTCGATTCAATTCAGCCGAAAGGCCATTTTGCACTCTACGCCGCCTAAAAACATAGCAGCGTACCCGGTCAGGGCAGGAGCGGCTTTGCGGTCTTGCACTCCTACACATCCACAGGGATGTCCCAGTTGATGTCGATAAAACTATTGATAGGTTTGCCAAAAGCGGCACAAGGCGCGTTAACTTTATTTTGTAAAAATTCAAGCTAATAAACACATTTTTTTTTGTTTACTTGTGATCTTAACCCTAGCTCCGAACCTTGTCCGAATGGTCCCCCCCAAAATGAAATCCTGGATCCGCCCCTGTATCAGGTAGGAAACGCCGACCTCTTATAGTTTAAAAAATATGATTGACGTATGAAAGTGTTTTTACAAACCTATTACAGAAATAAAATCAATTCTCATTTAATAGAGCATTATGGAAGAAAAAGACATGCTGCAACCACAAATAAATCAAAATATGGACAGAAGATGATTTATTTCATTAATTAAGAATAATTCAGCGAGAACTTACTTATAGAGACATTATATCGAAGAAAAGAACACGAAGTCGGTACCCAAATAAATTGGTATAAGAGAGAAAGAAAAAAAAAAACCTTCACTTGTACAAAAACACTTAAGGGGACTACATTACCTAAACGCAAATTTATAATGCCTAAAAATATATGATCCACTGCAGTAACCAAAATCAGAAAAATATATGATATCCTTTTAGATAGTGTGTTGAAAACATAATACAATTAACTTGATAGGATAGAAAAAAATCACGAAGATACCTCTAAAAAATATTGTAACGATTAAAAACCATACTAATATACATGCAAACATTCAGATTTTTCGTCAGATTATTCTACAAGTAACATACTAACGTAACAGTGTTTTAATTTTTTAGTCCATTGAATAGATTTTTTGTAAATCCATAATTGCTTCATATTTTGCAATAAATTACCAGCGTTGTGTCATCGCGCGTCTCTTTATTTTCTATGCAATCCGACAGTGACTGCGCTTTAGCTCTTGTAAGCCTCTTAACTAAAACATTATGCAGCGTTACAACTAATGGAAAGAGTGTTTTCGATGAACTCTGGCACCCAAAGTAAGATTTAACGTGTGTTTAGGGTGCCAGCGTCCTCGCCTATAGTTTGAACATATATCAGTAGTTGTAGGACGAGCACAGAATATTATTATTAAGATAACTACTTACCTACTAATAAATGTATTTAATTATGATGTGGCCTATAAAGGTACCTATATGTATTTATTTGAGAAAGAAAGAAAGAAAAAATCATAATTTGGGACACGCACAAGAGATACAAAAAGTAAAAATAAATAAAATAAGGCCCTGCCCTTTGCTGTAAAACATTTGGGTCACTAAAAATACAGTCACAAACACAAAATATTTATGTCGCCACTAAAATAAAGACCACTTTTCTATCCAGCGATTTAACACGCGAAACTTAATTGTATCCTCATTCTCATGCCTACCGGTCTTCGACTCGACCTGTTCCGTAAATCTATCATCGCCCTATAACCCTGCCAAGTTTTCTAATTATTTCTACGACATTCTTAAGTTCTTTGTTAAACTGTTTTTTTTTACTTTATAGACTGTTTATAATATAAGCTAGAATCAATCTTTGGGTAAGTCCTGAGTCTTAATTTTTTTTTTTTTACTTGTTATTACTCTTGATTTTGTGTCCAATCCAGGATGAAAAGTAGCCTATGTCCTTACCTAGGTCTTCGTCTACTGTGTGCCAAATTTCATCCAAATGTGTTCAGCTGTTTCGGCGTGAAAGCGTTACAAACAAATAAACTTACTTTCGCATTTATAACATTAGTTAGGATGTTTATAGTATTTACCTGTTTTTGATCTTGATCATCTTCACAAGCAGTAAGCAGAGGGTCTATACAAAGTGACATTATACATAGCAAAGGGATAAAAAGTATCCTATATCCCAAGCCATGGTCTATCCGTGGGGCAAATAACATCCAAATCCGTTCAGTCGCTAAGGCAGGACAGATAGAGTTCCCCAGGACCCGACGGGCTACCTGGAAAAGCCTGGGTCCTGGCCTTGGAGGCTCTCGAGCCTCGACTTAGAGGGCTCCTAAGCGCATGCTTGGAGGGGGGCCAGTTTCCAATTCGTTGGAAGACGGGGAAACTGGTCCTCATTAAGAAGACGGGGCGCCCTGCGGACTCTCCGTCCGCTTACCGGCCCATCGTGCTGCTCGACGAGGTGGGCAAGCTCTTTGAAAGAGTCATTGCAGACCGCCTCGTCGGGCGGCTGGTGCGGGTGGGGCCGGATTTGGCGGACAGCCAGTTTGGTTTCCGCAGGGGGCGCTCTACGGTGGACGCCATCATGCGCGTGCGAGCCCTCACGACAGGGGATGCTGTGGCCCGGGGTGAGGTCGTCTTGGCGGTGTCTCTAGACATCGCCAATGCCTTCAATACCCTGCCCTGGAGTTGCATCAGGGAGGCACTCTGGTATCACCGGATGCCGACCTACCTCTGTCGCATAGTCGATGCCTATCTGACGGACAGGGCCGTCATCTACCCCGTCAGGGAGAATGGAACCGGCGAGAAATGTCGTGCGGTGTCCCACAGGGATCGGTCCTGGGGCCGCATCTGTGGGACATCGGGTACGACTGGGTGCTGCGCGCCGACCTCCCTAGCGGCGTCAGCGTCGTTTGTTACGCTGACGACACGCTGGTCCTGGCGGAGGGGAGGTCGCACCAGGCGGCGGCCGAATTAATGACACGCGGGGTTGCGACAGTCATTGAGAGGATCCGGCAATTGGGACTCGAGGTGGCCCTGCATAAGTCCGAGGCCATGTGTTTTCATGGTCCTCGGAACGCGCCACTATCGGGTTCCCAAATAATGGCGGGAGGGGTTCACATCGGCGTCGAGTCGACGATGAGGTACCTGGGACTCGTCCTCGACAGCCGGTGGAACTTCGTTGAGCATTTCCGACGTTTGGCTCCCAGACTGGACCGGGCCGGGGCTGCCTTGAAGCGGCTCCTGCCCAATCTAGGGGGTCCAAACGCCTCCTGCCGGAGGCTCTACACGGGGGTCGTGCGGTCGATGGCCCTTTACGGGGCACCGGTGTGGGCGCGTTCATTGAGGCTCCGACCAGCACGCCGGTTGAACGCGTCCCAAAGGGTCATGGCCATCCGGCTGGTCCGAGGATACCGCACGGTCTCCTGCGAGGCGGCGAGCCTCCTTGCCGGATTGCCGCCATGGGATCTGGAGGCAAAAGGCCTCGCGCACATTTGGGAGTGGCGCGAGGAGGCGAAACGCCGGGGCGTTACTCCGCTGCCGCGAGAAATCGCGGCACAGCGGACAGAGCTCCGGCGGGATCTCATGGCGGCATGGAGAGTGCGACTGTCGCAACCCAGCGCTGGGCACGCCACAATTGCGGCGGTAAGTCCCCTCTTTGAGGAGTGGCTTGAGAGGCGCCACGGCGTCCTCACCTTCCGCCTGACGCAGGTCCTCACCGGACATGGCTGTTTCGGGAGGTTCCTGTTTCGGATAAGGCGGGAGGAAACGCCCGGGTGTTGGCATTGTGTGGATCGACCGGAGGACATGGTGGAGCATACGGTAGAGGTCTGCCCAGCTTGGGTGGAGCACCGCCGTGTCCTCGTGGCGGCGATCGGCGGCGGCGATCTCTCGCGTCCGGCCCTGGTACAGGCCATGGTACGGAGCGAGAGGGAATGGGAAGCCGTCACCTCCTTCTGTGAAGCAGTAATGCTCGCGAAGGAGGAGGCGGAGCGCGTGAGGGTGCGGCAATCGTTGCGCCCTCACGCCCCTAGTCGCCGCAGGAGGAGACACCCTGGGCGTCGGGAGTCAATTGCCGACTCCCGGCCACCGTAGGCGCGGGCTTGCGGACGCCGAGCAATGGGCAGCTCGCCGTCCGGTAAGGACCAGGCCCGGGTCGACGGCGCGTCGTGTTCCACGCGCGCCTCAAAGAGATGTCAGCATCATTGAAGGGGTCCGATAGGGCCGATGCCTGCCGGGGTCGCGGATTGTTCGGAAGAGTTACCATAGCCCTGGCGCACAGGCAACTGAAGGAACACGGGTGGGTTTTAGTCAGTAAGAGTCTGACACGCCCTTCCGCTCCGCCCAGAGCGGGAGAGGTCATTTGATGATTTCCCAACCAAAAAAAAAAAAAAAGGACAGATAGAGTTACATTCGTATTTATAATATTCGTATAGATTTGCGGTATCACAATCTTTTCTCACTTTATCATGGGAAAACATGGGAAACTTCAATAGGAACGATTCGATTTTATTCGCAGTAACGTCCAGCGATAAACTTTGAATTATTTGCAATAATATTTTTATTTTTTATTTTTATTTAATAGGAACAACAAACAGCTACATTATGCAATATTACGTACAATTTTTTTTTATAACTTAAGTAATAATGTAGCCCACAGCGCTGTTCACAGATTACTATGAATAAATAAAATCTTGCAGTCACTAAGAGGTGAACTGTTTATGCATGACAGTTACACTAATATTATAAAAACAATAAAGAAAAAAAATACAGAAATAGTATTTAAAAAACAACAACAAAGAGAAATATTAAAAAAAAATTGTCCAATTGTTCAAGTGTCTCATACAAAAGGCTACGAAACCTTTTCAAAGAGCATGTAAATATATCTATGTGTTCGAATGCTTCATTGTAGGTAGCTGCCATTCGCCGAACTGGTGAACGTAGACCAGTGTTAGATCGGCAAGTACCTACTGCAAAGAGTTTGCCTGCACGCACCTGCCGTCTATGGACAGTTCTGGGGACTGCTTATCACAGTACATTATTTAAATCTATACAGTCAAAATTACCATTAACAATATTATACAATGTCATTACTTCTAATTGTTTACGTCTAGAGCTGAGCGCCAAAAGCTTGTACTTATTGAGCAACTGGTTATACTGATTATACTAATATGCATTACATTGCACGTAAAACATGACCCGTTGTATAACAGGAGATAAAACTGTAGGTATACCAAATTCCTTGATATGGAAATCCATCACCAACATGGAATGAATTATTTGAAAATCTTGGAAGGCCTGAATGTGGGTTTATTGATTTTGTTTTTCGCCCAGAAGTACTTACCTATTGTTCTATTTTGCCCTCAAAGTTACCATCAAGACATTCATGGCCGGCAGTCTCGACATAGATATCGACGCTGTCGCAAACTACCGATCGCTAAATATTAAGGTGAATCCTCAGTTATAGCCCGCTAAATTCAAATTTTCTTTGAATTTGACGATTGATGATAATTATTCGATAAATATATAATTCCCACAGTCGAGAATCCCATTTTGATCAACATACGACGGTAAAAGAGCTGCAATTTGCATAAAACTGAAGAAAATTTGAATTTTGCGGGCTACAACTGAGGATTCACCTTAATACATATTTAGCGATCGGTAGTTTGCGACGGCACGCTATCTAGTCGAGACTACCGTCCTAGGACAGGGATTTGCTCGACGAGAAAGGCAAATCCTTCTCATCCTTCCAATAAACAAAAAACAGTATTCGCAAGTGAATCCGCAAGTAAAAGCTATAGTATCTATAAATACAAACAGTCTGCCCGTTCGTCTGTCTGCTACTGTTTTGTATTTCTGTCTGTCTGAGTTTTGATGTATTTTACTTTATGCAGGCGGATTCCGAAACGTCTCCGTATATAAATAAATTCAAGGTTTGTAACGGGTTAGTTCCTACTGAATGGTGCTGCAGCTCTTTGTATTAAGATAGCTATTTTTGTAACGTTTTCTTGTATTAATATTATGTCTACGTGTCTGGGTGTTAATGTCTTGGAGATGAAAGGAGTGTACAACTTTTTGGGCGCGTCAACGGTCAGGAATGGCTGATCCTCCGCTCCGGTCGCTAACCCGCCGCCGCCGGCTAGCATGATGACGGCTAGTCTAAAAACACTTGATGATTAAACTTATTCATCTCAATGTTTTCCCGCGGGGTAATTACGTAACACACTAACAGTAGGAATGGCTTTCATTTTGACAGTTCAACAACATTCATTGCGTATTTACATTGTTGAGCAGATTTTTTTTTCTGACATATGAAGCAATGGATTAGCAATTGGCTTCAAAATTATTTAGATTGCGACCGATAGTACGTTACACAATTATGGTGCTGGACCTTACTATGAAGAATGGTCTATTTATTTTCGCTTTAATTAACACAGTATTTCAGGATTCTAATTTACGATTAAGTGCCCTTGTTGGCAACAAACTATATTATTTCAATGTTGAAATTCCTTTTAAAGTTTCGTTCCCATTCAGCCCTGCATTGCTATTCACCCCGTTTGACGGTACACAGTTATTTTGAAAAAAGACCTATCAGACATACGGGTAAAAATATTAATTTTCCCACTATACTGCCAATATTCATTTTAATTGTGTGCGTAATAAGTTTTTAAGCTTATGACTAAAGATCGAATACTCGGATGCATATCCTTAAGACGCTTCCCTGACCAAACGACCTTGAGCGTTCGGTCCTTCTCTGTCCCGTCGCTGAGTCTCGCTCTGTCTCGCTCCCTCCGCATGCTCATTTATCATAAAATTCACAAAAATAATGAAATTATTTGAATAAAAAAAGACAAGTGAAGTTTTAAAAAAAAAAACGTGTATTATTTAGATTTTTAAATTATCTATCCATTAGTGTAATCCTCAAATGAATAGAACGTCACCTTTAGCAAAAGATGCATGCAATCAATAATTTTAGTCACTTTTTTACAAGGAGATTTTAGATGTTTATAACACATAAAAACAAATGAGAACGTGCAATGTGATGATAGGATATCGAACATTAATAATGTGCTTTTAGATGTAGTTTATTACCCATAGTGAATGAGTTAATAGCCTCTGAATAACGCACTATGACAAGGTTTTGGTCGGGGTACCGCCTTAAGGGTCCCACGAACATCGCTTGCAACTCACAATTCGAGACAAGTGCAAAATTCGTTGAATATCGCTATCTCTGTTTGACAAAAGAAGGCGTGCGGCAAGCGGGGGACAGACGCGGTGCGCAGCCATGTGTGTGTGAGTGATAGCTCTTATAAGCTGTACTTACTATTCATTCATAACGTCTCGAGTCGAAGATATTTATATGTATTTATTTTTGTCGACTACCTTATAGAATCGTTAGTGAATGTACAGACTAGTAATGCATTTTTTGGAAATTTCTTTACTATGCCGATATCTCAACATATTAGGATAAATTCTCGATATCTAGGCCTTGTAGAGAAAATCTAGCAGATCATATACGTGATACCTAATCCTATACATTGTTATCGAACGTGGCCTATTTTTTTTTTGGGTGGGCAATCTTCAAATGACCTCTCCCGCTCTGGGCGGAGCGGTAGGGCGTGTCAGACTCTTACTGACTAAAACCCACCCGTGTTCCTTCAGTTGCCTGTGCGCCAGGGCCACGGTAACTCTTTCGAACAATCCACGACCCCGGCAGGCATCGGCCCTATCGGACCCCGTCAAGTATGCTGACATCTCTTTGAGGTGCGCGTGGAACACAACGCGCCATCGACCCGGGCCTGGTCCTTACCGGACGGCGAGCTGCCCATTGCTTCCCCTACTCCTATATTTTATTAAACAAATACTACACACACACACACACAAACTACATTGCTATTCACCCCGTTTGACGGTACACAATTATTTTGAATTATAGGTACCTGTTGCACATTCTAAATGTCACACAATTTATAATACTCTACAATCTATGATTATACTAGTAGGTTTAGGTACAATTGAATCAATACAAAAGTTGCAAGGGAGATTTTAATAAAAAAATAAAAAAAGACCTATCTGACTTAGGGGTAAAAATATATAATTTTCCCACTATACTGCCAATATTCATTTTAATTGCGTGCGTAATAAGTTTTTAAGCTTATGACTAAAGATCGAATATTCGGATGCATATTTACCTTAAGTAAATTTTTGCTATGAAAGTATGGAAGCTGCTTCTTAGATTATTATTTTTGTAACAATTTTTTTTTTATCCCCGATGCAAATATGTGTATGTAGGGTGTAAGAGGAGGGATGGTGTGTGTTAGTTAAAACAGAAACAAAAACATAAATTAAACTATTTATTTTTATTAAATTAAGTACTTTAACCTGATTGAGCGTAAATATTACCTCGGCTACCACAACTTCAATCACCACCTGTCGATCGCTATGATTTGGTCCGGTTTGATCACTGAAATCTGACGTTGGCAGGATTTTTTCGATACAAAAACGCATTCCATATTAGTCAACATCTCAACTGTAGGTGAATATGCATCCGAATATCTGATCTCTACTCAGCACACCATCTTGCGCGATTAGTCGGGTTATGTAGAGTTTGTAAACTCGGAGTTAATTAATTAAAGTCACACTGGGTTAGTAAAACTGGTATTTTTGTGTTTTTTGACTTGGGAACACTGCAGTTCAATCGACGAAACATAAATAAGAATTGCAATGTCTATGCCCTGATAAGTAATCCGACCAAAAATTAATGAACGAATAATGAAGGGAAATTGTATACAAATCTCTTTTACTCTACATTACGATACGTAATACTTTCTTGTCTTTGAATTTTATAACATGACATTAAATATTAATCGTATTGTATGAGGTTTCCATGGATATTTAGTTTATTGATTGACAGAAATGTCATTTATGGAAAAAATATGTTTTAAGTTTTTTATAATTCGTATTTATTTTTAGACGAGTTCATGATATGGTACCGAATTTTCACTTACTACAAAAACGAACAATATGAAATACAAAATACGTCATCAGCGGTACCTCATAACGTCAATTTATTTTGACATTGCTAACACTAACCCAGAGTTTAGCGACTTAACTCTCCGACATCGGTGGGTTTAATATTTAAAAGTTTAACTCTAGGTTTACCTCTAATTCTTGGTGGTGCAAGATGAATTATTTGATTTACCCTGAGTTAGCTGTTAACTCTTGAGTTATTTTGGATAATCTATGAACGCGCAAGGGGGTCTTACAGTATTGTTTAAAAATAGTTACAAGTTAGCTGCCTGTATGCCAAGTAGCTTGTTTCACTGTATAGTCGCCAACTCATCAAGTTACCACAAACTGTCAAATTTTCTCATTAGAATTTTTCAAAGAGAAGTAAGGTACTTAAGAGAGGCTAAGCGAATAAATGTCATAGAAAAACTATGATCATATGTCTCAGTGACGCCATCTAGCATAATACCGCAAAATTAGAGTGGCATGCAGGCGTACCAACTAGACTGAGCGACTTTTGCCCACTAGAACAAATCTACCGGATTACGATTTTGTTCGCTATATCCTGACTATGGTTAAGTAAATAATTTAATGTCTTTGGAATTTTCTAATGCCTTTTATAAACTTTCATATTGAGACACGAAGCAACAAAACACGATCAAGAGGAATATGGCGGCTTTTCTTTAAATCGAATTTTATTGCTTCGTGTCTCAATATGAAACTTTATATAAAGTATTGTATAATTCTAGACATATTTACCGACAAATTTACCGAGGGTCCTTACAAGCCGTTATTCATAATTCCTTCTGAGTTACTAGATAATATTTTTTTAAAGGATTTGCGCTATTGCACCGTTGTGCGCCCTCTTAAGCATTGCCTAATGATATACAACTAGATAATTAAGCTCCTTATTCGAACACTTACATAAATCATTTACAACAGTTTGTAAATGCCGAGCAATTACTTATAGTTTTTATGGATTTCTATACAAATCTAAAGCATGTTATTAGTTCGACTGTATTAACGTTTATGTCTAAGTAATTATTGCGGTGAAGTTACAGAACAATAATTACTACAACTAAATAGAATCGTTTTACTAGCTAGTGTTTTAGTACTTATTTTGAAGGAAAAATATTGTCTTAAGTGCAAGTACCTAAGTGGTAATAGAAAATGGTTTTGGAGCAGAGAAACTACGATTCATTTCAAAAAGGAAAGAAAAACAAAGAAGAAGAGAAAAGTGTAATACTTTTATTGCATTCCACATGTAGGTATTCTTAGGAGGCTAACTTATAATAAGATTATATGGACCCTGTCGGGCACAGCAAAATAAGTGAATAAGGAGAGAGGAAGCATTTGTTAAGAGCGCTTACACGGGTCCACTAGCGCCACTCCTTTAAAAAAATATTATCTCGTGACTGAGAAGGGATTTTGAAAAACGGCTCAATTAGCGACCTCGGTAAGTGTGTCTAGAATTTTCTAATACCTTTTATAAACTTTCATATTGAGACACGAAGCAACAAAAATCGATCTAAACAAAATCGGCCACATTCATTTAGATCGTATTTTATTGCTTCGTGTCTCACTATTAAAGTTTATAAAAGGTGTTAGAAAATTGTAGACACACTTACCGAGGTCGCTATATGAGCCGTTTTTCAAAATCCCTTCTCAGTCACGACATAATATTTTTTTAAAGGAGTGGCGCTAGTGGACCCGTGTAAGCGCTCTTAACTAAAATATAACATTACTTAGCAAACTACTATACTAAAACAATGCTGTTTTTTTTAAAGTTAATCTGTTAGCTTTAATTTAAAATATAAACAGGTATCTGTTGAGTGATATAATAATAATAAATAAATAAATACAAATAAAATTTGAAGTCTCGAGTGCTTAAATTATGACTTTATAAGTCTATCACTTAGATATTCGTTTATCGAGTAGTAGCTTTTATTTAGCAAAATTGTCTGTTTATTTTTATATGTTCATTTCCTCTTCTTTTTTTTATTGGTGCGAGTAGTTTATTATATAATTTAATGGACATTACATAGGGACTTGTAGAGTTTTTGTTTAAATCTAGAACTTGGTATGTTTAGCCTAGATCGGTGTCTGAGTAGATAGCGTGTCTGAATGTCTTCATGTTTAGAATAAAATTCTTGATGTTTTCGCACTGCATGTTTCTAAAATATATATACAGGGAAGGGTTAAAATGTTATGTTTTTGAAAGAAAGGTTTGCAACGGACGAAGTTCTTTCCGCGATACCTACTCACACGCGCACACGTAGTTATTAATATATAATAGAAACAGACGGAGAGACAGAGAAAGTCGCATGGAGGGGACATAACGCTTTTTGTTTACGTGACGATTTCTAGCAGTCATCTCCTACCGCAAGCCACGTTAGGAACTTCGTCCCAATAATGCAACAGCAACGTAATAAAATAATTCAATATGAAACTAGCGAACCGCCACTGCTTAAAGCGGTTTTACAACGTGACAAAACATCGAGATATATCTATTATATGTACGTTCAATATTAATGTATACATAAACCACACACACACACACACACACACACACACACACACACACACACACACATGTGTGACCATAAACCTTCCGGAATAAATTCTCTAAATTATGGTGAAAACCGCATCGAAATCCGTTACGCAGTTTATAACAACAGCGCAGTCACACAGACAGACACGAAAAGTGACTTCAATTTATATTATTACTAGTTGTGCCCGGCCTGGCTTCGCACAGGGAGCACTAAGTATCTAACACCTACCCTACCTACCTACCTACCTACCTACCTACCTACCTACCTACCTACCTACCCTACCCTACCTACCTATCTACCCTACCCTATCCTACCTACCCTATCCTACCTACCTACCCTACCCTAACCTACCTCTCCATCCTATCTACTTACCCTACCTACCTTCCTATCCTACCGATCTACCCTACCTACCTCCCTACCTCCCTACCTACATAGGTATGGAGGTAGGTACCTTACGTACCTACTTACCTACCTCTTCTGTCTCATTCACTCACTTTTTTTAAAATTTTCTTCTATACAAACCTTGTCCTAGCAATAACGAACACAAAAAAAAGAATTATCCAATTTAGTGCAGTCGTTCGGAAGTTATGCCGTTATGCGCGTACATATATTTCGGAGATTAATTTTTATTTATATAGATTATATACATATATGTATGTACAGGGTGCCCGGTAATTAATGGATAACCTTAAAATGGGTCATGGTACAACTAATCGCCATTCAGAAAAAAAAACCAAAAAAATGAAAAAACAAGTAGTACCAAAGATATGATTTTTTTAATAATAATCGGTGTTTTTTGCTACCCTATTTTACATTTTTCTACACCATGACCACAAATTAAAGAATTCTATCGGTTTTTTATTGTTATAGTAAATTACGTTAACTGAGCTCATAGATAAGCAATAAATAGTATGACTACTATTACACTGTTTTTTTTAAAACAACTTGATTGTTTGTTCTGGGGAAAAAATTGAGAAAAATATTCATTTTGACAAAGTTTAAGCATCCGTAGCTTAAAAAAAAAGTATGCAAACACAAGTGACCAATTATTTTAAAATATTATGCGCTTAAAGCAGATTTCAAAATGGTATTATTCATTATTGTATCTAATGTAAATTGTGAATTATTGCTATTTGTGTAGAAAAGGTGTGAATTTTGGTTTATCAACAAAATTTGCAATATTGGAAAATTTATTTACATTAAATGTACCTGACCATTGGGGTTTAATAAAAAACAATATTTGACATTAATGACACTGTATTTGTTACAAATTGCAATAAATATTCAAATTGTCGGCCACCCCGTCTGATACAGGCTCTACATCTACGAATAAATGATCTCCTGAGCAGTCGCGTGTAGCGTCGTTCACTTATTTTCGATGCGGCTGCCCGGACACGGCTACGTAAATCTTCCAAGGAACGGATCGGCTTTGCGTATACTTCTTCCTTAAGACAGCCCCAGTAAAAAAATTCAAGTGGATTTAGATCTGGTGAACGTGGGGGCCACAAGATTGGCCCCAGTCGGCCAATACATCTGTTTGGGTATGTGCTATTTAAATATGCACGAACAGATACAGCATAATGTGCAGGACAGCCGTCATTTTGCAACCAATAAGATTCTCTCTCCTCCTCGGGCACCTCTTGCAATAAGTTTGGAAGATCATTTTGAAGGAATTCTAAGTAACTTTGGCCAGTTAGGTTACCCGTTTAGAATTCCAGTCCAATAATTTATTTTAAATTGGTACTGTGTCCTGTCTTCACGCATAGCACGAGGGTTCTCTAGTGGCCAGCTCGAGATTGTGTAAATTCATGTAGCCATCTCTTTTAAGTGTTGATTCATCACTCCATAGAATTTTATTAAAAAACTGCGGGTCTTCTTCCATCTTCTCGAGCATTTTTCGGCAGAAACGCAATCTTGCATTGTAATCTCTTGGTTCAAGAGTTTGCATGCGCGTAACGTGCAACGGGTGACATTTGTTCTTTTTTAAAATATCATGCACAGTCGATTTCCCTATTCCCGTGCGTCGAGCTATTGATCGCATAGAAATTGAAGGATCTTGCGCAATTTCCTCAAGCACCACGTCTTCTACATCAGCACGAGCGTTTCTTCCACCGCTAGTACCACCAACACCTCTACCAGGGATTCTTCCTTCTGAGTAACAACCGTGGACTCTTATAAATACGCGGTAATCTGGATGACGCGCATTAGGATATCTTTCCCTATAAAGAGCTGCGGCTGCATTTCCATTGCCTCTGCATTCCCCGTAAATAAAATGCATGTTTGCATATTCTTGTGGCGTATACTCAATACGTGGCATTTTGATTCACAAAATAAACAATCTAGTTACAAGCCAAGTCGTCGCAAATATCACCACACAAAACAAGTCCAAATCAGTAAACAAAACGAATAGTCCAGTAAAATACCCAGGTCGTCGTTTTAACACTGATTCACAGTAAATAGCAACAATAGTAACCAGGAACGAAATAAACACATGCGAAGTCGAGCAAGTCGAGTGATGCACTAAACTACTAAACTAGTAAGCTAGCTAAGTCCCTACCGGTTTTTTTTCACATTTACTATCTCGCTCGCACTCATCTAACTTATATCCTCTTTGTCTAACATGTACAAAAGACGGGTGGTGCGCGGTGCGCGATGGTAGCCAGAATGACGGTCACACAACTCACACACACGACATTTATTTCAAACCCAATTTGTATTTGTTAAAATATTTCTGGTTTTAAAGCGACTTTATTTAAGTATTACTATTCTTTACTAACGTCTATTAATGTTTTTATTAAACCGCAATGGTCAGGTACATTTAATGTAAATAAATATTCCAATATTGCAAATTTTGTTGTTAAACCAAAATTCACACCTTTTCTACACAAATAGCAATAATTCACAATTTACATTAGATAAAATAATGAATAATACCATTTTGAAATCTGCTTTAAGCGCATAATATTTTAAAATAATTGGTCACTTGTGTTTGCATACTTTTTTTTTAAGCTACGGATTCTTAAACTTTGTCAAAATGAATATTTTTCACAATTTTTTCCCCAGCACAAACATTCAAGTTGTTTAAAAAAAAACAGTGTAATAGTAGTCATACTATTTATTGCTTATCTATGAGCTCAGTTAACGTAATTTACTATAACAGTAAAAAACCGATAGAATTCTTTAATTTGTGGTCGTGGTGTACAAAAATGTAATATAGGGTAACAAAAAAAAACCGATTATTATTAAAAAAATCATATCTTTGATACTACTTGTTTTTTCTTTTTTTTGGTTTTTTTTTTCTGAATGGCCATTAATTGTACCATGACCCATTTTAAGGTTATCCATTAATTACCGGGCACCCTGTATATATATTTATATAGCTCGGGGAAAGAGTTTTTCGTATTTTATAGGTATAAAGTTGTAGTAAAATCTCTTTGGCTGTACTGTTTGCATCTGGCTGGTTTTGATACCATTAAATAGATGACAATTTTAAAAAGAAAAAGAAGTAGTAAAAAAAACGATTTTCCGCCCTTTTTTCTATTTTTTTCCTGTCCGCCAAAATGAGTGAATCTAAAACTCGATACATTTTGAAGTTTTATTATAAAAAAGGAATAATGCGACACAAACCGTGAAAAATTTGAGGTAATTTTTCATACTTGTGTTCATAGTTAGCGATGCACACAAGTATGAAAAATTACCTCAGCTATGCGAGCTAACCTAAACTAACTCAGCTTAGCTCTTGGTCTGCAACCCGTATTATGGACTTTATGCAGTGTTAGTACAAACTTGGTTCAAGCATTTTCAGTCCGGGAATTTTAATGTCAAAGATGCAGCTCGCTCTGGTCGCCCTGTTACGGAGAAAGTCGATAACATTTTTGAAAAAGTGGATCAAGATATTAGTAGTTACGACATAGCTGAATAGTTAGGGGTTGACCACAAAACAGTTTTGATCCATTTGAAAAAGTCTTGGTATACAAAAAGCTCGATATTTGGGTGCGACATGAGCTCTTAGTCTTGAATTTGTATATAAAACTAGCTGTACCCGGCCTGCCTTCGCACAGGGAGCACTAAGTATCTAACACCTACCCTACCTACCTACCATACCTACCTGCTCTACCTACCTACCTTATCTACCTACCTACCCTACCCTACCTACCTACCCTGTGTACCTTCCCTACCCTACCTACCTGCCCTACCTACCTACCTTATCTACCTACCTACCCTACCCTACCTACTTACCCTGTCTACCTACCCTACCCTACCTACCTACCTACCTACCTACCTACCTACCCTACCTGCCTACCCTACGTACCTACCTATCTACCTCTTCTGTCTCAATCACTCACTTTTTTTTAAATTTTCTTATGTACAAACCTTATCCAGACAATAAAAAACACAAAAAAAAAAAAACAATTAGTGAGTCGTTCGGAAGTTATGCGCGTACATACATTTCGGAGATTCATTTATATTTATATAGATAGATACTAAAGAAATTTATAGATAAGCACACACCTACTCTAAATTAATTGCATTTAGAGCGCAAAAGAAATGTGTACGTGCTATGTTCAGACTGAAAAAAACTGATAGCTGTGCTCCGTTATTTAAAAAATATAATCTTCTTACCCTGCCATGTTTGTACATATATGAGACAGCAGTATTTGTCAAATGTAACCTTCAATTATTTCAAACATTTAGATCCAAACGACGCGACGCAACAACGATTTATGTGCTGGTCCACATAACACTGCACTCTACTCAAAAAGTTTTTTGGGAATGGCACCCAAGATCTATAACAAGATGCCTACAGCAATAAAAGTACTGGACGACATAAGTAATTTCAAAAAGGCTCTTTTTAAACTACTGGTAGATAAAACATTTTATACAATAGACGAGTTCTTATCTGACAATTTTTAATATAATTGTTAATACTAATTGATAATGAAAGGATGTTGTTATATCTATCTCCTATACAATGTGACATACTTATTTGACTGATTTGGATTTTAATATGATGATTTTTGACATGATAGACAAATATTGAATTTAATGTAATAACTTATCTTATTTTATTTAATCTGTTATTCTATAATTAAATGTATTGATTAATATTATTGTAACGTATTGTTTGTACGCCCTGTGGGTAGAATGTAGTGATACCTGTAAAGATATGGCCTAAGCTTGTTAACACCTGTAATTAACGAGACCTACATTGACAAATAAATGGATTTGATTTGATTTGATTTGATACTCACAGCATACAATATCATGCATTCTATACGCGAAACAATCTTGTTTAAATTGAAATTTCTATCCGCATTTCAAGAGTAGTAGATTGTTTGCTCGATAATTGCTCATTGTGGTTTACCGTCAAACATAAAAACATAATCAGGAACCAACTGTTACTGGCACATTTATTTCACCATTTCGGCGAACGAAACTGCCCATACGTAATAGGTACTTCAATCTCCTTACAGAGTGACCAGGTGCATCGGTACTGCGGGATAATTCTCATTATTCTTCTTACTTCCTCCAAAAATATATTAGTAATGTGCAAGTTTGTGCAGATTTTTGTGAGTCTGAGTTCATTCTGGGATATGGCTAAACCATTTGGTAACACTCAAAAATATCATGTCTTGGATTAACACACATACGCCCGAAATAATCTACCTCTAAAATACAAAAACTAAAAAAAAAAACTAAAAAAAAACTATTAACTATTATTACACATACATACACATACATAACATCACGTCTGTATTCCCCGAAGGGTTAGGCAGAGGTGTACCTATAGCACACCCACATTTCGCCAGTTATGTTTAAGTCCCATGTAATAGGGGGCGAGCCTATTGCCATCAACCGGGCACAGATACAGACTCCGGGCTATTACTATAAACTATTTTTTTTTTCTATAAATAAAAATTAAATGATTGTCGTTGGTAAGCGCATCACTTGAGAACGGCAGGACCGATTTGGCTATATTTTGTTTTAAAATGTTCGCAATAGTACGAATTAGGTTTTTAACGAAAGTAACATTTGAAAAGTTGTTGTAAAAATCGGGAATAACAGAAAGTGCTTTTTTTCTATGGAATTTTTGTATGAACTCCACCGTATTGACATTTTGACAGGACTTCGTCTGTCTTTTCAGTCAGATAGTAATGTATCTCAATCAAAAATTTGATCTCGATTTTTGTCTGTAACCAATTAGTTTGACATTTTTTTTTTTAAGTCTTTGAGAGGGCGAATCACAAACAGCCGTTAAAAATGAATTGAGAAAAACAAATTGGGACTGAGATATATTATTAATTTCGGGCGATAGTTTTTCGATAGAGTATTTTTGCCAGCAGTTTCATTTGCATACTAGCTATAAGTGATATTATACCTAATTATTGTGGCTATGAGTAACAGTGACGGCGAGAAACGACTGCTCGTGTGATCGAAAACTTGAAAACATTGAAAAAGATTCTTCCGTGTTTCCCGAGGTATCCCTACAATTTTTCTTAAGCCCAATTACAGCGTATAGAGTTGATTAAGCAAAGTGAATCAAAATATTCTTACAGACATTACAAACCGCAAAAATCCATCTCTATTATATCCACCAATCAAATCCCTTGCTTAAAATATAAAAGGCAAAGCAACCAGGATTATCTCGAAAAAAAAAAGCTGGCAACACTATAGGGTACTACTACCTACTCGTAAACCTCATCAGTGTTGGCCGTTTAAAAATAAACATTATTACCTATATTTCCTTCAGAACAAATACTTCGGAGTGTGGAAGTGACAGGTTCATTTATGTTGACCATTATTGCAAAATATTTTTTTACGACCACACGATTTATGCGACTGTTCCTTGTAGTAATTATGTGGATTGTAATTCCAAGAGTTTACCATGAGTCATTATTGTGGGGTAAGTGAACAACATCACATAACATAGCGCCTGTATTTCCCGAGGAATTAGGTAGGTAGAAGTTTAGGTACGGTCCAGTCTTTTGTATATCTTTGACAGTTTTAAGATTATGTTCTTTATCTACTCAGGACATACAAAATGGCGCGGACCTTAGCACATTAAATTATACCACGTATATACTACTTGGTATACTGAGACGATTTACAAAATTTGAATGAAATCCATTCACAAAAAAAATCTGCTGTTCCATACAATTTGTCCAGGTACGTGTATCAAAATGTAAGGAACAGCTGTTTTTTTTTTGTGAATGTTTCATTCACATTTTGTATACCGTCTAAGTTCAGCATCCTACTGCATATTCCAAAACATTGTATTTGTCACGGACTCGAAAAATAAGAAGGACTCCGCGCCACGCATATCGAAAGTGAAGCACCGTACCGACCTATGTGTGTGTGTCTTACTTGGGATATGTTATTCCTTGATACTTTTTCTGGGATATAGATATATTTTTACACCATTTCATAACACAAGAAGGCATTATTTTATTTTATTACTTGACGTAAACAGTACCAAAACAGTACAATGACGACGTAGTGCCGCGTAATGGCACCTTATGATGTAAATGTATGCGTGAGGCATGTTTGTACAAAGTGCTTCACTTTCGATACGCGTGGCGCGGAGTCCTTCTTTTTTTTCGAGAATAAAAATAAAAAAAATATGAAAGCGTTGTTAACGTCGACCTTGAGGATGACCTCACCTCCGTTAGAGTTTAAAAAAGTGGAAAAGGCATGGACGGCAGCTTCACTGCCCCCTTTCGAGCCTAAACCAGGCTGCAGGGGTGAAACTTAGCTGTAAGTTATTCGACATACAGCTTCCATCATATTTTGGCTACCGTACGCCTGTAGGTGTACTCAAGCGGCGATGGGACGAATGCCACCGTTCTTCTTGCGCAGAGCACATAGGTTGGCCCCGTATAAGATATCGACGACGGCCTCGTTCACACCAACCGGCACCGGTGAGCATGAGGTTTATCAGGGCCGCAATCTCCTTCAAAAGTAACTCACCAGCTTCCCCGGCGGCGCCTGAACTCAATAAATCCTTTAGATGATGTGAAGTTAGGCCATCAAGGCCGCCAGAGGAACCTCTTCGGAAGGAACTCACGGCTGTAATCAACTGAGGAGCCGAAACGTTTATGAAGGTTGAATTTAGACCGAGCGGGTCGGGGGGGGTCGGGAAAGGTCAGACCATCCGCAGGCTCTGGGTGTTTACTCTGTAGAGCTGTAAGCGTAATTAATGTAAACACAAAAACGTCCGGATGATCTAAATGATTGTTGAAACGGCATCAAAATTTGTTGTAGAGTTTGGAAGAACAACGCGGTCAAACAGACAGACATGAAAACGGTACGGACGAAAACGGACGGTATTCTGTTGTGGGGAAATGCCGCCGATATCCAGACAATTTTTGTTTTACAAAAAAGGGCATTTCGTTCAATCTATAAATTAAGTCCCAGACACTCCCTCAGAGATAAATTTAAAGAGATTAATATAATTACTGTGCCTTCTCAGTATATTTATGAAAATCTTTTGTATGCACATAAAAATATTAATCTATTTAAAAAATACAGTGATATCCACAATATAAATACTAGAAACAAACACAAATTTATTGTTCCTACAACCAGGCTCAAGAAAATAGGTGGCTCGTTTAGATGCCAATGTATACGTTTTTATAATAAACTTCCTAGCCACATTCAAGATCTAAGCTTTCATAAATTCAAATCTTTTATAAAACGGAAACTATGCCAGAAAGCCTATTATACTGTGAAAGACTATATTGAGGACAAAAAGGCTTGGGATTGAGCTGCTCCAATAAATTTACACGGTGAATGTTGATTTTAATTAGCTAGCTATTTTAGACATGAATATTTACTGTAAAAAGTAATAAATTATTTTCATTATTGAGAATATGAGGACTATGTGGGTCATTGTTTCAGTTATATTCTTGATCTGGCAGTTTAAGTAGTTTATGCGGCCTACCCAAATGTCCTTTCTTTGGTATTGTTCGTCGAATCGTTGAGCTCCTTAAGTTCTGAGTTGAGCTGCACGGTTACTGACAAATGCGTGCACCGACTGGACAGGTCCACTTAATCTGTGTGGTTCTTTCCTCAAAAGACCATTTCAGACACCAATCTACATGGTTCTCAAACATTATGTCCGTTTTTTTATATACACATTGACATTGTTGAATTTTATATACACAATGACATGAGTATTTACTTGTAAAGTATTATGTTATTTTAATTATTGTTAATGTGAGGATTATGTGGGTCATTCCTTTTTTTTCGCAGTTAATTTTAATCATGATCTGGCAGATTGAGTAATTTATGTGGCCTACCCAAATGTCCTTTCTTTGGTATTGTTCGTCGAATCGTTGAGCTCCTTAAGTCCTGACTTCCTGAGTTGAGCTGCACGATTACTGACAAATGCGTGCACTGACTGGACAGGTCCACTCAATCTGTGTGGTTCTTTCCTCAAAAGACCATTTCAGATATCAATCTACATGGTCTTCACATGATTTGACCAAGATTATGTCTGGACTTTAAAAGAGACTGTGACCTCTGAGTTTGTTTCGGCCTTTCTTCTCAGAGTAGTCAGATAGGAAACGCCGACCTCATCTAGTTTAAAACTATGATTGACGTGTAAAAGTGTTTGTACAAACCTACTTACAGAAATAAAATCATTTATCATTTATCATTAAAAAAGAGAATTTAATTAGTTTTATATAGTTTAGTTTTTGAAGTTTTAGTTTTAGAGAATTTATATAGTTTAGTTATTACTGCGTAACCATAGAAACGATGGCCATATTGGTCCATAATTATGAAAGGCAGTATTTTATAAAAATACTGGCAAGTCTTCACGTTCCCTCCATATCATTTAAGTGTGTGAACGGTGGAGTTGGTAATAACAACGCAAAAACCACTTAGGTGGTCGATCTTTATGGTTATTTTATAGTTTCCATATATTTTCCCTTTTACGGATAATTACTTGAATAAAAACAATTAGTGTAAGTTCAACAATTTAGTATTATTAGTATTAATTGCTGTATGCGTGTGATACGGTTGGTGATACGAGTTTTATCTCATTTTTAAGGTACCGAAATAAAATCGTAGAAATCGTGTTGGATTTAGAATGTCAAAGTCAAATCATTTATTTCAAATAGGCACATAAAAGGCACTTTTAAACGTCAAAATTTACAAAAAAATAGAATTGATTCTAGTTGCCCCTTCCAAAAGGTAGTTTCGTATGAAGAAGAATGGGCAAGAAACTCCACCGTTACTCTTTTAAAATGCTTTACAATATTATGTATACATTAATTACGTAACGTGAAGACGATGCACCTAGAATAAATTTACTATACCATAATAGGTAAAAAGAATTAAGTAGAAAGCAATGACAGGAAAATAATTATGTGATAGATACATGGTGCTCACTTAATTAAAAATATTGAAAAGTAGACGATTTTTCTAAAATTTTAACAAGTGATAATTTAGTGTGTGAGCTGTATGTAGATATTACCTATATTTTGTTGTAGACTCCCGATTGGAGATTCCCAGTTCGGGCAAATTGTTATTGGGTTTTTCCAGTAGCAGCCCGGGGTCTAGATTAGAACCCGTTTGATGGGAATGGATGGCACTAGGACACTCACATTTCATCAGTTGCGTTTAAGTCCCACGGAACGTTCCGTGGGACTTCAACATAACTGGCGAAATGTGAGTGTATTATAGGCACACCCCTGACTAACCTTTCGGGGGAAACAGGCGGGATTATCATATGTACTTATATTTTGGTACAAAAAAGAGGACAGCTAGTTCAAAGATGAAGATGTTTTGATGCAAAAATTTATCACTAATAATTCTTGGTTCTTTAGTCATTTCCCTTCTCAAGCACCAAGCCCTCAAATCAGTATTTTATTTCTAATAAGCGTGCTAAGTGTGTATTTTATTAACCCTAGAACCCTACATGGGGTACTGGGGTACCCCAAGGCGGTCTGTCGTCTAATAATTTCTGTTTGTGTAATATCCACAGTTTGAGCGTCCGTGTATTTTAGTTTAGTGTGACCGCTATTGGTTGATTAGCGCAGCGGCGACAGTTTCACCGAGAGGACGTATCTATGAGTGACGTGGGGTGCCCCAGTACCCCAAATTAGGAATATCGTAAGTATTTTTATTTTTATGTATTTTAGTTTTACCAATGTATTCGTGATTTGTTCACATGGAATATTTTACATAATTTTATTATTTTTGTGAAATTACTTTACATAGGTATATGAAACATCGATGTTTCAACTATTTTTGTTGAGAAGTTACGTTGTTATTTTATGATTTTACAGATCGATGTTAATGGAAGATTGAATGACAAGGAAAAGTGTTCAGTGTGAGTTTTTTTAGTGTTAAATGTTCAAAATAATGATAAGTTTTTATTTTAAGACTGATTTCTAAGTCCAAGTTCATATAATTTTATTATAAAAAATACATGTATTTTAGTATGGGGTACTCCAGCACCCCTGTGTAGAAACAACTAGTACGCTTGATAGTGTAGGGTTTTAGGATAAAATATTCATATTAATTGTAAACAGTTTCATCTTCAACGTTTATGTTTAGAACGAAACAACCGCAATTAATATAAATTTTCATTTACGCTTGTTATAAACATAAGGTGTCTTGTTTTGAAACTTTACTTGCCAATTCAGTTAGTTACCTATTATGAATAATGAAGTAGGTTTTACGAGATATTATATTCTTGCTTTCTAAAGGAAAACACCGTTTTCTATGTGGAAATGTTAAGTGATGTGCCACTCAAGGCATCAAGTATGATTCGTGAAAAAAAATTAAAATTGTTACTAATTGAAAAATGTTTTAATACGACTGATGAATTTCTAAATGATAAATTAATGTAGACTTATTTTTTTGACTGGATAAACAATTTTATTTTTTTATGATTTTTTATTGAATATTGTGACTAATTGTACTTTATGATTATTTATTGATGCATTGACGGTAGAAATTATTCCATATTGTGACATTTATAATTTTTGTTTTTATTTATATAACATCATTCTATTAAAGTTGACATAACTACCAAATAATTTATGTTTACCTCTCGCATCTCTCTCTCTCTCTCCTTTTTTGTTACTGTTTTGTTTTTGTTTTATGGTAAATTTTCTCTTTTGGTAATATGTTTAAGATACTAAATGTGGAAACTTGTAATTAGCCATATTTTGTTTAAACTTTTTTACTTACTGTATCTGATTAGCTGTAAGTTTTCCCAAAAATTAAATAAATAAATGATCAATATTTAATTTCGCATGCAACCATATTTGTACGCCTCTTGGCATAACATAGCGACCTATAAACTTTACACAATTAAAAATGATTATGATTATGAAGCCTCGGCTACAACACTACGGTTCGGCTGAATCAACCCAACTCGTTATTTTTTGTATTTGTGTTTTTCCGTGCGTCATGTTTACCGCAAATAAACGTATTTTCTTTCTTTCTAATCACGTCTTAAGCTACGGTTTCCTTGAAGAGCGGTGGCCGCCACATAACGGCCGCAGTGACAGCTGTCATGAAAATGATGGCAGCGGGCATGACTTTAAGGTGTCAAAAAACGCTCTCTAGGAAAACACTAAGTTACTTTCTTATATAACGTTTTAGTGACGTCATTCGCCGGTAAAATGCGGACGCTATGTGGCGGCCACCGCTCTTCTAGGAAACCGGAGTTTTAGCCGACACACACGGGCGCTTTTTTCTGCAACGTTTTTTTTACCACGCAGTGTATTTTCAAATCTCTGCGTTGAACCAAGAGTTGAGAATACAACAGAGGGCGGAGCGCAATGAAAAATCCAAAATCAAAGCAAATGGATTTTCTATCCCCGGAGCTCAACTCAGCATTGAAAGTCCAGCAACCTAATTGCGTATCACACTATATTGCTAATCCATTGCTTCTTAAGTTCCAAAAATTTGTCTGCTCAACAATGAAAATAATGCAATGAATGTTGTTGAACTGTCAAAATAAAGGCCATTCCTACTGTTAGTGTGTTACGCAATTACCCGCAGGACCCGGTAAAAAAATGTCGTATTAAAAATGCGTCCGTGCGGACTTATGATAATATTACGCCTGTGTTCCCCGAAGGGTTAAGCAGAGGTGCACCTATAGAAGTAGGTACACCCACATTTTGCCAGTTAAGTTTAAATCTCATGTTATAGGGGGCGAGCCTAATAGAGATGTTATAGTCAAACCAAAAAAGTGTCGGTATAGAACCGACACTTTTTTTGGTTTGACTATACTTTTGTTCAATTTTTGTATACTCTTTTCATTTCTGAGATGTCTGCGTTGCAGTTTTAAATGGTTCCACTTTCATCGACTTTTGTAGTTCCCATAATCGAAATACCTTTTAAAATGTCAACACAATTACTATGTAGAGAATTATGGGTAAGTACCAGGTTATTGGTTTTTCCCATACAAACAAAGCTCCTTTGTGAGTGAGCATTCTAAGTTTCATAGGCTTTTATTGAACTGACCCCTTATTGGCCGAAGCAAATTATGAAAGTAAATTGAAACACAGGACTATGGGTCCGAGTGTCCACTTGCTTATTCGGGACATCGCCAAGCTGTTGGTCGAATCTTCACATGACCGTGTTGGCTGGCCTATTTTTTGGCTAAAGCCATGCAACGTTGCATTGCCATACAACGTAGCCAATGCTGCCAGCATTTTGGGCACCTTTCCTATTGACAGCGACGCGGACGAATTTTGTGATCCCCTATGATTCTTCTCGTTCTTTTTATACACATGTACTTGTTATTACTATCATTTTAAGGGGGATGCGCCAAGGTAGCCCGCAAAATTCAAATTTTCTTACGTTTTTTGCAATTTGCAGGTCAGTGATCTAAATATGATTCGCGACCGTATCATATATGGCTTTACAGAATTATAATCATTAGAATCAGCAATACAACTCCTTATGTTAAAATTGCCCTCAAATGTCATGATTTCATGAAATAGTCATTCAATAGAGTAATATGAACTTATAGAGATGTATTGCTGATTCTAATGATTATAATTCTGTAAAGCCATATTTGTTACGGTCGTGAATAATATTTTAATCAAAATACAACCTGACAGTGACCTGCAAATTGCAAAAAAGTTAAGAAAATTTGAATTTCGCGGGCTACCCTGAAGGTTCCGCCTTAAGACTGTTAGCTTAAATATTATGTAAATACCTATTATCTTGTTTGAAAATGAAAGTAATGTGCGATTAGTTAAATAAGTCTCGAAGACAGATTTCTGGGGTATTTTACAATTATAGGTAAAGCATATATTAGGTTGGGGAAAAAGTTTTTTCGCATTGTAGTATGTATGAACTTGTAATAAAATCTCTTTGGCTATACTATTTGTATCTGGCTGGTTTTGGTATCATTGAAAGTTTAAATTTTAAAGAACATAATTCCAAATTCAAATTAGGAAAATGTGTGATTTTCATTTGTTTTTCGTACTGTCAAGATGAGTGAATCTAATGAAGAAATTCGATACATTTTAAAATTTTACTACAAAAAAGGTAAAAATACAACGCAAGCCGCGAAAAATTTTTTCGATGTTTATGGACCTAATGCAGTGTCTGTGAGAGTAGCACAAATTTGGTTTAAGCGTTTTCAATCCGGAACTTTTGATGTCAAAGATGCACGTCGCTCTGGTCGCCCTATTACGGATAAAATGGATGCCATTTTTGAAAAAGTGGAGCAAGATCGGCATATCAGTAGTTACGACGTAGCTAAAGAACTGGGAATTGACCACAAAACAGTTTAGGTAAATTTGAAAAAAACTGGGTACAGAAAAAAGCTCGATATTTGGGTACCTCACGAGCTCACTGAAAGAAACCTAATGAACCGTGTATGAGTACACGGTTGTGATTCTTTATTACGACATAATGAAACCGAACCATTTTTGAAGAAGCTGATAACTGGTGATGAAAAGTGGATCACATACGACAAGAACGTACGAAAAAGGTCGTGGTCAAAGGCCGGTCAGGCTTCATAAACTGTGGCGAAACCCGGGTTAACTCGCAACAAGGTGATGCTGTGTGTGTGGTGGGATTGGAAGGGCATTATTCATTATGAGCTGTTACCACCAGGCAGGACCATCGATTCTAAACTCTACTGCGAACAATTGCTGAGATTAAAGCAAGAAGTTGAGAGAAAGCGGCCGGAATTAATCAACAGAAGGGGTGTGGTTTTTCATCATGATAACGCTAGACCTCACACATTTTTAGCCACTCAGCAAAAATTAATAGAGTTTGGCTGGGAGGTGTTAATGCATCCGCCGTATAGTCCTGACCTCGCACCTTCAGATTTCCACCTGTTTCGGTCGCTTCAGAATTCTTTAGACAGTGTCAGGTTAACATCACGAGAGGACTGCCAAAACCACTTGTCGCGGTATTTTGATCAGAAATCCCAAAATTTCTATAGCAATGGGATCATGTCTCTACCTACAAGATGGCAAAAAGTTATCGAACAAAATGGTAACTACATACTTTAGTTAAATGTAAATAAACTATATTAAAAATGTTTTGAATTTTCTTAAAAAATGCGAAGAAACTTTTTCCCCAACCTATTATATACAAGTATAGTAAGTTTAAGCATGTAGTGTATATAGTAGATAGAACAAAAAGGACCAATAATAACA
This sequence comes from Griposia aprilina, assembly GCA_916610205.1. NCBI lineage: Eukaryota > Metazoa > Arthropoda > Insecta > Lepidoptera > Noctuidae > Griposia > Griposia aprilina. Next base: position 17,508,529 of record OU744302.1, read on the forward strand.
ACACTACCGAAGGACCAGAAATGAAGATACTAGAAAGGGATTCCACAAGAAAAATAGCATAATAAGCTAAGTGATTATGGCGAATCATTTCTAAACAGGAACATCATGTTGTTTTTATAGGGAATTGGGGACCTATAAGGGAACACCAGTTGTGATATTGTATGTTATAATAAATGAAGTGTAAAAACCTATGGCTTTATATCAACATGGCAAGCGGCCTTGGCTAATTGGAATTACTTCGCGGATTTATTTCAAATGAGTTTTACCTCTAAAGTTTAAGAGGCTTATAAGAGCTAAAGCGCGGTCACAGTCGGATTGCATAGAAAAGAAAGAGACGCGCGATGACACAACGCTGGCAATTTATTGCAAAATATGAAGCAATTGTGGATTTACAAAAAATATATTCATTGGACTAAAAAAATAAAACACTATTACGTTAGTATGTTACTTGTAGAATAATCTGACAAAAAATCTGAATGTTTATATGTATATTAGTATGATTTTTTATCGTTAAAATATTTATTTAGAGGTATCTTCGTGATTTTTTCTATCATATCTAGTTAATTGTATTATGTTTTCAACACACTATCTAACTAGCATATATCCAGAAGAATATCATATATTTTTCTGATTTTGGTTACTGCAGTGGATCATATATTTTTAGGCATTATAAATTTGCGTTTAGGTCATGTAGTCCCCTTAAATGTATTTTTTTTCCTATTCTGGGATATAACTTTAAACGAATGGAAACACACTTAAATGTAGGGACAATTTTACATAAATAGTTAATTCCGGAAGTTTATGAAGACCATTTGGCTAAAAAGTTCTTATTGTGACCACTTTGGTCCTTAATAGTCACTGTTTTTATTTTCAGATTTAGGAAGATAGAAACTCATACTGAACTAGGTATTAAAAAATCAAACAAATTATATCCGCTTTTTCATTTATTTAAACGTTTTTACATACTAAAACATTTAAAATACGCGTTCGTTATGTTTAAAACATTGTAGACAAAAAGCATTGGGATTAAGGTCTTAATAAATTTTAATTTTTTTTCGGGGGGAAACCTTCAAAAGACACCCGACCTCTGGGGACGGAGGTTGGAGAGTGGGAATTTTACCTCACTAAAACCACCCGGTGATCACCATCAGCACATAGAGGGGAGTCCCGGTTCCAAGGTCTTAATATACCTACATATTTTTTTTATTACAATAATGCTCTGACGGTAGGTAAATATTATGTTCTCTGTTTTACTTAATATACATTACAAACATTGAACTAACATACTTAATACCGTTTCAGTTAGTATATGCTTGTATACCTGTTACACCTACATTAATACCTACCCACGTTTTAGAAACACGTGTCAAAAAGAATTGCCAAGACCATTGACCTCGTTGCAACTAACCACACCGAATCGAACCGATTTAAATCGATCCCTGTTGTATAATCGGTACACTCATTGAATAATCGATTTATAACAGTGTCTATTTTAAAACTTCTTTGCTTTTTCTACGTCTTTTCTTTGATCAAAACAATTATTGTCCTAGCATTTTGATCGATAGATTTGCTGCAGAAATTATGAAGTATTCCCATGTGAGCACCTATGCATTGAGCACCTATTAATATAATAGCTTGGTGCTCAATGGGCAACAATAAAAAATATTAAAATATTGATACGTTAAAATATTGATTGGTGCTCAAATGGGAATACTTTTGGTGCTCAATGCATAGGTGCCCTCAAAATAGGTGCTCAAACGGGATTACTTCATTATACTCTAATGTACCTACCGCTACGTTAGTCTGTTTACTTTTAAGAATGATCTAAGTATAGACATCGTGGTGGTACTAATTAGCAACTCATAAAATTGTGTACGGTAGCGTAATTTTTTTCGTACTACCACCTTATTGTAAATACCTACATTCTGAGCAAATAAATATTCTATTCTATTCTTGACCGGTGTGAAGAAATAGGAAACAGAAAATTTACTGAATTTTGTCCTAATGATGGTTTTCACCTCACGAGTAGCGCCAACTTGAAATTTCAAGACATTCTAATCATTTTATATTATATAATTATGTAAATATCGATGGACACTTGCATATTTCATTCCAGACCAGATGTTTACGTACATTAATTTATACAGGGTTTTACATTAACAAGTTAAATCCAGCTCTTAACCATGGCTGGTTTAAAACATGTAGTTGAACGTAAATCAGACGGTCCTTTATGGTCATCTCTGATAACTAGCAGTTTCATTATACTAATCAGTCAGCATTGGTGTGTACTCTTGGGATGTAGTTGTGCTTTTTCCTTAGCGGGTGCCTGTTAGTTTTAAAACTCTATTGCATTTGCAACATTAGTGGCGAGACCTAAAAAAATCGCCCCTAATCTTGCGAAAGGCACTGCCAAAGTTAAATAACAAAAAAAAAATAGGTTTATATGATATTATATAATATTTATACAAATATATATGTTACGGCTAAAGGTGGGTGTGAACATAAACTTAAGATTAGCCGGCTAAACTTAGGTTTATCTTCGAGAAGCAGCTAAAGTTCGATATCATGTTAGTTTGCGTCTTATGGTTAACAACCCGACTCAGAGTAGCCCGACTCGGATAGGTTAGATTAGAAGGCTATGGCGGGAGCGAAGCGGAGCGGAGCTCCCGCCATAGCCTTCGTGGTTATTTTTTTTTAAACCGCCCAGAAAGAGGAGCCCCGCCAAGCGGGGATCCGTCGACCTATCTTCGCGCAGGTGGTAATCAGTTACTAGATACATTTTTAGCCGTTTCGTACAATAACATTAATATAAAGATAGAAGAATTCATACTAAAGATAGAAGAAACTAACATTAACACCTCCTCGAAGATAATCCTAAGTTTAGCCGGCTAATCTTAAGTTTATGTTCACACCCACCTTTATCCGTAACATTTATAATATAAGCATAAATAATAATATAATAAAATAAATAAATAAAATAAAATAAAATAAATAAACTTATAATATATTCATATATCATATAAACACACACAGCGCTGATTTTCAGTGGTCACCCGAAAACGAAGTACGGATACCAAGTCAGGTTTATACATTTATACAGATTAAATAAATCTATATCTACAGGGGAAAATTAAATTAGCTAGCGAAACTCTACAGACGTGGTGGGTATTGATTATCTTAACACGATAAAATAAAAATAATTCAAGTTTTTTTTGGGGGTCAACGACTGCTCGCTGGTAGATTTGTTATTTAAAATATGAGTTTTGTTAATCTGTTTTCTTTTCTTCTATCATGTTTAGTTAGCGATACCAATCACGTCTGTGAAGTTTACACAAAAAAAAACTGATGTTTTAAATTGATATTTCAAGGGGATACCCACAATTGCGGACGATAACCCCACAAAAAAATCATCAAATTTATTATCATTTTTCGTTTTATGTTACGATATCGATAACCATCACGTGTGCGGAGTTTCGCTAGCTAAATTAATTTGACCCTATAAACTTATTATTATAATAAAACAGTAACGAAGTCAAAATTTTATATTATTGAAAAAGAAGTGATTGCTTCGAGGTGTAGGAGCGAATCTGGATGCCGAAACTATATTTTTTTTATAATTTTTGTCCGTTTTATCTATTTGTCTGGATGTATGTTCCGGATTGGCCCAAAAACGGCTGAACAGATTTCGATAAAATTTGGCACACCTGGCATAACCTGGATAAACACATAGGGTACTTAATCCCGGTAGTACGTTCCCGTGGGATACTTTCCGACATCCAAAAGCTAATAGGTAATAAAGTACTCGTAATATTAAATAAACAGTAAAACTTGTATCTTTCTTGTTTCAGAAAACTCAGCATCTTCACAATGAGGCTAGCAAGTCTGCTGGTCCTTCACGCTGCAGGGGCAGGCCTCGCGTCACCCACAGTCTTGGTCACCAGACTTGTCTCCAAGGTTCCGGTAGAATGGTTGCCGGTTGACAACCAAACGGTCTATAGGCTGGCTGAAGGTGAAAGCAGAAGGTAAGGTTTTAAAGCCTTTTTTAGTGGAGATGGAGGTGCTAAATTTTTTTTTTAAAGTCCAAGTCAATGTCAAATCATTTATTTCAAAAAGGCACTTTTGAACGTCAATATTTACAAAAAAATAGAATTGATTCTAGTTGCCCCTTCCAAAAGATGGTTTCGTATGGAGAAGAATGGACAAGAAACTCCACCGTTACTCTTTTAAAAATGTTTTACAATATTATGTATAAGAATAAAATTACTGTACCAAAATAGGTAAAAAAAAAATGGAATGAAAAAAAAAAATGTCGACGCTTTGGTAATCCGGAGTATTGTGCTGAGCGATTGCAGTTTTGCGTGGATGTGACGCATTTTTTCTCCCCACTAGTTTTTTTTTGTATTTGTGTGTTTTTCTCTGAGTCATGTTTACCGCAAATAAACGTAAGTATTTAAACTTATTTTAGTGGAGACAGAGATGTGAATAACGTATTTTTTTTTTTTTTGGAAGTAATTGACGTTTTGATAATTATATAATTTTATATTACAGACTAAATTTCACAAAAAAAACTCTTCTGCGGCATTGTCACCTACTAGTCGATTTTTAAGCGGCTCATAACTTAAACCTGCCTAACTATTCTGTAAAGATCTCATCGTGAAAACGAAGATGAAGTGAGCTGTCATTCTACCTGATGCTAAGGATTGACCCTATTGACACTTTACCTAAGTTTTCACGGTGATATTTTTAGTGACTAGACCATCATCATCATCAGCCTACAACAGTCCACTGCTGGACATAGGCCTCTCCTATTGCACGCCATTGAGTTCGATTCTCAGCAACTCTCATCCAGCTGCTATCAGCCACCCTGCGAAGATCGTCGCTCCACCTAGCCGGAGGGCGTCCTACCTTACGTTTACCGATTCGCGGTCTCCGCTCAAGAACACGTCTACCCCAACGGTCATCGGTTCTACGGCTAATATGGCCGGCCCATTGCCACTTCAGCTTGCTTATTCTGTGAGCTATGTCAACAATTGTGGTTCTCTGCCGGATCACCTCATTCCGGATTCCATCCCTCAGAGAGACTCCAAGCATAGCTCGTTCCATAGCTCGCTGAGCGAACTTGAATTTATGGACCAGCCGTATCGTGAGTTTCCACGTTTCGTTTTCGTTTCAGACTAGACCGGCAGCTCTCTAGACCTGTTGCTCTCTTGGACTGATCTGGAGGTGGCGATGACATGAGGGCAAAAACTTCAAACTTCGGGTTATATCTCCATCACATTCAGCATTTTATTTTATTAAATCTCTGTTATAAAGAAAGAAAGAAAGAAAGAAAATTGGGACTCGCACGGAAAGATCACAAACTAAACTAAACACACACATACAAAAATAAAAATAAAATGGTTGTCTGTAAAGTCGGTTTACAGACGATAATTTTACGTGATAACGTCATAAGGAATGGAAGAGAGATAGATGCGTCAGAAGCCGAACGCTTAGGCCGATCGTGCCACTCTATCGCTTGTTCCGCGCTCTCGCTTGCACGCTCGGCTCAGGCGGAACGTGACAATGCGCCATACTTTTTCGTGCTTGCAGCCGGCATTCATCGATTTATAAGACGTTATCACGTCAAAACAAAGAACAGAAAGTCCTATACGAGGCCAAAAGGCTCCTACCTATCTCAGCATGATACTGCGATATTTAAAAATAAGTGTCACAGCGCTGGTATTCTGATAGAGCACGAAAAACTTGCGGAGGTGGATATATGTGGAAGTATGATCTCTTGCAGACGCTCCGCGTTTGCGGAGGTGGAAGCGGGGTTATGTTACAACCCTATTCACAATGGTCTGTGCACAGAATATATCCTTCACACACATCGTACCTCATCATCACCATAACCAAAAACTGTTTTCAATGTTACTAAAGGCCCGTGGCCCGTTGTTTGATACATAGTTAAAAATGACCAATAGCCAATTTAACAATTAGTCACTTGACAATAGTCAATGGTGCCGATTCTCTTGTAGACCGAACTAAACTAACTAAACTATTACTAAAATTTCTTACTTTTGGCTATGAGAATCTTAAAGCTATTCTGCAATAAAATATCTCTAAATTTAAAAATCATTTTGACGCAACTAAAATTTAATTTGACAATCGCGACTCCACATGGTACCGGTAAACGGGGTGAATAGTAACGCAGGGGTGAATCGTAACGAAACTTTAAAAGGGAATTTTAACATTTAAATAATATAATTTGTTGCCAACAGGGACACGTAATCGGTAATTATAATACAGTATACACGTTAGAGTCCTTTTTGGCGACAGACTATAATATTTCAATGTTAAAATCCCTTTTAAAGTTTCGTTACGATTCACCCCTGCGTTCCTATTCACACGGTACTCGTTTGCCCTACCCCGTGAATTTTTTTTAGAGCCGGAGGCGCTCTTGGGTGGGCAGCCTCGGCGTGTATTATATGGATTTTTTCACTTTTTGTATGGAAAATATTTAAAAAAAAAATACCTGCATGTAGTTATATGGGTTTAAGAGTTCCTTAAAGGGGGTCGAAATTTTCATTATTTTTGCGATAGGACACACCGTTTTCGAGATATAAGGAAAATAAAAAAATAAAAAATACAGTACTGTTTATGCCCCTGAAGTCGAGGTCTTATGGTGAATCTTAGTTCATGACAACTAATTTTATTCCACACCTTTTTAATCGCGATTAAAAATAGCCAGATTTAGATAAGACAACCAAAATTTTAGGTGAAAAACGTCAAATTCAGAATAGCAAAATTGGCATTTTCACTAAACTAATAAATCAGTACCATCTTAGTGCTGTCAAACTAAAATATAGTTAAGTTGTGTCACTTTAGTCTATTTCAGAATGAGAAATCGTCTTTTGACAGGAATGAACAACATTTTTGTGATTTTTAGTCTAGTTTAGAGAATTTTGTGACAAGAGAATCGGCACCAATAGCTGTCAAAGTATAACTACTCTGTCTGCGCATGGTTAACTTTTACAGCAAATTGACAATTTGTTTGACTGTAATTAACTTAACCAAATGGTGAAAAATGACAGAAATATGTTGTTTAATGTCAAACAACATATTTCTGTAATTTTTAACAAATTGCTAGTTTAACTAACGCATTTTAACTATTAGTATGTTTGATTACTGATCAAACAACGGGCCCTAGTATGCTGTTTGACAAATGGTTAAGCAAACTACAGTTAAAAAAATTGACAATTTGTTGTGAAAGTAAACCATGTTAAACTGTAACTATTGTCAAGTGACTAATTGTTAAATTGACTATTAGTAATTTTTAACTATGTATCAAACAACGTAAAATTCTGTTGTTTTAAAGCTAAAAGATCATTTTACATGATGACGTACTCCTCAAACTGAGTCTCTATTATTTTCTTTTTTTTAAATTCGGAATAGTATTTAATCTCATAATATTATGCCATCGACTTATAAAATACTCGTGGAGGTGGCATGGAAACACCATGCAGGCTAAGGTCTCTACAGTACTAGAAACAAATCTTGTTTTGAGTCATTGGGATAATGTTAATTGCTATAGATGTTTAATGAATATTAATGATGTATGATTTTATGACAAGAAAAATCTCTAGGTACCTTTCAACCTAACATATTATTGTTGCAGCTTGGAGCTGAATACCACATCTATTTCCCGGACAGTGGTCTTTATCACCATCAGTCCATGTTCCAGAGACTTCCATTGGGCGTTGTATTACGGGAAGACTGGAAATAGTAACGGTAAGTCTCATTTTCTATAAAAAAATATCCTTTTCTCTTTTAAAGAATACCTCAATTCATGGCTAAAATATTGGTTAGTGAGCAAAGTAGTGGTAGGGCTGTAGGTTCACATTAACGTATAGTCTACCTAGTAATTGCGTTACCACTTTTGACACCAATTTCCCTAGACAATTTAGACTTCACTATGGTTGAAATTATCTCACTGCCACATAGACAAATAGACCTTGTCGTTTTATGACGTGCAGAGGTGACTGGTGGAGCACTGGTGGCCAAGTGGTAATGACCGCGACTTACGAGTAGTAGGTCGTAGGTTCGAACACTGATAGGCGCTTTACTTTGTGTAAATTATTTTCTCACCACTTCTCTCAAAACGGTGAAGGAAAACATCTCGTGGAAACCATGTCCTAGAACCAACAATTTGAAGACGTGACCCAGTCCCGTTCACAGAGAGGTCTGTGTCCCAGCAGTAGGAACATTATAGGCCTCCTACAAGGTGGACCGATGACCTGATGAAGGCCGCAGGAATCCGCTGGATGCTAGAAGCATAAAACCGGTCGAAGTGGCAGATCTTGGGAGTGGCCTATGTCCAGCAGTGGACGTCTTTCGGCTGAAATGATGATGAAATTGACATTGAATCTTAGGGTGATAAAGCAATTACGAGGTCGACTTTACATTAAATTTAAGTATCGCCATTCACAGAAACGATGATTTTAAAAGCTTTTTTCAGTTAGTTTTCTGAATCTGACAGTAATTTGTTGGACTTTATGAAGAGAAATCAACTCGCGGTTTAGGGTAAATCTAGGGTGATATTTCGTTAAAAATAATAATTTATTTTTCTTTCAGGTCAACTCATTCTACAAAAAGAAAGCGGCAGTGGAGAAATGAGTACATTCTCATTGAATATATCCCAATATGACAAATATGTTATGATCGTAAGTATAGTTAATAGAAACTTAAGTTAGAACTAATGCCTGCGTCTATTCTGTAAAAATCTCACCTACATACAAGGTGTCCCGTAAATAATGGATCAAACTTAACGGGTAGGTAGCTCACCTGATTTCCAACAACTAAGTTGAATAGTTTAAAAAATCGGCCAAGAGCTATTCGGACTCGCGCACGAAGGGTTCCGCACCATTATCTATAGGTAAAAACGACAAAAAAACACGCTTGTTGTATCGGAGCCCCCTTAAATATTTATTTTATTCTGTTTTTTAGTATTTGTTGTTATAGCGGCAACAGAAATACATCATCTGCGAAAATTTCAAATGTCTAACTATCACGGTTCATGAGATACAGCCTGGTGACAGACGGACAGACAGACGGACGGATGGACAGCGGAGTCTTAGCAATAGGATCCTGTTTTTCCCTTTGGGAACGGAACCCAAAAAAACCGTTACGGTAACTAAGAAAAAAAAATAATCGTACAATACTTTCCAATTCTTTTTTTTTATGGCAAATAAAACGTTATTTAAAATATATATATCTTATAACATTAGTAAGCTATTTAGAAATGTTTAACAAAAATCACACCTAAGAATGTTATCATTTGTAGCGACAGCAATAAAAAAGAAACTGAATTCTGGTAGAGAAATGGTAAAATTGGTTACCGTAACAGTTTTTTTAAACTATTAAAATTAGTTATTGAAAATCAATTAAGCTACCTACCCGTTACGTTTGATCCATTATTTACTGGACACCCTGTATATGAAGTGAGCTTCCAGTGAACTGTCATTCCACCAGATACCAGGAATTGACACTATTGGCAATTCACTTCACCCAAGTTTTCACGGTGAGATTTCTAAAGAATAAATCGGCTGGTTCCCGAGTACTGTGATAAACACTCAACTCGGTTAAGAAACCGCAGAAACCGGATGTAAGTTATCTGATTCATGGTTAGAACAACAGAAGTTTGGAGTCTTAGATTTACACCCTAATTGCGTAACAGACTCTATCACAATTAGAATCATTTTGGAGCTAATCCATTGCTTCATATGTTGGAAAAAATTGTCTGCTCAACAACGTAAATAACGCAATGAATGTTGTTGAAATGTCAAATGAAAACTATTCCTACTGTAAAGTGTATTACACAATTACCCCGCATGTGTCAACATCACGTTTAAAAGCGGTCTCATGTGATTTTGATTCAAGCGACCAAAAAGATACAGCGAATGTGAAATTACATAATATGTATACCTAATAAATGCTTGGCTCGTAATTACTATTGTATCACAAATCACAATGGGCGAAATCAAAATTTCTGAAATCTTTGTTAATTACAATATACAAGCTAACACTCAAATATATAGTATATTCAAGTATAAAATAAAAAAAAGGGAAGAGCTATAGGGCATCAAAAATTCTTCCGTGTCGCTGTCAATGGGATAAGTGCCCTGAAGACTGGCAGTATTGCTACGCCGGATGGCAATGCTGATCCTATGGGCTAAAAATAAGCCAGCCCTCTGGTCACGTGAAGAGTCGACCAACCGCTATAGGCGATGTACCAAAATACTCTATGAGCACTCTGACCTCAAGGCCCTAGTGTTTCAACCCCAAACGGTTCAAACATATAGCTCCCAATAAAGTTGTTATACTTGCGCCGTTTGAGGTTTTCTGCTCCTGCAGCAGCCCACCGTGCTAGGAAGATGGGATGGCGCGAGGGTGTCGACACAGTTTGCATCTCACACCAAAGGCCTACCCAACTGCCAAGGCATTGTGGTCATTCCATCTGGCCTCTTCTCATCGTCACGTGCCAAGCCATTGGGTTCTAAAACAGCTGGCACCCCGGCGGTGACAAGAACCCGACGTATGATGTCATTAATGTTGGCGTGCCTTGCCATCCGACCGGCGCTCTTTCTTCAGGATAGGCCATGGTGTCCGAAACGGTCGACTGCTTCACCGCATTGACAGCGATGTGGAACCCCGCAATGAATGCATAAACGCAAACAACAGTAATTTATATCTTAAGGGTCTGAAAACCAAGATATTTTTACTCTTACATTTTAAAATTAACAAAGTTTAATATGTAATTAAATAGAGCAGGAGTCAGAGAATTCCATGATTTGTGTTAGTTCTTCTTCTTTGTGTTTTATGCCATATTTTTTTTTGACAGCTGTCATCAACGCGAGGTGGCGCTGCCGTAGTGAGTGTTCGAGGAGAAGCCACGAGACAAGTTCGTATGAGACTAAGGGTGCGTTCACGAAGAAGGTTATCAGCCAACTGGGAACCTAGGTAAGTTCTTGAAGATAACATAACATAAAATCAGGCCATTAATCCCCGGATGGTTAGGCAGAGATGCACCTGTTCATCCACATTTTGTCTGTTATGTTTTTAAATACCATGTAATAGGGGGCGGGCCTACTGCTATTAAACGGGTATAAATCTAGGCTCCGGGCTGCTACTGACAAATACCTGCTGGAAAAACCCAATAATACTGTGCCCGACCTGGTAATCGAACCCAGGATCTCATGCTCAGCAGTAGCATTTGCGGCCACAAGACCAATGAGTCAGTAAAGTTAGTTGGGTATAGGCTTTCTTTCTTTCGTCCCTCATCCAGGTACATCCCGCGACTTAGACGATTTTGTACGCCCAGCACGCTTCTGGACCTACGGACTAATTCCGTAACACGCTGACAGTAGGAATGGCTTTCATTTTGACAGTTCAACAACATTCATTGCGTTGTTTACGTTGTTGAGCAGACAAAGAAGAATGCCCATTTTTCACCTATGTATAGTAATGAAATAAATCTTAAAATTCAGCTAATTTAATTGTATATTAATTACGCTTATCACAATGTTAAAAGAAACGCAGGAAAAGAATATTTTATAATATTTCTTTATGCTTATTCTACGTAAGAGTAAACTTATACAATGTTTTGAACGCATCTCAACTTCCCAGTTTTTACATTCCATTATAAATACCGCTACTTGACTTTATTCAACTCTGTTTCTGTGTTTTATATATTACTTTACGTTTTATTTAATCAGTAAGTATTTCTATATTAGTCTTTTCCTAATACAGATTAATAAAAAAATAACATAATAATTAAATAAATTAATCACGCAGTATGTAATTGAGTTCGCAAAAGTGAAACGGATTTTTTGGACATTTGACAGTTCTGCGATTGGCTTCAGTCATCGGTGCAGTCCTTCGTTGTTGCGTTTGCGTCTCGTTGTGTACTGTGCCATGTTGTGTGTGTGGCTTCTTTTTACGACCCTATTTACCGCCCCTGGACCTCGATATCTTCCTCATCTGACGACCTTTGCTTACCATACCGTTGTAAATCCGTCCTCTTGACAATGCCGCCGTCAGCAAAAAGTCGACGTATACTTTGCATAAACTGCAACGTCTGCTTAAACATGTTTAGACGTTATCTCGTTCATTTCAATTAGATAGAGATCGAGTGTTAATAATTAGGTCTAGCACATTTATTTATCTTTATTTAGTAAGTAACGGCAAATCCTAACCAAAATAGTAACATTCATATTTTTTGGACTTCGTAGCGTTTAAACCGTAAAAATTACTATAAGACATTATTTTCTAAACTTACAGGTACTCTTTCTACTATACCTCATAACTATACATAAATGTTAATTATCAGGTTTTTAAATGTATGGGAAGTGGGCATTGTTCTTTATCGAACATGTGAAGCAATGAATTAGCAATGTCCTTCAAAATAATCCAGATTGTGATTGATAGTGTGTCACGCAATTAAGGTACTGTTTAAATGTGTGTCTTTAGAAATGAAGATGTTATTAACTTCACTGTATTTTTTTTTATGTTTCCTCAAAAGATACAATTAGCTGAAAAGAGGAACAAAAACAATCTGCTCATCTTAAAGTAATGCCTCTAAACAATTAACAGCAAAGACGCGACTCTAAGGACCAAACTTTAATGCTAACGATGTTAGTAAATTCTCAGAAACCGAGCCTTGTAACTTACTGATACCTCGATAAACAAGTCATATGTTATCCAGTCTGCTATCTGTAACTCGTAATAAAGTAACTATGTGGCCGTTAAGTGAATTAAGTATTGGTTAATCTTGGACTGTGTCGTTTGAAACTGGTTAGCGTTGGACAAGAGCTAGAGGTTTTTGTTAATTTGGCACATATAGTATTTTTATCTCACAAAGCGACGCGCGCTTTATTTGTGGTTACCAAGTGTACAAACACGTTGTGAATGTGTGTGTAAGTGCAGGATCACTCCGTATTCTCCGAGATAATGGCGAAATCAGAAGTGTGTGTGTGTGTGGCTGCGTGTGTTATGTGCTGACGCTACTCGTCTGCACACAAACATTCACAGCATGTTTATACACTTGGTTACCACAAGTAAAGCGCGCGTCACTTCGTGAGATAAAAATACTGTATTAAAAAAAGTTCGGCTTTGTAGAGCATGGTCTCTGTCATTCGTAACTCTGACATCTATTTCGAACAACTTAATGTGCGTGTGTGTGAGTGTGCGTGTGCGTGTGCGTGTGTGTGTGTGTGTGTGTGTTTACAGTACCCGGACGTTTCCGGGTACTGTAAACTTTAATGCACAATCAAATATGGCATTTTTAACTTACCAGAAAATGTTTGCGTTAAAAAGTTAAGACATTAGAAATTTCAACAAAAATATTATAGTTTAAAATAAGGCACCTGTCTCACCGCCCCGACGAAGAAGCGACTAGCTATCAACTCTTTTTTTTTGCTCTAGAAACGTACAAAAGATTGTATAGGTCTCGTCAAGCAAGTTGGGCTATGGATAACATAATATTTTATACACTATTCATAATTTTATCATGCCAGTTTTACAGATTTTAAATGAAAAATATAATTATTTTTCGCAGATACAGGTAGATCATTTAAAATGCGAAAATCTGGCATGATCATGAAATGGTGGATGAAATAAAATCATTGATAACACCCAACCTATATGCCGCGCCCTATAGGTCCCGTGTAAGTAAAAGAGATCCATATATATACTAACAGTTGATCGCTGACTGTTCACACTGCCGGCGAGTACTTGTTTTTCGCAGCGACAAGAGCTATCAAAGAGCGTCGCAGGCAGTGGGACAGGTGCCTAAATGAGATACCTACTTATTCATGAATATGATTACTTATTACTATGGGGTTACTCTGAGATAGCAAAAATAAAACTATTTTTTTTGTTAATATTCGTATTTAGACCCATCGTAGAAGCTGCTCATATTCGTGAGTACTTCACCTCTTAGATGTTTAATTATTTTTAGACGTTATAAGCACATACCTAACTCTTGAATATGTGCATGCTAGCGAGTAATCGCTCGTCGACGTCGCGCACATGGCAACTTGTTTTTAGTTGCTAGCTCTACTCATTTCTCGCTAATTGCCAGCAGTGGGACAGGTGCCTAAATGAGAAACCTACTTACTCAAGAATATTAACAATTTTGACATGGATTAGTCTCACATAGCAAAAATATAACTCTTTTTAACCGACTTCGAAAAGGAGGAGGTTCTTAATTCGTCTGCATGTTTTATTTTTTTGTATGTTCCGGCAATTCCTCCGGCAATTGTGGATCGATTTCGAAAATTCTCTTTTTAATAGATAGCGTATGCCTCAGGTGTGGTCCCATATAAATTTTATTAAATTTGGTAAGGTAGTTTTTTAGTTAGCTTCAATAATATGTATTTTTTCCACTTTGTAGTGTTTTGTTTGGTTAATATTAGTACTTAGTCCCGTCGTAAAAAAATCTTATACGTGAGTTCGTACTTCACTTATTAGATGTTTTATTATTTTTATACGTTATAAGTACACCTAACTATTTCCATAAAACACTTTGAAATACTAAAATGGTCACTTCTAAGTCACATCCAGCGCGAAGTCCGGTTGAACATACCGCAGAATCAATATAACATGCTCTTAAATCACATCGTCAGTTGACACTTAGAAATATCTCAATAAAAACAAGTTGTAGCGAGGCACCGTTAGAAATAAATGTCTTACATACATGTGTTCTTCACAAGAAAACCAATGAATTTATAACACTAATACCCGGTTTCTGAATTGAGAATCTGATGTTCAGAACTTTCCAAACGCTACTTTAGCTTTACTTAGGCCTTTAGCACACCTCCGCCGCGAATATAATGATGGGAAATCGCTTAACGAATTCTGTAAGTACTACCTACATTATATAGCGATTCGAGACGCTACTCGAATCGCGACCTAATGTGAGTCAGTTAAATTGTAGCAATCGGGGCAAAATGTCGTCGCTTTCGACTTAGTAAATACAGTATGGGTCTACTTCAGATCTCTTAGATTAGATTTTTCGTAAGATCAACAAGAATTTTACAAGAAAAAAAATTGTGTCGCTTTATAAAATTGTCGACTATCTACTACAGATACGTGCGAAACAAATGCGGCAACAACAAAATAGCGGGCTGAGCGCGGAAGTGTAACCGGCTTCCGAGTAGATCGGAGAAATCATGTGGGGAAGAGATAGAATCATAATCAAATATGTGCATTAGAACAGGCAGTTTCACTTCTGTGGGCCTATACAAGTGACATTCTATCAGCGATAACCACGATAGAAAAGTCAAAAATGTGTGGAACTGACATAAGGTACCGAAAACTTATGTCAATCCTGTTGAAAGTCGATGTAGAAATACGAAACACTTTGAAAGCAATGGCCACCTGTCTAGGCTCTCTGTTTCGCTTGTCGTACAATGGACAAGTCATGGCGGAACTACTGCGGTTTCGCTGCTATGATTTCGCGGCGAAGATGTGATACCCGCCTTAAGGTAAACACTACATTGTAGTTCGCGAAATTAAAAATTTCTTACGTCTGCAAAGACATTTTGAATTTCGCGGGCTTTCACCTTAAGTAGGTAATGCAGAGTTTGACTACAACAAGTTCTCAAGTCAGAATACGAGTGTACGCGTTTTACGGCTAAAGCAGTTTTCATCGCGTAATGAAAATTTTATGATAAGTCTGACTGATCCATTGGTATTATAGATACTAAACTACAATACAATGTTAAACAAAAGCTATATTATAACTTTTGCTATCATTTTATTAACTATTTTTGAAGTGGGAATTGTTTTATTATTTTGTTTCTTCTATTGAATATTCACTTAATGAATATACAATCTTTGCAGAAAGCTAAAATACTTTATGTATAAAATAAGGAAACATGACTGTGTAGGACAGCCGGTCTGTTCTGTAAAGTTCTCACAGTGAAAACTAATGTGGAATGAGCCGTCATTCCATCCTGACGCTAGGGAATGACAGAAGTAGTATTGGGTTTTCTGGATCAACGGAAATCAATAAGTCAAGTTATATAGAACCAATACCATTCACCCACCATCTATTCAAATAGATGAAAACAATGGTTATTGAAAAGATCAATATCAAATTAAAAATCTGCAGTATTTGAAAAGTATATCTAAAAGTATATCTTCGCAGTGAGGCAGGTAAACTTTTCAAAACCTTGACCTTTTTCCTTGTTGAGCAACAAATACGATCTAATCCTCTAGATTGTAATTTCATGCTACGTGTCTCAATATGAAACTTTATAAAAGGTCACATTTACCGAGGGTCCGTATTGAGCCTTTATTCATAGTTCCATAACACACATGTAAATTATGACCAGAGAAACCGCAAAGTTATACCTTTTCATATAGCAAGAATTAGATGAGAATAACTAAAAAGGAATATTTCTTAGCTATCTGATCACAGTTACGACCGTTTCCTGATGTGTTTTTGTGTCCCGCGTTTTCTTTTGCGACTCACGTAGCCTGTAAATCATTGAAGCTGCTAAACAATGTTGTATATTGGAATTCCATATGTTTTATTTGTTTAAGATCTATGGGCCAATGTGCTGCCAGATAGTAAAGATGCCAATATCTAAAATCCCGTTAGTAAATAGTGACAGGGTTGTCAAGGCAAGCAATTTTGAAATTTTTGGAAGTGATAGACTGCATTTTGATATGTTTTTACATGGCGTTTCGACTATTATCAATATTCCTGCTGAAGTTTGGGTTGATTAGATAGAAAAATACTAACGTGTAAGACAGATTTTTTTGGAGTGCCACTTCTTATGCGGCGATTCGAAAGGTGGACGAGAATTGAGAGTAGAATTTCAAGGACGCGTTACGTTTAGGCACATTTCGTTACATGAGAGAGAAGAAAGATCAAAATCTCTTTTTTTTTCTTATTTTTTAAGAAGTTTCACTTCTGTCACGGTGCTGCACGCCTAATTTTCTTTATGTCTTCTTTTGCTTTTGCTGCGTAGTTCAAAACGCCGACCTCATCTAGTTTTTAAAATATGATTGTCGTGTAAAAGTGTTTGTACAGACCTACTTACAGAAATAAAATCATTTATTATAATTAAAACCTTTACAAGCACTTTTAAATTGTCAAGGAGTCGGTCAGTTAGTCAGAAAATTGAAGCTCGTTACCAATTTGCTACACAATCCCTTTCCCTGACAGTACACCACCGGATGACTTGCTGCCTTTGCGGCTTGGAAAAACATATTGACATTGACACAGATAGTGTATCCCGATCCTCATTCTTGAACTCGTAAATCCGTTTATTTGTAAAGCTAATTTCACGTGTCCGGGTCTCAACTCGTGCCGTCGCATTTCATAGAATAATTTCTTCATTATTCATTAGACTTTGTTAACTAGCTGTTTCAACATAAAAGTGATGACTAATTTTAAAGTCTCACAAGATAATTATAGTGATTTAAAATAGAATGTAGACAACCGTTTTTCTTGGCGAGTGTTTTTCTTGGTGATAAATTTCTGTAAGTAGGTTTGTACAGACACAATTACACGTCAATATTAATTATTTTTTTAGACTACTCAGAGAAGTAAGATCGAAATGAACTCAGAGGTTACAGTATATTTTAAAGTCGAGCCAGGTGAACGTGTTTCTTAGTGACCGTTTTTCTTATTGACCGTTTTTCTTAGAGATAGTTTTTCTTAGTGACCGTTTTTCTTATCGACCGTTTTTATTGGTGACAGTTTTTCTCGGTGATCGATGTTTCACCGATGTTTTGGTATGATTGACTTTGTGGGGGGCGTCTGTGTTTATAATGTCATAATGTTATATTCTACTATGCTTTCTCCCTAAATCATCGTGATAATTCTTTAAAGCAACTTTAAAGGCCTTCAAGGCCTTACGTCTTTGACAATAATTTTCTTATCTGAGCTCAATCAGATAAGTAATTATTCTCAAGACGAATGATATTTGTTTGTAATTATTAAAATAATTATTTCCATGGATACCAGGGACGACAGAGTATTCTGAATTGGTTTTTGAGAAACGAACAACTTTGAGTAAGTAGTCATCAACTTATCGTATTTGGTAATAAAAAACATGCTATTTTGTTACAAACATTCAATACATGCGATGTAGGTATAAATCAGTGTCCATGGAGTTTCTTGCCCATTCTTCTCCATAGGTACTTACCTACTACGCTTTGGATTGGGCAGCTAGCTTTATATTTTTTTCTAACCAACTCCTTGACAATTCAAAAGTGCCTGTCAATTGAAATAGGTAAAATGCTTCAAATTTAAGTTCCCATAAAAAAAAATGCGTGAGTGTCGTGGGACACTCGGTTGGAACGAAGTTCCTTTTG
Source organism: Griposia aprilina (assembly GCA_916610205.1). Taxonomy (NCBI): domain Eukaryota; kingdom Metazoa; phylum Arthropoda; class Insecta; order Lepidoptera; family Noctuidae; genus Griposia; species Griposia aprilina. The sequence goes on from OU744302.1 coordinate 17,526,898, forward strand.
TAGTATATTTAAAACATCCATAGAACAAAGTTGATTCCTATAAAAAGGGTTATATTGAGTCAACCTTAAAAGATAGACATGCTGTCGCGGACTTTTTTTATATTTTTTAAAGGGAAACAATTCCGTCATACATAATTTTTGTGTAACTTTAACCCTTTACGCAGCGTACGCAACGGAAGATGTCAAAGGGAATATTTTTTTGATGTGAAACATCTATAGCCGCGGGTAAACCGATTGTAAGCGTGACGACGCGTCGCCACGCTATATTCTCTCTAAAAAATAGTTTTTGATGTGGACCTTGAACATAGGGTAAATAAGAATGAATTTGCAATGTTAGGCTTCGCTTGTCAAGGTCAGTCTTTGGATGGGTGACCATTTTGATTCTTGATTAGCTCGCAATAGTGAAGCCGCCAGGTAAAGCAGCGCTTGCCAAGGTCAGTCTTTGGATGGGTGATCATTTTGATTCTTGATTAGCTCGCAATAGTGAAGCCACCAGGTTAAGCAGCGCTTGCCAAGGTCAGTCTTTGGATGGGTGACCATTTTGATTATGTTGTGTTTTACATTGATTAGCTCGCAACAGTGAAGGCGCCAGGTTAAGCAGCCCTTGCCAAGGTCAGTCTTTGGATGGGTGACCATTTTTGATGTGAAACATCTATAGCCGCTGGTAAAACCCTATGGCGACGCATGCCGTGGCATCGCGTCGTCACGCTAAAAGATGGTATGTTTCACATCTACCAGGCGTCCCGTAACGGCTCATTTTTTAACCGACTTCAAAAAAGGAGGAGGTTCTCAATTCGCCTGTATGTTTTTTTTTACATTTTTTTATGTGTGTTAGCTTAGAACTCTTTCCTGGGTGAACCGATTTGGATGATTCTTTTTTGTTAGAAAGGACATACCTCAAGGGTGGTCCCATGATAAGGAAACCAGGCTCTGATGATGGAATCTCGGAGAAATCGAGGGGAACCTTCGAAAATCGTAGGAGCACCTAGTGCGTTTGTTAATTTTTTCATTAAGTATTTTAAAGAACTACAATTTAATAAAGGTCTGGAATCGATTTGATGATGGAGCCGAAAGACAGTCGAGGGAATTCCTCAATGATTTACAGCAGGTACCTTGTGTTTGGGCTTGATTAATTTGTATTTATGAGAACTTTACACCTGAAGGGTTGTGACAGTCATTAGGGGTCTGATGATGAAGACGAAGGACAGTTAATGAAACTCCTCAACGGTTTACAGTAGCTACCTAGTGATTCGTTTTAATTCATTTATATTGATGATAACTTTGCACTCATATGGGTTATAAGTGCCATTACAGGTCTGATGATGGAGACCATAGACAGTTGAAGGAATTCCTCAACGATTTAAAGCAGTTACCTTGTGTTTAGGCTTGATTAATTTGTATTGATGAGAACTTTACACCTGAAGGGTTGTGACAGTCATTAGGGGTCTGATGATGAAGACGAAGGACAGTTAATGAAACTCCTCAACGGTTTACAGTAGCTACCTAGTGATTCGTTTTAATTCATTTATATTGATGATAACTTTGCACTCATATGGGTTATAAGTGCCATTACAGGTCTGATGATGGAGACCATAGACAGTTGAAGGAATTCCTCAACGATTTAAAGCAGTTACCTTGTGTTTAGGCTTGATTAATTTGTATTGATGAGAACTTTACACCTAGATGGGTTGTGACTGTCATTACGGGTCTGATGATGAATACGAAGGACAGTTAAGGAACTCCTCAACGGTTTACAGTAGCTACCTTGTGATTCGTTTTAATTCATTTATATTGATGAGAACTTTGCACTCATAAGGGTTATAAGTGCCATTACAGGTCTGATGATGGAGACCATAGACAGTTGAAGGAATTCCTTAACGATTTACAGCAGTTACCTTGTGTTTGGGCTTGATTCATTTTTATTGATGAGAATACTATACCCAGATGTGTTATGACTGTCATTAGGGGTCTGATGATGAAGATGAAAGACAGATAAGGGAACTCCTCAACGGTTTACAGTAGCTACCTTGTGTTTGGACTTAATTCATTTATATTGATGAGAACTTTGCACCCATATGGGTTATAAGTGACATTACAGGTCTGATGTTGGAGACCATAGACAGTCGAGGGAATTCCTCAACGATTTACAGCAGTTACCTTTTGTTGGGCTTACTTCATACGGTTCAATATTCCACAATATTCAGGATGTACAAAAATAATACCCAATTAAGATTGAAGTTTTTCATAGGGCAACCACTACCTACTAGTCATGCTGATGCGTCAATTTGAGACTGAATTTAAGTTGCGTAATCGCGTCATCTCTAGAAATGCTCTTTCGTTGGTTGCTAAGCAATTTATGCTTGTCACAATGCATATGGTGAAATGGAGCTGATGGTGGCTCCACCATCAGCTCCAGTTCTTCTGGTTTTTACCAAGAGAAATCCTCAACAATAAACTCCTCAATTCCTTGCATCGGGAAACGAAATATTTTGTAAAAGGTGATGAGCAGTTGACATTAGGCTATTGTAACTTCGATAAATTATTATATAACCCACTAAAAAGTGAAAAATAAAAACTTTTTGACAAAAAAAAACAACCGACTTCCAAAAAATACACTACAAAGTGAAAAATAACTTTAATTTCGGAAGTCGGTGGCAAAAAACTAAAATAAAGATCCAAAGACACCGACTTCCGAAATTAAAGTTATTTTTCACTTTGTAGTGTATTTTTTGGAAGTCGGTTGTTTTTTTTGTCAAAAAGTTTTTTTTCCAACAATTTCTAGTATTAATCTTAATCAATATGACAGCGAACAACATTTTAATTAAGACCGCTTACAGGTATGCATAGTCTTTATTAAACATGCGAGAACATGCCTAAGTTCTTGCCTATTTCATTGTATGGATGCCACCGCGGTATTAAAGTGATAACTTAACCATTTCTTTAAATTGTCGGATAGTATTTTTAAAGCGCTCGATAAGTCATTCATAATGAATTTGAAAAGCAAAACGTTTGTAAGTAGTTTTCTAGTTTTAAAATCTGAGTTTCTAGGTATAAAATTCAAAATAATATAATACCTAATTAGACAGTAATAACCAACCAGAAGGCAAAATGAAGCACTTGAAATATTTAAATCAAAAGAAAATTGAAAATCCAACAGCGCGCTTCTCTATATGGTTAATTGTACGAGAGTGGTTGTGGGGGGATTTCTGTAATGTGTTGCATTGTGATGCCGGGTGCGGCCCGCACAAATATGCGCGACCCTCACTGCACTGGACGGCGCGATAATTGTGGAACACACATAAAATGGCAATTGAGCGCAATGGGTTCCGTAGTCAAAGTCAAAACGTTTATTGCGCAATTAGGGTGCTGGAATATTTCAAATTCAAGTTCGAAATTTGAATATATTCGAAACAACTACTTTACGACGGGGCCCGACGCGACTCCCAATGTGCTGTGTTGCAATTTTACAATGCGGCGCGCTGCGGACCGCTGTGGGCGCTGTGGCAGTAATGTGCGCTTAGCTTGGACATGTCGATACTTTTGTTAAATTTAGATGAATATAATTTTTCTCCTAACTGACTACCTTTGAGAAAAAACCGAAGAAGTAACTTTTAAACTTTATTAATTGTACATTTTGACCATCATCAAATCTATTTTTTTTTGCATTTGTGCCCGTTCGATGGCAATAGGTTCGCCCCCTATTACATGGGACTTAAAACATAACTGGCGAAATTTGGGCGTACAATAAGTACTTACAACTCTGCGTAACCCTTCGGGAATTACAGGCGTACTGTTATAAATTTGAAACTAGACAAAACCTGTTACAGGTTGTCTCTAGTTGAAAATTTTGTGTGGTGCGGAAACAAGAGTATTCCTTCAGTCCTTTCATAGCTATTTTGACTCTGACTTTGCATCACTATCAAAATCATAGTGATCTATATTCTCGTTACAAGGTTGCTGTTGGGTTCTGACTGACTCGTCTGTCAAAATACCCTTAAGTGCGCCGCGACTCTAGTAGAACTATTTTTATGAAACTTTCATGGAAGTTGTGTGAAAAATAACTTTAATTTCGGAAGTCCGTGTCTTTGGTTTTGTATTTTCGTTTTTGGCCACCGACTTCCGAAATTTAAGTCATTCTTCACGTTTTTTAGTGTTTTTTCTTGGAAGTCGCTTGTTTTTTTACCCCACACAAATTCGTATATGTACCAATACTTGATATGTAAATAACAGTGACAGGAAATTATTAAAACATCATCAATATAAACTAAGTGGAAAAATACGCAGTATTAAGGATAACTCAAAAAGTGCTGGTCAGAACTTGATCAAATTTATATGAGACCACATGTAAAACACCAGCTTTTAAATAAAAAAATAATCATCCAAATCGATTGACCTAGAAAAAGTTAAAATCTAACACAAAAAAAAAAAAAATATACAGTCTAATTGAGAACCTCCTCCTTTTTTTGAAGTTGGTTAAATACCCTTAACTGCGCCGGCGCGGCGCCGCGACTCTAGTAGAACATTTTTTATGAAACATTCATGGAAGTTGTTCTACAAGAGTCGCGTTGCGCTATCGCGTCGCGCCTGTTTGGGAGATTTTACCCTCTTTTTTCCATAAAAATAATGTTGCGGTCGATTTGCTGCTGTTAGACGTAAAATAAATGTAGAAGAACTTTTTATATCAATTTAGAATAATGATTTATTATACCAGCCTTTTATTGTCCCATTGAAAGGCAAAGGTCTCTTTTCATACAGAGAACGCAGTGAAGTCACGAGTATGATCACCACGCTTGGCTGGCAATTTCATACTTAGTCCAGAGGGCCTAGACAAAGTAATCGATTAGCGATGACGCTAGTATATAACCCAAAAAAATGTATGGGGTTTACATACGCTATCTAAATGTCACGTGATCATAGGTCAACGAATAGAAATTAGCTAAGAAATGTTAACATCATTCGATTCTATGACATGAATCGACAGCGTCGAACGATTACTTCCATGTAGATGCGCAGCCAAGTGGCACTTTTTGACAAGTGTTATCGCTAGTTTTCGATCCGTATGTTGGAAACATTTATAGCGAAAGCGATAGCGATTGTAGAAATAGGATCGCTCTGAAGCGAATGCCTGGCCCTCAGGTCTTCTCACGATGTTTCTCTTGTACATAATGTTATTTTTTTATCAAAACATTTATTTTGTATGTATTTTTTTTCATAAAGCTTCTAATAATCGTGATGCGAAATAGGTGAAGAATATCGACCGATTAACTCAAATATCCAGTATGTTTAGAATCAGCCTCGTGTAATGAACAAACAACTTTTTATAAACTAATCACGTATTGAAGCTAACCCATCATACCATTAAAGTAATTCAATGGGATTTTTCAACGTTTCAACGTGCGTCGTCAATTTAACTTCTTTAATTGACTCCTTTTAAGGTTATCCAGGAAAGTCGCGAGTTTTCTAGTTCTACCTTCATTATATTTGTACAATGTATACTTTTCTTGAGTTTTTCTTTGAGTTTAGATTTAAATAAGTGGTTTGAGGTTCTTAAACCGTCTCATTGGTCTAGTGGTCGCAAACTCACAAGTGCTACCGTTGAGCAGGAGGTCCTGGAATCGATTCCCAGGTCGGGCAAAGTGTTATTGGGTTATTTCATTAGTAATTTCTCAGTAGCCGACCGGAGTCTTTTGTGCCCGGTTGATGGCAAAAGTTAGTCTCGCTCCGTGTTATCTACATGGGACTTAAATGTAACTAGCGAAATTTATATCTACCTACGTACTATAGGTTCACCCCTGCTCTATTATACTTCCGGGATACAGGCATTATGTTTGACGCTACTGAAGAGTTTAAGATAAGGGTATAAAAAAAATTGTGTGGACGCATTTGACCTAATTGGTCGAAGCCGTCTCGATAATTTTACTTTTCTTAAAAAAATTAGAACTCTAAAATATAGCAAAGTCAAGTAATAGCAATAGTAATTACTTGGTTTTGCTAGATTTTGTATCTTTTAAGGCCTCAATTACAAAGGCAAAGAATTCAACGATTTTTTGGAAAGGATTCGAAGCATGGTGTTACTATGAATGATAGGCTGAAGAATGATGTGATAATACAACGGTGCGGTTTAAAAGAATATGTAGTGTCAAAAATTGAAAAGAGTATGCTTAGGTGATTTCGTCATGTTGAGAGGATGTATGAAATGCGACTTATAGAAGGTATTAACAAGGCAGATATGAGTGGAAACGCCGTGAGGGGACGCCCTAGGAGGACATATATTGACCTTATTGGTGATGTTCTACAGAAAGATCAGGTGCATAGTACTCGCAACCGGCGTGCGTGTATGACCAGATGTATGAACGTAAAATAGGCAAAAGGAGTATGTAGGGATCGTAGATGGCGTTCTGTAGTTTCTGCCTACCCTCATGGGAAGCAGGCGTGAGTTTATGTATGTATGTATGTATGTGTAGGTATGGCACAAAAATCACTCGTCATTAAAACTTTTGTTCCGTAGAGATCGTCATACATATACTCACACATTTCTAGAATGTATAAAGACGCAATACACCTAAAATGGGTTGCTATCATTGAATCCTCATTCACCAGCTCAATCATCATTCTCCTTATCCCTTTTATTTGGAGTCGGTTCAACATATCTTTTTCTTCCTTATTATCTATTAGTCGTCATCTCGGTAAACATCGTCGATGATAAGGCTAGAAAGGGACCGTTTCTAGCCCTATCATTTTTCACACAGTCCATCTATCGTTATTTTTGGTCTTCCCCACTAGTATAGCCGTATTCTCTCATAAAAACTTATATATCTCTTTCCTATTGGTTTCAGTCCCATTGATCCGCAAGCAACGTCATATTGCGTAGTAGCATCCCACAGAAAGAACTACACATCACTCTGTGCAGCACAGCATGACTTAAAAATCTGCCGTTTGGAAAATAAATCCAATCGGTTGAGTCAAGAAACCGACCATTTGAAGATTAACGAGCGGTCAGATAATGAAACCCGTTTAGATAGTTTGGCTGAAGTCGATAATAAGATTAATGTGGATACGGACACTTTTAACATTTATGAAGGGAATTTCAATAACGTTTTCAGGAGGAAGAAATTTGGTAAGTAAGACCAAAACTAACCAACTATTTTCTTTCATTCTATCAAACAAATTGTGTTTTCCACACGATAGCGAAAAAATTGCACGGTTTGTGCAAAATGATAAAGAAAGATACAGCTTAAGTTTTTTTCTAAACTGGGATATTATGTTCTATTCTAGGTCGTAGTACGAAGGTGGCGGATGAAGATCCAGTTATTGCCTGCGTAGGAGGGAGAACGCACCATTTGATCGAGAATTTGGACCCGAGTACGGTAAATAAATACAAGATACACCTTTCTCACCATACACTACTTACAACAGTTTCGAAATTGAGAATTTGTAGTTGTGAACTTGTCAAACTTAAGGAAAGCCCGAGAAATTCAAAATTTATTTCCTATTAAGTTAGTAATTTTAAGTTTTGCTGGTTAAATTGAAGAATCACCTTAAGAAATAACTGTCAACTATTCTTACTTCTTTAATTTTTTTTCCTTCAAATCTTTACGATGTTTAAAATTAAATAAGTTTGAGGCCATACAGATTTGTGCTTAACTTATTGCTTTATGCTACACTGCGTGTTAGGTGACATGCTCCTAGCAAACAAACGCATGAGCCAGCGAATTCAATGGCCACAATGACACTTGGTGCCATACTGACGTTTGGTGCCATACTGACGCTAGATGCCACACTGACGCTTGGTGCCACACTGACGCTTGGTGCTACATTGACGCTTGGTGCCATATCATATGACTAATTTGTCACTGGTTCGAGCTACGGTACTCCTACTCACCAAGCGTAGTTCCTAGCTGTGTGACTTCGACTTAACTGCTTGACTTGATTACTAATGGATTACTCATTCCCGTTTTGTTTTTTTTTTTTATGAAATTACAAAAGAATGCTCTATTACGCTCACTTCTTGAGTGTTCTTTCAAAATACATAAGTAATTTAAAATACCCGCGAAATTAAATTTTCTTACGGTTTTTGCAATTTGAAGGTCAGTGTCAGGTTGTATGCTTATAAAAATATGATTTGGGACTGTAACGAATATGTGTTAACAAAATTATAATCATTAGAATCATCAATACAAAACTGCTTAAGAATTGGCCGCAAATGTCAAATAGTAACTCTGTAGGGTATTTTGAACTTGAGAGTTGTATTGATGAATGGGTTGTGGTATATAATAAAGAGTATTCTATTCTATTCTATTCAATGTAATAAATGGTTTATTTACAGATAATTAACATAGTATGTTAATCTATCGTATCTTCGATATTATCGAAGATAAATTATTGTATTCAATGATTTGATTATTATAATTCGTACAATACATATTTGTTACGGTCGCCAATCATAAATTTTGATCAACATTAAACCTGATGCTAACTTGCATATAAATTGCAAAAAAAAATCGTTGATATTTCGCGTGCTACCCGGGCGCTTTCGTGTTAATTTTTTTTTTTGGATGTAACGCTTATCTTCAATACTTCGACTCAAGTACTAACTTTTTTCGTTTTTACACAGACTTACTTCGTAAGCGTTTTTGGCGTAGCTAAGGACCGTCATTCAGGGTCCTTATTGGCTACGGGCAGTGTGCGTCCGCGCACATCCACTGCCAAGCGACTTCGGGAGAATACTCCTACCAAAGCGGATATACGAGGGAAAAGCGTTTTTTATTTTAAGGTGGGTACATACTGTTAGACTTTAGCTGGTCAGTCGCGGTGGTTGAGCTTAAGATTCTGAAAAGGTGAAAACAAAAACTTGTTATTGTTTCCCATAGGAAATACTTAAAAACAGCACAGAATCAATAACCTCTGCCAGCCCTTTCGGGGCGTACAGTCATGCTTTATGTTTTTCCTTCCCACGCTGGGGAATACCCTTTCACAAACGCGACTCATTTGTGCACCGTGCCGTGTACACCGTCCTAGTGCATGATAAGTCATGTTGAATCCTGAACGTAACGGAGGATTCTAGGACTCTCGAGCGTACCTAGGGAGTTCTGAGTTAAGTCAAGTTAAAACTAGAATCCTGAGTGTAGCGAGGGATTCAATCTCGCCCAAGACAAAGACACCTTTATCCCTGAAGAGAATACTCTACTTTTCACACCTTCTGCGAAGTAATAAAAACCAATTCGTTTTCCAATTAGTAGCTTATGAAACTGTTACATAACCAGAGAATTCCTAATTATGTATATGAAGTTTCATACACAATTTTGTCTAAACTCATGCAATTTCATCAAAAACACAAAAAAAATATATCGCAAATTCGACGCCCAAATCCAACATTCTAATGCGGTGCCGCCCGCAGCAACCGATCAGCTGTTCCGGGATTATCGGCATAGATTACGTAGAAACTGGTTGGCCGAGTCTATTAGGCAAGATATTCAATAATTATGGACTTGCCCTTATACAGAAAACAATTGTTTTTATTGATGTAATTTATTTCTGTTTTATCAATTTAATTAATATAAATGAATCTTACTTATTATTCCACTGTAACATCTCTATCTATAGAATCTCATCTCAAAAAATCTCTCTTGTAAAGTAGTATGTTATTTTAATTATTGTGAATGTGAGGATTATGTGGGTCATTGCTTTTTTTTTCGCAGTTTATTTTTATCATGATCTGGCAGATTGAGTAATTTATGTGGCCTACCCAAATGTCCTTTCTTTGGTATTGTTCGTCGAATCGTTGAGCTCCTTAAGTTCTGACTTCCTGAGTTGAGCTGCACGATTACTGACAAATGCGTGCACTGACTGGACAGGTCCACTCAATCTGTGTGGTTCTTTCCTCAAAAGATCATTTCAGATACCAATCTACATGGTCTTCACATGATCTGACCAAGATTATGTCTGGACTTTAAAAGAGACTGTGACCTCTGAGTTTGTTTCGGCCTTTCTTCTCAGAGTAGTCAGATAGGAAACGCCGACCTCATCTAGTTTAAAAATATGATTGACGTGTAAAAGTGTTTGTACAAACCTACTTACAGAAATAAAATCATTTATCATTTATCATTTATCATTTATCATTATTAAATTGCGCAATTTCATTATTTTGTTCACACATATGAAGAGCTGTAGTCTCTGGTCGAGCTGTAGTTTAATACATAGAAACAAAGTGTTTTTGGTGGTAAAAAATTACAATATTTTTAGTTCAGGTTCCAAATTCAAATCACATTATGCCGCAGCGGGTCATAATTAAATCCAATACAACAATAATGATCGTCTAGAGTCTAGGACTTTAATGTTTTGCATGACATATAATTTGACACTAGCGAACAGGTGGTGTGAAGAGAATATTATAAGTATATCTACCGATCATGTTGCAGGCAACAGTAGGCGCAGGCGGCGGTCTCTGGCTAACGTTATCAACTTGTGGAGGTGCAGTAGACGTTGAAGTGCTGGTTCGGGGAAAGAGGCTTCACCTGGCTAGAAATATAGGTAAGTGTTTGAAATATAAATATCCTATTGCAATGGACTAGGGGCAGATTGAAGTGGCAATGGGCCGGCCATGTTTATTATCATAGTTTGCTAGTTGTTTCCATAGCAGAGGATCACCCGAGTGGAGACCGCTTATTGACTAGCGTTGCCTGGGATCTAGATGACCTGACGACCATAAAAGTTAGCTAGAAGATACTTTTTTTAAATTGCGATTTGTGCCTGCTCTTGTCTTGGAGCTCGTCTGATGGAAAGCGATGAATGAGATCTACGACTAGAGAAAGAAAACGGAGATCCGTATGTTGTGGCGCTGTTTGGACGATAAATAGACATGGACGTCGAAATGGCTGGCTGGAATGAGTTGGCGACCCCACATTTGTTTTTTTTTGTTATGTGTTTATATCGCCATCTCTTATTATCTATAGAACCTGCCATCTGTAACAGTACACAGACCTTTAATTTTAATTAATTGATTTGAGGGTAAGCTTTCCGTTGATCAATTTAATTATTTGCTGGGCTATTTAAGTTGATCCACGATCATGGACTTTCTCTTCATAGGTTTTATTTTAAATCTCCTTTACGACATAATATACCTATGTCAAGATGACAATACATAAATAGAGCATATAAAAAAGACCACGGTTTTACCCTCTTCAGTACAAAATATTGACAGAAAATTGTTTTTTTTTTCTAGACCCTCACTCCAAATTTTTCGTGCCAGCACCAATTTCAACATCTTCAATCCAAGAGACGAGTGATGAAGGGTCAGTGCAGTTCGACTCCAGTTCCGAAGAAGCCAGAATGAGATACGTCATCAAAGTCGTGCCAAGCAGATGGGATAGGGATGGGGCCGTTGGCATAGAAGTGAGTAGATTTACCCTATCAAATCAATTGAAAACCTTAACTTTTCGTGGCTCTCTGAATAGTCGGCGGGGCTCAAGAGACTACCTTGGCCTTACCTGTCTTAAGTGTAAACTATCACGACAAAAACGTGCAATCCTTGCATCCCCAAGTTTTTTGATAATAAAAACCTTAATTCAATAAAATCTAACTATTTCAGTTGCAGTATACCGGGAAAAGAGGGAAGGATAGTTTATGTCTTGCAGCGGAACAGCCAGGCTCATAATAATCATAAATAATAATTTCAGTTGGCAGCATCAACAACGCGATGGGGTGTGAGCACTCCAGAGCTGTCTGAAGACGGTGCTTACGTCAGGGAACTTCGACCGATAAGATCCTGTAGGTCTGTCGACGTAGCATTCTTGCCAGCCACTCATAACGCTACCGATGTCATCAGGTAAGAGATCGCTGATGAAAACCTATAGATTTTTATTCTTAGATGTGGTCTCAGCATACGTTGGTCGCGCGAAAAAGTGTTTACACAGAGAAGAGCACTTTGCACATTTTGACCGTGTAGGTACTGCACTTTTGTATGAAACAGCAGTTTTTTATTTTTTTGATTACCGACTAAATCATTCTATGCTAGGGGGTCTAGAATCATATCGATGGGGGAAAGTAAAAACAAATGTAGTGCCATTTGGCCAATTGTTCAGCAGAGCCGTTTAAAGTTTTTTTGTTTAAAGATTTACAACTTTTTATTTATTAATATATTTTTTAAATTTTGTGAGCAGATCTAGTTTTTTATGCTCTTTATTTTGTATTTAATTTAAATGAATTAAGGTCAATAATTTAAGAAAAATGTGGCGTTTCATTTAAATGCCATTTTGAGTAAGCAGGGAAAAACACTTCATAGGTCATCGAGAAAAAAAACTTGGAAGGATAAATTAATTCATTCACCAAATGTCCATAAAAATTCGAGAAATTTTCAAATGATTTCGAAAATTATGTTAAATACCAAATAAATATTTAAACATGAAAAATGCTTCATATCACTTCAATGAAAAAAAAAAACAATATAGAAGAAACTTTTATTTTCGATGCCTGTAAATGTTTTTAGATCGGTAAAATAATTTATTGACCATTACGGTGTTATGAAGTTTAAATGTTCTGCATTTTCAGGATAGGAATTTAACTGATCTCGTCTATTTCGATCTTCAAAAATTTCATCATGGAGATATTGTGTCACAGTACGTAATGAAATTTTTCTTGATACAAGTAACAAGACCGTTACAGCTGATCAATTTATTTTAGCCTTCAACTATTTTCTACTTCTAGTTTATCTAGATCCTTGGGCATAGACTAAGTCTTTTTCTATTGTGCTATCTATCCCTTCTTTCAGGATCTCAGTGCAATAAAAAAGAAAAATATCTTAGTATTACAATTCGACAAAACATTCCTGTGATGATCTCCACATCGAATGATCCTACGTAATGCTCACTCATCATTATTGCCTGTCCACTTTTAACTTATTCGATGGCTCAATTATGATAAAAAATACACCTATAAAATGCCAACTTTGTTAAAAATCAAGAAAGGAAAAACAAATTATTTTCTACTGGTAAAAATATCTATGCCCGTAAAAGTAACTGATAAGACCTTTTTATTTAAGAGTAGGATGAGAATAACAGCTGAAACGCCACGACTTGTACTTTTCCTTCGAGGAAAAAAACGTGTTACGTACGGCACGTCTAGACATAACCTAGTAGGGAAAAAGTAAGTATTGAAAGGCCAAATTAAAAATTAATTAGGAAGGGTAAATTGCATGATGTGCTATCTTCGTAGAAAAATATTTTTGGTCAATAACTTAAGTGTACACTTACAATATTTTCAAATAAATTCATTGTTGAAATATACATATCTTAAATCGGTCGTTTGATTTTCAAATTAATTTTTATGACATTGTTGAAAAAATATATCTTAAATCGGTCGGTGGAAGGGTGTGTATTTTTAAAATACCTACTCCATTTTGTACATTACATGAAACATGAAACGCCAAAAGTGCTTCCGATTAGCTTCTAACCTAGACACATCGATAGAGAATCCAAAACCCTATCGAACTGTAATAAAAACTAATTTTCAACAAGAGTGGCGTTTAATTTGTTTTTCCTTTCCAGCGTCATCGATACGTTGCAAGCAAAACTCATAACCAGTCAAAAGTACTTTTGACTATAAGCTCTCGGCAATAGTACTTTTGACTGAAATTATAGTCAGAACTAGTTTTGCCCAATGGACCTGGTTAAAAGTAGTTTCGACTAATTTCGTTAAAAGTAGTTTTGGTTGGTTCTATCAGATAATTAAACAGTATAAAGTAATAATTTTATAAACAACATAATAATTAAAATACCTACAAAAATAATGGTTTGCACTATAACTGTGACGAATAATAATAAGGGGTACTCGACGTAAGGGGTACTCCTACTTGCGGGTGGTTTTTAAATCAAATAACCACGAAGGGGATAGCGGGGTCTTCCAGACCCCGCCATCCCCTTCTAACCTAACCTGTCCGAGTGGGGGCACCTCAAGTCCCGAGCTCGCTTCGCTCGCTCTTATAGTGGAAACCATTATTTTTTGTTCATTCAATTCATTTTAAAGCTAAACATTTTAAAGTGTGAAACTTTTTTTTTTAAACCTTCTTATTAAACGAATTTACAACATATAAAATCTTTTATTACATACGAACAGCTGGTTAAAAGTGATTTTGACAGATGCTCTAGTCGTTAAAAGTAGTTTTGACTAAGGGCGTCAGTCAAAACTACTTTTAACCACATTTTGTCAGTTAAAATCACTAATAACTACAGATTTTCAGACAAAACTACTTTTGACCAGCGTGTTCAGTCAAAATTACTTTTGCCTGATTTTATCAGTTAAAAGTACTTTTGACCGATTAAGAGTCTTGACTGTGACAGATATACTGAATTCATGGTTACAGTTTGCGCACTGGTTAAAATTTCTTCCTGTATAACCGGAATGGCAGTCAAGCTTTAGATAAAAAAATCTCATTGGTTTCTGTTTTTTTTTTTCAGATATTGTATCCTGGTTCGTGAAACTATGAGTGGAGAAGCATACGGTTGCTGGTCTGCTCGAAAAGCTTTTAAAGGTCAATGCGTTAATCATGGCCAAAAGACGTAAGTATTTTCTCTATACAATCATCTGCTTAACAATTTATTTTATTGTGAAGCAGATTGACACACTACGTGCCGTGCAAACATTTTCTTTCGACTGATCTGGGGTCTACTCTCTAAGGCCGTCAACGAAAATATGGGCACATCCGAAAGTAGTTGATCCGTCAAAACAAGTCATAAATTAAATTTTACGCACGAGCAAAAAGGATTGTGTGGTTTTATGAAACCACGGTAAAAGTGAAACTTTTTTTCACATTATAGACATTTAACTAAAAATTTTCGGAATAATATTCCATTATGGGTATAAAAATCACTTCATCAATCTCCCCTCCCCCTCGCCTTTCACTTTATCCCTACTCCGCGGCCGACCGTCACGCGACATGCAACACACAGACGAAAAAGATTGAGACGATGTAATAAAAGTTTCTCTTTAAAAACAAGGACAACTGTCAAATCGTGTTGTTATTCATTCGTGATAAATGATAAGTGATAAATGATTTTATTTCTGTAAGTAGGTTTATACAAACACTTTTACACGTCAATCATATTTTTAAAACTAGATGAGGTCGGCGTTTCCTATCTGACTACTCTGAGAAGAAAGGCCGAAACAAACTCAGAGGTCACAGTCTCTTTTAAAGTCCAGACATAATCTTGGTCAGATCATGTGAAGACCATGTAGATTTATGTCTGAAATGGTCTTTTGAGGAAAAACCACACAGAATATATATATATTCTGTTTAGGTACTTGTATACCTATTTTATTTATAAATACTTATGTTATCTTTTTAATATTTATTATTATTATTAGTAATGTCTGTTATTTAGAGCACCTGCCATCTTATCTCTTCACCACCCTTGGTTGACTGGTAGAGAATGCCTAAGGCATTAAGTCCGCCTTTGTATACTATTGTGTGCGAGAAGTTTTAATAAAATAAATAAATAAAATAAATGAGTGGACCTGTCCAGTCAGTGCACGCATTTGTCACTAATCGTGGAGCTCAACTCAGAACTTAAGGAGCTCAACCACTCGACGAACAATACCAAAGAAAGGACATTCGGGTAGGCCGCATAAAGCACTCAAACTGCCAGATTATCATTGAAACTACCTGAGAAAGTGAAAAAATAAAATAAAAAAAGAAAGTTACCTACATAGTCCTCACATTCACAATAAATAAATAATAATAGTTCGGGTTCCAAAGTAATTGTCCGTAGTTAACACGGAACATGAATCGCCTGTAAATACGGACTTCGTGCTTAGGGAGTAGACCTCAAGAAACGGCAGTTGTGAAGTCAATTTAATAAACATTCTGTTTCCCTGACTTTAATTGGCTTTACTGAATCTACAAAACTGTTGGGTAGGGTTGAAGAATGTTCATGATTATAATATAGTCATAGTGTTTCCAGCCCGGAAATCTGCACAAGGAAAATGCTATAATTATTTGCTATGAACTTGCAGAGAAGGCGGTCCTAAAACCGAAATCAATTCCAAGACTAACCTCACGTCCCAGAGGGCCTAGACAAAGTAACATTCGATTAGCGATGACGCTAGTAGAAAAGCCAAAAAATATATGGGGTTGACATATATAAGCTATAGAAATATCACGTGATCATAGGTGAACAAATAGAAATTTTGCTAGACAATCTTAATATCATTCGATTTTATGAAACGAATCGACGGCGTAGAACGATTAGTTCCATAGAGATGCGTAGCCAAGTGGCACTTTTTGACAAGCGTTATCGCTAGTTTTCAATTAGTATGATGGAAACATTAGCGAAAGCTATAGCGATTGTAGAAATAGAATCGCTCCGAAGCGAATGCCATTTGTCTAGGCCCTCTGTGCAGTCGCTCGAATACGCGATAATCGCATAATCGCGTTTATTTGTCCCTTATTTGTGCGAATCCAGGGCGACGATGCGTTAGGGTTCGGCGAAAAAATTGAAAGCGACGATATTGCGTCATCACGCAACGCTCATATTGAACGGCCTTTTTTTTTTTTTTTTTGATCCGGGGTGGAAAATCCTCATGGATGTCCCCCGCCCTGGGGGGGCGGAGGGGTCTGTCAGACTCTTACTGACTAAAAACCACCCCGGTGTTCCATCTCACACCTGCGCCGGGGGTCGCGGGAACATACGAATCTTCCGCAACCCCCGACTGATATTGAACGGCCTTTTTTAAGCCAACATTGTTCAGTCAAACAGTAGCCATATATTTTACCATACAAATGAAAAAACAAAACACAAACAACATTCAAATTAATTCAAAATGATGTTCCCTTCTATAAAATTAACTAGATTTCACTATAATACGATTACGATTTAATTTAACTAGGTACCTAATGTGGCTTCGAACAAGACATTTATTGACTTGAATGTGCCCTGGTGGCTGAGAGTATGTCATGCTCACTCAAATGTCTCGCTGGTGGTGGCGTGTGTGTTGGATCATTAAGTTCCCTTCAAAATGGTTGAGCTGAATGGTGCCGATCCATACGTCATGTTCGTGAACGGGCGCCGTCACTAGAGACTGGTCATCTCTTAGCTGCCACGGCTTATTGTAATTTAAATTTTTGAATTGTTTTTACCTTTTTTATTACGGATGCTTTATACGTGCATGTCTTTCTACATCCTTCTCACATTTTTAATTTCAACATGAATGACGTAAACATTTTTTTTTTGTAATGTTGATTTAAAAGAGTGTCCATGGAGTTTCTTGCCCGGTCTTCTCCATAGGTACCTACTACGCTTTGGAATGGGCATCGAGCTTCATTTTTCTGACTGACTGACCCTTTGACAATTCAAAAGTGCCTGTAATTGGTTTATTTGAAATAAATGCTTTGAGTTTTGACAATTTCATAGAAGTATTTATTGTAAAACGATTTTTCTTTCAGGGCCAGAGTTATTATGCAGAAAATTGGAGGGTTAAAGGCTGGGAGGAAGTACGCCATTCAAGTGATCGCTTCGAATAAAGGCTATTCAGTGCCATACAAAACTTTGTATGTGGACACCAAGATTTCGTGCAAAGAGGATTGATAATTGTGACGTCCCTTTTTGTTATGCAAGAGAGGATGTATGCCAGATAGTTTCAGCTGGGCCCGTACCATGACGGTTCGCAGGACAGATGAAATTGGTAAAAATAGTTGCTCTGCATGTCGTTCAAAATCATCAACACCCGGCTTGCCACTTTGAACAAAAATATTGGCCTGCTCTAAAGGTTTTTGTAACAACAACCTTCGCAGTAAGGCTAAACTTACTATGGCAATCAATTCAATGGTGACAAACAAATCTAAAAAAAAAATTGGCGGGATCTCTTGCATACACACTTCCTGCGTAACAAAAATACCTTTGGTAACAGTATTAGTAGAATAAAAGAATACGAGTGTTTTACTACATATTATGGTTTTAAAATTAGTAGATGTTTATCTAATCGCTTGTTCTGAATGCTTTACGTAGCCAAGTTATCCTGGCCCTGCAGTCTCGACAAAAATAACGACAAAAATCGGTCGTTAAGTTTAATTTATATCAAATTTCTTTAATAGATTCTTAACCTTATGCTTTCGAAATAAAGTTGAAAATCTATTAAAGGAATTTGACAACGATATGACTTAGCGACCGATTTTTGTTGCTGTTTAATGTCGAGACTGCAGGGGCTGGAAAGCACATTGCGACGCATTCGGATACAATGTTTTATGGCTGAAGATAGGCGCTATTGCCCTTTCCCCAATATCTCTCCGTAGGAACCCAAACAATAAACTTAATGGCGGTAAAGTACGATTCAAACTTAAGGAGGATGTGCCAAGGTAGCCCGTGAAATTCAAATTTTCTTACGTTTTTTGCAATTGGCAGGTCATTATCAGGTTGTATGGTGATCAAGTATGATTCGTCACCTTATCAAATATGGCTTTACAGAATTATAATCATTAGAATCAGCAATACAACTCTCTAAGTTAGAATTGCCCTCAAATGTCATGATTTCATGAAATAGTCATTCAATATGGTAATATGAACTTACAGAGATGTATTGCTGATTCTAATGATTATAATTCTGTAAAGCCTCTCTTGTTCCGGTCGCGAATCATATTTTAATCAAAATTCAACCTGACTGTGACCTACAAATTGCAAAAAACGTAAGAAAATTTGAGTTCCGCGGGCTACTCTGAAGGTTCCGCCGTAATGGCGGTTGTGAAGTGCGCTATTCGCTGCGCAGTACCTCACCCCTCACGACCGCTGACACATGAATTGGTTACTGCGCAGCAACTCGCCTCATGTTCCGAGCCGCCATTAAGTTTGAATCGTACTATACGGTGCTTTGTTATTGGAAACTTGTTAAAGATCACGTAAATATTGATTCAGGACCTTAACGGAATTTATTTCATTTATTGAAATATAGAATGCTAGAAAATGGAGGTCAATGACCGGTATTGCCACGCTAAAGTGATTCAGATAGAGAACGCATGGTTTCATTCGAAAAGCTGCCCAAACTGCACTTAAACTGTAAATTGTCGCCCAGCAACCGTTGCTGGAGGTAGTGGTGTACGAGTAATAGTAGAGAAATCTAGTACATTTATGTATGTCAGTAATTTTACCTGTTTGTGTTTCACTTTTATGAATGTATTAGCTAGTTAATTTATTTACTCAACATTACGATGTTGCAGAAAATTACTTGATGTTATTTTGACATAATTATAATGTTTTTTTTTTAAATTCAGTATTAAGGCCCGTATTACAGAAGCTCACTCACGACTCAAGCATTACTTAAAACTAGTATAGAGTCATTTGATTGGTTGGAACCAGTTTTAAGTTATGCTTGAGTCTTGAGTGAGGTTCTGTAATACATGACTTAGAGTTGCTATATACGCGCAATTTTAAGTTTTCTCCTTCCAGTCTCAATACAGAGTTAAGTTAACCTGGATACAGGCTAGTGTAATGGTGCAACTATTGCACTAAGTAGTTGATATATTATGTCCGGTTGCATATTCTGTATTGACCGTGCCTTTATTTCGTAGCAGAAGGTAATTAAGCGGCAGTACTTTTTCGTAGTTCAAAGTGTTCCTACTGGCATGCAGTTGACCGTACCTAGCCGAACTAAACATACAAACCCGCCTTTTTCCCATGGGGGTAGGCAGAAATTACCGAACGTCACCTACGATCCTTACATTTTCTGTTTGCTTCGTTTGCGTTCATAAATCTGGTCATACACGCACGCTGTTTGCGAGTACCACGCACCAGAACTTTCTGAAAAACCACACCAATAAGGTCACTATAATATAATTAAAAATAATATTAAATGTACCCGAACTAAAAGAGTGAAAAAAAAGCGTAATTTCTAATTTATGTGACACAGTTATGTGTGATACTGATAACCCCTCACCTCGTGTACTAAGCAAAGCGATTGGTCGCGCGATTTCTCGATCATCGCGCTTATATGTCACTCAAGCTAACTCGATGTTAGCTTTGGTTGGGGAACCGCCTTATAGTGTGCATTAATATTCTAATGCGAATGAAAAAAGTCGTTATTTTTGCATATCATAGCTTACAGCTGCAGGATATGCGTTTTTCAGACCTAGTAGAGTAACTATTTTCGGTATCGTAAAATTGTGCCCTCAAGGTGTGACTCCGTTTTATTTTGACGCTGCAACAAAAATCATTGCTACCTAAGTTTGAAAATTGAATATTGTTGAACTGTCAGATGAAACGGACTGTCATTCCGAGTGTGGTCATCTAAGGTGTATGCAAACAACAAAAATAAAAATAAACTGTAAATATTTAATAAGTAATAACATTATAATATTGTATGTAGTTGGTACTTAAACTAGATCTATTAGGTCAATAATTACGTAATAATTGTATTTTAAGTGTATATGTAATATCGTTAATTGTGGCATTTATATTTGTTTTAATTTAATGTTTACCTATTACTTGCGATTATAGTTTTGCGCTTGCTTTATGATGGTTTTTCATAAGTATCTCAGAACTAGTTGGACAACGAACAAAAATGGATAAAGAAACAGGTACGCGACAATCGTGTAACTATGAATAATGTTTATATGAATTATGACGTATAAACGCGACTTGATTTATTGCGTTCGTACGTCATCTTCATACCTTATAATTGATCACGACGATTGCGTATTCGCGCGACGACCGCTTTCAATTAGAACAAAGCCTTACTTATTCGATTTGTTCACATCTTCATACGAACAATGTTCTCGCGAACTTGCTGCGATGGTCGCGTATTTGTACATTATTAGGACATCACCATTTATGTTCTATGGTATAGATCATTTATTTCAATTACGAACATAGACATTTTTGAATAAGTATTAATAAAACAAGAAAATTGAACTGATTCTAGTTGCCCCTTCTAAAAGGTAGTTGCGTATGGAGAACAATGATTATGGGCAAGAAACCCCGTAGTTACCTACATACTCTTTTTAAAATGTTTTACAATATTTTTCATACAATAATTAAAATTATATTATGTGAATCCGATGTACCTGGAATAAAATTACTAAACTACAACAGGTACAAATTATTACCACTGAAGCATAGGTACCTACATTTAAATTAACTATGTTGACAGAAACGTGGTGTTCACATATTTATCTACAAATAGGTATTGTCGCCGCTGACGATTTTTTCTAACATTCGCGACGCGACTCTTGTAGAACAATTTCCATCAAATTTTAATAGACATTGTTTTACTAAAGTCGCGTCGCGCCTGTTTGCCAAGCCTTTAACCACTAATGAATCAGCGTTGTCTTAGGGCCCGTTGTTTGATACATAGTTAAAAATTACCAATAGTCAATTTAACAATTTATTAGTCTCTTGACAATAGTCTATAGCTGTCAAAGTTTAACTACTCTGTCTGCGCATGTTTAACTTATAGAGCAAATTGACATTATTTTTTAACCATAGCTAACTTAACCATTTGTCAAACAACATACATACTTCTGTCATTTTTAACAAATTGACAGTTTAACTAACGCATTTTAACTATTGGTATGTTTAACTACTGATCAAACAACGGGCCCTAAGTCAGTGTATTGTCCATCAAACATCTTTGTGATTGTAATGGCTGCGCTGTTTGTTATGGGGAGACGTCAAAACTCTGTCAAATCCAGTACATTTCCTCACAGTTACTTTACCTCTGAGTTTGCATCACTGTCAACATCACAGTGATCTCTATTGCCGTTGCAATTAGGTTGCTGTTGGGTTGATGCCATTGACAAGACTGTCAAATTCACAATGATCTTTATAATCGTTTTAATAAGGTTGCTATTGGGTTGCTGCTGTCAAAGGTAAAATAACTGTGAATGGACTGTAGTTCTTTCGCTACTTAAAATATACCTGAACATCGCATTACGTCATCAACACTTTATTTTGTACGGAATGGGTGTCGGCACGGGCGGTGATAAAGTTTAAATTCAAAATTACATTACATTTTAGATATTCTTGTATCTGATTTGGACGGTTTTGTACGTAAGTACTTATGTTCTTCAATTTCTTCCATACAGCCTTTACAGCAGCTAAAAGTAAAAACACTAAATAAATCTTAACATTATGGCAACATTTTTCTAAACAGTAATTGTGTAACGATTAAGTAATAAATACGAAATCTATAAGTTCCTATTATTTTGTACATAAATAGAGTTGGTAAAAATAAGTATTGTCTATAATCTACAAATTAAATAAAAACCAATAATGACACAGAATTGTTTTCTTTATCCTTTCGATGATTTAGTTTTAGCATTTGTTCGGAAAACCGGAAGGCATCGTCTGTCGGCGCGACGACGCGTTCAGGTTCGCCGAACAAAATAAACACGACTGTCGCGTGTTTGTGCGACAGTCGCTTTGGATAAGAGGGCACGGCATGTGACCATCAATTTCATACTATGATCCCTCCATGCTTCGGAAAGCCTTGGCTAACATAATTAATCCTTGACAACCGTTACGGGTAAATATAGTCAGAAACCCGAAAGACTGACATGCACGCTCTTCACCTGTTTCCGTCCGATGCGTCGCAACGCAAGTCACGTTGCGGCGACTCGTGGAATGCTTTAAACAACTTCTTTCATTTGTTTTCTCAGCAGTCACTGTTGCAAGACGCGTGGCGCTTGAGCATGTTGCTCGTGGCCACGGGGTTAGTCTGAAAGCTGACCTGAGCATAGTTGGGGCAAAAGTCAGACGACGATTTCATGGAACACAAAACGCCTTTGAAGAATTTGTTAGCAAGATGTTGATCCACATAATTATACATTGTATTCTGATAATAAGGGTCTCTCCCTTTTCTGATACGGGTAAATAAATGTGAATGCAACAATGCCCTTAAATAGGTAATCTCAAAGCAATAAATGTTATACCTATTATAAATAGTTTTTACGCACAATTCACTACTTACTATGCATAATCAGCCCATAATTTTCTCACTGCTGAGTCACAGGTCTCCTCTCGGTGAGAGGGAGTGGGCTGTAATCTACCACGCGGGCCCAGTGCGGGTTGGTAGATGTCACATGTCTTAGAATTTTTGGATCTATTTTTGGGTTTCCTCGCAATTTTTTCATCTGTCGTTTTCATTAAGTAGAATAGATTTATAGTTTTTTTATTATGGTTGGATAATGCTAGCGAATCATGCATGTGAATGTCAAGCATGTTAAAAATGTTGTTGCAGGACATAAGACATTAATTTACCATTTAGCGAAACATATTTTAAGCATACCATAAACTATAAAGTATCTCATTTTTGTCTATCGTTCCCTGATAATTAAGAGGTTTGGCTCTTGGGTAAATCTTTCAAACGTCAGATATCATTAACCCGATAATTTTGAATTTTTGACAGATTTTCCGTACAAAATCTGTCAAAAATTCAAAATTATGAGGATAATGATATCTGACGTTTGAAAGATTTACCCTCTTGCATTTAACCTAGGTTAAATGCTCTAAGGGCTATAGTGTGATAGAGGAACTTCTAGTACAAGACCCAGGGTTACACTGATTTTTGTGTCATAAAGTGAAAATAAATAATTATTATTATACTATTTTCGTTTTAAACATAATTATTTATATTTTTCCCTTTTATATCTTTTCGGAAAACTCGTTCAGACTACATACCTACTTATCTCATAACATCTTGACAATGGTAAATGAGGTCACTTATGTCCTTCATATACATGAACCTTTTTGGTATCACCATACAGTACGGTCACGCACGGTCGCATACAATTTTCTTAGCATATTTTTGCATTAATGCACGTGCGAAGCCTAAACCTAAATATTTGAACGCACCCCAGATTTGTCATCTTTATGAGTGTCACTGTCATCAACACTGCTGACAGATTCCTGTCTGTCATTGTCAAACACTGGGTTGCCACCCTATTAATTTATCCTCAGTTTAGAAGCTTTTTAAAGTTTACGGAACTTTAGGTATACATTATTGTTCATGGAAAAGTAGAAAAAATACATTCGCAATTTCGCATGTTGTGAATGTGAACGTATTTTAGGAATTTAGAAACTTTGAATAGTGAGAAAATGACAAATGATTCCATTCGTAATTTTCGTAAGTAAGTATGATCTTAAGAAACATAAACCAGCGAAGAATTTATATCTTTAAAAATGGATATTTTTTACAGCTGTTTAATAATATAGGTTTTATAGGTTATTAGTTTCATAAATATAATTCTAATTCACTTCAATTTGTGTTTTATTTTCTATTAGAATATGGGGATTTTCGCAAGGAGCTGGGCGAAATCCAAAATCAGGGGATGGCAACATTGGGTATGGTCAAAAATCTGAACGTCAAACAATTATTATTAGTAGTACGTTTCGATTTCTCAGCTGCTGTCTGTGAATAGTCATTTTATTATTTAGATCGCTCAGGGTTCGCAAGAAGAAAATAATACAATTTGAAACTACTACCACAATGTCAGTGAAAGAAAAAGAGTTCTTTGGCCCGCTAACACTTCACCAGAAGAACGAAAATCCTTCCATTTTCAAGAGCGATGAATTGTTTGAATGTTCTTGTGTTTTGTGCAAAGAAAATTTCACTTTACCGGCTGATGAGAAGCAGTTACTAACTCATTTGTTTATGGAGCACCGTCTGGTCATAGCTGATGTAAACCAAATCGCTGATTTGAAGGAATACATGCGGTACTGGCGACTGAGATTTAAAGGTTAGTTGTTCAAGATTCTCTATAACGAAAACTCGAAACGGCTGGTTGACACTTTCTGTAACCCAAGGGTTGGCTTTTACCCTGGCCAGAGGCTAAGCATTGCCATACAACGTGGTAATGCCGCCAATCTCTTGGGCACATTACCAGTCGACAGCGATGCGGATGAATTTTTCGACACTATTTTAGTTAGTGAATAGTTTTTAATTTTGTATTTTTTTAAATGATTAATTACATAGGTATTTATTTATTTATTCAGTTTCGGACAACAATATAATCCATCTTGTTAGTGAAAAAATACCTTATAACTAAGTTAGTAATACAAAACACACAATCAACACCGGCAACACATAACCAATTAAGTGTCCGAGGCAGATTAACCAGAGAACAATCAAGCAAGAGATCAGCTACCTAGTTCACCATCCTCTCCACAAAGTGTCTCAGAACATGAGAGAGCCCCTACTCTCTGCCACTAATTTCAGGATACTATTGTTACTGATATCATTTACATACATATTAATTTAATCTATACTAATGTTATAAATTCGAAAGTAACTCTGGCTGTATGTTACCTTTTCACGCCTAAACCGCTGAACAGATTTTGATGAAATTTGGCAAGGAGATAGCTACTGCTATTTGGCAAATTTTGTCTCAGTAGCAAGTTCCCGTGGGATAATTTTCGACATCCAAACGGGTGAAACCGCGGGCAGACGTTAGTTCTGAATAAATGCAGATCAAGTTACAACTTAGACTTAGTACACCTTTCATCCTACAAAAGCTAAGAGTTTGGATGTCAACAAGACAAGCCTAGTACTGGGAAATTAGGAAAAAAACATTGAATTTATTGTTCTTTATTTCCCAGTACTATAATCATAGCAGATGCGTCTGTTATAATTAGTTTAAAGAACATCATTTTAACCTAGATTATGTGAGCGGTGTCCCCTAAGATATTTGCTCAATACTATTGACTTTTACAAAGAAAATTAAGGCTATGAATGCAAGGCAATCTGTGACTTACCTAACTTTATTTATAACTAGCTTCTACCTGCGACTTCGTTTGTGTGGAAGTCGTAAGACACCACAATACCTATACTAAAATAACAGCCACATTTCCCACCCATTATATTGTTTCCGCTTAGTGTTATATATATATTTTTTTTTTGCTTGGTTCCTAGATGTCGTAGCGTGATGTTGAATATAAAGCCATCCTCAATAATTGAGTTATTAGATACAAAACAAATTTTTCAAATCTGACTGGTAGTTCCAGAGGTTAGCACATTCAAACAAACAAACAACAACATCTCTTCAGCTTTATTATATTAGTATAAATTAAAATTATCTGACATTCTAGTATATTGGAAGAATCCCTGTAATACTTACTAGACTTTTTCTTAGAATTTTAGATTAATCTTGACATGTTTATTAGATTATTTAGTACATCAGCTTGTTAAAATTTTGGTGTACACTAAAGCCTGGAGTCTGGATTTGTGCCCAGTTGATGGCAATGGGTTTGCTCTCTATTACATTGGACTTAACAAAATGGCGAAATGTGGGTTTAGGTCCTGCCGGGGTCGCGGATTGTTCGAAAGAGTTACCGTGGCCCTGGCGCACAGGCAACTGAAGGAACACGGGTGGGTTTTAGTCAGTAAGAGTCTGACACGCCCTTCCGCTCCGCCCAGAGCGGGAGAGGTCATTTGATGATTTCCCATCCAAAAAAAAAAAAAAAAAAGGTAGGTACTATAGCTACACCTGTGCCTAACCCGTTGGAGATTACAGACGTGATGTTATTTAGACCAATAAACAACTTTAAACAAACTATTTGGTAGATGAATAATTAAATCAGCTGTCTTCAGGAAAAAATTATCAATTTTATTGTTTTAATTTTTATTTTCCTAAATTACAGATCATAACCTGCAATACTTCTGCACCACTATGCTTCTTGACTCCAAACCAGATGGTACAAAGTCTAAAAATGAGGAATACTATTTACTCAGTGACATTCATCCAGAAGATAAAGAAATCCGTACTAATCTGCAGCAAACAAGACTTGAGAAGCTGTTAGAAAGACACCAGTTTGAACGAGAAGATAGAAACTATGTGAGAGAATGTCTCTTCTGCCGAAACATTTCAACAACAACCAGAGCCAACTACCTCAATCACTTGTACGAAAAACACAACTTTCACATTGCTAAACCAGATAACTTAATATTCATTGACGAATTAATAAACACAATTGCAACAAAACTGGAGAAATTACAATGCATTTTTTGTGAAGGAAACTTCAAAGATCGGACAATACTCAAAGAGCATATGCGTAAAAAGGGACACAAGAGGATCAATCCGGAGAACAAGGAGTATGACAAATACTTTCTAGTTAATTATGTTGGAGATAAGCAACAGCACAAACAACACTACAGACTTAATAAAACTCAACATACAAAAAAACCTTTGGAGTTTGAAAATGACTCTAATGCAGACAGTGATCCAGAATGGTCAGACTGGACCGAGGAGAATGGGTTACTAATTACCTGCCTCTTATGTGAATATACAGAAAAAGATTATGACACAATTCTAGAACACATGGAACACCAACATGATTTCTCATTCTTAAAGACTACCGAAGGAATGAACTTCTATAGAAAAGTCAAAATTGTCAACTACATACGTCGACAGATACACATGAAGCAATGCATGTCATGTGAGACAAAGTTTGATGACTCAAAAAATCTAGAGAAACATTTAAAAGAAACAAACCATTGGGTTTTGTGTAAGGAAAAGTGGGATCAACCGGAATATTATTTTCCAACATATGAAGATGATTTGTTCTTGTGTTTTATTCAAGATGACGATGAGAGCTGGTGGTCAAGTGACGAACAAGATGTTGAGAAACGGAACAGTATGTCGGATAGTATATCTAAGGAAATGGCAATGGCGGTTCTGAATGATTAAATTGTCTGGCTTCTGTACTTCATACTGAAGACATGATGAGTGAAAGGTGGACTGACTTCAAATAAATTATATCTAGTCTAATGACTAATTATTCTCTATGATAAGCAAGCGATGCCCAAACTGAAGCGAGCGAGCGGGATGTGGGTCGCGACTGCGCGCGTAGATTCTTTCAATAACAAGGAAGTCGTTTAACTATTCGCGCCAGTTTGCACACCTCCATACAACTTAGTTAACACAATCGGCACAAGTGAATTTCGTTCCGCATCCCGCACGCCCCCTCGCATAGTTTGGCCAGAGCATAATAACTTTTATCAATGAGTTCTTTTTAGATCTATAAAATATTAGGAACTGAAAGAGTTAAATACCTTTTTTTTTAAAAGGAGAACAGGCATGAAATTTTAAAAATAGTAACTTAATTACAATGTGTCGTCATTTTAGCTTAATGCAATTTCTATTTTTAAAATATTCTTATTCAAATAAGATTTTAAAATTGACAATTTTATAACCCAATAACTCGATGAGCCAGATTTACGGCTGGGTCACGTACTGTGTAATATTGGTGTAGTATAATAGCCAACCTCTTTGCACGCCATTGGCCTATGTAACTACTGGTACGTGTAGCCCTGTACAATAGTGCGGATGAATCATGGCCGGTTTAACATACGCTTTCCGAACTTTCGCGCATGTCCTCTCACTCACACTCGTTCGGACCGACCATGATTCATCGACCGTATTGTATTAATTGGGAAACAAACAATGATCAGCGACTGTTAATCAAGTTTGTTTGCCAATGATTACTATGACGCTATGATACAGTATTTCTATCTCACGAAGTGACGCGCGCAATACTTGTGATTACCAAGTGTTCTTGAATCACGCTGTGAATGTGTGTGTAAGTGCAGGAGCTTTCGGTACCGTCCGAGACAATAAGTGTATGCATGTATGTGTGCGTATGTGTTATGTACTGAAGCTACGTGTTTGTACACTTGGTTACCACAAGTAAAGCACGTGTCCTTTCATGAGATTAAAAATATATACTTGCTCATTATCAGTGCTTGTTAATCTGTGTCTGATAAATATGTTCCAAATCAAAGTACACACGGCTACGTATCAAGCTATACATTTTTTGTTTAAGCTGGCCTCGCATTGTATAGGCTTTTCCTAAAATGACAAGTCATCTTATACTGGAAATGTATAGCTTGATATAATTATGTACTCGTGCGTACATAGATACCAACCTTATGTACGAAAGCTAGTTCTTATGATTTGATGCAAAGTAGTTTAATATTAGTCATGAATAGTTAATGATAATAATACTTGTTGTAAACATAGGGCTGTTTTATAAATATCTGTACCTTTCTTAAGCCTGAAAAATATAATGATTGTTACAGTCAAAATATCATCAAAAGCTGAGTTTTATAAAGCTGCCTTTCCACAAGAGATGAGCTAAGCTTCGCAGCGAAAACTTCGAAGCGATGGATGTGTGTGATGTGATATCGATCGATAGGATCGTTCGATTTTATAGGGAAGCTTGGCTTAACACTGGTGGAAATTGGTTCGACGAAGCTAATGTCAAAAAAGTGTAACCTAACCTGTTCAGGTTAAATTCTGACGCTTATCAGTTATCACTCACTAAAGGTAATTAGTAACATATTCATCTGTATTTAGAACGTGTTAACTTTAGTTTTCATCATTTTTACCAAAAAATTGTGTGAATAAAATGATTATATTCGTCATACAAAGTGACGCCGACCCACATTAAATTATACCACGTATACTACATGGTATACTTAGACGGTATACAAAATTTGAATGAAATCCATTCACAAAAAATCTGCTGTTCCTTACACTTTGCTAAGACCTTGATGAAGTTACTCTTAATATTTTGACATTACGCTTTTTTTTTTTTTTTGGTGGAAATCTTGACATGCCTGCTATTCATTTGACATTTTTTTTTTTTGACATGTTTTATTAATTGACTCTTGAACTAAACAACAATTTTAATTAGGCTTTTAAATGTATTGTTTCTGCATGTAATATTAATTGTATTTAATATGTAATGTGCGACACAATGTAATTTGTTAATGAATAAATAAATGAAATGTTACACGTAGCTCGAAAAAAATTATGGAACAGCTGATTTTTTTTCTGAATGTATTGAATTCAAGTTTTGTATATCGTCTAGGTATATATACCATGTAATAAACGTGGTATAATTTAATGTGATTAGGCTCGCGCCACAAAAAAAGCGCGCGTAAAAGGTGATTTAAAATTAGAATTTCACACACAGGTACGTTTTCTGATCCATTTGTCTTTATTTTTATCATATACTTTTGGAGCAGACCATAAGTATTTTACATTCGCGCAAATATTACCCGATTCGGTACAGCACTTAGCTCTGGTGGAAATACACACATAATTTTGTAGCTTAGCTTCATCGCTTAGCTCGCACATATTAGGTGGATAGGTAGCCTAATGCTAAAAAAGGTTTTTTTAATATAATCATTTAGACACTTGAAAGATGTAGAGGTTTTTCAACATATTATTATGATACTTATCCAATATGAAATAATATCGTAGTTTACAAGGAGTGACAGCCTATCTGACCTCCACAACCCAGTTACTGGGTAATACGATACCCCTTGGTAAGACTGGTTGTCAGACTTTTGGGACGACCCTTAACGACTGTCAAAGATCTACGAATGAGAACCGGAACCAACGGCTTAACGTCCTCTCCGAGGCACGGAGAGGGTCTCGGTATGGTGTAATGGTCACCCATGCACGGACTGACCGCGGCAAGCGTAGCTTAACCTGATCGATCGACCCGTGCGGCTGTTATTAATTAGCCACGAGCCCCCTCACGAGACTACTTGACTCCTATACAATATGTAAATTTAAATAATGTAAGATTTGAATTACTTAGCGTTAACATTATCAGCCTATAACGTCCCTATTGCTGGGACAGGCCTCTGTGAGAGGGAGTGGGCCGTAATCCACCACGCGGGCTGAGTACGGGTTGGTACATGTCACGTCTTCGAATTTTTGGTTCTAGGACATGCCGGTTTCCTCAAGATGTTTTCCTTCACCGTTTCGAGAGCAGTGGTGATGAAATGAATTATATGAAAAACCTACGACCTACAACTCGTACGTCGGGGCTTCTACCACTGGGCCACCACTGCTCCACCGCTGCCCTGCTGCTGCTGTTGAATTACTTGTATATTCCCTTCTCCAACTGCTGTAAATATTCTGTAACATAATATTGGTAAGTACCTATGTATCGCTGTTAATTGCCTAAATAAAATGAAAATGTAGACCTATAGTATTCCTGTAGTATTCTATTCTATTATAATATTATAAAGCTGTACATAGCTGCCTCATAACATCCCAGAGTTCTGATTTGCGTCCGATCCATGTTGCAGCTGTGAATATTGTATTATTTATGTAAATTATTAGTATTAATTAATAAGCAAAAGAATTTGCTGTAAATAAATGAGGTCAACGCAAATATCGATTTTGTATTTTGTAATAAAATTATTATGTTTTCCCCAGATATTTTTAGGGTTCCGTACCCAAAGGGTAAAACGGGACCCTATTACTAAGACTCCGCTATCCGTCCGTCTGTCTGTCTGTCCGTCTGTCACCAGGCTGTATCTCATGAACCGTGATAGTTAGACAGTTGAAATTTTCACAGATGATGTATTTCTGCTCCCGCTATAACAACAAACACTAAAAAGCAGAATAAAATTATTATTAAAGTGGCCTCCCATAAAACAAACGTTATTTATTTTGCCGTTTTTATAGATAATGGTACGGAACCCTTCGTGCGCGAGTCCGACTCGCACTGAGCCGGTTTTTATGTTGTCCTGTGAGGTAATTGCGTAACATACTAACAGTAAGAATGGCCCAATGTTCAATGGAATGAGTGGAATGCTATAACGCGAGTAAACTCTAACAAACTAAATAAATTAAATAAAGTTGTTCCAAAAGGCTTACCACCGCCTAGAAGAGTACGGCTCTCTATCTCGCTCGCTCCTATTGTTTAACCTACTCGCGGGCATCGCTAGCCAGCAGAGAAAATCGCCTATTGGTCCGTTGATTGGTTGGGGGATGTTGGACATCACGTCGTCAGGCTACAACACCGAAAGGAATGCGCCGCTAGAAGGTACCTACATTCTAGGAGGTATAAAAAGCCCGCCATTGTGGCGAGCAAAAAAAGTTAAGTGCCGGTCACCGATGGGAAAAGACGTACCTACTTTTACTATACGAGCATCCTCCGCGACTCTCGCGAAGTTATAAGTTTGTTCTATATTTGTTAAAAGTGTAGTAAATAAACAAAATTTAATGTACTCGCATTATAATGGTAATTTTGACAGTTCAACAACATTTTGGAATTTAGAGCAAACAAAATTCTGGAACATAATGTGAAGCAATAGGATTCAAAAGGATTCAGATTGTGATTGATAGTTGTTACGCAATTAGTGTCCTGGATTTGTGACAAATTGTACGTGAAGTAGGTATAAATAAGCACTATAATTGATAGAACACAAGATTAGAAAGGTTTTGGAAAATGCTTTATCTATCTACCTATCAATAAACACGGAAATGGAAATAATAATAATAATAATAATAATAAATCCTTTATTTTCAGGCTACTTTGGCCCATAGATAAATACCTTACAGACTAACATATATATCATAATAGTACAAAGTGTGTTAGTATATAAACTTAAAACTAAGTTAGTAAAACACACTTCACTCGAGCACTGTCTTTGTGCGATCGTGTGGCACTTGTCCGCGGAAGCGACGGAACATTACACCTTGCGGCCAAAAGTCCTCTGCCATGACGAGGTGCAGGTAGCAAGTAGGTACATGCAATCGATACCTAAACTACTTTTCAGTGTTTCATGTAACAGCTAAGATCTTGTTTTATCTGAATTTACCTTCATTTCAATAAACTTTGCATTTATAGAGGCTCCATGGTACCATGCTATCAAATCAAATCAAAATATTTTATTTCACATAAACCAAAATGGGCACTTATGAAACGTCAGAAGCTAGGTGCACGGTTCCAATTGCTTGTTTCCTATGGAGAAGAGCCGGCAAGAAACTCCACGGTTACTCTTTTTGATCAGCGCGGGGCATGTAGCATTATGCTACATCTGCTAAGTGGTTAATCCGGCTTTATCCGCCTGCTGTCAGGCAGGTAAGTTACCTGGCCGGGTTTGCTGGATGGCCCTACACTAGGCTGGGGCCTTGTAGGCCTAGGCGGAAATTCGGGGCTGGCAGCGAGTACTCTCTTTAAGGGGGAAGCGCCAAGGTAGCCCGCGAAATTAAAAATTTTGTTACGTTTTTTTTTACAATTTGCAGTTAAGTGTCAGGTATGTTCAAAATATAATTCGTGACCGTAACAAGCCTGTATTTACATAACAATAATTAAAATCAATACAAGTTACTAAGTTCTTATTATAATCCCATTGAATGGTTATTTCCAGGAATACTCATTTAATTTGTTTGGTTGTTGTATAATGACTTTTAATTATGATTAAATAATTACTAAATTATAGATATTCATTTAAATCACCAATATATACAGGCTGGCCCCTGAAACGGCGTCCAAAGAAAAAAAATAGAAGCCTCTCACCGAGGGCTTCCCGAGTGGTTCAGTAATTCAGTAATTTCAGATACAATTTATTGTTCATGAATAAACAAACAAACAGTGATTATTTATAGTTTAGAGCTACACGGATATTAATATTTTTTGGGAAATTCTCAGTTGACTTCAGACTTTTCTATTTGTGTCGCATTTTTTTAAATTATAAACTATCTTCTGCCTGCGACTTCGCTCGCGCGGTAGTCTTAATCGCTCGAATGATCTTGGGATGAAAAGTATCCCGATTTTTTATACCGTTAAATCGCTCAAGTGCTCGCGTGTAAATGCATTAACGCGCCCCAAGTGATCTACGTTATCTGGCGCGCTGACTCGCGCGCCGACTGGTCTACGTCCGCGGACAAATATCTGTGGACAGACAGCAAAACCGTCCTAAAATGGATTAACTCCGAAGATTTTGAGTTTCAAATGTTCGTGTCATGACACCACAATATACTAAAATAACAGCCGCATTTTTAAATAACTTCCCTGTATACTACCTACGTTTGTAGTTTTGGTCTCAGCAGCGACAGCAGCCAAAATATGAAGAGAGACGACTGATGACGCGGGAGCAAGCGACGTACAATTGTCCATGTGAGAAGAAGCAATTCGTCCTGACATCGACACCCGCAGCCTTTAGTAGTAATTTCCCATTGCTTGCGAAGTTTTATATTTTTAGCATTAAAACACTAAATGCAGGAACGCAGGTATTCTACCTACCTAAGTGTACAAAAATTAATGTACCTACGTACCTACCTGCCGTTTACTGAAGTCAATAACTAACTCATTGTTTTTTTTTAATAGCCATAGGGATTATCAACGTAATTTATCACAAAAAAAAAAACATTAAGTATCTTTAATATCCTTTGGCCTTGTTTGCGTAAAGTAATTAGATTATCTCTCCCCCCCTACCCGCCTACCTCATTCATTTCCGTATGCGGAACTCGAAAATAATTTTCGTCTCAGGTATAATTATTTATTTAATTTTCATATTTTTAACGATTCCTATCGTACATTGGCAATTTGTTTTATGTCTCGCGAGTAATGTCGTATTTTTGTTGTGGGTCAGTAGGTACACCACTGACCAACTGTCTTCAAGTTGAAACACACATTGCAATGTGAGCTTTAAATCATGTTGCGTAGGTACAGTAACTTTTTCAAACAAAATTGACTGCATCTAGTTGATGATGGTGTAGACGACGCAATGTTCTACCTTCATCAGAAATGTAAATTCTGTGTCCTATAGGTCTGTGTTCTGTGGTATATAGGTCACGCAATATAAAAGCTCACATTTCAATGCTCATTATTTCAGCCCAAAGACGTCCACTGCTGGACATAGGCCTCCCACAAGCGTCGCCACTACGACCTGTTCTGTGCATCTTGCATCCAGCGGATCTTACTTGAATATTGCATTCATTCACTTGCATTAATTTTTAGTGAGAATCGGATCAAAAGAGTTGTGCCATTGTCCCCCAACGGCGGCCATAGGGAATGTTAAAAAATCCGTGTCGCTGTCCACCAGTGGTGGCGAATGGAAATAATTTACAAAGTTGTGACGCTGTCCCCCAGTGGTGGACAACGAGAATAATGTTTTAAATTTGTCTCGCTGTCCCCCAGTGGTGGCCAGACAAGTGGTGGACATCGGGAATAATCATGTGGTTACCTTGGTTCTCCTGCGGATCTCTTCATTTCTGATTCGATCACGTAGGGAAACTCCAAGCATAGCCCTCTTCATTGCTCTTTGGGTGAACTTCAGCCATCTTATGGGCTACCTCGTTTCGCTGCCATAGTTCATCACTAGTCAAAGATTTTGTCTTGCGACACGGAGGATTGTGAGACGAGAAGAGGTTGCGTATGTTAGTATAAAGTACTTAAAGTAATTTTGCCACAATTCAATATTCATACAGCTTCAAATACAGAAAGTAGGTGTGCAACAAGTAATTAGCATGACAACAATGTGCCGCTACAACTAACAACCGCCGTACCGTAACAACGACAATACCGAATTACTACACAGTTGTCAAACCATTGAGTCTTCATTAAAATCACTGCAACAACCACTGCTTCGGTAGCTAAAAATCTGGTCGGTAAAATACTCTCTAAAATATCAGAAAAACAAGAATCAATAGTATCTAAATACCAACCTGATAACACGGTGGAGCACACGCTTTTTCTTCACCCTACTGACCCATACGATAAGCACTATAATCACCAGTGATCGGAGTAGGTAGATTGAACTGGGGTCATTGATCCGAAACGTATATATTACTATGGACATTCCTCCGGAATTGGTGGATTATTAAAAAAAAACCGGAACTTATGTAGGAATTGTATTCTGCCAGAGTGGAAGGAGTCATTTGATGATTTGCCATCCTCAAAAAAAGGTAGGAATTGTAATAAAATGAGCAATTTTATTCTTTATTATTCTTCCTATTTTTATTATTCAACAGATAAATAATGAATTAATTTAGTTTTGATACCTTCCTTTAAATTTTGAATTGAGTAGTAATAATACCACTACCAACATTAACAATATTTAATTGAATCCGGAAATACCGGAATTACTTTCCGGAAAAATGGCTTATCCATGTTATTCTTTCTGTGTGCATTTATGATACAAGTACTAAAAATCAATCTACCTACTCCGATCACTGATAATCACTCAGCTCAAAGATGACAGTTCACCGGGCCCGGAGTCACTAACTGTTCCGCTCATTAAGAAAACCCTTAATTCCATTGCTGTACCGCTAACGTACATTTTCAACCTGAGCTTAGAGACAGGCACATTCCCGGAATGCTGGAAAGTAGCGGCCGTTAGCCCAATTTATAAAAATGGTTCCAAAAAATACCCAGAAATCTATAGGCCAATTGCTCTCCTTATCACCTTGTCCAAGGTACTGGAAAAAGTGGTTAACGCTCGTCTGGTTAACTTTCTTGAAAAACATCGACTGGTCTCAGACAGACAGTTTGAGTTTCGCAGGGGTAAGTCCACCGAGGACGCCGTGACACTTCTGGTTAATGAAATAGCGTCTCACATAAAGAACAGAGATAAGTGCATTGCGGTCTTTCTTGACCTGGCTAAAGCGTTCGACGCGGTGTCGGTGGATCTGCTTCTGAGAAAACTGGAGACGTTGGGAATCCGAGGAGTAACTTACAATTGCTTCAAAAGCTACCTCACAAATCGCACACAATTTGTAAAGATACATAATCACCGTAGCCAACAGCTCCCTATAAACTATGGAGTCCCTCAGGGCAGCATACGGGGCCCCACGCTTTTCACGTTATATATCAATGACATCTCTAACCTAAAATTAAATAACACCGAAATAATAATCTACGCGGATGACACAGTGATCTTATTTCACGACAAGTCCTGGGATCTCGTGTTCCGTCGTGCAGAGGAGGGTATGTATTCTGTTGTAAATGCACTCGATAATAACTTATTGTCACTTAACACTGAAAAAACGAACTACATCGCCTTCTCGAAAACCTCTGCCTCTAGTCCTCCAAACGACCTACAACTGACAATACACTCCTGCCCTCCTTTATCAGGTCCAAAACCTGCAAACTGCACTTGCCGCCCGATTGAACGCACCTCGTCAGTTAGATATCTGGGCGTCACTATTGACTCAAGGCTTTCCTTCTGGCCACATATCGCCGGTTTGGCTGGCAGAACAAGGAGGTTAATTTACATAATGAAGAATCTTCGTGATTGCCTGCCTCCAGGTCTCTTAAGAAAGGTCTACCTTGCTATATGTCAGCCCATAATACAGTACTGCGTCTCTGTTTGGGGAAGTGCCGGAAAAAGTCACATTATCTACGTTGAGAGAGCTGAAAGGGCACTTCTGAAAGTCACGTTTAGGAAACCATTCCGATTCTCAACTGACAAGCTCTACAGAGAAATCCAAGTCCTCCGCGTGAGGCAACTTTTCATTGTAACTGCAATCGTCCGCACTCACAAGACCCTCACCAAAAGAGCTGATTATAGTGAACTTCTGTCAAAGAGGGTGTTCAGAATCCCAACTCCGCCTGCGAAGTCCCTTTTGGCTAGACGGAGCCCAGCTTACTCTCACCTAACTATACACATTTAACAAGGTGTGCAAATGTTTGGACATCAAAGAACTGTAAACCGTTCGACTAAAAAGTGTACTAAAAAAATGGCTTCTGGAACTAACATACACCGAAACAGAATCATTTCTCTAACATTTGTCGACAAGCCAAAGTGCCAGCAAACAACATCCCTCTCACACGTTCATCCTCACAGACACTCACACAAACACACACTCAAACACACACGCTTTTGTTCAACTAGCCTCAAAACCGTTATATTTCTTTTTGCTCATTCGGACTCTGACCCCCAAGATACAAGCCCTGCTTAGTTTGGGGGTCAAAGGTTAAACCAAAAAATTGTGATGTACAATCTTAACTGTGTTAATGTAAAATTACTGTCTGTCATCACCTCTTCTTTTAGCCATTTTTTTTTTTTTTTTGTATAACTAAGTAACTGTTTGTTTTTCTATAACTAAGTAAAAAGTACACCGTTGTTTTAGTAGGCTTCCATTGCACTTCCACAGTTACCAACTTTTGTGTATGTTATCTACTGAAATTGTGTAGACTACTAAGACAACGGTGTACTTTTAGACAATCCATTTCTTTTTGTTGATACCCTTTGGTACGGAACCCTAATTAGCCAAGATCAAGTTGCGGCTCATAAAAAAAAAAGTCTTTATTTTGCTTGTATTTTAATGTAAGGAAAGATAATAAATTTCCTGTTTCCTTAAAAAATAATTATGTATGTTTCATTATTCCTTGCCTGAAAAATACAGTGCCCACATTGTAATTTATTCACTTCGCCAATAATGGCGGTAATAATACCTATTATACCTATTTAACTACTTATATGTACTTACCGTATACAACATTTTTTTTATTTTTGTTTTGTTTTGTATGGGAAATGTTCAAATAATTTTCCCCGCTCTGGGCAGACCGGGAGGGCGTGACAGACTTTTACTAACTGAACCCCACCCGTGTTCCTTCAGTTGCCCGTGTGCCAGGGCCACGGTAACCCTTTCGGACAAACCCGCGACCCTGCCAGGCATCGGCCCTAGCGGACCCCGTCAGTGTCTGCTGACATCTCTTTGAGGCGCGTGGAACACAACGCGCCGTTGACCCGGGCCTGCGGGGTATAATTGCGTAAAACATTAACAGTAGGAATGGCTTTCATTTTGACAGTTCAACAACATTCATTGCGTTATTTACGTTGCTGAGCAGACAAATTCGAACATATGAATCAATGGATTAGCAATAGGCTTCAAAATGATTCAGATTGTGATTGATAGTGCGTTACGCAATTAGGGTACTGGGTCCTTACCGGACGGCGAGCTACCCATTGCTCGCCGTCCGCAGGGCCGACCATATAGTAGGTACCTACCTACTGCCGATCTATTCCGTAAAAATTTTGATGGAAGTCTATCATTAAGTTTTTTTGCAACCAACGCAACGTAAGAAATCGAAATCTTTCGATATCTTTCGTTGGTTTTTTATTATTACTGAATTTCTTATCTTGTTTCGGTCCTTTTAGTTGATTTTACATTGATTGTGTTTTTATGCAGGCGGGTTTTTTTGTTTAAAAAATGATTGATGTTTTTTTGAAGTGAAAACTTCTTTGGGCGCGTTGAGCACGTTTTGGGTTAACATAAATCATGGAACTCGCGTCATCGTCACCGAACGCTTTCCATGAGCTATATGTATACTATGTATATATGTGTACTTTTTGGGTGAACAAAAAGCGTGAAACTCGCGTCATCGTCACCGCACGCTTTCCATGAGCGGGTTTACAAGTTACTTAGTTTTCACTTCTATCGGCAGTCCCCAAAGACTACCCCGATTCTTTTTTATTCAGTATTATATGAGCCCTTTAATTTGATACAACAACAAAACCAACAACTTTTTCGAAACAACTTTTTTTTCACTCCAATCAATTGCATCTCACAGCCGCCATGTTTTTTTTTTTTAACTTATCAAGAACACTTCGGCGGTCAAGAGTGTACGAGGGTAACACTGAAAGTTCTTAGAAAATCAAAAACTGAACAAACTAGCAAGTCATTAGTTTTATTATATATTTTCGAAATAGTGTCCATTTACATCAATACATCGCTGCATCCGATGGAACCACTGAGAGAAGCACTTTGCCCACTCGTCCTTAGGGGTCTCTTCGACGGCATTTTGAAACGCAGCCACTGCTTCCTCGGCGTCCATAAAACGTTTTCCTCGAAGTTTTTCTTTTATTTTCGGAAATAAATAAAAATCGCAAGGTGCGAAGTCGGGGCTATAGGGCGGGTGACCCAGTAATTCCAAGTCTGACGTCGCCAATTAGTCAATTGTTTGCTTGGGCGACGAGGCGTTGTCGTGGTGAAGGAGGATCCTACTGCGAGGTCGTTACGCACTAGTCACATACTACGCCTATACCCACGCTTGGTTTAACTATGGCATAATCTTATGGGGAAATAGCACAGACGCTCCCTCCCTATTTACCCTTCAAAAAAAGCTAATACGAATAATTGTTAACATAGACCCAAAAGATAGTTGCAAGCCTTACTTCCAGAAACACAAGATTCTCACCTTAGTCAGTATTTATATTTTGGAATTATGTTAGGAACTAGTCCGCAAATATCCAGATTCTTACAATACACGGCGACACATACAAACTAATTATCCGTTGCGCCATAAAAACAGACTAAATTTGCCCCCCTCCCACCTGAAGTTACACTCATCTAGTCCATATTCAATGTCAATAAAAATATATAATAAATTACCAGAAGACATAAAACAACAAAACAAAACCAGTGTATTTTAAAATAAATTAAAGCAATAATTAATTAAAAAAAGCTATTACACAGTACAAGAATATCTAACGGATAAATACAATAATAATACATAATTATAAATAACAGATATATAATACGTAAAATAACAAAAATAAA
This sequence comes from Griposia aprilina, assembly GCA_916610205.1. Taxonomy (NCBI): domain Eukaryota; kingdom Metazoa; phylum Arthropoda; class Insecta; order Lepidoptera; family Noctuidae; genus Griposia; species Griposia aprilina. The sequence continues at coordinate 17,567,186 of OU744302.1, forward strand.
CTATATTAAATACTTAATAATTATACTACACTAATATCAATGAACCAATTTTAAGAGAGTAAACAAATAAGCATTATTTTAATTGTATAATAAAGTAAATAATAAATTAATAGATAGATTTGCATATATACCTAATACTAAAAGAATAAGTAAGTAATATTGAAAGATAGAAATATACAATACTTAATAGGATATAAAATAATTAAAACTTAATAACAAGGAAAATTAATAAAGCGCTCTTCCTCTCTCAACTTATTTAAAAATTTGCTGTGCCCGACAGGGTCTATAATTGTTTCTATTATATTCTATTTACCACCTGTAAGTGTACATTATGGATTGCAATAAAAGATTTGAGATTTGAGTTTGCTCAACGGGGATCGAACCTAGGCTACCACGAGGCAGTTAGATACTTCTAATGCAAAAAGTAGGTATTCTATAAGGTGCCTCTTTAAAACAAAAAAAGACACTGACTTGCGTACCGAGGGTTCCGTACCAACTCGTATGTAGATAGTACGTCAATTACGGGAATTGAGTCTCGATTTTTTTAGAGTAAGTTTTAAGTTTGTCCCCGAAATTTATAACTTCACTATTGGTATCTTGGATTGAACGACGAACTTGAGTTTATAGTTGAAAAAATGTTTACCACTTCATCGATATACGCCACGGTCAATTCTCCAACTGAAAAAGTTGGTAATCGCAAAAAAAATGTTTATAAGTATGATAATACTACAAATTAACAATTTCCAGACTTTGTTCTTTACTTGTGCTGTGGACCTTGCTTCTTGCCAAAGTCCATGATTCTAGTTCAACGGGAGTCCTTGTAGATTTGATTTAGGTATTTACGAGTCTCTAAACATGTCACATAAATGGCCGTCAATTTTATTGCGTTGACTTAGAAGCTGGTTTTTTTTTGCGCCCCAAGGGACCGTAGGCCTACGTATTCGATATTAATTTCAACTCCATACCTCCACGCGTTCCTGAGAAAGAGAGTCTTGACAGGCAGACTGACGCACAACGAAGTAATCCTATAAGGGTTCCGTTTTTCCTCTTGAGGTAAGGAACCCTAAAAATGTATTCGCCTCATTGGAAATTGCGGTCAGTACTTAATATAGTTATGCTGTTCCACTTTTGGTGCAGGAAAACGCTATTTCCTACCAGTCTGTTGGCGTTAATTTTCTCATTTAAATTAATATTAATCCTCCAATGACGATCTTTTTACTCGTTTTGTGGCCAAATTCGAAAATATCACCAGCATATTTTTTTTTTCATAACTGTAGGGTATAATTAATATATAATATATAAACTACTTTGACATAGGTAGGTCTTAAAAGTAAAAAACCTTTACAATAGTTATGTTTCGGCGATCGGGAATTTAGTTAAAAAAAAACTTTATTTATTACAATTATTTTAATTACAGAAAAACAGTGTATTACGCTGAAGGCCGATCTAAAAACTAACTTCACAAACAATGATTTGGAATAACATGTAATTGATCTTATTGCTATAATAGGTTGCACTTTAATACGTAGGTTGGCGGCTGCGTACTCAGCGTAAACGGTTGTTACGATGAGTTAACTCAATTTACAAGTTTTTTTTTTTCAAATGCCTATGCCTTAAAACCGACTAATAACTTCCCTGGCTGTGACTTATCGCCGATTGAGAAAAATAAATATAAATAAAATTCTAAAAAACCATGGCTGAATGGAAATAGCCTGCGACAAAAGATCTTGGCATAAAGATAAAAATAAAGTGTTTTTTCCAATTCTGGCATTCGTTTTTCTTATTATTTTCCTAAAACTCGTTGCCAAAATTGATTTTGTAAAATTGTTGCCGATTTTAATGCCGTTTTCGGAATGACGTCACGGAATGAAACACGATCTTCATTATGTACAGGAAATCAGAGTTTGTTTGAGAATCTCTTTATTCCATTAGTGAAATTCTTGACGCCGATCCTCTCAGCACTTGACATTAATTTGTAGTTTTTTTTTATTTTTTTTATTTGTAGTAAAAATATTTGGGTTTTGAGTGAATATTGCGGTGTTGTAGATATATTATGGTTAGTACCTAATGATATGTGAACTTATGATAACCAAAAAAACTTACTAGTGAAGATATCTTAGTTAAAGCTAGGTAGATACACGTTTTACGTTTTAAAGCCGGTAGGTAACGTCAAACTCAGAAAGATGTATACATCGACAAGAATTCATTCGTATCAATGTGTAGCTACAACTAAGTAGGTGCCCAATGTGTAATATGTTTTTACATATTACACATATGTCATCGTGACACTAAAACCAAGATAGATCGAACCTTCGTCGTCTGTGACACCTCGTTTGCAATGGTACAAAAATATCAAGGAGTTTTGTCCCGTTGCTGTAAAAACATACACATTTTTCTCAATTATAGAAACTGCAAATGCACAAAACAAGTAATGGGAAGGCACAAAATTGCACAAATGCCCAAGATGATTACGACATACATAAACTTGACACACATATACGCCACTATTCTCACACACCCACTCACACACACACACACACACACACACACGCATGAACACACACACACACATTTCTCTTCTCTTATATTTTCCAAATGCTTTTGTACAGTAGTTAATAAGTAACCATAAATAATTAATCTATTGTGTATCGACGTAGTTTATGCTAGCATATGTTTTTGGAATCAGTGACTCCCAAGCCACAGGCAATAAACCTAGTTTGGGAGCCAGGAGATTAATTAGTCTCACATCTCTGTATCAAATTATTGTACAATTGTTTTTTGTCACCAAGTTACAGATAAATAGATTATTATTATTATTATTTATTTATCTCTTCACATTTGTCGGGACCCTGGGATTCCGGACCTTTGGAAGGCATACGAGGGGCCGAAGCCAACTCGCAGAGGCCCGTTAGACGTTTTTAATGAAATGAAGCACCAACCGACGATTATCCCTGTTCGGACTATATAAGTGCACCCAAGGACAACCCCCGGTTGGTGTAGGACTATTGCAAGATATGGAAACAAATATATAGGACTATGGATTTGGGTAGCTTAAGTGGACTGGTTAACTAGGACTACGGAAATACTATGGCCCCTGCCTGACCAATGTTTTATATAAAATACACAGATAAAATGGCAGGGGGTGACTTGCACACTCAATAATGGGCCCCCGAAAATGGTCGCTAGCACATAATGTCGAAGTGACAAAGGGGCAACATGTCCTAAGGTGCTTATGAGGAGTGGAGAGGTATCCCACGGCTATCAGGACAATCCCGGAAGTACGGTCAAGATCCCTACCAGCATCTTACTGGAATACTTCCTTCCTCCGAGCACGTTTGCTCTTGCGAATCTCCACTCCAGCCGGCCAATAAAGGCAAGCCAGAGGTGAGGAACAAGACTTCTCCCGGGAGATAGGTTCCGTGGGGTCGCTACTGCCCAACAGCTCGCCACATGCTGCCCTGCGGGTTTTCAGAGCCACGTTAGCCACGCCAGTAATTTCTTATTCGTGTGTCCGCCCCCCACGTGATTAGATGGTCAATCAGGACGTGTGATTGTTTAGGGGGCTTATTATTATTATTATTTCCTTTATTTCATTATTTACATATAAATTACATTTTTAAATATTAGAATATAAAAACATTTAAAAATATAAAAAATAGTAGCCCACTGGTATCGGGAACAGGGTCCAAGCTACCGGCGGTCAGGGCTCCAGAGAGAGGAACCTCCTAACAATGCGAGCCGTGTCCAGAAGTACCGCTTTCTGAATCGAGCCCTTGATCCAGCTGCCCAACGAGAGCCTCCTCAGGTGTTGGTCGAGGCTCTTGGCTATTAAGCCATTGGCTGTCACGACTATCGGCACAATGATCGCTGAGTCCACATCCCACATGTCGACAACCTCGCGAGCCAAGTCTAGATACTTGATTTGTTTATCTTTCTCGGCTTTCACGAGGTTCCCGTCATGCGGTACCGTTATGTCAACAATCATTGCGCGCCGCTCTAATCGATCCACCATCACTATATCAGGCTTATTGGCAACAATAGTCCTGTCAGTGGTGATGGATCGATCCCAGTACAATGTGATATGTCCATTTTCGAGAACTGGGTCGGGCACATACCTGTAGTACGGCACTTCCGATTCTACAAGGCTGTATTTCAGAGCAAGTTGCTGATGGATAATCCTGGCTACAAGGTTGTGTCTATGCAAGTACTCTTCGTTAGCTAGACGAGAACATCCGGAGATAATATGTCTGATTGATTCACCCGGACGGTGGCATGCCCGACAGATGTCAACCGTGCCGTCTTTCACAATAAATCTCCGGTAATTGTTTGTCATCATAACTTCGTCCATAATTGCACAGACAAAACCTTCGGTTTCTCCAAAGAGGTCACCGAAACGCAGCCAGGCTACGGACGCTAGTTGGTCTACATCGGGCCCATGTAGAGCCCGAAAAAAGCGTCCGTGAAGCTCCTTACTCTGCCATACTTCCATGCGATCATTAGTGTCAAGCACTACTGGTTTGCGCCAGTTCTCTTTAGCTAAGGAGAGCGGGGTGAGGCCCTTGTCCACTGTGACCACATCTCGATGCATCCCCACGTCGGCTTCTAAGAAATATTCCCTGAGACTGCATATCTCGCGATTGTGGAGGGTCTTAGCATTTAAAAAGCCTTATTATTATTATTATTAATATTACTTGCCCAATCTAGAGCAATTTACAAGTCATTGTTTCCGGCGATCATCAGCCACTCTGCTAGCTGATACTGGGGCCCACCTAATAACGACACGAAATCTGACAGAGCCACTGAAAGTTACATAGAAGAATCAGTCGAAAATAAAAGTAAGATCACAAATCAAATCAGCAAAAGTATGAACTTGAAACCAACATCGTCTCACCAAGAAGCTTCCACATCTGCAATGGAGCCTCTTGAATCATCAACCGCTGGAGAGATGGCAATCCGTGATGATGAAATGATCCAACAATCGAACACTGCACTAGGATTATCACAGACTATAAGTAAATTATACCCTGCAAAGGCGGTCTTGAATTTTCATAACTGTAGGTAATTTTAACAATCGTTACTTTAGGTAAATTCTTAAGTACTTTACTAAGCTGCGGGGTAATTACGTAACATACTAATAGTAGGAATCGGTTTCATTTTGACAGTTCAACAACATTCATTGCGTTATTTACGTTGTTGAGCAAACAAATTTTTCGAACTTCAATCAATCAATCAATCAATCAGTTTATTTGTGAAACATAGGTATTACATAGGTGTTACATAAATAGGTGGTGCGCTATGTTTTGTCATAATTAAGACATACAAATTTATAAGTGACCCATTAGGTGTCATTACACTATGTCATTAAAAAAAAAAAAAGAATAATCAAATACAATGAGATTAACAAATAGTCATAGTACTTCTTATCAAAAGGTACAAAATGCATTATTTTAATAATTGGTCGTTCAAAAATTCGTCTACATTATAATAACATTTGTCAATTAATAATTTGATAAGAGCTTTTTTAAACTTATTTAATGTCATGTTTTTTATGTCATCAGGAATTTTATTAAACACTTTAGGTGCCATACCAAAAAAACTTTTCCGCATCAATGCGGTCTTACATTTTAGATGACATAGTTTATTTACGTATTGGGCACGCAATGGAGTTTTTTTAGAAGAAGATATTTTTTCAAATAATTGCGTGTTTCTTTTCACAAACAACGCAGTTTCCAATATATATAATGCTGGAAGGGTAAGTATTTTTAAAGACTTAAAATAGGGTCTACAGCTATCCGTTGTTTTTAAATTACACATTGCTCTGACACATCTTTTTTGCATCTTAAATATAAGCACACGGTCAGTCGACTGCCCCCAAAAAATTACGCCATATCGCAAAACAGAAGCTACAAGTCCGTGGTATGCTACCAGTAACGTATCTTTATTCACCTTTTTTGATAATTGAAAGAGTGCATAAGCAGATTTACTCAGGCGTTTACAAAGTTCTTCTATCATGGGTTTCCAAGTAAGCTTACTGTCGATGGTAACACCTAAAAACTTAGCATTATCAACTTCTTCTATTTTGTGGTTATTATAATTTACATGAATATTTGGATGTGGTTGCCGCTGATGAAAGTGCATCACCTTAGTTTTATTTAAATTAATTACAAGATTATTAGTATTCATCCAACGGATAATATTGAGTAGGGATTCATTAATGTCATTTTGATAGGTTGTCACATTATTGCATTTAATAACAGCTGTGCTGTCATCGGCAAATAGGATCATTTTGTGTCGTATTATTTTTGGCAGATCATTTATATATATCAGAAATAATAACGGCCCTAACACGCTACCTTGGGGCACGCCATATCTTACGTGTCTTGGTTTTGATTTATATATGATCTGCATTTTAGTCTTATGACATATTCTAGATATTTCCGTGAATTGATATCTGTCACTAAGGTATGATTCAATGAGTTTCAGAACATTGCCCCTTATGCCATATCCATGTAATTTTTGCAGTAATATCTTGTGATCTACGTAATCAAATGCCTTAGTCATATCAGTAAAGATTGCACATACTGGATTATTTTTGTCAACTGATGTCATAATATGAGATAATAAATCGTACAGTGCCCTATTAATACTATGATTTTTACGAAATCCTTTTTGTTCCTTGCAGAATAGGTTGAACTGTTCAAAGTACATATAAATTGAATTGTAAATTACTTTTTCAAATATTTTTGAAAGTACTGGGAGTTTTGCTATCGGCCTATAGTTTTTTACATCTGTTTTGTCGTTTCTTTTAAATAGAGGTTTAATTATCGCTTTTTTTAGACCTTTCGGAAATATGCCATCAGTGATGCATAAATTAATTATGTGTGCGAGAGGTGGCGCTATAACATCTTTAACATATTTAATAACTCTAGTAGATACACCATCATAACCAATTGTATTTGTATTTTTTAGATTGTCAATTATTTTAATGATGTCGGTCGTCGAAATAGGTAACATAAATAGGGATTGCGCTGTCAAATTTCCAATATTATTTTGCTTAGTCAAATTCATGTCATTTTGTATATTTTTTTCAATTTCGTCAACAAAGTAGTTATTGAATTCATTAGATATGTCAATAGGATTCGTTACAGAGAGTAAAAAGTTCAGAAACAATGGATTAGCAATAGGCTTCAAAATGATTCAGATTGTGATAGATAGTGTGTTACGTAATTAGGGTGCTGGTTTTATTTAAATTACTCGCATTGTTTGAGTAAAGCACTAAAACAGCCGTAGCCCGCAAAGCTCTCGGCCTTCAGGCTTGGTAAAAATAGCAGGCGTTGCTGTTCGCGCCATAAAGGCCTCGACCTTCGGTCTCGGCCCTTATTCCAGCTTCTCTCTCAAGGGCTGCAAGCCTGACCACGCTGTGTTGGCCTGGAGCTGCGCTTTCGGCTATCATCAACGCAGTCATAACAGACGGCGGCAGTAATGTAAAATCAAATCAAGTCAAATCAAATTATTTATTTGCTTAATACAGGTAGGTATAAACCGATTTTACAAATAAATATAAAGTAGTCTATATCATTACCTAATAAGGTGTGCAAATATTTATATTATTGTGTGTGTTGTTTAATGTTATTGTACTATTCTTAGATTATGTCAAACTGTCTGACGGTTGGTAATCTAAAGCTTGGTGATGGTAAAAGTGTATCGAGTCAAACTTGGCCAGTATGTAATTTTTCTAGATGGCGTCACTGGGTTTTTTCTAAGACATTTCTTTTGACAGCCTCTTTATAGTATCGTAATGTCTGTAGGAATTCACACATCATCACAAATTCACTACACCGTACCCGTACAATACAACATAATCCATTGCTTCATAATTTATCCACCTTTTTTCAAATAAGATAACATTTTCATATTATATAAGCTAACAGACTTAAAATAATAATAATAATACATACATGTATTCAAAAAAAAGGGGAAAGATTCATAGGGCATTAAAACATTCGCAGTCAACAGAAAAAGTGCTCAAAAGGCTGGCAGCATAGCCACGTTGTATGGCGATGCTGATTCTTTGGGTAAAAAATAGGCCAGCCCTCCGGTCTCGTAAAGTGTGGACCAACCGCTTAGCGATGTCTTGAAAAACCAAGTGGGCACTAGGACCCCATGGTCCTAGTGTTTCAACCCCAAATGGCTCGAACAGATAATTCTCAATAAGTTTGGATTATTTTCGCCGTTTGAGGTTTTTCGCACCTACAGCAGCCACCCAAGCATAACCTGCTAGGCTGCTTTGCTAGGAAGATGGAATTGCGTAAGAGTGTCGACACATGTTGCATCTCACACCAAAGGCCTGCCTAACTTCCAAGGCATTATGGTCATTCCGTCTGGTCTTTTCCCATCGACGCGTGCCAAGTAGTTGGGTTCTAAAATAGCTGGCACCCTGGCAGTGACAAGAGCACCACAGATGATGTCATTAATGATGGAATACCGTGTTATCCGGCCTTCGCTCTTACTGCAAGATAGGCCATGGTGTCCGAGGCAGCCTCACCGCACTGGCAGCGTTGCGGAGCTCCGCAAGGAGCTCCCAGATGCAGACAAGTGGTGAGCCAAAAGGTGGTGTCACCCAGCATAATATAAATACACGTACTGAAAATGAAATTGTGTTACCCAAATTTAGATTAACTAAATCAAGCAAGTCATTTCTTATAAACAGTATCCGCTTCTATAACAAGTTGCCAAAGTTACTCATAGTTACAGAACTTTGCGATGGAAAGTTCAAAGCCCACATCAAACGTGTCCTTATCAAAAATGCATATTATAAGATTAAAGACTACGTTGAAGACAAGGAAGTTTGGCAATTATTTCTTCTGCACATGTGGCTTCCCTGGTACCTCATTAACGGCATCACTATGTAAATGTCTATTAACTGCTCAAAAATTACGAAGTTTTTGTTCTTTATTTTCTTATTTGACATATTCTTCTCATTATTTGACATTATATATCTCCAATTCTTGTTTCAACTCCTTATTTATGGCTTTTGTAGACAGGATTTTAATTCAGATTTATTACAGTTGTAATGGCACTCATGTCATTTGGTTTAAATAGGCTTTTATTTTTATATAGATTCTTCTATATATTGTGAATGTGAGAACGTAGGTCTTACTTGTAGACTGTAGAATTGTAGACCTTTTCTATTTTGTTGAGTATCTGTTATTTATTGACAGACCTACACTGTCTTCCCATACCTATCAACACTGTAATTTGAAACATTGTAAAAGCCCCTAATTTTTAAAAGAGTAACCATGGAGTTTCTTGCCGGCTCTTCTCCATAGGAAACTACCAATTGGAACCGTGCACCTAGCTTCGGACGTTTCATAAGTGCCCATGTAGGTTTATGTGAAATAAAATATTTTGAATTGATTTGATAATGCTTAAGATAGGTGACGGTAGTGCTTGAAGCCAGAGCCCCAACTCCCAATCATCCACAGCCAGCAGTCGGGCACGTTCACCAGAATTGGCGGACGTGTTGATAAGATTATTCTGTACTAACCTGCAGAGCGGCTCATCTCACTGTCTGGGAAGATGGGTTTACGGGCTGATCTGTATCCGGGTATGCCGCTTTCCAGGCATTCACCGCGTTATTCAAGCACGGCACTACATAAATACATTTAGTTAAAATTCCTCTGTATAAAAATATGCTCTTATCGGGTAATAAATAATTATATTCATGAATTTGACGGAATTAAAGGGATTGATAATGCGAGTGTGTTACGCAATTAGGCGGCAGCTTACTGCTTAACCTGCATGAACGCCTTAGACGATGTTTTTATCAAATTTCTTTTTGATGTATTAACATCTTAGCGCTCGGTCTACGGTAGGGGCTAGCTGGGACTTCGAGCGTCAGACGCGTAAGCGTAAGACTTCGAGCGTCAGATGACGTCAGCTTAAGACCCGTGTCTATGTGAGCGCGTGAACCAAACTGATGCGAGCTCACATGTTTACACATCAATTTTCGTGAGTGCCAAACCAACACACACCGTTTTTTTTTTTTTGCCCACTATACTAATTTGTGTAGGGTAGGTACCACTACCAAAAAGTGAAATAAAAACATGTTTACAAAAGAAAATAACAGACTTCCAAAAAACACAACAAGTTGTCTTTGATTATGTATTTTCGTTTTTGGCCACCGACTTTGAAAATTAAAGTAATTTTTCCCTTTTTGTATTTTTTGGCAGTCGGTTGTTTTTTTTTTTGTAAAATTGTTTTTTAACTTTCACTTTTTGATAGTGGTATAGATCTACCCTACTCAAATTCCTATACCTACCTACCACTACTTGCGATGTATACAACAGTGACAGGAACTTATAATAACATCATGAACACACACAAAGTGGATTAAATAGTTCACACATTTTAGGGTATTGCGAAGTGGTGACTTTGTAGTTACGGGCATTCGAGTGGTTATGGGACCACACACCGCAAGCTTCTTCTCCCAAATGAAAAAAATGTCACGTAAATGGGCTCAGTAATCACGAAGAAATTGATGTAGGTACACACACGATAGAAAAAAAACTCGCGGAATACATTACCGCCCCTTTTTTTAAGTCAGATTACATAAGGACCTTCCTACTCTCTTATATCATGATAAATTAATAACACCGAATTTACATTCAGAACCTTTTATTCGACGAGTTTCTTCAAAAGAAATTATGATACCTTAACAGATAAAGGTTTCCAAAGAATTAGGTTCAAAAAGAGTTTAATAAAAGGTCTTGATCACTGAAATATCTTTTTTGTACGTCGGCGTCAATTCAGTGATGTGAAGTGATAATGGTCTAACACATTACAATTTTGACTCCGTGACGATGAGTTTAAGTTTTTCCATTTTTCTTTGAGCCGAAGTTTAATGAAAGAACATTAAATAAGTATTACTTGCTCACTTTATTTTTCTACATCATTTATTTTTCAAGAAAATAATGAAATCATTACTCTTTTAGCGAGCTGTATTTTTAAAACTAGCATCGCACCCCGTATTACCCATTGTATAATAATATACTTCCACCATGGCATTACCTAGGTTAGCAGGGTTTCGACCAGAGGTTATTACTCCTAAATCTAGGGTTTTTTTTGAAAAAGGAAATAGTACTCACCTATTTATTTATGAAAAAAAAAACGAAATATAGAAAAATTACGATTGAAATGTTTAATTTTAAGAAATATCCAAATAAAAACGCCGCCGGGTGCCTTTTGAAAAACGAGTTTTATTGAGTGTCCATTCCGCTCACGTTTCAGATATTTAGATCACTGACATCAGTGCTTTATTTTGTAATCGCAATTATTCGATTTGATTCGACAAGTAATAATTGATGATAATATCGGTTAATAAACTATTTTTTTAGATCATTGATAGCGGTTGATTGATTACATAGGGGCTCGTGGCTAATTAATAATAGCTGCACGGGTCGATCGCTCAAGTTAAGCTACGCTTGCCGCGGTCGGTCTGTGGATGGGTGACCAATGTGACCATCTTTACATTATACCGAGACCGAGGCACGGCGGGTGCCTCGGAAAGCCTCTTAAGCCGTTGTTCCCGAATGTCATTCGTGAATCTTTACACGGCAGCGGTTACGGGTAGTCAGAAGCCGAAAAAGTCTGACAACCAGTCTTACCAAGGGATGTCGGACTACCCAGTAACTGGGTTGTGGAGGTCAGATAGGCAGTTGATTGGGCTCAATCGGACTTTATGATAAATGAAACAGTGGACTGTATTAAAATAGGTGTAATACCATAATTTTCAATAGAATAAAGAAATACCCGTAGTGGCGCGCGTCTGAGAACTGAGTGGTGTGGAGGGCGTGCAGCGATCGTCGCGCACAGGTACACCCCACACCTTTCCGCCGTCAATCACGCGCATATGTGGTGCACCAACAGCAGTCGTTCTATGTGAAATACTCAGCTGCATCCGGTGACACTGGAAGCCGACCCCAATATAGTTGGGAATGGGCTAGGCAGATGATGATTTTTAGATTCATTTATTGGTACAAAAAATCTTAAATCAATCCCACCAAAAACATTTCATGTAAAATGTTGCCAAGACGACCACATAAGGTTTGCCCTGTGAAAAAGATATCAGATCTCATGTAGAGCCAAGCTTCTGAATCTACACGGCCTAACTCTACCGACCATTACTTCCCAAATTCTACATATCAGTAAAAATGTATGGCTTCGCCGTTTCGCTACCGTCGTGGAGGTGATGCGAATATTTAGTTTCTGAAGTAAGTAACGAAACAGCCAAGTCATACATTTTTACTGATATGTAGAATTTGTGAAGTTCGAGATTTCTCCAGACAGTTTTCGTCTCTATACGCGCGGTATAAAAGCCACGCTAACCGCAGCGACCGACAGTTCGGTTTTAATTTGAGTGAAGTGTCAATAGTTCAAGTGTAGATTTTAACTCGACTAGCCGGTGTCATATACACACCACCACCATATGTGTCGGTCCACATTCAACGTAGATTTCCCGTCGAGTGCCGTGTATAATTGTGTTGTGAAATCGTAAGTAAAACTCTGTTATTAATAAGTGTTTCCCTACTTACTTAATCAATTATTTTTGGTAATTTAAAAAGGATTGGTAATTTAAGTAGGTTCTGTAATTGTTTTTAGGTGCTGTGTTAATCCTAGCCAGGATTGGAACGCAACATGGATAAGCCAGGGCCTAGTAAAAAACGTAAGGTTAAAGATGAAAATCGGCAGTTTCAAGAAATTTGGACTGAGAAATACTTTTTTGTATGGTTATAACAAAGTCGTTTGTTTAATTTGCAAGAATTCTGTTGCGATTGCAAAGGAATATAATGTAAAAAAGCACTATGAAACGCAGCATCCTACTTTTACCAAGTTTACAGGCGAATTAAGAAAGCAAAAAATGTTGTCTTTAAAACGGGAGCTTATTGGTCAGCAAGCTATGTTTACAAAACCCATTCAAGATTCAGAAACAGCTACAGAAGTTAGCTAAGAAATTTCTCGAATGATAGCAAAGCGAAGTCGCCCCTTCAATGATGGGGATTTTGTAAAAGAATGCATAGAAATTGCCGCCAAGAAAGTGTGTCCAGAAGCAGCAAAAAAGTTTGAGAAAATTCCACTGAATCATATGACTATCCAAAGACGAATTATGTCTTTGTCAGGTAATATTGCGGAACAAATAAATGAAAAAACTAAGATCATTGAATTTTTTTCATTAGCACTCGACGAATCCACTGATATTAGTTCCACAGCTCAACTTCTCATATTCAAACGAGGTGTTACTCAAGATTTTGAAGTCTTAGAAGAGTTATTAGGAATGTGATCATTGAAAGGTCAAATCAGAGGAGTTGATATACTCAGTGTACTTTTGGATGAGTGTTCAAAAACTGATTTGGACTTATCAAAATTATCGGGAGTTGCGACTGACGGTGCTCCTTCGATGATTGGTGTCAATTCTGGGCTAGTTACTTTGCTGAAAAAGCATCTGCAAGAAAAACACATAAACGCTGAAGATCTCATGCAGTTTCACTGCATTATACACCAAGAAGCTCTCAAAATTGAATTTCAAAATGTCACGAAAGTGGTAGTTCCGACTGTAAATTTCATAAAATCACGAGGACTCAATCACAGGAAATTCAAACAATTCCTTGATGACATCGAAAGCAAATATGGAGATTTACTGTATTATACAGAAGTAAGGTGGCTAAGTAGTGGATTGACAATGGAACGATTTCTTTTAATAGAAGAAATTGGAATATTTCTGGCGGAAAAGCAAAGGGATGTCCCGGAACTTAAAAATCCTGATTGGTTGTGTGATTTGGCTTTTTTAGTTGACATTACAAATCATTTGAATGTCTTGAACACACGGCTTCAAGGCAAAAATCAACTGATATCCCAGCTCTACGCTCATGTATCATCCTTTCAATGCAAGCTGACACTTTTCAGATCGCAATTGAATTCTGGAAATTACAATCATTTTCAGAATTATAAGAAAATGGCTGAAAAATTCAACAAAACTGCGATTAATTTCAGTTATGTAGAAAAGCTAGATATTTTGATTCAATCTTTTCAAGACAGATTTTCGGAGTTTAAAAAAGTGAAACCTCTGTTGGACATATACAGCAATCCTTTCACGATTTCAGTTGAAAATGCGCCAGAGTCAACGCAGTTAGAAATTATCGACATTCAAAACGACCAAGATTTACGCAACAAATTCAACGAAGGAGACTTGCTGAACTTTTACCGCTGCATTGATAAAAATACGTACAAATAGTTGCGCATAAACGCTCTGAAATGTGCCAGCTTATTTGGTTCTACCTATGTATGTGAACAAACCACTTCAATACTAAATAATAATAAAACAAAAAATCGAAACCGCCTTGCAAACGAAAGTTTGGAAGCAGTTTTACGTGTTGCTACAAGTAAATTTGAGCCAAATATAAAAAAGATTGTAAGCACTATGCAGTGCCACGCTTCAAATTAATAAATTCTTTTTCAATTTTAATACATTATTATCAATTCTTTATTGTCTTTAATTACCTATACTTCTGGCGGCCCGCCATCAGTTCATAATTTGCCCGAGTGGCCCCTAGTCTTAATAAGTCTGTGCATCCCTGTTGTAAAGTAATGTCTAACGCGAACACAAAAACGATAATCACGCAAGAACTGTCGGGCGTATTTTCATGAAATCTACACCATCTAAAAGACAATTTATTTACCCAAATTTTTGTATACGGCTTTTATTTGTATTGTGTTTGATAAATTAAGGTGGGTTGTTTTTGCAAATAAACTTGATGCGCGTTGAAGCGGGGGCTCTTGCGAGCGACGGGCAGCAGTGCATCGCTGACTAATGTCCGGGTAGACGCTAACGGTCTGTGCAATTTTATTCGCTTAAAGGTTTCGCATGCTCCTCTCACTTGCTCAAGGTCGCTGGCACTTATTGTCGCCTTAAGTATCTACTGCAAGCGCTGGGCGCGTTTAAAGTACCGGATTCTAGAATCATGTACCTACTGAATCCATGGTTACAGTTAGTTTGTCAACGTCTCTGCCACTATGTATAATGGGGTAGACGCTACATGAGAAAATAAGAAGCAATATTGAATTTTACTATTGTCAAGAGACCATGGTTACTTTTACGTACCTACCACAAAACTGTTGTATTATGGAAACAATCACCGCATATTCTATTTTGAAACTAATTCTAAATTCACTTGAGTGACCGAATGCAACTAGAGACAAAATATTGAAAAAAAACGGGGCAGTCTTTGGGTACTGCCGATAGAAGTGAAAACTAAGTAACTTGTAAATCCGCTCATGGGAAGCGTGCGGTGACGATCACGCTTTTTGTTCAGTCAAAAAGTGCTCAAAACGCCTAAAGAAGTTTTCACTTCAAAAAATTTGAAATGTAAGGGTAAATTAGGGTACTTTCTAAACCATTCCTTTCCATACGAAACTGTCGTTTGGAAGTGGCACCTAGAATCAATTATTTTCAACCAAGGCTGCATGCTTTTGCTAGATGCAAGAGGAACTACTGAAAGTCGAAAACGCAAGCCTACGAGTGTGCGACATAGGCTATTCGGATGCTGGAACTGATCATGCATGACAGCCTTTAGGGAGTGCAAATCATAGTTGTGAAGTTTATTACCGCGATGTACGTTACTGCGAAAGATTCCTATTGCGACGTACGTTCTCGCGAAATTTCTTTACTGCGATGTACTTTACTGCGAAAGTTTACCTTTGCGACATACGTTGCCGCGAAAGTTCTTTACTGCGATGATTGCAGTTTCGATAGCACGCTATTGTGATGGGGGCGCTATTCTGAGAAGCATGGCCCTGCGATGCACGTAGGCGTAGTCGACGGAGCCCTGTTACGCGGGCCCTACTTCTGAATGGTTTAAAAAAAATAACCACGAAGGGGATGGCGGGACTTTGTTCGTTCGCTCCATAGACCCCGCCATCCCCTTCAAACCTAACCTGTTCGAGTTGGGGTGCCCCAACTCCCGAGCTCGCTTCGAAATTATTTCTAAGTCCTCGGTCCATAGGTACTTACACAGTGTGATGGTCTGTATCCGTCTGGTCTTATATCCGTCTGACTTTCAAAGGGTGCTTCACCAAATCCGTGCAATTCAGCATGGCTTCATTAGCTTCATTTTCTTTGAAAGGTCGTTAAAATAAGCTAGAAAAACGTTCACACCCATTCATAGCGTATTTGTACACTTAGTTACCACAACAAAAGCGCGCGTCGCTTCTTGAGATAAAAATACTGTGAGTTTATTTAAATGCCTTTGGCTCCTACGCAATTCAGGTAGATACTGATGTTACAAAAGCGGTTCTTTCGAATAAAAAATCTTTGAGACTTCGATAGGAAGACTATTCAAACAATTTATGGAATCAGTTTCGCTTGTACAAAACTAGGCGTTACCCGCGACTTAATCTGCGATCCAAGATAAAAAGTAACCCATGTCTTTCTCTAGGTCATGGACTAGTCATGTGCCAAATTCCATCCAAATACGTTCAGCCGTTTCCCCGTGAAAGCGTAAGAAACAAACATACTTTCGTATTTTTTTAATACTCGCTGTTGCCCGCGACTTCGTCTGCGATCCAGGATAAAAAGTAGCCTACGTATTTCTCTGGGTCATGGTCTAGCTTTGTGCCAAATTTCATCCAAATCAGTTCAGCCTTTTTAGCGTAAAAGCGTAACAAACAAACTTACTTTCACATTTATGTCATATTAGTTAGGATTAGGATACGTGAAAGATATATAATAAGTAAGTACCTAGGTACCTACCTGCTAAATTAATTTAGTATTTGAATTGTTTTTGTCTATTTATTACGGACGCTTTTAACTTTCTGCATCGTTCTCACATGTATAAATTAAATTCAGTAGTGTTTACAGAAGTCCTTTCATTGTACAGCTCATGAAGCCGTGTTCTACTTTTATGAATACCAATGGTAGCCCAATCGCTGAAAGATGCGTAACTATTAACCGAGATAGTATTGGGTATAAATGTAGAATCAAATTGTTTACAGTATAAATTAAAGAAATCATCATGTCAATCAGCATGAAAACACAAAACTGATAATTGATTAATGATTTTTACTTTAAAAACTTCCAAGCGACTTGCAGTTTTGCGGTTAACAGTAATATCCTTTTTAGCCACTTTGATGTTTTGGTTTTGGATAGTAATCCTTTGCCCGCAATGATCAGAATCTAGTAAATTTATAATTTCTTTGTGGCTTGGTATAACATCTGTATAAATATTATCTAGGCATGTTGCACTGGGCACGCCACAATTGCGGCGGTAAGTCCCCTCTTTGAGCAGTGGCTTGAGAGGCGCCACGGCGTCCTCACCTTCCGCCTGACGCCGGTCCTCACCGGACATGGCTGTTTCGGGAGGTTCCTGTTTCGGATAAGGCGGGAGGAAACGCCCGGGTGTTGGCATTGTGTGGATCGACCGGAGGACACGGTGGAGCATACGGTGGAGGTCTGCCCAGCTTGGGTGGAGCACCGCCGTGTCCTCGTGGCGGCGATCGGCGGCGGCGATCTCTCGCGTCCGGCCCTGGTACAGGCCATGGTACGGAGCGAGAGGGAATGGGAAGCCGTCACCTCCTTCTGTGAAGCAGTAATGCTCGCGAAGGAGGAGGCGGAGCGCGTGAGGGTACGGCAATCGTTGCGCCCTCACGCCCCTAGTCGCCGCAGAAGGAGACACCCTGGGCGTCGGGAGTCAATTGCCGACTCCCGGCCACCGTAGGCGCGGGCTTGCGGACGGCGAGCAATGGGCAGCTCGCCGTCCGGTAAGGACCAGGCCCGGGTCGACGGTGCGTCGTGTTCTACGCGCGCCTCAAAGAGATGTCAGCATCATTGAAGGGGTCCAATAAGGCCGATGCCTGCCGGGGTCGCGGATTGTTCGAAAGAGTTACCGTGGCCCTGGCGCACAGGCAAGTGAAGGAACACGGGTGGGTTTTAGTCAGTAAGAGTCTGACACGCCCTTCCGCTCCGCCCAGAGCGGGAGAGGTCATTTGATGATTTCCCACCCAAAAAAAAAAAAGGCATGTTGCACTAGTAGGGGTTATTCTTGTAGGCTCCAAAAATAGGTTTACAAGATTGTAGGACTGAAAGAGACTTAATATTTTACTACAAGAACCCGAGTTTTCTAATAAATTAACATTAAAATCACCGCAAGTGATAATGGACTTGTTCGAGTTACAAATCTTGTTTAACACTTCATCCATTACCTTTTCAAAGCAGTCATACACTCTTGAGGGGGGTCTGTACACACTTAATACAATAAACTGCTCCAATTCTATACAGGCTATCTCAACTGTTCGCTCAACAGATAGGCTCACAATATCCTTACGTTCTTTATATTTAAGCTGATTACTTACTAAAATTCAAGAGCCACCATGTATAGCATTTACTCTGCTGAACGAACTACCAACTTGGTGATTATTAAAGTTGAACAAGAACTGGTGGCTTTTAAGCCAATGTTCTGTTATACAAAGAATATCAATACTGTTAAAATTCATAAATAATTCTATTTCTAAATCTTTGTTCATAAATCCTTGAATGTTTTGATGCACCAGGTTGATACTATTTACTGATTTTAAACTCTTATTTGATTTTGTTTTATTTCTACAATTCTGTACATTATTGCTAGAGGTTGCCTCTATTGTCTTAACTTCTAATTTGAATTATTATCAATGTCAACTTTTGATACCAAATTATTGGGTGAATTATTTAATAATTCATAGCTTTGCTCAATAAGAGCAATTTGTTTAGCCAACTTCTTGGCTGTCAAATGCTGCTGGCTGGAATCATCCCAATCAGTTCCATCCAAATCATCTAGACAAAAGGTCTGAGCTAACCCAAAAAAAACACATACTACAGTCGAATTGAGAACCTCGTCCTTTTTTTGAAGTCGGTTAAAAATGAAAGCCATTGCTACTGTGTGTTACGCAATTACCCGCAGGTATTGCGGACCCAAAAGGCTCTAAGTCAAACACAAACTCGGGTTTTAGCCACGGTGTAGGTACAACTATCTGTTCAAATACATTGTGTACACATTGGTGTTTCTCGTCTCAGATTTCGACGAATTTGTAAACATTAATTCGTCTTGTTGCATGCGGGGATAACCGGGCGAATGGCAAGGTCAGCTGTTTCCATGAGATGTGGTAAATACATAAGGGAATACAAATAGACCAGATAGAATCTAGGGACTTACCACCTTTTTATCTTCTACGATTTTGTTTTACATACTAGGTATACTTATATAGAAAAGAAAATACTTAGTCAATGGCAGAAAATCCGTACAGCCCACTCTAGCCCTTCTGGCCCGATAAAGGAGACGTTGCTGGTGTACAAATAATGAATGGCAGACCTTAATGAAACCCTTGTTTCCAGTTGTTGTTATTTTCAATTAGACAAATATCAACTTTATTCTGACACTAAACGCTCATAGGCGTAAATCAATAGAACTTATATTGTGTTTCGTTCAGTGTCCATATACCGATTAAGGGCTTGTAGTTGTACTACCTCAGATTGCGAAAATTGTCTTAGCATGAATGGCTGTAGTTTCATCAGTACTGTAGACTTAATTTTACTGTACACTTTGAAATTTATATAGATACAGTAAAGTTAAGGACAACTACTAATGTACTGTCTGTTGCGAATACACGATTGCATACAATTTTCTCGATACAAAGAAAGGACCATGGGTGATTTTTTATGGACTCCATCCCCACCCTTCAACAGTCATAGGATACATGTCAATATGTTTATAAGAATACAAAAAAAGACTTACTGTCTTGTTCAACTGCAAAATCGATGGGATTTAAATAAAAAATAGCTATTTGGTTCGGCTAACCTAACCTTTTTTTTTTTAAACCGGTATTGTAAATCCTCATGGATGGCCCCCACCCTGTGGGGGCGGAGGGATCTGTCAGACTCTTACTGACTAAAAACCACCCCGGTGTTTCATTTCACACCTGCGCCGGGGGTCACGAGAACGTACGAATCTTCCGTGACCCCCTACTGGTGCCGGCCCGCCTCTGTGGCCCCGTCCGGTCGAGCGGGGGGAGTGAGGTGTTTGATTCCCCCCGCGACATCTAAGACGGGCGCGCGTGGAACCATGCCCCGAGAGCACCTGCGTCGCTCGAAACGACAGGGAGCCGTGCCTCCTCCCGAGCCATTCGTCGAGCACTGGTCGGATCGCCCCAACGGTAGCGAGTTAGGGCGCAAAAGCCTGTCTCGCAACTCCGTCACCAGGACTCTGAGGTACAACCTCCTACAGGCGGTGTTCGGGCCACCTAGATTGGGAAGCAGCATTGCAAGCGCGCCCGCCTCACCCATCAACTTGGGTGCCAGCTGCTGAAAGTGGGGGCCAAAGTCCCACCGGCTGTCGAGCACCAGTCCCATGTACTTCATGGTAGTCAGCAAGTTGGGCCCTCCCGACCATGATGTGTGATCCCAGCGTCGGCGCCCGCCGGGGACCGTAAAAGACCACAGCTTCCGACTTGTTGAGGGCCACCTCCACGCCCAGGCACCGTATGTGGCCCACAACCTGCGTGACCACAGCTGTCGCCAACAACGCTGCCTCCCTGTGCGAGCTCTCCCGGGCCGTGACCACCGTGTCGTCCGCGAAACACGTCAGGTCCACTCCCGGTTGGAGCTCGCTCTTCAGCACCCAGTCATACCCGATGTTCCACAGGAGCGGGCCTACGACTGAGCCCTGTGGAACACCGCACGACATGTCGCGCCGGCCGCAGCCGTAGACGACATATTCTTGTGATTGGGTAAATTGTGCAGAAGATCACAGAAAACAGCTAGATAGGTTAGGCTAACATAACCTAACAAAGGTACCAGAAAAAAAAATGTCCCTGTTAAAAGAAAGGTTACGAGTATCTATCTTAATGAGAACCATAGTTAGATTGTTATATTCTATTCCTCTTATTTGCACGCGAAGAAAATATAATGTAAAATAATGCTAATATTTATTTTAAAAATAATATTCCAGATCATGTATGAAGAATGTCGCCATAGTAAAAAAGTATCTAACCTACCAGACGCTTGGAATGACACTTGTTTCAAATCTGTTGGAGGGTGGGGACGTTTTTTCCCAATGTCCTTTCAAAGTTACCTCTAAACCGTACATCAAATGGATAATATTCAATGAAAATTTTCAAATTAGGTCATGAAACTTTGTATGCTAATCGAACTATGCATAAACCAGGTACCATCTGTTCGTTTTCCTTTTTTTACCGTTTTATTAAACGTAAAAAGATGAGATCGGAAATATCAAGTTTTATAACCACTCACACCTTGGACCGCCCTGCCGCCCGGCCCCCGGCAGGACCCCGATACAGTACTTGTCAGTACCGCTTCGGCTATCAAACGGGGAACCTGTGTCACTTCACTTGCACTCAAAAGACCCGATTGACAACGTTTTATGTTCTGAAGAAATTATATATTAAAGTAAAATGAAATTAAGGAGTAAAAATAAGGCACCCGTATTTTTATTTCTTCCAAATGTTGTAGTTTGCCATTTTTTTTTTAATTTTTGGAAGTGGGGGCGAAATATGAATTTCAGCTGAACTATTACAAGCCCTTAAGTTGATTTCAGAGTCTTCTTTTCGAGTCCATGGAAAATGTACCTACAAAATTGTTTCGTAGTCAAATACATTGTAGATAAAAAAAAAAAAAGAACTTTATGTGCGGTTTTAAAGATTTTTTCCAAATAACCATGCTTGTTTAGGTACATAAATTGTAAACACAGTTTAGTCGTTTTTTATAGTAGTTTCGTTTGATACATCTTCAACTTCTTGAATAGAATAGAATAGTTTTTTTTTTTTTTTTGGATATCTTTGTAGCACTAACTCGCTGTTGTCCATCCTTTTGACGTCATCCCCTAAATGACGTCAGAAGGATGCCCCTGAAAGTTTCAAATTGGCGAGAGGGCAGTACTATAGTTGTCGCGTTTTAGCATGGCAACAGCGGTCATTACCCTTTCCCTAATGTCTCAAACTTAAACTCAAAGGATTTGTTTGAAATAAACCAATTACAGGCTCCTTTGAATTGTCAAGGGCTCGGTCAGTCAGAAAGATGAAGCTAGTTGCCCATTCCAAAGCATAGTAGGTACCAATGGAGAAGAACGGGTAAGAAACTTCACAGACACTTTTTTAAATCATTAAGTGGTTACATCATTCACGTTGAAATTATGCATGTGAGGACGACGCAGAACGTTAAAAGCGTCCATAATAAAAATACAAAAACAATTCAAATATTAAATTAAATTAAAATAAGCGTGTTTCCGTAGGAACCCAACCAATTAACTATTCGTACGTACTCTGTACCGGGTATAAGATGAAACGCGTTCACAATTTGGGACGGGCACCGAATTTTGTTTTCTCACAAAAATTACGAATACTAAAATACATTAAGGTATCTCATTTAAAATCTGTTGTCCCTAATTGGACCCGACATGAACAGAAATGGTTATAAATGTGCCGTAGCATTTATATTTCTCTCTGTTACATTCGCAGGAAACCTGGCACGTATTGTTTTAAAATATAAAGGATAATGATCCGTTTTGCATGAAATGTTAATTGGAATTGAACCGTTGTACTATGTCATTAAATTCATTTTGTTTCGTTTTATTTCTGGTTATATTTCGACTGTTTAGTTATGTTTAAGAGCTGGTTAAAATATAGAGTTAAAAAAACTAAAACCCAA
Organism: Griposia aprilina; assembly: GCA_916610205.1. Classification (NCBI taxonomy): domain Eukaryota; kingdom Metazoa; phylum Arthropoda; class Insecta; order Lepidoptera; family Noctuidae; genus Griposia; species Griposia aprilina. Next base: position 17,589,930 of record OU744302.1, read on the forward strand.
TAGCGACAAAAGCAATACGTCATTATCAAAAACGGAGTCACATGTATAATTTGTACAAATGACATACGTGTGACTCCGGTTATACGAAAACCGATTTTATTTTGTTACGATGTCTTGTATATATACATTTTTTACTGTCTTTTTTGTCGTATTTGGGTTTTAGTTTTAGAAAGAAGTTCCATACGCGATACTCGTACGCTCACACACACTAGTACATAATAGAAAGAGAGAGAGAGAGTCGCGTGGAGGGGGCATAACTCCCACTAACGCACTAGTTTTTTTTTACTTTCTTTTTTATTTCAATTATTTTGGGGTTAGGGATAATTGAGGGTAAGTAGCAAATTGAATTGGATACCTATGATTTTTTAAGCAGCCTACATAACATTGTAGATGGGTTTTTAACTTTTTAGTATTATTGAGAACAGTCAGAGTGAAATATAATTATTTTATTCTTACATAAATGGGTTTTAGATTATGTATAATTATAGATAACCAATATATTTTCGGAAAGTACTTCTTAAGACCTTTTATTAGATACAAAACACATTATTTTTTTTGGTAACTCGTAGTTTAGGAGTTATAAGGGAACAGATATATATCACAATACTCCTTTAGGTTTGCCGTAGTCCGGTAAAAAGGTATTGCAACGAGATCATAACCTAGTAATTTAATTTATTAGTATAAATCGTAACATCTCTCACTGTTTCGAATGGGGACTAAAAATTGCGGATCACACATAGTGCGAATTTCACCAATGAAACTGAACGCGATCAGCACATCTAAACTGCGTTCAAGAGCTGTCAGTTTCAATATTCCAGAGAAAATAATGACACTGACAACTCTTAAACGATCAGTACCTACAAACTGCGGTCAAGAGCTGTCAGTGTCAATATTCCAGGGGCCGTTGTTCCAGCGTGAAAGCGAGACGCCGCTATATATGACCGATAGCACTATCCCTTTTTCGCAATGGAACCATGATGGTATCGGCACGTCATAGTACGGCTACAGAGGAAGTAATGACACCGCCAGCTCTTAAATGATCAGCACATTTAGACTGCGTTCAATAGCTGTCAGTGTCAATACCAGAGGAAATAATGACACTGAGAGCTTTTAAACGTAGGCTATGTGCTGATCGCGTTCAGTTTCATTGATGAAATTTGCCCTTACAATGGCATTTTGACAATTCAACCACATTCATTGCGTTATTCACGTTGTCGAACAGACCAATTTTTCACACTTACCACAAGAAGCATTGGATTAGGAATTTCTCTTAAAATCCTTTGGATTGTCATTGAATGTGTTTAGATCTGTACGCAATTGGGAAGCTGGACCCCATATTCTGATTCGTGGAGCAGAAGATAGCAAAACATCCTAATTTACACTCATTTTACATTACATAGTACCTAAATTCACACAAAATATCCTACAAAGAACATAAATCGTGAGCATAAAATAATCAATGTCAAATTACTATCCTGTTAGTTCTTTTCCACAATCCTATTTCTGTCCTTTTCACTCATGACGTCAAAGTTCACGGGCATAGAATATTGATGAACGAAATGTATCGGAAACGAGCCAGAGATAAACAATGTTGGTCCATAAGTTTGCTTCTCTTTGGATCTTGCCATCATCAATCTTGCTTGAAAAACAATGCTGCCAAGTGTTATTTTCTGTTGGATTTGTTTTTGTTTAAATCATTTCATTCTACTGTAGGTACACCTCTGCTAACCCTTCGGGGATTACAGACGTGATTTTAAATGTATTTTGTGTTAACTTCCTTCTTCCTTTGGTGACTTTTAGGGCCCATTCACACGTACCACAACCACACCACACCACAACCACAACACGTGGTTGGGCGCTTATTTGTATGAAAATTTGCTTGACCACATTTTGTCGCTGCGATGTGGTGTGGTTGTGATACGTGTGAATGGGCCCTTAGAAGAGCAATGCCTCTTTGGTCAAGTGGTCGCAAGCACTACTGGTGAGCATGAGGTCCTGGGTTCGATTTTCAGGTAGTAGTATTTTTATCTATCCACTCATTTATTTAAAGTAAAGTAAAGTAAAAATTCATTTATTTTCCACACTAATCTAAGCACAGTATAGGTACATAAAATAAATGGAGTGGACTGGAGCCTAAACTAGGGCAGCCCTGTATTTCAGGACTCCAGGTCTTCCTCCCGCGGCGAGTAAGTTGATACAAATTACAACTAGAGGTGTAGTTAATTAACAAATATATTGTTTGTGTTTGAGTGAGTGAGTGTGTATGTTGTGAGTGTGTTCGTGCGTGTGTGTGTTGTGTGTGTGATGAGTGAGAGTACAGTTGCGCGGATCTGTGTTTGTGGGAGTATGTATATAAATGTATGCGTGGTTATGGATAAGTGTGTTTTGATTGCTCTTGATTTACTGCAGACAGAACAGAGATGTTATTTAGTAATTATAAGTAAGGATTCCGTATCATTGTAATTTAAATTCAGAAGATATTTTTGTATAATAGATTTACATTCATGCGTGAGTTTTGGGAATATATTTAAAAGAGAATTGAGTTTATTATATAGATAAGGAGCAAGGAAGCATGAGTGTCTCGTGAAGAAAGCCGTGTTGTGTTTAGTTGCCTTGCATATTCTGTTATTTCTTCGTGCAGGATATGTTGACTTAGCATCGTAAGTTAGTTCTTTATGCTTGCGTAGTGTGGTGTGAAGGATGAATAGTTGCCTCACTGTCAAGACATTGCAGTCCTTATATAGGCTCATCGTGGGATAACGAAAGGGTTTTCTGAGCATTACTTTGAGTAATGATCTTTGTGCGCGTTCAACTTTTATGATTTTTGTCTTGCAGGTCCCACCCCATACCGGAATACAATAACCCAAGATTGATTGAACCAAGGCAAAGTAAACCGTTTTTAACATTTTCAATTTGAGTACATTTCTGAGCTTTCCAAAAATCCATATCATTTTACGCGTACGTGCAGACAGTATATCCAGTTGTGCATGCCATGAAAGGGTATCATCTATTTGAGTGCCGAGATATCTAATATTGGTGGTTTTTACTATTGGTGCGCAGGAGCATGTTAATGACTGGGTATTATTACAAATATGTGCTTTTAAAGCGAAGTTATTTGGTTGTGTTGTTTTATTCATCGAAAATGTTATATATTTTGTTTTATTGACATTTAATGTTAGTAGATTTTTATTTAACCACAGGGATGCCTGACGAAGTCCTTTTTCGGCAAGGTACCGTGCCTCAGCCCAGGAATCTCCCTGAAATATGAGCGCAGTGTCATCCGCGTATGCGAATATTTTTCCCTTTGGCGGGTCATATTGGCAAAGTTCGTTGATATATATCAGGAAGAGCCCTGGGCCAAGAACGCTTCCCTGGGGAACTCCACAGGTGATGGGGAGGGGGCAGCTAATGTAGTCGCCTATTTTCACAGATTGGTACCTGTTGGTGAGAAAATCTTTCACGAGTTGCAGAGGTAGGCCGCGTATGCCGATCGCTTCAAGTTTCGTCAGAAGTAGGTTAATTGAAATAGTATCGAAGGCCTTGGCTAGATCCATAAAAACTCCGACACATTTCCGACCCCGGTCCAAGTTACTTGCTACAAAATTTGTAAGCTGTATCGCCGCATCTTCTGCAGATTTGTTAGGTTGAAAACCATATTGAGAATCTGATATAATATGTTCTTGTTTTAGAAAACTCATTAGGCGTTTGTTGATAAGCTTTTCAAATATTTTAGACATTGCAGGCAAGACCGAAATCGGACGATAGTTCTCGACACTGCTCCTAGACCCACTTTTATGAATAGGATGTATTAGTGAATGCTTGAAGCAGTTTGGAAAAATACCTTTGTTAATACACAGGTTGAAAATATGAGTCAGTAAGGGGCTTATTACATTTTTTATGCGTTTTAGGAATGTGGTAGGTATGCCATCATATCCAGTAGCGGAGTCATTTTTAAGATTTTGAATTAATGACTCGACTTCGGTATTATCTGTTTCCAGCAGTACTATTGATTTTAAGTTACGATCTGTTTTAATATTACATTTTATTTTAGATGTATCGAAGGATTTAGTGATAGTGTCTACAAGTGTTTGTCCAGTACTTACAAAGTATTGATTTATCTTATCTATGGATTGCTGGCTTAAACATAAAGGACCAAAAGGCAATAAAAATAAAACACATAATTGACCGAGCGAGCGCGGAGCGCGATCGAAGCGTCTCCATTTCAGCTTAGGCAAAAATGCTTTCGCATGTCAGGATATCCGGCTGTTCTCCTCTACAGGTTGCATTTCTCAACCAATTCTCGTGAAATTTTAACCGACTTCACAAAAAGGAGGAGGTTCTCAATTCGTCTGTATGATGTGTGTTAGCTCATAACTTTTTTCTGGGTGAACCGATTTGGATGATTTTTTTATTATTTGATTGCTGGTGCTTCACATGTGGTTCCATTTAAATTTGATCAGGGTCTGACAAGTAGTTTTTGAGTTATCCTTAATACTGCATATTTTTTCCACTTAGTTTATATTGATGATGTGTTGATAATTTGCTGTCACTGTTATTTACATACCAATTAGTGGAATACGAATTTGTGTGGGGTAGGTACCGCAACTAAAAAGTGAAAAATAAAAACTTTTTTACAAAAAAACAACCGACTTCCAAAAAAAAACACTAAAAGACGTGAAAAATTACTTTTATTTCGGAAGTCGGTGGCCAAAACGAAAATACAAAACCAAAGGCAGCGACTTCCGAAATAAAAGTTATTTTTCACGTCTTTTAGTGTATTTTTTGGATGTCGGTTGTTTTTTTTTGTGAGCAGGTTTGATCATTAAATAGAATATATTTTTTGATTTCGTTTTGCCAATTTTTTCAAAATGGCCGAGTTTATGGGGGTTGACTACGTAAAAAAAAACATATTTCAGCCATTTCGCGCTCGTCGAGCGCGCTTTTTGTTTTAAGGTGAGCATTTATTCAGTTTTAAGCTATGCAAAGACAGATATTTACGTAATTTTGTTAAAAAAAAGTGTGGCAACTTCTCAGCACCTAAAAGCAGCCTTTCGTAGAACAATATTAAAGTTGAAAATGGTCTGAAGCACCTAAAAGGTAAATTTCTCCAATAACCACCGCAGAGGTTCTATTGTCTTTCATTAACTCTAAACAGTTAATGGGCTTACCAGCTGGGGCGGTTTTTGCACTAGTCTTATCTATTTGAATTTGTAAAGGCACACAAACCATTTCATCATCACAAACAATACCTACTTGTTAACTTCAATATTTGCTTGAAATAAATCAAAGACCCACAAACTGGATTGAGTCTGACAAGTTTGTCTACCTACCTTGTCTGTCAATTAATGCTAGACTAGCACTGTTCGTGTATTATTTGTTTAGGATCATTTCTAATTTTCACATTGTAGGTATACCGTGCTGTTATTGAGTAAACCAAAGTAATGAAAACACAAAGTCAAAGCATTTATTTCAAATAGGCACATAAAACGGACTTCAAAACGAACGCCAAAATTTACAATAAAATAGAATTGATTCTAGTCTCCACTTTCAAAACGTAATGTCTTACAATATAAGTATATGTAAAGACGTTGCACCTATGATGAAATTACTATAAGTACCACAATAGGTAAACATTATTAAAAATGAAGCAATGACAGATAAATTAATTACGTGATAGATACATGGTGCTCACATATTTACAAACATTCAAAATTACTCAAATTTTAACAAGTAATAAGTCAGTGTCTGAGTTAAAGTAATTACAAAATGTAAATCCATGTCATAAAAATTATACAATTAAATTAGCAACCAGTTTGATTTTGTCTAGACTCTAGATTGTCCTATGGAGCAGGACCAGCATGTTTCCAAGCATTCTTATCTTATTTATTTATTTATTTTATTTTAAAGAAGGCTTACAGACTAACAAAACAATGATATATAGAAAGTATAAAAAAAAAATGCTAATAACAAGCCTCCACATATAGTTACAACAAAAGTCGATAAAAAAAGTACATACAAGTTAATACAATATGTTAATATTAGGAAACCCTCTAATTTGTAATATGCTTGTTTACAAAGTATACTTTTTAAATGAGTTTTAAATTTTGTTTCATTAATTGCAATGTATCACAAGGTATTTTGTTGTAACATTTAACACAGTACCCCATACAAGATCTCTGTACTTTAGCTAATTTTCTAAATTATTGGTCTATTTTATATTTTTTTCTAGTTTTAAAATTATATCTATCACTTGTTTTAGTACAAAGATGTAGATCTTTTCTTACATACATAATATTTTCATAAATGAATTGGCAAGTTACCATCATAATATTAATCTTTTTAAATAGTTCCGTGAGAGATTCGCGGCCACGTAGATTATAATTAATGTCTCTGACAATTCTCTTTTGCAAAATGAATATGGATTCAATGTCAGCAGCCCGACCCCACAGTATGATGCCATACGACATAATGCTGTGGAAGTAGCTAAGAAGTAACAAACACGCGGTTTCTACATAATAATTGTTGACAGAACTGTCATAACTTTCTAACAGCATAAGCTACTGAGCTTAGCCGCCCCGCAAGTGAGCTCCTACTTCTGGGTGGTTTAAAAAAACCACGAAGGGGATGACAGGTTCTTTTAGACTAAACAACCTGTCCCACGGTGCCCCAAGTTCCCAGCTCGCTTCGCTCGCTCTTGCATCCTAAATTCTCCTAGAACCTACAGTAATATTGCATTTTGTACCGATCCCTTCGACATAATTTTTACGACATACGGCTGATTGAAGACAAATAAATAATACTCACACGCTATGAGTGTGAGTATTATGTATTACAGCGTAGAGCTTGCTGCTAACACGCCGGGGTCTCGAACCGTGGCGTGAGGTAGCTAAAAATCAAACTCACGAAGCAAAAACACGTAAAATTTATTAATATATTAAAAACAATCCGAAATATAGAATAAAAGAAAATTGGCAAAAAAAAAAAAGATTTTGTCGTTGGAATTTAAAAAGTCTAAAAATACTAAGCAATAATAATCACAACTTGAATTTGAGAGAAAAAGACATAAAATATTTTACCAAATATACAGTATTTTAAATGTACGCTTAGAGTCTGACTATACACACGGGTAAAATTCATAAAGACTTGGCATAGGAGGAAAAAAAAATCGACGAATTTAAATTCGATTGCAATCGTACGAAATTCGTGTCGCTCTATAAGGTGTTTTACATAAATAAGTAGAAGATTAAGGCTTTTCTTTACAGAATTCGTTAAGATAACTTTTGAAATAGATTAAAATTTCTGATGAAAAGAATTTATGAAAGCACCTTAAAAAAATAGGACTGGTTGAATTAGATCTAAAGAATGTCCCTCGTCAGTGTAATACAGACCACTTCGCCTATAATGATGTTCGGGCGTTATAACGCCACACAAACTACTTTATAGCACCTGATGTCCAAGCACCTGGACCTGTGTCTTCGACCTTGCTCAGCAACGGTTCCGCGGTTCTCTGCACGCTCGGATTTCGGCAACCGGCAGACTATGGAAGAAGACAGGCGAACAATAAATGGCTGGGTAAGCCAAAGACCAAAAAGGTGGCCTTTCAAACAATCTAAGGAAAAGGAAATCTTCTTGATTAAAGAACAAGGCACAAGTTAAAAGAATACCGAAACAATGAAGGGATTACTCACCAAAAGAAAAAGTAACGATAAATTCCAGGGAACGTATAGTCGATAGATACGAGTATATACGCTGAATACTCACATATCGTGGTTAAACATTTATCATTTTAAATTCACATTCGAATAATATTTTAATATTAATAAGCAGTAAATAGATTATTTTCATTGAATTTCAACAACGGAAAAAAAGGATAAAAATTTTCTTGACTGACAAGATTGTACAGAACAATTGTCAATTTTTAAATATTCAAAAAACACAGGAAAAAATAAAAAGCTGATCGATTGACGCGTAAAAATAATTTAATCGATTTGTGGACAATAAGTATGTAATTGCAGGAATTATACTGCAGTATGTACGCTCTGGTTAATTTGCTGTGCAGTCAGTTTATAAATGATGGAAAAAAAATCATAGGTTTATTATAAGGTTTATATTATTTGTTAAATTTATTTGATGTGCAATTAATAATATCCCTTTCTAAGTTATATTAGACGTTACTTATAGATTTTGAATATTATACTAACTGAATATTATACTAATTGAATTATATTAAAATGTGCAATATATAAAATGTTCATTATCCCATATAAAATAAGGTAAAATGAAATTATATCAATAATTCACTATATCATTTCATAGGTATACTACAAAAAAAAAAAAATTTGGACATGCCATCGTTAGAACTTTTGTTCGTTACACACCCATGTAATTGTTAGTACGTTACGTAATTACCTCGCACACCTACATTAGTAAATAGGCACCTACTTGCCTATTGGGCTTCTACATTGATTAGTCAGATAGTACAAACTCATTGTCAAGATGACGTTTGACAAAATTTTGTGGCCACGAAAAGGGGTATGTACAAATTTTAGTGGTGGATTTGCAGCAGTCACTACCTCTAGTTAGGTAGCTATTATCCCCTTTGTGTTGTACTTTTGGGACGAAGTTTGTAAAAAGGATTTAAAATAGTCAAACTATGCATAGTTTCCCAGAATCTAGCATAAGATTCCTAGGATACATCCTTGCGCTTCCTCGATTCCTTTCCTGTCATAATATTATACTAGGATCTACGCACACACGTCTGTTGCAAAAGTATTTCATGTAAATGGAAACAAATGGAACAGAAAAAGTTCCTGTGAATGCCAATTTGATTTAATTATTTGAATACTTCAACACAAAATTCCAAATTTTTGATCATCATAAAGATGTTTTTTATTTAACGAGAGGTTAATGTTATAACCTCATTTTTTGTCGATGTTATTACGATTTAATAATGTTGTTCAAACAATACGTCATACAGGTGAATGTTGTGCTAATTCCCTTTGGAGAATGATTGATGTTTTTTATCTAACGTCGTAAAGCCCAAACTAAATTTAGGTCGATATACATTACGACCCAATGTACTAGAAATAGGTGCGAGTAGGTGCGGCCCACAGCTTTGGTTTAGTAAAAAAGTGTTTAAATGAAATGCTTTTGGTTAAATTCTTTTAAGGGGTATTTCCTATACCACAAGTTGCAAAAAAATAGTTGTCTGTAAAGTCGGTTTACGGACGATAATTTTACGTGATAACGTCATAAGGAGTGTAAGAGAGATAGATGCGTCACAAGCCCAATGCTTAGGCCGATCGTGTCTCCCTATCGCTTGTTTCGCCCTCTGCTTGCACGCTCGGCTCAGGCGGAACGTGACATTGACTCATGCGTTTTCGTGCGTGCAGCAGGCGTTCATCGATTTATAAGACTTTGTCACGTCAAAATTGCGTGGGAACAAAATATAACATGTCCACAACTGTTTGCAATACATTTCAGACATCACCATGTATTAATTATAAATATATGAATAGATTTACTTATCTATCTCCATGAGGTTTCCGTTCACATGAGATGAAACGTCAAAAAGACAGATTCTTGGTTTTAAAATGCCAAGTTGACATTGGTGCTGATTCTCTTGTACACCGAACTAACCTATCACTAAAATTCCTTACTTTTGGCTATTAGAATCTTTAAGCTATTCTACAAAAAAATATCTATAAATTTAAAAATAATTTTGTCGCAACTAAAATTTTATTTGACAATCGCGACTCCACAAGGTACTTACCCCGTTAATTTTTTTTACAGCCTGAGGCGCGCATGCGTGGCAGCCTCGACGTGTTCTATATGGAATTTTTCACTTTATGTATGGAAAATATGAAAAAAATATTACATGTAGAGTTTTAGGGGTTTAAAGTTTTCATAGAGGGGTGCGAAATTTTCATTATTTTTGCGATAGGACACACCGTTTTCGAGAGCAAATTAAAATAAAAAAAGATACAGTACTGTTTTTGCAGCTGAAGTCGAGGTGTTGTGGTGAATTTTAGTTCATGACAACTAATTTTATTCCACACCTTTTTAATCACGATTATAATTTTGGTGAAAAATTTTAGGTGAAAAACGTCAAATTCAGAATAGCAATATTGCCATTTTCACTAAATTATTAACTCAG